>OX326969.1:31091371-36581056 GCA_946800305.1 Medicago arabica
TTTTTGAGGTAAGGGAAATAATCACACAATCAAAACAAAGTCGAAATCAAGTACGAATTAATATAAAAAAAAAATAGGGCAGCCCGAGGGTCTGGGAAGGGGTCCCACCATTTTTGGGTGTATTGTACACAATCTTATCATGTTTTTTACACAAGAGTTGAACTCACGACCTTTCAATCATGGGACACAAAATTTGATCAGAGTTGTGGCAACTACAAACAATCATGGTGCTCAATCTTTAAATTTAGTATATGGTAATTTTGGCCACAGTTAGTGTGAGACAATTTCTTACGTACAATTTGGTTTATCAAATGCTTCTTCTGAAGAAGATAAATACATGCAGAACCTCCCTAAATTGCAAGGTAAATAGAGTTCTAAGTGGCCTAAAACATGGCCCCCTGCTGTTATGCTTAATCTAAAATTCTACACAACACTTAATCTGAATTTCAGAAGCAAGATCCATAATCTCATTGATCTTAGCCTCATAAAACAACCTTAACCAGAATATTCTCACAGCATGGAAATGCATTACTCTAACTTCAAGGAATCATGCCAAATTTTCATTCTCTTAAAGCTTCAAATTTGAGTATTATAGTATCAAGTACAGTCACCAAGTATGGGAAATTAAAATAAAAAATAAGTGAAGGTGAGATAGAAGGTTTAAGGCATTAACAGTTAACATTGTATACATTATACTTCACTAGTATCAAACACATTTAGAATTGGTTTTCGCAAGATAAGGGATTCAATTCAAGTCCTTAATACTACGTTAACTGATTCATACACAAGGGATGCCGTATTAAAAGTTAAAATCAAGTATATAATTTAAGGTATAGGAATAAATAACTCTCACTTCCAAAACCATCATGGGGGTAAGCAGACCAAGAACAGTATTCAAAACATATTGAAGTAAAGGAAATAATCACAAAATTGAAAGAGGGTGCAATAATTAATATAAATTCAAAAGAGTATAACGCTAAAGAAGAACTTACTTTCAAGAAATTGAAACCAAGCTTTCGACATAACCTTTGATTGACAACCAACTTATTGTTTTGTCAATTCTAATTTTCTTTCCTTTGTTAGTTCTTCGGTTATAGACAATCGCTCCGTCCTTAAAATTGCTTTTGAGAACCAATGTATTACCATCCTCAGAAATATACAATGGTTTTAATTTAGAATTTGGGTTACCAACAAATTTATAATTCTTTGGAAAATTGTGGTGGCTAAATTTGAGGAATTGAGTCCAAGACTTATCATCTCCAAATTCTGTCAGTTGCCATATAACCAAGTCGGTTCCATCGAAATTGTCATAAAAACAAAGAGAGTCCATCAACACACAAACATTTCTCCATAAAATGACATTCTCAGGGGGGAAGCATTTGTGTGTATGTCTCTGTAGCTAGATCAAGCGAAATAATTACATTCCGAACAAGATTACCATTTGAATGATATTTCTCATAGGCCAACCAATTAACAGTGCAATTCAAATGTACACCATTTTCAACCCCGTAAATTATCACTCGAACTTAAGACTCTCACCTTGATGGTTTTCCTTTGAGTATAACCGCGACACACAGCTACCACCTTATAAATTTCAGCTGAATTATCATAACCAAACACAAACTTAGCATTGTTCCATTTATACCTGTAACCATTACGTCCTAGTTTATCAGATAGTGTTCTCGTTGCGGGGTTCCATAAACGAAACCACACTTTCTTATACTTAGTAGTTTCATTGTAAGAATAACCGTGCAAGCATATCAATCCATTGCAGGAACCAATAACTTTATAAAACTCCTTATTCAATCGATCTGTTGAAACAACCCTTATAGAAGGATTTTCAAGTAAATGACTCACTGGGAAGTTAGGGTTTCTTGAAGATCGATTAAGGTGCATTTTGATGAAAATTGGATCGGAGATTAGAGTTTTGCAAGACTTACTCACACATTTCATCTGCATCAGATCTTTGACTGTAAGGCGGGATAGGATGTCAGCGGTAAGTTCATCAGGGAGGATTGGTGACAGAGATGGATCGAATTGACAGCGGCGACGCCGTGACTTCCGCCGTGTATTCATCAAAGCGGCGCTGATAGTGTTGTGAAGTGTTGAACTGAACTGATGCGAACGTCACAGTAGTTGAAGATTGATTTATTTGATGGTTGTGTTAAATTTTAGGCAAAATAATTTTGTCTATTAGAAAGGGAAAACGCTGAGGTGTATGTTTAAGACAAAATGCTTGCAGGTGTACTTCGCCGCTCGTTTAAAAGTTTGAAACGTTAGTAAATATTTACTTGCAACAAATTTTTTTCTTGGTTACAACTTGCAACAAAATTGCGAATTTGCATGTTTTTGTTTGAAAAATTAAAATAAATATAGGCGTATTTGGAAAACTGCAAAACTTTTTAATCTTAGTATTTTTATAGGTGTTGTCACAAAAAAAAAAAACTAAAATTCAATATCTATGTTATCGTTTTTTGTTTTTGATTATTGAGTTTTTAACGCTTTAAAAATTTAATGTCCGTTGTTGGAATATAATCATTTTTTGTAGGAGACCTTGTTTTAGAAAACTACTAGTTTATCAAATGGATGTAAAAACTGTTTTTTTTTTTAAATGGTAAGTTAGAAGAATAAATCCTTTATGAAACAATATGAAGGTTTTGTGATTCATGGACAATAAAACAAGGTGTGTAAGTTAAATAAATCTCAAAAAGGTCTAAAACAAGCTCCTAAACATTGGCATGAAATTTTTTACAACCTAATGTTATTGAATGATTATAAAGTGAATGAATGTGACAAATGTATTTACTATGAATATGAATACGGCTAAAATATGTTTTTGGTCCCTGCAAATATGGCGAGTTTGGGTTTTGGTCCCTGATAATTGATTTTCCAGTGTTTCCCAAGGCAATGAAGGTCAAGGTTCCATTAGATCTACCCATCTATGAATCTAAGGACACTCGCAGCACATTCTCTCTAAGCTTACTTAATAGTTCTACAAACGGACAGCCCTAATCTACGTCTACCTTGCTAAGGGATTGAAGATAATGGTCTTACTAGGTTATAGTTCTAAGTTAGACAGCTAGGTGCTTGTTTCCCTAATTACTAACTAGTTAATTCCTAGCTTTGGTAATGCACCACACGACCCAATGGGTTCTAGCCACTAGGTACCTACGTCTAGGGTCAACAATTCATATGGTATCTTTGACTAATTAATAATCACTTACTTCTTAGACAAATAGTTATCAGTAAAGGGATATAAATATCAAGATATAAGCATCCGGCTAGTGATAGCAATATTAGGTCATGTCACAATCTAAGTACCTAATCTAGGGTTGCACCTCTCAAAGAAATAAAGACTATAATCTAATAAAAATCTATAGTGGACAAAAGCAGAAATAAAATGAATAAACGACAAATTAAATTAAATAAATATCCAATAAAAATATACAGAGGTTCATCTTAGAACACTAACCTTAAAATATTTAGTTACACATGGTAACTAAAAACAAATTACTAAAGATAAAAATATACCCTAGAAAATCAAGGAGGAGATAGAAACTCTTTCGAAGCTCCAAAGTTGTCTTCCTCTTGAACTGCTCCAGTTCTGAACGAGAAATTCTGAATGAGGAATGCTGGTATTTATAGTGAGAGTTTCTACCTGGGTTTGGGCTAAAAGTGCGGGATTCACCCATTTCAGATGCAAGAAAAGACAGGTGTGCCCCGACTTTTTGCATGCATGGGGTGCATTACAAATGCACGGAGCGCATAATGCATTTCCTCGTGCATGCCCAAGGCGCATTATGCCTCTCTTCCGAGCCCAATCTCCGATTTTCTGTCGTTTTTAGGACTTCGTCTTCAAATAACTTGTCTTGGTACTTTGGGAACAGAATTCTTCCCACTTGTAAGTCTTCTGAGGCCTCTTGAATCTTTGTTCTTGTCTCTTGAATCTTCACATCTTCGGGTTTTCTTGATTTTCGATTTGCAAGATTTCTTCGTGAATTACTTCAAAAAAAACCCTCAAATTACTAGGTTTCGGGAAAATTAGAATTACAGACTCAAATATAACAGAGCAGCAACTAAACTTATCACTATACATTCAAGCGGGTCTGGCTTTGTGAAATTGACATATATTGTCAACCATACTCTTTTCTTTTATATACATATGTATCTTCTAAAGCAAGTAGGGTTGGTCACGAAATTTGCCCACTTCAGTTGTCATATGAATGTACTTTGCTGTAAATTTGAAACAATTCTAAACAGACAGTCGAGTTAAAGTTATTCACACACTAGGAGGACTTTGAGGGTTATAACTTGGCTTAGGATAAGGGTGGATATAATTTGGGAAAGTAGGCTGATAAAAGAACTTGGAGTTAGTTCACTAACCTAGGGATTCCTAATAAAACATTGATGCAGTGTCATCCTTCCTTCCTTGAATCAAACAAGATGGGTAAAACAGTAGAACTATTTGTCTTTTATTTTTGACAGAAATATACTCTCTTTTTTAAGTAACCTTTTTTGGCTCTTGATTTTATTTTTCTTTTCTCTACTTTTTTTTTGTGTGTAGATCTATGGTCATCTACATTTTTTCATTTTTTTCTTTTTCTGACAAATGTGATCTAGTGTTACCCCACTCCAAACTTAAGATGTTGCTAATTCCAAAGAGCAATCCCAAACTTAGTTTTAAGGCATGTGCAGTCATAAAAAATATTTACCTGTCTAACTCCAAGTGAAATAAAATAGGATTCATGTAAAGTGCAGGACTGTGACATGATTTGTCACTAATAAAGAAAAGAAAGTTTCGTCTGGAGGCTCAAAATGGTTTCATAAAGGATAATAAGAATATAATAGGGTGGCTTGAAAGGATCTAGGTACCAAAGAAAAATTGCCTCGTGTGTAAAGAATAATAAGAAATAGCATTCATATGGAACACTCAAATATAAATTGGAAATATTTAAGTATCTAACAACCTAGAATGGATATGGAAATATTTGGCTCTGAATCTCACTGGTTATGCTATTCGGAAAAGAGTAGGTGATTCTATGAGTACCTTCACTAGCAAGCTTTAGAAATTTACCTTTTGTTGCAGACGAAGGAAAATATTCTCTTTGAATGTATGGATAAACTAGTCTCTGCCTTAAATGCTTTGAATGAATACCTAAGACAAAAAACAAATTTAAGCATAAAAGGAAAGGTTGTAAATGTAATGCAAAAGAAATAAATTTTTATTAGATAAAACTTGAAAGAAAAAGCAACAAAAAAAGTAAACAAATTGATTAGTCAAGTCATCTCAACTTAGCAAAAAGAAAATGCGAAAAATAAAAATAATGGGTTGCCTCCCATTCAGCATTTGGTTAACGTCTGAGTCCCGACGGTCAATAGGTTGCCTCATATTCAGCGCTTCTTTTGAGTCATTAGCTTGGTAAAAATAGGTTGCCTCATATTCAGCGCGTCAATAGGTTGCCTCATATCAGTAAATGGATACAAATATCAAGATATAAGCATCCGGTTAGTGATAGCAATATTAGGTCATGTCACAACCTAAGTACCTAATCCAAGGTTACACCTCTCACACAAATAAAGACTATAATCTAATAAAACTCTATAGTGGACAAAAGCATAACTAAAATAAATAAACGACAAATTAAATTAAATGAATATCCAATAAAAATATACAGAGGTTCATCTTAGAACTCTAACCTAAAAATATTTAGTTACGCATAATAACTAAAAAAAATTACTAAAGATAAAAACATACCCTAGAAAATCAAGGAGAAGATAAAAACTCTCCCCGAAGCTCCAAAGTTGTCTTCCTCTTGAACTGCTTCAGTTTTGAACGAGAAATTCTGAATGAGGAAGGCTAGTATTTATAGTGAGAGTTTCTACCTGAGTTTGAGCTAAAAGTGCAGGCTTTACCCATTTCGGAAGCAGGAAAAGACAGTTGCACCCCGACTTTTTGCATGCACGAGGCGCATAGTGAATTTCCCCGTGCATGTCCTAGGCGCACAAGAAATGCCCTAGGCGCATGAAATAAGTTTTTATGCCCTAGGGGCATTATGACTCTCTTCTGGGCTCAATCTCCGATCTTCTGTCGTTTTTAGGTCTTCGTCTTCAAATAATTGCCTCAGTACTTTGGGAACAAAATTCCTCCCACTTGTAAGTCTTTTGAGGCCTCTTGAATCTTTACTCTTGTCTCTTGAATCTTCAATATTCTTCAGTTGTTCTTGATTTTCCGATTTGCATGATTTCTTCGTGAATTACTTCAAAACCCCCCTCAAATTGTTATGTTTCGGGAAAACTAGAATTACAGACTCAAATATAGAAAACATTACAAAAGTCTCAAAATCATAGGCAATGTTCTAATACTCCTCCTTTTGCTACTATTTCCTACTAAAATAAACTGAAAAACATGCTAAGAATAATGTAAGATGATCTGTCATCACTTACTTTTCTGCAACCAAAATCAGGTAACTTACTCTGTTGCAAACAGATAAAAATTGCAATCTCTATCTTTCAACTCTTTTATTTTAATTTTGTTAAACCAAATGAGTAACGTGAATTGTTTGAATGAAACGACAATCCCTGTGGATATGATTTTCTATTTACACTTTATTACTTGGTAAACGATTTGGTACACTTGCCTAATCTTACCATCAGTCTCCAGAGGAGTGTGTGAAGCATTCAAAGAAGCAAGTCAGGATTTATGGAGGTTCATGAAGGGATGCGGCGAAGCTGGGAGAATGGAAAGCTTTGAGTTTGTAAATTTATCCGCCTGAGAGTTTCCCTAAGTTTCTAGATTACATTATGGAGAGCAAGGTTGAGCAAGTTGATCAAGAACCTGATATCAAGAAAGATGTAGCTTCCAATCAGGAACCAACAACTTCGGAGAAAGTAGTAGATGCACATAAGAAGAAGGTCAAAGCAAAGCAAAGTTACCCAATAGAAAAAATTTATGATGAAATGAAAGAGGAACCATCTTAGAACTGCCCAACTAGAGAAGACACATGCAAGAAAAAGGAAGAAGCAAAGGAAGCCCAAGAAAAGAAGGTTAAGAAGAAAGGCACGAAAAGGAAGATAGGAGACAGTCAAGATACCAAAGTCTTGGAAAATTTAGCTAAATCAACAACAAAGAAGAAAAAAGGAGGAAAGGGAAAGCTAGTATTTGAGATTAAGCCCATGAATGAAGATGATCTGAGCAAATCAAAGAAGAATTTTAGGCAGCTTTTGACACATGAGAAGAATAAGCAGGAGGAGCCAAAGAAGGAAGAGTGAGAAAAGGAAAGCAAGGGAGAAGAGCTGGAGCATAATAAGGAAGAACCATAAAAAGCTATGAAAGAAGAAGTATCAGAGGAGTCATCAAGTGAAGAGGAACAGTCTGAAAAAGAAGGCTCTGAAGAAACTCAAGAAGAGCAAAAAGAATAAAAGGAGATTCAGAAAGATGTAGTTGTGGAAAAAATCATCAAAGTGTCAGTAGTCGTTGCATATCCCAATGTGATGCCTAATCTTTAGGAAGATATAGCTCCGCCGAAAGTTGTAGCTCTCCAAAGCTCACAGCAACATGCAGATGTTGAACAGATTCATTCCACTGAAATCCCTACTGCTCTAACCTCATCCAAGATCCCAAACAAGAAAAGAACCCAAAAGGATGCAAAATCTGATGAAACTGAAAAGGAGAATGTCGCTCCAAAATGACAAACGATTCTGATGCAGGCAAAGCTCAATCTAAGCAGCCTAACGAAAGAGCAACCCGTATACAGAAAAAGCAACGTGTATCCACGAGGCAAAGGACTTCTCCTTAGAAAAGACGTTCATATATGTAGCTTTGTAAGATAGCAGTGCTACATCGCCCTTGCTCCTTCTTAAATCTTTATCATCTATGTTAAATCAAGCTTTAGTATTAATATATTAATGAAATCACTGTTTTCCTTTCTGCAAATTTAATTTTTAGTTTAGACTTTTTTTTTTCAATTGTAAGTTCTTACTTCTGTAATTTAAATTCTGTCATTTAAATTTTTGTTCTGCAATTATAATTCTTAGTTTAGATTTTTATTACAAACTTTGAAAGTGAGTTTGTTTACACAACTCATTTCAAATTTGGGGGAGGGATTAGAATTTGTAGGCCTCAAGTAGTTTTCATTTTTCAGTAATTAATTGTAGTATGTTGATTAAGTAATGAAGCTTTTGGTTTAGTACTGAGTTGAGGGCCTATGATGATTTTATATACCGAATAAAGTAGAATCTGGTAGTTTCCTTGCGATGTAGCTCTGTGAAAAGTTCCCATCTGAAAATATGCATAAAGCTGCAACTTTGAGTAAGTATGTTGATTAGCATAATAAGGAAAAATAAGAACTGTGCTAGTAAATGTAAGTCTAAAGTGCACAAAAAGTAGCCTAAGTTAGAGTGGGAAATTTGAAATGTAATAAGGGGTAAAGAAAATGGGCTCAGAATTAAGGGTCATTTATCAAAGTAAGATTGAGATGATTCACACTCACCAATTTCTAAAAATAGGTGGGTGGTCCACAAAGAGAAAATTGGATGCCTATCAAAGGGATACACAAATTTATCCACTTGCATAAGTACATCATCTATCCTTCCTTCAGGGTGAACCAGAGACTTATCAACAAGTTGTACATTCACAACAGTAGACTTGGCGTGACCAATCCCCAAATGATTGAAAATTGATTTAGGCATCAAATTGATGCTAGCCCATAAATAACAAAGTGCTTGCTCACAGTAAACACCACCTATTGAACAAGGAATAGTGAAGCTACCTGGGTCATTCATCTTTGATGGTATCTTGTTTTGGATCAACATGCTGCTTTGAGTTGTCATTTCTACTATCTTAAAGTCTCCTAACCTTCTTCTCTTGGTTAAAAATTCCTACAGAAACTTAGCATAATTTGGCATTTGTAGCAGAGCTTCTAGCAAAGGAATGTTGATGTGGAGTTTCTTCAAGACCTCCAAGAACTTCTTGTACTGCTTCTCCATGGACGTCTTCACCAACCTTTAAGGAAAAAGTGTATCAAGAGGCTTGGTGTATTGACTATAGTCTGGTGTTGTAGCCTTGGCGATCGTGGAATTCTCTTTTGACTTTCGAGATGCAGCGGTCTGCATCTATGCTTATGTCGGGGTAGGAGATACAGTGGTATGTATCTCTACTTCTTCTGAACTGGGAGTTGCAACAGTCTTCATCTCCACTTCTGAGATGACTTATTCCCCTATGAGCTTTGGATTCAAAACTAACTCCTTCTCCTTCTCATTAGTATCAATTGTTTTACCACTCATGAGTCCTATTGCAATTACTTGCTCCTTCTCTTTCTCCTTAGTAGCTGCAATCTCAGGCTGACAAGGTAGAGAACCAGTAGGTCTTTCAGATACAACTTTGTGGATTTGTCTTAGCTGATTCTTCACATTCTTCTACGATGCATCTATATAAACTAAGGCTTCTGCAGTTTTAAAACTTGTGGACTCATTTCTGGTGAAGAATTATTTGAAGAAGCCCTATGTACTCTCTTGGAAAGCACTCTTTGCTGGAGGGTTTGGTTTAGCACCTAGAGCATTCTTCTTTTGACCACCCCATGAGAGGTTAGGGTGATCTGCCCATCCAGGATTGAATGTGTTGGAATACGGGTTGTAAACCCTATTTGGTTGACTCCCAACACAGTTAACTAATATTGGATTCCCAATGCATTCATCATATTCATGCCCTCTCCCACAATAGACACATTGAACAACATTAGCTTGTGTTGGAGCTCTAGAAGTAGGCTTTAGCGTCGTATATTCTTCCTCTAACACTGCATCTTTGATTGATAGCTTCTTAAGATAGTGTGTGAGCTGAGAAATCTGCTCATTGAAATTTGTAGCTTCAGACACACTAAAAAGACATGGTGTTTTCTTTTTTGCTAGGGCAGGAGTTGTAGCTTCTCCCTGTGCTTGCATATGCTCAGTAGGCCACTAGTAGCTATTAACAGCTATAGTTTCTACCAATCCATAACACTCTTGATAAGACATGCTCAATATTGCACCTCCTTAAGAGGCATCTAGCAAAAGCCTTGTTGATGTAATAAGCTCATTGTAAGAGGTCTCCATTTGAATGCACACATGAATCCCGTGATGAGGACACCTTCTCAACATATCCTTATACCTTTCACATGCTTCAAAAAGTTTTTCTTCATTGGTCTTCCTGAAAGAGGTTAATTATGTCATTGCTCTTCCTGAAAGAGGAAAAAATTTGACTAAGAACTTCTCTGTAAGTTCTCTCCATGAGGTGACAGAGTTTGGTTCAAGAGAGTTTAACCAAGCTTTAGCTCTCCTTGTTAAATGAAAATGCACATAACGTAAAAAAAATATAGATATATATATATATATATATATATATATATATATATATATATATATGTATGTATGTACTTAAGAAAGAAAAAAAGAACTTTAGTGGTTGGGAAAAGAAAAAACAAGGAAAATTTTGGCAACATTGTTAAACGTAAAACCATAATAAATTTTTTAAACAATTATTTTAAAAAAATTAATTAATTTAACAAAACTTACAAAACCGCCATTTTACATAAAAATTGGATTGAACAATGACGAAGTAGTTTTTTGGTAAAAAAGTTAGTGGATGTAGTTTGTTAATTTACTCCTTAGTGTTTTTAGGTGTGTGTAAATTAATAGCCCTACATACATAGATCAATAAAAAGATGCAAACTTCGAAAACCAATATTAGTGTATAAAGGTAAAACCCGCTTGAGTTGTTCTGATGGTATTGATTTGAAGTCTGAGGATCTGCTAATTTGGATGAGCTAATTTAACTTCTTTAAAATAAAACGTATAAATGCAAAGTTAAAAAACAATACAACCTAAATAGGATCTTGAAGACAAGATCATATAAACTACGTAGCTATACAAATTATACGCATACGTTTTGGACATAGTTTTAAAAATCGGATCGGTCGTCGATTCGGCAAGGTTATTGGGTCACTAAGTCATTGGTTAAACCATTGAGTCACCGGTTGAACCGCATGACTGAACCAGATTACTCGGTTGTATAACTCGACTTCTAAAAATATTATATGGGTATTAAACCAAATTAAACCGGATGACTCGGATCCATAAAAAAATCTAAAAAACTCATGACATTTATATAAATATCAAAAGCATCATTAAACAAATTTATTTTTTAAATTTAAACCTATTTACAATGAATAACTAGCTAAAATATTTACTAGATAAAATGTGTACAATTGATATAATAATATGGTTCACGTTTATTTATAAAAAAAAATGCTTCACGTGTTTTGCACCCAACAAAGTACCTCACGTGTTCCCGTTGTTAATTAAAACAAATTAATAATTTACTAGGTAAAGGCAAATTGAAACATAAGTGCATAACCCTACTTTATTCTCTCTAATCAAAACCTACAACTCACTAATCTTTCAAATATTGTAGATCTCAATTGAAAGAAAATACATTAGATCTAAAAAAGGTTCATACTTCTTATGGAAAGAAAATACATTAGATCTAAAAAAGGTTCATACTTCTTATAGATTAGCACCTCTGCTTCCTATCCTTGCTGATCTCCCCATGGAACCATTTTCTTGTCCGTTTTTTTCTTTCACAGTTCAAAACGCTGCCTATTAACCTGGTCTGGTTCGCCAAACCGGCTGAGTCACCGGTTTTTACTGGTTTTTACCGAGTTGTGTCGGTTTTAACTGCAGCCAATCTAATAATCAGCTCGAACTGGTTATACCACCGGTTCACGGTCCAATCGGTCGGATCGGCCGGTTTCACCCGAGTTTCAAAACTATGGTTTTGGCATCAATTTAAAATTATCATTAAGTTCAATTACATAATCAAACCAAGGGCCAAATTCACACTAACAAATTTATAATCAAACAATAAGTGGTATGATAATACTATAAATATATCAAAAGCAATTAAATTTTTTAATGAAATTTAACTATAAAATATGTATAAAGACATACCGTCAATTAACACTTTATTAAATTCAAGAACTAGAAATCATTAGACTATATCAAATGACTCCCAAAGTTAACGAAACACGAAAGACAATTAAAATAATTGAAGAGATAAAAAAATAGCAACATGCTTATGCTTCACTATAGTAGTATCAATTCGAAGCATACATAAAAGCTATCACTAGACTACTAACCTCTCACTTAATCACTACTCGTGCAATTTCTACCTAAGACTCTCACTAGTCCTAGATATGAGAGATCCCCCTCCCACTTCCTCTTAGTAACATGAACAAAATATGGAAACACCCTCCTAGACAATGAATCAACTCGTGCTTAAAAGCTTTGAGAGATTCAGAGTTTTACAACTCAATAACAAAGTCCAACTTTAATATCAAAGTGATATAAGAGTGGCTCACATATAACAACGACGGACTAAAACCCTAAATGACTTCTTTTTCAATTGTGGCTTTAGTGCTCAATTAGGTCTTCTGACTTTGTTTATATAGCCTGAATGCAGAATAGGCGTGATGCACAAGTCCGGCTAAAAATCAACTGAAATCTCGATATTTCAGCACAAATATTTTGAAGCAGATCAGATATTTCCTTAAATGTTGCAACAACATTCTTAAGGACTAAGTTAAATATAAACCGTCTTTCCCTGCTTCTAGAAACACGCTTCCTTGGTCAACTCTTCTCGTGAAACAAAGTTTTAGATAATATATGAATATCTTCACGTTTAAAAATAATCTTCAAGTAAGCGGATCAAGGCACGCTATGATGTCGTACCAACATGTTAAGACATTGTGTCTGACATCTTGCTATAACTAAATTTTTAACAAAATCCAGTCAATACATGTCTAAAAACCTAACACGAACTTAGTATAATTGATGGTCAGATTTAAGTAAATGTACCAAATCGTTTACCAAGTAATAAAGTGATAAGTAGAGTATCGTATCCACATGAATTCTTGTTCCAACTAGGCAATTCGCGTTTACTTATTTAAAAATAATAATTAAATAAATATAAAAGGGCAGTTTGTGCAATTTGACATGTTTGCTCAGAGAGAGAGTTTAGAAGTAACACGTTTTTGATTGCAGAATGTTAGTGGTGGTTAAGATTCTTCGAATCCCCTCTATTTATTTGTTGGAATTAAGTAACAGTCAATCTATTCATGGATTGGTTAAATAGTACTCACTTAAGTGATGAGTTCGCGGGCTTTTATCCTCTCCAACTGTTGAGTTGCACCAGATTCACATGTGGGTTAAGGCGTTTTACGGTTGTAGGGTCGTCAATCCTGAAGTAGTTTTGTACACACTCCTAGTTTGTAGTGCGGAGTCTTACTCTCAGAGGTAATTGAAGCATAGATATAAATTTGAGTTCCTGAATTTATCCTAAAGGTTCCCTCATCTATGAATCTTAGAAGTACATCAGCATACTCTTCCTATTGGTAGTTCTACAAACAGTCAACATCTTGTCCACCTTACCAAGGATAAAAGGGTAATTCTACTATTCTAGGTGCGTAGGTTCAGTCACAGTCTTCCTAGTTAAGACAGTTTCCCTAATTCAGGTGGTTGTCCACGGTTTTTCCACCAAAAAGTGGTAAAAAAAAAAACAGTTATTTCCCGAAATTAACATGCCAGAGGTGCTCAGACCACACCCAAAGGGTGCCTAGATGTTATTTTGATTGCTTGGGTGCATGAAAAACACCTAGGGGCACATGAGTGTTATTCTGCGTGCCCGAAACGCATGGTTCACACCTGGGGGTGCACTAGTACAATTTCTCACACATAATTGCTTGTTTCTTCGCTTGGGACTTGGGACAGAATTTCTCCTTCTTGTAATGTCTTTTGAGACCTCTTGAATCACCATTCATTGCCTTCCCAAATCCTCTTAGATGTTTTGTTTTACTGATTTGCATGATTTTTCCTTGAAATACTTCAAAAACACCTAGGGGCACATGAGTGTTATTCTGCGTGCCCGAAACGCATGGTTCACACCTGGGGGTGCACTAGTACAATTTCTCACACATAATCGCTTGTTTCTTCGCTTGGGACTTGGGACAGAATTCCTCCTTCTTGTAATGTCTTTTGAGACCTCTTTAATCACCATTCATTGCCTTCCCAAATCCTCTTAGATGTTTTGTTTTACTGATTTGCATGATTTTTCCTTGAAATACTTCAAAAACACCCTAGAACTGCTTCGTTTCGAGAAAACTATAATTACATGACTCGAAATGAAAACATTAAAAAATATCCCAAAAATCACAAGCAGTTGTTCTAAAACTCCTATAACTTGGATCAAAATTAAATAAAAATGATTGAAAATATACTAACGTAAGATGACATGTCATCAATAATCTATTTAATCTTTATTATGAAAGGTTAGATAAGAAATAAAATAAATAATGAAAGGTTTCTAAACAAGAATGAACTTTAATTATAGCCAAAGTGACATATATGAGTCATCAATGTACTTTAGAGATGTTTAATAATTATTCTAATAAAAAAAAGATTTCTTACAACAACATAATTATTAAAAAAAAAAAAAAAAAAAATAGTTATGAGTGTAAACATACAAAGAGGTTTGTTACTATATAATATGATCAAACCATTTTATATTTGTTACATGGAAAGGTGAAAAAATGGGTGAAACTCTTAAGTTTGTATATATTGTGATCCTTTTTGTCTCTCTATGTCTTGTTGTAGCCGATGGTGTAAAGCATATTAACAGTTATTATGCTCATTCTCATTTTGTTGCTTATTGATACACAAACTTTAGTCCAATTTTAGTAATATCTCTTCATTCTTATTTTACATCACAGGAGAATGCATGCAAACTAGCGATTGTTATAAAAAATATCAGTTTATTCCTTGGGGAAAAGTGAGGTGTGTTAAAGGTCGTTGCAGATTGGATATGTAGTTAAGGTAAAATCATATTTTTCTTATTAGTATAAACCTTTCAGTTTCTTTTCTCATCGCAATGTTGTTACTCTTATGGTTTCTCTTACACTTTTATATTATTATCTGAACTTGCATTTCCTTTGATAACCTTACAAGTATGTTAAATAGTTTCAATTGAATGTGTGTGTATCTTCTTTGAAGTAAATGTGTGTGTGTGTGTTCAATTGTTAAAATGTACAAGGGGTACTCCAATCGATAAAAAAAATCCAAAAACATATAAAGGAGAAGCATATTAAATATATTATGAAATTGTTAAAATTGTTTTCTTTGGAATAATGTGGATATGTTTATCTAGATGTTTGATATATATAATATGAGAAAATAAGGATTGAGTTATGTAGCTCAATAGAAGAGAATAAATGATTGAGTTTTACAATGTTCAAAGGTAAAATCTAAGTAAGTAACCTAACTCTGGCAAGTACACAAGAATTTAAAATTATAATTCACAAGAAGTAACTAAATAATAATATTTCAAAATATATATTTTATATCATAACATAAAGGTGTGTGATGGTCGGATTAGGTAAGTGTACCAAATTGTTTACCAAGTAATATAATGATAAGTAGAGTATCGTATCCATAGAGATTGTTGTTTCATCTAAACGATTCACGTTACTTATTTGAGAACAAAATAACATAAAAGAGTTAAGGGTTTAGAGTTTGCAAAGTTAATCTGTTTGCAACATAGGAAAGTTATTTGTTTGGTTGCAGAATGTTAATTAACAGTCAAGTCACGTTCAATTATTCTAAGTAGACTATCTAAGTGATGAGTTTGACGGGACGTGATAACCTAATCGGTTTATCAAGTTGCATATGTTGGTCGCACGATGATCCTTATGTGTGGGGTCTTACTCTCTCGGTTGATTTCGGCCTATCCCTCGGCCCATTGAGTTACACCTACTTGTCGCACGATGATCCTTACGTGTGGAGTCTTACTCCTTCAGTGGTAATTGAAACATATACTTAAATTGGCGTTCCTAAATTTCCAAAGTTATGGTGGCCAGTGTTCCTAAAGGTTTTCCCATCTATGAATCTTAGAAGTACATATCACACACTCCTTCTCAGTAGTTCTACAAATGGGCAGCCCTATTAGCGTCTACCTTACCAAGGTGCGAGGAGAATGGAATTACTGAGCTGATTTAAGTCGTGAAGTCACTTGTTTCCTTAATTACTAATAGTTACATCCTGGTTTCAGCAGATTTTACTCAATATTAGTTATGTCACCTCCTAAGTACTTACTACCAGGGTCCACTCGCTTTTGATTTCTTTCGCTAATTACTAATTAATTACTTCTTGGTTACACATATATAAATATTAAGATATAAATATCAGTATTAGACAATGTGACCACCTAAATGCTAAGTCAAGGTTGCACTACAGAGGACACAAATCTTACGCACTACCGTAAAATAAAATAGCGAATAAAAAATAACTGAATAAACAACTTTAAATTAAATAATTATCCAACAAATAAAATAGAGGTTCATCTTAAAACTCTAGCCTAAAAAGATTTAGTTACTCATGGTAACTAAAAGACATTACAAAAAATAAAACACACCCTAGCAAAAATTGGAGAGAGGAGAGAGAAACTCCTCTTGGAAGCTTTTGATGCTCGCCTTCCTCTTGAACCGATTCGTTCTTAACGAGAAAATAGTGAATGAGGAAGGCGATATTTATAGGGACAGTTTATTCGCCTTCTAAGGTGTTTACTTCTACGTAAGATGTATTGGAGCTTAGGAACATAATTCCTCCCTTTGTAAAGTCTTATGAGGCCTTTTGAATCTTCATTTTTCATCTTCCCAAGGACTTCAAAAATCTTCAGATGTCTTGCTTTGTCGATATGCATGATTTATTCGTGAATTACATCAAAAACATCCTAAAATTGCTATGTTTCAGGAAGAACATAATTACAAACTCAAATATAGAAACATTACAATTGTCCCGGAATCATAGGAAAATTCTCTAATACTCCTTTATTATATTGGTAAAACCTACTGAAAATGACTGAAAAATATATTAAGAATAATGTAAGATGACATGTCATCGGTGTGCATATCCAAAGTACATAGTGCAGTACACATCAAACCAATAACCAATTAAATATTCATACATCTAAAGAATCAAAATAAATGATTTCAAAAGATAGATTGATCATCATCAAGAAAATTATCCACATCACTGACAATGACACGTCTATGGTTAGTTGTAAAAGGAATGAAAGGAAGTACTTCATCTACTGTCATCGACAATTCCTGGAAAATATCTAATAAAGGGCAAAATACAAGGGAAAATATATATGAGATCGAAGTATGTATAATAATCAATTAATACACCACACAAAGAAATAATATATCCTTGAGTCAATCATATGATACATCTTTGATGAAGTGTCTCTCAAGTCATTCATGTTCATCTGATGCATCTTGACCAACAAGTTGACAATGACATTTGAAAATCTTGATGTCACGAACACTCTCACTAATGGCATGCACGAGCCATTTGATTTTTCATAGAGTCTTGATGTTATAAGTTGATCAAAGTGTAATTGATAATAATAAGACTCTAGTGCCATCTAGATATGTGAACAATAATGATAATAACAGTAAGATTCTTTCTAAATAATATGACTAGAAATCAACTATGTGTACCCATTACAGGAAAATTGCATTACATAATATCATTTAATCTCTTCGAGTCGTGGAAACTTAACCTTTAAAAACCACTAAGTAATTGTTCTATTCGCACGACAAAATTGTGATATCATTTCCAATCCTAACCCTAGGCGATTTCCATACTCGTATTTCATCTGCATTGTATTCCATTATCATCATTATTTATATATCTTCCTTATAATCCTCATGGTCATAATCATCAATGTTCTCATATAGACTTTTATTATGCAATCATACTCAAGATAATATATTATAATGCATTTTAAACATATCAACACTTTAAACATATAAAGTACGTAAATCATGTTATAAAAAGGGGAAATATATACTATTTATATCATATACTAGTGAAAAGACGTGCACTCGCGTTCCCGTCTTTCCGCTCTTTTTATTGCGCTAACGTTTGAAAATTTTGAACAGTGTTTTTTTATGAGATTTTGATTTTGATTAAAATTAAACATATAAATGTTTGTTGTTTTCAAGTTATAACAAATCAAACTAATCATGATTATCTATTTCAATGACAATAACAACATAACAAAAAAGAAATATAATGTGATTATTTTTAATGACACCAACAACAATTTTTATTATAGAAAAAATTGTTTAAGAGTATAATTGGGATAATGAAAAAGAAAGTATATCTATACTCATCTATTTTGTTACATTTTTTTAAATGATAAATGAAACTAAAACAGACATAAATATATTCATATCGTATTTGTTATATTTTTTTAATATTTTAAATTTATTCTACAATCACAAACACATGAAAAAAAGTAAAACAACACAAACAAATACAAAAATCAATGTTTTGTTCAATCTTGTGAGAAAACCTATAATGAAGACATATCTCTCAAACAATGATACTAAGAAATCACAAAATAGTCCTTGGATATTATTATTTATTTCATCCATAGTAGGGCTTCAGTGACCCTTCACATATTATTTGAAATAAAACTTACCTAACTATTCATAACATGTATTGAATATTTTTTCCCACTTGATAATACTACATGAATGTATTGGAACACTAGTGAGTTCTAGTGGAAAGTCGGAAAGAATAAAGACATAGAAAGAATTAGTGTTGGTGTGAGTTAAAAATGTCCTATATTGAAGAGACATGCTACCTAGTAAATGTTTATATAAGTGGGGTTGACCTTCAAGAGTGTGCTCTTAGGGTACCCACTTTTGCGAACGGGTGGACACTTAAAAAATATATATATATTTCAACGTGTGACGATGCCCCCACCGTCCGTCCAGCTGGGCTTAGGTCAAAAAGAAATATTTTTTGTCACTTAAAAATGTTAAATTAATTTTTATTAATTTAATCATTAACCCGAAAGCGTTTTTTTTAACAAATAAATTTGTTACGATCTGATCAGATCTAAGAGAGTATCCGGAAGATTCCGAATATATCCATACGCGTTAAAACTAATCTATGAAATACTTAGAGATTAAGTCTGCTTAATTCCTAAGCTAACTTAATCCTTAAGTCACTCCGGTTTTGCTACAAACTCTCCCTATAAAAGAAGAGCTCGTCTCATTTATTCTTCACACCGAAAAACACAGTTGATGTTTCCTGTGCTTTTCCTCTCTTCTCCCACCTTCGACTTGTGTTGACGAGTCCTTCTTCCTTTCTTCTACTCCTTATGTCCCTTCGGTTTTGAGTGGTCTTTATACCATATAAAGTGGTTTACTCAAATGATTAAACCATATTTGAGGGTGTTATTTCTCGAACGATTACTTAGAGTGCAATACGTAATCGAATATATGAACTAGGTTGTTTTATTTGGAGGCGGAGTGGTTGTTAGTCTACCTTGAAAACTTGGGTAGTGCCGCAAAATGTTTTAAAGAAAATGAAATTGGTGTGACCCAACCCGGTAATATCTTCGATGGTGATTACGCTTTTTATAAAAGGTACTTTTTCTAATTCCAAAAACAACAGAATGTCAACATATACGCAAGTAAGACACGTTAATAAAAACTAGAAAATACTCTAATTTTATTTGCAATATATCAATTATATATACAACTCTAAAATTCAATTGTACATATCTACACAATCCAAAATTTGTAAAAAACACATAAATAAAGTTAGATTTAATTAAGAAAAAATGAAACACATCCTAAATACCAAATACTCAAAGATGAGAGTGAGTTTTTACACATACTCTTCCTTCCATGAATTGTTGATATACTTATTGTTGTCTATCAATAATACATTTCACATCGAAACAACCTATATTTTATCCGGAGTTCAAAAACAACAACATAAGAAATTATGCACAACCCAATTGCAATGTCCCAACCTAAAACTACTAGTTAGTACCTAAGTAATAGTATTAGCTGTTTGAAAATGGTTTAATTTAGTGTTTAGAAAATAAAGTGAAATTTGGGAGTGATAGCACTTTAGTAACTTAGCATAATAGTAAGGGTTATTATAGTAAACTCGTTGTCTAAACGTCCACTATTTATATATTAGTCAAACATGTCAACGTATTTCATTTTTTTCCTTCTCCTTCATGTATGATCAAGATCAGAAATAAGATAAAAAACCTCTTTTTCCACTTTCTTGATCAACTATGCCATACAATCAAAATTCTACCCAAATCATCTACTCATTCATTCAATTAGGTGTTTAATATATATATATATATATAAGGGAAGAAAAACAAGAGAATGAAGAAGATAGGAGAGTTATGGTTGGGTAAGAGATGAGTAAGATTAAAAAAAGAGCAAGAGATTGAAAAAGCTAGGATTCAAGAGAGCTTAGAAGTAAACCAAGGGCTTAAAGATGACATCATCATCTTATAATATTAAGACGTGGGTTCACCTTCCCTTACTCCTCATAAATTGGATTAAAGGTTCAATTATTAAGAATTGTGGTTTTGGTTTATGAATGTTGAATCATGTTGGATGCTTAAAAATATAAATAGATAATAAATTATGTCATTTCTCTAATTGAATTTTAATAGACAACATTTTGGTTTCTATGTATGAGTGTTGGCTATTTTGGGATATATTTAAGGGTCATACAAGAACTCAAATATATGGTTTTTTTGTGTGTAGAAATCATGTTGGACCTGTCACTGAGATCTAGGCTCTAGGAGGAAGAAATGGGGCAAGAAGTTGAGTGCTAGATCAAAGAACATGAAATATCTTAAATGAAGTTTTTGTCTTAGTTAAATGTAGAAATGATACTAATTAGGGGCGGTTCTATGGCCTGGCGATCTCGGGCACTCGTCCGGGCTTCGGCCTTTTTTTTTAGCAATTTCTTATGTAAATCCCTATGAATTTGTTATATAAATTTGGGCAATTTCTTTAGATTTTTGATTTTTTGCTTGCAATTTCTTATGTAAACACCTATAAATGTGTTGCAATTTTTTTTTACCCGGACTTTACAGTAATCCGGCTCCGCCACTGATACTAATACATGAGTGTAGACATTAGAATTATATTTCAATAAAAAATGATAGATGAGTGATGTATGAAAGGATAAGCTTAAAACCAACGTAAGTTAGTGATGAGTAATTGGAAGTATAGGCGTTTGTTTACTTATCGAATTAGTATAACTCTAAAGTTTATTAAGAATATTTAATCAAGTTATTTAGATTAATGCATGAGGTAGTTGTTGATGACATGTTTATATTACTAGATGTATAATATTAATCTAGGTAGGATGTTAATAATGGTTAAATATGAGATATTGATGTGCATGTTACAAGTACACAATAATTAAGAAATGTGTGATGTTACTATGTTGTGGAAATTACACCTAGGCAAAGAAAGTATCTTTTAATATTTAAATAGACTAGGAAGGGTAGATATTTCAATCAACGAAAGAGTTATAATAAAGTAAGAGTATTGTATAATATATATTTTGATAAATGTTTTCAACGTGAATAATATACTTTATCCTGAATTTGGGAACTCACTGAGATCACAGTATCTCATTCCACTTTGTTGTTTTCTTTTTTAGGTATAAGCTATTTTGAAGTCAATCAGCTCCATATCACAATGTCTAGAGTTTAGGGTTCTCATTTTTATTTTAACGTTTCCCTCATTTGTAATAGGATAATGGTATTTAAGTTCTATTTTAGTTTCAAAACCTTATACTTCTAACTAAGTCTAATATAAAAAGACTTTTATCGAGTAAACTTTTGGTTTAAAAATTTTCGGTTCTTACATCAATGGTATACACCAATCATGGAATCAAAGATGATTAATGTCGAGGTAATTTACCAACAAATTTAACCAATAAGTTCGTGTCATCGGATATCCTTATTGTCGAAAAAGAAGAGGAAGAAGAATAATATAACACTTTTTTTATCATGCCAAACTTATTGTTAATGAATTTTTTTCAATATCATTAGAAACTTTAGACGAGAGTCTCTCACATTTATACGAAAGATAATATGTGTGTTGATAGGCTTGCCAATGCGGGTTTCTTTGTTGACCTCGTTTGGTGGGTTCAATTTTCTAATTATTTTCAAACTTCTCACTGTTACATCATGGGGTCATATCATACTCTCTTAAATAAAGGCAGGTCATAAACTAACAACAAACCTAGTTAGTTCCAACAAATAAGGTAGATGGGATTCAAGGAAACTCTAATCGCCGTTAAACATCTAAATGAAACAGCCTAATCTTGCATTGCGTAGGACAATTAAAAACATATGACTATTTGAATTCTTGTAAAAACTAGTGATGATAAGAGTTAAACAATGTGAAATCAACATTTCAATTTGAATGAGATGCTTAACTATAAATTGTCGAGTAACCAATCAAAAGTTAATACTTTTTTTTTAAGAAGTCAAAAGTTAATATTATTTACAATTCACAAAACATATGACTACATCAAACCAAGAGTTATTGATATATGACAAGAGATTAACAACTTTGATATATGACAAGAGTTATTGACATGTTAATTTCCACAATGTAATGTGATTGAATTAAATGTAAATTGATCCCAATCAATGAGCGCTTGAAATTGGATTTGAGTAAAATAACCAATAACTATCATATAGTAACTAAATTAATCAATAAACATCGTATATCAAAGTAGATTGCTGAATTTAAAAGTAGTTCCCCATTTTCGTCATCACTAGGGATATGTCCTCTCTGCGTAGAAGAAAACGTCTGTTCTATAGGCTTTCACTATGATGAAAATGTTTGCAAATGTATGATTGCAAAGATTCCTTCGATTCATAATCTTTTATGCTAAGAAATCACAAGGTCTTCGAACCCCAAGCTGAAAAAATACCTCCTTTTGCTTTAGATCCTTGATGCATCACCAATATCCTTGAATGAAACCAAACTTACAAGTAACCTACAACATCATAACAATCTAGATCTCAAATCCTACGAGAGTTCTTATAAAAAAGTGTTTAATCTGAAGAAGTTTGTAGAAAAGGATAGGTTGGAGACTGATGACAAGTCATCTTACGTTATTCTTAGCATGCTTTTTAGACATTTTTATAGGTTTTACATCCAGAATAGAGGGGTATTAGAGCAATTGCTTATGATTTCGGGACATTTGTAATGTTTCTATATTTGTGTCTGTAATTCAATTCTTCCCGACACATAGCAATTTTAACGTGTTTCGATGTAATCACGAAGAAATCATGCAAATCGGCAAAGCAAGACATCTGAAGATTTGTGAGGACTTTGAGAAGATCAAAGAATGAAGATTCAAGAGGCTTCAGACGACATTACATAGGGAGAAATTTTGTTTCCAAGTTCCAAGACATCTTATATGAATGCAAACACCCAAAAAGACAAAGAAACATGTGTTTCAGCACCCGAACTACACTCACATGCGTCTAATACACATTTTTAGGCACCTAGCGCATGCTCGTGGTTCTAGGCACCTAGCAACTGCGTCTTGTGGGTCAAGACTGAATTTTGTTAATTTTTGGTGGTAAAAGCCCGGTTTTATAGCCCAACTTCAAGTGGAAACCCTCCCTATAATAATGTTATTCAAAAAAAACAAAATTAATGTTTTATCATTAACGTAATTAACTTTTTCTTATTTCTTAATGCATATAATATTGCAAATGCAATTCGAGGCATAGTCCACACTAACACATAAGTGTAATTAGATTAAATTTCAAATTCGAAATACACGAATAGTATATCGTACGCCATGGCCATTCACGTAATAACCAATAAACACAAGGGCAAATTAACAACAACTTCACCTTTTCTTCTATTTCACGTTTACTTAGTTTACTTAGCATCTAAGCTAGCAAATACAAACACACTTCACATTTATTTTCTTTCTCTTTTCGTTCAACACTTTCTGTTACAAAATAACAAACCCTACTCATTCCTTCTTCTTCATCACTTTCTCTCTCTACAACCGGCATTGTCATTCTCTGACTCGAGACGATGGGACAACAGTCCTTGATCTACAGCTTCGTTGCTCGCGGCACTGTCATTCTCGCTGAATACACTGAGTTCACTGGTAACTTCACCGCCATTGCCGCGCAGTGTCTCCAGAAACTTCCTTCGTCGAACAATAAGTTCAATTACAATTGTGATGGTCATACCTTCAATTACCTCGTTGATAGCGGATTCAGTAACTTACTAAACTCTTCTTATATTGATCTGTTTTCGTTTTGTGATTTTGTTGTTTCTATTTTTAAAGATTTGAATGTGTTTTAGTTGTTAATCCTTGATCTGTGAACAGTAGAATGGTAATGACATTTTGTATTGTGTGTGCATTGATTGATTTGAATTTATTAACATTTTTTAAATCCGTGAATGGTTTTGTTGTTTGAGTATGATAAAAAAAATGTAATAGGAAGCATTAAATCTGTGTGACTGAGAATCCAATTGATTACATTGTTGATCTGTACATTACTGAGACACGACACTAATACGTAGACACAGATATTAATTTAGAAAAATAGAAGTGAGAGTAATTGAACATAACTTCATGCTTTGAAGCATCAACACGGATACCAGACACAAGTACACTGACACATTGAAACCGATGGTAATTTAAGAAAAATGATATTATTGAATGTAATCAAATGTGTCGGTGACGTGTTGTATCAGACACCGAACGCACCTTCAATCAGAAATATCGGTGCTACAAATACTACATGTGTCGATGTCGTGTCAGTTAAACATGAGACACACCTTCAATTTGAAACATCAGTACTAAATAAATTGTATTCGACGTAGGTGTTCTGATACTTGTTAACTTCAAGAGCAACATTTAAAATTCTGCTGGTAAAATTATCTGTTGATAAAATAGAAAATTAAGGGGAAGTTTCTTTTTATAGCTATATAGAATGAAAACTGAGGGAGAAAGGAAACATTTGGTTGTTTAGAAAATTTACTATACCAAATGTAAATGGTGAATTAAATCTAGTTCTATTGTTAATAACTTGATTGTTTTTGGAATATTTTGTTTCTATTGAGGTTTGAAATGTTACGGGTTTGGAACTGACTTGAAATCTGCTGAATGATGTAGCTTACTGTGTTGTTGCTGTTGAGTCAATTGGACGGCAGATTCCAATTGCTTTCCTTGAACGTATCAAGGAAGATTTTAGCAAGAAATATGCTGGAGGAAAAGCTGAAAATGCAGCTGCTAAGAGTCTCAACAAAGAGTTTGGGTATTTGTATATCCTGAAATTTTTATTTTGTTAATTTTCTAGTAGCATACATTTATCATGAAATCTTTGTTGTTCATGGTGTAGATCTAAGTTGAAGGAGCAGATGCAGCACTGTGTTGATCACCCAGAGGAGATTAGCAAGCTTTCTAAAGTGCAAGCTCAGGTTTCAGAGGTCAAAGGAGTTATGATGGAGAATATTGAGAAGGTACACCACTTACATCCTTATCATTTTCCCTTCTCTGTTGCCAGGAACATAAAAATAGCTAGATACATTATGTCTTTTTGTTGTGGGTGGGTAAAATTTGGTTGCAGAATCTAAACTTTCTCATGATTATAATTGTTGTTGTTTCTGTTATTTTTCACCAAGTGTTCATATTTAAAGTTGTTTAATCTATTGAATGCGAGTGTGTGAGATATGGAATTCTCTATAATATTTATCCATTTTGGCAGGTTCTGGACCGTGGGGAGAAAATTGAACTTTTAGTAGACAAGACGGAGAACCTTCGCTCTCAGGTCTGTTGGTTTCTATAATTACATTTTTTATATTAATAACCATTTAGCACAGCAGTCTTATAAAAGTGTAGGGTGATAGCTTGTTATAGATGGTACAAAATCGTCCCCTGCTCTCTCCTGCACAACTCAATGTTGTGTTTTTAGTTTTCAATATTGAAGTAATTATTATTGTAAGCATAGGCATCTACAATCTGAAATTTGAAAACTAAATACACAAGTGTTTTTAGTAGTCAATATTGAAGTAATTATCATTGTAAGCATAGGCATCTACAATCTGAAATTTGAATACTAAATCACTAATATCCAATGTATACTCTGAGTAATCTTCAATCATAATAATGGTTTTGGACAGATGCAACAAAGACCCATATAGACATATATATAGTTAATAGGCAAGAGGATTTTCATGAGCAATTATCAAACATTATATCTAATGATAAATGGAATGTTGTGATAGGTATGTGATTCATGTGGGTTGCATTTTGCCACTTTTTCGTTTTAGGTTATCACAATAAGACTTAAAAGGTAAATCTGGTATGTGTACACAATATTGTTGACTAATAGTAACATTAGTAAACCAAATTTGCTCAAGTACCTTTTGATGTGTGTATGTTTGTAAAAGCATAGGCAAGCATGTCTATATCTATTACATGATTCATAGTATCGGTTAATTTTTTGAGATGGTGTAAACTCTAGTATATTTCAGACATGGTATTGTTATTCTTCGTTTCTCTACCTTCAAACACTGAATTTGGTTCACATTGTACCTGCAGTGACCTTTCGTAATAGAGAGAACTTAAATCTCGAAAGATTGATGTCTCTGTTTTATTTTACTTTTTAAAAAAAAAAATCCAATTTTTTGGCTCATTTTTGTGACTCTCAATTCATATGTTTGCAGGCACAAGATTTCAGGCAACATGGAACCAAGCTTAGGAGAAAGATGTGGTTCCAAAATATGAAGATAAAGCTAATTGTTCTGGGTATCATAATTGCCCTAATTCTCATTATTGTTCTTTCAATCTGTGGTGGCTTCAACTGTTCTAAATGAATGAACCTTTCCGTTGGTGGCTTCAACTATGTCAAAGTCTCTCCCACTCGATATGATTTTCGCTAGCTGATTGCGATTGCCTCTACTATCCACAGTGCTTTTGAGATTTACATTCTTCTTACATCTATGATATTCATCAGTTTTATCTGACATTATTTGTATAGTGTGCAGTGCTTTAGTCTTCACTTCACCATTTTGTCTCCCATAGTGTAGTGCTAATTTGTCATTCTCTATATAGTTTAGGTGGGAGTTTTAGTATTTGGTGTGAGGATTTTGATGTTTTCTATATTAGAAACCAGCCACTGCTTAGTTAAATTTCGTATTGCCTATTTTTCATTACACTGCATATGTGATTTTTTTATTTTGTATTTACATTGTCCATATGTGGCAAGCTCTGCATTGTGATGTTCTTAAATGTTGACAATTAGGGTTTTAACTTTTGTTATTGAAGAATGAAAGTGGAGAAAATTAACCCAGAATTCTCTTCTCTTTTATCAATTGACACTTTTATTCTGGCTCACCACCACTATCATCTTCTCCGGCTCAAAAAATCCATCAACGAAGTTGCCTTCACACAATCCTTACAATGAATCCTTCATGCAGACCATTCAAATACACAGTATGAACTCTAATCCGTTTACAACGCCACTGCAATTACACTCCTGACAAGCCAACATCAAGCTTTCCCGCCTCAGCTAGTAACCAGCTCCAACATTGCCAATACAAATAACCTCACCATCACTATCAAGTTCCTTCCCTAAGACTGATAGCGGTCAAAGGTGCCCATTCACGTAGAGAAGCATGTTACATATATGGTGTGGTCATTAGTGTAGAGAAGCATGTTACAAATATGGTACTTCAGTTGTTATTGAAATGTGACAGGTTTCTCTTCATAGTGTGGGTTTAGAACTGGAAAATCCTTGTTTTTCTACCACTGCCATGGTCTTGGTTCACCGGAGGGTTAAGATCATACTCTCACACTGATATCAAGGCAACAATATGACTAGGCACCCCTGTTTTGTAGATGGCATCACCCCTCCAAAAGAAGAATCATTCAACTTATTGAACACAAACTAGCCATAGGAGCATATGTCATTGAACTTGTCACATTTGTAGTTATTGAACACAAACTAGCCATTGGAGCATATGTCATTATTGAACTTATCACATTTGTAGTTGATGTAGAAGAAATTATCATAATCTTGCAGCTGATAAGGCATCTTCTATGTACAAAATTTGGTCCTAATATTAATAAAGATTCTAAAACATTTTGAATAACAATTAAGCCTTTTGATAATTTATATTCGTGCTCGAGTGTTATAATAGATATCAGGTTTTGTCCAAATAATGATCTGGATAGTACTTGATTGAAGAATGATAAACAAAGATATATACTCACATTGAAGTGTGTTTCAAAGAGTTGTTGTCTTCTTGTCCTGGCTATAAGCAATTATTCTCAAAGCCAATTTTTAGACAGGGGTCAAACGTTTAAAAGTATGTAATTAAAATCACATTAGCATAGTGAAGAAGATTCAAAATCCAAATATATGATATCATTCTTGCCATAAATTCAGCTATATATAATTGTAAATGCCAAATTTCCAAAAATAATATAACCATTAAAATTTGCCAAATATTGTATAAAGGAAAGAACTAGAAATCATGGTTGAGAAGAGCAATAAAACCCTGAACAGCTTAAACAATTCATCAAAAGGTTGAAAAAACTAATCCACAAGGTTAGCTGGCAGATGTTCACACAACAGACAGTGTCCCTACTCCCTAGCTATCCCCAACATATGCTTTGTACCTTGTGTTAAGCTTTGCACTTGACATGGTTTTGCTAGAACAAAGCCATGCCAACAAAAACAAAAATAATCTTGAATGAACAGTCGCTTATTTTGCTAGAACAAAGCCATACGAAGACCAGTCCAAATTATTCCATTCCACATTTTGCAGTCACCAAGCTTTAATCCTCTTCTCCACTATCATAGAGTTGTTATTCAGCATATAGTTGAACTTATAAATAATATATGCATGTGTAAGTATTTTTTGTCCAGTAAAGGAAAAAGACCAGTTCACTAATTTCCTAACAGTGACATAGGTAGCAGCTCGCACAAAATATCAAGAGCCGGTAAAATGATTGTAGAAAAATATCTCTATATCCTATACTCCATTGACGACTACTCCATGAAATGCTAACCAATAACTGAGATGACACAAGGTTAGATTAAATTATAACAGCTGTTTACAAGTTGATTTCCATGTTGTCTATAAGCCTGACTTTCCCAAAAATTGCAGCAACACAGAACACAACAGGACCTTTGATAAATTCCACTTTCTCTAAACTCTGTTGATCAACAATCTGCATGAAAAAAGTATCAAGTTAGTAGTTAGCATTGTAAAATACCTTTATTTATTCATAACCTTGTAATTCCCTATTGTTTTGGCTTAATTAAAGCTCTGTTAGGTGCAAAACATATTTCAGATGGCATACATACATCAATAAATTAAGTTTACATTCATGAATTTGGTCCTCATAGTTTGAAAATAAATCACGGATTCAACATAAAATCCTTTAGGAGGATTGTAAAATTGTGCATGGACTAGACTAACAGGCCAACCACAGAACTGGGCGCTTTTATAGGATGTTTAAGTGCAGGTTTCATTACACTCAAAATAAATAAATAAAATTAACATCTCACCTCGGCATAATCAATTCTTCCCCCAGCTTCAGTAATACATTGGATGGCTAAATTCCTCAATTTTTCACAATCCACCTGACCATCATCTGCTGCTGACTTGGCTCTTGTTAATGATTTGCTTATAGATAGGGCCTGCAAAGGGATTGAAAAGTGTTTACCAAGTTGTAGATGGAAGACAAATAATACGAAAAAAATGGATTAAGGGGTTTGTAGTTTTTAAAGCTGGAAATGAAGAAGATGGCACATCAGAAAGCTTTATATTGGCAACAATGCATTATCAACATTATTTTTATTATAGGACTAATATTGAATATCATGGCATGTTTCGGATAATCAAAGGACCATGAATAAAATAAAACCTTTTCCCTCTCTTCAAGTGAAAGATGTACATTGCGCGAACTCATTGCCAGCCCATCATTTTCCCTTGTTATTTCACAACCTATCACTTTTATGGAAAAATCAAGATCTCGAACCTGCAAAAAATAATCACTCAGTCAATTAAAACCAACATCATCCCACAACAATAATAGGTATAACTTTTAAGGAAGATCTTGCGTTACATGTTTCCCTTATATTCACCATTTTCCCTCTAATTTCTTAATCCTCCCTCCCTCTCCCAATTTGCCCTCCGGTTGATTCTATTATTCATTTTACCCGCTAGGTCCACTTTCATTTCCCAGCCCATCTGAAAAGTTTAAGGTAATGTGCATTGATGGTGATGAAAGAATCTGATAGGGTACTGGGACCTCCTATTAGCAAGGTTCACAGTTGAAGGAATAGAAGGGAAAACAGAGGATAATGACCATGTGTAACTAACTACAAGAGCTGATGGCAGTTGGTGAGTTATAGCAGTTAGGTGGTTGTTGTGTATGATTTTCTATATAAGGGAGTCTCGTAAAATTAGTAGAGGGTATCAATTAAGATCATGATTTAGGGATTTACAGTAGTATAAATCTACAATATTCTGCCGGTTTCAGCCCAGCATCGTGCGAAAGTCCTACAAGATTATGTCAAGCCTCCAATAGACCAACACATGATGGGGGTTGAGTTAGGGATGACTGGCTACAACTAGATATTTGCAAATCCTCCATTACACCAACACTAGAAGATTGCAGGCTTAGTATTTTGGGAAGGGATGAAGATAGATATTATGAAGTTTGCGGCAAACTGTCAGGTTGATATAGATGTCACATACTTTTTCTTAATGGATTTTTTGGAAGTTTACGGTTTACCTAAGGTTGAAAGTATAGGTACTATACTGTTAGTCATTGAGCACATTGAATTACAAAATATGTCTATTATTCATGATCAACATTCGACATCAACTTAGGAAATACGCCCATTTCCTACCCTTTTGTTGTCCCCTTTATAGTTTCAGAGGTTGCTGAACTGTTTGTCATATAGATTATAAGGCTCCATAAATTCCCACCATACATAGTATTTGATAGAAATCAGTACCAAACAGATTTATTTATGGACAATAACAAAATATTATTGATCAATCTTCGGAGAAAGGTTCTCAAGATTCAAACATACACTTGCACAATTGTTACAACAGAAAGGAATTGACAAGGTCAAGGTTTCCCCATGGGTTCTCCAAGAAATACGAGAGTCTCGGACCTCTCCTTCCCTAATTATATTCCAAATTAACCAACTCCCCTCCCTTTTTCATAACTTTCCTATTTATTACAATTCATAAAACACGTCTAACCGTCATATAATAAAAACTGCACATATAACTGTCAACAATAAGAAGTCTAATTGTATCAGACAGGGATCAAGCTTTTCAGACAGTCCGGAACTATTTTGATGCCATGTTCAGCCTACTATCCCAAATGGGATTCAGAAATATAATTAATCATTTGAAACCGTGAAGCATACTTGTAACGTTTCACAGGGTTGAAGCCAAAGCAATGGCCAAGATGGCGGATTGCTTTCGGCTGAGTTTTGGTATGGTGCCAAATACCATAGTTTCCACTAAAAATCTAAAATATCCCCTTCCAAAGCTTTCTACGGATATGAGCCTCCTACATTTTTAAGTTGTTGAATTGATTCGTCAAAAGTGAATAGTTAATGACAGAAAGGTATTTGCATTAGATGAGGTTATAGGCAGTTTTGTAAAATAAAATGAAGCATTAGGCAAAAAATCACAGAAGCGGTGTTGGTTATCAACTTGGTAAATTTGTCTATGTAAAGATAAAGCATTTACAAATCCAAATCTTTAGACAAGAAGGTTAATGAGAACTTGAGCTTGAAATTCCATAGCCTATTTAATTCTGGAGAAAATTGGGTAAGTTTCCTATAATCTGAGGCTCCCAGAGTACAACTACATCCAACCTTTATTTCATGTTTTATGCTAAAGGTATAACCAACAAATGTAATAAGAATGAGAATAACACGTTATGACATAACTTAGGTACTCGTTTGATGCAAACATATTACATAATGACATAACATAACTACATCCAACACTAGCATGACACCAACACACATGATTACATTGAATTACGTCATTTTCTCAAATTATTATTAGCATGTGCGTCTCAGTGCTCGTGCCGTGTTCGGTGTCTATGTTCGTGATTCATAGCTAGTTATGTTAGAAGATAAATCCAAATAAGCTACTCAAATGCATCCTAAATATGATTGACATACAAATCACAAGGAAGGAAAAAGGACAAAAAAAAATAAAAAATTACCATTCTCTGAATAACTCTCCACTGCTGATAATCCTTCTTCCCAAACAAAGCAAAATCAGGCTCAACAATATTAAACAACTTAGTAACAATAGTAGCAACACCTCTAAAAAAAATAGGTCTACTCATTCCACAAAGACCCTTTTCAAGCCTCTCAACTCTCACCCAACTCTCATGTCCAAAACCACTCTTTTCAACACAAGAAACAACCCCATCACCCTTTTCACCACCATCACCGTCATTTTCACCATAATCATACAAATTCATTGGATTAAAAACAACATCAACACCACCAGGAACATTGATAAGCTTTTTGATATCACCTTGAAAATCAGAAGGGTAAGTGGAAAGATCTTCATTAGGTGAAAACTGACCTGGGTTAACGTAGATTGAAACAACAATGAGATTGGCGTGTTTGTGAGCTTGTGTTATGAGAGAAAGATGACCTTGATGAAGGTAACCCATTGTGGGAACAAGTGCAATGAGTTTGGATTGGGATCTCATTGTTCTTGACCAGTTTCTCATTTGAGTTTTGTCTCTGATTATAAGAGGTTCTTTTTGTGCCATTGGAATCAAAATTCAAAAGTGTTTTGTGCAGAGCAACGTGATCGTGAGATTTTGGTGAGTTCACGGCGATGAACGAGAATGCCGCGTTAAAAGTGAGAGAAGGCGGTTTGTTGAGGGAGAGAGAAACAATGACTTTCTTCTCTTATTTTACATTATTTTTTTTGACAAAAAATTTACATTATTATTATTGCTTGGAAATTATTTTTTATAATATTTATGTCTTAATTTAAAAAGTTTAATGGTGGTGGATTGACAATAAAAAACAACTTTATACATACAACCAATCAAAATATTCATAATTGTCATAAAAAAATTTCACTTTCTTTGTCCCAAAATCTAAGAAAAAACTTTTATGATATTATGATTTTTTTTTTAAAAATTCATCTTTTCTAAAGTAAAATTAAAGGCAAATTGCGTTCTATTTGTTCTACTTTTTATTTTCTCCATGATTATTAATCAATGGAATTGTTTTTACATCTTTCCATGAAACTTATTTCAAGGAGAACACAAAAAATTATACCTTAAATTATTATGTTTTAATTTTATTAGTAAGTGTAAATTGGTGTTTTTTGCTTATAATTTGGACAGAGGGAATAAGTTTTTATGTGTTTTTCATAAGATTGTTAAAGTAGTTTACGAATAAAAATAGAAGACAACATGTCATTTTAAGGAAAAATGAAGGACAAAATGACAAATTGGTCCTTCAAATGTTAGAAGAAATATTTGAAAGAGGTAGCTGCATTTTTTTCTTCTCTCGTATTTCTTCTACTTTTAGTATTCAGTATCACACTAGTTGGAAGAGACATTCATTATTATATGTAGGGGTTGGGTTCAAACCCCTGACATCCAATTTATTCTCCTTGAAAAGACAAAAAATTCTAACCGCCAGACTATTTGACCGAAGGAAAAAAAAAAAAAACTATGTGCAGCTAAAGTAGCTCTCTTATTTTATAAGGTTGTGAGAATGCTTTTCATCAATAACCAAAAAAAGATGTGGGAATGACACCGGTCACGATCCAATTCATCATGTTATGTACTAAATTCATTCATTTGCCACCCATAGACATAGTAACCATTTCATTGTACAACGTTGGTATAATGCTGCAATCGTCGTGATTTAGATAGCTTTTCAAACAAGTTTATTCTCATCACTAATAGTAATTACATCGTGAAATTCACTGCACTTCATGGTGTTGAGTGATACTTTCACATCAATCCATGAATCAATTGATCAAGATATTGCCCTATTGGCTTTCAACTTACACTTTTGAGGTCAATGTGATTTTCAAAAAGCATTTAAAAAGTTCACACCTTATCTCATACACCTCTTTTCAAAAAAAAAATTGAAAATAAAACCCTCCACTATAAAAGAAAGAAAAATCTATCAAAAAAAGAAAAGGAAAGCAAAGAAGCTAGTTCCAAAATCCAAAAAAGGCTATGTACAAATTTAAAAAGTTAACAAGCTAATTGATCTCTACAAGAAGAAATCTCTTCAAAAATTGGAAGTCTCTTTGATCTAACTGGACCCCATTCATTCATCAACTGTTCTATCCCTTTGATGAACTCATCATCCATTACCAAAATATCCAATGGACATGGTGTAGGTAGCAATGATCTCAACTCTTCAAGGAGATCTTGAGCCCTTTTCTTTGACTTATCATCTGAACCTGGAAATTCTCCTTTTAATATATCACCAATAATCAACTGTGCTTCTTCATACCGGGCTTGTTTAATGAGACATAGACCCAAATTACATGCTTTGTTGCAATCGGGATCGATCATTTGGGCTTTCCGATACACCGCCTCGGCCATCACGTAGTTCGTCTTTTGCATGTAGGCCCAGCCCAAGTTTCCCTGTGCAAAAATGTTTAGATACATAGGTACAAACAAATCTTGGAACCAAGTATATAATAGAAACTTAAAATGGAAGCAAAATCTAACCTAGAAAAGAATGGAATCAAACAAAACTAGGACCCATTTACTCTATAAAAAAAATCCTATACAGAAAATATTTTATGTTTACACTTAAATTACTAAATTGCACATTGTTTTTAATCTCATTCCTATTTCAAATATGTATACAAATATATTGAAAACTTAATGTATGCAACTGTATTTTCTTGTGTTATCCCTCCGGTTCCCTGAGAAAAGGGGCATTGCATGCCTTTTAATATTTCGAGGTTCGACCAGGTGATAAGTAAAACTTGATCAAAAATTACATCTATCACACCCTTTACTTTGTCTTGAAATAAGTATTTGCCATACTTAAAGTACAAAACTCAACAAAATCATAAATACATGTTATTAATTCTAATTTGATGTGGACAATTAGATATATGACTGCCCACCTAATTGTATAGTACTCCCTCCGTTTCAAAATATAAGCAAAAGTTGTTTTTTAGGTTTATTCATTTAATGATGTATGTGGTTTATAATATGGACCACATACATCATTAAATGAATGAACCTAAAAAGCAAATTTTGCTTATATTTTAAAACGGATGGAGTATTAAAGTGACTGGTCCAACTTAAACTACAAGTATCTAAAAAAACATTCTTATGTTTCCAAATTCCACCTTAAATTTCCGCACTAATTATTTTGGTGTAAACCCTTTTCCCTCTCCTTTTTGTAGGTGGAGCTTTAAATGGACCCATATGGAATCTATTCACACAAAACTCAAAGAACAAAATCATATATTCGATTGTGTTGTGTATAATCATAACCTGGCTTTTGTATATGAACAGATCTTATCTTATTTTTTTAAAAGGCCTTGTTCAATATGATTGATGCGGACAATTTATCATTTTTCAATATCATTTTTGCAAGCTTTTTTAGCAGTGACCTAACTATGATGCTTATGTATAATATTTGTTCCATTGTCCCACATCACTTTATATTAAATCATATTACTTTTTACATTACACTTGTCGATCAATGTGCAAGAACTAAATTATATACTTACATTAACATTTTGCAAAGGAGAGAGCATAATGTGTAATCAAAAGAGAGTTTTAGTTAAGATAAATTACCAGTAATCTTGAAGTTTCTTGCTTAATAGAAACTTGAAACTTCTTGCCATGAGACCGTGCAGTCTTTGTGAGTTTCCCATTGAAGGCTTCACCTTGGTAGATCAATTTCAGCTTTTGCTTCAACAAATCTATTTCCTCATCTATTTTCCCACATTTCTATCACTCACAAGAAATTTTAATTAATACAATCAAAGTATAAAGACACTATATTCATTGTACAGAAAAATATCAAGTACATTACTTGCTGATTAACAGGATATTTCAATGAATCAGTTACAAGTTGTGCACATTATGCTTCAAATAATGACGGTATAACAAATCTTTACGCTAACTGCATACCAATTGAATCTAAATTATAATCACTAAATATTGAAAAGAGTAGCTTAAAATATATGATTTGTACCTTGTAAAGATCAATTAGTACATTATCAAGGGACTCTTGGGATTGTTTGGAGCAAAGGCCTCGAAACGAAGAGATGGCTTCGATGGCTTCTTCGGATCTGTCTAATTGCTTCATCACCACTGCCATATCCTTCAAAGCACTATCCACTTTGTCCCCTGCATTTATTGCTTTCCAAAATAATACAATTGCAGCTTCCGGGTCCTTTTCTACCAGCTACATAATTCACATTATATTGATATTATTAGGATGAACTTTGTCACACCCACACAGCAAGAAATTTGAGAGTTATAGGCAAAAGAGCTTGAAATTAAAGGGGAAAAAAACCTAAAGAAGAGTGTAAAATGAGATTTGAGTGAAATGAATGTTATAAAAGTAAGAATCAACTTAATTTTTATTTGAGGACGCTGTTATGCTAGCAACACATTCTGTAACACACTTTTTCCAACACACTCTCTCTTTAATTGGTTCGATTTTGAAATGGGTTCCGCTAAATTTATGAGGGGCCTACATAATTTAGTGGGATCCATTTGAATTTCAACTTACAGTGAGCGTGTTGTTATCACTCCTTCTGTGAAAAAATGCAGTTAATTTGATCGAAATTGCAGCTGAGGTAGCATTACGAAGAACAACAAATCTGTTATATTGTGGCTGCAATTGCACTTATAGACCCTAATTCAAAACCACTACATATTAACTATAATGCCACAAAATCTGGATTTTCTTTTGTCAAAAAATAAAAAATCTGGATTTGTTCAAATCTGCATTTCAAGAAACAATATATGTAGTGAAAATTTTGAAAGCCATCCAAATTGCTTGAATCCATTATCAAAATTAACAAGCATTTACCTTCAAACTCTATAATTTGTTATTTCAAATATATTAGTCAAATCACATTACTTTTATACCTCACTTATAACAAATGACATCAAAGTTCTAACATAAGTTAATGTCCATCTGGACTTTTGTTATGTTTTTTTGTTTTTAAGTATTTTGATCTAGTTTTAACTCGGAGTCAAATAAATTTTTGATCCCCGTAAATATACTACATCCGATCTTATCCTGTGTCTAAAGAAAAGTAAGGTCAAGTGGTTAGCAAAATTTAATGTATTCAGTCCAAATTTTGTACCAAATACATCAAAACTAACTTATATCGACCAAACTTTCTCTTATATATAGAACCGAAAACAGTATTATTTTTCGTTTTTAGTCCCTCTAACAAATTTCTACTAACAATAGTTCTCCAAATGTTTTCCCTAATCAAAGTTGGTCAACAGAAACTAAAAATAAAAGACATATTTATAGTACTGGTCTCATAGATTCATGCAAAATATTCAAACAATTATACTATGAAAGTAAAAATGAATCAGTGTCATTAATCAAAGACAAAGACAAATAACAAAAAGAGTAATTGAAGTGTATCTAATACCTGAGCATGTTTGGCTCTGACATATGGACTATCACCATAAGGAACTTTGTAAAGTACATGATAAATGTCTTCTTTTTTCCCTTTTGATAATAACAAACTCTTGTTCTTGTAACTACCTCTTTCTTCTTCCATTTTATTAGATGATGCTTTTAGAGGTAAGAAACTGGTTGGTACTTTTTTTCTTTCTGTTATGTTATGTGTACATTACATGCTTTTTGAGTCTCTTCAACTAAAGGAATAGGAAAGAGAAAGAGAAAGAGATGTAATGAACCTGGATGGATTTGCGTCCTTGTTCATTTGATTTTGGTGATTGCTTATAATGAGTTCATCAACGACTATAAAGAGACGGTGGAACCAACTATTGGACACGTGTCGACTTTTGATTTCGTTTCCAAAAAAATAAGATACTCACTTTTTCTTTTACAATTGTATTTTTTTTTTTATAAAAGAAAATACAATTATATTTTATTTTTTTAAGCACAAGTTGTGCACATTAATTAGATTAAAATACAAAGTTACATATACCAATTGAAATAAGTTGACACATTCACATATACTTAGGTATATATGTGACACTTCGATCAAGATCAAATAATTTATATTTAAATGGAGTTTTTATTTGTTTTAAGAATTAAAATTTGGATTGTCAGATCTTAATCTCACAATTATAGAAGTGTCGAATGCATGATGAATGTGTTAACTTTTTGACTACATATCTAACAAATTAAGAGATGCTTTGATTACCCCTAAAACTTCTTGAAGCATATAAATCAAAATAAGGAGGAGAATTGTACAGATTTTGAGAGATCCCAACATCTGTAGCAGCAAGTGATGAGTTATATTATGAGATATGTGCGGTGAGGTATGTGCATCATGGTGTGTGGCGTAGCCAGGACCCTGAATCAAGATTTTTTTTTTTAATAAAATAATGTAAGATGAGATGATGATAATGATGACGACGACCTAATACAAGGCAAAGACGAAGAAAATCAGACTCAAACAACATTTAAAAAAATATTTACATTTACCGTCCTCTAAATACACTAGTGGAGCTTAAAGATAATTTTACTATGTCAAACTCATGAAGTTGGTGTAAGCTTTTTAACTTTAATTAATGGAAAAGAACAATTATTATATATGGACACACTAAACATAAATATTCTTTTGTATTATATATAGAGGTATGTTTTTGTCCTTTTGCTTGTCTTCCATCTGAGGTTTCTCTTCATTTACTTCTACCGAATGAATTTACTCTTCTTTCCCAACTTGTTGTGACTTCCGCAACTCTCGTCGCTTTAGGTATGCTTCTTGTTGAAATTCAAGGTATCCTGGCTCTTTTTCCAACTTCTCCACAAAAGAAGAAATCGCCTTAACCTTCTTAAGTAAAGTGACCAAGTGCTCCAAATTATGTTCATCCGTCTCCTCTTTAGCTGTCATTGATTGTGTGCTTTTGGTTGCTTCCATTGTTATATATTTCACACAACAATTGCAATTTCGAGAAAATTCCTAACAAGAATAAGTTTGCAATGAATTTTAATTTTAAGTTAGGTTTGGGGTTAGTTATTATGTGGTTACTTGACTCTATTTAAAATGCTAGGCAGACTTGATCAAAATTAACTACTATAGTTAATACCTAATATTATTACTAATAAAACCTAAGATTCTATTACTATTATTATTGTATGCTAATCCTAAATGCAAAATTAAATTGATTGACACTTATTAAATAACCTAATTGAAACTAGACTCGATCTAATGTACATATTATAACAACTGTTATTTTTACTACGACTCTCTAAAATACAGTGCGAAATAATAATGACCTAAACTTATGACTCTTAAAAATAATAAATAGAAAAAATAAAAATGGGGTTAGTTCCTAAATGGAAAAACAAAAAGAAAAGAAAAGAAAAATGGTTACTACTAAATGGAAACAATAAACTAAATGCAAACGGAAAAATAAACTATGTTAGTAATAAACTAAATGATAAACTAGACTCTATAAAATAAAACGACTCAACTAGAACTAGTCATTTTTGGTATTTTTATAAAAAAATTGTTTTTTTTGTATTTATTTTTTTTTTAACAGAAAAATAAAATGCGAAAAAATAAATGATTCAAATTTTAATGACAGAAAAATAAATATAGTAATTAAGTAATTTGAATCGCTTAGTCGAAAATATCAACAATCCCCGGCAACAACACCAAATTCTTGATGTGCGGATTAGGCAAGTGTACCAAATCGTTACCAAGTAATGAAGTGAAAAGTAGAGTATTGTATCCACATGAATTGTCGTTTCGTCCAAACAATCCGTGTTACTTATTTTTAGTTGACAATATAATAAAAGAGCAAAGGGTTATAAGCTTGGAATTTTTATCTGTTTACAGTAGAGCAAGATTACCAGTTTTGGTTGCAGAAAAGTAAGCAATTCTTCGAATCTCTTCTATTTATATTGATGGATATTAAATAGCAGTCACATCGTGTTTATTTATCTTAGGTAGACTATACAAGTAATGAGGTCGTTAGGACGTCACTAACCTAATAGGTTGGAAGCTGCACATGTTGATCATACGATGATCCTTACGTGTAGAGCTGTCAAAACGGGTCAGACCGGCCTGCAAAAGCCTTAAAAAATGTCGGGTTTGAACATAAAAATTTGGGTCTGTTTAAAACCGGACCTTTTTAGCCCGAACCCGTCGTGGGCTAGCCCGCCAGGCCGCGGGTAGCTCTTTTAATTTATAACTTTTTTTTACATTTTAATTTCCTATAGCCCACCATCATCAGGTCCAAAAATAGTGGAAGATTTCTTTATGTTTGTGGATCAATAGTGGATGGATCGATCAATAACCAAGGCCTTATGAGCTTCCCACCACGAAGTAAACCATTTGGTCCAGGGTAAACATCAATTACCTACTTAAATTAAAAAAGGATGTTATTTTGGCATCAGAATTTAGTCATATAAATATCATACTATTAGGAGCAGTAGGAAAATTCATTGAAACTTGCAATCTAAGGTTTATGTTTCTTAGTCAAAGATCTTAACAAGGGAATTAAAATATCATATCATATATAGCTATAGTTAACTGAAAATTGAAATCATAGTTCAAAGAATAAGTAGTTGCAGAACTATACGTAGGAAACTCAATCTACAATTTTACAAACAAATGAATGCAATGTATTGAATGGAAAGGAAATGGCACTGAAATGAATGTACTCGCATGGGCAGAAGAAGGTACTGCATTGAAGATGCTGGCAATGTCTATTATAACATTTAGTATTTGGCACATGATAAATTAACTTTGGTAATTTAGGAAGTTTAACATCATTTTTTGTCGATTGGTATTTTTTAGTGTAATTTTTTAATTAAAAGCTTTAAGTAACTGGGCTGGCCCGAAAGCCCGTAGCCCGTAGCCCGCAAAGGGCCGGGCTTGAACAAATATTTTTGAGCATGTTTATCTTCCAGGCCTTTTTGGCCTAGCCCTCCAAAGCCTGAGCCCGTCATGGGCTGACCCGTCGCGGATCAGGTAGCCGTTTTGACCGCTCTACTTACATGTGGGGTCTATACTTCTCGGTTAACTATGTATATCCCTCCAATATTTGACACCTACTGGTCATACGGTGATCTTTACGTGTAGGGTCCTACCACCTCAAAGGTAATTGAAAACATAGACTTTATATTGACTTTCCACCATTTCCCAAGGCAATGAAGGTCAAGGTTCATTAGGTCCATCTATTTATGCATTTTAGGACATTCACATCACTCTCTCTCTCGCACTTAGTAGTTTTACAAGCAGACAACTCTATCAACATCTACCTTACCAAGGGTTTAAGAGAATGATTCTATTAGGCTACTACTTATTTCCGTCAAGCAAACACTTATTTCCTTAATTATATAACTAGTTAATATGAGGTTCAACATATTTACTCAATATCAATAATGTCACCTCCTAAATACTTACTACTATGGTCTGGGGTGGACAAAAAAAGTCGAACCGACCAAAACCGGCCGAACGGTTCCACACAATTAGTAGTGGACGGATGCGGACCGGAAAATTCAATCCAATGAAATAAGAATCCGGCCGCTTTCCAAGAGTCTAATTTCTTAATTTAGGAGCACCGCGTATTAACTAAGATCAATATGAAATGAATGGCTATGATGGTAATCTCTTTTTATATTTTGAGAAGTGTGTAGACCATAAAGTACAATCTCACTTCCCTTCTCTCTGTCTCCTGTTACTTTCAATGACAAAATACCTACCCTCTCTCTTCTTCATTAGTTTTCTATCTCAATTCTTTTAATCTTTCATCATCATCATCTTCTGCATGCATATTTTCTATTTCTACTGCTTAAGTTCTCTCTCCTTCTCACAAAAACTTCTTTGCCATCGGAAAATATCAGTCTTGAAAGTCATCAAGTTGTTAGAGGGACAAAGTACCATAAATGTTTAGATTTGTCTCTTCTACAAAAATTATTGTGTGGTTGTGTCAACAATATATGTTGAAGATGCATTTGGATTTTTTCTTTCATATTAGTTAATCTTGATGTCTCTGAGATTTTCTGAATTTTTCTTCTTCGAGATCTTTTTTATTTATTGATTCAGAACCGCTTTGCCCGTCCATTGGAAACCAACGTCCGACATACCTGTCATCTGACATAACCTTAGAGTTTAATGGACCGAAGTGGATTGAGTTTTTTCACCCATGGTTTTCTTCAGATTGAGCATTTTCGGCCCGAATTCGTCTGAGCCTGACCGTTGTCCACCCTTACTGTGGTCAACTTGCTTTCGGTGTCTTTGGGCTAGTTATACTTAATTACTTCCTAAACAAATAGATATTAGTAGCAAGATATAAGCATCAGGATAGTAGCATCAATATTAGGTCATGTCGCAACCTAAGTATCTAATCTAGGGTTGCGCCTACTACATAAATAAACTAAGGAATTTCCTAATAAAACTTAATAGCGAAAAAAAGATAAATAAAATAAAAACGACATTATATTAAATAAATATCCAACAAAAATAAATAAAGGTTCGTTTTAGAACTCTAACCTAAAAAGAATTACACATGGTAACTAAAAACAAATTACTAAAGATAAAAACATACCCTAGAAAATCAAGGATAAGACAGAAACCCTTCTGAAGCTCCAAAGATGCATTCCTCTTGAACTGCCACAGTTCTGAACGAAAAATTCTGAATGAGTAAGGCTGATATTTATAGTGAGAGTTTCTACCTGAGTTTGGGTTAAAAGTGCAAGCTTTACCCACAAAAAATCAGGAAAAAATGTTTGCGCCCCACGCTTTTCAAATGCACGAGGAGCATGACTAGTGTGCCTACCGCATGTGAGAGCATGGAAAACCATGCATTAGGCGCATGGTTTGTAAAAACCATTCCCTAGGCATATGGCAAATGCCCTAGCACATGACATCTATTCCCGGTCCCAAATTCTTCAATTTTATGTCGTTTTAGGTCTTCGTCATCAAATAACTTGCCTCGAAACTTTGGGAACATAATTCCTCCCTCTTGTATGTCTCATGAGGCATCTTGAATCTTCATTCTTGGTCTTCCTAAGTCTTCATAAATCTTTGGATGTTCTTGATTTGCCGATTTGCATCATTTCTTTGTGAATTACTTCAAAAAACCCCTAAAATTGCTATGATTTGCGAAAACTAGAATTACAGACTCAAATATAGAAAATATTACAAAAGTCCCGAAATGATAGGCAATCGTTCTAATACCCCTTCTTTTTCTACCAAAACCTATTGTAAATAACTGAAAATGTCGGTCTTATCTTTCTATACTTTTTTACATCCACTAGTTTTTTAAGTCATTTTTAGTTGGTTGAATAAAATAATAAGTATTCTTGGATAAACACTCCTCCTCACCGTCACCCTCACCCGCTCTTCCTCTTTCTTTTCCCTCTCTCACAGACTCACAATACATGTATGTTCTTTTTCTTTGCAACAAAACCCCAACCTCACAACCTCTAGTAACTTCCCAATGTCTTGATCTGTCAATCCACATATACTTCTGCATGTTAGAACTTTGCTACAAGCCTCAAACTACTTCACTATGATTTCTATTGTAAGCATTGTTGGAGTCATGCATCTTTCTTTGTTCTAATATTATTTTTTTATTTACTTTTGTTACTTCGTGTTTCTGTTTGTGGAGATTCAGAGATATTTAAGTATAAAAAAAATCGTCTGAAACTAGCTGTAACCCGAAACAACCGAACCCGAGCAAAAGAATTCTCAGACAGACGAAAAATGGATGTATATATATAACAACCGTGGTTATGAATGGAGTTCCATTTTGAAACGATAACCGACCGAAGCCGGCCGTTGTCCTTCCCTACTCTGACTTGCAAAATAAGATTCCTTATGTAAATTCTTTTGCTCTCATTTGTTCTTCCAGAACCAATACCTTGTTTTAAGACTTATAAATTTTAGTCTATGTTCCTGCACAATTGATCAAATATTAGCATATCTAATGGAACTTTTAATAATTTGTTATCATCAAAACTTAAGGTTCTATAATGTTAAACACATTTTGTTTCAACAAGATGTACTTTAGTTGATTTACATGATGATACAAATGTAACATGGAATGTGGTTTATAACAAGTTTTTTTACAATTATTTTTGTCTCATACATTATATGCTTCATTTGTTGATATTCTAACATAAGTTTAATGCTAATTCACTTTACACTCGAGTAATACCACTATAACAAACCCATGCGATAACACAGGTCAAGAGACTAGTAATAATAATGATTCTAATTTATGCAAAAATGAACAAAAAAACTCACAGCATATGAGAGCGAGCAACAAACATTAGGATTCAAGCCATTGCAGGAAATCATCACCGTCAAAACCGTCACCGTGAGCCGCTACAAAAATCACCACCGCAATTGATGTTTCTAAAGATGCATCAAGCCTTTTTTTTCTTCAACAATCTCGACCAACACCCAATCTAGATAAAGTAAATAACCCACATAAGTTTCATCAACCACCACCATAAATCATCACCGCATTAAACTCCTTCTAGAAAATTAGGAATAAACATGAAAAAATAATAGAAGGGAGAATCAAGAAGATGAGTTGACAAACCAAATGAGATGAATGGAGATTAAAGAGATCTAAAATGAGGCAGAATGAAAAAGATAAATCAAGAATAAACTTAATAGAGAAAGAGAGACATATATACCAGAGTTTAATACATAAGCAAGGGCGGAGGTAGTGGAAGGAGAAATGTGTGTTTTATAATGTAGAGAAGAAGCCATGGATAAGTATGGAAATGCTTGCCTCCTGTGTTTATTGGAAATTGAACAAAAATTAAAGCATCCCTTGAGCTTTTAAATTTTTGCATATTGTTGTTGATGATTATGATGGTTAAGGGTGGAAATGGGTTAGGCCGAGCCGGGTTTTGTAAGGCTTAAGCCTAGCCTACTTAAAAAATTATAGGTCTGAGTCTGGTCTATTATTCATCATAGGCTTATTTTCGAGGTCCGGTTTGGCCTTTCTAAAGGTCTGATGAAGCCTGAAAGCCTATTTTACACTAAGGCCTATGAACATCTATAAGTCTACCACTAAATAGGCTAAAACTTATGAAGGCCTAAAGCACACAAATACGACTTCTACTAAATAACAAATACTTACGAAGGGCTAATCACACCAATATACCTGCTACTAAATAGCCAAATAATATGAAAGCTTGAGTTTATAAAAATAAAGCATCAACATTATCAATAATGAAATGTATATTATATATAAAAAGCTTAATAGGTCGGCCCGACAGGCTTAATAGGCATTTTTGTAAGCCTTAGCCTAGCCTATTTAAGTAAATAAGTTTTATAAAAAGCTTAAGTCTGACTTTTTTATTAAACGAGTTGGGCCGAGCTAGGCTTTAAATAGGCTAGGCCATATGCCTCTGTCAGACGGTCTGGCCTGTTCCCACCTTTAATGATGGTGGTGCAGTGATAGATTATGTGATGTTATTGTTTTTGAGTTTATGAGATTAGAGTTGTTGATTATGATGGTGGTATAGTTATGAGATTATATGATGTAGAATTTATGGGAACCAAATGTGCAATTTAACAAGACTATTTCTGTTTGTAAAGTATTTGATCCATTATCAATTCATTTCTGACACGTTTTAGAAGGAAATAATCCCAAATTTTATATATGTATATTATAATTTCCACTTATTCAACTTATAAATCACTATTACAAATTAAAAGTTTTTTATTCAAGTAATTTAGTGACTAGAATTCACTTTTTTCAAAGTCAATAAGTGAGGTGTCCGAAGTTCGAACCCCAACCCCTACATATAACATTGTTTGTCCCTATCAACTGAACTATGTTTATGGAGACAAAATTCTTATTTATTTTTAAGAGTTACCGAAAAAATTACTTTGTTCATTTCAGAAAAAACGAGACAAAAAAGGTTTTAAGCACTCTTGTCAAATATTAATATATTTGTCATTATATTTTACTTTGCTGCAAAGTAAAATATAATGAATTGAGAAAGAAGACTAATTTAAGTGTACAATTGAAAAAGATAATTAATATTACATTAAAAAGTAAAATAAATTATTTATTTTGAACAATGTTTTTTTTATAAAGGGGTCATTTATCATGGAAGGAATAAGTGATGAAAAACTCTAACACGACTGGCCCTTATTTTCTGACAGCAATTAGAGGCAAAATCAAGTTGATTACATCTGTTACCCAATTGATATTGAGTGGTTGATTATTTTAAATTGTTAATTACTTTTGACTACTTTCTCTTATTCTCTCATCTTCTAAGAGCTTTCTTCGAGGATTTTCTCATGAGACCCAACTCACAACATGATTCATTGTATTAGACACAAAACACAAAGGAAGCCAATATCTGGATACATCAGATGGATGGATATGTTTAACTTTAATGACACATGAAACATCGACCGGGCAAGAAATGTATTAGTATTAGAGAAAAATTAAAGTAAAGGTTAAACAGTGCCACTTGTTAAGAAAATTAAAATAAAAATATTTTTTAAAAAATGATGAGAAAATGAATATTTAAGAAGTAATAATGAGACTTATTTATAGAATACAATATGAGCAAATGAATGATCAAAGTAATTAAGGACCACTAACCATCCATTCACTTATGGGAGTTATAGGAAGGTGGAAGATTAAAGATTGACATCCACTAACTTAATTATTCATAACACTATTAAAATTTAAAAATAATCCATGATTATATATTTTAATCTTAGTGACTATTTAAATGATAAAGGACCTTTCAAAAAAAATGATAAAGGACTATTTTGAAATTTTGATACTTGTAGCTAGTGGTTACATATTCAGGGATAAAAATGGCTATTACCCTATATTTTACCAACATATTCATAATAATTGAAGGAAAAAAAAAAAAGCAAGTGGAAGAAAAAAATGACATTGAGAGGGGAAGACTTTGAGAGTTTTTTTTTCTTCATAAAACAAAATCCTTCTCATTTGGAGAAACTCAAAAATTGCACTAGAGAAGGATTTTGGAGGATTTACACGAATTCTTCAAATTTAATCTATGTAGTTATAATATTCTTAAAATTAAAAATATATTAATCATAAACATTAATTTATCATTCTTTAAAAAATTACTTTTTCAAAAAATTTAAAAAGGTTTTACTATTTCCTTTTATATTTCCAACCCTTCAAAGTCTTTCCTTCCTATTCCCTTCAAACTCCCAAACAAAGCCTTAAAAACTAAATTAGTCCTTGAAATTAGTTGTGAATTTCAATTGTCAAATGAACCCTAAGTAAGGTGATAGGAACAAGGTTGCCAAACTCGCGAGTCTACACAGACTCCAAAAGAGTCTTTAGACTCGATTAGTAAACTCAACTAGTAAACTCGTACAAGTCTATGAAAAATAAAAAATGACGTTAAAAAATCTGTAACCGACACAAAAATGACAAATATATATAACAAAATAACATAAAAATTCAAACTCCATAACCAATTTGTTAACAAAAAAAGCTCCATAATAAAACAACTAAATTCGCAAAAGTAAGTAGATAAGGTCCTAGTTCTTTTCCAATTGACTACTACATAAAGAAAGAAAAAAAAACATAAAACATATATGCTAATGTCTTAAAACATCCAAAGCTCCGATGAAATCTTGCCCATCATCAAAATCACCACCACCATCGTCGTCGTCATCATCATCACTATCATCTTCACCAAAATCACGATTGTCATCATTAGCATCATCATGAAATTCCGCTCCAGATGAAACACCTTCATCATTAACTGAACTTGGATTGCATGGGCTTTCATTTAAATCAACATTGCCACCACCACCACTTTCCACAACATTAGTAACAACACCAACTCCAAAAACATTGTTAACATTAACATTAGCTAGCTCAACATTGCCTTGATTTTGCATTTGCACAACATTCTCTTCATTAGGATCTTTAGTTATCCACTCATCATCAAAATTAATATCAGAATTAAGTGTTGTATTTTTGGTTTTTTCAAAAAAAAAAGCTAAAAAATTGCTTTTTCAAAAAATATCATGGAATGAGTAAACTCGTCCAAGACTCATGAGTCTATGCGAGTTTGTACAAGTCTACCTAAATCTACTGAGTCTGGCACAAAAACGATTCTATATGTGAGTCTACTCGTTTTTGTCTTCTAGACTCATAAACTCATACGAGCAGGGACAAGCCTGAACAAGGCAGGGTGTGGCAAGGGCCATACCAGTTCAGGCTCAATTATTATTATTTTTTCATCACTTCACTATATATTTTTACTCATATATTAATACAGATGCCTAATTTATTTTTATGTTTATACATATGTCTATATTTTTTACTCATATTAATATGGGGACCTATGTTTTTTAATATATACACGTGTTTATATTCTTACTCATTAATAAGGCGACCTATTTTTTTTTTCATTTATACATGTCTCTGTATTTCAACTTATAAATTAGTACGGGGACCAATTTTTTTTTATATAATTTATATGCATGTCTATATTTTTTAATTGTGACTTGCTTCCAAAAATAGAACACAACACGCTCACCCATTCGTATGCACGGATATCCTGCTAGAACATTTGATTCATCACTTGTAACATATATAGAAAAATAGGTTCTTAGAACAATTACTAATGACGTAATCCTAGTTCATTTTCAACAAATGAAAAATAGATTATTTTCTTTATTATTTTGGTTGCTACAACTATTTTTAATATAATTTCTTATTAAAGTTAGTATTATTTAATTATTTGACAGATTTTTTTGCCTCACTAGTATTGTAAATTCTGACCCATCCATGCGCACGAGTCTACACATCTACTCGCGAGTTTGATAACCATAAATATGAAGATTAATTCAAATTTTAACTGCTTTAAACGGATCGAACCAGAACTAAACCGCAAGCAAACCATTCAAATAACATAATTACAGTTGTTGGTTCAAGGATCAATTGATTGATCGTCCGGTTCAATTAGATTTTTTAAACACTAAAGTTTTTATCACTCGCGGGGTCTTGTTGTACATGTCTTTCATCTCGTTGATAACGCCCAAAAATTGGAGTAAAATAAGACAATGTTTCAAAATAGTGGTCAGCAACAAGTTCTCATTCAAGCCACCCCTTAGAAACAAATACAACATGTGTATGAATGTCTTTAATTACTATCAATACAATACATTTAAAACTCCCATTGTGTGTGAGTTTATAAAGATTTTGTAATTTCGTCTATATAACCAAAAAATACAGTTAGAATATCTAGTTTGGTCATTTGTATCCTAATTTATGTTGTTACATGTACTCACGAATTCTCTTACCTAATTGGTACCTACTTGGAATTCATTTCATTTCTTAAAAGAAAAGAAATAGATGACTCCTTCTAAAAAAGATAGAAAGCAAAAAGAGAAAAGAAAAAGAATTCTAAGAAAAAGAAGATAAGGATATTTGGTTAAGCCATTAAATTACCTACTGTAGTTTACGATCCAAATCATATATATAGGTATAAATAAAATTAGAGAAAGCACTCTAGGGCAACAATATTAATCATTGATCACATTTTTCTACATTAAAATTGCATATCTCATACTATCATTTACCATAATATGATTGATCTCAGAAATTTGTGCAAATTCACCAGTGACCCAAACCCCATCAGAGCCATTAACACGAGGATTAGAGACACAAGAGAGTATTGAAATTGGAGCTTGAAGAATAGCATAAATAATTGAAAAACCACTCCACCCATGCCCATGCCCATGCCCATGTTGTCTTCTTCCTCTTTCACCTCCAAACATTGCTACTTCAACCCCTCCATTCCCTTCTTCAAACATGTTCTCATCTGCCACCTTAGAACTCTTCTTCATCTTATAAATATTAATTCTTCTCACTGCAGCTACAAGATGCCACATCTACAATTACCTTACTTGGTTTGAATGAAATTGAATTTAGAAGAGACAATAATTATGTAAGTACTACTTACTAGCTATTAAGTGTACAAACTCCAAACTTCAAAAGCTTTGATTATTTTGAATGATATTTTTCAATATAAAGATGTGATGAACTTTGAAGAAGAAATTGATTACATGATTGAAAGGGTCAACCTCTATTTATGAGGGTTAATTGATAATGGTATTAAGTGGTGGTATTGCTAGTGCTTGTGTTTATCACCAAAGTTTTTTATGGGTATCTTTTAGTTTAAAGAGCCAACCAACTATCACTAGCATATTTTTTTATATTCATTGATAATTATATGTGGGGTCTATTCAAGCCCAACATGCCGACAAACCTACCTAATAGTACAAACTATAGTCTTCATTTGTCAAATTATGGGTTTACAACTTTACATAATAGATTTGCTATATATATAGATATATATACTGGTTTACTATTTTACCTAACAAAAGGGTCAAGCTTTTTGAGGTATAGTTCTGTTCATTTTGTGGTATAAATTAAAGGGTCTCAACAAATTGAAGCTAAATGACAAAAAGCTAGATAGCTAAAGATATTGTGGTAATTCTCATCAATCATTTGGATGAGTAACTTTATCAACAAAGAATCATCAATTACCCTCCAATGATTTTTCTTTGTATGACATTGCATTGTATGGTAACAAATTATCATTGTTGATGCAAAGTTGTATAGATTCCCCACAAATTTAGTCTGTGTTGGGGAATCAATGCTGATACCTATATGTGATGGAGACATATGTGGTGGCATAGATTAGTACCATTTCTCCACTAGAGATTAAGACTCTCATGGTTATCTATTATCTATATTCCTTTCTTGAACCTAGAAGAAAGCCAAGATACGGATAGATATGCATATTATTATGAATAAAAATTAGAAAAATCAAGCTATTGGATTTTAAACTAACCAAATAAGTTTTGTATATAATATTTCTTAATATGGTACATGATCTTTGTACTTAGGGGGGGTCCTTGGGACAACTTGATGATGCCAAAGATCAGCTAGCTGGCCATAGTGGTCCCTCACTAGGAAATAAGATATTGTTTGGTGAAGGGTATGGGGCAAAAACCCTACCAAGAAACTAGATTAGAGAATGTGCAGGAAGGAAGCATGGTTGACATCTCCCATAAGCGAGTTCGATATGAAAGTCACTACTTAATTAAAACAATGATGTTATGTTGAAATCCTTTTTTCCCCTACCACATTATACATCGGTGTGAAATGATATTTTAGTAATTTCATTATGTGTAAAAGTAAAAGTTAGGTAGGGTGGTGATGGTCACATGATCATATATCACATTTATCTGTGATGATAGAAGATGTGTGTCATTTATGATGGTCAATATATTATCCTTCAAATTCAAAATCTTTTCGAGTAAATTTGACGAAAGATCGAACGTAGGTATACTACAAATATTTTATATTGATAAAATAAACTATCAAATACTTGATTAGCTTCCCTTAGTACATGTTTCATTTGAAGACAACTCACTCCTAAATCATCCCTTTAATCATACTCACCAAAAGCATAGCAAGAGTGAGCCTTGTGTCAAACTTTTCTTTTTGAGGGGAGCCTTGTAACAACCTTAGTTGAGTAAATTTATCGCAAAGAGAGAATCAGGGTCGATGGCAATGGCAGATCGATATCGCAAGGGATAGGGACAATTGCCCCACAATGTTTTTATGTAAATCATAATAAAATTTTGATATGCTTATTATTTCAATGTTCTGCCTTATTAGAAAAAAAAAAGGCTTAAAAAAAACATGCTGCCCCCTCGGGTTAGGGAACAACTTAATTTTTTCGAAAAGTATTTTCAGACAGTGAAATAATCATATTTTTTTGGATGTGTACATCAAAAGAGATTTACCATATGTCCACTTCAGTCATAAGGCTTATTTCTTGCACCAAACTTTTATGTATATAGAGTAATATTTATTGAAATTTTCGTAAAAAATAAGATTTATTGGAACTATTGGGATTTAAAAGCAGTCAATATTCGTTGATTTGCTGCCACTTGCCATGTGTTTTTTTTTGTTTTATGAAAGTGTGAAAAGAAAAATATTGGCAGGTGTTGCTATTCGCAAAGTGTAATATGGAAATGCGCAAGAATAATTGTAATTTGTATAAGGTTGCATATTTGAGGTTTTTGGCATGATATTATGTATATTTTGTTGATGCTTGTGATATTTGTCTTTATACATCATGGACTATTTTCTTGCATCTGCCAAATAAAGTTTATGCATAGCACTTATTAGAGTCAATTACAACTTGGGTTGCTCCGTGCTACTTTTTTTTTATTTTTTATTTTTAAGAAAAGGAGTATACTTATAGCATTTCATTAATAATAAGAAAATTTATATAATGAAGTACACAATAATAAATAGTGGGACTAACGGCTAACGCGACAACCCAAGTAAGATTGTGAGCTACCTCATTTGCTTGTTGCATGTTGAACTCAACCTTAGAGTTTGAGAAGTGTGTGTTGAAAAGACTACGACATGCTGACATTACTTGTCCAAATTCTGCAACATCAACCTGACGATGATGGAAGGCGTCTATTGTAATCTTTGAATCCAAGCCAACATCGATGTTGTCAAATTGCATGTCACTTATCCATTGTAAGGTGTGGAATAAACCCAAGGCTTCTTCCACGACAACAGAATACACAGGAGAGAGCGGGATAGTAGCCAACATAAAGGTACCTTCATCATCACGGATACATATTCCAATACTTGTTCTATTCAACTGATCCAAAAATGAAGCATCAACATCACATTTCACACGGCCTCGCTGCCACTTGTCTGAAACCATATCACTTGCTGTTGTAAAAAAATAAATTCGAGTTGTAACTGAACTGCCTTGTCTTATCGATGTTATTATTGTTGTCTGATCATTACAAACTAAATTTATTGAAATGTTGTTTTGACTAGCTACCAAAAAAAGTAGCGTTAGTTGCATGCCAATCCTCCATAAGATGACAAGCTCGGTCTACTACATGAGCACATGTTTATGTGGCATCTTGCCTATTGGGAAACACCCAAGTCTCACATCGGATAGATGAGACTCTTGATGAGAGTTTATAAAGAGGAGACACTCCTCACCTCACAAGTCGGTTTTGTAAGGATGAGTTAGGCCTCAAATTTCAACATGGCATCAGAGCTTGTCGAATTCAAGGGCCACCTACCTATTCACCCACCAAGCCTAAAGAGTGCTGAGCGTGAGGGGGCGTATTGGGAAAAACCCAAGTCCCACATCAGATAGATGAGACTCTTCATGAGAGTTTATAAAGAGGAGGCACTAAGGATAATTTAGACTCCAAATTTCAACATTGCCAAAGTTTGAGATTTCTATGCTTTCAAAAGCTCCAAAGGACTGCTGGAAATCATCCAACTTTTGCTGAAATGTAGAAACAAGAGAAGAGGAGAGAATAGAAGGAGAAAACCCAAGCCGCCAAGAATTATAAGTTGTTACTTTTAATCCAAGTTGATTATAATAATCATAAGTGGCAATTATTTTTTAAAAATGGTGTCCACATCAGCGTTGACGCGGCTCAAAATTGAGAGGCGGTCTAGCCTTTGTAAAGGGGGTGAAACTTAGGGGGCTAAAAGTGCGATTTCCAAACTTTGGGGATCAAAATCGTAAGTTTTAGAAACTTGAAGGGCCAAAAGTCCATTTTAGCCTACTTAAAAAATATGTGGGAAGATATATTTATAGTTGGAGAGTTTTAGAACAAATAAATTTTGAAAAATGGCTAAAAAACACTTGAATTGATTCACTCATTTATTAAATAGATTCACATGTTCAAAAATGAAACATAGGTTCATATGAAGAATTACCTTATTGGATTCATAACTTAGTTTTTCAAAATCCAATATTTTTGTTTACAGCAAATAGATTCACAATATCCTTTCTTTTATATATTTTTTTTAGAGTATACTCTTTCTTTTATATGGATCGATTCATATGAACAAAACTCTTTATAAAATATGAAAATTCCTATTTAACCTAAAACTTCACTTAAAAAAAAGTTATGCACCCTGAATTTTGTTCTATATCATATTTCCAACAAAACAAAAAATCATGCAAAAGAGAACTTCACTTAAAAAAGTTCTGCACCCTGAGTTATGTTCTAAATCATATTTCCAACAAAATAAAAAATCATGCAAAAGAGAATCATGCAATGATATTAAATCCTAGTAGATGGACACCTACAAATAAAACTAACTTAGATCTAATATGTCACTCTAAACCTAAGACATAAAAAAACACTTCTTTTTGCGGAAAAACTTGTAGGACTTCTCCCCATTTTACACAACAAAAAGAGAAAAGCAACAATGTGTAAAAACTAGCATAAAAAAATGCTTAAACCATATAGAGTAATAACTAAAACAATAAAAATTTAGAAACAATACCAAACATATAGATAATAAAAAATGAGGGCTAAAAGACATGCATCACAAATACCAAATCATACATCAATTAAAGTAGAATTTTAACATGATACCTAAATATATAGTACCATAGCAAAAGTACCAAAAACATAATACAATAAACATAAGACTGTGCCAAGCACCTTAACATAATCCAAACAGAAAGATCAAATGTTAAGTAGACACAATAAAATGCAAAGTACAAAAAGGGAATCTAGCCATCTTGGTTTTGGTTTGTGTTAAAGTTGAAAGGGTGGTCTGGTTAGTTGGTGTAGAAGGTATTTGGTGACATGGTGAAAGCATTGTTGTTTTCCATCCTCTGAATTTGATGATTCGATCATTGTATGCCTCGCATCCGGAGTATCAAACATGTTCTCCATACACATACGTGTCGAAGCTATGGAATCAAGTACGGCTTGCAAGCCAACCGAAGGAGCATAATCAACATTCAAGATCATCATCTTCACTTTCATCTTCACGCATCACTTCATCATCACCTACAACTCACACTCATCCATTGCAGCCTGCACCTCATCAACCAAAATCTCACCAGCAGAAACACAAACACGATCATAGTACCACCATCTAGACTTACTCTCAGTGTAGTACCAGTTCTTATTTGCGTCTTGATAATAGTGCATTTTGTGCACAACGCACTAATCAAAGTCACTCGTATCAGATTTTCCCTTGAGCAAACTGAGATTCAACACTTTCCAAATAAAACAACGATAATGAAGAGCGCGAAAACTGGTCTCCCTAAAAGAACATTGACAAGTTGAAAGGACTGCGATTCTTGAGCACCCACATTATTAGAGCATGATTTATTATCATGTTACAAGATACAAATCAAACCTTATTATATATATTTTTCCTCGTTATTTTAAGGAGAAAAAAGGGCAAAGGAAGAATAGGAAATTGAAGAAAAGAAAAGGCTATTTGCCCAAGCCAAGACCTAAGACTATATATACAACATAAGAATATGATTAAGTTATTAACATGCCAATTGATCTCTAAAAGAAGATATTTCCTCAAAGATAGGAAGTCTTCTTGATCTAGTTGGACTCCAAACATTAAGTAATCCATCAATTCCTTTCAAAAGAAGATATATGTTAGTATAATAATGAATTCATTGGTGGCAAAGCTCTAAGCGACATATATTTTCCAGGACCCGAGGAAACCTACAATGATGAGTTCCCATGATGATGACATGCAATGTCATATCCGTTCCAACAGACATAACATCTAAAGAGCTCATTGTAACACCCCGTTTTCGCAAATTCGAAATTTCATAATAAATCAGAGTATTATGCAAAACGGAATGCTACATCTCATTAAATTCTCAAAAAGGAATAAATGAACATTTATTCTAGTCAAAACTGTTCTAACATCGCAGCGGATAAAACTTAATGTTAACAAATCATTTTGGCACGCAGGCCTCATAATTAAGTCTCGACATAAATTAACTGAAAACTTAAATCATAACCAAGTACGTAAGGAATAGAAATTAAACATAAAGGTTCCCATCCCGTTACGTATCAGAGCACCTAAGGACACTGTGAGGGTAGCCACTCACGACAGCAACAGCTACAGAAGCTTAATCACCTGCACTTGCCCACAAGACGGCAATTCCAGCAATAGGGGTGAGATTCTCATAACAAAAACATTAAACATATAATTCAATAATTACAATTAACAACATAACTTCATCATCGTATATCATAACAATAATCAAGTAGCATCTTAAACAACATCATAATTCAACTTAATAGTTTGACTTGACAATGCAACTTCGACTCAACTTATGCAGCTTAGACATCTTAATCATGCATGTGGTACCATATTGAGTATAAATATACTCCTAGGGCATAATCCCTCGTCGCTATTGAGCATAAAGATACTCCTAGAGCATAAGTTCTCATCGCTATTGAGCAAAAGCTCCTAGGGCATGAACCCTCGTCTCTGGATGAATATGCATGGACTCGACTTCTTAAATCTTAGACATCTCAAATAAATTCCAATAATTTGGATTACAACCTCATGAATCTTATAACAACACATGCAGCTTTCAATTAATAAAACATGGCAGCATGGCAGCAATCAACATCTCAAATATAGCAAAATCGTAAACATTCACATACATCATCTCTTATAATTCAGAAAAGCATATACAAATGTATAGGTCACAATAACGAATCAATTATCAGTTAACAGCTCTACATTTCTTCTTAATATCTCAGTATTTAATTCTAATCCAGGGGAAATCTCATAATTAATCGTGCGACAAGAGTCGTATTATTCTAAAAGGTAGTCTGTTACTGAACTACTCGCTATGGCGAGTGGAATCTCTCGCCTCACGAACCATCAGGGGTAACTCGCTACGGCGAGTTGGGTTGCTCGCCTCGCGAGCATCAGGGGTACTACTCGCTATGGCGAGTTGGGTTACTCACCTGGCGAACCTTCTGGGGGTTGCTCGCTATGGCGAGCTGTTCAATTCGCCTCGCGAGCTGATGAGTACTCGCCGTGGCGAGCTGGCTGCTCGCTGTGGCGAGCGGCGACAGAACAGTTACGGGGTTACGAGGGTTTTCACCCAAAACCCCAAATTTCATCTAAATTCTTCCAATTTTCGACTAATACAATGTTTAAGGGTTATTCTATGATCTGTAAACAGTTTCCTACGTCAGCGGTACATTTTTTCATCATCTAATCATCAATTTACCACTTTTTGACCTAATTCTTAATTCCTAATTCTCGTGAATTAAACCTAGAATTGTTGACCATAATCATGAACTACATGTTCTAATGAAATTGTAATGATAGGCTCACCCTTACCTTAAGAAATTCGAGCAACAGCCTCTCCGATTCTTCTCTTCCGTTTTCTCCCTTTTCCTCCCAAAGCTCTGAATTGTACGTTTTGTACAATTCTAACCTAATTCCCCCTTTTTAAACCTCTTTTTGTTTGTTTTATTTTATCTTATTTCCCCACAACTATATCTAATTATAAAACAAGCCCACAACTTATTATTTGTTTTATTTTCTAATCTTATTTTATTAAACAATAAAATAAGTCACAACACATCACATAAGCCGCATAAATCACATAATATCTCGAATATCACTTAATTCACACAAAATCATATAAATATACTCTATACTATATAAAATAATTTAAATAATTAAAACGGGCGTTACACTCATCGTTGAGCTAGACCGGAAAGATGAATGTCGAGCTAAGGGCGAAATAGCTCGAGACTGTAAGGGGTGTTGAGAATGAGGTACATGTCTCTGTCAGTTTAGACGGTCATGGACCCGGTCGGCATTCAAAGCATGAGAAAGCCTTTGTTAAGTAAGGTAGGAGCAGGAGGGAGTACTTTTGTTAGAAAATAAAGGTAAATCTTTATCGTAGGGAAGGTAGTAATTTTAGGTCTTGAAGGTACCTTATAAAGTTAAAGTAAAGGCATAATCTAGTAGGGCATACGTCCCCCAATCCATATCTATCATATGTGTTGGGTGAAGAGCTAAGACAATGCCTGGGGTCGGGGGAAGAGTCTGCAACAAAATCAATTGAATATACAACGGTAAGTGTATTGATTCAAGCAAGTCCGACTAGTTTAGGCGCCGCCTTCCAGACTTATGATGAACTGTCGGGTGTTATGAACTCCAGAGCCCATTTTGGTTACATAGTACGGGTAGCCGACTAGTAGGTTAGCAAACAGGTGAATCAATAGATATTGCTTCTGCCTTCGCTTCCAGGATAGAAAGAGTACTGGCCTGAAAGCTATTTTTACACAAGATAAGATGGCTAGGAGGGAGTTCTTGAATGTCGAATCCCTTTATTTCATACCCGTCGGTAGGCTTTCGTCCCGCGACCCGATTTCAGTGTATCATAGAAAAGATAGCATGAATCGTAATATTAAACAAAATAAAAAAATCCAAAACATCCTTCAAAAATTGTATACCAGCGGGAAGGATCGCCTTAAATAGCTAAATAAATTAATTAATTATACACAAAAATAAATAAATTATTTATCATATTATATAAATATGTATATGCGGGTTGTAGGGTGGGTAATATACTCATTTAAATTTGAGGGTAATACTCAGACCTATGAAAGTGGAGTTTTACCCTACCCATTATAGGTAATTTTTGCGGATACCCATCGGACCAAGTCCAATTGCCATCCCTAATAACTCTGGTCTCAAATATAAATAAAATTGTTTGTATATTAGTCTAAATTTGAATCAAATGCACACATTGAATGCTAATTTGATAGTGGATGAAGTAGAATATTTATAAATTGATATAAAGTTTTTAAAGTAGTTTAATTAGTATACGTTGAAATTGTTTTCGTAAACTTAGCTCAATTGTTAAAGACGTTGTATAATATAAACAAAGGTCGGATTCTAAATATTAAATTCATCTTAAAATAAATTTATAGACACTAAATTATTTGAAAAAAATACACAAACATATAATCAAGTCTTGTTATATAGACCTCTTAAGAAGAAGAAACAAGTCTTGTTCATAGAAATTTGTTCGAAATGCCGCAAAATTTTAAAAATTAGTATCACAACTTAACAAGAAATTATTCATTGTTTGTATAAAATTGTTAAATTCTTGTTTTAAGAGGTAAAGTGTAATTATAAATTATAACACAATCAAAAAACTATTTCTAAAATAATTAACTTGCTCAAAAAATTTATGATAGACTATTTTTAATTAATATTTCCTTTTACTCCAAAAAAAAAATCATATATTTTCACATAAATCAGCCTTATAGACCAAAAAAAAATAAAATTAAAGTATAAGTCGTTAAAAAAGTTGGTTCAGTGTAGACTATGTCTCCCATTTTATGCAATTTAGAATTTTTATCTCTCCATTTCAAAATTTGATTTTGTTCCCTATTTTTTCAAAATATTTGACATTTTGCACACATGTAAAACTAGGATTAATTTTGATGACGTAACATGTGATATTGATGAGGAAACACTATTTAGGTGAATTTAGACTAACTTACATTCATCAATAACATACAGATTAAATTAAAAGCAACCTAAAATAAAACTATCCTTCAAAAAAAACATCTAAAATAAAACTAATTCATTTCAAAATTAAATGATTGACACTTAGTCCCAGCTTTAAGAACGAGTGCAATGAGCTCTAAGCTTGTCTTCTCCGTTCATGGTGACCCAAACTCACACACACAAAATCCACCCGACTCCCATAAGCCTTCAAACTCAAAGTCTTCCTTATGTGAAAAACTCTTGGGATCTTCCCAAGATATCCCAATCCGTGAAAAAGATGACATGATTGAGAAACAACTCGTCTTCATTAAGCTTGAAGATGGCAACCGTCTCCTTCCCAAAGTTTATCTGAAACCAAAAGTCTTCCAAGAACTTTGCACTCCATGGAAAGACGCCCTAGCTGGGAAGCTACTGGGAAAGAATATTGGCTACAATATCATGTGAGATCGCCTCCAAAAAATATGGAGACTCCAAGGAGGTTTTTAAATCATGGACAACGACAATGGCTTCTATATGGTAAAGTTTGATCAGGCAGTTGATAAGAAAAAATCATTATTGATGGTCCTTGGTACATGTTCACGTGTTCACCGATATTGTAAACCGAGTTTACTTAGTTTATGTATACTCATTTTACATAAGTTAAGAAAACTAACGTAAATTCATTTTACGCAGTTTATGTAAACCGAGTTTACATACACTATGTAAACTTAGTTTATATAAGTTAAGTAAACTAACGTAAATTAAGTTTACACAGTTTATGTAAACTGAGTTTACGTGTACATTACTCCTTTTTCAGAATATGTACGTAAATTAAATTCATGTATAACCTATGTAAACTTAAATTACACTACCTTGTCCACGTAAACTTAAATCATGTTGTACCATGGAACAAACAAAACGACATCGACAAACATCCATGGTAAAATTAACAACATCGACAACAACAAACATCTCTGGTGAAATTAACAACATCGAATAAATCATAGAGCAAACGATAAATAGAAACTCGAAGAAATTTATGAAATTCATTTACTTTTTGGAATAGAGTACGGATCAATGGAAGATATGTTGATTCAGTTGGCAATTTTAGTAGGTATTGATTGCATATCCATGGTGGTTTGTAGGTAAAAAGAGATGAAAGTTGAAAGTGATAAAAAAAAAAGTTTTAAGAAATTTACATAAAGAGAGCAATATCGGTATTATTGTAAAATTTAAAAAAGAAAATGGGTGTAACTAGAACTATATGGAGTGAGAATATAAAAATGTGCTTGAATAATTTATATTTGACCCTCTTTTGTTGAAGCAAACATTATGGGATCATCGACAAAAGAAGGGTAGATAGACGTGGTCGTAAGGCTTATGCTTCACAGAATATTAATAAACTTAATATTAGTAGTATAAGTACATATATGACCAAAATTAATAAACTTCTCAAGTAATCTAATATCGTGGACTTATTCTTCGAAAGTGAATTACTCCCATGGCGAAAACATGATTTTAAAAAAATTATTCGCGGAAAGTACATTGATATTGATGAGTAAAAGCTACAAATTGAATATTGCAAGAAATTCAAAAATACTTTAACAAAGCAATGTGGATGGGTGCAATTATTCAATCTTGAATCGAGTGATTCATTATTGAATAATGGTTTAATCTAAAACAAGTAAACAACTAAATTACTTTGCTAAGTTACAACAACACAACAATTTCAAATCAAACCTGAATTTATACAAATAATAGCTACTAACACAAAATATAAAAAATTGAATCTATGACAATTGTGCATTCAAGGTGATTATCATTCCATTGAGTGATTGAACAGAGAAAATTGAATCAAAATTGTGAACTAAATCAATTTGTCAAAGATCAATCACATCAAAAATATTAGCAATCAAGCACATGCAAAATCATCATAATGCAATTTAAATTTTGCAAGAAAATTAGAAGAGAGACTTGAGAGAGACGACTCCGTGATTTATAGAGGTTGGGCCAGTTGTCCTTACTATGAGATTAATTCACTCCCGATGAATAAATCCACTGGATATTATGTCTTTCACTTTGTGTGTGTTTAGAAACAAAGTTTGGAAGTCCAAAACCAATTCTCAATGCACTTTCACTGTGATTTGGTTGAAGTTGGAAAACATAGCTTCTACACAAACGTGATTTCCACCATGATTTTGCAAGTTCCAACGCCATACCAAACACATACTTTGAATGATGCACAAAGTGCTTTTCAGTTTATGCAAGAAATTAGCCACCAATAGCTACCAAAATTTTAGCTCTAATTCTTGAACTAATCACTCTTAACCAAACCCCAATTCCTAGGATTTGTTCACAAAACCTTAAACTCTTGCAATGCCTTCGGCTACCTATCTCAATATACCTTTCAACTCTAGGATGTTCCTTGGAATTCCTTCGTATTTTTACTTTAAAAAAATTCCCTCAAATCTCCTTGGAAGAGAAAATAACTCTTCTTCCTTTTGCCTTTAGATCTTGAACCCAATATTGAAATCCTAGAATGAAACCAATTCATACAATATCATATTTTATCCCCCTAACAAAATTCAAATCTCAAATGTTTTGCATTAGAAAGTTTTGTCAAAGAGAGTATTTGGGAGTGTAGAGAGAATGAGAAAATGTTTTCAATACTTATAAAATATGTGGGAAGATATATTTATAGTTGGAGAGTTTTAGAATAAATCAATTTTGAAAAATGGTGAAAAAACACTTTGAATCGAGTCACTCATTTACTGATAGATTCACATGTTCAAAAATGAAACCTAGGTTCATATGAAGAATTATCTTATTGGAATGAATAATGAATCGATTCATCATAGTTGTGAATCAATTCATAACTTTGTTTTTCAAAATCCAATATTTCTGTTTAGAGTGAATAGATTCACAATATCCTTTCTTCTATATGAATTAACTTATATGAACAAAAATCTTTATAAAATATGAAAATTCCTATTTAACTTAAGACTTCACTTAAAAAAGTTTTGCACCCTAAGTTTTGTTCTAAATCATATTTCGAAAAAAAAAACTTATGCAAAAGAGAATCATGCGATGATATTGAATCCTAGTAGAGGGACACCTACAAATAAAACTAACTTAGATTTAAGATAACACTCTAAACCTAAGTAATAAAAAAACACTTCTTTTTGCAGAAAAACTCTTAATACTTCTCCCCATTTGACACAACAAAAAAGAAAAGCAACAAAGTGTAAAAACTAGCATAAAAAATGCTTAAACCATATAGAGTAATAACTCAAACCATAAAAATTTAGAAAGAATACCAAACATATAGATAATAGAAAATGAGGGCTAGAAGACATGCATCACAAATACCAAATCATACATCAATTAAGTAGAATTTTAACATGATACCTAAATATATAGTACCATAGCAAAAGTACCAAAAACATAAGACAATAAACATATGACTGTGCCAAGCACCTTAACATAATCCAAACAGAAAGATCAAATGTTAAGTTGACACAATAAAATGCAAAGTATAAAAAGGGCAATCTTGGTTTTGGTTTCGGCTAGACTTGAAAGGGTAATCTGGATAGTTGGTCTAAAAGGTATTTGGTGATATGGTGAAAGAATTGTTGTTTTCCATCCTTTGAGTTGATGATTCCATCATTGTATGCCTCACATCCGAAGCATCAAACACGTTCTCCATACACATACGCATCTCAGCTATGGAATCAAGTGCGACTTGCAAGCCAACCGAAGGAGCATAATCAAGATCATCATCTTCACTTTCAGCTTCACCCATCACTTCATCATCACCTACAACTCACCCTCATCCATTGCAGCCTGCACCTCATCAACCAAAATCTCACCAGCAGAAACACAAACATGATCTTAGTACCACCATCTAGACTTACTCTCAGTGTAGTATCAATTCTTATTAGCATCCCGATAATAGTGCATTTTGTGCACAACACACTAATCAAAGCCACTCCTATCAGATTTTCCCTTGAGCAAACATGTTGAATTCCTTTGGAATTCAACACTTTCCAAATAAAACAACGATAAGGAATAGCGCGAAAACTAGTCTCCCTAAAAGAACATTGACAAGTTGAAAGGACTGCGATTCTTGAGCACCCACTTTATTAGAACATGATTTATTATCAAGTTACAAGATACAAAGCAAACCTTATTATATATTTTTCCTCGCCATTTTAAGGAGAAAAAGGGCAAAGGAAGAATAGGAAATTGAAGAAAAGAAGAGGCTATTTAACCAAGCCAAGACCTAAGACAATATATACAACATAAGAAAATGAATTAGTTATTAACATGCCAATTGATCTCTAAAAGAAGATATTTCCTCAAAGATAGGAAGTCTTCTTGATCTAGTTGGACTCCAAACATTAAGTAATCCATCAATTCCTTTCAAAAGGTCATCATCAAGCCCTAAATCATCCATAAACTTAGCTTGTGGCAAATTGGCATTCAATTCTACAAGCAATTCCTCAGCTCTATTTCTGGACTTGATTTCATCAGACCCAGGAAGCTTTCCTTGCAAAACTTGTTCAAGAATTAAATAAGCTTCTTCATAACGAGACTGTCTCATTAAGCATAAGGCTAAATTCAAAGCCTTATTGGCATCAGCATCTATCATTTGTGCTTTCTTGAAAACCACCTCAGCCATCATGTAGTTTGTCTTTTGCATGTAGGCCCAGCCTAAGTTTCCCTAAACAATCAATCAAAGTGTTAATTATTGAACCTTGATTAAAATAAATTCATTGAACCTTTAGCTCAAAAATAATCATTTTTACAAAGAAAAAAAAAAGGTATTATTTATGATATGATACCATTGGGTTGAAGAAAAAAATGGAATTCCAAGATAAAAGAATTAGACTGTTTTTTTTGCTTATAGCCTCTGAAAATATTTATTTGATTTTAGTCTATGAAATACAAAAAATTGTACTAGTCCATATACTTTTATTTTAAAATTTGTAAAATTTATTAAGTTTAAATATGCATTAGATCTCTACAAATATATCATGTTTGCATTTAATCCTTATAATTTTTTTTTTAATTTTATTCCTCGCAAATTTACCTGTTTTGCTTTTGATCTCAATTGGTTTATCATTTTTTTTAAAGGTAGTCCATGCAAAATTTGTTCTTAATTATAGGAATTGGTCTTGTCATATGTTGTAATATTTATCGAGTCCTTTATCTCACTCATATTGGAGGATTAAAATCAAATACTCTATAAAAGGACCAATTCATATATAAGTAAATTTTGCAAGGACTAAAAATAAACAACATAGATCAAAAACAAAATGTAGTATATTTACAAGGATGAAAAGTAAAAATATTCGTACAAGGACTAAAGCAAAAAAAAAACCGTATATTGCAGGACTAAATGCATATTTAAACATATTTGTTAATTTTGGAGTTGGTCCTTGTATGATCTATATTGTAGGAACTAAAGTTTATATTGTTCAAATATTACCGGGACTAAAACAATAGTGTCAAGTTAACTTGAATCAATCACATCAAAAAAGAAAAGTTAACTTCAATCAACATGTTTGGTTTAATCTTAAAGCAAAAAGAAAATAGTGTAAAGTTAGATTAAAAAAAGTCAATAATTTAAGTACCAATAGTCTTGCTGTTTCTTGCTTAATGGAAACTTGAAACTTCTTGCCATGAGAGCGAGCAGTCTTTGTCGTTCTTCCATTAAAGGCCTCACCTTGGTAGATAAGTCTTAGCTTTCTTTTCAATAATTCAATTTGCTCCTCTATTCTTCCACATTTCTGGTTTATACACAAAAACTAAATTAGGTTTATTGATTAAATGCTTACTAGCAACCAACATTTTATATGAAAGGTGTGTCCGTGTTTTAGCCATGTGCCATATCATACATGGTTCGACATTGACACATGTGATTATACAATAATTTCTTTTTTTTTTTAACATTATCACAAATGTCAATATCATGTTCAGTGTCTGTATCGGTGCTTTTGTTGATCAAACCTTATTTACATGCCAATATGAAACAACATAGACCAATAATTTACTAATTATATAGAGTAAGTATTAAGACTATAATATGATAATTGAACATCATATCTGCATATATAATGAAACACATGTTTGGATGTACCTTGTAAAGATCAAGAAGTACATTATCAAGTGACTCTTGAGAATGTTTGTTGCAAAGACCTCTAAAAGATTTAATGGCTTCAATAGCTTCTTCAGCTCTATCTAATTGCTTCATCACAACAGCCATATCCTTCAGAGCACTATCCACTTTGTCTCCAGCATTGATTGCCTTCCAAAAGTACACTATAGCTACTTCTGGATCTTTATCCACCAACTGAATTCATACACATTGATATCATTATTCAATATTAAAGCTTAATTTACATGAAAATACTTCAATGATTGAAAACTATACTTCAAAGTTTAATCATGTAATAACAAAAGAATGTAAAATAGTAGAATATTTTTATGTCATGAATAACTTAAAAATAATAAAATGAATCTTAAAGAAAAGAGAATCCTTGAATCTGGAAGATTCACTGGATCTTAAGAAAGACGGTGTATAATAGGTGTAGCTTCTCCATAACAAAATATAAGTAAAATGATTTAAAAAGCTAAATATTTTTGTTCCAAAATTTTGATAAAAAACATTTGACTTTTTACATGTCTTTTACTGTCTATATTCTGTTATAAAGTGAGTAAGATGTAAGAATTAAAGTTACTTTGTCACTACTGAAAAGGTAATAGTAAATTAACTGAAAAGTAGAAATGTTTCACATACTTCAGTTGACAGTCACTACTGAGTACTGATTAAAAAAATATAGTGAATTATAATATTTGTTAAATCTCCAAAACTGAAACAAATAATCATAAAATAAAATTTAGAGATCAAATTAAAAAGGATAAAGATGGTGCAATTTCCACATACAATGATGCATATTAATTAAGCAAACAACAAAAAGTAAAGCTGAAATTAAAAAAAAAGAGTACCTACCTGAGCATGTTTGGCTTTGACATAAGGACTATCACCATAAGGAACCTTATGAATAACATGATAGAGATCTTCTTTCTTTCCTTTAGAACTTTTCTTCAAGACACTAATTCCTTCCATTTCTCTCACACAAAGATGCCCTTTCTGTTTCTCCTTTTTTTCAGGGCACATGCACCTTATGATGAAGATGGGAGAGATTCAGTGAAAATGGGGGGTCTACTCTCATAAAGAAAACTAACAACATAGGAAGATAATATATACAAGAAACTTTGGAAACTAACAACTATGAACCTGGATGGAAGTGTGTCCACATTCCATATGACATAATGTTCCCTATGCTTGCTAATTGGTATAAGCCACGTGTCATTGTTTAATTTAATACACCATCCAGTTTTTTTTACCGTAAGATAAAGTTGGGTCAACAAATATTGATGTATCTGATTAAAAATTTAGTTCAGATACATTAAATTTTGTTGACTCAACTTTCTTATAAATAGGACTGGGGAAGTATTTTTGAGTTCTTTTATTACTATTTATATATTAAATAATTAAAAATTAACAATAATAAGGTTCCTTAAGAAAACAATAATAAGGTATATTAGAGTGATTTAAGTTGATGTGTATGACATGCAATTTACTATGTTATATCAACGGTCATAGGATCGATATCAAATCTCGATCTACGACTAGTGATGTAGCCGAGTGCGTGAATGTTTTAAAATGAACGTGATTTTCAATTTATATGTAATATTAATTATTGTTATTTTTTAAATTATACTCTCTAATTATATTTTATTATAACAAAATATAAGAAAAAAAAACCACATGTATTTAGTCCCAATTTTAGATACATATACTATCTTTTTTTTACTAAAATAGTTAATATGAATGATTTGGTAAAATGGTTATTCTTTTTTTCTTTCTATTCATTGTATTTTTTACTATACATGTAAAAATCTTAAACAATATTAGAGAAATTATAAAATAGTCAATTGAACCATTGGAAAATTTATACTTCATCCGTTGTTGATTATAATCACCATTTAGAATCCCTAAAAAAAAACACCCTTTAGAAAGAAAAAATTGTCTTTTAATATAAGTAATTTTTTTAACTTTTATACGTATTTAACATATTTTTCAAACATAACCCTAATTAATATTACTAATTTATATTAGAATATGAGTATTCACAAAATATACACATAATTATATTCCAATTTGGATTTTATTCAGCTGCTCTGAGAATGTTAAAAAAATTATATTGTGAATTAATCATAATCATGTGATTTATTTTATTTTTGGTCAAGTATTTGTTTAATCGTTTGACTTTTATCTTAATCGATGCTAACATTACAGACATAAATGCAGTGATAAATTGACGGTGTAAAACTCTACAAATGCATGAAAATTAAACTCTTCTAATTTTTCATAATATATGTGAAATCATAAAATGGGAAACAGGGAGTATCTATTAGAAACTGGTAGTCCAATAAGTACATGATTAATTGCTGGTGATATCCCGGATTTATACCAAAGTAAGGATTAATTATGAATTGGATTCATATTAGGGTCTGCATACATTTCTTGGTCTTTTGTTCACTTTGCATCCAAATAATATGTTGACTATATAGTTGAAAACATTATTGAGGCTGGTGTATTTTTCCTTATCGGTTAGCATTTATTCAATTGCTAAAGTAGTAGACTTGTAGCACCTAATTATAAATAATAGAATAGAATATATTAAATGATGTGTTATAACTAAATTAACAAATTTAAAAAATATTAGTTGTTATTTTTTTTAATAAGTCAAAATTTGATAATATAATAACAACGGTGAACCATCCTGCACAAGGTGTGCAGGGAGAAACACCCAAAAGTTACAAAGTTATCGATGCCGTAAAATCAAAGGCATCGTCGAAGAGAAAATAACAAAAATAATTGCATGTGGACACACATACATGAAAGTGGATGTTTCCACCGGTCATGATAACTACATAGTTAAAAGACACGTGTTTTGATTTCAACCAAAAGTAGGAGTTAAGCTTTACCTTGTCTGTAAGAACGGATGGATCGGAAATCGTGTTTTTAAATATACGGTTGTTCATTTCCTTCCAAATAACCCAAACACAGGCAAACCAAACAACCTTGAAGAATTTGCGAGACAATCACGGCATGCCCGCCATATTAGAAAATTGGACACAGTGATCTCGAAGCACGCCAACAGATATCATTAGATTTATGTGTAAAATAATTTTACATTGTCATTATATAATAAATAAACTCGAATAGAATATTGTTTCAAAACAATCTAATGAAATGTAATAACTCTTAGGGATGACAATGGGTACCCTATGGGTAGGGTACTACAGTCCCCTTCCTCATAACCGCATTTGTAAAAAATATTTGTACCCGAGTTCGTACCCTTGTAGGCAGCAACTTTAGTGTCCTTCCCTATATGGTACGGGCACCTTAGTGCCCATACTCTTACTCATTACCCGCACTTTAAATATGAACAGACAATAAAAATATCACAATTGAAATAAAACTATGGTTCAAAATATTTCAAATATATAAAGTCAGCGAAGTTTCTATGGTGTTCTACATTTGCGTAGTATCAATCCACAGTGGAAGACTTCGTACCAACGCCTCACTACTACTTAATTAATGGCTAAGCTATTTCATAACATGTGGTTTCCTTAACCAGCTGACCTTACTTCGTAACCTTAACGTACTTTCTTTCTTACTATATCATAGGACTTCGCCACTTCAAATGGGCGCTTCGCCTTTTTTTTTATTATTACTATAAAAAATGGGGCCTTACTTATTCAATTCAGGGAGGAAGAAAGCCAAAAGGGAAGTTCTGCGTCCTCACCTTTAAAACGAGCAATTGCATTTCTTCGTCTTAGGCCTCCTTGCTGCATTGAAAGAACATAGGGAGTAGAGCGGCCCGTCTGAGTACATAAAATATTGTTTACCATAAGAGGTTATTGAGGAAGTCCCCGAATAGGAAGATCCAGATAAACGAAAGGGGCTTGTCCTCACTTACTTGAGAAGGGAATGAAAGACTCGCTTGCTTAGCGCAAGACGGAACAACAAAGGAAAGAAAAAGAGAGACTCATAATTCAACTAAGAGAAACACAAGTAGCACAATCCCCTCACCTACGGATAATACCCCTTTTGATTCTTGTACGTATACTAGATTTGTCTTGATTGGATCTACGAGAGTGTAGAGATTTGCTCCTTAACATGTATCGGGGTACGGATAGTGTACATTGAAACAAATTGCTTGGTTGCTTGAAGAATGGCTTTCTACGACGTTAGTGAGAGCAAAGTCCAAAGCAAAATCAATTAAGCTATTATATTATATTATAGTATAATAATAAATTCATTGGTGGCAAAGCTCTAAGCCTGCAGACATATATTTGTCGGGACCCGAGGATACCTGCGATGATGAGTTTCCATGATGATGACATGCAATGTCATATCCGTTCAAACATACTGAACATCTAAAGAGCTCATCGTTGAGCTAGACCGGAAAGATGAACGCCTAGCTAAGGGCGAAATAGCCCGGGACTGTGAGTGGTGTTGAGAATGAGGTACAGGTCTCAGTCGATTTAGACGGCAGTGGACCCGGCTGATATTCAAAGCATAAGAAAGCCTTTGTTAAGCAAGGTAGAAGTAGGAGGAAATAATTCTGTTAAAAAAGAAAGGTAAATCTTTATCATAGGGCAGGTAGTAATTTCAGGTCTTAAAGGTACCTTATAAAGTTAAAGTAAAGGCATAATCTAGTAGGGCATATGTCCCCTAATCCGTATCTATCATATGTGTTGGGTGAAGAGCTAAGACAATGCTTGGGTCGGGGGAAGAGTCTGCAACAAAATCCATTGAATATATAGCGGTAAGTGTATTGATTCAATCAAGTCCGACTAGTTTAGGCGCCGCCTTCCAGATTTATGATGAACCGACGGGTGGTATGAACTCCAGAGCTCTATTCTGGTTACATAGTGTCGGCAGCCAACTAGTAGGTTAGCAAACATGTAATCAATAGGTTTTGCTTCTGCCTTCGCTTCTAGAATAGAAAGAGTATTGGCCTGAAAGCTATTTTTATACAAGATAGGATGGCTGGGAGGGAGTTCTTGAATGTCGAATCCCTATATTTCATACCCGTCGGTAGGCTTTCTTCCCGCGACTTGATTCTAGCGTATCGTAGAAAAGATAGTATGAATCGTAATATGTACTAAAATAAAAAACATTCAAAACATCCTTCAAAAATTGTATACCAGCAGGAAGGACCATCTTAAATAGCTAAATGATGAGTAAAATCCGCAAGTGCACGGTTTTACCGAAGTAGTAAAAAGAGTATAGTTCCGACAGGGAGTTGTGTAATTGATTTCTTTTCAAACAGATTAGCTGAAAGTTTAAAGGTTAAAAGTTGGGATTTTTATTGATTGAAAATTAATAATAATAAAAGCACTTTGGGATTATTGGTTTATCTTAATAACAAATTTTTCACGAACCAAACCCTAAACCTAAATCTTATCTTGGACCTATTTTCTAAAGACAGGTTTCTCTAAGGTATTTCATATCTCCTTTCGGTCTGCATGAATGTGCCTCAATAACAACCACGCATATTCTCATGGTTGATTGTTATTGAAACCCTTTAATAACGAAACCTTAAGGTCTCAAGGTTTTCTAGACTATTCTCATGTTTCGAAAACCTTGTCTAATTTCATTTGTTCCAATACATCTTACATCTTTCGATCCTTCGTTTGATATTTGAGATGACGAAATAACAACTATTAAACTTCACCTTTCGGTCCTTCGTTTAATACTTGTTACTAAGTTTGAAGAACGATCAAATTAGATTAGAAAAATAGGGTTTACATAAAATTAGGGTTCTAGGCTTGGTTTGGATAGGATTAGGTCATTAGACTCATCCAACAATCCCAAGACAAAGAAGTCTACTCACTCATGTTCATCGTAGACATAGAGAAGAAGAAGAAGAACATGAAAGTAAATAGCAAGAATAAAAAGGAATAAAAAGAAGAACTTTTATTAATGGAAACAATTGTCACATAAAATTCTCAAGAACAAAAGATGAGAAATAAGGTCTGGTGGTTGCTCTATTTATAGCCTAAAGCTAGCTTAAGCCCTAAGAAAAGGAATAAGAATTACAAAGCGAGCAACACATGGGCTTTTAGGTCTACAAACAACTCAAAATAGCAGCCTGGAACCTTGGCACGGCCACGCCATTGTCAGGCACGACCGTGCCACTCTTTGTAGCAAAACAACAAAAAGGGGGAGCTGCCTCGAACACAGCCTTGCCACTGTAGGCACGGGACGTGCCAGTCTCTCTGACTTGTGCACATTTTCACAACATTAGAGGCAAGACCACGCCATTGTCAGGCACGGCCATGCCTGATACTTTTGTGCATGATCTTCATATTTTTGGCCTCAATCAGCTCCAAGACTCAATCTTTCTTTTCCTCCAAGACTCAATCTTTCACCATATTTGTTCCTGAAATTAAATAACAAGCAATTAAAATAACAAAGCTCTAGAAAGTGAATAAAAATACATTAAATCTAAATAAAATAAACTCTGGTCTCAAATATAAATAAAATTGTTTGTATATTTAAGTCTAAATTTGAATCAAATGCACACATTGAATGTTAATTTGATAGCGGATGAAGTAGAATATTTATAAATTGATATAAAGTTTTTAAAGTAGTTTAATTAGTATACATTGAGATTGTTAAAATAATACACAAACATTTTCGTAAACTTAGCTCAATTATTAAAGATGTTGCATAATATAAACAAAGGTGAGATTCTAAATATTAAATTCATCTTAAAATAAATTTCTAGACACTAAATTATTTGTAAAATAATACACAAACATATAATCATGTCTTGTTATATAGACCTCTTAAGAAGAAGAAAAAAGTCTTGTTACATAGAAATTTGTGCGGAATGCCGGCAATTATAAAAATTACTATCACAACTTAACAAAAAATTATTCATTGTTCGTACAAAATTGTTAAATTCTTGTTTTAAGAGGTAAAGTGTAATTATAAATTATAACACAATCAAAAAGTTATTTCTAAAATAATTAACTTGCTCAAAAAATTTATGATAGACTATTTTTAATTAATATTTCCTTTTACTCCAAAAAAAAATCATATATTTTCACATAAATCAGCATTTCTAGAGCAAAAAAAAAATTCAAAGTTTTAGTCGTTAAAAAAGTTGGTTTAGTGTAGTCTATGTCTTCCATTTTACGTAATTTAGAATTTTTATCTCTCCATTTCAAAATTTGATTTTGTTCCCTATTTTTTCAAAATATTTGACATTTTACACACATGTAAAACTACGATTAGTTTTGATAACATAACATGTGATATTGATGAGGAAAAACTATTTAGGTGAATTTAGACAAACTTATATTCATCAATGACATACAAATTAAATTAAAAGCAACCTAAAATAAAATTATCCTTCATCAATGACTAACTTACATTCATCTAGATACATACATTTGTCTTATCTTCCATTCCATCCTATAATATGCAGATTAACTGCCTTCCTTAAAGCATTTGTGATAATATTAATCAAACAACCCGTATTTTTATTTATAGAGGTCCAAGTAACAAGGGAATCCATTTGGTGAATTGGAGAAAAGTTTCTTGTTCGGGGTATCTTGGTGGATTGGGTATTTGAACAGCTATAAATGTCAACACTTGCCTCCTTCAAAAGCTTGTTTTGGACATGATTCATTCACAAATAAATTATGGGTGAACCTTCTCTCTAGCAAGTAATCTACAGGGCCAAACATCTTTTATGCCAATGCAAACAACAACAGTTCTCCTTCTTGGTCATCTATAATTTAATCCAAAAATGTCCTAAAAAAGGGGTATACCTGGCGTGTTGGCTCGGGCTCCTCCTCTTTTTGGTCCAGCAATTGGAGTTCACATGGTTTTCTTGGTTCTATGGTCCCTATCATTGACATGCACGACCTTCATCTTACAGTTAAAGTTGTCCTCACCTATAATGGCCAACATACTCAAGCTATCTACACTAACCTTCCCCAATCAGCTGCAGACACCATAAATAATTCTCACATCAGCTTCAATGCCACCATAGAAGACGTTTGTATTTAGAGTGCTAATAAAAATGGCATTTACTCCACTAAAAGTGGGTACTCTTGGTTTCTCTCCCTCTCGGAAACAACCAACCCTACTAATCCTAATTCATCTTTGTCTTGGATTTGGAAGTTGCAAATACCAGAAAAATACAAACTCCTTATCTGGCTAGCCTGCCATGATGCTGCTCCTACCTTATCCTTGCTCCATCCTAGAAACATCATCACTTCTGCAATTTGTATGAGATGTGGTGAACAAGAAGAAACATTCATGCACTGTTTCTGTGACTGTAGATTCTCTAGTATCGTTTGGCAAAAAAATGGCTTTTCTAATCCTGATTTCTTTTCTGCAAACTACGCGCTAGAATGGATAAAAATTGGCATTAAGGGTCCCCGCTTTATCATCTTTCTCGCTGGTCTCTAGTGGACATGGAGGCATCATAACATGATGTGTCCTAGCAATGAAACCTGGTCCCCAACTCGTTTAAGCATCAACTTTCAAATTTATGTAAATATCACCAAATCAAGCTTTCGGCTTGATGGTGGTGTCGCTCCTTCAGATGCATCGTCAAATGGAACAAAACCAATCATCTTTGTCTTATTCTTAACGTAGGCGGAAGTTGTTCTATCTCTCTGGCTTCTCAAGTTTCCTTTCAAAATCGACATATATTTTGTTGGTTGATCTCATTGTAATTGACTGAGGCTTGCTAATGGCAATGGACATGGGATTTGAGGATTTGGTTTGCTACTCAGATTCCTTATTGTCCATCAATCTTATCACAGGTGATGCTAATTCAGGATATAAAGGATGTTCCATCTTCCCACAATTTAACTATTCAGCACACTCTTAAAGAAGAAAATAAATGTGTTGATTGGCTAAATTAGGAGCTTCTTCAATTAGTGACATTTTAGTTCATTCTTCCCCTCCAAACGACCTCCTCGCTTTGCTTAGGAACGACGCTTTAGGAACTTTCTTCCTTAGAATTTAAGCTTGTTTTGTCTTTGTTTTCCTTTTCATCTCTGTCAAAATTAAATGATTAATTAAAAGGTTTTGCTAACGAGTGTCCTAATGACATTGTCTAAGGATTTCATTAAAGGAAATTTTATCTTAGAAGTACAAGTTATTACTTTTGTCAATGCAATAGTTACACAACTTTTTAATATAAACTTATTAATTTTAGTATTATAATCAATGCTCTAAACACACTCGTTAACATTTTCCTTAATTAAAACCAATTTTGATAAAATTTGAAAAACTAAATCCCTTGTGCAAACCACAACCTTTTTATTATGGCCTACAATTTATTGCAACTATATGATAAATAAAAAATGGTAAGGGAGACAAAAGAAATTGGAAGAAATAAATGAGAGGATGTGAGGTGTTATTGAAGGGGGAGAGATAGAGAGAGATATAAGAGAAGAAGCAGTGGCTTCTCACACGACAATGCACCACATTTCTTTCAAAAAATATATATTTTTCTATGTACAATTTATAAAATATTGCTTAATATATGACATTATTAGTTTTTTTTTAACAGAATATGACATTATTAGTTGTGTGATGTGTGATTGAACTTCACTTTTGTTGATTGTCATACAACAAGATGCAACCAAATAATATTCTTCTTTTATTTGATGTAAGAAAAACATCCTCCTCTTTTATTTCAAAAAAAAAAAATCCATTTTGGAAACCTAGATATGAATGTAGCAATTTATATTTATCCATAAAATGAAATATATATGGTTTTCCTTTTACTACTCCTTCATTTTTAAATATTAACAAAATTCATTTTTTAGGTTCATTCATTTAATAATGTATATGGTTCATAATATAGACCATATGCATCATTAAATGAATGAACTTAAAAAATGAATTTTGTTTATATTTAGAAATGGATGGAGTATCTTTTATCATAGCTTTAGATAACCAAATGATAACTCCAACATAAAAAAAACAACACCAATATAAGCACAAAATGAGGATGCACCTTCCAAGTCCATAGATAAAAACAACTCCGAACTAATCCATCCGTTTTAAAATATAAACAAAATTTGTTTTTTAGATTTATTCATTTAATGATGTATGTGGTTTATATTGAACCACGGTTTATATTGAACCACATACATCATTAAATAAATGAACCGAAAAGATAACTTTTGTTTATATTTTGAAACGGATGAAATATATAGTAACTCATTAGATAGATAACGGTAAATATTCGTTTTTGAGCCTCTGGATTTTAAATAAAAATATCTTAAAAAATTGAAATCAGATAAAGACATGAAGGGTAGTAATCATTTGGCCTCTTGTTGACGTCAGAAAAAAGGGTATATTCAATCGAACCTAGACAGGAATCTGGTTTGATTCAGTGAGATGCAACATTGAAATGTGAGATAGACCACGACAGCGCACTGCATATGTTTTTCTATCTTTCTACGTCTAATTCTTGTCATTTTCTACTAAGAATATACAGGTTGGGATTGGATCATCTTATTGAGGGAAAATTATGATGATTTTATACTACCTCCTCCTCATAATAACCTCATAATAAGTTAATCATTTGATCTTTTATTTTTTGAGCTTTCATTTGTAACGCCCCGTGCCAAGCACCGATACATTTTATTTAAAATTCTTTAGAGAAGTTTACATATAAATAAACTTTTTAGATATTATTTATTTTTTAGTTTGATTTCATTTTAGAATTTTGACATTGCATAGTACTTTATCTTTGTATTTAAAATTGAAACAATAAATCACTGTTTATTAGGACGAAAAGATATAACTATTTTTGTAAGAGTGATAAAATAATGGGTAAAAGTGCAACTATATTTAAAATATAAAAATACTATAAATAATTAATATATTCCTAAAAATATATCTAATTAATAAGAGGTATGATTACATCTGTTTTAATCTACCACTATGAATATAATTATTAAATTGTTTTATTTAATCAAAATACTCTATCGGATTTCAATTATAAAAAAAAATATCTAACTTCTAAAATTTACTTTTTTTTTTGACAAAAACAAAAGGATATTCATTCTTTCAAATTGATATAATACATCAGAGACAATAACATGATTAATATCGCTAAAATGTAAAGGGTGGATCTGCGAACAAACTCACAACATGCAAGTTAATAGCATACAACGACAAAATACCTACAAATAATATGATAAAATCTAAGTCACCAGAATACCCATGCTTCTGGATCTGCAACGTTGACACTCAGATCATTGATTGAATTTGTGATTGTATGAAGCTGATCTTTCAATATAAATCAAACGAACACCGCACAACAAAATATGCGAAATCAAACAACGCCGCACAAGACAACAAACAACACAACGTCGCATTAAGACGACGAAATCATAAAAAAACACAAAAGGAAAAACTTAATGTATGTGGAAATCACTTATTTAGATTAAAAGAAAAGGCAAAAAAGATGCAGAGGGGGTGATTCTAGGTCAAAAATTGACCTAAAATCACCCCTCCTCGATGAGTAAAAGAGGAAGAAAACTTAGAGAGGTGAAATTTCTCTCACTAAAAAACTAGGGTCGGCTATTTTTTTTTCTTCTAAAATTTACTTATATATGCAATTGCAATTAGCTTTCTCGATTTGATAAACAAATATAAAATTATAAAAAGCATCATTTATTGGTACTTGTTTCATTAGAATAAAAAATTATTACAAATAATTAAAAATAAAATTTACATGAATTAATATATATTAGGATAAATAACATTAAATAGAGTCAGAGTAAGTTATATTTATTTTAATTTAAGATAAAAAAAATGTAATTATTTATTTTTTATATCTAAGATTGGAGAGAGTCCCTAAAAAAATATTGGAGAGAAGAAATTGAGAAATAAATTGAGAAAAAGATTTTCTTTAATCTCCTCCCTTCATTTTTTATTAATTACAAATCAAGGGTCACAAATTAAAACATTCTAACCTAATTTTGTTATACTTTAATGTAATTATGATTTCGAATTCATCGTTTCCCCTTTTTGTAACATCATTTTCTAATCTCTAAAGAAACAAATAAAATGGTTCAAGTAAATGAATAGATATGTACTTTTCAATTTTATTAAATAATCAAATTGATAGTTATAAATACTTACCTAGGAACAACTTAACTTTCGCCAACAAAATTGTCAGAGTCGTCTTTTCAAATTCACCGGAAGATAGAAAAAAAAGTACATTCAAATTGATATCTCTTCAAAATTAATTGACAAATAATTAAAATAATAATTAAATACCATAATATATTAGATATAAAAAAAATGAAAGCAAATCAAGTTCGCCCATTCGAATTCAATTCAATGTTCTTGTAATGTATTTTTGTTCTTGTAATGTATCTTTGTATTCTCCTTCAATATTCATCACAATTTGTTTAATTTCTTTCATTCTTCAAGGCTCACATGAGTAAAATTTATTTTATTGAATCCTTATTATTTTTAGTGTGGAGGGAGTGCAGAAGCTAGGAAAGTCAATTGGTTAAGTGAGATAAGATGTGTCTTGGTCGATATAGTTGTTGCTTGGGGGTTCATATAGTGAAGAATTTTAACTTATCTTTGTTAAGTGAATGGTTTTAGAGGCTAATATGAATCCATGAGTTTGCATTTTAAGGTTTTAGCTTCTTAGAATAGGTTGGAGGGGGTCCATGTCAAGAGTGGGGACAGTTAGAGTGGGAACAGTTAGGCGTATGTGTGGTAAAAAATACTTCTATGGTGTTAAAATAGGGGCATAGATGGGGATTAGAAATTGATTTGATGAAAACTTGATGATAGCGGGGAGTAATGAGAAAATTACACCTTTTTTTGCCATGATTTGTGGTTGTAGAGTGGTCCTTTGTTTAATATATTTAGAAGAATTTTTGAGTTATCTCAAAATAACTATGCAATTTAAGGAGATACGCAGGTTAGGGTTAGATGGGGTGGAGATGATGTCATAGAATTTTTTTTGGAAGGAGTTGCAGGGGATATATTGTTGTTCTTTGTTGGACAATATTTTTTCGAAGGCTAGCATTTTTGATAAGTTTCTTTAAAGTTGATCATGGTGAAAGGTACCATGACAAAGGGGTATATCATCTGAGTATGCAGGTGGAGCATGATGAACCTATGACTCTAAAAAATCTCATTAGAAATAAAGTAGTTCCTCTAAATGTCTCTATCTTTTCGAGGAGGCTCTTGAATAACTTAATTCTAACAAATGATAACTTAACTTGATGGAGTATTTTAAATATGGACTCATTTTTATGTTTTGACAGATGTGAAAAAGAGGAAAATGATATTTTTTATTTTAATTCTTTTTGTCTCCATAATTTAACAAGTGAATTTGATCTTAATTGATAGAAAATAATTTTGTAACATCGTTTTCAATCTCTAAAGAAACAAATAAAATGGTTTGAGTAAATGAATAAATATGTACTTTTCAATGATATTAAATAATTAAATTGATAGTTATAAATACTTACCTATGAACAACTTAACTTTTGCCAACAAAAATTTATAGTCGTTTTTTTAAATTCACCGGAAGAAAAAAAAAGTACATTCAAACTGATATCTCTTCAAAATTAATTGACAAATAATTAAAATAATAATTAAATTTCATAATATATTAGATATTAAAAATAAAAAATAAAAACAAATCAAGTTATTTCATTTGAATTCAATTCAATGTTATTGTAATGTATCTTTGTTCTTGTAATGTATCTTTGTATTCTCCTTCAATATCCACCACAATTGGTTTAATTTCTTTCATTCTTCAAGGCTCACATAAGTAAAATTTATTTTATTGAATCTTTATTATTTTTAGTGTGGAAGCTAGGAAAGTCAATTGGGTTAAGTGGGATAAGCTGTGTCTTGGTCGATATAGTTGTTGCTTGGGGGTTCATAGAGTGCAGATTTTAACTTCTCGTTGTTAAGTGAATGATTTTGGAGGCTAATATGAATCATTGAGTTTGAATTTTAAAGTTTTAACTTCTTAGAATAGGTTGGAGGGGGTACATGTGAAAAGTGGGGAGTCATATGTGTGGTAAAAAAAATACTTCCATGGTGTTAAAATAGGTGCATACTTCCATGGTGTTAAAATAGGTGCAGAGATGGAAATTAGAAATTGGTTTGATGACAACTTGATGATAGTTGAGAGTAATGAGAAAAATACACATTGTTTTCCATGATTCGTGATTGTTGAATGGTCTTTTGTGTAATATATTTAGAAGAATTTTTGAGTTATCTAAAAATAGCTCTATGCCATTTAAGGAGATACGTAGGTTAGGGTTGGATGGGGTAGAGATGATGTTATACAATTTTTCTTGGAAGGAGATGTAGTGGATGTATTGTTGTTCTTTGTTGGACAACATTTTTTTAAGGCTAACGTTTTTTGTAAATTTCTTTAAAGTTGATCATGGTGAAAGGTACCCTGACAAATGGGTATATCATCTTATTATACAGGTGGAGCATGAAGAACCTATGGCTCTAAAAAATCCTGTTAGAAACAAAGTAGCTCGTCTAAATGTCTCTCTTTTGGGGAGGCTCTTGAATAACTGAATTCTAACAAAGGATAATTGAGCTTGATAAAGTATTTTAAATATGGACTCATTTTTATGTTCTAGCAGATGTGAAAAAGGGGAAAATAATCTTTTTTTTAATGTGAATTCTTTAGTAGCATATGACATAATATTCTAAAGTGGTTGGATAATTATTATGTTCTTCCCAAAACTATATTGCGAGAGTACTCTTCATTTCAGTAGTTCTCAATTATTCAAAAAAGAAGTTTATTTTAGTTTTCAGTTGATTTTGTTGACTTACATTTGGATTATTTGGAAAGACATAAATTCTTACATTTTGTCACAAAAAACAGTTTATGGTGTTGTTAGATAAATTTACAATTCTCGTTTAGTGGTGGCAAAATGCTAAGAAATCAGATACGTAACTTGAGTTGACATTTTTCTTTTTTTAAAAGAATCTTATAACTAAGGATGAAAGTAATAGTATTTTATGAAAGAAAAAGATGAAACACAAATAATACTTAAATATGAGAGAGTATTAAGATAGGAGGATGATAAAAAGAAAGTCATTTCCCTCAATAAAATCACTCTATCATAATCCATGAATATACATTAAGCATTCCGCGATAATATTTTCTTTTCATCATGTAAACTCGTGTTCGAAGAACATTAAGTTTTTTTGAACAAATTAAAATGAAATATATTGCTCAAATGGGGATGAATTCACCCCGCACAAGATGTGCTAAAATGGTGGATCACCCAAAAGTCTGTTACAAACATCAGACATCTAAAAGACGTCACCAACCGAAAGCAAAACAACAAAGCCGAAAAACATAAGCTAAAATTGAAAAAAAAATTAAAACTATTATAACTACTTGGACCATAAATTAAGGCACAACTTTTTTTATAAAAGAAAACTCTAATGAAGGAATGACGTATCATCATACGGTAGAAAAAAAAATTAATCGCAAAAATCACTCGCAAATAAAAGATTCACATGAAGATTTGTTTTTGTATTATTGATGATGTAGTTTTTATCAAATCAAAAGTAAGTATTGAGTTAATGCATTCACATTAACTCGTACAATATCAATGTCTTCCGATAAAGATTATTGTTTTAAGTGAAGAGTAGAATTTGTTTGTTTTCTATAAAAATGTGAAAAGTCGTAAACGGAAAGCAAAATACTAAGAGAGATGAGATTGTTGGGATTTGACTTCTTTAGCCATTTTCTAATACTCCCTCCGTATTAAAATACATGTTCAAGTCAACCATTTTATGTCACAGTTTTGACCGTTAATATCTTTAATTATCTAAAATAAAAAATTATAAAAATTTAATATTTTGAAAATATTTGTCGAGGCAAATCAAACAACATCTTACATGTTAATATTTGTATTTATACATTAGTTAAAAAATATAGTCAAAGTAAGTCAAGTGAATAGTGCACATTGCCAAAATTGGACATATATTTTGAAACGGAGGGAGTATATCATTGTCATTTAAGATTTTATAAAATTCTTTGCCTTTCACTTTTCATATATTTTTGTTCCCAGCAAACGACGAGTGATCTATCGTATTAATTATCTTACGATTTCTCGTTTAGTTAACCTATACAATAACATTAAGATTTAATAGTAATCTGTGACTGTAAACCTAACTTTATTTTTAGCAACTAGCGTCCACAGACGAATTATTTTTTATCCTTATTTTTTATCCTTATTTAACCTAACTTGATTCAGGATCGTCTTCCAACAAAAGCCAACTTAGCTTTCCGTGGTGTCATTCCTGCAGATGATGTCCTTTGTGTGACGGGTTGCGGTCACGTAGAGACGGCCGATCACTTATTTGTATCATGTTCTGTGTTTGTACCTTTATGGCAACAGGTGCGCGGATGGATTGGTTTTGAGGGGGTGGATTCGAATGTTATACGAGATCATATGGTGCAGTTTTCTCAGCAGACGGGCGTTGGCAGAGCTAAGAGGTCGTTCATGCAGCTTATATGGCTTCTGTGTAATTGGGTGATATGGAACGAGCGTAATAATAGATTGTTCAATAATACTGTTACGGTTGTACCTCGCCTGCTAGATAAGGTCAAGGTGTTAGCTTTAGGTTGCCTGAATGCTAAAAAGGTTGTTTTTGTTTATGGTACTCAGAGCTGGTGGTCAAGCCCTTTAATGTGTTTGGGGATTGACTAATTTGTCTATTTTGTTTTTTGTTTAGTTGTCCCGGAACCTCTGTAAACTGTTGGTGGTCTTCTGGGCACTCCTTGTGCTTGGGAATTGCTGTTTCTTGATGATATATTAATTCCATTTTGATTTCTTCAAAAAAAAAAAAGCCTTTTTCTAACACTAGTTAAATAAAAATATCATTTTCATACCTGGAACGAATGAATATATAGACTAATAATGCATATTAATAGTTAATATTTCGAATTTGTTTGAATGGTGTAGTGGAAGAAAGTGGTGCTCATGTGCATGTGCTCCTCGGTTAGACTCCTAGAATTCATATTTTATTTTTTATAGTGTTGGCACCAATCAAAATTATTTATTTCTTTTTTATTATTTTTAATGTTGTGTAAATATATGGTTTGATTGGGTGAACTCAGCATGTGTAATGTTACCCATCTTTTAGAATACTGCTCTCCCCCCTGCACAAAACACTTCCGTCTTGCAGTCATGCCTATTTTAGCCTTGTGCTAGTTAATAAACGCAAGTGTAAAACTGTGTGTTAGTTAACTCACGTCCAGTCTATGCAGAAAACCAGAAGAGGCAAAAACCTCTTTTTTCCCTGTTTTTTCATCCCTTCTTTCATATATTCATTCATTCATTCATTCATTCATTCAGTTGTATGCATTTTTCATTATTCATTCAAGCATTCTTTCAAGCAAGCATTAACTCATAAACAAATCACGAAAAATAAAGGACTAAAATAACGGTAATTGTCATAAAAATGCTAAAAAGCACAAATGTATAGGATTACATTCAAATCAGACAAAAATATCATAAACAAAACTACACAAGTCATAATGCCTGAACCCTACTGTTGTGGACTCCTACTCCTCCTCTGTGGAACCGACATCTACTCCAGCATGCTCCACTCAAACTGTATACTCTGCATCATGCGAAGAACCTTTGGATTACCAAACACATCAGGATGCCCCATAGCACTATCCACTCTGGCTCTGATGTTGCCGATGAACCATCTCACGTACCCCCTAGTATGAGCCCACAACTGGTCCTCTGGCACCGGTTCACTCCTCTGCTGCTAGCTGAGGACATGTAGAGAAAACTTCGTGAAGGTCTGTGCCACGTCATCTACCGCAATAAGCTCAACATCTGTAGGAGACCTAGGTCGTGTCTGAACATACCCGTACTGCCTAAGAACCCACTCTAGCAAGTGACAGACCATCATGTCGCTGCCGACCATGATCCATCTGGAGTACCAGCATATATCATGAAACGGCGTAACGTCTCGTCGGCTCTCGTACGGCGTCCAGATGACATGAGAAAGATCCAACGAATCAATGGCATCTCTATAGTGTCCAGGATCCGTAAAGTCCCTAGGAGGTTTCCACCGACTCACAAGCGGGGCAATTGTCGGGTCATACACATCATTAAGAACCCTCAGAATGAGGTTCGTGAAGTGCGCCAAAGTCCACCCCTGTAAACACAAAGAACCAAATTTATACCAGCACAAGTATTATTTAAACAAAGTAAAAAAAAGAAGAAAAACAAGGTAAACAAGGCACAAATTTACGATCCAATAAGTAAAAAAGAAGAAAAATAAATATTACCACAAGCAAGGTCTTGTAATCACCACATGAGTCCACAGATGAGTCGGAGGTCAGATATAGCTGCTCGTAAAGGAATGCAAGTCTCATCCCACCCCATGACTAACTGTCCAACTCGTCCATATCTTGTAGTGCAAGCAGCCATATCGGATTAATGTTTTTGTTGATCTTGCGGGAAAAAATAGTCCATCCAAGCAAGAGCAACAGAAACGCCTTAACGCAGGCTAGCCTAACTTGAGTTCGCTCGATTTCCTCCTCCTTTGTGTCAATCTTAACCAGCTGATTACACCTATGCAAGAGCTCCTCGTAGCCTTTAGTACACCAAAGGAGGGACTACCTCTTCAGCATCAACATTGGCAAATCTCGTGTCCCCCACTCTCCCTCGACCTCGGCCAGCTAAAGGAGGAACTACCACTTGCTTCTCCCTCCATGCACTACTAGTAGATGTACGCCTCCCTAGCCTAAGTCTGTCACTCCTATCCTGAGGCGGGTCAGGCGGTCTCTGAGACGTATTCCTCCGAGACATGTCTGCACAACAATTCCAACATTAACAATTCAATCCTTAAACATACTATAACCAACATTAACAAACTATATTCTAACTGATTTCATCATTAGCAATCCAAAAAAAAAACAAATATAACCATTGTGACATTTTACCAAACACATAGAGTGCAATTATTAAACAACTAAGAAATCTAACATTTTCTAAACCCTAAACTACCACATTGCACCCTAAACAACATCTAAACAACAATTCCTAAGTTAAATAATCACTAACAATCATAATCTTTAACATGCAAGAGTATTTTATAAAAACCTAAAAAATGTTAATTTTCTTCAAAAATTTCAACCAAAATAATGCAAAGAAGTAGGATAATAATCACTTACTTGATATTGTGGAGGAAATTTGCTTTGAATGGCGCAAGAATGGTGAAAATCGGATTTGGGGTGAAAATATTTGAAGTTGGGAAGTTTGGGAAATGAAGGAAATGGCTTCTGTTTTGTTGTTAAATGATTTAAGTCACGCTGCGTGAGTTAACTCACGCAGCAATACTTAAGTTGCGCACAAATTGCAACGTGCGTTAGTTAAGTCACGCAACGTGACTTAACTAGCGCAAGAGCATTATTGTCTCTTCAGCTGGATGAGAGCGAAATGTGCAGGGGAAGAGCAGTATTCCACCTTTTATTGATGGGCAACCAAGAATTTCCCAACCAAAAAAAATCCTGATCAAGCCCAAGAAACAATTTTTAATATTAGAGGAGGACCTTCAATTTCTCTGGGAGGACCTGGTAATAACCTATGTTAAATTCCCATTTTGACTATTTTATTGTGTGGTGTTTTGTAAAAAAAATATCGTGTGTTCTTTGGGATTTAAACTTTTGTGCATATTTATTATAAAAGATTAAACTTTTCAATATTTCAATTTGAATTATTAAAAAAAAAATCAAATATGGAATTCGAAATTTGTTGAGGTTGTCCTTCCTCTCACCTTAACAAACAAAAGAAATAGCATTTTGCATATTTGATTCCATTGTTGAGGGTTAAGTAAAAATTAGTCAATTAGTTAGCTTGCGTGTTGTGCAAGTAACCAGATAATAGGTGTTTAAAATTCAGTTTTTATGTTATATGGTAGTTATGGTTGTTAGTTTCATTGTGTATGTGTGATCAAAGTGTGATTACTTGTGTATAATGAAGGAATGGTGTTGATCTCATCACTAATAGCTCAACTGACGCCCAAAAAGTTACACATAAAGAAGCGAAGAAGAAATATTTCAAAGTGTTGTTCATTGTTCATCAAAATAGGTATGAGATACTTTTGAGAAAGCGTATGTTGGTGATGAAAAAGGTGAAGTTACAAACAGACAAGATGCAATAAGAGCTGATACAAATGGAGGATAAAGAAAGTGTAAGTGACTTCTTTACAAGAATCTCAAAATTAGTGAATTTGATGAAAAGGTGTGGTGACACACTCGCAAATCAGGGTGTACCAGAGAAAAATTTGAGATCTTTATCTCCAATATTTGATCATATTGTAGTAGTAATCACTTGAAGCTCATGAACAACGCATGCATGAGAGAAGTGCTGAGAAAGCTTAAAGTGAAATAGCTTTGCAAGAACAATGCAGCAACAAAGAGAATAAGGGGAAGGGAAATTGATTTAGAAATAGAGGAAGGGGGAACCTTCACAATTTAGGAAATAAAGAAATTCAAGGTGAAAGTAGCTTCTTAGATCAAAAGAATAGGAACAACAATTGCCGTGGATTCAATGGAAATCAAAGAGGAAGAAATAACAACAGAGGTGGAAAAAAGAGATTTTCTAAGATCAATTTTCAATGCTATAATTGTCAAAATTATGGACATTTTGATGATGAATGCTACTTCAAGAAAGAATCAAATGAAGCTAAAGCAAAGATGGCTAAACATGAAGACGATGATGAAGATCTAGTTTTGCTAATGGTTACCACTAAAGAAGATGTTGATTGTGGCGAAAGATAGTATCTTGACAGGATTCACTAGTCATATGATTGGTAGAAGATATTATTAGTTCATGAGTATCAAACACATGAAGTTGCCCAAGGAGTTGGTAATGTGTAGATCAAAAGAAGAGATGGTGAATACTCTTTGATCTCTTGCGTTTTATACATTCTTGGTATGAAGTGTAACCTAATAAGCATATAGAAGTTGCTTGATAAAGATTACATGATTGTGATGGAGAATAAGGTGATGAGTGTAATCGAGGAGAGGTAACATGGTGATGAGAGTAATCGACAAAAGAGGTAACTTGGTGACGAAGGCACCAATGTCAAAGAACGGAACATTCAAGATAGATCTTGATGTGATGGAGCATAAGTGTTTGATCATTGCATCTAGTAGGGATGAGATAATTTGGCGTTATATGCTTGGTCATTTGAATTTTAAGGATCTTAATCAGATACAAAGACATATAATGGTAACTGATTTACTAGAAATTCAAATACCTGATGAAATATGTGAAGACTGTTTGCGATCGAAACAATGTAGATTAAGGTGTCAAAATACTGTAAGCAAGACCAAGTGCACACTTGAAGTGGTGTATCAATGCAAGTTGATTCCATTGGAGGTAACAAATATTTTGTGAACGTTATTGATGATTTCAGTAGAAAATTGCATACTTTTCTAATAAATAAGAAAAGAAACGTGCTAAAAGTATTATAAACATGAGATTATAAACTCTATGATCCTATCCACAAGTCAATAGTGATCAGTAGTAGAGATTATGTGATTAATGAGTTAAAAGAATGGGACAGGCAAAAGAATGGGTAAAACTTTGTCAGTGTAATGTTTGAAGATCAAGAGTTTAGCAGTGATGCTCAATCTGACAAAGAAACTTTCAAGCAAGACTTTAAGAGGGTGAGATGGCATCTGATACTAATGTGATAGATGAAGGAGAGATAATGCACATAGTTTTTCTTGTTGAATCAAAACTTGTGAATTTAGAGATTGCACTGAAAGATGCAAAGTGGAAATATGTTATGATGGAAGAACTAGATTCCAATGAAAGTAATTGAACATTGGAATTAGTTAGCCATCCTAATATGAAGAAAGCAATAGGGGACAAGTGGATATTCAAAGTGAATTTGACATTGGTGAAGAAAGGAATTTCTAAGATCAAATAAAGGATTCTGATGCATATCATACTTGTTAGGCATGGAATTTCTGAGATCAAATAAAGGAATTCTGATGCATCAAAGCTTATATGCAAGGAAAATATTGAAGAAATTTGAGTTGCAACACTGCAATGATGTAGTGTCACCAGCTGAGCCCATATTACAATTGTCTAGGATGGCCATGGGTACCCAATGGGTAGGGTACTACGGTGCCCATCCCCATACCCGCATTTGTAAAAAATACCCGTACCCGTGCCCATACTCTCATGGGCAACAACTTTAGTGCCCTTCCCCATACCCTATGACTAACTAAGTGCCCATACCCACACCCATTATCCGCCCTTTAACAATGAACAGACAATAAAAACATCACAATTGAAATAAAACTATAGTCCAATTTTTTTAAAATTAACTCATAAAATAGTATGAATCGTAGTATTTAGTCAAATAAAAAACATGCAAAATATCCCTAAAAAATTGTACACCGACAAGATGGAGTTGTTATTGTATTAAATAGTTTTTTTATTTAGGTTTGGGTTTAGGCTTAAATAGCTAAATAAATTAATAATTAATTATATACCAAAAATAAATAATTATTTATAATATTATATTAATATGTATATGCGGGGTTGCGAGATTAGGTAGTATAGTACCCTTACCCGTGTCCATACTCATTAAAATTTGTGGGTATTACCCGAACTTGTACCCATGAAAGCGGTACCCATTGTGGGTATTTTTAACGGATACCCATTGGGTTTGGATCCAATTGTCATCCCTACAACCGTCAAAAGACAGATTAGAAGGCCATTGATGCTACATTTTTTAGAGAACTCGTAGGATCATTGAGGTACTTCTGTACACAAGACCTAACCTAGCCTGTAGTGTTGGAATAGTAAGCAAATTCATGGAGAGGCCAAAAAGTTATCATTTGGTTGCAGCTAAGAATCCTGGGATACATAAGAGGTACCATAGAGTATGGTATATTAATTCCTGCACTTGAAAAGCAAAGTGAATGCAAGCTGGTTGGTTATACATATGCTAACCGGTGTGGTAATATAGAAGACGAAAATCAACTGTTGAAACGGTGCAAACAATTCCCAAAAAATCTTTATATTTTTGTACATATATACAAGGTTCAGATTATAGAATCTGGTTGTTACATAGACATTTAGTCTTATTAAATAATATCTATGTAATGCACAAATTAACAGGTGAGAACTCTCCTCAAGACGTCTTTGAGAAAGAAAAAAAAACTCAAGATAATAATCTTAATTTGTTCGCCAACGCTAGTGTACATGGTCAGAAGAATTCTTTACTAGGTGACTTGGGAAAACAAAACCCCAAAAATTATTAGCTCGAGGGATTCGTACCTGATACAACAGGTTCTGTGTGGTAAAATACAATACTATAAACAAATATGGTATACATTATTCAACCTTTTTACATACAAGCTAACGGGTATTCAATCATAGTCCCCCTAAAAAAAAAAAAAAGTATTCAATCATAGTCAAAAGGGAAGTATTTGAATTTAGGAAGAGAATGGTCTGCATCATGAATTTAGAGCCTCTTGCAGATGATATTCACAATTTCCACTTTCTACTATACACAAAACTGACAGTGTAAAACAATGTGCTGCAACCTTATCAGCAAATAAAAAAAAAAGAGCTACTTTGATTAAATTGAAAACCATATAGAAACCAGATACAGATAAAAATATGGTGTTGGCAACCATAAAAGGTGTAATGAATTACAGCAATCATAAAACCAAAGATGCTTTTTCCAGCTAAATCTAAAGATGAACAAAACCTTGCCCAAATCAGTTTCATGAAGAAGAAAAAAAACATAAATGATGGACCATGAGCAACATCATACTATCAACAAAGTATTCTAATAACATAACTGCACTGTCAAGAGCAAGCATTTAGCAAGAATGAAATTAACACCCATTGCTATCATGCCTGGTTTTCTCCACCCCTACCACCGCGTCCTTCCATTCTTCCCCTACCACGGCCATATCCCCTGCCTCCCCTGCCTCTTTCATAACCCATACCTCCACCTCTGCCTCCTTCATAACCCATACCACCTCCACCTCTGCCTCCTACATAACCCATTCCTCCACCTCGGCCGCCTTCATAACCCATACCTCTGCCTCCTTCATAACCTCCACCTCTGCCTCCATACCCTCCACCTCTGCCTCCTCCATACCCTCCACCTCTGCCTCCTTCGTACCCTCCACCTCTTCCTCCATAACCTCCTCCCCTGCCACCTTCATAACCTCCACCCCTGCCACCTTCGTAACCTCCACCCCTGCCACCTTCGTAACCTCCACCCCTGCCACCTTCGTAACCTCCACCCCTGCCACCTTCGTAACCTCCACCCCTACCACCTTCATACCCTCCACCTCTGCCGCCCCCGTAACCACCTTCATAATATGAAACATTTGAAGATCAGCTTATGATCAGATTAAACATGGATCTCCTTCACAAATACAGCAACAATTTTCCATATTCGATTGATGGAGCATATACTAAAAGAAACATGTAACTAAGCAGCATTCACAGCTTGCATACCTCCAGAATAGAAAAGAAAGTATAGATATAATAGGCTAATAACAAAAAATTAAGATAATAAACAGATGAGAGCATAAACTCAGGAAACCATCTCGGTGAAAAAGACTAAGAAAATCCTGAAGACATTCATTATCACCAGATAATACTAGAGGAAAATATGTAATAAACTAAACTTACCACGATACCCCCAACCTCTGCCTCGACCTCCCCCTCGGCCGCGATTAGAATACCCACCATTATCTGTCAGGAACCAAGCACAACAAAAGTAAACTTTGCAAAAAGTAGCAAACACTACCAAAGTACTATAATGCTAAAATCGAGGATTCAGAATCTGTACCTTGATAATTTGCATATCCACCTTGGTAATAGCCGTATCCACCTTGATAATTTCCATACCCACCTTGATAGCCATAACCACCCCTTCCCCAATTCCTACCTCTCCCCCTACCTCGACCACGACCTCGGCCATACGAGTCTAGAAAAAGATATAAGATGTGCAATAAGTTAGAATGGCCTATTAATGAATTGCTAATACACGAGTTATAGCATGTTACCTTCATTTACAGCATTATAAGAATCCTGTGTTGGTTTCAGAGGTTGCTGCTGATAATTGGAGTGTGGCTTTGATTGTTCAGCAGTAGATGGAGCTTGATACCTAAACATGAAATCATATAGACATCTTAAATACTAGTCAAACAATCCAGGAAAGGATTCAAAATATAACCTTCGATTTTTCTTCCCTTCCCAAGAGGTTGTTATAACAAGAAATAGTCCAACTGAATAAAAGGAACGTAATTAAGATCGTGAAAATAGTTACGGAACTCACCCAGGAGAATCTGTGTTCAATTCTCCAGTTGACAAGGTGATTGAGATCATGGAGACATGCCGAGTCATTTCCACACTGCAATAATTGTTGATATTCAACAACTTGGCCACCCAAACAGAAAAAAATTATGGATACATCCAGAACGTTAAAATTTCAAACAAAACTTACGGTACAAGACCCTCTTCAATGGGCTCCCACACATCTGTTATGCTAACTGAGCTGATTGCAGTATCTTGGTGCAAAGGGGAAATCCTCTTCTGTTTAAGCAGATTGAAAGCCAATCACAAAAAATCAATATGAATTCTGAAGTACATGAATTTTCCAGATTTTAAGTTTTTATCCTAACTTTTGGCAAACCTTTAGATTTATTAACAAGGGAACTTTTTATTGTTCTCTCACCATTGCCAATTATTTTGAAGTTACCTTCTACCAGAAACATATGCTAGACCGTCATTTGCAAAAATTTAAAGAACATATAAGGAGGAAGATAAGAACATCTTGCAAAGAAATGACCTTCAGAATCTCTGCAATGGCAACTGTCTTGCTGATTGCTTGTCCCATTGCCTTCAAGACAATCTCTTTTGCTTGCTTTTCCTGGATGAAATACAAAACAGTTATAAGATGGCATAGACCAGAAATAGTTTCCAACACATGTGCTAATTACAGTATTTGAATGATCTTACTGCAAAAATAGGTGATAATTTCAGGTAAATGAAATGGGAGGGATAAAATGTGATGGGAATGACAGAACGATTTTAATGACAAACTCAAGTGGTCTGAAACATTGCAGTCACATTGCGATCCACAGTAAGAATAAAAATGTTTTTTGGAAGGTGAATGATGATTAATATATTTTGTTAACAAAGTAATATGGAACGTAATTTAAAAAACAATATGTAAAAGATGTATATAAATTAAACATTTTAAAGGAACAAAAATAAAATAATCAATGTAAATGAGATAAACATCACATGACAAAATACTTAGAAACCTGAGTTTAATCATTAAGTTCACAAAAGTCAAAACATTTTTATTCATGAACCATATATTAAAGACAAAAAAATTGAAAATTATGGAAGAAAAAAAATTAAAATTATAAAAACTTGGAAAACATAATGGAAGTCAGAGGAAGAAGGATATTGTCTTCAGCTGAAGTGCTACAGGAGAATGGCATGGAAAAAATTATTTTTTCTATCCTACTGAATTACCAAATGATTATGGGAGTCTATTGGCAAAAAGAAAAAGAAAAGCACACTAAAATCAAAATTTTCCTCATCGTCAGATGACAGAATCAGCTGTATCCAATGCAAAAGTAAAAACTTTTATGTTATTACAAATTGTTCAATTCCCAGTATATACAACACCCTTAGGATTCTAATAGGTTCCAGTTCAACTTCCAATCGGAATTGATAGTGATTTGAATCAGAAATCTATGATTCATATTACAATTTAAAATATTCTAAATCTTAAGGAGTTCCAATCCAGAGAAAGTTGAAGTAGTAACTAGGAAAATACTTAAAAACGGTTCCTTATGAACAACCGTCCTGTTTTGTTCTGATTCTTAACAAAACTTCCAAAACCGTGAATGAAGGAATGCATTTTAGAATGTTTCAAATGATGTTGTTTAAGAAAATCTACTTGAAGAACCGTTTGAACCGTGTGTAAGGTACTGTAGCTAAGTATCACCCTAGTATCCATTGTAAACAAGACTAACAGAGGCCCAATACAAAAGGAGGTTCAATTAGGAGATACTTATAAAACAAATGCATAGAAAGATCAAAGTCAAATGTCAGCCTAGACCATTAAAAAATATCTTACTAACATTTGATCTTTAGCAGAGCTTGCTAATAATTATGCCAACCCCTTAAAGTGGTTTAGTAGTTGCTGTCAGTCCAAATATTGTTACAAATTACAATAAACAACCTAACTAAAGAAAATCCTAACCAACACACATGCTACAACACAGAAGGAAAGGAGGTCAAAAGGTACAAGGGTGTGGCAGACATTGACTTAAGTTTTCGCTTTACATTGTAACAAATTTTTCTGAGTGATATATTTACTTCTCTTACTCTGTCTCATCTATCCCTTTTAAACATAGTCATTGTGCGATGCTTCTACAGAAACAATAATCCGTTAGGTCCGTAACTTCGTATTTTGATCAACGTATTTGTGAACCAAAACATCAATAAAAATTTAAACTAACACTAATATGTTTCTTAAGACACTGATCTATTTCAATTTCTGCTTTTTCTACAAGACAACTTCCTAATTTTTAACATCTCCAATTTCCCAATATTGCTTAAGAACATTCTGGAACTGTAGCTTCTTTTATTACTGCCAAAAATATTTCAAAAGTAGTATTATACCACAAACCTTTAGTTAGCACCATTCTTATACAGAAAACTCTTGATACTGCTACAATTTTTTTCAAATAACTAGTAAGAAAAAATGACAATTACAAAATCCTAATAAACATCCACATTATTGCGTTTAGTATGATTTCCGGGTTGAACTGTTTATCAGATTTACAAAACTTATACCCCCAAAATAAACAAAACCGGAGTAGATTTCATAAAGTTACACCGGAACAGACATTCTACCTATGAAACACCGACACAGATACCACACAGCACTGACCCGTCAAAACCACAGACAGACACAACAACACCGGTAAAAATTTTGGAAAAACGGCTTAATTGAATGTAATCACATGTGTCGACGAGGCGCCTTCCATCAGAAGTGCCAATGCGCCTACAGCAAGTTCAATAATCGAGAAATGCTGAAAAGATTCAAAATGAACCCAAAAAAAACGAAAACAACAAAATGCATTGTTATTCGTTACTAGTTATTCATTCTTTCCTTCAATCATTTCAACAATCAACCAAAAATCACTCCCACACACAAAACAACAACATCAATCAAAACTGAACAAACTCATCATTTCACTAATCAAAATCAAAAAACAAATCCAAACATTTCTTAAAATGCCACACAAGAAACAACAACAAAATCAACCTCAATCAACCCAAAAACGAAAACATCGATAATAGATTACGATAATCTACAAAAACATGCAATGAAGATTGACCTGAAGAAGCGAAGTAGCGTAAGTGATGTAGTTACGAATGGCGCCTTGAGTAGTGATACGGATCTCATTTTCGTTGATGGGAGTTTCAGGTTTAGGTTTTTCAACCTTCTGATACCTATCCATGGTAGAGAGAGAAAGAGGTAGAGAGAGAATGGGAAAATGAAATGGAACCCTAAATAACCTTAAAACCCTAGAAAAGGAAGGGGAAGAGAGAGATGAAATGAAATGGAAAGGGTAAAGTTTTTCTTAAAACCTCGCTCTCTTTTCTTCTGTCTTTTATTTAACCATTTATGCTTCCGTCCAGTATTTTTGGTTTACCATAAATTATCATATTTTTACTGGAGTGAGAAATGGATGGTTTGGATGGAAATGGATGGATAAAAAAAAATTCATTAACCATTTACAATCCACTAAATTTATTTAAAACTAACGAAAAATGGGCACTTCGTGTCCGTATTTCTGCTCTTTTTATTGCGATAATGTTTGAAAATTATTAACGGTATTTTTTTTATGAAATTTTAATTTTTTTTAAAAGTAAAAATATAAATGTTTGTTGATTTTTTTAATGACATAAACGTTTGTTACTTGATTTAAAATTAAGGGTATTTTTAGAAAGAAAATTTCAACCCAAAAGTGTGTTGAAAGTGGTAGTTTCCTTTATATATAATATAGATAATCAAATCCATTAAAAATAAAATTCATCTAATCCATCTATTTTTAGGTTTTTCATAGATGGATATCCAATCCATCCTTTTTTTTTTTTAATTTCATAAAATAAAATACTGAAACGAATAATTTTTTTTTATGAAAAATAACGTATCTTTATCAATTGTTTATTAAAAAAACAGCTTATTCAAAAACAACTTATTACAATTTCTTTTTAAAAAAAAACTTATACAAAACAACTTATTTTATGCAAAACAGCTTATTACGATCTTTTTTTTAAAAAAAACAACTTATTTTAAACAAAACAACTTCTTATGATCTCTTTTTAAAAAAACAGCTTATTTTAAGCAAAACAACTTATTATCCTCTCTTTTTGAAAAACAACTTATACAAAACAGCTTATTATATGCAAAACAACTTATTACGATCTATTTTTTAAAAAAACAACTTATTCAAAACAGCTTAATTTATGCAAAACAACTTATTACAATCCCTTTTTAAAAAAACACATATTCAAAACAACTTTTCTTATGAAAAATGACTTATTACTATTTTTTTTTTTTTAAAAAAACAACTTATTCAAAACAGCTTAATTTATGCAAAACAACGTATTACGATCACTTTTTAAAAAACAGCTTATTTTATGAAAAACGACTTATTACGATCTATTTTTTAAAAAAAACAGCTTATTCAAAACAGCTTAATTCATGCAAAACAGCTTATTACAATCACTTTTTTAAAAACGACTTATCTTATGAAAAACGACTTATTACGATCTGTTTTTAAAAAAACAACTTACTCAAAACAGCTTAATTTATGCAAAACAACTTATTACGATCTCTTTTTTAAAAAACAACTTATTGAAAATAGCTTATCTTATGAAAAATGACTTATTACAATCTATTTTTAAAAAAAAAAACTTATTCAAAACAACTTAATTTATTTAAAACAGCTTATTCAAAACAACTTATCTAATGAAAAAAGACTTATTACTACAAAAAAAAACAACTTATTCAAAACAGCTTAATTTATGCAAAACAACGTATTACGATCACTTTTTAAAAAACAGCTTATTTTATGAAAAGCGACTTATTACGATCTATTTTTAAAAAAAAACAGCTTATTCAAAACAGCTTAATTCATGCAAAACAGCTTATTACAATCACTTTTTTAAAAACGACTTATCTTATGAAAAACGACTTATTACGATCTGTTTTTAAAAAAACAACTTACTCAAAACAGCTTAATTTATGCAAAACAGCTTATTACAATCTCTTTTTTAAAAAACAACTTATTGAAAATAGCTTATCTTATGAAAAATGACTTATTACAATCTATTTTTAAAAAAAAAACTTATTCAAAACAATTTAATTTATTTAAAACAGCTTATTCAAAACAACTTATCTGATGAAAAAAGACTTATTACTACAAAAAAAAAACTTATTCAAAACAGCTTAATTTATGCAAAACAGCTTAATGCGATCTCTTTTTAAAAAACGGCTTATTCAAAACGACTTATCTTATAAAAAAAACAACTTGTTCAAAACAACTTATTCAAATCAGCTTAATTTATGTGTGTAAAAACTTAATAAGCTTTTTTTTTATAAAAAGAGTTAGTAATAAGATGTCTTGCATAAAAAAAAAGGATTGTAATAAGTCATTTTTCATAAGATAAGTTGTTTTGAATAAGTTGCTTTTTAAAAAGAGATCATATTAAGTTGTTTTGCATAAGATAAGCTGTTTTGAATAAGTTGTTTTTTAAAAAGAGATCGTAATAAGCTGTTTTGCATGAATTAACCTGTTTTGAATAAGTTGTTTTTTTTTTAAAAAATAGATCGTAATAAGTCGTTTTTCATAAGATAAGTTGTTTTTTAAAAAGTGATCGTAATAAGCTGTTTTGCATAAATTAAGTTGATTTGAATAAGTTGTTTTTCATAAGATAAGTTGTTTTTTTTAAAAAGGAGATCGTAATAAGCTGTTTTGCATAAATTAAGCTGTTTTTAATAAGTTTTTTTTTAAAATAGATCGTAATAAGCCGTTTTCGCTAAGATAAGCTATTTTGAATAAGTTTTTTATAAAAAGTGATCGTAATAAGCTGTTTTACATAAATTAAGCTGTTTTAAATAAGTTGTTTTTTTAAAAAAAAAAATAGATAGTAACAAGTCGTTTGTCATAAGATAAGTTGTTTTGAATAAGTTGTTTTTTTTTTAGAAAAAAGAGATCGTAATAAGCTGTTTTGAATAAGTTGTTTTTTAAAAAAAAAATAGATCGTATTAAGTCGTTTTCCCTAAGATAAGCTATTTTGAATAAGTTATTTTTTAAAAAGTGATCGTAATAAGCTGTTTTGCATAAATTAAGTTGTTTTTTTTTTAAAATAGATCGTAATAAGTCGTTTTGCATGAGATAAGTTGTTTTGAATAAGTTGTTTTTTTTTTAAAAAAAATAGATCGTAATAAGTTGTTTTTCATAAGATAAGTTGTTTTTTAAAAAGAGATCGTAATAAGTTGTTTTGAAGAAATAAGTTATTCAACTTTTAATTTTTTTTATTGTTTTTTTATAATAAAAGTGATTTTTTTATTGGATAAAAAATAACCAATAAAAAATGATCTATTGGATCTTTAAAATAAGTTGGATGGATTGGATCCATCCATATTTTTAAATGGATGGATTGAATCCAATCCATTAAAAATAAATTGTTTGATGGATGAATCAAATAGATTTTATAGTAGATGAACCGAATGGACATGGATTTGATGGATCCAATTGCCACCCCTATTTTTTACCCAATTTAATTAGTCATCGCATTTACGCGGGTCTCAAGTCAATATCACCGGAGCAACCAAGGTGGGTTTATATCATTTGATAAATTAAAAATATATGATTAATCATAACCCTAAAAAAATATCATAAATTATTAATTAATGTGGCAACATATTTTTAAATGCATGAATAAACTTTTTTGCATTGACATTGTATATAAATTAAATATTCTTGCAAATTCTTCAATCACATTTTGGTCTCATATATACAATAAAATACCTTTCTTTCATTTCTTCTTTTTATTTTTTATTGAATAACATTTTTAAGGTTTTTTTATAGTACGCAGTCCGACATTTTTAGCTAAATATTCTTCTTAAAATAAGTTTTTAATACATTGTTTGAAGATTGACCCCCAATGTTGACCCAATTAAAAAAAATCAATTTTTTTAACATATTGTTAATATTTATAATATGTTTAAATGTGCATTTTTTTTCTTCTTTTTTCAGATTTTTACTTGCATAATTAATCAATATTTTGTCAAAATAATAATTTGCATTTACAGTAGAAACTCTATAAATTAATAATGTCGGGACCGGAGAAATTTATTAATTTAGAGAGTTATTAATTTATCGATAAATTAATAATTATTAATTTAAAGATTTTTTAAGTAATTATACTGTACATACCAAACAAAAAGGCAAGTTAGTCTATGTCTCTTAGAATTACGTTGCAGCAAATCTTGGGACTCAATGTAAATTAATAAATATTGTATTCATATCCATTGGAAATATGACTTTTGACTTTTGAAGTGTATAATAAATGTAAACAAGTGGAATGTTCAATGTATTCTTAAGCAAGTTTGGCATATATAAATTACATGAATGTGTTAAAAGTATTCAAACCATATCTCACTCACGAGATGACTTCTCATCTAAAAGGTGTTGCAAAATCAACTATGTCAGATCAAATACGTAAGGAGTTGTGCGAGTACAAGAGAGATAATCCTGCAAGCACACAGAAAGACTTGCAAAGATGACTTGAGGGAAAATTTCAGCTGAAAGTTAGTCAAGGAACAATATCAAACACACTTAAGCGGTCAAATGACTATCTCTCTGCTGAAATAGAAAAGGGAAGAGCGGAGATCAAAAGACACAAACCAGCAAAATATCCTGACATGGAGAAGGTTGTTTATGAGTGGTTTCTACAGCATCAAGAACGTGTGAATATCACAAGAGAACTAATTTTGCAGAAGGCAAGAGATACAATGAAACTCTTGTACCCTCATGATGATTCAGATTTTAACTTCTCTACAGGATGACTTGGGAAATTCAAGCACCGACATGGCATAAAGTCATTTCGTCGTTTTGGCGAGAATGGGTCTGTTGATGTACAAGACATGGAGCAGAAATTGGTATCGATTCGAGAGAAAATTGATCAGTTCCCTATGAAAGATGTTTTCAATATGGATGAAACTGGGTTGTTTTATAGGCTACAAGCTGATCATTCACTGGCAACAAAACAACTTGAAGGAAGAAAACAAGATAAAGAAAGGTTGACAGTAGTTATTTGTTGCAATGAAAATGGCTCTGAAAAAATCCCTCTATGGATTATTGGGAAATATGCAAAGCCTCGTTGCTTCAAGAATGTCAATATGAATAGCTTGGATTGTCAGCATCGAGCTAACAAAAAAGCATGGATGACTAGTGTGCTTTTTGATGAATATGTTTGTTCATTTGACCAAATGATGCATGGTAGAAGAGTTCTACTTGTGGTGGATAATTGTTCAGCACATCCAAGAAATATTGAAGGGCTAAGAAACGTTGAGTTGTTCTTCTTGCTACCCAACATGACATCAAAGGTTCAACCTTGCGATGCTGGGATAATAAGAGCTTTCAAGATGCATTACCGTAGAAGGTTTTACCGCAAAATATTGGAAGGTTATGAGGTGTGACAATCTGATCCAGGGAAGATAAATGTCATTGATGCTGTCAATTTGGCAATCTCAGCTTGAACGTTAGATGTTCGAAAAGAAACAATAGCGAATTGCTTCCGACACTGTAAAATTCGTTCAGCTAATGACGTTGTAGGAAATTTGGATGAATCCACTTTTGATGAAGAAACTCAAGACCTCCAGACTATGATCAATCAATGTGGCTATCGTAATAAGATGGATATCGACAATCTAATGAACTACCCAGGTGAAAATGAAGCATGCTCGGAGGTTCAGAGTTTAGAAGATATTGTGCGTACTATCATTGAGAACGATGCAGAGGATGACGACGATGATGATACGGTGTCTTTGGAGCCTGTTACGCGAAAGGAAGCACTTATGGCGTCGAACACTCTTCACAACTTTATGATACAATACAAAAATACAACACCTCAGCTATTGGATGCAATAAGAAAAGTCAGAGATGAGCTCCAAACAGACTTGAACTTTAAAGGAAAACAAACAACTATTGAATCATATTTCAACAAAGTGTAATTTTTTTTTTTTTCAGTTTCTATGAATTATTAATTTATGATTTTCTTGGGACCGAAAATTATAAAGGGATCTCCCAAAAAATTATTATCTTATTATTTTATCGAATTATTCAATTTTTTACACTGGCCCAAGTCGGGACCGGACAAATTTATTATTTTAGAGATTTTATTAATTTACCGAGTATTAATTTAAAGAGTTTCTACTAAATATAAAGTATTTAAATTTTATCCAATAAACTTGTATTGTGATTTTAGTCCATCCATTGAATTCAAAAATATAAATTGATGGATTGGGATCCGTCTATATTATGAAATTGATGGATTCAATCTCATCCATTTACTAATTGATGATGAATTAGTAGATCAAATTGCTATCCTAGTATAATTTAAGAAAGATGTTTAACATCGTTTTTCAAGAGGACTGGTTGATATATTTTTATTTTTTTTTAGAAATGAGGACTTGGTAACGTGTATATTCTTAGTTTTGGAATCAATTGTCAAATAAGTTTTGTGGATTGAAACTCATTTGGGGTTGGTTTGAGATCTTGGAGTGTACTCCTCTCAAGCTCTCAGGTTCGATTCCCTCTAGTGTTAATTTCGGTGGGCTAAATCCATACGGCTCTGACTTTAAACAGGACCCCACAAGTGAGCGGTGGTCCCCTCGAATTAGTCGGTTCTTGGACCGAATACTGAATTTTCAAAAACAAAAAAAAAAGTTATGTGGATTGATATTGCCTATGGTGTATGCAAGAAATTTGAAGAATACCTCAACGAAATTTGTACAAATCTTCGTTTTTTCGCAAGTCATATTTTCCACATTTTTTTATATGGAAGAAGATTTGTACAAATTTCGTCGTCAAAAGTGCTCTGCATTTTTTCAGACTACTTCACACAATTGAAGGTTTTTTGGGATGAATTAGAGAACTATGCCCAATTCCCTAGTACATAGTATAAAAACATATAGGGAGCAATATTACATTATTCGAATTCTTAAAGGATTTAATGAACAATTTGCTCGCTCAAAGTCTCAGATCATTATGATGTTAATAAAGTTTTTTCTCTAGTTGTCAACGAGAACATTAACTAGTCAGTTCAATTCTTGATTCTGCAGGTAACGATTCATACGAATATGCCATCACTTTACTATGATAAATAACAACAAATCATCTGCTAAAAATAAAAAATCCAAAAAATTAATCTATAGATTATTTTTGAATAACCTCTTAATGAAGAATATCTCCACTCCCTCTTTAAAATGGTTAACTTATCATGGCTAGCATGCATCTTAGTATCATATTTGAGCTTACATTTTTATTTAAAAATTTAATAAAATGCATGCCTTTGGATTTAGGGAGTGAATTTGAAGTATTTTATAACTTATGTTGTGTCTACAAAAGAAAAGTTGTTAATCAAATTCATTCGTTTGTCAATCATAAAAAAGAGATTTAAATTCCAGCTAGTAATTGATTTTGATGATAAAAGTGAACAAACTAAATTTATCATTTGTTATTTGATGAATTCCTTCAAGTGTGCAAATTGAAATTATAAGTGTAAAGATCTCAATTATTTAGATAAATTCAAGTCTTTGTATTATCAACAGAAGCAAAGACAAGTAAGTAGTTTGCATCTGATGAAGTGTTTCAACATCCAATCAAAGTCATGTTTGTGAACTTGGAATGTACTAGTCAAGAAGGACTTTTGAATGGTGTATTGAAACTTAGAATTTCAACCTCTTTACTTTTCCAAAGATACAATGCTCACAAAATTCTAAAGCTCCAATGCTGTTTCTCCAAGAGCCTTTGCTTGCTCAACTCCTTCACCTCCTTCACTGACATGACCACGTCCTATATTATAACAGAACCTTTCCTTCATGCCTTTCATCATAAGAGACAAACCGGTCTTTGTTGAAACAATTGGAATGGAATATGCATCCAAAGTCCATAACTCATTCTCTCAAAATTGCTTGAAATGTTTTGCAATTTGAGAATTCATGATTAGATTATTTATAAATTTTTATATAGTTTAAATTGTTCAATAACTTCTATTATATCAAATCCATTTTAACGTCTTTTTTGGTGGAAGGACAAGTGGGAGAAAGTAGGCAACGGCAAGCTAATTGGTTAGGCGCATTGTGGTTTCCTTGGAGGTATTGTTTTGACCCTAATAACGAACTCATCTCGCAGATAGGTTTTTTTGAATTTGAGGAAGCTGTTAGAGTCAAACATCCCTGTCCCACATTTGTTGACAAATTACAAGTCTCTTGAAGCAGAAGCAATAATTTCAAAAACCCCTTCGAGTTGACTATCACACTTGAACAAAATACTTTATAAATTTCCATCATTTTAAATATTCTCCAAATTATCATCCAAACAATGAAATTTATCTAAAAGTATTTGAATTCCCTCAAAACATTACATTACCTCAAAACATTCCTCCATCCAAACACACACTTAGGTTTTAGGTAAATTTAGAGTTAATAAGTTATGGTTTTGTAGTTCACTATTTAATCAGATGTCTTCGCAATTCTTATAGTTTTGCTGTATTTCTTGTGTTCTACTAAGCAGGTTGATCCTGGAAAGTGGAACGTCGCTACGGAAGTTAAAGAGCGATTGATGCATAATCTGATGATGAAAGAACGTTAAAAAACATTTATTTTGGCTGGTCGCGCCTGACAATGGAACTGTCTCGTAAGGCAGCACAGTTATTTTGAGAGGCTCTATTTTTGTCTTATCTCACCTGGCAACGGGACTGTCTCGCCAGGCAAGACGATACTGGACTGTCTGAGTACTTTCTTGTCATCGGCTGGCGACATGCTCGCCAGGTGAAGACGTTAATTTTTGGACAATATTTATAGGGTTTATACATTAATCATATTATCTTTGGACATTAGGAACTGCAATAAACGGAGGATTCACCAGCAAGGCATCACAAATTATTCATCATTTGGTACAAGAGGTTGTAGATTCAATTGCTGTTAGTAGCTATAATTTGGTACACTACTACACTTGCCAAATTGCTACCATTGTGTGAAAGAAATGAGATGAATTCATGAACTACATCAATAAGCAATCTTTACTTTATATAAAATCTAGAAGCATGATTTGTGACATGAATCAAACAGGTGCAAAAAAGCAAAAACCAATTAATTCCATATAATAACAGAAGCTTATTAAAAAAAAAAAATAATAACAGAAGCAGATAGTGATTGGATAATGTATCAGAACAAGTTTGCACATGCCAACTATACTAACAAGAAAAACAATCAGTGACATACCAGTTGTATTCTCAAAGTAAACCATTTTGGACCTTGTATTTGAATGTTCTATGCTCCTTTTGCAGCTGAGAAGCCTATCACTTTGAGCACAAGTTTGTTGAAATTATATGCACAATACAGCTTGCTCATTCACTTGTCCATTTGTATATCTATATCTATATTTCATCATTGTGTCAGTTGAAGTTACCTTGAAATTATATGCAATAATACAACTTGTAATATTAATGCATATGGCTAGGCTAGGCGAGGCGATTAAGGAGCAAAGTGATAGTCAACGAAGATTGGTTCAGTTGGTATAGTTACTCATACTCCGCAAGCGCCAATTCACAGAAGGAATTTGCTACATGATGGAAAATCTCACTACATACCAAATTCTAAAACAATTGAGAAATTAATTATGAAACTGGAAGTTCCCAGTGAGAAAATACTAATAGAATCTGTTTCTAAAGTGAGTTATGCAAATGCAGTAGACAAGTTTAAAGAAAAAATATACAGAAACTACTTAGAATTCTAGCAACTGAAAAAAAAAATCGCTATTGAGCATAAGATTTTAGTCGCGTTACCCTTGAGTCGACCATATCACCATCAATTTGTAACTAAAAAATACTGAACAACTAACAAGGGAAGTCTAGTCTGTTGACATGAAACTAAATAGTTCACATTAATATGGTCAACTATATTTACATTCAAAATGACTAAATACCATACGGTGCCAATATCATTAAGAAAAAAGGGAAGAAAAGGTTGATCCAGGCTTTATGATAGCTAAACATTACAGATACTTCTATAGTTATACAGTTACATATTTATGAAAGATGATCTTATAATATGTGAATGCACGTGCCTTGAAGGAAAATGATTCGTCTAGCCGAACCTTCTTCTTTCTTCTTTTAGCAGTGATTATTTCCTTCTTTTTTTCTGTTGAATCACAAAACACCTGCGTTTAAGTATCTATATTTTGACAATATTGTTGACGTGTTATTGGAGACGTTAATTGTGAATTTCGTGTTATTGTTGTAATACTAAGCAAGGGTGTTGAATTATGGTCTACTATCCGTCATGATCTTACGAGAAAGTTAAACACGAACCATAAAGATTATGTCAAACTGTATGTGTCGAAGGAACGAGTGAAGGAGCTCGTAGATTCTTTAAGGCCCATGAAATGTGTGGAAAATGCACCTTCATCTTGTTGCACAAATTTATAACTAAAGTTTAGTTTTATTGACACCTGAGTCTTGTGAAACATTTTTTCCTATACGAGGTCATCCAGTGTCAATTCATTGAATCATTTGTATTTGACATGTGCATAACTGCCGTTTTGTAAATGTAAATAGTGATCGTAAGATTTTGCATAATTGATGTATATGCAAGACGGCTATCCATTACCTTATACCACTCCAGAACGGGGAACATGCAGCTAGAAAGAAACGTCGAGATGGAAGTTACCATATTTTGATACGATGTCTAGGTTTACTAAACTTAATATACAATCAGAGAAAACAAATAATGATAAAGTACAAAAGATCTATGCGATAATGATATGGATCTAAGCAAGGATTAGTGGACGTATAATCATATTTGTATAGATTACGATGTGTGTATTGGTATTGGTATAAACTAAAATGTATCTCCTAATAACTGTTCTACTATGTTCTGCATAATATGATTCTGTTCTGCATAATAGACCTCCGGAAGTACATATCCGAATGTGACAGTTTTGGGAAAAATATACATCTGGAAGTTTGAGTATCAAATATGTTCTACCATGTGCCATTACAAAGTAAGATGGATAAAAATGAACAGAGTAGACCCACAAGAGTGGATATTCAAATTAGTTCTTTGAGTATCACACCGCACTTGGAACAAATCCGATGCAGGAATTCATACTCATCACGATACCAATGCGAGAGGAGATCAACCTATAGCCAATTATTAATTTAGGAGCTAAATTATATCAATTCTTTCTATTATATTGATTACTTGTGTCAAGTTTTCAATCTACATTTGACATTAATTTCGACATAAAAGTTGATTCCATATATATACGCGCAAATGTGTCCAAGACGGACTGCTGCTTACTAGTATGTATTCATTAAACATTATGGTTACTTCAATACCTTGATGTCTAGTTGTAAGAGTTGCATAGGGAGCTTATACAAAAATATACTTCAATACCTTGGAATCCAAGTTTTTATAAGGCATGACAGAAGACATTGATTTATTGATATTTATTGCAGCCTTGCAACACTAGAGTAAACATTTAACACAGTACAACCAAAATCTATAAATTCTGTAACATCTGTCATTTTACATGGCCAAAACTACCCTCAAATGTGTGTGAGAAACTTACATAGGAAGAGAACAAATTTGCTAAACCTGAATGGAATATTTGAAACCAACTCAGTTAAGAGCTTACGAGACGAGAGCAATTCAGACGAACCTGACCTTGATTTCCAGTCAAAACATCAAGGTTAGACAATTTCATCATAACCCTTGCGAAATCCTTCTGAAAGGTTGATCCGTCATCTGAAGCATAAGCAGAAACCAATCTGGCAGTCTTATCTTCCGCCATCAGCTGTTGATCAGCAAACAATAACCCTCTTCCTTTCAACAAACTTTGATAGTAGTGAGTGTCAAAAGATGCTCCAGATGTCACTGCAGATGACAATGCTTGCTTGTATGACATCCCTTTGTTATTAGAGTGATTAACATTCATTGGCTTTGAAACTGTAAACGTCGAAAACGTGCTGTTGCTGCTGACATTATTCTGATTGTTGTCAGGACAGTTTTGCCTCATCTGACTGAGGAAATCGAGAGGTATACTCGGGTCTGGTTTCCCTGTTCCCTGAAAGTCGTATAGCCTTTGCTGAATGAAATCGCAACCTATTTTTCCAATGTTGTGTGCACCTTCAGATTATCAAGAAACCAACAGATCTCATTAGTCATATTCAAGGTTTTATAAAAAGTGGGATCGCAGTTTCAGCTGCGACATAGTTGAGGCCGCATCAGGTCAACAGTTCGCAATAACAAGATTGCAATGCGGCCGCGATAAAAACCTTTTTCATATTATAATCCTAAATGCATAAGTGTAAAGTAATTTACCGAGGAGGCTGACTGTTTCCTGTGCATTGAATCCTCTAAGATTGAAGAGCTGCAGTGTGCGCGTGATGTTATCATCAGGCCTTGGAATTTGGTCAGTTGCATCCTGGAAAAACGATTGCAGGCTATCTCGTCTGCCTGTTAAAACTGGATAGAAAGGCCCACCACCCTGCCATGGCCATGTCCATAAATAAACCAGCTTTGACATTATAAGAAATTTTCAAAATTCTATTAATGCATTCTCCCTAACTATCCTTGTATATTCTCTCTATGAAAATTATTCATTATGCAAGTTTTCCATCGCAATGTTAACAATTTAAAACGAAAAGAAATTTTAGAAAATGAAAATTGAAAATGTTTACATGCCCTTAATTTTCAGGCTAGAAATTCCAAAATGCATGAGAATAATTGAGAGCTTTTAAGAGAAGAAACATGTTAGGAACAAACCAAAAAAACAGAATCTCTCGCTGCAAGAGCAAGTATGTCAGCACAAGAGACAACGCCGGGACATGCTTGTTCCACCTCTTCCTTAATCAAGTCAAGTTTATCAAAACCTTTCAGTGTTTGATTTGGAATAGCCTGCTTCTCATATGAACTGTTTCTATCACCATTGTCCTCCAACAGCAACGAAGCATCACAACCCTGATTCAGTAACATCACAAGTAGTTAGAACAGAAAATGAATACCATTATCAAAGCAAGATAATTTGGCAAAGAAAACCAACAAGAAACACAAAAAAGACCAAATTCATGATCTTGGAATGCAAGCAATATTAATCTTTATGATTCAAAAGCAAAATACAGCAGAAAAGAAAAAGGAACCTGGATGAAGCAATCATGAAAGAAGAGACGAAGAAGAGAAGGTGCAAGGTCTCTATGATTAAAGTAAATATCGGTAACAGTGGAACGAACAATATTCTCAGCTTCAGGGCAAGAATCCTTATAGAAATCATATTGAAGATTGGAACCATCTCTGATTCTATGATTGAAATCAAACGGAGAAGTATCAGCTAACTTCACTGAACCAAAAGAAGTATGAGAGAAAGAAAATGAAGTTGTTTGTGTTATGGTGTTTTCTGGTTCTGGTTCTCCTCGCGGGTTTCTGAGAGAGAGAAGAACGGGAAGGACTACGATGAATGCAACTACAATCCATGGGTTGAAGATGAAGAATCTTCTCATTTTCTTGATGATGAAGAAGAAGAGAAAGAGAAGACTTGTTTAGGAAGTTATTGGGTTTGTTGGAATTGTAACTGAATGAATGGTTAGTTAGCAATTAGCATATTGATATTCTTTTTATATAGGAAAGGAACTAGGAATGGACTCACTAGGGTATCTCTCTATTCAGTAATCATGAGATTAATCTTCTTAAGGGACAGGATTATTCATCTTCTAAACATATGAATCTTTATTCTCATTCTTATTAAAATTGTGACTCAAAATATATATACCGTTAATTTTTACAATTAATTAAGTACAATCTAATAAAAGAATTAGATTTTATTTCAAAATAATATTTTCAATATGATTTTTGTTATGTTAATCTGGTATCCTTTACCTGCAATTATATCTCGAATCAAGTTTTAACACTGTTCCATTCTCAGTGATGGATTGGAACCAAAAACCTTTAGTTAACCTGAAAGATACCACCTATCATATGAAATTATAATAATGAAAGTTTTTGTTAAAAAAAATAGAATAACATAAGTAATAACCATGAGTTGAGTTGCTAAAAAAAAACTATAAGCAGATATTTCTAGGATTATTATTATTTTTTAAATAGTCCATGTTAGTAATTAGTGTTAGATTAGGTTTTTTTCTATCATAAAAAAGCTTCCAAGAAAAAGCAACTACCTTCGATGGTGATTCTAAAACAACTGAGAAATTAATTATGAAATTAGAAGTTCCCAGTGAAACTAACAGAATCTGTTTTTAAAGCGAGTTTTGTAGATTCAGTAGACAAGTATAAAGAAAAAACAAACAGAATCTAGTTAGAAGTCAAGAAACTGATAAACTTTTTCGCTATTCAGCATAAGGTTTTAGTGGCGTTAGTCTTGAGTCAACTCTATCACCATCAAACTGTAACTAAAAAACACCAAGCGACTAACCACTGTAACGAGTTTGACCAGTTTAAGGGAAGTCTAGTCTGTTGACATGAAACCAAACAATTCACGTTAAAAAGGTCAACTTTATTTACATTCGAAATGACTAAAAATACCATACAGTTGCCAATATCGTTGAGAAAAAAAGGGAAATGATTAAATAGGTTGATCCATGCTTTATGATGGCTAAACAATACATAGATACTTCTATAATTATCCAGTTACATATTTGTGAATGCACATGCCTTGTAGGAAAATGATTCATTAGGCTGAACCTTCTTCTTTCTTCTTTTAGCAATGAGCATTTCCTTCTTTTCTTTCTGATGAATCACAAAATACCAGTGTTATTTAGATATAGATCAATAAAAGCATCATATATATAGGTTCCTAGTATATATATTTTGATGAAATGGAAGTAGGTTCCTCAAGTCATTATTAGTTAGATAATGAATATTGGAAAATGAAAGTAGTGTATAAGCACAATAATGGTATGCACACCAATGTGTAGATCTTCTAAGTGTATTATTAGGCTCCTCTCATGATCCAATAGTCGAATCAGAATCGATGTTGGTAAAACATACTGAATGTCTGACATATGAGAGCCATCGTGGTGGGGATAACATTGATGTATGATAGTCAACGAATGCAAATATACAAGTGAAGGATGAAACTGTTTCATTGATGAATGAAAATGTGGTGCTCAAACTACTTGTGTGATTTCTCATATCCCAGTGTAGAAATCTCTTTGGTGTTTTATACTTTCCTTCATTCAATCAATAAAAGTTCAATTGAATTAACCTTTGGTTCGAGCATACTGAAAGTTGCAAATATACTCTAAATTCAACTGCTTAACATAATATAGAAAACAAAGCATGAAGTGTAGCTCAGTTGCTACAAAGAGCTTCCATGCACAGGGACTAAACACAGTTATAGTCAAGTGACACCAGTGTCAAACTTTTAAGTTTACACCACTAAATAAGTTTTTGTAGAATGAGAAACTAATTAATCTCATCCAACTGTTTGCGATGATATTTTCATGATCATTTAAATTTGCGATGATATTGTCATTTGAATAAGCAGTTAACGAGGAAGAACAAAACTAAAACGCTTGAATACATTGAAATGGTTTAACTATTTCAAACACAAGGCTGAATAGAAACATAGAAGTTTGGTTCTTATGCATAAACGGATGATATCAGCATGTCAGCACTGTGATAATCAACTATATCAGTTTCATAAGCACTTTAAAATTGGAGCGTCATTAAGTAATGTTAATTTGTCTAATTATGCAGCTTAAAGTTCCAATTTACCAACCCTGTTTGCAGATATCCTAATAAGTTAAACAGATAAAGAAAATCTCAAGTTTTTTCTTTCCCATCTTTGACTTATCAATACTAAAAAGCCAATGAACAAAAATATCAACTACAATAAAAGAAACTAACTTATATCAAAACTACCTCTCTACACACTTTCCCATTTTAACCATCATTATCAAATCCTAGTAAATTCAACTAATCAACAAAGACAAAAGTATTGCATAGTCTTGCAGCAATAGATTCTCAGATCTAAGCTTATGACTACTATGCTAACATAGTAACATGTGCAACTATTTGATAGAGTCAAAGAACTAAACATATTTAGTAAGTTAATTTTATTACATCAAACAATCAAGATCAAAGAGTTTTGTGTTATTACTAATATGAAATGTATGCATACTTGACCCTGTAGATCCAATCAAAGAAAGAGCTGATCTCAAAACTGTGATAGCAAATTGTTTCATATGATCAAATGATATACAATCAAATCAAATCACATTCAAAGTGTGGATTACCTAGTAGTAGGAAATGGATCCGAGATCGAGCTTAATGAAGTCCATGGTGTTGACCTTCACCAAGAATACTATGTAGTGAAACAGTTGAACAAAAGCTAACAACTTTGTGAAACCTATTCATCAGTGATGGCAACTGAGGCACCCTCCTCCAACTACACTTACCATTCTCACCATTACCACGACCACGAATCTCACAAACACAAGCCGGGTACATCCTATGATAATCCTCATTAAAAACATATATAAGATCACCCAACCCAACACACTTCAAGCTAGCAAATCTATCATCCTCATCACCATCAAACAAACTACAAAGCAAATCATGAGGCATAACACCAATCTCACAAATCTCCATACTTTTTTCATCAACCTCCCACAAATTGAAGCTAGACCCACTTGGTGAATTACAAACACCAGCTAAAACAAGCCTTTCCCTACAAGCAATCAAGAAAGAAAACACAACCCCAGAAGGCCTAACAATCCTAACATCACTCCAAACACGAAGCTTCAAATCAAAAGAAGAAACAAAACATGAATATATCCCAAACACAAAAAACTTCCCTTTGAACAAAGCAGATGAAAGTGAAGATGATGAGTTACCAGATCGAAAATCAACAGGAAGAGGAGGAGCTAAATCCCAAGAACCCAAAAGAGGGTCATAGATTTCAACATCTAAACGATCTTCTATATCAACAAGGTTACCAATAAACCTAACACCACCAACAACAATAAACTTCAAAGACAAACCATCATTGAAAACACCTAAAAGAGGATTGATCCTAGGAAAATGAAGAGGTGGAGTAGAACTCCAAGCAAGAGGACGCAGAATTGAAGTATAGACAAAGTTAGGTGCCGTGATGAAGAAGTAAGAAGAAGTACCAATGAAAGAAGTGTTGTTAGGATAGTGAAGAGGTTGTTGAGGTGTAGGAAGAAGGAACCAAGAGTTAGAAGAAGGGTCAAAGGCAAAAGATTGATTGTTTTTAGAAGATATGTTATGGATACCATGCAGAAAGAACCATGGTTTGTGTTTGTGCTTATGGTTTGAAGAAAAGGAAGATGATGAGATTATGGTGTACCATAGTTTGCAAACTGTTGAAGCTTGGATCAAAGATGGGATTGGTAGATGAGAAAGGATGGAATCTATGAGGTCTAAGCTAAGGTTAGTGATTTCTGTCATGTTGGTTTGTGAAGATGATGATGGAGTGTTGTGGATAGTGTATATGAATGGAGGAAGAGAACAAGAACAAGAACATGGGATAGAAGAACACGAAATCACACGTAGATAGATGGTTGGATGAGTAATGAATGGTTTGGTTGTTTGAAATTATTGAAGTGGTGGAACACGTGTGTGTCGGTTGTTGACCATTTTTCGTGCTACAAAATGTTGTTGCTTTACGAGTGTGTTTGGAATTTAGTTTAGTTTAAATATTTTTAAATTTTGCACTTAATTAATTAAAAGTAAAATATTAATTTCAAAAATATTAGTTACAATAAAATATTTTTAATTTTGACACATTAATTAACTTGTATCTTAAAACACGAGTTAACGATGATTTCTAGAGTAAATAATGATTAGGTGGTTGGCCAACCATAAAATTTTCATTGACGCATGGTCATTGGAAGTGAATTTTTTTAGTAGATATTTTCAGTGAATATAGTAGTATTAATGTAATTTCGTCTTTTCGATCGAATTTTGCTCTTTTCACTTCAAAATTTGCTTATTAATACTTAATGTCTCCAGCACCGTTAAGTGTTTAAGTTGTCGTTTTTGACAACTTTCAAGTATAAGGCAGACATTCTTCCACCTCACTCTTAATTCACAAACTTTTTCCATCCAAAAATGCCAAATTTTGAAATTTTTATGCAAAATTACGGTTCAAAGTCATTTTACATCAACAAACAGAAAATGCATATTTTAACCGGTTTACATTATTTGATTTTTCTTCGATTTTTTTCATTTACTAGCGGCTAGTCGTAACGGAAATTGGGTTCCAACGGTTGTAATTGTTGTTGGATCAATGATGTTTAACTACCCCTGGTGCCCAATTTCGGTTTTTGCCACCTTTTTTCTTTTTTTTGCATTGATTCATTGCAATAATTTTTGTTTTTTTTTTTTTGCAATGGTTTATTTATTATTGGTGGTTATGGTTGAAAATGTGGTTGATGGTGTTGTTAAGTCAAAACCAAATACGTTCGAGTCTCCCGTCAAGTTGAAACCGTCTAAGGTTGAAGCTTCCTTTGACGTCAAACCGAAAAATTGTTGAAACATTCGTTAATGTGAAACCTTCTACTGAAGTTTCTGTTGACGTGAGACATTATATTGAAGCCACCGATGAAGTGAAATTTATGGTGTTTTCAAGCTTCGTGACAATCAAGTAAACATCGCACCATTATTTTCACAAAAGATGGATGGAAAGTCTAAGATGATATGATTAATTAGGTTCATCGACAAACAACAAAGGTTAATGTTGCGTTGTGAAAGGACTAGTGAATATAAACCACCCAAGAGGAAGACAAAATTAAAGCTTGAAGACATAAGTTCAAGGAAATGTGGGTGTGAGTTTAGGTTGTATGGTTACTTAGACAAGCAAACAAATGACTGGGGTCGGCTATTCATAATTGAGTTCACAACCATAAGATAAATGCAAAAGTAGACGGTTACCTTCTTGCGAGTAGTTTAATGATGGAACACAAGGAGAAAGTTACTAAACTAACAAAGAGTTTGGTGTAACCTAGGCATATTCTGACAGATTTGAAGGCTAAAAATACAAAAAGTTTGACGAATATAAAATAAGTGTACAATGCACGTTGTAGATTCAGAAAGTCAGAAAGAAATGACAAGACATAGTTGTAACATCTGGTCACAAGGTTGGAGGAGCACAAATATGTTCATTTCACTAGAAAAAACTGCGAGACTACTCTTCAATGCATATTTTCGGCTCATCCTGAATTTATTAAGTTGCTTAACAAATTTTTGACTGTTTTGATCATGAACTACAACAATAAACCTAACTTGTACATAATGTAGTTGTTTGAGAAATTTGGTGTCTTGGTTCTACAAATGTTTCTTGATCTTCTGAACTCAAAAGGCTATATGTCTAATATGATTGTGATTGATAGGGATACCACTTTGATGAATGTTGTAGCCACTATTTTCTCCCAAACTACCGCATTACTTTATCATTTTCACAGTGAAAAAATGTTAGCGGAAAATACATCAGATACAATAGAGTCAAACCTAAGGATGTCAAAGTGGATGTGAACTATAAGAAAGTCAAGGAAGTGGGGACAAGTGAGATAGTTAACAATATTATGAAAGCTTGTAATAATGCGGTTGAGTTTCATTCAAAAGAATCATATGCATATGTCGTAGTGCAATTCCGAGATGTCTGTAAAAAAAATGCCCGAAGTTCCTTACCTACGCTAAAACTACCATATTGAATACTATCAAAGAAAAATTTGTGAGGACATGGGACGTATCGTATTTTGATTCGTGACAACATAACTACTAACAAAGTCGAAAATGCTCCTGAAAGTTGAAGAAATATTGAAAAGATCTTTTCTTAAAGGAAAGGAACCACCGAAAAAAGGATTAAATGAACTTAATTCAATTTCGTGTGACAGTGAAGATGAAGAAGGTAAAGAGTTTGAAGTTATTTAAGAGGATGAAGAATTTTTCTCACTAGATAGGCCTTGACACCTTTTTTTTGGTAAACAATGCACTGAACTATTTTTTGTAGTCGATAATGTAACGTCATTATGTTGTGGCCAATATATTACTAACATTATATAAATTATAAGTTATATAAATATGACTTTTAGTCTATAAGTCCTAGCTCAATTGGCAAATGCGGAAATTGCAAGGCTGGACGACATGACTCGGATTCAAACCCAGGACTTCACAGTTGTGTGTGTTTAATTTCAGTGACTTACCACTTCATCTGAGACAAAAAAAATGACTTTTATGTTGCAGACAAAGAACCAACAATTTATATGGTTATTATTGTCCTACATTTTATACAAATATATGTCGCCATTTAATCTACAATTCATTTTATCATATCCTTAATTTCCTTTTGTTCCGATATTTGCTCTTGTATCTACTTTTTGTCAAATAAATCACGTCTTAGGATGAAAAAGTAGAAGCTCGCGTCCAATATGAATCTTTTAAGACGACGATTAAGGTTTTTTCAACCCCTATCAACAAGTTTGATGAGCTGAAGACACAACTACGCAAATACTTTGGTCTCACGTGAATTTAACCAATCAAAATAGTATGTTGAAAAATATCTGTTAAAATGTGTGTTGTTAGCATTTATCATCCTCTCATAATTTTATATGTGCAATAATATTTTGATAAATTTGTTTACATTGGTTCAATCATTTTATATTTTTGTTTGTGTTTTGTTTTTTTTTTACTTTCGTTCAATCATTATAGAGAAATGATATTTGAACAATCATTTTTAGACAACTATGTGACAAATGTCGTCATTAAAGTTGTTTAAAATTGATTGTCTAAATATCATTCCTCATCATTTTATATTTTTGTGTGTTTTCTGATTTTTTTTTAATGCGTTTGAATTATATGATATAAATGTGTGAAACATACACTTTTGCCTAAAAATGATTTGATTGCCGTCCAAATTCTAAAATATAAATAAAAATAAAAAAACACGTTTGAATTTTTACTTTTAAATTTAAAAAAAAGGAAGCAATAAATTAAATAGAGCTTATTAGTACAGCCTAGTAATGTGACAATTCTAAACAATAAAAAAAAAACAAAAGAAATAATCCTATTGGTTGGTTTCGCATGCCACGGATCCTGATCCTATCACCCTTCCTGAAAACACGCACAACCGTCGATAACTATTCCCATCAACGGTCACAATCTCCCCCTTTCATCGTCTCAAATCTTCTCCAAATTTTCACAATTCCCGCATTTTTTCTTCAATCTTTCTCCACCCTATAAAAAAACCCAAAACACTTCTTCCACAATCACAACTCAATCATTTTCCTTCTCTTCAATTTCTTTCTCTCCATTTTCTTTCTACTCAAAATGGCACGTACCAAACAAACAGCACGCAAATCCACCGGCGGAAAAGCCCCACGCAAACAACTCGCCACCAAAGCCGCTCGGAAATCAGCTCCAGCAACCGGAGGAGTGAAGAAGCCACACCGTTTCCGTCCTGGAACCGTCGCGCTTCGTGAAATCCGCAAGTACCAGAAGAGCACAGAGCTTCTGATAAGGAAACTTCCATTCCAACGTCTTGTTCGTGAAATCGCTCAGGATTTCAAAACAGATCTCAGATTTCAAAGCAGTGCTGTTTCCGCTCTTCAAGAAGCTGCTGAAGCCTATCTTGTTGGTTTGTTTGAAGATACGAATCTTTGCGCTATTCATGCTAAGAGAGTTACAATTATGCCTAAGGATATTCAACTTGCAAGAAGAATTCGTGGCGAAAGGGCTTAGAATTTGTTGCTAGGGTTTGCAATTATCTTTGATGTTTTTATAATAATTAGGGTTATGTTTTGTGTTTTGAAGGTTAAACTATTAGTCTATTGTTCTGTTAGGGTTTGGTTCATCAGTTATGAATCTTTAGTTATGTGTTTTCAATTCCAGAATTCAGTATGTATCTACTTGGTTTTGTAAGATAAATCGTGAATGTTTTGGAATCATGAGTTGATTGCATTTAGTTTTTTGTATGAGAATGGGATATCAACAGTTTGAAATTGTTTAAATTTGATTAAAAGTTGTCACTATTAAATTTATTTGTTGAGGTTATAAGAATGAATCAATTATGAAGACAAAATCAATTTATGTTTGGAAGAAATCAAACATGTTAGAATCAATTTTGGTTCCTCTAGAAGTGGAACTAAACATACAAAGTTCCCAACTAATCAATTCAAAATTGATTTTAATGGTGTACCAAAAGTCCACAGAGTGTGCATTTTGTAAATTTGTGAGTTAAACATGACACGATTTGTGTTTGGAAAACTTATGAGGAAAGTGATTTTTATCAATTCATTTGTTTCAATCAAAATTACATGCGTATGCATCTATAGAAATAATAGACAGTCCAATTTGTTTACAAATCATCTATTCAAGAGTTTGTAATTCTCAAGGCTTTTTAAGTTACCAACTTTTGTGCCATTGACGCTTAAGAGAGTTACTATTATGCTCAAGAATATTTAGCTTGCTCGCAGAATAAGAGGTGAGAGGACTTAAATTTGATTCAAAGGATATTCAACTTGCTCTGTCAAGGTTTGGTTCATTTTGATTTCTTTTTGTAATAATATGTTTTGAATCCTAACCTATTATGCTCTTGCAACAATGTTCTGATCCACTATGTGTTTGTTCAGAATTCAGAAAGTGAATCAATCTACTTGCTTTTGTAAGATAAATCTTGAAGACATGAAATCTTGAATGTTTTTAATTCGGCTATGAAATAGGGAAACTTGGTAATCAGTCTTATATCTAAATTGAGAGTAGGTGGGTGTTAAGTTGGAATAGGGAGCTTAAATGATGAGGAAAAGGTCTTGAGAAGAGTTAAAGAGAGATTTAGAAATGGTGGAATTTAATGATTTAGAGAAAGACAAATGGGTTTGGACAGGTGGAGTAACAAGTATCTATCCCGCAAGGGAAGCTTACAAGGTGTTAATGTTGGGAGTGCCAAACACATGTAATCCGTCTTGGTCAAGAGCTTGGAATAAATCGATCCTGTCAAAGATATCTATGTTGGTATGGAGAATGCTTCAGATTAGGATAGCTACAAAAGATAATTTGTATAGGTGAGGAGTGATTAGTCAAGGGATTCTTAACTATGTTGGAGATTGTGGAGGAGAAAAAACGGTGTCTCATCTATTTTGAGTTACATAGCCCAGTGGTGCTTGAACCCAAGTGCTTGCCTTGGTTTTCTGCTGTTAGGAATTTAATGTCAAAATAGAGAAGATTTCTATCTAGTTTAGGCTAGTGATTTCTGATATTTTCGCACTTCATTTTTCTGTATAAATCTTTCTGGCGTGTACTGTTTTTGCTGCTCCAGTCCGCGCGGTTGGGGGAGTAATTTAAAAGTTGTCAGTTATAGTTACTGAGATTTTGGATAGGACTCTTTATAATTGCTGGAGGTATTTGTTCTGATATGGTTTTGAGATGTAATTTACTTGAAAATACGATTTTTTTTTCTTAAGGACTCTGGTGTCAGTTTTGATTGTCACCAAGGGATATTTGGCTAGCAATTTTGATTGAGCACTGTCAATTCTGTTTTGGAGGCTAGCTTCAAGATTTAAGTGTTATCGTATCTTTCCTTGTTTGCTAGCTTTGACTAATGTCATTTGTATTTTATTTTAGCTTGGATCTTTGAGATAGGGAGTTGATGTTGTACTATTTGATCCGGTGCTTGTACTCGTTATATTGTACACCTGCATTGCAACCTTATCACACCTTGTGATTGGGCTAGCTTCAATAAATTCATTTTCTTATTAAAGAAAATAATTTAAGAAAATCACATAATTCAATATAATTACATATATCGGTATTGGACACTAACACGTGTCACACACCGTACACGCTTTAAATTTTAGTCTGAAGGATCAGTTTATTGTTATTTTATCTTTAATATTCTTGTAACGATTTGTTTGCGTCTTCATTTTCCCAAAATTGCAGTTTGCTGAACTCTTGAATAGTTGATTCGCACTATCTATGATTTAGCGAATTAATTGGTTCAAAAACGTATATATTTTGTCTGTCTGATGTTTGGTTAGAGTTTTGAAATGTTGTGTAAATTTGAAATTTAGAAACTGGTTTATCATATTTATGCCATGAGGGTTGTGCCAATGAGCCATAAGGGCTTTCCATTATAGTTAAGAGTAGTAGAATATGAAAGCCTGATAACTATTCCAATTATTTGAGTTATTATAGGTAATTCAGATTTTAGTTTACAATTTTCAAACTCCAGCTAAGGTTTCAAATGAGTACTAGTTTTATTGTCTATAAATACATTTGGTAAAATTAGTTCAGTTTGTATTACATAAAATTGTGATGTGCAAACATTGGTCTGTTAGACCTACTTTCCACTTTAGCTGAATAAAAATATTTAGGAAGGAAATGGGAGCTAAACTAACTAACAGAGCTAAACCAACTAACATAAATAACCAGTAACCAACTGAATGAACAGAATTCAGTTATAAGCTAATAATCTTGACCGACATGTGCATATTTGATCGCTGACAACAGATTATTGACACATCATACACCTTTTTAGAATAATTACTAACCTATATGTTGGCACAGGCTGGTTAGTCTCTAAGTATGTATTAAAGTGACTTGTAAACACAGAAAGTTATAACTTAAGGATATTCAACTTGCTCGCAGAATCAGAGGTGAGAGGGCTTAAATTCGATTAAAAAGATCTTTATTACATAGGTGCTTTATTATCAGCATTATGTTCTTTATTTTGACGTGCCTCTTTTCGCTATGTTTTGAAATTTGAAGGTTAGTCTATTAGTCTATTGTCACAATGGTCTGATCAGCTGTGTTATTTCTAAAATTGAATACACTCATTAGTGTAAGAGAACTCTTGGATGTTTTTTGGTTCATATATAAAGCTGTGCTACTTTAGAAGTTGATTGCAAGGCACTGTTTATCTTTTATTTTGTTGGTAACAATTTGATTTTTGGGGGCATCATGCTCTTGAATCGTCTCACGCTACTTTCAGTGTTTTAAAATGTCAGTGTGGCAGTTTGTTGAACTGTGTAAACATGGTTTAGTTATTTTAGTGGTTTGAACTTTGAAGTAGCTGAACCATGATAGGAGTTTTGTCGGTTTGATGTCTGGTTTGATTTTCAATGAAAATTGTGTCAATGTTTGGCTTCTTGTCGGCGACATCCTCTCAAGACATGTCATAAAGATTCTGAAACTTCGTTGCAGAAACTGCTTACGGGCTCTTTCTTTCTGTAAAAAATGGCCTAACTAGTAGTGCTCAATTTGCTGTGAAACTTCGACTGAAATGGATTCTTGGTTTATCGACATATTTCAAAGAATAAGAGGATGTGTTGAAGACAGCATTCTCAAACTATCAGTAAGTTTTGATATTCCCTTTGATGTCTATTTCAAGGATAGTAACTTTGGAATAGTTTTGAGGACTTGAATAGTTTCCTTCGAGCTCAATGTCCGTTGCATTGAAACCAAATTGCTCATTATCACACTTCTGTTTAATTGACTGTGTGCACCCATATTTTCATGTACACAGTGGTTGTGTACCTCATCGTAGAGATCAAGGCCTGATCAATTTTATTCAAATTGTATGCACTTGCCTGCACAGTTTCATTAAAAACATTTGTTGCTAATTGATTGTGCTGTGGCTGCAGACTAGCTAAGTGGTTAAAACTCAAACAATTCGATATCCAAATAAGTTGGCTGCTTTATCCTCAAAACTAGCTAAGTGGAAACAAACTGACTAAACACACATCATGCACCTTTTTTCAAATAACAATTTGGTGTCCGTTTGTTTCCAATTTTTGTCATGCTAATTTGAAGATAACGGGACCTGAGACAAGTTTTTAGAAGCTACCTACTTGTAACTTCAATTCACCGTAATTTGTAACCTAGTTGTAACGTGTTCTCAAACATACACTAACTAATAATCTGCGTGGGTCGCATCAGTCTATAAGTACGCTATTTTCTCAGTATGTAGTCTATAAGTACGTATTAAAACGACTTCCTGTAAATACATTACGTTAGTTTATACCAAATCCAATCATGTAGTTAATGTTTAGTATTATGTACTAAGTTGATACAGATAAATTTTACCACAACCAGTTGATGCAGATTCATGCCTAGGTGAAAATTAAGTGTTATTTATTTTTTAGTGTTTTTGTATAGACTCAGAGGTCTAACTCAAAGGTGTGACCTAAATAAGGAGCCACTCACATCTGAACAATGAAAGATCACACACATCACCTTTAGGACAATTGATTAAGATCAACAATTGACTGCACACAGCGTCACACCAAGTGCCACTAAACGTGCGAGCCAATTACCGACCTAACAAACTTTCACATCAAATGCATTCGACCGATCTACTGTACAAAGAGCTAATAATCAACCAAAATCCATGTATTTTTCTTTCTGCAGCCATTAGTCTCATTAAACAACTTCTTATTTGAGTGATGGAGCCCTTGCAAATCCCCAACCAATGTTACTCCGCCGTCCCTATGACGTATCTGTTTATAATTGTTTCTAAATTTCATTGTAATATGATAGCTATGATTTCTACTATTTCTATAGTGGCATATTCAAAAGAAATTCTGATTCAAACTATCCAAATAAAAGAATTGATAAAAATCAATTCTGTCATAAGTTATCCAAGCATAAATCATGTTATATTTTGCTCAGTTTTGAGACCAAAAGCTAATTATACAAAATGCACGCGTAGTCATAGTTTTAGTCCACCATTAAAAGCAATTTTGAAATGTTTAACTTGGAATTTGGCGGTATATACGACATTGATAGCATGATTTGTATACCAGTTTCCATTTATAATTCTGAATGCTATGTTGAGTAAAGAACCTGTTTAAAAGATAACCTACTTGTCCACAAATCCTAGTTCAACTGATATTTGAAACGATGGTTACATAAGAATATTTCCTCAAAAGCTAATATCATGTCAACCTACATTGCGTCAGTATGTGCATGTGGGATGATGAGGTATTCTCTCACTTGTTTCGTGAATTGGATTCTTGATATTGTCTAGAATGAAACTTGAAATATTGTCTTCAGAAAAATGGTAATATTTTGTAGATAGATCCGGTTTTTCTTTTCTTATGTTTTACACATTGTGATATCTTTCAAATTTTAGGGCTTTCATATAAAAAAAAAATTATGTTCAAGATAATTGAATTAGGTGCTAATGTTTATCTTTACTAGGTAAAAGATAGTCAAGTCAAATAATTAGAGTGAAGAGTGAGATAAAAAACAACTTGAATTTAACCTATAGTTTCAACGGTCGATCTGGAGATGTAGTTCAACATTAAACATTTTGGTGTGTTTGATACATTTATTATTAACCACTTGACCGAGTGTCATTTAGTTTGTTTGTTGATTTAAGTCTGAAGTTTGTAGAGTACTTTTTAAAGTTAACCTTATGATTTTGATAATAAATTATTTTCTTTAAGTACCGCATCAAAATCATTGGTTGAACTTGCAATATTGAATTTGATTTATATTCTAATTGATTTCTTTCCTTGTCTGCATTTTAGTCACATGGCTGTGATAAAACTCCTCGGATGCTTAACAATGTCAAGTGAATAATAGACTTGGAAGAAGCATTACCTCCATAGGTTGATAATATGACCGCTTGAGATGGTGTTTGAAGGTTTTGGCAAAATGTTTGTTTATGTTGTTGTGCGGAGGTTTAACTTGAATATTGGTGTTAACTTTGTTTTTGATTTTGGTGTTGAGATTATATTTTTTGTTGGTTTTTTGAATTTTGTCTTTGATGTATGGGGTGTATGAGTTCTTTATCGGATGCTTCGCTTTTATTCTTTGTATGTTTCTACTTTAAAACTCCTCACCTAGCACTCCTTATGTTAGGTAGGATTCATTGCGTTTTAATAAATTCAATTTTAACTTTTTTTAAAAAAAGAGTAAATTATTCACTATAAGTTTTAAAATTAGACTTACCAAATAAAACCTAGTACTCTTTGAGTGTAAAAAATATAAAGTCTTGTTTACTTTTGTAAAAATATTTTCTAAAATATATGTTTATTTTAGGCCAAATATCATGTTTGGTCCTTTTAGTTTGACGGAATTCCTAGGTTAGTCCTTTAAATTTTAAATAGATCCTTTTAGTTTGACAGAATTTTCAAGTTAGTCATTTAAGTTTCAAAAGTTTTAAATAGGTCCTTTTAGTTGATAAACTATTCACAAACGATCATTTATAGTGCTAGAAAGGAAGATATTTACAACAACAAATGTCTTTCTAGCACTATTAAACGACCTTTATAGTGCTAAAATGATATTTATGACCATTAAATGTAACGTTTTGACACTCGGGAGCTTTTAAAATGCAGCGTTTTGATCCACGTCAACAACTTAAAGAACTTATTTGAAACTTTTAAAACTTAAAGGACTAACTTGGAAATTATGTCAAACTAAAATGACCTAATTGAAACTTTCGAAACTTAAAGGACTAACTTGAAAATTATATCAAACTAAAATGACCAAAAAATGGTATTCGGCCTTTATTTTAACTTACAAAGGAAATGATGTGTAACTCTGCACCAAAAAAAAAGTAGAGATTAAAAGGAAGTGATCCCACTGACTCTAAACTCATCTATTACATTATTAGGTCAGTCATGAAATACTTAATTAATTTATACCTCTAATAATATACATGCCAAACATTCTTATTCTCATCTAGTCCATTAAGATCATTAACAACAGATATCCCATCTCTTTCTTTGTGCCTCTCAACATCTCTATCTTTATAGCTAAGTTACGTAAAATCTTTTCTAAATATCTGATTGAAATTAATCTTGAACAACACTCCTATATATTAGGGCATTAACTTGTGACATAGATTGCCTGCTACTCCTTCACCACACATGTGATATCTGCTGTTGTCACATTTATTTCATAGTTCCAGCACCACAACTGTTTATCAAACAAAAATATGGCAAATAAATTAGTGAAGAACCACACACAACCGAATAACCAATGTATTTAAACTATGTTATAATTATATACATCAGTTATTTAATGATTTTAAAAGATAAATATTTGCTTTCTCAAAAGAAAAGAAAAAAGATAAATATTTGTTTATAATAGGGATCGGAGGAAGTAACATTTTTTATCTTTAAAATAAAAACGAACAATATAAAATACTCCCTCTAACATGGTGCTTTTAGCTTTTCAATTTTGTTAAAAAACCAATTGGTATTTTAGAATTCCAAGTACAATGATTTGCTTTACAAGATTGTTATAGTCTTTACATCAAATGATTGATATATTTTTTTGTCTCAACCCCTTCCGTTTTGATTTCTAGAAAAATGATATCTTTTAAATTTAGAGTTCATTCGAGAGATAAATAAAACCTGATCAATAATTTTTCTGGTTAGAAAACATATTCAGGATATATATCTTTCGTCCTTAATTGAAATTATCATGCCCAACAACATTAGTGATAAATATAAGAGTGTTTTAGTTATAAATCAATTTAATGATTTCTTAATGAGTGTAAAAAACCTTAAACTACCATAGATCATAGATGCAGTAAATATATATAAAAGGAGGTGCACATGCAAAAAGTGACATACATTCAGAGTCTGTTGTGATCCAGTTTGCTTTTCTTCTACAAGTGGTGTGGCCACTTTGTGAAGAAGGAGTTGCAATATGGTTTTGTCCATTTCTTGTTGAAGAGGCCATTGAGAAAGCTGAGTAGGCAGATGAAGTAGTGGAGCAGCTTTCCATATCCCATCTGAAACTTATCTTTGGTGACTCAGTTGAAACTTGATCATCATCTTGAACTGCTTTCAGGTTTCCACGTCTCCGGAACATTAAAACCTGATAAATATTCAATGACAAAACAAGATGAAAATTTTAGTTAGTTATGGGTTTTAAACAAAGTTCTGTGATTTGAGCCGCAATATCAAGGTTTTTGATTTTTATGCCACCTCAATGCAATCAAGACTGAGGTAGCGTTAGTATCTGATTAGACTAAAGATCGGATAATTCAACTGGTTTGAACTGATGGTTAAAAACTCAGGTTTAAAGCATGGTGAGCCGAAAAAATAATAGTTGTATGTGACTGCACTTTTCTATAATATCAAAGATTGTGATTTTTAAAAACTAGTTGAGGATTTAAGAGGGTGGCATCTTTCCCACTTTTCAATTCCTTTTTGACTAATTATTGTATGTTAGCTTGTCGATCATTTGACATATTATTTTCGATCGCTAGCTAGAAGAAGTGGCAAACACCATTTAAAACTCACTGATCTTTAAATCTAAAAGAAGATGTTCAGTCTAACAATATTGACATTACTAGTTGAGCTAGGGGACCATTTGACATTTTAACTTGGCTACAATATTGACACATAACACCAATAATATAAGGACAAACAAATTATCTCCCTAAACATAGTGTTCACATATCTAAAACATAGAATTGAAAATGATATTTTTATCATGTAACAAAAATAAAATAACATTATAAAAGAGCAAAAATATAGGAATACAAAACCAAAACTCATGCTAAACAATTAAAGAGGTTGAAAAAGAATTACCTTTCTTCCATAGAATTTTCCTCCCTTTTCTGTTTTGGCAGAAGCAGCAGCCCATCTAAGTAACTCTTTCATTCTAGACATAGGTTTCTTTCTATCACCCTTAATTTGATCTTTAGTTATTGTATTCTCACATTGGTCATTTCTTTCAGCTGAAGATGATAATGGTGCTTCTTGAGTTATAGGCAAAACCTTGTTTCCTCCATGAGTTGTTGAGTCTGTCTTGTTAACAATCTCTTCATCTCTTGATGATTCTTCTTTCTTCATTTTCATAGAGTACACAAAATGTCTTCTACCAATGCCTAGTCTCTTTAAGCTTAGGGTTCTGAAAAAACAAGCCTTTGGAATGTCCTTTCTATATAGTAAAGAGAATATCTTCAAATTCTTGTAATCATGTTTGCTCCATAAAAACCTCTTTGTCCTTTTATATGATCCATCATGCTTTAGTCCACTAATATTCCCTTTACCATTTTGTTCTGAAAAATAAAAAATTAGAAAATATATTAGCATTAAGATTCTTCATTTTGTGTCCGAGGTATAGGTAGCTCAGTTGCTGAGTTAAGGATCGACAACGAAGAAGTAATAAATAGGAAGTCTGGAGTTCAATTTTAAAAACTAACACAAACTTCTAACTTACTAACATTTGTCTATAAAAAAAAAACTTCATTTTGCATACTAAAAATTAGAAAAGAAGTTTAACAAGAGTTGAAACATTTGTTGGAGAAATCAATCTTACCATTGATATAGGTGCTTCTCTTTCTTTCTTGTTCTTGTGCCTTTCTAAAGAGCCACTGAAGAATCTGATATTATAGACCAAAAGGGCTATTAGCTTTGATGTGAATAATGCATGATACATATTCAACTATATATATATATATATATATATATATATATATATATATATATATTATAATGACACATAAGGAAGCATTACCTGCATGACTACAGTGGAAACTTTTGTTCACACTTTTATATAATATTATTTTTGTGTGTGTGTTCGATGACTGTATTAGTCAAATGAGTACAGCACTGCAGATCTATCTGTGCTGTCTTAATGTTAAAGATTCCTGTCTAGTTTTTAGGCTAATGGTGAGATGAAGACAAAGGAAATTGCAGTGAATCTAAGGAAGTTGAAGAGACAACTAGGCGGTGATAATGGAATAGTTGGCTTATTATTCTTAGTAACATGGGACTTGGTATATATAACATGATCAAGTGGTTGATGTTAATAAGATAAATATCACTTAAAATTTTAATTAATGTTTCAGCCTCTATGGCACTGTTTTTAGCCATACACTTGTATGTGTTTATATAAGTTGATACGATATATGTATGGACCCCAGCTTGATGTATCACCAATATTTGAGATTTGCATATGATAGTTTCAAATCAAGATGAAGATTTAAGTATAAGTTGTGTGGATTCAAGGAAGATATTTGAAGCATAATGCTCTAATCTAGTGGTTCATATCGTAATAACAATTTTAATGATAGTGAGTCATTAAGCTACAATTAAATCTAAGATAATGGATTACAATATTGTCAAAGATAATGGAAGCATGTGAGGTCTCAAGATGTTTTAGAAGATTTCTCGAAAATGATAGTGTGTATGATTTTGCAGTGAGTCGCTCTATTAATATTTTTTAGGAGGAACATAAATAAACATACTTTGATAGTTGTACCCTTATGGCACGAAAGTCGAGTGACCACTTGATTGCTTAGAGGACTCATATTGGCTCTGAGCGTCTTATTTAGTGTCTTGTGTCTCTTTACAGGCATAATATGATATGTAGATGATTTTGGGTGCCTTATTGAACCTTAATTTTATTAGTCGACCTTGAGTATGAGGATTGGGCCTCGGCTCATTCTGGAACGCTTTCCAATTTATTAAATTACAGTTTTTTATTCTCCCCTAAAGAAGAGCCAATGTTCATTGACTAAGAACAACTACATTTAAATGATTTTGACAACACATTTTATATGTGGTTCAACAATCTCACATTATAATCCAATGTAAAACTTCTAACTCATATACTTAAAAGCTTTAAGAAAGTTATCAAGAACTATGGATCTGCATATTTACTCTTATAATAATAGTAAATATGGAATGACCTAGATTTAGGACCATAAACTTTTGTTTTAGGATGAATGTTTATCAAATTTTAACTTTCACATTAAATTAAATATTGATAATAGAGTAATCCTAGCTAGTATTCATGTTGATTAAAAAAAAAAGCTACATACAATATGGTAAAAAAGAAAATGGATGAAACTTAGAAACAAGCAATCATTCAATTTCGGTTGACTCATCATTTTGGCTTCATTCAAACACATTCCTTACTTAAATTGGAAAACCAATCCCAAGTATGGATCTCAATTATAATCTCATCTCATCATGTTGTTGTCTTTTTGAGCTATGCCCATGATGTCTCAAATTGGCATTGAAGTTTGAGCTTTTAAGGAGTAGGAATCTTTGTTCGTGAATTCTGCTTCACCATGTAGCACAAAGAAAAACATAGGAAGCTCAATCATGGAAAACAATTATTTGTTGTCACGGAAATTGGTCTCAACAAATAACATGTTCTCTAACATGGATAAACAATAAAAGTGGATAAGATATTCATAATTTCTTCTTTTTTAAGAAAAGACATTCACATAACTAAAGATTATTGAATACAAACATAACATCTTATTCAATATTTTACAAAGAAAATGCCCAAATTTTAAGGGGCACATGAACTTCAACATAACTCTTTACATCTTTAAAATAGATATCTTTATGCATAAGTGCAAAACTAATAATCTCTTGAGTACCATTAATGCTACTTTGATTTTATTTCTAAGATTTAAATTTGAGACAATTTGAAAGATACTCGTATTATCTCATCTAAACGTACATCGATTGGGATTAAGAAATGAAATTTGTTGGTGTATGATGCTTCGTGGGTAGGTGCACCTTTTTAGCATCGTGTATGTGTGTGTGAAATATGAACTCAAAAGATACCTGAATATATGTAGTAGTTGAGAGAGCATGTGGGGCTTGCATAAGATATTTAAGTGGTGAATTTATGTGGGTGCAAATTGGGGAACTATCAATGTCACATGGGTGAGCTTGACACCAGAATTTAAAACTTGTAATCGGGAATAACCACATAATATACTCACTCAAGGATCTAGAAAACCAACTTTGCTCATGCTATTCAATTACAGTGTATATTTGGATGAGAAAATAAAATTAAATGAAAGAAAGTAAGAAAGAGGAATGACTGAGGTTGGATAGTTCAACCTGGTTGATTTGAGCTGATTTGAGTTAAGAGATTAAATGATTTGAAATTTCAAAGTTCAAGTCGGAGAAAAATATGAACATACTAATATTTTTTATTAAAAAAAGAAAAGAATATCGTATGAATGAAAGTTAATAGAAAGAGAGTTAAAAAAAGAAAGAGACACTACAAGACATAAATAATCATATATAAAAGTAAAGTAAAATCAATCAATTGGTTTAGTAACTAAACTAAATTATCAATTTACTATTAATTTTTTTAACGTGCATGTTCGAATTCATTTATGAAAAAAGAAAAACAAAAGTCTAGAAGACATAAATTTAGCCTAGTAGAATAAAAAAGACAAGAAAAATAAAAAAACAAATAAAAGATTTTCACATAAAGGGAGTGAATTCTCTCAATTGAAAAAGAATTTGAGGAAATAATATGGAGATCTTACCTCCACATTATCAATAAACAAGATCTGTCATTACTCAACCATTGATAATGTGGAGATCAATGGTCAAGATAACCACATTATTGCCTCATTTTTTCCCAATTGAGGATCTATTTTTTCACTTAGTATGTCTTTCATACATTCTAGAATATAGTTCTTCTTTGATCACTCCAAGAAACAACAATACATGTATTACTCTGTTGATCCTCTATTTGTTTCTTAACTCGACTCTCCGTCAAAACTGCAACATATTATTGTACTAAAGCATGTGTAGGAATATAATCCATAGATATAATTTATAATGGTTTTGGCGGAGACAAAATTGTAACCAGACTGGTGACAATTTATACCTGAATGCTATGGTCTCTCGAATTTTCAAAGCTAAATACTTTTCAAATGGGGATTTTTTTTAGGAGAATTGGTGTAGCATATGGTCCTCTCAAATATTGTTGAAAACAGGTTCCTGGTGGATAATTGGTGATGGTTCAAGTATTCCAATTTGGCATTCTCTTGGTTAATTGATCCTCGAGTTAGGTCTTGGAATGAACCGCTTATTAGGAATAACTTTAATTTGATGGATGTTGATGAAATTCCTAAAATACCTTTACTTGATCGTGAGCAAAATGATGCAATTAATTAGATGTTTGATAAGAAAGGTGTTTATTCGGTTAAAAATGCATATCATGTTTGTGTAGATGTGTTGATTAATAGAGATGACCGGAAAGTATGAGGTGATTGGAATAAGTTGTGGTTTCTACCAATTCCTCAAAAAAGTTGAGCATTTTATGTGGCACATTAGAAGAGATTGTCCACCTAATAGACAAAAACTGAATTGTAAAAGAATAGAGTGTCCCTCAAATTGTGAAATTTGTCAATCTTATACAAAGTACAATTGACACCTATTTCTTGATTGTGCGGATAGTATAACATATTGGAGGAAAATAACTCTTTGACTTTTGTTGGAAGAATTGATGGATGATGATGAAAGCTTTGGTGATGTTTTCACTCGCATGTGGCAGAGATTGTCAATGAAGCAATTTGTGAGTTTTATTTTTATGAATTCTTGGTGTATACGGAAAAGATGGAACTTGCAATTGCGTGAAAACAAAATTGAATCACCCGATCAAATTTTGCAGCGTGCACAAGCAGAGGTCAACGCTTGGGAATGTGCTAGACGAGTAGATTAGACTTATACCATGACTCAGCAGCAGACACATGTTGTAGTTTGTAACGCCCCCTTTTTATTTAATTATTTTTAGTTAATATTTGAATACTTTTACATGATTTTATATTTGATAAGTGATAATATGTTTGTTATTTTGTTTAGAAATATATTTGTTATAAATATGTTTGTTATTTTGTTTAGAAATATATTTGTTATAAATATATTTGATATTTGTTATGGAAGTAATTTATATATATTTTTAATTAGAATATTAAGTTGTGGGGCTGTTTTTGAATTAGTTAGAATTATGAGGGAATAAGTGGAATAAGATAAAACAAATAGAAGAGGTATAAAAGGTAAAACCTAGATTTAGGAACAGACAGTACGTACAATCAGTTTTGGGAGAAAAAAGGATAAAACTAGAAGTGGAGAACCAAGAGGCTGCTGCTCCAATTTTATTAAGGTAAGGGTGAAATTTCCTTCAATAATCATAGAATATAATTCTGAAATTTGATGAATTGTTGTGTTCTTGAATTAGGGTTAGAAAGTTTATGTTAATTGATAAAATGAGATGAATTGTGTTGTTTGATGCATGTTCCTATGTTGTTTTGATTTCTATATTGCCTACTTGACCTGTAAACATCATTGTAAATCATTTTGGGTGATTAAGGGATCAAAAATTGGGTTTTTGGAGTGAAAACTGTTCTTTCCCGTAAGCGAATTCGGCCACCGATTTTCTGAAAGCCAAAACTGGAAAAACACTCACTTTTCACCCGTTTCTGTTTTGAATTAGCTTTCGATGTAAACACGAAAGTCGTAGGTATGGATGTTAGCTTTTTAATGTCATTGATTTGACTTCTAAATGATTTATAGAACTTGAGTTATGGTTAAATTACTGCACGTAGGTCACAGTGAATATTTATGAATTTCAGCACAACCATTCCCGAATTTGAAATGAAAACTGGGATTGATAGGTACAGAATTGGTCTTAGGTGTAAACACAAAAGTTGTAGGTATGGATATTAGCTTTCTAATGCCGTTGGTTTGACTTCTAAATGATTTATAGAACTTGAGTTATGGTCAAATTACTGCACGTAGGTCATAGTGAATATTTATGAATTTCAGCACAACCTTTCCCGAATTTGAAATGGAAATCGATATTGATAGGTACAGAATTGGCCTTTGGTGTAAACATGAAAGTTGTAGATAATTGTGTTAGCTGTCCGTTGGCTTTGGTTTGACTTGAAAATGATTTTTGGTGTTTGATTTATGATGAAAATACTCCAAGGAGGCTTTAGTGAATTATTATATGAATGTATATGTTGATGATAATATATGATGTTTTTCCATGATTAATGAATTATTATATGAATGTGTATGTTGATGAATATGATGTTATATGATGTTGTTCATGGTTGATGAATTATTATATGAATGTATAAGATGTTACATGATGTTGTTCATAATTGATGAATTGTTGTTGTTAATACGATGTTATATGATATTGTTTATGACTGATGAATTATGATATTATGATGTGAAGTCGTTGTCGTTGTCATTGCCACTGTTGTCGTCAATGTCGTTAAAGTTGCAAGTGTTGGTCTAAGTTGTCTGAGTTGTAAGTGGTTGTTCCAAAGTATTGGAGTCTTATAAGTTGTCGATGTTGTGTAAGTTGTATGATGTTGAGTCCATGCATACTCATTTCAGTTGGGGGCTTGATGCCCTGTGAGTTTTTACTCTACACGTTGGGGGCTTGATGCCCTGGAGCTTTAGCTCATTTGCGATGAGGGCTTGACGCCCTGGAAGTATATTAATACTTATTACGTTGAGGGCTTGACGCCCTGGATTGGTACCACATGCATGAATAAGAGGTCTAAGTTGCATAGTCGAGTTGAATTTGCGTAGTCGATGTCGAAGTTGTCGAGTTGTCTAAAGTTGTGGAGTTGTCTAAAGTTGTCGAGTTGATAATTATCAATGAATCGTTAATGAAGAGTTATATGTTGTTGTTTATGTTGTTTATGTGAAGTATCGTTGAAGATGATTTGAAGTTGATTGTTGTTTATATTGTTTATATAAAGTATCATTAAAGATGATTTGAAGTTGATTGTTGTTTATATTGTTATATGAAGTATTATTAAAGATGAACTACGTGGTTACTTGTATTACTAATGATGATGTTTACGACTTATCTTTGAATTTTGAGATGTTTGTGAGGCCTTTGTGCCAAGAATTAATTATTTTAAGAATTTTGAAATTATGATTCCGCTGTTACGTTTTGAATATTGATGAGGAATAAATTATTATTCATTTTGTTTAAAGATTTTATGAAATGTGACATCCTGAATATTGCGATATACTCTGATTTTATATATGAATTTTTAAGTTGGGATTTCGGGGTGTTACATAGTTTGGCAACCTCCCGAGGTGGGTTTGTTAAAATGCAATGTCGACGCCTCAATTTTCACTAATGGTCAGACAATTAGTATGGGAGCGGTCTTACAAGATATTGATGGACGTTTTGTAGGGCTTTGACTTAAAGGTTTCTATAACTTCAGCTGAGAGTGAAGCTTGGGGGATGTATCAAGGCCTCAAATGGATCACAACTTTAGGTAATCAGATGGTTATCTTTAAATCAACTGCAAGATGTTAGTTGATGATGTGCATTCCAATAAAGTGAATCATTCGAAGTATTATTTAATAGTTAAAAATTGCATAAGTTTACTCCAAAATTTTAACAACCATGAAGTTGTGTTTACTAAGTGTTAAGCAAAAGGAAGTGTTCATGCTCTTGCAAAGACAACTTTATCTCATGCTTCATGCAATAATTTTTATGTAATTTCATTTTGTATTTCTACTCTTGTTATTAATAAAATGACTTGAGTTTGTTTGTGTCAAAAAAAGTCCATACTTTTGATACATTTTGTTCATATTTTAATATTAATTAAAGGAAAACGTTATCTTTATATTATATATCAATATTGTAGTTAAATAATTTTTTTAACAAGCCAAAATGAGATTTAAATTAGGCTTATTTGATCTGTTGGTCCCCTAAATAATTTTAAGTTTTCATTTTGATCATATAATTAATTAAACTCATGTTTTAGTCCTTCAATTTTTCCTCCGTTTGCCCAAATAAATCTCTTCCGTCAAAACATTAAACTTTCGTTAGTTTTTGCCACATGACAAGTCTAAAAGGCAAGTTTTTTTAGAAACCCAGAAATTAGGGTTCTTTCATCCTCTTCTCTTCTCTCCCATTCAAATCCCTTCTCCTCTTCATCCTTCCCATTTGAATCCAACATCACAAGCTTCTCTTCTCTTCTAACCAAATCCAACATCAACATTTCACCATCATTAATTACCATCCACGACACCAAAATAAAATTTCACTAACCTTTTTCCTATTTTACAACCCTTTTTTGTTAATTTTTGTTTTCATTCAATTTTTTGAAATGGGTCATTTTCTTGATACCCTTTTCAGATTGTTACAAACCGTTTTCATTGTTTTTTGTTTTTATTTCAATTTAATCAAATGGGTTGTTTTGTTTTTGGTAAAGTTTGGATCTTTATTTATATATTTATTTGTTTGGTTGATTTTTAGATGTCGAAAAGCTTAATGAGTTTAACTGGAATGCTTGATGAGTATATATGTTTGAAAGTGATGTTGGATCAAGAAAGGGTTTGTATGGAACAAGAGAAGAACCGGGTTCAGATTTTGCAAGAATGTATGTACTTCCCCTGTTAATGAAACCCAAACCCCTTTGCTTGAGGAAGGGCATAAACATATTGTTGACCCAAGCTTCAGTGAAGAATCACATCCAAGTTGTGGTGAAATTGGATCTTCATTTAACAAATTATATTCTGTAAAGCTTAAGGTTGTGTTGGACGAGGATATGGAAGAAGATGAAGTAAGGGAAGAAAAATTGGTTGATTGAAGATTTATGGTTTTTCTGAATATGAAGAAGTTGAGGGGAGAAGATGAAGAAAGTGAGAAATAATTAGGTGTTGTTGACTCATCCTAAGATAAAATACACCTACGTAATTCAATAGTCATCCTAAGATAAAATTATGGGTCAACACCCATACAAGACAAAGGGTGCTGCCACCAATCATGATAAGTAAAAGCAAAAGTAGGCACATTTGCCTTTAACCAATAGAAGGAATACAACTTAACCTTCGCACATAAGGTGGGAGAATCTATAGTCAACTAATGAAAGACATGATTGTTCCTCTCCTTCCAGATAATCCAGACACGAGTCATTCATATAATTCGAAGGAACGTGTATGAAGAACGAGAAAAACCGGCCAGCTGCACAAACTGGAGGAAATGATTCCTACCCTCAGCTAGAGCTACAAAAGATAACCGGAGCCACTGCAAAACCGCAAGCCACATGCTGCCAAAGGTGTCACAGCTGAATAGAAGATGATCCGCGGTCTCCACCGGACCGCACCCACCCACACATAAAGTATCATCAATGTGTACTATCTGTCGCAAAAAAGATTGTCTTTGATCGGAAGCCTGTTGCGAAAAAGTCTCAAAGAGAACAGTGATACCTTCAACAAGATATGTTATTAGGTTATGATATAATAATGACGGTTCTCAATTTTTTATATTATGTTACTAACTAAGTTATATATTTTGAATTTAGTAGTTTTTTTCCCAAAAATTGAAGACTCGATCAAACTTACTGCATATACAATTTTGCTTGAACAGTAAGCATACACTTAGTTCCGTCTAAGTAATCTTTCATAGAATCAACACATATCATGCTTAAGTAAATTCTACTTCGTCACACTTTTTTTTTTTTAATAAACTTCGTCACACATTTATCAAGCTATAAAAGATACATGTATGCACATGTAAACGTACACGTAAGTTCTGCCCCCTTTCGTGAAGTGCCATTTATGAATGGCATTTGATGTTTATCATTATATATGAAAACAATTGCTTGACCACTAAGATAGCAATTAATCACTTAACTATGTTAGTTCAAAAGGCATCTACATTGTGAGATCTGGTTGAGAAATGACATATTCTTTTCACTATAAAATATTGTATCAAGTTTTCAAAGTATTTTTAAAAATTCATTTTATATATATAACTAAATTAAATATTCACTTGTTCCTAACAACACAGACAAGTTCAGTTACTTTTCAACTTTACCTGTTTCTTTTCACATTTTTTACTCTTTCTTTCAATGGATTTAAAAAATATGTGCACTTTATTAGAATCATACAATGTGCCTCATAAGCATCACAAAATATTCAGTTGAAGGCACTAATCAATCAAATGATACAATGTGCTTCATAAGGATTACACAATATTTACAAGCTGAAAACAAACAATTTAATAGATGTAAAGACTGAACAATTTAATTTACATACCATGCAACAATCTGCCAAACCACCCAGAAGTTTAGTGTTCCCAAGGTTAATGATGTTGCATATAAAAGCAAACTTAAAGAAAAAAATTCATTCTAGAAATCCTTTGTTTCATCGAAACTTGTGGGATAAGGATTTGATCATAATTTATTCTGAACTTAGCTGTTTCAGCACACTCTAAGGGTCCAAAGTTGATGCATAGGTCTGAAATCATGATTTGCCAGATACCACTTGACCATGTTCAGCATGCTTGCTCAAACAATTCTATTGAAGAAACCAAGTGGGGTTAACTGATGACAAATAAGAAACAGTTCAAAAATTTCAGCCGAAAAAACTCAAGTATGAATTTTACCAGATAAATGATGGCAACAATCATGAATGATCTTCGTTGGACCTCGTCCTATTCAAACGACGGCGCCTCCTTGGGACATGAGACGCATCTTCAACCAGTTCATTAAATATTCGTAGATCTTCTTCGACTTCATTATCTTGAAGACCCAACAAATTCTCACCCCAAAGATAGCGACGACGGTCAGATGAACGACGATGCCTTGACCATCCATTTGAAGAACGAGCTCTTGGTTCCCTAACAATTTCAATGGTGTTATCCATCATTTGGAACAAGATGGTGGTAGTGGTTAACCAAGGTACATTACCATTGCCATTGCTCCCCTCCCTACCACCACCTGGTAACCTACCAATACCATCTCCATTTTCGAGAACGTAATCCCCAACTACCACAGCTCCTGGTATGGCAGACTGGATAGCACTCACAATATCACCATATTCTCTCTGGCGCTCAAATTGTTGCCACGCTTGTTCTCTTGTCGGATCAACATCAGAGGGACGAGAAGTAGGATGAACTCTCCTAGCATGCCTACGCAATTCCAGATAATCTCCAGCAAATGAGCATGAATCCCTTGAGCAACTTCTCTTCTTATTGTTCAGATAATTTCTAGCCTCTTCAACAACCTCCCAGCCTAATACTGTGCCCCTGCACAGAGGACAATGCAAACTCGACTTTGAGTCCTCGGATGAATTATCTACATCTAATTCCTCCTCAAGAACAGCCCTGTCCTGCAAGTTCTCAGAATCAGCAGTTTCTAAAATGCCTTCATCATGTTGGTCTAAATGTCTACTTGGATCTTGGGCATCACCCTGTCTCGATCCTTGTGGAATTCCAACAGACAATAGAGTATTAATTTCATTTTGGTAGAGTAATAATTCATCAACATTATGCATGTCAGATTGCATAGTAAAGTTAATATCAAAACTATTACCGGAAGAGTTGTTAGTGTTTATTAAAGAACTTTGTAAATTTGGGTTCTCCTTAGAGTTGTCTCTCAATTTTTTAAATCGGTCCAGACAATTTGAATGCCTATAACTTGTATCACAAATGTAAGATCTGCAGCCCTTATCATGAGAGCTGCAAAGTAGGAGAACAGCATTATGTGGATGGTCCATGCAGATAGGACATGAAACTTCATCCAATTCTCTGTGAAGAGCATGCATATCTGAATCATTACATAATCTTCGCTTAAAACCAGCCATCTTCCTCGCACCGTGTTAACTACTCAACATATTCAACTCATTAGAAAACTATTTTTTTCATAACATGACAACATGTACACAAAATTTCCGACATAAAAACAAAAAACATGGTAAACAGTATGTAGAAGAACAATTCTTCTATATATGTCTAAGAAAAAGAAAAAGCAAAAGAAGGCAATAAGATTAATTTCATCAACACTACTACGCAAATTTCTAGTTGTTTTCCTTCCTCCATTTTCCTTGTTTTACTCTAAATATAGTTTATATTTGCCCTTCTTCTGCCCTTCCAATTAAAAGGGAATTAAAGGTTAGACTCAATCGTGGATAATGTTTTCCCTTTCTCCAGAAACAGAGAAGACACCACAAACCATTCTTACCCTATAACACGATTAAACAAAAATATATAGTTCGGTTCCTATCTGTGATTTTTAGATTTAAGTGACATCAAGATTCAACATAGAACAGATCATCACAAATATAGACCATGGTACTAGTGATCTCCAATGTATACTACTTCATAATAATCCTGATCAAGGGATTTAATGTGTTGAACTCAAATCTGCAAAATCTATTCATTTATAAACTAAAATTTTGTCCTCTCCTCAGATGCTCATACTTCCCCTCACACAAAAAATTTCATTTCCTTGACTACCGGAACATCAATATAGAGGAAGACTAAAAGGGCAGAAATTTAATGATTAGCTAAACAAACTGTTGACAACAGAAAATAAAAGACTAACTAAAATATTAGGTTGTCCAATTAGTAATTACATCAATTGAAATTATAAATTTAACATAATTTATACTCTTAAATACTTGCTAACAGACATATAACATCATCTTGGATTCAAAACCAGTATATGACTAGGATATCATATCACAACTTAAGTTCAATGGTACCAACAGATTTTTTAAACTAATCAACCTATACTAGAATAGTATCATTGCTTGTCAGTGAACCAAAACTAATTTCAGAAGGCATGACAATGACCACAAATCTTAATTTATTATTAGGCTGCACATTGTATCTTTACCAAAAAGACGAATATGAGACACCCAAATGTTTAAACTTTCAATGTAAAAGCAATTTGTGTAAGTCACAGTTAATATACTATATTTTATCAGGAAAATCTCTCCTCTAAAACTAAGATTTATAATACAATGAAGTTTTTGAAAAAAGAAGACTTTCTAACACATGGTAAAAATCAACTTCCTATTAAAAAGGGTGGCCCAATTCATGAGGCTCCCACTAGGTGGGATCTCGGGAGGGAAGACACACAGTCACATCTTGTAAGCCAAGAGGTTGTTTCTTGGATTTGAACATGTGGCCTCCAACTCGTAAGGCAATTACCTCACTGTTGAGTCACTCTGACCGTAAATATAACAGTCCAGATATATAAAAGAAAAATGTTTAAAATGATAATATATCATGTAAGAAAGAGAGTTTGAGTAATTCAAACCAAGATTCGGTGCTTGCAATGCAAAAGTGAAATAGTAGCAAGGAAATAAAGAACACAAGGATAGCAATATGCTACATCGTTTGCTAATAAACTTACCAAAACAATAATCTCTAGCTATATTCCCTACCAGAGGATTCTGAATGTCAGAGGATCTTAACTTAACTTCACAAAAGAATCACAGGGAAACCACTTATGCAATGCTCCAAAGTACTTTATAAATAATGAATCGATGTACCCTGCAATCTTGGACATGTAATTTTATCGAACACTTTAGTTCAACAGAATCACCAACAAGTCACAAAGTCTGCAGGTATACCACCAAAAAGGAAGAAAAAACTATGTCAAATAAAACTTCATTTTAAAAAAATCATCATCAACTCAATTTAAAGTAGCAGTGAGAGATAAAACAATAGAAAGACAGAATTAAGGACATTTCAATCAATCTGATCCATAACTCAACATTGTTTTTTGACAGACAATATTAGGAGTTATCTATTCTAACTTCTAAGACGTTCATCTATGTGTATCATCGCAATTCAACCTATGAGAAAATACAAACCAAATTGATACTAACAACAAGAAAACAATGAACGCAAGGACTTCAATGCGTTATTGTTGTAGAAACAACTATCAAAATATGTCATGGGTTGGTTTACGACAGGGAAAGAGGAATCAATCAGGGTTGATTCATAAATTTGAAAGTCCAGGCAACAGCTTATGGTACTGATAACTGCCACAAAAATGTAGGGTTATCAGGGTAGGCAGGATTTCTTCCTGTCCAACACCATCACAAAGGATCAATAATTTTCGCACATCGAAGTTTCTAACCTAAATTTTAGGGGGAAAACCCCGAAAACTTGTTCTGAAAACCCTCAGAACAAATTGGGGGTAACTAATTTGTCCAAGCAATACATCAATATATAATAAAACATTTTTAATCAATTTTTAGGGAAAAAAAAAAAACCAATTTTTCAATTGTGGAATATTCCAATTACACCCTATCTTATTCATCACCAATTAATCACAAAACTTAGAACCAATCAGAATCAACAATGAAAAAGAATCACAAATCAGAATCAATTTCAAAAACCTAATTAAATCACAGAAATTTCATGCATGACACCAATCACAAGATCAACATCCAATCACAACCCCCAATTCAAAATCAAACCCTAAATTGAATCCTCAAACCAAACCCTATACAAAATCCATCAGCAGAAGAAAAAAGCAAGATCAAAACCCAATTCAAATCCACAAAAATAAATTGCATGATAAATAAATTAAAATCAGAACTGAAGAAAGGGATTTACAAAGGGGTTGAATTTTTATTTTTTTTCAATATTAATTTTTGCCTTTGTTCTTTCTTCTGGGTTGGTTGGTCTCTGCAGAAGATCCCAATGATGTAGAGAAGAAAAAATGGAATTCCAAAATGAACGGTTTATGATTTATTTATATATATGGTAGAAAAAATGGAGAATAAAGAATAAATAACGCTTGTTAGTTTTTATTATTTTTATTTTTTATGGTAAGATGAAAATGCAATGTGAACCTATCAAAGAGGATCATGATTTTCGGGTCCAAACAAAATGGGTTAACTAAATATACGAGTATTCTTAGATGGCTGTTATTTTTTCATCTATTAATTTCTCACATGCCTTATTTTTTATTTTATTTTAAATACTCTTTATTTGATTATCGTATCTGATCAGAAGATGATTGTCGGCGCTCTTTAATGCTTTGGTAGTAAGGTTGTGGAATGTGTCAGTTTGAGTACGGGAACGACGGGGGTGTGTATATGCAGACACTCTGACGTTCAAGTCAGTAGAGATCAGAAATGAGGGTTAAGAGATAAGAAAGATTCTACTTTGTGGTCTGCGAGGAGTCCGATATATATAGAGGTGGGTGTTTGCTGAGTCGTTGTAAGGCACACATGTGCTCGACGGTTACGAATTCGTAGGAAATGTAACCGCCGACGAGAGAATCGCGGGAACGTGGGAATGAGACGTTACAGTTCGTTTGAACTGGTCTATGTTGCTCCGACCCACCCCCCCGCGAGGAGGGGGCGTGCTGCGAAATATTGTCAAATGTAGCATTTGGGTTGTAATTGTTATTGGGCCTAAGAAATTTGGCCCTTAGGTCTTTGACCGGTCCAATACAGTAGCCCCCAAGTCGTGTTTCTTGGCAAAGAGTGAAAACTTTGGACAAGAGAGGGAACTGCTCGTGGAGGTCTTATGGTGGTATTGCTCCGAACTCTAGTGAATAAAGTATTGGTGAAGGAAATGCATGCCCTAGAGTCGAAGCTTGTTTGGCACATCCGTAATGGAATAGTATTGTTCGCAAAGGGTACCTCACAAGTTCTACCATGAGCAAGCTGGAGAGGTAGACAACAAGAAGATACCTCAGAACCTATCACATCAGCGATTATGTCGACGTCAAGGTTAATAGTGTAGTTCACTCGGGTGTGCCTGTTGGGATCATGGACGTATTCGTCGCGTGATTAGGTCCAAGATGGGATTGCCTGGTCTACAAGAAGATATTTCGCAAGTCCTTTTATGAGCAAACAGGTTCATTAGAGAACACGAGTGTATCTCAGAACTTATCATATCGGGGACTATGTCGACATTAGCATTAACGGTGTTGTACACAAGTATGTGTTTGCAAGAATCCTGAGTATGCTCGACAACCGATATGGGACGAGTCGTTCAGTTCGTATGAGATGTGTTTGTCATACATGTGTTCGTTTATATTGTTGAGATGTAAAAAGATTCCCTTGTCAGATAGTAGGTTGTTTATCATTCAACAATCAATGTCCATGTCTCGAGGGTGACATAACCTTTGGTTCTCTGATGCCACGTGTAAAGGCTCATGTCGTACTTGAGTACCCAGTGCCTTGAGAGTGTCTTGACTTCTGCTCCCAAGGTTCCATCACTGTTGTTGGTTTGATCCTAACGTTTGGGATAAGAGTCACAAAATAGGACAACAAACTCTTCGACAATACCTTATTACCATGAAATTGGTCAAAGAAAATGATCACCTCATTCTTCACAAGATATCAAAATTGCTTAAAGAAAGCAAAATTAAAGCCGTCGGGACCCGAACTTTTATTAGCATCATTCTCTTTCACCACCTAATCCAAAGTATCCACCTTAAGCAATAATGAACAATGATCTGAAACATCTCTAGGAAGAGCCCAAAGCGTAATGTTGCCCCAACGGTCTTCCCATTCCTCTGATAACAAAGCTCTATCAATTCAACTTATAGTACACCCATTTGGATGATACCAAGTAAAATTCCTCCATACAAGATTTTGATCCATCACCTCTAACTCCCCCAATATGCCATTAAATAAAGACATCTCTAATCTATGGTCATAGTTAAACTCACTATTCATTCCTCTTCTTTCTTCTCTAGCCACCACCGCATTAAAATCTCCAATAAAACACCAAACTCCCTCTCCCAAAAAAAATCTTAATCCACACAAGCTTCTCCCACAACCTCCGCTTAGCCAGTAAATCACATTTGGAATAAATATTGACAACATAGCACCTAATATGAGGAACACCCCACAAAAGACAAACACCAACAAAGGAGAACAACACTCCGCATCCGATTTTCTCCAAACGAAAAGGATATCGCCACTGTTCCCCGTTGAGGGGAGAGAAATTCAATCAAAATCTTCATTACCCCATAGACTAGCACAAATCCTCTCCGAACTATGTTAAATCTACTCTAACTCCCCCAATAAGTTAAATATTCTCCAAAAAAAATCTTGTTAACTTGAAATGTGTTAAATATACTCTTTAACAAGAATAGTTAAAAAAAGGTTTGTTTTTCTGTTTAAATTTTTTAATTGAGATTTTGGCTTCAATTTATTGACACCCCCAAAATTGTTCATTCATTGGGAGTGTTGGAATGGAGTTCAGAGTAACAAAAGGATTCGTAAAGGGTACCGACTTATTTAGCATACGGCGGCGTGGATCATTTGAAAGGTCAGAAACGAGAGAATTCTCAACTATACAATATGCTGAGTGGAGGAAGTAGTTGAGGCTATTAAGATGTTTCCTTGAAGGTGGACGTTGAGTCGGATGAAATTGACGGCTTGTTGGTTTTATGAATGGGGTTGGAACCCAAAATAATGTATCTTGCTGTATAGGAGTTATTTTTGCGATGCGGATTGTGAAGCTGGGGTATGTTGTTTCTGCAGTTCGGCTGTTAGTGGTTTATGTTAGGAAGTATATAACAGCCTCTCAGGGCTGTTTAATTGTTTTCATAACTGTTATGGGTCCTCTGTGACGCACTATGGGGAGTTGGGCTACTAGGTTTTCGGTATTCCGCTGCCTTTGTAATATTTTCTGTTTGGCCGCGAGTTTTGACGCGTCTTGCACATTCTCGACGAGAATAAACTTGCTGATTCTAAAAAAAAAACCTAAAAGCACACTTCATTTATCAGTGTTAAAGTAACACAACAAGTGAAAAGAACTAGAGGTCATTTTCCGTCCATAACTTCACATGCTATGTAGAATATATCTATCTATATGGTTTTAAAGTTTAGAAGTCTATGAAGGTATCATGATTTTCTTTCATTTTAAACTAAGTCCTTAACTTCTAGGATTCCTCTCTATACGGAGAGTGATAAACGTGTTTGAATCTCACCTCCAAAAGCCTACCTCTCAAAGGATGTAGTTGTTTGAGAACAACCCAAAAACCTTAACAATATGGGACACAAATACAACTTCATTTAAGAGAAGCTTGATTCCTCTCTATTCATTGTTGATATGTATACTCGATTGTATTCGACTCACATAATGCTTATTTATAACACTCTTGCTTTAAAGATGATGGGTTTACTATCATGTCTTTCTTTTGAAAAAATTTATTGTTATGAATTAATTAATAAATTCTCATCGATTTGCATTTTAATGGGATTTCAATTTACCACCTTTTGTGTTTTTGTTAAATACACTCGAAATGCTTTCAAGATTTTGGAACAAAACCGATGCAGGATAGAGGAGGATTATAAACGGACCAAAGGTGAAAGGAAAGACAAATGGATGAGTGGAATTATCTATGGTTTGGTTATTTAAACCGTTCAATCATGGGGTCGTTATGTTTCAAACAGATTAAAGTAATTGAGCCATGATTAAACTTCTTAAAGTAATTGTTTTCAAAGGTTCGGTTATTTTGATTACCATGATATTGATACGAAGTTTTCACCGCTACTTAATAGTGACTATCTTCGTCGGAAAATTATGATTGAATCTCTACCACATGTTTAAAGGGATCAAATCCCTTACCACTTGGACCAATTTATTATTGTTGGTCTGTGGGTTCAAAATTTAAACTATTAAAATCATTTTTTAATAAGGTCAAATTTATTTAGATCATACGTGTTCATTCAAATAAAGTTCAGTTACTTTATTCAAATAAAGTAATTCGACTTTTTTTAAATATTGGAACCATTTTTTATGATGTTACATTTTTTATTAAATATTTGGAACCAATTGCTTTATCATTTGGGTTCACCTTTTAAAATATTGGTTCCAAATATTTGACTTGTTTGTTGTGTCTTTAATGATAATTGTATTCGAGTGTTGGATAGTTCAACTAGTTTGAATTTGATCCAAAGCTTAAAAGAATTTGAGCCATATTAACATAATTTGTAAGATTGATTGAGAACCACGAACCCAACTCATACTATGATTGAAGATCATAGGTTTAACTCAGATGAAGGAGAAAAATACTAGATCAAACAGAATCCTCTAACCAAAAATGAACCACCTATTCCACGTCCCAAAAAAATTGATCCATTGGTTATTTGCATAAACCTTTAAAAAATAAAAAATAAAAACCTCAACTAGATGTCACGTGTAAGAAATGAATTAACACTACAAAACCTATTGAAAAACATCACCTAAAATCAAATTTACAAAATCTTGTTAACTTGAAATATGTTTAAATCTACTTTAACAAGAATAATTTTAAAACCTTTTTTTAGTTTAAATTTTTTAATATTCTCGATAGTATCCTAGTGAATTGATAATTCAAATCTTCCACACTCTAACCCATTCACAAGGGCAAGAAAGTTCTTCAAACCCTGCAAAAGAAGTTTTAATAAATAACTGACAAAATCAATAGTCATCTATTGATTATCTTTTGCAACTGATTGATCATCAGTCATAAAATTGTTTAGCAACAATTGTCTCAATATTAGTTCATATATATAATATAACATCACTTACTCAGATATGTTCAACATTTTCTTTTTGAAGAACAGTTATGCACTTAAAAATGAAACTTCATTTCAGGACATAAACATGGTTTTAGATATTGAAAAGTCAGCAACTAAAGCATGGTTTCAAGTACATCAAATACATTTGACCAATCCCTTTCTCCCTTCTCTCATTGTCAACCCCCTACATACTAACCCAGATAAAAAAGAAAACAAAAACAGCTAAAAGCAATAAATGAAGGATATTACATATTAGTTTTGTGACAAAATCATCAAAATCCATGTGAGGACACCAGAAACCATCAACACTGATTATATTGATAGTGTATTGTGGCTGTGACCTACATCAATTCATTTTATTGATGAGCTCGTTGATGAGATCCTCACGGTCCCCTGAATCTCCACCATCCTTGTATCGGTTTTTCAATCCTTTTAATCCATCTGCTGGCTTGTTCAGTTCAAAGGGCCACATAAATCGGACAACTTCCTTGAAGTGTGGACCAACATTGTCAATTTGATGCACTATGTCTTCTATGCATACAATACCAAACTTTCCCAATTCCTACAAGGCAAAAAGTGGAACAGTTACAAAAACAATTCAGTGAGTGGGTCAAGGAAAACTACGAATCTAGAAACACCATGTATGTATTACCTGCTCAATAAGGTTATTGTCTGTCAAAGGAACTTTTCGCTTGTCTAATTTTGCATTCCCCTTCTTGTAAATCAGCTCCTTTATGGTTTTAAGATTTGCATATCTTCAAAAGAAACAGATTTTCACAAAATTAGGAATAACCCTCAGCAAACTGAAATTTGGGGATAATGCATATACACAGGAAAGTAAAGATACAAGGGAATAGCAAAACCAGTTTTTCAAATAAAGTGGTATGATTGACCATATGTGCACTACTTTACATAGTTGCTGATGCATCATGTGTGACATGCATAGGAACACTCTACTATTAGTAGTACACATAAAGTTTAGCATTTTCCTTTCCTAACATAGTTGCAAGCATCTGCTATAATAATAATAATATCCTCGATCTCCAATAACCCAATCTTCCGTGGATATTATAAACCAAAAAGTATTTATAGACAGTAGACTTCAAATATTCCACAAACAATTTATGATGTTTTTTTAAAAGGAAGAATTTATGAAATTAACTTTATGAACAGAAGTTTCAGTTCAAACTCTAAGGATAGGAGAGGCAGCTATGCTATTGGAATACCATAAGAGAATCATCTTTGATATTTATACAACTCATTCATCTTCCTTTTAACCTAAAAATAGTGTTTGTCGATCAAGGAATATATCGGTTTGTTCAAATTCCGCTACCCACATGGCTATAGTGCATCTATCTGTACTAAATAGTGTATCACAAAACAACAGTGATTTGTTCATATTCCTCTACGCTATAGCACAATAGTGCAGCTACAGACAGTAGACACTTTTTATTTGACAACACTACCTAAAAATATATGAAAGTTCAACAAATCTACCCTTCCAATCACATATCGTAACATAAACTTATAATCATCTCATACGCAACTGCTATAAAATTATGAACATCAATCAATCGCTTACCCATAGGTGACATATGGTTCAACTCTCGCCAGCTTGGCCATCACTCCTTCAGTTGGCTTCACAAAGACAGCACTGAATATTCTTCTCAATCCCAAACTGAACAAGTGCTTTCTGGTTGTAGCATGCATGTCTTGTTTCCTAAAAACAAATAGAGCAAAGGAAATATGTTATGACTGTTCACAGAGACAAAAAATCAAAACATCAAGGAGAGACACGAAGACGCTACCCCTGAATACGAATGACTATTATAGGCTTGTTGCTTGGCTTCGATTTATCTCCCCGTCTCCACTTGACCCTTCGTTTCATTCTAATAAGGTCAATCTCCTACACAAGTGATAGAAGGCATAAATAACATGTATTTAGTTTAGTGATATTACAAACATCATAAGCAAGTTAAAATATTGCAAAATCCGTAAATCAAATATAAAAAAATAAAATGAGGGATATAAAGTTGAGAAAAGCTACCCTGTTGCGATATTCAAAAATGAAATCCTCAGGCTTTTTTATGAAGTCCTTGCTCTTCCTGAGCTGGAAACTTTTTTTCTGGAGTTGTGCCTTTTTACTCAAAGCCCATGCTTCACTGTGTTTCCTCTTCTTCAATATAACCTCTGGAATATAGTTGAGATCCTTTGGTTGTTCCTCTTCAGCCATCTTTTCAAGTCTTCACTGCATTCACAAACACAATAGCTCATTTAGGCTAATCCAGTAAGAAATGTCAATAGTAGGTAGAGTTACTAGTTAATAGGATAAAACCAGCTAATATCGTACAACAGAGAGCAAAATAGATTTAGAAATCCGAAAGGTACGGAATTTTTTTCCCCTGCAATTCCAGGGTTTAGATGGTCGGTTTAGTTTGGATTTTCGCAAAAATAAATCCAAACCAATCAAAACTATTTGGTTTTACACGAATTTTTATGGCTAATCCAGAACCAAACTAACCCGATGATATACAGGTTGGTTCGGTTCGGGCTATGGTTCAACTAAACAAAAAACAGCGAAAAATTGCAACTATTTTTTACAAAACACTAGATTATCTTGATTAATCAGTAGATTGAAAGTAACAATCAAATTACTTACTTATATTCAACAGAATATTAAGTCTTTGGGAACACTATCTTAAAAACTAGAACACTAGCCTATAGGACAATGGGTTAAGAACATGTCTCAATAGGAAAAATGTCAGATATAGCTTTCTAGGCTAGCAATGTGCATCAAATTATATGCTCAGAGCCCAGTGCTTATTCATCATACAAATAAATTTTTCAAAATAAGTAGTTAAAAAATTAAAAGAGATAAAAAAAAACTAAATGGATCCTCAGTGATTATGCTTATAGCTGACATCAAATTAAATTAAAGATTCAGGTCTCAAAGATTTCATGCCATCATAGGATCCAACAACATAAAATTGCTAATACTACAAAATTGAAAATTCACAAACCTGATAAACGGTGCGAAGTTGACCGTGAAAAAATTGTACAGAATGAAGTGGAAGAGGAAGAGGAAGAGGAAGAGAGAAAAAAAGGACAAACCTGATAAACGGTGTGAAGAGGCGGAAAGAGGAAAGGAGGAAGAAGAAAGAGGTTTAGGGTTTTATTCAGGATTGATTGATGGGCCTCATTTTGTTGGGCTACTCAACAAGTTCACCAATCTAATCAAATTTGAAGAATTTCTTTTCTCACCCTACATACTTCTTACCTACTATTGTTTTTGTTTTTATTTGTAGGTAAACAATAGTAGTGTTGTTAACTATACCCAACTAATTAGGATTAAGAGGTGAGAATTTCTCATGTGTTTCTTAAAGTATATCGGTGAAGAAAATAATTGTAGTTGATGTTGTTGAAGTGTCTCGACTCCCGTTTGGTTCAATTGTAGTTTTGTTCTTTTTTAGGCTTCGGTCCTTTATTCTCAAAGAAAAAAGACAATATATACCACATTAAAAAGTTGAAGAAAAAAAATGGTGAATAAAGTTTGATCCATGAAACTGTAAGTATCAATTTAATTTTTAAAAATACAAAATTTTGAATATATTTATCCTTGGCTGGTTTTTGCAAGAATTATAATGGCATAAAGTTGGTAATCCAACATATCAAACACAAATTTTAGAGGTAATCCAACATATCAAACACAAATTTTAGAGAGTTAAAAATAGAAATTTTGAATTGAAAATGACATTTTTTAGGTTTTTAAAGAATTGACTGCACAACTTTCAATGTAGTATTCCTTAGCCAACGATCCGGAAACACCGGTTACCATTTTCCTTAAAATTAAGATAATGTTGGAGAATATATAACGATATCAAAATTTGATATTTACTCAATAAAATCTACAACTTTTTGGAAAAATTTATATATAAATTAACTTCTTACTATATAAATATTATCATCGCAAGATAAAGATGATGAGGTTGTTCCCCGTGGTTAAACAGATGTATATTTTAACACATTATTTGGAACTATAAGTGTATAAACTCTAAAGTCTAGCCAATAATAAAACTACCATAACTGACATCCATACCATAACTTTTATGGAAACACCTCAATCTAATTCAACCGTCTAAACTTTTTCCAAATAAAAAAAATCAACCTTCTACAGGCATCTCAAATTAGACTACAAGGGCCATTCCAATTTCCATTGCACAAAAGAAATTTCTAATAAACAATAGAGACACAATTAAGTCAAAACTCTAATGGAGACCTATGATCTAATCTACATTAAGCTTAGAAATTTTTCAAGTAATTATCTAATAAAAATATTTAAAAAATAAACTTTTTTAGGATTAACTTTATGTACATATCGGTATAATAACTTCAACATACTCTAATGCTGGCCTCAAAAAAGACGTTAATAGGTCCTCTAAAACTAAACAGCAAAATCTCCAGTTATAACTCTAGAAGGAATCTGTGCCTGATAATTCTGAAAATCAGTAATCATTCTTCAGAGTAGTTGTCACTATCTTCCTCGTATATATGGTATTCTTCTTCACTACCATTTTCTTGCGCTTTGTCGCCATTAATTTCATCAGATGGAAAGCTACCAAAAAGCTCCTGTAAGTGGGTCATTGAAATATTGGGATCTGAAAATTATGAAGGGATTCAAAGTGCCAGCAGGTCTTTCCATCATATTTGAGAAAATATAACAATAATCTAAGCCATCAAAATTTCATGAAGATACAAGAATAATATAGACTTCATTGTAATAAAAGTGAATGTGATTAAAGTAGGTTCTCCCCTTGACCCGATTTGCCTGCCGTCAAAATACTCTGGGTACACTGCAGACGGAAATCTCAACTGTTGAACTAAGATCGGATGGTTCATATTCTGACCGCGTCAAATTAAATTTTAAATACCAACTTAGGATACAAAGAATCTGATCTTGATAAAACAGTCGAGATGTACTAGCTGCAGCGACTGCAGTGTACTCTACCCGCATCTAATCCAAATCCAAAAAAATACAACTCTTGTTGAGGGAGCCTCTTTTACTTGATCCAGGGTTCAGAGTTAGTTTCACGGTCATTTATGCAGGAATATCCTAATCAAAGACCGAAAAAGGATCAAAATAAAAATAAAAGAAGTCACTACCACCACTATCTATCTAACCATGTGAGTTACACCTAAAACGTCAAAGAAAGAACTTTCTAATCTACAACAATAATTTCAACTTTTCATGAATGCTGCAAAGACCAGTATCATACTACCAACTTGTGGTAAAGATTGAAACTGCTTAAGGGAAAGGTGGAAACACTAAACGTGAGTTTTGGTTCAAGGACATACACTCAAGGGACATAACTTACAAGACAAGCAGGTTCAATGCCTTGTCTGGTAGCCGAACAATGAGAGACGTTAATTTCAGCATGAAAAGTTTGAAATGTGAAGCAGCAAGGTAGCTTCAATTACGGGATTCAGAATCTTTTAGTCACATCCACATAAACAAAACTCGGACATGATAATAATGAGGGTCCAAACGTTAAACGATATTAAACTAGGTTCAAATAGAAAAGGATACGAGAAGGAGACGGCAGTGGCATTTCAGTATCTCCTGTCTACACGAGCAACAACATAAATTAGAAACTATCCAATTGAAAAACCATAATTGCTAACAAAAACTAATGAAAAAAAACAAAAAATCTGAAAAAACATAGATAAGAATTACCAGATCAAGTTCTTCTTCTGACTCCTCGTCGCTATTATTAGCCTCAGCTGCCTCCCCGTCATCATCTTCAACATTTTCAGGCTCTTCACTTTCTTCCAAGCCTTTGTTCCAGATAAAAATTGTATTATCATTCGTTGTTCAAAAACTTCATTTACCATACCAATATATAATAATTTTTATTAAGAAAATAAAATAAATTTTGATTTTGTAAAAAAATCCTTCCAACTTGGTTTGTAGTTATAATGGTTAACCATTAATTAGGAAAGTTATAACTCATTGCCAAATTCTGCAACAAATAACCACTGAAGCAAACAAACTAAAAGTTTTCGCTCAGGAACCGAGATAGAATTCTCCCTTACCATGTTAGATCACAGAATACCTTAATTAAGTATTATGTTGAGATCTCTTGAAATAGAGAAGTGCATTAGACTAACCAAAGGTTTGAATTCAACATTTAACAGGAGAGGATTGAAGCTGAAAGATTATCAATTCTTCTAATATACATGTCATAATTTATTCACTCTATTATATCCTAAAGCAATATCATTATGAAGAATCATGAAAGATGCTAAATAGTAGATCTAACCTGTATTAGCTTGCTGGCATTCCTCTACACAAAGCTTCATGGCTTCCCTATTGCACTCTCTCTTCAATTTTTCAAACTTGGAAGCAGCAACCCTGAGTAAACTCTCTGCACCAGGTTTGGGAAATATTGATAGGTACCTCACCATGAGACGTTGTCTAAGACAGTTGATCTTGTTGATTGAGAACCACCCAGATTCAAACTGCAAAAATAGAATGTAAGATGCAACTTAGATAATTAACGGAATTTCTTGCAGTAACTTCATGCATGAAAGATAAAATCAAGCAAATTTTCTCATTTTTTTTATTTGTTGTGCCATAAATTAATGCAACTTCATTGGCTGTTGGTTGTTCATTCAAAAAGGAAAATGACCACTTTTCATCACCTCATATGTAACCATATAAGGCTCTACCTTCATGCCAGGGGACAAGAAAAATAAGAAGTCAAAACGGGTAAAGCATGTATGTCTCTTTAATGTGTGACAATGTCAACTGTGCCAACAAAAACGAGAGATATTACTTCATATGAAAACCTTACTGTGCAAGTTGCCTGCATTGGAGGCTTATTTATTTCAGATTGAATATAATCATCAACAAGCTCAACGAACTGTAAAGATGTCTGGAACTTGAAAGGGAAAGCACGAAAGGCACATATATCCCCCCATTTATGTTTCAATCTGCATGAAACAATAGCGCTAAAAAATGAGAACACAGCACAAAACAAAATGTACGATAATAATCAAAGTGACGATAACTAGTTATTATGTTTAGATTAACTTGGAAGCTTGCAAAGAAATTTAACTGAGATTGTAATGGATTCCATTATATTTTTCTCTTCACTTGTGTGTGACTACATATATTATTCTACATTTCTATTCTCTATTTCCTTTCGTTCGCATATACACGTGTATAAAGTTACTTCCAAAATACAGTTCACTACTTTGCACTGTAAACACGAGATAGATCTAAAAATGACTTACTTATCGGCTGAGTTAGTATCACAAAAACTTCGTAATGGGACTGGTACTCGATAATCGATTCTTTGGTAACTGCAAAACCAAAAATTTAAACAAGTCTGATAGATTAAAGACAATATGATGAGAGATCTCTGGGTGGTGGCCATGTAGGATTAGTATTCAATGATACATGAGTATAGAAATTATAACACTAATTACAGACACAACTTCCTAATACTACACACAATACCTATCAGCTACGAGAAGATATACAATGTTAACAATAAGCATGAGAAGCATGTGTGTGATTCTAATATCATTTGAGACCCCGTCATTGATCTAGCTCTGTATTTTTATTTTGTTACCCATGTATTGAAAGGTGCACAGGAATAACATTTTAACTAAGAACACCAGTGATCTCATACAAAACAAAACATAATAGCAACACAAAAATACAAAACACTGACACTATTAGCAATCAAGGAAGTTAAAACAATCTCATATGACGTATAGAAGAAGACTCCTACTACTGGATTATAGAATGGAAAATAGGAAATCACACAGCAACAGCTTCCTCACCAAGGGAACGGCCCCAATCCTACTAATAGAAAATATTCCTGATAAAGCCCCCTTCAAAATTAAAAAAATATCCAACCTAGTAACTAACTTGCTGATGTGGCACTTTTTTAGGTTTTGCTAACGAGTGCTGTAAGGGAATTTATAAGGACTCCAATCGAAGAAAACATTTGTTGCAAAAGTTTAGTATTTCGATTTCCAATGCATCGAATACACAAAGTTCATAAAAACTTACTATGTCCTTAGGGCACTCCGCTCATTAGCATTTCCCTTAGGGCACTCCGCTCATTAGCATTTCCCTTTTATATTGAGTGATGTGGCACTCTCTAGAATATAATTTTTCTCTCTCCTTAGATAAAACCTCAACTCCTTTGGCCTACTATCATAGGCTCATACCCCAGCCCAAATCCATGGACTGGTCATGCATATCATCATCGAATATAAAATGTAATTTGTTTATTATCTGACCCAAACACTTTGAATGCAAATGTATGATTGAGTTGAAATCCAATAGTTGTTTACAAATAAGGAATAAGTCTTACATGCGAGAACCAGGATCTTTGCGTGGATCGTATCCTTTCTTTATCCAGAACCTTTGAAATGGTCCACTTGAAAAGTAGTAAGCAATTCTAGATAGAAGCCTGCAAGATGGATTGAAAAGTCACCTTATTATCAAGGCCAGGCAATTAAATTATTGAAAATTTGAAACCTAATCAACAGAATTTGCATAAATCACCTTCTGAACATGCCATGTGAAAAGCTTAAGCCCTTGTCGAGCAGGCGTTCAGTAAGTGAGTTTTTAGACCATATAGGCTTCTCATCAAACATTCTAGATACGGCCATTTGTGACTCCCACTGCTCTGAGCCTTGTGGAATGTATTCCTCCCAATTCACTTTTTTAGGAATTTGTAAGACAGCTAAGTCAAACGAAAACCACAAAAGTGCAATATGTTTCAAGATATTTTCCTTTCTAAAGTGAAATACACATCAACAAATAAAACTTACAACAGTTTATAGAAATGAAAAATGAAAAAATTATTAGCAATGTAGTCCAACATCTTTTGTCAAAAAATCTGCTGAACATGCCAAGTAATGATTTTAATGTATCAATAAACCATTGTTTAACAATGAATTACTAAGATTTCAAGAAGTGAACTTTATGCTTATTTCCATATCTTTCCCGTTCAGAAAATAGTAAAAAGAACATTTCACAACAGGACACCTTGTGATGAGAAAAATAGATCTCTTCTTTATTAGCGTTCAAACTAAAGCAGCCATGGAACTCATTTGCAATATTATATTAATTTACAGGTTACTACATTTATATACTAATCTATCACAAGAAGCCATGTACTCAAGCGTAATTTATATCCTGAGGTTTAACAACTTTTGTTACATTTCATAGGAAAAACATCCCAGAATGTACAACAAATGACAACAAACATAACTAGTTTTTCTTATTTTTAGTAGCGCCAGGAACATTCGAACACGTAAATTTGGAAAATGACGAAGAAAATATATTTTTTTGGCATTAAAAAAACTGATACTTTAATACCCCCCAAAATGATAATTGATCATATCTATTTTGTACAAATGTAATTCAAATGCTTTTTAATGGAAAACTGCAGGGCAACTGCAAAGCTATTATATTATATATAAAAAAGATCACAATATGTTTAATCATGGATTCAGATATACAAAATGAGTGAATTTAACAAAAAGCATCTCACATTCACATGGGGAAAAACAAAAATAGGCATATTATAATCAAATACTAATCGAGTGTAGGATATCTTTAATTTGAAAAAAATCAAGGGCAAGAACTGGCTCCATGTCGATCTGCAGAAAATATTGCAACATGTAAGTTTTCTTGCTATGAATATTGCATGACTGATGCCACAACAACAGCCACACCTTATCCCACTGGTATATTTGACGAATACTACCCAAAGGATTGAATATTTTGCCTACAATACACCCTATTAAAATATTAATTTTAACTAAATTTACCTCAAAATGGGGATGTACAATTTCCTCTTCTTTCTTTTTTGAACTTGATACGGTAGGTGGTCGTAAGCTGAAATAAGAAAGAATAAATCTTAGCCTCTTCAAAAAAAAAAAAATAGAATAAATCGCGGAAAAATGAAGTTAAAGCAAGATGAAATTTTCCAGTCAAAATTTCACAAAAATAACCAAAGCAAGCAAAAGTGTTACAATAAAAAGCTTTGAAAGCAGATAGCCAAGTAAAATAATACAACATAACTTTACATGGTATAGTACGACTAAGAACATCATGGCCACCAACCACCCATCAGTAGAGAGGCAAGGAATGAAGATCAGAATACGCTAATTATGAATCTAGCATAACCATCTAAATTCCTCAAGCCTCTCTAACGGGTAGCATAAAGGTTTGGTAGATGGCACGATAAATGTACACAAGACGACCCTTCCATCATTTAAATATTTGAATGGGTCCTATACAATTGTGTACTGTATAGGATAATCCATGTTTTTTCTCATAATAATTGAGTTAACGCTATTAAAAGTACAGTTAGATTTTATTTTACTTTTTAGGGCAAAATGACAGTTGGATAAACGTACAGTAAATCTTCTGGCATATCTTTTGGAGCAAAAATTGGAGGCACTATGATCATAATATCTTCATGATCCACATCAATGCGACCGCCCTTAGCTATGAGAGAATACAGACACAAGTCACTAACTTATTAACATTTCCATCAAACAGACTTCAAACATTGAAAACAAAATAATCACCTAAATATGTTTCTTCTGGTTCTGACCAATTTCTCTTCTTCCTTTTGGCAACATCCGCATGGACAGGAACAACATATTGGTAGTCTGCCATTCCTTCATGATTTGCAAAAAAGAAAACATACAATTCAGTCCAGACGTTGGACAAAGATAATCGATCTACATCAAATCACAAAAATCAATTCCATTTCAAGTTTCTAAATTCTAACCTTCAAAAAAATAAGCCTCGGGAACACGAGCAACAATATCGGCACAGAGATTTGCCTCTTCATCTACTTTATCAGCAGCTCCATGCTCGCTTTCAACATTATCTGCTTGCATCCCATGCTCCATTCCACACATGCTGTTAGAAGTTGTGGCACCATCATCATCAGGCAGTTTTCTCTTGGATATTTTCAGAAGCAAAGCATTGGTGGGACGACGCTCCCCAAATGCAGGATGACAGTAAGGGTCTTCCGGGCGGAATCGAAGCTCTAATTTGTTTGATTGTGAACTGCGAGCCTACGGATTACGAGCAAGGCCATGATTGTAATTGTAATTAGCATGGAGAAAAAAATGTGAATCAAAATAATTTTTAGCAAAACTTGCAAAGTACCTTAAGGATGCCTTGACTTCCACCTAGCGTGTCAACAGCACGAGAGGTTGAAGATGGATAACCAGGATAGTGCACCAGAAATCCCTGAGGCTCCGGTAGAACCCCAGAGATTGTGCCATCTTTGATCACTCCCATTAAATTCTAGCCCTGCCATCATCAAGACTTCAATACTTATTTTAATTTTTAAGAAACATATAACTGTCAAGTAATACCATAAAAGGGAGACAAGAGTAATGATGTAAATCTCAATATACTACTGGTCCGTTCTACTTCCAACCGTGTGATTGTGGGAAATGCATCCTCTTCATTTCCCCTCTCAATTTCTCCTACCTATTACTAAAGTTTTGGGGTGATTTGAAGTGTATAAACTATAAAGGATATTTTGCCTCCACCTAATATCATAAATCACAATATTGTGTTTATATTTCTAAACTATAGTAAAGAAGCAAATAAACATAATAAGAAATGGAGAGGATTCATTCTCGTGTATGTGTATACTTTTATTTTCAAAGTAAAAGTGGTGTAGTCTAGGGCGAGGTGCCATAATAAACGCCTAACCCATGAAGCACTTAAATAACGAAATTACGTATAACATCACGTATAATTTTCTAGAATATTATACAGAATATTAAAATCTGATGTTGGATATCTAAGATAATTGAGTCGAATTACATGGGTAATTTAAATTCTTGCTGTACCTAAGGACAACATACAATTCTCAGGGTAATACATGAATTCAAAATTCATTCATTTACATATAAAATTCCATAAAAGTTTTGAAGTCTATTCTTCAAGAGCATAATCTTGAACCTGCAGCAAACACCAACTGTCTATCTAAAAAAAAAAAATGGAATGGGATGAAACTACGTCGGATTCCCTCACTTCAACCATAAAGTTAGCCACTAACTATTTATCATGTCCCAATAACAGTTAGCATCAGAATCAATACTGTCCCTTATTCTCTACTAATCCTCATGACACTGAACTGTCAAGTATAATCATGATTAAACAGAATCTACAATTTATTACAGTTGCTAACGATATGCAAATCAATGATATAAGTCAAGTTGATTATCAAGCACCGACAAACTAGTATGACAACATTCTCGTTGATAAAACTAAGCAAATTCAACAAGATTCTTGCTCAATTGATGATGACTCTTCCAAATTTAATTGAACATGTTAAGAACTAAATTTTTGCTCATTTGATTGGAACTTTCTTTTAAAAATCTCTCCATAGTCTCCTACAACAATAAAAACAAGGCATGTGTGTAACACTACTCAACATTTCAATCATCTAACGTCTATTAATTTTCAAAACTCAAAATTAATCAAGTTCGATAGCATCCATTGATTCACAAACATCTAATAATTCTACAAACTCCCACTTGAAAAGTGAACTCTACCCAATGCAGCATTAATCATGTTTGACATTTTGCTATGTTTGAGAGCATAAAAAAATACGATCTGAAGTTAGATGCAAAGCTAGTAAAAGCATAAAATCCTAAATTGAAAACTCATCAATCCCAATTTAAAACATCATGTTCCTGCACGTGCTTTGAAGTTCCAATTAAAAACTCATAAAATACCAAAATGCTTCGAATTGAAGTTCTGCAAAACGTCTTGTTCCAATTGAAAATTATGAAATTAAACTTATCAAATCCCAAATGAACCAATTGAACACAAAATCCTAGAATATTTCAGGAAACCCTACATTAAAAAATCTCCAAAATCAAGATTCATTACCTTCCTTTGTAGCTTTACTATTCTTGAGGAAGGTTTGTGGTCATGGTGTCTCGTCGTGAGTTGCAGAGAGAGAAGATTCACGCAGAACTTCAAAGGGAGAGGAAGAAGATTCGCCCAGAATGAAGAGGATATGTGATAGATAGAGACCGATGGAGTGTGGTGAACGGTGGTGGTGGAAGAAGATTCACTCTCCTTGTGTACTTTCCTGTAATTTTCAAGTTTTTTTGGTATGCATGTTCTCCTTAACTTAATTTGATTAACTTAATTGATTGTTTTAATTTGATCCCCTGATTATAATTTATATCAATTTGATCCCCGATTATAATTTATATCAATTTGATCCCCTATGTTTTGCTCCGTTACTAGTTTTAGTTTTTTCCGTTAACGTTTTTTTGAGAAAAACAAATAGAAAGGACTAAAACTAGTAACGGAAGAAAACATAAGAGACTAAATTGGTACAAATTATAATTAAGGGACCAAATTGAGACAATCAATTAAGTTAAAGGACCGGGTGATTAAATAAGGCAGGTGGGTATATGTATTATTGTATTCAATAAGAAACTTTCAAAAAAGAAAAAGAAAATATTCAGTAAAAACACGAGACTTATATTCAATAATTTTAAAATAATGTTTTTCTTTTGAAAAAATTAATATATAAGTAAAATCACATTTTTATTTGACTTTTTCCCTAAAGCAATATTTTGATTACATTATTTTATTCATAAATGTCATTTTTCTCATAACATCTATAAATTGGATTTTCCTAAGGAATTTAGAAAATGAATGTAATTTTATTTGAACCGTGTGAGACATTAAATATGGATAAATTTAAAAATTATTATTCAAACTTTGTAAGGTACCCACTTTTTTAATATAGAATGTTCAAACTCTGATGTGTAATTTTGTTTTTTCTTCTCTTAACTGCTTTATGTCTCAGGATAGATATGGAAGGTAAGGTAGCTACTAGCTGAAGTTGGAGAATATGCAACATCAAAGGTTTTTCCATGTCTATTCTGTTCAAGTTTTGCAGTTGTCAAGCATTAGGGGGACATCAAAATACACACAAGAGAGGAGAGCTGCTAGGAAGGCCAAGAGGGCTTCCTGAGTTCTCATGTGCGCCTCTTGTTTACCCATGGTCATCACAAATGGTTATTGCAACGACCAATCTATTAGGTATTTTAAACCCTTCAATGCTCATCATTGCACATGCAACATGTCTCCCTAGTCTTCCAAGCCATCAAATTTCATAAAAGTTTGGATCAAATAGCTAGAATTGGCGATGCTCAGTTTTGTGGAGGAACCTCAAAAAGTCCATTTAGTGATGAAGATGGAATTAGTTTGAGCAAGTGGCAAGAGTGCAAGAAGTAACAACTTTATCAATTGGAATGCATCTCAACATAAATCACTGATAAGTAACAATAAAAATATTGCAATTTGGAATAATAGTATAGATAGAGATCAAAAGCTTGATTTGTCTTCTCATTTGTAAACTTTGTATGATGACGAACTGCAGTTTTACGAGTTGGGTTGCAAGACTGGTTTTTTGGAGTAACTGGTAGGGAGAGTGTTTGGTTTAGAATAATGATTATGTACCTCACTTGTCAAAGCTAAATATTCCGTCACTTGATTTGTTTGAATGAATTGATTAAAAAAGAATTAAACTTCAAAAGTATAGCTGTGGGGTGAACATTTCCATCTCCGCCCTCTGTATCACTAAACATGTATTTTATTTGGGCGTAAACTTAACCATAAATTCACATTAATGACATACAAACAATGCGACTAGTTATGTATAAAATGGATCTTCACCAGCCCAGAGCATACAACCTGAAAGAAAATTGTTGGTTTTAGCAAAAGGATTAAGTGAGTTAAGTTAGTTTGATGAACTATAAACAAGTTCTAACCTCATTAACAATCTAGTTTTAGTAAGACCAATTCCTCGTACAATGGTAACTCTCGCATGTCAAATATAATGTCATTGACGTGTTGATAATAACCACAAATCGTATGTAGTTTCAAAAAACTTATAAACATGACCAGCCAATATCAGTAACACATGGACGACATTACCATATTAAAAGTGACATACATAAAAACGGCATGTGCAAATACAATCCAAAACGTTAACAATTCCAATATCAGCTTTCATAGTGAATGTCCACATGATTAATACACCCTGACGTTGTTCCAACAATGTTCAACTCACTTTCTACTTTCTTTTTTTTTGGTACAAAACTCACTTTCTACTTTATTTACACGGAATTCCAAGATTACCTAAAACAAAAACCACATGACAGTGAATTAGATCCAATATTTTACAAGCAATGATGTGAAGGAGCTCACTCAGCACATGTTAGAACATGAGAAAAAAATATTTAAAACGTGCACGTTTGAGATGAAAACTTGAGGGAAAGACAAATGAGGTGAAAAGGTTTTGCTTTTTTTAGAGAGTAAAAAAGACTTTTTAGTTAAGCAAAGGTTCAATAAATGGGAAAATTGTTTCCAACTCACTTTAATGCATAATAATAGATACAAATTTGGAGTATACTTTCTACTATCTACTACTTCATTTACGCTCTAACAAACAGGTGTGTGAAGTAACTTAACGTTTCAAATATCTAACTTCTTAAACAAGCGCAGGCATCAGAAAAGAACAGTTAATTTCAAGAGCCTTAAGCCACAAGGAACATCACACTATACACTTAAACACTCCTATCAACACTCTATTAGTGAGACCACTCTATTAGTGGGAATAGCGTGGAGTTTTTACCAAATAATAGTGTTAAGAAGACTGTCAAAGAATGTGTTCCTTGCATGTTTCAATAACAATGGAATCACATAAACTATTCAACTTGATGAAAACGATTCTCTTGCTCTGAAACATTAAAGCACATTAACTGTAAGAAGGAATTATCAGTCTCCTTCACATGGAATCAATCACAAAATGCCTTTTTGAAAATACATTACTAACCTTAGTTTTCTTATAATGACTAGCATTCCATTGAAGTCTCAAACCATTATAATTTTAGACGTACTTTCTTGCTTAGTGCAATTACGACTTTACTCAACAAAACTTAGCACGACTTTGCTCAACAAAACTTAGTGTTCCATTGAGATAGAATAGGAACCAGTGTTTGGATCTTGGACTGCTTTGAAGTTGTCAAGGCTCATCCCAAAGCGTCCCAATACAGAATTGCCCATTTCTTTCAATTTTTCTGCATCAATAAACATTCATCTGTCTAAGCAAATGATGGCAGTGAAACGAAAATGAAGTAAATAGACAAACTTGGTTACAGACTATTTTCCATCTAAGATAAAATTTTGCTTTCATATAACAGAATATCATATGTAGGCAATGGCCAAAAATTAAATGGTAGGTAATAACCTATGATGTTTACATAGTGATTCATCCCAAGTGCAACTAAGAAAAGTCATTCCTAGCCAACAAATTACATGTGCAAGGACAGATTTCCAAAATATATGCATAAAACAAAACATTTTCAGGCTTGTTATAAAGTTTCTTGACTACAACAAAAACCAAGTCTTATACTACTAGGTGGGGTTGACTACATGGATCAAACGATACCATAATGTTCGATTATACGTCATATCTCTATTTAAACCATTGACATCTAACATTTTCCTAATAGTTTCTCATATAGTTCTTTTGGGTCTTCGTCTCCCCTAACAAGAAGCATTTCCTAATGTTCTATCTTACACATAACTTTAAATTTGCTTCAGCTATGTAATTCTGAACCACTTGAGAACAAGTCAATAATTAGGAATATACTCAATTGGGGGAAATTAGGAATACTCTAATGGTATAAAATATAAATGAAGGACAATTAATGCACTCAACATGCCAACGCACCATCCTACCAAAACAAAATAATAAATATACAAACAAATATTAAAAGGAACCAAGAGAAAGACAAAAATGACTTGCCCATCATTTCTTCTTTCATTTTTTCCCGTTTTACAGCAGCAAGGGGCTCTAGTCGGCGAATGGATTTCCCAGCTTGACCATTTGAGGGATCAATTTCTAAGATCTTTTTCATATCTGCCAATTATATTTTGAAAAGAAAAATAAAAAACTGGTGTAACGAAAAGATACGGGGTTATGAACAAAAAATAAAATTTAAATGAACTTAATGCTATTAGACATTAGTGTGACAAACAATTGTCAACAGTAATGTATCAAGAGCCAAAACAAACAGATAACTAGAGTGCTTATTACACACCACACACCCTTCTTGTTTGAGAAATCAAACTTCCCTTACTCTGTTATTTACAACCCGCTTGGGGCTGGGGTCTGCCTGAGTAAGGAAAGAGCTCGTAGCCACGTTATCGATCTTAATAGGAAATAGAATAGGAACCTTATATAAGTAGGGAAGGTACATGTGATTCCTCAACCAAAGAAGAGTGTCAGGCATAAGAAGAAGAACACCCTTGATGTAAATATTATTCTTCAAACAGAAGAAGTATCAAGTGCAATTAGTGCAAACTTCATGAGTTGGCATAAATATGCCTTGCCTTATGTTAAGAGTGAACTTACCAGCAATTGCCTCTTCAAAATGTTCAAGCTTTTCATGAGCCTCTCCTCTTCTCACCAAAGCTTTAACATATGCAGGATTCAGTTCCAATGCTTTTGTGCATTCTTTAATTGTATTTTCATATTTTCCCTGAGGTATATTTGACATATGTTAAAGAAAATCAAGCACTAAACTCAATCAATTACAACTACAAACATAACATAAGGGACACAAAGATGATGTTAGACCCTGTAGCAGCTTAACCTGGAATACAAATGATTAAAAATCAATATTGTACTGTTGATAGTTCAAGTAGTTGACATATGCGGTAAAGCAAAATACAGGTATGTGTTGAAACATGCTATTCTTGATTTCTCGTTACAGTGTAAAAGAAGAAGGCAATACCAGTTTCAAAAAGCACACAGCACGGTTTGCATGGCATATTGAGCGTACTTCCACAGATGAAGGCATGTCTAGTGCAACTTGTAAAGCATGTTCATATTGCGACAAAGCCTCCTCATACTTCCCATCTACAAAAAGTTTGTTACCTTCTACTTTTGCTTCATTTGCTTCACTCAATGCTTTCTGTTACAAAAAATCATTGCACTCAATCACTTTTCACATCATAAAGAAAGACTACCAGATCAAATCCAAATTCAGAAAAAGGCTACCAAATTACTAGTTGCACAAGCTACATGAATAGCTTTCTTTTTCTCCGCTATGGAGAGAGAGATTATCATTACTCTAGCTAGCGAAGATTGAAAAGGAAAAAACAAAATAAGCTATTTTTTAGTGCTTCAGCTTTTTTCAAATCCCACCCAAACACACCTATACTAGATTATAACAAGAAGCTTTTGTTTTTGAATTTTTCCAGCTCAAAATGCAGTAAATGTCCCTCCAACTTAGGCCATGAATAGAAAACCCTTCTATGCGAAAAAAACTCGTTTGTGTTATTGACCTCCCTCCAACTAGAACTATCGGAAAGAGAAAAAAAACCTCTTGTGCTTTAGTGTGTATTAAGTTCTATTGAGACGGAAATTGATTTCGAGTGAATTGATTTAACTTAAACCCTCCAATGCAAAAATAAACAAGCCTATGTTATTGACCTCGCTCCAACTAGGGCTACGTAAACAAAACTCTTCTGCTTTAGTGGGTGTTTAGTTATACATTGACAAAATTAATAAAATTAATTTTATTTTCAAAGTTAATTGAACAGTAAATTTAAGGCAAAAGCTCAAGATCTCAACATTAAGTTCAAATCATTACTTCAGACAATATCAATCAATGAACTCTAGCACAAACACCGGACATTGACAAAAAATGAAAAAATTAATTAATTAAATGTAATAGCATGAGTTGATGTGTGTCAGTGTTGAACACGGACATGCATTCCATCAAAAGTGCCGGTGCTAAACCAGTCAAAATCAATTTACAAGCATAGAATGCCAAAAATTTATCCAAACATACACTCACTAAACCAGAAATTTTCTTCATATATTGCACATTACTCTTCTCTCACGTCACTTCAAATATGTACAATGCGATAGAACTATAAATTATAGATATAAGTAATCGACTAACAAAAACTAACATTACTGAAAAAATAAATTAAGAAAAGGAAAATTATTGCAATAAAAGAGAAACAATAACGAAACCCTAAATTTGGAAACCGAACCTGTGCCAATTCCTCTTCATTGATCAGAGCATTCTCAGACGAAACACTTCTCTGAGCAACATCTTGTTCCTGTTCTCCCTCTTGCTCCTTCGGTTGGTCACGATTCTTCGGTTCTTCTCGGCTGATATCTCCACCGTCATCACCGTCGCTATCGAGATCAGCTTCGCTGGCGGTTTCGAAGCCGTCGGAGGCGTCGTTGCCAACGGCGGCAGTGGCGTTGGATGGATTCGTGATTCGATCGTCAGTGTTCTCTTGCTCTATCACTACCATCTTCTCGAAGGTTTCTGTGTTAAAGACTTGTTTGGATGTGAAAAAAGAAAAAAGTGATTCTCGTTTGCAGAAGAAATTTTTGTTTCGTGTGTTTGAGGTTTTGAGCTTCGAGGTTCTTCTGAGTAGTGTAGTACTCATGAATTCTTAGACCAGTGGATGTAAAACGGCATCGTTTTCTTACTTTTTTTAATTTTATAAAAGACTTCTACTTTGAAATAAAATTTTGCCTATATGGAGTAAATACAACTTGATTATTTACTAATTGTATGAAGCTAGTAAAGTAACAAAACTTGTAAAAAAAAAAGAAAAATGATGCTAGTAAAGTGATGTTTGTTTACTAGAAAAAAATATACTTTTAAAAAAAATAGTTATCTAAAAATAACTTTTCTTTTAAGAAGCTACTGAAAAAAGTTTTTCATTTGAAGAGTAATTTTTAAATATTGTTTTGGATTCTATGTTTCTTTTTTAATTTGTAACAATCAGATAAAAACTTTTGAATGATATAATATATATATATATATATATATAACACGCTGAAAAGACTCGTGTTAGTTTGTAGGATCAGTCGACAATGTTTAAAGTTGTTTGGATGTTACAAATGGTATCAGAGCAGACATCTCCCAAAACGGTGTGGTTCGGGGACGAACCAAACGGAACTGGTGGGCGTGTAACACCCACAGTTGACGAGGGCAGGGGAGTGGTCGCCGGTGCACAAGGCACGGCAATGAGCGGCTCCCGAAAACTTCTAGAGAAACCGAATCACATCGGAATAAGAGGGATCATGAGACCATGTAGGTATGGGACTACATAGTTGAAGGAAGACTTAAAAGAATTGTTTGGTACTACCTATATCAACAAGATGCATCTTCTTTTTGGTAGCTCATTCCATAAGAACTCCACATTTAAGCGTGCTTGACTTGGAGTAGTCTTTGGATGGGTGACCTGCTAGGAAGTTTCCTAGTAAGCGTGCGAGTGAGGACAAAACACGTTCAAAAGACTCGTGTTGGTTTGTAGGGTCAGTCGACAATGCTTAAAGTCGTCTGGGTGTTACAATATCTATGTGTGTGTGTGTTGGGGGGGGGGGGGGGGGTTGACTTGACAGTCCAAAATAATTTTGCACACACAACCAATCAAAACATTTAGAACCGCCACATCAATTAATGTTTTTAATTTACGTGGTAGTTTGAAATGTTTTGATTGATTGTGTGTGCAAAATTATTTTGGACTATCAACCCACCACCCTTAAACTCACACACACACACGCACATATATATATATATATATATATATATATATATATATATATCGATTTTAATCTTGCAATGCTTGGCAAGTAAGGGTGGAAGTTCCTATATGAGTTGCACTCCCTTGTCTTTTGAATATTCAAAACAAGGCATTTCCCTTCTCGCACTTATCTTACGACACAATTAAAACACAACCTAAGTTATGTGTAGCGCAACATTTTACGCGCTTGTTTCATTGTGAGAGGAGGTTCTCGATGGTGTATTAGGTTTAGGGCCTCAATTTCTATTTTGGGGCTCATTTTGTTCAGGACTTTAAGGTCACGGATTTATTGGTGGATGAACCAAAAAGTTTGGAATTCGTCATTAATTCATCAAGTGTTTAGCGAGATATTGTTTCAGATATTCTTCACACTCAGTTGGTTGTTCAGGTTCATCAGGATTGATTGGTTTGGCGAGGTGAAAAGGACGGGATGTATTCGGTTAAAAATGCATACCACCTTTGAGTTCAGGAGCTTATTGACACGACATTTCTGCAGAAACCGGGTCACCAGTCATGGATTTGAAATTTGAAGGTGCCTCTGAAGATCACAAACCTTATTTGGAGAATGTGTCGTGACTCTCTTCTGACGCGGGTTAGATTATAGAATAAAGGAGTTGGGTGTCCCATTCATTGTGTCAGTTGCAACCACCCGTTGGAGGACATTTCCCATGTTTTTTTCTATTGTCCTTTTGTTGTGCAGGTTTGGCGATTGACTGGTCTTGGGAAGGTTGTCTCCATTAATGGTCAGGTGTCGGGTGTTATTTTTTTTCTCTGCTTCAAACTCTTGGTGCTGACTTGCTACATTTGTTGGTGACCATCATGTGGAGCCTTTGGAAACCCCATAATATTAAATTGTGGCAAAACTAAGTCGAGCTGCCGACACAGGTGGTTGATCGCGTGCAAAAATGATGGATGATTGTCTTGAAGCAAATGTTGAAACTACTTCAACGTGACAACAACAACGTAATATTCCTCAATTTATTTCTGTGCAGCAACATGATGATGTACAGGCTCGGCGTTACTCTGTGGCTAATGTAGGTACACAACGTTGACAAAAACCGCAACCAGGAAGGTTGAAATGTAATATTGATGCAGCATTTTCACCTGATTGAAATATAGTTGATATTGGTATCCGTGTGCGTGATGATGATGGCGCATGTATGCTAGCGAAAACTCTTCGTGTTTCGCCTATGCCTACTATTCATGTTTGTGAAGCTCTTGGTTTTTCTCACATGTTCCAATGATTACAGAATATGAGAATGGATAGTGCTGATTCTTTTGTAGATTCGAAGACGACGGCTGATGTGTTTCCTTCGGCAAGGTTAAATATTACTTAATTTCGCCAAACTATCAATGTTAGGTAAATTCTTTAGTGTTACCAATTTTTATCTAAGTAGGGATTGCTTTTGTACCCACCTTGCAATACATTTTTTACGAGGCTTTACAACTTCTTAGAATCTCTCAATGGCACAATTTAGTTCAACTTATATCAATAGGGGTTCCGACAAGTATCATGATTTTATTGTTTTTCAAGGTCAGCTAGCCACTTTTTCTTTTAAGTATTGTTTACCATTCTCGTCCTACGTTAGAGGCGCCTTTTACCACATGAGTGAGAGGCAAGTCTCTTTTGGTACATATGATAGCAGATAAAACAAGTAATTCAAATTTAATATTAATACTATTAATATTTAAATGAATATATAACCTAATATTTTCTTACAACTAAGAAAGTATCTCACGGAAACAAATAACTTCATTAATTCTCTTTCTTGTTCATTAACCTCTCTTTTTAGAAGGAAAAAAAAATCATGTTCATAACTTCATTACCTCTCTCTCAAGAAAAAATAAAACTTTTTAACTTTATTAACTTCCATTCATAAATCCATTTGACTTGAATTCATCCTATTCAAGGAATCACGTATCAAAGAAGCAAAATCAAAGAATCTTGTTGTTGCAAGGTACTTTGAAAAATTTCTTATGACTCGTATTACCCAGTTTTAGAGATTTGGACGAAGTATATGAAATTGATATGTCATTCATGTTAATTTTGTTGTTTGTGGTGTAGCATGAGATTTAATTTGTTAAGTTGATTATATCTATTTGTTTTGAGTTGACTTTTTTTTATTTTGAAAACGAGTTGATTTTTTTGTTAGAAATAAAGGATATTCAAGTGAATAGTTGAAATAAAAAGATAAATATAAGATGTTTTGATTAATTGCACAGATTTGTTCAAGTTAATTAATGTTGAGTAGTTTTTTGGTCTTTTCATTACATTTAAACATCTCTGGTGAAACTAGGTGGGTGTTTTGTGTTGTTCAGGGGTGTGATTTTGGTTTTTTGTTGTATTGTTTGGTTGATTTCTCTGTTGTTCTGCTTGGTTGTTACTGTTATTCATACCAGCAGACGGTTTCTTTTCTAGTGCACCTTTTGAGTTGTGTCTTTAAGTATTTGAGTTGTTAGATTGGTTGTTTATCGGTGTAGGTGGATTTTTCCCTCTTGATTTTAAATGGATCCTTGTATCTTTTCCAATTCCAGCTCGCCTTGAGTTGCTTTTGGTGTATTTCAATAAATTTGCCTCTTAAAAAAAACGCATATGCTGAAATAATTGAAACAAAAAATTATTATAGAGTAGATGGAATTTCTAGATTAGATTGAAATTAAATTTGACAGAGAAATTTTAATTAGTTGCATATTAAAAGAAGTATTAAAATGATGAATGATATGTATTGTTGATTCAAAGAGATGGTAGAGAGTAACCAGTCTGTAAATTCACCAGATATGAATGGAGGCATGAATGATGCAGTATTAAATAAAAATGAATCATTAGTTATTTACATAAAAAATAATGTTTCAAATTTTTTATTGCTAACATTATGCTTTTGTTCTTGGTTTTGGAGGAGGTAGCCAATAGTTCATCAAGTACCAATGACAATATTAATGGAGAGAAAACGAACGGAGGTTTGGATGGTGGAGCTAATATGTATGACATTGGTGATACTGAGTTTGACAAGGAGTTAGTAGTGAGCAGCGATTAAATCAACTCTAATGTGAATTCTACTGTCATAAATGATATTGGTGATATTTTAAAGATGGACATGAACAATATTTTTGTAGATGAAGTTGAAAGGTTGAACTTTGCTGACTTAGAGGTTGCTTATAAATTCTACTCATGGTATGCAAGGGCATATAAACTTTCTGTTCAGAATACCCAAATTCTAATGGATTCATTGGGTAATATTTTACAACAAACGTTTCTTTGTTCATGAGAAGGTGAGCAAACATGGGATTAACCATGGAGAATCGTAAGCGCAAACCCATAATTGAAACTAAGAGTGAATGTGGTGCGAGATTTCGTGTCAACGTGGACATTGTTTCGAATCTTAGGTATGTGACCGTATTTGAATTTGAGCATAACCACGAGATGTTGGATGGTATATTGTGTGGTCTACTACCGATGCATAAAAGTTAACACTAACTGATTTGATTGAGATTGAAATGTATAGACTAATTAATAATAATGATGGGTGCATATAGACCAAAACAACAACGCATAACACATGGACAACAACCAAAAAACAAGTAGCACTTCATAAACAATCCTACAACAGTCACCATAAACTACATATCTTTTATACCCCACGTATAATCTCCATATACTGAGATAAGAATAGCATCAATGACAAATATGTGAATTGTTTTATAATTTGTTTAGAGGTAACATTATATCTGTCGCTTTATATCAATTCTGAAATATGAAAAACTAGAAAAAATAATTCTACCTTTAAGATGCATATAACATTATTAGTTATAAAAGAATATAGATAATAATATATGTGAATATAACATCAGTGACACAAACACACCAGACAAGTGCATGTTGACATAATAGTCTTACATAGAAATTTATCTAAATAACCAGAGCTAGGTAAAATATAAAGGCATCAATTGTGTCCCTAACACTAATGCTCATGAATAATCCAAACTATGGACCCATAACAGAACAACATGGCCATATTCATTCCAAAAAGGTCTCAGGTTTATTACACAATACTTACATATGATAAGTTATGTCCTTCAACTGTATTTGGATTGAAAAAGAAAGTGTGAGGAAGGATAGTAAAAAGAAATATTGTTGAAGAAATGAAAGTTAATATAAAGTGAGAAGAAAGTGTGATGATTTATTGGTTGTTTGGTAGAAGTGAATGTGAGAGGAAAGAAAGTGATGTATATAATAAATGACATAAATATCCTTTCATTACAATAAAATATTATCAATGTAAAAACATATGTTAATATTTATATTAAGTGTTTTGTTAACTAGTGCCTTAAGGGCAATGAAAAAAGGCTAAAATATGGTTTTGGTCCCTGCAAATATGCCTAGTTTTGGATTTAGTCCCTGTAAAAAAAATTGTTTTTGATCCCTGCAAAATAAAATATTTTGTTTTTATAGTCCCTGAGGGACTATTTTCAAAAACAAAATATTTTGCAGGGACCTTTTTCAAAATCAAAAGATTTTGCAGGGACTATTTATCTAATAAATGGGTTCAGTCATCATGTGCCACGTGTGTAAATCATCACAAAAGTGGGGCCATGGACCAAAACCAAAACGAGACATATTTGCAGGGACCAAAAACAATTTTTTTTTACAGGGACTAAAACCAAAACTATGCATATTTGCAGGGACTAAAACCATATTTTAGCCGTTAAAAAATAACCATTAATTAGGAAAGTTATAATAGTTTATTCATCTTTTCAATACATGTTAACCATTAATTAGGAAAGTTATAATTCAACGAATCAATAAACAGTTACGATTTAAAAAGAGGAGACATGGAGAAATAGAGAAATTACCTGAAGAAATGATATCTCAACCAGAAATGAGTAGCGCCATAAATGAGCGAAGCTTTGGAAATTTGGGAACGAGTTAACAAAGTATTGAATTTGGAGGACAAGAGAAAAGGAGAAAGACGTTTTCTGATAGCCATAATAAAAAATCATATTTTCTATAAATAAAAATATATTATATTTTAGTGTGATACTATGATTATTTTTTATCATCTTATCGTTATTTGCTATAAAAACATAAAGATAGACTATGCACACTAGTTATAATAATGGTTATAAAGATTCAACACAAAAAGATTAAGTGTTAGAACGGAAAAGGTCAAAACACATTGAATTATCCCGAAAATCCTTTTCGTAAATGTTCATATTCATTCCAAAAAGGTATCAATTGTGTCCCTAACACAAATGCTCATGAACAATCCAAACTATGAACCCAAAACAGAACAACATGACCATATTCAATCCAAAAAGGTCTCAGGTTCATTCCATAGTGTTTACATATGACAAGTTATGCCCTTCGACTGTGTTTGGATTGGCAAAGAAAGTGTGAGGAAAGATATTAAAAAGAAATATTGTTGAAGAAATGAAAATTAATAACTTAGTAGAAAGTGAGAGAAAAGTGTGATGATTTATGGGTTGTTTGGTAGAATGGAAAGTGAGAGGAAATAAAGTGATATATTTAATAAATAACATAAATATCTTTACATTATAATAAAATATTATCAATGTAAAAACATATGTTAATATTTATATTAATGGTTTTGCTAACCAGTGTCGTAAGGGCAATGGTTAAAAAATAACCATTAATTAGGAAAGTTATAATGATTTATCCAACTTTTCAATACATATTAACAATTAATTAGGAAAGTTATAATTCAATGAATCAATAAACAATTACGATTTAATAAGGAAGACATGGAGAAGTAGAGAAATTACCTGGAGAAATGAGATCTCAACCAGAAATGAGTAATGCTATAAATGAGCGGAGCTTTGGAAATTTGGGAACGAGTTAGCAAAGTGATAAATTTGGAGAACAAGAGAAAAGGAAAGAAACGTTTTCTGATAGCCGTTGAAGAAAATAAAGTGAATGAAGGTTTGGGTGCGATGATGGTTTTGAGGTTTTAGGGTTTTAGGTTAGAGATAGAGAAAACGTGAAATAAGATGAAATTTAAAGAACGGTTTTAAAATGGTCGCCCGACACTAACCCAAAATATTTGAAGGCCCAAGTTCCAACATTATTTTGTATATAAATCCCTATATTATTTGAGAATTTTTAAATAAGACTTAAACTAAAAAAATTGTGATCAAACTATGAACTAATATATTATTCAAAGATTTAACTTCTCTAGCTTTTCAACGATAAACTACCATATCAAAAGTTTACATAATAACCTTTCAAGAAGCAATTTAAACTTAAAAGACTTTTAGCATTCAAAATACAAGAATAAACTAAGTTTTTTAAGAAAGTTAAAAGACACTTGGCGACTATGTATTCAAGAAGTTAGTTTATTTCTTTCACTACAAATAATAGAATCAAACTTCATATAGGATAAAATATCTTAGTGACAGTTGATTGAACAATAACAATATATTTAACTCAATATATTATACCATTTTCTTTATCTTCATTTCTTACTTTTTGCACCTTTACTTTTGCATTTTTATCTTAAATTTCTTACTTATGTGTCTCTTGCGTCATAAACTAAGATTTATATCCTTAAACCCTTTTTTTTTCTCTTCACAAATTGTAACCTTAAATCTGTCAACTAACAACCCTGTTAAGGATCTAACTTGAGTTCTTGATTGAATCTTAATTCTATACACCCTTCCTAAATAAGTGATTGTTTAGTATTTGACATAACAAATAACATATCTTTTTTTTCTTCATAACTATTGGTATTTTTTAGTAAGAAAAATACAAGTGGTATTGTTTTATTTTTTGGACGAAACTAGTGATATTGTTTTTTTTTTAAAGGAACTGGTTAAAAATTCGTGCTTTGCACGGGTTGAATACTGTATATTTGAAAATCTTTGTTATATGTTTGAATAAGTTAAAATGTTGTAAATTGATTAATTTAGAAATATGTTTATTAAATTGATTTGTTTGGAATGGAATGGGCTATACTTCACAAATGTGTAACTGCCACTAATACATTTTTTCTTAAAGCATGCACGTATTTTCTTTGAAACATTTATATATAATTAATGTTAAGCAATAGATCTGTAGGACTTTTAGTTTGTAACATAAATCAATTTTTATTTTGATATGATATAGAAGATTCCACATATTTTTCCTGAATCAATGTCTAAGTCGCATATTTTTAACTCTACAATGATAACATAAACTAAAAAGGATAGTTGCATAGATAAAAGACGAGCAAGATAAGAGGTAATATTTAACAAAATACATTACTCAATCAAGTATGAGCATGGTAAACTGCATAGTTCAATATGATGACTACATATATACAAAATAGAAGCATGCCTTAGTTAAACTCGAGAATAAGATATTGGAGAGTTTTTATTGATAATATAAGGGATAAAATATAATTATTCCTAACATCACAACCTATTCATCAATTTTGAAAACATGAACATAATGTGTGAAAGCTCCATAAAAAAACTTGAACCTTATTGTGTCATCGGATTCAAATTCATTTTTGACGCAGAAAGACTCCCACCCTTGTCCAAGTGTTGCGATAATAATGTTATCATCTCTAGAAAATGTGACTTCACACGTGGTTTTTGGATTGTTAAGTTTTCCGTATAGAACCAAGTGGTCGAAATCATATTCCCAAGGAAATTCTTGAAGTATCGATTGAGGACCTAAAGATGATAAACAATGTATATACATGACTAAAAGAAATATTCAAAGGATAGAAGTAAAGTAATGAGAATTATTAATAGTTTGAAATATTTATTCAACTAATTGACGTGGTTCAGCAAAATCAAGTTCATCCAAGGTGATTTCAAAAAATACCGATCTATGTTTCTTGGTACTCAGGCTATGATAGGATGGATAGTTTAGAAAATTCTTACACTGTAACTTTCAATGAAGACTATGCATACCCTATATTGACAGGAGGATGGAGTAGGCTCAAAGAGTTTTACAACTATGAGGGTCAGAAATAAATCTTTCTAAGCTATCTCGGTAGGAATCGTTTTTTGTTAACTTTGGGAAAAACGTATGCAACTTTCCGTGAATTTTCATCCTATCATAGCCTGAGTACCAAGAAATATAGATTAGTGTTTTTTAAAATCACCTTGGTTGAGCTTGATTTTGCTGAACCACATCAATTAGCTAAGTATATATTTCAAAACAAAACAAAAGTCTAAGAAATTTTGTATTAACATAGCTATAAATATTAAGATTTACATAGAAAGCTAAATGTACACTTGAGTCACCATGGTATTGAGTGCCTGAATAATTGAAGAACCAAATAGTTACCCACATTATCCAGTGATTAAAAATTTGCATAAAATGTAAAATACAAGTATTAAATAGCATGTTTATAAGTTTGTAAACTAAAATGCAAGCCATTTGTCAATATGTAATATCCTAACCTTGTGGAAGTATGACCTAACCGTTCTACATCAAAAAGTAAAATTCACAACTACAGAAATCCCTACTGCTAATCTTAGCGTGACAGAGATCTTCTCATTTATTCATAAATCAAAACTAATCAAGCATGAAGTAAATAAATCATTTTCTTACACTTCAGAAAAGAAAGAAAAAGGGATGTAGAAAGTACAGAACATAAACAACTAAATTAATACTTTTTTATTTGTAATTATTACATTGTTTCCAATTCTTGCATTTTTTTTCAATTATACATTTCCTACATACAAGATTCGAGTCACGATATATACCAAATTTATAATAAAAAAAGATGCAACAATAGAGAAAGAAACCGTTTAAATCCAACACAGAATATCATATGTATGTCAAGTTTAGTATAATACTCATATATATGCCATGTAACTAAGTTCATACATAGTGTTGTATAATGTGAAATTACGACAAAGTGTTTTCAGTTTATAGGATTCTTACATAATTTTTGTATATTTCCCTATGCTTATAAGAACGTCTCCCGCTGCCAAAAGAGATGCGATTTTAGCCTCTGTTTCGTAATAGTCAGCGCCCATCATCATGGTATCGTATAAAGTGATTGTACATGTGATAACATGGCTTCATGCCAGTCATTTTAAGAGAAGTTGAGAAGATAGATGTACTTTTAGCTGCACTCCAGAACCGAGTCTTGAGCGAATTCCCACAATAGAATGTTCAACCTTGCACTCTCTTAGAAAGCAACCATCTGAAATCAATGAATTAACCACCAATAATTGATGTTATTGCACACTCCCATTAGTCCCCATTTGAATCCTAAAAGGTTCTCTAGATGGACTAAATCTTGAAGTTCTACCTGGCACTTCTCCATTTTAGCTGGGGGTAAGAACCGAGGACATGTAAATATAGGCTTTGACTGATCATATAACTGAAACTTTGGCGGCTTCGACATGGAAGAACAAAAAATCACAACTTGTATAAGCTCATTGACTGATGATACCTGTAACTTTTAAATACTAAAAGACCAACCTGATCCATAAGAGCCAAGTTTGCATCAAAGAAAGATTTTATAGTCCCAATAACCATTGAAAAGACATGCATCAAATGAAATCTAAGGGCCAACCTTGGTTGTTTACTAAAAAAACATAATATGATAATTCAACGCATTAACATAACATTTGACAAAATACTTCTGCTAAAGCGATTTGTATAACTCGAGTAGTCTCTACTTAAAGAAACTACATGGACTTTTAAAATCTTTTGCAACCAATAGTATGACCTCAGACCCAAAATCATTTGCATTAGGATATTAGCTCGTGAAAATTCATAAATAAAGAAAATAGGAAATCACATCATACTTATATGAGTTGAACTTTGAAACAAATCATATGCTAATTACTTGAGAAGTTTGTGAAGAACATCTAATTTAAAGACATATATACCCATTGATGCAATATATAAAATTTCCTTACTTTCAGAGGTGATAATCCCAAAACACTCGTATCTACATGCTATGAGAATAAGTAGAGCAGCAGATGATTTCAGATTGAAAACTGAAGTCATTATAGACTATAATATATTACATCTCAATATTTCATGAGGAAATTGGAAGAATAACAACCATATATCTTAATAGATCTCTCTTGGGTTTTTCCATGAACTGGCGTATCTGCCCTCTTTCATCAACCTCCACAAATCCAAAATCAGAGGCACGACTATGTTAAAAAAGAAGAAAATGTTACTATTTCAGAACCGAATGCGTAAATATCAACACATGAATTAATATGCTTATGCAGATGTAGATCAGTTGTCATGTGAAACATTCAAAGTGAAAGATGACTAACAACAATTAATCAAAATTCACAGCTAATAATACCAACCTGCTTAAGTTTCATGTAATCCATTCGATAGAGCTAATCACCACACAGTATCATAACGTTCTCTATGTTTTTATGTTCTCTATGAGCTTCATATGTTGAATTAATTCCACCAGCCTATAGCATCAACAATAATGAGCACCATATGTTGATTCCCATTACTACCAGTTACAATCCAAGAATTAATCATCCTAAATCCTGTTTTTCAAATGTCCAAATCCTTCTTAATATTGAAAAAATTACACAAAATATTAAGTGCACTCTAACATAATTCCCTCTTTTACGTATGAAACTTAATGTTACATATACAAAGTTTGGTGTCATCAATTTTCTGAACCTCAGTAATCATACACTATCTTTATAAACAAACAAAAGTTAAATTTTCAAATATAGTTGCAATGCTTTTATGTAAAATTTCAACTATAATGCCAAAAATTAAAATAACAGTTGTATTCGATCTTTTGCATCCCTTAAAATTGAATCACCACTTTGAACTTAAATAATAATGCACTGCCTTTACAAGCAAACGAAATTAGATAAAATAGTTGTAATGCTTTTTGTAAAAAAAAATTGTCATCAATTTTTTTAATCCACATGCATGCAAAAAATTTAATCAATTTTATGTCATCAATTTTTCTGTAATCAGTTGTGTTAGAGCATTCATCCCCCAAAATTCAAGAACCAAAAAATTAATATTAATCATCATAACCACCGTTATAATCCGCATGGATGCATTTATTTACCAGAATCACAACACCACACATGCAAAGAAGATACCTTTAAGTGAAAAAAAAAAATCTTCTGGAAACCAAAAAATCATGTTTCCGGTTTAATCCAAAATAAACCAAAAAATGCAAAAAAACAAACCAAAATTGGAAAATTAAACCTTTAAAATTAAAATAACATCTTTATATAGATATGCAACAAAAACCCCCTCAGAATAAAAAAAAGGAAAAAACAAAGGTTTAACATGCAATCAGATGGCAAAACAAAAAATAAAACACCAAATGCAAAAAACTCATTCAATGTAAGCCATGCATGGTTTTGGATTCATGAAAAAAAGACTAAATAACCTCTGATGAAGAAGAAGCTCAAACAATGTTTTTCAGCTCAAATGGCTCTCCCACTACGATATTTAGGGGTGTCCGCGATGCGGTTTGGTTCAGTTTTGAGGTTAAAAGTCATCTGAACTGCAAGATAAATAAGTATGCGGTTTGGTTTGGTTCGGTTAACTTTTAAAACATCATCCGCACCAAACCAAACCAACGTGGTTTGGATTGGATCGATTGTTGCAGTTTTTCTGGACAATGTTTTTTTTTTGTTTTCAACGTTAAAATCAAATTAAAAAGTTAAAACACAACATATTTTCAACAATGTTTTAAATTTCATCCAACTTTACAATTTTATTTCTATCTAACAATGTTTCCAATTACGTAGGCCAAATTAAAACGTGGAGAAAAAGTAATCATATTTTGTAAGAAATTCAAAAGACTAAAGTTTTAATAATTCTTTGAGTTCAAGTAGCACATAATTACATTTTTGATAGAAAAAACAAAGAAGAAGCTTAGTAAAGACTTATTAAACTACCAAATTGTCCTTACTAAGGGCAAAAATGGAAAATCATATGCATTTATTTTCATATATAGTTAGTGTGTGCGCGCGCATGTGTATATATATATGATGAGGTGGCCCTCATCCAAATTTTAGACTTATTAAATTACCAAATTGTCCTTAATAATGGCAAAAATGAAAAATCATATGCATTTATTTTCATATATAGTTAGTAGATAGCTATGAATCCCCGATACGAATACGGGTGCGGGTACGATACAATACAGGTACGCGGTGTTGGAACAAATGGGTTTAACAATACCACTTTGAGTTTTGATGATAACATGGTATTAAAAATTGTCAATTTGATATGCTAATATTTGTTTAAGTGTGCAGGATCTTAGTCAAAAAATTTATTTATAAAAAGAATCCTGTAAAGAGCAAAATCCTAAAGAAGCTTGTTGCAAGTGATTCTGGAGAGCCTGAAGAATCATCAGAAGTTGTTTCGAGAGGTTCTGAATACGAAAAGAGTCTGAAGAAGTCGCCTCAAACAAGTACAAGATTTAGAGAGTCTGAAGAAGCTGTTTCGAAAGAAGTGCAAAACAAGAGGTTCTGAAGACTCAGAGTGTCTGAAGAACAAAGAGAGTCTGAAGGAGCTGAAGAGAGTTTGAAGCGCAACAGAATCTAAAACTTCTACAGAGAGTCTGAAGATTGCAAATCAAAGATTTGGTTGTATGTATCTTTGAAGGCATTTCGACTGTAAAGAAACGCTCACATGGAGTAACGGATATCTTCTAAGTCAACTTAAACATGGGATGCTTTGCGACAAAAAATACATGAAAAGGACAGAGTACTATACCTTGTACAATTGGCAGCTGTGTCTACTGGTATTATCGCCTCAAATGGAATGGAATTCAAATATGTTGAAGGACGATTACCATATCAAGCAACAGATCAACAGTTTATGATCAACCTTCTAGATGACTTTGTGATGTGTTGTCTGTCTCAACGTCTCTTTACAACGTCTATATAAAGGAATGAAGACTTGGAGAATAGACTACTGACTCGGAATGAACTATTGAGCTATTACGCTATTTTGCTATTCTCCCTGAGTCAAACAAACATATCAACAACTTAGAGAATTCTTACAAACTTGTTTATCCTAGAATTTCTAAGTGTTTCAGAAAACAGAGTCTTATTGTTTTGTAATTGGAACACCAGTGATTGTATATCAAGTGTTCAAACTCTTATTCAATTTTCTGTAAATTGTGTCAGAAGTCTCTTGCTTGTGTGCTTGAGCATTAGAAGTCTCTTAGTTATGTCTTTGAGCATTTGGAAGTCTCTTGCCTGCGTGCTTGAGCATTTGGAAGCCTCTTGCTGTGTACTTGAGCAACTTGTAATTGTTTATTACATTTTAGTGAACTCTTCTTGGAAGTGCAAGGGGGATAGGACTACTTCCGGTTTGTGGAAGGAACCTGTATAATTGCTTGTGTTCTCTCTTTCCCTTATCTCTTTACATTTTCCGCTGCAACAGACTCTAAGTTTCCATCAGGTCCTGAACTTGTTCAGACTCTGATCCTAGAAAACAGAATCTATCCTTTTAAGAGGCGCGAAAAAGTCAACACAATTCAACCCCCTTCTTGTGTTTTTCTCACCTTCACGCGGATACGCGAATTTTTTAAAATTTAGGATACGATACGGTTATGATACGTTAACAAAAATTTATAATAAAACTTATATGTATGTAAAATAATTGAAGAAAATTAACATTCATTACTCTTCATTATTGTATTATTATAATAGTTACAATTTTTTAAAAATAATAATGTGATAAAAAAAAAATTGAAAGTTTTCTTATAAACCATATTACATTTTCATATGTTAGGATATCGAGAGAAATATCATTAAAAGAACTCAACATAAATTTTATGTAATGTTATTAACTGAATCACCTCTCTCGTTACGTTCATCCACAAGAAGTATAGTTTTAAGTGTTCATCGAGAAACAATCATATTGATTCATATCTAAAATTGAATCATATACATCTATAATGAATTTTTACAACATTGTCTCACTTTTTTACTCTTCATATTTTTCTAGGATACGTATCTGTGAAGTATCTGTGTATCGGTGGAGTATCACATAAGTATCCGATAAAATATATATTAAAAATTAAAATAATTAATCCAGATACTTCGTGGGTACGTATCCGCGAGTATCTATGGAGTATCGGTATCCGATACGTATCCGATACATGTACGTCTCTGTTTTGGAGTATCCGAGCTTCATAGGTAGATAGTATAAGACATTGATTGCAGGTGTCAGTCCGTCAAGGGTATTGCAGTTGGTTGATCCAACATCACATGTAAGTTGGAGTCATATTGAATTGTTTATTTGTTCAAAAAACCATATTGAATTTTTTTTAGAGGAAAATCCATATTGAATTGTCTATATACTCACAATTTTTCATATTTTAAGTCGTTTTAGTAATATAAATTAGTCTCCTTATATATGTATATATATTTTTTTGAGCAGAGTCTCATTTTATATATGTTGTTATATAATAATTTACGGAATATCAAACTTTTTTCTTTTATATTCACAATCATTATTAATACCCCTTTTTAATTTTTTTATTCATTTAAAAAAGCATAAAGTAATTTAGAAAAATATATCATAATATTTTGATTAAAATCTATGATGTTCATTCATTTCTTAATTTATGTGCTAAAACTTTAAAGGGTTATTATAATATAAAAGTGAGGTAGTAATCGTTCATTAGTTGTGATCCAACACTTTGCCTTAACATGGCTTAGTTGAATTTTTTATATGATAGCTTAGCTGAATTTTGAAGTCAATTTTAATGAAACATTATATATTATGACTTCTGAATGATAAGTGCTCGGTGCAATGATTTGGAATAGAGAGAACGAATATGCTTAAGTGAATACAAAATTACTTGATGACAAAAATCAACTAATTTTTAAATCATTAAATTTTTTTAAGAAAATTTTCTGACACGTTCATTTAAAACTATATCCTTTTGTCTATACTTAAATAAACAATTGTATTAAAAAGTTATAAGTAGTCACCCATGCATTTTCTATGTATGTTTGATATATAGAATTTGAGAATCTTAGCTTATTCATGTTAGAAATCGTGTATGATTGGGTAGCTAGGGAGCACCAGAGTATCATTGCTTTGCTTCCTTAGAAACGTAAACAATGCAATGCAATGCAAATATCTATCTATAAACTTCAATTATTGAATCCCTCTACTCTACGTGCATTAATCATATTTGGAAAATAATTGAATCAATACAAAGTCATCTCTAAACATCGTGGATCCAACTAAAAGCCTTCTCGTATCCTCAAAACTCTGTGTGTAGCTTAATACCTTATCCATCTAAAATGTTCACAATGTATCTATAAATAATAAATAAATTATAATCATTAGCACATGGCAATTGCCGACTCTTCTTGACGAGTGATTCACCAATATTTGTTAAAAGACTATAAGAATATTCGACGTGTTAGAAGAATGCATGTTCGAACTCACTCTACCACTTTTTTTAGGGGTATAACGGTTTGGTTTTGTTCGATTTTCACTGTTTTTTAAAATGGAACCGAACTAAACTAACTGACTTGGTTCTGTTTGGTTGATCGATTTATTTAAAAACACAATAAAAAGTTCTTTTTAAGATGTCAATAATCATAGGTTCTTTAAAAGATGAAAATATTGTCTACAGAAATATCAACACAAAGTAAGAGGCAAAGTTATATCTAAGATAGAGCAGAGAAACATTCACCTAATGCCAAAAATACATTCGAACTCCAGACCTTTCATATATTATGCATTATCTCTTACCAAATGAGCAAAACTCACGGGGACAATATTTTCTAAACTCTAATTATCAATAATCATAAGTATCATAACTACATCACACCCGTTGGCATTTTCTTCTTCACCATCGATCCTTTTAGTCGCCACTTTGAAGGTATCACCACTCCTCCTTCTAATTAACGATTTTAAATTCTTATTTTTGGCATTCTATTATTTTTTGTTAAATAGTCTAATGGTTAAATCCACACATTATAAGTGTTGAGAAGTAAGAAATTAAAGGTTTGAGCTTTGATCATACATACCAATGTTTATAGAGCTACCAACTGAATCGCACTTATAGGACACCATTCCATTCTATTGACTGTTTTAGTAAACAATACCAATTTTGTAACTATAAAACAATATCAAGGCTATAATTTTAAAGCCTTAATTAATGTATTTATTTAATTAAAAAACTTGATTAATTCTTTACACTCAAATATTATTTTTGCAGCCAAATTTATTAATGGAAAAGAGAGAAGTACGAATTGTACTTCTCCCACACAAGTTGGGAAAATAAGGGGTATTCACCCCACGAAAAGAAAACACTCTATCTTAATGCATTAGAAAAATAAGAGGGTTTAAAAATCATTCCAAAAATACATACAAGACACCTCCCCTCTCTCAAACTCCAAGAGGTTGATTTAATATCATGTACGATCCCTTTCACTTCCGGATTCGAACCTCCAAAATCTTTTAAATTGATGTATGTAAAGAAGAGAATCAACATTCTCGAGTAATGTGTTGGTTTTTTCTTATAATAACCCACTCTACGATCAAGCATGTACTAGATTTTGAAAATTGTTGTTCACATACTTGATGGCTAAAACACACCAGTATAAGACTAAAATACCATTTGACAGTTAACTGTCGCCGAATTGGAATTCCTCAGCAATTAACTGCCGCCAATTTCCTTTTCCTCAGCAGCTAATTGCTGATGCGCTCCTGAATGTCTGCATTGGCAGAAGCTTGTCAATCAGAACCTGTTATGTGTTTAAAACACATAACGCAAACCTTCTCGGATAAATCTAGAGGTTCTCCATGAAAGGGAGGCGCATCAGGTAACTGCTTTGGGGATGCCTGAGCTGCAAGACCATCCTCGTCTAGTTGAGGCACATCATCCTCGCCCTTCTGAACATCGCCACCATCCGGAAACTGCTGGGTGTCATTACCACCATCTGTGGCATCGTGTAGCTGATCCTGATAATTTAGGTATTGAGTCAGATCAACCACCCGTGACTGTGTAGGTTGTACAACCTGAGAACTCCTTTCACCATCCGGCCTCCGACCTCTTCCCCTCTTTGGGATATGCGCGTTTACCCTTGCCCGCTTCACGCTACAAGTCATTGCAACCCTACCAGATATCAACTTAGATTGGTCAATCTTCTGCCCTGCTTCTGATCAGACATATCTACACATAATTTTAAAAATCAACATCATTGAACAAAGAAAATTAGCATCAAATCTTAACACCATTCATAACATAATATAAATACCATTCAAAACCAAATGGAACTTAAACATAATCTAAACATCATTCATAGCAACTACAATTATCTATAACATCATAAACTAACTAAATAATGAATGTAATTCTCATTTAGGCATTTTTTCAAACACTTTGCAAAGTATCAATCATATTATCATTGTGTTAATTGGACACCATTAACAACCACATTAAACTTAAACATCATTTAAACATCAATTACAACAACTACAATCAATTATAAATTCATAAACTACACATGCAATTATCAAAATGTAAATCCCTACATCAACGCTAACCACATGCAAACTACTAAAATAAACAAAATATAACATACACAAACTAACAATATGATTACAAATGATTAATAAAACTTACTTGTGTTTTTGTGGAGATGATTGAGTTGATTTTCGTCAAAATGGAATTGGAAAGAATTTCAGTAGTTTTTGAAGAAAAATGAAACTGATGCTTCTGTTATGTAGTTTCTGCATATGTGGAAGACGCATCGGCAGTTAACAGCCGATGGAACCAGTGGCAGTTAATAGTTGATGGAACCAGCGGCAGTTAACTGCCGAGGATAAACTTTGGAAGTTAACTATCGATGTTAATAATCGGCGGCAGTTATCTATCGATGGGGCATTTGCGTTTGTTACAAATGTTTTTCAGCCTTCTTTCAAGTGTCAACATCAATTTTCCTGGTTTTTTTTCTTACTCATCATAGTTATGTAGTGGCAAAAATCAATTCAGTGGATTGTGTGAAGAAGATTTCCTTTGTAGACTTGACTGAGTTTTGATGATAACAAACTCACATCACAAAAGAAGAAAAACTATATGGAGGCTCAAGTTGAAGAATGAAGATAATGGGACTTAGGCTTCATAGTTATATTCTTGTAAGTATGGTTCTTATCTTTGACACTATCATTCTTAACAAGACTTAGAATGCTCAGAAAATAATTACAAACATTTTTCTAAGTCATCATATGAAGCAACGCTAAAACTCTTATAAAAATAAATCACACACTCACAATGATTTTCATCTACATGTGATTTTAAATAAAACTATTTTGACTACAACTTTATAATTGTTTTTGAAAAGTGCATTTTGTTTATGAGATTAGAAATATTTTTATTATGATGCCTTGTCTACATGCTGCAACCATGAAACAGAAATCATATTATTGGTTTTGATTTATATATGTTGGCCATAAATCTTTTTGGTGTCGTTGGTTTTTATAAAGAATTTTTTGGTGCCGTGAATCTTTTTGCAATAAATCTCTTTTCCTAATTAAATTCTTCTATAAGAGTTTCAACGACTTTTTAATTTGTCTTTAACGGCTAGGTTTTTTAAAATGGATTTCATATTATTCTTTTTTATTAATAGGTGTCCTTTGAAATATGTTTCTATTCATTGACAATACTTTTGGAAAAGTGGTGTTGCTTCATAAACATCTTTTTAGCTTCTATAAATTCAATTGAGAATCAAAACAAATTACTTAACATTCTGATTACATCTTTCAATCTCAATTGTTATATTCAATATCACTTGATTTCTCAAACTTTCATCAACTTGCTTTGAAAACTTTGTCCACATTTTTAACATTCACAAAAAAGTTTTATGAGCACTAAGTTCTTAATGTTATTGTGATATTGGTCAAAGCATAACAGCCATACATTCATTATTCTTCAATTGCTTTTTTAAAAAGCTTCTTACCATTGTTGGTGAATCATTGTAAAAGATAGCGGGTTGCTATCTTGGTGTGTAGAAAAATATTGTTAGGGGGCCTTTAGGATTAAGGTTGCTTTGTAACAAAGATTCTTTACATAGTGAAATCCTTCGCGGGGTGTGAAGGGAGTGGAGTACCCTAAGATTTAGAGGGGAACCACTATAATTCTCTTGTGTCTTTTCTTCTTCCCTTACTCTTTTATTTTTCCGCATTCATACCTTCATCATTATTTAATGGAAAAACTATCAACAACGCTAAACTAAGAAAAATTAACCAATATTCCTAGAAACCTAATCCCCCCCCCCCCCCCCCCCCCCCCCCCCTCCCTCTTAGGTTACAATCTGAACTTACAGATTGATTTTTTGGTTTTGACGGAAAGTGGGTTTAAAATAAAGTTATTTATATATGAATACACTAATGTAAAGTGAGTAATAATAAATTTGACGGCTGAAATCAATTGTAGAATAAAAAACTACAATGTTTAATTTTAAGTAAAATCAATTATGAAGACATTCCACTCCAAAAAACCAATTAAACGTATCAAAATAAATTATATACTTTCAGAATTAATTTTGACTCGTCCCAAAGTAGAACTCAACATTCAACAAGTATGTATCGGTTATTATGCGGTATAAAAAGTCAATTTTCTTGAGATTTCTAATGCCTATGCAATGTCTAAAACTAGGGATGTAAATGGATATCTATGGATGCAGATAGTGTGATATCTGTGTCTGCTCCGTTGGATAAATAAGAAATATGTACCTTATCCATATCCACGCGGATATCCGTTTAGCGGGTAATCCATGGATTTTGAGGTATTCGCCATGGATACATTTATTAAAAAATTTGTTATTTTTTTTACCGGAAAACTAAAAACAAAAGTTCATCACATGCATTTTCTTTTCCTTTTAGCAAAACATAATATACATACATTACAATAACAACAAAGATCATTGACTCGACAAAAACATAAATAAAGTTTCTTATGTTTAATAAATATAAAGTTTTTTTATTTAACAAAAGCATAAATAAAGCTCATCATATTCAACAAAAACAAAGTTTTTTGCTTCAAAAATCCCGACCACTTTCACTTACTTTTAAAGGAATGTGATACATATTTGAATATTCATGTAATAACTAATAACACTCACAGTACCAAAGATTTTTGCTTAGAAAGTTAAAATGTATTAAAGTTATTTATGTCATTTACTCAATTTAATAGCGGGTGTGGATATCCGCGGGTGTGGATACCATTAAATCCGCATATGTATCCATTAATTAATATGTAGTTAAAATATCCGTTTATTTTATCCATATATATACATTAAGGTATCTGCTCCGTGTCTGTGGCGGATTTTATCCGCAGATATCCGCGGATGCGGATTTTTTTGCAATCTCTATCTAAAACCTAATTGATTCAAACAACAATCACGGTAAAGGAGTCAAACACCATTTCCTAATCATTATTAATATATTGAAATATTTAGTGAGAACAACAATCTTACAATGCGCATATTAAACCATTGAAGTGTACAATAATGGACCACTACATCTGTGAAGATGGAACTGGATGCTACCTACATTCAAGGTCAATATAAGAATGAGAACATCACTTTCTCATTTATAGTATTTCGCAAATGATATTTTGTCCTCATTTAAGTGTTGTAACTATCAAGTCAACCTTCACTAATGTAAATTGACTTGTTTTTTGGACAAAATAGATGATAAAGTTATTTATGAAACTAAATTTTTAATATATGATAATGATATTTAATTGGCATGAGTTGAAACTTTTACGTTCTCAATCAATTATAATTATAAATTAAAATTATTATTAATATCAGAGTAAATTTGCAGTGTCACATATTCACTTAATGTGTGTCCTAATGAACTTATCTCAATTTGTAGAGTTAATGCATAATATATATATATGATCACATATTTCAGTTTGTCACATATTCGAACTTTGACCATTACAAAAAAATTCACTCAATATGTTAACGGAAATATCATTTTGGTTATCATTTTACAGTTTCAAAGTTACATGAATCAATTTGTAAGTTATATTATGATAATCCTCAATCGCTTTTTTGAGGACCAAATTGTTTATTTGTTTTAAATTATATTTTCAAGATTTTATTTTTTGAAGGGATATTTTTAAGATTTTAAACCATAATGTTCTAGGTTACATTTGAAATCGCAAATTCAATCAATACTTGATAGTTGATCATGAACCTTCTCACTCGGGGAGAACAGAAAATTGGCAACTAATTCTATGCATTATGCACCATTTACTTCAAAATGCTCCACTTAGACAATGATCACCACCACAAAATCATCTTAATTAAGCAATCTTAAGTTCAACATTGCATAAACAAATTACATACCGGACACGTATATATTGTTCGCATCATTGTCGTAAATGAAAATCATGCATGTGCTTCAAAATGGCACGACAATATATAACAAAAAGTGACATAGTGATTTGGATTTAAACCATGAACTCACAAACACATGGCGTCAATCGTGGAAGGTATAAGTAGAAAGAGGCCAAGTTTGGCTCTTTCATTTGAAGTTTATATATTGAGTGTATTATGTATTCTACTTTTTCATTGGCATTAATTTTCATGCACCGTCATTCTCACAGAAAAAAAAATATCATGCACCGTCATTGTAATTTTATTTTTATTTTTATGTAAAGCTTATATATCATATTTTGTGGGCATGTTACAACTCAAAATAGTAAGCTTAACCTTTAGATTTGTCTATTTTGACACCATATTTTGACAAATGGATCTGCAGTATGATTGTGATTCTCTTTATTTGTAAGACTTGTGGAACAAAGTCGTGCATCTTAAAGTTTCATTATTTGTTTGGAGAACTTTTAATAGGAGGTTTCTAAGAAAAGAAAACTTTGTCCGTCGCGGAGTGATTCTTTTAGGTTCATTGATGTGTTCAAGTGGATGCTGAAATGAGGAAACTATTAATCATCTTTTTATGCATTGCGTTTTCTTTGGTAGAATTTGGTCTTTTGTCAAGCATTGCTTGGGGATTTCGTGTGTTCAACTCAGATGTTTGTTTGCTTGCCTTACAATTTGGTGCTTCCCACTTGTTTCAGAAGGATATTCATAATTTTTGTAACAAGGAGCATCTTGATCGATTATTAGATCAAATCAAACTTGTCTCTTGGTGGCGACTGAAATCTCAAAAATCCACTATCTTTTATTGATCTTCATTCTTAGTAGAATAACCATTCGATTTGTACTGGTTATGTCACCATGTAATGTTGCTTTTGATTATTTATTTTTTTGTTTAGACTTGTGTATTGCGACCTTGTTTTTTCTTTTAGACACGTCTTGTGCTTGATTGCAGGGGCGGTTTCACCGTCCGACGACTCCGGGCGGTCGCCCTGGTTCGATCGATAATTTTTGCACATTAGACCCAAAGCAAAAGCCCATTAACAAACTTACAAAAAGAAAAATTTGGACAAAATCTGAAAATTCTCACACGCAAATAGGTCTCAGAAAAGACATTTACCTCCTAATTTTATTTAACACACTATATTGACAGATTCATCTCTCTTATTTTAACGCGTAGTCTAAAAATGTAACCTACAAGTTGAATTTTTTCACTATTTTTTTCATACATGTTTAACACATTAAAATATAGCTTTACACAAAAAATTAATTATAATTTTTTATTCCCTCATAATTATGAATTTCTTATACAGTTTATAATTAATTTGTATCTCGTTTGAAAACTACAAAATTTCATTGTGAAGGTTCTTATCATGTTCTAGTCACGCGTACAAAATTAGGGAGCTAAATTTGACTTGTAAGTATACGCTTACGCGGAACAAAATTTCAATTTTGCACGTTTTCGTTGAAAAATCAAAATAAATTTAAACGACTTCGAAATGCTATGAAATTCACATATCCTTTTTATGTATTTTTTATAGATATCTCTGCAAATAATGATCTCAAAATTCGATTTATAGGTCGAGATTTCTGTTGTTTTGTTTTTTGAGTTTTTGACACTTTAAAAATTCATAATTAATTTGTTGTTTGTCGAATTTTTTTAATTTTTTTTTTGTGTAAAGCCATATTTTAATGTTCTTAACTCGCCTCTAAGAAATCATGAAAAAATTCAATCTCTTGGTTGCTTTTTTGAACTTCGCGTATATTACAGACTTATAAATAATAAAAATCTTGAATTACATAATCATAGTACATGTTATTTCAATTTATGATTATTTATATATTATGTCACATGTGAATTTACGATAATTTTTTTACCCGAACTTCATAAATTTCCTGCCTCCATCACTGCTTGATTGTGATTCATTTTTTTTAGTGTATTGCATATGTCTTAAAATTAAACTGCTAAGGATAAACATAAATATTAAAGTTCTTTAAAAAAAACACAAATAACAATGTTGGATTAATACTCCTGCATTATTATCTCATCATTCTTAATGTAACTAATACAAAAGTGATTTGCAGCATTAACCATTTTGTGGGACTGAAATAGATACTATGCAAAAGGAGATGTGGATGGCCTACCTCCTTCCCCTTGATATGAATTGCAAGCTAGCAAAATTCAAAAGTGAAAAATTAAAGTCGCTAATTTTAGTTTTATTAAAACTAAACAATTTATATTTGTTGAGATCTAAGACGATTGTCTTGGTGACTTTCCTTTAAGTCAGCCTCGGTAAAAATTACCTTATTTCGTAATGTAATTTTCTTTTTTAAGTGAGAAAGACTTGTGAATATTTGTAAGAACATGACTCATTTTAGTTTTTTTACCATTTTCTTATTGTCCATCTAACAAAAAAAACTATCAAATTAGTTTATGACATTTTCATGGACAAATTAGTTAATGTGTTAGACTGTTACAATAAGTCAAGGATTGAATTGTACCTCTTATAAAAAATTTAGGATCGAACGCAAAAAGTTTATGAGAGATAAAAATAATTTTTAATTCTACACGAATATTTCATTTGTACAACCAACAACTTATTAATCATTTTTTAATATTTTTTGATTGACTTCGATTTGCATGTTTTTCGTAATGTTATATGATGTTGCATAACAAAACTCTTCTAATTAATAGTACTATTGAAACTTTGCAGGATCGTGATCATGACTCTTTTAGCATGATGCTTTTCTTGTACTTATTAAAAGTCAGCTTAAATTTCTTTATTACCTAACACAAAGCATAAGAACCATTTCCCATCGATGGTTAGACGTTGACATTGACATCTATAGTTTCTTTTTTGATATTAAGCTTACTAATATTTTTTTCACTTAGTCTATCTAACTTTGGAAATAAACACTTAATGTCTAGATTCAAAAAGTTTAAATAATTTATGAAATTTAAAGTTTTTGAACATATATCATTAGTTTTATTTAAAATAAAGTTTTTGTGAGTTATGTTTCAGAGTCAGACTTAGGTATGTATACACTTATATCCACCAACAAGTATTCACATTGACGATAAAATTTGAACTTAGATCATCATGGATCTGAATTGAAACCTTACAAACAGGAGCAACTTACGTTGACTCTTGTATTATTCCTTGCGAAAAAATTATAGTATTTAAGAAGCATATTATGATTGAATATTTTTAATTTCAATTATACACTAATTAAGCCTTGTGGATTCCCTTAAAAAAAATGCCCTGTGGATGAAACATATGGTTAAGATGGGAGATTCAATTAAAGGTGTCCGACCAACCAAATTTTCCAATGAAATGGAGATTAGTGATCATCATCAAAATTAGTGGATACTTCACTTCAAATGACATGATAAAAAAAACTACTTAAAATATGATTAAGAAACAATGCTAAAAATTAAGTGTTCATATCTTATAATTTACTTTTCTAAATTTCTTGTTTATGTGTGCATTTGAAAATTTATTTATGTCTTACTAAATTATACTTTTAAACTTTATCACCCTAAGTTTAATTCATAAATAGAAGAAAAATCTTTTTTCCCCAAAACATCGACAACTATAAAAAAGAATGCATGGGATATGTATTAAGTTGATTTTGAAGTTACAAATTAGTTAATTAATTAATCAATTATACTATAACAATTTTCAATATATTTACCTCTAAATAAAAATTCAATATATTTTATAATTTGCCAAAACCTTGTAGCCACTAGCCAGTGTCTTTGTCCTGCGTGTGTTTACTCATACATGTAGTGCTAGCTGTCACGATCTTTAATGGAAGTGAATTTGGATTACCTTTGTTGAGCATGCTCCTTTTAGCAGCTTGTCTAGCAAACATGTTTTGTGTATCTTTGATTATAAGTTTTCAGTCCCCAAACTCGTGTAACACGTACGATGGTTCTCCATCATACCAGTAATTTGTTGTTGGTTATATGTGCTATTCGTTGGTTAGATATTTGTGTGTTTAGGGATTTGGATTAAGTGCACGCGTTTAAGTTGTTAAATTAAGATGGAACGGTCTAAATTTTGACGTAAATTTTGATTTCTTTAATTTAAGATACTTGAGTTTAAATTCTTGACAAGATGATCTTGGTCGATCAAGATCTTGGTCGAACGACCAAAATGCGTGTGACTACAAACAATTTAAATCCAATGCTTAGATATATGATAACGTATAAGTATATTGATATATGTTTTGAAACGGTTAATCGAGTAGTCATTAGTTAACTAACTATTTAATTAGTTTGATCAATTCAATCATGTTTACATAGTTTCCTTCAGTTTTTTTTAATGTTAATTGATTTAAGTCGATGGTTTGATTGATTAAATTGAGTTTGTGTGTCACAAAAATATAACTATGTTATTTAGGTCTTGTTGCCAAACCCTAATTATATTATTCAATTCCAAAAGCATAATTGTTTTTAACTTGGAATTACTGTTGTCTGCTCTCATCTTTATCGTGAAGGAAATTGTTGTGCGGATAAGGGCTTCTCTTAGTCATGACTTGTATGGAAATGTATGGTTTGACGTGTTACCACCATCGTTGTCTTTAGACTTCGATAAGGATATGAGTGGATTGCCTAATTATCGCTTTCCCTAAGATGTCGGTTGTTTATTTTCTCTTTTTTGCATTGTTTTGAGGGTTTCGGCCTAGTTCCTCCTCTTGTATATATATATTTCATTTTTTTTAATAATATATATGAAGTAGGCGGCAAAGGATAGGAGTTTCATTGGGGTGCCAATCTAGTTGGGATGTCTCTGGGCTCCTTGATGTCTAACATACTTATGTCCTTATCCAAAAAAATAAATATGAATCTTAACAACGTCGACAATATATCTAATAACCTTAAAAATACCGTGCAACAGACTTGAGGTTTGAGTATCAACTCAAAAAGTAGGATATAAACGATATGCTTATTAGGTTTTCGCCCTTCAATCTTTGATTGATGAACCACTGTTTCGATACATTTCAAAGTCTCTCGTTGTATGAAAATTGAAATTAAATATAATTTACAAATAACGCTCGTAACATAGCATTGCTTGACCATGCTAAACACATTCTAAAGATATATATTAACATTTGCTTAAATAAAATCAAAATATCGAGGGTTGAAATCAAAGTGGACAATAAATTGGAACAAATATCAATGAATAATTTGAGTAAAAAACATATCAATGTTACCAACAGAATTTTTAACGCAAAAAACAGTTGCACTTATTTTTTAAACAAAGAAGACTTTGAATGATGTTAGAAAACTAACATCAAAATATTTTATTGTTCTTTTGATTATAATAATTTATTTAGGAAAAAGAATTTTGCAAGCTACCGAAAAGAACGGGAATCCAACGCATAAGAGAATCACCGTACTGCAATAAAGGACACGTGTCGGTGACAGATTGTTATTTGACTTTATTAATTAATATTTTTGATTGAAATAAAAATGGAACATTGCACGTTGCTTAATAATGGGATATTTCGTACACTTACCTAAAAATTTAGACACCACTTTCTTCTCTCGCAATCCATGTGGCCAACTTGGTTCAATCACAGTACGGAAAAACCGCAATCTCATTCTTTTCCCATTTCATCTTAGGTCTTTTTTTTTTGAATTTATTTTTAATCTTAAGTTTAAGTTTACCTAATTACTTGAGATGCTGGTTAATTCAAAAGGATTAAGTTTGTGAGATTGTCTTAGGTCCTCAAAGATAAGTTTTACTCGTCTATGGTTCAATATGATGCTAGCGGATTTTTACACATAAGTTTCTTTTACGATCTATCTTTGGGATCAACATCTGGTTCACTATATTGTATATTTGTCTGCTAGACATTTGAGTTCACGATTAGATTTCTGTCGAGTTGATTTTTTTTATTTTTTTAACCACTTTTGTTTTTTTCGTTGTATTACCTGTTTAGGGTTATTTATGGATGTTGAGTCAGAATTTCCTTTATATAAAAGTAATATTTTTTCTATTGTTCTCTTAATAATTATTAGTAGATTTTTTTTCAGCAATTCACCTAACTCTTTTTGTCACAAAAACATATATTTATATCTTCATTAAACGAATAGTTGATTTAACTTTCAAGTAATAAGTGATTTGAGTATCTTGATATATAGTTAAAGATTTGATTTCCGACTCTTATACATTGAAAAAAATCAATTCAGAGAGATAAAACCATCTTATATGTCCAACAAATTTTCTTACATAAGGACTAAATAACGATGGATACCTTATGCATATAAGATAGTTATGAAGGGAAAAAAGAAATACATTTATACATTTTAGGATAAAAATATCACACATCAATATCGTCCATACCTCTTACATTATGTACATTTTTAATGGCAACACCTTACACCATACCATCCCAGGAAGAAACCTTGCATTACTCATCAATACACATCGTATTGTTATTTGTGGCATTAATGGTGATACGTCTTGCTCAGTTAGAATTCTACTGAATTTGCTACTCTCTAGTCCTATAACGAGTATAACCTTTGCAAACAAATAATTTTATTTTTTAAACATTATAATTTTTAGTTTTTAATATAACACGTTCATGAACTCATTTGGGTTAGTCTCGTAGTATTGACTTGGAACTTGGGAGTGTGCTCCTCCTCGAGATCTCATGCTCGATTTTCTCTAGTGTCAATTTGAGTGAGTTAATTTATCTTCTTCAAAAAAATATAACATGTTCCTGCTTAAAAAAAAATCTTGTATATATATACATTATTTGGTTTCCTCAACTATGACTCCTTTTGTTCGAAGGGATTGGCGTTGAGGGAGGAACTTTATGCCTCAGCCGTGAGTTCCATAACTTCTTTAATAGAGTGTTAGGTACAATTATTTTTAAATTTAAACTACACTAAATAATGCATTAATAAAAAGTAAAAATAGAAGGCGATTAAAAGTGCAAAATAAACCTGTTTGATTAATTTGATGTCTTAATTATATAATGTACGAACAAAGCACTGATAGTCTAGCTATTGCATACTAATCAAACGACGTGGCCTAAAATGCTTAAATCTTTGTTCAACTAATTTCATGGGTGGTGCATGATAACTCTATCGCTAGTGGGATCTTTTCGCCCCTCACTTGTTCGACTTCAATCTTCTCTCCTCGACATGATTCGTCGACATGATCTTTATTGCACAATTCCACTAGATATCGTGTCTTATCCTCACTCCTCGAAGCGTTTATTTGTGCTAGGAACATGGAACATGGGTTTCTCGCATCTTCCCCTAATGCCTTCAGAAAGAATTAGCTCTTTCGCTCGGCTGTTTTAACACCACCTAACCTTCAATCGGCTGAGAGGCTTCCTCGCCTAATAATCTAATCGTCTGTTTACCGATATCGTCTAACAAGATAATTACTTTTAGGTATAAACAGTTTCAAACTCTAATCAAGTTTTGAGATGAACGGATTCTTATGATTAAGTCAACCTCAGACAAATTCAACTTGATACGACTCATTTCTTGTAAAGTTAATAACCGTTCCAGTCTCAATTACAAGTAACACATCACATTTTAGGTTTTTTGAATAATTGTATTTGGTCTATAGTACAGACTAAATACATTATTTATTCGATGAATATAAAAAGTGAATTTTTTCTTATAACTGAGATAAAAAATAGTATGTTAGTTTTTGTAATTCTATCAAATTCTAAAATAATCAAGTTTCTATAATTAATCCACTTGAGTTGGTCCTGTCATGTTGGCTTAAAACCTTAGAGTATGGTTATCTCAAAGTTTTAAGGTTTGATTCTCTTCGCTATCAATTTTGGTGGGGGCTAGTTTGCCTTTTTGAAAACAAAATTAAGTTTCTACAATGTAAAATAAAATAATATAATATAAGAAGAAAACCAATCAAAAAAAATCATAAGAAGAAAACTTTATATATTTTTTTTATTATAGAAAATAGTAGTGATTTTGGTTCTTGAATGTGTAACAAGTAACTAAAATAGTCTTCAAATGTACCAAAATTTGAAAATAGTTTTTGATTGTGAATTCTATTAGTTAATTAGTTCTTGTCATTAAAATAATCCATCAACATAGTTCTTGATGGGAACACTCGTTAACATTTAGTTTTTATTTATTTACTTTGAAACAACATTTATTTTTTTGTAAGGACTGATATGACTGCTAGTAAGTACTCTATCTGATCCTATATCTAAAAAAAAATTCAAAATATATTTTGTTCCTAAAAAATGTCACTACTTTTAAGGTGTACATTAAAACTTTTATATCTCTTATTTAATGTTTGTCTTTTTTATAAGGGTGTATTTAATATTTTACAATTTATTTTGAGGGTGTATTTGTAAAAATATTCTCTTATAATAAAGACCAAAGGTAATATTTAAAATGCCGATATAACAACATTAACAACACAATTTAACACGAAAGATTATTTTGATTAACAAATGACAGAAATAACAATCACTCTAAAATTTAAATACACTGATTATTCACCATACATTGATGAATCAAATTGACCGAGATTAGTTTTAGTTTGTTTTCAAGAAGTACTAGCAGTAATATTGACCAAATTTTGCATAGAAACTAGAAAAGAATTTTGCAAAAAAAGAGAATGCCCACCATACCGCCACGTGGAAAAACAGAGAAGAAAAGAAGAAAATCAAAGAAAAAGCAGTTAATGGCAGTTAGAGCGGTGATGAGTTAGTTAAACGCGGTTAATTATTAACTTAACCATGGTTAACTTCTCTCCAATTTCATCTCTCTTTCTCTTTCTTTTTCCTATTTAAACCCCTCTCCCTCTCATTTCTCTCCCATTTCTCTTTCGCTCCATTTTCTTCTCATCTTCATCCTCCTTTCTCTTACACAACACCAAAACAGAGAAAACGAAAAAACAGAGTGAAGCAACAATGGAGTTACGGTTTTCATCACAGTTCGTTTTCACCATTCTCGCTATAACGCTTCTTTTTGCTTTCACCAATGCTGTTGATCATAACGAATCAAGGTGATTTTTCGAAGCTTCATGCTCACGAACTTGAAAATTCTCATAATTTTCATATATTTATTAAGATTTCAGTTTTTATTTGATTTTTCATAATTAGAATGTGACTGTGAATGTGTTTGTAATGTGATGATAGTGTTGTGAATGGAGAAGAGAAGTTGAAGATGCAGAGCTTGAATAATTCATCAATGGCGGAAAGGTTAGTGTTAATTATTCGCTTAAACTACTATTACTGTTTTTATACGACTGCGATTTTTGGAGTATTTTGTGACGGTTAATATCGGAGCGTACACGTGGCATAAAGGTGTAGATAACCGTTGGATTAGAATTATCTGCATGAGATAGTTCAGAATGGAAAGTGAATAATGTCGCAAACAGTACTATTAGCCGTCGGTCAGATCGGATCTGAAAAATCTGAGGCGTTGATTCTGTTTTTACTACAAGCTTAAATGCTTTGATTGTTAATTTTGTCGTTTAGTGATGATTTAAACGGTGTCGTTTAGTTAATTTTGATTTTGTGTTTGCATTTTCAGCTTGAGTGATGCTATCAACGAGCATGCAGTTGATAATCCAGAGGAGATTGCTTCCATGGTTGATACGTAATAATTCTATCTCTCCTTTAATTATTTATTAGAATTGAGTTAATTTTTTCAGTAAATCTATTTTATCAGACAATGTCCATATTAAAATCGTCTATGTGTGAGTTGCAGATGATATTTATCGATTAATTTTTATTACATATAAAAAAATTGAGTTGAGTATTTTTTTGGTTTGTTTTTTAGTGATGTATTATTAGTTATGTGATCTCATTTAATTGATCATGTGCATGGTAGATTAGTTTATAGTATTTTCTTCCTCTGTTTTTGGCTTTTGAGAAGAGGAGTCACATGATCATGAACATTATATCTCTATCAGTAGATTCAGCACAGTCTGACCCACTTGGCTTTAGTTTGTAAACTAGTTTTAAAGAATAATTAAGATTCTTAATGTTGCGAAATATCACAATTAGAGTTGCTTAATATGGTCCCATTAGCGGTTGCATTGTGGTCACTGTGTCTGTGACAAAAGAAAGAAAACACCATTTATAATTTGTTGTGAATCCTCTTTTTGGAATGATATATTAGATGCCATTTTCAAATGTTTTTTTTTACGGTGAAAGTGGTCAATTATTTGAGTTTTACCAAAAATAACAATGCCACTGTTTCTTTTGTGTTTGCCTGATTAATTTTGATGAAAAATTGAGTTGGACAAAATCACAGTATCAAAATCACAGTACTAACTTGAATAAAATTACTGTGTTATTGTGATTTTATCTCACTTACTTTCATACTAGTACTGTACTAAACTGCATTAAGTCTTTCCATGTTGTTGAGCAGAGCTTACACCAAAATTTATGCATCTTAACACAAGGATCAGATATGATATGACTGATAGATCCATTTCATTATAATTAATGACATTTATAGGAAAATTCCTTTTCAAAATAAATATCACCATGGAAAAACGGCACCGTCAAGAAAGTTAGAAATTGTATGAGTAATTGCATGTGAAGGACCCACCATTTATTACCACACTGCAGTAGCATTTAAAATTCCCTATTTGATGACCTTTATATTCTTTGATGCTTTTCACACTCGGATGCATTTGTATTCCTTTTACTAGAGTCATTTTAAATCCTCAATAATATAATTCTCCTCTGATTTTATATAATTAATAAATATAATCATGCTTCAATTAATTCTTCACGTTCTGAAGTTCCCTTCCATGGTGCTTAATGAATCAATCGCCATGTTCTTTGCATATGGGATCAATTAAATATTGAATCCAGAATATTTTATTTGCCAGCTTAACCACATGCTAATGTTCTGAGATCCGACCATTTCGGTCATAATAAATTTCTTGTCTTTTTTATTTGATTTTCCTTATCTGAAAATTGCTTTTACAAGTACAAACATCTTTATCTTTATGTGCCTAAAATCCAATCTTCATGACTTCAATCACGTTATTTTGTTTTATGTATATTTTTTTTCCTTCTTATTGATAGATTTAGTTTGTTTTATGTATAGTTTGATTTAAACTTCTTCCCTTTCATTTCTTGTATGGTGGTCCCCTCTTAAACACATGTTTTGGCGGAGATTTGGTGAAAGTTACTTTCTCCTAGGTCTCTTTGGTTTACGAAATTTATACAATAAATTATAATTATTGGGTCTTTGTTTATAATCACCTTTTCTAATTTTTTTAATATGAGCTACCCTTTCTACTCAATCTAAGCTTAACTATGGCTAGGGGACACATTTCAGTATTCAGGGTAATTGCTTTTGTCATGAACTTCAAGATCCTCATGATGTTTTTAGAATTATGCTAATTATCCCTTGTTTGTCTTTTTATACATCCCACGTACATTTCTAATTAGACTTTAACTTCATTTCAAAATCAGTAAATCACTCTCCATTAGTCAAAAGGGTAATTTAAGAGTAATTGTTAAAGACATACAAAAAATATTTTCATTAGAAGTATAACTTCTAAAATTTTTAGTAGGTGAAAAACAAAATTATGTGTTACTGATTGCCTTGGGTCTCTTGATCACTTACCTGAAAGAACCAAAATCAGAGTTCATAAACCCAGACTATTAGGAATTCATGCAGTTTTCTGTCCCACATCACCCAACAAGGTGGGGTAAGCCACATGAATGTGCTACCTTTGTAGTTTCTACAGCCTGTCTACAAGCACAATGCATCTCTGGTTTAACCATAACATTTTCTTGATATATTTTGGCTGGTATAGTAGCTGCTATCTGACACATCTATGAGACCCCCATGAACTTATTAAATGACCAAGATTCAGGAAGTTAATAATTATGAATGATAATAATAACGCATTCACCACCGACACCCCAAAACTAGATCTCCCCTAACTTGGCATTTATTGTAGTAGAGAAAATTGAAATATTGATGATGCCAACCCTCGTTATTCCGTATACACCGTATCATTCTATCCGTATCCTTAATTGTTGACCCACATGACCGACCCACCAGTCTCATCCCTCAACAGACATCAATAATAATTTAACATTGTCTTACATAGCAAACTGTTTATCATTGATTACGTTCTAGTTTTAATTCAGTTCTTTAAGACAAACGGGTAATTTAACAGTAGAAGTCAAAGAAATAAAGTAAAATTGTCTAAAATTATTGGTACAAATTATTAATATAATGTTGTATGATCAAATTATACCAATGTGAAATGAAATAACAAAGACTTTTTTAAATTTTAAACAGGACTATACGCAATCACACGGAGAGAAGGAATCTGAATTTTTTCTCATGTGGGACTGGAAATCCAATGGATGACTGCTGGCGCTGTGACAAGCTTTGGTACCGCCGCCGAAAGCGGTTGGCTGATTGTGCCATTGGTTTTGGTCGCAATGCTATTGGTGGCCGCGACGGAAGGTACTACGTTGTGAATAACCCAAGAGACGACGACCCCGTGAACCCAAGACCTGGCACTCTCCGTCACGCCGTCATTCAAGATAGGCCATTGTGGATTGTGTTCAAGAGAGACATGGTGATCACCCTGAAGCAAGAATTGATCATGAACAGTTTCAAGACCATAGATGGTCGTGGTGCTAATGTTCATATTGCCTTTGGAGCATGCATTACTATTCAATTTATCACCAATGTCATCATTCATGGTGTCCATATCCATGATTGTAAGCCGACTGGGAATGCTATGGTTCGTAGCTCCCCTTCCCATTTTGGATGGAGGACAATGGCTGATGGTGATGGCATTTCCATCTTTGGTTCCAGTCATATTTGGATTGACCACAACTCTCTTTCTAATTGCGCCGATGGTCTTGTTGATGCTATTATGGGATCCACTGCCATTACCGTTTCCAATAACTACTTCACCCACCACAATGAGGTAAACTGAGACTATCCCTTCTTCATTATCTTAAGTAACAACATTAATTCTATATACTTTTGCCTTTTCTAATACTACCATTTTTAGTTATTTTAAGATTTTAGTTCTGTAAAAAACTATATACTACTGTATTGCTAATATTTAGAGGTTTTTATTTAATTTTATATCAGGTGATAAGATTGAATAGATAATTAAAGTCTTGATATTAATTGAGTTCAAAATGATACAGGTTATGCTATTGGGTCACAGTGACTCATATGTACGTGACAAGCAGATGCAAGTAACCATTGCATATAACCATTTTGGGGAGGGTCTTATTCAAAGGATGCCAAGGTAACTAGCAGTAACATCGTTTAGTTTATTTTTTTTCCTTTCTGAAGGAGCGTCCACTTTTAGTACTAGTATTTATTTTGGATACATGATCTCCTAAGCTGAGACTCTCTATTTGACATGCTTAAAAACCCATTTGAAAACCGACAACTTGGGTAAAAATGACAACCAGACCTCTTTATGGTCCATTCCAGCTTCCAAGTGTCTCTGAGGAACCTCTGTTCTTCTAAAGAGAGTTAGAAATATATTGCTTCATAGATTCTCTGTCTAGTTCTTGCACTAACAATGGATTGTTTATGGATAATGCAGGTGCAGACACGGATATTTCCACGTGGTAAACAATGACTATACACACTGGGTGATGTATGCTATTGGAGGCAGTGCTGAACCCACAATTAACAGCCAAGGCAACAGATACCTTGCCCCTCAGAACCCTTTTGCTAAGGAGGTAAATTCTTACTAGCATAATGTTGTTAGCTAATGAAATATATTGATAATTATGTTGGCAATGTTAAACTTTATTAAATATTTGGGAATTTAACGTGGGCAGGTGACAAAGAGGGTGGATACAGGGTCTGGAATATGGAAGGGTTGGAATTGGAGGTCTGAGGGAGACCTTTTGCTAAATGGAGCTTTTTTCACTCCATCAGGAAGAGGAGCTGCAGCAAGCTATGCTAGAGCCTCAAGTTTAGGGGCCAAATCATCTTCTTTAGTCGGTACTTTAACTGCAGGTGCTGGTGTTATTAAATGTCGCAGGGGTGGTTTGTGTTAATACAAAGCAGTATCAACAACCAAAGGAGTAAAGGGAAAGAACCTAAGCAAACTGAAAAAAAGAAAATTAAAAAAAGAAAAGAAAAGGAGAGAAAGAAAAGCATAAAGGAATGGAAGAAAGAAAAGTTTTCATTCTTTTTCCTCTTATTATTGCATTGTTATAGTAGATTTGGATTGGATGAGTATGCACTTGCAGTTGAAGCAACTGTTATTTACACCCACAGTTTATCTTGTCAACAGTTAGATTTTGGGCGTAAAAATTGTACATTTATGAGAACTGTTGTTGTTATTGGATTGATAACAATGATTACTTAGAAGCCATTTCTCACTTTTGGAGATTATTGGTTATTGCAATAGATTTCCCTCTAATTTTCCAAGGGATTCAAAATTTATTTTACTCCCTTCCCCTTAGTTTCTTTTTGTCTTCCTATATGTATCCTCTGCTGTATGGTCTTTTGACCCTGTGGCTGTGGTATAGTGTACCCTCTCGATTGTGTATGTGTGCCATTTATTTAGAAAACACTTGATTTGTCCCAAATGAAATGGGCAATAGGAATGTATTGATCAAATAGTTGGTGTTCAAATCAGAATGTATCATCTTATACTCCTTCCTTGTTTATGCTTTTCCTTTTTTTTTTCTTATGCAAATTATGCTTTTTCGTTTAATGTGTGAATAAGATGATATCAAAATGCTAAAATTATTCGTAAACCTGAACCATATGTCTTATGTGAAGAATTATGGGATGAGAGGGAAAAGATCATCATATTCATTAGAGGCAAAGAGCATAGGTGTGTGTAGAGGTAAGAAATAATTAGGAATAATTTTGAATAATAAAATTGGATATCATTACACTTGGCTCTTTATAGAGCTTAGTAGAAAATTAATAAACTAACTAAACTCTAGAATTTTTTCTATATTTCTAATAGCTCCTCACAACTCAAGATATGATTCTTAACTTGAATTTGGATTACAGTATGAATACATTATCAAAGGCCATCATATTATTCATATGGAATTATATAAGAAAGACAAATTTAAAACAAAATGAATCAGCGAGGAATCAACCCAATAATATTGGGTTTTAAAAAACACAGCCCAATTTGTGTTAAGGTAACAACCCTAGAATAGATAGCACACCTTCTTTATCCACATCAATGTTCCAGTGATTTTCTTCTTTGTATGTTATTGGTTTAGATTGGTGTTTCATGTTTGATTGGTTTGGTAGTTTCCAAAGATTAAAGCTTTTGTTTCTTTGCCATTGCGGTGATCGAAGGCAGATTAAAAAATTTCATATGCTAAGCATTTTGAAGCTCTATTGGTGTTAGAATGATAAGTAATTTTCCTTTGTTTGGCCATATCACATATGTTGTGAAAGTGATTCAAAATTGAAAAAATTGGATTTTGCTGTCAACATCGGTGGCTGAATTTGGCTGTGGTTTTTTTAGCCTATTGGTACGTGAAAATTCGGTGGCCGAATTTGACAGACATAAATATAGACCTTGTATCAGAGTAAACCTTGAGACAGAGGGGCTGAAACAAAGATTTAGAAGTCAACTAGAAAACTAGGGTTTGTACAGAGTTTGCTCTTGGCAACAAACACTAGGGTTGGGGTTGATTCACCTTGGGAAACACTATTAGGAATAAATTTCGTGTGTTCTCTCTTTCTTTTCTCTCGCTGTTTTCTACTTTTGCTTGTGTTTATAACTGTCACCCACTTGTATTAGTTACTTGATTATTACTTGCTCCACACATCAAGTATTTTATTGGTGTGATTTTCATCGAATTCACAACAACATACATCACAAAAAATTTGTAAGCAAAAGTAATAACAAGATACAGACTTCTAAACGTGCTAATGAGGCATGTCTAAAACGAAATGGTGATCTGTATGACTGTATCAAACAACTTGCATCAGAGAACAATACAATTCCTTTGCTACCTTGTCTATAGATATCAAATTGACATTAAAAAATGGCAAGTATAACAGATTATGTAGAACTATGGAGCTAATGATATGCACAATTCCAACCATTTCTGCTATTTCATAATTACCATTAGGCAACATAACTTGTGTTCCTTTAGTTTTGTAAGAATGAAACACATCCATATAAAAACATATGTGATATGTTGCCCCACTATCGAGTGTTCATATATCAAGATTACTGAACTCGGAAATTAGTAGCTTGATGCGCACTCTTATCTACAGAATTCTTGACATTGGTTTTCCTAAGGATTGCCATGAGAGCTTTGTATCCCTCAAGACCGAATGTTGCTACTTGATTATAACCAGCAGATTATTGTGAAACCTTATCTTCACCATGAACATTGATGTTGTCACCATCGACCATGTTGATTGAATTGGTCCTGAGCCATGGAGGGTAACCATGTTTCTTGTAGCACACTTCAACAATGTGACCTAGTTTTCCACACAAAGTACAAACTACGCTTTTGTAAGAGCTCTTTCCACGTCCATATCCACCATTGATTTTCGACGATTAACAACGTTTGTAGAGATTGCAGAAAGTTCTTCAATAATTATCAAATTTTCCAACACGTTTTGAATTTCATGCTGGATCATGAGGGAAAAGGCTCGATTTCTCCTGGAAACGACCCCATCATCAAGATTGTGTATCTTATCATTGCATAATTCCTCGTTCGAGCCATAAAGAAACAATATTGTAAAATCTTCATTATCATATTTCTTTGAATTCGCCATGGCTTCACAATATTAAGACAAAACTAATGAATCTACAATTGGAAGATCACAACTGCTTCGTGATTTTTCATGTACGCTTCTGCATTCGTCATCTTGCATTAACATGATTATTGTTTATATTGATTTAATTATATGATAGCTAGGCATTGTAAAACATGTTGATTAGAAACAAGTAATTCCTCTAATCTTAATTTTTATCCAACTATTGCTTGTTGGAATTTGTTTGTCCTTCTTTCAACCAAGAGGACAAGTGAAGTTGGGTTCTTGATCAAGAGTGGTGTTTTGCTAGACAAAACAACTATGCTTTAGAAGGATAAGATATGCAATCATTTGTTATTTTCTTACGGTGTTGTTTAGGAGATTTGGAAACATATTTTTTAGTGGGTTCTTAATTTTTTGAAAATTGGTTAGAGGAAAGAAAACTAAGAAAGTGACACCACCCAAAACAAAAACAAAAAAACTAAGAGAGTGAAGGATTTGATTTGGTATCTTCTACTTGGAGTATATGGAACATAAGGAACAATGCTATTTTTGAAAGGAGAAATTCATAATATTAAGATTGTGGTGAACAACATCAAAACGATCTTTTGGTCTTGTTTCGTTAGCAAGAAAATATGAACTACTTTGGTTTATTTGTTTGTTTGTTTATTTTATAGCAAATTGGTGGAATAGTCCTTTGACATTCTTCACAAAAAAAAGTCCTTTGACATTTTTTTTTGGTACATAAAAGGTTGAAAGTTAACCCTTTGTACTCTTGTTAACTACATATATCTTTGTACCAAAAAAACTACATATATCTTATAAAAAATCATAATTTTTTGAAGAAATAAAAAATCATTAATCTGTTTATCAACGGTTAATTACTCTTTAACGAAGAAAAAAATACTAGTTATTTTACTCTCTAAAATAGACTGCTCATTTTGGAGGAGTCACTGTATTTTTTTATTTTTTTTTAGAAGAGTCTCGTCCTTAATTTCCATAGCCTAAAAAATATTATTTTCCATAAATATTAGACGATCATATTCATGCATGGACCAAATGAAAATCAATTTGGTCAGTTGACACAACAAAACTTTTAAATTATTTTTTTGTTGTTGAAAGAATATATTATTACCGTCATTCTTTGAAATTAATTTTTATGTATTAATAGTATAATACATACATACGTCCAATCAAATTATATTATGACACCACTTTTATATATTTTAAATTATCTTTACAAAATATTTATATGGTGAGATACCCGTGAATGAATGTATAATTTTTTTTTACCACCACAATGCATATAAACTAAATCCTTGTTCTTAATTATTAAATATTATTGAACAATATAAATATACATGATGGGTGTGTAGCTCCATCACAATCTATAAGGAAGGAAACATAAGGGAGAAAAAGCAATAGGTAGACAATAGACTGTAAAATTAAAAAGGACTAATTTGTTATTAATATTGAAAAATGTTCTCTAAAGTTCTTCTGTCATTATCATTGATATCCACAGAATCCATCAATTGTGTTAGCCTCTCACTAAGATCTTCCACCTCTTTCTGCAACCTCCTAATATGATTCAATGTTTCCTGCAAGACCTTGGAAGCTGATTGCTGCAAAAACAACAAATACTAATTGTTGGAATGAAAACGAAAGACAAGTACATATAACTATAGAAAAAAGGTTTGTTTATCTATGTTTTGAAGAAGCTAAATTAACCCACTCAAATTGATATTGGAGATAATCGAATTTGAGAGGTTGAGACCTTGAGAAGAAGTCGTTCTCAGGTCTCAAGGCAATACAACACCAACGTAACCCAAGTAGGTTTAATATTTTTTAAAAATGTTTTAATTAAAAAATTGATTGTTTTTGAGATAAAACTTTATATTGTTTATATATCAATGTGAGAGATGATTTATACTTACGGGTCTATGTTTTGGTTGTTTTCGTTCTATGAGCTATGAAGAGTGTTAACTGTTAACAACACACTTTTTCAAAACATATATTTTTATTGTTTGAAATTTAAACATAATTTAGTAAATTATGCATGCCACACATAGATTTAGTAAAATGCATAAAAATTTCAACTAATAATAGCATGTACAAAAGAGTCCCATAAATTGTGTATTGCTAGCATAATTCTCAAGTCTATACACAAGTCTTCTTTGGTGCTTCATAAATATATGATTTTATGAAACACAAGTTTACTATATACTACTTTGATTTTTTTTTTTCATGAAAGAAGTCGTATAAGCCAAACAATTGGTCCACATTTTCAAATGCTTCCAAACTCAGTTTGTAGAAACAACTCTATCAATTATAAGCTAATTACGTACTAACTTGTAAGCAAAATTCCAATTGCAATCTAAACTTGTCTTTAATTAGTTGTTTTTTCCTTACATAATCCAAAGGTGATAAACGTGATAAATATGTCGTAAATTGTAGAATACGAAGTAATTTAATCATATTTACGAGTCATAAAATTATGGTTTTGTAACATTCATGCTTGCAAACCAAAACTTTAGTGCAGGTGCAAATTGTCGTCTTTTACTTACAACTTTGTCATGTAATACAAACCAAAGGTAAAATTATTTTCTTATATAATCAAAATCAAATATATATATACATATATATATATATAAAGATAGAGCAAAAAAAATCATATTATAGAAACATAGGATGAAAAATAAACTTTAAGTTGGTGAAAATAACCTAAATATTTTTTTAAAATAAATTAAGCTAAAGATGTCATTACTATTGCAACCACCATATGTCTATCTAGCTATATACACAAAGTAAAATTGGTTATGGAATTAACTATTGGAAACAATGTATGTAATTATGTAGAGCATGCAAATATGAATTCACTAGTGTCTTGGACATGATCAAATTATTCATACCCTTGAGTTATTTCTTTGGTTCAGCTGAGGCAATAGTAGTTGTAACCTTGACACAAGATCATTAATCTGTTTCTCTTTTAACTTTGAATCTCTTGAGTTTCTCTGGCTAGACATGACTCTCTTTTCTTAATTTTCTTGTACTTACAATATTTGGCTTTTGATAATATTTTTGTAGTGTGTTGTGTTGCACCAAAAGAAGGTGGTGTTTAAATAGAGGAAGATTGTGAGTGGGAGGTTACTGTTTGGAATGAAGGCACTGATTAGTTGGAATAAGACACTACTGACAAACATTATTAATTTGAATTTTGAGTTGTTTGAATCAAGCTCTCTTTATCACACATTTCTGTAGTACACATAGATGGCCCACTACTACTGTGGATTTTATAGTTGTTGCCTAACAAAAACCTTTGGAATATGATACTATGAGCTCAACTTATTTCTTGATGCATGTATCCTTAAGGAAAACATTAATATTGTTTTGGCTTAAACATTTAAATAAGTTATGATGTGGTATTTGGTATGTGTCTCATTTGTGTCTTATATGTTTGAGTTGTATTTATATTTTTTTGCCTTTTTTCTCACAAAATTAGAAGTGCAACCGACGTTAATGACATTCCAACTACTTTAACACATTAGTGAGACAACAATCATCTTCCATACCTCAAAAATATTATTAAAAAATAGAAGAAGAAAAAAAGAAATACAACATAGGTTGACGAGGCCGAAATTTAAGGAAAAACATCAACGAAAATGAAAGAAAAGGAGATTAAATCGTTAAAGTAAAAATCCTCTCAAATATGAGGTGAAAGATCGGATCAAACAAAACACTAAACAGAAAAATCAACGTTAGAAAGCTTATTCGTACACATGTTACCCTTATGATAAATGAAAATGCGTAGGTAAAATAAGGAAAATGCAATTCATCCATTTAGTTAGAGATGACAATGGGTAGAGTATTATAGTACCCGCCCAATACCCACACTTAAAAAAAGAACACTATATGGACTCATACTTTTGTTGGTAGCGGCATTTGTATGTGTCTGTACCCTCTAGGTACCTAAGTACTCGTTCTTGTTACCCGTATTTGTACTAAATTAATTTTTTTTCAAAGATTGTAACTTAATTGTGAAATATTTTTATCAAGAAAAAAAGAGGAGTTCACTAAAAAAAACTATTTGAGCTTAATTTTTTTTATCAAGATTTGTAACCAAACTATTATTCACCATACATGATTTCATATTTTTGTTGATGTATTAACATTGCGTTTGTATTATGTTATAAATAAACATTTTTAATATATCATACATTAACATGTATATTTTTTAAGAAAAAAATGTTTGTTTAGAGGATGTATTCTTTTCAAAATTGGTATACATATATTTTTATATAATAATACAAATATATATTATATGCAGGTATGGGGCATGGTGGTTACTAAGGCCCCCCTATCTACATTCATACCCATCTTTATATTTTTTTTACCTATATCTATTATGTGATATTTTACCTTACCCGTTATCAGTATTTTTTGCTCGGACCCATTGAATATGGATTCAATTGACATCTCTATATCTAGTCTCGATTTCTAAGGCACAAAACTAAAATTGGCGGGAACACTAGACAACCAAACAAAAAGTTACGGTCTATCCGGATACAAAATCAAGATATTATAATTGATGATACTTTTCTTTATCCAGTAGCATATACATTTTCTTTTAATATTTGGCTTCTTATTTTTAAAAGCCCAAGTTTTTTTTTTTGCAAAGAAAATGCCCTAAAGTCTATTTAAATGTCTAATTCAAATATGTAATAAGGTCTTTTAACAGATGATATGTTTAAAGTATACTATTTGTTATATAGAATGCTTTAGAAATATCAATAAGTTGATAATTTTAACACATTTTAATTAATATGTCCCCTAAAAAAAAGTATATATTATCAACAAAAGTATATTAGTATATTATTTACATGCAATTAAATAATTCAGTATATTTGAAAAAGGTCTACATATATAAGTTTGATTTGAAGTCTATATAGGCTTTTAGTTGATTTGAAGTCTTTTATCTTAATTTGGTTAATAAATAAGTTTGACATAGCCTAGACATGATGACTAAGTCATGCAAAAACACTAGGTTCTCATTTATTTTTCATAAGAAAAAAACTCTATTAAAAAAGTATAGCAAACATAACATGAAAACAACTGCACAATGACAGTAAGATATGTAGCAACAACTAGATTCCAACACTAAATGACAGAAACGGAACCTACAAATAAAATACAGAATCACCAAACCAGAGATGTTTAGTGCAGAGGAAACCCTTCTGATTTACTTTCATCTGAAACTAAACGTTAAACACTTATTTTGGTATTATCTCTGGTCTCAATTATAAGCAAAAATTTACTTTTTAGATTGTTCAATAACTACTTTGGTCTATATTATGGACTAAATGTTATTGAATGAATTTAAAAAGTGAATTTTTGCTTATAATTAAAACCGGATAGATTACAGATAAAAGGAGAGCATTCTAATGTTGAGCTTTATTATGCAAGGTTATCTCGACAATCTCAATAAATTTTAATGTTGAGATCTTTGATATAATCTCTATTTCAATTCCAATGTGAGCACATCGAAATCCATACCAAGACGTAGTTTATTGTTTGTTTTGTGATAAAATTCTGCTTCGATGTGTGTTTTTTTTGGTAACCATATTATTAATGTGAAGTATTCACCGACTTTATTAACCAAATATCTTTTTTATTTGATATTGCATGCTGATTATATTCTTTGACATAGTAGGTTCAGAAGTACTTCTCACAATTCTTAATGTTTCATATTCTCTTTGGATTTAGAGCATTTGTTGGTTGAGCTATCAAAATCTAACCCAATGTATAAAGTAATTAAGAATTTAAATAATAAGAACTTAAGAGCTAACATCCCTTCAAAAAAAAAACTAAGAGTTAACATGATTAAAGAATACATGGCCCACGTTTGCTATGGTTTATTTAATGTAAAAATGTAACTGGAACAAACAACAAAGAAACTTTCCCTCTTTAGCTTAAAATATTTTTCTAGTTTTGGCCTTATTCAAGCATTAAGTGGCCACATAGCATTTTGATGCAATCTTAATCTAGCATTGGTGGGAACACACAAAATCTAAAAGAATTGTCAGTGGATACATAGGCAGGGAACAAACAAGCAATAACATTACCTATTGAAAATAAATTTAATGAATTTTAATATATGGTTATCACCTTAATTTGGTTTGTACTATATCGGCGGTTCATCCCAAATAGAAAAGAATTGCATATAATTTATTGTTAAAGTTTTTTGAGATTTTCCCAAAAACAAATTATGGACTTTGATCCAAATAATAAATGTTATTTATAATTACTCCCTCGTTTTTGTTTTTTTTGGAACTGTTTAGTTGTCATTTTGATGTTATTTATGTGTCAATAATCCTCGTAAACTTAACTCACTTGGTAGAGATATAACATATTATATGCAGCGACCCCACTTCTCCACATTTAAAATGTATGAGTTCTAGCCACTAGATTACAGAAAAAAAAACAATAAATTTTGTTATTTTTTATGGAATTATTTGTCTTTTTTTTAAGAAGCTAAAATAGATTAAATTACCGAAAAATTTAGTCTCAAGCACAAGGAGTGCCAGAGAGGAACTAAGAAAAGAAAGTATTTGTTACATCAAGTTTCTAAAAACAACGAAAAGAAGCTAAGTAGCAACTACCAAACAGAAAAGAGGATTAAGCTACGATGTATGGTAATTAAAAGTGCCTTCAACCATCAGAAGGATTGTAGCTTAGTTTTGTCTATAAGCTTATGACTATAATTTTCTTTTGTTGGAAGACTCTAGAGTTCCTGTCATGCTAAACAATTCAAATACAAGAGAGCCAAATCAAGTAGAAAGTAGAAGAAATGATTTTTGAGAAGCCACCCAACGAACGAAATTGAAGATTGTGTTCATGTACATTAGTTGGCTTGACTGAAGCCAATCCTAGCCAAGCATAAATACAGTACCAAATTTGACCAAAAAAAAATCACAATGCAAATAAAGATGATCAATGTGCTCTTCAAACCCACAACTGCCTGAACAAAGAGATGTATTTGGTTGTAGTACCCTTCTTTGATTAAGTTGTCTATTGTCGGAAGTTGGTTACACAATAAACGTCAGATGAAAATGTTGATTTTTAGAGGAATCTCCTTGTGCCAAATAATTGAAGTATGATCATTATTGAAAGTTTAATCTCTTGATGTTAGAAAGTTGTAAACACTAGCAACATTGTATCTTGAAGAGGCATGAAGTTGTCAAGTCCACCTGACATTCACATTATCTTGCAAAACAATTGGTACTAAAAGCGCACAACGTTCACTCCCCAATTCTTCCTCCCAATCCATTAACCTACGCCGCCATTTCCACGCCTCACCGCCCTCCCTCAGTGTAAAGAAACTATGTCTGCCGCAGTTGCCAATTTGTTATCTGAAAGATAAAAAACATGACTAAATCTATCCTTCAAAATGCCTTCGTGTAACTAAGGATCCTACCAAAATAATGTTCCTACGCCATCCCCCACCTCACGTCGTAAGTGATCAGAAAATCAACCTCCAACCAGCTCTCCAGCGCCCCTCTGAATACTAACTAAACTATTCCACCACACCGACGTTAACCTCCCTCCATTGCCTATTGTTCCTCCTTCCTCACCATATCTCGCAGCTAAGACTCTATACCACAAGCAACCTTTTTACTCCTTTAACCTCCAATACCATTTGCCAAGTAACGACAAATTGAATTCCCTAATCCTTCTAACCCTGAAACATCCATCCTCCTTTTTGAGACAAACGGTGTCCCAATTAATTCAAGAAATTTTCCTAGATTATTTCTTGGACACTAGTATGTCTTTTTTCTACAACACACTTAATTATTTATTATGTTATTCCACATGTTTCACCTTTTACAATAAATTGTTAAGGTTGTGTTTGATCTCCTAAAAAATGAACGATATGACATTACAACTTCAGCTGTACAATGTTTAGTTAGTAAAACAGTTTCAAGAAAATGTCAAAAACTGAAATTATTATCTATCACTAAACAACAACACAACTTTTTGTCTCACATACATGTTGTCTAAAATACCAAAATAGGTTTTTATCCACCAAAAATCGTGTAAAATCAAAAGTTATTCTATACCTTAAAAATTTGTCTTGTGATGTTCTCTATTGTGTTGAGTTGTTTTGTTCAATACTTATTATAACCAGTGTTGTTAGCAAAATAATAACCAGTGTTGCATTGAGCGATGAAAACGAAAAATAAACATGAACACTTTTATTTTCTTCTACAAAAGGGGCATTTAAAAAGGAATGAATTTGTTATTAATTAAAAAATTCAATCATTGGATTATGTCATAGTATTCTTTATGTAAAATTTAAATAATTTGCAGATATATCAAATATTTGATATTTAAGTTCATTTCAAATGTATATCATCAGTTAAGAAATTTCAGTTAGTTTTTCATTTGTAAAAATATTTATAAACTTAATCTTTGAATTGAAAGTGCTTGCAATATAGTTAAGTTTATAAATATTTTTTTTCAACCAAAAATTTGAAGATATTACTATACACACATATCTATCTATCTACCTACTTAAGGTCTATTTTTTTTTTATTCAATGTGAGACTCATACTCTTACGATATATCAACGATCTTCTTCTCTAGTGTCACCACCAAAAAATCTTCTTCTCTAGTGTAGATTTATCTATTCATTTAGCTATGTTCTCCATCAAGCAACAACTTTCATTCACATGCACTTATCTGAGTTAGCACTAGACGTCAATGAAATACACCACTTGACCACTATCCACTTTTAAAAATAATTTTTTAGGAGTAGTTTATTTATAGGGCTTGATAAAAAAAAAAAACTAGTTCAAATGATCAATGATCTGGATCTTGATTCAAATTCATATAAATAACAGCATGGAAGTTAACGTGTGACTTGATTCAATTTCCATATTATCGTGTCCTTAATTCGACTCTAATACCATTTTATATAAATTTGAATCTCATTTTCAAAAGTTATCTCAATGGATGAGGACCCTCAAAAGTCGTATATAAATTCAAACACTTGAAAACTTTAACAAAATGAGACTTCAATTCAAATTCAAATTCAACCTCATGTTTAGTGTAAATTTTAGACTCAATTCCACATATGCGATACATCCAACAACCGGAGAATCTTGACTATATAGAACTTTAATATACTACTTAAATAGAGGCAAGACAGCCGGTTTGGTACCCCTAATTTCCCTACAATTTTCACACACATTGTGTGGTAAGTTCCTTTTCTCAATGTGGCATTTTAATGTTGTTGTTTTCCATGAAGACATCCTATCCCGTTATGGGGGCTAAATTTCAATGGACAACGATCGAGAAACTGTAATACTGTCGCATGAAATTATTTTGTGATATTTTTTTCTTAAAAAAATCTGAGGATGGAAGGTTGATGTGACGAACCATGTAGAACAAGATGAATGACTAAACTACTCAAACATGTGTGTGAATGTGACAACAAGGGTGAGAGAGGGTTCTGGTTGAGTCATGTTGATGACTAAAATGGGAAAGACAAAAACCAATTATTGGAGTTTTGGCATCATTTACCAAACCTCTATTTGGCCCCTAATTTTACGGTAGCAATTTATACGTGGCATTTGGTGATTTACTAAACTACAAGGGTATGTGATACATGATTTGAGATTCGCACAACACAAATTTAATACTCTCCGTATTTGTGTCTGACCAACATGTGTTTTGGGACGTTCTTTGATCATTCTATAATAAACACATTTGTTCTTTAAAAAATTAAATATTTTGATCTATAAATACACATATATTTAAAAAAATCTTTTCCCTTATGTTTTTTTTAAACAGTGTTTCGGAGTCATTTGTTATTTGTTAGCATTTCCTTATTTTATATAATGAAAATAATGATAGCCCTTGTTTTTTGGTTAACTCCTTGAAGAAGAAAAAAAAGTTTTTATTTTATTTTTATAACCGGGTATTCACGGCAGTTACAACTGTGAATACTAATACCTCGAATCTTGTGAGACTCAAACAAACGACAAACTCTCCTTGCAAGTTTTAACGTTGCTGCATGTCCAAGTCTAGATTCGAACCCAGAACCTTGGTTAAATTAGAAAAGACCCGTTTCATCTTATTTAAGCGCTCTTGGGTAAATAAAAACATTTTTAAGTATGTTTCATCATCTAATCATTAAATAAAAAATCATAATTTTATATTAATTATTTTAAAATAAATATTAACGTCAACAAAATATTTTTAAAGGATACCGATACTCGGCCAAACTTCAAGGTATCTAAAAATCTATCATTTTATTATACGCCACTTTGAAAAGAAATACTTGCATTTTATTATATGTTACTTTATAAGAGAAATGCAGCATTGGTGATTCTTTTCTACCAGATTCATGAATCTTTTCTATCAGATTCATTTATCATATATTACTCTATCTACTTTCTATTCTTTTAATCTCTTTTTTTATGTTATATTATAAAATCATTCAAAATTTCTCTTTTCAACACAAATTTAACTACATTTTTTAATATAATATCAAAACGGTTTATAATAAAATACGGAGGAAGTTAATGAGTTTGCATAATTCACTCCAACAAAAGGCTTATATAAAGGCTTTTTATATATTTCTCTAGTTGATCCTTAAACAATCAAGTGAGGGTAATATTCTTTACATATACTTAAATATCACATTAGACTTTTATATATTTTCTAACTCATTTTTATAAAACCATTTCATTTTTACAAAACCACTTTATAAGATGAGATATATTATGCATATCTATTTTTATTGTTGAACTTGAGTTGTTTTCAGTAGACATATATAAAACGCACGACCTTTCACGAATAAGATTGGAGGACTTTGACAAAGAAGGAAGAATTTATTGTCAATATATGTGTTAGCCTGTATTTTCGACAGGCCAATTAAATGCAGCCAAATGAAGTCAAACTTGTCATTTCAAGGCCAAGTGTTATCCTCGAAATACAAGGAGTTGTCAAAGATTTCGACAGAGTCTGTAGCTTGGTGAGATTGAAGAAATTGAAGGGTAACAAGCTCGACAAGAGAAGATTGGGCTGATAATGGATAAGACCAAGTAACTGTTGTCGAAAGGAAGAGGAATCAGATTCAAAATCATAAGTTTCTCCTATTTAGAGACGTTTGTGGCAGTTATAGTTTAGATAGGGTTGTACATTTATTTTTCTTAGTATAAATAGAAGTTTCCATGAGGAAAAAAGGGTCACAAATTACATGCATGAAACTTAAACACTCAGAATATCCATATCAAAGCGAGAGTTGAGTAACAAGTCAATGTATGATCCTTGTAAATAACTTTTTATTCAATTAAATACAATTTAAGTTTGTTCCTTATTTTCTTTATATTTTGTTTGTTTTCTACGTACATATTTCGACAACTTTAATTCTTTTGGATTTGAAGATTGTTTTCTTCTTTTATTTAAATAATTTCAAGAACACCATGAACATTCAAGAATTTACGGGAAAGTTTAACACACATATGTCTTAAGATTCCTGGTTGATTTCGCAAGTAAAATTTTTGTTAACCAACGATTGTTTACCAACCCACTTGAGTTGGCCTGGTGGTATTGACTTGAGACCTGAGAGTGCGCTCCTCCTCGAGGTCTCAGGTTCGATTCTCTCTGGTGTCAATTTGAGTGGGCTGGTTTAACTTCTTCAAAACATATAAAAGACTTGCGTTGAAAAAAAAAAGGTTTAATTGCAATTTTAGTCCTCCAAATATCACAATTGACAATTTTAATTGGTACACTCTTTCAATTGCATAAATTGATACATCACATTATTGTAATCTTTACAATCAAGTCCCTCGATTACATGATAAACATTTATTGGCAACATCAGCTGAGACCTAAGTGAGAGCCAACTCAAACTAATAGTCATGCACTTTTCATGGTAGTATAAATTAGACGATTAACAGAAAGAAAGACTTCATCTTAATCACCTACTTTTTATGTTATTGTTGTGAAGTTTTCATGAGTTTCTTCGATGATTAATTTCTGTTGGAGAACCTTGCTAGTCATTTTTAATGGGTCTTCCCTCTCGACCACATGTTTTTTTTCATTGACATGGTTCGATGTTGAGACCTTACTTACATGAAATAAAATTTAGTTCCACTCAAACCAACGTAATGTTGGTTACCTCATTTGATATACTAAATGTAACTTTTCATCAATATTTTTTTCCACACAATGAATTAATGTTTTCAAGATTTCATACGAAAAGATTATTATAAATCCATGTGAGTCTCTTTAAATAAAAAATAAAAAAGATGGTAAGATCGATATTGGCCATATACAGTTGAAGTATAAGTATTGTTTCCATCAGTCGAATCGATTGATGTTTGAACCGTCCTCCGGCCAAACATGGCTACCAAGTTTGGATGGAATTGGAGGCTGCTATTGGATCTTATTGTATTCATGATAATGTTGAAAAAGAGTCGAATAAACTACAATATTTGTATGAGCAAGATATTAGTCGATTAAGTTTAATAACTTTGTCGATGAAGCAGTTTTGGAGTGTTAGTCATTTTCTTTTATGATATGATGTAATATATATGTTTGATTAAGAATGTGTCAAACACGGCCATGTTCTTTCAATCAAAGTCTTTATCTCTTTCTTTTATCGTTTTTCCTTTATTTTCCTTGCAATCTTAGATAATTAATGCTCTCAAGAGTAATATCGGAACTTGCAATTAAGAATCAAAGTTCCTTGTTATCGTAATCTTATGATCAAAAAGGGAAATCATTGTTAGAAGTGCAAGTTGGCCCACGTTTCATCTCGCATTATCCAAGCGAATATGTAGCTAATCAGCTAACATATCGACTAATCATATATTTTTCCCGTATCTTAATTATTGTCTATTTAACATTTTTTCTTTTTTTTTAAAATAATTGTCACTTTACAATATCAATGTATTATTTATTATTTTCTTCCACTATTATACCCTTATTGATTGAATTTTATCTAACTTAATTACTCTAATTACTCTAATTAATAAGAATATTTTAGTAAATGCTACTATTTTTACCATTAAAATCAACACAATTAATCATTTTCTTAATAATCGTGCACAAATTATTGTGAGACGTTGGAAGTATATGACTATTTTATATTCAGAAATTCAATTTCTTATTGGCCAGCATTAAACTGTCGTAGTCTGCTCTGACACCCATGTAACAAAGATTCAAAGTGGACCCCATGACTTTCTATTTTGAGCTAAACACACCCATTTTGATCTTTAATCTTCATCACCCTCTTTCAGTGATTCAGTGCACAATTGACGTTACAATATGCAAATGTAACTAAAAGGTTGTCGAAAAGATTTAGTTTGAAATTTATTATATTGCACCAAAGTTCATGAATTACTATGCTAAATCATGTGATAAATCATGCAAGTAACGTGTTGAATGTCTTATGTATTATTACAGGATTTGATGACTCTCTCTAAATCTTCATTAGCCAACTTCAATTTGTACATATTTTTATACTATCATTCAAAAATAACATCAATCATTGAAGTTTCTGGTTTTAGGGATCACGTTCAAACGCCGCTGATGATGCGTATTAGATAACTAATGAAAGGGTGTCAAATTGAATTTAAGGAGCTTATACACACACGCACACATTAAAGATGCAACCCAAACTGTGGATAGAAAACAAATGTTCACGTGCCTATACGAGAAAAGCTCATAACCAACTTAAAAAGTTATGTTTTGAAGATGCCTAAAATGCTTAATAGGGTAATAGACATTAATTATAGTGGTTGTTATACTTCATTCGTTTCACAATATATATTGCTTTTGGAGAATAATTTTGTTTTATTTTACTTGTCGCTTTTAAGTTTCAATGCAACGTTAATTATTGTTTTATCAATAATACCCTTACCTATTTATTGTAGAGAGAAATAATAGAATGAAATAATAAATGAGTAAGAATATTATAGAAAAACACAGAATTTTATCAAAAATAACAAAATAACAAAGTATTGTGAAATAGATGTAGTAAATTAGTTTTAAATAAAAGATATCCTAAATACCGGCTCAAAATGAAAGATAAAGCTCAATTTCAGCCATCCTACCTTTATATACTGAGGAGCGTGATTTTAAGATGAATTTTTCACTTTTAATTCTACCTTTTAAACAAATTGTCTATAAAAGTGATACTCCCTCCGTTCCTTTTAACATGTAGTTTGAATACGGATTTTATGTTTCTATTTAAATGTCATTTTAACGGTTTATGAGTACAATTTATCAATTATATAATTCATAAGTCTTACTTACTCTTTTTTAATAAAACTAATTAATGTTATACATTTAAAAAATTAAAAAACAAAATATGTTTTTTGTTATCTGCAAATTTAAACTTTCAAGAAACAAAATTTGGCTACTTATAATAATGGTTTTATGGATAGTTTTCGTTATGGACTGGCTAGAAGGTCAATCCTATGATGACACGTGGACCAAAATCCATCAAACTCAGGCTCATCACCTGAAGGAGTATGTTAGTATTCAGGGCCGTCCCTATGAAACTGGAGGCTCAACTCTCATAGTAAAAATAGTCCCATAATAAAAACACACACAATTTTTTTAAAAAGATTAATCTTCTATTTAAATTGAAAACAACACTCGTATAATGATTATTAGTCACCCAAATAAAAATTAGCAATTATTTTTACTAAAGACGTGTTTTTTTAACTTAGAAATAGAAAATGGAACACAATTATTTACTTAGAAATTGAAACATGAAACATGTTTATTTTTCTTTTTTGAGTGGGGATGAGGATATTGTGCAATAATTTTTTTCCTGAGGCCCAACTCGGTTTACCGCTTTACACTCCCCAAAGAACGACCTTGTTAGTATCGATGCACACCACCTCACTGAAGCGTGCCCCCGTGCATCTTACACCGTACACGTGGCCTCTAACGGCCTCCTGATGAGGCGCAGAATTTCACGGAAGCAGTTAGCGCCTCCTTCCTCAAGGTACGATTCATTTTTCCACACTTATTTACACATTCAACCTCATTTCATACATTGTCTTGAACGTTGGAGTACTAACGTGTCTGCAGGCACCATCCGTTCCATCGCGAAGACCTCATCGCCACCACACCGGAGCACCGCAACATTATTGTTGCCTCCATCCGTCTTAACCGGACATATTAGTTTTTTTTTAAATGTGGTTCCATGAATAGTTGAAAATTTATAAATAAGATCATTAAGCACCTCAATCTTGGACTCAAGTAACGAAAGAAAACAAACTTGGCTCACTTACCACTTTCCATCTAAGCAGGTCAATCTTAGAGAAAATAACTCACACTTTCATCCACACTCTTTTTCAGGAAACACATATGTATCTCCTATAGTCAATAGGGTTGGTCACAACATTTTCCCACTTCAGTCATCACATGAATGTATCTTGCTATAAATTTGAGACAATTCTAAACGGATAGTCAAGACAACACAATATAGACACTTTGAGGTCTTTCAGGGTTGTAATGTGCCTTAGGTTAAGGTGGGATATATTTAGGAAAGTAGACTAACAAAAGAACTTGGAGTTAGATTATCAACCTAAAGATTCCTACTAAACATTGAAGTATTACCAACCTTCCTTCCTTAAACAAAAAATATGGATATTAAGTATAACTATTTAGCTTTTCTTTTTCAAGATAGATACAATTGTTTTTTTAAGAGACCAATTTTTTTGATATTATTGCCTCTTGATTTTTCTTCAATTTTGTGTGTGTAGATCGATTGTTATCTACACCTTTTTCATTTTTTTTGTTTGATAAATAAGTTCTACTGGTACCTCCACCCCAAACATAAAATGTTGTTAATTCCAAAGAGCAGTCCTAAATTTATTTTCAAATCATACCAAGTTAAAAATATTCTATATAACTCTAAGAGAAATTAAATAGATGACGTTAAGGATTAGAACTTATGACATGATTCGTCACTTAGTAAAAATAAAGAAATGTTGATGGAAGCTTAAAGTGGTTTCACAAAGGATAATAGGAATATAAAGGATGGCTTGAAAGTCTCGGGGTACCCAAACAAAAATTGCCTCGTGTAGTATAACATGACTGATCGTCCGTAAAGATCGGCCGCAAATTCAAGCAAAAATAACATTCATATGAAACACTAAATATAGAAAGAATTATAGTAGAAGAGTGTATTAAATAATTGGCTTGAATTCTCACCGAATATGCTATACATAAAAAAAGATGGTGATTGTAATGAATCTATTTCACAACAAATCCCAAAAATTATTGTGCTCTTGAACTTTGGGGGGTAAGCTAGCGTCTGATGTAATTGTTCTGAAATGATTTTCTGAAACTAAAATAATTTAAGCATAAATGCAAAGGTTATATATATGTAATGAAAATAAATAAAATTAAAAATAATAATGAGAATTAGCAACAATAAAAGAAACAAATTGTTTCAAAAAGGAAATCTTAGCTTAGTTTATTGGAAAGGGAAATTACAGGAAAGTAAAATTATAGGTTGTCTCTCATTCAACGCTTGTTATTTGTCATTAGCTTGACGTGACAGGTTGCCTCATATTCAAAGCGTGTTTTACATCTCGATCATGACAGTTATGTCTATGTTTTGCTTAGGAGCCCTTATCCTTCAGGCTCCTTGTCTTCGTACAACTCAACTTGATCATAGCCTTCAGCTGCCATGTTTTCCCTTTCTTTCTTCGAGGTATTACCCTGAGTTTTCTTCTTCCATATACTCATTGATGGGAAATGAAAAAATTTGTATTCCTTTCCACTATGTATTGCTATTTCTCCTTGATTGACAACGATCACAACCCTTGCGGTGGCTAAAAATGGCGATCCTAGTAATATTGATGCAAATCAATATTCCTTCATGTATAATATAACAAAATCCATTAGGAAAGATAATTTCTTGACCATCAGTAGTATGTTCTCTGTTATTCCACATGAGTAAGCAATCTTTCCATTTGCTAATCCAACCTTTATTCCGGCTGGTTTTAACTTTATCCCTTTATTCTTTTGAAAGTTGATAATGCCATGGTAATAATATTGGATCCTAAATCGCATAACGCTTTTTCCATCGATACTTCTCTGATATGACATGGGATGACAAGTGGTCATGGTTCCTCTTACTTTCATGATGTCTCGTATCGTTTAGTTTCTCCCAAAAATAGTCTGTCCTACCTCTTTCCTCTTCCACCTCTTTTACCCTTTTTAAGAACTGGGTTGTGTATTGGTTGGCCGATTTTTATGTTTTTTTTTTGTTTATTTTGTTTTGCATTTTGATTTCATTTTGAGGGGTTCATTTTTCGACACTGTTTTAGTTTCTGCTTCATCATAGATGATTTTCTTCATTTTTTTTCTTCATGATTCTGCATTTTAAGGATTTTATTTTTTTGCTATTTTTTTCCGATTGTTAGTGGATTATGTCCCAGAGATTTATATGTTGCATGGCTGTAGAAAAATCTTGATTTGATCTCAGGTGTTTTGTTCTTCATTTTGGGTTTGTTTTCAAGAAAGATGGTTTTTTTAGTTGAGGTTGTCATGTTTGCATGTTTGTTGTTGCGATCATGTTTTTGCATTTGATGCATTTTTTTTCATAGTGTAGATAAATGCATGCTTGTGGATTATAGTAGATGTCATGATGATTGAATTTTAGGTGATGGTAAAGTTGTGACACAATTGTTATTTTAGCTTCTGACGATCTTGTTTTTGCATTTAATGCATTTTTTTCATGGTCTAAATAAATGCATGCATGTGGATTATAGTAGGGGTCATGATGATTGAATTTTAGCTCATGATAAGGTTTTGACACAATTGTTATTTTAGTTTCTGGTACTATAGTTGAAAAAAATTGATGCATGTGGGTTATGATATTGGTATATCATGATTGATGTCATTATTTTGGTGATTCAATTTTGGGTGGTGCTAAAGATCTATTACACCTCTTATTTTAACATGTGACATTAAAATTTCAAATTGATGATAAAGAACCTTAATTAGCTGTTTGATTTTGTGAGTATTCCTAAAGGTGTAACAATTTTCATATTTGGTTTATTCTTTCTTATATCATTGAGCCGTACAAAAGTTGATTGGTGTAAATTTGTTTTGGTCATATCATTGAGGTCCAGAAAGTGATGATACAGAAATTTGTGCATTTAAGATCAAGTTGATCTGATGATACAAAAATTGATCACACAAACATATGTTAACTTCTTTCGATATCAGAATGAACATAGGGAATAAAATTAAATGTTGTATTGTTATATTTCTATACAGGGATTTCAATGTCAAGGGATTATGGCTACATTAAAGATCTCAAAAAGGATTTGGACATTTGGAAAATAGGATTTAGAGTGCTTGATTCTTGGATTGTGGTTGGTAGCAATGAGAATCAACTTATGGAGCTCATTATTTGTGATGCAAAGGTTAAAGGAGTTAGTTAAGATTTGTTGTAATTTCCTTCATGATTTATCAATTTTACTTATTAGTGTACATATTTATTTATTTATGTTTTTTGGTTTCTTTCTCGGATTTAGGGTGATCGAGTTCATGTAATAACTCAATATAGAGAATTGGAGCATTGGAAGGCTTTGATCGAGGAAAATAAAACTTATACTTTGTATAATTGTCATATGTTTGACAATGACATTGCATTTAAGCTTGTTGGCCACCCCTTTAAGGTTGTTTTTGGTTTTGGTACAAAGGTGCAGAAGGATGACAAGTTAACTAACATTCCTACTCATGAATTTCTCTTTAAGTCATTTAAGGAAATTCAAGATGGAAAATTCAAAACTGACGTTTTATATTGTATAGTATTTTCTTTGATTATTAGGTTTTTATAGATGTAATTTTTTTTAAAGAAATCATCTGGCTTCTTCACGAGATTGTCAAGACAACGCCAATTGGGACTGGAAAGAAACTGTGTACGAACATTGTGTTGAGAGATGAAAGGTATTATTTTCTAATTTGTCAGCATCAAATGATAGGATTTTGTATAAGTTTGATAATGACCTGAAAGATGTCTTTCCTTATGCAGCGAGAATATGGTTGATGTAACACTATGGGAAAAATACTATGTAGCTTTGATGAATTTTCTTGCTGAACGAAAGGATGTAGAGCCTGTTGTTTTAATATTGAATCATGTTCAATGCAAGCTTGGAGGTCAATGTAATATACATTTATTATTTTTGTCGATAGCTTTATCATGTACCATCTATTTACCTTGAGTTCTTTGCTTCCATTTTGTAGACAATGGCAAACCAAATATATGTAACAATTGGTCAGGTTTGAGGCTGCTGATGTAGTATTTTTGCATCAAACAAGATAAGTATTTATAAATCGTCTCCTCAGGGACTAGTGCGATATCATGGACCGTTCGACACGAAATATCATTCTAAGTTAAAAGATTGATTGTTTGTTTGTTTAACTATATAAACTAAAGTGCAAAAGTAAATGTTGAGAGTAACAAGGCGTAGAAACGTTGGAATTAGGGTTCCCTGATTAAGCGTCAAACATAACCTAATAATCACGTATAATGACTCTAGCGTTTTACCGATATTATCACGTATCGCTCAACAAGATTATTCGTGTCCAAATAATCTCGTGAAACCAATTGTATTCTTCGATAGTTGATTTCCCAAACTATTGAACAATCCAATTGTCGATCGTATCGTTTAATCGACGATTTCTCAATCTATTCAACGATCCGAAAGTTTTACGTTCCGATACTTTGTGTGATTATCAAAACATCAATCCTATGTCTAGAATTGTTGTTTAGATAGATGAATATTCTAAACCTAGATTCAAAAGTACTTTTCAATAACAATTAAATCAAAGATAGGAATTGGATTGCAAGAATAACTTCAATATCATGTAAATTGCTAGAATCATATAATACAAGATCAAAGGATTACATTTTAGGCTCAATCAAGTACCTTTAATCCCAACTAAGAAGAATTAGCTCATCATTGTCATGTGAACTTTACAAAAGTGGAAGAAAAGTTGTGAATCCATGCCAAGACTTTGATTTCTCCAAGGATCTTGATGAATTCCCACTCAATCACTCTTGCTCTATGAAGACCCAAGATTTTCGCCCTGTTCTCTCTCTAAAAATCTAACTAACTCCCTCTGAAAATGAAAGAGAAGGTTTTTATAGAGTTTCTGATCTGCATGTACTCGCCTCGCGAGCAGAATCACTCGCCATGGCGAGTTGCGTTTCCTTCGCCTATGGGTTTGTGCCACATCACCTCTGAGGAGTTTTGGCCGCCCTAACTCGCCTCGCGAGTAAAATCATGCGCCATTGCGAGCTCTTCTCGCCTCTAGTTCGCCATGGCGAGTTGGAGGCGAAGGGAGAAAAAGTCTCTGCCATGTGCTCGCCTTGGTTTCGCCGTTGCGAGTTGGTGGCGAGCTGCTCGCCTTTCCTTGCTCGCCATTGCGAGTTGATGGCGAGTTGCCATGATCTTTGCCTCTTTTTTCTTGGTTCTTTTCCTTCCTTGCTTGGTGCCTTGAGTTCAATTCCTGCACAAAAGGGATATAGTAAGAGAAATAAAGCGTAATAGGACAATTATCATTTATCTCTCGGCTTTTCCTTAGATTACTTGTAAGATAAGTAATAAAAATGCATTAATTCAAAGATGATTTTAACTACTTCACGGCACTTATCAGCTGCTTATCAACCTACATCATCCGGTTGTTGAGAAGTTTAAGACTTAGTAAGTTTGCATTATGATTTCACAATACAACATTAGAGTAACTTATTATTTCACAATCAGATTTGATTGTTTTTTGACCATGTTTCATGAATAATTGTCGTGACCTTAACACTTCTCAAGCTCATAGTCAAAGCTTTAGTCAGAACTTAAATCAGGGTTCTGCTTCTTCTCAACGTGATTCTTACAACTATTTTTCCAATTTGTCTCAAGTTAGACCAATTGCTGAATTTAGAGACTTAGTTAAGGTCTAGTTTTTGTATGCACAAACATGGTTTGAGTTTTTTTACACACAAATTAAAAATACATTTATTCTTTATTTCATTTCCATAATTTGTGTTAGGCTACATACTGAATCACTATTGAGAAAACAACTAAATTCAATCCTAACCAGTTTGGATGGTATTACGAGAGTTGCACCAAATGTCCAAAAGCATCAAAGTCAAATGGTGCTAGCTATAGATGTACATGCAGACAAGATGTTGATGCTCCATTGACTAGGTTACATATTTAAAATTTCATGTGGTGGATTAGTGCTTTTTTGTTTGGCACATTTCTGATATGTTTTTGAATCTATCCATTTTATCAGAAAGATGGTAGTTATGCAAGTTGTTCATGATGGTCAGAAGGCTGAATTTGTATTTTGAGATAGTGAATGTCTTCAGGTTATTGGTATTATTGCCCAAACTCTTAGGAAGACTATGCAAGAGGTATCCCTAATTTAGTTTTCATCTTATTTTCCGCATGATTGATTGATATGATGACTTATGTAATTATATTTATTTATGAAGGCCGGTGAGGATGATCCTAAAATATATCCAAAACATCTAGATAAACTTCTCGACCTTGAGTTTGCATTACGTGTCAAGTATCAACCATACTATCATCATTTATCTGTTTTAGGTGTTTCCCGTGATCCTACTACCATCAAGAAAATTAAGTCTCATCTTCAATCCGATGAAATTCAGCCAGATGAGCAACAACTTGATGAGGTTCTTTGTGCATGTCCTGTATTTTTTATTATAAATGATTTGACTATTTCTTTTTCTAGCACTTATATTTGGTTTTCAATTTTATTATTGTAGAATGTTATCTATGATAAACCAACTCATTCATTCATTCTCGAGAAGAACAATGCTTATGCTGAGTGCTCAAATTCCCTTAACGCTCCCACTGTATAATAAACACATTGAATTTATGTGTGATTTAATGAATGATAACGTTATTGTAATTATTATTATCTTCATTTTAAGTATGTGAATTTTATCCTTATTGTGACAACAATCCTTCAGTGATTGTGGTGAAAATGATTTGGAACAAGTTGGGAATTGTATTCCTGCGAAACGTTCGTCCGTTGAGAAATGTCAAGATGACATTGCATCTGGTGCCTATAATCCAACATTGTCTTCCACTAAGTTGGTCAAACACATCAAGAAGGAGTGATTGACTTTTTCTTTGTCTACTTTTTTGAAAATATGTCTTCGACACTTGCGGAATTGCATGTGTAGTTAGGTTTTGAGATGTTAGTCAGGATCTCTAACTAGAAAATAATGGTTGTTTCCAAAATCTAGTATGATAAAGAAATCATGTATGTAAGTTGAAAAACATTTCTTGAATTTTAAAGTTTTTCAGCATGTGAAATACATATGATTGATCATAATTTATGATTTCTATTTATGTCTCTTTAAAAAAAATTGGTTGAATATGGTCACCAATTAACAATAAAAGTTAAACTCTTATGATTTGTTACATATGACTGATAATATTAACTTTATCAATGCATTATGTTACCCAATTGATTCGCCTATGATCTTAACCTATATTCTTAGAAAAAAATGCATCAACATTGTTGAAACAAATGTAAATTAAGATCTCTGTGAAAAATTGCTGAAACAGAATGCATACATTTAACGATAAAAATGTTTACAACATTCCATGTAAGCACATTTGTAGAAACATTATGTTACAAAGTGCAGAATATAACTTTCATGCAATGACATCTAATCTTAATCATTGAAAAGCATGATAATGTTTACTATATAGTTGAACTAGTTTCTTTTGATCAGAATGAAAGATGCACTTTTAATGCAAGAAAGCTTTATAATGCTTTGTGTCAGCCCTTTAAAGAGTAGAATAAAAAGGTGCTACATTATTGTCGAGGACCGTTTCAGGACATATCTTTGTCAAAACCGTAAGTTTAGAATTCAAGCAATTATGCGTTTATAAGATAAAGCACATTGCGTCTAAAAAAATCACATTAGCAACATATATTTGAATTAATCGGTTGACAACATTTTAACTTATTCAAACATATAACAAAGATTTTAAAAATAATAGTGTTCAACTCGTGAGAAGCACGGGTTTTTAACTAGTTAAAAAAGAAAAAGAAAAACAAATATTCATCTTAATAACACGTGGAGAAATTTCACACCACACTTTCTTGATTTTTATTTTTTAATTTTCTTGAGAAGTTTTTTTTGAAGGAGTTTTTTTGTGAGGTTGTTGAGTTTGTTTCTAAATCAATGAAATTTGGCACGAAAGTTCTAGCAGTTAGATGAGTAGATTTAATGAAACCACTTTACCAATACCAACTAAAAGCCACCAAGAGCTAGAGGAAGAGGATCCAAAGTCATTCAGAAAATTGGCAAGGACTAGCAATTTACATTAAATGCCAGATGCTAACATCCAAATAACATAATTGAGGGGCCAAAATTTTCTTCCTAAGGGGGGGTAGGATACATTATTTTTCACGTGGATCTTTTTAATTAGTTAGTTGCACATACGATGCATGCTTACTATTGATTATCACACTTTTGTGACCACTCTATAGTTGTTTCTCTATGTCCACTTGCTTTGATAAAAGATAGAAGATCCATCCATTGATCTCTTAATTGAGCATTTTAACTTGAATTGAATACTTAAGAAAAATAAAAGAGAAAATCTATATATTGCTCCTAAAAGTGAGAGGACAAGTTCATCAATTATTTTTTTACAATTATAGATAAAATATATTAGTAGAAAAGTTGAGTTAGGTTAGTTTTCATATATTTAAGACTTTAGATTCACACCGGTTATGGGAATTATGCATCGACATATTTGAAACATCCGGGTCGTTCAATCAACATCTTGGGAATCAACATGAACACATATATAAGTACTTATAGATCATTCATTAAATATGTTTTCACATCGATAGAGAAAGTTGAACTCACGACTTTGTGGAATATGTTTTCACATCGATAGAGGAAGTTGAACTCACGACCTTGTGGGTGAGTCAACTTACAAACTTTCATTAACTCGTTACATTAGATTGTTCAAAAATGAATATTATTAGTTTTAATTTATAATATTAAATACTGAGTTTAATTTGCATCATCTGATTTGATCGAACAATTATCAATGTCTCAAATGCTTATATACTTGGAGTTCCAATTGCATTGAGTCGGATCCAATATTTAAACGATATTACCTAATGAAATGAGAGATGGGTTGTAAGTGATTTATTCTAACTCAACCAGAGGTTTTGGGTTCTAAACTAGTCTTGAAAATGCAGTTATGTTAAATTAACAGTAGAAGAACTTTGTCATCTATTGTGATCCCACCTAACTCAAAGGATTAGTCTTTGTAGTTGTGCCCAGAAATACCCAGTTCACATATATATATAGCCAATTATATATAGCCAATTAGCCAATTTAAGACAATTAATAGGGTAAAAAACGTACCTTCCTAAAATTAATAAAAACAAAATCTAGTATATAGCATATATAATTGCCAAATGCAGAACATATAGATCTAGCTCACTGCCTCACTGGACCAAACATCTCGTACTACTAGGGTGTAGGGTGCAATTCACGTGTTTTTTTTTTTAAGCTTTTGTTTGATAAGATGAATAGTGTGGCTACAATGAAACGTTTAATCAATCCGTTATGCATGACTGTTTTCCTTATGTCGACATGCCTTGAGTGAAAGAAATGTATTTGAAACGACGTATTTTCTATACTATCAAGGTTTGATCAATGTCAATAAACAGTTTAAAGATCACCTATGATAAGGAAAATTATTATAGGAGTGCATGCAAATGTGTCAGAAGACAATGTAGCATGCATTAGTGTCGGTTAGAACTTGACATTCCAGCTGCAATAGAAGAATTAGAAGAAGATGGTGAAAAAATAGCATAAATTTTGCTGTTTCAAAGCTTGTGGGAACTGTACACTAAACTTAAGTTTGATTAACACCATAAATATCTACAGCTACTCGGTTGTCATTATATATGATTTGGTTATTGTTTGTTTGGACTATTTTGAAGGAAAGAAATAGTCGTATTTTTCAGCATAAGGAAGAATCATTTTTTCACTTGTTCGATAAATTTTACTGTATATTATTTTGTTGTTTAAAGACGAAAAATTCTAACTTAACTTTTGATCTTCATCTTTGATGGGATAATACGATTTTATGTACGAGTTTTGTCTATTAATTAGTATCCTAGCTTAATAGCTAGTTGTAGTTGTTCGTTGTTCTGATTCTGTAATTATTTGTGTGGGGTAGAATTCTTTACTTTGGTAATTAATAGATTATATTATGACTTGTTAAAGAAAAAGTTTGATGAGCACCCACCAATTTGATGAAAGCTGAGAAAAATATGTTTGGTTTGATTATTTGGTAGTTAGTGTGGATGTAGGTTTATGTCTTGGGTGCAACATCATATTAAACTTTTAAGGTTAATTGTTGAAATTGACTTTGTAATATACGTGAAATCTGAAAAATAATTCTATAAAAAAAACATAGGTTCTACCTCTCTAATTTGAGATTTGTTTTCTATTTTTTTACCTCAAATGTTTCCCTAAGTCTTAAAGTCCAAAAAAAAAAACACTGAATTTTCCGACAATGAACGGATTTATTATGAATTTTTAAGGCGCCAAAATCTCATAAAACAAAACAACGAAAACCTCAACTAAAAATTGACTTTTGAGTTGATTTTGTGAACACACCTATATAAAAAATACACAGATTAAAGAGGATACATAAAGTTTCATAGCATTCTGACTACACCTTGATTTATTTTGATTTTTCCAACTCTGCAAAATTGAAATTTTGTTCCGAATAATCATAAACTCACAAGTCAAACGTTCTCTATTTTTCCTGGCCTTTTATAACATCATAAGAACATCCACCACTAAATTTTGAAATTTTTAAACGAGGGATGAATTAATTATGAATTTTATTTCCCTGTAATTATAAACTTTTTAAACAATTCATAATTAATTTGTCCCTTGATTAAAACTCTAAAAAAAATTGGTGAATGTTTTTACAATGTTCTAACCATATCGACAAATTTAGGGAACAAAATTTAACCTGTGGATATTTGTTTAGAGAAAATGTTAATTAAACATATCTCACCTAGATCAATACTCATAAAAACTCAATGGAAACTTTTATAAAATGACAAAAAATTTCTATTGTTAGATTCTTTCTTTACATTTTAATTAAAAAACGTATTTATGTGTTATTTAAAATTTTAGAGAATGATAAAATCTTAGTAATTTGCATTTATACAAAATAGGATTAAGTTTTGTCCATGTTTTTAACTTGGTCTATGTTGTTGAAAACATTGTAAAATGAAAATGAAATTGTAATATTTAATAAAATTTAAAACATTACTGAAAATATGTCGTGTTTAAGCTTTTTAACTTGATTTTAATGTTGGAAACAAAAAATTGTATCGTCTCGAAAAAACCGCACCAACCGATCCAACCCAAACCGCATTGGTTTGGTTTGGTACGGATTTTATTTTTCAAGTCAACCGAACCAAACCAAACCGTATACTTTTTTATCTTACGGTTCAGATGACTTTTACGTTCAAAACCGAACCGCGAACACTCCTACCGCCACCCATCTCTTTCCTTTCGACAGCGACCGGACAGTGACTGTTCTATCTTCTTCTCTCACCAACTCCATAGTTTATGTTTATTTGAAATTTGGAAAAACATCAGGAACATAATGAGTTCTTCTGCTGATTTTGAATTCATTTTTTCTTTTTGGTTTGAAATCATGGGGGCTATAATATGTGTTTGTGTGTAGGTTAAGTAATGAATTTTTAATCTGTGTGTTTTCACATGAATCATTTGGTAGAGAATATATTGCCCTTGATTTGTGAATCACGATTTAGAGTATGATAACGACAAAGAATGGTGGCGCCAGAGAGGCGGTTGCGTTGGTGGTGGAAGAGGAAACAATGAGGATGATTAGAGGAAGAGAAAGGAACGGTCCTTCAATTTCTGTAGAAAGACCTTTATTACCAAGTTATCCAATGTTGTACTTAAATTAAATTAAACGTAGATTGTGTGATAGGGTTTGATGAATTTTTTCTGCAGTTATTATGGGGTGGAGGCAATACTTCGGTGACTTTGAATTTGGAGATTTTGGTGACTTTATCTCTATCTCTATCCTAACCAATAATTTTTTCTCAACAAAATAATTGATTTTAATCACTCATCTATTATTCTCTTTCATCTAAAATACACTAAAGTCACCGAAATCATCAAAATGCAAAGTGATTCAAATATTTCCCTGATGGGGACATATTCTTGCAACATTGGACAGAGATCATAATAGCCATGTGATTCCAATTGCACTAGTCAATGTTAAAGATGATGATTAACGGTGTAAACACAATGTAACATAAAAAGAACCAATTTTAAAGAAGAGAGAAACTTAAAATAGTCAAACTTTCTTTCTTAATGTAACATTAAGTATTGGTCGGACCGGAAACCGGTGGCGTCACATAAAGAACCAGTGGTGTAAACATAATGTAACATAATGAACCAATTTAAAAGAAGGGAAAAACTTAAAATAGGCCACATATATACCAAAATTCTATGATTCATGATATATTTTTTCTCCTTATCCTATATCACATTGTCACCAGGTTGGGTGTGCACATCATCTAATTTTCCATTCTCTTTTCTTCTAAATTTTTTCTCTCTTCTCATACCGTTCAAAGTCTCAAACTCCGTTGGATATACTGTGCTGAGGGCTGCACAATTATGTCATTCATCAGAGTTTCAACATTTATAACATTTAAACTTTTAGAACAAATCATAGTATATGATTCACAAAAAGATGGCCTGCTGTGGGCTGTGGCCTGTGATACTTGATGATTAGTTTGGTGTTAAAAGTTAAAATATATTTGATAACACCTCTAAAAACAGGGTGTGAACTGCAAACTCAAGTATAATACTCATTTATAAGGGGGAAACTTTCCTTATCCTCCAACATGAATTCAAATGTACCCATTCTGAAAAAAGAAAAAAAACACTAATTTGTATAGCCTAAAAGTACAGTTTTGGATAATTTATGTCATCCAGAAGTATATTTGTAGAAATATACATGTTTTTTATTGGCAAGGGCGGGGCGAAATGTGTCTGTCGATTTATAATGTGCACAAAAGCATCAGATTGATTATGTTACTTATTGAACCCTTGGAATGTTTGGCAATCATGGAGCATGTTACTAGATTTTCGAAGAACAAGGAATGATAATAGTCATTCTTTCGGTATATGCCAACGCTTAAGCTGGACCGTCACAATTCCCAGTTTGATCTCAAAATTCAAATTCCAGTTCAAAAGAATGATAAATTACATGAATGGGGAGAAGAGTTTTACACAATCCTCATGGCAAATTTACAGTATAAATGGCATCAAGAAATAGTATATCAATCTTGTCTCAGATTTGATTTATACGGCAATGACCAGACATATTCTAAATGAAGAATATATTTTATTGCAAAATTGAATTAGTGCAGCTGGTCTAAAGTATTCTCCCTCTACATTTTCACACGTCCTTATGCAATCTCAACTCTGCATGTGTAAAAAACAGTAAACTAAAAGCTTCAACTCGCAAATACTCTATTCTTCAAAATCTTTTCTGCTTCAGATACACTTAAATGTCTCATCCCATTCTTCTTCAACCATCTCTTTCCCCCTGTCATACATTCTTGCACTCTCTTTTCATCCATCTTCAACAAGTTAAGACCTTCATTTGTATTAGGGAAAAAACCTTCTGGTCTCAAACACCATGCCCCAAATACCCCAAATAAAACATCTAAGTCACTACCAAATCTTTCAACGCCACCATTATGAAATTTTGCATTGCTTAGGAGAATACCATTAAAAATTAACCGATCTATTCCTGCGGCCAAACTTCTCCAAACCCCAACAAAATCCCTGCTATTCAAACCTTCTTCCACCACTGCCATTTTACCTTGCAGATAATCCAAGGCCTCTATTAGAGTCTTAGACACTGTCCAACCTTCTTCACTCTTTTGCCATTGCTTTTTGTTCTTCAAATATTCTCGAGAACGAGCATCAAATCCTCTCAAAATAGCTACAGCTATCTTTTCAACCCACTCTGTTCTAAACTCTTCCAACTTTTTTATTTCATCGTCAAAGATAACTCTATTGGAACTCTCTGGCAACCCTTCACTATCCCTGTTTGTATTACTCGGTAATTCCACTTTGTCTTCCTCGCCCACCCCCATCTCAAGGAAAAAGACATCTTCAGACCATTCATTTAAAACAGATTCAAAGTAATGAGCGGCATTGATGGAAATTGCAACTTTAACTAAAGCATCATTATCAGTTAAAGCAGTCAACCCTTCAGCTTCTTGGCAACGGACTAGTATGGAATCAGAAAATTTTCTTATAATAGGCACACCTACTAATCTGAGAAACTTTGACCGCAAAGTAACATTAGGCAATGACCGACAACGTTCAACAACAGATGCTAGATGGCGAACAAAAGCACTGGAAACTAGAGGAGACTTGTGATCATCAATATTTGATGAAAGAGCTACACTTTCAATTTTCTTTCTCCAATTATTCTCGTTTTCAATGTCTGGTTTCAACTTATCTAGGGCATCACCTAGCTCTATTTCTGCCCACAAATCAAGCCAATCTGGACGATCACAAAATACAGATAGAGAAGAAATTCGCTGCAAGATATCATCATCTAAAGATAGCAAAATCCCAGAATTTTCTACCAAAGACATAATCTTTTTGTCAAAAGCTATCATCAAGTCAATGAGGTGCAGCCATGATATTCTAGAAGATGAGTGAATACCTGTAGCACTCTCCTCTTCTAGTTGAGTAATATAACTAGGGAAAATTTCCTTTGCCAAGTATGTGGATAAGGAGGTTACCATTGCTGAGATCCATTCTTCTCGGCAACTATATCCAACTACCTTAGCTTCATCAACCAATGGCTGTAACATTTCATCCACAGAGTCAACATAATCCCTTGTGATCTTATACACAAGTGTAAAAATAAATTCTGGTTTATCAACCCATTTTGAGAAATGCTTTTCGGAAGCCAATGATAGGGGATTCACAAGCTCTTCAATTGCCCAAAGTGGTTGTCGTAGGGCAATCTCCCTATCATGGCCCACAAGTTGTCTAGATTTCCTTTTTCTTTGCAACTCCTGTAGGTTGCACAAAGCAAGAAAATTTTCTGAGTACCTGAGCTTATGATCGGCGTGCATGCTTTGTAGAGGATTTGCAATCCTTGCATCCGAGTGTGATGATGTTAAAGCAGAAAGAGGTGGGGGCCATCCAAGCGAAGATAGAAGTGCCCGATGGTCAGCGATCGCTTGGGGTCTTAAAATGGCTAGAGCTCGATCTACTCTATGGTCAACTGCTGATACAAGATTCCTCCATTGAGGGTGTATATTTGTAATTGAAGTCAGTGTTTCTTCTGTCATTTTAAGTTTTTTAATAGCATAGAGACGCATATCCTGCAACATTTGAAGATACATTAAGGGATATAGTACGGTTAGAATTCCCAATATCATCAGATTCATATTATGAAAGTGTGCTCACTCCTGAATTCTCGTCAGAAGAATGCTTCCTTATGTTTTTATTACTCATGGTATACGATACAGCATCTTCAATATCACCAACCAATGTATCAAGTTGCAGTGCTGTCTCTGGAAGACACACAAAGGACTTTTAAGAAGCTAAAAGGTAAATACCTAAGAAATCAAACCAAATGCAGTAGGGTAACAATTACTAAAAAAGCAATACTTTTCTTAATAATCCCAACAAACTCATCATAAAAAGAGCTTAAACACAAATTTCAAGAAAGACATCATCTTTCATTCTTCCCTAAATATTGTTCGAATTTACTATGAATATGTTTAAATTTTGTTCCATCTCTATATCTATAAGAAAATATAAGTAACTACACTTGACATAAAAAGGGCAATACGAAAGAAATCATACCTAAGATTATAACTATCATTGAAAAATCTTAGCATTTCGTTATAATTGAAAAGAAAATCATAACAGCATCTCATATTCTTCCCAAAATATTGTTGAAATTTACAATAAATATCAAGCTTGTGTGCTATCTCCCTAAGAAAATAGAAGTAACAGCATTGATATAAAAAGGGCATTGCCAAAGAAATCATATCAAAGACACTAACCGTCATTGAAATTGAAAAATCTTAGCATTTCTTGATAATGAAAACAAAACATATCATAACAATCCATGAAGCACCAACACTTCAGATTGAAGGTGTTTCAGTGTAAGAGTCCAACATGGACAAGGCAGCAACATATGTGTTGGCACATGTGCTTACATTCATATACTTCAATGTTATCAAATTATTGCTTGTGACAATGTGTCAATGTCGTGCCCGGTGTCCCCTATGCTTCATAAACAACAACAACAACAACAATAATCAAGCCTTATCCAACTAAGTGAGGTCGGCTACATGGATCAAACTACGTCATAATGTTCTATTTGAAACCATTTGGATCCAACTCATTAACCTCTAAATTTTCTGAATAGTTTTTCTATGTCTTCCTCTACCTCTTCTAATCTGACTCTCCTCTATCTAATCTACTCTTTGTACTACAACATCAATGGTCTTCTCTCTAAATGCCCAAACCACCTAAGCCTATTTTCTACCATATTTTCTACTATAGGTGCTATACCCCAACCCTCTCTAATGGTGCCATTCCTAATCCTATCCCGTCTAGTCTTACCACTCATCAAACGCAACATCCTCATTTCCGCTACGCTTGATTTTTGTGTTGGTTCTTAACCGCCCAACACTCCGTACCATACCACATCGCCGGTCCGACTGCTGTCCTATCCTATAGAATGCTTCATAAATAATAATAACTCAAAACATGAATAAAAAACACATTTGTTCACCTTTTTCCCCCTAAAATGTTCTATGATTTGGACAATTCAATCACAGAAAGAAAAGAAAAGAAAAAGAAAAAAAACTAACCTGCATAAACACGAACAGTCTCCAACCTAGCAACTTCCTTAGCCAAAGTCGCAAGTTCCTCTCTAAAACCTTTCCCATCTCGTTCTCCTCTTCCTCCATCTTCAATCACCAAAACAAAAAAACAATTACACAACATTCAGAAACACACAAAAAAGCCCTAAAATAAAAAATCTTCAAATTGAAGCTCGATTCAAACCTTGCACAATGCCGGAGGAGCAAGTATCGGAAAGGTTACTCAATTTGAATTTGACACCATCGAAGAGACTATGAATTTCGCCGGAAAACGAAGCGTAATTCGCAAGACCCGCGCCGAGTCTCCGAGTCAAGTCATCAAGAGCCCGATCCAACTCAGAGCACTGAGTTTGAAGCTCGGCGACGAAATTGGGAGACTCGGTGAGGACGGTTGCGGTGTGGAAGTTGTGGTCGAGGAAGGAGAGTGCGGAGTGGGAGAGGTGAGAGGGTGGTGGCAGTGGTTGGAGTTGTTGCATCGTTGAATTGTATTCTCGATGATTCTGGAAGGTTTATCGCCGCCGTGTGCGGTGATCGCCGGTGTCGGAGGAAGATCAGTCTCCGGCGAAAGGAATCGGACGTTGTTTGATGAAGTGGTTTTTGGTTGGGTTGGGTTGATCCAATTCCAAAGCAGGTCCTGATTTGGTTGTATTCATATACAGTGGATTCTAGTTATGAATTAAGTTCCTTATCAGAGTAAAATTACCATTAGATTCAATCGATGGTCATAATTTGTTGGAAATAAAAACAAGAACATTTAGACATTGTCGCGGGCAATCAGGGCTGTAAAATCAAACGAGAATAATATCATGTATGTGAACAAAATAAAAATGTACCTAAAAAAGTTCTTGTATAGTACGTGATTCATCTTTTAGTGAGTACATGTTTTCATCTTTCATAGCGAAGTTCCTGAAATAAGGGGTGTAAGTGGTTCGGACAAAACCAACGAAACCGAAAGTTCAAACCGAAAAAATATCCGACCTTGTTCGGTTCGGTTTGAAACCGATCTGAACCAATCAAAATCGATCTAGTTTGGTTTGGTTCATGGTTTTTCATTTCGAGATCCGTAAAACCGATGAACCAATCCGATGATAACCACACTCCTTATTTTACTAAGGGCAATGTTAACTAGTGTCCCTGAAGCACTGGTTAAGGGCCTTAAATAGTAACTTTTTATGAAAAGTTGTGTAATCATTGCATTGAAAATTGAAAACTTTGACATTTTTAAAGAATAATTTCTTAATTTAGGATGCATAAAGAGTGCCCCGGGGACACTCGTTAACAAGACTCTTTTACTAATATTATCTTACCTCACACAAACTTATGGTTAGACCCAACATTAAAGTCCAACATAAAGTACTTTTTAACCCATTCATTTTCTCTCATCTCCATCTCCATCTCATCTCATCACCCAAACTCTTTTATTTCTACTAAAAAAGAAACCTTAGCCGTCAACCACGTCAAACTCATTGTTCATCGCCACTGGTCACCGCTGAGATCGTTGGTTAGTTTTATCATGTTTATGTCATTGATTTATACTCATTATATTTCATTGTTTTCCATGTTCATTTTCTATGCCATTGATTTATACACGTTACGTTATATATCATTGTTTAGTGAAGATTAGAAAAAGCCATTGAAAAAAGAAAGCATGTGATTTGTGATTATCTTAGAACTAGAAAATGAAATAAAACTAAAAATAACACGTAAATTTTTGATCGCGTGTGATGTGTATCGAAAAAAATTGAAATAAAAAGTTAGTTATAAAAAGTCAGTAATAAAAAGAATCTTGGATCAAATATATGAAATATCGAGTAAGGTTAGTTATAAAAAGTTGCTTGAAAAATAGAGAACATGAGAAAATAAAAATATGAAATACAATTATACAAAGTTCTTTAAAATATTTTGTGAGAATATGAATTTTTTTTTTAATTGTATATTTAAACAAACCGAACCAATCCAAACAGAACCAAACCGATTAGTTTGGTTCGGTTTTTTTTTTTAAAAACAGTGAAAACTGAACCAATTCAAACCGATGAAGGTTTCATCGGTTCATATATTTTGTTTGACTAAAAAGCAATCAAAACTGAACTGTTACACCCCTATCTGAAATAATCTTTAGAGCCCGTTTGTTATAGCTTTTTTAAGAAAAAAATCACTTATTTTAAAAATAATAATCACTTTTAAGAGTTTTGCATCCATTTGTTACAGTTTTTTTAAAAAAATCAGAATCTAAAAGCAGCTTCAAATGAGAAGCTGTTAAGAGCCTCGTTTGTTATAGATTCTAAAAAAATGGATTTTCTTTTGTATTTTTAAAAATAGATTTTTTGAAAATATACTCGAAAATAGTATAAGTTATTTCAAATTCATTTGTTATAAATTAAAAAAGATATTTTGACATTCACTAACCTAAATATTCATTATTCGAGATTTTACATAGTGAAAATCGCATAATTTTTCAAAATGATATATTTCAAAAATGATTTTTATGAAAAACTATTTGAAATAGTTTTTTTTTTTTAGAGATTTTTACAAAATTTTAGTATCCAAAAAAATTATAACAAAATGATGAAATATCTAGAATGACATTTTAAGATAAGATATTCAAACCAATTTTTTATTTGAAGCTTTCTTTAAAAATTTCTTTTGTTAAATTTTTTTTAACAAAAATATGTTACACTACAAAAATCTATTTTATCAAAAACTATAACAAACGGGTCCTAAGAGTAGCTTCTCAAAATATAGATTTTTTTTAGAGGAGAGAGAAAAATATTGTTTAAAATATTGAACTAATTTTGTAACAAAAAATCCTTTTATATACATGTATCCAAACAAACTAGATTATTTGTTTGTTTACAAAAAGTGATTTTCATCACGGTAAACAAACGTAAAATAGATTCTGATTTTCCATAAAATCTCTAAAATATAATCTCTAAATTATTTTAGGTCAAAGTCACTTTTATTTTAATCCATAACAAACGGAGCCTTAATGTATCTTGTAATAAGAGGAAATGCAAAATTCAACACGCACTCACTACACGTTTTTAATAGGATTTACATTTGGTGGTGTTGTTCTTCATTAGTTTTTTGGTGTTATTTTTGTACCCAAAAATATATGAAAACTAATGCATATATGCGAATACTTGTGGATACGTCAACACTCATGGATTATTGTATAATGGATACCCGCACGGGTACGGAGTGGACGCAAGTATCATTTTTATTCAACGGATCGTGGATACGTTTTAGACTATATCATCTTTGGCTTGTGTGTTTTACATGGATCATTATACCAAAAGTCTTGCTAACCAGTACCCTTAGGGCAATAGTTAAGGAAACTATAAATAGAAAATTTGTCTTAAAAATATAAATTTTGACGTTTGATTAAATAATAATTACACAACTTTTTATAAAAAGTTACTTCTTTTGATTGCTTAACAAATGTCTTAGGGTACTTTTTAACATTCTCCTTGTATCAATTAATTTCTCTATTGTTAATCCAATACATCCATCATTATATTCCGGAAACAAACATGCTAGTAATGCAGAGCATAGGTGAAATTTGTGCTAAAAGAAAAACTGAACTTGCTCTAAATGTCTATGAATGGGTCCTTCTGAGCCAATCAATAAATCCATGAGTACCTTTTTCGTGTCTATATATCATTGTAAGGTAAGGGTTTCTACCTAAGCTTTTTAGGTTTTATAATATGTGTAGCTAAATAATAGATCCAAGTTAAACTCAATCCATAAAACCGGTTTGAAAAAGAAAAGATGGTCTAATCTTCATAAGCTTTACATAGACCATACCCCTAGGAAATGTCTTGAGGGTCTTTTCCTAATATTAAATTACCAAATTGCATGATTGTATAAGTGATTATATTTGATTTTCAAAACATAGAAATAAAACTACAAAATACTTTACTAGATCATAATGCATTTACTCTCACATTCATGACAAAACAGAAAACACAACTTAAAGTAAAATTCCAATAGTTTTTGACTAAATAAGTTGAATTCAAAGCTCAAAACGGTGTAATACTTCCGCTTCTTGTTTCAGTAGGACTGTATAAAGCAGACCTGTTCCTTGGTCTATTCTCCTCCAATTGCCTCACAACTTCTTCCATACTCGGTCTAACCGATGCCACCGGTGCACAACATCCCATTGCTAGCTTCAGTGCTTGAACCAACCCGTCTTCCATCGGACTTCTTATCCCTTTCAACAGTTCCACATCGAATACTTCCATTGTTGTCTCCTCCAAAACCGCAACTTTCACTATTGATGGTAAATCCACATACTCGCCGCTTCTTCCATTCTTACCAGGCTTCTTACCAATCAAGATTTCAAGAAGTAATATACCGAACGCGTAAACATCAGTCCTTGAGTTACATTTCTTCATTCTTTGAAGCTCTGGTGCTTTGTAGCCGTCAGTCTTGGCAAGTGCCACCATCTCGTCAGCTATGGAAGGGATCATCAGTTTATCCAGGGCAAAATCAGAGACCCTGGCAACGAAGAAGTCGTCCACGAGAACATTCTTGGATCGTATGTTTGCGTGAGTTATAGGAGCATCGAGTCCTGTATGAAGATATGCTAGTCCTCTTGCTATACCTAATGCAATTTTGTGTCTCCTAGCCCAGTTCAGCACTGGTTTTCCAGCTTTAATTTCTGTAGAAAATCAAAATAATAACACAATGATCAATTGCAAGCAACAGTGCTAATGTTCAAAATTTCAAATCACCAAAACCAAACAGATGTTTAAGTTCACTTGTTCAAACTTTGATTTTCATTTAAACCCTGTCTGATTTCCAAGAAAATCTTGCGGAATAATGGTGGCACTATTGATGGCCTTCATGTGTGTTTAGTTTTATGGCCACAAAGATTGATTTGAAATAAGTTGATTCGATAAATTAATCATGACTAAAATTTAGTTGAATGCAAAGTGATTTATGTTTGGATGCCTTCATGGAAAAGTGGATTGAGCAATAACATCAAACCTAAAATTCAATGGTAGAGACAAATGCTCCAAAATTCTAGCTTCAAGGTAAAATCAATTCTCAAGGTAAAATCAATTCTTTTGAGAACATTAAAACGGGTCAAAATCACGACCATCGTGGTCCTGGGCTTCCATTTAATAAATTCTGATCATGATGGTTTATGTATCTAAATTGCAAGTGTAATTTTTGTTTTCCTTAAGAAGAAAAATGATCAGAATTTTTACTCTAGATTTTATTTAAAAGGTTACAATAGTTTTCACTTTGATGAAATCATAATTAATCAAATCAGACACTAACATTCTACAAAAAGAATTTGAATATGAAATTATGATGATAGTTATAAACAAGAAATGCTATTTATATAAGCATGTGATTGAAACATAAAAAAGCATAAAAAGCAAATTCATCGGAAGAGAGTTAAGTATTAACAAACCATGCAAAAGATCATGAAGAGTTCTCAGAGGCAAATAATCATAAATGAGCAACTTCTCCCCTCTTTTCCCTTGATAGAAAGCTCTCAAAGGAATCAAATTTTCATGTCGAATTTTCCCCAACTGTTTTATAACCGCCAAACACGAAGTCCTATCCTTGCAAGTACCTTCTCTCAACAACCTCAAAGCAATTGTTCCTCCATCAGCAAGCTTAGCCTTATAAGCTGTTCCATAACATGTCTTCTCCATAACTTGTCCGGTCGCATTCAACACATCATCAAGTGTCAAATTCTCACCACCAGGAAATAACATAAGCTTTCCTTCACCATTTCCACCAACCGAATTCCCGCCACCGTTTTCTTCATCATCTTCTTCATCATTCAATTCATCTTCACTGTCACCACTCCCCTTTTTCTTCTTGTTTTGCATATAACCAATCAACAATGAAGCCAAAACAACAGCACCTGTCATAAGACTAATAACAATACCAGCAACAGCACCAGAACTCAATGAAGAATTCTTACCACAGCTTTGCAAAGGTGAACCACATAAATCAGGACTATTCCCTTCAAAAACATCAACACCGAATTTCGATGTTTCTCCGAAAAATGGCACCACCCCACTAAAGTTATTATGAGAAAGATTCAATTTTTCTAACCTAAGTCCAACTAAACCATAAGGAATTACACCACTAAACATATTATTCCCTAAATCAAGCTGTTTTAAAGCACCAAAACTAGTAACAAAATCAGGAAAATTCCCAGAAAAATTATTCCCACCTAAATCAAGAAACTGCAAAAATTTACAAGATGAATCAGGTAATGCAGGTTCTGAAACAGACCCAGATAACAAATTTCCATGAAGTTTAAGAGAAACAAGTTTATCACACAAATTCCATATAGAAGGTGGAAGAACACCACTGAAAAGATTATCACTCAAATCAAGTTCACTAAGTGAAGAACCATAACCAAGTTCAAGAGGAACAGTACCAGTCAATGAGTTAATATTAAGGTAAAGACTTTGAAGCATAGGAAACTGACCAATCTCTCTAGGGAGAGAACCAGAGAGATTTGCAGAAGGTAGTTGAAGAGAAAGCAAATGCAAAAAAGGGTTTTTGAAGAATGAAAGATTGTTCCATTGTGGTGAAGATAAGTCAGTGCATGAGAGTGATGAACCGTTTGTGAAGACCCATTTGAGTCCTCTCCATTGACAAAGTGGGATTGAAGTGTTCCATGATGAGAGAACAAGGTTTTCAGTGTTGCCTTGAAGTGAAGGTTTGATTTTGAATAAAACAAGTTCTACATCAGAGGAAGTTGAAGGTGGTGTAGTTTTTGTTGAGGCTTTGTTGCAGAAGAAGAAGATGAAGAAGAGAAGGTAGAGAGAGGAAAGGTTTTTGAGAGAAGACATGAAGAGAGAGAGAGAGAGAGAGAGAGAGAAGGAAGGAAGTGAAGTGAGAAGTTGAAGAAAGAGGCTTTGTGTGTTTCTCTTTACTGGGAAAGCTGACAAAGTGTTGACTATGAATGAGTGTAACAAGGAATAAGGTTTCTCAAGTGTTTTCCACTTTGTTAATTCAACGGTTGGATTTGATTGTACTCAATTTCATGTTTACAAATAGAATGATAGAAATTTGGGGGATACACTCTAGTTATTCTAATCACCATATTACTTTCTAATAAAAAATTGTTAAAAATCTCACATCAAAACCGTTAAAAGTCTCGCATATAAGTGGAGTAATCCTTACCTCATAAGCTGGTTTTGTGAGATTGTGTTAGACTCAACCATGATTTCTAATATAGTATCTGAGACTCTTCCAGATCCATTGGGTCACCTGCTATCAGGTTACCATTATTGGGTCACCCACCATTTATGTCCTCGAACCAAACGCAATAATGTTGATTGTGAGCAGGTGTGTTTAGAGTCCAACATCGAATATGAGATGGTCTACCAATGTGTTTAGTTTAAGTACAAACATTAAGATGTTTGAAGAGATCTTTTAATGTGTGCTAAAAAAACTATGAGAATGCTAATGTGTGCCCTTACGAGAAGACACATGTTAATGAACTTAATGTAGTAATACTTTGTTAAAACTTGTATACTCGTTATGTAAAAAATCAAATTGATGTACATATCAACGTAAAATTGCTTATTTTAAAATTCTTAATACGTGTCTTTAGAGCATAAAATAAATTCTTAACACGTGTCATTGATTAAATCTTTAATTAAGTGAATTGATATGTCAATTTAAATCAAACAAACACTTCATTAAAATAAAAAGCTAAACAACACCACGATAAAATAACTAAATTTATTAGTTGTATTGGTATATGTAAAAAAATCTTGAAAACTAAAATGAGACTGATTGAGTATATCATGATTGATGACCAATGACCAATCCACTAAAACAGACTCAGAGTTTATATGATAAGTTTCGCATCATAACTCGCATCTTTCTCATCCCCCGTATTTTTCTTCTGCACTCATTTGCTGCTGGCAGAGCCAAATCAGGGAACCAGACAATACACAAAAGTTCTAACACAAACGAGGCTAAATCGAAGTGCAAGTCTCATAGGGGTAATTGAGTTAGTCCCACATTGGTTGGTTCAATGGAATTTAAACAATATATAACTTAGAAGACACATACAGTGGATAGATAAATTGGTTTTACCTTGGTCTGTGATCTATTCATACTTTGGTAATTATCTGATTTATTTTCCATACTCTTCCTTGAATTAGAGGTAATTAACTGCCTCGTTCTAGAATCGTAGAGGAAACTTACCCTCAAGATAATGTAGGTCTCATCGAACTTCAAACTTCTTCATCACCTTCACTCAACATGTGATTTCAATATGCTTCGTTTTATAATTAAATTCAATTTGTCACTAGGGATAAATTACCCCAATTTATCACGGGTACCGTAGGTCTCACCTCATGTAACTTATTTTCTTCCATTTTTTAATGGAATCTATGTAACTCATTGTCGCATAAATATATTTTAATATAACAATTTAATTAGATATTTTAAAAGTGTACAATTATTTTATACATGCATTGATGTGTCGACACATCAATTAATGAATTTAAAAACAAACGAGTTGGTAAATTCAATTATTTGTTTGGTAAAAAATAGTTGATAACCGATAAACTACATTATAACGAATAACTGATAAATTAACTAATTAAATATAGTAGATAAGTTAGATAAACTAATTGAATATAGTAGATAAATTAACTAATTGAATATAGTAGAATTTAAAATTAAGCAATATGGATGATAATCAAATTTGTAATAAAATATAGCAAAACTGATTAACTTTGGAGGAAAAAATTGTTTCTTTTGAAACAAAAGAAATATATATTACTTATGTAAAAAAATACTACTGGTAAAATCAAATCTAAACATCCCCTCTCACAAAAAATAAAAACATGAACATCTATTTGATATTCAATCATGAAAAACAAAACTATAATGGTTTGGACAGTTGGGATATTCAATGATTTCCCTCTTTTGCTTTTACAAGTCTTATGTGATTATTTATTTGTTTTGTCTCTGCACGCTTACTTTTGTAAAATGGCCTACCAATTTAATATTGCACTTTGCAATCTTTGAGAATGAAGGTAAGGTTTTCTATGGAGGAAACCACTACCCCTTTCTTTGTCATCTTATGGTAAATATTGTGGTCCAGCAGTAACATATAGTACTCTTAACAATATTTAGTGATTTGATGAATTTGGGTGATCACTTATTATGGCATTGTATTTGTGCAACTTTGAGGTACGGTGGGAGTCCAATTGTGATAGTGGGTCTTCTTGGAACTCAAAAGAACATAAGATATTTGGATATGTTGCATGAAGGGAAGATAAAGGAAACAACTTCACTCTTTTGTAGTATTAGAGAAAAATAAGTGGAGAAATATATTACTTGGAGCGCTTAAACAAATACTGAATCAATAATCAATGATGGTCACGAAGACTTTTGATCACATTTGAACACAATAATCTTCCTCAAAATGAGTCTTTCATGTCATATACACATACTGTCAAGAAGACTTTTGATACAATAATATAATACACTATGATCCAGTTCTCGCTCCCCCACCAAGTCAAAAACAGACAGTGATACCATGTACTTGGGAGTCAAGGGAGTGTCTTGAACAAAAATCTGGACATCACATCTCCATTTAAATTTTAAGTGATTGAGCGTATGAGTTACATCTATTTATATTCAACATTTAGTTCATTTATAATAGATTTATGACTAATCACGTGACTCAACAATCTCCCATCAAATGTAAGTCTCATTTTGTTGGAAAGTCTAGGTGACTGTCGGGAGCAAACAACAAGTCAATAATCTAGGATCAACATGAGATGTGAACATCACACCTCCACTTAACACATTAAGATATCAACTCGTATCTTATATCAATATTTAGTTAATTCGCAGTCAATATGAGACTAGCCACTCACGCTTGAACCCGAAATCTCACACTCAAGTGTGAGTCTTCCACATCTTAACTTACATCATTATTAAAACCAACAAGTCACACCTCTTAACTACATTTCCACATAGAGCTTTGATAAAAGGATACAATTATCATAATGTCACTCCCCCCATCAATCCGAGTTAGACTTTGATATCACTTGTTAGAGTTTGAAGGATCGTCAAGAAAATCAACAAACTAATTATCTAAGATTTGAAAGAGATCGAAACATCACGTGTCATCGACCTTAAAATACAAGGCATATGAATTACATCTCTTATGTATTACCTCATCCATAGTCGATGCAAGACTAACCATTTGCACCTTAATAAAACACATTCATATATAACAATAAGTCTGGTTAGAGTGTGACTCTAAGTTTCGTTGACACATTTAATAATATGAACTTTTTGCGGGATCTTTATGTCAGATGAAATAATTGTCTTGATCTTCTTATATCTATCAACTTTTGGTTTCTCACATTTCTAGGTAAGACAAGTGTTGTACCGATGAGCTTGATTCATATGACATCTCTCATCGTTATTATATTTGGTGGGTTCATATTCCTAGTTTTCGTTGATTTTGTTATAATTTGAAGGTTACAAACATCTATACCTATACTTTTAATAAAAAATCAAAATATAATAAAATAAAATATTGTTCATAATATACAGATGTTAACACATTAAAAAGAGCGGTTTCCACTAGTAAATATAATAAATGAATATTTAATGATTTTTTTTATAAATGAAATGATACAAAGAAGATTTAACATAACTCATGGTAAGATGTCTCAAACGAATCAATAAATGGACCAAAATTTTAGATTATTGTAGATGATTATTGATGATTGAGGTGGCAGGAGAATGAGACATATCCTAGAAGTTTATTTGAGAGAAGAGACATAAAAATAGACATGATAATATTGAAAAGATTTAGGAGAAGAGGGTCAATAAACGTGCTTTTTAAAAATAAAAAAAACCAAAGGATTGTATTAAGAATTTATTCTAAGCATGAGATGTGCATGCAACAGAAATGAACATGTAGAATACATCAAAACCAAAGCCAAAACCAACAAAAGAATAAAAGTCATCAAAGATGAAAGCTAGTATAACATCTCAATGGGTTAAGCTGCCATAAAAAATTTAATGCAAATCAATCAAGTGCAGGATAGTTGATTCTTCATGACCAAAAACCATGTAATAAAGTACAAAACTCCCTCCAACTTCCAAGAAGTCCATTGAATTGAAGAGCGTGTAAATAAATTGATTATGTAACAAATAAGATATACCTAGCCACTTGAAATTTCTACCTACATCTTTCCAAATACAACAAGAATATGTTGAGCTCTCATCCTTCACACATACACCAACATAGTCAATCGATCTAGAATTAATAATACCACGATGCGCCAAATTATCCTTAGTTGAAAGCCTGTTTTTAAGCAAACACCAAATAAAAAAAGACATCTTCAATTAAACTATTTTGTTCCAAGTTATCTCTATAGAACTATTATTCTAATTCGCAGTATGAGTAAAAAAAAAATGCGTATTTGACGAAATAATCTTCACTATCATCAAAACTCCATATCCACTTGTCAAGAACACTAGTCTCTAAAGAAACATTATGAAACAAGCTACTACACTCTCCTATAAAATTTTCTTCTCCCACAAAAAGAGTATATATGTTTCCACCTCCAACTACCACCATTGCTCCCACTTGTGCCAACACATTTTACCGCTGACAAATTTTTGTCTAAAGTTAAACACACAAGTCTATTGAATCTCTCTCTAAGCAATCCCCTTCCAAACACTATACCAAAAAAGGTACGTTTCTTGTTATCGACCGTCCGAAAAATAAAATCGTTGGATACAAGGGAAATGACAACGTTGGATATGTTATATAACTTTTAAATTGAATTTTTTTAATTGTGTACGTTGAAGTGATAGTTCGCGTTTCTCATAATAAACATGAGCTTTTATCGAATACTCTCCTAATATCGCATAATTCATTCATTGTTAGCAAGATTTTTATGATGAGGACACATTTTCACAACATTCAAACACTTAAAAAAAAAAGGATATATCCTTTTTTCACTTCCATTACTTTTTTAAATGAAGGTTGTTCTATTCATGTTTTTTCATTTTCACAAAATAAAGTTGCACACAATAAAAAGTGAATATCAATGAACTTGGCAATAGAATTCATAATTACAATTTAAATCAAAATATGAGAAATATTGATTGAGAAATCTAGCAACTCATGATCTTTTGCCCCTTTTTTCATCATTCATACTAGTATACTTTATAGAAAGCCTAAGAAGAAGATACTAGTAGGAAACCTTTATAAGCTCCTATGGGCTCCTTTAAGTTCATAAAGTGAAAGCAAAGGATATAAATAACATTGAGTGGTTCATGTTTCATTCAATAATGATAAGCAATAACATATGTACTTATTTTAATTAATCATGACTTAAGCAAATGTTTACTACTACTAATTTACTATTCAATCTCACGCTAGAGAAAGAGGTTAATTATTCTCTTTCGTTATTAGTCCTAAACTTCACTTTTTAGTACTTAATTACTTGTTGTTTGAAACCTAGTGTTTGACTAATCAATCAGTTATTTACTTTTTTAGCGTTCTAATAAGATAAATGAATCATTTGTCAAAAATTAAGATAAATGAACCATCAACATCAGTATGGTTCTTCTTTACTATGGCAAAATTAAAAGTTTTACTTTTTTTCTTACTCATTAACATTTTTACTTAGTGATCAATTTATCTTTAATCTGAAGGAATTACTAGTCTTTTTTTACAGACACAAGTAAGTTCATTTGTTCTTTTGAAATTGACAAAATTCTACAATGATATCTAATTGAAGTTAGAAGTTGAAATTTTTGACTATAGAATTGATTTTAACACTTAATTTATTGTTCAATCCACTTTTACATAAATATATCCAAACATAAATCACTTTACATTTAACTCACGTTTAGCCGAATAATTTTGTAGAATCAATTCACACAAAATTAACTTTTATTAAAACGAAATCAAACATAAGGTCTTTAAAATTATAAAAGTCGGTCAATTTGATTTTCAAAATTAAAAAAAAATATCAACAATAACTTTTTAAATTAAAATATTCAATCACATTATCCCATTTGATTTTCTCTATGATATATTAAGAACGTTTCTGCAGAAAATTCTGAACCCCAAATGATAATGTTGTTATCTTAAAAACTTATAAGCATGTTAAAAAACAGTAAAGCCTTCACAAATTCACATTTGAAGAAGTGAAAAGAGTACAGACAGCTATAACATTGTTAGGCATGATGGAAACATACTTTTACATGCTGCAGAACATCTGAAGAATTTAGTTATAGAATTTTTACACCCCTCTTTGCGTCACTAAACCTTTCTTCATGCATCTACATGATGATGTTTTGGTAATGCTTGAGTTGAAAATGACAAAGACAAACAATGCTTGTTACGGTGGATTTGAAAATGACCAATTATGGTAGTTTCAAATATGGCGGCAAATGTAAAAGTAAAAGCAAAATTGCATCATAATAGTATGGAGATGGAGATATTTCGTGATGTGCATGTAAAAATCTTAGTAATTTAATTACCTTGGGCGGCGCATTACATTGCTTAACTTATGGATATATTATAAGAAAAGTTATGGAAGATTTAGTACTAGAGAAGTTTGTTATTTTGATGATGATGATAAACCAAGGTGTTGGTAAATTTACAATGATGAGAGAAGAAAAAAAATCTGGTCAGGTTGACCATTTACTTGTGCCAAATTTTTTTAAAAATGTTTTTTTTCTCTTTCACTCGGATAGATCGTACTACCACTCACCGATAAATTAATAAGTGTGCATCTAGACATCTAGGATTCAATAATTTTGGCGGCAAAAAAGTCACAGTGACTTTAGTGTATTTTGATGAAAGAGAAGGATGAAAGAGAAATGATAGCCAAGATGAGAGAGAGAGAGAGAGAGAGAGAGAGAGAGCAATATAGGAGAGATATTGACAAAATCACTGTAAATTCAGCTTTTGGTAGAGGGAGAGGGAGGGACAGCAATATAGGAGAGATATTGACAAAACCGCAGTACCTTTTCATTCTAAAATATAACGACTCTGGACATCTGCGTGGTCGACCACAACTGCAGTTCGGTCACTACTACAAAATTCAGCTTTTCAGATAGGGAGAGGGAGGGAGGGAAAGGGAGGGGGGATAGAGAGCAATATAGGAGAGATATTGACAAAATCGCGGTACCTTTCCCGTCTAAAAGGTAACGACTCCGATCCGACCATCTGTGTGGTCTACTGCAACCGCAGTTCGGTCACTACTACAAAATTCATCTTTTGGCTCAACGTAAGTTTTCACCGGGAATTTTAACAAACCCAAAAATGCTCTAATTAGACTTATTAGAGTTTAATCCAATCCTGCATAGAGATTGATAGGATATCTAAGAAAATCTCTAACGCGAGACTTTAACATATCCTTTAAAAATATGTAAAGTCGCTTGTCTAGGTAACAACAAGGATATCTTAAAATTAAGAGAATGCCATGTATATAAGCAATCTCAAAATATAATTCCTTAACTTCAACAAATGAATTTATGCAGTAATGTAGATATTAGGGCGACAACATAGCTGAAATATTAGTAGTTGCAATGATACTTTGCACTTCCTTCTCTTTTAATTAAATTCATTGGTTGAAGTTAAGGGTAGAAGATATAAATTCAATTATGAGTTCCTTATATGCAATAACCATTAGATAAACTGGGACATTTAGATAGTGTAACTTTTTTTTTTGAGGATTTAGATAGGGTAACATTGTTCCGATTCCGTGAAACAAACACTACCATACCAAACCGACTATTTTTAATGGACTAAAGTATTTTTTCTAAAAAAACTGAAACACACCCCAAAGTTGCATTTGATCTACTAAACGGTAAGTATTTGACATAACAACACAAGACAGAAGAAAGTGTTGTTTCTTCTCGGTAGAAGCTAAAACTAAAACCAATCTCATAAAAAGATAATATTAAACAGAAACAAGTGCTCGACTGCTCGTTGTAAGCACCCGTGGAAAAACGGCGCTGGTTTTTTAAAAATTCAAGGCGAAACAATCTTACTTTTATGTGCACAATAATAGTTTGTTATCGAAATCTACCACACATAACTAAACAAAGCGATTAAAAAAATTAAGCAAATGCAGATAAGATTTATCTAACATCTGTGCAATAGAAAATGTCAATTGCACTCTGAGGCTTTGTTAAAGGCTATAATATGATCAAAGAAATGAAAAACAAAATCTGCATATATGATAACAATTCCATTCTATCAAAGTTTTTTTCCTTCCTTTCTCATCAAAACTAACAATATTACAACTTTACATCTAACATATGTATAATATAGAAATTGACTGGTTCAAAAATAACTTACTCTGATATGCTACTTGTATTTATCCATTATTCTGTTGGCCTCTTCCAAAGGATCATCCATGGGTTTGGTTGTAGTTCCTCCATTCCCGCTAGGCGGTCCTTGATCTTTATTGAATGCTAGGTATGCAAAGTATGCAAGTCCTATGGTAGCCTATGAACAAACAATGTACTTATGTTAACCACGGGATATAGCATCGAAGTTTAAAGCTTAAAACTATCTTAAAGTCCCATTGGGAAACTTGTTGTCAATCACGGATTGCAGAAAATAGTGATTTGTTCCAATTTTCGGGACACTATAGTGCACATCTATAGCCGTTATTTGACAATACTTTGTACTAAAAAGCGTACTGCAAAACAATAGTGATTTGTTCAAATTCTTCCATAATCATAGCCGCTACTTGTTACAGTGGCTTTAAGTAAAAACTTCAAACCTACAAAAGGGAAAGGACATATTCTTTTCGATGCACAAGTTCCCTTTAATAACATGATATGGCCGTTACATCAATGAACTTGACAATTCATTTCATATGAATATTTAGCAATATAAAACTTTAAAACAATAATCTGAAATTTTAATTTCATATAGAAAACGGATGACTTACCAAAATAAAGAAAGCTGTCGAGAGGAGAGACTTGAACACAAAAAGCAAAGCGCTCAAAGCCACAAAAGTTACTGAAATCCTTGCTATTGGTCTTGGTACAGAATTCTAGCATCGGCAAAAAGAAGAAAAGAAAAGAGAAACATGAAAAACTAGAAGGTATTCTAGTGTTTGTAACAAACTTGAAGACAATAGGCAGTGTTTTCAATCGCAGATTGCAGAAAATAGCGATTTGTTCAAATTTCGCTACACTGCAGTGCTATAACGCCGCTGTTATAGCCACTATTTGACAAGATTTTGTACTAAATCATGTATTACGGAACAATAGCAATTTGTTAAAATTCCGCTACCATATAGCACAAGTATCTGCTATTTGACAATTCCCTAAAATGGTAATTGTGACTTACAGGAACTAGATTTGTGCCTGCATCAATTCCATCCTTACCAACTCTCCATGCATTCTGCAGAACTATCTCGTACCACGGAGATAATAAAAAAGAAAGAGCAATAGTTAGGCTTTCTGGACAGGATTTATACAGAACAACTCTTGAAAAATTAATTGTTCCCAATTATGAAGGACATACAGTTGACACAAATAGCAAGATATTTCAATGTTCAACAAGTCTTAGGCCGTGTTTGGATAAACAACTTAACTAAGCGATTATCATATAAGTGTTTATATACAAGTTATTTCTGTAACAAAAGAAAAAATAAAGTCAAATTGTTCTCTTATAAGCTATAAGCTGTTTTAATAAGCTATCCTAGAGAGCTAATGAAAATAAGCTGAAAATAGCGTATGGACATGTCATAAGTTTATTCTATAAGCTCTTCCAAACAGTCTCAAAGTGCTTACATCATTGGATAAGCTTAAAGATGTCAATTCAAACAAAACCTTAATCATACATGGTGTTTTCCTTTCAAAATAGGATGCCTCATCACGAATGCATAAACTCAAGACCAATTGATAATCTCGTGATTGATCCCACATGAATTTCCAGAAGACAAGCAATTACCAGCTTTAATCAAATACAGTAATCATCACAAAAGGATCATATCTTCCAAGTGGTCATCGACAAACGAAAACTAGGTACATTTTAGGATTAAATCTAGATTTGAATAGTCTCTGTGAAATTTTCACTTGGCATATACAAGGATGTGTCAAAGAAACATCAATGCTAGAAAATGTTTACTAGCCACTTTACATCCCAAAATAAACTTTTTCTTGAGATTTAAGAGTTTGATGCCATCTAGCTCAAGCAATCTTTAGCATTATTTTTTTCTCATTGTTATGCAAATGCATGAAATCAGAAAATAGTGCTTAAGGTCCTAAACATTAAGACCTTAATCAAGTTACAACATATTTTAAAGGTTTTTGGTGAACTAACTCGCTAATCCAAGATCATGCTAGTGTAATGTAATATTGAAGTGTCATTTGAGAAAATTCAAATGGGTGTCACTACTACAAATTGGTAAAGATGATGAAACATATCCATTAACCAGTTCAATTTAGAATAAGAATTAACGAAGACTATTTAACTTCTTTTTTTACGAAGGAAAACCCTAGCTATGCTATGTAGCACCGACACTTCAGATTGGCAAATGAATCCCCTACAACAATTGTATGATGGAGCAGTTTTAGGAATTGTTAAAAGTACCCACATATGATGCACCATACAGGTGCCATAGGGGATCCAAACCCATCTACGTGTGGGTGTCGTGTCAGGTGTGTGTCGGTGCTTCACTGGGTTAAGCACACTAGTTAAAGTTGTTACTAGGTGACTATGAGAGCACCTATTCAACTAATACAATTCATTAATGGTCTGTATGGATTGACTTATCTTCCAGCTTATGAAAAATAACTTATCCAAATAAATAAGCTTTTATGTTAAATCATAAGTTCTTATCGACGAAAATTGTATCTTCATAAATTGTTCTCACTTTACAACTTTCCACAAAGTTTATGCTAACATCAAAACTAGAGTTTGCCACATAAAAAAACAACCGCATGGTATTATTAATATGAACTCATTTTAACAAAACATGAAATTATCACTCCTCCACCTTTTCTAAACACTATAACTGAAGCCTAATTAACCAAACTAAGAGAAATACATAAATCCGAAATAACTTGATTAAAAAAATATATAAATGAAAATTGAGGCTAACCTTTAGATAAATTCGATTGTTCTGCAAAAACAACGAAATTGGAGCGAGGTTTTTGGCTTCTGGAAATCTTGAATTGAGTATTTGACAGAAAAGTTTGCTTCTTTAACTTCAATAGCGAATTGGGTGAACGAAATTGATGATGGGTAGGAGCCAAAGTTCGATTTTGACAGCAACATCGAACAGAGCTAAAGTTGTTAACGAAAGCATTGGGAAACATTTTCTTTTGTTCCTCAAATGTAAAATTGAATATGCAAAAAAGAAGGGTAGTTCCAATCGAAGAGATTAAACAATGTGGTTTTGATTGGTTTTAGGTTCACGTGGGAATGGAACAGAACAAACATTTGGATGAAGACAAGAGGGAAGAGAGTAGCTTATAGAACCGGAGTTTTCTTGCGTTTTGGTTCAGTTTTGAGGTTAAAAGTTGTTTGAACCGCAAAATAAAAAAGTACATGGTTTTTGATTTTGGTTTGGTTCGATTGACTTTTAAAATAAAATATAAACAAATTGATGCGGTTTTTTCGAGACAATATAATTTTTTTTCCAACGTTAAAATCAAGTTAAAAATATATTTTGAACAAAGTTTTAAAATTTATCCAACGTTACAATTTCATTTTCAATTAAGGGTCCGTTTGTTACGGATTGAAATAAAAGTGATTTTAACATAAAATAATTTACAGATTATATTTTAGAGATTTTATGAAAAATCATAATCTATTTTGCATTTGTTTACCGTAATAAAAACCACTTTTCTAAAACAAATAATTTAGTTTGTTTGGATACAACTATATAAAAGAAATTTTTTGTTATAAAGTTAGTTCAATCTTTTAAATCATATTTTCTTTCTCCTCTAAAAAAAAATCTATTTTTTGAGAAGCTTCTCTTAACAGTTTCTCATTTGAAGTAGTTTTTAGATTTTTTTTAGATTCTGATTTTTTTAAAAAGTTGTAACAAACGGATGCAACATTCTTAAAAGTGATTATTTTGTTAAAAAATAATAATTTTTTCATAAAAAAGCTATAACATTCCCAACTACATAGACCAAATTTAAAATGTGAACAAAAATTAAATCATATTTTGTAAGAAATACAAAAGACTAAGTTTTTAACATTCACTAAAAATTCAAGTAGCATGTGAACATACTTTTGAAATAAAAAGCAAAGAAGAAACTTATCAAAAGAAAATATATGTTATTTTATAAAAGCTTCCATTAAGTTTCTATGAGTATTGATCTAGGTGACATATGTTAAATTAATGTCTTTCTTATGTTGCGGTTTGGTTTGGTTGGTAAATAAAAACCGCAAACCAAACCAAACAATGCGGTTGAGTAAAAAATTATCTGAATACATCTGAAACAAATGCGGGTTTTTGCGATTTTGATTTGGAATGATTCGGTTTGCGGTTTTTCTATTGGATTGGTTCGGTTTTGAACACCCATGTATAGAAATGTCTTTGTTCTCATAACATTCACCATGGTGGTACATTAATAACTAGGTGAGGTTTAGTATGGGAAATGAGAGTTCTTTCCCTTCATGGGAAAGTTAAACCACAACCATGGATTTATTACTTTTTTAATTGAATGGCCAGGATTTGTGACCTGGTAATTGTTGAGAATTGTTGAAAGACATTGTGGACTGCAGCAGTGGTCCCCACGTCCTGATTAAAAAACAATATTTTTGGTTTCTTTCTAATAGTAATGAGCTGGCAAATTTTATGGGCCTTTGTTGCTGAAACTTTAATTTTCGTATGGCTCAGGTAAGTAATTGCTAAATGTAGCTGCTAGATTAAAAAAATTGTAGCGCTGCCATATTAAAATTAATAACGTAAAAAATCAATTGGTTTTTAAAATGATATTAAAATGAAATGAAAAATAATTTTTGACATAGAATATATCTGGATTATTTTATACGTGACAAAAAATTCTCTCTATCATATAATTATTTGTGACATAAATAATGTTGTTTACATTAAATTAAATTATAGTGTTTAAAAAAAATTTAAATTTTTTTGAAATATATGATTATTAATTTTGTTTTGGAAAAAATTACTTACTATTTTAAATTACATAATTAAAAATATTTTCCAAGTGTTTTAAGTCTAAGGATCTTTCATTTTTGGGTGAGACTTTAGAGTTTGGACATTCATTGAACAGTTTTGCAAGTGGTTTAGGTCTAAGGTTCGTTATGTTTAGATGAGAGTTTAGAGTTTGAATAGTTATTGATCCTTCTTACTTGTTGTTTTAGGTTTAAGATTTTTTCCTTTTGGGTTAGACTTTAGAGTTTTATTATTCATTGATCATTCTTTATTGTTGTTTTAGGTCTAAGATTCTTTCCGTTTAGATGAGAGTTTATAGTTTGATTATTCATTAAACCTTCTTTCTTGTTGTTGTATGTCTAGGATTCTTTCCGTTTAGATGAGAGTTTAATGTTTGATTATTCATTGAACCTTCATACTTGTTGTTTTAGTTCTAAGATTCTTTCCGTTTAGATGAGAGTTTAGAGTTTGATTATTCATTAAACCTTCTTTCTTGTTGTTTTATGTCTAGGATTCTTTCCGTTTAGATGAGAGTTTAATGTTTGATTATTCATTCAACATTCTTTTTAGTTGTTTTAGGTCTAAGATTCTTTTAGTTTAGATGAGAGTTTAATGTTTGGTTATTCATTGAACCTTCTTTCTTGTTGCTTTAGGTCTAAATTTCTTTACGTTTAGGTGAGAGTTTAATGTTTGATTATTCATTGAACCTTCTTTCTTGTTGCTATAGTGTGACTAAATGTGACTAAATTTATGTTCTCTGCCAATCATATCAAGCCTGCTGATTATACCAAGGTGACTAAATGTGACTAAATTTATGTTCTCTGCCAATTGAAAATGGTGGTCACAAATTGACTAAATTTAAGAGTTTGTTCGGATCTCTGCCAAACCATTCAATAGATTCACAAACCAAACATGCAACACATTACATATTACATATTTAATCACACCAAATGTTAGTGGTTTTTAGGCCAGACTAACAAAATAGATCCAAATATTAGATGTTTCGGTGATTACCAACACCCATACAATAATTGGGTTCCAAAATTAAAATAACATTATAAATCCCTAAATTAGTCATCATTCATAATCACCAAATTATACAATAATTGAGTCTCCATTCTAATAATCAAGTATTCTAGTGCTAGACCACCACTACATAATCACCACCACTTCATATTCTTTAGCCTTCAAGAAAATCTAAATTGTACAGATCTGTTAAAACAAATTGATACCTACAATAAAAGTGAAAATACAAAATTAAACATCTAATTGAAATCAATTGAAATATGTAACGCTATATTTAAAATTTTGAGTACCTTATCAGCTAAGACCTCAAAAAATATTATACTGCAAACCAGTTAAAGGACATCCTGCAATCATCAATACACATAGTTAGTGATTTTCTTAAATTTAAGGTCTATGGTGTAAAGCTAACTTATATTGATAACCTCATGATTAAGCAACAAACGTACCATATCAATGTTACAGTCGTCACTTTCATAAATGCCGGCTTCACCGTCACGATTCAACAATTCAGAGTCTTCATCTTGTGAATTCAACAATGGTTCACTTTGAAATTGACAGGATTTCCTATTGTGACCTTCTCTACCACAAACTCCACACCTTTGTGTCTTTCTTTTAGGGACACCAGTGGCGGTTTGAGAAGAAGGTGCATGTATTCCTCCTTTTCTCCTAACTCGTGGGGGGTTCCCTAAGCTGCATTCAGGTTGTGATCCCAACGTCGAAGAATTAAGTCCATTACTCATGGAAAAGGATTCCAACCGTTGAGTTTGATTCGCTACCAGATCATTCGTATTACGAATTTCTTCTGGATTACCACATGTAAACGCAGCATTTACCATCCTCTTACATCGCTCTACTAAAGTCGCATAAGTAGCAACAAACGCCGGGTCTCTTTGGCTAGAACTATTTGCATTTGCAGCATTTACGACATCTTTGACACCTTTGGTCCATCTTGTCAGAATAAGAAAATTAGGCATGACAATGATGTTCAGTTTTATTAGAACAACTATTATATGTTCACATGCAATACCCAAAGTCTCTAACCTCTTACAAGAGCAACTAAATGTCAAATTTTCTTGGTCAAAGGAAACCTGCCAATGAATATCTTGTCTAGGGTATTTAGTAACTATGTAGGTGAAGATTGGACCTCTTTTCACTCTATTTTCAATATTGCAACGACAAGCCCTTTGCAACATCGGCCTAAACAACATAAACACACTCTTGGTGTAAAGACTAGCAGCTGATCTCTCTAAAGATTTGTGTTCAGTTTGAAGGACAGTTTCACCATACGAAGATGCATAATCACATTCAATTTCTTTGTACCTCAAGTGATTAAGCCAACGAAAAAATTGTTGCAAAAAATCAACCAAATTGGTTAGGACATTTACATATTTTCCGAATTCCGAGTGCAATCCTTCACATCTTGAAGTAGTCCTAAAACCAGCAAAAAAACTTGCCCCGAATATGTGCAGTGGCCCACATCTTTCTCTTTTCGTCATCTCAATCATCCAACTATTTTCCTCCAAACCAAACTCAAGCACAAGCTCTTCCCATTTACGATCAAACTCAGCAACATCAAAATCACCCAACAAACATCGCTTAAACTTCACAACAAATTGGAGATTTTTAACATTGCTAGTTGCATTGCGAATAAGATGCCACGCACACAACCGGTGATGAGCATCAGGAAATATCTTCCCAATTGTGTATCTCATAGCTAAATCACCATCGGTTATAACAGATACAGGACATTTACCGTCCATTGCTTGCACAAAAGTTTCCAACAACCAAACATATGACTCTTTCGTCTCATCCCCGACAATGGCACTACCAAATATGACGCTCTTGTTGTGATGATTTACACCAGAAAATATCACTAGGGGTGTATTGTACTTTATTTTCTTATATGTAGCATCAAATGCCAAGACATCACCAAACATGGAATAATCCATTCGAGAAACTCCATCACACCAAAAAGATGCTTAAGTGACCCATCTGCGTTCACGGTATGCTTCCAAATCATCATGTCATCTCGAGTGCACATCCATTCGAGGAATTCAAGTGCCGCATCAGCATCAGATTTGTTACATTTCCCTTTATTCTGTTCATTGTACATGTCTCTTCTTGAAAAACTTAAATTTTCGCACCCACCAGCTTGTGTAGCAAAATAACCATATATGCGCGACGTAGGGATGCCAGATGTCCTCATGGTTTTCATTTGGTATTTGTCATGCTCAGTCATCTTCCTATGGGCTGGTAACATTCGCTGATACTTATCATCCAAAAATGAATGATTATGAGCATCATCAAAATATTTAACATACCAACGATCACTTTGAAAGTCAATATGAACTTTGAAATTCGCTTGACAACCACACCTACTATTAGGTTTATGCTCTCTTTTCCTAGTATTAGTTTTGCTATACCTATCATCCCTAATGCCTTCCCTATGGCAAAGAAAGGTTTGTTGAACTATTTGTCGGTTAACATTCCTAACATTTCGACTTCTTCTACCGGCAAATCCATGTAAACAAGCATACAAATTATAAAACATAAATGCTACTTCCCGGTCAGAGAAATGGTACCTCATTACTTCTTCACAACTGATTTCCTTCAAGTCAATTTTCTCTATATCAACCATACTGTTCATAGCTGTTTCAGCATCGTAGTTGCACGAAAATCCTTCGTTGTTGGATTCCCCTACAACATCGTCAACTGAAGTATTACCATTCTCTGAACCAGAACTACAACTGCTGTCCAATCCCTATTAATAAGATGTTTATATCATCTAATTAGTAACATATTTTACAAACAAATGCAAACCAAATACATATCAGTTTTGACTTCCTAACACAACAACATGTTTACCTCAGTATTGCCACCAACAAATTCGGTTTGTTCCGTTTGTGGCTGTCCCCGTCCTTGAAAAATCTCCATGATTTCATCTATATCCATTTCTGCAGATTGTTTTACATACCAAAATCAATAATCACAATAACTACCAAAGTAAAAGAACATCCATGTCACTAAAACAATCTGCCAGAATAATTACACCTTAAGTAAAAGAATAATCAATGTATCCTAAAGGTTAACCAATTACATAATTTTCCTAGATGACTACACTTCCCTGCTAGATTATTAGAGCTGCAGTTTTCAACAGAACACCGTCAACCAAACTCCTATAAGTTTTGAGTTCAATTAGTGGAACATCTAGCAAACATTGAACAAAGGAAGTATGAGAACAATTAATTCCTAAGCAACCTTAGCCTTTCAAGGTCCCCTTTGATGACTTTCAAGGTCAATAAGAGACATGGATGTTGGAGAGTTTATAGTTCCAATACCTTATGTCAAACAAGTGAAGGTATAATCTGCTTCTAGATAACCCTTCCTTATTTCCGTCGTTAATTATAAGGTCTCTGCATCCTACAAGGTCTTTGTTCAGGATAAAAAGCTTACACTTTGTCGTGGATTTTAGCTATCAAAAGCTGGTGGGAGACTTATAATTGGTTCTGATGGAATATGGGATGCTGTATCATCAGAACTGGCAGCAAAATCTTGCCGTGGTTAATTTTAATATGGCAGCGCAACAATTTTTTTATATGGCAGCGCAACAATTTTAATATGGAAGCTTCAATTTCTTAGAGTTTTGCATCTTTTTCATACTTAATTTGTTATCAAAATTAATACTTTTTAAAACTCCATTTTTAAAATTCAACTCCTATTAAAAATTATGGAAGAGAAAGGGGACAAGACAAGCAAATTATTTGAGAGAGATTATTTTGGAAGGAGCACAAGAGGAAATTGCAGAGAGAAGATAAGTGTAAAATTAATTCGATATATAACAATCATCACCATTTCAGTTTCAAATGCAAATTCAACAACAGATAAGTGTAAACTCATACCTTGTTTTGTGTGAGATAGTAGATCGGATACAAATCTATATGGTTTTGCTTGATTCACCAGCAAAATTTAGATTGCCGGAACTTGGAACCTTGTCGTCTGAGAAGATGAAGTGAGGTGGTCCGATTCAAAAAAAAAAAATTACGTCGGAGAAGATGTAGTGCAGTGGTCGTTGTCCGGTAACAGGCTCTTGGCATGAATGAAGGAAAGAAAGTCGAAGGAAATAGAAGTAAAACTGAAATTTGTTTTGGAGTATGCGAAAGTAAAGTAAACAGGGGGTGCAATCAGAACAAACAAAAAACATTAAAATACAATTTTTTTAGTTTTTTTTTTTTGGTTTAACCGGTTGCTATAAGCCACCTGTCCTGGGAAAGGGAGCTTTCCCATGGTGGGAAACAACTCCTTGTTCCCAGGCTAAACCTCACCTAATAACTAATAGAGACTCCTTAAATGGACTATACATGTACACATCATTTATTTATAATTTTGTAATAAAAATATCTATTAAAGACTCAATGACAATACACTAAAAAAGACTCCAACGAAAAGTATTTAAATAAGTCTCACTAACTTTACATCATTATACAAAAGTAATATATTTATTAAATTATAAATTACTTCTTCTGAAACTGGGACCAACTTGTATATATTTGATTACTTCTTTTAAATGTGAGATCTGTTAGTTGCTCTGAAGAGAGTCATTGTATAGTTGTCTGTTACTTAATAGGTATTTTTTATTTTTTTATCCAATAAGAGATATTTAGTATAGAGTGTTCCTTGTTAAGCAAGGAACCCTGTTAAAGATTAAATTTGTTGTTAGCCTCTGAAAGTTAAGCTCATAGTTATTGGGCCCTTAACTTGGTCTTGTAGCCCAAGAATGACCCAAATATTTGTGCCCAACTATTGACTATTTCTTTTGAGGATTTCTTTTTAGGCCCCCTCATATCTCTTCAGGCTTCTTAAACTTACGTTTTTAACCTCAATAACATGTTCGTATATAATTATCGGAGCATCATGTATGTAGCTACCAGATGTTTATTTTTAATTTTCATTTTTACACCTATGATAGTTATCTATCAAATGTTTCTTACATAACCTGAGACAGAAATGCACTAATGTCACCTTCAAGACGTCAGACATAGCAAATTTGTTAATAAGAAGCAACAAAAACAAGAAGTGTGTCAAGAAGGATTATTAAAATAATATACAGTTGATGACTTGATTTATTTCATAACATTGTCGTGACTTTGAGGATGCTAATATCAAATGTTTAATTTATACACTGAACTTCGTTTTGAAAATTAGTAAAGGTACACATTTATCACCATAATTCTTATTTTTCTTCAATACGCCTGAAACCTTATTCCTAACGTGGTCCATATAATCGCATACATACAATTAACAAAAATCCAGAAAGTACCCAATAACAACATACACTGAATCAATTTGGATTATATAAACCGAACCCATAACAATCTGGTTTGGATTATATTGTCCAAACAGATTCAATATTTCAAAAAAGAAAAGAATGACCCCAACATTGATAAGTTCAAGAAACAAGGACTTACCTTATGTTTGGTGTTTGATAATGCTCGAATTGAGATGCTTTTGACAAAAAAAACCTTCAAGAATCACCCAATGTTGGATTTTCGGATTTTAGGGTGTGAGAGAAAGTTTCAGGGCATAAAAACAAATTGTTGAAATTAGAAGAGGTTTATGATTTCGAATTATATATATATATATATATATATATATATATATATATATAAAGATTTCATCTTATATAATCTGAAACATGCCAATAAGGAGTTTGAATTATTATTAAAGGGTATTTTGAAAGAAAAAGGTGCGTGAAAAATATTTAATTAAGAAAAGAAAAGTAACAGCCTTGAATCAAATTAACATGGATGGTTTAGTTGTATCACTTTCAATTGAATTGGATGATATGTTTTTTTTAACAGAAATTGGATGATATGGTGTCTATAAAATTTATAAAATAATTTATGTCCTCATAAAAATGTCAAAAAAATCAGTATACAAATCAATATAATTTCATGAGATTATTCTTAATATAAAACCCAATATACATATAAACAAATCAGAGGTTTAATACACAATTACACATGAATTGGAGGCATAAAAAAAAAAACAACACGTTGCAATGATGAAACTAGTACTTTTGATCAATGATGAAACTAGTACTGAAGTCACAAAACTAATATAATGTTGACAAAAAATAAACTAAAGAATAGCCTGAACAGGCTCAAATTAAATCCTTCAAAACTTATCCAAAAAAGCTACTTCTCTTTAAGTGTATTTTCGGCTTGATTAATAAAACATTTTATTGTGAATTGTCTTTTATTTTTTTTTTGCTTCTCGTGTTGAATATTTTATGGTTGCTTTCCTAATAATTGAATTCAGAGCAAAGGTTCTGATAAAAGGAGAAAGATAAGTGTGTTGTGCCATTTTTAAGGGATGTTAGTTGTCATCTTATATGTGTTTCTTTTAGGTAGCTAGTGTAGTGTTTGACTATAATGAAATTGGTTGTTTCTTTGTTTGATGGGAGATAGATTTTTCCGTATGACAAATGCACAATCCAAAGCTATTGAGTTCGATAGGCTCTTGATTGGGATTTGGAAATAGAAAAATCAAGTGAGATAAATGAAGAATACAAAAAAAAAAAAAAGTATTAAACACAATTTGATTGACACTTACTCTACATGTGACTAGAAATATGTTGGATGTATAAAAGTTACCCATATATACCTAATGCATAGGTATGTAACATTCTCTTATAAATCAAATATTTCCTCAGTTTCTAATCGACGTGGGACTTAACTACCCACACTTAATTTCTAACAATATTTTCTTTAAGTAAAAATCACCCACATTACTAATCTGATCCACAATATGATCCTTCTCTTACTCCCCCACTGAGCTAAACTAGGGCTCTCATATCACTTATTTGGGGAGTCCGGAGAGTAACAATGAACTAAATATTCAAAATCAGTAAGTGTCTTTGACATCACATTTTTCCCTAAAACTTTAAGTTATTAAATGTACGAGTCCCTTTTATAAGTCCAACATTTCCTCCATTTATAGTTGAGGTAGGATTTAACTACCCACCCTTAATTTCCAACTATTGGAATGCATGTTTCATGTCAGCGTCCATCACGATAACAAATTGATTGAAGATGAAATTGAGCTAGTACTTTTTGAAGATAGAAGATGAAGATAATGTGTTTGATCATACTTAGGGTCGGTCTTAAAATTTTTGGCGTCTTGTGCGAAACAATAAAATTGTGCTGTTTTATTTATTTGAATATTTTCAGTCTTGAATTTATAGTTGCAAAAGATTCATTTATAATCAAAGTTCTCTAAAAATACATTTTCAATAAAATTAATCAAAACGAATTAAAAAGAAATATATTTATGTAATACTAACTACTAAGTAAAAATAATAATTTGGGTATCCTTTAAAAAATGGCGCCCTAGGCTACCGCACCTTCCGCCGCTCTCGGGGCCACCCCTGATCATACTAATAAGATTAATGAGTTGATCATATCAATACGTTCATGAGTGCATAGTAGGCAAAATATCAAAGATAACGAGCAAGTGTTACTTTCGTTGGCTTCATTATTCAATTCTTATAAACTATTAGTGCAGTGAATGTTAGGAAGGAAGGATACGACACAAATAAATGAGGTAGTCAAATTGTACCCAAAAAAAATGAGGAAGTAAAATTGTTGAAGGAACAATAAATCTTCTGAAGTCAATTAAATTAATACTAGTAACTAAATGTTGGAAGGAAAGAATTACGGTGAAACATATAGTAGAAGATTTCAACTAAGATATTACTATAGTCAAGTGCCATTACTCTAAAGAGTTTAGTCACGTACAATTTAAATGCCCAACATTCATGGAGGATCTGGGTAGCCTAAAAGAGAAGGTGGAAAATTTGAAGAGTGGTTCTTTTTCAAACATGGTTAGTTACGATAATGATTATATATTTTTTTTACTTTGTGAAGATGAAATTGATAATAAAGTGAATAAATGTGAGACTTTAGATGAATAGGGGATATGTTATATCAAAAGTGTGCATTTTTTTAACAAGCTAAAATGGAAAGTAGAGGATGTCTTCACCAGTCATGATAGCTGAAAGAACAAGTTGACATACATGCATTTAACTACCGGAAAGAAAACATTTTTACCCTGTCTGTCAATTGATGTAAATATGATGTCTTCTGATTAAAAACACTATTGTTCCTTTCCTTCCAAGACACATGCAAACCAGATTAATTACAGAAAAGAATATGTGAATTGCGGTAACCCTGCTAAAAGACCAAATTGAAGAATATGATCACGAAGCACCTCTGGAGCAACAAAAGTTATACCTAACCACTGCGAAACAGAAAATCACAGACTGCAGAAGGTAGCATGAGTTAAAAATAAATGACTAGCAGTCTCCTGAAAACCACACCCTCCAACACATTGGTTATCGTCTTGGTGAAGGACACAACACCTCACAAGATTAACTTTCATGGGTAGACGGTTGCGAAGAAGTCGCCAAGCAAATAAAGAAACCTTAAGCGAAACATGCTTATACCAAACATTGTCGAATAAACCCCTAGCAGGAGGCTCATCCATCGATGTTAGACGATAATAAACCCCTTTGACGGTATAGCCATGAAAGGGATTGAACAACCACAATCAAAAGTGTGCATTTATTCATACCCTATATTAAATAGTGACAAAAAAAAGTTTTGTAAATATAGAGTTAGTTTGAGTTTTTCTATCGCACAACAACCCTACAGTTTTGGTTATATTTGTGATTTGAGCAGTTTGATTTGAGATAGTTTACATTTTTTTCTTGCAAAAATTGTACTAGAGATTGCAATTTTCTTATAATTTTTTCATTGTGAGTGGTCTTTTGTTTTTCCTTTATATTCTTATTGTGTGTGATATTCTCTAGTTCCTACTCAACAAACCTAACTCTACAAAAATAGTTTGTAAAATGAAGATGTCCCTGGTTATAAACGAGTTAGAATTGAACATATTAAACATGATTTGGGTGACATGACAAATCTCAAATAAGATATAAATTGATCTTAAAATTTGGGTTAATTTAACCTCATCTACCCAACCTTACAATTAAAATTAGACGAGAGATGACTCTCATTTTCAAGTTATGCTCGTTAAGGTAAGTTCTTAACACCACGTGCAAAACTCTCTACAGGCCAATATTTTTTCTTTCACAAAACTCAAACCAAAGACATACTTAATGAAAATCAAACTCCCAAATACGTATACTCAGAATACTAATGTAGTCTTAAAATTTTAAAGGAGACCCCTTCAACTGAAATATACATGTACATATACATATGTACTAAAAAATAATTAAAGAATGAAAAATTATTATTAATATAAGTGACACTAATAATCATTTTACAACTATATCAGATGAGATTTAAATCACGAATATTCTCTAAATTACAAAGACCAAAACTCTTAACACACTAAGCTCACGCCTCATGTAGAATTGAAATATTCTTTTGGTAAAAAGAATAAAGAGTATTGTCACAAGATTGTACCATTCCCTATAATAATTAAAATAGCTTTTAGGAACAAAAGAGTTGATTGATTCTCATCTTGTAGACTGTGTTTACAGGTATTGCCTTCAGCTTCTTAATGATTTTGGCCATGACTGCCTGTTTTAGAGTCCATCAACAATGATCATTAAGGTAAAAGGTGATGGGAATAGTGGAACGAATACATATCCAAATCTGCCTAAATTATATCACCAAGAAAAAAAGGGGATTCCCTTATAAATATCATTGTTAATTATCAACAGGTTTATAAGTAGGATTGGTTGTCATGTTTTCAAGGAAAATGGAGTATGGTTTGGCTACTTAATTAAGAAAGGGCATTAGATACAAATTTACATAGGAAATAGAAAGAATATTTCATATTCCTAATAAAAAATAAACCCTTAGCATGGAGGTGCCATCGTTCAATTTTACTCATGGCTGTAAATATTGAGAAAGAAAAAAAAATGGAAAGCTGTGATGAATGATGGATTTTTTAAGTTATAGAAAATGGAGGTGCCATACCTAAAATTATAGAATGAAACTTTTAATTTCTTTTGAGAAATGGAGGGAGGTTTTTTAACAAGAAAACACATATCAACATTTTCTTAGATTTTTAACAAGAAAAGCATAAAAATAATATTATGTTTGTTGTGCAAATAATAGAATTGATTTCTCATTATTCTAAGTTATGTTTGTAATATCCCTATCAATTGAGCTAAACTCGTGAAGACGACAACGATGTATAATATAGTTGATGAGTTTAATAAATCGCGCTAGCCTTATGGCAAATTTTATTCAAAACTCCAACCATGCTGTTTTTAGATAAGGTACAAGTTAATGTAGTCACTCACACGTTAGAGTAGTGATAGGTCCGCAAGTGCACGGAAATATCGGTTTTAGTATAAAAGATGTCGAATCCACAGAGACCAATGTCAAGTACCGTTATCTATCGTCACGTTGTTTATCTGAGGCGATGCTAATTAGTTTGGTTGCAAAATTGGGAAAAGTACTTGTTTTTAATTACTTTAAACGACGAGAGCCCGGAATATAATTTGTGTCGACCGTTGATGCTTGCTAAATCGTATTTTATTATTGTATCAGGAAAATATTTTCGCGCGTTAAAAGGATTAAATTAAAGGGGTCGTCAGCTTTCGCGTGTACGACATCGAGTTTTGACCTTGTAATTTATTCGACCGCTTTCACGCGCACACCTTACAACTTCAAAACTCTCTTTGAAAAGAATAATCAATTTACGTTTGAAAAGTTATTTTTAGTAGAAATTTTAATTTAAAGGTACCGTTGGCTTTCGCTTGTCCGACCTCGAATTTAAGCAAGCTGTGTCATTAATGGATGGGTTTTTCATGAATTTAGACAAGATGAACTCGATCTTTTCATCCCCGACCTCGAAGGTAAGCTTTCCTTTCTTTACATCTATGATGGCACCAGCCGTAGCTAGGAAGGGTCTGCCTAAGATGATTGGGATATACGAGTCTTCAGTGATGTCCATTACCACAAAATCGGTGGGAATGCACAACTGGCCGATTCTTAACGGTACATCCTCCAGTATTCCTACTGGGTACTTAATAGATCGATCAGCCAGCTGTAGAGACAACTTGGTCGGTTTTAGCTCCCCTAGGTTGAGTCTCTCACAGATGGAAAGAGGCATAATACTCACACTAGCGCCCAAATCACAGAGCGCTTTATCGATGACGTAGTTGCCAATAACACAAGGAATTGAAAAACTCCCTGGATCTTTCAATTTGGGTGGCATCTTATTCTGGATGATAGCGCTACACTCTTCAGTGAGTGCTACGGTATCATCGTCATCGATTTTTCTCTTATTTGTCAAAATTTCTTTTAAAAACTTGGCATAAGAAGGCATTTGAGTAATTGCCTCTGTGAAAGGGATATTTACGTGGAGCTTCTTCAAGAGCTCCATGAATTTCTTCAACTGACCCTCACTCTTTGACTTAGCAAGTCTCTGAGGAAATGGGATTGGAGGTTTGTAAGGGGGTGGAGGAATATAGGGTTTCTCTTTTTCTTCCTCCACCACCTCCTTTCTCTTTTGGATTTGATCACTCTCAGTAGGCACAGACTCCTCCTCATCACCTTTCTTCTCACTTGGGCTTTCTAACTCTTTTCCACTGCGCAAAGTAACAGCGTTCAATTCCCCTTTTGGGTTTGGTTGAGGTTGCGCAGGGAAGGTTCCCGAAGGCGCAGCTGCTCGTTGTTGGGCCACTTGAGCAATTTGTGTTTCCAACATTTTGTTATGGGTGGCCAATGTGTCAACTTTAGACGCAAGCTGCTTAATCATTTCATTTGTATGAATGTTTTGATTCATGAACTCTTTGTTTTGCTGAGTCTGAGCCAAGACGAAGTTTTCCATCATAAGTTCCAGGTTTGACTTTTTAGGAACCGCAGGAGTGACAGGGGCTCCTCTTTGGCCTTGAAAACCAGGGGGTGTTGCAGGTGCAGGACTTGGCGCAAAGGTAGGATTGTTATTCTTGTAGGAAAAATTAGGGTGGTTTCTCAATCCAGGGTTGTACGTGTTAGAGTACGGGTTACCTTGCGCATAGTTTGCCTGATCGGTTTCAGCTAGCAATTGACACTCAACAGCGATGTGTCCAAGGACTCCACAAATTTCACAATTTGGAGTCACAGCAGCAGCAATAGCTGGTGGGGCGAGGGACATGTTGTCAAGCTTATGGTACAACGCATCCACTCTAGCATTCACGTGGTCAAGGTTGCTAACTTCGTATATTCCTGCTTTGGGTTGTGTTTTCTCCACTTGAGCGCGTTCGCTCCCCCACTGGTAATGGTTTTGCGCCATGTCTTCGATAAGGGCATAGGCGTCATTAAACGGTTTGTTCATGAGAGCACCTCCTGCAGCGGCATCAAGGGTCATTCTTGTGTTGTACAATAGACCATTGTAGAAGGTATGAATTATGAGCCACTTTTCTAGTCCGTGGTGTGGGCAAGCTCTCATTAATTCCTTGTATCTCTCCCATGCTTCGAAAAGCGACTCACCGTCTGTCTGCCTAAAGCAGGTGATTTGGTTCCTGAGTTGTGCCGTTTTGCTCGGCGGAAAATATCTAGCAAGGAACGCTTTCTTGAGTTCATTCCATGTCGATATGGAATTAGACGGTAGGGATTGTAGCCACGATCTGGCTCGGTCCCTAAGGGAGAAAGGGAATAAACGCAGGCGAATGGCTTCGGGATCGACGCCATTGCACTTAAGCGTATCGGCGAACTGCACAAAGACAGAAAGGTGCAAGTTCGGATCCTCCGTCGGGTTTCCGGAGAATTGGTTCTGCTGCACTATTTGCAGCAGAGAAGGTTTGAGTACGAAATTGTTCGCCGCAATCGCAGGACGAACAATGCTCGTATGGGGCTCCTCATCAGAGGGCACAGCGAATTCCTTAAGTGGCCGATTATCATTAACGTCGCCCATTTCTGTCTGCGTTTCAGACTCTAAAGGTGTTTCAAGCTGTAGTCGGCGTCTTACTCGGAAGTAGCGCTCAATTTCGTCTATGGGTCTAACAAGATTATCGGCACTTCGGATTCTTCGCATACAATTTTTTTTTTTTGTTTTAAATAAAAAACAAATAAAATGCCTTAGTCTATACGGTGTGACAACGGAGTTACGATATTGTCAAAATTGGTCCCCGGCAACGGCGCCAAAAAACTTGATAGGTCCGCAAGTGCACGGAAATATCGGTTTTAGTATAAAAGATGTCGAATCCACAGAGACCAATGTCAAGTACCGTTATCTATCGTCACGTTGTTTATCTGAGGCGATGCTAATTAGTTTGGTTGCAAAATTGGGAAAAGTACTTGTTTTTAATTACTTTAAACGACGAGAGCCCGGAATATAATTTGTGTCGACCGTTGATGCTTGCTAAATCGTATTTTATTATTGTATCAGGAAAATATTTTCGCGCGTTAAAAGGATTAAATTAAAGGGGTCGTCAGCTTTCGCGTGTACGACACCGAGTTTTGACCTTGTAATTTATTCGACCGCTTTCACGCGCACACCTTACAACTTCAAAACTCTCTTTGAAAAGAATAATCAATTTACGTTTGAAAAGTTATTTTTAGGAGAAATTTTAATTTAAAGGTACCGTCGGCTTTCGCTCGTCCGTTACCGTATTTTAAACTCACAGACGCCAGCTTTCGCGTGTACGGCCACAAGTTTAAAATAGCATTTTTGAAAATTAGAAATGTCTAAATTAATTAAAAAAAACGCTTTCGCTGAATTTTAAAATCAATTCCTGAATTTTCTACGACAGATACAAGTTTCACTCTTTCGATATGAAATCGGTATCGCGTTATTCCAGCTTTCGCTGTAAATATTTATAGTTAAGAATCAGAATTTTCAGGCTTAAAAATAATTCCTGTCATAGTTACTAATCATACAACTTAACAGAGTACCATTGGTACAACATTCATCAAATTCCGGACTCGGTAAAATTCTACTCAGACATGGTAATTATAGTAAACATACTTCTCTTCATGCTACTAATCATGGTCCAAACAGTGAGCAATAACATAAAACAATTATGAATAGTAAATAGAACTAACCTGAAATAGTGGATACTTAGAATTAAAAGATATAGTCACACGGCTACGGTGCACAACAACAATCCAATTTGAAAAGAATATATGCCCAAACCGCAGCAACATAAAGAATTGGAATTGAATGATTATACATCAGCACGTCAACCAGGTGACCAACACTTAAACGCATCAACAGTGAATTAATCGATACAACAGCGGCGACCAAACACGCCAGCAATACAAATCATCGAACAACAAATTCAATTATATTAATGGGAGATGATTTGCAGAACACAGTAGCCAAACGTGTACGTGAAACAACACAAAATTAAAATAAAAAAGGGACAATAGATGAAACTGGAATATGGAATTGAAATAGTACTTCTTAATTAATAATTGCAAGTAACAAGGTTTTGAAATTGTACGGTAGCATAAAGGTTTTGAATAGAAAATAATTTGCAGAACTAAATTGCGGTGGCTAAAAGAAAACTGAAAGCTTAAACAAAAATCTCTAAAAAATGCTTGGTGTCCTGGACTGATTCTTGAAGGTCTATTTTATAGCCAAAGGTTCATCAAGGAGTGCTTCTGATCATGTCCAAGGTAGTGGAGAAAATGCAGGAAGTGGGCAAACTGCTTCTGAAACATGGGGAAAGAATTGGTCTGGCTTTTACTTCCCACTAACTTCAGACTTTTAAACCTTTTATTTTCCCTTTTTACCCTTTCTTTCCTTTTTTCGCCGAATTTCATCATTTTGACGCGCGGAGACCTTTAACAGATAAATACCTGAAATAGACACACAATACCAGCATAACATGGCAAAAATTTATAAAATCAAAATCAAAAAATGTGTAAGTCGAGTCAAAATAATAGTGCATTTTACGTGTTATCAAGTAGTTTTTTTTTTTCTTAGTTATAGTTGATTCTCAGAACTTTGATTTTACCCCACATTGTATCATGCATGATACTGCAAATAAAATGTCATAAGTTTCATTGCAAAAAAAAAAAAAATCAGCCAAAAACCATAGCATAATTCATATTCTTTGGACGTAATATGTAGTAAATAAGAATTAATAATATGTCAATATTTTAATGATTTTTCATACACTAGGAACACTAAATTCATGCAACAGTATCTTTGTAGACTAATTTGTGGAACATCTTAGTCAATCGAGGACTAAAATCCACATATACATTCACTTAGCGTAGGTAATTTGTGATGAAATTTAGATTACAAAGACAAATTATCCTAGGTACTATTATTTTGTAATGGTAAATTGAACCATTAAATATGTGACAATTTTTTATGTTGACGCAGATGCTTACAAAGCAATTCTAATAATCCTCAAGCAGCTATATCTAGGGGAATCTGCTTTGAATGAAAACTTTGAAAACAAGGGCAAAATGCCAGAAAGCAATGCAACCAACCACTCTTTCAAATTAAAGAAGCACCTCGATTATCAACACAAATAAATATATAAATGGGGGTGCAGACCATATTAGTGACTATTTTGAGGAAAACAATGCAACAACACATGGGGGGTATGAGCTAGTTTTAGTGTCAAACAAGGTATGCATGATTCAATGTTGCAGAAAATATATATATGTTTATGGCAAAAGAACAGAACCCCGAGGTAGAGGAGGTGGTGGTGTTGGTTTTCACTCCAAAATCTTATTAAAAGAAAAAATGTATTGTCTTCTTTTCTTGCTTCTCAACAAAGCAAGTATTCCATGATCTCATGTCATGTCATGTGTCCTATTCTTAAAATTTGTTTTGCTCTTAAATTAATTAATTTAGTGCATATTTAGTATTGGGTTAGATGAAATCACAATGACACCGTAAGTTTATAGAGTTGTTAAAAGTTAAAACCATCCAAAAAGACAAGAGTCAATTTCTTTTTAAAAAATCGAGTTAATTTTTTCCTTCTTCCCAATTTCATAGAGTTTATTATGTGTTAACTCGGGTAAAATCTAGTTCAACTATGATTTTACCAATGTTCGATTTTATGAGTGATTTGACTCAAAATCCTAAGAAAAAAAATGTGAAATCAAATGATTTTACGAGTTAAATTCGATTTTAACAAACCTCCTTTCATCGGCTCAATAATTATGTGCATATTATGTTTGAATTTGCGGCGACTTTGACAACATTATGATGACCCGTCATAATTTTGCAAAAACTACAACTTAAAACTTCAACAAATTCACCATGTCACGTTTTATGATTTCGTTAAATTCATCATTAGAGGTTGGAATAGGCTAGGCCATGCCGCCTAAGTCTTGCACGCCAAATATTTAATTTTAAGACCTAAGTCTGGCATGAGGCATGCCATAAGTTTATTTTTTAGGTCTGAGGTTGGTCTTGAAAACTTCACATGGTCTGTTAGTCTGTTTAAAAACTATTTCAATTGAACTTCTTTAAATAAGTAATGTGATTCAAGTTTAAATAAACCAGCAAACTAATAGATTAATAAAATTATACCCCCTTTTGATTTTTAACATGAATTTTAGTTATATCATATTTCAGTTTTAATTTATAATAATACATTTAAACATGCAGAAAAATAATAAACTGACAAACTTAAATTACTGAAAATGTTATCAAATTTATAATCCAATTCAAACTACAAACATAGTACAATAATAATAGTATTAGTAATAAATAATATAATTCATATTTACTGAAGTTGGCCGGCTTGATATGCATAAGAAACTTTTTTTTTTTTTATGGTTTTTTGTGACCTTTTCATTTTAAGAAAGATATCTTACTTAACATGTCGTAGGCTTAACTATAAGCCCATATAGACTAGTCTGGTCTATTCTCATCCCTACCCACCGTGATTCTCAGCATGCATGTAATGATAGAAAAATGTAACATATACTTTATTTAAATTCTAAAGAGAGACTAATAGTGTGAGAGAGAAAGAAATATTTCAAACAAGAGTATGAATGAGACTGACATGAGAGACACAAGCAATATAATAGTCCCCCTAGTTCAAGAAAGTAGCTTGAGATAGAGACACAAACAATGAAAAACCAAGAGTTGATATATACCTATAGACATGGTTGAGTTTTTCATGCAAAATTGCTAATGTCAATGCAAAATTGCTAAGTCTTGAGCTACCACAACCAAATGTCTTCTCAACCTTTCATCACAAACCACCATCTTCTCCTCCTCCTCTTCACACTTCTCCTCCCATTTTCCTTTGCTTCCACCAATGAAGTCACTATCTTACTTTCATGGACACACACTTCCACCAAACTCCCTTCACCTTTTTCCAACTGGAACCCTTTAGACTCAAATCCATGCAAATGGTCATTCATAACATGCTCATCACAAAACTTTGTTACTGAAATCAACATCCAAAATGTCCAACTAGCCCTTCCTTTTCCTTCCAATATCTCTTCACTTTCCAACCTTCAAAAGCTAGTCATTTCAGGTGCCAACCTCACTGGAACTGTTCCCTCTGAAATTGGTAACTGTCTTAACCTTATTACCATTGATCTTAGCTCAAATAGTCTTGTTGGTGAAATTCCTTCAACTATAGGAAACCTCAAAAATCTCCAAAACTTGATTTTAAACTCTAACCAATTGACAGGTTCAATACCAACTGAACTTGGTGATTGTGTTAATCTCAAAAACCTTGACATTTTTGACAATAGCCTTAGTGGAAACCTTCCTGTTGAAGTAGGGAAACTTTCAAATCTTGAAGGTATAAGAGCTGGAGGGAACAAAGATATTGTTGGGAAGATTCCAGAAGAATTAGGTGAATGCAAGAATTTGACTGTTTTAGGACTTGCTGACACTAAAATCTCAGGTTCATTACCTAACTCATTAGGTAAGTTAAGTATGCTTCAAACAATATCAATTTACAGTACTTTGATTTCTGGTGAAATTCCTCATGAAATTGGTAACTGTTCTGAGCTTGTGAACTTGTATTTGTATGAGAATGATCTTTCTGGTGAGATTCCTTTTGAGATAGGTAAGCTTGTAAAGCTTGAAAAGATTTTGCTATGGCAAAATAGTTTTATTGGTAGCATACCTGAGGAAATTGGAAACTGTAGTAGTTTGAAGATTCTTGATTTTTCTTTGAATTATTTTTCTGGTGGAATACCGAAAAGTTTAGGGAAACTATCGAATCTTGAAGAGCTTATGTTGAGTAACAATAATATTTCTGGTTCGATACCAGCTTCAATTTCGAATCTTACAAATTTGATACAGTTGCAGTTAGATACAAATGAGATATCAGGTTTGATTCCAGTTGAGATTGGAAAGTTGACGAAGCTAACGGTTTTTTTCGCTTGGCAGAACAAACTTGAAGGTAGAATTCCATCAGAGTTAGGAGATTGTGTAAGCCTTGAGGCTTTGGATTTGTCTTATAATTCATTCAGTGATAGTTTACCTTCAGGTCTTTTTAAGCTTCAAAATTTAACAAAGCTTTTATTGATTTCTAATGATATCTCTGGCTCTATTCCTCATGAGATTGGTAACTGTAGTTCTCTGATTCGACTCCGGCTTTTAGATAACAGAATCAGTGGTGAGATACCAAGAGAAATAGGGTTTCTTAACAACCTTAATTTCCTTGATCTTTCTGAAAATCATCTTAGTGGTTTGGTGCCTTTAGAGATTGGAAACTGTAAAGAACTTCAAATGCTGAATCTAAGTAACAACTCTCTTTCTGGTGATTTGCATAGTTTCTTGTCTTCTCTTACAATGCTAGAGGTTCTGGATGCTTCAATGAATAATTTTTCTGGTGAGGTTCCTATGAGTATTGGTCAATTAACTTCACTTCTTAGAGTTATTTTGAGCAAGAACTCTTTCTCTGGATCGATTCCTTCATCACTTGGGAAATGCTCAGCTATTCAACTTCTTGACCTTAGCAGCAACATGTTATCGGGAAGAATACCACGAGAATTGTTTCAAATTGAAGCACTTGATATTGCTTTAAATTTGAGTCATAATGCATTATCTGGAGTAATCCCAGAAGAGATTTCGGCTCTTAACAAGTTGTCTGTTCTTGACCTTTCGCATAACAATCTTGAAGGTGGCTTGATGGTGTTTTCCGACCTTGAAAATCTTGTTTCTTTAAACATTTCATACAACAAATTCACTGGTTATTTACCAGATAGCAAGTTGTTTCATCAGCTAGCAGCAACAGATTTAGTTGGAAATCAAGGTTTGTGTCCTAATGGTCATGACTCATGTTTCATCGGAAATGCTGCAATGACAAGGATGTTAAATGGCTCTAATTCTAAGAGGTCAGAGATAATTAAAGTTGCCATTGGATTGCTCAGTTCTTTGACTGTTGTAATGGCAATCTTTGGAGTTGTTACGGTCTTTCGAGCGAGGAAACTCGTTCGAGACGACAATGATTCTGAGATGGGAGGAGGAGGAGGTGATTCATGGCCTTGGCAGTTCACACCATTTCAAAAGGTAAACTTTTGTGTGGAGCAAATCCTAAAATGTTTAGTGGAATCCAATGTAATTGGAAAAGGGTGTTCGGGAATCGTTTATCGCGCAGAAATGGAAAACGGCGATGTCATTGCTGTCAAAAGGCTCTGGCCAACAACAATGGCAGCCACTGCCACTACTGGAAGATATGATCATACTCAAAGTGACAAGTTAGCAGTTAACGGAGGAGTTCGCGATTCCTTTTCAGCCGAGGTAAAAACTCTTGGTTCGATTCGCCACAAGAACATTGTTAGGTTCTTGGGATGCTGTTGGAACAGAAACACAAGACTTCTTATGTATGATTACATGCCAAATGGGAGTCTTGGAAGCTTACTTCATGAAGGAAGTGGTAATTGCTTGGAATGGCACATTAGATTCAAGATAATACTAGGAGCAGCTCAAGGTGTGGCTTATTTACACCATGATTGTGCTCCTCCTATTGTTCACAGAGATATTAAGGCCAACAACATCCTCATAGGTCTTGAATTTGAACCATACATAGCTGATTTTGGACTTGCAAAACTTGTTGATGATGGAGATTTTGCTCGATCTTCAAGTACACTAGCAGGTTCTTATGGTTATATAGCTCCTGGTTAGTACTACTCTTCCAAAAACATCAAATCCTACTATTCACTTTTATTTATATATCCAAACGTGGCCAATGCAACTGCAATCGCGGCCATTTGCATAAACAATCGCTTGATAAGCGCTTATGCTAAAATTCCAGCGTTTACTTAAGTTGTTTATCCAATCAAAGCTTAGGCGAGGGGAGAATCTATCCCCATAATCAAGTACAAAACTAAATAAAGGTTTCACATGCATGTTTTTGTATTTTAGTTTCATGTTTTTCTAAATGATCTTTTAACTCACGGTTACTTGTTTTTCTGAATGTTGAAATTTGAAGAGTACGGATACATGATGAAGATAACCGAGAAAAGTGATGTATACAGCTATGGTATTGTTGTATTAGAAGTACTAACAGGGAAGCAACCAATTGATCCAACAATACCAGATGGACTTCACATTGTTGATTGGGTTAGACAAAAAAGAGGTGGCGTTGAAGTGCTAGATGAAAGCTTAAGAGCAAGGCCAGAACCTGAAATAGAAGAAATGTTGCAGACTTTAGGTGTTGCTTTGTTATGTGTAACTCCAAGTCCAGATGATAGACCAACCATGAAAGATGTGGTTGCAATGATGAAAGAGATTAAACAGGAGAGAGATGAATGTGTAAAAGTTTTCGATGGATCTTCTACAAATGATCAACATGAAAGTAATCGTTCTGACGAAGAACAAGTCGAAGGGATGAAACATTCATGTCCAACGTCAAGCAGCAGCAACACAAATATGAAATTGCATTACTCTCCTAATAGTTCTACTACACTAAAGTAACTTTGAAATAGTTAATAACAGCAATGTGACTAGGGAACTAGAATTTCTTAGCATGAGTGATTTGGTTTTTATTTGATTTTAATTGCTTCAGCTTCATAATTATGGTTTGATTGTGCATAAGGATATTTTAGTCTTAATAATTGTGAGATTTGAAGTAATCTTTCTTCATTATATTTACTTATTTCTTTCTTTCTCTTTTCTTGCAAACTATATCAAGGAGGATATATAAACCTTTATATATGTAAGAGTGCAGTTAGCTCAAGAGCCAAGATATATCTCAACTTCATAAGGGTTTTGATCTACATACTATTTAAATCAAACATAGGAAATAGTAGGTACGAGACTGGCTGACCGGCATAGGGTTCATGATGAAGATTGCATCGATTAACATCGGATGTTTGGAAGGGAGAGTTAAGAAAATGAAGATATATATGTTCCTTGGTAAGTAAGCTGGACTTGATTTCAATCAGAAATCAAAGTTGAAGTGGTTGATAGAGTACTACCCCTCCAACTGTGATCGGTTCTACGCCCCGGCAATGGGTAATAGCAGAGGGATTATAACCATTTGGAATAACACAGCTTTTAAAATGTTAATCAGAATGTTAACCTCAGTTTATAGTTTTTCCTCTTGATTTTGTTTATGAGCGGTTATTAGACGTAATTGGACCATACACAATCTGCTCCCAAGTTGAACTGGTCCGATTTTGATTACCTTACACGATTATATTTCACATCTGCTGCCAGCCAACGTGACTTAAAAATGAAAGAGTCATTCCATTCAAACTAACAAGACAAATGTACATTTATTTCAAATCTCATAGATTAGTGAAAACTCTAACTGATAAAGCAACTTTGCTCATTGTCATTACATAAGAAAAAAAAAACAGTAATTTTTTGGATTTGTTATCCAGATAGTAATTTTCTTTATTTCCCATGAAAAAGGCAATATGTTTAATTTAAAAAGATGGCTATTATACAAAATGTCTCAACTAATCTAGTCTATGTCAGTATGCTACGATGTAAGATTCATAGCCCATTCAAGCCAGAAGTTATACGTTGGAAGACATCTTCGGTGCATGGAATGGTGAGGCCACCCATTGGATGATCATATCCAAATTCTTCCTCAGCTTGACTCAGCAACTCTTGAAACAATGGTTGGTTTAAGTATGATATTGGAATCATAAACTGTGTCTGTTTCTCTCCGACATACACCGCAAGATAGCCCTTTGGTACTTCTGATGATTTTGAAGCTGCTTGGCTAGCAGTAGTAATTAATGATGATCTTCGAATAACATTTAAACGGAAACCCAATTTTTATGCTTGTTTAAGAGAAAAATAGCAGCGAAAATCTCAAATTTGTGAAGAGTGTTACTAAATACTTGATATGCCAATGACTCATATTTGATCATGCATGTAAAACAAAAAGGCTTATTCGCATTTACTTGTTGATCAAGTTGAGCTTACACATGGATGTCACAAGAATTTCAGACAGTCATGATATCAAGGGCAACATTTTGGAAATCATATTGAAAAATACATCGAAAAACACATGACATGATGGTTATTGTGCTTATGAAGATTGTTTTTGTGATCCTAAATAATGTTACTAGTACTTGGAATACATTACAGGCAATACTTTCATGCTACAGTAAATTGTAGCAATGCCAAACATTAGAAGGTTATAGAGTGGCTGTTCCCTACAGATAAATATTCAACTGAAACTACGCAAATCTGCGATTTTTCTGTTTTGGAACGAGTGAGAAAAAATTAGCAGTGACTTTGATAAGTTCTACCAGCATGCCAGTTTGAATCAACTTCTAATTACTGATAGAATTTGAAATCATTATTTAGCGTGTAAGTCGAGATTTTTTTTTTATAACCAATGAACTAAGTGACAGATACTGAAATAAAAGTAACAGATTATATCATTTGAAAAGGCTTAAACTTCAAGAATAATCTATAACTTGTGATAGGCTTTATTTTTTAAATAAGCATAGTTATTCTTCATAAGCAAGTTTAAATAAAGAACTAACTATAACACTAAAGCTGATTGCCGGTTTTTGGGCCATTTAATCTCTTGTAAAGGGCCAAATTGCTATTTCAAAACCCGACTCTTGCCCATGCTCGGTTTATTAAATTAGGTTAATGTTTAGACCTATAAATAAGGCCGCAAACGGCCAGAATACTTATTTTTTTTATTCAGCCGCTATACATATTTCATCTTTGTGCAAAACCAACCATATGGAAGTTTGGTTCTGTTTATCAATTTCATGTTAATTATTGTGGAATTCAGATAACTTATGACGCTTGATCATATATAATTTCGTTTTGTGCAATTTTATTGATAGTTTACTCAATTGATTTATAGCTTCGTTAGGCTTATTGAGTAGAAATCGAGAAAGTCTATAATGCTTAATTGTAGGTTTGATCAAATTCGGATTTAGGTTAATTGTCCTATAGACACTTGTTCTGTCATGGTTAATAGAATTTTTTGATGCTTAATCAATAGGAATCAAATTCTACTTACGCTTGTTTTCAAGTATGATATTGGGATCACAATCGGCACTATGAAGCACAAACACAAACACCGACACCAGGACAATGACACACCGACACTGCTAATAATTTGAGAAAATTACATAATTCAGTGTAACTACAAGTGTATCATGATGGTGTGTACCGAGACACGTTTAATCTGAGGAGTATCCGTACTTCATAGCTCTGCAACATAGCCTTTACTTACTTTTACAGATTTTGATGTTGCTTGTCTAGCTTTTACTGATGCCCTTATAATAGTGTGTAAACGGAAACCCATTTTTTATGCCCTTATAACAGAGTGTATAAGAAGGGTGTGACTAAATACTTGAGTATGCCAATGACTTGCGGTGTCTGTGAAGGCTAGAGGAAGTGAATTTATAGATTTTGAAATTCTCAGAAAACCCAATTCTAAGAGAGAGAAACAATTATTGAAGGGCTTAAAGGATAAAGAGCATAAAGATAAGTTAGCATGTGCTGCATGTGCTACCAAATGAGACGTGATCAAATGCAACCTCATATCATGATTTAATTGGTGTACTTCATAACTTTGTAATCATGCTTTAGACATGTTTTCTTCATTTTAGAATGTTGATGTCCATCTGATAAGTGACTATAAGGCAATGGATAGCAATAGATCAACAAAAACCACTCTACATGTTTGTTATTATCTCATATAGATCGATATGCTTTGCTAGCCTTTGCATAAGAAAGTGGAACCTTTATTATCTACTTTAACATATTTGATGTTGAACCATGAGAAAGTCTTTAAGACAACACCATGTGATCTTTCATAAGCCCTTGCTGGTCATGACTCATATCATATCTTATGGCCCTCATTATCATGAAATGAATATTCTTTACAAGTTAAAAATATTCCTATGGTACAAAATGTGTCTACGAATCTGTCCGAATGCCACAGTGTCAGATTCATAGCTCATTTAAGGAAGAAATTATGTGTTGAAAGACATCTTCTGTGTAAGGAATGGTGAGGCCACCCGTTGGATGATCATATCCAAACTCTTCTTCGGCTTGACTCAACAAGTCTTGAAATAAAGATTGCTTCAAGCTCTGTTGTCAATAGCGGCTGCTCCAATGCTATTATGGCGTGGAGCGGCCAAAAATGAACCACCGCATCATAGCGATCCAAAGCGGGGCGTTTGGAGAACGTGGGTTCGCGGCCACAAAACGGTGGTGCGGGGCGGACCAATAGCGGGTCAAAGCAGACTCTATTTTGGTTGGAGCACAAAACGAGAGAGAGAGCCAAAATGATTGTGTTTTGGTTTTTGGAGGTTGTTTGCGGTTTGAGATGCAAGTTGTAGGGAAAGACAAGGAAGGAAGAGGAAAGAGAATAGAGTGAATCATCAACTTCGTCCCTGAATTTGCACGAATCGGCCAAATTTGTCCTCCAATTTAACGAAATATCTAAATAGTCTCTGAATTTGTCAGACTTTCATCAAAATAGTCCCTCCATCCAAATGTTCTGTTACATGTCGTGTTGTCTTATACACGTGTCAACAAGGAAGCCACGTGTACAAGGACCAATTTGATGGAAACGATGAAAATTTTAGTTTTCACTTTTCAACTTTAATTTTTTCTGCTTTTCCAGTTTTACCCCTCTTTTACCCTTACCTTCCACCCTCAGATTTCACTTTTTTCACATCAAACACTTTTTTTCACCTCTCCAAAATCATCATCATCTTCGGCGATCAACGTTGGATTTTTTAAGGAAGAATTCATATGTGGTTAAGGTAACGTCGTTCCTCTTCTTTTTCTTTTTCTATGTTCATTTTCACCTATTTTTTGGCCGTTTTTATTTATTTTCGTTTTCAATTTTTATCATTTCGTTTTCAATTTTAAACCTTACTTGATGCTTGCTTTGTTGTTTGCATTTGAGTGTTGTGTTTTTGAGACGGTTGTTTAGATTATTCATTTTAGGGTTTTCAGTTGCCAAAATCCGTCGGATGGAAGACAATAGCACGCTAATCCTGCATCACGGTGGTGGTTTAGAGCGAGATGAGTATCAGAGGCTACAATATGTTCGTGGTGAATTCTGTGTTTGGGAAAAAATGGATACTGATGAGTTATGTTTGTGGGACATTGCAGATGCTACTTCAAGGATCAAATTGATTTCTGTTTATATAATTCAAGGACTTATTTGATGGTTTTTTAATATAATGTGGGGATCGGTTTGATAGTTAGACAAATAATCCAGGGACTAATATGATGGTAAAATTATTATAGAAATCCTACATTTCATTCATCTTCGACCTCTTTTCATTACAACTCTACACACACCTAGAACAATAGAATAACATGTTAAAAACTCAAAAAGCAAATTATGACTATCAAAATCTTAATCAACCTAAGCTCACTTCCTATACATTCAACCTTCAAGCACTCACATCACCATTAAACATGGAGATTGAAGATGAAACTTGACTTTGATAACTCATTTTGCCAATATGCCCACCCCCATCATTTTGGATTCAGTTTGAACAGTTTTGCTTGAAGAAATTTTGGGGATTCTTGTTTTCGGATTCAATAAAAATAAAATAAAAATAAGGGTTTGGAGTTTTTTTGAATCGAGGAAGAACGTTACCACTAATTATTGGAAGAAATTTTGGGGATTTTGGAGTGTAGATTAATGATTCTAAAATTAGGGTTTCAATTTTATATATTTGGGGAAGAAAGAGTCGTAGGGGAAGAAAGAAAGAATCGTTGGGGGATGAAAGAACATTTTCTGCAAATCAATCAATTTCGTCCTTCGAAATTTTGATCACTATCGGCCAAATTAGTTCCTGCTTATGTGGCATCTAACATGTGAGAGGTTAACGGCCACGTCAGCACCGTTAACACTCCAAATGGATGGAGGGACTAAATTAATCGACATTGACAAATTCAGGGACTATTTGGATATTTCGTTAAATTTGGGGACAAATTTGGCCGATTCGTGCAAATTCAGGGACGAAGTTGATGATTTACTCAAGAGAATATGGTGGAATTAATTAAGATCTAACGTTAAACGAGATCTGAATACTGCTATATTTTATTGGTGGGATACAACTATATAATACTCTGCATTTGTTTTTATTTTTATCACAGTTCTTTTTACTTGGATTATTATTATATAAGGATTTTATTCAATTATGTCTAAGACTTCTGGCTTTTATTTCAAATTATGAATACTTCATAAATTTTAAGTAATATATATTTAAGGCATTTTACTATATTTTTTTGTATAGTATGATATTTTAATATTAAATATATTAGTGTCTGTGTCATGAAATAACGCCCGTGTCAATTTTTGGGGTGGCCTCGCCACGCCGCTTTTCCACTTTGACAACAGAGGCTTCAGGTATGATACATTAATCACAAACCGCTTTTGTTATGTCGAACATGTACTGCAACACATAGCGGTTATGCTTGTAAGTTGCATCCATAATTTTAGGACCATCACAAAATCATTCACCCAAAACATTTGGGTGGTGTTTGTTTCACGAATTGCAAATTTATTTCCGAGAATGTGATAATGGGAATCCTGGTTCCTATGGTTGTTTCAAGTTTTCATAAATTATTCTCAGGTACATTTTAGTCATAGGAATAAATTTTACACATGACTTTTCCACATTTTATTCCCATGGAAATAAGAGATAATCACTCATAACTTCCCGCTATCACACTATTTTAACTCTTTTATTTTTTTTGTTTTATATTATAAATTAAATATATTTAAAAATATTAGTGGGAAACTAACTTGATTACCAAACACTTTGATAGGATTAAGATTCCTAGGAATAATGTTTCAGAAAATGTTATTCCCAGGATTGTAAATTTAATCCCTGAATCAAACATATTTTTTTTTTTTGAACAAGTCAAAATGGAATTATATAACAAAGCAGCCCCGAAAGCACAAGGTGTGCCCCAGGACAACTACATAAACGAAGAGTTTACAACAATTGCAAACTGAAACCAAACACACCCTTGAAGTCCGCAAGCTTGAGTCTTATACAACTCTATTTCCTTTAAAAGACCAATCTCGTATTTTCAACACATACATACACAACAATGGGTTTTGGCTGGGATCCATATATCATTACTTGAATCAAACCTCATTCCAAGAAGCATGAGGAACAATTGGGATATGACCATCTAATATTGTGTGTGTTTAAATAAGTTGACTTTATAATTGTGATCATATAAAAATTATCCGATCTTTTCAAAATATAATATAATTAGGATATTAAAAGATATAGTCCAAAATCTCATTATTTTGATACATAGTTATTATAGATAAAATGATGTAGGAAACGTAATTGTCTAATTGATGATCTTCCATTCCATTTCCTTGTTTGTTATTATATAAATAAAATAAACGAAGTCAAATAGTACATGTATGACTGAGGATCGTACTTACATATACGGCTCCTTCATTACCTTATCGACATCAACAATCTAACAATACTCTACTTCTTTACGTCACGTCTACATTTATATACCTTTTCGATATCCTTATTTTTTCTATTAAAAAACATGACTTTTCTGTCTGTTTATCATTATTATTTCTTGTTTGCTACATGCAACCGTCAACATATATGATTTTCTTTTTTTACCGGAATCCAACAAATATTAAGCGGAATGGTAAAAATTAAAATACATCCTTATAAATTAACTTTTGCTTTTCAATTTTACCCTTTCATTTATACAATTTTATTACTTTTTTCATATTCATATCAATATATAAAGGTAATATACCATTTTAGGTTGATTTTTTATTTTTAATTTTACCCATTTATTAAAACATTTTTTCATTTTAATTTAAATTTTTAATAAAAATTAGTTAAATCTTATTAAAATAAGAACAAAACAATATGATGAGCAATTCACAACAGAAATTATATTTGACACTAAAAAAAAATAATAATCTAATTTTGACCTTATATTAATTTTTTTGTTTTGTTTCGGAGTAACAATTTTTTCCCAGTTTTACGCTTCACTTAATTATTTTTGGGTTAATTGGTGTTTACTCTACCATTGAGCGAATTGTGTTTTCCCTTGTGAAAGTGAAATTGGGATTTCAACTTGTAATTTGAAGATTTTTAGTTTTGAACCTTCATAGCATCAAATTTTAAAATTTTAAGGTATTTTTCGTCCCTTGTAATTTGAACGAATTTTGGTTTATCCTCTATCATATTATCTATTTAGTACGGTCAAAAGTCACGAATGTCCAAAATAAAAAAATCTTCAAATTACAAGGTTAGAATCCAAAGGCGGCTTGAAATATACTAGAACAAATTACGAGGAAGATGCGTTGGAGGGATTATCTAGATACAAGCTATGCAAGAAACGTGGACACTATAGTGTGGTGGAGAAAGTTTCTTCGGAAGACAATATGCATGATATGCTCATCAAATCACTCTTTAGCTTATGTGAAACATTAATTTAGAGTGTTTCAGCTTTCTTATTCGCCAAGTTTGACGGGCTGAGAAATGCTTATATATGAGGTGTTTCTTAATTTAGTCGTAAAAAGGGGTGAAAGTGAGTCAGACTAGAGTTTATTAAAAGAGAGAATTCTTAGGAGATTAAAAGGTGAAAATTGAGTACTTGTGGATTATAGTATAGGGTTGAGAAGCATTATGAACACCTTGGAATATGCTCCACTCAAGGTCTTATGTTCGATTTCCCCTAGTACTAATTTCAGTGGGTTAGTCCATTACAAGCAAAAATTACAATTTTTTCAAAAAGAGATTATTCAAAAATGAATTTTATGAAAAGTCATTTGAAATAACTTCTTACTTTGGAGATTTTTTAAAATTTTATGATCCAAACAAAATTATAGCAAATATGATGAAATATTTAGACTGACATTTTAAGATAAGTTAATCAAATGAATTTTTATTTCAACCTCTTTCTCTCTTTAGAAAAAAACTCTCCCGCCTCTCTCTAACAAAAGAGTCCTGCACCAATATTTTCTTCTCCCAAATCTAAGTTTTCTTCAACAAGATGTAGATCTGAAACATGGTAGTTGTTGCTTGACATGGATGACTTCCACCTCCAAACCCCCAAATGGGATTCAGCCACCGGCGCTGCCACAACTCGTTTTGTCGCAGTCATCACTTTGGTGGTTTTTGTGATTTTGTTTCGTTTTGGTGCGTCGCTGGTGGTGTTCGTCGGTTGCGGGTTAGTTTTTGTTCTCGACTTCAGATCTGTGTTGGTGGGTTTTTCTCGCAACTTGCCTCCACCGTTTTGGAAAGGTTGTGTTTATGTTTTACAATCGCACAATTATTTTTGTTTGTTTCTTCGTCGCCGATAGTTGTTTTTTTTCTTTCTTTTTTTTTATTAGAGAATGGGGTGTTTTCGGTTTCTGGCTTGTGGTTGGTTTTGTAAACCAGAGAAGGTATTTTTAACCCAAAAGGGTTTGGTTGGTGACTAATGCGTTGACACACTCTCGATCTCGGTTCAATACGTGTTTCTGTTGAGACTAATTATGTTTGGTTCTTGTTCTCCTTGATTCTCTAATGCTTCATATATGTTGAGATTTGCAGGTCTCAAGGCGTCAGGTGTGCCTCTCTTTGGTATTGGTTCATTTAAGTTATGTCGAACTATTATGCTCAAAAGAGCTTTATACTTGCTGATATGTTCAGGGAGTTGGTACGTTGATCTGAATTCTGTTTTGACAGCCGATTCATTCACCAGTCTGAACCCTATTTGCTCTCACAGATGCCACTCTTTTTCCATTATTTTTAACTTAGTTTCCTATCGGTACCCAGGTTCACTAGGTTGCGCTTGCGACAAATACTTATTTGTTAGGATTAATTTGATTCATCATAATATATTCTCGTTTAGGTTGTACATGAGTCAGGTCAAATGTCCCCTCAATTTTCGCATGCCTTTGATTTCTTTTTATTATATTTTTTCCTTATCTTAAAAAAATAAGTTCCCCTCAATTTTTGCATGCCTTTGATTTCTTTTTATTATATTTTTTCCTTGTCTTAAAAAAAATAAGTCAAATGTCCCCCAAATTTTGTATGTCTTTGTTTTCTTTTTAATATATTCTTTCCTTGTCTTAAAAAATAAATTCATTTCAAGGTTTTCTTAAAAATTCCATGTTAATTTGTTACAATATACAAATCTAAAATACTTATATCTATAATAAAAACTAATGATCATGATTTATATGCATTAGGCTGATAAAAAAACCAAATAGAAGCACACAAAGCTTAAAATTTTATTTTTTCTTTACTAAGTAGTCTAGTGACTATAACTCACACAATTTAATTATGAAAAAGTAGAATATCCAAAGTTCGAACCCGTAATATCCCTACAAACTGAGTTAAACTCACAAAAATAAACTTAAATTTGTTTTAATAGGTCGTCAGTAATTTTTACAATACCCTACATAATTACTCAAAAATAATTATAAGATTTTTCTCTGTACAAGTTAATAAAATATGCAATTTGTTAACAATTTTATATATTAAAAAAAATCTCAAGATCAATACACGAAAATATTCTTTATTGTTTCATCTGCACAATGATTTTCTATGAACTTCAAAATCAAAGTTACAAATGGAGACATCTCAAGTACAACCCTTACGAAGTTAAAATATACAACCACATACATCATTTTCACACAACAATTTGCAATTGAATTCCAAACAAATAATACTACAGATCCTTTTAAGCCTCGCATGTTCAGCTCAGAGTCTCTTTTATTGATTCTACTCTACTATATTTAAATATATATTATTATGCATCTTACTATATATTACATATATTTTAAAATTGATATCTTTTTCATTTTTTTCTCTTTGGTGAAGTTGGCGTGCCATTATTATCCACTGCAGTGCCAGCTAAATTTGCTGCATTCCCATGCTGGTTTTTCTGTGATTTTCCAGCTTTTTTTGCCTCTGGTTTTGTTCCTTGTTGCCTCACTTTAACTCCCCTTATCATCTGTATCACAAATTATATTCCCACCAATTAATTCTCAATTTTTTAATTTCAAAAGAAAAATATATCTCATAATAAAGTTCACTGTTGCAATTTATACTGTTGGATTGAGAACAAACAACTCAAATTTTGGTGAGACCTCGAGCCATGGTTAATTGGTTCCAATCGATTCAACCGTGGTGGAACAAGATGAAGTGTTAAATAAATAAAAAAGAGAAAATATTAAAAAGAATGTAAAATATGAAAATCGGTTGAACCAACCACGGTTTAACCCGAGGTTTCACAATTCAATTAGTTGAACGGGATGAGTTTGGTCCGGTTTTTTAAAACTTTGGTTTGATCTCAATTCAATTATGCCGGGAACTAGGAAATCCAAATCCATGAAAATCAAGTAAAAAATTATAAGAGAAGGCTCTTACAAATTTGCCACACTTCACATCAGAATATATCACTATGAAATCTCCTTCTTGGAGTCCATTAGCTTTCACAAAGTCACCTACAAAATGAAAAGAAATATATTGTGAAAAACAAACAAAAACAAAAAAGCACCAACGATCGATGAATAAGAAGAATGACTCACCAGTGTTCTCTAGCAAATACATCCTGCTTTTGTTGTTTGGCCAATATCTGATGCTCCAAGAAGAAATAATCAGAAAGAGAAAATTTTAGTCTCAATGTATCATCATCATAATTTATAAACATAAAAAACAAAATGATGAAGTTAAATTTGTCCATGAAAATTTGCTTACCTATATCGCATATTCCAAACTCGAGAAGTTCCAATGTCTTCCATTGTAATCGAAATTCCATCTCTTGCTTCCAATTCTGGCAAATGTGTTTCGGCCTCTTTCTGATGTTTTTGCAATAAAATTATGAATCAATAATTTATTTTCTCATAAAATGTAATTAGTAATAGGAAGATAGAAAATCAGTAATTACTTTTGGCAAAACGATTCTCCCCAGACTTCCCACATCACTTTGCTTCAAAACCTTTTGTAGAAGGAACCTCAAGTTCTTTTCAGGCTTCCAACCCTACAAATCAAATACATCAACACATTAGTCATAAAGCAAGATAGTTGTGTTTAAAGTCACACATTTTTAATATTCTCACAATTATAATTGATTGATCGGATAATGGTTGTAAGTTGAAGTTAATATCATGTTGCAAACCTTTATGTTGCAGTAACTGCAGGCAAATGGATAAATACGACCACAATTGTGGTTGCAATGTCGATGCATAGACATTGCAGCCACAATTGCGGTTGTTGACCATAATTTAAAACTTATACAAAAAACAAGTTCAATAACAAATGATTTTGCATTCCCGTGCATTTCCAATAATCACATCATAGATCATATAAATAACCAAAACATATAATCTAACAATTTGATTAAGTTGAAGTCCACAAACCTGTCTTCTATCGGATGCACTTCGACCCTGGTGAGAACTCGGCGTCTGCATGGTGGGGCGATCACGGTCCACTGGAGGCTGCGTCGGCTCAGCCGGAACAACAGGTGCCAAGGAAGCTGCTGTCCCACCAGTCATAGTCTGCCAATACATCCAGTTACCAGGATTTGCATGAGAACCAGCAGCGGCAACATTGGTGCAATTATCAGCACCGCCCAATCTTGCTAGTGGATCAGAACCTTGAATATTCTGATGGTTATTACTATGATGCCTATGATGAGACATAAACCGCCGTTGCCTAGCCATCCTCTTCTTTCGAGCTTCTTTTGTAGCAGAAGGACCTAACCTCATCAACCTATCACCAGGACCAGGAAACAACTGATAAGAATTATACTGATTTCCATAACCTCCAAAATTCATACCATGAGGTTGTAGCACACTGTTGTTGTTGTTCTCCACAAATGATTGATTGTAGTTTGGTGCAACATTGAATTGAGAAGCACCCCATGAATGATTTGATTCCAACATGTGATATTCATTAGTAGCAGCAGGTTGGTAAGGGTTAATGTTATTTGAAACAGAAACATTTGTGTAAGGATCAGCAACATATCCAACTCCAACTCCAACCATTGGTTGTGAAAATTGTTGTGGAGGTACAATGAGAGGTGTTTGATCTAGCCATGATGTTTGGTTGAAACACGCGTTCGATTCAGGTGCAAATGTGTTTGTTGTGTTTTGGTTCTGACATGGATCTTGAAATTGTTGTTGTTGAGGAACAAGATTTGAAGGTATTATTGTGTTAGTGTTGGTGTTTTCTTTGAGCCTTTTGTTTTGAAGATGACTAGTTTGAACCCATTCAAGAATAAGCTTCAACAATTGTTTCATCCCTTCTTTTCCACCACCTAATCTCTTTGCAGCACTTTCAATTGTTGATTTCTTAAGCTTCACATTCCTCAAATCATTCGCCGAGACACTATCTTTGTTAGATTTAAGCCACTCCAAGAAAACCATACTCATTTCATCACTTACACCATCACATGCACCTAATTCATCTCCTTGAATACTCTCTTCCCCATTTACACCGTCACACACGAAAACATCGTCGTTATTTTCATCGATATTCACTTGTTGCGGTTTATTTTCCCTATCATCATGCACTATCATCGGAACTTGTTGATGTTGTTGTTGATATCCATCTTGCAATTGAACTTGTTGCTCTTGTGTGAAATCCACTAAAGGGTTTTCATCTTCATTTTGAAAAATCGAAGCAGGGTCAAAAAATTCATTAGCTTCTAAAAGCTCCATGTAACCAAAAGTATCCATAATGTTAACATCATCCATGCAATCACCACCAACAACAACATCATTATTAGAAACACCAAGATCTTGCTGCTGTTGTTGAGAAATCTCCATAGAAGCAGTTGATGACAAAGTTGTTGGATGACCATGATGATAATCTAATGGATGACCATGTTTTTGATGCATGTTATTATAACCTTGATGATCTACTTCAACATCTGATTTCAAAACAGCCCAAGAAGCTGCAGAGGAAGAAGAAGCCGAGGAAGAAGAAGAGGTAGTAGTTGTTGTAGTTGAAGTACATGCAATGGTTTTTAATGGTGTTGAAGATGATGAAGATGAGGATGATGATGACATGCATGGAAAATCAGGTAAAGGTGGAAAATCAGCATAGAACATAGATGCATCATCATTCATATTCATACCTAAAAGATCACCATCTTGATCATTTGTAGTATTATTCAACCAATTTTCTTCTGCTAAATTTCCAAAACCAACTTGTTCTGTTTCATTCACCAACTTTGCATGCAGATCTAAACCACACTCCATAACAAGATCTAACTTATCTTTCAAAAACTTCTCTCAAATTTCAAACCCTAAACACCCTTTTGTTCAAGTATTCTTCTGGTGTAATTTTTTTCAGATATGGTGTAAGAAATATGGTACTGTTTGAGGAGAGAGAAAGTACAAAGAGAGGAAAAAAATGGATAATTTTGTTTATGTACTTGTCAAGTACAAAAGGAAAAGATCTGTTTAAGGAAGCAAAAGAAGATAAGATTCTTTCAAATCTTATGAATGGATTATGCAACAGAAAACATCTGATTCTCAACAAAAACACTTACCAAGAGAGAGTATATCATTATCAACAACTTGGATAAAATATAATATATTTAATAATGAAACCCTCTCTTACCTTCAAAGAAAGCGACTTTCACTATTCCAAAAGTAGGGTTTTTATTGATTTTTTATTCTCAATTGGGTCATTATCATCCTAAATAAACAACCCTAACCAAAAACAATAACAAAACAACATAGGGTTTTGAAAGGAACATAAAGAACTTGATGAAGAAATTGAAAGGACTAAACTTAGTTTCTTTGATAAGAGAGTGAAGCAGAAAGATTAAGATTCTTTGTTCACAAACCCAGAAAACCAATCAAAAAATTTCAGAGAAAGACCACCCACATGCTTAAACTGATTGGAAACTTGTCATGTGTAAGTATTCTGGTTTGTTCTAGGAAGTTACATAATTTTTTTTTCTTCTGTCTTTTAAAAAATGAATTTAATTTTCTCTTTCTTAGATAAGTTCAAAATGGTTTTTGGGTGGTTTCACACACACAAAAACAAAAGGTTATTATGTAAGAGAGAGAATAAGTGGTTTTTTGAGAGAAAAGGTAGTTTTGGTTTTGGATGAAAGGAATCAATAAAACAAAATTTCTTGCCGCTAGTTTTGTCAAATGAGATTACTCCGGAATTTGTGCTATAGACATTCGTTACATTCTCAGTGGTGGTACTAAACGGTGTCACAGTCTTTATGAGAAAGTAAGGTCTTCTGCTGCACAAAGAAAAATTTAATTTTTAGCTGGCTTTAGATTAATATTTTCATTTTTGTATTCTTTTTTGTTAAATAAAATGTCTTACTTCTTTCTAACAAGAAATGACAGTATTATTTCTTTCATTTGTTACTATTGTGGCCTTTTTTTATTCGGAATTATCTATTTTATTTAAGTTACCACAAGAAAAGTGATAGGAAGAAGAAATTTGTATTTTTTGTGATGCAAAATTAGTCTAAATTTCTCTCAAAGTGACTCCTATTTATCGCGTTAAAAGTGATAGGAAGAAGAGTCCAGATACTTTAAATATGAAGATATATCTATATTGAATATGTATTGGATATTGAACTCCACAAATACTTACGGATACGTACCCACGGATTATCATAATTAATTATTTTAATTTAAATATATATTCTTTATAGGATACTTATACGATATTCGACATACACACAAATATTTATAAAATACTTCATAGATATGTATCTTGGAAAAAAAATATGAAAGGTAAAAAAGTGAGACTGTGTTGTGAAAATTTAATGAAGATGTATATCATTCAATTTAAGATATGAATAAATATAATTGATTAAAAATTATGTTTTTGGTTGAAGGAGAGAGAAAGAGTTGATATCCTAACATATCAACTCAGTTTCATGGCGATACATCATTAATACAATTCAGTTTTACGCCTTTTACTTTTGTTTACTCTGCATTCTTCTTCGCCTCATCAAGTTTTATCTTATTGAATTTTTCTTATAAGATTTTTAATGAGACAAAAAGTTTTTTTTTTTAGGGAAAACAAATGGAATATATTAACAATTTAAGACATCCCTCAAGCACAAGGTGTACTTAGGGAGACTCTTAATAATTACAATCTGTCTTCCACCAGTACAATAGCATTTAGCCAATGCCCAAACAAAGTAGAGGGCTTGACCACCACGAACTAAAACCAAAAACAAAGTTAATGTTACTAGCATATACCCACAGTAGCGAGGTGTGTTTTACTTTATCTAACAATTGAAATATGGAATTTTCTACATTATTAAACAATCTATTATTGCGACCATTCCAAATAGTCCAAGCACAAATAGGCCAAACTAGCTACAAAAATAAAAAGCACTTTGCGCGTAAACCTCCAGCTAAATGACTAAACTGATAAAAGTGATCGAAAATGCTGTCAGCATCCGGTCCTGATACCCCAAGCCATGATCGCACCGCCTGCCATAAAGAGGCATAAAAACCACAAGATAAAAACAAATGTTGAAAAGTATCAAGAAGGTCACAACCCATCAGACAACCCACCACACCATATGTAACAACACTGCGATCCATCAAATTAGACCGAGTGGATAGCCTATCACGTAACATTCTCCAAGCAAAAACATACACTTTCAGAGGAACTTGTTTATGCCAAACAAGGTCCGCCCTTTGATCTACCATTGGAGTAACTTGTGCATCTAAATAATTATAAGCACCATAGACCGTGTAACATGCGAATGGATCAAGCTCCCACCTCCAGAAATCTATAACATCAAGCTACAAAGAAACTACGCCAAAAAAGGTGATTAGTAGCACTTTTTTTAGACTTTAATAGCACTTAAAAGTGCTATTAAAGCCCCCGCTATTGTAGGATATACCATCTATAATAGCACTTTTAAAATGCTATTAAAAATGTATTAATAGCACTTTCCATAAAAGTGCTATCTTTAGTCATTTATTTTTACCCTGTTGTTATAGCCTTTTTTATAAAAGTGCTATCGTAAGTAATTTTTTATTTTAAAAAAAATTAATTAATTCTAGAGATCATTTAAAATAATTAAATTTTTATAGAGGAATTTCATTACTCATAAAAATACAAAACAAGTCATTCAATATATTCATTGTAAAAGAACCTAATACAATGTATATATTATCAAGAAAAGCTCTTCAGGTCTTTTATATGTATCTCTGTTCCTCTTCATTTCCCTTATGCTATGCTCTGGTCAATTTCTTCAATATCTCTGATACATGTATAGACATATATAGCTCTCGTCCAAATTACTTGAAACAGGCTGCAAAAATTCATACCAGGAACCTTCCATATGAAGCCAAGAAATCCAGGTAATTTTTCTATGATCCTCACTGCCCCCAATTTTATATATTGAAAATAGATTCAAGAGAAGAGATTATACCTGCCGGAGCCTTTAAAAAAGAAAGAGCGTAGACAGGAAGAGATATCAGAACATATTTAACAAGGATTAAACGGCCACCAAACGACAAAAATCGGCTTTTCAAACTCTACAGTCTATTCTTGATACTATGCAAAACCAGTTCCCAAAACACACAAAAGGCACCTTTCCCACTTTGCAACGAAGGACACAAGCTGCCTCTTTCAGCCAAGAATTAGAAATATTGACACCACTAGCATACTTTTGTGAAAATTGACTTTCGAACCGGACATAGCCTGAAAAAGAATCAAAACCGCCCGCATAGCTCGAACATTTGCCCACCTCTTGATACCAATTGTAACACCCCGTTTTTCCAACATCAAAATTTCATAAATAAATCAGAGTATTCACATAACGGAATGTCACATTTCTTTCATAAAATCATAAACCGATTAAATAACTATTTATCCTTCAATTTCATTAACAAAAATCTTTAACGTATCGCAGCGGAATTTATTTAAACCTCTAAAATAGTCTTTGGCACAAAGGCCTCATCATAAAAGTCTCATAAAACAAAGTCAACATCATTATCATAAAGCTTCATAAATAATACGTAAGGAATAGAAAAGCAATAACAAAGATCCCATCCCGTTGCGTATCAGAGCTCCTAAGACACAACGAGAGAAATTCTCACACGACCTCACCTATTCTTGATCACCTGCAAGTTACCATAAGAAGGCAACAATTTCCAAACAGAAGGCGTGAGATTCACAAACAACAATAATAGATATATAAATCATCAACTACATTTAACAACATAATCAACAACAGTAGATATATAAATCATCAATTACATTTAACAACATAAATAACAACATGTATCAACATCAAGGTTCATGCTTCATCAACAACAACGACACCGACGACTCAACCCCTCGCGACGACAACGACAATGCAACCAACAACGACGACGAATGCAATATGCATGTGGTACCATTTTAACGCGTTTGAATGACTAAGCATTCCAGGGCATGAGCCCCCAACAATTGAATGATTAACATTCCAGGGCATGAGCCCTCGACGGTTGAATGATTAACATTCCAGGGCATGAGCCCTCAACAGGTTATGAGTATGCAACGGACTCAATTTTGTGTATATTAACATACAACTCAACAACAGCAACGACAACAACAAATGTGCATAAATGATTATGACTTACTCCCCAACTTGGTCAATTGCGACTCAATGACTCTTAACGACGAGATTCATCAACATAGCATATACCCATATGACTTTATATATAATTCATCAACAATTCATCATGCATCTTTGTAAAATCATAATAAATTAACCACAACAGATTTTCATGCCAAACCAAAGCTACTGGAAAGATATCACAATTATCAACATCTTTCGTGTTTATACCAAAAACTAATTCAAGAAAGAATCATGTGAGACAGAGAATGTTGTCACTGTGCGATTTTTGCTAAGATCTCCTTGGAGTATTTTCATCATAAATCTCAAACCAAAAATTATTTTCAAGTGAAACCAGAGCCATTGGAAAGCTAACTCAATTATCTAAAACTTTCATGTTTACACCGAAGGCCAATTCAAAACAGAAACGTGTTAAAAAGACGCAAGAACGCGAAACAGGAAAAGCTGTCAGAGGGCATCTCGCTTAAGCGAGATTCACGCCGAGAGAAACCTCAATTTCGCTTGTGAGTTCGCTTGGGGCTCGCTTAAGCAAACTGGGCCCCGTTTTTTGACGATTTCTCACCATTTTTCACCCAAAAACCCAAATTTTGACATCCCAACTCCAAAAATTGATAGAAAACATTACCTAGAAGTATTCTACAACCTAAACATCAACTTTTACATTAATTCATGTGATTACCAATATTTTTAACAATTCTAATTTGATTCAACCCTAATTTCTCCACAATCTTCAATTCAACAAAACATGTTAAATTCAATTTTAGAATTATATAAACTATAATCATTGAGAGTTAGCCTCACCCTTACCCTAGAATTTGATGAACAAACTCTACCAATTCTGATTCTTCCCCCACTTGGCTCTTCTCCTAGCTTTCTCTTGGTTTCTTCCCCCAAAACTGATTGTACGTGTTTTTGTTTTCTAACTTTTCTATTCTCTACCTAATATAATAACCCTAATTTCTCATACACCCAAAAACTACTCTTTCCTCTTATTTATTTCTAAATTAAATATATCTCTCCCCCACTTAATAATAATAATAATACATCAAATAACAAATATATCTCTACACAAAATAACAAATATATTTCTATACTAGATAACATATATTTCCACACAAAATAACAAATATATTTCTACACCAGATAACATATATATTATACAAATAAATACCAACATATACCATAAGAAGGCAACAGTTTTCAAGCAGAAGGGGTGAGATTCACAAACAACAATAATAGATATATAAATCATCAACAACATAATCAACAACAGTAGATATATAAATCATCAATTACATTTAACAACATAAATAACAACATGTATCAACATCAAGGTTCATGCTTCATCAACAACAACGACACCGACGACTCAACCCCTCGCGACGACAACGACAATGCAACCAACAACGACGACGAATGCAATATGCATGTGGTACCATTTTAACGCGTTTGAATGACTAAGCATTCCGGGGCATGAGCCCCCAACAATTGAATGATTAACATTCCAGGGCATGAGCCCTCGACGGTTGAATGATTAACATTCCAGGGCATGAGCCCTCAACAGGTTATGAGTATGCAACGGACTCAATTTTGTGTATATTAACATACAACTCAACAACAGCAACGACAACAACAAATGTGCATACATGATTATGACTTACTCCCAAACTTGGTCAATTGCGACTCAACGACTCTTAACGACGAGATTCATCAACATAGCATATACCCATATGGCTTTATATATAATTCATCAACAATTCATCATGCATCTTTGTAAAATCATAATAAATTAACCACAACAGATTTTCATGCCAAACCAAAGCTACTGGAAAGATATCACAATTATCAACATCTTTCGTGTTTATACCAAAAACTAATTCAGGACAGAAACATGTGAGACAGAGAATGTTGTCACTGTGCGATTTTTGCTAAGACCTCCTTGGAGTATTTTCATCATAAATCTCAAACCAAAAATTATTTTCAAGTGAAACCAGAGCCATTGGAAAGCTAACTCAATTATCTAAAACTTTCATGTTTACATCGAAGGCCAATTCAAAACAGAAACGTGTTAAAAAGACGCAAGAACGCGAAACAGGAAAAGCTGTCAGAGGGCATCTCGCTTAAGCGAGATTCACGCCGAGAGAAACCTCAATTTCGCTTGTGAGTTCGCTTGGGGCTCGCTTAAGCAAACTGGGCCCCGTTTTTTGACGATTTCTCACCATTTTTCACCCAAAAACCCAAATTTTGACATCCCAACTCCAAAAATTGATAGAAAACATTACCTAGAAGTATTCTACAACCTAAACATCAACTTTTACATTAATTCATGTGATTACCAATATTTTTAACAATTCTAATTTGATTCAACCCTAATTTCTCCACAATCTTCAATTCAACAAAACATGTTAAATTCAATTTTAGAATTATATAAACTATAATCATTGAGAGTTAGCCTCACCCTTACCCTAGAATTTGATGAACAAACTCTACCAATTCTGATTCTTCCCCCACTTGGCTCTTCTCCTAGCTTTCTCTTGGTTTCTTCCCCCAAAACTGATTGTACGTCTTTTTGTTTTCTAACTTTTCTATTCTCTACCTAATATAATAACCCTAATTTCTCATACACCCAAAAACTACTCTTTCCTCGTAATCTTATTTATTTCTAAATTAAATATATCTCTCCCCCACTTAATAATAATAATAATACATCAAATAACAAATATATCTCTACACAAAATAACAAATATATTTCTATACTAGATAACATATATTTCCACACAAAATAATAAATATATTTCTACACCAGATAACATATATATTATACAAATAAATACCAACATATACCATAAGAAGGCAACAGTTTTCAAGCAGAAGGGGTGAGATTCACAAACAACAATAATAGATATATAAATCATCAACAACATAATCAACAACTGTAAATATATAAATCATCAATTACATTTAACAACATAAATAACAACAGGTATCAACACCAAGGTTCATGCTTCATCAACAACAACGACACCGACGACTCAACCACCCACGACGACAACGACAATGCAACCAACAACGATGACGAATGCAATATGCATGTGGTACTATTTTAACGCGTTTGAATGACTAAGAATTTCAGGGCATGAGCCCCCAACAATTGAATGATTAACATTCCAGGGCATGAGCCCTCAACAGGTTATGAGTATGCAACATACTCAATTTTGTGTATATTAACATACAACTCAACAACAGCAACGACAACAACAAATGTGCATACATGATTATGACTTACTCCCCAACTTGGTCAATTGCGACTCAACGACTCTTAACGACGAGATTCATCAACATAGCATATACTCATATGACTTTATATATAATTCATCAATAATTCATCATGCATCTTTGTAAAATCATAATAAATTAACCACAACAGATTTTCATGCCAAATCAAAGCTACTGGAAAGATATCACAATTATCAACATCTTCCGTGTTTATACCAAAAACTAATTCAGGACAGAAACATGTGAGACAGACGCAAGAACAGGAACAGAGAATGCTGTCACTGGGCGATTTTTGCTAAGACCTCCTTGGAGTATTTTCATCATAAATCTCAAACCAAAAGTTATTTTCAATTCAAACCAGAGTCATTGGAAAGCTAACTCAATTATCTAAAACTTTCATGTTTACATCGAAGGCCAATTCAAAACAGAAACATGTTAAAAAGACGCAAGAACGCAAAACAGGAAAAGCTGTCATAGGGCATCTCGCTTAAACGAGACAAATCTCTCTTAAGCGAGATTCACGCCGAGAGAAACCTCAATTTCGCTTGTGAGTTCGCTTGGGGCTCGCTTAAGCGAACTCGGCCCCGTTTTTTGTCGATTTTTCACCCAAAAACCCAAATTTCGACATCCCAACTCCCAAAATTGATAGAAAACATTACCTAGGAGTATTCTACAACCTAAACATCAACTTTTACATTAATTCATGTGATTACCTATGTTTTTAACAATTCTAGTTTGATTCAACCCTAATTTTTCCACAATCTTCAATTCAACAAAACATGTTAAATTCAATTTCAGAATTATATAAACTATAATCATTGAGAGTTAGCCTCACTCTTACCTTAGATTTTGATGAACAAACTCTCCCAATTCTGATTCTTCCCACTTGGCTCTTCTCCTAGCTTTCTCTTGGTTTCTTCCCCCAAAACTGATTGTACGTGTTTTTGTTTTCTAACTTTTCTATTCTCTACCTAATATAATAACCCTAATTTCTCGTACACCCCAAAACTACTATTTCCTCATAATCTTATTTATTTCTAAATTAAATATATCTATCCCCCACATAATAATAATAATAATACATCAAATAACAAATATATCTCTACACAAAATAACAAATATAATTCTATACTAGATAACATATATATTTCCACACAAAATAACAAATATATTTCTACACCAGATAACATATATATTATACAAATAAATACCAACATATACCATAACAAATATCACTTCATCAAATAAATCGATGAAATTATAAAAAGACATCTAATCTCAATAAAATAATAGATAATAAAAGTAGGGCGTTACACCAAACAACAAAGTATCATCCTCAAATTAAAGGTGAGTGACTGATACTTAATTATTGGACCAACCTAAAAACCAGCATAAATGTTTGATGCAACCCATGCCTTCATCGTATTCAACCCCTTTGCAGCCAACATAAACAAAAAAGGAGATAGTGGATCACCTTGACGCAAACCCCTTTGTAAAGGGAACTCATCGGTGGGACTGTCATTGACTAACACATATGTTGTAGCTATTGATACACTCTCTTTAATCCATTTTCTCCATAAAACTAGAAATGACATCATACCCATAACAGCATCAAGATACCCCCAATCAACGGAATCATACGCCTTTTCAAAATCAACATTAAATAACAACAATTCTTTGTTCAAACGACGGGCTTCATCCACTACTTCATTTGCTATAAGAATCCCATCTAAGATTTGCCTATTTTGAACAAAAGCTGACTGTTCCTCCGAAACCACAGAACCGATCACCGACCGAAGCCTATTAGAAAGGACCTTCACCAATATTTTATAAAGGCTCCACACCAAAGAAATGGGGAGAAACTCCATCATAAATCGTAAAATATCATGCTTTATGTCAGACCAAAAATCTTTAATGAAGCCAAAATTCACCCCATCAGGGCCCAGGCTCTTGAAGCTGTCACAATCCCACACTGCTGCCCTTGATTCGTCTTTTGAGAAAGGTCTTGTCAAACAACCACCTTCCGCGTAAGTCAAATTTATAAAAACAAGATGATCCACCGCCGGCCTAGGCGCAGCTAAAGCTTGAAAATGCGCTGAAAAATGATCAAAAATGGCGTGGCGGACAAGCTGGACTCTCTCCACCACCACACCATCAACAATAATAGATACAAGAGCATTGTGGCGTTTGCGACCCGAGAGAACAGAATGAAAGCATTTTGAGTTCGCATCCCCTTCCTTTAGCCACTGTAACCGAGACTGTTGCCAATGAAAGTATTTGAATAAATTTTTAGTAACAAGATAATTGAGCTTTCTTAAATATGTATTCTAATCAAACCCGTGTAACGCACGGGTTAAATACCTAGAAAATTTGAAGAAGGACTTAAGCTATCATGTTGCTTCATAGAACTTTAATTCCCTCACTGTTAATTATTAGATCTATTAATAACAAGTATTTCACATTCCTTCAAAAAAAACAAGTATTTCGCCGCAACAACCAAAATACAGCAACGACATCGAACTTGAATATGTTTTGTTAAATTTTTGCTATGAATTCAATTTGGTATTTGGTTTTCAAGGAATTTTGATAAAATTGTGTTGGAGGTGGTAATTATGATTAATCAGTAAAATAAAAATATGAAAAGACAATTCATGGAACTGGAAAGGAGGAAAGGAACCGATGAAAGAGAGAGGAAGAAAACATTAATGATTAAAAGTAAATTACTACTTTATCAAAAAAGCAAAAAAATAGGTATTTATGTCTAAAGAAAAAGGTGCACCTTATTAAAATAGACCTTCGTAAAAATGAGTGGTCTATTGTAGCAAATCTCTCACACACACGCACATACATATATATATATATATATATATATATATATATATATATATATATATATATATTATGAAGGTCTATTTGTGTTTCCACTTTCCATATGTCAATTCTTCTTCAAATCAAGTTCACTTTTTGTGGCTAAAAAATCCCCCCTCTTTTTCCTTTCATTTCTTTCTTTGTTACCTACATCTATTTCTCTTTTTCTTTTCCTCTAATAAAATTGATTTTGACAAAGTTGTTCAAAGATCTGTGATAAAATTTGTGATAGAGGATGGTTCAATTGATATCAAAATTAATCAATGTTTATGTGTTCAAGATTGAGTATTATATTTTTTATTTCTTCATTTGGGTGAAGGTTCCCGAAGAGAATGGGAAACAAAAAATTGTTGCAGAAAAAATTGAAAATTAACCACTTAAAAACCACAACATAACTTGTTCCGAACCCACTCACCGGCGAAGAGGATGTTGCCGAAAAAAGTGACCAGAACTCACCCGGTGATTTATAAAACCAGAACTTTTGTTTACCAATCTCATTCTCCAGATTCAAAGAAAAATAAACTAAGACAAAAAATGATAAAATTGTTATGTGAGGATCTTGATCAAGTTCGTTGATTTTCTAGAATCTCAGCTTTCCATCGCCTAACCAGTCTTCTTCACCGTTCTATTTTTCCCTTCTCCTTCTAATCCAAACAGTTCGGCAAGATGTAGCGACTTTCTTGGTGGTGTGTCGATTTCTTTTGGCGTCACCACCTTTACCCCTTTAGGGGTTTCAAGTGGCCGTCGGCGAGCCTATTGCCGCTACGGACCACTTTGGTTCTTTTGAAGAGTTGAGAAGTCTATGTTTTCTTCTCTGGTTTGACGACGTGTTTGCGGTTTCCATTGGCGGCGCATCTCAAATCTTCTGTTTTTCAGATCTAGATGCGGTGACGCGTGTTGCTGGTGTTGTCCTATTCACGTTGTTTGATCTGTGAACTGCACTTGTTGATGTGTGTGTTGCCATCTCTGTGCGGTTTTGGTTGGTTGGTATTCAAAAACCGCCGCGACTGGTTGTGCTGGTGGTGGTCTGTTCTTCAAAAATTCGTTTAAACTGGATTTGTTCCTTTGAGTTGGAGCAGGTCGATGTTGGTTGTTACAAATCTTTTCCTCGATGTTTCTCTTCGGAGTGGTTCTGTCTGCTGGCAGTATGGGGGATTCAAATTGATAGGCTAGAAATGGCCGCGCAAACTTGCTGATTTGTGTCTCAGTAAGTGGTTTGGTCCGTGGATCTGCTATCGTGTTGGCGAGTAGGATTCATTGCCATACTTGAAAAGGTTCAAGTTTGAATGAACTTGTATCTATTTGCTATTACTTGTGTTCATTCATGTACCACTCTTTTTTTTGCAATTTAGTTTTGGGTTCGTGCTCGGGCTTGCTGAATTGTAGTGGTGGTACATGTATGCTCCTTGTTGCTTGTTTGTAACCCTTTGAGCTGTAATGTGTTATATTTTGAGTTGGGTTTTTTGTTGTTTTATTTCCACTGGGTTAGGTCCATGTCCCACCAGTTTTATGTATCTTTTTTATTTTAATCTATTAAGGTATGCAGTTTAAAAAAAAAAAAAGTTCGTTGATTTTCTGGAGAGATTACAAGCTTCCATCATGTTGGGCACTCATCTATTTGTTAAGCTAGAATCAAGGAGAAGAAGAGCTATACAATTAAAAAACAATCATTAAATTGTGTGAATTACATGTTTACCCTTCAGATTTATATGCCTTAAAAAAATATAAAGTGGGTGTTTTTGTCCAAAATTAAAAGGTGCACCTTGCTAAAATAGACCTTCATAAAAATGAGTAGGTCTATTGTAGCAAACTCATACATATATATATATATATATATATATATATATATGTTTTTGTCCAAAATTGATAGTGAAGAAAGAGAATGCAATTAAGTTAGATATTGAGAGTTAGGAGAGAGATTGAGAGAAAAAACAACAGGAGAGGAGCCAAATACAATTTTAAGTGGTAAATGACTAAATATATAACTACATAATGGAAGTTAAAATCTTTTGTGGCTATTTAGAGAAAAAATTCAGTTATTTGATTAAATAAAAAATACACATTTACTAATTTAAATTAAAATTGAAAGAAAAAAAAGTATACGATAAAACTTGATATCCCATTTCGATATCAATATTTTTATTTTAAAAAGAAAATAGTTGTTAGATTGAATCAAGAAATGTAAAATTTTGATTAAAATATTAAAAAAAGGAAAAAAAGTATACGATAAAACTTTTTTTTTTTTTTTTGATAAAAGTATACGATAAAACTTGATATCCCATTTCGATATCAATATTTTTATTTTAAAAAGAAAATAGTTGTTAGATTGAATAAAGAAATGTAAAATTTTGAATAAAATAAAAGAATGATAAAATGAAAAGAAGAAAAGGCTCTGAAGTTGGAATTCATTTTTACATAGTATAGAGATATGGATTTTTATGGTAAAGTTAATATTTGATGTCTGTTATCATTTAATTTAAACCACTTTATATGTCTGTTATATATAATACCAATTCTCACATAAAATACATGAATGTAAGAGTCATCTATTTCTACAACAGGAGTCATATTTCGTATAAAGGACAGAGAATCAATTTACATGATACATTCCTTCATATATTTTTTTCCATGATACATATAAAATTTAAGTGGATGTAAAACATATTCTTTAACGTTTAACGAAGAATTGGGCTAAAAGTAAGATAAAACCACACCCACTTATTATTATTATTATTATTATTATTTAAATAAAAAATAATTATTTCTTAGTTTGTTAGCGAGTGGTTGAATGCATGACTTTCTAATGGTCTAACACATTTCACCCCTAAACTACACACGAATACTTCACAATCGTTTTATTTTTATTTTCAAAAGTGATTTCTTTTCTAAATTTAAGCGTAATATAGATCAAATTTTTGTTTTGATCTTTTCTTTATTTAAAATTGATTATACCTAGGGGCCGACCTGAGCAGAGCAGGGTGTGGCAATAGTCACACCAGCCCAGACCCAATTGTTTTAATATTTTTTTTTGGATCAGTGCAGTCACTTAACATTCAACTGCTCAGCCCACCACTTTCTCTTTTTTGATTTCTATTAGTACCAGGAAATGTACCCCATACCCCAAAAATTATACTCCTACCCCTACAGACTATTGAAAATACCAATTTTAACCATTTCTAAAATCATACACACTCACCCCCTCACTCCACTTTTCCTGAAACGTTTTTCTCTTTCTAATCTTCTTGAAATTGAAATTGAAGTAAGATATTGAAAATAGTAGCGATAGCAGTACTAAAATTGAAATTCATTTTAGCTTTTAGGTTTTGGTTACTGAAATTTATTAAATTTAAGACAATTTTTTTTTGTCCCAGTGATATTGCGAGTCCAGGTTCGTCCCTTGTAGACTAATATAAAACTTATTTTTTAGATTAAATTTAAATTCTAAATTTTGAGTATCCGAATTTGATCCTTGACTAAGATTCCAAAGACAAATTGTAATTAGCAAGTCGGTCAACACTTCGGGAGTGGCGGAGCTATGAATTTTATAGAGCCTGAGCAAAAATTATAGAGCCAAGAATTCTTGTGCGCGCGCATGTGAAAATATTGAGTTTGCCCAAAAAAAAATTGAGTGGGTTAATGGACTATTGGGTTGGGCGAAATATAGAAAAATTATCGATTGAGCCCGAGCTCGTCGGGTGGTGGCTCACCCTTGCACTTCGGTTTCCCTCGCACAAAGTATGAAGAACTTGGACCTGTCAATCCAAACTCAAAAGATTGTGAATACATCTCAACAAAATGGGAACAATCCCCCAAGATTGCATTTATACATTATCATATAAATCATGAGCTTTGAATCACTCTTCATAATAAGTTGTGGAATACGGTCTGTCCAAGCCATCACCAATCCTATATACACGCTCCACATCTCCCGCATGTAGTGCATCACACGAACCAATCTTGTTAATGTAGCCTTTGATCCAACACCCATATGAGTTGTGAAACAAGCCTCCGCAACCTGAAGCTTTGTATTTCATTTGCAAGCATCACATCATCACTATTGACTTTGATCCAACCCTTTGGAGGTCTCTTCCAACCAATGTAAATAATCTCCTTATCTTGAGAATTTTGATGAAGATGTAGATACGTGCACTCTTCAATGTTTTTTGAGTAGCTATGAATCACGTTGGCCGGATCATAAGGCCGCTGGAAATTGTCCTAAAAAATATATTTATTTCTCCACGTCGAGAGAAACCAACATGTCGTCATAAAAATTGTCCGCCAACCATCTTTGTTATGGTCAATGTTGTGCTTGTTGAGATTGATGAAAATTCATTCCCTGCAAGAGAAGGAAAAGAAACTAGTAATAAAATTAGACGGAACTAGTCGAAGCCAAACTTGAGTTGCATGTACACAATCACACAACACATGGAGAATGGTATCATCATGCCTCCCACAACTAGTACATGTGGGCGATATTCCCACACCCCACTTGCTCCTACGAACATTTGTGAGAATGCGCTCATCTGCAGCCAACCATATGAAAGTCTGGATGCGACGAGGTCCTTTTCAACCCCCATAAAGTCTTCTAATCATCATCAACATGAGGGTCATCATGTTGCATGTTAAAGGCAAAGTTGATTGCATTGATAATCCTAAAACCAGAAGAAAGTTACTTCCAGTTTGAAATAGTTTTTTTTTTTTTTTTTTATGAATATTTGAGTTTCTTAATTGTATATATGTATTTATTACTTTAAAGAAAAATAAAAGCAATGAACAAAATCCAGAAATTATAAGATCGATTGATGTAAATGCCGCCCATTGTCCTATATTTCACGTTATATATATAGGGTTATGCTAAAAGTCACCCATGAAGGTGTCTTTTAGCAACCCACACTTTAAGGTGTGATTTTCACTTTTTAGTTATAACTTTGCTAAAAGACACTTTCATAAAAATTAGTTGGTGTCTTTTAACAAATGCTCATAGAATACCTTGCTAAAAGACACCTTCAGAAAATGTGTCTTCTAGCAAAACCCATATATATTTTCTTTTCTTTTTCTTCCTAGTGAGATTTAGGACTAAGATGTTCATTATATATACTTCTGAAATGAAATTTAGGGAATTAGGAGATGCTTGAAAAGGAAGAAAAGAAAAGAATGTTGTTGAGAGAATAAGTGATTGAGAAAGAACAAAGAAAAATGAATGAAAATGAGAGACAACATAGAGTGAATTGTATTGATTTTTCACATAACATGAAGTTGTGAAGCTTACAAGAGCTTATAATATCTTAATGATTACTGTAAGCTAATTGTGCCCTGCCATACAATATCAAAACCAACTCTTCCTATAACTAAGGGAGTTATTGTAACAAATTTAAGTTAGAAATATATCAAAATTAGTAATAGCTTGCATTGCAAGTCACTGCAGTATATGCTGCTCCTCTTCTATATCTTCAAGTAAATTTGATTCTGTCTTGTTTGTTTCATTCTTCTATACTCAGCTGCCGAACTGCTTCACCGCCGGCGAACACTCGTTTCATACTTCTGTATGATCAAACATCTTAAGATATGTAAGTTCTAATGGTACCATAAGTAGAATTGTTTAAAGGATGTTTCTTGTGTTTGATGATTTTTGTATAGTCAGTTACTCCTATAGTACTCCAATAAGCTCCTCCACCCATTCTAGTTTTGCTTGATCTAACCTATTTGTCAATCTGTTAATGATCTTGTTAGCTGACTCAACCTAGTTGTTCGTTTGTGGATATTCAATAGAGGCAAAGTTTAGTTTACTATCGATATTTTTGCAGAAGTCTTAGAATCTCTGACTTGTAAATTGGATCCCATTGTTAGTGATCATTAAGTATGGGAGACCATGTCTACATACAACGTTATTCCACTCGAACTTTTGCATCCTTCCTACAATAATGAATTTTAGCTGATCTCAAGAGATTTAACATGTCAAAAAAGAAAATATCGCTAAGAAAAACTAGAGTAATGCTAACAATATTCTCTCTAACAATCTCTTTCCAACGTCACTATATTACTGTGTGAATACATTCATTAATTTATGTGAGACCTGTTCCTAAAACAGTATGACTCACATGTATTTCATAAAATAAAAGAATAAATGTCAAAAAGAACTTTTTTATAATTAACGGTGCAAGTATTAATTAAAATAAAATATACATCCACTTATGCTTTGAAAAACAAAGTTGTGTAAGTCAAGAGGATAATGAATTTCAATTAAGCACAAATAAGTTTAAAACATCAAATTTGAACCTTAAAAATAAGGAAAATGTTAAACAGCATCTTTAGGGTATTGGTTAAGCAACAAAAACAAGTAAATTTTTATAAAAAAAACGATGTAATTATTACTTAATTAAAAGTCAAAATTTATATTTAAAAAATAATAATTATATTCATAGTTTCCTTATTCATTGCCCTGAAGACACCGGTTAGCGAAACGTTAAAAAATCTCACAAAATTAACTTCATGACACTAATCATTTTTGTATTAGCACAAGTAGTAGAAAAGTAGGAAAGCTAGAGAAAACAACAAGAAAGAAACTAGATAGTGTGCCAAAAGGGTCCACATGTTAGTCCTTTGTCTTGACATCATTCTATCAAAATTTTCTCCATTCCCAATCTTTTTCATCATTAAATCAGACACATACTTTACCCAAAAATCAATTATTGCTACAAGAAATTCACAACAAAATTCCTCACTCCAAACTCAGTCCCTTTCACTCTACTCCTAACAACCATTTTCAACCACTTTTATTATTTTCAAATAAACAAATAAATTAAATACTCAAAAAAATGTAACAAAACCTTACTCATCACATGTAACATTACTATTGCTACTATTATTAATAAATAAATAATAATCATTCTCTCTATTTTGCTACGATGCAAAACTCACCCTCTGTTATCTCAACTCCGCCACCGTTACCGCCACCGTTTCCTTTATCTCCACCGCCGCAATCCACCGGACAAATCGTTGTACTTCCAGCACCACCACCTCCACCGTTTAGAACATTCGCCGGTGCACCGAGCTCAGTGTTTCAAATCACAGTCCTCCCAGCACCACCTCCACCACCACAATTCTCCGGCGGGTCCAGCTCCTTCGATTTATCTCCTCTCGAGTTTCTCCTCGCTCTTATCGCGATCGTCACTATTCCCGCTTTGATCTACACCTTCATCTTCGCCTACGGATGCTCATCATCATCCAGTCGCCGGAGATCCTCCACCGACGAACTCTCCGGCGAGATATCACTCCCATCGGAACACTCTCGTCACGACGTGGAAACTGTTCCTACCGGTGAAGTGTACAAGAAAGAAACACACGCGGCGAAAATCGGCGGCGAGTGTCCGGTGTGTTTGTCGGTGTTCGCCGACGGTGAGGAAGTTCGGCAGTTGAGTGTTTGTAAGCACTCTTTTCATACTTCTTGTATTGATTTGTGGCTTAATGATCACAACAATTGTCCGATTTGTCGAACCACCGTCACACCGGCCGCGGCCGATGTGACGGTTAAAAGTTCCGGCGGCTCAAGCAGAGACAGTGATCTTCAACAAGGTCTACCTGATGCATCTTCTTTGGTTTGATTTTCTAAATTTTGTTTCTAATTTTTGTTATGGTAAATGTGAGTTTTATTAACTGTTATTATCGTCATAAAAATATCAAAAATTTCAAATACGTTTTATTTCATGTATAAAGCAATGTTGAGTAGGTTATTTAGAAAAATAATTTTTTTAGATTTTTAGATATTACTCGTTTGCGGTTATGAGAAAAAGTTATGTATTTTGATCAAATTTTAGACTAAATATATAATTTTTTGTTGATTAAATTTTTTCTTATGGAGTGACATTTTCTTAAATGTAAACCAAATGAATCATTGGATTGTTTTTAGTCAAGTAGAAATCAATTTTATATTAATCTAATAAACAAGAGTTACATTGTCATGTAAGTATAGTTGAATTAGTGATATATAATGATCAGAATTCGTCAAATTTCTCATTCTACTAAAATCTCGAAGAAAAACATACTTTCAGGTCCCAAATCAATACCACCATACCTATCTAAATGGATTGCACTACATTAAAAATCATTAATGAACAAACGTTGGCCATTTGCTGCTAGGCTGTAGGAGATTCTTTTAGTTATAGAAATAATTTTGATGTTTCTGTGCTTAATAGAAGGGAATTTCATGGCCAATATAAGTTGGGTCTAGTGGAAGTGTTAGACTTTTAAAACATATGGTGAAATTATTTCAAAAATAAGAAACCACATGGTGAAATAATATTAAGATTTGATCGCGAGAGATGTTCACAATTATTATCTAGTAGTTTGTTGAAAATGAGATTATTTTAGTGACGGAAACTTGTAAAATGGGGTGAAAATGGGAGCATTGAGACACATGATAGCTGGGAAATTGGTATTGCATAAGATATGCTCTTCTTAAAAGGGTAATAGTTATTTTGGTCTATGTAATGAGTAATCACAATAATTCTTTAATATATTAAAATTTTGAAATAGTTTATGATTATGCATTTATTTGTCATTTTTGAAATAGTTTCTGATTATGCACTTCATTAGTCAAAATAGTCATTGATGTTGAAGTATATCAATAATATTATCATATTAGTCGTTCAATATATTTATTCTCATATCAGTCCTTATAAGTTCTTACCTATTGTCATTTCAGATCCTATATAAAAAGAGTTACTAAGCAGTAAGAGATTATTTTAGCATCAAAGACTATTAACATAGTGTACAATAAAAAACTAATCTAAAATTTTGATACGTTAATTAATGATTATTGCGACTAATCATTATACATTTATGGACTAAAATGACTATTACGCTAAAATAAAATATAGACATTTAAATAAAAAGTCAACCATATTCAGTCTTTAATTCCTTTCCTGTTATTTTTCATTCATGGAGGGTGTGATTGAAGCAACTTCTTTTTGTTTATCAAGGAAACAATGAGCACTTGAAAATTGTCATCTAATTATATTGTGTGCATATTTTGTTCTTTTACCACATCAATTTAAAGTTTAGACACGTTCAGTTTGTATTATTGTATATAGGTAATTTTTGCTATATTTAAAAAAAAAATCAAGGAATTTTTTACATTTTAAATATTGTTATCGAGTACAAAAATTTATTGAGGATTGAATAATTTACTTTGTCCAAAGTGCTAAACTGTTTAATTTAAAAGTTAAAACTCATTGAACAATCCATAAATTATAGCTCAATTGAAAAAAATGTTAATATTGTTAGGTCGGATACAATATCCATAATTTGACCATTGATCCCTCTATTTATGTGCTTGAATTTCAATAATTTTATCCTATCAATCTATCTATAAAATAAAAACTTTATTGAACACCTGCGGAAAATTTTACAGAATTATCCCATTTAACTCAATTACTCGTCTAGCTCAGTTGGTTGAGCGCAAGGCTCTTAACCTTGTGGGCGTGGGTTCAAGCCCTTATTTTATATGACTAGATTTGAGGGACCAAAATCAAAAAACGCAAAATTGCAGATGAATGAAATTGAAAACACGTACACATCAAAATTTGAAATTTAAAAACTACATCTTCATCCCTTTCCTTCTAATTTTTCTTCTTCATCTCCAACTCTAATTTCTTCATCTCTAACAACAATCCCATCTCTAACACTACAACATTTGCTATAAATCTGCTATTGATTTTAATATTAAATGTAGACAAACAAACTTAGAAAATCAGATTTCAACACCCTGTCATCACTTCCATTCTCCCCACTTCTTCTGCTGATTTCGACAAACCTTGGAACATATGCTATCTCAAACAAATTCCTCTTCTCACCCGGATTCGATGCTGTAAACGATTTTTCTTCCTCATCAGAATGAACTCTTGAAATTCCATGAAAATCATGAGAGAATCTCGTGCTTCACATATCATGAAGCATTTCATTGTTCAATGATAACAAATCTGAAGAATTAAGATCACTCCACCTACTCTCTGAAACAACATCAAAGATTAATATTTTATGATTAATCATATGCAAAGGTTGTTCTTGCTTCCACTTTGTAACATTGTTGCTACCACCTTCTTCGTGATCAAGAAGAACAAGTTCATGTTCTTCATCTTTTTTGTTCTTTCTTGTGATGGTTGTCTTTGAATAAAGATTTTAAGATTTGGGTCTTCACTTAAATTTGAAGGGACTCTTAAGAATCTTGAGCTGAATGAATAAGTGAAGTTTCTGATGTCACTTTCTTCAACCATGTACCTAGAAAGAGGACAGGTAGAGTGACTTTCAAGCCACTTGTCAATACAATTCATATGAAAAGCATGCTTGCATTTCGGCAACAGTCTCAGAATCTCTTCGTCTTGAAATCTCGATAAACAAACGGTACATTCTAAGCTATGTTTGGATCCTTTTAAAGAAGAAAATTTAAAGAAAGGAAGTGTTTCAATTACTTTCTTTTCAACACCAGAAGTTATGGACCTTGATCCAGTTGTTCCTTAATTTTTTCGAAGATTAAGAGAATTTGGGTTTAGAAGATGAAGAGGAGTAACACGACAGAATTTGACATATACAAGTAAGATAAAAGTTAGGAAAACACATTATGGAAAGTACTGCTATTACAACACCTTTACTTGGAGTCACACCTTTTGGTAACTTTGCTATGTTCTGTGTTTCTCTATTTTCTTGGCCTTGAGTGTTTAAGTCTAGTGAAAGAACCATAATTAATTTTGGGTTGGAGATGAAAAAGAAAAAACAGAGGGAGAGGAATGAAGAAGATCTAGTTTTTAAATAGAAGAATCTAAAATGAAAATGAAGAACAAAATGTAAACTTTTTTTTTTATAGGGACTAGAACTGGAATTTCTGGATCCGTCCCTCTATGAACCAAAAATGGTTTTAACCCTGATAAAAAGGAACAACATGTAATAAATTGTTAAAAATTTAAAATTGAAAGATCATTAAGCAATATTAAGAGAAGCCAAAGAATAGGTAACTCCTTCATGCCATAATTGTCAAAGCAACTACATAAATAAGCAAAAGTTTAACTTCCTACGTATCTCCAACTATCTCTCCAATTTCACTCTCATCCCCAATTTTCGAATCAAACAAGTAAACAACCATTATCATAAGATAATAAAGAAGTTAATATATCATATATGAACTTCAACATAAATAAAGATCAAAGTCATAAATTAAAATGAGAAAAATGTGGCTGGCAGCACAAAGTTCAAGTTCCGAACCTCTTAAAAATAAGATATAATAATAAAGAAGATAGCAAAATGAAGAGTACTATTTCCTATGATTTGATCATATATAGTATAGAATCAAAAACTAACAAATTGTACCATCCCTCATACTTAAGATCAATGTCACCTAGTTTGTTCTCTCATAACAAATGCATTCTTCTTCCGTTGTATCTCCAACTTCACTCTCATCCCCCATTTAGGTAGATTTCCATTTCCTTATACCATATTTCCTTGAACAGCTAATGTGCTTGGAGTCGGTGTTGCAGGTTTGGACCTATAATTCAAAAATATCCATTAGACTAGAAGTAAATGTTCATAATGATTTTATCATGGTTAACTGATGAAATTATCATAATGTACAGTTTTACACATTAATTAACTCAAATCCCACAACTGCGCAAAAGGGAAGAAGATCTATAGATGCAAGAAATATATCATGAATGCCACATTCCACTTTGTTTTAGCAAGGGTTTCTTCTGTATTTATCACTTTTTGTACTATCCAAGAAGGAATCAAACTTGTTTTTTGAAAATCATCTTCAAGTCTAACTATACTTAGAATCAATAATAATTAATATAAAATAGAAACGAATTTATTCAATCCAATAGATTTCCAAACTATTAACAAATGACCAGTAGATAATCATTCACACATGTCATTATAACATGACCAAGATTTGAAAACAACATGCAGAATCACCATATATTCAAACAATTGAAAATAGTAGAAGAGTACTTACTTCCAATGAGTTGAAGCCAAACTTTCAACGTAAGAGAACCTGCATAGATTGTCAGAAATTCTAATTCTCTGAGTTCTATTTGGAGTGTGTTTGTTTCAGCTTTTAAAAAAAAAATAGATTTTGTGTTAAAAGAATCTAGAGATTTTAAAAAAATACGAAGTTATTTTTGTTTGCCTACTACCCATTAAAATCTATTTTAAAAATAAAAAGGGTTTTAACTTGTACATGTGTTACCACTTTGTTTTTGAAAAAAAAATAGATTTTGAGAAAAGTTAATCCTAATAGCTTTTCATTTTAGGGTCAAAATAGATTTTTTTTTTGATAAGATGATTTTTCTAAAAATCTTAAAGTAACACTTAAAAATGAAAAAAATGATTCTTTTTAAAGAAAAAAATAGATTTTTTTTTAAGAAAAATCTGAAACAAACGCAGCTTTGTATTTCAAAATGTATTTTTGCAATTGTTAAAGTTGAAAACCCCTTGGAGCCAAAATGTTAGAATTTGCATTAATTCTGGAAATGTCAAATTTGTTGGGTGAGCCAATTTCAAACAATGAACCTGCCTTGTTTTGAAAAAACAGTTCTCTTTTAAACTAAAATGCATTTTTTTTATTCTTTTGAAATATAAAACCCTAAACCATCTTTGTTTAACAAGTGACTAAGCCCTTCGAATCCTCTATTGCTCACAATAAAATAATTTGCACCTCTTCTCTCTCAATGTTCACCTAGTTTTACGATGAACTAACATAATGGTTTTGATCAATCTCTTGAATCAAAATCCTTTCCTCAAATTATAATCCCTCAATCTCTTAAGTTGATTCATAATCGTTAGAAGTTTTACAAGTCCATTAATTCTTATATAATAACTCAACAACTATCTACCTCTAACTTAATTCGTTAAGTCAATCAGCTTTCCTACGTCAGATTTAACAACTATGGCTAGTAGTCAATTAAATTTCAAGATCAATTTATATAACTAAGATGCTAGGGCTAGTAGTCATACATAATCATATAAAACGCATTAAAATCAAGTGAAACTGAATAAGACTAAGATTCTATTAATGTCATACAGAGTTCATACAAGTTACATGAATACAACTTACAATAGATTCATCTCATGGCTAGCCCTAGCAAAAAGGACTTAGCTACTCATAACTAAGACAATCAATAACAAAGGATAATTGAAACACACATTATTAATAAATAATGACCAACTATGAGTTGGTTTGAGATCCAATGCGTATTCCTAGGTCCTTGGCTGCTAACTATGCTCTCAAGTTTCCAAAATTTCAAACCCATACTCGGAATTCACGTATGGCTTTTATAGAGGCACTTTTGGAACGCTTCCATCGTGTCACGTTACAAGTCAAATATGCACGATACATTCATTAATCATATGTGGCATCTTCATTAAACTTCCATCGTGCCACAATTGCTTTAAAAATTCATCAAATTCAAAATCCTGACGCTCCTCTAGCCTTGCCACGATATAGATTCATCATGGCACATTTTTTCCAGAAGCTATTGCTGCCCAAATATCACCAAAGCTGTGAAAAGAGTGCTCATTACATAGATATATGACTTCTTAACACTTCTAACAACCATGAATATGCTTGGATGTATGTCTAACTTTATCAAGATGTTAGCACATTGTCTGGATTAAGGGATACACCTTACATATGATCGTAATGCACACTTTTTACTTGTGAGGATTGTGTTAGGTATACAGTTCAAACATAATCATGCTATTGACTTGGAATTTATGAAATATTACTGTATTTAGGAGTTGTTTCATATTCATGATATGATCCGAGGATAGTTGTGAATGTGAACCTTGCAAAGCAATCTAGTTGTATCAAATTATTTGATTTATTAAAAAAAACTTAAGAAATCTATTATGCATTCATTATTAAAGTGTGAGAAAAATTATATTTTGAGGACTTTTGTTTGAGGAAAAATAAATTTCTCTAATGGAGATAGTTAATTAGTGCCAAAAATCATGTTGATTTCCATATCACTTATTGACTTGTTTTACGCATCTGGATGTTTCTCCTTCATTCATCTTTGTGCTAGTTACTCCACGTTTGGGTAACTAATTCTCTCTGTGTTGTGAATAGGTTTAGTTAGATAGGGTTTCAATGAAATACTCTTGTTATTGATGATTATATACGATCGATCTTCAATATTGTTTATGATTTAATTATATTTAATGCTTCTTTCAACGTACAATCCAAAAACAAACTTTTGTTTTATAAAGTGCGAGACATCGACTTTCTATCTAACAGATCCGAATTAAATCATTTGTAGATTCTAATCTCCAGGGTTATGTTTACAATCATGTACACTGTCTGATCATATGTCATTAAATTAATAAGCTAATTTTTTTGCATCGGAAGTTAATTGATTCAATGTATTTTGTGTCGTTTTTCATACATGGAAACATGCGATGATGAATAGGTGGAAATATAATTGAGTTTTAGAAAGTTTATAATCAATCAAGAGAACGAATTGAATGAATAGTTGACGGCGTCTAATCCTAGCACAATATTTTATTCATATTTTCAATATTTTTTATTATATACTAATCATTGATTTAGAACATTAAATTAGAATTCTCCACAGCAGGGCGGAGCCAGAAATTAAATAATGGGGGACCAAGTTTAAAAAGTATACTCTAGCTAAACAAACAAAAGTTCAAATGTACTGCTTATATGAGAAATTTAAGCTACATTTGAAGTTAATATTAGGAGAGATAGAAAAATTAGATTCACTACTTACTTGATTTATTTTGAGAAAGTTAATGTTGTCACTTTCAAAATTTCTCATTTTTGCAACTATCATTGGTCGAGCAACATTAACTATCGTTTGCCTCTCCAACGATAGTTTAATGTTATTCGACGCTTTTCAGATCAAGTTAATTAATTTTTAAATCAGTTCATTGATTTAAAAAGTATTTTGCATGATAGTTAACTATCGCTCAAAGTATTTTGGTATTATCGGATAACTAGGAGAAAAAATGGAAGTGTAAAGAGTAACTTTTTTATTTTTTTTTTCTATTGTTTTTTTTATACTTGACATAGTTAAAGACTCTTTTTTAGTTATAAAAGACAAAGGCTTAATGTTCATATAATATAAGACTTAAAACTTCAAATGAAAGTGCTAATAATATGGGGGAACCATATTGACATGTCTAGTTAAATAGCAGCATTGTTATTTTCAGAAACTACTACCAAAGAGATTACCAGGTTGAGTCACGACCAGGTCGTTCTCTTTAAGACGTTTCGTGGCACTACCTAAGTTTGTGCAAGGTAGACTAACAACCGCGCTGCCTCCAGGATCAAACAGCTCAGTTCACCGTTCAATTACGTATTGCACAGTATGTAATTGTTCGAGAATATATACCTAAAAAATATGGCTTAATCGTTCGATTAAAACCACTCAATAGGGTACGAAGACCACTTTTATCGAAACTGAAGGGACATAATGGAGTAGAAGCAGAAGAAGAACCCGTCAACACAAGTCGAAGGAGGGAGAAGAGAGGAAAAGCACATGAATCATCAACTGTGAATTTCAGTGTACAAAATGAGTGGGGAGAGCACTCCTTTTATTGGGAGAGTTCATTATAAAAAACGAGTGACTTAAGGATTAAGTCAGCGTAATCCTTAAGCTAATGTGTTTTTGTTTCTTAGTTGGATATATCCGGAAAATTCTGGATACGCGTTTTGGATCGTAACGAATTTATTTGTTACGCGTGTGATGCTTTCGGATAATGATTAAATTAATTTATCATTTTGAAGTGATAAAAAATATATATATCTTTTGACCCAAGCCCGGCTCGACCCGTCCAGCGGCGGCGGCGGCGTCGCGCGTGATATATATATATATATATATATATATATATATATATATATATATATTTTAAGTGCTCATCCGTTCTCAAAAGTGGGTACCCCAAGGGCACCAAATTATAACAAGTAATAAAGTAGTAAGTTTATCGTTCTCCACAGAGATTGTCATTCAACTTAGAAATTACTAAAACTTATTTCAAAGAGTAAAATTAAAAGATATTTGAATAGAGTTGCAGGGTTTAATTGCCATGTCCAGTGCAAGATTAGGTTGGTGATTCAGATAATTAATGTCAATTAAGAAATCCTTTAATCCCCCTTTGTTTTTGTCAGAATTAACTTAGAAAACAATTATCTATGTAATGACAACTAATAATTTATTGAAACTAATACTTAAAAATTCCATTAAAACAGCTTACGGCAACGTATGTTCCGAGTTAACCTAGTTATATTGTTGTGTTGCCCGAAGAAGATAGTAGAAAACTTTAGATTTCAAACATGAAGCACATGCAATCCCACTAATTCTATACGGATCAATTTTCAATATTATCGATACAGATTCTCAATTGAAAAAGCATTGAGCAGAAGCAAGAACTATTTTAAATCAGACACAAGAAAACATAACTGAAAGAAAACTTTATTAATTAAATCCAACAAATAAGAAGGGGTTCATCTTAGAAGCCTAATCAAAGACGTTTAGTTGCACATGGCAACAAACATCATAAAAAAATAATAGAAAAGCATACCCTAGAGAGAACAAGAGGATGATGGAATCCTCCCTTAGATCTTTGATGATTGACCATTGCCTTGAAGCGCTAGCTTTCTGAACTAATAATAATGTGGGCAGAGGTCTCTATTTATAGCAAATGATTACTTTGGGGTTAAGAGAAGAAAATTAGGTTTTTTCCACCGTTTTAGCATGAAAAACAAGTTGTAGGAAATTACTGCCCATAGCCATGCGCTAATGACGCACATGGCAGCCCCTGCGTGAAATCTTGCGTTTTCATCCCATTTTCGATCATTCTTCCGTCTGGAAACTCCTAAAACATGAAATGAATTTTCTTCACTTTGTATTGTCTTCAAATACTTTCTAAGAATCATTGATCTTCAATCTTCATATCCTTGATCCTTCACGTGATGTCCTAATTTGTCGATTTACATGATTTCTCGCTACAAAAAACTCAAAACACCTATGAAGTTGCATTATTTAGGATAAAAGTGAATTACAACGACTAGAGTGAAAACAAAACAATATGTTCCTCAAACCATTGACAACTTATTTAATTATCATCTTGTTGTCTTCAACATCAAAGAAAAGTACTAAAAACATAGTAAAAAAATATCATATGATGCTCTGTCATCATTGATCCTCAATCACCCTAAAGGTTATGTAGGCTATATGGAAAATGGTCGTCAACTCTCTAGGTTTCCATATGCTATACAAATTAATTATAGGTGGGGACTTACACTCTCACATGTAATTGAAGCATATATAGTGAAATTCTAGCACGCATTAAAGATGTTATACGCAATGTCAAGACGAGTGTGATGTCAAGTATGATGTCAGGACATTGAGATAACACAAATGACCAATGATATATACTACTGAAAATAAAGAGACACAAGATGTTTGTTGACCCAGTTCGGTGCAACTTCACCTACGTCTGGGAGCTACCAAACCAGGAAGGAAATTCACTAAGTAGTATCAATTCAAAGCATACATAAACACCCTTGGTCTACTAGCTTCTCACTTAATCACTACCCGTGTTATTTCTACCTAAGACTCTTCTAGTCCTAGATATGAGAACCTCCACCCACTTCCTCTTAATCACAGATCCAGTGGCCGTCCTTTAAAGTAACAAAAATGGAGACATTCTCCTAATCCTAAGATTCAACTCGTGCTTACAAGCTTTGAGTGATTTCTAATAATTGCAACTAAACTACAAAGTCCAGCTCGATGCATCGACGTGATACAAGAGTGGCTCACAAATAACAAAGAACAGACTAAAACCTTAAATGACACTTTTGTAAATGACGACTTCAATGAGTCAATTAGGTCTTGAGTCTTCCTTTATATAGCCTGAATGTAGAATGGGATTGATGCAGAAATCCGGCTAAACATCATCTGAATCATGAGATTTCAGCACAAATATTATGAAGCAGATCCAATGTTTCCTTAAATGTTGCAACAACATTCTCAAGGACTAAGCTAAGTATAAACCGCCTATTTCTGCTTCTAGAAACTCGCTTCTTGGTCAACTCTTCACGCAAAATAAATCTTCAGAGAATATTTAGGAATCTTCTTCATGCAAAATAAATCTTCAGAGAATATTTAGGAATCTTCACGTTTTTATTTGATCTCCAAGAAAGCGAAAAAAGGAACGTTATGATATCGTACCAACATGTTAAAACATCTTATCTGACATCTTGCTAGAACTTATTGTTTTAACAAAATATTATAATCAACAAGTAGATATTCCTAAGTTGTCATCTAAAGAAACCAGTTTTACACATGAATCTTAGAACTTCACCACTTACTCTACCTTGTACTTAGTAGATTAAATGAATATGTCTAACCCTATCTTACTAAGGGGAAGAATAAATTCATATCCAACAATTATGATGTAAGTCATACACCAATATTACTCCCGCTCTCAACTCTCAAAAATGTACTCCCTCTCTCAACTCTTCACTCTTTCCGGTGTCCCATATTTCCCACCCCTGAGTAGTAACACTGATTAGAAACTTTGTCTTGATCATAAACTTCTACATAAGTTAATTAATATTCAAATACTTAATCATTAGCAAGTCCACATATAGAATTACTACAAAATCTAAACTTCCACATACCATTGGGATAGAATATTATTGAATATTTATGGATTTTTTTTTTCATACACAGTAATACTTCCAAATCAACCTGCTTGAGATACTAACAAATTTGATCTAATAAAAAAATCCTACAAAGGTGGCTGCAAACACTTTGTAGAGACCTTAATACCTAAGCATGAAGTCAATTTCAAATCTAGTATTCTAGTAAGAAATATTCTAAAAATATTAAGACGTAAACTACAATATTTGTTTAACATAAATCTTTTATTTTCATGTTGATTCTTCTCAGATCTATTTAATAAATTATGTCCATATAATTTTTCCAAACTGACTTATTCTTTTTTTGTTCTATAATATATTGGATTTTTTTGACCCATCCTTCATACATTGGATACAAAACATTCATGCAATCATTGACCAACCATTAGTAACTAATTTACCCTTTATTATCATCCATTAGATGAACACTTGCAAGATGCAAAATAGTTACTTAATTAGTGGGTCCCTATACTTACCTATAACTATATATTATTATGAGGAAAAAAGTTAAAAATGAGTCTGACTGATTTGTTCACATGGTGGCGCGTGAATTGCAAAGGAAAAATATTTCCATGCAAAAAGAAATTGAAGAGTGGGGAAGGGAACATACGAGACCAAGAAAAGGTTCACTTGGTCGGGACACACTAAAAGCACAAATAGACCACCTTTATTTATTTCATTCCAATTCCAATATATATATAAAAAAACCATTAAAAATATGAACCACATTCTTTACCTTAATCTATCATTCATTCACCAACTAATGTTATACTATTTTATAGTAGAATCATAATTAAAGTTTATGTTGGCCATTCTACCTCAAATTGCTAGCATAATGTATAGGTTGGTCAGCATACACACAACCCTATCTTTTTTTTTTCTCTCATATTATAATAAAACATGACATATCAAGCTCAATATTTAGCTTTTTTCATGCACAAGGAGGGAGAGAGAGAGAAGCACTATAACAATCTCTTTTTTTAAGCACACTGTACTTACAAGGCATCAAAAAAGAAGCTTATGGGTTAAGAAACATCACCTTCTCAAAATCCTGAAAAGCAATAAAACAAAAAGAGAGCTATCGGGGAATGGGAGGGAAAATAATTAACTAGAAAGAAAAAAAAATACACAAAATTTTATATATAAGTACTCAAAAGCATCTTCCTTTATTTTTAGCTTCTCATCACCACCTCCTTAACCCTTTGATCCCTCTCTTCTTTCTTTCTTTCTTGCTTTCTTGCTTTTTCTTTCTCTCTTCTATGTTCAACTCAACCACAAACAAAACACACACATAATCTCTCTCTAACTTGTTGAAGTGATTCTCTTCACTATTCTCTCCCTAAAAACCTTTCAACCTTTACAAAAGATAAAGCTCCAAGAGGAATAACCATGGTTTATACTTCTCTCCCACCATATATGGATCCAGCCAACTGGCATCAACAGGTAAATCAACAAGGGTTCTTCAATTAGGTTTCATAAAGAAAGGAAGAAAAAAAAAACTGAAAAGATAAATATTCGAGCTTTACTTTTGTTTATACCCTTCTCTTGAATATACCAAATATTTGATTTTATGTATCTTTACCATTAATTTTATTTCCTTTTTTGCAGCAACCAAATCATCAAGTGACCAACACTAGTGTCAACACTCCTCTACTTATTCCACAACCACAGCCTCCACCATCGAACCTGACACCATCGCAACCTCATGGAGGCTCGATCAGGCCAGGTTCGATGGCAGATAGGGCAAGGATGGCGAACATACCTATGCAAGATCCATTACAAAAATGTCCAAGGTGTGATTCCACCAACACAAAGTTTTGCTACTTCAACAACTATAGTCTCTCGCAGCCGCGCCACTTCTGCAAGGCATGTCGAAGGTATTGGACAAAGGGTGGTGCCCTTAGAAGTGTCCCGGTTGGTGGTGGTTGCCGAAGAAACAAAAGGTCTAAATCAAGTAGCAACAACACCTCCAAGTCTCCAGCTAGCTCAGACCGCCAAACTAGCTCTACAAACAACTCTCCTGCGGTACTCAGTTCCCCAACGCCACCACCGATGAGATTCATGGCTCCTTTGCATCATCTTGGTGATCACCTAAGTGAAATAGGACTAAATTATGGTTTTTCTGGTCCAATGGGAGGTGTTGGAGACTTAAATTTCCATATCGGAAGCTCTTTAGGTGGAGGCGTTGGTAACGGTGGTGGTTCCACTTCGATTTTACCTGTAGGGAATTTTGAGCAATGGAGGATGCCACAAACTCATCAATTTCCCTTCTTGTCAACTTTAGAAGCTTCTTCTTCACATGGATTGTTGTATCCATTTGAAGGTGGTGGTAGCGGCGGTGGTGCTAATGATCAAACCCATGTATATGGTGGTGTGTCTAAGGTATTATCAAATAATTCTAGTGTGAAAATGGAAGAGAATCAATCTAGACAATTCTTGGCAATGATCAACAACAACAATAATAATAATAATAATAATCCTAATAGTGAACAATATTGGAATGGTTCTGCTGGTGGTGGTGCTACTAATTCACCTTGGACAGATCTTTCTACAGCTTATAACTCTTCTTCAGCTACTACAAATTCCAACTATAGGACATAGCTTTATTATGTTCTCTTTTGAAATCTATGTTTTCTTTGTTCTTCCCTATTACTATTAACCTCAAGACAAAGTTTCAACTCCTCATATATGGTTCAGTACGTTGATTTATTTTCAGATAGAATGAAAACCCTAGGATGTTACTTAGATTCTTATTTTTCCACTTTTGAAGTTCTAATCTTTATATTTTTATGTTTCATCTTCTTCCTTTTTTTTCCTTTAATTTTTCTTCAAATTATTAGGTTTAGGATATGGTATGTATGAGAATGTTTACTATAAGGAATATTAATATTGTGAGTTCAAAATTAAGAATGAATATTATTGTAGTAGATGAAAAATGATGTTTGTTCATTGGTTATCACTTATCACAAATCTATGGAATATTATTTTTAATTTCTAACGGTGAAACATTTAAATTGAGAAAGTGTTTATAGTAGTATAAATTTTTTTAATTTGTTGAATGTGTTTCATTGTCAAGAAGATTTGGAGGATATAATGTTCTACACTGAAAACCGCAAACACCAAAATCATAGATATTCATATTCTGAATGTTGATTTCAACGCAATTTTTTTTTTTCTCAATCGAATTTTGACTGGTCTTAATCAAAATCATGAATCATTGGTTGGTTTGGTTTTCATAGTCAAATTAAGCACATTTATACTGTTCTTTTTAAGATTCAGGAATTTCCTTGTGAACAAATAGTAATAAAGCATTAGTGGTTGTTAAAGAATGTTAATTTATTAAATTTAATATTATAAACCCATGTTGTCTTTCTTATTGTTTGTGTACATTTTTCTCATGTACATATGTAGTGGAAAAGTGTTATTTTATGGGGTTAAAAAATGGATTTTATGTTAATTTTTCCTTTCAAAAAGTTTATGTAACGACGATAGAAACTTTTTCTTGAATGTTAATATCAAATATCATTATGCCTTTAAATATAATTCTCTAAAAAGATTGTTTTTTCAACTTATAGTATGTTGTTTTATTCCTCATATTATTGTAAAACCACTTTTTTCACTTGTTTTTCTAATTTTTTGCTCTTTTGGTTCTTAAACTGCTTTACTAAGCATATACAAGAGTATATCTAGTCTAATATGCAAGAAAAGTTTTAACTATTTCTCTTAATATAATTAAAGACAAATGTGTGTTGCTTGTTACGTACATGATGCTAGTATATATGAACTTTCACCAAACTGGTGTGGTCCAAATGGTCCAAAGACTAGATATATGAACGTAAGTTCGTGTCTTTTAAATATATGACCACGAGTTTAATTACTTTCTATAGTTCATGTCTATGTAATTCACCATTTGAATTTCTCAAGATTCCTAGTCATGGTAAAGAAATATTTTTATGTTTGATTTTCAACGTATTCCGTAAATGAGTTAATATTTTAAGGGTGTGTCTAATATAAACCTCTCGGTAACAATAAAAAATAAAAATATTTTATTAAAAATAATATTTACTAAAACTTATAAGGTTCGCCTTTAAACTTAATTCATATTATATGATCTCATGTTTAAAATATTGTCAGATATTAAATATGAACATTTTTCTCAAACGAATCTCAACTTTAGTTTGACATATTAAATGAGATTAGATAATTCTGCAAGACTCAACTCTCGTCGGTTACCCAACAAAAAAAGTTAACAAACAAGAGGTTAATCGATAACTTTTTCACAATTTAAAGACTTTAAAATGTAGTTGAATGTTTTCATCCCAATATACCTTTAACATATTTAGGGTGTGAATGAAAGATTTACGTAGTAGTTTAAGAATTTGAATAGTAAAATTAATTAATCATTTTACTCAATAACAACAACCAAAACATCCCCTCAAAAAACAACCAAAACTTAATTTCAATTAGGTGTTACTTTGGTTATGATGATTAGTCAATTAACTTGAGCAATTATTTGACCAATCAGTGGCGAATTATGCAGAGACCCTTGTTTGGGACAAACTCCAACAACCTTCTCATCAAAAGGTTGTACTTGTCATATTTGTAGTAAATGTTAATCAAATTTGGAATTTTCTATTGCATTTTCATGAACAGCGTAAATATTCTAGGATTATTATTCTTCTAAACCCTGATGTTGTTTTTACATGATAAGAAGCTCGTGGTCATAAGAGTTTGGATACAAGATTTGGCCACACTAATATAAATGAAAAAATATAAAAGAATTTTTTTTAATTAACTAATGTTTATTTTTTTCAAAGAATTATATGATATATATTTTGATGTGTTCAAATCTTCTGTTAAATTGTATTCGAAACTCTTTAATTTTTCTATCCCAAATTATATGTCGTTTTAGAGGGGGGAAAATTGTTTCAAATTATAAATTGTTTTACAATATCAATAAATCATTAATGTTATTTTTCATATTATACTCTTAATTATTTATTACTCTCTCTTCTTTAAATTTTATAATTTACTATCTTTTTCATATATTAAAGACAAATTTGTAAAACAGCTCATAATATCTCTTTCTTATACAAAATTAATTATATTTTCTAATACATATGAAATCTTCCAAACATCTTATAATCTTATAATTTGAGATGGAGAAAGAAAAAGAATATGATTGTAATGTTTCATCCTATCCAACCAAAACTAGCTAGAGAAAACTAATTGAATGAAAACAAATTTAGTACTTCAAGAAATTGCAGCTGTTGTATAATTCATGAATGATTAAATATGTTTTCCCAATGGAGATTCAAATCTCAGTTTCCAATTTAATATATAAAACGTTTGAATACTGTAACTTAACAAATCCTTCTTGAGTTTAGTGACTTCCAACACAACAGAGAATATTTATATCATTTAAAATTGAACAAGTAGAATTTTGCATGAGAGCAAGCCTTCCCTTGCCTGCTTTTCCTTTAATATATAGTAATCAAATATTGAGCATTTTTGTCCCATGAAACTTGATTTTAGAGTCCTCATTTCTAAATTCAGCATTTTAATCCTTTTGTACTCTCAATAATTATTTTCACAACTTAGTTTGGGGCTTATTTTTTATGACATGTGGTATTCATTATTCTGTAAAAGTAAAACCACATTTAATGATCATTGCTCCTTAATATATATTTTATGTCAAATAAATTATCAAATAGGAGTATCGTTAATTTAGAAATCATATTTATTTTCAATTTATTTTTCTCTATTTTATTATACTTGATCTATTGCAGGAAAAAAATATATTAAAAAATATTATATTAATAATTTTTAAAATGACAATTTTGGATAAAATTACAAAACTATTTTTAAAAATTATTAAAAATAAGTTTAAAGAGTAAACCAAAAAAGTGTTTTTTTCTCAAAAAAAAAAAAAAGAGAGAGAGAGAGAGAGAACTGTTTGTCAGTATATTAGTTGGACTTGGACCACAAAAAGTGAGAAAAAGAACATTGGTGGCTGCTACCGTATCTCCTTGCACACGCTCCCATGCAGGATGGATATTTGTGGCTTTCAACATTCATCATGAAAGTGATCAATGGAGGCATTTTTGTGGCATTTGGATTTTATGCAGTTGTAAAAATGATTTGCATTTAAAAATATAAGCAAAAGTTACTTTTTAGGTTCTTTCATTTAATGATGTATGTGGTTTATAATATAGACAACATACATCATTAAATGAATGAATCTAAAAGACAAATTTTGCTTATATTTTAAAACGGAGGAAGTATATGCGTTATGTTATATTTCTTTACCAAAAGTATTTAACAGACTAAATAAATGAATCCATTAGATGAATAACTGCATAATTAAGGTGCACTTAATTAGTTAGGGTTGAGTACTCCTTGTACTCCTTTTGAATAAAATTGTTTTGATTAGTATTAGAAGACCAAAGGAGAGACTACCCTTTCTCTTAGTGCTTTATTTTAATAAAAAAAAATTAGCAAAAACTTATGAAACAAAAGTTACAAGAGGATATTTCCCTCAACAACAAAAAAAGTTACAATTTCCTCATAAAAAAAAAGTTACAAGAGGATGCATAAAATTTAGGTTTGAAAAGTCCTAACTACCCTTGCATAATAATATAGTTATTAAAAAACAGGGTCGATGGACATTTTGCACATGAATGGGTAGCGGGCTAACATTTGAATAACATCTTAGATTGAAGAGTACAACATATTTGAATCAGTTGCGGAAAAAATGGAAATACATGATAGGTCAAAACTTGGATCTTCAATTGGTGTTGATAATAGGGGTGATGCGTACCCATGTAAACAAATTTGGTTCTGGTGCAAAACTGATCTCATATTGGGAGTGACTTTAAGATGCTCCAACTTGTTGGATTTTATGTGAGTGGTTAAGTCTCGTATCGCGTATGGATGAGTAAAATGTAGGACATATAAGAGAGTTGACTGATCATATAACTAATGCCTTAAAGTTTTGGATGGAGATGTAACATCAATCTCTCTTATAGTCATGGAGCATTGGTCGGTTGTTGGTTCCGGCTTCCCAGGACTCCCTAACAAATGCTATCATAGCTTTTGGTTGCTTTAGGGATAGGAACTTTTAGTATGCTTTTGAATGCAGCATGGTCTGATCTTCCTCATCAAAAAAGAAGGGTAGTATTGTGAAATGTTGCAATCACAAGTTCCGTTGTGAATATTTAGCTAGAGGAAATTGATGGAAGGATCAATTTTCGTTTGTGAAAATTTTAAGTCAAAGATGTGTTGATATAATTAAGATTGCACAATATGTTGACCAGTGCATGTGCATTGATTGACATTGATGCAAGGTGTGCTTTGAGAAAATGTCGATGGTTGAAAAGCTTCCTGCCAACATGGAAGTTGCACGCACCATAAGTTTTCAGTCTGATTTATGACATGTGAAAATTATTGGAGTGGTTACGATTCAAGTAAAGTGTACTCTTATGATGGAATATGATAGTTCTTTTGAAATATGATTATTGGTGAAGACAATGTGAAAATTCTTAGAGTGGTTTGACTTCAAGTAATTATACTCTTTATGATGGTATAAGATACTTGCTTTGAACTATAATTGTTGATGACGATAATGGAAAAAAATGTATCATTTTTAGTCAATGTGGTGATTGTGGTGTTGCTTGATAATATACATATCGAAGAAATCTCACATTGTTTAGAATTGTAAAGGAAGAGGGAGGCCAAAGTTACAGTTATTCGTTACAACCCGTCTAAAAGACTTTAAGCTTGTATCTAAATTTTTCTTTTCCATTGTATTCTTGTCCTAATGTCTTGTAAGATGTAGTTATGTTATTAAAAAAATGTATTTGTTTTGGAGGGTGTGAGTGTATTGCGGCAGGTGGATGTTTAAGAGTAGTCTTTGTCTTATCAAAATTTATATATAATGTTATTCTTTGGTTGTCATTAGACAATGGTAATGGTTTTATTCTCCGAATTTAGAGTTTTCTTGCTATGTTCCTATATTATAATTGTGATCATTTATTTTCTCTGTCAACTTTTTCCAACACAACTTTTAGTTATCAAAATCTTTGAGTTCTGATGCCTCTTAGTTATTATGCATATTGTTACTTCTTTTTTTTTTAAAACTCGATATCCGATCCAAGAACCGACTAATCTGAAGGACCAATTCCACGGCCTACTTGCGGAGGTCCCATTTTAAGCTAGAGTTTAGCTCTGTATGGACTTGCTCGTCGAAATTAACACTAGAGGAAATCGAACCTGAAACCTTGAGAGGAAAACCCTAAGATCCCAAGTCAACCACCAGATCAACCTCAAATGAGTTATGCATATTGTTACTTAGTGATATATTGGCTTTGTTAGTTGTTCGTTTATGCTTCAATGCGTGGCATAGATAGAGCAACGTTTTTGTAATCTCTGTTACTTTTCTCTAAACATGACTTGTGTTGAACAACAAATTTAAGAATCAAATTTATCTATCCAGAATCAAATTTAGCAAACATGTCATAATCAATTATATCTATCCAGAATCAAATTTAGCACTTCTAAAAATGAAATCAATCATACACCAAGTGTATTTACATGACTCGGTCTCAGTTAATGAAAACACTAGATGACTTTTGTATTTCAAAGCTTTCATGAATAAATGAGAAGAAAAGGGAACTGATTGAGATTCAAAGCAGTGATTCCTCACGTTCCTCCCACACATGTTTTTCAATCATATACACATGAACCAGGAATTTTCATTTGTTACCTTTATTATCATTATTTAATTGAATACACTGTATTTCTAAAAACGAAATAATTGTGTTAAGATGCCAATACCTCGTTATAGCTGCTTTCTAAAATTGATCAATAGCATGAGGTCCTCAATAGAGTAACCCCAACTCAACACATAAAGAAACTAAAAGATATATAGGATAAGAAAAAGGAAAATTAACCATCACTAGCTCATTTTCATGTCTTCCATCAAAGATAAAGTTGCTTACATCTATGTCTTACATATATGTGGCACAAAACACATCTTGTAATTGATATATATAGTTCAACATTTGATCGTCATCAAATTTTTATATCTCTTATTACCCTAAAAAGGACATGTCTTTTATCTTAATTAATCTAAATAAACAAAACCTATATTTTGATTATTTTCAAATGGTAAAGGTTAATTCCTTGAGTCATTAGCGAGATTAATCTTTCATGAGATAATTTTCTTTCTTTTTTAATTAAGCTAGCGAGCTCAAATTATGGATGATAAAACTCTTTTTCAGTAGTTTCAACGTTTAAGATAGGATTCAAACCCGTGGAATATCTTCTTTTTTTATGGTGGTCGGAATTTGAATCTCACACCTTACATATATTATGTATAGTCCCTACCAACTGAGTTAAGCTCACGAGGACAATAAATGAAATATCTTATCTAAGCACAATTAATGGATTAAATAAATCAATAATATTAATTTCATTGTGTGAATAACCCTTTTAGGCTTTAAGCTATATAATAGAGAAAAAGACATGTAACAAAAAGAAGGAAATGCTATTGACCAAAGAGATTCTTTGTCACATTTCTTCTTTTTAAGTCAGCATATGGCAATGGCATCCTATGAAGCATCTTGCGGACTTCCTTCTAATACTCCATCTTTAAACTGAAAAATTCACACTGAAAGCTGAATATAAAATATTCTCCAATATTAATCAATCTATAGTTATTATTAGTTCTATGTATATATAGTTAGTTATTTTGAAACGACGTGCAAGTGAGAAAAAGTTAGATGATCACTTATTTAAAATTAATTTGGAATAAAGACGTTTATTCCCTGCAAAAAGCTTATGATTGAGATCAAATTTTCAAATTAAATATCAACTTTTTTATGTCTCAAACTCATTAAGACCATGAAGTAACTAATAAACAAATTGTATTATTAAATGATTGTTTGAAAATAATTATATAAAATCTTGAGTAAAAAAACATTAAAAATACACTTTAAGAGTCAAAATGGTCCGTGCATGGTTTTTTTGTTGGTGTTCGGGGTTCAAATTCTGGACCTTGCATATTTTATGCATTATTTTTACCAACTGAGCTAAGCTCACGGAAACGTTCGTGCAGATTAAGAAAAAGCACAAAAAGAACAAGGAAAAAACAAAGGAAAAAAGGGTTAAATAAATTGATACACAAAAAAGTGGGACATATTTTAGCTAAATAAACCCTCTCATCAAGTAATGGTAAAGATCAGAAAAAGAGAAATTGGATTCATCTAATCAAATAATATTGTTCCGTCATGGACTCAAATTAATGTATATATTGACTAACTTTAAACCTAGAAAATGTGGTTCGTAATAGATAGCAATTTTCAAGCATGTATATGTGTGCATACCTTTTGCAAAGTGGCTTGTCGTGTTCTTCATAAAAAAAACAAATATAGCACTCAATTATTTTCGTCCCTTTCATTTAAATAAACAAGTGAACATGATTTTGTTGTCATGCTGTCCATCTTTCAATTATATATGATATGATCTGAAGAGTTGTAATAATGTTTGATGTGGAATTTGGGGTCGTAAAATTTGTTTAGTTTCATATGCTTTTTGCATGGGATATGTCAATGGAAGCTTGCGTTAGCATGCACTAAATCAAAATTTCTTGGCAAGGAATGTTTATCCATATTTCCGTACATGAAGAAATGTGCAATAATTTGTCAAAAAGAAATATGAAATAATCAAATACCAACCCATTTTGCCTTATCCTTTGCTTAGAACTCTTAAATCCTCGTAATATATTAAAAAAAGTTTGAAAATTTTAATTATTTTAAACATCGTTTCACTTCAAGCTCACAATTAAAATAGACTTAATTGTACTTTTGGTTATCGCATTTTGACCAACTCACGAATATGGTCTGTCTCTTTCAAATCGAACAAAACCGTCCTTAAATTATCGTGTTTTTTGCAATTTTAGTCCTAACCCCCATGTTTTTGCACTTGAAGACAATAAATCACCACTAAAAAAAGACAAGTTTTATTTTCCTTCCATACAAGTAAACCACGACCAAGATAACCGCTTGATTCGACCCATCACCTCCACGATGTTGGTAACTTTTCCGTTGAACATTACATCATTTCATTCCAACCAAACACACCATAGGGATAATTTCTTTCCTTTTTTCCCGAGACTTAAAGTGTTGAATAGTAGAAAGTTTTTAATAACATCATCTCCCCACCCCACCACATTACAATGCAGCCACTTTAATCCTAATTATTTCCAAATTTCTACTACTTTTCTGCATGTTGCAAAGAGGTGGCTCAAGGTTTCAATTCCATCAAACATAAAATGCAACACTGTTGATGTTCATTATCTCTAGTGATCCTTCTTCTCGGTCTTTTGACTAAGATCAAGCGTAGTCTCTAAGACTGAACTTTAATGTACTCAATAAAATCCCCTACAGTGATGACTTGTTTGCAAAGTTAAAGTCATTCTTGATCCCCCAAATTGCCCACAATACAACATTTCAGATCAATGTCAACTTTTTTTTTCCTCTTGATACTACACCTAAGGAATGGCAACTTTATGTGAAGCTGTCCAAGTATGCTTTTCTTCCCTTTTGATCATAATTGAGAAGTGTTCCTAGAAGATGAATAAGTGTAAGATATTTGTAATATTTGTAAGGTTGATATTCAAAGAGCTCACATGTGGATTTTAGCGAATACCAAATACCAGTTTAAGGATCCTAACTCCCATTTGCACACAATAATTTATAAAAAATAAAATAAAAAATAAAAGTTGGATGACATTTCTGATTTCTAATCAAAATATAAATCCAACACATGTTTGAATTGAACATCAAAGAGTTCACAACTGGCCCACCACTGTTATTATGAATTAGGGCTCTCTTCAATCATCAATTATAGATTTTGTTTGGAAAAAATGATGAATAGTTGATCAACTATTTTATAGAGGATGAATTTAAAATTGATAAACTAGTTTGTATATGATAACTAATAAACCAAATTGATTGAATTTATAGTGTTTTGGTAAAATTAGCGGCTGAATTAGTTTTTGAATATGAATTGACATTAAAATATATGTAATTAGTATTTAATTTTATTCAATCAAGATTATAGTGATAAGCTTGAGATCATTTTATTCAGTTTACCAAAATGGCGGGCTTGCCAAGAGCTTCTCATTTATATTTAAGGATAATTTGGTTTGCAACAGTTTGAGTGATTTGGAAAGAAAGAAACAACCGTGTATTTCAAAATACGGTGTTCACTCCTCTGATTCTCATTGATGAATTTAAGCTTCATTCATTCTTATGGTTGAAATCCAAACATGTGGCCTTTGCCTATAGTTACATGAATTGGTGGAAACATACATTGCATTGCTTTGTATGGGTGTTCATTTGTAATTTATTTTGCTTCTTGGATGGTACACTTTTAGTCACCTTGATGTTTGTAATTATGTAAACTTTTATGGTGTTTCTTTCTTTTGCACGTCTTGCGCGAGTGGAAACACATTTCGGTAATATATATTTCATATAAGCTATCCTAAGATTGAATCTTAAAAAAAAAAAAAACATATAATCTATCAACAAAATGATGTACATAGAGACAAAAATTGAATCTCAAACCACATTTAAGTTTTTTTTTTTGGTATAAGAAGAGGGCTGAACCTTAAAAAAAAAATTAAGCGATTAAACGAACATTTTGAGGCATGCAAGCGTCAGAAATGTCATAAAAAACGAGACATCGAAGTTCTCTAGAAGGAGTTTCAATAACATGTAAATCAAGGGAGTCTAAAGATAGACTAAAATTTGCTAGCCAATCCGCCGATCTGTTTCCTTCACGCCATATATGGTTGATTCGAACTTTCCAACTCATGTTTTTTAGATCCCGAATGCGCCGAATCAAGGTAGAAACATTTCCGTTGATGTTACATTTTCCAGTTACCATATCGACCAAAACTATAGAGTTGCTCTCCACTTCAAGATGTATGATCCCCTGTCTTCGAATCATATCCATGCCAATATACATACCTCACATCTTGCATGTAGCGCGTCGCATGATATTACCACATATTTAATTTAATTTGTTATTAGTCAACCTTACCACACGCATCATGTTAGTATATTTATATATGGACCCAATTCCGAACAATAATGTCATTGACATCTTGCTTTAGCTCTCAAAGACATTCATTCATGTAATAAGAATAATATCAACTAAAGCAGTTTTATTCAAGCATCTTATCCTTGAAAGATGAATCACGTAACCATGCCCCCACGAGCAACAATGATTCTATAACATACTATCCTTTTTTGAAATCGACATCGAGGCTTGTTTGATTCTTAATAACTTCATCAACTAATAAACTTCCACTTGCAAAAACAGGTGGAAAATAATATCATGTATTGTGCCAATTTGGTCCCAAATTTGTGAATGAGACATACCACCAAAAGACAAGAATCTTATCAATTAGTAGTCTCATAGAAAAAGAATATGAGGCTAAAAAACTGTTAAAGGGACATTCAATAGCAAAAAGGAATTCCAGTGTGAGTTTTAGAGGAAAATGTTATAAAATTTCTTTCTTACAACATATATATATATATTAGGTCCTTTTACGGTACGCCACATCTCAACTGGTGTTTTTTTCCCAACAAAGGAGGCTCTTAAATAACAATCATGACTGATTTATAAGTATAATTTTCTTAAAAAATTGCATATAAGAACAAAAAATATTCAACATCTATTTCAAGTTCAGGAATTTCATAAATCTCTGGTAGTAAAATAGAGTTGAATGGAAAGAAATGAGATATTATCCATTGTTTAAAATCTAATTAAACTACTTCATTTCATTCAACTCTATACCATCAATCTAAACATAACATTAACTGTTTTATTAGTAAAAAAAACAAGAGGTATGTGGCGTTGATCACCCTAACATCTGCTCTTTTGAGTTTTGACTTCTTGTTTGGTTAACTTTTGGAGAGAAAGGAATATCATGCATCTTAATTTACCAGTGGGTTCACTAAGTCAATTTGATTTAAACAGTTCAAAATTTGTAAGTTAATTCATACCTACACAAGCATATGACTTTTCACTTGCAAAGTTAAGTCACTTTAAAAGTTTTGCACCTCAAGTTTTGCATCAAACAAAGACACATTAAATGGAGACATCAATATTCAAATGATCAGGAAAACAAAAAGATAGATAAAATAACACTTCAGTTACAGAAATCAACCTCAAAAATCTCGATGTCATACACATGCAACCTCAACTATTCTTGGTTAAAAAATTACACATAAATGAAATTTCACTGCAAATGATGGGTCTCTAAGAAGATAACCCAAACAAACACTAAAATAAGTAATCATGGGCACCCAATATTTTTAAACAATGAAACAAATATTTGTACCTTAACTAGAGTCAAACTGTTGCCTTAACACTTGCTACCAGCTTTCCAACACAAGTGATTAAATTCAACAAAATAATTGGTAGACTAATATCAAATTTTCCTTTTAACTAAAAAATAAAAAGGAAATAATGTTGACCTTTTTCTAGTAATCTACTGTTAAGTCATATCCTTCACTATCTATAACAGCATCAGCAATATACAGAGACAACAGCAGCATCTAAAAGCTAGCTGACAGATGCCAAGTATATTAACAATGGTCTCTAAGTGTCCAACAGCTCAAGAAGTTGAGCAGCTTTTCGCTTACCCCTTTCTGAGCCGTTTTTTGCCAGTTCCAAGAGAGGATTGATCACTCCAAGTGAAGTGACGGTCGATCGGTGTAGTGGGTTTCCCCTACAGAGGTGCACAAGCACTGAAGTTGCATTCTCTTTGTTCTTAGAAGATCCATTAATGATTAATTCCACCAAAGTGGAAATAGCATTGGTAGAGACAATTGCAGCTTTTCCATCAGGGTGGCTAACTATTATATCCATGATTGCCAATGCCTCATCCCTCATCTCCCCCGCCATTAACATTTCAATCAACTTGGGCACAATACCGGCCCTAATAACACGGCCTTTGTTCCCATGGTATAAACAGAGTTTGAATAGTGCTGTTGCAGCATCAACTTTTCCTCTTTGACTTCCTTCGCAGAAGAGAGTAACTAGTGCCTCGATTGCTCCAGATGCACCAATTGCCACTTTGTTCTGATCCGCAGCAGAGAGGCTAAAAAAGGTGGCTGCTGCATTTTCACGAGCTGCCATACAGCCATTTTTTAGCACATGAAGGATTCCCGGCAAAGCCTCAGAAGCCATGATGCGCTCTTTGTTTTCATCGCAGATAGATAGATTGAGAAGAGCAGTAACAGCTTGCTCCTGGGTGATAGCATCAGGAACATAGAGAAGAACAACAAGGAGGGGTATAGCACCAGCTTCACCAATCAACTTTCGATTTTGACTGTTGTGTTTGGCAAGAAGACGGAGCTCCCCTGCAGCAAAATGAGGATAAAGAGATTCAATTATAGTAAAACATCAGTTGGAAATGTGGAAGGATGAGAGTTTGAGAGATCCTAACAAGTATTATTCTCAAATTGTAAAGATGTTAAAAAGACAACATAATTCCTTTTACTACAAATTTAAAAGATCCCTTCATTGGATGAATGGAACACTGCAAACAGAAGAATCCTATTTCATAGTTATGTTCCTTTCACAGCAGTAGCACCCACAGAGCCAGCAGTCTTATCCTTCAAAGACCACAATCTCTTGCTCGAAAACCCCCTCCTTCCTTTAACTACCCACAAATCCATTCAATATGCCCATTTCTAGCATTAATCAATCTAATAAAACCTTAAATTTAATCTATTAAATCCAAATCATTTTGTTGTCCTAAAATGGATGGAAAAATTATTCTAGTTTCAGTTATTTAAAAAGAAGTGACCATTGTGCAATCGCAGATTACATTGAAATTTGTTAAGAATCAAACATCTAACAAACTGTCTCTACAAGATTGAGTTGGTTCTTTGGGTTTCACACCCAGTGAATATGTGTAAGTGCGTGCAGGAAAGAGAGAAAGAGAGCGAAGAATAAGTGTGTCTGGTACAATGCTCACCTGCTGCACAACGCTGATCCTCAACGTTACTGCAAGTAAGTTTCCTCATTAAGGTATCAAGATTTATCAATTCAGAATAGCCGTCTGATGTTTCCTTACAGAGCCAGAAGTTTCCTACCCTTCTGGGTGGTTCCACTCCATTTGTCTCGCACCAATTTGAAATCAGGCTGTATAAAGCATGGTTAGGTATGAGGATGGGGATGGAAAGAATCTGCTGAGTGATGGGACATGTTCGATGCCCTGCATCAAGCCATTTCTTTATGCAACCTCGTTCATATGTCTGAAAAAAGGGTGAAGATTACAAAGTTTCTAAACATGAAAATTTGTAAATAATATCATACAAGTCTCTTCAAGTTTAGAAAAAAAAATTGGTTTCTAATAAAGCACTGCTATCAACAGACCTATAACTAGGGGCAGCACCTCTCCTTTGATTATTTCGATGTTTACTATATTTCCTAAACAGTTACATGACTGTTCTACTTACCCTCATTTCAGTGCAGAGAAAAGATGAATTTTGAAATCTAAAATATAGTCCTGGCTTTCCAAACAAGGAAAAAAAATTAAATAAGTTGAGTAAATCCCATGCAGAAATAAATTCTCAGGGTAATTTTTCTTGCCTCAAGCATTCTTGGAGACTGGTATCGAATCCCATCTGTTGTTCTAATTATCACTGTTATACCATATGTGCATTGACAGCTACTCTCATAGGCATTAAAATAGAAAAATATATCCAAATTTAATATTCTACCAGGATATCAAACTGTTAATTTTAAAACAAATTACTGTTTCAAATTTAAGATTATACATAACGTTATATTACTCTTGCTTTCAAAAGGAAAGGAGAAAAAAGGGTTAATACCGCTTTTGGTCCCTGTAATATTAGAGAACTACGGTTTTAGTCCCTGTAAAAAAAAAAATTAGATTTTGTCCCTGTAATTTCATATTCTTCCACTTTTGGTCCCTCATTTCACCACGTCAAAAGAATCTGCAAACATGGCACGTGAAATGAGGGACCAAAAGTGGAGGAATCTGAGATTACAGTGACCAAAAGTGGGAGGAATCTGAAATTACAGGGACGTAATTTATGGAGATTCTGCTAACATGGTTAAATAAGGGACCAAAAGTGGAGGAACCTGAACTTACAAGGACCGAATCTAAACTTTTTATTTTACAGGGACTAAAACCGGAATTTGCTAATATTACAAGTACCAAAAGCAGTATTAACCCGAGAAAAATGAAGCAGAAAACACTTACTTACAGTAGTAACTTACATTAGTATGTAAAAAAATATCCATTTGGTCTCTCAAGTATATCTATCCATAATCCATTATACAATCTATTTTATAAGGTAATCAGATCTTCAACAAACACATGGTTATTTTTATTCAATTGTATTAAAGTATTTTAGTTTTGGAAAGTCAATATAACTAAAATACTTAATGATATGAGCCTTGTTCACAGACACGACAACACGCTAGTAATATTTTAGGCAATATTAAATGTTTTGTAGCAACTGATAATTGACAATATCAGATAAAACTATTATTAAAATTATTTTTTTAAGTAATAAAACAATAAACAAAAGCCAATAATCAACTGATAGTCACAGGTTCAAGTCCTACCCCTTCCAGGACCCTGCATATGCGGGACCTTTAGTGCACTGGGCTGCCCTTTCTTTTCAGTGTTTGAACAACAATTACAAATACAAGATTAATAGAGGATAAATCTCAATAAATTTTCTTTTTTGTCTTTATAGCTCACCTTATTCAAGCTCTCAATCCTTGACCTAGAGTACTAGAATCTTCATATGAATTTTTTCAAAAGTTATGTTCTTCATTATTCTTGCAGTTGCTTACAAAGCAATATTCTTGGTTATTGATTGCTCTTTAAAATTTATAATTTAAATTCATAGGATCATGTAAACTTAACAATACAAAAGAAACAAAACCAATTAGTACTTCTAAGCTACCATTCAGAAAAATCGCCCGCTATAGCACAATGGTTTTTGACTTTCAAATACTAATTACCAAGAACCTAAACCTATGAGTAAGTTATGAGATATCTAAACTTTTACCATATTTAAAGATGATAGAAATAAAAACTAATTATTGAGAAAATAAATAAGCAATTAATTCTCAGGTACAAACCTGTCCTGTTGAAATGATAACAGGATCTTTCATTAGGTCAAGAGATATTGGGCAGCGAAACTCCTCTGGCACAACTGGTGACTGACAACTTGATTTCATGCATGTCTCCTCAGTGTGAGGAGGCAAATCCCCACTCAACAAAACCTGTGTGCTTTTCTCAAAACAACCACCTCCATTGTTTTCAGATTCCTTCAACAAAAACTCTTCAATTTTTTTCAGCACCATTGACAACCTCTGCGCACTTTTCTCATAACAACCACCCTCATCAACAATCATCTTATGTAGAGCCAGTGACTCTTGCTTGGTATCTTCCACACTCACATATTTTAGCTTTTCACAGATTAAACGTAGTGCAGCTAGTTCAGTATTCACATCGCAGCTCTGGTTATAGATAGACAGCAGATGCTCATAAAGCTCAAGACCAGGTGGATCAAAATGCTCTTTGGCCCTTCTAAACTGAGCAAGTACAAGTGCAACCTGATGACAACAACAGAAGCAGAGAATCAATACCTTGAAATTGAAGAAGTGGTAGCAACTAGCAACAGAAAAATGAGAAATCAAGGACTTGTTTTGTTTGAGAAAAGGTTCCATGAATTCATTTGTAACTTCAAAACCTTCATCTTAGTTTCAATTTGTTTTATCAAACCCAACACGACCTAATGTTCTATGAACCACACTTTAGTGCATTGTTGATAAAATCATGAAATTGTGTTTCAATTTTTAACAATATATGAAATGCTTATTTTGCAGCTTTTGTCCCTCGGGTATCATGACTGTCGATTTTGGTCCCCCTGAGTTTGAGTTGCACAAATTGGCTCCCCCACCCATCAAAATCCAAATCGTTACAATTCCAGACTCCACGGGTGTTTTTCATTCCAATTCCAATCATAAGAAATAGACGGACGTACTCTAACCCCTCTTAGTTTAACTATCTATGTGTTGTAAGAAAGCAACGCTTGTGCATATAACCCTAATTGTGATACCTTTGTGATGTTAGTGTGTGCTAAAATTGTCGATGTGAGTGTGGTGTTCTTTTTTGGCCATATCAGCATACCATGTTAGACCAAGTCAGCGCACAATGGTCACATAGACTCCCAACATCAGTTAATGTACAGAGGGACAAAATGGTAACCCAAATTCACACAACTAGAACCAAATTAACCAAAATTGCACAAGCGTTATACATAGCAAACTACAAGTGCAATTAAACCTATATGAAAATAGACAATCACATACACATTTCAATGTAGAGAAAAATACTAAGAAATTAAAACATTCACCTGCTCCTTGAGCTCCTCAGAAATATCAAGTTTATCAAATGAAACCCCACTTATAGCTTGTTCAAATTGTGATGCGAGACCACTGAATTTGCACTTAATTTTCTCCCTCTCCAATATCTACAATAGCAACAACAAAACTAATCAGAAAAAGAAAAAAGAAAAAGAAAAAAAACACTATGGGCCTGTTTGGATTGACTTATTTGAGCTTAGCTACTGTGATGTTTTGTGAGACTGTTTGGAAGAACTTATGAAAACTGCTTATACTAATTTTCATAAGCTTTTTTCAACTTAGGGCCCGTTTGGATTGAGGTTATTTTGAGCTTGTGCAACACAGCTTATGCAAATAAATAAGCTTTTATTTATTATTCTTGAGCTTGTTAAGGTAGTTTACGAACAAAAAAAATATTTGAAGATAAAATTTTCATTAGTGAAAACTTATCAATTAATATAAAAGCTTATTTATTTGCATAAGCTATTTTTCGTAAGCTTAAAATAAGCTCAATCCAAATGGGGCCTTAGTTTCATAAGTTTTCCAATATAGCTTATAAAAACAATTTAACATTATTTTATCTTTTTCTATAAAAATAGCTTATGCAAGCTTATAGCATAAGTGCTTATCATGATAAGCACTTATGCTATAAGCTGCAAACAAGCTGTTTATCCAAACAGAACATATATCATAGTTCTAAATTGCAACCCTAAACCACAATTACGACCACAATATAACATTTTTCGATATTCTTTCCAACAACATTGCAAGCACAATTGTGGCTACATTAACACAACATCTACTTTTACTGCATGCAAATGCACTATCTTATATAACACAACAAACATGGAAATTCATTTAAATAAATCTCATAAAATAGAAAAATCATAAACCCTAATACAAACAAATAAATAATTAACCAAATTAATAGGAATTTAAATTCATAATTTTCCAACATTGCATATACCATATAAAGCTGACTCGATTGAGAACAAAAGAGAAGCAATTCCTTTGCAGAGAGAAAAGCATGTTGAAGCGAAACTAGGGTTTCAGAGGGAACAAAAACGACGTCGTTAAGAAGGTGATGAAAGAGAGGAAGAAGGAAATTGATTCTACGGCTGAGATCAAAGGATTGGGTTTTGATTAAGGGGTTGAAGGTGGAGATTTGAGAGATTTCGGTGGCAATGTCGATGAGGTTGTGGAGAACGGTGAAACCCTTGGGTTCCGCCATTCGGATGAGAGTAGCAGCTGTGTTTGTTTGTTTGTTTGAGAAAGAGAGGAGAAGATGGAGAAGGAAATGGGATTGGGATGTGGTACTGTTTACAGCTGGTCATTTGGTGGGTCCTACCAATTAGATTAGGTTTGTGTTTTTGAATGAAAGTTAAAAAAGTTGTGTGAATAGGCATTTTTGTCCTTCAATTTGCATAGTTAATCTTCATCCCAATATCTACACGTTCATTTCACTTTATTTTTGTACCAAGGATAATTTAGTAATATTAACATATAAAACAGACGTATTAATTACACTGACAACTGACTTAGATACGGGACGGAGAGAGTGTTAATCAATTTTGCTTTTAAATTATTTAAAGGAAATACTAACAGGTGTGTATGGGGTATTTGTTAAAGAAATTACAAAAGTAGACGTTACTTTAGAAGATGTGTATTATACTTTTTGAAAGTTGAAAAAGCGTTTTTATTCGATGTAAATATTGTCCTTTCTTTCTACATTTTTTGTAACTAGTGTCTCGGGAACACCGGTTAACAAAATTCATTATTTGAAATAGGTTTTCCTCAAAATAAAAATATCTGAAATAGCTAAAACGTCTTTGAATTTTACAAATGTTGATCAATTTTGTCCCTACGTCAAGTTTTATCGTTAACGGTGATGACGTATGACATTAAGCATTGACGCGGCTTGCCAACTTAGATGCCACGTATATGAGTCCATCTTTACTCAATTTAGATTTGCTCAATTTTTCCTATTTCAAGTCATAGATGTATGACATGTGGAAAAAATAAAAACAAATGGCTGAGATTAAAACCTTAGAAAAAACAAACTTGTTACTCTCTTGCACCTCCGTCAAAAAGGAAAACACGTTTTTTCTGGTCCTGCATTTGTGAGATTTCTTCATTGTCGTTAACAACAAGCTTCAACGAATTGCTACTTCGATTCATACTCAGAACTCAGCAAGTGATTACAACAAACACTAAATATTCATTATTTATACAAAGATCCATTAGAATTTCAAATTCTAATTTGCAATCTTCACATTCATTCATCAATTTCGAGTTTTGATAGAAAAGTTTCAAAATTTGATGAATTTAACAACTTGGTTTTGAAATTGAAGCGTTCATTGATGGGTTTTTGAGTAATCTCAAAAAATAAAGTTTGGCTTATTCAATCACTCGGTCTCTTAATTTAATTGATTATCTCAATTTGGTCCTTTAACTATAATTTGTACCAATTTGGTCTCATATGCTTTGCTCTGTTACTAGTTTTAGTCTTTTATGTTAGTTTCTTTCAAAACAACGTTAATGAAAGGACTAAAACTAGTAACGAAGCAAAACATAGAGGACCAAATTGGTACATTAGTTAACGTTTTTTAAGAGAAACTAACAAGAAGGACTAAAACTAGTAACGGAGCAAAACATAGAGGACCAAATTGGTACAAATTATTGTTAGATGACCAAATTAAGACAATCAATTAAGTTAAGGGACCGACCGATTGAATAAGCCATAAAGTTTTCCAATGTCGGAAAACGATATGTCTTCTTGGTTCATCAGAAGATGCTGATTTTGAATTAGTTGGAGAGTGACGGAGGTGGCGGCGCCGGCGAGAGGGAGAGTGATGGGTGATGATGGGAAGAAGAAGAAAGGAGGCAGGTGTGTTGTTTCAGATACAAGAGAGTAACAAGTTTGTTTTTTCTAAGGTTTTAATCTCAGCCCTTTGTTTTATTTTTTTCCACATGTTATACATCTATGACTTGAAATGGGGTAAATTGAGCAAACTTAAATGGAGCAAAGATGGACCCCCATATATATGGACGAAATTGATTGAAAATTTTGAATTTTTTAACTTTTTTATATGAAATTCATTACAAATTGTTTGATTGTCAAATTGATCCATGAATTATTCATTAAAAATCAAAATGATCCCTGAATTATATCACTCTCTATCAAATCGATTCTTGAATTATTTATCTTAACTATCAAGTTGATCTTTGATGGCTGATACTCTAAGAGGATGCCCATGTCTTCCTAATCAACTAGTTAGAGAGATATCTACAATACAAAACAAGATAGCTTTTGGACATAACTGAAGAGAGTTACGTTGGTCATATCATGTTACTCAACTTGCATTTACTATACTTTTCAAGAATAACCTCTATAACAACATCATTATTCCCTTAAAAAAAACATCATTATTAACCTCAAAGGCATTTATGTATGTTCAAACTTCAAAAGACTAATAATGCAATATAGTAACTCACAATCTCATAAATCTAATTCATTATTATCTTACATCACCTTTGGACTCATGTTTTGAACCCGGATCAAACTCATGAGTTGATTTAAAAGAGTTGTGACTTCATTGCTGGAAAATTTTCAGCAATTTGTATCAATGCAACACGTAACAACTTTCACTCTAGAATGGTATGTAACTGCAGTAAATGTGAAGCTTCAAAGTCATCATCTGTGTCATCTAATTATCTATTTAAATATGAAAAAAGAAAAGAAATTGCATTCCATATTTTTTTGGAAGCTATATATTTTATTGCTCTCATAAAAAACTAAAGACAATGTGGCACATAATCTCCTGAAACACATCTATGATCCTAAACATGGTTTTAAGGTTTCCAGACGGGTATCATAACCGCAATTTTGATCGCATCAGCTGCATTTTCCTGCAATGTAACTGCAACCACAACTGCAAGAATAATTGAAAACCATGATCTAAATGAAATATACTAAAATGAGTAACAATGGATCATCATTTATTCATTTGTTATCCACACTAACTAGAGAAAACTATATGTGTTCAAATTCTCTGCTTCAATCTTGGCTTCCAACATATTGTGAGGCTTAGTTTTGAATAGCAGAAAAGCCATTTGGTCTATAAGTTGTAGGAAATTGAATTCTTCTATAAGTACTTGCAGCTTTTCTCTCAGCTTCAAGGTAATGACCAAGAGAATGAGCATCATTACCATTCACCGCATCGGTATTAAGCTTACAACAAAGTGAAAACAACCAAGGCTTCGGCTTGTGATTCTTTTTGTTATCGTTTGATGAATCCATCACTCTTCCTCTGCTTGATCTCCTTGAGAGTTGTAGGAAGCTCGATACTCGAATGAGGCTGCCTAGTGAAATGCTCTTGTCATGGAAGAATGATCTGGTAGACTGTACAGACACATGTCAAGTGAGTTAGGCAAAATGTCACATGAATAAAGCAATAAACAAGTAAAATACATTCCAAATCTCGATGGGTTAACAAAACCAAATTATCGTGATTTCGCCAAATTCACTGTCAATCTAAACATGCACTCGTTCTTTGATGAATAAATTAACTATTGATATTCCAACACATTCAAAGATTTGTTATTCGTCAACTACTGAGATTCCTTACTTTAGCCTTTAACGTAAAATTTTCATTTTAGAGAACACAAACAAATTGTAGATACCAATTTCAGTAAAAAATTGTTACTAATGAAACATCAAAGGAAAAAAGTAAAAGTATTCATGTGATCTTTTGTGTTTGTATTTTAAAATTTCATTGCTTCTTTCTTACACTTCTCAAGGGTTGTTATCTAAACCATAAAGAATGTTTTTTTCTTCCAAACATCATAGAAGACTTTAACTTTCAACAAAGGAGAAAATAAGAAACCATATACCAACAGAAAAACAATTTTAAAGTAAAACCAACATCACATTCTGCCAAACAATGATGTGTTAGTCCATGCTTTGGACCCCATTGGAGCCAAGCAATTATGTATGTAGTATTTTTGTTTTTATGCCAAAAAAAAGAATCAACTAAAAGAAAACGACATGAATAAATACCAAATCTTTATGGATGTGTTCATTACATGAAGTTTCCTTTTCCTATTCAATGTTGGTTTTTGGACTCATTCTTAAGCTAATAAAAGCTACATCTTCATCAGAGAAATAATGAAACCAAAGTACATAGTCAAAAGGCATGGTTATAACCACAAACCAGGTGAAAGTAATAAAGAGTAAAGTATCTCAAATTTAATACATGCTCACTGCTCAGTAGGAATAGGATCAATAACCAAAAAGGATATATCATTGTATTGATAAGAAATGCAACAGTGTCAGAATCATACTTGAGTAGCCATTATTTTGTACTATAAAAGACTGTCAAGAAATATACAAAATAATTGAGAAAATCTCTCTTTCTCTGACTATAATTTTAATAAATAATAATACTCAGGACAATTGAAATAGTGTCATCATTGCAATGATTTGGAACCTGAACAAATATATTAGTGAGATTTTCGAGTCATGGCTCAACTGATTCAGTCATGGTTGTATCGGATGACCAAAAAATTTGAAAAAAATAGTATTTTTGGTTCAACCCGATTCAATCAAGTTCAACCATACTACAATATAACCAGAATCAAACCAATCGGTAAATTGGGTCGTTCCCCTTTCAACCGATTGCACTAGCCGATTCTTTCAAATTTTTAAAGCATTGCATCATTGCAATGAAAATACAAAAAGAAAAAAAAGAAATGAACAAGTTACAAGAAAGGTCATAGTTTCTTCAAACAGTACACCAGCATGGCAATTTGGTATCAAACAAACAAAGTGGTCAATTCAAATGCAATGATATGAAAACCTAAACAATGATTGAGTTGGTGAGATTTTCAAGTCATGGTTCAACTGATTCAATCACGGTTAAAACGTATTAAAACAATCGGTTGAACCAACCGGATTAACCTTTCAATCGATTGAACCGATTCTTTCAAATTTTTAAAACAATGCATCAATACAATGAAAGTACAAAACAAAAAGGAATCAAACACTAGCATTAACAATATGGTATCAAACAAACAAAATGGTCAATTCACACACAAATACACACAAGTTCTTTATTTCTTGAACAAAGAAAAGAACAAACCTGAGTATCAAGATCTGATGAAGAATAAGTTGAAGGTGTAGGAGAACCAGAAAGCAAAGTACTAAATGAGACTGAACCTGAAAAATCACCATTTCTCACCACACCAACTCTAGAATTCAATAATCTCAATCCAAATGGCCACCCTTCTTCCTGAATCAACCCCAAAACCCACCAAAATATACACAACATCAAAAAACAAAACCATAATCTCATAAATATGCTGAAATAAACAAAACCCTCAAAATGATTCAATCAAAAGATACAAACTTTATGTAACAACTTCAAATAAACTCAACATATATGTATCAGTCACCACATTGTGGAGAGAGAGAGAGAGAGAGAGAGAGAGAGAGAGAGAGAGGGAGAGGGAGAGAGATTATACCTGTTGAGCCATTACTGTCTTTTCTGAACAAAATGGTGTGACTTTAATGAGTTGAAGTGTGAAATATTCAAGGAAGTCACTTCAGACTATGAAGTTTCATCTTTCAGATTATGTACCTTCTAACAAAAAAAAAAACACTTTAAAAAGTTTAGTTTAACGATAAGTATCAACATTTAACATATAAATGCAATGGTATAAATTTGACATTTTTTCTCTTTTGGGTCAAGATATGAAACTGACACTTAAACAAACTGAAAAAAGACAGCAAAAAGAGGTTCTTTGGGTCCAAACAGAAGCAGTTAAAGTGCATTGATTAACAATAGAATAGAGAGAGTGAGTGAGGAAGTGATAACGTGAGAGTGACTAGTTACCAAGTAAGTGTGAAGAATCTTGGTTTTATATTTGGAGACAATGCACAAAAGATGATGCAAGGCAAGCAGAGATAGTTTGGAATATTTTGGTCCAAGTTACAAAGTTGAGAGAGAGGGTCGAAAAGATGACAACTTGGAGTAAGAAAATGGCAGGAGCAAGTGAGATTTCTATTTTAATAATATCCTAACAAATAGATTTAAATTTTCAATAGGAAGACAACAAAGAGACATTTTGTTAGAATGCTAAAATATGATTTTGGTCCCTGTAAATATGTCTAGTTTTGGTTTTAGTCCTTGTAAAAAAAAATTAGTTTTTGGTCTTTGCAAAATGTTTTGTTTTTAAAAATAGTCCCTAAAAATATTTTCAAAAACAAAATATTTTGCAGGGACCTTTTTAAAAATCAATATATTTTGCAGGGGCTATTTTCTACAAAATGGGTTTAGTCATCATGTGTCACGTGTACAAATCATCACAAAAGTGGGGTCAGAGACCAAAACCAAAACTAGGCATATTTGCAGGATCAAAAACTAAAAAAAATTACAGGGACTAAAACCAAAACGATGCATATTTGCATGGACCAAAACCATATTTTAGCCTTTTAAGTATAAGGGAAATACTATAGATGTCTTCAGGGTATTAGTAAAAGCATCCATAATAGTAGTGAATTAACAAGGACTGGACCACATATGTTTACATAATTTATTTATAGTTTTTATATTAAAAATACATATTAAAGATCTAATGATTCCAATAGTAATACATTGCTAGAAACTCAAATGAAAAGTAAGTAAATAGATTCCACTAATTTGCATAATTATAAAAAAAGTAGTGTTAATAGGAATATTATTTCTTATAATCAACTTATACATATTTTATTATTTCTTTTGATCGTGGGACCTGTTAGTTGTTGAAAAGAGATAATTCTTATATAGTTGTCTGGTAACTAATAGGTACTCATTTTTTCTTCCTCAATGGGGGTCCTTAACCGAATAAGGTCCTTGTTAAATAAATGACCTCTCATTGGAGATGCTTTTAAGAGAACAAAAATAGAAATTTTGTGGTCGAAAAATGGTGAAAAGTGATTAATTTAACTTTTTAAAAGTTAAAAAATTGTTGTTTCCAATGTAAAAGTAGTATTTTTTTGTTTTCTTAACAAATATATTTAGGATACTCGTTAGCAAGCTCATATAACTTATAATTTCATTTTGCTAAAAAAATATTGTTTGATATTCGTCATTGTGTCACGAGTTTATCTTTATTAGATTATAGTTTTCATCGATAAGTTAATTTAAATAGCTAATAATTTATCATTTTTTTATTTCAATTTTATCCTATAATCTTAAATGATTTTTTTTAATATTAATTAAATATATCATTTTTTGTCATTTCATACTTGTAGGTTAGATCAACAGATAATTTTAATAAATACTACAAATTCAACCAATCAGATTATCCGTTCTGAGATATAAATTAACTTATCAACTATCTATTATAAACTACCTTACGAGTTATTTACTTTCTTTTCCCAAATCATGCCTCTACGTATTTGACTATTCTCTAAAATTGTCATGAAATTTTGATATGTATAACGACTTTCATTATTAATGAATTTGACCCTCTAAACTTGTGTCTTCAAATAACTGAATTAAATGACTTCAGGTTCAGACTCTGAAGGTCTTCAATATAGCTTCCCTTGAAAAAAAATTGCTCTCAATTGTTCATTCAGAACCAATACCTTGTTTTAAGACTTATAAATTTTAGTCTATGGTCTTGCACACCTGAACAAATATTAACATATTCAATTAAACTTTTAATACTAATCAAAACTTAAAGTGACAATGTTAAACACATTTTGTTCCAACACTCATAATACAAATAGAGGGAATATTTTGACTCCAAAAGTAACTCTACAAAGTTACTCCAAATCCTCATCCTTCATTTAATTTTAATCTAACCACTTATAATTAATTTGAAGTTACTCACGTGATCCCTATTGTCTTGGCTTCCACCAAAACATATTCTCAAGGCTAAATTACCTTTTTGTCCTCCAACTATTTAATTGGTATCGAATTGGTCCTCTAACTAAAAATTGATTTATTTCGGTTCCTTAAGTTTCTCACTGTTACTACATTTAGTCCTTTCCGTTAAATTTAATTAAAAAACGTTAGGGTTCATCAATTTCTGGAAAATAGGAAGAACACCATCTACAACAGCAAGAACAAAACTCAACAACATGAACAAACAACAACAACAAAACCCTACAACAAACAATCACAACAACCCATCAACCATAACAACAAAATCAAGCATTGCCGACATAAAATTAGGGTTCTGAAAGGGGGGAAAACAAAAAGGGATAAAATTGAATCGGATAAAACGAATTCTATACTCAATTGCTAACCTTTTTTCGATTATGATTTCTTGTTGAAAGACAAATTAAATTCAAAATTGATATGGGGTTTCTTCTTGAATTTGACTCTGAGTTTGGGGGTTTGAGATTTTGGTTCATTTGGTTGCTGGGATTTGATGAAGATGATGATGAAAAAGATGATAATGATGTGATAAAGATGATGTTGAAGAAGGGGAAGAAGATGCAGAAAAATTAGGTGTTTATAGAGTAGTGATTTCAAGTTGATGATAATTGTATAAAACCTAATGTTTTTTATAAGTAAATTTAACGAAAAGGACTAGATGTAGTAACGGTGAGAAACTTAAGGGACCGAAATAAATCAATTTTTAGTTAAATGATCAATTCAATACCAATTAAACAATTAGAGGACCAAAAAGATAATTTAGCCTATTCTTAAAGTTATCTTCCATAATTGCCAAAAAAACCTAGAATGAAATTTGTTGCCGCCATGGTCTGTGCTTGCATTAACACCACTTTATATGAAGCTCACTCAATTGTTTTTATTTTCATCATTGTATATGCCTTTCCACGTTTCATCTCTTTTATTTGGATATAAATCATTGGAATTCTCTTTATAGTGACGGGGTTGTACTTTTACGGCTCTCAATTTTAGATTTTTCTTTCAATTTCATTTTGATTTCAATAATTTTGTTTTTCTTCTCTTTGTATAAGTTTGAATTCTCTGATATATAATTAAGATTGGCGCTTTGGGATCAAAGTAGCAAAGCAATGCAACTTATAATTTAAAGTGTAATCTTGCGATAAGATTCGAAAGAGAGATCTAACTTGATAAATAAATTAAAATAATTACAGAATTGACTGCAAGATTGTTTAAGAAAAACAACACCAATTTGTTTTTTACGATAATGAATGAGAGAAGAAAACACCCTGATGCGTGGGTATATTGATGATTAATTATGACCATTTGATTAAAATCAAATGAAAGGTGGAGATTTGTAGTAACTCTATCGAGCTATTCTTGGAGTCAAAATATCCCCTCTCACACAAATATCATGTATGAAAAATTATTGATGGATATTGAAAGTGTTAGCTCTATAGGTTATTGCATGCAAGTGCATATTATCTTAATCCCCGGTATCACTTTGACTCTAAATTTAAGGGTGATAATATTTGTTGGAACAAAATTATTTTGTATAATTTCTCTGAAGTTTTGATGATAAGAAAGTATTAAAGAACAATTGGATATGTTAATATATGTCCAAGTTGTTGGTGTAAGCCCTAGAGGCCAATAATTTATGTTATGTTTCATGAATTTTATTATTAATAATAACATATGGCACTCTTTATTATATTTGTTATAATATTAATAAAGTCCCTAAAATAGATAGTTCATGTAATGATATATTAAGTGTGACTTAATCATGTTATTACATTAACATAAAGAACGTTATTCTTAAAAGTATATGTAGTCAAACTTTAATATAAATTGGGATAATAACCAAGCGCATAAACTATTATGTATGTAGACTGGGGACCATATCTCATGGGTCATAGATATGAGATATTAAGTCTATACATATGTATATATATTAAGAGTAATATTTATACTGGATTGACCTACCGTGAGAATACTACATAATATGTTATGAAAATGTCATAAGATATTCTCACAGTGATAATTGTGTATATCACTCTTAGAACTGAAACCACTATGATCCCTAGATGTGGACTCAAGTGCTTTATTGCCATTCTAACATTGTCTATAAAAGGATAACCATAACATTGGCTAATGGGTACTTGATGAATCATGCTGAGTTCCGAATCAACTTTGTCTACAAACAAGGAAGCTATAAGTAATGTAACTAGGAATCTCATGGAGAGTTTGATCTTGGCTCAGGATGAACGCTGACGACATGCTTTACACATGCAAGTCGAATGGGAAGTGGTGTTTCCAGTGGCGGACGGGTGAGTAACGCATAAGGACCTGCCCTTGGGAGGGGAACAACAGCTGGAAACAGCTGCTAATACCCCGTAAGCTAAGGAGCGACATGAGTGTCCTAGATGAAATTTGTCCCTCCTCATAATGGGAGATATATCTTTAGGCGTCTTGATGAAATATGACTGTAAAGTTGCAGCCAAACTAAGTCAATATGAGATATTAGACTTATTCTTTATTCAGTATATTTCATGATCCAGAAATATAAATATTGATTTATATAAGGGTGACAAAATATATGTCTTGTGATCAATATAGGTATGAGGATAAAGGAGTAATAGCACACATGAATATTATCATGGAAAAGGTTTCGTCAGATCACTTGACACTTTAGTCACTTCAGTAGCAATGATGTGTTGCTAGATACCGCTCATTGTTTATAATATTAAATATTAGATTTAATATTAATGTCAACGTGACTAAAACCTATGGGGTCACACACAAAAGAACGGTCAAAAGAGAAATATAAGTAAGACTTATATGATGGGTGTGTTTAGTAAATAACACTAATTAGTTAGCAAAAGACTAAACTCTCTATTGGGCTTTTGGAAGCCCAATAGCGACTTCTGACTTGCAAAGAACACTAGGAGTTCTATAAATAGAACCATTGTGCTGAAGTTTTGGTTGCACCTTTTTGAAAAACTCTGATTCTCTGAAACTTCTGATCGCTTGGCTAGCACCGGGAACCAGTGGAGCACCGTTTATGTGGACTAGTATAGGCTTTACTTTTTGCTTTGTTGTGATCGAAAATCCTTTCTGCACTTCAAGAGGTAACATACTAATCACTAATCATGTCAAATTCGTAATGATCCAAGGAAAGAAAATCGAAATTTTTTATTTCGTTGCCCGTTTTGCAATTCAATTTTTCTTCACAAGTATGCAGGATCATAAACTAAAATTTAACGATGTCTGAACACGTATAAGAGCATCAGAAGAACAAAAGAAGCTAGAAGACTAGGTAAAATATATGAATAAAGGACAACCAGAAGTCAACACCTTGGATCAGAAGAAAGGAAATCATTCATAAGCGGAAGATATTCATCAGACTCTAAAGTATACAAGACTCTGAAGACCATCAGACTCGGAGGGACTCATAAGCCACGTCAGATTTGTCCTCTTATGTAGCTGTCTCTATCAAACTCCGATAATACAATTTGTCATCTTCAGACTACATGTAGAAACAAACAAAGGATTTCAAGGACAAAGAGAATGAATGAATAATTCATGTTGTAGCAAAATAATTTTAAATGTCTAATCAACAACATTATCCATATTAGGCAATGACTTAACATGCTTGATATGAAGTTTCACAACGACTTTTAACGCGTTGACACCTCTTCAAATGTCTCTCAAATTCTTGCCTATATAAGGAGTTGAAGACTCGAACAAGAACAAGACTCTGCAATTTTAATTGTGCATTACTCTGTCAAATTCAAAAGCGCATAGAACGCTTAAGAATTTCTTGCTAAGTTCATATATTATAAATTCTAAGTACATAGAGTTATTTCAGCTTGTAATTGTTTACACCTCTGATTGTATATCAAGTGTAAGATCAAATATTTTATTAGTAGATACATAAAAGTTTCTTTTCCAGTTGCGACTGAGTATTGGAAGTCTTTTGGTTGTGTCCTTGAGCATTTGTAATCAATTGTGATTATAGTGAAAATCCCTTAGAAGTGCAAAGGGACTGAACTACTCCTGAATTGTAGGAGGAACCAGAATAATTGTTTTGTATCTGCTTTCTCTCTCTGTTTGATATTATCCATTGTTATCGAACTTTGTGTCAGGATCTCACCGGTGCTAAAACATTTAGAAAAATTAGAAAAGCTAACACAATTCAACCTCTCTCTTGTATTTTTATCACCTTGACATTAAAAATGGATTATAAATTGTGTGTTAACATCGGTAAGTTAGGTGCAGAAAAGGACATGATAAATATGCAACATGTTAACTAATATTATTTTCAATGGCTTATTTTTGGTATTGAGTATGCAAACAAAACTAGAACAAATATGTAACTAGGACAATGATGGGAAATGCATGGGAATTATCTGGCAGAGATAAAGAAGTTTGCTATTATTTTATTTTATTTTGAAAATTCGGTATTTGATTCAAGAATCGACTAATCAAAAGGATCAATTCCACCACTCACTTGTGGAACCTCATTTAAAGTCATAATAAAGTTTTGTATGAACCTATCCACCAAAAATGACTTCACAGAAAATCGAACATAAAACCTTAAAATGAGCAAACTTCAAAATCAACAACTAGATTAACCTCAAATGGGTTCGCTATTATTTTTTTAATCAACATATTATATAACATCCCATCTGAGCAGCAGAAAAAGATAGAAAAAAGGATATAGCATACACGCCCAGTGCATACACATAGGTACACCATATACTACCGAGGAAAACAACACCTAAATGGCTTAACAAGCACAAGAAAAACTGAAATAAACACCCAAAAACAGAATTATCCTTTCAATAAAAAATGATGATGTGTCTTAGAGAAATTGTTTTTAATATCTGTGGTATATAAATGGTTCAATAGTTATATGAAAATGTATTTTATTTTCTCTATTTAATAATTTGAGATGACATAGTGATTTGCATAGAATTTGTTGATATATCTTAATTTTAAAGTAAAATAGAAATAAAGAAAATTCATTCCATCAACCACTACCAATTAATACATAAAAATGATCACGTGAGTCGGATAAATTTTATCACTAAAGTGAAATGTGATTGAAGATGCCATTGTAATATGACCAAACAATTAACGATACTTTTGTTGAGATCACAATAATTGGTATGTGTGTGGGCATGTGTGTGATATATATATATATATATATATATATATATAGGGATTGCTAGAATAGACCCACTTCATTTTATGGAGGTATATTTTAGCAACCAACACCTATCTCTATATATATAGAAAGACTGTTTGTTGACACCAAGTATCAATCTTACCATACTTATATCTTCAATAACTCTATAAAAGTAGAATTAAATGAACCCAAAAGTTGAATTATTGTATGTTACGTTGATGATCACGTATATACAATTTCAAATTAATTAGACATTCATTGATATATGCTTCAATAATAAATATTTACATTTTTTTTGGTACAAAAGAGGGCCAAAGTCCTAAATAGTTTGATATTTTATAACTAGCATATTATACGTTAAAATAAAATGATGTGATGGAATATCATATAGTGTTTTTTTTTTTTTTTTGAAGAAGTGATGGAATATCATATAGTTTTTAAAAGAGATAAAAGAGAAGCCCAATTTTGCGTATAATCCGACCAAGAACTGTCATCTCCAACCCCTAGGGTTTTTGGAGCCAACGAGGCCGAAAAAGGATGGGTCCATATCAAATATAAATAATTTTGGAAAACAATTTTGATTTATGTTCAATACTAGTTTTACTTGTAAATAAATATGAATCAATAATTAATGTGATAGAGGAAGTGGAATAAACTATTCAATGACAATTTTTAAATTCACATTCTTTATGTTCCAATCAATTAATCAAAATATATATTGATCCTACAATATGTTCTACTTGTGATAAATATGTTCTCACCCAAATGGTGCATTATATTCCTAGATAACGATACCGTTGTTCAAAAAATATATTTTCCCCCTTTACCATCGCAAAGAGTTAAAAAAGTAATGACATTTTACTTGAAGGAAAAAGTATAGAAAAGTTAGATAAATAATATTCAATTCTTATTATTATCAAGTTTATTACATGACTCGTATGTAGTGTGCTAAAGGGATAAACACAACACACTGGTATCCTCAAGAGGAATTTAGTAATGATTCTAATCTTATGAATGGTTTTTAAAATTTCATAAATGTTTAGACTGTTTAATTAATTTTATGAGAGTAAGAACTTAATTTGTACATTATAAGGAGATCAAATTATATTCTAATTTTCAAACGCAAAGAGGAAAGAATATGGTTAAAACTATAAAGTTTCTTTATGTTCTGATTCTATTTAGTTCCATTTTTCTTGTTATTAGAGTATCAAATTATATTCCTTACGTTAATTTAAGTCCTTGTATGACAGATAAAGATTGTCGAAAAGTTCCACAATATAATATTTGGTGTCGTAAAGGAGAATGTGTAAGGATCCAATCCTGAGATGAACAAGTCCTTGCACCAAAAAAAAATGTACAATACATGTTACGCTAGAATATTTCATGAGCTATGGTGTAGTTTTTCTACATGCACCAAATAATTGTATTTTTTATCTTCGTTTTCCCCTTAATTTCATGTATTTTTTAGTTATGATTTTATACTCTAAGATGATGCAATGAAACTGATTAAGGTACCTGAGAGTTAAATTTATAATGTCTTCTTATCTTGTAAATTTGGAAGTATGATCATGATCTGCTGATGGCGATTTTTGGAAGTATACGAAATTATTGCAAGTGAGTGTTGAACTCAAGGATTTCTTTTACGGTAAAAAATGGATTAATTCCAACCACACCTCTCAGAAAGTAAATTCATTACTTTCTAATTCCATAATGGAACAACAATAGAAAGGTATAGTCATTAATTAATATAATTCTAAGTTTTAAGGAAAAGAAATAAATAGATCTCACGTTTCTTCTTTTTAACTAAAAGTGATAAATAGATCACACGTATCACTATTTTTTTTGTTGTTGTTGATGATAGATATGCATTTGTTGCAATGTTAATGTCACTTTTCCATCATAAAATAAGTTGTATAAGTATCGTGCATTCATAGATGATTCCTCTTCATGTATGTAAGTCTAAAATCAGCCCATTCCTTTCTCCATTCTCTATCTCTAAATTTTGGATTTTTACGTATCTAGTAGTACGTGTAAGTTTTTCAATTTAAATCTTGATAGAAATAAATGATTACTTTTAAAAGAGCAATGTTATATCTCTAAAAAAATAACATCAAGAATTCTTCAAGAATAAAGAGCAATCAATCACAATGCACTATTTGCCACAATTCAAGGAGGTGTGGCTGAAAAATAAGAAGTGAACAAATAAATCATGCAATTAAAACTTACCAACTGTTTCTTGAAAAATTCTTGATGCTATTTTTCTAGATAAATAGCATTTTCCCTTTTAAAATGATTGCCTTGTAAGTTTTTTTTTTTATCTAATAGTTTAGTGTGTAGAATCTCATCCTTTAAATAGATACATGAAGAATTTGGAGTTTAAATCCCAACACATTATAGAACAAAACATTGTCTTTTATAACATAGTTGCTCGATATGACTGTCGCGTAAATTTTTGCACGTAGACTAGAAAAAGAAATTAAGTTATCAAAAATATGACATTTTTACAAAACTAGCATTATTCACTATTATCCTAAAAAAAAGCATTATTCACTATTAGTGTATTTTTTAGCACTATATATTGATGCGAAGTTAAATATATAAAAAAACATGTCACTTTTATTTATCTAACCTAAACATGTGACTAGGTATGACAACAAAACTTATATTGTGGTCACCTGCCCGAATCAAACTCAATTTGGCGGATTTTCTCCGTTTTGACTGGGTTTGGATATGGGTTTGAGTTTTCTCCGATTTCAAAACACGGGTATGAGACGGGTAACATGTATATATGTACCCACCCCGATCCTGTATTCAAACCTGTCCTGAATGCAGAAAATTACTTTATGTTGATATGCCATGTTATTTTGTTTGATAATTGTTGTGTTATAAAAACTATTATTGATATTTAAAGGAGCAACTAAATCAATTGGTCTAACAAATGTTAAAGTGAGCATATTGTTGAATAATGCATCACTACATTTCTCTAGGTGTTGCATAAAAGCCTCTATTTTTTTATTAAAAAAATTATTCAATGCGGGGGCGGGGATGAGACGGGGATACTCGAACCCGTCGAGGACGGGGATGAGGTCAATTTCTCATCCCCGTTGGATATAGGTAGGGTAACAGGTAAATATATGAGAGTCGGATATGGGGACGGGGAATGTAAAACCCGCCTCCACTCCGTTCCATTGTCATGATTTTTTCAAATCCATGATAAGGGAAAATTACACCCAAACATCTCTTGATGTTTCTCTAAATAGCAATCACACCCTCTCTAGTTTTAAAATGAACACTCGCCTCCCTTTTTTCTCCAAGTGCCACAGACACCCCTTTCAACTTCACGCCGTTTTTGCTATGTTAAAAGTCAAATGTGGAAGATTAGAGTTGATGTCCATTTATGTAGAAAACCAAGAATAACAAGCCAAAGATCTTACAGAACTTGATGAATTTTTTTCTCATCCATAATACACAACGTACCACCACCTAGGTTTGTTCGACACTAAATGACCATCGGTCTCTCACCCTTGTAATTTTCGTAAGACCCATCATCAATTGCGACCACCAGATTTGTCTGGATGGAAGAAAAGCCAAGACATTTTGTGTAGATGAAAAAGATATCGTCTATTGATCAGAAAATAAATCCAAGAAAGTACTATTTTTTTTTAAGAAGTAAAAATGAATTATATATACCAACAGAAACAGGTTAACATTATCAGCAGAAGATGTGCCAATAAAATGCAACCAAAGTTTTACAAACAGCCCACACAAACATCAAAACTATCAAGTGCCCAGAAAATCTAGAGGGAATGCAAGCCAATTGTGAACACCTAAAACATAAATAACATTAGCCGCCTTCATCCACCAGTATGAATGGATTTTAATTTTTTTCAACTAGTTGATGCATATTTGACACCTTATTATGAAACAATTTTGTTATTATGTTCTGACCATATAACCCAAACACATAAAAGCCCCAAAAGTTGCATAAAACATCTCTTTGTCGCCGATCCTCCTGACAAATAAATAAACTGAATAAAATGCTGGTGAATATCAAGCGGATCAACCCCGGAGACCCCTATCCACCGACGGACAAGAGGCCACAACTCACTGAAAATTGAACACAAAACGAACAAATCTTGCTCGGTTTCCGCTTTACCGCACCTAGTCACACACCTCTGACCCTCATGAGAAATGATCCCGCGAGCTAGCAGATTAGATTTGGTAGGCAACTTGTTACGAAGAAGACGCCAAGCCATGATAGACACTTTTGTCGGAACATGTATGTGCCAAATGAGATTCGAATCCGCCTCTAAAACCTGGATGTCATCTGCAGTAAGCATATGGTAAACACTACAGACAAAATAGCCACCATTATTATCAAGGTGCCAATTCCATCAGTCAGCAATCGAAACATGTAAAACAACATCCGTCAACAGTAACCGACACTCCCTAACCAAGTCCTCCTCCCAATCCCACAACCTCCTACGCCACTGTCAAGCCTCCCCACCCTCCTCCACCCACAACGCAAACATTTCCCCCGCTAAACAATTTTTATTAACACTTAAATCATATAGGCGTCTAAACCGAACCGCCAACGGGACTCCACCTACCCATGGATCAGTCCAAAAAAAAGTATTCATACCATCCCCAACCTTCCTATAAATACTCTCTCTGAACCACCCACCACCGACACCACTCCCTCCATCTCGAATACGCACTACCTCATGTTACCAGTGAGAACACCTGCGTCCCCTTCCCTTGACACTCCCTAAAAAAAAGTATCTCGAATACTATATTTTGTTTGCTCATATCAACTAAAAAAATGAGATTTACACCAAAAACAAAACAACACTAGATCAAAAAATACAATAAAATATATTCAAAAGTCATATCAAGGAATTAGGAGAAAAACATGACAAAAATGGATGGGTGATGGTTAGAGAGAAAGAGGTGGAGAGCACAACTGCACAAGTCATATGAAGAAATATTGCAATATTTTTGGCTTTCTCTAACGACAGTAAACGTTGTTAACTTTTAAGGAAGGTGGATGATTTTCGAGAACTAAAGGGGGTCTGTTTGTTGTTTAGAAAATCCTAAGGGGAGGTAAGTGTAATTTCCCCCTATCTAATAAATATATGATTTTAGTTAAAAACCATACGAAAAGTACCTCGAAAATCGCACATAAGTTTTATCCTTAAAAAAATATTTATTATCCCAATTCAATTATTTCACTCTATGATGTAGTAACAAAGGGTATTATTGGAAAACTAATATCGATTAACATTTTTTTTAAATGACAAACCGACTTAGATTAATCTGGTAGTGTTGGATTGAGATTTTGGAGTGTACTCTTTTAAGGGCTCAGTTCAATTCTCCAGGATCAATTTCGGTAGACTTTTTTTATTCTTAAAAAAATGAAAAGGACAAACAAATCAAAACAATTTATTTTACAAATGTGATTAGGCATGGGAATAGGTCAAGTCGGCCTGCAGGGGCCTACGACATAGCCTACCACAGACCAGACCAGGGTAAGCTTTTTAATTAAATAGAGAAGGCCTAAGCTTTTTTAGAAGTCTATTTATCTTAAAAGGTCAAGCTAGAGGCCATTCAAAATGCCTTTTAGGCCTATTAGGCCGACATATTTAAGTAAATATGAATAATATTATTTATTATTTTATTATATTTTGTACTTTTGAATTAAAATAAAAATTTGTTAACTTCTTCAGTAATTTATGCTTATTAATATACATTAATTTTTTGCATATTTAAATGTATTATTATAAACTAGAATTGAAATATGATATAATATATAGTCAAATTTCCTAAAAACTTATGTTGATTATCAAAAGAGAGTTTAATCTAATTGATATATTTGTTTGGTAGTCTATTTAAACTGAGATAATATTGCTTATTTAAAGATGTTCATTTGAAATCGGTTTCTAAACAGACTAGCGTGTTGTATCAGACTTTCAGAGGAACATACTCAGACCTTAAAAGTAAGCCTATGACAGGTCGCGTGTCATACTTAGGCCTTCAAAAAAATTGACTAACAAGGCTCAAGCCTTGCAAAGCCTAACTCAGTCTAACCTATTTCCACCCCTAAATGTGAAAATTAAAAAGATAAAACTTAATTGCCTTTTCTTAGGTGTTTTCCGTGTGATTCTAAAAGTTTATTATTATAAGCATAAAAGGTTGATTTTATGTAAAAAAAAACACACAAAAAGCATCTATAAAATACATCTATGTTTTTTCCTAATTAAAAAGACAGTATCGTAAGCGTACTATATAATGAACTTAAGTTTGCTATGCATAAAGCGAGAACAAAAGATAATAGAGTTTTAAGATAAAATCTATAAAAGAAAAAAGTAAAAAATGGCAAAACATATTTCCCAATATTTTCTCGTGGGACTTTTGTTAATTGCATTGGTTCTAGCTTCGGGTAAGAAATATATGAACTTTGAATCTTACGTTCTATTTCTTCTAACATATAATTATTTTCTTATTTCTTTTACTTGCACGTCGGTTTTTGTAACTTTTCTTACGAAAATATTTTCTTAGATCAATAGTTTGTTATCTTTGATAAAAAATAGTTTGAGATAATCTTGTACGTCGTTGTTAACTAAATCTGCTGACTTCCTTAAAAAGAAAAAAAAACTAATTATGTAGCTTAAAAAGTGAATTTAAAATTTGTGAATTTTATTTTTGTAACAGGTCCAATACCAGGTTTGAGTTCATGCTTTCCTTCAGATTGTACAGAGCCTAGTAAATGCACATTAATTTGCGGATATAAAAGTGGATCATGTTTTGGGAATACATGTTGCTGTGAGGCTAGTACATTATCATATCCTTAAAAAAAAAACATTATTATAAATCTTAATTATGTATCTTTTAGTTGCTAAAGATCCATATCCGGTTCACAACAAAAAGAATAAAGAACATCTTCGTCCAAAGTTTTTAATTTCATGTTTGAACTATATATATATATATATATATATATATATATATATATATAGTAATTCACTTATATTCTCTTACTAGTTATTTCTTGTTTTGATATTGAGAATTGCCAATGTATGTACTCCTTTTAATTAAATAATTTACCTATTTTTTTAGATAAAGGAAATAACAATGGTCACACATATATAAAGAAACCAGAGTTTAAACCTTAGTCACAGCGTTTGACCTAATGATTTCAGCATTTGTCTTTTAAGAAGTAATTTCATTTTCAACATTCTTGTTAGTTGAGTTTGAACTTGTAAACCATTTTAATTAAATAACGGAAGCTGCTACTTTTCAGTTTAGAATTACTCCGACAAATGATATCACGACATGACATGTTTCGAACCCATTTGAAAAAAAAATATAAAGAAGTAAACTATATGCTTTAACCATGGTTCATCAATCTTAACCGATCACAATTTCGGAAACTCCACCAAATCATTTAAAGTAAAAAAGTAGTAAATTATTATCGTGAGGAGATCTTCTCCCGTGAATTTACCATCTAATGAAGTCCTTGTCTAAGGGCCCATTTGATGGTCAGGATAGGGAGACAGAATATGATACATTAATCATATCCTGCTTAAATCTCATGTTTGATGCACCAATGTGATAGGATAAAATAAACCATTGCAATTTCTATCATGAGTATATGCTGGGTTAGAAATTAATTCCTTATTTATTATCTTGATATTCTGCCGTTTTTAGATTATTGTCATTTTAAAAATAATGGTAGCATGTATTTTTCTATTATAATTAATAACATTCCATTTCTATAATATTTAATTAATTATGAGAGCAATTTTTTCATTTAATTATAATGATATCATGTTTGTCATCTTGTCCGCGTCAAACACATGATATGATTAATGTTTATCATGTTCTTATCATATCATATCTCTATCCAACTTTATATCATATCTTGTCTCTATCCTATCCTGACCATCAAACGGGCCCTTATTTTTATTCTTGTCATTATAGTTGCAATAATTAAAATTAAAAGAGGAATGTTTCAAATGCACACCGGATAGGGATGACAATGGGTACCTATTGGGCAGGGTACCATACTCGAGCCCATATCCTCGTGGGTAATAAGTTTGATACCCGTCAAATATCCTATGAATATCTAAGTGCCCATACCCGCACCCATTACCCGCACTTTCACAACAAAAAGATAATAAATAGCAAAAAAATATCACAATATAATTAAAATATGCTATAAAATCTGTTAAATCAACATATAAAATATTACGCATCATATTATTTAGCTAAATAAAAAACATCTAAAATATAAAAAACAAATGCATATTACAATTAATATCAAAGACTTAAGATTAATTAACTAAATTTATTATAAATAAAATTATTTGTATAGTCTATATAATGTGTGGGCATGAAGCAGGGTGGGCACTAGAGTGCCCGTACCTGTACCCATGCCCGTTCAAATTTACGGACAATTACCCGTGCACAAACCCATACCCAATAATGTGGGTATTTACCCGTCCATCATAGATATTTTTTGCGGATGCACATTGAGCTTGGGTCCCTTTACCATCCCTAACACCGGACCTCTTCCAATGAAAAACTCACGGGAGAGGATCCAAGCCCCTTATTGGCTTCACATGGATTATTGTTTTTGACAAGGCGATTAACTAAATTTATAATAAAAGTAGTAAACTGGAGGAATTTGCAAGACTGATTGGTTCACAAATAGGAAATGATCCAGGAATCCATCAAACGATGGGCTAAATTTTTTTATTGACAAACAATACTCCTCTTAATGGGTAAGATGAGATATTTCCTCTTAATAAACATATGAAATATTTTTGTCGGAATGCATACTTTTGGGACATTTTTTTTATTTAGTCTACCCATATGAGAATGAAGTGGGGTCACTTCATAAAGTTAAAGGGTTTGACTCTAAAATTCTCATTAAAGGGATATACCACACAAGACCTTAACAAAATGTGTCATTTCTATAATTCGATAAATGATACCAAATTTTATGTGAGTTATGCACATTTGTTCTAATGAAGGATCTTGATGGTGTATCAAGGATCAAAAACAAAAGTAGGTACTTTTAACCTCCAAAGGTTATTGTGGGGGTTGTTTCTCAAGGAATCAAAGTTCAAGGGGATTGAAACCAGGATCTTAGCAAAGAAGATTTATTGGACATGAAGATCGAACTATTGCAGGTTAGCTTGAGATTCTAAGAACTTGGAATCATCTAATTTCAATAGAGTTTGAAGATTTGAGGCTTTGAGGTGATTTCTTAGCATAAAAGATTTAAGAACGGTTGGATTCTTAAATTGAAGGAATCTTTGTAATTTACTCAATAATTTCTCAACATAATAGTGGAAGACCGTAGATATTTTCTATCGAATATAGGATGTACCCTATAGCGAGGACGATTGGAGGACCTCTATAAATCCAGTGTTTTATTCTCCTTATTTCTGCAATTTAAAAAATTAAATTTTAAAGATAATTAGTTTTTTGAATTTAGAAGAAACTAAAACTGCGTATTGAAATTTTTTCTAGGAACGTAATTCCACATTTATTTATGAAGATGAAAAACGAAATTTGATATATTTATATGGACAAAAAATACGCTTAAAATAATATATATCAAATTTTTTAATTTGTATGCTTATGAGATGTAGCCCCTCTAATCCACGAGCTGCTAAAAGTTTGAACTTTATAAAATTCAAGGGACAATGATCAAATTTCCTCAAAGGTAATTGTAGAATAACTATTAGTGCATTTAAGAAATAATAATTTCTTCTTCTTTTTCAATATTTATTTTAAAAAATAAATTAGCTCCTCTAATTGAACGATATAGTTTATAGAAGAACTAATCTCAAACTATTGAAAATTATTGGTTGTTATTGCACAATCCATAATACATTGAGCTTCAAAAACCAATTTATTCTTCTACTAAACTCAAATTACTTATTTTAGTCTTAAGAAAAGTCAACAAATATGATTGTAGATAGCAATAATGGCAGTAAAAAAATAGTTATAAAGAAACATCAATAGAAAAAAGTATTCATATTATTTTTAGATAAGCAAAATTTATTTCAAAGAGTATAATGGGTATTTTAATCCATCTACATTAAGTCCTTGTTAGTCTATATGACAATACAGAGAGTATGTTAGAGAGGGGAATAGTGTTTTTCGATTTTAAAAGAGTTTGCAAAAGTGTGAGTGAAAACACGATTATGACTACCAGATTGTGCTTGATTATGATGATATGAATAAAGCAATGAAAGGAAATAAATATTCAAAGATGAATGAGAAGTTCACTATTGAATCTTATTATACAATTCAACAATCGATACACACATTCAAATAAAAAAACTAAACTATCTCAAACAAAGCCTATTAACAATAAATCACACTCACAACTAATGAACACTAAGTATATGAAGTAATTATTTGACGTTAACTTTCAACTTTGATTGTAAGAAAATTGAATTGACGAAGTCTCATTAATAAAACTGAGATTAGGTTTTGGTAAATTGTAAACTCACAATCATATAATGATCACTTCACACAATGACATGGTTGCCTTTATGACATAAATAAGGTCAGGAGATTGAAAAATAATAGGAGAAGCCCAACACTTAACCATACAAACTAATTTAGATGAAGGTGAACTAGATAAAATAGTCACAAGGAAGGGGGTTTGAATTGTGACCCTTTAAAAATTATCCTGTAACTTAAGCTCAAGTTGAAACTTGGAATTATTAAGTTAATAACAGACTTCAGAACGTTCTGATGTCTGAGTGCATAAAATAGTTTAATAAGATAAATGTGTTTGTGTGTGTTTGTGTTTGCAGTAAGTGAAGAGTATAGGGAAGAGAGAATAAACACACAGAGATTTATAGTGGTTCATCCAATGTGAGCTAGTCCACTCCTCACAATCTTGTGAGAGTTTCCACTATGATGCTTGAGATAACTTCTCAAATCCTGCACCTTACAATCTGTGCTCACCTGAACACTTACAACTCTGTATTCTCTAAGCCTCAGCAGGCTTGTACCTTGTTGCTAAGTTAACCACTTAGACTTTTACAGCCTTTGCTTAAACTAACACTTTAGTACCACAAAAGCTAGATGAGACTTGATTACAATTTGTGAGAAGTTTAAATGTTTGAGAATCAAACAGAAGAGGGGGAAGAAGAAGTTATCTTTAAAAGAGATAACAAAGAGAATTGATTTACACTACAAAGAAGGTAAAAAGAGCCTTCAATGATGATCAATTTAATTGCAAGAGCTTCAAACAATTTAAGTTGTTTTCTTGTATGCTTTGCAATGGTGCAAGTATTTGATGAGGCCTTGATCTCTATTTATAGAGTCTTTGGGCTCACATAGCCGTTGTGGGGTGTCCAATCGTGTTATGCCACGTGTTCTGGGCCCCACAAGCTTTTACTTGAAAATCTGGGTAACATTCTGACCATCAGAATGTTGTTGTGTTTCCAGGATGAACATCAGAATGTTGCTGTGTTCTTCATCAGAATGTCGATATTCATGATGTTCTTCATATGGGTTCATCAATGATGAATGTATGATGAGTTTCTGGATTTGTTCAATGCGTGCCATAAAATTTGTTCAGGTTTTATCCTTAAAAAGTTACTTCTCCATATGCATCAAAAGTTGCTGGAAAAAGTAGGATAAAGTTACCAAATCTGCATTGGTCATTGTCCAGGAGAGACAGGATAGTGGATCTGCAGCTTCAGGCCCATGCTTCTAGGAGATTTGCTTGATTCTTATCAGAGGACATGTCTATCCAAGATCTCCTTTTGCTTTGTTTGCCAACTTTTCACCAACTACATTGTTCATAGTTAGAAGCATGTGCAGACCTGAACATTCTGACCTTCAGAATGTTTCATTTGTTCTTACTTTAGGATGATTTGTAAGACTTACTTTTAATGTAATCAATCCTAATAGTAAAGACACAACTGAAGCGCAGTGAATGCAACATCTAGGATAATATTCTGATTGGAATATTCCTCTTTAATGTTCATACTCTTAGATGAACATTAAAGATCCTTTAGACATAATTCCTTGTCCATGCCATTATTGTTGATAAATTCATGCATATGTACTTTATTGGACCTTTTATTCATTTCATATGTACTTGCATGTCCTTCACGTTCTTGATGAATCTGAGTTTGCTTATGAACACCCTTCTGAACTTCCATCAGAACGTTCTGATCAACTCACTGATCCACATTCTGAACTAAATTTCTGAACTTCAGAGTTAGTTCATGAATTCAATGTCCTTTGATTTCTTGTATCTTTGGTATGATTTAAACCTTGTTCATGTCTTAGTAAAACACTCAAGAGCACAAGTTAAATACCAAGGAATTAATCAAAGTCCATTTAGTCCTTAATCATTAAAGTTTATTATCTTTAAAATTATTTAGGGGTTTTGCCTCAACAGAAGGCCTAGTGTTGTAGTAGGGCAAAACTTCCCAACAATAATAGGATAACCTCAACAATTAACCATACAAACTAATTTAGACGATGATTGCACCAATGCAGAATAACCGAAGGAAAACACACGCGCCAAATTTCTACCATAGCACTATAACGATGTCTGGAGACATCCACAACCCGCGAAGCATGCATGGCAAAGTGAAAGCAAGCATGAAAAGAGAGTTCTAGAATATTGGAGACAAAGTCAATTCACTAAGCACAAGAGTTGTGCTTAGCGAGAAAAGGCAGTTACCTCTGCAGTAAAGAAAGGAAAAGGCAGTTCGATAAGCATGAAAGTTGTGTTTAGCGACAAAAGTCGATTTATGGAAAAATATTAGAAGAGCAATTGGCTTTTCCCTCCCTTGAAGCAGCCTCGATTCTCTAAGCGGGGCTTATTGCACTTAAAAAATCTGCAACTTCATAAACTCTATAAATAGAAGTGCAAGTCATTATAAAACTCAATCAATTGTAACCCCAATATAGAATAGAGAAAATGAGGGTAGAGAGTGGTTGAAGCCTCTGAAGGACCAAGGAAGCTTGGAACTCCAAGATTCAACAACTATTTGATGTTGTTCATTTGACAAATGGGTAACTAAACTTTCTATTGTGTTGGGATTGGATGTAAATATCTAAGAATCTATATAATACTCTTAGTCTGGCTAGTTGTATATGATTTATATTCTTAATATAATTTTAGTCTAAATCTTTTCTTAATGCTTTGCCACCGATGTAGTGTGCCACAATTGATCTTTTGATTTTGTCACACCCTGGTAATGCTGACTATCTTAGGGACAAGGTTTAGATTATGTATAGGTTCTATCTCCTAAGAGATTATGGGTAAGTAAATATATTCATTTATAACTTTTCGAGCATAGATCATAGAAACAATCATCTTTTTTTCCATCGAGCATCAAAAGTCAGTTGTCTCTATGTTCTTTTGCGTCGTTAACATTAGTTTGGAGATGTATGATGAGGAAAGGGTGGAGTTATATACGAGGCTTAAAAAGTATATAATCGATCAAGATAAATCAAACGAGGAATAGTTATTAAAATTCAATCCCAGCATAAGTGGATAATATATATATTCAACCAAAAGCTTTTGCATAAATTACGTGGATACAAAATTTTATTTGTTTGATAACAAACGGTATAATTACCACTCTGCTAGAATAATACAAAACCAACGTGTTACCTTTTATCACTTGGTACAGATGCCACATTTATATAGACATTGGAGGGCAATATTGATTGTTGGATGATAAGATGAAATACGAGGTTGTCATATTACCCCATTTCATGTTGTGATGAACTTGTATTGTATTGTGTGAGCGCCTTAGTGAAACCTATAGTAGACCTATAGACAACATATGACTCTAGGAATCACAAACCTAGAGTAGGCCGAAACAATAAAACTCGAAAAACAACACCAAAGGCTAAGGACCACAAAAGGCTAACGACGAAAAAAACATCCAAAAACAACAAAACAAATGTTGGAACTAGAGGCAAAGCCAAAAGCTAACCAACAATTAGGAGAACTAGAGGCATTAGCAAACTTTATTTTGGTAACATCGGTTCATTACATGACGTGTTGCAATATCATTCTCCGGAGTAAAACACTAAATTTGATTCCATGTTTTCCAAACAAAATGGTAGAAGCTTCCAATATTTAATTAAAATGGTTTACAATTTCGAACTCAACTAACAAAAATGTTAAAATTATTAGGCTGAATGTCGTGACCGAAATTCGAATCCCGATTTTTCACTTTTGTATGGAGTTTTTAATGATTATTGTCATACCCTAATTTTTGACCAACTTATTTTTTTATTATTTATTTATTCGTACGTTGATCTTTTTCAGTCGTTCGTTCGCGCGCTAACTTTTGTAATATCTGTTTTTATTCGTACTTGTGGTCACATTTATTTTTCGTTCGTCGTTTATTTTTAAAATCGCTCGCGTATTTAATTTCGTATTTTTTACTCGCGTTTTGTGCGTTTTTTTAGTGTAGCGTAACGTTTGCGTTCGTAAAGTTCATTTTATTCATGTCGTCGTTTTATTGTTTTATTTAGCGTAAAAAGCCGCGTATCTCAGTCGTTTCAGACGAAATTTCGGCAGAGAGGTATTTTAAAATACCTCATTTTTTTGGTTCCGACGGGACATTTTTACTATTTCTTTTATTAATTTTCATTTTTAATTATTTAATTATTTATTTAGTTATTTCTTTTTTTCATTTATTTATTTATTGTTATTTATTTATCAGATTTTATATTTTTAAGTCATTTTAGTCCACTTGTCATTTTGTCATTGGTCCTGTCCAACTTTTTCTCCAAGTCTTAGCCAAGGGTATTTTCGTCCATTCAATGCATCAGATACTTAAGGGTTTTGTCAGAGTTAATCAAGGTCAGACACAGATTTCCAGAAAACACCAATCCCATTCTCTTTCTATCTTTTTCGAATCAAACCACAAAAACTCATAAAATTTCAAGAACATTCTCAAGAACTCATGAAACTCATCTTTTCCAGATTCATAACAGAATCAACACAACCAACACAAAATTAAATCCATATCTCACTCATCATTTTCGGCCAAACCAAATATCACAAAGGCAAAGCAAAAATCCAAAAACACAAACAAGGCATGGATTTCCACACAAACACATTTTCCAATTCGGTCACACCCAAAAACAAATCAAAAACCCCTTTTCCTAACAATCCTCAAGAACATTCAAACAAATTCCAAGAACACCAACAATGTTCATCATGAGATTCATCCCATAATTCTCTCGTAAAATAAAATTAACACAGTACATAAACCAATTCAGTCACCATCTCTGAATTCCATCTTTATCTGAACACAAAACCGAAACAAGGAAACAAAACCGAAACGAAGAGGGAAGGGGGAAGCCGAACTGTTTTTCTTTTTCGCAAGGTAAGGAGGAACAAAGGAACAAGGCTGACCAAAACCGAAACAAGGTTGACCAAAACCGAAACCAAACGTGAAGAACAAATGTTCAGATCCGTGAAAAGAAAGAAGTAAGAAGTTTTTTTTTTTTTGGTTCGTTTTGTTTTGTAGATCTAGGTTTGTATGGTGTTGTTTTTGAGAAAATAAGTTTGGATCCGTGTTTTATATGAAAAAAGGAGTAGAATAGGTGAATTTGTTTTTGAAAATGGGTGGTTTAGGCTCGCCGGCACGGAGGCGCCGCCCTGTTGGGCCGGCCACCACCGTGCCGGAACGGTGTAATCTAGCCGGAGAAGAAAGGCCAAACGGCGGCGTGTTCATAGGAGAGAAGAGAGGGTTTCTTGCTGTGATTTTAAAGAGAGAGATTTTGTTTGTTTTATGAAGTGAATAATTAGCATTTTTGTTTTATACTAAACCCACCTGGGTTCTGGTTCGACCCGACCCATTAACCCAAACCATTAACCGACCCAGCCCAACCTTTTTTTTCCTTCTCTTTTCTGCTTGCTGGTTGTACCCCCATCCTTGCTGCTTGCACCTCCCTGCATTTTTTTGTTGTAGTAATTTTTTTATATATAATTTCATGCCTTTATTTTTTTGACTTCATATAATATTTAAACCATGTTCCATGCATTTTTAATCAATGTTTCATCATGCATTTTTTTTTGGTTTACTTAATAGTTAAGTTTATACCTCATATAATTTTGTTTATTTAAGCATTTGGGAAAAAATCTTCTCATGCATTTTTATTTCTTTTAATCTTGTTTACCTTGCATTTATGTTTATTTCATGTGTTTGCATTTTATTGCCTTGATGTTTTAATTGGTTTTAGTTCATAGAATAATTCTCATAGAAATATTGTACGCATATTAACATTTTTTCGTCATTTATTTTATTTTTATTTTTAGTGTGTAATTAGGGAATTGATGTAATTTATTTTCGCGCATTATTTTTTTTTTTTTTTGAGACCATAGAATGTATTTAGGGTATGTAATATGTAACCGGCACACGCACTGACACGCGCACTGACACTTCACTTTATTTATCGCTTTACGCTTATTTATTTTTCCGCCGTTACGCGATTTCGTCGTTAGTATAAAAAATATTTTCTTCAAAAAAAATCAAAAAAATCTAATTCAAATTTCTTTTAAGTAAACCTTGGTTTATAATCCGAGTGTTTTTTCTTTTATTTTCCTTAATCAAATGTTAATTAATTTAATATCCACATTAGACATGGATTTCGTGCAATTAAAATTAACCAACTTCATCGTATTTTCTTCTCATGCCTTGAGGCCTCTCATCTCTTCTTAAAATCTTTTTTTCAAAAAAATGTTAAAATCAATTCAACTCATCAAATAAGTTCTTTAGCCGAACTACTTGATTTTGATCCCGATTTATTTAGGTAAGTAGGCAAAGGGTTTCGACCCTTCCAAATCAATAAAAATAACCAAAAACATGCTTCATCTTTCTCCTTTCTTTCACTTTAACTCTTAAACTTTTTTGAATAAGTAAAATTAATTTAGCGCAATATTAAGAATAGATAGAAGGTTCCTATGGGATACCATAGTCGGTTCGGGTGCCTAACACCTTCCCCAATCGAAACCAACCTCCGAATCCAAGGTCTATAAGGGTTTTTTACTCACTTTTTCCCTTCCCGCGAATAAAAGTTGAGAGTTCAATGATTAAAGGTTCAAATCCGATCAATGATTTTGATACCCGAAAATCACGAGCACAATTATTGTCATTTTGTTAATCTCTGTTTTGTTAGCAAAATAGTCTAATGATTAGAAATTAACTTTTTAAAACAAATAAATAGGATGTATCAGGTTCAAACCGCAATCCAACTGAATTAAACTCACGTGCCTTTTGCCTAATAAAAAGAGAAAATTATTTAATTAAAATTAAAAGGGTACATACATTCGCAATATCATAACAAGAAATAAATAATTCAAGACAACTATAATAACATGATAGCAAGAGAATATAAGAAGATGTATTTAATTGGATACAACTTAGTGTGGGGCACCCTCCCACCATTATTTAAATCAAAACAACTTTCACCCCAATTCTTGAATGCATAATCCTATGCTACATTGAGTTTTTTTTATTTCACATTGAGATTTTTTCCTCTTTCACATCGAGGATTTGGAGACATTTTGCTGACATTGGACATCATAATATCCTCAAACATGAAATTACAACCTTTGGAGAAAGATGTTTCTTATTTAGTATAATCCATCTTTTATTTATGAGATTGTTCATTTTTTTTTGTTATGAACCAGGTATCGATCTTTAGTAAAACATATATAAATATTTATAATAATGTAATTTTTAAAAAATATTATAATGTAATGTATTTCAACAGCACTAATCACAACAACATTTATCGTCAGAACAATTTGCCATTTTAGACCCGAAATAAGTGCAAAGTTTTTTGCATCCAGTAGGATCACTACAATCCCCATAAAAGCAAGGTCCTCCTGTTGCAAAAATAACATTCACAAATTAAAAATTCATTTTACAAACTACACCTTCTAGTCATTATTATAAGTAAAATTCAATATTTTAGATTTATTTATTCAATGATGTATGTTGTCTATAATAAGTAGCATATACATCATTAATTGAATAAATTTAAAATATTAATTTTTATTGATAATAGTGATCGAAGAGTGAGTATCATTATATAATGTTCTTTTAAAAAAACTTATATAATGTTAAATCTCTAAAAAAAAACTTTCGGACAAGGTTATATCAAACTATTTTTTTTATCAAATATCACAAACTATTGATTTAAGAAAATGTTATCGTAAGAAAAGTTACAAAAACCGACATGCAAGCAAAATAAATAAGAAAATACTGTTATTTTTATTATATTTTGTTAATTAGAAGAAATAGAACGTAAGATTACAAATTTATATGTTTCTTACCCGATGCTAGAACCAACGCAATGAACATAAGTGCCAAGAAAAATAATTGAAGAATATGTTTTGCCATTTTTCTGTTAGATTTTATCTTAGAACTCTATTAGCTTCAAGTTCATTATATAGTACGCATAGAGGAGTGTCTATGTTAATTTTTACTCCATATGTCCTAAAATAATAGTGGTTTAAAAGTTGTGCACAATTTAAAAAAATAATATTAATTATGCTGATTTTAAAGATAAAATTAGTGTCATTTACTAAAATACATTTATTAATTGTAGTTAGTGGAGTAATTAAGTTGAATGAAATTCAATATATAGGGATATAATAATGAAAAATAATAGAAGAATACCCTTATTTTGAGACGGATGAAGTAACTAAGAGAAAAATAATGCATTGATATTCTTTTTTTGAAGAAACCAAAATGAAATTATATTGCCAAACCAAACAAGCGGTACCCAAGCACAAGGTGTACCTAGGATATCACTACCAAGTTACAGAGTTACATACAGACAGAACACACTACAAAGATGACAAGGTTAGCCAATGCCCAAACATGCTAATGGGCTTGACCACCACCTCTGAGTACCAAATACAAACATAGCATTCCTAGCTTTAAGCCACCCTAGAGATAACACTTTAACCTTATCTAGCAGTTGGGGAACAGTGGTTACAATATTTTTGAAATGTCGGTTGTTGCGTTCATTCCACACAACCCAAGTACACAAAAGCCAAATAAGCTGTAGGAACGAGCTTTTAGATTTACCAACACCTGACATATAGGTAAACTGCATCAAATGATCGGAAACATTATTACAATCGACCCCAACAAAACCAATCCAATCGCGCACATACTGCCATAAAGTAGCAAACACTAGGCAAGAGAGAAAAAGATGATCTGCCGTCTCCACGTGACCGCAACCAGAAACACACAAAACGTCTTCCACAGCTAGAACACCACGAGTAGCCAGATTAACTTTCGTTGGTAATCGGTTCCGAATGATTTGCCAAGCAAAGATCGACACCTTCAGCGGAACAATTATTTTGAGATAATCATATTGAGATAGAGGAAAAATGCTAAAAAGACAATTATTTTGAGACGGATGAAGTAACTAAGATAAAACTTCCTAAAACAAAAACTAGGATAAACTTTGGATGCATTTTTTTATGTTTTTTTACGTGGATTAACGTGTCAATAGAAGAATAATTTGTTTGTCTTTGTGAACTTACCTCAGTTGGTAAAGACAATATATAATATTAATTGATTGTCTCATTTTAGTCTCCTAACTATAATTTGTATCAGTTTGATCCCATATGTTTTGCTCTATTACTAGTTTTAGTCTTTTCAGTTAGTTTCTCTAAAAAAAAAAAATTAACTTATGTACCAATTTGGTCCCTTATGTTTTGCTCCGTTGCTAGTTTTAGTCCTTTTTGTTTTCTTAATCTATACATAAAAGTTTACACGACAGTCCTAGCTAGTATAACTCAACTATTAGGTGCAATGCACTGTTATACTCATCCACTAAGTTATTATTTATTAGCGTAAGGAGTATTATATATTACGTAATTTATCATTCATGTGTGGAAAAAAGTTAAAGTATCATTTATTTCAATCAAAATTTAAATAGAAAAACTCACTCTTACCCACGTAAAAACCCAAAAGTTAGATAAAGAGGATGGAGAAAGGAATAAAGCTGATTTTAGACTTACATGAAGAAGAGAAATTATCTATTGATCCACGATACTATTACTCATGCAATTTATTTTATGATGGAAAAGTAGGTATCATTCCTACAAATGCATATTAAAATGGAAAAGAAAAGTGACACCTTTGATCTATTTATCTCTTTTCATTAAATGTAGGAATTAATTAATATGTTTCTTTTGTTACATTATGGAATTAGGAAGTATAGAGGTGTGGTTGGAATTAATCCATTTTCTGAGTCTTGCTTTTTTTAAACAAATTTTATTAAAAGCACATTAGCATAAGATCATAGTTCCCAAAATAGTAATTGTTCTCAATTCTCATACACCAGCACAACTTACATGCTAAATGAAATGTTACTAATAGGAAGGGTTATACTTATACAGATTCAAAACACCAACAACTGAGTCATACTAGTTGGATAGTTCTCATATAACTATGGATTGATGCTCTTACTAACAACGTTGGACTATTAAAAATACATCAGGTTCCCAAATGAAAAAGTACATGTACACAAATATTTGTTAGTAAATAAATATTAGAAATGAAAAATTAATCTCGACTGTTAACTTATTTTTTTGTGTTGTTATTAAAATCTGGTTACCAATGCTTTGAAACTTTGAAGAAACAATCCAAATATTAGTTGAGAGGTACACAAAATCTGATAAATAATTATTTCAGTTAATACTAAATTCAGATTCTACCGATCCGTGTTCATTGTACTTCTCTCAAATAGGAAGATTTCTACACACAACAACACACTTGACATCTAGGAACCAGATGACACATTGAAACAAATATTTCTAGGTGCTTTAACATGTTTCTAGGCTATAACTAACAATATATAAACATCATCAAATAAACCTATATAATGAACATCAAAACAAAAACCTATAACTAAAAGAAACTATAGATTTGTGCTTAGCCACTTAACTTTTTCACAAAAAATATCCTAAGAGAAAATCATGTTTGTTGATTCTGGTTGTAACGCCCTAAAATTCTATGAGTAAATAATACATGTGTTAGTAAATAATACATGTGACAATTAAAATGATAAAATACATACATATAAATATTAATACATACATACATATAAATATTAATATATATATATATATATATATATATATATATAGATAGAGAGAGAAGGAGGGTATGTTTAATATATTCATTGGAAGTGAATTGGTAAGTGTCTGCCATTTATTTGTAAGAGACATATTCACCTGAAGTGAATTCAAGAACTTTTCATTAATTTTTGTAGCACATGAAAGACTCAAATTATGTGAAAGATGTGTTACAACATATTTGTATTGCTCACTTGATAGAGGTGGCTATATGAAACTCCCTTAAGGACTTAATTTGTTTGAGACATACTATTAAAACTATTGAAAAGACGATATCATTTTTCCATTTCAAAGATTTGGAAATGAATTTGCTATAATCAATTTTATGATGATTGTACATATATTATTAGAATTCCAGAAGATATTCGAAAATACGTTGCTTGCGTAAAGTTTGTTTGGATTTTTAAATGAGATTTTGTGCGTCAAGAAACTTATATAGAAAATGTTTTAATTTAATTTGATAAGGAAAAATCTAATTGATTATGTACTATAATACGATTGTGAAGTAAAGATAATGTTCTTAAGAAAGTGACGAACAACTTGAATTGGTTCTGAGAAACCATTCATATATTAGTTCAAATGAAATCAATAATGTATTTCACTAATTATTTATATCAGTAATGTAAAAACAAATGTTGGAACAAAATCAAACATACAACTTGTATTATAGAGAAAGAATAGTATAATTCGATCATTTGAAAATGTTAACACTACATCAAGAAAGTCGAGAATAATACGATTTTACATGTTGATGAGGGGGAGAAATTAAAGTGTTCTACACTCTTTTTCCCTTCACCATTGTTTTATTCCATCAGGTTTTCATGGTAATGTTTTTAAGGGGGTAGTTCATACTCAACAGGATAGTGCACTCATTTTCCTTCACTAGAATTTTTTTTCACTAGGTTTATTTCTAGTAAGTTATGATGAGGCATATCCTATATCGACGTCCGTGGGGGGGGGTATGAATATATTATTGGTGGATGTCCATTAGTAAATGGGCCAAATAATTGGCCCATTTACCCATTCTCATACTCTTGTATTTCCCTATAAATAAGGTTCATTTGTAATAGAGACACACACATAAGAAAGACTAAAACTCTCACATTTCTCTTTCTGCACATCATCTATATATTTCATGGCAGTTAGGTGAATTTCATTCATTATGTGTTTTTTGTGTGGTTCTTAGCTTAACTACTCACAATTTCTTGAAGTCCATATTTTTCTCATTATTTGTTATATAAACTGATATGTATGAAAACATAGACTAAAGATGAACTGGTTATGATATATGCGCGAAGGGGATCTGATTCGGTAAAGAAGGTGCTCCAATGAGTTTTATGATGGCACTTATAGTTGCTGATGAACCTTCCAATGACGTTTACGACAAGGGACGGTAGTACTTGCATAGAAGACACCGACTCCACCCAAGAGATGGAAAAGTGATCAAATTTTAGCTTTTAGTTTATGAGTTTGTATAAAATGATTGTGTACATGACATGCTGATAAATGCTAAAATACTATTATTTTCCATAACACTTATCATCTAGTTTTGTAGGAAATCAGTTATAAAAATCTCAATTTGATACAAATATCGTTTATATTAGTATAGTTTGCCAAACAACTATTATATCTAGTTTTTATATGATGACATTAGGTCACACTATTGTTTTTTAGTCATTTTTATGCCTTGATGTGCAAGATAGAGAGTCATTTTCATGATATACATGCTAGAATGAGCTAAAAGTTGTCAGAAATCTTGAGAGGTCATATGGCTATGTAATGGAAAGTTTTGCAAGATTTTGAGAAGATTTTGGAAGTTTTAGTTTCTAGAAAGGTCGTACCACGATGGACCTGTATCGTGGCATGTCTATAGGAGCATCATAATTAGGGTTTTGAATTCTGAAAATATTGTGGCACATTGGACCTGTATCGTGCCATAAATGGACTTTATGTTGCCTGCCACATGTATTAATAAAACCATCGTGCCACGATGGAACCGTAATGTAGCACGATGAGACCGTTATAGAAATGTGCTCGCGATTTTCGGGTATCAAAATCATTGATCGCATTTGAACCTTTAATCATTGAACTCTCAACTTTTTTTCGCGGGAAGGGAAAAAGTGAGTAAAAACCCTTATAGACCTTGGATTCGGAGGTTGGTTTCGATTGGGGAAGGTGTTAAGCACCCGAACCGACTATGGTATCCCATAGGAACCTTCTACCTATTCTCTAATCTTGCGCTAAATTAATTTTACTTAAAAAAAAGTTAAGAGTTAAAGTGAAAGAAAGGAGAAAGATAAAGCATGTTTTTGGTTATTTTTATTGATTTGGAAGGATCGAAACCCTTTGCCTACTTACCCAAATAAATCGGGATCAAAATCAAGTAGTTCGGCTAAAGAACTTATTTGATGAGTTGAATTGATTTTAACATTTTTGAAAAAAAGATTTTAAGAAGAGATGAGAGGCCTCAAGGCATGAGAAGAAAATACGATGAAGTTGGTTACTTTTAATTGCACGAAATCCATGTCTAATGTGGATATTAAATTAATTAACATTTGATTAAGGAAAATAAAAGAAAAGACACTTGGATTACATACCAAGGTTTACTTAAAAGAAATTTGAATTTGATTTTTTTGGATTTTTTGAAGAAAATATTTTTTCTAAACTAACGATGAAATCGCGTAACGGCGGAAAAATAAATAAGCATAAAGCGATAAATAAAGTGAAGTGTCGGTGCGCGTGTCAGTGCGTGTGCCGGTTACATATTACATACCCTAAATACATTCTATGGTCTCAAAAGGAAAAAATGCGCGAAAATAAATTACATCAATTCCCTAATTACACACTAAGTATGATAAATAAATACATAACAAAAAAATTAAAAGATGCATGAGATTATACTAGAGATAATGCAAAACGAAATATACCGAAACATTAAGCATAAAAAGAACATCACATACTAGAATAACTACCAAATAAAATGCATGACATTAAGCATATTCAAAAAAGTATGAAACGCAAGTTTTCGAAAAAAGAAATATTAGTTAGAAAAATGCATGAGTTTGAAATTAAATTAATAGGTAAACTATACAATGCATGATACTTGAAATGCTAATTAAACAAAATGCATACGATAGGAATTAAACCATAATCAAATAATAAATGCATAATAATTAAAACATTAGACAAAAATAGAAAAATATGAAATGTTACTTCATAGTCTAAAATGAATTAAAACATAAGAGATAAAATTTAAATAAACAAATAAAAAAATGCATGATATGAAGATTAAGACACTAATAAAAATGCATGAAATATAATCTAAATCTTATATGAATTAATTAAAAAAGATAGGTGCATGAAAAATGAAAAAAAACACAAGTTACTACAAAGATGCAGGGGGTGCAGACAGCCAAAAAGGGGGTGAAAACAGCAAAACAGAAGCTAAATTGGGCTGGGTATGGGTACTAGAGCTGGGGCGGGTACTGGGTCAACCCATGGGGTGACCCGCCCCAACTCATTAATGAGTATAAAACATTTTTTTCATGTGTTTTTTCTCATTTTCTATAAGCCTCTCTCTCTAAAAAAATCACAAAGAAAAAGAGCTCTCCCTTCTCTCTAGAAAGGGAGCTCGCCTGCGATGATGAAGAGGGAGGTGACCGGAGCTCCGGCGCGGTGGTCGGCCGGAGGGCCGCCGCGCCGGAGCGTTCAACTTGTTTTTTTCAATTTTTTTTACCATCCTCTTCATCTCCTTCTTCTCTTCAAAGATCCGGCTTTGGATTTTTAAAAATAACACACAAAAGCCCTAGATCTACGAATAAAGTTTACAAAAAAACACTAAAAAGTCATGAAGAAACTACCTCTATTTTCTCTTGTTCTTCTAGTTTTGGTTCCGTGTTCAACCCTTTCCTTTGTTTCTTTTTCGGTTTTGTTGTTCCTTGCCTTGCTTGGATTTTCGTCCCTCTTGTGAGTTGTGGTTCGGTTTTGGTGATGGTTTTGGTGATGGTTCGGCCGAAAATGACCTTTGGGGTATGGATTTGGTTTTGTGGTTTATGAAAGTTTGGATTTGTGGTGTTTAAAGGTTCGGATTTGTATTGATTTTGCCTTGCCTTGTGATGTGTTTTCGGATTTGGTTGTGTTGTTGGTTGTTTTTTTTTGGCCGAAAATGATTATGATGGTATGTGTTTTTAGTGATTTTTGGTTCAATGGTGAGTTGAGAAAGGTGCTGGATTTTTGGTGTTCTTGGTGTTCATCATGATGTTCATGTGATGTTCATCATGTTCTTGAGGATTTTTATGAGTTTGATCTTGAATTTCGGAGAGAGAAAATGTTTTTGTGTTTTTTGATGATTTATGACTTTTCTGACTTGATTCTGACTGATCTGACTCTTGGGGGACCATTCTGACGCGTGAACAATACTCTTATAGTACTGTTCACTGATACACTGACAATGACAAAAATACCCCTGCAGTTTCTTGGAGAAAAAGTTGGACAGGACCAATGATAAATTGACAAGTGGACTAAAATGACTTAAAAAAATAAAATCTGATAAATAAATAAATGAAAAAAAGAAATAACTAAATAAATAATTAAATAATTAAAAACGAAAATTAATAAAAGAAATAATAAAAATGTCCCGTCGGAACCAAAAAATGAGGTATTTTAAAATACCTCTCTGCCGAAATTTTGTCTGATACGACTGAGATACGCGGCTTTTTTACGCTAATTAAAACAATAAAACGACGACGTGAATAAAATGAACTTTAAGAACGCAAACGTTACGCTACACTAAAATACGCACAAAACGCGAGTAAAAAAAAATTACGAAATTAAATACGCGAGCGATATTAAAAATAAACGACGAACGAAAAATAAATGTGACCACAAGTACGAATAAAAACAGATATTACAAAAATTAGCGCGCGAACGAACGACTGAAAAAGATCAACGTAAAAAATAAGTTGGTCAAAAATTAGGGTATGACAAGAAACTTTCCCTATAAAAGCCAGATTCAAATTCAGAAGAAGGGTTCGATTTTTAGACGATTTCAGAGCAAAGGAGGCGACCATAGATCTAGAAACACGCAGTGGATCTCACACTAACTCATATTTGGTCCGGATTTATGTATGTTTTATTATCCCTATGTTGTTAATTGTCTTAATTATGAGTAGCTAAGCTTTTAGTTGATTAAGGCATGATATGACTCTATTAGAAGTTGAGATCATGTAATTTGTTATGAACTCTTTTTGACATCATTGGAATCCTAGTATTGTTCAGTTCTATTTGTGTTTAATGCCTTTTATATGATTATGTATGACTAATAGCCCCATCTTCTTAATTATATGAATTGATTGATCTTAGAATTTAATTGACTAGTAGTCATAGCCGTTAAATCTGTCCTAATAAATCTGTTTGACTTAACATATTAAGCTAGAGATAGAAAATTGTTAGTTATGGCTTAGGGATTAACGGACTAGTATTACTTCCGACAATTAGGAATCGACTTAAGAGATTAATGGATTATAACTTAGGAAAGAGTTTTGACTTAAGAGATTTATCAAAACTATTGTATTAATCTGTCGTAAACTAGGTGAACATTGAGGGAGAAGAGGAGCAAATTATTCATAGAGAGAAACAGAGGATTTGAAGGCTTGATCATCTGTTTTAATCTAATTCTCAAACCAACTTAATTGCACCTTTTACAAACTTTAAGCAATCAAACCAACTGTCTAGGGAAACCCCCCAATTTAATATATCCTTTACACTAATGAAATTGTTGAGTAGTGGACCGTCATAATATTCCTAGGAGTCTTAAGGACCTCTAGAAGGACCTGCAGACCCCCCAGGAGGCCTTAGCGCCCTCCAGAAGAGCTCTAAGGCCCAAGGCGCGTCCTTTCCAGGGCGCCGCCTTAAGTAAACCTCTAGAACCCGCCTAAAATACTAGAATACCCCTATGGCTTGGAGACCAAGCCATCAAAGCCCAAGCCCACGGCAGGCTATAAATACAACCCTTGAGAGCATTCTCAAGGCATCCAATAATCAGTCTAAACCATAATAGACAGAAAACCCTAGTTATTCACTACTCGTACTTTTTGCAAGTACAGTTGGCGCCGTCTGTGGGAAGAGGTAAAACTAACCTAGACCACACTCATAAACCTAAAAACCCTCCCGGCGATCTTGAAAAAACAGTGGCCGGCGAAAACTAAACCTTTAGTTCTCGTAAGCACGCCAACCATCGGCGGAAATTCTTCATCAGAAACCATACCAGGTTTTATCTATCTAAAATTGTGTTATTCTGTAAACTTTAATCATTCGTCTGATTTCATATTTCCACTAAGCATCGATATTATTATCAAACGGTGTTATTTTCTTCATGATGGATCATATATAATTTTCAATGATTTCTATGTTGCTTATGTTTCATCGATGCTTAATATATATTCACGGGCTGTTGTTCATTAATGATGGCTATATTTATGAATTGGACACCATGCTTTAGTTTCCTATCCTTTTAATTGCTTAACAAATTGGTTAAAACACAATCTGTGAATAATTTTCCATTGATTTACAAATTTGTTACACTAGCATAGCAGCATATAATCCTATGTTCTCTCAATATTCAGTTACTTTCCTATTATTTTATGAGTATATAAAATATCAGTTCTGAAGAGTCAGGTACCCGGCGAAATATTCAAAGAGAGCATCGCAAAATTGAAGTGACATCATTCAAAAGAAAATTAACGACAAAGACTTTCAAAGGAATATCAGGTTCTATATTTTTTGAGAGAATATACTATTTGATATATTTTGAGAAGATATTCTAGTTAGATTTAATGAAAAGTTTACTGCCCAATATATTTTGAGAAGATATATTTACGCTTTTAGATTTGAAGAAAATTTATGACCAATATATTTTGAGAAGATATATTTACGCTTTTAGATTTGAAGAAAGTTTTATGATCAATATATTTTGAGACAATATATATTGCTTGATTTGAAGAAAAATTTATCACCTAATATATTTTCTCAAAATATATTCTTCAAATCAACTAACATATTTAGATTTGAAGGAAATTTTATGTTCAATATATTTTGAGAAAATATATTTAGATTTGAAGAAGATTTTACGTTCTATATATTTTAAGAAAATATATTTAGATTTGAAGAAGATTTTACGTTCTATATATTTTAAGAAAATATATTTAGATTTGAAGAAAATTTTATGACCAATATATTTTGAGAAGATATATTTACGCTTTTATATTTGAAGAAAATTTTATGATCAATATATTTTGAGACAATATATATTGCTTGATTTGAAGAAAAATTTATCGCCTAATATATTTTCTCAAAATATATTCTTCAAATCAACTAACATATTTAGATTTGAAGAAAATTTTATGTTCAATACATTTTGAGAAAATATATTTAGATTTGAAGGAAATTTTATGTTCAATACATTTTGAGAAAATATATTTAGATTTGAAGAAAATTTTATGTTCAATATATTTGGAGACAATATATTCTCGCTTTTTGATTCAAAGAAAATTTCTTGCCCAATATATTTTGCGAAAATATATTTTGTTTATTTTGCAATTATTTTTTGGTGCATATACATCATATGTGGACAATAAATCTTATAGACAAATTAGCTTTAACTTAATTTGTATCATTTGAAATTAATTATCGCTGAGTGATTTAGTTAGAACGTAGTGAAGAAAAGAGAAGGATGAGTAAAACTTTTGAGGAAAGACTAAGCTAATAGGAGAAAGACTACTCTAGGTACCCGTGACAGAAGTAAAGTGTAGTATTGTTAAGGGGTCACATAGGAGGGATTCTGGCAAGGAAAGTCTTGGTATTTAAGAGGTTCAAGTGACCCACCTCTCTTTCCTGAGAACCCTTCTTCATGTACCATTTACTTTTCACGCTGAACTCACTGTTTAGTAAAAACAGAAGTAAAAAGATTAGTTAACACCAGGCCCATTTAGAAAGATAAAAGTGGTCAGAAGACTTAGTCCTAACTTCATAGGAGGAAGTAAAAGACTTAGAGAATAATGGAGTAAGCAAGTTAGTTCAGATTTAATATGAGCATGGTAAGGTAATGGGCGAGATAGTCGTAAGTTAGTAGAAGAACAAAAAAGAGTGAATATTAAAAGCAACAGATAGATAGATAAGCAGGTTTGCAAATTGTGGCAGGAAAATTAAGTAGTAACTAGCCACTCTTTAATATGGTAGGAAGTATAGGAGTAACATTCAACAGAGAGTTACTTCCAAAATAATAAAAAGAAAGAATAGGAAGGAGAGCAAAAATTATGGTCGAGTAAGTAAGAGAAGACAACGAGTAATTATAGAAGCCGTAAGACCCAACTGGGCAGTGAAAACTCAACCCCAAGAGGGCTCTGAGATAGAAGCCGTAAGACCCAACTGGGCAGTGAAAACTCAACCCCAAGAGGGCTCTGAGATAGAAGCTGTAAGTCGCCATGTAGCGCCGCCCCTGAAAGACGCCACGTAGCGTACCTTGTAAGTCGCCATGTAGCGCCGCCCCTGAAAGACGCCACGTAGCGCACCTTGTAAGAAAGACGCCACGTAGCGCACCTTGTAAGTCGCCATGTAGCGCCGCCCCTGAAAGACGCCATGTAGCGCACCTTGTAAGTCGCCATGTAGCGCCGCCTCTGAAAGACGCCACGTAGCGCACCTTGTAAGTCGCCATGTAGCGCCGCCCCTGAAAGACGCCTCGTAGCGCACCTTGTAAGTCGCCATGTAGCGCCGCCCCTGAAAGACGCCACGTAGCGCACCTTGTAAGTCGCCATGTAGCGCCGCCCCTGAAAGACGCCTCGTAGCGCAACCTTGTAAGTCGCCTCATAGCGCAGCCCTGTAAGACGCCTTGTAGCGCAATGTTATGAGATACTTTGTAGCGTATTCTCGTAAGAGGTTTGTATCGCAAAGCCAACAAATTATTAAAGTCTCACTGAATTTGCTCAAATTATAAAGTATTAGAGGATAGATCACGTTGTGATAAATGAGGAGGCGCCTATAAGTAGATTCAATACTTTTGAACACTTGGTAGGATTAAACTATTTAAAGGAACATCGTGAAAGCTCGTAAACTCAAAAATCATTACCACGTCTAAAGACAACATAAGAATTCGTAAATTCAGGAGGATCATGGTTAAGCAAAAGGTCAGCTGGGCGCCGTAAAAGGTCGCCCTAAATACAAAACAACTGAAGCGCCACGCAGGGCCGCCATAACGCTAAAGCAGAAGAAAACGGAAGCAGAGAGAATAGACGAAGAGAAAACTGATAAACAAAAGGATGAAATAAGGTTGAAGAGGAAGTAAAACGCAAATATATAGGAACATAAGAGTTAAAGTCGCCTCGAAAGGAAATCTACACCGTCCGATCTATTTCACAGGTTAGAGTCCTCGCCAACATTCCAAGGAGCGTCTGTCTCGCCCTTCCAGAAAACAAGGCGGGAAGTATCACGCCATAGCTTAGGAACCTATACTAAAAAGGAAGAACTAGATAAGGCAAACTTCTTTCGATACAGCAGGGACCTATGACTTAAGGGTGATATAACAACCCTACGTTTAGTCCAGATAACTTAAACCACTTCGCCTTGTCCCAAGACTCGTGCTTGTTGGGCTATGGACCGTCATTGAATTTCCTCAAGAAACTTATAGGATCCTTCCTAAAGGACCCCTACGTTTAGTCTTGATAACTTAAACCACTTCGCCTTGTCCCAAGACTCGTGCTTGTTGGGCTATGGACCGTCATAATATTCCTAGGAGTCTTAAGGACCTCTAGAAGGACCTGCAGACCCCCCAGGAGGCCTTAGCGCCCTCCAGAAGAGCTCTAAGGCCCAAGGCGCGTCCTTTCCAGGGCGCCGCCTTAAGTAAACCTCTAGAACCCGCCTAAAATACTAGAATACCCCTATGGCTTGGAGACCAAGCCATCAAAGCCCAAGCCCACGGCAGGCTATAAATACAACCCTTGAGAGCATTCTCAAGGCATCCAATAATCAGTCTAAACCATAATAGACAGAAAACCCTAGTTATTCACTACTCGTACTTTTTGCAAGTACAAGTAGAAATTAACAACAGTCCTCGTGAATAAATTTTTTATTATTACTTTGATAGTTTTGGTACACTTACCAAATATCTATCAATAAACACTTTTATAGGTTTAAAATGATGACTGCACCAATACGGAATAATCGAAGGCAAGTGCACACACTAAAGTTATGCCAGATCACTATAAAGACGTCTGGAGACATCCATAACTCGCTAAGCATGCATAAAAAAGTGAAAGCAAGCCTATAAATAGAGTTCTAGAATATTGGATACAAAGTCAATTCACTAAGCACAAGAGTTGTGCTTAGCGAGCAAAGGCAGTTACCTCTCCAGTAAAGAAAGGCAAAGGCAGTTCGATAAGCATGGAAGTTGTGTTTAGCGACAAAAGTCAATTTATGGAAAAATATTAGAAGAACAATTGGCTTTTCCCTCCCTTGAAGCAGCCTCGATTCTCTAAGCGGGGCTTATTGCACTTAAAAAATCTGCAACTTCATAAACTCTATAAATAGAAGTGCAAGTCATTATAAAACTCAATCAATAGTAATCCCAATATAGAATAGAGAGAATGAGGGCAGAGAGTGGTTAGAGCCTCTGGAGGGCCAAGGAAGCTTGGAACTCCAAGATTCAACAACTATTTGATGTTGTTCATCTGACAAATGGGTAATTAAATTTTCTATTGTGTTGGGATTTGTCGTACCCTAATTTTTGACCGATTTATTTTATTTTATTCGTACGTTGTTTGTTTTCCAGTCGTCCGTTCGCGCGCGAATTCCCGTAATGACTGCTTTTGTTCGTACTTGTGGTCGCATTTACTTTTCGTTCGTCGTTTATTTTTTAATGTCGCTCGCGTTTTATTTTCGTAATTTTTAATCGCGTTTTGTGCGTTTTTTAGCGTAGCGTAACATTTGCGTTCGCAAAATTTATTTTATCCACGTCGTTGATTTATTGTTTTAATTAGCGTAAAAAGCCGCGTAATCTCAGTCGTATCGGACGGAATTTCGGCAGAGAGGTATTTTAAAATACCTCATTTTTTGGTTCCGACGGGACATTTTTTTTTTTATTTATTATGTTAATTTTCGTTTTTTTATTTAATTATTTATTTAATTATTTATTTTTCTATTTAGTTAATCTGTTTTTTATTTCATTCATTTATCAGTTTATTATTTATTCTTTAAGTCCTTGTACACATGTCACTTTGTTATTGGTCCAATCGAACTTTTCCTCCAAGAAAGAGCAAGGGCATTTTAGTCTATTCCAGACATCAAGTACATAGTGTGTCAGAATCAATCAATCAAGGAGTCACACTTTCCAATACACAAACAGATTCAGAAATCAAAAGTTAGAAAAAACAGATCAAAAACCTTTTTTTCACCAAGAACACCAAGAACAAAAGTTGAAATTCAAAATGATTCTCAGTGGTTCATTGCAGAACCATCATCATTGAACCATTTCCTCTGCAATTCAAGTGCGAGTTCATCACCATTCGGTGACAAACTCAAGCACCGATCACAGAGGATCAGTGAGAAAGAAGAGAAAAAATCCCAAACCCTAGCCATCAAAAATCAGATTCGGCCAACCACCAACACCCACACAAATATCATTTTCAGCCAACAACATGAACATAGCAAGGCCAAGCCAAAACCGAAATCAACCATAACCAATCCAACAAACAACAAATCCAAACCCAAATCCGAAAACAACAAATCCAAACCCAAATCCGAAAACACCAAACCAAATCCATACCCCAAAAAATTTATTTTCGGCCAAAAGCTACACAAATCCAAAACTGAACCGTTTCAAGCAAGAACAAACTGAACCGTTTCAAGCAAGAACAAACTGAACCGTTTCAAGCAAGAGCAAAACTGAACCGTTTCAAGCAAGAACAAATCGAACCATAGCGCGAGCAAGGCAAGCGAAACGTGAAACGAAAAGAGCAAGAAAAGAAGCAAACAGAACCGAACAGCAAACGTAAAGAAGAAAGGTAGTTCTCCTTAGTTCCCCTCTCTTTTTGTGTGTTTCGAATGTAAACTTTGATGTTAGATCTAGGGCTTTTGAGTGTTTTTTTTTTTAATTCTAATACCGGATCCATGCTTAGAAGAGAGAAATGAAGTGAATGAGTAAAAAAAAATTAAGAAAAGAAGGAGTTTAGCCTTTTCCGGCGGCGGCGCCACCACCCTAGGGTGGCCGGCCACCGCGCTGGAGCGAGTTTCACTCGCCGGAGAAGATGAATCTTCATCTTCTCCAGGCACTCCTTCACTTTGTTTTTTCGGCCAGGCTAGAGAGAAGGAGGAGAAGTTTTTTGTGTTTTAATTTTTTAGAGTGAGAAAGAAGTGAAGGAAATGAGGGAAATACACTAGGGTTTTCCTCTTATACCTAGCCCATCTGGGTTCTGGATCAACCCATGGGTTGAACCAGAACCCGCCCCAGCTCCTTACCCAGTACCCAGCCCATTATTGCCTCCTTTTGCTTTTTGCACCCCTACAGTGCTGTCTGCACCTTTTTTTAGTAATTTTTGTTTTACCTAATCTCATGCATTCTTTCCTATTTTTATTTTTTTATGTGATGTTTGAATTGTGTCCCGTGCATTATTAATTAGCGTTTTAGTTTCTTTATCATGCATTTTTAGTTCATTTAATATTTAAATATAGTGTTAGTTAAACATTTTAAAATCTATTTCCTCTTTATTTTAAAACTACTTCTATATTTATTTAGTTTGTTTGTTTATGTTTTTTTTTTATTTTATTTATTATTTACTTGTTTTTTTTGTGATGGCATTTCTATTACTCATCATCTTATGCATATTTTTGTTGTTCCTTATCATTTATTCCATCGTCATTATCGCATGCATCTTTATTTCTTTTAATTTTATTCATCTTGGATTTATATTTATTTCCTATGTTTGCATATTATTGTCAAATTTTACTAACTTGTTTAAATTACATTTTTAGTTTATAGAATTAGTTCTCACTAGAAATATTATAGGTATATCTAAATTTCTTGTCATTTATTTTTGATACTTAGTATGTAATTAGGGAATTAATGTAATTTATTTTCGCGCATTTTTTTCCTTTTGAGACCATAGAATGTATTTAGGGTATGTAATATGTAACCGGCACACGCACTGACACGCGCACCGACACACCACTTTATTTATCGCTTTACGCTCTTTTATTTTTATTCCGCCGTTACGCGATTTCGTCGTTAATTTCGAAAAAATATTTTCTTCAAAAAAAAATCAATCAAGTCAAATTCAAATTTCTTTTAAGTAAACCTTGGTATGTAATCCAAGTGTTTTTTCCTTTTATTTTCCTTAATCAAATGTTAATTAATTTAATATCCACATTAGACATGGATTTCGTACAATTAAAATTAACCAACTTCATCGTATTTTCTTCTCATGCCTTGAGGCCTCTCATCTCTTCTTAAAATCTTTTCAAAAAAATGTTAAAATCAATTCAACTCATCAAATAAGTTCTTTAGCCGAACTACTTGATTTTGATCCCGATTTATTTGGGTAAGTAGGCAAAGGGTTTCGACCCTTCCAAATCAATAAAAATAACCAAAAACATTCTTCTTCTTTCTCCTTTCTTTCACTTTAACTCTTAACTTTTTTAATATAAGTAAAATCAATTTAGCGCAAGATTAGAGAATAGGTAGAAGGTTCCTATGGGATACCATAGTCGGTTCGGGTGCCTAACACCTTCCCCAATCGAAACCAACCTCCGAATCCAAGGTCTCATAAGGGTTTTTACTCACTTTTTCCCTTCCCGCGAATAAAAGTTGAGAGTTCAATGATTAAAGGTTCAAATCCGATCAATGATCTTGATACCCGAAAATCACGAGCACATGATTGGATGTAAATATCTAAGAATCTATATAATACTCTTAGTCTGGCTGGTTGTATATGATTTATATTCTTAATATAATTTTAGTCTAAATCTTTTCTTAATGCTTTGCCACCGATGTAGTGTGCCACAGTTGATCTTTTGATTTTGTCACACCCTGGTAATGCTAGCAATCTTAGGGACAAGGTTTAGATTATGTATAGGTTCTATCGCCTAAGAGATTATGGGTAAGTAAATATATTCATTTATAACTTTTCGAGCATAGGTCATAGAAACAATCATCTTTTTTTCAATCGAGCATCGAAAGTTAGTTGTCTCTGTGTTCTTTTGCATTGTTAACATTAGTTTGGAGATGTATGATGAGGAAAGGGTGGAGTTATATATGAGGCTTGAAAATTATATAATTGATCAAGATAAATCAAACGAGGAATAGTTATTTATATTCAATCCCAGCATAAGTGGATAATATATATATTCAACCAAAACCTTTTAAATAAATTATGTGGATACAGAATTTTATTTGTTTGATAAAAAACGGTATACTTACAACTCTGCTAGAATAATACAAAACCAATGTGTTTCCTTTTATCACTTGGTACAGATGCCACATTTATATAGACATTGGAGGGCAATATTGATTGTTTGATGATAAGATGAAATACGAGGTTGTCATATTACCCCATTTCATGTTGTGATGAACACGTATTGTATTGTGTGAGCGCCTTAGTGAAACCTATAGTAGAGCTATAGACAACATATGACTCTAGGAATCACAAACCTAGAGTAGGCTGAAACAACAAAACTCGAAAGACAACACCAAAGGCTAAGGACCACAAAAGGCCAACAACGAAAAAAACATCCAAAAACAACAAAACAAATGCTGGAACTAGATGCAAAGCCAAAAGCTAACCAACAATTAGGAGAACTAGAGGCATGTAGCAAACTTTATTTTGGTAACATCGGTTCATTACATGATGTGTTGCAATATCATTCGCCGGATCAAAACACTAAATTTGATTCCATGTTTTCCAAACTAAATGGTAGAAGCTCCCGATATTTAATTAAAATGGTTTACAATTTCGAACTCAACTAACAAAAATGTTAAAATTATTAGGCTGAATGTCGTGACCGAAATTCGAATCCCGATTTTTCACTTTTGTATGGAGTTTCTAATGATTATTGTCATTTTGTTAATCTCTGTTTTGTTAGCAAAATAGTCTAATGATTAGAAATTAACTTTTTAAAACAAATAAATAGGGTGTATCAGGTTCAAACCCCAACCCAACTGAATTAAACTCACGTGCCTTTTGCCTAATAAAAAGAGAAAATGATTTAATTAAAATTAAAAGGGTACATACATTCGCAATATCATAACAAGAAATAAATAATTCAAGACAACTATAATAACATGATAGCAAGAGAATATAAGTAGATGTATTTAATTGGATACAACTTAGTGTGTGGCACCCTCCCACCATTATGTAAATAAAAACAACTTTCACCCCAATTCTTGAATGCATAATCCTATGCTACATTGAGTTTTTTTTATTTCACATTGAGATTTTTTCGTCTTTCACATCGAGGATTTGGAGACATTTTACTGACATTGGACATCATAATATCCTCAAACATGAAATTACAACCTTTGAAGAAAGATGTTTCTTATTTAGTATAATCCATCTTTTATTTATGAGATTGTTCATTCTTTTTGTTGTGAACCAGGTATCGATCTTTAGTAAAACATATATAAATATTTATAATAATGTAATTTTTTAAGGATATTATAATGTAATTTATTTCAACAGCACTAATCACAGCAACAGTTATTGTCAGAACAATTTGCTTTTTTAGACCCGAGATAAGTGCAAAGTTCTTTGCATGCAGTAGGATCCCTACAATCCCCATCAAAGCAAGGTCCTCCTGTTGCAAAAATAATATTCACAAATTAAAAATTCATTTTATAAACTACATCCTCTAGTCACTATTATAAGTAAAATTCAATATTTTAGATTCTTTTATTCAATGATGTATGTGGTATATAATAAGTAGCATATACATCATTAATTGAATGAATTTAAAATATTGGTTTTTACTGATAATAGTTACCGAAGAGTGTGTATCATTATATAATGTTCTTTTAAAAAAAAACTTATATAATGTTAAATCTCTAAAAAAAAAAAACTTTCGGACAAGGTTATATCAAACCATTTTTATTTTTTTATCAAATATCACAAAGTATTGATTTAAGAAAATATTATCGTAAGAAAAGTTACAAAAACCGACATGCAAGCAAAATAAATAAGAAAATGCTATTATTTTTATTATATTTTGTTAATTACTAGAAATAGAATGTAAGTTTAAAAGTTCATATGTTTCTTACCCGATGCTAGAACCAACGCAACGAACATAAGTGCCAAGAAAAAATATTGAAGAATATGTTTTGCCATTTTTCTTTTAGATTTTATCTTAGAACTCTATTAACTTTGTTCTCGCACTATGCATGACAAACTTCAAGTTCATTATATAGTACGCTTAGAGAAGTCTCTATGTTAATTTTTACTCCATATGTCCTAAAATAATAGTGGTTTAAAAGTTGTGCACAATTTAAAAAAATAATATTAATTATGCTGATTTTAAGGATAAAATTAGTGTCATTTACTAAAATACATTTATTAATTGTAGTTAGTGGAGTAATTAAGTTGAATGAAATTCAATAAATAGGGATATAATAATGAAAAATAATAGAAGAATACCCTTATTTTGAGACGGATGAAGTATAAGAGAAAACTTCCTTAAAAAAAACTGGGATAGAATTTGGATGTATTTTTTATATGTTTTTTTACATGGATTAATGTGCCAATAGAAGAATAATTTGTTTATCCGCGTGAACTTAGCTCTGTTGGTATGAACAAAATGCATAATATATGCAAAGTCTGAGGTTCAAACCTCAATCACCACAAAAAAATTGTTTAAATGAAAATATGTTCGAAAAATAATTTTGGGACACGTGTTACACGGCCAACCAGGGTCTGCCCTATGATTTTTGTTGTCCTTGGCGAAACAATAAATTGTGCCCTTTTAATTATTCAAATATTTTTCTTCTTGCATTTTTTGTTGCAAAATATACATTTATAATCAAAGTTATCTAATAATATTTTTTAAATAGAATTAATCAAAAGGAATTAAAAAGAAATATATATATATATATATATATATATATAAATACTAAGTAAAAATAATAATTTTTGTGCCCCTAAAAAAATGGCCCCCTGGACTGCCGCCCCTCATGCCCGTCCTTAGGGCCACCCCTGCGGCCACCTACTTAGGTTATTAGATCAATAAAAATGACATATTTTTTATATTTCACTTCGCATTAATTTATGATGGTGAAAGAAACACCAATAATGAATAATGTTAGTTTTCTAAAATATCATATTTTTTATAATTTTATTTGTTTTCTTAATCTATACATAAAAGTTTACACGACAGTCCTAATTAGTATAACTCAACTATTAGGTGCAATGCACTTTTGTACTCATCCACTAAGTTATTATTTATTACATAAGGAGTATTATATATTACGTAATTTATCATTCATGTGTGGAAAAAAGTTAAAGTATCATTTATTTCAATCAAAATTTAAATAGAAAAACTCACTCTTACACACGTAAAAACCCAAAAGTTAGAGAAAGAGGATGGAGAAAGGAATAAAGCTGATTTTAGACTTACATGAAGAAGAGAAATTATCTATCAATGCACGATACTATTACTCATGCAATTTATTTTATGATGGAAAAGTAGGTATCATTCCTACAAATGCATATTTTTCCCGTTTCTTGTTAAACGTTTCAACTATCATTACCAAAAAAATTAAATAGAGACAAGTGGGATATATTTATTTCTTTTGGTTAAATGGAAAAGAAAAGTGACACCTTTGATCTATTTATCTCTTTTCATTAAATGTAGGAATTAATTAATATGTTTTTTTTTGTTACATTATGGAATTAGGAAGTATAGAGGTGTGGTTGGAATTAATCCATTTTCTGAGTCTTGCTTTTTTTAAACAAATTTTATTAAAAGCACATTAGCATAAGATCATAGTTCCCAAAATAGTAATTGTTCTCAATTCTCATACACCAGCACAACTTACATGCTAAATGAAATGTTACTAATAGGAAGGGTTATACTTATACAGATTCAAAACACCAACAACTGAGTCATACTAGTTGGATAGTTCTCATATAACTATGGATTGATGCTCTTACTAACAACGTTGGACTATTAAAAATACATCAGGTTCCCAAATGAAAAAGTACATGTACACAAATATTTGTTAGTAAATAAATATTAGAAATGAAAAATTAATCTCGACTGTTAACTTATTTTTTTGTGTTGTTATTAAAATCTGGTTACCAATGCTTTGAAACTTTGAAGAAACAATCCAAATATTAGTTGAGAGGTACACAAAATCTGATAAATAATTATTTCAGTTAATACTAAATTCAGATTCTACCGATCCGTGTTCATTGTACTTCTCTCAAATAGGAAGATTTCTACACACAACAACACACTTGACATCTAGGAACCAGATGACACATTGAAACAAATATTTCTAGGTGCTTTAACATGTTTCTAGGCTATAACTAACAATATATAAACATCATCAAATAAACCTATATAATGAACATCAAAACAAAAACCTATAACTAAAAGAAACTATAGATTTGTGCTTAGCCACTTAACTTTTTCACAAAAAATATCCTAAGAGAAAATCATGTTTGTTGATTCTGGTATTGGTTTTGGTTGTAACGCCCCAAAATTCTTGTTAGAAAACATATTTAATAATACATGTGATAGTGTTCTAAATATTTTCCTTTATGTGTTTGCCTTAATAACTTGTTTAAATTATTAAATTTAAGAATCTATTAATTTATTTAGAGAGAAAAATATATAAAAGATATAAATATAATTGGTTGTGTTTAGAATAAAAATAAAGAAGTAGAATAATTATAGTAAGGGATGTGGAGTTTTACATGTGTACAACCCAGTAAACAAAAGAGCCCCATTAGTAGTAGTTTATATATATATATATATATATATATTAGTTTAACCTAATTAACCAAGAAACTGGAGAACACACGGAAAGAAAAGAAAAACGGCGCCTTACTACAGTGAAGAGGTAGCATTAGAATCAAAAGAGAAATAATTAATCAAGGAGAAAAAGGCGCTACAGGACCACGAAGGCCAGGCACTTCAATTCAGTAATTCAACATCGTTCGGTGCATCTTCAATTAAGGTATGGGGTGAAAGAGAAGAGTTCGAGATCACGAATGTAAATTAACTGAGATGAACGGAAAAGCCGTATTTTCCCAAATATTTATCAATAAACACTTTTATAGGTTTAAAATGATGACTGCACCAATACGGAATAATCGAAGGCAAGTGCACACACTAAAGTTATGCCATATCACTATAAAGACGTCTGGAGACATCCATAACTCGCTAAGCATGCATAAAAAAGTGAAAGCAAGCCTATAAATAGAGTTCTAGAATATTGGAGACAAACTCAATTCGCTAAGCACAAGAGTTGTGCTTAGCAAGAAAATGTGGTTACCTCTCTGTTTACCTTGGTTTTTGGTAAACAACCGCTGGTTTAAAATTAGTTACTTGCAAGATCAACCAGTAAATCTTAAGACATATTGTGTTTGTTGTTTTTCCAGAAAATGATGAATGTTTTTGATATTGTTATGCAGAATATGAATTTAACCGTCGAATTCAACAAGGATTGAACCCGGTCGAAGTTAACTTCAAAGGAGTATGATTGAATGCTTGAAAAAGAACAAGTAAATTGCAAAAGAATTTAAAGAAACAAATGTAAATTACATTGGCTGAATGTAAATTGGTACACAGATTCATACATTGTGACTTGTTGCTCGTTTTTCTCTCAATGCAGATAGTTTGAGCGTAAGTTCTCTGTATGATTGAATTGTGACCCCTTTTCTTATGATAAAATACTACTTATACTAGAACACTAAACTACAACAGTTACATTCGAAATAAAACTACTCCTAACTGCTATAAACATCTTTTTGACCTTAATACTTGGCTTCCTTATCTGACAAAATATATGCAGAACAACTGACTTTTCCACAACTCGCCAAAGTTCTGCCATAGCACTATAACGATGTCTGGAGACATCCACAACTCGCGAAGCATGCATGGCAAAGTGAAAGCAAGCATGAAAAGAGAGTTCTAGAATATTGGAGACAAAGTCAATTCACTAAGCACAAGAGTTGTGCTTAGCGAGCAAAGGCAGTTACCTCTCCAGTAAAGAAAGGCAAAGGCAGTTTGATAAGCATGAAAGTTGTGTTTAGCGACAAAAGTCAATTTATGGAAAAATATTAGAAGAACAATTGGCTTTTCCCTCCCTTGAAGCAGCCTCGATTCTCTAAGCGGGGCTTATTGCACTTAAAAAATCTACAACTTGATAAACTCTATAAATAGAAGTGCAAGTCATTATAAAACTCAATCAATTGTAATCCCAATATAGAATAGAGAGAACGAGGGAAGAAAGTGGCTGGAGCCTCTCGAGGGCCAAGGAAGCATTAAACTCCAAGATTCAACAACTCTTTGATGTTGCTCATCTGACAAATGGGTAACTAAATTATTTCTTGTGTTGGGATTGGATGTAAATAGCTAGGAATCTATAGAGTATGGAAGGTTGTATATGATTTATATTCTCTATATTTTAGTCTAAATCTTTTGTTAATGTTATGTCGTCGATGTAGTGTGCCGCAATTTATCTTTTGATTTAGTTAGGTCACAATTTAGAATATGTATAGGCGCTATCTCCTGAGAGATCGCGGGTAATTCTATATATTAATGTATAACTTTTCGAGCATAGGGCATAGAAACAATAAAATATTTTACCACTGAGCATCAGAAGTCAGTTGTCTTTATGTTCTTTCGTGTTGTTAACCTTAGTTTGGAGATGTATGCTAAGGAAATGGTGGATTTATATATGAAACATAAAAAGTATACTATCGACCAAGAGGAATCATATGAGGAATAGTTATTAAAATTCAATCCCATCACAACTCTACCTATATATATTTAGTTTACTTTGATTCAAACAACCAAAACCTTTTACATAAACTTTGTTTAGAAATCTGTCGATATAAACTCAAGTTAACTAAGCGCGGTCTTTGTGGATACGATATTTTATTTGTTTGATAAAAACCAACATACTTACCGTTGTGCTAGAAAAATACAAAACAAGTTTTTTCCTTTTATCACGTGGTACGGGTGCCACATTTATATTGACATTGGAGGCAAATATTAACAATTGGATAATAAGATGAAATATGAGGTTGTCGTGTTAAGATGGATGAACCATGGTTAAAGCATATAGTTATTTCTTTTTTTGTGAAATTGGTTCATTACATGCCGTGTCTCAATATTATTCGTCGAAGTAAAACACTAAATTTGGTTCCATGTTTTCCAAACTAAACGGTTGAAGCTCCCGTTAGTTAATTAAAATGGTTAGCAATTTCGAACTCAATTGATAAAAATGTTGAGATTATTAGGCCGAATGTCGTGACTGAAACTCAAACCTCGACTTTTTCACTTATGCGTGGAGTTTCTAATGGTTATTGTTATTTTTTAGTTTTTTGGTAAAGTAGTATAGTGACCAGAAGTTAACCTCTAAGAACAAATAAGTGGGGTGTACAAGGTTCAAACATCGACCTTTATATATATTTTATAGTGTTTCTACCAACTGAGTTAAGCTCAAATATCGTTTTCTTAATTAAATGGGTAAATTATTTATTAAAATTAAAAGGGATACATACATACATACGCAATATCATAACAAGAAATAAATCATTCAAGACAACTCTTTCAAAAAAAATAAAAAATTTCAAGACAACTATAGTAACATTAATAGTAAGAGAATATAAGTTGATTTATTTAATTAGATACAACTCAGTGTGGGATACCCTCTCACCATTATTTAAATCAAAACAACTTTCACTTTAAATCTTGAATGCATAATCCTATGCTACATTGAGCTTTTTTATTTCACATTGAGATTTTTTTCTCTTTCACATCGAGGATTTGGAGACCCCTACTTCAAGTTCTCCACTTTTTCGCTTGCTGACATTGGACATCATAATATCTTCAAACATGAAATTAAAATCTTTGGAGAAAGATGTTTCTTATTTAGTATAATCGATCCTTTTTTTGTTTTTGTTTTTGAGATTGTTTATTCTTTTTGGTGAACCAGGTATTTTTTTTTTATCTTTAGTAAAACATATATAAATAATTATAATAATGTAATTTTTTTTAAGGATATAATAATGTAGCTTATTTCAATCGTAGTTACAGCAACATATACTAAAAAAACAATATCCTCGTTTATTTCCCTTACCGATAGCAATGCAAATTTCGTTGCATGTACTAGGATCTTTACAATCCGAAGGAAAGCACTTTTGTCCTGTTACAAATTCAAAATTCATTTTATAAGCTATATACTTATATAATGTTAACAACAACGGACAAGATTATATCAATTTTTTATTTTTTTATCAAATATAACAAACTATTGATCTAAGAAAATATTATCGTAAGAAAAGTTACAAAAACCGACATGCAAGCAAAAGAAATAAGAAAAAAAAAATACTATTATCATTTTTTGTTAATTATATATTAGAAGAAATAGAACTTAAGATTAAAATTTCATATGTTTCTTACCCGAAGCTAGAACCAACGCAATGAACAAAAGTGCCAAGAAAAAATATTGGGGTATATGTTTTGCCATTTTTCTTTTAGATTTTATCTTAGAACTCTATTATCTTTCGTTCTCGCATTATGCATTGCAAACTTCAAGCTCATTATATAGTGTGTATATGATGGTGTCTCCGTTACTTTTGAATTAGGATAAAACTTAGATGCATTTTTTATAGGTTAAATATATTTTTATCCTTTAAATTTAACAAAAATTATCGTGTTAGTCCTTTAAGTTTTTTAAATTTTAAATATGTCATTTATGTTGTTAATTTGATGCACTCTTATCCTTTTAAGAACCTATTTAAAACTTAAAAACTTCAAATAGGTGCATTAAATTTGCAACTTAAAAGACTTATTTGAAACTTAAAAACTTAAAGGACTAACCCGATATTTTTGTCAAACTTAAAGGATCAAAAGAAGTATTTAATTTTTATTTTTTATGTTTTTGTGTGGTTCTTCACATATAATTCATTTTAAGAAATGTTAACTTGGGCCTTTGAGCATAAGTTAAGAAACCAAAAGTAAAAAATCTTGTTTAAAAACTGTGCATTCAATTTCTTAAATAAAAGTCTCAAAAGTTATAATTTTAATATAAAACTTATTTTTTATTTCCATTTTTAAACAACCTGTTATTTCTTTCAAATTTTCGGACACATGTTACAGCGTCATCTATTTATACTAGATCAATAAATATGACATATTTTTTTTATATTTCACTTTGCAATAATTTACAATGGTGAATGAAACACTAATATATAGTGAATAGTGCTAGTTTTCTAAAATGTCATATTTTTATAATTTTATTTGTTTTCTTAATTTATGGGTAAAAATTTACACGACAGTCGTAATGAGCATAACTCAATTGTTAAGTGCAATGCATTGTCATACTCATCCATCCACTAAGTGATTTGATAAAAGAAATTTCTTAGAAGGAAATCATTTTAAAACTTGTAAGGAGTATTATTTATTACGTAATTTATCATTCATGTGTGGAAAAAAGTTATAGTATCATTTATTTCAATCAAAATTTAAATAGAAAAACTCACTCTTACCCACGTAAAAACCCAAAAGTTAGAGAAAGAGTATGGAGAAAGGAATAGGCTGATTTTAGACTTACATATAGAAGATGAATCATCGATCAATACACGATACTACTATTACTCATGCAATTTATTTTTGTTACATTGTGGATTTAGGAAGTTTAGAGGTGTGGTTGAAATTAATCCATTTTCCGAGTCATGCTTCTTTTAAGAAATTTTATTAAAAGCACGTTAGCATAAGATCTGTATAGTTGCCAAAATAGCAATTGTTTTCAATTCTCATGCACCAGCACAACTTGCAAGCTAAATGAAATGTTACTAACTAGGAAGGGTAATACATATTTTTTTTTAGGCTAAAGGAAAAATATTTTAAATAAAAAACAAAGCTATAAAGGTGAGGGCATTTGACCTGACCAGGACAAATCAATCGAAAATACATCGTGATAAAAATAGACGGATTAATCCTAATCAATCCTAACAAAATAAACACTACTCACTAGTGCAACCCAGCGATCCCGCGTACGAGAACGAAACCAGATTACAAAAAAAGATAAACAGTAGGTGTCTGTAGGATAAAAGAGGGTTTTAAATTGGCGAATGGATCAACCACCAACACAATATCAAGATCCACGTGCCATAAACCCCCCTGAACAAAGCAACAGGCACAAAGCTCTTTCGAGCATAACAATCCAAAACAGTCACATGGACTGAGACGGATAAAAAACAGTACTAGAGTGAAGACACACATGACACTTAAATACTTGCAGATCTCAACAGACCTGGAAACATCAGAAAATCGAGCACATGAACACCAAGATAACCAATTTCACAAGGACACATTTGAACCCAGATCGAGGGATGAGTTCAAAGCGATAGTAACCAAACATCCCTTTCTGGTTAAAGAACCGGACCCTTACAGGTTTACAAACCATCCACCGCAAAAAGGCCACGACTGCAACCACCCAAGCTCATAGCAAAAGAAAGCACAACAAAAGCAAATAATGAAAACTAACACACAAAACAGAGATAAAAAACACGCCGAGAGATCTGCCATCAAAATCAAACAAAACAACCACGAACCAACCAACACGACGGCGGCAAGAGAGACGAACACGACGGTGAAACCAAACCCCAATCCTTCAAAAACCTCAAGCTTTGTTCACCATTGCACCCTCGTTAGCCTACTCGGTTGAAACCAGATCAGAACAACCCCGAAGACGGCTGAGACGAGCAAAGGCGGTGACAAAACACCAACAATTAAGTCATGCTAGTTCGATCCAACCTGCGACAACTAATGAGTGATACAGATAGCTCTCATATAACTATGGATTGATGCTCTTACCAACAAGGTTGGACTATTAATAATAGATTAGGTTCAAATATTAGTCGACAGGGCTTCAGTTAGCACTAAACTCAGATTCTACCGATTCGTTCATCTTTAACTAAAGTACATTAAACACTTGATATGATCACTTCAAATCAGTGTGTGTTGGAGGGGGGGTTTGGAGGTTTCATGTGTGGTTTTCGAATCATTTTCTTTGTCTAGACCGGATTGTTAGGTTTTTTCTTTTCATTTTGTTTCTTTAGGCGATTCGAATACTCCTTCTACATCTTTCTAGTTGGTGGATGAAGTATTAATTGTACTTCTCTCATTATTCTCTAATTAAATTCATTTTTTCTTTTGAAAAAAACATTGAACACTTGAACTTATTCATAATGTTAAATTTTAATGTCTCTAACACATAGCAATAAACTTAGACACAACCTAAGTTTGTATCAGCAAACACTCGCATTATCAACTTCAAATTTTTTTTTTCTATCTTCCTAACTTTTGTCAACAATCACTACAAAAAATCTTACTCTAGGCAACAACACCATATGCAACGGCTAAAAGGGTAATTTTTCACGTGTTGCCAAGTTCTTCCATTTCTTTAGATGACGGAGTCATGCAAGAAACTAATGACAAACAAATAATTTTAGAGCACGTGTAATGAAAAATAGAACACACACACGTGTGTGTATAATCTGGATTTTTTTTAATCCAAACTTTGAGTTGTTCTTATGCAAGAATTGTGATGATGTGTCATCATTGAGATATGTATAGATGTTTGTGACTTATTGTAACAAATCATGATTATATTTTTCAGTTAAACAACAATGTTGCAAACATAATATAAACGTTTATCTTTTCAATGAAACCAATAATATAACATTATTATTGGAAAAATTGTTTGAGGGTATAATTGGAATAATGAAAAATCCAACCTAAAATCTCACATTTCCTTTATATATTTTTAAGATAACTAGACCATCGACCCGTGCATTGCACAGGTCATATCAAGTATATCACATTATAGATTTGACTATGATTGAAATTAAAATACCTTTAGTGTTTTGTAAAAAAAAAAGGGGGGAGATTTAGAAAGTCGATTAAAAATGTGATTTTCAGATTTTAACCATTAACATGGTAAAATTGGTTGTTTGCAAAAATGTTAATTTAAAATTTAGGCTTAATAAGGTCTATGAATACTCCATAAAAAAAACAGGGCGTTTGATATTGAATATCAAATAATGGAAGCAAAATTAAATCAAGAAAATTGTCAGTGGCTTAGTGGTGAAAATCTTGAGAAGAAGCAAGTAAGGCTCAGAGATATTGTTCCTATTGTAGTGGGACTTCTTAGTTTAAATAATGTTATAAAAAGGATAAAATATTTAATAAAATATTTTATATGAAGGGTAAAATTGGAAAGGGAAAAAATCATCTTTATACATGTGTCTATCTTATTGCGCTAATGCGTATAAATTACAAACGGTAGTTTTTATGAAATTTTGAATAAAATTAATTTGATTTGAATTAAAATGATCAATCATAGGAGGGTGCGGTTTCAACGAAGACAGAGACAATATATTTATCGACTTTGATCTTTTTGAAAGATTATGATCATTGGTTGCTAATTGGCTAGGCTTTAAAACATTTTCTCATGGTTATCTTTCTAACCATCTAGTGCATTTCAGCGGGTTAGGAGTCTTCTCAAAGAAAGATCGATTAGTTTAGTATCATTTGAATTTCGATGGTTTGGGAAGTTAGGAAAGAAAAAGTGGAAGGATTTTTCAGCAAAAGGGGGAATAGGTATAAACTTAAAGTTAGAAAAATATTTATTTGCTGACATGTACAAATGTTTAAATTAATTTTAATAGTCGTTTTGGTTTTTGAATGTGTAACGAGTAACTATAATGGTCCATAAATGTATTAAATTTTCAAAATAGTCTTTGATTATGCACTATGTTAGTCAAAACAATCTCTTATGATAAAATGATTCATTAAGTCCATGAATGTATCAAAATTTCAATGATTTTTGATCTCAAAAAGTCACACAACTTAAGGGCAATTCAAAGCATTTTACGAGAAAAAGATGAAATAGAAATTTCAAATATTATGATAAAGTGTAAGTAACACAGAGGTAGACTATCCAAATCCATAATTGAAATAAGATGGTGTGGGTGGTATTTGCCATGTGAGTTAGATCAAAAAGAAGCAAAGAGTGAAGTGAAGATGCCTTGTCTCACCCTTTCAACAAACGTTATCTTTGATGGTGTAGATGTATCTTCCATACTCTCTCAACTCAACTCTACTATTGCCAACATCTTGGGTTACCCCAAATCTGCATGAACACTTTTCCCTCTCTTTCTTAAGCCTCTCTATTTGCATGAATGTATGCATAAATTATTGATTAGTTTTATGGTCAAGTTATGTTCTTGTGAAAATATGGATAAAAATTTCATATATAAAAAATTGGAAAGTTTGTGAATCAGTTTTATTTTTATAAACAAATGTTACTAGTAACCAAAGTGGATAAAATAACTAAATTTAAAGTCGAAATTTTCGATAGAATCTGAGTTCAAATCCTTGAAACAATTTTTAGTTAGCTTTTACTTACATACCCCAGAATTATAGATTATTATAATACCATCACTTTAAGAATCGGAGGGTTAAAACAAAATATCTAGTATATAAGTTATTTTTCCTTCAATTTGAACCTTACTTATTTAAATCATTTGGCTACTTCAATTCATTTAACTTAAAATTATATTAACTTAGTTAATGAATATTTAACCCCATTTTTATCTCATTTAAAACTAATCCCTGGTCCAAATACAAGGGAGCATTATTATCACACTTATTATAACAATTTCAGATTATATCTCTAAATGTTAATTTTTTAAGCTGAAATAAAGTTTTTTAAGTGTGCTATTTCTTTGTTATAAACATGTGATGTGAAGTCTATCTTCATTTTTCATTTTTTTATATTGATTTGCAGTATGTGACGGTTTCATTAGAAGGATCAATACCAATATGTTTTGGTGAAACTGAGGAGCCAGCAGCATATGGTGAATTTGTGGCTATTGGTATTCTCAATCCAGATTTGAACAAAAAACTAAGTGCTGAAATTGCCTTAGTTCTGCACACCATGTTGTCGGTGCCTAAGTCACGTTTCTGCTTAAAATTCTATGACATTGAGGTTCCCAAATTTACAAACTTGAATTGTTTCTAACTTTTAAACAATGCACCACTCTCAACTTTATAGTATAAGAGAGCTTCATTTGTTTGTTAATGTGCAGGGTTACAATTGTGGACTGAATGGGGGTCTCATGGTGGTTGAATCCAAATGATTCCGAGAAACTTGTGGACAGATTGACTCGTTAAATTGAGTGTTGTACTTTCTCACGAGTTCAGGATCATCCCGACTTGTCAATCTTCCATGGTGAATTATGTTTTAGCTTATGCTAGGGGAACTCAATTCCCTGTCTGTAGTTCCTTTTCTTTCCGATTTCCTTGGTGTACAATGAAGGCTACGAGGTTTGAACACAAGACCTCATGTATAGTACATAAACCCTCACCACTAAACAAATCTTTGTGGCTTTAGATGTAGTTTGTTGTTAAATATTAATTAGTTAATATTTGTAGCGGTACAATTTCCACGTCTTGGCAAAAGCAAGGCATAAAGTCACGTTTGCGCAGAAGCTACAATTTGTAGCTTCTCAGAACCACAACAAAAAAGTGCTCTAAACGTGGAGAGAGAAGGGGTCAAACGCTGAACCAAACACATATAAAATCTTTTACTCTTTACATCTTTGTTTTTATACTGTAATTCAAATCTTAAATATATGTATGAGGTAGTTAGAGTACCTGAAAGTGTGAATTGAGAACTTAAATTTTATGGTTAAAAAGTTTGTGGATTTTTGCAAAGCTACATAAACTCAACCTATACACCTAATTGTCAATCTATTAATCTATGTGGTGTTTGATTATAAATTAAAAGATGCATATTAGATTGAACTTGTTTGAAAATTGCACTTTAGGTTTTCAAAATTTCTCCCAGACATTAGAAAAAAGACCAAAACACCTTCAATGACAGTTAACCGTCGTTCGTTGTTGAACGGCAGTTAATTGTAGTTCCATCGGTATTTAAGTGTCGTTGGGGGTATTTTGATCTTTTCCGAATGTTCGGGAGAAATTTCGGAAGCCTAAAGAGTAATTTCCAACTTGTTTTATTCATGTCTTTTGCTTTTTGTCAACAAGAACTGGTCTGTTCAGTTCTTCATAATTTGATCCATATTGTGAGAGGAAACTTCAGTTGCTTGTATTTACACTCCCATTTTTCCAAGACAAAAATTTTCAGAAATTTATTTACTTAAGGATAATTTATTTGATAATTTCTCAATTCGCCCCGTATATTCTCATATGCCCTTCAAATACACTATCAGAAGGGTCCTTCCGTTTCGATAACTAATGAGCAAATTGAGAAATTATCAATTAATTTTAAAGGAAAATAAATGCGAAAAAAATCCGATAGGTTCCGTATCCTCAACCATAGTCTTGATTGTACAAACACTCAGTTAACAGATTTTTCCTACCATAATTCAAAGAATAATCAGACTTCATACATTGTAATAAACATACTTCTAAATCTAATCAATTGTTCACTAAAAGAGAAAGTGAGAGTTTAAGGAATCCGCATAACCCAAGTGTTTCAATCTTGACCATTGCAACAATTCAGGATCAACGAATTTCACATCAGACTAATTTGCTCAGCGGATTAAGTATAAGAATGTCTTAATGGCCATCGAGCGTTGCTAAGGACTCGTTAAGAAGTCTTCGAGCTAGTTCTCTCCTCCTGAGATGTAAAGGTTGGTGGTCAGACTAATGACAATAATGTAATAAAACTTCGTATCGATTATGTACGAGCATTATATTTAGACACAATATCTGCCTAATGTTTCCTAGGCAAAACTAGAAAAACAGGGGAGAGAAAGGTTGCCTCAATCAACAAAAGTGCACCAACTATTAAATCTTACAAATTTTGACCAATCATGTTTCAAATGAAGGTTGTCAATCTGGGAGGATTCTCTCAAAAATGAAGGTGACATGTGCGTTATCAAAGGAAATCGGTCTATTTAAAGGGAAGATTTCCATATTTAAAAAATAAAGCATCAAATTATAAATTTTAATGACATGCTTCTGTTTAAGTAATTTCCACTCTTGCCTTAGTTGTTCTGTAGGGTAGTGGGTACTGTTAAAGAGTCCCACATCCGATAAGAGACGCTCTAAACATGTGTTTGTGCTAGGCCCAACCACAGTTTCTAAGAGGTACAACCCGAAGGAATGAACTATTTTAAGGATTCAGTAATCCACTAATACCTAGTTTGGATTAGCTTCCATTTTGTAGAAGTTTCTCAATCAAAATAAGTCTGCGGTTCTTCACTTAAAGAAAAATTCTTATATGCTTATATAGATACATACAAAGAAGTAAAATAAGAGAGCTTCTAAAAAAAACAATTAGATGCAGAAGCTAATTTCAAATTATACGGAATGTTGTGGTTTAAAAAACTCAGGCATCATAAGATTCTTTTCATAGCTCTTTTCCCATAAGAACTTCATGAGAATTCTATCTAAACCTGACTCTAGAAGTACAAAATGCGTTAAATCCACGGTTCAGACTTAAGACGGTTACAGCACTAGTCTCTTTACACTTAAATGATGGTATGTATGATAAAAATGTGAGACCAAAAAATTGTCAAAAGCTCTCATATAATACAGCAAGGACATATCACAATGCTGGCACATGAACAAAAGATTACCTAGGGTTTCTGTACCATTAAGGAAACTATTAGGAAATGTACTACATACCTCTTTATGTCTTCGACGGCTTGTTTGCGGCGCTCTATCTGAAGTTCCATAATGTGAATCAATGTTGATCTTGCCTAGAGAGTAAATACATGATGTAATAGTGAAAATTCTTAAGAAAAAATAAAAAGAAACAAGCATGAAAATGAAAGACAAGTATATATAATTGTATTATTTGTACAGAAGATTTAATACCTGATGAGGATGCAATGAATTTAAAAGATGATGCAAGTTTTTGAATAAAGTTGAAATTTCTTCGACTCTTCTTGCATGCTGTGATGGTCTCTCAATAAGAATATCAGCAAGCTCCAAAATGTGTAGTTGCAGTTCTCGATTAAGTGACCTCAGTTCCTTCTTGAAGTCTATATAAAATCAAATAACAAGGGGGAAACTTTTAATGTTAGAGAAAATACAGTATGAACACTATCTCTTTCCAATTACTCACATTATGACATGGGTGTAAGTTCTATGTATATTTATGAAGCAACGATTATTGAGGCAGATGATTCGATCAAATTAAGCTATTAAGTTCAAATAATAAACAACATCATGAGCAGTAGCTCAACTGATCATATAAGGTGCTCGTTACCAGAATTGAGAGAATCTAGTGTGTTCAAAGTTGTAATTTGCATATATTCTATGTTAGTGAAATAGTGATCCTTCTCTATCCTACAGTGAAATCTCTAATAACTGATGTAAATGTGATTTGTATTTAGTCTAGTGACATAACATGTGGCAAAGGAAAGTAGACAAACAAGCTAAAAGTGAGAAGAGCCGAGGCGACGTTAACAACATGTAGTGACTTTTGTGACTGACGTAGTAATTCCTCAACACAGACTATCAAATTAATGCCTAAAAGATTGAGCACAGAAGTAAGTCTAGATTATACAATCACCTCCAAGGTTACTGCATTTATTATAAAGCATCTGAACGTCAGAAGCTGAAGACTCCAATTCAATTTGTCTTCTTCTAAAGGAATGTCATTACCAGATTCAAAGTAGACAATTTGTATTTTTCTAATCACCTGCAGAAACAAACAAGGAATTTCAAGGACAAAATGAATGTAACAAATCATTCTATTAGAAGCAAAGGAATTTTGAATGATTACTCAATGACATTATCCAATTAAGGCAACATCTTAACATCTTTGATTAAGCTTCTCAAGGACTAATTTGATCCACTGACACTTATTCAACAACGGCTCTCTCAATCTCTCCTATGTAAGGACCTGAGCAGTTGAAGAAAAATAACAAGACCACTATCATTTTACAATTGCCCTTACTCTGTCAAATTATAAAACGCACAAATACGTAGAGAAATTCTTACAAACTTTCAATCTTAGAATTTCTTAAGTATTCTGAAGTCACTTGCACTTTAACTTTCTTACACTTCTGATTGTATATCAAGTGTAAATATAATCTTTTTAGTTGTTTAACTCTAATTGTAGAAGTCTCTTACTTGTGTTTTTGAGTAAATGAAGTCTCTTACTTGTGGGTTTGAGCAAATTGTAATCTAGTGAGATTATAGTGAAAATCCCTTGAAAATGCAAGAGGACTGGACTAACCTCAACTTGTTAAAGGAACTAGGATAATTGATTGTGTCAACACTCTATCTCTCTCCCTCCCTCTCTCTCTATCTCCCCACCTCTGTGTGTGTGTTTAATTTGATTTCACTGCTTAACTAAGTTTTAGACTCTAATGAGAACTATGTTTCTGATTATACTCTAAATTGTTTTTGATAAACACTTAGCAAAGTTTTTGAAAAAGTGAACACAATCAAACACCGCCTTCTTGTATTTTTCTCATCTTCTGTTGGCATCAGAGGGCATGATATGTTGCTTTACATTTAACTATGTGACGAATAAAAGATCTTGAGAAAAACAATCATGTATACTTTTGGTACAACTTCAGGTACTGATAATCATGTTGTTAGTCATGATTACAGTAACATAAATTCCCCTGATTAAAACAATTATTATGCTAAACCTTCATCCTTTAATGGAGATGTTGCATAATTTTCTTGGTGGAAAAGCAAAATATATAGTCATGATTGGTGTTGATGATGAGTTATGGAACATCATTAAAGATTGTCAGTTTTCAAGTGAACTCTGATGGTATGGTTCTTGATAGAAAGAGCTTAACTGGCGCTCATAAAAATATTTACAAAAAGCATCATAGACTTCGTGGTATTTTGGTTGAAGCTCTTCATCACTTAGAGTACTCTATAATTGTTGATTGATCTACTTCTAAAAGATAACCATGTTTATCTTTGAATTTGATTTTTATTATTTCAGTTAAATTCAAACAAAGCTATCAATATAAATGTTATATTTTTGTCTTTTTGAAAAAAACAAGAATTTTTATTTTATTTGTGATATTGTTGGTAAAGATAAACATATTTTGTTAAGTTTTTAAAAGTCACAAGCATATCTTCACATATAATCTTAATCAAAATAAAAATTTTATATAAAAAAAAACTTCTTATAATTTACCTGTGTTAGCGCAATAGAAAAGAAGGATACATTAAATGTGTCTGAATGCTAATATAGAATAAAAACATATTTGGTACTAAAAGTTTTGTTGGGTATCTACCGGACCAAGATCCAAAAGAGTAAACCCAAAATATCCACACCAAGTGTGTGTATATATAGTAGCATATTTACTATTTGTAAACTTATATAATTTGTCAATGATGATAAAAAATAAGGGATTATTTGACAAACAAAATAAATAAATACAGGACTCATTAACGTCATCTTTATCGTTAGTGACTTTTTTTTTTTTTTTAATATTTTCACATATACATAGTTTACCATGTTATAATATTTAATAACAAGTGTATCTCGGTTTGTCTATTGGTGGCCACCCGCGGAGGTTAGATTTTTGGTTTCGTTTGGTGAGCCTCATTAAGTCTAGACTATCTGGATGAAAGAGTAGACATCTATCTTTTGGCGGTAGGTTAGTTCTTTTGAAATTTGGCATATCCTCGTTTTCGGTCTACTTTCTTTTCTTCTTCAAAGCTCCTACATGTACTATCTCCTCTATATAACCTATTTTAAAATGCTTTTTATGATGGGATGTGAGAATTTTAGGAAAATTTATTTGGTTAAATGGGATATTGTATGTATGGCTAAAAAGGTTGGTGGTATGGGGGTAAGGGGAATTCATGAGTTTAATATTACTTTGTTTGGGAAATGGTGTTGGCGGATGAATGTGGAGAAGGGGAGTATGTGGTATAAGGTTTTGATGGCCAAATACGGTGAGGTGAGGAAGCGGTTATATGAGAGTGGGAGGGATGGGTCCGTTTGGTGGAAGGATTTGGTGGGCATTCTTACCGGTTTTGGTCTGGTGATGGGTAGTTGGTTTGATGGTAGTTTAAGGAGGTTTGTTATTTTTGGATTGACCCTTGGTTAGATGGAGTCCCCTTAAGCGTTTGATTTTCTCGGCTGTTTGAGTTAACTGAAAATCGTTCATTTTTTTGTGGCTAATATGTTTGTTATAGGGTGGAGTGAGGGAGGGGGAGTGTGGAAGTGGCAACGTAGGTTGTTTGCGTGAGAGAGAGAGTTGGTGGTGGAGTGTAGTGGGTTGTTAGCTAATGTTGTTTTGCAGGGTGACATGATTGACAGATGATAATGGACTTTGGAGACTGATCAACATTACACAATTGGTGGTGTATAAAGGTTGTTAACTACTATAGAGCCTCTTATTTCCTCAGCTTCATTGAATCCAATTTGGCATAAGGAGGTTCCTTTGAAAGTCTTTGTATTCGTGTGGCGCCTTCTTCGGGACCGACTTTCTACAAAGAATAATTTTCATAGACGCGGCATTGTCCCTCATGGCAATTTGCTATCCGTTGGTGGGTGTGGGATGGAGGAATCGGCACAACATCTCTTTTTTTCTTGTCCTCTTTTTGGTTCCATTTGGCATCATTTGCGTCGTTGGCTAGGCATTTTCGCAATTGAACCATTTTACATGATTGACCATTTTCTGCAATTTGGCTAGTTAGGAGGTGATTCTAGATGTTTGCGGTGTACTTTTATTTTAATTTTGCTTGCGTGTTTTGGGTGATATGGAAAGAACACAACAACATTTTTAATAATAAGGTTGCTTCTTTTTCAGAACTGGTGGACAACGTTAAGCTACTCTCCTTTTGGTGGTTGAAGACAAAATATATGAATTTGCTTATAGTTATCTCCTTTTAGGCTTAATAGCAATTTTGACCCCTAACAAAATAAAATACAATCCAGCCCCTTAAGTACTACCTGTTTGCAGTTTTGGCCCCATACCAATTTTGACAAAGTCAATGCTGACGTGGACGCCACATGTGTAATTTTTTTTTTTAATTAAAAAATTAAAGTTGAAGGAAAATTTTAAAGAAACTAAAACAAAAATTAGTATATTTATAAGGACAAAAACAATTACTCTCCTAAATCAACATTCTTTAATGGTAATGTTAGTCATGATTACACTATGTAGAATAAAAAAAATATTTGGTACAAGAAGTTTTGTTGGGTATGGTAATGTTCCAACCGGATCAAGATCCAATAGAGTAAATCCAGAATATCCAACCAGATCTCTGTTCAAGACGAACAGAGACTGGTGAAACTGAGAATACATACAAAAGGCGCCGTATATAGGCGGAACATCCGAAAATAAACACCCTAAAAACATCCACGAGGACAAAACCCACCAAAATACATGACGCCACCTAAACCAGACTCCTTCACGAAATCAAGAAAATTATATCGACTCTAGAGTTGAAGTGTCTTTAGTGTGTATTTGTAGGTACACCCATCACATTGGTGAAGGATTTGGTCCAACAACAAAAAAAACTCATGTTGGAACTTCATAATTTTCTAGTAAGTTAAATTAGTCTCTAAGGAAAAAAGGATAGTTAATTTGATTTTTTTTATGTATCTTCTAAATAATAACAAGATTAATTATAAATAGTAGTTATAATTTAATATAAAGAATCATACACATGTAACATATTTATTATTTATAAACTTACATAAGGAGTGAAAAGCGTTATTTAGGTTTCTAATCTTAAGGAGTTAAAAGCCAAGCAAGATGTACAAAAAAGAAAAAAAAACCAAGCAAGAAATAGAAGGAGAAGCAACAATCCTATTCCCATGAATTTTACTTTTCTTGTCAATCGAGTAAAGTGATGGACATTATATAGTTTGTTCTGAGGACAAGTTACTTTAGTTGTGAAAACGATTAAAGTTGAAGTGTAAGATTATTTTAAGCAGGCATATTTACTTATCTTGTTCATTAGGTAAAGGTTTGAGAGCATGAAAAACTAAAGCACTACACTGTGCCCATCTATATATAATACACATTTTAATTTATATTTTCGTTAAGTTTGAAAGATCAATATTCCTCAACCATTATATTGAATGAATGATGGCATCCCAAACTACCCTTGAAGAAAATATTGTGGAGCTACAAAGGTACATAGATACAAATCAAACACCCCAAAATTCACGACCAAAGATACAAAGGGTGCCAAAGTATCTCAGAAATAGAAAATATTTTGAGGAGCATTACTGCCCCAAGTTGGTGTCAATAGGTCCTATCCATCATGGCAATACAGATCTAAAGTTAGGAGAGAAGTACAAGCTTATGTGGGCAGCAAAATACATCAAAAACACAGGAAGAATTCAGAAGGATCTACACAAAAAGATTGCAGATAACATTAATGAACTGAAGGGTCATTTTAGCGACGATGTTTTAACTTTAACCAGCAAGTCTCTTGAAGGCTTTGGAAGCCTTGAAGAAAAGCTGTCATGGATGTTGTTCGTGGATGGATGTTCTTTGCTACATATCTTGGAGAAAGCCAAGCTTGATGAACCGGGGCACATGGATGTTAAGGTTGATCAACTGGTTCTTGTGATGATGGATGTGCTTTTGTTGGAGAATCAACTTCCTTATGAAGTACTCAAGCTATTGTGGAAAGATGACAACGAGAGTGAATTGATAATGACCATGAAAAATTTCCTCAAATGTCATCATTGGACCTCACCAGATAACAAGAGGGACCGGATGTGGCGACCCATTCAAGAGACTAGCAATATGGATCCAGACGGAAAAGGAAAGGAACAACATAGTGTATTGATAACGAATGAGTCAGAGACACCGACTCATCTTCTTGATCTTCAGCGTAAAAGCATCCTCACTACATCAAATTCCAAGGTACAATAGAAATTAGAGACAAAAGTAAAATTTGTTACTAAATTCTTGTCTTTAAAACTTAATGACAAAATTAGAAACAGATATTGCCTTTTTCCGTTTCTAAATTTGCTACCATTATTAAAATTACAAAGTGGAGAATAGTAATTAGTGAGGGTTAAACTAAAATAAAATAATTAATACTACGTAGAAAGGTAAAATAAAATAACAATTGTTTTAAAATATTTTTTCTTTGCAAAATGTGATATTTTATTACTGTAAGAGGAATGCAATTTTGAAATTTTATTGTTATGATCCAATCCATTTCTTTTTAAAACATAGATTAAAAACAATGAAGTTTACATGGAGAAATGGAGTAAGAAGAGTTCAGATGAAAACGTCACGATGATGACATTCAGGGGCATACAAGATCTAAGAAAAGTAGGAATAAGACTTAAGTCAAGCAAGACACGAAGCCCAAGAGACATGGATTTCTCCGAAGGATTGTTGGTTGCAAAACTGACACTACCTGAGATCGTTGTGGACGACACATCAGCTGCTACTTTCCTCAACCTGATAGCATATGAGATGTGTCCAGATTTTGAGAACGACTACGGAATTTGTTCTTTTGCAGCTTTCATGGACTCCCTCATTGGCAACCCTGAAGATGTGAAGTTATTGAGATCTAAAGGGATTTTGCTCAATTCCCTTGGCAGTGATGAGGAAATTGCCAATCTTTTCAAAATCATAGGTACTGACTTGATACCTAATACAGAAACATATTTTGAAGTTAGAGCCAAAATAGATTATCATTACCGTAATAAATGCAAGACTTGGATAGTACTGGGTTATTACACTTACTTCAGCATTGCTGCATTTATCGCCCTTACTCTTACTTTCATACAGACAGTGTTTGCAATTCACCCGGCTTGCAATAACTGAGTCTTGATTATGATGTATTTAAAAACTGAAGAGTGTCTTTTTCTTTGTGCTATGTATAAGAATTGAAACATGAATTTTCATATTTCAAGTTAATTTATTCAAATTAAAATTCTCATACACGATCTACGTGTCTCTATATTGTTGAAATTATGTTGATTTTGTTTAGATCAGTTATTTAGTTTTGTGTTCATCGACATTTCAATAAGTGAATAGATCTAATGAGCTAATAAAACAAGTATATTAAGAAGTATTACTAGACATGGCAGCAAACAAAGTATTGGCTACGAAATAAACTGAAAACAAAATTCAACTCAAATCTATTCACTAGTTATGAATGACAGACTTGATGAATCATTTCTTCATCAACTTCAGCACAAGCTTCTTCAATTAGTTTTTTCCCCGTTTTTCATTGGCCACAGGAGAAAAATGATTATATAATTCTAGACTCACATATATACCTCTCATCGAAAATTGTGCAAATAATTCATGAATGCAAGAAATGATTTATTTATCAAAATTATTTAAATGCATGTAGATAGTAAAACCGATGGGGAAGGTTTCTCTTAGGAAAACATGAACCTGAATCTATTAGCACTACTAAAAACTCTAAATTTTCCTGCGGAATTACCATCGGAATTTGGTGAATATTCCGCAGGACATCCGTTTCTGTGGGTAATTATTTCCTTAGGATTTTAGAATCCGCCTAAGAGGTACATTCACAAGAAATGTTAGAAAACTTGTAGGAAACATTTGGTCAGTGTTTGAGGAAATTTCTGCCCGTAAGCACGTACTTCTGTAGGAAACCCGTAGAAACATCCACATGACCTTTATGAAGAGAACAACTCTTGCATGTAAATCCTCAGGAAATTGTTTGCAGGTAAATTCGCAGGAAATCGATTTATTAATTTAAAAAAAATGCATAAGAATGTTTAACAATTGCACTCATCATACAACATAATAAGAAGTTGAACAACGATACAATGAAGACATTTGCATAGCTTCGTATGTTGAAAGATTTCAGATTACGTAATCCAAAAACCACTTGCACCGACTGGGAAGGCAACGCGCTGCAAATAAGCACGGTTTGTCTGGGTGCAAGGTTGTCATCAAGGTCTCTTTCACCCCAGAAACAAACCTTACCCCAGTAGCCCCTCCTCTCCCATTTGACCAACCTTCTTGAGGTAAAGCTAGATTTAGTTTTACCCCAGGGAGGTTGGTTTTCTTGTGATTTTTTTTTCTTTTGTAGATTTAGTTTTACCCCATTGTAATTGTATGAATAATTATAGGGAAATGTTAACTTGTGCCCTTGAGGGACAAGTTTAAAAACCAAACATAAAAACTTTTTCTTGAGAACTGTACATTCATTGTATTAAAAGTTTAAAATTGTATATTTTCAATGCAAACGTTATCTTTCAATTCCATTTTTAAAATTGTATATTCCCCTTAGGGCACAAGTTAACATGACCCATAATTATATTAATAAAATGAGATTGTTTTGAGTATTATTTATGTTCATATTTTTCTTTTCTGTTTATATTATAAAATGAGCTTGTTTTTATGAATTTAGCAGATTGTTCGTACTAGTTTAGCATCTAAATAATATAAGAATAAAGCAAAGTGTGTAAAACTGGTAAAAGTGATTTCCGATGTTATAATCCAGAGGGCTTTATCGTAATTTTACAGGGCGCGAGAGAACTTCGATGGGAAAAGTAATAGCCAACAAATTAACCACATGGGACTTGGTGGTCTAGGAGAGCCTCGTGGACAAAGATGTTACTCATTCTTTATTTTATTTATTTTGTTTCCATTGATAACACTCATTCTAATTTAAATTTGAATTCCTCAATGTGGCCTCTATTTTTTGTGTGTCAATTAGCCTATTGTTAGAGCTCATACATTTTAAATGTGGAGAAGTAGGGTGTCTGGGGTTTGAACCTCGACCTTTATATATATGCAATATCTCTAACAACTGAACTAAGCTCACGTGAATAATCTTTATTCTAATTAATGGTTTCTAGGGTTGCTATAGAAATGTCTGCTAGTCCATATAAAATTAGCCATAAAGAATGACTTGCAACAACTTTATACTTTAAACATAGGCCACATGACAAGAAAATTCAAACACATATCAGCTGGTCCGTATAAAAATTAGCCACAACAACAACAGCAATAATGGCTTGCAACAATTTTATATTTTTTAACATAATGCAAGCAAAAGATAAACATACCTGTTAATTGCCACATACAACACGTACAAATATTAGACATGATATCAACATCTGCATGTGAATTCCAAGCATTTGAAACTTGAAACTTGAATTCCAAACTTTGTCTAATAACAGAAGTATATATTATAGGGTGGGTGCTACGCACAAAGTTTTTTTTTTTAAAAAATAATAAAGCGCACGAAAGTTTTTTTTTTTTTTTTTCAAGGACGCACAAAAGTATTTGTTTACAAAATAACCTAACAACAAAATTCAACTCAAATCTAATCACTAGCTATGAAAATGACAGACTTGATGAATAATTTCTTTATCAACTTCATCACAATTATTTTTTATTTTTTAAGGAAACTTCAGCACAAGCTTCACTTAGTTTCTTTGTCTGTCTTTTCCTCCATCATTGAAGAAAAATGATTATATAATTCTAGACTCACACACACACACACATATATATATATATATATATATATATATATATATATATATATATATATATATATATATATATATATATACCTTTGGTGGAAAATTGTTTCAATAATTCATGAATGGAACAAATGATTTATTTATCAAAATTATTTAAGTGTGGTACATGTTCAAAATTTATAATCAAATGCAATAAAATAGATATACAATTAAATGCAATAGATACTTGGAAAGAGTTGACTCCCTGAGACACTCTCTCCTCGAAAAGCAGCTTCAACAGGAATACTATCACATTCTCTTCCAAGAAGAAATGCTTTGGTATCAAAAATCAAGGGAAAAATGGGTTAAATTTGGCGACAAAAATAGCTCTTTTTTCCATGCTCAAACAATTATTAGGAGGAAGAGAAACAGAATTCATAGGCTCCTGCTTCCAAATGGTATATGGTCCTCTGACACCTCCACCCTTCAAGAAGAAGCTCAAAGATTCTTCAAGAATCTCTTTTGCAGCAATAACAACCATCAAAATCGTCACTTCAGCGTTGGCCCTCACCCCACAATTGATGATGATGGTAAGAATGCACTCACCAAACCCATCACTAAAGATGAAGTTTCAGCAGCACTTAATTCCATGAAGCCTTATAAATCACCTGGCCCAGATGGTTTCCATTGCATCTTCTTCAAGCAATATTGGCACATCGTTGGAGATGATATTTTCCACCTTGTTTCCTCAGCATTTCAAACTGGTAGTTTCGACCCAAGCATATCAGATACCCTCATTGCCCTTATACCAAAAATTGACCCTCCTCAAACCTACAAAGACTTCCGACCAATAAGCCTTTGCAACATAACCTACAAAATTATCACCAAAGTCCTTGTCCACCGTCTCAGGCCGATCCTTAATAATATTATTGGTCCCTACCAAAGCAGTTTTCTGCCAGGTAGGGGCACTTCTGACAACTCTATTGTTTTGCAGGAAATTGTTCACTTCATGCGGAGATCCAAAAGGAAAAGAGGCTATGTTGCTTTCAAAATTGACCTTGAGAAAGCATTCGATAATGTTAACTGGGAGTTTCTTAGCTCTTGTCTTAATGATTTTGGTTTTCCAGACGCCACCACCAAGCTCATCATGCACTGTGTAACCTCATCAACATTTTCGGTTCTTTGGAATGGAAATAAATTGCCTCCCTTCAAGCCAACTCATGGTCTCAGACAAGGTGATCCGTTGTCTCCTTATCTCTTCATCCTCTGTATGGAAAAGCTTTCTCTTGCAATCAACAATGCCGTCCTCCAAGGGCATTGGGACCCTATCCGCATGTCCGCCAACAGCCCTCAAATTTCCCATCTTCTATTTGCGGATGATGTCCTCCTTTTCACTAAAGCAAAGAAATCTCAATTTAAGTTTATCAAGGACCTATTTGATCGCTTCAGTCAAGCTTCGGGTCTCAGAATAAATCCATCCAAGTCAAGAGCTTTCTACTCCTCAGGTGTCCCCCTTCAAAAGATCAACAACCTAACTTCCATATCCGGTATCCGTAACACTACTTCTCTTGATAAGTACTTGGGCTTTCCGATACTTAAAGGGAGACCAAAGAAGAGCGACTTCCACTTTATCATCGAGAAGATGCAGACTAGACTTGCCTCCTGGAAAAATAAACTCCTCAATAAACCCGGAAGGCTGGCTCTTGCTTCATCGGTACTTACATCAATCCCTACTTATTATATGCAAATAAATTGGCTTCCTCAAAGCATTTGTGCAGATATTGATCAAGCAACTCGTAACTTCATATGGAAGGGCGCTAATGATAAAGGAATCCATCTTGTGGGATGGAATAAAATTGCCAAGCCAAAGAACATTGGAGGGTTGGGTATCAGAAAAGCAAGAGAGGCTAACACTTGTCTTTTGGGTAAGTTGATTTGGGAGTTATTACACAACAACAATAAGCTTTGGGTGTCTATCTTTGCTGCCAACAATTTAACAGGACCGAACCTCCTCAATGCCTCCATAAAACCCAGCAGCTCCCCCACTTGTTCATCTATCATCCGGGCAAAGAATATTCTTATCAAAGGTTATTCGTGGCGCCCCGGATCCGGAGGTTCTTCTTTTTGGTTCAGCCCTTGGAGTGATTTTGGCCCGCTCGGTTCCATCGTCCCCATCATCGACATTCATGACCTCCATCTTACGGTCAAGGATGTTATTACCAATGAACAAAGGACTCACATGTTGTTTACTACTCTCCCTCAAGATGTGTCAGATTTCATCAGCAACATCAACTATAAATTCAATGATGCCATTGATGATACCTTCGTTTGGCCCCACAACAAAAATGGAGTATACTCAACCATAAGTGGCTACAAATGGCTGCTCTCTCTCAATGAAACAAATACTTTCACTCATTCTTGGTCTTGGATTTGGAGACAAAAAATTCCCGAAAAATATAAATTCCTCATATGGTTGATGTGTCACAACTCCATTCCTACATTGTCACTCCTTCACCACAGAAAGATGGTACCATCAACAACATGTCCTCGCTGTGGAGAATTTGAAGAAACAATCTTCCATTGCATCCGTGATTGTAGATTCTCCAGGTCTATATGGCAGCACATTGGTTTTACTGAACTCCCTTTCTATTCGTCGAACAACATTGAAGAGTGGATCAAGGATGGGTTAAACAACAACTTAGCAAGTCTCTTCTCAGCTGGGCTATGGTGGACATGGAGGAACCGTAATGCATTGTGTTTGAACAACGAAACTATAACGATTCAAAGGCTGGCTTCGCTCATAAATGCGGCAAAGGACGATATCAAAATCTGCTTCTACCAACCGAAGCCTGTTGCTGCTTCAGATAGACATGTTCGTTGGAATAACAACAATTTCAATTGCGCCATTCTCAACGTTGACGGAAGCTGTATAGGCTCTCCGACTCGAGCAGGTTTTGGTGGTCTAATCAGAAACGGAGGTGGACTGTACCTAAAAGGTTTTTCTGGCTTTATTCCCTTCACCTCGGACATCTTGCTTGCGGAACTGACTGCCATTCACCATGGAATTACAATTGCTCATGACATGGGAATCACGGACATGGTTGTTTACTCAGATTCCCTCCTATCTATCAACCTCATATCAGGCAGCTTCTCCAAGTTTCACGTTCATGCTGTTCTTATACAAGATATTAAAGATTTTCTTTCCACGGTGAATTATTCGCTCCATCACACTCTACGCGAGGGAAACCAGTGTGCTGATTATTTAGCTAAGCTAGGAGCAAACTCAGATGACAGTCTTTTGATCCACTCAGTGCCTCCAGATGAATTACGGCCCCTCTTGAAGACTGATGCCTCCGGAACCTTGTACTTGAGAGTATAGCTCTCTGTTGTATTTTTTCTGTTTTCTTTTTTTTCTGTTACTTTACCCTCTGTAACCAAAAAAAAAAATGCAATAGAAAAGCGGAGAAACGGACGCCTTACTTCCCATCTTTTCACTAGTAGAGCTTAAAAAAAAGTCAATTATTTTAAGGCTCCATTGGTTAGAAGTAGTAATGTAACAATGACATATTTATAGATTTGATGAATATAAGCAACTTCGTATATTTTACGAGAGCCAAAACTCTATATTGGTTGATATATGATGAGTTGAGCTATGACAGATGTTATTTGGCAAATTAGCATCTTCGATTGATGTCGACGATGACTGTGGAACAAAAGAGATTATGACACAATATTGTGAAGGGATAATGCAAATTGACCTGGTGTATTCTTTATATATGAGTATGGTGGAACATGAAAAACTTTTATTTGGAGAGCTCTATCATCTGCAATGCGATCAAGAGGGAATATTATGTTGACTGTTGCTTCAAGTGGTATTGCAGCAACTCTCATACCTGGGGGGAAGAACAACAAATTTGAGATTTAATCTTACAATAATTGTTGATGAATTTTCAACTTACGGCATACATCCCAAAAGTCCATTAGCAAAGCTGATTGTTAATACAAAGCTTATCATATGGGACGATGCACAAACATTGTTTTCAAGCTCTTGATCGCAGCTTAAGGGATATTCTTAGACATCAAAACAACTATAGGTTGGAATTCCTTTTGGTGGAAAAGTTGTTGTACTTGGTGGGGATTTTCGACAAATTCTTCCATTTATATCCAAAGGAACAAGACAAGAAGTTGTTCTTTCAAGCATTAATTCTTCGTATCTTTGGCATTATTATGAAGTTCTCCATGAAAATGTGAGAGTCATGACTTTTCATCCCATGCAACCTTCCCGTGTTTACATCGGCACACCTGCCTAAGTTAGAAGAATATCCGTCGGGCATTCTCAAATCCTTCAACCATTGACACACTAATTTCGCTTCTTGGGCAGATAGGGTGTAGTTGGCTTTCGGTTTCAACAACTTCCCATTCGGTTGAGGTTTCAACTCCAAATTCTTTCTTTTGCAATATACTTCTAAGTCTTTTCTTGCTTTCTCATTGTCTTTTGTTTTGCCTTTGACATCCATCACTGTGTTAAATATGTTGTCAAAAACATTCTTCTCAATGTGCATTACATCAAGATTGTGTCTGAGCAAGTTATCTTTCCAATAAGGGAGGTCCCAAAATATACTCCTTTTAGTCCAGTGGTGGTCAACTCCATATCCTGGTATTGAGACAGCTCGGCCATAATCAATGACTTTTGGATAATCACAAACTCTTGTCCACACATCTTCTGATGTAATCTTAGGTGGAGGGCCATCAAATACTCTATTATCCTTCCTGAAGCCATTTCGCCTTTTTTGATGAATAAATGGAAACATTATTTTATTCATTTATGGCAAGGTTTTTTTTATGTTTGGTCTCAACCAAGAACGATCAATATAAACCAATTATCCGAACATTCATTTCAGCTTTTAGGCTATTTTTTAAATGTGCGGGTAAATCGTTCAGTGGTACGGAGTCAAATGCTGCAAAATACATTTTTAATCGAAATTATGAGGCAAGAACGGACGATGACAGTCAAACCAAGAACTCTTCCCTCCATTATCCAAAGTAAATGCCTTTGTATTTTCCATACAATGTGGACATGCAAATCTACCATGAGTACTCCAACCAGACAACATGCCATAAGCGGGAAAATCATTAATGGTCCACATCAAAGCTGCTCTCAACTTGAAATTTTGTTTTCTAGAAATATCGTATGTTAATTCTCCAACCCACAACCTCTTCAAATCATCAATTAACGGTTGTAGAAACACATCTATGCCTACTTTTGGGTTATTTGGTCCTGGTACAATACAACTCAAAAACAAGTAGGGTTTTGTCATGCACATCTCGGGAGGGAGATTATACGGGGTTACAATGATTGGCCAACAAGAATATGGTTTTGCAGAAGATTGGACATATGGCTGGAAACCGTCAGAGCATAATCCAAGTCTCACATTCCGTGGATCTGCTGCGAAATCAGGATGAACTCGATCAAAGTGTTTCCACGCTTCACCGTCAGAAGGATGTCGCATCACTCCGGGAATTCCATTTGAATGATGCCACGTCATTTTGTCAGCAGTTTTCATCGATGCAAACAGTCTTTGTAATCTTGGTATTATTGGCAAGTAAAACATCGACTTAACCGCCACTCGTTTCTGCGTGCTAGACCTGTACCTCGGGCTTTGACAAAATTTACATTCCTCCAATGCTCCATCATTTATCCCAAACTCGTTGTCATAAAACAACATGCATCCATTTCTACAACAATCAATCTTTTTAATTGATAATCCCAACTTCATCACCAACCTCTTGGCATCATAATAAGAAGTTGGCAGATTATCTTTGAACGGAGTTACGGCCTTCAACATCTTCGTAATATCATCCAAACCATCATCAGGATTAAGATAATTCGACTTATGAGCTAAAAGCCACACACAAATAGATAGCTTAGAGTGCGAAGACCCTTCATACAAAGGTGTATTCATTTCACTCAACAATCGGTAAAATCTCTGCGCCTTCTCATTTGGGGGTTGTTCCTCTTCATCATCTTGAACATCATCACCGTAAGACAATTCCACCCCTAAAGCGTCTGCAACCATATCACCCATCATGTTGAATTGTTCTATGTTGACATCTTCATTGTATTCCACATTTGTTCCACCATGGCTAGTAGAAGCTTGTGCATTGACCCCTACTCCAAAATTCTGAAAAATTTCACCATTATATGTCCAAAGCCAATAATTAGGCATAAAACCAACTCTTCTCAAGTGTTTCTTCACATCTCCAAGATCGGTAATTATGTGTCTGCACCTACATTTTAGACACAGACATCTAATTCCTCCCTCATCTCTACAAATTTCTTGCGCCCATGCCCATGAAATGAAACCGTCAACTCCTTCCACAAATTGCGGTTTTAGTCCCGTTCTTCCAGGAAACGTCCTATCATACATCCAACTCCGAAAATATTGATAATAGTTCATCTTCTGCGTGTTCACCAACTTCATTGACATATTCCACGTCAAAAAGAATGATTACTCAACCGAGAAAACTGACTTTACGCGCGAACAAAAAAAAACTTTACGCACAAACAATAAAATAAATTTTACGCCTAAACATAATTATTTATTTTATGCGCAATCAACAAATAACAATTTTACGCGCAAACATTTAATATTACGTGCAGACAACAAATAACTAATATACGTGCAAACATATAATAATTATTTCCAATAAAAGGGCTTATTAGTTTATCGCTTTTACAAAAATATTAGTTTTAATTAAAAAACAATTTTTAGTTTATTAAAAAAACCAATTTTAATATAAATAAAATAATTTTAACATAGTTTTAATTTAAATAAACAACTTTCTTGTACTATACTATTTTTTAACAATATGCATTAATAAATAACTTTATTTTAACTTGTAAATATTGTATAAATATACACACAGATTTTAACTTGTAAAAAGATAATCAGCTTTTTTTATTTTTTTTAATAAATAGCTTTATTTTTATTATATTATTAAAACAAATTTTAATTTTTATTATATAAAAAGATTTAAAATTTAAATGTTGTATTTATTTTTTATATATAAACAGATTTTAATTTGTTAAAAAAATAGCTTTATGTTACATTGTTTCTACTATTTTTAAACAATAGGCATTACTATATATATTACTTTATTTTTTTAAAATATTGTATAAAATATATACCCAGATTTTAACTTGTTAAAAAAACAGCTTTATTTATTTTTTGAAAAAACAGCTTTAATTTTATTATATTCTTAAAACAGATTTTAATTTTTATTATATAACATTGTTACATTGTTTTATTTTTTTATTATAAAACAATTTTCCAACAATAAACCTTTTTAGTACATTCTTTATATATATATATATATATATATATATAAAGTTTTTAAAATTGAATAAATAATAATTTTTTAAAAATAGATTGTGTTTAACAAACTGTTTCTTTTTTAAAAAAATATCAGAAAAAGAGTTGCCCTAAATTAGAAAAAACAGATCATGTTCTAATTTTACTAAATAAACCATATTCTATAATATATAAAAAACCAACCTAATAACTATATATTCAACAACATGTATATATTTCATTTTATCACAAAAAAACATGCATATTTCATTTTATCACAAAAAAAAAAAAAAAACATGCATATATTTCATTTTATCACAAAAAAAAAACATGCATATATCAGAAAACAAACATGCATATATTCAGCATCAATTTCTGGAAAATTAACATTGAAATATTCGAAAAAAAATAAACCAAAATTCATGCATAATAAGAAAAAACGAAAAAACAAATCATAATTAAATTATTTTTCCTCTGATTTTCGGAAGAAAAAAAAAACATCATTTTATTGGACAACTAGCATATTTTTTAACATATCATCAACATGTATATCTTTTATAGTGTTATGAGGAAAAAAATCACTAACTTGTTGAAGCTTGACAATAGCAGATCTGCAATGCAATCCAAAAACATCAAGAGTTGGAGCACTAGCTAACCACAGGAGGAGGCATATAAGTAACACAACTGCAAATAACATACAAAATAAATAACATTAGTAAGTCGTAAAAATTAATATCATGTAAAAAATATAACAAGTGAAGTATTTTTACCAGATAAAAAGAAGTTTGATGAATGTGTTGTGTTTTATGTGAAGAAATTGTGTTTTATGTGAAGAAATTTTCTAAGTGTTGGGCAAACTATCAAAACCGGTGCATACATTCTTATATAGGAAAGAAAATAACCCAGGGGTTTTCCCACGGCCATGCCACTCACATAGTTAGTCAAATCGTAGCTTAGCTAGGTGCAGAATAGCCTCAGAACGTGCCAAAAAAAGCCAGGGATTCCTGCAATTACCGAGGGGTTGTGCCCCTCGCATGTGGGCCCGTGTTTCCTTCAGCAGGGCATTGTCTCATCAACAGTCAACACAACAGAGATTCCCGTCCTTTTTGCAGATCCGACGGGCTATCCCTGGCATTTTCCGTCGGTTTTGTGCTGACATGAAACAACTTTTGACCTGCCAAGCCTGCAGCATGCGGCTTTTCAAATTTCAAAATGGCACCTTGCAAGATGCGACAGAATAAGTGAGGGATAACCCTTGTGTAATGTGCCAGCGGTTGTCCTTGGTATTTTCCCTGGCAAATTTGCCAGGGGTTTCAAACCCCTGTCAAAATCCCTGGCAAATTGTAATGTTTCTTGTAGTGGAATTTGTTCACAATTTAATATGAAGTTTGGTTGAATGATATTTTATAAAAGTGGTTGTGTGTAAAATTTTAGATTAATTTATGAAATTTTGTTTTATAATCATATATAAAACTGGAGAAACTAAAATAAAAAAGGAAAGAAAAGTGTTTTTTTTAATCCTCTCTGAACCTTTTTAAGTCGGGTGATCCCATTTAATTAAAAGTTTTTAAATGGGATGACCCGATTTTAAAAGTTTATTTTAAATCGGATGAATCATAAGACTTAAAATAAAAAAAATAAAAAATAAAAACGTTATTAAATCGGCCACCTATAAGTCGGATGCACAACCGATTTAAAAAATCATTTTCATCCCATTTAAAAAGTGTTTTCTGTACTAGTGTGCTATCCACTTTAATATTGGTTGCTTGATTAACTTGCTGCATACATCAAGTTGTTATTGGTGTAATTTTTCATCGAATTCACAACATTTGACCTTCAGTAGGTCTAACACAAAAGTTGGATGTCACTTCAAATATAAATCACCCATGACAATAATCTTCTGATTTTTCACGCATCCATGCAATCGCTAAATTAAAGTTGTATTGTTTGATAGAATATGAGCTGTGTCAAATTATTTAAATTAATTTTATATACTACAACGACAGAAACCATTTGAACCATATTATTTTGTTTGATTCATAGGTTTGAAATGTAGCTAACCATGCACAACCCCTTTGACTATTGGTTATTTTTTGATTAATTCTTATCTCACTCAACAAGAAAATTTGTTTAATGTTACATTACATCCCCAATATATAAGAGTCAATTTTGTAGCTTTTTCGTACTCTCATCATACCAGTCACACATAAAGGAGAAAAACAATAAATTTTAATACTCTTTGGCCTCATAATTCATTCTGCCTGAACCTTATTCTCCCCACTCTCTTGCCGTGGTGTAATTTAGTGCTTCAAAGATAACAAATTAGACTATTACTTTTTTCACCCTGCCTGTTTCTCACGCGCCCTGCAAAAAAGTCAAAAATACCCCTCGTCCGGATTATGTAATCTGAACCAGATTGTTAGCAATTTCCAGAAAACGAAATTCGGACACTTTTGAAATCTGATGTTTTATGTTTTCTTTGATGTCAAAGGTCTCTGTTGACCATTTTATAACCCCCGCGTAAGCTGCAAAGCAACTTCAAGGGATATGAACAATGACCATGACACCACAAACACCACTAAAACCTAGTTTTTTTAAGGAAAAGTAAGAAAAGAGGTGAAGTAAAGAATGATGGAAATTGTTGAACATGCAAGACTATTTATAGCCTAAAACAAATCTTAGGTCATTTGAAAGTCAAGGAAAACATGTTTGTTGTAACACCTCGTTTTCCCAACATAAAAATTCATAAATAAAATCAGAATATTCACATAACGGAATGCTACATTTTCTTTCAACAAAATCTCCAAATGAATAAATAACTATTTATTCTTCATAAAAAGTAGTCAATAATAAATAACTTTCAAACTTTGCAGCGGAATTCATTTCAATCAACAAAATTAGTCTTTGACACGCAAGCTTCATCAAAGTTTCATAATTCATAAGTAATACGTAAGGAAAGAGAAAACAAATAACAAAATTCCCTTCCCGTTACGTATCAGAGCCCTAAGACACTTTGAGCCGACATCTCTACTAATCTTCGTTACCTGCAAGTTAACCATAGGGAAGACAACATTTTCAAGCAGAAGGGGTGAGATTCACAAAACAATGACATTAAACATATAATTCAGTAATTATATTTAACAACATAAACATCAAATACATTCATAGCAATAATCATATAACATCTTTACTCAACATCAAAATCATCATCGCAACTCAGCATCATAGTTCAACTTAATAGTTTGACCCGACAATGCAACTTTGACTCGACTTATGCAACTTAGACATCTTAATCATGCATGTGGTACCAATCTAGAGCATAAGCCTTCATCGCTATTGAGTATAAATATACTCCTAGGGCATAAGCCCTCGTCGCTGTTGAGCATAAAAATACTCCTAGAGCATAAGTTCTCGTCTCTGTTGAGCAAAAGCTCCTAGGGCATGAGCCCTCGTCTCTGAATGAATATGCATGGACTTAACTTCTTAAATCTTAGACATCTCAAAATAAACTCTAACAATTTGGATTATAACTCATAATTCTTATAAGGACACATGCAGCTTTTAAATCAATACATATGGCAGCATGGCAGAACATCAAACATCTCGAAACATAGTAATATCGTAAACATTAACATAAATCATCTCTTATAATACAAAGAAAGCATACACACTCGTATATGTCACTATTAACAAAATCAAGCATTAATTAACAGCTCTACAGGTCGTCTTGATATTACAGTAGTACTTAATTCTAATCCAAGGGTAATCTCATAACTAATCGTGCGACAAGAGTCGCATTATTCCAAAAGGCATTCTGATACAGAACTGCTCGCTATGGCGAGTAGGATCTCTCGCCTTGCGAGCCATCAGAAGTCACTCGCTACGACGAGTTGAACTGCTCGCCTTGCGAGCCATCACGGGTAACTCGCTATGGCGAGTCGGGTTGCTCGCCTGGCGAGCATCAGGGTACTACTCGCTATGGCGAGTCGGGTTGTCCTCTTGGCGAACTCCAGGGTACTGCTCGCTATGGCGAGTGGGATCGCTCGCCTCGCGAGTCTGCTAGGGGTTGCTCGCTATGGCGAAGCGTTTGGCTCGCCTCGCGAGCTGATGAGTACTCGCTGTGGCGAGCGACGACAGAACTGTTACGGGTTTACGACAATTTTCACCAAAAACCCCAATTTTCATCATGTTAATCTCTAAATTCGCCTAAAGTGATGTATAAAGGTTACCCTATGGTCTGTAAACAGTTTTCTACAACAATGGTACAGTTTTTCATCATCTAAACCTCAATTCCTCACTTTTGACCTAATTCTCAAATCCTCAATTCACATGAATTAACCCTAGAATCTGTTAACTATAATCATGAATTATATGTTCTAATGAAATTGTAATGATAGGCTCACCCTTACCTTAAGAAAATTGAGCAGCAACCTCTCTGGTTCTTCTCTTCTGTTTTCTCCCTTTTTCTCCCAAAAGCTGAATTGTACGTTCTTTACAATTCTAAACCTAATTCTCCCTTTTTAAACCTCTTCTATTTTTATTTTATCTTATTCCACTTAACCCCTCATAATTCTATCTAATTCCAAAACAACCTCTCAACTTAATATTTATTTTATTTTCAAATCTTATTTTATTAAACAATAAAATAAGTCACAACACCTCATAAAAATCACATAAATCATATAATTCACTTAATTCACACAAAATCATATAAATATTCTCTATACTATATAAAATCATTTAAATAATCAAAACGGGCGTTACATTTGTCATTCAAAACCATTCAAAACCGTCCAAAAAAGGCATTAAAACTCCACTAATCGGCCAACCCTTTGGTGAAACGCACTGTCCAAAAAAAACTGAGGGTTTCCAGGTTATATAATCCGGAAATGACAAAAACATTCCGGATTATATAATCCGGACTGCACCAGAAAGTCTATTTTGAATTGAACACACCGGGAATGGTATGACTTTGGAGGACCTTTGGTGCTATGCTCTAGTTAAGAGCAAGGGAATGCTTCATGAAGACGGAAGGCATTCCGAAGGTTGAAGAATGTATAGCATGACTTGTGGGATTACCCTAAAAGACCAAGGGTGGTTGGATGCAAGTGAATCTTCAGGAGGACGAATTTGATCACTCCGGGGGATGAAGAGGTATGGTGTAGACTTGTGGAACTACCTAAAATTCCTAGCGTAGTTGGATGCAAGGATCTTCGAGAAGGAGGATGGCATTCCGATGGCTGAAGAGGTTAAGGTGTAGACTTGTGGAACTACCTAAAATTCCTAGTGTAGTTGGATGCAAGAATCTTCAAGAAGGCGGAAGGCATTCCGATGGATGAACAAGTTAAGGTGGAAACTGTTGGAACAAAGGTGTTCAGCAATACCACGTTTTGAGTTTTGATGATAACAAGGTATTAAAAAGTTGTCAATTGGATATTGCTAATATTTGTTTAAGTATGCAGGATATCAATTAAGATTTGTATCTTAAGAAGCATTCTGTTTGAACAATGTTAAAGAGCAATAAATCCATAGAAGCCTGTTGCTTGTGATTCTGTATCGAAGAGAGTCTGAAGACTGTATCGAAGAGAGTCTGAAGACTGCATCGAAGAGAGTTTGAAGACTGTGCTGAAGAGAGTCTGAAGACTGTATCAAAGTCTGAAGACCATCAGAATCTGAAAACCAAGAGAGTCTGAAGATTATCAGAAGCTTAGTGCTACAGTGAGTCTGAAGCCACAAATTTGATAATCTCCTAACAGTGATCTCTACTGCATTGCTATGCACAAACAAACTCTAATGGAGTAACGGCTAGCTTCTAAGTCAACTTTGAGCGTGGGAAGCACAAAGACAAAGATTGCAGGCCAGTACAGAGTACGTTGTACGAACTCTGTTTCCACTACTCCACTACCACGTACAGTTTGGCAACTGTGTCTACCGGTATTAATCCTCAAAGGGAATGAGATTCAAATGATGCCATTGAAGGACTATTACCAAATCAAGCAACAGATCAACCGTCATTGATCAAGCTTCAGAAATCATCCTGATGTGCTGGATGACTCAATGTCTCTTTCCTACGCCTATATAAAGGATAGAAGACTTGGACTCTAGTTGGACTCTTGTTAGACTCTACAACTAAGAAAATCTGCATTGCGCTGCTTTCGTATTCAACTGAGTCTTAACAATAGCACATCATAAACTTAGATTCTTACAAACTGAGTATCCTAGAATCTCTAAGTTTCACAGAAAAACAGAGTCTGTCTTTTGTGTAATACAGAGTCTGTCTTTGTTGTAATTGAAACACATTTTGATTGTTGTCAAGTGTTTCAACTCTATTCAATTTTCTGTAATTGTGTAAAAGTCTCTTGCTTTTGTGCTTGAGCAAAGGAAGTCTCTTGGCTGCGTCCTTGAGCATAGGAAGTCTCTTGCTTTTGTGCTTGAGCAAAGGAAGTCTCTTGGCTGCGTCCTTGAGCATAGGAAGTCTCTTAGTTGTGTCTTTGAGCAAGGAAGTCTCTCGCCTGTGTGCTTGAGCAAGGAAGTCTCATACTGTGTGTTTGAGCAACTTGTAATTTGATATTACATTTTAGTGAACTCTCCTTGGAAGTACAAGGGGGACAGGACTACTTCCGGTTTGTGGAAGGAACCTGTATAATTGCTTGTGTTCTCTGTTCTCTCTTTATCTCTTGATTATTCCGCTGCAATCAGAACCTAATCTCCTATCAGACTCTGAGTTTAAAGGAATTAGATTCTCACTCTTCAAGAGTTGCAAAAAGAAAACACAATTCAACCCCCCCTTCTTGTGTTTTTCTCACCTTCAGTTGGTATCAGAGCCTCGGCTCTGTTGACTTAGCACTTAACCGTGTAACAGAAAAGATCCAGAGAAAAACATGTCTTCCAGTGAACCGTCTTCTTCTGGTGCCACTTCTGGTGCTGCTATACCATATGAATATGGATCCAATAACAGCAGTAGAAAGGCTGATTATGGAAAAATTCCTAAGTTCAATGGTGATCCTGAAGAATTTTCTTGGTGGAAAACCAACTTCTATAGTTATGTCATGGGTCTTGATGAAGAACTCTGGGACATACTTGAAGATGGTGTTGGTGACTTACAACTTGATGACGAAGGTGCTGCCATTGACCGCAAACTTCACACTGCTGCTCAAAAGAAAATCTATAAGAAACATCATATCATCAGAGGGGCTCTTGTCACTGCTATTCCTAAAACGGAATACATGAAGATGAGTGACAAATCTACTGCTAGAGCCATGTTTGCTTCTCTCTGTGCTAACTACGAAGGAAGCAAAAAGGTCAGGGAAGCTAAAGCTCTTCTATTAGTTCATCAATATGAACTATTTAAGATGAAAGAGGATGAAAGTATTGAGCAGATGTACTCAAGATTTCAAACTCTAGTATCTGGTCTTCAGATACTGAAGAAGAGTTACATAGCTTCTAATCATGTTAGCAAGATTTTAAGGAGCTTACCCTCTAGATGGAGACCAAAGGTCACTGCAATTGAGGAGGCTAAAGATTTAAACACTTTAAGTGTTGAAGATCTTGTAAGCTCACTCAAGGTTCATGAGTTAAGTCTCAATGAACATGATTCTGCAAGAAAATCCAAAACCATTGCTTTAAAATCAAAAGGAAGGTCTTCAAAGGCTCTCAAGGTTGAAGAATCTGAAAATGAGTCTTCAGCTTCTGAAAGCTCAGAAGAGGATCCTGATATAGCAAAGGAAATGGCTATGCTTTCAAGCAGAATGCAGTACCTTGCTAAGAAGAACAAGAGATTTCTGAGCAAGAGCAGTGGGAAGGGGTTTAAAAAGGAGGATCAGAAAGGTTGCTTCAACTGCAAGAAAACTGGACATTTTATTGCTGAGTGTCCAGAACTGCAGAAGGAGAAATCCAAGTCAAAAAGGCCAACCTTCAAGTCAAGCAAGTTTAAGAAGCAGATCAAGAAAAGTCTGATGGCCACCTGGGAAGATCTTGATAATGAGTCAGGATCTGAAGATGATGATACTGATGGTGAAACCAATGTAGCTGTTGGACTAATGGCTACAACCGAATCTGTTAAAGAGACACCTGAGGCAGAATCAAATACAGATTCTGAAAATGAAACAGAGGTATATTCTGAACTCACAAGATCTGAACTTATAGAATCTGTCAATGAGCTTCTAGGTCATTTTAAAACTAAGACCACTGAGTTGAAGAAAGTCAAACAACAGCTTGATAAGCTGTCAAAAAGACATAATTCAACTCTGTTGGAATTAGAAGATTTAAAAGAAGAAAATAATTCTTTATTGATCAAGAAGTGTAGCTGTAAATACTTAAGTGAGCAAGATGTTGCTCTGCAAGAATTTATTGCTACTGGAATTGACAGATCAAGGGTTGCATCCATGATCTATAGCACGTATCAGAACAGAGGACAGGGTCTTGGATTCATTGGAGGAAACTCAAATGAAATGACTCTTAAATCTGGTCCTGATGGAGCCAAAGAGGCGTTGAAAAATCTTTTTGTAAAAGAGTCTGATGAAGTCAACACAGAGACTCATTCAGAACCTACAACTTCTACTTCGAAGATTCTGACTAAGTCAAAACTTCAGAATGTTAAGTTAAAGGGTCTGAAAAACTTTGAACCCAAAGCTTTAAAGTCTCAGACTCTGAAAGATTCAAAGTCTGATAAACAGACTCTGAAAAAGCCAGAGTCTGAAAAACCAAAGTCTAAGTTTCAAAGGAGAGAAACTGTGAAAGGCAAATTGAAACCTAAACCAAACGGTTCCAACCCTAAGGTTTGGGAGAAAACAATGCCAAGGATTTCAAGACAAAACTTGCGAAAAGAGTTCAATGGTTCTAAGACTAACCAAAAAGGACCCATAAGATTATGGGTACCTAAGTATGATATTATTGATGCTGCAGGAATGTCTAAAAGGACTAAGAAAGCACAAGGCTTGGTACCTAGACAGTGGGTGCTCGCGTCACATGACGGGAGAAAGGTCTATGTTCCTAACCCTAACCATGAAAGAGGGAGGAACTGTGGGATTTGGAGGAAACCAGACTGGCAAAATCATTGGTTCTGGAACCATTGGTAACTCTCTGATCTCAATCAGTAATGTGTGGTTAGTTGATGGACTTAAACATAACTTACTAAGCATAAGTCAATTATGTGACAGTGGTTATGATGTATTGTTTAATAAGAACAACTGCACAGTGGTTAACAAGGATGATCAGTCCATAGTCTTCAAGGGAAAACGAAGAAACAATGTATACAAGATAAAATTCTCAGAACTGACTGATCAGAAGGTAATGTGCCTTCTGTCAATGGGTGATAAGAAATGGATGTGGCACAGACGTTTGGGACATGCTAACTGGAGATTAATCTCTAAAATTAGCAAGTTACAACTTGTCAAAGGCCTACCAAACATTGACTATCACTCAGATGCTCTTTGCGGAGCATGTCAGAAAGGGAAAATTGTCAAGAGTCCCTTCAAGCCGAAAGAAATTGTTTCAACTTCCAGACCCTTGGAGTTACTTCATATTGACTTATTTGGACCAGTTAACACTGCATCCTTATATGGAAGTAAATATGGACTAGTTATTGTTGATGACTACAGCAGATGGTGTTGGGTTAAATTTCTGAAAACTAAAGATGATTCATATTCTGTGTTTAGTAAATTCTGCATCCAAATTCAATCAGAGAAGGAAATGAAAATCTTGAAAGTCAGAAGTGATCATGGAGGAGAATTTGAAAATGAACCGTTTGAGGTTTTCTGTGAAAAACATGGAATTATTCATGAGTTCTCTGCACCTAGAACTCCACAACAAAATGGAGTTGTAGAGAGAAAGAACAGAACCTTGCAAGAGATGGCTAGAACCATGATCCATGAGAACAATCTGGCTAAGCATTTTTGGGCAGAGGCTATAAACACAGCTTGTTATGTTCAGAACAGAATCTATATTAGACCTCTGTTGAACAAAACAGCTTATGAACTCTTTAAAGGAAGAAAACCCAACATATCTTATTTTCATCAGTTCGGATGTACATGTTATGTCCTGAACAACAAAGTCTACCTAAAGAAATTTGATGCCAAAGCTCAAAAGGGAATCTTTTTAGGTTACTCTGAACGTTCTAAGGCATACAGACTGTATAATTCAGAAACACAATGTGTGGAAGAATCTATGCATGTAAGATTTGATGACAAAGAGCCTGGAAGTGAAACTCCAGTGCATGATGAAAGTCATGAAAAATCTCAAGATTCTGATGATAACTCAGAATCAGATCAGATTCCAGAATCTGAAGATACTTCAGAAGCTGAAACAACCCCTGAAGTTCCTTTTGAAGAAGCTTCTGATGAAGCTCAAGATAGTTCTCTGCAAGATAGTCAATCCAAACAATCTTTCAAATACAAGTCTTCTCATCCAGAAGATCAGATAATTGGCAATAAAGAAAGTCCTATGAGAACTAGATCGCATTTCAGACAAGAAGAGTCTGCTTTAGGATTATTATCTGTTATTGAACCAACTTCTGTTGAAGAAGCTCTTGGAGATGAAGGATGGATTCTGGCAATGCAAGAAGAACTGAATCAATTCAAAAGAAATGAAGTATGGGATCTAGTAGCTAAGCCTATTCACCAGAACATCATTGGAACCAAGTGGGTGTTCAGAAATAAGCTTAGTGAACAAGGAGAAGTAATCAGAAACAAGGCCAGACTTGTTGCACAAGGTTTCAGTCAGCAAGAAGGCATTGATTACACAGAAACTTTTGCTCCAGTTGCAAGATTGGAAGCAATCAGGTTACTTCTTTCCTATGCAGTCAATCACAACATAACTTTGTATCAAATGGATGTTAAGAGTGCATTTCTTAATGGTGTCATTTCTGAAGAAGTATATGTCAAACAACCTCCTGGCTTTGAAGATTTAAAGCATCCAGAGCATGTTTATAAATTAAAGAAATCACTCTATGGCTTGAAACAAGCTCCCAGAGCTTGGTATGAAAGACTGAGTAATTTCTTGATTCAAAACAACTTTGAACGAGGACAAGTTGACACTACTCTATTCAGAAAGACTCTAAAGAAAGACATTCTTGTAGTTCAGATCTATGTTGATGATATTATCTTTGGTTCTACAAATAGTTCACTTTGCAAAGAGTTTTCAAAAGTAATGCAGGATGAATTTGAAATGAGCATGATGGGAGAATTGAAGTTCTTTCTTGGAATTCAAATCAACCAATGCAAAGATGGAGTCTACGTTCATCAGTCCAAGTATACGAAAGAGCTTCTGAAGAAGTTCAATCTTGAGGACTGCAAAGAAATGAATACTCCAATGCATCCAACCTGCACTCTGAGCAAAGAAGATCAAGGAACCAAAGTTGATCAGAAGCTGTATAGAGGTATGATTGGTTCTTTGTTATACCTAACTGCATCCAGACCAGATATTATGTTCAGTGTATGTTTGTGTGCAAGGTTTCAATCAGATCCTAGAGAGTCTCACTTAACTGCTGTTAAGAGAATCTTTAGATATCTGAAAGGAACTACTAATCTTGGACTTCTTTACAAGAAATCCTCTGACTACAAGCTAGTTGGATTCTGTGATGCTGATTATGCTGGAGACAGGATTGAAAGAAAATCTACAAGTGGCAATTGTCAATTCTTGGGAGAGAATCTGATATCCTGGGCTAGCAAGTGGCAAGCAACCATTGCTCTGTCTACAGCAGAAGCAGAATACATCTCAGCTTCTAGTTGTTGTACACAGTTACTCTGGATGAAACATCAGTTTGAGGACTATCGAATAACTGAAAACCATATCCCAATTTATTGTGATAATACAGCAGCTATATGTTTGTCTAAAAATCCAATTCTGCATTCAAGGGCAAAGCATATTGAGATTAAACATCATTTTATAAGAGACTATGTTCAAAAAGGAATTTTAGATATACAATTCATTGATACTGATCATCAATGGGCTGATATATTTACTAAACCCTTATCTGTTGAAAGATTTGATTTCATAAAGAAAAATTTGAACATGTGCTATGTCTCTGGGTAATATGCGCCTCTGAAAACAGAATTCAGACGCTGATATCTTTCAGAAGCTATCTGGGAATCAGACTCTCTTTTGGAGATTCTGATGAAAGCTTCTGGTAAAATATTCAGACTCTGGTAAGGAATCTTTAGACTCTCAGAAGCTGTATTAGTGGAAGCGTGACTGTTAAGTTCAGTAACACCTGCCCCACTATGGTGACAGTTACTTTACGGTTTCTCAGTCGTAGCCTGTCTGTATTGGGTAAGAACTCAAAAGGGCAATGATTTCATTACGTTACAACAAGTTACCTTCGCCTTGTCCCAATACGTTTACGGCTGCATGCTATTTTGTACTTATTGTTTATGTTTGTTTGTCCCCTACTCTTTCCAAACAGCTTTCAAACATTTTCTCTATAAATACATAACACACACAACTCACTTCTCTTTTCACTCTTTGATTTTCTCTTTGAACAAATTTCTTGTTTTTCAATACTTTGCAAAACTTTTTGTTCTCAAATCAAACTCTTAGAAAACCCTAATGGCAAGTGATCTCATCAAATCTGGTGTCATAATCAAGTCCGGAGGTTCTTACTTTATCAAACCCAGAACAATGAACATCATCAAGGAGACTCTGGAAATTCAAGTTGAATCTCCAGTTGATTTTGGTTCAATCAGTCGCAATGGAGTTGACGTTGCACATCATTTCTTAGCACAAGGAATGATGAGATACTTTGGTATGTTGAATGGACCAACATATCAGGAGCTTGTTAGAGATTTTTGGGTTAGGTCAGAAGTCTACGACAAAGCTGAAGCTACTTTGGAAGAAACAGTAGCAATCTCAAACAACCCTAGTCTTGCTGGCAAAAACAGAGACCAAATGGGATTAAGACCGTACAATGGCCTTGAAATTAGGTCTGCTGTGATGGGAATTCCTATAGTTATCACTGAAGAGGTGGTAGCCAGGGCTTGTCAGATGGAGAACTCTGGTAAATTTCAGTGGAATGTCAACAAGAAGAGTGAATGGGCTGTTGTCTGCAACAAGTTGTTATTTGAAGGGAGACCCTCAAATAAATTGGTGGATATGCATCCTACGCATAGGGTGCTTCTGAAGATTATACTGGATAGTATGCTTCAGAAAGGAGGAGGATCAGACCAATTATCTGTGGATCACAAAGTTCTTCTTTATTTTCTTATCAACAAAATAAAGATCAACTTCCCCAGATATGTGATGCACCACATGTGTAAGGCCATCAAGAAGAGTCAATCAGAATCCAGGAGGCAAGTTCCTTTTGGAAGATTAATATCTGAGATTCTGTATCAAGGAGGTCTTTTGAAGGTCTTATCAGAATCTGGTGTGGTATCAGATATTCATCTAGGAACTGTGACCGGCAGAATCATCAATGGCAAGACTCTACAGTACATGAAGATTGTCAAGAGATTCAATCCCTCTAAGCATGATATGAGAGAATCTCATGTACAATTTGATTTGATGATGGACTTCCCTCCCATATCCAAAGAAGATAATCCTGAAGTTCTTGCTAGATTTGTGATGGATTACTTCAAGGAGACTGGTAGAATAATCAACTATTCTGCTATTCCTGAGACTGCTGGAGGAGGCCCTCTTAAGGTCAAAGGAAAAAGGACCAAGGAAGTGGTTCTCAAGGAAGAGGAAGAGAAGCAGGAGCCTCTCAAGAAAAAGATCAAATCTTCTGCTCTTCCTGGAGTTTCAATTGGTTCTCCTTCTGCATCTTCTGCACCTTCTGCACTTCGTGAAATTAAGGATGGGAAGAAGCCTAAGAAAGATGAGAAGAAGGCTAAGAAAGCTGATAAGAAAGCAATAATGGGCAAAGCTGACAGAGACTATGACAAGTTAGCTAAAGAAATTGCTGATTTCATTGATTCTGACTCTGATGGTGAAGAGAGTCAGATCAAGAAGAGAAAGGTGGGAGTGATTCCTGTGGCTAAGGATGTAGCACAGAAGATAGGTACGTCTGTATCTATGATTGAGGATGAACACACTGCTGGCAAGGTTATGGCAGCAGATTTGATTGCTGAAGAATTGAAGGAAGAGACTGTCAAGGAAGCTGCTAAGTTACTTGCTTCTGCTCTTAAACAGAATAGTACTTCAGAACCTGCAGAAGCTGAGTTATCAGAAGCTACTGTGTCTGATCATTTTGCCTCTCCAGAAGCTGGCATTGGCACCTCTGGCAACGTGGCATATAGCTCATCTTCTTCTTTGAATCATGAGTCAGAATCAGATTCAGAATCAGACAACAAACCCTTGAGCCAAATTCTTCCATCTCTCAAAAATTCATCTCCCTCACCAATCAAACCCATATCATCCCATAACCCTCTTGACCAGGCAGTAGTTGATTATGTTGATTCAACTATGGACAGAGTAATTCAAAACACAATTACAGTGTCTATGAATCTTCCTGCTGACCATCCTGCTCAACCTTCATTCCTCAAACCACTTCAGGTAATTAAACCTTCTGAAAAACCTGAAGCAACCATTCAATCCAATCAAACACCCCCCCAAACTGAAACCATTTGTGTAGACTCTCCAGACACTCTAGATTCACTTGAAAAACATCTAGGAGGAGAACTACCAAAAACCCCTGCAAAATCCAAAACAACAAAAGCTACTTCATCCATTTCCAAACCAGACCCTGTACCTGTACCTACAGAGAATCTGACCTTAGCTTCTGTTGAACCTTCAGAACCTGTTGTTGAACCAGTTTCTGAAAATCTAGAACAAGCCTCTGATATTGTATCAGGAACTGTAACAGCTTGTAAAGCTAAGACCAGAAGAGTTTCTCAACCACTTTGTGACCCCATAACCTATTTCTCTTTTGAAACTTTTCTAGCTTTAAGAGCTTCTCAACCCTCAACCTCTGAACCTCAAACTGACTTATTTGATTCAAATAAGATTGATGAGTTTTATGCTTCTTCATGCAATAAGCTCAAAGAAGTTATTGAGCAAAGGTCTATGCCAATACTAAGTGTGAGCTATGAGGACAAGTTCTCTACAGTGAAGACTGAGTTTTTGGATTTTATCACCAAAATTCAAAAAGCTGCTGCCAGGGAACAAGCTATCATCACTGCCAAGCATGTTGAAGAAGTAAAGCAGGCTGAGAAAGTTGTAGCTGTGGTAAATGCTCCTATTCTGAGGATAAGAGATACACCCTTCTTTGATGAAGATCAGTATATTCCTAGAGAATCAGTGGCTTACAATTCTTTGAAGAGGAAGATGTATAGAATTCAAGAAGAAGCAAGACTGGAAAGAGAAGAACATTTGCGAAGAACTGAGGCTCTGGAACAGATGGTAAAGAAACAGCAAGAGGATCTCCAGAAACTGATGGATCATCTTGCCAAACAAAACCAACCTTAGTTTAATTTCGTTTCGTTTTTTTTTTGTAATTCTTGTTTGCTATCCTCTGAACTTGTTTTTGTTTACAATTTATACAAGTTGTTTTTGATTCTATTTGCATTCAATTTTTTTATGCTCCGAATCTTCTATGTTTTCCCTCTGAAACTTGTTTACACCCTTACCTTAAGTCATTTAAAAAGGGGGAGGAACCATGTTCTGAACTTTTTTTTGTTGATGACAAAAGGGGGAGAAGGGAAAGTATTTATATCTGGGAGAAAAATTACAATGCATGTTCTACGTAAAAGTTAAAGGGAAATCTGCGAAAGGTGCTTAGTTAAACTCTGAGCCCTGTTTAAGAATCAATTTTCTATATATATTCTGAGTATGAATTTGATTGCGTTTGAAAAAAAATTTAATTAACCTGGATAGAACTCAAGATGAGCTTACAAACCTCAACTTAAGAACTATCAGACTCAGGGGGAGTCAGAGCCTTCAAACCTCAGACTCTGAGCTTACAAACCTCAGAACCCCTTAAGTCAACTTGTTAATTAGATTAACAACAATTGACCTTTTAAATACTAATGTTTGTCATCATCAAAAAGGGGGAGATTGTTGAAACAAAGGTGTTCAGCAATACCACGTTTTGAGTTTTGATGATAACAAGGTATTAAAAAGTTGTCAATTGGATATTGCTAATATTTGTTTAAGTATGCAGGATATCAATTAAGATTTGTATCTTAAGAAGCATTCTGTTTGAACAATGTTAAAGAGCAATAAATCCATAGAAGCCTGTTGCTTGTGATTCTGTATCGAAGAGAGTCTGAAGACTGTATCGAAGAGAGTCTGAAGACTGCATCGAAGAGAGTCTGAAGACTGTGCTGAAGACTGTATCAAAGTCTGAAGACCATCAGAATCTGAAAACCAAGAGAGTCTGAAGATTATCAGAAGCTTAGTGCTACAGTGAGTCTGAAGCCACAAATTTGATAATCTCCTAACAGTGATCTCTACTGCATTGCTATGCACAAACAAACTCTAATGGAGTAACGGCTAGCTTCTAAGTCAACTTTGAGCGTGGGAAGCACAAAGACAAAGATTGCAGGCCAGTACAGAGTACGTTGTACGAACTCTGTTTCCACTACTCCACTACCACGTACAGTTTGGCAACTGTGTCTACCGGTATTAATCCTCAAAGGGAATGAGATTCAAATGATGTCATTGAAGGACTATTACCAAATCAAGCAACAGATCAACCGTCATTGATCAAGCTTCAGAAATCATCCTGATGTGCTGGATGACTCAATGTCTCTTTCCTACGCCTATATAAAGGATAGAAGACTTGGACTCTAGTTGGACTCTTGTTAGACTCTACAACTAAGAAAATCTGCATTGCGCTGCTTTCGTATTCAACTGAGTCTTAACAATAGCACATCATAAACTTAGATTCTTACAAACTGAGTATCCTAGAATCTCTAAGTTTCACAGAAAAACAGAGTCTGTCTTTTGTGTAATACAGAGTCTGTCTTTGTTGTAATTGAAATACATTTTGATTGTTGTCAAGTGTTTCAACTCTATTCAATTTTCTGTAATTGTGTAAAAGTCTCTTGCTTTTGTGCTTGAGCAAAGGAAGTCTCTTGGCTGCGTCCTTGAGCATAGGAAGTCTCTTGCTTTTGTGCTTGAGCAAAGGAAGTCTCTTGGTTGCGTCCTTGAGCATAGGAAGTCTCTTAGTTGTGTCTTTGAGCAAGGAAGTCTCTCGCCTGTGTGCTTGAGCAAGGAAGTCTCATACTGTGTGTTTGAGCAACTTGTAATTTGATATTACATTTTAGTGAACTCTCCTTGGAAGTACAAGGGGGACATGACTACTTCCGGTTTGTGGAAGAAACCTGTATAATTGCTTGTGTTCTCTGTTCTCTCTTTATCTCTTGATTATTCCGCTGCAATCAGAACCTAATCTCCTATCAGACTCTGATCTCATTCAGACTCTGAGTTTAAAGGAATTAGATTCTCACTCTTCAAGAGTTGCGAAAAGAAAACACAATTCAACCCCCCCCTTCTTGTGTTTTTCTCACCTTCAGAAACTTGTGGAACTACATGTTGTAGTGGGAAGCAAGGGTAAGAGCAACATGGTGATTGATGTTAAATTGACATCATCACTAATTTAGAGTCAAGGTGGAGATTGTTGTGAAAGTGACTCAAAATTGAAGTTTTGAATATGTCAAAATCGGGGCCTGAATGGTGCTGTCCGGGGCCCAAGTTTGGCTGTGTGTTTTCAACCATTTCTTTACGTGAAAATTCGGTGGCTGAATGGAGGAATTCGGGGCACGAATTTGCCAGCAGAAAATATAACTTAAACGTATTTCCCTATAAAATTAGGCAGCCAATCAACTTGCCCTGGAGCTTGAGATCACGAGTACCTTTCTTTGCAGAAACCTCAATTATACTAGCAAGTTTTATCAAACTCAACTTATCACCATCTTGACCTACAAAACAACATCTCATTAGCACAACATTCAATCAAAGTCTAATTCGACCGCAATTTAGGCAGCACCAACCAGTTTAGAGACCGCAATTCTCAACGATATCAAGAATAGCGACACAACTGATTGTTATCATTACTACTACCATTGTTTAAAACCTTGAATATGGCTATCCAAACAAACAATAATATAAATAACAAAATTGCAATAGTGTAATATTATACCTGCAGCAGTTATGGATTTTAATGATGAATCCAAACTCATTATGGTAGAATGTAGACTTGGACTTTCTCACATAACTATCATCTTCTGTAAAAAATTCAAAACCCTCGGCAGAAACATCTTTCTCAATTTCAAAAAATTCATCCAAACCGTTGAAGAACCATTAGAATAACCAATTTTCCTAGAATTTGAACCAGTAGAACCACCACTTGGATTTGAAACACAGTTGGAAGCTCTCTGAATCAATTCATCAAACAGTGAATGAACGTTCTCAAGATCAAGAAGTTTCAAATCTTCTCTTCTATGTTCATTACTCTGAAAACAAACAAAATTCTTCTGCATCTCTTGCAAAATCATGAAAAGTTCATCAGGCACATCATTTCCTCTACTCTAGCTACCTATAGAATCAAACCTAAGTTGATCTTCCTTTTCAACATTCAAAATCAAACATTTTGCTGCATCAACTTCATCAATCCTTGATCTAACAGGTAAAGATCTATGAATCCTCATTATCTTTTCAACAATTCCATCAACACTATTCCAACACTCCATTTTTTATTTTCCATAACCCAGATTCCAAAAACTCAAAAAGTTCAAAACTTTAACATCATAATGAAAACCCAATTGAAAAATAAACCATTTTGTAGTATCATTTTCCCTTTTCAGACAGTTTTTAGCATTTTAACATAAAAACGCACAAAAAATTGGATTCTGTAAAACAAAGCCATTAAATGCAATCGATCACAAAAAGAGAGAGAAAAAAATACTGAACAAACAAAAACAGCTAAATCCACAACATGCATTTTGTTGAATAAAGGAAGAGGAAGTAACCTTCGATGAAGACGGAACCAAAAATTAGAGGAAGAAGAAAACGGTGGAGATCGGTGTGTTCGACGGCGGTGAGAGCAAGATCGCGGGTGTGTTTATTGAGCAAGCATATTTACTTATCTTGTTCATTAGGTAAAGTTTCAAGAGCATGAAAAACTAAAGCACTACACTGAGCCCATCTATATATAATACGCATTTTGATTTGTATTTTCATTAAGTTTGAAAGATCAATATTCCTCAACCATTATATTGAATGAATGATGTCATCCCAAACTACCCTTGAAGAAAATATTGTGGAGCTACAAAGGTACATAGATACAAATCAAACACCCCAAAATTCACGACCAAAGATACAAAGGGTGCCACAGTATCTCAGAAATCGAAAAAACTTTGAGAAGCATTATTCACCCAAGTTGGTATCAATAGGTCCTATCCATCATGACAATACAAATCTGAAGACAGGAGAGAAGTACAAGCTTATTTGGGCAGCAAAATACCTCGAGAATATAGGCTGCAACCCACGCGATCTACACGAAAAGATTGCCAATAACATTAATGAACTGAAGGGTCATTTTAGCGACGATGTTTTAATTTTAACCGGCAAGTCTCTTGAAGGCTATCATAGCCTTGAAGAAAAGTTGTCGTGGATGTTATTCGTGGATGGATGTTCTTTGTTGTATATCTTGGAGACGATCAAGCTTGGTGATCTAGGGAACATGGATATTAAGGTTGATCAAGTTGTTCTTGTGATGATGGATGTGCTTTTGTTGGAGAATCAACTTCCTTATGAAGTACTCAAGCTATTGTGGAAAGATGACAACGAGAGTGAATTGATAATGACCATGAAAAATTTCCTCACATGTCATCATTGGGCCACACCAGATAATAAGAGGAACTGGAGGAGGCGACGCAATCAAGAGACAACAATACTTGTTCATCTTCTTGATCTTCAGCGTAATATCATCCTCATTAAATCTACACCCAAGGTACAATAGAGATAAAAGTAAAATTTGTTTCTAAATTTTTGTCTTATTAAAACTTAACGACAAAATTTAAAACAGATTTGGCCTTTTTCCATTTCTAAATTTGCTACCATTATTATAATTATCAACTTTTTCTTTTAGTATACTAACATGTGCCCTTAGTGCACATGTTAGTATTTTCCATATTTTAGTTACAAAGTGGAGGATAGTGATCAGAGAGGGGTGTGCATAATAGTGACTAGAGGGTTAAATCTAAACTAAAATAAAATAATTAATACTACGTAGAAAAGATAAAATAACAATTGTTTTTAAATATTTTTTCTTTGCAAAATGTGATATTTTATTACTGTAAGAGGAATGAAATTTTAAATTTTTATTGTTATGATCCAATCCATTTCTGTTTAAAACATAGATTAAAAACAATGAAGCTCACAAAAAGAATTGGAGTATGAAGACGATATACATGAACATAAAAGATCTAAAAGCAGTAGGAATAAGACTAAAGTCAAGCAAGACACGAAGGGCAAGAGACATAGATTTCTCCGAAGGATGGTTCACTGCAGAACTAACTCTTCCTGAGATCGTTGTGGATGACAATGTTGTTTTCACACTTCTCTATGGATTGTTTATCTTCTTGAGTCTTGACTATGAGTATTTAAAAAATGAAGAGCGTCTTTTTTTTGGTGCTATTTATAAGAATTGAAACATGAATTTTCATATTTCAAGTTAATTTATTCAAATTATTATTCTCATAGACGATCTACGTGTTTCTCTTAGGCAACTGATATCTCGCCATTATTTGCCAATAATATTATGAAGATATTGTCATAGTTGACATTGTACTGTCATAACGACTCATTATGCCACCTACCGTATATATTTCTAAGTTAGTATCAGTACCATCATTTTAGGTGTAAATGGCTTTAATATTAGGCACATATTTTTGGAATGATTAGTTATTGTATTTTAAGTCTTGTACTTGTATATATATATCAGGAAAAGACTAAATGAAGATTATGACATTCCATCACTAATCAATCCTTTGATATGGTATCAAGAGCTTACGATACAGAACAGAAACAAAGCCAAAATTTGAATCATGTCTGACAACGAGACGGTTTCGTCTAAGACAAACAGCAAGGCAGGCAAGATAGGCAACAATGGCGATGGAGTTGCCATCAGAAAAACAATATCCCCTTATGATATCACTTCCAACGATAATCCTGGAAGTTTGATAACTCATGTGCAATTAAAGGGAGAAAACTATGATGAATGGGCTCGTTCGATCAAAACGGCTCTTCGAGCTCGAAAGAAATTTGGTTTTGTCGATGGAACAATCGGCAAACCGAAGGAAGGATCTTCAGATCTTGAAGATTGGTGGACAAACAACTCACTACTGGTTTCTTGGATCATGAATACTATTGAACCTTCGTTGCGATCAACTATATCGTATATGGAGGTGGCAATGGATCTTTGGAACGATATTAAGGAGAGGTTTTCCATCGTGAATGGACCACGCATTCAACAACTCAAAGCTGAACTAGTTGAATGCAAACAGAAAGGTTTGACCATTGTGACATACTATGGCAAACTGAAAAGATTGTGGGAAGAATTAGGCAACTATGATCAGATTCCGACATGCAAGTGTGGGCTGTGTACGTGCAATCTCAGCAATGAATTTACAAAGAAACGCGAGGAGGAGAAAATTCATCAGTTTCTATTGGGATTGGATGATACTCTCTACGGAACAGTCAGATCCAATCTTCTTGCTCAGGATCCTCTGCCTACACTAAACAAAGTGTATGCAACATTGATTCAGGAGGAACGACTTCGCACAGCAACTCGTGTGGCAGAAGAACGTGGTGAAGTGATGGCGTTTGCAGTGCAATCCAACTTCAAGCGTAAAGAAAAAGGAGGATTGTGCAGTCACTGCAATCGATCCGGGCATGACTCAGAAAGCTGTTTTCAGGTTATAGGATATCCTGAGTGGTGGGGAGATCGACAACGCGGACAGTTGAAAGGAACCGGGCGTGGAAAACCAGAACAATTTAATGTTCACAACAAGAAACGTGTAGGGTCTGCTAAGGCTCATGTAGCACATGCAAAACCATCTAAAGAGGAATTTTCTTCTGAAGACTTAAGTGCTGATATTTGTAATCCCAACAATATTACCAGTGATCAATGGCAAGCATTGGTTAGTCTTTTGAACAATGTCAAACTAGGTGCAACTGAGAAGCTAAGTGGTAAGTGTTCCTTTTTACCATGGATTATTGATACAGGTGCATCACATCATATGACCGGTCAGTTAGAATGCTTAACCAATGTGCACAATATTTTTGAGTGCTCTGTTGGACTTCCAAATGGTGAAGAGACAGTGGCCACAAAGGAAGGAATCGTGATGCTCAATGAAAGACTAATATTAACTAATGTCCTATATGTTCCTAGTCTGCAATGCAATCTTATCTCAGTGTCGCAGTTGCTAAAAGATTCTGATTACATTGTTCAATTTACTAACAAGTTTTGTCTTATACAGGACCCCACTTTGAAGACGACGATTGGAGCGGGTGAACAAAGAGAGGGGCTATATTATCTTAAAGGGATGGTCAAAGCAGCTGCAATAAAAACTAATAAGGAAATTTCTTTTGATTTGTTACATCGCAGACTAGGACATGCATCTTTGAAGGCTCTACAAATGTTTCCAAATGTTAGGTCTAGCAGAAACAATGATTTATGTAATCAATCATGTGACATATGTCTTAGAGCAAAACAGTCACGAGATAGTTTTCCTGTTAGTGAAAATAAAGCATCTGCTGCATTTCATTTAATCCATTGTGATTTATGGGGGCCTTATCGCAACCCAACTTTTTGTGGTGCTAGATATTTCTTAACTATTGTGGATGACTACTCGAGAGCAGTATGGATTTATCTTATTGTTGATAAAACAGAAGTCTTTAGATATCTTTGTCATTTTTTTGCAATGGTTGCACGACAATTCAATACACAAGTAAAAATTGTTCGTAGTGACAATGGGACCGAGTTTACTTGCATGAAAACATATTTTCGTGACCATGGTATACTTCATGAAACTTCATGCGTAGGGACACCACAACAAAATGGAAGAGTAGAGCGAAAACATAGACACATTCTCAACGTTGCTCGTGCTCTACGCTTTCAAGCTCAATTTCCAATTCAATTTTGGGGTGAATGTGCTCTTGCTGCTTGTTACTTGATCAATCGCACACCTACAAGGAATTTGGATGGTAAAACTCCATTTGAAATCTTGTATGATAAGCCTCCTTCCATTGAGCATCTTCGTGTCATTGGATGCCTAGCTTATGCGCATAATCAACATCATAAGGGTGACAAATTCGCTACTCGAAGTCGAAAATGTGTATTTGTGGGCTATCCCTATGGCACCAAGGGATGGCGTATGTATGATTTGGAGCTGGGTGTTTTCTTTAACTCAAGAGATGTTGTTTTCTATGAAAATGAATTTCCATTTGCTGCACCAATTTCATCTAATAATGATCATATCTTGTCTGATGCCACTTTCAATGATATTGTTGACGATGATTCATTTCAGCATGTTCCTACAATTGAATCTCCTATTGAATCTTCTGCACATGAGTCCCATGATATGCCACCTGCTGTTGAAATCAGTGAGGAACCACATGTTACCAATACTGTCGAAAATTTGGGACGTGGTCATCGTACCAAAATTCCTTCTGTCAAGTTGCAGGACTATGTGACCAATACCATCTCTAAGATATGCCCCTCAAATTGTTCTACTGCTTCGTCGCGTCCTTCAGGTACACCATATCCCCTCGCCAAATATGTAAATTATGCTAACTTTTCACCACAACACAGACATTTTTTAGCCGTTGTTTCTGCAGCTACAGAACCTCAAACCTTTGCTGAAGCTGTCAAGGATATCCGTTGGCGAAATGCCATGCAGCTGGAAATTGTGGCTCTTGAAAAAAATGGCACTTGGACAGTAGAAACACTTCCTCCAAACAAAAAGGCTATCGGTAGCAAATGGGTGTATCGGATTAAATATCATTCAGATGGAACTATTGAACGCTATAAGGCAAGGCTCGTTATAATGGGGAACAATCAAGTTGAGGGGTTGGATTATCATGAAACCTTCGCTCCGGTTGTGAAAATGGTAACTGTAAGGACGTTTCTCGCTGTTGCTGCTGCCAAGCATTGGAAACTTCACCAAATGGATGTTCACAACGCCTTTTTACATGGCGAGCTTGATGAAGAAGTGTATATGAAATTACCTCCAGGTTTCAGGACGTCTACACCAAATCAGGCATGCCGCTTGCGCAAATCTCTATACGGCTTGAAACAGGCACCTCGATGTTGGTTTTCCAAACTCAAGAGCGCTTTGCTACGGTATGGTTTCACACAGTCTTACTCTGATTATTCTCTCTTTACTCTACATCGTGACTTTGCAGAGTTGTATGTGTTGGTTTATGTGGATGACCTTATCATTTCTGGCAACAATGACAAAGCAATTGAGACCTTCAAATCCTACTTGAGTACATGTTTTCATATGAAAGATCTTGGCCCTTTAAAATATTTTCTCGGCATTGAGGTGGCTCGGAATTCCAACGGCATTTTCTTGTGTCAACGAAAATATACACTTGACATCATAACCGAAGTCGGGTTGTTAGGAGCTAAACCTGTTAATTTTCCCTTAGATCAAAATCATCATCTTCCATTGGCCACTGGAAGCCCACTTTCCAACCCGGATCGCTATAGAAGACTAGTAGGTCGTTTGGTCTACTTAACTGTCACTAGACCAGAACTTTCGTATTCTGTCCATATGTTGGCTCAGTTTATGCAAAAACCTCTAGAAGAGCATTGGAATGCAGCTCTTCGTGTTGTTCGCTATCTCAAGGGAAATCCCGGCCAAGGTATTCTTCTGCAAGCTGACTGTGATCTTCAAATTTCTGCCTGGTGTGACTCGGATTGGGCAGGTTGCCCCTTGACTAGGCGTTCTCTAACTGGATGGATTGTTTTTCTAGGGAACTCCCCTATCTCTTGGAAAACCAAAAAGCAACAAGTTGTCTCGCGTTCCTCTGCTGAAGCAGAATATCGGTCCATGGCTACTACCACATGTGAGCTCAAATGGTTGAAAGCACTTTTGCTCTCTCTCGGTGTACCCCAATCTCACCCCATGAAGATATATTGTGATAGCCAGTCAGCATTGCATATAGCTGCTAATCCAGTTTTTCATGAGCGCACAAAACACATTGAAGTTGATTGTCATTTCTTACGTGATGAACTCCTCAAAGGCAACATTTCAACTCATCATGTGTCAACTAATATTCAACTAGCTGATATATTTACTAAGGCATTGGGAAAACAGCAGTTTGATTATTTTCTAAACAAGTTGGGCATTCACAATCTTCATGCTCCAACTTGAGGGAGGGTCTTAGGCAACTGATATCTCGCCATTATTTGCCAATAATATTATGAAGATATTGTCATAGTTGACATTGTACTGTCATAACGACTCATTATGCCACCTACCGTATATATTTCTAAGTTAGTATCAGTACCATCATTTTAGGTGTAAATGGCTTTAATATTAGGCACATATTTTTGGAATGATTAGTTATTGTATTTTAAGTCTTGTACTTGTATATATATATCAGGAAAAGACTAAATGAAGATTATGACATTCCATCACTAATCAATCCTTTGATAGTTTCTATATTGTTGAGATTTTGTTGATTTAGTTTTGATGAGTTATTTAATTTTGTGCTCATCAACATTGCAATAAGTGAATAGATCGAATGAGAGAATAAAACAAGTATATTAAGAGTATTACTAGACATGGCAATAAACAAAGTATATTGGTTATGAAATAACCTGACAACAAAATTCAACTCAAATCTATTCACTAGTTATGAAAACGACAGACTTGATGAATCGTTTCTTCGTCAACTTCTGCACAAGCTTCTTCACTTAGTTTTTTCTGTCTTTTCATCGGTCACAGGAGAAAAATGATTATATAATTCTAGACTCACATATATACCACTCATGGAAAATTGTACAAATAACTCATGAATGCAAGAAATGATTTATTTATCAAATTATTTCAAGGCTTTAATATGTGTTTCGTCCCTGTAATTAGAGGTTATTTAAAAATTCGTCTCTGTACTCGTTAATCCTGATAAATTACCTTTGCAAAGTTTAATTATTTAAAATTTCGTTCCTACACCCACGTAATTACTGCACGTCATCAAATTAGCAAAATAGCATGGGAATGGACAAAAATACCCTCATCATCCTTCTTCTTACATCTTCATCTTTACCACAATCCAACCATGTTCATCATCAACATCAATCCTTCATCTCAGCCATTGAAAATTATAATCTAACAACAAACACAAATCCAGATTTTTTTTTCCACTTAAAATATATAATCCCAACATTATCTAAATATGCTTCATCTAAACGTACATAATCTAAAAAAAACCATTCTCATCTTCAATTTTCTTCATCCACTAACATCAAAATCCACCGCCATCAAAATAAGTATACTTGAAACTAGCCCATTGAACATGCCAACTATTTCCATAATATTGATGAACCTCATCAAAAAAATAACACATATCCAAATCAACCGCAACATCTTTTCCAGCATTGCTAATAAAATGCGTCAATTCACCTTCTGTCCCATAATGATTCTCAATTATGTTCCTATCACATAAATACTTAACATCCCTGTCAGTATCGAATAAACAATCCAATAATGTTACGTATGTTATAAAAAAGAACTCATGAATTCATCCATTGTTATTGTTGGCATTTCTAACACACCATGTTTGAATTTCACATTCAAGAAACTCTCTCTTTTGTTGTTCTTCCCGCGATTGATCCAAGTCCCAGCGATATCAAGCTTCGAAATACAATGAATCACTGCCAAGCTTCCATGGATACTATCTTGAACGGTTCGTCAAGAAGAACCAACTACAATGAATCCTCTTTGTTCTTTGTTCTTCTTTTCCTACAAAGTACACAGAGAAGGCAAAAAGCCAAGCTCCCACAAAATCGAAATCAGTAGACCAATCAGAAACGAAATCGAAACTAATATACAAAGACGAATTCGAACGATTTTTGAGAGTCTTTGCTGAACTGTTGAGAATCGTATGCGTAAAATGGTCATGTGCTTTACCGAAGATGAAGAAGAGATTGGAATGGAAGAAGAAGGTCTTGATGGATGTTCAGGTGAATCAATGTTTTTTTTTTTTTCAATTTGGGAAGAAGGTCTTGCAGATCCAGTAAGAAGAAGAGGAGGGAATGAGAAGATGAAGACAGGGGCAAAACTGTCATTTCACGTTGGCCAACTAGCAGAGCCACGTCATCAAATTAATGACGTGGTAGTCATTAAGTGGGTCAAGGGACGAAATTTTAAATGATTAAACTTTGCAAAGGCTAATTTGCCAGAATTAACGATTACAAGAAGAATTTTTAAATGCTCCCTAATTGCAGGGACGAAACACATATTAAAGCTTTATTTAAATGCACGTAGATAGTAAAACCGATGGGGAAGGTTTCTCTTAGGAAAACATGAACCTGAATCTATTAGGGAATTAACTAGAGTTGATATAGATGTGTTATAGTTCCTTTTTCATGATGTTATGTACGTTAGTCTACTAAGTGTTATGATATGATCGAATAAGAGCAAAGCTAAATATTCTGATGGAATTTTCAACCAATGGCAAGAAGGATTATTTTAAAACTATTACACTGGGTTACATATTTTTATTTTTTTTAAGATTACCCGATTACAAATATAATGTGTGCAAGGTTGTTTTGGAGTGTCAATCCATTACTATTATAAATATAATTGAGCTAAAGTTTGAAAAATATAAACGGTATTTTTTTATGAAATTTTGGTTTTGATTAAAAGTAAAAATATAAATGTTGTTGTTTTTTTAATGACACGAACAACAATCTTTATTATAGAAAATTGTTTAAAAGTATAATTGAAATAATGAAAAAGTAAGTATAAATATACTCATCCAGTTTGTTATATTTTTTAAATGATAAAGGAAAAAACAAATATACATATATTCATATTGTTTGTTACATTTGTTTTAATATTTAAATTTATTCTTATCTATTTATTACATGTGTTATTTGTATTTACTATAAAGGGTATTTTTGAAAAAAAAATTTCAACCCAAAAGTGTGCTGAAAGGGGTAGTTTTCTTTATATATAATATAGATATAGATAATATTTGTGTTTGTGTTATATTTATAATATTTAGTAAAAGTATTTATAACTCCAAAGTATTAAAAAAAATGGGATAAACTTATGTCATTAGATAAACTTAAATAAGTGAATTCAAACATATCCTTAATTGTTTAAAATAAGACAGTATCACAACGAAGAGAGCTTGTGAAAATTGTTTTCATAAATTCTCCAAGTCAGGCCAGTGTCACAAACCTTATGTCGAACAGATAAACTCAAGTAAATCGGTTCAGACAAATTACCTTAAATCCAACTAAAAATCACAAGGGCCATTGAAATATCAAAAACATAAAGTTAAAAAAAAAAAAACATTATGATCGGGGTTTTATAAATCCTAACTCAACTGACAAAAATATCAAAATTATTAGGTCGAACGTTATGATCGAGGTTCAAATCTCAGTACCTCCACTTTATATGTGTAAGTTTATGATGACTTTACCATCTCGTCTATCTAACAAAAAAAACCTCACATTGTAGTTTCCACCGAAACAAATGTAAGTCCCCTTCAATTGGCGGTGAAGGCTCTGGAGAATATTCAGAATGTTCCAAATAATGTTTGTAAAGTCTATACTAAGCTGGTGATGGTGGGTATGTTGCTGTTGCCATAGCAAAAATCTTATAGCAATTTCAATTTCAAAAGCTGCAACATTCAATGGAAACATAAAAAAAAATTAAGATTGCATCTATAGATTATATTTGATCAAAAAATAACGAGCATTGTACTTAAACGCGTGAGGGAGAAACTCTCAATTCTTAACCCAAAATCTTTTCCCTCGCAAAGAACGTGTTTGGTTAGCTACGCAACATGGAACCCAATTTTTAAACACCCTTACAAGTAAAATAGACAACAAACCATATATAGACAACAAACCTATAAAAAAAAGGCTTAAATGCATTTTTTACCCCCTATGTTTCAAAAAGTTGCGATTTTGACCCCTTATAAAAAAAATGGATATTTTGACCCCCTAACTTTTGGTCCTCTTTTGAATGGTTGATTTTATGCAAATTTCTCAGTCTCTGATGGTGTAAACTGGCATGGGGATAGAAGGATGTTGATAAGTAGAGTCTAAACTTGCATGGTGTCCAAACTGACATGATAAATGGAGTCCAAACTGATAAGTGGATCCTTCTTTAGGAGGACCAAAAGTTACACCATGCCAGTTTGGAATCCATTTATCAACATCCTTCTATCCTCATGCCATTTTACACCATCAGAGACTATGAAATTGTCATAATCTCCATCAAAATCAGCTAATCATAAGAGGGCCAAAAGTTAGGGGGTCAAAATATCCATTTTTTTATAAGGGGGCCAAAATCGCAACTTTTTGAAACATAGGGGGTGAAAAGTGCATTTAAGCCTAAAAAAAAGAGTAAAATTGACAACAAAGTAATATATAAAAAAAAAACTAATATATAACCATATATACATGGAATACATGAATTTTTCTAATTTGATTTTTCTTATTTCACTTATGCTCTAACAACAGTTATTTTTTCCTTGAAGAAGCTAAATTATTCCACTTAAATTGACATCAGAGATAATCGAATCTGAGACCTCGATGAGCCCTAACAACAAAGTTAACTATAAGAATGTATATTTTTTTGTTACTAAAGACAAGTTTTTAGTTCTTAAACATCAAGACTCTGAACACGTGAGAAAATTGAAGAAAAATATATGACTTGAAATAAGATTTGAAGAAAGGTAAACCAGGAAGTCAATGCCGTGATTAATAGAAGCTTTTCTTTCAAAAGCATCAGAAGGAATGAAGTATTTGAAGGAATGAAGACTCTGAAGGTGACGTCAGAAGCTAAAGACTTTGATTCAGATTGTCGTTTTTTGAAGGAATGTCACTATCAGATTCAAAGTAGTAAAATTTGTCTTCTTTTGACCACGTGCAGAAACAAACAAGGAAATTCAAGGACAAAGAAAACGTAACATATCATTCTATTAGAAGCAAATAAATTACGAATGATTATTCAACGACATTATCCATTTAAGGCAACATCTCAACATCTCTGATTAAGCTTCTCAATAACTAATTTGATTCGCCGACACTTATTCAACAACGGCTCTCTCAATCTCTCCTATATAAGGACCTGAGCAGTTGAAGAAAAATAACAAAACCTTTATTATTTTTCAATTGCCCTTACTCTGTCAAATTATATAACGCACAAATACTTAGAGTATTCTTACAAACTTTCAATCTTAGAACTTTTTAAAGTATTCTGAAGTCACTTGCACTTTAACTTTCTTAAACCCCTGATTGTATATCAAATGTAAACACAATCTTATTTATTTATTTCTTTAACTCTTGATTGCAGAAGTCTCTTACTTGTGTATTTGAGCAAATGACGTCTCTTACTTGTGTGTTTAAGCAAATTGTAATCTAGTGAGATTATAGTGCAAGGGGACTGGATTTACTTCGGTTTGTTAGAGGAACCGGATAATCGCTTGTGTAGACTCTCTCTCCCTCTATATCTCCCTCTATCTAAACCCTAAACCCTAGGTTGATAGTTAAAAAGATGGGGAGATATTGGTAAGTTCCAGAAATTAGGTAAATAACATATATATTTTAGGCACTTTAATTACCTATTTTACAAATTATCTCATGAAAAGCTCCAAAATAATAGATAAATACAACTTTATGCTTTTTATGTCTAATACCAACCAATTATGTAGGGATTTGCTTGCCAAGAGAAAAAGATCAAAGAAAGTGAAGAAAATTAGATGTTGTCATCGTGGCTAAGCAAAGTCAAAGCCATGTCAAAGCAATGCAAGTCAGAGAGCAAAGGAAATCTGAATCTGGAAGCGTGGCTAAGCGAGAGATATGCGTGGCTAGGCGAGCTAAGGCGGTTTTGGACATCTAGTGCTGATGTGGCAGAAATTCAATGGGGAAGAAATTTGAGTGTGGCTAAGCGAAGTGAGCGTGGCTAAGCCACGCTGCAATTTTCCAGAAATTATATAAATAGCCCTAAACCTCAAACCAGAGGATATATTAATTTTAGAGAGAAAAACCAAGGGGAAACCAGAGAGAACATCAAGGAACAATGAGCTACAAGGATTGGAGATGACTTGCAAGATCATTGAGACATCATGAATTGGTTATTCCTTTTCTTTTCTTCTCCTTATAAGGTTACCATTGAAATGAGTAGCTAAACACTTTTGTTGGAATTAAATGTAATCTACTCTACTAAGATGTATTCTTATTGATTCTGATATTGTATGATTTTATTATCTCATGATGTGGGTGTTATTCTTGTTTTCCAGGTTAATCTTAAGGATTTGATTTGTTATTGAAAAATACATATTGAATCTAGGTCAGAATAATCATTTATCAAAGCTGAATTCTAGACATAGGATATATGTTTTGATATTCATTTTAAGTATTCAAGCTTATTGCTTACGGGTCTTTTAATAGATTGAGAAATCGTCGATTAAACGATACGGTCTATTGAACTCTAAATTCTAGACATAAATTTAGGTTTGATAGTTACTTCAAGTATTGAAACTTAATGCTATCATATCGGATAATAGACTAAGAAATCGTCAATTAACCGATATGATCGAACCTGCAAACTTATTTAGACATGAATAATGTATGCCGAGCAATACATGAGAATATCAAGTGATAACTAGAGTCTGCAATACTAATCATGAGAATACATATAAGTTATGTTGATGAAGTTTAATCCCAGCATATTCATTTCCGTGTTAACTCTCATACTGTTTACAATTTCATAGTTTTCTAGTTTATGAAACAAAACTTATCAACAGTCCATCACTCAGAATGATATAGATTGTTGAACGGCTTGAATATCGCATCAGTCCCTATGGAGATGATACACAAAAATACTTACTTTTGATACTACATCAAAATGGCGCCGTTGTCGGGGATTAGCGTTTAGATATTTTAAGCATCGCGACAATTTGTATTGTTTTGAGCATCTGTATATAATTTGTAAATATTTTTCTCTATTGTATAGTTGTTTGCACTAACAATTCTTTGGTATACAAAGAAAGATTTCTTGTTATTTATATCCGTTTTAGATTATCCACATAAAAGAAATCATGGCTGGTCATGGTTGTTTCAACTTCTACACTCCATTCGAGTATGAACCATATCAACAGTATCAACAACACCCTTATGAAGATGAACGAATATCAAATATGGAAAACATTTTGAATGTGTTCATACAACAATCCATGATAAACATGCAGAATACCAACCAAAGATTGAAGAGTTTATCATTTCAGTTGGAGATCATGCACGCGCAATTAGCTTTTACATCAACAATCGTGGATATTCAAACCAACAATCAATCCACTCACGTAGAACAAGAAAATATTCCAACTAGGGATGAGAAATTCGGGGAGATTGTTGAAGAAGGTGTTGATGAAACTGAGGAAGATATAATGTTAGAATTATGCGGTACAATGAAAAAAATGGAAGAAATAGAGCCACCACATGAAATAGAACTTTCTCAAGAAAGGTCATATATTGAAGAGGCCAAAACTGTTGATAATGAAGAAGTGATGATGATTGCAGAGAAAAAGGAACAGTTACTTAGCAAGGAAGAATTATATGAACAAAAGGGGATGAAAGTGAGCAAGGCAGAAATTGATCGCGTAATAGACGAAATATGTGCCTTGTTCAGCAAACAAAATCTAGGGAGGATATGGACTCCACATCAGTTGTACTTCAAGTTCCTGGAATTCCTCCCAAAGTGAAGGAATACAAAGGAGGGTGTGTTGTCCGTCTCATTTTGGCCACCCTAACGAAACAGACGTCGAGCTAACGACGTTAAACAAGTACTTGTTGGGAAGCAACCCAATTATATAAGTATTTATGTTTTCATAATGCATTATAGGATCCATAATTAAAGTTTACATTGGCAAGCTTTTACACATATGCAAAATTCAAAAATCTGCTCCCTGCTATACTCGCTAAGCGAGCTGTTTCTTGGCCTAGCAATAGTATCAGAAGAAAAAAATTATTATTAAAAAATAAAAAAGTCTTAGTTACTATGTTAATTGCCACTAACTTTCTCATTAACTCACTCACCTACCCATTCCACTACCACACCCGTTTTTCAGACTCACGCACACAAATACACTATTTCCTCTCTCATAAAATCCTTTCAAACCTTATCCCACACTAACATTTTCAAAATATAAAAAAAAATCACCCCCAAATATTCCAACTTTTCAACTACAAATTTGTGAAACTCTTCTTGTATCTTTACCAATTTTGCATTCAAACATCAGTATGAACTTCTTGTCTTGTTTTTATATTATTAACTCATGAAATTGCATTATGGTATGAATTTTAGGGTGTTATGAAAATGTTAATTTGTGTAAAATAGGAACAAACAAAAGAAGTATTAGCTTCTAATTGTGTGTTGGGGCAACTTATAATCACAACCATTTTTGGATTGTGTTCTCTTTTTGTAGTGACCCATTTGTAAATTTTAAAATAAAAGGGTTTTGTTAAGAACAATATGGGTATGTGTATATGAATGTTGTTGGTGTGTAGTCTCAATTTGAGTATTTTTGAGAATATTTTGATCATGATGTGAGTAGTATAATTGTGCATTATGCATGTCACTAATATCAATAAGAGTGGGTTTGTAAGATGTCATTTTTGTGTTTCACAACTATGGGTAAGTTCATATAAAAATAGTAGCATGTGTTTCTTCCAGAATTTAACATTGATGAGTAATGTTTTTGGCATTGGTGGTATCTCAGAAGTAGTGCTATAGGTATGGTAATTGAAATGGATTTTAGAATATTTATGGTCCCACCTTAATCAAATGCTTTCAGCCAAAATGTGTTGAGTCAAAATGTTTATGCCAACACAGTTTAATGCAGGGAAAGTCCTGAAAATTTTGAGTTTTGTGGCTAAGCCACGCATGTGCTGGCCAAGCAACCATGACAGCTACAGGGAAAAAAAATTCATTTAAATCTGAAGCTATTTTATGTTTTACTTAGCCTATTCTGATATATTTCTGATCCATTCTTACCTGATCTAATTGTTTTGCATTATATTGTTGGTTGTGTTTCTTTTGTTTTGTAGGAATGAGACCGAAAAAGACCAACGCTTCCTCACGCGCCGCAAGAAAGAAACATGACTGTTGCAAGTTCTTCAAGGTCGAGGGTACAAGAACCATTTGACTCTCTCAGATTCAAAGGTCCTTATCAACAATAGAGATATAAGGACTTGCTAGAGCGGACATTTTGGTCAAAAGTGTTCATATTAAAGAGAATGGGCAATATAGGGGAATAGCTCAAATAATTTGCACAAGGAAATGGGAAATTTTGGTGAATCCTCCCAGACTTCTCAAGAAATGAAGATAGTTGCTGAGAGTGGGATCAAACCACCTGCTAAACATAACAACCCCTTACTTTTCTCGGCCTGATCATGGGACTTTGCCGTGAGGCCCGAATAGTTAACCTGCCTAAGTTCATGAAACCATCAAGCGTCCTATTACGGAAAAATATATTGGAAGATATTGCACAGGTAGACGAGCTAGAGCAAGGGCAGCAGCCCCTCCAACTCAACCAGCCCCTCCAGCTCCTCAGGAGCCACAACCTGAACTTGCACCCCAACAATTTCTATTTTCTGAGTGGGATCCAAGAAACTTGGATGCTTATACCTACACTTGGGATCAAAATGGAGCTAATCATAGAGCCCTTAACACTATTCAAGACTCTATGTACAGGTTGCAGCTGCAATTTGGAGTTCCACAGGTGATGACTCCAGGCTCATGTTGCTTGGCCCGGGGTTAGGACATTTTATTCGGGGGGTGCGAGTGCTGCTGTTGCTGAATCAAGTGATGAAGAAGAAGGTGAAGAAGACCGTGAGGATGATGGAGAAGAAAGTGGAAGCAATGATGCTCATGATACGAAGAGTGAGGAAGTCAGCCATGGAGTCAGATTGATAAAGACTGAAAAACTCATCTTTACTGAGTGATGTATTTTATAGCTTTCAATCTATTTTATTCTCTTCATCTCTACTTTATTATCTTATTTTGCACTTTTATTTGGAACAATAGTACTATTTTGTTTCTGTGATGTTGAACAGTTGTGTTGTTTATGCCCTTTTATTTTTAACTAGTACTATTTTGTTGTTGAACAAGTGTTTCATTTGTGCACTTCTGTTGAAGAAGAAGTACTCATGTTTTGAACAAGCGTCTTTGTAATGATAATGGTCTTATGTTTTGATGATGGATGTGTATGCTTAAAGTTGTTTCAAAGGTTTGAATGATCAAAAGTTGAGTGAATCAACAACAGATGCATGATAATGATAGAGAATTTAATGAATTGCACAAAGCCAAGGTACATTTTCTTGTTTTTTCTAGAATGATAACTTGAATTTGAAATGTGTACTTTACACAAAAGTTATTTCATGCAGTTGTCCGCAATAACATGTTTGTTATGTGAACCACTTAGAACTAGCTTAAAGTGGGAAACCTCAAGTTGTTTGTACTATATGTAGGAGACCGAGAGACCGACATTCCTTGTTTTAACTCGGTCATTTTATGTTAAATCCAAAAATTGTTTTGAATTGTATGAAAGCATGAAAATGATCGAGGCACATTTTTTTTGAAATTGAGTTGAACCACTTTACCACATAAAGCCTACCCAGTGAGAAGAACGAGTATTTGATAACCCCATTTGGGCTAAAAGAATAAGAGTCCGCAATGATGAACTGTCAAAATCATAAGCACAATTCTTAATGAATTTGCTCTAAATTTTCAAAATCGAGTTCATTATTGATTCACTATTGGACTCTGATAATTTTTCAATCATTTTGAACCTTAATCCTTCATGTATTATGTCCCTTGCCATTAGGATAGGGGAACATTCGATTAAGGTATTGGTTTGTCTAAGTTGGGGAGAAAGGGAGGTTTAGCTTGTTTGTCAAGTAATTTGGTGAATTTTAATTTGATTTGACAACAATGATTTGTAAAAAAGAAGAAAAAAAAAAGTTGTGCATGTGAAAAAGAAAAGAAAAAGAGAAAAAGAAGAAAAAAGAAAAATAAAAAATAGAATAAGTTGTCAAGATTAGTGTGTAGATTGATTATCACCAAGGGTTTACAAAGAAATTGAGGAGGAATCATGTAAATTAATTGTTTTGTTGTAAATAGAAAAAATGTTCCTCTATGCTTGGCCATTTGAATTCAATTTTCCCACATATGACCTTTCTTTTGTAGCCGAGCCACATTGCAACCCTTTAAAGACCTTTTGATCTACGCATTTGTGCTTTTTGACATGATATTTGGATGGACACATAATCTGATCAGGATGTTAGCAGGATCTACGGATGTGTGTTCAAAACCCTCACTCAGTGATTTCATTTTGTTTCATTTACTTACAAAGAAGTGTGTTAGGTGTGGTTCACTAGTAGCTGTGTTATTGACTTGAACTGCATGACATGAATTTTGTGTTTAGGGCCTGGTTCACATTCAATGTTCATTTCTAGATCAATGAGAGACTTGAGACTTACCTGTGTAAATTCATAGTTGAATCATGCACTCTAAACTTTTATATCAAATTTGATTGATTCATAATTTTCTCAAAGGATATTTTGCATCCAATCAATTTGTTCAAGGCATCTAAATTTTCATTTTTAAGTCCTTTGCTTGAGGACAAACAAAGATTTAGGTTGGGGAGAGTTTGATAAGTGCCAGAAATTAGTTAAATAGCATATATATTTTAGGCACTTTAATTACTTGTTTTACAAATTATCTCATGAAAAGCTCCAAAATAATAGATAAATACTACTTTATGCTTTTTATGTCTAATACCAACCAATTATGTAGGGATTTGCTTGCCAAGAGAAATAGATCAAAGAAAGTGAAGCAATGCAAGTCAGAGAGCAAAGATTTAGGAAATCTGAATCTGGAAGCGTGGCTAAGCAAAGTAAAAGCCATGAAGCGTGGCTAAGCGAGAGATATGCGTGGCTAGGCGAGCTAAGGCGGTTTGGGACATCCAGTGCTGATGTGGCAGAAACCCAATGGGAAAGAAATTTGAGTGTGGCTAAGCGAAGTGACCATGGCTAAGCCACGCTGCAATTTTCCAGAAATTATATAAATAGCCCTAAAAATCAAACCAGAGGATATATTAATTTTAGAGAGAAAAACCAAGGAGAAACCAGAGAGAACATCAAGGAACAAGGAGCTACAAGGATTGGAGATGACTTGCAAGATCATTGAGACATCATGGCTTGGTTATTCCTTTTCTTTTCTTCTCCTTGTAAGGTTACCATGAAAATGAGTAGCTAAACACTTTTGTTGTGATTAAATGTAATCAACTCTACTAATATGTATTCTTATTGATTCTGATATTGTATGATTCTATTATCTCATGATGCGGGTGTCATTCTTGTTTTCCAGGTTAATCTTAAGGATTTGATTTGTTATTGAAAAATACATATTGAATCTAGGTCAGAATAATCATTTATCAAAGCTGAATTCTAGACATAGGATTTGTGTTTTGATATTCATTTTAAGTATTCAAGCTTATTGCTTACGGGTCGTTTAATAGATTGAGAAATCATCGATTAAACGATACGGTCTATTGAACTCTAAATTCTAGACATAGATTTAGGTTTGATAGTTACTTAAAGTAGTGAAACTTAATGCTATCGTATCGGATAATAGACTGAGAAATCGTCGATTAACCGATACGATCGAACCCGCAAACTTATTTAGACATGAATAATGTTTGCCGAGCAATACATGAGAATACCAAGTGATAACTAGAGTCTGCAATATTAATCATGAGAATATATATAAGTTAGGTTGATGAAGTTTAATCCCAGCATATTCATTTTCCTGTTAACTCTCATACTGTTTACATTTTTATAGTTTTCTAGTTTATGAAACAAAACTTATCAACACTCCATCACTCAGAATGATATAAATTGTTGAACGGCTTGAATATCGCACCAGTCCCTGGAAGATGATACATAAAAATACTTACTTTTGATACTACATCAGATATGTTCTTGAAGGAAAGGTGATAACAATTGTTTTTACAAGATGGGGATAAGGTATATATAGATAGACTATCATTGACACCTTTAGATACAAGAATTCTTTTTAAATTTTAACATAGACAATTTCCTATAGTTGTATGTTTTGCAGTGACTATTAACAAAAGGTCAAGGACACTCACTCATACAAATTGGCGTATATCTTCCACAATCCGTCTTCTCGCATTGTCACCTGAATGTTGCAATATCAAGAGTTACATCAAAGAATGGTCTGAAAATTTTGCTAATAGATGAAGATGGTGTTTGCATTGACATTACTTCGACTGTGATGTATAAAGAAATTTTCCGAAATGTGTAAACATGAGAAACTTCAAATATAATTGTATTTATTATATAACATTAAAATTTTAAATTGGGTATGTACCATATATTTTTGCTTTTGTCTACTTCATTTACGATGTATATGACTCCTGCGGTCGTCAGGTAGACAATCTAGTTAGGTTTCTAATCTCAAGGAGTTAAAAGCCAAGCAAGAAGTACCCAAAAAAAAAAGCAAGAAATAGAAGGAGAAGCTGCATGGCACACATGATTTAATTCTAGAACAGTAAAAGCAAAGATCCTTTTTCCATTAATTTTACTTTACTTGTCCATTGAGTAAAGTGATAGACATTATTTAGTTTATTCCGAGGACAAGTTACTTTAGTTGTGAAGTGGACAGGTATAAAAATCGATTAAAGTAGAAGTGTAAGATTTTTTTTAAGCAAGCATATTTACTTATATTGTTCATTAGGTAAAAATTTGATTCATATTTTCGTTAAGTTTGAAATATCAGTATATTCCTCAGTCATTATTATATTGAATGAATGATGGCATCACAAATTATTAAAAAAAAATTTATGGAGCTACAAAAATCAAAGCAAACACCCAGAAATTCACGACCAAAGATACAAAGGGTGGCAGAATATCTCAGAAATAGAAACAATTTTGAGAAGCATTACACCCCCAAGTTTGTTTCAATAGGTCCTATCCATCATGATAATACAAATTTGAAATCAGGAGAGGAGTACAAGCTTATGTGGGCAGCAAAATACATAGAAAACACTGGACTTATTCCAGAGGAACTATACAAAAAGATTGCTGATAACATTGATGAACTGAAGGGTCGATTTAGTGACGATGTTTTAACCTTAGCTGGAAACATTATTGAAGGCTTTTTATTCCTTGAAGAAAAGTTGTCGTGGATGTTGTTCGTGGATGGATGTTCTTTGCTGCATATCTTAGAGAAAGCCAAGCTTGATGAACCAGGGCACATGAATATTAAGGTTGATCAACTTGTTTTTCTGATGACGGATGTGCTTTTGTTGGAGAATCAAATTCCTTATGAAGTACTCAAGCTATTGTGGAAAGATGACAACGAGAGTGAATTGATAAAAAGCATGAGGAATTTCCTCAACCGTTGTCATTGGGACACACCAGATGAGTCACAGTCACAAAAGGAGAAGGATGTGGTTTCAAACATAAAAGGAGAAGAACAACTTAGTGTATCAATACCAAATGAGTCACAGTTAGAGACACTCGCTCATCTTCTTGACCTTCAACGTAAAATCATCCTCACTGCATCAAATTCCCAGGTACAATATTGCCTTTTTCCGTTTCTAATTTTCGTCACTATTTCAACTCCTTGTTTAAGTCTATCTAGCATTACGATAATAGCAGTTTTCGCCCCCTAACTTTCACGAAGTTGCAATTTTGGCCCCATTAGAAAAAAACTATAAAACCGTCCCCTAAGTTTTATGACTGTAGCAGTTTTGGCCCTGAAGGCCAAAAATAAAAAATAACACATGACACCTCATTTAGGGTGTCACGTCAGCGTAGACCGAGTCAAAATTGATATTGAGGGCCAAAACTGCCACAGATGTAAAACTTAGGGGACAGTTTTGTAGTTTTTTTCCTTCTTACGATACCAAAATCGCAACTTTTGAAAAATTAGGGGGCTAAAACTTCTACTTAGAAAAAGTTGTTTCAAAATTATTTTATATAAGTTAGAAAAGAGATTTTGACATTCACCGATTTAAATATTTATTGTTAGAGATTTTAAAAAGTAAAAATCACATATTTTTATGAACAACTATTTGAAATAAGTTTTTTTTTTAGATATTTTTTCAAAACTTTAGTATAAAAAAAAATTATAACAAAATAGTTAAATATTTAGAATGACATCTTAAGATAAGCAATTGAAATGATTTTTTCATTTGAAGATTTCCTTAAAGACTTTTTTGTTAAAAAAATAATACCAAAATGATATTACACTATGAAAATCTATTTAAAAAAAAGCTATAACAAACGGGTCCGAAATAACACTTGTTTTAAAATATTTTTTCTATGCAAAATGTGATATATATTATTGTACAGAGGGTTTATAATTTTGAAATTATGTTATCATCATCATAAGTAAGATGGTCCAATTCATTTCTGATTAAAACATAGACTAAAAGCAATGAAGCTAACAACAAGAAATGGAGTCATACGAATTCAGAGGAAAATATCAAGAAGAATTCAAAGGTCCACATGATGACATACAAGAACATAAGAGATCTAAGAGCAGTAGGAGTAAGACTTAAGTCAAGCGCGACACGAATGCCAAAAGACATAGATTTCTCCCGAGAATGGTTCGCGGCAAATCTGACTCTTCCTGAGATCGTTGTGGACGAGACTTCAGCTGCTACTTTCCTTAACCTGATAGCATATGAGACGTGTCCTGATTTTGAGAACGACTACGGAGTTTGTTCTTTTGCAGCTTTCATGGACTCACTCATCGACCATCCTGAAGATGTGAAGGTACTGAGATCAAAAGGGATTTTGCTCAATTCCCTTGGGAGTGATGAGGAAGTCGTCGATTTTTTCAAAATCATAACCACTGACGTGGTTCCTAACAGAAAAACATATTATGAAGTTAGATGCAAAATACATGAGTATTACTATAATAAGTGCCAGACTTGGATATCGCTAAGTTTTCACACTTACTTCAGCATTGCTGCGGTTATCGCCCTTGTTCTTACTTTCATTCAGACATGGTTTACGGTTAACCCGCCTAGCAAATAAAGGTGGTTCGTTATGACAATGTTGTTTTCGTTATGGTACTCATCACTATAAGTATTTCAAAATAGAGAGTGCCCTTTTCTTTGTGTTGTGTGTTTGAATTGAAACATGAATTTTCATATTTCAAGTTAGTTTATTCAAATTAATAGTCTCAGTGATAATCTACGTGTTTCTATATTGTTGTGATTATGTTAATTTTGTTTATATAGATGAGTTGTTTATTTTGTATTCATCAATATCACAATAAGTGAAAAGACCAAATGAGTTAACAGGACAAGTATAGTATAAGGTATATATGGACATAGCTACGCACAAAGTATTGGTTACGAATCAAACCAACAACAAAATTCAACTCAAATTTATTCACAGGAGTAAATTACACTCCCCTCCAAACATGAATTACACTCCCAAACTTGAATTACACTTCACTCCAAGTATATTATAAGGTACTAGCGGAAAGACGGATAATCATGTGTCCGTCTTACTACTATTTTTATTGCGTCAACGTTTGTAAACTAAGAACAATGATTTTTTTTATTAAAAATTTTATCAAAAGCATAAATATAGATTTTTGTGACATTCACGTTATAACAAATCCAACAAACTGTATTTATCTATTTCAACGAAAATATAATATAAATTTTTATATATTTCAACAATAAGGAATTGGGAAAAGTTTCGATCTCACATTCTCATTGTTTGCTCTATCTTGAGGTGACTTGTCGTCAACCACGTAAAGACACTTTTTGTTAAAGAATTTGGGAAGAGTTTCGATCTCACATTCTCATTGTTTGCTATATCTCCAGCCTCTGCTAGATAACGTGTTATATGTTCGACAATGGATTCACTAGTGTTACCAGCAAACGTTGTGAACTTAGGAATCTTAAAACCCCTAGGAATTTTAGTTTGTAAAATATATTTTGTCAGAGGAGATACAAAGTTTGACCTATGCAAACCCACATTTAAGCCATTCTGAGCCATAATATTTACAATCAAATTGGCTATGTTATTATGTGCTCTGATGTTTTGTTGTTGGACATTTCTAACAACTTCGTCTACATCATAATTCCTATCCACCAAAATTACTTTTGGTTGTGCTTGTATCACTGGTTCGACCGGTTAGGGTTGAGGCACGGGTTGTTGCCTTTGAACCATTGGTTCGACAGGTTGCACATGTAGAATATTTTGGATTTGTGGGATATTTTAGATCTGGGGAATCCGTTGATAAACAGTTTATGGAGGGGCGAAGAAATTTGTTATTCTCCCCCATTTTAGTGGCTAATGTTTGGTAACTTTGGTTTATACCTTGAATCAAAGGATTAAACACTTTATCAATTTGTCGTGTTAATAAATTAACCATTTCGTGATTTCTGTCATCCATTTGTTACCTAAATAACATCATAGATTCTGTAGTTAAGGTTGGTAGAGAACTTCTGCCATAAACACTAGAACTTGAAGGACTATGTGTATTGAATGGCGTGAATGGATTTACATGGTCTAAGGGTGAATACACATTATTATGCAAATTTTCCATCATTGAAGTTGGCATACCATAAGCTTGTTCCCTAGATAAACTTTGCACAATTATGAACCTATCATCAAGTCTAGGTCTAACTTGAGGATGAGGAAATGTAGGAACACTGGTAGACACAGTTACACCAGCCGTAAATGGAGGCACAAAGGTTCCCATTTCTGGTAGTGTCACTGCAACGGTTATTGTGGGAGCGGTTGTGGAAGCGATTACTCCCATTTCCGTCGAAATCGGCCTGGCCATGACTGCTTCCACGACCGTTGATACACTAACACCCACTGAAAGAGCAGATACATGTGTAAATTATGCTTGTGAAGAGGACTGCGATGATTGCGATGACACAGAAGCACCACTACCGGTGGATTTAGTCATCATTCCCAAGACTTTACCACTTCTTAATATGCATGCACAAAATGCGAATTTTTCCCAGAAAAGAGTTTACCAAAAATAGTTTCTAATCTTCAGAAAACAAATTTCACGAAAAAAGGTTTTTAGAAAAAAGTTTTAAAAAAGTTGTGGGTATTTCTTCCAACACAGGTTTTTGAAAAAGGTTATAAAAAATATTACACAAACAGTGTTCCATTGAACGTGCCAATTTGTTTGCTGGTGTTTTTGGTAAACTACGAGGGTTGGTTTTGATTATTACAAGTAGGATCAAACCAAAAATCCTATGACATGTTGTGCATTGTTTTTAAAGAAAAAGAGTTTGCGTTCATCAAGATCATAATTTGCTTTACGAACAAGACGGGACCGTATGACATCTTTCGACAGAAAAAGGATTTTTAATGCAAAGTAAAGGCATAAAGTTAAAATTGCAAAAACTCCGAGAAAAGATAAAGTACATGGCATTAAAAATAAAGGTGGTTCAACAAATCCTTTACAAACATTATGTATGACTATTTTCTCTCGCACAGGTACTTAGAGTGTTTTAGAATTTTGTATAGGTGATTTGCGACCTGTTATCCCTATGGAAAGCTACTATTTATACATAATAAAATAACTCGAAAAATCTTAACTCCACGATCAACACTTCCTCCATGTAGACAACCGCTTGTCTCCCACGTTTCCATTGAGGAAACTGTTTCTCTTTGCAATTTAAAATCTTCCCGCCTTGAATGGAATTTGCTTGACTTTGACGGTCTTGCATTCATGACTTACGTCTTGTCGAACTTTAATGGCTTTAGATACTTTCACACTAAGTCCAAATCCTATCGAACTCTTTAGGTTGAGAGAAAAGACTTCAATTTCTGCAAAGATAAAAGGTCAACTAATGGTGACTGCATTAAATGAGCCTTTTGAAATTACAGACTACAAATTTCTTTTTAGTGTTGTTGTTCGAGATATCAAACACCTGTTCTTTTAGGTCTTGTTTCCTCACTTCTTAGTCTTATGTCTAAAGGTATTCTTGAAGTCCTTCTAGGCAGGAGGTAGTTTATCAATAATAACATCAATTTGAAATTGTTCGTTTAACTGCTTACCTTCAACATAGACTTTGTGAGCTATCTTCTAAATTTCATGAGATTGTGCTTCCACGAATTTTTCATAAGTCATCTTGTTGTTCAGGTATCGGCTGACAGCAAACTTTTTGGATCAAGTTTATTCAATATCATAATTTTTCTGCAGCGTATTCCAAACCTGTTTAGCAGTATGGTAGATATTGTACATATCGTACAGATCATCTCGAAGTCCATTTAAAATAATTTTTTTTCATAGATAATCATTATCTTTTAAGAGGGCAATATCTATATTGGCTTGTTTCACATTTTCAGCATGTTCAACAACATGTTTATCCTTCTCAGCAAGATCAGACGTATTTGTATCCATTGGAGCCTTACCGTTATTATTCAATCTGGTAGGAATCAACCTCACCGGAATCACAGGTATGTCTTCCTTCAAGACGTTGCCAACTTTTTTCATGGTTAGGAAAAATAACATCTTTTGTTGCCAACGTTGAAGTGACAACCCTGAAACCGAAACAATTTATTTTACTCAACAAATGTTCCGACAGCCCCTTGAATCAAAGTAGAATGTTGATTCACAATATTGCTTTCAACAACATTTGCTTCATTTGGTTTCAAAATCCAGTCATCTTGTAATTGTTGAACAAGTGCATCCACTAACGCTTCATCTTCTTGCATGCACGCGGAGCCGAACACTGTGACTTATTATCATCTTCACATTCGACTAAACAAGCATCCTCGGCAAAACCAAACTCCAAGTTCTCAACAATACGAATTGTGTACAATCGCCCATCAATCCACACATTTTCAACAATATTTAACTCATTCAACAATGAAGTAGAAATTAAAAACCGAGCATAATCCATCATATCTTTGTTAATAGCATTGTCATCAATTTTGAGAAGCCTACCTTGTGTTGAAGCCAACTCTAAAAAGAAAATACTATTCCAGGTATGTAATGATACCCGATAAGATCTCACCCAGGCTCCTATCTCATAATTCACACTAGCATCCTTCGTCCATGGTCTACATTCATCCAAACAATTGCCAATCAAGTAAGCAGTTGCATTAAAAATATCCATAACATTGTAGTCCACACCCAGGTGCAATAACACATTATAACCACATAATGAAATTAACTTGAAGTCCACGAAACCCGCATCCGAGAATGATTGTTGAATAAGAGAAAGACAACAACCATTCTTAATTTTGACCACGATACTCTTGGACGCCCAAATAATGTCTTCTTGAAACGGAATAAATTTACACTTCACTTCCAAATCGCAGTCATCACCAATGACGGACCCCTCCAACACCCCCTCTATCTACCTTCTGACCTCCCTTGTGTTCCCCACATGAAACCTTCACCATGGCCGCATCATCCTTTAACACCACCCTCTCCTTCTTGCTCGAACACACAATCTCCCCTACCTTAACCACCCTCTGCTTTGATGTGTCACTGACATGACATTTTTTTTATTTTCATAAAATACATTTTACACATCATTTATAATTAAAAAAATTAAAAAAATCAGAAGAAAAAACGTGATGCTTAGCCGGTGGAAAAACCTTAATTAGGTTTCTAATCCGCATAGTAACAGACGGAGGACACAGTTAAATTAAATTCGCCAAGATCCTATTTCCATGAATTTTACTTTTCTTGTCCATTGAGTAAAGTGATGGACATTATATAGTTTGTTCTGAGGACAAGTTACTTTAGTAGTAAAGAAGACAGGTATAAGAAATCTATTAAAATGAAGTTTAACATTTTTTTCAAGCAAGCATATTTACTTATCTTGTTCATTAGGTAAAGGTTTGAGAGAATGAAAATCTAAAGCACTACACTGAGCCCATATTATATAATATTATATAAAACACGTTTTGATCATATTCCTCAACCATTATTATATTGAATGAATGATGGCATCCCAAACTATTAAAGAAAAATTTGTGGAGCTACAAAAATCAAAGCAACTACCCCAAAATTCACGACCAAAGATACAAAGGGTGGTAGAGCTTCTCAGAAATAGAACAAATTTTGAGAAGCATTACTCACCCAAGTTAGTGTCATTCGGTCCTATATATCATGACAATCCAAATCTGAAGACAGGAGAGGAGTACAAGTTAATGTGGGCAGCAAAATACATAGAAAACACCCAACACATTCCAGAGGATCTACACAAAAAGATTGCTGATAACATTGATGAACTGAAGGGTCGTTTTAGGGACGATGTTTTAGCTCTAACTGGAAACTCTCTTCAAGGCTTTCAATGCCATGAAGAAAAGCTTTCGTGGATGTTGTTCGTTGATGGATGTTCTTTGCTGCATATCTTGGAGAAACACAAGCTTGATGAACCCGGGCACGTGAATATTAAGCGTGATCAACTGATTATTGTGACGATGGATGTGCTTTTATTGGAGAATCAACTTCCTTATGAAGTACTCAAGCTATTGTGGAAAGATAACAACGAGAGTGAATTGATAAAAAGCATGAGGAAATTCATCATCTGGAGTGGCTGGGCGCCAAGGTCAGCGATGGAGGAGGAAGGAGAAGGTGAACATAGTGTATCAATAACAAATGAGTCGGAGTCAGAGACACCCACTCATCTTCTTGATCTTCTGCATAAACTCACCCTCACTACAGCCAAGTCCAAAGTACAATACAATTAATTGTTAAGAGTCCCACATCGTATAGGAGATGGCCTGACAATGTGGGCAATCCTCACCTCACAAACTGGTTTAATACGGTTGTGTTAGGTCGAACCACAATTTCTAAAATAGTATCAGAGCCTCTTCAAAATATATATTTTGATCACTATTTAAACTTTCTTTTTATTAGCTTTAAGTCTATCACTCTATCTACTATTATAATAAGTATTTCAACTTTTTATTTGTTTTTTATTAGAATATTTATGAATAATTTCTTAATTTTGAATCCTAAGCCCCCAGTGTAACTCGGGGATAATACCTTTATTTTAAAATATTTTTTCTTTACAAAATGATTTTTATTATTGGACAATGGAAACATAATTTTAATTTTTTTTATTATTATTATTATAAGTAAGATGATCCAATCCATTTCTGGTTAAAACATAGACTAGAAGCAATGAAGCGAAGGAAGCCGGAGAGGAGGAAGTTCCACATAAATTGAGTCAACAAATAAAGATATGGAATCAATGGCTTCTTAAAAAAATTAAGATACGGAGTCAGAAGAATTTAGAGGATGATCTGGTTATATACACGGGCATAGAAGATCTAAGAGCAGTAGGAATAAGAGTTAAGTCAAGCTTCACACATAAGCTAACAAACATAGATTATTCTGAAGGATGGTTTACTGCGAAACTGACTATTCCTATGTTCTATGTGAACAACTTTACAACCGCTGTTTTCCTTAACCTAATAGCATATGAGATGTGTCCAGATTTTAAGAACGACTACGAAATTTGTTCTTTTGTAGCTTTTATGGACTCGCTCATCGACCATCCCGAAGATGTGAAGGCATTAAGATCAAATGGGATTTTGTACACCACATGGAGTAATGAGGATGTTGCCAAACTTTTCAATACCATGGGTCCTGACTTGGTACCTAACAACAAAGAATATTTCAAAGTCAAGTTCAAATTAGTTGACCATTACCGGAAAAAATACAAGACTTGGATAGCGCTGGGTTTTCGCACTTACTTCAACAATCCTTGGGCCGTTATTGCATTCTTTCCTGCATTTATAGCCCTTGCTCTTACTTTCATTCAGACATGGTTTGCAATTCACCCGGCTAGCAATAAAGGTGGTTAGTTATGGCACTCTTCACTTCTCTATGGATTATGTTGAATTTTTTTAATGAACTTTTAGGTTAATTTTGGGTGTCCCTTCTTGGGTCTTGACTATGAGTATTTCAAAAATAAAGAGTGCATTTTTCTTTGTGATGTGTGTTTGAATTGAAATATGAATTTTCATATTTCAAGTTAATTTATTCAAATTAATATTCTCATTGATGATGTACGTGTTACTATATTGTTGCGATTATGTTGATTTTTTAAGATGAGTTGTTTAATATTGTATTTATCGACATCGCAATAAGTGAATAGACCAAATGAGTTAATAAGCAAGTACTTTGTAACGCCTTCTTTAATTATTTAATTATTTTATAGAGTTTAGAGTCCACTTTGATGATTTATGTGATTTTATATGATTAGGTGATGTGTTGATATTTTATTGATAGACTTATTTTATTATTTACTAGAATAAGATTTGAAAATAAAATAAATATTGAGATGTGAGGTTGTTTTGTGAATTTAGAGAGTTTTGTGGAATTAAGAGAAATAAATAAGTTAAGAGGAAAGAGTAAGTTTTGGGTGTGAGAAGAGAAATTAGGTTAAGAATATAAGACCGTAAGAGAAGTTAGAAAAACAGAGAACGCGTACAACAAGCTTTGGAGAAAAGAGGAGAAAAGAGAAGAGAGAGAGAGAGGCTGCCGATTTCACTTGTTTAAGGTAAGGGTGAGACTAACATTCAATCTTATTAAGTCTGTAATTCTGATGGTTATGTTTAACAAGAGTAGGAAGAGTTTTGGAGGATTTGAGAGTTAGGTTAAAAGTGATGAATTGAGGATTAGATGATGAGAAGTCGTTAGATTGATGTAGAAACTGTGTACAGGCCTTAGATAATCCATAGGATGATTATAGGAATCAGTTTTGAGGTTTAAACCAAGTGATTAGGTCAATTTTCGTGAAAAACACAATTCTGCCCGAGCCCAGAAATTCATCGCTCGCCACGGCGACATATGTCTCGCCCGCGGAGCTCGCCACGACGACATATGTCTCGCCCAGCGGAGCTCGCCACGGCGACATATGTCCCGCCCGGCAGACAGCATCAGTACCCTTGTTTCGTGATCTTGTGTCCTTTCGATCGAGTTGTTGCGAGTTGACCTGTGAGTCAACCTTGATTTTGAGAAGTGATCTTTTAGTCGAGTTTTAGATGGATTGGAGTGCCTTAATATGTATAAGAATGATTAGGCAAGTTGTTAGACTGAAATTGAACATAGAGAAGTTAAAAACGGGATTTTTGAGTGAAAAATGTCAAGTTCCCGAGAGCACCCATTTTTTGTTCGCCTTGAGCTCGCCATGAGCTCGCCATTGCGAGCGTTCCCTTTTCCTGAACTCGCCATTGCGAGCAGAGGTACTCACCTAGCGAGTAGTGCTTAGACATATTACCCTTTTAGGTTTTTTTTAAGTGACTTTTGTCGCACAGTTTGATGTGAGATGGTCTTTAGAGTAATGAATGAAGTCGTTTATGCTACAGTTGTAGTTCTGAGAATATAAATTAAGACGATATGAATGTTGTAGTAATGAGATATAATCGTATATGCTTTATGTGAAATATATATAATGTCTAAGATGAAGTTGTTGTTGATTTTCATTTGATTACTGTTATGATTAAGCTGCTGAATTCTGTTGTTGACTGATTCTATTATCATTAAGTTGCATGAGTCGGTCTATGAAATAAGAAGTTGATCCAAATTGTTGGAATCCTAAGATGTCGATGTTTTTGTAAGTTGTATGATGTTGAGTCCATGCATACCCATTTCAGTTGGGGGCTTGATGCCCTGTGAGTTTTTACTCTACACGTTGAGGGCTTGATGCCCTGGAGCTTTAGCTCATTTCCGATGAGGGTTTGACGCCCTGGAAGTATATTAATACTTATTACGTTGAGGGCTTGACGCCCTGGATTGGTACCACATGCATGAATAAGATGTCTAAGTTGCATAGTCGAGTTGAAGTTGTGTAGTCGATGTCGAAGTTGTCGAGTTGTCTAAGTTGTCGAGTTGATAATTATCAATGAATCGTTAATGAAGAGTTATATGTTGTTGTTTATGTTGTTTATGTGAAGTATCGTTAAAGATGATTTGAAGTTGATTGTTGTTTATGTTGTTTATGTGAAGTATCGTTAAAGATGATTTGAAGTTGATTGTTGTTTATGTTGTTTATGTGAAGTATCGTTAAAGATGATTTGAAGTTGATTGTTGCTTATGTTGTTTATATTGTTTATATGAAGTATTATTAAAGATGAACTATGTGGTTATTTGTATTACTAATTGATGTTGTTATGATGATTACATAATGTTCCTTATGAGTTGTTAAAGAAGTACTAAATGAAGAATTATTATTATTAATTGATGATGTCTATGTTGTTAAATGCATTTGATGAATTATATCCTTATTATTATTGTTTGTGAAATCTCATCCCTTCTGCTTGAAAACTATTGCCCTTCGTATGGGTAACTTGCAGGTAACCAAGAATAGTTGCGGTCGTGTGAGGTATCTCTCGCGTGTGTCTTAGGTGCTCTGATACGTAACGGGATGAGAATTTTGTTGTCGTTTTCTATTCCTTACGTATTGTTTTATGAACATGTTGATAAACTAAATTTATGAGATTTTGTGTTGAGGCCCTTGTGTCAAAGATTGTTTTGAAAAGTTCAAATATTTCCGCTGCGATGTATTAAAGGATTTTTATTCCATTTATGATTTTATGAAAAGAAGTGTGACATTCCGTTTACGTTGAATTACTCTGATATTATGCACACAAAAAATCAAGTTGGGAAAACGGGGTGTTACATACTTCGTCTGTCCCAAATTATAAATCGTTTTAGTCATTTCACATGTATTAAAAATGTAATTTATATTGTATGGATAAGAGATATTATGAGTTATTTTACAAAATTGTCTTTAATTAATGGTATAGGAAAGATAAATTAACAAATTGAAATAAAAAAAAGTAACAAATAGTAAAAGGTATAATAAGAAAAGTAGCCTTAATAATTCATTGGTATTGTAAAGTGACTTATAATTTAAATTTTTTTTTTTCTCCAAAACCAATTATAATTTAGAATTGATGTACTATATTTTAGGTTATATATATATAGACATGGCAACACGCAAAGTATTTGTTACGAAATAACCTAACAAAAATCAACTCAAATATAATCACTGGTTATGAAAATGGCAGACTTGATGAATCATTTCTTCATCAACTTCAGCACAAGCTTCCTCACTTAGTTTTTTTTTCTTTCTAGCTTTTCCTCGGTCGCAGAAGAAAAATGATTACTATCTCCACTGTTACTACACTTTTGATCCGTTGCGACATATGGTCCTATCATAAATATATATCTACATTAATGTTAAATAAGTCTTATGAGAAATTAATATTATCATTAAACATAGTACGATAAACATTTTCTTAAAGAATGTGTTGCATACAACAATAGTTATCATAAATATATTACAATTATATTTACCCCACAAACAAACTTTAAATTTTCAAGACTTATTTCTCCCTAAAAATCAGAAGGTTAACATAAAAAATTAAAAAACGTGGAGCAGTCGATATGAGTTATTGCAAATCTAACAATAAATTTATGTTTATTTGTTTTTTTTAAGAAAAACAAAACGTACAATATGTATTTATATTAACTAAAAGTACCAGCAAAACGCTATGCAAAATACTAACAACACTCTTTTTTAAACACTTTCTTTAATACTCACTCTTTTATTGATTTAAATCATTGTAACTCTATACTTTGAAAATTGAACCAACACAAAGTAGTGGGACATACATTGATTTCATCCAATATAAAAGAGTGTTGAAAAGTGAGTGTTGCTAGCGTTCCTCATGCAATTTATAATGGATAACAAGCAACCGTCTAATTTGTGTTTAGGGACAAACCATGTGTCTTTGGTGCAATTATGTAAATTTAGCTAACTAATGATCATTCTCAATTATTATCTCTATCAACAGCCTTCATAACGAACTAAAAGCTCAAATGCATATTGTCTCATGCAATAATGTAATCTGCGAAATACAACTAATAACTAAAATGTATCTCGTTTTTTCTTAAAATTTCTAGTAATATAAAGCGTTATGAACTGTGATCGGGACGAACAAAGTAGCAGAACCGGTACAATAAAGGCACATTGTATATAAGTGGTTGCGCCAAAACAAAAGCCGAAAAAAAATAGCAAAACAAAAACCTAACTGATTCGAAAAGAAGATGCACAAAAAGCTTAAACATCACAAAAAGCTTAAGTACTAAAAGTTATGCATATGTACTTTTTATGAGGAATAGAGACAATAACTAATCCTGCAACCTGTGAAAATTAAATTCATCGCTCAACAAGAGTTATCTCCTGTGAAACACGGATACTTCAAAATTGAACACTATAGGAAGAGCTTGAATTCAAATATCATTAAAGTCATGAAAACTGGGAAGCCTCGTGGATTTGGGTTTATTACTTATGTTGATCCCTCTGTCGTTGATAAAGTCATTGAGTAACCCCATATCATCAATGGCGAACATGTATGAATTGTTTTTATGTTAATAATGGCTTTGCACAGGATTTTACATATTAGTGCTTAGTTAATGGACACATAAATGGCTCTTATAAGGTTTCAGGATTATTATGTTTTTTGTAAGCAAAAAAATTGTATCATTTCTAATGCTATCGATAGTACTAGTTTTAGTAGAATGTGCTACAACATGGTGCTTGTAATGTGTCTTTGACTATGATTTTCTAATGATAGAACAAGGCAAATGCACTCTTTGACTATGAATTTATAGATTTTCTTGTTTTTGTGATTGTCTCTTAGTTTTTTTTTTTATTTCATTTGCCAAGAAAAAAGAGAAGTTTATTTGTTTTTCCATGTTGAAAAATGTTTCAGATTCTTTGGGTGGTAAAATATAGAAAATTGATAGCATTGTTGGATATTCGAATTTGTCGTAAATTGATAGCACTATGAATAGTGGAATTTGTGGCTGCTATGATGTTTCAGATTATAGTAAATTGATAGCTTTTTTCCCCTTATTTCTTGGGTACGTGTTTGTAGTGAGTGAGTTGATACCGTTTTGATTGAAAGGTCTGGAATTGCGATAGATGTTACATAAGTGAGTTTGTGTTACTTGATGCTTATAAGTAAGGTGAGACCTAGGCTGCCTTTAAAAATTTATGGGCAATTTATCCAAATCAATAGAAAATAGCTATGTGTACTATAATAATCACATTTATTATTTTATTCTGTAAAAATTTATCATGTATTTTATTATTTGCATGTTCACCCCATTTTAAGTTAATGACATTTTACAATTTAAACCAGCAAATTATTTAAATTTCCCCTCCAAACCCAAACCACTTGACTAATACTACTTTTATGGAATAATTTGGAATGCGAAATAGATATTATTAGTGAGCAATGTTTTGTTTTAGTGTTTAATAACCCAGCTTTAACAATGAGGCAAAATAAATAAAAAAATTCCACAACGAGTGTGGTGCAGTTATTTAACGATGTTTTGCAAATAAAAAAATAATAGAAACACTACATTAATGTAGATATTTAAAAAATATTTTTTTTAACCAAAGCAAATTTATTGCATATCATTAATAATCAAGGGGTACAAAGTATGAGGTACCTTGTGAAAAATATGGGGGCTAGGGGTGGGATAAGGCGGGACTAGCAATACTATGAGCTACCCTATTTGCTTGCACCAAAGGCGGGATTACCACTTAATAAGCTCTTAATTTCGGTTACTAAATCACCGAATTTATTGGGAGGGACATTGTGAACTTTAAGAGCATCCACCAAAGTCTTGATATTCATTTCAAATGTTACGTTGTGCAGGTGGTTGGATATTGCCATTTTTATAGAATGGAGAAAACCAAGAGATTCAGCTTCCAGGATAGACATAGATAAGTGCAAGTATTCAGATTTACCCATTAATAGTGCTCCTGATGAGTCTCTAAAACACAATTTGTAAGCAGTCGTTGTATTATTATTGAATATGGCAGCATCGACATTGCATTTGATGTGTCCCAGCGGCGGTTTAGTACAAATTGTTGGAACAAATGGGTTTAACAATACCACTTTGAGTTTTGATGATAACAAGGTATTAAAAATTGTCAATTGGATATGCTAATATTTGTTTAAGTGTGCAAGGTCTTAGTCAAAGTTTTTATTCATAGAAAGAATCTTGTAAGAACAAATGAAGAGCAAAATCCTAAAAGAAGCTTGTTGCAAGTGATTCTGAAGAAAGCCTGAAGAATCATCAGAAGCTGTTTCGAGAGGTTCTGAAAACAAAGAGAGTCTGAAGAAGAAGCCTCGAAGATGTACAAGACTTGGAGAGTCTGCAGAAGTTGTTTCAAAGAAATACTAAGCAAGAGGTTCTGAAGATCCAGAGCATCTGAAGAACAAAGAGAGTCTGAAGTAGCTGAAGAGAGTCTGAAGCTCATCAGAGTCTATATGGTCTACAGAGAGTCTGAAGATTGCTAATCAAGTATTTGGTTATATGAATCTCTGATGGTATTTCGACTGCAAAGGAACGTTTACATGGTATAACGGCTAGCTTCAAAGTCCACTTGAGCATGGGATGCTTAACGACAAGAATGCAGAAATAGGACAGAGTACTTTGTACGAACTCTGTTTCCACTACTCCACTACCTCGTACAAATTGGCAGCTGTGTCTACTGGTATTTCGCCTCAAATGGAATGGAATTCAAAATCTATATTGAAGGACGATTACCATATCAAGCAACAGATCAACACCAATTGATCAAGCTTCCAGATGACTCTGTGATGTGCTAGATTTTCTCAACGTCTCTTTACAACACCTATATAAAGGGATAAAGACTTGAAGAATACAAGACTGACTCTGAACGATTTATTAAGTTATTTGTTATTTTCCCTGAGTCAAAAAAACACATCAACAACTTAGAGAATTCTTACAAACTTGTTTATCCTAGAATTTCTAAGTATCACAGAAAACAGAGTCTCTTACTATTTTGTATTTTGGAACACCACTGATTGTATATCAAGTGTTCAATAACTCTTTCAATTTTCTGTAAATTGTGTTAGAAGTCTCTTGCCTGCATGCTTGAGCATTTGAAGTCTCTTGGGTGTGTCCTTGAGCAAAGAAGTCTCTTGCTTGTGTGCTTGAGCATTGGAAGTCTCTTACTGTGTGTTTGAGCAACTTGTAATTGTTATTACATTTTAGTGAAACTCTCCTTGGAAGTGCAAGGGGGACAGGACTGCTTCCGGTTTGTGGAAGGAACTTGTATAATTGCTTGTGTTCTCTCTTTCCCTTATCTCTTTACTATTTCCGCTGCAACAGACTCTGATCTTCCATCAGGTCCTGAACTTATTCAGACTCTGATCCTGGAAAACAGATTCATACACTTTAAAAGTTGCGAAAAAGTTAACACAATTCAACCCCCCCCCCCCCCCTTCTTGTGTTTTTCTCACCTTCACAAATTGGGTGTTGGTCTTGAGGGCGCGCCGGATGCTTGGCTCTTTGCATGCAGCTCCATTCGTGTAGCACATCATGAGCTTGTGTAACGATGGAGGGTGGTTGTCGCGGTGATTTTTCGATATTAAGCTATTGGTTATCATTGACTCGTGAATTTTAGTCCACCACCAAGCTTTTATTATTACCAAGGAAAAGGGGAAAAGTTCGAATAACCCTAAAATTAAGAGATTAAAGATTTGGGGATTGGTTACGTTAAGGGAAGGTTTTAAGCACCCTAAACGTCTATAGTACTCTATAGGAACCTCTTGTTTTTATTTATCTTGTGCTAAATTAATTACTTGCTTGTAAATAAAAGTCTAAGTGTGAATGAAGAAAGAAAGAAAATGTTTTTGTTATTTTGTTGATGTTGGTGTTTTTTTTTTTATGAACATTGTTGCTGGAAACTTTCTGCACCGTTTTGGTGTTGGAAATATTTTAGGGTTTTTGGTTCTCTTGGAATGTGTGCCTCAATGATTAGGGTATGTATACTGGAAATGGTGTGAAAAATGACACTGTGAAATTAGGGTTGTGATTCCTTACTACATCTGAAAATCTCAGGTACAAAAACTGGGTTGGACAATTTTACCCCCCCCCCCTCGGAAAGACACTTCTGAACAATGTTGGGGGTGGGTAAAAAGGACCTTTTCTTGGACAAAAGGACTCTGGACTAAAAAAGAATTAAAACATAATAAATAAAAAATAAAAAAGGTTAACTAATCATAATAAAAAAAGATTTTCGAAATAATAAAAAGATAAATAATAAAACATAAATAAAAATACACAAATAAATTAAAATAATAAATAAAATGTTGTATTTTGACTCAAAAATGAAAGTTGTGAAAACTTGGAATCGTGACACGATTTTGCATGCGTGTCACGATTTTCTAAGCAGTGAGCATTATTTTCTGAGTGTCCAATCGTGACACGATTTTGGGAAAACGTAACATGATTTTCGACTTGGTGGGCACGTTTTCAAGATAAGTTTGGCCGTACCTTGGGTCGTACGTACCAACCGTGTCACGATTTGGGAAAACGTGACACGATTTTGCTCGAATTTGAACACTATATATGCATTCTTTGACCCATTTGTTGGGTAAGCTTGGTGAATCTCATGGAAACCAAAGGAGGGAACTTTTAGGGTTTTAGATACTAAATGTTGAGTTTCTTTGGGTGAGGTTCAAAGCTTCAAGATGTGAATCTTGGAGAACCAAAAGAGAGGGCTCTTCGGAAAAGGGTTGGTGCCTTTTGGGAAGATTCATGGGGTTGGGAAACACGAGTGAAGAGTCTTTTGTAAACACCTTGGGAGAGTGAAAATTCATGAGTGTCTTGTTCATTGGTGAGATTGGGAAAATGGGTAGAAATTAGGGTTGTTCTTTGTGAGCTTGTTGAAGCTAATTTCTTGTAACTCATTTTGTATCTCTTTGTAAGAACTCATTGATAGTGGATTGGAGAGATCAATCTCTCCCCCAGAGTAAGCCAAGTTGGACCGAACTGGGTGAACATTTCTTGGTGTTGTTATCGTTTCTTTTACTCTCTTTATCTTGTTTATTCTTGGTTGAATTGTGGTTTTGCTATACACTTAGCTTATAGACTAGGTCTATATTATCGTTGTTGCTTGTGGTTACTTTTAGTTATTGATTGGTTGCCATTGATACTTGCTCCACGAATCTAAATTTCATTGGTGTAAAGTTTTGTTTTGAGACCGAATTCACAACATAAAAAGAAAATAATAATAAAAACTTAAGATTGTCCTTTCGGAATGAGGTACTTCAAAGTAACCTCTCTGCCGAAATTTCGTCTAAAACGACGAAAATTCTCGGCTGTAAAGGACGAGTAAAATGAGAATTAAACGGATAAAAATGGGGTATGAGAGTGGTGTAGTGTCTGTAGCTTCCCAAAGCTTTTTATTTCGACTCTTCCACAGGCTCCATAGAATCATGGCAGCTAAAAGTTTATCTTGTTCCTTCAGTCTGGTGAATAGCTCAAATATCATAGCCAAGAAATTACTTTCCCTAGTGAGCAACTCACGAATAATGTTGCCAATGCCTAGCCGGTCCCAACACTCAATGGCTTTGGTGCAAACAAAGAAGATGTGCATATGAGATTATGCTATTTGATCACATGAGACACATGATTTAGTGCACGGTGGAAAGGTTGACCCTTGTTGGCAAGCATTGATGCACTGTTCACCATAAAAAAGCACGTACTCGAGGTGGTACTTTGAGATTCCAAAGGAGCTTCCATTGAGAACTATTCAGAGGCTTGGAAGCATGGATGAGATCAATGCAAATTTTGTATGCATATTTAACCGTATAGGATCCATCAGTTGTCGCCCTCCATACAAGGGAGTCATCTGCAGGCCAGGAGTGTAAAGGTGTAGCAAGGATGGCGTTAGCATCTGTGTGAGTAATAGCGATCACACAATAACTATTTTTAAAATAGTTATTAGTTTTCAAAATTGTCATATTTCTCATCTTAATATATAAAAATTTGTATCAACATATATAAGCAAATAAAATCTTCAAGAAGTGCAATGCAAATATTTAACATAATTTTTACACATAAAAGGTAAAAATATTTAATAGAACCATTACATTTATCCTGACAATTTTCATTTAATACGTTTAAACAGTTTATCAGATCCAAACGAAAGGTCGGACCTAAAATAAATCATAAATCGGTTGACAACAAATGAAACATTGTTGTAGTTTACGAATCTAGATAAAAGTATGAATTTATATAAAAGAATAATATTTAAAATTTAAAAAATCAAATGAATGAATTCATTTTTTTTTAAGAAAGATTTACTATTTCATATATATATATATATATATATATATATATATATATAGACACACACATATAAAATGATTTTCTCTTTTTTTTTAAACTAAAGCTGGGTTATTAGACACTCAAAAAAAAAATATCGCTCACTAAAAATATATATTTCGCATTCCAAATTATTCCATTAAACTAGTGTTGGTCGAGTGGGTTGTGATTGTGATTCAAGTATGTGCGAGCACCTTCAAATGTGCATGAACCCCCATATTAATAATAAAAAAAGAGGTAATTTGGAGGGGAAATTTAAATAATTTAATAGTTTAAATTGTAAAATGTCATTAATTTAAAATGGGGAGAAAATGCAAATAATAAAATACATGATAAATTTTTGCAGAATAAAATAATAAATGTGATTATTATAGTATACATGACTATTTTCTATTGGTTTAGGTAAATTGCCATTTTCAAAGGCAATTTAGAAAAAAACTATAAGCAAATATTGGTTGTCTTTAATCTTTACCGAGTAGTTTTAGTTGTTCTGTTCTGCCGTAACGAGTTTATATTAGACTATATCCGGCTATTTGTGTGCCATCATGTTTGTTGCCATTGATTGATACTAATGATTATATTTTTCCATTTGCAGTTTTCTTTGTCCCAAATTTGAGTGTATGTTACTTGTGGTTATAGGGAAATAATGTGTATTGTTTCATCATTTGTAGAGCAGCAAATCGGTCGCAAAAAATATCACCTTGAATCGGTTCACTGGTTGATATTCGACTTATTTCACGATTTTGTGCGATTTTGATATGATTTTGCTTGTTTTTGAGACTTTGCTATGATTTGAGTCGTTGAAGCTATGCAAAGTCGCAAAAACCAGAATTTTGGGACTTAAGTCGCGTTTTTTATAAAAATGGATAGGATCACCGCTAAGCCTAATGGTCATATGTCTATTTGATTTTCTATACTTGTTCCTTGTTCCTTTATGGTCAACTATATTTGTGAGTTTCTTTTTCTTTTCTATTATTTTCATTTTTGTGTTTAATGTAATTTAAAATATGTCAACTTTTCATTTTAGTCCCTATAAAAAATTTCTTCAAATTTTAGTGATCCAAAAAATTTCCATCTTCACTTTTGATCTCTCCTTTAAGGTAAACTCATATGTAGAATTCATATTTTTGAATAAAATTTTACAGAAAAATTTATAATAATATAAGGATCTCTCCCAAAAAATAATTAGAATTTTTTACCAAAACATGAATTAAATATGAATTTTTATATTTTGGTGGTAAAAATTTTAATTTTTTGTAGTGATTTTTACAATATTCTATACATTTATGCTCAATTTTATTAAAAAAATACCAAAATTTACATAAAAATAGGGACAAAAATTGTTGGTTGAAAATTTTATAGGGATTAAAACAAAAAGTTGATGTATTTATAGGGACCAAAAACATATTTAACACTTAATTTAATTCAAATTAAATTCTCCCTGTGAATCGCACGGGTATACACGCTACTTAAATAAAAGAAAGAGAAATGTTATTTTACCAAATTATCCTAATCAACTATTGGTTTGTTTTTCATTAAAGAAAAAATAATACTTTGGAAATAGTGTATATAATGTTAATTGAAGGGTACAATTAAAAAGAAAAATCTATTATTGCATTAGAAACTGAAAGAGACATTCATCATAAGTAAAATTAAGTATGAACTTTTAACCGCCAAAAAAATAAAAATTCATATTTAATTTATGATTTGTTAAAAAAATTATAATTTGAAGGACTAAAACAAAAAATTGATATTTATAAAGACAAAAAACATATTTAACATTTTAAATAAGAATAACAATTAGAATTGACATGTGTATAAAGCTACTAAGACTAAGATCGTAGTTATTAAAACAATCCGTGTGGCTTTTCTGCGTCATTATCTCTTAGAGTCACTTGATGGTTAAGGCAAAAAAATATAGACAAAAATTTATTGGAACCAAGTTTGATGAAAATTTCTAGAGGGGTCAAAAAGAAAAGTTATGATATTTTAAGTTCAATTAGGTTATATCCAACGGTTAGAATGGTTTTGTTTGATCTTGTTTGTCGTTTAGCTGAGTTCCAGTCGACGGACAAACATATTTCGATGTTGACTAGGTTTTTAAAGGGATGGTTTGTCAAATCGACTTATCTCCAACAGTCCGAATGCTTTTGTTTGATATCGTTAGTCATTTAGGTAAGTTTCAATTGACGGATAATGATTATGATTTTTCATTTGAGCGCTAACTTTTCAGTTTTTCATTTTTCTATGATAATCTTACTAAGACTAACTTCCGTTATATGAGAATCTTCATAAGAACTAAGATTTTTATCTATGATGTTCTTACTATGACTAACTTCCGTTCTATGATAATATTCTTTAAGAACTAAGATTCTTATCTATGATGTATTGATAATCAATAACAAATCAATCTATTCACTGACAAATCAAACTTGGATGAATGTTCAAGGACGAATCAAACTATTCACTGACAATTCAAACTAATAACTGTTACCCTAAAAGTCACAAATCAGATCAAAATCAAACTTCCATTCTTTGAGAATTTTCTAAAGAATAACTTTCATTTTCTTAGAATCTTCTAAAGACTATCTTTCGTTCTTTGATAATATTCTAAAGACTAACTTTCGTTCTGTTAGAATCTTCTAAAGAATAACTTTTGTTTTCTTAGAATCTTCTAAAGACTATCTTTTGTTCTTATAGAATCTTTTATAAACTAACTTTCGTTCTTTTAGAATCTTCTTAAGAATAACTTATGTTGTCTTAGAATCTTCTAAAGACTATTTTTCGTTCTTTGAGAATCTTCTAAAGAGTAACTTCTATTATTTGAGAATATCCCGGATACTAACTTTTGTTCTTTAAGAATCTTCTAAAAACTAACTTCTGTTCTTTGAAAATCTTCTAAAACTAACTTCTGTTCTTTTAGAATCTTCTAAAGACTAACATCCGTTCTTTGAGAATATTCTAAAAACTAACTTTCGTTCTTTGAGAATATCCAAAATACTAACTTCTGTTCTATTAGAATCTTCTAAAAAATATCCGCAACTCCTCACTCAACTGGCAAAATGCCAAAATTTTTAGGCCGGCTGCCATGATTGGGGTTCGAACCCCGGTACCTCCACTTATGTGTGTGAGTTTATAATTGCTTTGCAATTTTGTCTATCTACCAAGAAAAAAAAAAAGAATCTTCTAAAAAATAACTTCCATTATTTGAGAATCTTCTAAAGAACAACTACCGTTTTTCAAAATTTTCTAAAGACCAGCTTCCGTTCTTTTAGAATCTTCTAAAGATTAACAATCTTTTAGAATCTTTTGTTATTTATTTTCATATATGATATATCTTAATCAGGGTCGTCTTAAATAATTTAGAGACCCTGTTATAATTTAAGATATTGTCCCCAAAAAAAAGCACAAAAAAATTGATGGTCTTATAGAAATATTGGGGTACAAAAAACAAAGGTTTTGATTGGGTTAAATGTTGAAAATAAATAAATTTTTGAGCCCAAAAGACTAGCCCTATATGGGAAAAATATATATTAAAAAAAACTAAATTTATTATAAAGAAGATGCCTGCTAGGACTAGAACACAGGACAAGGAAGCAACAAATGAAATAGAAAACCGCTAGACCACGCGCTTCTATTGTTATGGCCTTGAATATAAAAATAAAAATTTAGGCCCAAAAAAATTGAGGTCCGGTGTCATAGTCAGCCTCGACGGGTTATGGGCCGCCCTGATCTTAATCTATCATATGGCAGTATATATTTAACTAAAAAATAATTTATTTTTATCCGTATATAGTTAATAGATTAATATAAGTAGTTGAAAATAATTAACATCTTCAACAAACCAAGAAAAAGATGATAGATACTAAATATGAACTATCCAAATTGACCTTTGCATTCAATATGTGAATATAATCTCTTATTTCTAAATGTTAACCCGAACGCAATATTAACCCTAGATTTAACTTAATTCTATCGCCTGATTTTACTATATTAACCTTAGATTTAATTTAATCAAAATGTTAATTGTTATGGAAATCTCCTATTGTTATGCAAAGCTCTCTTATCCTTATTTATTAATTTTGTTAATTCTAGTCTGCATCAACTTAACCTAATAATTTCCCTCTAAAATGCGGGAGCGGTTATGGTGCATAAGGAAAACCTTATGCACCGTGCATAAATCTCAACATAATTGTTTCCTACACCCCCAAAGGAAACCAAATAAAACAAAACAAAACGAACAAAACTCGGAAACAAACTGAATCATCACCGTCGTTCATCATCATCACCATTGGAATCTTCAATCTCATCATCAACATCGTCGTTCATCATCATCACCGTACCGGAATGCCAAAACCATTTTGTTGTGGAAATGGTTTATGTGAGTTGTACTCCAAACCCATTTTGCTGTGGAAATGGTTTCCAGAATCTTCAATCTCATCATCAACATCGTCGTTCATCATCATCACCGTCGGACAGTTTGTTTGAAGAGAGAAGGAAAAACTTCTCTCTCTAAGTTTAACTTAGATTGAAACCTAGGATTATTACACGTGTACACTAGATCTAATGGTTGTGAAGTGTTTATGCACGATGCATAAGGAAATGACTTATGCACCATAACTTTTGCCTGAGAGGTGAGGCTAGGGTGAGAGAGGCAAGAGGGAAAACGAATCTGAGAATTGTGTTTTACAAATAATATATTCTATCTTCTCATTCTCATGGTTAATTACTTTCCAAAAATTCTCTTATTCTAAATCTCTTATTATTATGCTCCCTTGCACATGTTTCATTCTTATTTCATTACACCAATTAACCTGTATTTGTGTGGCTCTTCCAAAACCTAAATGCCATTTTGTTATTCCTATACCAGTATATTGTGTGTTATATATTAAAACGTGATGCTTAGCCTGTCGAAAAACATGAATTAGTTATCTAATCCTAAGAAATTAAAAGCCAAGCAAGGAACGAATAAAAGGAGAAGCCGCATGGTAACAGAGGGAAGACATATAGTTAAATTCTAAAACAGTAAAAGCAAATATCCTTTTTCAATGAATTTTACTTTTCTTGTCAATTGAGTAATGTGATGAACATTATATAATTTTCTCTGAGGACAAAATACTTTAGTAGTGAAGGTGTAAGATTTTTTTTAAGCAAGCATATTTACTTATCTTGTTCATTAGGTAAAGTTTCAAGAGCATAAAAATTTAAAGCACTACACTGAGCCCATCTATATATAATACGCATTTTGATTTGTATTCCTCAACCATTGTTCTATTGGATGATTAATGGCATCCCAAACTATTAAACAAAAGTTTGTGGAACTACAAAAATCAAAGCAAACACCCCAAAATTCACGACCGAAGTTACAAAGGGTGCAAAAGTCTCTCAGAAATAGAAAAAACTTTGAGAAGCATTACTTACCAAAGTTGGTGTCAATAGGTCCTATTCATCATGACAACACATTGGGATGTGTTGGAATCTTCTTCAATCAGAGGAACATTGGGCTATTATCCTAAGGAGCACAGTCGTCAGAAAAAATGAAACCATTAAACATCATATATTGTCTTCTCTATGGAGTGGAGTGAAAACTGAATTTGAAGTCATAATATCCAACACTTGCTGGAGTGTGGGGGATGGGAGAAAAATACACTTATGGCTAGATTCCTTGTGTGGAACTAGCTTAGCTAATGTATACCATATCCCTCCTCAAAATATTGAAACTCTACCTACCTCTATGAGTCAATTCATTGAGGATCAGCAGTGGAAAATATCAGATGAATTAAATAATAACTATCCTAATATGAGAAACCTTGTTGCGCAAGTCATCCTTCCTAGTCAATGCAAACCAGACAAGTTGATTTGGAAGCATACCAATAATGGAGATCTAACTCTTAAAGATACTTATTCTTTCAAAAAGTTCCAATACCCAAAGTTACCTTGGACCAAAGCTATTTGGTGTAAGGATGTTCCCCCCTCAAGATCATTACTAGTTTGGAGACTTATGTGGGATATGAAGGTCAGCAATACACAAGAATGGGGGTTGAATTGTGTTAGCTTTTTCTTCTTTTTAAACTAAGTCCAGAGTTCAGAGTCTTATATAGTTCATATCCTGAAACAATGTTTAGAGTCTAATGCAGGCTAGGGGTGGAAATAGGCCAGGGCGAGCCGGGCTATGCTTAAAAAGGCCAAGCCTAGTTGAAAAATCTAAAACTTAAGTCTGGTCTATTAGCCTGTCAAAGGCTTTATTTTAAATCTGGCTATGCTTATAAAATTTGACATATTTATAAAAAGATAAATTTTTTAAATGGCTAATAAGTCAAAAAAAAAATTGTAAATCATGTACATCCATTTTCCTCCACTTTATTAGCGCGCGCGCGCGCACACACACACATATATATATATATATTGCACGTATATCCAATAGAATTTTGTAGAGCTAACACATCCATTTTGTAGAGGGTAATACGTGTGTATTATAAAATGTATTTTATAGAGGTGAATATGCGTGTATTATATAATGTAGTATATATAATTACACATATATGGGCCGTCATGATAGGCCTAGTAGGCTTTTCTACAAGCCTTAGCCTATTTAAATCAATGAACTTTTTAAAAAACTTGAGCTTAACCTATTTAATAAACGAGCTACGACAAGGCGGGCTTTAAGTAAGTCGAGTCATAGGCCCCTGACGAATGGCCGGGCCTATTCCCATCCGTATGCAGCAGATAAAGTAAAGATACAGAGAGAAGAGAAAGACATAAGCAATTATACAGGTTCCTTCCACAATCCGGAAGTAGTCATGTCCCCCTTGCACTTCCAATGATAGTTCACTAAAATCATAATTTGATTACAAATGCTCAAGCACATAAGCAAGAGACTTACTATGCTCAAGCATAAAAGCAAGAGACTTCTAAACAAACAAAATTACACATAAAGATGTTTGGTTTGAAGACTTGATATATAATCAGTGGTGTTCATAATACAAATCAGATATAAACTCTTAAGACTCTAGAATTTCAAAGATATGTAAGTTTATAAGAAATTCTAAGTGAACTGATATGCAACAATTTCAGCAGAGTTTTGGTACAAGTAAATTGTTGTTGAGTCTCTACAAATCTTCAAGTCTTCATTTCTTTACATATATGTATGATACGTTATAGAAGTGCCATCACATCAAAGGAGTCGTTGTTGAAGCTTGATCATCACCAATGATTTGTTTCTTGATTTGGTTAATGTCCTAGGATGAAACAATTTGAAATTCATTCCTTGTTTGGAGAAATTAACAAGCATAGACACAACTGTAACTTGTACTATACGCAGACAAGAGTGGAGTAGAGGAGTAGTGGTTGTACAATTGTATTTATTTGTAAATTTTGATTGTAGAAGCCCTTTTGTGTGAGGCAAAGAAGTCTCTGACTTGTGTGTTGGAGCAATTGCAATCTTGTGTGATTATAGCGAAAAAATCTATTAGAAGTACAAGGCGACTTGACTAACTTGGATTGTGGGGTGAACCATGATCTCTCTCTCTCTCTCTCTCTCTCCCTCCCTCCCTCCCTCCCTCCCTCCCTCCCTCCCTCCCTCCCTCCCTCTCTCTCTCTCTCTCTCTCTCTCTCAATCTTGCTATATTTTATAAAATTAATATTTTCAGAAAAATTCTAGTATTTTTCTCACCTACATGCATTATTAGCATTAATGTCATAGAATACGGTTTTCCACAAAAAATAATAGAATTTTTTAACAAAGGAATGATTAATTAATTATGAAATTTCTTTCCTCATAATTAAGAATTTCTTAAACAATTGATAATGAATTCATCCCTTATTTTATGGTGAAGATTCTTATGATGTTATAACTATGCCTAAATAATTAGGGAACAAAATTTGATACGTGACTTTATCCTTACTCAAAACAAAATTGTAATTTTGTACATTTTAATTAAAAAAATCAAAAAAAAAATAATATATATATATATATATATATATATATATATATATATATAAGAGTAATAGAAAAACGGACAAATGTGTGCTTATCTTTTCTCTAGTACAATATGGTAGTTAAAAGCAAATTTAGGGTGGTTTGTTTTTAACCACCATAAGGATTTGAAGCTTAATTTTACCTAGAATATGTTGAAAATGATCCCTTTTGTTGAAAAACTCTAGTATTTATGTCTCGCAAAATAGTCCAAACACAAGAGAACCAAATCAAATGAAAAGCATGACAAATGTTTTTTGAAAAACCACCCAACAATCGAAATTGAAGTAAGCGGTCCTTAACATGAGTTGTCTTGAATGAAACCCAACTCAACTAATTGTAAATATCTAGCCGTATTTTACCAAATTAGTCGCATGTCAAAATCAAATGATCAATATCCTCTTGACAGCCGCAGCCACCCCAACTCTACACCACCCTTAATACTAATCAAATTTTTCCTCCATGAAAAAGATACTCTCCCCCTCCTCCCATCACTGATAGTTCCACCTTTCTCACCATACCTCGCTGCTAAGACTCGATACCACAATAACCTTTTTCCTCCCCCAACCTCTAACACAACTTACCGAGTAAAGACAAATTAAACTATCTAATCCTTCTGACCCTCATACCTCGATCCTCCTTTTTAAATAAAGAGTATCCCAGTTAATCCAAGATATTTTCGTAGCAAAGTGTCATCGGAAAATTGCAAGTGAGAAATACTAACACTGTCTGTTTGGACAACCTTGTAACATGAGAATAAATCAGCACGGACTAAAGCATTCATTATAAAATTAGGGCCTTCTGCCGCAATTTTAAAGAGAAACGACGAAAGAGGGTCGCCTTGGTGCAGACCTCATTCTAACTTGAACTCGTTTGATGACAGTCATTCACTAGTACAAATGCAGACGTTGTAGTTACACACTCCATGATCCATTTGCGCCATTAAACAAGAAAATTCAGTTTGGTCATAACATCATTAAGGTAACGTGAATCAACAAAATCAAAAGCCTTCTTAAAGTCGACTTAAAAAGGAGCAATTCTTTTTTCAAGCGACGAGCATCATATACAATCTTTTTTGTAATTAAAATACCATCTAGAATTTGTGTGCCATGAAAAAAAAAAGTTGAATAAGACTCTGAAGTGACACTTCTGATGACACAACGCAGTCTATTAGATATCACCTTAGCCAACACTTTATGCATACACCCAATCAAAGAGATTGATCTAAAGTCTTACAAACGTTGAGGGCTTTCCACCTAGGGAATAAGATCGATAAAAGTACTATTTATTCCTTCAGATAACTTCTCATTCCAATGAAATTCATAAATGAAGCACATAATATCATCTTTAAGCTCAGCCAAAAAATCCTTAAAGAATCCATAATTAATTCCATCGGGCCCCTGACTCATAGAACTATCACAGTCTCACATCGCCTGCTTCACCTCTTTTACACAAAAAGGTTTTGTTAAAACTCCATCTTGCTCCTGATTGAGAGTTTTGAAAGTAAGATTTTCCAAGTTTACATAGCAGAAGTGATTAGCAAAATGATTGAAGATTGCGCTTTTGATATCAGTCACTCCCTCGATTTGTGACCCATTAACTGACAGAAAGACAATTGAGTTCGATATTCTCCTATATGACATAATACCATGAAAGAATTTGGAGTTAGCATCACCTTCTTTTAGCCAATCAACGGCTCATGTACGTTACCTCTATATAAGGGAACTTTACACGGTCCCAAAGATACGAAATCATTCAACCCTAAACCCTTATTATTGCTCTGTAAACTGACTTGAATGTCGGAGTGTCTGCAGGTAAAACCACATTTGTTCCAGAGCCAACTAACACCCAAAACAACTGCATCGGATGTCATCAATTTGGTCACGTACAATCAACGCTACATTCTCTTTCAGTTTGCTCATCTCAAACTTAAATCAATAAACTCACAACAACTAATTGTTGTGCAATCAATTTATTTTTACTCGCATTTATCATAACAAAACATTTACCTTAAAATCAACAAACAAACAAACATTTTCTACACAAAAACTACGTATCTTTGAAGTTTCCATCACACCCAGAGATATGTAGGAGCAAGCGACCACTCTTGTCAAGCACAATATGAACAAAAAAAAAATTCCCTCTATTTAAAACCAAACCATTTCCATTTCAAAATCATATTTTAATTCGCATTTAATACTTAAAAGAAATAAATAATTTAGAAGTTAACAAAATCTTGCGCAAGTAATTAGTGGTAACCGTTTCTTAACGAATGTTGTCGAGTGCTAATATCTTCCCTACGTAAAATCCCAAAATCTTATTTCAAAGACCATTTAATTTGTTTTAAGTGGTTTTTTTCGACATTTTACCTATTTTAATAAAGGCTTAATTGCATGTTTGGTCCCTTAAGATTTCAAATTTGTCTCTTATGTTTTATAAGTTTCAAGTTAATCTCTTATATTATAAATGTTTGAAGTTAGACCAAACCGTTATTCACAATGAAATAAGTTAATATCTTGCGCCACATAATATTAAGTTTAATAAAATAAGGAAATTTTAAATTTTTTTTGTTAAAACTGATTTTATAATTTTTTTATATTATTTTATTATCAAATTAAGATATTTCTTTCAAATCCTCTCAAAAAGATATTTCTTTCAAATGTTATTACAAAGCACCGATCATCCGTTCTCCCCACCTCTTCAATGGTGTTTTTGTGTGTATATATTCAAATAAAACACTGAGAATTCAAACTTATCCAACGAGAAGAAAAACAAATTAATCATTGAAATCTAAATGAAAAACTAAAGAAAAATGAAAAATTTATGGCAAAAACGGAGCTGTGTAAATTGAGATTTGAGACCGTCGAAGTGCTACTACATCACTCTTCATATATTTATATCCAAACAAAAATATATGGATGGTGTGGAAAATATCAATCGGATGAGTTGCATATAGAATGAAGTAAAGAAACGGCAGCAGCGTCCCCCCGTAAGCTTAGCTCATTTGGTAAGGAATAATGCATAATAGATGCAGGGGCTGAGTTTGAAGATAAGGAATAATCCTCTCTAGTCGCTATGCTACTTCACCAAAAACATAATTCTAGGTTTTGTGGGAATTTGGGAAGATAATTTTGAGAATATGTTTACGTTTGAAGTAGACGTTTTCTTGCTATTTTAGGTCAATTTCTGAGCATATATAAATAGGAAAAACATCAGAATATGAGTTTTTTTTATCTCATCTTTACATAGCAGACGAATTGCTTACTTTTGAGTGTTGTAAAATCGATTTCTATGGAAGCTTAAACCCTAGGTTGATTCACTGATTCAGGTTGTTCATCAAGGATATTGAGGTTCAGTTTACAATGTCAATTCTGTTTTCATGATTCTATTTCTTTTCTTTCAAACCTTAGTTGTGCAATTTCAATTTATGATTGTTGGTTAACCCGAATATTGTCATTGCTCTAATCTATTTTGAGATAATCGGTTGATGCTTTCAAATTAGAGTCAAGATTATTCGAATCAAAACTGAGCGGTTGTTTGTGTTAATTAGAATAAGGTTTGTTAGAATCTATCATGGTAGTTATAGGGTTTGATTGAATTCAGTTTCTAATTTAATTGTGATCTTGTAACGGTTGTGCAAGAACTTCAGTTAATCATAAGTTATGATGGTTTAACGGTTGTAGTCTGTCTCGATAGGAATTCAAATACGACTCATCGTCGGTTGATTGGTTAGTCTTGTAATCAAAGAATTAAAGGGAACAATTCTTTGAACAGATGATATATCCCATGAACACCATCATAATCAGTTAATCGATCATCTTAAATTGATTGTTATTTCAGTATTTTTTTTCAAAATAATTGAAACCCCCCATTTTATATCATTGCATTCTATTTACAGTGTTCTTATTTGATCATTTTTAAGTCAGAAATCCTCGTGAGGACGACCAAAATTAACTGCCTTATACTACTCTTTTTGTAAAAAATATTTTGATCTCGCGCGACAGCAATCAAATTTATTGTATGTTATATATTAAAATGCGATACTTAGCCTGTGGAAAAACATGAATTAGGTATCTAATCCTATGAAATTAAAAGCCAAGCAAGGAATGAATAAAAGGAGAAGCCGCATGGTAACAGAGGGAAGACATATAGTTAAATTCTAGAACAGTAAAAGCAAATATCCTTTTTCCATGAATTTTACTTTTCTTGTCAATTGAGTAAAGTGATGGACATTATATAGTTTTTTCTGAGGATAAAATACTTTAGTGGTGAAGATTAAGGATAAAACTGGATTAAAGTTTCAAGAGCATAAAAATTTAAAGCACTACACTGAGCCCATCTATATATAACACACATTTTGATTTGTATTTTCATTAAGTTTGAAAGATCAATATCCCTCAACCATTGTTCTACTGAATGAATGATGGCATCCCAAACTACCCTTGAAAAAAAAATTGTGGAGCTAGAAAATTCAAAGCAAATACCCCAAAATTCACGACCAAAGATACAAAGGGTGCAAGAGTATCTCAGAAATAGAAAAAACTTTGAGAAGCATTACTCACCCAAGTTAGTGTCAATAGGTCCCATCCATCATGACAACACAAATCTGAACACAGGAGAGAGGTACAAGCTTATGTGGGCAAAAAAATACCTCGAGAATACAGGCCGCAATCCACGTGATCTACACAAAAAGATTGCCGATAAAATCAATGAACTGAAGGGTCATTTTAGCGATGATGTTTTAACTTTAACCGGCAAGTCTCTTGAAGGCTTTGGTAGCCTTGAAGAAAAATTGTCGTGGATGTTGTTCGTGGATGGATGTTCTTTGTTGCATATCTTGGAGAAAGCCAAGCTTGATGAACCAGGGCACATGAATATTAAGGTTGATCAATTGGTTCTTGTGATGATGGATGTTCTTTTGTTGGAGAATCAACTTCCTTACGTACTACTCAAGCTATTGTGGAAAGACGACAACGAGAGTGAATTGAAAAAAACTATGAAAAATTTCCTCAATTGTCATCATTGGGCCACACCAGAAAATAAGAGGAGCTCGAGGAAGAGACGAATTCAAGAGACTAGCTATGCGGTTCCAAACAAACAAGGAGGAGAACAACATAGTGTATTGATATTGAATGAGTCAGAGTCACCACCCACTCATCTTCTTGATCTTCAGCGTAATATCATCCTCATTGCATCTCCCAAGGTACAATAGAAATATTAGAGACAAAAGTAAAATTCGTTACTAAATTTGTCTTTAAAACTTAGGGTGCGTTTGTTTCAAGTTTATCAAATTTATTTTTAGGAATAACTTTGTTAGCTTAACGACAAAATTAGAAAAATATTTTTCCTTTTTCCGTTTTTAAATATCATCACTTTTTAAAAAAAAATAATATTAGTTTTACGTCTACCTATCATTAATTATCAACTTTTTGAGAAATAATCTAGCACAGTTTCTATTTTTGGTTTATTAACATGCGCCCTTGGTGCACATGTTAGCATTTTCCATATTATAATTACAAAGTGGAGGATAGTGATTAGAGGGTTGAACTATAATAAAATAATTAATACTATGTAGAAAAGATAAAATAACACTTGTTTTAAAATGTTTTTTCTTTGCAAAATGTGATATTTATTATTGTAAGTGAAAACAAATTTTGAAATTTTATTGTTATGATCCAATCCATTTCTGATTAAAACATAGAGTAAAAGCAGTGAGGATAACAAAGAGAAATGGAGAAAAAAGAGTGCAGATGAAAACGTCAAGATGATGACATACAGGAACATACAAGATCTAAAAGCAGTAGGAATAAGACTTAAGTCAAGCAAGACACGGAGGCCAAGAGACATAGATTTCTCCGAAGGATGGTTCGCTGCAAAACTAACTCTTCCTGAGATCGTTGTGGACGACACATCAGCCGCTACATTTCTCAATCTGATAGCATATGAGATGTGTCCAGATTTTGAGAACGACTACGGGATTTGTTCTTTTGCAGCTTTCATGGACTCGCTTATCGACCATCCTGAAGATGTGAAGGTACTGCGATCAAAAGGGATTTTACTCAATTCCCTTGGGAGTGATGAGGAAGTTGCTGATCTTTTCAATATCATAAGTACAGACTTGGTACCGAACTCAGAAACATATGTAGAGGTTAGAGCCAAAATACATGAGCATTACTGTAATAGATGCAAGACATGGATAGCAGAGGGTTTTCACACCTACTTCAGCAATCCTTGGGCATTTATTGCATTCCTTGCCGCGTTTATCGCTCTTGCCCTTACTTTCACTCAGACGTGGTTTGCGATTAACCCGGCTAGCTAATAAAGGTGGTTCATTATGGCAATGTTGCTTTCATACGAATAAAATTCCGTAACGTTTGTGTTGGTAATGCACCGTGCATAATAATTGCCATCTGGTAAGGCAAGTAGTGTACTTCACTTCTCTGTGGTTTGTTTTGAATTTTTGGGTTAAGTTGGCGTGTCCCTTCTTGAGTCTTGACTATGAGTATCTCAGAAATAAAGAGTGCCTTTTCTGTGTTGTGTGTTTGAATTGAAACATGAATTTTCATATTTCAAGTTAATTTATTTAAATAAATATTCTCATAGATGATCTGCGTGTCTCTATATTGTCGAAATTATGTCGATTTTGTTTAGATGAGTTATTTAATATTGTGTTCATCGACATTGCAACAAGTGAATAGACCAGATGAGCTAATAAGACAGGTATACTATAGAGTAGTACTAGACATGGCAACACACAAAGTATTGGTTACAAAATAACCTAACAACAAATAAGTGTGGTACATAAAAAACGGAGATACGGACAGTCGGTACCATCTTTCCGCTATAATTTCATCTATAATTTTATCTCGTGTGCATTGTAACAATCTTTTCACATTTCCTGTATGTAGTTGATTGTTTTGTTCTTTGCTTATATGTACTTTAGCAGTGCATGTAGATAGTAAAACTGGTGGGGAGATTCCTCTTAGAAAAACATGAAACTGAATCTATTGAGAATAAACTAGAATTGATTAGATGTACTTTAGTTTATTCTGAGGACATATTAGTCAAATTCAAAAATAGTAAAAGCAAAGATCCTTCTACTTTTCTTGTTCATTGTGTAAAGTGATGAACATATGAAGAGGACAGGTATAAAAATCGATTAAAGTTGAAGTGTAGGATTATTTTAAGCAGGCATATTTAGTTATCTTGTTCATAAGGTAAAGGTTTGAGAGCATGGAAAACTAAAGCACTGCACTGAGCCCATATTATATAATACACATTTTGATTTACATTTTCGATAACTTTGAATGATCAATATCTCTCAACCATATGATGGCATCCCAAACTATTAAAGATAAATTTGTTGAGCTACAAAAATCAAAGCAAACACCCCAAAATTCACGACCGAAGATACAAAGGGTGCAAGAGTATCTCAGAAATAGAAAAAACTTTGAGAAGCATTACTCGCCCAAGTTGGTGTCAATAGGTCCTATCCATCATGACAACACAAATCTGAAGTTAGGAGAGAAGTACAAGCTTAGGTGGGCGGCGAAGTACATCGAAAACACCGGACACATTCCAGAGGATCTGCACAAAAAGATTGCAGATAACATTGATGAACTGAAGGGTCATTTTGGTGATGATGTTTTAACTTTAACCGGAAAGTTTCTTGAAGGCTTTGGTAGCCTTGAAGAAAAGCTATCGTGGATGTTGTTTGTGGATGGATGTTCTTTGTTGTATATCTTGGAGAAAGCCAAGCTTCATGAGCCGGGGCACATGAATATTAAGGTTGATCAACTTGTTCTTGTGATGATGGATGTGCTTTTGTTGGAGAATCAACTGCCTTATGAAGTACTCAAACTATTGTGGAAAGATAACAAGGAGAGTGAATTGATAAAAAGCATGACGAATTTCCTCGACTGCCACCATTGGGCAACACCAGATGAGTCACAGTCAGATAAGGAGAAGGACATGGTTCCAAAAGGAAAAGGAGAAGGAGAAGGAGAAGGAGAACATAGTGTATCAATTCCATTACAAAATGAGTCACAATCAGAGACACCCACTCATCTTCTTGATCTTCAGCGCAAAATCATCCTCACTACATCTAATTCCAAGGTATAACAGAAATAACAATAGAAATTAGGGTTAATAGATCTTTACCCCCTGTAATATAGTTCATTTCTGGTTTTACACCCTGTAAAAAAAAAATTGATTTACCCCCGTAAGAAAATTAATATACTTCTTGGTTTTTGTTTGGCCTAGTAAGGGGGTAAATAAAAAAAATTACCGGAGATGAATCAAAAAAAATATTTTACAGGAGGAAAACCGGAAATGACCTATATTACAGAGAGTAAAGACCTATTAACCCTAGAAACTACAAACAAAATAATATTAGGTTACTAAATTTTGTCCCCAACACTTGAGGGCAGAATTAGAAACAGAGTTTGTTTCATTAGTATTTCAACCATTATCATAATTACAAAGGGGAGGACAGTAATCAGAGGGGTGTACATAATAGTAATTAGAGAGTTAAACCAAAATAAAATAATTAATACTAGGTAGAAAAGATAAAATAACATCCTTTTTTGAGAGGGAAATAACACCTTTTTTTAAATATTTTTCCTTTGCAAATGTGATATTTATTACTGTACATAGCAATTGTATTTTGAATTTTTATTATTATCATAAACAAGATGATCCAATTCATTTCTGACTAAAATATAGACCAACATCAATGAAGCAAACAACAAGAAATGGAGTCAGAAGAATTCAGAGGAAAATCTCAAGAAGAATGCAAAGGAAAATGTCAAGATGATGACATACAGGAGCATACAAGATCTAAGAGCAGTAGGAATAAGACTTAAGTCAAGCAAGACACGGAGGCCAACAGACATAGATTTCTCTGCAGGATGGTTTGCTGCGAAACTGACTCTTCCTGAGATTGTTGTGGACGACACATCAGCCGCTACTTTCCTCAACCTGATAGCATATGAAATGTGTCCAGATTTTGAGAACGACTACGGAATTTGTTCTTTTGCAGCTTTCATGGACTCCCTCATTGACAATCCTGAAGACGTGAAGGAATTGAGATCAAGAGGGATTTTGCTCAATTCCCTTGGGAGTGATGAGGAAGTTGCCGATCTTTTCAATATCATAAGTACTGACTTGGTACCTAATACAACAATATATTTTGAAGTCAGAGAAAAATTACATGAGCATTACTGTAATAAATGCAAGACTTGGATAGCGCTGGGTTTTCACACTTACTTCAGCAATCCTTGGGCCATTATTGCATTCGTTGCTGCGTTTACCGCCGTTGTTCTTACTTTCATTCAGACCTGGTTTGCAATTAACCCGGCTTGCTAAATAAGGTGGTTCATTATGGCAATGTTGCTTTCATACGATTAAAATTTCATAACAAAAATAGTTCCAGTGTGTGTTGGCATTGCACCGTGCATAATGATTGGCTTCTGGTAAGGCAATTAGTGTTCTTCAATTCTCTAAGGACTGTGTTGAATTTTTGGGTTAAGTTGGTGTGTCCCTTCTTGAGTATCTCATAAATGATGAGTGCCTTTTTTCTTTGTGCTGTGTGTTTTAATTGAAACATGAATTTTCATATTTCAAGTGTATTTCTACGAATTTCTGTTGAATTGTGTTATTTCAACAAATGAACCATTAGTCTATTACATGTATTATTTTATAACTGTCATTTCTGAGTTTGACAGAAATTACATTTTGGTTAGTGTAAAAATCTAAAGATGCGATTTGTTATGCATTTCGTCATTCTATCCCTTCGTAACTGATCATTATCTCGATTAAACATTTCAATTTCAAAGTTGAAGTACTGACGAGGGATAATCTATTGATTGTTTCCTTAATCGATTAAAGATGCCATTTCGGTAAAAATATAAAAACGTTTTCATATTCATTTCAATCTATTCAGTGGCTATAAAAGTATAAATTCCACAGATGACAGGTCCTACTAGTATACCAAATACCTGCTAAATGACAGGACTTGTAACAATTCATCATGCATTCATAAAAATAAGATAAATTTATTTCTTTATACCACCTATTTTCAGTTCACTTTACCCTCAACAAATGTTTGAACATGTTAAATTGTGGCAAAGTCATCCATAATCCTAAGATCACCGAAGTTGACTTGTTGCACCTGGTCGGTATTCCCCAATTCCTAGTAGGTCCTGTAAAAGTATCAACATGTTACGATTAACTGATGGTCTTTGTTCGAATACAAAATAATTCGTCACTTTGAATGTTTAGTTATAACAGAATTTTTATTTATTTTGAGATATATATGTTCATGACTGTACTTTATTCTCTTTCAAACTCAATAGGACTGTTAAAAAAATGATCATTTTAGGTTGGAATACAGGCTTTCAATTGCAATTATTCAATTTATCTATGATAAAATAACTAATCTCAGGGAACACCTACACAAAATCAATTTGAGAACAAGAATTAAAAGGTAGTATTCCTTTTTGTATTGTAATTTAAATCGTAATTTCAAATATATGGAACCAAAAGAAGAAGAAAAAAAATCAACCGACTTTTATGGACATAAAGCCTCTGTTAAGAGAGAAAGCTTCTAGTTTAATGTGTATATTCTGAAAGAGCTTGGCCAAAATGGTGTCGAAATGAAGAAAACGACTAAGTACTATGGAGATGACCCAATTATTAGCTTAGATACTATTGGCCAAGTGCACAATTATGTCAAATAAAATACATATGTGAAGGACAACACCAGGTCATACACTACTTTTATCTCAGTTTTTATGTAATTTTAGTTGAGTTCAGGTGTCTTTTGGCATAAGTTAGAAGCTACAAAAGAACAATTCTGGCACTTGAAGGAAGCAAAAATCGTGCTCCGATTCTGCATATCGTAGCCCGATTTTTACTCAAGTTTTGAAGCTTTTGCTTCGTAAAAAATCGGGCTACGATGGAACTCCATCGTGCTCCGATTTGAGGAGCGTCAGACCACATTTTGAATTTTAAGAAGAAATCGTGCTCCGATTTCCAGCATCGGGCTCCGATTTCGGCGAGACTCGGATTTTTATTATAAAAGGGAATTGGTTTTTTGAAGCAAGGGTTAGAAATTTTGGAGAGGAAAACATACTTTTGGAGCTAGATCACTGAGCAGAAGGTGGGAGACCATCAAAAACTCACAGTTGGTTCCTAATTACATGTAATGAATTCTTCTTTATCATTAGTTATTTATGCATTAGCCATGAGTAGCTAAATCTTTTGTGATTAGGTCAAGAGATGATTCTGTAACAGCTTATGTGATGTAACCTGAAACTCTTAGTTTATGAATGTCAATCGAGTTTATTCAGTTTATATTGTTCTTAATGCTTTTATGATTCTGACCAAATATAATTGATCTAGAAATTATACGACTACTGACACTAGCGTGTAACATCGGAAACATGTATGCTGTTCAACTTAACGGACAATCTAGGGATGGAAAGTTGTTAGGTTGTGATAATTGAATTAACGAACTGACAAACCTGTGATAATTATAGGTTCACCTAAGGAATTAGGGAATTGTGATTAGATAAGAGAACTTAGGATCAAGGGATTGACCTAAGTTAATGTGTTAATTCGTCGTTGACTTTGTGACATTCGTAGCATAAGAAACAGGTTGCATAATTAGTTATGTGCAGATGAATCAAATGACCTAGTCATATCTCTCTAATTATTTCAAAAACCAACACTTTGTTACTAATTTATTTACAATTGCACTCAAATCCAATTGCCCAAGGCACCCCCCCCCCCCCCCCCCCCCCCCCCCCCCAATTTAAGTATATCTTAAGGTTAACGTTCTTGTTAAGTAGAGATTGAAACAGTCCCTGAGGAAACGAATTATTCTATTACGCGATTTAAATTAGTACACTTGCTAAGTTTTCATCAAGTTTTTGGCGCCGCTGCCGGGGACTGTTGATTTCAACAAGGCAGCAACGTTAATTGTTAAGATTTTGCATTGTTTAAATTTTTATATGTACATTGAAAAAGTTTATTTGGTTGTTTATGGTGCAGTGCTACTAAGGTATTCTTTTGCTGTTTATGCGAGGTAGAGTCCAACCTGAGGACTTGCTGCACGATCCTGAAATCGAAAAGACCGCAAGAGCTAATCGAAGAGCAGTTCGGTTGGCAAGATCAGCTGAAGGTATACACAGTAACTCTTCACCTACAACCCTTCACCCCATTGAAATTGAACCACCCGAACCTGAATTCATAATCATGGGAGAGCCACAACCACCACCTAGACCGATGATGGGGGACTATGGATTGGATGCCAACCGTGGCCATCTAACTCATGTTTTCCAACCAGCCAATCCGGTAGCTTTTGACATCAAGAGTTCTGTCCAACAAAACCTTAAGGAAAATCCGTATGATGGGCGCGATGACAGAAGCCCTCATGAGCACTTGAGCCACTTTCATGAAACCTGTCAGTTCTATGTGCCACCCGCTAATGTCACTGAAAGCCAAAAGAAGCTTAGATTATTCCCTTTTACCTTAACCGGTAGAGCCAAAGATTGGTTGCTGTCCATACCTAGTGGAACCATTCAAACTTGGGCTGAACTCGAGCTCAAATTCCTTAAGAGATTTTTCCCTATGTCCAAATACTGGGAAAAGAAACACGAGATCACCAACTTTAAACAAGGGGAGAGTGAGACCTTATATGATGCGTGGGAGCGTTTTAATCTATTGCTCAAGAGGTGCCCTGCACATGGCCTAGACGAAAAATCTTACCTGCAAGTTTTCACCGAGGGGTTAACCGCCAATCACAGAATGTTTCTAGATGCCTCAGCAGGTGGAAGTATGAGAACCAAGACTGACCATGAAGTCCGAAACCTGATTGAAAACATGACTCAAAATGAGCATCGAGCTGATGCCGAGAAAAAGAAAAGGGGAGTGTTTGGGGTGAGTGATCACACTGCTATTTTTGCTAACCAAACAGCCATGAACAAACACCTTGAAACTTTGACTAAACAAGTCCAAGCCATAACCATGGGACAGTTACAAGCTCAACAGGCCCAAGTTCAACAAAGGTGTGATTTCTGCCAAGGAGATCATGCAAATGGTGAGTGTTCTTTAGAGGGATCCAATGAGGAAGCCAACTACATGGCCAATTATCAAAAGAATAATCCCTACTCCAACACTTACAACCCAGGCTATGCTAAACATCCCAACTTGAGTTACTCTAACACAAATACCCTTAACCCTCTACTTCCTAACCCTCCACGCCAACAACCGCAACAACAACAAAGGCCTCCTGCAGCTTGGGAAGAAGCCATGGCCAAGTTCATGAAGATGACTCAAAGCAACCTGGAGGAAATGAAAGCAAGTCAAGAGGCTGAAAGAAAGAATAATGAGGCTGCCCGAAAAATGCTTGAAACTCAAATTGGGCAAATGGCGAAGCAAATGGCTGAACACACAAAAGGAGGATTCTCAGGCAACACTCAAGATAATCCGAAGAACAATGAGAGTTGCAAGGCTATTGAATTGAGGAGCAAAAAGGTTTTGACACCTTTAACCCCGAAAGTAACAAAAAAGAATAAAGATGTTGAGGTGGATGGGTATGAACAAGAAGTAGTTGAAAATGAACATGAAGAAAAAAATAAGAAAAAGGGAGATGAGGGAGAAAAAAATGAGAAGTTGATTGATGTTGATTCCATTCTGAGAAGAACCAAAAGTCAGATTTTGGCCGAAGGAGAGAAAAAACAGAAGGTGCCTTCTTATGTCAAACTTCCATATCCTCATTTGTCAAAAAAGAAGGAGAAACAAGAAGGGCAGTTCAAGAAGTTTATGGAGTTATTCTCTCAGTTGCAAGTGAACATTCCGTTTAGTGAGGCTCTTGAGCAGATGCCTGTATATGCAAAATTCATGAAGGACCTGCTAACGGGAAGAAGGAGACCTAAAGATGATGAAAACATTGCTTTATCAGAGAACTGCAGTGCCATTCTTCAGAAAAAGCTACCACCTAAGTTGAAAGATCCAGGCGCATTCACCATCCCTTGTACTATTGGGAAGATTAATGTTGGAAGAGCACTGTGTGATTTGGGAGCTAGTATTAATTTGATGCCTCTTTCTATGATGAAGAAGTTAGGATACGGGGACCCAAAACCAACAAGGATGACGCTTACACTTGCTGATCGTTCTGTCACTCACCCTTATGGAGTACTGGAAGATGTTTTGGTAAAAGTAAATGATTTAATGTTTCCTGCTGACTTTGTTATATTAGACATGGAGGAAGATGATGAGACACCCTTGTTATTGGGGAGACCTTTCTTAGCAACGGGAAGAGCTTTGATCGATGTTGAGATGGGTGAGTTGATATTCAGGTTTCAAAATGAACAAGTTGTCTTCAATATTTTTGAAGCCATGAAGCATAGGAATGACCACCCTCAATGCTATAGGGTAGATGTTATTGATTGTGTAGTTGATGAAACAAATCAAGAAGAAACTCCTGCACAACCTCTAGAAAGAGTGATGGTAAATTCAATTGAATATGGAGATAGAGACACCAAGAATGAGGTTGATGAATGTGTGCAACAATTGAAAGCATCAAGGGTTGAATCTACATCCAGAAAGTTTGAGGTTTTGGAAACGAAAGACGTGGAGAAACCAGTTGCACCAGAATTGAAAGAACTACCATCTAATTTGAAATATGTGTTTCTAAGTGACGATGCCACTAAACCAGCAATCATAAGCAGCTCCTTATCCGCTCTTGAAGAAGAAAAATTGATGAGAGTTCTGAGAGACAACAAGGAAGCTCTTGGATGGAACATATCTGACTTAAAGGGAATCAGTCCAGCTAATTGTATGCACAAAATCCACTTGGAGGCTGAATTCAAACCGGTAGTCCAGCCCCAAAGGCGACTAAATCCTACAATGAAAGAGGTCGTCAAGAAAGAGGTCCTTAAGTTGTTAGATGCAGGGATGATCTATCCAATTTCAGATAGTGCATGGGTGAGCCCGGTGCATGTGGTACCGAAGAAAGGAGGGATGACCGTAGTAGCAAATGAAAAAAATGAGTTGATCCCTACGCGGACAGTGACTGGTTGGAGGATGTGTATTGATCACAGAAGATTGAACCAAGCCACCAGGAAGGACCACTTTCCCTTACCATTCATGGACCAGATGTTGGAGAGGCTGGCTGGACAGGCTTTTTACTGTTTCTTGGATAGATATTCGGGGTACAACCAAATTGATGTTTCTCCATAAGACCAGGAGAAGACAGCATTCACATGCCCTTTCGGTGTGTTTGCATATCGAAGAATGCCCTTTGGATTGTGCAATGCACCAGCCACCTTCCAAAGGTGTATGCTTGCCATCTTCTCAGACTTGCTGGAAAAGAACATAGAGGTATTTATGGATGATTTTTCTGTTTTCGGTAAGTCCTTTGATAATTGTCTACATCACTTAGATGTTGTTATAAAGAGATGCATTGAAACTAACCTTGTTTTAAACTGGGAAAAATGTCACTTCATGGTGACAGAAGGTATAGTTTTAGGGCATAGAATCTCTGGGAAAGGCATCCATGTTGATCAAGCAAAAATCGAGGTTATAGAAAAATTTCCTCCTCCCATCAATGTTAAGGGAGTAAGGAGTTTTTTGGGGCACGCCGGGTTTTATAGGCGCTTTATAAAAGACTTTTCAAAAATTGCAAAGCCCCTCTGTAACCTCCTGGTTAAGGAAAATGATTTTGTTTTTAATGCTGAATGTTTAGAATCTTTTTCCATACTTAAGACAAAGTTGGTCACTGCGCCGGTAATCATTGCACCAAATTGGGACCTCCCTTTTGAACTTATGTGTGATGCAAGCGATTACGCGGTTGGAGCAGTGCTTGGCCAACGCCATGAGAAATTTTTCCATGCCATCTATTATGCGAGCAAGGTTTTAAATGAAAATCAAGTCAATTATTCAACTACTGAGAAAGAGTTGCTTGCTATAATATTTGCTTTGGAAAAATTTCGTGCATATCTCATTGGTTCCAAGGTTATTATTTTTACAGATCATGCAGCCCTGAAATATTTGCTGACTAAGGGGGACTCTAAACCCCGGTTGCTGAGATGGGTACTCTTGTTACAAGAATTTGATTTGGAAATACGAGATAAGAAGGGAGTTGAAAATGTGGTAGCTGACCACCTTTCCCGCTTGGAGAATGACGAGGTTACTAAGAAAGAGAAGGACATCAAGGCTGAATTCCCTGACGAACAGTTGTTTGTGGTAACTGAAAGACCATGGTTTGCAGACATGGCGAATTTCAAAGCCGGGAACTTGATTCCCGAAGAGTTCACATATCAGCAGAAGAAGAAATTCTTCAAGGAGGCTAATTTTTATGTGTGGGACGACCCATATTTATTTAGAACTAACGCTGATGGTTTGTTGCGTAGATGTGTTGCAGGTGATGAAGTGAAAAGTATTATGTGGCACTGCCATAGCTCAGCTTATGGAGGCCACCACAGCGGTGAACGGACTGCAGCAAAAATATTACAGAGTGGGTTTTGGTGGCCAACCTTATTTAAGGATTGCCAAGAATTCGTCAGACAATGCGACAAATGTCAAAGGACAGGTAACATCTCCAAGAGGAATGAGATGCCCCTAAACGGAATTCTTGAGGTAGAACCTTTTGACTGTTGGGGCATTGATTTCATGGGACCATTCCCATCCTCTTATTCTAATCTTTATATCCTTGTCTGTGTGGATTATGTGACAAAGTGGGTGGAAGCAATTGCTTGCATGGCTAATGATGCCCACACGGTTGTTAAATTTTTAAAGAAAAACATTTTTCCTCGGTTTGGAACCCCTAGGGTCTTGATTAGTGATGGGGGGAAACACTTTTGCAACAAATACTTAGAAAATGTTCTTGCAAAATATAATGTGAAGCATAAAGTTGCTACTCCCTATCACCCTCAGACCAGTGGGCAGGTGGAAGTGTCTAATAGACAACTGAAACAAATCTTAGAGAAAACAGTAGCATCATCTAGGAAAGATTGGTCTAAGAAACTGGATGATGCACTATGGGCCTATAGAACTGCTTTTAAGACTCCTATTGGTTTTTCCCCATATCAATTAGTTTATGGGAAGGCTTGTCACTTACCAGTTGAGTTAGAGCATAAAGCCTACTGGGCTATCAAATTTTTAAACTTTGATAACACTCTAGCTGGGAAGGAAAGACTTCTGAAACTAAATGCCTTGGAGGAAATAAGGTTGCGAGCATATGAAAATGCGCTCATTTACAAGGAAAGAACAAAGAAATATCATGACCGCAACCTTGTCCATAGAGAGTTTTATACTGGGCAACTAGTTTTATTGTTCAATTCCAGGTTGAAGTTGTTCCCAGGCAAATTGAAATCCAAGTGGTCCGGGCCATTCATAGTGAAGGAGGTGTCAAAGTATGGAGCTGTTGAGGTGATGACAACTGATAGTGAGCGAACGTTTAAAGTGAACGGACAAAGACTTAAACCCTACCATGGAGGTGATATGCCAAAAGAAAGGGTAGGTGTGGTACTCACTGACCTTTAAGAGGTCATCGAGAGTCAAGCTAATGACGGAAAACGAGCGCTAAGTGGGAGGCAACCCACTGAAGTTTACATTCAGGTATTAATGTTTTTTTTTTTATTATTTTAATTTTTATGTTTTCTTTTTTTTAAAAAAACTGAAAAAAATAAAAAAAATAAGGGATAAAAAGAGCAGGAATCATGCAAAAATCGTAGTACGATTTTTAAAATCGGGCTCCGATTTTTGCTTTATGTTTCAGCTGCTGCTCTCGAAAATAATCGTAGCCCGATTCCCTAATATCGGGCTACGATATATTAGCCCCTTTTTATTCAAAAAAAAAAAAAATTTGTCGGACTACGATCTGGTTAAATCGTACTCCGATTTTTGAAAGGAAAGAACATGGATTGTTTCGGAAAAAATCGGAGCACGATTTTAGGGAATCGGGCTACGATTTTCAAAATTTTTTGAATTTCCAACCGTTACAAAAAAAATCGGAGTACGATATGATGGCATCGGGCTACGATTTTCGCTGTTCTATAAATACTAGCCTCAATCTCAGCAGTCCTAGACCCAAATTGTAGCGAAGCTCTGCCAATATTTTTTCCCACCACCGAAATTCATCTTGTGCCTCACAAAGTCACTTATTCTTCATCTTCATAACACCTTCTCCACATCAAAACACTACAAATTCACCAACAACGCAAATTAAACCCCCTACACCACAAATTTTCACTCAAACCAACACAAATGGCTCGAACATCCGACAACTCCGATGCACAACCGAGAAAAAGAACCAGAAATCAAGCCAAGGCATCCTCATCCAACCCACCACCACCCATTCAACCACCGACTCAACCATCCACTTACATGCGATTCACTTCGGAAGAGGCTGAGGAAAGATTCAAGGTGTTCAAGAGCTAGATTTCACCGGTGAACGGGCATTCGACGTTACGAAGCTCTCTGGGTACAGTACATTTGAGAGAACTCTGAGGGAGAAAGGATGGGAGAACCTGAATGCCATGGTAAGTAAAACCAGCAACAAGTCAATCGCCATGGAATTCTTTGCCAATGCTGTTAGTGAAAAACGGGAAAGTTATGAAAGCCGAGTGCGTGGGAAGTTGGTTGATTTCAGTCCCCATAATATTAACCGGATTCTGGGATTACCGGTACCTGAAAGTTGTGATGTTGAAAGAAGGAGGTTACCAGCAAATTGGCCTCGCAGTCAAGAAGAATGGGATAGTTTGCTCGTGGGATTGATGAAGGAAGGAACAGGTTGGGTAAGGAAGCACCCCACAAACAACCCTCAAAGGATTGACACCGCGGACCTGTTACCAATCCCTAGAGCTTGGGCTTCTTTTATTTTATCCACTATTGTGAGTACTTCATTGGCTGCCGAGATGATAACTGTTTGTGCCTTCATCCTTTTGGTGTTATTTTCTGAGCATGAACAGATGAATGTAGGACGGCTGATAGCCTACAATATAAAGGATATGATTACTAAAAACACTACTCTGGGGCATTCTTGCTTAATTAACCTGTTATGCCAAGATGCGGGTGTGTCGTCCGAACCCGCAGATATGCTCATTAAATCTCAAGTGCCTATCACTGATTCCACAATGGCCAGATTGGAAAAGAAAGTTGCACGAGCTGCACCCTCAGAGCCGCATCAACATCAACAACAAGTGCCACCTCAAGCTGAACATCCACCTCTGCACCCTGCACTAGCTGAGTATATCTATACGTCAGCCAATTGGATGGAAGAAGCGTCTTCTCAGTTGTACATCGAGCCTCCGCGCTTCTCACAACAATTCGCAGCAATGCAAATTCAGTACCAGAAGAAGCTTGGTCAATCTTATGAGAGGTTTGGGTCTCGAGAAAACATGAGAAATTATTTCAAGGTTAATAGAGAAAGAGCCGACCGAAGAGAGAAAGACATTGAGGAAGACTATGACTATGGTGAGAACTTGGATTTTGCAAGCATTTTGCTTGATGGATCTTCCCTTGATGACTACCAGGGTCAGGATGGCAACTGAAGTTTTACTGTTCATTTCAGTAGTTAGTTTTTTTTTTTTTTTGTGTTTTGTTTTGTTGTGTGTGACGGCTGCTAGTGTCTTGGACTTTTTAATTCCCCCTGTTTTGTAATTGCATCGGCATTTGTTTATTATTAATGAATTTTCTTTGATTCTGAAGTTTACCAGTTTAGTAGCATAGTGTTCATCAATGGTGTGTCAAAAGTTCAAGGAGGTAGAGCTTGTACGAGGATTAACAGAGCAGTTTACAGCAGTGCAAATGGTTACAACTTCCATAAATCTCAGCCTGTAAGTTCATTAGCCAAATTCTTATTTTTCCAATTTTCACAAACATGAGTGTTCCATGCTGTTGCTATTTCTAAGATTTGCGAAATTTCTTTATGTCAATTGGTTGCATCTCACAACACACTAAGGCAAAGTGCTTGTACCTTGAGCCTTTGAAGCCTACCTGTCACATTGATTATCCATTTTTTTTTTACGCCTGCTTTTGAGCCTATAGGTTAGACCCCGTTGTTTCGGTGACAAACCATACTACAAGCCTAGAGACTTTAAGATTATTAACCCAAGTTTTTTTTTTTTGGAGTTAGGCATTGTTATGTGTTTGCATAAGTCTAAGTTTGGGGTTGCTCTTGGGACAGCAACATTTTAAGTTTGGGGTGAGGGATATAGAGAACATGAGTAAATAGATCACATCGTCTCAATTCAAAAATGAAAGATATGTATATATTCAAAAAAAAAAAAAATCAAGTTGATACAAAAAAAAAAAAAAAAAAAATCAATCAACTGTGTATATAGTTATGAAATAAATTGAGACAAAGACTTGTTAATTGAGTGATCCAGAACTTCTGTTGTGTTCTCTAATTCTCAGATTTAAACAAATTACTCCAGGTTGTGATGTTCTAATTGCTAAAGTAAGTAGGAAATGCTTAACTCCAATGTGTTATATTTTAAGCCTACTTTCCAAATAATCTCACCTGTGACCTTGGCCCCGTTACACCCCTTAAGTCCTTAATAGTGTGAATTGGGATGCAACTTTGATTGATGTTTAGAAGATTTTCAAATTTCGGTAATATAGTGACTAGCATGTCGACGGTGTGTACCCTTATTCATGATATTGCGAGAAGTTGTGGGATGATGTTTGGCAAGCATGTTAGCCCTCTAATTGCTAACAAGAAGATGAACTTTTGACACATCCATTGTTAAGGTAAATGCTACTCTTCTGTTAATGTTCATTGTTGAAGTTTATTCCTTGAGGACAAGTAATGATGCAAGTTTGGGGTTGTGATGACACCAGGTCATACACTACTTTTATCTCAGTTTTTATGTAATTTTAGTTGAGTTCAGGTGTCTTTTGGCATAAGTTAGAAGCTACAAAAGAACAATTCTGGCACTTGAAGGAAGCAAAAATCGTGCTCCGATTCTGCATATCGTAGCCCGATTTTTACTCAAGTTTTGAAGCTTTTGCTTCGTAAAAAATCGGGCTACGATGGAACTCCATCGTGCTCCGATTTGAGGAGCGTCAGACCACATTTTGAATTTTAAGAAGAAATCGTGCTCCGATTTCCAGCATCGGGCTCCGATTTCGGCGAGACTCAGATTTTTATTATAAAAGGGAATTGGTTTTTTGAAGCAAGGGTTAGAAATTTTGGAGAGGAAAACATACTTTTGGAGCTAGATCACTGAGCAGAAGGTGGGAGACCATCAAAAACTCACAGTTGGTTCCTAATTACATGTAATGAATTCTTCTTTATCATCCATAATCCTAAGATCACCGAAGTTGACTTGTTGCACCTGGTCGGTATTCCCCAATTCCTAGTAGGTCCTGTAAAAGTATCAACATGTTACGATTAACTGATGGTCTTTGTTCGAATACAAAATAATTCGTCACTTTGAATGTTTAGTTATAACAGAATTTTTATTTATTTTGAGATATATATGTTCATGACTGTACTTTATTCTCTTTCAAACTCAATAGGACTGTTAAAAAAATGATCATTTTAGGTTGGAATACAGGCTTTCAATTGCAATTATTCAATTTATCTATGATAAAATAACTAATCTCAGGGAACACCTACACAAAATCAATTTGAGAACAAGAATTAAAAGGTAGTATTCCTTTTTGTATTGTAATTTAAATCGTAATTTCAAATATATGGAACCAAAAGAAGAAGAAAAAAAATCAACCGACTTTTATGGACATAAAGCCTCTGTTAAGAGAGAAAGCTTCTAGTTTAATGTGTATATTCTGAAAGAGCTTGGCCAAAATGGTGTCGAAATGAAGAAAACGACTAAGTACTATGGAGATGACCCAATTATTAGCTTAGATACTATTGGCCAAGTGCACAATTATGTCAAATAAAATACATATGTGAAGGACAGTTATGGAAGCTGCCCTTACCTGATGTGAGGAATAAGCAGCTAAAGCCTATTGAAACATGATAATATCATATACTGGACAAGTTTTATTTTTGGTTAATGACAAAAGTCGAAAAAGAAAAATATGATAAAATGACATACTTGACAAGCTTTATTTTTGGCCCTAGTCTCCGCTGTGCTTGGAACATCATGATTTGGTTTCTGAAATCTCTTTTCGCGGCGATCACAAGAGCCCCATCCATCTGAGAACCTGCCACCCCTGGTGTAGCAAACAAAAACAGCAGAAACTTCAGATTATAGTGGTGAGAAAAGAGATCATTTGAATGAAAAGTTAATAAACGAGAAACATACTGCATGTGTGCACGAATCACAAACTCGGCACGCTGAACATTGCGATCCCCATCAAACTCAATATTCTTGTCTCTAATTTCATAAGAAATATTGAAGTAACAAGAAATCTTTCTCCAGCCTATAAGAAACACATGCACCAAGTTACATCTACTGTCTTATTTTAACAGTTAAGATAGAAAATATACTTTGTAATTAACCTGTCTTTTTAATGTAAGGATTCCCCGAAATCAAAGTGTAATCAGTTTTCTCCAAAATCTGTCCATTGAATGCACAACAAAGTATTAATCATTAGTTAAATTCGTCAGTGAAATCAAATAATCGCATCACGGGAACTCTTGTATCTTCAGATACTTTCATGATTAACTGCGGAGACTGTAGATACTGTTGTGTTATTATATCCACACCACAGATTACAATGTATCAATTACAGCTATGAAATTCAATAATCCAGACTTAGTATCTGCTAGTATACCTCTGGTTACAGGTACTACTTAAAAAAGATATACTAAAAGAATATCAAAGATTAAGACCTTGGCCAGTCTCAGTAAGTTAAAGAAATCAGGAAAACATATTTTCAAGTAGCTAGGATGTATCAAATAGATAAAGCTTATATCACGAAGTAATTAGTTAAAGTTATAGGTAAAATTAATTTTAAAGCTGAATATTTTCACAAATTATGGTGGTATAGCCTTTATTGTATCCCCCGCTACAAGCTAAAAATTGCTTACCCCTGCAGTCTATTTTTGTTATGACCAGTTAATGTAAGAGTGTAAATGTGGCTTCACTTCCTTTTTAAGTCATTAATTGATGAGCTTAATGGCATACACTATCAATGTGAACCAGTTTTACACTAATAATGTTCAATGAGAAACTACCATTTTTTATGTCATACCATCCATTTGAAATAAGGTGATTTTCATTGAATGTCACTATAAAATAGTTATTCGATGAAATGCGATGGTTGCGCTGGTTTAACAAAGTGTCTTTACTCTTTCGTAACAATTAGCATTATTCACCCACGACTGCATACACTCAGCGAGCTCGGAGCTGCCCAATCGAGACCAGACGGTTCAGATTTCATTGTCGGAATTTTTAAATCTGAACCGTCTGATTTTAATCGAGCTGCTCAAAACTGCTGACTGCAGCTTGACAGTATGGGGCGACTGCACTCGATCCATTTCCGCGTGATAATAATCACTACTCTAATCTTTAAGAAATCAACGAAACAGAGAAAAATAAATTTATCAGAGTTCATAACCTAATTCACATCAATCAAAATTAAATAAGCATATTTAATTGAATAATTTGAATCAAAATTAGATTAATTAATTACCGCCATAGCTGCATTCTGATACTCCTTAAACAACGAAACCGTTGGAAACATTCCAGACAAGCTATGCCTCATTCCATTCTCCTTTTCTTCATGATCATTTCTCCCGAAACACCGCGGAGAAACCTCCGTGGTATAACTACTACTAATCTCCTTAACTTCATTCATTTTCCCGATCTCCGGTGACGAATAAACCTTCACCACCGGCAACGGTGATGGCGCTGGCGTTGGCGATCTCTGCACGGTTCGAACCACAGCAAGAGGACTCGTTTCACACGAATTCGAACCGGAACCAGAGATTCTCGCGACTTTTCGCGGTGGACGGTAAGGCCAGGGATCTTGAACAACTTCGCCGCCGTCGGTGACGGCGGAGTAGCGCGGGAACTTTGACGGTGGTGAAGGTTTTGAGATCGGAGAAGGTGATTGGTGGTACTTGATTGCGAGAGGCTTTTGCTTTGATGAGGAATGTGAGACAGAGGCGGAGGCGGAGTCAATCATCGCCCATAATGCCGCGTCGTCGAGATCTTTGTCGTCGACGACGACGGGGTAGGTTATGGGTGATGACATTTGTGGAGAAGTAATCGGAAAGAATCTGAAATGAATGTGAAATGTGAAGAGAGAACGCGGGTAATGGGGTTTGAATTTATGTTGAAATGAAAAACGACGTCGTGTTGTTTTCGTTTCCGTTGATTCTTCATGGAAAGTGAGTGGACTAGGATCAGCTGCGGTTGAAAAATGCCACATTTACACACAATTTTCTATTTAGGCCGTTGGATCTTTATTGGATGGTCTAGATTACAAGTTTGTGGAACTATTGTCTTATGACATAAGTTCATCCAACGATTGAGATTAATTGGACTGTTATAAGAAATATAATCATATGGGTATGTCTCAATAACAATTATGACCTCTCCATAGTAACCTCGCCATATATTAAGGGAGTGACCGAGGTATTCTTGCATGGATACAAATACAAATGCATAGTATTTCGTCACACATACATCAAAAACTTTATTTTCAAAAGATTAAATCATTTTATCTTTTTTATTATTAGATAAAATATTTTGATGTTTGTGTGCACTCAAGCACTATACGTTTATATTTGTGACGATGATAGACTTTCTCGGGAGTGACCTCATTAGATAAGTATGTCATTTAGAACTAGCCATTAGATAAGTACTACTCCCTCCGTCCCTTATTATATGATCTAGTTTACTCTGTCACGTATGCCAATGCACAATTTTAAACTTAAATTTCTTTAATAATCTAGTAGAAAAAATTACGAAAATTTGATATATTGAAAATATTCATCGAGACGAATCTAACAACATCTTATATGTTATATTTTGTCTTTATATATTAGTAGAAAAATAGGATCAAAGCATGTTACAAGAATAATACACATTTTTAAAATTATGTCATTTAAAATGGGATGGAGGGAGTATCATAATGCAATTTTCCATATTTTGGTTTTTTTAGGAGAAATTTTTCATATTTTGTTTCAAAAATCAAAATAAATCATGACAACCTTACAAATGCTTTTATATAAGTGTCTAAAAAAAAAATCAAAATTCAATTTCTAGATGGAAATTTCCTTTGTTTTGTTTTTTTTTTGTTTTTGGCGTTTTAAAAAATTATAATTGATTTGTCCTTTATTAAAAAAATTCTAATTTTATGTGAAATGCCATATTTTTACTTCCTATAGATGAGAGCCAAAAATCATGAAAAAATTCAACATTTATGTCGCTTTTTATAAGTAAAAATAGGAAGAATCTCAAATTACACAAGTAGAATCATTGTTTTTTATCATATGACCATTTTTCAGACTTTACGTATATTACAGAGTCAATTTAGGGTAATGTTAGCTAATGTCTCTAGGACACTATTTAAGGAAGCAAATATAGCAATATGACATTGAAACTTGTGCAGTCAACTCATTAAATGTCTAAAAACTATTAATTTTAATTTAAAACTTTCATTTTTTGGTTTTCTTAACCAGTGCCCCGGGGCACCGGTTAACATGAACCTTAAATAATTAACCCTTTGTCACAAATAATTATGTTTTGTTGTAATAAATCTTGTATGATTGTGTCTCGTAATTGTAGCTCAGTTGGTAGCTACCAGGGATAATTTGTGCAGGGGCCGGGGTTCGAACCCTAGATTCCCTACTTCTCCACGTATAATATGTGTGAATATAGCCACTAGGCTACTTAACCAATAAAAAAAACCTAGTATGATTGTTATATTGTATATGACTATTTGTTGCGTTTAAAGTGATCTTGTATGTAATGTTATTCTGCTAAAACATATATTATCCTAATTGATCCCTTAAGTGTTATTTGCATATTTGAAATAGTGTATCACATGTGTGAGAGAGTTCCTATTGCGTTTAGTCATTTCTAAGTGAAGTGTTATCACACACTAGATGTTCTTGATTGCGAAGATCTTCTTGTTGGATCATGGGAAGACAATGAGAAGGGAATTTCTAAATGACCTAGGTGCTAATTTGTTAGTTTCAGAAGCTATTGTGGAACTATTACATTATCTACTACTTTCCTTAATGTGCGTTCGGAGCTAAAAATGGTACCAAAATGAGATATTGAAGTCTCAAGTGGGCATACATGTGGCCCAAGTAATTGTGAATTTTCTTATGTGATATATGTTTGTCTTTAAGTGAACCTTACTTGATGAATCTTATTCCATAAAACTACCATGAATCATGTATTGATTGTATATGAGAATACTTTCTAGTATTTATCTCAACTATTATTAATTATACACTAATTACGCATCCTTTTGTTAGTTGTGTTAGTGCGCTTGCGATGGTGTAAACATTCAACATGAGCAAGCTGAGGGAAACTACTGGTTTTGATTGGTATCAATTCTTCACAAATATGCTATTTTTTCAAGACTCCAAACGTACAATATATTATGTTTATTTTTTAAAAGCATGTCATGTCTTAAAAATATCATCAATTCATTCATGATCCAAAATAAATCAGGACTAAAAATACACAACTACACTAATACCTAGCAAAACCCTCAAATCATTTTTCTCTATTTCACTTAGTATACTTTTTCTTATAATATATGTAAAATAAACAAAAAATTCTCTTATAATAAAACAAAGGAAGTAGTACAATATTTATTAATCATAACATATACCATGAACCATCTATGCTCGATGTAACAAACAGTAGGCACTCGTCCACCAATAATTAATGGCTCACTCGTACAGGAGAGCGTGTTGCGCAAGGTAATCCTTCCAATTTCACGGCCACACAGTCAGATTTTACTAGAGCAATCAATTCACAACAGTGCAAATTCAAACGTGGGACAGGGCTGTAATGAGAGTGTCCAACCTTTCTATCTTGTTTTAAATCACATTGAATTTCGATCAGCAGCTTCATTTACATTTCCTCATCTAAATATCTATTTGACTTTATTTTTGTTCCTAAACTTTTCAATTTACAAGATGCATTATTTTTCCTAAACATACCTCTAATTAATACTTGTGGTTTTGACTTTCTATTAAAAAAATTGAAAATTGTGTCCTCTATATTAATGAAAATATGTTATTTTGACCCTCTAACTTTATGAAAATATGTTCTTCTCACCCTTTATCTTTACAAAAAATTGCAATTTTGGCCTTTTGCTTTGTGACATATGGCATCTTCTCAGCAGCTTTTCAACGTTTTGTAAAATTAAGGGGTAAAATTTTCATTTTTTTAATAGGGTGCCAAAAGTGCACTTTAGCCTATGATTTACTAAAACGCCTTTATTAATCATAGTTAGTTGAGTAGTTAAGTTGGATGCAATTTAATAAATAAGGTTATAATAGTGGTGAAAAATAATAAATGTCGGATTGGTATTATAAAATGATAATTATTTTAAGAAAGATAAAAAATGTTAAAGAGACAATTATTTTAAGAGGGGATGAGCATCATACTCTTACCAAGCATGGGAAGTTAATTGACAAAATTTTAATTGAAAAATATACTTTAAATTAAATTAGAAATTAATTTACACAATAAAATCAAATATATTTACACGAAATTAGTGTATAATTAAACTATTATTTGACATATAAGTCGGTATAAATTTATTTTGAATTATAAATGTAATTGTATTATTATATACCTTTTGTGTATATAAAAAAAAAGACTATATAGTTGCATTAACGTATGACAATGAATCTTTGCTTCTGCTTATGTTGTCAATGTTAACGCCTCTTTAGTGGATGATTTATAAGCACTTACATAAGTGCTCTTTGAATCATGGGGTCTGTCCTGATCCGGATGAGTTCCTCGAGCAAATATATTAGAGTCATCAATTTATATGTATAGTTAGGTATGAGCAAATCTTCAAGAATTTCTATCTTGCTCTCACCATTTTCATTTCCATCATCATCATCACCGTCTCCAATTGAAAATATATCCATTTGTCAAAATTTGCAATTTCTCGTGCTCTTGTAATAGGTCAATTTTTACTTGGTCACAAACCTAAATATAAAGGTTTTAGACACACACATATGAGTGAATAAAATCAAAAGAAAAACAAATTAAACAAAGTATATTTTTTTTAAAATGAATAAACAATATATAGTTAAATAGATGTGTGTGCGCCTAAATCATTTTTATTTAGGCTTGTGTCCATGTAAGTTTTTCTCCTTGTAACATGGTAGATGTTCTAATCTCGTATTACAAATAAGCCTCAACACAATACAATTCGTCCATAGAGTGATGGAATTAAATGAAGAAACAACAACATCATGTCTTGATCCTTTCATGACTGCAAACAATACTTGTCTAAAATCAACACCCAAAATTATTGTCATTCCACCTAACGGTTTTTACTTATTGTAAGGATCTAAATTTTTCATGATGTCACAAATTGATTGGCCTGGTACTACAAAACAATATTGGTGCATCATTGGTACCTCATATCAAATTAATAATATAGCGTGACGAAACAGTTCAATATATGTCATGTCTCGGCCCTTTTTATAAATATCAAGAAAATCTTCTTTTGTAGTACGGCCATATTTCATTTTGAATCCCAAATACTTTTCTGTGAATTTAATATGGGTAAGTTGCTCAAGAGATACCTTGGTGGTGGATCTACTAACTTCTTTGGAAGCGTAAGCTCTTGATTTTTTGAGACTCACTTTCAACCTTGAAAAGGAGCAAAAAATTATTCAAGATAATCACAATATGTTGTGATTGATAGTGTTTGCCTTCACAAACAAAAGAACATCATTCGCAAAGAATAGGTGTGAAATTTTGGGTCCTCTTAAAGAAATTTGTAAGGGTTTCCAACTTCCATCATGAACTGATTTGTCAATCATATCACCAAGTCTTTGCATAGAACAAAAAGATAAGGTGAGAGTCATTATAGTTCCTTACTTTCTTTATTTTAAACGAATTTTAAGTCCATGTACTTTCAGCAAGAACGAATTTTAAACTAAATCTTATTTACAAAAGAGTTTAGAATAGGTTTTGGCGTTTAAGGTATTACATTAGTAACCCTAATGTGTGCGATGTCGAGAACTCGGGTGTGCGAAGTTAGCATATTTCCAATCATGTGTTACAAGTATTGCCAATTTGTTGGTTGTGGTGTTTCCCATGGGAGAACCAATAATATCTAATGAGGATTTCATCTCTTAAGCCAATGTAAGGGATGAGACAATTTGATCCTATCTGAAAAATGCGTGTATTGGAAGAACGAGAATGCCTCATATTCTCATTTTGTTTGGGGCTAAGTCAGTTGCTGAGCCCTAGCAGGGGCGGATATATGGCTTTTCCCAAAAAAAAAAATGTTATAATTGAAGTTGAACAATTTCGTACATTGTTAAAGCTCTAATTGGAAACTTGAAAAAGAAAAGTGGTAGAGAAAGAGAATAAATAGTTGAAGGATGTTGTACTTTGTTGAAGTTTCATTGAAGACATGAAGAAGAAGATGAGTAGTAGCAGATAAACTATTTGGCCGTTGTTAGTCTCTTTATTTATGAGTATAAACTATAACATTGAGGGTTAGATATATAGGGTGTTGTGGTATGACGAACTTCTCAAATAAGCCCAATTATTATTGCCCCACTAGTATACAAATTTTGCATTCTATCAAAACCCTGCCACAAATAATCACAAAAGTAATATTATTATTTTTACACAATTACAATGCAATGTTATGTTATTAACATTAATTTAATTTTTAATTTTGTATATCTTGATATAAGATGACTTATAAAATATTAAATAATTTTAGTATGATATTTTTTTTAAAGTATGTAAGTTATTTATCATGAATTGTTTTAGATGTTTTTAATATAAATACCAGATTAAAACTCATGCAATTTTAGACTTTTTTTTAACTTTTTTTAACATGAGCCATCTAGTTTACTTTGAAGAATGAGCTTGTATAAATTATGTTAATTTTTATGCTTTTTTTTGTTTGAAATTTTACAAGTGTTTGATTGATGTCGACTATTGAGTCAATTTTCAAATTTCGTCCTTCAATTAGAGGTTTTAATGTGAATAAAATTAGCCACACCTAAAACAAAAATCATGGATCCACCCCTGAGCCCTAGTGAAAGCAATTTCAAGGAATTAATGGTGTAATCGGAAAATAGAGACTACAATGACAAATAGATATATATTATTAAGGTGATGTTTAATTTATAAGTTGTACTAGAACCCCGACCCGTGATGATGCACGGGTCATATTGAAAGTAAATACTAACAATAATCTAAAAACTTTTATAAGATGGCAATGAAATCTAAGGGTTTCTTATTTACCAATTATCTTCTACTCCTCTAAAGAAGCATAAACGTCCTTGAATTACCTAAACTCAAAGACATTCATCGGAAGTTCAGGAGAATTAATTTTCTTGAAGTTCAAATGAGTCATCATATTAAGCTTATATTTATGGGATGTAAGCTTAAACCGACTGTCATTGAACCCAACCATTGAATTTTCTAATTCATAAGTACCGCCTTCTTTCACCATTGATTTGAACTTTGGCACTAAATTTCTCCTAACAGTCGCACGCATCCTCCCAGCCTACATAAGATTGCACAACATAATGAACGTGAGAAAAACACAAGAATGGGGGTTGAATTGTGTTAGTTTTTTCTTCTTTTTAAACTAAGTCCAATTGTAACGCCCTAGTTGTCGATTATTTTATTTCAGTTGATTTTAATAAGTTTTTATGATTTTAAATAATTATGTTGATTTTTGGTGTGTTATATTTTATATATGATTATTTTGAATTATTTAATTAAAATAGGTGAGAATTATAATTTTTAGAAGGTTGGGGATTAAAATGAATTATTTAATAATTTAATAGGAGTTAATTAGAATTAAGGAGAAGTTAATAGGTATTAATAAGGGAAGAAAGAGTCAGAACCAGTTTTACGTAGAAACAGTGAGAAAACAAGAAAAGGGGAAAAACCTAGAAGAAGAGAGAAGAAGCAAGAGGAGAGAAGAACGCTGCTTTTAATTCAGGAAGATAATCTAAGGTAAGGGTGAGACTAACTCTCAACTTTAGGTTCTTAATTCGTTGATGAATGTAGAGTTGTTAAGGTTGATGAATTGAATTAGGTTAAGATGGATTGATGCCAATAACTTAACGAATTCATGTAATTGTTGTTGTTTAATGTTGTTCTGATGTTAGAATGCATAGGAATGATGAAATTCATCAAAATTGAGCCTTTAGGTGTTGAATTTGGGGTTTAGGGTTGAAAAGTAGAAGTCTGTTCGTACATTTCGTAGTTCTGTCAATCGCCGCTCGCCACGGCGAGTAAACCCACTCGCCAGGCGAGCAGTGCCTGTGTAGCTCGCCACAGCGAGCAGTCCCACTCGCGAGGCGAGCAGTGTAATACCCGTAGCTCGCCACTGCGAGCAGATGCACTCGCCACGGCGAGTTGCTTAATTAAAAAGTTGTTAATTGTTTTAATGAGGTTTTTGGGTGAATTTTTATATCAATTTGAGTGCCTTAATATGTTTAGGGATGAATGGCACCTTTTTACAGAATTAAATTTGGGTTTTGGGAACTTAAAAATGAAGATTTTAGGTGAAAAATGTCAAAAACGCCGAGAGCAACTACTTTTGCTCGCCTTGAGCTCGCCCCCAACTCGCCACGGCGAGGAGCTCAATTTTATGAACTCGCCACGGCGAGTAAGCAACTCGCAACGGCGAGTAGCCCAATTTTATGAACTCGCCACGGCGAGTAGCCCAATTTTATGAACTCGCCACGGCGAGTAAGGTAGCTCGCCACGGCGAGTAATACTGTAGGTTACCCAAGTTGTTGAATTTCGTTGTGATGCTTCGTTGTGACCTTTGTTGTGTCGTGTCGAATTAAGTTGGAGTCTTATGTCATAACTGATTATGTATAGAGTAGTTGTCGTGTTGTCGTTGGGTTGTATGTAGATATACACCATTGAGTCCATTTCATACTCATATCACTGTTGAGGGCTTATGCCCTGGAGTGTTTCCACTCAATTGTTGAGGGCTTATGCCCTGGAGTGTTTATCATTCAATTGTTGAGGGCTTATGCCCTGGAATGTTATTACATTCAACCGTTGGGGGCTTATGCCCCGGAATGCTTAGCATTCAACGCGCGTAAAATGGTACCACATGCATTTGCATTAGTTGCATTGTTGTTGTCGTTGTAGTTGTTGTCGGAGTCGTTGTTGACCATATTGTTGAATTATTCAAATTATAAATGATAATTGATTATTCATTATACTGTTGCTGTTGAGTTTAATTGATGAATTATGTTATCTAATGTTGTTTGTGAATCTCACCCCTTCTGCTGGAATTGCCGCCTTGTGGGCAAGTGCAGGTAACGAAGATTAGTAGAGATGTCGGCTCAAGTGTCTTAGGGCTCTGATACGTAACGGGATGGGAATTTGTTGCTTGTTTTCTCTTTCCTTACGTATTAATTATGATTTTATGAAACTTTTGATGAGGCCTCCGTGCCAAAGATTTATTCAGTTGTTTTAAACTAATTCCGCTGCGAAGTCTGAAGTTAATTATTATTGACTATTTTATTGGAGGATATTTATTCATCCGTTAATTTGGAGATTTTATTTGAATGAAAATGTAGCATTCCGTTTTTGGTGAAAAACTCTGATTTAATTTGTTAATTAATACTGTTGGGAGAACGGGGTGTTACACCAATGTTCAGTGTATGATAGAGTTTAGATTCAAGAATATGGTTCGGAGTCTAATGCAGCGGATAAAGTAAAGACAAAGAGAGAGAGAAGAGAAAGACACAAAACAATTATACAAGTTTCTTCCATAATCCAGAAGTAGTCCTGTCACCCTTGCACTTCCAAGGAGAGTTCACTAAAATCAATATCTGATTACAAATGCTCAAGCACACAGCAAGAGACTTCTAATATTCAAGCACACTTGCAAGAGATTTCTTATGCTCAAGCACAAAAGCAAGAGACTTCTAAACAAACAAAATTACATAGAAAAATGTTTGAGGTTGAACACTTGATATACAATCAGTGGTGTTCACAAATACAAATCAGATAAGACTATTAAGAGTCTAGAATTTTTAAGATATGAAAGTTGTTAAGAAATTCTAAGTGAACTTTAATGTGCAACATTTTCAGCAGAGTTTTGACACTTGTAAATTGTTGTTGAGTCCCTTACAATCTTCAAGTCTTCACTTCTTTATATAGAGGTGTGAAAGATACATTAATGATTGCCAACACATCTAAAAGAGTCGTTGTTGAAGCTTGATCAACACCAATGATCTGTTGCTTGATTTGGTTAATGTCCTAGGAGGGAATAATTTGAAATCCATTCCATATATAGAGAATTAACCAGCGTAGGCACAAATATAGCTTGTACTATTGCAGGCATGAGAGTGGAGTAGTGGTTGTACAATTATACTATGTACTGTTTATGTGCTCTTTAGTGGATAAGCATCCAATGCCTTCTAATTCATCTGAAATAGTCGTTGCTCCAGGCTTCTATTCCTTCTGCAATGATGTGTATTCAAATAACAAACTTTAACTAACTGAAAGTGGTGATACATAATAATAGTAGCATAAATTGACCAAAATTTATTTCATATTTTATGACAAACTGAAATTATTTGATTGATTAGAACAAAGACTCAGAAACAGACTTTCCAACACCCAAAACCAAAGACAATAGACTCAAAGACGCCTAGTACTAAAGTAGTCAATCTTGTGATTTAATTTCCAAGCGTTGGAGCAACAATTATCATGTACGAATCGAACTGAATCCTTCTAGCATCCACCATTCTCTTCCATTGACCTCGATTCTGCAGTGTTGATCAGACACAATTCCAAAAACAACAACACAGTCTCATTTGTTCCCGCAATCATCTATAAGAGACAAAATCGTTGTCTCTTTGTCCAAACAATGCTCACGAAAAAATCCTTGTAATCCAGCACCTAAGACAACAATAAGATAAACAATGAACATCCAGTCATAACCAAAAGTCACATGATATGATATTAAATGTTTCTCATAAAATATTTCAAACTTAGCAGGATCGTAACGGTAGGATAAATGTCTAACAGAAGCAGGAAAAACATGATGGTTAAACTAAGGTAAGCCACTTTTCTCGACAACAAATCTCAGGGAAGGGACAAACACAAGAATGTTTATCTTTCTCTTGACTCTGGATATGAGCTTTTTGATCTGAAACCTACCTAGACCCATGAAAACTAAAGTATACCATGCACCCAATCTGATGTCATAAAAATCTCGTAAAGCGGTCAAACCTTTGGTCAGAAATATGCCCCCATTAATCCTCTCCACTCTGATTTCGAACTCGTTGTTATTTTTATCGGTCAACACAACATATCGATCGATTTCATCGTCAAAATTAGACTTGAAACAGTTGGGTATCATCACTGCACCCTGCATCCATATAGAACAATATTATTATTCAAAAGACTAAGATAATATGAAATAATAGGACAACAGATTACGGATAAACAATAAACTAACACAATTGACTTTAAATTCCATTATGTATGTCATATACTTCAACCGCGGAAAATTGATAATCTTTTCGACCTCTTTGATTGGGTTTCAAATCAATGGTACTACACGCAAACATTAAAAAAGAATCTATTAGAAAACGTCAAAATAAAGAGTCACGTTGAGAAACAATCTTAAATTATACATATACTGGTTAGGCAGTGATAGGAGAGCAATACTTCTACTGCACGACCAACCATGGTTGAATCAAATGACAGGTATGTGACTACTGTGTGAAGGGGAAAGACAAAGCTAACTGTTAAGATAACATATATATATATATATATATATATATATATATATATATATATTACACACACACACATACATACAGTCTAGTGCAAACATTAACAGAAAATAGTGTGATTTAATTTGCATAGAAACATGAAAAGCTACGTTGGAAAAAGGGTTGATGAGTGGAAGGCTAACGATGAGAGATGTGAAACGCTTTAATGTAGTATTAAAAGCAACAATTGCTATTAAATGAGAAAGTCAAACGATATTATGAATAATGATACGAGGGAATTTTTAAATTTCAAATGAATGGATGATGATTAGGATTAAAGTTTAGGAGTATTTAATGTGGCAAAGAGAGGGAAAAATTTTGGGTAAAATTAGGGTTGAGGTTAGCTAGACAGGTTATCCTTTATAATACTCACTCACTATCATAATACTTGTCGCGTTTGGAGAATAAATTTGTTTCATATTACTAGTCACTTTCAAGTTTCAATGTAACAATAATTATTGTTTTATCAATAATACCTTTACCAATAGAATGAAATAATAAATGGTTAAGAGTATTATAAAAAAACACACACATAATTTCATCAAAAATAACAAAGTTCATTTAATTTTTTGGTATGTGTAAATTTCTTAAAAATGACAAGTATGGTGAACGGAGAGAGAGTAAGGGATTTGTGATTGATGTGTGTATACTTGCATTTAAAATTGAATTGATGACTTTATGTTACGACCATTTGTGAATCATTAATTAAAGTTGTCGATGATTATGTGATCTTAAGTTATGATCTTTCATGTCCTACTACGTTCAAAGTTGTCAATGATTATAATGATGTGATCTTAAGTTACGATCTTTTATGCTTAATGTTTTATGAGTTGTGACTATATGTGATAAAATGAATTGTGAATAATGTGTCTGCGAAATCCCATAAATCAATTATGTGATGTATTAAATGTGAACTATGATAAACTTTGCTCTATCCCAACTTCCTTAAGACGAATATCACTTATAGCAGTGTTTAAAAATGTCCATTTTATTCTTAATTTTTTTCGTCAACCTTTAAATATTTTTGTCAGAATTAATAATTATTGATTATGTGGGTTGTAGTGGTGTCATGTGGGTTGTAGTGGTGTCCTGTAACCAATTTCAGCTGTAAGATGCTTTGTTCGGTTGTTGTTGAGACCTACAGCCTCTGGTCACTATTATAAGCATAAATCTACTTTTTAGGTTCATTTAACAAATGATGTTGTGGTCCATTAAATATGTCACATACATCATTTATTGAATGAACCTAAAAAGTAAAATTTTGCTTATAATAGTAACCGGAGGATGTATATAAATAATTAAAAGGAAATATTAACCCAGTGCCTGGGTAGTTAAGAATACATAATTAGAAAGATTGTATTGAGAATTGTAAAAAATTAATATTCAACTTTTTAAAAGTCAAAAAATTGTTGTTTTCAATAAAAACAATTCATATATAACTTCCTTAACTAGTGCCCTAGGGGTACTAGTTAACAAGACCCATAATTAAATATGAATATGAATAATATTTAAATCAATTTTGAATCAATCCAAAAAGGATATCAAATCCGATTTTAATCTACTTATATGGAAAAATGTTTAAAAAATTATGATAAAAGATTTTGTTTGACGAAATTATTATAAAAGATTTTAATGGAAAAATGTTTAAAAAATTATTATAAAAGATTTATTTTGACGAAATTATTATAAAATATTTTAGAGATTCAAAGTTTAATTTATTTAGTTTTTTTTCAACTTTCCTTATTGGTTGTTTCTATCAATTCTCATCAAATTCCCTTAAAAAACAATTCTCATTAAATGATTACCATTACCATATGAACATTTTTTTTTTTTTTGGATAAGTACTGTATAATGATCATGAAGTCTATATATTCATATTATTTGTCAATCGAAAATATATCAAAATTCCAACTTTCCAAGAGAAAAACCTTCCAAAATGTCTATGGGCATCTCAAGATCTTTTCTCTTTGGAATTTTATGCATTGTGTTGGTCCTGGCTTCTGGTAAGAAATATGAGTACTTTTTCTTACAATAATATTCTCTAAATCTTTTCTCTTTGGAATTTTATGTAAAAACCATGAGTAATAAACATGAAAACTTAGGCCCCTTAAAGATCTATTTATAATGATTAACTAATATGAAAAAGATATCAATATTATTTATTCTTCTCAATCTGTTATTTCTTTTTTCTTATTCTTTTATTGAACTTTCAATGTATCATTCTTGCAAACTTTTAGTTAATTAACAAGTAAATATATATGCAGCTTCAAATGTGTTGTATGTTAGTATTAAATTAATAATCAATACTACTAAAAGAAAAAGATGGAATTTTGAATTTGTGACTTTTTATTTTTTATAGCAGGACCAGTGTTAGCTGGACCAACAATAGGTTTGGACGATGTGGAAGTTGACTGCAATGGTCATGGGGTATGTGAAGTATGCAATGAAACATGCACAAAACAAGGTTTTAGACGAGGAGGTGGATGTTATGGATTTGCCCAGTGTTGTTGTGTGATTAATTGATGCAATTTAAATAAAGTATATGGTTACAAGAAAAAATTGAATTAGGGATGAAAATTAAGAGATGGAAACATGCAAAATTCATCTTTAATTTTGTAGATGTCAAAGTTAGTGATCAATTTTATTTTTTGTCTCTAATTTTCATCGTTATGTTAACTTTTTTTAGTAGTGATATTCCTTAATGTCTTTTTTATTCTTAGGCTGAACCATGATTATAAAAATATGTAACGTGAAATAAAATATCCATGTGTGTTCTTCAATTTTCAATAAATTAAGATGTTGAAGTACAAATGTTAATCTATATTTTCACAATAATTAAAATTTATTGAAAAAACACATTAACGTTTATAATTATCTGATCTGATTGAAAAATTTATTGTGAGAAAACCTATGAGAAAATTATAAAACAAAATGCAATATCAGAACTAATGAATATAATACCGTCAAGAAATATCGATAATATTATATCATTAATTATCTTATACCAGTCAATCGAGAGACCAACACAGCCGCCTCCCTTTCCCTTAAATCCAAACTCTCTCCTTCAAGATGTAGACCTTTATAACGGTGGTGCGACGAGGCACGTCCTCCGCACCACCTCACCTCCGGCGACCACTGCACCAGTGTGGTTTTAGGAGGTTGTAGCAAACAGCTTGCGCCAGTGACTTCTGATTATTCTCCCGGCGGCTGGTTTTCATGGAGGTGTTGGTTTTCGGTTCGTGGTGGTTTTCATAGTTGCTGGTGGTGATTTCGCGGTGGATCTGGTGGCGGCTCGTGGTGGTTGTGGTGGTAGTTTTTAGATCCGGATTTGGATCTAGATCCATTATGTGGTGGCTGCTGAGAAAGATTGGTGGTGGTTGTTGGTGGTGAATTGGGAGTAGTTTTTTTATGTGTTTTTGTATGGTGGTGACATTTTGGTGATGTTGATGAGCATGGGGGCAGTTTTATTTTTTTTGTAGAAGGAGGGTTATTGGTAAGTGATGTTGGAGAGGGAGGGGGTTTTATAGGTAGATGCTTTAGTTTTTTCAGCCGCTGTTTGAATTTTCTTTCAACAGTTTCGTGGTTCACAAGATTGTTTTCTTGTGCTTCGCGATCCATTTTTGGTGACCTCATATGCTGTTTTGGTGGATAGATGGTGAGAAGAACCAAGTTTTGGGTTGTGTGTGATGGAGGTATTGTGGTGTGTGGTGGCGGTGATGTAGTAGGGAGACGGAGCATCGGAAGTTTTGTACGGTTGTTTTCGGTGATGTCTAAACGATGGCAAAATGGATGGTGGCCAACGGGAGGGTTAGCGAGGTTATTGGTGTTTGCGTGTTGTGATGGAGATTGTTGCTTTCGTAATGGTTGGGGTTTTTTGGAGGTGTGGTTTTTACGTGGTGGTATGGATGGGGTAGACTTGGATTTTGTTTATGTTGTTGTGCGGAGGGTTATCTTCGATTTAGGTGTTCCTTTCACTGCTTTCGAAAATAGTCCTTTGTTAATGTTTCTTGTGGGGATTTTTAAATTTTGTCTTAGATGCACGGATTTTACAACTGGGTGCTCCCCATCTTTCATTTGTATGTTGCTATTTTACGACTCTTATGCTGGTCAAGATTCATTGTGATTTTAATAAATTCCATTTTAGCTTCTTCAAAAAAAAAAAACTATGCCCCAAAAAAGTACCCTTACACGATATCAAGTGCATAAACATCTCTCTCTCTCTCTCTCTCTCTCATTCATTAATTGTGATTCACTGCAGTCAACTTTTCCACACAGTCACACATTTATTACATTAATAACCGTTTGATCTTGATCAAACAACTCAGAAAAAAAAAATTTAATATTTATTTATAATTATGTCCTTAAATCAGGATCATCCGATTATGATCGGACGATCGAGAATGCATGACTGCGTGAATGCGGCAAATTACCGACTGCAGTCAATCATGGTCCCTCATTCATGAGCCGTCGATCTTCTCATTTATCTACCAAAGAAAGATGATTTAAGGTTAATTTTTACCCTAAAATCACTCATCCGACTTGTTTTTCTCTTTCCATTTTATTGAAATAAGTGATTTTCACATCTATTTTGTTTATTATTTTGTGTTTTCGTCTTCATTGTGCGGTGTTGGTTTGTTCAATATCTTTGTGTGGCGTTGTTTGTCTTTCTTGTTTCGTTCATATGTTTGTTCGGTTCAGATTGTCAGATCAGATTCGATCCAATGCAGATCCAATCAATGACTTTGGCGTCGTCCACGTTGCAGATCCTGAGACATGAGTATTCCGAAAACTTGAAGTCATATGTGTACGTTTTAGACATTATTTAAACAATGTTTGATCTTAGTTTTGATACTGCCATGCACGGGTGAGATTAGTGCAGAATGTAAAACCGAAGAGAACCAATGGCAAAGAATCGAGATTCTTTTCTTTGTCAAGTAGTCTAATGACTATATTTTTTTTAAGAGAATAAACGAGGTATCGGAGGTTCAAACTTTAGTTCTAATATATTATACCATATCCTATCAATTAAACTAACTCAGCTCACGACAATAAATATGTTTTAAAATTGTTACGTTTAATTAAAATAATTGTTACGTTTATGATAAAGATCATTACGTATAGGCTTTGTAAGAAAAAAACAGATAGTTACGTATAGGCAAATTCCCTCAAACAAAAGTTACGTATAGGCAAAAATAAAATAGTTATGTTCAAGAAAAAAAATAATGTGTTTTTGAGGGGAAGAAAAAAAATAATGTGATTACGTAACTTTTATTTATTTAAATTTTTTATATATGTTTCTTAAAAAAAAAGTGTGTATATATATATATATATATATAGACACACGTGTGTGTTGAATATATTTTATTCTTATGTTTAATTTTAAACAACTTTTTTTTTTTGAAGGATTTTAAACAACTTAAATACTAATTGATATAAACTTTATTATGATTTTTTTAGAGAAATTATTATGAATTAACGATGAGTTTTTTTTTTACCTCATTTTATATTTATTAGCTCATTAAACCGTTAATTTTACCAATCATTGTTATTAGTTATTCAGTATCAGTATAAGCTACGAATTATTAGATATAAGTCATCAATTATCAATATAAGTTATGAACCAACTTATTACTAGTCCTCTATTTTTACCAAAAATAGCTTAGTATATACTTGCAAGTATGTGTCAACATTGGATCTAATCCCACTAATTAGGATTCCTACAATGCACTTACATAAAAAAAAGTATCGTCTATTTTCGTCGATTATTACTTTTTTCATTATATGCGTTTCTTATACGTTCTATTTTTTTTCATTGTACCCTTTTTTCGAATTCTATAATCCGAAAAACTTTATAGAAATTTTCAGATTATTTAATATGAAACTTGTTGAAACCTAAGAATTGTGTATGAATTGATATCAAAGGTCTCTGCAGACCACCGTATGATCCCTAAAAAAATCGCAAAGCAATTTTAGAGATCATATGAATGGTCAACCGTGACCATGATATCATGAAACACTCATAACTACACATAAGAAAGCTAAATTGGATGAGAACTGAAGAATGGATGAAACTTTTGAAAGATGCAAAATTATTTATAGTTATAAAACAATTCTAGATTGTAACTACAGTCAAAGGAAACATTTACAAAGTGTAAACCGACCAAAAAATACATTACACACTCCACAAACGGTACAAACCTTTGGTGTATATAAGTCAGACACTTCAGAAGCAATTCAGATTGTATAATCTGAACTGTCTCATACCATGTTTTAGCTTGATCTTTGGAGGATTTTCATGGTGAATAGCATAGAAAAAAAAAAGTAAACGACATAACTCAAAAGCATAAAACAACGTAATAAGATAAGTGATGATGAAAGCGAAGATGTTGCAAGAGGTGTTTTTGAACTTTTGATCCAGCTGATATTTTCATTTGGGGTTAGAGGTACTATCATAATTTTTAGTTGATATTGTTATTATTCTTGTGTTTAATGCTTTTTTTATGATTTGAAATGATATTGAAATGTACTTTTGGATCTAGGATTAGAATAATAATCTATCAAAGCTTTTATTCTAGACATGGGGTTTAGGTTTTGATAATCACTTTGAATATCAAGAACTTAATGTTATTGGATCATTTAATAGACTGAGAAATCATCGATTAAACGATACAATTGAAATCACGACTTTATTTAGACATGAATGATGTTGTCGAGTGATTGTGGTAATATCGATTAAAGCTTGAATCCGTTTATGTGATCATGAGAATACAAATGTAACGCTTGGTTGACGAAATCTAACCCTGAGCGTTTTATGCCCTATCTCATTTCAATTTATTTTAATGTAAATTAGTTAAATTAGTTTTTAGACAAACAAACGGCATATCCATCAACTAGATGTGAACAATGCATTCCTTCATGGTGATTTACAAGAAGATGTATATATGATTGTACCTCAAGGAGTCACTACTTCCAAACCTAATCAAGTTTGCAAACTCCTGAAATCTCTTTATGGACTCAAGTAGATTAGCATAAAGTGGTAAGAAAAACTCACTTCCCTTCTCCTTCACCATCAATATACACAATCCACATTTGATCAGTCTCTGTTTGTCAAGTACACTGCCACTTCTTTCACTGTGCTCTCAGTGTATGTTGATGATGTGATAGTTGCTGGTAATTCACTTCTTAAGTTTCAACACATCAAAACCATATTGCATTCTTCATTCAAGATTAAAGATCTTGGACAGTAGAAGTATTTCCTTAGCTTAGAGGTGGCTCACTCTTCTCACGGCATTTCTTTATGCCAAAGAAAATAATGTCTTCACCTTCTCACTGATTCAGGACATTTGGATTCAAAACTTGTATCAACACCTTCTGAACCATCTTGCAAACTTCACCAAGATTCTAGTGCACCTTATACTGACGTCCCTTCATCTAGAAGATTGATTGGTAGACTGATTTATCTCACCAATGCTAGGCCAGACATCACTTTTGCAACTCAGCAACTCAGCCAGTTCTTATCCTCTCATACTGAGAAACACTTCACCGCAGCCTCTAGAATCTTAAGGTACTTTAAGAAATGTCCTGGTTAAGGTCTCTTCTTTCCCAGATACTCTTCTTTGTGTATCTCAGGATTTTCTGACGTGATTGGACAAGATGTATGAATTCTAGAAGATCTATCTCTGGCCAATGTTTCTACCTTGGGAAATCACTCATATCATGGAGAACTAAGAAACAATTGACTGTTTCTGAGAATTGGGTGCAGCTACTTGTGAACTCCAATGTCTTCTATATCTTCTTAGAGACCTACATGTATCACCTATCAAGCTTCCTGTTCTTTACTGTGACAATGAAAGTGCATTGCACATAGCTGCTAATCCTGTTTTTCATGAAAGAACTAAACATCTTGAGATTGACTGTCATCTGGTTAGGGAAAAATTACAAGCAGGAATCATGAAACTTGTTCCAGTTTCTTCTAAAGATCAACTGACAAATTTCTTCACTAAACCTCTTCTTCCTCAACCATTTCATATACTCTTATCTAAGCTGGTAATGCTTGATATCTACCATGTCCCAGCTTGTGGGGGACTATTAGAGAATGAAGGAAAGAAAGAAGAGAAATCTAGTGAAGTTACTTGATATACAAGTTACTATCTTTAGCTTAGTTAGTAATTGTGATTAGCTTGTCATTAGGGAGTTTGTACTCTATAAATACCCTATGTACTTGTTATTTCTTCTATGAGAAATGAGAGTTTATACTTTTCACACATTCCATAACAATTTGTCCATTGATGTCACGTAAAAAATGAATAATAAGTATAAAACGTGGAGTAATGTATGTAACCATGTTGTAACAAAACGTGGAGTAAGTCCTATTCAATGCAAAAGGTGGCACAATGATAAAGACAAATACAAAACACATTTTTGTTCAAAAAAATACATAACACAATGACAGAGTGAAAAAAACTCCATACATGTATCTACTTCATCTTCAGAGAGACTAGCTTCAGAATCAATTTCAATATCTTCTTCTGATAGATAGTCAAATAAATCAGTGCTTGAATAAATAGCACTCAAAGTAGAAGTGTTCAAACCGTAGGAGCTATTCAAATCAATCTCTAAAGGTACATTTGAGAGGTGATTAGAGAGGCTCAAATCATTGAAAGGAATGTTCAAATGAATATTGAGAGGCATATTTGACTGGCGGTTAGAGGTGTTTAAGTCATTCAAAGAGATGTTCAAATCAATATTAAGAGGCTCATTTGATAGGTGCTTAGATGTGTTCAAATCATTTAAAGGGATGCTCAAATAAATATCCAGAAGCATTTTGAGTTAACAACTTGAAGCTCCAATTTTCTTGCATATTTTACCTTCTATTTATAGAAATCAAAATGACTAATTTTAGATGAATAAATTTGGCAAATTTTATTACCGCCAAATTTTCAACAAAATTAAAGGAAGTATTGAAAAACTGTGCGCCAAAACTATGTCGAGATGAAGAGGCGAGGGAGTTGAAAAGTGCATTGGAACTGTGTTCTTGAGCAAAGGGTCGGATATTGTGAAGGAAATGCAGCAAGAATCAGACGAAATTAGGGTATGAGTTCTTGGATTGTGAAAGTGAACATCCAATATCCAAAGTCCAAAACATAGTCACATAATTCATGGTTCAGGTGCGTGAACCACGAACCGGTACATGGTACTTTGGAGTACCGGTTCGGAGAAGTTCGCCCACAAATTCGTTCAATTTGGGGAACCCGCGTACCACCACAAACAACACAAATTTTGCTTAAAAAAAATTAAACTAATTAATATTGGTGTTGGGAAGTGAAAAACCACTGGTCCCCACCAAGAAAAACCAGTGGAGTACAATAAGAAAATTTTGCTTAAATTTGTAAGAATTTGAAGAAGTACAGTAAGAAATTATGCTAATGTCTCTATTCATATATGTTGCCAACTATGAAGCATGATAGTGACACGGACACCAGACACAACACATACACCGATCACGTCAACACTGTTAATAATTTGAGAAAATCGCATAATTTAGTCCAATTATATGTGTCGGTGTCGGGCACGACATGTGTCTGACACTGAGACACACATAATCCGAAGAGTGTTCGTGCTTCATAAGTTGCCAATTAACCAATTCTTTACTTTTACTTTGAATTTCATTTACATTTGTATCTTGTCTATAATGTTTATGCGGCTTACTAATCAAAGGCATACATGACATCAAAATTGCCACACATGATATGCCAATCTAATAAGAAAAACTTAATTTACATTTATCTTGTGCCATTTCTTGCTCTTTCATTTTACCAAGATGGAAAAAGTTACTAATTTAAATTTAACAAAATGTTATGCTGGGCTTCCAAAAAGATGAGCTTGCCTACCCATCCTTCTTGGCAATCCAAAATTCTGATAACATCTTATTTCACCTCCAAATCCAGCTGTTACTATTACCAAACCCCATGCTGAAGGATGAGCTGCTGAGGAACCATCATATGATGAATAATTAGAAGACCAAGATGAACCTGATGGAGTAGCTGCATTAGACATCGAAAGAGCATCGCCGTATCTAATCGATGCAGAATCCGAAGAAAACGAATCATCAAACCCTGAATTCGTCCTAGAAATAGCTCCATGATCTTCTTCTACTTCACTTTCTGTTACTTGATTGTTGGATTTCTTTGGAAGAGGTGGTAACATTCTCTTACTATTCTCAAACGAATCCCCTATTCCTGATTCGCTTCGCGAAAGCGATGCAGGGTCATGCTCTGGAGAACTTGATGCACCTTCTGTTGCATGAATATTATTATTTCCTTTCTTTGGAAGAGGTGGAAGCATTCGTTTCGAGTTCTTTTTGGATTGATGAACCGGAACTTCTGGTGGATCACCTTTGATCATAAATGGCCAAGGTATTGCTACTGAAACATCTTTACATGGAAAATGTTCATGAGATTGAGTAGTAAGTACTGCTCTAGATTTTCCTGTACTTGAATTTCTATGCTCTTCATGCTTCCATACATATACTTGTGAATCTTCACTTGCACTTATTATAAATCTTCCATTTGGACTAAATGATGCTGCCATTTGGCTGTTTGCATTTCGAAATCCTGGGTTTACCAGACACATACATGTAACTGACACGTCGAGATAAATAATAGTTTGAAATAAAATCAATCGAATATAATGACATATGTAGGTGTCGTGCGATATCCAGATACAATTCTATCAGAATCGTCGGTGCTACATAGATTCTATTAACTAATTCAATTACCTTTAAATTTATGAACAACATCTGTACCATCCACAATTCTTATCCTTGAATCAGCTGAAGTAACAAGCACTTCGGCTGGATTACATGGAGCAAACTAAGAAGATACAAAACAAGTTAATATTCATTTTTGACATAAAGCAATATTAGGTAGTAAAAAATTCATATAAACTATAATATTTTACCTGAAAGCCAGTAACTTTTTTTAGCTGAGATTTCTTCTTGTTTCGAAGTTCAACTGTGCTTGTTTGAGTTAATTTATAATCTGGTTACCATATAGAAATGAGGGTTATAAACATAGAATATAAAATTTATGACTAAAATAATTTTGTAGTATTCTAAATTGATTTATGATATATATATATATATATATATATATATATATATATATATATAACATAAATATCAATAGTAACCAATACCTTCTATGCCATAGGTACGACAACTCCCTTTTTGTGTACCAACTAGAACACCCTACAACAATGAACAAAATAAATCATTAAACTTTGTCAGAATCAATGTATAATTATTAAAATTTGTCAAAATTATGGTACAATTACAGTAAAATTGTAGTATACAAACAAATTAGAAGTTGGCAAACAATCATTTTATTTCCTAAATATAAGACACTGTCACTATAATTCTTTAATGTATTGATATTACGTACACATCCTCAGATGTATATCGTGTTAGAAAATTTATGAGCTAAATTGACTAATAAAAAACACATTCAAGAACTATACAATCTAACAAAAAATACATCCCGCGAACCAAATTGACTAACAAAAGATATATTTAGGCATGCTTTTGTAATATTGGCATATTCAAGTACTATTATTGTGACAGCGCCTCGCACATTTAAATACCAAAATGATGTTTCCCAAATAGAAAAGTTGATACTTTTTAAAACATAAAGGAGAGGAGAAAAATACATACTTGACCATCTGGGGTGTAAGAAACAGCTGTAACCATTTCATGAGTATCAGTCCAATCCACAACAAGACGAGCAGGGATATTCCACATTCTGACCTTAGCATCAAGGGAGCCACTGATGAAATAATCTTCATCCATAGGGTTGAATTGAACACAGGTTACTGCCATATCCAATTAAGTAAAATTCATTTCCAACAACATATATCCAACAAGATATACCAAAAAGAAAAGACAACATTGCAAAATGGAAAATGTCCAAACATATTATTACCATAATCATTATGTGCAAAGAATTTCAAGCATGTCTTAGTTTCCAAGTCCCATAATCTCACTGTCTTGTCCATTGAAGATGAAAGAAGTAGCTGCAAGGAAAATAAAATCTATGTTAATAGAAAAAAAATTAAAAGTAGACAAATTCAACATTTTATTGAGTCACAAACCAAAGTTCTAAAATGTAATTCTCAATGTCAAGATCTTAGAGGCTTCCAAAACTACATATTAATTTACATATAAATAAAAAGTACTAGACTTAAAAAAAAAATTCTGCAATTACAATATTGACAATGACAAAAATATTTTTGATACCTCTAGAATAAATACTAACTATAATCACATCATATCATATCAATTACATTTGAAGCAATTATCCTCATTTTCATAATGAAATATCAACACAAACACTAGACACCATACACGTCAATACCGATGATCATTTGTCAAAATAAAATATTTGAATGTAACTATATGTATCAGTGTCATGGCAGACGTGTCCCACACCATACATAACTTTGATTTAAAGTGTCAAGTTGCATAGAGATTTTGCCACATGTTTGACCATAAGTTAAAATGTAGTTCACAATCAAATCACAACCTCAACAGTTGTGAATGTAATCTAAAACCTTGTTATTGTCAAAAACAAAAGTAAAAACATACATCTACTAAAACCATACCTGAGATCTAGACCAAGACAAATCCAAAACTTCATCCAAATGACCATGAAAAGAACAATAAGGTTTCTCAGAGAAAGTAAAAACATTTTCAGGCACATGAACATATTCAGGAATAGCTGCTCCCCCTCCTCTTTTACTTCCAAATTTCCCTTTCTTCTTAACCAAACTATGAGTATCAACATTTTTTTCTCTTTCCATAGAAGAAAGCAAAGAAGGATGAATAGGAGTAAGATTCCCTTCCTCAGGTCTCATACTCATAACCTCACATTCTTGAACTTCCCAAATATGTATCACTTTATCCTCACCAGCACTAGCCAAAAACCTTCCATCCAAACTAAACTTAATAGTCCAAATACACCCTTCATGTGCTTGAAACTCTTGACACAAATGCAAAGCTGAAAGCTCCTTTTGTGATTTCCCACTTTGTCTAACCTTAACCCATTTATTCTTCCCTTGAATATGTTTATTTTGATCAATAACTTGTGGTACAACAACTTCTCTTTCGCGTTCACCAACAATTCCACTTGCTACACCTTTAATATTCTTCAACAATGAAGCACCTCTTCTTTTACTTAACCTTAAACTTCTTGATATATAAGAATCTGAACCTAGCTTTTTACCAAATCTATCGTTTCTTCCATAATTACGTCGTCTCATTATATCATTTATAAACTGATTATGTCCAATGGTGTTTTCAAATTCTTCCATTGTTAACTGTTTACCTGTTTCTAAATCGCTTAACCGATTCCACGTTCCATTTTCACCGTATTCCTTTACAATAAACTCTTTTCCTGTATCTAAGTTTTTGATTAAAAAGAAAGCTCCAAGTCCTGAGCTGGATGGTACCGTCGGCGATGCCGATGGTAAATGCCTAACAGAGGAATCACCAGAATCCCTCACAATAATTCTGTTCATATCTGTGTGCCGAGCACATGTGCTCGGCATGCCTATATCAGTATTAGTTCTTGTTAGCCTTTGCTTTGAAATTTTTCCTATGATCTCCTCCTTTCTTAATTTTGTAGTGAACGAATCGATGTCACCTTCAGATCGCGATCGAACTAGGACATACGAAACAGGCGAATGATCTGATTTTTGTTGAGGGGAACTAGATGAAGTTGTAGTATTTGTGGATACCGAAGAAGATGAAGATGAATCTCTAGCAGAATTTGACCAAACAGGAGTTTCTTGATTGTTGTTCTTGTTCTCGAATTTTTTCGTGATGGCGCGGCTAATAACAATGCTAGTGGCTTTAAGATTCTCTTTATTTTCATCCAATCCCATACTTCCAAGCAATCTCCGTCTTCTTTCCGTGATGGATCCTGGAGCAGCCATCCAGATATCATAGTTTGGAGCAATGCCTGTAGCCGGTGGAAGTTCCGGCTTCCGGTGTTTGGCGGGGTGGAAGGAGGAGACGGCAGAGGCGAAGGATAACCGGCTATCTTCATAATCATCTTCTTCATCAGAGGAAGAAGCTAAGTCATCGGGGACGGCGGTAGAGAGACGGTTATAGGTTTCAAAGAAATGCAAGTCGTCCTCGTCGTCGCCGAGGCCGTCCCAATTCATGGTCAGCGTTTTTCGGCGTTCCATGGTGGCCATCGGCGGCAGGAGGTTTTGGAAATGGAATGGAAAACGCTATGACAAATATGAATAGAATGTAACGTTTGAATTTTAGTATTATTATTATTGTTTGTAAAACAAACTAATAATAATAATTTTTATTATTTTATCATATTTGTCATAATGTTTTCTTTTTTTTTGGTGATATTTTTTGTTTGTGTTGTGTTTTGGTAGAGAAGTGGAAGAGAGGAAATTGAGGGAAGAAGGAGAGGTCGGTTACGGTTATGGATTTTTGGAGGCAAAGAAACGGTCAACTTGTTTCTATTTACGTCTTCTCTATTGATTATAAAAGATGAGGGTATTTATGTCATTATAGACAAGATTTGCTTGTTATGTAGAGAAAGTGCTTGTCCACTTAACATTTGACTCTAATCTTTTTTGTTGTTATGTTTCCATGTGAATGTACTTTCGGTGATAACTTGTTGACACGTTTGTGAATTTTATACTTAGAAAATGAGTGGTCAACTTTAGTTTTAATCTTTGTTTAGAAATCCTTCCCTCCTCTTTAAACTATTTCTTAATTTGTCTTTTCTCCCTTAGCTAGGTTTTTTTTTTGTTATAACGATATTATAGATGTCACATATATCGAATGTTGTTTAATTGTGCTCTATAAAAGACGAGTACGGATACGAACACCAAACACAACACATGTATTGATACGTCGATATTGTTAATAACTTAACAAAATTATATAGTGCAGTGTAATCATGTGTCAGTGTTGTGTTGGTGTTGGACATGACATATATCCGATATCGAGACACGTTTAATCTCAAGTAGGTTCATGCTTCATAGATTGTGATTAATCTTTATTAAAATATTCGTTGAACATATAAGATCGATTCTCTCCTTTAATTATATTTTTTCGTATGCAAGAATCAAATACCAAAGTGTTTTTTACCACATGTTTAATGTTTCAACCACATATTGATGAATTGTATTTATTTTTTAATTCCATATCTCTCATTATTTTTTATTTTAAATTTAAAAAAAATCATATTTTAAGAGTTAAATCTCTGCGCTGCTTGTTATATTCAGAATAAGGAGATATTTTATTTAGTATTGTAGAAGGAAAAATAGGTGTACTGCCTATGCAATAACATAGACCCAAAAATGCAATGGAAAATAATGTGAGATTGTAATAGCAAGGACCTAACTGCATGCGTTAGTTGGTAATGGTGTCAATACTTTTTTTTAGACGGACCGGTGGTTAGGAGGAGCTCTTTTTTGTGTGAAGTTTAGTCGTCTATACGACTTGTCAGAGAATAAGTTGAGTACGGTAACAAATATGCGGCTTGGCAGTGGCCGTGGGTGGTGGGCATGGGAGGAGGAACTGTTAGGAGAGTGTAGGAGTTTATTTCATGATATTTCTTTGTAGTCTAATTCTACAGATCAGTGACAGTGGAGGTACGATCATTGCGGTGGTTACTCGGTTAAGGGTGCGTATAAATTGCTCACTAGCCAGGAGTCTTATAATGTTGCAGCTACCTCATATCTCATTTGGCACAAACAGGTTCCCCTGAAGGTTTCTATTTTAGCTTGGAGACTTCTTCGGAACAGGTTACCGACTAAAGATAACTTGTTGACACGTGACATCATTTCTCATGATTCTCAATTATGTGTGACTGGTTGCATAGGCTTAGAGACGGCTCACCACTTGTTTGTCTAATGTCCTAGATTCGCCCCCTAATTTGGAGATTGGTTAGGTCTTGGATGTGCATATCATCAGCCAATTTGGATTCTCTTTAGGATCATATTGTTAAGTTTGTTGACTCATCTGGTGGCTCGCGAACACGTCATTATTTCATGCAAATTAATTGGTTATGTTGTGTCTGGATTTTGTGGAATGAGTGAAATAATAAAGTTTTCAATAATAAGGAAAATACCATTCATTAGTTGCTAGAAAAAGTCAAGTTACATTCTTTTTGTGGTTGAAAGCTTATAATGTCAATCTTAGTTTAAATTTTGATATGTGTTAGTCAAGCCTTTTTGTTTGTATGAGCATTGACTAATTTATTTTTGTTTCCTTTAGTTGCTATTGTTTAATTGGTTGTAAACTTTTGAGGTTCTTCTTAATACATCTTGTACTACTAAGGACTCTCTTTTGTTATTAATGTAATCCATTTTTGCTTGTAAAAAAAAGAATGTGTTGGTGTTTCTTTTAGCAAAATCATCTTGCTAGGGGAGTCTCCACACAACTGAATTGAATCAATTGGCGTACAATTTATTTAGATTGATAAAATGGTATGGGTTGTAAAAACTACAATCTTCCTGCAATCTTAATTACCTCTTATTGAGAATGAAGTGTTTATGCATACAAGATTGAGCATAAGAGCTCTTTATCCGAAGGATTAAACAAATCATAGATAATACAAAGAAAATAGGAAATTTTAACAAATGCACTTATGATGTTGTTTAAGGAGTAAAAAAAGTAATTTTGATATAGAAAATAATATGTTTATGACTATGATAAATACTTGACATAAATTTTCAAGACACGATTTCTCTAAAAAAATTCCTTATACAATACTCTTTTTTTTTTATCAACCCTTATACAATATCTTGGGACACTTCTTAAATAACTTTTAACTAAAAAAGCCCTCCCTCAAGTTGCACGAAAGATAAAAAAAAAAAAAAAAAAAACACCCTTATACATAAGTCCCCCGAATCCAAATTTCCCAAAAAATGAAAAACAATTTTATTTTTTTAAAATAATTTTTTTTCAAAAAAAAAAAGGGGCTTGATGACCCTTGCTTAGACACACATAAAAAATAAGGTTCTTGTTTTTCTCCCATCTGCTTTTGCTCATTCCCGTCAAATAGTCAAGCGTGAGTTAACTCATGTAGGTTTATTTTCAGCGTGAGTTAACCCATATAAATGTATTTTTCAGCATGGGTTAACCCACGTAGGACGGAAATGAGGAAAAACAGATGAGAGATGAGCAATTCTTTAAAAATAATAACATAAGGTGGTTCGGGCCAAAAAAATATTTCAATTTGGGATCATAAGGGGTGATTTTCTTTTTCCACCCTACTAAATTCTCATGCACCATTCGAATTTGTTATTTTACTCCATTCATATTATATGATTCAAAGTGTATTTGTCGTTTTTCTGACTATAAAATCTAAAATGTGTTTACTCAGTTTTGTTCAAATTCAATTCAATTTATTAAAATGACTTACTTGTAAATGACATTTTAAAATTGACAACAAATTTAACAATTTTCATCACATTTTATTAATTGAATATGTTTTGATAATACATTTACGTTAACATAACACTACCTTGTAATAATATTGGCAACTAAAACTAAATATGTAGTAAAAGAAAATGGAGGTTGAAGAAGGGAGATGACTCGCCATTCGTCTAGTAAATCTTCAAAAGAATTTGGGGGGACAAGATGATGGAGCGAGAAAAAGTGGAAACTGAACTGAACAATCACATATCCTGACCGATCTGAAATACAAGTTGATTTGGGACATCCCACTTGGACTTTTCATACTAACCCCATAACTACTGCTATGAAGGTCTCTATTAAACCTCTATATATTTTGAAAAATTTGATTTGACCTAGGATCCACAAAGAAATCAGAGCTTGCATGGATAAACTCAATGAAGAATTTAATTTGGTTGATCGGTGATCTTGTTTGTGTCTGATTATGTTGTTTTACTTTTTTGAATTATGTTATTGAAATTGTTATGTTTAATGTATGTTGTTGTAGATTTTGATTTATCGGCAATCTTTTCAGTATTATGTATTCCTGACACGATTTGGATTATATAATCTGAAACGTATCAAACCCCCCAAATCACAAGTTTTAACATAGTTTGAACATGTTTCAAATTATATAACCCAAACCGGTCCATAACGTACATTGTGATATTACCAGCAAAGTTTGAACAGTTTATGGTGTGTTTAATTCAATTTTAGTCGGTTGGATCATTTTAAACATTTTCTTTCACTGCAAATACAATATAGCCTAGTGTGTAGGTGTAAATAGCCTTGTATTCTACTTAATTTTCACTGCAATTCTTATTCTCATTTTCATTTCTTATTCTCTTTTCTTTCTTAGTAATCCTTTGGGAGTGAGTTATGATATAATGGTCCCTACTGATCATTCATGTCATTTCAAAAACTGTTATCTGAAATTTTTTAAGATGGATTCAAATAATATAATTCTAACGGGACAAAATTGATATTTCGTAGGGCACGCAAGAAGCTTGAAGTATGGAGAAAAAAAATCTCAAACAAGGGATTTAGAACCCGTTTATTATAACTTTTTAAAAAATTCAATTTTATTTTATAATTCTAAATATGAACGTACTTAATTTTGTTGACCAACGTTCGCTTATAAACAATGTTACTTTTATATTACTGATGATGAGGTCGTGTCACATTTTTAAGCTAAAGGATACATGCTATGAAGAATAGTGCATATTCAGAATTTTAACTCTTTAGATTATTAACCAGACAAATTTCTCCTGTAAAAGAAAAAACAAGAAGAAGAAGCTAGATAAATTTAAATAAATAGCCTCCGTTTATTCTTATGTAATTTTCATGAGTAATGCATTTCATGACATGACATGGTAATCTATAATGACATTGCATCATAGTGAGATGCTATTTATGTTAATTCTCCCTATGAAGACATTATCATTTATAAAAAAAATGTTGTTCTGCTTCTTGAAAGTATATGTGCATGAGGACCACTTTGAATTGCTTTTATATATATTCTAAATATTCAAGATTCATAAAGTTTGATACACTTTGGTTGGTGTCTATAATTTTTATTGAAACGTCTTCAAGATTCATATTGTGTTGTAGGGATCCCAGTCCCATTTATATAACCATTAAGTTTTCTTTAATAGGGAGATGTCAAAGAAAAAAAAATGTGTTTGATTTCATTCAAAATACAAATCTCACATTGACTAAAATAATGGAGTAAAGGTATATAAAACAAATAATAGTAAACACACTATTCAGTTCATAAAAAAGTAGAAACACACTAGTTAGCAATGTTTTTTATTGATTAAAATTCATGTTGTTTTCATCAAATTTATATGAGAACCATGTGATAAGCTGAGATTCATGTAGACTTTAACCAATAGAAAAATGTATTTAAAAACGTGTGTGGTTAGCCCTCTTATTATAGAACAACGTGAAATGAAAGTTTAACAAATTTAAATTCTATTTTTACATCAATAATAATACTTGTACATCCTTTATTTTCAAAAACTCATGCTTCATTTTCTATCTATCTCTCTTCTTTTCACATCGTCAACATTTCAAATCTACCACATCACTATCTTTGCATTTTCTCTTTCAAAATATATACACAACACTATAGATGCCTATTAAACATTTTCGTGAATAGATTATAAATCTCTAAACTAAAAAAACCAAATCCTGATTTATTTATTTATTTAAATTTACAAAACATTTCTTCAAACCCTTATGAAAACATTCTATTATCCAAGTTACAAATGAGTACAAACGAATGGAAGTCTTATGTTTCTAAACATATTTAAAAGCAAATTAAGTGAAATGAAAGTCTCAAACCTTTTAGACCATGAAACCCTCATCTTAAACCACTAAAAAGCCCAATCTATAGAACACTTCGAGAATTACTTTTCTCGACCTTTGTCTTTTTCGTGCGTCCTTCAAACTTCTAAGTGTACCCAGTTATTTGAGTAAGATTAATCCGACTCTCCCTTCATTTCAACAGTTACAACATATTTGACCTAAAACAAACCAAAATCTGAACCATTCCACGTTGTGCCATTCTTGAAATGAAGTAATTTGTTTATTTCATCACATTTCAAACCTTTACAACCACCAAATAAAAGGTTAGGTCACATTTCTTCATTCATTTGTTCTTTAATTTGTGTTATTTTTTTCCTTTTTCTTGGCATAGTGTGGTTTGAGATTATATAATATTTTCTACCACCAAATATTATGGTTATCATGATTTATGTGCTTTCGTTATAGTTTGCTTATAATTGGTTTTGATGCGTGTTCCATGCTAATCAACGTAAATTTGCAAAAAGTGTGTAGGAACTAGAGTAAATTGTAGGTGTTTTTTGAGTTTCTAGGTGGGTTTGGATTATATAATCCGAAATAGTCTATAAATACTTTTGATTATATAATCCGACATAGACAAATGAAAAATTTGGGAAAATATAGGAGAGTTGGAAGAGAAATTTTCAAACACTCCTACAAGACAAGGCTTCTTAAAAAATTCCAACATTTTATATTTCACATAAACCAGACTAAATTCAAATTGTACATTTGTCTTTACTATTTTCCAAAAAGGTTACAATGAGTTTGAAAAAGGCAAGACCTTTGCAAAAATTTGATAGAAATCCGACTCATTATGTTTAGGGTGCTGCTAACCAATGTCTCTGGAGCACCGGTTAAGAAGTAATAAATGAACAAATCTCACTTATTTTACTTTAATTAAAATAATAAATAAGTCAATTAATTAAATTAAAAGAAGTGTTATTTAATACTCTATTAAATTTCCTTTCTTTACACATCTATACACACCGTTCATTTCCTTGTGATTTCAGTTTCATTTCTTAACAATATTGTTTCTTCAGGTAGATTTTACTTTTAATTGAGGTAAAACAAGTGAGATTAATTCATTTATTGCTCCTTAACCAGTGCCTCCGGGGCACTGGATAGCATTACCCTTATGTTTATTAGCTTTTTAAACTTTCAAGTTTTTATTGTCAACTAATTTTATTTTCTTTTTGTGGTGGCCGGGGTTTGAACCCTGGACCTTGCATATATTATTATGCATTGTCCTACTAACTGAGTTAAGCTTACGAGAATTGTTGTCAACTAATCTAATGATTAGACTGACACACTAAGTGTTGAAAAATAGAAAATCAAAGGCTTGAAATAAGATCTATACATATCAATGACTACATAACTTAGCAACAAATTGTACTTGAAGGATGAAAGATGGGTTCTTTTTGGATTAAATTGAAAAAGCAATCATAAAAATAATTTGGGATTTAGTAAGAAGCAATTGCAATTGTTAAAAATCTGGGTTTTAGCAAGTGGATTAATTTGAAAGCAACTGTAAAAAAAAGTGTTTTGGTTAATTCACGATTTGGGAATATTTTTACATAAATTTGAGTTTTATTTTTATTTTTATTGTATATAATTTGGGAACAAAATTTATAACCAATTTAATTAGTTTTGATTCTTATTTGGAAGATGGTGGTGGTGTTAATTATTGAGTTTGTGAGTTTTTGAAAGAAAAAAAAGTTAGCTTTTTTATTTTATTTTATAAAGATGATGAAGGATGAATGAAGATGAAGATAGGGAAGAACATGAAAAAAGTAAATAAATCAGGTGTTTGTAATACACTATAAAATCTGATAAACATCTTTATCCAACGATCTCCTTTTTGAGGAGATCATGTTGATTAACGGCAGTTGAGTTGATGGACATTTTTTTTTTAAAATATGCCTTTTTTTAGGAGTAAAAAAGTTTCAAAGTTTTATATGACATTATAATTTGCACCCCGTTGTCCAGGGTAGGGTTTCTGATACGCCACCAATGATGGACATATCATAGTCATTCATAGATACACAAATTATTCTCGTAGACAAAGGTGTACAAATACAGCAGAAAAAACGCATAATTTCCCCAACCAAAAACACAAACACATACACACAAAACCCGTAGACAAATGTACAAATAAAGCAGAAAAATGGCAGTATATATTCTCTAAAAATCAAGTTCACGATACATGCTACAGAAAATAATATATTATGTCATCATTGCCTTGTTAAGAGCTGGTTCATGCTTTATTTTATTTTAATGGAATCCAAAGACCAACCTCTTCAAGCGTAAACTGGAAGAGAAGAATCATTTAAGAGACACCGAATAAAAATGAAAACCATATTGAACTCTTTCAAATATGAATCTTGATTTTGTTTGTTTACGTTAAGAATAAATCAATGAGAATAAATTCTCTTCCTAAAGTTAGTGTGTGTATAGCACCAACATGTTTATTTGGTACAAAAGTAACTGGTCGGAGCAGTAAAGTTAGAAAATATATATACTACTAAAACGCATATAACCGTTTATAATATACTTGACATTCATCTTTTGAAAACTTTTGTCTTTAGACGTTAAACAATTGCTATCAAAATACTACTTAGTAAGATTTTTAATTTTATATGATTATAACTTCTTTAAGGTTATAAAAAACTATGGGTAGATAAAGCTGACAATTAATATATAAAACATCTATCCTTTCAAAAAATAAATATAAATGTAAAACATCTAGTTAGATATTACAAACTTTGTCCTTGTGAGCTTGACTCAATGGATGGAGATAATGCATAATATACACAAGGTGCGAGGTTTAAACCTCGACCACCACAAAAAAACAGATATTGCAAGCCTTTTTTCCCCCTACAAAAGTCTGGTATGAGAGGCATGGATTTCAATTGTCGCCCATGATATAAAAGATTTTGAGGTTTTTTCAACGTAACACTAACACAACTAGTATCACAAACGCAACTTCGACTGATGTGATTGTATTTTTCCACAATATATCTTTCGATCAAAATTATACGTAAAAATTTATTTTTTATATTCATTTAATTAATAATGTGTATGATTTTTATTATAGATCATATACATCATTTAATGAGTGAATCTAAAATATTAATTTTTGTTTATAATAATGATTGGATGGTGTATAAAGATTCGTTGCCTAATCGCAAACGTGACTGCAATTTAAAAATGTGAGAGAGGCATTAATGGTTCTATGGGCAAGGTCTGCCTGGATGCACGGCTATGCATTTATACCCTTTGACAACATGTATACATGTTAACAACTAACTGCTAATTCCTCCAAAAAAAAAAAACTAACTACTAACGTTAAACAATTAATTTAGTGATCCATTTGACATTCTTATTTCCTAAATTAGTAACTATACGAACATCACCCATAGTAGTAGGTCAGATGTATGTATTGACTTAGGATGTTCACCTCAAACCCCATGTCATGTGGTTTACAAACTCCATAATAAGTAACGATTTTATAATTTTGAACCCTTAGAGCATCTCCAGTAGAATGTGTTTTGCCTAATAGCATGTAGAGCTTATTAGCTACCCCATTGGAAAAGAAATAAGTAGTGTTATTTAGATGCAAAGGCTTATACAAGCATTGTCCCTCTCTTTCATAATTATGACTCCATTGTATACTCTATTCAACGCTTTCCTTATATTTAAAAACAAAAGTGTTGCGCAAACATATTAATTATTTTTAGAGAAATGCTAAATAGTGTCCATAAGACATTGATTAAGATGATAAATTTAGAAATGTTGTATGGGAAAATGGTGAAAAGTAATAGATTTAACTTTTTAAAGTTAAAAAATTGTTGAATTCAATGTAAACTTTTCATTTTTAGTTTCCTTAACTAGTGCTTTAAGGGAGGTCACTGGCTAGCATAACCTTTGTTTTTACAATCTACTCATGTAAAGTTATTAGTATGACCCACTTAGTAAGAGTTGTTGAATTGAAGTGAATGATTGCTTATTAGACATTATTTTTAAAAATTGATTGAATAAGTTATGTGTACGTGTGGAATTTACTTCAGCTGCATCTTAATAAGAGAACCATCAGAGATGCTAATATTTTTTTGGGTTTGTCTAACATGTGCAACATTGCACTTGTTAAAACAACTAATAATAGTAACTTTTTCTTGGAAAACAACAATTATTTTTCCAAAAGTTTTATATTTAATATTAAGGCTCTGTTTGGTAAAATCAAGCTATAAGCTAGCTGATAGCTGAAAAGCTAGCTTATAGCTGATGACTGATAGCTGATAGCTTATAGCTGAGAAGTTCGCTTATTGAAAATAATGTGTTTGGTAAAATTAGCTGTTGACGTGACTGATAAATATAAAATGACATAAAAGGACATGTTTTTATTTTTTTATAAATTATATACACTTTTTTTTTTTACTTATTTATTTAATTTTAAATATTTGAATTTATTTTAAATTACGTTAATCTCCAAAATGATAAATGTTTGTTATGAATTCAATTAATATTTTTTTATTTCACTAAAATGGTTTTACTATTTGTTGCCGATTTTATTTAAAACTTTATATTATATTATATGAATTGAAAGCAAGTTAAAAAAAAGGAAAAAGAATAAAGAAAATATATGGTAGTAAGTGGTAACGTGCAAGTGGCTTTGCACTAAAGGTGGGTAGTTTTTTTTTAAGATAAAAAAAGTGGGTACTTACATATGAATATGGGTAGTTTTTTCTAATTAAAAAATAATAATATAAAATTAATAAGGTTAAAATTGGAAGAGAATATAAAAAGCTACCAGCTATAAGCTCAAAAGCTACTTGAAATAGCTTTTCAAAAAAAGCTATAAGCTCGTAAGAAAAGCTTGTTACCAACCACATCATGTTTTCATCCAACGAGCTTATAAGCTAGTCCAACAAGCTATAAGCTAACTTTTTTGTGTTACCAAACACAGCCTAAATATACAAGTTCCAATACAAAATTTCTATTTTAAACTTCTTAACATGTGCAAATTTGCACATGATAGAAAAACCCTATTTTTTTATATATATTTGACCGCATAACACTAGTTTTAAATTTTATGATTTTAATATTAATTTACAGTTAATTAATTATGTACTTTTATATATATGCCAAAAATAATGTTTAGAAGTTAATACCCTGTCCCCAAATATACAATACTCTCTTGAGTTTGAGTTTGTTCTTTTTTGTAAGAATTCTTTTAAACTTTTAGTTGCATTAATTATTCATTTTCAACATTAGTGTCATTATATTATATCTTTTTTGCAATTTATAATAAATATTTTAACCTAAACATTAACTAATTTTCTCCCATAAAGTATAAATTTGTAAAAGCAATACTAATTATCAACAAATTTAATATCACAATCAACTTTTCTATTTCACGTGATTTACCCAAGAATCATATATTTAGAGACGGGATAATTAATAATATGCACTATGATTATGTGACGGCCTTTGATTGCATAAGCCACATTTAAAATTAAAATCTTGTTAATGAAATAATAAAATGTTATTAACGCATATAATTAACCAAAAGAAAAGAAAGACAATATATACTAACCAAAATTTGGAAGAAGTTAATTGCACCTGCACCTCTTTAACATGTATACGTACAATTACACACAGAAACTCTGATACAAAACATTTTATGCAGAAAAGTTGCATCATTTCGGTTCCAAATTATCTCTTCGAATTTTCTTGGCGCTATATGAATCAGATAATGGAATATGCTTAGTTGGGAATAATAATAATTCAACTTCTTTTGACAGATCAAGTGGTAATTGTCTGCAACTGAAGTACTGATCATTGTAAGGTTCTGCTCTCCTTTTCAGCGACTGTTTCATTTTCTTTGGTGCAAGTGGACATGTGAGCACTGAAATCTTGTGGTCCAAAGATGTTGGAGTTTTGAAACCATCTTCTTCATCATCTTTCTCTTTGAACTTCTCTTCTGCTTCTGATGACGACGATGAAGTTTTTGAGCATTCTTCTTTTTCTATCTCATGATTATAACTATTTTCTTCTTTTTTGCATTGTGAGTTAGAACTTCCTTCAAGGTTTTGATCATTGATCTTGACAATTTCAAGATTGGTCAAATCTTCTTTACTACTTTTGATAAGAAATAGCTCTAGATTTGATGACATGTTTGAGGAATGAAAACAAATGAATTTTTAAAAGAGGTAGCAAAAGAAAGAATAGGTGAGAAAGAGAGAGTTATAGGGATATTGTTACAGTTGTTTATAGAGATCTTACATAGGAATATAACCATCAAATCAAAATCAACACTTGTTTTTGTTTAATGATTTCTCTTGGCTTTTTTGGCTTTACTTTTTGGTGATGTATTGTTTCACTTTGTTTTCAGTGTACACACAAAAAAGTGGAAGTTGAAAGAATTTTATAAGATGCACTTGATCCTATATACTATAGTCCTATGAGGATATGATATGGTATTTTAGTTTAAAATATTCTTTTTTATATATACAACAAACTGATTTTTCTTTCTTACAAATACTAGTATTAGTTAAAATTTATAACTTTTCAATGGATTGAATTGTAAATATGATTGAGAGAAAAATAGTCAGTCAAATTTTCTGAGAAAGATTAATATGCAAATTAAACTAGCAAATATTTTGCACCAATAACATGTCTATAAATTAAAAATATTAAACTTGATTTTATTTACGTCAATATATTTAGAGATGTAAAAATGAAAAATAAATTGTTTTAGCTTAGTTTTGATTGTAATTGATCAACTTTATTGAAAAGTCTCACTTGTCACTTTTACAAACTAATTTAGTTTTTAAGTTATATGACAAGGTATGAGGCGCAATGATTGACTAATCTGATGGATCCAATCTCATATCACCAACTTATAAAGGGTCATCCATTTGAAGTAAAGATCAAGTTACATATGAACTAACCCACTGAAATTGACATCGAAAATAATCGAACATGACCTTGTGAGGTGCACACATTTACAAAGAGAGTAACATTTGCTTTCTCCCTTTTTAGCTTCATGTATTGCTTCTCAAACATTCTCAAATCCAAAACTCTATTTTGTCAAAAACTAAGTTATTAGCAAGTAACTATATATTTTGTCAAAAAAAAAAACTATAAATAATCTTCAAATATAGAATAGCTCAGCTCTTACCCTGTAGAGTAAGTGCATCTCACCATAACTCTTAAAACTTCTTCAATAATCTGGGTAGCTTTTCTTTGAAATAAAGCTCTAATTTGGGAACGAATAAACTTAGAAAATTTTTGTTGCTGAAAAATATAAAACATTAGTTCTTTCTTTCTTTTTTGTGGAAAATAAATATCATTCTTTTTCTTCACATAAACAATCAAAAGTTTGACCTATGTCCTCAATCAAAAAAAAAAAAGTTTGACGTGTGAAATTTTCATTGAGAAAACATACAAAATTTCAATGATTAAATCATACCAAATTTAACACTTTTTTTTTTACTTTCGCACTGATTTCCAACCCATCAATGATGGATGATTAATCCAACTCGTACGTAGAGGCATGCGCACTGATCAAACCTTATTCCCTTAATAATCGAACCCGATATTTTCCGAGTACATCATTGAAAGAAGCTCCTTGTCACCGGAGCCCAAACAAACAAAATTTAGCATTTAGATGGATGCATTTGGTGTAATGAGAAAACGATGCTTTACTGCTCTGATGTATGAGCACTTTAATGCATCTATGCACGTGATTTGCTTTTTTGGTACCACTACTTACAAGTTTAGAACCTTGCTAATATTACCATGCCCTTTTCATCATAGATCTATTCCTATATTTGATACATCCATAACAACTACGATGCCTTGTTTCCCTTGCAAGCAAAATAGTTCAAGAACTAAAGTTGCCAAAAGTTTGACTTTAATTGAAGGTCTACATCAATGATATTCATTTTAGACTTTTTCAGTGTTACATTGTAAAAATAAAAGGAAAACTATCATTCCAGAAGATGGACTCGATTTCCAAGAGATACTTTTCATGTGCTTCAATTTTTGTTTTGTAACATTTCAAATTTATATTAGTAATGGAGTTTTTTTCTTTTCACTTTCACATGATAAGAAGAATAAGGTAAGTATCAGTATTTTTTTTAGCCAATACAAGTTGATCCATTTTTACTATGGCAGTCCAGCATCCATTTTGATTGGGACGGACTTGATCGTGCCCTAAATCATATTATTGACTTCGGTAAATAATTTCACCTGTTTTAAAAAACTCAATAGTATTTTATATTGATTGAGTAAATAATTTCTCAAAATTTTATTAAAACATTTCAAAGACTCAAATTCCTTATTTTAACTTCGAAATATTTTAGCGACTGAAACACAACTTAAAAATCAAACATGTCAAAGAATTTGTTCATGCTAGAAAAATCATACACTCAAGGTCAACTCACGATAAAAATATCTTACGAGCATTAATTCTAGGCCACATAAATCAAACTTAGGCACCAAGTTTTCTTTTAAAATAACAGTGTTTAAACAACGACTAAATCTTTCATGTTTTCTAAAAAATTGCATAAAATCATTTTTAAAATTCCAGCACTGTCGGGACAATTCATAAAATTATTTATCGTCAAAGAAAGTTTCCAAATAACTTTTCTTAGACTGATTTACAACACATATGATAACAACAAATTTTGTAGTCAACATTATATCAAACGACAATAATAAGTTTGCAGATGGACATTTAAAAGTTTTAATGAATTTTTATAAAATATTACGTTTTTTTTCTACTTTTTCCATTGTTATAAATTAAAATTTTAAATAAAAAAATATAATTAAGGGTCCACTTTTAAACCTTCCTAGGAGTTTATACAAACTCAATTATGCCTACGAATGATTTACCACATCAAAGATTACACACACGAGGTTATATTGTTCGATTTGGAAAGCAAGTTTGAACTGTAGTTATCTATTTTTCTACACATGTGCTTGTATATTTGATAGCGTTGTCAAGAAGGCAAAAAAAGTATGTTTTATTATATGCTTTATGACGTTGGTCGCTTTCTACTTTGCCTTGGAGTAACGGGCAAAAAATATAAGTCACATGACCCATTAATCCACGTAGATTGGTGACTTTGGATTCCCTTAGTTACGAAAATATGGAACAAATTCAGATTCTACGAGGTTCAAGATGATGGGTGTGAAACATATAGAAGTCGGATTCGAATTAATTACTTGTAGGGTTGTTTTAAAAAAAAAACCAATAACCAAATCGAACCACTGAATCATTTGAACAAAATAACCAAACTGTGACTAACAGTTTCAGAACTGAATTGAAACAGATCGATTCGATTCAGTTCGATTCATAATTTATCATTGCGGTTCGGTTATGTTTTGTTTAACAATTTAGATTGATTTAAAGAGTCGGGTCGGTCTTATCTTTTAGTAAACTCTAATATTCGATTTGTTTTGGTTTTTATAATTTTTTTCATCGGTGAAAATAATAAACAATATGAGTAAAAAAATTAATTAGGTTCGAAATAGTAAATTTTTGATTTTTTAAAAGTTAATTATGGTTTGGCTCATAACCATATAACTGAGCCATTATAACAATTTGGTTCGGTTTGGATTACAAACCGTTTGATTCTACTTGATTGTTATGTATATTGAAAACTGTTTGGTTTGATTTTCCTCTTGAACTGAACCATGCTCACCCCTATTACTAACGTCAGTTGAAGGCATTGCTCGATTTGTACTCGGCAGAATATCCTTAAGAGGAGTCGTGGCAATACTTTCTTTCCAATAAGTTTAATCAACACTCACAAGTTAATTGGATGAAATCTATATATGTGGATCCCACCACTTTATATATGATTATTTTCAAAGTGTGAGACTCGCATGACATTTACTATACAAGAAAATAAGTGTTAGAAAAAATGTTGTTAGTCCTTCTCTATCTTTAATCATGAATCTGGTTACAAACTATAACTTGAAATTTCCTTTGTTTATTTGTGAGCTTAGACGGCCCTATTTGGTGTTTTATAAAATTGGGCAGGCGTTAAAAATGGAAAAATATGTAAATGGATTAATTAAGGATAATTTGAACACCCTTACTTTCTTTCTTCAAGGTTCCCAGAGGTATAATTTGTTCTATTGAATCTATTTTTAAGAGATTTTTTGGGGGGTTGTGAGGATTTTAGAATAATTGCATGGGTCAATTATGACTTCTATCTGTTTGTCGAAGGAGGATGGAGGTTTGAGTGCAAGAGGTTGAGGGAGTTTAATTTGGCGTTGTTAGGTAAATGGTGCTAAAGGATGTTTGAAAAGAAAGAGAGTTTATTATATAGAGTCTTGGTAGCTCATTATGGCGAGGAAGGGTGATGGTTGAAGGAAGGAGGGAGGCATAGTTCTGTTTGGTGGAGGGATTTTGGGGAAATTTGTGATGGTGCGGGAATAAGCGTGGATAGTTGGTTTTATGATAATCTTAGAAGGATGGTTGTTAATGGGGGCCCCGTTTCTTTTGGACGGATAATTGGGTGGGTGGGATTCAGCTTGTGACAGGTTTAGCCGTTTATTTGTTTTGTATGAAAATGGGAATTTCACTATCTCAGATGTGTCAGTTAGTAAGGGGTGGGGGAGGAGAAGCGTGGAGGTGGAGGAGAAGGTTGCTTGCATGGGAGGAGGAACTGGTTCAGGAGTGCTGGTTTATTGCTCCATAACATTGTTTTGCAAGAACATGTTTCAGATAGGTGCAAATGGCTTTTAGACCCAATTAAGAGGTAATCGGTTAGTGGAGGGTATCATATGTTCACGACTGTAGACGACCTTGCAAGGCGGGATGTGATTGACTTTACTTGGCATAAATATGTTCCTTTACTTGGCGTCTATTCCGCAATCGTTTACCAACAAGAGACAACTTACGAAGATGTGACATTATTCAATTAGAACAAAATGTTTTTGCTACTGGATGCGCCTCTGAGGAATCAGTTAATCATCTTTTATTGAGTTGTTATAACTTTTGGAGTTTGTGGTAGCTTATTCACAAGTGGCTGGGTTTCTCTTCAGTTGTACCAGCTACGGTCTGATTATTTTGTGCAGTTTGGTCAATTAGGTGGCTTACCTCGTTCTATTCAAAATGTTTTGCAGTTGATTTGGTTTGCTTCTATCCGGAAAATTTGGAAGGAAAGGAATAACAAGATTATCAATAACAAGGAAGTCGAGTTATGTCATTTGCTTGATAAAGTTAAACTGCTATCATTTTCATGGTTAAAGCCAAAACTATTAACTTTGCTTATACTTTTCACGATTGGGGCTTCATCCTTTACCTTGCTTTGGAATCATTTTTTAGTTGTTCTTTTTCTTCATTCATGTTGTTTTAGTGTTTGCGTTTGCTAACCATCGCTTTTGTAATTAACTTTCTGTGTTCTATTTCAGCACATCTTGTGCAGGATAGACCACATTTTGTGTTAATATATTCCATTTTTGTTTGTTAAAAAAATAATATTGACTTATTTTGCTTATAAATAAACACATACATATACTATTCGCTAATTTAAAAGACACTAGTATATATTCAACAATTTACATTTCGGGGAGGAAAATTACTGCTACTTGATCAAAAGAAACACACTATAAAATTGAAAGTTGTACATAATTTAGCATCATTCATGGATTCTCAACATGAACCTTCCTCTTCTTGAGACCAAAAGGAGTAACCTCACTATCACATACATCCGAACCATGCCAAACATGCCTAGGCAAATATCGTCGGAAATAGAAGTTATTAGAGCTAAGGTGAGAGCCCTCAAGCACCTGAACTTGCGCATAACCCGGCCGCCAGTCATCATTTCCGAATAACTTGAGGTACAAGTAACAGATGGGGGACTCAACACACGGTGCCGTGACGACGAATTGATCTACCATGCATGCTTGAAATGGTTTTCTTGGGATGTCATCAAGAACCTCAGGCTCCAATGGGTCAACTTGTCTTAGGTGCTTGATATTTAGGTGTCTAACCAATATTTCACTTGAGTTTGTGCCTCCAAATCTTAGGCTCACACGATTTGAGGTTTCAGCTCCCCATGTGCATGTGGTTTCTATGGTAATGACATAGGTGCAGTTTTTCTGCTATGTTTAAAGACAAAGTTTGTTAGCATAATGATAGGACTCAAATATCTGTGAATTGACAACTGATCCATGATGTTATGCTATTATTGTTTCAAAACTATTAAAAAAAGGTTAAACATATATTAAAATTGTTTACACTTTTTATTGTGAAATAAATGGAATAAGCTAGAAACCCAGGGGACATAAACCTAACTTAAAAATACAAGAAGCAAAGAAATCAAAAATCAAAAGAAAACAGCCTTAATACAAATTTATTTCATTGACAATTGATCTCAGCCATTTATCAATGAAATAAGCCTGATCAAGACTTTCTATAAGAACTTGTTAAATTAATCAAAAGACTTTCTATAAAAACTTGTCAAAATCGGGATTTTGCTTCTGGTCGAAAGGGAATAACAAAATCAAAAACTGTAAAATCTCAACCAAAATCGAATAATTATAATCAACTACTTTTGTAGAATCAAGTAATTTTATGGTTTCTTTTATAAAAAAAATAATATTCAAAATACCAGTTTTAAGTCATTTCAAAAACCTTCATGAGCTACTAGACCAGTCTATTTAAGTATATCTAAATAGTAATATTGTTACCTTTTGTTGTGATGCTACTGCTTCTAGACTCTCACATCCAACAACAAGAACATGCAAAAGCACACAACAAAAGAGGAAATACCCTCCATTGTTCTTTAGCAACTTCATTTTGGTCTTTCAAGTACAAAGATATGAACATATAGTTGCATTTATTCGTCTAAACACAGAATATATGGATAGGCATTCTGATTATTCATTCTTAACTTGACTAACTCATAAAGTGCATATTCCTAAATATTTTAATGTTATGTATATCTCTATATATTATTTTTTTAATTGAAAATAGGTTCCCTTAATTTCACTTATACTTTACTCACCTTACTAGTGCTTAATTTTTTCTTGATTAAGGGAAAGTATCTGACTAATTCTAATCCATTGTCGAAATAAAGGTAAACCAAAGCTATATTCCCTTGCTTTTTAGTCAATTGATTAGGCAAACCAAGTCACAAAAATTTAATTTATTTTGACAAAACAGAATTTTTATATCATTTCATTTTCAATATGAGATATAAATATGATAAAAAAAACACACGAAGATAAGTGTATATGTGAAAGGATAAACTCATACTCAATCGATAAAAAATTTAAAAAAAAAAACTATGCAATATGCAAAGCTAATAAGCTATGAAGAAGAAGAAGCATTTGAGAATAGAAAAATTCATTATTCACCAATCTAAGTGTTGAGATTCAATTTAGGAGTTTCAATGGTCTGTAGGATAAGTGAATTATGTGGTTTTGGCAGTACTTTAGTGTGAAGTTGCGAACTTAAGTTTTAGAGTTATGAATGTTTTGAGAGGTGACTGTTTGGAATGTTCAATGAATTGCTTTTTGGAGCGTCCGGTTTTGGAAACTATTAAGTTGGCACTCAAGAGGAGAATGAGAAATCTGAAGGCTTTTCTTGGTGACTAGCCTTCAATACCAACAACAAGGAAACACTTCTACTGCACAACGCATTAGCTATAATGCTATCCTTCCCTGAATTATATTGTAGCGTGAAATCAAAATCCTTCAAATTTTCTTGGTGACTTTCCTTGTTGTTTGTATTGAAGGATAGTCACCAAGAACTCAAACACTTAAAACTAAGAATTGTCAAATTTGTAAAGAAATTGTTGCACGCACGATTTAGAACTGGCTACATTTACCAACCTAAAAATATTAAGGTCTAATTTAGCAAGTGTGTACATTTTGTAAATTTAGGAAACAGTCATCGAAATGTTTTATTTAAAACTAAAAATTAAGTGTAATTTACTAAATTATCCCTTACTTTAAATTATTTTGAATGAGGGAAAATAGATTTTTAAATAATTTTGATAGTAAGATATATGATGTCGCCGATCCATGAAATTTGTGAAAGAGGATAAAGGATCACATATGGAAGTGATTTAGTAACAATAAGATTAAGTAGATGAATGAGTCAGTTGTTCCTATCTTATCTATTTTTTTTTTTAAATATGGAGAATCGGGGTGTTCGGGATTCAAACACCGGCCCCTGCATATAATATGCAATATCTCTACCAACTGAGTTAAACTCATGGGAATTAAATAAATTGAAAAAAAATCTTATCTTATATATATATGTGTGTGTGTGTGAGAGAGAAGAGATCTATTGACTCCAAGGGTAAGTTTAAACACTTACTCCAAATCTTGGCCCTTTATTTTAAAAATAATTAATGGTTGTGATTTATTCATAATAACCGTTAAGGTGGGGTGTTAATGATTGTCATTAATTCATAATAAATTGATTAACAATTGTACATACTTCTCATCTCAATTCTGCATATCCAAATATTGAAAGTTCTGATCTTGCTCCACTATCAAGATTTTTTTGAACAATTTTCTGCTCACTCTTTATTTTTCTTGTGAATAATTTGTTAGTTTTTCAATAAACCTATGAGTAAGGATAAGGATCGGAACCTTTGTAAATGTATGACCATTAAACTTGCCTTTGTTTTATCTCATATATGGTCTTTTCTGCCATTACAAAGGTTGCATGAATCAATTTTTTTTTGAACAAGGTTGTCTTAATCAATTGAAAAAAAAAATGGTTGTATCCCATCACCAAAAGCCATGAAACACCACAAAGTAGCAATTGACCAATTAAGCTCCTCAAATATTCCTCAACTGCTTTGTAACATGCACATAAACTCAATTTCTTATCAAATAACAATCAAAGATTGTGTATCGGATAAACCCTAACTAGATTTTGGAGGAAGAAAAAAAAACAAATTTTTTAATGTGAAGCAACGTTGATAAATAAGGATTCAACATGTTAATAAAGAACCCTAAAACAGAATGATCGAAGCTTTTGAAAATTGAGTGAGAGAGAAGAAGAAAAGGAAAGATAGAGGCTTATTGTGGTGTAATGTGTGCACAGGAGGAAAACACCCACCTTAACAATTATTAGAATTAATTACAACCATTAAATATTATTAAAATGAAGGTTCGAGATTTGAAGCAAGTGTTTAGACTTACTCTTGAAGTTAATGTATCCCTTGTATATATGAGAAGGGATCCATTGATTTCAAGAGTAACTTTTTATAGTTACTCTCAATCTTGACCCTGGATTTTAATATTAATTAATGGTCATGATTAGTTATTAATAATTCTTATGGTGTGAATTTTCTACACCTTCACCCTAAATATTCAACTACAAAGCGCTGAATGAAGACAACCATTCTAATCTGCATAGTATTGATGACATACCTTTCTCTATTCCTTCCATATTATCAAAGGATTAGGTTATAATAACTTCACATATGTAATTTGGTAATTTTTTATATACCTTTTCTCATCAACCTGTAATGTATACCTGTTTTGAAGAATAACCAGTTTGGTGTGATCATACATCATAGATATATCCTTAATTATCAGTCTTGTCTACCATACACCCAGCAAGCACCTTAGTCTTAGAGGTAGGGAATGGGATTCACAAAAAAAAAAAAAAAGGTAGGGGAATCGGAAAACAACATATCAATCGTAGGGAATGGGATTAACTTGTAATAAGTTTTGATTGAAAAGAAAGAAAAAAAACTCTTTCCAATTGATGGCATGATTCATTGGCAACAATTGGGAAGAGAAAGAAGGTGTGATTTGTTTATTAAAAAGTTGTAGGATCTTTTTTTTGCAGATACAAAAGTTGTAGGATGATGAATCATTGATGCAGCGGGCTGTGAGGTTAGAGAGAAAGAAGGAGTAAAACATCCTCACCATAATATTATTAATTAAGGCCATTCATTAATATTAATATCAAGGGTTATAGGGTTATGATTTGGAGTAACCACCGAGAGTTAGTCTTGGAGTTAATGGATCCCTTCCCATATATATATATATATATATATATATATATATATATATATATATATATATATAAATTATAAGAAAAAAAAATCATATTTATTAAGAAAACTAAAACAACATTCCCTAGGAAGATGAAAAAACAATTTTCATTGGCTATTGATTATGGAAAAATGAAAGAGAGAGAAAATTGAATGTAATTTTCATTTAAATTTATGAGAATAAGCAAAAGTTTTTCTTGAAAAAGAGATTTTTTTTTAAAAACAAGACTAAATTGGATAAAAGTTTGTCTTTTTTACTTATATTATAGGACGGAGGGAGTGTGTGTGTTTGTGTGTGTCTATATATATATATATATATATATATATATATATATATATATATAATTTGATTCGCCATGAAAAAAAAACTTGTCATAAAACTAAACGACCCTTTCTAGTCTCACCCCATATAATTCTAATTACACCCAAATTTATTTAAAATTTTACAATAATACAAAAATTGCCCGCCTCCTATAAATTTATAAAAACCCTTCTTTCATTATCATCCTGAACTCTCACATCCTTTCATCCACAGATCACCATAAATGTGCAACCAAGATCAAAGATTGAATCAACATATTTTTCATTGATTTGTACTCTACTCTATTCATAAAGGTTAATGAATTTGATGAATTTCATTTTCTAAGTTTCTATTTGTTTATTGTTTGTTTTGGTATGATATATGCATCTGTTAACTGTAATTTCATTTTTACGTAGTGAAAGGTTAGTGTAAACTCAGTTTACGTATGTATATGAGAGGTTAATGTAAATTCAATTTACGTATGTATATAAGAGGTTTACGTAAAATGAGTTTACGTATGTATATGAGAGGTTGGTGTAAATTCAATTTACGTATGTACATAAGAGGATAGTGTAAACTCAGTTTACGTATATATATGAGAGGTTAATGTAAATTCAGTTTACGTATGTATATAAGAGGTTAGTGTAAAATCCGTTTACGCAGTTAATGTAAATTCAGTTTATGTATGTATATAAGAGGTTAGTGTAAACTCAGTTTACATAAGTACAATTAGGTTATTGTAAATTTAGTTTACATATACAAGAGGTTAGTGTAAATTTAATTAACTTATGTATATAAGAGGTTAATGTTAACTCAGTTTACAGATTTACAACTTATGTTGCACCTGCGTGGTTTACACACACGTAAACTTAGTTTACTTAACTTATGCAAACTCAATTTACATTAACTACGTAAAGTCAATTTATATAGTTTAAAAGGTATATTAGTCATTCTAGGGTGTAACTTGGATTTTTGGGGTGTAAGTAGTATATGTCAAACTAAATTTCAAAACCGTTTAACAAATATTTAATTTAAAATGGAAATTGAATTTTTTTGTTGTCCTTTTTTAATTAGTAAATTAATATTGATGATATGGATTGTAGAGAACATGGTGATGATGACTAGACAATTTCCAAAAACGAACGTATGATATAAAAATTCGTAAATTGCTGGAATGTAAAGGTGATGCCAATGATAAGTTAGGTGTTGCTAAAAAAAAAGTGATGCTCGAAATAAAGTCTTTAATGAGAAGATATCTTAATAGAGCAAATTATGAAACACTAAACAACATTGGCACCTTCAATTCTGATTTTGACCAAACTGCAAGTATCAATGACAACTTCGATAAGATTTTTGTTGCTGATGAGGATTTTATCATTGCGAAAGATTCGTCAAAGTAGTGTTCGATAGTCACGAATATAATTAGTCTAAGTGAGGTACAAAACCAGGAATTTAAATATTGAGGAACCGAGAAAAAATTTGATTAAAAAAAAAATTGTTTAACCGGAACTATTCTTAGAAACTATAATATCATGTAGGATTAAAATTACAATTGAAACGATAATTGACTAACCAAACAAATGAATTTAAGTGATTAATGAGCTTCAAAAAAGATAAATTATCATGATTTTGTCCATATTTTTGATCTTTTGTTTCTGTTTTCTATGCTTTTTTTTTTTCTTCTATTTTTCCTTTTTCTATTGATAATTTCTTTTACTCTTAAAAAAGTGATTGCTACGGGGCCCACAATATATAAGGACATGTATCATGAGAAATAATTTTCTTTTCTTTCCAAGAAGCCTGGAAAACTATAATATTTTAATAGAGATGTAAACCAATCACCTAACTAACAACATATTACATATCTAAGCAAACTAAATGAGCACGCACATTAACACTTAACCATGTAAACTTACTATAATCATGTCTTGTTTTCTTTTGACACAATCATCATATCTAGCTAGTTGATGATTGTCGATTCAGATGCATTTGGATTATATTTCATGATATTGACCTATGGTAATACAAAAATATGGTACCAACATATATATTGAAGTGACATATTAGACAGAACCCTCTTACTTTGACAACAAGAAGAACATTGGTTGAGAGAGAGCTACATTTGACCAATGATCTACTCAATATTATTCACTTCATTTCCAATTTGATGCACTCTAATTACACAATTAAAGAGATTTGCACCTTTAATTAATAATAATCACAATAATAGTATAAAAATTATTAAGGAATTTTGACTTGCACAAGAAGGTGATAAACAAAATAGGATGTCTTTGACACCACTCTAAAGTTGTTCTAACTACTATTATAGTTCAATGACAACAATGTTGAGTTCATCTTCTATTTGAATATTACATTATATTCTATCCTTTCATTCTCTATATATAGACCAACATTTTTTTTTCTACATTGCATCAACACACTTTCAAATTTAAAGTCTCAAAGTAACATTTCCAAGACCAAAATGGGTTTTTCCCTTTTTTCATCACTTAAAATCCAAGTGTTCATTTTGTCATTGATTAATTTTGGTTTATTTGAGGTTGCATTGGCTAGTACAACCAGACACTACCATTTTGATGTACTATAATAAAAACACTCTCTACCATTTTCTTACAATTTTGTTGTGTTTTAATTTTACTTCTTGGTTTTGTTCTGCATGTAACAAAATTAAGGTTATATATTAATGCAGATAAGGCATGAAAATGTAACAAGATTGTGTCACACAAAGAGCATGGTAACAGTGAATGGTCAATTTCCGGGGCCTCGCATTGTCGCTAGAGAAGGCGATCGTCTTATCATCAAAGTGGTTAACCATGTACAGAACAACATCTCCATTCACTGGTAAAAACTAAGCATCTTGTAAAATGTGGTAAAGAAAATGTTGGTATTTTTTGTTTATGCCCCAAAATTTTGGATTATTTAGAAAATAAATATATAATTAGACAATATTTTCTTTTATACCTTTACAATACTCAAAACAGTATATTAAATATATTTATGTTTATCAAATTTCTTATATTAAATAATGTAACAGAAAGTTATTGAATATTGTGAAAAATTGAAATTGAGTGTAATGAATATTATATTATGATAATATGAGATTTTTTTTTGAATAAAAAACAACAATAAGAGATAGAGAAAGTACAAGTTAAATTTGAGCATAATGTTATCAAATAAGTTAAATTTGAAAAGATTTGGTATTTTTCAAATAGGCATGGCATTAGACAACTTCAATCAGGATGGGCAGATGGACCAGCATATGTGACTCAATGCCCTATCCAAACAGGTCAAAGCTATGTTTACAATTACACAATTAAAGGTCAAAGAGGCACACTCTTTTGGCATGCTCATATATCTTGGTTAAGGGCAACACTCTATGGACCTCTCATCATACTTCCCAAGAAAAATGTTCCATATCCTTTTGAAAAACCTCACAAGGAAGTTCCTATAATATTTGGTAATGAAATTACTTAAGGGGTGAACCTTGTACTATACCTATCTTAATTTGCTTAAGCTAATTAAAATTTAATTTTGGTTTTAGGTGAATGGTTCAATGCTGATCCTGAGGCAATCATTGCACAAGCTCTACAAACTGGTGGAGGACCAAATGTTTCTGATGCTTACACATTTAATGGACTTCCAGGACCATTGTATAATTGTTCTGTTAAAGGTATCAAGTACACTAATCAACACATGGTTTTGGAATAAAAAATGTGGACCTACAAAATTAATGACTAAAATTTAAACTATGGACCTATAAAAACAAGTTCATATAATTCCAATTACCACAATAACCAATAGAAAAAACAAGTGCACATTCACATATATTTTAGGCACCAATTTGTGCAATATTGTTAATACCATTTCTACTATTAGTTTATAGGATGATATATAGGTTTGTGATGAAATATAATCAACAATATAATTTAAGGGATTGTTCGGATTGAGTTGTTTGAATTTATCTACTCGCATACATGTTTGTGAGACTATCTAAAAGAGTTTATGGAATCAGGTTATGACATGTCTGTAAATTGTTATATGCTTATTTCTATATGCTCTCCAAGATAGCTTGTGGAAACAACTTATCGCTTATATAAAAACAACTTAACTTTATTTTCTATTTTGTTATAGAAATAGCTTATACATAATCACTTATACTCTATAAGTGTCTCATTAATTTGTTTTTCCAAACAACGCCTAAACATATCATGTAATTCTCTACAGATACATTCAAGTTAAAGGTCAAGCCAGGAAAGACTTACCTTATCCGTTTAATCAACGCTGCACTAAACGACGAATTATTCTTCAACATAGCAAACCACACCCTCACAGTTGTTGAAGCAGATGCAGTTTATGTAAAACCTTTTGTCACAAACACAATCCTAATTGCCCCTGGCCAAACCACTAATGTTCTTCTCAAAACCAAATCTCACTACCCAAATGCTACATTCTTAATGTTAGCTAGACCATATGCCACTGGCCAAGGAACTTTTGATAACACAACAGTTGCTGGAATCATAGAATATGAAATTCCATTTAGCACTCACCATTCAAATTCTTCACAAAAAAAACTTCCACTTTTCAAACCTATTCTTCCTCAACTTAATGACACTTCCTTTGCAACAAATTACACTAACAAACTTCATAGCTTAGCAAATTCTCAGTTTCCAGCTAATGTTCCTCAAAAAGTTGATAAGCACTTTTTCTTCACAGTAGGCCTTGGTACAAGTCCTTGCCAAAACAAGAACCAAACTTGTCAAGGACCTAATGGAACAAGGTTTGCAGCATCAGTGAACAATGTTTCTTTCACAATGCCAACCACAGCACTTCTTCAAACTCATTTCTTTGGACAAAACAATGGAGTTTACACCACTGATTTCCCAAGTAAACCTTTGAATCCATTCAACTATACCGGTACGCCACCAAATAACACTATGGTGAGCAATGGAACAAAGGTTGTGGTTCTTCCTTTTAACACAAGTGTAGAGCTTGTGTTGCAAGACACTAGTATTCTTGGTGTTGAAAGTCACCCTCTTCATTTGCATGGATTTAACTTCTTTGTTGTTGGACAAGGATTTGGTAACTTTGATTCAAATAAGGATCCACAAAAATTTAACCTTGTTGATCCTGTTGAAAGAAATACAGTTGGTGTTCCATCTGGTGGATGGGTTGCTATCAGATTTCTAGCAGATAATCCAGGTTAGTTCATAATTTATTCACATTACTATTAAAATTTCCATTTAAGTTCAATAGTTTTTCCTCAAGCAATTGAGCTTAAGTGGTTAAGGTTAAATCAATAAAGAGCACCAGAGTTCGATTTATAGGTGAAACAATTTTTAATCAGACTTTAATACCTCTATATCAAATTTCCGATTAATCGGACCCTTTACCCTAAGAACCGGAGAGGGTTGCATAATTAACATAAAATAAAAGGGTTTACATAATGCTTAATTATGTGTGCAGGGGTATGGTTCATGCATTGTCACTTGGAAGTACATACAAGTTGGGGTCTAAAGATGGCATGGATTGTTTTGGATGGAAAACTCCCAAATCAGAAGGTGCTTCCACCTCCAGCTGATCTTCCCAAGTGTTAACTTCAATTTGATTTTGGCTTTAATTTGTTTCAACAATTTTTTGTCCTTTTTGAAATTCAATGTTGAGATGTTGTTTTTCATTTGTTACTTGATTTTTTAAATTGGGAGTTTGAGGCTACTTGAGGCAGAGGGTGAATCTTTTTATTTTTTTGGGTGGGAAATTTATTTAAACATGATGTCTTTTGACATTGAAATTGTAATTCATTGATTTGAGTGAATATTCTTTACTGAAATTTATGATTATTGTTATACTTTTTATTTAAGCAGCAAAATTTATTAACTGATTGGTTCATAGTACAAAAGAAAAGGTATAAAGCATAAACAAACAGTCCAAATCATATAAACCGATCTAAAATAAAACAGCAGATTAAACCATAAACGATTATCTTGAGATTAGATGGTCTTTTACATCATAAACAAGATTTAGCAATGTATAACCAACTTGCATTACATAAAGAAACATAAATAAACGTAATCATCTGGGGAAAAATCGCAACCAGAAAACCAGCTACTATTACTATCAAATAAAAACAATTTCACATGTTGAAGTTCTATCCCTGATCGAAAATAATTCATTAAGAATTTCAAGCTTCTCGAATGGATCGTCTAACGAAGGAGGAGTGTAGAGTGTCATGCACCGTAGAGATGTTGAATTTTGCATAATATACTTCACAAATCCAAACTCATATCGATAATTTGTTATTGTGCACTTTCTAAACTGTGAGGAAAAGCATTTAGGAACAACACGCATCTCCATCCATTCATACCAACCTGCGTGAAATGGTTTCGAAAGTGGAGGCTTGTCAAAGACAAAATCCTGAAGATTTGGACAATCATTGAGCATGCCATATACCATGTACCAATCAGCCTCAGTTGTCCCAAAGACAAGCTCCAAATGAGTTAAATTGGAAAAAACCGCACGATCATACACCTGCAAGAGTTATACAAAGACAAATTATGAGACAAATTAAAGAAACAGATGAATATATTTTTTTAATTTAACCCCTACAGAAAATTACACATTTTTGTGTTACATTGTTTAAAAACATGTAAAGACTAGAAAACATTCTTCATATAAAATGTAGAGACGAAAAAAAAAAGAACAATATACTAACCTCTTCCAAGCGAAGGAATTGAACGTTACATAAGGCAGTCAGAGGAGGAATAAAATAAAAAGGAACCAAATTTTTTATGTTTGCCCTAACCAAATTGGGTAATTTTTTAAACTTTGCTTTATGTTCATGAATCCCCCATTCATACATCAAAGATAAATGATTTGCTTCAACTTCTTCAAGAATTGGACATCCATTAAGAAATTCAGCAAAATACCATCGTTCCTTGAAATAAACTCTAAACAAATGAAGAATCTTGAGTGAGGCAAGGTCAACACTAACAGGAAACTCATGAAAAGATATCTCTTTCAACTTGAGAACAACAAGAATTTTGAAGCTTAGAATGTAACACGGAGAATGTGGAAGGACCATTAAGAGATTGAGATGCTCCATTCCACGTTCTGCTACCGCAGTTAAAGACTTCTCGAAAAGAGAAGGCTCCACCCCGCCATACAAAGAAATGCGTACTTTTCTGAGGACAATCTTCTTTTCAATGTATCGCGGTACCATTTGTGCAAAAACGGTTGCACAAACCATCATCATGAAGTTGGAATAGGATTTGCCAGTTGAAACAAAGCGTTGATCATCAATGTCGAGAGTGGGAACTGAGAGGTAGAGTGGCATCCATCTTTTTGAAAGAACACTAGTTGTATAAACATCTTCCGTTGGAAGAAAAGAGAGAATGTGACAAAGAGTTTCATTCGGTAACAAGCTAATCCTATCATCCATTTTGAAATTTGATCCTGCTGCTAACAAATTCTCATTGTGTTACCAATCTACTCCTTGATAACAACTTGTTTATACAAAACCATTTAGTTTTTTTAGTTTCTGCTCTTGATTACCTGAATACTTACCCTAAGTAATCACACATGTCCATTAGTTTTCTCAAATAATTTATTAAGACTTTAATTTAAGGGATGTACATCAGCTGCGTGCACTGCATTGCTTAATTGAAAATGGAATACGAATATCGAAGGACTAGTACAGATGTTGAAAATTGAAATGCTTTCAAAAAAAGTTCCATGACAATCTTACTAAGTACCCAGGCAATTTAATTTTGGTGGCTGCACGTAATGTTTTGTTTCTTCCAAATTCCTTTCTAGACTCTCCTCATCTTACCGTTCATATCAAATGAATGGACACTCAGCTTTTATATTTTTTTAATAATAGTATCTAATAACTTAATTCCTACAACTCAACATTTTATACAAATTTTCAAATGGGAATAACTTTATATCATTGTATTTTAATTTTGGGAAATGTTAACTTGTATTTTTAAGATATATGTTATATTACCAAAGATAAATATTATGTATTGGAAATTGCACCAATTTATTTCTCATAAGATTGAAATTTAATATTTCTTAATAAATACTTGCTTTTTACGGAAACCTTAACATGGGCTCTAAGAGCACAAGTTAACATGACCCTTTAATTTTTTAATATTAAAAAAATGTGGATCTCACTTAAGATTGCGGTCTTAAGTGGGACCTTTAGTCTTATAGTACGACCTCAAAAAAATTTCTCTGCAATGAGGTTACCTAATAGGTACAAGCCTTCAAAATTTAAGACCCCCTATTGGGAGTAGCTTAAGAGTGTGTTTGATTAATAATTATTTCTTTAACATTTTCCGTGTCTCAAAATAATTGACACTTTAGAATAAAAATTCAACATTTATTATTTTTTTCCATTGTTATACTCTTATTTGTTGAATTTTATTCAACTTAACTGTTCTATTAACTACAATTAGTAAGAGTACTAATTCTATCATTGAAATAAAAAAGCATCCGCGATGTCATTCACCCCGGTTTTATCTAAGAAGCAGAAACAACATATTAAGAAACATCTTCAGATTGGGAAGTCGTCGTGTCAAACCCGTTCTAGGGGGATCCTTCTTCGACTGCTCAATGAATGTCTTCTATTGGTATGCTCGTTGTTTTGGTAACTCGAACACGAAAATTGCATTAAAGCAAGTTGAGTTCTTTAGGGATCGTTGTCGTATGCCTAATTACAGGTTTCCTCCGGCGGTTTTTGTTGGTTGTTTACGTTTTTTTGCTTTCTGTTTTGAGGGTTTTGGCCTAGTCCACCCTCCTGTATATTTTCTCCTTTTTTAATAAAATTTTATTTGAGCTTGGCGACAGAGGATGGGGGTTCTTCGAGGTGCCAACCTAGTTGAAATGTTGTTGATTCCCTCGATGCTTGTGTCTTGCTCCTAGTTTAACCAAAAAAAATCAACACAATTAATCATTTCCTTAAAAATCGTGCACAAACTTGATACGACTTTTATTTTGAGACGATGGGAGTAAAATTTATACTGAAATAACACAAGACAGAACAATCTAACACAACTGAACAAAACAAACTTTATAGTATATAATAATTTTGTGTCGTATTCGATGTTTTGTGGACAGAAAGTTATTTTTATATTTTAGATAACTTGTACTTTAAACAAAAAGTGTTGTTGTGGTTTAGTGAGAGACTGAAATTTCAGTTTTTGTCATGTCTTTGGCCTCTAATTTGTCCTGTCCCTGAAACAGTTTTTTAATCAAACACAATACGACTATAATTGTCATGTTCAATCCCTTATTTTTTAACGGATCAAACAAATTATATTTTTTAACAATTTTTCTTCATTAAACCCCCTTTCACACACCATAGATAAATTTTTCGCTTCAAATTCTTCAAGAATCAGACATATTTATTAAGAAGCTCAGCAAGATACCATCGTTTCTTGAAATAAACTCTGAACAAAAGAATAATCATGAGTGAGCTAAGTTCAACACTAACAGGAAACTCGTGAAAAGAAATATCTTTCAATTTGAGGACAACAAGATTTTTTAAGCTGAGAACGTAACACGGAGAATGTGGAAGGATCAACAAGAGATTAAGATGCTCCATTCCACGTTCTGCAACCGCAATTAAAGACATCTCGAAAAGAGAGGGCTCCACCCCGCCATACAAAGAAATGCGTACTTTTCTGAGACCAATCTTCTTTTCAATGAATCGCGGTCCCATTTGTGCAAAAAGGGTTGCACAAATCATAATCATGAAGTTCGAATAGGATTTTCCGTTTGCAACGAAGCATTGATCATCAATGTCAAGATTGGGAACTGAGAGACAAAGTGGAATCCATCTCTTTGAATGAACATTTGTGGCATAAACAACTTCCGTTGGTAGAAAAGATATAATGTGACAGAATTTCATTTGGTAAAGAGCTAATCCTATCATCCATTTTGAAGTTTGATTCGGTTGCTAACAAATTCTCACCGTGTTAACAATTTACTTTGTTTATAGAAAAAATTCATTAAGTTTTATATTCCCTCCGTTATCAATTATAAGCAAATTTGACTTTTTAGGTTTATTCATTTCATGATGTATGTGGTCCATAATATAGATCATGTACATCATTAAATGAATAAACATAAAAATTTAAATTTGTTTATAATTGAAAATGGATGGAGTAGTTTTTAGCTCTTGCTATACGTTGATGCTTATAGTAGAACTTTCCCGAAGTAATCACACATGTCCATTAGTTTTCTCAAAAAATATTTATTTCCTTAGAAATCTTACAAAAAAATGCGGGTATTAAGAAAAGTTGTTGGAGTAATAAATTTGTCTCAAATTTATGTTATTTTGACAAGTTTACCCCCAACACTAAATATCTTTTTTTTTTTAAATAGAACATTAATACTCGTATTATACTAGTAATTAATTTGATCATCATGAATGAAACACAAAGTGACTTTTAAGTTTTTTAAGCAGTTTGAAAAAACTTTCATGTCATGGAGGGAGAGTAAAAATATTTTAAAATACAACATTAATATTCTACTAGTAATTAATTTGATCATCATAAATGAAACGCAAAATGACTTTTCAGTTTTTCATGCAGTTTGAAAAAACTTTCACATCACGGAGGAAGAGTATGAAATTTTTACACACCAATTTTGTTTGAGTTTGGTGCTTCAACTTAGAATATGAAGAGGTTGTTTGATATATAAGTCATGGCTATGCTGATGTCCTGAATAAAACAAAACAAAGAAAACATGCCACCTTCAATTAACATAGACCTAAACATTCCTTTATCTCGTTTTAACCACGGTGTATGAGTAAACCAAGCTCCAAGTTTTGAATATAATTTTGATTTAAACCAAGCTCAAAGTAATGAAAGAGTTGAGTTTAACTTTGACTTAAACCAAGCTCCAAGTGAATATGATGAATTCGAAAAGGAAGCAAATGAAACAGAGCATGTGATGGAACTTAATGAAGAGGACAGAAACAAAAACGATACATAAATAGAGCATGTGATGGAACTCAATGAAGAGGATGAAAATGAATATGAAACATGAGCAGAGGAAGAGCATGTAATGGAACTCAATGAAGAAGATGTAAGCAAATATGAATCAGAAAGAGAGCATTCCATGGAGCATAATGAATCTGAATCATTGGTAAATTTTGAAGGTATTGTCCCTTTTCATACTCATTTACAGCCAATAGTATTTTTCGATCTAGATTTGAATGGTTTGCTCATTTTTTCGATAAATATATTCTTCATGTGAACACAAAGGAATTGATAACGTACGTAAGTTCTTAAAACACGAAGATCGCACCGCAATCTCTCATTTTTTGCTACAAAACAACTGTAATGGAAAACTGAACAGAGTAATCGCAAACACCGTTGATTCTATGTATTCAGTTTCAGTTAGTGTAATTAGGCGTATTTGGAAGAGAATACAAATGACAAGTGAGGAGATCAATTCTTTTATTGATATCAGTCATGCATATACTTCTTTCATGTGTTATGTGATGTGAACACTAACTAAGAACAAAGATGACATGTAATGCGTCTCATCAAAAAACAAGAAATTGTGGTCGAAAAAGGATTCAATTGGATTATGATCAATTCCCCCAAATTCAATTGTCAAAATGGTTCACCTTCTATCTACTTACTATTTTACTATGGTACTATTTAAATTATTGTTGCTGCCAAACATATTTAAAAAACTATTGGACAAGACTACTTACCGAGATTTAGTTATTGCTTTGAATACTAGCAAGGATGCAAAAGCTTGGAGTTATAAGTCGTCATGCAAGTGTAATTAAACTTTTTTTTAAGGAAAAAAACACGATAAGTAGATTGAAATTTTGTCTGTCAATGTTGGAAAATAATTTGTTGCCACATGATCCAACTTTCAATGTCATGTATAACATTGTTCATATCGATGAGGAGTGTTTTTAATTGACGAAAAGGTCTATGAAATACTACTTGCTACCAGAAGAAGATGAGCGTTAGCGGTATTGCAAAAGTAAAAACTTTATTATGAAGATAATGTTCTTTATAACTCCCCGAATATTATTTATTTATTCTAGTAAATAAAATAAATGGAGTCTTAATTATTATTACAATGATAATGCAATTTGCTTGATGATTTTTAGTATTGTTGAGAAAAATAGTGCTCTCATAGTTATTGTGATTTTGTAGGAATTTAAAAGACGAGTGAAGATATGGTAAAATAATAAATAATATATATGGGAGGTGATGAATAGAAGTAATAAAATAAGTGGGGGGTTGAGGGATTAAATTGTGATAAGTGGAGGGGAGAATAATAATAATAATAATAATAATAATAATATTTTTAAACTGATGTGCCTATCAAGGAAGGCCACACCCAAAATATATTAAAGGAAAAAGTGATGTACAAAAAAGAGGGGGAGGGGGGCAAAACCAAACCCTCGGAAGGAACAATTAGCATAATTTGGGAGACCTAGTATGTTCCTAACTAAGTACCCTCTAATTACTAGAGGAGGTGAATGCCACCAAGTGAAATCTACTACTGTCAATCCAAGGTTTGCCAACTTATCTGCACAATGATTACCCTCACTGTAGATGTGAGTCAAAATGAATTGCATAGAGTCTAACTTCCTAACACAGTTCAACCATCTGTTCTTCAGCCTCCAAGGAACAATATTAGGGGACCTGAGAGCTAAGGTACTCAACATAGAGTCTGATTCAATCGACAGTTGCTTCCAATTTCTATCATAAGCAATTTCTATAGCTAAATTAACCCCCATAAGTTCTGCAAAGAGGGCAGTAACTATACCAAGATTAGCAGCAAAGCAACCTTTGCTTTCACCATGACAGTTTGTAATAATAATAATAATAATAAGTAACTTAGTTTTATTAGTATAAATAGAGAGATAGAAAATCAAAATAAACACTCTTGCTGAACAGAAAAAAAAAAGGAGCATAAGAGAGGAGAGGAGGAAACCCTACCTAAGGAGAAGAGAGCCAAACATGGCGTTTTTGAAGAATTTGAGTTAAGGGGGAGAATCCTTTCACTTTACGGTATTCTTATTTTATAACGGGGGGTGTTTAATTCTTAATATGATGTTGTTGTTATGATGTGAGATTGTGATGAGAGGTTTATAATAAACGAATTAAAAGATGAAGTTGAAAGATGAGAATTCAGGAAAACTAGTTTAGGTTTTTGAATAGAGTTCTTTATCCTTAAAAAGAGTGGATAATCCAGTAGGTTAACAAGAATTAGTGTTTTAATGATAGGGTAATCATGGAGTGAAGATTAGAGTCGAGTTTGGAGAGTATATGATCGAAAGCGGAGTCGAAAAGGGTTCCCCAAAGCGAAATCGTAGCAGAACTGCGATTTTGCTGTCACCGTGTGTTTCATACCGTCTCAGTTTGACAAGTTTAAATTCTGAACTAGGTTTAGGTGTCACAAAGAACATTATCTTCAGAATAAAGTTTTTACTTTTGCAATAACATTGAGGCTAATCTTCTTCTGGTAGCTAGTAGTATTTCATAGACCTTTTCGTCAAGTAAAAACACTTCTCATCGATATGAACAATGTTATACATGGCTTTGAAAGTTGGATCATGTGGCAACAAATTATTTTTGAACATTGACAGAAAAAATTTCAATCTACTTATCTTATTTTTTTCCTTCAAAAAAAAGTTTAATTGCACTTGTATGACATCTTATAACTCCAAGCTTTTGCATCCTTGCTAGTGATGACTTGTTAGTATTCAAAGCAATGGCTAAATCTCGATAAGTAGTCTTGTCCAATAGTTTCTTAAATATGTTTGGTAGAAACAATAATTTAAATAGTAACAAAGTAAAATAGTAAGTAGATAGAAGGCGAACCTTTTTGACAGTGGAATTTGGCATAATTGATCACGATCCAATTGAATCATTTTTCGTCCACAATTTCTTGTTTTTTGGTGAGACGCATCACCTGTCATCTTTGTTCTTAGTTAGAATTCATATGACATAACACATGAAAGAAGTAAATGCGTGACTGATGTTAATAAAAGAATTATCTCCTCTCCTGTCATTCATGTTCTCTTCCAAATTCCCCTAATCAACTAACTGGGACTTAATACATAGAAACAACAGTTTTTGCGATTCCTCTATTCAGTTTTCCATTACCGTTGTTTTGTAGCAAAACATGAGAGATTGTGGTGCGATCTTTGTTTTTTAAGAACTTACGTACGTTATCACTTCCTTTTGTGTTCACATGCAAAACATATTTAACAACAAAAATGAGCAAACCATTCAAATCTAGATAAAAAAAAAACTATTGGCAATAAATGAATATGAAAATGGACAATACCTTCAAAATTTACCAATGGTTCTGATTCATTATGCTCCATGGAATTCTCTGTTTCTGATTCATATTTGCTTACATACTCTTCATTGAGTTCCATTACATTTTACATGCTATACCTCGGCTTTTGTTTCATATTGATTTTCATCCCCTTCATCAAGTTCCATCACATGCTCTATTTTTGTATCGTTTTCATCCTCTTCATTGAGTTCCATCTCATGCTTTGTTTCATTTGTTTCCTTTTCAAATCAATCATCTTCACTTGGGGCTTGATTTAAGTCAAAGTTAAACTCAACTGTTTCACTTGGAGCTTGGTTTAAATCAAAATTAAACTCAAACCCTGGAGCTTGATTTACTCATACACCATGGTCACAACAAGATAAAAGAATGTTTAGGGTTATGTCAATTGGAGGCGGCATGTTTTCTTTAATCTGAAGCATAAAAAAAAGTGGCATGTTTTCTTTGTTTTGTTTTGTTTTATTCAGAACATCCACATATTCATGACTTATATATCAAACAACCTCTTCGTATTCTAAGTTGGAGTGCCAAACTCAAACAAAATTGGCGTGTAAAAATAATGAAAGCTGTTTTTGAAGCTTGTAGTGTGCCATGCTTTATTAGCCCTATCTATTTCCAACTCTCACTTTTATCTCTATAGCATTTGATTGAACAACATCCTCATACAAGAAATCAAGAAACATATAAAGAAATAATACCTACAAAAATTAGATAAATGTGACAACTAAAAAGGAACGGAGTTGGGTTTTATTTATTGAAGAGATAGACTCCAACACATTGACCTCCTCTCATTTTATCTATGACAACAACATCTCAGTACTGGGGGATAGGCTCCAACACATCCACCTCCTCTCTTATATCTCCTATTCAAGCAATCTTGATTGCACTCTGAAAAATCTGTGCACATCCTGTATAAGCAGCTTAGTCCAGAAGAATTAGGACTAAAACTAGTAGTAGTTGCTAATCCTGCAACCAACATAAAATTAAAGTAGATGAGTATGTAGCCCGTGTTCACAAACGTTGTATGTAGTAGACGGGCCACTTTAGGGCACTCGTTGTACTCGTTAAGATTGCGCATTCGATTTTATGAAAGTTTAAAAATATTTTATGCAACTCAAACTTTTATCATTTCTTTACATGTTTCCTAAAAGCACATGTAGCAAAACCCAAGAATTTATTATTGATCTTTGATACAAGAAATATATGTCGTTGCAAATTCATAAAAAATAAATTCATATAATATAAATTGTTAACTGAATCATACTCGTCTAAAAATCAAGTTTTTTTTCTCTTAGAATAAGAAGGTCCCTTTTTTTTCTTTCTGTTTCGTGTCTTTCCTTTTGCAGTTTTAATTCAATCGAATAAAGTAGTAGTGAACTATTGGGTTATTGGACGTTGAATTTTCTGTATGTTGTACACACATTTTGGTTGGTGTATCTTATAGTCACTTTCATTTTATATACTCAAATTGCTCGAAGTGAAGGCCACATGTCTCCTACTTAGATGTTAATCATTGGACAATTGAACTTGGACCAGCTAAGATGATCTTCAAAATATTTTCAAAGAACATCGTGGATGACACAGATTTTCACGGGGAAGACCAACATAAAAGTAGGTCCATTATTTTATATATTAGGTTTATCTTATAGCTTTCACAACCATTTGATAGAGTTTTTGAGAAGGAAAGTATGTGCAATGGTTCACATTCTAATAGGGATGACTACATTTATTACTATTCTAAAAAATTGTGATAAAGACCCGAAGTATTAAAAATTTGATTAGTGAATTAGCTTAGTTTTGTTTTTGTAAAAAACAAAAAAAAACTAAGATTACAAATAGAATCAATTTTCATGGAACATTTATACAAGAGATGAATTATTTTTTAATGACAATATATAAGAGACAAAACTAAATAAATCAAACAAGGGGAAAAAAACTCACTTAGGTTGGCTGGTGATGGTTCATACAGAGCATTGCTGATTTTAAATGGATCTCCTGTAGGTAGACATTGCGATTAGACCCTTCAAATTAGTGGATAATTGAGTTATATATTTCGAGTTTTCTTAATAAAATAACTATAATATTATAATATCAATTTAAACTTTACTATTCAAAAACCAATCATTTAAGAACCTTAAGGACACATACAGACCTGACAATACTGGTTGTGGAGGAATGAGCACTAGGGACATCACAATTCAAAGTGTCTATGAGTCTTAAAACAATAGAGTTCAACCCATCGAAGCATAGTGGCATACAATAAAAAAACATTGCCATACAAAACCCGAAGGAAGGTATCTAGGGAACAACCACACAAAACAAAACCGAACCGAACCAAGAAAAGACGACAAAGCCTACAATAAACAAAGTGAGCGCATTTCCTTTTAAAGATTTAGAAGTTAGGGTAGTCGATGCAAGAAACAATCAAACAAATGTGTCAACAAAATACTACGGTGAACCACAAAAATTGAATAATCACGTCAAAGCAAGAAGCAATAAATTTAGAATGAACTTTGTATGTGAATACGAGTACCTAACTAAACATCAAGGTCCATAAGAATTTGCCATAAAATTTACTCTTTCCTATTACCTGAAAGCAAAACAAAAGCAAAACACAAAATCCAGCAAAGACGAGATTGATAGATGCGAGAAGCCATTGTGTAAGATTTCCTTTTGTATTTTATTATTGTAGGTTGTAGAACTAGTACGTTTCTTATATATAAACAAATAATCAAATATTTAAGGTAAACAACTAAGGTCTAATTTTAACCGTTAAAAACAGGAAAACACTTAGGATCCATTAATATATAAACATGCATCAATGTGATTAGTTACTTTATATAATTTTACATCAATGGGGCATTAATATCTGTAAAAAAAGAGAATCAATGGAAACGTTAATTAAAAATAATTTTATGAACAGAAAAACGAAACTGTAAGTTGGGATGACAAAAAAAACTCATACCCATTACTTAATGAATGGTACTTGCACTTGTAGATATATATTTGTCATCCGTGTATATTTGTATCCGCTAATAAATTAAGTAAATTATTATTATTATTATTTTTATCAAGCAAAGAAAACCGTAAACCAGGATAGGCCTGAACCGCAGTACAAATTACATGCTGACAGTCCTATGGAAAGGTAAACCTATACTGTCTGTCTCTGTGTAACAAAGGTAAAACAAAGAGTGATGGATATGACCAGAGATTTAGTTGAATACGATGAAATATGTTTTGTTTAGAAATGAAATGTATGGATATTGTTATATCTTGGTTAAAAAAATAGGGAAGTGAAAGTGAGCAAATTTTGTTGTTAAATTGAGAGTGAAATGTATGTGTTCTTAGTTTATTTTTTGGGCTTTGTGGGGGGTAAAACTAGGAGAAAGATTTTTTTTTGATCTGATCGTAAAATGATTTTATTTTTTCAGTAAGATAATTGATAAGTTTCACGCTGATTTAATTAAGAGTTAATAGATCTTTACCCCCCTGTATTACAGGTCATTTCTGGTTTTCCCTCCTGTAAAATATTTTTTTGATTCACCCCATGTAAAAAAAAATTATTTATTTACTCCCCTAATAGGCCAAACAATAACCAATTTTATTTTTTTTCAAGAAATTTTCGTTTTTGTTTAGGGGGTAAATTAAAAAAAAAAAAAATTACAGTGTGTAAAACCAGAAATAACCTATATTACAGGAGATAAATACCTATTAACCCTTTAATTAAATCTACCTCGTAGAAGTAGTTTTTAGGGATGAATTCTAGCCTTTCATGCTCCTTGTATGATTGGGATAATGCTTCACTCTAGTGGTTTGAAGGTACAAGGTCGTCAGTCTTTGGGCGTGTCCACTGTGTTCCCTCCTTTCTCATCAAGGTAGGGTTTTTATGGTCAGAGGTCATGCAAGAGTTTGGGAAATCTTCTAGATTTGTTTTTGTTGGTGGCTTTTGTCCTTCTTTTGGTTTTTGGTTTTTGTTTTTTTTCTTTTCTTTTTTCTCTTTTTTATGTAGTTCCTTGACCTTGTTATGAGTACTCCTTGTACACCTACCCTAAGTTTGGTTCTTGAATGTATGTCTCATTCGATAAATAATTGTGTTAATATTTTTATCGTTAAAAGAAGTTGGAGGTATTTTAGGTAATTCATTTTTTTTACAAAGTCCATTTAAATTTTATTTTTTGAACAAATCAAAACCATTTTTAAAAAATTATCCATGTGTATCTGTAAATATCTGTAAATATTTTAAAATATGTGGATTATCACTTAATGGATACTCGTGTTGAACGGACCATACACATGTATGATATTATTTGCGCACATAGATATCCATTTACATCACTAAGCGGTAAGTATCCTTCAATTCATGAGTCATATCAAACATTAATTCCTATAGATTTTTGACTTGTCATGTGATTTGAACAACCAATCCAAGTACCATTCATCATTATGCTCTTCATCACTTTTGATTGGAGCCATCAAAAGTAGTTCATCTGAATCAGAGCCTTCATTGTGAGCAAATTAGGCTTCATCACCTCTATTTCGCGAACCTTCTTGGTTCTGCATTCAAAGGCATAGTGTCCCCACTTCTAACAATTGTAACACTGAATATATTTTTTTATATATTGTCTTCTTATTCTGGCCTAATGCAAGCCTTTGCTTCATCTTTCTTGAGACTTTCTTGATTCTTACTTGAACCTTCACCATTCTTGAAAGCTTGATCATTACAATGCTTCTTTCCTTTCTTATATTTTCCTTTCTTTTCATATTAGGCCTGCAAGGCTTTATCAGATAAAAAACCTTTGGCTTTTTCTTTGATTCTATCAGTTAGCCTCAATTCATGAGCTTTAAAGCTTGATTACAATTCTTCAATCTTCATCGTATCCAAGTCCTTGGATTCTTCTAAGGCCACAACAATATGATCAAACCTTGGTGTCCAGGTCTTGAGAACCTTCTATATCCTCATCAAATCAGTGATGGTATCTTCATTCCTTGTCATCTGATTTGTCAGGTTCACCAGTTTATCAAAGTACTGACTTATAAATTCTCCTTCCTCCATAGTCAACATCTCATATTGCCTTCTTATGCTTGAAGCCTCAACTTCTTCAATCGAAAACTGGTAGGTGCGCAGGGAATTTTCCAATGTTGTGAGTTGCCATCTTTCCCAACTTCTCCAACAATTGTAATCGAACTGAGACATAGTACCAATTTGATATAACAAATTGAGAGAAAATGAAGAAGTTTAGAAGTCTAAGGTTTGAGAAGATTAGAGAATAACAGGAAAATTGAAAACAAACTTTATTGACTTGAGAATATAATGCTTCTCATACTACTAATCAACAACTAGGCATATAGGGTATTTATATACAAAAAATGTAACAAACTAGTTAACTTGAGTTTACTTAACCAACAAGTTAACCCCTTTTTCTCTCAACTTTTAACTAACTCAAATGATAAGACTCTAGATAACTGAACTTAATAAACTCCTAATATCTCGGTGTTGCAATCAATCATCTCTTGTTTCTCTTTCGTCATTTGATCGCTTAAGAAACTGTATTTGGTCTCTATATGCTTGCTCTTTCCGTGTAATATTGGATTTCTAGCAAGGTTAATTGCGTATGTATTTTTAAATTTGAATTGCATTGGACTCTGGCGTTCTAGTTTTAACTCATTAAGCAATATTCAGTTTTAACTCTCTGCAACATATTATGCTTCACATGATGATAGAGTCTGAGTCGCTATATTCCGTTTCTTTGAGCACCATGATACAAGAGTATTTAGTGTAGTAGAATAGCATGCCTTTTCTTCTTCTCCTTGTGTACTTTTAATTTCCTTTTAAAGGAGTTTTTGCTGGATTGAACTTGTCTACTTTTTATCTTGAGAATCGTATTTGAACAAGAAAATAGTCAATCCTCTTGTTCCAAGGAGCTTAATTACTTCAAGCCATACAAAGACTTCTTTAATCTGTACAATTTATCTTCTTCATCTTTCATTTCAAATACTTGTGGTTGCAGCACATATAAACATCTCTTCTCCAAGGAACAATTCAGGAAAGTTGTTTTCACGTCTAGCTACAAAAGTGTCTAATTCCTAGAACTTACTATAAAAACAACCAATCTCATAGTGTCCATTGTAGAAACTCATGTGTAAACTTCAATAAAATAAACTCCCTCCCTTTGAAGGAACACACTTTAACTAGACTATCCTTTGGCTTTGCAACTGTGCCACCAGGTTTTAACTTCCACTTGAAAAATCTACTTCAAGTCTATTGGATGCTTGTCTATTGGTAAATGCACCGGATCCCAAGTGTGATAGTGTCATTTCTTTCTACGAAACTAATATCTTCCACCATTGCTTTGCTAGTAGCCAACACTCAATAGATTAAGTACCATATGGTAAAATAGATAAGATTCTTGAGAAAAGTTTATAAAGAGGAGGCACTCCTCACCTTACAAACTGGTTTTGTAAAAATGAATTAGGTCTTGTAACATCCCGATTTTTAATACACCCTGATTTTTAATATTAATTTATTAGTATTATTGCTATATAATATTAGTAATAATTACTATTATTGGGAAAATTTTGTTTAGTGTTTTCAATAAAAGAGAAAGAGATTACAAGGAATAAAGGAGAAATATATATTTTTAGCAAATACGAGAGAATATAAGTGTATTAGTAAAATGAAGGTTTAAGTAAGTTAAATAGTGTTTTAATTAAACAAATAGAAGGAGGTGTAAATAATGGGGCTGAATAGTTCCAATGGAATTAGTAATCAATCTAAGGTGTGGAGAGTAAACCTGTTAATAAAAAGTTATGAGAAAATTAAGCCCAATGAGTGGTTATAAATAGAGGAAAGTCATAAAAGAATTAGCTTACATAACACAAAGATTATAATTGAGAGAAGATACAAAACATGAACTAAGGTAGTGAAGAGAAGAGCCAAGGAAGCAAGGAGAGAAGCTTAGAGAGAGACCAAACCATAGAAGTTGCTAGTTTTACTGATTTTTGAGGTAAGGGGGAGTCTCTAATCACCATAAAGGTTGTATGAACCCATGGGTAGTGAAGATTGTTTGTTTTCCATTGTTTTTCATGATCTTTTAATGAATTCATATTAAATTCGTGTTTTAATTTATTGTTGTGATTTTGGGTATATTCTTGTCTCTGAATTCATTAATTTCGTGTGCTAAACTCGTGGTTGATTCATAGTTATGTTATGTTTTGATTTCTTACGTGTTAAAGTGTGAAAAAGTCATAAAATTTGATGGTTAATTAATGGTTTGATGATTCCTATGAAATTCATGTTTCCTTATGATGTTGAGACTATGTGTTGATGTTTGCTATTAAATTGTAATGTTTCAGTGTTGAATTCTTGATTATGTTGTGGTTATAATGTGTTTTGAGAATATGTATGTGAAAGATAGCAAAAACCATGGAATTGGAAGCATAACTAACGATTTATGGTGTAATAAGTGTTTATAATGATATAGATAACTTAGGATAATGTTTGTGGTCGTTTTGAGTGTGTTGGGGTTAATTTAAGAGCCTTAGGGAAGCTTTAATGGTGAAAATCGCATTTGAAAAGTTTTTTTTTTTTACTTCTGCATATTCCTCTCCCGGGTGTTTTTTTCTAAAAAAGTTTATCTGGTAATTGAATACCAGTGTCTGGCCCAGAAAGCTGATTTTTTCAGCGTAATTGATTACCCAGGGCAGGTAATCGATTACCCACTTCCAGAAACCTTAAAAGTCTCTTTTAATCCATCTTAGTTGATTCCAAACTTCATAGAATGAATAGGGACTTATTTCTAACAGTCGAAAGACGTTCTCCCATGATAAAATCAAAGTAATATGACACGATTAAGATAGAATGTGTTAGATGATAAATTGAATTGATGGGATACAAAATAAGAAGCAAAGATAGGTTGTTTATTAAGGTGAATTTGATGAATTATTTGATGATGTGTAATCGATGTATTATTTTAGAATGTGTAACAAAATGTATTAGTTGACAATGTGTTATATTAAGATGTCTCATTTGAAGGTGTGTTGATGTAAAGATGTTCCATATAAAGATGCGTCATTTAAAGATGTGTAGTTGTCGAGTCATATAAAGATGTACATTATTGAGTCATTATTTGGTGTTCATGCATTCATAGTTAGTCCGATTTAAAGATGTGATATAAAAATGGAGGATAAATCCGTAGCATACCTCTGATATCCAAAACTGGTACAACATTCATATATAGTCTAGTTAGGGACATTGCATACATAATTGCAAGTCTATTTGTAGATATGTAATTTAAAGCTATGTTATTTAAATATGTGTAACTATTTAAAGACATAATATTCATGATGTGCTTCTATACAATTATGTGTGAATAGACTGTATTTTGCTAAATGTCTACTTGATATTCGTAAATTTTGTTAATGCTTAGATGTCATTATAAGATGTTGATTGATACCTACTGATTTTATTAAATGAATGTCTATGTTTAAATGTGAATATTATCTGATTGTGATGTATACATGCCTAAATGTAATTGATGTGTTCTTTTATCTGAACATATACATGTGTTTATGCATCTCATATGTTTGATATATACTCCCTCTAGTTGTGGGTTGGACGCATGTGCCCTAATGATATATATTTGCAGGAAGAAGAAACTTAGTAGCAGTGAGTCTTGGAAGATGGGGTTGGAGCCTTCTCGTTTTTGTTTATCTCTTTTGAGAGTCATTATCGAGTCGATTCTCTAATTAGTAACACTAGGGACTGGGGGTTTTTCTATTTCAGATTTTGTTTCAAAATTCTTTGAATTCAGTTTTGACGTTGATAGAATGATGTGACGATTACTTTAATGTTTTGAAAATTATTCCGCTAGGACATTTTTAATTTAAATGAGATATTTTTAAATAGAAGAAGATATGTGACACCCTTACATGTTTAATTAATTATTGTATTTTATTATAAAACAATATGTGAGATTTAGAGTGTCACATGCCCCATAATAAGATAGTATCAGAGCCTATCATAGATCTATCATTGAGCTTCTGCATTATCCAAAAAAGCTAAATATACCAACTCACCTTCATTTGTTACTACATTATCAAATAGTAATTCATAACCATCAAGTATTAGAGATGCAAATCTTTTCCTTTCTGACCTTCTCAATTTCTGCTCCTGAGGATTAACCCCATTCCAAATATGTGTCTCCTCTGTCCTTTAGCTGTACCATTACACTACTCCTTGATTGATCCTTCTATTTTATCTTAGGTTATTATCTCATCAATAACATCTCTCATGACAATTACCTTCTTATTGATTGGATCATAAAGTTTGTATGCTATAGGTAGATCATATCCAATAAAAAACAAAGCTTTATATCATGTTGTCATGTTTTCTATTTCTTTAATCTGTTACATTTTTATGACATATTGAGCCAAGCTTTCTCAAATGCTTCACAATTCGATCAGTTCCATAGCCATTTGTGGCACATACCATTGAAAATATGTTGCATCTAATTTCACTATGAAAGTTATGTTCATGGAAATATGAACTTAAAGATGAAAATATGTTGCTTTCTCAAATGCTTCACAATTCGATCAGTTCCCCTCCCTTCCAAAACTCTCGAACCAAACTTTCATATGTATTTCGCATCCATAGTCATAGAAGAACTTAAGATGAAAATTGAGCTTCCGTTATAATTATACTCCAACAGTAAAGTTTCTATTGGCATATATACTCATAACCTAGTTCAACATGACAGAACCAAGCATATTGAGATTGATCGGCATTTCATAAAAGAAAAGTTAGATGTTAGAATCATATGCCTACCTTTTAAATGAAAAATACACAAATATTTAGTTTCCTAGTTTATTATTTTCTAGGCAATTCTAGTTATTTCCTAGTTTAATAGAAAAAATAGGAATTTTATCATTTTGAAGAAAAAACATGGAGTGTGGAAGAGTATAACTTACAATAAGAATAGTAATAAGGGGTTGAAGAAGGTGGTGATGGTTTCCTTGCGTTGGTGAAATCACTGGAGGTTCCGTCAAAGTGAGAGTGGTTGATCAACTAGTGAGAATGATAGGGAGGCACATTGCAGGAGAGGGAGGGAGAGAAAGAGAGATATGCCCACACAATAATAGGGTTTGGAGGGTTTTATAGGAAAAATCTAATTATAGAGAAATAGTGGATCACAAAGCACATCACAATGTTTATTTCCTTATTCCTCTGGTTTGCCTCTTTATATTTTATATGCCATGAGTTCAATAAAGTGGAAAGTTATACATGCTAAAAACATTCGCGAAAAATTCAAGACATTTTTTCTCGCGAGAAGTAACACATCTCATTTTTAAATAAAAAAGGGTAATTATGTAATTTTAAACAAACGATGCGGGTTTAAATATGGTTTTGAGATGGTTATAAGGTACCCATATTATACTTGTCTCATCCCACCATCTTTTGGAATCAAGAAAAACACGAACTCAACCCAATCAAAACCAGTTATCCCTGTCAAAGTCATAGTGGATTCGAGCAGTACCTAGGGATAAGAATTTTGTTGTTATGCTTAACCGTATTTTCTAAAGAATAACCAAGTAAAATGAATCAGTCGACGTTAATTCAACAATCCTCAAATCCTTTTAAAAAATTTGTAGCGTGGTATGATTTTGTCGCAATTTTATGATTCAAAACTAAAGATAGATGGTTTATTTCATTAAATTTCACATATGAAGTTCAAGGATTTTCCAATTTTGCAAAATGTTCCTAAGAACCGGGGCCGGCCCTAGGCATAGGCGGGGGTGTGACGGCCAAAGGTCCATGCCGGTAGGGGGCCTAGATTTTTTTTAAGGTGGGGGAGGGGTATATAAATATATTTCATTTATGGGAGTATATATAGCAAAGTTCACCGAAAGGCCTAAACATTGACATGATGAAGGGCTGGGTTGAAGTTTGTTAATGTTTTTTGGCCCTTTTGGTGCGATTTACTATATATACTCCCATACGGTAAAAAGATTTCTATATACATACTCCCTATAAAAAAAAATTTGGTTGTTCTTAATAATGTGCCAGCAAAATTATTATCAAAGAAATTGATGATGTTTTTTGGGCCCGTTTTTCCTAATAGTGTGTCTCACTTATATTAAAAATATTGGTGATATTTATTATTCAATAAATTGGGATAATTTTCTTAGCAAAACAAATTATATTTTAGTTGAAAATGGACCAACTAGATAAATTAATCTTAATCTTGTCCTTCAAAGATTTCAAAAAAATAAATTATATCAGTATGTCAACTTTCTTGAATTGATTGAAATGATTGCAGAAATGAATTTGATAATGCAAGATCATGCTAGACGCATTCATGATCATGAAACCAATGTGAGATGCATTTGAGATCGTGTGGCCCACTCGGTTTTTTGTTTTGTTTTGTTGTTCTTTTTATCCATAGTCGCATTTGACATACGATGTTTTGAGTGCTAAAATTTTAGTCTGCAGGTGACATTGTTCTCCACTTCTACGGTATTTTATTTTGTTTTGGTGTTTATGGAGTATTTGATTTATTTTGAGATGTTGCCTAAAAAAACATTTATTTGGTAGTGAAAAGGGAAATAAAAAACAAACGAAAACTAATAAAAACTTAACAATGAGCTAATTTGTTTATGATATATTATGTAAAGGGTCATTTTCTCATATTATGCCCAAGACCCGAGGAACGATCTTGTTAATGGTCCAAATTTTGAAAGGAGTATTTATTTGAAGTTCGAATTTGCTTAATTTTTCTACTCTTCATTTAAATGTATATTATGAGAGACATACTATATTAGCGAGACCTATTTTAATTACAAATAAGTCTCACTAATTATTAATTATTATATGTGATTATCTCTTACAAATAAACAATAAATAGAGATAGATAGATGAAGTAAACCTAAAATCAAGACCCATAACAACAACATCTCATATTTTGATGATCGGGTCCAACACATTCACCACCTTTCTTGTAGCCCCTTCTAAAGCATTCTTGATTACACTGACTAAAATCCATGCATTTCTTGTATAAGCAGCTTTGCCCTGGATAATCATCATGAAAAATAGTAGCAATTGATAATCCTGCAACCAATAAAAAAATTAAAGTATATGAGTATAAAGCCCATGTTAAAAAAATTTGTATGCAGTAGACGATTTTTTTGTGTGTGTACAGAGTAGAAGAGCTACTTTAATGCATTTGTTAATGAACTACATTTATTTATATTCTTTTATAAACGTTGTACGTGTTAGTAAGATCCAATAAAATTTATTAAAAATAAAATAAAGTAACACCCAATAATTTTTTATTGTTGTTTGATACAACATATATATGCCTTGGAAAATTATAAAAATTGAACATTGGTATAATTTAAGTTGATAATTGAATCATACTCGTCTAAAAATCAAGGTTTTTTCCTTGCAATATGAAAGCTAAGAACACAGAGAATCATTCATCATGTAAAATTTATATAAGAGATGAACTAAAGAGATAAAATAAAAATAACTTTTTCCTATTACCTGAAAGTAAAACAAAAGCAAAGCATAAAACCCAGCAAAGACGAGATTGATTGATACGAGAGGCCATTGTGTAGGACATAACTATATTTTTATCCGAGGTTTTCCACTTTATATTTTGTTTTATGTTAGGTGTATGACTTATACGTTCATTATATAAAGTTTCAAAAACAAAATTTTGCAAATAAAATAAAATTTGGTAAGAGGGATTTGGTAAAAAAAAATGAAAAAGGTAAATAATTAAGACCGTTTAAAAAATGGCTACATATATAGGTTGAATGGTATAGGACTAATTATAGTAATTTGTTAGATATGCAAATTAGTATATACGATCAATTCGTATAGTCAAATTAATATAATTAAATATTCCAACCTTACAATCAGACAACAACAACATAGCTTTATCCCACTTCTCTTTACAAAAAAAAAAAAAATCTTATCCCACTAAATGGATCGGCTACATGGATCAAATTTCAACATAGTGTTCGACCATAAACCATATTAGATTCAACTCATTAACCTATAAATCTTTCCTTATAATTTCTTTTTTAGTTTTTCAAGGTATTCTACCTTTTCTGATCCGACTCTGCTTCATCTAATCTACTTTTTGTCTAATATCTACCAGTCTTATCTCTCTACATGCCCCAACCACCCAAGCTTCTTTTCTACTATAGGTGTTACCCTAAATCTTCCTCTAATGGCTTCGTTCCTAATTATATTTCTTCTAGTCTTACCACTCATTTAATGCAACATCCTCATCTCTTCTACTCCCTCCGTCTCACAATATTAGTAGTTTAAGGTTTGTGCACGATTATTAAGGAAATGATTAATTGTGTTGATTTAAATGGTAAAATTAGTAGCATTTACTAAAACACCCTTATTAATTGTAGTTAGTGTATTAGTTAAATTGGATAAAATTCAATAAATAAGGTTATAATAGTGGAAAAAACTAATAAATGCTACATTGATATTGTAAAGTGACAATTATTTTGAGAAAAAGAAAAAATGTTAAAGAGACAATAATTGTGAGACGGAGGGAGTAATATGCTAACTTGATTCTAGTGTTGGTTCTATACCGCCTAACACTCGGTACCATAGAACGTCAGCGGTCTATTTGATGTCCAATAGAATTTTCCTTTCAACTTAAGCGACACTTTCTTATCGCATAAAAACACATGAGGCTCTTCTCCATTTCAACCATCAAACATGAATATGATGATGTACATTTGCTTCTATTTCTCCGTCATTTTGTACTATGGATCCAACTATTTTCTTGGAGTGATGCTATTTCTTTAATAACAACAACCAACCCTTTCCCGCTAAATGGGGTCTGTTACATGGATCAAATTACGCCATATTCTATCATACACCATATATCAGTCCAAATCATTAATTTACAAACATTCCTTATTAGTTTCTATAGGTTATCCTTGCTTCTAGTGATATGACTGTTCACCATCTGGCATACTCTCCTTATTACAAAATCTATAGGTAATCTCTCTGCATGTTCAAACCACCTAAGCTTGTTTACCAGCATCTTTTCTACCATAGGTGTTATTCCAACTCTCTCTCTCTCTCATTTATAATCTTATGTCATATTGTCTTACCAGACATCCAAAGCAACATCCCCATCTCGGCTATGTTTATTTCATTCTCGTGTCACCCAACATTATGTTCAATACAACATCGTTGTCGTAACCAATGTTTCATAAATTTTCCCTTCAATTTGAGAGGTACATTAGTATCACATAAAATATCATAGGTCTTTTCCATTTTAACTACCCACATTGAATTTGATGACTTACATCATCTTATATTTCTCTGTCATTTTGAACTATAGACCCAATATATTTAAGTTGTGTAACTTGTGGTGTGATATGATCTCTAATTTTTACCTCTAAGGTAGATCTACTATGCAAAATTTCCCATAAGGAAAAAATTACCAAAGCGACGAAAAGAAACGGGATAAGTGGCTCGAAAGTTGCGTTGAGCAGAAGAGAGAAAAGAAAAATCTGGGAATTACCTAAGGCTATGTTTGGATTGGTGGTATGGGATAAAATGGAATGGAATGAGATTAAATAATGTATATTTAATTGTTTGGATTTGAAAAATAATGATGGAATGGAATGGAACATAATGGGATCTATTTCATCCTACTCCATTATTTCTCCCAATTTTTATTCCCTCCAAATTGGGAGGTATGAGATGGAATCACTTCCACAAATTTTAAAATGACTTATATACCCTCTTCTTTCAATATCACTCACCACCACTACCTAGCTAGTTGTATCCTGTCTTTTTTTTTGTTTTTGTCGTCTTCTCTTCCCCATAACCTTGTGTACATGCATCATAACTTTATCTCCTGTTGCATATTCCTACTCTGCTAATGTGAAGATTTGGGAAAGAACCATTATGTTTTCAAACTCCGTAAATATATCTCCTCTTTACAATTATTTGGCCGCACATAACTTGTTCCACAATCGCTTTTTCCCTGCACGCTTCCGAGGTTGTGCCAATTTACTTTGGATACACGTAACTTGTTCAATTGGCTTATTTTTTGCACACTACACAATCACGTTAATCTATTACACCAATTTGAACTGATGAGTTCAACATAGGAAAAGAAAGATTTTATGAACTTTATAGTTAAAATATTAGAAGTTCAATAATAATTCAATCAAAATCTTCTTTTTGTAGTTTGTAAAAAACTTTCTTATTTTTATTATAATGACAATTTTAATAACAATATTCACTATTAATTAAAAATCACCTTTAATAATGGCGTAAGGATATAAGTTAAAATATGCTTCAATTTTACATAATGATGATTTTGCATTTGAGGGTAATAAATATATTAAAAGTTATAAGTACTTTGCTCCGTTCAATTTCCAAACGAAGAAATGAGAAGTTTATTTCATTCTGTTCCGCTTCACTGGTTTTATATTGTCCAAACAAAGGATAAAGTTTTGGTACACTTAGGAAAGAGTCTTGAACACTCCTTATGTAATTTGGAACCTAACGCGTGTAAATTGTGAAGGGTATTATATGAAATTTTGATTTTGATTAAACTAATAAGTACAAATATTTGTGACTTTTAAATTGTAACAAATCCAAAAAATCATGTTTATCTTTTTCAACAACAACAGTAATTTAACAAATATAATATAAATCATTATCTTTCTTAACACCCCCGACAATATAACATTTATCTGTAAAAAAAAAACAATATAACACATATATGGGAAAATTTGTTTAAGAGTAAAATTGGAATAATAAAAAAAACCAGCTCAAAATCTTTGTCCCCTTCATATATAATATTGATAATATTGTTCCTAGTTTTAATGGAATTTATTATTTTTTTGATTAAATTTTAAAATAATATTATCAAAGGATAAATGTAACGCACATACTAAACGTATCTAGAAAGTTTAGCATGTGCATTATCTTAGTACTGAATACATTAAAATTTTACAACATAACAGCCTCAACGGATATACATAACTATACAAGTTTGTACATTTAATACAACAATCCTAGAAATCCAATACATTTTTCGAGTAACCACTTGAGTCCATAACAATAATCATCGACTGATACGAACGTGTACTCGATGATAATCACTCATCTACCTCCATACTGTCTCTTGCCACAAAACCTGCTGATCTGAAACAAATAAGGATTGACATGAGACATAATGTCTCAGTGAGTTCTACCTAATCCTAGGCTATAGGCAACCTCGGGAAAACGTATGATTGCCACGTGTCTACAATACAACTATTCGGTTGATTATACGTGTGTGAAATCATACATATCTAGACGATCGTGCATAGCTAAAATCGTCATAAGTTTCTACATAATCTTAATCTATAAGTCTTGCTAAATGCTCTGCATACCATGGCGGTCATGGGAACTAAGACCGCTACGTCTGAAATACCGTTTATATCATGACTTAATCATATCATGTACATAACATATTCCTTACTGGACGATCGGGGGAAACTAACATCGTCAACAATGTGTCATCATAAACTTGTTGCATGAGCATATACATATTTGTGTCATAACATAATCCTATCATATACTTGTTGCATGAATTATTCATACCATGTTAAAGGTTAGTGTTGAACATACATAATCATATTTATGGCACAAGGGTGCTAAATTCATAATCTCGTGAAACCTAACAAATTCAATTTGTCTCACACAACAACACATACACCCAAAGGTGGGATCAATCTAAGAACTCACTTTACAACTTCTAATGTTCTTCTAAGCTCCAAGCTCAAATCACCAAACCCTAGCCTCTGATTCCTTCTTCAATTGCTTCCAAAGTCTCAAGAGCATACAACACAATTTCCTCACAAGAACATCATGTAGCACAAGTCTCTTAACCCCATGCTTAAACCATATCCATGAACATATCTTGAGAGAGTAGGAGCCAAAATTAAGGATACAAAAGCTCTAGCTGCTACAAGGATCTTAAAGGTACCATTGCATGGTGAATTTCATGGAGAATGGATGAATTTGAGGGATTGCATCATGAGATGGAGATAGGGCGATGAAATGGTTAGAGAGAATGGTTAGTGAGAAAGTCCAAGTGATAATGAGATGTTTGGTCCAGGCATCACTTATATACCCTCACGTGCAATTACCAAAATGTCTTTCGTCTGAAGCGTACTTAATCTAATACTGATAATTGAACCTGCGTGAAAACTACTGACATTGCATCATAAAACGCTCTCCGTTGTAAATGAATCCCATGAGCTTTGTCTTCTGACACATCCAACTGATAAACTCTCATAGCTGACGAGTGGGATGTTACACTAAAAGTAAAAAAAGTAGCTTAAATGAAGGGTAAAATAGGTAATAAAAAGTCAGCTCAAACTCATGTATTTTAAACCTATTATATATATATATATATATATATATATATATATATATATATATATATATATATATAAAGAAAAGGGATGCCACTTGGGGGTATATTTGGAGATTTTTGGGTCTGAGTATGATTTGGATTTGGAATTGGAAAATGAGATTTTGATTAAAGAGTTTGAATGTTTAATTTATGTTTTTTGGGTTTGATGAATGTTGATGAAGGTGAGGTTGAAGATGATGAAGAAGTGAAAGGGAGAAGAGGAAGAAAGGAAAACAAAGTTTTTAATTTGAAATGTTGTTAATTTGTGTTTTTGAATTCCGTCCCTCTATAAATTTTCTTTTTTGGATTTGGTCCATATAACCTTGTCAGTGGTCATCGGGAACGACACATAAGCCTCACATGGCACGTCAGCCGCCATTAGACACATAAGCGTTTTTGTAACAGATAATGACAGCAGGGACCAAAAACAAAATGTTTATAACTTACGGTGTTTATTTCAGAACAAAAAAAGATACATGAACAAAAATAATAAACACACAAACTTATGGTAATAATTTACATATTTAAGCTTTTTTTTATTAAGAATTTACGTGCAGTGTTTAGATGCAATATCATCCAAAACAATTGCATTCCAAAAATCATAACCGATAATTATAAAAAAGTTTACAAACCATCTCCGTGAGCTTATCTTAAATGGTAAAGACATTGCATAATATATGCAGAAGCAGGGGTTCGAATTGCAGACACCTCACATATTCTCTTTAGAAAGAGAATTTATAGCCATTAATCTACTCGGAAAAAAAAGTTTATAAAGCATTATTAATACGAATTTAATTGGTATGCGCCAACAATATTTTGTTTTAGAGATGTGTTCAATCAAGGTACTCAATACTGCCACTTTTTTAGATGAATTTTTTTTAGGGTGCTGCTAACCAGTGCCCTTGGTGCACCGGTTAAGAATCAATAAATGTTCAAATCCAACTTATTTTACCTTAATTAAAGTGATAAATAAGTCAACTAAATAAATTAAAAAAAGTTGTATTTAATACTCTATTTTTTTTTTGAGGTAAGTATTTAATACTCTATTAAATTTCCTTTCTTTACACATGTATACACCTCATTCATTTCCTTTCTTTTTCTTGTGATTTCAGTTCCATTTCTTAACAATATTTTTTCCAATTTTTTCCGTGAATTTTTTAAGATTCATTGTTTTCTTTCAAATCAATCCATGGAAAGCCCACACATAATTAGTAACATATCCAATTAAAATAAAGTCTAAAATAAATTAACAATTTCATAGATAAAACATAACCAATTAAAATATCAAATACAAAATCATCAAATGCGTAGAAATTACAAAAGTTTAATTCTTCAAAACAAAATAGGATTTCATGTTTGTATCATAAAATAGAAAATTTGATAGAGTATTGAATGCACATTTTTCATATTTTAATTAATTGACATATTTATTACTCACTTTATTTAAGGTAAAACAAATGGGATTAATTCATTTAATGCTTTCCTAAAAAATTAATTCATTTATTACTCGTTAACCAGTGCCCGGGGCACTGGATAGCATTATTAATATTTAAACAAAATATTGATTTAGTATTATTTGATTAGATGCCCGATTAAGAAAGTGTTATAACCACTGGATAGCAATTAATCTCAATCCAACAATGTCCAAATCCTATTAAAATATTGTTACGTGATGGTACTTTAGTAGCAATTTTATGATTCAAAATAAGAGATGGATAAACTATTTCATTAATTCTACACAATGTTCATAGGAACACAAAGTTCCAAAGGACAAAGGTAGTTCATGTCTGTGTTTTATTTATTTGGGTCTTTTTAAAAGTACAATAACATCACGAATGACAACAACAGATCTTAAAATTGGGATTGACTCCACTTCCAAGACAATAACCACCTTTCTTAAATCCATTGCCCAAGCAAAATTGATTGCACTTTTGAGGATTTATGCATTGTCCTCTGCAGGTTAGTCCCGGGGGATCACCACCAAAACTAGATGCAAATCCTACAAACAAATTAAAGTTTAAGGTAAATAAGTATAGCTTCAATAAAATTGTATTCAATAAAATTTTGAAATTCTAAAAAAGGAAGGATTCTTTCTTCTAGGAATCGGTAGGTTATGAACCCAATAAAAATTGAAACTAAAGAGATTTCTTTTGGTAAAATATATGAAAAAATAGTTCATTGTGTGATCTTCGCATGGCTCCTTAATAGATAAAACTAATATTTACCTGAAAGCAAAACAAAAACAAAGCACAAAATCCAGTAAAGACGAGATTGGTAGGCATGAGAAACCATTGTGTAGGATTTCACCTTATATTTTATTTCTTGGAACATGTAAGACTAACATGTTCATTATATATAGTATGTGACTAATATTTATTATTCTCTAAAAGAAAGAGGCTAATATTTATATTTAATTACTGATAATAATAAATTAATTTAGGAAAACATTAAAAATGAATTACTATGCAATGAAAATTAACATTTTGCGCTAATTTTTAAATTGCAGTTATAAAGTTGGCTTACGTGGCAATATTATTAGTTGATTTGTAAAATTAGAAGATACATTCTAAAGTTATAAGTCAACATCACCCGATAAACACAAATGGATTTTCATTATTATAATATTATTTTTGATTTTATCTAGTTAAACTCACAGGAACTTTAGAATAATGATGATATTATTTAATTATGATTTTAATAAAAACTTTAATATCTATAATGATATTTCATATTATAATGTTGTTGGTTTTCATATATTTAATATTATTTTCCTTATAAAAATATATATTTAATATTACTTTAATGTATAACCTTGAATATTATCTTTTTCATTATTTTTCCTTGATTCTTCTTTTTTCTTTTCTGACTTAGATTATGTTCCGTCATGTTTTGTAATTTTTTTCTTTATTTTTAGTCTAGTTTTACCTTATATAAAATGAAAAAAAAAAATCGGATGAAATAAATTAAAATTTAAAAACACACTTTCGAGAATTGTTACTACCTTTGTATATCAAAAAATAAAATAAATCTTTTACCACCTTTTTTAAAAAAGATAAATTCATGTCTAAAATAAATTATTTTAAAAAAAGATCTATTTAAAAAAAAATAAACATAGTTTTATTTTATTTTAAATAATAAACTGTAAGAAAAAAAATTAAATTATAACAAAAGATAAAATTTGAAAACATCTTTTTTTTTTTTAATTTAATAATTGAAACAGAAAAGAACAAATACAATGTCAAATAAATAAAATTAAAATACCCCCCATTAAATGATTTGTACTACCTTTTCAAAAGACCCCCTTTTATTACAAATATAAATTTAAATGAATAATTTGTTCAAAAGATCCCCTTTTATTCAAAATGTTTTGTCCAACGTTTATTCTCAACTTTATTTGCTTAATTGCTCAAAAAAAAAAAAAACTTTATTTGCTTAAGTGTTGTAACATTCTTCAAACAAACTTTATCTTTTAAATATATATAGATGAAGGTTGATGAACATTTGTAAAGAATCCATTATCTTTGATTGCTTAATTAATTGCTGAGATATCCTTGATCAACGTAGTCAATATATTAGTCATTCATTTCCATCAATGGTGTTTTTAAAGAATATAATTCCTTTGCATAAGTCAGAAAGAGCTTTCCTTTCTAAGCAAAGAGCCTCCATCATTAACAAATTCTTGAATCAATGCTTAATTAAAGGATATCATTCCATAAGCATGAACCCAATGTTGACTTCTTACAAAGTTGACCTTAATCTTGATTTAGAGTCTTGTATTTATCTATGACACAAATGTGTGAAGCTTTAAGCTTCTTGTCCAGGATGTTGTCTTCAAGTAAGAAGTTTTGACTTGGTTCCGAGAATTTGACTTGGTCAAAAGGAAAAACTTATCTTGGTACTTAGTATTTTCTTCACACTTAAACACATTAGAAAATCGTAATTATTCTCAACCATGATTCGTATATGCTTTTTCATCATCAAAACCTAACTAATTTCGGTCTAACATGCATGTCTATCACAAATTAAAGCTTAAACCAACAATGAATTGATCCAAATGGTGAGAGATTTTGACCTCTTAAAAAAGTGGCCAGCCATTCGGGTCATGCATGGATCTTGCGTAAGGAAAAATCAATTCTAACTTGTGTACCCTACAGGTTTCTAGACAAAGATCAATCACTATTGTAACACCCTTGAACCCCCAAGATAATTATGTAAATATAAATACAACAATTAGTTTATATTATGCTCAATGTGCCACATCATTAAACTCCATACATGCATATAATATTTTTCATCAAAGTTACATAATGGAATATATCACATCTCCAAAATCATATCAATATCTCAACAGAATAATTCAAATCTCAGATACTCCTAAATAAAACAACAAATCTCCATCAACTTCAACATAGAATAAAAACAGTATAAATCCCCAAAAGGTCATAATCAGAGCCTGATGTAAGGTATTTCAGTGTATCAAAAGTAAGTACTTTATATCGTTTCCTCAGGGACTGGTGGGATATTATAATCCGTTCAACAACAATTATCATTCTAAGTTAGGGTTTATAAAGTTGTTTGTTACGAAAACTATTTGAATTATAATGCGGTAATTTAAACGAGATTTGATAGAGACGTAAAACTACTAATTAGATTTCATTGACCAAGCGTTGCATATATTCTCATGATCACACATATAGATTCTAACTATTAATCGATATTACCACATATCACTCGACAACATCGTTTATGTCTAACCAATGTCACGATTTCAATCGTATTATTTAATCGACGATTTCTCGTCCTATTAAACAATATGATAGCATTAAGCTTTGATATTTGAAATGATTGTCAAAACCTAAACCCCATTTCTAGAATTCAAGTTTCAATAGATGATTATCCTATATATAGATTCAAAAAGTACTTTTCAATTCAAAAATTACTTTTCAATAACATTTCAAATCATAAATCAACATGAATAACAAGGATAATATCAATATCAAATAAAACTAGAATCATATATTCACAGGATCATAAAGAATACATACTGTTTTTTGTCAACAACATTTAATCCCACAAAATGAGATTTAACTACATATTATCATGGTAGCCTTGCAAAAGTAGAAGAAATGATGAAAACACATGATAAGATCTTGATTTCTCAAATAACCTTGATGAATCCACACCCTCATACTCTTGCTTTGTGTTTCTCTCTCAAATTCGCCACCATCTGTCTCTAAAACATAAGATAATAGTTTGAAAAAGTGAGAGAATAGCTTTTATAGTCCTTCTGATAAGTGACTACTCGCCGAGAAAAGAGATGTTCACCATGGTGAGCGAGGTTTTCTTCACCAGTGGGTTTCTTCCACGTAAGGAAGCAGTCTGGAACCGCCTTTGCTTGCCATGGCAAAGGTAAGGCTCGCTGTGGTGACACTTTGTTTGTCTGGAAAAGTGGGCTCTCTAGAACTTTCTCACTTCTTCTTCGCTTTTGGCTAGCCATTGCGAACTGGCTTGCCATGGCCTCGCTGGGGCGTGCTAGAGACTTCTCCAACTTGGTGCTCTCTGGAACTTCTCACTGCAGGCTCGTTGTGAGCTCACCATGGCGATAGAGTTCACGTCTTCCTCGTTGTGGCCAGGCATGACCTTCCGAAAATAGGTGCTTTCTGGAACTCCTAGCATTTGGCTCGCTCCATACTCGCTGTGGCGAGCTTACCTTTGCCTGTCTTTTTGATTCTTTTCTTTCAAAGTGTCCAAGCATGCATTTTCCTACACAAAAGGTTGACATTAGATATAAAAAGCATATATGGATAATTCTTCAATATTTGTTAGCTTTTCATTGGATAACTTGCAAAACAAGTAATTTAAGTGTCTAAAATGTACATGTTATTTAACTAGTTTCCCACAATTATCAGAGCCTTAATCTAGACTCCAAAAGAAAGAGAAAAGGAGGCCTCAAGCTACTCCTCGAATACTCACGCCATCTTAAGTGTCTTGTACCTACACGTCTTTATCATTTTACAACGACGAGGCGGTTAACTAAACACCCACTGGAGGATAAGTTTACATTCAACAATAAGAAACTACGAATTCAAGTATAACATAATATGATTTCAAATATCACATAAACATGCTTTCATAAATCAACAACATTAAATCATACAAGAATTCCTTACATCATTTCTCATTTATCTTAAATCCTCAAATTATGCCAACATCAAATATAATCATATATTCATATCCACTTATTTCACTTAAGGAACATAATCCACATCAATGCATATAATTCAGTTCATTCAGCTCATTCACATAATTCACATCACTCACATAATTCACATATGTCACATCATTAACCAAAATCAAGTATAAATCCTTCACATAGATTCAAATGCATGCAATGATCTAGACACCATTATATATGCATGCAGTATCATTTTTGGATGTCGGAGTTATGTTACCGATTGATCCCACCACTTTGAATACTACATATCTTATCCACCACTTAGGATGCTAAAACATCCTAACTCACCACTTTGGATACTAAATATCTGACGACTCATGATGCATGAACATATGACTCACCAACGCATACGCTTATACAAGACATCACCATCACCAATTTCACCATTTTATATATACATATACTCACCATCATTTATACATATGCATATACGCACCATCATGAATATATTATCATCAATAATTCATCATCACCATAATCATCATCAAGCATTTATCACATCAAGCAAACAACATTCATTCATTTAGCACAATTTACATTTAGAGACGATTAATCACATTCACCTAGTAAATCAATACATCAAGTGGATATCAACTATTAATCAATCCTAATTCATCATATTATCATGCACACTGGACCGTCAATATATTCCAAAAGACCTAAAATACATCCAGAAGGGCTTTTAGACCCTCTCGTAGGCTTCAACGCCCTCCAGAAGGGCCCTAAGTGTCAAGGCGTGTCCTCCACAGGGCGCCGCCTCTATCCACTTCTAGAAGTCTCTATAAAACACCCTAAATACCCTTGTTACTTATTGCCCAAGTAACCATAAATCAGGCCCATAGAGGGCTATAGATACAACCCTTGAGAGCCTTCTTAATACAAACCCTGATTACGATTATTGTACTTTTGCAAGTACACGCGCAAAGTCATTTGCAAACTATCATGCCATAATCCATCATTTCACCAAAGTCCATCTATTTTCATTTATACACTAATAAACTCAAAACACTGTAAAACCCATCACATTACCTCATTTTTTCTTTATAGAAACATCTATTGATTGTGAAAATGAAGTCCCTACCTTTAAGAACAAGTTTGGAAGCAATTGGAGTGAAGAAAAATGCATTTTTAAGGTTTCTGGTCCGAAAAAATCGTAGCCCAATTTTCTCAAATTTTGGCACGATTTTTCGAACCAAAATCTGGTCAAATAATGGCTCTATTTTCTCAAATCGTGGCACAATTTTGGCCTGACAGACAACATCACATTTTCAGCTTTAAAACATGATTTTTGCCAAATAATTACTTTTAAGCCACTTAAGTCATTTACAACACACCTCAATCAATCCAAAACGTTACCCATGATCATAGCACTTATAATAAACACTTTCGCCACTTCAAATCATCAATTACACATCCAAAATCATGATTCTTCAACCATTTTCTCAAAAACTCAAAAACACCACATGATCACTTTTAAACCATGAACTTATCACTTAATTTCCATATAAAAAGCACCCCCACAAACACAGTCATTTATCAAGGATATGCATCATGAATTCAACAACAACAATTTGATTTTCACACATTTAAGTCAAAATCTCAAGAACAACTTATGCCACATCATCAAACATGAATTTAAGCACTTAAACAACTTAATTTCACAAAGTTCAACATACCCATAATTAGCGTAATCAATTAGAACGAAAATCAACTTAACATAACACTAATATAATGAAAATCACTTAATCAAACTTGATTCATAACTACCCTGTCACTCATAATCACTTAATGATAAATATAAACTTTTTCTCTTACCTTAACCTTTAAAAACAACTTTAATCTTCACTCTGATCTCCCTATCGAGCTTTCTCCCAAGCTAGATCTCTCTTTCTCTTAAATTCTCCTCTTTTATCTCTCTCTCTCTCTCTCTCTCTCTCTATATATATATATATATATATATATATATATATATATGCCTCTTTTCTCAAAATGAACAAATGAACTCTTAATCTAATTTCACAAAGATTGTATCTCTTATATACTACCAGGCTTAGTCACACTTACTAATGGACTTAGTAACTTTCTACCACTCATAAAATGTTACTACACAAATACTTCATTAAAACCCTCACTAATACTTATACACCACTTATTCTATTAATTACCCCAAGTTACTACCAATTTCCTTAAATAACTATCCATACCCAAAATTATTAAAATACCCTTAATATCTCTAAAATCCAAATAATCAACAAATATAACACACCAACCAATTAAATATTAAATAAAACAATTAAATAAATAAAATCCTAAAATCGGGTCGTTACAATTATAAACGGTGATGAAAACTTTGTATCAAAATCATATTGAAAAACAATTGAAGTTTAAATATATGACTCATGTTTAACTAAACCCTTTTGTAAATTATATTGTGTTATGTATATCTCACCTGCATTGTATTCTTGATTAGTTTTTTGTTTGTGATATGGAAATAAGATATAAAAGAAATGATTACATATATATTAGTTACCCAAAATGGTCATATCTGATTCCTTTTCCCTAACTATGACTAGGAATTCAATATAGGCTCAAGGGTGGGTTATCGAACCGATGAAGCTTAGGAGGTCGGTTTCTGCGTACGATGTTAGGCTTTCTTTCTTCAGACATAGTTTTTTGAATAGCTCCTTGTATATGATGTCGCAAGAGCTTCGTTCATCAACTACGATCCTTGAGACATCATGATTTGGAATTGCCTCTATAATCACCAGGGGGAACATGTCATTCGGTGGTCCACCCATTAATTCATCTTCCCCTTACCCTAAGATGAGTCTTTTTAGATTATGGTTATGTGGTCCTTTATTAGCTTAGTCTAGTGGGAGCATCTACTCTACCATTCTTCTTATCATCCCTTTGGATGAATCTTTTAGGAGTGGGAAGTCTCTCATAATTGAGCCGGTGAGTTAGCTTTTTGCCCATTTTTTATCGCTCGAAATGTTGTGGTTTTTTTCATTGTTCTTGATATCTCTAACACTTTCCTTGGAGGACTCTCGTCTTAAAGGAGTGACTCTTCCTCCTCGGGGATTTATTGAATCGAGATGATTTCCTTGTTGCTTCCATATACTTCTTTTTCTTAATTATGTTGTATCGTGTACATATGATTTATAGAAATACCATTACCTTGACTTGTCGACTCTTTTAGGATCCTTCATGGGCAGGGGATTACGCACTATGGCATCCTTGAATTGAGTTTTTGCGCACCCTTAGAGAATTTTGTCCCTAGATAACCATCCCCAAAATTTGCTCCTATCCCTTTCTTCATATTCTTGACACTTGTTGCCTTTGGAAGATTTTATCTTCTCGATTTCCTTTATGATTAGTTTCTCTTAAGAGTTGATATAAGGATGAGCTTTGACCAACAACTCATTAATATTTTTGGGCTCCTCCAAGCTAAAATTTTATTAGTAAATCTTTTGATGTATCCACATAGTATTAATTCCTTTTCTTCTTGGACTATAGTCTCGAGGGAGACCAATGATTTTGGTTGACGTCTCCTTTCCATGAACTGCGATGTGAATTCCTCGCATAAAGTTCTCCATGATTCAATGGAGTTATCTTCAACCCCCTTACACCACAACATTGCTTCCCCTTTTAAAAAGATGATGAATAATATGCACTTCAAATCTGCTATGGCTTGGTGATAGTCGAGATTTGTGCATTTTGCACGTGCTTGTTTGGGTCCCTAGTTCTGTTATAAGATTTAAGATTAAAAGGTTCCTCAAGGGATCAGAGGACGTCATAGTCTTAGATTGTTAGAGAAACTTTATGGAAGAGACTTAACTAATTTTGACATTAGTTATTGATTGCATCCTTTTATAGATGATTGCACCCTTTCACATGAATCGTCATAATTTAATTATATTTATTTAATTATTCTTACCCTATCTATACAAAGCATTTGGCACCACCTCACAACGTAGAAATGACAAAGTTTTGGATTCTAGGGGAATGAATGTCCAACACTTTATCTTTCCATTTTGTTTGCCTTACATACGACGGTTTGTGATATTTCATTATGTTGTCGTTTGTCATGACACAATAGCAAGAAATAGTAGTATTCATATTTCATAGGATAGGGATATTTATACTTGGGAAATAGCAAGTTCCGAAAAAAATTGAAAATTGTGCCTAACACTTTGAAATAACCGCGTTACAAAATATAAACAAAAATGAGTTAAAGAAAGTTGATGTAGTTGAATTTGTATATGGAAGGAGCAAGTCTCTAAACAAATTTAAATTGAAACAAACTATTTCCTCTGTCTATAAACAATTGACCTAGTTGATACATGCAAATAGATAACTTTGACACATAATATCTTTAATTATCTATTAGCAAAAACATAATTTTTTTTCTTGATATTTTATAAATATCCATGTAGATAAATCTAAAATTATATATGCTATCATTGAACTTTATATAAAAGTGACACAATGCTTATAAAAAATATTAAAAAAATATTGGTTGAAATACAATTTTGATCCTCTTATTTTTGAATTTGTTAACTTTTGATACCCCTATTTCTAAAACCACTTTTTTGATCCCTCTATTTAGAAAGCCAACGAATATTTTTGGTCCCCCTCATCTTTGAATGATGTGGCATGATCATTAATGACATGGATATTACATGAAATTTTATTATTTGACACATCATTTCCATATCATTTTAGTTAGAATATAATCATAAATTTAACTAATTAGAATTAAAAAAATATGAAAATAAAATATCAATATTACTCGAGAACCCTAACATCTGAAAAATCCCCAAATTGATTTTTAGAATTTCCTTCTTTGGCCTAACTTCTTCAACCAGCCTCACTGTCCAACCTTTTTCCTTCTTCCTTCTTCCTTCTTCGGCCGTTTAGAGCATTGAACAATCGGTACAAATTACACAACCCAATTTGGTCATGGCAGTGATGAATTTGGCATTGAAAACATTACCATTTTATGCTAAAGAGTTAACAGTGTTCTTAGATCTTGTATCTGTGAAAAGGGTTTGATCAAAAGTAAATAAACCTTTCCCTTGTTGAAGATTTTGGTAGTAAACATTGAAAAAATTTCGAAGGGTTGTTGGGTTCATGTTGATGGCTATTCTTTGATCAACATTCCTAGATAACATTTGTTGTGGAAGGGCTGCGTATTGTTTGTTCAATGTTGGGTCCAATAGAAAAAGGGAGACAATCACGGTTATGGCCGAATATAGAAGAAGGAAAATCTAAAAATCTATTTGGGGATTTTTGGTGTTAAGGTTCTTCAATAATAATATTAATATTTTATTTTTAGATTTTGATAATTCTAATAAATTAATTTTTAATATATTTTAATTAAAATGATATGGAAATGAGATATTTATGTAGACAATGTCATGTAATATCCACACCATTAATGATCGCGCTACATCATTCAAAGAGGAGGGGAACCAAATTTTTTTGTTGACTTTTTAATTAGAGGATAAAAAAAGTGGTTTTAAAAATGGGGGTATTAAAAGTTAACAAATTCGAAAATAAGGGGATCAAAATTGTATTTAAGCAAAAAATATTTTATTGAGTCCAAGATTTAAACTTAACACCAACAAGATTTTAGGCCTTAATCTTAACCAGCTGAGATAGTTTTTATTTTTATTTTTAAAGGAAGCAACTGAGGCCCGAGCTAGTTAAAAATCAACTGTTATGATGTCATTGTAAATATTTATAACTAAATAAATTGAATTTTTTTACAACTTTTTTCCCGAAATTTTGAAGCCGAAAAGCCTTTGATTGGGGCCGACTCTTAAACTAAGTATATTAAGATTACAAGATTAAGGTGTTATCATTGTGTTAGAATCTCTTTAAAAAAAAATCATTGAGTTAGAATCTCAATTGTAGTATAAGGATCTAACTACAATTTTCTAAAGTTTAATAACTTATTTAAAAATCTCTAAATATTAAAAATCTCTAAATAGTTTTGGAATCTGTGCAATCAGATCTTTAACCATATGAGTAATGCTAACAACACTTGTTTTAGTATTTCTTTTTTTTTTGCACAAATCAAAATGATATTTATATCAACAATAGTGAAGCTCCCTGCACAAGGAGTGCAAAGAACACCACGGAACAAAGTTTACAGAAACAAGGAGCCAAAAAGAGCACCAGCAATACAGACAAAATAAAAATAGTGGACTCCCATACAAGGTAGCAGATGTTTCCACCATTCATGATAACATTAAGTAAATGATGCTTATTTTGATTTAAACCACAAAAAAGAGACTAACTTGACATTCTCAATAAGGACCAATGGAGTAGACGCCGTATTTTTGAAAATACGATTATTACGTTCCTTCCAAATTACCCAAACACAAGCAAACCAAATAACCTTAAAGAATGAGTGAGTACCACGCGACATCCCCACCATGAAAGAAACCTAAATGAAATGTTCACGAAGCTGACAAGGAGGAACCACCGGCCCTACCCAATTCCAGACATGCTGCCACAATATATATGACACCTCGCTGTCAAGAAAAAGATGAGTAGCTGTTTCGGAAGCTCCACACCCGGTTACACACGCCAAGTCGTTAGCATGAATAACATTCTGCCGCAATAGATTATATTTTGTTGGAAGTCAGTTACGCAAGAGACGCCACACGAACACAAACACTTTCACAGGAATATGCCTGTGCAAGACATCATCAACAAGACTCATATCCACCTGTTCACCTGAAGTTGTCAGAAAGCGATAGGAATCTCGCACTGAATAACCATGCACAGGATCTAAAAGCCATCTCCACGTATCAGTAACATCAACCTGCAAAACAATGTTATGTAACACATCAGAGCAATCCCTCACATCTCCTCCTCCCAGGCTAACAAACGACGTCTCCACTCTCACGCCCTACCCTCCACCTCCCAACCTAAACTCTCCATCTCCTCCACTGAACAATCCTTATTTATGGCTAAATCAAAGAGTCTGGGAAATTTGAAACACAAAGGCATTTCCCCGACCCAATGGTCGAACCAAAATAAGGTTGTCCTGCCATCTCCCACAATCCGACGGACGTTGTCGTTGAACCAACTTCCCACTCCCTCACCAACCCCCACCCCTCAGACACGAAATAAAGTCCTCCACCACATAGAGTCATGTCTTCCCCCTCCCTCAATCAGCCCCCTAACGGGCCTTCAAAACACGATTCCACTAACCCTCCTTATCAGTTAACATCCTCCAACACCATTTCCCCAACAAAGACATTAAACTCTCCTAACCTCTTGATCCCCAACCTTCCATCCTCCTTCGGAACACAGACAGAGTCCCAATTTATCCAAGCTATTTTCCTATGATCCATGACGGGATTCAATAGATTTAGTAGAAGAGATTATACTTGTGGGAGTCTTGAAAAACGAAAGAAAGTAAACCGGAGGCGAAGGCAAGTCGAATTTCAACAATATCAGGCGACCACCAAATGAGAGAAATTTATTATTCCACGATGAAGTCCCAAGTATAAAAAAGGAATGGACCTTGTTATGTAATTCATCACCATTGCCGCCTCAGGCAACCACGAATCAGTTATGTTAACACCAGTTAGCATGCTCTTATGAAAGTTCACCTTCAACCCCGAAATTTCCTCAAACAAAAGCAAAACCGCACGCATTGAATGCACATTCTTCCAACTCTTCTCGCCTATATTCAATGTGTCGTCGGCAAACTGAAGGTGAGTAAGATGAACCTCACCCATGCGGCCAACTCTGCAACCCGTGAACATTTTTTCTCCCACCATAGCCTTCATCAAAATGTTAAAACCTTCGACATCCAGCAAAAATTAAAACGGTGAGAGAGGGTCCCCTTGAAGAAGACCCCTCTCAATAGGAAACTCTTCCGTCGGGCTTCCATTGATAAGAACTGAAGCCATTGCCGTTCCTACGCATTCTGACATCCACTTCCACCAAAGTGTTGGGAAATTCATATTAGTCATCACAAAATCAAGATAATTTAAGTCCACCCAGTCATAAGCCTTCTCAAAGTCAACCTTAAACATAAGAAGTTCCTTCTTCGTGCGCTTTGCTTCGTCAACCTCTTCATTGGCAATAAGGATTCCATCTAAAATTTGTTTCCCTTTAACAAAAGCTGATTGAGAGTTGGACACCACACTACTAATAACTTCATGTAATTTGTTAGCTAGAACCTTCGCTAACACCTTATACAACATCCCACCAAAGAAATAGGCCGAAAATCATTAGGCCTATGCGGACTAGTAACCTTCGGAATCAAAGCAATAAAAGTAGAGTTCACCCCCTTCGACAACTTTCCATTACGATGAAATTGCACAATAAATCTCATACAATCATCTTTCAACAACTCACAAAATTCTTTTATAAATCCAAAAGTGATGCCATCCGGTCCTGGACTCTTGTAACGATCACAATCCCATACCGCCCGCCTCACTTCTTTCAAAGAAAAATGTTTGATTAAATTTCCCGCTTCGCCACAAGATAGTTTTCGAAATGAAAGGTTGTCCACACCTGGCCGAGTAGCCCCTCCTGATTTAAAATGACGGGAAAAATGGTCATAGACCGTTGTTATGATATTTTGGACCCCTTTGATATTGATTTAATCTACATTCACCAAATTAACAGTATTACAACGCCGTCGGTTTGACATGACACCATAAAAAAAATTAGAATTCGCATCCTCCCCCTTCTGTAACCATTTCACCCGAGCCTTCTGCCAATTAATACTAGTTTGAAGCCGAGCCATGAATGCAAACTGACTGATAATTCATGAAGTTCCTTCACTTCCTCATCTAGAAGCACAAACACCTCCCTTTAGAATCAAAGCAATCAATACGATTTTTAACTTCTAATATCTTGCCTTCCATATTCTGCGAATACTTTTGATGTCACTCTTTTAAACAAGCTTTAATCATTTTAAACTTATGTTTCAACACAAAGCTTCCCCATCCCTGAATACTAAAATAACCACATCTGTCACGAACAAATTCAGCATATCCGGGATATTCCGACCAACACTTCAGCATCCGCAGAGGACGTGGTCCCCAATTAGACTCATCAGCGTGTAAAAACATAGGCACGTGATCACAGAGGCCTCGTTGGTGAGCTACTTGTATACAATTTGGCCATCTCTCACACCACTTTTCTAACAACAAGAACCGGTCCAATCTACTCATCATAATACCATCACCGCAATACCAGGTGAATAAACGACCACATATAGGTAAATTAATCAACAAGCTATGTTCAATAAATTTATTGAACCTATCTGCATCCAACTGTCTGAAAACCGAACCTCAACCTTTTCTCTCATCAATATTTCGAATGGAATTAAAATCCCCACAAACGCACAGACAAGAATCATTCTTACTCAGCACATAAGGTGTCAACCAATTCCACATAATGAATCCAACATAGAGATATTGGTTTCATATGTATTTAATCCGATAAAAAAGGTTAATGTTGTTGTTAGCATTATTTTTAATCATATTGAAAAAAAAATCTTTAATGAATCACTTTACTACTTCGATCTAACTTTGAGTTGGCCTAAACATGTGTAACGTGTTAGGTATAATGCTGGCACGTCGATTCTATCCTATCAATTTAAAATTATTACATACAGTAACCGACGAAATGAAGATTTTGATGATTTCATGCTGAAGCTTCTAACCAATTGTTGCCAAGAAAAGTTGGAGCAAAGTCCAAATTACCAAAGTCAATCAACTAATCAAACATTCTCCCATTTTCTTTTATAAAGTTTGTGATGCATTCTTCCATGGTTGTTAAGAAAGAGCTCTCGTGTAAATACAATAACTATAATAATAGAAACTACTAGTCTTCTACTATAATAAAATAATAAAGGTTGTTGTTGATAACCACCACTTGAAACACGATGCAGAGAGATTTCCTAGAAAAATAATTACGATTGTAAAGTCAGATTGTGTGAGGAAGTATGCTCTTTGTGCATGTACTTGTATTTTTGGGTATCCTTGTTACTGAGCCTAGTAGTTGTTGTCTGTGTGTTTCACCTTTGTATTGCATTCCTCTTATATATGAATAACACTAATTTTAACGTACTCTTTTTAACGTTTATTCTTTTATTAGATGAAATGAATTTACGTTCAATCATTTTATGTCAGATTTATTTTGTAAGTGGTGGGTTTCACATCTATTTAACATAATAAAAAAGTGAATGTTGAATTGCTATACATATAATTATCTTTATTCTTTACCATTAAAGAAATATTACTTTTCTGTTTAAAAAAATATTAGGTTTATATAAGTTAAACTAGGCATCTAGTGTTCCCGTAAATTTATCTCAGTTGACAGGGATATTGAATAATATATGTAGAAGAGGAGTTTAAACCCCAAATGTCCAATTTTTTCATCTTATAAAGCCAAAGTTAATGTGGAAGTAACCAAAAATCTTATAAAGCTAAAGCTAATGTGGAAGTAATAAAAAGTAAAAGCTAATGTGGAAGTTATGATTTTTTTTTTTGAAAGAATGTGGATGTAATGATGAAACCATGCTTAAAAAAAATGTAACGAACAACGAAACTATAGTTTAATACTAAAGTGCTCGTAAGTTTAGTTCAGTTGGTAGAAACAATGCATTATATATCAAAAAATTAAAAACGAAATTGAAATAATAAACTCTGAAGTTATTGCTAAAGTCAATTCAAATTTTAGTAATAATTGTTTTCTTTTTTTGTAAAAAAAAGTAATAATTGTTTTCTTTTGTTTACCTATAGTCCAACACGTGAATCGGTTTAAACATGTAAGGTTGGCATGAGTTCACCTCCTTGGCTTACCACAAGTTTGAAGGTGAACAACGACACGAGTTTTCCTGTGTCAAAACTTAAACCCCGATGCTGAATTCACCAAGAAGAAAATTTTACTAATATAATATTTTAAATAAGTGTGCAAATTTATTTATGAAAAAATTAATAAAAGTCTAGGAGAATTTTTTTAACTATGTCATTTATGTCTAGTATCCGTGTGTAGTAAGATCTTCCATTTCAATTATAGTATTTTTGTCCATAATAATCAAATATGAAATATTTTTCAAAAGAGATCCGAATTCATTGCCATTCATTCGACTCTAATATTGATATAAAATAAGGTGGTGATATACACAAGGATTTTATAAATAAGTAAAAAAGAAAAGAAGGGAAAAAGATTGGAGTAATATATTGCTGACAGAAAAGCATATGCAAAGAAAAAACCTGTTTATATGATTTGTTTGTACGAAATAATTATATTTTGATCGTGCTTTGTTGTTTCATATAGTAAATTGGTTGGAGACCACTCAGTCTCAGACCAGACAGAAACAAGTGTATTTTTTATTTTTATTGTTATCAACCAAATTTTTCTATAATTAGCAAACCAACAACATAATAAAATTTACATACTCCTCTCTCTTTCTCTCTTTCTCTCTCTCAAATCCTACTTTGACTATTTCATCTTTCCCTCTAATACCCTTTTCTTTTGTGGTTTTTTCATTAGCACAAAATTAACCTAATTAAACAAAATTCTGCGTACAATCTTTTTCATTGATGTCATCAGAAAAAGAAGGTATAGATGAATCATCAAAATGGATTCTTGAAAGCATTGAGATCGTTCCTAATGTGGAAGGTCCTAAAAAGGATGAAGAAAATCAAAGCAAGGTTATAAAAGCTTCTGATAATGAAGCATTTTCTAATATTGATAATTTGAGGAGCAGAAATAATAATAATAATAGTATTAACAATAATGGAAGCAAAATGAGAAGGATGGAATCAGGTGCTGCAAGAGGGCTTAAGGGTTTACGATTTCTTGATAGAACGGTTACAGGTAAAGAAGCAGATGCATGGAAGTCAATTGAGAAACGTTTTACTCAACATGCAGTTGATGGAATGCTATCAAAAGACAAATTTGGAACATGCGTTGGTAACATTATTTATGATTTTTTTTCTTTCTTTCTTGTTTTTACTTTTTGTTTCTAATAGTTTGAGAGTTATGAATGTTGAAAACAATGTTGTATATAGGTATGGGAGCAGATTCAAAGGATTTTGCTGGGGAACTGTATGAGGCACTGGCAAGGAGAAGGAAAATATGTGCAGAAAATGGAATTACTTTGAATCAAGTTAGGGTTTTTTGGGAGGATATGACTAACAAAGATCTTGAATCAAGACTTCAAGTGTTCTTTGACATGTAAGGTCTATAAACATAGAAAACTTTATGTATATACCTTTTGCATGTTAATAAATTTAGATAGGCCAAACCCGCTTGGGTTGGCCTGGCGGTATTGACTTGGGACCTGGGAGGGTGCTCCTCCTTAAGGTCTCAGGTTCGATTCTTCTCAATGCCAGTTTGATTGGGCTAGTTTAGCTTTTAAAAAAAAAAACTTTAGATAGGCAAATGTTAGTATTTTAGTAGCTTCTTCAAGAAAAAAAAGCTTTAGATAGGCAAATGTTGGTATATTAGTTGTTATTATGTTACTATTTTCTCCTTCATCCAGGGTTGAGCTCTGGCCCTTTAAGCTCCTTCAACGTTTTTAACCTTTAGCTCAAATTAGTTGAGCTACCTTCTTTTGCATGTTAAATGAATGATTTCATATCGAGTGGAGTTATATAAACGAACTGAAGTCATTTTCAGGTGTGACAAGAATGGAGATGGTAGGTTATCCGAAGAGGAGGTTAAGGAGGTGAGTATTGAGACTATGTAAATTCTTTTTATACCTATTTTGTTTCCTATGAAGCACTGACCCAGAACGGACACGACACTGACTCAAACATCGGTAATAATTTGAAAAATTGAAATGATTGTATATAACTGCAAGTGTCAATGTCATGTTGGTATTTGACACCATCATGTGTCAGATATTTGTACACGCTTTCAATAAATATTGTTGAGTGTCGGTGCTACATAGCTTTATACAATTCTGTGAAATAGAATTCTAACTGTTTTTGTGTAAAAGGTTATAGTGCTGAGTGCTTCTGCAAATAGATTGGGAAATCTTAAACAACATGCTGATAATTATGCTTCTTTGATCATGGAAGAGCTTGATCCAGATCATAATGGATATATAGAGGTAATTAGAATTAGAAGCCTATTAAATTGTAACTACATATATATTTTGTTCCGAATTTTGTTTAAATTTACATCTCTTGTAAGCAGATGTGGCAGCTTGAAACTCTATTAAGGGAAATGGTTAGTGCAGAAGATGGCAAACCAAAACTTGGTACAAGAACACAAACTTTAACTAGAGCTATGATACCATGCAAGTATAGAACTCCTATTAGAAAATGGTTCACGAAAACCGCAGAATTCGTAAATGAAAAGTGGAAAAAAATATGGATCATCGTTCTTTGGTTAGTCATAAACTTGGTACTTTTCATTTGGAAGTTTATCCAATACAAGGAAAGAGCAGCATATGAAGTAATGGGATCATGTCTCTGTTTTGCAAAAGGTTCTGCCGAGACTCTTAAATTCAACATGGCTCTAATTGTCCTTACAATGTGTAGAAGAACACTTACAAAGTTACGAGGATCGTTTCTTAGTCAAATCATTCCTTTTGACGATAACATAAACTTTCATAAGATCATTGCAGTTGGCGTAGTTATAGGAACTTTAATCCATGTAGGAGTGCATGTATCTTGTGATTTTCCAAGAATAGTTTCTTGTCCGACCGAAAAGTTTATGGCTATACTTGGATCCGGTTTTGATTATAAGCAGCCTAATTACTTGAAACTTGTTATAAGTCCTCCTGGTATAACTGGAATTTTCATGGTCTTGATTATGGCTTTTACTTTCACTTTGGCAACTCATTACTTTAGAAAAAACGTTGTCACGTTACCTTCGCCGTTGCATCATTTGGCCGGATTCAATTCCTTTTGGTATGCTCATCATTTGCTTATTCTGGTGTATATACTCCTAGTCATGCATGGATACTTTCTATTTCTCACAAAGGATTGGCATAAAAAGACGGTACGTGTCATTCTCTTAAAATTTTAAATGATTCAAATTACCAAGATTTCAGTACAGACTCAGATTTAAATTACTCTCTCTAAATGCAGACTTGGATGTACCTTGTAGTTCCACTAGTGCTCTATGCTATTGAGAGAGTTCATCCATTTTTTAAGAGTAAAGATCACCGCGTGAACATCATTAAGGTATGTGTGTGTGTCAACAAATTCTTCTCCTTGAGTTTTATTTGGTAGATAGAAGAGACGTCAAAGTCATCATAAACTCACACACACAAAGTGGAGGTACCGGGGTTGGAACCCCGGTCATGACGTTCGCCTATCAAATTCGGCATTTTTGCCAGTTGAGCTAGGACTTATGAGTTTTTATTTATGCTGAAACAGGAAAATAATATTACTAGTTGAATATTTCAGGCAATAATATACACTGGAAATGTTCTAGCACTATACATGAGCAAGCCATCAGGTTTCAAGTATCAAAGTGGAATGTATCTTTTTGTCAAGTGTCCAGATATATCTAGTTTTGAATGGTAATTATGATCTACTTGATGATATTTTGAGCACAAAAGTTCATTTTTCTGCAAAATTATTTTTACTTAGGACAATTGAATTTACTCTTTTGTACAGGCATCCTTTCTCCATCACCTCTGCACCTGGAGATGATTACTTGAGTGTTCATATAAGAACCTTAGGAGATTGGACTACAGAACTTAGAAACATATTTGCAAAGGTGATGTTTAACCTTAGAAATACGATAATTGTTGAACATCGAGTTGTGTACTATTTACTAATACTTAAACATGTAGGCTTGTGAGCCTCAAAATGCAATCCCAAGGGGAAGCCTTGTGAGGATGGAAACTAGAGCAATCTCAAAATCAAGTATTGACCAATCAAAACCAAGGTGAATAAAAACTCTTGCTACTTATTTTTCCATAATGTTACGATGTACTGATATTATTTTACTCTTTCTAGTGTTAGATATCCAAAGATCCTCATCAAAGGACCCTATGGAGCACCAGCACAAAGCTATAAGCATTATGATGTACTCTTGCTCATTGGTCTAGGAATTGGGGCCACACCAATGATAAGTATTTTGAAAGATATCTTGAACCAAATGAAGATGGCAAGTCCTCAACACGTAAGTGACGACGAGCCAATTTGACCAACACTTTAGATTGAAGGCCTGTCTGGCGGCACAATACTAACACATGTGGTTGCATTAAATAACATTATTGTTCTCAAATTATTATCGGTGTCTATGTGTCATTGTTGGGTCTTTTTCACATATGTGTCAATACTTCATATCTTCTCCAAATATACCTAAGGAATTAGTTTCTCGATTTTTTAGATGCTCTCTCATTTAACTTCCACATAAACATAAACCCTAAATGAAGAACGGAGATCTCATAAACTAAAAGTTAATCTAAATTAGGCCAAAATTAACAAAGTTTTATACACTTTTTGTTGGTGTATATTTATAGTTTATGCATAGGTACTAATTCTTAGGTTTAACATAACAGACAAGTTCTGAGAAGGACTCCTTCAGTAGCAATAGCTCCGACGAAGATAGAAAAGGTCCTGAAAGAGCATATTTTTATTGGGTAACAAGGGAGCAAGCTTCATTTGAATGGTTCAAAGGTGTCATGGATGATATTGCAGAACATGACAGTGATGTAAGATTAAGTACCAAACATTTTGCTTTTTAACCTCAATGTAAGACAATTTTCGAAGTTTTTAACATGTTTCAACAATGCAGGGTGTTATAGAAATGCATAACTATCTGACTAGTGTCTATGAGGAAGGTGATGCAAGATCTGCACTTATTGCCATGATTCAGAGGCTGCAACATGCTAAAAATGGAGTTGATGTAGTTTCAGAAAGCCGGGTATATTTTGATTTAGTTCTCATTTTGTGTTAACATTTTTTGATAATGCAACCAAAGATTAAGCTTTTATCATATGATGTTATACATTATCCAGATAAGAACACATTTTGCAAGACCAAACTGGAAAAAGGTCTTCTCTCAGTTAGCTACAACACATGAAAGTTCTCGAATAGGTATGCAAAATTGTGATGCTATGTGAAGTTTTTAAGCTCTAATTGTTTCAAGAAAATGTTTCCTGTTATTACTTTTAATTACAAAACGGTTACTTTATTTCCGTCCTTTTCTGTTTTCAAATATTTGTTTGGAAACACTACAAATTTTGTATCTTTGTTATTGTTTTAAATTATGGCCGCGGTTGTTGTTACGCTTTATATTACGTGAAAATGTGGACGATGCAGTTGAAATTGTGGTTGCGATGCCATTACGGACACCTCAAAATCCTTAATAGTGAGGCCACAAATTTAACTACAGTCCGCAACTTAAAACCATGATTGTTTCCTATTCATTTTTTCTTTGTCAAGGAGTCTGTTAGGCAGAAATTCACCTTTTTATAAGGTGAATAAATGGGGTGTCCGGGCTTCAAACCCCGACTCCTGCATATATCGTGCATTGTCCCTACCAGATTGTTTCCTATTCAAATCTTTCAAACTATGAATCACAATAAATGCAACATGACAGATGATTTTACTAAAAATCAAAACCAGAAACACTTTCTCATATAAAAGAGTCTATTTGTAGATTAAAATAAAAATTCAGAAAAAGAAATGAAAAATTTATGTTGCTATTTACTTGATTCAGGTGTATTTTACTGTGGAAGTCCTACTCTTACACAATCATTGAAGAGCCTTTGTCAAGAGTTTAGCCTAAATACATCTACCCGCTTTCAGTTTCATAAAGAGAACTTCTAAAGGAACAATTCACACAGCTAAAGTATCAATCTTGAATCTTCTGTTGTCAACTCTTTTTCCATCAAGCAACATGGATTGTATAATATTTTTGAAACCCATAGGTTAGTGATTTTGTAATAATGGTTTCCTAATTTTGACTATGTACAAAATTTCTTAGAGTACTGATATTGTAATAATGATTTTGTAATAGTGTTGTTAATTTTTATTTCCCTTTAACCTTTGTCATTGTCTCTCATTTTATCCATGAAACAATTTTATCACTTGTGATGACTCAATTTTAGATATATTTTATTAGTTAGTTATTGTGTGTATGTATTAGTATATATAAGGATTGTATTGCATCATTATGAATATGAATGAAAATAAAATCAATTCTCCTTTCTAAATCATCTTTTGTTTCTTCCTCTAAATTCTGGAGTTTGACTCTACTTAAATTGGACCGTATCATATTACCACGATTCGATTTAGATCATAACCAGCACAAACATTCTACTACCTCCGTCGATAAATACAAACTTCTTTTGATAAAAACACAAAGATTAAGAAAAATAATATATATTTTCTTTTGAAAATTATGCTTCAATTATAAAGACTGAGAAATAGTTGACCTTGTCAGTGAGGGGTACAATCGACCGGTACCTGCACGAGCCTTGTACCTAAGGAAGTGAAGCAGTGCATCAAGAACATGACCATTCTCTTCAACTCAATGTGATCAATTTATCCATGCTTTTAAACATTGAGAAAATGTCCAATTCAGAAATAGGTGGGAGGTTCCTTACCTTCTTATTCTAAAATCTACAAAACTTACCTTTTTATTTGCATTTCTTTTAATTTCCTTATAATTTTTTTTTTTATGCTTATAACCAGTTTTCACTTCATACCATGCTAAGAATATTTTTTTTTAACATTAGGGACTTGGAATGTTCCTTCTTTTGTATGTATGAATAGAAGGAAACTAGGCAAACATGTAATGAATCTTCAGTAAATTTGATGAAATAGCATGCTCTGTGTTACATTTTCAAGCAGTAACTTAGTAAGGAATTGCCAAGTCGTTATGTTGTATTAGTTGTTGTACTTTTTCAAGTCATTTGATGCAAAATCTTGTTATTCTCCTCTTGGTTTTGTAAGTTATACAATTATGTGTATCTAATCTTTATTTGTGTTGGTATGAGGTGTAACTTAGTTAGAAAGATAATGAAAATACCTTTTGTGGCTGGCTTTGAAGATTTAAAATAAAGAAATCATTATATGGTCTGAAACAAGCTCCCAGAGCTTGGTATAAAAGACTAAGTAATTTCTTGCTTGAAAATGGTTTCAAAAGAGGACAAGTTGACACTACACTATTCAGAAGTACACTTAAGAAATATATCTTAATTGTTCAAATTTATGTTGATGATATAATATTTGGTTCTACAAATGCATCTCTTTGCAAGAAATTTTCTAAGTTAATGCAGGATGAATTTGAAATGAGCATGATGGGAGAATTGAAGTTTTTTCTTGAAATTCAAATCAACCAATGCAAAGATGGAGTGTATGTTTATCAATCAAAATACACAAAGGAGCTTCTGAAGAAGTTCAAGCTTGATGATTTTTAAGTGATGACTACTCCAATGCATACAACATGCATCTTAAGCAAAGGGGATGCTGATACAAAGGTAGATCAGAAGCTATATAGAGGTATGATAGGTTCTCTGTTATACCTAACTTCTACTAGACCAGATATTTCATACAGTGTATGTCTATGAGCAAGATTCCAATCAGATCCTAGAGAATCTCATTTAATTGTTGTTAAGAGAATCTTCATATATCTGAAAGGAACAACTAATCTTGGAATTCTTTATAAGAAGTCTTTAGATTACAAGTTGGTTAGATATGCTAATTATGCTGGTGATAGGATTGAAAGAAAATCAACTAATGGAAACTGTCAATTTCTTGGTGAGAATTGTAACACCCTAAATCTTTTAAAGCAATAAAACACGCAATGATACAATCATATAAAGAATTTAGATGTTACTACTTAAATAAGTTCAAAACATGCAAGATTAATTTTTTTCAAAAACATCGCAGGTGAACAATTCATAACATCTCAACAACAACTAAATAAACCTCTAATACATCACCAAAATAAACTTCAATTTCAACATACTGAGTAATAAATATCTCATACAGAGCCTGACACACTAAGACTCCGAGGTAGCATCCATGCTAGTCCTCAAGCAAATACTCACCAAGCCAAGCAAACTAATCATGCACGTCGTCTACCCATTCGTATGAATAAGGTAGATGGTCAATCAAACGACCACTGGGGGTTCGACATCATTCATATCAATAAAAGCATAAACAATTGAAAGTAAATAACATTATTATTTTCACATGATTAATTACATTCAAATTAAATCATTCACACCAACCCTACAGTTATTCAACATTCAATAATATCCATCAAGCATACAAGTATAGTAATACAAAAGTACGACTTCACATTTACACGTATTCACCAAGTTTCACCGATACAATTATTCACCGAGCACATAAGCAAATATGACACATCTAATCGATTATCAAATGTATGTTATGCACCTTGACATAACTCTATATGTATGTGGTACCAATTGGATTCCGGAGATAATTTTACCGTTAATGAATCCACTAACATAATAAACATCACCAAATATGTTATGCAAAAGCTATGTAGTAAACATCACCAATTACATTCTTCACTTCACCTTAAAATGAATATGAATGCATGGACTTCAGGTAAGGACCCAACAATACATAACTCACTAATATATATATATATATATATATATATATATATATATATAATAATCATCACCAATTATATTTCTCGCCAACATTTGCATTATCAAATACTTACATCCATACAAACACATAGTCACAATTAAACAAATCATCATCAATTAATCAAATTAAAATCACCAAAGAAATCATCATCATAATCATCATCAACAACAATCCACTTAGAAAACACAAGGTTCCAAAATCACATCTTTTATAAAATACGGACACCTAACCACATCACGGCATTCATCAAATTAAACACCCAAATATCACTAATTTGTTCTCATTCTATAATACTAACATGAATTCAAAGCCTCTTACAAGTCATTCGACTATAAAATATTAATTTGACAATGTTCGTCTATGTTTATAAAAACTAGTATCTTCCGATTATTCTACCAAAATCGAAGTGATCAAGTTCAAATGCCTCAACTGAGTACATACACAATTCATATATGAGTGCAATATCATATATATGTATCATAGACCAATTCTAACTAATTCGAAAAATTCACCAAGTTCTTCTCATTTCATCATTTTTCAAAAGAAAACCATTTTTCAAAGCAAACCAAGTTAAAGTTCAAGGAAACCTTCCATAATCATTTTTAAAAATCAACATTACAATAAACAATCTTAACCCTACTTTTTTCCTTAAGAAAAACGAGTTTCGGAAAATTATGCGTTCTTGAACATTTTTCAAAAGCTTGATTCGATTCACAAAATCAAGTCCAATCTAATTCATTTGATGTTTCCAAAGGTTTAGAAAGCATAATTACAGTTGATTACATCAAAAGAATCAGTTTCGAACTGTCCAGATTGACCCAAAATTAACATGGGTGTCTGTTCTGTGCAACTCGCCTGGCAAGCTACACAAGAACAAGTCACCTTGTTCTTGGTTGATCCCTCCCGGGAACTCACCATTTTTCACCCTAAAATCCTGTTTTTGATCCACTTTGACCCAAATTTGTTTCCAAAACGTGTTTATAAGTTTACATACTTTTAAAGGCAATCAAAAACATCACAAACATGAAATCAAAACATCAAAATCATTTTTCACCAAAACCCTCAATTTTCATTCAAACTCACAAACAACCACATCAATTCAAACTCCATCAACAAACAATCATGTACAAACATTTATGAAGTGAATTTAAACATGTTTCAACAATAATCACTCATCAATTCATGAGTTTCATTCAAATAATCAAAAATCATCAAACCCACTTATCAACAACAACAACCACGAACTTTAAGCATATAACATATCAATTTCATGAAGTTTATCATCCTCATAGATTCACATGAACTATGAGCACGAATTTCATCATTAACAATTAACACAATAAGCAATTATTCACATAATTGAAAAGATGAACTTAGAGCTTAATTGATGAAGATTATATCCCCCTTGCCTATAGGTGATAATTCCACTAGCGTAAGCTTCAATTTTGCTTCTAGCTCTTCAACCTCAAGCTCTCTCTCTAGCCTTCTCTTCTTTTCCGCTTCTTCAAGTTTAGATCCACCTTCTCTTAAGTGCTATGTTTAGATACCACCAACCAATTGGCCTAAGTCTCAACATCTATACTAATTAATTCACAAATGTTACTACTCACTTAAATCGTTAAAACCGAATAATTATCAACTATAATTAATTAACCAAATTTACTAGTAACTTGTAACATAGGAAAAATAACGATTCTCACTAAAACGCTAAAATAATCTTCCTAATGAAATCACTAATTTACCCTCACAAGCCAAATGACTAAAATACACTTAGCCTCCAAAATGACCAAAATACCCTTCTAAGCTGAAAATTCACCAATTCCAATTTAAATACAAACAGTGGCAAATAATTACATGCAAGCACATATAAACACATATAATAATTAATTAAAATAATTCTAGCTAAAAACGGGTTGTTACAAGAATCTTATATCATGGGCTAGTAAAAGACAATCAATTATTGCATTGTCAACAGTAGAATCATAATACATCTCAGCTAAAAGTTGTTGCACACAACTTCTTTGAATGAAACATCAGTTAGAAGACTATCATATTCTTGAAAACAATATTCCCATCTTTTGTGATAATATTGTTGCTCTCTGTTTTTCAAAGAATCCAATCATACGTTCAAGAGGCAAGAACATTGAAATTAACCATCATTTTATAATAGACTAAGTTAATAAAGATGTTTTGGATATCCAATTCATTGATAAAGAACATCAATGAGCTGATATATTCACAAAACCCTTAATAGAAGAAATATTTGAATTTATAAAGAAGAATCTGAATATGCATTTTTTCTCAGAATGATTCTTGTCTCTGAATAAGGAATTCAGACTCTGATGAGGTTCAAAAGCCAAAAATCTATCAGACTCTCTTCACTGAGACTCTGACTAATCTATGTTGGATATTTGTATGTTGGCCTTATTATTGCTAAAACAAATATACAACCAAGATGTTGGATATAATGTTTCAACATGTGGGTACATCTTAAGTGTGTCCTGATTTCGCGCTTTAATTTATGCGCTTTATATATTTGAGGAATCCACACTTGTTTACTTGTTGGTCAAGACGCGTTTTGTTTGTCCAAAATCAACGTTGTGTTTATCTCCTAAAGACGTGTCAACATTTTTGGAGACTTTTTTATTTCCTAAGGATGCTCCAACATTTTAGGGAACTTGTGATTTAGTTCTGATCCTTGTGAGCGGATCTTTTGATGGATCAACATTGTTTCTGAATCCCAACAAGAAGATCATGCCCGTACTGCTTCAGAGTATAAATCGAAGGATGCAAAGCTTAATTCAGTGATCGAAGCCGTCATATCAAAATATAGCTTTTAAGGTTGAGTCTCTGTTATTTGTGAGTCTTTCTTGTGTCACCTTGATGCAAGTTTAGGACTGTGTTTATTGAGTTGTAAGTTTGTACTACTCCTAAGCTTTGAAGTACAGAGTTTGTTTGTGTTTAAAGGTGTCTTCATCATATTTGTTGTAACTGTATAATCATAGGGTGTGTGATTGAGTGTAAGTGAGATGGGATCTCGGATCTAGGAGTTCCTAGTTTGAAGTCAGTATGGGTAGTGAATTTCCTTCCTGGCTTGGTAGCCCTTAGAGTAGGTGTGTTTGTCACCGAACTGGGTTAACAAACCAATTGTGTCATTTACGTTTCTATCTTTTATATTTTCCTTGTTCTGTTTATTTATCGTTAGCCTGACGTTGAAACATTAAACTCAACATTCCACCTGTGTTTCAATGTTGGAACATTACATACAACATCAGGATTTCAATCTTAACTTTTGAAGTCATCAGACTCTGAAATCCAGAATCTAGACTTCCTTGCTTCTGATAGGTTTAATAAGTGGAATAGTTTGCAACTGCTTTTTGTACATTTGTCCCACTAATAAAATAGTTACTCTGATGGTTTGTCTAACATAGTTTATAATTGTTGGGTAATAGCTGTTGGGCAATGATGTTAATGATTTGAATGATGTGTCTTGCACCTCCAATGTCATTAATGTGTTTTTACTTTATTCATTTTGTTTGAATATCAAATGTTTAACAAAAACACTTTAAAATTTTCACACACTCCCACTTCATAACTTACACTTTCATCTTTCAAACTTTCTCTCCGCAACCACTTTCCTTTTTAAAAAATCTTAAGAACCCTAAAACCTTCGATCATGGTTGGTGCTTCTTCATCGTCCCAAGTTGCTATGTCAATGGAATCAGAAGATACTCTTTTCATCAAACCCACAACGATGAAAACTCCTAAGGAAGAACTAAGTCTGATCATTGAAAGCGCAATAGATTTTGAATCACTCAGAAGAAATGGCTACGACATCCAACACTTCATTGATCATTAGGAATAGATGTCGTACTTCATTATGCTGAATGGACCTACATATGCTGAGTTAGTGAAAGACTTCTAAGTTAGAAGTGAAGTCTATGATGAGGAAGCTGTTAAAAGCGAAGAGTTTCAGAAGTTAGCAGAAGACAAGTTGAACCATAGGAAGAGAAGAACAAAAATGGAGCTAGAGGAATTCAAAGGAATTTAAATCAGGTATGCAATGATGCAGAAGAAATTATTGCAAAGGCAATCAGATGCAAAAGCCGTGGTATGTTCATGGTAGATACAAACACGTAGAGTGAATAGGCTGGAAGGATTCATCGGACTCTGCATGAAGGAAGACAATCTGATAAGAAAATAGACATGAAGGATGAGCACATGGTGCTTCACAAGTTGATTTTGCAATGCTTTATGCCAAGAGAATGAGGTATTGACTACAGGTCATGGGACCACAACCACTTCCTTCATTTCTTGATTAACAAATTCAAAATCAACCTGCATGCATACATCTTCAATCACTTCTGTACTTCAATTAAGGAAGGCATCAAGGAAAAAAAGACAAGTACCTAATGTCAGGTTACTATCAGAATTTTTCCATAAAGGGAAATTACTTCAGAAGTTTGAACTAGCCTATGATGAAGAATTGGTTACATGCACTGATATAGTGATCTCTGGAGCTCTTTTAGGGAGAATGAAGATAATTGAGAAGAAGAATGTTGTTACATCATAAGAAGACCTTTAGACATCTTCAAATCTCTAAGCACTTCTGGAAGAATTCCCTCCCATCTCAAAGGAAGATCCACCACACCTTTAAACAAGCAATCACCAACAGTTCAACATCATTTTTACATGTAAGAACTCACCATCATTAATAAATTATCAACATAAAAATCATCAACACAGTCACCATTAACAACTAACACCTCAAAGAAACAACAAGTTTCAAAATCATATTTTGCATAAAAGACGGACAACTATCCACATAACGACATTCATCATATTAAACACCCAATCTTCATTGATTCATTCTTATCCTATCCTATCATCATGAATATAAAGTCACTTACAAGTTATCCGAGCATAAAATATTATTTTGATGAAGTTGGTTTATTTTCACAACTTTTTCCATTCTCTAAGTAACTCAACAAAATAAAGCATACATGTTCAAACACCTCAACCAAGCATATACATCAATCACATATGATCACAGTAGCATATACATATTCACATCATAAGCCAATTCCAATTAATTCCAAAGTTTCACTAAGTTCGTCTCATTTTACCATTTTCCAAAAATATTCCAATTTCTAAAGTAAACCAAGTTAAATCTCGTGTAAACCATCCCTAATCATTTTTAAAAATCATCATTACAGTAACCAACCTTAACCCCCTTCCCTCAAGAAAAACGAGTTTCGGAAAATGATGTGTTCTTATACATTTTTCAAAAAGTTGATTCGATTCATAAAACCAAGTTCAAACTAATTCATTTGATGTTTCCAAAGGTTTAGAAAGTATGACAACAGTTAATAACATCAAAAGAATCATTTTCGGAAAGTCCGGATCGACCCACGAGTACCTAGAACACCCAAAACATGGGGTTCTATACTGTGCAACTCACCACGACGAGCTAGAACTAGCCCAACGAGTTACACCAGAAAAGAAACCATGTTCTTGGCTTTTCCCTCTCGGGAACCCATCAGTTTTCACTCCAAAATCCCATTTTTTTAATCCCCCTTGACCCAAATTCATCCCCCAAAATTGTTTATTGGTTAATATACATCAAAAGAAAATCAAAACAACAACATACGTTGAATCATAACTTCAATTCTCATCAAAATCGTCATTATGTTCATTTTTCACCAAAATTCACATTTTCTCATTTTTCATTCAAACTTCACAAACAATCACACCAATTCAAACCCTATCAACATACAAACATGTATAAACATTTATGAATTTATTTTAAACATGTTTCAACAATAATCACTCATCAATTAATGGTTTACACTTAAATAAGCAAAAATCAACAAAACAACTTATCAACAACAACAACTAAGAATTTTAAGCACATAATAGGGGGTACAACACTATTAACCCAACATATCAATTTCATGAAGTTTATCATATCTATTAATTAACATGAATTAAGAGCATTAAGTTCATCATCAAAATTCACAAAAAGTCACAATTCACAATAATCACTTATTACTCATAATTAAAAAGATGAAGTTAGAGTTTAATTAATGAAAGGAATCTATCCCCCTTACCTCTAGGTCTTGAATCCACTATATTAGGCTTCAATTAAGATCCTAGATCTTCAAACTCTAAGCTCTCTCTCTCTCTAGTTTCCTAATTTTCCTCTATGTGATCTATTTATATCCTCAAAATGGGTTAGGTTAAGTCTCACTCTAATTGGGCCTCAAAACACTTACAAACTATTTTCTAAAAGTTACTACTCATTAGACCACAAAATCACTGAATAATTACCAACCGTAAATAATTACCCCAACTCACTAGTACCTTAGTAAAAATAGCGATTCTCACTAAAATACCAAAAATAACCTTCTTATTAAAATTACTATTTTACCCTTACTCGCCAAATGACCAAAATACCCTTAGTCTAAAAATAAATAATATACCCTTCTAGGTCAAAAATCCACTAACCCCAAATCAAATACACACAAAGGAAAATATGCACATATAAACACACATAAATACATACGATAATTAAATAAAATAATTCTAGATAAAAACGGGCTGTTACAATTGATGCACAACAATTTCAGCAGAGTTTTGGCAAAGTTTAAATGTTGTAGAGTGTCTCTAAACTTCAAGTCTTCATTCCTTTATATAGAGATTTGAAAGAGATGTTGTAGAGGTGTCAGCACATTAAAGAGTCGTTGTAGAAGCTTGATCAATCACCAAAGTTTTGTTGCTTAATTTGGTTAATGTCCTAGGAAGGAAAAATTAAAAAACCATTCCTTGTATGGAGAATTAACCAGCAGAGACATAGTTGTAGCAGTAGTATGCGCAGACAATAGTGGAGTAGTGGAGTCGTGCTTGTACAATTGTATTGTTGTCAATTATCTGTCATTCTTCAGTAATTAAGCATTCAATGCCTTCTAATTCCTCTAAAATAGTCATTGCTCCAGTCTTCTATTCCTTCTGCAAACTTGTGTCTTTAAATAACCAATACACTGACTTCAGGTTCTTCACTTTAGACTCTGATAGTCAGCTTCTGATGGTCTTCGAACTCTGAATTCTTTAGACTTTGACTTGCAACGAATCTTCTTTTGTAAATTATTTTACTCTCAATTGTTATTCCAGAACCAATATCTTATTTTAAGACTTAAAAATGTTAGTCTATGATCCTGCACACTTGAAAAAATATTAGCATATCCAATTGAACTTTGAATACTTTGTTATCATCTAAACTTAAGGCGGCAATGTTAAACACTTTGTTCCAACAGGCTTATCTCAAGTGTTTCTTTAAATAGACAAGAAATGCCCCATAGACGAGCTAGTACCTCCATGAGCATCAAACACTCCCCACGAGCACAAACCTCTTTATTATCTATCTGCCTCTGCGAGCTTATCAAATGATATCAGTTCTGAGCGGTTACGGTTTCAAGATTATCTATCTTTAAACGAAACATCATCTGAATATCACGTTCGGCACTTCCTTACCCTCTTCACGAGTATTAGGTTTGCCCCTCACACAAAATTTCTCGTTCGAAGTCAGCACTCTTATCCAAGAGCAACGGGGACTAAGTAGTCGAACAAGGCCCATTATATAGGCCTAAACCAAAAACATGCCAAAATTTTGTGTTTGGGTCAATTACTTCTAACACACCATCCCTCCACGACGGAGGGTGCTCGTAAGCACCTCGGGAGACCCATTCAAACCGAATGAAAATGTCTTACAAACGCGTCCATGATTCTCGCTCGACGGTTATGATTCCTACGAATCCATAAACGTTTGACGTCATCATTATGATCAAGTACAATCAAATATGTTATATTTTATATATATTTAAACATGTATAGATTATCATTTATAAAAATCAATATACTTACTAAAATAAATAAATAAATATTCATATACCGAGCAAAAATATTGTAATTTTGACCATGAAATAAAAAAATAACACACTTGTAAGAATAATAATGTATAATTCAAATTAAGCATATTGAATAAAATTTATACAATATATATATATATATAAACACACGCGTTGAATACCATTAATGCATTTTTATTTTTCAACGGTCTCTTTTTTCTGTTGAATATTTTCAAAGGTCTTTATTGTTTTTCCTTAATCTCTCTCATATAGATAATATATAATGAACATGCATATTAATCATACTTCTCACACGATACAAAATATAATTTCACATCCTTTTTTTGAAGAAAAAATAATTTCACATCGTATACAATGGCTTTTTCCATTTACCACTCATTTCTTTTCTTGATTTTGTGCATTGCTTTGGTTCTTCCTTCAGGTAACATGAAAATTCCTATTGAGTTCCATTTTCAATATAAAATATATTAAATATGAAAATAATATGATTTTTTCTCTATGTCTTCCTAGTCTAATGAATCAAAGATTTAAAAATAAAAAAGTTTAAGTAGTTTGATGGGTATGACTCATAACATTTATCATATGAATTTACCATTTTTAGAAATTTGTAACATAATATCAGCTAGCCCAAAGTTCAAAAATAATTTGCTTTGGTGATTATGAAATTCCTGTCAAATGCGTAATTTATTTTATTGAACATTTAGATATCAAAATTTATCTTTTTTTGTTGGCTGCAGGATTGGCACAAGGGTCAAGTCCAAAATTCCAGTGCATAGCATCATGCTTTGGTCTCCCATCAAATTGCGGCACATTATGTAATACCAGAGGTTTCAAAAGAGGTGGCGTGTGTCAGGTTCGAGGGAATGATAATCTGTGTTGCTGTCTTCCAAATCCTCCTAAATTACGATAGAGTTTAAAAGAATATTGTGTAAAATCATTGAATTATGTTGATGATTTTATTAAAGTAATAATAAACGAAATTAAATTAAAATAAAATCCATATGTTGGATGTATTGATTCTTTGCATTAAAATAAACGAATTTGTAACATTTCATCAACGTGCTATTCTATTTTTCAACCATTTTTCTTTTCCAATGATTCTACTGTATGTTGAGAGTTGATACTATTAAATGGATGCTTTAGTAGCTAATATATCGAAGTAAGGACATCTAGAGTAGAGCTCCCCAATTGGACACTTAAATAAGTATTGTGTTCAATCTCTCAAACCCAAAAAAACACAATATAAGTTGGTTCGTAAACAAAAACAAATAAGAAAAACATGCATACAATTATAAACATATCCCCTTTTTTTTTAAGGTCAAGAGAAAAATGACATAGAAAAGGATAGTGTCCAATAAGTTTGTACCCTACTCTAATCTATTGTCAATTGCTCATATATATATATATATATATATATATATATATATATATATTAAAATAAGGAAAAATTACAAAATAAAACTGGGGGACATAAAACCTGACCCAGCCAACAACCCTAACGGGCAAAGAAAAACAAAAAAATAAAAAATAAATGTCCACAAAGTGGATTCAACCCTAAATAGTTATAACAATTAAGCACGGGTCTAAGGTTTGGCGAGTGAATCGATCGCCAACACGAAATCGAATCACTTACTATCAACTCCCTGCAACAACTACATCAAGCATTAATGACTCTTTCGAGTCCAAACAGTCCCATGTGAAAAAATGCTTGAAGTGGGGGGGTGAGTTCGACCGCCAACATGGTAAATAACGAATCCACACACACGAACTAAATAGCATATTAATAGCAAACAAACTATCGCGCACCAGTACCCAGGTTTGTGAAGTTTGCAAGCACGGAACTTATGTTTTGAGGGTGGTGAGGTAACCTGACCGCCAACACGGATAACAAATTTACTCACCAGCAACCCACTGCAACAAAAAAACAGCGAGCATTCATGGCTATTTCGAGCCTAACGGCAGTTTGTCAAACCAAAACCGCAGGCACTGTAGAACGGTGACCACAATTCGAATAGAAACTACAGACCACCAGAAATGCAGAAACTGCTATCTGTTTCAAAACAGATCTGGAACGGAGCAGCACTGACCTGGAACTCTGAATCCGGCAGTGAAACAACAACAATGTATCCAATAAAAATTGAAAATTACGTTATTTTTTAATTTAGTTCTTATGTAAAAATGCGTTTTTGGTTTTAGTCCCTATACTAACCCCAGCCATCAACTAATGTCAAGTCACCAAGTGCCAAATAAGCCTCAGTTAGCCAGCTCAACGTTTTTTTCACGGAATTGAACGACAGGGACGAATGTCAAAACGTTTGGTAAATACAAGGGTTGTTTTAGAACAAAAAAACTTACAGGGACGAAAACAAAAAATGTGCTAAATTGCAGGGTCATTTTACATATTTAAGCCTCTAAAAATACTTAAAAAACTTGTTTTTATTTTTTTTGCTGAATCAAAAGCAATGGAAAACATCACGAGGAGACAAGACATCCCAACTAGGTTGACACCCCAAATCACGTCCATCCTCTGCCGCCATGCTCATAAAATTTTGTTAAAAAAAATGGGAAAACCGTAAAGGCGGAGGGACCAGAATTGAACCCACAAAAAGAAATAGAAAAACAAAGTAATACCCGAGACCTAAGGAAAACGGTAATTGGAAAGCCCAATCCAATCTCTAAAAACATCCTGGCTAATAAAAGCGGGTTAAACATCCCACCAGAAAATACTCATGACACTATGCCTATGATTACCCAACTTATCTGCACAATTGTTTCCCCATGATAAATATGCGAAGAAAGGATTGATATACCAACGTTCATACAATTATGCCTCCGATTGCGCAAAGCAATAGGAACCAGATAAGAGTTCCAAAAAAACCCTCAGAGCACTCTGAGAATCCCCTTCGACCCAAAGATACTTCCAACGATGCCTGATTGCATATTCAAGAGCAAACACAAAGCATAGAGGTCTGCTTCAAATATTGTCCAAGCATCCAATTTACAAGAAAAACAACCCATGAATGAGCCTCTATAATCACAAAAAATACCACCACACGCAGCTGACTCACTGATAACATAACTATCCATGTTTACCTTCACATATGGCAAATTGGCGCCTTCCATGTGACAATAACAATAGCAGCAAAATTTCAATGCTTAGGAGAAACCATGAAAGCTTCAAGCATCCGAGAATCAAAAGCTATAGGTAAGCATTTCCCAGAAAATAAATTACCTGACAAAGCAACAAAAGAAAGAATTTTCGCTTTGGCTCCATGAAGAGAGAAATTTTCCGAGCTGTAACGGAGTGCATTATACACCAACCAAATAGCGTGAACTGTATGAATGATAACAACACGAGGCACCACCGAAAGCAAAGTAAGCATAAAATATTTATCAAAAGTGCACTGCATTTGAGCTTCTAACCAAGACCAAATGGCGACCGCAAAAGAACAATGGAGGAAAAGATTATCATAAGATTCAGCCAAGGCATATCAAAGGATACATATGGAAACCACCACTCAACCACATGCTCGAAGATTATCATCAGTGGGGAGCTTCCCATGCATGGCGCGCTTTAAAAAACTTGTTATACCACGGCATATATCATAATCATATTGATCTCTTTAGTTTAATAAAGTTTGTTATCATTTAAATATCAACTTAAAAAGGATTTTGTTATTTTTCTTAACAAGCTATTGTATAGAATTAAAAGAACTGAAGTAACAGCGATTTCGATGAGAATAATGTCAAATATTTTTGTTCAATAATAAAGTTCACGTCACAAGATCTCATTATTTGTATCTTTCTATAAATTTCACAAATCAACAATAACTTAATTCATTAGCTTTTAATCACATAATTGACGCAACAAAGGAAAATCATTACTTTTAAAGTCACTTAACCATGAAGAAAAGACATATCCAGCAGCTTATTTTGCTTTGCATGATATATCATACTCATGCTAGGTTTCAACTTTTCGTAAATCAATTTTATTTCAAAACTTGTCAATCTTCTTTAATGGTTGTGAAACAACAATTTCATAAGAATACATGATAAATCAATAAGTTTTAGTATTTTAATTTAGGTTTTATTGAATAAAATAGTATATTTATTTCTTATTTATTTACATTTTACTACTTTATATTTTTGTTATAAATAAATAGGTTAATTCAAGAGTTATATGTAGTAATGATGCAAATAGATAGCAAACCTTTTAATGTATGGAGCCTTGTTGACAACGCCAACACAAAGGTTAATCAAGATCACTTTCAATGGTCAAAAGGTGGAATTTAACACAACAACACTTCAAATTTCGCAACATTAAATTTCAAAACCGTCATCAAATGATGGAGGAAGTCCAGAAATCAAGTCATCACAAACGAAGTAGTTACGAATCTATAACTACTTATTGTGAATGCATTCTTGTAATTCCTAACCTATAAATAGGCTTAGCCTCATTTTGATTTGGCACCACTTACCACCAAAGTACTATTGTAATTGCATTTTCATTACAATAAAAAAAAAATTACTTTTTTACTCTCTTTATTTTGTTTTGGTAGCTCTTATGGTGAGTTAGTAGTTTTACTTACCCTTGGAGTCATGGAAATTAGTCTTATGATAAACTCTGGATAATCCAATTTCTTTATTTGGTTTAGGAAATGAATCCACCTAATTTAGCTTTATCGCGCTTATCAAAAGTTAGGTAATCTTCTAGTAAGCGAAAGTGAATGAAGTTTGCTGAAAATATAAATCTAAATAAAAGGTTTGAAGGACAAGAATAGCCTAAGATATTTTTTCATGTAAAAATGAATATTCATTCTTGATGGGTCACACTAACATGGATACAATGAGAATAGAGAACAGTGTTACTGAGACACTTCTTGATTGCTAGAAATAGAGTATTGATACAATAAAGAATATATCATACTTAGGTTTTCATTTCCAAGGAATATGAGAATAATAAGATTTGGATTGTTCATTGTAATGATGAACTTCAATGATTCCAATGCCTTCTTATCATAGTATATTTACACAATTTTTCAAGCATTTCTTGAACATCCATCTTATAAAAATTCAAAAACTTCTTTTAATTGCATACTTAGATTTTTTTTTTTAAGTGCCCTAGTTGAAAATCAAAAATCAAAATGTGCCCTATTTGAAAAGAAAATACCAAAAGTGTCATACTTTTTCAGAGTTGACCACTATGTCACAAGTTGGATTTGAGACATACACTATGTCACAATTCCAACTTGCGACATACCCCCTATGTCACAAGACCCAATTGCGACCTACTCCCCATTCTCAAAGTTTGCAAATTGTTTGTCCTTATTGTATGTCACAAGTGGGACTTGTGACATGTTTAATATTTTTTTTCGATTTTTTTTTCTAGTAATTTAATAAAATTAGTTTTAAATTTTTTTAAAATAATTGAAATAAATATTTATGATTATTTTTTTTAGGGAAAATATTTATTATTTATATGACACATTTAAAAGTACAACACATTCTTGACAAAAAAAAATACAATACATTTAATTATTTCTTCTTCGGGCATTAGGTGATCCGGTTCCACACCATGGTGCGCCAGCATTTCTTGTTGCATTACGTCGTGTTGGAGCAGGAGGAATAATTTGACGCCGAGATCTTTGACGATGAATTGGTTGATCGTCAATTTCGTCGTTGTGCACTTGACTACTTTGACCAAGCGTCAACGAAACATCATCTTCCCTGCTAAGCCATGTCGTATTGAGAAATTGATTATCTTCAATGGAGTTTAATGATAAACGGCCCAACTACGATTGACCGAACTCGGCGTCATTTGCAAGAGAAATTGAAAAATTATATTCGGCACCCGATGGGAATTGGGTATATAGGTCAGTTGGTGTTGGTGGGTGGTTGTAGTGTGGGTTGTTGTACATTTGGTTGTTGTAGTTTTGGATGTTGGCTTGGGGGTTATTTGTGTAGGATGTTCCAGGTTGGTTTAGATCATTGTGAGCATAGGTTGGCATGTAATCGTTCATGTAAGATGACCCAATGCTTGGTGGGTAATGATCTCTAGGTGTTGTGTATGGTGGTGGTGGGATAATTTGGTGCAGTGGGGTGTTGAGATCAAGAAAGGCGAAGTCGGAAGTTTGTGGTACTAGTGTTGTTGGGTCGGTGGTTGTTTGATAGTTGGATGGATCAGTAAATCGTTGATAAAGTCTTGAGAAAAAGCTCGGTGACGGTGATATGTTGTTGTTGTTGTTCTCTGGTTCAAACTTCGGCTCTGATTCCACGTCAATTCCTGTTCTGCCACCTCTTGTGGTTGATCATCATGATAATCAATCCTTAAGTTTGGATTTCACACATTTGTATACCAATTCATATACTCCTCACTTAGGACTAGCATTCTCCTTTGCACACGAGGTAAAGTATATGCACTTCGACTGTTCCAATGGGCACACACTTCTGGAAATTGTGATTCAATGTCTGCATAAAATTTCTTGAACCGTTTGTCCAATTTGTGGTATATCTGCATGTCCATTGGTGGTTCTGGTATATCTTGTGGTAAACCAAACTGGAGCTTTACCCTATTCGCCGGATGCCACTCGATGTTGTCAAAACATATCAGATAAGTGCTTGTTGTACAATCCCAAAAGTCCCGTGGTTGGCGGTGTCGCAATTCTTTGTACGGCCTCCAGTCAAACTACCATAAAAGAAAAGATATAGTTAAAATTAATTGAGTTACATTTTTATAAATAAACAAATAATAGTCATTATATATTACTTGTCCATGTACTAAGCGATCAAACTCCGTTCTGTAATGTATAGTGTCATGAGATGGATTATTGTAATAATTCGAGCCCTTTCCGGTCCATCTGAAAGAATAGATCAATTAATCATTAATCTTGAAAACAATAATATTTAAAAATAAAAAATTAATAGAGAAGTAATAAAACAAAAAGTTATTATTATATCGTACTTACTTATTTCCTAACGGAAATTGGACTTGGTTATTATCACCATTATTTGGGTTTGGTATTGGTGCAATATGCTCCATCCTACAAAATGCCCAAACTTGAAGGAGGAAGATACACCCACATAGTCCTTTTTTATCGTAGTGTGTTGCTTCACACATGCCACGATAGAAGGTCGCGAGAACTGCAGAACCCCAACTGTATGTTTTTGTTTCCTCAAAATTAGCTAGCAGAGGCAACCAACAGTTGTGCACAAACTTACCAGATGAATTTGGAAACAAAAAAGCCCCGATGAGCCAAAGAATGTACCTCATTGTACATTTTATTTTATACTCAACAGACGAACCTTGTGTTAGACCGTAATTCAAGTTATCAGTCAAGAATGTTAACGATAACTGGTAACTTTTCGTATGTTCAAGTGGTATTTCCAATCCCAACAAATCAGAACACTCTTCCCAGTCAATATAAGGTTTTCCCGTAACGACACGTCCTCCATAAGGTAAACCAAGTAACATGTAGACATCCTCTAATGTGATTGTGCATTCACCCGTTGGAAGATGAAAAGTGTGTGTTCCGGGTCTCCATCTTTCAACCAGAGCAGTTAAGAGATGCAAATCCATTTTGTAACCATCTAACTGACTAATCTCCAAAAACCCAGCTTGATCTAAATAATCGTTGATGAGTGGACTTGGTCTCTTGAGTGGACTTCTTTCTGAAAAATCTAAGGCAGCATGTCACCCCACAACCGAACATATGTCTTATTTCTGATAGACATGTGTCGATAAAGAGCGCTTACGATGATCCACAAAATGGATGGCACAATACTCCGACAAGCCATGTGTTTTGTGTTCGACACATTGCACAAAACTTTATGCGAGCAATAAAGGATGGAGAACTTAGGAAGAAAGTTACCTGCATGGGTAAAAATCATATATCTTTCCTTCTAAATTACACATATGTTTTCTTTAACGTGGACATATCTAACTTTTATTTCAAACAATGCAGGATATGCCATGAACATCCCCACGTTCAATTACTACCGCAATGAAATTACAAGAGCATATTGACAGGCATTAGCTTGGGTCGACAAAATTCCCGTCGAAAAGTGGACTCAATCACATGATGATGGTCGATGTTGGGGCCACATGACCAGCAACCTAGTAGAGTCGCAAAACAACGTGTATAAATGTATTCGCGGACTCCCGATCACAGCTATTGTGAAAGCCTCCTACTACAGGTTGGGGCTTTGTTTGCTAAAAGAGGACATGAGGCATCGGCAAGGGTAAATTCCGGTGAACCATTCTCAGAAAACATCATGAATTTTCTGAAGGAAGAGGTCATCAAATCCAATAGTCACCAAGTCACTCAGTTCGACCGAGATAGGTGTACCTTCTCCGTCCGTGAAACTATCAACCACAGAGAAGGATTGCCGATGGAAGAATACAAGGTCGAGCTGCGAAGTAAATGGTGCGACTGTGGAAAATTCAGGGCGTTACACCTACCTTGCTCACATGTCATTGCTGCATGTTCTAGTTTTAGCTACGACTATAAAACATTTGTCGATAAAAATTTTACGAATGAATGTGTATCCTCTGTATACAATATCCATTTCGACGTGGTTCACCACCAACAGTATTGGCCAACTTATGTAGGCTCAAAGGTGGTTCCCGATTCAGCGATGCGTAGAGCAAAGAAAGCTCGTCCGGCAATTACTCGCATTCGGACCGAGATGGACGTTGTCGAAAATGAGGGGAGAAAATATGGCATTTTTAGGATGACTGGTTATTCCCGAAAAAATTGCATTAATACTAAACATCAGCAACAATCTATGCATTTTTTTATTGCATTTGGTTTGTATTTTATTAAATATCTATTCTTCATTTAAATGTATGTTACCTTTAAATGTGTCATCTTAAATAATAAATATTTATTTCAATCATTTTAAAAAAATTTAAAACTAATTTTATTAAATTACTAGAAAAAAATCGAAAAAAAAAAAATTAAACATGTCACAGGTCCCACTTGTGACATACAATAAGGACAAACAATTTGCAAACTTTGATAATGGGGGTAGGTCGCAATTGGGTCTTGTGACATAGGGGGTATGTCGCAAATTGGAATTGTGACATAGGGTATGTCTCAAGTCCAACTTGTGACATAGTGGTCAACTCTAAAAAAGTAGGACACTTTTGGTATTTTCTTTTCAACTAGGGCACATTTTGATTTTTGATTTTCAACTAGGACATTTTAAAAATAAAAAAAAATCAAAGATTGGACTATCCTGACTAAAGCATGAGTCTTCTCCTACTTTTTTTTTTTTTTTTGAGTAGAGTCTTCTCCTACTTTCTAAAATCTCTAAAATACTATTAAGATAAATTTAAATTAAAATAACATAAAAATTATTGACACCTTAGTGTAGAAATGTAGATGGTTAATACATTCGACCATCCTTTAGAAATCGAACTCAATTCACATTGATCAATGCAAATCAGTCTTCTGCTCTCGGTAAGCTGGTCGCTTAAGCGAACCAGTCTTCGCTTAAGCGAACAGTGACCTATTCAGCCCCATTTGATTTTTGATTTGTGTACCTTGGGACCTAACCGAACATTCCATAATGTTCCTTTCAACTCATATAAACACCGTTTACATACTTAATCTCACTGGAACTTCTCCATGATCGAATTGAATTGAATTTTTGTGAAATTGGAGTTGATTTTGGATAATGCTCAAGAACATGAATTTTTTCGAGATGGATCTTTTTCAAAGAAACAAAGTGGGATTAGGCTTGTACCTTGTTTATATGCATTCTAAAAATGATTTCAATTGGTTCCATTGGTTTATGTCTTATTTTGTCTTGAAAACTTGGAATTTTGGAAAAGTGACAAAGTGAGACGAACTTCATGATTTTTGTGAATTCATCGTGATTGGCCGATGAAAGGCTTATGTAACCTCTAATTCACACAATTGTGACTTAAGAGTATACATGGCTTAGGCAATTAACCTTGTTTGGTTGGTTTTGATTCATTACTTCAAATATTTTCAAAGTTGTGAATTGTGAGTAGAATTGTGAAAATTTAGCTTAAAGACCAATTGTTTGGCAACCTTTTGTGACTGATCTTATATGATTAAATGGAGGCTTGTGAATGAATAATATATGTTGATTGTATGTCGGTGTGTGCATACTTGTTGAATGATGGTGATTATCGCATAATTGTATATGCATTATTTTGATGATGATTGCATAATGTTATATACATGTTGATTGATGAGGTGACCGTTGTATGAACATATGCATTGAGTCAAGTCATATATTCATGCATTCATTGTTTGGTGACGGACTTATGTCCAATGTAAGGCGGGGCGTGAAACCTTACATACGATGTTTTGTTGCATCGAAGGTGACGACCTTGAGGAGAACCTTGCATACATTTGTTTGGTGAATTGCATTGAGTCGTGATATGTGGTTAATGCATTTGGTTCATGTGAACTTGAATTGATGAATTGGAATGATATCGGAATATTGTATGATTGTATATATGAGGATGTTTATACTGTGTAGTATTCATTATAGATGATATTCTTGATTATTTTGTTTTGCGGATTATGTTGATGTAATGCTAACCCTCAGTGGTTTACCACCTACCTTTCCGTGTGGACGGGTAGATGGAGTGCAGGATTAGTAGCTTGTTTTGCTTGATGTTGCTGAGGAGCAGGAGTCCTCTATTTCTTTTTGCGCGCGTCTAGATTAGGGCTCTGATCTAGGATAGCGTTTATGTGTTGGATTTTGTTTATTATATGTTTATCTGAGGAGTCATGACATGATTGATTTATATCCGATGTTTGAGGATGAGATTATGTATTTATTATCATGAGATTGGAGATATTATTTATATGCTTGATATGTTCCGCTGCTATGTTTATGAATCATGATAATTTATAATTGTGAATTTTGAAGTTTGTTGTTGACGTAACATCTATTTTTAGAATATGTTTGTATATTCGAGCGTTTTACCGTTTAATAGGAATAAGGTGTTACAGTTGCAGGCTGGTGGTAGGGATGGGTTGGTGTGGTGGAGGGAGATAGTTAACATTCGTGATGGTGTTGGTTCAGCAATGGGTACTTGGTTTCATGATAATATATGCTTAAGAGTCGAAACAGATCAAGTACCTTATTTTGGTTTGATAGATGGGTAGGTGAGGTTCCTCTTCAGGATCGTTTCCGTCGCTTGCTTGATTTATCAGAAAATCAATCATTGACGGTGGTACAGATGTATGATTTGGGGTGGGATGTAGGAGGGGAGGCGTGGAAGTGGAGAATGAGGTTACGAACATCGGAGGAGGAGATGTTAGTGGAGTGTAGACTGTTATTATTGACTGTTGTTTTACAGGTTAAATGTTGATGATGTCTGGTCTTGGATACCTAATTCAGCAGTAGGTTATACTATTAGAGGGGCTTATCACACGCTTATAAGTGAGACGGCTACCATTACTACTATTCATGTGGTTCCTGCGGCACTCCTTTGGAGGAAAGATGTTCCTCTAAAGGTCTCTATTTTTGGTTGGCGCCTTTTTTGGAATAGATTATCTACGAAGACTAATTTATTTCGAAGGGGGGTTATTCAGCATGACGCTCAACGGTGTGTCAACGGTTTTGGGGAGATCGAATCCGATGTTCACTTATTCTTGTCTTGCAGCATTTTTGGGTAGGTGTGGCAGCTTGTTCGGCATTGGTTATGTGTTCATTCAGCAGACCCCTTAACCGTTGTCGACCACTATCTTCAGTTTGGTATGTCCTCATGTCTTGCAAAATCAAGGTGTTCTTTTATGTATCTAATTTGGTATGCAAGTTCTTGGGTCATCTGGAAGGAAAGAAATGCTAGAATTTTCTGTTCAAAGGAGAGCACACCTTATCAGCTCTTGGAAACATCAAGCTTCTTTCATTTTGGTGATATAAAGCACAATTTGTTGTTTATCATTATAAGTTCCATTATTGGTGTCAGAACCCATTTTTATGTTTGAGTGCTGGCTAAAGTTTTTTTTTTATTGAAACTGTTAATTATTGGTTATCCTCTTTGACATACCTTGTGCTGGAGGGATAGGCAGTTGGTTTCAATATATCTCATTTTGATTTGTTAAAAAAATAACTTAAATGACTTTTGGTGTTATTTAACTCATATACTAAACATTTTTTTGACCAAATATACTAAACATAAATATTATAATTTTGACCGTGAAATAAAAAATATAACATAACTGTAATAATATGAATAACAATTTATAATAAAAATAATGTATATTCAATAATATTTAAACCAAAACAATATTGAATATCATTAATGCATTTTTACTTTTCAATAGTCTCTTTTTTTCAGTTGAATTTTTTCAAAGGTCTTTAATGTTTTTCCTTAAACTCTCTCATATAGATAATATATAATGAACATGCATGTCAATCATGCTTCTCACACAAAATACAATATAAGTTGAAATCTTATACACAAAAAAAAAAATTGAAATCTTATACAATGGCGTTTTCCATTTATCAATCATTTCTTTGCTTGATTCTGTGCATTGCTCTGGTTCTCCCTTCAGGTAACATGAAAATTTCTATTGAGGTTCATTTTCAATATAGAATTTACTATATGAAAATGGAAAATAATATGATTTATTCTAGGGTTAAATATGTTTTTGATCCATATAAATATGTCAACTTTTTCTTTTAGTCCTTCTAAAAAATTTCTTCAACTTTTGGTCCCTCAAAATTTTTCCATCTTCACTTTTGGTCTCTCCTTTAAAGTAAACTCATATATAGAATTCATATTTTTTAATAAAATTTTGCAGAAAAAATTCATAATATTATAAGAATCTCTCCCCAAAAAAAAATTAGAATGTTTTAACAAAACATGAATTTAATATGTATTTACATATTTTTTTTATGGTTAAAAATTCATATTTAATTTGTGTTTTGTTAAAAAAATCTAATTTTTTTTGAGAATTTTTTTTATAATATTCTACATATTTCTGCACAATTTCATTAAAAATTAACTTTAAAATAGGGACCAAAAGTAATATTGAAAATTTTATAGGGACTAAAAGTTTTAGGAAAATTTTAGAAGGACTAAAACGAAAAATTGATATATTTATAGGGACCAAAAACATATTTAACCTTTTATTCTATATGTATTTTTAGTTTAATGATTCAAAGAATAAAAAAATCAGTTATTAGATTGGTATGAATCAACAACATTTATCGTATGAATTTACCATTTTTATAAATTGGTTAAGTCAAATGTTAGCAAGATCAAAGTTTAAAAATAATTTGTTTTGGTGATTGTAATTCTTGCAATAGCCTAAAAATTTATGAGATAACAAAATTTGTTTAATCACCAACTAGATTTAAAGATTTAACTTATTTTGTTGATTGCAGGATTGGCACAAGGGTCACGTCCAAAATTCCAGTGCATAGCACCATGCACGAATCCCCCATCAGATTGCAGTCAGCTTTGTAAAACCAAGGGATTTGGAAGAGGTGGTGAGTGTATTGTTGAGGGACCTCGAAATTTGTGTTGTTGTGCTCCTAATCCCCCTAAATTATGGTAGGGTTTTGAGTTTGAAAGAATATTGTGTAAATCATTGACTTTTGTTGATGATTTTATTAAAATAATAATACGCAAAAATGAAATTGGAAAATAATCAATATGTTGGATGTATTAATTCTTTGGATTAAAATAAATGAATTTGTAAAATTTGTTCAACATGCTATTCTATTTGTCAATCCTTTTTTTTTCCATTGATTCTAATAAGGGAGCTTCTATGGTGCAGTCAAAAAACTGACTTTTTTGAAAAAGTTAATTTTGATCTTAATGTTTAATTCATTTTTAAATTGTTGATTACTGAATAATGATCAATAGTAATTCATATAGTGATGTTTGCAACATCTTGGACTTACGGGTACTATTTTATTGTTGGCGTCTTTAACATGCAAACAGAGTTAATGATATTATGTGATAGTTTTAAATGTTATACTTTGTGGGGTGTTACACCTAAAACAAGGTAAGATAAAATTAGATTAAGAGTGGTCTTGTTAATCTGATGAATTGATGATACTATGAGGATTGAACTTTTGATGCCACTGTACAAAGAGTGGGGTGTTATTCACTAAACTTTTGATGTTATAGCGTTAACTTCACCAGAAAAGTCATTCTCATGACTTCACCATAGAATTTTCCTTCTAATAAAGGTTGGCAGTTGATACTGTTAAATGATGTTTTAGTAGTTAATACATCAAAGTAACATCATCCACGTTGAGCACTTAAACAAGTTTCACTTTTAATCTCTTAAACCCAACACTTAAAAATAAAATAAAAATCTCATTAGTTTTTTTTTTGAGGCCGGGGTTTATATTTCTCATTAGTAACTATATATCATTAAATTTTAACAATAAGATATTTATTTAATAAAAATCATCTAATTTTTGGTAGAATAGAAAATTATAAAAAAAATTGTACTTTTTCCCAATATTTTAATAATAGTCTTTTATAAATTATCATTGTCCATAAGCTACATTGTGATTTTGTCATCTCAATGTTTTATGTTGCGGGATAGAAAATACTTTTCTTATAGCATGGTAATGACCTCTTCTGGATCAATGTTTTATGTCACAATTGTACTAAAAACACATCTAAGTAATAAAATTTATAAATTTGTCGATAAAAATAATTTTTTTTGGAAACTATTCGAGACTAGAGGGATTAAGTCTTTTAAGTCAATTAATTTTCGTTGTTTGGTAAATTGCACCATCGTCTACACTAATTCTCCAGATTTCACGACAAATCAACAAAATAGTTTTGTCAATTCCTTGACTCAAAACCCTCTTCTCAAGTTACAACACCATGATCCTTTAGATGAGTCTGTAATCATTGAAGGTTTTATAATAACGTTAATTTCTATGTCATGATCTAACAACCATCTATCCCTAGATTGACCCGTTAAATTAACCAGAATTATTGAATCAAATTCAAAAGCTAGTGTTAATAGTCAATTAATATTTGAAATCATTTTTTATAGGATCGATATACAAAAAGCATTGAGAATGAACAATTGTTAATAAAACTAGGATTATCATTACATTGGAATAGAGTTTCACAAGTTACATGGTTCAAACAGATCAAATTAAAATCATCTAAGGCCTACTCGGGGGAAAATTAACTAGACATGATAAAAGAATTAAGCAACATGAATAAAAGAAATTACAAACATAGATGTTTTGCTCATGAGCTTTTCTTCAATCCTTGCTGCCTTCTAGCACTCGATGTGATTCCTCGTTCGTAGTGTTTCCTCCTCTGCTCTCCTCTATACCAAAACGGTGATTTGTTTCTTTCTAAAACGTGATAGTTATGTGCCAATGCGTGATTCTCTAATCCATGTGTTTTTGGCTGCTTTTATAGTGTGCTAAATTTTACTCTTCTCCATTTCAATTAATTTTGTTCATTCTCACCCCAAACTTCCAAAATTAACCCTAACGTAAGTTGAATTATACTCGATATCCAGCATGAGTTAACTTGCGTTGGTCAGGTCTGCTAACAGAACAACAATTCTTGACAACACTTTTGTTTTTATTAAGCACCTAAACACCTAAACGTGCATTTTACACAATATCAATCATTAACTACCACTACATTCATTCACCACATTCAAAATAACACAAAAGCAAAATCAAAATTGATTCCAAAATAACGCAAATGTAATAGATAGAAATGTGAATACCCAAATGTCATTAATTTACATCAAAATCCAAAATGTAGCAAAAATGTTATAAAAAAAAACTAAAAATATACAATAAAAAAACACTAAAAAAATGATCAACCATTACCCCTCCTCCTCCGGACTCTGGCTTTGCCTCCCCCTATTCCTCCTCCTCCTCCTCCAGGCAGTCTCTAGCTCGGTCACTGGATGCATCTCCTCTTGGATCTTTATAAACATATTGTGATAGTATGGATGTGGTTCCCCTTCATACAACGCCTCCTCCGCAATGTCGTAGATGTTCCTCATAACCTAAAGTGGGTCAGGACACTCTCTCGCATACTCCTCCTTAATCATGATCTGCTGATTTGAGGCCTAGGAGGTGGATCCTCAACAACCTCAGTTGGATGGCTCATCAGCGGACGAGATATGCAGTAGAACCAAGAAATGTATCTCCTTGTAGTCCGCCACATATCCTTTGCCATCTGACTCCAATAAGCCAACTATATGACATGGAACATAAAATCTCTAAAGGCATAGGCTATCTCTTGTGGCTCAATATGTGCCACGTCTGTGGGAGGGCTTGGAACATTCTGCACACGCCTGTACTGCCTCATCACCCGCTCCGGTAAGTGACGCTATAGTCTTCGTCTGCACCACCGTGTAGGATATAATTATGTGGCACGAGGAGTAGTCTCTGACTACGTCCGACAAAGACACAATTGATATAGTGTCGTCAAAGGCTAAAAAATCTATTGAACACTTTGAAGTAGCAACAAACTTAGTCATCATGTTGCGTGTTCAAAGCTGGAAAAAGAGTTTGTAGAAATAAAGCTAGATATTTGCTTATCTATCTATGAGAGATTAAAGGCTAACCTTAAGCTCTAGGCTTGTTTACAGTCATTTATCCTTTATTTGTTATTCTGATATTGTCTATGGTTTATACAACTTCTTTTTTTAACATTATTTTGGTCTTAAAAATTTCAAGTTTCATTTCATAACAATCTTATAATTTCTCAAAGTATTTGCCATTTTGTGTTACAACATTTTATTGTCAACAAGTGATTTTTTCGACAAATTGTTGATGGCAAAAAATTGAAAAAAATTCAGGAATATGAAATTTCAGGACAAACACAATCACGGATATGAAATTTCAGGACATACACAATTGTGGTAAAAATTAATTAAGATATAAAAAATGGCTCACTCGAATTTGGAGACACTTGAATTGGAAAACTTATAATAACTTCTTGTCTTTTGCCCCTACAAGTTTTGGCATTAACCATTCTGTCGAAAGGCGTTCGCTAAGAACCAATTTTGTCTTTGATCTTCATCCATTCTTGTGATCTCTGTTTAGAAGTCATATACCCTGGAACAACTTGTGTTGAAATTTGTAAAAAATGTAGTCAAGTCTTTGGTTGTTTTAACCATTGTTTATTTAGTTTTCACCAATTGTCTCGACAATATCTTTTTCAATGGTTCCCATAACCATTTTTTAAGTGACTTAGCCTCTAAGGCTTATTTTTGTCGTTGCACATGACATCAAAATCTAGTTATGAATCCATAAAATTTGAATCCATTTTGTTATCTCCAACAACGTTTTCCCCAACAAAAGAAAGAGATATCCTTTCTTTCACTAGTCTTCTAATTGCATCGACCAGTCCTTCTTCAGGGTCAACCGCTTTATCATTAGCTCTTGCAGCAATACCTTTTTTGGACCTTTGATACCTCCTCCACTGAGTTTGAGTCATAGGATTTTTGCCTCTGTAATTATTTTGATAGGCATATTTCTTCGAATCGTCTGGATTTTTAGTATCAGTGGTGACAACATTCCTCTCTTTTTAGATTCTAGAACAACATTCTCAAGGCTTTTGGTAGCCTCTTTGTCGAATACTAAACTACGTTTGGTGCACAAGATTACCTCAGGGTTCTTCAATCTACAACGATTGAGGAAATCAATCATCTCCTCTTCAACCATGGGATAAGCTTCTTTTTCCTTTTCATCAAACTAAAGTTCTGAAGTGATTTTGTCAGCGTCTTTGGGACTTCCATAAACTTCTATCATCTGACATTCAACAACATCATTTTTCGCTTCGACTGATAGTTTTTCAACAGCATCTACAATGGCTTCCATTATGTTGCAACTTGCAACTTCTGTGTACATTGCATCGACGTAATTTAATGGATCAACATCTACTTGCATTTGGGGTTTTGCTTTATCTTCTAACCTCAGTCTGCCTTAGTTTAGACCTCTTTGCACTAAGTCCCTGAAAAAGACACAATGTGAAGTCATGTGACCCAAAAAATTATGATATTTACAAAACCTTCTCTTTTTACGTTGTTCTAGTGGTGGGATTTTTAAGTCGTTAGGTACCGCCACTTAACCATCAGCAACTAAGAGATCAAAAATCTCATCACATTTGGTTACATCAAACGTGTAAGTTATGGAAGTGTATCTATCATTTTGTGTTTTGATAAGATTTTTCCCATCATATGGCCTCAACATTTTGCATGTATAAGGAAGCCCTGGTTTTAATTCAGCAAAGTTCATTTCGCCGTCTTCGACATCTTCATAGGCTATGTCAAATTCTTGGTCGCTTTCATTTGTGTCAACATAAACAACCTTTTTCCCTTTTGAACTTGTGAGTTCTAGCTTTCTTAGCCTTCAGTCATTCGACCTGTCGAACTCTATCGGCTAGTAGGGCCATATCTCTCAAGTATTGAGTGTCTAATTTCTTCCTAATAGAATAATCTAGGCCACCAACGGCCATTTCGACTAACTCATGTTCAGACACTTGGTTAAAACATCTTGCATGTAACAATCTAAACCTATTCAAATAATCTTCAACAGACTCAGTCGAACGTCTCCTAACACTTTCTAATTCCTTTAGACTTATCTTAGATTGGTCCATGTAAAATTGTTCATGAAATTGTCTCTCTAATTGAGTCCAATGTTGAATTGAATGTGGTGCAAGCGTGGTGAACCAAAAACGTGTTATGTGTTCGATAGTAGATTTGCTAGTGTCACCAGCAAAAGTTGTGAACTTAAGAATTTTATAAACTGTAGGAAGTTCAGTTTGAAGAACATATTCTAATAAAGGAGATACGAAGTTTGGCCTGTGTAAATCTATGTTTAAGCCATTCTGAGCCATGACATTTTCAACCAAATTGGCTATATTATTATGTGCTCCAAAATTTTGTTGTTGAACTTTTCTAACAATTTTGTCTGCATCATGATTTATTTCCACCAAAATTACCTATGGTTGTGCTTGTACCATTGATCCGACTGGTTACGGTCGAGTCACATGTTTTTGTCTTTGAATAATGGGTTTGACAATTTGCACAGGTCGAGTATTTTGGATTTGAGGGATACTTTGTCAGAATACGGAAAACATGTACGGTAACATCCAATGGAGGAAACCAAGGACTGGTAGACTCAAATGCAATGTTGATGCCTCTTTTTCTACATCCAGTAATAGAGTAGGTATTGGCATGTGTATTCGCGACTCAGAAGGAAACCATGTCCGTTCAAAGACTATGTGGTTTTCACCAGTGTGTCCAGTTGACATTGGAGAAGCTTTGGGCCTTTATCATGCAATTCGGTGGATCAATGAACTTCAGCTCACAAATGTTGATTTTGAGGTAGATTCGAAAACAGTAGCTGATTATTTTAACAAAGGCAGAGGAGATAACACCGAATTTGGATCCATTATGGATAATAGTATCCAGTTTTATAGTACATTTTTAACAAACTCTCATGTCGAGTTTATTAGGAGGCAAGCAAATGAGGTTGCTCATGAGTTAGCTAAAGCAGCCACATTATTCTCTAGCTTCCACATCTTTGATGATATTCCAACATGTATTACTGATTAAATTTTTAATGAAATAATATAAGTTATTTTCCCTCAACAAAAGAAAAAAGTAGTTGGTGTGGTGGTTAATTTTTCAATGATTTGTTTTATTTTTTTGGTCTTAGATGAAGTGGTAAACCACTGAAATTAAACTCACACACAACTGCGAGGTCTCGGGTTCGAACCCAGGTCATGACGTCTGGCCTTGCAATTTCGGCATTTGCCAGTTGAGCTAGGACTTCTAGACTTCCAATGATTTGTTTTTCTGTACACGGTTTCGCACAATTAACTAGTATTAATATGCCCATGATGAATCTAATAAATACTTAGACTCTCTTAGACTAAAAACAGATATAGAATAAGTCATATTATTATTTAAACAAAAGTTTTTCTAACCTGTGCAAGATTGCATAGCTTAAGCGGTGTAATAAATACCTAATTTGTTGTGTTTTTTTAATCATATTAATGAGTCAATCAACTCGGTTCTTTCTCATTCTCTGGCCTATTTTAATTCTCTCTCATATTAAAATCTTCGTCAATTTCAATTAAGCACCCCAAGAATTATGATTCATCTCTTTCCCCTTAATCTCCATCGGTGTTTCTTTTTCCCACTAAACAAAAATCAATGTTTAGGATTATGATTCTTTTCTCTCTGGTTTACAATATTTTATTTCATTTAGAATTTGATTGTAAAGTAATATATTGATTGATGGAACCTGCATGAATCACATACCAAAATTGAAATTTCAACGACCTGTATGTAAATATGTATGGGAAGGGTACTGTGACATGGAGTTTTGACCTGCTCCATTTATGCTATTGTCCATTTACCCAGTTCTCTTCACTTACGATTGAGACGTGGCTATTAAAAATTCAGCTGAAGGCTTAATTAATGATTTGGTCCCTTAAGTTATTTGTTTGTTATATTTTAGTCCCATAAGTTATTAACGTTACAATTTGGTCCTTTAAGTTATATTCCGTCAACCAAATAAATTCTCACCGTCAAAACCGTTAACCCAATGTCTAAGGTGAATACTTATTGCAAATTGTCACGTCACCGTTCACATGTGTATATCTAACGTTTTGTCAAAAGACTGACAGTGATGATTTATTTGACTAACATATACTAACTTAAGGGACCAAATTGTAACGTTAATAACTTATGGGACCAAAATGTAACTAACAAATAACTTAAGAGATCAAATCATTAATTAAGCCATTTATGAAAGTCACAGAGAAACACGGTTTAGAAACTTAATCCTCTTCTCCCTAAACTTAATCCTCTTCTCCAACTCACGGTCGTCTTTCATTTTATTAACAACTGTGTTTGGGCTATGAATATGATTGAATTTGAAACATATTCTTGTATGTGATATTGATTCAAGTGGAAGAACGCAGGGAGAAGGAGCTGAAGGTTGTTCACGTGTTTATCAGTGGCTTTTATAAATAGAAGAAAAAAACAGTTTTTTAAGAAAATGTCAATTAAATGACTAATTAATATGACTCAGAAAAACCGAAAAAATTATGCATTTATTACTGCTTAAGTTGTGCATATTTAAACAAACCTGTTTTTTAAGCTAACTAGTATTAATATTTAAACAAAAAATATATTGAATATCATTAATGCATTTTTAAGTTTCAATAGTCTCTTTTTTTTCAGTTGAATTTTTTAAAGGTACTGTTTAATGTTTTTCCTTAGACTCTCTCATATAGATAGTAGTATATAATGAACATGCATGTCAATCATGTTTCTCAGACAATATACAATATAAGTTGAAATCTTATACTCCAAAAAGAAAAAGTTGAAATCTTATACAATGGCGTTTTCCATTTATCAATCATTTCTTTGCTTGATTTTGTGCATTGCTTTGGTTCTCCCTTCAGGTAACGGGAAATTTCTATTGAGGTTTATTTTCAATAGAGAATTTACTATATGAAAATGGAAAATAATATGATTTATTCTATATCTATTTTGTCTAATGATTCGAAGATTAAAAAAATCAGTTATTAGATGGGTATGAATCAACAATATTTATCATATGAATTTACCATTTTTATAAATTTGTTAAGTCAAATGTTAGCAAGATCAAAGTCTAAGAATAATTTGTTTTGGTGATTATGTAATTCTTGCAGAAGCCTAAAAATTTATGAGATAACAAAATTTGTTTTATTGAACTATTTTGCTAATTGCAGGATTGGCACAAGGGTCACGTCCAAAATTCAAGTGCATAATACCATGCACGAATCCCCCATCAGATTGCGATAAGATTTGTACCATCGAGGGCTTTGGAAGAGGTGGTCAGTGTATTGTTGAGGGACCTCGAAATTTGTGTTGTTGTGTTCTTAATCCCCCTAAATTATGGTAGAGTTTTGAGTTTGAAAGAATATTGTGTAAGTCATTGACTTTTGTTGATGATTTTATTGAAATAATAATACGCAAAAATGTAATTAGAAAAGGGATGCAAAAATGAAAACCACGCCTTAGAAGAAAGATAATATTACTCAGTATTTCAGTTTTCATGAATGGTTGTTCACTTTTACATGTGAATGAGCAACATATATTCTTTATAAAAAATTACACTTCTAACCAATTGTTTTATTTTTCATTTTAAGACTGGTTGAATTTCTTAGTTCACTATTAACTTCCATGAGTATGATATGATTTCTAAATATATTTTTTTTAATATTTTTTTAATAGTGTATAGTTTTAGTTGAAATTAGTAGCTTAGGGGATTTGGTTTTGAATCTAACATTCATTTCTTTGGCATTTTCTGTTTATTTGATCTAAGTTGGTCTGAACGAGGTTGTGTTTATCGGATAATGTTAAGTTGTGTGTCCAGATCAAAATTCTAGATGATAAATCCTTCAAAAATGATAATCCCTTCATGTATATTTGACTTCTTCGAGATTCTTTTTCACAAATAAAAGGTCTTTTGAAATTTGGAATTTATCTCAAAAGACAACAAGATGTTGAAAGAGTTTCTTTCTCATATGATTAAATTCAATTTCACAAATAAAAAAAATGTAAGTTCTCTATTTTTTTTTGCTAGGTTAGTCAATGTAGCGTGTAGTGATGGGTAAAGGTTATAGACGGGCAACCAAAATAAAATAAAAAACCAAAATGATAGAAAAAGAGGAGTATTTCCTAACAATTAAATTGAAGTTTATTAGCGATTTTGCTCGGTATTTCGTCTTACCATTCTCCATAATTTAAGAATTACAAAAATCAAGTCCAACAATGTTTCATATATACATACATCGAGACAACGGATATATTGACGCCAATAGTATTTGGTGTACTTGCTATGACTAGAGGCATATTTGAGTGCTCACAATTACACTCTGATGGACTATTTTTATTTTGTAAATTTTACCCAACACAAATTTCTTTTATCTATATTATTTTAAACATTTATATTTGTGTTTCATTTATCAAGAGATAATTATCTAAAGTTATGTGTTTTAGAAAATGTGACGACATTACCAGAGCATGAAGATGAGGAAGAATTGATAATGGTAATGTGATTATAAGAACGAGTGAGTGATGATCAACAAAAAGATTTAATTATGGAAAATTATCAAGTTACAACAAAATTTAGTGGTGCAAAAATTTGTGTCAAAAATTAATCAATCTATAATTTTTTTTCTTTTCTTTTTGGTAGGTAATGTTTTTTTAACTGCAAATAAGTCATATATTGAAAGGAAGTCAACAAAGAGGTGGAAAATAAGAGGAAAAAAATCAAGAGAAACAATATTTATTAAATAGAAATGATTTAATGTACTTTATTTTCTATTTGTATGCATATAGTTTATGTACCTCAATAAATCAAAATAGAAATGAGTTTTTTGTTTTTTGTCAAATAGTCTGCTAGAGTTCACACAATTAAATATGCAGAAGTGGAGTGTCCAGGGTTCGAACCCCGTCCCCTGCATATAATATTCATAACATAAAAAAAAAAATATTACCACTCAATAATTTAATTGATTCTATACTTTTAAGGGTTAATTAAGTAAATGGTCACTATAAATATTTAGAATTTTGTTTTTAGTCCTTACAAAATAAAATCACACTTTTTAGTCCCTGTGATATTTTCCTTTAGTATTTTAGGGACCAAAAATGCTGACGTAAAAGTTTTACAAGGACTAAGAATGTTGATGGAAAATTTTACAGGGACTAAAACTAATGACGGAAAATTTTACAAGGACTAAAAAGTGTGGTTTTATTTTGTAGAGACTAAACAAAATTCTGAATATTTATAGGGACCATTTACTTAATTTCAAAAACTATTAGTGTTTGGTCTTCTTTTTTATTAAACCTACTTTGGGTTTCATATACTTCATCTACCCTCTTAGAGAATGTTACACTTTTGGTTAAACAATTAATGCTAACTTCAAAAGCCAACATCCAATCCATACCAAAAATCACATCCATATGAACCAAAGGCAAACACACTAAATCCAACTCAAAATCAACGTTACCAAAATTAACATGACACTTGGCACAAACTAATAAAGTAGTCACCGAGTCATTGGTCGGGGTATCGATGACCATCCCTCTCAACAATGGAGTCACAACCAAATTCAAACGTTTAGCACAATCAAGTGAGATGAAAGAGTAAGTAGCATCCGTATCAATAATTGTAATCAAAGGAGTACTCCTGATGAAACACATACCTCTAATCAGATTATCTGGATGCTCCACTTCCTCCGTATTCAAAGCAAACACCTTACCTCCCACTTTCTCTTTCTTTGACTTCATACACCTTGTACTAATGTGACCCGCTTCACCACAATTGTAGCACACAATGTTCTTTGCCTTGCACTCATAAGCCTTATGACCTGCCCTTCCACACTTGAAACAACTCTCACCCTTCTTGCAATCATCAGAATAATGTTCAAGACCTCCACACTTGTAGCACATAACTCTTTCACCACTTGGCTTCGAAGCACAACCAACATCTTTCTTCTTTCATTTATCCTTGTCATAAGGCTTCCCAACACCATGACCAACATTTTTCTTCTTTCCTTTATCATTTAATATGGTTAACATTTGGTTGACCTTTAACTTTGCAGGAATCGAAGACTTTCTCATTTATATTTGAGGATTTAGACAAGATGGCAAGTCGAGCGTGCATAGTCAACAGAGCAAGGATGAAGATACAATCGCGTCGAAATCAAACATTCAAGACAGGAAGGCACAATTTCAAGATCAAAAGCAGTTTCCTTAGTGGGAACGTGGGACAAGTGGTTGTCCAAAATGGAGGAAGTGTTGATCATGGGGTTAGTGGTTCGCCAGTTAGGTCTTCTAGTATAAATAAGTGTTTCTAAGTCGGAAAATGGGTCAAAAATCATTTATAAAATTTTACAACACTCAAACTACCGACATTGTACATTCCTTTTAAGTTTATACGTTTAAACTCTTACCTTTTCCTTTAATTTTATCTTGCTTTTACTTGCAATCTCAAACCTTTCGAAAGATAGTGCCCTTTTATTTCAAAACCCATCGTGCTCTCTAAGTAACCTGAGTGCATCTCGGGGCCCTTTTTTCAAACCTTTTTTCGATCAAAACCTTTGCACAACATGTCCTGAGATTTTTAGTTTGGTCTCGTTTGTAATAATCAGAATTAGCCGGTAGTTTGCCGAAAACACAGGTAAACACCTATTCCTTTCTTATCATTCACAGCTTTGTAGTAATTCACCTTAGCCTTCACGACATCATCAAACACATGACACTTGTGCACCAAAACAACTCCTCATACTTAGCAGCATACTCTGTCACAGACAGGTTCCCTTTCTTCAGCTGCAAGAACTCCACCTCCTTCTTGTTTCTCAAGTATGTACACCATCTGGGTCAAACCGCCCTTTGAACGTCGGTGGATGGTTTCGCATGAAATGATTCAGCCTTCGCTCCTCCGCCTCACCTTGATATGGCTGGCCATGCTCCTGAACCTGAGCTAGCACTTGCACCATTGCGGTCAAAGCGTCAATAATTGCCTCATCGTTCCTACTTGATCCTCCAACAATCTTAGTTCTACAAAAAACACAACAACATATAAGAAACCAACATAAGTCCCAAAGGTAACTCAATACCATTCACATACAACAGGTAAAATTACCGGTTCTGATACGGACAAGACCAATCAGGCTCTGATACCACATTGTAACACCTTAAACTCTAAAAGTGATAACACACGCAAATGATACAATCATATGAAGAATTTAGATGCTACTTCTTCAATAAAACCTAAACATGCATACTAAATTTTTTGAAACATTGCAGCGGAATAAATCATCTCAACAATTCATCAATGATAAAAATAAATCATCAGGTTTCCATGTCAATATGCCACACATATCATAAACAATACATAGTCTCAAATCTCAACAACAATCATAAAATAAAACACCTGTAACACCCCGAAAATCCCGACTTTAAAATTTCATTCATATAATCAGAGTATAACACATAAATCAGGATGTCACATTTCATAAAACCTTTTAAATCAAATCGAATGATAATTTATTCTGAAACAATATTCAAACATAGCAGCGGAATTCATAAACGTCTCAAAATCTTAAATCAATTATTCTTGGCACAAAAGCCTCATAAAACATCTCAAATCAAGTTACGTCGCAAACATCATAATAAATCAACATGATACATAAAAGGAATAGAAATAATAATAATCCACATCCCGTTACGTATCAGAGCTCCTAAGACTCCACAAGAACCTCTCACATCGACGAACCTAAGCTTGGTCACCTGCACTTGCCCACAAGGCGGCAATTCCAACAGAAGGGGTGAGATTCACAACAATTATATTAACATATAATTCAAATAATTATGCCTAACAACAACAACAATAATCATCACATAAAACAGGAACGTCTCAAACATCCAATATACAAATCATCTTAAACATCTTCATAAACAACCGTCTCAAAACATCTCAGACACATGACTCGACAATGCAACTCTAACATCTTAACATCATGCATGTGGTACCAATATTTTAGCTTTAATAAGCTTCACCGTCGCTTTGAGCAAATGCTCCACCGTCGCTTTGAGCATAAGCTCCACCGTCTCAAAATATGCAAATGCATGGACTCGACTCTTTAATTCTTAAACAAGATATTACAACGTCTTAACATCAAATACGACTCTTTATCGACACATGCAATTATACAATACATGGCAGCAGCTCAGCACACTTAGCATATATATTTACAGCACATAGTTATCATCACAAACATCATTTGTACTTCGTTCATAAACCTCACTTAATAATCATTTTAATCATAGATTAACGCCAACGTCTTAAAATCATCTTACAGCATCATTACAGGTTCTAATTTAGGTCTTAAACATCTCTAATGCTATCCAAAAGTCTACCCTCAAAGCCTCGCTCAAAACAGAGTTCTAAAACTCAAGTTATAGTGGTCTGAGACCACATTGCTCGCTGTGGCGAGTGGGACTGCTCGCCACGGCGAGCTACTTAAATTGCGTTCTGCCACTTGCTCGCTACGGCGAGTGATGTTGCTCGCCTCGCGAGCACTAAAGGGTTGCTCGCCACGGCGAGTGGTGTTGCTCGCCTCGCGAGTTAAACTGTTCTGCTCGCCACGGCGAGTAGGTCTGCTCGCCACGGCGAGCGGTCGCAGAACAGGCTGCGGGTTCGCTCAAAACCTCGCCAAAACTCGTCCAATTCTTCGTTTTATGCTTCTAATCTATCAGAATTATAGTCCTAGTGATTAATCTAGGTTCTGTAACAAGTTTCTACATCAAATCACGTCATTCTCTCATCAATTCATCATAAACCCTACAAAACCCTAACTTATGAAATCTCTCAAACTCTCTTTCAATTCCTATGTTAATCACAACTAGATGAATTACAGTAAATACAATTGAAGTTAGGCTCACCCTTACCTGGTATGTTCGCAGAATTGAGGTTCTCTCTTCTCCGGCCACTTTCTCTTCTTTTTGCAAAAGTCTGAGCGTACTGACTGTTTCTCTCTAAACCTAATTTCCTTATATAATTCTTTCTATTCTCACTTATCCCCACAACTCTATCTTATTTATGAAAACAACCACATCTCCCAAAATATTTGTTATTATATCACATCTTAATTTCATCACATATTTTATTTTATTAAACAATAAAATAAACGTCACACCACAACATCATCTCATACATCGCAAACATCATTAAAATCATATAATAATATATAATAATATACTATATACTCTACTAAAATAATTAAATAAATAAAGTGGGCGTTACAACACCGACTCGGACCCTAATCAGAGCATAAATACTAAGACATTAAAAGCAGTAGATGAGGTAGCATCCATGATATCCTCAAGCAAATCAAAGCAATTCATCATCATGATCATCATCAACATCCACTTAAAGAAACAACAAGTTTCAAAATTACATTTCACATAAAAGATGGACAACTAACCATATAATGGCAATGAAGATCTTAATCACTCGATCATCATAGATTCATTCTTATTTAATCATATCATCATGAACACAAATTCAATTACAAGTCATCTGGTTATAAAACCACATTTTACCTAAGTTCGTCTATTTTCATAACTTTCAACATTCTATAAGTAATTCAATCAAAACAAGGTATACAAGTTCTAACACATCAACAAGGCATATACACTACTCACGTATGATCACAGTAGCATATGCATATACGCATCATAAGCCATTTCCGATTAATTCCTAAATTTCACTAAGTTCGTCTCATTTTATCACTTTTCAAAAGATTTTCGTTTTCAAAGCAAACCGAGTTAAAGTTCAAGGAAACCATCCATAATCATTTTAAAAAATCACCATTACTGAAACAACCTTAACCCTACCCTTTTCCCTTAAGAAAAACGAGTTTCGGAAAATATGTGTTCTTGAACATTTTTCAAAAAGTTTGATTCGATTCACAAAACCAAGTTCAATCTAATTTATTTGATATTTCTCAAGATTTAAAAAGCATAATTATAGTTGATTACATCAAAAGAATTAGTTTGGAACGGTCCAAACCGACCCTGAGTGCCTGGAACGACCCAAAACATGGGTGTCTGTTCTGTGCAACTCACCACAACGAGCTCCAGCTTGCCTACCGAATTTCACCAGAACAGATCACCCTGTTCTTGGTTGTTCCCTCTCGGGAACTCCCCAATATCCACCCCAAAATCCCATTTTCGATCTCCTTGACCCCAAATTCGTTCCCAAAACGTGTTTACTAGTTTACATACTTTAAAGACAATCAAAAACATCACAACCATGAAATCAAAACACCAATTCGCATCAAAATCATCACTTAGATCATTTTTCACCAAAACCCTCAATTTTCATTCAAACTCAACAAAAAACCACACCAATTCAAACCCCATCAACATAAAATCATGTATAAACATTTATGAAGTGAATTTAAACATGTTTCAACAATAATCATTCATCAATTCATGAGTTTCATTCAAATATTCAAAAATAATCAAAACCACTTATCAACAACAACAACCATGAAATTTAATCATATAACATATCAATTTCATGAAGTTTATCATACGCATAGATTCACATAAATTATCAGCACATATTTCATCACTAACCATTCACAAAATCACAATTAACACAATAAGCACTTATTCACATAATTGAAAACAATGAGTTAGAGCTTAATTGATGAAGATTTTACTATTGAATGCAAATTTATATTGTTGAGTTGGTGCAAATTTATTTTCTGATTTAGTGCAAATTTATATTGTTCCTCTTGTTATAAATTGAGGAACCATCAGACTTGTAAATCATCGTTGAGTCTTGGGAATTCTTTGTGACAATTGTTTCTTTGAATCAAAGTTCTTATTTTCTTGTTCTTTACAATTTGGCACTTTTATTTTCAGCCATTTACTTTCTTGTCTTTCTTCTCCACCTCTTTAATCTCTTTGTCTACATGAACATGAGTGAGTAGATTTCTTTGTCTTGGAATTGTTGGATGAGTCTAATCACCTAATCCAATCAAACCAAGCCTAGAACCCTAATTTTAAGTAAATCTATTTTCTAATCTAATCTCAACGTTCTTACTTCATATTTCAAATACTAATTGAAGAATCGAAACAAAAATGTTAGTATTTGAACAAGTGAGATTATACAAGGTTTACGAAATATGAGAATAGTCTAGTAAACCTTGAGACCTTCAAAGATTCGTTCTTAATGGAATTCAATAGCAATCAACCATGAGAATAGGCGTGATTGCCATTGAAATACACTTATGTATTCTGAGAGGAAACATAAAATACATTAGAGAAACTTGTCTTTAGAAACAGATTTAATATAAGATTTAGATATATGTTTGGGTTGTGAGTGATTTGTCATTATGATGAACCAATAATCCCAAGGCGCTTTTTATTATTTTATATCAACCAAAATTTGCTAAACTCTAAACTTTGAATCTTTCAGCTAATCACAATTGAAAAGAAAATCAATAATTACAATAACTCCATGTGGAACGATATTTTACTACTTTGATAAAATCGTGCACTTGCGGATTTCACACATCAAGTTTTTGGCGCTGCCGCCGGGGAGTTAGTAATATTGATTAACTTTTTAGTATTGGTTAGACTGAATTCTTTTTTTTACTTTCAACTTTTGGAGTTTTTAATTCTTAAATACGAAGAACCAAAAGTCTTGGAGAATTGGTTCCTGAGATTGAGAGGTCCCTCCATGAAAGAAGAAGAAATGCACACAATAATAGAAACAATATGGCTGAGGAACGCACTCTTAAAGAGTATGCAACCCCATCAACGGATGAACCACATGCTATTATTGTGTACCCAACGGTTGAAGCGAACAATTTTGAAATAAAACCTGCACTTCTCAATTTAGTGCATCAAAATAAATTTTGCGGATCACACATTGAGGATCTGAATCTTCATATTGCTACCTTTTTAAGACTCGGTGGAACTTTAAAAGCAAACCAAGAGGCCGTAAGGTTGTACCTCTTTCCTTTCTCTTTAAGGGATAGAGCTAGTGTGTGGTTTCACTCATTGCAAAATGGTTCTATTACTTCATGGGACCAAATGAGGCAAGCATTTCTTGCCCAATTCTTTCCCCTAGTAAAACAGCTCAATTGATGGATCAAATAACACGATTCACTCAAAGAGATGGAGAATCTCTTTACGATGCGTGGGAGCGTTTCAAAGAAATGCTTAGGCTTTGCCCCCATCATGGTTTAGAGAAGTGGCTAATTGTCCATACTTTCTACAATGTATACCACAAAAATGACTGTTGATGCAGCTGCATGTGAAGCTTTAATGAATAAAAATTACACGGTAGCATATGCTTTGATCGAGGACATGGCCCAAAACCACTATATGTGGACAAGTGAAAGAGTCATCACTGTTGTTGCTCCTTCACCCTCTAAAAAAGAGGTAGGTGTGTATGAAGTTTCTACCCTTGTTCATCTATCTGCTAAGATGGACGCACTCTTCCAAAAGTTTGATTAATTAATTGTTAGCTCTGTCTCACCTACTCCTGTTTCACCACCTTGTGAAGTTTGTGGAATATTTGGTCATAGTGGCGTTGAATACCAACTAGGTAGTGTTGTTGGAAGTCCTGAGCAAGTAAGCTATGCTCAATATAATCAAGGAATGAGGCCAAATCAAAACTTTTATAATAAAACCCCTCAAAATCATTTTGGACAACAAACAGCACCACCCGGTTATGCAAATAACCCAAGAAGGTCCTCAAAAATCTAATTTGAAACTTTTGCTAGAAAATTTTGTGTTGGGTTAAACCAAGCAAAACAAAGAATTTATAAATCAAACTGAATTTTTAAATGACTCTCTCATAAAGCTTACATCAAAAGTGGACTCCTTTGCTACTCACAAGAAAATGCTAGAGACTCAAATCTCTCAAGTAGCCCAACATGTAGCCACTTCCTCACAAACCTCTAGAGTCTTTCCGGGCCAAACTGAAACCAATCCCAAAGGTCAAATAAATACTATTACACTTAGGAATGGTAGGTAACTAGAGGACCCTGTTGTGAAAGCCAAGACAAATTGGGGTGAGATAGAGAGTGAAAAGCCACAAAGTGAGAAAGTCGCAGGAGAGAGTGAAAAGCCAATTGTTCCACCATTCTATAAGCCAAAGATTCCATTTCCACAAAGGCTTGTCAAACCTAACCTGGATGCGCAATTTAAGAAGTTTGTTGAGTTGCTGAAAAAATATACATTAATGTTCCTTTTACTGAAGCTTTGTCTCAAATGCCTCTCTATGCAAAAAAATTGAAAGATATTTTATCGAAGAAAAGAAAAATAGAGGATGATAAGACAATAGCTTTAACAAGAAAATGTAGTGTTGTCATACAAAAGAAATTGCCTCCAAAGCTCAAAGATCCTAGTAGTTTTTCTATCCCTTGTGTGATTGGAAATGAAATAAAGCCATGTGTGATCTAGGGGCTAGTGTTAGTTTGTTGTCTTTATTCCCCTTTAAGAGGTTTGGTATAGGAGAGTTGAAACCCACTAAGATGACCTTGCAGTTAGCCGATTGTTCCATTATCTTTTCAGCTGGAATTCTTGAGGATATACCCATTAAGGTGGGAAAGATTTATATCCCGGCGGATTTTGTGGTAGTGGATATCGAGGAGGATTCCCAAATTCCAATCCTTCTAGGAAGGCCACTCCTCGCTACTACGGGTGCTATTATTGATGTTAAGAATGGTAAGATAGCTTTTCATGTAGGTGATGAGAAGGTAGAGTTTGAAATTGCCAATTCGATGAAAGGTCCCTTTATTTTTTATTCATGTTGTATGATTGATGTTGTTGATCATTGTGTGAAAGAACGCTTGCTAGCGTCATCTGAACATGATGATCCCTTTGATCTTTTTTGAAGGTATTTTTTTACCGTCAAGCTAATAACATTAAACGAGCGCTTCATGGGAGGCAACCCACGGTTTTAAACGCTTTTGTTTTGTTTTGTATTGTTTTGTTTTATTTCGTAGGCTGATTTTCCGAAAATGAGGAAAACAACTGCATGCTCTTGAGAATTGATGCAACACTTTAGCCTCCAGGATCCTCCACCTGGTCCAAACTAAATTGAGAGTTCTCTCCCTCCTTTACTTTGTTTTATCTTTTAATCATTGAGGACAATGTTTGACCCAAGTATGGGAAGGTCAAATAAGTTACCCTAGTTTTTCTATTAAGTGTCGTAGTGTTTTGAACTCCCTTGCATGTTATATTTTATGTTTTTGTTTGATGCGAAAGGCATTTGTAAGTAGCTTATTCTTGTTATTTTGTGTAATATGAAAAAAAAAAGTTTCTTCCAAAAAGCTGTTTAAGGATGATTATGTACATGAAAATAAAATCTTGTGTTTTGAGTGTTCCTGTTATACCCACATCATATTTCAATGTGAAAATTCTCTCTTTGAGAAAAAAACAAGGTTGCAGTCTTTGAGTAATTGTGTATGTAGGTCTTTTAAGGAGCACATTCTAACTTTAATGGTAAATCGACCCTCAAAAGTTTAAGAGTAAATTTAGTATAAGTTAGTGTGGGGAACAACAAAATGACCGTAAAGAAACCGATAATGGTTGGTCAAGACATCAAAAAGGTGACCGTAAAGAAACCGGTAATGGTTGGTCACCAAGACATTAAAAACGATCAAGTGCCTAAAATCAGTTGATTATTAAGAGGGTTGGAAGCAAATATATTTATAAGGGGACATCATTGACTTTGGGGGGTAGGCGCTTCCCTCACTGGCCTCCCAGGGAAGATTTTGTTATCCTGAAAACTAAAAGTAACTTCTGTAATTCCTTCTTTCAAATAAATGTTAGATGATAAAAAAGACTTAATTCCCACCTCTCTTATATGAAATGAAGAAAGAACTTTTTTCGGTTGGTTTAGTGTTAAGTTTAGAACATGTTTCCTCATAATACCTCTTGCACAGGCGCAAGAAAAAGCTGGACTCCACACACTCACTCGCTTGAAATTTGTTGTTGGGTTGAATAGGTTCATGACAAGCACTTGAGGTTGTAATTAGTGTACGCTGAAAACAAAGCCTTGGAGGAAGCAAAAGTTTTTAATTTATGTTGTTGTGAATGTTGTTAATGTTGCTAATGTTTATGTCTTTTGCTTGAGGACAATCAAAAGATTCAAGTATGGGGGAGTTTGATAAATCGTATTTTATATGGTTTTTAAGTGTTTATTTTAGTAGAATTTTATGTGTTTTAATTTCTTTTTAGAACTTTGGTACTTCAAATTTGTTTGTTTTTAATTTCAGGATCTAAAATGATGGATGATCAAGTCTTTGAGCAAAAAGAATGGATAAAGATATGATTGAAGCTTGTATGATAAGAAAGCTAAAAAGAGGGAAATTATGCCATATTTATGTGCTGATGTGGTACATATTTATGTGCTGGTTTGGTGTTTATCTGTTGATCTCGTACATATTTATATGTTGATTTGGTGCATATTTATGTGCTGATTTAGTGCAATTTTATGTTCCGATTTGGTACAATTTTATGTTCCGATTTGGTGCAAATTTATGTTTCGATTTAGTGCAAATTTATGTTGTACCTCTTGCTATAAATTGAGGAACCATCATACTTATAAATCATCTTTGAGTCTTGGGAATTCTTTGTGACAATTGTTTCTTTGAATCGAAGTTCTTATTCTCTTGTTCTGTACAATTTTGCACTTTTATTTTCAGCCGTTTCCTTTCATGTCTTTCTTTTCCACCTCTTTAATCTCTTTGTCTACGATGAACATGAGTGAGTAGATTTCTTTGTCTTGTGATTGTTGGATGAGTCTAATGACCTAATCATATCAAACCAAGCCTAGAACCCTAATTTTATGTAAATCTATTTTCTAATCTAATCTCACCGTTCTTAATTCATATTTCAAATATTAATTGATGAATTGAAATAAGAAGGTTAGTATTGGAACAAGTGAGATTAGACAAGGTTTACGAAACATGAGAATAGTCTAATAAACCTTGAGACCTTAAAAGTTTCGTTCTTAATGGATTTCAATAGCAAACAACCATGAGAATAGGTGTGATTGCCATTGAAATACACATATGAATTCTGAGAGGAAACATAAAATACATTAGAGAAACTTTTTAGAAACGGATTTAATATAAGATTTAGATATAGGTTTAGGTTGTGAGTAATTTGTTATTATGATGAACCAATAATCCCAAGGCACTTTTTATTATTTTATATCAACCAAAATTTGCTAAAGTCTAAACTTTGAATCTTTCAGCTAATCACAATTGAAAAGAAAATCAATAATTACAATAAGTCCATGTGGAACGATATTTTACTACTTTTATAAAACCGTGCACTTGCAATCTATTAGATAACAATTTTGCCAAAATTTTATACATGCCCCACCAAAGAGATAGACCGAAAATCACTTAAATATTGAGGGCAATCAACCTTAAGTATAAGTGCTGTATAAACATAGAATTTATACCTTTAGTTAACTTACATTCATGTGAAACTTTGTAATAAACCGCATAAATTGTAGTTTGTAAGAATAATCCTTATTTTAATAACTTTTTTAAAAGACATATAATTTTTATCCTCGAAATAGTCCCTATAAAATGCAAAAAAGAACAAAAAATGAATAATTTTGAGGGACTAAACTTGTAACTTGTAAGCTTATAATGTTTTAAAGACAAAAAAAATATTTAACCTTTTTTGTTTTTACTAATAGCACAAAAGATGATTTAGTAATTATTAAGTATCCCATAACTATATGAAAATCATCAAAAGTTTTCAACATTAATTTGATCTATTGTAAGAGAGAAAAAGGTGAATGACTCCCAATTTTGATGGAAAAATATGATTTTATTTTATAATTTGTTAACTTATTGATATTAATAAATTAATATAAATAATTTGTCATATTTTCTCCAAAAACAAGTATATAAAAATATATATGTTTTTTTTACAAGATAAAATATATATGTTAACTTATTGATATTAATATAATAATTTGGCATATTATAGGATCCTAACAAAAATATATATGTTAACTGTATTTTTTTGAAAGAATGTTAGTTGTACCTTTTTTTTTCTTTTCTGAAACAATGTTAACCTAATAATATATATAAAAAAAAAATCATATTGATATCATCATAACATAAAAAAGGTGAAATATATTGATATCATCATATTATTTAAATATTACTTCAAAAAAAATCATATTATTTAAATATATATATATATATATATATATATATAATGAAAACCAACCAATAAACTACATTCCTTAAAATAAAATAAAATACCAATAAACTACATATGATTATACGTATTCAATCTTTTTAATAGCAAAATTTAGTAGTTATTTGTTAGATTAAATTTACTTATTTGTTCTAAAGGCGTGTTATTATCAAACCTACATGATTTTCTCGTTCAAAAATAAATATGATAAGACTCCACTAAGCTTAAAGACTAAGTACACACATTAGATCAATTTTTTTTATCTAAACCAAGCACCGGTACCAATTTAATTAACAATCGTTGCCTTTTGAAACCATGCATGTACTCTGCCTGTTGGCTCTTAGTGAGGGTGTGATCTAACCTAAAAAAATAGCACTTACCTCTTCAATTTATTCACTCGAAAGAAAAATTTAAGTTCAACAAAAAGCTGATTTACCACATGTCCATGAAGTCCTTTTATTTTGCATGAGAGAAAAGAACACTCGAGATTGACGAATAAAGGACAATTCCAGTACACAATAAATAGACTTTAAAGATATTAAAGGATGGGACCATACTCTATCAATACACACAAGTTTCCTATCTTACATTTTCCATACAAATTGAGCATTAACCTCATCTCTAAACTATGCAGCAAAAGATTAAATTGGTACGAAATTATAGTCTAGAGACTGAAAAATACAAAATTCACATATATTTCTTTCTCTAAGTATTAGAGCCGTCAAATTTAGTGACTAATTTTAATTTTATTTCCTGTCTTTAAATTCCATCTTAACTATTTCAACTTTTTTATATAGTACAATAACTTTGAATGTAAAATTAAAAACACTTAAAAATTTATATAAGTTACATTTTCATTATATGATCTTCTAGGATAGAATAATCTTGGTATATAATTCTAGGACACTTATCAAGTACCCATAGGATTTTTATACCAAAAAGTATTCATTTCTATCATTCTTTCACATGATGCAATTCAACCAAAAGTCCTACGTACAACACTAGGTACTCTTGGTATATAGATGGTAAATTTCAACATGGTTATAATGTCCTAAAGAATTAGGTTAATAATGTCACATAGAATTGTGATATTTGGTTGATGAACATGGAGATATATATAGAACTGCTAGTCTTTGATTCTTGTTGTTGTAAGTGGAAAAAGATCAAGAGTCTTGAGAGGTTTAGTGCAACATGAAGGTGCTTCATGATTAACATTATCCATGAGTGTCCAACCATAGTTGCTGAATGCAATATCTTTCTTCTCCACCAAACTTTGTTGGTTATTATAACCATTCCATTTGCAATTTATTGCCCCTTCTGATGTGTTTGCAGCTATTGGTCCCTAAATACATATCAAATGAAGAAAGTAGAAAAGAATAAGCATAATTTAACTTTTTTATGATCACTTACATAACTCAAAAACTAAAACCATGCCCTATATGTATTAATTGAATGAATCCAATCCTTTGTAATGGCCAAGTGGAATTGTTTAAATTCATATCACTTATTTTAAAAAATAATTTTAGACCACGACCAAAGATATAATTTAAGTCATGGTTTTAAATTGCAGTCGCAGTTGCGGTTAAGCTACGAACTTTTATATTGTGGGAAGTCGCGGTGGAAATTATGGTTGTGATACCTCAAAATCTTTTATATCGTAGCCGTAATTGAAGTTACAGACCGCAATTTAAAACCATGATTTAAGTCAAGAAATTTCATGCATCCAAGAGTTATAAAGAAGAATTATCAAAAGAAAGAAAAGGAAGAAGAAAAATAGGACAAAAAAGGAAACATCACAAAGTTTTTCTACATGCATGATTGAAAAAGAAGATTACCTCAAAAAGCAAGCTAGGTGAGTTAAAAAAGGAAAAGTCTTGTGCATTAGATCCAAAAGGGTAACCAAAAGTGCTACCAACAAAATGGTTACTAATCATATTATTATGATTGAGTTGACAATGATGAACTTGTAATTGTTGTTGTTGATGTTGCTGCTGCTGTTGCTGTAGCTGCAGTTGTTTGTTTAGTTTCCTTCTTAACTTCTGTCTATCCCTAGCCTTATGATTCTGAAACCAATAGAAAACATTTTTTCCTTCTATCCTACCATAGAAAGAAAGGTGAGTAGTTATTTGCTGAATTTGAACAGCACTAGGAGTTCTAATTCCACTTCTATACAGTTCCTCTAAAATCATAAGTTGTTCAGTTGTAGGGCTCCATCTTGATGAACCAGGTGGAGACATTATTGATTAAATTTCTCTCTTTGGAAATTAGGTTTTTGTGATGACAAGAAGAGAGGGATGAAAGTGATGTATAAATAGAGGGACAGAGAGAAAGAAACAGTAAAGTAATGTAAAGGATGAGACAAAAAGGAAAGAGAGATTACAAGGGTTAGGGTATTGTGGTGAATTAGATGGGTAAAAAAAGTACTATGTCTCTTATGTTGATGTTCCTTTTAGAGGAGCATTCAAGTAGGGCTTAACAGTACTTCATGCACAGAGAGAAAGAGAGAGATGAATCAAGATAACTGATTGTAGTTGTATGAGTTATCATGATGACCTTATTATTAACTTTTTTTTTTCTCTTTCTTTTTCTAAACAGAATGAATCAGATACTACACTTTAGTCTGTTCACTTAGTTAAGCACCACTAATTGTTGTGACAGATTGTACCTGTTTTCATTTCACTACAGTGTTGTAATAGCTTCTGATTAAGAGATATGAAAACACACTTCAAAGAAATTAAATTATTATATAGTTTGTCTTCATAAATTTTATATGGTTGTGTGTGCCAAAGTTTTATGTTCATTGATGTGTATAGTATAGTACTAAATTGTTTTTCAATTAAAGAATGATAGTATGCAGGCACATTCCTTGTCACATTGAATTCACATGTCTCCTAATTGTCCACCTCTTCACTCTCTCAAACAAAATACTCTAATAGAAATTCTATATATTTTTTAATAAATTATTCATTTCGGTTCTTAAATCTGGTAAATGTGTGATGTGAAGTCTCTTAAATATCTTTTTTTAAGAATCTCTAATATCTTAATTAATATATGTAAAAACGTCTTCGGTTTGTGAGTCTTTTCGGTAATATCGTGGATCAAATTGACTTAAAGAAGACACATTTAAAGATTAAACTAACTTTACAAGTTACATTCAATGATCAAATTAACTTTCAAAATAAACGTTCAAAGATCATATTGAGTAACAAAAAAAAACATTCATGGATCAAGCTATCTTTCGTCGTGTTTTGTGTTAGTAATATCATGGACTAAATTGACAACATAAAACACATTTAGGGGTGAAACTAACAAATTAAAAACATGTTCAAAGATTAAACTGGCTAATGAAAGACACATTCATAAAAATCATACATGCTTTTGTAATTTTGATGTATTTAGATAGCTCAGAAATTCAAAGATAAAAATGAGTGCTTACTCTTGTGTTATAATGTTAACTTGTTAAAATTAAAATCTTTAAACTCCCTATAAGCGCCCTAATTAATGTATCCTTAAATAGCTTAAGGGCTTTGTGACGGTGACCCCTAATAGGCATTTCAAGGCATCTCCTTGAAGAAGTTCTGTGTGGTCACAAGATTTGGATACAACATTTAAACACACATTTAAAAATAAAAAGACAGATGAAAAATATTTAAATGATATGTTTTTTAAATCAAATGATGTGTAAATTACTTATGTGTGGTTAAATATCTTTTATTTGAGGGTGATCAACCAAGTATTTCTCATCCTCCCTATCTAATCACAAAATTTAGGTCCAATATATAACTAATCTATGAATGAGTAGCCACCTTGGTTAATTCTTAAATGGGCAACTCCAAAATTAGTATTCAGATTTTTTTTTTCCTAATACTAATTAAATTGGTTTTTGTTTTTTTGTATTGTACTTATGTTTGTTTATTTTTTGGATAAAAAGAAAAAAACATTAAATATTGGGATATAGCTCGTCCCATTATTGGAAGATAGCATAGTACTGAAATACATATATATATTTTTGTAAGAGTACAGTGTTAGAAACAATGGTACCAAAGGGTGAGACTTGGCAAAATGGCAAGTCATTGACAGTCACAAGTGGGGTCTCTCTGGTTATTTGCATGCATGCTTAGTCCTTTTTATAACGCTGACATTTTTGAAAACGCAAGCATTGAACAGTTAGTGTCCATAAATGCATTGTCCAATGCCTTGTCTTTTTTAGGGGACTTGTCATACTCTGTCAACATTCCTCTTATCATCTCAACCGTTCATTTTAGAATTCACTCACGTCATCATCAACCATATTGTGAAGTTAACTAGTTTAAGTCAACCACCACATATCTATCTATTTGATGTCATTTCCTAGCTTATGATGTTTCTTTACGTATTTCGTTACTTGCTACAGTGTTTTTTGTTCTATGATGCTATGAGATGTCAATGTTACTTGAGATCGACTGGAGTTATACAGTTTTATAAATATAAATAGTCTATGAATGGAAAAAAAGAATATATATGGCCTTAATCATGGTGGCTTATTACAAGTTTAACAGAAGCTATAAGATTCAACAAAATATTACTCTTAATCCAAACATACATTGATCATAGCATTATTGCTTTATAGCATTGGCATGAAGATAACAATAAATCTGTCGGCTGATAGCCTTATTGGCTCTCTAGCAACATACTATTTCAGATCGGTCAAGTATCTGGGTATTTGATTTGAGATGTGTCGGTCGATTTTCAACGTAGAAATCACACTAACATATGTGATTATATTTTATTTTTATTTTTGAGGAAAGATTACATTTAAATTTATTTTCTTAAATAATTATTAACATCGACTAACAATGTTAATGTCATATCTAGTTTTTTCTAAGTGATTCGTTCATAGATTATTGAAATGTGAGTCGATTTCTCTCTCTTTGATAAGATCTCTCTCGTGTATGCATAGATATAAAAAGAGAGTCATAATCCATTAACATCAGGTGTAAGTTAAACGACCAACACCAGATCTCAACTCTTAAAGTTAGTTAATATGAAAGTGAGGCACTTGAGTTTCCTTTTTCCCTTTCACATGTGATAGCAAAACAAAACAAATCGTCGAGGCTGTTGAGAGCCAGCGGCCGCCTGTGTAACAACAACGATGAATAACAACTTTGTAGAGATCATGTCACTACTGTATATTCAATCAAAGAATTTATCAATTTTGCTTTTCAATATTACAATTTTACATTTAATATCTATACCTCTATGATTAATTTTCTTCCATGGATCCTGGTGTCAACTTCTCAAATTGGGGATTTTGACCAATTTCCCACGACCAATCAGTGCTTCTACATTACTTTTACAAAGCTAAAATTATAATTATTCCAAAAAAAACATCAATCAATACTTTAATCAACTTAGGGTGTAATGTTTTGGGTGAAAAAATAGTCACGCGTAAGAGTTGGATTACTGAAGAGATAAGAGTATATATATATTGGAGACCCTCAATTTTGAAGTCTTAAAAGGGTCTCACGTGTATACATCACTCTTTTATAATTTTCTAATAATAGTATACAATAAGCATTCAATCACTACAATAGAGACCCTCTAACAAAAGGTCTAAATGGGTCGTAGAAAAACTGTGATTTCCCCAGCCCTGTGTAAAACACACACCATGCATCTAGGAGGCACACACCGTGCGTTTTCTTCTATTGGATGCCCTCTTGTGCGTTGAAAAACGCACGACCGTGCAGTTTTCCCATACTTAGAAAACCTCATTTTTATGCCTCCAAAAGGTTTCTAAGGTGTATGATAAGGTCTCAAACTAACAAACTTAAGTAAGAGAAGTATAATTAGATGTCCTAAGAGTGGTTCCCTAAAATTTCGATGAATCTAAAACGAGAAGTAGTTTAAGAGTGAAAGGACGAATGTAGGGAGGGATGTGAGGTAAAGAAATAGAGTAGTTAATGAAGAAAACATAGTTTCTTTTAAATAATAAAGATGTCCAAGGTTGTGATGGGATAGGGTAATAGGAGATTTTATAATAAACAAGGAATAGAAATATGACCGTTAAGATGAATAACAAAATAAATTGGGGGGAATGTTAGTGTGAAAATGAGTTGGGTTTATGATGTTGATTAAAGTGGGAGTAATTTTGTGAGTAAAACAATCTTATTGATAAGTAATGATAAGAAAAATATGGTGCTTGTAATGATGAGTAATAATATGTTTATAACTATGAGAGATGTTATATTTAAACTATGAGAACTCTTTGCCTTTACGATGAGAAACAACGTGATATGTTTTGTTATGATGTTGTGCATGAATAGGGTGAATTTCATTAGATGTGAGTTATTGACGAGGTGTTGATGTGCAGTACTTGGTGAGTCTGTCTCCATTCATGAATATAGAGTCATGTTTACGAAAACAATGAGAATACGATGAGAAACGATGATTGTATGTTCAGTAACACAGCTCTGACATACAATAAACGATGAGTATCTGTGGTACCACATGCATATAGGTCATAGGATGGAGTACATCTACATGTAATTGATAATGTTTGAACTTGTTGTATGTATGTGAAATGATGTGCGAATGATGAATGTAAAACTATTGAGAAAATCATGAAGATGTTATAACTGATGATGACCGAAGATTATTATTGTTTACTGTTATTCATGTATCCCAACAATATGCTATGATGTATATTCTGATCTTTTTCTTGTTGTATTTATGGTGTTTGTACTCGTGAGATACAAATACTCAGGGCGAGGATGTCTAGTTGCGGGACGCTTAGAAGGTGGTGACGGAAAATGTCTTCCGTTAAAGTTAGATTAGTATTGAATAAACATGTAGTTGAACACGAGCTCTGATATGTAACACTAGGGTCGAGGTGGCTATTTGCTTGCATATTTTGAAGTTTGAAGTTTTTTAAATTTGAGACGTATTTACGAATGTTGAGACTTGATTTATTTTTCGTTATCAATGATGAATTTCCCGTTGCTGAATTTATGACTTTATTTTATGAAATGACAAAAAGTGAGAGCATTTGTAACACATATTTCTTTTATTTATATTCGGTATTTATTTAATTAAAGTTGGGGTCTTAGGGTGTTACACTGCTTCGTTTTGTAAGTATAGCTCAATTGATAGATACTAGAGATATTATGTGTAGGGGCCGGGGTTTGAACCCCGAATTTATCACTTCTCCACACATAATATGTATAAATCTAACTAGTAGACTATTCGGAAAAAAAAAACTACTTAACCAAAAAAATATGTTGTTTCTTCTCATAAAAAAAAAATAAAACAAATGTTTTTTTTAATGCCAAAAACAATGAGGGAAGTTGCTTTATTAGCCCCTCCTATTTGATCAAAACCTCTTAATTTATCGAACATATTTTTCAATGACATAAATATTTTAAAAGTTTCTTAAAAAAAATATTTTAAAAGTTATGTTTCAATCTTTTATTTTATCGAAAGTTATCTTTTAATCGATCTTTTTTTAAGGATTGAGCAACATAATTCCCCATATAGAAATTCCCAATATGGAATTTTCTTCTGCACCTTAACCTTCTCGCGTGTCCTTTTTTCGAATTCCAATATCTGAAAAATGAAGGGTATCGTAGAGCTATTTTAAAATGTTCTACACTCTTTTGAATTATATAATCTGAAATTGTAAAAAATAATTACAAGTAAATGGTCGGTGTACCATATAATACGGGTATCTATCCTCAACTTCAAATTGTAACTCTGTGTAATTACCCTCATGAAATTTACGAAATCTCAAGAACTACCTAATTTTGTTAAATGTTTGTCAAATTGGTCCATTGTTAGTTTTCACTCTTTGACCATCTGACGTGGCCGTTAATAATACATGTGTAACATCCACGTAGACTCAATTTTAAGCTGATCCCAAGCCCATTCGACTTTAATTTTGAAGAGGCTCATCGAACATCATCCGCTGAGAAATTTTACCCTATACCCCTATGCTTATACTTTTACCCCTGCAAATCACAAAAAAAAATCTAATTTTATCCCTTTTTCTTCACCCTCACAAAAACCAGGAACAAGAGAATTCATCCAACTTGAAACAAAAAAGTCTCAAATCTTCTTACTTTAGAAATTCACCCTTCTCTTCCGGCTAAAAAAATCATCAAAAACGGGTACCAATTATTTCAATCTTCCTTTTTCAATACTATAAAAATAGTAGTAAAAAAAATAGTTTTTGTCTATTTATTTATTTTCCCCAATTTTTTGATTATTTCTAATCAAATAGTTTTTTTTATTATAATGGTTGCATCGTCGCCACTAGAACTGAAAAGAAGTATCAGAATCGCAATACATCACAATTCACAACCATCCATTAAACCCATCATTTCTCAACCGTCTTGAACAATACCCAACAACCACTTCCTTCGTTTCTATTTCCAACAACAACGTTACACTGAAAAATCAATTTGATCCATGTTTTAACCGTAACTTGATTTAGTCGATGAAGTCTAGTTGGAAATTCTTATTAGGCCTAAGTGTTACCAAGGATTATAATTGGAGATAGCGTGCTTGTATTTTTGTGGTATAGGCGTGTTCGCGGTCCGGTTTTTAAAAACTGATCTGATCCAATTCAATTTAATGATGTTTAATTTGGATCGGTTTTTGGATATCCAAGTTACAAACCGTAATTTTTTTATTAATAATAATCTTATAAAACTATGATAAAATAATAGGTTTGATATGAAATATAACATATGATTTATGAATAAAATTAATAGTACAAAATAAAAATGATTGATTATCTTTGAAACATATGAAATTGAAACAAAATAGATTAAATTAAACTCATATGTAGTATTAAAAGAATTAAAAAGAAAAGAAATAATAGCTTAATATAATATATTATACTTATAAAAATAAAAAATATATTAAAATATATGTATGCGGTTTCGTTCGGTTTTGAAAAATCAATCCAAAATCCGATCCAATTCGAGCAGTTTTCATAAAATGTCATCTAAACTTATCCAATATTATTCGGTTTTATGCGGTTTTCGGTTTTTTAGATCGGTTTGCGGTTTTTATTTGGATCGGTTTGGATTTGAACACGGTATGAAGACAAAAAAAAGGTAAAGTTGGAATTTTTTATGATTTGTAGGGGTGAAAGTATAAAGGTAAGGGTATGAAATAAAATTTCCCATCCACTGCCGTTTTGCCATCTTCCTTTCATCTCAGAAGAACAAGTTGCCGTCTCACTGAACTCAATTCGCCGCCGGGAAACGCCGCCGGAGTTGGTTTTGGGCCGCCTGAAACAGTGAGAACTCCGTCTAGCTTTTCCTCTTTCTTTCATTTTTACGTCGCGATCCATCCCGATTGTTGAATCACAGTTGGTACACTATCTTCAAATTTTGATTGCAAATGTTAGAACTTGATCTCTCATTTTGATTGCTTTGATTTTGTATACTATGCTATTTGCTTAATGCTTGATTAATAAGACCTAGAATCATATGAAACACGGACACAAACACCAGACACGACAATGCCGGGAATAATTTAGAAAACATATAAGTGATCTAATATGACTACATATGTTAGTACACCTAGACGTCTTCAATTCAAAGTGTCGATGCTCAATAGCTTGAGCCTATTGTTATTGATGTCGAGTAGATGTCATTGATTGTTTGCCATTTTAGTTTCCCTCGATACCGATGCTTGGTTAGTTATTAGCATATAACATGTTTTGTGATATAACCCATTTGGGTTGGCTTGATGGTGTTGAATTGAACTGAGACGTGTGCTCCTGCTCAAGGTCTCAGGTTCGATTCTCCTCGGTGCCAATTTGGTGGGCTAGTTTAGCTTCTTAGAAAGAAAAAAAAACATGTTTTGTGAAATACCCAGTTGGCTATTTTGTGGCGAACTCAAAAGTCTATCTAACGATAAACACACCTGATTTCCCATGTGTAAATAGTAACAGGTTTTCAAGAGTTTGTTTTCCTTCTTTTTTCTACCTGTTTTACTTCATGTATTTGCATTAGATTAATTGTTTTACTTGTTGGTTGTTGATGGAAAGACTTTTGGTTGACAATTCAGGTTGAGCATGTTAAGTTTTGGCTGTTGCACGCGACATTGATCTACACTTTTTGTCGCATAGAGTTGAAGTTATCTTGGTAGTGTAATTACTGAAGATAGAGGGGGAAATGGGAAAGTTAGCTCTTGCCGCAATAGTGAGCTCATGGGTTGTTCCTATCACCATAATGGTCAATCGCATAGTTCATGAACCATATATGGTAAGAACGCATTAATTAACTAGTTGAACAGACACTTTCTGATATTTAAAATGACACTGAAGAACTTTACCATTTATTCAATATAACTGATATTTATGATCTGCAGGATGAGATATTTCATATACCACAGGCTCAGCAGTACTGCAAGGGAAATTTTGGAAGTTGGGATCCCATGATTACCACCCCTCCTGGCCTGTATGTTCTGTTAACTCTTAACTCTCCCCGTCTCCATCTTTAGGACATATTTGATCTCGTTAGCTTATATTATATTGCTTTTCGGTAATAAACAAGGAACCTTTATATTAAACTTTCCTATGGAGGTTAGTTCAGCTTGTAATGAACCAAACACTTTGCTTGAAAGGCTTAGGTTCAATTCTCACTGGCGACAGTCCCCCTTGTCAGGCGATTGGCAAATAATACTTTAACTCCTCACTGAAGCATGTGACATGCCTTGTCCTTGGACCCCGTACACTTAAGCCAAAAAGGAAAAAACTGCTTTTACATGATGAAATGAAAATGGAATGGAAAGAACCACATGTTAGGATGAAGAACAGAAAATATGAAATCATTCATAAACAACTAACTAGATAGTAGACAGCAACTTGTGGCATGTGAAGAACATTCACTTGATTGCATGCATTGTATATTAGTTTTTGTATTGGTGTACTGAATATATTTCATGTGAAAACTTGGAAAGGAAGCAGTTGTAGGAAAGGTTATCGTGATCTAGATTTAAATAGTAAATTATACGATTTTGCGATCCTACTCATCCCCTCCAATCTAAATCGTGTGCAAGATCCCATTTCTGTGCCAGGTTGAGGTGAGATCGTAGCAAAAATCGTTTCTGGATTGTAAAACCGCACGATTGTGTGCGATTCTGAGTGCAGTTTTACACTCAAAGATCATCTCCCTCCTTCTCACAACCATCTCTGCCTCTCACTCTCTCGTTCTCAGAGTCGTGTGACTGTGACCTTCGTCCTCGACCACGAGTCACAACCATCTTTTATTGACTTAATCGTTTTATCGTCAAGCTTTGACTAGTTTTTTTTTTTTTTGTGTACTTGATTGTTTTATGTTTAAGTTTTGAGTAGATTTTTGTGTGGATTTGGTTGTTCTATTTTTAAAATTGTTAATTTGTGCAGTATATATATAGACACACAACACTACCAAAAAAAAAAAGACACACACAAACACCAGTATTTATGATCTTATATTTTGCGATCTTGCTATCCCCCTCTCCTATGCATTTACTTAGGTAGGACCTTCCGATCCTAGTTGTGATCTTGCGTGCTGCGCTCATGCTACCCCATCCCGATCCTGGTCTAACACTCAATCTTGACAGCCTTGGTTGTAGGAATATATGGTCTGAAATTTGGATATTTTCTGGAAATGATGGGATTTTCATGATTTATCGGCATCATAAATAAGTCTAAATATCTTGGTTTGATTCAGTTTTTCAGTTGGAATTGGCACATTTGCTTAATGTGTAGAGAAGGGTTGTTTTGGGTGTCATTTGTAAACAAATTTCATTAAGCACTCTTGTAGAAAGAAAACCCCTCATCAAGCAATTTGAAATTGAATGGTTGTTTTGTTTGATTTAACTGTAGTATAATTAATAAAGAATCACGCTAATGGAAACAACCATATGGTTATGTAATGAATGTAATGTTCAATTGAAGAAGTAAATACACAACACACATCTGGGAAAGAACCTGCTCCTCATGAATAATTAAAAATGGTGAATGTTTGCTAAATTCTTTGTCACTATCTGGCTCTGTTAGAATATAATATTTTAAGTACTGCTCAAATCTGAGGATTAGGACTTTGAGTGAACTTGAACTATTTTACCTAGATGAATATTATACACAATCGAATATAAGTTATCTAAAATATAATGTAGTATCAAATACCATTGTTGATCTTTCCGATATAAAAACTTTTGCAGGTACTATCTTTCACTTGCCCATATTGCTTCTTTGTTTCCAGGCTTTTTCTGTGTAGAAGCTGCATCATCTTTTACTGATATGTGTTCTGCTGCCATTCTTCGATCAATCAATGGTGTCTTGGCAGTCTTATGCAGCGTAATTCTGTATGACATCATTATTCACTTGAAGCCAACACTTGGTGACAGAAAGGCGATGCTTCATGCAGTTGTTCTATCCTTGTACCCCCTTCACTGGTTCTTCACTTTTCTTTATTATACGGATGTTGCATCCGTTACTGCAGTGCTGGCTATGTATCTTGCAAGTTTGAAAAAGAATTACTGGTTAAGTGCATTGGTAAGGTATATTTAGACTTTATGTTGCAAACATGTATATACATTGATATCTATATGTATTTTGGTGTATATTTTTTTATTTAAGTTCGTTTATTTTAATATCGTGTGATTACAGATGCAGTTGCCTAACGTTTATATTCTTATATTTGTTACTGAATGTTTATAACTTGATATGTGTTACTGAACATACTTACTGCACAGAGCCACAGACCATGTTTGTTTCTTATTATGATACATTATGCACATAACTAGGGAATAAGTATATTCTTATCCGTATTGGAAGACACGGTAAATTCGAAATGAGATGTACTTGGTAAATTCCTTGTGGTCATTTGATTTCAGAAAAAACTCCATAAAAACTATTTTTATACTATGTGAATTAGTTTTATTTTCATTGCTATTCTTAGTTTAATGAATCTTTTCTATCTTTTTTCTGCTGTATGCTTTGTTTCTAGTCTAGATTTTAAATTTCTGAGTCAATTTTTTTTCTTCGTCCTTCCCTTTTTATGTTTTTATTTTATTTTTAATAAGTGCCTTTTTATGTATGTCGATGAGTGAGTAGGTTTAGACACTTCCTATATAGATAATTCTATGTGTAATTGTATTTTGTAGAGTGGCAGTAACACATCCAATATTGTTTATGTAGGTTGGAGCCTTTGCAGTTGTTGTTCGACAAACAAATATTATATGGGTCCTTTTTGTTGCATGCATTGGTATAATTGATATGTCTCTGATGCACGGAAAGGGCAATGCAAAAACAGCCAAGTCAGATGTATCAATTGAGCATGATTTCACATGTGCTACTGGTACAGGGACAAAGGGTTTAAATCTGAAAAGGCGAAAGTCCTCTGTTAAAGCTGTATATACTGCTGAGCACACTTTGCCTAAAACAAATGCATCTTCTCCTTCCTTCTGTTCAGGTTTGCTAATTGCTTATACATGTTTAGGAAAACCATAAGGTCTCTTTTATACATAAGAAAATAAAATCTTCATAACCAAGTTCATGGCAGAAAATTAACCCATTCCTCCTAATTGTACAATAGTGACATAAACACATTAATATTATTTTGCAGGTTTGGTTAATGAAATTTGGGCATTACTTTTAACATTATGGCGAATGAAGTGGGAGCTTTTAATTTCATTTAGCCCCTTTCTCATCGTGTTGATGGCCTTTCTTTTATTTGTCTATTGGAATGGAAGTATTGTTCTAGGTAAATAAAGCATCCGTTTCCTTGTTATCCCTTGTGATCTATTTGGCCAATAAGACCCTCTTTCTAACATATATTACTGACACTGCAGGTGCAAAAGAAGCACATGCTGTTACCCCACATTTTGCTCAGATACTATACTTTAGTTTAGTTTCTGTTTTGGCTCAGGCTCCCATGCATTTTACTTTCACCCATGCTGTGGACCTGTTTCAGTCATTTTGGAGAAGTAGGCCCCTTAGTTACATTCAGATGTTCCTGGCCTTTATTGCTGGCATTTTCTCTGTACACTTTTTCAGGTTACATCAAACTCTTATCACTTGTTTAGCTAGCAAGCAGAATCTGCATTTTGATTTTTCAATAATCAAGTGCATATTCTGGTGAATTCAGTCTGATTTTTCTCTTATACAGGAAAATTTGAAGCTCGTATTTCCAAAAGCATTTTGTTCGTATACTCTATAATTTTAATTTGATACAGTTTGTTTGCCCGACAATTCTATCCATTGATTTCATATCAAGCGATAATTTTTTCATGCATGTTGCATGAATTGTATGTTTGGATTGATGGTGAAATTGGCAAATTTGTGGTGCCACTGTGATTTTGTTAAAGCTTCAAAATGAAACTTTTGTCAAAATCGTGATGGCTCATTGTTATTCCAACAATGCCACCGCCAATCCAAACATGCACTTAGTCATGAAGCTCAACTTGTTCTAAATCTATAATACAAGAAAACTAATATGTATGATGTATTCTAAGACATAATTAATCTCAATTGTTTTGCTGAGTGTCTTTCAATTGATTTTTGCAGTGTAGCTCATCCATACCTTCTTGCCGATAATCGGCATTATCCTTTCTATCTCTGGAGGAAAATCATCATGGCTCACTGGTCAATTAAATATCTTCTTGTGCCAGTTTACATGTATTCATGGCTTTCAATCATCCATATGTTGGGTTAGTTCATTGCCAAACTAAATATTTTGTATTTTCTTTCGTTCAATTGCATGCGGCGTTATAACTATCATCTTTTCTCAAACAGGGAAAGTTAGAAGTAAATTATGGATATTGGCATACTTCTTGGCTACAGCTGCTGTTCTTGTACCAGCTCCACTCATAGAGTTCAGATATTACACCATACCGTTCTATTTCTTGGCGCTTCACTGTAACATTAGGGATGATCGACATTGGCTTCTTACAGGAATGCTATATGTTGGTGTTAATATCTTTACAATGATGATGTTTTTGTTTCGGCCATTTCATTGGGATCATGAGCCTGGGATTCAAAGGTTTATATGGTAACTTAATTTATCATGAAAATAGAAAACAAGAATAATGCTTAATTTATCAAAAGAATTGATTTCACTTTCATACGATTCAAGTATTTGACCTACACAAAACAAATGCACAATTCTAAATCAAAGTGTCAATGTGTTCCAGTATAATAAATAATTAATGTCTTTGGTTAATTCCAGATTCTAAATCTCAAAACGGCAAATAATAACTATTGCCTTTGGTTAATTCTAGATTTCTATTCTCAAACGACAAAAAGTAATGAATGTCTTTGGCTGTTAATACAGTTTTTATTTCTCCACCACTGCTATTGCTTTCTTTTCAAAAATAAGTGTCGTTTAATGTTGTTTCATTCATTTATTCAAAAAAAGAAAAATGTTTTATGATTTATATTAAGAAATGCAATTAAGCAGTCTAAAGACATGCCATTAATTAATAATTAAAATGATATAGATATTTGAAATTTTTTTTAATTTAAATAATGTTTTTCGCATTTGGCATGCCATGTCATTAGATTAGTCCATGTGGCTCGTCTATATACATGTTTCCCGTCATCATCAATTTGACAGCATGGACCAAATTTGCAAACAAAAAATTTGCAAACATCGGTGACTAAAACTATAATAAAATTTATTAAGAGATCAATATTGAAAGGTCGTATATCTATGAGGATCTCAAACATATTTAACCATTTATTCAAATACAAAAGAAATTACGTTAAGATAACCTACGTGATTCAATATTGAACATGATAACCAAATCATCATTAAATAATTTCACAATATTGAGCTCACATTATTAAAGTAAATAAACATTTGGTTATAACCATTATTTATAACCCATTTAGGTTGGTCTAGTGGTATTGGTTTGGGATAGATTTCGGGTTCGATTCTCTCCAGTGCCAATTTAGATGGGCTAATTTAGCTTAAGCTTACGTGTTTCTCATAATTTTATTTAGAATTGCAAGGATGCGCTAATGATGGCGAAACACATTCACCTTTTGGGTAATATTTTAAAAATTTTGTTTTATTCTCTTCACAAGTGTGTTCTTAACATTGAGATATAAGTCATATTTATAGGACACAAATGTGGTAAGTTACAAGTATATGAAGAGCCATCAGACTAAATGCCATTAACAATGAATATAGGCATTCACTATTAGGAGTTAAGGAGCATAGAAAGCCTTATGGAATATGGACATCCACATCATATTAATATTATTCATAACACTCCCCCTTGGATGTCCATGAAAGATATGCCTCATTAAAACCTTACTAGAGAAAACCCAATGGGAAAAAAAATTCTAGTGAAGGAAAGAGAGTACAACATCCTTTTGTGCCATAATCTGCCTCATTAAAAACCTTACCAGGAAAACCCAATGGGATAAAACCATGGTTAAGGGAAAAAGAGTGCAGAACCCATTTTTGTCTTCCCCTCATAAAGACAACGAAGAAGTTCAAATAATATGTTATACTAGTTACTCAAAATCCTTACTTTGCGGTGACTCTGTAGAAAGATATGATCTATCTCCATACTCTTCTTCAAATTAGCGGCTCTTGAGATATCTTCATATTGATATGTTGAAATAACCTTCTTATAGAATAAGAAAACTCCAAGTTTCTTGTATGTGTAAACTCATAATCCTTAATAAAAGAGCATCATCCACTTCCCTGATGTAGTGTTAACATTTCTAAACGATCGGATGATATTGTTGTTTCTCTAAGATACAAATTGTAAGTTTGACTTTGCTCCAATATCTATGTTTACTAATATTCACAAAAATTAAATATCACCATATATATATATATATATATATATACACACACACACACACACACACACACACACACACACATTAGTGTCCTTATCTAAGCTAAGTTATGGTACTTCAGGACCAACTCAATTGTTCATCATTTCTCGAGGACATAATATTTACTCACATCAAGTGACATCGTAATCATTCTTCTACATAATCAACTAGAATCGTCCAATACACTAACTAATAAGTTTTTAAGCACAAAATCTAATTTAAATAATCATTTTGCAATTTCAAGCAAATATTTTGCATCCAACATATTTCATGTCAAACTTCTCTATAATCAACATGTTTTAGAATCTCTTCAAGAGTTCAAATAATATTTATTTCATCATTATAAATTTGATTATGACAAATTCATTTCTAAATCTTTAAACCTGACATATGATATCATTTCTTCAATATCTCATGAAAATGAACTCCTTTGGAGAATTTCATATATTCATTACTATCACATGAGTCATACAAATATATTACAACACATCTTTTCTATAAAATGAGCCTTTCATGTGCTACTAAACTTAATCAAGCAAGAAAAAGTTCAAGAATTCACTTCAAGTGAATATGTTTGTCTCTTAACAATAAAATGTAGACATTTATCATTCACTTCAGGTGAATATATCAAACTTATGTACGTATTTTATCAATAAAATTCTTTTTTCGCGCTAAAAATCAAATATATATTGTTGGAACAAAGGGTGTTTAACAATACCACTTTTAGTTTTGATGATAACAAGGTATTAAAAATTGTCAATTGGATATGCTAACATTTGTTTAAGTGTGTAGGATCTTAGTCAAAGATTTCAATCTTAGAAATTATTCTAAAAGAACAAATGAAGAGCAAAATCCTAAAGAAGCTTGTTGCAAGTGATTCTGAAGACTTGGAGAGCCTGAAGAATCATCAGAAGCTGTTTCAAGAGGTTCTGAAGACGAAGAGAGTCTGAAGAAGCCGCTTCGAAGAAGTACACGACTCGGAGAGTCTGAAGAAGTTGTTACGAAGAAGTGCCAAAACAAGAGGTTCTGAAGACTCAGAGAATCTGAAGAACAAAGAGAGTCTGAAGGAGCTGAAGAGAGTCTGAAGCTCAACAGAGTCTAGAATTCTACAGAGAGTCTGAAGATTGCAATTCAAGAATTTGTTTGGATGAATCTCTGAAGGTATTTCGATGCAAAGAAACGTTCACAAGGAGTAAAGGCTATCTTGACGTCATCTTAAGTATGAGATGCTTTGCGACAAAGAATGCAGGAAAAGGACAGAGTACTGTGTACGAACCCTGTTTCCACTACTCCACTACTTGTACTACTGGCAGCTATGTCTACTGGTATTATCGCTTCAAATGGAATGAAATTCAAAATCTGTATTGAAGGACGGTTACCATATCAAGCAACAGATCAACAATATTTGATCAAGCTTCTAGATGACTCTGTGATGTGCTGGATTGTCTCAACGTCTCTCTACAACCTCTATATAAAGGAATGAAGACTTGGAGAATAGACTACTGACTTTGAACGAACTATTTGAGCTATTAAGCTATTTTGTTATTCTCCCTGAGTCAAACAAACACATAAACAACTTAGAGAATTCTTACAAACTTGTTTATCCTAGAATTTCTAAGTGTCACAGAAAACAGAGTCTTATTGTTTTGTATTTGGAACACCACTGATTGTATATCAAGTGTTCAAACTCTTATTCAATTTTCTGTAAATTGTGTCAGAAGTCTCTTGCTTTGTGCTTGAGCAACTTGTAATTTGTTATTACATTTTAGTGAACTCTCCTTGGAAGTGCAAGGGGGACATGACTATTTCCGGTTTGTGGAAGGAACCTGTATAATTGCTTGTGTTCTCTCTTTCCCTTATCTCTTTGTTTTATTCCGCTGCAACAGACTCTGATCTTCCATCAAAACCTGAACTTGTTCAGACTCAGATCCTGAAAAACAGAATCAATCTTTTAAGAGACGCGAAAGTTAACACAATTCAACCCCCTTCTTGTGTTTTTCTCACCTTCATATCTAATTAATTTCACATCTTCAAGTGTGCGGACTACAGGTCCGAAAAATTCAGCTTTACAAAGCGAGTTTGATTTCACTGGAATTGTCTCTTTCCATCTGCATAAATTTTCTTTTTCTATAATCTTTAAGAGACTTGAATTCGTGACCCTCGTTATTACTTACCACATATAGCGCTATATTATTATAAGCAAAAACACGTCAACGTTGACTTCATTTCGGTTCCATTCATGACATAATTTATTGATATTTCATAAGTTTCAGGTACCTGATTAGTTCTTCTAGAACTGAAAAATCAATTATGTCAGAAAACTCTTTTAGAGTTTCTATATCCTCGTTTGGGTTATCATTCCTTTAAGCTCATTTTCTTATTTGATGATTTTTATATTTGGAACCGATTGATCTACCATGCTTCAGGCACAGTTGAGACTCATTTGTATATTAGATTATCCGACAAGGACATCTATTTCGTTTGGAGCATTATCAGCTGATATTTGATTTATTTAACTTTGCAAATGAGTTATATCTTGAGGATCCAGATGAGACAATAATATCTTCAAGGATGATTTAGTATTAAATTTTAGTTCTTCAGGAGCTATATTCCAAATCTTTATAAACAATGATCAAGAAAATTCTTTATTTGTGATCCTTCAGAGACCTTTAAAAACAACAAATTAATTATTCGATAACTACATTACACCCTCAACGTGTAAGTCTTCAATACTTTCATTTTAAAATAGATCTTATTTTCAACCATAAACCTATCAGCATCAAAGAAGATCATAATTTTTGTTATCCTTCAAGGATGTTTGATATTAAATATTTAGTTCTTCAAGAACTATATATATCTCAAATCTTCATAAATAATGATAAAAACCTGATTGATATCCTTCAGGGATTTTTAGTCTTAATTTTTCTTTCTTTTGAATTAATACTAAGATTATAGAGAACTTATAGACTTCTTGAAAATATGATCTTCTTTGGTGTTATTAGTTCTTCAAGAATTATAACACCAATGTTTTTAAATAATGGTTAAGCAAATTTATTATTTGAGCAAACCTTCATAAGTGCTTTAATGTTAAAAGAAAAATATTGTTCTTCCAGAATTATATCACAAAAGAACTTCAGTGTTTGAACAATCTTTTAAGGACACTTCAATGTTAATTTCTTCCGGCATTTATCAAGAATAAATAAAGAAATATATGACAATTGTACAAGTCAAAAAAAAAAATTCAACAAAAATTATATAAAAAAATATAAATATAGATCAATCAAATTAACCATAAAAAATAATTTCACATATCATTCAAGACTTGTAGGAAAAATATGAGATATAATTATTATAAAATAATAAACAACAAAAACTATTAGCATCAAAGTATAAACAAATAAAATACTTACAGAAAATCCTCTCCTTTATCACATTTCTATTATTCCATAAGTAAATGACTAAACATCAACTTACAAATTCATGGCAGATAAGTTTCACATAAGTATCAAATAAATATAATCCATCATTACCAATCATGGGTTCATTATTTTCCAACAAATTAGGCCAACCAAGTTTGTGTACGAGTTTACACATATATCAAATAAGATACTAAACATTGTACTGCATATCTTATTCAAATGGTATTCATAAATCATAACTTTCTTTGTCCATTATCCACTAAGTGATTTTAATTTCTCATCTACCAATTAAATGATAATATATTAAGAACAACTTCAAAAGAGTTATAATATAATACTAATCAAATCAAACACAAGATACCATTTGCACAAATTCATAACAGACATAAATTTCACCCAAATATATAACCACGAAGTAAGGTGGAATAGATAACCTGGATGAAGCATATATATGGTATAATTTCTGCAACTTATTTGATTTTCACTTTAAATCAATGGTTCACCACCACTACCGTGATTTCCAGCGTCAACAAGCATCCTCCGATTGATAGAGCTTCGTGTTGATAACATGTTATGAAATAAACTAAAAGCACAAGATCAATGAAGAAGAAGAAGAAGATGATGATAATGAAAGCTTTTGTATTATTCTCTTCACATGTGTGTTCTTTACATTGAGATATAAGTCATATTTATAAGACACAAATGTGTAAGTTACAAGTACATGAAGAACCATAAAACTAAATGCCACCATTAACAATGAATATAAGCATTCACTCTTAGAAGTTAAGGAACATATAAAGCCTTATGAAATATGGACATCCACATCATATTAATATTATTCATAACAGAAACACGTTAATTTTGTATTATAACAAAATTCAATTATCTAGATGCAGAATTCAAAATTCCAATACCATAACTAGAAAAATAAATAGAAATGCGCTAATTTTGTATTATAACAAAATTCAATTATGTCCAGGTGGAACAACACTATGTCTTGTGCTAACTCCTGATGGTGGAACACGTTCACCTTTTGGTAATAATTTAAAATTCAAAAGTGTTCAATGTGCTAGTGAAGATAGAGGAGTAATCGATTTTGGGTTCGATCATGATGTCGGAACATGCACACCTTTTCGTAACATTTCAAAATTCAAATTTATGTGATGTGTCTGAGGAAGTGGAGGTGGAGGAACATTTGGTTTTTTGTTAGGCACTGATGGGGTAGTGGAGACACCTTTTGATAATAAAACCATGATTCCCCAAAACAAGAGAAAAAACAAGTAAAACAAAGTACAAACCCAACAAACTTTTGAAAATTCCATCTCTCTAATTTGAGATTTAGGTAAACATCATATAAATGTAAGGGTGTGCAAAAATGTGGTTAACTGAATTGTATCCATAAACTAAACCAAACTGAACCATAAAAAAACTGAACTATATTAAATGGTTCAGGAATTGAACCACAAAAATAAAACACTTCAATTAACCAAGAAATTTTCGTTTTTGTTTGGCCTGTTAGGACGTAAATAAAAAAAGATGTAATCCCGAAAATGACCTATATTGTAGGGGGTAAATACCTATTAACCCAAAATAATATAATTGACAAAATAGTTTAAATAAAGGAGTAAAATTGGAAAGTACATTTAAAATAAATTAAAAGTGGCAACATTCAATTGACTTAAGGATATTTTTTTATCACTTATAAAATCGCACACCAACAATCTATAAAGTAGTGTCCGTTCTTTGCACCTACACACAATTCAAATCCCCCATTTCAAGTGTTAGTTAGTTTGATAGTTTCTCAATCTGCTCCCTCTATATGCTCAAAATAAACTATCGACAGTGTGTGCTTCCAATGAGAGGCACGCTGAGCAATTATCTTTTTAGATTACTTCTTACGCGGAGTTTGTTTAATGGGTTAATTAAGTAGATGATTCCGATAAATATCTTACATATTTGTTTTTTGTCCAGTAAAAAAACGACGTACTTTTCAAGTCCTCAAGGTGAAATATGTTGTGTTGGATCCGGTGACAGAATGAAAATGTGAATCATATGTTTCCTATGTGGGAGAAAGAATAGAACACGGTGTTCTGAACACTGGAGGAGGTGAACTCAGTTTATAGTTTCTAGAGGTGAAAACATTTGCTCAGCCTTCCGAGCTCTAGAACATGCAAACTATTGAAATCTACAGCAGAAACATATAGAAGTTCTAATTAATGTGATTACTTGGTCGCAATTTGTCGTAATTAACAGATGAACTTATCTTTGTCGAAATTACCAAAATATTTAAAAATTCAACCTTTGAATATAATATGAACTTATCCATCCAATATAGTATTAGAATATATACTTACTCCATTTGTCCCATATTATGATTCTAACATATAAATTAAGCAAGTTAATGAATAGTATATACTTTTATAAATTAATTCTTAATCTCTCATATTAAATTTATATTTAACATTTCTTCAATATAACAAATTTCCATAATAAATAAAAGTATCATCTATGTTTATTTTTATTCCAAAAGGGGCTGCCTACCGTATATGTATGTAAATTAATAATGTTTGTAACAAATTTTATTAGTTACGATCTTATCTTGTAAATTAATATATCTGGTCTCTTATTATTCATAATAAGTTAAAAATTTATAAGTTATTTTATTTGATCAGTCAAAATATATAAATTGTTGCCTCTTTTAATTAAGGACAATATTTCAATTGATACATAATATGTAAATATATGATAATGCTATAATTTTTTTAAGGAATAATACTATATATAATTTTCAAATATTATTTCTTTTATTTTAAATAGTAATAAAATGAATTAATTAAATGTTGTTTGACTACTATGCACACCCTGATATCATCATTGGTCACTACATTCATAATTTGTTTCATAATCAATATTCATCAATATCCATCATTATATATAGAGGGACACATTGGGATGCATATTAATATCCATCAATTTCATCCTTCTAGAAAAAACATCCATCAATTTCATTGACCTAGAAATTTTGTCATTGAAAATGATCATGCTAACAATACCTCTAGTTGTGGTTGTCACACTCATCCTCACCTTGTTCCATTTTGCTTTTAACCAAACAAAATGCCTCAAAACCCCAGCCTTCACAAATTGGCCTTTTGTTGGCATGTTACCACAATTCCTTTGGAACGTAGCAGACATTCATGAATTTTCAGCTAAATTGTTGAAGTCAAAAGGTTGCACGATTGAGTTCCTAGGACCTTGGCTTACCAACATGAATGTTGTAATCACCACTGATCCATTGAATGTCCACTACATCATGAGCAAGAGCTTTGACAACTTTGTCAAAGGTGATTTGTTTCGTGAAGTGTTCCAACCTTTTGGTGAAGGAATTTTCACTACAGATTCACATAAATGGAAATACAATAGGAACCTTCTCCAATTTCTCTTCAAACAAAGAAGTTTTGAAGCTTTTCAAGAGAAAACCATTCACCAAAAAGTTGAGAAATCATTATTTCCTTTATTGAATCATGTTCAACAACAAAAAGGATCAATTGTCGATTTACAAGATGTGTTCAATCGCTTCACATTTGATAACATTTGTTTGATAATTCTTGGACATGATCCTAATTGTCTTTCCATTGATTTCCCTGAAGTCGCGTGCGAGAAGGCTTTTAACCAAGCTGAAGAATGCATCTTCTACAGACACATTGTGCCGGTTTGTGTTTGGAAGATGCAAAAATGGCTTCAAATCGGTGAAGAGAAAAAAATGACTGAGGCATGCAATGTATTTGATAAATTCCTATTTTCGTGTATAGCTTCAAAGCGTAAAGAGCTAAAGCAAAACTGTAACAAAAATGAAATCAATGTTGAAAGTGATGATGCTCATCATGTTGATTTGCTTACGGCATTGATTAGAGAAGAAAAACATAAGGATAGTGAAAGTGAAGCACTTGGTGACAAGTTTCTAAGAGATGCCGCATTCAATCTCTTTGTAGCCGGGAGAGATACCATAACTTCTGCACTTACATGGCTATTTTATCTTGTCGCTACTCACCCTTTAGTACAAGCCAAGATTCTTGAAGAGATCAAAGAAAATTTTGGACACAAAGAGAAGCCTTGGATTTTAAGTGTTGATGATGTGAAAAAGCTTGTTTATCTTCATGGTGCTATATGTGAGGCATTAAGGCTTTTTCCACCAATACCTTTTGAGAGAAAGGAAGCGGTTAAACCCGATATACTTCCAAGTGGTCATCATGTTTATCCGAATAATATGATATTGTTTTCTTTGTATGCAATGGGAAGGGATGAAGATATTTGGGGAAAAGATTGCTTGGAGTTTAAGCCAGAGAGATGGATTTCCGAGAGAGGAGGCATTGTTTATGCGCCGTCTTACAAGTTCTTTAGTTTTAATGCTGGACCTAGGACTTGTTTGGGAAGAGAGTTGGCTTTCATTCAAGTTAAGATGGTCGCTGCTTCTGTTTTGTGGAACTATTGTGTCCATGTGGTGGAAGGTCATCACGTCATTCCTAACCTTTCAATTGTGCTTCTCATGGAACATGGTCTCAAGGTTAAGATAACCAAAAGGAGAATTTGATTTGATGGAGATAACTAGCAATTTCAAATATTTCTGATGTATGGGTACATAAGTGAAAACTATGGTTTCTTGTATCAAATAACTAAATAATAGTATTATGTGAGAAGTACTAAGATGAAATATATTATCTAAAATTTAAATATATTCATTTAAATAAAATTATCATTTCTATAGCGACCTTGTATTTGATTACAAATTTATTTTCACTACCGCAGTTGATATATTATTTGAATCATAGACAGTTTTTATAACATAAGAAATAAACGCTTGGAGTTGTGATTCTTCTCAAAACAACTACTACCTCCTGTTATTTTCACTACCGTAGTATGTATTAAACATTTCTCTCTAAAATTAGAAGTGTTGGAATCAAATGTCATATAAGCTAATATAGTGTAACTTGTGTTGTCCAAATTGTATGCAATGTTAATACTACCTCCTGTCTTTTTGTCTTGTAGTTTTTTTTTTTACACGAAAACCAAGAGTGAAAAGTAAAATGGTTTAATATTTTGACAATTGTTGTTCTCACATCGAAGGATGCTGGAAAATACTGTAAAAATACCAAAATAATTTCATCGGTAATTAACTGTCGATGAATTTTAATCGGCGGTAGTTAACTACCACTACCGCCGAAGAAAACTTAGGTTAAATTAATCATTTTATGGTGTTTCTTAGCCTTTACAAGAGTGTCAACAACAATTTTCTAATATTTTTTGGGATTGGGCTAGCACATATTGAAAAAATAAAAATGAAAAAAGAAGTTAGTAAGTAGGGATGGGAATAGGCCAGACCGGCCTACAGGGGCCTACGACCTAGCCTACAACAGGCCAGGCCAAACCAGACTTTTTTCTTAAATAGAGAAAGCCTAGACTTTTTTAAAAGCCTATTTGGCTTAAAAGGTCAGGCCACATGCCATTCAAAAAGCCTCTTAGGCCTATTAGGCCAGCCTATTTATGTAATTATGAATAATATTATCTATTATTATATGATATTTTATACTTTGAATTAAAATAAAAATTTGTTAACTCTTTTAGTAATTTAATCTTATTAATATACATTAATATTTTGCATATTTAAATGTATTATTATAAACTAGAATTGAAATATGATACAATATATAGGCAAATTCCCTAAAAACTTATCTCGATTATAAAAAGAGAGTTTAATATAATTTATATATTAGTTCGCAAGTCTATTTAAACTTAGATCACATTGCTTATTTCAAGATGTTCGCATAAACTAGCCAGGCCAGACTTAAGCCTTCAAAAAAGTTGGTAGGCCAGGCTCAGGCCTTGGAAGACCTAGCTCGGCCTAGCCTATTCCCACCCCTATTAGTAAGCTTCCAGTTCGGTTTATCAGTTGGATTTTTAAATTGAAAACTAAAGATGATGGGTATGGTGGAGATTATGGAATGCTAACCTAGCCCCCAATTGATCCCAATTCACAAATTCACAAAATCAATTCACTAAACCTAGCCCCATTTTGGACGAACCCTAGCCCCAATTCGTATAATCCGCGAATCTAATTCCATGTTCGTTTTGAAAATTATCATCTGAGTGAAAATTCAAAGGTTTTGAAAGTTGTGGATTTGTTTTCGTTTTGAAAATTTTGGTTTTGAAAGATTAGCTGAAGAAGTAGATGTTTAGAGAGAGTTGTCCCAAATTTAGTTTTTAATTGCTTACTTGATGAACAAAATTGAAACTTAGGATTGTTTTATGTTTTTGTGGGCATCAGCAACTTCATAACAATAGAGGATGTTGTGCGAGGTTAACAATTAACACGAATATGAGCTTATGTAGCACCGTCATTTTAGATTGGAGGTGTGTGCGTGACACATGAGGCACATTCAAACTACTGGTGACTGCGTGTGTGTAAGTGACATGGCCGGTGTCCGTGTGTGTGTTTATGCTTCATAGGTTTGACGATACCGACTAAATTTAAGCATTTTATGTTTGTCTATAAAATGATGAATATGAGGGGTAAATTAGTAGAATTAATTTGGTGCGTTATATATATAAATGATTTTATAATAAAAGTGTAAGTATCTTTTTATTTATAATAAATGTAGTATTTTTTACTGACTTTTAATATGATGTTTATTGGTTTACTAATATTTGTTACTGACTTTTAATGTGATGTTTATTGGCTTATAATTTTTTTTATTGACTTTTGTGATATTTGATTGGCTTATTAATTTTTTGGGTTAATTATGTTTTTGGTCCCTATAAGTATGTTAAATTTTCATTTTAGTCCCTCTAAAAAATTTCTTTAATTTTTAGTCCCTCAAAAATTTTACATCTTCACTTTTGGTCCCTCCTTTAAAGTAAACTCACATGTAAAATTCATATTTTTGAATAAAATTTTACAGAAAAATTCAAAATATTATAAGAATCTCTCCAAAAAAAATTAGAATTTTTTTTATCAAGACATGAATTTAATATGAATTTAAATATTTTTGAGAGTTAAATATTCATATTTAATTTGTGTTTTGTTAAAAAATTATAATTTTTCTTGAGAAAATATTTTACAATATTCCACACATTTCTGCACAATTTCATTAAAAAATACAAAAATTAACTTAAAAATAGGGACCAAAAGTAGTGATTGAAAAGTTTATAGGGACTAAAAGTGAAAGAAATTTTTTATAGAGACTAAAACGAAAATTTAATTTAACATATTTATAGGGATAAAAACATAATTAACCCTAATTTTTTTTATAGTTGATTTGGTGTTTAGGTGAAGCGAAGTGGCTGGTGATCAAGTCATCTTTGGGCAGAATACACCGTCAGTGTAAAGCTTTTTACACGCTCACCAACAAACCACTACCGCTATGTACAAAGTTTCACTGTTCGTGTAAGTCGTAGTTTACTGAAAGTGTATTAGTGGAGCAACAGCAAAAATGCGTTCTCTCATTCCCTCCCACCACAACAACCGATTCTCCACCGCAATCTCCGCCGCCATTTCCGCCAACACAACCACCACACCTTCCCTCCCAGATTCCTACAAAATCCAACCACCAATCAAACCCTGGCCCCACCGCCTCAATCCCAAACTCCTCTCATCTCTCATTTCCCGCCAACACGACCCTTATCTCTCCCTTCAAATCTTCCTTCACGCCCAACACCATCACAAACCTCCCTTCTCCCATAACCCCCAAACCTACCAAGCCATCTTCCTTAAGCTCTCTAAATTCCGCTGCTTCGGCGAAATTGAGTCCCTCTTATCCAGCCTACGCAGTTCTCCCCCGCAGCAGTTTGTTAACTGTTGCGGGGAGGAACCGATTGTAACCGTTATTCGCGGTTACGGATTAGCTGGAAAGCCCGTACGGGCTCTCAAGTGTTTTTTGAGGATCGAATTGTTTGGGATTCGACCCTCGGTTAGGTCAGTTAATGCATTGTTGAATTCTTTGGTTCAGAATAAGCGTTATAGATTGGCTTTTTTGGTGTTTAAGAATTGTGGTGAGAGGTTTAAGGTTTTGCCGAATGTTGTTAGTTGTAATATTTTGCTTAAGGCGTTATGTAAAGGGAATGAGGTTGAGGTTGCTGTGAAGGTTTTGGATGAGATGCCTGGGATGGGTTTGGTTCCTAATGTTGTTAGTTATACTACTGTTTTGGGTGGGTTTGTTTGGAGGGGTGATATGGAGGGTGCTATGAGGGTTTTTCGCGAGGTTTTGGATCGAGGGTGGAGTCCGGATGTGACTAGTTATACTGTTTTGGTGGATGGGTTTTGTAGGTTAGGGAAATTGGTGGATGCGATTAGGGTGATGGATATTATGGAGGAGAATGGGGTTGAGCCTAATGAGGTTACTTATGGGGTTATGATTCAGGCTTATTGTAAGGAGAAGAAATCCGGAGAAGCGGTTAACTTGATTGAGGATATGATTGCGAAGGATTTGGTCGTGGGTTCAGAGTTGTGTTGTAAGGTTGTTGATGTGTTGTGTGAGGAAGGGAATGTTGAGAAGGCTTGTGAGGTGTGGAGGATGGTTTCGAGGAAGAACTGTGGCCTCAACGGGGCTGTTGTTGTGAGTACGCTTATACACTGGCTTTGCAAGAAGGGGAAGGCGTTGGAAGCAAGGAATATGTTTGATGAGTTTGGGAAGGGATCGGTTGCGAGTCTGTTGACGTATAATTCATTGATTGCTGGATTGTGTGAGGGAGAAGAGCTTTGTGAGGCGGCGAGGGTGTGGGATGATATGGTGGAAAAGGGTGTTGCTCCTAATGCTTTTACATATAACATGTTGATTAAAGGATTTTGTAAGGTTGGAAATGCTAAGGAGGGTATCAGAGTTCTGGAGGAGATGTTGGAAAATAGGTGTTTGCCCAACAAATCAACCTACACTATATTAATTGACGGGATTTTGCTTTCAGGTGGAATGAAACAAGAAATCAACAAGGTAGTTTCACTGGCCATGTCGACTGGAGTTGATGCTGATTTGTGGAATATTTTTGTAAAACCTGTTGTGGGTAATGATGATGGTGGTGAAGCTGAACTGGATAGGATATTATTAGAGAATGCACTGTGATAATACTGTGAGGTATGCTGTTGACTCCATATATGCCCATGGTTCTTTCTTGGCAGGCTCTGCTTAATTGGTTGTCAACTAGAGTTAATTTATTTCAGGGAAAGATGCTAACTAATGTTTAGTATGACTGGTTGTGTGTTAATATGGAATGCTGCTTTTAATTGGTTGGGAGTGTGTGTATATATTCCAGCCACTTAATTTGAGTTGTTTATACAGTTCAGTAGATGTGCTTGCGGTAAGAAATTATTATATAGATAGTGGTGTCGGTGTCCTATATTTTTTATATTAACGGTGTCGACTTGTCAGTGTCGTGTCAGGTGTCCGTGTTGGAGTCTGTGCTTCATAGGTTGAATGTGTTCTTTGGCTTAGTTTAGTGGATTTTTTTTGCTAGTCGAATGCTGAAATGAAATAACGCGAGTGAGTGGACTTGGTGTCATATGTATTTATTCATTTTCATGTTTTGATGATTAATCTTTGGATTGAGTGCAATGCAATGATTTATGGAACTTATGATGCTGCTTTTAAATGGTTGAATTGGGTTTTTTCGTAGAACTGATGGCTCTTGGGATTATGGATTCTATTGATTGTCTCTTTGTTTTGCTGATAAAGTGAAAAAACATATCAAGTGTGACATTCTATTTTGGTAATCTGAGAGTGTTAAAAAATGAGCTGTGCCATGATGCTTTGGTTTTTTCTCTTCTACTTTCTGTTCTGCCTGTGACCTGGAAAGTTTTAATTTAGATATATAGTTTGACTGTTAGGAAAATCGTGAATTTAAGGACAAATTATGGACTTCTAACTTTAATGATGTTGGTTTTTTTTAGTCTCCTCAGTTCCTAATTCTACTCTCATCATTGATTTACTCATTCGCCTACTGGTACTTGCATGCGTTCATGCAATCATAAACAAAACTAGTGACACTTTGGGACATATTATAGTTTATGATGTTAAACTTCACTGGATTTTATTGTTGGCCGCAAAACATGACCGGAATTGATTAAAGCTATTAACCTTCAGTTTTGTCTGTGTAACATGACCAATTTCCTTTTGCAGATTTTCGAACTTCTTCGAAATCAATATTGGTATGTACCAAGATGCCAGATTTATACAAAGCTGTTGATGATGCTTAGGAAGTGCAAGCAGCCTAAAGAGGCTAGTCAGCTTTATGAAACCATGTTGTTTGAAGGGCTTAAACCTACTGTTGATGTCTTCACTGCTCTTGTAAGTGCTTTTGGTCAAAGTGGTCTCTTTCGTCACGCATTTTCTACTATTGAAGATATGAAATCAGTTGTTGATTGCAAACCAGATGTATATACATATTCTGTTCTTATAAGTTACTGTGCAAAGTTTCATCGATTTGATTTAATTGAATGCGTTCTTGCGGATATGTCATATTCAGGAATGGAATGTAACAGTGTGAATATAATTCCATGATCGACGGATATGGCAAGGCTGGCATGTTTGAGAAGATGGAAAACTCATTGACAGATATGATTGAAAATGAAAACTGCCAATCAGATGCTTTCACGCTGAATTCTTTGATAGGATCATATGGAAATGGTGGGAAAATTGATAAGATGGAGAAGTGGTATGATGAATTTCAGCTAATGTGCATAAAGCAAAACATAAAGACATTCAGCATGATGATAAAGTCGTATGGAAAAGCAGGCTTGTACGATAAGATGTAGAGTGTGATGGATTTCCTGGAGAGGTTTTTCGCCACCATTTAGACGAGGTTTCCACTTGATGTATGTATGTTATAGAGGTTAACTTGACTGTTTCATCATCATGTGTATTGGATGTTGATTGTAATTCTCATATTTGTAATAACGTGTACGCGTTGACTGATAGCATAATGTTGACTGTAGGGGAAAGTTGCTTACGAGTGCAAAATGGAGCAAGAGTTGTTTCATTAGCCATAGGAACATTTGTATTGGAACATGAGAATTGTTTTTATGTTCCTAGTCTATGTAGAAACATTTTTCAAGTCTATTATTTGGATAAATGTTATTCCGTGTGTATGGATAATATTTTCTGTATTTCTGCACCTTTGATGAATGAATTATATATAGCGAGTCCTTTTTGAATGTGGAAACTTTTAATATCATTGGCATTGTCATCTAGGCATTGAGTTAGGTTAACCGGTGCCTTCAGGACACTAGTTAAGAAAACCATACAGGGGTAATGTTAACTTTTGTGTGTCCTTAAGGCACATGTTAAGAAACCCATAGAAATGTTCTATATTAGATTAATTAATTTATGGCTTAAAGACACACGTTAGCATTTTCCTTAATAATAAAACGGGATTGAGTGAAGAACATGCAACTGATACTGGTATGGTATATTCCTCCTGAGTTGACTTTAAACACATGTAATTGATATTGATTCACAGAATCTGAGTTCAATTTTTGCATTTCAGAAAAGAGTACACATACTATCCTCTCCCGCGATGCCTTTGTCCATAATGAACAACCTTCGCCTTCGCCTTCGCCTTCGCAATGTTTTCATATTCTTGTTCAGAAAAGAGTACGCTATCGCCGCATTCACCTTATTCCTCTTCTTCTCTTATACTTTTCTCACCCGATCCAATCCTCACTCTCACTCCAATAACTCTCTCCTCAATCTCATTCCCTTCACTCCTCTCACTAACTTCAAACAACTTGGCGCACTTTGTTTGGATGGTACTGCTCCTGGTTATCATTTCCAAAAGGGTTTTGGTTCCGGATCTCGCAATTGGTTACTCCATGTTGAGGGAGGAGGGTGGTGCAATTCAATTTCTTCTTGTTCTTATAGAAAAATCACTCCTTTGGGCTCATCCAATTACATGGATATACCAGTTCCTTTTTCAGGGATACTAAGCTCTGTTCCTTCTCAAAATCCTGGTATAACGTCTACACTTCAATACTAGCAATCTATTTCTTTCTCTGCATGCTTGTGTGTGTGTCTGTGGTCTCCGTGTGTTGTTACTGTATCATTATTACACATGTTGTTTATAAGGATTAGCTTATTTGGATTTAGGATAAGTGCTTGCAAGATTTTATGAAAATAACTTTTGTTATATCTCAAGGTCTCAAGTTCGATTCGATTCCCTCTGGGGCCAATTTTGATGGGCAAGTCCATACAGAGCTTGCTCTGGCTTTAAATGGGGTCCACGCAAGTGGGCGGTGGGATTGATCCCCTAGGATTAGTTGGTCCTTGGATCGGATACCGAGTTTTCAAAAAAAAGAAGAAGAAGTTGTGTTTAGCATATAGATAAGCTCTAACAAACCAAGTGTTTAATTAAGTTGTATATCCAGATATCCCCTTAGGCCCTGTTTGGATAAAAAAGTTAATTAAGCATCGATCATATAAGTGTTTATGTATAAGCTATCTTTATAAGAAAAGATAAAATCAAGTTAGATTTTTCTTATATAAGCTGCAGGATGTTTTCATAAGCTATCTTGGAGAGCTTATGGAAATAAACTAAAAACAGCTTTAAGATATGCTACAAGATGTTTTCATAAGCTATATCGTAGAGCTTATGGAAATAAGCTGAAAGCAGCTTGAGGACATGTCATAAACTGTTTGCATAAGCTTTCCCAAACCGTCTTACAAGTGATTATGCTAGTAGATAAGCTCAAATAAGTCATTCCTAACAGGCCCTACATAGTAGATTGTCGATGTTGCAATTTTGATTGGTCTGGTGATATATTCTCTATAACTTGGCCAAGTATGTTTTAGCTTTCAAGCTCACCCTTAGATATGTGTGGTTTGTGATGCTGGAAACTTTGTGTGTGCGTTGAATAAGTGATGTTACTTAGCTGGATTTACTAAACTTATTCAGATTTCTTTAACTGGAACAAGGTGAAGATACGCTATTGTGATGGTGCATCCTTTGCTGGTCACCCAGAAAGTGAGGTTAGGATTGGTTTATCTTTACAATTTTGAAACTTTAGGATTTTATTTATCATTATTTAGCATTGCCTGTTGATGGTTTTGTGTGTTGCATATCAAGAGTCAAATGAGGAATTCTTCCTTGTTACATCTGGGTTTATTTGATGTGAGTTTTCTTCTTCTTCCAAAACACTTAATATATACAGCCGAAAGGAAGTGGGTTGTTCTTCAGAGGCCAGATCATATGGGAAGCTGTTATGAATGAACTCTTATCAATTGGAATGTCGAAAGCAAAACAGGTTATACTCTTGCTGCAATCCATTATATCCTATTTTTCTGGTATTTTTATTACTACTAGTTCTACCGAAAATATTGCTTCTTAAAATTGATAAGATAATATCTGGCTGCCAGTTCCCTAATTTACCAATTGCATTGTCATAATTGAAGATTAAAACAATTAGCAGGTGATGCATATTAGAAAGTCATAACATGTCATTAATCATTTTGTAGTCATAAATCATAATCCAAGAACTTATCTTTATTTTTATTGTCACTTGAGTTGCCTAACATAACAAAGTTATTCTCTGTTACAATGCGTTAATATTACTTAAGCAAAAAGCTAAAATAGTTTCCTTGTTTTTATTATCTTCATATATCAAACAACAGTTTTAGTAGCCAATAAGTCTTGAGCGCAGTAATTTTTTTCGTCTTCAATTTGATTTGAGCTGAACTCTGAATAGCAAAATTTAGTTCACTCAGGAGAGTATGAGTGATCATAACAAACTGGTTATCAGTTATGATGCATTGTCCCTGACCGAAAACTTATTAGCATTTGATGATAGATTAGGCTACTTATGTAGGCTCTGTTGTCCGGATGTTCTGCTGGAGGATTGGCAACTCTTATACATTGCGATAGCTTCCGACAACTACTTCCGAAGAAGGCCACTGTCAAGTGTCTCGCGGATGCAGGCTTCTTTCTTGATGAGTAGGTTTACTTAAGCCCTAGATGAATAGGGTTATCTTAACATATCATTCTTTTTTCCTACTATGATATTTTCTGGCAAAATTTAAACTGAGATTTACCATAACTACTTGTTTCTTATTACATTTTGGTGATCCTAGGACAATTTGAAAATCCTTGAAACTAGTGCATTGACTACTGACTATACCTGTATGTTACATGTTAACTTCAATGCATTATGTTACCAAGTAAATTAAATTGGTATATCTGTGTCACATAAAAATTTCAGGAAGGATATTGCTGGAAATAGCACCATGAAATCTTTCTATCATGATGTTGTCCAGCTCCAGGTAATGCTGTGTTTGCCTATATCTAACAAAATCTGTTGAGCGTGATAACTATTTATCTATGAAGTTAAATAAAAATCATAAAAAATGGTTCCACTAACGTAAGTTGTCTAAATTTCACTTATCTTTTTGTCAGGGTGTTGCAAAAAGTTTGCACAAAGATTGCCTTGCTAAAATGGAACCTTCTAAGGTAGGTTTTTAGTTTCTTAAACTTGTTACTGCGCCTTTTGGTATATAGTTTGTAACTGTAAAATTCGAGTCATGTGTTTAAGCAAAGAATAACCGATTGTTGATATGTAATGCAGTGTCTCTTTCCATCAGAAATTCTGAAAAACATAAAGACTCCTGTTTTCCTTGTTCACCCAGCTTATGATTTTTGGCAGGTAAGCTACCACGAGACACATGTTTCCTTGTTGTAAAACATTTTATTTATCTATGACAGACATATGATGCAATTATATTGTACTTAGATACACAATATTTTGGTACCTGAAGGATCAGATCCCCATCGTCGCTGGAAAAGCTGCAGATTAAGCATTCAAAATTGTGATGCTAACATGATTGCTATACTCGACAGTAAGTAAACACAATCACTACTATATAGTCTTGTGAGTTGTGATATATTATTAAGTTCTTGATCATTTTGACATCAACCTTTAACAGAAAATGTCTTTTATTTATTTATTTTTAAAAATCAATCAATTTTGTAACCTCTCAATGTGATTTGGCATAACATAGAAATGATTATTGACCTGATACCTGAATTTAGTATCCATATTGAGGCTTTGATCACTTAGGAAATTATCATTGTCAGATTTCCGTAGTTCTTTGCTGAAGGCTGTGAACGAGTTCCAGCAACGAAAGGATATTGGAATGTTTATTGATTCCTGCTTTATCCATTGTCAAACTTGGATGGGGGAGACATGGCATTCACCTCATTCTCCAAAAATAAACGATAAGGTAACTGTTGTTTTGGCTCTTTTCATATGTGATCTGGATCATATAAACTATTCATGTCATGGCATTAACCGATTTTCATCGTTGTGCTAGCTTAAAAATGATGAAATTCTATCTCTACTTAACAAATCTATTTTCTTAACTTGAAATTGCAGTGATAAGATTGTTTATATGCTTACATTATGTGTTCGGTTTATATGACTGGGGCGTTTTAAAAATGGCTTTATTGTATTGTATTGAATTTTACATGTTTCCTATTCTTTACAAGTTCTTATGTGAATTTGTTATATAGATGCTGAACACTATAAGGTTAAGAAATTATAATCTTGGAAAGACGTGCATTTAAAAAGTATAATATAACTCCATAAATACTATGACCTATGTTTGTAATCCTCATTGTTAAAGTCGTAAGAAAAGTACAATCCATGTTTGTTTTACATTTTAGTTTTCATACTTCGCTGTTATTTTATTTGTAACTACTCTTTTCTGTTGTTATCTCTGGAGCAGACAATTGCTGAATCTGTTGCCGATTGGTTCTTTGACCGACAAGTGGTAAAGCTCATTGACTGCCCTTATCCATGTAATCCTACTTGCCATAATATGGATTTCACCTGAGTATAGCGAAGCTAACATCCCAATTTTCATTGCCTGTTTCATCATGGATCCGCATTTGTAAAAAATCATGGACAAATATCAACTTGGATCCTCTCCTCCACATCTTCATAATTTTTTTAATAGAGACCGAGAGGTAGAAAAGATGGAGGTAGATGTAGAATGAAGTGAAGAAGATCCGAATCCGTCATAGATCTTCCAATTTTTGTCATTAGTACCTCCGTTGATTATTGAGTTAGTGATTATGCTGGGCTGTTCATCTTATTCACTTGCATGAAACGGTTTCTACTTTCAGTCAATAGACATTATGCGCAGCATGAAGTTGCTCCTTGATGAAATAACTCCTCTCCACCAATAAAACTCAATTCCATAGATGCCAATATCAATTGTATACACTATTCCCCCACCCCCGAAAACAGTAGTGCTTTTGTTATGGATTATTTTTGTCATTGATTGTGTTGTAAAAGTTGAGTTATTTTTGTTTCTGAAATATATATCAATTGCCACACAACTTCAGAGTACAAATAAAAATATTTACAATCTCTGGCCCTGTTGCAAGTTGTCTCCATATATAATTTCTAGATAGTTTTATGTGATACTATTTGGTGTACTCATGCATGAATATTTGATGGCCAAATAACACAGTCATTTTTTATTTTGTTAAAAAATTTGCACTATCATTTCATTACTATTTGATTCACACCAAGCCATATACATTAAATCGGACATGCATCTTTGATTATGTCAGTCTAAAATGAGTATAACCCAAAGCATGTATTGTTAACAAATACAACTACCATTGTCACATATTCACAGCTTATAGCATCCATTAATTTCCTGTTGATAACATTTTAACTTTGTATCCGTCAAATAAATTGAGACTGATGGTGGGAGCATCGGACCTATAGCGGCGGTTAATTGGGCTCCGCCGCTCAAGATGAATCCAGCACGACGATTGAGAGTTGGAGGATCGCGGACTACTACGATGATGCATGATGTTCCAGTTGAAGGAGTGCTCTATTTTAGCTTATGCATGAGGTTCCAGTTGAGTGAGTGCTCTATTTTAGCTTGTTTTGAGAAGGAGTGTCATTTTACTTCTGGTAATTTTGATAGAATTATTTATATTTTTCTCATAATATCATCAACTATTCATTATCTTATTCCATCTATTTCTCTTTGTGATAAATAGATAAAAGTATTATTGACGAAACAATAGTTAATGTTAATGTTATATTGACTTTAAAAACAAGAAATAACAAGGAACAAAATTCTTATAAAAAAATTGACAAATAGAAAGGAATGGAGGTAGTATATTGCCTAATTGATGTTTCTATCGACTAGATTGCTTCTTGAATTGTCCTGCATGATTTATACTTGATTTGCTGACTAATTGGCTAATAAACAATTAGAAGATAACATATTGGTTTACTTTTCTCCAATATTAAACTTTTTCAAAATCAAATAGCTATATATTCTATCTAAAGAACAAAAACAATTGATTTCCACAATGATGAACTTGAATTAAAAAGGATAAGTCCTTTGACATCAACCTATGATCCAAATCTACATCCCACTCTTTATAAGATTTGACCATGCATTTTAAATTGCTAGTATTTAAATTTCCTGGTCCCCTTTTACTTTTTTATAGTTTGATATTAACAATATAAATCCTTGATGACTTTGGCACATGAAATATTTATCTTTTATCAACAGCATGCCTTTTTTGATATCAATAGAGGAGCAAATTTAAGGCTTTGACTTCATAATCAAGTTATGACACAATTTTTAAATTCAAAAGTCACATGGAATATTTCCCTCACAACATGAATATGCCATTAATTGAATAAAAACAAAATATTGAGGAGCTATCAAAACAGAACTGGTCCCCTCTCATATTATAATTTTCTAAGTAATTTTGAAATTGTAGCTCTTGTGTGTATAAGCATAGTTTTTTATATCATACAAAGTATGGAAAAATGGGATAGCAAAAAGAGAAAGCAAAGAAAAAAGTCAAAAAAAGAAAAGAAAAGATGGAAAGTTAGTCACACTTTAATTAGCTGTTATATCACACATGGATACATTTACACTAATGAACGCCATATTTTTCCCTCCAAGGATATTATGACAATGGAAATGTCATCATGGTATAGCCTTCTTTCCCCTTGTGGTATATCAAGCAACTCATGGAACTCAATACCTACAAAACAACAATGAAATCGAACTTACAAAGATTGCTTTAACATATGCAGCACTGATACGAACATGGACACCAGACACAACTGAGAGACTAACACATCAACCCTAGTTATAACCACGTGTGTCGGTGTTACGTTGGTATCAAACACTGACACATGTCGGACACCAGACACACTTTTAATCTGAAGTCTCATTGATATATATGTTTGTATTTTCTCATAATATCAAAGGTCAATGTAACTGCACAACTATATAAACAAAGTTAAAAGTAAGTGCTTTATACCAGCTTTTTCGGCTGCATGACTTAGTGCTTCTTCAGTGAGAAGTTGTGCAGGATTTTTATCTGGAAACATGGTGATGAATGACTCTACTCTGGCCACTGCTTCTTCATTGGTGAAGTATTGGTAAAGTCCATCAGAAGATAGTATAAGAAATTTGTCACTTGAGTTGAGCCTGTGATGATGTAGTGAAGGGGAGCATGTGATATATGGAGATTCCCCTATGTAGTTAACTTTGAAAGTCTCTAACATTGCATCATTTTGTTTAGGCTGCAAAATAGACCAAGAGGGTCATGTATGCCATGATTATGCTCTTAGCAAATAGTTGAAAAACATAGAGAAATGAATTAAACTAAACTGAAATATCAATATTGCTTAAATTTGAAATATGGTATGAAGCGCAGACATGTACAACAAACACGACACTAACACATGTTCAGCATCATGCTGGTGTCAGACATTGACACGTATCAGACATCATACACTTTTTTAATTTTTGTGTTGGTGCTACATAATATTAACTCTTAGTATCCATTGTATTAATTGTGTTGCTACAAAACTGAAGACAATTAACAGATGTACCCTAACTGAGTCTTGTAAAAATTGATATGCCATATAATCAATTAACAAGAAATAAAAGCACTACAACTCTACTCAAAACCTTATAATATTGAGCATTTACTTCAAAAGAGTAATATAAACTAAGCAATTTTTTTTTTTTATAGCAGTACTGTTAGCAATTAAGTATAGACTTACCTGCTTAAGGAACCCTGCTCCAAAAGCCCTTGTGACATTTAAGTAACCTTTCACTCGGCCTTTCGTTATTGCAGATGGATCATCTGGATGCTCCTGTCTGATTCTATAAACCTCCTGAGATTCAAGAAACAAGTATAAGGTATTTAACATGAACATGACACAACAATTTTCATCGAGTAAATACTCAAATTAGTCTTTGAAATGTAGCAACGTATCAACTTAGTCTTTGAAATGTAAATAAAGTTCGTCCTTCGTATAGATTTATTATCAATGCATCTCTGGCATTATTTACTTAATGTTCAATTCATTCTCGAGTCCTGACATTATCAACTTAATATCATTATAGTGTCCGCAAATACCAATGAAAGAACGAATGTAAATAATTACAACTTTGGAGTTTATTTTAGAATTCAGATAACATGGAGAACCAAGTTGATACAGTTCTTCACCTTCAATGATAAAAAATTGGTATTTACTCAATTTTAACAAGTTGAAAACTACCTCTTTCACATGAGTGCTATGATCCATTGTGAGCTGAAGAAGATTCCCAATCTGAGTAGCTAAAATGGCACGACTGTCACCGACATTCATCAAATAAACATCTTCACCTTTCATCAACATAACCAAAACACAAGATCCCATCATAGCCAAAACAGGATTATGAGTAATCATCTCATCAATTATCTTCAAAAATGCATTCTCAGTTTTCCTCATTGCCTCAGAAAGTGCTTCCAACACCTCTGAGTGACTAAAACCTTCTTCACCTTTCACTTCATTAATATTTTGTTTACATAGAAACCCTTTAAGCTCATCATGAACAGCATAAAACATATTACTAAGAAGATAATCAGTTGCATCAGGACCATTAAATCCATCATAAATCCCAACATAAACCCATCCATGATCTTCACAAATCACAATATGCATACGATCCTCACCGCCTTTTCCTTGAGCCATATGAAGATTCTCACATACCATTAACAAATCTTCAGATCCACATCCATCATCATCATCCAAATAGTTATTGTCATGCAATCTTAATTCATCACTCAAACTAGTACTACAACTCACTCTTGCATTTGCATTTGCATTAACATAATCACTTTTCTTAAAAATTGAACCTTTTCCAAATGATACTGCATTAGAAAAAACCCTAAGAACCTTCTTCAAGCTGATCTTATTAGGCTTGTTCATCTTCATTTGTTCTAAACATTTCTCAATGGAATTAGGATTAAACACACGCTGGAAAGGGCTCGAAGATAACCCTTCTTCAATGGAGGTACACACAGAGGAGGTACGAGGATCATGCTGATTTTGATGTTGAGAATGCATCATTGGGGAAGTAAAAGAACCAAAACTTTCAAAAGAAGCAGATGAATCCAAAACAGTGCTGTGTTGAAGAGAGTCATCAAGGGAAATGGAAGGTGTTGATGAGGAGTTTGCACTCACGGTGGCGCCGGCCACTGATCGGAAAGTTGTGAGGGCGGCATCATCGTCATCAGAGAATGTATCGCTGGAGATTCGAGGTGGGTTTGGTCTGACATAGCTGATGGAGTTGCAAATAGCTTTGTCATGTTTCTTGGACAACAAGGTAAAGGTATTTTGTAATCTGCCGGAGACATCTCCGGTGCCGGCAGAACAAAGGCACATATTGCTGATTCTGTTACCCATTGGATAGTGCAATGCAATTCAAAGTTGTTTTAAACTTTGTGTAGTAATGTTGCAATCTTATTCAAAGTTCAAAAATGAATAGAGTTGACTTTTTGCATAGGAGTTGACTATCAGTTATTTTAGTAGCTGTTGACTATTTGAGTATTTGCCATTAGAGATGCAGTAACTTTATTTATTTTATTTTTGTTTGGATTATTGAATTTATATGAATTTAATGAGGAGTTCTTAAGGGGGAAGAATCACGTGTACTCTTAATATCAAAAATAGAAATAGCAACAACTTAATTTTAATACTTTTGACTTTGCCAAGGGGTAAGCATTAAAAACACTATGGGAGGAATTTATCAATCCTAGTTTTGTTTACTATCCTCTATTTCAATAGGGTGTAAATAAATTTTCATTATCAACAAATAACAAACAATCACTACTTTTTTTACCATATTATAGGTACGAAGTTTCTACTTCTGTTTAATAGATAATAACGTTGAAATCGTTAGATTGGACATCTTCGTTCAGATTCGAACTTGAAAAATCGTAATTGTATGTAAGTTTCAGTTGGTGTTTGTCACTTCTTATACGGAAAAAAATAGAGAAGAAGGAAAGACATGAAATCATATTAAAATTAGTCTCCCATGAAATCATATATACTAATCCTCCTCGCATGGTGTTGCCGTGATCATCTCAAGTTGAATCATATAGAAATAGAAAGTAGAGATTTCTTATATTTTGTCAATTTGTGTATGCTATCAATTCTTTTTATATCTCTGTAAGCTTGAACATAATTTTTTTCTACATTTTGTCAAAGCAATTTATACTTATATATAAAGGTGACGTGTAGTTTTGGTTGGACTTTTTTTTCTTTTAATTTTATAATTTATTTTGACAATTTTATTTATACTTTTATCATTCATTACCTAATCAAATAATTGATTTCTTTCTAAAATAACTGCATAAATTTTGTAATTTCGATTATACTTTAATTATTGTTAGAGTGCACACTTTCATCCGGTTTGAACTATAACCTGGCAGTTGTGTATATAAATGCCAGGTGGTAATTATCACTCACTCCGTCTACCAAAAAAATATAGCAATAGTATCCGGAGAGAAGTAAAATATAAGATGAGGAAAAGGAAAAGAGGGAAAAAAGAAGATGAAACCATTAGAGACTGTTTGCAGATGAACATGAACTATAAGATTCCTCAATTTCATGTACATCACCAAAGACAAAACCGAGTTCAATTTAATCTCGTAAAATATAGAATCTAGGGTTAAATATGTTTTTGATCCTTATAAATATACCAACTTTTCGTTTTAGTCCCTCTAAAATTTTCCTTCAACTTTTAGTCCCCAAAAGTTTTCCATCTCCACTTTTAGTCCCTCTTTTAAAGTAAACTCATATGTAGAGTTTATATTTTTGAATAAGAATTTCTCCAATTTTTTTTTTTATAATTTGTTAACGAAACATGAATTTAATATGAATTTTTATATTTTTTATGGTTAAAAATTCATATTAAATTTATGTTTTGTTAAAAAAACTATAATTTTATTTGGGAAATATTTTTACAATATTCTACACAATTTTATTAAAAAAAAAAAATACTAAAATTAACTTAAAAATAGGGACCAAAAGTATTGATTGAAAATTTTATAGGAACTAAAAGTTGAAGGAAAATTTTAAAAAGACTAAAACGAAAAGTTTGGTATATTTGAGAAACATATTTAACCCTAGAATCTATGTACTTGAATTTGTTGGTAAATTGTATCTTTCAGCATGCCATTTTGATGTATGATGACTAGTTGGTGGATCCATTACTATAAGTAGAAATATAATTAAGGTGAAAGTATTTTCAAGAAAATATTTTCTACTATAGAGGTACTAGTTAGCATTTCCCTTTAAATATGTACTCTTTATATTTTACATCGATTTCTAGAAATCTCGTGGAATTCAAATTTGTCTCTAACATTGTTAAGAAACAAAAATCTCCCACCCTCATTGTGTTTCGGCAAAGTTGACTTTGAGTTTCCATTCCCACAAATTTAAACTTAGGTTCCAACAAACTTAAAGTTTGAGTTGTCTGAAACACAAAAAATTCATTTTTTTTTACTTATTAGGAAAAAGAATGTTTTAGCCACTTCAAATGAATTGTGGGTTAAAGATATAATTTGAGAAGTAAGAGGTAAGTAGGTAACTTAGTAAGTCTACATGCCTATTTAATGAAGAATTATGCTCTTTACCCAACAAAAATTGATCGGTCCTAACTGAATTTCTAATTTTACCCATGCGTGAGTTAACACACGCTGCGTGAGTTAACTCACGTACCATATACCTTTTGCGTGACTTAAGTCATTTAACAGAAACACAAACACACATATTTCCAATTTATGCTCTTGCGATTTTTTCACCTTTAAATCCGATTTTCTTCATTCTTGCGCCATTCAAAGCCAATTTATCTCACAATATCAAGTAAGTGATGATTATCCTACTTCTTTGCATTTTTTGGTTGATATTTTAGATTTTTTGAAGAAATTTAAAATTTGTAGGTTTTTACAAATTAAGCTTGCATGTTAGTTTTTATGATTGTTAGTGATGAATTAAGTTAGGAATTGTATTTTAAATGTTGTTTAGAGTGAAATGTGGTAGTTTTAGGTATTTGAAATTGTTTGATTTTAAGTTGATTGAAAATTTCTTTGTATGTGTTTGATAAAATATCTCAATGATTTTTTTGTTTTGTTTTTTGGATTGTTAATGATGAAATTAGTTAGAAATATGTTTGTTAATGTTGATTATAGTTAATTTGACTGCAATGTGGTAGTTTACGGATTGAAATGACACTGCCGAAATTTAAGTGTTGTTGTTGAATTGTTAGAAATGTTGTTAAATTGTCTGTATGAAAATGTCTCATTGATTTTTTGCTTTTTGAAATGTTGTGCATATATGTCTCGGAGGAATATGTCTCATAGGCATGAGGATAGGACAGACAAACTTAGGTTAGGGAGAGTGCAGTCTTCTACTAGTAGTACACGGAGGGAGAAGCAAGCATTATGCCCTCCTTTAGCTGGTTGGGGGGGGGGGCACTAGAGTGGGTAGGGTTGATGCTCTAAAGCACTGAAGGGCAGCAAAATAACCAAAAAAAACTAGCGGTAAGAGGTGTTTTCTACGACACTAATTTTTCAATAAATTATATTTGATTCGTTTAAAAAACCGTCAATTGCTCCTATGAGCTATTCTATGTTGATGGCTTCTCATACTTATATTTGATATCTTTTGTGTCAGTATCAACACACAACAAAATGTGTAACTATCTAACCTAAACTATAATAATATGAACAATTACTTTTTCACCATTACTCTTATAATTGTTCTTGCTTTTTATGGTTTAAATGCGACCACTTTTTGTTTCAATCATTTTTATTTTACAAATATTTTAATACTTTAATTCTAAAAGTAAATGTATATTGTGTCCAATTGAAACAATCATAGTCATATATCTACCCAAAAATGTAAATTTACTTGGGTGTAAGGTGGAAGGATTAATATATCATTTGTTCATTCCAAATCAAATAGAGCGACAATGTGTTTATCCTCTTAATGTGGTGTCTCTGTTTTATGTTAAGTGCATGTAGTGGGAAAACAAGAACAAGCATAAATTAAAGCAAATGAAGTAGCCTATAGAAAAGAAGAAATGAAGTGAAGTACGAGGAAAAGGACAAACCTCTTCAAGAGCCTGAATGGTGCCAATCTTTTTAAGTTTATTGGTTGTTAATTTTATTTGCAATCAAATTGTATTTCGTTCATGTCTAAGAGTACGATCACAATTCTAAGCAGTGATTGATGTAGTCTATACCTATTAATAAATCCACTAGACATGAATCAATAAGGGAAATAGTAGTATAAGCAAGCTTGAAAAAGAAGGCACTGGATAGATCAAAGTACCAAGAGAAGGTGCAAACAATATGGAAACAAAGCCAGTGAGATGAAAAGGCCAAGTAGTGCGTGCATGAATATATACATTCTCAAGTATTATGACACACAATTTGGAATAGTCCCAAAATAATGGTTACCATTTTCATTTGTTTAAGTCACTCGAGAAATTTGTGGCCTTCATGGTCTATGTTAGGTATTGTTGTAGTCATCATTACTGATAAGTGCTCAAAAGTAATATAATTCGTGTGTTAATTCAGGTATTTTAGTGACTTGTTCTGCAAGTTATTTAAGGAAAAGCTACAAATTGTTGTATTTTTACCTTTTATGTTTTACATGCTTGATTCTACCCAATTTATGCAGGAAATGACAAGCAAGGACCAAGAAAGAAGTGTCTGAACCAAAGTCCACTCGCTTGAAGCAACCTCAGCTCGCTTAAGCGAGCAACTTCCAGAGAGCAGCTCTTCCATACCCTTATGGCACGCTTCCTGCTCGCTTGTTGAAAATCAGCTATTCGCTTAAAGAAGGAATAACTATAAATTGTTGTATTCTTACCCTTTATGCTTTACATGCTTGATTCTACCCAATTTATGCAGGAAATGTCAAGCAAGGACCAAGAAAGAAGTGTCTGAATCAAAGTCCCCTCGTTTGAAGCAACCTCAACTCGCTTAAGCGAGTAACTTCCAGAGAGCAGCTCTTACATACGCTTATGGCACGCTTCCTGCTCGCTTGTTGAAAATCAGCTATTCTCTTAAAGCGACCACAACTCGCTTAAGCGAGTACAACGTCGAGAGTAAAAAAAAACTTGCTCATTGCACGCTTCTAGAAATCAACTGCTCGCTTGAAGCGACCTCAGTTCGCTTAAGCGAGCAAGTTCCAGAGAGCACCATAATTGCTCGCTTATTGCTTACTTCCAGCACGCTTTAAGTGAAGTTCATCATCTGCAATGGATAAGGCCCACGTGGCAGCTTCCCAATGGCCAATGAAAGATTCCACAGCCGTTCGCTTGAAGCAGCCTCAGCTCGCTTAAGCGAACGAGCACAAATTGTGCCCATATAAATAATTTTCTCTTCTCTTTTCACATATTCTATTACTTTTTATTGCAATTTTCTGGTTTTAGAGAGAGAACTAGGGCATTTCTAGAGAGAGAAACACATAACAAGGGTGTTAGAAGTAGATTCTTCCCAAGATTTGTTCAGACATCATGAATCTTAGCATGGAATCTTCATCTTTCTTTCATCCTTTGCCAAGCTTTCATAGACATATGTATCTACATCTACCCTTGTGGGTTTTGAGGTATTCAAACAAGCTATTATGCAATCTTTGATCATTTAATATTTGGTTCTAGCTCTTTTATTCAATATTGTTATTATTCTTGTGTTTAATGTTTATTTTAGATTTGAAATGATATTGAAAGGTACTTTTGAATCTAGGGTTAGAATACTAATCTATTAAAGTTTTTATTCTAGACATAGAGTTTAAGTTTTAATAATCACTTTGTAATCAAGAACTTAATGTTTTTAGATCGTTTAATAGATTGGGAAATCGTCGATTAAACAATCCGATTGAACTCATGAAGTTATTTAGACATAAATAACAATTGAAATCATGACATTATTTAGACATGAATAATGTTGTTGAGTGATTGTGATAATATCGTTTAAAAAGTTAGAACCCGTTATTTGATCGCGAGATTACAGTTGTTACGCTAGGTTGATTATCTCTAACCCCAAGCAAAATGACCCTATCTCGTCTCAATTTATTTTTATGTCGAATAATTAAAATAGTTTTAAACAAACAAACATTTATACCCAAACACTTAAAATGATAATTGTCGTTAAAATGCTTATGAAATACGCTAGTCCCTGTGGAAACAATCCTAATATACTCATATGTAAATAGGAATTAGACATGTAAAAATCTTACATCAACTATATCCTTTTATTTTAACTTTCAATTTGTAAATGCTATACTCTTTAAGAAAGTCTTTCAAATATTATTCATGTATCTTTACTAACTAAAAGGAATGTGTTGAAATAAAAGACGGCTAAAAATTAAGTAAAAATATTCTATATCCTTATTTATTAATTTTGTTAGATTTGTAACAATTTAACCTAATTTTTTCCCGCTCATTTGCTTTATTAGGTTTGCAATTATTTAACCTAACAAATTCCATCTAAAAAAATGCATTGCACCAATTTCATTCCTATCCTCTTGCTTTTTTTTTCTTTTCAAGGAAATATTTTCTACACTTATTTGATGCTGCACGTTTGTTCTAGAAACTATGAGCATGTCCTTATTTATTAATTTTGTTAGGTCTGCAGCAATTTAACCTAATTTTTTCCCCCACTCATTTGCTTTATCAGGTTTGCAATTATTTAACCTAACAAATCCATCTAAAAAAATGTATCGCACAAATTTCATTTCTATCCTCTTGCCTTTTTTTTTGAAAGAAATATTTTCTACACTTATTGATGCTGCACGTTTGTTCTAGAAACTATGAGCATATCCTTATTTATTAACTTTATATCCTTTATTAACTTTGTGTTAGGTCTGCAGCAATTTAACCTAATTTTTTCCCACTCATTTGTTTTATTAGGTTTGCAATTATTTAACCTAACAAATTTGATCTAAAAAAATGCATTGCACCAATTTCATTCATATCCTCTTGCTTTTTTTTTAAGAAAATATTTTCTACACTTATTTGATGTTGCACGTTTGCTACACTTATTTGATGTTGCACGTTTGTTCTAGAAACTATGAGCATATCAATGATCACTTTTTGATGCCTCCTATTTTATACTCTCTTTTTTTTTGGATTTTTGTTTTGACAATTTTTTGTACACTTTCTTATTTAAGGAAATATTTTGTACACTTATTTAATACTAAAAAAAATGGATCGCACCAATTTCATTCCTATCCTCTTGCCTTTTTTTTTTTTTTGCTATCCTTTTGCCATTTTTTTGACAATATTTTGTACACAATACTAGAAAAATTCATCGCACTAATTTCATGCCTTTGTTTGACAATGTTTTATACACTTTTTTTGAACCAATTTCATGCCTTTATTTCATTCATATCGTGTTGTCTTCTTTTTTTTTTACAATATTTTCTGCACTTATTTAATACGTTTACCAATAGAATACCCTAATTTTCATTCAAACTCGGCTACCCTAATTTCCATGTAAACTTGGTTATATATATCAAGCCCTAAACGTGTGTCTCTCAACAAAAAAACCATTAAACCGTGTAAAAATTTCACACACAACACAAAAATCATATATTTTGATATTTAGAGCTTTGCAAATGGAAAGACGTGATCTTACAACTTATTTTTTTCATCCTTACCAATTATATATTGCATTTTATTATTCGTATGTCAATCCATTTACAATAAACCCGAGCGGAGCACGGGTCAAAAATCTAGTATAAATGGTTGTTTTAATGTTATTTTCAACCCAAACAAAATATAAAGAATGGTAATATATTATTTTATTTGTAGGTTCATGAAAAATATATAAATTGCATGCAAACTTAAAACAAAACTAAAATTTTAACAAGAAACAGATCCATGTACCATATCCTTACACTTTACGGCTTTAACCATTATGCCACTTCCATTTTTGCTAAAATATTGTTGTTTCTAAAAATGATATACATGACTAAATTATTATTTTTAAAGCCACAACTGCCCCATCGGTTCCTTTTCTCATAACAATTATTTTTTATTATTAGCAGTTCATTTATTGATAGCACTTCTTTTTCATTATTATTATTTTTTGTGTACGCTTACCACGTGTTACGATATTAAATTTGCATCTTTAAAATTGTTGAAAATTTGAATGATCGAGATGATAATTTTATCAATAGAAACTTCACTTTTATTGTAATTTTGCCGGTTTATTTATTTCTCCTATATTATATTACTTGAAGTTATTTATTTTGACTTTTTATTTGCAAAAATCTCTACTATAGATTAAAACATTACTTTGTTTTTGCAAGATAATGACTTTGATTCCATATTCATTTTTGTTGATGCAAACTAAATGTTGTTAATTTGCTTCTTTGAGGTTGTGCATGTCGATCACTTTCAATTGTCACTTAGTTTGATTAATTTTGAGTTTAAATGTAACTCTACAACTAATAATATAGCCAATTTGATATTTTATATATGAAACTCTTAGAATATATAAATGTTAGAAAGTTTTCCCTAATCCTAATCCCTCCTATTTTGGTGGGTCTAAGTAATTTCTTTGAGAAAAAAAAAAAGAGTTTGCAAGGAATTAAACCAGGTACCATATGCTTACACTTTACAACTTTAACAACTGTGCTACTTCCATTTTTGTTGAAATATTGTTTTTTGTTTTGAAGAAACTAAAATGAATTATATTACCAACCACAAGAGTCCCACCTAGTACAAGGAGTACCAGGGGATACAACAAAATGTAACGAAATACAATATTTACATAACACCGAAGAGCAAGATTAGATGAAAACTATTAGCCTATACCAAGCATGGTGAATGGGCTAGACCACCACCCATGGAGATTGAACGGAAGAGTAGTAAACTTCTCCTTCAACCACATAAATGAGAGGGACTTAATCTTGTCGACCACCTGAGTTACCGTAAGAATTTTGTCTGTAAACAACCTATTGTTTCTTTCTTTCCAAATTTCCCAGACACTGGCAAACCAAATAACCTGTAAGATGGATTGACGAACCTTGGAAGAGCCGCCCAAACAACTAAATTGAATAAAATGCTCATGCAAATGATGAGGAGCAACCACGGTAATGCCTAACCACTGATAAATGATATGCCAGACAGACCCAAAAACAGTACAGTGTAACAATAAATGAACAGATGACTCTGACGATTCACAAGCAGCCACACACTCCAACGAGTTTTGATCAATAACATTGCGACGAAATAGATTGTCCTTTGTGGGCAACCTATCACGGAACAGCCGCCAAGCAAACAACACAACTTTTAACGGGACATCCTTGTTCCAAAGAGATGTGACGGGCACCACAGTATCTGTAGGGATTAGCGTTGTTACATAATTATAGACACTTCTAACCGAGAATGAATTTGAATTTTCCAAACTCCACAGCCACCGATCCTTCTTGTTAACCTGCAGGGTAACATTAAGAAGCAGTAAAATAAGTTCCCCCACCAACTCCTCCTCCCATGCAAACAACCTCTGCCTCCAAACCCACGCACCACCATCCTCCCCCCACCCTAACTGACACATAACAGACACTGTCTCCCCCTTATACACTGTCAAATCAAAAAGCCTGCTGAATCTGACACTTAAAGACACCCCTCCAAGCCACACATCTGACCAAAAATAAGTGTGATTCCCGTCTCCAACCAAACGACTAACATTATCACGAAACCACTCCTCATTACTCAACGCATGAATATCACGCCACCATAAAGACGCCTCTCGGCCACCACCTCTCAACCGCCCCCTTCCACCCCATAACGCGCCGACAACACCTTAAACCACAAAGGCTCCCTCTCCTCCAACATCCGCCAACACCACTTCCCTAAAAGAGATAAATTAAACTCCCTAATACTCCTTACCCCCAAACCTCCAACCTCCTTTCTCCTACAGACAGTTTTCCAGTCCACCCATGATATTTTCCTGTGGTCATCACTCCCCCCCCAAAAAAAACAATTAAAAATAGATTCGATAGAGGAAATGATACTTGACGGAGCCTTGAAAAAAGAAAGAGCATAAACAGGCAAGGACGACAGGACAGACTTCAGCAAAACCAAACGGCCACCCAGAGAAAGATGTTTTGAATTCCAACCCGACAGTCTAGACTTGATACGGTTTAAGACTGGATCCCAAAAAGACAATCGTCGCGCATTACCACCAATAGGCAGCCCCAGATACAGAAAAGGGATAGAACCAATCTTACAATTCAACACCATAGCCGCTTCCGACAACCAAGAAGAAGCGACATTCACCCCAACCAACATACTCTTAGAAAAATTTACTTTCAGCCCCGACAAAGCTTCAAAAAGAAGAAGAATGGCACGCATAGCACGAATGTTGGCCCAAGATTTCTCTCCCAAAATGAGAGTATCATCTGCAAACTGAAGATGAGATACGACTGTTGCATCATTACTTCCCACTCGATAACCAGTAAAAAGATTATTTGTCGACAAAGATTCCATCAACACGTTGAACCCCTCTGCCGCAAGTAAGAATAAGAAAGGTGAGAGGGGGTCCCCCTGCCTCAAGCCCCTATGAAAGGAAAACTCATCAGTCGGCGAACCATTTACCAAAACCGACGCAGTAACAGTTCCGATACACTCTTTAATCCATTTTCGCCAAAGAGTCGGAAAACTCATTTTTGACATCACCTCATCCAAATAGCCCCAGTCAATTGAGTCATATGCTTTCTCGAAATCCACTTTAAACAGAATCAACTCCTTCTTGCACCGGCGAGCTTCATCAACAATTTCATTAGCAACCAAAATTCCGTCTAGAATCTGACGACCTTTTATAAAAGCAGACTGAGTCTCTGAAATAACAGAACCAATGACCGAGCGAAGTCTATTTGCAAGCACCTTTGCCAAAATCTTATACAAGCTACCTACCAACGATATCGGACGAAAATCATGCAACCGTTGAGGACTGTCAACCTTAGGAATAAGAGCAATGAAGGTGCTATTTATTCCTTTGGCCAACCTTCCGTTTCTATGGAATTCCACCAGAAAGCGCATAACATCAGTTTTCAGGATGTCCCAAAAATCCTTAAAAAAGCCAAAAGAAATCCCATCAGGTCCTGGGCATTTAAAATTATCACAGTCCCAGACTGCAGACTTAACCTCCTCCACTGTAAAAGGCCGAATTAGACTCACCCCTTCTGAATGAGCTAAAGTGCGTAAACGAAGATCCCCCATACTTGGGCGATTCAAATTTGTGGATTGAAAATGATTCGAAAAATGATTGTAAACCGCATTCCTGACATTATCCACCCCTTCGACTAACGTACCATTCACAAGGAAAAAAGGAATAGTGTTTCTGCGACGTCTGATTGACATAATACCGTGAAAGAATTTCGAATTTGCATCCCCTTCACGAAGCCACTGGAATCTTGACTGCTGCCAGGAAATACTTGAATTTGCTCGAGATAATGAGAACAACTCTTCAGTAAATTCATGCAGCTCCTCTACCTCCCCTTCAGATAACACCTCAGCTTGACCCTTTAAATCTAAAGCATCAATTTTATTCTTTAAGATCAAAATTCTAGAAGGTAGATTTTTAGAGTGGCGCTGATGCCAGTCCCTTAAAGCCAGCTTTAAAAGCTTCAATTTTTCCTTCAACACAAAACCTCCCCAACCATCTATACATGACCGAAACATTTTTTCTTAAAGCCACAACCGCCCTAGCGGTTCCTTTTCTCAAATCAGCTATTTTTTTTGTTATTAGCAGTCCCTTTATTGATAACAATTTTTTTTTCATTATTATTATTATTATTATTTTTATTGGTATACGCTTACTACGTGTAGCGATATTAAAGTTGCATCTTTAAAATTGTTGATAATTTGACTGATCCAAATGATAATTTTATCATTAGAAACTTACTTTTTATTGTAATTTAGCCGGCCTCTTTGTTTCTCCTAATATATATTACTTGAAGTTATTTATTCAGAAATTTTATTTGCAAAAAAATCGCTACGGTAGATTATAACATTTCTTTGTTTTGGCAAAGTAATGAATTTGATTCCATATTCATTTTTGTTGAGGTTACTCACGCCCAGTCTGTCGCTTAATTTACACAAATCTACTTATATAATCTCTCAATTGTGTTCATTGATCACAAAAATTGCTCTTTTACACCTTGCAACCGCAAAGCTTAACATAATTTACAGCTCTCATGAATCTCCCACCACCGAAGTCGCAGCAGCGTCTGTCCATCTTGGAATCATCTTCGATAATTCTCCCTGTTGAGATTATCACAGAACTGCTTTCTTTCCTTCCTGTGAAATCTCTTATGCGAATGAAGTGCGTTTGTAAGTCATGGAAAATAATAATCTCCGATTCTTCCTTTGTCGAATTGCACCTTCAGCGATCTGAACGAAACCCTCAACTCTCAATGGTATATCTCCCAAAAGATACTGATAAGAAACAAATTTATATCAGCACAGGTATTATACAAACAACTATACATTTACGATCCAATAAGTAAAAAAGAAGAAAAACAAATATTACCACAAGCAAGGTCATGTAACCACCACATGAGGCCACATATGAGTTGGAGGTAAGAGATAGTTGCTTGTACAGAAAAGCAAGTCCCATCCCACCCCATGACCAGCTGTCCAACTCGTCCATATCTTACAGCACAAGCAACCACATCAGATTAATGTTTTTACTGTTCTAGCGGGAAAAATGGTCCAGCCAAGCAAGAGCAACAAAAACGCCTTAACGCAGTCCAACCTAACTTGAGCTCGCTCGACTTGCTCCTCCTCTGTTTGAATCTCAACCAGCTGATTACACCTATTCAAGAGCTCCTCGTAGCGCCTCTTAATTACACCAAAACTGATATAAGGACCACCCTATTTTGTCATCTCCTTAGCGGTAACCTCCGCTGTAAAAAGTAGGTCCACCTCCATCATCTCCATCCCCTCGTCACGGGTTAACTCTCTATCAGGAAGGAGCCTCCCAGTGACGGGGATTCCTAGGAGACATGCCACATCATCTAGTGTGATAGTAACCTCCCCAACAGGTAGATGGAAGCTGCTGGTCTCCTCATGCCATCTCTATGACATCGCACAAACGAACCCATGAGAGATGTTCTCGTACCCACTAGTCAAGAGGGGAGTACGTTCCGGACATATTCACTTCTGACCAAAACCAGTCATTTTGTGCACCCGGCTGAGGGATTGTCAGGTTTTTAAGGCTCAACTTCTTCCCGTGCGAGATGCCTTTCACCTATGTTTTTTCCGAAACTGAAATACAAAAACAAACAACACCGTTAAATAAATAATAAGTAAAATAAACATTAAATATAAATAGAATAAGTTGTATAAATAGTAAAAGAAGTAAAATAAACATTAAAATATACTTACATCGGCATCGACCCATATCCTGCATGCCACATGTCCACCAAAGCGAGGTAATAGCGAGAGGTTAGAAGGCCCCTGCATAGCCGTCCGGTTTGGCCTCGTACACCATCCTCGGCACCCCCTGAAAATGACCCCCACCACCATCATCCTACTGAGGCCGAGGCTCCTCAATATCTTCTTGCTACTCAGGCTCGTCAATATCAGGTTGCTCCTCTTGCTCAACAACAGGCTGCCCATGATGATGCTGCTGATACGCCTCAAGCTGATACTGGTGAGACTGAGGCTCCTCAAAATGATACGCCCGAGGCTGAGGATCCTGATCAACCTGATAATCTTGCTGATACTGTGTCGGGTCCATCGTCTGGGATCGACCAATATGTGACGAAGAGAGTCCAGCAAACATTGGCAAGTCTCGTGCCCCCCACTCTCCCTCGACCTCGGCCAACTAAAGGAGAGACTACCACTTGCTTCTCCCTCCATACACTACTAGTGGGGGCAGACCACCCTGTCCTAAGTCTGTCACTTCTATCCTGAGACGGCTCAGGCGGTCTCTCTGACGTATTCCTCCGAGGCATATCTACACAACATTTCCAATATTAACAATTCAATCCGTAAACTACCACATTGTCCTGAAACATACTATAACCAACATTAACAAACTATATTCTAACTAATTTCATCATTAGCAATTCAAAAAAAAAAAACAAAAATAACCATTGTGACATTTTACCAAACACATAGAGTGCAATTTTTAAACAACTAAGAAATCTAACAATTTCTAAACCCTAAACTACCACATTGCACCCTAAACAACATCTAAACAACAATTCCTAAGTTAATTCATCACTAACAATCATAAAAACTAACATGCAAGACAATTTTTTAAAAACCTAAAAATTTAAATTTTCTTCGAAAAATTTAAAATTTCAACCAAAAAAATGCAAAGAAGTGGGATAATAATCACTTACTTGATATTGTGGGCGAAATTTGCTTTGAATGGCGCAAGAATGATGAAAATCGGATTTGGGGTGAAAATATTCGAAGTTGGGAAGTTTGGGAAATGAGGGAAATGGCTTCTGTTTTGCTGTTAAATGACTTAAGTAATGCTACGTGAGTTAACTCACGTAGCGTGACTTAACTCACGCAGCGTGACTTAAGTTGCGCACAAATTACAACATGCGTTAGTTAAGTCACGCAACGTAACTTAACTAATGCAGTGACATTATTGTCTCTTCAGCTGAGTGAGAGCGAAATGTGCAGGGGGAGAGCAGTATTCTTTGAACTGAACCTGTTAGGACATAAGCCCATGAGGAGAGCCCAATTCAAAAGACTAGTCCAATAGGTGGGAGAACCTCAAGGCTTAAGTACCACATCAAGCACTTTGATATACTTGATGTGGGATTTCTAACATTGCCACGCCCTTTAAAGGCCGACGTCCACATCGGCTTTCACTCTATCGCCACTGACCTGATGGTAGCCCTTTCCTTTTTGGCGGCTTCACTCACCTATCAGTAATTGGTGGAACACCTTAATCCAGCCTATATGTAGCCCTTTCCGTGGTCCAACTCTCAATGAAAGCACCAATTGTTATGACTTAAACCCATGAAGAGAGCCCAAACCAAAATACCAGTCCAATAGGTGGGAGAACCTCAAGGCTTAAGTACCACATCAAGCACTTTGATATACTTGATGTGGAACTCTTAACGGAACCCCTTTTATAAAACCAGTACTAACAAGCTGGATGTGAAACAAATTAGTCAATAGTGGACGATAGTGGTGCGCGCTATAGCTGCTGCGTGTAACGTAGCGGTGATGAACTCTTCCTCTATTTTCACACGATCCCTTCCTCTCTTCCTCTTCCACTGTTCAGATTCATTTTGTTCTCTTCCTTTGTTTTCTTTTCATCTGTTCTTTCTTTAGTTGTTCCTCTGTATTTTGTTTGATGGTTTCACTGATATTATTTCTGTTACTTATTTATTTTCTTCTGTTTTATGGTTTCTATGTTCTATCTTTATTCCTCTATTTTATTTTGTTTTATGGTTTCTCTTGTTTTTTTATTTATTTTATTTGTTCCTATGTCTTTTGTTTTTTGATGTTTTGATTTATGAATGTTTCATGAGATTTGAGTGTTATAACTTATAATTAATTTTATATTAAATATACGTTTGCTTATACTTTATATTATTATTCATGTAATTCGTCCAAAAAACTATCAAATATTGAGGATTGCTATTTGTCATACCGCTGTACGCTATCCCGCTATTCTACTTTTGGAGTCGGTCGCCACACACCACCATCCAGGATTCACATCCGCTATACTTTTTTTTTTTTTTTTTGATGTTTTACTATTTCACTCTCCAATCTAACAAGAGTCCATTTTGAATTGTAGATCTTCAATACAAACTTCAAAGATGTAAACGTTATTGTCATCGATGATACATGGCTGGCTGGTATTCTACAACTCTACTCCTTCGTCTTGTTTTCCCTTTTATTTGGTTTGTCTGTCATATTTTCATGTAAGAATAAGAATAGAATGTCAGGTAAGAATAAGAATAAGAAGTCTTTGTGTTTGATGAGCAAATTTAAGAGGATATTAAATTGTATTTTTTACATGCATCAGGGAATTTGTTATTTTTTATTTTGGTTTGAAAGAGTCTAGTGGAGTTTCTTATACAAAAAGTGAGGAATTGTTGTTTCGAACCCACACCTCAGCACATGAAATGTTGTTGCAGTCTTTTATCATATGACTTGTACTTACGTGACATACCTTAGGGATATGATTCAACTCTTACATTATTTCTCAAGTTTGAATTTTGGATCTATTTCTAGATCTTTTAGGGCATGTACTATACATTTGTATCTTAGTTTTTCAATTTTATTGTCGATGCGTGGTAGTTTATGGATAAAAGCCAAAAACCTGACATAAAAATGAAGTTTGACATACGGCTGTAACACACACACAAAAGGAAATTTTTGTTGTAGAACCAACACTTATAATTGAATGCTTGTCCGGTGTACAACATGCATCGGTGTCTGAGAGCGACATATATGTTTATGTTCAATATTTTCATTTTAATAAATTATTGTCGGTGTCATATTGTGTTTGGTGTTTGTATCTGAGTCAATATTTCGTAGGAAGTTGCAGAGAAAATTGAGAGGGTGGTCCTTCCTCCTGTTCTACTTGTTCAAATTGTTTGTTGAAGGCTTTTTTACATCCATTTAACAGTGTTGTTAGATGTATTGAGCATGGTTTCCTTACACAAGACATTTGCAACATCTTATTGATGACATCTTATGGTCCTTCATCCTATAGTAACTTCCGTTCTCCCTGTTTTCTCTCGCCATTTCCATTCACTTCCTTCGCTAGTCACGTTCATTGCTCAATTCTTCACCTCGTTCATCACTTTGTTAATCACTTCACAATTTGTGTGTAGTGATCTAAATATTGTATCCCTGTTAATATTAATGAGAACTTGTGATTGGATTTTATTGATTTTGTGTTATTGAACACAAATTCTAATATTATCCTAAATTAATGAATTATCTTTGCTTATTCTTTTGGTGAATTTCATTGAATAGGTTGGTTCCTAGATTGATGAAATGCTTTAGTGTAGTTCATGTCTTTAATCATGGTAATTTTACTTTGGTTTCCTTCTACTTTATGGTAGCTAATGGTCTTATTAATTCTATAGACATGAAAATCTGGTTATGACCTATGATTGACTAGTCCTTTGCTTTATAATGTACACAATGGAGAAAATGAGAATGATAAAGAAAACAACCATTACATTCGTTCCATCTAATCTCTTCTCAAAGATAAGTTCTTCTATTAATTGCGTCAAACTGCGACCAAGTAATCACATTAATCAGAACTTCTATATGTTTATGTTGTAGATTTCAAAATACTTGAAACCGGTTGAGGAAGTCTCTTATTGAATCTATCAGTTCACTAGTTAGATAACTATGTTCCTTACATAAGTGTCAATTTTTTTTTTGAAGGAGCATAAGTGTTGGAATTGATTTTAACAGATTCAATAGGTTGCATGTTCTATTCTTTCACTTCAAGAAACTACACACCGAGTTCACCTCCTCCGGTGTTCAGAACACCGTGTTCTATTCTTTCTCCCACACAGGAAACATATGAGTCACGCTTTGATTCTGTCACCGGATTCAACACAATATGGAGATATTTACCGTTAAACAAACTCCGCGTAAAAAGTAATCTAAAAAGATAATTGCTCAGCGTTCCCCTCATTGGAAGCACACACTTTCGATAGTTTATTTTGAGCATATAGTGGGAGCAGATTGAGAAACTATCAAACAGGTAATGATGGGGGATTTGAACTGTGTTTAGGTGCAAAGGACGGACACTGCTTTATTGATTGTTGTTGTGCAATTATAAGCGATAAAAAAATGATCCTTAAGTCAATTGAATGTTTCCACTTTTATTTTACACTTAATTATTTTTGGCTTTAATATGCAATTATGGGTCGTTTAAAAATTGGTCTCTGTAATTGCTAATCTTTGCAATCTGCACTCCCAAATATTAATCATTTAAAATCTTGTCTTTTGACCCAGTTAATTACTGCCACGTCATCAAATTACTGACCAGAAGATGCGAAATTACCAAAATACCTCTGCTTTCAGACTAGAAGGTGACGGTGGTGGTGGAATTGGAGAGGAAAGAACGCAGGGGTATTTTGGTAATTTCACACCTTCTGGTTCAATAATTTGATGACGTGGCAGTAATTAACTGGGTCAAAGGACGAAAATTTAAATGATTAATATTTGGGAAGGCAGATTGCAAGGATTAGCGATTACAGGGATCAATTTTTAAACGACCCCTAATTGCAAGGACGAAATACATATTAAAGCCATTATTTTTTTACCATTTTATAGTTCCTTGCGAGTAAAAGTGGAAAGACATAATACATTAGTATAATATTTTTTTTATACATGGACAAAACTACGAAAAAACAAAAACGAAAAGAAAACTAGGCTACAACCTAAGAACTGCACTCTAGACGCATCAGCAAGAGTAGATCATCCAAGTCCGGGAGGGGGTTCTTCAAGCTGCACAAAGAAGAATTGTGATTGACACCATACTTAACTAAAAAATTTGCACACCATTTGCTTCTTATTTTGTCTGCACGTGAGTTGCTGTTTTTTATCTTGCAGGGTGCTTTGTTGCCTTCAGCTTCTCTGCCTTTGTTTTAGTCCCTTGGGGGTTTTGATCCTCTTGTATGGTGGTGTTTTGAATTTGTTGTTGTCTGATGGGGATTAGTCTTTGTAATCGTGGGTGTGGGCTTGTAATTCGTTTGTGGTCTGTTTTGTTTTGTTGCTGTATTTTGTTCCCTTAGTGCATTTGTTCGTCTTGTGCAGGTGTTTCGGTTTTTCTTTTCCAACGAAAGTTTAGCCGTTTAAATAATATGCATGGGGTTTTATAATTATATATTTTTTTCAGAGATGAATTTGAATTAAATAAATTTCAGAAGTACTTTGGAGTTTAGTACATGCGCCTTTGTTTACCTATTTTATATGTGGTGTTTCAACTGTCGACTAGATTTTTGTTCAAAATCTGTTCTTTTACTTTTATCAAGTTAATAGATGATCTGAATTTTGTCACGTGTACTACGAATTTTGTGGTAAGATTAAACTATCCGGTTTCAATTTCGTCACCACTTGCGTTGGTATTGTGTTATTTTCCTGGTATCTTTTCTGAACTTTGTCAACTCTTGAAATTTACTTGCTGCATTCCTATGGTTTTCATCTATCTTAAACCTTTTGGTTTGCCCTACCCTGAAAATTGCAACTGATCAATTCTTTCTTTTTTGATTTTTTTCGCTGGCTTCTTTTCTGCTTTTATTTATGCTATTGCAACTACGAAATTTGTCTAACAGTGTACATGATTGTGTACACACAATGTGCATTTTAATTTATATAACGAAAGATGAAGCTAATGGGCTATAAATCTTAACTTTATTCTTGACCCCCTAATACTTTTTACTGTAATAGAACACATTCAACACCCTATTGTGAATATTGTGAACAAGTATTTGTTGTTCATTGCTTTTGTATTGTCGTCAACGAAATTGCTTGCAGACGCCTCTTTCTTGGCACTGAAATGTTCCAAAACATGAGCAACTGATCATTTATGTTCATAAACTATACTTTTTTTAAATCTTGAGCTACACAAGACGCAGAGAGCAAGACACAACAAGAACAATAAAAAGCAGGAGCGCCATATATAAACGGAACACTCGAACCCTCATACATGCAATTTTTTCGGATACCTTAACTAAGAGTATTTGGTTACTTGTGTTATTGGTATGTTACCTTAACTAAGAAAGACACATTTCAAGTACCTAATACAAATTGAGAGGCCTGCGACCATACTGGTTTGCAATATTTCTCTCCGTCGCAATCTTGGGACGGAATATGGGACAGAAGATAAATAATTTTATCAGCACAATTCTTATATATCCGTCTCAAACTTTGTGACGGATTTAAAATTTCCGTCCTAAGTCTGAAATATGCCTTTTCTATTAAATTAATTTTCTTTTTAACATCTTTACAATTATTTAACAAAAAATTCATAGATGTTAATTAATTCAAAATAACAAAAATTAATTCAACATAAATGGAAAACTTTCGTATTTCATTAAATCAACAACAATTACACCAATGGTAGAACAATTACATAGAATTCAAGATACTAAAGATGGAATATTTTGGGCTAGCTTATGAAATAAACTTGAACTAGGAAAAACTTGAGATATTTTATATGGTCCTTCCTTCTTTAAAAAAATATGAAAAGTTGATCGAATCACATGTTAGCGGTGGTTGATTGTGAGATGTTCTATGATGAAATTCTTCTCTTTTTGGTTTTTGAAATGTCCTATAAAACAAAAAGCCAAGTTATTCTTCTCTTTTTATTGCGTTAACGTTTGAAAATTATGAACGTTTTTTTTTCCTAAACACGCTCGCTCATCAAATCCAGCACCGCTTCATGGACATTTGCATTTGAGAGGTAGTGTTAACTGGTTGATAATACGCAATTACATTGATGATTATGAACAATATGATTGCGAATATATTACTTCTATTGAGCAATCTATGATTGTTTCACTTGATCTGGGTACAGAGACATGGAAAGAGTTCCTTCCCCCTCGAGGTTTTGATGAAGTCCCATGGTATACGCCATCTCTATGTTTGTTGATGGATTGCATTTGTTTTTCTCATCTTGTCAAGGAAACCCATTTGGTTATATGGCAGTTGATGGATTATGGAGTTGAAGAGTCTTGGACTCAATTAGTTAACATTAAGCTTCAAATTCTGACAAAAAAAATTGATTCTAAGTCGTTTCCATGGTTACCAGTGCACCTTTCTAAAAATTATGATACACTGATACTGGAAAGCTTTCTTGAAGACGAACCAATTGTCTATAATTTGAGTGATGGTAGCGTAGAGAGAACTAGAATTATCAATGGTGAATGCTCATGGATCTATATGAACAATTATGTCGAAAGCTTGGTTTTGTGTCATTGAAAGTAAGTCCTCTTCAAATTTATTTGAATTTCTGTTAATATTTTACATGATGGCTTTTATCTGATTATTTTGGCTATTTGTTACAATTTGACATTCTCTCCATTGAATGAATTTCTTTTGCTTTTATATTTAAGGTAATTCACACAAGAGAAATTCCTTCTCTGTTGAATATTCTTGAACGAGTTGGTTTCAAAACTACTAAATATTGAAATGGTCTTCGTTGAATGAACTGAGAAAACTTTGGCATAGATACGTCGTTAAATGAACTGAGAGATCCTCTTAAGATGTTTAGAACATGCCGATGTTTTTGCAAATCCACAATTATTGTATATTCTTCTATTTTGTTTAAATGGTCGGTGCACATCCATGCTGATTTGCAGCTGAATTGAAGAGCAAGAACCATTTTACTCTATTTATTTTCTTGTTCTTGATAATAATGCTGGTATAGAATCAAGATTTTGATATACACTCATTGTGCGACTTCTTGATAATAATGCTGGTAATTGTCGAGACCCTTATTCATGGCACATCATGCCCTTATGAGCATTATGCGACTTCTTGCTTTTGATATATGTGTGCTTTACTACTTCACTCTCCAATCCAACAAGATCTCTTTTTGAGTTGTAGATCTGCAATCCTAACTTTAAAGATATCAACATTCTTGATGGTACATGGTTGGATGAGGAAATGATACGAAGAAAGAAAAGAAGGAAGAGGCTTATTGTAGCTACGAATGCGTAAATTATAGTCCCCTTTATGTTTATCTTTTTGGTTTCTTTGTAGAACTTCACGTATACTTTTTCCTATGCAATTTAAATGCACTTTTATAAGATCATTCGGGTATGAACAAGAACCACTTAAAAATTAATAAACAATAATATATGGTGAATGTTCTTTAATTCTTTCTTCCCCTTTTATTTAGTTTGTCTGTCAAATAAATGTCACATTCTTTCTTCCAAGTTTGCTCAATAGAATGTCATTTCAAAATAAGAAGTATTATGTGTCTGTTATAAATTAGGTTTTGTTATTCTTAGAATAATAATAGTGAGCAAATAACAATACGCCTTGAAAACAAGTTTCAGCTACAGCTTTTATATTATACAGTATCTCATAGTTAGATCTATGAATCTATTTCAAAATCTTTTATTTCATGTACTATACACTTATTTCATAATTTGAAATCCTTTTCACATGTATTTAATACTGTGTTTAAGAAGTATTGAGCGTACGTCAAAAAAAAGAGTATCGACATGGTTTTCACTGCAGAAGAATCTGAAGGTTTTGGCTTTGTTATTATATGCTCTTTTAACAGGCCATGCTTTGACTAATTTGGTAATGTTTAACCAGCAAAGAATCTGCTCCTAGCTAGAATTATAAATGATCTGACCCGATACCTCCGAATAAGAATGAAAAATATTAATCGGGCAGCGGACATTTTTCTTGGCTCCTGTGCAAAAAATATTATATCATATGCATATATAAAGTGTGAGTAGGAAGTGAAACACCAGGAGCATAACACATGGGAACAAGCTTCCCAACAAGATGAGCCATGGAAATGGCGCGAGATAATGAGATATAAAATAATTTTTTTTTATCAAAGCTTTTATTAATCATAGAGTATTCAGCTGAGTCTTGGTAGATGGTGGCGTTGTCTTAAATGTTATCTCACTTCTAACATTAAAGAAGTTGGGTAAACATGAAGTACTCAACTTCCTTAATGTTAGAAGTGAGATAACATGTAAGACAGCATGACCATCTATAAACTTGACATTTAATGACAGCAAAAAACCGTAGATAAATGTCTTTTAATCGTAGGTATAGCACGAAATACCTATCTTCGGCAGATTTTTTCGTGGACAATTGTGGCACTATCTGGTGTTACCTACGGATTTTGGCTGTGGGTATTAAGCTTAACCAGAAAATGCAATATTTTCACCTACAGCTCTTTTCGGTCACTACACACTTCAGCAATACTAGTATATTGACCTCACACTCCTGATGTTTAATTAATTAGAATTTTATTTTACGAGATTAATTTAATTAAAACTAAATACAATAAATTAAATAAACGATTAAAAAAGCATGTCAAATTACAAAATAGCTAAAAATAACAATTTAAGAGTATCATAAAAGATTTACTTTCATTTGGATTCAAAATCAGCTTCACAAATAGTTTGACTCAATCACCCAAATGGTTCTAACATCATAAAATAGTTATGATAAAGTAATGCCAACACCTGCCATTCTTCAACTCCTTGCATGAAGTCACAGTTCAATTTCAAGATGAAAATAGTGAAACACTCGTCTCTTTTTAATGTTTAAAAAAAATCCTTGTATACCAAACCCAGCCTCTCCTGAAAGAAACATAACCAGAACACATAAATCATAACAAATGAGACTAGAAACTGCAAACTTAGCACAAAATGAAACAAAATCAGAAACCGTAATAAAAAAAATTCATAAACTAGAACATTGAATTTGAAGGAAGCTTCAAGCTGCGATCTTTGGTGGGTGGTGGAAACATTGAAGAGATTTATCACAAATCTTAAAATTGCAAACTCCTTGTTACCAAGCAAACAATAATTGAAAAGTAATTCGCAAAATGTTTCAAAAACCAAAACTGCCAAAACTTAACGTCGGTTAAAACCCACTTGGGTTGGCCTGGTGGTATTAGCTAGGGACCTGGAGTGTGCTCCTCCTCAAGGTCTCAGGTTCGATTCTCCTCATTGACAATTTAAGTGGGCAAAAAATTAATCTCCCAACACAACAAAATGACCCCATAGGCAATGTTGTGTCATGCAATCCTCCCTGATGAGATTATCACACCCTGCTTCCCCCTCGAGGTTTTGGTCAAGTACCACGTATTGAGTCTTCTCTATGCGTGTTGATGGATTGCCTTTGTTTTTCTCATGTTGTCGAGCTAACCCATTTTGTTTTATGGAAGATGACAGATTATGGAGTTGAAGAGTCTTGGATTCAATTACTTAAGATTAATTTTCAAAATTTTGAAAAAATTTCCTTCCGAGGGCGTGCCATGGGTTCCATTGCACCTTTCTAAAAATTATGATACACTGTTATTGGAAAACAATCTTGAAGACCTACCAGTTGTCTATAATTTGAGAGATGGTAGCGTAGAGAGCACTAGAATTACCAATGGTTAATGTTTGTGGGTTTATACCATGAATTATGTTCTAAGTTTGGTTTTGTGTCATTGAAAGTAAGTTCCCCTTCAAATTTATTTGAATTTTAGTTAATTCTTGGATGTTGTGTGATTATTTTCTATTGGTAATGCGCACAGGAAATTCCTTCTCTTCATTATTCTTGAATGAGTCTGTCTATAGAACTTAAAAACAAAGCTAAATAATTAAATAGTCCTTGAGTTTGGAGGGAGGATAATACTAACAAGTTGGATGTGAAAGCAAAAATGTGTTTACAAGAAACTGAACCATATCAATAGTAGGCTTGGACGAATTTATTATATATATAGATGTATCCATACATGAGAAAAGGAAAAACAAAAGCATTTTGTTTCAAACTTCTATTAATTTGTTTTACCTCAAAACCTTGGTATAGATACTTTGTTGAATGAACTGAGAGATCTTACGATGTTTAGAACATGGTTATCAATATATTTGTATAATCAGTTTGTGCACATCCACGCTGATTTGCAGAGCGAGAACCATTTCACTTTATGTATATATTCTTGTTCTTGAGAATAATGCTGCTATGGATTCTAGTTTTTGATATACATTAATTGTGTCACATGTGGTCGAGACTCTTATTCATGGCACATCATGCAACTTCTTGATTTTCATTTATTGGTGTTTTACTTTTTTTTTCTCCAATCTAACAGGAGCCCTTTTTGAGTTGTAGATCTGCAATCCTAACTTTAAAGATATCCACATTATTGATCGTACATGGCTCATGGCTGGGTGAAGAAATGATAGGAAGAAAGAAAAGAAGAAAGAGGCTTATTGTAGCTACAATTGCTTCAAATCATAGTCCTTTTTATGTTTATCTTTTTGGACTGTTTTATATGCAATTTAAGTGCACTTTTATAGGACAATTCGGGTATGATAAGATTTTTTTTGTAGTTAAACAATAAACAATTTTTCTGTCAAATAAATGTCACATTTTTAACCATCTACAATGCAACTGTTCCCCTTCCAAGTTTGCACAATAGAATGTCATTTGAAAATAAGAAGAATTTACTATGTGTCTGTGTTATAAATTAGGTTCTGTTATTCTTACAATAATAATAATAATAATAATAACAACAACAACAACAACAACAGTGAGCAAATAACAATACGCCTTAAATATATGAGATTTAGGGGAGTAAGTTGTATTTTTCCAAACCTTATGGACATGATACAATTTCAGCTACAGCTTTTATATTATCTACAGCTTTTCCACAATAATTGAGCATCTTTCTACTATATTAAATTGGTTTTTCTATTATGTGCAAATTTGCAGTGTTAAGAAGTTCAAAATAATAAATTCGTATTAGAATTTATGTATTGTATATTAAATATATAACTTTTTAATAAATTGTTGTTTTTAATAAAAAAAATTGCTACATTTAATTTCTTTAACACTTACAAATTTTTTTTTTTTGGCCAGGAACACTTACAATATATTTTTTTTTTGAAGAAAGAACACTGACAATATTTTAAATGTTGGAAAAACTCATAGACAGTGCCGCACACTTTGTAGCCGAGGGTTTAACTTTCAACCTAACCTTCATAGACAGTGCCGCTTTCATGAATCTCTCACCACCGAAATCCCACCAGGGTCTGCCCAACTCGGGGTCGACCCTGATTACCCTTCCGGACGAACTTATAAGAGAAGTGTTTTCTTTCCTTCCAGTGAAATCTCTTATGCTACTCAAGTGCTGCTGTATGTCATGGAAAACACTCGTGTCTGATAATTTCTTCGTCAAATTGCACCTTCAGCGATCCACACAAAATCCCCAACTCATACTCAAATGGCCGGTGTATAATAGAAACGTAGGTGCAATGGATACCATAGTGTTACCAATCTCCGTGAGTCATTTGCATGAGAGTCCGTCGAAGCCGATCACCCTTACCGACGTTCCTTCCTATTTTTTGAATAATATGGATTGTCGTTGGGTCGTTGGTTCTTGAATAATATGGATTGTCGTTGGGTCCTAGTCAAATTATGAAAAAATTTCCTTCATGGGGCTTTCCTTGGGTTCCATTGCACCTTTCTAAAAATCATGATACACTGTTATTGGAAAACAGTCTTGAAGACATACCAGTTGTCTATAATTTGAGAGATGGTAGCATAGAGGGAACTAGAATTACCAATGGTCAATGCTCGTGGATCCATAGCAAGAATTATGTTGAAAGCTTGGTTTTGTGTCATTGAAAGTAAGTTCCTCTTTAAATTTATTTTAATTTCTATTTTTTTTTTTTTGAACAAGTTATTTTAATTTCTATTGATTCTTGAATGTATGTGAAAGTAAAAATGTCTTTACAAGAAACTGAACCATATCAGTAGTTGGCGAAGTATACATACATAAGAAAGGGAAAAACAAAAGCATCTTGTTTCAAACTTCTATTAATTTAAATGACCTCAAAACTTTGGTATAGATACGTCGTTGAATGAACTGAAAGATCCTCTTACGATGTTTAGAACATGGTTATCTATTATATTTTAAGCATGCCGATGTCCGTGCACATCCACGCTGATTTGCAGAGTGAGAATCATTTTTCTTTATATATATTCTTGTTCTTGAGAATAATGCTGCTATAGATTCTAGTTTTTGATATACATTTATTGTGTCACATGTGGTCGAGACTCTTATTGATGGCACATCATGCTCTTTTGAGCATCATGCAACTTCTTTAAGTTTGATTTATTTGTGTTTTACTATTTCACTCTCCGATCTAACAAGAGCCCTTTTTGAGTTGTAGATCTACAATCCTAACTTTAAAGATATCAACATTATTGATGGCTGGATGAGGAAATGATAGGAAGAGAGAAAAGATGAAAGAGGCTTATTGTATCTACAATTGCTTTAAATTATAATACATGGTGGATGTTCTTTCATCCTATTTTTTTTTCCTTTTTATTGATGGTACATTTTATTTTATAAATGTCAGATAAATTGTATTTTTCCAAACCTAATGGACGTGACACAAGTTTCAGCTACAGCTTTGTTATTGAGCATAGTTGTGTTTAGGAATGCACCAAGGCTAGATGGAAACCAAAGTAGCATGATAAAGCCAAACACAATGAACACATAGCCACTTGTTATACACCTTTTGATTGATAGCTCCATAAACACTTTCCAAATTGTTGCAAATTCATGGTTAATTGATTTTGTTTGTGTCACAAAAAGGTAGAGCAGTTTTTTCCACATTGATTTAGCATCTTTCTCGTAAGTAATGAGATCCAAGATGTTGTCATCAATCATTAACAAATGTATCCACACATATGTTTCTGTAGTATGGTTCAGATCAGCATATTTATCATATGGCTTAACTGTACAGGTTGATGTCAATTCTTCACTTAAATCAGAATCATTCATCTTACTTCTCTGGAGGGCATCACTTGACTCATTCAATGTCACCATAAGAGTTATATTAAATTCAATTGTTCACCACAAATTAATTGTCACATGCCAACCAACGCTCTAATGTCAATTGCCGGGACTGGAGCACCAAACTCCTTGTAAGACTTTGATGTTTCTTCCTCGGCGCATCTTGCGCTAGGAAGACCTTTTATCGTGGTAATATAATTCATTTTAGCTTCAAAAAAATGAAATGTCTAGAGTCTACCCAAAAAATAAACACCAACAATTATAGCACCAATAAAATTCTAGCCAAGAATTTTCCTAGTACCACCGGGAGATTAACTGATTGACAAAATCATTATCAATAGTAGTGGAAACCAAATAATAAGGGAGCACTTCCACAATAGTTAAGGTGCGAAAAACGCAAGAAGGATGGGTTGAATTGTTTAGACTTTTTATGAAAATCTTTTTATAAGTTAAAAACTAATAAGAGGATGCCAAAGATAATCATAGAAGAGTAAGACACACATATTTATCTTGGTTCAGCCCAAAATTCGAGACTACGTCCAGTCCTCTCACCAGAGAGATTTTTCCACTATAATCACAAAAGATTATAATTTACTTAGACACGCAAGTCTACGATTTTCTACCTCTCCTTGATGACTTCTACAATCAAAGTTTACAATAACTTTTTTGTTGTTTACACTACTGACTCAAAGAGTGTTAAACTAAATTAAGCTCAAATGATTTCTAAACACTAAATTAAGCTCAAATTATTTCTAAACACTAAATTAAGCTCGAATGGTGGAATGTCTAATAAAAATTTCTTGTTGAAATCTGGACATGAAATACAAAATGTCTAGAGACAATGAACTCTTTAGTGGAAAGATAAAAAAAAAAAAAGAACATAGCCTTTATAACCTGACTTGTAACCCAAAAAAAATGACTTTCTAGTGTATACTGTATTTTGTTTCTGTTAGATTGTAAAGTGGATGGATGTGCAAGACAACCGTAGACTTTAAAAACATGAGATAAAGCATATGACCCAAAAGTGTTTGGAAGTTTGTATTGAAAAGGCAAAGCTCTACCTACTTCAAGGAGATGTTAATGTTTTCTCATAACTCTCCCACTTTTTTGGGGAGTTTCAACACATGATTTATGATGGATGATGCAAAGAGAATCATAGAAGCAGGTTAAAAGAAACTCAAGGCCAATATCAGATAACACAATCTTAGGAGGAATATGATGTTGAGTTTGAATTCTAGTAATGAATTTATGATGATGATCAGAAACCTCAAGTTTGGATATAAGAAGAACAATCCATACATATATGCTATGGGTCATCTAGAATAGTGAGAAAATATTTATGGCCATGCACAAAAGACACTGAAATATGTCCCCAAATATTAAAGTGTAAAGGATCAAAGTTTGAGGAAACATGGGAAATACTTGATGAATAAGGTAAATGTTTAAGAGATTGATTTAAATACAGAATTAAGCAGTCATGCATGAATAAGGTGATCGCGTCGTTCCCAAGCACTATGATTCAAATCATCAAGACCAGGAATTGGAATATTACCAATGATAAATGCAAGCCTATTCCTTGCACCAAGTGCCCGCTGCATAGAGTGTTTCCATGTAAGGTAATTGGAAACATTAAGTTTTCGAGAAACCACAATTAGAATTGGGATCTTCGGTTGGATGAACATAGAAGATCAAATTAGTGTCTTGTTGAGCTTGTATTTGACGATAATCCAAGGATCAAATCAAGAAGCGAAAAAGAAAGACCATGAATTGGTGCAGAAAACGTCGCGAAAATGAAGATCATAAATTGGTGATCTTGTGCAAAAAACAAAGAAAAGCGATTCACAATGTTCAATCACGAAGAAACAAAGAAAAATGAGAATGAAAAACTTGTTGCAATCGAGAAATGAAGAAGAACAAGTTTCTGAATCAATAGAGGATGAAGAACAAAGGAGAAAACGCAACGCAAAAACAGTTAGGATCAAATTGTAACAAACTTTCTCTCTCTCTCAAAGGAAGAAAAAGCTTTGTTATCATATTATGAGTGAATGAGTAAAAGCTTCATTGAATGGAGAAAACATATACACAAGTACTAGACTATACTAGCTTACAATGTAAGGTATCCCATATGATTACTACCAACTATATTAACTAAGTAACTTGTAGTCTAAATAATCTAATTCTTCTTGTTATCATTTTCATGATGCAATATCTTGTTTTTTAGAGCATTCAATTGAGATATCTAAACGAGCTTCATACAATGAAGAATCATTTCTTTTTATTTTTCATTATTGGAGGAACAATAATGTCGTAGTATAGGCAGCAAATAAATAGTTGAAATAGCTTAAATAAGTTACGGTATTATCAAAATTTGTTAAGAAAAATATACTTGAGTTGTATAGTCTGATACGGAATTGTGGAAGCCGCTACACTACCAAAAAAAAAACAAATTACACTACCTAAAAAAAGAATTGTGGAAGCCACTTCAAATTCAAATTGGTTATGAAATAAAGATGCAGTTGCTTACAAAATTATCACGGAAATACTGAATACTGTTAATAATAATTAATTTAATTTAGCTTTATATATGTTTTTCCCTCCTATAAATATTCAGAATTTTGTTTTTAGTTCCTATAAAATAAAGTCACACTTATTTGTCCGAGTAACATTTTTCCTTTAGCATTTTTAGGACTCAAAAATGCTGGAAAAAAAATTTCAAGGACTAAAATAGCTCACTGAAATAAGAGATGATATTTGTACAACCACTTTTTGACAACTTTTGAAACAACCCTCTCTCTCATGCTCACATATGTTTTTATTCTCTCTCTTCTTCTTTCTCTCTCCGTTGTTTTTGTCCAATCACAAGAGGAGAAAAGTGGTTGTCACCAAAATTGTTTAATATTAGTTGTACAAATATCACTCCTCGACTAAAATTTTAATAAGGGCTAAAAGATGATACCTTATTTTATAGAGACTAAAACCAAATTTTTGAATATTTATTGGGAATGCATATTTAACCTTTTAATTTATTAATTTAATTTTAAACTTGTAATTTTCTTTACAAAAATTGTTTTATTAATTTCACCTTAAGAAATAATTTCCAAATTATAATTGCCACTCTCCCAAAGAAACCTAATCTCTTTATTCCCTTTCATAGGACGATATATATAATCTCTCAATTGCGTTCATTGATCACAAAAAATTGCTCACATGAATCTATCACCATCGAAATCGCAGCACCGTCTGTCCAACGCGGCGTCCCTCCCTGACGAGCTTATCACAGAACTGCATAACTGCTTCCTTTCCTACCTGTCAAATCTCTGATGCGAATGAATTGCGTTTGCAAGTCATGAAGAACCCTAATCTCCGATTCTTCCTTCACCAAATTGCACCTTCAGCGATCTACACGAAACCCTCAACTTGCAGTCACACGGACAGTATATAATTATACTGAACCTAAAATGGATACCTTTGTTTCACCAATCTCCTTGAGTTGTTTTCTGGAGAATCTATCAAAGTCGATAACCCTTACCAACGATCCTTACTATCTTTTGAATGGTAAGGATTGTCATTCAGTTGTTGGTTCTTTGCTATGTTTGTATTGTTATTATGATAAGTCTAGAGAGATGTGGCTCCGTTTCTGGAACCCAGCTACAAGGACAATATCTGATAAATTAGGACAATATCCTAATGTTGTCACACGTTACTACGACATGTCATTTGGTTATGATAATTCGAGTGATACTTATAAGGTAGTGAACTTACATCGAGGGGCGTGAGTTTTTAGTTTGGGCGATAATGTTTGGAGAAATATTCAAAGTTTTCCTGTCAGTTATTACCTAAATGCTGGTGTGCATTTGAGAGGTAGTGTTAATTGGTTGGCAATTCATAATTACATCTTCGATAATGACGATAAAGATGATTATTATGATTGCGATTATATTACTACCATTAAGCAATTTACGATTGTTTCACTTGATCTAGGTTGGGAGACATACAAAGAGTTGCTTCCTCCTCGAGGTTTTGGTAAAGTGCCACTTGCTGAGCCAACTCTATGTATGTTGATGGAATGCCTTTGTTTTTCTCATGTTGTCGAGCAAACCCATTTTGTATTATGGAAGATGACATGTTATAGAGTTGAAGAGTCTTGGACTCAATAACTTAAGATTGATTTTCAAATTATGAAAAAATTTCCTTTTGAAGGCGTGCCATGGGTTCCATTGCACCTTTCTAAAAATTATGATACACTGTTATTGAAAAACAATCTTGAAGACATACCAGTTGTCTATAACTTGAGAGATGGTAGCGTAGAGAGAACTAGAATTGCCAACGGCCAATGCTATATGGTCTATATCAATGATTATGTTGAAAGCTTGGTTTTGTGTCATTGAAAGTAAGCCCCTCTTCAAATTTATTTGAATTTCTGTTAATTCTTGTTCTGCGATTATTTTATATGATTGCTTTTATTTGATTATTTTGGCTATCGGTAACAGTTTGACAATCTCTCCTTTGAATGGTTTTCTTTTGCTTTTATATTTAAGGTAATTCACACAACAGAAATTCCTTCTCTGTTGAATATTCTTGAACGAGTCGGTTTTAGAACTAAGCTAAATAATGAAATGGTCATCGTAGAATGAACTGAGAAAACTTTGGCATATATATTTCATTGAATGAACTGAGAGATCCTCTTAAGCTGTTTAGAACATGCCGATGTTTTTGCAAATCAACACTTATCGTATGTTCTTCTATTTTGCTTAAATGGTCGTGCACATCCACGCTGATTTGCAGAGCAAGAACCATTTTACTCTATTTATTTTCTTGTTCTTGACTCTAGTTTTTTATATGCACTCACTGTGTCAAATGTGGTCAAGACTCTTATTCATGGCACATCAAGCCCTTTTGAGCATCATGAAACTTCTTTGCTTTTGATTTATTTGTGTTTTACTATTTCACTCTCCAATCTAACAAGATCCCATTTTGAGTTGTAGATCTGCAATCCTAACTTTAAAGATATCAACATTCTTGATGGTACATGGCTGAATGAGGAAATGATAGGAAGAAAGAAAAGAAGAAAGAGGCTTATGGTAGCTACAATTGCTTCAAGTTATATAATTAATACATGGTGGATGTTCTTTCATCCAATTTTTTCCCCTTTTTTATTGATGGTACATTTTATAAATGTCAGGTAAATTGTATTTTTCCAAACCTTATGGACATGATAAAATTTCAGCTACAGCTTTTATATTATACACTTATATATGTCATAGTTAGATTTATGAATCTATTTCAAAATCTTTTATTTCATATGCTATACACTTATAGTTTGAAATCCTTTTCATATGTTTTTCTCATGTTGTCGAGCAAACTATTTTCGTTTGTAGGTAGAGCAGTTTTTTATCAAATAAGAGAAAAGAAAGAGAGTTGATTTATATAATTCCTTAGAAAATAATCAAATGATTTGCCAACGAAGTTCATTCTTGATGTATCAAGGTTAACATCTTTATCAAATACATTTTGTTAAGTAATATATTACGAAATACTAGCAACACACATTTTCCAACACACTCTTTTTTATTGGTTAAAAAATCACAGAGTGTGTTGAAAAATTTGTGTTAGAAGATATATTGCTAGCATTCCTCTATATTATTTCGCATGCAGCTCGAGCTTTTTCCACAATGATTTAGCATCTTTCTCATAACTAATGTGATCTAAAACCACATAACCTAGTTCAGCTAAGACTTCTACTATATTAAATAGATTTTTTATCATGTACAAATTTATACTTGTTAAGAAGTTAAAAACAATATATTTATATTAGAATTTATGTATTTTATATTAAATATATTTTTTTATATAAATAATTGCTGTTTTTTAATAAAAAAATTACTACATTTAATTTCTTTATCACGTACAATATTTTAGATGTTAGAAAAATTCAAATAGATGCAACCAAGAGTCTTCCTAATACCACTAGGGATTAATTGATTGACAAAATCATCATCACAATGGTGGAAACCAAATAAATAGATCGACTAAGAAACTCTCTTTTAAGTTGATGTGGCTCCACTTAAAGAGTACATAGAGATAAATAATTCGAGCTAACCTATTCTCATACTCGCTTATATTATTTGACTAAGAATTTAATTAACACATCATAATCATTGTCTTTGTCGTTTCTTTTTACTCCTCAGCATGTGAACTAATTTAGCAAGTGAATAAAATTAAAGTAAGCAAGTATGTAGCAACTTTTCTTCATGTCATAGATACTGTGGCATCAAGTTTCGTCTTTAACTAACTATTTTATTTATTTTGTTGATAGAAAAGAGAATTTGGCAATGATAAGGTCGGACTTTATCTTTAGATAGGATTGAAAGAAACAAGAAACATTGATAAAAAAAAAAAATATTTATTGGTCCACAATTAAAATGGATAAATTCCATGCCCATATAGGACGGTCACATTTCATGCAGGGTCCACCATTATGACAATGCAATAGCTTGATGGTCTTTTATCCAACTTAGGCATATTTATCATTTCAAAATAAATTATTTAATAATATAAATATGTGTGTCTATATGAACTAATTTTGGAGAATTTATCAAAAACTAATTTTGGCTTGTGAATGAAAAGGTAGAAAATATAGTAGGATATTGTTCCACCAATTTTTGTTTTTACGTAATGTTCTTCCACCACTGAATAACGCAAACCCTGTTAAATGGGATGAAGAAAGGAATAATAACTGGATAAATGTTCTCTAGTCTAATATTGAAAATGCATGTATATTTTATAGAGAACTTAGATTTAATAGTTTTTTAATAATGAGTCACAAAATCGCCATTTCAATGGTAGGTGTTTGATTTTGCAACTTTAAGGACATGATACAAATCTCATTCGATAAAATGTTTTATTAATTACATTGTTATTAATTAATAAAAAAATTTAACAAACAAAAATGAGATATTATATAAACAAAGTTAATTTACCTTACACAACACATGCAAAAGGTAAACCAACCAAAAATATTTACAACATCCAGGTGCTAGAAAATTGAGAGCACCCACAAAAATCTAATGCACATTACACCTGAACACCCATACAAAGAAGTGGATGTTTCCACCAATCATGAAAATTATAGCTAAAAGTTGTCTGTTTAGATTTCAGCCACAAGAAAGAATTCAATTTAACCTTTTTAGCTATAATGGAAGGATCAGAGGCCGAATCTTGGAATACACGGTTGTTTCTTTCCTTCCAAATAGCTCACACAGAAGCACACCAAATAATTCTCATGTATGAGTGAGTAACTCTAGGCAAGCCAGCTATATTCGTAAATTGAGTGAAATGATGTCGAATGTCACCTGAAAGAACCGTAGACATACCCAACCATTGCAACACTTGAGCCCAAAGTGAACTGAAAGTGTCACAATTTAAAAATAGATGAGTCGCGGATTCTATTTCCCCACATCCAGCCACACAAACCAATTCCTGAACCTGGAGGACGCGTCGCCGCACCAAATTATCTTTAGTTGGAAGTTTGTTGCGAAGAAGGCGCCACACGAACAAAGAGACTTTTGTGGGGATATGCTTATGTCAAACGTCGTCAACAACTGTCCTCTCCACATGATTACCGTTGTTAGTGAGAAAGCGGTAAGCTTCCCTCACTGTATAACCATGAGAGGGGTCTAGCAACCATCTCCAAGTACCCTGAGCATTATCCTGCAGCACATCATTATTAAGTAACACAGAGCACTCCCTCACACTCTCATCCTCCCATGCCAATAACCTACGCCGCCACTCCTACCCCCTACCACCAACCGCCCACCCAAGCCTCCACATATCATCCACTGTCACCTCCTTACTGACAGCAAGATCAAAAAGACGGAGAAATTTAAACCGCAATGGAATTTCCCTGACCCAATTATCATACCAAAATAATGTATTTCTTCCATCACCCACTACCCTACGTATATTCTCATCAAACCACCTCCCCCAACCCCTCGTGAATCCCACTCACCGACCACCACCAAGGAGAACAATGCCTCCCCCCCTCCTTTAGCCGCCCCCCTTTCTCACCATAACGAGCTTATAGGACTCGATACCACAACCCCTCCTTATCAACTAACACCCTCCAACACCATTTTTCCATCAAAGCAAGATTAAAAGCTCTCACCAGCCTAACTCCCAAACCACCATCCTCTTTTGGAGTACAAATCGACTCCTATTTTATCCAAGCAATTTTTCTAATATCCTCACCTCCACTCCAAAAAACAAATTTAAAAATAGATTTAATAGAAGAAATTATACCTGCAGGGAATTTGAAAAAGAAAATAAAGTAAACCGGAATGGAAGATAGGACAGACTACAGAAGAACCAGACGACTATCGAAAGAAAGGAACTTAATTAATAATTTTTCTTTTCGTTTTGTCTTTTGATTGCTCGTTAAAGATAAAATTATAAATTTATTTCAAAAACAGTTATAATATACATTTTTTGTTCTAATTTTGATCAAATTCTTATTTTAAAATATATTTTTATTTAATTATATAGAGTTTTTTTTAAATGGATATAACTATATAGAGTTAATAAATAAAAAGGAGTTGGGAAATGATAGTCCAGCATCGTGTATGAATATGTATCTTTTTCTTTTTTATCAATATATGAGTATGTAATTTGAGTCATAAAAAACACTGCGAATATATATATATATATATATATATATATATATATATATATATATATATATATATGTTGAACTCAACTATCTACTAATTTATTTTGGCTCCACTGGTAGGGTCTTCCATTTTTTTTGAAGGGCATTTTACAACGGTCTCAATTGAGATTAAAATTACATCTCTTGAATTATATTTTCAAACTCTTACCATAATTTCCTTAGAAATTCTTTGTTTTATTAGGGAAAATTATTTGTTTTTCTCTTGATTCAAGTTTGATGGATGATGTAAAAGGTTTTTTTTTTATTTTCTTGAGGGAATGTAAGAGGTGTTGTTGCGTAGTTGTTTAGTTTGTTTATTTTATTTTCATTTGATAAATATAAAATATATTTTGCTGAGCTTTTAATAGATTCTAAAGAATCCAGGTGCTAACCAATTCAAGAAAGCCTTTGCTATTCTTTTGTCAAAACATGAATGGTTGTTAATGAAGATAAGTACAAAACAAGGCTAGCAGCTTTTTTTCTTTTTTGTTTCTTTTTCACTTTCAGCACCGAAATACTAACCACCTTATGTGACAAACATTGCCATACACCCTACCATGTGGCAATTAAAATATAAAATTAATTAATTTTTACTAGTAAAAATAAATATATCTTCCCCCACTATTCCTTCATTCTCCATCTAACTTGTGTTTTCTCTCTTTTCTTCAACCTTGACAATGGAAACTCATCGTCGCCGACGACAACCGTTTGATCTGTCTCTACCTTCACTGTCGGTCTCCCCTTTCTCTCCATTTTCTCAGTCTGTGATACTCGAAGTCTATGTCTTGTTCCCTCGCTCTCATCGAAAACCCACTCTCTCAGTCGCTGGAATGTATTTATTGCTAATTCTCTGTTGAAGGTGAGATATATCACAAATTAGTTCTTCAATTTCTTTGTTTGAGAGTTTTCATTTAGGATTTTTTTTGTGTTTTGAAATTTGGTTTCCAAATTTGGTCAAATTGCTGAGGTTTATTAAATCGAGAATGTCGTCCTAATGCAAATGTTTTCTTTTCATAGGATTGAATCAAAAGAATAATCCTTTTGTTAAACTCGAATGATGGAAACATCAAAACTCACTACAAGAAAAATGGGTTTTAGCATCAACAAAAAAATAAGCAAAAAGTGGACATTAATAGCTTTTAGCATCAGAATAGCAACCACAAAAGTGACGATAGTAAAAGCCTTGAAGTTAAACACTAGCATCCAACTGACGCTAAAATAGCATCTACAAATATGATGATAAATTTGAGGTTAAATGGGTATGAAAAGTGTATCTAAATGTAGACGCTACTTAGCATCTGAATTTCGTTGACGCTAAATTTAGCATCAACACATTGTTGATGCTAAAATTAAATATGATAAACTAACTTTAGCATCAACACATGGTCAAATAAATGCAGATACTAATTTGATGATTTTCTAAATTATAGCATCCAAAATAGCACCTTGTGACGCTAATCCACCTGAATGTATGTTATTATTTTTGTTGGTTAACGACCACCAACCAGGCTTACACAATCACTTTTAAGATTTAATAATAATATGACTTTTATAGAAATTAAATTAACACTTAGAAGTTGAGGCATCCAACGAATAACAATCAAATTAAATATTGATACTCAAGTTTAATGATAAAGAACTACACATATATTGAAGTCTTGAACATCAAATTAGTAGAAACTAAACGTAATCCTAAAGTGCCAAAACATAACCTATGTGTCACTAGTTTTGGTTATCCAAAAATGTTTGGCATATTCTGAAGTCTTCACCTTAAAATTAGTAAAAATTAAATATAACCTAAAGCGCAAAACATAACATGTCACCAGTTGAAAGAGAAGTAGGTGAGGTTATCCAAAATATTTATTATCAAGAGCAGGATCATAATATGAATGTTGAGGAGTGTGATGAGGTCGAGTCGTACTACAAGAGCCACCGCCTGATTGATTCTCTAGAGCTTCCATGCGTTTTCTAAATTCTTCCATTGCAGTCGAGAATTGGTTCTCCAGATGTTGTGAACGCTGAAAAATATTATTCACGTCAGAAAAGTGTAAGGAACACAAACTTCTCGCGGATAAGCAACAAATTGGAAAAGAGTACAAAGGCAAATAATAACAAAGATCTGTTGCACCCCTCCTAAGCCCAATAATACAACAGGTTTACAAATCAACACCAAGGATGCTCCTACCGAAAAATAACAACAGAAATAGAAAACCCCCATAAATAACAACCAACACAACCATCTAAAAATAATTCACCCCAACCCAAGACTATGACACATAATGAATTATGGATTCCAGATTATATGTGTTCACATATCTTATAATACATATCTCAAGATTTCATACATATTCAGTATAAAATACATATCTCATATTTAAGACATTCCAGGTTTACATAACTTATCAATATATGTATTTGATCTTCAGAAGTAAGTTATTGATTTTTTTTAAATGAACAATCATATACTCGCATTCATCATAATCTTCTAGAAAAATAAGATTTGATCATAACATAAACAACTTAAACCTAAAAGAATACATCATAAAAACATGCAAAAACAAACAAATAAATATCATCCAAATACTATAATATCACACAAATCAGATAACAAACATGTTGAAAGACTATAACCATTCTCATATCAACAATTAATTTCATAAAAATTTAATCTTTCAATTGTAAATCCATTCAAACTCAACATATTAAACCTAATATTTATATCATTTTAGTTATCATGGTTGATTTTTAGCCCTAAAATTGAGGGTTATTAATTTAGAGAAAGTGTGAATTGTACCTTCTATCATGTATGATTACGATGAGGCAAGGAGGAAGATGGTAAACGGAAGTTATTGGTGATAGGCGGTGAAGCAGTGAGAGGAAAGAGACAAAGAAACAAGGTTTTTTTTTTTTTTTGGGAAAATGGGTTGAGATTTAGGGGAAAAGAAAAAATAATAATATTTATTGACTTTTCTTATTCAATTTTTTACCCTTATGACATGGCATTAGTAATATGTCATTAAGCTTTGACACATCAACGTCAAACAAACATGTCATCAGTTTGAACAGAGCTACATAACAAAAAGATCGATGTGATAAACATCGGTCTTTTTGTCAAATGGTATACACAAAATTAAGAAGGATTTTCACACGAACTTACGATTTTGGGGAAAAAGTGATTGATCCTTAGAAAGATAAAATGAAAATTATTATAGAGCAATGATATTTGGACATCCATGTAATGACAACTTTAGTGGCAACTTTGTTTTTCTCTCTTCTTATTGGTCAAAACCAACGAAGAGAGAAAAATGAAGAGATATAATAAGAACATCATTTGAGTATGAGAGAGAAAATGTAATGATCCAAGATAGGCCCATTAGAATAGTATGGGTCAAAGTTACTTTAGGTGATGAGTCATGTTTTCTAGAAGGATCTAGAGAGATCCTTTGTGATGAGTCATTGAAATGTCAATGCTATAAATAATGAGTTGATCATTGTAATCATTATGAAATGAATGAATGAAGAATTAGTTTGTTAGAATAGTGTTACTGTTACGTTTAGTGTTTTTAGAGTAAGTTTCTCCTTTCTTGTAGGTACCATAAAAAATGGTGCATTTCACTGATGCTTTCATTGTCATTGATTCTCCTCTCTATCATCACTACCTTCACAATCACAACCATTGTCAACCTACAATCATCAACACCCACATCTTATTGAAACCATAACCTTATCAACACGCAACCTTCCTCCCAATACCATGTCAATTCTCAAACAAATTTTACACTATTAAGAAACTTGCCTTTACTCGATGTATGTTTGTGCCAAAATTCGTTCAACTGTTTCAGCTGACCTAAAAACACTTAACACCAGCCTAGCACCTTTAAGCAATTTCCATAACCTCACCCATACCCAGCAACAAACCTATGTCACACCAAACCCTTTCTATCATCAACAACCACTTATTCAACAACAAACATATATGCCCTACAAACCATTCCACCAACAATCTTCTCCCTCACCCTACAATACCCAAAACTTCACCCTCACAACCGAACCAACACTATTCAACATCACCAACACCACACCAAAATAAAATTGTTTCTCACATATACCTTCTCACCATCATCAATCTAACACAATATTCACCACTTCTGTGTTTCAATTTTCCACCTCCAATATAAGTGAAACACAAACACAAAAAGACTCAAAAACCTATAACTAACAGTAAAATCGTTCTCGCAAATGATTTTGCTGCTGAAACCCAATTCTCAGCTCTAAAAATCAGCAAGAAAAAAGAAACATTCTAGCTTGGGGTTGATAAAGTTGATTTCCTCCTCACCATCGATTCAGTTTCTCAAATTAATGGGAAAGAAAAGATGTGCATACAAGATCTTGTCCCGTTTTGAATCTAGTGTCTGAATTCGTCGAGGAGCATAAGCGACGTGTTATTAAGGATCTAAGAAAATCCTTCTCCTCGACCATTTCATCACCAGAGAAGAAGGTGGGGTACGCCGTTTCAGTAACGCCTAAGCAACATATGTGCCTCACATTTCAGATCCCAGATGTTTCCACTCACATCTTTGATCCCAACGGAACACTAACCATCACCGTCAACTTTGCAGTCGCTCGCCGTCGTCAAATCCGAAGTTACAGAAGCATCGCGTGTACTCCTTTAAGATTTGGTATCATATTTTCATTTTTAGTTGCGCCCTCGAGCTTAAACGCAACCGTGTTCTCCAGGTGCATGAAGAACCGCCGCCACCTAAGCCACCATACATATTTTGGGAGAGAAAGACGCAAGGAGAAGCGACGAGGAATTTTCACACCTTCATTTTCGATCCCGGCAAAGATGAAAGTGGATTTCATTCTACGATGGTGATATATGGTTGGTCAATCACGCCTCCGACGGCTATTTCTTTTTTGCTGATGGGCACCGCTTCTGGTTGGACGTGGCTGCCATGGATCATGAAAACTCTACTCACTGTAACTGTCACTGCTCCAATAGCACGTGTGAATGGTGAAGACAAAGGAAGGCTAGATTGGGAATTACATCCATTACACCTCTCAATTGTCCAAACAGGCCTTTCACAGTTAGACCTTTTTGCAGTTTCATACTGGGCCCAACCTAATAAGAAGAAGAATTGGTTCTATCAGCAGCAATGGTTTAACTTGCCATTTATTATAGTGTCATCAAGTTTTGCTCAATGGGATCTTGGAGGAAAATTAATTTTTCTCTCTTCATTATCCACCTTGAGGACAAGGTGATAGTGCAAGAATTGAGGGAAAGAGTGGTCAATCGAGAATAATCAAGTTCAACATGTTCATCATTCAACATCTTGCCATATGTTGAAGCTTTGAGAAGGAAAAAAAATATCACTAAATAATAATATATTTTTTTGGGTTTTGATTAAATTTAGGTTATAACATTTCATTGTAGTTTTTTTTTTTTTTGGAATACACCTTGAGGACAAGGTGTTTGTGCAAGACCAATGGAATGTAATGATCCAAGATAGGCCCATAAGAATAGTATGGGTCCAAGTTACATTAAGTGATGAGTCATGCTTTATCGTCAGAATAATGTAGTTGTTACTTTTAGTCTTGTTAGAGTTAGAGCATCCACTCTTATCAAAAAGAAAAGAAAAAGTTAGAGCATCCACATCCATATCACCCACATTGATGGTATAAATGGACCCCACACAATATATAAATATTACTTCACATTTTTTAATTATTTAAATCATTCAACAACATTTTTTTAAATATCCATATTACTCATCTAAAACTCTAAATTGGATCCCACCTAATCACACAATACACCTCCAATTTACAAGTTTAAAGTCGCATTCTAATTTTATATTATTTTTTCACCACAAAAGTAGAAAAGCAACGGTGATAATGCAGTACCACGATAGTTGTTGGAGAATGAGAAATTCTGACTATATGTTATAAATTTTCAGCAAAGACACTCTAAAATGTTACCGATATTTGTGATTTTAGTTTCTCGTGTTTGTAGATACCATTATAAATGATACTCCCTCCGTATCAAAATATAAGTAAAAATGACTTTTTAGATTCATTTATTTAATGATGTATGTGACACATAATATGAACCACATACATCATTAAATGAATGAACCTAAAAAGTAAATTTTGTTTATATTTAAAAACGGAGGGAGTACCTTACAAAAAGTTGTTACAAATTATTTCTCGGGTGTTGTTAACAAATAGATAATTTCTATGATCATCTAACATAGCCTCCAATCCAACGGTAGATAAGATGAAAACGTAAGCACACCCTATAAAACACAACATAAAAACCCATTCACAAATGACTGAGAGACGTGTTTACGAAAACGACGTGGAAGTGGTGTAAGATCCGCAAATAGATTAAATCACCGTAAGATGATGACACGTGGCATTAGATATTTCACATTCTCTCTCCTAAGTTTTCCTATAAATGCAGGCTCAACCCATGCTTCTATCATTCAGAAGTAATTGTTTTGTTGTCTTAAATCATTCATCTTTTGTTGTTTGTTTGTGTTTGATATCATCATCTGAAAATGTCTTGCTGTGGTGGAAACTGTGGTTGTGGAAGTGCCTGCAAATGCGGCAATGGCTGTGGAGGGTGAGATTCACTCATGCCTTTTTATTTATTTATTGTGATTGATTTTTTTGGGTGCATTTTTTCGTTGAATTTTATGTAGAAATTATGTGTTTTATTTTTTCTTGTGTGGGTGAGGGAGATTATGATCTCATATATATTTTTTTTAAATTTGGTATCCTATCAAAGATCGAGGAGATCAATTCTACCGTCCACTAACGCTCTCTCATTAGAGCTCTGACTGACCTAGTTCATATAAATTGACATCAGAGGATCAGAGGAGCACTTCGATTGTGATCTCTTTTGATCCTCTGATTTTTGCTTTTGAGAGAAAGTTTCATTTTTTATTTTCAGAGAAAGTTTTCAGTTTCTTTTGATTTGATTTCTGGGTGCCCTTTTTCTGATGGATTGCATGGAAACAAAATTTTGTTTTAACCCTTTCTCTTATGTTGGGAAAATTGTGATCTGATCACCTATTTTATTTTTTGTGAGGTTTTTGTATTGTTTTTGGGTGAATTGTTTCATGGACTTTTGATTAATTTTTGTGGTACCCTTTTAGTTTAATTTCAAGAAGAAAAAGAAAAAAAATCCGATTTTGATTGATTTTTAGTTTTAGGGGTACCCCTTTAGTTTAGTTTAATTTTATGAAAAGAAATGATCTTTTTGTTAAAAATTACATGATACATTGCTTTCTGCATGTTAGATTCTTTTAACTTTTGAGGCTTTGTTCCATGATTCTACAATAGACATGTATGTATTTTTCATTTTCTTTTATGACTACCCTTCTTAACTAACAATTGAGTATAATTGTTGAAAGATTGCTATGTTTCAATTTTGTATTGGTTTTTTCACCTAAAAATTTCTAAATTTTTAACAAAATATTTCTAGGAATCATGAAGTCACAAACTGAGTTTATGTTACATAAATTTTCCTAAAATATTTTATTTTTTGAATGTGATGCAGCTGCAAGATGTACCCTGACTTGAGCTACACAGAATCAACAACCACTGAAACCCTTGTGATGGGAGTTGCATCTGCCAAACCCCAATTTGAGGATGCTGCTGAAATGGGTGCTGAGAATGATGGCTGCAAGTGTGGTCCAAACTGCAACTGCAACCCATGCACTTGCAAATGAACCTGAGTTTGAAGCAGAGATGGGTCTTAGTTCTTACCCCTTAGTGGCAGGAAGAATAATAATAACTTAATGATGATTATTGTATAACTAGTTTAAGATTATGTATGTTTTATGTGGACTCTGGTGTTTGGTTTAAATCCAAACACCCTTTTAGAGTGTAATGTAATAAAGTTTCTGTGTGTTTAAACCCTTTGAGCATTTTCCTATTTTTTGGATTTGTGATGAGTGTGCTTTAACTATGGTTGCTTTGTTTTTTTATGTTTGGTTTTTAATTTGTAAAAATGTTTGGCTAATCTAAACCATCAATCTCTGCTTATTAATGAAATAGTATTATTGGAAAATTAAGTGGGAATGACATGCTTTGGTTTAATTATATATATATATATATATACAACAAAATTTATTAAACAACAAAATCCTCGTTCAAAACAAACAGAGATTAGTGAATCAGAGATTACAAACTAGAGATATCGTATATAGGCGAGATATCCAAATTAAATATTATAAAAAACATTCATACATAACACCTCAACCACGTTCTACCTTCAACACCTACGAAAACAATAACCATCAAAATCAGACTCAGTTGCAAACAATCACCAAAAACGTTATTCATAATTATCCATCACCACTCTCATTTAGTATTTAGATTTGATCACGTATGTTTGGGTGTAGATTTGATCACGTATGTTTGGGTGTAACATTATTAGATGATACAAATACAATATTGATGTACCAAAAAAAAGAGATGCAATATTGCTTTTATTCAGCAATCCAAAATGATAGTGAAATTTTTTGGTTAGACAAACTTACAAAATATATAATTTTGTGAATCTTTTAAAAGTTAATTTCTAACAAAACTATGGTGGTTTTGTTAATCTAATAAATCCATTTAATTTAGAATATTTAAAAACATGGAGAAAATGATCTTACACAATATGACAAAAGAAAAATATGGTGGTTATGTTAATTTAATAAATCCATTTAATTTAAAATATTTAAAAACATGGAGAAAATGGTCTTACACAATATTACAAAAGAAAAATTATCTATAACTGAGATATTTTTGATGTTGGGAAAGCACCCTTACTCTTCCATGTGAGTGTTATAAAACTGACAGTGACATATTAGTTTGTGATGGATAAAGATGAAGTACAAACACATGCAGAATGGATTTTTCCAAAAAACATGATGTTGGTTTCTGATTCAACGTCGTTATCATCTATTGTTATTATAATGTAAAATATCACTCCAATTTTCCTTGACAAAAAATGTAGATGCTTCTTGAATCATTGGTTTTGGCTTGAATAAATTTATTTTATTAGTGTTCTAAGTCTTAGTTCAACCGACAAAAACGTCGAAATTGTTAGGTTGGACATCATGATCGGGGTTTGAACCTCGATACCTTTACTTTATGTGTGAATTTTTGATAGTTTTTGACATCTTGTGTGTCAACCAAAAAAAAATTATTTTATTAGTAGTGTTAAAGTGTTCCATGTTAGATAACATATCACATGACAATGTGTTTATACGTGGAGACAATTTTCACCCCACAAGTTGTTTTGTGAAGTTGTATTAGGCCAATCACAATTTCATCCACGTTTCAGATGTTTAATTTTAAGCATGAGAAAGTGTGTTAAGGAGTTTCACGGTAAATAAATAAGATATTTTTCATCTTACAAGTAGGTTTTGTGAGGTTGTGTTAGAGTTAGCTATAAAATAAGCTTTTATAATAGACTATAGCACTAAATATTTTTTCATGTAAAAAAAGTGAGCATTATTAATATGGTAGTAATTGGGAGCAACTAGCGAGGGATAATGTTACGGTTGTTGAAATTTAACATTTAACAATGACAATTTGCAAATTATTTCTAACTTTTTTCATGAAAAAGTGGACACTTCTTTGTCAACTACAACAGAAAAAGAGGGAAAATAAATGCTCATTGGAATGGTGCAATGGCTCATCTTTCTTTTAAAAAGAAAGAAACGGATGACAATTTGATGGTCTATAGGTGTTGACAAAATAGTACGTGGACTGTGGAGAATCATTTACCTTCCACTTTGTATGAATGAGATTTCTTGGCTTTCAATTATTGGCATGGATAAATTTTTATAACTTCTTTCATATCATTAAAAATATTACAAAATTATAAAATAATGGAGTATTTATGTACTCCCTCCGTCCCATATTATGAGGAAAGAAAATCACACTTATTAAGAAAATTAAAACATAGCAGTTTGTGATATAATCTTTTGTGTTATTTTTAAAATAAGTTTTATAGGAAGATGTAAAAACAATTTTCATTGATTGTTGGTTATTGAAAAAATGAAAAAGAAAGCAAATTGAATGAACTTTGCATTTAATTTTTCTTTGGAAAAAATAATTTTTTGAAACAACATAATTAAATATGATAAAAGTTGGTCTTTTTTGTTTATAATTTGGAATAAAAAAAATGAGTTTTTTTTTATATATAATTTAGGACGGAAGGAGTATATGAGTAAAGAAATAAACCTTTGAAAATATAGATTGGTTTAATCGATAAGAAGTTGATTCATATTTCGTAAAAATGTATATTCAGTTTTAGCTGTAAAAGTTAAAATTTCATCGATGAAAACTATGTATGTATGTCATTTATCTTTGACCCTTATTCCACGGGTGGAATTGAATGCACCAGCATTATGGATGATGGTGTCATGGTTGGCATGGAAATCAAGACAGAGTGATTATTATAAGGTATAGGCCTTGTTCCTATCCTTAGATTGGTGAGGAATCTAATTAACAATGAGAGGTACTATACAATAAGGAATTTTATGTATGCAGATGGTATATCAGTGATCGTTGTTTTGTGAAAACATTGAAAATGTTAAAAATTGTTTTGATTATGTTAAAATATATTATATCTAGTTAGTGTTTTATCTCCTCTCCAATCTAATAGTTCACTTCAAAAATCTTACTTCATATCAGCAAGTTAAAACGAACACATTTTTAAAAATTAAAATAGAAAATGTCTTTACAAAGCGAACCGAGCCTTAATTTTTCAAAGACAGTCTTAAAACTTGTGTATATTTTTGTGTTAACTCTCTAGTTTTCAAGACCTCTAGTAATATAGAGTTCGACCAAAATATAGGTAAAGTTTGGTAAAAAATTGCTCCACTCAAACTCAAATTTTTCTCAAGAAATTGTTATTTGATGAATCTCATTAACCATTCGAATTTAATTGTTTGATTATCTTGAAGAGACATTTATTACAGGAAATGTATTTTATTAGTATAGCAAATACATAAATGAAACTCCTGAATTTGTCAGAAGGAAAATATATTTTATTAGTACATCACTCCATCATGTAGAATGCTAAGAGATGTAGCATTCAATATTCAGGTCATTTAACTTCAATGAAATAGTCATTGTGAATTTGTCATGATTCATGAACAATAATGCTAACAAGAGACAAAGTGCCAAGTGGAAATAATGACAGTTTGACACCATACATTGAAAGAATCACACCTTTTGTTAATGCAGGTAAAATAATCTGTGTTTGTCTTGTTACAAATTTACAATACACATACACACAACAAACTGAAATATGCTGCTAGCTGCAACAATGCTACAAATTAATTGAAAAGAGTAAGAAACTACTACACTAGCATCTTAACCAAAAGACTAAGAAAGTTACACACAATGTTATTTGAGAATGAAAATCAATTGAGTATTGAATCTTCTGCTTTGTCATCAAAGAGTTTTTTTGCAGCTTTAGTGAACAGGTTATGAGCCTGCCAAAAAGTAGTACAAGTTAGAAATTTGTACATATTTTTAGAACTAAACTAGATTTTCAACTAAAATTTCATTATGCATATATATATATATATATATATATATATATATATATATATATATATATATATATATATATATATATATATATATATATATATATATATATATATATGTAGTAATATACCTGCTTCAAAGAGAGACCAATTTTCTCCAGGTCACTTAACTGCAACATGCCAAAAAAATGCATCACTAAAAGCATCTTGATGAATTAACTGTATCTGTGTTAACAAGTTATGAATATTTATACTAACCGATTTTAGTGGACTTTCTTCTCTGAGGTCTATAATGTAATCTGCCATTTTGTCTCCTATACCCTGAAGGAGTACAATGATTGAATCCCAAATATTAGAAAATGAAGAAAAATTATGTCACTTTGTTTCTTATTTTCAAATATTTGTACATGACATATTTGAAAACAAGAAATAAAGTGAAAATAATGTTATGCATGTTTGGATTAGCAGTGAGTTTGGCAACATTGTGATTTCGTTGAAACTTTAAAGTGTAGTTTTTGCTAAAATTATCGTGGATCGCCGTGATTCTTCCAATCTCATCGTCAATCCAAACATGCATGTGGTTGATTTGTAATCAAAAGTAAAAAAAAACAAAGAAGTTAAAACAGAAAATGATTTTTCAGAACAAAATGGACCCTAAAGAATAGTGCTATAATGAAAAACTGTCAGATAAAGAGACTATATTCATATTGGACATTCATGTGTCAAGCAACCGTGCATGTACCTTTAACTCTAGTAACTCCTCTCTGCATTTAAAAATTAAACAGTGTTAAGGCACCTTGAAAGAAGGTTCACTGAGTATGCTTTAGAAATTTGCAAAATACAACGAAGAATGTTATTTACCTGCTTGCATTATTTAACAAATCAATGTATTCTTGAACTAGAGAGTTCTGCACATTAAAAAAAATAGATTATGTGAGAAAGGAGATTCACAAATTCCATTTTGTTAGTGAAGTTAAAACAACTAGCTGTACCTTCAAAGCAGAACTTCTTGCACTGAATTTGTCAAGTGGAGTGCCATTTTCCTGCAACCCTTTCTTAGTGGAGCAGGTTGCAGAAAAAGGTGTCCGTGTCAAAGACATAGCCTGAAGGTGGTTTTGAATACCATTGATGTTGATGGGAGAGAGAGCTTTCCTTAATGGACTTTGTAGTACTGCTGGTACATCTTTGCTTAATGGTTCATCTGCATACAAAAGCATGTGCTTCAAGCTTTAGAAAGCATAGTTATATTAGACTCTACCAAGTATTAATCAATGTATGTGACCACAGTTCGGATCATAGCACCGCAATCAGTAAATCGAAACTGTTGGATGAAGATCAAACAATTCACATTTTAAGCTCCGTACATCGAGTTTTAAAAGAAACAAGAAATATGAACCATTTCATATTTATCCAACTGTTCTGGTTGGCCAACTACGGTGAATGCAAGTACAACATTTCACGTAGAGTCCATTTTCATTATAATATCGAATAAATGGAAAGTGCAGGGATCACACAAGTAATGACATACCAGGTACATCATTATATGATTCCAGTGCTGCCTTATTGGCCTCATGCTCAGTCTCTCTCTTATCATTGTCCTCAACACCAGAATGCATGTTCTACATAGCATTAAATTAAATATTATTATAGTCAAGAAAAATGCAAATATTTGCAATGCATGAAAATTTAATATTCATCAAGACAAAAACAGTTCCTTGTACTTTTGATAATGCCTGTCTTTTTCAGAATTAGTGGCATAGTACTTGTGATTAGTGAACTTTTTAATACGTGTCCTTCACTTGGGACACTCACTCACCTTTTTGCAAGAATCAAAAGCAACTTCACCATCTAGTAAATTTCTGAAAGAGACACCAAAGGCCCTGCTTACACGGTAAGAGAAAATATCACTAACAGAAAATCAATGAGAAAATCATACTCCATAATTTTATTTTCAATGATCAGACCATAGTTACCTCTCAGTAGTATGTTGAGCTTTTTGGTTGATGAAAGTTCTTCCACCCTTCACTGAGTTATTGAAATTAACTGATCTCTTAGCAGAGGTAATGGTGGTACCGGGAGTTTTTTGCACAAGTGGAGAATTAAATGCTCCAAGTCTTTGTTGTGAGCTCTTTGTCTTACCTCTTGATTCTAGCCAAGCTTTCAATTTGGTTTCCATGTCAACGTTAACTTTTGGTGTCTCTAGTTTATGAGCTGAAGGTACAAAATTAGAGACGTGCCTTGATCGAGCGGCCAAACTAACAGTATGAACAGATTCCTGATATTCTCCTGGATTCTGAAATCACACATAAAGGGCTATAATTAAACACTGAATCTAATCTTCAGAGTTGCATATTGACTCAAGTTATGACATAAGTAATGGTTATATAGTTTAAGCAGTTCTCGCCTTATTAGCTGGTTTTAAGAAATTGAATTAGGCCCCAATTCCATAATCTACTATAAAAAATCAGAGTATGTATTAGATCTGGTATCAAACAGAGATATTTGTTATTCTATCCACATTTGTTGATGTTTCCGATGTCTAGTCTAATGCAGGTGGAATAACAGAAATCTCAACTCTAATCAGAATTAATAGGGGAATTAAGCTAAAATGCAATTCTCTTGGTCATTCTAATGGTTGAACAAGTAACCTACAACTTATATATCACCCCCTCAAGCTCTTTCTTGTTATGCATATCAAATCCAATGAACCAATATTAAATAAGAGGAAAAAAACTATAAAACTTATAGGTTTACCAGGCAAGCAACCATGAGTGCACGACTAGATCCCCCAAGAGAGTCCTGCAATATGCGGGTCAATTTGCTGTCTCTATAGGGTGTTCTTGGTTTGTTGTTGTTCAACGCATATATCACATTTGACAGTGCAAACAAGGACTGATTTATCTTAGCACTCTCTTGAAGACGAATCCCTTCATTGCAGCTCCTTCTATTGTCTTCATTACCTGCATCAACCTTAAACGCATTATGTCCTTCCGTTGCCTGCAATACATCAAACCCATTACCCAAATTGAGTGGACGGTAACCTGCCAAGTCTATGAGGTTCAATTTTCCACATACAAGACTTCCACTCCCATCAGGAGGAGTCGACAGTACAGATATCACAAGCACTCCATGACTCCTGCTGGATACGTCATTGAGGCCAGTGTGTGCAGTTTTGCGCCTCTGAATACCACTGGAGAAGACCTCTTGAAATTCGGACATTGTATTTACAGGAACTTGAGATAGTCCCCTGAGGTGAATATGGCCATCTTTGTCATCCAAAACCGAAATCTCACTCGCTTTTAACTCTAAGAGGTCGTAACATCGGTCCATGTAGACTTCATAGTATGAAATTTGAGCTGTGCTACCAGTGTTTTGACAAATAGACAGGATAGTGGACATTGCCAACGGCATCAAGCCAGGTTGGTCTTCAGTTCCCTGCAACACCAAGCATTCGTTATTTCAACTACACAACACAAAAAAGTAAGAAACAGCTAAGTAAATAAACAAGTACATAAAAACAACCTGGCACTACCAATTTCAAGAATTCAAGAGTGGATCAGTTAATTTTAATCCTAATTTTTGATAGCATAGGATAAATAATACAAAGTCTCAGAAGAAGCGAGAAAAACTCTAGGGAGTAGACAAAACACCAATTACACCATAGCTACTACATCCCTAATATACACAAGATTAGGGTTCAGTCAAACTCCAAAAGCTACATCTAATGAAGCTGTTCCAGCACCTTGAGATAAAATCAATGCAATAGATAATAATAAATATACTAGATAAATTACTCCTCCTTCCACCAAAATTGCTAGAAATGCTCTCTTCATTTAGCATCGGCATTAATACCATTAGAGTTTGTACAACCTGTAACCAATTGACCTGAACCAAATTGTGCATAGCCAAAGGATCCATACATTATTGCACTAGATAAGGTTCAATTTATGAATGATGACATAATTCACTATCATATAGCATATACTAACTACAAAAATGGGCCGTTTTACCGCTAAATCTTTCTTAAGGTACATTATTCAGAAAAGTATAACCATAATCTGTGTCATCGTTAAACATGAAAAAGAGTACTACTCCTCAGTCTCACCACCCTCTGAACTCAAACTTACATTTACAACCAAATACTAAAAATTCAATAAATCTACCAAATGTGGGTTCGTTCACCTTTCTGATCCCTCACATAATCACATAATTGTTACTTTCTACAAGCTAACTCATAAAAACATTACCAAAAACATAAAAAAAATCGACATTTCACAACAAAATTAAACTAATTAACATACATAGATCACACTCTCTCACCTACATTTACCAAAAACAAATAAACAAAATTGACATTTCACAACAAAATTAAACTAATTCACACATACAGATTACACTCTCACCTGCATAGTATATGTCTTTCCACTACCAGTAGCACCATAAGCAAACACAGTAGCATTACATCCACCGAATATAGCCGGTATCATCGGACTAACTTCTCTCTCAAATATCTGACCCACATTATTATCCTCTTGATCAAAGAATGAATCCAACTTGTAACACTCGTTCCGACTAAAAAATCAAAATCACACTCATCAAAAACCAAAATTCAATAACTTAACTAATCATAATTCACAGTAACAACAATAATAAAAAAATGAACTTTTTCTAAAAAATTGAATTTTTTTGAAACCTGGTAAATGGGTCTTTGAGATAAACTGCTACATCATTTAGGGATTGAAAATCTTGATCTAAAAGCGAGATACAAGAAACTGGGTCATCACCATTTCTTGTGATTTCGTGAGGGAGGAAGGGTCTAACCCTAACTATAACCCTTACCTTGGAAACTGAAATGGGGTTGTTGTTGATGGGGGTTTTTGGTGGGGTGCATGAGTAATTAAGAGTAGTAGCCATTGATGTAAGAAAGATTTGATTTTTGATGAGAATCGTCGAAGATTGATGTTGAAATTGAGGAGTGAGAGTGGGAGAGGTTTTTGAAAGTAGTGACCGTTTGTTTTGGTTTGAATTTGTCTATGTGGAATATGGTACTTTAGGGGGACCCATGAATTTATAAAAGTAAAATATTTTCCAATAAATGAAGTATACAATGGTCAATTTGTATAAAAATAAAATAAAATTATACATTGGTCAACTATGTTTTTGGATAAATTGTCAACAATTTTTTGTTTTCCTTTTTATTTTACTTCATATTTTCCTTTTCAATCGTTACATTTTGACATTTTCTACCAATCAAGACAATCAATAAATGTTACTTCCTCCATCTCTATATTTAAATATCTTTTGCATTTTTTCACATTTTTTATGAAAAGTTGTCAGCAATTAGCGTGTTTATTTTGTGTGTTAATATTATCAAATTGTCATTTGTTTGTATGTGTATTAAATTTGACTTTTCATATTTCAAGACAATTTGTTAGTATTAATTAAGGGTATGTTTAAGAAAATAATAATAAATGCATCTAGTAATTTGAAAAATGATTTACATTTAGAAATAAAAATAAAGTCAGATGAGTGTTTAGATATAGAGTCTGAAGGAGTATTATTTTTTATACAATAATTTATCATTTTCCAATAATTGTCTTATCCATTTAATATCTTGTTTCATAGTACTATATTTCTATCTCTGTAATAAATAACTAAGAGTAATATTGATAAAAACAACATTTAATATTGCATCGAATTTTAAAAGTCACAGTTAAATAGAAACAAAACTTTTCTACAAAAGAGACACTTTAAAAGAAACGGAGATAGTACTAAAATTAAATGATGAAATAATAGGGTGAAATTTTGATCTCTCAAAAAAAGATGTACCATGAAATAACTATAGTTGATAGTTTTATATGCGTTTGAATTCTTTCTCACATGACTTGGATCCTCTCCTTCTCTCATTCTCTCCTTCATCATTTTGTGTTTTCTCTTTCTTGATATTCTCTCGCTCTTAATCTTATTTTCTCTCTCTCTCTCTTGAACTTATCTCTAAAATTTAGAGTGATAAAGACACTAAATGAAAAAGGAGGGAGAAGGAGAGGATCCAAAATTAGGGTTACTAGAAAAGAAAGAAAGAAAAAAAGATAAAGAGAATTGCTTAAATATGTTCTATGGGTTTGATGTTTACAAAATTGTTGTCTATTTTCTAATATATGCTAAGTGTAAGTATACATTGTCGCAATAAGTAATAAAGAGTAAGTAAAATATTGATTCAACGATGATTGAAGTGGGTAGGTTCTAAGTATTTCCAAAATACTAAGTTTAGTAATTTAAAATCCAAAATGACGAACAACAGAGATAATATATTAAGATTCTAAAGTAAAATGCAAAAGTAAATAAAGCATGTAAAAAATATTTAGAGATTCAAATGAAAATGTTTGGTTAAGGAATTGACTCGGTAAAGATAGAGGTTTGCAACATTTAGAAAGCTACAACTATGAGATCGAAGTTATAGCTTCACATCTTTCAGATGAAAAATGTAGAGAGCTATAGCTTTGCACAACTACGGGAAAATTGGTAACCTTTTGGGTCTATCGACTTGATGAACGAAATTGGCAAGTGCACCAAATCGCGATAAGTAGTAAAGTAGTAAATTTATCGTTCTCTACACAGGTTGTCGTTCAACTCTGTAATTAGCAAAACTTATTAGAAGGAAAATAGAAAAAGAGATGTAAAAGAGATTTGCAGGGTTTAATTGCCCAGCCCAATGCGAGATTAGGTTTGTATGATTATCATATGTGCAACAGTGATTAAGGAATCCTTGAATCCCCTCTTCATTCTTTGTTGGATCAATTCAAAGTCCTTATTAATTAAGAACTAAAAATTACATAAACAATAGTTTACTATTGAAATAATATTAATTCCTACAGATGTTGGATTCTCCATAACCCCATAACTCAATTATGAAATCCATGATCATATCCTTTGACTGCAACATCTCGTGTGACTCCTGAGTTGTCCAACATGAACAATAACAAGACAATGGTCGGCTTGTCCAAGGTTCCCATCTCATGTTGAAGCGTTATGCAGCATAAGACCATACATTTTGCATTATATTAGAACCTACCTTGTTCCCACATCACGAATTCACCAAGCACCAACGTGCTCCACCGCCTTAAGCATGAACAAACTATCATCCAATTACTTGGTCGTTGATTTTATATTTCTATTTAACTGTTGTTTTGATATTCTAAAATGTATACAAAATTTCAATTATACAGTTTCTCATTTGCTCATACTCCCTTTCAAACAGTCTTTTTTTTTAAACAAACTTTTGTTACGTGTAATATTGGATCCATCATACGTATTTAGAAAATTCAAGTATGTGTTTTTCCTTTTGAACAAATATTTTGTTTTAAGCAAACTTTGGTTGCCCATAACAATGGATCAATGAAAGAGTAAAAATTCTATATATAAGAATGTAACATTGTTAAAAAATTTAAGTGCAAATTAGAAGGACCTAAATATACTTCAATTAATGTGAAGTTGAAATTTTTTATTATGCTTTACAATTATTTAAATTTAAAAAATAATAATTTGCTATGGAAGAGATAGAGTTCACAAAAAAAAAAGAATTTTTTTTTTTATTTAAGGGAAAAAAATTAGCTTGTTGTAGAGAAAGCAAGTTATAAAAACTGGACCGGACTGATCGGTTCAACCGGTTAAACCGTGAATCGGACCAATATCTGGTTCAGATGACCATAAAAACCATGTAGTCTAAAAACCGGGGACTAAACCAGAAAACCGGGAAAAACGGCGGTTTCACATATCCTCTCGGCTGGACCGCTTTACCAGATTCTCTAAAAAAAAAGTATCAAAACGAGACAGATTTGAGTCATCCCTATCTACATTTACTATGACAGAATAAATAGAGGAGAGAAAGATTAAAATCATACAAAATAGAAGAAAGAAGAAGGTGTATATTCAAACAAGAGAGAAAACCAATGGACAAGTTACAAGATAGAAAAAGTTAATATAGAAAAAGTTATTAAATTTAGAATCCCGCTCATCCCCTGCAAAATACACTCCCGCCTTGCAGGCAGGACCATTTTACCCCTGTGCATGTTAACGTGCGTTGCGCTAGCACATGATGCGCTGCGCACGTTAACATGTGTTGCGTGAGTTAACTAGCGCTGCGCTAGTTAACTCACGCAACAATCTGTCTTATACAAGACAACGCCTCATTCATCACCTAAATCTAAAAAATTCTCCAAAATCTCTCTAAAATCACCAAATCCAAAATTCCTTCAAGTTCAAATCAAACAACACTTCAATAACAAGTAAGTTTTCATAATCAAAAACAATCAACCTTTATGTTCAATTTTTTTCTCTTAAATTAGAAATTTTTAAGATTTAGGGTTTGTTTAAATTTTTGTTTTCTTGTCAAGAAATCATACAATGTTTACATGAAAATGATGTGTGTTGCTTAAATGTTTAGATGTTTGCATGTTTATGTTGTAGGTTTTGAGTTTTAGTGAATTTTTTTAGATTTAGGGTTTGTTTTAGAGAATTTTCATTGATTATTTTTAATTTCTTATTGTGTAGATTTGAAACAATGGCCGGGTGGATCGACGTTCGTGCACAATTCAACGGCGGAGAACCTCAGAGGTTGAAGGTTCGGTGTCTTGGTATAACGCTAAGAGGTCTCAAAGATCAGCGGGATGAATTCAACAAAGGAGTCAACCCCCGAGACACAAGGAAGGTGAAATACATTCGGTATAAACGTCCAACGCATGGAAGAGTATCATTCACTTGGGTGGAATTGACGAACGACGAAAACGTGACGACCTTGTTTTGGGAGCACAACATGTTCCAGTGGATCGATATGCGAGCAACGTTGGTGAGATCAACTGAAGATATCATCAAAAGTCTGATTCCGCCAAAAGATCATGATTAGGTGGCGGTCGTGATTAGGTAGGGAATGCACCTTCAAACTACAACAATTGTGTTACTCTGGATGGGGCGATTCAAACTTGTTAAACGACAGGACTCCATCATTCGTCCGGAAGTGCTTTTGTTCCATTCGAAATGTTAAATTCTTGTTGGATTCGTCTAAATGATGGTATTGAAGTGTCAAGGTATGGACCTCATTTCGTTGGCACTTGGATACTATCATTTAAAACCAAGACCAACGAGAATTTAACATTTTGAATGGAACAGAAGCACTTTCTGGACGGATGGTGGAGTCCTGCTGCTTAGCAACTTTGAATTTGCACCATCCAGAGGTAACACAATTGTTGTAGTTGAAAGGTGCAATTCCGAATGTAATGTCATGTAACGATAGACCATATTTAGAAACTTTATGTAATGTAATTTAAATGTAACTTTTATTCAATACGCAATTTTATTCGATTTCACGCTGAGTTTAATTAGACTTTTTATTCGAATTTATTTATTCAATACGCAACTTTATTCGATTTTATTTATTAGAATTCTTTATGATTCCACACTGAGTTTAATTAGACTATTTATTCGAATTTATTTATTCAATACGCAACTTTATTCGATTTTATTTATTAGAATTCTTTATTCGATTCCACGCTGAGTTTAATTAGAATTTTTATTCGAATTTATTTATTCAATATGCAAATAAATACAAAATTAGAAAATAAATTCGATATTAATAAATTCAATACAAATAAATTCGATACCATTAAATAGAATATTTTTTTATTCAATACATAATGATAAACATAAAATAAATGCAAAAATAAATACAAATTAAAAACAAAATTAATAAATATAACTCTGATTTTATTAATACCATTCAAACATTACAAGAATTAATACATATATTTTACCCTCTTGGGGTAAAAAGTTATTTTCACCCTCTTCGGTATACACCAATAGCTCTTGGGGAAAATAATGATTCGTCGTGTTGGGGAAAAAGACATCAAGATCCTTTGAGGTAAATTTAAATTTGGTTCCTTTTATACCCCTATGATGATTCTTTTTACCCACGGTAAAAAAAAATTGGGAGTAAAAGGAAGCAAACCTAATTTCACCTCAAGGGATGATGCCTTTTTCCCCAACCCGGCGAACCACTACTTCCCCCAAAAACTACTGGTATATACCTAAAGGGGTGTAAAGAGCCTAGATGCTATAGAAGTAAAAAAGAAGAAGAGAAAGAGAGGGAGAGAAAGTGAGATGGTGTGAGGGAATATGGAAGTATGGAGGGGTATTTATAGGTGAAAATGGTAGTATAAGTTATAAAAAACATAAATGTGGTAAAAAAACGTGTAGATTGAATGTTGAACAACTGACCACCGTCCAAAAAACGTGTGTTCTTCAATTTTGACCACCGGCCAACGTGCGCGAGTTAACTTACGTACGTGCCAGTGGTGCGTGAGTTAACTTTTGCAGGACGCATAACGTGCGCATGTTAAGTCACGCTGCATGACTTAACATGCGCAGAGGCATTTTGGTAAGTTTGGCTGGGCGAGAGTGTATCTCGCTGGGTGAAGAGCAGGATTTTTAAATTTATGCTAGGTGTGCAGTACTGGACCCACGTCTACCATACCAGTATAATGTTTTTCTAAATATACTACTAGTACTATTTGTCAAAAAATAAATACTAGTACTAGTATACAGGTACTTTAAATATATTATTGATTGTTTAATGCTTTTTAAATGAAGCTTAATTTTTTCTGTAAAAAACTTATGCAAATTATGTTATATATTTTTTTATTTTAATTTTATATACCATATTATATAATTATATATAATTAATCATTGCCGGTTTAACCCGGTCTAGCCCCTAGTCAAACCCTTGAACCTTGAACCCATGTCTAATCCGGTTTAATGTCCGGTCCGGTTTTGATTACCTTGAGAGAAAGTATATCAATTGGTTGTTACAAAATGAAAATATAAAATCAAATTTGATGAAAAAAGAAAACGTGTTCTAAGAAAGGAAGAATCTATAGGTGGATTAAATAAAGAGAAAAAAAAAAGAGGCTAAATTGCTATTTTCGTCTCTTAACTATTTTTTTGGTATGACTTTGGACCCATAATTAATTTTAGGTCCGTTTTAGTCCTTTAAGTTCATCTTCGTTACACATTTTGGTTTCTTCCGTTAGTTTTAAATCTAAACAGTTTAAATCATGTACACATGTCATTTTGATATTGGCTGAAAATTCATGTATTTCTTTCATCTTCTTCATCACACTCCTTCATCTCTTTACTGGAAAATATGAAGAACACAATATCAATTTCATCAAACCTTTGTGAACCTTCAACACAAAAACCCAGCAAAAAATTAAAACTAAAAATTCAATGGAATAACTCAATCAATAACCAATTTTTCCACTCAAAAAACATCACTTTCAATCCAAACAACACAAATTCTCAATCACTATAAACCAAATCAACCAAAATCTTCATATCTATTTCCTAATTTTTTTCCCCTGATTCAATAACAATGGAAAAATCAACCAAAATCTTCAAAACATCCAACAACTAGCAGTAGCATCTACAACAACCCATGAACCACAACAACAACATCGAACACCATCACCAACAAAACCCAGCAGCAACAACAACAAAACACAAGAACAAACATGTATGATTTATCTTTTCAAAACCAAATCCCAATTTTCCTTTCCAAAATGGCTTGCGCCCCAATTTCTTTCTAAACTCACAAGCTCCACATCTCTGTAAATCTAAAAAGAATTACATTCCTACAACGGAATTTGGGAAATTTATGTGAAGAAAATTAGAAAATTTCTTTAATGATGTTAAACAACGGTGTATCCTTCGTATGAATTCATAGCCAAATTTTGTGCATAAGCATTTTTCTTGAAATCATGGTTTTAAGCGATAAAATGGATACAGGAAAGATTGAAATAAATTGGCAGAGAAGAACAATGTCTATTAAATCTTGAATAATTATTGAAAGTTTTTGTTGTTAATAGTGGTGGGGCAGTGATTTCGAGTTGTATGAAAAAAAATTCAGATTTTCTGTTTTGCATGATTTTCTCATCAAAGTGGATGATGAATATGATGAAAATGAAGAAGAGAAAGATAGAAGATGAAGAAGAGTAAACAATATTAGGTGGTGATAGTGCACTATTACTTACAATAGACCTCAAAGATCCAGCGGTTGATTTTTTGACAAATAAAAAATTTAATGAAGTATATAGTGGACCTTGTATAATGTTGGTTCACCTTAGAAATTTGGGGTTAATCCTCTAACGGAAACGACCAAAATGAGTAACGGAGATGAACTTAAATACCAAAACGCACAAAAAATTATAGGAACAAAGCGATGCCAAAAACAATTGAAGGACGAAAATAACAATTTAGCGAGATAACCAAAAAACCACAAATCCACAACTTTATTTATTTCCGTCGTCAATCAAGAAAGTATTAGGGTTTGTCGAAAAAACTAAAGTATTAGGGTTCAGCGTTCTACAATTCTCCAAAAGCACCACGGTAACAACAAACCTCTAACATGAATCTCCTCCCTCCATCTCAGTCGCAGGTATTCCTCCCCGACGAACTTATTGCCGAAGTGCTCTCCTTCCTTTCTGTCAAATCTCTCATGCGAATGAAGTGTGTGAGTAAGTCGTGGAAGTACCTCATATCAGAACCCTCCTTCGCCAAATTGCACCTTAAGAGAACTACACAAGATTCAGTCGGCACATTTGTATCATACGATTCTCTTCCCACGTCTTACCAGCCCGTGTTCTTCACAGTCTTTCCTTTCCATAAAAACCCTCCTTACTATCAACTGACGGACAAGGATTGCCGCAACATCGTTGGTTCCTGCAATGGATTGCTTTGCTTATTTGGCGGAACTGGGTATAAAGCAGACAAAGGGGGGTATAGAGAGAAATGGCTTCGTGTTTGGAACCCAGCCACAAGGACAATATCAGAAAAAATTAGATTGTGATGATGGCCTAGGTTTCCCTTGGCATTTCACGTTTGGTTATGACAATTCATCAGAAACTTATAAGGTGGTGTATTTCACTCCAAAGACAACAAATGTAAGAGTTTTTAGTTTGGGCGTTAATGTTTGGAGAAATATCCAAGATTCCCCTATGATTCATAATCATTGCCGGATGAAGGTTGTGCATGTGAGAGGTAGTGTTAATTGGTTGGCAATTCACAATTACACTGGTTATGATTATAATTTCAAGGATATTACTATTGAGGAATTTGTGATTATTTCACTTGATTTGGGCACTGAGGCACATACTAAGTTGTTGCCTCCTCATGGTTTCAATGAAGTGCCAATTGTTATACCAAATCTAAGTGTCTTAAATGATTATCTTTGTTTTTCTTATGATTTCAAACAAACTCATTTTGTTATATGGCAAATGAAGGAATTTGGAGTTCAAGAGTCATGGACTCAGTTGTTCAAAATTAGTTATCGGAATATCCAAAGTGATTATCACTTTGATGACTTGTGCCGTTGTTTGTTGCCATTATGCCTTTTGGAGAAGAACGATAAACTATTATTGACCATAAATGATTTTCTTCAAAGACGACCAATTCTCTATAATTTGAGAGATAATAAAGGAAAAATGATCAACATACCTTGGTGGTCCAATGGTCAGAATTATGCTGAAAGTTTGATTTCTTATTTTTGAAAGTAAGTTCCTTTACAACGATTTACTTGTTTGAATTTGTGCTAATATATATCTGCTATATAATTATGTGATGATTTTCTTATGATGACTTTGATTGTATCATTGAATGATTATGTATCGGCTATTGTTAAGGGTTTGGAAATCTTTGAACCAATTATTTATTTCATCTTATATTTATCAAAAGTTAAAAGATGATTTTACGGTACTTGTATGATCATGTTCACATAGTGGCTATGATTTGAATTTGATTATACTTGTGAGTGATTATGTATTTGGTCTTGACAACGATTTTAACTAAACTGAAGCATAGTATACAGGTAGAGTATATCAAAATATTGTACAGTTACAGATATTATGCCCAAATAATTGAATGATTCTATTTTCATGTTTAATTAGAGCTTGATTATCTGTCCTAAATTTAAGTATGAAAATATTTTTGGGATATAGAATTTGATTTCAACAACATAACCCCCATGTTGCCTCTGGTGCAGGTTTGTATTCACGGCTGCACGGTTGAAGGCTGTTGCCGCAATTCAGCGAAGGCCAGCTCCTCACCAAACATCTCTACTTAGATTAATGAACATTTTTTTCTCTTTCTTGCATTTTGTATTATTAAACCCTAGATAGAAAGTTATTTGATTTCAACTGAAATTTTCGGTATTGGTTTTTAATTGATCTTGGATTCATGCCAATATATGTGGAGAAAATACAACTTAAATATGGCAAGCTTGATGTGGCTATACATGCCAATAACCTAACAAGTCATTTTTTTCAGCAAATTCCCATGATTCAATGTATGTTTTATCATGGTAAAGTTCTGTCAGTTTTTGCTTTTATTTGCTTTTGCTGTTTTTGAAATATGATGTAAAATGAAGTAGATTATTCTTTCTTACTCAGTATAAAACTATTACTAAATATGATTATGATATTTAAGTTTGTTGCCAAAACGAGCTGAAGCTATGCTTCTATATTACTAAATTATTACTAACGAATTCATTACAAGAATTAGCATCGAATTGTTGAAAGATCGGGCTTCTAGTGCTGAGTTCTCAAGGCTCAAGAAACAATATTGATGTAGAAATTTTCACAAATAGTTCATTGGTTATGGAGAAGAATGGTTTATGATTGCCATCTAATGCACAATTATGCTGTTTTGAGTTTTCATTAGTCAATGCAATTAATTCTTCAATTGATAAGAATTATAACAAGCACATGGTTATTCACTTTGGCATGAACACAATCAACCTTATTAGATTTGATCTCACATTTCCTAAGTTTTTTTATTTCTTTTATTTAAGAATAATTGTAAGGCTAATATGCCATTTATTTTGATTTATTTTAATTTATTAGAGTCTTTTGAGTTTATTAGACCAAAAGCCCAATAAAATGTACTCATTTCATAAAATAATGAATATGTAGAATTTTGATAAAAAAAAAATACAATTTATGTGTTACGAGAGCTTTGTCTATTTTTTTTGTTCCAGATTGAACCAAGTTTATCGAGTCTTATCAATGACTTCTTGACCATTGTGGCAATTCCTCTTAACTTAGCAATCCTAATTGGATAAGAAGTGGGTGTGACACCATCTTTACGATTCTTTTTCCCAAATCCATCTTTTTAATTTACTTTTATTCCTAATTCGCTTCTGACGGCTCCGTGAGACTCATCACATTGACTGTTTGTGTTTCGGACTAGATGTACCCACTGGCAAAGACGATGTGGGTGAACTTTGTAAATCTCGTGTTCATACTTATATCCTCTGTCTCTCTATATTTCTGTTTTCCTGAATTGATTCAATTGGTGTTTTAAAAATTATTTTGAAAAACTTAATTTTGATTGATCTGAAAGAAACTTGATTGAGTGTCGATTCTTTGTTACGAATCAATAGGATTAAGAACGGATTCTTTGAATCTTTCATAATCGTTTGACATTTGAATCAATTGTGCATCGTTTCGCATTTACTTGTTCTTAATTAATCTTAGCTTAAAATTAACAAGTTTTAACATGTTAAGTACTTTTTCAAATAAGTGACTCTGTATTTTTAACTTATCATCAGTATCTTCAATTTAAGTGATATCTCTATTATTTAATTTGATTAATCCAATTGGCATTTGTTTTTTTTTGTAGCATGTGTCTTTGCATTTTTTCTTCATTAACACTTAATTTTTCCTTGTCCTCGTGAGCTTAGTTCGGTTGGTAGGGACAAATGCAAAACATATGCAGGGGTTGGGGTTCAAATCTTTGACACCTTAAAAAGCTGAATATATCACTTCTAACTTAATTAATTAGAGGGATCCATCTCTGTAATTGTACGAACCAACAAAAAAATTAAATAAATAAGGTTAAGTTTGTCCAAAAATTGCTATATTTGATATGTGGCTCAATGAGGCACACGATGATAAATTAATTTTTTTAAAGAAAACGCCACTTCAATAACTTATTATTGGGCTTCTCGTGTGCCGCTTATGCGTTGCACTATTGCATAGGCTTGGTGCAACCCACCATAAAATAAAAGTTGCTATATTTAAAAATATATATATATCTTTGAGAGGTTTTTTTTTAGTATCAAACAAACAAACATGAAACACTTGTCAAAGAAGAAAAACAAACGTACGAAACAACCTCTCAAGAATAAATAAAAAAACATATGAAACAAATATTAGTTCATTGTTAAAAACAAAAAACAAATATTATAAAAAAAACAAAAGAAAGGGTGTTCAGATAATTTTCGACCTTTTCCTTCAAAAAAAAAAAAGAAAGATAGTTTTCGACTTTTCATGTGCTATTAGGGTTCTTTGTTCACCTCAAATTTCCCTAGCAACGAGGAAAACTCTAACATGAGCCTCAACCCTCCATCTCAGCCACGGCGTCATCCCAACACCTCACCATCGCTGGTTTTCCTCCTGTCCAATCTCTCATACGGCTGAAGTGTGTGAGTAAATCATGGAAGTACCTCATATCGGAACCCTCCTTCGTCAAATTGCAACTTAACAGAACTACACAAGATGCAGTCCGCACATTTGAATCATACAATATGTGTTCCACGACTTTCACAGTTTTTCGTTTGCTTGAGAACCCTCAAATCTTTATCAATCGTCCAAAAATTCCATACTACCAACTCAAGGACAAGGAATGCTGCCACATTGTTGGTTCCTGCAATGGATTGCTTTGCTTATTCGGAGGAACTTGGTATAGAGAGGACAGAGGGGGGTATAGAAAGAATTGGCTTTGTTGTTGGAACCCGGCCACAAGGACAATATCAGAAAAATTAGATGGTATTGATGGCATAGGTTTCCCTTTTAACTTCACGCTTGGTTATGATAATTCAACAGAAATTTATAAGGTGGTGTATTTCACTCCAAAGACAACAAATGTAATAGTTTTCAGTTTAGGCAACAATGTTTGGAGAGATATTCAAAATTCCCCCGTGGTCCATCGTCGTCATTATCACAAAATGAGTGTTGTGCATTTGAGTAGTAGTGTTAATTGGTTGGAAACTCACAATTATATCTGTGATGATTATTATTGCAAGGATATTACTATTGAAAAATTTATGATTATTTCACTTGATTTGGGCACCGAGACACATACTAAGTTGCTGCCTCCTCACAGTTTCGTTGAAGTGCCATTTGTTATACCAAATCTAAGTGTGCTAAAGGATTGTCTTTGTTTTTCTCATGATTTCAAACAAACTCATTTTATTATATGGCAAATGAAGGAATTTGGAGTTCTTGGACTCAGTTATTCAAAATTAGTTATCAGAATCTCCAAATAGATCACCCCTTTAATGACTTGTGCTTGTTGCCATTATGCCTTTTGGAGAAGAGCGATACACTATTATTGACAAGAAATGATTTTGTTGAAAGACGACCAATTCTCTATAATTTGAGAGATAATAGAGCAAAAAAGATCAATATACCTCGGTCGTCCAATGTTCAGGATTATGTTGAAAGTTTGGTTTCTTATTTTTGAAAGTAAGTTCCTTTACAACGATATACTTGTTTGAATTTGTGCTAATATATGTCTGCTATATAATAACTTGTATGATGAATTATTATGTATTTCATCATATATTTGTCAAATGTTAAAAGACAATTTTACTTTACTTGTATGATCATGTTCACATGGTGGCTTTGATTTGAATTTGATTATATTTTTTAGTGATTATGTATTGGTTATTGTTAATGGTTTGCCAATCTTTGAATCTGGTTTGCTAATTCTTCTGTTGATGTTTCTCCCAAAAACAAAGTTATTATATCTTGAATATTGTTTATTGGTTTAATGAATTCTTCTCTTAAACTAAACTGAAGCATGGTTTAGTACACAACATGAGCGCATAAAACATTATTTAAACTGCAAATGCAAGGAGCCTTCACTTCAAAAATACTGTAACAGTTAGAAAGGTGAAATAATTTAATGAACAAGTGATATATATATATATATATATATATATATATATATATATATATATATATATATATAGACTATGAGTTATAACTATATATGAATAGATGGGAAAAGTAAAACCAGAATCATCTTATTGATTTCAATTACATAACCCCCATATTACCTCTGGTGCAGGTTTCTATTCACGGTTGAAGGCTATTGCCGCACAATTAAGCGTTGGCCAGCTCCTCACCAACCATCTCTACTTAGATTAATGAACTTTTTTTTTCTCTTGCATTTTGTATGATTAACCCTAGATAGGAAATTATTTGATTTCAACTCAAATTTTCTGTACTGGTTTTTAATTGATCTTGGACTCATGCTAATATATGTCGAGAAAAAACAACTTAAATATGTCCCTAATGCACATCAGTGCATATAATTTTGTTTGTGCGCTTCCAAGAGCATTCAAATGGGTTAATTTAAGTCTAGAACATCTTTTTAAGTTTCAATTTACACCTTTATGATTGTGTTCTTACTCTTGTTGAGTTTATGCTAATTAGGTTGCCTCTATGGCAAGCTTGATTGTGTTTCAATGCATGTTATTAACACGACTTTTAACGAAAAAGTCATCTTGGTTCCCGCATGGATCTCCTTAATTATTTTTCTAGACTAGAGTTAGAATTTTATATAGAAAGTAATATATCTCGAATTTTAGATGTCTTCGAACTTACGTTCTGTCAATTTTTTGCTTTTAGTATATTTTCATTTTTTATATATATCATGTAAAATGATAGTCATTAGTTTATTTTCTCTAAATCTTTGTACAAAATTTTCGCTAGATGTTATTATAATATTTGGTTTGTTACCAAGTCAAGCTGAAGTTTTGCTTCCATTTGCTTTTTGGTGCAAAAAAAGTAAATAAACATTGATGCTATGCAGGTTTGGAAATGGTTTCCCGTTAAAAGAGACATTTTAGATGGTAAAGGTTTAGCAGGAGGGCCTCCAAACCAACATGTTAACGTTGAGCTAATAATATGAGTTAGAGGTGCTTTCTCTTAGAAACACTATATGATTGCAACTTTCAAGCACTAGTCTATAATTATTGCACTCTTGTTCTTCCATGGAGTTAAAATTGTTTATGATGTTTTCTTGGTAAGCACAATGCCCGGCCCCCACCAAACAAAAATAGGAAAAAAACTAAAAATCCACAAATCTTTATTATTTTTCGTCAAACAACATAAGTATTAGGGTTCAGCGTTTGAGCTTCCAATTCTCCAAACGACACCGCCATGAATATCCTCCCTCCATCTCAGTCGCAGGTATTCCTCCCTGACGAACTTATTTTAGAAGAGCTTGCCTTCCTTCCTGTCAAATCTCTCATGCGGCTGAAGTGTGTGAGTAAGTCATAGAAGTACCTCATATTCGAACCCTCCTTCGCCAAATTGCACCTTAACAGAACTACACAAGATGCAGTCCGCACAATTGTATCATACAATATGTATTACAAGACTTGCATGGCTGTTTCCTTCAGTGTTTTCCGTTTGCTCGAGAACCCTCCAATCATTATCGATCTTCCCAAAGATCCTTACTATCAACTCAAGGACAAGGATTGCCGACTCATTGTTGGTTCCTGCAATGGATTGCTTTGCTTATTCGGCAGCACCGACATTGGGGGGAATAAAGAGAAATGGCTTTGTTTTTGGAACCCGGCCACAAGGACAATATCAGAAAAATTAGATTGTGATGATGGCATGGGTTTCCCTCTGCATTTCACTTTCGGTTATGATAATTCAACAGAAACTTATAAGGTGGTGTGTATTTCACTCCAAAGACAACAAATGTAAGAGTTTTTAGTTTGGGCGTTAATGTTTGGAGAAATATCCAAGATTCCCCATTGATTCATCATCAAGGCTGGATGAAGGTTGTGCATGTGAGAGGCAGTGTTAATTGGTTGGCAATTCCCAATTACATTGGTTATGATTATAATTTCAAGGATATTACTATTGAGGAATTTGTGATTATTTCACTTGATTTGGGCACTGAGGCACATACTAAGTTGTTGCCTCCTCATGGTTTCAATGAAGTGCCAATTGTTATATCAAATCTAACTGTGTTAAAGGATTGTCTTTGTTTTTCTCATGATTTCGAACAAACTCATATTGTTATATGGAAAATGAAGGAATTCAAAGTAGAAGAGTCTTGGACTCAATTATTTAAAATTAGTTATCGTAATCTACAAATATATAATCTCTTTAATTATTTGTACTTTTGTTTGTCGCCATTTTGGCTTTCTGAGAAGAATGATACACTATTATTTACAAAAAGTCGTTTTGTGGGTAGCCATCCGATTCTCTATAATTGGAGAGATAATAAAGTTGAAAGGATCAATAAACCTAGGTGGTCCATCGGTCAGGATTATGTTGAAAGTTTGGTTTCGTATTGTTGAAAGCAAGTTCCTCTACTACAATTTACTTGTTTTAATTTGTGTTGATACGTGTATTGTTAAATGATTATGTATTGGTTATTCTTTATGGTTTGGCATTCTTAAGTCAACTGAATTTGTATGTTCATGTTCTCATGGTGACTTTGATTTGATTATTAGGTTGAGTGATTATGCATTGGTTATTGTTAAGTTTGACAATCTCTGAATCTATTGAATCTGGTTTGTTCCTATATGTAAGATGAATCTTCTGTTGATGATTCTCTCAAAAACAAATTCATTATATCTTGAATATTCTTTATTGGTTTGTTCTTGACAACGTTTTAAACAAAACATAAGTATGATATAATCCACAACATGACAGCATAATACATTATTTAATAACATAACCCCCTTGTTACCATGTGGTGCAGGTTTGTACTCTCGGCGGCACGGTTGATGGCTGTTGCTGCACCATTCAGCGTTATAAGCATTTTTTTCTCTTTCTTGCATTTTGTATTATTTGAGCCTAAAGTGGAAGTTATTTGATTTCAACTCAAATTTCTTGAACTGGTTTTTAGTTGGTATTGGATTCATGTTTATATATGTGGAGAAAATAAAACTTAAATATGTCCCTTAAGCACATCAGTGCTTCTATTTGTTTGTAGGCTTTCCAAAACATCCAAATGGGTTAATTTGATTCAAGAACTTCTTTTTATGTTTCAATGAATGTTTTATCATGACATGAACAAAAAAGTCATCTACAATCCATATAGAAACACTTGTCTAAAATAATGTGGTTTAATCTTCTGTTAACAAGGTTTAGTTCATGACAGTATACTATCTTTTAGTTCCAATCACTTTCAATATAATTAATTTAATAAGGAAAAAGTAAATAATATTCAACCTTTGTTAAACAATAATCATAATTTGTTAATAATTTACTGCAATCTCAATGGGAGCTAAGTGCTTTCGCCTAGAAACACTATTTGATGGTTGCAACTTGCAAGCACTACTCTATAACTTTTATTATTTTAACCACAAATGAATATTTTTGAAAAGTATGGAACGGCCTCTATAGAGAAGAACAAATAGCATTTTTCTTTCAAAATTAGGAGAAGTGCAAGGGATACTCGACCCAACAAAGAACATAAACAACTCCCCAAAAGAGAAGACAAATAAGAGGGGTCATAGACCACTCGTAATAGAAACAAGGGCCCCGTTTCTACGAATAAGGAACCATTACTTTAAGTCATTAACTAAATCTTCTATACCAACTTTCTTATCCTAAAAAAATTTCAGCCTCCCAAATCTTCCAAACAGTTGTATGCCATATTAGCCTTAAACCATTCCGGTACGTTTTGTTGAGAGATGAGGAATAAAAATAATGAGAAAGAAATGTAGTAGAACCGGGAAGCATCCCTCCCGTTCCCACCCATTTGAAAATATCATACCACACCGAGCTTGAAAACTTGCACCTACAAAACAAATGGTCTTCCACCTCTATGGATCCCATACACTAAACAGAATCACCATCCAAACTATTGATAAGAATTATCCTCTTTGATAGATTTCCTCTAGTTGGAAGTCTTTTAAGAAAAAGTTGTCAAGCAAAAGTTTGAACTTTTTAGACAAATCAAAACTTGCCCAATTAGCTCTCAATCCGCTTCTCAAGGCTGCGGACAAGACTTTCTCCGGTAAGAAAATTTTATCAAGGGCCACATACACTGATTTTTCCAAAAAAAAAAACATTGTATTAATCAAGCACCCAAGTCCAACTATTATCTTCACACCCAACTAAGAACCCCTCAATCTAGTCCCATAAATCGTAAAATAGAGATTTTTCTCATTCAAAAAAGTTCATCCGCCACTTTGACTCCCAACTTCAAGACCCTTCCACCACAAATCCCATGTCACTAATATTACACAATTTTTGCACACACAAAGTATGTAGTCTTGTGAAAGCTTCTCTAAGAGGATTATTTGACAACCAAGCATCATCCGAAAAGGAAGTATTTTCGCTATTCCCAATCTTTATTTTACAATTTCGGAAACCAATTTTGATCTTCACCCCTTACCTTTCCAATGTCACATAAATCTTTCCACAACATTGAAGTGTTCTTGTGCAGAAATTGAGACGAAACTCCACCTCTCCCATATTTAGCCGTTAGAACATCCTTCCAACCAATGGCGAAGCTTTGCTTGCCAATGGGGTAGCTTTGGCTATCGAAAAAGCTTTTTTTTTTATTTGAATTTGAGTATATTTTGCAGTTATGTACCCCAATAATATATGCTTAGCTACCACAAATGAGTTTATTTGTTCAAAACTAATACAAATAGGAAAGTTTAGAGATATCCACTTGTTTGATAGATGTATTTCGTCTCATTTTATCACTTTGGATCTCTTAAACAACTATAAAGAGAGTTTTGTTAACAATAAAAACTGTCAAGACTAAGCCATAAAATATATTTTATATATCTTTTTAGATTTTTCCCCACGGTGAAAAAATCGCTAGCTTCGCTGCATGCTTCCAATTAGTCTTTTCCCCATCAAGCAATCTCCACCGCCATTTAGAAAGAAGAAACAAATTAAAAACTCAATAGGTTTCACCCAATAGAAATCTAGGAGCAGGACCACAACTCCACAAGCATAATATAATGACAAATTAAAATTGCTATCTTCGTCCTGAGAATGATCTTTGGATTAAGGATCGCTTCTTAAATTCCTCAGTTAAAACCAATACATTATAAACTTCTTTATACAGAGCTTATCAAAGTTTCTTCGTGGTAAACAAAAGATCTAAATCATTCAAGAACCAACACTTGGTGTATGATTTGATTTGCTTCCATTACATTATAAACTGCAAACTACTGAAATTAAGTCGCACTTATTATCTACGATGCATCAATAAATGGAAAGTGAATTTTCCATAGTTACTTCATTGGTTTAAAAACGAAACTTAGTACAATGGGCTAGTTTGCCTTCTTTTAAAAATGAAAAATAAAAAAATGTGCATTTTTACATCCCAAGAAGATTTAGGTTATTATCATGCTTCAAACCTTGTGTCTAACTTTATAATTCCAGTAACATTCCCTCATTCTCATTTATCAGAAGATTTCCTAAGATTTTGATAAGTGCTTAAAGCTAAATTAGGTGACAGTGTTTCTTAATCAAAAGAAAGAAATAAGGATCATCTAAAGTTTATTATAAGAATACTTTCCATGAATACAAGACTAACGAAAACTACCCACTCTTCAGAGTGAAGAGCATAAACAAAATAAAATAAAGAAAGCAAGAAAATAAAAGAAGAAAAATACGTTGAAACAAAATGCAATATTACAAGTGTTCTTGGTGGTAAGTGGTGTCAAACCAAGGCAAGACTAAGCCTTTTTATAGCCAAGACATTACAATTTGTATGCAATTACACAAGATTGATCGAATTCCTAAAGAAAAACCATAAACTCTGGTTGTTTACTACTCCCTTCTTTGGACAACGCCGTACATAATCTAGGTTAGTCCGACACATAGTTGTTGTGAGAAGCTTCGTGTGAGTTTTATTTGTTGGTTTCATTAAATCATAATTAAGCACCACACGTAATAGTTTGTTTCTTAAAGTTCAATTCCAACCAAGACGAAGGAGGGATTCAAAGGTTTCCTTAATACCGTTAATTATAGTCATCATGTTGGAATGGCAAGATTCATGTTGGATAAGAGGAAGTAAAGTTACCTAGTACACCCATTATAGTCATCAACTGATTTATAAGTGGTGGTTAGGCTTATAGTTCGTTGACGAAGAATATAAAAGTGAAAGACTTCGCTAGGAAGATAAATCAGAAAGAGTGCAAATCAGTTAATGGTGACAAATGGATGGATGATGCAAGTTTATGTAAGACGGTCAAGGATCTATTCATAGAATTTGAATAGGTTGTGTATTTGAATTTTCCTAATGGTTTTATCCATTAACCAGACTATTATATACATGTTGGTTACTGTAAATTTCATCAGGTGCACCGAAAATGTCTGATATTCAAACCATCTTCTGGCCAATGCCTATTATAAGGCAATCATACTTTCGGTCACTAGATAAAAAATAGTGGTCCTTTGACTAAAAATTGTATCCATCATTTTGGTGGTTACTATCATCCATTTGTTGTATAAAGGATTGCAAAGTAGTGTAGTAACAGATAGAGTAATATGATTTCCTATGAAACCATGTACATAACCATCATTACAGATCCCTATATGATCTAATCGAATCCAATGTCTCTTTTCGGAAAGGATCCTATAAGATTTTTGTAACATCTCAGACGACTTTAAGCATTGTCGACTGACCCTACAAACCAACACGAGTCTTTTCAGCGTGTTTTGTCCTCACTCACACGCTTACTGGAAAACTTCCCAGTAGGTCACTCATACAAAGACTACTCCAAGTCAAACACGCTTAAATACGGAGTTCTTATGAAATGGGCTACCAAAAAGAAGATGCATCTTGTTGATATAGGTAGTACCAAACAATTTTTATAAGTCTTCCTTCAACCATGCAATCTCATACATGCATGGTCTCGGGATCCCTCTCATTCTGGTGTGATTCGGTTCGTCTAGAACCTGCCGGAAGCCGCTCATTGACGTGCCTTATGCACCGGTGACCGATCCCCGTCCTCGTTAGCCTTGGGTGTTACGTGTCCACCAACTTCCTCTTGGTTCATCCCCGAACCACACCGTACTAGGAGAGATTTGCTCTGATATCATTTCTAACATCTCAGTTGACTTTAAGCATTGCCGACTGACCCTACAAACCAACACGAGTCTTTTCAGCGTGTTTTGTCCTCACTCGCACGCTTACCGAAAAACTTCTCAGTAGGCCATTCATCCAAAAGACTACTCTAAGTCAAGCACGCTTAACTATGGAGTTCTTATGAAATGTGCTACCAAAAATAAGATTCGTCTTGTTGATATAGGTAGTACCAAACAATTCTTATAAGTCATCTTTCAACCATGCAGTCTCATACATGCATGGCCTCAGGATCCCTCTCGTTCCGGTGTGATTCGGTTAGTCTAGAAGATGTCGGGAGTCGCTCATTGTCGTGTCTTATACACCGACGACCACTCCCCTCCCTTGTCATCCTTCGGTGTTACAATTCTTTCCCATAATAAAAAGGACATATCCTTGTGGTAGTCGATTAGGGATATGGTGCAAAAAAATTCCTTCAAATTAATGGACTTGCCACTTAATAAGTACCTATTTTACTAGTTACAGGATTCAAAGGCAATTCCCACATGGGAATTGGATCAACATTTCAATGCATATTTACCTTGTGTTCATCCTCATTCGAATTATTTTGGTTGTCATTTTTACATTTGGATGAATTGGCTATTATATTTTCTTATAACTTAAAAACTTGACACCAACTATCCTTAAATGGTACTTACTTGATCGGTTTAAGGATACAAGTGTTTTATTAAGTGCAAGAAATGGATTTAGCAAAGAAAAATGCATAAGAAAATGAAAAAATAACTAAAAAAAGTAAAAGGAATAAAAAAATGGAGAAATATATTTATATGAAATGAGTGAGTCAGTAAGATGTGTTATCATGTAAGGACAAATGTATTATCTAGTAGGTGTAGTTTTATGGAACAAAAATGAACTTGTTTGCGTGAAGTTTGATTCAACAATTTGTATTTAAGAAATGAACTAACTCGTAGCTTTGATTACTCATCATTTTCATATATAATTTCTGTTAGTTTTAGACTTTGTTTTAATTGATTTTCTTAGTTTTTATTTAATTTTAGTCTTTCTATAGGAAAAATCATCATCATTTGATATTTTGAGGAAAAAAAACAATTTGTGTTAGAGTTTTTCCTAACAAGACAATCCTTAGAGCATTTGGTTTATTTGTGTGTTTTCATAGGTTTACATTAAGTTTTAGAAATGGTAAGATGTCTAAGGAGTTTTGGAAAGTCAACCATGAAAGTCATTTCACAAGTATGCAATTTTGAAAGAAGAAAGGTCAACGATGTCATTTTACACTTGGGTGCAATCATATTCAGAAAACCAGTGTTGCTTTCATTTTACGCCTGGGCGCAGCCAGTTGAGTTCAAGACCATTTTGTTGCTTCTAGTTTGTGCCTGGGTGCAAAACGGCTGCGCCTGGGTGCAATTTCACGTTCCAAGTTGCCTATTTAAGCCCAAGCATTAAATTTTGAAAGGGTTCAGAGAATTTTACATTAGAAATTTGAGGGAAATACTTAGAGAGGTTTCGAGAAGGTGTTGTTATACCTAGAGGACTGGAGTTGAAGCTTCTCACCCTCCACCTTTATGTGTAATTCATTCAATTATCTTTATTCTTTGTAATCAAGCCATAAGCGGCTAATTTTTCTATTGTTAGGGATGAGATTATCTAGATAACAACTTTTGTTCTTTGACTTTATTTTGACTATTGAATTAGTTTATTGAATCATTTTCCTTATCTCTGTTCTTAATGTTTTTATTGCTTGGCCGCCTTTAAATTGATTTACAGTTTATATTGTGAAACAGAAGTTAAATTTATAAACCCTTGAAATAAGAAATTATTGTCTTTGTAATCTAGGAATAGATGCAAACCCTTGAAACCAATTAAGAATTCTTGTTCAATCATGCTTAATTATAATCTTAAATTTACTAAGGAATTAAGTGTTATTTTAGAATTAATGATTTTGTCACTAAGGAATTAGGGCAAGAATAAATTAGAGAATTCGGTAATGATTCGATAGGTCGATTCAAATAGTCATATTCAAGTTGTTAACTCAAGATAGTCATATAGTGAAACTTATCCCTGACAATTTTACTATTATAAAGTTCATGCCAATTTTACTTTGCTTAATTTTCATTATTGCAATCAAACAAATTCAATACCTTTTTGTTTGATTAAGTTCTAAATATTATTCGATAGTATAACGCGATCCTCGAGTTCGACACTCGGTCTTACCATTTTAACTTTACTACATGAAGCATGCATGGATGACATGTGTCTTCTAACTTCTAATATCATTCTTTAGCAAGTTTCTTCTTTGAATTTGAATCTTTGGCGGTGAAAAACTCACAAGCTTGAAAACTTCTTGGATACTCTTGTATGGACAATTTTGAGAAGTTGTAATACTTAAATTTTCGATTTCATCTAGATATTTCTTTCAAATTCCTTCAATGTTGATCATATCATTCTTTGAACTTTGGTACTTGAAATGGGACTTTTCTTCTTTAGTCTTTGAGGAGAATTAAGGTTAACTTGCTCAAAAAAAAAATTTCAAATTCGCATATAACCAAATCTTAACAAGCTTTTTTTTGTAGTTTTCTCACAATCTTTCCACAAGACTAACCCTCCTTCATTAGTAACTTTTTTTTTTCTTTTAAAAAATAAGGATGATGAGTAAGGTGAGAATAGGCTAGGTCGACTAACATGAACTTACAAGTTAACACGACCCTGTATTAGGCCCCTAAGACTAAGTCAGAAGCCATAAAAAAAAAAATTAGCCTTATCAGGTTGACATACTTAAATATAAATAATATATTTTTATTACTATTTTTTTGTTTTAAAATAATTAAAAAGAAAACATTTGTTTGATAATATAGATTTTTTTACATTGGTTTAATTTATAAATTTGTTAATTTAACTTTATTAATTTGCATTAATTTATTGGTAAACCAATGGTATCTTCCGTATGCAATTGGGGAGATTAATCTCCTCAAGGTAATTGAGATTAGGGGTGGCAAAACAGGTCTGATTCGTCGAGTCAGTTTGTTTAACCTACCATTTTAAGCGGGATGGGGGTGAGGTTTTAATCTCAACCCCATATTTGGGCCACCCCATTCAACTTGCAGAAAAAGCGGATCGTGGCAGGATGGGCCGGGTTGGCTTGATGATAAGTGCCGTGAAGTAGTTAAAATCATCTTTGAATTAAGGCATTTTTATTACTTATCTTACAAGTAATCTAAGGAAAAGCCGAGAGATAAATGATAATTGTCCTATTACGCTTTATTTCTCTTACTCTATCCCTTTTGTGCAGGAATTGAGCTCAAGGCACCAAGCAAGGAAGGAAAAGAACCAAGAAAAAAGAGGCAAAGATCATGGCAACTCGCCATCAACTCGCAACGGCGAGCAAGGAAAGGCGAGCAGCTCGCCACCAACTCGCAACGGCGAAACCAAGGCGAGCACATGGCAGAGAGTTTTTCTCCTTTCGCCTTCAACTCGCCATGGCGAACTAGAGGCGAGCAGAGCTCGAAATGGCGCATGATTTTACTCGCGATGCGAGTTAGGGCGGCCAAAACTCTTCAGAGGTGACGTGGCAAAAACCCATAGGCGAAGAAAGCGCAACTCGCCATGGCGAGTGATTCTGCTCGCGAGGCGAGTACATGCAGATCAGAAACTCTATAAAAGCCTCCTCTTTCATTTTTAGAAAAAAAAGTTAGAATTTTAGAGAGAGAACAGGGCGAAAATCTTGGGTTTTCATAGAGCAAGAGTGATTGAGTGAGAATTCATCAAGATCCTTGGAGAAATCAAAGTCTTGGCATGGATTCACAACTTTTCTTCCACTTTTGTAAAGTTCACATGACAATGATGAGCTAATTCTTCTTAGTTGGGATTAGAGGTACTTGATTGAGCCTAAAATGTAATCCTTTGATCTTGTATAATATGATTCTAGCAATTTACTTGATATTGAAGTTATTCTTGCAATCCAATTCCTATCTTTGATTTAATTGTTATTGAAAAGTACCTTTGAATCTAGGTTTAGAATATTTATCTATCAAAACAACAATTCTAGACATAGGATTGATGTTTTGATAATCACACAAAGTATCGGAATGTAAAACTTTCGGATCGTTGAATAGATTGAGAAATCGTCGATTAAACGATACGATCGACAATTAGATTGTTCAATAGTTTGGGAAATCAACTATTGAAGAATACAATTGGTTTCACGAGATTATTTGGACACGAATAATCTTGTTGAGCGGTACGTGATAATATCGGTAAAACGCTAGAGTCATTATACGTGATTATTAGGTTATGTTTGACGCTTAATCAGGGAACCCTAATTCCAATGTTTCTTCGCCTTGTTACTCTCAACATTTACTTTTACACTTTAGTTTATATAGTTAAACAAACAAACAATCAATCTTTTAACTTAGAATGATATTTCGTGTCGAACGGTCCATGATATCGCACTAGTCCCTGAGGAGACGATTTATAAATACTTATCTTGTTTGATGCAAAAATACTACATCACTTGACCTGTTTATTAGAAAAAAAATTAATTTTTATTATACTGATAAATAATAAGTGATCAATTTTTAAGGCACGAAACAATTGGAAAATTCTTCATTAGACAATTGTTTTTCTCTTTATGTTTGTTTTTCTCTTTATGTGGGATTATAAGGGAATAAAATGGTTATGAGAAAATAAAAATGACTTTTTATAAAGGTAACATATTTTTTTTTTAAGATGCTAAATTATCACACCCAAATTGACATCAGAGAGAAGATAATCAAACATGAGACATTGAGGAGGAGCACACTCCCATATCCCAAATCAATACCACCAGACCAACCAAGTGGGTTGGTAGCATATATTTTTGATAATATTTGTGACAAAAATAAATGATTTTGAAGAAAAAGAAAGTTGTTAGACAACCCACCAGTCCGCCTCTTGGAAGGGTAGGATGTGCGTTTGAGCCCACCACCTCAATTTGGCTCGTCCCATCACATCCTATTTTTGGCAGACTTAAAGCGGACAGAGCCTAAATGGTGCAGGCTGACCCACATTGTCGTCCCTAACTGAGATTCATTTAATAGATTAAGCTCTCCTAACAAATGTTTTTTCAAATACACCGATTAGAAATCGAACCATATACAAAATGGATAAAGATCCCACATATCAATCACATATACCACACTACCTTGAATATTTATCGCATATTTAAATTTATTATACAAAAAGAAAATGTATTATTATGAAGGAGAATTAAAATATGATATTATCTGACAAATTTTATAAAATGTCATATTAAATATCAAAATGAAGCTTAATGTCATCGATAATGTTATTACTTATTTAAATAAATTCAACTTAAAGAAACTTTTATATATATACGGATAGACAAACCAAGCTTTTTTTTGGGAGACCAACCAAGCTTTTAAAAAAGTCAATCTCAAACATAAAAATAAGTGTATAACAAACTATATTTAAACTTTCCCTACATAAAAAAAAAAAACTACATTTTAGACTTAGACCTTGATTTTTTTATTGATATCAAATCTTAGCTTTGCAAAATGTAGCTCGGTGTAACATATTCTCATTCATAATCATGAGTATTCATTTCAAAATTTATAGAAGGATGTCAGATACACTCTCTTTTAACGCTATCTCTAAGTGTCTAACATTGACTTTTTTATTGGATGAAATCAATATACTCCCTCCGTCCATATATCTAAACATTCATTTGATTTTATTTTTGTCCCTAAATCTAAACTCCTTTTCAAATTACTAGATACATTTATTATTTTTTCCTATACATACCCGTAATTAACACTATTAACTTGTCTTGAAATATGAAAAATCAAATTTAATACACATACAAACAAAGGACAATTTGGTAATATTAACACATAAAATAGACACATTAATTACACTGACAAAATGTGAAAAATGTAAAAGGAGGTTACATATAAGAACGGATGGAGTATGTTTCACCACTAGACTCATTTCAAAGTGTGAGACTCACTTTAATTTAAGCAATTAAATAAATGTTAGATAGTATTGAAAAGAGAGTCTTACAAACACTATTCAAATTAAAATACATTATTAAAATCATAACATATACTTTGAATTAAATCAAGAATAAAGATTTGTTTTCTTTATAAGCCTGTAAACTAGAGTAGAGAATATTTTCATAACAGCCCCAAGACATTAATAAACTCAATAAATAAATCCTTTCTTAACCCACCAAATTAGTTACAACGTTTCCTTCTTAGACCCAACATTCATTTAAACCCTATCTTCTTTCTCTCCAATCCAACGGCTACAAATCAATCTAACATTTATCGCCGTCACGACTTAAGTGCCGTTTGAGGTTCAAAAACTTTGATTCCCTAACGCCGTTGCTTAACGGAGCAACAAAAACACGCCACACACTTCTAACGGTAAGTAACGGCAACGTCGGTGATAAACGTTATACGCAACAATTTATAAAAAATAAATAAATATATAAGTTCGTTTTTTTTTTTGTTTATTATTATTAAAATTAAAATTCAATTTCAATTTTCCATTGATTCAACGTTCGAGGTTTTTTTCGAAACCTTAGCTTCGTAGAGAGAACAACAACAACAATTTTGCTTTGTCTTTGTTCTATGAGCTTCACTTCAATTCCCGCCACTGCATAGGTAGTTCTTCACTCTTCGTAGAATTTCAAGATTTCTGTTTTGTTTTTTTGAAAATTGAGGTTTTTTTTGTTTGATTTGATTGAGTTTTTGTGTTTTTGATAAAGGGGTTTGAATTTTTATGGTAAAAAAACGGTTTTTTTATTGGTTTTGTTTTGGATAAAGATTTTGATTTTTTGGGAAAAAAATTGAAGGTTTTGATTTGATTATAGATTTTGAGATCTGGGTTTTGTGTAAAAGTGTTGAAGTTTGGATTTTTTTGGAAATTGAGGTTGGTTTTTAGGGTTTTTGATGTTTGGTAATTGATGGGTTTTTAGGGATTGAAGGTTTTGGTTGAATGATATGGATGAGTTTGAATCAGAGGTTTGTTGTTTGGAGAATAAACAATCAACTGTTGCTTCTTGCTCATCTGTGTCTGAAGGCAGTGATAGTATAATTCAAAAGTCTCCCGGGATATGTAGCCCCACGGCTACATCGACTTCACCCTCACATAGGTAATGTTTGTTATGTTATTTACTTTTTTGGTTGCAGTTGTAATTATGGATAATGATCATGATGGTGTAGGATAGTATGATTTAATCTACATGTTTTATGCCGAATCTGCTATTGGCTTAATTTCACATTCTACAATAGTAGCTGATTCACTTTTGGCAAATTTTTGATATGGCGTTCATGAGCGTTGATTTATACCATATGATATGTTTGTACAGGAGGACAACAGGTCCTATAAGGCGCGCTAAGGGTGGTTGGACAGCAGAGGAGGTTAGTCTTTGCTTATTGGAGACATCTGTTTTTTTTCCTCCTTCCAGAAAAGCGGATTGAATTGGGAATTTTGTTCATTTGATTTAACGTCTTTGACAATTACCATTTACCTCTGCTTGTATACAAGTTAATATTAATTTTTCTTATTGTGTTCTTCAATTTATTGTAGGATGAGACATTAAGGAATGCCGTTGCAGCTTTTAAGGGAAAGCATTGGAAGAAAATAGGTAACTATTTGCCTGAGTTAATGCATTTGACAAATTGACATTATTATTGCTACATCTTTTCTTCCATGGACACATCTAGTTCAATAATTCTGTGATGATGATCTTTGTATGTGATTTACAAATTTATGAAGTAAACGTGTATCATGAGGAGGGGGTGTGGGGTTGGATTGTGACCTAGTCTCTGCATTGAAACGGTATCCTCCAAAGAGGGTTAGTTGCTGAATCGATAAATGTAACCTAGTCTTGTAGAGAGGGAGTTACTAGAATCAGAGTTAATGGTGAAAGGGTTATATGTGTCTTTGTATATCTGAATCTGAATGCAAATGGTGTATATACTTACAATGTTTACAATATCACTGTATTAAGAGTTTTTTTAAAATGTTACTACAAGTAACCTTACGTTAACCACCTAGCAAGCCAAACCTGGCTTCGCACGAACTGAATTCTTTTATTCAGCCTCAGCTGGCTTTCTCCACTTCAGCTTTTTTTACTCAGAGCTAACTCGTGCAGATTGTACTTTGACCATACATATGTTCTCAATGTGAAAAAGAGGACGATGATCCTGATTCATCTTATAGATCATATAATCTGGAGGACTCGAAGATATATATCTTGGACTTCATCGTAATTTGACAGAGACTGTAGCATAAAACAAATCACAATTTTAATATCTTTGGTCTGTTATATAAAATGATGGAAAAATAGAAAGATCTATGCCACAGATTTCAAGTGGGCTGGGTGAAATTTAGGAGTACTTCAATTTTTATGTGATAGAAAAGTGCTTTGATGTTGCTTTCAATGTGTATAATAGATCCACTCATCACCTGTTTTAAAATAGAAAACTCTGTTGTCAAAAGCGGCCGCGCCGGCCACTATAGCGGAGTGTAGCGGAAAAATCAGGACCACCGCTCCAGGCCGCGTCGGCGCATAGCAGAAGTGGAATGCGGTCAAAGCGGACCTATCAATAGTAAAATGATAACTTGTATTAGTTGTATATAATTGTTATTAGCGATTATCGATTTTGCTATCCCTTTTATGTCATATTATGAATACTTCATGAAATTTTGAGTAATGTTTAAGGTATTTTAGTATTTCTTTTTGGATAGTATGGTATTTAGCATTAAATTTATTAGTGGCCACACCACCAAAATAGCGCCTGCTAAGCACCCCGCTCCCGCACCGTGCCAATTTTTGGGTTGGCCGCACCGCGCCGCATATCCGCATTGACAACATAGATAGAAAATTCAGCCGCCATTTATTCTTCAAGGAACTTGAAAATTATCATTATGAAACTGTTGCGCTGTTATATAAAAATTATTTGATTATTATTTATGGGAGGAGTGCTATGGATACTCTCTTTCTAACACTCGTTCTCTTATTGGGTGAAACCCATGTGGGTCTCACACTTTGGAAATGAATCCCACATGGGTTTCACTGAATAAAAGAGTGAGTGTTAGAGAAAGTGTTGGAAAAATAGTGTTTCTAGCATTTCTCTATTTATGGTTTTCTTTGGACTAGGGTGGAGCTAGAGATTATACTGCAGTTGAAAGACAAATATATAATTCAAAAGATATAGGCTTGAAAAATTCTTTGTTTGTTTCAATTCTTCGGGATGCAGAATGTTTAGAATGAAAACCACTAAAATTAGAACTTCAAATTTTATTTACGTTGTTCATTATAATATTTGTTTGGTTTAAATATGATTTTAGTCCATGCAATTACAGTGTTTTTTGGTTTTATTTCGTAAATGTTTTTTTGTTTAGATTCAATCCCTGCAAATGCAAAAGTTGTTGCTTTTAGTCCCTGATGTCAAACATGGTCTAATAAAATCTTGCCACGTGGCCTAGTTAGCTGACGTCAGGGACTAAAAGCAACAGTTTTTGAATTTGCAGGGACTAAAGCCAAACAAATAACTTACGGGGACTAAAACCAAAAGCACTATAATTGTAGGGACTAAAGTCATATTTAAACCTATTTGTTTTAAATTGTTCTGTGATGAAGAATCATCATATGTTTGAACACAGTAATTTGTTCATGTGCCTCACTACCAAGTGCTTAATGAAAGCATATGCTCACACTGGTTTTAAATGTGCAATGCAGCTGAGTTTTTTGCTGATAGATCAGAAGTTCAATGTCTGCACAGATGGCAAAAAGTTCTCAATCCAGAACTTGTTAAAGGACCATGGACACAGGAGGTTGAAACCTAGTTCCTTTCTTCTTTCCAAATTTTTTTAGATTTTATTCAAACCCTAACTTCTTTGGCTTGGCTTACAGGAGGATGATAAAATTGTTGAACTGGTTGCAAAATATGGGCCTACAAAATGGTCCTTGATTGCCAAGTCTTTGCCTGGTCGAATTGGGAAACAGTGTCGAGAAAGGTAGGTTAGCCGAAGTTTGTGTCATTTATTATTTGAGCATCTCTTTTTTAAATAATTTTACTGATAAATGATGTTGTTTTCGATATCATTAAATATAAATTTTAGATTTGTTTTCTTGCACATCATCAACTTTTGATGATCTTAAAAAATACAATTTTAAACTGATGACTTCATTAGTATAACTTGCTTTCAATATTTACAACTCAAATCATACTGGTTTTTCCTTTTCTAATGTTTTTCAGGTGGCACAATCATCTCAATCCTGATATAAAGAAGGATGCATGGACTTTGGAAGAGGAACTAGCCTTGATGAATGCTCATCGTATACATGGGAACAAATGGGCTGAAATAGCAAAGGTCCTTCCTGGAAGGTATGCTTTCTTATTAATTCTTTAGTTATTATAAAGGAAATTAAGGTCATAACTAACATAATGAAATGATAACTCTACGTTACCATGATAATTGTGAAGTATCATCCTGGATTAGCGACCACACAAAATTTCCACCTGATTTCATTTTCTTTTGTTACTATAGTAGTGGTGGTGGTATTTGGATTTATTTGTCTTGCTCTCATTCTTAATTACAGATCAATGAAAAATATATTTTACTTACATATTTTATTAATAAATGGAGAAAATTGTTAAGAGGACCAGAATTTTTTTCACACAGATGATAATAGAATTAGAAATCTTGTTTAACACAAGAAAACACAAAACAAGAAAGTAAACAGCAGAAAACAAATGAAGCAAAGCTGCCAAGTAGAGGGCAAATATCTCTGTTCAACCCTCTTTTGTTTTCAATGTTTTTTCACTCAACATACCTCCATCTCCGGTCACAGCCTCACAAACATTGAAAAGAAAAAATTCTACAGAAGGACTGTAGTTAACAATAAGCAGTTTGCATCTACAAAAACCGTATTGGTTTTTATTTTAAAATCTTTTAAGTCTATAGTTCCCTTTGCAAGCTTGCATTGAGATTTAATCCTTGAGTGAGGTTCTTGTTTTTACAATTTCAAACACAACAAAGTTCTAATGATTTGTTACGTGAATCCCTGTGCAATACTACAGGGATCATAAAATTTATGTTTGAACCAGAAAAGATAGGACAACAGATTGAGTTTATACAACCTCTGAGAACAAGTTATAAGATATATATTGTGATGTGAAATAGCATACCATTTTATCTATATTTATGACAAATGCTAACATTCATCTTCGGGATTTTTTTTTCCTGCAGGACTGATAATGCAATAAAGAACCACTGGAATAGTTCTTTGAAGAAGAAGTTAGATTTCTACTTAGCCACTGGAAAACTTCCACCAATTCCAAAAAGCAATCCACTAGTTGCTGCAAAAGATACAATTAAACGTTCTGCTTCTAAAACAATACTTGTTTCATCTAATAAAGAACTAAATGTGGCTGTTGAAGCATCGTCTGAAACTACAGCCATTAGTAAGCCAGATGACAGTGGCAAGAATCAGTTTGAGTCCTCAGGAACAGCTAGAGAAGTTGGTGATTCTTCAAGTCTCCCGGCAAATGAATCTGCTGATTCTGACTGTGTGGAAGGTAAGCCTGGACCATCCAATGTTGATCTTAGCTGTGGAAACTCAGAGCATATATCGAGAGCTAATTTTGGAACAACTTACGGGCCAAAATATGAGAATTCTGCACTCAATGGAAACTCAAGAACTGAGCATGGTACAATGAGAAATAGTAGTAGCGGGTTAATCAGGACATCTACACAAGAAAATCAGACTTGTGGTTCTTTGTGTTACGAGCCACCACTTTTAGCTGGTTCAGTTCCTTTAGATTCTCTTCATTTGAGTATTCTCTGCATGCAGAATGATTACTGTTCTAAGTTGTCCATGGGTTACACCACTCCACCTCGCGCGAGGGTTAGTGAATTATGTACGGAGACCCCTGAATCTATATTGAGAAAGGCTGCTAATACTTATCCAAATACTCCTTCCATATATAGGAGGAGAAGAACTGGAGTCCAACCACTCACTTCTCCTAGTAAAGTTTTAAAAGTCGACAATGATTCACATGCTTCTAATGAACCATATAGAACCAAGAATAATTCTGATTCTGAAGCTCAGACATTGTCCGAGAGTCCCGCAAGCCGTGACAATAATAAGGCTTTCAATGCATCGCCGCCATACCGGTTAAGAACCAAACGGACAGCAGTTGTCAAGTCTGTGGAGAAACAACTTGAATTTGCCTTTGACAGAGAGAAGAATGATGACAACATGAGTGCAATGGAAAAATCTACAAAGAGGAGCAATGTTATGACTGAGGATCGTCTGCATGAAAGAAAATTGGTAGCAACGTAGTGCACGAATTGTAAGTTTTTGTTAATATTGCTCTTTAATTGCATCATATTGTTTTTCTGCTTAAGCTATATGGTATCATATTGTTTTTTTGACATGATTATATCATTTTTTTTACTTAAAAAAATATTAGTTGTCTATCAAATTGGTAGCAATATCTTTTGCATTGAATTACTTTTTTTTGCCGAGAGTCACAGTCCTGTCGGTATTGAATTGTAAGTACTTACAAATTTGAGTGCTTGTGGGTTTTCCTCAACGAATCCAATTAATTTAAGTTGGTTTCTAAAGCTTTAGTTCATAAGCTGTGAGAGTCTCTGGCCATAATTGTCGTGGCGAGAGGCCATTGCTGCGATGAAAAATATCCAGAAAACCCTAAACATTGTGACCTACTCTTAACAAATTATGCAGTAAAATCTGATCTCTAGACTGCAAACCAACACATTTTGAACTAATGAGTATAATAATATCTTCAACTGAAAGTAAAACTCATCAGGCAATATCATCTGCAGTTTCATCTTATATTGGTCATTCATCTACACAGTTGCAATCTTTTGGGTATGTAGCGTGTTAGCTTGATAAACTTCTTCAAGCTTCCTTTTCAAACGAATTCAATACTATTGTTTGGAGTCTGAGTCGAGTCAATTCTATCCATGTGTTTTAGTCAATTTGTTCTTTTCATTGATGAATTTTCTCAATGTACATAGACATTCTTAATGGATCAATCTTAAAGAGTTGTCTTCTATTTTCAAGAACTTGTGTTAAAATAAGGAAATCAATCTGGTCATTCTGTTCACATAGTGATAATACAAAAGTATATTTTTAAGCTCTATTTAATTCTTGGCTAAAGTGCACTTTTTCCCCCCTAACTTTTAAAAAGTTGCGATTTTGGCCCTCTATGTACAAAAACTACAATTTTGGCCCCCTAAGATTTAGCCCATTTGCATCTTTGGTCATTTTGGTCAATTTTGACCCAGTCAACGCTGATTTGTCAGTTCATTAAAGGAGGTGGCACACCATGTGTGTATATCAATATTTTTTTTAAAAACTAAAAGCCACGCGTGTAATTAGTTGAATTAAAAGAAAAAAGAGAAAAGAAAATTGGAAAGGCTTGGCACGTGAGAGCAACAATCTTCATCTTCTACAACAACAACAATCATAAAAAAAAACTCAGCAAATTATCTTTAACAACAACCCAAACAAAATTCATATCAACAACAAGAAGGGATATTATCAGGGATATTATCTTTACTAGAAGTAGCTTATTACCATCGTTTCCATTATCAGAGTCATCAACAACACCAAGCATCAAATCCATTTCAATAACTTCAGATTCATTTCCAGTTAGCCCTTCAATATCATATTTCTCTGGATGTTCCTTTGCATCATGTTCCAGCTGCTTATTTGCTTCTGACATCACTCCTTAGAAGTCTTTAACCTTCTCTAATAGTTGGCTAGGAGGAAGTGAGGCAGTGGGGAGTCTCTTTGTAAGATTGTACGATTCTTTTTTGTTATTATCACAAACAAGAAGAGCGGTTTCTAATGAAGAAAGAGGTGTTCCTTTGCGCTCTAATTGAAGTAGCTCTTTGCTTCTCTCTGCCATGTCTGCTTCCGATAGCTTTAGATATTCACGCACCGAGCTGCTGTGAGTTTCGTTCGACTGTGATACTAGAATTAATGCCCACACAGCAACAACAATATGATTTTCTGATCCTCAAATCCACATCCAAAATTGTGAATAAAACAACCTCCAAAACACACAATAAGCATACACTCAAGCAAAATGGGTCTCATCCTTTTGAATCTCAGATGTTAGTTGGTGGAGATGAATCTTAGATGTTGTTTGGGAGAGAACAATCACGTGCCTCATCCTTTTTCTTTTCTCTTTTTTTTTTTTTTTAATTCAACAAATCAATAGGTGGCATTTTTTATTTTTTTTTAAATTTGTAATTACACATATGGCATGCCAACAAGCGTTGACTGGGTCAAAATTGGCCAAAAGGATCAAAGATGCAAAGGGGCTAAATCTTAGGGGGTCAAAATTATAGTTTTTGTACATAGGGGACCAAAATCGCAACTTTTTGAAAGTTAGAGGGGGAAAAGTGCACTTTAGCCTTAATTCTTTCATGGCATCATGTGGTTTGACTCATCTATCTACAATATGCTCACATAATGATGACATAAAATGTAGAATACATGGTCCCATCCATTATTGACAATGCTTACATTCTTCTGCTGCCTGCTAATGCACCTTTAAAATTATGGGGTGCTGGTTACTTGAACAATGGGATCGATCTCATTGAAAGTTTTAATTAACACAATGCCCTATTCTCGCTTATTTTCTAATGAACCCCTTTAGATGATAGGTTTGGTTAGGCGATATATATTTTGCTATTATGACTTTTCACTGAGAGGTGTTTCTCTCAAGCAATTCAACTGGTTCATGTTTACCTTTATTTCATTCAGCATGAGATAATATATTCTTGTAGTTTTTGTTTACTGATCAAATTTTGGCATAAGCTGTGATGAATCCTAATAACTGTTTTCTGAATTGATGCAGGGTTTATAGCTGGACTTGCTCTTGAAACTGGTTGATTGTTTCTCAAAATGAAAAGACAAAGTTTACCACTTTTTACAAAATTAATTCAGATTGCAGAGTCAAAATGACTTGGCGTTTATCTACATGAAGCGTTGGTGCTTTTGTTTCCATCACACATCAACATAATTCAGCAACAGTAGATGTCTACTATGTGTAGAATAAGGATTGATAAAACTCCATTTACTTGTTTATAGATATGTTATTATTTTTGTACAGTTACAGCTTAGGGAAAATAAATGTTCTTAAGTTTCATCATTGTTTTGAGGAGAAGTTTCTTCATTGTTTTGAGATTTTTTTTTCAAACTCTTAATTAGAATGATTTACAGTCTTAAATGCACATGAGTGTAAGCACCAGGTAGTTTAGTGCACACTTTACACTGAAAATGCTGTGTGATAAGAAACCAAAGGTGTTGCAATTTTAGACTGGAAATTGAGAGCATGCTTATCATGAAATAATCATCAAATTCATTTATACTTCGTTTGGTTTCTTAGAAGCTATGATGTCCACTTCATTTTTTGAACAGTATGAACTGCTTGAAGCGTACTGTTTGGTATGAAAATTGATTTTCATTTCATTTTTTGTTTTTTTATTTTATTTTAAATTAGTATCACTGTTCCAAAGTTTGAAAACGATTATTTTTTTAAGAACAGATGATGAAACAAAAATTGATCTTTTGGTAATTATTAGTAAATTTACAAAATAGCAATAGATGGGGATGCTTGGATGAAGGTTTCTAATTGCATTACATTTTTAATGAAGAAAAAAAAAACTGATAATTTTTTTTTTTCTAAAGCAAAATAACAAATGACCCAAATATGAGTTAAATTCCAAAAAAATAAGAAAAATACGGGACCAAAAATCGGTGTGTTTAGAAAAGTGATCAAAACTTTTGTCAAAACTTGATTTTTTCTATTATTTTTTAGTATACTCATTTGTTGCCAATACTTTTACAGTACTCTTTTGTGGCATTTAAATTACTATGAACCATTTCTAAAAGTTTAAGAGAACAATATTACATGTAAACTTTTCTCCCTTATCATCTTAGTGGATGATTCTTTTGAATCTTCTCAAGTAGTCACCGTTGTTTTCTTATTGTATAAAAATTTCTTTGATGTGGAAGCCTTCTTGATATCTTTTAACATATATGTTTATTCTTATCTCCTTCCTTCTTGAATGATTGTATAATGATTTTGAAATTTTCTAAATCAGTTTTCTCTTTTTCTGATTATTTTTTGTATTTTTATAGAGAAGGTTCTAATGTGGTGTTCAAAGCAGAGGTTTTTGAACTTGAAAAAAATGACTCCACATCCTTCTTAGTGCTTTTTTTAACATACCTTTTACCCTTCTTGGGATGTAGGTCATCAATGATTTCTTGCCTATGAACCCTCAAAGAACGAAGAGTAGCTTGATCTTTGGATGACTTTTTAATATCTTTATGATATTTGTTGCATTTGAGTATGTTTTTCCTGAAACCTCCAGATCATTGATAATGACACTGAAGTTGCTAATTATTTGTTCAACAGTTTCCACCATCTTAAATATTTCGTTCTGATTAAACAGTTAGTTCATTTTTGCCTTTTTCAATTGGTTAATTCCATCATAGTTAACTTCCAATGCATCACAGATTTCTTTTGCAGTCTCAAGACAATTTATTTTAGGTTCAAATAGGTTTTTGATCTCTATAAATATATCATTTTTTGTTTTTAATCTCTCTAAAAGATTTCTTCAAACAGTGGTTTCTCAAATATTTTACGTCAACAAAGTTTGTCGTTATTGTTAAAAGTTACATATGTGACATTGTATAGAGGAATTAAATGAAAGACAGTATATTTATAGGAATCAAATATATATTTAACATCAAAATTTGGTCGTTATAAACATAGATTTTTGTTTCTAGTCCCTATATACATTGTCATGTTTAACTTAATTTTAACAGTGACAACCAAATTTGTTGACGAAAATCATTTGGAGAGTTAATTGTTCAAAGAATTTTTTTAGAGAACTACAAGTGCAAAATACTATATTTGCAAGGACCAGAAGATTATTTAATCATTTATTTTCTGAACCCTACTTTTACTAAGAGCATATACCGTAAAGTATGCAAATTTAGTTCGACAATATTATTTTTTACTTAAAAGTATGCAAAGAGAACGGGGCTTAGGAAGATGGATTAACTATCACTTCTTCTAGGATCGTTTCTCAATACAATGTTGTTAAGTGTTCAACTCTATAGGGATCAAACACCGTTGCCAATTGAAGTGTCAATAAGCCGCAAGAAATGAGTGTTGTAGACCTTTTATTAATTTTCAATTAAGCCTACCAAACTTGTGAAGATTAATTAGAAAAGTTAAGAGTATATGTCTCAGAAGCTTGTTATAGACGCAAAAGGTGAGGATCAAAATGTGAAGTTTAAAACCTAGTTCTAAAATTTATGTTGAAGTAAACTGTTATTCTTAAACTGTTTCTTTTAAAGAAGGCGGAACTTCACTACAGATTTCTCGGCAAGTGTTCCTTTTAATCAAGCATATCACCAAACTCTTGACATTATGCTCACAACCCTAGGCCATTAACCATGCTAAGGGAATCACCCAATACAAATTTAATGTTAATCGTTTGCTTAAACCCAAGTAACTCACTACTCAAGTGATTTATTAAAATATGATGGTACTGGTATCACTCTTTCTAACATGAAAACGTTGAATTCTGATCATTTGAAGGAGAAGAATGGAATGAGATTCTCGTGAAGAATTTGCTTAAGATCTAAAGCTTTAAAGCTAACTTGCCCCTCTGAAAGGGCAAAAGTTTTGGTGCATAAGCCATTTCATTATGCATCGTGCATAAACACTTCACAACCAGTAGATCTAATGTACACGTGTAATAATCTTAGGCTTCTCTCTAAGTTAAACTTAAAGAGAGAAGTTCTCTCTTCTCTCTTCAAACAAACAGCCTGACGGTGATGATGATGAACGACGATGTTGATGATGAGATTGAAGATTCTGGAAACCATTTCCACAGCAAAATAGGTTTGGAGTACAACTCACAGAAACCATTCCTACACAACGATGTTGATGATGAGATTGAAGATTCTGGAAACCATTTCCACAGCAAAATAGGTTTGGAGTACAACTCACAGAAACCATTTCCACAACAAAATGGTTTTGGCATTCCGGTACGGTGATGATGATGAACGACGGTGTCGATGATGAGATTGAAGATTCTAATGGTGATGACGATGAACGACGGTGATGATTCAGCTTGTTTCCGAATTTTGTTCGTTTTGTTTTGTTTCCTTTGAGGGTATAGGAAACAATTATGTTGAGATTTATGCACGGTGCATAACGATTTCCTTATGCACCATTCCAATTGTCATGTATTTGGACAGATCATGTAGAAGGATAACCCTGACTTCAACAGAAAAATGGAATCTTCTCAAAAACTTATGTCTTGATTATTTTACCAATATATTTGAGTACTTGACACAATGATCACTTTTTTATGAACTAGATCTCTTATTTCAGAATGCTAAATCTTACAATCATGGTAAGGATAGAGTTAATTGAGTATTAATGTTAATATTAGAGTTGAACTTCTGAAAACAAGCGAGGCGAATTTAAAAAAATAACAATGAAATTTTTAATGATTCCATTCCACTTTTTTCGTTTATTCACACAGATAAACATAGTAGTTCCACAATTCATGACTAACAACTTCATTTTATAACTTCATTGGCAATGTGGCTCTTTTGTTATTCATAAAGCAATTTCACACGGAAAACTCGAATTGGAAACCCTTTCATCAAAAAATACTAGCATAATTAAAAGGATATTCCAATGAAATCATTTTCCCTTTAATTTTCTAAAATATGAAGAAAAATCATTTCACAGTTCATCACTTTAGAGACTGAAAACAGCCAAAAATTTGCTGTTAGTATAAAAGCATATTTCTCAAATATCTGCAACCAAGGAAGACGGGATGACCCAACCAAAAAACTGAGTTAGAGAGAAGAGGGGGGAGTCAACATAGTATTCCTATACGTACTAAACCATTGATGATATATGTACACATGTATGTACACCTATCTAATAAAGATCTACTTTATGCTAAGCAGGATTAAGCTAGCAATTTTGTTAGCATGAAAATTCCAACAACCAGCAGGTAGATTCTCCACACAGGAGCCAAGATCTAAAGCTTTCCGCACCAAGTATATATCATTCTACAAACATGTGAAAAGAGAGGAGCCATTATCATAGTAAGTATAAATTTACAAAATTCAGACTAATTTACTTTGTTGCTCATAATAACTATGAAGTTAAGGCAAATGAAAAAGAAACAATCTAGAGTAAATTGCGGTCACCTCCCCTAAGGTTATATTAAAAGACACTCGGATTCCCTCTAGCTTGGAAAAAAAAATCCACCTCCCTTAATGCTTGCATGAGTAAGGCACTTCCCCCTTAATTAAATTTTGGGTTAAATATGTTTTTAGTCTTTACATTTTGCGCCCTTTTGAAAAATAGTCCCTACATTTCATTAAATGTTTTTAAAATCCTCACATTTTATCACCGTTATCAAAATTAGCCCCTACTGTTAATTCTCTAACAGAATGCTGACATGGCAGTTAGTAAGTCCCAATTATTTTAAGGTTAAATATGTTTTTGATCCCTACATTTTGCGTGACTTTGAAAAATAGTCCTTACATTTCAATAAATGTTTTTAAAATCCCTAAAATAATAAGGACTATTTTTCAAAATCACACAAAATATAGTGACCAAAAACATATTTAACTCTAAAATAATTGGGACCTACTAGCTGCCACATCAGCACTCCGTTAGATAATTAACAGCAGGGACTAATTTTGATAATGGAGATAAAATGTGAGGATTTTAAAAACATTTAATGAAATGTAGAGACTATTTTTCAAAAGGGCGCAAAATGTAAGGACTAAAAACATATTTAACCCTTAAATTTTTGAATGTTTTTTCCAAAATGTTTTGGATGTTTTATTAAAATTATTATTTAATTAGTAACATTCAACCACAACCGCAGTTGAACTATTGAATTGGTGCATTGACCAGTTCAATAACCAGTCTAGTTATCAAAAGTAAAGCCAAATATCTGTTCTACGGTGAAACTTTTATATACCAAATTTCCAGGACCCAATTAAGGTTTTCAACAGATCACCCAAAACACAAGGAGATCTATATTTTATGTTTGCCCAAACCAGCTCAAAAAAAATCTATCATCATTTTCTCGATTATATGAATAGGGGTAATCCGATAATCCAAGAAGAAGAAAGCGGACTCCCATAGTAACCAAGTACTGGCATTGAAATTGATATGGACAAAAAGTCAATTACAGCATGCAAACCTGAAACTGTACAATTTCCACATAAGACATCGCATGGACTAAAGCTCTTCTGATTAACCAGGAGAAGTGTATAGCAAAATATATTAGCACATCGAGAACCGATTCCCACTCGCAGAGATTTGTCCAGCCAAAAATTCTGTATTCACAAGATCGCCAACAAAGTGTTTTAGCAGCCAAAAAAGGAAGAAAAGGAAAGCAAGGACAGAAGATAGCTTATTGACATGTCAGACCTTACTATTGCAATTAAACAAGCATAATTTGCACTAAACCAGGAAGAAGGAACCGATAGTTGTCTGGCCAAGAACCTTGGAACTCCGGTCAAGACCATGAGAAGCAACCTAAAACAAGAAAACAACCGTGTCCATTGGTATTAAAAAAAAAAGTTAAAACACAGATAAGGTTTGATGTGAGTATAGAATATTGCTTAACCATATATGTCAAAGCAGCATAACGCTCCACATTCAAGAAGAGTGGCTTGCCTCTATTCATTTCAAAATCCTGGAATGAAGAATATTACAAATGAGAGATATTTTCGCAAGATATATTTGAAATTCTAACTTCAGTAACACATTAAAAGCCTAAATCCTAACAAAGAGAATTCCAAAACAAGTAAGAACGCATGCAAAATTAATTACTTCACTAAAAGCGTAGAGACATGATGGAAAAGAGAGAGGAGACAGTCTGAATAATTGATACTATTATGAAGATGTCAAAGGCAAACTGACCTCCTCACCAAAAGCATCCAAATAAGGAGAAGGCCAAGGGGCCTGGCGTGCAGATCTCTGTAGTAGGATGGTAGTTCTCTGTGAATACAAACGCAATTCATTACTCCCAAGGTATCAATGTAAATAAGTAACTAATTAGTAGTTACTTAAAGAATAAAGAAGAGCAAGAAAAGATGGCCGAAAAAGAAATCCAAAGGGGGAGATTAAATATACTGAATAAGAGCAAGACAGCCTAGTGATTTGATATGTAAGTTTAAGAAAGAATGCAATACCCTGGTCAACAGAAACACTCCAGTACCAGCTCCACAAGTTACGGAATGAGTTTGACATCCACTTTCCCTGAAAATGCAACAAAACAGATATGAATCCTTTCAAATTCTCATCAATAATCAAATGCATTAGTATAAATAAACCAAGGCCAATTGAAATGGCCTGAAAACAAATATGAGCGCCAAGAAATATCTGAATATATGAAAAATTGTTGCGCATCAGCTAACCCGCCTAATTTGAATGTCAATCTAACTAGGTGCAAGTTTACAGACACATAAGGTTTACAAACACATGTTAGAGGCTCAAATTAAAGATTTAGCAGCTGCCAATAAGCTTGTGAAAAAAATCCTGTTGAATTTTGAACCCAGGGAAGAATAATTCCAACCACCCTTGTAATACTTCAGTACAGCATAAGAATCTGAGACAACTTAAATGATTGTGCTTAGCATAAACGATAAATCCAAAGGAAATTGGTGGAAAATGAACCTGCAGCATGTTTTCCAACTTGGGGAGCACAATCTACCACACAGCAGGCACAATGCAGGATCATCAAGACGTGATTTGCACTCAGGGCAGCGCTGTTTGACACACCTGTATATGAACATGAGTGGTGGTTTATATTAAAAAATAGTAGTAATAGTAGTAATATGGTACCACACATGACACAATTAAAATACCTCTGCAAGAGATCCTGATAAACATTTGGTAATCTCATTAACTCAAACGGAACTGCAGGAGTTACATGAATATTACGTTGAATTCTCTTTGATTCAAATTCCTTGCAAAAATGACGACACCAAATAGAGACTGAAGATCTTGAAAGTTCATCCTTGAGAACCACGTCCAGAGGGGGAATTTTAAACATATTCTCGAGCTCTTGAATTTTAGTAACCTCAAACTTGCTAATATCAACACTGCTGCTCATTGTGTCCCTTCGGATATGCCATGATCTATTTGATGTATTTTCCCCATCACAGAATGGTGCTGGGATAGAAGAATAGAGTATCTTCCACAACAATGCACATCTTCGCAGATAGGGAAAACTAAACCTCCTAATTGCATCTTTAATATCAACATTAGCATCGAAATAGTTTGACACAAAATACTGTGAAGCATATCCAGACTCTCCCATAATTTTATTTATGTCAGTAATCATGCATTCTGGAAGAGTTGATTCACTTGATGATTTATCCAGGGATTTCTCATAATACAAAATTATAGCCTGTATCCAGCGGAAAATGGATTAGGAAATACAAACACTATCAAGGAACACGTCAAAGATGAATTATAAAGTACTAACCTGGGTTACAGCTACCATATAGAAAGCATGCACTAGCGACAACAATGATTCTTCACACGATAAAAATGGGTGTGGCAGGCAAAAGAGAACCCACATCAATGTTGAGAAAGGGTCGTGAGCAAGAACAGGATCTGAAGCCTGATTCCAAAAGCATATATCAGTGTTTGACTGGTCCATTTCAATATGCTTCAAGACAGATAACATATCACCTGTGAATATTTAGTGGTTACAAAATATTACAATCAGTAGCAGCTAAAAACAGGGAAACAATTAAAAAAAAACTTGGAAGAGAATAAATTCAAACAAAATCTTGGTATGCAGATCATGCATACAGCTACTTGAAGTATTGTTGTTAATATTCTAATTAAATTAGGAGTTCAGATGCAAAAGAAGCCCTCATTTAAAATTGCTTTGATAACTTGTCATTTTTAGGTTTGACGAAAGGAAGAAATAGAATTCCGTAAATTTATTCTAGAAGTATCTAAGGCGATAGACTTTATTTGAAAACAAGCGTAGAAAACAACTAAACTTTAAGCCAAACAAATTTCAAACAGTAAAAAATTTGTCCTATGAAACCAATAAATTTGAAACAACATCAGCAGCAACGGAGAATTTCCCTTAAGCCAATGGATTTGAAAGCATTAAAAAAATTCTACTGTTAAATGTGGATCGGATTTCAGCTGGAATCTGTATAACAGTAGATCATGAAAAACATGTCTATACCTTGCATATTGAAAGTTTCGATATGCATTGAAAGGCTAACATTATGTTGAAAGAGTAAACAGATTTCAAATTCCAAGAAATGGAGAGGACTTCAGATGATTTTAAGGCAGATACTATACTAATAAATATTGACAAGATAAATGTAGTCTCCTAGTTTTTTAAGGATGTAAATACAAGTTTTCTAAAAGATATATAACCACCAATGATTCACCTCCTACCTCTTCTAAAAGAGAAGTTTGTAATTTAATTCTCTGTATCGGTTAAAAAATACAAATTTTCTTTTTCCTTCAAAGCTACTAATAGAAAGAAAACAGTGAGAAATTAAAATAGTAAACAAATCCTTTTGTGTTTGAAGAAACAAAAAGTATGAGAACAAGAATAATACCTCTCCCAGAAATAACATTATCTGCATGACTAAGGGAAACCCCAGAGCAAATTGATTCTGCAAAGAGCTGAACACCTCTAAATCTTTGAAGTACGTGAATTGAATTCTTACTTCGTGTCTTTTGAACAAGTTTCAGCAACATGTATAATATAAAGCCACTTGAAGATTCAAGTTCTTTATACATGGCACTGAGAGCAAAGTTTGGAGTCAGAGAAGTCTTTCCACAACGTGCAACAATCTCCATTGAGGTCAATGAGTACTTGAGAGTGTCCCACATCAGCAGTGAGTGATTAACTTTTGAAAACCTCGATAACTTATCTTGTTTTCCAGGGAAATACATTTTAGAAAGCCCCAATGAAAAAATTTCAACATTTGGTCTAGTTTCATCAATATGATGTAAAGGAATAGCTTTTAGGAATTGATCTTTCCCAACGGCATTGGCAGCAGACTTTAAGAGGTTAAGGGCTTCTTGAATGCGAAGTGAATAAGTCGCGCCACTCGAATCAGCAAAGGGGGCTGTACTATGTATTGAACTCGCACTCAAGACAAGAGGAGTGTGTAATTCTCCAGGTAAAGTCGGCAAGACACCATTTACAAGTCGGCGGCACACTGGGCAGAGAATCTCTCCCTTAAAAGCAATAAAAGTTCAAAAAGGGAAAAAAAATAAGTTTTGCAAAAGAATAACATCAAGATAGTATTCATCAACCCTTTTAAATTGATAAAAGAAATTATATAAAAAAATAAAAAAAAATTAAACCTGATCTGGGTCAACAATGTGTCCTCCTTCAAAAACAATTCTTCTGACAGATCTGTCCAAGCAGTATATAGCATATCAGAGCATCTTAGAAACTCACTCAAAATAACAATATAATAATAATCCCTCCATTGCGAAACAAAAACTTGAAAGACAAAATAGAGGCTTGTGCTTTGCAAATACACCACATTCTTAATATTTATGGTATGATAGGACACTGCCAATGACATCACTTATCAATGCAGTCAATCCCACGAAGCGGGAATAGGTTTTGGCTGTTCTCCTATATTTGCATGTGGCTGTTCTCTCCTATATTTAAAGGTCTATTCTAGTAAAAAGGGGCCAATAAAGGGATTAATGTTGTAATTAGTTAAGGGTAAGCCTTTATACAGGCTGTTACTTCTGTTTGTTACTTTCAGTTTAAGTTAATTAGTTGGTTAGGGTTAGTTAGTTTGTTTTGGCTAATCTCCCTTCTCTATAAATAAAAGAATGAGATAGTCCTACGCATTTTTTATCCTTCTACTTAGAATTTTGAATGGTGTACCCAGAGTGAAGAGGGCAGTCTACTGTATATTTTTTTCATTGTTCATAAATAAAATCCAGGGACGAATAATCCCCTTTCTGTTCTTGTTGCCTCAGAATTCTAATATCTACACTGAACCTGAACATAGTAACACACATTTCTAGTGAATGAGGAATGCCCATTCTCATGAACCAGGCACGAATGGAGAAATCATGTATTAGTGCAAGTGAATAAAACAAAACATATTTGGAAGTGAATTTACTCGAGAATGAAATAATAAAAACAATAATTTGCATAATGGTTTCTTGATCTAAAAGGGGTGGGATATAACAGTAGAGTTATAAATAACAAGGAAAAGTTCAATAATGTTAATGCATAGCTGCTTTGACATCCTAGAGGCAGAGGAAGACCTAGAGAAACTATAAGAAACTATTAAGAAAGATCTAGAGATTAATGAGTTAGATAGATATATGGTATGTGATAGAACATTATGGCGTTGTTTGATCCATGTAGCCGACCCCGCTAAGGATAAGGCTTGATTGTTGTTGTTGTTGCTGTTGTATGGTTGCTTTGACAAAATATTTTTCCCTTTTATTTACAAAAATGACACATTTTTCTGTTTTTAAATAAAGTACATGAAATGCTAAAAATAAAAACTTTTCTGAAACTAAATATACACTTTAACAGTTATGCTTATGCACAAAGATCATCAAATAAGAAATGGTGAGTTGTGTGGAGAAAGCTAAATGAAGCGTACCTTTCTTTTAATGAACTCAAATATCGGTTAAGACACCCTTGATGTACAGCATGCCCACAAGAAGAAAGATGAACTCCATCACAATCTGTTGGGCCAAATCCATCATTTGATAGATGCTGTGATGTTGATTCTACAGAAGCATTCTCATTACTAGCATTTCCAGATGCAGAAGAAATCTCTGATATCTCTTTCACAACATCAGCTGCATATTTCCCAAGCAACGCAGATTCAGTAATTCTAACATTTGAGTTCCCTTCGGTAGTTGAAACTTTCTCATCCTCATTCATCATATTTGAAGATGACAGATCATGCATTTCGTCACGAATGGAAACGTGCATAACCTGCTCTAATGTATCGAAAGTATATGGCGATTTTTCTTTTTCATCACAAGACATGTCTGGGAGTTGAAAATTTCCTAATGCTGGGAAATGATTCTTGATATATTGTAGAAAAGTATTGACTTCCCCAGGTTGCCCACTAGATCCTAATTCACTGGCAGCATTCTGAACTAACTGAGTTGAGTCAGAAGATGAAGTTGATTCCGAACTACCTGAATTCTCACGTGTGTCTATCTCCTTGGTGTTAGCAACAGGCAAATGTTCTTTATCGGATCGGCGAAGTTGGGTCCAAGATGGAGGACCTTTGTCAACAGAACTAGCAAGCCTAGATTTCTTGTACATAGATAAAGGCGGGGATTAGAGCACAGGATAAAATAAGTGTATCAAATTCTAAAAATGCAGCACAAAAAACTAGATACCTGAAGAAGAATCAAAAATGAAATTGGATGCCTTGAGCTATGGTCGTGGCAAAGGCAGCAAACAACTTGTTTGGATTCTTCAGAATCAGGTTCAGCGTTCAAGTCTTGTTCAGTGTCTAAGTCACCTTCATGACCAAGTTGAGAACCATCATCAACATTTGATTCAACGCTAGCCATAAACTTTGTCTGTTGGGCTCTCATCTTCTCCTACATTAAAAACCAAGTAAACCAAGAGAGAAAATTCAAATGGTGGAGGCAATTAAATAGGCACAGCAGAACAGGTCAACCCCGTCCTGATTTAAAGTAAATAAATCATGTCTAGCACAATAGAGAATATTTGCAACCAAATGCCCTCCTTAGCCTGTAACTGTAATAAAATAACAACCTGAATGATATGAAAAGCATATCTTTCTTAATATTCAAGAACTTAAATATTACAAAAATCAATAGTATAGCAAGTATTTTATGCAATAAAAACACATGAAGGTCATCAGACAGAAACATTAAAACACCTCTTTAATATCAATCACTAAAATAGAGAGTATCACAACAACTTACCATTATTGCAGCCTGCCTCTCTCGAGCTTTTGCCTTGCGTTTCTCAGTGTCTGAAGCTGACAGAGAGACACTGGAGTCTCCAGTTGGAACACATTCAGGAATATGATTAACCACTTTAGGGGCAAGTTTTTGTAACTTAATCGTGCAACTTTCATCAAGCTCAGCAAATTTTTTCAGTAAACTTTCAATTAAAGCAGATAAACCACCAGCTTCTACATTGCTGTCATCGTTTTCCTTTCTGTTCATTTCCATCAATAAAACAAGAAGAGACAACAAGCTTTGTTCCCCGACACCATAAAATGAACTCTCATCAATTATTTCTCCGGAGAATGCTATAATCGGAATTTGTGCAATATTATTAAATGCATTATCACCATTTTCTTTCTGCTGAAAGCAGATATCTAAGGATAATGATAACAAATGTAGCGCCGGTAGAAGAACACTATCAGGAGCACGAGATTCAGCAGATTTAAAAGTAACAACAGCGTAAAATAGCACGGCGCGGATAATCTCAAGGACAACTTTGCAAGTGGCTATTCTGGATATCCCCTTCAAGGGAGGATAAATGGGGGTCCATTTGGGCAGCTGAGTAGTCAGTGCAGAGACGCTGCAGAAGCGCAAGTATCTTTCTTCAGCAACTTGTAAATCTTTCGAATTCCAGCGTGGATGATACAAATCCAATTCTTTCCAAAGTAGCCATCGTAGAGAATACATACCCTAATATAAGAAAAGAAAATTACAAAAATACATGGGTACAAAAGAAAGTTGTAAATTTCTACAAGAGTCTACAAAACCTGATTAAAGCCAGATGGATTGGAATATTCAGCAACAATGTCCAAAACATCTTGAAGCTTGTCAAACTTGGAGAGATCACGAGGAAGAGACTTCACCAATTGACTACGAGTAGCATCTCCAATAGATAGCTTATAAATTAGTTCTCTTTTCAAACTTTCAGCAGAAGTTAGCCCACAAAAGCGCCTCTCTTTTACTATTTGAATAATAAGAGTAAGCATTTCTTGGACTAAAACAGGTTCATATCTGAAAATAAGAACGAAAGAAAATTATTAGTATGAAATTATATAAAATATATCCAAAAATAAGCTCTATGAATGGTGTGCTTATGGTATGTAGTTATTTGCTGTATGCGGTTGGAGATAATGCTGTGTTTCAGCGTAATTTTTCTCGGTAAAACAGTAAGGTTGCTGCATTGTGACTTGAAGGTCACGGGTTCAGCCCCCGCCAGGTGGGAGCCTCGTGCACTTGACTGCCTTATCATTTTTAATAGAAAATAGTATTCTTAGCAACTTGGTTTTTTAAGGGGTTTCTTTGTTGGGGTATGCAGAGAATGACAGGGCTTTACCCAGTATTATTTTTCCTCTAGTATAATTTGATTATGTTATATTTTTTAGGAGGATATCTTATCATTTTCTTCTGAACTAATTTCATATCTTATCATTTTCTTCTGAACTAATTTCAATCTGAATTAATGTTCTAAAGAGAAAGACATAAATAAAAATGAAATTTTTTAATCCATACATTGTAGGTTTCATCAAGCCGAAACTAATATACTGGTCTATCTTTTTGTTTATATGATTTGTACGCGACGTTGCACAGTTACTCATTGAATTAAAGCAACTTTCAGCGTGCATTATGAACTGCATTAGTTTGAGTTGCATAAGAATAATGTTTGTATTATAACTGTTGAGCCTGTATGTCGAGAAGGCCACAGAGGCCTGCTAAATCAATACAATTTTCATGCTTCCAAAAAATGGTTTATTTAAGGAAAAACAATTAAAGCATGTCTTAAGAACTTATATCAACACAACAAAAATGGTTTATTTAATGCTTCATAAAAAAATGGTTTATTTAAGGAAAAACAATTAAAGCATGTCTTAAAGAACTTGTATGATATTAAGTGACATAATACAGCATGTTTATCCATTTACAAAACACGATAAATTTATGAAAATTGAAAGTTTTTCGTGTTGCAAAAGAAGACATACTCGCTAGACTGTTCAAGATTCAGAGATAAGTAGGTTGCCAGTCCAAAGCGTTCTAAAACTCTCCTGACAAAAAGATCTTCCGGAGCAAGTGCAGCACAACATTGAAGAAGAAATAGATCAAGCTCCAGACCTTGTTCAGACCTGTAGCATTAAAAGACTGGTATAACATAATAGAATTGATGTGTTTCAGTTCTTAAATACTCCCTCCGTCCCTAATTATAAGCACTCATTGAGAAGAAAAAAAAATTCCCTAAATATAAGCCCCTTTCCAAGTTCCTATGTGCATTTATTATTTTTTAGCAGATCAAACACACCCTTATACGCAAAGGGTAATTTAGTAATAGTAACACAATATACGCATAATTGCACTAACAACTTTTCTTAATATATGTGAAAAATGTCAATGGGTGCCTAATACGCAGCGCACTGATACAAATTATACTAATACAAAATTGACTTACCAGCGCACTGATCTATACCATTCACATGATAGTAAAGCAGCGTCTCCATTTTTACGCCACATTCCAGCATGGACTTGAGCACAAAAGACCCTAATACGCAATGGATTCTCCATTATATATGCAGAGAAACCATATGGATTACTTCCTCGTAAAGCATGTCCAAAGAAGTCGCTATAGATGGTTGACGATGAATTTGCAGCACAAATGTCAGTCTTATCCAGCACTTCAGATTCACGAAAATATCTTCTTAGTGCCTTTTGTAAAAGCATTGAAAGGAATCTGTGAAACGGAATGTGAACAGATATATCTTGTGAACTAACATCATAGGCTATTTGTGGCCAATCAGGTGATGATAGAAAACGTAGCCCATCTGATTCCACAGGAAAATCTTCTTCCATGGCACAATCATCTGATGACGTGAGCAGATATTTTTCAGATATTCTAACATTATCAGAATTGGAATAAACGGAGGTGTTTTCTGAACCTTCATCATTTGTTTTCAATTTACCCCTTCTGAAATTAGATATTGTTCTTTTAAATGCTGAAAAATTGTCAGTACTACTAGGAGGGACCTCACGTGCATTATCAACTCCTAACCAATTTTCAACAGCCCTTAAACACTCATATATCAACCAAGTGACAGAATATGGAAGCAGATGAGAAGAGCCATCAGATTTTATCTCAAGAACATTTGGTGAAGCAAAGACACTACTTCTACTACTCACATTACAGGCAGAACTTTCCTGGGATAATCGCCCAACCTTAGCATGTCTTTGATCGTCTCCATCGTCCGATTCATTCGTATTCGAGCTCCAAACAATGTCATCATCCACCTCTCCCTTGGTAGAATCAGAAAACGCCCCATCCACAAATAGAGAGTGAATATTGGCTATAAAGTGCCCTAAAGCAAAAGGCAAATGGACATTCTCATTTTCTTCTTCTATATGTTGACCTGTCTCTCTCTTTTGAGGGTTCATTCCTTGCACATAGGACAGAAGTTTCAGCCAAGTTCTTGAGAAATCTTGATGGTTATTGGTTACATATTTGGAGACCGCCACATGACTCATCACAAACCGAATATCTTCAACAACACGTATTGTCGTCTCATACAAGTGTACCCACCTGGAAACCTGTAAAAGGATCGTATATTTCTTAATCAAAACATAGTGAAAGAAGATTGAAAACATGATCATAAGAAGTATAACTGCATTTCATTTATAGAAACTTCTTAACCATCTTAACAGCTAGATCCACTCAAAATTATCTACAAGTATTAAATCAAGACGCACTCGCTATTCTTGACAGATCTCAGACATCGCATCTACCAGAGTTGTAAACTTTAAAGAGATGTAATCGCTCATTACCTGCAAACATCCATTTTCAGCACAAGAAATGAAAATATCTTCCAAACATCCCAACAGCATGGTCAGTAGGTTGACTTCCTTCACAAGACGTGGGGTAAGAGTGGGCACTGTAAGTATCTGCACAGAGAACATGGACACCAGTGGATATCTCTTTAGAGGAAGGTCGCTGCCCTCTTTAATGGCCTCCTTTATAACACTCGGATAGTAAGTGAGAAAAACTTTAGCAAACTCGTACTTAAAAGTAGGTTCTCCCAACAATTTCAGGAACAGCTCATGGAGTTTCTTCACAACATCATTAGTTGAAAACCTCTCAGCTCTCACCAGGACGCTCAATAAATCAGTAGAGGAAAACATCAACCTAGCGATAAAACTGAGCAAACTCTCACTATGCTTGCAAAATTCCAAAAGCATGTCAGCCATAGCGAAAGTAAGATCATTTGCAGCCTTCTTTCTTTTCGGAACAGAATCACTCGCAGTCGTTAGTCTAACTTTCCAACAGCTGAAAAGAGAACCAAGCACAGGAGAAACAGTGTTCGCAACTTCCTCTGGAAGCGGTTGCACATGCTCCGCACCCTTATGCATTGAACAAAACCCCTCTCGCTTCCACGCAGTCACGTCCCCACAATCACAACAACCACCACCTGTGTAAATGATAGAGTAATCATGCCCCGTGTGATCCCCATTCTGAAAACAAGGAACACAGATAGCACAAGTTGGGTCATGTTCGCAAGTCCTGCACCTATAAGCAATATCAGTACGTCCCCAAACTGCCCCACAAACACCTCCCTGACCAACCATACTAGAAAGGCGTCTCAAAGCATTACCCGGGTCGCCCTCAAACATCAACCACTGCAACCACTGCAAGCTCTCTTGAAACCTCTTCTTCAAACCCATCTTCGAATCTTGAGATACTGCCAGTTCAACATCAGTAAGCAATATAACAGACACTATTTCTTCGATTATCGCCTTCTTTTCTTTCACAAAAGCAACCAATCCAGGTGGGGTAAGCTGCTCTTTAGGAACCCCATAATATTCAAGCCTCTGAAAATCATACCAAAACCAGACATCAAATATACATTACACTTACAATTTCAATTTCAATTTTAACATACAAAATCCAAACCCTAAACCTAAAAAAATTAAAAAATAACCTAAATTTCACTAAACAATTCAACAATTCAAAATTGGGTAAATTTAATTTCACTAAATTAAATTAACTAACAAAATCATTACTCATTTCTTAATTTTACATCATCAAGTGCAAAATTGAATAATCATACAGTGATCAAGTAACGAAAAGTATAAATTTTCAATAAAAAAACGATGTAATTACCCGGATGATTCGATCTCGAGGTCTGAGAGGTTGAGATTCAGAGGGAGAATCGATTTCCATATTCTCAGCCATGAAAGAACGTAAAAAGCGAAACAAGGAGCGAGGATGAAAACCAGAACCTTCACTACCCAGGTTTGATTGTGAGGAATGAAATTCTTCGCTTCAATTCCGAGAGAGAAGTGAAATTGAAAACCCTAATTGGATTTAAGAAAACATCCCCAAATTTTGTGCGAAACGCGTTAATCGAATACGAGACGACACTAAACCATTATTGTTAATATGAAATTGATTAAGAAGGTGATGATGATGCTTCTTGTATAATTTTATACTATAGTATGCAACTACTACACTCAATTCTTACACTATAAATTTCGATTATTCATCCATTTTTTAGTTTTCTTTTTCTTTTTCTTTTTCTTTTTTTAAAAATAAACGGGCTTATAGGCTAGGAAAAAGAAAAACTATACAATAACAAAGTTTGGAAAATTGCTCTTCTCACTTTCGATTTTGCTAATTCTCTTAATTCAATGTGAGTTAACTCAAGTCCAGCGTTTTTCTGCATGAGTTAACTCACGATGGCACTTTTAAGATTGGTTCAATTATTTTTTAACGAATAGTAAGGGAATGAACAACATCGAGCGTGAGTTAACTCACGTTAAATTAAGGAAATGAACAAAATCAAAAGTGAAGAGAGCAATTTTCCAAAGTTTAGGATTGTCTCTGATCTTAACTTAGTTGATTAATCAATTACATAATATATGTAGGGATTAGGGTTTGTCCTTGTTGGTTTAAATGAATACTATGTTGCAAAAACGGATAAAGCTTTTACAAGACAAAGAGGAAGCAGTGGATCAATTCTGAAGAAATTATGAAGTACTATTTAACGAAATTATCCTTTAAAGGCAAAAATTCAAAAGTAAAGAAAACTTTTGATGCGCTGGCAAATCTCTTCAATAACGACTCTATTCCATTCTCATATAAAATGACCTTAAACATTTGAAGAATATGGAGAATCACACGCTATTAAATTGTGCTAAAACTCTGTTCAAATTTCAAGCCCACATAAATACTTCTAAAAATTCTTACAAACTTTCAATCTTAGAATTTCTTAAGTGTTTAGAAATCACTTTGAGCTTAATGTAGTTTACCAATTACCATTCTTTGAGTCTGAAGTGTAAACACCAATCAAATTATTTGTAAACTTTGATTATAGAAGTCATCAAGGTGAGACATAAAATCTTAGAGTTGTGTGTCTAAGTAATTATAATTTTGTGTGATTTTAGTGAGAGAGAAAAATTCTTGTGTAATGGGATTGGACGCAATCCCAAATTGTGGGGTAAACCAAGATAAATATTTGTGTCCATCTCTTCTTCCTCTCTTTGTTTATCTTTTGCACCCTCTATTTAGTTTTTAACTTAGAAATGATTTTCAGAAGAAAAAAAAACTAACACAAGTCAAACTAACTTCTTGTTTTTTTTTCACCTTCACGTATAGTCGTACAAAATCAAAGGATCACATGAATCACACCTAAGAAAAGGTGAGGCATCAACACAAGTATTTAACCCACGCTAAGAATGGCATATTTTCACTTTCCAATTCATTAGTGATCTCTTAGTTCTTCGCACAAGACTCCTCCTAGAAGCACATTGATCGAGCGAGTTATAGACAACAACAACAGTCATCCTCTCAGGTTTGGCTCCGTATTTTCGGTCTCTCACAGGAATACCGGCGCCCTAAAATTCTTTTTGCCATTGCTAGTGGTGTGGGAACACCTATTTGTACTGATAATATCACTAGCAAATCCATGATGGATAGATCCTTTGGTCACTACGCTAGAGTCCTCGTAGACTTGAACTTGAATGAGAAATTGAGACACAGACTTCTAGTGGAGTGGAAAGGGTATGCTTTCTTTGTTGATGTTGAGTATGAAAATTTGCCAGATTTTTGTTCATACTGTCAGTGCACTGGACATTATTTGGAGATTTGTAAAAGAAATCCTGCGAACAAGGAAGATAGGAAAGAGCAGCAGAAAAAGAGTGATGTTGTCCCTAGGCAGGAATATGTGTTTAAAGAGAAAGTGCTTGAAATTGTTAATTTGGAACCATCCAGTTCCAAGAGCAAGCCAGATGCCAGACATTTGGAAGACATTCAACTTGAAAAGGAGTTAAACAATGAATTGGAGGCTGCTTCTAAATCAGTTCATGAGGGAGATAACAGTACACCATCACCACAAGATCAGGATTTACCAACTGATGATGCTCAAAGCTCAACAGGTTCTCAGTTTGTGGATGCAACACAAGTGCAACATAATGAAAGTGATACAGATGCAGACTCTCATGAACAAATGGACTGTGAAGGTTTAACTCAGAAAGTGATTCAGCAGGATATGAATTTTTTGAAAGACTCGTGGGCTAATCTAGCTGACAGGGAGGCCAATGATGGAGAATCTTCTTTCCAACCTGCAGAATTTACTGTTCCAAATGCTGAGAATTCAAATATCTTAATTGCCAAGCTACCTGTTGACAAAGCCCTGCTTCTGCATGTTGACTCTGCAATCCCAACCTCAGATGATCGAGGTTTTCAACATGTCATTTCAAAATCTTCTAAGAAGGCTATTCAGAAGGCTGAGAGATTGAAGACTACAAGGTCAGGTTCTTATTCCACCAGAGCAAAGGTTGGTAAATCCAAACCTTCTCAATGAAGTGTCTATATTGGAATTTGAGGGGACTTGCTAATTCCCCAACAAAATTAGCTCTCAAAAAATTAATTTTGAAAAATAAACCTGACATCTGTTTTGTTGCTGAACCTTGGATGCAAATTGATAGACTTTCACCTCTTTGGTTACATAAGTTAGGCCTCAATATTCTAGCAATTAACAATAGAAACACTTCGATTCCAAATTTACGGTGTCTGTGCTCCATTAACCTTTTCCCCACTGTTGTAGCATCTGATGACCAGCAAATATCCATAAAATTTAATATGCGAGGTAGAGATTTTGGCATTACTGGTGTTTATGCCTCTACCTGCTACATTAAAAGAAGGAAACTTTGGAATGTTATCTTTGATATCCAATCCTAATTTCCAATACCTTGGTGTTGCATTGGTGATTTTAATTCTATTTTGGGCTCACATGAACATAAAGGTAACTTTTCACCCCTCAGACCCCCCATGCTTGAGTTTCAACAGTGGACGGACACAAACAACCTTATTCACCTCCCCACCAGAGGAGCAACTTTTACTTGGTCCAATGGTAGAAGAAATAGGTTTAACACCATTAGAAGATTAGATTGAGCCATAGCCAACCTAAACTGGATCAATGTGTGTACCTCAATCAATGTCTGTACCTTAACCAAAATTAGATCAAACCATTTTCCAATTCTTTTAGACTTCAATAACCAAAACCTCAGTTTCTCTTCTTCCTTCAAGTTTCAGAAAATGTGGTCTTCTCATCCTGACTGTGAAAACATAATTCAAGAATGTTGGAATTCAAATATTGTTGGCTGCCCAATGTACATATTGTCTCAAAAGCTTAAAATTTTGAAAGACAAACTGAAATCTTGGAATAAAGATACTTTTGGTGACATCCATTCTATGGTTTCAAATGCATATCAAACTGTTGATGACATTCAAATGAAGATTGACACCAATGGTTACTCTGATACACTATTTGAACAAGAAAAATCAGCTCAATTGAATCTTGAAAATGTCCTGAATATGGAAGAATTATTTTAGCAAGAAAAGTCCAAAGTCAAATGGCACTGTGAAGGTGATAGAAACACAACATTCTTCCATAGGATTGCTAAAATCAGAAACACTTCTAGCCTAATCACAACCATGAGGAATGGAGATATCTTGCTGAAGGAGCCTGATGAAGTCTCAGCACATGTTGTAAATCATTTCACTAATTTATTTACCACAAATACAAATATCACTCAAAACAACTTGGTTCAGGAAGTTATTCCAAACTTGATTACTGACAGAATGAACAATATGTTGACTTTGCTACCTACTCATGATGAAATTTTTACTGTTGTTTTTTCTTTAAACAAAGACAGTGCACCAGGTCCTGATGGATTTGGAGCACATTTTTTTTCAAAAATACTGGGGAATAATCAAACATGATGTTATTAGAGTTGTCTTGCAGTTTTTCAACTCTGATTGGTTATTGCCCAATTATAATGCTAATTTGCTTGTGTTTATTCCAAAAACTAACAATGCAGATATAGTGGAACAATACAGACCTATAACTATTGCAAATTTCAAATTTAAGATAATCTCCAAGATCTTAGCTGACAGGCTGTCCTCAATCATGCCAGCTATCACTTCAGTTCAACAGAGAGGATTCATTAAAGGTAGAAGTATCAAAGATTGCATTTGTTTAACCTCTGAAGTTGTGAATGTGCTCCACAAAAAAGCTTTTGGTGGGAATCTAGCTCTCAAAGTAGATATTGCCAAAACATTTGATACCCTGGATTGGTCTTTCCTTCTCAATGTCCTAAAGTCTTTTGGTTTCAGTGATCTTTTTTGTAAATGGATTCACTCAATATTAGCATCTGCAAAAATCTCCATCTCCATAAATGGTAAGCATCATGGATACTTTTCTTGTTCAAGAGGGGTTAGACAAGGGGATCCCTTATCCTCTTTACTTTTCTGCCTTGCTGAAGAAGTAATAAGCAGAAGCATTACAAAGCTAGTCAGGGAAGGAAGCTTAAAGCAAATTCTTGGTTCCAGAAACAACCCTGCACCATCTCCCATCTTATATGCATATGATATTATGATCTTCTGCAAAGGCACTTCTTCAAATATTCAAGCTTTGTCTGACTTGTTCATTAGATATTCTCAAGTTTCTGGCCAGTTTCTAAATCCACTGAAATCCTTCATTTATGTTGGTTCAATCACATCACACAGACTACTCCAAATTTCTAATTTGATTAGTTTTAAGATTGGTACATTGCCATTTACTTACTTAGGTGTTCCAATTTTCAAGTGGAAGCCTAAATCTTCTCATTTTCAATCTTTATTTGATAAGGTAAAGATCAAACTGTCTGCTTGGAAAGCTTCCCTGTTATCAATTGCAAGTAGAGTCCAATTGCTCAAAAGTGTGATTCAAAGCATGCTTTTACATTGTATATCGGTTTATTCATGGCCAGTTCTTTTAATCAAGGAAATGGAAAAGTGGATGAGGAACTTCATTTGGAGTGGCGATATTAATAAAAGGAAGTTAGTCACTGTGGCATGACATAAAGTCTGTGTTCCATCTAAAGAGGGAGGGCTTGGCATCAGGTCATTATCCAAAATCAATGAAGGAACCAACCTGAAGTTATGTTGGGAGTTGTTGCAGTCAGATTTTCAATGGGCAAAGTTTATGAGACCTAGAGTTCTGAGGTACCAAACTCCTATTTCCTATCATGTCTCTTCTTCTGTTTGGAGTAGCATAAAACTCAAGTTCTTAGAGGTCATTGAAAATACTTCATGGTTACTTGGCAATGGAAATGACATCAACTTTTTGAAGGATCCCTGGTGTGGAGAACCTTTAGTTTATGTTCTCAACATTCACCCTACTCTTCATCATGGGCTCCAATCAACTGTCAACATGTTTATCTCTAATTCCACTTGGAGCATACCCCGTTGTGTTACTCAAACCTTTCCAAATCTGCAAGCTATTGTTGATAAAGTTACAATCCCTTTAGTGAGCAAGGATGATAAATTCATTTGGAACAAATCACACAATGGGGACCTCACCTTCAAAGATGCCTATTTATTTCACTGCAATCCTGGCCATAATGTTTCTTGGGCAAAACTGATTTGGCAGGCCTCCATTCCTCCCTCTAGATCACTCTTGATTTGGAGAACCTTGCACAATAAATTACCAACTGATGACATTTTATCCCAAAGAGGCTGCCTCCTTCCCTCAATGTGCAGCATGTGTCATACAACTGTTGAAACAACAACTCATCTGTTCCTTCAATGTAACTTTGCTGCCAATATTTGGCTATGGTTTTCATCCCTATTAAACATTAACAATAGTTTTTCAACAATCACTGAAGCTCTAAACATCTGCAACAGAAAATGGTCCCCTAATATAAACTTGTTATTTTGTCTGCGGTTATCAACATATTCAACACTATTTGGTTCTGCAGAAACCAAAGTAGATTTAATAACAAGAAACCTCATTTCATATCAGCTATCAACCTCATCATCTCCAATACAACACTTTGTGGTAACTCATCCAAACTTCCTGCCAATTCCTCAATTCATGAATTTACCATTCTTAAGGCATTCTCAGTCCAGATGACATACAAAAATGCTCCCAGAGTTAGAGAAGTTATTTGGCAACCACCTATTCTCAATTGGGTTAAATGCAACATTGATGGTGCTTCAAAGGGTAACCCTGGCCCTTCTTCATGTGGTGGCATTTTCAGAAATTATAAAGCTGAATTTCTTGGCGCTTTTGCTATGAACTTGGGTAACTCGAACTCCCTTTGTGCTAAATTACATGGTGCAATGATTGCTATTGAAACTGCTTATAATAGGCGATGGAGACACCTCTGGTTAGAAACTGACTCCATGTTGGTCACCTTAGCCTTCAAATCCAAAGATATTGTCCCCTGGCAGTTGAGAACTAGATGGGAGAATTGTCTTCATTTGGTATCTTTGATGTCTTTTTTGTCACTCATATTTTTAGAGAAGGGAATCATTGCGCGGACAAGTTAGCCGCTATAGGCTCATCCCTGAATTCCTCTTTTTGGTGGGATAATATTCCATCTCAGATTGGGATGGATTTTACTAGAAATAGTCTAAGGCTTCCTTATTTCAGGTATTCTTAATCTTTTTTAGGGTTAGGCAACATGTCCCCCCTCTTTGTTTGTATCTTGCTTTTCTCTTTTTAATATATATCTCTTGGTGGCTTGCTTCCATGGCAAGTCTCCTTGTTTAAAAAAAAAAAAGGAGCATGACATTGGGAGAGAGAAGAAAGAGGAATGACGGAGGAACAACAAGAAGTAGGAGGGGGAAGAAGGAAGACTCATAGACACAGAGCAACAATTATGGGGAAGAAAATAATTTACAAGGACGTTCAAATCCAAACATATTCAAATTAAACTGCAAATGGATCTAAAAAAAACTGAAAACCACACAAAATTAGAGAGCAATGAGCAGAGTATGGGATAGAGTTATTCTAAAAATTGACCCAAAATAATTTTCTAAATATCATTTCCTTTTTTATTAATTATAAAAATATCATTGTGTAGTCTATGCAGTACTTATAAACTTAATTCAATTGATATAAAATATTATATAATATACATAAAGATTGAGGTTCGAACTCGGTACATCATATTTATTCATCTTAAATATGAATTTAGAGTCCATAAACTACTTTTTCTTTCAAAAAGTTTTTTTTCTTTTGCCAAATATCTTTTTTTATTTTAAAAGAATATTTGACAAAAGAAAAAACATACATCACTATGTCTACATGCATTGATGAAACTATGTCAAAAAGCGAGTCCACTCTACAAATGGTTAATTGTGCTACCTTTTTTTACAGTGAAGTAGCATGTTGGGAATTCACGTGAACTCACATGTGCAACACAACTTTTTTGAAAGGATGTGCAACACAACTATAAGGACGAAAAGAACACTATTATTATTCTTTCCATTACATGGTCTTCTCATGTATATTTTTTTTTAATTATAATTTATTCGAGTTATATAATTTGAACTTTTTTAAGGAATTTTTCAATTATATAATTCGAAAACTTGTTTTACTCAGAATTTCAGAATAATTGTGACATATATTATTAAGATGACATAATTGAAAATGAAGAAAAAATAAATGTAAAGAGATAAATATGATACAAATTTTCATTTTATTAATTGATCATTATAGTGTTTCACATTTACATTAACATAATGTTTATTATAAGAAATTATTAGACATCTAAAACTAAATCTCTAATGAAAGAAGATGGAGGAGGAAGGAGAGTAGGGTAAAATTTGTTTCCTCTCGCATCCTAGGAAGGGAGATAAGGAGAGTTAAAGCTAAAGATGGTAGGAAAATGAGACTGTGAACAATCTTACACCTAGACAAAGCAAACTTACAACTAGATGATGCAAATTTATAAAGTGAGACTTTTTCCTTTGACCATTCATATTATTCGAGTATAAAAATAAAAGAAACCTTGTACTACTATTAAAGGTCAATAGTTTGTAAAAAAAGTCAATAGTTGAACATTGTAGAAGAAATTTACAAAAGAGAATGAGAGAAAGTGAGATGCGATGAGAATTTATGATGAATGAATGAGTATTTGTATCAGGAATTTATGAAGAAGGAGTGCATAGAGTATAACGGTGCATCAATGCATGGTAAAAATACGTGTTCCCCATTGTTTTCAATGGTGCAGTAATCATGTTTTGCTTCCAATTTTTCTCCTTCCTGTGTGTATACCCCTCCGACCAAGTTGGGTATGACTTATAAACAGTGTACCCAACTATCTCATTTGGTCATAACTCAATATGTAGTGAGGTGGTATTTTTGGTAGAACACTATGCTAAGAGGTTTCTTTTATTTTTTTTTGCAATTTGCAAAAGGTGGATACAAGTTTATGTTCTAGCGTGACATTTGAAAACCACGACAACCACAAAACCGTGTCCCATGTCGAGTTTTGCCGTGAATTTGAGAAGTTAGGAATTCTAACTTCTACTAGAAGCACAAATGAGAGGCACTTGACACGGTTTCAAACATATGGTTCATTTGAATATTCCTACCACGACACAAACGCAAGGTTAGTGACTCGAAAGAAGTGTGATTCTTGAGAGAATGGATTTCTTCATATTGAATGTCAACCTCTCATCTACTGGACATGAAATCCATTCTCTCAAGAGGATTCACTCTAGTGCATCAACAAGGTGGCAAGTTAACCACACTACTGAACCTAACTCAACCTTTACAAAATCAACTTTTAAGGCGAAGATTACTCAACGCTTATTAACACGTATTTAGACCTTATATCATCCAACATTCCACTCTTAACATGAAATGCTAAATTAGGCCTTGTTGATTGATCTTATCAAACACTCAGAAGGTATATGATGCAGTTCAAAAAAATTACTCACACATACACAATGTACTTATTTGACAAGTGCACTTCTTCAATTATGAAATATAGTGCATAAAAACCATATACCAATACTACAGTACACATCTTCCTCATCATAAAGTTTATTATTACAAAAGTGACCCAAAAATAAAAAACCATTAGATAAACCCCTAATGCAAATGCAAAGTCCTCAAGTTGTATGAAAAGATAGGATATTAATATGCATCTATAAGAACATTTTTTAATCAAATAGGAACAAAGAACAAAAACTAACAAGGACCATAAAACTGCATATGACTCAAAAGACACAAAACCTTAACCAGATCACAATGTTGAAAATGATGTCTCTCTCTCTTTCTATCTATCTTCCATTTGATTCAGCATGCCTTGATCTACAGCCTACTTGTTCTAGAAACTTGGTAAGGCGCAAATGCTTCGCAGCCCATTGTTCAGTCAATTTCTGTTCTTTGGTTTCAGCATCTCTTCTCAGCCCTGCTAACTGTTCCCTATATTCTCCTTCAATTCTATCCAAAGCAACTGCTTGTTCCTCCCTCAAAGCTTTTATCTTCGCTTCGATTTCCTCCATCTTCTCCCTCCTCCGACTCGCTTTCTCTGACTCCAACTGCAGCTCCACTCGGCTTAACCTCCATGCAGCCTCTTTCTTATGTGCTGCCAATGCATGATGCACTTCTTCCAACTCCTTGCAGCAATCAACCAACTCAGACATTACCATGCTTTCGCCGTAACTTAGAACAGCGCCATGTGGAGGTACGTTCCCAAGAACAAGAGGCGCGTTGTCCGGTCCTCGTACAGGCTGCATCCACGGAGGAGGCGCTGCTACTGTCGAGGGAGATAGGCTTAGTGTCACTGATGGTGAATTTGGCCTAACAGGAGCTGCATTGTTTGAATTCGATAGCCATGAAGGAAGCAATCCCGGAGTTGGTGCTTGTGCATCAGTATGCAGATAAGAACTATTGGAAGCAGCCATGACAAATGAAGGTGATGGTCTCTCTTTCACTAGTTTCTCAGCAAAACTTTCAAGTATATGTTCGTACTTGCTATCGTTAATTGGGTCGACAGTTCTGTTAATACTACCTTTTGTTTCTCTCTGTTGCTTTTCTTTGAATACTTCCCACCACTTCCCTAACCTCTTAGCAGTTCGACCGGGAACTTGTGCGGCAATTTTCTTCCATTTGTTCCCGTGTGTCGCTTGAAGGCTAATGACAAGACGTTGCTCTTCTTCAGTGAGAGATCCTTTCTTAATACCTGGCTTGAGGTAATTCTTCCACCTTTCTAAACACGACTTTGCGTCCCTGTTAAGAGGCGTGTTCATGCGCTGAGACACGAGGTTCCATTCCCTAGGACCGTACTGTTTGACATAAGCGCGTAATAATGCATCCTCTTCCGCTCTCCACCGCTGTCTATCTTTCATATCCGACATCCGGTTTCTTGAAACTTGAAATCTTCATAATGTCTCTGGAAAATTCATGAGAATTCAAGGGATCAATTCACTGTGAAACAAAGTAGTATCAATCAAAAGGTGAAAATGTGAACTATAATTTCTATTCATATGTCCACAATTGAACAAAAGAAAATGATTAATCCAATAAGAACAATCAACAAAGTGCATCAATTTATTATGCAAAATAACACAAGAAACACATATATGTCAGAATTTCAGAAAATTATATTCTACATGCTACAAAGAATGAAAACTCATGCAATGAAGAATCTAATAGAAACAAAACAACAAAACATTTAGGAAGAATGCATGATAAGAATTAAGAACAGAAACTCTCAAGGATCAATCAATACCCTTTGACTTCAAAGCATTAAAATTTCTCAGCTCAAGTACTAGTAATGACATCAATTCTTTCTATCAGTGATTAAATGCAAAAAATATTTGACCAGCAGATTAAAGTACAGGTTTTCATAGCAAAATCAATGTATGAAGTCAATATGTCAAATTGAAATCACAATTTCGACTAGACGATAAAAAAATTTCAGTATCAATTCTATTTCACGATTTCGACTAGACAATGAAAATTTTAATCAAAATTTGTGGCCTTTAAACCAATATAGGAAACACAGTAGTTACAATTGCAAATAGTAATAATTTATTTTAACTATTACATATAAATTATCACAAGAAGATTAGGATAAGAAGAATTTGCATACATTGAGGATCTGAATTAAAACAGGAAATATTGGAAGAGTTTTATAAGCTGTTGCAACATCCTAATCAGGCATAATGAATGAAAACCCCACCAAAGGTAGAAAAAGCCAAAAAAAAACAATAATGAGGAACGGTCTCACAGTGTTATAAAAAACATTTCAAGACAAATTCTTAAATTGAAAATTTAGTTAGATATTTTTGATGAATAATTGAAGTTTTACATTAGCATCCACATAAGTAATAACCACTTAACCACTCATATCAGTTGAAAAACAGAACTAAACAGGGACTCAAAGAGTGTGAAGCACATCAATTAAACAGAGACAAAGATATAATGGTTGAATTTCAATACTTGATTATGGTAATTTATAAAAATAGAAAAAACAAGTGTTCAAAATCAATTAACATATCTAAATTCAAGAAAACTCAAACAATTTAAAGTAACAGAAAAATAAAAACACAAAAACTGAAACATGAAACACATTAAGTATATACAATATAAAAAACATATATATACTAATACATGTGCTTCAAGCTGAAAAGAGTTTAGCTACCAAGAAATAAATTCACATGAACTATATATATATATATATATATATATATATATATATATATATATAATGAAAAATATATGTAATGAAAAAATGTAACAAAATAACAAGACATTGATTTCAGAAACAAGACATGTTGAACAAAAGAACAATATACTTTGCACCAAAAAACACAGAAAAAACATTAAAAAAACATCATATACTTGGGAAAAAAAGAAATAACAACCTTTGCTTGGTTGAAGAAAAAGAAAGCAAGTTATATTAAAAAAATGGTTGAAAAAGAGAAGAATGAGAGAATGGAGAGAAGTACCTCAGTCACAGTGTGTGTTTGTGTCTAATAACAACCTAAGAAATTCAGGTCCATGAAACAGGAAGAAGAAGTTGAAAAATGAATGGGGTGTTCTTGAAAAAAGAGAGGAGGTGAAAACCGAGGTGCAGTGTAATGCAGGAACTTTACCTTATCAATATCATGGTGTAGTAGTAGAGAGAGAGAGAGAGAGGTTAAGGACCAGAGAGAGAGAAAAGTGTGAAAAGACAAGACATGAAGAGAAAGACCCCACAAAGAGAGAGATAATACAAGAGAGGTACGTCAGATTCAGCGCCTATTATGCGAGAAAGAGAGAAAGGTTAGGGCACGCGACTGATAAGGGCACACACATGATCACTACAGTCTATACATACATACATTATACATACATGCTGTTACCCATTCATTATATATATTTGACTCTTTATTCATACATAAATCACATTTTAAAATTGTGATGGGTTTTTCAGCTTTCAAGCTAAATGGATTATGTGTATCCTGCACCGATATCTGTTCGATATTTTTAGATACGTATTGGAAAGAGTATCGAATGATTAGATTTTATTTTATTATTTTTGAATAATTATTTGATACGTTTCTAATACGTCCCGGATACGCGAAGGATGTGTATGTATGGTCTGATACGCACGGATACACTTGAATCGATTGATAGTGTTGGAATTGAGTTAGCATGGTTGTCTTTGGATGAACCAGATTTGGAAGCTGATTTGTATCTTGATGATGGGAATGGAGGAGAGGAGATTGAGACAATTAATGTTAACTAAAATAACTTAACTCCAACCCAAGAAGGAAATTAACTATAATAGTATTAATTCAAAGTCTGATGTAAACAATCTCAGTTCATTGCCTTCTCACTTAATCACTACACGTTGTATTTTTATCTAAGACACTCCTAGATATTATCTAGACCTCCCTCTTACTTCCTCTCAACCATAATCTTAATGATTGACTCAATAGTTATAACAGAAATGGAGACACACTCCTAGACAGCAGAATCCACTCTTGCTTACAAGCTTACGAGTGATTCATAGTTTACAACTCAACTACAGTCCAACTATAGTATCAGCGTGATACAAGAGTGGCTCACATCAAGGACTCAACCCTAATAAGATTCTTTTCTCAAAAGATGGTTTTGATCCAATACAACTCAACTAAATCAAACCTACTCTTTGCTTTGATAATCAATAGCAGCAAACAAAGAGGTATACAGTAAAACACAAGGCTTAACAAAAACACAAAACTCTAAAAGACTCTTTCTTTGATATGACGGCTTCGAATACATCACAAGGGTTTGACTCTTCCTTTATATAGCCAAGATTTTAAATGGGCTTTTCTTCACAAGCTAAACAAACATACCAAAACAAATATATGGTCGTCCCAATTTTCTAGGAGCAAATATATTATTTTCTAAAATGTCTTAACATCCATTTTAGGAACACAGTAATGAATAAACTGACCTTTGCAGCTTCTATAATCACACGATTCTTGGACATCAATCCATGTGAATCATATCTTCATTAAAATCCTTAGTGATCTCACATTTAAAATAAATCTTCCAAGATTGAGAATCAAGGTACATTATGATGTCGCACCAACATGTTAAGACTTCTTGTCCGACAATCTTGCTAGAACTCTTGTTTTAACAAAATGCGGTCAACTCAAGTCTATAAACCTAACACATACAATAAAGAAAAACTAAATGTAAAATCTAATTAGTTACGAGGGTAGCTCACGTCTCTAGATGGATTGTGATAGGTTGAAGTTTTATTAGGTCTACTAAGAGACGTTTGTTCTCAATCGTTTACTTATTTAAATATTATATCATAGTTCAATTAAACATATGATGAAAAACAAACCTAAACTTAAAATCTAGATGGTTATCACTGTAGTTCACATCTCATCCTGCTTTATCAACAATTGTGTCTTAAATCCTAAAAGATACACGGTTCGTGATTATATATTTAATATGTAAAATATGTTATAATTTGTATTTATGATTATTGGCTAAATTATTAAGATCTCATTAACAAATTGTTGATGAGATTTTAAAGAGAGAAGAATTGTAATTCTTCAAGTCTCTTTTTTAATCTAATATTTTTGTGCTTTTAAATGCAAGAAGTTGCAAACATATTTCCCAAATTGATCAAAATCTCTTCATAGACTCTTCTTTTCCAATTGATCACCCTTTTGGAAATAATTTAGTTTTGCATTGGCAAAACTCAATTTTGAAGGTAACCGATTATGTGAAATTGATTCTACTTAAAAGCAAGTCGAAGATAAAATGATTTATTTATATATTTATTTTTTTACAATCAAAAGCTTAATGTGTTTCATTCATGATAATATCTTGAATACATGTTGGGTTATCGATAAAGAGATGAAAACTAGCTATCGATAGATGAGGTTATATTACCAAAAGTATGAGGAATCTCATTGACTTGTCTTCTAACAAACTCAACATGAGAGTACCTATACTTGTTACAAAAACCATGTTTACGATTTGATATAGCGTAACAAAATCTGAGACGTTAACATGATTACTACGAAAGTTATCCACCAATCTTTTGGAATCCAACTCAAAATTCATTTCCCCTAACTGAAGCTTATAGACCTAATTTAAAGCAGTTAAGAGAGCTTAAACATCACATGTATTCGCTTTCATAATAGGCGAGAACCATTATGTTTTGACAAGAACAAATTGGTCTTCGTCATCCCAAATGAAACCTCAATACCCACTCTTTATGTAGGCTTGAGAAAGAAGCGACAATGTTGCATTTAAATCGTCAAGCCCTTATCAAATGTGGTTGTTGGTGTCTTACGTTTAATCCACAATTTTGTTGCTTATTTCTCCAACTGGTCAACTATTATAAGACACAATCATAAATAACATCAACAGGTTCAACAATATTACACCCAATTTAGTTATTCTTGTGCTTCCAAAGACTCCAAATCAAAATTGAAACTAAGACCTGCAACTTAAGATTAAAATTTTGCAGAATTTACAATTGTCTATGTTGAGTATCATATGATATCTCTGCATCTACCGCATAAGGTCAACTATGCAAGTATAAAATACATCTAATACCTCAAAAATGAATCGCATGGTCTCAAATTATGTCAATCTAAAGATTGTATTAGAAGAAACACACTCAATACGACACATTTAATGACACTTAATGTTCTTGGATTTCAAGCAACAAGTTTATTTTATAACCTACTCTTATATTATGAGTCGTTTTGAAAAATATTATCTCAAATTATAAGTTGATTTACAGTATCAATGAAACATTAAATGTTATTTTTCCTACAATACTCTCAACTATTTATTAAATTCTTTTCTTTCTATTTTTTAATTTATCTTTCTTATATCAATAATGAAGGATAATTTTATAAAATGACTTATACTTTCTCTTTTTTATGCAACACAAATTACATAGTGTGAGTGATTCATCATTTCATACAAATTAAAAAATTTAATTAAAATATACACTAAGTAGCATTCTCCATAAAAATATAAACTTGGTAACGTTCTCTATAATCTAAGCATAATATGTAAACTTTAGACATATTTAAAAGTCTTCTTGTAAAATATACACTTAATTAAGGATTAATTTGAATAGTATTAGATTCTCCTCCTCCACTTCTTTCTCTTACGGAAGAACACACATTATTTTTCCTCTAAAGTGTACAATATAGGATCCCATAAACTTATGAGACGAGGGCTGAATTTTTTTAATATTTTAACTTGTTTTGATACAACTTGTACTAGAAGAGCTTTTGTTGGTTTTTAATATATTCACTTAGTTCTTAAAAAAAATAATCAAACCCAAAATAAAAAAGAACAAAAAACTAACGTTAATTGCAATTAAATTAAAAGACCCTATAAACATTTTTGCCAATTAATTTTCTATTTTCAGTGAGGGGAGTGTCATGTCATGTGTGTGTAAAGCTAGTGCAACTGCATTCTATAAATAACAATGGAAGTACACCACATAGAGTTAGAGTACGCCATTTGCTTACGTCTCTCGTGAGAGTAAGCGTTAGTGTGCTATTTTAGGACCAACCGTATGAATATATCATTAAAAAAAGAAAAAGAATTACAAATATAGTATTTACATTTTATCTTATTATTAATTAAATAAATATCCAATGTATTGATAAAAAAAAAAAGATTATTATTATTTATTAATTTTATTAGGTCTCCAACAATTTAACCTAACAAATTCCATTTAAAATGCAGCGCGTCAATTTAACCTAACAAATTCCCTCTAAAATGCAGCAATCTTTAATATTTTTGCTCACTCATGAACTTTTCATTCCTATCAGATTGTGTCGTCGTTTGTATATATCTATTGTTTCTCTAGATTTTTTTTGACAAGTTGTTGTACACTTATTTAATACGTTTACAAATAGAATATACTAATTTCCATGCAAACTCGGCTACCATGATTTCCATGCAAACTCGGCTATATATAACAAACTCTAAACCGTGTTTCTCTAAAAAAAAAAAATCTAAACCGTGGTATATTACACAGACAACAAAAGAATCATATATTTTGATATTTACAAATGGAAGGATGTGATCTTACAACCTTCCTCTCATACCACTACTTATCTGGTGTATTCTATTTTAACATGCATTTTATCACATGTTCTTTTTTTCACCGTTACCAATTTTATATTGCATTTTATTATTCGTATGTCAATCCATTATCAATATACCAGTGCGTCGCACGAGTCAACAATCTAGTCTATCAAAAATCTTTTTTGGTGGTGGCCAGAGTTTGAACCCTAGACCTAACATATATTATGCATTGTCCATACCAACTATGTAACGCCCCCTTTTTATTTAATTATTTTTAGTTAATATTTGAATACTTTTACATGATTTTATATTTGATAAGTGATAATAAGTTTGTTATTTGTTTAGAAATATATTTGTTATAAATTTGTTTGTTATTTTGTTTAGAAATATATTTGTTATAAATATATTTGATATTTGTTATGGAAGTAATTTATCTATATTTTTAAATAGAATATTAAGTTGTGGGGTTGTTTTTGAATTAGTTAGAATTATGAGGGAATAAGTGGAATAAGATAAAACAAATAGAAGAGGTATAAAAGGTAAAACCTAGGTTTAGGAACAGACAGTACGTACAATCAGTTTTGGGAGAAAAAAAAGGAGAAAACTAGAAGTGGAGAACTAAGAGGCTGCTGCTCCAATTTTATTAAGGTAAGGGTGGGATTTCCTTCAATAATGATAGTATATAATTATGAAATTTGATGAATTGTTGTGTTCTTGAGTTAGGGTTAGAAAATTTATGTTAATTGATAAAATGAGATGAATTGTGTTGTTTGATGCATGTTCCTATGTTGTTTTGATTTCTATATTGCCTATTTGTCCTGTAAACATCATTGTAAATTATTTTGGGTGATTAAGGGATCAAAAATTGGGTTTTTGGAGTGAAAATTGTTCTTTCCCGTAAGCTAATTCGGTCACTGATTTTCTGAAAGCCAAAACTGGAAAAACACTCACTTTTCACCCGTTTCTGTTTTGAATTGGTCTTAGGTGTAAACACGAAAGTTGTAGGTATGGATGTTAGCTTTTTAATGCCGTTGGTTTGACTTCTAAATGATTTATAGAACTTGAGTTATGGTCATATTACTGCACGTAGGTCACAGTGAATATTTATGAATTTCAGCACAACCTTTCCCGAATTTGAAATGAAAACTGATATTGATAGGTACAAAATTGACCTTTGGTGTAAACATGAAAGTTGTAGATAATTGTGTTAGCTTTCCATTGGCTTTGGTTTGACTTGAAAATGATGTTGTTCATGGTTGATGAATTATTACATGAGTGTATATGTTGATGAATATGTTGTTTCATGATGTTGTTCATAATTGATGAATTGTTGTTGTTAATACGATGTTATATGATATTGTTTATGACTGATGAATTATGATATTATGATGCGAAGTCGTTGTCGTTGTCATTGCCACTGTTGTCGTCAATGTCGTTAAAGTTGCAAGTGTTGGTCTAAGTTGTCTGAGTTGTAAGTGGTTGTTCCAAAGTATTGGAGTCTTATAGGTTGTTGACGTTGTCTATGTTGTAAGTTGTTGAGTCCATGCATACTCATTTCAGTTGGGGGCTTGATGCCCTGTGAGTTTTTACTCTACACGTTGGGGGCTTGATGCCCTGGAGCTTTAGCTCATTTGCGATGAGGGCTTGACGCCCTGGAAGTATATTAATACTTATTACGTTGAGGGATTGATGCCCTGGATTGGTACCACATGCATGAATAAGATGTCTAAGTTGCATTGTCGAGTTGAAGTTGCGTAGTCGATGTCGAAGTTGTCGAGTTGTCTAAAATTGTGGAGTTGTCTAAAGTTGTCGAGTTGATAATTATCAATGAATCGTTAATGAAGAGTTATATGTTGTTGTTTATGTTGTTTATGTGAAGTATCGTTAAAGATGATTTGAAGTTGATTGTTGTTTATGTTGCTTATATTGTTATATGAAGTATTATTAAAGATGAACTACGTGGTTATTTGTATTACTAATTGATGTTGTTATGATGATTACATGATGTTGCTTATGAGTTGTTAAAGAAGTACTATATGAAGAATTATTATTATTAATTGACGATGTCTATGTTGTTAAATGCATTTGATGAATTATATGCTTATTATTATTGTTTGTGAAATCTCACCCCTTCTGTTGGAATTGCCGCCTCGTGGGCAAGTGCAGGTGACTAAGCTTAGGTTCGACGATGTGAGAGGTCCTTGTGGTGTCGTAGGAAATGCTCTGATATGTAACGGGATGGGGTTTTATTGAATTCTATTCCTTATGTATCATGTTGAACTAATTATGGTGTCTACGATCTATCTTTGAATTTTTGAGATGCTTTTGAGGCCTTGTGCCAAGAACTAATTATTTTAAGGATTTTGAAATTATGATTCCGCTGCAAAGTTTTTGAAAAGATTTATGTTAATGAATTTTGAAGGATAAAGAATTATTATCCTTTTTATTTTAAGGATTTTTATGATGTGTGACATCCCATTTGTGTTATACTCTGATAATTATGTATGAATTTTTATGTTGGAAATTTGGGGTGTTACAAACTAAGCTAAGCTCACGAAGACAGCAAAAATCTATATATATGTTACATAACAATTTCATTAAATAGTTTCTTAATTATGTTCTAAGAGCTAAATGAAAAAAAAATTGGAAAAAAGTTTGGACAAAATTGACATAGAAAAAAAATAAAGGAAAAACTATGATTATTGTCTAATTACAACCAAAGAATAATAGAGTATGTTAGGAATGAGCATGGTTCGGTTCAGGATAAAAACTGAATCGAACTGAACTGTTTGTTAAATTTAAAATAATTGAACTAAACCAAACAATTTGCATTTCGAACTGAATCGAACTGCTTCGGACCGAACCAAAATATTATTATTGGTATCATTGAGAAAAATATTAAAAAAATAAATGAAATTGAATTTTAGTTACCGAACTGAACCAAACTGTTTCGAATCAAACCGAACTGTTTTGAACCGAACCGAATTGTTTCAGTTCAATTTCAAAAATGTTAATAATGATTCAGTTCTTTTTTGTTTGGTTCGATTCAGTTCAGCGGTTTAGTTCAGCTTTTTAATTTTTTTGTCCATCCCAACAATACGCATATTTTTACAACTTATAGACTATTTTCAAACGCTCATGACTCAAGTTCACCTACACTCTCAAAATCAAATATATCTAACTACATCTCACACAACACTCTATATAGAGTAAATGACAAACCAAAAAAATCATATATAAGCTAAAAGTGCTTTTGACTCATGCATGTTGTAAGGTAAAACTAAAACATATATACTCCCTCCGTCCTAAATTATAAGAAAAAAAAAACTCATTTTCTTTGTCTCAAATTATAAGCAAAAGAGACAAACTTTTATTATATTTTTTTGGTATAAAACTTTTATCATATTTAATTATATTGTTTCAAAAAATTATCTTTTCCAAAGAAAAATTAAATGCAAAGTGCATTTAATTTGCTCTCTCTTTCATTTTTTTCAATAACCAATAATCAATGAAAATTATTTTTACATCTTTCTATAAAACTTTCAAGGATAGCACAAGAAACTATGTTGCAAACTATTATGTTTTAATTTTCTTAATAAGTGTGTTTTTTTTTGCTTATAATATATGACGGAGGGAGTATTGTTATAATCTCCCTATTCCTTTTATAATTTTAATGAATGGGAGACTTCTTCAACATGCATGTTTTTTTACCAACACCAACAAAACATTTATTGATTAAGTATACACATTTATTGAATAAAGTATAACATTTAATGTAAATTTCTCTCGCTCTATATCTAGTGACACTTTAAGTAATTTCATATAGATTTTTTTGGTGTAAAGTTATTTCATATAGATGAAAAAGTTATATAATTAAATAAAATGGTTTTATAAAACCATCTTTTTTAATTATACCCTCATATCACTATTATAAATAAAAATCTACATTTTAGATTCATTTAATTAATGATGTATATGGTCTTTATCATATGTCACATACATCACTTAATGAATGAATCTAAAATATTAATTTTTATTTATAATAATGACCGGATGATGTATTTAATATTAGTCATATATAGTGTAATACAATGAACTTGAGAATAACATAGGTATCATTAATCTGTGCTAAATTTTAAATAAAATAATTGATATAATTTACTTTTCTAAATAAGACATAACTCAATAACGAGCACCATGACCTAGTTTGCCATGGTAGTGTGGAGTTTTTTTTTTGGGAGCCAAGGTGGAGTATTTGGAATTACTCCCTCCGTCCTTATATGTAACCACCTATTTGATTTTATTTTTGTCCCTAATTGTAAACCCCTTTTCAAATTACTAGAAGAATTTATTACTTTTTTCCTAAACACACCCTTAATTAATACTACTAACTTGTCTTGAAATTTGAAAAGTCAAATTTAATACACATACAAACAAAGGACAATTTGGTGATATTAACACACAAAACAGACACATAAATTACACTGACGACTTTTCTTAAGAAATGTGAAAAATGTAAAGAGAGTTTACATTAAGGGACAGAGGAAGTATCTTATTATTTAGAAGTGTTTGAACATCAGTTAGTAAGTGAAGAAGATTAAATAAGAGAACGAAACTGAAAAACAATGAACATATGATATTTGTTAATGCATTTTGATCATTTGTGTCTATCTGTACGAGTATATTATAACTACAGTTCAATTTTTTTTATTTACAAAATAAATGATATTCATTCATTCAAATTGATGAAGTATACATATACAATGCAAATTCGTTAAAGTCTACACATATGATTATATTTAAGTCTCTGAAAAACTCATGTCTCCGTATCTGCAACGTGGACGACGCCAAAGTCATTGATTGGATCTGCATTGCATCGAAACTGATCTGACAATCTGAACCGAACAAATACCTAAACGAAACAAAAAGACAAACAACGCCGCACAATGACTACGAACAAACCAACGTCGCACTAAGACGGTGAAATCACAAAATAAAAAAACGAAATAGAAGTGAAAATCATTTATTTCAATAAAAGGAAAAGAGAAAAACGAGTTAGAGGGGTGATTTTGGGTAAAAAAATGACCCTAAATCACCCATCTTTAATGGATGAAGGAGAAAAAACTAAGATTTTGATGACGACACACAAAAGAGAAAAAAATATAACCTACTACGATTCAATTTCTATTATTGTGATGAGAATTAATTTCAGTGTTACACGCTATATTTATTATATTACGTGATATATTATTATATTACTATTACGATTCAGTTTATAATATTATCTTTGAACGGTATATATGAGCCATACGTGTCAATAGGAAGTATCCCAAACTTTGGGGAAGGGCAATGATGAAAGCTTTGTGTGTTGCATGTGACATATAGCTTTTGATTCCTTGAGCAACTACCATTGAATGTATATATAATGCGAGGTCTTCATGCGAGGTCTTCTTAGTGTATTCAGCTTGATAGCGATCCAAATCCTCACCATATATGGTGTAAACTAATCCCCAAATTTGTAAAGTGTAGCATGGACTTTGCTATTTTGTTGGGAGTCTAATTAAAATTAAAATTAATGGGACTGTGTTCCATTTGAGTTAGTAGGATAGGGCCATAGGATGTCTCATAGCCCTATTAAAGCATCCATATTAGAAATTAACTCGTATTAAAGTTGTTTGTAGTTCAATTAGTGTTGTATATTGTTGTGGTTTTCGGACTCGTAGGGTCCGTTAATCATATCCTGCTTAAATCTTATGTTTGATGCACCAAAAGGATAGGATAAAATAAACCATTTTCTTATCCTATCCTGACTTTCCTTTGTAATTTCTATTTTGAGTATAGGTTGAGTTAAGAATTATCCTGGCAGAATTAGAAGATCATTCCTTATTTATTATCTTGATATTCTGTCATTTTTAAAATATTGTCATTTTGATAGCATGTATTTTCCATAATAATTAATAACATGTCATTTTTATAGTATTTAATTAATTATGAGAGCAATTTTTCATTGAATTATAATGATATCCTGTTTGTTATCATGTGCGCATCAAACACATGATAGGTTAATGTTTATCATGTCCTTATCATATCATATCTCTATCCAGCTTTATATCATATCCTGCCTCTATCCTATCCTGACCATCAAACGGGCCCTTAATGTATAATTGTGTTTGGATGATTTTTAATCGTGTCCTACTTTTTTCTCAAACACCTCAAGTTTTTTGAAAGCGTAAAAAACGTTTAAAACTCCTCTATTTTTGGGATTTTAGAATAAAAAAAATATGACGCATGAGAACGTTAGAAAGTGGGAAAACAAATTTTCATGTGTTTGAGCACATGTATACTTTGAGCTAGTCTTAAAAGTCATGGTCGGGCCTAACAACAACCCCACAAAAACGGTTTGTAAGGTGAGAATTGCCTCCGCTTATAAACACTTACTCATCCAATCTCACACCTTCTCACGACCAACACTGTTGGGTTTGGTTCGTGGGTAAAAATGGTGGGTGGTCTGATAGCGTAAAAATCTGACAGCAGGTGGCCCAATGGATCTTGGAGAGGCTCTGATACCATCTTAGAAATCATGGTTGGGCATAACAACAACCCCACAAAAACGGCTTGTAAGGTGAGGATTGTCTCCGCTTATAAACAATTACTCAGGCAATCTCACACCCTCTCACGACCAGCACTGTTGGGCTTGGGCCGTGGATAAAAATGGTGGGTGGTCCGATAGCGCGAAAACCTGATAATAGGTGGTCCAATGGATCTTGGAGAGGCTTCGATACCATCTTAGAAATCGTGGTCGGAACTAACACAGCCCCACAAAACCACTTTATGAGGTTACGATTGTCCCCATTTATAAACACTTACTCAGGTTAACTCTCAACCGATGTGAGACTCTTTAACAACTAGCTTTTGAGATGAGATTCAAACGCATCTTTATAAGGTATTAGATTTGGAATAAGGATTGTAATGTAAGAATACATATCCCAAGACCACATTAGACGTACACATTGGTCAAATTTTCGAGTTATTGAGTGTATAAACATGTTTAAACATCCTCACTTTTGAGCTAATTTTTAGGATAAGATTCAGACCTCTTTAATAACCCTCACAATTATTAAACTATTCTTGTAGGTATATATTGAGTTTTTGTTTGACAAAGTATGTATTTTCTTTTGTGTGTGTGTGGAACAAGTATGCATTGACTTTTTAATCTATAATGAAATGAAATTACAAGCTTTTTGGTTTTGCCTCAAAAAAAGTTGTTCATGCTTTAAAGTGCTTGTGAGCTTTGATTTTATTATAATTTTTTGTTGTTGATATTTAATAGAAATCTAAAGTATTTAACAAGCACCCAATCATATTTTATAGATACTGGCGTTGATATTTTTAACAATAATAATACATTTACATCGTGGCAAAATATGATTATATCCATGTATAATTCACTTTTTTTTAAAGAATCCATGTATAATTCATAGACTCTACTTTATATATCAAACAATTTTTTAATAAAAGAGTAAATTTATATGTTATTTGTTTATCTAAAAATGATTTAATCACAACAATTCTAATATTACACCTCTAAATTCATTAAGGGTTCATTTGGTGCGCAAGATAAGAAGGCATGATATGATAAAATTATCATATTCTCATTAGAGGTGGAAATAGGCTAGGCCGAGTTAGGCTTTGCAAGGCTTAGGTCTGACCTGTCATTTTTTTTAAAGTTTAAGTCTGGCCTGCGACCTGTCATAGGCCTACTTTTAGGTATGAGCCTGACTTTTTGAAAGCTTGATATGACCTGCTAGCCTGTTTAAAAGCAGGTATCTTATGAACATCTTTAAATAAGCAATGTGAACTAAGTTTAAATAGACTAGCGAACAAACAGATCAATTAAATTAAACTCTCTTTCGATAATCATCATGAGGTTTTAGGAAATTCGACAATATATTGGATCATATTTCAATTCTAGTTTATAATAATATATTTATATATGCAAAAAATTAATGTATACTAATAAGCTTAAATTACTGAAAAAATTAACAAATTTATATTTTAATTCAAAGTGCAAAATATAATATAATAATAAATATAATTATTATGTTTACTTAAATAGGTCGACCTAATAGGTTTAAGAGGCTTTTTGAATGACATGTGACCTGGTCTTTTAAGCTAAATAAGCTTCTAAAAAAGCATAGGCCTTCTCTATTTAAGAAAAAAGTCTGGCCTGCCCTGTCGTAGGCTAGGCCGTAGGCCCCTGTAGGCCGGCCTGACCTATTCCCATCCCTAATCCTCATTCAATCCGCTGTTTGGTGCACCAACATGAAATGATAACTTAAACCTATTTCTAATCATATGCTCCTCTCTCTTTAATTTGTTATTTTTATCCTGGGTTAGCAACCTGGTATATAGCTATCCAACACGCTTATCCTCTCTTCAACTCCCACTGCTTCTAGTTTTTTTTTTACAATTATTTTTCCAATCGACTATTTTCACAAGACTTTCGTTCAACTATATTCCAATTCCAATTAAGTGGGAAGAAAACTGCTTCGTCCAATTTCAATTTCAACTTTTTCGCCCAAAAATCGAACTTGAATTCTCCATAACAATTTATCATTTGATAAAGCTCATTAACCACTTCAGTTTAATCACTTTTTTAAAAAATGTTATTGAATTTTTAAGAATAAAAATGTTTTTAGTTAGATTAATTCAACTATACTGACATAAAAATCGAACTTGAATTCTCTATAATAATTTATCATTTGATAGAGTTCATTAACCACTTGAATCTAATCACTTTATTAAAAAAAAATGTTAATGTTTTTTTAAGAATAAAAAATGTTAGTTAGTTAGCTTAATCCAACTATACTACATTTAGATCCGTGCACGATGTGGGCACTCCTAGTTCCTTGTTTCCTAAACACGACCTAAATTATGTGTACACTTAATAATTGGAATCAAGAAAAGTTTAGGTCAATTTACTTTGTTAAAGTTTGCCTTCAAGGTGAAACCAATAGTACTACCAATAGCATAGTTAGATTAGATTAGTGATAGGGTTTGTCAAACTCCTGGTACTATCCCAACTTTGTTGAAATTTTAAAATGTGCTAGTACCAAAATTGTGATGATTCATGGTTAGGTAACTCCATCAAACATATTTCAACTAAAATAAATATAAGGCCACTAGACCAATAATAAAAAAAGAAATTTAAAAACTAATATTTGACTCACATGCCTTAAAAGTTAAAAGTAACATTTAAAATGGAACTTTAGTTTAATTGGATTCCATTTTCACATTTTCATTGATCCAAAATTCTCAATTTAACTTTTGCTTACCTAATTTTCTACTCAAACAAATCATAGCATAAATGGTTGGTTTACATAGCTTAATTCCATTGAGCAACCTCCATAAATTCATTTAGATGAAATTGGAACATATGCAGCTGAGCTCATATATACTCGTAAAGATTCGATGCAATTTTTATTGCAAATTAGTTAAGTCACATAGGTAATCGCTATTGAAATCATAGCCGAGTCTCGCATTGTAAATTAGTGAAACTCAAACTCATTTAACATAATTTCAAAGTTGAGTTTGTTGGAGCACGTTGAAACATGGAAATTGGTCTAAGACACACATACTATTCGTGGATATTAAAGTTTTATTTGAATCTCATATATTGTCAAAGTTACTTTTGAGAATGTGAGATCTTAGTCCATATAGCAATTAGCTTCTTTTTTTTATTTATAACTAGCTAGTTATAAACTTAAATCAATTTTGACAAGAACAGCATCAAAAGTATTATATATGAACATGAAAGTGCTTATATATTTCAAAACTATATCACATAAACCTTACCACAGAAACTTAAGGCCCATTTTTGGAGACAAAACTCAAAGAAATTCATATAAAAGACATCCAAAATTTAGTTAGCAAATATAAATGAATTCTTTAACTTCTATTTGTGTCAACTAGCAATCCTGGATCTGCATCCTACCTGCTCTTGCAACTTATGAAATAAGTGCTTTTCATGTTTTCATCTCCTTTTCAATATGTTCCTTATTTTTCTTCAGTTCTAAGCAAAGTAACTTTCTATTCTTTCTTGAAAACTTTGACTTTGAGTCTTTAACATTTTGCTTCAATTATCTCTCTCCAAGACTCCATCTCCAAGCTCCATCTTCTATCAAAAATCTTGTACATTTTTTTTACCAAAAAGTCAGAAGAAAACAAGAGTGGTACAAAAGCAAGAGAAAGAAAGAGACTATTGGTGATGATGAACTTGAAAGGGTCCAATGGAAGGAGCCATGAGACATGACATTGGTGAAAAAGGTGTATTCAATCTTTCATTGCAAAAGACATTACACTGCTATGCTATGTACCTCTTTATTAGCAAGAAATCCTTGTTTGTATTTGTACAATGACATTAACTATAACTCACCAAAAATGTCATATAATTATTTGTTTGTCAGTGTTCAAAATATTCAAGTAACCACTGTATAATGTGTTTATGTTCAGATTGGATAAGAACATAATTATTATGTCATATTTCAATTTAAATCATAGTAATAAAATTTCCTTCCTTAAAAAAAAAGTAATAAAATTTCCTTACATAATTTCATTTACTAGTTTTGATCATGTAATAAAATTTTAAAGACAATATCAAGTCTTTATTTTTTTTTCCAAATGCAGAACCACCAGTAACTAGTTCTAATAACTCACCATACTTTTAATAAACTCACCTTGATAGTATCAAACATGTACCATAATTTTTACGCCAACATGACATATGCATTATTATAACTCTTTGAATTAGATATATCTCGATGTCAAACACGTAATTTGTATGTGACACCAACATAACATTCATACATAATTAGATTAAATTATGTAAATTTTTTAAATTATTATCAATATTAACGTGTCATTGTTTGAGTCGCGTGTCTAATATGCGGGCCCTCAAGTACTATGTAAGTTCAACACTAGAGTGAAATCCATAGCGTACAGGGGAAAAAACACAGTATTTGTCCAAAACAATGACATTTGTACACATGCATATGAATATAATGGATTGGTTGAGAGAATCTACATGTATCGGATACTTATCGATACTGATATTCTACGGATATGTATGCACGATCGGAATTAATTATTTTAATAAAAAATATATTTTATCGGATACTTATAAGATACTTCACACACAATGATACTTATATAAGACATTTCACAAATACATATCCTAAAAAAGGTGAAGGGCAAAGAAGTGAGACAATGTTGTGAAAATTCAATGGAGATGTATTCAATTTTAGAATGCATCGGTAGAATTGTTTCTCGGTGAACCACTTAAAATTATACTTCTTGTGAACGAAAATTATGAAAAAGAGGAGATTCAATTAATCAACCGTAGACAAAATTTGTGTTGGATTATTTTAATGATATGTTTTTGTTGATATTCTAGCATATGAATGAAAATATAATATTATTTACATGAAAACATTACATTTTATTATTTTGATCACATGTATTATTTTTTAATTTTTTTAATTTGTGTGATAACATAATAATAAAAGGTAATCAATACTTATTTTGATCACATATATTATTTACATTTTGTTAACATATTTTAACTGTACCATATCGTATCCTAAATTTTAAAAATTTCATATATGTATATTCATATGGTATTGTACTCGAACCTAATATCCAGACTTCACAGCTAATAATATATCACATTATTCTCTCGAAGAATTATCACATTATTCTCTTATGGATAGTAAATTTAAATATCACATTTTCCTATCCTAAATATAAAATAGAGAATGCTAACCAGTATCTCAGTGTCTCAAGGACAATGATTAAACATATAAAATAAGTAAGTTTTTATCAAAAAGTTGTGTAATTATTACTCGATCAAAAATAATATTTTATATTTTCAAGACAAAATTTTTATTTATAAATTCCTTAACTAATGTCCTGATGACAACGGTCATTGATGACAACGGTCATCAAGACCGTATAAAATGGTTCATCACAAAGCAAGGAAAAGTGGGAAGATACCCATACCATACATACGACTTAAAATGCAAAGGATGATGCATACAAAGTGTCTAACTACTTTAGGAGCACTACTACTACTAGAGCTAGCTTGGTGTGTATCTATCTGACACAACACATGAGAGAGGCTCCAGCTATAAGAAGGGAGAGTGAGGACAAAAGCACTGAAATGAAGCAGAGGGAGGGTGGAAGAGAAAGTTAGAATTGGACAACACATAAGAGAGAGACCCTACTGCTACATAGAGAGAGAGAGAGAAAAATGCTAAAGCTGCAGCTAAACAGACTCATACGTTGGTTTCAGCGCTCAAAATGCTTGTTACCCTCTTTCTTTACATTCTCCCCCACCTTTACCTATCAATTCTCAAATCTAGTATCACAACACAAAAAACAAGTACTTTCTCCCTGTGTATTTATTAGAAGGTGAATAAATTCGAGGTATTTTTTTTAAAGACTTTGAATAATAAACTTGTATTAAAGATTGAAGTAATTGATTTTTTAAAATTCATTTTTAATTTAATTTTTTTAAAGAATTATGACTTGGTCTACAACATGACATGGCAGACCAAACTTTTTTTCATTAAACAAAGAAGACTTAAACTTTCTTAAAAACATATTTAACTTAAAATGTCAGAAGTCTCTTAAGCTTATTAGGCCGACATATTTAAGTAAATATGAATAATATTATTTTTTACTATATTATATATTTAGCTTTTAATTAAATTATAAATTTGTTAATCTTTATAGTAATTTAGGCTTATTAATATACATTAATTTTTTGCATATTTAAATGTATTATTATAAATTAGAATTGAAATATGATATAATATATTAAAGTTCTTTAAAACTTCATGTTAAATATGAAAAAAGAGTTTAATATCATTAATTTATTAGTTCACTGATCTATTTAACTTTATATCACATTATTTATTCAAAAATGTTCATATAAAATAGACTTTTAAACAGTTTCAAAATGCGAGACTCTGGCTTAAAAAGCAAGCACATGACAGGCTGTGGGCAAACTTGGGCCTTAATTTTTTTGTCAAACCAGGATTAGGCCTGGAAAAGCCTAACTCGACCTAACTTATTTCCACCCCTACTTAAGAGCATTCGTTAACAAAATTCTTTTTAAAATATCAGGTAAATATCCATATTATCGCAAGAGTTTGTTATAAATACCTCTCTAATAATCTATTTGGATTGATCCATCGATGTATACTTAGGAACTTGAACTATGTCCCGTTCAAGTATTTAATTTTGATTCTCCGAATGTTAATTTTGATGGATTAGTCTATACAAAACTTTGTTTTGACTTTAAACGAGTCTCCTGAAAGAGGACAATGTGATTATACCTCTCCTATTAGTCAATCCGTACATCGAATACTGAGTTTAAAAAAAAATCATTATAATATTAAATAGGAAAATAATGAAATGAATAATGTATTTCAAAAAATCGTAAAATCTATCTGATACGATTGAAATATAATATCATAAGTATAATATATATTTTTCATATTCTTCTTCGATAAAATACTTTTGATGTATGGGAATGAGATAGTCTTTTTTTTTGAATGAATGAATGAAGGGGAATGAGATAGTTGTTTTCATGATGGTTTAGTTTTGAATTTGTTCACCAATTTTTTAATTTTTGAAAATTTAAAATGGGTTTGATTTTGTAGCCCAAATATTTTTCTCCAGTTTTTTTTTTATTTATTTATTTTATTTTTTTGTATTTTAACGATAAATATTTGTTATGTGTTTTTTTTAAATATTTGTCACATGTTTTATTTTACATTTATGCGTAAATTTTTTGGTGTTTTTTTTTATTTATATTAATAGATAACAAATGTTTGTCACTTTTCTTCGTTAGGTAGCCTAGTGACTAAACTCACAAACTCAAAGACTAAGCCCTTATGGACTTGGATGGCCATGACCCATCCCAACAAAAAAAAACATTTTTGTTTAATAGAGAAAATTACTAAAATAACATTGGATTTTAAATAAAATTACATTACGGTCTACCCTCCTCTCTCTATCCGTACGCTTTACTCTGAAACTTCAAGCCACTCGATAATTATTTTGAACTTTTAAGGTATTTAATTTACCTTTTTGATGGTCAACTTTGTGTCTAATGCTTATTAAAATACTATAAATTTTGTGTATATATTTTATAGTTTATTTTGATGACCCATCCGAACATTTTCTGTCCCAGCCACTGCAAACACTATAGGTCGAAAAACCAAATTTTGATCTCTGACCTTCTACATATCAATATCCATGGAGCTACCAACCAAACTACACTTACAAGACTGTCATTTTTTTTTATGTATTATTAATAACAAACACACGTCTCATGTTTTTTAACATATTTATCACCGAAAAAATGTGTTTCGTATTTTTCTATAAATCAGTGAAAAATATTTGTATAGTGTTTTTTTATATTAATAACGGAAAAATATTTGTCTCACACCTTTTTAGATATTAGTGATAAATGTGTCATGTGTTTTTTATACTTATTTGTAACAAATATTTGTCACATTTTTTTTCATGTATAAGTGACAAATATTTTCCTTCAAAAAAAGAAGTAACAAATATTTGTCCAATTTTCTCTATATTTATCGGTCATAAATATTTGTCCCGAATTTTTTGTATTAATCAATGACACATTTGACCGCTATTCCAACATAGTCACTACTCACTACATATTCTGAGACAAAGTCCAATGCCAAGATAAGCGATCCAATACTTAGAGAGATATAGACCCATATCTGAATATGATAGATCCACCATCGAGATATACACGAGTCTTAGATGAAACTCGATCGGACTAGTTTAAAATACACATGACTTGTACTTGATCACTATAGGCCACAATTTTAAGACCTAGAGAGAATAGTTGCAAATGATTCAATGATCTGAGAGTTATGAGGAGGAGACTATATATAGTGAGGAGTGACAAGAGTAAATTTTCGCACAAAAACAACATGGTGAATTGATTCACTAAATGAGTGAATCGATTCGGATAGCAAAAGTAAAAGCCAGAGACACATGAAGAATGATAAGATTCAGTGCATATGTGAATCGATTCAAGTGAGTTCAGAATGAAGAATGATGCGATTCAACCTTTTGTTGAATCGATTCAGTGAAATTAGGGAGAAACCATGATACGACTCAACCAAACATGAATCGAGTCATAAGTGATACGATAAACATGCAGTGAATCGATTCATTGGAAGTCATAAACTTTTATGATACGATTCACATACCAATGAATCGATTTAGTGACCTAAGACTTGAAATATGACTAAGACTTCAACAATGCAAGTAAACTTAAGACACAAACGACACTAGGACAGTGAGGCATTGATGCTGGGTGCTTTTAACAAGACTATATTCTAAAAAAACAAGTAAATATATAATCATCAAAAGAGTAAATTAGAACATCATAAAAAACATATGAAGCCTAAAGCTATGTGCTTCATCAACCACTAGACCATTGAAGAAAACATGAAATATCAGCGACACATGAAGTATATAATTAAGTGTGTGCGCCCAATATATGGGGAAAAATTGGATAATATTCTAGTGTGGATATAGCCACATTAAGCATACAGTGGATCCGTCCCTGCGACCGACCTTTTGCACTTGGCCAATCAATAAGAAAAGTGTCGAGAAACATGACACAAACCGCGCTTGACACATTTGTACAACCATGAAAGTGATGCTTATTTTTCATTTTAAATTTTTGGTTAACAAGATCAATTTCTTTTTAGGAAAATACTACCGAGTACCCGTAGCACTTTTTAAGGATATTTAATAATATGTTTTTATGAAAATTCATATATTCAATGCATTATATTTAACTTTTTAAAGAAATAATTTTTAAATTTAATTTAGAATTTTAGAGTGTCCTAGAGATACTTGTTAGCAAAACCATTGTTTTAAACGTTTAAATAGTATTAATGGTCATATTATCATTGTGCGGAAAACATTTGAATATTACACGACTAAACCATTACCAATGAGCTAATATTTTTTGGACACAAAGTTATATTTATCAAAATCATTAATGTAGCTGAAAACAAAATTCTAAAAAATAGTATTATTAAAATAGTATTTTTCTTATTTGTGTATACTAAAAACCCACTAAGAAGTAAGAAGTACTTGAATGAGGGGCTATGAAGACTGATATTTGAGTTTGGTTGAGAAATGAAATAAAATATTGGAGAAGAGTGAGAGAAGGGAGATAATGTAAGAAAAATGGTCTCTTTTCTTATAGTGTGATAGAAGGCTTGAGTTAGAATCATGATATATGTGTCTAGGTGAGATACATGATTTGTGTGAGAATTCGTTTCCTTTTGTTATTCGGATGGCTTCTAAAATGGTAAAAAATCTCATGACCCACGAAAAAAATGAAATCACACTTTTGGTACAAAGAAAAAATGAAAATCTAACAACAAATAATCGATATCGTTTAGAATATGAATTTAATTTATATAAATTTGTAAATGTTTATACGATGTTATTAAATCATAATTGTCATATCATAAAAAAATGTTTAACTTTATTTCATCATTATTATTACGTGTAAAAAAGTCACACAAATGAATAATTGTGATTTCTTTATGGTGTAATTTTTTTTTAACTACTGTATAAAAAAATAAACTTTTGTAATATATCTAGAGTTTAATGTCCTCGTGAACGTAGTTTAATTGATAGAGATATTGTAATATGTAGCGTCGAAAGTTTGGATTAAGGTTTTTCCACTTATTCATCTTAAAAGGTGAAATTTTCACTAGACTGTATGATCAATAGAAAATTATACATGGTTGACAGAGAAAGAAATCTGATGTGCTGAATGTTTTATGCAGTATATTTATCTATATTGTCCGACTTAATTGCATTTTTTTGTTAGAAAAATATGTTACCATAGATGCAATATGCTGATATAAAATGATAAGTTTGGCATTAAAAAAACCTAAACAAGAAAATTATTGCTATAGATTGTTCATAAATCTGAACATCAACTTGGTTTTGAATTGAGCATTATATTGGTTCCTCCCATTGAGTACTACATACATTATATCATATAGTAATGTGGTCATTATTGATAAATGGTGTACTATGAATTATTGATTTTGACCCCAAAATTTTCAATTTCCATTGTATAAAATAAGGTCTGAAAACGGGTTTATAAATAAGAGTCGTCCGCTACTCTTCAAGCTAGTTTTAGTTTGACTTAGACCGAACTCAAATTTGAAGATATAATATACATATTTGTTTATAGTGCTTCTTGAAACAAACTTAAGTGTACAAACATAAGAACATTGCACATGCAAGCTTTTAAAAAATAACTAATGCTAATTAAAAGGTAAAAACACAACCTAGATTGCAATAAAAAATCAAAATAGATACAATTAGGCAAATACATAGAAAGGATAGATAGTATATCAAATATAGTTAAGGTGATAACTGAGACGTCATATTCTTCTTTGAAAATTCGAATATGGTAGTAATGGAATGGTAGTTTTTGGTAGAAACGAAAACCAAAGAAGAATGTATGATCATAGATCAATGTGCGCCGCCGCATGAAGTTTAGATATTGAGTCATTCTTGTTTTGAAAAAAGGATGGAGACAATTAGAATGGCAGCATTCTTTTGTTACGTTGTTTCCGTCCTCTGCTTCATCTTTTTTTTAAAAATAAGAATGACCAATATCCAAACTTCATGTGGTGGCGCACGATAAGAATGATGCGTGATCATATATTCTTCTTTTGCTTGTGTTTCTACCAAAGATTTCTATTCCACTATTACCATGTTCGGATTCTCAAAGAATAATACGGTGTCTCAGTTGTCACCTTAACTATATTTGGCATACTCCTTATTCTTTTTATGTATTTGCCTAATCATATATATATATTGATGAAGTTATTATTGCAATCTAAGTTGGTTTTTTACTTTTTTAATTAGCATTAGTTATTTTAATTTAGTGTCAGGGATGGATGTAAACTTCCTTGTACTTTTTTAATTCAAGAAAAAGGTGCTAATAGTTTAATTGAAAATGAACATCATCATATTATGATCTTGAGTTATATTGATACTTAGGTTTAATATGTACCTAGAACTGAAAGCTACATGATTAGGCCTTGTTATGTTCTTGAAATCCTTCTTACACTGTGTCTTGGTAATTTAGAAAAAGATTGTGTCTATAGTAAATTATAGACTTTCCCAGTTTTGAAACCCTTGAGCAAAACTCATGTTTGGTTATAAGTGCATTAGTTCATCATATGCATATTAATTGTTTGTAATTGCTATCAAGTATCTTCCCATATGTTTATAATTGCATATGATTGAAAAATTATGGTATGTTTGGACAATAAAAACTAAAAATTGTCTGTGTCATTAGTCATGTTAATTGGTTTGTAGCATTGATTAACTTATCTAGAAAAATACACTACTGAAAATTCAAAATACTACTATTTCAATTTGAATTCCTTGTTGGAAGTAAATAGGCATAAATATCTTTGTTCTGTTTTATGGTGAAGAGCCCTATCATTCGATACATATGAACAAAGAGTCCTTATCATATGGAGTTCGATAAGAAAGTAAGTAAAGGTTGATCATGAATTGTTTGAGTCAAAGATCAATCTCAGATACTATCTAAATGGATCAACCTTAAATAAAGTATATTAACCATTTGCATTTATTCACTTGGTTACACATTCAAGTATTGTCCAAGTCTTTTGTGAGGCCAAATTAACCTAGACCTTTGATTGAGCTCTTCTTGCTTGATAAGGCTTACGTTTGTAATGAGAAACAACTTGGTCTTCTCAACAATGACCTTGGAACCAATAAGCTCCACAAAACTAACATAGACATGTAAGAATAATACGTACTTTCTTTCCTTTTGACTATATAATAACTTGAGAGGTATTTCAAACTTCCTTTGATGTCACAAAATTGTGGCACGTACCATGTTCAAATCAAGTAACATAAAACCACATATTTGGTTGAATTTGACTTATATAATGTAGTATTCTATAACAAAGAACCAATCTACTTGACTTTTTGTTATAATCTCCAAATTTGTGTTTTTCAAAATTATTGTTTGTTTCACCTATATTCTCTAGTTTGAAAATCCTTTTATCCTTAGTTGTTTGAACCTTAAAGCTAATTACAAACAATAAGCATACACTTGAATTCTTCAAACGTGTTGAAAACACAAGATTTCTAAAATTTTAAAATAACAAAGCACATACTTCTCAATGAAAGTAGAGATGCACAAGTAAAAACAAAGACCTAGAAGTTGCTTAGAATTACTATCACGTATTCACGGTGCCTCTTCCAAATTAAACCTTGAAGCATAGATGCCCATGAACTCCCTGTACATGATCCAATAATAAAAATGTAATGTAACAAGTTAACACAGTGTATAAAGTGAAAATAATTCTTACTCCAAAAAGTATTTCTTACAGTTCTGCTTATAAAAGCACATATTGAAACAGTGCTCACATGAAAGCAGTGAGTTATACGGAATTGCCCGTATAACTCACTGCTTTGGCAAAATAGCTTGTTGCCTAGGTTACGAAGAGCAACAATGTTTTTTTCAACCTTAATTACTTCAAACAACTGGTTTAGGTTATTTTCTTCGTACTCATCATCTGCTCCGATCCAGTTGTTAAACCCTTCCTTAGGAATACGCTTCCAAAACCGTTTTGTTCGTTGAGCCTTGATCCGAATATGGCCATCCCTAGTGGTCAAGATCTCGCACACAACATTCGGGTCAGCAATGTTGTTAGAGTCAAAACGGGCAACTTTGTTGTAGGCATTTGTGTAAAATAGGTCATTGTGGCCCTTAAATGCGACCAATCTGGGTAGTACCACAAAGTTATCGTAATCAATAATCGATGAAATTGCTTCAATAACAGTAGTGGGATGTATACACAACATCATTTTACGGTTTGAATCATAATCACGGATGCACACTGTCCTTCCTGACTGTACACACTACTACAAAAATGACATTTCACATCGGTTGAAAGTGACATTTCACATCGGGTGACGACTGATGTCACTAAAGCTGATGTTGTATGTCAGTCACTTCTCACATCCGTTAATGAAATGTTGTGATATGTCATAAATCACATCGGACGGAAAATCACCGATTTGCTATGTGCGCCAATTAAAAAGGAAGGATTTCACATCGGCTTTACAAGGGTAGCCGATGTTACATAGGTATAATTCACATCGGTAATAATTTCCACAGATGTGAATTTCAGTTTGGTAAAACACCATTAATATCGGGTTGATACGCACCGATGTGAATTACCACGTTTTTTTTTTGAATTTTTTGGGTACTCGCCTGGTACAGTACCAGATAAAATCTGCATTTTTTTCTTTGAATTGACAATATTTAATACTTATAACTACAACTATACTTCAAGTGCTAGAAAATAAATATGTAGTCATGCAAGAAATTCACAACAAGAAGGGGTACATCCACAACAAACAAGATGGTTCATACAGCCAAAATAAATATGTAGTCATGCTAGAAATAACATATCTCTCTGCAGTACCAAAACACATAATAAAAGATCTCTCTTCAAGTGCCAACAGATGTTCCAACAAGAAATAACAAACCGACAGTACAAATTAAACATTGAAGCATATCTAAATAAATCCTAAGTTCCATACAAGTCAAGAAAACCAGTTGCCCAATCATTTCGCAAATCATACAGCTCATCTTCAGTTAATGCTGTTGTGTCATTGAATACCTACAGTTTGTACAATAGATTAAAATAAGTAATTAATAACAATAAGGATATGTCTATCTTAATTTGGAAATATATATGGTGCAAACATATGGTATACCTTCATCCAAGAGTTAGTAATATTAGCAGAGACGATGTCTAGCATATTCTTCATCACATAATATCCACAATCATTTGTGTTAGGTTGCATCCTTGCCTACAAATGAATTTAATTTTTAATAGTGAATAGATATAAAAAAAATTAAATTTACTACGAACGTAACCATCTTGTCTACACATACCTTAGGACGAAGCCATTGAGCCTTTTTTTTCTTACCATTTGCTAATTGATGAATCTCCATAGCTCTAGGTCAAAAAAATCATCAAAGTAAGTTCTATATTTTAGTGTTATAGGATTTATAATAACAAATGCAACAAAAAAAATACACTTACTTTTACGGTGTACCCACTCAAATTACCGTATGCCGGAAAGTCGTTGATGGTGCAAAACAACATGGCACGCATATTGAAATGTTCACCGGAATACGCATCAAGAACATCAACTCCTTTTTCCCACAATAGTCTTAAATCATCAATCAATGGACTTAGATAAACATCTATGTTGTTTCTTGGTTGGTATGGGCCCGAAATCATCATCGACAACATCATATATTTACGCTTCATGCACAACGAAGGAGATAAGTTGTAAATTATCAAGAGAACATGCCATGAAGTATGCTTACAACTTAGATTACCATACGGATTCATTCCATCGGTAGCAAGTCCAAGTCTAAGGTTTCTTTTCTCTTTTCCAAAATCAGGAAACAAAGAATCAATTTTCTTCCATTGCAAAGAATCAGCTACATGGGAAATCATGTTTCCATCACTTTTTCTCTCTTATGCATGCCATCTAAGGTTCTTTGCGTCATTTACATTAGAGAACATTCTCTTGAACCTTGAAATTATTGGTAGGTACCATAACACTTTTGCAGGAGGACCCTTTGTGTTGACTTCATCGCTAGAATCACCATCTTTCTTTTTGTAGCGTGACACCTTGCACCTCGGACAACGATCATGGTTTGCAAACTCTTTTCTGTATAAGATGCAATCGTTTGGGCATGCATGTATTTTTTCATACTCCATACCCATTGGACACAATACTTTCTTGGCCTCGTAATGACGATTCGGAATTGTGTTACCTTATGGAAGCATTTCTGTCAACAATTCAAGCAATTCAGTGAAACTTTTATCACTCCATCCATTTTTTGCCTTCAAATTAAACAATCTCAACACAGCTGACAACCGGGAAAATTTCGTGCATCCTGGGTACAAAGGTTGTTCCTTATCTTTACATAAATTATCATACACACGTGCTTTCTTGAATGATTCTTCTCCAATATCACGTATCATGTCTTCAAGTCTATCATCCATATCTACACTGCCTTCCTCTCTTTGGGATACACTTGGCATCATCGTTTCACCATGCCATATCCATTGGGTATAATTTTGACAAATCCCTATCGAAACTAGATGGCCCCTAATTTCTTCCTTGCTAAGTTTTGGGTCCCGGTTCCCACAAGAAATACAAGGACATGGAAAAACTCCCTCAGTGTTAGGAAGATTCTTTTCAGCAAACTGAAGAAATTCAGTCACTCCATTATCATACTCACGACTTAATCGATAAGCTTTCATCCACCTACGATCCATGACTACGTTCTGAAAATAAACACATACTAAATTAAGGAATTGGGATGCCTACTAAGCTTTCATTCTACAGAAGCAGTTAAAATAAATCTGCATTCTCTATTTTCATCATGCATGGTCCATAGGTTCTATGTTGTTGTGTTTGGTTTGCTATAGTAGTATTATTTCAATTCTAGTTCAAAAAGCTAAACAATACAATAATATATAACAATAGCTTCAAACCACTTCAGATAAGTATATGACAAAAACAACAGGATGCACATAATGGATAAAAGAAACTGAACATCAAATATCTCAACATCAAACTGTTTGTTCTACTAGCTAGACAAGAAATATAATGTTATCTTGTTGAGAATCAGGTTAGTAATTACCTCTATTTTTTTGAGATCAGCTTCTAGAGCTACCTTTTTGCTATCTTCCCAATCAGCAATGGAAGAGATGTTCTTGTGAGCTCTGCTAACAAATTAAACCATTTCCAAAGTTTAGATTGAGAATTCAGTTTGTTCTGAAAAAAAATGAGAATTCAGATAATAGTAAAATACAAAGATGTATTTAAAAAAGAAAACATCAAAGCAACATTGAAGATGTGTCAGGATGCTAGGCGAAATATAACATAAGAAAAAAAAATACAAATATTTATTCTTGTTGAATGAGTGAGATCGATGTTTTTTTTTTCCTGCAAATATTATTAATCAGCAACCACACAAGGCATGACATAAGCTAAGGACTATTTTTTCATATGAATCAATCATCACAGTTTTCACAAGGACTTTTTTTTTTACAACAGCCACCACACCCTACACACTACCTTCTTAAACATATTTTCATAAGGACTTGAAAATTTTGTTTTCCACATTAGTACAATTCAACTTAAGTACTACACCAAGGTCCAAGCATCTTCCTAAAAAATGAATTATTTATCTTTCCTATCTTCAACTTAAATTCTGAATAAAACATCATTCCTTGATTCAACATATAGGAATTATTTATACCTTTTTCTTCTAGACGAATCTTTTTATATCCTATGAAGCCAATTTCATATAAGAACTAAGTAATTGAATCATATAAGAACTAAGTAATATGAAGAAAAAAAGTGAATAATTAAAATTGTATAAAGAAATGGGTCATAGAGAATAAAAAAGATTAAAGCTGTTTTGACAAGTTAGAAACTGAAATTTATATCAGTTGTGAATTAAAATTCCTGTGAACATACTATTTTTATCATACTATTTTTAGTATACAATTTTTATCATATTCTTGAACATACTTTTTTTTTGGAATCAGCACAATATATTAACGAGCCGTACAAAAGGAGGCCAAAACCATTACAACAGCCAAGTTATAGTAGGCAGGGAATGAGACAACATAACAAATTCGAATAAATAATGAAAAAAATTATTGCAATAGTAGTTAAAATCAGAAGCACCAATAACACACAAAACACATGACAGTACCATCAAAATTGCAAGAAGTAACACAATCTCATAGCAGGTGATATCATAAGTTTAGGCTAAAAAAAAATTGATACAATCCAAGCAATGAGTAGCTAAAGCATGACAACAAAACATAAAATAATCAAAGCAGCTACCTCAACACCTAACCCAACCCACTCAAACACAAGCAGCTACAATCGGCCACCACAAAGCCAAATAAAACACAAGCAACTCATTCAAATGTAGTAGGGGATCTAAATTCATGATGTTAAAATTTAAAATGTAAAATTTTACAAATATTTGTGATTCATGCCAAAGTACATTTAAATATGCTTAGGTCACAGAAGGAGTCGACTATACAAGCTGAATAACATCCAACTACAAACAGAAAGACTTTATTTTCCATTTCCAAAAGATACCAAACTTTGTGTGCTTGCTCAGAAGGATAGCTAAGTTAAGTAATTCAGACAATGTATTTTCTTTAGTGACCAAGAAACTAAAAGCTTATCAGCCTATGCCTACTACACTACCCTCTTAAAATTAACTGATGATTCATTCCTTGTGCAATAAAAAAACCTATGTCAACAAACCAAATCTTCAAACATATCATGCAAGTAAAGTGTGTTTCATGACAGTACCATCAAAACCACAATTCAGCATATGCAAGTAAAGTGTGTGTCATGACAGTACCATCAGTAACATCAAACAGGTCAACGTGCTTAGTTTTGACTAACGACATTTTCAACAACAAAAATCTCTAAACTAGACAAGAAATTTTCACTACATGTTAACCGATAAAACACTAACTTTACAGTTACATCTAAATCAATGTCCTTATTCTTCACATTATATGAAAATCACAATTCAGATCTAACAATTTTTCCCTCTATTTGTCTATGTTCTATCACTCATCATATCATGAGTTTCACTGCTAAATCAAAAGTAACTAAAATTCAATTATTCAAAAATATAACAATTATCAAACACACCCAAAAAGTTTTCCATGATAGAGAGCAACTAGAACCCCAAAATACCAGCCAAAGGGTAACAACACTACTACACAACACATAACACTAATACAACAACAAACAGAAAAACCACAAATCTGCAAGAAATAATCTTTATTAGAATTATTAAATTTGAAAAACCACCAAAGATAATAGAGATAAAAATAATTTTTACTAAAATTATTAAAAGCTGAAAACTTGAGAAAAGGACCGTGACACAAGAAAATTAACAATTTTTTGACATAGGATTCAGAGGGAAAAAGATCAGAGACCCAAAACAAAGGTATTAGAAGTTATATACCTAAAAGGGCGCCAGTGAGAGGACGGCGGTGAGATGGCCTAAAAGAAACGGAGGAGGTGGTGGATTACGGAGGAGCTGACGAGAGGACGCCGGTGAGAGGGCGTCAGTAGTGGATTACGGAAAACGGAGGAGAAGAGCTTCAGAGGTCGTTTGAGTTCAGAGGCATCGTACGGACGGCGGCCGTTTGAGTTTTTCAGAGAAAGGGTTTGTGTGAGAAATTAGGGTTTGAGTACCGTGTTTCGTTTTTGTGACAAGTAGAAGATGGAAAATGGAATTTTCATAGGGAGACTTTCTCCCCTCAGGCACTATTGCCACTGATGTGAAAAATGCCACTTCCTGCTTTTCCCCTTCATGTAATTTATCTGCTGATGTGAAAATATGTTGTAGCTTTCACAATAATTACAAAATTGCCACCGCACTATATTCCACCTCAGGTATATGCTGACTGAAGTCAAATCCATGATGTTAAAAGTCTTTTTTCTAGTAGTGACATGATAGAACTTGGCTCTCTTTTTATTCTCAGTTAAGTCCATTCTAAACAAAGTACAATTCCACACTGATTGATCATCTACTTTCTTGGTAACTCTTGCGGCAATCCAATTTTGTTCGCATGATCTTCTCATGCATAATTCAATAAACTACATTACTTGTACTACTCTACTACTGAACATGTCAAGTAAAAATGTCATATATAAATACGAAATTAAATACAACAATTATTCATTAAAAAGTTAAATATTAAATACAAAATGTACATGACTATAAGTTCCAATGCAAATTTGCACATTATAGAAAAACAAATAAAACAATATTGTTAGATGAGATAAAGTTTGACTAAATATTTTGAAGCCAAAAACTTGGTACACATAGAAAAGGAGAAGAAAGAAAGGCATTCGACCTTAAACATTTTTAGCTATTTAAAACCAGTAGAGTTATAAATAGCTTAGGATTTTTTTTATTTTATAAAAATGATGCAAATTAATAATTTTACAATAAGTCTTGTGTAACGCCGTCTTACAATAACTTGTTGAAAGACAAAGACGTTGCGATAGTTTTATTGATTTCTTAAATCAATTTTTTTTATTTTAAGAAACGTCCTTTATTTAAATTGTAAATAACATCAATAACACATAAAAAAAATAAGACACCTAGTAGATTAAGCTTTATATATCATTAACATCTTCATTATAAAAAGATTGTTTAATACTTTATTTGGTCCATTGATTTATATCATGTATTTTCAGCTCGAAAGCTACTTTTTTCTCAATGACTTTTGCTGATTCCCATCTCAAAGTCTCTAAAATAACCTCCACATGACTTAAAGGTAATGTAAGGTAACATTTCTCAATTACCTCAAACTTACTTGTTACGTTACATTACCTCAAAGTCTCAAAAACTTACTTTTATAAGATGTTGGTTTTCAACTATATAGATTTTGTAATGTAACGTAACTCTTCGTTTATTGCCCGGTATGAACAGAGATGAAATTAAAACTAAATAAATTTGTTATATTCTATTATTTTGGAATTGATTTCGTGTAATTGTGTAATTTAAGTTATGATTTATTTTGGATCATGAATGAAATGATCTTTCTAAGACATACTTTTAAAAATGAACAAAACATATAATACGTTTAGGGGCTTAAAAAAATAGCATCTTTATGAAAAAATGATGGTTCGTTAGCTTACCTAAAACCAATACAAATTAACCCACGTTGACAACCAACACACGTTCACTCACGTTGGGTTTACCAAATGTGAGTTATTTCGTGTTGGAGTTATTTTAGGCTGTTTGCTGAGGTGGGAATGAGCAAAATTGCTTGGGAGAAGAAAATTTTTCTTCCATCTCAATGTGTGCGATTTGAGGCCCATTCTCCATATTACACGATCCATACATATACTTATATTTTTCAAATGTTCTCACAAAAAACTCAAAATTTGATTCTCGAATAACTTAGAGGTGCAAATATGTAGAGTTGTTTGCATTCTCAATGGCCGGCCTTGGATAAACCAAAGTTTGACCAGAAAGTAAATAAAGTTTGGTCAAGATTATTCTATCTAAGGATTAAACCTAATTTCTCTTTAGCAATTCGTCGTTGGTGGAAATCATTAATCAGTTGAATTAATCCAATTACTTGGTTATTCATTTTATCATTTAGAACTAACAAATTGATCGAGTTTGGTCAAGATCTGAGGCCCTCCCCGTCAATCCCTTACAAGATAATAATAATAAGGATTACTATTAAACAAGATTATTAAAACAACAGTGTGAGTAAAAATGAGCACTTTGTGCTTACTTGTTATTAAATAAGGATTTCATATTTCATCTTCTATTATCCGCAGGCACACTTTGTGCTTACTTGTTAAGATAAGCAAATCTGGACATTTCGTGGTGTAGGGATCGTTTGGAACTGCTCGGTCAGATCTTGAACGGTAAATTGGTCGTTAGCGACTTAGTGCCTGTCCTACTCCACCTATAGAGTCCATTAAACTCCATCTGCATCAGATGAAGATGTTCACCGTGAACGATTTGTCTAGTGAGTCCAAGATGACGTACCACAGACCTATATTTAAGAAGGGCGTGGTCGAAACAGCCACCGCTGAAAAAAGTGTTGTGATTCTAAAATGGCTACTTGTTGATCCCTCCATTGTAGAAACTAAAAACGAGTTTTGCTGATGTTATTCTGGATACTGCATCTCTACTCAAGGCTGTAGAAGAAATCTTGGATGGCTTGGGAGGTACCCTTAAGGATATGGCAGCGACGAAGGATGTGAATCTCTTGACTATCATCATTTAGATTTAATATTGATAATTATGAATCCCCACGAGGATATTGCATATTATATGCAGGGGTTGAGATTTGAACCCCGTACATCCCATTTCTCCATATTTAAAATATGTGAGCTGTAATCACTAAGCTACTTGACAATTTTTTTTTATGAGTATGATTAAAAAGCACATTTTAATAACATATGTGTCTTCCCTATTCAATTTTTTCTTTTAAACCTAATTACTAACTAAATGGATCAACATTAAATAAAGTATATTAACCACTTGTGTCCTTTCACTTGGTTACACATTCGAGTATTGTCCAAGTATTTTGTGAGGCCAAACCTAGACCTTTTGATTCTAGGCTATTCTTGCTGGATAAGGCTTAAGTTGGTAATGAGAAACAACTTGGTCTTCTCAACAATGACCTTGGAACCAATAAGCTCCACACAACTAAAATTGACATCTAAGGATAGTATGTACTTTCCTTTTGACTCTATAATAACTTGAGAGGTATTTCAAACTTCCTTTGATGTCACAAAATTGTGGGACGTACCATATTCAAATCAAGTAACATAACACCACATATTTGGTTGAATTGACTTGTGTAATGTAGTTTTCTATAACAAAGCACCAATCTACTTGACATTTTGTTATAATCTCCAATTTTATTTTTTTTAAGGAAGAAATTCATTGCATTTCATTAGCTAAAGGTAAAAAGGTAAAAATCCTGAAGAAGATGTCAAGCAACATAGCAATCTTAATATTGATAAAGGTAAAAAGCTTGAAGAAGATGTCAAAATATCTTGACAAATAAAACCAGAACTCAACATGGATTTTTGATGTCTTGTAGAACAAGTCTCTGGTTATCAAAGAGCCAAGCGACTCCAACAAAACATCTACATCTTTTCATTATGCTTGCACAATGGCACATATGAGATTGTTGAGCATTCCTTAGGCAGCACTGCTTCACCTGTCATAGAGGAAATCACCAAAGATGAATTTGTAGCCTCTGATAAGGTGCTTGGCGATCAACATGTCGATAGTGTCCCTCACAGTGGTAAGGTTCAACACAAAACTGATCACAATAAGATAGATAAATGTGTGTAGAGCAATATTGATGATGCTCATATGCCTACTCATAATCTGGAATGTGTAATTCATACTCATGATCAAGTTATTTCTCCAAAGGATGCCGGTGGCGAGATAGATAACCAACTTGAAGATCCTCCTGATGCCAACCCTATTCCTGGTAAGTGTTTACCTTGTTTGGTGGACTTACTGTTCCCTATTGGAAGAGTTTTGGAGATAATTTTGGCTTTCAAAACTATCATTTTGTTAGTTCATTTTTTCTTTTATGTTATTTTTGTTGAGCTTGGTTTAGTCCTGTTGAAAATTGGCTTCAAATTGTGAATGCAGAAAGCCAAGAAATCGTGACACGATTTGGGCATCGTGGCACGATTTGGCTTGGCAGTGAGCATGTTTCTGAGATGGAAAATCGTGACACGATTTGGGAAATTGTGACACGATTCAACAACTTCCTTAGCAAATTTACCTGAAAGGGACTGGTCACAACGGCTGGATAAGCAGAATCGTGACACGATTGGACCAAATCGTGACACGATTTTGGACGCTTGTGACTAGTATATAAGTGTTTTCTGTAGTTTTTGAAGGAGAGCTGAAGCAAGAGGTCTAGGGTTTACAAAGGGGGGAACTTGAGGGTTGAGTACCTTTGTAAGGAGAGTCTCTTGGGTTGGGATAAACATTGTAATCACCTTGGGTAAGGGAAAATCATATGAGGGTGTTGAGTCAAGCAAAGAGTAGAGATTAAGAACTAAGTCTAATTTCTTGTAACCTTTTGTAACATCTTTTCATAGTGGATTGGAGAGCTGCTCTCTCCTCCAGAGTAGGTCATATTGACTGAACTGGGTTACCATATATTGTGTGTTTGTTTTTCTCTTTAAGCTTCCATATTTCTTTATGCTTTGTTAGTATTTGTGTCATTGTCTTTAGCTCTACACTTAGTACCTTTTAGGTATGTTGTTGCTGCTGCTTGTGTTCACTTTGATAGTGTGGTTACTCCTTTCCTTTGCTCCACACATCCGTGTTATTCATTGGTGTGAGATTCGAGCTAGGATTCACAACAAGTCCCTTAACTATTCTTTTATATTTCTTTTTCCCTTTCTTTTTAATAATATTACAAGTGCTTATTCACTATGCTTAGTAATAGTACAATGCTTCTTCCATGGATCAACACGACATGGTCCTTGTTCATCTCAACCTGATTCGACTAAATTAAACCAATGTAACTCATCATTCCATGGAAAGGAACAATAGAATAGTGTTTCTTTAAACCATGATGAAGAATATGAGTTCCAAGATGATCATCTTTAGATTTACAATGAAGGGTTACGTCCAAATTTCATGACAAATCAATAGTAACATACACATGCATTTCTCCAAAAATTGTCGAATGGACAACAAGAACATTGTGCAATGATAGCAATAACAACACACACATCAAGAATTATTTTTGGATAAATAGAGGCACTGCACCTTTCTATTAATCTTTTCTTTGGAAGTGAGTACTTTTTGTTACATGAAGGTCGAGAAAAAATTTCGTTTAATCAAGAACAACTTCATTTCATTAATTCTTTTTATAATTTTTAAATGAGAAAAAGTAATATCGAATGTCAAGAGATTTAAGTTGAAAAAATTGTTTAAATATATAATTGGGATAATGAAAAGAGAATCCAAAATCTCCTATTTTCTTTATACATGGTATAAAAGCATAAACACTGATTCTTAAGATGTCATGATTTTATATCCATCTAGTTATTAGACTAGAGGTTATTTACTATACTTTTTCTTAAGGTGTCATGATCTTTAAAAAATCACATTTATAAAACTCGTTGTATCTACTTAATTTGTCTAAATTCTCCTGCTTACCAATTTGTTCGGATTTTTCAAATTTATTGAAATACAAAATCACATATATAATTTTTCCAAACTTTATCGTAAAAGACAAATGAAAATGAAATACATAGTACAAATGGTAAATTGACCAAACTCAAACCAAAACAGATTCAACAGTTGCATATGAGTTCATTTTTAATTAAAAAAAAAACTAAAATTAAAAAGTACATAAAGAAAAAAAGAAAAAAAGCATCAAGTCACACACACTTGGCATGAAGTTGTTATTTTGATCTATAAAACAATATATACTCCCTCCGTTTTAAAATACATGTCCAATTTTTGCAATGTGCACTATTCACTTGACTTACTTTGACCATACTTTTTAACTAATGTATAAATACAAATATTAGCATGTAAGATGTTGTTTGATTGGTCTCAACAAATATTTTCAAAATATTAAATTTTTATAATTTTTTACTTTTGATAATTAAAGATATTAACGGTCAAAATTGTGCATTGACATATGTGAAATGATTGACTTGGACATGTATTTTGAAACAGAGGGAATATCTTTTATTAGTAGTGTTCTTTTTACCATTTGTTTTTAATTGGATCCGTTCTCAGTCTTGCTTTGATCCAAAAATGTCAATTTAACTTTTTTAATAGATAATTTACCACTTAAATGAAAAAAATGTCTACATATCCATTGAGCAACCTCCGTTACTCCATTTAGACGAAATTGGAATAGATGCTGATGCTCTTTATCAGCTCATCTATACTCCTATGGATTCAATGCAATTTCTATTGCAAATTTCTTGATCATATATTATAAACTATTAACAATTTTTAGAAGAATAAGATCACAAGTACTATATCAACATAAAATTGCATCTATATGTTTCACCGGGACTTTCAAACTTTTGAAAGAAAAAAAATCTCAAATATTTTGTCATGTATATTGTATTTTCAATCCAATTATATTTTGACTTATTTAAGTTTTATTATTTACCTAATAAAATATATTCGGAAAGGGTCACCCTCCTTGACTACTTCTCTTCCTCTTCTCCGAACAAGAATCATCGAAAAGGGATAACTCGAATTTGGGATTCGACAATTTGGGAGATTTAGGAACAAACTGTTGATAACATTAAATTAATCTCAATGAGGTTGTTTCTTGCAAGAGAAATGGCTTTTGAATCCTATCATGCATATGTCTTGACATGTAGCTTTGGGGGATTTTATTTTACGGATGGAATACCCATTGTACTTACTCTCGATTTGTGGCTTGAGTGTTATTTGTAGTTGTCTCATTTATATTTAATATAACTCTCATTTGCTATTAAAACAAATAATAAAAAATAATTCAAAAAGTAAAAGAAACTATAAAAATAAAAAATTATCAACTCAAAAAGCATGGTTGCTATTTTGATGTATAAAACAATATGTCTTTTTACTAGTATTTTCTTTTTTACCAATAATTCCCAAACAATAGTAGCATGCCTAGTTTGATTTTCTACTCATACACACTCCACCAACAACAAGATACACACATCACCGAGCAACAAACACTCATTTCATTGATATCCATTCCTATCAATGGTCCTCATCTTATTGTTCTTCTTCACCCTATAAAATACCCAAATTCTTCACCCATTATCATATATCTCAATTTTCATTTCCTCTTAAGTAGCAAACAATCACTTCCATTCTCTCTCTTTTTTCCTATTTTGCTCCTTCCCTTTGTTTTGACACCACGAATAATCCATGACAAGTGATTATGATATTACATCAATTATGTTGAACTTGTTGAACATGGACGTGATAAATATGTATTAGGCATATCTTATGGAGATTTTTTGAATTCATTGAATCAAAGTCTGCCATACTCAAAAAGATGTTCAATAGTACTAATTATGTCCATTTTCTTCTAGTGTATCATAGTTGATGAATTATTGTAAACCCTTCTCATGGATCCATACTACGGCATTCTCTAATCAATATTTCAATAAACATTTGAGTTTTGGTTTAGTAGTTAAGTGAATTTGGTAAATGCCTAAACTAATAAAACTAAGTTAGTGAATCCCTACCATGTGTTGGTTTAGTTGTTAGTTTTGATTTGATATGTTCATTTGTTAGGTTATAAGATGTGATGCAGATTCTCAAATTTACATAATTTGTTAGATCATTTCGTAGATTTTTGAAGAGAAAATGCCATGCATATTCTTATCTAATCTCATTCAAGCCTCTTCCCAACCATTGTTTGTACTTTTATCTTTCTCTAGCACGCTATTTGGTTTTCTATTCTCTCCATCTCTACCTTGCTACCACCACAAGGTAATTATCAAAATCACACTTTTCTTTACTTCTTCCTTTCTAGTTTTGTGTGTTATCACTGATTTCATAGATGCAATTTTGTATAGTAACTTTTTTTCCTCACTCTTGAACTGATTTGGAGTGAACAATATTTGTGATTTGGTTTTGGATATTGTTTGATGAGATACAATTTCTTTTTAAATTTTCCTGTTTTGTTGTTTAGTTTTCTCGTTCCTAGTGTTTTACTGGTCTTAAGCATATTATGAAAAAATGGCTCCTTCAATAATACAACATAAACTTTTTTTTTTCTTCTGATAAATGGTGAATGGACTTAATTTCACAGCGTGTCATCATACGTATACATGGACTTAATTTCATGGCAAGAATGTTAAGCGTAAAATTATTCTCAAATAAAAATTAACATATACATATAAACATCAATTGAATATAAGCAAAAGAGAAGGATCGATAAACTTATATGTCCTTACTAATTTTAGATAACTAGAGTACTGACATGACTCTGTCAATATCTTTCACCAACTACTCTTATGTAACCTACAAAATAATAAACAGTTATATAACATGAGGCGTGACAAAGTCACTGTCCTTAAAAAGATTTATCCGCCTCATAAGCGTATATCCTTCCAGGATACAACATGTTCTTCCCTGATATGAATCATATCAGAGGTGACAGAACAACTTGAATTTTCTACACACAGGAGATATAACCCAAGAATAAAATATTGAAAAAGAAGAAGTTGCTAGTTTGCATCTGGTGGATACTATTTATATTGATCATGTTGGAACAAGGGTGTTCAGCAATACCACGTTTTGAGTTTTGATGATAACAATGTATTAAAAATTGTCAATTGGATATTCTAATATTTGTTTAAGTATGCAGGATCTTATTCTTATAAAGTATTCTGTTTGAACATTTTGAGAGCAAAACCAAGAGAAGCTTATTGCTTGTGATTCTGAAGAATTAGAGAGTCTAAAGAATCATCAGAAGCTATGTCAAGAAGTCCTGAAGACTAAAAGAATTTGAAGTTCAAATAAGTCTGAGGATGATCAGAACCTAAAAGTTCAAGAGAGTCTGAAGACTATCAGAACCCGAAGACCAAGAGAGTCTGAAGATCATCAGAAGCTGAAGTGCTACAGTGAGTCTGAAGCCTACAATCTGAAGATTTGCTTAGAAGGATTTCTAAAGGCATTTCGATGCATAAGAAACACTCACTTGGAGTAACGGCTAACTTCAAAGTCAACTTGAGCGTGGGATGCTCAACGACAAAGAATGCAGAATAGGACAGAGTACGTGTGTACGAACTCTGTTTCCACTACTCCACTACCTCGTACAGTTTGACAACTGTGTCTACCGGTATTAAGCTTCAAAAGGAATGTAATTCAAAATATGCATTTGAAGGACTATTACCATATCAAGCAACAGATCAACAGCTATTGATGAAGCTTCCAGAATTCTCTTGATGTGCTGGATTGTCTCAACGTCTCTTTTCAACGCCTATTTAAAGGATAGAAGACTTGAAGAATATGTTGGACTCTACAACTGAAAAACTACGCTGTCAAACTATTGTATTCTAACTGAGTCAAACCAGAAGCATATCAACAACTTAGATTATTCTTACAAACTGTGTATTCTAGAAATTCTAAGTTCATCAGATAAACAGAGTCTGTCTTTGTTTATATTATTGGAACACATATGATTGTTTGTCAAGTGTCTTCAACTCTATTCAATTTTCAGTAAATTGTGTCAGAAGTCTCTTGCTTGTGTGCTTGAGCAAAGAAGTCTCTTAGTTGTGTCTTTGAGCATTGGAAGACTCTTGCCTACGTGCTTGAGCAATTGGAAGTCTCTTACTGTGTGTTTAAGCAACTTGTAATTGACATTACATTTTTAGTGAAACTCTCCTTGGAAGTGCAAGGGGGACATGACTACTTCCGGTTTGTGGAAGGAACCTGTATAATTGCTTGTGTTCTCTCTTTCTCTCTATCTCTTGTTAATTTCCGCTGCAACAGAATCTGGTCTTCCATCAGACTCTGAATCCATTCAGACTCTGATCCTAGAGAAACAGATTCTTACTCTTCAAGAGTTTCGAAAAAGAAAACACAATTCAACCCCCCCTTCTTGTATTTTTCTCACCTTCAGATCAAAATGAAGGAAGGAAAGAAGGAATGTGCTCTATTGAGTGGCAATATTTTTTCCTACTAATGGGGAAGTAAGGCATGATAATAGGAAAAATTCTAACGGACTCATGGTCAAAGCAACACCAAATAGAATTTAGAAGAATAAGTTTTGAATAGAGTTAAGTATCACGTGGTCAAAACAATGACATGTAGTTTATAAAATCATGATAATAGGAAAAATTCTAACGGACTCATGGTCAAAGCAACACCAAATAGAATTTAGAAGAATAAGTTTTGAATAGAGTTAAGTATCACGTGGTCAAAACAATGACATGTAGTTTATAAAATCATGAATTGGAGCAGGTGTCAAAAGGACCAATTTATGTTAACTTTTGAAATAAAATAAAACTCTAAAATTACAACAGAGAATTGGAACAACAACATAAAACATTAAATCGAGCAATTTACCTGAAGAAAGAATGATTTAAGAAGGTGATCTGGTGAGAATCAATAATGATTTTTTTTCTTTCAATTTTCGGGGTTTTGGAATTTGTTTGTGTTTTGTAAGAGTTGGGCATTTCCAACTGCACAAAAGATTTTGATTATTACTTTTCTCACCTTATTACCTTCTCGCGCGCCCTATATTTTCTACAAAAATGCTCACAGGGTTTCAGATTATATAATCCAAATAAAGTTGGGATGTGTTTGGATTATATAATCCGAAATATGCTTATACATTGACAACAATCATAATCTCTCACATTTCAGTAGTTGCGAATTTCGCTTTTGAAAACAACAAAAATCAGATTAATAAATAATAAAACATGCATGTAAAAAAATTAAAATAAAATACCATTAAAAATAAAAATTGTAAAAATCAACTCCCCTTTGAGTGGAAGTGATCAGTAACACCATTTTCTTTTCATATATAAACCTCATGCACGACCTAAACAAAATCCCCTTTATTGATAAAAATCCCCATTTTCCCTCTTATGCTTCAAGTTTGTGATAGAGGTTAGGCCTGTAGTCTAATTCTACAACAATATTAAAACATATAATTTAATTAATTCGTCTCTTTGTTGATTCTCATTAACAATTAATGGTTGCTCATGTTAATATGTTATTATTATCATGAGATAATTTTATGTCAATATTATATAACAAATGACACTTGTTAGCATGATTCTAAGAACTTAATCAAAATATATATGATTAGGAAAATACAAAATAATATGTATGTCAAATATAGTTAAGGTGACAACATAGATGTTGTATTCTTCTTCGAACATGGTAATAGTGGAATAGAAACCTTTAATAGAAATAAAAGACAAAGAAGAATATATGATCACAAATCATTCCTATCGTGCGCTGCCAAATAAACTATGGATATTGGGTCACTGTGATTTTGAAAAGGGTGAAGAGGAGGATGGAGACAATATAACAAAATAATGATACTATTCTAATTGCCTTAACCTCTTCCCCTATTTATGGGTTTGATGGTTCATAATAGGATATCCACTGTAAATAAATGTGACCATTAATTTTATCTTTACATAGTATTTTACCTTTAGATGGAAAAGTGTGTCCTATTGTTCTTTGACACATCTGTTAGCGGGGGATTTGGTAGACATGTTAGCTATTGAACCCCGCGTTATAATAGATTCGTGAGGGAGAACATTAGGACGTACATTTCAAATTAAGGGTAAAAGACTATGTATCGATAAAATTAATTGTCATGTTGATGCTTTTCAATGGTGAATCCTAATAAGAACCACCAACCTTGGAAATAAGGGAAGAGGTTAGGGCATTTAGAATGTCAACATTCTTTTGTTACACTCTCTCCATTCTGCTCTTCATCCTTTTCAAAGTCATCATATATTCTTCTTTGGCTTTTGTTTCTACCAAATGCTTATATTCCACAATTACCATGTTCGAATTCTCAAAGAAGAATACAACGTCCACTACAAGAAAAACTGCAAATTGCGACACCTCATCCGCGACCCCTACCCTGCAACTGCCTCAAAGTGCATTTTTACGACAGTTGTTACGACTGTTAGGCTGAACCGTCGCAGGTTTTTTTGCTTAATTAATTAGAAGGCGCGTTGTATATTTTCATTCCCCGCTTTACCAAATTTTCGTTCCCCCCTTTCTCACTTTCACAAAACCCCAAATCTCCATTTCACTCTCAAATCTCCATCTTTCTACCAAAAAGGGAAAAAAAAATTCTCAAATCTCCATCTCACTCTCACTCGTTGCTAAATCAATCACACAAAACCTAACGTGAGATTCAACAATCAGTTCTCACTCAATCGGTTCTCACCCAAAACCCCCAATTAGTGCTCAATCAATAACAATCAGTGCGCTAAATCACTCAATCGCTCCAATCGGTGGTCAATCGGAACTCAAACGGTGCTCAAAAGGTGCTCACTCACTCTTTGTTCTCATTCTCAATCATTCACCACTCAATCTTCTGGATAATTTTTGTTTTTATTTTTTAAAGAATTCTTAGTTTTTTTTTTGTTGATTTTAGTGATTATTTTTGTTAATATGTTGATTATTTTTGTTTTTTAAGTGATTTTTAAGGCCATTGAAAATGTAATGATTCTTCTGTCATGATTAGGGTTCTGTTTGGCTTGTTCTCAGTGTTTATTTGGGAGATCCTTAGTATTACAGGAACTAACTTTCTGTACAACCTTGTTGCTTTAATGTTCTTGTTAAGTAATGTGCGACAATGGCTCCTGTTTTTGTGCTCCTGGTAGATGGGGTTTTGATGACAGGGTCTAAGCTTGTTGAGTTGTATAACTTTAGTGAGTTTTGGCTTCGAATGCGGATGCCTTTTGGTTGCTGAAATTTGATTTTCATATGAGTTGATGTTTCTTTATGGCTATAGAATGTTTTGGCTACGAGAGCATGCTCTTATTTGCTTTTGTTGGTGTGTTGTTAAAACATGATATATTAGCGGCGTCGTTGTCACTGATTAAGAGAGGGATTAGCATTCTTGTAAACATACATGTGTTATTTACTGCCACTTAAAAAGTAAATTGAACTCTGCAGCAAGCTAACTTACAACTTTAGTTTTTGGTAAAAGTCATGTGTTGTACTTTAACTTTATTTATACTTTAACTTAGTGTATGATATGTTTATACTTTATACTCAGTTCTCTTTGAATTATATCAGTCTTTTAATGATTAGTAACTCAGAGAGTTATTGTTCTAGTAAAAAATAAATCATAACAAAAATAATATTGAATAATTGTAAATCTCAATTTGTTAAAAAAATGCAGTTGCATATGTATCCTTTCCAATCATTGTTAACTGAATTCTTTTTGAGTGCATATGTATTCTTTTTAAGTTTATGTACGAGAACATATGATGAACATGCCATACATTCTATTTATAAATCATGAGGTTTCAATTGGAAAAGAAAATAAAGAAGTAACCTGTGGGGATAAGAGATCACAAAAGAACTTACAAGATCTAACTAGTAGTACTCTTTGCATAAAAAAATAAAAAATTTTGACTGGTAGTAGGAACTTAAGATTGTAAATGATGAACATGCCATATGAAGTGGATAGAAGATTATAAATGTTAATAATGCTTTTTAGTTTGTGTTTATATATACCTCCAATGAATGTATGATTTTATCTGTTTTCTGTTTTTAACTTTGTAGCATTTAAAAGTGTCTTTTTACTCTATCAAAACAAAAGTTCTTAAGCAACTGATCACAATAGAAAATTGTTCCAGCGGAGCCATAGAATGGTCATATGAATATTTAAGATATCTAACAACTACCTCAGAAGTATAATTTTTGGGGGAGCATCTTCTAACTTGTATCTTAAAGTTCTTCAATCTCCATAAAATGTTTTTCAATCTCCATAAAATTCAGATGGCCCTAGGTTAGGTTCGCAAGAGAGTGTGTGTGTGTCTGCTATCTAATGCTATTGTTTACTTTATTTGAGGTGTTAATGTCACCAGATTCAAAGTCGTTGGTATTGTATGCCAGACTACCTAATGAGACTACCTAATGACATTGCAAACATCATTAACGTGGTTGATTTATTTGAGGCTGTTGAATATGAGTTATATGTCTGCTATTTTATATTTTATTGGTGTTATTTATCAACATGCTAACTCTACTAACAAAATTCTTACAACAGATTCACAACAGGTCTGATCTGTTACGTGCATATTGTGTCGCTTTGCCATCTGCTCTGTTTGTGCCTACTTCCTTTTGTGTCGCTCTCTGTTGTGCGCGCTATTGGTTTTTTTAAGTTTGCTGTTGTTTATGTAAGTATTTTTTCCCTCATGTTTTTTGATCTTTGATTGTTAAGTTTGCACAATTTTTCGATATGTTATTGCTAGAATTGTTATTCATTGTGTTGTAAAATGAGAATATAGATTATGTCTTATCGATTTGCTTCTGTTTGGTGCTTTTTGTGATGGTTGTATAAAATTGTTCTAAAATATAATGACACGTAGCTGTGATTTTCCAAACTACATACTGTAAACACACTGCTTCTAAGTACACTTCACTTTTTTAGTTGGTTGTGTGAATCACTTTTCATGAATATTTGTATTGTTTTGACATGTCTATGTTTAAGTGAATATATTTGTCAATATGTCAACTTATTGAAATCCATATTTTATATTTAAAGCAATGGATAAGTCATGGATTATGAAGCCACAATTGTCGGCTGCATACGAGCAAGGGATAGTGGAATTTATTAATTTTGCCTTTAAAGACGTAGTGGAAAATGGTGAAGTAATATGCCCCTGTAGAGATTGCCGTTTCAAAAAACCGCAAAGTAGGAGTGTAATGTTAGATCACCTAAAGTGGTCACCATTTCCAAAGGGGTACACTGTTTGGCTGCATCATGGGGAGTCCTTAGGAGAAACTAGCAGTGTCTCAACTAGTACTATTCCAAATATAGGTCAAGACACGGTGGTTCTTGAAGATTCTATTCAAAACATGATCAATGATGCGTTTGGAGTTGATAGGGATCCGACAAATGAGGTACCCGTTGCATCAAATGTAGAGATTGATCGAGATGAAGATGTGATTCCAAGTGTAAGCGAAGAAAGGAATGAATCCAAAGAATTCTATGAATTAACTAGAGATGGAGAACAACCTTTGTATGAAGGGTGTACAAGATATTCAAGATTGTCTTTTTTGTTAAAGTTGTATCACATCAAGTGTTTGTGTGGGTTGAGTGATAAGTCATTGACAATGATTTTAGAGCTATTAAAGGATGCATTTGAATTTGCAAGTATTCCAAGTTCGTTCTATGAAGCAAAGAAAACAATTACAAAACTTGGTATGAATTATGTGAAGATACCTGCATGTCCCAACGACTGTATGCTTTATTGGGGTGAAGATGAAAAGAGGGAGACCTGTAAAATTTGTAACACTTCAAAATGGAAATCAGGGGAAAAGGATTGTGATGTCAATAATCGGAAAAAAGTTCCTGCAAAAGTTCTTCGTTATTTTCCTTTAAAACCTAGATTGAAAAGACTGTTTTTTTCATCAAAGACTGCCGAGGATATGAGATGGCATGCAGTTGATACTAACAATGATGGAATGATGAGGCATCCTAGAGATTCTGAAGCTTGGAAACAATTTGACCTGAAACACACTTGGTTTGCATCAGATCCGCGAAACTTGCGTCTTGCATTAGCTAGTGATGGCTTTAATCCATTTGGTATAATGAGTTCAAATTATAGCATTTGGCCAGTTGTGCTCATCCCATACAACACTCCTCCATGGGTGTGCATGAAAGAAACATCTTTCATAATGTCGATGATAATTCCTGGTAAATCTTCGCCAGGAAATGACATCGATGTATACTTACAACCTCTAGTCAAGGAGTTGAAGGAGTTATGGACAACAGGTGTGGATACATATGATTCTTTTAAGAAAGAGGTGTTCGCATTACACGCCACCTTAATGTGGACGATTAGTGACTTTCCGGGGTTAGGTATGCTTTCTGGTTGGAACACATACACCGGTTTTGCTTGTCCTTCGTGTAACACCGACACTAATCCATGCCGTCTTTCTAATAGCAGTAAATGGTGTTTTATGGGTCATCGTCGTTTCCTTGATCGGCGACACAGATTTAGATTGAACAAGGTTCGCTTTGATGGTGAGCAAGAAATGCGTAGTCCACCGGTAACATTATCTGGACATCAAGTTCTTCAACAGGTTGAAAACATTAAGGTCATTTTTGGTAAAAAACCAAAGAAAGCAGGGTTCGGAAAAAAAAAGGGCAAGAAACAACCTACAGAAGGTGACCCTTCAAACCCGAAAAAAAGGAAAAAAAGGACAGGCAAGAGGCAATCTACAAAAGATGACCCTCCAATCTGGAAGAAGAAAAGCATATTCTTTGAACTTCCATATTGGAAGGATAATCTTCTGCGTCATAATCTTGACCCGATGCACATCGAGAAAAATGTGTTGGATAATATCATATATACTTTGCTTAATGATAGTTCAAAGAGTAAAGACCATGTTGATGCTCGAAGAGACCTTGAAGTTATGGGCATAAGATCTGACCTTTGGTGCAACGAAAATGGAAAAATTTCTCCAGCAATTTTTACTTTGACTGGTAAAAGTAAGAGGGAATTTTTAACAATTTTAAAGAATATCACTGTGCCTGATGGTTATTCAAGCAACATTTCTAGATGCATTGACTTGGAAAATCTTAAGTTGAAAGGAATGTTGAAGAGTCATGATGGCCACATATTGATGGAACAACTTCTACCATTAGCCATTCGGACAACATTACCTACTGAAGTTTCAGCAGTATTGATCGAGTTATGCTCATTCTTTAGACAATTATGTTGTAAAGTGTTGAAAGTTGAAGATTTGGAAAAAATGCAAAACCAAATTATCCTCACTTTATGCCACATGGAAATGATATTTCCTCCATCATTTTTCACTGTTATGGTTCACTTGGTTGTTCACCTTGTTGAAGAAGTTAAACTTAGAGGTCCCGTTCAATATAGATGGATGTATCCTGTCGAAAGGTAAAATTTTTCCAATTTCATTCCTTCAATGATTTAGTTGTTTATAAAGTTATTGAAAATAATATTATTGTGGTTCAATTTATAGGTACTTAGGAAAACTTAAGAAATATGTACGTAATAAAGCACAACCAGAAGGGTTTATTGCGGAAGGGTACGTCATACATGAGATTCTTACATACGGTTCAAGGTATCTACAAAACATTGCGACTAAATGGAATCAACCGGGTCGTGTGGATGATGAGCCTATTAATGATGTACAAATTGACCCGCGTGTAGCCGAATTATTTCCTAGAGTTGGAAAACCTATTGGTGGATCTTCACATTACTCTCTTACACCGATTGAAAAGTTACAAGCTCATAGACATGTTTTAACAAACTGCCCTGTAGTTGAGGACTATCTAATGTAAGTAATTTTAACACATTAAAAAATTATTTTACTACTTTTCAAATTCTTACATGTAATATGAAATAACCATATAGGCAGTACAGAAGTATCACACGAAGTCAGCTAAGGAGTAGTGCAAGGACTACTTCTGAGGTAGACAAGAAGGTTCATAAAGAGTTTGCTAATTGGTTCCACAATCGTGTTAGTGTTCATAAACCCATTTAGGTTCAGAGTTTGCTTGTATGTGCTTTTAAGAATAAGAATGTGACTAACTGTATATTTTATGGTTTATATTTGCAACAATCTTGACACCATTGATGGACCAAATAAAGATGTTCTCATTAGTCTTGCTCAAGGTCCTTTTGATAAAGTTAGAAGGTTCACTGCATACAATGTCAATGGATTCAAATTTCGAACAAAGGCGCGAGACGAGTTATTAAAAACACAAAACTGTGGAGTTTTTGGCATTTTTGGGACACGAAGTTATTCAAGCAATAGTGATGCCCAAATGAGATTTGGAGGGGTGCCTTACTATGGAAGATTAATAGACATCATTGAGCTTCGCTACGATGGATTCACAGTGCCAATGTTTAAATGTGAATGGGCTAATACCACAAACCCAAGAAGCATTAAAATAGATAAGTTGGGTTTTAAGTCTATAAACTTTACAAGATTAAAACATACTGGACAACATGAAGATGATGAGCCATTCATTAAAGCATTAGAAGCTCAAATGGTTTATTATGTGGATGATGAGAAGGAAGAAGGATGGAGTATACCTGTTCATTTGAAGCCAAGAGACTTGTATGACATGGGTGGAAATGATGAAATTATGGCCCCCATTGAGCCATACCCATCACAAAATTTAGAACAAATTTTCTCTAATGATACCACACATATACAATTAGCAAGACTGACTACAGATGATGATGATTGTTAAGAAGTCTAGTTGAACTTGATTGCTAAGAAGTCTATGTAGTTGTTGTAACCCCAATGTACTTGTGATTTTTATACAATTAATGCAATGAAGTGTAACTTTTGCTAGTTTTTTCTTATCCTACTCTACTAGTTTTTACTTGAGATTGTTATTTTTACATTTTACTTGTGATTGTTATTTTTACTTGTCTTTTTCCTCTTGTTGCTAGTTTTTTGATCCTACTTTGCTTAGCTATTTGCCTCGTTCTGACTTGTTTATCGTCAATTCTGCAGTGTAAAAACATGACACCATACGAGGAACAAAAGTTGAAAACAATGGCAGAAAATCAAAAAAGGATGGAGGATCTAGGTATTCCAATTATCTCTCAAGAACTTGCAAAATCCTATTCTGCCACTTCAAAAAAGGTTGGAGGCTCTAAATATTCCAATTCTCTCTCTTAAGATATATGTTCTTATTTTTATGTCATTTGGTAATTTGATAATTTGATGATGTAATTCTTTCACTGTTAACTTAATGTATTTGGAATTTTTTAGAGACAATTAAGCTTCTGAATTATGCCATTTTTTAGGTTGTGAAGAGAAAATCAAAGTTTGTACAACCCGGAGCTCTTGAGGCAGCCAATAAGAAGCGCCTCCGTTCACAAGGTTTACCACATGCAGCTTCACAGCCTACACATGTGCCACCTTCAACCCATGATCATGTTACAGATCCACCATCCACACATGAGACACCTCCATCGCCTACACATGTGACACATTCACCTACACATGATAGTCCCTCTCTTGGCTCTGGAGATGATGATGTAGATGATGATATGGATGATGATGTAGATGATGATGTAGATGAACAGCTGAACATTACTGATAAAAAGAAACCTAGATACTGGGAGGTTGAAGTTATAAGTATGTAATCTAGTGTTCCTATTTGTGGTGCTGTGTTTTTTCTCATGTACGTGTTGTTATTGATTGTTTTAAATGGTTAACTTATGCCACGTTTCACTTTCTTATTTGTTAGATGCGGCGGGTCATATTTCAAGGAGATGTTTAACAGTGGCAGATTTGCTTGAAGAATCTCCTAATGGAACCAAGATAATGACTCGATGGAATGATGTTCCTCAACCAGTGGGGAAATCTGCTAAATTGTTAGCAAATTATCTGGGCCAATTGGCAAGGCAATATACAGATTTCCCGATAATGTTTGAAAGCTGGGATGCAATTTCAATTGAAAAAAAAATTGAGTTTTATGTCAGCAAAGTAAAGGTATCATTGATATACATATATTTGAATATATATGATTTATTGTTTCTTGTGTTAACTAACAATTTGTTTTTTGTTTATGTTATAAGTCAAAGTTTGTTGTTGATGATGATGGAGACAAAAAAAAATATGTTATCTCTAGCCTTGGAAAGAAATGGAAGGATGGAAAATGTCAATTGTTTAAAAAATATTACAAATGGGAACTCACATTAGAGGAGAATCTAAAAAATCGTCCAAGTTTTATTCACCCAGATCCTTGGGCTGTTTTTGTCAATTATAGGAGGAAGCCAGAACAAGTGGTAAATAATGGCTTCATTTGTTTTTTTCTTAAGCTGTTAACTGATGCATGTATAAAAATTCTTGTTTCAATTAATGCAGGCGATTGCACAAAGAAATGCAAGAAATAGGAAAAAGCTAAAAATCCCTCATACACTAGGACAAACGTCGCTTGCGATCAAAAAAGATGAGTTGGTATGGTTCACTCAATCTGCTGGTTGATTATATATACAATTGAACAAGTAATTATTATATGTGCTTACTTGTAGGAATTGACATATGGTCGAAAATATAGTAGGGGAGATATGTATTCTGTTTCGCATAAACATGCCAATGGAAAATTTGTCAATGAAGAGGCAAGGGAAAAAGCTGTAAGTGACAATTTCGCATTAACATTGCAAGCTATATTCAACTTGACTTTCATTTACAACATATTAAACAACAAAGACCCATTTTGGTGTTGTATTCAAACAACCATGTATGCTTTGCTGCATTTATTTAGCTATTTCATGAACTCTTGTATATGCAGGAAAAATTGCAAGCTGAAATCCAAAACACTCAATGTGAGAATGAAGCATTTGTCAATGTGTTTGGAAAGGAACATGCTGGATATGTCCGTTCTATGGGGCTTGGGATAACACCATCTCGAATCTCTAGTCGCTCTACTAGATCAGCGTCATCTTCCATCGAGGCTAATGAGAAAATGTTGAAAATGCAAGCTGAGATTAATTCTCTTAAGGATAAGGCTTCACAAGTTGATACCTTGAAGGAGCAAGTTGCTTTCTTAATGCAAATGCAAATGCAAAATTCTCGAGACAAAGAGGTAACTTTTACAAAACTATTGTTACTAAATGAATCTTTTTAATGAAATTATTAAAAGCATCATTTTGGAAGGGTTTTTAATATTATAAGACCAACCCAACAACCATTGTAATCCCACCATGATTCCAAACATATGCTTATAATATTAAGAATCCATCTAAATATTACAATATCACCAGGAATGAAAGTATCCTTTGAAAAACATCATTTTGGCCTATTTCTTTGTCTGTTCTCTGTATTATTGTAGAGAATCATGTATTGCTGAATCATATTTATGACTCTTCTGCATAGTAATTTTTTTTGGGTATAATCTGCGAATTAATTTCTATTTGAAGCATTAACTGTAGTTTGTTTTTCCATAAGAAAATGAATTGTAAAATGTAACATAATGTTAGAGATCATGACCATTCTACGCAACCATTAAGCCGAATAATCTGACAATGTCAAGGTTACTTTCTATACGAAATTCAGATTCTGATCTTGAACTTATGAAGGCTTCTATACATTGTGCTGCGAGAAATGCTTGAATCATTTCAAATTTAAAGTGTGTCCGATATCTGACATTAACGCATGGTGTTACATTCAATCACTTTGATTTTAAATTTTTTATTAATGGTGTCTATAACTTATGTTTACGAGTCAATGCATTCATGTTTCATGTCAATGTGGTATCTTCTGACTTACGTGTGAGTGTTCTGTTTGGTGCCCTATGTGTGCTTCATGTGTTTTACTATTCACTGTCTTATTTATTTTTCTTCTTCTTTTCAGCCAACAAATTTAGGATCAGCAGGAGATGGTAGACATTCTTCTGAGTCTAGCTACCGCCTTGATGGTCATTGAAGCAACATCACTAGGGAATATTTAGATATTTTAAGGACTTCTCATTTTGGTACAGTTGTTTTGAATGTTAAATCACTAGTGTTTTGGTTTTTTGAATGTTTAAACTACGTACTTTATCGAATGTTCATCCACTAGTGTTTCGGTTTTTTGAATGTTTAAACTAGGTACATTATCTTTTGTTTTAGTTAAGTTGATGTATGGGTCAAACTTCTTACTCTTGAATTATGTATATTTTTGCATTCTAAGTTTTTAGTAATATATATTTTTTAGACTGTCTTCATATTCTAGACAAAAAAATTTAAATCAGGCCATATCAATTTCAAAAATAAATAAATATTTGTGACATTTTAAAAAAAAAGAAAAGCATTTGCGACTGTTCAAACAGTCGCAGAATATTAAATTCAAAATTTTAAATCAGACATTTGCAACAGTTAGGAACTGTCGCAAGTTCTTTCAAAACCATGTACAAGTTCTTATTTTGCGACTTTTGGGAACTGTCGCAGTACCATTTGCGGCAGTCGGAGCGGCTGTTCTATGAAGGGTCGCAAATGACTGTTGCGACCCCAACATTAATGACTGTTATGGAACAGTCGCAAATGTACATTTGCGACCCTTCTAACAGTCGCAATCAGCAATTTTAAAAGTCGCAAAACGCGTTTTTTCTTGTAGTGGTCTTAGATGTAACCTAACTATATTTGACATACTTGTTATTCTTTTTATGTAATTTTTTTTTTTACTTTTTTAATTAGTATCAGTTATTTTTATGTTAGTGTCAAGGATGGATGTAAACTTGTACTTTTTAATTCAAGAAAGAAGTCGCTGATAGTTTAATTGAAAATGAACATCATCATGTTATGATCTTGAGTTATATTGATACATAGGTTATGTACATAGAACTGAAAACTAGATGATTAGGCCTTGTTATGTTCTTGGAATCCTTCTTACATTGTTTCTTGGTAATTCAGAAAAAGATTGTGTCTAAAGTAAATTATAGACTTTCCTAATTTTGTAAGCAAAACTCATAAACTTTACCAACTTTGTAATCCTTAAGCAAAACTCATGCTTCGTTATAAGTGCATAATTTCATTATATTCATATAATTGTTTGTAATTGCTTCCAAGGATATATCCAGATGTTTATAGCTGAAAAATAATAGTCTGTTGGTAGAAAAAAAAACTAAAAGTTGTCCGTATGCATTGAGCATACCTCCTAATTTACTACCTAAACAAATCACAACACAAACTCTTATTGGGGTAAGTACTCTCACACTCATTAACTTAATCACCATAAAATATTCGTTCCTTGGGTTGTCACAAGTGTTACATGGAAATCCACTTCTAGCCATGCCTTCCATTTGTGCGGACAGTTGTCCAATATACGTCCCCAATTTCTTGATAGTCTGCTTTCTTGTTGGCATCGTCTTGAATTTTGGCCAAGGCCTCAACGTTTCCTTGTGACACCTTTATGAACTTAGTGATAATTGTTTCCATGTTGGGTTTCCATTGTTGTTGATTGTGAAATTTGCCTTGATTAGGCATTAACCTTAATTTTACTTCCACGAGAAGTTAGGATGATCCTTCCACCATGAATGTAGCTATAAAAATAATTCCTATCTAATTAAAGTAAATTAGAATTGATTCAGAATGATGGCCAGCGACTACGATTGTTAAAATCCCATCTAATATTTTGTTTGGCAAGCGACTATGATTGTTAATGAAGGGAATGTGAAGTTTGCTGCAACAAAGTTACAGAAGTGTCAGATGTCTCCTACTATATGGCTGAAGCGATTGCGATGGGATGGTGCCTCCAGTGGATTCTCTCTCTCAGATCAGACCGGCAACTTTGTGGTGGAAACAGTTGCGGAGGTCATCGTGAAATGCTTGCAAGGTGCTGTCATCATAGCTGATATTGATAATATTATACTTGACTGCAATGATATTTTGTCAAACCTTTGTAACTGGACACTACAAGAAAATCTGGTTTTAGCTACAAAAAAAATGTAGCTAATTGAAGTGAAATTCTAGCAAAAGCGGCTTAGCTACGGATTTAATGTGAATTAACTTTTCTAACTACGTAGTGAAATTTTCTTTGAGTTGAATGAATGTTTGACTGTCAAAAAAAATGATAGATCATTAAATCTCTTAATCATTTAATAACAATTTTTTTTTGGTAAGGATGTTTACTCCTTAAATAAATATGAGACCAATATATTTAAAACTTTTTCATCATACGCAAAATTTGCAACAAGGAATCCTATCAACGAAATTGATCAATTAAAAACAAATCAGAAGACTGAACTGGCTATCTAAAAACAAATTCAGATAAAATATGACTATCAAAACATGCAACTCTTGAATTGCTCTAACTTAGAATGTTTTAACAGTAGAGGTTCATGCATTCTTGTTGATGAGTTAGAGCGATTCAAGGTGTAGTTTTTTCAAATATATTATATTCATTATTTAAGTGAAAAATATTTTAGTTTTTTTTTAAAATCAATCCAACATTTATTTATTTATTAACCATTATTTACACTTGAATAGAAGGTAAGCGGACAACAAGCTGCGTCGCTAGACCTTTTTGGATGACAAAACCAATCCTCGTAAACACAACATTCATGGACCTAGGAGACATGACATTGCTATGCATGACCTTTTGAACTTTATGTAGAAGGTCAACAGCCTCTAGTGCTAGGAAACCGAAAGTGTCAAAAGAAAACGGTATAAAAGCATGTTGATAATCAGTTGAAAATCATAATTATCAATTGTGAAGTTGTTATTATTAGAATTCTCACTCAAGTGTAGTTTTTCAAAGCATATGTGTAGTTTTTCATACAACTATCCTTTAAAAGAATAAGTTGGCATAATTTTAGCATTACTTGATTGCTTCTCAAACGTGTTGTTTAAGCTATGAGTGGGTTTCAAAGAAGCTGAAATTTTTACGTGTATACTCCCACGTTTCTTATCGTGCTTGAAAAGAGCCTATATATATTGAATTGAGGGGCATAAAAACAGCACTGAAATTTTTGATGATAAAACCTTATTCACACTTTCAATTATTTGTTTGTTACACTTCCTGGTACATTATATTCTTTGAGGATTTGTTAAATCTGGAATTGGCATTCTATACGTGGAAAATCTTTGGCGATCAGGACATCAAATATCATCTTATTGTTTTTGTTTTGCAGGTCTTTGGAGCATTTTCATCAACATGCAGTATCACCGAAGAAACCTGGGCTTGATCCAACCCAAGGAAAAAGACTCAAGTTCTGTTTTGATGACGCTGCATACCCCGAACAGGTACTATTATGCTCGGTTTGAATAAACTTTTTAATTAAATGCTTATAGCATAAATGCTTATCATACAAGTGTTTATGTATAAGCTATTTCAATAATAAAAGTGGTAGGCTGTTTTTATAAAGTATCTTAAAGATCTTATGGAAATAAGCTGAAAACAACTCATACGCTTTGCCAAAGAGTCTTACTTATTCTTATGCTTGCCCTTAGTGACTAAGAGTATACACACAATCCTAATTTGGTGGAGTTGTCCCAATTAATCTTTGAATCGTATACACAACTAGCATTTCATTATGGAGAAAAATGTAAGTTTGGTTAAGAACATTGTATTCATATTGAGTGCAGGTTTGGAAAAGAAAGGCTGAGCAATATCTGGTTGATTCTGGTATTCCATTTATGATTATATATGATTTTCTGTTTCTTTTTCCTATGTGTTATTTTGATGGAAAGTATTTGGTACATTATTTTGGAATAATGGATCAAATTTTTTCCTTGAATTGTATTATAAATTAAATGTTATACTTGTAGTCCATGTAATGAGCTTTGCTAAACCAAGAAATTTTTCAATCAATGCTACACAAGATACATGTTTGTTTTGAATGATAAATCTAATTTTTAGCATTTTTAAAATATGAAAGAATTTTGGCAATTTTATAATCTGAACACGAACAAGGAAGTTTACATTCATCCTAACACTAACGTAAAAATAACAAATGGTAATTAAAAAAAGTAAAAAAAAAAAACCTAGATTGCAATAATAAATCAAAATAGACGTAATTAGGCAAATAAATAAAGAGAATAACTAACAAGTGTGTCAAATATAGTTAAGGTGATAACTTAGATGTCATATTCTCAATTGAAAATACGAACTAGAACTAGGTAATAGTGGAATAGAAGTTTTTGGTAGAAACAAAAGCCAAAGAAAAAGAAAAAATGATCATAGATCATCGTTTGCCACTACATGAAGAAGAGGATGGAGACAATGAAACTAAAGAATACAGTCATTCTAATTGTCAGGAAAGATTAATGCAATTAGAATGACAACATTCTTTTGTTACACTGTCTCTATCGTCCCTTTCATCTTTTTCAAAAGAACAATGATCCAATATCCAAACTTCATATATCCTTCTTTTCCCTGTGTTTATACCAAAGACTTTTGTTTCACCATTACCATGTTCGAATTCTCAAAGATTAGGCGTTGTTTTGATCTTGAAATCCTTCTTACGCTGTGTCTTGGTAATTTAGAAAAAGATTGTGTCTAATGTAAATTATAGACTTTTCCAGTTTTCGAAACCTTAAGCAAAACTCGTATTTGGTTATAAGTGCATCAGTTTATTATATTCATATTAATTGTTTGTAATTGCTTCCAAGTATACTCCCAGATGTTTATAACTGCATATGATTAAGAGATAATGGTTTGTTGGACAAAAAAAAAATGAAAAGTTGTCTGTATCATTAGACATGTTAACTGGTTTGTAGCATTGATTAACTTACTTAGAAAATACACCATTGAAAATTCTAAACAATACAGTTTCAATTTGATTTCCTTGTTGAAAGTAAATAGACATAAATATCCTTGTTTTGTTTATGGTTAAGAACCCTATCATTCGATACTTACGAATAAAGAGCTCTTGTCATTTAAAGTTGAGCATGAATATTTTGAGTCAAAGATTGTTAATGTTAACCAACTAGCTTGTTTTTCAAGAAACGTCATTGTACTTCTAAACTAACATTTCCCAATAATGATTTCTGTTTATCTTTTTCCTTTAAATTGCATGCACATGTTAGTTGTACTATCCTACTATGTGTGCATGAAAAGAAAGCAAATAAATAAGTTTCTCTCAATTTTTTCTCCTCCTTTTCCTTTCTATTCGATGGTGTGGATTTTAGGATGAGGACTCTATTAAATCCCTCAGTGGTGTACCCTTTCAATTGTCCGTTAGATGAAAAAAGGTGTACATCATATCTTTTAGTTACAAACCACTAGATTATTTATGTTTTTTCTCTCCCCCTTTACAACCCGTCACTCTCTCCAGTGGCTGCTATTTTTTCTTTCACACACATCCTTGCACTTTGTTTTCTTCTTAAAATGACCTTTATGCCTCTTTCACCCAATTCCTCTCATATGAAAATGTCGAAAACAACCATAATAATAGCAGGGGTTTTGATTGTCTTAGCACCACCAATATAATTCATTGTATCCATGGTCACAAAACTTCACATATATCAAAATAAGTTTCAGACTGAAAAATTCTCAAAATTCATTGTACCCATAACAAAATTTTAAAACTTTGACATGATATATTCAAAAGGAAGAAACCTACGAGACGGACGGGTAATAGAAGATAAGAGTGGTAAAACGAAATTTATTGAATCCATTCTTCAATCATGGTTTTTTAAGATTTTTAAAAGTCAGAACCGAGAATCATAAAACAATACTTTCAAGGGAAACCAAATGGAAGAGAATAAGGATTAAATTTGTGTGATTTAGGAGAAGACGATGATTTGGAACCATGGTGGTTGTTTGGGGCGTTAGAGAAAAAAAGCATAATCCTGTGTGATTTGTGACTAAAGATATCATATGTACCCTTTTTCATTTAATAGTCAATTTAAATGGTTCACCGGTGAGGGACTTGATAGAACCCTCACCCTAGAATCCACTATATTTGATATTATTATTATTCAACATACTTAATTTAGTGGCTGAAAACAATTTTTTAGTTTTTTATATAAATGTTTACTGTTTTCTTTTTGAGATAATTTTGGCTTTAAACTATTATTTTGTTTGTTCCTTTTTTCTTTTCTATTCTTTTGGTTGAGCTTGGTTTAGTCCCCTCAACTATTCTTTTGTATTCCTTTTTTTTCTTTTTAATATTATTATAAGTGGTTATGCACTATGCTTATATATTTAAAAAAAAAAATGCACTATGCTTATATAAAATAATGTCCTCAAGATTAAAATAATTCTTCACCCCAATAAAAACTTCGTTTAATCAAGAACAATTTCGTTTCATTAATTCTTTTTACAATTTTTAAATGAGAAAAAGTAATATTGAATGTCAAAAGATTTGAGCTCGAACAGCCGTAGATATCCACTCCCATCAACGGTCCTCATCATTCCGTTCTTCACTCTATAAAATACCCAAACACTTCACTCATTATCACATATCTCAAATTTCATTCTCTCTCAATTAACAAATAAACACTCCCATTCTCTCTGTTTATTTTCCTGCTGCCTAATTTTTTCCTACTTTATTCGCTCCTTTCATTAAATGAGAAGGATAGCATACACGTGACACCATCACACGAATAATCCAAGACTAGTGATTATGATATAGCATCAATTATATGGAACTTGTTGAACATTGACGTGATAAATATGTATTAGGAACATCTTATGGAGGTTTTGAGTTCATTGAATCAAAGTCTACCATACTCAAGACGTTCAAAAGTACTAATTATGTCCATGTTTTTTCAAGTTTATCATAGTTGATGAATTATTATAAACCCTTCTCATGGATCCATCCATTCGATGGCATTCTCTCATCAATATTCCAATAAACGTTTCAGTTTTGGTTTAGTAAATAAGTGAAATTAGTAAATGCCTGAACTTGTAAAACTAAGTTAGTGAATACCTAAACATGTTTTGCTTTGTAGTTTTTTTATTTGAGGAATGTTTTGCTTTTTGGTTGTTAGTTTTGATTTGATATTTTAACATATTAACATATATAAACTTATTAATATGTTCATCTTTTGCAATACTTTCGATTCTTAAGTGTCATGATCTTATATCCATTTAGTTATTAGACTTGATGTTATTTGTTACACTTTTTCTTTTTAGAAAAAAATCACTTTTTTAAAACTTGTTGTATGTACTTAATTTGTCTGAATTCTCCTGCTTACGAATTTGATTGGATTTGTCAAATTTATTGAAATACACATCGCAGACATATTTTTCCAAACTTTTATCGTAAAAGACAAATGAAATACATAGTACAAATAGTAAATTGACCAAACTCAAACCAAAACAGATTCAACAATTGCAAGGCTTCATTTTTAATTAATGAAAACTAAAATTAAAAAGTACAAAAAGAGAAAAGTCACACACACTTGGCATGGAGTTGTTTTGATCTATAAAACTATATATATATATATATATATATATATATATATATATATATATATACACATATATCTTTTTCTAGTAGTGTTCTCTTTACCATTTATTCTTAATATTCAACTCATTTTCTCCTGTAAAAAAAAAAAAAATTCAACTAATTTTCATGCCCTAAAAATAACACTTGAAATTTCTTAATATAGTTTATTGGATCCGTTTTCACATTTGCATCGATCCAAAAACGTTAATTTCACTTTTTTTTAAAATATCTAATGTACTACTTAAACAAATCATAACACAAAAGGTTTGTCTACATATCCATTGAGCAACCTCCATTAGTCCATTTAGACGAAATTGGAAGACATGCTGCTTTATTAGCTGATATATACTCCTAAAGATTTAATGCAATTTCTATTGCAAATTTCCAGAGTCACATAGGTAAACTATTGTTCAATGCAACTTCTATTGTAAACTTGTTAATTATGAAATATTAACATATTAAAAAGAACAAGATCACAGGTACTATATGAACATAAAATTGCATCTATATGTTTCACCAGGACTTTCAAAGTTTTGAAATAAAAAAATGGCACAAATATTTTGTCATGTATATTATATTTTCAATCCAATTATGTGACTAATTTTAGTTTTATTATTTAATTAATAAAAAATACTCAAAAAGTATCACCCTCCTTGACTACTTCTCTTCCTCTTCTCATGACAAAAAACATCAGAAAGGGTTAACTCTGATTTGACATTCAACAATTTGGAAGATTTACGAAGAGAGAAATGAGATCATTTTTTTTTTATCAAAGGGTATGGAGGTGGAACAAATTTTTGATGACATTAAATTAATCTCGTAAATCTGGTTAATTTCTTGCTAGAAAAACGGGTGGTCATGCTTGTATTTTGAATGATTCTCGAATCATCTCTTATAGCTTGACATGTTTTCTTAACCTCGGCTTGTGGGTTGTATATTACTTGTATTAATCCTCGACTTGTGGGATAAGAACACAATATACTTATCCTCATTTTGTGGGTTGAGTATTACTTGTACTTGTCTCATTTATATATATATATTCTCATTTGCTATTAAAAAAATAAAAAAATAATTAAAAAAGTAAAAGAAACTATAAAGGAGAAAATTATCAACTCAAAAAGCATGGGATGCTATTTTGATGTATAAAACAATATATCTTTTTACTAGTATTTTCTATTTTACGAATAATTCCCAAACAATAGTATCATGCCTTGTTTGATTTTCTACTCATACACACTCCACCACTGCTACAGCCAGCTACACAAAAATGGACACCTCTACCCATCTCTTCTGTAAAATGTAATTATCAATATCACCCCTTTCTTTGCTCCTTCATTTCTATTTCTGTCAATGCGTACTCTAGTCAAAGTGAATTGAAAATGCAACAGTATCTAATTGTAGTCGATATAGCGGTACAATTGAAGAAATAGATTGTTTCTACAAATGGTAAAGTGAAGGAAGAAATGTTTGTTAGGAGGTTTTGCTGCATTTAGTATTGTCAGCAGACATTATAAATATGTATTGGACATTGGGAGGTTTTGATTAATCTATTGTAGAGTTTGTAGGACGTCGAACTGGGATTATTGTATTGACTTGAAGTAGTTGAAATGATCAATCTTTTCAACTAGTTTAACACAATACAATGAAGATAGTTTGATGTTCTAATCTAATTTAGATAGTTGATAAAAACATCTATACATTGAGACTCGTTCTAATGATATCTTTAAAATGAATTCAAAGACTTTGTTAAGATAACAATAGTACCAATTATGTCTACTACACAGGCAAAATATACGCCATAATTCGTAAAACGTCATAGTTCTACTCATGGATTCAAAATGTTGCACTCTCATTAATATCTATTAGAATGCTAAATGCATCCAATATCCAAATAAACATTTGACTACCAGGTTTCATTGAGTAGGTCAATTGAATATTCTACAAGCTGCATTATAGAGTTTCACCAAAGTAGCAAAATGGAGGACTAGCCTATTGTTCAGATGCAAGTATGAAAGCTTGTGGATCAAAAAATTGTATAGTTCCTATCAAAAAAGAAAAAGATTGTATAGTTAGTTAAGTTTGTGAATGCCTAAACTAGTAATTATAAACCATCCAAAGTTCTTTAACTCTTCAGCAAAGCTCATGTCTGGTTGTCGGTCGATTCATTAACGGCCACTTGCGTCCATTCACTTGGTTACAAACTCAAGTATTGTCCAAATCTTTTGCGAAGCCAAACCTAGACCTTTGATTGAGCTCTTCTTGCATGATAAGGCTTACGTTTGTAATGAGAAACAACTTGGTCTTCTCAACAATGACCTTGGACCCCATAAGCTCCAGAAAACTAATTTAGACATCTGAGGATAATATTCATTTGCTTGTGTTAGTGAATGAATGTACTTTCCTTTTGAGTCTATAATAATCTGAGAGGTATTTCAAACTTCCTTTGATGTCACAGAATTGTGGCACTTACCATATTCAAATAAAATAATATTCTTTGTAATGCTAAAGGAATCATAATAAGCTCCAAAATCCTGTTTCTCAAAACTATCGTCTGTTTGTTGCACTTTTTGTTTGTCATCTAGCTTGTTTTTCAAGAAAAGTCATCATACTTGTATTTTTCCATATTACTAGACCTAGAAAAAACTGACATTTCCCACCAAATTGTTTTGCTTATGTTTTTCCTTTAAATGTCAAGCACGTGTTTGGCGTGTACACCAGACATTTTTCTTTTCAATAGTCTTATTCTACGAAGCACGACACACTAACATTGGACACGGACAGACACGTCGACATCAGCAATATTTTAACAAAATGATTGAATTGAATGTAATCATATGTATCAGTGTTGTGTCACTGTCTGTGTCATCGTACACCAAGCACGTACTTTAGACTATAAGTATCGGTGCTTTAGAGGTTTTATTCTTGTTTTCCACTATTATGAGTGCATCAAAGACGTTTTTGCTTTTCACATGTAATCAAAGTAAATATGCCGTTTCTGTTCATTTTTTCCTTTTTTTCCATTTATATTAGATACTAGTATGGACACCGGTGTCAGACATTGGTTAGAAATTCGTCATACTTAAACTACCCTGCTTCCTATTACTCATGAAATCAGCAGCATGCAAATCAATCAAATCCATGTAGATTAAAAGACCAGCAAACATTCAGTTAAAAGCAAGAGTCATTTTGTTAAAAATATGTAATTAGTTATATATCATACTATCCATTATTAATTAAAAAAGACCAACTAAAAAAGCAACAATGATACAACAATTATCTAGAGTCATTATGTGCAATCACCACATCTGTAATGAACAACAATAAAACAGTTAACGTATATTATGCTATCTCTGTAATGAACAACAATTATTTAAGATTAATTTTCCTCTTTATGCAACACTTTCTATGACTAACGACGAGTGATGGTCTTATCCACATGGGTTATTAATTTGATGTCACTTCGACCACTTGATCTAAACACAATCAATGCTTCAGTAAGGAAAACCAAGAGTATGGTTACACTTGAACAAGGGTGCAATATTGGCTCGGTGTTAGCAATGAAATCTGGTTTATCTCTATACATTAGCTTTCATGTATCTATTTGCAGTGGCGTAGTGTGACGACCCAAAGACACTAATCGTGACCGGCACACGAACTAGAACATTCTAGTCTGGCAAGTCTATTGTTTCAACTTGACAAACTATAATTATAAAATTTCCAATTTGGATTTTTCTTAAAAAAATATTCACCGAAATTTCGGCAAAGTTTCCTATGTATTTTGAACATTCCTAAGATATGAATCATGTTTTAAAAAACTTGCATTGTTTCATCAGCCAATATCTCAAATAACATTTTTTCATACTTGTTTCATACTTGCACAACTCGGAATAAACATCTTAGACTTCCAAATAGTTGCAGATACATCAACTGACACTAAAATATGAATATACAAAAGAAAAAGCCAACCAAGGAGGGCCTACTAAAAGTGAAACAGTGAAAACTTTGAACCTGCTAGCAGCTTTCTACTTAGCTTCTTGGGAATCTGAAGAAAAATAAGATAAAAGAGTAAGTCACAAGGACTTAGTGAGAGACAACAACCACCACCAGCTAGAAGAGAAAAACAAAAGAGCACGGATAGTTAATTTTCTCAAATCTAATATCAATTTACAAAACTAGTAATCGTATGAAATTCAAGTAATCCGCAATCATTTGCACACGTGAAAATTCACAACCAAGAGTATACATGAAATTTATAAAACTTTGTAAATTTATTAAACCAAATAAGATTATATCAAAATTTCAATGTCGTAAAGAGGTGAAACCAAATCCACAATTTTAAAGGAAATATAGAAATCATGTCTACTGAAAAGTAATCAAAATAATCAAATTCAACTATAATATAAAAATCGGATATAATGAAAAGGAATCAAAATAATCTATTCAAATAAAATATAAAATCATATTCAATTTCATAATATCAAAATAATCAACTTTAAATAAAGTATAGAAATAACCCATTTGGGGTTGACCTAGTGGTTGGCTTGGGATCTTGGAGTTTGCTCCTCCAAAGGTCTTAGGTTCGACTCCCTCTGGTGCAATTTCGGTGAGCTAAGTCAATACAAAGCTTGCTCTAGCTTTAAACAGGCTCCCCGCAAGTGGGTGGTGGGATTGGTCCCCTCGGATGAGTCGGTCCTTGGATTGGATACCGAGTTTTAAAAAAAAATTATATAGAAATCCAACTTTAGTGAAAATAATCAAATAGATGAATCAGAACTAACTCCATTTCATTGATAACCCTCTCCTCCTAATAATTTCCATAGGGGGCTCCATCTCACGGATAACTCTTTTCTCTCGACTCAAAATAAAGTGTAAAACATTTTCCATTAAGGAGTTTACATCTCATTGATTGCCTTCTCCTCCTAATGGTGACCTTTCTATAGAGGTGGCTCCATCTAATGGGTAACTCTCCCTAATCGTAATGACATACTAAGGGCATCTAGGTAGCCGTTATTATAACCGCGATTTCAAAATACATCGCTAAAACCATGTTTCAAAACATTTCAAAGATTATGTCGAAATACATACGATCCAAACCAAGTTGAAAACACTATACTTTACAATCACAAGAAAAATCCAAATCCAAATGGAGCGCATATTAATATTGAAAATTCCGAAAACACATATATCTCAAAACCGTATTTTCCCATGTCTCAAAATTTATGTCAAAATATGTACCATCAAAACTCAATTGAAAATATACTACTTACAATCATAAGTAAATCCAATCTAAATCGAGTACATATTAATATCAAAATCTTCGAAAAACACAATTTTAAAACCATGCTTTAGAACATATCAAAACTAGTTTCACGAACATATCAAAAATAAAAATTATCACAACAATGTATTTTCTAGAACATATCAAACTAGTGCACAAAAATATGTGCAAATCAAATCTCCATTTCAAATTCAATAACTTATAAATCATAATTACCCTAATTTGAGTATATATTAATATCGATGATGAAAAAAATATTCAAAGGTTGTGCCTCCCCATTTAAATAAATACTTTTATATAGAAATAAGCAAAATATCAATAATAGCAATAATCAAAATATATGATGATGATCGTCATCAACTCACAAATATGACGAGTCAACTCCGTTCGTAGCAATGTCTTTCGAAATAACCACCGGAGCAATTGTCACCGAATCTGAACATCATACAGCAATTTCAGTACTTGTTAAAACCTATTTAAGATCACATTACCAATAGATTAAAGAATAAGATAAAACCCCCAATTTGTTATACTTAGGGTTTGAAAGGGACTCATGAAAAACTAAAATTTTACTAATAGTCCGATTACTCATCCAACCTGGATATCAACTCTAAATTCCATGAATCATAAAGTTTTACCTCGTAGAGTCTCAATGAACAACTTTCGTATCCTTCTCCTTTCTTAGAGCACTAACACTTACTCCAAAATATTACCACATAGCACAATATTATGAGATAACTTTGCTTAGATGTGAAATTGATCTCAAGAGTGTTTGAATTTTGAAAGGCATTTGGTGATTGAAAGAGAAAAGAGTGGGTCATGGGTGAGGGTGGAAATGGAGTAGAAGGTGAAAGAGAGAACTGGAAAGTTCTCGTGAAAAAATGTGGGGTGGGGTGGGGTGGAAAGTTCTCGATTGAAAACTAATCATGGTTTGTAAGAGAAAGATAATTGTCACTCGACTTTTAACTATAAAGTTGAAGTCAATTTTTTGATGACTACATGCTATACTTGACAGTAGCCAAATAGGATACAAACTATCCTTTCACCACTTTATGAAAATTCTTAATATGGTTTAATTGGTGTTATTTTCAGGATAAAAAGGTTGTAACTAATTAAAAGAGAGGCCAAACGAATACATCATCAAAGGGCTAGTTAAAGCAGAAGAAAGCAAGCAGAAAAATTGGAGATGAATGTGTAAGTTCCTCCTCTAGTATTAAGATGGATGTAATTAATAGAATTAGACCATTGTTAAAATTCTTCTATTGATAATGTTGCAGGACAATAGTGACTTCTTTGTTCATGGGAACCAAGTATAGCATTTAAATCCCCTATGCAGCTCTAGGAGATATCACGAAGAGAGTGAATAGAGTTAATAGCAGACCATAGACTTCTTCTCTTGATGTAGCATGTAGATGCATATACAACAGTTATACCAAACTCTTTGCCAGACAATCAATATTTATAGAGATTTGTTGATCATTCAAGTCTAGTCGGGTAGGGGAAAGGTTTGTGGAACATAGACACCAAACGTTAGGGAGAAGATTACTTTTATTATTTACAGCAAACACCTTAAGCCCTAAGTTTCAAAGCCATCTTTGAGATAAATTGAAAATAGGCATCCAGGGTTCAGGAAAAAAAAATGTTAGGTTTAAACTTAACTAATAGTTTATTCAGGGCCAAATTTGTTGGGGGAATTGACCAAACCTCTAAGGTTCCAATAAAAACACTTCATTTAAAAGGTTTGGAAGTACCAACCTTTGATATGGTGGAATAGTTACCTTGTTTAGTGATTTTCGCTTTCTCAACTTTCTTTTTTGTCTTATGGACACCACTTGAAAACCTTGGTCATCTGAGCTAGGGTTAGCTTTATCTGCTTCTTGGTTAACATCTTGAACTCTTGTTAAGCTTGCAGCTGAACTTGTACTCATAAAAGCTTCATCTCTGACAGGTGAACTCTTGTCTTGCACATTTTCATCTAGGTCTGCAAGGTTGGCCCAGACTTCCTTTAAAAAATTAACATCTTTTAGAACAGCTTCAAGAGTATTACAGTTATCTACATTATCATCAACCAAATTGTCTTCTCCATTTTCTTCACCATGCTTCTGTGTAGCATCGACAAATTTAGTTTCATATGAACTAGATGAATCTTCTTGACATGCTTCTGCCCTGCTTGCCCAACTGCTACTACCTATGTTTTGAACTTGCATTTCCTGCAATTCAGCATTCACCTCATCTTCCAAGTCTATATCTTATTGGTTTCTAACAGGACTCCCTGATTTGTTAGATGGTTCAACTGGAACAATCTCTGAGAGTTTCTTCTTTTCAACATAAACTTGTTTTATCACTGCATTATCATTTTTCTTTGGCACTTCCATAGTTTCCTTTTCATTATTAGCCACCTTCCTTCTTCTACAGTTATCAACATGATGGCCAATTCTTTTGCAATATGAACAAAAGTCAGGGAGGTTCTCATTCTCAAAATCAACAAAAAAGGCATAACCTTTTCTTTCTACCAACACACCATACCTGAATTGTTATGACAATCTAAATCCACCAAAACCCTAGCAAAATGTCCAAATGATCTTTCCATCAAGGGTTTGCTTGAGATGTTATATGTATATATAGGGGTTCCAACACTGCTTGCTATAGCAAATAATATGTTTTTCCTCCAATACTACTGAGATAAGCCATGGATACGCATCCAAACTTGCACAAATGATTGAGTTTGCATATTAAGGTTAAAGTCTTTTGTCCAGGCAAATAGTTTCAAAATACCATGATTCAAGTTCCAGGAACCCACTGACCTAACACTGCGCATAACTTCTAAAGATGAAAAAGATAGTTCAAAGTAACCTTTACCAATAGAAGTGATGCCCCATCTTCCAATGGATTTCCAAATGCTTGCTTGCTTAGTTCTCAAGTTATCTACAATAACTGGTGATGAACCCTTAGGAAGAATGATCCGACCTTGAAGATTGTGTTTGCATGCAGCTAATCCTGCATCATATTCAGCATCAGGTATCTCTATTGTTAACCGATCACCTTTTAAGAAAGGTTTGGGAAACTGGCTCACCGGAATATCACATATGTTCTTTAAAGCTTGTGCGAAGGTTTTTTTTGTTGAGGTAAAGGTTTAGGGTTAGGTTTGATGGAAGTAGGGAGAGGTGGAGCTGAGTCAAAATAACAAAGGCATGGCCAAGGAATGATGGTGTGTGGGGCAGTTGGAGGGGCGGTGGTCATGGCTTAAGGAAGAAAGCGGTGGCTGGGTAGGTTTCTTAGTGGGAAGGAAAGGTTATTTGTGAACAGTAAAAAATCTCGCTCTAAAATCGCCAAACAAATCGCCTAAACACATTGTTTTTTTTTTCTTTTCAAACAAAAATAGTTACTATCCTAAACAAATACTATTTACATGATTATGCAAAATTATTACAATGTGTTTCTATGTCACATTTTTCTTCAATATTTTTAGGCTTATTTAATCACCCGGTCCCTTAACTTAATTGATTGTCTCAATTTGGTCCCTTAACTATAATTTCTACCAATTTGGTCCCCTATGTTTTGTTATGTTATTAGTTTTAATCCATTCTGTTAGTTTCTCTCATAAGAAAATATATTGCCTTTAAATGTGATGAGTAATTATGCTAACCTTTCTTCCCTGACCATCCGATACTTACAAACAAAGAGCCATGGTAATCTGTAGTTCGACCAGAAAGTAATTAGAGTTTGACCATGGTTCCAAACTTCCAGTTAAGGATTGAGGTCCAAAAATAAAATAAGGTACTAGTGTAGTATAACATAAATGGTATATATGGTTAAGTCTGTTATTAACTTGATCTCTTGCCGGTGTATATGAAAAAAAAAATATAGTAAGATGTTTACTCCTTAAATATATTTAAATTACTTCAAGACATTGATCTCAACAATTACTCAAGAGACTGCACATGAGGAGACCTGGTGTAAACAAAAAACTTAAATACATGACTTTTTAGGAAGATTCAACTTATAAATAGAATATCATTTTATCTCAATAATAAATATGGGCCTCAAGGTTAAAATAATTCATTACCTCAATAAAAAACTTCGTTTAATCAAGAACAACTTTATTTCATTAATTTATTTACAATTTTTAAATGAGAAAATATAATTCCAGATGTCAAAAGATTTGAGCTGGAAAATGCAAACTCAAAAGATTTTTAAATGAGCCAGAAAATATATGTGCGTTTAGCTCAATAGTACACAAACATAGTTTAGATTCTTTCAATAAGAAGGAAATTTGTACTTATATTGAAAAAAAATGTCACCTCAATTTTCTTTAATCAAGTGGTATTAGAATCGTCGTATTCCAAACAGATTCAATATATATGCAATATAATCACAATTTCAACACAAAAATCAATACTATTTGGAGGTTGAAAGCTTAGAATATGTACCCGTTTCTTCTGAATGATTTAAAAGAAGAAAGGTTTGACGTTACCGATGAATTCCACAACATTATTCCGTAAGATTGCGTAACTCTAGAATACAACAGTTCTTCTCGGCAATAATCACACCGAAACCATCAAGACACGAGAAAAGGCAACAAGGTAACCAGGAATGTATTTTATGTTTATGTTAATACCCCAATGTGACCAACACTGAACAATGAGAAATAATATAAATGAGATAAATGATTGAGTTGTGTGGTGATGGTGGAAGAAGGATTTCAACAGCAAATGCGTGAGCTTTAGTGATATATTAAAGGAACAAAATTAGTTGTAGAATCATCCTAAAAACATGGGTCACGTTTAGCAAATTATATGAAAGATAATTTGATTTGGTCAAAAAGAAAATATTAACTTGAGGGTAACACCCACTCTTTCTAATACATAGTAAAAAGTTATCGCTAAAATCACGGAGTAAATAGAAAACGTAGGAAGATGGACTTTTTCAATAAAAGAAAAAGTCAAAAGTTATCATAAATAATAGAGTAGTAATAATAATTTTTTTTTTTTTTATATTTGTCATTTAAAATAGCGTATTTTCCTTACGTTGTCCAGATTACGTGTATAATATTATTATTTGGTTTACGTATTTTAAGCATGCAATCTCGACAGTCACCTGTCATTAATGTCATCCTGCAAAACAGTTGAATTCAATGACCCAAAACACTCCTTCAGCTGGTCCTCCTATCAAGCCCATAACCTCCTATGCCAATCTCAAACCTCACCACAGTTACCCCAACCTAAATGTTTCATTTTAGCCATAATTGTCATTTTATTCTAGGAGAGCTCAAAAAGGCGGTTGAACCAATCCTTTAAAACTCCCTTCCAGCCAAGGATCCCACCAAAATAAAATCGAAGCTTCATCACCTAACTCACACACTGAATTATCATGTATCCATCTTCCCACCACCCGCGCGAATACCCTGATTAATATTGATAAAATTATTCCACCACACTGAGCCCCCTTCCCCTCTACAGGCAAAATACAACCTTCTTCCCCAAACCTGGCTGCTAACACTCTATACCACAAACTTCCACGCTCCTCCTTCAACCTCCAACACCATTTACATATTAAGGCCATGTTAAATTCCCTTAACCGCCTAACCCCCGTTCTTGTTCTTAGAACAAACGGTATCCCAATTAATCCATAAATTTTTTCTAACATCCTCACTTTCCCCTAGAAAAAACAAATAAAAATATATTCGATAGGGGAAATGATATATGCGGGAGCCTTGGAGAAGGAAATTAAAGAAAGTAGTCCAGAAGAGAGGACATAACAGACTTCAAAAAACCAATCAGCTTAAACTCTTCTAACTCGACAATCTATATTTAATATGATCAAGATAAGGTTGCCAAATATTCAATTTACAAGGGTCGCCACCAAATGGAAGTCCCATATAAACAAAAGGGGTGTGTCCAGTTTTACAATTCAACACATAAGCAGCCTCAGCCAACCAAGTAGCAGCCACATTAACACCGATCAACATGCTTTTATTAAAATTGACTTTTAGGCCTGAGATCGCCTCAAAAAGGATAAGAACAACTTTCTTGGATCTAATATTTTCCCAAATCTTACCTCCCAACAATAAAGTGTCATTACCAAATTGCAAATGAGAGATTGAGATGTTATCTGATTAACCAACTCAGTACCCTGTAAAGAGCCTAACATTCATGGTTGCATTCATCAGAACAAACATTAATTCCTTCATCAACTAATAAATAGAGAAATGGTGAAATAAGATCTCCTTGACAAATCCCTCTTTCAAAGGGTTCACCATGACTGAAGCAAAAGTTGTCGTCACACGTTCCATTATCCATTTCATACAAAGGGTAGGAAAGTTCAATTTTGCCATCACTGTTTTGAGGTAATTCCAATCAACCGAGTCCAAAGTTTTTCAAAGTCAACTTTAAATAACAACAACTCAATTTTTAACCTTCGGGCATTATCAAATTCTTCAATTGCTATAAGAATGTCATCCAGAATCTATCTACCTTGAATAAAGGCTGATTGGGAGTCTGAAATTACACTTCCCATTACTTTCCACAATCTGTTAGATAAGATGTTAGATAAAACTATATACACGCTTCGTTAGACCATAAAGATTTGCCTAAAACCAGCAAGCCTTTGCGGACTTTCAACCTTAGGAATAAGAGCGATAAAAGTGTTGTTGATACCTCAAGAAAAAGACATTGATAGTTTAATTGAAAAGGAACATCATCTTGTTATGATCTTGAGTTATATTGATACATAGATTCAATATGTACCTAACACTAACAGCTACATGATTAGGCCTTGTTCTGTTCTTGAAATCCTCTTACAATGTGTTTGGGAAATTTAGAAGAAAAAAATGCGTCTAAAGTAAATTATAGACTTTCCCAGTTCTGTAATCATTAAGCAAAACCTATGTCTTGTAAGAAGTGCATCAGTTCATTATATTCATATTAATTGTTTGTAATTTCTTTCAAGTATATTCCCATATGTTTATAATTGCATATGATTGAAAAGTAATAGTCTGTTGGGACCAAAAAAAACTAAAAGTTGTCTCTATCATTAGACATATTTACTCGTTTGTGGCATTAATCAACTTATCTAGAAAATACACTTCTGATAATTCTAAATAGTACAATTTCAAACTGATTTCCTTGTTTGAAGTAAGTTGGCATAAATATTTTTCTTCTCTTTGTGATGAAGAATTAGCAGAATCAAGTTTTATTTGCTACGACCATTCGATACTTATGAACAAAGAGCCCGATCATGTGGAAATCAAACAAAAAGTAAGCAATGTTTGACCATGGTTTAAGTTACGAATTGAGCTCCGACACTGTCTAAATGATTCGGCCGTTGCTTCTACAAATTGCATAATATCAAAAATAGCCATTTCGAATATTAGCTCTCTGCCCGGAGAATTTATAAACATATACAAATCTTTGCTTCTGTCCTATAAACTGAGATATACCATTAAACCATCAAGTTGATTTGATATTTCACTGTTGACAACTTGACCTAAAAAAAGTAATCTTTCTTGAAAAAGTCGATTGTATATGTCAATCCAAGATGCCTCGTCAGAAAGTATAAAAGGTACTTTTGAAACACCGATCGGCATAAAATAGAAAAAGCTCTATCTTCCTTTTGCTTTGGTGTGAGAACGTAAGGAGATAGAGTGAGTTGATTTTGTTAAAAATTATTTATATTTTGGAGATAACATAAATAAAAAATAACAATAAATAAGTAAAGTAAAGTAAAGTTTTGATAAGGTCCTTATTGGATATGTTTGGATTTACTGATATAAACACACATACAAACACTCATATAAAAAAAAAAGTAACCCCTCACCACCATTGCGTATTGTTGCTTATCGGATATAGAATATATATGCTTCTTTTTATTCCTACGAATTGAATGTTCCATTGTTACTAAAAACTAGAACATTAATTCTTTAATGCGAGATAATATACTAAAAGGGGAAGTTCAATCGGATAGTTGTTTACAGTGCAATAAAGTTACATATGTTTATATCATAAGAAATTTAAATTAAGCACTTGTAAAAAAATAAAATAAAGTACTAGTGTAAGTCTCTTAATAATTTGATCACAAACTAGTGTATATGAAAAAATGGTAAAGATGTTTACTCCTTAACTAGATTTAAATTACTAAACATAAGTCTCAACAATTACGTACTAAAGGTGTGAACAAAAAAATTAAATCCATGACTTCTTGTGAAGATTCAACTTATAAATAAAATATCATTTGACAAAGAACAAAACCAGTTCCATATTTAAACCAAGGTGTATAAAATGTTAACTACCTTCTTTCATACCCTAAAGGTTTTTTAGTTTAATAAACCGGTTTTGGACTGATTAAAATTCAGTTTCATACGAGTTTAGGTCTAGAACCAGGTTTGAATATGATTTCAGTTAAAACTGATTTTAAATTTCATTATGTTTATAACAGTCCAGTTATAATTATAAAACACAGTTAACAATCCATTTGGTGTGCATTCCATGATTCTAATGAGGAGGAAATTAAGAACATAGGCCTTATTAGATTCTTTTTACAACATAAACACAAGCTATAAATAAACTATTACATGAATTGAGCAAGAAATCTCAAAATGAAAACCAAGTGATTTTTTTCATCATATTTCCTTACTAAAAATATGAGACCCAATATATTTAATATTTAAAACTCTTGCAACATATACAAAATTCACAACAAGTAATTATATTGACTGATCAATTAAAAACTCGTTTGAAAACTGAACAAAAACAAATTCATATAAAAAATGACTAATAAAATATACATGTATGGATATTTTTCAATAAATAAACATGGGCCTCAAGGTTAAAATAATTTGTCACCCCAAAAAAAAACTTCGTTTAATCAAGAACATCTTTGTTTCATTAATTTTTCTTACAATTTTTAAATGAGAACAAAAATTTCCAAATGTCAAAAGATTTGAGCTGGAAAAAGAAATCTCAAAAGATTTTCAGAGTTGAGCTTCAACCTATACAGTCCTCATTTTCCGGTTCTTCTTAACCCTATAAATACCCAAACACTTCACTGATCAATATTCCAATAAACGTTTGAGTTTTGGTTTAGTAGTTAAGCGAATCCCTAAACATGTTTTAGTTTTTGTTTGTTAGTTTTGATTTGATATTTTAACATTAACATATATGGACATTAGGACATAAAAACATGCATCCTTTAACATATATATTAACATATGAACATCTTTTACAATACTTTGGATGCTGGGTGATGGAAAGTTATATCATTCACCTTTAACGAATGCTTAAGCACCGATTTTTAAGGCTAGAGGTTGTTTGTCACACTTTTCTTGCTAAGAAAATTTACTATTATAAAAAAAATTCACTAATCAGAGTATTTCGTGTTGTTTGTTAACACTTTTCTTAAAATAATCTGAATCTAAAAAGTTAGAAAACATCATTAAATGGGAAATTAAAAAGAATAGCTTTTCAAAAAATAGATTTTCTAGACTTTGAGAGGAAATATGTGTCAACTTTTAGAACTTTACGTTATTTAGTATTTTTTTTAGTACGTTTTTTCGTATTTTGTTTGACAAACTCGGGGTAGATGTTAGATAATAAAGAATTAGGCTTAACCTATTTAGCATTTATATTAGTAAGTTAGAGTCTATTAAGTTTATTGTATATTCTCTCATAACATTTTGTAATATTAACCAATTGATATTCTATGAAACCCTAGCCGTGTTTATTCTTCGTATTCTCTTTCTCTATTTTGTATTATTGTTAACATTAACAAGTGAAAGATAATTTTGTAATAAACAAAAAATCAATCTTACAGAGTTGCATTCATACAAAGCTAAAATTACTTTCTTGAATTTTTTTATTTTAATTAACAAATACAATGATGGATGGTGGCGCGATCTTAGATAGCACTATGATGAAGGGAAATGGAAAGTAGGGCATTTTGGATATTTATTTTGAAAGTAGGGTAGATTGGATTATTTTTTTTTTTAAATAAAAAGATGCAAAGTGTATCTGATCAATTCATATATAAAGAAAAAGAGTAAAAATAGAAAAGAGAGACGAGTTTACCGAGTTTACGTTTTTAGGTACTAAAATCGTGTCAACTCGGAGGTAAACTCGATTTATGTTAAAATCGGAATGTTTGACGAGTTTGACTCGAGTTAACTCGGTAAATTCGGGTAAACTCGAGTAAAATCGGAATGTAAGTCTTTTTTTTTTTTTATAGTTTTATTTACAACTTTAGGAACTTATGAAACTTGCCTTTTTGGATGGTTAAGACTTATGATTTTGCAAGTTTATTTTGTATTTTGATGTTTAGTTGAACATAATGCTTTAGGCCAAATACCACTTTTGGTCCTTTTAGTTTGACAAAATTCTCAAGTTAGTCCTTTAATTTCAGAAGTTTCAAAATGATCCTTTTAGTTTGTAAATCACTTCAAAATGATCATTGCCGTCAGTCTCTGTTAAACATATTTTTATTGCTTTTTAATTAACAATATGTAGATCTAGGGTTAAATTTTTGTTGTTTTGAAATTCTAAGGTAAGGAGAGTGTAGAGAAGAGAAAACCAATCAAAAAAAGTAAAAAAAAAATAAAAAAATTAATAGAGAGGCCCCTTTGACTCCGGCACGGCGGCGCAGCCCTCCTGGGCCGGCGGACCACCGTGCCGGAAACTGGTAATCATTGTGGCCTTCATAGGCTCGCCGGAAAATTGTTTGAGAGAAGAAGAACAGGAGAGAGGCGAGAGAATAGAGAGGAGTAGAGAGAGAGAAACCAAAGGGAATGAGAGGGTTCTCTCTCACAGCGTTCATATAGGCCCTCGTAATCCAGTGTGTGGGTGCATGGTTCTGCCATGCACCCTCGCTTCATATGCGTTAGATTTCGATCCTCAGGCCATTGAACTCCTCTTTTCTGATCCAATCAAAGCCACACGATTCCAATCAAGTGACCCAGATTTGATCTGAAGACCACACACGCCCCTGCAACTCTCTAGGCCCAATTCAGTCTTTATTCCTGCACCCCCTATTATACTATCTGCACCTCCTGTCTTTTCTTTTTATTCTTTCATGCATTTCCATTTTTTAGCATCTTATTTCTATTTCTCATGCATTTTATTTAGGTCAGTTTTATTATTCTGCACTTTACTATTTATTCATGCACATTTATTTTTATATCATTTAGTTTTATCGCATGAAATTTAGAATGTATACTAGGCTTATTGTAAATTTATCATGCATATTTACTTTCCGCAGACTTTAGCATGTATTAATAGGTTAATGTAATAGTTTTGGTGCATGTGTGCGTGCGTGGGTGTATGTTTACGTTTTATGCCTGATAGTTTAGGTTAAGGGTCTTCGTGGTGGTCCAACGCCACCATGTGGTACCTACGCTTTATTTTTCCGCTCCGTTATTTTATTTTTTTAGTTCAATCATTTAAAAAAAATCAACAAAAACATGCAAATAACAAAATCACAAAAACATTTTCATAATAAACCTTGATTTCTAAATCAAGTGATCCTTTTATTTTATTCTTTCATAAATCAAAACTGCAATCAACTTTAATTCTATTTAAGTCTTTTTCTTTTAATATCAAAAAACACCAACAAATACTCATTTGCCACTTGGCTTTTCATTTTAAAACCTTTTTAAACTAATAAAAATACAAAACCAATCAAACGTCAATTTTTACCCCAAACTACAAGGTTTTGATCCCTCACGGGTACGTAGGCAAATGACCATGTCCTTCTAAATCAATAAAAAATGTAGATAATAGGCTTCTCTTTTTTCTTTTTCTTTTTATTCACTATTCATTCCATTTTCAAAAGCAAGTAAGTTATAGCACAAAAATTAAATAAAATCAAGAGGTTCTCGTAGAGTACTACGAACATAAAGGGTGCTAATACAAATATGGGGTGTTTGAACTTTTTTCCCCCTTTTTTCTAAAAATTAAATGTTCAGTCGTGAAATAAATTAGTGAGTCAAACGCTAATCAAATAGCCTTGATCTCCAAAAAATGACGCGACACTTCTTATTCTTGAAATAGAAATTAGGGTTTGTGTAGAAAATTCTGGACTATTTATAATTTATATTAGTGTACATATGTCATATTTTGCACTATTGGAATATTTTGCACTAGTGTAAATAATAAATTTTATTTAATTTAAATTTTAGGTAAACTCGTACGAGTTCTTGAGTCGAGTTTACCTAGGCAAAACGAGATGAGGTAAACTTTCGAGTTGTAAAACCTTGAGGCCAATACCTTTTTAAAAGGTGATGAATCTAAAACAAGGTATTCCCAACCTATTCCTAATGTACTCCCCCTAAGAAAGGTAGGAACATTAGAAAACCAAGCCAATTCTAAAGAGGGTAAAGAAAGACCAAAGTTTGTCATGCCATCAATACAAACATTTCCCTCCCTGTAAATATGGAAAAAAAATCATCCTACTTACAATAGCCATGCAATTCCGCACCATGGAACTATAGAAAAGAGTTAAAAGCTTGGATAGCTAACTGGGAGTCACATTCTAACCATATATTAAAGTAATTTTTTGATGCTACAAGCTCTATATCAGACATCACAACAGATAGTTCGGAAAAAATTGCATTTCCATCCCCTAAGAATTGCGCAAAACAAGCACGTTGCCATCTTCATTTCGGATATGAAGATTGGATAATTGTTTTCAAAAGCAGGGTAGTTAAAAAAAACTAACAAAACATGAGAAACCATTGATGGGTGAAGAAATTTTTTATTTAATTGTTTCTTAGAGGAAAATTTTTATTTTACGTTCATGAATAAAATTTATTTTTGAGGTGTAAAATTGATTTCGATATGATTAAATATTCTTGAATAAAAGTAATCTTTCTTTATGATTGATTTTAAATTGAAGTTAGAATTTAGAGTTTTTGCCTCTAAAATGGTTTTGTGTCTATACAAATGCATTCTGGTCCTTTAAGTTTAATGTTTGTAACATATCATTTCTTTAAATTTTTTTTTTTACTGAATTATACATTTGGTCCATTGTTCATTTCTGAGTTTCATTTTGGTCTCCTAATTAATAAAAGTTTTGTTTTAGTTCTTAAATTTCATCTTTGTTTGCCAACTTGGTCTATTTTGTTAATTTTAACCTAAAATGTATAAGGTGGATCAACATTGTAGATGGTCAACCATAAACCTTATTTAATTTTAAACATTTGATCATTTTAAAATAAAATATATCATTGAATCATACAAGACCATTGAATCTATTAGTGAACCACCAACACATATTTTTTCTTTCCTTTTCTTCGAAGATTGGATGAAAAGGAGAGGATAAAGAAGGAGTAGGATTATATTTTTTCAGTCAATTTTGTCCCTAATGCCACGTCACACCTCCCCCCTCATCCAAAAATAATGTCAGTACAGATTTTTTATACACTTAACGACTAAAGTGCCTAACATATTTTAGACTCAATGATATATTGTTCTGTATTTTTTCTGAGTCAAAGAGCATTATGACAACGACGTGCACATCCAAAAACACAAATAGTTGTTTTTCCTATTTTATTTCCATCCATTTCCTTGGAAATAAAAGCATGGAAATAAAAAATTATTTTATTATTAAGAATATTTATACATGGAAATTCATTTCTTAAATTTATAATAAACATAAGTATCCATCTTTATAACTTCAAACCAAAAAAAAAAAAAAACCCAACAATTATATGAGTTCACTTTTGCTATTTTGATCGATAAAATAATATATCTCTTTTACTAGTAGTTTCCTTTTTACCATTTATTTACTACCAAACATATATCTTTTTACTAGTAGTGTCCTTTTAGTTTTGTTTTTTTTTTAAGGAACTATTGTGATAATAGTTGTTCTTCTCTTTAAAGTCTATATATAAATAATGAGATAGATTTTATATATTTTGTGATAATAAACTTGCATTTTTTTTATAAGCCTAGAGCAACATGACATCAAAAAGAATAGTGTCCAACTAGGTTGTGACTCTACTCTTCTCTGTAGCCAATTGCTCATATATATTATTAAAAAAAGGAAAAATTACATAAAAATTGGGGGGACATAAAACCTCAGTCAGTCAACAACCCTAATGGGCAAACTCAAAAATTGATCCACAAATGAATCCAACCCTAAACAATTCTAACAATTAAGCACAAGTCTAAAGTTTGGCAAATGAATCGATCGTCAACACGAATCGGATCACGTACCATCAACTCCCTGCAACAACGACAACAAGCATTGACGACTCTTTCGAGTCCATATAGTCCAATGTCAAGCAACAAGATGACTGGGATATCCGAGAATGATGTATGAATTGACTGTCAACACAAAACGATTCAAGAACCAAAAGCCCCTGCAACGAAAGCAACAGCTATACCGACCCTTTCGAGTCCAAACCAAGCAAGAAGGTGATTAGCCTGGGACTATGATTTTCAAAAAGGTGAAAAGTTAGGATGCGCCAACATGGAATCATAACCACGGTTAGCCATAGCTTCCTGCATCTAAACCCCAACTGCAACAAGCTTCAACGACCCTTTCAAACCAAAAAATCTAGCCAATCTGTAGGACAATATACAATCCGTCGGGGAAGACAACATATTTCCCAATAAAACAGATAGGTCCAAAATTTAGAACCATGAAACGCATCACAAATCTGCCACCAACAGATCCGTAATTTCAACAATACCATGACGGTAGCCTAAAAACCACCGCCCTTTAAAAACAACCAAAAACCGACGACGATGGCGGTGAACAGCCAACCACCGCCGTTTGAAGGAACCACCAACTGAAAGCCCAAATCTGAGAAGCCACACAGGTCTAAGAAAAATAGCGAAGAAAACCAGCGGCGAAGGGGTCACCGGCGATTTCAAAAACAACCCCAAAAGGGGTGTTTGAGGTGGTGACACGACGGAGCTTCCGCTGATCGCACCATCATGGAGTACATCTACATGTCGGCGGATGTGTTTGGATGTTGAAGGAGAATAGAGAGAAGGAGTTAAGGTGGTGGTAGGCCGGAAGTTAGAGTGAGGGTGGAGAGAGAAAAGTGTGTCGACGGGTGAAGATAAAAGTGTTTGCATTTTGAAATGTCCTGGAAGTTTGTGAGTCATTACCAAAATTTCAGTATTTTAAAAAGTTGTAAGTGTTATAGTTTATTAGGCTTGCCAGGCTAAATTTATCATGAGTTAGTGTTAGCTTGTGCGCCGGTCATGGCTCAAAGGTGGGTCGTGACAATTAATTTTCGAGTTTTTATTTTCGTCCGCTAATTAATAAAAGTTTCTTCTTGGTTCCTTAATTCCATCTTCATTTGTCGGCTTGGTCTCATTATATTATTTTTTACCTAAAATCTCTAAGGTGAATCAACATTATTTTAGATGGCCCACAATAAACCTTAATAAATTATTTAAATTTAAACCTTTGATCATTTTAAAACAAAATATACCCAGAAATCATGCAAGACAATTGAATCTAATAGTGAACCACCAACACAAAAAAATTCTTTCCTTTTTTTCAAAGATTAAATGAAATGAGGAGGAAGAAGAAGGAGTACGATTAGAGATTTGGAATTAAACAAGGGAGGGAATGGATTGGGATTTAAAGTAAACCCAAATATTTTTTTTAAGTCAATTTCGTCCCAAAGTTCAAGTCACACCATTCCTCTCATCCAAAAAAAAAAAAAGTCACTTCTATTTTTATTACACTTAACGTCCAAATTTAACGTTAGGATCTAAAGTGTCTAGCGTATTTTTGGCTCTGGGACTGTTTTGTATTTTTTATTTTTTTTGATTCAATGAACATTATGACAACGAGGTGCACATCCAAAGACACAAATAAGTGTTTCCCCTATTTTATTTCCATCGATTTCCTTGCAAATAAAAGCATGGAAATAAAAAATTATTTTATTATTAAGAATATTTATACCTGGAATATCATTTATTAAATTTAATTATAATAAACATAAGTATCCATCTTTATAACTTCGAACCAAAAGAGAGTTAGTACAAACAATTCATTGATCAGTCTGAGTCAAACAAAAACAAACCCAACAATTGCATGAGTTCACTTTTGCTATTTTGATCCTTAAAACAATATATCTTTTAACTAGTAGTGTCCTTTTTACTATTTATTAACTTCCAAACAATAGGAGCATGCCTAATCTGTATTTTTTGCTCAAATACACTCCAACTCTCCTGCTACACACAATGATCACACCTTCCCATCCATCCTTACTTCACTATAATAACTACAACATATTTCTACAACATTTCAGAAACTCATAATCATCCTCATTCATTTGCCTTCTTTTTTATTACTACTACCTCAGTAAAATATATTTTTTAAACAAGGCAAAATAGAATATATTAACAATAATGAGCATCCTCATAGCACAAGATATACTATAAAGAAACTTCACTCATATGATTTCACATACCTTAATGATTTGATTGTGCTTAGTATTGCATTTGTTGTTTTTTTATCTTTTATGAAAATTTCCTTTATGGTAACTTTTCTTTGTTCATTCTCAAACTGATTTGGAGTGACCAAATTCTGATATAGTTTGATGAGCTACAAATTTTTGTTTTATTTCTCTAGTTTTTTTTTAGTTCTTTATTTCTTATACATTTTGGTTTTCATAATTAACTACTCTTGTTGTTATTGAGTGAAAAAACTTGCTTGAACTTGAATTTAATGAAGACACTAAGATATATATTAAGTGTTTGATATCTTTATGATATGCAATTACCTTTCTTGTTCTAAAGTTGTATTGTGACTATTAAGATGATGAAATGAGTTTACTTTAACAAGTTGAGGAGTGTATTCCGGTTGATGACAAAAGAGTCTGATCTACTTATCCACAAAAAAACAAAGAGAGAAATTTGGAATTCAAAAACATAGAAACTAATGGATTAATTTATTGCATGATGGTAGTGATGGTAGAAATTGCTTTGAATTGCACCAGTACCTAATTTATCTTTGTTTACCTAGTATTAGTCTCTCTGTCATGTTTTGTTCATTGGTTCTGTTTTGTGTGTTAGAATTTTATAGCATCAAATAAGGTTTTTTTCCTGCATATTTCTTACAGTTCGTCAAATTTAATGTGGAGGACATATAAATATCAACCTTAATGTAGTTCAAATTAATTTTCTGCACCAAATGGAAGTGTAAATGCAGACTCTGGTCAAAGCAACTTGAAAATGCAACATAAATTTGTTGTCTAGTTGTAGTTCATATAGTGGTACACAATATGGAATTAGATAGTTTCTACATAGAGGGTAAAGAGAAGAAAGTTGCAAATGTTTAGAAAGTGTTGATAACTATTTGACTGAATTAAGATGGTCAAATGTTTGTTGGTAGGATTTTGCTACATGTAGTATATTGCTAGTAGATATTGATTAGTGAATGATAAGTATATGATCATAAACCTTTGAAATATTCATTGAAAATATGTCATTTGCAACAAATGTTGAAGTATGAGAGATTTTGATCAAATGATGTAGAGTTCATAGAAATATCGAATTAGGGATTGTTGTGTTGCAGGAGTTGAAATGATCAAGCTTTTCAATTAGTCTAGCACAACAATCCTTATTGTCGGTATTTTTTATATATTGTTGGTCAAATTCAAATGATGGTGTTTTCGTTGAATTTAAAAAGCTTTATTAATATGCCTATAGTACCAATCATGCGCCATGCATAGTTGGTAAATAATCATAATAGTTGCTTATGTATTCAAAATATTTCACTCTCTCTTCAATATCTACTAGCATACTAAATGCAAAAAATATCCCAATAAACGTTTGATTATTAGGTATCAATCTCAAATTTTTAAATTGCGTATATCAAAGAAATTTTCCACAAGTGGCATCGTCAGATCTCACCGAAATTGCAAAATGGAGGACTATCCTATTTTAAAGATGCAGGTGTGAACGATCGTGGATCAACAAATTGTATAACTAGTTATGATATTGAATGTCGGAACTAGTAAAGCTAATGTGTATAGTTAGTTAAGTTATTTGGTTGTTATTCTTCACTAAATATTTTAGGCTTAGTTAGGCAAATGGTACATTAGCGTAAACCGGGGTCTTTTGAATTTTCGTCCAACAAAACCATTCCGTTTCAATTTTACCATGTTATTTCAAATGAGTTTTAGTTTAAGGTATATTCTTAGGTACTTAGAAGTTTGGTTAGATACTTGTATCTCGTAGGAAAAATTCATTCAAAACAGACATGACATTGAATGATGAGTATATATATAGTCAGCCAAACTTCAAATGTACAAGAGTGTTCACCTTAATTTAGTCACTGAGTTGATTTTTTTGGTGAAGCTACTCAAATTTAATGACATGTCACAGCTGAGTTAGATTAAGACAATTTGACTCATAAAGTTTAATAATGTAATGACTTAGTTATGTACATCCGGAAGATATAAAAAATAAAAATAAACAACGATTGGTTGTATCTTTTTTGTTTTAAGTTTGTATTTATCTTTGTTTGCCTTGTGTTAATCTCTTGTGTGTTTGTTTATCGTTTTTTTTTTTGTGCTCGAATTTTATAGCATAAAGTTGTTATCTCTATTCTAGCAAGGTAAACATCGATAGGGTCTTATTTTTGCTAATTTCTTGTGGAGCTAGTGAAACCGCATGTGCAGTATCTACATATAAATATCAACCAAAATATAGATCAGACTAATTTGCAGGGGCATAATGGTAATGTCAATGAGAACTCTGGTCAATGCAATATAAAGTTGAGGTATCTAATGATAGTCCATATAGAGGTACAATTAATTGATACATAAAGGGTAAAGTAATAGAAGCAGCTGAAGTTTTGCAAGTAGATCATGGCATTGCTCCAATGGTCCATTTTGTTTGTGCTAAGGACACGATAAGTATGTATTGGGTAAATTCAAGAAGACTTTGAATTCATTAAAAATATGTCATTGAAATCTAGCGGCTAGATTTTGATTAATCAGTGCAGAGTTTGTGAAACAACCAAGTTATGAAGTTTCTGTACTCGATTGGTTGAAACGATCAAACCTTTCAATTAGTCTAGCACAACAACTTCATTTCTTGGTGTTTTCAGGTATTTTGTAATGATTTGTCTATTTTCTTGTACATTGACACCATGTTTTTTGACATCTTTCAATCAATTTAAAGGCTTCATAAAGATGTGTCATAGTACATATCATGTCCACTACACAAACAAAATGCGGCATAATTGGTAAAATGTAGTAATCCATACTAAGGGATACAAAATACTCCATTTCTCGATATACTAGCACACAATACGTGCAGCGAATATCCCAATAAACATTTGACTATCAAGCTTTAATCTAACATTTAAATCGAGTAGATCAATGGAATCAGCTATAAACTGCATTATCAATTTTTGCCAAAACTGCAAAATATACGGAAGATTAACCTATTCCAAAGATGTATGTGTGAAAGCTTGTTCTATATGGGCCATTGCACTAATAAAGTTTAAAACCTGATAAATATATTTAGTCCAAAGAAAGTTCTATAAATAAGGTAGAACTTGTCACCAATAAATCAAACAAGTAAATAAGAATCAACGTATTTTCTCGAACAATATAGGCCATGCTTTCAGCGAATTTTCTCTCTTCAATTCCTTCCAAAACCTCATTATAGCCTTTTCTTCAATAGACAGATCTCCTCAAATTTGTTTTACATATACTCTAGATAAACTATTGTTGATGCTGTTTTTATATGATAGATTGTTGTCGTTAATCTTATAAAATCCTTAAAGTTATGTGAACGTATATTGAATATACCATGGTTTTAAATTGATTTTAGAGGTGTAAAATTGATTTTGATTTAGTTAATTAAATATTCTTGAATAAAATTGATCATTCTTTAGAATTGATTTTAAATTGAAGTTAGATTTTATAGTTTTTGCCTTCAAAATGGTTGTGTCTATACAATTTAGCCATAAATTATTGTAAACCAAATGCATCCTGAAGTCCTTTAAGTTTACCGTTTATAACATATATCATTTTTTTTAGTTTTTTTTTTTTACTAAATTGTAAATTTGGTCCATTATTAATTTTTGAGTTTCATTTTAATCCCCTAATTAGTAAAAGTTTTGCTTTAGTTCTTTAATTTATCTTTGTTTGCCAACTTGGTCTTTTTGTGTTAATTTTAACCTGAAATGTCTAAGGTGGGCTAACATTGTAGATGATCAACCTTAAACCTTATTTAGTTTTAAACCTTTGATCATTTTGAAACAAAATTCACCCTTAAATCATGAAAGACCATTGAATCTAATAGTGAACCACTAACACATAATTTTGCATTCCTTTTCTTCGAAAATTGGATGAAATGAGGAGGACGAAGAAGGATTAGGATTAGAGATTTGGAATTAAACAAGGGAGGGAATGAATTGGGATTCTAGGAATTTAAAGTAAACCCAAATATTTTTCTGTCAATTTCGTCCCTAATGTCACACACACCTTCCTACTCATCCAAAAAAAAAAAATGTTAGTCCATCTTTTTTGTACCTTTAACGGCAAAATTTAACGATAGGCACTAAAGTGCCTAACGTATTTTGGACTTAGGGACTGTTCTGTATTTTTTTCTGAGTCACGTAGCATTATGACAGTGAGGTGCACATCCAAAGATACAAATAGTTGTTTTACCTATTTTGCTCATAATCTCCACCACCATCACACTTCTCCTGCTACTACCAACTACACACAATGAACACACCTTCCATCCATCCATACTTCACTATAATAAAGACCTTTCTAACGACATGTTTCTACAATATTTCAAAAACTCATAATCATCCTCATTCATTTGCCTTTCTTTTTATTACCTCAGTAAAGTAACTTCACTCATATGATTTCGCATACCTTCATGATTTTATTGTGCTTATGCATTTGTTTCTCTTTTGTTCTTAATTGATTTTTATTCTTTTATGAAAATTTCCTTTATGGTAACTTTTCTTTGTTCATTATCAAACTGATTTGGAGTGACCAAAATCTGTATTTTGGTTCTGGACATAGTTTGATGAGCAACTAATTTATTGCATGATGGTAGTGATGGTAGAAATTGCTTTGAATTGCACCGGTACCTAATTTATCTTTGTTTACCTAGTATTAGTCTCTATCATGTTTTGTTCATTGGTTCTGTTTTGTGTGTTAGAATTTTATAGCATCAAGTTATAATCTCTATTCTCTCAAATTAATTCTGGTTTAATTTCTAGCAAATAGGGTTTAATTTCCTGCATATTTGTCTCGTCAAGTTTCATGTGAAGGACATATAAATATCAACCATAATGCAGTTCAAAATAATTTTCTGCACACAATGGAAGTGTCAATGCAGACTCTGGTCAAAGCAACTTGAAAATGCAACATAAAATTTAGTGTCTAATTGTAGTTCATATAGTGGTACACAATATGTAATTAGATAGTTTCTATATAGAGGGTAAAAGGAAGAAAGCAGCAAAACTTTAGCAAGTGTTGGAACTATTTAGACTGAATTAGCTCCACTATAATCAAATATGGGTACAAGAGAGTCTCAAAAGGTGAAGCACAGATAGTGCCAGGTGCCAGCACCGTCCAGCCAAAGCAACAAAGCTTACAAATAAGAACAAGAAATATGAAAAATACATTAAAAATATTGCTTGAGTTCAAGGCAGATATTTCTCAGACCTCGTTTTGACGATCCGAATATTTACAAGGAAGATCCATGTGTTGTGAACCTCCTTTCCAAAAATAAGGCTGACTTTCTCTATTCTTTTCTCACTTTTGGTAGCTACTCTTCTCACCAACAACACTCATCTCAACCGTAATATGATATCTCTCCACTTATATAAGTGAAACATAATGGACTAACATATTTGAGCTTTTCTCCACATAGGAATGGAGCCCAATACCCAACATGATATGCTTTGAATCAATGACTATATGTATTGGCGTTGCACCAACTATAAAGAATTAAGCCTATGAATTCATTGAAAATATGTCATTTGAAACAAGTGTTGATGGATGAGAACTTTGATCAATTGATGTATAGTTCTTAGGAATATCGAGTTGGGGGTTGTTGTGTTGTACGTAGTTGAAATGGTTACGCATTTCAATTAGTTTAACACAAATACCCCCGTTTTCATATTCTTGTGAATCTGACATTAATTGATCATAAGTTTTCATACATTGACATTCAAATTTAAATAATGGTGTTTTCAATGATTGTTATTATTTTTTAGGTTAATTAAGTTTTTGATCTTTATAAATATTTGCAATTTCGTTTTTAGTTCTTATAAAATAAAATCACACTTTTTAGTCCATGTAAAATTTTCCGTCAGAATTTTTAGTCCTTATAAAAATTTCCATCAACATTTTTAGTCCCTGTAAAATTTTTACGTCAACATTTTTGGTCCCTAAAATGCTAAAGGAAAATGTCACAGGGAGTAAAAAGTGTGATTTTATTTTATAAGGACTAAAAACGAAACTGCAGATATTTATAGGAACCAAAAACTTAATTAACCCTTTTTTTTTTTTTTTACAAAATGTTTTTGGTGTATTTAAAAAGCTTTGTTAATATGTCTATTTTATCAATCATGAGCCATAGTAGGTAAAAAAATCATAACCACTACCAGAGGCGGATTTAGACATTTGATATATGTGGGGCTAAATAGTTCTTCAATGTATTAAAATTTTAAATTGTCTTTGATTGTACACTTCGTTAGTCAAAATAGTCTCTAACAATAAAATACTCTATTAATATTGGCATATTAGTTATTCAATATACTTACCTATTGTCACATCAGCTCTATTATGACAAACAAAGTACAAAATCAGAGTCTATTTTAAAATTTTAATACATTAAAAGAAGGGTGCCTCTAATATGGTCCCTATTTTTAAGGGTGCACCCATGATCCCCTTCAAATGACCTTCAATAGTAGGCTGCACAAAAAAAAAATTTGTTTTTTAGTCCCACATAACAAAAAATTATTTTTTAAAGTAAGTTGAGTAATTACTTTTATGCCCTTTGATGTAAGCCTTAAAATTCCAAGTGTAGAACAGAACCATTTTCCTCCTCTCGTTCTCTATCTTCATCGCCCATAAGCATTTTCTTCCTTCCACTCTCTCTATGTTAATTTCCAAACTCATGGCTACTTCTTCTATCAAATATTCACCTTCACCAATCACCACACACACTACTCCATTTAACCATTTAAGCCATATAATATATGAATTTCTTGTTTTACCTATGTTGATTTTTGTTCTATTTTTTTCATACTACTACTTATTGAAGAGTTTGATTTTGGGAAATGATGAATAGTAAGATAAAGTGCCTACAGTTTGTTGGATACCATCATACCATTTACTTCATTGAAAAATGCTGACAACAAACTCAATAATATTTTTGTCAAAAAAACAAGCTCAATAATTTTGATATTAAGTTGACATGTTCCTTTCCAATATAACTTGCATTGTTTTTATTTTTGCATTGTTTTAAAATAAAGAAACATGAATTGCAGAAGAGCGCTGATAACAAAGAAAAGTTAATCTACATGAACCAACTTGAAGAGAGAGGAGGAAAATACGTCTCCACTTGAGGATTTTTTGCTTATACTTATACTTAAGGGTTTAAAAGTAACTACTCAAGTTCACTTTAAAAAATTAATTTTATGTCATGTGGGACCACAAAATAATTTTTGTTTCTGTAACCTGCTATTGAAGGTTATTTTGAAGGGACCATGGGTGCACCCTTAAAAATATGGACCATGTTAGAGGCACCCTTAAAAGAATATTATGACTATTTATTACACATTTAGAGACCAAAATGAGACTATTATAACTATTTATTACCCATTCAGATATCAAAATGGCTATTGCCATTTTTTATAATATATATAGAAAATGTATAGGGAAAAGGCATGTGGGGCGACCTTTGAATAGATCGGCCCTGACCACTACTTTTACTTGTAGGATGACAATCAACACAAACTGTAAGGGTTTTTTAATAAATACCTCCTAAACTTGTAATAAGAGGAGATATGGTGATAATTTTTTTTTTCTTAAGTAGTTAGTAGTTAGTTATAACCACACATCAAATTAAGTATAGAATTCTCAAACCCTAGCCGTCACTCCTTCTTCTTCTTCGTCTTCTTCTTCTTCTTGTCAGAAGGGTGATTTAGGGTCAATTTTGACCTAAAAATCACCCCTTCGAGTTGTTTTTCCTTATATCCTAATTGAATAAGTGATTTCACATATTTTATATTTTCTTTCGTTTGTTTTTGTGATTTCGTCGTCTCTGAACGAATCAGTTTGTTTTGATTTCCCGTCTTTGTGCGGTGTTTTTTATTTCCCGTCTTAGTGTGGTGTTTATTTGATTTAGGTTGAAAGATTAGCTTTGAGCAAGTGCAGATTGGATCAATGACAATGACTTTGGTGTTGTCAACATTGTAGATCCGGAGACATGAGTATTCCGGAGATTTGAATATAGTCATATTTGTAGGCATAGGTACTTTGCTGTTTTATGCTATTAATTTCACATAATCATCCTTTTTAGTTTTAGCGAATTTGGATTTGTATTGTATCGATGTACTCTATCAATTTAAATGAATGAATATTGTTTATTTTTGTAAAAAAAAAAAAACCACAGCAAACTAAGTGAATGCTATGTAATGTCACATGGGTATGATATCGTGTTTTCCAATTTTGGTATATGGTTTAACTTTCAATCTCTTTGCTGCCTTCTTATTTTTCAATCTTCTTTTTAATAATATATTTTTCAATCTTTTGTGATACCTTCAATTCTTCATTTCCCTATTTTTATGATTAACTATAAGAAACTATTTGTAGGTTGAAATATACCTTATTAAGAACCTATTTCAAGATCTTACTTTCATTTAGTTATTATATTTATTTTTTGTTCGGAAGTGGGACAGATAGGCACCTTTTGACATCTTGATACCAACCCTTTTTCTTTGGTCCTTTCTATTTTGTGTTTGTGTTATCACTGATTTCATATATGCAATTTCATATGGTAACTTTCTTGCTAACTCTTGAACTGATTTGGAGGGACCAAAATATGTATTTTAATTTTCTTAATAACTACTTTTATTGTTATAGAATGAACAAACTTGGGTTGCAGTTGCATTTGATGAAGACACATATGTCGTTGATATCTGTTATCTTATACTACATATGTCGTTGATTAGTTTGCTTGTGTTAAAGTTGCATTCTGGATAATAAGTTGATAAGATGAGTTTAGTTCAACAAATTGAGCCTTGCTTTCTGGTTGGTGTTTAACATGTTTGATCTATTTATCCACAAGAAAAGAAAGAGAAAAATTTAGAATCGTAAAATACAGACCAATGGATTTAATTAATTACATGAAGATTTGTATTTATCTAATTATGATTTACTGCAGTCACCTTTTTCACACGGCCACACATTCATTACATTAATACTGTCTGATATTGATCAAACAGCTTAGAAAAGAGTATTTAGATTTTATTTATAATTCTGCTTTCAAATCAGGACCATCCGATCATGATCAGACGGCCGAGAATGCATGACTGCGTGAATGCAGCAAATTACCGACTACAGTCAATCACGGTCCATATTTATCTTTGTTGTGTTAGTCTCTTTGTTATGTGTTTGTTTATTGGCTTCTTTTTTTTTTTTTTTGCGTGCTTAAATTTTATAGCATAAAGTTGTTATCTCTATTCTAGCAATGGAAACATAGATATGGTCCTATTTTTGCTAATTTGCCGTGGATATGGTGAAACCGCATGTGGAGTACATATAAATATCAACCAAAATATAGTTCAGAATAATTATTGCGGAGGCATAATGACAATGTCAATGAGAACTCTGGTCAATGCAATATTAAGTTGAGGTATCTAATGATAGTCCATATTGAGATACAATTGCTACATAAAGGGTAAGTGATGGAAGCAGCTGAAGTTTTGCAAGTAGATCATGGCATTGCTCCAACTAGAGGTGGGCATCGGTTCGGGTAGGGTCGGGTTCGGGCTCAAACACCCAAACCGAATCAGCCCACGGGTTGTAAACAAAGACCCTATTGAACCTAAATTTTGCATCGGGTCACTCGGGTTCGGGTAGTTCGAGTTTTGGGTTGAAACAGTTCGGATTAACGGGTTGTGGAGAAGAGGAAAAAACTGGTAAAAACCATAGATTCAGAAGAAGAAAAAACAACTAACTATATGTCAAATTAATATAGTTCATAGCAATAACAACAACACAGCTGCCACGATAACGGTTCACAACAACAACTAGTTTTTTCCAACAACAATTATCACCATCCAATCCAAGCTAGCAGCCACAAACAATCTCAACAACAACAACTAGTTTATTTCTTCTACTTCACGTGAATGAATCTAAGCCAAGACTAAGAGATGAGAAAAGAAACGGATCCGATGAATGGAATGAAGAGAAGAGAAACGACTGCCTGCAGTTAGAACTCTCAGAAGGTGAGATAAGAAATGACTATAAAATTAGGGTTAAGCTGGGTTTGGGCTGGGTCAAAATAAAGTCTTTTTGTTTTTTTTTTTTTGCATTTTCGGCCTAGTAAGAAACAAGTCTCGAAAACGACTACTAAGACTAATAATAATAATAATAATGGTTCAGTCGGGTTAGTTTGGGTTCCGACGGGTACACAACGGCCACCCGAACCGAACCGAACCGAATGTACCCATAATAACCCGTAAAGTTCACTCGACCAACCCGTAACCCGTTTTAACCCGAACCGAATGTCTAAATTTATATCGGGTTGGCCGGGTTAATTTGGGTTGACCCGTATTTGTCCACCCCTAGCTCCAACTATGGTCTATTTTGTTTGTGCAGTGGACACGGTAAGTATGTATTGGGCATTTTCAAGAAGACTTTAAATTCATTGAAAATATGTCATTGAAATCTAATGGCTAGATTTTGATTAATCAGTGCAGAGTTTGTGAAACAACCAAGTTCTGAAGTTTGTGTACTAGATTGGTTGAAACGATCAAACCCTTCAATTAGTCTAGCACAACAACCTCATTACTCGTTGTTTTCATCTATTTTGTAATGATTTGTCTATGTTCTCATGCATTGACACCAAGTTTTATGACATTTTTCAATGAATTTGAAGGCTTCACAAAGATGTGTCATAGTAAATATCATGTCCACTACACGGACAAAATGCGACACTATTGGTAAAATGTAGTAATCCATACTAATGGATACAAAATACTCTATTTCTCGATCTACTAACACGCTACGTGCAGCAAATATCCCAATAAACATTTGACTATCAAGTTTTAATCTAACATTTATATTGAATAGATCAATGGAATCAGCTACAAACTGCATTATCAATTTTTGCCAAAATTGCAAAATATATGGAAATATTAACCTATTCCAAAGATGTAAGTGTGAAAGCTTGTGGATCAACAAATTGTATAGTTAGTGAATGTCTATACTAGTAACTAGTAAAGTTAATGTGATAGCTATTTCCTATTTTGTTTTAGTAGTTAAGAGTTGGTTACAGCCACTTCAAACTAACTAATTGTGAAGGGCAGATTATAAATAAAACCGATGGTTAAGTGTAGCTACTGCGAGTATGATAGGATGATCATTTTTGTGAGTGTTTTCAATATTATAAAGAGAGATTTGGTGGGTCATTCTTGTAGTTTTTTTTTAAACAACATATTTTTTAGACTAACAACTCGTACAAGACATAATAATTGTTCTCCACAAGGGAAAAAACTACAACCATGGGTACCGTATATATGCGGCACTCCCGGAAAGAACAGAAACACCAGCAGCAACAATAGCTGCCAATAAAACAGCAACCTAAATAAAAGTAAAATATAATTGGCATAGTCACATAATAAAAGCATTAGCTTTGAAATTGTTTTGATCAAGAAATAGAAAGTGGAAATTGATCTCAACCATAATCACATATTTTGCAGTTTGTGGTGGTACGTGATACACGTATGTATTTACGGTACGGTACGCGACATGAGAAAATTCATTACATATGTGGTATAGAGATTCGGTGCACATTGGTTCGTAGTACTAATATTACCAAGTTAAGCATACTAAGTTATCGTAATATTGTAATATAATATTGTAAAAAAGTAAAAAAATTACGGTACTTTCATACAACAAAGGAGTGCCCATTTTCAGAAACATTTTTTTTTATATTCATTTTTCTTCCATTTTTCAGTCAGTGTTATTTTGCAAATAGAAGTTCTCTTTCTTCAAGCTAGAAAGAGATTTTCAAGCGAAATTTATTTGTTTCACCAAAACTCTTTCTTTATCTTTAGCCTTTCTAACCAAAAAAAACTTATTTCTTTATCTTTTATCTCCAACTCAACTTCTTCATCTTGGTTTTCACAAATTACAGGAGAAATTGTGTGAACCAATTCACAAAAGTTCCACAATCCGGTACGCACGTATTAAATTGTAGTTCGCAACATAAATCATTTTCCTTTTCTTAAATATTCTCTACAAGAATTTGATGCAATACCTATCACATTTAAATTCAAAACAATATGTTTGGCCGTAAGCCCATAAAGTACTATAAATAAATAAATAAGTAGTTAGTCCAAAGAAAGTTCTATAAATAAGGTAGAACTTTGTCACCAGGAAATCAAACAAGTATATAAGAATCAAAGTATTTTCTAAAACAATATAGGTTTTGCTTTTATCTAATTTTTTTCTCCTCAATTCCTTCCAAAAGCTCATTATAACCTTCACTTTTTTCAATATATAGACAGACCTCCTAAAATTTGTTTTACATATACTCTAGATAAAATATTGTTTTACATATACTATTTTTTTTAACAAACTAAAATGGAAAAAAATTTACAACGCCCAAACAATTGAAAGGACGCTGCCACCAGCCATAAAGACCTGCAGAAACATTAACAATCTTTATCTTCAGCCACCAAAAAGAATATGTTTAAGCGAATCTATAAGCTGAGACAGATTTTTCTCTAAAATTAAAGACCCTATTATTTCTTTCTTGCCATATGACTCAAACACAAGTAAACCAAATCAAGTGCATAAAAGAGCGCCTTGCTTTCAAGCCACTTGCCAGATTAGCATAATGATCAAAATGATCTAAAATAAAATACGGGTCAACTGAAGAGAAACCTAACCAATCACAAACAAGATACCAAATATTGCAAAAAAAAAACATTACAAGTCATGAACAAATTGTCTTTAGTTTGAAGTCTATTTTGAAAAAGCTGTCATGCAAAAACTGAAACCTTAAAAGGAACATCCTTATGCCAAACCAAGTTGGAAACTGCAGAAGCTTGTTGAGGTTGCGAGCTAGTAAAAATGAGATACACACAGTGGACTGAATACTGATTACCCTTGTCTAACTGCCAATTCCTTGAATATGCTAAGTCATCCTGCACCTGCACGTTAGTAAGAAAAGTGCAACAATCCCTAACCGACTTATCCTCCCAAGCTAACAAACGATGTATCCAACGCCAAGCCTCCCCACACTCATCCCAAACCAAAGCAACCATATCTTCAACTGAATCCCATCCATCCTCCGCCAAATCAAAGAGCAGTCTAAACCTAACACACAACGGAACTTCCCTCAACCACCTATCAGTCCAAAAATACATATGCACCTAGTTACCCATCCTATGCACCACATTCTCATCTAACCAACTTCTTCCCTGAAATTTGACACCATCACGAATCCTCACGATATCCTTCCACCAACTCGACCCTCCCCGACCCCTCTCCTTCACCCGCCCACTTTATACTATGTACCTCGCCACCATCACACCATACTATAATCCCCTTAATCCACAAACATCCTCCAACACGAATTTCCCAACATAGCAACATTAAACTCCCTCATCCGCCTTACCCCCCGAACCTCCTTCCTCCTTACTCAAACAAACAAAATCTGAATCAACCCAAGAAGTTTTCCTATGATCCTCACACCCGTCCAAAAAAATACAACATAAAATTGAATCGTTAGAGGAAATGATACCTGATGGGGGCTTCGAAGAAGGAAAGAGCATAAACAGTAAGAGAGGACAATACATACTTCAGGAGAATTAGTCGGCCACCCAATGATAAGTTCCTACTCTTCCACCTGGACAACCTATACTTGATTCGATTAAGCATCGGTTCCAAAAAAACAACCCACTTGGAATTACCTCCCACCAACATACCCAAATAATCAAAAGGTATCTTTCCAATCATGCAATTTAACACTAAAGATGCCTTATGTAACAGAGACTCATTGATATAAACACCAACTAACATGCTCTTGTGAAAATTAGCTTTTAATCCAGCCATAGCCTCAAACAAATACAATAAAGCACATAAAGATCTAACATTAGCCCAGCTTTTACTCCCAAATAACAATGTATCATCAACAAATTTTAAATGAGAAATAAACAAAGAATCATGGTTACTCACTCGATAACCAGAGAAGATGTTAAAATCCACCATCGAAGTCATCATCACATGTAAATGATCCGCGGCTAGCAAAAAGAGAAAGTGGGAAAGAGGATCCCCTTGTCTCAACCCCCTATCCAATGAAATTTTTTCTGTGGGACCGCCATTAACCAAAACAGAAGTCGTCGTCGTACTTATATACTCCTTGACCCATTTCTTCCAAATAGTCGGAAACATTATCTTACCCAGTGACGGAGCCCTTTATGGGCTAGGGTGGGCCACGACCCACCCGAAAAATTAAAAAATTGACGATCATAGGTCTACTTTGCGAGATTTTATACAATTTTGTGTCGGTTTTAGGTTTCAGTTGATCCAAATTTCCGCAAAGTGGTGCAGTGACCCTCCCGAAAAATTTAAATAATTCAATTATAGGTCTATTTTGCGAGTCTTTAAACAATTTTTCAACGGTTATAGTTTTCCGCGGTTTCTAAAGTGGCATACGTAATTTTTGTGATGCTTATACTTGGCATATTGTCATGTCAACTGAAATTTCTGTTAGTTAGCAGTCTAATGTACAAAAAAAGTTTCATAATTTATAGTAGTTGTTAAATACTTAATTTTATAAGTATCCACCCTAACTTTTTAGTCAAACTCCGTCATTTCAACTTCGTACTTAATGTTTATTACAAATTTAGTTTGTGTTTATATATTATAATTAATTTTAGTGGCCCACCCGAGCTTTTTTTTTTCTGGCTCCGCCACCCATAACATCATTCAAATACCCCAAACCCACTGAGTCATATGCCTTTTCAAAATTCACTTGAACATTAATAACTCCTTCTTCGACTTTCAGCCTCATCCACCACCTCGTTGGCTATCAAAGTCTCATGAAGAATTTGCCTATTTTTCACAAACGCTGATTGCGTATGTGAAATGATACTACCAATCACCATTCTTAATCTGCTTGCGAGCACCTTAGCCTTAGCTAGGATCTTATACAAACTCCCCACAAGGGATATAGGTCTAAAATCATTCAAGCGTTGAGAGGGCTATCAACCTTAGGTATCAGAGCAATAAAAGTGTAGTTAATACCTTTAGTTAATTTCATGTTGCGATGAAACTCTGAAATGAAGCGCATGACGTCATCTTTAATTTCTGACCAAAAGTCGTTGATAAAACTGATATTTATACCATCCAAACCAGGACTCTTAAAACAGTCATAGTTTCATGTATCCACTTTAACTTCCTCCAAACTAAATGGTTTAATCAAGTCCCCCTCCAAATGAGACAAACAACGAAAATATAAATTACCCACCACATGTCTGATCTCATTCCTAGCCTGAAAATGGTCTGTAAAATGGTCAAAGACAACACCACGCACGCCAGACATACCCTCCACCTAAATACCGTCAACTATAACAAAAGAAAGATTGTTTCCCCTGTGACATATAGATTGTTGTGGTTAATGGTATGAAATCCTTAAAGGTATGTGATCGTGTATTGTAGATACCATGGTTTTAAACTATGGACCACATCACGTGAGACTTTTGGTAGTCGGTACATGTTTCTATATAGATGCGGAATTGCTTATTTAGATTCTCAGACTCTAAATAATTTTTGTCACACACAAAAAAGAGTAATTTTTAAGGAAGAACAGACTCTCATGTCTCAAACCTATATCACTGGTCTAACTTAAGTGGGGTTGTTTTTCAAGTTAAATACGGCTATTGATAAATCATATAATATGAGCTTTAATCATCAAAACTAACAGTAACTATAGATCCTTCTATGTATTTATTTTTATGACGGAAACAATGTGCCTTATTGAATATAGTAATTAAAACATTCACGCACATGCCACTGTCTTCGTAACTAGCAAGTGGAAAGATTTCAAGAATTGAATGATCTTTGAGTGGCCTAAAATTCTAACATCAGAGAAGAATTAATTGTGTGAATCATTGTAGCTGGTTCCACATGTTAATGTTAAACTTCGAACAATACGATTCTCTTTTTAAATTACTCCGTAGTTAGACTTTAATTCAAAAAAATAAAAATATTATGTAGTGAGACATGGTCCAATCTCGATACACAATGTAATGTATATTATAATTTTTGTCAATGTATATTATAATGTATAAATACACGTGATTGTGTATACCGTACACGACACGGTCAGCTACACTAGTCAACTAAACATGTTTCTAGACTCTAAAATTGCTTGTTCAGAGCATAATATTCCAAGTAATCTTTGTCACAAAAATATAATTGATTTTTTCTCCCGTGAACAAATTATAATTGTTTTTCATAAACTAAACACGTCTAACGTTTGACAAAGCATTGATGTCAAGTTCTAATCATCAAAACATGGACAAACAATGCATGTGCTTTATTTGAATATTATTGTAATTAAACATTCACCCAAATGATATGATAGTTTTTTTTTTTTTAACCACCCACATGACAGTATCTTTTTCAACTAGTAACTTAATTAGTAAGTGGGAAAAAAAATTGGTTTGATTGTTAAAGGAGAGAAAAAGAAAGAAACAAACAAACATGAAAAGAAATAACACAAAGAACTCTTTAGAAAAGAAAGTTTCTGCTACGTCCATTTTAAGGAGGTCTTAAGTATTTGAAAAGCCTTCAAGCTTGGTTAAAATGTCTGCACAATGATTTCCTTTTTTAAGAGTATGGTAAATAATATCATTGTTCTGTTCAATCAAATCTTTCACATCTTGAATGAAGAACGCATAGCCATGAAAACTCATAATTGGACCTTTAAGGAGGTTGCTACAATGCAAAAAAATCAGCCTAGCAAACGAGCTCAACTATATTTAAGTTTTTTTTTGCCAAAATTAACCCTGAGAGATAGCATAAAGCTCAACATATAAGATATCATAAGAGTAATGAATATAGCCAGAGAAATTCTAACATATCTTTGGGTAGAAATGTTTTTAGAATTGATGAATGATCTTTGGGTGGCCTAAAATTCTAACATCAAATCCATCACTTTTTATTCTTCCAACATATCTATCATTCATGTAAAGGACATAATTTTATGCATGTCTCCTGAGGTCCCTTGAATTCAACCTAGAGAAACTTGATTCAAGACCTGACACCGAGAAAGGACTTAATTATGTCACTATTGTTAGATTTTCATAGTTATCTAAAACAAAAATCTACCTAAACATTAACGGTAGAAATGATAATTAGTTATGAAACATACCTCCAACCGGTGGCAGGTCTTACCCAAAACATTGGGGGAACGACAAATACTAACTAACATTATAATTGAAATTCATAAAAGCCATATACAAACAAATCACTGAGTTTCCACTTGCTACATTGTCCACTAATTTTCTGATATAACTTTGTGCATCTATTTACGAAAATGTGGGAACCCTTGTTTATTTTTTTACTAAATCCATGCAGCAATACATTATCCCTTGCTCATTTAACATTGTACTCAAACTAAAAAAACACGTTGTTTCAGGATAATGTCCTAGCATTCACACTATTACATACTTAGTTCACGTAATAGAGATTCAAAAAAGTTATACATTCGCTAGAGAAAGAGCATGAAGATGAAATAGATTACCTAAGACTTGCAGTTCATTTGGTAAATTTTTGTGTAAAAAAATTACTATTTTTAAGTTGGTGGAACCATGGGATCCCGAAGAGATCCGACATTGCCTCCAAATTGCTCTCTTTTAAAGATATTTAAGCTCTTTTAAACGTTCTATAATCTCACTTTAATCGTGTATGATTTTTACTTCACAAAGATTTTTTGTTTAGCGAACCAAAATCAATGAACTATACACCTTTCTATAACTTTTGTCCATCACAAATGTGCAAAATAAATCATAACTGCTCCTCCATGAAGGGAGGTATAAATAGTTACTAAAAAGAGAGAAAGAATAAAAGACTAGTTCAAACTAAATGTGAAATTATCATAATATGAACTTAGCAGGTGATTACCCCTTATTTAAATAATAAATACACATGGCAAATTGCAACATTACCGTAAGAAAACCTATTTTAAGGTTTAGATTTTTAAATTAAAATCATGATTAACTTTACTGTTCACTTGGCTAGCGTCCGTCATTTAAAAGAAAAGTCCTACATCATTGACAACTTACCCTCCACTATTCCTAAAAAGGAAAAAAAAAATCATTATCTAGTAAGAGAATTGAATGATCTTTGTGTACTCCCGTGGACCGTGGTACACATGGCATTATATATTATTTATTTATTTTTCACAAGCAAAAATGAGATATATTACCACATGAGAAACAATCTACTTTATAGTATAAGTTGTGCAGAGAAGAGCGGAACAAAAGTACATCAAAAAATCCTGAAGTAATACAAAAAAAGACAGTCAACCAATGTCCAAACAAATGAGGAGTTGTGCCACCACATATGGTAACCAAAAGGAAAAGAAACAGTTTTAGCTTTCAACCACCGAAGAGAAATATATTTGACTTTTTCCAAAAGTTGCAAAATTGATTTAACATTATTAGAGAAAAATACTACGAAGCAAAATCAGTTGTAAAAACATCTGACTTGGTTTAAAGCCTCCTAAAGAATGAGCAAACTGAATAAAATGATTCTGAACTTGCTGAGGATCCACTGATTTCACACCAATCGAAGTTTTGACATGTTGCCAAAGCATACCAAAGATAGGACAATTAATTAAAAGATGATCTGCAAACTCATTATTACCACATCCTCACACACAAAATTGAGAATCAGATTGAATAATACTACGACGCACTAAATTATCCTTTGCAGATCATATGTTGCGGAGAAGTCGCCACGCATAAATAAAAACCTTCATAGAGACATTTTTATGCCAAATTGCCTCAAATACCGCATCGTGGATGTGCATCTCCTGCCGCATTAGCATTTAATACACATCACGAACTGTGTAGCTATCGCCCACATTAGGGCGCCATTGCCAAACATCTGCAGCAATATCCTGGAAAGTAACATTAAAAAGTAGAGACCTACATTACCCGCTAAAACTTCCTCCCAAGCGAACAACCTCCGTCTCCACCCCCAAACTTGCCCTCCTTCCCCAACCTAAAGAGAACATTTTCGCCACCGTCGTATCTTTGTTAACATTATTTATTTTTCTAATAACATTATATATTATTCTTTGAAAAAAAAACATTATATATTATTCATTAGTATGTTTTTTTTTATCCATTCAATAGTATGTTGTGGAAATGAATTCTCTCAATTTATTTTTTCTCATGTATTTTGTGTGTCCACATCTCTCTCTTTAAATTACATTTTTTGTAAAAGAAATGTCTCTTTTACTAGAGTAGTTCCTTCTTTTTTGCTTTCTTTCTTTTTTCCTTCTATTTTTTTTCTCTTTCTTTTCCCTTGTAATTGAAAAAGTGAGAATTTCAAGGACTCTCGCGTGACATAAGTGAATTCGTGAAATTTTTACTTTGTTTAATAAATAATCTTTATTAAATTTTTTTATTGAACACGCAAGGTAGAGTTACATATGAAATTTCTCCATATATAAGATTTTCTTTTTTTAAGGACTTTTCATATATAAGGTTGATCGAATCACAAATTTCTTAACACCTAATTCAATCTATTGGTGGTACATTGATCTGAATTTAGTTAAATCAATGTATGAGGAAGGGATTTTTATTTTATTTTTTATACTATGATGGAAGGATGTTGGAGGCACTAGAAGTGGATTTTGATATTTTGTTCCTTTACTTTTTATAATTGGCCCCGTTTCTTTTGCGAAAATATCTTTTTATATCCGATTTACAGATGATAAACTCTTTTTTTTTTTTTTAAGGAAGATGATAAACTCTTGAAATGTCTTGTTAAAAAGATTTTTGAAATGAATTCTTGTGTGTTTTTTTTAAGGATATTGTGTGTATTTTTTGGAAACTGTAAATATGCTAAAAAAAAATTGATTTTATTATTTTAAAAGATGCATCATCTAAAGCTATCATTTTATCATCTCTCCATCTTAATCTTTAATTATTTTTTTGTCGAATAATATTTTTTTATGTGAAATATAAAATGCTTTTAAAAAGTAAACAAGGTCCTAAATTACTCAATAAGAATCCACTTGGTTGACAATTGATTTTTTGGTTGACAATTGATTTCTTAGATCAATGTATTGGCCGAATTGGTATCTAAATAGAGGTGAATCAAATGTTTTTTATTTTAAAAATGCATTTTCGTTGAAACATAGTTTTTGCGAGATATCATATTGAATTTTCAAATGAGAAATCTAATACAATAGTTTTTTTTAATGTCATTTTGATCTTTTCGATCTATGTGCATATGAATTTTCAACTTTAAATCTATGGTTGTATTTTCATGTGAGTTCTCAATCCTTAATGAACGGTCTTTCACACAAATTTACATATGAATCATAGATTTAGTTTTTTTTTTTGAGTAATCATGGATTTAAAACTTGAAAACTCATATGTAAATTGATCAAAACGATAAAAAAGACATAAAAAAAAATTAGTTACCAAATGGTTATATGAAATTAAGATGAAGGACACAATTGCAATTTTCCACAAACAAAAAAAGATTGAATTGAACAAGAGGTGTTTTACTTATTTAATATGATGTAGAATGTTGCATCCCAATGTCGCATCAACTTTTCACATGTCTTCTATAAAAAACCAAAAAAATTCTTCTCACTCTCTATTTTGAAAGATGTTTGTATATTCTTATTATAGTTGAATGAGCTGATTTTTCTCCATATTTTGAAAGATGTTTTTTTTTTCCGGTTTTGTTTGGATTATTTTGAAAGATGTTTTGAATTAAGAAAAGGAAGATGAAGATTATGAAAGATACTTTTAATGTTTGTATATTCTTAAAAAGGAGATGGAGATTTTATTCATGTAAACACCTCATATTCATCAATATTCAAGCCACTCATTTGTTATGTTAGCACACTGTCTTATTTTGACATCAAAGTATATGTTAGAGATACACTTTCATTTATGTAAATATTAATTTTTTATAATTATTGACTTTATAAAATATTTAATTTAAAATATTCAATATTTATTAAATATACATTTTTTGTACAAATTTATTGAATAGATATTCCTCAATTAATTTTATAATGGATGCCAATTTAGCCACAAAAAAAAAATCAACTTTTTTTTTGAAAAAAAAAATCAAATTGAATGTCCTTTTCAATGTAATATTAATAAATATTATGTATAATTGCATTATCCAATTACTTTCACTTCCCAAATATTATGTTATTATACTTTATATTTCTAATAGTAGAAATCAGACCCCCTAAAAAAAATAGTAGAAATCAGACGGATAGTTCATAAAGATAATTCGAATAAAATTCATATTTTCTTCTATATTAATTAGTGTGAAATAAGCTAAGTGACCATGACATAAAGGAGCAAATATTTTTATCACTAATTAACTTCCATTGCCATCATTAGTATTTGATCATGCTGAACCTCGAGATTCAACTCATATAATTCATTAGAAAAGTGTTAGTAATACACTTTTTTTTCTTCTTAAACACAACATCCAATCTAAAACCAATTAATCATATTAATTCTACTCTCTATTGTCATGACCATTTAAAATACTAAAGACCAATTAATTAAAGGGATCAATCCCACCATCCATTGACTGACTATTTAAAATACTAATAATATCCGTCATTATCCTTACCTTAACTTGTCTTCGATATATACATATTTATCCAAACCATCTTTAAACTTTGAAATTTATAATGAATTGTATTTTTGTTTGTGGTAGCCGAAATTTAAACCGTAAACCTTACATATTATCTCTACCAACCGATACGAGAATTTATAATGAATTGTATAAACTCTATGGACTAAACTCATCAAAACTTTTTATTCATAAAATAAAAAAAAAATTAGTACTAAAAAATACACATAGTAGTAATTAGCAATTAAATTCCTTAAACATAATTAGCAATTAAATTCCTTAAATTAAACTAGTACTAAAAATACACATAATTAACAATTAAATTCCTTAACTAAAAATGTTAGTTGGATTGAAAAAGACAAAAAGAAAAGAAACTTAGGTAAAGGTGAAGTCAATCTTCTATTCTATTTCTACTTTTCTCTTTGTTAGCAAAAAAACTTAGTCCAAAAAGCTACAACCCATCATTATTAAAAGCCTCCATTAACAAACTTCCTCTTTTGACCCTTTCTTCTTATTTCCAAGATCCTTCTCATCATCAAAATCTTCAATAAAAAAAGGTTTTTTATTTTTATTTTCTTCTTATTTTTTTCTACCCTTTTGTACCCATTTCATGAATTTTACTTGCATGATTGCATCTGAAAAAGCCTTAAACTTTTATCAGTGATTTTGTTGATGGGTGCTTGTTGGAGTAATAAGGTTAAGTCTGTGAGTCCTTCAAACACAGGTTAGCTTTGATGAATCTTCTTCTTATACTTCAATTTTGATTCTGTTTGTAATTATTATTATTATGAGAGAGAGAGAGACTTAAAGTTGTGAACTTTATGGATAATTCTGTAATCATTTTCATTTAGATGAATCTATGGAATATTCTTGAGATCTTAGGAAGTGAAAGCTGCTATGATTTTTCTCAGCTTTTTTGATCTGTGCTTTTTTAATAAAGGAGTTTGATTTTCAGATACCCTTTTGGATTTTAGCTTTTATATCCCTTTTAAAAGCTTTAATCAGGGTCAATTTGGTTTAGGAGTGATTTTTTTTTTTTGGATGAATTCAGTATAATTTTACAAATAATTTGTAAATGTGTCTCTTTGGATTTTAATTCTGTTTCAAATTGATTAGATGAAAGGTTTTTCTTTTCTGTAATATAATTGGTTTGGGAAAGAAATTACTGTGATTTGAGTCTGAGGGGAATTCTTGTTGAGACAGTATAAGTATGGTTTGGATTTTTGTGAGAGTTCATGTGAATTTGGTATTAAGTGTCTGTTTTGGATTGACTTATTTGAGTTTATCTACTGACATAAGCTTTGTGAGACTGTTTAGGAGAACTTATGTATGACTTGGATTTTTGTGAGTTAATGTGAATTTTGAATTAAGGGTCAGTTTGGATTGACTTATTTGAGTTTAACTAGTCGCATAAGTTTTGTGAGACTGTTTATGAGAACATATGAAAACAGCTTATGACATTATAAGTTGTTTTCAGCTTATTTCCATAAGTTCTCTAAGATAGTTTATGAAAACAGTTTACAACTTATATGAAAACAATATAACTTTATTTTGTCTCTGCTATAGAAATATCTTATTCATAAGCACTTGCTTGTGCTATGAGCTGCAAATAAGTTGTTTATTGAGACATGGCCTAATAGTGATCATTTTGTTTGGTTTAAGGCCAATGGTGGTTGTGAATATTTTTAAGAATTTTTTGTTTATTGGAATTTTTTATGTAGGGTTCACTTCAAGAAGTGTAAGCAGAAGTGGCCATGACATCAGCTCAACTAGCAGGAACTCATCAGCCTCTATATCGGTCACTTCTCGAAGCGAGGGTGAAATATTGCAATCTTCCAACTTGAAAAGCTTCAGCTACAATGAAGTCAGAGCGGCTACAAGAAATTTCCGTCCGGACAGTGTCTTAGGGGAAGGTGGTTTTGGTTCAGTTTTTAAAGGCTGGATTGATGAGCATTCACATGCTGCCACCAAACCAGGAATGGGTATTATTGTTGCTGTTAAGAGGCTTAACCAAGAAGGGCATCAGGGTCACAGAGAATGGTTGGTAAGTATCATTTCTTCTTTGGTTACTCCTTAAGTTTCTCTCTGATGCCGATGCAGATTTTTTTGGCTCTATATTATCATTCATTGTATATTAACAAAGTTCTAGGCATCTGCTAGCTATTTAGCACTTAGGCTTCAGATTAAAGACGTGTCCAAATTAGTATCAATGTCTATGTGTCGGTGTCATTATCGTGTCGGGTGTCAGTGTCATTGCTTCATAGACTGCAAGCTTCTTTGGATTCTCTTTTCAATTTCCATATACGATCTTGTTAGGGGGGTTTTTCGGTGGAACTGTATGTTTGTTCTCTTTTGATCTTATTGGCATTATTGGTTATATCGAATAACTAAAACAGTTCACTTTGGGTGTACTTGACTAGTCGTACTGAAGTTCAACCGATAATGATTGTTTAATGCATAATTTGTTAACAATCTTCATGTTTGTGCTGTTTGGTTCAGGCTGAAATCAACTATCTTGGGCAACTTCAGCATCCTAATCTTGTCAAATTAATAGGATACTGCTTTGAGGATGAACATCGGCTCCTGGTTTATGAGTTTATGCCAAAGGGAAGCATGGAAAATCATCTTTTTAGACGTGAGTATCTTCTATTTCAGTTGAATTTATAAATTCCTTGTTCCTTCTTTATGCCTGTAAAAGTTTTTTTACCCTCAATAGTGACTTAATCCTCTATGTTCTAATACTAACGTCGCTTGAAATCATCATCTTCAATACAGGAGGTTCTTATTTTCAACCATTCTCTTGGAGTTTGCGAATGAAAATCGCCCTCGGAGCTGCGAAAGGTCTTGCTTTTCTCCATAGTACAGAACCTAAAGTCATATACCGTGACTTCAAAACTTCGAATATACTGCTTGATTCTGTGAGTACATAATTTCAACTTTAGCATGGCCTTTTTATTGTTGAATATAATGTATTCGGTAGTTCCTTACTTAACTTCATGGCCTGGTGCTTTGCAGAACTATGATGCTAAACTTTCTGATTTTGGGTTGGCTAGAGATGGACCAACTGGAGATAAAAGTCATGTCTCTACTCGGGTCATGGGAACCCGTGGATATGCGGCACCAGAGTATCTAGCAACAGGTATTAACAGCTCCGGTGATTGACAAATGTATTTATTCCTAATGTAGTTTTTCGGGCCTCCTCCACCAGTTTTCTCTAATTAACTATATGAAGCACTGACATGGACACAACACTGAAACGTAGACACTAACAATAGTGTGAGAAAATAAATTAATTGAATGAATACACGTGTCAGCGTCTGACACCGACATGTGTTGGACACCAAACACGTCTATAATCAGAGGTGTTGGTGCTACAGAGGTCACTAACAATGTTGTTCTGGTTGATAGACGATATTATCAAAATACTTTTTCTGGTCACTTTCTTTTATCTTATACGCAAATTTTCTTAAGCTGTATTTACTCAATTATTCTATCGGCAGGGTTATTTACAATACTATAATAGATCCCTGAATCTTTAAGGTTTTTACAGAATAACAATGACGAAGGTTTTCGCCAGTACCTTTTTACTTTTGATAAATTTGCACAATCCCTAACTTCATGAAATCTTCTCTTGCAATTTTCACCTAGTTTTCTGCCCTCATGTGATTTGATTACAACTGAGCAGCTTTATAGATTTCCATATTAATTAGTAAGTGATTCCAATTAAACTTTCATTACTGAATAATATTTGTTTTGCTAGGCCATCTTACTGCAAAGAGCGATGTATATAGTTTTGGAGTAGTTCTTCTAGAAATTATATCAGGAAGACGTGCCATAGACAAGAACCTGCCATCCGGAGAACACAACCTAGTAGAATGGGCCAAGCCTTACCTATCCAACAAACGCCGAGTTTTTCGCGTAATGGATCCACGACTCGAAGGTCAATATTCACACAGCCGAGCTCATGCTGCAGCTGCCCTTGCTTCACAATGTCTTTCTGTGGAGCCCAGAATAAGGCCAAATATGGACGAGGTTGTTAAAACATTGGAGCAGCTTCAGGAACCAAAGGACGGTCATAAGAAAGGTTCTGATCACCGCGCGCGCAATTCCAATCTCGGCCACAATGCATCCGGCAAAGGTAATGCGGATGCTACTAGAAAGGCTTCTGCTTATCCTAGACCGTCTGCTTCTCTCCTTAATGTTTGAGTTTTTTGTGACGCGGCATATGTAACGTGAACGCAAAAAAGTTCAGAGGTATAGGTGATTGTAACGTGTACCGTATTTATGTAAGCAATGTATAGTTTCTGTTGTTTTTTGTATGGTTGTATTTTGAGGCACATTAGAAAATTCAGTTCTTGTGGTCCTTAAGTTGTTTATTGCTATTGAACCATGTCTGTATAAAACTGCAGCATTGTCTATGCGGATGATGTTCTACTTTTTGATCTTGCTTGTAAGGCTCAGTCTAGTGTGCACCATCCGGTGGTGAGTAGCGTATCCAGAACCGTAGTCCAGAGGGTTCACATTTTGAGTTCTCGAGCTTCTTGGGCTAGTGGTACAAAATATAAATTAAGGGAGTTTAAAATATAAAATATATAGGGGTATATTGGTTTTTCTTGTGCTCTGCCCCTGGTCGTGGTGCACCATACACCATTGTCAAATTAATTACAAACTGATCCCTCCACTTTACAATATTTTTTCCAAATTTCCCCACCTCCCATAACCTTGAATCTCCTTAATAGTATATACATCAAATAACCTTAATCATAAACACCATCTTGAACCAAAAAAACCAAAAGGTAACACCATCTGGATGGATTGGATATCCTTTCCATAAAAAATTGTTCAATTTTTTTTTTTTGAATAAATAAAAAATTGTCTAATTGGTTAATTAACTTTGATTTGATTCAGTGGACCATGGAAATATTAAATTTTATTCTTAAATTTTTAGTGAATTATAATTGTTTTGATCCATGTATTACTATCAAATCTAAATTCATTGAATCAATCTATTTTGCCACCCCTATTTATGATTGTAGAAGTTTTTGGTCAGTAACCTCTTAACTACAACTAAATTTATAATTCTTGAAGTTGTTGTCTTGGTGTGGGGGTGGGTGAGGTGATTATGATGAGGGAGTTGGTTGTAGAGGTCTGGTGGCTGGGGAAAAGGGATTAGAACTTATGGGATGGGATGGGGGTAAACTTGGAATACTATTGTGAAGTAGAGGGTCTTTTTGGAAATAATTTGACAATGGTTTTTGGTACTAGGTACAACACCCTAGACATAAAGTGTTTTGTTCTGAAGGTAGTACTCCATCCGGTCTTTATTATAAGAAACAATTGATTTTTTTAAGTTCATTGAATAATTAATGTATCTTGTTATAAATATAGACTAGATACATCACTTACACAATGAATCTAAAAAGTTAATTGTTTCCTATAATGAGGACCGGATGGAGTAATCAAGTGGTATACAAAAGATGTTTAATATCTTCTTTTAATATTTTCTCTTTTTTTTTTCTTTTCAAATGATTAAAAAGTTTGATCATCGATTTCAATATATCACAATTTCTCCGTCAATTAAATTATATCCACGGATGACAAGTTTTATCATTCTTAACAAATTATTAAATATGAAGTACATGACATGCATTCATTACATAGTGCATTCAACTAGTTTCACATAGATTTAACTGTACTTCCCTCCTATCTCTTTTTGTTAAACCTTAAAGTTAAATATACATTTTTGATGATAGCGAACAACTTCAAAAGACCATTGTCAGGAAAAAAGAAAATCAAATTTTGCTTTTGTTTTTAAATTTTAATAGCATTGACAATTATTTTTAAACGTGATTATTGATATTATGATTTTAGAAGATAAATTTGGTTTTAAAGTGACGTTTCTTTGGTCAAAGCAAAGAAAATACTCATTTCATTTTTCTAAATATTACAAATTTTACCATAAAAGAATAGAGTTAATAATCCTCTCAAAAAGTAAAATAGAGTTAATAATTCTTATATCTTTTAAACAAAGACGATTTAAATTCTCTCCTAAGAAGATAGTTTTGTCAAAAAAAACTTGATCAAAAGATAATGGATACCATTGACTGCTAACAGAGACTGCTTTTTGTTCAATCGTGGCAGCATTGCAGGTTACGTCTTCAAAGTATGATTGTAGGTTACGTCTCCACGTATGTACTTCAACCATTTTTTCCATTATCTTTTTGATTTTTAAATACTAAAGCTTCTTAGTGGTTGACCTTTGTCGCAATTTATATCTACTTTTTCAATTATATATTTCATTATAAATAAAACTAATCAGGTATCGTGTCCCTTCTAGTTTAACTCAATTGATATTGATAGAGACATTATCATACATTCGATATAATGTTTTCTTATTATTCTTATTAAGTGAATGAATTTCTAACTTCTGTATAACTTGACAAAAAAAAACTAATACTAATAATGTCTCACACAAAAAAGTCTAACCTCTAATTAAGTTGATAGTAGTTTTTATTTTTTTTGAAAAATTACCCATAATATCCACTATTAAAATAAACAAATATAACGCTTTCTTGCACAATACTAGTTTTAGTTGACCTATACAAAAAAATAAATTCCTTTGGACCTTTTTTTTTGTTTCTTTTCTGCAAAGTTTTAGGGGGAGTCGTGTTCTATGCTTAGACAAAAACTACTTAAGTTGACATCATTAAAAAGAGGAGAATGAAAATTGTCTCTATCTTTTGATTAAGTAGTAGTTTATGTTTTGAGTTATATCATTAGTTTTTTAACAATATCTGTTCAATTTAGATCACATACTTTATGTGTTGTTAGAAAGATTGTGAAGTTTGAAGTCAGGTTTAGATCACATGCTCTCCACAAGTGTGTTGTTAGAAAGGTAGTGATGTTTGGAGTCATGTTTTGTGTTCTATCTGATCAAAATCTAATTTTTAGTAATTTGATTCGATTCATATATTGCATTGCATATTCTAAATTGAATTATTCAAGCTCTCATGTGTTTGGTTCATGAAAATTTGTTCAAAATCTATTTTTTAGTGATTTGATTTGATTCATATATTGCATTGCATATTTTGAATCGAATCATTCAAGTTCTCAGGTGTTTGACTCATAAAAATTACATTTGAATCAATTCAAATTATTTTTAATAGATTCAAATATGTCCTGGAATTTCTTGAATCAACTTAATGTTTTTCTTAATCTATTCAATCTTAATCTAACATTATTTGAATTGATTCAAAGATTCTCTAAATCTATTCAATCTTCACGCCGACCCGGATTTCATATTTTACACTATTGAATCAGTTCATGGTTTTTCTGATTCAATTAAAACTTTTTTTTAGTGTTATTGTGGGGCAAACATACTCCTCTTACACTTACCTATATAGAGTTCCATCCACTCATTCTCTCATTTAGGAAATCAATTTGCAAAAACACTATAAAGTCTACAACCTCTCTCTTTCTACAAACTTCTTCAAATTAAACACTTTTTCTAAGAACTCTTGTAGGATTTGAGATCTAAATTGTTAGACTGACATAGGATAATTGTAAGTTTGGTTTCTTTCATGGATTTTGGTGGAGCGATCAAGGACCTAAAGGAAAGCAGGTACTTTTCACCTCCAAATGTAATCGTGGAGGTTGTTTCTCAAACATTCAAGGGTATCAAAGAGGAGGCATAACAAAGAAGATTTTTTTGTAGAAGAAGATCGAAGGATTGAATTCAAGCGTGAGGTTCTTGTGGATTGTCCAATTTCTAGAGAGCTTGAAGATTGAAGTCTTGGTGTGGCTGCTTAGCATAGAAGATCTTAGGAATCGAATGAATCTTTGTAATCATACACTTGTAAACATTTCAAACAAAATAATGCAAGCTCGTTGAAGAGGCATTTTCTTCTACAAATATAGGTTGTACCCCTAGCGATAACAAAAAGGAGGAGCCTCTATAAATCCAGATTTCTTCTTTCGCGTATCCTTTTAATTTCAGCATTTTACATTGATATATAATGTTATTGATTATTTTGCTTAAACCTATAATATCAATTAATCATTGATTGGGATCAATACACAATCAATTCAATCACATTATATCTTGGTAATTAACTCATCAATAATCCTTTTCATATATAAAAGTTGTTAATATCTTGTGTAGTGATTTTTTGTTTAACATTAGGTTTGATTTGAAATAACATAGGTTTTGTGCATTGTAAAGTGTTAACTTTTGATTGATTACAATACAATTCTTAGTTGAATATCTCATTCAAATTGAATTGTTGATTCACATTGAATAACTCTTATCATTAGTACTTTGTGCACGAATCCGATTAGTCATATATTTTTCAAAGAGAATTTCAAAACCACTTTTCCGTAAACTTTTTAATCGGAAAAAGCTATTAACCCATCTAACTAGTTTCCTCTTGTTACCATCATATCGTCCAACAAAAGTAACTCTGCTAGAAATGTTGATGTGTCACATTATGTGACATAAGAAATGTCAAAGCAGATTACACTATTTGTTTAGGGCCGGCTTAACAGGCTTCGGGCTATTTAGCCCAAATGGGTAGCAACTATTAGGGCATGCTAAAAAGCCACGAATAAATTTCTACTAAAAATATATGGCCAAAACCCTATGTTTTATCCGGGTTGGCGGACCGACCAATATGCGTTAGTCCATTTTGCCAACTGTGTGTGACATATAGTTGATGTCATGTCACACAAAACCCTAAACACAAGTTTCATAGTTTATTTATAAGCGATATATATGCATTATAACAAGAGTACAAGGGATACTCTAACCCATGTACAAACAATACTGAAACACTCGAGCATACAAACTACATGATTAGTACACCTAAATAATTAACAAACAATAGATCATAATTTTTATGTTACAGGCAAATTTGTTGAAGAAAATAAACTATGTTCTATTATTGACAATTATAAAAATTAAATTTTATTTACCAAAAACGTCAACGAAATAAAATTTAATTTTTTGAATTTTTATTACTCATAACGTAGAATATTGATTATTTTTTATGAGAAAATGTTAAAAATTTAATATGATTCTTTTAAACAATGAAATAATATTTTTTTTATGAAATGAAATGACAAATAACTCTTTACACCTCAATTTGTAAAGCAAGAGTATCGGTAGAAGTTTCCTTTTTATTTTATTTTTTTGCTTGTGGATGCTTACCCTTTTATCCCCATTTCAACAAATTTGCATTTTCACCCTTAAAATAGTTCGCTTAAATAATTGCATCCGGTAAGCCTTAACTTTTAGGAGTGATTTTTTTGTTGTTGGACAAATCCCATATAATTTCACAAATAATTCATGAATGTTATCTCCTTCCTTGGATTTTAATATTCTTCCAAATTGATTAGAAGAAAGGTTTTCTTTTCTGCAACATAATTCTTCTAGGGAAAGAAATTAACGTGGAGCCTCCCCCCCTACTATCTCAAAGAATGGTTGGTTAGTATCGACTCTTTTTGAAACCACTCATATATGTGACTTCAAATATATTGCTTGATTCTGCATGCACATGCATTTAACGTAGTTTTTTGGAGTTTCCTCCACCGCAGTAATCTTTTGTTTAATTAAAGTCATTTTCTTTCTCAAAAAATAAACTAAAATTGAAGCCATGTTCATTTTTTTTAATGAGTGAGTTGAAAAAAAACCAATGAGAGGAGAATTATTCTTTGATTGCGTAATATGTACAAGAAATTTCTCTTTTTGCAGAGAAACAATTATAATTTGTTGAATTATAAAGATCCTAACATAAATACAAGATATTGACCGTAAAAGACAACGTAAAAATAAAATAACTAAAGATGGAAACAATATAAAAAGGCATCTGTGACACTCCCCGCAAGATGGCTTGAAAATGTCTTTTCCTTAGAGAACTTTCTTATCATGTAGTCTATAGGTTTATTGTATACTCATTTGGTTAAGATATCTATCAATTGTTCCATACCGGAGATACAAGTGAGAGATATGTCGGTCCATTTTTTATATTTTCCATGATGAAATGTTTGTCAACTTCAACATCTATTGCATACTTTTTAATCAACACAATTTTATAGGTAGGAGATTATCAAACTTTAATTCTTACTAGCCCATTATATTGGTTAGATATGCATGCACCATCATAAGAAGAAAGCAAGAAGCAAGAAATTGACAGGGTAAGAACCTTAGATTAGAAATTCAGTGTTTCTATTTAGTTCTCTCCGCATTTTTACCAAATTTCAATCACAATGGATGTTAGCTAGTTCTTTTATAGTACAATCTCCTGATAAGTTTTTTATGTGAGTAAGAAAATTAAAATGTTTAGTATAAAGTTGACCCTTCAATTATTTGTTTATTGAGTTTTGCTGAAAACTTATCTTCACAAAACATAACAAAATACATTGACTTTATTCTTCCAATTTGTCATTTTTAAGTTACGCTAAATCTTTTAAGAAAGTCCTAGTAGTTCATGTTAGTTTTGTGAATTTTATTAAAATATGTATTACATTCTTCATCATTGTTGAAATATCAGACTATCAATGAAAACATGATAGGTTTTATCTTTAAATTCAATGTATTTTTGTCAATGAAGAAAAAACAATTTAGCTAAACTCAACAAACAAAATAATTGCAGAGTCAATTATATACCAAAAATTTTATTTTCTTACTCAAATAAAAAACTTACTTGGAGATCGTACCATAAAAGAACGAGTTAATATCATGATTGAGATTTTGTCAAATAACACATGGTAAAAAATAGAACACTAAATTTCGATCCAAAGGTTCTTACCCTGCCAATTGCTTTCTTCTTATAATGGTGCATGCATAGTGTAACAAATATAACTTTCTGTATATAAAATTGTATTGTGACAACAAGTATGTAATATTTCTTGCATACAATCTAGTCCTACACGACAGGAATAAACAAGTGGAAGTTGTTTCATTAAAAAATAATATAGGTGATGCATATCTTCCCATTTCTAAAAAATAATATTAGAGGAAACTGCACGTTCCAGTTTTAGGCCTTTGAATTACAAGGAGATTTTTCCGCCAGTATGCGCCTGTCTCAGGCCTTACCATCATCTTCCAGCTCAAAATTAGGAGTAGATAAAATTGACCACGATGAAGGAATTTTGAGACCTACCGGGCCAGTTATGTTGATCATAATGCTGATATGGATGGGGCGATGCAGTTGGTTCTGGACATGAGGGTGTTGCTGTTGTGGACGGATTGCGCCAATAACCCGCTTGTATGTTGTGGGAACTGGTCATCATATTGTGGTGGTTTTCGTGAAAGCTTTCCAGATCGATAACGTCCATTCCAAACGCTATCAAAAGAATCGTACTGTAGAAAACATTTCAAAATCAATATGGACTACAAATGAATATATAAGAAATTTGACCAAAACGATTCAAATTAACTTGATTCCATGACAAATATTGCTAAAGTAGGTAAATGGAATATTCTATTGTTTGTGAAATATCTATCAGAGAGAGGGAGAAGAGGAAAACAATGTTTGGCTTTAATTTTGTGGGATTTGGGAGTTGAGTAATGGTTGCATATTCTCTATTCAGTTAGTCAATATTGACTTAATATTGAATCTCATGTAGATTATATAGACATTTTTTTTGCAAGGTCTATAGTATCTAACTTCGTGTTTTCACATGAGCTTCATCAGGGAAATGCTAGCAACGTCAAATAAATCATCTATGTCACTTTTCTCGTCTAATGCTTTTTATCATATGAACTATATAGACAAAACAACACTAAACAATTACTACTCTTTGGTTCTTATGTATCTCTTAAATATCTTTTCCTTGACAAATTATTCAATATTTGATAAACTTCTGAATATATTCAAAACTATTGTATAAAGTGAAGAAGAGGTTGTTGTAGTTGATCATGTTTATGTGATTACATGTGTATATTTCCATGTTTTTGGTGTCTTTTTCATGCAATATGTAAATACGAGTCTCCTGAGTTTCGCTTTTCTGAAATGTCTGGGATTTTAATGATTTAATATTTCATGTGTCTCATTGCTTCCTTTACTTAAAAAAATGCAACTATATGTTGTTTTTGATTTTTATTTTCAAGTGCTTGAAAATGTGATTATCTTAGTGATGATTGGGTAACATTGTATACAAACACTTGTGATGACACTAGGTCATACACTACTTTTATCTCAGTTTTTATGTAATTCTAGTTGAGTTCAGGTGTTTTTTGGCATAAGTTAGAAGCTACAAAAGAACGATTCTGGCACTTGAAGGAAGCAAAAATCGTGCTCCGATTCTGCATAACGTAGCCCGATTTTTACTCAAGTTTTGAAGCCTTTGCTTCGTAAAAAATCGGGCTACGATGGAACTCCACCGTGCTCCAATTTGAGGAGCGTCAAACCACGTTTTGAAATTTAAGAAGAAATCGTGCTCCGATTTCCAGCATCGGGCTCCGATTTCGGCGAGACTCAGATTTTTATTATAAAAGGGAATTGGTTTTCTGAAGCAAGGGTTAGAAATTTTGGAGAGAAAAACATACTTTTGGAGCTAGATCATTGAGCAGAAGGTGGGAGACCATCAAAAACTCACAGTTGGTTCCTAATTACATGTAATGAATTCTTCTTTATCATTAGTTATTTATGCATTAGCCATGAGTAGCTAAATCTTTTGTGATTAGGTCAAGAGATGATTCTGTAACAGCTTATGTGATGTAACCTGAAACTCTTAGTTTATGAATGTCAATCTAGTTTATTCAGTTTATATTGTTCTTAATGCTTTTATGATTCTGACCAAATATAATTGATCTAGAAATTATACGACTACTGACACTAGCGTGTAACTCGGAAACATGTATGCTGTTCAACTTAACGGACAATCTAGGGATGGAAAGTTGTTAGGTTGTGATAATTGAATTAACGAACTGACAAACTTGTGATAATTATAGGTTCACCTAAGGAATTAGGGAATTATGATTAGATAAGAGAACTTAGTATCAAGGGATTGACCTAAGTTAATGTGTTAATTCGTCGTTGGCTTGTGACATTCGTAGCTTAAGAAACAGGTTGCATAATTAGTGATGTGCAGATGAATCAAATGACCTAGTCATCTCTCTCTAATTACTTCAAAAACCAACTCTTTGCTACTAATTTATTTACAATTGCACTCAACTCCAATTGCCTAAGCCCCCCCCCCCCCCCCCCAATTTAATTATATCTTAAGGTTAACGTTCTTGTTAAGTAGAGATTGAAACAGTCCCTGAGGAACGAATTATTATATTACGAGATTTAAATTAGTACACTTGCTAATTTTCTATCAACTTGTATACATCATGAAATTTGGTCATGTTCATTCTCAAAAGTGAGAATTATTTTCTTTCATCCGTTTTTTAGAGTTGTAAATGAGTGATGTTTCACTTCTAGCTTCTTAAATGTCACTATAATTCTTGTATATTTTGATGATATCATCCTCGCAGACAACTCTCTTTATGATTTTACACATATCAAGTCCATTCTTCATTATTCAATCAGAATCAAAGATCTTGGTGAACTTAAATATTTTCTTGGCTTGAAAGTTGCTCATTTTGAGAGAGATATTTCCCTATACCAAAGAAAATACTTCATAGACTTGCTTGTTGATTCAGGTCTAACCTCTTCTAAACCTGTTTCTACACCGTCTGATCCTTCTATAAAGTTGCATAATGATTCCAGCTCACCATATGAAGATATATTTTCCTATAGAAGATTGGTTGGCAGGTTACTATACCTTAACACCACTAGACCTGATATCACCTTTGTTACTCACAAATTGAGCCAATTTCTCACTAAACCCACACATGTCCATTACAATGCTGCTACGAGAGTGTTGAGGTATCTTAAAATTTTCCCAGAAAAAGGCTTATTCTTTCCTAGAGACTCAAATTTCCACCCGCTAGGTTTCTCAAATGCTGACTGGGAGGTTGTTTAGACTCCACAAGATCAATATAGGAAAATGCTTTTTAGGTAAATTTCTTATTTCTTGGCGCAAAAAAAAGAAATTGAATGTGTCTAGATTCTCATTTGAAGCTGAATATAGAGAACTTGCAGTTGCAACTTGCGAATTGCAATGGATTTTGTACCTTCATAAGGATTTACAGCTATAGTTCAACTGCCACTTAGTCAAAGAAAAATTATAAGCTGGTGTCGTGTTATTGCATAATGAGATAACTTGTAAGTTTCTGTTAGCATACAGTTGGTATATAATAGTCCATATATAAGCTGTAATTAATTGGTCGAATGAAGTTTAATTACGCATAATTTTTTTGAGTTTTTAAGAAGTATGACAATTGGATTTAGGATTATAGGTGATGTGCCACTATATTTTATATATCGATAGTGTAAAATAGGACTTAAGCTTATGAGGAGAGCCCAACCCAAAAGACTAGTCCATTAAGTGGGAGAACCTCAAGGCTTAAGTACCACATCAAGCACTTTGATATATTCGATGTGGAACTCCTAACAGATAGTGCCACTAGTAAAGTAATGTATGTGCATAAAACAGATAGAAAATCAGTTAATATCCATCACCATGCTTACGAAACAAGCAACTCACGAGACAACAAAGCCAACCTAACAAAAGAAGAAGATAAATAAAAAATACAATAAAGGTGAAAGTGATAATTCCTGCATGATGATTCTTTTTGACAATATTACAGCTTGCAAAGATTTAATCACATGCTCACTCAACAACTACCTACAGTATCACATGGACAAGATAAAATATTACCAAAATGATACAAACAACATATGCACTTTCTTAAAGAAAAATTAATAGTAATATACTTGACATGTAAGAGGAATTGTTGCAAGCTCTTCTCTAAGTAACAAAGGATGCTTCATTCATCTATAAAAATTAAGCATTAATAAGCATCATCAATAATGAATGATAGAGTGCTTCATTCATCTATAAAAGAAAACTATTTGCGAGACCTCAAACTCATATCACCACTACAACCAAACTCATCATCTTCTTCTAACTCATATTAGGAAGAAAAAAAAAATGAAAGCAACAAATAACATCAAACCCAATCACAATAACCAAAAGCCAAATAGAACTTGCCCACTATTACATTCTCATTTCACATGATAAAATCACATGCTTCATGATCCAATGTGGTGTTATGTCTTTCCTTCGAAAATTGAAGTTGACATATTACTTCTTGAATTTCTTGACCAAAATCTAGTTTTTCTTCTTCTTTAATTTAGCCTTTTAGAGGGTCTATTTTCAAACTACACCCAAGTTATAGAGGTATTTGAGGAATATTTTTTTTTAACAGTGAAGGCTAATTATGAAGAATTTAGAATTAGAAGTGTGTAATTTGTTTTTTTAATTAATTAGTTTTACATAGGCTATTTTAAAACCTATTGAGATATTAACCATATATATGCTTGTTGCAATACAGTTTTATATGTAGAGAATTATATACTTCAATTCTTGTAGGAGCTTTTCCAGCCAACTTAATATGTTGGTTAGTATATGCATGCGCCATTGTAAGAAGAAAATACTAGACATGGTAAGAACCTTATAGTAGAAATTCAATGTTTTTATTTTATTCTATGTGCTCTTTGATAAAATTTCAATCATAATGAGTGTTAACCGGTTTTTTATGGTACAATCTTCTGGTAAGCTTTTTATGTTAGTAAGGAAAATGGGGTTTTTATATATAGTTTACTCTTCAATTTTTTGTTGTTGAGTTTTACTTTATCCTTTAAATTTGTATTTCTTCAAGTTATGCCAAGTCTTTTAAGCAACCTCAGTAATATGCGGTGAGTCTTTGCAAAATAACCATGATATAAACTCATGACAAGATCGGAAGAGTATAATCTTTATGAATCTTTTGATTTGATTAAAAATATATTATTTTAATCAAGTCTATAGGTATGAATAATTTTGATACATTATTGCAAAATAAATAGAAATAGTGCATTAAGAGATTGTTGTGTTGAAATTATTCAAAAGCTTGATTATTCCTTTTTTACTGAGGAATCAAAATCTGGTTATTTCCTTGTAGACTTGCTAGAAAGAAGTCTCTCTCAAAGCAAATTCTTAAATGTATATAAGTTGATATTTTACTCGTGACATTCACAAAATACATAGTTTCCTCTGAAACTTTAAAAACTTTAATTGATAGAAGACTATTTTGCTGACAATATAAACGTGCACGACGACATGGAAGAAGAAGAAGAAGAAGAGGAAGAGGAAGAGGAAGAAGAAGAGGAAGAAGAGGAAGAGGAAGAGGAAGAAGAAGAAGAAGAAGAAGAAGAAGAAGAAGAAGATGAAGAGGAAGAGGAAGAAGAACATTTATTTGGACACTCTAAGATGATTCGAAAGAAGAAGAACATTTATTTGGACACTTTAAGATGATTCGAATTGCTTAACTACTCTTAAACAATTATTCTTTAAGTCTAGCTATACTACATTGGTTGTGCTCATTTGTGCAATTTGTCATAAATGTCGTTATTACAATATGCAAAAATGAGCATACATTTGTAGCATAGTAACACTTTTCGAGCATACATGTCGACGAGTATTTGGGAGTTCTAATTCTATCAAAGTTCTTAAGTATAGTCTCTTCTTGTCGTAATGCATATATATTGTGTCGGTAAAATAGCCTTCTTCTATCAATTGAAGCTTGTTGTCTTTATCTTCGTTTTTCTACTTCATGTTTGCACATGACCTTCATCTGGCAAATGCTAGCAACAACAAATAACACATCTATGTCACTTTTCTCTTCTAATGCTTTTATCGTATGAACAATAGTGAAAACAATGTCAAACATGAGAATTCAAGTTAGTTCTCAGCTTACTTGCGTAGCAAGTAAACCATAAGACACTAGTGTAGCACACAATTTTCCAATGTATGAGACATCGGATAGCACAAGCGTTAGTTGGATAACAGCTATTGACAAATGGATACAATTTGAAGTTGGTTATGCTTTTGTACTCTATAAATAGCTTGCTTGTAACAAACCCATCTTCAATAATCAAAATCACATTTTCTTGATTAGTTTCTCTCTATTTTCTATTTGCTTTCCCTCTGATTTCACCATCTTCATCTACCTAGTAATGATCTTCAACAAACAATGCTAATCAATTTCTATGTTTTGGTTCTTGTGTATCTCTTGAATATATATCTTTTCCTTGACAAATTGAAGAATCTTTGTTAAGTTGCTGAATATTAATATTGTAAAAACTATTGTTATAAAGTGAAGAAGAGATTGTTGTAGTTGATCATGTTTCTATAATTACATGTGTATATTTCCATGTTGTCAAGGTATGAGTTACACATGAAATGCAAATTTTTTGGTGTCTCTTTTCATGCTATATGTAAATATGAGTCTCCTGAGTTTTGCTTTTCTGAAGTGTCTGGGATTTCAATGATTTAACACTTCATTCATATCATTGCTTCCCTTACAAAAAATAAATGCAACTATGTTGTTCTTTATTTGGATCTTGATTTAGCTTTGTTCATGATTTTTATTTTCCAGTGCATGAAAATGTGATTATCTTAGTGGTGATTGGGTAACATTGTATACAAACACTTGTATACATCATGACATTTGGACATGTTCTTTCTCAAAAGTGAGAATTATTTTCTTTCATCTGTTTTTTAGAGGTATAAATGAGTGATGTTTCAACTTCTAGATTCTTAAATGTCAACTATCTTGCAAATTAGAACTGTATGCTATTTCAAAAGATCATGCTACATATATTTCAACAAACAAGTAATAACCACTTCTTTCTCTCACTTATGGGGTTAAAAGTATAACTGAACTGAAATTATTAGACTGTGTGTATGTTTGTGTCAGGCATGTTCTTCGCAAATATGCAAACGTGGTTCTAGTTTTTGCTTTTTGTGAGAAAGATTTTGCTTAGCTGCATTTGTTTGTTTGCACAAACTTGACATTAGTTGATCTAGTTTATTAGAATTTAGCATTGGTATAAATGGTGGTCAAGTTCAGGTACCTTATTAGCTTACATTGATTTGGTTTTATAGTCCATCTTTTTTATTTGATAATTGAGAATAACTATAACATAACATTTTTGCCTTATGGTAACAAATTTAGGATAGTACTAAATGAAAGAAGGTCAGAACAATGGGAGGGCATCATACAAGAACTGGTGTCTCAGAGACTCAGACACTACAAATGGCCACCAATTGAACTCTCTTGACATTGGAAGTCAGGTTTATTTCCTTACCTCTTTTATAGTCGAATGGACCAAGCCCTACCTATCTAACAAACGTAGATATTTTTTGCGTGATAGATCCACGATCGAAGGTCAATATTCACATAGCCGAGCTCATGTTGCAGCTGCCCTTTCTTCACAATGTCTTTCGGTGGAACCCATCAGGCCAAACATGGACAAGGTTGTGAAAATTTTGGTGCAGCTTGAGGAACCAAAAGATACACAGAAAAAAGGTTCTGATCACCGTGTTTGCAATTCTGGCCTCACCCACAGTGCATATGGCAAAGGTAATGCAGATGCTCCTAAAAATAGTTATGTTTATCCTATACCGTCTGCTTCTCTCCTTCATGCTTGAGAGTTTTTTGTGACGCGGCATATGTAACGTGAATGCAGAAATATTCAGAGGTATAGGTGTTGTAATATGAACTATATTCATGTAACCAACGTATAGTTTATGTTGTTTTTCCTATGTTTGTATTTTGAGGTACATTAGAAAAATTCAGTTTTTTTTGTGCTTAAGCTGTTTATTGTTTGTTGAACCATGTATGTATGAATAGGTAATGCACCATACACCATTGTCAAATTAATGATAGCAAACAACTTTAAATGATCAATTTAGGATTTTCGGTTTTGTTTACAATTTTTAATGGTAACTACAATTAATTTGAAACTTTAAAATTAGTATTATGATTTTAGAAGATAAGTTTTGGCTGAAACATAATATTTGTTTTTTTTTTTTTAAATAAAAAACCATACTGTAAAGGAAGAAAGAAAATCTTGCAATGATTCACTTACCATCACCAAAAATGGAAAATAAATTCTGACAAAGATTCACATACCATCACTAAAAACGGATAATAAAAGGAAAAATACATTTATCAATCATCTGGACCATGTTTTTTGGGTTCAGATTATATAATCCGGAAACAAAATTAGAAATTCAGAGGAGGCGCTAGAAGCTATTAGGGTGAGAAAAGAAAATCTCCAAAGAAACATGACAAATGATGGAGAAGACCCAAAAGGTCTAGAAGGAGCAAAACATCTATAGGCCCAATTAGAACAGAAAAATCTACGAGAATTTCTTTTTAGACCCCTCAATATCTCTTAGGCCCTCCGAAAATATGTCTTTACTTCTAATATATATGTCGGGTAGATACATCCCAAAATCTTTGGCGGAGCCAGAAAAAAAGTCTCTGATGGGCCACTAAAATAAACAATAAAGTACAATATAATTTTTTTGTGTGAATCTTTTATAGTTTTATTTTAGTTGTCTTCAACAAGAAATGTAATATAGTTAACTCATATAGTCCTAACAATACGAAAACATACTTTATCCTTAATATAAGTAATTGGTATATATGTATGAAAGGTCATTTTTTAAACTTTATAAATACCAAATTATTTGGCCACTTTGCTTTTACTTTCTTATAACACTTCATCGTGTTCAAATAAGTGGAAAACAAAAAAAGAAAGGGAAAAGCAACAAGAGTTGGCTGAAACTTTTATCTTCGGTTCTATCCTTACTTATGTTCTCATATTTTTTTTCTTTACCAAAGGTTAAGAAATTAGTTTGCACATTGCAATTAAGGCAAGCGGGAATAGATTAATCAAATTAGAAATGGTAATGAAGGATGTTCAAAGCAACGGTGACGACGGCGAAAAAGCAAATCAACAAAGACATAGACATGCAACAACAAAACACCTATCAATTCAAAAATCAACAAGAGACAAGAAGTTTTTCAAATTCGAAGTGAAAAATTGAGACAGGGAGTGAGAGAGAGACTACGAAGAGAGCTTTCACCACAACAATGGCAGCGCCGATTGGGTAGATTGAAAGCGGAACGGACAACGACAGTAAAAGAGTTGAAGAGGAAAGTTGAAGTTGGAAATTGTATGCATTAGAAGAGCATGAGTGAAGGAAGGGCCGTGCTTAAGTAGCGGAGAGGGTGGGACATTTTCTATTTTTCTTTAATAACAATAGGTGTTTTAGTAATTTTCTTATAGAAAAAATTGGTTTTGCTTTTGGGTGGGTGGGTCGTGGTCCACCTTGGCCTATACAAAGCTCTGCCACTGTCCCAGATGGTTTAGGAGTTATCTCTCGGAATGTTAGGGAGTTAACTCCCAAATGACTGTATAAGTTAGCATATACACTTTAACAACCTCAAAAAAAGGATTTAAACGAACAAATTATGTAAACAAATAACTTAGAACAAAAAAAAAATTGGCATAAATTACTTAAGCCAAATACATAGGTTCCTAACCAAATAAATTACATAGTTTAACATCAAGAACTAAGTGAAAAGTAGGCTTGGAGAGCAAATAGAATGGTTTGAAATCTTTGAAACACCAAAATAATGTAACTAACAATTTGTTCATTTGGTTGTCATGTAAATTAGACATCTGAGAGATAACTCCCTATCTACGGAACATATATTAGAGTAAAAATGAAATTATATGGGGCATAAGAGACATTGAGATGGCTTAAAAAGAAATTCTCAAAATATAGAAAGTTCATCAAGGAGCTCATTGTGGGCGAAAAGATTTTACTTGGCTATTTTATTAAGGGAATTTCTCTTCTCACGTGCCCTCCAATATTTTCAAAATACTCTTGTTCGAATTATATAATCTGAAACCGTTTTGCAGATTTTTGGATTGTATAATCTAAAACCTATCAAAACTCATAATTCATATTATAACTGGTATGAAGATCTCAACTGACGATCATACTATCCCCATACAATTTTTAGGATAATATGAATAGTCAATAGTGACCCTGGTATCATAACTCACTCACAAATGAAAAATAAGAAAGAAAAGTGTAGAAGGAATAAAAAGTGAAGAATGAATAAAAATTTGAAGGATGCAAGGCTATGTATTGCCGTAAAATGTTTATGGCTTGTAACTACAATCAAAGGAAACATGTAAAATGTCTAAACCAACCAAAAGTGAATTAAACACACCACAAATCGTTCAAGCCTTGCGTGTAACGCCAAACTGTGTTAAAACTTAAACTTTGGAGGATTAGGTGCATTTCAGTCAGATTATATAATCTGATCAGTGTCCAAAACACAGAAAATTTAAAAAAATAATAAACTAGCATTAAATCAAGTTTTACAACATAGTACATTAAACACAAAAATTTCAACAACATACTTCAACCTGTCTATCCATGCAAGCACTGATTTCTTCATATGTCATAGGCCGAATAAAATTTTCCCAAATATCTTGAAAAGATATGACCAAGGAAGCGTCTAACTCAACCGGTCCCTTCGAACTATGTTGACCAAATATAGAGAACATAATTTTCACGTCAACATTATTCTAGAGCTTCATCAGGGTGAACCGGGCACTTTCATTTGAGTCCATCGATGAACGGAGATACTCAACACTGTGAATTCTTCTTGTGTCTTTGTGGTTGAGATAACACTAATTTGGTCCAGTTGGTCCTTCAAGGAAATTGGTATGACATCATATAGGACAATAAACGTATTAGGTTTCCCTCATGTAGTACACTGCGGTTAGTTTGGTGTTTACATCTACTGGATAATTGTTCATGGTTTTGTGATGTGGTTTAAATATGCACCAAACACGCCAATTTATAAAAGTTGATGTGCGTCGTGGACCACAAAAATTATCGGTGCAATGTGGGACACAAAAAAATATTGTACTTGACTCGTTCATATTATATAATTGGAAATGTTCCATACCCTCCAAAGTAAAACTTTTTTTACCGTCTTCGCACCTATCGGATTTTATAACTTGAAATAACCTGAGAATGATTTTGGATTATAATCTGAGAATTCTACTTCTTCCGAAATAAGTTCATCCCGAGAACCTCACGACTACCTTGTAAATGTTAAGTTGTTACTGTAGTTTGTTATTATTTTTACCCAACCATTATGTGATTTCTGCTAAAGTAAATCCAATGGTGGCAAGGAATTTGGAACAGGTTTATGGGAATTTATTTCGCTGCAAATAGCGGTGCCCAAACTAAAAGGATAATGCTACTTGTCGCGAAATAGCTCACTCCCAAAACCTCACGACTACCTTGTAATTGTTAAGTTGTTATCGTAGCATGTTCTCATCATTTTATCCAACCATCCCATGATTTCCACTAAAGTAAATCCAATAGTGGCAAGGAATTCACGACAGGTTCGTGATTATTTATTTCGTTGCAAATAGTTGTGCTCAAACTAAAAGGATAATGATACTTCTCGCAAAATAGCTAATCCTAAGAACCTCACGACTACCTTGTAAATGGTAAGCTGTTACTGTAGCATGTTCTCATCTTTTTATCCAAACATCCCATGATTTCCGCTAAAGTAAATCCAATGGTGGCAAGGAATTTGTGACAGATTCGTGAGAATTTATTTCGCCGCAAATAGCGGTGCTCATACTAAAATCACTAGATTTGGGATATTTATACACGAGCAATGATATATATCAAGAAAGATTTTATCAATAAAGATTCAAGAATGACATGGCAGAATAATCACCCTTAGATTTTATCAAAAAATTGTCCCGAAATTAGTGTTAGACAATAAAATCTCAGTCTGACCGAAAATCATGGGGTGGTGGGTTTTATGTATTTTTTATTTTATGAAAGGTTAATAAATAAGACTGAAATCTTAGGGTGATTATTCTGCCATGTCATTCTAGAATCTTTCTTGATAAAATCATTTTTGATATCTAGCATTTTCCTTTATACACACGCAAAATATGAAAACTAGAAGGTAAAATATGTTTGCAAATAGTTATTTCATTTTATATTTAAGTGGAGGAAATAGTTCTTTCTCTTTTGATTTTTATTGTCTTTCATAAATAAAAGAATCAAAAAATCAAATCCAAAACTCTTTTTTTTGTACAACTCAAATCCAAAACTTTTAATATGTACGTATATGTCTGGTCACCATGACATAATAGATAAGAATTTCAATATATTCGCCATAGGTCAAATAGAAAGCCATAAACCATAAAAAGAGGGTCAAAGAAAAAGCTTTTGCATATATTCATCTTTGATCATTTTTGTTCCAAGAAAACCTTCGAACCCTCTTAAAAGATAGGTGCATGGATGCTAGTATACTACATCCCCAGTTTTACCTGAAAAATAATCTCAGTTGGATTCTTAGTTTCTGATACCAGCAGATATTTTTCTTAACAAATTAATCAACTTGTTCATGGCCTCAAGTAAAAATGCCTCCCTTTTTCTATGTTTGGATGATGAATTTTGTAGAAAAAAATTCAACGAAGAATAATTTGTTTTTAAAATTAGAAAAATTGTATAATATATATATATATATATATATATAAATACTGAAGAGATTGGTGACATTAAATTTCATATTTTATTTAATTTATCCTTTTATTATTTCTTTAATTTAATAGATTATTAAATTAGATAACATTTAATTGAAATAAGTTATTTGCATTAAAACTATCCGTCCAAACAAACCGTAGAAACTAAAGAGTATTCTTCAATCCCTTGTGTACTTTAATTTGTACGTGATCTTATCAGAATCAAGCTATCTAGTACCATATGCATCATATCTTGGAGACAAATTCCTTGTGTACAATTTAAGCCATTTGAGAGAAGAAAAGTGTGTTGCAAAAACGAGATTCTAAGATATTAGAAAGCTAGCACACATTGGTTGGGCTCAATCCAAAGACATTTCAACGGCTAAACTTTATTGCACTGTAATTTGCATGGTGAGTGGCTTAGGGTTTTGTATTTTTCTTTAAATAAAAAATATATTTCATGAGATAAGAGTTACTTGAATATATTTCGTTTGATATCTTGTGATAATGTCTTCTACACGTAGCAATATTTTAATCGACCGCAAAGTTGAATGTCGAACTATGCTTTATACCATCCATTTTATTGTGTTATTAAGCTTGGTCAAATTATAGTGGTGTGTCAATATTCATATGGAATCAACATATATCTTCACATACAACTTAAGGGCCACAAACCGATTATGCAAATAGCAATCTAGCAGTAAAGTAGGATATGAAACTTGTGGATACAAGAAAAGTATAACAAAATTAACTGCGTTTGTTTGCATATCAAATCTTTTTTCTTCATTTTGGTATCAATTTAGAACATCATTTCAGCAGTTGGGCTTGAATTGGTGACGTAGGCCTAAATTCAGTCCTCACTTACTTCTCAAACAAGAGTTAGCCTTATATTAAAATGACTAAGGTCCATACTTGACTGTGGAAATTGTATTAGATTGCCTAAAATACAATATTATTAAGGATAAAATTTAGATGCATCTCCTAAAATATTTGGTGTATTATTTACTATTACGAGTTTTTAGTAAAAAATAATTAAAACATTCATAATAATTATCTTGATTATTTCAAATCCATAGTTTTTTTTTAAAGTCTCTGTTATAATCACTAAGAATATTTTAAGTTAAGAACAAGACGAAATAGAGACGGAGATTGTTCGTTTGGGAGGAAGAGCAATTGAGAGAGTGTTGTGAGTTTTACATAACATTGTCTTGCAGGCTAATGTTTATGATAGGTGGTTTTGGCACTTGAGTAGGTTTCAAGTGCTTATAATTACTTGCTTTCGATGGATCTTAACGCTCCATATACTCACTATAATATTGTTTGGAACAAGGAGGTTCCCCTCAAGATCAGTCTTTTTGTTTAGCATCTGCTTCGCACCCGTATTCCTACGACATATACAACTTAATCAGAAGGCCAGTTCTTCACCCTAATGTGCATTTCTGTGTGGGTGGTTGTGGCAAACCAAATGATATTGATCATCTTTTTTTTATCTTACAACTATTTCGGAAAATTTTGGTTTGTATTTCTAGCGGGCTTGGTTTAACCACAGTTCACCCTGCTCGTATTTCAAATAACTTACTTCAATTTGGAAATTTAGGCTGCTTCTTAAAAAATATCTGCACATCTCTGCATCTAATTTGGCATTTATGTGCGTGGGTCATTTGGCACGTAAGAAATGCTCACGCTTTTCAGCAAAAGTAGGATTCCTTACAACATATCATTGAAAAAATTAAACTGCAATGTTTCTAGTGGTTGAAAGTGAATCGTACCAATTTTATTTTCGATTATCATATGTTGTGGCTTAATCTACTCTCTTGTTTGAGAGTCTCTTAGTAACGATTACTATTTTTTATCTTTTATGGGTCGACAATGTGACCTTAGATATTTAATGTAGCTGCACTATCTTTTTCTGGTTTTCTTTTGGCACTTCTTGTGCTAGGAACTTTCAGGTGTTCCAGTTAATATATTTCACTTCAGCTATTTCCAACAACAACAAAATAGAGACGAAAAACACATGAAAGTGGACTAAAGTTTTACTCTAACTTAGGATAAATACTACCAAGTGCCCTTATGGCACTTGATAAAACATTTAAAGTAGAAATTTTATCTTAAGATTTGTGTATTCAACAAATTGAAACATCATAAGGTAACTTTGTTTACATGAAAATTATCAATTGTTTCTATTTTTGAATCCATAAAAAGAGTTCTTATGACATTTGTTAGCGGAACTCTTATTTTAAATATGGTCACAATACCATTTATCTAAACTATATGTAACATTTGACATATTTAAATGGTAAAATATAATTGGAAGTCGGTATAAACTATTTTACGCTAGAGATACATGCAAATTAATTTCTTGTAGTATTCTGTAACTTTAGAAACAAAAATACAAAACGCCTAGTGTATTTTAGTGTTACTTTTTAGTTGGACCACATACTAACAGAAACTTTACAAGAAAGTTACTAAGATAACAAGTCTTGAATAAACATAAAAAAGTTAACAAAAAAAGTGGACAGAAGTTAATTAACAATTAAGTAATAGGTTGAATTACAATTTTGATTTTGAATTCATCTCGTTTGAGCTATATGCAATTTTAGTACCTCTAGTATTTATTAAAAGATTTTAGTCTCTCTATTAAGAGATCCTAAATGAATGATTTTTGAAATGAAACAAGGACCATGGAGTGAAAAAGTTATAGACTAAGGAAGTTAGATTCATGAGTCACACACTACCTAAATATATTCCTCTAACTTTAACTTCCAAATATCACACATACGATTCCTTCTTTTCCACTTTCATTCATGTTCACATTTGGCAACCGTCAAGATATGGATGAAAAGGGTGAATGAATCAGTTTAATTTATAGAAAGAAAAGTAGTATGTAAGCAACTCTTTTTTGTTGCATAAACTTTTTAGTAACAACTTTATAACTTTTATTTTGTTGGTAAATCAAATAAATATATATTAAATAGTAATAATAATTACGTACTTTATAACTAATATATGCTTTGAAGATGGGTCTAGCGGTTAAGGGATTATTTTATTAATTCTTTTTAAGGAACAAGTTCTTTGATTTATTTTCTTCCTCACCATCATCCCACTATATGTGTGTTATTCTCATCAACCATTCACAACAACTAGCTATAGCCTAGCTAGTTATATGCATGCACATTTTTCTCTCTTTATTCCCTTGCATAGGTGCTAGAAATATCTTTGTCTCCTTGAGATGATTTCTTAACATACTTAATCAATTATGGAAAGGGATAACAAAACCAATTTGGGTGTGTAACCATTTTGAAATTGAATATGAGTAGATGACCTATAATATATTGGTGCCAAGTTATAAGAATTAATTAAGTTTTTCATCCCTTTTGAAAATATAAGTGTTTTTGTCCCAATACTTTTAAAATATGTTGTTGGGAGTCTATATATTTCGAAATATATTGTTTGCGATCCTTGTAGTTAACATCAAATGGGAGACTAACCGAATTTTAAAGGTTACAAATGGTATATTTTAATAGTTTAAATATTATGTTGGGGTACGGGTTCGAATCGTCCAATTCTCCACACTAAGTGCGTGTTAGCATGGCGTCACATTAAACGAAATTACGACATATTCACAAGTTAACGCTAAAGCTAAGAAATTAAGCTTCTCATTTTTCATGTTCAAAAATGCTACAAACATGAGTTGGGAACTTCCACGGTCAAACCAAACAGATACTTAATGTGTGGAATTATCATGACTAAGCTATTTGATTTGGAAACAAAATAAAAATAAATTTTGGATAAATTAAAGAACAAATAGTTTTTCTTAAGAAACAAAATAGATATCTAATTAAAATTAAAATAATACATATCTAACCAAATGCCAAAAATATGAATAATATGACCATTCTCATGCATGAAAACGAAATTAGGGTACCAAAGCTTCCCATCGACTCTTTGTTCTTGCTTTTTAACTGAAAAATCGCGTGGCAACACCATAGATCATTTTTGTGGAAAAACGAAAATGACCACACATGAAAATGATAGTTTCGCTCATATTTTTAACGGGAACTTTTTCTTTTCTTTTCTTTTCTTTATTAAAAAAGTGAGCTCAAAGAATATAAATTGAATGAGAAAAAGGAAAAAAAAAAAACCTTACTTCACGTTGATTAGTTGATGAGGAGTTGTATTATATCCTCCAAAGACTTACTCAACTTCGACCACCGACGTGGGAATCTCTTTGATGGATAATATATAAGCATCAAAGACTTACTCAACTTCTATTACCGATGTGGAAACCTCTTTGATCGATGATATACAAGGATCAAGTAAGCCATTTTTTAGTTTGTGGGGGTGGTGTAGCTCAACTCATCTGTTGAGGAGTTTACGGTCCAAATGGAAGAAAAACTAATATATTAACATTTGTTATTAAAAAATAATCATTTTTTAGTTGAGATCCGTCCTGATCTTGGTGAACCTTCTAAACCAACTAAACTAAACTTTCTTTTATAAAAAAAAAAAAAAAACCAAAAAAACTTGAACCCTTTGTCCTTTTATCCTAAGAATTTTAATTTGGGATTTACATAGTTTATTTTATGAAGATGATGAATGGAGATTTTTGTTAATAAAAATTATAATTTGTTGATTTGGACAATGTTACTTAAGCATTAAAAATGTTACAAAAACAATTTTAACGAAGCTTAAAGAAAAGGATAACGGTGCAAATATTTGATAACTTAAACAACCAATTTGTTAGAAAAAAAAATTTAAAATATTAATTTATTATAAATATTTAACTCAAAAGGTTGAAGATTGTATTTGACGTAAGAAATATTTAGATGGTGTGTTTAACTACTAGGAATTAGATAAAATACATCAAGTCATTGTAATCCAACATTCTAAAATTATGTAAATATTTAACTTAAATTGTTGTTATTCACACACACACTTCGAACAAATAATGATCACTTCTTTACACTTTTTTTAAGGTACAAATTGGGTCCCTTAAATGTTAAAACTTAAAAGTGTGAATTTCATCCCTTAACAATTAATAGTGCAAGGTTGACAAAGTTACAAGTTGGTTTCTTTCATTAAAATGTTTTTAAACAATGTCGGTTTATGCTAATGTGAAAAATTCAATCCGTCATGGAAAAAATCGTCGTTGGTCTACCTTTCTTCTTTCCCAAATCAACATTTTTCCATATTTAAGGTTACTTCCCAAACAAAAAATCCTCATCTTTCGGAAATTTCTATCGATTATGTAATTAATAATTAGAATGCCTAGTCAAGAACATGTGCACAATGTGAAGGATGAAAACCACTTACCTCTATCAGCCATTCATTTCCTCTTTCTCTATTCTTTGTTGGTCTTTCTATTATTTTTTTCAATTCTATACTTTTTTAAATGTTCACATTCCCACTTTTCAATTCTGATTCACTCATGATAGAAACACACATTTGTAAATATGGTGAGTTGCAGAGTGTGATGGAGTAGACCCAACTTGTATTATGTTGCAAGTTAAGTGCATGTTTGATTTTACAATGAGAAAATTGATTTTGAGTGGATTGAGTTTGGTAAAAATTGAGTTGAAGATAAAATGATTTATGTTTCGATACATTCTTGTAAAAGTGAATTGATAAATAAATTAAGGGTTAATAGTGTATCACCCCCTGTAATATAGGTAATTTCCGGTTTTTCCGCTGTAAAATTTTCTTTTTGGATTCCATGTAATTTGAAGTTTTTTGATTTTGAACCTTCATGAGTTTTGACTATACAAAATCGATGATATGGCAGGGGGTAAACCGAAATTTGCTTAAATTAATAGGGAGTAAACTGAAATTTGCTCAAATTGAAGGTGGTAAACCGAAATTTCCTCAAATTACAAGGGGCAAAATTTTTCTGGAAGGTCTAAAACCAAAAAATCTTCAAATTACAAGAACGGAATCCAAAAAAAAAATTACAGGGGGGAAACCGAAAATGACCTATATTACAGGGGGTAAAACACTATTAACCCATAAATTTAAGTGTAAAAATCAATTTTAGAATTAGGAACTATAATTTCTTTTTTTGGGTTATCGTGATATTGGTATGAAGTTTCCATCATTGTTTAACATCGTCAGGAAATTTATGGCACACGCAAGATGGGTTCTCCCTTCTAAACCAGAATTTTTTTCATACGCAAGAGCGAGAAATCGAACCCCTAGTCTTATGTTTAATGAGCTCAAGTCCCTTACCACTTGGATCAATCCATTTGTGGGTACAAGCTATAACTTATAGCTTTAAATAAAATAAATTTTTTGAGGTATAATCAATTCGATTTCAAAGAAACCAAACATATCATAATCAATTATATATCTCTAGAATCAATTTTGACTATTTCAAAAATGGAATCAAAGATAAACTAAGTGACTTAATTGACACTTTTAAAATTTAAAAGATCAATTTATGGTTGTGTTGAAAAGCTACACACTAACGTGAGGTGAATTGTCACTTAGAAGAAGAATGTGAAAGTATGAGCAAATAACTACGTAAATTTTATTGAATTGAGAAGTTATAAAAATACATGATGAAATATATGTTGCAATAACCCATTTATATATAATGAATTATGCTAGGTTATTTGACTATCGAGTAAACTCTAATAAAGTTAATGTCTAACTAATCAACTCAATCTTATCAAACTAACATCTAGTTAGTAACTAACTTTTATCAAGACTCGTGCTAATTTATAATATATATATATAACTTAAATATTATTATTTTTGGTTAAGTAGTCTAGTGACTACAACTCACATAATTTAATTGTAAAATATCAGGTATTCGAACTCCGGCTCAATTTCTAGTTAGTAACTAACTTCTAACAGACTCTGCTCATTTATAATATATACAAGATAAAAACTATATACTTAGATTGACAAACCAACACATCCTATGTTTGTGGCGATCCTCTAGAACACATCATCCTCTAGACCTATATAATCTTTGGGGTACATAATCCTCTGGATCTATATCCTCTAGGATCTATGGTTTGAATTATTCACCCAATATGTACAACTCAAAAACAAGTTAAGAGCTAAAAAAGTAACTAAGCCTTTAAATTTGAAAGTCTTATGTAAAGACCCCAAGCATTGTGAAACTTCATAAGCCACTGATTTTAGGTTTATGCTTATATCACATAATTTCCTAAAGTAAATTTTTTGTCGAAAAGCAAAATCCTGAGTGTAACTGTATAACTAAAAATAGTATATTCTTAAGGACGTTTAGATAACTGTCGATATTCTAATCCTTTCAACTGTGACATCAACCCAAATCTACTAAAGTAAAGTTAACCAAAAAAAATCAATGGAATTTATAATTAAACTATATTTTTCAAAATTTGATCATTATCTAATTCTGTAAATCAATGACCACTTTAATTTCTCCATTGTTCAAATCATAATCCCAAAACCATATGGATCAATTCTTTAGTTGCTTTTTAACCAATGTTTATTACTTAATTTAAAATGAAAACGTAACAACTAAGTCAAAATTAACAAGCAACAAATCTCAACCAACAATATAACAAATAAAGAATAATTATAACAACTTAAATATATTATATCATTATTTATAAGGTAGCAAACTTTAGTTGATAATAATAAAACTAGAGCTGCGGGTTACATGTTCATTATCCTTGCAACCTCTTCAACCCTATGCACACTTTTGAGTAAAAAAAACATAAAGAAATGGGTTTCAATGCTGGGTAATAAATATACCAGCATCACCCATAACATTACACTTTATAACATTTAATACAAACACCCCCCTCCCATTTCATATATTAAACTAATAATATAAAATAAACTTGCTTTCATTTCACTTTCACCTTTACTTTTCCTAAACTACCCAACTTTAACTTTCTTTTGAAACCCTACTACTACTATACCCACTTCAAAATTTTCCCGGGAAAATAAAGGAAATTTTGAAGGAGGGAAACTTAAACAAGCAAGTCAAAAATAGGACAATAGAAAGTATTAATTTTTCTTTAAATTATTCCCTTCTTTTTAGACTCGGAAATTCTTCCCGGTGAAGGTTTGTCCAAATTGCCAATGAGGCGGTGCAATGTTCATCGATGTTGATGTGCGACGATCACTGCCGGTAACCCTAAAAGAGAGGGCCTGGCCAACAAAAACTGCATTGGATTGCCAGTTTTGCCCCCAGTTACGACTCATTGGCATCCAAGCAGTGTTAGTTCCTTTGATACTCACGCGCACGATATCCCCTGCACCCGCGACGTTGGTGACTAGAACCAAGTTGAAGTAACGGAAACCGTTGATTGTGAATCTTATGCCTCCTGCTTTTCTACATGGTACCCTGCAATTCAATCAAATAAAACTATATCAAAACATTTTATCAATAAAGATTGGAAATTATTTTGTTCCAATGCAATGTATATCAAAGCCATAAATAATGATATGACATGTGCCATACTGTCCAACTAATATATATAATATGCAATAAAATTATTTTACTAAAAGATTGAGTATTTTAGTTTGCATGGAAACAATATGTGATTCTGTTAAATGTAACTATCAAATTTAAAATTAAACAAATTAGGTATGATTCAAGTGATTGAACTGAATTATTCTAGGAATTTGAACTAAGTGAATGAGGTACATGTAATTTTTATTTGTTGTTACAAAGCCCCAAAAAATTGAACCTTTTTCTAAGGATATGTGACCTAACATAGGTATGGAACTGTTAAAGATGTTTTTTTCTGACTTTAAATCCAGATTTTCCGGAATTATGTATTTTTCTATAAGATGGATAATTACTAACATACCCTCAAAGTACTAAAGTGCTAGAAGGACAATAATACCCCTAAAGAACTAGGTTTGTTTCTATATTGAGGTTATTTTAGTCATTTGTCACTGACCACCGAAACAGTAAAGCATATGTACCAAAACACCGAAAGAACACAGAAGTGATAAAGAACAAAAGTGATAAATGAATTTGGTAAAATATTAATTTCACAAATAAGAATCAAATTGAAATACACTTTCACCAAATTAGTTTTTTTTTTATCTATACACGAAATATGCATCTAATTGCAATATTAGTAACCTTAATAGTTCCTCATGAAAAGTTTACTACAACACAATATTTATTACTTAACATGGCTAGAAGGAAAAAAATGTCTCTTGGTTCCTATTAATGTGTGTGAAATCGACAAAAACACTTGAATGGGACTATGATAAAACAGCTGAGGAGATTCTAACACAATTTCTTGTTTGTTTCCTAAGAAAACAAACAATATTGGAAAGAAAACTTTGGCAAATAAAGCATACTTTTTTTCACATTTTATGTGATGTTTGTTTTGTACTATATGTGGGGGGCGGTTCCTTAACTATGCAAGCTCATAATTTCAGAAATTTCCAAAAAGAAAATTACTTATTTATTACAAAACATTTAATAAATGAAAAAACTAGTAGTGCATTTAATACTCTATTTAATAACCTTTAATGTGTATATATGTCAAAGTTTAATTTTTCATGATATATTTATAAGAAAAAATAAATATATTTCGTAATGTTAAAATGACTCGTTCAATTGTATCCTCGTGAGCTTAGATCAGTTGGTATGGACATTGCATGATATATGCAAGGTACGGAGTGGCTATCAAGAAAAAATGTCGAAATTGTTAAACCAAATATACGTGGCGTCTGGGGTTCTCAAACCCTAGACTTCCTTTAGTTGAGTGAGTTCATGTGATGTTTACCACTTTATCTCCGAACACGACAATTAATTTAAAGGAATCATTTAAGGAAAAAGAAAAGAAAGAACAAAATTCTCTTACAAGCTTGATTTTTCCCTTACTTTCTGCACTACAAAACAATGAAGAACTGAAAAAGTTTTGAACTTGAAAGCAACCAAACAAAGCAAAACCAAAGACAAAAGAAGGGTTTGTGATCAAACTCACCTCCGGTAAGCGACGGGGACGATTCCGGCACGGTATTGAGCGATCTTGAGGAACATAGGCATAGCAAGATCAAAGTGAGGTCTAGGTGGATTGCACCAACCACCATTGTCGCTAGGTTGAGCAAAATTTGGAGGGCAAAAGTTTGTTGCAGTGATTAAGATTGATGGGTTTCCAGGGTTACACCAACGTGGATCTTGATCACACTTGAGTTCAAAACATGCTCCACAACTTAAGCCATTGTTGAATAGTGCTGTGCTTAGTGCTGCTGTGTTTACTCCATAGCCTTGGCTGTATAGGTTCCCATATCCACAAGCACCGCCTGAAAATATTCAAAAAAAAAAAAAGAAGTTATATTAACATAAAAGTTCACTGTCTTGATACCGACACTGACACCTGACACGACACTGGCACAAGACACTGATAAAAATTTGAAAAAGATAAATTAAGTTATGTCAAATACTGATATATCAGATACCAGATACGCCTTCAATCAAAAGTGTAGTAGAAGTATTTTAGAAATTTTGATAAAAAGTTAAAAATAAAGTTGGATTGAATTTGTTAAGATTTTGGAGATGAAATAATTTTTTTGAAGGAAAGATTGTAACTTTATGTTATGGAAATGGGTTTTGAGTATAAGGGTAGCATAAAAATGAAAACTTGGTTAGTACTATAAATGGGTTTGGAAAATGGGTATAAAATTATGAAACAGAACATTTCTTTGGTAAAATGTAAAATAAAATAAGAATTTAGCTAAGTATGCTTCAAAAAGTGTTGCATGTGAGTAGTTTTAGTGTGAAATTGATAATGCAAAATGGTTAGTGGAGTGATGAATAAGAAGATGGAAGTGATTTGAGGAAAAGGGGTAGTAGAAAACAGAGGAAAACAGGGGAAAACAGAGGAAAAACATAGTTCAAGGTTGGTATACCCATTGTCCCAGAGGCATCACTACCACCATAGAAAGTAGCATGAGCACTTGTCCAAGGGCCACCACTATAAACACCAGGGATTCTAGCAGTTGTTGCAGCAAAAAGTGTGGCTAATGATGCAATGGTGAGGAGAAGAGTTCCAGCCATTGCAAGAGAGAGAGAGAGAGGGTTAGTTAGAGAGAGAGAGGGATGAATGAGTGAGTAGTTGTGTTGTTTGATTTGGGGATGAGTGGAAAGTGTGAAGGTGTGGGGGTACTTATGGAGGGAGGCTAAGGAGTGGTGGAATTAGGTTATGGACCTGCAGGTGCAGTAGTTTTTTTTTTTTTTGAAGTTATTATTACCATCTAATTAATGGGCCTTCTATTCAACAAACAAAAAAAAACCTACTTTGCTTTTCTCTTTTACATGTGATCCCATAGTCTTTTTTGATTTATGGTGAATGTGATTTTATTGTTGGAAATTGGAATTGGAATTTTGATTAAGTTTTTAAAAAGAAAATAGATCGGTAGATGGATACCTCTATGATAAAATATAAACAAAATTGATTTACAACCATTTTATTTCTCAAATAGTTTAGTGAGGTGTTCGGGTGCATAAATTATTTATTGTCTTTACCAATTGAACTAAACTTACGGGGATAATTTGATTCATGATTTATTAATAACATATATAAACAAATGTTAACAACTACGCCATTATTCTATTTAAGACTAGTATTCTTCTTAAGCGATTTGCAACCTATTGCAATTTTATCTAGTTCGAGAAATTTATTTAGTTCGCATAAAAAAAAATATTTGGTTCACATCAAAAAAAGTAGCATCTCTAAGATATATTTCATTTAATTTAAAAGGGTATAAATTTGTGTTCGAGAGCAAGTTAGTGAACTAAATAGGTAGAAAAATTATCCAAAAACGTTTAGATGAGATAGTGCGTGTCTCTTCTAACTTAATCAAGGTCATGGGTTCGAATCTAGTTTTGTTCATGTAGCAGCTTCACGTGGAGGATATTTGATTTACGCTAAAAAAAAATTGGGTTCGAATCTGGAGCGCCGTAGATATTTAGTCTAACAAGATCAAGATTGGATTCGAACTCCATATTTTGGTTAAAGTTAGAAGAAACATGTATCATCCTATCATAATCGTGTGTGATGATCACATAACAAACTACTCTTTTGCCTTTTCCATTAAATTGCTTTTGATATCAAATTGGTAAAGCTTTCTAATTTTTGGTTGTATGTTTTAATGAGAAATAACAGGAATCTTCTTATTTTGGGAGTTTCTAATTATTATTATTTTGAAGGTTCTTATTTTACTCATTTTGGTAGCAATTTTATGTAATAATTTAATTGGTTAGTTGTTTGTTTTGTTTTACCTTTTCTTACAAGAAATGTTTTGGGGGCCATGTATCTATTATTAATAGAAACATGAACTGATGTGCATGTGCATCACACATGCTTCTTCCTGATGTTATACTGTTTAAGGTCAGAATGAGGAAGGCAAGTTGAAGATCAATTTAGGGAGAAGTAATGGCAAAAAGCACATGATGCATTGCATCATTTAAAGACATAAGCAACAAAAAAATTGATATGAGAGAATAAGCAGGTCCCGCTCTTGATTTCACGCTATTACCATGATTCGTGTTATCCACAATGCAAGCAAAGTTTAGTTTTATTTAGCTTCTTATATCATAGAAGTTATTTAACATCCAATTTGTGGGCCTCTTATTTGAGCAATATCAATTACTCCAAAATGTTTATTTTGATCATAACGAAGTGAATGTCACGATGTTTATACTCTGGCGTCATAAATAAATGGTAAAAGACATTTTTTGATGCTTTAAATTTGGATTTAATAGCAGTTTTGGTCTCTTAAGTATCATAAAATTGTGATTTTGGCCCTTTAACAAAATAAAATATAATTCAGCCTCCTAAGTAAAGTTGGGAATAGGACAGGCCGGCCTACAGGGGCCTACGGCATGGCCTGTTTTGGCCTAACCTGTTTAGTAGATAGGCATAAGCTTAAGCTTAGGCTTAGGAATAGTTGAGGCTTAGGCTTCCAGAATAGCTTGTTAAGCCCTAAAAAGCCGGCCTATTAATACTTATTTATTAAAAAAAAGTTTTTTATATTAAAATAATTGCATACATTAATAATATAAACATCTTTTTTATTATCTATTAGTCCATTGATAGGTTTTGTTGTTAAAGGTTTTTAAGTAGGCTTTAATCTAGTTAAAATTTATTTGTAGTGAAATAGGCTTTAAGGCTTGTTTAGCTTATTTAGTAGGCCAAATGAACTATTTGATGGCCATAATATAAAGTAGGCCTATAAGTAGGCTTTCAGGCCAGTCCAGACTTTTAAATAGGCTAGGCCTAGAAAAACGGCCTATGATATGGCCAGGCTCACACTTATAAATTTTTTCGTAGGCCAAGCTCAGGCCTATCAAAGTCTGGCCTGGCATGGCCTATTCCCACCCCTACCCCTAAGTATTGCCCCTTTTTTGCAGTTTTGGCCCCTAGGCCAATTTTGACCAAGTCAATGCTGACGTGGACGCCACATGTGTAATTTTTTTTAATTATTAAAAAATAAAAAAATATTAAAATAATTATTTTTTAATTAAAAAATATTTAAAAATAAAAATTACACATGTGACATCCACGTCAGCATTGACTTGGTCAAAATTGGCATGGCGGGCCAAAGCTGCAAAAGGGGTAGTACTTAAGGGGTTAGATTGTATTTTATTTTGTTAGGGGGCCAAAATCGCAAATTTCTGATACTTAGGGGGACAAAACTGCTACTAAGTCTAAAATTTGACAAAAATGTCAGATTAGTCATTTAAGTTTTAAATATATTCTTTAAGTTTTTTAATGTTTTAAACATATTTAAAGTTTATTAAGTTTTTATAATTCAAATATGTCCTTAAAAAGATAATAAGGAAATATTTAAAACTTAAAAAATTTAAAGGACTAATCTAGTATTTTTGTCAAACTTAAATGACCAAAATAGATATTTTGCCTATGAATGAGAAAAACACACAAGAAGGATTTGTTGAATTGTGTTAACATTTTCTTCTTTTTAACTAAGTTCAAAGTTCAGCTTATGATAGAGTTCAGAGTCTGAACCTTTGATCAGAGTTAAATGCAGCGGATATAAAAAATATAGAGAAAGAGAAGAGAAAGACAAAAGCAAATTATTCTGATTCCTTCCCCAATCTGGAAGTAGTCAATTTCCCTTGTCACTTAAAAGAGATTTTTCACTATAATCAGTCAGATTACAAATGCTCAACCACACAAGCAAAATACTTCCTATGTTCAAGGCACACAAGCAAGAGATTTCTAATAAACAAATATTACAAAGAATATTGTTTGAAATGATCACTTGATATACAATCAGAGGTGTTTACAAAATACAACATAGTTCAGACTCTAGACTATGAATTTCTAAGATATGATAGTTTGTAAGAAATTCAAAGTGTTTGATGCGTAGTAATTTTGGCAGAGTAATGAAACTTGTAAAATTGTAGAGTCTTGTTTAATCTTCAAGTCTTCAATCTTTTATATAGAGGTTGAAGAGTGTCGATGCATCAAAGAGTCGTTTGAGAAGCTTGATCGTCATCATTGATTTGTTGCTTGATTTGGTTAATGTCGTATGAAGGAATGAATTTGAATCCTTTCCTTTATAAGAAATTAATCGTTCTTTTCCAAATGACACAGTTGTAGCTTGTTAATTGGAGAATACTCTTGACATAGGAAGGGATAGCTTAAAGAACAGACTTGATCATAACCTCACGCCCCACCTTAGATAGACAGTTGTTGTTCCAAGAATTAATTTTTTGCCACACATGATCTTTGATGTAGGCGAAGGTGGAGGTGCGATCTCTTCCTATTATAGACAGTAAACCTAGATATTTACTCGTTCCCATAACCGCTCTTACCTGAAGAATAGAGGTAACCCAACAAGTATGAACAAATTATTCACTTCCGTTTTACTAATCTCGCTAATTGCTAACAACATACTTACTTGGGCGTCATAATATCTTTTGCGGATACACCCCCCGCTTGGAGAATATTATACCCCACGCTTAAGAGATACACCCATTTTGTTCATACATGAACACGTTTTATCTTGGATTAATAACAAGTATGGTTGAAATTGTTGAGTACTATTTTTTGTACGAGAGGAATTATTGTCGATTAGGAAGTATTATATAGGCTTAAATGTTCAATTAGTCCCTTTACTTGATTTTAAGTATCAGTTTGATTCCATAAGTAATAAAAGATCTGTTTAGGTCCCTTAACTTTATTTAAACTATCGGTTTGGTTCTTTCTATTAATTTAATTCAAAAACCGTTAAATTTTGGTCTCTTAACTTATTTAATTAGTATTAGTTTGGTCCCTAAACTTAACGATTTTTTGAATTAAATTAACATAAATGACCAAACCGATACTTTAAATAAAGTTAAGGACCTAAACGAACCTTTTATTACTTATGGGATCAAACCGATATTTGTAATCAAGTTAAGGGACTAATTGAGCATTTAAGCCTATTATATATGACTTTGATCATTTTGCTCATATTAAATCTATTAGACGTGATGTTTTAACTAGTTAAGTGACTCTTAACCAATTAAGCAACTGAGTTTAATTGAATAAATGATTCTAACCAATTGCATAAAACACTTTAATTTTTTTGGTTACAAATGCTTTAATGATCTCATTCAGGTGACCCTTTATTGGCAAAAGCTTTTTAAAATGAAATATTATGTCGAAAATAAATAGAAAATGATAAATAATTTAAACTTTAATGACCTCCTTTGAGATCCATCTTGGATCAGATCGTATATCTACCATCCAAATAATTATGTTTAAGTGGTTAATAAACTTCATCAAATGATGAATCGTACAGAAAAATCTGACTTCGATCTTAGATGGATTAGTTATTGACGAGACTATACATACCTAACGATTGAACTCTGAATTACTATATTTTCATTCTGTGAAAACTGGAGGGTTAATACAAAAAATATCACATGTCTACCATTTTATTATTATTATTATTATTATAAGCAAATGGGGGTGCGTATTAATCTCCATCATTATGTTCTCGTGAGCTTAACTCAGTTGACAGTGACAATGCATAATATATGCAAGGTTCGAGGTTCAAACATCGACCACCACAAAAAATTGATTTGCATCATCCTAAATAGATTAATTAAACATATATAGTAACGAGCAATCCGAATGAGTGATAAAATACAAACCTAAGGTAAATAGAAAAAATTAAACCAAATTACAGTCCAAATTCAGAGCCAGACACTCACACACCACTGTACAATCCAACACACCTGCGTATGGGCATGAAACCAAATTGCAAAAAGAATGTAATATATAAAATGATGAACACCGAAATCCAAATTTAGAAAACGACAAATGAACTTGCACGTCAACACAGTAGAAGTTCATGCATCAACAACTCGTTGAGACGACTTCAACAACAACAAGTGCCCATGAATCGACCTGAAACACTCCAAATCACAAAACCTAGCCCTTTCGAGCAACACATAAATAGAAATTGAATTCTTCGGGGTAACCAAAACTAACCCAAGCGAACATATAAACACAAATCCATGAACAGGGATTATCGAAAATCAGTAGCATAAGGTAGATCCACAAAACACGAACCATATTTGTCATCCAACAAGATCCAAAATTGAGAGAGCATGTCTTTAAGAAGAACATATTTACAATGGAACATGAAATCCTATGACGGTTAAGAACAACTCATATGGGCCTTTTGAACCAAACCAGGTCGAGGAACAAAGACAAGTAACCAAACAAACCGAAGTTTGGAAACAAAGAACAAAGGAAAGGAACAACTGTGGCGGCGATGCTGGTTTGTTAAGAGAGAGAGATAAAGTTTTAGGAGAGGAAAGAAGAGAAGAGTGAAGAGAGGATTCCATTGGTAAAATTTGGCAACTTCATAAACTTTTAAAAATTATAACTTTCAACATTTACCACACAATTTGGAAGAGGAAGGTCTAGTAATAACTCTTAGAAATTGTGGTTGGGCCTAACACAACTCCACAAAACCGGTATGTGAGGTTGTGATTGCCTCTTTATAAACACATGTTTAGTCCATTTTTTTTATCTAATGTGTGACTCTTTAACAATAACTATATTGCGGGTCAAACTTGTAAAAGCGAACAAACAATCATTTGGAGGAGAGGCAAAGAGCTGAGAAGAGAAACCGAGAGGCCAAGAACCAGAAGTTCACTCCTAGATGGTTTGATTTGACAGAGGAAGTAACTCCAACACCTTGGGGTGAATTGGAAGTTTTGGTAAATATACAGAACACCGTGTTGTTGTAGATAGTTCTGATTCCATTGAAGAGCCTGAAAGTAGACCAGAATTCAATTCTTGGCAGTTTGATAATTTGGAGGCTGCATAAGCATTCTTGTGGATTTCCTCCTATTTTTTAAACGCATTTGATCATTTTTTGTTTGCTCTCTTCTCTCTCTCTCTCTCTCTCTCTCTCTCTCTCTCTCCCTCTCTCCCTCTCTCCCTCTCTCCCTCCCCCTCCCCCGAAGGTGGGTGATTTTGGGGTCAATTTTGACACAAAATCACCATCTAAATTGTTTTTCTATCGTTTATATTTAAATAAGTAATTTCTATATATTTTCAATTTAATTTCGTTTGTTTTTGTGATTTCGTCGTCTTTGCACGACTCTGTTTGTTTTAATTTACCGTGTTTGTACAATGTGTTTTTGATTTCTTGTTTTAATGTAGTGTTTATTTGATTCGGATTGAAATATTAACTATGAACAAATGCAAATTCAATCAAAACGTTGCAGATCTGAAAACGTGAGTATTATAGAGACTTAAATATAGTCATATTTGTAAGCATAACTACTCTATCGTTTTATGATGATATTAACATCTATGATGTGAGTTTATATTGTATCGATGTACTCTATCAATTTGATTGAATGAATATTGTTTATTTATATAATAAAAAAAGTAACATGTACTATATATAAAGAAAATAAGTCGTTTTGGACTGATTTTTTCTTCTTCTAATTATACGCTCAAGTCATTTTGGCTATAAGAAATTAAGAATGCTATTTTGTTTGTATCATTCAAATATATAAGAATTTGTTATATATATTTTTTTGAATAATATTATATTTGTTATATTGTTGGTATCATTTAAAAAGATAAGTATAGTTTGTTACAATGTGAAAGTGCAAAATATCCATTATCTATACCTATAACTTTAATCAAAATCTAAATTTTTTTAATCAAAATCTAATGGTGATGATTCTCAGTTAGGATTACCTGTCGAGTTGGTGTGGCATCATCAGGTTCCTTTGAAGGTCTCGATTTTTGCGTGGCGGCTGATTCGGGATCCTCTTCCAACGAAAGCTAATCTGGCTATCCGTGGTGTTATTCCCACGGATGATATCTTTTGTGTTTCTGGGTGCGGTCACGTGGAGACGGCCGAACATTTATTTTTTATCTTGTTCTTCGTTTGCATCTTTATGGCAGCAGGTGCACGTTTGGATTGGTTTTGATGGGGTGGATTCTAATGTTATTGCAGATCATCTGGTGCAGTTTACTCATTTGGCAGGTGTTGATAAAGCTAAAAGGTCGTTCATGCAGCTCATTTGGCTCTTGTGTACTTGGGTAGTGTGGAATAAACGTAATAATCGTTTGTTCAATAATAATGTTACTATTGTTCCTCGCCTGTTAAATAAGGTCAAATTGTTAGCTTTAGGGTGGCTGAAAACTAAGAAGGCTATGTTTGTTTATGACACGCAGATGTGGTGATCAAGCTCTCTAGATTGTCTGGGCATTGGCTAACTTGTGTAATTTCTGTTTTGGTGTTACTGAACTTTTGTAACTTTTAGTGGTCTCCTAGGCACACCTTGTGCTTGGAAACTGATGTTTGATGTGGTATATAATTTCATTTTGATTTCTTAAAAAAAAAAAATCAAAATTTCATAAAAACTATTGTTCGTAATTTATACGCATTAGCGCAATAAGAAGATGAGAAAGACGAGCATTAAGTGTCCATCTTAATGTTAGTAATAATAATAATAATTCATTTTTTTAAGGAGCGTATAAACAATTCATAAAAATTAACTTTAAACAATTGTGTAAATAGTAATAGAAAGGTCGTCTTGTCATCAACATAGTGCGACAATAGTGGTATATTCTTAGACCTCTTAACTATTTAACTTTAAATGAATGTCATTACCTAGAAGGGATTAAAAAAAAAAAGGACGTGCGTAAGAAATAGAAAGGACATGAAATTGCATGTAACCTAATATCTTTTTTGTGTACAATCTATTAGTACAATCTAACCTAATAAGTAATGAGAAAGAAAAAAAAAAGAAAACCGGTTTATATTTTTAAAATCTGAAGAGTCATGGATGTAATGTAACAAAAAGAAAGAAGTGTGATGAAAGACAATTACGATTAAAGATGCCAGGGTAAAAGAAAAACTAAACTAAATCAATGTTTAAAAAAAATCATAACAATCAATCATAAAGAACACTGGAGTATGATACTTCGCCTTGTCCTAAGACTCGTGTTTGGGGGGCTGTGGACCGCCAACTTTATATCAAATCACTTCGCCTTGTCCCAAGATTTGTGCTTGGGGGGCTGTGGACCACTAATATTTTATTAAGGGTTCAACATCCTTCTCTTAAAGGTCAATTAACCCTAGGGAACGCCCTTCCCTCATCGCCGCCTTTAAAGACTTCTAGAAGCATCTAGAACGTGCAATAAACATAACTTATAAAGCTTGATTAGAAGATTACCTGAAGGATGGAAACGAAGGAACACCGGATGAAGGAACCACGCGAGAGAGAAAATGAGCAAACCGAAGCATGCATCGATAGAGGAGAAAAAAGGGGAAGGACAAAAGAAACGACATTTAAATCAACCTTCAATTGTGCCTTGGGAACTGCGATCGACTACACCCGGCGATTGGAGACACGTATCAGAGAGTCCCAAGATCTGGACGCGTGAATAGAAACGAAAAGTTGTCAATCAATCGTCATCAGATTGGCATCAACGGGCAGTGTTCAAGCCCGCCTCCAAGATGTAGTAACCCTACCCTTTCATCATAATGACTTGGCAACTTCGCTGTAAAAATAAGGCAAATGTCAATTACAAACCACTTCGTGTTGTCCCAAGACTCGTGCTTGGGGGAATTATGGACCGGTGGTATCCGGATATAGGACACATCTTCCTTCATAAGGGCCAAAATGGCCTTAGGCGCCCATGGCCTATGAAACCTTCTAGAATCAACTAGAAGCCTCAATGTTTATCTCGGCCCAAGTATTTTAATGCCTAAGCTAGCGGAGAAACAGAACCAACTACAACTATAAATACATCCATTGAAAACATTCTCAAGACATGACCTAAACAAATAAATCCTAGTTTATAGAATTATACTCTCTGCAAGTACATAACCTAATATCTTTTTTGTGAAGGAAACCTAATATCTTTTTTGTGTACTATCTAATCTAATAAGTAATGAGAGAAAAAAGAAAACCAGTTTATATTAGTAAAATCTGAAGAGTCATGTAAGAAAAAGAAAGAAGTGTGATGAAAGCCAATTACGATTAAAAATGCAAGGGTAAAAGAAAAAATAAACTAAATCAATGTTGAAAAGAAATTGACATCCAAATATCACCTAAGTATTTTCGATCATAAAAAATTCTCGAATATGATGGTGTAAACTCTTTCTTACAAAAATTTAAATAAATGTTGGTGTAAACTCCGTACGTCATAAATCCACACAGCACACCCATGTGCATTCCCAAATCCCAGTTCATGGTTTTCATTACTTTCCCATTGGTACATGCAAATAAAAATGGGGACATAAAATAAGCAAAAATAATAAAGTCAAAATTAACAACACGTTTTTTCATATAATAATATTTAGATTTTTCTAGACAACTATAATACTTTAGATAAGAAGAGTGGGAATCAATTTTAGCAATAATTCTCATAAAACACCTTTTGCAACTTCTTAGATAATTAAGTCAATAATGACAATGTGCTACTAGTTAGAAATATTACCAAAAAAAAAAATAGAAGTATTATTTTTAACACACTCGACCTCATTCAAACATAAGTATTTTTGCACTTATCTTTTTATCAATTCCCTTCTCTGCTTTCTTATATAAGTTGAATCTATTATCTAGTCTTTATTATAGACTAGATACATTAATTACTCAATATGTTTAAAAAGTAAAGTTTTATTTATAATAGTGATCAGAAAGAGTGTTCTATATATATATATATATATATATATATATATATATATGATCGCTAGAGTAGTTTGAATTCCATTTGTGAAGTAATATAGTTCCTTTTTCACTTTAATCATTTGGTCAAAAGGATAATCATCATCAAGTCTGTGTTAGCTAACAAATTATATGATTTTTTTTCATATTTTTTTTGGGTTAATTAAGTTTTTGGTCCCTATAAATATATGCAATTTTGTTTTTAGTCCCTATAAAATAAAATCACACTTTTTAGTCCCTGTGACATTTTCCTTTAACATTTTAGGGACCAAAAATGCTGACGTAAAATTTTTACAGGGACTAAATATGTTGGTGGAAAATTTTATATGGACTAAAAATGCTGATGGAAAATTTTACAAGGACTAAAAACGAAACTACAGATATTTATAGGGACTAAAAACTTAATTAACTTTTTTTTAAGGAAGAAGAGAGAAATTATTATTAGTTGAAGTGACACTCGTGACAAATTGACAATGTTACAACCATCTTTTAAAGGATTTAAATTGTGTCCCTAGAAGTTGCAATGTCAAAAACCTTCAAACTGAGTTAACATTTCATAAACGAGCATACCATCTAATCACTTGAACAAATGAGCAAACAACCAATCTGCTGGATATTCATAACACATGCTAAGTCAATTTATTTCCAACTAGACTCTCAACTGTTGACAGAAAAATTAAGGATGGCTTAAAAGAAACCAATTACTCATGTAAAGGGCAAGACCATTGAAATCACGATTTTAATTAGGTCTTACAATGTTACACTTGTTTTTACTTATACATACATATGATGAATTAACATTTTTTTTCTTCCCGAAAATTATAATTTTATTGTTCTATCCATGCAACTTGAGAGTTTACCTCAACTCGTTTTGCTTAAGTAAATTCGACTCGAGAACTCGTATGAGTTTACCTAAAATTAAAATTATATCAAATTTATTATATGCATGATATATAAGCTAATATAACATTGTAAATAAGTCAATAGTTCAAAATATGACTTAATTACAAAAGCAAAATATATCAAACTACCATAACAAAATGTTATGCTCAACTTAACATCAAAATAGAAAAATGAAAGCACAAAATCATAAGAAGGTTAGGGTTTTAGATTGGAGGAACATTGATGAAGGAAAAGAGAAGAGAAACGTTGTGTTGTACATTTTTTAGAAGAAGAAAAGACGCGTCGCGTGTTCATAGCACTGTGATATTGGGTTGTGCTTTAAAAATGAATTGAATTTTAATTGAAAACCGACCCAAAAAAATTGTTTTTTAAAAATAAACTCGCAAATTCGGACGAGTTTACCTGATTTTAACGATTTTAAGTCGTGTTAACTCGGTCAACTTTACGATTTTACCAAAAAACGAGTTTACCTCCGAGTTTACACGATTTTGACACCTAAAAACATAAACTCAAACTCGTGCGAGTTTATGTTTTAATACTCAATTTGCAAAACCTTAGTTCTATCTATGCAAAAATCACCCCTAAAAACACCTTATAACTCTATTGTAGTAATAAGACACAAATGTGAAATTGGTAGTCAATTGATTTTATTGCTATAAGAATATCAAAGACCCGATAAATACTAAAAACGGTTAATCTAAGACTCTTTTATTTAATCAAACTTATATGAATCACACCATTTTATAAGAAAGTCATTTCTAAAAGTTGAAACTCTGTTTAAACTAAATTCACTCAATTAAAGAATAAGTGTTTGATAGAGTGTTAGAAAGAATATATATCACTCAAACCTTTATTTTAACAACTAATAGGTAGAAAAGGCTTGTTTCTTTCATACCAACTTTGTGGTATTATTGCTTTGGCAAATTTGAGAAACAAAGGGGCACTCAACTCATTGATGAGTCTCACAATCACACCCACAACACATAACGGTGGCAGTTTTAACTCATCTCACACTTCTCATTCTCATTAAATCCAAAGGAAATGATGGGTGTATACTGCCACGTAAGCATTGAAACTTGTAAAGAGACCTAGTCACCGACGAACCAGATCTAGCATATCTTCCACGTCAGCACGTGGTTCTAACCACAAAGTCACCAACCATTGCATGCCAAGACATGTGAACGTGCCACCAAGATCGTCCCCCCATGTTATGTTAAGTCCCATGTGATTCTCTATAGTTCTCTATTCTTTTATATTTGTTGTCATTTTTATTTTCATTCAATTTTCTCAATCTCCCCCACACCTTCCCATGACCAAAACTTTATTTTATTTGACTAACCTTATCTATGCAATTATCATATTCACAATTGCTCACCATTGCACACGTGATTTTGTTTTTTAGCAACAAATTTAAACTACTTATGATAATAACAATAGTGGAGTGTTTTGAATACTCTATTTTTAACCATCTCTCTGAGACTAATTTTTTTATTGCGGAAAATTTATGTGGGTGTCATACTTGAAAATGGAACCCATAAAACATAAAACGGTGAGACTCATGTGAATTTCATGATAATTGATGTTAAGAAGGGAGAGGTTAGAGAGACATAGTAACTTCAACCAAATTTCCAATTCATATATCAGATTCAATTATCATCGGTAATGGTAGCACTAATAACTATTTAACAACTTTTTTAGGTGAGATTCAAATATGTCTTTTTAGTAGAGGTGGAAACAGGTCTGGCCGTCCGACAGGGTCTACGACCTAGCTTAATTAAAACTCAGTTCGTTTAATAAAGATGTCAGACTCAAGCTTTTTGTAAAATCTAATTACTTAAATAGGTCAGGCTAAGGCTTACAAAAAAAGTCTATTAAACCCGTCAGACCGGTCAATTAATTTTTTATATATAATATATCTTCCATTATTGTTATTGTTGAATTTTTCCGAAAACGCAAACCTTCATATGATTTTGTTATTATGTAGCATGTATATTGGTATGATTAGACCTTCTTTATTAAATATGCATTCAGGCTTCATCAGCCCTTTAAAAAAGTTATACTATACCTTGAAAATGAGCATATGGTGGATAATAGGTCAGACTCAGACCTATGATTTTTTAAGTAGACCAAGCTTAGACCTTACAAAACTTGGTTCAACCTAGCCCATTTCCACCTCTACTCTTGAGGTTATCAAGTCAAACTTTTATTATTGAATTAACACCTTTTAAATATCATTAAAGAGAGAGTATTTCTAACATATCTCATAATAATAATAATAATAATAATAATAATAATAGAAATACGGGTTATGCTAACAAAATGCACTTATAACACTTGTTAATGATTCAAAAGAGGGGACAATCGGTAGTTTCATAAAGAAAAAGTTGATTTTTAAAGGTTCATAGTAATAATACTCCTCATGGTGTAGCTTAGACTAGTTGAGCATGACATACAAAAATCCATTTTTAAGAAAATATTATGTTTTGAGAACTTAAGTAAGAATAGAAGAAGAGTTTAATGTTTTCCATTTTTTCCATATGCCCAACCTTTAGTGAAAATGAAATTTTAATGTTTGATCAAATTAAAAATATTATCCGAAATATTCTAGAAGCATGTTGTGTTTTACCATTTTTAATTTGATTTTAATGTTGGAAACAAAAAATTGTATTGTCTAGTAAAAAACTGCACCAATCAATCCAACCCAAACCACATTGGTTTGGTTTGGTTTGATTCAGATTTTATTTTAAAAGTCAACCGAACCAAACTGCACCGCGAACGCCCAAGAACGCGAACACCCAAGAACACAAGTACCACTACCACCGTAAAGCTTTCCTTTCACTTTTCATTCCAGCAAATCCGTTTCATTGTTCTTTCTTTCAGCAAACGCACAACACAAACTGAAGCAAGCATTTTTCATTCTTATTAAATTTAGTTTTATTTTATTATTCAACAAAAAAATTGTCCCTCACCAATGCTACGAGTCCGTATCCATCCCTAAATTTCAATCGATTGATATCTACTCCCCACTCTTCTTCGAACCCCAATAGAAAGAGTCGGGATGCATGCATAATACATTATGTGAACTACAAGTTAAACATGCATGGCCTTCAAATATAATACAAGTAAAAAAGTCAAACATAACAGTTGACAAATTTAAAAACGTATTAAAAATACTTTGAAATCTTACAGAAAAAAAAACTTGGAAATCAGCTAAAAGTCAGCAATGGAAAACTGGAATCCAAATGCATGTTAGTATGTTCTATTCATTCTATATTATATCACCGACTATATATTACTCTCTTTAACGATGATTAATTGTAAACACAGACATCTCTTGCCATATGATGTGGTACGGAAAAATTGAACTGTAAGGTACTGTCCTTTTCTTAGAGAACAATTAAATGTATACTACCTTTCACTAATATAATCAATTAAATAAATGCACTTTTCCCTTTTGTTCAGTCAAAATTGCTACAGTAATTTAACCCTTGTTAGCATATAAAAATGTAACATATACTCCAAGAATAAACTGTACTTATTAATAATTTCAAGAAAAAGAGGAATCTATTCTACCAACTATCAAGGTATGTCGATTTTATGCATTTTTCATTTTTAATTAGTTAAAATTACATGGATTTCCTATAAATTTAGTAGAATTAATATTGATTTTAATAAATAGAATAGAGTGTGTCCGTTTATATCAAATGATTCGATTTAAAAAATATATTTTTTTTTACCAAAGCAAACTTAACTGTCATTAACCAACCATTGTTCAATACAAGAAGGATAAGAATAAAAAATACGGTGATTAGCCTAAGAACAGACAGCCCTAACTAAAGTATGAGCAACCATGTTTGCTTGTCTCCTAACAAACTTCACCTCGAAGTTGGAATGTAAAGATAACTGATAAATAATACTAGAAACAATAGCATAGAATTCTGAATCACCTTGGTCCGGAAACAATAAAGCCTGCACTAAAGAAGCGGAGTCGGACTCAAAAACAACCCAGTCCCATCAGTTCATATCCGCAAAGTGAATGACATTGAGTAAAGCTACTGCCTCCCCTCCAATACTGTCATATTTGCTCGCTGCCATTGCGTTTGAGCTCGAATAAGTGTCCACGGGAGTCTATAACACAACACGCAAAAGATATAAACTAGTTACGGTCATGGAACGTGGCATCCACATTACACTTCAACCACGTCTCGCGCGGTTTCTCCCAAACTAAATTGTTACCTTGCACTCTATTATGTCTGTGTTGCACAACCGGCGGTGAGGGCTTTTTATGAACCTCTTGCCATTGCTGCCATGCATCTATTGCTGTCCTTCCGATGCTTGTTGAAGTATGATGAGTGTCATTCCAAATAACATCATTATGTGCAACCCAAATTTGTCCAAAAAGTAAAGCCACTCGACCAGCAATGTCTTGGCTTTCTGAACAACATATTTCAAAAACAAAATATGCTAAACTACTTGCAGTACCAACTTGAGGTTGCAGCACATTCCAAGTAAGCCTAGCCCAATACCAACTCTCACGCGCCACCATACAACCCAAAAAGCATGCCAATCATCCTCCATAACTGTATCACACCAGAGACATATCACCTCACATTGTACATTCCGTGATTGTAGTCAGAGACGCGTCAGAACACACCCCCCCCCCCCCCCCCCCCCCCCGCAAATCCTCCATAACAAATTATGTGCTTTATGAGGCTCGAGACGAATAAATGCGTGGAGGGGACGAGCATTATCAAAGGCGAGAAAGAAAGTTATGATCAAATCTATGTTACAGTATATTCCTTCATATATAATGAGTATTTACCTTTTGCTGAATTCAGTTATAGATGATATTGAGAAGATGATCAATGCGTTTTGGTGGGGAGGAAGGAGTAACAACCGAGGGATTAAATGGATAGCTTGGGAACGTGTGACATGCCCCAAAGAGTTTGGTGGAATGGGGTTTCAGAATTTCAAACTTTTAATCTTGATATGGTAGCTAAGCAAGGATGAAGTTTTCTATCTAAACATGAATCTCTGGTTGCTAGAGTTTTTAAATCGAGATACTTTTCCCGATCTTCATTTTTGGGTGTTAAACTCGGCAATAACCCGAGCTTTGCTTGGCGAAATATTTGAAATTCGCGTCAGTTACTTTTATACGGTTGTAGGTGGACAATCGGACATGGGCTGCATGTCAGCGTAATGAATGATCCATGGGTTCGAGGTGTCCACGGTAGTTGGATTCAATCCCCACAAAGTCAAGGTGTGCATAGTTTGTGTGTGGTTGATTTGATAGCCGGTGAGGAACGAGTTTAGGACATTGATAAGATTGAATCTTTGTTTTCAGATGATATGATGCAAGCTATTCTCGACACACCATTGTTTGCGGAAGTTCAGAATGATAGAATAACGTGCATGATGGAACGTAACGAGGGGTATACTGTTAGGACTGATCATAAACTGGCTATGATGGAGTTGTTACACATTGATCGGTTCCATGTTGAAGGAGAGTGACATAGAACTTAAAGAAAGATATTAAACACTCACAATGTGACAAATCAATGTTTAAATCTTGTCGATTGAGAGAAGTCTCCATTTTTATTGTTTGATCATATGTATTTTTTTGGCGTGCACCCTAATAATCCGAAGTTTGATCGCACTGAAAATTGAACTCAAGTTTACTCGACCGATTCAATTTATAATTACTTTCAATGGAAGAATATCATAAATAAGAAGAAGTAAAAAAGAGTGTCGGTTTATATTTTCCCTAAATATAACGTTATTGCAAAAATTTAAATATTTGCTCGAATGTAAAAAATCTGCAGCATTGAAAATTTTCAATTACAAAAAAATTGTCAGTTAAGCCAGATATATCTTTGGACGTACTACTAATTTGTTTAGTCAGATTATTAATGTGTAGACTTGTTTTTTAAGCAAAACCTTCCATGTTACTAATGATAGATTTTAATAAGGTTTCGTATACATTCACCAATTACTACTTATAATAAATTATAGAAGAACTCATGATTGAGTGTCATGGTGGAATCCAATAACACGGTTTTGTTATTAATATTTACTTTCCTTCAAAATATTCACTAAATCCCCATGTGGTTTTGCATCTTAACAACACTGTTTGGAAGCTAGCCTAGTACACATTCAAAAGTCAAACCTTAAATTAATCACCTTCTAATTTAATTACATAATTAGACTAGAACAGGTTTTGCTTTTGGTTTAAGATAATGTTTGTACCTTGTTGTTTTCACACATAATTTTATATGTTTTTCTTTTGTGAGGAAAAATTATTGATGAGAATACAAATGGGGAAAAACATGAGGAAGTTATGTTGGTGATTCCATCGTTAAAATGTACTGGACTCTACAATTTATAAAATTATATGTTGATGAGTGTCCAACTACCATAAAAGTGTTTCATTAGATTGTGATAGTTAGTTACAAGTAGTTATATATACATTGGTGCCAGCACATAGTAACTACTCTAACTAACTAGATTTAAATGTAATTACAAGTGAAATTAATTATAAATGCAAATGCATCTAATTAGTTAACTTGCGCGCCAAGCTAGGTTATTTTCCTTTATTTTCTTCATATGTTGATACCCTCTCGCAAACTGGAGGTTGGTAGATATCTACCATCCCAAGTCTGAGGATGCAATCATGGAATTGCCTTGGACTAGATGCCTTAGTGAAAACATCACCAATTTGATGTTGGGAAGTAATGAGTAACAAGTGCATAACCCCAACTTGAATTTTCTCACGTACCAAATGACAATCAATGTCTAAATGTTTGGTACGTTCATGGAAAACTGGATTAGCAGATATGCGTAGCACGCTTTGGTTGTCACAATAAAGCACATGTAAAAGTGAATGAGCTTGTTTCAAGTCATGAAGGAGAAAGCACAACCATTGAAGTTCTCTAGTTGCAGAAGCTAGAGCTCGGTATTCTGCTTCAACAGATGAACATGAAACGGTTGGTTGTTTCTTTGATTTCCAGGAAACCAAAGACTTACCAATAAAGAAGTAATACCCTGATATAGAACGTCTAGTATCCACCCCCTAGTTAGCTTCCCTGAAACCAAGAAGCTGAAGTTCAGATGAATGGGGGAAAAGAAGACCCCTACCAGGAGAACATTTCAGATAGCGTAGAACTCTAAGAGCTGCTTTGTGATGTAATTTAGTGGGAAAAACCATGAACAGGCTCAATTGTTATGCTGCAAAAGCTATATCAGGACGTGTAGTGGTGAGGTATAACAGTTTTCTAACCAAACGTCTATAACTAGTGACATCAGTATAAAGGGAACCAACATCTTGAGACAAACGTATGGAGGGATCAAGGGGAGTAGAGACTGGTTTACAGCCAGTTAAACATGCATCATCAAGTAATTCTAAGTAGTACTTACGTTGACAAAGTGAAATGCCTGGGTAGAACGTGCCACTTCCGAACCTAGGAATAATTTGAGTTTCTTGATACAAAAAACATTGTTCAGAGCTTTTTTCAAAGAAGTAAACTCTAAAATTATATCATCCACATGCACTAAGATCACATTGTATGAAGTAGCAGTGATTTTGGTGAACAATGTGTGATCTGCAGTAGCTTGAGTGAAGCCCTGAGCATAGAGGAAATGAGTAAGCTTCTCAAACCACTACTTGTAAGCCTGCTTAAGACCATAAAGATATTTAAGAAGCTTTCAAAATTGACTAGGTTTAGGAGGAGTAACACCTTGAGGTACCTTCATATACACTGCTTCAAGCAAATCCCCATGTAAAAAGGCGTTATTTACATCAAGTTGATGTAAATACCAACCATGAATAAATGCTAGAGCAAGAAGAACTTCAACAGTTAATAACTTTGCAACAAGTGTGAATGTCTCAAAATAATCTAATCCTTCAGTTTGACTGAACCCTTGTGCAACCAAACATGCTTTCAATCGTTCTATAGTGCCATCTGCATGTAATTTGATTTTATATACTCATTTACTGTCTATAGGTGCTGCATCTGAAGGGAGATCAACAAATTCCCATGTTTTGTTAGCATTGAGTGCCTCTATCTCTGTCTTCATATCAGTTATCCATCTAGAGTCTTGACTAGCAGAATGAAAATTAGTAGGCTCAATCTCAATGTTCAAAGAGTATGCATAAGCTAGATGTTTATGAGAGAGAGATGAGTAACTAATGAATTTATCCATATGATAGTTACCCCCTATTGAGCTGCAGATGTAATACTGCAAGTGAGTAAGTGCCTGAGAAACTCTAGAAGACTTTGTGATAGATACATGTGATAAGTCACAATTTAAGTGGTTTTTAAGTGTTTATCTTAATAGAATTCTATGAGTTTTAGTTTCTTTTTAGAACTATTTTACTTCAAATCGTTTGTTTTAATTTCAGGATCTAAAATGATGGATGGTCAAGTCTTTAAGCAAAAATAATGGATAAAGATGCATGATTTAAGCTTGTTTGAGAAGAAAGCTAAAAAGAGGGAAATTATGCCATATTTATATGCTGATTTGGTGCATATTTATGTGCTGATTTTGTGCATATTTATGTTTCGATTTGGGCTGTTTTTATGACCGATTTTAGTGCCTTATAATGTGGAACTATTTTCTTTTCTAGAGGCTGGCTTTTGCTATATATAGAGAACAATTAGACTTGTAAAGAATCTTGGAATATTTGTGACAATTGTTTTCCATTGAATCAAATTGATCAAAGGTTTATTTTCTTGTTCTTTAATTCCTTCTTCTTTACAATTCCGCACTCTTACTTTTAGCCGTTTACTTTCATGTCTTTCTATTCCATCACTTTAATCTCTTTGTCTACGATGAACATGAGTGAGTAGATCTTTTTGTCTTGGGATTGTTGGATGAGTCTAATGACTTAATTCCTATCAAATCAAGCCTAGAACCCTAATTTTATTTAAATCTATTTTCTAATCTAATTTAATTGTTTTCAAACTCAATAACAAGTATTAAACGAAGGACCAAAATGTGAAGTTTAATAGTTGTTATTTCATCATCTCAAATATCAAACAAAGAATCGAAAGATGAAGTTTGATATTGGAACAAATGAAATTAGACAAGACGGTACAAAACTTGATGGGAACACCCCAAATGAATAGTTTTGTGAAGTATTGAGGCAATAAGTTTCGCTCTTAAAGGGTTTCAATAACAATCAATCATGAGAATATGCGTGATTGTTATTGCAACACACTCATGTATTATGAAAAGGAACCATGAAATACATTAAAGAAACTTCTCTTTAGAAACAGATTTAATTTAAGAGGAAGATATAGGTTTGGAATGTTAGTGATTTGTCATTACGACGAACCAACGATCCCTAGACGCTTTTATAATTTGAATTTAATCCTAAAACTGTTGAATTTCTAAACTTAAACTTTTCAGCTAATCACAATTAAAAAGGAAATCAGTATTACATATAACTCCCTCTGGATCGATTATATTTTATTACTTCGATAGAACCGTACACTTGCGGATTCACATCAACATGCACAGGGTCAATATCCATCTCTTCAGTATCACTAACATTATCTTCATTTAAAACTTCAACATTTTCATCAGTAGAACTCACAACATTATCACTAACAGGCATTGTTTGAGTAACTTGACTATCAAAGTAAATATGTTTAGTAGGAACTGAAGTGAGACTAGAGGAATGAAATGGATATTCCAGATCAAAAAATTTCAAATTTCTGGAAACTAATATTTCAGAAGTTTGGACATCAACAAGAACAAAACCTTTGATGCCAGACTTATAGCTTAAGAAAGCATATTTCTTAACTCTTGAATCAAATTTATGTTTGTTAACAGGAAGAGTTGATGCATAACTCAAGCATCCACACACCTGTAAAATACTGAGATCTGGTACTTCACCATATAACACTTCATAAGAAGATTTATTGTTTAAAATCTTAGTAGGAATCTTGTTTACCAAATACACTGCATGTAGCACAACATATGACCAAAATTTCTTCGGCAATTTTGACTGAAACATGATAACTCTACTAACATTGGGTATGTGTTGGTGTCTTATCTCCACTATTCCATTTTGTTGTGGAGTATACACACAACTTCTTTGATGTATTATTCCTTTCTCATCATATAATTCCTTTAACATAAATTCAGGGCCATTATCACTTCTAACTATCTTAACATGACATTCAAATTGCCTCTCAACCATAGAAATAAAACTTTTCACTTTCTGAGAAGCTTCAAATTTATTTTTCATCATAACAATCCAAATATGTCTTGTACAATCATCTAAAGTAGTAAGAAAATATTTGTAACCATGGATATAAGCTGTACCAAATGGCCCCAAATATCAAAGTAAACTAAATCAAAAGCAGACTTAGCATTCTTACTACTAACTGGAAAGGGTAAAATTTCCTGTCTACACATTTGACACACATCACAAGCAGTGTGTTGACTAAAAGGAACATAGCTATACAATTTATTCATGCACATCATTTTATCTTTAGACAGACGACCAAGCCTGAGATGCCACAATATTCCATCAGGCACATGCTCTTTGTGTGATTTTTCTGAAGCAGACACACTGGACACTGAAACTTGATTACTCTTTTCATCAATCTTCAAGTAAAATAAGCCATGTCTCTCTTTAGCTAAACGAATCCTCTTCAAACTGTTTGTTTCCTGTATTATACAAGCATCAACTTCAAAATGCAATTTTGCTATTTAGATAACTTTGATACACACAACAAATTAAGGCAGATATAGAACATTATCTATACTCAACTTCTGTGTTAATCTAACTTGTCCTCTGCAACTTGTTTCTATAATGTTTCCATTAGGTAAATTTACACTAATAGGTTCAATTTTAATGTAGCTTCTAAACCAATTCAGATCAAAACAAGTATGGTGTGTAGCTCTTGTATCTATAATCCATCCAGTATCAACGTGCTTATTATCAAAATTAGCATAACATGAACTACCTCCACTATATGAAGATTGACTGATACCTTTCACGACATTTGCTGAACACTTTGTGTCAATATTATTCTTTTCCAGCAAAGACATCAAATTCTGATATTGATCCTTCGTAAGAGTAATTCATGCACTTTCTTCATTCCTAATAGCAGATGCAACTTGCACCTTATTCTCTGCATCATCTCCATCCACCATATTAGCATAGGAGTTTCCACCACCTTTTCTCCAGTTTGGTGGATATCCATGCTTCTTATAACAAGTATCAACAATATGGTTGCTTCTTTCACAAAAGGTGCAATGCCTTCCATTTCCTCTTCCTTTTCCTTGATAATAATTGTTTCCTCTACCTCTACCATACTACTTTTGTCCATCCATAGCATTAACCAAACCTGTGGTATCTTCTAAGGGTGTATTCTGAACATTGACAACACCATATTGTAGTTTCCTTTCTTGTTGCACAACCATAGAAAAGACTCTGTTTATTGATGGCATAGGATCCATCAACAAAACCTGAGAAGCCACTCCTTAATATTCCTAATTCAATCCAATCAAGAACTGTATAATCCTGTCTTATGCTCTAAATCCTTTAGCATTCCTAATAGCAGCACAAGTACAAGCTATATGACAATTACATTGAGGCATGGGTCTATATTGTTCTAGTTCTTCCCATAGACCCCTCAATTTAGTGAAATAATATCTGATTTTGTGATTACCTTGCTTCAGATTAGAAATTTCCTGATACATCTAAGCAACCCTAATACCGCCACCTCTCATAAACCGATCCTTCAAATCATTCCACATATCTACTGCATTTTCAATGAATACTACACTTTGAGCAATAGAAGGTGTATTGAGTTAATAATCCATGTATGAACAAGATTATTGCATCTTTTCCAAGCCGTTCGGTTCAAGTCATCTTCATCAGGAATAGAGATAGATCCATCCACAAACTTGAACTTATTCTTCATAGCTAATGCCCTTCTTATCTTCATAGACCAAGCATGATAGTTATCACCATTCAATCGCGGTGTGACATTCACAGTTGAAGAATTTTCTGATGGATGAACAAAGTATGGATCAAGACTTTGATCCTAATTCTGATTATTGTTGTTTCTCACCACGATTCAACGAAACAACTCAAAGAAATCCAAATTGATTGAAAAACGAAATCAAATCGAACGAAAAACTAATCAAAATTGAAATTTGAAACAAGAAGAAACTGTGATAGAAAAATTGAAGAAGAAGAAGAAGAAGAAATTCATTCACGTTCTAATGAGAGAATAACGTAATCAAGCACAAGAAATCAGAGTCGTAGCAATTGCAGAAGCATAGCAAACTTGAACTTGCTCTGATACCATCAAATTAAAATAAACCACCATAGAGGAAGAGAGAAAAGGCTCCAAATTGGAGAAAGATGAAAAGTGTTTCATTAGATTGTGATAGTTGGTTACAAGTAGTTATATACACATTGGTGCCATCTCATAGCAACTACTCTAACTAACTAGATGTAAATGTAATTACAAGTGAAATTAATTGTAAATGCAAATGCATCTAATAAGTTAACTTGCACGCCAAGCTAGGTTATTTTCCTTTATTTTCTTCATATGTTGATATACTTCATAAACTTGTTGCACTGATTGAAGACATCAATGATTTATTGCATGAGAATTTCCTCTTATACGTCGTCCATATTATTCATGAAGGCAATGAAAATACTGATTTCATGGCCAAGCTTGATACTTCTTCCAATCACGGGCTCTTGGTTCATGCTTCTCCTTTTTCAGGATTTAAATGCATCCTTCTGGTAAATGCATCATGAATTTTCTTTTTAAGACTAGAGTTATTTTTTGTTACTTTTATTTGTTTCTTGTTTTGATTTAGCCTTGTAAGGAAAAAAAAAGATAGAAGGAAACCAAAAGAACTAAAGTGTTCGTAAGTCTTTAAGAGTTCGAGTTTATTAGTTAAAGCTTTTGGACAGTGGACTCTCACATTAAAAATACAAACTAATTGACTACTATGTCATTCTCCAATAATAAAGCTATAATTTGAACTAGGACTTAAAAACTCAACGACAACTAAATAAAGAGAGGGTATAGGTAATCAAAATACCATATCCTGTTAAGGACAAGCTCATAAGAAGAATGTAACTACTATACAAGTCACCAACAAGTAATAAAGAAGAAAGAGTTTCATTTTGAACATGAGGAAAAGTTTCATTTTGCAGATTTCTTTCTTTTTCAAGCGTTATTTTTTCTTGAAATGCCTTGAAACTTCACATGGATTTTTTCCAAATTTTATTGTCTTCAAAAACCTTCTAAGAATCGTTTGTCTGCATTCTTCACATCTCTTGATCCTTCATGCTGTGTCTTGCTTTGCTGATTTACATAATTTCTTACTAAAAAGACTCAAAACACCTATGAAGTTGTATGATTAGGGAAGAAACTAAATTACAATGACATGAATGAATATAATACAAAATGTTCCTCAAACCATGGTCAATTCCTCTAAATGACCTTTTATTTGACTTCAAATGCAATGAAAGTGACTAAAAACTTAGCCTAAAATATCATATGATGCTCCGTCATCACCTCCAATGATGAATAACTACTTTTCACCCTTTTTCTCTCTCTAAAACAAAACTGGAGACTAAAAAAACTTTTTCAAAAATCTAATTACAACTCTATTTATACAAGTACAAAAAAATGCAGGCTCGCTAGGCGAAGTGATGCTCGCCCAACAACTACAATTTTCTTCAAATGGAGGGAAAAACCAACAAATCTTCATTAAATCACTAAACCTCCTTACTTCAATGGACGAAGTGTTGCTCGCTCAGTGAGTATGATCTAGCTTTTCTCCGTGAAACTCTTTGGAACTGCTCGCTTTCACCTTGCCTTGGTTCGCCCAACAAAGGTCATTGCCCGGATATCCTTGAAACTCTCTGACTTAGCTCAGTTTCATCTTGCCATAGCTCGCCTAGATAACGTACTTGTGTCAAGATTCTTTACTCTATTGTAATCATGTCTCAAGCCTATAAAAATTGAATAGAAAATATATAGTAGCAGCATTCTGGCATATACCTAGAACAATTTAAAAATTTGCAATAAATTAGAGGTTTTCATAAAGATTACTTGCAAAACAAGTCAATAAGTACTAATAAAAAATAACATGATTTTAGGACTTATCAGGTGCAATAAATAAACTCTTATCAGAATCGGGTCCATTGACTAACTAATTAATTAATAAAGGACTATATAATTTAAATTGGGACTTGAGACTCAACGACAACTAAAAAAAGAAAGAGAGGAAATAGGTAGCCAAACGGCTCGACCCCGTTGAGGACAACCCCACAAGGAAAAAAAAAATACTACTATACAAGTCACAACCGAATGGAGGAGAATAAAGAGTTTTGTTTGGACTGAGTGTTGAAAATTAATAATTCCCACATATGAGAAAACATGAAATACTAACATGTTTATATGTTGTAGAAAATTTGGGTTTATTGGTTTCAACTTATAGACCATGAGCTTCCATATTAAGAATACGAAGTAATCAACTTGACAACTACAATATCACACTCCAAATTGGCTTGTGCAATAGTTGAACATGTTAAGGTACCGTTTGATCAGACTTTTTTTCGGTCTAAAAGCTACTTTAAAACAAAGTTAAAATAAAGCTCTTTTAAGGAAGAAGTTAAAGCTGTTTGGTTTCTTTATTGTTTTTTAGTTTTAAAGTTATTTTTAAGTTAAAAGTTGTTTGGCAAAATATTGTACAAAACTTTAAATTTATTACTTTTTTGGTGATGTCCGGGGTTCGAACCCCGAACATTGCATATGTTTATGTGTTATCTTTATCAATTGAGATAAGCTCGCAATGACAAAACTTTGAATTTATTATGAATTAACATACTAAATAAAAAAATATTTAAAATATTTTTTGAAGGGAAAAAATGTTTAAAACATAAGAATTTATATTATATAGTATTATATTTGTTACATTGCTGGTGTCATTGAAAAAGATATGTCTAGTTTTTTTAATAAGAAAAAGATATGCATAGTTTGTTACGATACAAATGTGTAAAATATATATATATATATATATATATATATATATATATATAAGTATAATTTTTTTTAGGCAACTACTTTTAATTAAAATCAAAATTTTATAAAAAAAATTATACGCATTACGCAACACTAAAAAAAATTATACGCATTAGCGTAACAAAAAACAGCCAGACATGCATAAAGTATTACTCTAAACGCTAATGTGTGTGTGTATATATTTCCGAGGTTGAAGAAAGGGAATAAAAATATTCGGTGTCATTCAATCACAACGTGAATAAAAATATTTGCGAGGTTGTGATAATTAAAAGATATTGAAATTAATATATAAGTGATAAAAAAAATAATAAAATTCCTTCAAAAATAGACAATAAAATTAAATGGACCCTCATTAAAAAAAATTATATGGACTGGTTCAAAAAAAGAAAAAAATTGAAGAAAAAAGCATATTGAAAAAAATAAAAGAAAAGGTTGCCAGCGTGAGTTGACTAGAGGTGTTTGTGAAATAAATTGTCGAGAAGTAGTTTTTTGAAGTATCATTCAACAACTTTTGGTCAAAGCTCATTCCATTCAATTTTATGAATTCTAAAAAAAGTACTTTTTTTAGAAGGTACTTTATTGATATTGTGTTTGGCCTACCTTCTCCTTATAAATGTAGAAAAGTTGGAAAAAAATCGCACCAAACAGTTCCTAAATCCCTCACATAATAAAAATAACAACTTAAGGATTAATCTTGCTTGTATAATTAATCACACACAGTATACTTATTTTTTTATTACGTTTATTTTATTGGTTCCATTATTAGAAAATTATCATTTTCAGACGACTTTACAAACAAATTTGGAATATAGTTTTAGAGGTATGTATTTGAACTTAAAAAAATATGATATTGCATAATTTTATAATTGTTGATGCAGCTGAAAGAGTAAAGACTAGGGTTGTAACGGTTCGGTTTAGATCAGTTTTTGATCAAAATAATGTTTGAACCAATGAAATCTTCATTGGTTCGGATTTTACTGTTTTAAAAAAATGAAACCGAACCAAACTAGTCGGTTTGAATCGGTTCGGTTGATCAGTTCGTTTAAAAATACAATTAAAAAAATTCATATTTTCACAAATTTGTATTTCATGCATACAACATACTCAAGTATTTCATAGAACTTTGTTTTCCATGTTCTCAGTTTTTCAGACTACTATTTTATAACTACCATGAAAAAACTAACAAGAGATGGACGATCCCAGCAGTGATGAAGAATGATGAGTTAGGTGTGACTGGCAGCTAATGTTATTTTTTAGTAGAAACAAAATAGACTATGAGTGATGAGATGATGATGGAAGAAAGTGAATGAATTAATGAGTATTTAATGTTGAGCTTTAATTTTGAGCTTAATCATAAGTGAGTGTGATAATATTACAAAAATGAGGAGTGAGGTTATCATCGGTTCGGTTCATCGGTTCATTGGATCTCAAAATTAAAAACCGAGAACCGAACCAAAGTAGATCGGTTCAGGTTGGTTCGATTCGGTTTTGAACTGAACCAAACAAGGTCGGATAATTTTTCGGTTTGGTTCGGTTTGAGTTTTCGGTTTCATCGGTTTTGTTCGAACCACTTACACCCCTATAGGTGCTTTTAACTATATAGATCTTTTAACTAGCTAGAAAAGAGTATTAAAAAAAGTTAAAAATCATTTTAGGTGCTTTTAACTATATAGATCTTTTATTTTTTATAATTTTTTTCTTATTAAAAAAAAAACACCTATATATTTTTTTAAATCATTACCACGCTGGGACCATGGACCTAACCAAGATATATAGTTATCACATAGTTGTTGTTTCACTCATTGTATTTGCTTTTGAGTTCACTTGCTTTCTTGACGTAGGTTGTGGTAAACCTCTAAAAGTCGAACCTTCTACCATTTTGTTAATATATTTATAAGAAGTAAATGAGGAATTCTATTTGAAGAATCAAAATTTAATAACTTATTTTACAACTATATGAAAATACACAAATAACAACTATTGATTTGACGTAGCAGAAAAAAAAATTAATAAAATTTGTAAGTATTGAGTTGAACGATTAAATAGTTATCCAAATATCATTTCTCAAATTAAATATTAAACTTTAGAAAGATGAAAAGTTCATAAGGTTAGTCTAGTTGTACAAGTTTGATATTGTAGTCGCGGTGGACAAGAATCAAATCTTTCAAAAAAAAATCATTAATGCTATTTTAATTAAATCTGATAATGTTCTCATTCTCTTCTCAGGTAATTTTTATGAACTTCAAAATCAAATAAGTATTTAACAACCAAATCGGTAGACTTGGCTTGAGGTGCGCAAGCAGCTCAACCAAGCTAGGCCTTCAAAAGTTATGGGCTTAAAAAAATTAAGTCTAATACCCATACCTCACTTAAATAAAATAAAAATGTTATTTCTTTTTCTTTTTTGGTACACATTTGAGTTTTTTTTAGACTTTAGTTCTCATTTCTGGACACCCCCCCCCAATTTATATAATCACTTAATCAATCAATTTAAAAAGCAATTTCAGTAAAAGAATCACAATAATTATTTCTTTTTTAAAAACCATTCGTTTTACCCTTTTCCACAACGGAGGAATGACAAATTCAAACGACATTGTTAGATAAATTTCACCTCTCTTTCACTTAATTTTTTTTATTTCGTTTCATGTTTAGAAATTTTCCTGATTCCGATTTCTCAATGAAGTTTAGTTACACAAAAGAAATTATGTTTTTATTTTACCGGAGACCTATTTAAAAAAGAGAGCCTCTCATTTCATAGGAACGACCATGAAAATCGAACATAGAAGCATGTGGGAGGCCCTTCTGAAACGGGGACAAGAGCCTCAATTTGAGACTTGGAAATTTGTATGGTTATTTGTTCATTTTCCCGTATAGAATGAATTCATTATGGACCAGTCAATTGGGATTTGAACGTTGCATGTGCCATCTCTCTTCTCCGCATCCAAATTTAAGAGATTGATGCAACCCTTTGGATTATTTGGCCCCACTATAATCACATTGTTGGCTCATAAGTACTCAATTCCATTTATACTTGAGAACTTCTCTATGATACGGTGAAGCTCAATGATTTAACAGGAGGAAAAAAGATGTATGAAAAGAAGTAGTAAGCAAGTCTTGAAAAAGCTCAACAATGATTTGTTGAATTATGAAACGTGTGGTATGTGGAGTTGGTCTTTACTCAAATAATTAATAATGTTAGACTACATCTTACTTCAAATAAGTGATTTTAAATTATGGTTGTTGTGGTTACATTTGTTATGGCCATGGTAACAGTATTCAAAGAAGTGATTTGAGATTTGAGTGTCACCTTTTATGTTGTGTAAGGCATCACAAAGATCCATGGGAGATGACATCCCTTAATATATTGCTCTTTCACTTATTTGATGCATTGGTAAGAGATTGAACACATAATTATTATATGCTTAAGAGACTTAGCCATGAGGTGGTACCTAACATCTTAGCCATGCATAAATTGATTATGGATTATTATAGGAATAGTTGGGGAGAGGCAAGATTGTGGGAATTGGATAGAGATATTTTTTATCATTGTTCTTTGGTATTGAGATATATTCTAGTTCGTTTTGGTGTCTTAAACCTTTGGTGTTGTGATGTATTGACATGAATCTCACTCTATTTACTAGAGAATGGTGGAAATTTTATGATAGAGTCAAATATAAAGAAAAAATAGACATATTTTAATAGATTTTATCTTTACAATATGTGTTGTTGATAACGTTGAGTCTAATTACTATCGAAAAATGCTAACTTGTGTGTTTGGGTAAATGTTAAAGAACCTAAAATGGAAATTTTATCTAACAAATTATGTCAATTTATTTTTTTAGAAATTGAAATTTAATGTTTAATTTGTAATAAATATTTAACATTTATAAAATCTTTAACATGTGCCTTTAGGCACAAATTAGCATGACCCATTACTATTATATACAAACTCAATGTCAAAATAAGAACAATAAATTTATCCATCAAGTAATAATCTTGTCTTTCTTAAGTCTACTAATTGATCACAAATAAAAATATTTGGAGTAGTTAAATCTACGTTATTAGAATATCCAAATATAAAAATACATTAAGCTACAAAATAAATTTGCGCCTTTTTAATTTTTTTTTTTTTATAAAAATGGGGTAGCAAGGACTACCTTGCTACCCAATAGGCAATAATACACTATCCTGTGCTGCTGATGAATCCATGGTTGTAGCCGGGTAGGCAATCTTTCTTGAAGCAAAATACATACTTTCACCATCTCATAATAACATAGTCTTTTATTCATTTCACACGTATTAAAAAAAGTGTATGAGTGAAAGAGATAAAGATATGGTATTTCACATTTTCATAAAGATTAATATATAAACTATTCAAGTTTTTTCCCTTCATCTAAACTACTCAAGTTTTGAATTATCATTAGATGGTAGGGGTGGCAAAAAAATCTGCACCCGTGGATATTCACGGATAAAACCCGCCACGGACACGGAGCAGATACTTTATTGGATATTCATGGATAAAATAATAAACAGATATTTTAACTACCTGCTAATTAATGGATACGGATGCGGATTTAAAGGTATCCGCACCCGCGAATATCCATATCCGTTATTAAACCGAGTAAATTACATGAATAACCTTAATATCTTTCAATTTCTTAAGCAAAAAACCTTGGTACTGTGAGTTGTTATTAGTTATTACACGAATGTTCAAGTCTGTATTATGCTCCTTTAAAAGAGAGTGAAAGTAGTCGGAATTATTGAAGCAAAAAGCATGTTTTTGTTGAATATGATGAACTTTATTTATTCTTTTGTTAAATCTAAGAACTTTATTTTTACTAAATGTAACGAACGTTGTTGTTATTGTAATGTATGAATATTATGTTTTGCTAAAGATAAAAGAAAATGCATGTGATGAACTTTTGTTTTTAAATTTCAACTAAACAAAATTAGCAATTTTTATTTATTTTTTATAATGTTATATTCATGGATATCTGTATAAACCCGCAGATACCTCAAAATCCGTGGATTATCCGCTAAACGGATATCCACGCGGATATGGATAGGGAACAAATTTCATATTTGTCTAACGGAGCGGACACGGATATCATGCTATTCATATCCATGGATATCCATTTACATCCATAAATGATATTTCAGATCTCTATAAAGATTGATACGAATTTTGAACTATCCCTTATCCTCCCTTTATAGTTTATATAACATTTTAAGCAATTAAAAAAACTGACCTAGAGTGCCTTTGGAAGAGGACAACTGGTTTTTAACAATTTTGTTGAATATCAGTACCAAACCCTAGATGAACAATACACAAGGCAGTGTAGGTAATAATTTTCCATGCAAATGGTCCATAGTTTAAATGTTAACGGCTCATTCAAACTTCTCCACGTCCTACTACTAGTCCTCCCAATCTTTTTACTGAACAAACTTTATCCCATCCTACCCAACATATTTTTTAAAACTCAACGTCAACAAACTTTATTCACATGAAATTTCGTGGATTTATACAATCTTATGTAACAAATATTTTATAGGAACTTACTAGTCAAGATAGAACTCACCTAAGTAACTCTACGTACCTCCTACTATAGATTGTGTACTCCAGATGCATGGCAAATGTTAGTTAACTTTTTGTCATCCCTCACACTCTATGTACTGGTTTTCTCAAAAATATAGGTGTAGTCAAACTAGTTTGTACAAGTTTTACTCTATAGCCGATTAGTTAACTTTTTAGAACCAGCTCTTTGACTAGTTTATGACCAATCTGATCAGTATTTGAATCCTGCTCTTCCTCCTACATTTTTCGCTCGCGTTCAGCATAACTGACCAAAATACTCCTGCGCTAGTTAACTAACGTAAATGTAAAATTAACTTGACTTAAAATTTCGTTTTTTTACACTTACGTGACTTAAGTTATGCCGCGTGAGTTAACTCGCGCAGGAATTAACACATGCGTGAGTTAACTCATGCTAGTTTATTATATTTCAAAGTCATATGAATTGCTCCAACATACACAGAAGCAGCCAAGCAAGGCACTTGGGAGCCAAAGTGAAGTGAATTACGTGTACGTTACCAGAGGTTCCCACGAATACCTAAGCACAGGACATACTCAAGTTGTTGTGCTGGCTGTCACCATACAAAAACAATCATGCAAATGCAAACCGTACGCCACAGTTTCTTTCTACTCTTTCTTACTTCCATTCAATTCTATGCTGCATGAGCCAAAGTTCCTTATTCATTTCTTTTAATAATTTTTCCCATGTGACGAGTGTTGCATTTGGTATACAAGACTAATTGAAGAGTTAATGCATTAGGTTGCTCCTCCTTTTTGGGTTAGCTAAGAAGGCCATCATAGAGTGATCTTTCTTTCTTAAAACCAACGTGAGTTAACTCACGCAGGTGTTAACTCCAACGTGAGTTAACTCATGCAGCGTGACTTAAGTCACGCAATGTTAGTTAATTAACTCATAGTTTTACATTTGCGTTAGTTAATTAGAGCAGAAACATTTTGGTCATGGCTGCAGGACGGGAGTGTTTTGTGCATCCAACATGGGAAAAGGCCCAATCACAAGTTGCTCTTATGAATTTTAAAATATCAGTATAAAGTTCATAAAAAATGATAGTGTTATTTTTCCCACCTCATTACTTTCTCGCACGCATTTTTTTTCCTTTCGAAAATACCTCTTGTTCGAATTTTGTAATCTAAACCATATTGTAGGGATTTTCGGCTTATGAAACCCAAAAAGCAATAAGACCAAGAAAATATTTTATGATTGATATCAAAAGTCTCTGCTGATCGTCGTGTGATTCCCGCAAAAACTACAAAACAATTTCAATGATGTATGAATGGTCAGCAATCACCATGATATCATAAAACACCCTTAACTAAAAAAATGAGAAATAAAAAGGTAACAATGGATAAGAAATGAAGAGAGAATGAATATATTGAAGCATGCAAGGCTATTTATAGTCATAATCTTATCTTAGACTGTAACTAGAGTGGAAAAAAACGTTTACAATGCCTCAATTGACCAAAAATGCATTAAACACAACACATACCATCCAAACCTTTAGTATAACGGCATCGTCCACAATCTGGGATGGTTCAGATTATATATGCCGAACACCTCATAAACGTTTCAGATTTTATAATCCGAAGTATTCCAGACTGTGTTTAACCTTGATCTTTGGAGTTTTTTTTATGGTGAATAACACAGAAGAATAAGAAAACGACAAAATTCAACAGCATAAAACAACATAATAAGATAAGTGATGATGAAAGGGAAGATGTTTCAAGAGGTGTTTTTGAACATGATTCAGCCGACCTGACAACTGACATATTTCTATCGGCAAGACAATTGGATCAAGTTCACAACAACCTCTTCGTGTTCAGATATCTGCCGTATAATTTTTCATAATTGTTCACAGTTCTTTGTTGGGTTTTTAAGATGAGTGCTGATGAAGGGGAAGATGTTCATAACCAACATGTTCATAAAAACATCTATCAGATAATTTTTCATAATTCTTTGTTGTGTTTTACAACAAATGAAACAAACACGTATATTTATACAAGTTTATGTGCGTCGTGGACCATAGAAATTGTCGATACAATGTACATCATTGAAAAAAGATGTACTTAAATGGTTCAAATTTTGAAATATGAATCGTCTTTCACCCTACAAAGCACAAGTTTTAATAAAGGAAATCTAATTTCAACGACGTACATTAAATATAACAATCATAAATACTTCAAACGACATAATTCTACAACATAAAACATGTAATAAAACAAAGCATAATAGATCATGGATCAGGCAAATAAACTTCAACATCTGGTTCCTCCATGAGACCCCTGATTTCTTCGTATGATCGGATTCGAATCGATTTTTCTGAATATCTTCGAAAGATTTGACTAAAGATGTGTTTAAATGAATTTGTCCTTTAGTAGTATACTAACCAAATATCGAGAACATTAATCTCACCTCATCGTTGTTCCTGAGCTTCATATGGCTGAACTACACTCTTCCGAGTGAGTCGGTCGATGGACGTCGATAATCAGCATTGTCCTCTCTCCTTGTGTCTATGTGGTTGCGTTGATAGTTGATTTGATCGAGCTGATCCCCACAGATCTTAACATCATTTCAAACCATAAACATATAAGGTTTTCCTCCGTTGTTGTAAATTTGATATTTAGTGTACATGATTATTTGGTGTGGTTTACAACATAAGAAAATAAGCACGCTAATTAATTTATAGAAGGTTATATGCGTCGTGGACCACAGAAACTGCTAGGGCAATGTGGACCACAGAAAAAAATTTCTACTGAATAGGTTCGAATTTTATAATCCTAATTCTCCCTCCCCCAAGAATATTTGTCTCTTTACATTTATTTTATTTTTTGTTATTTTCAATTACACGTCAGCTAAATAATATACGCCACAGTTGTTCTGAAAATTTGGGTTATACACAAATTAGGATTATATAATCGGAAAGTTCTTATAATTTAGTTCGGATTACATAATTCAAACAAAGAGTATTTTGAAGAAAAAAAAAGTAGGGCGCGATAAACGGATATAGTGGAAAAATTAATAGCCAAAATTCTTTTGGAACACAAATAGTTGACAACAATGGAACACTTAGGTAATGTTCACCATGTAAATATGCATATCCGGCCTACGGACGAAACAACCCAAACAAGGACTTTAAACCTCAAATCTGTGGGTAAAAAAATGCCTCAAAAAAATAATTTGGTTATAAATGTAATATGACAAATAAACTGTAGACATTTGTATAGTTTAATTGGTTATTGAAAATGCCTCAAATATTTTTATCATGAATTCATATCTTGATCTCCACAAAATTGATTTTTTTTTTATAATTTTTTTAGGGGATCGTTAAATTTTTTGCTTTAGGCTTCATCTCAAATCTTATTTTCTTGCTTTAGGTCTCTTGATTTGTTGGGCTGATTTAGTAAATATAGTGAGCGATAATTTATTTTGTCAAATTTTTATTTTATCATAAAAATAACTGTTTTTTTAAATGTAGAGGAGGATTCTTTAATTTAACACAAAATTTGAGTTGTGTTGTTAATCAATTTTACAATTTTGTTAACAAAAATGTGTGTTGTTAAAGTAACCCAAAAAAAAAAACTTTTTTAACAGAACTTTCAATAACTACTTTGACTACTTCATCAACCATAAAAATGCAAGTCTTTAACCAATTATTTTACGTCTTTTTTTCCGAAAATGACTATAGTACATAAATTTAAATTGTTTTGCATTTTTGCGGTAAGTTAAGTATTCAAAGTAGTTAATGAATTCAGGTTATAAAAGTGATTAGCAACATACATTTTTGTGGTTAACGAAGTTAAGAAATTGATTAATGACACAACTTAAATTTTATGTAAAAATAATCTACACCTAGTTAAAAAATTTTTTTTTTAGAAAATAAACATGTAAATAATGACAAATTTTATGTTACAAATTGGACCGTCATAATATTCCTAGGAGTCTTAAAGACCTCCAGAAGAACCTGTAGACCCCCCCAGGAGGCCTTAGCGCCCTCCAGAAGAGTTCTAAAGCCCAAGGCGCGTCCTTCCCAGGGCGCCGCCTCAGGTAGCTTCTAGAAACATCTAGAACCCGCCTAAAGTACTGAAATACCCATATGGCTTGGAGACCAAGCCACCAAAACCCAATCCCACAGCAGGCTATAAATACAACCCTTGGGAGCATTCTCAAGGCATCTGATAATCACTCTAAACCCTAGTAGACAGAGAAAACCCTAGTATTCACTACTCGTACTTTTTGCAAGTACAGTTGGCGCTGTCTGTGGGAAAAGGTAAAACTAACCTAGACCACCTTCTTGAATCACAGCCGTGGTTCAGGAACCCTTATCAGCTTTCCGAGTCACACCCCTGTGGCTCAGAAGGTCAAACACTCAGAACTTCTCAGGTCCAAGAGCAGCCGCCGCCTTCCTCATGGCCACCCCGGAGGATTTCGAGACCCTGAGAACCGACATGGCTCTCCTGCGAGAGCAGAACGAGGCTCTGCGCGCCTCGGTGGGGACCGTTCAGCAGAAACAACAAGAGGAGCGAGACGAATCCCAGCATGGCGAGATGGAGAACCCATAACCACAACCCCTTTCAGTAGAGATATGGAACGCTCTAGTACCAGAGCACTTCAAACCTCCTCATCTGTCATCTTTTGATGGGAAGAGCGACCCGGTGGAGCACATAACGACGTTCAACACATGTATGGCCGTTGTGAGCGCATCTGACTCTCTTAAGTGCAAACTCTTCGCAAGAACCCTAACCGACGCAGCTTTGCGTTGGTACATGAACCTCCCTCGCTTCTCTATAATGAGTTACCCAGACATGACCAGGAAGCTCACTCAACAATTCGCAGAAAGTCGCCACCGAAAGGTCTCCGCCACCAGCCTTTTCAACGTCCGTCAAGGACACACTGAGTCACTGCGAGACTACATGGCCAGATTCAACGATACCACCATCAAAGTAATCAACCCTAACCAAAAAGTATTCGTGGGAGCTTTCCAGAATGGTTTAAGGGCGGGACAATTCAATGAATCTTTGGCGCAAAAGCCCGCCGACTCCATGGAAGAAATCATCGTCAGGGATGACTGTTACATCAAGGGAGAGGAAAGCAATGCAGAAAAGAAAGCCAGGGATGCAAAGGAGCGCACGTCCATTAATCAGGATCGGAGAAATCACCAGCCACCAACAGACCGAGACCAATCTTTCTACAAAAGGCAGGAGAGGCGCCCCCATGCACCCTACATCTCCAAGGTCCGTCCAGGCGTCCTCACCCCCCTGAATACTCGCCCAACACAAATATTCAGAGAAGTCTACGAAGCAAAAATCATCCCAGAGGCTAAGACGACAGGACATATGACCATGGGAACGGACCAAAACAGTTGGTGTAAGTACCATAGAATCCAAGGTCACGACACTAATGACTGCCACCACCTGAGAAGGGAAATCGAAAGATTAATACAGAGCGGGAAATTGAGAGGGTATGTTCAAACAGACAAAGAAGGAAGACCTCAAAAGCCTAGAAAGGAAACAAGCAGCGATGAAAAGAGACACACCTTGAATACTATTTCTGGAGGATTTGCAGGCGGAGGGGAATCCAGCTCCTCGCGTAAAAAGTATGTCAGACAAGTAATGCTATGTCAGGAGTATGATTCAAAGGAAGAGAGAGAGCCCGAGATACACTTCTCGCCCAAAGATTTCCAGGGCGTCGTCCCTCACGACGATGACCCCATGGTTATTACTGTCCAGATATTCAAGTGGGACGTGAAAAGAGTTTTGGTGGACACAGGGAGTTCACCTGATATTCTGTATTATGAGACATTTGAAAGAATGGGCCTAGATCCTCACCAGTTACAACCTTTCAGAGGAATCTTGGCGGGATTCACAGGTGAGCAGGTACACGTACGAGGTTACATCACTCTAAAGACGACCTTCGGATACGGTTCTTCAGCAAAAATGATTCGAGTCAGGTACCTGGTAATCAACGCCCCTAACTCTTACAATATAATCATAGGACGACCTGCTTTTAACCTGTTGGGAGGACTATTGTCTACAAAGTTCTTGGTAATGAAATATCCCCTAGATAATGGGAAGGTAGGAACGGTTAAGGGCGACCAGAGAATCGCCAGAGAATGTTATCACAGCAGCCTACGGTTACAGAAGAAGAAAAAGGATGAAGTTGTTAACAAGGATCACACCGTGAACGTAATAGACCTTGACCCAAGAGAAGATTTCCAGCAACCACGCTGATGTAGTATTTTTGCATCAAAAAAGATAAGTATTTATAAATCGTCTCCTCAGGGACTAGTGCGATATCATGGACCGTTCGACACGAAATATCATTCTAAGTTAAAAGATTGATTGTTTGTTTGTTTAACTATATAAACTAAAGTGTAAAAGTAAATGTTGAGAGTAACAAGGCGTAGAAATGTTGGAATTAGGGTTCCCTGATTAAGCGTCAAACATAACCTAATAATCACGTATAATGACTCTAGCGTTTTACCGATATTATCACGTATCGCTCAACAAGATTATTCGTGTCCAAATAATCTCGTGAAACCAATTGTATTCTTCGATAGTTGATTTCCCAAACTATTGAACAATCCAATTGTCGATCGTATCGTTTAATCGACGATTTCTCAATCTATTCAACGATCCGAAAGTTTTACGTTCCGATACTTTGTGTGATTATCAAAACATCAATCCTATGTCTAGAATTGTTGTTTTGATAGATGAATATTCTAAACCTAGATTCAAAGGTACTTTTCAATAACAATTAAATTAAAGATAGGAATTGGATTGCAAGAATAACTTCAATATCATGTAAATTGCTAGAATCATATAATACAAGATCAAAGGATTACATTTTAGGCTCAATCAAGTACCTCTAATCCCAACTAAGAAGAATTAGCTCATCATTGTCATGTGAACTTTACAAAAGTGGAAGAAAAGTTGTGAATCCATGCCAAGACTTTGATTTCTCCAAGGATCTTGATGGATTCTCACTCAATCACTCTTGCTCTATGAAGACCCAAGATTTTCGCCCTGTTCTCTCTCTAAAATTCTAATAATTTTTCTGAAAATAAAAGAGAAGGCTTTTATAGAGTTTCTGATCTGCATGTACTCGCCTCGCGAGCAGAATCACTCGCCATGGCGAGTTGCGCTTCCTTCGCCTATGGGTTTGTGCCACGTCACCTCTGAGGAGTCTTGGCCGCCTTAACTCGCCTCGCGAGTAAAATCATGCGCCATTGCGAGCTCTGCTCGCCTCTAGTTCGCCATGGCGAGTTGGAGGCGAAGGGAGAAAAACTCTCTGCCATGTGCTCGCCTTGGTTTCGCCGTTGCGAGTTGGTGGCGAGCTGCTCGCCTTTCCTTGCTCGCCGTTGCGAGTTGATGGCGAGTTGCCATGATCTTTGCCTCTTTTTTTCTTGGTTCTTTTCCTTCCTTGCTTGGTGCCTTGAGCTCAATTCCTGCACAAAAGGGATAAAGTAAGAGAAATAAAGCGTAATAGGACAATTATCATTTATCTCTCGGCTTTTCCTTAGATTACTTGTAAGATAAGTAATAAAAATGCCTTAATTCAAAGATGATTTTAACTACTTCACGACACTTATCAAACTCTCCCCAACTTAACTCTTTGTTTGTCCTCAAACAAAAGATTGAAAACAAAGAAGTTCAATAAAAGATACCAGTCAAAAGGTTTTGAAGACTTTTTCAGATGAATGATTCAAAGTGACCGTGCCTGTAAGTCTGAAGTTTCCGACTAACTTGGAAATCTACTGCAAATGTGAAATGAGTCCTAAGCACAAAGTTTATATCACACAGTTCAAGTCAATAACATACTTATTTACGAACCACACCTAACACTCTTCTCTGTAAGTAGATAAAACAAAGTAATTTAATGAGTGAGGGTTATGAACACACATCCGACAATCAAGTTAACATCCAGATCAAGTTATGTGTCCATCCAAATATCATTTCAAAAAGCATAAAAGCATGGATCAAAAGGTCTTTGTGGGTTGTAACTTGGCTTGGCTACAAAAGAAAGGACATTTGTGGGTCATTGAATTCAAATGGCCAAGTATAAGGGAACATTCCTTCTATTTATATTAAAAAAAAAAACAAATTTACAATAATCCCTAAATCACACCCTAGGTGTTTAAACATAATACACCTTTATCTTGACAACTTATTCTATTCATCTCTTTTGGATCTTTCTATCTTTTTCTTTTTCTTCTTTTTCTTTTTATCATATACACTTTTTCTTTCCTTTTCTTTTTGCATTCATAAACAATGTTGTCTTGATCACAAAGTAAGATTACACCACTTTTCTTGACAATTGACTCACATATACCTTTTCTCCCCAACTTGAGTAAAACATACCCTATTTGAATGTTCCCCTATTCTATGGCAAAAGGGACAATTAAATAATGAAGGTTTTAGGGTTCAACAATTAAAAACATCTCAGAGTCCAGAATTGCGTCAAAAATGAACTGGATTTTTTAAAAAAAATATTTCTAAGGACAAATTCATCCAGCATTGTGCTTATGATTTGACAATTCATAATTGAGGACTCTGATTCATTTGGCTCAAGTGGGTTAGCAAATACTCTCTCTTCTCACAAGGTAGGCTATTTGTGGTCAAATGTGTTTCACTCATTAACAAAAATGTGCCTTGATCATTTACATGCCTTCATACGATTCAAAACAATTATTGGATTTAACATAAAACGACCGAGTTAAACAATGAATGCCGGTCTCCTTGCATATAGTACAACACATTGAGGTTTCCTCACATTTAGGCTAGAACTACGTGGTTCACAAACAATTACATTATTGCGGAGAACTAAATGAAATGAAATTTGTGCAAAGTACTCGTTTCAGATTCAAGTAAACATCTAGAAAAACTGGAAACTTGTACCTTGGTTTGGCGCTTTTCTCACAACATTTATCATTATCACACATCTGAGATGCTCAATCTTTTTGGCTATCTTTCAAGCACTTTGAAATTTGAAGCTTTTGAGCATTTTCTTTGAAATTTGAGTAAGAGTGATACACAATATTTCGAACTTCCACATTTTCACAATTAACACAAAATAAAGTACTTGATCATAACTAAAGAACTAACAAACTTTTCAAACCACAATACGACATTTAACTAACATCAAAATACTGTTATCAAAGTACATCACAATACAAGTACTAAACAAGTACTAAACAAAATACCAATTAAACAGAGTTAGGAATCAAAGTGCCCAAAATCATAACAGAAGCAAAAATTGTTTAAGAGTAATATCAAAATAGTGGCCAGATAAAGATAAAGAAGAAGAAAAGAATTGACTGAAAGCTTTTTAAAATGTCACTCATTAAAAGGTGAGCTTTCAAGTCTTTTTCTTCTCATCCTTGCATATCATCCGATCCATCGTCATCGGCTCTTGTGGAGGTTGCACTGTGAACTTGCTCTTCATCATCCTGCTCCAAATCTTCATTACCAGCATCATGTCCCGCTTCAGCGAAATATTCACCCCCACCAAAGGCATTTGGCGTGTCCATAGGCCAATTCACATAAGCCTGAAAAGCGGGGGGAGTCATGAACTGCTCCATAATCTCTGGGGGATACCCTGCCTACTGCTCCATTAAGTACTGGGACTGCTGGAAGTAAGTGTTGGCCCGGTTTGTAGCGGATAGCATGTTCCAGGTATGCATGTTGCAAGTGTGCTGCCACTGAGCGTAGCTAGCAAAGTCAAAGGCAGCAGTGGGTGGGACTGGCATTGGGTCATTCTGGGGCTCAGGTTGAGGTGGAGGTGCATGGGATGATGAAGCTTGCTTGCCTTTATCTTTCTTCTTGTCATTCATGATGAAGCGTTTAACAAACTCATCATCAATGAGGTTCTTTATCTTCTCATGAATTTGAGTTGGCATTCTCATCTTGGAGTCTTTGATCAAACCCATGATCAGTCCAGGAAAGGAAAGGCGGGTTTTCTTCTCGCTCTTTCCTTGAAGGGTGACAAGTTTTAATTCCCAAGCAATGGTGCGGGCAATGTCAACCTTTCTGCCTGTCATGATGTAGTGGATCAGAGGGCAAACATCAACAGTGCAGTCAGACAGATGACTATTGGGTTTGACATTATGGAGGATGAATTTGAAGATGAATTTGGCAGTATTATTCAATACTGCATATCTGGCTCTGAACTCCCTCCATGCTTCACTCACATCGTAGTTCTCCCCCTCAAGCAAAATGGTTCTTTTAATCTCATCCCTCACAGAAACGATGTCAAACACTCCCTTATTTTGGTTCTCATGAAAGGTATCGATTTCATCCGGATACCGCAATTGGAATGGGTTGCCCAAGTATTTGTTAATCGCTTCACGATCGAAGCGTATGGTTCGACCTCTCACAAAGGTTTCAAATAAGAAGGGATCGGTGTGAGGGTTCTCTGGAAGAGCATTGGCGTAGAACTCACGCACCAGCTCGGCATTCAGGTTGGTTGTGGGCTGGAGTAGTCTTTCCCACCCTTGATTTGTTAAAAGTCTCAACAATTCTTTATAAGGTTCCTCAGGGTTTATGTTGAAGACTTTTTCAGGCCACATTGTTTGTTTGAGTAATTCTACATAGCGGTCCTGGTGGAGGCGAGATTTAAATCTCTCTCTCTCGAAGGGTAGGTCACTTGTGGGTTGGGATGAAGACGGTTCACCTTTCTTTCGTTTTCCGGTTTGTGTGTTTTTAGGGGCCATATCTGCAAAACAATCAGAAAATCCATACAACACCATAAAACAATTAAATACAATATGGAAAACTGATAAACAAATTTAGCCAACAAAGAAAATTTAAGCCCTGAATTCTAAAACAACTCGCCTCGCGAGTAAGTTTACTCGCAATGGCGAGTTATGAACAAAATTCTGGGTTTCCTATGAATACTCGCCATTGCGAGTGATGAAACTCGCCATGGCGAGTTGACCCAGAATTTCGAATCTTCTCCTTTTTTCACTAGAAAACAACAATTAGGAGAACCCTAACCCTAATTCTATCAATTCCGACCCCTATAAAGTCTATGAGATAAACTAAATCATGCATTTCGTTGACAAATCGAATTTGTCCCATACAACCCATTTTATTGAAAACTTTGTATACAAAAGGGTTTAACAAAAAAAAACGTGGATTGGGATGAGTAGCATGTGAAATCTTGCATGATTTTGGTATATCTCATACATATAGGTATCCATTATATAACTTATTCCCAAATTATACACTACCCTAGGGTTTGTTCATATATGATTTTTAATGAAAAATTAGGATGCAAACAAACCTGATTTGATGTTATGCAAGTGCAAAGATGTTGTTGGATTTGGAAGCTTGACTTGATTGGACCCAAGATGTTGTGAGGATTAGGGTGATTTCTTTTGGGAAATTTTCTTAGGGTTTGGAAATTTTCTTAGGATTTGGGTGATGTTATGAGGGAAGAGAGAGGGATGAAACCGAAAATAAAGTGGGTAATGAGTGGTTGGGGGGAAAGTTATTGAGGGTTAGTGGCTTTGGGAAATGTAACTGCCAATTCTGCGGTTACTCGCAACGGCGAGTGATTTACTCGCAATGGCGAGTGATTTGGTAGTCAACGCAGTCAATGAACATTTCACTCGCCATGGCGAGTGGTATTACTCGCCTCGCGAGTTGTAGCAGTTCAGGTTTTGTGTTTTCTTTGTGCTTCTGCTTGCCTTGTTATGCACTACTACTCCTACTCCTAATATGCATGCAAAACAATGAAAAACTTACAAAATTGGGTTGCCTCCCAACAAACGCTTGTTTAACGTCTTTTAGCTCGACGCCTTTTTCTTTTGAGTTCACGGATTGCCTAGTGAAATTGTCGATGTGAGCCGATCAACTTCACCACCAAAATAGGGCTTTAACCTCTGGCCATTCACTGTCCAGCTAGCTTTTGTAGCTGGGTCTTCGAGCTCCACTGCACCATATGGTTTAACTTCTTTAACCATGAAAGGACCGGACCATTTAGACTTCAATTTGCCTGGAAAGAGCCTCAATCGTGAGTTGAACAGCAAAACCATTTGTCCCGGCTTGAAGTGCCTTTGAACGATCTTCTTATCATGGTACTTCTTAACCTTTTCTTTGTAGAGTTTTGAAGATTCATAGGCTTGGTTTCTCATCTCTTCAAGTTGGTGCATTTGAATTTTCCTTTTTTCACCGGCTTTCTCATGATCGAAGTTCAACAGCTTGAGTGCCCAGAATGCCTTATGTTCGAGCTCAACCGGTAAATGACATGACTTGCCATAGACCATTTGAAAGGGAGTGAGCCCTATAGGAGACTTTTACGCTGTCCTATAGGCCCAAAGAGCTTCATCAAGCTTTGCCGACCAATCTTTTCGGGATGCCGAGACTGTTTTTTCAAGAATCTTTTTCACTTCTCGGTTTGAAACCTCGGCTTGGCCGTTTGTTTGTGGATGATAAGGTGATGCCACCTTATGTTTCACACCATAATGAGCAAGAGCCTTGGCTAATTGTGTGTTGCAAAAGTGTGAACCTCCATCGCTTATTAGAACTCTTGGTGTTCCGAAGTGGGTGAATATATTCTTCTTTAGAAACTTCACCACCGTCTTGCTATCGGCTTTTGGCAATGCGACGGCCTCCACCCACTTTGAGACATAGTCAACGGCTACCAAGATGTATTCATTGGAGTATGATGAAGGGAAAGGGCCGACAAAGTCGATACCCCAACAATCGAACACTTCCACTTCAAGAATGCTTTGTAAAGGCATTTCATTCCGCTTTGACATTGATCCGGTTCTTTGGCATTCATCACAAAACTTGCAATGAGTGTAGGCGTCTTTGAAAAGTGTCGGCCAATAAAAACCGGATTGGAGTACTTTTGCGGCGGTTCTCTCCCCGTTGAAGTGACCTCGATAAGGGGAATTGTGGCATTGCCACAATATTTTCTTTGCCTCTTCATTATCAACACACCTACGCAAGAGGTTATCGGCTCCAATCTTAAACAAGTATGGCTCATCCCATACATAGTGATTGGCTTCGTGGAGGAATTTCTTGCGTTGTTGCCAAGTAAAGTCTTCGGGAATGAACTCGGTTGCTTTGTAGTTCGCCATATCGGCAAACCATGGCCTTTCATTGATTGCAAACAACTTCTCGTCGGGAAATTCCTCACGAACTTCCGGTTCATTCTTTGTCACTTCTTTGTTCATTAGCCTCGATAGGTGGTCAGCTACAAGATTCTCCGTGCCTTTCTTGTCCTTTATCTCTAAGTCAAACTCTTGAAGTAGCAACATCCACCGGATGAGCCTTGGTTTTGAGTCGGACTTAGTGAGAAGATACTTGATGGCTGCATGGTCAGTGTACACCACAATCTTGGAGCTTACAAGGTATGAACGAAACTTTTCCAATGCATACACTATTGCAAGTAATTCCTTTTCTGTGGTAGCATAATTAATTTGTGCTTCATTTAAAACTTTACTTGCATAGTGTATAACATGGAAGATTTTGTTCTTGCGTTGACCTAATACCGCACCAACAGCATAATCACTAGCATCGCACATTAATTCAAAGTTTAAGTTCCAATTAGGAGCTGTGATTATTGGTGCGGAGGTCAACCGCTCTTTTAAAGTTTCAAATGCAATTAGGCAGTCATTATCAAAAACAAAAGACTTATCTTTGTTGAGCAAGTTGCTCAATGGCTTTACTATCTTTGAGAAGTCCTTGATGAATCTTCGGTAGAAACCGGCATGGCCGAGAAAACTAACGAACGCCTTTGACATTGACTGGTGGTGGTAGCTTCCCTATTACATCAATATTTGCCTTGTCAACTTCTATGCCTCTTGATGAGATCTTGTGACCAAGTACTATGCCCTCAGTCACCATAAAATGGCATTTCTCCCAGTTAAGTACAAGATTGGTTTCTTTACACCGTTTCAGTACGGTGTCTAAATTACTCAAGCATACATCATAGGATGATCCGAAAACAGAGAAATCATCCATGAATACCTCAATGCTCTTCTCAATCAAATCAGAGAATATAGCTTGCATACACCTTTGAAATGTTGCGGGCGCATTGCATAGGCCGAACGACATCCTTCTATATGTAAAGATTCCAAAGGGACAAGTGAATGCCGTCTTCTCATGATCCTCTGGGTTGACTGTAATTTGATTGTAGCCCGAATAGCCGTCAAGGAAACAATAATATGCTTGCCCGGACAACCGTTCAAGCATCTGATCCATGAAAGGTAATGGAAAATGGTCTTTCCTTGTGGCTTGGTTAAGTCTCCGATAATCAATACACATCCGCCACCCTGTGACGGTTCTTGTTGGTATGAGCTCATTTTTTTCATTCCTTACTACTGTCATACCACCTTTCTTCGGTACTACTTGTACCGGGCTTACCCAAGAACTATCCGAGATGGGATAGATCATGCCGGCCTCAAGCAACTTAACCACCTCCTTTCGAACTACTTCTTTCATTGTAGGGTTTAATCGGCGTTGAGGTTGAGCCACCGGTTTGAAGTTGTCCTCCATATTGATCTTATGCATACAATATGAAGGGCTAATACCTTTAAGGTCAGACAATTTCCAGCCTATTGCTTCCTTGTTGCGCTTGAGCACTTCAACCAATTTCTTTTCTTCATTCTTTGACAAAGAGCTGCTAATGATTACTGGTTTTGTGCCATCGTCTTCAAGAAACACATATTTGAGATGTGATGGCAAGACTTTCATTTCAATCTTTGATTCTTCCACCTTGTCTTTGTCTTTCAATTCCTCCATTTTTGCTTTATTTGGAGGAATCTCCTTCAAAGTTTCAAGCTCTTTCAGGCATTCTTCAATCTCATTCTCCTCTTCTACACTAAGAACATTGAGTGCATCAGTGAGCACTCTTTCAAGAGTTGTAGGCTTATGCAATTGCTTCCTTGTATCCATGATCACCTCATCCATTGCATCTACCTTGAAACAAGCTCCTTTGTCTTTGGAATGTTTCATTGCATCATGGAGATTAAAGTTGATCTCTTCATTATCGAGCCGCACCTTCATCAATCCATCATCATAATCTATCATCATGCGTGCAGCAAGCATGAATGTTCTACCAAGAATTAGTGGCACATCATCGTCCTCTTCAATATCCATGACCACAAAGTCAACGGGGAACACAAATTTATCCACTTTAACCAAGACGTCCTCGGCTATTCCCATTGGTCGGGTTATGGATTTATCGGCCAGCTGGAGGGTCATTTTTGTTAACTTAAGATCTAGGCCACCGACCCTCGTGACAACTGAGTATGGAATAAGATTGATACTTGAGCCTAAATCAATTAAAGCTTTACCGACATTGACGCCTCCAATAGCCACGGGCAATGTGACTCTTCCGGGATCTTTCTCTTTTTTCGGAAAACGTCTCTGGATGATTGCACTACAATTTGCGTCCAATTGAATGGTTTCTTCATCATTATATCGACGCTTCTTGGATAGAATTTCTTTCATAAACTTGGCGTAGGTCGGCATTTGTTCAAGAGCCTCGGCAAAAGGGATGTTGATCTCTAATCTTTTGAAAATATCAAGGAATCTCTTGAAATGCTTTTCCACGTCTTTCTTTGATTGAGCTTTTGGATATGGAAACTTGTGAGCCGGCACATCCTTCCCGACTTCTTTCTTCTTGTTCTTCCCCACATCCTTTTCAACTAATTCTTCCTTTTTTTGATTTTTTTCTTTTTTATTTTCAACTACACTTCTATTATTTACATCCTCATCACTACTATGTACATCTACCACCTCCTTCTCATTCTCTTCTCCATCTACCTCTTCTTCATTATCAACAACTTGCCTCTCCACCTCCAAGTTATCACCAATCCCTTGTCCAATTACCTTGCCACTTCTGGTAGAAATGGCTTTGCATTGCTCGTTCTTTCCATTGTTGCCATTGTTGGGATTGTTTTGCGTATTAGCTGTGAAGGTCCCTCCTTGTTGATTTGCCAATATTTGTGAGATTTGGCTTAAGTGTTGAGCTTGTTGTCCCATTTGCGTCTCAAGATTCTTTATAGACGCAGTGTTGTTTTGTTGATTGGCCATTGTAAGTTGCATGAATTGGTTGAGGGTGTCTTCAAGCTTTTGTGTTCTATCTTGTTGTGGTGGATATTGTTGAAAGTTGTTGTTGAATGGCTGTTGATTTGAAGGTCCGGCAGTAGACCTCCATGGTTGCCCGAAGTTATTTCCCCTTTGAAAATTGTTGTTATTCGGGTATCGTTGTTGATTTGAATTCCCCGAATATTGACCTTGGAATTGTCCCGGTCTTTGTTGATTTCCCACGTAGTTAACTTCTTCTTCAAGCGGTGGACAATAACCTGTCGGATGGTCACCGGAGCACATCTCACAAAAGTGAACTTGTTGATGCCGTTGTTCTCTTTGCAATTGTTCTTTGATGAGTTTCGGCATCTCTTTCATTTGGTTCTTCATATCTTCGAGTTGTTGAGTCAAAATTTTGTTTTGTGCTAGATTTGCATCGCTTGACCCCAACTCAAGAATTCCGGGCTTCCGGAGTGCCCCACTTCGGTTATGTTTAGCTGCTCTATCATTGAGTGACATCTTGTTAATGATATCGACGGCTTCTCTAGGACTCAGAGCCATCAATGAACCATGCGCAGCCGCATCAAGAACGAGTTTTGGCTCCGGTGGCAATCCTCCTCGGAACATATGGATCTGAGTTGTATCGTCAAATCTATGCTTATGACACTTTCTTAGTAATGATTTGAAGCGCTCCCATGCTTCACATAATGATTCGTCAGCTCCTTGTGCGAACATGGCGATTGCGGTTTTGGTGTCCATGTGTCTATGATCCGGGAAGAATCTCTCTTGAAACGCTTTCTCCAATGCATTCCAATCTTTAAGAATATCCGGTGGTTGATCGAGATACCACTCCCGAGCTTTGCCGATGAGTGAATGCTGAAACAACCTCAAGAACCCTGCTTCTTCTTCAGCCTCGGATGCGCCAAGACTATTTGCTAAAGCATAGAACACTGAGAGATGTTGATATGGGTCTTCATGGTCTAACCCGGCAAAGGGATGATTAGAAACAAGTTGTATGGTTCCGGACTTTAGTTCCACTTGCTTTTCCTTTTCCTTTCCAAGGTGTGCTAGCCTTCTTGGACTTGTCCAACACGGCATCACACTTTGATTAGCTCCGGGTTGAGCCATTGTTTCTTCTATGATTGTAGGTAAAGAAGGAGTAAAAGTTGAGGTTCCTTCTTGCTGTACTTGCTTGGCTAGTGTCTTATCCCTTCTTGTTTTGCTATTGTTTCTGCGAGCCGTTCTTTCAATCTCAGGATCGTATTCTAGGTCTCGTGGAGGAACTGTACCTCGCATACAAAAGTTCAAAGATCTATCCAAACGAGATTAGTAACAAAAAGGTTAATGAACGAATCTATTCACAAAAATGAATAAGTGCAAAATTGTCTTAAAACGATAAAATAGTCGTACTATCTATGATATCTAAACGCCAGTCCCCGGCAGCGGCGCCATTTTGATGTAGTATTTTTGTATCAAACAAGATAAGTATTTATAAATCGTCTCCTCAGGGACTAGTGCGATATCATGGACCGTTCGACACGAAATATCATTCTAAGTTAAAAGATTGATTGTTTGTTTGTTTAACTATATAAACTAAAGTGTAAAAGTAAATGTTGAGAGTAACAAGGCGTAGAAACGTTGGAATTAGGGTTCCCTGATTAAGCGTCAAACATAACCTAATAATCACGTATAATGACTCTAGCGTTTTACCGATATTATCACGTATCGCTCAACAAGATTATTCGTGTCCAAATAATCTCGTGAAACCAATTGTATTCTTCGATAGTTGATTTCCCAAACTATTGAACAATCCAATTGTCGATCGTATCGTTTAATCGACGATTTCTCAATCTATTCAACGATCCGAAAGTTTTACGTTCCGATACTTTGTGTGATTATCAAAACATCAATCCTATGTCTAGAATTGTTGTTTTGATAGATGAATATTCTTAACCTAGATTCAAAGGTACTTTTCAATAACAATTAAATTAAAGATAGGAATTGGATTGCAAGAATAACTTCAATATCATGTAAATTGCTAGAATCATATAATACAAGATCAAAGGATTACATTTTAGGCTCAATCAAGTACCTCTAATCCCAACTAAGAAGAATTAGCTCATCATTGTCATGTGAACTTTACAAAAGTGGAAGAAAAGTTGTGAATCCATGCCAAGACTTTGATTTCTCCAAGGATCTTGATGGATTCTCACTCAATCACTCTTGCTCTATGAAGACCCAAGATTTTCGCCCTGTTCTCTCTCTAAAATTCTAATAATTTTTCTGAAAATAAAAGAGAAGGCTTTTATAGAGTTTCTGATCTGCATGTACTCGCCTCGCGAGCAGAATCACTCGCCATGGCGAGTTGCGCTTCCTTCGCCTATGGGTTTGTGCCACGTCACCTCTGAGGAGTCTTGGCCGCCTTAACTCGCCTCGCGAGTAAAATCATGCGCCATTGCGAGCTCTGCTCGCCTCTAGTTCACCATGGCGAGTTGGAGGCGAAGGGAGAAAAACTCTCTGCCATGTGCTCGCCTTGGTTTCGCCGTTGCGAGTTGGTGGAGAGCTGCTCGCCTTTCCTTGCTCGCCGTTGCGAGTTGATGGCGAGTTGCCATGATCTTTGCCTCTTTTTTTCTTGGTTCTTTTCCTTCCTTGCTTGGTGCCTTGAGCTCAATTCCTGCACAAAAGGGATAGAGTAAGAGAAATAAAGCGTAATAGGACAATTATCATTTATCTCTCGGCTTTTCCTTAGATTACTTGTAAGATAAGTAATAAAAATGCCTTAATTCAAAGATGATTTTAACTACTTCACGGCACTTATCACACACCTAGAGCCAACGGAAGACTTGAAGGAAATATCTATTGGCCCAGAGGATCATCAGAAGAGCAAAATTGGAACAGCTCTAGATCCAATGGAGGAAGGCGCCCTCATCGCACTTCTGCAAAGGAATCTTGATTTGTTCGCCTAGAAGCCTTCAGAGATGCCTGGGATAGACCCAAAGATAGCTTGTCATCATCTCTCCGTCAACCCAAACGTGAAACCAGTCGTACAACGGAAGAGAAATTTGGGTGAAGAAAGGCGTAAGGCAGTGGACGAAGAGGTTGGTAAGCTAGTAGACGCCCGTTTTATAAGCGAAATCCAATATCCAACATGGTTGGCAAACACTGTGCTGGTAAAAAAATCAAATGGTAAGTGGCGAATGTGTGTGGATTATACCGATCTAAACATGGCTTGTCCCAAGGACCCATATCCTTTATCGAATATAGACCATCTGATCGACAACGCATCCGGTTTCAAAACCCTAAGTTTCATGGACGCCTATTCTGGGTATAACCAGATAAGAATGGATCCCTTGGACGCACCCAAGACAACTTTCATGACCAACAACAAAAATTATCATTATGAGGTCATGCCTTTCGGCCTCAGGAACGCAGGAGCAACTTTTCAGAGAAGCATGGATATGGCTTTCCCTGGGCAAATAGGGCGGAACTTGGAGGTATACATCGACGACTTAGTAGCTAAAACCAAGGAAGACTGCAACCATACTGATGACCTTGAAGAAATTTTAGGGCAAGTGAGAAAGTACAACATACACCTGAACCCAACAAAATGCTCTTTTGGGGTGCAGGCGGGAAAGTTTTTGGGATTTCTATTAACAAGCAGAGGCATTGAGGCCAACCCAGATAAATGCCAAGCAATCATCAACATAAGAAGACCATCCAGCTTAAAGGAGGTCCAGCAGTTAACAGGGCGCCTGGCAGCTCTGTCGAGGTTTCTGTCTTGTGCGTGCGATAAGGCTTTTTCTTTCTTTGCTTCAATAAGGAAGAAGGAGAAGTTTGAGTGGACTCCGGAATGCGAAGACGCCTTCCAACAACTGAAAGTCTTCCTCTCAAGCCCACCTGTCCTACATCGCCCCAGTAGAGGCGCCATCCTTTTCCTATATTTAGCAATCTTTGATAATGCCATAAGTACGGTGTTGGTAGAAGACTCAGACACGGGGGAGAAACTAGTCTATTTCGTCAGCAGAGTTCTCAAAGGTGCAGAGTTGCGATATCAGAAAATTGAACGCCTGGCTTTGGCCGTGGTAACCACGGCAAGGAAATTACGCCCATACTTTCAAAGCCACAAGGTCGTAGTCAAATCAAACTACCCCGTTAGGCAGGTACTCAGAAAGCCGGACTTGGCAGGGAGGATGGTAGCTTGGTCAATAGAGTTGTCAGAGTACGACATTCAATTCGTACCAAGAGGCGTAATCAAGTCACAAGTTTTGGCCGACTTCGCCGTGGAGTTCGCCCCCCCAATCGAAGAAGAGGTTCCATATGTATGGTTGTTGTCAGTTGACGGCTCTTCCAATCTAAAAGGAAGTGGAGCAGGAATAGTGTTAAAAGGACCCAGCGAGCTCTTAATCGAGCAATCTCTTCGTTTTGAGTTCAAAGCAAGTAATAATCAGGCAGAATATGAAGCACTCATCGCCAGAATGACCTTGGCGAGAGAGATGGGAGCTGAGAACCTGAGGGCAAAGAGCGATTCTCAGTTAGTAACTAGCCAAATCACGGGAGAGTATCAAACAAAGGACGCCCAGCTTGTCAAATATTTAGCCAAGGTTCAGAGTTTAGCAGCAGCTTTTAAATTCTTTGAAGCCATTCACGTCCAAAGAGAGCAAAACTCTCGAGCAGACTTGCTCGCCAAGCTCGCCAGCACCAAGAGACCCGGCAACAACAGAACCGTCATCCAAGAGGTGATCACAGCCCCGTGAACGGAAATTTTAGAGGTAAATTCGTTAACAGAAGATAGTGAAGGGTGGATGACACCCCTACTGAAGTACTTAACATGATCTTTCAAAGCAAAGGATGAGGATGAAGAGCAGGTTGTTCGGAAAAGGGCTTCCAAATTCACCATTATATCAGGGAAGCTTTATAAAATGGGAAAGGCTACCCCAATGCTACGTTGCCTGGCAGAGGGCGAGACAGAGTTAGTTCTTTTAGAGGTTCACGAAGGAGTTTGTGGAAGTCACATCGGAGGACGAGCTCTTGCTGCAGAGTTGCTCCATGCAGGATATTATTGGCCTACTATGCTTCAAGACAGCTGTGAGTATGTTCGAAAGTGTGATAAGTGTCAAAGGTTCTCCGACAAGAAGCACGCCCCGGCATATGAATTGACTTCAGTATATTCGCCTTGGCCTTTCCACAAGTGGGCGGTCGACATTGTAGGACCTTTTCCGCTAGCACCAGGTCAGTTGAAATTCCTTATTGTAGGAGTGGACTACTTCACCAAGTGGATCGAAGCAGAAGCAGTCGCCAAAATCACAGCTGAAAGGGTAAAAAAGTTTTACTGGAAGAAGATCATATGCCGTTTTGGCCTTCCTAAATTCATAGTATCAGACAATGGAACTCAGTTCGCTAGTGCTATAGTGGTGGATTTTTGCAAACAGCTGGGAATACAAACAAAATTCGTCTCAGTGGTCCACCCCCAGGCTAACGGACAGGCAGAATCAGCAAACAAAGTAATCCTAAATGGAATCAAGAAAAAGTTGGAAGTCGCCAAAAGCCTTTGGGCGGAACATCTTCATGAGGTAATTTTCACACCTATTTCTTTTCCTTTATACAAATCCTCCAATAGTAAGGATCACATAATGACAGCATGACAAGTGCAAATTAATCGGCATGATAAGTACAGGTATTATGGTCTTATCATACAACACCACATTCTAAAACCAAGGAAGCACCGTTCACAATGGTTTATGGCACCGACGCAATGCTTCCGGTCGAGATAGACACTCCTACATGGAGGCGCGATAATTTTTCTGACGAAGCAAACGAAGTAGGCGTCAGGTGTAGCTTGGACATGATCGATGAACTTAGAGAGCAAGCTCACATCAGAGAGTTCGCTGCCAAGCAGAGAGCAGCTCGCCGATACAACTCTAGAGTCATTCCCAGAGAAATGAAGGTAGGCGATCTCGTGCTGAAAAAAGTTGTCGCCCCAACCAGAATTGGGAAACTACTTCCAAACTGGGAGGGTCCTTACAAGATCAGAGAAAAGTTCCCTCACGGAGCCTATAAATTAGAAGAGATGAACGGGGAAGCAGTGCCACGCACCTGGAATGTGGTCAACCTACGTCACTATTATAGTTAGAGCCTTATAGACTAGCTTTTTAGGTTCTTTTCATATTGTTATTTCTTTTTTTTAACTGGACCAACTATATGCTATTCTTTCTGTTATTCGTTTAATAAAAAGGGACAGGGCAACACTCTTTTCCCCTGCAAGAGCAGGGGTTTTTAACGAGGCACCCTATCTCCTTCAAAAAGATACGTGCTGATTTATCTCTTTTGCTTAATTGTCTGCTGCTTACACTATTTTATTTTTTAGCAAGGTGAACGAAGCACCACGACGATCCTGTAAGACGCCTTGTAGCGCAATCCTGTAAGACGCCTTGTAGCGCAATCCTGTAAGACACCTTGTAGCACAATCCAGCAAGACGCCTTGTAGCGCAAATCCGACAACCCACGAAGGTTCACCGTACTTTGCCAAGCTGCGAAGGTTTTAAAAGGAAGAAGGCCCACGATGCTAAATACAAGCGTCATGACTAATCACGTTCAAGATAGGCAAGCGAATCCTATAAAGTAGCTTCAACACTTAGTTGAACACTGCTAAATAGATTATTTAGAAAACATCGAAAAAACACGTTAAAACAAACACCATTAACACAGCTAAAAGACAAACACCATTAACACAGCTAAAGGCGAGATAGAAATAATGCAACGAAAAGGTATTTTAGAATTCAAAGCATCCAGTAAGGATCACTTTTAGAGAAAAGTCAGTTGGGCACCATAAGAGGTCGCCCTCAATACAAGCAAAGTAAGGCGCCACGTAGGGTCGCCATCAAAAAAAAAAAAAAGAGAAAGAACATTAAAGCGCGAAAAGTAAACTTTAAGCTTGGAGTCATTCCTCATCTACGAGCTGTCCGTCAACGATAACTTTCGCCGCATCCATATCAGCAAAATTCCCTTCAGGATAAAAGTGTGCGGCTTGCGCACGAGCTCTCTCGAAACCATCGTCGAAATACTCCATAAGTGCGCTCTAGCACTCTTCAACTTCTCCTTCCAGCTTAAGGTTCTTTTCCTTGAACGCATCTCGCTCCAGTTTGACAGCTTCATGCTCAGCAATGGCGTCGACAGCTTTAACTTCAAAAGTTCTCGCCGAGTTCTCCGCCATTTGTTTTGACTCCAACGCTTCGGCGAGGCGGGCCTGCAACCCAGTAGCCCGATGTTTCCACTTCTCCGCGTCCTCGTCAGCTTCCTTACACCTTTTCTCCAAATCACCATATTTTCTCTCCATAGTATGATTCAGCATCAAGATTCTCAAGGCGGATTCCCCTGCATCCATCACCAAGTCACCGAATTTACTCTTCAAGCCGACGTCCACATCAACTTCGCAAAAGGGCACGTTCTCGCCCATATACCTGATAATACCAAAAGAAGATATTTTCGTCAGCTTTATACATCAAGCAATAAAGAAGAGAATAGCAAGCAAACCACCAAGAAATACTTACTTCCGGAAATTAAAGTCCTTATGCCAGAAGAACTCTACCACCTTTTCATTCAGAGAGGTAGTCGCCGGCGTTCTTCTCTCCGTACCTTCCACGATCATTTGAAGTTTCTGACTATCGCCCTTTCCACTTTTTCCTTTCTTTCGCGGAGGAGAACCGGAGGTCTCAACAGCTGCGCCTTCAATAGCAGGCGTCTCCACTTGCTCCGCCTCTGCTGAAGACGAACCCACAGAAGTCTTCGAGGGAGGATATTTCCTTTTCACCCGCCGATGCTATACGCCAGCAGGATCACTGGTTGTATAACCTTCAGCAGTTTTCTTCGCCTTTAACTCGGCGAGATACTTTTTCCTCTCCGCAGGAGTAAGTGGCGGCATTTTCGATTCTGCAAAAGAAGAAAAATTAAGGAGGAAATCAACAAACAAGTTTTCATAAGATAGTCGCATGATAATAATAAAACTTGGAGCTTTTAGAAAGCCACTCACGCAAGTAGTTATCTAGATCTCCTGTATCGCCCTCTTTATTCAAGAGGTCATGGATATCGGAGTGTAGCATCTTCTCTAAGAAACAAACAATCCCTTGTTCATAGGGTGTCATCCTTTCAAAATTGTAGCCCATTACAGCAGCTGGAGACGCAGTCCAGACTAGTGGAAATTTTGGTTTTCCCTCCAACAGAACAGAAGCCACAGAACAATGAGGCGCCCCCTTTACCTTGACGAAAGTGTCTTTCCAATCTTTTTTGAAGTTAGAAGCATAAGGCGGGAACAACTTCTTACCAGGATGAGCGCAGATCGTCACCCATGTCCCTCTATTAACATCCTTAGTCCCATAGAAATATAAAAAAGGACCGACTAAGGGTTCAAAACCCAACGCTTTACATAGAATCTCAAAGCCTGGGATAAATGCCCAGCTATTCAGGCGGATTTGAGAAGGTGCTACGTTCATAAGTTTCAGTACGTCCATCTCAAAAGAACTAAGTGGAAGCTTCACGCCAAATTCTTCAAGAACCGTCGCATACATGAAGTACTCCTCGCCCACCAAAGATTGTGAGCACACCCTCTCGCCCTCGTCACACTGCAGCAGTTCGACATCTTCTTCATGACCCGTCGATGAGATATCCATCTCACTCCTTATGAATTTGATCGCCGCATCCCCTGTATACAGCGAGGCCACACCCGTTACTTCTTGAGCAAAAAACTTCATCATCACACCCGTTTTGATCGCGTCTTTTCTTTCTATCGAAGGAGGCCTAAATAAGCAAATCTCTTGGCTCCGATTCAAACCTGAAGTAGAACAGAGCAAAACGCAGTCACTATCGGAACTGTTGTCGCTACTACTATCACTATCAGACGAGTCATCTGTGGTTGTTTCGTTCGGAAGACTACGAAAATAGGCATCCCAATCTATGAGGCCATTAGGACGGGTCGCATGTTTCAAACAGGCCATCCGTAACTTGTTAAGTTCCCTAGGATCAGAGGGAACGATCTCTCTGCCTTGTTCATCGCATTCCTTAATAACTACCATCGCTAAAGAGCCTAAAACGACTAGTTCAAAAAACAGTAAAGGAGAGAAGATTAGGGTTTACCTGGAAGGAGTCGGAGAGTTGATGAATGGAAAATCAGAGTAAACGGCTGCGCAAAAATTAGAGGAAAACGGAAGCAGAGAGAATAGAAGAAGCGAAAAGATGAAATGAGGTTTTGAAGAGGAAATGAAGCGCTAATGTATAGGAACAGAAGAATTAGTGTCGCCTCGAAAAGCGCACTTTCTCCATAAAAAAGCGGAAACACGTGTGTGGCAGGCCGAGATGTTAACACGTCACGATTACCGAAGAGTCAAGAAATCTACACCGTCCGATCTAGTTCGCAGATGCGGAGTCCTCGCCGACATTCAAAGAAACGTCTGTCTCGCCCCTGGAGAGGACGAGGCGAGAAGTATCACGTCGTAGCTTAAGAACATGTACTAAGGAAACTAGGTGATCAGTCCTGTATGAGGCAAACTTCTTTCAATACAGGAGGGATCTATGACGTAAGGGTAATACAACCACCCTCAAAAGCTATCAAACAAATGTCAAGATAAGATAAACCACTTCGCCTTGTCCCAAGACTCGTGCTTGTTGGGCTATGGACCGTAATTGAATTTCCTAAACAGCTAATAGGATCCTTCCTAAGGACTCCTACACTTGTCAAGATAACATAAACCACTTCGCCTTGTCCCAAGACTCGTGCTTGTTGGGCTATGGACCGTCATAATATTCCTAGGAGTCTTAAAGACCTCCAGAAGGGCCTGTAGTCCCCCCAGGAGGCCTTAGCGCCCTCCAGAAGAGTTTTAAGGCCCAAGGCGCGTCCTTCCCAGGGTGCCGCCTCAGGTAGCTTCTAGAAACATCTATTACCCGCCTAAAGTACTAAAATACCCATATGGCTTGGAGACCAAGCCACCAAAACCCAAGCCCACAGTAGGCTATAAATACAACCCTTGGGAGCATTCTCAAGGCATCCGATAATCAGTCTAAACCCTAGTAGACAGAGAAAACCCTAGTATTCACTACTCGTACTTTTTGCAAGTACAGTTACCCATATGGCTTGGAGACCAAGCCACCAAAACCCAAGCCCACAGCAGGCTATAAATACAACCCTTGGGAGCATTCTCAAAACATCCGGTAATCAGTCTAAACCCTAGTAGACAGAGAAAACCCTAGTATTCACTACTCGTACTTTTTGCAAGTACACAAAAAATTTTCGGTGTATTTAAAAAAAACAAAATGTCCAACAATGTCTCCAACATAATTATTTCTAGCGTAAGGTGTATCAATAAATACTTGAGGTTGGGGGAAACCTATATTAAGGAGTTTAGCCTTTTGAAGGTCAACATTCACAAACGATCTTTCAAATCATGATGATGAAATGGAAAAAGACCCACAAAATTTAGTGCTCATATTAAAAAAAATTAAAGGAGACAAACTCCATTGTTTATGTGGTGGCCCGTACACAACCAATTATGTCATGCTTGCTAGTATAGTCAATGCAATTTTGCTTTTATAGCAAAACAGGCTGCACACAAATATTGTACTCACAAGCATGATCACATGCATCGTGCATGAAAAATATCAGTGTTTGTCGATACCAAACTATGCAATGTACCTTTCAATGCTAGTTTTGGCTATGCAAATCTCGTGTGAAATAAATATCAAGTTCCCAATTATCCAAATTCCTTACATGGTCAGATTGTATGAGCAAGAGTTTGATTTTTGATTTATTGAAAATGTAACATTCTTAGCTCTTGGACTCTCTTTAGACACATATCATATACATGTCCTCATGGATGTACATGACTCCAATCCAGGCCCTATTGTTAGTTGCACCAACATGCACTTTGCAGCGGAATACACTATGTTTTATTATATAAGCACAAAGTTTTTGTTTTAATTTTTGAATGACAAATACATATGCATATATAAATAAAAAGGGGAAGTCTCCTAAAAGAGTATAAACAAATACAAATAAAGAACAAGACGGACTCAAGCCAAACGATAACAAAAGAAAACAAGAGCGAAAACGAAAACAACAATAGAAAATCATCTAACCTCGTATCAAGATTACCCAACCCCAACCGAATAGAAGAAAAATTAGCTAAGAATATAACATACAGTCAACCAACCCTTAGACAAATCCATCACATACGAAGAATAGATTAAAAAATATTACAAAGAGTCAATACAATATCAAAATGCCAAAAAACATCAACCACCAAAACAACATACACAAAACTATCAAAACCTTTTCATGGGGTGGATTGGGGTGCTACTAAAGAGGTTTTCGTCATTTCATCTATAGATATGGACCTATTTTGGTCATTTCCACTATAACTTTTTTTTTAACGGAGGTTCCATGGTTCCCATGGGTTCTGAAGAAGAACCATCGCTGAATGGGGACGAGGTTCATGCCCACGTCCCCAAGAAATTTACTAAAATACATTTTATATTTACATATACAAATATTTGATATGTTATATTTATTAAAATAAATATATTACAATATGGATATTACAATATGTAAGAAATTACTTTTGCATGTAATGTTTATAATAATGTCATTATATTATATTTGTTTTATAGTTAAAATTTTATTTTTTATCATAAAATAAAATTCCCTGATACAAAGAATGTGGATGGGGGACAATCCGAGTTGCGGAGAGGGAAACATAAAAGTACACCCCATCCCTGTCCAGTTGACATCCTTAATGGTGTACAAAATAAAAAATTAATATTCAGCTCAAATTCGCAAACGGATTAAAAAATAAAAAACGTACAAAATTGAATATTATTGATGTTTTTCTTGTTGTGAAACTTGTTTATTAGCTAGCATGAGATATAAGATTATTTAATTATTTTTTGGGTTTTAAACTTTTTAATTATACTTATTAGTTCAATTTAATTTCACTTTTTACTATTTTATATGATTTAAATTTAACTGATAAATAATATTTCCTAATTTAAATATTTAGTATATTATATGTTTATATTTGCATAATATTTGCATAAAACATGTTACTTTATCTTGATTGAAAATATAATATCGAATTTTTCGAATTATAACCCATGTATTTATGGTTACACCTTAAAATGGCAAAATTTTCATTTAAATAAAATTTAATTTTCAAACTTACCCATTCATTCATAAAATTAATGTCTCTTACTTCTTTCCTCTTCCAAAATTCAATTTAAGTAGGTCATGTAAACTTAATTTAAGTAGGTAATGTAAATTGAGTTTAAGTGTACATACTTAATTAGGTCATGTAAACTTAGTTTAAGAAGGTCATGTAAACTGAATTTAAATGTACATATTAAAAGTTAAATCTTGCTTTAACATCTTCAACCCTGTTTAATGATTCTACGTAATCTTATTTTAAGTATGTATATGTCAACTTAGTTTAAGTAGGTTATGTAAATTGAGTTTACATGAACCTACTTAAACTGAATTTAAGTTAACATCAACAATGTAAATGTGTTGCACCATCAAATAATCTATCAACGTTGAACAACAAGAAAAAATTGAAACTCTAGAATCATTGAAAAAGAAGAAGAAATTCAATTACTTATATGCAATCGAGTATGGATGAAAGATGTTTTGATTCACTCTTCAATCTTCTATCGTGATTGATTGAAAAATATCCATGATTGTTTGTGAGTAAAAGAGGATGAAATTTTAGAGTGACAATCAATGAATTCAAGGTTTTATAAAAATTTGTATAAAAAGGTAATTTTGGTATTATTGTAAACTTTTAAGTAAATATCGGAGTAGCTTGAAATACATGGGGGTGTTAAAAGAAAAATTCTATAATATTTTATAGTTGTATTTGGATCATTTAAGACTATTACTTTTTTTGCTTGAAACATTTAAGACTATTACTTCTTCCACCCTACCACCTTCTCGCGTGTCTTGTGTTTTTTTACGAAAATGCCCATGTGATTTTCGAATTTTAGAATCTAAACTGAGTTTTTTCTTTGTTATAGGGTGAAAAAAAATGAGTTTTTCACAAATTCGTATTTTATAATCCGAAAACCTTAAATAGGACACGCTCCTTGCTTTTTTCGGATTATAGAATCTGAACATCCCATAAACACAAATAACCAGTTTAATGATAATATTAATCTTCAAAACTCTCATCCTCCAGTCTTAGGTCATTGTTAGTTGTTCCTAGTAAAAATAATATATTCGGGCTACTTGATTAGTTTGCTCGGAAACTTCCCCAGAAAATGAGGAAAAAATAAGGATCAAGACTCTCATACGAGACTGTGCCCTTCAAAATCCAAACCCCTTGTTAGGGCCGACCATGGGCATACGACTATGGTGCGACATCATAGAGTCTAAGTTTGTAAGAGGCCCAAATAAAGTGCATATGATACAATATTTTGGGGTGCCATCATGGCTGAGAGGCGAACGAACATAATTTGTCGTATATAAAAAAACGATTATGATGTATTATGGAAGGAGGTTCTTCTCACATGTTTGCTGAAGGTCCATAAAATGTTAGGAATGGAGCTGCCCCCTTGTGGTTCTAAATAGAGGTGTTCGCGGTGCAGTTTGGATCGATTTTAAGAAGAAAAAAGTCATCCAAACCAAAATAAATATCACATGCTATTTGGTTTGGATGACTATTTAAAAAAATCTAATCCAATCCAAATATACTGCTTGTGATTGATACACCTTATGTCTGCGACTGTTTTTAAACTCAAAATACTGGGATTGATTCATAATTAGGAAGGGAACAAATTACATGAATGCCTTTATATAAAAGAATTGGACTTTGAGCAGGAGTATACTGCAGTCTGCAGCAAAACATATTTCTCTATGACAAATTAGGAAGTGCTGGTTTGGTTCATCATGTATCGCGGTCTAGTGTGTGCTATTGAAATTTGGAAGCGGAGTTTGCCGCCAATTCAGGTTCACAATGCTCGAGGAATTAGACTATACACCCGCACCAATTTTTTATTTTAATGTTTTAAATTAACACTTTGATATTCAAAGTTTTCGCCGTGCCTCGTTCAGACATTACTCTTCAGCCGCTTAACAGGTTTTCCTTATCATAAAACTCTCTATTCTTTATATGCAACGCAGATGATGACAGTTGGAGATGATGTAAACTACACCCTTGTTGAGGAATTACGCGTGGATCCTAGCGTCGTCTACATATCTGAAAAGGTCGTTCGTCCAACATTGTTATATAAAATTTGGAAAAATCATTTTATTGTTAGGAAGGATTCGCCTCAATTTGTATACAACTTCTAATTATGTGTTTCCAATTAATGTTGTTATTAATTGACTGACTATGGATTTATTATCTATTAACTTTCACTTAGAAAACCATGCTATTCAAGAATCTGCGCATGAAGTTGTAATGTGAAAATATTGATTTCATTCACTTTCTCGAAGTACAAGGGGAACTTATTTATAGCTACGCATCATGATGGAAAGCACAAGGCTGGATGACTTGCATTACAAGTAATTATCCTAACAGAAGTATGGTCCCATAGGATTTCGCCCCCTCCTAGATTTGAGGTTATTTTTCTTAATAGACTTCCAATCCACCGATTTGCGAGGTTTTGTTTATCTCTTTGCTTGTCAATTGATAAATATTGTTCTTATGGCTCTAGTACATATGTTGTCGATCATGGATTGCGAGGTGCAGGATAGCCGCTATTTGATGTATTTAAGAAATAGTACACAATTAATTTAATATCCTCGAGTATTTTGCAGCAACGATCTGCATATCCTTTTATTCCCATTTGATGTTTTTTAGTTATAGTAATTCCTCTTGATGTAGTTTCACCACAAAAATCACATGTAACCCTTTTCATATCTTTCAAGTGGAATTACTAGAGTTAAAATACATTGATTTTAACTATTTTATATATATTTGACTGACAATTCCTAGTCAAAAAACAAGATATATACATATCGCGTCATTTTTCGGAGATCAAGGCTATTTGATTAGCGTTTGACTCACTATTTTATTTCACGACTGAACATTTAATTTTTCAAAAGAAATGGAAAAAGGTTCAAATACCACATTTTAAAGATTAAGGGTTCGGGGGTTGGTTACATAAAGAGAAGGTATTAGCACCCTTTATGTTCGTAGTACTCTACGGGAACCTCTTGGTTTTATCTAATTAATGTGCTATAACTTACTTGCTTTGAAAAAAAGGATTTAAAATGATTAAGAAGAAAAACATAATTATCTACATTTTTTATTGATTTGAGAGGACGAGTGTCCTTTGCCTAAGTACTCGTGAGGGATCAAAACCTCGTAGTTCGGGGTAAAAATTGACGTTTAATTGGTTTTGTATTTTTTATTAGTTTTGAAAAAGTTTTAAAGTGAAAAGTCAAGTGGCAAAGAGTATTTGTTTGTGTTTTTTGATATTAAAAGAAAAAGACTTAAAGTAGAATTAAAGTTGATTGCAATTTTGATTTATGAAAGAATAAGAAATAAAAGGGAATCACTTGATTTTTGAATCAAGGATTGTTGTGAAAATATTTTTTTTGTTTTTTTGGATTATTTGCATGTTTTTGTTGTTTTTTTGAATAACTTGAACTAAAATATAAACTAACAGAGCAGGAAAGTAAAACGCTGGTACCTCATGGTGGCGTTGGACCACCACGAAGACCTTTAACCTAAACTACAAAACACAAGAAATAAACATACACCCACACACGCACACATGCACCTACAACTATTACATTAAACCTACAATACATGCTAAGGTCTGCGAGAAATAAATGACATGAAAATAAATCATTTACATTAAACCTATTTTACATTCTAATGTCTTGCAAAAATAAATGATGTAAATAAATATGAACGGAATAATAATAAGTCTAATCCTAAAATATGCATGAGGAAAAATGAGAAAAAAAACAATAATAATGCTGAAAGATACAAATAAAATGCATGCATGACTTGAAATAAAATGGGGTTCAATCACAAGGCGGGGGTGCATCAGTGTTATGGGGGTGTGTACGAGTAAAAGAAAAAAAAACAGCAAAGTGAGCTTCAAAGGAGCAGCCAGGCGTGTTGGGCTTTGCAGAGTGGGTTGTGGTTCAGACCGGTTCAGGCTGGTTCAAAGGCTGAACCGGTTCAGAATGCTAATATATATGGTCTGTGGACTGGTTTTTTCTTATTTTGGTTTTCCGTTTCTCACTCTTCTCTCATTCTAGAGAGAGAGGCTCTGCCTTCTCTCTAGAATTCGGTTCTTCTTCTCCGGCGATAAGGTAAGGTGGCCGGAGGGTATTCCGGCGAGGTGGGTTTTTCCGGCGCGGTGGTCGGCCACCCTAGGTGGCGGAGCCGCCGCCGGAGACCTAATTTTATTATTTTTTTTTGAAATTTCTCTTTTATTTATCTTCTCCTACTCTCTTCTTTCACTGTTTTTTCTACAATCAGTTTTTCTACTCAAAATATAGAAAAGTTTAAACCTCCAGTTTAGATCTACGAAACGAGAGAGAAAGCGGTTGTACCTCTTTTATTTTCTTTTGGTTATGGATCTGTATGCCTTTTGATGCTCCTGGACCGTACGATTTGGATGGATGGTGATGGTCTTGAATGTTTGGTGTCGGTGTGTTGTGCGATTCCTGTGACTTAAACTTGAGGGTTTCCGGCTTTGCGTTTGTGAAGAAAAATATTGTTGTTGTTCTCTGTGGGTTTTGATTTTGATTAATGCAGGTTTTTGTTATGGATTTCGGCCGCTGTGAAAATCCCCCCTTTGCAGGTTTCTGTGTCTGGGTTTTATAGTGTTAGGGTTGAGACTAGGGTTTGTTTAAGATGCAGAAAAAACTGGCTTGGATTGTCATCAGATAAATCGTGAATTCTGTTACGCGTTTGCCACAGGTTGGACTTTTGGATTAGCACTGAAATCGCCTCATCTCATCGTGACATTTTTTTTGGATTTTTATGGACATTTAAAAAAAAAGGTAAAATAAAACTATTGACCTATTATCTAAAAAAATAAATAAATAATAAATATATATATATATATATATATATATATATAAATTAACATTAAATTAATTGATTAAAAAAAGTGAAATAGAAAATAAAAGATGGAAATGAATTAAAATTAAAAGGACCAATAAAAGAGAAGAGGACCCGACTCGGAATCGAAAATGAGGTATTTTAAAATACCTCTCTGTCGAATTTTTTCATTGAAAAGTCAAAGACTAATCAGGGTCAAATGACGCGTGTCGATGGGATCTTGGATCAAAAATTGGGGTATGACAATACACAATAAAAATTGTTGTTTTGGCGTAATTTGTTTGTTAGATACGATGCAGTCTGGATTTTTATCGAATGGAAGTCACATTGCCATCCTTATTCCATCCTTATTCTGTTAAAGTCACATTGTCAAAATTCAAAGAACTCATATTCCAGAGGAAAGATAAACCAGAAAGAAATCTCTCCTACAAGATTCTAACCACTTTTCTTAATGTGCTACTCATTTACCCACCCTCTCTTTTATAACCCTAAAATCATGTAGGGTGCTAACTAACTCTTACATGCCAAGTGCATCACTCAAGGTAAAGGGAAATTTATGTGTTGACCATTGTGTTCCTTGCTTTCACTATCTACTTGATCCACTTCACAATCAATTGCGTACTCATGATAGACCTTGCAATAACATTGTATCATTCATCTTTCGAGGAAAAATCAGGACAATCAGCAATGAAGTGTCCAAGCTTCTTACAATTGAAACAACCTTTTTGATCTTCTTTCCTTAAGCTTCTATGACCACTGCTTCTGCTTAGAAACTTCTTGTTCTTCCTAGCCAAGTATTGCAGTTTGTTGGAAAGCATAACCATATTTTCAACAACAGCAGGATCTTCTTCAAAGCTTCCATCAGGAGAATCATCTTTAGATTTTTATGCTTTGTAGGAATGTGAAGACTTTCCTTTAGACTTTAGAGCAATAGACTTTGGCTTCTTGACATAATCATGTTCATTAAGACTAATCTCATGAACCTTGAGAGAGCTTATGGTATCTTCAACACTCAGAGTATTTAAATCCTTAGCTTCCTCAATAGCAGTAACTTTAGGTCTCCATCTAGCAGGTAAGCTTCTCAGAATCTTGCTCACATGATCAGAAGCTACATATATTTTCTTTAGTATTTGAAGTTCAGAGACTAGAGTCTGAAATCTTGAGTACATAGTCTCAATGCTTTCATCATCTTTCATCTTGAACAACTCATACTGATGAACAAGAATTGTAGCCTTTGCTTCTCTGGCCATCTTACAACCTTCATAGTTTGCACAAAGTGAAGCAAACATTGCTTTATGTGTAATTCTGTTTGATTAGAAGTATCTTGTTTTTGTGCAGGTGTATTCTTGTACTATTGCAGACATGAAGAGTGGAGTAGTAGAGTAGTGGTTGTAAAATTGTACTATATCCTTTTTCCTGCGCTCTTTGGTAGATAAGCATCCAATGCCTTCTAATTCCTCTGAAATAGATGTTGTTCCAGGCTTCCATTCCTTCTGCAATCATATGCATTCAGAATAACAACTTTGAATAAATTGCAGCTTCCAGTCTTCAGACTCTGATGACGTCATCCCCTGATGATCTTCATACGCTCTCTTCTTCAGACTCTATCTTGCATCATAAGCTTCTTTTTTTTTGTAAAATTCACTGCTCTCATTTGTTCTTTTAGACCCTATACTTGACTTAAAGACATTTAAATTTTTGTATATGGTCCTGCACACTTGAACAAATATTAAGCATATCCAATTGACATTTTTAATACCTTGTTATCATCAAAATTTAAAGTGGTATTGTTAAACACATTTTGTTCTAACAGAATCGTTTAATCGTAGAGGATTTGGATCGCAGAAGGTGGTTCCTGCATGGTGGAGGAGCGACTTGTGGTGGCTCTTCTACCATTTCAGGCCATTACTTCAATGGATGGAGCAGTAACTGCCAACCGTTATGGTGGAGGAATGTGCAACTGAAAACCGTTATGAAAGAAGAGCTCATAACAGAAAACGGTTACGGTGGAGGATCGTTAGACTGTGGCGGTTAGCTAATGATCCACTTTTTCTAGCGCTAAATGATCTTCCTGGTGTGGATAGAGGAGAGGCAACGGTGGCTGAAAGTGTTTCGGTATAGTGGTGACGAGTCTTTGCAGTGGGACGAAAGGTGCATGTAGGCACGTTAGCACTTCAACGCTCAAGTCAGTAATTGAATTGAGGAAGAGTGTGAAAGAAGTGTGGTGAAAAATGAATCATACCTTGGGGTGAAGCTAAGTCACCCTTATATAGGTGCATGTGAGAATAATCGTCTCTGCGATATGCAGCATGTGATTAGGGAGCGTTTAGAGGACACATGTATGGTGATGTTGGCGTGTTCCTTCAGGCAACTGCCCTTAGCGTGGTGGATGTTTAATCCATGTGTTAGGATAGGATTGGCCTTATGGCCGGTCCATAACAAGTTTGATAAGAAATAAAAGTATAATGTCAAATAAGTCAATTTTGAAAAATTGGATAAGAAATAAATATATAATGAAATGTTGGTAAACAAGAATTGACTCTAATTATAATAAATAGTTTTTTTTAGCTCTATTATATGACCTAAAAGGGCAAACATGATATATTAAAAAAATAATGAATTTTAATTAGAAGCAATATTTTATATTATCTAAGAGGAAAACATGATACATCAAAGCACCTAAAAGACATTTATAAATTATTTTAATTTTAATAAAGGAATTCTAGCAAAAATATTTTTATTAAAAAACTTTTTAATTTACATATACATAGAATGACACATTTATTATGAAAAGTGATACAAAAATTTATGTTACTTTCAAAGAAAAAAAAAATGGTTAAAATTTTCAAGTTTGTTTATTCTATGATGCTTTTTAGTTTTCTATTTCTTGTTGTAGCCAACGTTGAAGGTGAGCTCATTCTTAACTTTGTTTGTTTATAGTATATACAATCTCTCACCCCTTTTTGCTAATACTTCTTTTTTCTTATTTCACGTTATAGAAGAGTGTGTCTCTGATGCCGATTGTTATAAAAAATATCCAGAATTTAGTTTTACACGTATGTTTTGCTATGAAGGCATGTGTAACTCCTATCTGTAAGACCAAAGTATTCATTCAGGTAAAACTTTAATATATTATGTCTAAGCTTTTTCTTTTCTTTTATTTTCTCATCGTAATGTTGTTACTCTTATATTTTTTCTTCTTATCAATTTCATATATTCCTTTGCTCTTACAATTTCATTGATATATTAATAAGTATTATTTAGATGATTTATTTTGTTTACTAACTCGTTAAAAATAATTAATTTAACTAATTATACCATTGATTTTTTTAGACAAAAGGAAGAGTATATATATTAAATAAAAAGAACGAAATACAAAGACTAGGCGGACATTAGACCTGACCCAGGAACACAAGGATACAACGTTATAAATCAAACCTAGTGATCAGCCTTAATCTATCGTAACAAAAAAAAGTCACTAATCACGAGCGCAACCCAGCGAATCCGCGTACGGGCGCGAAACTAGTTTACAAAAAATATGACAAGTGAACATCTGCAAAGAACAATTAAGGTTTAATTTCGGCGAATGGATTGACCGCCAACACGGTATCAAAATCCAAGTGCCAATAAATCCCTGACCAAAGCTGCAAGCAAAAACCTCTTTCGAGCATAAAGTATCAATGTGTAAGAGACAACGCGACTTGAAACCTGCAGATCTCAACAAATCTGGAAATATCAGAGAGTCAAAGAAGTCAGACCACCAAACACAATTCAAACAGACGGGTAAGAACTATGATCGAGGGATGAGTCCAATACGTTGGTAACCAGACCCTTTCGGGTTTGTGAGTCACAAACACGCAACCGCTGCAAAAATGAGTACAAGTCTAAATCACCCAAACTCATATCAAACAACAAAAAAACACAAAAACATCATTTGAACAAACAGAGCAATAAAAGCACAAAACAAATGATCGAAGACGCCGACAACCAAATACACAAAACAACCGACGAGCAAAACATGATCGGCGACGAAGCGGCAACAGAGTTTCCACGAACCATGAGTACAAATACAAAACAAAAAACTACCACAAATGGGATCTTCAAGCTACCAAACGTTACGAACCACCAAGCATGGCAGCGACGTACTTTTAAGAAGTTCTATAATATATGTGCGTGGCTAGTTGTGGATTTAGATACTGCGTTACTTTTCATTAAAATTATCGTTTACGTATTTTTATTTTATTTTTGGATAAATCATTTTTGTAATTTAGCATACTAATAAATGCATTCATTTTTGGGAAAAAAACATTGAAAAGTATTATTGGTTGATTTTAAATAAAAAAAAGTTGTTCATAACTTTTTTTAGACATTCATGGTAGTACTTCATGGCCGGGTCTTGCATGGTAGTGCTGATGGAACAATGAGTAAAGCTTGAATGAATAATAGTAATAAAACTGTGCACAAATTGAAGAATCTTGAATTAGGATTTCTAGAGTTTGTTTGAGAGAGAGAGAGAGAGATGAGAAATGCTTGAGCAATTTTATTTATGAATTGAACTACTAAGTATTTACAAAGGCTATGAAGTATATATACATCAATTGATGTAACAAACAACCATAACAAACTTATTGCTTCACGTGCAAGTAACTTGAGTTAGTTACTTCTCATGCAAGTTTCTAAACAAACTCTTAAACAAAGATAAAACTAATTCTAACTAAAATGAATTACTAATCTATTACACCTCCTTAATTCATTTTGTTAGATGCTTCAGTCATTCCTAGCTTCATCTTCAAGTAATCAAAGCTACTTGACTTGAATGGTTTTGTGAGTAGGTCTGCTATCTGCTCATTTGTTGAGCAATGCTTCACTTCCAACTTTCCCTTGTTCATCTGATCTCTTAGGAAATGGAACTTGGTTTCAATGTGCTTGCTCCTACCATGACCCGCTGGATGTTTTGCCAAGTCTATAGGTGACTTGCTATCAATCCTGAACTCCATCTTCTCATCTTTTACCAGTTGCAATTCCATCAGTAGCATGCTGATTCATTGAGCTTGGCATGTTGTCATGGAAGCTGTAATGTACTCTTCCTCAAAAGAAAACAATGCAACTACAGATTCCTTCTTAGAACTCCATGAAAAAGCTTCATTTCCAATCATGAACACATAGGATGCAATGCTTTTTCTATCATCCTTATCTCCACTTCAAAACAGAATCTGAGTAGCCTATCAGTTCACCACTTTGGTTCTTAGAATATTGAATGCCATAACTGTTGGTTCCCTTCACATATCTCAGAATCCTCTTGGCTGCAACTAAATATGAAGTGGTAGGTTTCACCATGTATCTGCTTATTAAACCTACACCATATGCAATATCAGGTCTTGTATGGCATAGATACCTCAATGAGCCCACAATTTGTTTGAATAAGGTTGGATTCACTTCTTTCTCATCATTTCCCAAAGACAATTTTGCTCTTGTGTCAACTGGAGTTGAAATTGGTTTGCAATTCAACATATTGAACCTCTTCAAAACATCTTGTGCATATTTTCTTTGATGAATCAGAATTCCTTATGAATTCATTTTAAACTCAATTCCCAGAAAATATGTGAGATTGCCAAGATCAGACATCTCAAACTCCTTCATCATATTCTTCTTAAAAGCCTTCATTTCTTCTTCATTGTTTCCAGTAACTATCATGTCATCCAGTAACTATCATTTCATGAAACCTTGTTGAACAAGAAAGTTGTCTATCTTCTTATTCCAAGCTCTTGGAGTTTGCTTCAAACCATACAGAGTTTTATCAAGCTTATATATATACTCTTCCTTTCTCTTTATCTCAAATCAAGGTGGTTAATTCACATATACTTCTTCTTCCAACTCACCATTGAGAATTGCAGACTTTACATCTAACTAAAACATAAACCAATTATTTTTTACTGCTATTGCAACAATCAATCTGATTGTTTCCATCCTTGCTACTGGAGCATACACTTCATAATAGTCTTGATCATACTTTTGTAGGAACCCTCTTGCAACTAGCATGGCCTTGTATTTTGCAACTTGACCATCTGGCTTCAGTTTTGTTTTGAAACCCCACTTAACAATAATACATTTCTTATCAGTAGGTAGTTGAACTAATCTCCAAGTTTCATTCTTCTCTATGGAGTCCAGTTCTTCAATCATTGCTTTCTTCTAGTGATTTTGTTTGAGAGCTTCCTCAAAAGACACTGATTCATCTTTAGCAAGCATTGCCAGTTGCACAAAATCACCTTCATTTGTGACTACTTGATCAGGAAACCTCTCATAGTCTCTCAACCTGCTTGGTGGTTGAGGATTCCTTGTTGGCCTACTTGAAATTCATGCACCTCCTTCATTTATATTCTCAACAATTTCTTCTTGTTCTTCAGTCTCAACTTCTTCTATCTCTGAATCAGATAAATAGAGGTGACTATCAAACTCATTTGATGCCCTGTCTTTCCAATTCCAGCATTTTGTTTCATCAAACTTCACATCTTTGCTGAACACTACTTTCTTCTTATTTGGATCATATAGTTTGTAGGCACCAGTTGAGTGATATCCAACCATAATAATTACCTGAGATTTATCATCTAATTTCTTTCTCAGATGATCGAGTACATGTCTAAAACACAATGATCCAAAGATCTTCAAATGTTGAACACTTGGTTTTACTCCACACCATGCTTCTTTTGGTGTTTTGTCATGCAACTTCTTTGTGGGGCTTCTATTGATGAGATATGTTATAGTAGCAGTTGCTTCTCCCCACAAGTAACGAGGCATCTGCTTTTGCTTCAACATGCTTCTTATCATATTCACTAGTGTTCTATTCTTCCTTTCTGAGATCCCATTGTGTTGAGTTGTGTATGGTGCAGTGACTTCATGATTTATGCCATTTGAAGAGCAAAAATTATTAAACTCAGTGGAAGTATACTCACCTCCTCCATCTGTTCTTAGTTTGCTAATCATTTCACCACTTTCATTTTGAACTAGCATTCTAAACTTCTTAAACACACCAAATACTTCATCTTTCTTAGCCAACAAGTAAATCCATAATTTCCTAGTAAATTCATCTATTATTGTCACAAAGTATCTATTTCCTCCTACTGATTTCACTTCAAAGGGTCCACATACATCAGAATGAATTACCTCAAGTTTTCTGGTTGCATTGAATGGTACTATTGCATTGTATGAATTTCTAGCTTCCTTTCCAGTGCAACACATATCACACACTTCATTAGGCAGCTTTATCTTTGGTAAACCTTGCACCAATTTCTTCTCACTAAGCATAGTCAAGTCCCTGTAATTGATATGCCCATATCTTTGATGCCATAGCCAGTTTTCATTCTTAGTTTCTGATAACAAGCATTGATCTTCAATCACACTGATATTGATTTTGAAAGTTCTTTGCTTTAACATGGGAGCTTTCAAAATCAATCTATTCCTACTATCAAAAACCTTCATAGTTTGTGCTTCTATCTTCATAGTGTATCCCTTTTGCAATAATTAACCAATACTGATGAGATTGCTACTCATGTTTGGTACATACAACACATCAGTGATGCAAGCTTTCTTGTCATTCTTCCTATGAATTAGAACTTTCCCAATTCCAATCGCATAAACTATGCTATTGTCTGCAAATCTTATTCTTCTATTAACTGAATCATCTAATTTAGAAAACCAAGATTTCTTGCCTGTCATATGATTTGAACACCCAGTGTCCAAGTACCATTCATCACCTCTTTCTTCTTCCTCTTTGACTTTTGCCATCAAGAGCAATTCATCAGAGTATGAATCCTCATTTTGAGCAAATTGTACTTCATCTTTGCTCCTTGGGACCCTCTTTGATTTGCATTCAGATGCATAATGTCCCCACTTCTGACAGTTATAACATTGAATATCTTTCATGTCTTTCTTCTTCTTTTGATCATGCTTTGCTTCTTCTTTCTTATTGCTTTCTTTATTCTTATTAGAACCTTTACCATCTTTGTTAGAATAATCAATCCAGGGTTTCTTCCTCTTCTTGAATTTACCTTTCTTCACATGTTGAGCCTGCAATGCTTGATCAGAAGCTGCACTTTTGCCTCTTTCTCTGTTCCTATCAATCAATCTCAGCTCATGTGCTTCAACACTTGCTTGCAGTTCTTCTATCTTCATAGAATCTAAATCCTTAGATTCCTCTAAAGCCACCACAATGTGATCAAATCTTGAAGTCAAGGTTCTGAGAACCTTTTCCATCTTCATCACATCAGTGACAGTTTCACCATTCCTTGTCATCTAATTTGTAAGATTGATCACCTTATCAAAATATTGACTAACAGATTCATCTTCTTCCATTGTCAATACTTCATACTGCCTTCTCAAAGCTTGGAGCCTCACCTTCTTCAACTTACCATCTCCATAATACAATTTCTCCAATGAATCCCATGTCTCCTTCGCACTTTCATAATGCATGATCTTCTCAAAGACCTCATTGCTTACACTCTGATGCATCAAGAACATATATTTCCCATCCTTTTTCTTCAATTCTTTATGAGCTGTTTGTTGTACATCAGTTGCATTCACTACTAATGTTGTTACACCTTCATTCACAATTTCAAGTACATCCTGAAACCTGAAAATCACCTTCATCTTTACGCTCCATTGATCAAAATTCTTGCCTTCAAAAACTAGTAGATGCGCAGGAATATTGTCGTTATGAGTTGCCATTCTTCACAAATTCTCTAACAACAATGATCGAACCAGGCTCTGCTATACCAATTTGATGGAACAATGAGTAAAGCTTGAATGAATAACAACAATAAAACTATGCACAATTGAAGAATCTTGGATTAGGATTTCTAGAGTTTGATTGATATATATATATATATATATATATATATATATATGAGAAAGGCTTGAGCAATTTTATTTATGAATTGAACTATTAAGTATTTACAAAGGCTATAGCGTATATATACATCAATTGATGTAACAAACAACCATAAGAAACTTATTGCTTCACGTGCAAGTAACTTGAGTTAGTTACTTCTCATGCAAGTTTCTAAACAAACTCTTAAACAAAGATAAAACTAATTCTAACTAAAATAAATTACTAATCTATTAAGTGCTTCATTACAGGTTTATTCGGATCAAATGGAATCTTGAATATTCAGGCACAAAAAGCATTATTATTAAAAGGGAAATGTTAACCAATGCCCGGGCACTAGTTAACATTTTATAGAAGGAAATGTTTTCTCGAAAACTGTGTATTTTACTTTTAATATTGACTTTATTTTCTATTTTCATTTTTAGTTGCTTAACTAGTGCCTGAGGACACTGGTTAACATGACCCTTATTAAAAAGAGTTTCTTATATCGATTTTATTTTATTTTTCTCTATGATCAATTTTTTTTTATTTCATAATATCTACCTTCTGTTTGGCATGATTCAATTTTGACAAGGAAATTAACCCTTCTATTGTTTTTGTTGAAGGTACCAATGAAGAAATAAAAAATTTGATATGTGATGGAAGTGTACACGGGGACAAAAATGGGATTTTGATAATATCTAGAAAAATTTATTAAATAAGTCCTCTTAAAGAATTTCATGATTTTATATTTTTGTTATTGCAAAGGGCGTACAAGTACTGATTTCTCCTATATTAGGGAACTCACGTTTAATTGTCTATTTTAAATAAGTTTTTATTCTTAGAAGAATATGCGTGAAAGAAAAATAAATTTAATTGAATAAGTAATGAGGTAACTTTTATTATAATTGATTATTAGCTAAAGTCATTTTGAAGAAGAATCGATTACCTCTAGTAAACAAAGAAAAAATAAATAAAAGATATAGTCACACTTTTTTAAGAAATAAGGTGTTTTCAAGAAATGCCTTGAATCAAAATCATAGATGTTATAGCTAGCTCAAGAGAACCAGACATGGTGCTTTGGGTGTTAATTTGTCTAAAAAAATTTGATGAGAATTAAAATGTATCATATGGAGATTATTTTACATGAGAGTGAAAAGCGAATGAGGTGTTGTCAAAAAAACATGTTATCACTTCACTTATTCTTAAGGCAAAGGCTAGCGTGCGCAACTATGGTAGGTCTCGTATGGTACGAGACTGTGGATCAACCGTTGGATACATTGCTTATCATACACCTCCAAACATCGAATTATGTTCTTCATTGATCATCTGCAAACTTGAACTAATTTCTCCTCTTTTTTTTGGCAAATGCTAACTTGTGCCCTCAAGGGCACATATTAATGAACTCATTATAGAAATACACATATTAAAAAGTTTTGGCAAATGCTAATTTGTGCCCTCAAGAACACATGTTAATGAACTTATTATAGAAATACACATATTAAAAGTCTGCGTAAAATAAAGACACATCCAAAACCAAATCCAGAAAGAAAAACAGTTAATCTCCCAAATCCAAGATTCATCCAATAATTGAAACATTTTTCAGCCCGAGAGGGGGGGGGGGGGGGAGGTGAGAGAATGGAAATTAATTGTTCTGGTGTATCCAGATGTACCATGAGCCCGACTCATTTTGCTCGCCTACGGTACGCGACCTATGTGAGTCGTGCACCCTAAAGGGCGCCTATTCTTAAAGTTTATTAGGTTTTCCTATATCTAAACCTAATTTTTCCCTTTAATACCATGTAATTAATGCTTTAATACCATGTAATTAATGCTTGCTATGCAACCCTAAAAATTTCCCTCTTAAAGCTTATTTTGATTATGGAATTTGAATTTCAAATTGTTTTGGAAGTTTGTTGCAACACCTCCAGTACATAAAGAAATTTAAATTGAAAATAAAATTGGAAAAATAATAGCAAGCCTAAAAAAATGGGCATATGCCTCATTTATTGCACACTTATTGGAGGTGTTGCAACAAACTTCCAAAACAATTTGAAATTCAAATTCCACAGTCAGAATAAGCTTTAAGAGGGAATTTTTTATTGTTGCATAGCAAGCATTAATTACATGGTATTAGAGGGAAAAATTAGGTTTAGGTATAGCAAAACATAATCTCTTATTTATAAATCTTAATTAGTTAAACTATACTTAACCCTAATTCTAACCTAAAAATTTCTCTCATTTGGCATCACATTAATTGTTGTTGACCTATACTTCGCATTAATTGTTGTTGACCTATACTCCTCCTTTGGCATCGCATTAATTATCGTAGATTTCTCTATTTATTTCTCTATTCATATCCCCAATTTGCCTATAATTTCTTATGTTTTCAAGATTCACTTGTAGAATTAGATAATTTTATTTTTGCTTTGAGTGTAGAAAAGTAAATTGATTGTATTACAAAACCGTTTATCTCTGGGATGACAAAACTAAAGACTTTCTCATAATATGGTTTATGTATAATGACCATATGCAAAAATCAAACCAATGGCAGAACATGTGACATACGGTCATTTTGAATGTATTCGCAAAGTATAAAACCTTTGTTGTGTTAAAACGACTTATGTCATTTTAATATTATATTATGTTATATTCGCAAAACAGATGTTTCATTATGGAATGAACTATGCCATTGCACTCACATTATTTTATATTTCATTGTCAATTATTACTATCGATATGTCTTGTGCGTAAGCACGGGTCGATGGTCTTTTAAGCTTTAAGAATAAGTGATTAATTACATGGTATTAGAGGGAAAAATTAGGTTTAGGTATAGGAAAATCTAATAATAAGCTTTAAGAATAAAGTGATTTAAATTTCTTTCTATTAGTAAACGTGATCTTTGGGATATCCCATGCAATATTATATAGACTTCCACTCACAGTTATTTGGGATATCCAATTTATTTGTTTCTAATGCACTTCACGTATCCATACTCTATCCCTGCTCATTGGAAATCTGTGTCATGCATAGTTGAGAAAAATACAACCTTATTTCTTCTTCTATCATTCATTCAGACAATGGAAGGTAGTGGTATTGAAACTTTGTTGTCTTATCACTGCTTGACAGGTATTGCAGATCTTATGGTTTGAATTGTTACGTCTGATGAATTTAAGTCAAATAAAGGCTCAAGACTATTGGGCATCATTGGACCTAAGACACATTTGGTCTCCATTAGAATCGATGGTTTATTATTTTCAAGAAAAATCAGAATCTCTCTAACTTCTTGTCCCGCAGACAAGCAAGCATTTGTAAATAACTTTTACTTTGTGTTTAGGCTGCTAAGATACTTGCAAAGGAAGAAATCAGTGTTGAGGTAAGGTTTGCAATAGTTTGTGATGAATTTTCTCCTTTATGCAAAACTTTGTATGGCTAACCTGAGTGATAACCTTATCCACATAGATAGGTCATAAATTTGATGTAACTTTTACCGGTTGATCTATTCACAATCAATACTTCTGTCATGAAAACCAGGAGACTGATGATGGTTGAACAAGGGTATTCTCAACGTGGTGTTGGCTACGAAATCTGGTTTATCTCCTTACATTAGCATTTATTTATCCTTTTGGCTAACTCTTGAAAATTATGCAAGTTCATTCTTTTCTTGTGCAGCAAATCTGTATTTGAGAAGAGTGGTCATTATCTTGCTGCACCGGTTGAGATAGTTTCTCGGCCTGATCTTCCTATGTTATACGCAAAGAATTTGAGGAGAAAGACTGACTTTTTAAAATATCGTTTCTATTTCCTCTAAATATCTCAGCCTGGTTTGAAAGATATGTTGCTACATTTTGACGAACTTGTATTAAAACACACAATTTAGAAAACATTTATTATCAAGTATTTTGTGGTGTTTTTGAATTTTTGGAGGTATAAAGATTAAAGACTATTTCATCGCTCCAGTACCATCGTTTCTAGTGTGACGCGGCATGCCTCCTTGTTTTGAATAACACCTATGGAATATGGTTATTGTGAATAACATTGCTTCAGTAGCATGAATCTTGCCATAAATAATGAAGTGACTTTCTCTTGAAAACCATTACAGCCTGAAAATGATATGATTTGATCGGTTTCGCTAAATCTTGTCTGTTCTCATGGTTTTTTTGACTGGTTTTAACAAACTATGGTTATTTGGCGATACTAGGCTCAATAACATGTCATGCCAGTTCCTGGTCTGGTCTGTTTTGATAACCTTAGGTGAAATATAGTCTCCAACTGATGGCCATGTGATAGGGGTGAGCAATAGACCCTAACCCGTCTATAAACCCGAACAAACCTGACGGTTAAAAATCAAGATTATCACTCAATTATGACTGAGTTAAAAATGAATGGTTGTTGGTTTCAAAACTTGCATATAGATCAATTAATCTGACTGCTTGTTGCTATATATGGTTTACAGGTTGAGGAGATTGTTCGTGTTGTGAATGCAGCATGCTGCACATCGAAGCAAGTGAAAATCGAATGACAAACTTTTCTGTGTTGCGGGCACGTCTATGGTTTGGCTGATGCCACTTTAATTCTGAATACATGACATTGCACACAATATAACTGTATATATATGAATAGTTAGAATTTATAGAAAAATACAAATCAATCAATATTATATACATGAAAGGATGCTTATAACAACAACAAAAATATACATGAAAGATATAAACAAATACACTAATCAAATCGTGTATCATTTTGTTCATCATGAATAATGCAAATTAAAGGAATTATCAAGCCTTTAATGAGACCTCAACTGCAAATCTGAATACAAAATTCTTGGATCTTGGAATCGGTCGGATGTAGCATATAATATATTATTGATTTTCCATTACTCGAGCATGTCACGTTCATCTGGTTGCCGATCTGCTGAGTCTGCAGTTATGGTATTTAGCAAACATTAGTGCACATATTTATCCCAGATATTATACACCAGAAGATCAATAAAATGTAAAAGATTAATATTGAGAAAGAACATAGCTTCATTGATAATAAAAAAGAACCATCTAAAAAATTGATTACCAAGCAAAAAGGGTTATTTTTGTTTGAATTGCAGCTCCATTTTGAAGTTGGGATACAAGACAGATAATGGCACCAGGAGCAGTGATCATTTGCATCAACACCTCTAAGAAGTGCAACTAGGCCAATAGTAAACCTGTCATGTAAAAATTTACTATAAGATCAAAGTAAAAATCCAAATTACATAACCAGAATAAGGAAAAAGTAAGGAATTTGAATTTATTCTGGAAAAAGTAAGGAATTTGTAAAGATAATGAAAGAATATTAAGCTTTCAACTTATGTTGCTTTCTAGGTTCTATTTTTCAACTTTCTCTTTGTGATTAGAACTTTTATTCCTCTCTAGTCTCACTTTAGAATAACCTCTTTTCTAGTCACTTTTATCACTTCAGCTCTCTCACATGTGAACCTTTATCTCATTGATTGCCGCAAAACCAATACTAATTAATTTGTAAGACTTTGATTTTCGCAATTAGAATATGTAACAAGAGATTTTGATATGCTTTTAGGTTCTAGCCATTCTTAGGAACATAACTTATGATCTTCAGCAACTAGTTTTACGATGCAATGTCATTTGATAAATCGTCTCACTCTTTATCTAACGACTTTCTGCCTGCCACAACATAACTATGTAGCATCGACACTTCAGATTGAAGGCGTGTCTGTTGTCCGACACATACCAATGTCCGACACAGACACATATGATTACATTCAAATATTTAACTTCTCAAATGTGTCGGTGCTTCATATCATCATAAACCCTACACGTCCGCTTTCTACTACTTTTGTCTGAACAACTTAATATAAGAAAAAGGTGACACTTAAGCTTACCCAACAATTAACAGGATTAGGGCTAAGAGCCAAGAGATGCACTGATAAATCTTAAATTTAGATTTAACTAATGATGGATATGCTGGAGTTGCATATTTTTGCTTAATCCATCCAAACTGAGGACGGATCAAAAACACAAATCCAAGAAGAAACCCTGAAATAAACCCTCCGATATGAGCAAAATTGTCCACGTGTGGGAAAATTCCTACTGCTAGATTGATGACAATAATAGAAACAAGGGTAATGAGTGTTCCTAGCTGCAAAGGACAACAAAATCTTAATCAAGTTAAGTTGTTTTCTTTTGAAAACGCAACTCTTAAGTTTACATGTAAAATATGAGGAATTTGATAAGTACCCTTTTCTCATATATAGACCAATTAGTAATGAGTTCTGAAAGCATGCCTCCAAGTAAACCAAAAAGAGCACTTGAAGCACCAACAGAGATTCTTTGCTGAATGAAAAGAGAAGAAAGCAAGCTACCACCAAATCCAGATGTTACATATAGTAGTCCAATAAGCACTGTATTACAGCACAATTATACAATAGTTAAGAAGATATTTTGCATAAATTAAGCAAGCAATAATGAAATTAGAAAACTATATACTTCATAGAGTAGAAACTAAAAAAGTATATATGATGCAAATTTGATCAATTTATCCAATAATAAACAGTACAACCCAAATTGTTCGGCATTTCATATGAAGCACTGACAGAAACACGAACAACAGAACAAGATATTGACACTAGCACATAGACATCGGTAATACTTTAAGAAAATAGAAGCGCAAACATGTAATAATATGTGTCGGTGCCAACACTTTATGTGAAAACACCGGAGACTAATCTTCTTATAGTCAAGTTAGCTTCATAATTCTATTTTTCTTCCCAACTATATGTGAATAAAGCAAAATTTAGCAGGAAAAGATCTATTATCAAATATCCGGGGCGATAAACAACTAAAGATATTTCTATAATAAGAGATAAATAAAGTTAACTATTCTCGTATAAATATAAGTTTTTTTCATAAGCTATCCTCAAGAGCTTATAGAAATAAGCTAAAAACAGCTCATGAATAAGTCATAACCTGGTTTTATAAGCTCTCCTAAACAGTCTTGCAAGTATTTATATCAATAAATAAACTCAAATAAGTCAATCTGTTACATGATACATACCGAACCCAAAATCTTGCTCAAGGCGAATTCCAACAACAAGAATGCCCAACATATTTGCCAATAGATGGAATACTCCACCATGTAACCACATACAAGTCATGAGGCGCCAACCTTGATGTCTGTAAACCACTTCGTGCACATCCAAGGCCCCCATACTCCTTAACCTATAATACAAAACAAACACTCCATTTTATCAAAAGTAACTATACAGCAGTAATCACTTGCATGGTTTTAAATTGTAGTCGCGATTGCAATTTCACTGTTAATGTTAACATTGCAGTAAAATACGAACAAATGCAACTGATTAGAAGTGGAAGAACTAGAACAAAAACTCACGTCAACATTGAAGGCCCCAGAAGATAGTTCTCATGGAAAGGCTGAAAGGAGAATCGACCTAAGAACCGCGCAATGCATGAGACGGAGTTATTAGGACAATCATTTTCATACATGGTGATGATGAAGACAATAACATTGGCAATTACGAAGAAAGGAATCAACCAAGGAATCCATTTCTTGAAATGCTTCATTTCTTTGTATTCAACTATGGCTTCAACTTTTGAAGGCAAAGATTTGTTTATCTCCATATTGAGTTAAGCAAATGAAGAGAGAAGAAGAAAAAAAAACTCAACTCTTGAACTATTTATATGGCAAAATTTGATCACACTCTAAAACATACAAAAGTGGAAATAATGCAATGAAGGTGGTGATGATTTGATGAATCAAATGTAATCTAAAACACTCACAATGAATTTGCTTAATTTTCTTAAGACTAATTAATAACACTATTTGTTTAAATATTTTGTAGTTAACTAATGTTTTCAATAACTACTACTAATTTATTTGATTTGGAGGGTTGTGTTTGGAAGTTCCTATGTTAAAGAAGACTAGAACGGTTCTGATGGACATGCCAATGATTCATGCCTTGGTTGGATCATAAAACAATGAAATAAATAAGTTATGGTATTTCTCAAGTGACATTTGGATGGTTTAGATTCTAGAAATTGAATTTTTGTTTCTTCATTAGAAGATGACATATATAAGGATACATAGCATAGGAAGGGGTGAAAGGTTGAAACATGGCTTATTCCATAATTCCAACAATAAGAGACAAATTTTGGGACAACAAAACAGATCGGATGAAACCTTAATTCAATTTGTTAATGAATCAAAGTAATGTTACACGTTATACCCAAAAATGTTCTATATGTATTATATCACATATCATTGTTGGACATATCTTAGGAATTAACATTAACCAAAGTAGTGTGTATATATATATATATATGGAGTCAAAGAAAAATTAATAAAGTAGTGTGATAATTTATTTATTTTTAGGGGAAAAAGACTTACTTAATTCCATTACTGATAATAGTACGGATACAAGTGGGTGCATCGGTGAAATATAGCCGCTTTTGCTAATTAACTAGTCACTTAATTAACTTGTCTCCTAATAAACTCAACACAAGAGTTTGTAAAAAAAAAAACTAATATATTTACGTTTGCAATCATAGATGATAGCTTCAAGTTCCGACATGCCGTTCCCTTGGATTTCAAACTTGATTACCATTGTGCGAGTGTCAAGCGCAAAATCCAAATTGCTCAATTCTAGCTCAACCCTGCTTTAGAGTCAAGCTCAAAATCCACATTTCTTGTTTTTGGTTAGACATACGTTTACTTGTCTCTAGACGTGGAAACAAGCAAATGTTAAAAGAAAAGTTAAGATGGTTACGAAAGTTAGGTATTATTGTAATAAATATGTTACCCTAAACCTAAATAACTTCCTAAATTTTAGAAGAGAAAATAAGAGAGTACTATCAAATCACAAATGGCAAAAATAAAAGAGATTAAAATCACCCAATCGTGATATCTTAGGTCACATTTGCAATTGAAGGAAAAAAAAAAACTGTCCCATGCATATAAATTATGATTTTGTCTAGAAGCTGTTTGTAGCCCCCCGGAAAAATACTATATTCAGCTGGCCGATGGGGCAAAAAGCAACTTTCTAATGTTTTTTGTTTGTTTTGCAGACGGCATATTTACATTTCTTAAAGGATAGGGGATTATTTTTTTTAGGTGGAGTAGATGATCGAATTAAGCATTTTTTTTTGTTTGTTTATGGTTATATCATATGTGAGTAGGGTAGCCTGTCTTCTGAAAAGTTATTTGGTTGAGAGATTCTCTCTTCAACTTTGAAAAACTCGGTTTAAGATCGGGCACGGAGAGAATATTGAGTAGGGTAGTAACAAAAGTTTAGCTTTTATGATTGGTAGTTGGTGAATTCATTTGTTTGTATTCGAAGAATTTAATTACTTACTCTTTGTAATGAGTTTTGACATATGTGTTTGTCACGATAAGAATAATTGTTTCATTCAATTTTGTTGAAAGTGTCTATTCGCTCCTAAAAGCATATTTTCTACTACTTATGTGGTTCAAATACAATTGTTTTAGTTAAACATTATCTTACAAATTTTTTAACAAAAACGTCTTAGTTTTTCATATGGATTTACTTTATTCTAAATTTGCATATGTCAGTCTTCCCAACTCCTAAGACCCTTTGCAATGAAATGGAGAAATTCAAATAAGATTTTTGTAGGGGTGGGGTGGGGGTATAGATAAAGGTCGTAAGCCGCATCTTGTTGATTGGGGAAAAAAATTTCCTTGTTATTTTGCTTGGTTTGTTTGTTTTTTTGTTTCCTTTAAGATACTGTGTTGTTTTATGTGTTCTTTGTCAGGCTATTTCGGTACACCTTGTGCTGAGATGGCTTGATTTGGTTTTATAATATATAGGTCTCTCTTTTTGGCTTTAAAAAAAATGATTCCCCCGTCAAATGAATGAGGCATTCTCTATCAAAATGCTATGGAACCTTATCATCAATCTTAGGATCTTTGGTCAAGAGTCCTTTATAGCAAGTGTTGTAGAAATAAATACCTTTGGCTTGGTCATATTCGCTCTATAGAGAGGAGTGGTAGGCCATGTGCTTGGAAAGAAACGTATAGAATCCAAATCTTTTTGTGGATGAGTTGTTGATATTTATCTTTCATGGAATATTTGTTTAACAGTAGACAGGCTTGTCATCCATGTGCTACGAGATTGCATGAGTGAAATACAGTTATGTCTCATATTAATCTCTTCTAATCATATTTCTAATGTCTTTTCCTTATCTTGTATGCTTCATGAATATAACCAATGATCTTCATGGAGCTCATGACATAGATTAAACTTTGACTTTCATGGTAGCGTGTTGGCACATGTGGACCTAGAGAAACAAAATGTTTTTAAAGGGGTTCAACATCTAAATGACCCTACTTATGTCATTCCAAAGATGGTTAAAGATATCGAAGACAACTCCAAGGATACGTGGAGTGACTTCATTGGATGGAGGAGACTTTTATAATGGATATTATAATGGAGAATGACATTTATAAAACAAATGAAGAAAAACATAAATAGAGAAGATTTTGACCATTTATAAGACCTTTAAGTGGGTTTCACCATTATTGATTATTTTTTATTTTTTTTATGTCTTTTTATCTCTTCAAAAACAAATGAAGAAAAATATAAATGGAGAAGATTTTGACTTCAATCATAATGATAGGTTAGAAATGTTGATTTTTGCAAAGTCCTTTCAATGTTGATTTTCGCAAGTCTTCTTTAGCGAGTTCTAGAGTCTTTTTTTTAGTGACATATATGAAACTTACATGCCTAAAAATGCATGTGTAGCTTTGAAATTTATTTTGTTTTGGACTTTGACGCCCTTTCATTTACCAAATAAATAAATAGTTCAAGTCAATCCATACCAATTTTTGGAAGTTCTAGAGTCTTTTTATAGCGACATGTACCGAATTCTTAACCTTTGTGATTTGTTTGGCAATTATCAAGAAAATAATTTAGAGGATAGTAGGAAATACGTAATGGGAAAGCAGAAAATGAGGGGAAATTTAATTTCCCTACTTTAAATGGCAACATAAAATGCATGTGTATGTTGGTGTTTATTTTGTGGGTTGGACAATGGGACTGAACCGAGTTTCAACATAAATAAGACTAGACCCAAAGAAACAAATATAAAATATTGTTATAAAAAGAAAAAAGAAAGACTAAAATCGAATTTGATCATTCATAATTTGTTTAAGACTCAATTCAAATTATAATTAAAAAAATAATACTTAAATTAATTTTAGATCTTTATAATAGAAATACTAATATTTTTTGAGACTGAATTGAATCTAGATAAATATGTTAGATACTAAAACTAAGTTTCTAGTAAAATCTTGTAAAAAAAAAAAAGTTTCTAGTAAAATGAAAATATATTTGTTTTCTTAAGGTTTAAGGAGTTGTAAGATAGGAATTGTAAAACGCGTGATAATGTGCAAAATGCCATAGAAAAGCACATGTGCGGATAGAGAGAGTCAAAACGTCCCTACTTAGATGAAGATCTACATCACATCAGTAATGATGCATCGAACATAATCTTTCTAATTAAATATGCTTAGTAGTGTGTTCTTTTATAAGGAGAAAGGTATTTGTAATTTTAAAAAGGAATTCAATAGTTGTAGATAAATAGATAAGAGTGTATATAAATTGCACCCCCCCCTCCCCCGTCAATTAGAAAACCAAGAGCACCATGCGCTCAGCACAATGATTACCTATCCGAATATATTTTTTTCCTAACAAAATGAGTAATAATAAGACTATAATCAATAGGGTGAAAAAAGAATGTGTCTAATGATAAAAGACGATCTCCCCACCTACGACCAAACAAATCTTTATAAAAAAGATGCCCTCACGCAGGATCGAACTACGGACCTTCAGTTTACAAGACTGACGCTCTACCACTGAGCTATAAGGGCTTGTTTTGCTTTATCATAAAAAAGTTAGGGTTAATGTTTTTTTTCTTTTTTACTAATGAAAAATGTTCTTAATTCATTTAAATTGATGAATAACATTAAAAAAGACATATATTCATCATTGTTAAAAATGAAAAGGATAAATGAGTGAAACATCTTACTTCAATCATGTTAATAGTGTAAGATGGTAAAATGTATATAAATGTGACAAAATTAACGCGACTGACATACTAATACCTAGTGATTTTTAACATTGATGTCTAAGTCGTTGATTGAATCTGTAATGGATCAAAATTGATCTATTAATTGTAACAACCTATATTTTTCCCATAGCCAAAAAGTCTTCACCTTATTTTTTGAAATCCTGGCTTAAGTGACTTAAAGGAGAAAATAGATAGTGGACATACAATGCGGATGTAGTAAGCTAGTAAAGAGAAAAAGGATAGTTTACACTCACACCTATATATACCTAAAGAAAAAAAAACTGAAATCGAACTAAAATTATATATATATATATATATATATATATATATATATATAGAGAGAGAGAGAGAGAGAGAGAATGAATGGGAAAGGAGGGAGAAAAATAAAACTTTATCTTCCTTCTTTCAAATTCTACATATAAACCCACTCATACAATTACACCATTTCTATTTTTTGTGTGAGGCCTAGAAAGGGAGGGTTTGTATTACCATAAGTTAAAGGAGAGGAAGATAAAATATGGAAATTGGTGATGGCAATGAGAAAAAGTGGATAAGAGAATTAAGCAAAGGAGCAAATCAACAACTTTATCATTGTAGAACAAGGTGAATTTCCCCTTTTCTCTCATTTTCTCATTCATAAACATATATAATATAATTTTGGGGATTATGGGTTTGAAATTAAATGAGAAAAACTACGGGTTTATGTTGCATGCATGTAGATTTTAAGTATGTGAAGATGTTGCATGGTTAGTTTGTGAGAATTACTTTAACAAAATCGCGAGTTGATGACAATGATGTATAATTTCATGTCTATCTATGTTTTCATGAGATAAATTGAATAAGGAATGTCATATTTCAAATTGAATGTCATAGTACGTTGATTTGGGTTGTTTGGTACATTTATATATTTGTTTTTGGATTATTGAATCATTTTTCCCAAAAATCAATCTTTAACGTGGAGAATTTCTCAAAAGATGATGGAATTAGGTTTAGATGAGTTGGAACAAGAAGGATCTTGTACAATTCCTATAAGGTTTTGATGATAACAAAGTATTGAAGAACAATTGGACATATTAATATTTGTTCAAGTGTGCAAGATTATAGAACATATCCATCAAATATTCAACAAGTATGAAAGCATCAGAAGCACCATAGAAGGGTTGCAAGTTAGGAAGTGTAAAACGCGTGATAATGTGAAATATGCCATAGAAAAGTACGTACATGTGCGGGACAGAGAGTTACATTGAACATATTCCTTCTAAATATGCTTAGCAGTATGTTCTTTTCAAAGGGGGAAAGATATTTGCAATTTTAAAAAGGAATTTATTACTAGTTATAGATAAAAGTGTATATAAATTGTACCATTGTACGCACAGGTAATCTCCCGACCTACGACCAAAAAAATCTTTTTAAAATAAGATGCCCTCACGCAGGATTGAACTACGGACCTTCAGTTTACAAGACTGACGCTCTACCACTGAGCTATAAGGGCTTGACATTGTTTTATCATAAAAAGTAAAGGTTGTTGTATTTTCTTTTTTACTAATGAAAAATGGTATAAATTCATTTAAATTGATGAAATACATTAAAAGTAACACAAATTCAAAATCTCTAAAAATGAAAAGGATAAATGAGTGAAAAATCTCACTTCATTCAAGTTAGTAGTATAAATGTGACAAAATTAAACCAACTATAAATACTTAGAGATTTGTAACATTGACGTCCAAGTTGTTGATTTGATTTGTAATTGATCGAAATTGATGTATCCCATGATTTTGGTCCAATTGAAATTAGTATTGTGTAGGTTGATTTATGAATTAAGTTGCAAAATGAATTTTGGTCCAATTGAAATAGTTAATGTGAAGAATGTTGCAAAATGAATTAAGTTTATAATTTAGATTCTATTCAAATGATTGAGAATGAATGGTGAATTGAAATAGTTGTGTAAAATTAATTATTATATGAATTAGAACTTTTGTATATCTCCAGTATTCGTTAAAGTTCAATATGAAAATTAGTTTGGTAATTGAGGCATACCTTTGTGTATGAATGTTCTTATGTATAAGAGGAAAATTTCACCCTAATAAGTATCATAAGATATTATGCATATAAGGTGAGCTCTATCTTAATGAAGAATATAAAAAGAATATATAAGAACATATTGACCGAGAATAATTAACCAAGGATTGTGGAATTGTTTGCTAAATTTTCTTTACAATGTTTATGTTTTATTTAAAAATCTTGTTCAAAGACAAGAGTACGTTTTATTCCACTTTTGAAAGTCCACTGTGAAAATTAATATCTTGTCCCACATTGATGTTGTATTTTTTTAGTTGATATTATATTTCAAAAGTTATTAAAAGTTGTTCAATATTTGATGTTGATTTAACCATGTGATTTTTAGTTAGTCAAAGCCTTATTTGTCAAATTTATTTTATATTTATTTTTGTAACGGTTGATGCTTGACAATTCGGTCAAAGGCTTTAATCACATTCCCTATTATTATGCCTATTTTTTCCTTAATATAAGGAACAACACAGCTCTCAGTGATGTATCCTTCATTTTTCTTGTAGACAGTATACACACATACATACTCTTTCACTTTATGTTTCTCTATACACAAATTATTTTCCCTCGTCCAAAATATTGAGTTTCTAGGTTACATCTCGATATCTTTGAGATAAATTTGAATTATTCTGTCACCTCCGGTTATGATTCATAACGGGGAAGAACTGTTGTATCCTGGGAGGATATGCGCATATGAGGCGGATAAAATCCTCAAGGACAGCGACTATGTCACGCTTACTTAAGTGTGCTGTTTTTGTAGGTTTTCTCTAATTTGATTTGTGAAGATTTTGATGGAGTTGTGTCGGCAATGAAATTCGATAAGTTCCTTTACTTTATTACTTGTCTTAATTATTTGTTATGATTTAAATTTCTTATATGTGATAATTTCCATCTCTAATTTTACAACAGTTGATTTCACCTTTTTGATGTACATACCATTTCAAAATATCATCATAGACCAAATCACAATCAAAGTCTAGTTTTAGGTTTATTCAAAAATTGTATCTTCCAAAAATATTCCTTATGTAATTTGTCAACATTTTGTAAATGTTTCTTGGAATAGAAGTTATTCTAGTTTATTTTACTTGAAGTTTTTAAACTAAAGTTTTAAAGTAAACTACCAATTAAGATGAAAATGTTTTAAACTCTTATTATTGAAATGGGATGTTATATAATCCCAAACAAACGAACACCGCAATACAAGGGAAACATATCACACAAAATAATGGACAGAACAACGTTGCACTTAAATGAAGAAATCACGAAGAAAAATACTGGGAAAATAAAACCAAATCTATGTGGATGTTACTTATTTTTATATTAAACGAGGGAAGTCAGTAAAGATGGGTGATTCCAAACCAAAATATAACTCAAAACCACCATTTTTAGATGAATGAAGAAGAAGGAATTCAAAGAGAATGAGAAATTTTTCTCTATAAAAAACTACTCCATACGGTCTCAATTATAAACAACATTTCAATTTATTACATGCTAGATACACTAATTATTCAATTAATCTAAAAATAATTGTTTTGCTTACACTTGAAACTGAAGGGAGTATAAAGTAAGGGTTATTACAAGTATCATCCAATTTAAAAGTTCATAAAGAGCTGAAAAAATACTCACCCTAAAGAAGAATGCTTATGATATGTTTGTTAATTTTTATGGTTGTTGTTATAAATTTGAGTCAAAGTCTCATATTGGATAAAAGAGTAGATGTTGAACAACATATAAATGAGAAGACTTGTGTACCTAATATAATTTGAGAATACTCAATATCCAATTTAGAAATCGATAAATTTGGGACATCAATTTTATCGTCAACTAGCAATGAGTAAATTAAAGTAAGAGTAAAATCTTATATACATTCACCCAGTATAAAAAATTGTCCGAACATGTTATATAAAGATAAATATAATTATATGCATTTATTTTACTCAGAAAAAATCAAGTTTAATTACTAGATATTTTTTTTAGTCAGACTTTGTTTAATTCTTGGCCGAACTCCAAATTAAGAGCACGTTTTCCGTGAGAACCTGAGGGTTAACAAAAAATAATCAAATCAACGTAAAACAGTTATAAACAACCAACATCGATGTAATGATATCCTCGCCATTCGAACACCATAACAACATTACTTGTTCCTCAAGTAAACCCCCATTTAGCTCCATGAAAGTGTCATTCGCTTACAGACAAGTCCCTGGATCTATTAAATGAATCAAAAACTCTCATAATGTATGTTCTGTTAGTCATACACATCCAAAACATTAATTGGGTGTTAACTTCGTTGATCTGGCCAAAAACAATTTCACTTTAGTTGCTTACTTGGTTGTTTACTGTCCACGTGAGAATATAAAGAACATGACTAAAATGAAGCTAAAGGAAACGTATGGTATAAGCAATATAAAATGAAAATAACGTCATTTTCCCCTTAAAATCTTTTCTTTGACTTGCCCTAAAAGTAAAGTGATCACTTGTCTTTGAGATTCAACCTTTGATTGTCCCTGTCTCTAACCTCTGATCATCTCTATCCTCCAGTGAACTTAACTTGCTTCAACTTTCTTAAGGTAAGAAACACATCACCTTTAAGTTCTTTTGATGTTCTTGTGTTTATGTATCATCTTCTAAAATATGAATAATGTGTATAATATTGTGTCAATATTTCCATATATAGTTTATTACATTTTTTATTTTACTTTATTGTAAACAACATTTATTGAATCTTGTTTCTTTTTCTCCATAAAAACATTTAGGGTTCAATTTGTGTGTATTGATTTTTGTATCATGGTGGACATTTAATTGGTTCTGAAGAAGAACTGATTTATGTTGGAGGAGAATTTTGTGTGGGAAGACATATGTACTTATTACATCATTCATTTTAAGCTTGATAATCTTGTTAATAGTTGTGCCTGTTATTTCAAGATTTCACACTTCTAGTGTTCTGATGAAGAACTGAACTATGTTGGAGGAGAATTTTGTGTGGGAAGACATATGAACTGATTACATCATTCATTTCATGTTTGATGATCTTGTTAGAAGTTGTGCCTGTTATTTCAAGATTTCACACTTTTGGTGTTTGGATTTTCAGAACTAGCTTTTTTGAAGTGGTCAGTGACAATTAGAGCTGTCAAAACGGACGGCCCGACCCATTTAGGGCCGGCCCTAACGGGCTTCGGGCTTTATCGGGCCGGGCCAAAAAGCCCGGTTGAAAATCGAGCTTGAAAATATACTACCCGAGCCCAGCCCTCCACGAGCCGCGGGCTAACGGGCCGGCCCGTATTAAAAATTACATTTTTTTATAAAAAAAAACTATAAAACACTCCTATAATTTTTTTATAAATAATATTTTTAATATGTTTAAATAATGTCTAGCACAAAAATAAATTTGAAACGTTTTCGTACACATGTCGTAAACTAAAACTGCGAGGAAAACAATTTTAAATAAATTATATACGTTACGATTATAGATATTTATATATATTCGATCTTTAAAATTATAAATAATGAAACGAGTAAATATAATTTTATATTATATTTATATTTGTGTTAATTCATTGAATTTTCACTTTTATTTTTTACTCTGATAATCAACTAAATAAATAATTATTTGAAAAATATACATAATTTATAGGATTTTTTTTGTTATGCGGGCTAACGGGCTACCCACGGTCTGTTCGGGCTAGCCCTAACGGGTACCGGGCTTTTTAGGGCCGGGTTAAAAAGCCCTATTAAAATTCGGGCTCAATATTTAAGGTCCAAGCTCTATAATTAATTGGGCTAAACGGGCCGGGCCAGCCCATTTTGACAGCTCTAGTGACAATGATGTAACGGTGAACATTTCTATCAAATCTAACAATGAATTTACTTGTATTATGAGCAGGATGTGGATGATCCTATTATTGATGCTTCAGTTCCAGCAACACTACTCACTCAAGGTGACGATATGTTTGTTTTTTTATTGTTGATCTATTAAATTCGAGATAAAGTCTTATATTGAATAAAAGACTAATGTTAAACAACACATATAAATGAGAAGACTCGTGTACCACCTAATATAATGTGAGAAGACTCAATATCCAATCCAAAAACCGATTAATTTGTGACATAAATTTTGCCGTCCACTAGCAATGAATAAATTAAAGTTAAAGTAAAATCTTATATACATTTATCTTGTATAAAAATAGTTCAAACATAATATCTAAAGATAAACATTAAACACACATACATAAAATCATCTAAATGATATCAAACAATTGAGTTTAAAAGGTTGTCAATTCAACCAATAATAAATTATTGTGAAGAATCGAGTTTAATTACTAAATAATTTTTTTTATCAAACTTTACTTAATTTTCAACCGAAGTTCAAGATTAAAATCACTTTTCACTAGTCAGAAGAGTTAGATTAAAATAATAAGATAAATATGACACAATTATAAGCAACCGGCATCCAAGGTAGTGATATCCTCGTCATCCCAACACCATAACAGCAATACTTGTTCCTCCCAAAAGCCGCCAATTTGGATTCTCACCATTCACACGCTCTCCACTAAGCGCGTGGTTCTCAAACCCCACCTCTTTTGATTTTTCTAACGTCTTTTGTTTCATCGTAAATCGAAGACTTTTCAAACTCTAAAACCGCCAACGAAAAATCCCAACTTTTCTTCGCTGTTCTCTCTATAAATTATTCTATTATTCTTATTCATAAAGTTATTGTTATTATTATTTTATTAGATATTAATCTCATATTTTAATACCCATTTGGATCGTTAACTTTAGATCCAAATTCATAAAAAAAAAATCAATTTTTTCAATTGGGTTTCTATTTTCGTAAGGTTTTTCATTGATTTCCATGGCACCTATGGATCCTAAACAAACTACTGCTTCTAGTAGTGGTGGTGGTTTCTTTGCTTCTATTGCTTCAACTTTCTCCAATTTTGGAACTTCTAAATCCGTTAATGAGTATGCTTCTTATCACTTCATAATTTCAAACTTGTTCAATTTATCTGTTTTTGATTTTTTGTAATATTTATTTATGTGGGTTGCTTTGAAATCATCGATTTCCCCTTTTGCTAGATCATAGAAGTGATTATTGTTTTGGATGATCAACTTTCAAAATTGGGTTTTTTTTATTGGGTGTTATTAATCCTCCGGCTGCCGGGGAAGGAACCCGGTAATTGGGACTTTGGGTCGAGTGGTAAGTATAGTCTGGTCAATAATTGTTCCACCCAGGAATCGAAATAGCTCAGTAACCACTTGAGACCAATTGAAATAGCTCTTCTTAATACTTGATGGATGTGTGATTTAATTTTACTATTTTGTGATTTTGTTAAGTTATCGTGTTTTGAAGTTTGTTTTGATGTTTAAGTACTAGTGGATTTGTAGTTTGGGATTATTTGAGTTGTTTCTTGGAGTTTTTGATGGTTTGGTTGTTTTGTGTGCTGATTAAGTTTATTTACTTTTGGTGTTCTGTGATGTTGATTTTTAGTACTCCCGAGGGATTGGAAGTTGTTAATCCAGAAGGAGGAACTGAAGATGCTGAAGAGGAAGCTAAGAAGGGAAGATGGAAAGACGAGGTATAGCACTACTTGTCACCTATGAAACACTGACACTAGTATTAATATGAGAAAATGAAATAATTGAATGTAACTACATGTCTACACCTGATACACCTTCAATCTGAAATGTCAGTGTGACATAGCTTATGATAAACATGTGGAGAATGAATATAGAAGTCACCACTCACAAGGCTTGCATTCATGAGTGTGTGAGTAAATTATGCTGACCAATAAGGAATGAAAGAATGAATTTGTCAAGTTACATTGTGGTGATGAAAGCAATCTAGATTATACTATATAGACAAAATTTGGTTTCTATTTTTGTTGTTAGAGATGGGAGTGTGCATCTTGAAATATGCTGTTGCCTACTTTGTACTTCAATCAACCTATGAGCTCTTCTCTGCATGTTAAAACAGTGTTCTCAATTGCGGATAGTAGAAAATTTTAGTTTGTTCAAATTCAGCTACAATATAGTGCTATAGTGCCACTGCACTCGCTATTTGACAAAACTTTGTAAGAAACAGCGTATCGTGGAACACTAGTGGATTGTTCAAATTCCGTTACGCCATTGCACCACAATGACCTCTTTTTGACAACACTGATGTTATATCAAGCTTCTTTCTAAATCACGCCAGCAATGGCAAGCAGAGAATATGCCATGCAAACCAATGGTGGCATTGATTATCTAAACACATTTATTTATCTTATGGTGGACTTGGGAGAAAAATAAATTTCTTCTTGTTTACATAATTACAATGCATTGTTTCTGTAGTTTATCCCTCAAGTGTTCTTTTGTACTTTTACAGGAACGGGATAGTTACTGGAAAATGATGCAAAAGTATGTTGGCTCTGATATCACATCAATGGTGACACTTCCAGTTATCGTTTTTGAGCCAATGACGATGCTACAAAGAATGGCCGAGGTTTGTGTTATATCACATATGTACTTTGTTGCATTTATTTCGTGCTATTATTACATTTGTACGAGTTATTTTAGAAAATGTTCTATTTCTTAGAAACTCATTGGGTGTTATCTAATTTCACAGCTCATGGAGTACTCTTACCTATTAGATATGGCGGATGAGACTGATGATCCATACATGAGACTTGTATATGCCTGTAAGTATCATTCACTCTCTCACTCTCTCTCTCACTTGGAAAATAGCGGTTTGTTCAATTTCCGCTATGCTACAGTATTAACCAGAATTTGATAATACTTTGTACTAAATCACGTATCTCGGGAAATAGCTGTTCACCCAAATTCCGCTATACTGTCTCACACATACACATACATTTGGGCATACATTGCATAAAATATGACTTTATAGATGATTTTTGCAGCATCATTCTTTATATCTGTGTACTATGCCTATCAACGAACATGGAAACCATTCAATCCAATTCTTGGCGAGACTTATGAAATGGCTAACCACGGTGGCATGTCATTTATAGCAGAGCAGGTGTGTTCAATGTCCTGTTTATTTTCTTTTTCCAGTTACTTTAAAGAAAATGCCGAGTTCACCAAGTTTACACGCCTCTCTTTGTCATCTATTTTTTTTACAATGCCTCTGGAATATGCATAGTTTTCACAGTTATTTTGTAATTCTCTTATATTAAGTATGATTCTTACTTGTGTTCACTAATTAAAACAAATTGCAGGTCTGTCATCACCCTCCAATGAGTGCTGGGCATGCAGAAAATGAACACTTCACTTATGATATAACATCAAAACTGAAAACCAAATTTCTTGGCAACTCGGCTGATGTATATCCTGTTGGAAGGTACTCTCGTTGTTCCTTTTTAGTTGTCGTTTTAAGGCTATTTACACATATCAAGAAAACCAATAGATTTTGTTACTTTTGATTGAGTTATTGTTTTTTTCCTTTCATATAATAATCTTAACTGTTTATCACTCCACATATTCCTCTCTCTGCAATAAGTTGTTCAAGGTATTATTGACAAAACAACTGTAAAAAGAGGAATTGAGGGTGTAATACTTATTCTGTCTTTCATCTGTTATTTAAGTTTGGGGATTGTTAGTGGCTTCACATGTTCACTCAAAAAAAGATTAATTGCCAATAGATCATCGTCACACATTTATTATCTTTCCTCCCCCCGCAACATGGATTTTAAACTGTGTATTATACGGATAAGAAGGTTCCGTGTGTTTTACTTCAATTTAATGGTATTATATATATTTTTTTTGTAATGTTGGATATCTATGTAAATTCATTTCTTTAGTAAGCATTTTTGAAGTTGTTGAATGCATATATAAATGCGCTACTCCTTATCTGGATGCAGGACACGTGTTACACTCAAAAGAGATGGTGTGACGCTTGATTTGGTGCCTCCACCTACAAAAATTAGCAACTTGATTTTTGGACGAACTTGGATTGATTCACCGGGGGATATGGTCCTGACAAATTTGACTACGGGGGACAAAGTCGTGCTTTATTTTCAACCGTGTGGCTGGTTTGGGTATGACTACTTTCTCCTAAATTATCGCTTATTTCTACAGCATACATTCACTTCACCTGTAACCTACAGTATATGCACTGGATGGATTCCATAGTCCATACTGTAGCAGCCAGTAACTTTTTATTTATGCATTGCATTTCTTTTAGTTTACTTGTTGCTACACAATTCAGTGTGTACATGTAAGTTTTTTTTTTTGCTATAAATGATGTTATTGTTATATCCCTAATGTAATGTAATCATTTTGCATATTTGTCTGCCAATTTCAGTTACTTGCTTCACATGTGAACTTTTAGTTTCATACTTCTTTAGTAACTTAAAGTTAAAAGGCATTTACATTTTGCAGAGCTGGCCGATATGAAGTGGATGGATATGTGTATAATTCCTCTGAAGAACCAAAGATTCTAATAACTGGAAAATGGAATGAAGCTTTGAGTTATCAAGTTTGTGACCCTGAAGGAGAACCACTTCCAGGCACTGAGCTCAAAGAGGTTAGTAGTTCAACTCTTTCATCAATGTTATGGCCATAGAGGTGATATGCTATCGCCTAATAGCACACTCTTTTAGATTACGCTTTTGCAGTATAAATTGTAGTAGAAATTTGTGACTTCTCATTAAGCTTGATATGCTTTGGAAACAAATTTTAGGTAAGTCACTAATTTCTGAAGTTTGTTTGGAAAGCATACAATACTTTGGAGTTAATAAGATTGGGATTATATGACAGGTTTAGTTCTTGTAGCCGAATTCAATCCACTAATTCTTACTGAAGTCAACTTTAACTTGATACATTTGTTTGAATTCTTAGTTATGGAAATCAGAAAATATACTCTACAAAGGGCCTGTTTGGATTAACATCTTAATTAAGCGCTTGTAGGATACACGCTTATTATATAAGCATTAAAGTGTAAGCTGTTTCTGTCCCTGTTTTTATGATACAAAAAAAGTGTAAGCTATTTATATAGTCAAAGAGAAAATATGGTTAAACCGTTTCATATAAACAATAGGCTGTTTTCATAAGCTAACTTAGAAAGCGTATCGCCATTAGCTGAATACTAATCGTATTTTGTATGTCATAAATTGTTTCCATAAGCTCTCCCAAACACTATCAAAGGCTTGTGTTATTAGGTAAGCCCAAATAATTTGTTCAAAAGTTAATCCAACACTGACAGAGAGTGTCTTCAGGAAGCTTTTGAACTAGTATATTTTAATACATTTTTTCACTCAAGTCTTAGCACTTCATTTTTCATCGCACATAAAATTGTATGATTTTAAAGATATGATGTATCTGATGCATTGTATCGTGTCCCTGGTGATTTCCTTTTTCGTTCTGCAAACTCTCAAAGTTGTTCCATTCTACAGGTTTGGAGAGTTGCTGAAACTCCTAAAAAGGACAAATTCCAATACACCTATTTTGCACACAAGCTTAACAGCTTTGATACTGCTCCCAAGAAGTTGTTGCCATCAGACTCTCGTCTTCGTCCTGATAGAATGGCCCTTGAGAAGGGCGACCTATCCGTGTCCGGCAACGAGAAGAGCAGGTAACTAGCTAGCTAACTAACTAACTAACTAACTACTATTCACCCTCTCTACAAACCAAAGATGACAAAAGGGGGTTCAAAGTGTTGATTGTTCTCTTACATTACGTGCACTTAAAACTTATTTTTCAGTTTGGAGGAGAGGCAAAGAGCTGAGAAGAGAAACCGAGAGGCCAAGAACCAGAAGTTCACTCCTAGATGGTTTGATCTGACAGAGGAAGTAACTCCAACACCTTGGGGTGAATTGGAAGTTTACCAATACAATGGTAAATATACAGAACACCGCGCTGCTGTAGATAGTTCTGATTCCATTGAAGAGCCTGAAAGTAGACCAGAATTCAATCCTTGGCAGTTTGATAATTTGGAGGTTGCATAAGCATTCTTGTGGATTTCCTCCTATTTTTTAACTGTCATTTTGTTATCATAAGTTTGTAATGTATCTTATTTGAATGCTCGATATTTGATCTTGTTTCTTGGGGCTGTGTTGTATTGTTGTAGCATTTGATCAATTAATATTAGCCTTGTTAGTTCAAACTCCTCTCTCTCTCTCTCTCTCTCTCTCTCTCTCTCTCTCTCTCTCTCTCTCTTCTCTCTCTCTCTCTCTCTCTCTCTCTCTCTCTCTCTCTCTCTTCTCTCTCTTCTCTCTCTCTCTCTCTCTCTCTCTCTATCTTCTCTCTCTCTCTCTCTCCTCTTTCTCTCTCTCTCTCCTCTTTCTCTCTCTCTCTTCTCTCTCTCTCTCTCCTCTCTCCTCTCTCCTCTCTCTCCTCTCTCTCTCTCTCTCCTCTCTCTCTCTATCTATCTATCTATCTAATGTAAAGGCTCTTGATTGTTTATTTAATTAATTCGGCGAACCTCTCTCCCAACTTCCCTACCCAAATTATATATTATTCTCATTTAGAAATATCAATAACAAAAGTCATTATATATTACTCTTACAGATTATACATTCAATTTCACAAGTCTAAATTTGACAAAATTGAAACCGTATACAGAAGATGGATAGTGTAAATTTAAAATAGGCCCACATCACACATCATACATGTGTAACTTATGCCTAGGTTAAAACTATGGAAAAAAAAAAACAAAACAAAGAAACAAAAATATAAATATAAAGTCATTCAAAATATGATGTGATCTTTGTTTGTATAAAGTGGTTGAAGCTCCCACAACTAAAATTTCATTCCATCTTTCTCCTTCTCATTCCATCTTTCTCCTTCATTCAGTAAACTAGTAGTTATATCAAACTCATTCAATTCAACACCTATAATAATCTCACACATAATGCTCTAGAGAGAAGATTGCCATAAAAGATTATAAAAAGCAGCTGAGAACAATTCAAGGGAAAGCAAAACAAAGGGTTCCCAATTTAAAGCAACCAACCATCCCAAAATTAGGACAGGAATATTGCACACATATAAACAATAGTAACCACTAATCACACTTATAGCTCCAAAGCAGATAAAATGTAAATGTGCATTTTCTGTGAGTCAGTTTTTACCAATAAGTTTTTTTCTTTTTTCTTTTTCCTTTTTCCGTTTGTTTAAAATATGACTTAAATACATGTTTTGCCCCTCTATTCTTTGGTGATACACAAATTTAGTCCACAATTTCTAAATCTGAAAATATAACCCCCCTATTTTTGAAAATTTTCCACCATTAGATTTTGAACTTATTTTTATAGACGTGTCATGTTGAATATTAAGCTAACAAGTAAGGGATGATCCTCTAAAAAAAAGTAAGGGATGATATAACAATGCATATTTTTAGAAAATCTAGAATATAGTCCCCCGATTTAAAAAAATTATGAATTTTTTCCAACAGCAAAATTTGAACTTATTTTTATTGACATATTGAATAATAAGCTAACAAAATACATTTATGATTTGAAAACGCATTTTTTTTTTTTTTGCTTTCTTTTTTACAAGTTAAAAGTTTTTTTAAGACAGAGATTGGAGTACCAAGATATCACATGCAAACTATGTTGACATCTCAAGACAACCATATATCATTTATTGAGTCGGGCTTGCTAACTGCACAACACAGTCTATAAGTTAAAAGTAGATTAAAAATAAAAAGGAAAGACACAATTTTGAGACACAAACATGACAAGAAAAAGACAATTAAAAATGACTTTTTTTTCTTCTACATTTTTTCATATAACTTTTATTTATTAAAACAATATTTTTATGATATGGAAAATAAAATAAGATGATTTAATCTACACATGTATTTCAAAAATTCAATGGTGGATTTTTTTTAAACACTATATTTTCAGATTTGAAAACGGGGATGTTATAAGTGTGAATCAGTGAAAATAAAGAAACCAAAAGTGCAATTAAGCTAAGATATTTTCTCCCGATTTCTCAATCACATTATAATATATATCTTGTGAGAATTCACACTTTGTTGCATGAAAAAAATCCAAAACATGTTAGACACCCACTTCTTGCCTCCCTCCAAAAGAATACTCTCCATCAAAATTGCTTTGAAAAAGATTTGCATTGCAAGTCTAACTTTCTGCAAATGCAAAGCCATGTTGGTATTGAATGCCAATATGACTAATACCTCACGAGAGAAAACCATGTATTGTTTGTTTGAATCACCAGAAGATATACTCCATGCAATATCAAAACCTCTAGTTGCAGATGAGTTCAAACAAAAACTAATGCAATTTGAATATTGTCAGATAAAAGCTCGACTTTATTGACTCATGGTATTAAATATAAATGATTCAAACCTGATTACATGTTTCTCTTCAAGTATGTATCTGTCATACCCCTATTTTTGATCTAAGATCCCATCGACACGCGTCATTTGATCCTGATCGGTCTTTGACTTTTCAATAAAAAATTCGGCAGAGAGGTATTTTAAAATACCTCATATTTGGTTCCGAGTCGGGCCCTCTTTTCACTTTATTTTTTTCATTTTGATTTTCATTGTTTTATTCCATCTTTTATTTAAAGTTTTTTTTAAATTGATTTTAATTTTGTTTTGGTCTTTATTTTGGTATTTCTTATTTTGTTTTAGTCTCTGTCCTTTATTTTAATTTTAACTTGTCCAAATAAATCTGATAAGTCCAAATAGTGTCCAATGGTCAAAGTCCAGAAACTGCAAGCTGTCACAAGCCTTTACTCCAACAGATTTCCAGGAACAGTCACACGTATTTTTTTTTTTCATTCCAATCCAAACCACAAATATTTCTGCTCATCAGTAACAAACCCTAATCAAAACCTAGTGCTATAAAAGAGAAGTCAGCAATCAAAGAAGGGACCGAAAAAAATTCACAAGGAAGGCGCACAAAAACGGCCGAAATTCACAACTTAAACGCACAAACCTGCAAAAAACACAAAAAACAGCCAGAAGCGGATCGCAACAATTTCACGCGCAATTTTACAGTCCCAATTCCAAACTCTCATTCTTTCAAACAACATCATCAACCAGTAACCATTTTCACACACAATTTACACCAGGAACCTGCAACAAAATCACACAACACAAAAATAAAGCCATATCATCAAATCCGCCGTTAAACCACAACAACAAACTGTTCAAACGCACGAACCAAATCGTCAACTGGAAACGAATCACCAGCCACGACACCAGCAGGAAAGGCAGCGAATCCGAATCGAGTCAAAGACGACTTCATCTCAAAAAACAGAATCCAAATCAAAAAAGAAAAGGTAGAATTTTTATTTCGTTTTGTTGCTTAGATCTAGATTGACATGGACCTTTATTGAGATTTTTGAGTTTAGAAACAACAATAGGAAGAGGAGAGAGTAAGAAAACCAAAAAAAATATATTAAAAAGAGGACTTTTGGACTCCGGCACGGCGGCGCCGCCCTCCTGGGCCGACGGACCACCGCGCCGAAAACTGGTAATCACGGCGGCCTTCATAGGCTCGTCGAAAAGTTGTTGAGGAAAGAAGAACAAGAGAGAAGGGAGAGAAGAGAGGAAATAAGAGAGGGAAAGAGAAGAGAGAGGAAATTTTTGTGAGAGAGGGTTCGTAGCCTATTTATAGGCCCCTCTGTTTCAATACATGCCGGCGCGTGTTAGAAGCGTACACCCTCACTTCCTAATCACTGGATTTTGATCCGACGGTCCTGAGACCTCTCCCCTGAATCAAATTAAGGCCACTTGATTTTAATCAGATGGCCCTGATTAAATCTCTTAAGCCCAGCGCCCCTGCATCTTTTAGGACCCAGTTTTTCTTCATTTTACTACTGCACCCCTGCCTTGTGGTTGAACCCCATTTTTATTTCAAGTCATGCATGCATTTTATTTTTATCTTTCAGCATTATTATTGTTTTTTTCCTCATATTTCCTCATGCATATATTAGGATTAGACTTATTATTATTCCGTTCATATTTATTTACGTCATTTATTTTATGGCAAGAACTTAGAATGTAAACTAGGTTTTAATGTAAATAATCTATTTTTCGTCATTTACTTTCTCGCAGACCATAGCATGTATTATAGGTTTGATGTAATAGTTGTAGGTGCATGTGTGCGTGTGTGGGTGCATGTCTTATTTTTATGCTTTGTAGTTTAGGTTAAAGGTCCTCGTGGTGGTCCAACGCCACCATGTGGTACCTATGCTTTACTTTCCTACTCCGTTAGTTTATATTGTAGTTCAATTATTCAAAAAACAACAAAAACATTTTCTCAATAAACCTTGACTCTCAAGTCAAGTGATCCTTCTTATCTTTATTTTTGTTTCTTAATCAAACTTTCAATCAATTTTAATCATACTTAAACCTTTACTTTCTTTAAATCTAAAATCAATCAACTTCACATTTTGCCATTTTGGCTCTTTCTATCTCTCAAAAACATTTCCAAAAAAAACATTAAAATCAACCAAACACATCAAACGTCAATTTTTACCCCGAACTACGAGGTTTTGATCCCTCACAGGTACGTAGGCAATGGACACTTGTCCTTCCAAATCAATAAAAATGTAGATAATTAGGTTTTCTTCTTAATCATTTTAAATTCCTTTTTTTCAAAGCAAGTAAGTTATAGCACATTAATTAGATAAAACCGAGAGGTTCCCGTAGAGTACTACGGACATAGAGGGTGCTAATACCTTCCCTTTATGTAACCAACCCCCGAACCCTTAATCTCTAAAACGTGGTATTTGGACTTTTTTCCACTTTCTTTCAAAAATTAAATGTTCAATCGTGAAATAAAATAGTGAGTCAAAAGCTAATCAAATAGCCTTGATCTCCGAAAAATGATGCGACAGTATCGTTACTTAAATTCAATACAACTACTATTTTTTACGAAATATATATCACGCGAAACACAAGAATAATAGTGTCTTTTCATAACCTAATTTTTCTTTTGTTGAGACAATAGCACTCCTCTGTTGTAATATGCAAACACTTGTATGGTTTGAAACAAAATAATAGTGTCTTTAAATAAATTTTGAGTTTGATATTTTATACAATAGAAGATAGTAGGTGTGAAATAGCCTAATAAAACAATGCTCATGTTTCGTGGAATTAAATTTCGTAAAAAACAACATTATCCTAAATTCACATCCCTATTAATAAGTGGAAACCATATTGCATTAGGTGGTATCAGTTGCACAAACGAAACATTTAGTGTCTCCATGAATAAAAAGGTGGATCATATAAGAATAAACCTATATTCCACAAATATGGCATTACATAAGTAAGATCAAAGTAGCATAAACTATTTTACCCACCCGTGCATGCACGGTCCAGCTATTACGATGTCACGATCACATATATTAACCTATATTGTATTTATGTGCTCAAATCATTTAATACAATACATATATTGCTATACAGTTTATTCAAAAAAACAAAAAAGAAGTAATGTTTTACACTTATATGTGTAAAAATAATCAAAACACATGTAACAATCCTTTTAAAAAAGACACATGTAACAAATTAACACAAATTTTCATGCATCACACCGTTTAAACGGTGACCACGTTGTGGTTGTAATAATATCCAAATACCCTTATTGGTTTAAGTTTTTCCAGACAATCTCATATCCGCTATAATGATGGATATGTTAAGTGTTTGATGAAGGATATGATAGAAAATAAAAAGATAAAGGACCAAATGCTTATCTATCTAAGCAAATACTGAAATCCTGTATTTTCTATTTTATATATACACTTCTTCCCATGTATTTTTCCATGTTTGGATCAATGATATATTTGTTTCTCGTGTTTGGATCAATGAAATATTTTCTTATGCATATTTTTCTGTGTAGGGCAGGGCACCGTTTGGTTTTGGCCGGATTCGGATGCTATGCACTCCTTTCACACCAAAGTACGTCCTTAATATGTGAAAGTTGTATTTTTTATGTCATGCTTTCAAATTGATGCACCACAAGCTATATGTGTTCTTTGCAACAACCTATACATATCGTAACTAGTTAAAAAGGAACCTAAGTCATGCATTTAATGTATAGAAGACTTGACAATTGCTTGTAGCAATTGTCTTTGGCTGGACACACCCCACACGTGGTGGGGCCAACAATTTTGATGCACCTACTTTGTTGGTTTTTGGGTTCATGAAGTTGAGGATAAACTAAGAATGATGAGGGTGATGTTGTTAAGTATGGTGAACCCTTTTTTGGGTTGTGGTTCGAAAGTGATGATCATAGATCTGAGCTCTTTTTGTGGATTGAAATTGAAGATTTTGATGAAATTATAGAGTATGATGAACTCAAGATTTGAGTTTCCACATTCATGAGGTTGAGGAATGTGATGATGATGAAGAAGATGATATAGAGTATGATGATGATGATGAGGTGGGTGATCCTAGAACTAATGGTTGAAGATGAAGCTAATTTACATAAATAAGGATCATGATGACATAAAACAGAACGAAAAATAAATATTTGTCAAAACTATGTTGAGATCATTTTTTCTCTCTAGTGTACGAGAGCAAACGAGAAAGTGTTAATTTAGAAACTATCATTAAAACTATCATTGATCGATACATTTGATGTAAATATGCAGTTCATGTTAAGTATTTGAAAGTATCTTAAAGGGGATTCGTCAATTTACACATTTACATATAATTTACATAAATTGATGGGTCGAATCCAACCTAAAACTTAGTACGTCTACACACTTTGAAATTTTTGTGTGAAACTTTCATCATCTTCATCTTCTTATTGTTCAAGTTATTTCTACAATCTCATGCCACATGATGTAACAATTTTTTTGTTCGATTTATGTTTGTGATGGCTCCACCATAATTATTTCCAACATAGTAAAACCCTTTATATATTGACTTTGGATTTCTCATGAACACTCTATAAAGATAATCTAAGTCTTTAATAAAATGAGGCCTACACATACTCAAGTTGATATGTACATAAAGTGCTCTTTATAACACGATGTATCTATTAAGATCTCAAAGTTCATCCTCACATTAAACACTACCATACCCCATAGGGACGAAAAAATGTAGCGTGTATATATAGAAGTATTCATATGACTTAATATGACCACTAATAGGGTATCTACTATATTTAACTTCACTCTATTGATGTATCTTGGACAACATTCTTGAGTTATTCCTTTTGCAAAATGATATGCGTATATTTTTTTCTTTCACACCCTTCAAATACTTAAGTGCATTACATCATTTTCATTAAAATTCGAACAACATTGTCTTGTATCCTTTTGCAAAATGATCTGTATTTTTTCTTCTTTCACTTTTCACATACTCTGGCGAGATAACATCATTTACGGTAAGTTTCTATCAACATTGTCTCATAAATTTAACAAGGTGAGTCTCGCCAAAGTGAATTCAAAAACTTTTTATTGTCTAGTTAAGTTTAGTAGCGTATTAAAGACTCATTTTTTATGAAAGATATGTTACAATGTAGTTGTATGGCTCGTTTGAAATTGATGATTATATGAAACTCCATAAAGAAGCTAAATTTCATGAGATATTGAATAAATGACATCATATATCCATTTTAGGGACTCGGAAATGAATTTGTTATAATCAATTTTATGATAATGGTATAAATATTATTAGAACTCTTGAAGAGATTCTAAAATTTGTTATATAAATGATTATGATGTCACTTGATATTAGAATAGATCCTGTCCTCAAGAAAACGATAAACAACTTGAATTGGTCCTTAAGTATCATATCTTAGTTCAAACGAGAACATTAATGTATTTGTTACTTATATGTATTGTGGTATTTTGTTTTGTAAATATTAGTAAATACATATATCAGAACAAAGTCAAGCATATGTTTTGTATCTCAAGGAAGCAACATAATCAAGGAAGTGAAGAACACTCTTTTATCAAGGATGATGATTTTACAAGTACAAGAAACTTGTGGATTTCTTAAAGGGGTCTTGCAACAACTTAATATGAAGAAACTTCTCAAACACTACTAATTTGAAGAAGACTATGAAGATAAACCAGATATTTCAACAAAGTTGCTGCAAGTAAACTTTTGAGTAATTAAAACAAATATTATTTGACTTTCTTCATCTCATATATGATTGTCTATATGAGGGAGAGACATAAATGTGGCCTGCACTCTTTTTCCCTTAACCATGGTTTTGTCCCATTGAGTTTTCCTGGTAAGGTTTTCTAACGAGGCAGATTATCATACACAAAAAGGATATTGTACTCATTTTCCTTCACTAGAATTTTTTCTATTAGGTTTTTCTCTTGTAAGGTTTTAATGAGGCATATCCTCAATGAACATCCAAGGGGGAGTGTTATAAATATTAATGGTGGATGTCCAAATAGCAAATAGGTTAATGAGCTATACTACTATGTTATTGGGCTTAGTTCATAAGCTACTCTATTTTCCTATAAATAGAGCTCATCTGTAACATTCAATAATACATCAATGAATAAGAATGCTTCTTCCTATTCTCTCTTCTTTTCCTTTTCTCTTCTCTCTGTTCATTTATTTCTATAACATAATTAAAGCACATTTCAAGAGAAAAATACCTAAAAATGAAGGAAGAAGTTGAGGGAGGAAACAGAGGAATTAACTAAAGCGAAGGCAAAGAAAGTGGAGCATCAATGATTTTCATTATAGGAAGCCGCAATTTAAGGAAATGTTATTTGGCTAAAATAGAAGAGGTCAATTTATTAAAAATTGAAAAAGAAAATATTCTCTTTGATTTTGTATTGACAAAGTAATAGCTTGTCACTTTTCACGTTTCACCAACATAATTTTCTTTCCTTCATTCACTTTCCTTTTCTCATGCATATCCACACAATTTTTTAACCAATTTTTTTTTTTGACAAAATGTTATTTAAAAATATATGCATGACATTTAATATTTAATTACAAAATATTGTTATCCTATTTTTAGATTAATAATAACTTTTTCTTAATTAAATTTTTTAACACTTTAAAAACAGAGAATTGTGACTTAACCCATATAAAATTAAGAAATGAATTACAAATGCAATATTTTTTGGGGCTTTTTACTGAAAGTTATTTTGTAAAGCTAACACAATAATCAAAATGTCGAAGAAAACATAATGTATACAACAATATTTATTATTGTTTTTTGTCGGGTAACGAAGTGACAAGCACCATATAAAATTCTAATACATAACTGCAAGATTATAGGTTTGAACCTGAGTAAATACGTTCAAACTAACGATATCGACATTGTTAGTTGAGTTAAGATTTACACGCATTTCAAATTATGTATCAAATTTTTTTTCTTTATAATCATGTTATTCTTTTCTTTTCCTAAAAACAATATTTGTTAAATAATTGTTTACCCTAAATTTATATCCTTTTATCGATTAATCTAATTAAGTTAATTTCTTCTCTCCCTAAAAATAAAATGAAATTGTTGTCTTCTTCAACAAAACTTCTATAATGATGATAAAAAGCGCATAAAATTGAGGTTTTTTTCCCTTCTCAATATCATGTACTATATTTGGGTTTTTATATTGTTGGACATTTTAAAATTCAAAACAATAACTTATATAAATAACTTGTCAAAAATAAAAAACTTATATAATTTGCGGTTCTTTCATTGCAACTACATGCATATATAGTTGCTTTTACAAACATCACTTAAACAAGATAGCTTAACTATGATCATGGGGTATATAAATTTGTACGACATACATCTAAAGCAAGGTTTTACGACTCGAGAGCCTACCTCAACTCGTTTTGCTCAGGTAAACTCGACTTGAGAACTCGTACGAGTTTACCTAAAATTAAAATTAATAAAATTTATTATTTACATAACATATGTAAACTAATATAATATTGTAAAATTGCAAAGGTTTTCAACCACCATAATAAAGCATTATGTTCAACTAAACATCAAAATACAAAATAAACTTGCAAAATCATAAGTCTCTTAAGTCTTAACCATCCAAAAAGGTAAGTTTCACAAGTTCATAAAGTTGTTGATAAAACTATAAAAAAAAAAAGACTTACATTCCGATTTTACTCGATTTTACTCGAGTTTAACCTAGTTAATTCGAGTCAAACTCGTCAAAAATTCCGATTTTACCAGAAATCGAGTTTACCTCCGAATTGACACGATTTTGGTACCTAAAAACGTAAACTCGGTAAACTCCACGAGTTCACACTCGATTTGTGGAACATTATCTAAGTATTCGTTTTATCAAATATTACAACGTTATATGTCCAACAATTTCATTATAGATATTTTTGTTTATTAATTGACACTATTTTTTTTAAAGAAAATTTGACACAAAATCTATACATTACCATTAGAGATCGAATTTTACTCTAATGGCATAAAATATTTTTATATATACATTCAATAAAACCACATTATTTTGTTAGTTTACAAAATAACTATGTAATAATAATACATAGTTAATCTAATAATGGTTAATATATATATATATATATATATATATATATAAAATATTTATTTACACGTGACTGAGTTATTAATACATGAAGAATGAAGATAATATATTAATTTACTAGGTATATATTGGTGGTTGGTGCACTTCGCTGGTGGTGTTTTTGGTGTTTAATATACATGACTCTAAATGTCATTTAATACATGAGGATGAAAAATTAATTTTTTCCGATAGGTCAAAAGAAAGGTTAGGCATTAAGGTGAGTCTGGAGTATCCCAACTAAGTTGGCAACCAACAGAAACCTCCATCCTCTACCGCCTTCCAATATGTAATATTATTAAAAAAGGGAAAAAAATATGTACAAAAGAGGGGGATTAGGCCAAAACCCTCTGAAAACAAAAAAGAAACGACAAAAATAAACGACAAAAATAGGCTACGGAAATCTAAAGTTAGGCAGCACATGTGTTTTTATTAATATTTGAATTGTGGTTTTATTAATATTCATGACAATTAAATTTCTAAAGTAAAATTTTCAATTCTATATTAAATTCAAAATTAAATTATTGATATGGAGTATCTAAATAACTACATAATTATCCATATGTTGAATTGAATACATGTATACATTTTGCTACAACATACAAATGAATTCTATTTGTGTGTGTTTTTTCTTCTTGGGTTACAATATTATATATACAAAGTTTTCATCGACGCTTTACGATGACAAATCTCTGTTCGAAAACAATATCTTACCACCTTGATCAATCTATTGCTCGAAATTAAATTTGTAATATTACTAATAGATGGACTATGGGACCAACATAGTGTAGCACAAATGTATCTATTTAGATCCCTTTACCATTGTTTTTTATGTTCGATCAATAACTGATGTGTATAAAAAACATTTGTTAGGAAAGGTCAATCATTTAAATGGATCACAATTACGGCAATTAGTTTTCACGAAACCTTTGGTTAAAAAAGAAGTTAAGGGACTAGTTGGCAAATTTGGACAAGATGTGGCTAGAGTTAAGAATTATCATTTGTGTGTTGTTTATGTGAATGAGATAAGATGATGTAAAAACCCCCCAAAATGAGTGGAGAGTGTGCCACATGTTAAACAAAGAAGTGACATAAAGCAAGGAGTGATGAGTGGATCATCACAAACTAAGGAAGCGGTCAAATGTTTCTAGTTTTTGTAACTAAACCTTACTATACTCGGTACAAAGACATGTTAGACCCTTCCTAGGATATATGTTTTATGGTCAAACGTTTGGAAAAAACAGTTAGTTGGTTGGTTTTGTGAGAGGTTTAAGAATAACACAAAGGTGTGGTGGTTTTTCACAAGGTTTTTCTTGTTTCTTCATTCAGACATTCATACACATAGCACTATTCACTAGGTTTGAAAATTCTTCATTGCTTTTCTTTTCTTCAACAACAATTCTTCTTCTTTTTTTCCACTTGGAAAAGGGTATCCAAAAAAGTGTTTTTTGTGTGTAAAATGTTTCTATTTTATGAGTATATTGTACATTTATTTGTTGTTGATCACTCTCTCCAATTACTGTATCAATTTGCATTGCACAGTGTAAATCTCCTTCCAATTTTTTCTATGATCATTCAAGTTCCTTTCCTAGTGCTTGATTAATTTTCCTACTTTTATTGTTTTCATTTTTTTTAAATAAAGAAAATGTTTGATCTGTGTGTGTTTTTGGGGTAAAAAAATCTATATAAAATGTTGTCTCCTTCAAAGGATCATCAAAGATCCATTTGAACAATGTCTTGAATAAAATGATTATTATTTCTTATTAAGTAGTTTTTTCAGTGATTTTTGTTTTTTGAATATTGTTGTTATAATCTTTAATTGATTTAATGTGACTGTGTATGGATAATGACGATCTTTATGTAACAATTGTGGATTTTGTTTGTTTGTGAAAATCAACTAACAATGCTTTATTTATTTAATTTTTTGTTTTATTTCTTTTCAAAATATTTAAGGGTATGTATCTGCTTCAGATTCAAACAGGATAAGAGTGTCTTCAACATGGGGTGAATACTTGTTCTTCTACATGTAAGCTTTCAATATTTGTTTTCTTTTTTTATTTGTACTCTTATGATGCTGAACCTTATCTCATCTTGGAGCTTCAAGATTCCAGCAACTGGAAAATGCAAATTTAAACGTAATCATTATCATATAACTCAGTCCCGAAAGAGTTATTTTCATGAATGTGAGATGATATCGATATTTTCTCTATGCAGCTATGCTACATTGCCTTGTTAAATGTTTCATTGTATTCTCTTTTTTATACATTGATTATTGACTGATATTTGAATTTGATTTTGCTGACAGGTTCTGATCTGGGGGGTGTCATCGAAACTTGAGGAAGCTGGTTTTATGTTATCTAATGACTTTTTCTTATAGGGATGATTTTCTGAGATATGATTATGCAGAAGAGGTTGGATTACAGTTTTAATGGCCATCAAGTTCCTAGAGCTTCAAGATCTCCTAGGGTAAGCAAATTATTATCGTCTCTTACATCCCGACTGACTTGTATTACGATATGAAGCACTGAGATAGGCGCACCTGATACAACACTGACAAATCAACATCTGTAAGAGTGTGAGAAAAAGGAAATAATTTAATGTTATCACATGTGTTGATGTTAGACACCAGAAACGCCTTCAATCAGAAAAGTCGGTACTATGTATGTAGTATGAATCAAGTTTCGATATTCTTATAATTTCAATATACATGTTTAGGGGAGGGGTACAATCAGGAAGAAACCTGACAGCCATCAAATACAAGCATTTGATATTTTGGCTAGTGTAGCTGGCAACCTTTTGCAGAAGACTCAAAGTTCCGTTCTTGATAATGCTGCTTCTGCGAAAGATCCTCTCGCTTTTTCTGGTATTAACATAAAGGATAACAAACAAGAGAATCAAGTAGGATCATTTAAGGAGGAGCAATTTGAGAATGGAACTTGCAGTGAAGTTGTCTCTGGATGTGTCCCTAGTTTTCAAGGGAAACATGAAAATCAAAGGTAAATGTTGAAGAGGTTACTGGAGATGCACTGTAGTTTTACAGTGTCATCCAATGAGAATTCATTATAACGCAACGCCACATATGTCTATTTGTAACTGCACTGCAGAATGATGAATTTTCATTGGACGTTAGCGTAAAATTAGTTTCCACTAAAAATGCATAATGTCTTCTTTTCTCAATGTTGAATGTTTATTTTTTTGTACGAGAATGAATAAAATTAATGCAATGTTCCTTTTATGAGTTTGAAACTTGTCATCACTTAACAATGTTGTGTTCTATGAAACTTTTTCCAGAGTCTCAGGCGATTCATCGTTTCATAACAATCATCTTGAAGGGCAAGGACAGAATGTCATTGAGAGGGAAGATGAACGTGTGAAATTGAGAAGTACAACTGAGAAGACTATTCGCATCAAAAACCGATCTGATGGATTAATAGAACCAAGCCAAAGAGCATCAAAAGATTGCAGTGCAGAAAATCATGTGGAGAAACCTTCACTGGAGGGCCATTTCCGCAGAAATCTTGATTCTTTACCGATTGGTTTCGGTAATAGGAAATTACTTAATAGAGATGATGACGAAAACTTTGTTAGGTCCACTGAACTAAACTCAAAGAATAAGATACCTGACCCACCACCAGATACAATAAAGGTTAAGGATGCAAGTCCTTTCGTGAATGGTATTCAGCTTTACTTGTAGTCGATTTTTTATTTTGTTTGAGTCTCACAATTTGTCTGTTGTGTTCATAATTGTGATTCAAGCCATTGTTGTCAAATAGCAGCAATAGCATCGCAAAATTGAACAAATTGTTATTGTTCTGTCAAATGTTATTCAGTACAAAGTGTTGTCAAACAGCGGCTATATCATTGTAGCGGAATTTGATCAAACCTCTTCAATGATGCATGGATTCAATATTTTGTCCCTCACTTTCATAAATTTCTTCATTCTTTATGATTATTGATAGTTTCATTAATTGTTTTTGTCACAGATGAGAACAATAGCGGGGACAATTCTGTGCTTGAAAATTCAGAAATGATTTATCCATTTAAGAAAAGAAAGTTTTTCTATCAAACCTCATCGTCTACGTCTGATAGTTGGTCTCACTGTCAAGGCACAGTTGATTCTTCTTGTACAAGGGTTAATGGCACGAACCATGGTGCAGGTGGAACAATGCATGGTTGCCTTCTTTCTTTCTTTCTTTCTTTCTTTTTTATTTGCAATCTGTTTCCTTTTAGTCTTATTTTTCCATTTTGGCTCAATGATCCAAACTATCATTTGCAGTAATTGAAGAATCATCTTCTATAGCTGATGAAGAAGTTCATCCTGAGTCCAAGGGTTGTAACGGTAGGAAAGTCCGCAAAATGATTGACCACATTTGATCATTTAATCCAAAGGCTTGCTTGGATTGACTTACTAGAACTTAATTACCGACATAAACACGTGTGAGACTGTTTTGGAGAGCTTATGAAAACAACTTATGGCATGTTTATAAACTGTTTTTAACTTTACTCCATAAGCTCTCCACTCTTCAGAATAGTTTATAAAACTATTTATAGCTTATTGAAGATAATTTGACTTTATATTTTTATCTTTTGTTATAGAAATAGCTTATCCATAAGCACTTAAATGATAAGATTTTATGTTATAAGCGCTTAAGTTGTTTATCCAAACTGGGCCTTAGTCTAACATGCTTGTTATATAAGTCTCTGACATGGTTTTAATATGTACTTTGCAGTGAAGCTTAGCATAAAATCCTTTAAAGTCCCAGAGCTTTTTATTGATATACCTGAAACTGCAACTATTGGTTCGCTGAAGGTATGTAATTAAACTTCGTCTAAAAGAGACAGTGATAACATGATTTATGCACAATTTCTTGAGTAATGTAGTTGAACAGATCATGCTGTTACTAAATTCATGGAGGCTAGTACAATACTGAAGCATGTGGACAATTTTATGACATAATCTGAGCCTTGAACCTAGCATCTTTAGGGCCTGTTTGGATTGGCTTATTCGAGTATACCTGCTAGTGTAAGTACTAGTGAGACTGTTTGGAAAAGCTTATGGAAGTTATATAAGTTATATGATTAAACATCTATGCCATAAGCGACTTAATTAAGTTGTATATCCAAAGTCAAAAATATATTTCAAATGTATAAAGTATAAGTATAGTAACTACAATAAGCAATCCATCGTATCATTTTCGCACTCTCACAATGTCTATTGGCTAGATTTATTTTGTTATTATTTGCAGAGGACAGTAATGGAAGCCGTGACAACTATACTTGGAGACGAACTGCACGTAGGCATCCTTCTTCAAGGGAAGAAGATTAGAGATGACAACAAAACTTTGATCCAGACAGGGATATCTCAAGATGACAAACGTCATAGGTTAGGGTTCATGTTGGAGCCAAGAAATAATCGAATTTCATCTTCATACAATGAAGACCCTTGTTTCCTAACCACTGGCTCACGACCAAAACTTTCTAGGTAACCATTATGTATGAATTTTCGTCAAGAACGTTTAGTTGAGTCCAAAGGACGCCTTAGAGAAAATCTATAGATGCTTTAGGTACAAACATACATTTGGAGTTTCTTAACTATAAAGCATTTTATTTTTATCTTACTTATATATCCTTCATTTTGCATATTCCTAGTCGATGTGAGAGAGACTAATAACTCACGCTTGAATTCCAACATTGTGTCAGTATCAGGCAATTCTAACAGCAATAACTAATATTCTCATTTTCAATAAACAGGCAATCAACATCTTTAATGTTACAACAAGGAACATATAATGTATCTCGGGAACGTTCTATGGTCAAAATTGAAAATTGTGCTGAAGGTGATCTCAACATGGTCTCCTCTCTAGGAGAAGCTTCAGCTAACAACAATAACATGTCAAAGTGTCGAGCTCTGGTCACAGTTCCTGCCATTAACATGGATGCATTAGCTGTAGTTCCATACAGGCGTAAATCAGGGAATTCCGACTTTGGACAGCGCCGAATCAGGAGGCCATTTTCTGTTCTAGAAGTAGAAGCATTGGTTCAGGCTGTTGAAAAACTTGGAACTGGAAGGTTTGTATAATAATTATCAATTTTAATTTTTTGCTTTGCCTAATGAGTAGTGCTATAAACCGTATAGTATTAAATATTACTCTTGTGTTGCAGGTGGCGTGATGTCAAACAGCGTGCTTTTGACAATGCAAAGCATCGAACTTATGTCGATTTGAAGGTGAGTGATGTAAAATCTCACATAAAAAGCTAAATTATCATACATTGTATGATAGTCTAGTTAATGATGTTTTTCTTCTCATCAATTGTTAAACTTTTGCCTTTCTAACTATTTTCATAAAAGTTGGGTTCTTTTGTGCCAAATAGTGGAAGAGTTAGCTTAAAACATTGGCAAGTAGGTACTTTCATTGATAAATTACCTTCCTTAGTGCTTTCAAGGTTGCTAGTTATTTCTTGCAGATTTTAATTTTGCTTCTGTATTAGAAAATTTCATGAAGTACTAGAACGCGAATACACATATGCGCGCGCACACATCGAGGATATGTGTGTGCCCACACGGATACAGTACAAATTCCGTGTAGTATGAGAATCATGTATTTAATGCAATCAAGTGATCTAGGCTGTCTGCTTAAGGTTGGATGGCTCATATCACAGCTCTGGTAAATAGGGTCCAAAATACAAAGAGGAATCATGAGCTTCAGGATCTTGATCTAACGGTCCAATTGGCAGTTGCGTGAGCGTAGAAAGTTCAAATATGTACCAACAACCATAGAGAAAGTATTTGCATGTAACACCCTAGTCTTATTCGAGCGCTTCTTAAAATTTTATTAAAATCTTTCTTTAATAGTTAAAGAATTAGGAAGCATTTTAAATGGTGCCCTAATAAGACTAGGGGTGATACGCTGCACGCACTCACACGGACATTCGTTCAGTTGATAAGTATGATTTATATGCATCGTGGTAACTCTTATGTGATTTTGGAAATGCTGCAGGATAAGTGGAAGACATTGGTTCACACAGCAAGAATCTCTCCTCAGCAAAGGAGAGGAGAACCTGTTCCTCAAGAGCTTCTCGACAGAGTCTTAGCTGCTCATGCCTATTGGTCTCAACAACAATGCAAGCATCAATTTAAATCAATGTGAACCTTCTTACATATTGAAGAAAGAAGAAGAAGAAGAACAAGTTACACTTCTGCAGAAGTATACAATCTTCATAAAGATTTAGTGTAGTTATGCTAAAAGTTGATGGTATATATTAATCTCAGTATATTTACTCAAATATATATGATCCATAATTTATATTCCCTAAACCAGGTAAAGGTTTGGGTGATTTGTACATGATTATAATTTGACCGTAAGGTTACATTTACCATACCTTATGGTCAAATATTGGTAAGTATGCTATCAAAAGCAAACTAGAATAATGAAATGTGTATAGAAGTTGACAACACATGAGTTTGTTACTAGTGACTTGTAATCTTGAATATTACACATAAAGAATGACCTATGAAGAGGTACAATTGAATATTTTCCCTTGCAAATTGATTTGATGATTTCTCAATTAGAGTATGTTCACTATTTTTATTTCCTTTGGTCATATAATGATGAAATCATATCATTTGTAGTAACATTAATATGTTAGACTTGCAAAGGGTACAAAGATATCAACAAGTACACATGTAACATGCAACTAATAGTATGGTTCAATGTTCACACATTTTACTAATATAATCTCATCATAACAACTTACCAGGTTGTACTTTATTTTAATTTAAGTATGGTGTTACACACTTGAGGATCAACTTGTCTTAATATGGTGCCAAACACATTAAAAAGAAACCAAGAAACATATTACCTAGACTTTATTTCAATTATTTTAAAAAAATTTAAAACTAATTTTATTAAATTACTAGAAAAAAAAATTAAACATGTCACAAGTCCCACTTGTGACATACAATAAGGACAAACAATTTGCAAACTTTGAGAATGGGGGATAGGTCGCAATTAGGTCGTGTGACATAGGGGGTATGTCGCAAGTTGGAATTGTGACAGGGTATGTCTCAAGTCCAACTTATGACATAGTGGTCAACTCTGAAAAAGTAGGGCACTTTTGGTATTTTCCTTTCAACTAGTTCAACATATTGGTTAGAATTATTGTCCAACATCCTCAAAAATTTTTTTTTGTCCAACAGCTAACTCAAAATATGACGATGATATTGTACGGGTTTGACCCATTGTAATTGATGAATGCAATGATATACAATACAAATGGTGAAATAGCTGTTGGTAATTTCCAAAATAATGAAATCATTTTAGAATCAAAAGTTGCAACTCTTCACATGAACCATTCATATACTTGGGAACATTATTATTTACTGATAGATAATGAACCATGACATTGATTCAAGTCAAAAATATGATGTATATGATCATAACATTTGGCATAAATGTGCTTTTTCTCACGTGAAGGGTCATATAATGCATTATAAATGTTTGACATTTAGATCTCAGTTTGAAGAGGAGTTTTGTTACGATAACAACATAATTCTCTCTCATATAATGCATTATAAATGTTTGACATTTAGATCTCAGTTTGAAGAGGAGTTTTGTTACGTTAACAACATAATTCTCTCTCATTTTCTTACATTTGAAAAATATGTGGAAACTGAGTAATTGACTAAACACAAATTTCCACAATGGGTAGAATTAATGTAGTGTGAATTGAAAAAAGTGGAAGTCTCACATCGGATGGAAAACACATTAGTAGTGTATATATAGTGGGGGTATACATCTAATAGGGGTACATAATTATGTGACCTAACTAGAGGAAAAAAAATATTGATATATATATATATATATATATATATTATTATTTGGAAATGATAAATTAAATATATAGTTAATTTAATCATTATTAGAAAGTGTTTTCTTAGTCTCCATGTTTATGATAAATTAAATATATAATTTAATCATTATTAGAATGTATTTTCTTAGTCCCCAAGATTTACTAAAATATTTTGGAACGCAATCTAGAATATTTCGGAACACAATCTGAAATATTTTGGTTGGCAATCTAATATAGTTTAGTGCATGATCTGAAATATATTTTGATATTCAATAATATATAATATATTTATGTAGTAAATAATATATTTTTGTACTTGATATATTTTGAGACTCAATTTGAGATATATTTGTACTAGATCTAATATGTGAATTACTTGCTCCGAAAGTTTCTCACTTATTAGTAGCAAACTTTCTCTATAAATAGAGAGCTCACACATTGCATTCCATACACCGAAATTCACAGTTGATGCTTCCTGTGCTTTTCCTCTCTTCGACTTGTGTTGACAAGTCCTTCTTCTTTTTCTACTCCTTTCTTAAGACCATAGTCTCTATACGGTTTATTGTCCTTTCGGAAATAAGAATGGTCTTAAGAGCATAGTCACTTCAATTGTTTATTTCTCTTTATAATAAATAATATTTTAAGATCATAGTCTTTTTCGGTACAATAAGAATGATCTTAAACACATATATATTCTTCTTCTATTTATGGAGAAGTTAGATGTTAGAATGATCGTAGCACCATATTTGAGTGGTTGAAGTACCATATTGGTGGTTGAAGTACCATATTGATATTTGGAGAATTTAAAAATTAGAGGTGGTAACACCATATTTGAGTGGTCTCAGCACCATAGTAGAATGGTTACAATACCATATTGGTTTCAGTATTAAAGAGTGGTCTTAGTACCATATTTGAAGGTGTTATTTCTCTAACGATTATTTACGGTGCAGTACTTAATCGAACTGGGCTGTTTTATCATCGAGGTGCACGATTGTTAGTCTACCTTGCACAAACTTGGGTAGTGCCGGTGAAACATCTTAAAAAAGCGATCCGGTCGTGACTCAACCCGGTAAGACTTTAGGAAGACACTAAACATGGTAATATCTTCGGTGGTGATTTCGATTTTATTAAATAGGTACGTTTCTAAACCCAAAAAACAACACTTATTCTAAACCATCCATCAATTCTCTAATGCATTAGTGAATTGCTGGAACCATAAATCTGTAAAATACTGTTAAGAGATACGGTTGGTGTGATTGTGCAATGCACATCAAGGAACTGATAATATCTTTGAAAGGGATTTGTTGGCCATTCATATTGCATCCAATATACAATTATTGGTGGGGGCGAATCACACTTAAAGGTTAGGGTGGCAACTCCACACACTTTGAGTTTTACGTGCATAATTATTAAACTTTTCAGATTTCAAGTGTAACAGCCTCCTCCAACAATCAAGTTATATAACAATAGTTTTGTATTGAGTTCAATGAATTACACAATACAAGAGAAATCGATGGAAAACAATGAAAATAGACAACTAAGAAACTAGTAGAAAGATAAAAAAGACTTAGTCCTAACACAAAATGATTAAATCGTTACTGTGCTCAAAGGAAGAGGAGAGACTTTCCTCATTTTTATTCATGCATTTGCTTCCAATCATTGGTCCCTTTTGTAGACTTTCCTCATTTTTATTCATTGCCTTTTAAGAAAATATTTAGTTTTATTCCCTTAATTATTAGATGAAGTGACACATGTCCTATGTGCTATTTTGGATCATAATAGATATGATCTAATTGAAACAAGTAGTTCAATTAATATATCTCGAAGACTCACATTATTGGATACATCATGAATGGTCATTTAATGCACTAGTATAAAAAAAAAAAAAATTGTTTAAGCTTAGCATCCAGAGTTGTGGTCATCCAACTGTAAAATTTATTGCACTAATAGTGCTTCATTAAAACTAAACTTATAAAATATCAAGTAAGTACAAGAAGTCGATCTTTGCTCTTTATGAGACCTTTTTATTTTCATTAGAAACCCTAAATAACTGTGCTTAATTAGAACCTCCATTTTATATGTATTGAAGCTAGGAATTAAAATGAAAAATAAATTTAATATTTTATAGAAGCACATAATAGAACAAATCAACAATGCACATACCTGTTTCTTTGGTGGAGGGAGGAATTGATGACACGATGTTTCTCAAGTCTCTTTTTTATACCCTTTACTTTTTCCAAAAGTTACTTTCTATCCTTCTTTATTTTCCAAAAGTTCAACTTCAAGTATTGCAGCATTAGCATAACTATCCCTTAAAACTTAATGAAAGGATCAAGCTAGTTACAAAATGCATGGATATGTCTCTTTTGGCCACACTTGGTTTAACTACTTTTCAAAGTGTTAATTGTCTCTTCACTTTGCATTTATTTGTAGGTAATCTTATTCGAAAGACTTCAAATACGCGTAGCTCTTAATTGAGATTCAAACATTAATTTACACGTGAGAGTTTAGTCTCTTCCTCTATATATATTTATCTCCCGTTGTTATGAATTAATTCTTCCATTATTAAAAATAAAAAATATCTTTGATTATACTCCCTCCTTTCCTTTTTAAATGTTGTTTTGGAATAGTAACACCAAATTAAAGAAGTAGATTTGGTAATATTTTTAAGAGGAAAAAGCTTGTTGAAAAAAGATTGAAAGGCGTTCAACAATCACTACTAAAAAAACAAAAACTTGTGACCAAGGAATTTATGAGAGATTTTATTTTTTCCGTCACTAATCTCCCTCACTAATTTCACTTTCTCTAGTAGTGAATACCTTGATAGAGTAGACTCCCTCCATCATATCATTCTGGAAAACAACTTCAAAATGAATATACCCACATTCTTTTTGAACAGGAAATGCATTGGTACCAAAAATTTAAAGAACAATGGGTCAAGTTTGGTGATAGAAACAACTCTTTCTTTCATACCCAAACCATCATCAGAAGAAAGAGAAACAAAATTCACAGGCTTCAGCTCCCCTATGGTATATTTGGTCAAACGATAGTTCCATTCTTCAAAATGAAGCTTCAAGATATTTTAAAAACCTTTTCTACAACAACCTTCAAAGTGCAGCCCAACATTTCCTTGATGGAAACCATCCAACCATAGATGATAATGGCAAAAAAATTCTAATCGATCCCATAAAAAAAAGCTAATTGTTTGCAACTTTGAATTCTATGAAGCCTTACAAGGCTCCTGGTCCAGATGAATTTCAATGCATTTTCATCAAACAATATTGGCATGTTGTGAGGGAAGACATTTTCCAATTGGTCAAGACATCCTTCATCATCGGTACTTTTGACCCAACTATCTCTGATACTCTGATTTCTCTCATTCCAAAAGTTAATCCTCCATCTTCGTCCTATTCTAGACACTATTATTGACCCTACCAAAGTAGTATTCTGCCAGACAGAGGCAGGTATGATAATGTTGTTGTTTTGCAGGAAATCATTCATTTTATGGGAAAATCGAAGAAGAAAAGGGTTTTGCAGCTTTCAAACTTGATCTTGAAAAAGCTTTTGATAATGATACTAGGCGTTCCTTAAATCTTGTTTAGAAGACTTTGCCTTCCCAGACATCCTAATCAAGATTTTCATGCATTGTGTTACTTCATCAACTCTCTCTATTTTCGGAATGGAAACATACTGCCTCCTTTCAAGCCTTCTAATGGTCTAAGACAAAGGGACCCTCTATCTCCCTATCTATTCATCATTTGTATGGAAAACTTATCCGTTTCCATCAACATAGCTGTTCTTCAAGGCGATTGGCACCCTATTCAGCTCTCTAACAACGAGCCATGATTGTCTCATCTTCCCTTCGTAGACAATGTCCTTCTCTTCGCTAAAGCAAAAAATTCTCAACTCAGATTCATCACTGACATATTTTACCGCTTCAGAAGGGCTTTACGTTTGAAAATTAATTTATCCAAGTCTCCAGAATTTTATTCTTCAGGTACTCCTTATGCCAAAATCAATAGACTTATTTCCATATATGCGTAAGAAGTACTACCTCTCTAGAGAAATATTTGTGCTTTCCTATTCTCAAAGGAAGAGCTAAAAGAAGTGATTTCCTTTTTATTATTGAAAAAATGCAAAAGAGGTTAGCTTATTGGAAAAAAAAAGGTTATTAAAGAAACCAAGAAGATTGCTTTTGGCCTCATCTGTCCTCTCATTCATTCCATCTTACTACATGTAGATTGCTTGGCTCCCTCAAAATATATGTGACAACATCGACCAAATGACCCGTAATTTCATTTGGAGAGATAGCAACAAAAAAACTATTCACTTGGTTGGTTAAAATAAAATTGCTCGTCCTAAGCATCAGGGCGGTTTTAGAATCAGATTAGCTAGAGAAACTAATATTTGTCTTCTTGGCAAGCTTATTAGGGATTTGCTTTAATTTTCTCCAAAACTTTGGGTAGATCTTCTCTCTAATAGGTATGTTACTGATTATAATATCCTTCATGCCACCATACATCTGAAAGATTCACCCACTTAGTACTCCATCATGCATGCTAAAATTGCTCTCAAAGACGGTTTCTCTTGGCGTGCGGGTTCTAGAAGTTCTTCCTTTTGGTATTGTCCTTGGAGCTCCCTTAGCTTCAAATCCTCCATTGTATCCTATATATACATTCATGATCTACACTTTACAGTTAGAGATGTCATATCCACCAATGGTCCTCATACTCAGTTCCTATACTCTAAACTCTCTCCTGTTGCAGGCGATGTTATCAAACACATGCGCATCAACTTTAATCCCTCCGTTGAAGATGCTTTTAATTGGAATTCCAATAAAAATACTACTAAGAGTGGTTACACTTGGTTGTTGTCCCTCATAAACATGGTAAATATTTTTACTTCTACTTCTTCTTGGTCTTGGAGAAGCATAAGTTTCTTTTTTGGTTTGACTGCCATAACTCTGTCCCTACTCTCATTTTGCTCAACCATAGAATTATTTCTCCATATCCTACTTTACCTCGTTGTGGCCTAGAAGACGAGATTGCTTTTCTCGTATAATTTGGCACCATGTTGGTTTTCAAGATGTAGATTTCTACGCAAATTTGAATGTGAATGACTGGTTGAAGAAAGGCTCCAAGGATCCTCATTCCTTACTTTTTGCTGTAACTATATGATGGACTTGGCGTCATCATAATCTAATGTGTTTCAGGAATGAGAACTGGCATATTTCTCGCCTCTCCTACAACATTTACAATATGGTGGATTCTTTCATTTCTTGGTTTGCGGCCAATTCCAATGCAGTGTTAGTTGATAGATTCATTAAGTGGAACAATGATAATCACTCATGTTCCATCCTTAATGTTGATGGCAGTTGTCTGGGTACCCCCGTGAGAGTTGGCTATGCTGGAGTCATTCGAAATAATGCAGAATCTTACTTATCAGGTTTTTCTGGTTATATTCATGACACTTCTGATATCTTATATGCTTATCTATATGCTATATAATAGGGCCTAATTTTGGCAAAAAGCTTAAATATAATTGAACTTGTTTGCTACACTAATTCTTTGCATTGTACAAACCTCCTCAAAGGTTTAATTATGAGTTTTCATCTTTATCGTGTCTTGATTCAAGATGTGAAATATTTGATTGAGCATAACAATGTCTCTATTTTCCTTACTCATAGAGAAGGAAATCAATGTGCGGATTTTATGGCCAAACTTGGAGCCTCTTCAGATGCTGAGCTGCTCTACCATGCCTCCCATCCTAATGACCTTTTGAGCCTCCTTAGGATGGACGCAACTGGAACTCTCTTTTCTAGAGAGTAGTTTCCTTTGTGTTTTTTCTTTTTCTATCTGTTTTCTTTCCTTTCCTTTCCTTTAGCAATGTAACCAAAAAAAAGTAGATTTTTCCATCTTTTTTTTCTATTATACCCTCGTTTAATCCACCAATAAATTTCTATTTTCTTACATAAAATTTATCTTTTCAATAAATTTTATGTGTTATCTTTTTCTCATAACAAAAACAAACAATTGTTATTAGGGGTGGAAACAGGCCAGACCGTTAGACAGGGGCCTACGACATAGCATATTTAAAGTCTAGTTCGGCCTAGCTTATTTAATAAAAAGGTAATTCCCAAGATTTTTTATAAAGCCTATTTACTTTATTAGGTCAGGTTAGGGCTTACAAAATGTCTATTAAGTCAGTCAGGCCGACCTATTAAGCTTTTTATACATGATATATATTTTTCATTATTGATATTGTTGAAGTTTTTTTCAAGCTTTCATATGATTAGTTATTTAGTATCAGGTATATCGCGGTGTGATTAGAAATTCATAAGATTTAATTATTTAGTAAAAGACATATTCATGTGTTTTAGGCCTTCATAAATTTTGGCCTATTTAGTAATAGGCTTATAGGTGTTGCTAGGCCTTAGTATAAAACAAACTTTTAAATAGGTTTTCAGGCTTAATCAGGACTTTAAAAGGGTGAGACCAGACCTTAAAAATGAGCCTATGACGGGTAATAGACCAGACTTAAGCCTTACAAAGCTTGTTTGTTACTATCACTTTCTCCAAAAAAATGTTTTGTTGTATACACTTTATCTCTCTCCCATAACAAATAATTATAAATAATCAAAATATTGCAAACATAATATTTTTATAATAATTGTAAAGCCAAATAAAAATTATTTCAACTTCACATTAATCAAAATTTAAGAAAATTTTAACTTTCTTTCAACTTCTTTAATGAAAATTAAGATTTCAACTATGGTTTCAACAAATACTAGATTCACACTATATGACGTAGATTTGAATGTTGAAGATAACATAAAAAACAAACAGTGTTTTAAAAAAAAAAAACATTAGTTTCCAAATACATAGCCTTTTCAAAAAAAAATTGTTTTTTTGACAAACTCGAACTTTAGTTTTCCAAATACATAGAATTAATTAGTTTTATTGGAAAGGATAAGAATAATTGAGAAAGGATATAATTGACTAATTGAACCTTTAAAATAAAAAAATGACAGTTAGATAGAAACGCCAAAATACATACCCTTAAATTTTACCCTTTTTTTATTTATTAAATATGGGCAGGCGGTAGAGGATTGTGGGAGGTGCAAACCTAGTTGGGATGTCTGACCTTCCACTTGATGCTTTCCCTACTCTTGATTTATCAAAGAAAAAAACGCTAAATCCGTAGTAAAACAACAATTAAGAAGGAACGAAGGGAGTACTATTTAAATTTCATTTTTTATTGTTATGCTACTTAGAATTCGTTTTAACTATTTTATTAAAATAACTATTTATTTATGATATTAGCTGTTTTTTTACAATTAGGATAATAGTTACTTCCCCATATTTATTTGTATGAATTGAATGTTTTGAACGTAAAAAAAAAACAAAAAATTGAATGTTTTGACTATATATGTTATAGGAAAATCGAGTACATTTTTTTCTAATTTTGAAATTACCATTTTATATTTAAATTACCTTAGATTAGGAATTTAATAAAAATTTCACATATGATACTAACAAATTTATAATTTATTGAAAACTTAAAATAAAAATAAAATCGGATTTGATTTTTTTTTAGTCAAGTGAAATTGGATTTGGTATTTTTCTAATATTGAAATTACCTTTTTGATTTTGATTCTACTTAGAACATTTTTAAACATTTTTTTACAACGCAATTAAGATATTAGTTATTTTTTCCATTTGTATTTGTTTGAATCCTTTGACTGTATATACACAAGTTTACAGATTTATTTTTTTTGGAATCCCAAGTTTACAGATTTTTTGTTTTTTAAGAAAGTTTGCAGATTTGTTATACGTAATATATAGCATTTTTTTAATTTTTTTTAATGAAAGAAGGCATTACATTTATTTTTTTCCTAATTTCAAAACTACCTTTTATATTTAGTTAACTTAACTAAGAATTAATTATATATTTTACGTCAAATACTAACTTGAATGATAAATATCTTATAAATGGAAGAGTCATTTATATATTGAAAATTTGATTTTTTAACGAAATGTTAAATATTTGATTACTCTCATTTATTTTTTCCCCTTTTCTCTAAGAAAGGTTCCTGAATTTCCTCATTGGTTGCACCGTTTCAGTGTGTGCATTAATTGATGGCTTTAATGATATGTTAACAAAAATATTATATTTAAAAACACGATCATGATTCCAATTCATTATTCTTCACTTAAGCAACAAAAATAGAGTTGGCATCAAACTGTGTGACAAGCAAACAACATTCGCAAACAACATTCATGGGGAAGAATTCGCAGTATATGTCTCTTGATTTGATCATCCTAATTCTTTTAAGGTTACCGGTCATGTCTATTTTACGTTTTAAGTGTGTTTGTAAGTTATGGTTTTCTCTTATCTCACAAACCCACTTTACAATATCACATTTTGAAATTACTACCGCACAAAGTCCTAGAATTTTGTTCATATCAAATCCAGACCTTGAAACTCGATTGACTGATTTTGAAGCATCACTTAGCGATTATTATACTTCTACTGCACTGGACCTTAATTTTATGCGTCCGCGACCTGATCCTTGTTGCCCTCCCCTATATTGTTTTTTTATTGAAACTAAATGTTCATGTAGAGGATTTATATTTTTGCATCATGGTTCAAACTTCTACCTATGGAATCCATCCACTAGAGTTCACAAACAAATACCTTTGTCTCCTAATGGTTCCTATTTAGGTGTCAATTATTTACGTTATCTATATGGTTTTGGGTATGACCCGTCAACAAATGATTATTTGGTGGTTGTAATGTCATTTGACACAGTATTCCATAATTTTTCATCACATTTAGAGTTTTTTTCGTTGAGAGAAAATAGGTGGAAAGAAATTGAGGGTACTCACTTCCCTTACATGAATTCCTCTCATCATTCCATGGTAGGATCACTTTTTAATGAGAATATTCATTGGTTGGCGTTTAATCATGATTTATCAATGATTGTTATTATTGCCTTTGATTTGATAGGAAGAAAACTTTTAGACATGTCTTTGCCGGATGATCTTGAACATGAACCTACATATTGTGATTTGTGGGTATTCGGTGAATTTCTGAGTGTATGGACTATGGAGAATGATAGAGTTGAAATATGGGTGATGAAAGAATACAAAGTGCATTCGTCTTGGACTAAGACTCTTGTTTTGTCTATTGATGTCATTCCCACTCGTTATTTCTCTCCAATATGTTGTACAAAAAGTGGTGATATTATTGGAACAGATGGTACAGCTGGATTGGTAAAGTATGACGAAAATGGACAGTTTTTCGAGCATTTCTCCTATTGTCTAGAGGATTGTGGATCCCGAGTGGCCGTGTATACAGAGTCTTTGTTTTCACTCCCCGGTAACAACGACCAAGATTAAGAAGATGACACAAACAAAAAGAATGTGGTTATGAAATATTATCTTTCCCATTTTCTTTATATTTAATATTAAATTGTATTATGTACTCTTGGATGGATTCTTTATGAGTTGATGTATTATGTCATTAAATGTTAATTGGTGTACTATCTGTAGTACATTTGTTTGAAACATTATCAACTTTAATTGTTTGAGTGATTCAATGTTATTTATACATGTCTAATTTGATTTATTTCATATGATGGTTGCATATACGTTTGTTTTATATTGTTATTTATTTGATAAGTTTATGCTTATTAGTGAAGATCAAAATCACAATCCTCGTAAGCTTAGCTCAGTTGATAAGGACAATGCATAAAATATTTAAGGTTTCGGGTTCGAATCTCGAACACCACAAAAAAGATCAAAAACACAAATCCACGACTTTGGTTCAAGTTTTAATGGACGTTAATAACACTACTACCTTGCCATTTCTCTGTTTCAAACGAAAAAAATTTATTTTATGTAATTCACAAGTTATAGTTTTATTGATTTAGTGAGGAGTAAAATTATTATCTACATGAACAAAGTCAAAATGCATCTATTGTGATGAGTCACTGTTAACTAAAAAAATCATGCATGTTGGAGACATAATAAAAACTGGAGGGAGAATTCTTTTAAAACTAGAATAAAAATTTATCTTGTATATCACAACGTTTACCGAATTTCACCAATGCACATATTCACCAAGTCATATGTTCAAGTATGACACATTTCACCAATTGTCAAATGAATGCAATGTAACTAACACACGCACCGACACATGCACCAACACTATCGCATTTAGTTTGTTTTACCGCTTTATGTATGTCGTAACCGTGAGCGAGGACCAAAATGAACTAGCGACAATCTAGGTTAATTATTGGACTTCAAATTTTTTCTTAAAACCAAACCACTAGTAATTTTAGGCTCACTTTGAGAATTTGCGTAGGATCCAACGTCCTTTGTGAATTGCTCATTTTTAATTGTGTCACGTCGTTGTGTTTAGTTTTCTTAGCTTACCTTTTTTAACTTAGAAAAAATCTCTTTTTCCAAAAATATCAAATATGCAAAACTCAAAAATATTTTCTTAAGCCTACCTTGGATTCGAACCCAATGTTTTCTCTTTTTCTTTTATTTCTTAATCAAATTTTTAAAATGTCTTAAATCATATTAGACTTGATTTCCTTGTAATTAAAATCAATCAACTTCACTTCTTTTTATCCTTCTATACCTTTGAGGTTTCTCATCCCATCTAAAAACCTTTTTTCAAAAACCTTAAAATTAACCTAACTCACCAATCGAATTTTTTTTAGGTGAACTACTTGATTTTGATCCCGATTATTTGGGTAAGTAGGCAAAAGGCTTTGGCCTTTCCAAATCAATAAAATAAACAACAAAAACATACTTCTTCTCCCTCCATTCTTTCACTTTAACTTTTAAGCATCATTTTCAAAATTAAGTAAAATTTAGCACAAGATAAGAATAGGTAAGAGGTTCCTATGGGATACCATAGACGCTTAGATGCTAGCACCTTCCCTTCGCGTAACCAACCTCTGAATTTGATCTCATAAGGGTTTTTATCTCTTTTTCCCTTCACAAGAATAAAAGTAGAAAGTTCAAAAATTGACGATTCAAGACCAACCCAATGGCTCGATATCCGAAAATCGAGAGCACATTCATAATGGGCTCAAAATATCTACTAACTAATTCACAAATGTTACAACTCACTTAAACCATCAAAACACCGAATAATTACCAACCGTAAATATTTACCTCAATTCACTAGTAACTTAGTAAAAATAATGTTTCTCACCAAAACACTAGAAATAATCCTTCCACTAAAATTACTAACTTACCCTTTCTAGCCAAATGACCAAAATACCCTTCACCTTCAAAATGACTAAAACACCCTTCTAGGCTAAAAATCTACTAATTCCCACATAAATACACACAATGTCAAATAAGCACATATAAACACACATAAGAAGATGACACAAACAAAAGAATGTGCTTATGAAATATTATCTTTCCCATTTTCTTTATATTTATAGTTAAATTGTATTATGTACTCTTGGATGGCTGCTTTATGAGTTGATGTATTATGTCATGAAATGTTAATTGCTCTACTATTTCTAGCACGTTTGTTTGAAACATTGTCAACTTTAATTGTTTGTGTGATTCAATGTTATTTTTACATGTCTAATTGGATTTATTTCATATGATGGCTGCATATACGTTTGTTTTATATTGTAATTTATTTGATGAGTTTATGCTTGTTATTGAAGATCAAAATCACAATCCTCGTGAGCTTAGGTCAGTTGATAGGGAAAATGCATAATATATGTAATGTTTGGGGTTCGATCCCCGAACACCACAAAAAAAAGATCAAAATCACAAAACCACGACTTTGGTTCAAATTTTAATGGACGCTAATAACACTACTAGCCTTGCCATTTTTTTGTTTCAAACGAAAAAAATAATTTTTATGTAATTAACAAGTTATAGTCCTAACTCTTAATTCACAATAAAATTGATTCAGTGAGGAGTAGAATTATTATCTACATGAACAAAGTCAAAATGCATCTAAATTGATGAGTCACTGTTAACTAAAAAAATATGCATGTTGGAGACATGATAAAAGAGGAGGGAGAATTCTTTTAAAACTAAAATAAAAATTTATCTTGTATATCACAACGTTTACCGAATTTACCAATGCACATATTCACCAAGTTACATATTCAAGTATGACACGTTTCACCAATTGTCAAATGAATGCAATGTTCTAGACTCTCTCTATATGCATGTGGTACCAAATGTTGGACATACAAGGTAATATTACGGAATAGTCCCTCCATCATCGTGATTCTCATCTTCATGATTATTTGGATACAACCAGATTTATTGTTTACCGATTCATTCCCCCATCTTCGTGATTTTCCCATCTTCGTGATTACAAGACTTAATTAATGCATGAACTTCAAGTAATGACTCGACAATGCATTACTAAAACTCATCGTCATTATATAATCTACCATTATATAATATATCACACACACACAGATATATATATATATATATATTCATCAACATCATCATCATAATCATCAACAAACATCATCATAAACAATTGCTAGCTTAAGAAACATTATTGTTTCGATTTCACCTTTTTCATCAAAGATGGGTAAACAACAAACAACAAAACATCCATCTTATAAATCACATATTCATCATTTATTCATCATCACTCTACCATACAAACAAGAATATAATTCAGTTATAAATTTTGGAACCAAAAACTCAATTTCGGTAAAGTTTGTCTATTTAAGTAAAATTGTCAATTCCCAATTATTTCGCTAAAATGAAGTTTCAAGTATCAATCAAACACTTAAGACATCCCTACATATCACTTATTTTCGTTTCACTTATTATATAAGGAAAACATCACTTATGACCCATAATCACTTATTTGAACTAAAGCTTAATTGATGAAAGAAAATCTAGGTCTTGAATTCACTAGTTTATGCTTCACTTTTGCTCATAGTTCTTCAAACCTCAAGCTCTCTCTAGCCTCATCTTCTTTCCTCTTCTCGAATCCTTGATCCATTATCTCTCTCTACCTCTCGAAATATTTTCAGTAGTGAATGAATGGGAAAACCTAGTTTTCTCTTAAGTGTTATGCTTATATACCACCACCTAATTGAGCTTTGTTTCTATTTGTCATAATAGGCTCAACATCTCTACTAACTAATTCACAAACGTTGCTACTCACTTAAACCGTCAAAACACCGAATGATTACCAACTACAAATACTTACCCCAATCCACTAGTAACTTAGTAAAAATAATGTTTCTCGCCAAAACACTAAAAACAATCCTTCCACTAAAATTACTAACTTACCCTTGCTAGCCAAATGACCAAAATACCCTTCAACTTCAAAATAACCAAATATCCTTCTAGGCTAAAAATCCACTAATTCCTACACAAATACACACAAAGGCAAATATGCACATATAAACACACCTAAGCACATACAAATAATAATTAAAATAATTTTAGCTAAAAATAGGTTGTTACAACTCTCCCCCACTAAAAAGAATTTTCGCCCTCGAAAATTACTTGAAGAAAACAACTCCGGATATGAAACCCTCATCCTACTCTCCGATTCCCAGACAACACTTTCACCAGTTGGTCCAATTCAAATCACCTTCACCAAATAGATCTCTTTTCCTCTTAGGCGCTTGGCTTTCTGATCCTTAATCCTAATTGGCAAAGTCTCAACGCTCAAATTATCCCTCACTTCCAAATCATCCATTTGAATCACGTGAGACACATCATACGCATACTTCCACAACTGAGAGACATGAAACACATCATGAAGATTCGACAACGACGACGGTAACACAAACCGATACGCTACATCTCCAACCTTGTCAACAATCTCAAACGGTCCAACAAAATGTGGTGTCAACTTCCGATACTTCAAAGCACATCCAACACCGGTTACATGATTCACTCTCAAAAACGCATGATCACCAACTTGAAACTCAATATCTTTCCTCCTTTTATCATCGTAACTCTTTTGCCTACTCTGAGATGATTTCATCTTCTCCTGAATCATCTTCACCTTCTCCGTAGTCTCTTGCACAACTTTCGGTCATAACAAAGCACTCTCTCCTGACTCATACCAACACAACGACATTCTACATCTCCTACCATACAAAGCCTCAAACGGTGCCATACCAATACTAGATCGAAAACTGTTGTTATAAGTAAACTCAATCAACTGTAAGAATTCGACCCAACTGACACCGTTTCTCCCGCTTTTACTGTTTTGCTCATAAAATCCTAATTGTTAATCTGTTTTCGATTCCGCTTACGCATATGTTTTCCTTACAATAAAACCTATCACATTCTACCAGAAAATCCAGTTTTCAATCATCCCAAACCAACTTCCCAAAAACCCTCATAATCACTTATTTTCCAAAAACACTTAAAATGATTTCTCACACAAAAAATCTCGTTTTATCGCGAACCAATTCATACACTAAGTTTTTGATCAAAAACATAAGTTTATTCAAGTTAATTCACCTCAACAACATTATCATTTCACCTCAATTCATCAAGAATCACAATTCACCATTAATGACCCATTTTCTTCAAAACTCGTTAAAACAACAACTTAACCATAACTCCACAAAGCATAATCTTATAGTTTCATCAACAATCAACAACAACAACTTCATTCTTCATCTTTTTAAGGAAAAGTTCAACATGATCACCATCTAATTGAGCTTGGTTTCTATTTGTCATAATGGGCTCAAAATATCTACTAACTAATTCACAAATGTTACTACTCACTTAAACCTTCAAAACACCGAATAATTACCGACTGTAAATATTTACCCCAATCCACTAGTAACTTAGTAAAAATAATGTTTCTCATCAAAACACTAAAAATAATCCTTCCACTAAAATTACGAACTTACCCTTGCTAGGCAAATGACCAAAATACCCTTCACCTTCAAAATAACTAAAACACCCTTCTAGGCTAAAAATCTACTAATTCTCACACAAATACACGCAATGGCAAATAAGCACATATAAACACACATAAGCACATACAAATAATAATTAAAATAATTCTAGTTAAAAACGGGTTGTTATCTTATGCTTCTTTCATTATTTTTTGTTAACTATCTCGTTCTCATGAAAAACGTGTTCTTAATTTGGAGTTCAGCCGAGAATTAAGCATAGGCTAATTAAGAATTTTTTTTATCTAGTAATTAAATTCGATTTTCCCTGAATAAAATAAATACATATAATTACATTTATCTTAAGATAACATGTTCGAACAATTTTTATACTAGGTGAACGTATATAAGATTTTACTCTTACTTTAATTTACTCATTGCTATTAACGAAAAAATTGATGTCCCATTATATTAGGAAAACAAGTCTTCTCATTTACTCCCTCAAAAAAAAAAAGTCTCCTCATTTATAAGTTGTTCATCATCTATTTTTTTATCCAATATGAGACTTTTACTCAAATTTATAACATCAACAATAAAAATAACAAACATATAATAAGCATTCTTCTTCAAGGTGGGTGATGTTTCAGCATTTTATGAACTTTCCAATTGGATGATACTTGTAATAACCCTTTGTTTCTACTCCTTCCAAATCCAATTGTAAGCAAACCGATTTTTTTAAAATTAATTGAATAACTACTGTATCTAACATGTAATAAATTGAAATGTTGTTTATAATTGAGACCAAATGAAGTAGTTTTTTTAGAGAGAATAACTTCTCATTCTCTTTGAATGCCTTCTTCATTCATCTAAAAAGGGTGGCTTTGAGTTATATTTTGGTTTGGAATCACCCATCTACACTGATTTCTCTCATTTAATCTAAAAAAATATTAACTTCCACATAGATTTGGTTTTATTTTCCCATTATTTTTCTTCATGATTTCGCCATTTATATGCAACGTTGTTTTGTCCATTATTTTGTGTATGTTTCCCTTATTTTGTGTAATTTAAAACATTTTCATCATAAATGGTATGTTACTTTAAAAATTTAGTTTAAAAACTTCAAGTAAAATAAACTAGAATAACTTCTATTCCAAGAAACATTTACAAAATGTTGACAAATTACATAAGGAATATTGTTGGAAGATACAATTTTTGAATATACCGAAAACTATACTTTGATTGTGATAAGGTCTCTGATGATACTTTGAAATGACTTATATGTCAAAAATGTGAAATCGATGTGGGGCGAGATATTAATTTTTATAGTGGACTTTCTAAAGTGGAAGAAAATATAGTCTTGTCTTTGAACATGATTTTTAAATAAAACATAAACATTATAAATAAAAGGTAACAAACAATTTCACAATCCTCGATTAATTATTCTCGGTCAATATGATCATATATATATTCTTTTTATATTCTTCATTAAGATAGAGCCCGCCTCATATGCATAATACCTTACGATACTTATAGGGGTAAATTTGCCTCTTATACATAATGACATTTATACACAAAGATATGCCTCAGTTACCAAACTCATTTTCATACTGACCATTAATGATTAATGAAGATATACAAAAGTCCTAATTCATATGATAATTAACTTTACACAATTATTTCAATTCAACATACATTCTCCATATTAACTATATTATAATCTTACACATGTTCAATATTTTAATCATAAATCAACCTACACAACACTAATTTCGATTGGACCAAAATCACGGGGTACATCAATTTCGATCTACTACAAATTAAATCAACAACTTGAGCGTCTATGTTACAAATCTCTAAGTATAAGTTTTCTAGTCGCTTTGATTTTGTCACATTTATAGACATTTTACCATTTTATACTACTAATTTGAATGAAGTGAGATTTTTCACTCATTTATCCTTTTCATTTTTAGAAATGTTGAATTTGTGTTGTTTTTTTTTATGTATTTCATCAATTTAAATAAATCAATACCATTTCTCATTAATAAAAAAAGAAAATACAATAACCATTACTTTTTATGATAAAACAATATCAAGTATTTATATCTTAGTGGTAGAGCGTCAGTCTTGTAAACTGAAGGTCCGTAGTTTGATCCTGCGTGAGAGCATTTCTTTTTCGATCATGTGCGAGGACATTTTTTTTACAAATATTTGGTTATTTATTATTTTGATAAGTATTTGACTATACTTCCAATACAAATTGTTTAAGGAATACAAGAGATATTTAAAGACCCTAATCTAACAAGAGATGTTTAGATAAGAAAAGAGCATGCATATACCTAGTTATAGAAGGAAGGCATCTCAACTATGTTAGAATCTCAAACCTCTTACAATAAACTATGTTATAAGGAAATAGAATAACCACAAGTTTGAGGGACTAGACTAAATTCCAAGGAAAAATTAAGTAAATGATAGTCTGGTAAACCAAATCTATTGATAAAATTGTAACAAAAAAATAATAATAAATCTATTGATAAAGAAATCAATGCTTATGAAATGAAGCAATTGTGACCACAAGTATAAAATTATATCCTAACATTGGTTATAATTTGTACTCACTTTATATGTCTACCATTTATATTATATATTCTCTTCGAAAAGAACATATATATAATAGTGTTTGTCTCACATGTGAAAAAAAATATTTAGATTTTGTCATTGTAATTTCATATTCTTCCACTTTTGGTCCCTCGTTTAAACATGTCAGCAGAATCTGCTGACGTGTCCAGCTGACTGTGTAATTCTTATATTTTTTTATTAAATTTATTTACATGTGGCTTTTCTTTGATTTATAATTATTTTATTTTATTTTATACTTATTAAAAACAACTTAAAAACATCATTAAATTAGAAAGAAAAAAAAACAAAACATCAGACCCTATTCATCTTATTTTTTTCGATAATAAGTAAAAAACCCCTCTTCATCTTCAACAAAAAAACATAACCATTTTCATTTCCCTCTTCATCTATTTCTTTCTTTCACATGTTCTTGTTTCAACCCAACCCATTCCAAACACTCTATTTCATATTCTTCTTCAATGAAAAACCTTAAATCAAATTGAGACTCCCAAATCAATTAACACCAGAAATCAAATGAAACCCCAACTTAAAATTCAGATCTGAAGTTTTGAGAAACAAATGGACAAAAGAAATTTGAAACCCAGATTCGAATGAAGAAGGGGGAAATTCGAAACCTAAAAACTGCAAATGGATATTCATACACGCACAACCCACTATATCTAAAGGATATGTGTTTGGGTTTTTTTTCTATTGATTTTTCTGGAAAAAGATTGTATGAGTATCTGGGTTTCTGAAAAATTTAGAAGAAGATGAATGTGTTTATTGAAAACAAGTTTTTCTTATTAACAATGTCATTTGTTTGAATATGTTTCTCCAGATCTTCGTCCCTGTTTGTGTTTTTGGGTGTTTATGAGTTAAAGTCGAAGATGTTATTGAATCTGTTTTTAATTTTTCTGGGTTGAGGAGATGATGATGATTTTATGTTTTGATGAATTTTTGGGTTTTAGGCTTGAAGAAAAGAGGAAGGAAATCAATGAATAAAACAAATTCAATAAAGAAAACGAATTTGATTCAAATCGAGTATAAGAAGAAAAATTGTGTTTGAGTTGTAATGGAAGAAGAAGAACATGTAGGAGTATGGCACGCACGATGGGAAGAAGAAGAAGATGGAAAACATTGAATCTGAATTTAATTGGATGATTTAAATTTAAAGATTTTAGTTTTTATTTATTTTTAAATCAAAATTCAATTTAATCTAGGTGGCTTCTAATTCTATTTTAAAAAAATAAATAATTACACAGTCACTTGGACACGTCAGCATATTTTGCTGACATGTTTTACTGAGGGACCTAATGTGGAAGAATATGAAATTACAGGGACAAAATATAAATATTTTTTTTTACAGGGACTAAAACCGGAATTCGCTCATATTACGGGGACTAAAAGTGGTATTAACCCTTTAAACTTAATATGTATAAATTTGCACATGATAAAAAACCCCTATATAATATTCAACTTGACATGACTCTTTCTTTTAAAAAACACAAATTTCACATCACTCTACAAGTCATATTTAATACATGAAGGATGAGAGATACATAAATTATTCATTAAACATGAAAACAAAATTATTCATTAAACATCAAAACAAATTTTTTTCTTATATTTGTGGTTGGTGCATGTTTATCTTAAACTACAGTAGATGATGGTGTTTTTGGTTCTTGTCATGCATGACTCTAATAATCATATTTAATACATGTCAAGATGAACGATAAATAGTGTGTATGTTTTTTTTAAGGGAATAAATAGTGTATGCTTTATTTAATATTAATATTTTTAAAATTTAAAGTCATATTTAATACATAAAAAATGTGATAATGTATTATTTACTAGACATATAGGTGGTTTGTGCATATGTTTTTTAAAAATGATGGTTGGTTCATTTAGTTGAGAGTGTTCTTGTTGGGACATTTTGGTGACATTGATGATATTAATGTATTTTATATGAGAGAGAATGATTGATGAATGATTAAAATAAATTATTTAAATAGAGAAAAAGATTTATTAAGAAAGAGATAAGAACAATGTCACCAAAACTTCATTATATTTTAAGGTTTCATTCCTCTTGATATCGATTGTTATTATCATCGTCTAACCTTATAACTCTTATCTTTTTTTTGAGAGATAATAACTAATATCTCTTATCCTCTTTCCTATTCATCTTCCTCTCTTCTAATCGATTCCCGGCTTATTCATCGTTATAATCATTCCTATTATCTTTCGTTACTAAGTATAGAACTCCTTATCGTCCTTTACATTTCGTCTTAATGACTCTCTCATCGTCTACGATCATCTAAATTTGACTTTTATAATATTTATTTATTTTTACACCTTATACGTACTTACCTAACATTCATCTTAATTTATTTAACTACCTTGACTCGTTTACTCTTCAACTTAGTAATATTCCTAAACTCATTATTGGTTTAAGGAGTTTATGTTTAACTTCATCAGTTACCCATAAAGCACCTACTTCATATTTCCTCTCATCATCGTCGTTTTCACTTCTTTATCTCTTCCATATTTTATACCCAGTTAATCGACTTACCAAGTTAGACCTTTTAAATATCCCAATGGATTACTCTCGTCGTTACCACTCCGTCGTGAACTGCCTATCTATATCTCTCTTACATCTTCTACTACTTATAATACTCCACCAGTTTAGACTCGTCTCTAATTCGAGGGACCTATATTTACCTTAGTCATCTATCTTAAATATGTCCCCCTTGTCCCTTCTCCCATCATTATATTTCACTCCCTATTATCAGGCTATCTTTAACAATATCAGGTTCTCATAGGTTACTATCTTCAGTTCATATTTAGACTTGCTTTTATCTTGAGACAACCGCTTATATTTTTGATCATACACACTCCCCCATCTAAATATGTAGTTTATGGAGTCTTACTTTTACTTTACATACTAATGGATTTATTTAATCACTATTGCTTTTTTAGATGATGAAGAGCCCACTAGAAGAGTTGTGCTGGAATTTCATTAGCAACGCAGCATGACCCATGCGGAGTGTTTAAATCGTAACTCAAGTAATAGAGGTGGTAGTTGATTCAAAACCAATGGAAAATTAAAGATAACATCCATATCTACAACCTTAATGAAGATACCTAAATCCAATTCTGAACTGAAAGTGGTGGAAAAGTTTATTTTCTTAAGGTTGGAAGAGTTGCACGACTGTGCTGATCCATGTGTAGTATGTTGATCATAACTCACGGTTGTGGATGTCTGATTGAGGTCAAACTAAAGCCAATGGAAATTTAACATCCATACATAGAACTTTCATGTTTACACTAAGACTCAGTCCGAAATAGAAATGGGTAAAAAACACCCATAAGTGGGCGCTAGGTGCCAGAAGCAGGCACCTGAGCCGCCAACTCTCTGGTTGTGGGTGCTAGGCGCCCTTACTGCAGCACAGAGCTGCGACGTGTTTAGGTCCTACGTTTTCGAGCTACGAAATTTCTTATAAGTTTCCCAAAATTTCCATTTTCAGAACCCTCATGATCCCAAACTTATATGAAACATTACCTAGGATTACCCTATCATCTGAACACTACTTTCTCACACAATTTAGCAAATTACATCACTCCACACATGATTAAAGGCTCTAATTCAATTACCCTAACTTTGTTCTTTTTGAATTTTAAATCTTCAACCACAAAAATAAATTTTCATAAGCATTTCAATAACTCTCCTCCTCTATCCTTTCTAAAGCCCCAACAAGAAAAACAAAACCTAGAGATGAATATATTCTCCCCCTTACCTCGAATTCTTCAAAGGTTACAGCTTTTGTCTCTCTTGTTGGCGGCTAGAGTTTTCTCCTCCTTTCCTTCTCTTTTCCATTCTTTTTCACGTTCAATAATACTGACTCTCCTAACTCATAACCTTTCTATATATATATTTGGGCCGATCACTTGTTAAGATTCTCTTCTCCTCTACTAATTATTTTTTTACTCCTCCGCTCCCCCACTTATATAAAACTTATATTCTACACCCCTGACTTTATATCATTTTATTTTGATTCCTCCCTTCATTTTAATTTAATCTCATACTACTTTTCAATCATCATCAATATTTCACTATTCTCAACTACAAAATAATACTCAAGCAAAATGAGCATCAATAATAATATTCTCAACAACAAACGAGATTAAACAACAGAGATGACACCTGCAGGAGCTTTGAAGAAGGAAATAGTATAGATAGGGAGCGAGGTCAAGACAAACTTTAGAAGAACAAGGCAATCACCAAAAGATAAATGTCTATTTTTCCAACTAGACAAGCAGATCCCAAAAATTCAACTGGAAAAAATCTCCACTAAGAGGAAGGCCGAGATACAAAATAGGAAAAATAGTAACCTTACAATTCAAATTGCAGCTGCTTTAAGCAACCAAGACAGAATAACATTAACACCAACTAGCTCACTCTTGTGAAAATTCACCTTCAATCCAGACACAGGCGCAAAAAGGTAATAATGAACACCACGCATATCCTGAACATTAGCCCAACTTCTTTCCCCCAAAATAAGAGCATCGTCTGCAAATTAGAGGTAGGATATAGACAAATTCCTCCCCCGATCAGCCTTGTAACAAGGAAAAAAAATTATTGGTAACTATTGATTCCATCATGACATGAAACCCCTCTGCCGCCAAAAGAAACATGAAAGGAGATAGGGGATTCCCTTGGCATAACCCTCGAGCGAAAGGAAATTCCTCAATAGGACTTCCATTAACCAGAATCGTTGTTGTAGCCGTGGTAAAGACTCTATTAATTATCTAAATGCTAATCTAAATCTAAATGCCAAATTAAATGGACTGACTCTTAAATAATTAAACCTAATTAAACTAGACTCGATCTAATATAGACATTATAACAACTTGTTATTTGTACTACGACTCCTAAAATGCAATGCAAAAAATTAAAATAAAACCTAAACTATGACTCCAAAATAAAATAAAAAAAAATAACGAATGGGGTTATTTCCTAAATGGGAAAAACAAAAAGGAAAAATAAAATGTTAGTACTAAATGAAAAATAAACGAAATGGAAAACGAAAAATTAAACTATATGAGCATGATGGATAAACTAATGCAAACTAGACTCTAAAAAATAAAATAAAAATGACTCAACTAGGACTAAATATTTTTGGCATTGTTTTGAAAAATAAAACGCGGAAAAATAAATGACAAAAAAATAAAATGCGGAAAATAAAGATATAAGTAATTCAAATCATTCCGTCGAAAATACAAACAATCCTCGGGAAAGGCGCGAAAAGCTCGATGTGTTGTTTTTGTACGTTTGATTTGCGTACTTGCTGAATGGCAAGTGTACCAGTCCTTTTCACCAAGTAATGAACTTAGTAAGTAGAGTATCGTATCCACATGGATTGTCCTTTCGTCCGAACAATTCTTGTTACTTATTTTTGTAAGTTTTGACGATATAAAAGTTAGTTGCAATTTTTATCTGTTTGCAACAAAGCGAATTTACCTGTTTTAGTTGCAGAAAAGTAAGCAGCGGTTAAGATTCTTCGAACCCCCTCTGTATATTTATTATTGGATAATACGTAATCTAAATGTCATATTTCTTTATCTCTCAGTGACTATAGAAGTGATAAGGTCGTTGGGAGTTTCCCAAATAGGTAGGACACCACCTGACCCAATGAGTTTTAGCCACTGAGTACCTAATTAGGCCTTTCCCTCTGATGGCTAACTGCACCAGCTGATTGCACTGTGATCCTTATGTGCGGGGTTTTGCTAATTCAAATGTATTTGAAACATAAACTTAAATTGGTTTTTCCAGTGTTTCCCAAGGCAATGAGGCTAAGGTTCCATTAGGTCTGCACATCTATGAATCTTAGGACACTCATAACACACTCTCTCTAAGCTTACTTAGTAGTTCTACAAACGGGTAGCCCTAATCTATGTATGCCTTACTAAAGATTTCAAGAGAATGGTCTTACTAGGTGATAGTCTTAAGAAGGATAGCTAGGTGCTTGTTTCCCTAATTACTAACCAGTTAATTCCTAACTTCGGTAATGCAATACACGACCCAATGGGTTATAGCCACTGGGTACCTACGTCTAGGGTCAACAATTCTTATGCCATCTTTGGCTAATTAATAATCACTTACTTTCTAGGCAGATAGTTATCAGTAAAGGGATATAAATATCAAGATATAAGCATCCAGTTAGTGATAACAATATTAGGTCCTGTCACAACCTAAGTACCTAATCTAGGGTTTCATCTCTCACAAAAATAAAACTACTTCCTAATAAAACTCTATAGTGGACAAAAGCATAAAAAATAAAAAAAAATTAAATTAAATAAATATCCAACAAAAATATACAGAGGTTCATCTTAGAACTCTACCCTAAAAAGGTTTAGTTACACATGGTAACTAAAACAAGTTACTAAAGATAAAAACATACCCTAAAAAAATCAAAGAGAAAATAGAAACTCTCCTGAAGCTCCAAAGTCGCCTTCCTCTTGAACTTCGACAGTTCTGAACGAGAAATACTAAATGAGGAAGGCTGGTATTTATAGTGAGCGTTTCTACCTGGGTTTGGGCTAAAAGTGCGAGCTATACCCAAAAAAATACAAAGAAAAGACAATTGTGCCCCGAGTTTTCAAGCGCTCGAGGCACATGCTCAGTGAACTAGGCGCATGGGATAGATGGGAGAGAGGACAAAACCATGCCCTAGCCGCATGAACAGTGCCCTAAGAGCATGTTAGCCTCTCCATGTGCTAGGCACATTTGTCATGTTATAGGCACATTCCCCATGTGCTAGGCGCATGAACTATCTTTCCTGGGCCCAAATTCTTTGATTTTCTGTTATTTTAAGTATTCGTCTTCAAATAACTTGTCTCAGAACTTGGGAACATAATTCCTCCCATTTGTAAGTTTTCTAAGGCCTCTTGAATCTTCATTCTTCGTTTCCTTGAATCTTCGTAATTCTTCAGATGTTCTTGATTTGCCGAATTGCATGATTTCTTCGTGAATTACTTCAAAACCCCCTCAAATTGCTATTATTTGGGAAAACTAGAATTACAGACTCCAATATATAAAACATTACGAAAGTCCCGAAATCATAGGCAATCGTTCTAATACTCCTCCTTTTTGATGCTAAATCCTGCTAAAATAAACTGAAAAACATGCTAAGAATGATGTAAGATGACCTATCATCAGAAGTACAAGAAGTAAAAGGACACAAGGAGTTTGATAACCTAGTTCGGTGCAACTTCACCTACATCTGGAGGCTACCAAGCCAGGAAGAAAATACACTATTGTAGTATCAATTCAAAGCATACATAAAAACCCTTGGTCTACTAGCTTCTCACTTAATCACTACTTGCACAATTTCTACCTAAGACTAACCTAGTTCTAGATATGAAATTCCTTGCCCACTTCCTCTTAATCACAACCCACTGATCGTCCTAATAACAAAAGATAATGGAGACATATATTATTTGGTGCGTGGTTTGAGTGATGATGAAAATATGATAGCAGATCATGACCCACATATTATTCATAAAGTCCGATACCCTCTTTAAACTTGGGTTGAACTTAACTCACACTAAGAAAAACAGATTTTTAAGGTAAGGATTGTTCCCACTGATAAACATATGTTCGGATCAACGTCCATTCAATGTAAAACTCTTAACACCACTAGAAAATAAAATATAAAAGTAAGATTTTTTAATAATGTTTTTGTTGAAGTTGGGCTAATGTAACATTTATAAACAATTTTGATAATACAAACTATTCAAATAACATTAATTGAAAAAAATTCCTAAAAAAATTTTAATTGATAAGATTAACTTTTGTATCTAAAAATAAATCAATTTACATTTAACTTAATTTTAACCAAAATCAATTTTCATCAATGTATAACCAAACATACACTTTGGAGGCTCGCCATGATCAAGGCAACCTTAAAGGTAAAAAATGGTACTTACATGATACATATCACCCATACAAAAGTTCTCAAATCAACCATAGAAGCTAAACCCACAAATTTTTGGATGAGCCAACTTGTTATGAAGGGAACTAAAGTTTCAGCCTTTCAAATTAGGCTTAAATACGTAAGTAGTTGCTGCAAATAGGATCCCATTGAGTTATTGTCTTTGAAGTCACTTATCATTTTAAAAAACCACTGTAAAATTTAATCATTTAACTTTTGTTTCTAAACTCATTTGATTACTGATGTGACATGTGATTAGACGTGTGACATTGACATGACACCATCTAAGAGAAAATAATTACGAGTGAATAGGCAATTACCCACATGAAATTTTAACTTTCGTCAAAAACCGCCCTGACTTTAACAAAATTTCAATTACCATCTGAAATTGCATAACGTTAATCAATTTACCTCCTCCATCAAATTCCTCTAGTAGTGAACATAACGTGACATTTGACTGTCTACGTGGCACTACCACGTGTTTGACGTGTCATGCCACGTCACAAGTGGTAAAAAATTTCAAATATTTTTTTAAAAAGTAAAACTGATTTTTTTTACGGCTATGAGCAAATGCCACATATGTATTTTTAAAAAAAAAAAACGAATTTCATACATCATACACCCTAATTTTAACCTAATATTTTTCCTCCATCACCCAAGCATTTAATTTTGGTTAGTGCTTTTCCTACTCATCAAGCTAAGTTCAATTTTTAAATTTCCCTCCCACAACGTTTACTTTCTACCGATGCATGTACCTAAGGAATGTGAATGTCTACAATTAATATACCCTATTCTCATTTCTGAACTTCCAACGTGATTGTTATTGTTCTCATGTACACCCATTATTCTACTCTCTTTCCCATTCCCATATATACATGTGTCATATATATATATCTATGTTGGTTACAAGCTTTAGTAATAAAGGCAGATACATGTACAATGTTGTACGGCATATACTACTATTTCCCACGCCATTATCTATTCCCACCATATTTCCCATGCATATATTCACTTCCATCCAATAACATTCAAATTTGAATAAGAGTCATGGAGTATAACCTATTGGATACAGTTCCAATGCAAACAAGCGGCGCCTCATTATTACTACCATTTTTCCAATGCTTTATTGTGGGAGTTCTTTTTTCATTGCAGCTATTGTGTGTGTGTGTGTATATATATATATATATATATATATATATACAATCGGTTTTCTTTTTTTCATTGCAGCTATTGTGGTAATTCTTCTTCCCCATTGTTGTATCTTCTGCGGCAAAAAAAGCTCTACAATAGACATTGATTGGCTTCTAAACAATATGGTTAGGAAAATACGTTTCACTTTCAAACTATAAAGTTGATTTCCAAAGTTTACTCTTTCAAACTTATCATGTTGTTGGCTATTAATATTTGCAAGATAGTTTTGATATTCATTATTTGATGATTGTAATTTTGTATTCACAAATCAACCCCGTTACATACAATTGAGTAAATAAAAGAATGCAGACAAGTGAAATGCATCAAATTGAATGGTTCAAATCAAATGCTCTGTTTTTTTTCTTTCTAAACTATTAATTAAGTGTGCATGTATAGTCATGTTAAGTCATTTGATCTCTTCATTGAAAAAGTTTAAATTTATACTTATTATTCTTAATTTTCTAACACAAGTTTAAGGTATACAATCTCACAATTGAAGTATGATATGTTGATTCTTGACATGCCTTTTTCCCACATGCTATTCTATTTCTCTTGCTTTTCTATTCACCATCTCATACATCTCACGTTAAAACATAAATGGGTGCATGTAACATTGTTGGTGTGCTTCATTTTGAATTTGTATTTTTTAGGATTTAAATTAAGAAAGCTACATTACAGGCTGATGCAAGAAATGCGCTTCAATATTTCATGTTATCATGTTTATATAACTAATTAGTCTTTTTTATTTTTGAAGCTATTATATGTTCAGATTTGTATTTACGGCATTTGGTTAGTTAATTTGTTATAGTGGAGAAATTATGATATACTTTAGGTGGTATAGAAAACAAAGGCTTATGTGTATTATTTTTCTTTTGGAATCAATAGTACATGGTTTTATACCTGTATATGTTTTGCAAGGTAAGAATGAGGGAGCTGCTATGGTTAGAATGAGACTACAAATTGAAAGAAAGATTATGAATAAGTCATGACAAATAAATAATTTGACGGAACCGTTATGCATGAGTTAAGGGAAACAAATAATTGGAATTAATATTGATGGAGTTGTCATGCAAGAATAGAGGTTGTAATATGAGGGAGATGGTTAAGGTATATCGCAAGGTGGGTGCTAATCTTGATTTTGTTATTGTTACATGTGACTGCGACATATCCAAGATCATTGTTATCTGTGACATTAGCTTTTCCAGACAATATTTGAAAGTTTGCCAAGTACACCCTCCGGTTTTATATATAAGCAAAAAAAAACAGTTTTCACGGTGATTAAGAAATGCAGTTAAGTGTGTTGATTTTCTAAATTTTGTGTAAAACATAAGTTAAATTGACTATATTGCCCTTTTCTTAAAATTAATGCACCAACATGATTGTACAACTGCATTAGAGAAATTTAATACTGTACACCTTCTGGTTTCCCATCTCACGTGAAAACATGCAAGGCATTGGAAACATCATTCAATTATACGCAAGGCATTTCAGCTTCTTAACACCTCATGAAATTCAATTATATGCAAGGCATTTCAGCTTCTTAAAATTTTGGTGTGCCGCCAAAATTTTCATTTGAATGAATGACATGCAATTTTCATTCCATGTCGAATTTCAAAAGTTTTTTTGGGATGATTCATTTTCCTTATCATGTTCCTATAAATAGGCTATGAACATTTACACTATCACCATCTATGAGTGTTCTTCAATATGGCTTTTGATATTGACTTGAACGAACCTTATAATGATGCCGACGGAGTCGCCGATGGGTCGCCGGTAGATGAAAACAGAGTTGTGTTACCCATCGACTTAAATGTGCAGCCTTACGATGAAGATTACATTTTCGACTTGAATGTTGTCCCGTCACTTGAAGATGATTGTGTAAATGATGCTGAAAATGTCACTGGTGGAAATGAAGCTGATAATATATTTAGAGGTAAATTAGTTAATTTCATTGAAGCTGAGGAATCTATAATGTAGTATAATCAAATGAGTTTTCTTTTTCTTACTTTATTTTTTATAAACTTTTTGTTTCAGGGACCCAAGATGATACAAATGGTGGAGATGAAGACATGAGTGACTTATTTAGTGAAGAAGATGAAGATATGGGTTATACATTAAATGAAGGTGAGACAACTAATTCAAACTATTACATACCATTGTTTGAGATATTATCATTGCTTGCTGTATTAAAGAAGATTAAAATAAACTAGTTTAGTATTAAAATTAAAACATTGTTTTCTTCTTACGTTTCTGTATTTTTTCTTCTTGTATTTAATAACATTAAGAACTTCTTTTTTTAATCATGCAGAGGCAATTATCGTTGAGGAAATTGAACAATCTAACAACAAACGTTCTTTTCTCGACAACAATCAACGGAAGCTTGTTTCTCATTTATTTTTAAATTCAAGTTATAATGGAAAACTTTGTCGTGGGATTGTCAGAACATTGGCATCTTATTTTTCAGTCTCTCAAGATGTCATTTATCGGATTTGGAGGCAAGTAAAAGAAACGGGTGATCCGTGTCATAAGAAATCAAAAAATTGTGGTCGAAAAAGGATCCAAATAGATTTCGACAAAATGCGCAATGCTTCATTAGCTAAGCGTAGCACTCTTCGATCTTTACAAACTGTCTTGGGGCTTAAAACCAAGACAACTTTGCTGAAGTACATAAAAGAAGGAGTCTTACGCCGACATTCAAATGTGCTCAAACAATATTTGAATGATAATAATTTGAAAGCTCGTATTGAATTCTGCTTGGATATGCTTGAGGAGAGTAGCATACCACATGATCCAGTGTTTAAGCCTATGTATAATATTGTTCACATTGATGAAAAATGGTTCTATATAACGAAAAAGTCATCAAACTATTACCTTCTTGCAGATGAGGATGAGCCACATCGTATGTGTAGGAACAAAAATTACATCGGTAAGGTCATGTTTTTAGTTGTTGTGGCTAGGCCAAGATTTGATGGTGATGGTAATGAGACCTTCTCAGGAAAAATTGGTTGCTTTCCAATAGTTCACAAGGTACCAGCACAAAGGTATAGCATCAATAGACCTGCCGGGACACTTGAAACAAAACCAATCACTTCTATAAATAGAGAAGTCACTCGAAATATGTATATCGACGAAGTTTTACCGGCAATCAAAGAAAAATGGCCACGAGAATATGCACATGAAACAATTTGCATTCAACAAGATAATGCACCTTGTCATGTGCCTCTAGATGATGAAGAGTTTTGTAGAGCGGCTTGCGATGGGGGATTCGACATTCGTTTGACTTTTCAACCTCCTAATTATCCCGATTTAAACGTATTGGATTTAGGCTTTTTTTCTGCCATTCAATCTTTGCAGCAACAGGAAGTAACTAATTCGGTTGATGCACTTATTGAAGCTGTGGAAAAATCTTTTGATGCTTTTTCCGCCCAAAGTTCGAACAACATTTTTCTCACACTTCAATCTTGTATGATTGAGATAATGAAGGCGAAAGGATCCAACAACTACAAAATTCCTCACATGGAGAAAGAGATGTTGCTTAGGAGAGGCATGTTACCCACACAACTAAAATGTGACCCGGAATTATTTCAAGAAACTTTTGACTACTTGTATAATGTTGAGGAAATGTGAGGGCAGAAACTTAAACTCTTAAGTACTTGTATTTCATGATTTCTTTTGGTGTACTTGTATAATGTTGAGGAAACTTTTTTATTTCAAGAAATTTTTCAGTATTTTTAGTGTGCCTACTGAATAATTATTGTTTCTTCATTTACATAAAGATAAAATAACATGGCAGCTTTAGAGGGAAGATAATTTGTTTAAGGCTACACGTAATACCACTAACATAAGAAAATCCACTTTTTTATGTTCCATGTTAGATTCACAATTCATTTCAATTATCTTGCCACACGTAGTGCAATGCATGCAAACAAATGAACGCAGACGTGAAAGTTGAGGAATTATAAGTAAAAGAAAGAAAATAAAATACTATAATCGGGACAAATATACACCAGTATCCAAAAATAACAGGTGTAACTCATTTCAGTATCCAAAAACTCATTCCAGTAGTTTCATTATGAAAGAAGGATTAACCAAAGATATCAGGTTAAAAAAAAAACTCATTCCAGTATCCAAAATCACTTTCTATGCCACACCTAGTTCAATGAATCTATGTATATTTTCAGCACATCTTCAATCCCTTTCCTCAACTCTTCATTCTTCAACTCCTCAATCTCAAGTCCATTCTTCAACTCTTCATCCTCCAACTCCTCAATCTCAAGTCCATTCTCCAACTCTTCATCCTTCAACTCCTCAATCTCAAGTCCATTCTCCAACTCTTCATCCTTCAACTCCTCAATCTCATCTTCAGAGTCCATTGTTTCTACTGGAACTTCATTCAGATCAAAGTTTTCCATGTTTAAGTTCAGAAAAGCTCTCTCACATTGTTGGACGAATTTTTGACGCAAATTTTTCACTCTTCCAGATTGCATTACCTCTGGAACTTCACCACAAACACTCATAGAAGACCCATCTTCATTAGGGGCTTTGTTCAACTCAAAATTGTTCTTGTACTGCCCTCCAAATGCTAGATCTTCAAACACCCATGTTTGCTTTGTTGTGACCTCATCATCACTTTTTGACATCACTTCATCTTCAAACAAAGTATCTTGAATTAGGTTGGTATCTCCATCCCCATCAAGTTAGTCTTCAACAACAAGAAGAGAAATATCTTCCAAGTTGCTGTCAATGCCCAAATCAAATGAGGGTACTTCATCAAACCATTTTTGTGGGGATGCCATTTTTTTTTTGAGTTGAAAAGAAGAAGATGAATGGGAGATAGAAAACCGTAAAATGAGTTTTTTTATAATATTGGGTACACCAAGAGATATGGAAAGCTGTTATGGAGAATTGAAATGAATATATTATGAAAAGTTGTTATGGGAAACATGTGTACGTGTATTCCAAGAGGTGATTGAAAACCACAAAAGACTTTAAAGGGGTATATTAGGAATAACATTGTAAAAGTGGTTAATTTTGCTTATATTTGTGACCAAAGATTGATGTTTTTTTTTGCTTATATATGTGACCGGAGGGTGTAAGTACTTGATGAAACACTATATAAGAGATTGGCTTCGAGTGTTTATGTTAGACAAAGATAAAGAAATCTATGACCTTAGGTTCTTCAACACCACTGAGAATGGAGAGGATTAATTGTATGATCAAATTATTTACTTCGAAACTTTGTTTGCCCTTTTTTTCTAGAGCCAACTTCCTAGATAGACTTTAAATGATATATGAAGAACAAGTTTTTAGAAATAGTCATGAAAGATGTCTCTAAAATCAACAGAGAATGACTTATGAATCGAAGCTAGAGATTTGTAATTGTCTAATGGGTAAAATAGTAAATGCTTTTATTTTGAAGTTTGAGATATATATTTTTCAAATTTCTTTTCTTTTTTTGACGTAAATATATTTTTTCAAATTTCTTAATATTCCTATCTATTTTCTTTTAATGTCTTATTTTCACTAATAAAATATAGCGCATTGTACAAGTCCAGGAGGAAGACATTTGTTCTTTGACAATTATTGCAAGTTTATTCTTTTTTATTTTTTTTAAACATTTGTTAGATATGTAGACGAAAAATGCAAACACCACATAACTTACGGGAACTTCTACGGTACACTCATAAATTGAGGTGTACCGGTACTCTTGCTTCCTAATTCAATATATTAATGATCGATTTTATGATATAAAGAGATATTTATTGGAATTTATATTTTAGAAAACATTATTTCATAAGAACAAAAACATCATTCATTGTTTTTAAGAATCATAAGAACAAAAACATCATTCATGTTAATTTAAAGATTTGACATACCGTTTCACTTAAATATTTTAAATGTATTGTAGAATTTGCCAAAACTTACACATATTTACGAGATTCGAGATTAAACCCTCAAATAATGATATTTGCATTGTCATATTAGTTAGACTTATAAATCCCCTCAAATAATAAGGATTTATATTTTTATCATATAAAAATAATTTCAAATTACTAAAAGACCCATAAGTGCACGGGTCAGCAGTCTAGTATATTGTAATACTTATCTTGTGTTTCCTGGAGGAATATATAGCGCTCCTTACACACCGCCTAAGAATTAGGGTTTGATCGGCGATGACAGAAAAGAGAAAGAAACGTGAATCTCTTCCTCCGGTTCTCCCTTCAGACCTCATCATACAAATCCTTTTATGGCTTCCAGTACAGATTCTCATCAGATTCACTTCTGTTTCCAAACACTGGAAATCACTCATCCTCAACCCAAATTTTGCAAAACTCCACCATCAAAAATCTCCCAAAAACACACACACCATACTCACTGCACTCGATCCCGTGTACGATACTTGGGACGTAACTCCATATCCAGTTCGTCGTCTATTACTCGAACAATCGTCTTCTGAGGAAGTGGGGTGTTGGTGTATTGACTATCAGTCTTATTTTATAGTAGGTTCTACTAATGGCTTGGTTTGTTTGGCTGTTGAGAAATTACTTAAAGATCGAAAATATAAACTTGTTATCAAGTTTTGGAACCCTAGTTTAAGGTTAAGATCCAATAAGGCACCGAGTTTGAATATTGGATTGTATGGCATGGCGCGGCTTGGATTCGGCTATGATGATTTGAATGACACATACAAGGTCAGTAAAATTTGAATTACTAATCATTTCGCGCAATTTCTTGGTGATTTTTAAAAGAAAAAATGTTATGATTATGATCTAACGATTTGATAACTATTTGAATGTAATCATTTATTGATCATGATTTGAATGGTAACAAATAATATAATGAATTATGTTGATCATGATTTCTTCAGTTTTTTAATGTATAAGTGATTAGTTTAGTAGCAACTTGGCAAAACTGATTTATTTTCAAAGAGGGGAGAAACATAGTTTTCTGTGTAAGAAAGCGTTGTTGATGTTAACTTGCTTAGCATAATTTGAACAAATTGCTATTGTTCAGCGATACCTTAGTTCGTAAAAAGTGTTGTAAAATATGGCTATAGCACTATTGCAGGGCATAATTTGTTCGAACCCCTATTTCCATTATTGACAACACTGTTGCTTGTATCTCATCTAGCATAACTTTAAGCCTACAATCATGTTCAATAGTTTCAGTATAATATGTTGTTTCTGTAGTGGAAAAAATTGACATCAATGGGGTATGAGTTTAAGCGCTTAAATTTAATCTCGGTTTAATTTTTCTATTTACGTCATGCAAGGTGGTAGCTGTCTTTTGGGATCATACAGCACATAAAATGGAGGGGAGAGTTCATTGTATGGGTGATAGTTGTTGGAGAAAGACTCTTGATTGCCCTGCTTTTCCAATTCTACTGCGAACTTCTAAAGGACCTTTCGTGAATGGTAGTGTTAATTGGTTAGCACTTCACAACTTAAACTGTAATTATTATAAATGGGAAAATGTTACCATCCAACAATTAGTGGTTTTTTCACTTGATCTGCGGAAGGAGACAAGTAAGTATATTTTGCTGCCTGATGGTTTTGGTGAGTTGCCCCAAGATGAACCAGCTCTTGCTGTTTTGAGGGGTCGCCTCTGCCTTTATTATGATCACATGAGAACACATTTTGTTTTGTGGGAAATGAGAGAGTTTGGAGTTCAAGAATCTTGGACTCGATTGGTGAATGTCAGTTATGTGCATCTTAAATTTTATGGTATTGTGCCTCGTTTTCTGCTGTTGCCAGTGTGTCTGTCCGAAAATGGAGATGTTTTGTTGCTGGCTAACTACGAAGTAAATCTTTTAGATTTTGTTATTATGTATAATCGGAGAGATAATAAAGTTGAATTTCTTCGACTTCCTAACAGCAAAATTTGGGCTGCCGATGAACATATGCATGGCTTGGTTTTGCCTCTTCCTCATCCACATTAAGCTCCTCTACGTCATTTGTTTGTTTTCAGAACTTTTTCTAGACTATGAAAGTGGCGTGATGGCTATCAATGGTTCCTTAAATGTGTTTTGCTTAGCTTCTTTGACTATTTTGTTGTATGATTTTGTCGGTACTTATAACTAGTTGTTGTATCAAGTCTTTGGATTGGATGATGATGTTTTAATTTTATATTAATTAGTATGAGTTAGTTTTCAAAATAATGCAGAGATAATAGCCATAGTTAATTTGTATTTCTCCACTAACTATTTAGTTCATTTTCTCCAAACTTTCTTTTACATCATATATATAATGATACTGTGTCAACTGATTTCTTTTTAACATGTCAGCCTGCTACTTATAACTATTTTGTTGTATGATTTCATCAGTACTTATAAGTTATAACTAGTTGTCGGATCAAAGTTGGTACAGCAAAGATCTCTTCACATTATCAATTAATTAAAAACTCTTCAAACTATAAAATGACATGCATCGGTGTTGTCTTGGACATGTGTCGGGCATCAGACATACATTCGATTAGAAAAGTCGGTGCTATAGAGATAATAATTAGTAATGTCAATTCTTAGAATCATTTTGAGTTTGATACAAAAGTCACATTTGATGACATCTTGATTACAGAACACATTTTCCAAACTCAAGAAGCCCCCAAATTATTTTTCATGTGTTAGAAAATTAGTTGTTGAATTATATCTGAAGTTGTTTGCACTTAGCCATTAAAATTCATGATGTAAACCATCTTTTTAGGCTTCAGTTAGTTTCTTTTGAAGAACATAATTAAAATGTCATTCTTATAATCTATGTTTAGATTTCTTAGATTTACCAGAATCTTTTCTATCAGCTTATCATTAAAACTGACATAGCCACTTGCAAGAGAATTTTGACAATTTGATTTAACTATTTAATAGTTAGTCTTCTGTATCAGGAATATAAGTAATGAAAATTTATGTTTTACAGAACCATACGTTGAACTCATAAATTAAATGAGCAACACTTTCTTTGTCGTTGAATAAACTTCACCTCGAAGTTGGAACCTCGAAGTTGGAATGTAAAGCTAACTCAGAAATAATATAAGAAACAATAATAGAAAATTCAGAAGTTCTATGATGACTAGCTGTTAGAGATGCCACAAATGTCCGGGAATCTTATTCAAAACTCATAGACTTCCATCCGTTGGTAATGGTGAACCTGATTGCTTCAAGAAGTGCTAAAGCTTCGCCTTCAAATACCGACATATGACCCTTCCTCCATTGCGCTTGAGCTGCCACAAATCGGCCATCTGAATCACAAACACAACACCTAAAAGAAGTGGACCGGTCTGCTTGTTGGAATTCCACATCTACATTGCAATTCAACAACCCTTATGTTATTTTAGTTTTCGCTCATGTTTTTATGTGGGAAGGGTCATTTGTTTTTGTTATCGCTTGTTTTGAGTACTTCTTGTACTCAACTTTTTATATGTTTGGACTCTTATATGAGATATATCATTTTCCTATATTTACATATAATATATTTGCCGTTAAAAAAAACAACCCATAAGTTGTTCTTTCTTACGCTGTTGTATGTTGTTCATGGGAAACACTCCTTCGTGGTTGATCGTTTGCTTGAACATGCCCTTCATTCCATTACTGCCAACTGTCTAGAGTTGTACGCCCCACATTAGCTGCATGTTGACGAACATCATTTCACATTACATCATTTCTAGCTGACCATAACTTCCAAAAAAGTATAGCCATACTCCCCGATGTATCCTTTTCGTCCTACAAACATCGAAAACAAAGTCTGCAAGGTTATTAAATCATCCTGATTGCTGCTGCAAGCCTGTAGATAGACCAGTCCAATACCAACAATCTTTTGCAACTTCAGACACCATAATCGCATGCCACTTATCCTCTACTGTTGAATTACACGAAGCACAAATATATGAGTACGGAACATACCTTTGTCGTAATTTAACACGGGCTGGAACACATCAATTACACCATATGATAATTTGCAGATCTCAATTTGTTTTTGGATATGGTGGGAAATGGTTAACGGTTGTTAAACTTAAACCATTATTGGTTTTTTATATGTTCCGACTCTTAAGCCTCTTACCATACTAAAACTTAACAATATCTTGTTTCCCAAAAACATCAAAAATATTGATTACACATCATTTCACAATGAAGATCCATATTGTCATTGACCTTAACCTCATAAAATTAGACCCTATAACCAGAATGTTCTCACAACATGAAATAGTTTAGTCGAACTAATTCAAGTTATTATGCTAAATTTTTATTTTCTTAAGCTTCCAATTTGTTAAAGGACAGATAGACTAGATTTTTCTATTACTTGTATTCTAAGGAACTGTGTGTAATAGCTTAGTTTAACCATTTGTAACTGAACAAGTTTGTATTATTAGTTTGCTACAATTAGTTAAGTAACAATGATTAAGATAGAGTTGGTTTTTCCTACACTATATATATATATATATATATAGTGACTCATTGTATCATTGTCTTCTTCAAGATTTGAACATTGCAAGCTTGGTTTCTTTTCAATGGAGGTTGAGACCAACCTTCAGCAGCACCCTCTTCATCCATAATCAAATCACCAACACCATTTTCAAGGATATCGCATAAATCTTCATCTAAGCCCATGATATGACTATACATCCTGATATTTCACCAAGAAAAAATATCAGGATCTCCATTAAACATGTGAGACTTGTTTGAACCAGATGACTTATCATCAATACCATTATCATATGATACAGCAGCACCTGAAACACTTCCACCAGTTGACATGTTTTTCTCAGATCATTTCTGTCACACTATAAAGTGAAAGACAACAGAATCAGAGCTCTTATACCTACTGAAGGTGAGAAAAATACAAGAAGAGAGGTTGAATTGTGCTAGATTTTTCTTTTTTTTAAACTAAGTCCATAGTTTGATAGAGTTTAGATCTTGGAGCAATGTTCAGAGTTTAAATGCAGCGGATAAAGTAAAGATAGAGAGAGAAGAGAAAGACACAAACTAATTATACTGGTTCCTTCCACAATCCGGAAGTAGTCCAGTTCCCCTTGCACTTTCAAGGAGATTTCACTATAATCCAAATCTGATAACAAATGTTCAAGCACACAAGCAAGAGACTTCAAATACTCAAGCACACAAGCAAGAGACTTCAAATACTCAAGCACACAAACAAGATATTTCCTATGCTCAAGAATAAAAGCAAGAGGCTTTTAAACAAACAAATTACAAAGAAATATGTTTGAGTTTGAACACTTGATATATAATCAGTGGTGTTCATAATACAAGTCAAATCAAATTCTTAAGACTCTATAATTTTTAAGATATGAAAGTTGTTAAGAAATTATAAGTGTTTGATGTACAGAAATTTAAGCAGAGTTTTGACATAGTTAAAACGTTGTAGAGTCTCTCCTAATCTTCAAGTGTTCACTCCTTTATATAGAGGTGTGAAAGATACGTTGTAGAAGTGCCAACACATCAAAGAGTTGTTGTTGAACCTTGACCAATCACCAATGATCTGTTGCTTGATTTGGTTAATGTCCTAGCATGGAATAATTTGAAATTCATTTCTTGTATAGAGAATTAACCAGCAGAGACACAATTGTAGCTTGTACTATGCGCAGACAATAGAGGAGTAGTGGAGTAGTGGTTTGTACAATTGTACTATTGTCATTTCTCTGACCTCCTTCAGTGGATAAGTATCCATTGTCTTCTAATTCCTCTGAAATAGTCGTTGCTCCATGCTTCTATTCCTTCTGCAATCTTGTGTCTTCAAATAACCAAATAAACAGTATTCAGGTTCAGACTCTGAAGGCTTCCGACTCTGGTGGCTTTTAATTCTGACTGTCAGCTTCTGATGATGTTTAGACTCTGACTTGCAACATAGCTTCCCTTGAAAATTATTTTGCTCTAATTTGCTCTTCCAGAACCAATTCCTTGTTTTAAGACTGATAAATTTTAGTCTATGGTCCTGCACAATTGAACAAATATTAGCATATCCAATTGAATTTTTAATACCTTGTTATCATTAAAATTTAAGGTGGCATGTTAAACACATTTCGTTCCAACACATTGTATTAGAAATTACTTTTTATTATATTAATATTTTTTGTAATACGTTAACAAATATAAGATTACGAAATAGTGAAAATAATATTCTACTTTTTCAAATAAGAAATAAATCAAGTATTTATTTTTTTTCGAATGACACCAACAATATCACATTTTTATAGTTTAATTTGTTTAAAGGTAGAAAGTAGTGACATAAAAATATGTTGGAATATTGGTGTGAAATTGGAAGAAGGATCCTTAAGATTGGTGATCCATTGGTTTTGCATATGATAATTTTCAAATCTCAATTTCTTTTTGGATATGGTGGGAAATGGTTAAGGGTTGTTAAACTTAAACCATTATTGGTTTCTTATATGTTCCGACTCTTAAGCCTCTTACCATACTAAAACTTAACAATCTCTTATTTCCCCAAAACACCAAAAATATTGATTACACATCATTTCATAATGAAGATCCATATTGTCATTGACCTTAACCTCATAAAATTAGACCCTAACCATAATGTTCTCACAACATGAAATAGTTTAGCCGAACTAATTCAAGTTATTATGCTAAATTTTTATTTTTTTAAGCTTCCAATTTGTTAAAGGACAGATAGATTAGATTTTTCTATTACTTGTATTCTAAGGAACTGTGTGTAATAGCTTAGTTTAACCATTTGAAACTGAACAAGTTTGTATTATTAGTTTGTTACAATTAGTTAAGTAACTATGGTTAAGATAGAGTTGGTTTTTCCTACACACTATATATATATATATATATATATATATATATATATATATATATATATATATATAGTGACTCATTGTATCATTGTCTTCTTCAAGATTTGGACATTGCAAGCTTGGTTTCATTTCAATGGAGGTTGAGATCAACTTTCAGCAGCACCCTCTTCATCCATAATCAAATCACCAACACCATTTTCAAGGATATTGCATAATTCTTCATCTAAACCCATGATATGACTATACATCCTGATTTTTCACCAAGAAAAAGTATCAGAATCTCCATTAAACATGGGAGACTTGTTTGAACCAGATGACTTATCATCAGTACCATTATCATATGATACAGCACCACCTGAAACACTTCCACCAGTTGACATGTTTTTCTCAAATCATTTCTGTCACACTATTAAGTGATAAGACAACAGAATCGGAGCTCTTATACCAACTGAAGGTGAGAAAAATACAAGAAGAGAGGTAGAATTGTGCTAGATTTTTCTTCTTTTTAAACTAAGTCCAGAGTTTGATAGAGTTTAGATCCTGGAGCAATGTTCAGAGTTTAAATGCAGCAGATAAAGTAAAGATAGAGAGAGAAGAGAAAGACACAAAATAATTATACTGGTTCCTTCCACAATCCCGAAGTAGTCCAGTCCCCCTTGCACTTACAAGGAGATTTCACTATAATCCAAATCTGATTACAAATGTTCAAGCACACAAGCAAGAGACTTCAAATACTCAAGCACAAAAGCACACAAACAAGATATTTCCTATGCTTAAGAAAAAAAACAAGAGACTTTTAAACAAACAAATTACAAAGAAATATGTTTGAGTTTGAACACTTGATATATAATCAGTGGTGTTCACAATACAAGTCAAATCAGATTCTTAAGACTCTAGAATTTTCAAGATATGAAAATTGTTAAGAAATTATAAGTGTTTGATGTACAGAAATTTAAGCAGTGTTTTGACATAGTTAAAACGTTGTAGACTCTCTCCTAATCTTCAAGTGTTCACTCCTTTATATAGAGGTGTTAAAGATACGTTGTAGAAGTGCCAGCACATCAAAGAGTTGTTGTTGAAGCTTGACCAATCACCAATGATCTGTTGCTTGATTTGGTTAATGTCCTAGCATGGAATAATTTGAAATTCATTCCTTGTATAGAGAATTAACCAGCAGAAACACAATTGTAGCTTGTACTATGCGCTGACAATAGAGGAGTATTGGAGTAGTGGTTTGTACAATTGTACTATTGTCATTTCTCTGACCTCCTTCAGTGGATAAGCATCCATTGTCTTCTAATTCCTCTGAAATAGTCGTTGCTCCATGCTTCTATTCCTTCTGCAATCTTGTGTTTTCAAATAACCAAATAAACAGTATTCAGGTTCAGACTCTAAAGGCTTTAGACTCTGGTGGCTTTTGATTCTGACTGTCAGCTTCTGATGATGTTTAGACTCTGACTTGCAACACAGCTTCCCTTGAAAATTCTTTTGCTCTAATTTGCTCTTCCAGAACCAATTCCTTGTTTTAAGACTGATAAATTTTAGTCTATGGTCCTGCACACTTGAACAAATATTAGCATATCCAATTGAATTTTTAATACCTTGTTATCATTAAAATTTAAGGTGGCATGTTAAACACATTTCGTTCCAACACATTGTATTAGAAATTACTTTTTATTATATTAATATTTTTTGAAATACGTTAACAAATATAAGATTACGAAATAGTGAAAATAATATTCTACTTTTTCAAATAAGAAATAAATCAAGTATTTATTTTTTTCGAATGACACCAACAATATCACATTTTTATAGTTTAATTTGTTTAAAGGTAGAAAGTACTGACATAAAAATATGTTGGAATATTGGTGTGAAATTGGAAGAAGGATCCTTAAGATTGGTGATCCATTGGTTTTGCATATGATAATTTTCAGATCTCAATTTGTTTTTGGATATGGTGGGAAATGGTTAAGGGTTGTTAAACTTAAACCATTATTGGTTTCTTATATGTTCCGACTCTTAAGCCTCTTACCATACTAAAACTTAACAATCTCTTATTTCCCCAAAACACCAAAAATATTGATTACACATCATTTCATAATGAAGATCCATATTGTCATTGACCTTAACCTCATAAAATTAGACCCTAACCATAATGTTCTCACAACATGAAATAGTTTAGTCGAACTAATTCAAGTTATTATGCTAAATTTTTATTTTTTTAAGCTTCCAATTTGTTAAAGGACAAATAGATTAAATTTTTCTATTACTTGTATTCTAAGGAACTGTGTGTAATAGCTTAGTTTAACCATTTGAAACTGAACAAGTTTGTATTATTAGTTTGTTATAATTAGTTAAGTAACTATGGTTAAGATAGAGTTGGTTTTTCCTACACACTATATATATATATATATATATATATATATATATAGTGACTCATTGTATCATTGTCTTCTTCAAGATTTGGACATTGCAAGCTTGGTTTCTTTTCAATGGAGGTTGAGATCAACTTTCAGCAGCACCCTCTTCATCCATAATCAAATCACCAACACCATTTTCAAGGATATTGCATAATTCTTTATCTAAACCCATGATATGACTATACATCCTGATTTTTCACCAAGAAAAAGTATCAGGATCTCCATTAAACATGGGAGCCTTGTTTGAACCAGATGACTTATCATCAGTACCATTATCATATGATACAGCACCACCTAAAACACTTCCACCAGTTTACATGTTTTTCTCAAATCATTTCTGTCACACTATTAAGTGATAAGACAACAGAATCGGAGCTCTTATACCAACTGAAGGTGAGAAAAATACAAGAAGAGAGGTTGAATTGTGCTAGATTTTTCTTCTTTTTAAACTAAGTCCAGAGTTTGATAGAGTTTAGATCCTGGAGCAATGTTCAGAGTTTAAATGCAGCAGATAAAGTAAAGATAGAGAGAGAAGAGAAAGACACAAAATAATTATACTGGTTCCTTCCAAAATCCCGAAGTAGTCCAGTCCCCCTTGCACTTACAAGGAGATTTCACTATAATCCAAATCTGATTACAAATGTTCAAACACACAAGCAAGAGACTTCAAATACTCAAGCACAAAAGCACACAAACAAGATATTTCCTATGCTCAAGAACAAAAACAAGAGACTTTTAAACAAACAAATTACAAAGAAATATGTTTGAGTTTGAACACTTGATATATAATCAGTGGTGTTCACAATACAAGTCAAATCAGATTCTTAAGACTCTAGAATTTTCAAGATATGAAAATTGTTAAGAAATTATAAGTGTTTGATGTATAGAAATTTAAGCAGTGTTTTGACATAGTTAAAACGTTGTAGACTCTCTCCTAATCTTCAAGTGTTCACTCCTTTATATAGAGGTGTTAAAGATACGTTGTAGAAGTGCCAGCACATCAAAGAGTTGTTGTTGAAGCTTGACCAATCACCAATGATCTGTTGCTTGATTTGGTTAATGTCCTAGCATGGAATAATTTGAAATTCATTCCTTGTATAGAGAATTAACCAGCAGAGACACAATTGTAGCTTGTACTATGCGCAGACAATAGAGGAGTATTGGAGTAGTGGTTTGTACAATTGTACTATTGTCATTTCTCTGACCTCCTTCAGTGGATAAGCATCCATTGTCTTCTAATTCCTCTGAAATAGTCGTTGCTCCATGCTTCTATTCCTTCTGCAATCTTGTGTTTTCAAATAACCAAATAAACAGTATTCAGGTTCAGACTCTAAAGGCTTTAGACTCTGGTGGCTTTTGATTCTGACTGTCAGCTTCTGATGATGTTTAGACTCTGACTTGCAACACAGCTTCCCTTGAAAATTCTTTTGCTCTAATTTGCTCTTCCAGAACCAATTCCTTGTTTTAAGACTGATAAATTTTAGTCTATGGTCCTGCACACTTGAACAAATATTAGCATATCCAATTCAATTTTTAATACCTTGTTATCATTAAAATTTAAGGTGGCATGTTAAACACATTTCGTTCCAACACATTGTATTAGAAATTACTTTTTATTATATTAATATTTTTTGAAATACGTTAACAAATATAAGATTACGAAATAGTGAAAATAATATTCTACTTTTTCAAATAAGAAATAAATCAAGTATTTATTTTTTTCGAATGACACCAACAATATCACATTTTTATAGTTTAATTTGTTTAAAGGTAGAAAGTAGTGACATAAAAATATGTTGGAATATTGGTGTGAAATTGGAAGAAGGATCCTTAAGATTGGTGATCCATTGGTTTTGCATATGATAATTTTCAAATCTCAATTTCTTTTTGGATATGGTGGGAAATGGTTAACGGTTGTTAAACTTAAACCATTATTGGTTTCTTATATGTTCCGACTCTTAAGCCTCTTACCATACTAAAACTTAACAATCTCTTATTTCCCCAAAACACCAAAAATATTGATTACACATCATTTCATAATGAAGATCCATATTGTCATTGACCTTAACCTCATAAAATTAGACCCTAACCATAATGTTCTCACAACATGAAATAGTTTAGTCGAACTAATTCAAGTTATTATGCTAAATTTTTATTTTTTTAAGCTTCCAATTTGTTAAAGGACAAATAGATTAGATTTTTCTATTACTTGTATTCTAAGGAACTGTGTGTAATAGCTTAGTTTAACCATTTGAAACTGAACAAGTTTGTATTATTAGTTTGTTACAATTAGTTAAGTAACTATGGTTAAGATAGAGTTGGTTTTTCCTACACACTATATATATATATATATAGTGACTCATTGTATCATTGTCTTCTTCAAGATTTGGACATTGCAAGCTTGGTTTCTTTTCAATGGAGGTTGAGATCAACTTTCAGCAGCACCCTCTTCATCCATAATCAAATCACTAACACCATTTTCAAGGATATTGCATAATTCTTCATCTAAACCCATGATATGACTATACATCCTGATTTTTCACCAAGAAAAAGTATCAGGATCTCCAATAAACATGGGAGACTTGTTTGAACCAGATGACTTATCATCAGTACCATTATAATATGATACAGCACCACCTGAAACACTTCCACCAGTTGACATGTTTTTCTCAAATCATTTCTGTCACACTATTAAGTGATAAGACAACAGAATCGGAGCTCTTATACCAACTGAAGGTGAGAAAAATACAAGAAGAGAGGTAGAATTGTGCTAGATTTTTCTTCTTTTTAAACTAAGTCCAGAGTTTGATAGAGTTTAGATCCTGGAGCAATGTTCAGAGTTTAAATGCAGCAGATAAAGTAAAGATAGAGAGAGAAGAGAAAGACACAAAATAATTATACTGGTTCCTTCCACAATCCCGAAGTAGTCCAGTCCCCCTTGCACTTACAAGGAGATTTCACTATAATCCAAATCTGATTACAAATGTTCAAGCACACAAGCAAGAGACTTCAAATACTCAAGCACAAAAGCACACAAACAAGATATTTCCTATGCTTAAGAAAAAAAACAAGAGACTTTTAAACAAACAAATTACAAAGAAATATGTTTGAGTTTGAACACTTGATATATAATCAGTGGTGTTCACAATACAAGTCAAATCAGATTCTTAAGACTCTAGAATTTTCAAGATATGAAAATTGTTAAGAAATTATAAGTGTTTGATGTACAGAAATTTAAGCAGTGTTTTGACATAGTTAAAACGTTGTAGACTCTCTCCTAATCTTCAAGTGTTCACTCCTTTATATAGAGGTGTGAAAGATACGTTGTAGAAGTGCCAGCACATCAAAGAGTTGTTGTTGAAGCTTGACCAATCACCAATGATCTGTTGCTTGATTTGGTTAATGTCCTAGCATGGAATAATTTGAAATTCATTCCTTGTATAGAGAATTAACCAGCAGAGACACAATTGTAGCTTGTACTATGCGCAGACAATAGAGGAGTATTGGAGTAGTGGTTTGTACAATTGTACTATTGTCATTTCTCTGACCTCCTTCAGTGGATAAGCATCCATTGTCTTCTAATTCCTTTGAAATAGTCGTTGCTCCATGCTTCTATTCCTTCTGCAATCTTGTGTTTTCAAATAACCAAATAAACAGTATTCAGGTTCAGACTCTAAAGGCTTTAGACTCTGGTGGCTTTTGATTCTGACTGTCAGCTTCTGATGATGTTTAGACTCTGACTTGCAACACAGCTTCCCTTGAAAATTCTTTTGCTCTAATTTGCTCTTCCAGAACCAATTCCTTGTTTTAAGACTGATAAATTTTAGTCTATGGTCCTGCACACTTGAACAAATATTAGCATATCCAATTGAATTTTTAATACCTTGTTATCATTAAAATTTAAGGGGGCATGTTAAACACATTTCGTTCCAACACATTGTATTATAAATTACTTTTTATTATATTAATATTTTTTGAAATACGTTAAAAAATATAAGATTACGAAATAGTGAAAATAATATTCTACTTTTTCAAATAAGAAATAAATCAAGTATTTATTTTTTTCGAATGACACCAACAATATCACATTTTTATAGTTTAATTTGTTTAAAGGTAGAAAGTAGTGATATAAAAATATGTTGGAACATTGGTGTGAAATTGGAAGAAGGATCCTTTAGATTGGTGATCCATTGGTTTTGCATATGATAATTTTCAGGTCTCAATTTGTTTTTGGATATGGTTAAGGGTTGTTAAACTTAAACCATTATTGGTTTCTTATATGTTCCGACTCTAAAGCTCTTACCATACTAAAACTTAACAATCTCTTGTTTCCCCAAAACACCAAAAATATTGATTACACGTCATTTCATAATGAAGATCCATATTGTCATTGACTTTAACCTCATAAAATTAGACTCTAACCAGAATGTTCTCACAACATGAAATAGTTTAGTCGAACAAATTCAAGTTATTATGCTAAATTTTTATTTTTTTAAGCTTCCAATTTGTTAAAGGACAGATAGATTAGATTTTTCTATAACTTGTATTCTAAGTAACTGTGTGTAATAGCTTCGCTTAACCAATTGTAACTGAATTAGTTTGTATTATTAGTTAGTTACAGTTAATTAAGTAATTATGGTTAAGATATAGTTGGTTTTTCCTACTCTCTCTCTCTCTCTCTATATATATATATATATATATATATATATATATATAGTGACTCATTGTATCACATAATTGATAATAATAAAATTTTCTTCTCTCTCTTTTTTCATTGTCTTCTTCAAGCTCTGCACATTGCAAGCTTGGTTTCTTTTCCTTGGAGGTTGAGATCAACCTTCAGCAGCACCCTCTTCATCCAGAACCAAATCACTAACACTATGTTTAAGTATATCTGATACTTCTTCATCTAAGCCCATGATAAGATTATACATCTGGATTTTTCACCAGGAAAAAAGTATCAGGATCTCCATTAAACATAGGAGACTGTCAGCTTATGTTGGCATGTTAAACACATTTCGTTCCAACACATTGTATTATAAATTACTTTTTATTATATTAATATTTTTTAAAAGAATACGTAACAAATATAAGATTAAGAAATAGTGAAAATAATATTTTACTTTTTTAAATAAGGAATAAATCAAGTATTTATTGCTTTCGAATGACACCAACAATATCACATTTTTATAGTTTAATTTGTTTAAAGGTAAAATATAAATAGTGACCTAAAAATCTGGAAACGTGATTGATTGCAGTCAATAAAAGGGTGCAGTCATTGCATTCAAAGAACATCAACCGTTGGATCCATCCAACCACTAAATACTTTCAAATGACAAAAAACATCGGCAACCAGTATTCCATTGAAAAACTCCCCTTCTTCAACCTCTGGCCATTGCAGACATATATATTTTTTTTTTACAATTCCTAAACATTATAATAAAGGTACGAAACGCTAATTAAACAAAATTATGTTATAAATTTATTCCCCATCTACCCGTAGGAGAAACGAAACATGAATTGTTTGAAGCTGAGGGTTTCAAATTGGCATCTCAGCTTGTTGAGGGTTTCACAGAAAAGAGAAAAAAAAAACTCATCTTGTTAATTAGGGAATCCAACAATAGAAATTGGTGCTACTTTATTGGATGATTTTTTATTTATTTAAGATGAATATACAACATCAGTGATTCGATGTTGTTGAAACTTCCTTAAGAGCTTACAAAGCCTTCATTTTCACAAGATGTTACATTTTAAGTTGAAATTGCCCCTGTTATGAGCACCTCAATGGAAGAATTAAAGGATATCTACAAACAAACAATGGCGGCGATAATTGTTATAAACAAATAGATACAGAACTGCCAAGAGGGGGTTGAATGGGTCGGTGCTTCACATAGAAGGAGAAATGACAAACTGGGGAAAATTGAAAGTTTTTGGTGGTTGGATGGATCCGGTGGTTGTGGTTCTTTGACTGCAGTGACTGCACCATTTTATCGACTGCAGTCAATCATGGTCCAAAAATCTGTTGGAACATTGGTTTGAAATTGGAAGAAAGGATCCTTAGGATTGGTGATCCATTGGTTTTGCAGTACACGACTAATGGGGAAGTGTAAGAAATTGTACCATTCAAGTGGAAAACAAAGTTGCACCATAAAGCAAGCAAAATACTAACGATGTTAAAAGATTTCGCAAGGATAGTGTCCAGAATTCAGATTGCCTCTATTTGCTATGAAATATCAAATAGCTAGCATACAAAATTACAAATTACTTCAACAAAGCCTCGTATTTGTGATTCTTGCTACTACTATATATTTCTCAATAATGTTTAAAAACTTTTATATACGTGTTCATTGATGAGATAAGGCCATAAAAGTATCTTATTTTAAGTGTATTTTCAGTACTTTTGTTCTATACATGCACATCTAGTGTATGCTTGTTTATTTTACTAAAGCTTAGCATTTTCTTTTATAGAGTTGACATTGGGTGACTTGAAATATTCTTAAAGATAAAAACATGTGCTTGTATCTTCTTATGTGAAATGTGTTTTTAGTTAGCTTGGGATTAATATGATTTTAAGATTAGTTGGCATTGGGTTAGAACTAGTTTACATTAGACCAATTTTTTTTCCAGGATCTAATCAGTTTTATAGGTATCATATTGGAATTAGAACAACTTCATATATGACAGAAACTTATGTCACCCTCAGAGGCATATATGTTTCCAACATATGAAGCATACTAAACCGCATAGTAGGACGATGTAGACTATATATACAACAAAAATTATGATAAGATTGAATTCGTTCAACAAAAACGGACCATCAAGATATTGATTTCTTTCAACCTAGAATTGGTAACTCTATGAGAGAAGGTTTCACTTCAAAGATATACTAAATATAGAATATAAATTTATAAAAACATCCATAATCAATTTGAGATAAAAAAAGATCTTTTGTAGCGTCAGTGTAGTTAATTAACTTAGTATTAGCTACTACAATTATTTTTAGCTAGAATTAATAACAAAATGTAGCATTTAATTTTAAAATGTTAACAAGGCACAATTTTTTTTCGATAATTTTTTTTTTCATTAATAGTTGTCGAAACAAACATCACAATAGAAAAGCTCCATCCAACTTCTATGAAGAGTTGTTAGGAAATCACGCTATCATTTGCTTAAAAGTTTGAACAAAAACCAAAGGTGCCAACAAGTCTTAGAAGCATACTAGACCATACAACACTACAAACACAACAAATCAAAATACAAAACAACACCCCAAAAAAGAACAAGTTCCTTGTAGTTAAATACGACACCATATCAACCAAATGAGGTAGTAAGCCATGTAGTAGCACACACCAGGAAACAATCCGACTCCAAGGACCATTTGTAGCAAGAATAATAAAACTGCGTCCACCTTATGGCACAAAACAGTACACCTTCGATTTAAATCAAACGAGACAAATAGAATAACTAAAACCAAATGACTGATCAGCTTGCAATGAAAACAGAAACTTGACGAAGAGTCGGACCACACCTGCAAAACAAACCGAAACATACAAACAGTCAGACACCATACATAAGAGGTTAGCCAGAATTATAAAAACTACAAAACTGATCATTATAGGTTAAACAACTGAGGTCAACCACTCTACTAATGACCTTCTATGAGTTCTCGCTACAAAATTCATCTTGAATCTTGATTAGTTTTGTGATAGAAATTGGTATCATTTAAAAAAGTAGCGTTAAGTGCTGCCAAAATCTTTAAATATACTAGTGAAACATATATTCTTGTAATAAATTCATATCCTTTTGTACAACTACAACAATATTCATATCATACTTAAATGGTCCTACAAATAAAAGAATTCAAATTACTCATAGATTTGGAGATTTTCACTTTCCTTTACACAAAAATGAGTAGAAATGAAAAAACAGCACAATTATTAAGCAGTAAATTGCTACGAATGTTTAAAAAAAAAAACTAAATAGACACCAAGAAGGTAATTAAAGTCTTCTATAGAACAATCACAATAACTTCAGAGAATTTAGCTACAATAAGCATCTTTCCTCCAACAGTCTTGACATGTATCATAAAATACATTGAATTTGCTCAAAGTTAGGCAAGGAAGTGAAACAACAAACCACAGGAAAAGAACAAGGAAACATGAAAAGTCGAAGAAATTAACTTCTACTGAGATACAATAATGCAAGTATGTACCAAAAGTGACTCAAGGGTTTCTTGTTATTAACAACTAGAGTCAATCATCAATATATATATATATATATAAGGGGCTGCTAAATAGAATATGAGTTTTTGGCAAAAAAAAAAAAAAAAACAAGTAGGTTTAGATGGGTATAAATTAGCAGTCATATATATATATATATATATATATATATATATATATATAGATTTGAAAAAACTTTATACACTTAATATGTGAGAATTTTTTGAAGTAAAAGACATAATCACACAATTGAAACCAAATTCATGAATTAACATAAATTTAAACATGAAATAACATCAATATTGAATTGCAAATGCATTATAGGCTTAAAATATACATAGATGATTGAGTTTTAAACATGGTAATAGGACATGTTAGTTCATTAAACATATTCATACATAAGTTCACACAATAAAGCTATCGGTGAAGAAAAACTTACTTTCAACCGATTAAAACCAAGCTTTCGACATAATCGTGGATGAATAACCAAGATATGTTATTGTACATTCTAGTTTTCCTTGCTTTGTTAGTTCTCCGGTTGTAGAGAATTGCTCGGTCATTTTGGTTGTTTGCCAAAACCAAAGTATCACCATTCTCAGATAGATGCAATGGTCTTATTCTAAAAAGTGCGCTACGATCAATTTCATGATAGAATTGAACATCCTGATAGGTAAATTTAAGGAATTGGGTCCAAGAATTTTCATTTCCCAATTCCATCAATTTCCATATAACAAAATCAGTTTCCTTTAAATCGTGATAAACACATAGGGAGTTCATCAGCACACAAACATTTCCCCATACATGTAACCCCTCATCAAAAGGCAGAAGCATCTCTATGTATGTCTCTGTAGCTAGATCTAGTGAAATAACCGCAAATTTCTTAACACAATTATGATCGCTACGATAGGCCAACCAATTAACAGTGTTATCCAAATATACACCTTCACACAAACTAGAATTACGGAAGACTGGTCTAGCACCAAATGGAAATCTTTGAATATGTCTCCAAACATTATCACCCAAACTAAAGACTTTTACTTCGTTACCAGTTGAACTTAATGCCACAACCTTATAAGTGTCGGTTAAACTATCATAACCAAACACGAACCCATAAAATCTTGAAATATGCATGTCATTAAAATAGACATCGGATCCTAATACATCAGATATTTTTCTGGTAGCGGGGTTCCAAAAACGGAACCACACTTTTTTATACCTAGTACTCTCGTTAGAATAACCGGCCAAACAGATCATTCCATTGTAGGAACCAAGAACCACGCGACAATTTTTGTCACTCAATCGATAGTAGGGATCCTTAGGATGTCTGATCCAACGGTTTTCTAGTAAACAACTAACAGGGAAGTGTATGAAACTAGAACGATTTTCCAAGAAATAACAACCCCGTGTAGGGACTATTGATGAGAAGTATGGGTTTCGTGTAGATCGTCTAAGGTGCATTTTGATGAATGAAGGACGAGAGATGAGAGTTTTCCATGACTTACTGACGCACTTCATCTTAATAAGAGATTTTACTGGAAGCCACGATAGTATTTCAGTGATAACCTCGTCAGGGAGATTTACATCTAGCAACAGTGACTGATTGGATTGATGACGACGCCGCGTCATTGGTGGTGGCATGAAATTCATCAGAGCAACATAGACTACGCATACAAATAAAAAAGAAATCATTATGCGAGACAAATAATTATAATATCGTACGCAAATGATGTATAGAACACCAGAGAGGAATTACAGTTAAGTGTTTTGTTGTAAACAAATAGTTTATAGGAATTATACAAAATGATTTATAGATGTTATTGAAAACAAATAGTTTTTCCTCACCCTTCAAAAAAATAAATATATTTTGATAAAAAAATTATTATATTTGTTCATTTCACATTTAACAACATTAAATTTTAAAATAAGTTTGACCAAGCATTTACTTCATTTCTTATCTTCCTTCTTCTATAAGTTTGACCAAGCATTTATTTCATTTCTTATTTAAATAAATAATATAATATTTTTACTATTTCCTAATTTTTAGTTTTGACCATGTATTCTTTTAATAATTAACAAAAGATTAAAAAATTATTTCCTAATATTTATTTTTGACCAACGAATCTTTTAATAAATATCAAAATTTTATATAAGAAAATCAATTATATATAATTTATTAAAAATAAATAAATTATATATAATGTTTTTATAGTTTTGATAAAACTCATGTCATCTTTTTTATGATTCTTGATTTGATCTGTTCGGTGAAGATGGAAGATGAGTAGTGGTGGTTTACAGTGAAGCAAAAGACAATCTTACCACTTGGCTGCTTCAATGTGGATTTTTCTATGAGATGTCAATTTCAATTTTTCTAGATGTCAATTTCAATTTTTCTGCTAACATTTATTGAAGGCTGAATTAAAGAAGAAATAAGATCTTATGGATGCAAATCAAAGTTTTCTCAAATGTTAGACATTGAAATCGGGAAAGAAACACATTTTGCTGCTATGGATCATTGTTCATAATGTTTTCATTGTTTTAATGTCTTTTGAAGAATTACCAAGATGTTTTCATTGTTTTTAGGTTTAATAGGTTATTTGGTTCCCTAATTAATTTCCAGTTTTTATTTTGGCCCCATAATTAATAAAACTCATGTTTTTGTCCCTCAAGTTTGCCTCTGTCGTCAAATAAATTTCTCACTGTTAAGTTTAACCTCAAATATCTATGGTGGGCCAACCTTAAGAGTTGTCCTCCATAGACCTTATTAAATTTTTTAATTTAAACTGTTTAATAAATCTCTGGCTATCAAGTTGAACCCCAAATGTCTACAATGTACTAACAACAACTAATTTTTCTTTCTTTCTTCATCTTCTACCTTATTAATCTACATCATCTTCAACTCACATTCATCATCATTCATAAGAAAAATCCAAAAAAAATATAAAAATCAAAACAACACCTATCATCAACCACAACACATAATGTAATCACCAAAATTCATATCACTGAACTGCATCTTCACAAACATTTCCTAGCGACAATCCTACTGTCCATGCACAAATGCGCTCTCTTCCCTTCCCCAAATTCAACGTCTTGTTGATTATGAATTTGGTTTTGTTAGTTTACCAGTAACTCACATTTAAGTGATGGTGATTGTAGGATACATTAAACTATAAAAGATTGGAAAGTTTTGTTAGTTCCTTTGGTAAATTTCCAGAGTTCATTCCATAAATTACATACTGCAGATTGGTTAAGTTTGCAATCTCCACATGGATTGAGCCAGTAAGCTTGTTGTGAGAAAGAACCCAAAAATTGAAAATCATTACATAAGTTGATGTATTTGTTTGAAGAAATACTCAAATCTGTTGAAAAACATAATCCACACCAAAATCAAACAAATTCATCAATTACTGAATTTCATAAATTGGGGGAAAATGAAAACCCTAGAAATCAAAATAAAGAAAAATGAACTCAGAAAAATCCTCTCAACAAACCCAATCATCTCATCCTTTCAACAACCTCACCCTCCAAATCCTCCACACACGCCTTAGAATCTTCCACCATCGGTCTCAACCTCACGATCTCCTCCAACGCAACGTCGTTTCACCGTAAGAGATGCTTCTCCTCATTGCACCATGAGTTTCGGTATGAGGCGAAGATCTCGACGACTCTGGCGTTTGCTTTGTAGTGTTGTTCTGCCATTGATGGTGATAGTGTGAAAGAGAAAGAAGAGAGTGGGGGGGGGGGGGGGGGGGGGGGGGGAAGGTTAGTTTTGTTAGTTTAGGGTGTTATATTGATGTAGATTTTTGATATGTCTGTATCATTAGCGTAAATTATCGCTTTTAGAGTTTAGGGTGTTATATTAATATGAGAGAGAGATTAATGACACATATTGTTACCTTTTTATCTGCATGTTATTTTTTCTTTACATGGCTCAAATTCTTGACACATTTATAACACATATTCTTGACACGTTTATAAACATCTTACTGAGTTGTTTATTTTTTTATTGGTGCTTGAATGACACATGCATAAAGTTGAAGATGATCGGTATGTGCCATTCCCCGAAGCAAATGACTTTCAACAATTCCATATAGCTACATGTACATGTTTAAAGTAGAACGACACATATTCTTCCCTTTTTTGTGCTTGTTATTTTTAGTTGATAAATGTCAATTGAATTTCGACATTTTTTTCCTTTAATTTTGTCATGCAGACTCCTTGACAAGTGAAGGAACTTCCAAAAACGTCGTTTTTTGAAGAATGAAGATAGAAAGGCTATATCTCATTTGTTGTTGAGCTTGAGCGACGGACATGGAAAACTACACAGTCCTGGGGTAATATCGCGAGTAGCTTTACTATACGATGTTCATAGAAGTATCATTTATCGTATATGGAAACAAGTAAAGGAGACTAGTAATGCTTCTCATAAGAAAACACGCTGTGGAAGGAAACGTGTTCAGTTAGATTTGGAGAGAATGCGTCAAGTTCCATTGTCTAAACGATCTACCTATCGAGCTCTATCTCTTGCTCTGAATATTCCTAAGACATCATTGATAAGGCTGCAAAAGTCCGGAGTTATACGACGCCATTCAAGTACACTTAAGCCATATTTAAAAGAGGAAAACATTGCTCGTTTAAGGTTTTGTTTGTCAATGCTCGACGGTAACAGCTTACCTCATGATCCGAAGTTTACTTCCATGCACAATATTGTGTTCATCGATGAGAAATGGTTCTATATTACAAAAAATAAAACCAATTACTATTTGCATTCGGAAGAGGAGGAGCCACACCGGACATGTCAAAGCAAAAATTATATAGGTAAGCTTATGTTTGTAGCTGCAGTGGCCAGACCCAGGTTTGACAACGAAGGAAAGGAGACATTCTCAGGGAAGATTGGTATATTCCCATTTGTGTACGAACAGCCAGCTAGAAGAAGTAGTGCCAACAGAGCTGCAGGGACAATAGAAAGGAAACCTATAACTTTTGTGACAAGAGAGGTGAATAAAACTTTCATGATGAGCAAAATCTTACCAGCCCTTAAGAATATGTGGCCAAGAGAAGATGTAGGGAAGACAGTTTTCATTCAACAAGATAATGCAAAGTCTCATATTTCTAAAGATGATCCAGATTTTTGTCGAGCAGCAAGTGAAGATGGGTTCGACATTCGATTGATTTGTCAACCTTCGAATTTGAATATCTTGGACTTGGGCTTTTTCAATGCCATTCATTCTTTGCACCAGAAAGAATCAATGAAGTCAATTGATGATCTTATTCATGCAGTTCATAAAGCATTCGATGAATATTCATGTGTACAATCCGACAAATTTTTTTATACTCTACAAACATGCATGGTTGAAATAATGAAGAATAAGGGATCAAACAGGTACAAAATTCCTCACAAGAAGAAAGATATGCTATACAACCAAGATGGGATACCTACTCAATTAAGTTGTGATTCTGAACTGATTCAAGAAGTCACAGATTATCTTCAAAGTTTTGATGCTTCATTAGCATGACTACAATGAAAATGCAAGTGTTTTTGTCTTAATTGGACCAAAGAAGAAGAAAAATCAAGTTGTTTTTTAAGTTATATCACCATCATGGGAGAGAGAGTCTTTGTTCTTTCAGGAAGCATGATTGTTTTGTGCTTGCTTTGTTCACCCGTTTTTTCCTAGTTATGAGCTTTATAGAGCTAGTTTGTCATTTTTAAGGGATTTTGATGTTCATAGGATTTAATCTTTGCTACTTATATTAGCTCTGTTGCCTTTCATTATTAATGATATTGTCTTCACCTTAAAAAAATTGCAGAAGTGTTACTCCAATTTGATTTATGTGCTTCAAGACAAACTCAAACATTCAAAATAAACAACAAAGAATTAAACAATGACCATAAAAACCTTAAAAGAATGTGACAGGTACCATTAAAAAGAAAATTAAAACAATAAAATAAACAATTAACCGCAAATTCATTACTCATAAAAGGGTTTTTTTTATCAGTTGAAGTTATCAATATCCATGAAAATTACATTGATGAGCTATATTCCATTGAAACACATCTTTAGCACAGTCATAACCTCACGCTTTACGGCTTCACGTTCACGTTCACGACTACGACGAACTCCTTCCTCTATAGTTTCTTTAAGGTTATGAAGGTTCTCATTGTCAAAGACACCAGAAGTTGAAGAAACACACTCTCCAAAGTCCACCACTTTAGTATTTTCTTCTGCATCTTTCTCATGACAGGTTTGCTTCTTCCTTCTAATGACAGGTTTTCTACCTTCTTCCTCACTCTCAATACCAGTTTCAGTAGCATCAATTGAATTCTCAAAACTCTCACTATCAATTTCATATGAATCAAAACTCTCAAGAAGCTCATTTAAATCAAAAAGATTTTTCAGCTTTGCATGAGACGTCAAATCATCTTCATTAGATTTATTAGACTCCATGCCCATGATATATGAGTAAGGAAGATAACCATAACACATGAAAGTGAATGATGCATATATTAATAGCTTGTTGGCCTGTGTGTACCCCGCCAAATAGTTCTTTTTTTTAGAGGAATGTACCTGCCAAATAGTTAATGTACTTGCTGGTCTGTGTGTATGGCTAAAGTAGTTCAACATGGGAATATGTATCAAAATAAATGCATTTGCATTGGAATATGTTGTATGTCTTCACCTTAATAAGGGTATAAATGGAATTGAATATTTAATAAAGTTTAAATTTAAAGAAATTTTCTTATAAAAAGGACAAAAAAAAGTTTCAAATTGTCTCTTGTATAAAGGACCGGAGTATCTCTTTAATAGAAAAATTGCACTGAAATCAACACTCAAACACTATTTATCTCCTATATTAAAATTAATCAATCTCCCAATCTAATCAACAAGTCTTTCCTACCATTTTGACCACACGGAGCACGCACATTAGCAATAAAGAACTCATCACTACTTTTTAGAAATCTTCCTTTAATAATCAGCACATTAAGCATACTTTTAGTAAATTAAACCTCAACTTTTGAGGCATCCCATTATGTTAGGATACCACCAGAAGCGCCCACTGAAGGCCAAAAAGAAAATCCAAACTCCTTAGAGCCCCACAAAGAAGTGAAAATAAAAAAAACTTCCATAAACTCTAGTTTAGTCTTATGAAAACAAAGTACCATAGGACGGTGCTGCCTAACCAGCTTCAAAATATCATGTCTCTTCTCCCTTCATACACCCGACACACACCACATCCCGATTAACAACCAACATCCAAACTATCACATGCTCCCACATTACTATTTATCCCTCTCCCGATTTTTCAATTTTTTCTCCCACACCAAAAAGAGCTACATTATCCTTACATATATCTCCCTCACCCTTACCTTAATTTTAGTCCAAACTCTAGGCGAAGTTCCACGGGCGCATGAGAAAAGCTCTAGGCGCATGAGTGTGCATCCAAAACCATGCTCTAGGCGTATGGTGTGCTTTCTTGAGCCCAGTTTCTCCGATTTTCCGTCGTTTCAGGTCTTCGTCTTCAAATAACATATCTCAGAACTTGGGAACATAATTCCTCCCATTACAAAATCTCTTGAGGCCACTTAAATCTTCATTCTTGATCTTCCCAAAGTCTTCACAAATCTTCGGATGATATTGATTTGTCGATTTGCATGATTTCTTCGTGAATTACTTCAAAAATCCCATAAAATTGCTATGTTTCGGGAAAACTAGAATTACAGACTCAAATATAGAAAAACATTACAAAAGTCCCGAAATGATAGACAATCGTTCTAATACTCCTCCTTTTTGCTGCTAAAACCTACTGAAAATTGACTGAAAAACATGGTAAGAATAACGTAAGATAACCTGTCATCATGGAGCAAAAGCAAGGGAATAATCAGGAGAATGTTAGTTTCAAGATCAAACAACAACAAGAACAAACAAACTTAGATCTAAGTGTGAAGCAACATAACTAGCATGACCAAAACAACCAAGATAAGAAAGCCAACACACAAATATTTGTCAACACAATTTGGACAAATTTATCTTGCATCAGGGGGGGCAGCTCACCAATCAATCTACTACGAAATGAGTCCTATTTTTCATGTCACTCAAACCCACAAGGAATCGTAAAAGCTTCTTGATCCTTTCTATAATTAGATCTCAGAACCCAAAGTGTTTGCGAAGTGTTTTCCAACCCAAGAACTTTTATCTAATTCAAATGCATCACATTAGTACCAACACGTACTTTAATAACCCGTTAGAAGAACAAGGATCTAAATATAGGAAAGAAACAAACAATTTTGCGCAGCGACAGAAATATCATTCAGAGAATCACTACTACAATTTTAACATATAATAGCGCCACTTTTATAGCGCTTGTGCAAAAATGCTATTAAAAAGGCCATAGCCAGCTGTTTGATAGCGCTTCTGAAAAACGCTATTATTTGCTACCACTTATATTACGCTTATCTATAAACGCTAATATTTGGCTACCCTTAGTTAGCGCTTTTACATGAACGCTAATATTTGGTTACTCTTCCTTAGCGCTTTTATGAAAGCGATAACATATGATTGTATATCAAATAAAAAAAGTATATGCATAAATTTATTTTTGTTTTCACCCATTATCAAAAAAGAACCTACATCGAACTCATCTTTCCTTCTCTATCGTTCTCACTCACTCACTCACTCACAACCTACATCAACTCATCTAGATGGGCCAGATCTTAGAACTCACTCTCCGTCGAATACCACCGTCTTCTCCATCGAACCCACCTAGAACTCTCCGTCGAACTCACCTCTTCGTTTCTTCAAAACCCAGAATACCCAAATATTCAATTCGTCAAACCATACAAACCCTAATCAAAGAATTGAGGAACAAGGGAAAAGCTACATCGATCTGAAATAACACAAACACCATCACCACAACTCTCAATCCGTTACTGTAGATGATGCATGTCTCGGTAAATTTTTCATTTTTCTTCTATTTATTAGCGCTTATGCGCAAGCGCTATTAAAGTGGGGATCTAAACATTGGATGTAATCACTGCCAGACCAAGAAGAAATTTAATATTTATTGATTTGCAAACACATTACTATACCCATAAAATATACATAGATAACTGAGTTCTAAACATGGTAATAGGACCAGTCCCTTAATTCGGCATATATATATGACAAAGTTTTGAATAAAGGAAATAGTCACACTACTGAAACGAAGTAGATGAATGAATATAAATTGAAATAATTATATCGCTAGATAAGAACTTACTTAAATACAAAAGTTCATTGGAAGAAAATTTATCAACAAGACTAAGCTCTTATAGGATGTTGTTATCTAATAAAAGATCACAACATACACAACAATAGTAGTTTTAATAAAACTAACCACCACATATGGTCTAAATACTAATTTCAATTATTTGAACTCTAGCAAGCCCAAGTTGACCTTCTTAAGATACATTAATAGGTACAACCATAATTTAGTGTCAGATTTTCTTCAAACCAGATTACAATGCAATCATTTGCTATTATATCACAACAGTGGACCAAAACAATTTGATCAGAGTTATGGAAGCTACAATAATTATGGTGCTTAATCTCTGTCAGGACCTTTTGCTACTCAGTTCAATTCCATCCTTTTTTGTATAATCAATGCATGGCTTTGCAGGCTTGGTTACCCTTTATCATGAAATATCATAAAAGGTTAAAAGACAATCTCTGACTTTGTAACATGCTGATGACAGTCAGTCATTCGTTATTTTTAGCATTATTTTCATGATATTTTGAGTTCACAAGCATTATGGTGCTTAAGCAGCAAGAAAAGCGAGAAAAACTAAAGAAACTGAAAAAAGGTAATCGTGCCACGATTACTACAAAACGTGTCACGATTTGGAGCTTTCAGGAAACATGCATTCTGCCAAGGAAAATCGTGCCACGATGACCCAATCGTGCCACGATTTGAAGAAACCCTAATTCAGTTATTTATTTTACAAGACAAAATCGTACCACGATTACACCAAATCGTGCCACGATTCTAGGCGAGATTCTGTGCCTATTTAAGCTGAAGGCTATTCTAAAAACAAGGGTTACGATTTGAGAAGAGCAAAGTGCGATTTTTACACTGGAAGACGGCTACCGGGGCGATTTCTTCACCTAGTAACCAGTTCATGTATGTATTGTTACCTCTAATGATTATGTTATTTATAAATTCAATTATGAGTAGCTAAATCCATTAGAGGTTAGGTCTGAGATGATTCTTTGTAACCCTAATTGACATATGTTGCTGTGAAACTCTATTTATTGTGAATGATAATTTAGTTTTTATTCAATTCAATTGTTCTTAATGCTTTATATATTCTGATCACATATATATATGATTTGGTGAGAACGAATGACTACTGACCATAGCTTTCGACTTTGACCTAATTGAATTGTTCTAATAATTATAATTAGTCTAGGAATGGATAATTCTTTATTAGTGATATTAGGTTAACGTTCTTCAAACCTTCGAAGATTATTAGACCACCTAAGGGATTAGGGGCTGTAATCTTAGAAGAGTGTCCTAACTCAAGGGATTGATTAGGACTATTTTGTTAACTATCGTGAAACTAAAAAAATCATTCATAAGAATAGGTGCAGTGACCAATTAGGGGAACTCAGATGATTCGAAGACCTAACTCATCTCTCTCTTATTTAAACAATCAATTTATTTTCTGTTACTAAGTTTTTATGCTATTAAACAAATTTACTGCCTAGTGGCAAAACCAAATAACTTTTACTTCATCCTAAATTAATAACGTGTTTGACTTTTTGAGATTAAAACCAGTCCTTATGGGAACGATATTTTTACTACTTCGATAGTATTTGGTACACTTGCCAAAATCTATCACATGCCATTGCCAACTAAAAGTATTTCTGAACTAGATAGCCTCCATGCATTGATTTGGAATAACACAATGAAAAAGCGTAACACTAACACAGTGAAAAAGGGACGTACCTTGATGTAGTGAAATTGCAATGGTGTTTTTGACCTTGAAAGTAAAGGATTAATTTGTAGACAATTTCAGCTATGTATTTAAACAACGTTAGTAATAGAATACTGATTCTATAAAACAGCATAGTAAAAATCAGTGCTAAAACTAACTTTTGTGTTTCAGGTACAAAATTGATAAGTCAACGACAAACTGTCACGGCTCCATGCCCTAACAAGGATACTGGTTCAAGTGATCCTCGAATAAGTTGGTTGTATGTAGATAAATTTTATCAAGAACTCAAGAATGGAAGTCTCAAAGTGAGAATCTCAGATGAGGCTTTCACTTGTCCATACTTCCCGAAAATGAAAAAACCGGACTATGTGGTATTGGCTTGGGACTTGGGAGTGTGCTCTTTCTTGAAGTCTCAGGTTCGATTCTATCTGGTGCCAATTTAGGTGGGATAATTTAGCTTCTTCAAAAAAAAAATTATAGGAGAATGAAAACCCCATCTTTGGAGATTAATCCATTTCAGGAAAAAAAAAATTGCGTGAAAAATATGGGTACCGAACCTTGGGGTCCAAGACTCTTGCTTGGGGTACAACGCTTTATTAAATCGGACATGTGTGATTGGGCGTTCTTTTCCTTTGACTTGACTCTCATATTTTAAAATACATCAATTATATAATTAATTACATTAACATTAAATTTTTTTTATAGAATTAATCAAAGCAAGTAAAAAAGAAATACATGTATATACTACTAACTACTAAGTAAAAATAATAATTTTGGTAACCCTTGATAATATTAGGCACTGGGTAGCCACCCACCATGCCCATTCTCAAGGCCACCCCTGCATCCAACCTAGCCAAACAATCAGCAACAAAGTTGCCTTCTAGGAGGTTTTGAAGCAACACAATGTACCAATACCCACTTAATAATTTCTTAATCAATCTGATCAAATTGCCAAACCTATGACATACATTCAAAGGATCACAAACCAACTGAATTACATGAAGAGCGTCTGAATAGCAAACAACTTGACCACGACAAGTTGGAGTGACGACACATGATCTATTGAATCTATAAACATGAACACCACTTCATATTGTAGTGACGACGCATTTGTAGACCACTGGATTTACAAACCCAAACTACACCTCTTCTCAAATTACTTCAACATATATATTTCAAATAGGCTAAAATATAATTTTAGTCCCTGCAAATATACCTCGTTTGGTTTTAGTCCCTGTAAAAAAATTGTAGAAAAAAGTCCCTGCAAAATATTTTGTTTTTTAAAATAGTCTCTGACCCCAGTTTTGTGATGATTGCAAATGTGACACATGATGACTGAACCCATTTTGTAAAAAAAAGTCTCCTGCAAAATATTTTGTTTTTTAAAAAAGTCCTTGCAAAATATTTTGTTTTTTAAAATAGTTTCTCCATGGTCTATTTAAAAAAATAAATATGCAGTAACCTTTTTCTACAAACTTTTTTTAGAGGGACTAAAACCAAAACTTTTTCTATAAACATAGACACCACTCCATGTTGCAGTGACGACGAATGTGTAGACCACCGGATTTCCAAACCCAAACTACATCTCTTCTCCACTTACTTTAACACATATATTTCAAATATTAAAACAAGACACTCAAACGAATCTTATGAAATATATTCATATGGCTATTTCAAGCCTTAAAAATTTAGAGAAAATATAAGATAAACAAAAAATTCACCGAGTTAATAAGTCATCTAAGTCCACATAATTTGAGAAAAGATAATGAAACTATAGAGTACATGACAAGTTTTTCCAGTTTAATCAGAGTATAAAAAATTAAAAATGAAAAATAAGGAACAAGATCCAAACATAAGAGATTAACTAGCTGCATGCATGGCGCTACATTAGCATATTATTGAACCAGATAATAAACAACTTCATCGTATTGATTTTGAAAACACCAACACAGCCAATAAAGTTGTGATCTACGGGGAAGTCGACAATTATCAGCATGAACAATGCATTTCATCATTTAATTATTACACCATGAATACACTTCACATTCTGCATGTATAGTATTAATATAGTACACACAGTTTCTTTTATATCCCCACTTGCCCGGATAGCCCACACATGACATTTGTGTTGTGAGAAAAACAATGCAAGTTCACCCAAAATTTCAACCTTGACATAACTCACCGTTGATAAGTTTATCATATAGACATCCAATAATTTATTATGTTTAAAGAAAACCACAAAGAAACTTCCCATCACAACTAAGTAACATAGGCAAAAAGGATGGTCCATTGAGCAAATTTTTCAGTTCTAGATATTTCAAACTTGTAGAGTTCAGACTAAGTACACCGATCTCAACCTTGTAAATGAGAACATATATATAGTATTGTGCAAAACAACATAGTCCAGAACAATCCACGGATTTCCTCTTTTGGAATAAGTAACCCAACTAGAATGTCGAGACTCATAAACATGCAAACTACTTGAGTTTATGCAATAAACCTTTATGCCAAATTCATTTGAACCTTTGACAAAAGGAAGTAATACTCGAGAACCGTAACGAAACAAATAATCTTCAATAGCTGATAAGTCAATGAATATTTGTTTTCTTATAAATGGATTCATTAATTGTAGTTTATTGTTACCTTTCATGATGAGATATCCGCTAGACGAACTCAAATGAGATAATCCTACAAAATAACTAATCTTAGCGCGATAAGCTCATTTTTTAGGTATGCTATAAAAAGGACAAAATTTCTTTGCATATGAAGTTATTTAAAAAAGTAGTGGTAATTGTGATACCATGAAACGTCTCCAATAAATTTTTTGAACTCGCCTCCACTCCTTGCAAACACCATAAAATTGAAATAAATCGTCAAAATCTAGTTCTCGAGATGTGGTATCAAGAACATTATCCGAAAGTTGGCTGAAGTTATCAACACTTTAAGGTTTTTGACCTGATACAATGATAATGCTAGGTTATTCCCGATGTTAAATAGTGGATATGTTTTTATTTATTTATTTAATAATATCATAGAAAATCGTAGGATAAGGAAATATTTGCAAACATTACAATAGTCCAAGAAAGATCGTTTCTTTAAGAGAAGACATCCACTTAACCACACTAAAAACAATGGTGTTTCAGAAGCTTCTCATTGATGTCGCAATGGTGCCATGTATGTTATGAGGGCAATGTGATTTTGCTTCATATTTACCAAATATATGATTGAAACATGGAGTATAAATCATCAGGAATCCTTCTGACACTCGATCAGAAGCTTCAGAAACACCATTGTTTTTCATTGGGGTTAAGTGGTTGTCTTTTTTTTAAGGAAAGATATTTCTTGGATTATTGTAATGTTTGCAAATATTTCCTTATCTCACGATTTTCTATGGTGTTATCAAATAAATGAATAAAAAATTTGCACTCTTTGACATCGGGAATAACCTAACATTGTCATTGTTTCACGTAAAGAAGCGAAAAGTGTTGTTGACTTCAGCCTACTTTCGGATAATGTTCTTGATACCATATCTCAAAAACTAGATTTTAACTATCTATTTCAATTTTTTGGTTTTTGCAAGGAGTGGAGGAGAGTTCAAAAAATTTATTGGACAAGTTTCATGGTATATCAATATCACCACTACTTGTTCAAACAACTTCATATGCAAAGATTTTTTTTTTCTTTTTATAGCATACCAGAAAACGAGCTTACCGCGCTAAGATGAGTTATTTTTGGGGATTATCTATAAGAGTCCGTGTAATGGATATCTTATCATGAAAGGTGCCAATAAACTACAATTAATGAATCCATTTATAAGAAAACAAATGATCGTTGACACCTCAGCTATTAAGGATTATATGTTTCGTTACGGTTCTCGAATATTACTTCCTTTTGTCAAAGGTTCAAATGAATTTGTCATAAAAGGTTTATTGCATAAGCTCAAGTAGTTTGCATGTTTATGAGTCTCGATATTCTAGTTTGGTTACTTATTCCAAAAGCGGAAAATTGTGGATTGGACTTTGTTGTTTTGCATAATACTATATATGTTCTCACATACAAGGTTGAGATCGGTGTACCTAGTATGAACTCTACAAGTTTGAAATTTCTTGAACTGAAAAATTTGACCAATGGACCATCCATTTTGCCTATGTTACTTAGTTGTGATGGGATGTTTCTTGTGGTTTTCCTTAAACATAATAAATTATTGGATGTCTATAAGATAGTCTTCTCAACGATGAGTTATGTCAAGGTAAGAAACTTTTGGTGACCTTGCATTGTTTTTCTCACAACACGAATGCCATGCGTTGAGCAATCCAGGCAAGTGGGGATATGAAATAAACTATGTGTACAATATTAGTACTATACATGCAGAATGTGATGTGTATTCATGGAGTAATAATTAAATGCATTGTTCTTGTCGATAGTTGTCGACTTCCTCGTACATCACACCTTTATTCTCTGGTTTTGTGTTTTCAAAAACAACACGATGAAGTTGATTATTCTCTGGTTTAATAATATGCCAATTTAGCACCATGCATGCAACTTGTTACTCTCTTATGTTTGGATCTTGTTCCTTCTGTTTCCTTTTTAATTTCTTATACTCTGATTAAATTGGAGAAACTTGTCATAGACTCTCTAGTTTCATTATCTTTTCTCAAATAATGTGCCTTTAGATGACTTATGAACTCGGTGAATTGTTTTATTATCTTATATTTTTTCTAATGTTTCAAGGCTTGAAATGGCCATATGAATATATTTCATAAGATTCATTTGAGTGTCTTGTTTTAATATTTGAAAGGCTAAAATATGGTTTTAGTCCCTGCAAATATACCTTGTTTTGGTTTTAGTCCCTCTAAAAAAAGTTTGTAGAAAAAGGTCACTGCATATTTATTTTTTTAAATAGACCATGGAGAAACTATTTTAAAAAACAAAATATTTTGCAAGGACTTTTTTAAAAAACAAAATATTTTGCAGGAGACTTTTTTTTACAAAATGGGTTCAGTCATCATGTGTCACATTTGCAATCATCACAAAACTGGGGTCAGAGACTATTTTAAAAAACAAAATATTTTGCAGGGACTTTTTTCTACAATTTTTTTACAGGGACTAAAACCAAACGAGGTATATTTGCAGGGACTAAAACTATATTTTAGCCTATTTGAAATATATATGTTGAAGTAATTTGAGAAGAGGTGTAGTTTGGGTTTGTAAATCCAGTGGTCTACAAATGCGTCGTCACTACAATATGAAGTGGTGTTCATGTTTATAGATTCAATAGATCATGTGTCGTCACTCCAACTTGTCATGGTCAAGTTGTTTGCTATTCGAACACTCTTCATGTAACTCAGTTGGTTTGTGATCCTTTGAATGTATTTCGAAGGTTTGGAAACTTGATCGGATTGATTAAGAAATTATTGAGTGGGTATTGGTACATTGAGTTTCCGAATTATGTTTCAACATAAATTTTACCTATCACTTTATCTTCATTTTAGAAGAAAGATACATAATCTCATAACTCATTGACCTTAACCTCAAAAATTAAACCTTTACATGAATGTTCTCACCGCTTGAAATAAATTAGTCTAACTTAAAGCCATTATGCTAAATTTTCATTCTTGCTGCTAATTTGTGTTATTATAGTATCAAACCAGACACATTAGAAATTACCTCACCATGTATGGCAAGTGGGATTATGACGCATGAGTTAATGGATCAACAACTACAATAACACCAACATCTATACCACAACAGATGTCTTATTAAAAGTTAAACTCAATAGCAGTAAACAATTATTTGTAAGGTATAAAGTATTAACTCTCACTTCCAAAGTCATCACACATGCACTTGAATTGGTGTAATCAGACCAAGAATATTCAATATATATATATTGATCAGCTAAAGCATTATATGCTAAATATAAACATAGATAATTGAGTTGCAAATATGTTAAGGTGCATTTTGATGAATGAAGCATGAGAGATAGGAGTTTTCAATGACTTACTGACGCATTTCATCTGCATAAGAGATTTGACCGGAAGCGACGATAGTATTTCAGTGGTAACCTTGTCAAGGAGGATTACTTCCGGCAACAGTGACAGATTGGATTGATGACGACGAGTCATTAGTGGTGTCATGAAATTCATCAGAGCCAAACAATTATAATATCGTACGGAAATGATGTATATAACACCATAGACGAATTGCAGTAAGTGTTTTGTTGTAAATATTTTTTGACAAGCAGTGATATTTATAGATGTTGTTGAAAACAAATAGTTCTTCCTTACCCTTCAAGAAAAATAAATATCTTTTGATAAAAAGTTATTATATTTTTCATTTCACATTTATTTACATTAAATTTTAAAATAAGTTTGACCAATCATTTATTTCATTTCTTATCTTCCTTCTTCTATAAGTTTGACCAAGCATTTACTTCATTTCTTATTTGAATAAATAATATAATATTTTTACTATTTCCTAATTTTTAGTTTTGACCATGAATTCTTTTAATAATTAACAAAAGAATACAATTTTATTTCCTAATTTTTATTTTTGACCAACGATTCTTTTAATAAATATCAAAATAATATTATATATATATAAAATCAATTTAATATAATTTAATTAAAATAAATAAATTATATACAAATTTGTTTATAGTTTTGATAAAACTCATGTCATTTTTTTATGATTACTGATCTGTTCTGCGAAGATAGAAGATGTGGAGTGGTGGTTTTCAGGCAGAGGTTGAGCTTCCACGGTAGAGGAGAAGTAATAATTAAAAAAAAGGTTACTATTATATTTTCAAATTTACCACTTTTACTTTATTATTAAAGTATTAATTAAAAAAATGATTACTACAATGAATAGCTCTTGTAATTTGGGTGAGATCTGAAAATAGTTCCCATAAAGAAACACCAGATTTTATCATTTGTAATTTTGAATTCTTTATTGTTTGGTCCTTATGTAACCTTGAGTCCGGTAAGACAAGAGGCTTTGAAGGGGTAGGGAATCTTGCCACGTCGCTGCTTCCACGTGGATTTTTCTATGAGATGTCATATTTCAATATTTTTTGTTAACATTTATTGAAGGATTGAGTTAAAGAAGAGATAAAATCTTATGGGTTGAAATTAAAGTTTTCCCAAATGTTAGGCATCAAAATCGGGAAAGAAACACACTTTACTACTATAGATCATTGATCATAATGTTTTCATTGTTTTAATATCTTTTAACGCCGCTAGTAGCAATCGATGTGCTTAGTGTTTATATAAATACTAATGTTGTATATATATGCGTTGTAATCCATTCTTTTATTGGCTTTCCGTGTATCCTATATGTTGTGCTTTATGATGTTTTGGAGGATATATTGGGAAAAACAAAAGTTCCACATTCGATAGATATGACTCTTCACCTTACAAATTGGAGTTAGGCCCAATTTTAACATGGTGTCAAAGACTGTTGATTGGGCGACCCACCATGTATATACACGCGCCAAGCCCAAGAGCGTTGAGCATGAGGGGGTGTATTGTAAAAAACCCAAGTTCAACATCGGATAGATTGAGACTCTGGATAAGAGTTTATTAAGATGATGCACTCCTCACCTTACAACTCAGTTTTTTAAGAATGAGTTAGGCCCCCAAGATCCGAACCAATATTTCCCTCCTTATAAATACAAGATGATGAGTATCCAACATATTAATCTGTCTCTTTAGTCCTCGCCATATCTCTAAGGCCCCTAAAATACACTTCCAGTAGTTAACTGCCGAATGTCCTTTTAAAAACAAAAGTACTTCTGATAGATAACTATCAGATGTGTATATAGGAGGCCTTAGAGATCCCTGCCCATTGTTCCACTAGTTGTTGAAGAAATAAAGATAGTCAGGAAGCTTAAAATCAAGGTTCGAATGAAGATGTGGACTAATATGATTGGTCCATGGAGGATGTTTGCGTTGGTTCGAGATTGACGTCAATTAAAGACTTCAAACAACGGATCGGTGGGGCATGTATATATCACCATAGATGGAGCTATTGTCGACATCTGAGGAGCGACACAGAGGCATTGTCGTGGTGGCTGGTGATGGAAAGAGGTGAGCTGGCTCTAGAAGGTTTGGATAGATTCATCTTTCTTGATGCACCATACTTAGATTAACATACACACACATCAAGTTTCTTTTGAAAGGAAAGTTCATAAAAGAATATTATAATTCTATCAATTTTCCAAAAACTAAAGATACTAGTATATTCAAATTGTTATGCATAAAGCAAATTAGAAAAAACGAAAAAAAATAAAGAAGAAACACAAAGTAAATCATGTTAAGTGTTCCAAAGCTCTTTTCATAAAGTTAAGTTTCCTCACATTTTGCATTTCTTTTATCAAAGTGATTTGTTATGATTTGTTCTCATTCTTCATAACCTCTTTTCAGTCATTTTGCCCAAATCCATTAATAACTTGACCCTTAATAAGAGAACTGCATGCATCATACCAGATGCACGTTATTTTACCAACTATTTAAAAATAAATAAAAATAATTCAAGTGCAGAATTCCTAAAGGCCATAACAGGAAAAAAAACCTAAAGAGTTTCTCAACTCACTAGTGCAAAAAACATTTATTAAATCAAGCATTTTAAATGGGTTGCTATCCACATGATTTAAAAAGCTGGGTCTAAGAAAAGTTTTTAACTTCTAATATATTAAATTGTTTGACCCAATTTAAAAACTATTTATCAAAATTTAAAACCCCAAATCGTAAAAATGAAACAACTCTCCTAGAAAAATTTTCACTTTCGCTTTTCAATCCCACCCTCTCTCTACGACCCTCTCTCTCTCGTTAAACCTCAAACCCACCGTCCGTTTTCAATCCACCGTCCGTCCGTTTTCAACCCACCACAAACCCACCGTCCGTCTGTTTCAAACCCCATTTCCCTTTTCAATCCACCAACAGCATGAACACCTCCCTTTTCAATCCGTCGTTCCGTCTGTTCCAATCCGTCTGAAAAGGTAACATAACTCAAATTCTTCTTCAACAAAATTCAATCCAAGTTTTTTTGTTTTGATTTTCGTTTTGAAATTGTTTCTCAGCAGCTATTGCATAGTCGTCGAGTCACCGTGAAACCCTGTTCCGTCGTCGTCGCCGCGAAATCGTAATTTCTAGGTAAATCCTCTAATCTTTGTATTCTGTGTTCATGTGATGTTAAAATTAGCAGTTAACGACTCTGGAAGTTTATCTGTGTCCTTGCTTCAGAAGATTCGTGGAATTTTTACGAAGGTTTAACACTTATTCTATTTTCATCTATGATAGTAATTTATTCTACTTTACTCTGGTAACATGTTAAATGGTGTTAATCTTGATATCATACAAATCTTGATGAATATGTTATGCTTCAAAAAGGTAAACTTTCATCCTTAAGACTATTTTGTCAACATATTCTAACACAATGTTTCTTCTTTGCAGCTGACAATTCATCCCGCTTTCTCTGAATTGCTGTCTCAGTATTCACAACGTGGTTACATGTTACTAGACTTTTTGGGTTCTTCTAGTTTTAAGATCTAAAATAAAGGTTTTGTATATCAATTACATGTTGTCTATGCTTCTAGTTTTGATCTGTATTAAATGTCTTTTGTTATTGTAGAAGAAACTCTTGTGGAAAGTTTAATAAGCTCAGTTAGATATTTTAGTAATCTACGATGATGTAAAGCACTAGGTCTTCTATTTCAATAAACAAGGTTTATCATGTTATTATGAAGATATTGTCAGAATCTCTAATAGGTTGGACTATTTTGTTTTGCTCACTGATTTTAGGCAAACTTATTTGATATAGTGACTGGTATTATCTTTTTGTACAAATCATTGTCTTATTTTTTGTATCCTTTTATTCCATAGTTCGCTTGAATTTCTCCAAAATTAGGTTCTTACATGTTTGTCATCCAATTTATCTTAAATTTTATTTTTATGCATAACTCTTCTTTCTAAAGATAGTTTTTGTATTAGTAATATTGTCCTTTGATGTGCTAGGAACGAGCTAAATCTTTGAAATTGCCTACTCATATCACAATTGATGCTGGTAGAACACAGATTGCACCGAGTGAGTATTTGGAACTACCCTTATTTCCTTGTTAATTGATTGATTTGTAATGTCCTCCACATAATTGGAACTTTTACCTGTGTTATTTTACCACACGGTAGCATTAAAAAAATATAACACTTTATGCAAATTGTCATGTATATTTGGCTGGATATAGATTAGATTGTGTCTACAAAAGCCATGTACTACTAGATCTGAAATAGTTATAGTTTTTAAGCAGTCTCCTGAAATGAAATTCATCCCTCCATGCTTGTAAATGCTGATCCGTGCTTGCACTCTGAAGAAAATCAATATGCAGTTTGTTCCTTTGTAATGTTTATAACTGTTTGATTTTAAAAAAGATAGGTGGATTTACATGTTAAGTAGATTATGGGGAATATGTATATTCCCCATTTTTGTGGTTAGAATGAAAATTGTCTTAATATAGTCTTTGGGGATGTAGGTTTTTTTCAGTCAGTAGTTATGGATCGTAGTTGGATGAATGCTAACCGCGCTAGTCAAGAGTATAGGAAAGGAGTGAAAGAGTTTATACAATTTGCGTAGTTGGGTACAACAAGTTGAGTGGTGTCAGAAAGGTGAGAAAGCCAACATGGAAGATTCCCACAGTAAGTTACAAATTATATCCATACAATATTATATATATATATATATATATGATATTTACTCAATATAATTTCATATTTATGACAATTGTAGTGCCAACGACAACCTTTCAATTATGAGTGTGGCTACTTTATAATGATACTAATGCTAAACATTGTATCAGCTGGCTTTACCGACTCATGGGATACGGTGTGTAACTAATTATATTACAACCATTTGTGTTTCTTATGTTTTTTTAAAGTTAATTATTTGATCATATTCTAATATGTTATCTTAACTACTTTTTTTCCAGATTTTTGGAGACGAAACTCCGTTTACTGATAATGAAATTACAAATGTTCAAGAACGCTGTGCAAGTTTGATTTTAGAAAGACTTGATGTAATTTAATTAAGTCAATAACTATGCTTTGAAACAATGTTTAGCTTTTGTTTAGTTTTATGATATTGTAACTTTGGATTTGAATTGTTTGATGGTGTAACAATAACAGATCTGATATGAAATTTGATCATTTGATATTTCATATTAGTGGCTAAGTTTATGAAATTTTTGGTTATTATTAAATTTTGCACCATAATCGTGTTTAAAAAAAAGATAATAGAGAGAGATTTTAAATGGGTTGAACAAATCTAAATTATGTTTATTAAATGGGATCAAAGAACAGACTTAAAATCTAGAATTTTTTACGCCCTTGTTCACCTTTGTTTAAGTGGGATCACCCGATTTAAATTAAACGATTTTAGATGGGTTTAACCGATTTAAATAAAACGATTTTAAATCGGGTAAAAGGGGTAGATTTAAAATCAAAGACAGTTTTTAAATCGGCCACCTATAAAAAGTCATATTCACCCGATTTAAAAAGTCATATTCACCCAATTTAAAAAGTGTTTTCTGCACTAGTGACTTCATAATATCTAAAGGCCTTCACAGTTTCTTAAACCATATGAATCTTACATATGGTTTTTTATTTTAACTTAAGATACTTCGGGGCTGATTTTCAGTTACCAACTTAGTTACCGGGTACAAAGCAGCAATATTGACAAAATAAGAGTAAATATATACTTATCTATTGGTCAAAATCTAAAACAAGTACACAGTTAATTGAGTAAAAATATATTTCGACACTCAGCAGGTTACTTGACAAAAAAATTATCTTTTATAACTACACACAACCTTTCTTGGTGGCTAGAAATATTAAGAATTGGTAAAATCTCAATTTTTTTCTTGCTTATATATACAAGCTTGGGCCACCGCCTGCATTTTGGGTCGCCGCCGTTAGGGTTGGGAATAGGCCAGGCCGGCCTACAGGGGCCTACGGCCTGGCCTGTTTAGGCCTGGCCTGGCTTGGCCTGTTTATGTAAGAGGTTAGGCTTAGGCTTTTGAAAAAGCCTATTTAAGTAAATAGGCCAGGCTTAGGCTATCAAAAAAAGCCTATGAAGCCTAATAGGCCGGCCTATTTATGCATATTATTAAAATTTATTTTTTTATATTAAAATATAATTTATATTAAACATAAAAATCATTAAAAAAACTCAAAAAATGAACTTTTTAAATAGGATTTAAGACCTTATATCGAAATAGGATTTTAAGGCCTTATAGTGATAGAGAGACCTTTCAGTGAAATAGGCTTTAAGGCCAATTAGGCCTATTTAAAAGTAGATAAAATTAAATATTTAATGACTTTTATATGAAGTAGGCCTGTAAATAGGCTTCAAGGCCAGGCTCAGGCTTGCAAAACTGTTCGTAGGCCAGGCTCAGGCCTATCAAAGTCTGGCCTAGCCTGACCTATTTCCACCCCTAGCCGCGGTATCTTGTGAGTGTTCGTTATTTGTGGTTGTATTTTACCTCTATTTGATGTAAATTTGTAACTAAAATCACACAAATAAACTTAGATGTGTGGAGCGAAAGCAAGGGAGTAATCAAGAGAATAGTAGTTTCAAGAACAAACAACAACAACAAACAAACTTAGATCTAAGTGTGATACAAAAGAAGAGGAAAGCCAACAGAAATATTTGTTTACACAATTTGGACAAATTTATCCTGCATCTAGGGGGTGAGAGAGCATCTCACTAATCAATCTACTATGAAATGAGTCCTATTTTTCATGTCACTCAAACCCACAAGGAATACTAAGAGAAAACAATAAAGAAAGGTTCTTGATCCTTTCTATAGTGAGATATCACAACCCAAAGTGTTTGTGAAGTATTTCCCAACCCTAGAACTTTTATCAGATTCAAACGTATCACATTAGTACCGACGTGTACTTTAATAACCCGTTAGAAGAATAAAGATCAAAATATAAGAAACAAATAAGCAATTACAAATCTTTGTTTGTCTCAAATTTAATCCAGAAAGAGAAATAAATTCCTTGAAAGGAGCAGGAACAAAGATCAAAATATTGGATAATTATGGATAAGAGAAAGGAGCAGGACAAGGTCCTTGACGCCATGAAAGTTTGCTTGACAAGAAAAACCCTAGGCAGGAACAAAGATCAAAATATTGGATAACTATGGACAAGAGAAAGGAGCATGACAAGGTCCTTGACGTCATGATTTTGGACAATAATTCATCTAAGAATGAGGATGCATATGTTATTATAAAGCCAAATATTATTGAGAAAGAAAATGCATCTGAAGAGAGAATTGAATGAAGCAAGAAAAACACTTAAGAGCTTAACAAGGAGACTAAGAAGGTTGGTGGTATGCACTCAACTAACAACCAGGATGATCAAAGTTCAAATTAAATGCCTCTGATTTTGTGGATGATAAACAGATGTTACAACAGTGAGATGTGAAATCGCAAGTTGAAATTGATGAGATGAAAGAAAATTATAATAATGAAGGACCTATCATTCAGAAGTATTATTCACCATTACCGAAGATGGTAAGACTTTTGCCATATCAATTGTGTATGCTTCTACAAACTATATATGGTAAGAGAAGATTGCTTTGGAACTCTCTTACCAATGTACATAATCAACACAACCTGCCATAGAGCTTTATAGGATATTGAATACTATTGCTTCTGTGTGTTCTTTCTCCCAAGTCACCCTTTTTCCTCTAGCACTGTTATGTAAGGAATAATAACTAGCACTGTTTTAAGATCAAGAGAACTAGAATTAATTTAAATGAAACATTTGACCATTAAAAAATGCAATATTTTATCAATACCAATATAAACTAAAAAACATATACTCACACCATCTAGACCAGACATGTTCTGTTTCATCACACGAAAATGTAGGACAAATGTAATTACACTCATATATATATATATATATATATATGCTGATGAAGATGAGTGTGAAAGATATATCTAAAGCCTAAAAATCATATAACAGCACCAATTTAAATAAGACATGTTAAATTTAATCTAACAAAAATGTATGTCTTAAGTAATTACACTGATGCATATAACCAATCCATATATTGTTCTTAACATTGGAATCGAAAGGAATCTAAAATCTATGTAAAATAATACTTCTCAACTAGAATGAGATCATACATGGAAGACTTGTATATCGCCACCTAGTTGAGTAATAATTAAGGGAGCAATATCAAGAGGCACTCACAATAAAGTAGAATCGATCAATTAAAGAAGAAAACAAAGTTACGAACAAAGATTGAAGGAGAAGGAAAAAAAAAACGAGAAAAGAGAATTGTCTCTTACAAGAAATCATATTAATACAATCTTCCACAACATTTTGAAGCATTACAATTGAAATTATTATTATTTTCATTTCCATTTGAATCGATAACCTCATCTATTTTGTAGTTGTAATTGCAAGATAGTTCATGCATTTATGGTATGTCATCAACAGCATATAGCATGATGTGTGAAATTCTACCATCATCTTGATCAAAAACAACAGTTTGAAAAAACAAATTAGGAGGAAAACTATGGTTGATAAATCTTTCCACATTACCATAGAAAGCATCATTGATGGTAAATCGGCCACTAACATTGCATACCATGGTATTGTGACAAGATTTATCAATCATAGCTGTTCTCCCAATTTGTTTGGTTAAAAAGTTATTTTTGATCATGATGATGGTAGGATTCTTCGCATCATTCTATTTGCAGCTGAGGACAATCCATAAATGCCAAAACCGACTTAGAATTACAATTACAAGATAGATGAAAATATTTATTCAAAAGGAAATGTAAATAAGATTATCAATTTTTGTGCTTTTGAATTTTGTGGCAGATTGTATTAATAATGATTTCTTGTATGAGGTGATTTTCTTTTCTAGTTTCTTTTTAGCCTTCTCATTCAATCTCTGTTCATAAATTAGTTTTCTTCTTTAACCTATTAATTCTACTTTGTTATGAATGACTCTTGATATTGTCTCCTTAATTATTACTCTAAAAGATGGTAATAGTTAAGTATTGTAATTACCTATATCATACATGATCATATAAAAACTGAAATACTTGAAATGAGTGTTCTAACATTATTGGAGTAGTTGATCGTGCCCATTAAAAGGAAAAAGAGTAGAGAATAAACAGAGACTAAAATAAAAGTAGAGATGAAAAAATATGACTTTGGAGAACAAAAACTAGGAAGTAGTAGTATAAAAGATGACAAATTTACATTTTGAAGAATAATATACAAATTGTGGAAAAAATAGTCGATTGATGAGGTTGAATAATGAAAATATAGATGAAAAATGTCCTTCCAGATATATACATACCTGTTAGTGAATTGAACGCAAAATCTTGATCTGGGATTGGAGATCGATCATATTTTAAAAATGATATGATAAAGTTTTCTCCTGAAAAGAAAGAATTAAATTTCATGATTCTAAAGTGACACCTTACATACAAATAAAAAAAATTAACATAATATTTTTATGGTGAATGATATCAATGAGAGAGTAGAGGAACTTTGCTATTGAATTGCAGTGTTCAAAATATTTGCCATTTTCCTCTATCAAGAGGTTTTTATATATAGCCTCAACTATACATTATTCTTTTGACTTAATTGAATACCTTTTGACTCTTTATTGACAATAATAAATACTTTTGACTAAAAAATGCTTTATACACATTAAATCTGAAAAGAAATTTGACCAGTTTTATTAAAAAAACTAAAACTTTGACCAAGTAATTGTTTTCTTTCTTATTTAAATCAATAAATTAATTTTAATTATTTTCTAATTATATTTTTGTTCATGTATTCTCCTAATAAAATATTAAAATATCAAAAGTAATTTATAATACATTGAAGGCTAAATTGCATTTTTGGTCTCTTAACTATTTAGGTAGTATCGCTTTGGTCCCTTAATTAAAATTTTATTTATTTTGGTCCCTTAACTTCTCTCCGTTACACATTTCGGTCCTTTCCGTTAGTTTTAATTCAAAAACGTTAGGTTTTCTTCTGGAATTTTTTTGGGATTCTTGTTGTTGAAGGTTGATGGAGATGATATGAAGATGAAAAAGAGGAGAAGAATATGAATAAAATCTAACATTTTTGAATTAAAAATAAGGGAAAAGACCAAAATGTGTAACAGAAAGAAGTTAAGGGACCAAAATAAATCAAATTTTAATTAAGGGACCAAAGCGATACTACCTAAATAGTTAAGGGATCAAAAATGCAATTTAGCCTACATTGAATACAAAAAATGAATTGGTTTATAATAAAAAAGTAATCATAGTAATTTATAACAGATTGTTTACTGTAGTATTTCTACTAAAAAATAAAAAATAATATCCCAGTCACAACCACAATAATTAAAAATCCCGTTAGCAAAGCAATTATGTGGAGAATTCTACAAAAAAAAAAAAATATGGAGCACAAATTATAAGCATCGAATATGTAAAGAGATGACATTACCTCTAATTTTATATGTCTTGTGTGAACTCATTAGTCGTAAAAATCATAATCATCATAAACCATAAATAATAAACGTTTACCACTTTCACATGTATCATATCAATTGTAATGTCAACTATATCAATATCTTGCTCAAAAAAAAATGTCTTGCTACTTCAGGAGCTGATTCAAGGGCATTTTTTTTATTTCTTTAATTTTATTCCGTCCAACATATACTATGAGCAAATAGATCTGTCTGTAATCAATTATGGTTAGATTTTTGCTCCTCTATTTCTTGTACAACCATGATGAAGGATATATCAGATCACTACCCTCTTTTATTGGAATTCAAGACTGATAATCTTCAATTTGCTTCAACTTTCAAATTTAAAAAAAATGTGGACTTTGCACAATGATTGTAAACAAGTAATCTTGGATAGTTGGAATGAAAGAGTGGCTGGTAATCATATGCACATCCTAAGTACCAAACTGAAACACCTCAAAACAAAGTTGAAAATTTGGAACAAGGAGGTTTTTGATAATGTCCATAACTTTGTCAATGAAGCTGAACACAAACTAACCCTTATCCAAACCAGAATTCAAATTGAAGGACACTCTGATTCCCTTATGCATGAAGAAAAACTTGCTCAATTTAACCTCGATGAAGCCCTAGCAAGACATGAAGTTTTTTGGAAAGAGAAAGCAAGAATCAACTGGCATGTGAATGGTTATAGGAATTCCAAATATTTTCATAGAATCACAAAAATAAAGAACAAAACAAAATTGATTTCCTCTATCAGAAATGAAGAAGAAATCATCACTGATCCAGAAATGATCTATGAGCATATTGTTAATTATTATAGAACTATTTTTTCTTCTAACATTATTAAGACTCTTATTGGGAGATTGTACACAAAGAGGTTATAGCTGTTGTTCAAGAATTTTTTCAAACTGGTTGGTTTTCAAACTGGTTGGATAAACCCTAACTATAATGCTAACACTCTTATATTGATTCCTAAAACCTCTAATGTTGATTCAATTGATTAATATAGACCAATTGCCCCAGCAAATTTCAAAATTAAGGTGATAACAAAGGTCTTGGCAGACAGGTTAGCAAAAATTCTTCCTAATATTATTTCTGAAGAACAAAGAGGTTTCATTAGAGGTTGAAATATTAAAGATTGCATAGCTCTAGCATCTGAAGCCATTAATGTATTGGATAAAAATAGCTATGGCGGCAATTTGGCTTTAAATATAGATGTATCTAATGCTTTTGATACTCTAAACTGGGAATTCCTCATTATAGTTTTAAAAGCTTTTGGTTTCAACGATACTTTCTGCATGTGGATCAACACTATTCTTAATTCAGCAACAATGTCTATATAAATTAGTGGTGCTCAACATGGTTACTTTAACTGTAATAAAGGTGTTAGACAGAGAGATCCCTTATCCCCCTTCTATTTTGCATCGTTGAAGAGGTGTTAAGTAGAGGTATTACAAGACTGGTTCAAGAAGGAAAAGTTAATTTGATTAATGCCACCAGAAATGCTAATATCCCTTCTCATTGTTTTTATGTTGATGACATTATGGTTTATTGTAAAGGTAAATTCTCTGGTTTGGAGGCTTTGAAATATTTGTTTATCCAATATGCAGCTTGTGCAGGGCAACCAATGAATCTCACCAAATCTTCTATTCATGTTGGGGGAGTCACTCAACAAAGATTGCATCAAATGGTTAATCTTCTTGGATTCTCTATAGGATCTCTTCCTTTCACTTACTTAGGAGCGCCAATTTTCAAAGGAAGGCCTAAAACCATTTATTTTCAACCTATTGCTAACAAAATCAAATTAAAGCTTGCAAAGTGGAAAGCGGCTTTACTCTTTATTGCAAGAAGAGTCCAGCTAGTCAAATCAGTAGTGCAAAGCATGTTAATTCACACAATGTCCATTTACTCTTGGACAACTACTTTGCTCAGAGAAATTAAGAAATGGTTCAAGAAATTTATCTGTAGTGGAGATGTCAATAAAAGAAAGATGATCATAGTTGCATGGAAAAAGGTTTGTTCTGATCTTGATGAAGGAGAATTGGGTACTAAATCTCTTGTTTGTCTTAATGAAGCCTACAACCTAAAACTTCGTTGGGAGCTGATGCAAAACAAAGAGCAATAGGCAATGATTTTAAGAAGTAGAATATTGAGAGGTTCTAATTGCATCAATCACCATATTTATTCTTCCATATGGAGCAGCACAAAGCAGGAATTTCAAATTATCAAAAATAACACCAACTGGCTTGTAGGTGATGGCTCAAAAATTCATTTTTGGAATGATTCATGGTGTGAGACCCTTTGGTGAATGTTTTTAACATCAATCAAAAACTTATTCAAAATCTTCCTTCAACTCTTAACTTGTATATTCCGAATCATCAATGGAATATTCCTGATGATTTAGAAACTCAATTTCCTGGTTTAAAGAATCTAGCTTTGCAAGTCACCCTTCTTGTGCAAGATCAAGATGACAGATTAGTTTGGAAACACAACTCAACAGGTGATCTTATTTCTAAAGAAGCTTATGCGTACAAGAAACATCAAAAACCAAAGATTCATTGGGCTAAGCTCATCTAGTCCATTGACATCCCCCCATCAAAATCCATTATGGTTTGGAGGCTTATGCTTGATAAGCTACCAACTGATGAAAACCTCTCTCTTAGAGGATGTCATCTTCCCTCAATGTGCTCTTTATGCTCACAACATGAAGAGTCTTCTTTTCATTTGTTCTTTGAATGCCCTTATGCCATCATACTTTGATGCTGGTTATCTAGCATACTGAACTACGCTCTTCATCTCCAGAACAAAGAAGATATTTGGTCCATTTGTGATAGATCTTGGAATCCCCAATGTAAGTTAGTCATCAATGCTGCTCTAGTTAATCTCATTAATGCCATTTAGTTTGCAAGGAATCAATTTAGATTTCAAAACAAGAAAGTTCACTGGAAAAGCTTCATTGCATCAATTCTTTCCAACACTTCTTTTGCAGGAAATAGTTCCAAAAAAGTTGCCTCGAACTCCATAACAGATTTTATTATCTTGAAAGGTTTGTTGTTAAACTTCATCCTCCCAATGCTCCAACAATCATAGAGGTCTTGTGGAAACCTCCAATCTTTTATTGGTTCAAGTGTAACACTTACGGTTCTCTAATGATCACACTTCATCATGTGGTGGTATATTCAGAGATAAAGATTCAAAGTTTCTGGCTGGCTTTGCTGAGAATACAGGAAGGGGCAGTGATTTTCATGCGGAGCTCTCAGGTGCCATGAGGGCCATTGAAATAGTCCATCAACATCATTGGAAGAGTTTGTGGTTGGAATCAGATTCATCCCTAGTTGTTAAAGCCTTCAAGAATCAATCCTTGATTCCTTGGAAATTATAAAATAGATGGAATAACTGCATGTTAAAGACTAGGGGAATGAATTTCGTTGCAACTTATGTATTTAGAGAGGGAAATCATTGTGCAAATGTTCTTGCAAATGAAGGGTTAACTCTTGATTGTTTAGCTATTTGGTATGCCATACCCACTTGTATTAGAAGTCATTACGTGCAGAACTTGATAGGGTTACCTTGCTTTAGGTTTATGAACTCTTAAAGGAGGTTTTGGTCTAGTCCCCCTCCTTTTCCTTGTTTGTTCTTACCTTAGTTTTTTATATATATTTGGGGTAGTGTTGCGCTTTGCTGCACTATCCACTTTTGATTAAAAAAAAAATATTTCAATTGTGATCAAAGCTTTATTTCTTCGAGAACTCAACCACATACCTCTATTGACAATGACAAAGGAAATCAGAATGGTTTTACGAATGCTTTATATTAAGTTATTATTTCTTCTAAAACTATATTTCAAATCTTCATAAACAACGGGAAAAAAATTATTCTTTGAGCAATCATTTCAACAGGAAAAAAATAATTCTTCAAGAACTATATCATAATTTTTTTTTACTCTTTGGGTAATATTTCATGGATGATTCAATATTAAATTTCAGTTCTTCAAGAACTATATCTCCCGTCTTCATAAACAATGATAATTAAAAATTCCTTATTTGAGCAATCCTTCAAGGATGCTTTAATATTTAAAGGTAAGTAAATCTTATTTTCAACCATAAATCTATCAACACCACGAAAGATCATAATTTATGTTATCCTTCGAGGATGTTTTATATTAAATATTTAGTTCTTCAAGAACAATATATATCTCAAACCTTCATAAACAATGATAAAAATTTGATAGATATCCTTCAAGGATGTTTAGTATTAATTTCTCTTTTGAATTAATACTATGATCAAAGAGAACTTATAGACTTCTTAAAAATATGATCTTCTTTGGTGTTATTAGTTCTTCAAGAATTATACCACCAATGTTCATAAATAATGGTTAAGTAAATTCATTATTTGAGCAAACCTTCGGAAGTGCTTTATTATTAAAAGAAAAATATAGTTCTTCAAGAACTATATCACAAAAGAACTTCATTGTTTGAACAATCCTTTAAGGATACTTCAATGTTAATTTCATCCGAAATTTAACAAGAATAAATAAAGAAATGTATGCTAATTATACAATTAAAATAACTTTTTCAACAAAATTAATGTGCAAAATAAAAAATAATTGATATGAAGAAAAAAAAATCATATCCGATATTTTGCTAACAATTGACATGAAAAGGAGTCAAAATAATTGACGTGAAAGAGAGTCTCAAGGCTTGCTAACAAACTAATATTTTGTTGAATTTTATTAACATGATAACAATGAAGCCTTCATATAAATTAATCAAAATCCCTCATCCATGATTATTTGGCTATCTAGATATTGTACAACATAGAAGAGTAGAGAGAAAGGGATAAAGAAAAAACAAAAGAGCATGTTGTATTACTTCTCAAGTATGTTCTTTACATGGAAATGTAGGTCCTAGTTATAGAATACAATGTGAGCAAGTGAATGATCAAAGTAATTAAGAACCACTTATCATCCATTAACTTAAGGGAGTTATAGGAAGGTGGAAGACTAAGGATGTACATCCACTAAAGTTAATTATTCAAAACAAATTTGAACTTATGTTGCTAATGTCTCACATTTTTGGTCAATGATGCATCTCCCCACTAATAGCTATTTAATGTCAACTATATGTACCTATGATGATATATTAGGGTTAATCTGATAGATGTTCATTGGATAAGTACATGAATCAAGATTTCTTATAACTCCTATATTTGCCTATTATCCTATATCACACTAAGAGGTCTCATCACGCTAATCTATTGGTTAGGGTTCATGGGATAAGTGCATAAACATATCTTTACTCATTAAAGAGGATTAGCCTAGAGGTTTTAGACAAGTAAATTTAATAGAAAAAAATGTGTAATGCATTGAGAAAACATTATTTACTGCATTGTTTGGGCGTGTTTTTACATTATATTGTGGCATGCATCAAGCTTCCTATAAGCCATTCCTGTATATACATCCATATGTTTGGTCTTTGTGAACTCAAAGTCTATAAATAAATATCAAAAGTCCAGTTTAGATATCAAAAGCTCTTTACTTGCGCAGATGGCAGACAAAGGTATAATTTTGTTTACAAACATTTTGAAATTTATTTATCCACAATCGATTTTCTCTATAAGTGTTCTGATTCAATGCTGAACATTTTATTTGTAGGTAAAGCTCCAAAAATTACTAAAGTGTCGGACATTGTTGGTGGAAATATTTTCTAAGTCAATGAAATGATATTGGTAAAGCTCCATATGATATTTCTTGATGAGGTACTATTTTTGTTTTCAAGTTATGTCATCTGTTTTAATCTTCTAGATATGATATACTAGCATGAATTTGTAATGTTTACGTTCTGAAAATACTAATGTTTCAGTTGATAGCATAGTTGATTTAATTGAGCAGACCTAATTATGAAGCATTAATTTATTTATGCTGGGATGAATTCGGTTTTTGTCGCCAACGTAAATGAAAGCAAAAACAAAAAGTGTAATTTGCAAATAGACTATAATACAGTAACTTCCTATTTGCAACAATCTATATTTGCTACATGTATATAAAAATTCATTGGAGTATTTATAATAAAGAAACAAGTATTGCAACTTATGCAAAAAATGATCTCTACTACTTAAAGTCATGTCTCGTGGCTGTTATTTTTATTAAATAAAATGCTTATGCTTTTATCATATTTGATATCATTATATTTTTGTAATACTGCCCTATGTTTTTTTATGGCTGATGCGCTAAATAGAGCATTATGTAGTTTTTTCATCTATTTCAACCATGTTCATGTCCTACGATAATAGGTTTTAAGATCTCCAACTGCTAATATTTCGTTGTCATATAGTAATCTTGCATCTTTTTATCTTTACAAGGTATTATCTAATATCCTCATCTATTTTATATGTGGATCATGCATTTGGTAAGCATAAAATAATTTGTAAAGACAATGCTCTAAGGATATGCATTTATTCTAAATTGATGCTATCTAAGATTGCTTTGTACATCCTTTAAAAATAAAAAAGATTGATTTGTACATCTTGATTGTGATACTTATATCCCATGGCTATCATTGACTTCTTTTTGATAAAAGGCTACCTTTCAAGTTTTAACGAGGACAATTTTCATTGGTTGTTTCATTTGTTATATAGATAAAAGTAAAGGGAAATCGCTTAAGCATGTTGGGGGTATATTTGCCTCAATCATTTTTTACCCATTAGCAACTATATTTTGCATATGTTAGGAGATAATTCAAGGAAAGACTTAGAAGATATTGGTTGTTTACGAAAAAGTGAAGATAGTAACATGACATCAAATGTTGTTTATAAAAAAATATTTAAAATGTACTTTTTTTTAAATGATTAGTCTTTCTACCTACACATTAAGCCCACAAAATTATGCTGCATTATCCTTAGGTTGATAAGTTACGTTAATCATGAATTTTTCATTGGATTTAAGATAATATATTGATATTCATTTATCGCACGGGTCAAAAGTCTAGTTTTTTGAATGTAGGGGTTGTCTCGTTGAAGATATTTATTCTATTGTTTCGTTGTTAAATAATTTAATGACTAAAATTCCACCTTTTAAAGTCAGTAAGTGAGAACTTAGGGTTCAAACTTTGGCCACTGATATATACATTGCCTATACCAATTGAGATATTTTACGGAGACAAAATTTAAAAATAATTATTAATTACGTACAAATAGATTTAATTATTACTTTAAAGATTTATTTTTAATTATGGTTAAATATATTTTTACTGCTATTATCTTAATATTTTATTTAAATATACAAAAGCAATAAATTAATATTTATATTTGTTATATTCTTTTAAAGAACATTAATAATTGTTATTGAAAAAATAAATAGTTTCTTTAAAAAACTAAATACCTTTTGACTATTTTTTAATTGAGGGGACCTTTTGACTAAAATTTATTATATGTTCTCATTTTGTATTTTTTTACATTAAATTTGACTTTTTTTTCCTTTCTATCTCAACATTCTATTTATTTCTTTCTCTCTCAATGTAAATTAGATTTGAACATCAACAAATAAATTGTCAATATATAATCCACCCTTTTTATCTAATCTCTCTCAAATCTGTCAACAATGGCACGTAGCAAGCAAACTGCATACATATCGACCTGCGGCAGGGTACCAAGAAAAGCCACTCGCATGACTGCTTGGTTTACCGGTGGCATGATGACAACAAAACCCTATCGCAAGAGTGCTCAGACCACCGGGGAAATCCGGAACCCTCACCGTTTCAGACCAGGAACGGTTGCACTCCGTCAAATCCGGAGGTTTCAGAAGAGCACTGAGCTCTTAATACCGAAACTTCCTTTCCAACGTCTTGTTCGCGAGATCGCTCAGGGTTTCAAGACTGGCCTCCGTTTCCAAACCTCTGCCGTGTCAGTGCTACAAGAAGCGGCTGAGGCTTATCTGGTTGGTCTCTTTGAGGACACTAACCTTTGCGCCATTCATGCTAAGCGTGTAACTATCACACCCAAGGATATTCAGCTTGCTAGGCGCATTAGAGGCGAGCGTGCTTGACTTTCTTGTTATTTGGGTTTCATCATGTATTGTTTGTGTCAAATTCTCTAATACTGTAATCGTGCTTAAAACTTTATCAATGGAATAAAATGTCTTTTGTTCTCTCTGCTATCTGTTCTTTGAGGCTAATTTTCAAAACAAAACTAGGATATTTTACAATCCAAATTATTGGAGAGACACACGTTTAAGATGAGACCTTAACTCAGTAATTCCCAAACCTCCTATGAATCCTTTTTCACTCACATTGAATCTAATTTCAAGAAATAAAGAGAATGGTTGTTCCTAATAAACAATGTTTAGGTCATTTTTGAATTGGATACAAAGTTGTTGCTCTCTCTTTTAAATAAATTAAATTAAATAATATTTTCACCATTTCCTAATTTTAATTTTGTTCATGTATCCTATTAAAAATATTAAAAAATTAAAATAAATTATAATGCAATGTATAAAAAAAATAAGAATGTTTATAATCCTCTAAAAATGAATTTGTTTATACTGACAAATTACATTGGAATTAGACCAAGTGAAAATATCACATACTGATGAATATTATCATTAGTAGGAATCTTATTGGGTGCCAACAAGTAAAGTTTGAATAGAGAAAACCTGGAGAGGCATGAGAAGTAAAAGTTTGAATATTTTTTCAAACATTATCACCCAAATAAAAAATGTTCACCTCGATATTGAGTTTCCTGAAACCACCATTAAAATGTAAGGCTACAACCATATAAGCGTCGGTTGAATTATCATAACAAAACACAAATCTCCAAGAATTCCATCTATAATTAAAATAATGCAAATACCCTAATTTATCATATATTTTCCTAGTGGCAGGGTTCCACAACGTAGACACCAAACCGTACAATTCTTATTTACGAGAGAATAACCGAGCAAGCAAACCAATCCATTAGAGACCAATAACTTTAAGATAGTCTTTGTCATTAAATTCAGTTGATAAAAAGGGTCCTTGGGAACATTTCTGATCAAGGTTAAACATGGTAAAGACAAGAGGAATAACAAATTAACGAGCTAAGAATCCCTAGCTTTGATGTTCAACATTATTGATCTTATATGTAATATCCCGAAACATAGAATACTTGAGAAATTTTGATAGAAATTAAAAATTGTCATTTTGACTCCTTAAACGATAAAATTTGCCCAAAACCACGAGAGCGCAGGACATAGTTGCGCGTTTGGTTCAGAAGCTCGTTTTCATTTGAAAATATGTGGTTTTTCGTTGAATTTCTTGGGAATTTTTGTAAATTCAGTATGCACCTATAAATATTCAAACCAAGAGAGAGGAAAAGGGGATTTTTACAATTTCCTCTTCTTCCTTCCATTAGCTCTCGACTGAAACACTATAACCACCATTCTCCACCATTCAAAACCAAAATCCTAGAAAATTCACATGCAATTGAAGGTTCAGAATGCTTGGCTTGTTTCAAAACTTAGAAGGAACTTAGATCATGAAGATTGAAGTGGAAGAAGAAGAATGTTGGGGTTAGGGTTTCAAATTGATAGAGAGGGAGGATCTTGAAAGTTAGGGTGGAGGGAGAGAAGAAAAGAAGGCATGTTCTAAATGGGGAAAAGAGGAAGAGAATGAAGCAAAGAAAGATCGAACAAGCATGTTAAACTGAAAGCCTCTCCGAAAGATTTGGGATCTGTGCTGATTCAAGAGTCCGCAAAGTTGTTCTACTGTGCTGGTTCGGGCATCGATATTCTGCTACTATATGTTGGTTTGCGGCATTGATTCTGCTATTTTCTTTTGCTCTTTGTCAAATAAGTAGTTGAAGTCCTTATATTTTCGATATTAGAAAGACATGATAATTTTATAGTTTGATATAATTAAATGCATGATGATAATTTTGGATATGGGATCCTCATATTCAAGCTAAATGAGATCCTTCTCAACCTAATACCATTAAGGTTAACCCAGATGTATACCTGGAAGTGATACGTTCTAGGGCATGTGCGCGATGGCTATAGATTAAATGGCGAAGCACTATCATCTGCTATGTGGCGTGTCGGAGGGGAGATAGATCTTGGTTTGTGATTGTTGTTTCACCTGGGCAAGGTTTGAAGCTGATTGTGAAAAGCTTAATTATTTTGGTTAATGGCAGATCTTGTGTCACAACGAATTTGGGAAGATATGTTGCTCAGATTAGGAAGAAGATGAATAGCTTTATCTCTCTAGAATTTGTATAGGTTAAAGGGATTGGAAGTAAACTAGAAGATATCATGGCATGGCTACAAAATCCCGTCTAGTGCCGAGCCAGATTTGGATGGAGGATGTCCCCACCTTTCTAATAACACCACCTTTCTTTTTTTATTTTTTAAAAGATGAGTTTTCCCTATAAAAAAACTATGTGAGTTTTGAACGAGTGATCATAAATTTATCAATTCATCAAGAAAAATTGTATTAGTTGCAACCAAACTTATGATTTCCACATACTCAAACCGTTTGGTTATATTTGCAGACACTACAAAAAAAAAAAAATTGCAGGGGCTAAAACCAAAACGAGACGTATTTGCAGAGACCAAAATTATATTTTAGCCAAAGAAAAAGTACATAAGTATTATAAACCATACATAATGATGATATATCCGGGTTCTTGAAACTAATAGATTGGTTAGAATCATTTTCGTCGTTTCATTTGCTGCATCCATAATTTCTTTGTAATCATGTTTTACTTGTATCAATGTGTGTTATATGATTGAGATTAACACAATTATTTTTTTGGTTACAAAAGCTAAGTAAAACAGAAACAGCAATAGAAAAAGGAAAACAAAAAAGAAAAAGAGAAAAAACTAAGGCTAAAGAAGAAGGTACCCGACGCGTCGTTCCTTAGCAGAGGGAGAAGGTCGACAGGAAGCGTAGGATGCATGATGAAATCATCTTTAGAGGAGGCTCCCAATTGAACCAAATAGTCAGCACACTTATTTCCTTCAATTAAGGTATTCCCAAATAAAAGGAAATCACGTCAAATCTTGTTTTCCATTGGCCACATTAATATTCCCAAATAAAAAAGATTTTAAAAAATGAAATAAAAAATGCATTTATTTAATTTTAAAGTTAATGTTGTTGTATAAATCTAGTGTTCTCTATCTCATATAATGGGTAATCGTGAATTATCAAAGTTTGCTACGCTTTACTGTATTTGACTACATTTTGTACTAAAGATTCCATCAAATCCTGCCATGCTACAGCCTCCATTTAACAACACTAGCCGAATCTCACTCAACATTTGTTATCGTGGGTTGAACGCTGAATACCAAATTTTAAAATATGGGAATAACAAAGTTCAATCCACTCTTCTACTTTAATTCTTTTTATACTGAGTGTTTCATATGAATGTTATTTTTTGTTCGAATTTACGGTTGTTCTTTGCGGACAATCGATCATGTTATACTACACACGAGGGTACCTTAAGTCTTTCAAGCCACCCTTTCTATTCTTATTATCATTTGTGAAACCACTTTGAGCATCCATCAATAATTTATTTAATGTTACTAAGTGACGAATCATGTCACAAGTTTTGAACCTTAACCTCATTTATTTAATTTCTCTTGGAGTTAAATGGTGTAGTCCTTCGAAAAAAATATATTCTTTTGCTCCATTTTTTTACCGAAACAATGTTAACTATTATCATTAATCTACCAATGTTCAATACAAGAAGTATAAAAATAAAAAATATGGCGACTAGTCCAAGAACATGCCGCCCTAGCTAAAGTATGAGCAACCATGTTCGCTTGTCTCCTAACAAACTTCACCTCAAAGTTGGAATGTAAAGATAACTGATCAATAATACTAGAAACAATATCATAGAATTCCTAATCACCATAATCTGGATACGATAGAGCTTGCATTAGAGTAGATAAGTCGGACTCGAAGACAACCTGATTCCATCGATTCGCATCATGTTATATTATATATAAGGAGGACTTTAACTTTCTCAACTTCGTGCTTGTGTGTAAGTGTAAGATTGAGAACCAAAGTGAAATTTACGAGAACATGAAGCTCATTAAGAAAATATCTTTTATAATAGTGAAGAACCTTTGTGGTCTTTTCATGCAAATTATGAACCATAGCCACTTTCCTTTTAAAATTTGGGTCCTTTTGCAATGTTTTCTTGACCAAATTATCAAAGCATTTCACACTGGGCATATGGATCCTACCCTAAATTCGTTGAACAATATGTTTAGTTGTTTCCAACTTTAAAAACTTCAGACGCACCAGATTGAGAATGTTGATTATCTCCCAAATATGATTTTGATAAAGTGTTCCAAACAACACGAGAAATAAGAACACTAAGATGGTACAGTCCATTGCCAAAGTGAAGATGAACCTCTATTTTTAAGTTGTAGATTTCACTTTGGTTCTCATTCTCACGTCTAGACGTAAGCATGAAGTTGAAAAGGATAAATAGAAAGTTCAAAAAGTTTTCTCTATACAATGTAGTGTATCTGCACCTAAAGTCAAAGTCAATTAAAGAGATGTGTAATTAAAATACCATATCTAATCATATAATGGAGATTTGATAGTTGACCTATAGATGTGAGAGATGGGGTCAAATCAAAATTCTTTCACAATTTGCTAAAGAAGCTATTACTGATGTTGTCATCAATACAACTTGTCATGTTGTCGAAAGTAATCCTCGTCGACGAGATTATCAATAAAATCCTTTCGTAGCTTTCGGTTAAATCTTGTATGCAGATGAAATTTGAGTCCTTTTTTTTTGCAGAACCATTTGAGTAAAATATGAATATTGCTGTAGTTGTACACAGTGCTTTGAATTTGACAGTATATATTTAGTTGAATGGATATCTCATTTTAGAGTAATTTTATTTGAACAACAATTTGATTGATAGCTTATGGGATAACTATAATTTACAAAAAATAAATAAAATTTATTTGCACGAAAGCCAAAACAATAGAGAGATAAAATAATAATTAAGGTGAGTAAGAGAAAGAAAAATATTTTAATGTATTTTGGATTGTTGTGTTTGTGTAGTGTTGCTTGGTGGGTAGTCAAGATTCCTAATGTATTACAGCTTTGTACTGGCAAGTATATTTTAATGTTTATTTCTAAGACTTATTAGAACCTTTGTTTTGTATCGATTTGTAAGTCTTCTTTGTCAAAACTATTAAGCAATTGGATGCGTGGAGATTTCCTGTTGTGATGTTGGGTTCGAAACGCTATTAATGAAATGATTGATACCAAAGCTAAATGTTACCTTTTTTGTAAATAATTCTAGCTGCAAATAATTATTGTAGTTAATACCAAAGCTAATTAACTACTAGTCTCTATAAATATCTTTTCTTATATCTAATTAATTATGGACGGTTTTTATAAACTACATTCTATATTTAGTATATCTTTGAAGTCAAACATTCTCTCACAGAGTAATCTAGGTTGAAAGAAATCAATACGTATTTTTTTATGGCTAGAGAAATCAATCTCATCAAATTAGATTGAAAGAAATAATCCTAGGTTAATTTGTTTTTTTAAAATCGTGTATTCTCTACGCGCGCAACTACAAAGAGTAATCCATCGAGTTATATGGGACCGAAATGGACGGCAAATTCTTCCTAAATGAGTATCGTCGTACAAATGCTTGTAATGCTTTTAACTTAACAACTAACTATATACACAATGTTGGGTACTAGAGTAACAAAAACACACTTGTTCTTGTTGTGTTTCTTTCTTATTTGATGTGGGATGATTTGCTTCATCACCAATGCCATCTACTTAAAACATTTTGACGTATTATGAAAAAGCAATGTATTCAAATTTAGCATTGTATAGTAGTTTTCAAATAAGAACAAAGGAAATTAAAAGCCAACATGACTTTGGCACACAAAGTTTCTTTACCACTACAAGAAAAGTGCCCTATGGCCTCCGCCATTTTCTAGAGCATGACTATTTTTACCATTTTGTTGATATAGTTAATTTGGATATTGCATTCTATTTTACTCGCTTCTTCGTCCTTTACCTATTGATTTTTCACTGATTTGTTTAATTTTCAATTGAAGATTTGGTTGTGGCCACGGCGGTTGCAGACTGTGCATCTTCTTGGTCTCCCTGATGCATTTACAACAGATACAACTGTTACTAGAGTCAGAGTTGTTCCAATGTATAGCTTTAGAAGGAATTCATTGGAGGGATTAAATTTAATCCGTCCAAGAAAACGCCCAACTATAGGAATTTTGCCATCAGGTCTTCCATGGGTAAAGAAATCCCTTAAAAAGAACGAGTTTCTCTTTGGTTCTTTTTTGACACCGCGTTATAAGAGAAGCAGAGGGAACACAAATTGTACTTAGATCCACATGGATAATAAAATTGAAAAAACAGAATCCGCAAAAATGTTTGATAGGTATATATATTCGGTTCCTTACTCGGATCATACAAAATTTGCAAGTGGAGAAAATTTAAGCATAATTTGAAATCAAAAGGGTATGATGAAAGCAAGACCGAGGAGGAAATGGTGTCTAGAATCCCTGACAAAAGAGTTGATCCATCCCGATATCGTGCTTTAGTGCACTATTGGTGTTCCAAGAAACAATTATGTAGTATAAGTTTATTTTCTAAGGCTAATTCATGAGATAGTATGTTTACGTAAATTGAGGTGTATGGTTAATTTTATTGACTTTATTTATTGGTTATAGGAAATAATTAATTCATGAGATGGTATGTTTCTTTATATCACTTGTATTAGTATTGTCAACTTGTTTGTTTTGAAAATAGAATACTTAGGGATAAAAGAGTTGATGGAAAGTTTGACAATATGGTAATGATAGGGACCCTGACTTTGTGAAGAGCAGCTTCTAGAAGAGGGGAGAGTTAGTGTTGTCATTATTTAATTATATTTCCACTTATATTATTAATAGCCATTTCTCTAATTGTTTGCTTTTGGTCTATTTTAAGGTTTCATTGATGGAGAAGAGGAAGATGATCCGGTCTTGGTGGGACATGAAAAGAAAAAGAGTATGCATGAAGAAAATGAGAGGATTGTTCTTGATAGGGTAGAACCGTATAAAAAGATGTGTTTTTCGGTTTTTTCATGTTATTAGTACTAAAGCCATGAACAATGAAAATATATTCTGGTGTTGGCTTTAATTTATGTATGATTTGTCCACATTGATGAATAAATACATTGACACATCTCATTCAAAATATTAATTTCTTTTGACTATATGGATGTTGCTAATTGCTTGGAATTAATTACCAAAAATTTTGACAAAATATAAATGTTTTAAATGGTATTAACTAATTTTTATGATGGATAAATATTTTAATAGGTATTTTTGACAAAATATAATTTGGGGGTTTCACATTATAAAAAAAATTGGGGATTTGTTTTTCCCAACGACTAGTGATCCTGTGGGGAAAAGTACTTGTCTGTAGGTTAAACTTGTACAGACATACAACTCAACCATAGGTAAAGGTACCGTCCGTAACATGCACACACATGCAGAATTCTGGTGTAACTCGCTAGGTATAGTGCACTGCCAATGTGGTCGTCGGCCAATGTTTTCACTACCTATACCCACGAAAATTAGCCTGTAGTGACGGTTTTTGCCCATCAATACAAGTCAAATTCCTTGTAGTGTACACATGTTCACTATCTCTCACTTAATGCCATTTTATTGAGCTTTCAAAATATCTACCTTGCTAACTCCTGATTCTACATTTTGAATAGGTCATACGGGATCGACATCATATAAACTTGCCAACATTGATTGATTTATCATCACATCTTCTAGGTTTTCATCAGTGTGAATCTTCTGCATATCCACATGTCCCTCCTCCACGTACAACTTCTTCAAAAATGGTATGAACGCCTTTGTGCATCGTCTTGTAATGCAAAGTTGGATTCTTTGAAATGTGCAAGACACTCTGACAATCACAATACACAGTAATTTGTTGATGCTTGTGTCGGAGTTCCTCCATTAACCTTATCATGCAAATAGCTTCCTTGCAAACCTAGTATACTTCCATTATTCAACTTCTCTTGATGACATAGCTACAAAAAAAATTAACTTGGATAACAAACTTACTGCTCCTCTTACAAGTGTACACACATAATCAACATAATATTTTTTTTCTTATCATGGTCACCTTCAAAATCTGAATCAACATAACCCCCCTAAAGGTTAACTTTGATCCTCCGAAACATAACCCCTCCATTAACTCTTAGGAAAGTTTTTTGTTAAAAAAATAACTTTAATATGCAATAAAACAACAAAAAAAATCTGTAAATTAATTGGAAGTTGGGTAATGCAAAGTTTGTCGTACAAAATTTGATGTTGTTCGTCTGTTGTCTTTTCAAAAGAAAGAAAAGCTACATTGAAAAGGTAATCACTTGAATTCTTTTATCCTTAGTAGAACGTGTATGATATACATATATTAATCATTGTCCATGTCCCTATACTTTGTAGGAGCTTCGTATCAAAAGCTGCGTTGTTTAAATTATTTATTTGTCACTGTTTTGAAGGTGGATGTTCTTTTCTGGGCTGAGATTACTCAAAGATAAGGTGCTTTCTTAAGTTGCTCAACAAAGCCATGCAATTTTAATGCCTTGAGTTCGTGTGAGAAATTGCACATGATTTTTTTCTTTGTGGAAAGAAAAGTTGCTCGTACATAAATGCATTAAATTGAACCGAAGAATGCTTGATTTATGCACTCTCTTATAACATTAAATTGTAAAATAGATATCACAAATATACTTCAGTGATCAACAAACTGTTTTTAGACAAAATATTTTGCTATGCATAAAATATAGTATTCTGAATTTTTTTTATTTAGGATGGTTTAAATTTGTGCCTCTTACATTATTATCTGTTACGGCTTTTGGATGACGTTTCTTATTTATGTTTGTTTAATTTTTGTGGGGAATCTTATTGAGTAATGTTTGTAACAGGATAAAGTAGTCTGATATATTCAGCCTCTAGTTTTTGTATCAGATAAATTGGAATTTACATTTCATATCAATGTTCTATTCAACATAACTTTGTAGCTGTGAACTTTTGTGTTTGCATCATGCTCTCTTTACGGTAAGTTGTGTAGCTGAAATGGTAGGAGATTAGTTAAATGGGTGCAAGTGAATTACGAGTAAAACACTATAAGAATTTGTTTACCTGATTACTATGAAGTTTCATTGGATTCTTTGTCGGGACAAAGCAGTACATGACATCGATATTCACCAAGAGCCCATATGGGAAACATGTTTCTGTATGACGAGCAAGTGATAGTGCAATTCTTATTGAAGATTCCCATTATTTCCTATACAAAATTTCGATCAATATTAGGTACTCCTATTTGTTAAATACACGCGGCCAAATACCTCATACTTGCTAACGTGAATATGATGATTTATAAGTTATGATTAAAAAGAATTTGCATAACTAATACTCTTATAGTAATATGTGATAACGATTGAAAAACAAAGTGATATTGATTGTCATGAACTGAATTTCTCGACGTGGTTAAGTAAATTACTGGCTAGGGGTATTTGATTTTCATTTATCTAAATGTAAATACACATCAAACAAAATGACATTTTCCCCCTATAATCAATATGTACATGTTTACAATTGCATAGCTATAATTGTTAATTGTTACCTGCTGAGGAAACTCGCCGTTTTCCATTTGTGAATTGATCAGCACCTTGGCGGCACGATGCAATGGAGTTGGATCTATTTCAGCCTATACAATAATTATGCTCTTAATGATATATATCTCAACATTAAATATAGTTTAACAATGAAATATTATATGCTGTATAGTACCTGGCCTGCTTCAATAAGACCTAACAAAGCCCATGCAGTGTTTACTACATGAGACTTGTTTCCTTCTAGGTTTGTGTATACCTGTTTATGTTACTTAATATAATTAGTGAAAACATTCTCTTCTGAAAGAAGTAACTATGGTTTATTCATGCTTTATACCTTGTATTGGGCGGAGAGATAGCTTTCACCCCACCCACCAGAAAGCTTGTGCTGTTTGGATAGCAAGAAATCACATGCCTTTCTAATGCTTTTGCTATCTTTGTATCTCCTACCAGCAGCTATAAGCCCTTTTATTCCAAACCATGTCCCATAAGTAAAGCAAATTCCCCATGAGCCGTACCTAGTTCGTTAATGAATTATTACAAATCTTTAAACTCACATTATAAAATTAAAATCATTTTTGGAATCCCTTTCATTGAATAATTGAGTTTGTAGACTAGTAAAGCAAACCAAACCATGAACCATCATCTGATTGTATGCTTTCGATATATTTTGCGGCTTTAGCAATGCAAGTCTCTATTTCCATCCTCCTATGATGCGGATATCGTTGTGTGAACAAGGCTAGACCTTGAATCACTGCAGATGTGCATTCTACATACCTATCATCATGGACTCATTTTTTTTATCAATTCAAATGCTAGATGGCATAAAAATTATTACAAGGAAACGTGTCAAGGTCGAGTACATACTGGTAATCAATGGTGATATCTTCAAATGTTTCACTTGGATTTATTTTCTGTGACAGAAACAAATTAACTGTTAAATCATTTAAAAATTGAATCTACAATATTCCTGATTTAATTAGAGAAAGTTATTAGTTGTACCTCCATCCATGCATAAGACCTTGTGAGCTCATAGGATGCAAATCCTCCATTTCTATTCTGTTAATGATGCAATGTGCTTTTAGTTCTATCCGATTCCCGAATACTTGATGAAATAGTGAAAATGTAATATAGTTTCTTATATTTTATTGTAGCAATTTCTATTTACCACTATGGACTCTATACACTAATATTGGCAGCAAATAGTTTCTTAGATTATAGATTAAATTGTAGCAATTTCTATTTACCACTTTGGACTCTGCATTAAAATTCTAGCAGCATATAGTTTCTTAGATTTGATTGTAAAATAATTGTCTGAAAAAGAAAAGGAATTAGATGCATGATTTGTGTGTAGGTTGAAAACTAATTAAGAGTTGGCATCCATTGCATAAGCATGATTATGTTATTTTTCTATTTTAACTGCATTAATTGAATTCAAGTGAAAGATCAGTTTAAAGTACCTGCAGAGATAAAATCAAATTAACTGCATCACATAATTGTTCTATTTCTACTGTTTTTCCAACACTCTCAAATGGCAAGCTTGATAACAAAATGGCTGCCTGAAAAATAACATCAACGGTATGATTAATGTTGCATCGCATAATTGCATTAAAATTCAATAAAAATAGTCGAACAAACAAAGAAAAAATAATTTGTTTAACCGATCCAAATATTTGACAAATTGGTGATTTGTTAAAACTAATTTCAAATTGATCAATCACCTTTAAGCCTTCTGCAGTGCAATCAGATACAGGCCAACCATGGTCTTGAGTTGAAAATGGCCAACCGCCTTTATTAATGTGGCGATAACACCAACTACTATTACCAGACATGTCCATTGTAATCTTCAGAAGCAAAATACAATATTATTTTGTTTATCATATTCAATATTTTCATAATCTAATTATCAATCTTAATTACTTTCTTTTCTTGCATATCATCAATTTTTATAATGAAGTAACTTTTGATCAATATACAATATTACCTGTGAGTTTTTTATGAAATTATTTGCTTTCTTAAGCATTGAACCGTATTCATCATCAAGTTTTGTAGCCAGGATAGCTTGAACTGATAAAGCAACATCCCAACATTGAGAACCATTATATCCCTGACAATAATGGAACATATGTGTCCTTAGAAAGTTGAAGCAATATTTAATCACAAACCTAGCTAATTAAAATTAATATTTAATTATGAACATATATGTAGAGAGAACCTGCATTTTCATTCCATCCTCAGCCAACCAGAGATAGTCTTTGATTCTTGAAATGTGATACTTAAATGCCTCAGAATCAGGGTTTTCCACCCAACAACAAACCATGTTTAGTACCTGTTTGTTTGAGAATTCTTTTTCATCTTAATGATCATTATTTGTAAATTCTTATTGAGTTAAAACCAACTGATAATGTTATTAATTTACAGATAACACATTGTAATGATATATATATATATATATATATATATATATTATTAACCTTATTAACGGGACCAAGGCAAACGTAGTTAGTGTTTTGATCCTCGAAGTGTATATGCTTCATAACGTGATCAAGTGCTTTATTCCTTAATTTGGAGTATGGCCAATGCATGAGAAGAGGTTCACCAACATTGTCAAGAAAAGACCATAAAATATTTTGTATTGTTGGGCATGGATGGTACAAATCTTCCTGCCATAAATTATTCATTATTAGTTATAATTTGGAAATATAATAGTGAGGTTGCGAGGTTAATTAATTAAAAAATATGCGACTCAATTAAGACACGAACCTTGGCACATTGGTGTTTGGCATGGTCCCAATCGACTAGATGATACGGAATGGTATATAGCTCTCTTCTTAGGGATAAAACAATGGCACTGAAAGGACCCACAAATCTTCTACCATACAGATACGACATTGGTAGATATACAAGTCGACTATGACACCACATCTTTCCTGCTAATGGCCTCACTCATTACAATATTTTAAAGAACATATGTATGATGTATCATATTCATGTAAATAAATTATAAATATATAATATAGTACAATATCTACGCTGACTTTGAAAATGCCTATGATTCGGTCAGTTGGAGTTTTCTCGACTATGGGATGATGAGGTTAGAATTTGGGGAGAGATGGAGTAACAGGATTATGGCTTGTGCTTTCTATGGGAGCAGTGGCGGAGCTCTTCATGGGCTAGGGCGGGCCACGGCCCACCTCAAAAAATTAAAAAATTAACGACTATAGTGGTCCACCCAAAAAATTTAAATAATTCAATTATAGGTCTATTTTGTGAAACTTTAAACAATTTTTCAACAGTTAATTTTCATGGCCCACCCGAGCTTTTTTTCTGACTCCGCCACTGTATGGGAGTCTGTATATGCTTGTTTATGGGAGCCTAACTGAATAGGTCAACAATAAAAAACGACTGAAGGAAGAGGACTTGTTGACTCCTTTTCAGTTCCTTTTGGTAGTGGAAGATTTAAGTGGGGTTGTTAGAACTGCAGAAGAGCGTAAGTTGTTCTCAGGTTTCAAGGTGGGAAATGAAGGTTTGTCTGTGACCCATCTCTAGATGTGGATGACACCCTCTTCTTAGGGGATGCTTATGTGGGAAATTTCTGGTCCATGAAAACGATTCTCAAATGCTATGAACTTGCATCCGGGCTCAAGTTTAACTTTGCAAAGTGTGGTGTATGGGGTGAATGTGAATGATAATTTCATGTGTTTGGCCAAGCTTTTTCTTCATTGTAGGGTATAGTCATTACCATTAATGTACCTTGGTTTACTAGTAGTGGAGAATCCTCGTAGGTAGCAGACTTAGGAGCCCCTTTTAGTTTCGAGGAGGATGAACTCTTGGGGAAACAAATATCTCTGCTTGGGGGTAGGGTAGTTCTCCTTAATTATGTCCTTAACTCAATACCTATTTTCTGCTTCTCTCTTTGGAAACTTTCAGTGAAGACCTTCAAAGGTAGTTGTTTTTTCTTGACAACATCTTCATAATAGGATTCTAATTAGGGATAACCTTCTTAGGTATACAATGTTTTCATCTGGGGATACAAGGTGTTGCTTTTGTGATAATCCATTGGAGCTGGTGTCTCACTTGTTTATGTTGTGTGATACCATTCTATTTGACATGTTATTTTGTAAGCTACCCGGAGCTCCCGTAATGATATATTATTTGTCGGTTTTTTTTCCTTTCTACCGAGCAATTAATGGATAGCGCGAAGCTTTTTTGGTGGACGTGGTTCCTTTGTAAAATCTTTGGTAGCCTCTGCTCCTTTTATAGGTGGGAGGCTCATCCTGTCATGTGGATGATCCGATAGTTTTTGTGGTGTATGTTCTAGGGACTCTATGTGTTTGCGTTAATTAGCTTCTCGTCCTCGGCCGGCCGTCCATTTATGTACCTCTGGTGCATAGCCCACAGTTTGTTGATTGTTTTTGTATCTCCATTGTACTATTTTTTTCCTTTTTTATTTATATATATTTAATTGTCATTAAAAAAAAAATAGTACATTTTATGTTAACATGCCTGGATGAAAAGGAACAAAGTCGGGAAGAAGCCACATCTCTGGAGGGATTGCTTTCATTCCGCTCCATTCATATACTCCAAGTACCTATACACAACATATTAAAATTAAATCACAATAATGCATTATATTCATTTTACTCTTGTACCATTGTATCAAACTGAATTACTAAACAAAATCAAAACCTGATATGTTTATTAAGACATGATGATAACATAATAGTATAAGCAACCTAGCTAGTTTTTGATACACTATAGAGTAGAAAATTTTCAGTCAAGAGATTGTTTACAAAAAAAATACATACACACACTTACAGCAAGCCAGAGTTTTCCCCATGAAGGAATAGAAGTGGCACCCCCTCGATCAAGAATCCACATTCTTGCATTTTGCATGGCACCATCTCCACTGTCAGTGTCTTCTCCAAGCAATCTCAAGGTGACATAGCTCATAGCTGTGCCAAACATTGTGCTAGGCCCTTCTATATGTAATCCCCATCCTCCATCTTTATTCTGATAATATATTGGCAAATTACAAACAATGTTGATTTTCCTTCCATATAATAGCCATTACAAACATTTGATGTAAAATAGGATGCATTAGAGAAATAATCACATCTTGTTTGTCTACTTGTGTTTATGCAGCAACTACAAAGACAAACAAAAAAGTAATCTTTTCCGTCTTAAATATAAGTAAAAGTTGAGTCAACAAAAATTGATATATTTTATCTAAAATTTCGACCAAATACATAAACTTTTATTTACTCAACTTTTGCTTATATTTAAAATTGGAATGCATAACAATTACCTGTTGATTAAAAAGATAGCGTCGCATTTCGGTTTGATGGTCGGGCGTTAACACTGCATTAATGGATCCGGTCACCCATAATCCTATAATCTATCATATAATTAATTACATTAGGCCCATAGCGATGCTTCATTTATTTGTTCATACAACAAAAAACGAAATACAGCCATATATAGATATTTTTTTTAGAATATATTTTTTTTGTCAAGTAACCTAGTGGGCTAGAGCTCATACAATATGCAATATCCTTACTGACTGAGCAATATCCCTACTGACTGACTGAGCTAATCTCACAAGGATTTTTAGAATATACTTTAACCGGTATATATATTGCAAATGCAATCAATTCTCTAAAAAAAAAATGTTATCAAAACCTCTTAAATAAACAAATGTAATAAAAATTGAACTCGAAAATCACGGTTTGAATTTTGATAGTGTCTTTAAAAGAAAGTAAAGATAAATATTTTTGTAAGTTCTTTATGAAATAGACTTTTAAAAAGATTAACATGTCATATCAAAATATAAAAAAGTCGGACTCAAATCTAAAAATATGTCTATGATAAACTACCAATCAGACTTAGCCATTGAAATTTTTAATAGATCATGCTTAGACAATGCATATTATAACTCTCCATAACCTATTCTTTCTTTTTTTGGTTACAACACGCGGCCTAATAACACATTGCAACCTTATCTTTAATAAAAATCATGTTTAGACCATACAAAGTCTAACTCAGCATGGCCTATTATTTTTTTATTTTTTGTGTTACAATGATAGTCTTATTGACATGCCAACCTTATTTTTATTTTTAATAAAATAAATAAATAAGAGAGATGGAAACGGTAATACCAAAGATGGTAAAAGAAACAATGGGCCACCATAATCACCCGGCCAGAAACCATCCTCAACCTGCAGTGTTGAGTAACTTCTCAATGCTCTTTTTAGTGTCCTTCTCACTATTTCCTCACTAATTACATCTTCTAATTCCTTCTTCACTTTCACCTTGTTGTTATTATTATTATTATCTAATAATAATTTCATCTTTGAACCTTTTTCCCTCTCAAACTGCAAAACCAAAATTATTTATGTACTATTCATCAAATATATATTTTTTTTTTTAACAAATCCAAATGATATATATATATATATATATATATATATATATATATATATAATCCAACGGTGATGCCACTCGCACAAGGAGTGCAAAAGTAGGAACACCAAAAAATATTTACAAAGTTAAGGTGCCACCACTAAAGAGAACCAACCAAAAAGCAAAATAAATTACAATCGAACACCCATAGAAAGAATGGGGTGTTTTCACCAGTCGTAGTAACTATAAGCGAAAGCCATCTGTTTTGATTTCAATCAGAATTTAACTTTACTTTTTCAATGAGAGTAAAAGGGTTGGAAATCGTATTTTGAAATACCCGGTTATTTCTTTCCTTCCAAATCACCCAAACAGTTGCACCAAATAAGCCGGAAAAATATATATGAAGATCTTTGCATGCCCGCCATCTTAGTGGAAAGATATAATAAATTACTTCATTATCATAGTGTAAGATAATGAACAAACAAAATAAAATTCAAAGAGAGTTTTCATATACTTATATTCACACATTTTCGTCTATGTATGTATATATAATTAATCATTTAAATTAAACAATTCTTCTATATAGTTTTAGTTATATATACCTGTAATCTCATTATAAGATCAGAACTGTTTTTATTGTTGAAGCGATTATTGTTAAATTGTTTGCGAGCTTGTTCCACTTGAGCTCGTTCTTGTTCAGTTCCAAGATGTGGATCGAACTCCCAAAACTGTCTTCCAATGTGTTTATTCACACTTCTAACCAAATCATCTTCACCTTCTGATGAAAACTTCAGCTTCCACATCTTAATCTCTCCCTTGGATTAATTCTCTCTAATTAACAACCTATTTTTTATAATAAAATTTAAAGTCAGTGAATATATAATATCATTTCTTGGTATTGGTTTGGAAAAAACTCATGATCACCCATGTTCTTATTATGTGTGGATGGTCGAACCAGTCTTCTACAGGAACTGCTGGTTACCGGGTGGAGTTCGCATGATCGGATTCTAATGCGTGGGGTCGGCATTGTTCTTGACTTCCTGTGATGTTTGTCTGTGGTGGGTTGCGGCTTGGCCTCAGTTGCTGATGGTTGTGACACAGATTGTTATCTGGTGTCTTTTGTTGTTGTGCCCTGTTTGTTTTTGGCCTAGGTGCTATATGTATGGTATTGTTGATTGGGTATCTATGGTACTCCATTTGTTGATTGTATCTTCCTACGGCACGTTTGGGACTAGTACTTATGTGTAGGACTAGGCACGGCCCAACGTGTCAAGTGGCCTAAAACAAATTTTATAATGAGGTCTTTTGAAATTAAAAAAAAAAATAACACAATAATTATTAAAAGCCTAATGAATTAAGTTTTGTTGAATCTAAGATTTGAACTTAGGATTAAAAGGATTTGAAGTCTTAAAAGAATTTGAATTCTTAAAAGTGACCAACTAAGTTAGATAAATGTTGATTATTAGTATGTCATATTATATATTTATAGCTAAAATTTAACTTAAAATTTTGAGGCCTAAAGCCTTTGCTTTGGTGGCTTGGCCCTTGGGCCGGCCCTGAGACTAGGTGTAGCAAGTGTTTGGGTACCCATGATACTCTATCTTTTTAAAGTATTTATATTTGTACCACTATTTTATAACAACCTTTTCAATAATTTGTTTTCTTTTTTTCTATTGGTTAATAATAATAAATAGAAAAAAATGAAGAGAAAGAGAAAAAAAAACATAATGCAAACATAAAAGAGATAGTTATCCAAAAATTATAATAAAATAATTGTACAAATATTATTTCTTTCATTTCTATATATCTTTACCTTCCCATTCTAATATATACACAAAATTTGTAGATGGAATTGAGTAAACATAGATATGTAGATGTACCTTGAAATTTTAAATAAATGATGATCGGTTTCAACTAGTTTTCATATACTTTTTTTGGGCGGGAGGGATGGACAAAGAATTATTTTTGTTAGAAAGAAAGAATCAAAAGTACATAAAGTGAGTTTAATGTCTCTGCATGCAATGTATGAAGTTGGAGCCAGACCTTTTATTTGTACACAATAAGTTGATATTGCCGCCATGCATTGGTGTGCCACAAGATCACATATATCGAGGATATTTTTTGGCCTAATGTTTGAGACCTTAACGGCCGAATTTGATGCTTTAAGATATATATATATATATATATATATATATATATATATATATATATATATATATATATATCATGTCCTAAATTCATTTTGCCATTCCAATGGTTTATTTTTATTTTTTTGAAGAAGAATCTTTTTTTTTTTTTTGACAAAATGAAGAAGAAGAATCTTGGAATGGTCTATTTGATCATTGTTATAAACCAGAATTCATTTTTTAAATAATTGATCTAATTGATTTATATGAATCTAAAAAACAAAACCATGCTGATAATAATGACAATAGAATGTAAAAAAAATAAAAATCTCAATAAATTTAAAGATAATTAATATATAAAATATAAGTGCGTTAGAATAATTACTTTGATAAAAAAAAAAAAAGTATGTCAGTTTAATAAATATAAATTTATGAATGTGTTTGATATACATTTCTTAAAAATGGTATAAACGTAGATTTGAACATAGTAAAAGATCCTTCAAAAACAACATAGTAAAAGATAAATTTTATAACATTTATAAATATTTTATTCAAACGTAACAAAATAGGAGATTTCTCTGTTTGGATAGGATTCATATTAAAAAATCAATCGATTATGACATATTCCTACTAAATTTATTTCAAATATAGAAGGATGTGGGTCATTATGGGATCATACTGAGGTCATTATTTCACGTGAAGCAACAGGTCGCAGTCGTCCATAACTTCACATTCTCGCCCTCTTTGTCACTAAAGTTAACATGGTCTCTAATTAGCTCATCTAGGTGTGAGAACAATTATTTCCTCGTATGAGAACAATGTTTTTGTTTGCTTTCTGTTTTTTTAAACTCTATACCTAGTTAAATGTTAAACTCTATACAAATGTTAGCAATGTAGAGTATGTTGGTAAAGACGAGAGGTGTTAAGCGTGTAAGTGTGGCTTAATTGATATCTACCGAAGATATTATGTGTAGGAATTGAGATTTGAACCTTGGATTTTTTATTTCTTCACACGTAAAGTGTGAATTTAGTCACTATGTTGCTAAAAAAATTAATTGATACATTGTGTCATTTAACACATATTAACAAAATTATATAAAGCAAAGAGAGAGAAAATTGTATTTTTTACGAAATTACTATTAGGAACTGAGAAATGTGTATTATTGAATGAGTAGAATGAAGTTACAATCAGTTTATATAGCTTGCTGCTACTGCACACTAAGTAAACCTGATATAGCATACACCTGATAAAATGGAAACTAAGGCTAAGCCTAAAATAATTGCAAGCTAAGCTATCATGTCAACTGAATTGTCGACATGATTATTAGGATCTGGTAATAGCCTCCCACAAGGTGGAGATTGGTAGAAATCTAGCAATCCCAGCTTGGATAGTAGTAGGTTGAATGTTTGAGGAAGCAAAGGTTTAGTAAAGAAGTCTGCAATTTGTTCTTTTGATGGATGAGCAAGAAGCTTTAAGACACCAACTTGTATCTTTTCTTTAACCAAATGACAATCAATCTCTAAATGCTTGGTCCTTTTATGAAAAACAGGGTTAACACCAATGTGAAGAGCACTTTGATTGTCACAAAACAAAATTGGAAGCTTGGAGCAATGAATGTGAAGATCTTTGAATAAATAAAGAGTCCACTGTAATTCACATGTAGCAGAGGCTAACGCACGGTATTCAGCTTCAGAAGAAGATCTGGAAATTGTTGATAGAACGCCTGGTATCCACATAGCCAACCCAATCAGCATTTGAAAACCCTTGTAATTAAAGTCAAAGAAGAGTTTTTGGGGAAAGAACAAGTCTTTACCAGGACATCCCTTGAGCACCCTTAATGCTACATTGTGATGTATTTTAGTAGTCTTAGAAAGAAACAGACTCAATTGTTGTGTGATGAAAGTAAATCCGCATTTAACAATGATTAGAGGATAGTTTATGTTAAAAAGATTTGATTTTGTTTCTAAAATAAAATAAAATAAAAAGGCGCCTTGAGATTATTGGTTCATCATGGTGACAAACCCTTCACAAATCAAAACTTGAACCTAGACTTTACGTTGAACTTATTTTCTAAAGACAAGTTTCTCTTAAGCCTGTCACATCTCCTCTCGGTCTCAGGGAGTGTGTTTCTCTAGCAATCACACCTATTCTCATGGGTGATTGTTATTGAAATCCTTGAATGATAGAAATTTTATATGTCTCAAGGTTTGCTAAACTATTCTCATGTTTCGCAATCCTTGTCTAAATTCACTTGTTCTAATATTAAAACTTCATCTCTCGATCCATCGCTTAATATTTGTGATGAATCAATAACAACTATTAAACTTCATCTCTCGATCCATCGTTTAATATTTGTTATTGATTATAAGAACGATGAATTTAGATTAGAAAATATGTTTACATAATGTAAAGGTTAGAGGTTTAGTTTGATTAGGATTTAGTCATTAGACTCATCCAACAATCTCAAGACAAGAAGAGTCAACTCACTCATGTTCATTGCACTCACTCATGTTCATCGTAGACATAAAGAAGAAGAACATAAATAAATAAAAAAGTGAACTTTTATTCAAGGAAACAATTGTCACTTATTATTTACAAGAGAAAAAGATGATTCTACAAGTCTAGTGGTTGCTCTATTTATAGTCTAACAATGACTTGAGCCCTAAGAAATAAATCACTAAAGTGTTGCACAAGAAACCATAGGCTCTTGGTCAGAAATAAACTAAAATAGGCAGCTTGTTGAAGAAGCAAAAGCAGCAAAAGGGTATTTTGGGGCGCCAATTATTTTGGTGAAGGATCACACTTCTTTGCACAATATATTTTCTTGTACATGATCTTCATATTTTTAGAACAAATTAGCTCCAAGGATATTTTTGCATGAGATCTTCATATTTTAGCTCCAAATTTGTTCCAAGGATATTTTTGCATGAGATCTTCATATTTTGGCTAAAATCTCTTTTCTTTTGCTCCAAGACTCAATCTTTTGAATATTTGTTCTTGAAATATAAAAACTTGCAATTGAAGTAAAATAGTTCTAAAAAGAAAATAAAAGAAAATAAAACAAATAGAATTTAAATAAAACAAACTAAAATATTATATAAAAAACACTAATTATTGACTCATCAAACTCCCTCATACTTGAATATTTGCTTGTCCTCAAGCAAAAGGCATAAACATTAACAGCATAAACAAGATTTAACATATGACAATCACAATTAAAAACTTGTGTCTCCTCCAAGGCTTTATTTCAAGTGTACGCTAATCACAACCTCAAGCATTTCTCATGTAACATATTCATCCCAACAACAAGTCTCAAGTGAGTGTGTGTGTGTGTGTGTGTAGTCCAGCCCTTTTTTTGCTCCTGTATAAGAGATATTATAAGGAAAACAGGTTCTAACCTTAATATTAAATTAACCGAAAAAAAGTTCATTCTTCATTTCATATAAGAGAGATGGGAATCATTTAGATCATTTGACAATTAAACACCTCGAAGGAACTACAGAAATTAAAGTTTAAAAGAGTTTAAAAGACACCACCTTCACGTAGGAAGTCAGGTAGGGCAACTTCTGCCCCATAGAGTTAGTGATGCCCCTTATGTAGAGCTGCAAAATTTAAGCTTAGAGACACCACCTTCACGTAGGAAGTAAGGTAGGGCAGCTCCTGCCCCCTAGAGTTAGTGATGCTCTTTGTGGATCAATTAATTTTATCCCCTTTTTGAGATTTTAGAAGGATTTTACGGAAGCTACTTTTAGTTGTTAGAGAAACACCACCTTATCGTAGGAAGTCAGGTAGGGCAGCTCATGCCCCCTAGAGTTAATAATGTTCCCTTATAGATATATTTGCTTCAGCTCCTCTTTGATTTGATCTTTATTCCCCTCAAATATTTTTTTGATAATATACTAATTTTTTATTCTATGTATTCTCTTAACAACTATTAAACAATTAAAAACTAATTTACAATACTCCATCTGTCCTTGAGTATATTATTTTTTGTCAAGTAGTTTGGTGGTTGTAATTTCAGCTCATACGATGAATAAATAGGGAATTCAAAGATTGATCTTCGGCCTCTACAAATTACAGACTATTGTCCTTAAGAACCGAGTTATTGTCACATCTGCCTTTGTCCCTAAAGATAAACACATATTATATATTACATTTTCATCATGAGAAATTAGTATTAGTTAATATGTCCATTTTATGTATAAACTAGACTTACGGCCCATGCGAAGCACGGGTTCCTATTGAAGGTAATGAATACAAATAATTTAGATTATAAATTTTTAATAGTGAAGAAATACTTCATATGAGAAATATTTTATTACTCCTAAAAATAGAAACAAAAACATTCATAATTTTTAGAAATAAGTTGCATACGACATTAGTTACATTACATTACAAAACAAATCTCTATAAAGCGCACATTTGAAGTTACAATAACATCCTCACCATCTTCATATGTTATTAATATCGTCAACCCTTCTTTTGAAGTAACTTTTGAAATTGCAACTTATAATTGATCATGCGAAAACAAAAATGTTGAAAGATATATTTCAACATGTTTAAGTGATTGCTCTTGACTTTTATTAACCGTCATTGCAAATGAAACGTCTAAAGTAAATTGTTTCCTTATATACCATTTCCTTCCAGCACACATCTTCCCATCCTTGTTGCAATCAGTCTTGTTTTATTGCATAGTCATAATATCCGATCTATATTCTTTAATAGCATTACTGACAGTCCAACATTTAATCTTAAATTGTGAACATTTTTAAGGTGAGAAAAACACAAGAAGGGGGTAGGGGTTTATTTGTGTTAGTTTTTTCTTCTTTTTAAACTAAGTTCAGAGTCTGATAAAGTTCAGATCCTGATACAATGTTCATAGTCTAATGTAGAGGATAAAGTAAAGATAGAGACAGAGAAGAGAAAAACAAAAAGCAATTATACAGGTTCCTTCCACAACCTGGAAGTAGTCCTGTCCCCATTGCACTTCCAAGGAGAGTTCACTAAAATCAATATCTGATTACAAATGCTCAAGCACACAAGAAAGAGACTTCAAATACTCGAGCACACAAGCAAGTGATTTCATATGCTCAAGCACAAAAGAAAGAGACTTCTAAACAAACAAATCACAAAGAATAAGTTTGGTTTGAACACTTGATATACTATAAGTGGTACTCATAATACAAATCAAAATCAGACTCTTAAGACTCTAGAATTTCCAAAATAGGAAAGTTGTTAGTAAATTTTAAGTGTTTGATGCACTACAATATCAACAGAGTTTTGGCACTATCACAACGTTGTTGAGTCTCTACTAATATTCAAGTCTTCACTCCTTTATATAGAGGTGTGAAAGAGACATTGTAGAGTTGCCGGCACATCAAAGACTCGTTACTGAAGTTTGATCAAATCATCAATGATTTGTTGCTTAATTTAGTTAATGTCGTAGGAGGGAATAATTTGAAATTCATTCCGTATTTGGAGAATTAACCTGTGTAGACACAGCTGTAAAAGTACTATGTGCAGACATGAGTGGAGTTATAATATCCCGCTTACCAGTTTCACGGTGTTTTATCAGATAATGTAAGTTGTACGTTTAAGGCTAAAGGTAGTTTGGTACTTTCATGTAAGGAGTATATAAGTGGGTTTTGTCCCAAACGTTTCATTTTTGATTGAAGCTCCTCTCTCTAAACTTCAAGAAATTAGAATTATCTCTTTTCCCTCTCTAAAATTTCGAACCTCTCCCTCCTCTCTTCACACAATCTCTTCTAACACTACTCTTGTAAAGATCATGGCTAGGTGATGGTTTAAACATGAAGATTATAGCAAGAATGGACTTAACATGATCTTCTCAAGTTTGGATCCTCACTCTTAAAGCGTTGCATGGGCTAGGGTTAGGTGTAGAGACTTAGGAGCTTGAAGCTTATTTCAAAAATTGATGTGAGTTCTTTTGCTAGCTTACACCTTTGGGTTATTTGTGTATTTGTGTGAAACAATTGAATTGTTAGGTTTCATGAACTTATGATTTTAGTACCCTTATGCCATTGAATTGTTGTAACTGTGTTGATCATTGCCATGCATTCAAGCTATATTGTTTTCCATGTGTTATGGGTGTATTGTGAGCATTAGGGACTTGAATTTGAGGTTTTGGAGTCAAAAACTCGTTTTCTGCATTTCTGGACTTGGAGAAACTAGCCATAAGAGAGAAACACACTTATCGCGAGTTTAATCCAGGAGCTACTCATCTATGGCGAGTTGGGGGCGAGTTCCACATCTCCTCAAGAGTTGTTGGCTCATCCTAGGGGTCCAGTGGTGTAGTCCAAGACCTTTTCTTGCAGTATTTTCTAACTTTAAACCCCTCAAACATCAAGTATCGAATGTACATTACATCGTAAGATCTTTAAAACGAAATGCATGAGCAGACATTAACGAATTCAACAACGAATGGAACATGAGAGTTATGACATGATCTATGCTCAGGTAAGATTCAATTCTAAGTATGGGAAATCTCTAGAACCTCAACTTAGATAGTCGAGATTATGCATGTCAGTACGCCTCTAAGGCGTATTAAGATATGAATGATTATGATTATGATTATGTTATGACATGTCGTGTCTCTTGCAATCCACGCTATGGGGATTCAAGATGTTCACGTTAGGGGGACGAGATACACTCCGCAAGGTAGGCCCGCACGACATTAAGAGGAGTCCGATGTAACCTTAGCTAGGAAATTCATTGGTTATGTATGGGATTGTACTCGGGGTTACTCCACCCGATTACACTCCGTAAAACGAACTCAGATAATTATATGTTATACCCTACTTTGCAATGTTATGCTTATAATATGATTATGCCAAGATGCAAATATGACATGTTATTACCCAAGTACAAGTATAGGTATAAGTTATGACAATCTTCGTTTTGCACGATGGTTTAGGTACGCATGAGTTCACACACGTATAATCAACTAAACGGTTGTATTGTGACACGTGGTAAAGGTAAGGAGAAGGCTACAGATTGATCGTGCTTGTTGGATTTAGTACTTATGTCATTTTATTGACGTTATGTGTTTATGTAATAGTTGTACTAGACCTCGATATTACTTGCTTCATCCGACTGATTATGTATGACTATTGTAACATATGACTTGAGACGACTTTGTACCTTAAATATCAACTTATGTTGTATTCCGTATTGTACGATTAATGTATCCAGTATCAGTTTTAACGCATATGCTAAATATTATAGACGTTTAGTATGGGTGTTACAGGAGTAGTGTAGTAGTGGTTGTACAATTGTACTATTGTCCTTTTTATGTGCTCTTCAATGGATAATCATCCAATGCTTTCTAATTCCTCTTAAATAGTCGTTGCTTCAGGCTTCTATTCCTTCTGCAAACTTGCGTTTTCAAATAATCAATTATAACTAACTCTAGGTTCTTGACTTCAGACTCTGGGTGTCTTCAGACTCTGGTAGTCAGCTTCTGATGCTCTTCAGACTATGATGATCTTCGGACTCAAACTTGAAACATAAGCTTCCTTTGTACATTCATTTTCCTTCATTTGTTTTCCATAACCAATACATTGTTTTAAGACTTTTAAATTTTAGTCTATGGTCCTGCACACTTGAACAAATATTAACATATTCAATTAAACTTTCAATACTTTGTTATCATTCAAAACTTAAGGTGGCAAAGTTATGCATATTTTGTTCCAACACATTTAATCTCAAATTGTGATTTGGAAGTACCGAAGTAGTAATTGTGTTATGAAATTTGGGGGTCTGAATATCATCAACTGCATCTCCATCCAAGTTGGGTGAATATGGAATATCATAACTTAAATATGTTTTCTCTTCGCCTGGAAAAGAAAACATAGATATTATTTTCTTCCGCTGGGAAATAAATTAATTGTTTCTACTATTCGATTTAATTATCAAGAATTATGTTAAGTTGTTTTAAGATAACACAACAATCTATATTTTTAGTGAAAAAAATATAGTAAAAGAAATAAAAAATTTAATTAATCAGAAAGTTAGAATACTATTATTTAACAACATAAATGGCTATTAATTTGAAATTACTATTTAGTGTAGAACTAACTACTAGGTAGTAAAGCTTTTTTATTTTTCTAAAAAAGAATAGCCTCATTTTTCTAAAGAATAAATATTATAAAATATATTTTTGGGCCAAAATTCGGGAAAAGTAAATGACTTGAATATAACAAAAAAAATAGTCTTGTCCGAACTTTCTTCTAAAAAATAAATTGTCAACAACATGATACTTCATAATTTTAGACTGATCACAATATAACATTGAAATGTGAATTAATATAAGAATAGCATTTCTATATGGGCAAATCAAAACATAAACATGGAGTTTAGGCCGGAATGTTTTCCTTGCAGATAAGAGCATGCGCTACATATGTCAATTTGAAATCAATAAGAATCATTTCTCTATAACGACACATGGTAATAACGACACATGGTAATGTCCATGTGCCATTATGTCCCTGAAGCATAAAAAGACACAGCCATTGAAGCATTTGTAGAAAAACAAAAAAAAGGTAATATTCCAGGTAAATTTTTATGGATTACGGCTCAGAAAATCACTTCTGAATGCTCAAATAGTAAAGACCAATATAATTTCAACTTTGAAAATAGGAGAAAAAAAAAAGGCCAAGAACATTCAAAGGCAAGTAAAGGAAAGATATAAAGAAAAGATAATACATGGAAAATGAAAACATAGAGAGCTACTACATGTAACAAATTAGCCACCTATAGCAATGGAAGAAACAAAACAGCAGCAAAACTTGAGATAAATTAAATATGTAACATGCTTCAAATTTAAAAGAAACACACTACTAAGATGGATTTCATTTTATCAAACCTTGTTACAACTAGCAAAGTTAGTTAGGCAACAAGATTCTAAAAAGTTAATAATAGCACAAAACAAACATCAACAATAACCTCACTACCTTCATTAAAAAAGGAAACAATCTCAAGAAAGATATTTTTCAACTCAACTTTATTCAACAAAATGTCAAAAGTCTATGTAATGTAGCACACCGTGAAATAAAAAATTAAAGGCACCAGGTAACATATTGATCCATATGACACTATGCACATAATTCTTGAGATCCACATTATACTGACCAATTAACAGTAAACAAAAAGGAAGTTACCATTTACAATTACAAATACTATAGAATTCAATGAACAGCATGCTAAGGAGTATGAATTAGTTCAATAATAAGTAAAAGACACAGAGTTAAAAAAAATTATAGATTAAAGACGTATAAAAGATTATCTTGCTCTTTTTGGATCGTTTTTGTAGGGTATTTCTATTGGTTGCACTATTGCTAAAACAAATATTCATGTTTGTGTTGTTGGATACCATGTTCCAACATGTTTTACGCATTTCTGTAAGATGTTGGATACGATGTTCCAACATCCTAGCACGGTTCAGTGTGCTTAGGTTCATGCCTATTTGTACGCGTGCTTTATCTTATTGAGGAATCCATGTACTCATATCTTGCTAAGCAACACGCATATTTGTTCAGAATTATTTGTGTTTTATTCCTAAAAGAACAAGAATATTTTAGGAAATATTTGAAGTTGGTTTGGACGTTCCTAAAGATGTTCCTACATTTAGGACTTTTCATATCAGTCTCTGATTCTTGTTTGTAGATCAGTTGAACGATCTTCAATTTGTTCTGAAGCCGAATAAGGTTATTGAGCCTGTATTGCTTCAGTATAAAAGGAAGACATCAAGACCTAATTGATCATTCAAGCCGTCATTCTAAAAGATTTAATTTTTAGGGTTTTAAGTCGTTTTCTTTGTGTGTATATTCTTGTATTGTATTGACTCAAGTTTAGTATTGTTTGTTTATTGTGAGCCTTTCTTGTATCAACTTGATACATGTTAAGGAGTGTTTATTGAGTTGTAAACTCGTTGTGTTACACCAATGCTTTTAAGCAAGGTAGTAGTTTGTGTTTGAAGGTAACTTCACCATTTTGTGTTTGAATCTGATAATCACAGGGTTGTGATTGATTGTAGGATAGTGAGATGGGATCTAAGATCTAGGAGTTCCTAGGTTGAAGTCTAGACGGGTAGGTCCTAGGTCTTGAGTAGTAAACGAGGAGTTTGCTAAGAACTTTAGAATAAGGACAACATTAGTGGATTTCCTTCTTGGCTTGGTAGCCCACAGAGTAGGTGTGTTTGTCACCGAACTGGGTCAACAAACTCAATGTGTCATTTACTTTCTTGTCATTTATTTTCTTGCGTTTTATTTGTTTATTGGCATGATGTTGGAACATTAAACGGAACATCTATTTTCTATATATCTGACGTTGAAACATCGCATAAAATAACCTAAAATAAGTACTCTAGAATTTCAATTTTCTTTTCAAAATTGAATTGAAGGTAATATTTTTCTATTAATAGACCAAAGTCATGGGGAATAGAACAATAGTGTCAAAACAAATATATGGAAACCGGGATATGATTTGAATTCACTCTAAGAACAAAAAATTTCTCATCTATCAAGTTGCGGGCCTGTAGAAGAGTTCAATCACCAAGATTAGGATATTATTTAAGTTTAGATGGATGGAGAGATTAGGCTATCAATGAATTAAAAAAAGAGTAATAAATTTTAAATTTCTCTAGGTATATAAAGAAGATTGATATGAGGATAATTGTCATTGATATTAGAATAACATGTGCAGTAAGGATTAGGTAAGGATACTCATAGTCTCATTTTATACTTTGGTCTGCAACAACCTTGATGAATATAGCACAAACCATGCCTAACACAGTTATAAGTATAAATATGTAAGTTAGAGAGAGAGAGAGAGAGAGAGAGTATACCAAATTGGAAGGAAGGAAAATTAAGAGAATCCAGTTGAAGCCACTCGCTCTTGTTCTTCCGGCGAATGACAACATTAATGAAAAAAACATAATATCTTTTGTTTATGTAAAAGTTAATCTTGTACTATCCTAATCTAGTAATAAGAAATCAATTTCCATTCTCTTTTCTTCGTTCATAATATAATAATGAAGTAAACAAATGTTTATATTGTTTTACTCTTAATTTACTTGAATAGAACATTGATATAAAATGTAAATTACGTCATAATAATAATAATAATAATAATAATAAAAAAGTAAACAAATGTTTATATACTTGCTATGATTTGTCAATGAAATCACATTTATAAATGGCAACAAATTTCATGCAAAACAAAAATAAAAAATCTTTGTTACCACATGTTGGTAAATTTAGTTTGCTTAGTAAGTCTAGCAAAAAGGTTTAAATATGCTTGTGAACCATATATTATTGTCATATTATTCAGAGAATTTTGTGCAACTAAAACAATATTCATATCCTACTCAACTCTCCTACAAAGTGTACTTAAATTATTGATATATAGAGTTGGAGATTTTTAATCGGCTTTACCGAAACCGTTGGAAGTTTCCTAAATAATGAAATCACATAAGACCAAAAGTTGTAATTCTTCACCAAAAGTTGTAACTTTTCATGGGAATCATTCATATACATTGGAACATTATTATTTACTGATATATAATGAACCATAAAATAGATTCAAGTCAAAAATATGATGTATATATATGATCATAACCTTTGGCAAAGGAGTGCTTAACGAACTATAGCATTGATTCAAGTCAAAAATCTGATATATATGATGAGAACCTTTGGTAAAAAGGTGTTTTTTCTCATGTGAAGGGTCATATAATGCACTATAAATGTTTGGCATGTTGGCATCAGTTTAGACATGAATTTTGTTACATTAACAACATTATTCTCCCTCATTCGCTTACTCTAAATCATCTATCAATTCTCAAATGCATGAGTGAATTGCTCGAACCATATATCTGTAAAATATTGTTAAGAGATACGTTTGGTCTGATTGTGCAATACACATCAAGGAAATCATAGTATCCTGAAAGGGATATGATGGTCATTCCTATTGCATCTAATATACAATTATTGGTGGGGGTGAATCAAACCTAAAGGTTAGTGTGACAACCCCATACGATTAGAGTTTTACATGCATAACCATTAAAATTTTCAAATTTCAAGTAAAGCAACCTCTTCCCAACAATCAAGTTATTTAACAATCTTTAATTTCGATTTATGACTTATTTATGGTTAATTGATGGCTGTAACTTTTGGGAGAGATGAAAGCTCACATTCTCATCCATGACCAAGGTGAACGTAGACAAATTCCTTTTATGAATATGTGTTAGTATATACATATATGCATAATTTAGAACCTATTCAAGTATGTGAATTTTAAGAAATGAAAATACATGGAACCAATACGTAGTTTGCATTATTGACAATTTTCATGTAGGTCGTGAGGACTTTAAAAAGTCATGTTGAGTTTACATGAGATTAAATTGATTGCGTAAATATATGACATGCTTATAAAATTTGGTTTAGGTTTTTTGCAAAAAATATTGATTGTAATAAAGTGGATGGTAGCATTGATGTATTCAAGGCCAATAGGTTGTAAATTGATATTTAAAAGGAAAATAAAAGTGGATGGTAGCATTGATATATTCAAGGCTAGGCTAGTTAATAAAGGCTTTCCACTAAAAGAAGACATTGATTATTTTGATTCATATGCATCTGTTGCATGAATTGCATCAATCATAATGATAATTGCACTACCATCCATTCATAAGTTTGTAATCCATCAAATGGTTGTTAAAACTGCTTTCCTAAATGGAGAATTGGATTAAGAGAGGTATATATGAAACAACCATAAGGGTTTGTGATAAAAGGTTAAGAAGATGAAATGTGTCAATTAACTAAGTCTTTATATGGGTTGAAACAAGAACTCAAACAATGGCACCGAAAATTTAACCAAGTTGTATTAGCCAACCGATACATTATAAATGAATTAGTAGATTCTAAAAGGTGTCATGATTTTCTTATATATAGATGACATCTTAATCTTTGGTACAAGTATAAATGAGGTAGAAGAAACTAAAGCTTTCTTATCCAGAATTTTGATATGAAATATTTAGGAGAAGATGGTGTAATTGTAGGGATTAATATCATAAGCGATGATAACCACCCTTATTTTTAATGCAGTGTATTTTTTATCTTTTCTTTATGTTTTTGCAATTTTTAATTTAATGCATTTACTTTAGTTTTAAAAACCTTTTTCTGTCGAAAGACGCCATATCTTCTCATCCTGTTCGTAAATCAACCTATGAACTTGATGAACGCTTGAAAAAAAATGCACAACATGTCCTAGGATTTCTGATTTGATCCTGCTTGTAATAACCAAAACCATCCCTTTATTGTTTACCAAAAACACATGTGAACAAATTTGCACGCCCAATGGGACCATGCTTGTGCATCATTTTCTGAAGATTAGCAACTATTTTCGGTAAACTTTTTTATGGGAAAACTCGCATTTTGTGCATGAATTTAAGAAGTGGTAAAGCCTTGGAAACGATGACTAAATCCACCAGTAGTGGTGCTTCTGCGTCATCGCAATCATCGTAAGCACAACTCACACAGGCATTTATCCCTTTAGTGGGTGCTAGTGTATGAACGGTCGTGGAAGCATCCATGGTCAGGCTGGTTTCGAAGGAAATGAGAGTAACCGCTACGAATAACCCCGCTACAATGACAAATCTGGAAATTGGAACTTTTGTGCCTCCATTTACGATCGGTGCAACCGTGTCTACTAGTGTTCCTACATCTTTTCATCCTCAAGTTAGACCTAGACATGATGATATGTTCATAACTGATTTGCGGATTAGGAAAGTGTACTAAATCGTTTACCAAGTAATAAAGTGATAAGTAGAGTATCGTATCCACGTGGATTGTCGTTTTGTCCAAATAATTCACCTTACTTATTTTTGGTTTGATGGTATAATAAAAGATAGATGTTGCATTTTTTTATCTGTTTATAACATAGCAATTTACCTGTTTTTTGTTGCAGAAAAGTAAGTAGCGATTAGGATTATTTGAATCCCCCTATTTATATTGTTGGATATTAAATAATAGTAATGTTACGTATTTGCCTAGATAGATTAAACAAGTGATGAGGCCGTTGGGAAATGACTAACCTAGAAGGTTGGAAGCTGCATATGTTGATCACACGGTGATTCTTACGTGTGGGGTCTATAAATCTCAGTTATCTAGGTCTATCTCTCCTAAGTCGGGTTTCCCCTGCTGATCGCACAGTGATCCTTACGTATAGGGTCTTACCGTCTCTAAGGTAATTGAAAGCATAAACTTAAATTGGCACTCTAGTTTTTCCCAAGGCAATGAAGGTCAAAGTTCCATTAGTTCAACCCATCTTTGAATCTTGGGACACTCATATCGCTCTCTCTCTCTCTCTCTCTCTCTCTCTCTCTCTCACTCACTTACTCAGTAGTTCTACAAACGGGAAACCCTAATCTACATCTACCTTACTAAAGGTTTAAGAGAATGATTATATTTAGGTTTATTCCCCGGAGTTGCTTGTTTCCTTAAATACTAAACAGTTACATCCTAGGGTTAGTAGATTTACTACTCAATCTTAGTAATGTCACCTCATAAGTACTTACTACTAGGGTAAACTTGCTTTCGGTATCTTTCGCTAGTTACTATTTAATTACTTCTTAAATAGATAGTTACTAGTGTAAAGCTATAAATATCAAGATATAAACAACAAGATAGTAATAACAATATTAAACCCTGTCACAATCTAAGTACCTAATTTAGAGTTACGATCCTTTAAAATAAATAATTCCTAATAAAATTAAGTAATGAATAAAAGACAAATAATATATATCGACATTAAATTAAATAAATAGAGGTTCATCTTAGAACTCTAACGTAACAAGATTTAGTTACACATGGTAACTAAAAAAAATTACTAAAGGTAAAAACATACCCTAGAAAATCCTGGAGAAGATAGAAACACTCCATAAGCTCCAAAGCTGCCTTCCTCTTGAACTACCACAATTCTAAACGAGAAATGCTGAACGAGGAAGACTGGTATTTATAGTGAGAGTTTCTAACTAGGTTTGGGCTAAAAACGCGAGCTCAACCCACAAAATTGCATGAGATTACATATGCGCCCTTGACATTTTCAAATGACCAAGGCGCATGAGCAATGCCCTAGGTGCACAAGCAAAGACCATGGTGCATGCCATGTGCCCAAGGAGCATGGTGTTGCCTCTTTGGTTCAGTTTCTCCGATTTGCGTCGTTTTTAGGTCTTCGTCTTCAAATAACTTGCCTCGGAACTTGGGAACAAAATTCCTCCCACTGTAAAGTCTCCTAAGGCCTCTTGAATCTTCATTCTTGGTCTTCCCATAGTCTTCACAATTCTTCTGATGTTCTTGATTTGTCAATTTGCATGATTTCTTCGTGAATTACTTCAAAAACCCCCTAAAATTTCTATGTTTTCGGAAAACTAGAATTACAGACTCAAGTATAGAAAATATTACAAAAGTCTCGAAATCATAGGCAATTGTTCTAATACTTCTCCTTTTTGCTGCTAAAACCTGCTGAAAATGAATGAAAAACATGTTAAGAATAACGTAAGATGACCTTCCATCAATAACTATGCAAAGTTTATCTTGGGAACAACCTTATGGTATGCCGACTTTAGTGATGAATTTTTTTCATAATAATGTGTCTACACCCTTAGACCATGTAAATCCATTCACGCCATTCAATACACATAGTCCTTCAAGTTCTAGTGTTTATGGCAGAAGTTCTCTACAAACCTTAACTACACCCTTAGGAAACAAACGGATGAGAGCAATCATGAAATGGATAATTTGTTAAAACAACAAATTGGTACAGTGTTTCATCCTTTGATTCAAAGTAAAAACCAAAGTTACCAAGCATTAACCACTCAAATGGGGAGAATAGAAGATTTCTTCGCCCCTCCACAAAATGTTCATCAACGGATTCCCTTGATCTAAAATATCCCACAAACATTGTTTAGAGCCTATCTGTAGGATTTGATAGGTTGTTGAGTATTTTTTTTTTGTATCATTAGGCTTGACATTTGTGTTTGGTGGTGTTTGGTAAAGGCATGGCCTAGGAATTAGGATGGGATTTGGATCAGAGGTGGTGGTTTCAGGCATGGCGATGGTGGATGGTAGATGAACAATATAATATCTCCTCTAAAATCGCCAGAGAATTCATTTTGGAAAAAGCAACAAAGCAACACAACAACAACAAGTGTTATGTTATTTACTAGAGAGAGTGGTAATTGTATTTTCATTTCTTTTAGAGAGAGGTCTTCTACTTCTTTTAATTAGTGAAAAATCTGTACTCCCTATGGTTTTTCCGCTTATTTGTTGAGGAGTTACCCCATAAATATTGTTTGTTTAGTTCCTATTGACTCTTCTCTTATTTTAGTTGCGTGATAATATTTTGTAACTCTGGTACCCAACATTGTGTATATAGTTAGTTGTTAAGTTAAAAGCATTACAAGAATTTGTATAGAGATACTCATTTAGGGAGAGTTTGCTGTCCATTTAGGTCTCACATAACTCCAAGGATTACTCTCAATAGTTGCGCGTATGGAGGATACCCGATTTAACCTACCTAGGTTGATTTCTTTCAATCTAATATGACTAGATTGATTTCTTTCAAGAAAGAAATTTAGCCATAAAAAAACAACATATAGATTTCTTTCAACCTAGATTGATTACTCTTTGTGAGAATGTTTCACTTCAAAGATATATAGAATCTAATTTATAAAAAACGTCCATAATTAAATAGATACAAACATATTGCAGATAACCAATACAATCATTTCATTAATAGCGATCCAAACCTAACATTACAACAAGAAATTTCCACATACCTTTAAAGGATTAACGAGAACCAAGACAATCAATTGCTTAAAAGTTTTGACAAAGAAGACATACACAAGTGATATAAAATAAAAGGTTTCAATAAGTCTTATAAATATACACTAGTACAAGGCTGTCATGCATTTGGAATCTTGACTACCCCTACTAAGATTTTAATTCTCCTTGATATGTCCTAGACCAGGCAACACTACAATCCAAAATACATTGAAATGAGATATCCAATCAACTAAATATATATTACAGTTAAATTCAAAGCATCTTTTGCAACTACAACAATATTCATATTATAGTAAAATTCTATCTTGAACACAACCCCAAATTAATTTTATTTGGGCACACACTCGCAAATGATTTTTTTAAACAGAATAGATTTAAATGATGTGACTAAATAATTTTTCTTTTAATTTTTTACATTTATGTGTACACCCAAGTAAATTTGATTTGGGTTTGTGCCCATGTAAGAATTGCTCCATATCATACCCAATGTTTCTGCAAAAAAAAAAAAAAACTCAAATTTCATCTTCATACAAAATTTGACCGAAAACTACAAAAGTATTTTACTGATAAGCTCGTCGGGGAGGCATGAATTACTTTCGGCAATATGACAAGTTGTATTGATGGCGACATCAGTAATAGCTTCTTAAATGTTAGGCATATTGTGAAAGCATTTTGATTTGACCCCATCTCACTCATCTATAGGTCAACTATCAAATCATCCATTATATGATTAGATATGAAATTTTAATTATATTTCTCATTAATTGACCTTGACTTTGGGTGCAATACACAACACCGCATAAAGAAGACATTTTGAACTTTCTATTTATCCTTTTCACTTTCTCAAAACGTTTTCTATAGGCAGTGTAGTGTAAGTGGATGCAAAGTTTAAGACAATTGATGAGAAACGTGACGAAAATTACATATATTTATTATACAAAGGATAATTTTATAGAACACAAAGATGAAGGGAGAGGGGGTCAAATCAAAAAACATTTCGCAAAACTCATGTTAGTGAATTGGAAGGATCATCTTGATCTGATATGACAAAATTTCTTCCTGAAAAAATAAAAATAAAGAAATTTCTTATATCAAAAGTCACATAACACAGATAAAAAAGAAATCAACTTAATTGTCTAACGAAGAAATTTCAGTTGAGTATTTTGTTGTATCGTTTCCGTCAACATGATTTTCTTTTATAGCCTCAAAAAATATTTGTTTATAGTAAAAATTAATTTCATTGACTGCGAATTATTTTAATATTGGGTTTTTCTTTCAGCTATTTTCACCTTCCTATTATGATTTTTTTTCTTTGACCGTAATTAATTTAATATTATGTTTCCTTTTCAGCTATTTTCACCTTCCTAGTATGATTTTTTTTTCTTTGACCGTTAAATTCTTTTGAACAAGCCAAAATGAATTATACTAACAATAAATTAATTTAATATTGTGTCTCCTTTTTGTCTATTTTCACCTTCCTATATGCAATGGATTTAGAGTATTGATGAATTGACTTATTTTTAAGCTTATGAAAAATAGTTTATATAAATAAATAAGTTTTTATGTTAATTTATATGTTCCTACTAACGAAAATTATATATAAGATATTTTTTCAAAAACCACCTTGACAAACTTATGAATACCTAAGAATTAATTTATTTTCATAAGATAATTTACATAAGCTAAAAAAAAAAGTCAATCCAAAGAATCCTTAAGGCTTGTTTCAATAGATTTGTTTTTAGTTACCCATATTTTAATAATTAAAAATTAATATTTTCGTATTTTTACTAAATTTAAAAGCCAAAAGTTATAATTGTAGTTTTTTGAAGACTAACAATTTTCCATTAAATGAAAATTATTTTTCATTTTTTTTTATGTATGAAAATTACACATAAGTTCTTTTGTTTAAAATACAATATATGTTTTCATTTCTTATTTCTTTACGTTAAAGATAGAACAACTTTCCTAGTGAAGCTATTTAAGTTGATAGGGACATTCAATTATGGGTCTTGTTAACTAGTGCCTCTGTTAAATATAAATAACTTTTATTGGAAATAGCAAATATTTTACTTTTAAAAAGTTAAATACCCACTTTTTCACAATTCCAAATACAATATTTCTAATTATGTTTTTAACTAGTGTCTTATGGGCATATGACACTAGTTAACATTTCCCTTCAATCATGTATGCAGGCTTTTCTAATTATGTTTTTAACTAGTGCCTTATGGGCATATAACACTAGTTAACATTTCCCTTCAATTATGTATGCAGGCTTTGAGTTTCAAACTCTTTAGACACCTCACTTATGAAGGTGAGAAAAACACAAAAAGGGGAGGTTGAATTGTGTTTGCTTTTTCTTCGTTTTCTCCTACTAAAGTCATTGATCAGAAGCAGTTAGATTACAACTTCTGAAGTGATGTTCAGATTCTAAATGCAGCGGATAAAACACAGAGAGAGAGAGAGAGAGAGAGAGAGAGAGAGAGAGAGAGAGAGGGGGGGGGGGGAGAGAGGGAGAGAGAGAGAGAAGAAAGAGACAAAGAAATTATACAGGTTCCTTCCACAAACCGGAAGTAGTCATGTCCCCCTTGCACTTCCAAGGAGAGTTCACTAAAATGTAATATCTGATTACAAATGCTCACTGCTAAAACTAACCAGAGACTTCAAACTACTCAAGCACAACTGCAAGAGATTTCCTATGCTCTTGAACACAATCAAGAGACTTCCAATGCTCAAGCACAACTGCAAGAGACTTCTATTCAAACATAAATACAAAGAAATTGTTTGAGGTTGAACACTTGATATACATATACAATCAGTGGTGTTCACAATACAAATCAGATACAGACTCTTAAGACTTTAGAATTTCTAAGATATGAACTTTGATAAGAAATTTTAAGTGAACTTTTGATGCAGAACAATTTTGCCAGAGTTTTGACGCTTTCAAAATGTTGTTGAGTCCTACTTATTCTCTAAGTCTTCACTCTTTTATATAGAGGTGTGAAAGAGACGTTGTAAATTGCCAGCACATCAAAAAGAGTCGTTTGAAGCTTTGATCAAATCACCAATGATCTTTTGCCTGATTTGGTTATTGTCCAATGAAGGATCAATTTCAAATCCATTCCAAGAATGAAGGAACATTGTTGCAGGCATAGCTGTTATTCTTGCCCTGTAGCAGAGACACAAACTAAGTAGTGGAGGTAGTGGTTGTACATTTCGTACAATTGTACTTTGTCAACGCTCTTCAGAGAATAAGCATCTAATGCCTTCAAATTCATTTGAGTTAGCCGTTGCTTTACTCTTCTGGTCTTCTGCAATAATAGGCGAATAAAAATTTTGAACAGCCTTTGAAGCTTTGATTATTTTATCTTCTGATGATCTTCGGCTTCTGGTGATCTTCAGCTTCTGGTGAGGTGCTTCTGACGAACTTGCTTCTGATGACGTCATCACTTCAGGAGCAATAAACTTCAGGAGCACTTTCTTCAGATGCTTCAAGCTTCCTTTACTTTGTTGATTCCATTGCTCTCATATGTTCTTCCAGAACCTATACTTTAAATAGACACTAAATTTTTGTCTATGGTTCTGCACACTTGAACAAATATTAGCATATCCAATTGAAAAAATTTAATACCTTGTTATCATTAAAACTCTAAAGAGGTAATGTTAAACACATTTTATTCCAACAATCTCCCCCTTTTTGATGATGACAAACATTAGTATTTAAAATGTTCAATTGTTGTTAATCTAATTAACAAGTTGACTTTAAGGGTGTGAGGTTTCTAAGCTCCCCCTGAGTCCAATAGTACTTTTAGGTGAGGTTTGTAAGCTTCTCCTGAGTTCTATCCATGTTAATTAAATTCATCATTAAAAACGAAATAACGCTCAGAATTAATCTCAAAATAGACTAAGAGATAGAAGAAGGTTCTATTAATTTAACTTGTTTATAATTAAATTAATGGGACTCAAAGCCTATAAATACTATACATCTACTCCCCCTTTTGTCATCAACAAAAAGTATAAAGTAAAGACAAAAAGTAAGAGATGAGAAAAACGTAGTGAAAAATTCTCTGAGAATAATTAAAATTAAGTTCATAAGCAAATTAGTTCAGTAGCACATAAAATCTGTTCAGAAGCATAATATTAGATCAGAAGCAAACAAACACAGAAACTCAAAAGAGAAAAAATAAATAAGGTGTGCAACTAAGGCTTGGCTTGATTCTGGAACATTTCCATTATCTGTTTGAGCATCTTGTTTGTCTCTTCTGCTTGTTGCTTGATTTCTTTCTTGAAATCCTCATTGCTTCTGAGTAGATTCTCTTCTCTAATTCTTGCTTCTTCCAGCTTAGCTTTTGTAGTAGATTTATACTCAAGTACTAACAGTTTCTGATCTAGATGTTTTTTCCTTAACAACTCGTTTTCTCTTTGCAGTACTGTGTTCCTTTGCACCAATTTCAATTCTGTAGAGGCTAACTTGAAGTTTATCTTGTTTAACTAAGTTAGATTCAGCTCCTTAGGATGAATATAGACAGGAATAACATCAGAAACATCTCTTCCTAGTATACACAGTTGTGTCTTAACTTGAGTTATGCTGACCTTTACTTCTTGTAAATTGTTGACAACCCCTTTCAACCAGTCCTTGAGGTTGTTCTGAGCAATGTCTTGAGCATCAAGAGATGATCTTTGAAGTTCAGACAAAACAAACTCAACTCTTTCTCTTAATCTCCTCCACTGCTTCTCATAGCTTTCTTCATTAACCAAGTTGTTTCTTGCTCCAACCAACTTGTTCAGCTCCTGAAATATGTTCTCACACACATCTGCTAATATAGTAAAATCTAAAAACAGGGTGTGTGGAGAAGGTACATTTGTGGTTCTAGTAGGAGCACAAGTTTGAATGGCTAGGTTTGAAGATGAAGGTTGGTCAGGTTCAGTGATTTGTTCAGAAGAGGTAAGAGAATCATGTTGATCAGCATAAACTTGTTCAAACACAAGTTGTTCAGGAACATCTTGTTCAGGAACAGCTTGTTCAGGAACAGCTTTTTCAGGAACATCTTGTTCAGGAACATATTTTTTTCTCTTGGCTAAGTTTGGTGCTTGTTGTTGGGGGATTTCTAAAGTAATTTCATCAGAAGCTACTTCAGAGGCTTTTTCTTGGTTAGGCTCAAAACCTGGTAATTCACCTGAATAGTGATTAACCAGATCATCCAACATAAAAGGTTCAGATGTTTGGGTAGTTGGTTTGGGATGTGATGACTCAATAAGATTTGCAGACTCATGTGCTGCTGGTTCATCTACAACCTCTGCATCTGCATGAGAGAACCTAAGAAGTTCAATCATGGGTGGTTGAAAAGGATGATCAGCAGGGAGTTTCGCACAAATATCAATCCTTCTTTGAGACATCTCACCTATGCTTTTAAGAATAGCAGGGTATTGAGGCTCAAATGTCTTAACACTTGGCTTTGTTTGGAGTTTGGTGGATGGTGAAAGGCCTTTATGTATAGTTGTATAGATTTGGCTTAAAGGGACATCATCCATGTCAGAGGAGGTTGATACTGAGGTAGAGTGTGAAGGTGAGGTTGAACTAGATTCTACTTCTATAACATTAGCAGTGTGAAAAGAATCAGTATTACCTTGAGTAGCTTCTGAAGCAACAGCTTCTGAACAACCAGCTTCCTTCTGAACTCCTTCAGCATCATCCAGATTAACATTAGCTGACATCAACAAACTCCTTGCTTCAGTGGTCACCAACTCTTGTACTTCTTCACCAGCTTTAATCACTTGTTGTGCTCTTTCACTAACATCTTCACTTGCTATGCTTGATGCAGGAACTTCAATTTCCTTAGCAATCTGAAGTGCTTTCCCCAAAGCAACAACATCAGCAGCTTTCTTCTTTTTAACATCTCTTGAGACAATCTCATATGCATCTTCCACTTCCTTTTCTTCTTCCATAACATAAGAAGAAACCTTCAACTTCCTGAAAACATGCTTCCTTTTCTTCTTAGAAATAGAGGGTTGAGCAGGTATAGGTTGTGAAGTTTGAGCTGATTTGCCACTTCTTGTTCTCTTGTTCAGAACCTTAGCAGGATCTAGGTCCTGAACTTCTTCTTGGATAGATGGTACATCAGAACCAGCTACATTCACTTGGATGGGGGCTTTTTCCTTCTTAGCTTTCTTTGGAAGAGGTTCAGAAGCTTCCTCAACATACTCAGCTTCTGAGGTTGCTCTCTTCTTTGACTTTTTGCTCTTAGCAATGGGAAGAGTACCACCAGACATAGTGTCTGGAATATCACTAAGCTTGATTGTCTGACCAGTTCTCTCATAGTGATCCAGGATGAAGTTTACTCTGACATCTAGAGGATCTTCCTTGCATATTGGAGGTAAATCATACATGAGGTTGGATATAACTGCAGATTCCTTCAGGTATGTGCTAAGTTCAGTGTAGCCCTCTTTCTTGATTAACTTCATGTTCTTCAGAGTACTACCATTGATCACTTTGCATGTTAATGTGCATCAGTAAAGATGTTGACTTCCTTGAGAGTGTTCAGAATCCCTCCTTGATGAAGAATTTCTGAAATAAGTCTTCCATAGGGAATCCAGGATCTCTTGATTGTTTGGATTTCCGTTAGAGTCTTAATCATGTGTCGGAAGATGTAATTAGGCACATTTGCTTTCTCCTTAGTCATGAAGAAATGCAGGAACACACTGTGGTCAAGTGAAGGTTTATCTCCACCACCACCTTTTGGTAGAAGATTTTCGTTTTGGATATTCAGGAGCAGCTTCTTTTCCATACTCAAGTCACAGTACTTTCCCTTCTTAGTACTGTTGAATATTGACATGTTGTATCATTCCATGGACTTGTTTTGTTGTTGTCGAAGTCACTTATAAATCTTCCTTCAGATTCTTTTCTTATCACCCAAGAAATTACTGCTTCAGAGATAAACACTGGAATACCCATGATGCTTGATCGAATTTTTGTGCAAGTGAAGGGTTCCAAACTCATTTCCTCTCTTGTTTTACCCTCTAAACTAGGGGCAATCAGAACTTTCTGATCCATTTCCAACTGAGCAGCTTTATGCGTAGACTTGTGCTCTAACCCAGAAGTGCCTTACCAGGTTCGTGTAGGTTGGACCATTCAGCATGTTGAAGTAATCCATGAGTCCTTGAGTTTCATAGTAACTTCTGATGTTGCAACCATGATGCGCTAGGGAGATGAAATCCACTGGATTTTCAACTTCAACATTAAGATCCCATTCTTCTAACGACATAGTTCTTCCCTTGATTTCATATGAAGATGCTTCTTGAATGGACGATTCTGGAACTGAACTTGAAGAAGCCATAGATGAAGATGAAGTTTTTAGGATTCTAAGGTTTTTGATTTTTGAAAAGATGAGTTTTTTCAGAGAATCAGTCTAAAAACAAAAAGTGTGAGTTGTGGAGTTAGTAGTGTGTGTTTTTGTCTAAGTGTTTTGAGTAAAACGTTTGCAATTCAGAAGGGGACAAACAAACACAGCATTAATGATAAAGGGGGCGCGAGATAGTACATTCAAAGCTTAAAATCATCATTGCCCTCTTAAGCTATACACCAATACAAACAAGCCACGTCGGAAGTTTTTTCGAGAAATTTCTAAGTTAGTGGGACAAATGTTACCAAAAAGTAACTTCCAACGTTTCCACTAACTCTGTTATTCAGGAGCAAAGAGTCTAGCTTCTGGGGTTACGATGTTGATGTCATCTTCAGAAGCACATTTTTCTCAGAGTCTCAGTGAAGAGCTTATGATGGACCATAGCTTCTGAACTAACTTCAGGACCTAACTTCTTGTTCAGGAGCAAGCAAATTTAATCAGACACAAAGTGCATGTTCAAATATTTCTTAATAAAATCAAATATTTCCATAGTTAAAGGTTTAGTGAATATATCATCTCATTGATGTTCAGTATCAATGAATTGTATATCCAAAATTCCTTTTTGAACATAGTCTCTAATAAAGTGGTGTTTGATTTCAATATGTTTGGCTCTTGAATGTAGAATTGGATTCTTTGACAAACAAATAGCAGCAGTGTTATCACAAAAGATGGGAATATTGTTAGCATTAATCTGATAATCTTCCAACTGATGTTTGATCCAAAGTATTTGTGTACAACAACTTGCAGCTGAGATGTATTCCGCTTCTGCTGTAGACATAGCGATAGTTGCTTGTCTTTTGCTAGCCCAGAATATCAGATTCTCTCCCAGGAACTGGCAGTTACCACTGGTTGATTTTCTTTCAATCATGTCACCAACATAATCAACATCACAGAATCCAACCAACTTACAATCTAAGGATTTCCTATAGAGGAGTCCAAGATTTGTTGTTCCTTTCAGATACCTGAAGATTCTCTTAATAGCTGTTAAATGAGATTCTTTAGGATCTGACTGAAATCTTGCACACAAGCATACACTGAACAAAATATTTGGCCTAGATGCAGTGAGGTATAACAAAGAACCAATCATACCTCTATACAGCTTCTGATCTACCTTTGATCCAGTATCTTCCTTGCTTAAGGTGCTGGTTGGGTGCATTGGAGTGTTCATCCCTTTACAGTCTTCTAGCTTGAACTTCTTCGGAAACTCCTTAGTGTACTTTGTTTGATGAACATACACTCCCATCATGCTAATTTCAAATTCATCCTGCATTAATTTAGAAAATTCCTTGCAAAGAGATACATCAGTAGAACCAAATATTATATCATCAACATATATCTGCACAACAAGAATGTCTTTCTCAAGAGTCCTTCTGAAGAGTGTTGTGTCAACTTGACCTTTTTTAAAATCATTTTTAATCAGGAAATTACTTAGTCTATCATACCAAGCTCTGGGAGCTTGTTTCAAGACATATAGTGATTTCTTAAGTTTATAAACATGGTCAGGATGCTTAAGATCCTCAAAACCAGGAGGTTGCTTGACAAACACTTCTTCTTCTATGACACCATTGAGAAATGCACTCTTGATATCCATTTGATATAATATTATGCCATGATTAACTGCATATGATATAAGTAACCTGATTGCTTCCAATCTTGCAACTGAAGCAAATGTTTTAGTGTAATCAATGTCTTCTTGTTAACTGTAACCTTGTGCAACAAGTCTAGCTTTGTTTCTGATTACTACACCTTGTTCATTCAGCTTATTTCTGAATCACCATTTTGTTCCAATAATGTTCTTCTGCTGAGGTTTGGGTACCAGACCCCACACATCATTTCTTTGAAACTAATTGAGCTCTTCTTGCATAGCTAGTATCCATCCATCATTTGAAAGTGCTTCATCAACGGTGGAAGGTTCAATCACTGATAACAATCCTATCACAAACTCTTCTTGTCTGAAATATGATCTTGTTCTTATAGGACTATCTTTGTTTCCAATGATTTGATCTTCAGAATGTGAAGACTTGTACTTGAATGTATTCTTGGATTGATTACCTTGTTGAGAGCCATCTTGAGTTTCATCAAAAGCTACTTCATCTTAAGCTTCTGAGGTTGGTTCAGCTTCTGGACTATCTTCAAATTCAGTAGTCTGATCAGGTTCTGAAGTGCTTTCAGTAACCTGTATATCTGCAAGACTTTCATCTTGTTCTGGAGTTTCACTTCCAGGCTCTTTGTCATTAAATTTAACATGCATTGATTCTTCAATACAGAGTGTCTCTGATTTATACACTCTGTATGCCTTTGAACTTTCAGAGTAACCTAAAAAGATTCCTCTTTAGGCCTTGGCATCAAATTTCTTTAGGTAGAGCTTGTTATTTAGGATGTAGCAGGTACATCCAAATTGATGAAAGTAAGAGATATTGGGTCTTCTTCCCTTAAAGGTTGAAGGTTCGGTTCCTTGGTATAACGATAAGAGGTCTCAAGGATTAGCTTAATGAATTCAACAAAGGAGTTAACCCTCGAGACAAGAGGAAGGTGAAATACGTTCGGTATGAACGTCCAACGCTCGACGATGGGAGAATATCATTCACTTGGGTGGAATTGACGAACGATGAATACGTTCGGTATGCGAGCAATGTTGGTGAGATCAACTGAAGATATCATCAAACTACAATAATTATCTTACTCTGAAATGGAAATTCAAACTTGCTAAACGCCAGAACTCCATCATTCACCCGACATTCTCATTGTTCCTTTTAAAAGATTAAATTCTTCTTAGGTTTGTTTAGATGAAGATATTGAAGTGTCAAGGAATGGACCTCATTTTTTTGACACTTGGATACCGTCATTTAAACCAAGCCTAAGAATAATTTAATCTTTTGAATGGAACAATGGAAATGTCGGACGAATGTCGGAGTCTTGGAGTTTAGCAATTTTGAATTTTCCATTTCATAGGTAAGATGATTATTGTAGTTTGAAGGTGCAACCCGAATGTATTATATAAGTCTGATTCCGCCAGAAGATCGTTATTAGGTAGGGAACTGCACCTTCCAACTACAAAAATTATCTTCCTTTAAATGGGGTAATTCAAACTTGCCAAATGGCAGTACCCAAGCATTCACCCAGAAGTTTTATTGTTTCATTCAAAAGATTAAATTCTTGTTAGCTTGGTTTAAATGACGGTATTGAAGTGTCAAGGAATGGACCTCATTCTGTTGACACTTGAATACCATCATTTAAACCAAGCTAACACGAATTTAATCTTTTGAATGAAACAATAGAACTTCTGGGTGAATGTTTGAGAGTTGTTGTTTGGCAAGTTTGAATTTACCCCATTTAAAGGTAAGATAATTGTTGCAGTTGATATGTGCAGTTCCGAATGTAATGTAATGTAATGATAGGCCATATTTAGGATCATTATGTAATGTAATGTAATCTAATTTAGTCTTTATTCAAATTTATTAATTCAATATGCAATAATAAAATAAATTATGCATAAAAAAAACTAACAACATTGTAGCGTGAGTTAACTCAAAGGGTAAAAAGAACCGAGTTTGTATCTACCATAAATGTGGTCAAAAAAATGTGTAAAAGTGGTTAAAACGTCTAAATTGAATGTTGAAAACCTGACCAAAGTGCAATAAACGTTTGTTCTTCAGTTCTGACCACCGGCCAACGAACGTGAGCTAACTCGCGCACAGGCCAGCGGTGCGTGACTTAAGTCACGCAGAGATTATAAGGTGCAAGAGTTAAGTCACGCAACGTGACTTAACTCACACAGGGGTAAAATTGGATATCATGCTGGGCGCGAGTATTTTGTGTGGGGGGAAGAGGATAAATCGAGTTTATATAGGCTCTACACAATTGGGTTAAACCTTCAAATGTCTTAATAGGCATAAGGTTTCCTCTAACTATTTCACAAAGTTTCTACTCACTTAACAGATAAAATAACGTATAGGTATCTGCTCTTAACGAAATATTCCAACTTACTAGTAACTAGGTAAAAATAATTACTACCACTAAAACTACTAAAATAACTCTTAATTCAAAGACTATTTTACCCTTGCTCACCAAATGACCAAAATACCCATGAGTCTAAAATGACTAAAATACCCTTCTGGCACCAAATTCCACTAATCCCAGTCGAAATACACACGGTGGCAAATAATCATATACAAGCACATATAAACACACATAAAAATTAATTAAAATAAATCTAGCGAAAATCGGGTTGTTACAAACATCCCTTGAAGTTAAGTGCACTTAAGAAAAGGAAAAGGAAAGAGATCTTGAAATTTGAAGCAACTGCAAGCCAAGCAGTTTGACAATGGCGGTTCCCTCCATACTCAGTTTTTCCAAATGGACCTTTACTTCAAAGTATTATTCTGCAGACGTGATCCACCCCACCAGATCGTCTTCGTTGAACCCCGGCAGTTTGACCTTCTTCACCGCCATCTTGAATTCATCCACCGAATCCTTTTCTAAAGATGATTATGGTGTCTTTGGTGTAGGTGATGACATGTCATCGTACGTTATTCTTAGCATGTTTTCAGTCATTTTCAGTAGGTTTTAGCAGGAAAAAGGAGGAGTATTAGAACGATTGTCTATAGTTTCGGGACTTTTGTAATGTTTTCTATATTTGAGTCCTTAATTCTAATTTTCCCGAAACATAGTAATTTTAGGGGGGTTTTGAAGTAATTCACGAAGAAATCATGCAAATCAGCAAATCAATAACATCTGAAGATTTGTGACTTTGGGAAGACAAAGAATGAAGATTTAAGAGGCCTCAAGAGACTTTACAGTGGGAGGAATTTTGTTCCCAAGTTCCGAAGCAAGTTTTTTGAAGACGAAGACCTAAAAACGACGAAAATCAGAGAAATTGGGCCAAGGAAGCATAAAAAGGAGATTTCGGGAAAGAAGGAAAGCATTCGTGTTAAAAACAAAAAAAAGACAAAGTCAAAATAAAATTAAAGCTACGAGTAAAATTGCTAAGACGTCAGGCATAAATGCCCAATAAAATTAAAGGGATTCAAAAAGATGCTACAACATCATGCAAAAATGCGCAAAGCTCGCCAATGGATGTGTAAAATGAAGACGTCGCCCATACTTCAATATCCAAACCAACGTCATAATTAACCACTTCGCCTTGTTCCAAGACTCGTGCTTGGGAGCTATGGACTATCGACTTCATAATTAATCACTTCGCCTTATCACAAAGGGTCTAAGGGCCCTCCTAGAGGTCTCAATGCCCTCCTAAAGGGCTCTAAGACCTAGGGCACACCCCTCCGAGGGCGCCGCCTCCACCAAAATTTAGAAGCCTCTAAAGCTCGGCAGAAAGACTTAAATTCCCTTATTGCTTGGGGCTTGAGTCACAATTAGTAATAAAGCCCATAGAGGGCTATAAATACCACCCTTAAGAGTCTTCTCAAGCATGGCCAATACAATACTAAACCCTAATATCGATTATTGTACTTTTGCAAGTACAATTAAATATCTTGAAAATACAAATTAATTACAATTGCAAAAGCCATTAACAATTTTCATATCTATATTTGGATATAATTTAGAAGGTTATAATGTATATTTTTTTCTAAAAAAGGTTATAATGTATATGTCATCTATATGTGAACGCCTAAAAATGATGGTTAAGAAATTCCAAATCACGATTGAATAAATGTGGATTATTGTGGTTTATAAGTTATGGAACTTTGTATATTCACTACAATGATCCTTTGAACATAATTAGCCGCATTTTAGAATGGAAACACGTGTCAAGTACGGGCAAGAATTTTGTCATATTTGAGGGAGAAAATAGTGTGATGTATCGGGTGTTAATTAATGTCCAACATTGAAAAAAAGACAGGAGGTTAAACAATAAATAAGAGAAAAAAGATGATTTGTTGTTTCTTCCACGTCTTCTCAAAAGATACAATTTCTCAAATCCTCATGAGAAATAACACAAGGTATCCCCAAGTTTCGACGAGTAGAAATTCGGTTCAAAAGAAGTTTTCAAGGAAAAACAACAACTTTTGAGGAAGCCGGGATTTTATTGCAAAGAGATAATGGATTCGAGTTTTTCTATGCAGGTTCATGATGATATATTGAAAGCTTACAAAAGGGGGTGGGAAAGTCTTATCCCATGCATGATTGCAGTGTTTTCTTGGCGTTTGCTTCAAAACCGCATACTCCGTATCAAAATATAAGCAAAAATGACTTTTTAGATTCATTCATTTAATGATGTATATGGTCCATAATATGAACCACATACATCATTAAATGAATGAACCTAAAAAGTAAATTTTGCTTATATTTAAAAACGGAGGGAGTACTAACTAGAGCACCAATATCTAAACAAGCTGCGAGGAAAATTTGAATTCTTGTTGTAAACAATTTTGAAGAATACTAAATATAAAACGTCCACGGTTAGTTTGAAATGAGAAAATATCTTTTGAAGATACAAGCAACTATATGCAGCTGATTATCTTATAGGATTAACAACTATTGCTTCACAAAAAAAAAAAGAATTCACTATTATAATTATTCGCAGCAAGAATTAGTAACAAAAGGAAACATTTAACTTAAAAATTGCTAATAAAGGTTAATTGTTGCCAAAAGGTTTAAATATACTATTGAACCATATATTATTGTCATATCACTCGGAGTATTTTCTGCAACTACATGCTCAAACGGTTCCAAAAAAAGTGTACTCAAATTACAGAGTTGGAGAGTTTCAATCATCTTTAAACAAACAGGAATAGATAAAGACAACATAACTATTAAGTAATAATAAGTTGCTATAAATGTTTCCTAGGAAACACTAAATAGACATTAAGAACGCTATTAATCTCTTATATATAAAACAGACACTATAGCTGAAGAGAAGTTAGCTCCAATAAGCATCTTTAATCCTTCCATCTTGACATGTATCATCAAGAACATTCAATTTGCTCAAACTTGAGGCTAATAATAAAATTTAAAAGGAATTCTGTTAGACAAGAGAGTGAAACAAAAAATCACATAAAAGGAAAAGGACACATGAAAAGTATGAGAAACATTAATTAACTAGCTTCTACCGTGATACAATAATACAAGTCTGTACCATACGTGATACAAGGGTTTTTTGGTATATTAAAAATTAAAAACTAGATTCAATAGCAATATATCTTTATCAAGTATAGCAATATATATGAAACCAAGTAAATAAATTCACACAAATTAACATAAATTCACATAACTCTATCTATCACATAAGAGAAGAACTTACTTTCAAGAAGTTGAAACCAAGCTTTCAACATAATCCACCATTAACCAACGTATCTTTTCGTTAATTCTAGTTTTCTTTGCTTTGTTAGTTCTCCGGTTATAGAGAATTACTCGATCTTCTTGGTTGCTTTCCAAAACTACCGTATCCCCATTCTCAGAAAGATGCAATGGTCTTAATATTAAATCTAAGCTACGACCAATTTCATAATTCACTCGAATATTTTGATAGCTAAATTTAACTAATTGTGTCCAAGACTTTTCATCTCCAAATTCCTCCATTTGCCATATGATAAAATCGGTTCCCTTTATGTCATGATAAAAACAAAGGAGGCCCTTTAAGACACAAATATGTTCTGGTACACTTGACAGCATCTGGTCAAAAGGTTCAGGGAGCAACATCTGTGAGTATGTCTCTGTCCCTAGATCAAGTGAAACAATCACATATTTCCGAACGTGATTATCAATCCAATGGTCTCTCATAAAGGCCAACCAATTGACAGTGCAATTCAAATATGCACCATTACAATTTCCGAAAAAAGAACTTAATGGAAGAGTATCCTCCGGAAAACTTTTAATAGTTCTCCAAACATTTTTACCCAAGGTAAAGACTCTCACATCATTACCTTCTGAATTTAAGGCTACAACCTTATAGGTGTCGGTTGAATTATCATAACCAAGCACGAACTCATAAAATTTCCAATGACCATAATTGAAATCAGTTCGTAATATATTGGATATTGTTCTCGTAGCGGGGTTCCACAAGCGGCATAATACTTTTTTAAATTTATTACCCACACCATGACAATAACCACCCAATAAAAGCAATCCATTGCATGAACCAAGAATCATGGAAACATCCTCGTTCTTGAACCGGTAGTAAGGATCCTTAGGAAGGGTGATGGAACGGTTTTCCAGTAAATGAGCAAGAGGGAAGTGTACAAAACTGGAATCATGAACATTTATCCAGAATTCCGTTGACAAGTGTGGGTTTCTTGCAGACCGATTAAGGTGCATTTTGGCGAATTTAGGATCAGAGATAATGGTTTTCCAGGACTTACTGACGCATTTTAACTGCATCAGAAGTTTAACCGTAAGCCATGATAAGATTTCATATATAAGCTCATCGGGAAGGGGTGATGCCTGAGATGGACTAGATTGACGACGACAGCGACGCCACAACTTTGGTCGTATGGTATTCATGAGAGGAATCGAAAATGGATGCAATGCTTTGCAGTTTCAGGAACGTATTGGTTTTTAACGATGAAAATGACTTATATTTTTTTTTTTTTTTGTCAAAGATGTATCATTTATATTACGATTTTAATACAAAAAATCAAACGAAAATTTTTAATAATATGAGAATACTTTAAAGTCGTCAATCAATAAATTTCCAAATATTTTGGTCAAATTTTTTTTTCTTTTTCCAAATACAATTAATGCGCATTAAATGGGGAAAGATTGGTCAAAGGTATGAATTTCAAAGTTGGAGATGAATCTGAACTCAAATCTATAACATATTCTTAACGTAAAAAAAAAAAATTCTATTACATATTCTTAATCTTTTGTTTTTCTTTTAAAAATAAATGAGGAATATTGATAATTAAAACAATGCACCAAACATATGTGAGTTTTTCACCTTTCTGCCCCTATTATGAAATTTTAATACCAATATGCCCTACGAGAAAAAAAAGACACCAAAATGCCCTAGTTATGATCAAGTAGTACGAGTATGCCATTTCATTTGGCAGACTTGTGGCCATGAGTATGCCATATCAAATGGCGGACTCGTGAAGCATTTTTCGTTTTTTCTTTTTTTGGGTTGTTTTATATTATTATTTTTATCAATTTTAATTATTAAAACATAGAAACATAAATTAAAAATAAGGAAAAAAAGTCTAATAAAATGCTTGGTAAAATATTACAACAATAATATTATACCAATTAACATTAAAACATAACATAAAATGCATAAAAATATAAAAATTAAAAATTATTACGACAAATAAAAAACTACAAATGTCCGTCAGTGCCACATCCCCTACGTCTAATATCATGAATGTATGGCGAGAAGTATGGTGTCAATATCTCCTATGTCTAATATTATATTAATTAACATCCGCTATGTCTACATATGTCTGACAATTATTTTTTACGATAAGTATGGCGTCAAGACGGTACTGAAGTTGAAAAAGGATTTTTTTCAATCATTTAATGGATTACTTCAAGGAGGCAGTTCTTCTGTGCAATCATCTATCAACAACATACAACCGGAAGAACCACGATATCCTGTTCGTGACATTAGACATAGGGGATGTGGCACTGACGCACATTTGTAGTTTTTTATTTGTCATAATAATTTTTAATTTTTATGTTATGTTTTAATGTTAATTAATATAAATATTATTGTTGTACAGATAAATTAAATAAGCAAGGTTGTTATTGATAAACCAATAATTAATGTTGTGTTGAATCTTAAATAACAAGTAAAATGAAATAAAAATATTCTCTAAAATGGACATGTATTGTGAAAAGGAGGAAGTATATTACAGGAAAGTAAAGCACTATTAGTAATTGAAGAAACTTGAATTTTGCCTTGGAGGCATTTCACACGGACCTTAAAATCAGTTTCCACTAAAAAATGGCCATCTTGGTTGGAAGTTAAAATCCAGTTCATACACCAGCGAAGGGCAAGAGCTTCGGCTAAGGTGGGTTCGACTGACAACCTTTCTCTCTGCATGGCTGCAAAGGATACATCACCATTGTGATCACGAATCACCATTCCCCATCTAACAGTTCCATCATTAAAACATCCAGCATCAACATTAAGTTTTAAAAGCCCAAATTCAGGAGACGACCAATGCTCTATCCTGTTACTTTAGTTAGTGTGAATTAATAGTTGAAAATTTTGCATATGTAAAATTAGTCACCAATAAAAAATAATTGTTATTAATGTTTAATTATAAACGATTGATGTTGCATTATTTCAACGGTTAATGTGAATTCCAATTCATTATCTATTTTACAATATCATATTGAAGAAGAGAGGGAAGAGGTACAAGAATTTGATCTGGTTAGCTAATGTTTTGTAATCTTGTTATGTTACACCTTTATGTCTCTAACACTCAAAACCCCAAATCAGAAACCCTAAAATTTTAAATAACAAATTAGCACCAATAAAATCAATTTAGAAAGATGGATATTGTGATTCATTAACCTTTCTAGATAGATTTTGAGTGAGAAGGTGGATTGTGAAATGAGTGAGCGAGCAATGTTATGTATACTGAAATAGGTGGCTATAAAGAGTGAGAGGGTGATGGAGGGCTCTGATGTGGGAAAGGGTGACGGGGAGTGAGAAGCGATAGAGTTTCGAGAGACACATAGAGGTTCTTATATTGGGTTTTGAGAGAGATGGAGTTGTTCAGGTTGAGTGATAAGGGTTTCAGGAGACAACATAAGGGTTTCTTCTTTTTCACCAAAAAAAGAAAAAGAAGAGGGAAATGAAAAAATATAATAAAATCAAACCAAATTCAAGTGAGCCACCCTAGTAAAAAGCGGGAGAGGGAAAAAAGGGGAAGCTCGCTTCAAATTTGTGGGGGTTTTCAAAAACCTTCCAAAAAAAACCTCCGTAATGAAGCGCGTGCGTAGGAATCTTCCCAATCATTGTCTCGAGACTCTTGGTAGATGTTTCATTGTTTCTTTGAGCTTCTTCCTGAATTTTCGAGATAGCTTCAATATGACTTTATGTTGTCTGCATGTATTAGGTTGATTCAAAAGTATAATGGCGATTAGGTATTCGTTGAATCACCCCTTCGTCTTTGGTTGAAATTAAATTAAGAAATCAATTGTTTATAAATTTCAAGAGGGTTCCCGTAATGTCGCGTCATTTTTCGGAGATCAAGGCTATTTGATTAGTGTTTGACTCACTATTTTATTTCACGACTGAACATTTAATTTTTTGAAAGGAAGTGGAAAAAGGTTCAAATACCACTTTAAAAGATTCAGGGTTCGGGGGTTAGTTACATAAAGGGAAGGTATTAGCACCCTTTATGTTCGTAGTATTCTACGAGAACCTCTTGGTTTTATTTAATTTTTTTGTGCTATAAACTTGCTTGCTTTTGAAAATGGATTTAAAGTGTCTAAGAAAACAAAGACCTAATTATCTACATTTTTTATTGATTTGGAAGGACATGGTCTTTTGCCTACGTACCCGTGAGAGATCAAAACCTCGTAGTTCGAGGTAAAAATTGACGTTTGATGAGTTTGGTTGATTTTAATATTTTGAAAATGTTTTTGAGAGATAGAAAGAGCCAAAGTGGCAAAATGTGAAGTTGATTGGTTTTAAATTTGAAAAAAGTAAAGGTCTAAGTATGATTAAAATTGATTGAAAGTTTGATTAAGAAAAAATAAAAATAAGAAAGATCACTTGATTTGAAAGTCAAGGTTTATTGAGAAAATATTTTTTGTGGTTTTGATTATTTGCATGTTTTTTTTTAATAATTGGACTAAATTATAAACTACCGGAGCAGGAAAGTAAAGCGTAGGTATCATACCTTTAACCTAAACTACCAAACATAAAAGGTAAACATACACACACGCACACACACATGCACCTAAAGCTATTACATAAAAACCTATTAATACATTCTAAAGTCTGCGGAAAAATAAATAGATTACATTAAAAGCCTACTTACATTCTAATGTCCTTGTTGTAAGAGTAAATGATATAAAAATAAATGTGCATGAATAAATAGTAAAGTGTAGAGTAATAAAACTAACCTAAACAAAAATGCATGAGAAGTAAAAATAAGATGCTAGACAAAATGGAAATGCATGAAAGAATAAAAATAGAAAAGACAGGGGGCGCAGATAGCATAATGGGGGGAGTGTGCAGTGTAACACCCCAAATTTCCAACATAAAAATTCATACATAATTATCAGAGTATAACACAAATGGGATGTCACACATCATAAAAATCCTTAAAATAAAAAGAATAATAATTCTTTATCCTTCAAAATTCATTAACATAAATCTTTTCAAAAACTTTGCAGCGGAATCATAATTCAAAAATCCTTAAAGGAATTAGTTCTTGGCACAAAGGCCTCACAGGCATCTCAAAAATTCAAAGCTAGATCGTAGACATCATAATTAGTTCAACATGATACATAAGGAATAGAATTCAATAAAACTCCATCCCGTTACATATCAGAGCATTTCCTACGACACCACAAGGACCTCTCACATCGTCGTACCTAAGCTTGATCACCTGCACTTGCTCACAAGGCAGCAATTCCAACAGAAGGGGTGAGATTTCACAAACAATAATAATAAGCATATAATTCATCAAATGCATTTAACAACATGGACATCATCAATTAATCATAATAAGTCTTCATATAGTACTTCTTTAACAACTCATAAGCTACATTATGTAATCATCATAACAACATCAATTAGTAATACAAATAACCACGTAGTTCATCTTTAATAATACTTCATATAACAATATAAATAACATAAACAACAATCAACTTCAAATCATCTTTAATGATACTTTATATAAACAATATAAACAACATAAGCAACAATCAACTTCAAATCATCTTTAACGATACTTCACATAAACAACATAAACAACAACATATAACTCTTCATTAACGATTCATTGATAATTATCAACTCGAAAACTTAGACAACTCGACAACTTCGACATCGACTCGACTATGCAACATCAACAACTTCGACTTAACAATCTTTGACTCGACAATGTAACTCGACTATGCAACTCTATCATCTTACTCATGCATGTGGTACCAATCCAGGGCATAAGCCCTCGTCGCTATTTGAGCATAAAAATACTCCAGGGCATAAGCCCTCGTCTTTAAATGAGTATGCATGGACTCAACATCTTATATCTTAGACATCATAGATGACTCCAATAACATGGATCAATAACTCATAATCTTAGACTGACACATGCGGCTTTTAGTCAATAATAAACAGCAACATGACAACACATCAAATATTTCAAGATATGACAATATCATAAACAATCACATAGTTCATCGCTTATAGTTCTCAAAAGGCATATACAATTATATATGTATCTCAAATTATTCAACAACAATATTCGTATTAATTCAGACTCACTGAAAGACAATACAATTATAAACAACTTCATGTAACATCATATTCATCAACTTATACCTTCATATAATAATTCATCAATCATGAACACATCATATAACATCATATTCATCAACATATACATTTATATACTAATTCATCAATCAGGAAAAACATCATATATTATCATCAACATATACATTCAAATAATAATTCACTAAAGCCTCCTTGGAGTATTTTCATCATGAATCAAACACCAAAAATCATTTTCAAGTCAAACTAAAGCCAACGGACAAATAACACAATTATCTACAACTTTCATGTTTACACCAAAGGCCAATTCTGTACCTATCAATATCAGTTTTCATTTCAAATTTGGGAAAGGTTGTGCTGAAATTCATAAATATTCATTGTGACCTACGTGCAGTAATATGACCATAACTCAAGTTCTATAAATCATTTAGAAGTCAAACCAACGGCATTGAAAAGCTAACATCCATACCTACAACTTTCGTGTTTACACCTAAGACCAATTCTATACCTATCAATCCCAGTTTTCATTTCAAATTCGGAAATGGTTGTGCTGAAATTCATAAGTATTCACTGTGACATACGTGCATTAATTTAACCATAACTCAAGTTCTATAAATCATTTAGAAGTCAAACTAACGACATTAAAAATCTAACATCCATACCTACAACTTTCGTGTTTACACCTAAAGCTAATTCAAAACAGAAACGGGTGAAAAGTGAGTGTTTTTCCAGTTTTGGCTTTCAGAAAATCGGTGGCCGAATTCGCTTACGGGAAAGAATAATTTTCACTCCAAAAACCCAATTTTTGATCCCTTAATCACCAAAAATGATTTACATTGATGTTTACAGGTCAAATAGGCAATATAGAAATCAAAACAACATAGGAACATGCATCAAACAACACAATTCATCTCATTTTATCAATTAACATAAACTTTCTAACCCTAATTCAAGAACACAACTATTCATCAAATTTCAGAATTATATACTATGATTATTGAAGGAAATCCCACCCTTACCTTAATGAAATTGGAGCAGCAGCCTCTTGGTTCTCCACTTCTAGTTTTCTCCCTTTTTCTCCCAAAACTGATTGTAGGTACTGTCTGTTCCTAAACCTAGGTTTTACCTTTTATACCTCTTCTATTTGTTTTATCTTATTCCACTTATTCCCTCATAATTCTAACTAATTCAAAAACATCCCCACAACTTAATATTCTATTTAAAAATATATATAAATTACTTCCATAACAAATATCAAATATATTTATAACAAATATATTTCTAAACAAAATAACAAACATATTTATAACAAATATATTTCTAAACAAAATAACAAACATATTATCACTTATCAAATATAAAATCATGTAAAAGTATTCAAATATTAACTAAAAATAATTAAATAAAAAGGGGGTGTTACATGCAGAGTTAAAAGAGAGCTGTTAATGGGCTTCATGGGTGCAAAACGTGTTGGGCTTTGATGGATTAATCAGGTTCGTCTGATTTAGATCAAGAGACCCTGATCCGATTAGAAGGTGAGGCAACGTGGGCCTTTAGATGGGGATCCAAGGGGATGGGGAGACGAGGGTGCATGGTAAAACATGCACCCTTCCGCGCTAGAACACCACGGTCTTATATATAGGTTGTAGGTTTCAGAAATTTCATTATTTCTCTTGTTTTTCTCTCTCTTCTCTTTCTCACTCTAAAAATTCTGCTCTCCCTTCTCTCTTCTAAAGTTCTCACCGGAGGGGATGAATTTCCCGGCGTTCATGAAGATTCCGGCGGAATCACATGAAGTTTCCGGCGACCGGAGGTGGTTACCGGCGCCGGAAACTGGAAAAAGATTTTGATTTATTTTTTATATTTTTTTGTATTCTCTTCTACTCCCTCTCCTCTAATCGTTTTTAAACATCAAAAACCTAGATACCTACTCAACAATCCTAGATCTATAACAGAATGAAAGGAAAACTACCTCCTTTGTTCGTGAACCCGTTTAGATGGCCTTATGTCGTTTATGTGACGGTCTGGAGGCTTGTGCAACTCCGGTTTTGAGGTTGTGGTCCGATTGGGTTTGATTGGAAGAATGATTTGAGGATTCTTCTGTATTGCGCGTGTGCAGGTTGTTGATTGCAGGTGATTGTGAATTTTTCGGTCTCCCATCCATGACTGCTGGGTTGATGTTATATAGCAACAGTGTTAGGTTATTAGGGTTTGTTGAATGATGGTAGAAAAACATGTACTGGATTGAGATGAGTGAAAATGCGTACTGGATGCGTGTGATTGTGAACAGATCGTGACTTGGATCGGGACCATATTTTTGGATTTTTATCAAATAATAATAATAATAGAAATAATAAAAATAAAAATGATAACAATAAAAGGATTATGCAGACTTAAAAAAGAGATAATTAAAAAAAAACTAAACAAAATTAAAGATTAAAATTAAATGATTAAAAAAGAATGAAAGATGGAAATTTAAAATAAAAATAAAATAAAGTAAGAAGAGGGCCCGACTCGGAACCAAACATGAGGTATTTTAAAATACCTCTCTGCCGGATTTTTTCTTGAAAAGTCAGAGACTGATCAGGGCCTGAGGACATGTGTCGGTGTATGAATGTAGGATCTTAGGTCAAAAATTGGGGTATGACACGTAAGATTATAAATTGAATGAAAAATTTAGTAATAGATCCAACAAATAAAAATGGGTTCATTGTGGAACCCTAATAAAATAGGTTTAGTTGCACATGACAACTGATATCATTACAAAACAATAGAAAAACATACCATAGAAGGTACAAGGGGATGTTGGAGATCCTCGGTCTTGAAGCTCCTAATGTTTGACCCTTTGTCTTGTACCGCTAGCTTTCTGAATGAATAAACAGCAACTATTGGTCGTGTCCATGCCCGAGGCACATGGAATTGTGTGCAAGGGCGCATGAGGGAACATGTATTGTTGTCCCATGCGCAGGGGTGTATGAGGCAGCCCCTCTTGTGCGAATTCTGCAGTTTTCGACCTTTTTTCAAGTGTTCTTCCATCTTGCAATGTCTTGGAACTTCAAATGATTTTTCTTCACTTTATATTGTCTTCAAATATCTTTTAAGAACCATTGAACTTCAATCTTCGTATCCTCGATCCTTCCCTTGATGGATTGTTTTGCCGATTTATATTATTTCTCACTAAAAAGACTAAAAACACATATGGAGTTGCATGATTTATGATAAAAATTTATTACAACGACTCGAATGAAAACAATACTAAAAGTTTCTCAAACCATTGACAACTCCTCTAATTGACTTGTAATGTTCCTTCAAATGCAAAGAAAATAACTAAAAACATAGCTAAAAGCACCATATGTTATTTCATCATCAATTTTACAACCTTCTGATTGCACCAGAATCGAGTCTAATTGTGGGGCGATTTCTCACTTCCTCTACTTCTGTCTTCCTTCGTTATTCATTAAAGCACCTCATTTTTGGCCTAAGAAGCACACTGGATATAAGACATAACTCTTGCTAAAATCAACTACAAGAACATGTAACTTGACCAAAACTCGTATGCATGCGGTCAATACTGCAACAAAACTTGTCCATAAATCTATATAGAAGGGCAGTTATAAGCCAAACATGTCCAGAAATCTCATATACGCATATGATGAAACTTTTAACAACTAAGAGATTATGTACAGTTACTTTCACCCAAATCCAAGCTTTGTAACGTTTTTCAATTCTCTTTTAGCTAGACCTTAACCAAAATATTTCAACATCATGTAATATATTAGTCTAACTTCAAGCCATTAAGCCAAAATTTCAATCTCTCTTAAGCTTTAAATTGAAGTAGACCTGTATCCAGACCAACATTTGATATTACCTTACTGGGCTTCATTGCAATGATAAAAGTCTAACTAGGAAAATATCAGAAACCACACTTTTATTATATATGAATTATACATACAAGCAAGACATCTGGTTATACGTTTATAATTAGTATGGGCCAACATATCAAATTGGAATAACATATCAAGTTGAAAGATTAAGAATCTAAATAGATAGGAAACAAACAAGAAACGAATAAATAATTTATAAATGTGTTTGTCTCAATAATTTCATCCAGAAAGAGAAATAAATCCATAAGAAAGATGATGGATATAATTGTAAAGTACAAACCTAAAACAAAGATGGCATGTTACATTGCAAAGATATAAAAAGATAAATTTTAGATAAGAAAAAACCTTTCCTGGTTAGGTTTATGTCCCCAGGTTTTTTTTTTCTTAAGTAATTTTTTTTTTAGTCTAAAAAAGGATAAGAAAAAACCATTACAGCTACCGTGTATTTAATTGGCTTAGGATTACTACTATTATTTGCATCTATAGTTAGCAGCAGAACGTAACATTTAATGGAAAAAAATGTTAAAAAAAAAAAAGTTTTATGATAGAACTTTGTATGTCCCGTAAATATACCTCAATTGGAAATTACGTGCAGAGATCAGGGTTCGAACTTACTTGACTAAAAAAACTTGGTATCATTTATTTTATTTTTTGCCATGGAAGTTGGTATCTTTTAAATAAGTACATTTATGTATTGCCAAAAGGTTTAACTATGCTGGTGAACCATATATTATTGTCATATCATTTATAGCATTTTGTGCAACCAGAACAATATTCCTATCATATATAATGGTCCTGCAAAAAGTGCACTTAAATAACTCAAAGATGGAAATTTTCACTTGCCTTTATACAAAGAGAGTAGAATTGAAAAACAACACATTTATTAAGCAATACGTTAGTACAAATGTTTCCAACAGAACCCTAAATAGACATCAAAAGGGTCTTTAGTGTTTTATATTAAAAAAAACTATTATAGTTGAAGAGAATGCAGCTCCAGTAAGCCTCTTTCATACTACCATTCTAACATCTATCATCAATAACATTGAATTTGCTCCAAATTGAGGTTGTGTATCTATAATTCAAAAAGGACTCTTGTTAGACAAGAGACTGAAACAACAAAACACATAAACAGAACAAAAACGCGAAAGAAAACTAAATCTTTAAAGTGCAACCAAATATTTTTATGAAAAATATAAAGCAATTACAGTCTATCATGATTGTGAAAAAATTAAAGAAATTAGCATTTGCACTATGCAATAATACAAGTCTGTACAGCAAGTGAATTGACGTGATCAGGCCAACATAAATTCAAACAAGCATATCCAGAGAAGTACTTACTTTCAAGAAGTTGGAACCAAGCTTTCAACATATTCCTTGAAGCCCCAACATAGGAACTTATTGTTAATTCTAGCTTTCTTTGCTTTGTTGGTTCTCAGGATATAGATAATTGCTTGATATTTTCCATTGTTTTCCAATACAAGTGTCTCCCCATTCGCGTAAAGATCGATGCACTGGTTTTAATCGTAAACCAGTCATTTGAATATTGGGATAGCTAAATTTAACAATTTGGATGCAAGACTTTTCATCTTTGAATTTTTTCATTTTCCAAATAACTAAATCGGTTTCATTTAAATTGTGATAAAAACACAGAGAGTTCATTATAGAAATCTTTGAATTATCATAACCGAATGCAAACACAAAAAATTCCATTCGCAACAGTCACGAATATAGAAATCAGACCCTAATATATCAGATATTGATCTGGTAGCGGGGTTCCAGAAACGGAACCACACTCTGCAATGCTCAGTTGTCTCGTAAACAAAATGACCGAGCAAGCAGATCAATCCATTGCAGGAACCAACCACCAACTGTAAATCTTTGTCACACAATCGGTAGTAAGGATCCTTAGGATGGGAGATACAACAGTGTTCTAATAAACGACTAACGGGGAAGTGTACTAAACTACGAAAATAGTCCCCTTGGTGTTTTGGCGACTTTAGGATGACTGACGAGAGTGCCAATATGTGCGGGTTCCGGGCTGACCGGTTAAGGTGCATTTTAACGAATTTAGGATCGGAGATAATGGTTTTCCAGGACTTACTAATGCACTTCATCTGCATCAGAATTTTAACGGTAAGCCACGATAGGATTTCATAGATAAGTTCATAGGGGAGGATTGATGGTTGAGATGGACTAGATTGACGACGACAGCAACGCCACAACTTTGGTCGTTGGGTATTCATGAGAGGTGAGTTGATAGGAATTGAAAATGGATGTGATGCTAAAAACGTGTGGGTTGGTTGATTTTAACGGTGAAAATGGTTGTTGATTTGTTCTATTATATATTGGGCTAAATTGCATTTTTAGTCCTTTTAACTATTTAAGTAGTATCGTTTTGGTCTCTTAAAAAAAGGAGAAGAAGATGAAGAATACCTAACATTTTTGAATTTAAAACTAACGGAAATGACCAAAATGTGTAACGGAGAGAAGTTAAGGGACTAAAATAAATCGAATTTTAATCAAAGGACCAAAGCGATACTACATAAATAGTTAAGGGACCAAAAATACAATTTAACCTATATATATTATTCTTCTGTCATATATGTATCATATTATATTACAAATTTAATACAAAATGTCAAACAAACATTTTAAAAAATAGCTTTAAGGTTTTCAATTAAGAAATTTCCAAATATTTTGGTAAAAAAAAAAAAAAGATATTTCCAAATATCAATAATGCACACATTAAATGGTGAAAATTGGTCAAATGTCTAAAGTTTTTTTCTTTTTGGAAAAGGCCAAATGTCTAAAGGTAGAAAATATCTAAATATTCTCAAGCGTTTTTTAAATAAATGAGAAATACGATGGACCTTTCCGTTTCACAATATTTTTTCTTTTCTATAGAATAATTTTGTTTCACTTTTTATCAAAAATAATAAAATTTATTTGATTTCTTAGTATGTGAAAATATCTCAAAAGCGAGAAGTATCGAAAAACGGAAGGAGTAATTAAATTTGCACTGAATATTTTTTTGCTAAGATATCATTAAATGGATGAAAAACTGGTCAAAAACAGAAGGATGGTTTGCATACTTTGAAAATTACAACTCAAATATTAATATATCTCAAACCATGAAAGAATTAAAAAAAATCAAATGAAATCCAAAATATACAAAAAAAAATATAATAATATTGCTTAATTTATCCACGTTAACGCAATGAAAATGTAGATAGACGGACAATTGAGTGTCCCTCGAAACGCTAGCAGCAGCAACAGCTACTGTTTTTCTATTATGTGCAAACTTAGATAGTGTAAGAAGTCTAAAATATAAAGTTTATCTTGGAATTTGTACAATTTATATTAAATACATGATTTTGTAATAAATAATTGTTATTTTCAACAAAAAAAGAAAATCAGTATACATGTCATGTGTAACATAATTGTACACCGATAGAGCATAGTAATTAAACTCATAAAAATTATTGGTTTTAGTTGTTTTAACGATTGCATAGACCAACCCTTTTAATAATTACAACAATAAATTACTATATCCTCCACTAAGAGATACTTATATTACATTATTCTTCCTTTTAAAATATACATCTCGATTTTTAGTTTATAATTATTAATTGTTTATTAGTTATTTATTGTTCAGTGTGTTTAAATTGTTCGGTTAGTTGGTTCTTAACTAGGGAATGAGGAATTAAGGGTATTTTGGTAATTTGAGGATGAATGGTATCTTAGTAATTTAGAAGTAGAGGATTATTTAATGAGGTTAGTAGTAACTTTGAAAAATTAATAGAATATAAGTGAATATTAAAAGGATGGTTTAAGTGAAGTAAAATGAGTAGTGTTATTTTTATGAGTAAGAATAGAGTCTAAGCCCAATTTGAGTTAAGTGAACCAAACTCAATTCATGTGGATATATAAGAGTGATAGTCTTCACATTTTAGAGTTAAGAAACCATTAGGTAAGTTTAGAATTAGAGGCAAAGAGAGAAAATATAACAAGTGAGAAGAGAAAGAAGATCTAAAGGGAGAAAAAGGGGAAAGCTTGAAGGACTAAAGTGAAGAGGTAGATTAAAGCTTAGAAGGCTAGCTTATTGGATTAAGAGGTAAGAGGGATGGTTATTTTCACCATCTAGAACTTATGGGCAATTGTGTGGTTGTTGATTATGGTCGATTTTATACTTTCATGAATTTGTTGCTGAATTCATTTTAATTTCATGCTCCAATTATTGTGGTTATTTTGAATATGTGAAAAGTTCTAAAATCATGTTGTTGTTGCATGAAAATCCATGTTTGATTATGATAAGTTGGTGTTTAAGAGTATTTAACTTAATTTAATGAAAATCATGAAGTTGTTGTTGAATGATGCTAAATTTATGTTTTATCTTCTTGTTATGACATTTGGTATGTGAAAGTGGTGGAATTATGATGTTGTTGTTGTTACTATGTTTGGGTGTGAGTTATTGTGTGAAAAATGGTTTTGAAGTGATAAGTCGGAACAAATGATAATTATGTTAATTGATAATAAAAGTGAGTGAAAATAAGTTGGTTAAGGTGAAATTGATGCCTTGGTTGGATGATTGGGATGAATTTGATGTGAATTGGATCGAAAAATAATAAACTACTCCCTCCGATCACTTTTTTAAGCAAAAAAATTGTTTGCACAATGTTTAAGGATTCTGTTAAATGTAATTAATTTTCTTGATTTGATAAAAAGCGTTAGTGAAGTTTACAATCTTGCCCTTTTAAAATTCAATTGAAAAAAAATGGACTTATTGTTTGCTAGAATTAATTCAGCAATTTATATCAATATGCATTACTGTTAACGAGACCATTTGAACCCCAAAGCAACCAAGAGCAATAAAATCTCACTCCACGTATGCAGGCTCACTTGTACTCCCAATACAAACAAAATAAGACACTGGCCAACACAAGAGACTTCAATGAATAATTGCAAAACAAGCATTCTTTTTTATCTTTGTTGTACTGATAAGAAAGAAGATGGAAGGATGTACCAGAAAGAAGCAAAAAATTTCCTTGGAAATAACACGTAGTGTGTCTAAATAAAAGTGTGCAATAAACATCTAAAAAACAAGATAGTAAAGTGGAAACAAATAAGGGTATATTAGGAATAGTAGTATTAAATAGTTTATAAGTGGTTAAGTTTTGCTTATATTAGTGACCAAAATTTGAGATGTTTTTTTGCTTATATATGTGACCGGAGGGAGTGTGTGTCTATATATATATATATATATATATATATATATATATATATATATATATTCTATTAATAACATATTTGGAAACTTATTGAAAGATTTGTTTTCTCCACTTCACGTCCAATTGACAAGTGACTTGACATTTTTGTATGAGATGTAACGATGCATCAGCACACCTAAATCAATAAGGTATGGTAGTGTTGGTGTCTCTTGTATGAGATGTAGTGATGTATCAGCACACTTGAATCAGTAAGGTTTGGTAGTGTTGGTGTCTCTAGTTCAGGATTCGTGTTGGTAGTGTTGCACGGGGAAATTGGTTTGAGTCTAACAAACTAAAATGAAAATAGATACAAACAAACTAAAATGACTGAAATTAAATTGTATATTTACAAAGTTATTGAAATGGATAAAATGAGGGGAGATTGATGTGTTTGTGGAAAAATAGAATGGGTGCTTGTGTTATCATTAAGGGAAGTCAAGGTAATTTTCTCTTTTATCATTGTCATTAGTTTTTTCTTATTTTATCAATTTATATAGTATTGCAATGCGCTTTGATGCATATCCCCCACTTCAAATTAACCCGTTCGGAGCACATGCTTGTGGCCCGTGCTTAGCACGAGTTTGTTGCTAGTTTTCTATAATAAAGATTGTTGGTGTCATTAAAAAAATATTAAAATTATATATTTTTGTTATATTGTCGGTGTCATTGAAATAGATAATCATGCTAGTTTGATTTTTTTTTCTTTCTGAAATGATGCTAGTTTGATTTGTTATAACTTGAAAGCAATAAACATTTTGTTTTTGTTTTAATCAGAATGGAAAGCAAGTATTTTGTTTTTGTTTTAATCAAAATTAAAATTTTATAAAAAAACATATTTTATAATTTTCAAACGTTATCGCAATAAAATAAGCGGAAAGACGGGTATTTGAGTGCTCTTCTTTTCGCTAGTATATATAACACTATCGATATTGATTTAGAATATTTTTAAAATTTGATTTTTATTTTTGGAGGAAAATTTTGATTTTTATTTAAATATATGTTTTAGAAATAGGTTTTATAAATAAATAAAAAATTAAAAAAAACTATATACACTCTCACAAAAAAACTAGCTCTTTACCTAGAGCCATGAATAAATATTTAGCAAGAGACTTCTTCCTTAGGAAAAGGGTTTTCTCCACATAAAAAAACTAGCTCTTTACCTAGAGCCATGAATAAATATTTAGCAAGAGACTTCTTCCTTAGGAAAAGGGTTTTCTCCACATAATTAGGAAAAGGGTTTTCTCCACATAAAAACAGCATCATAAAAAAGCCTTCACTTATTTATTTTAATAAGGATTGAACCCTAATTGCGATAGAAGAAAGATGAAGGTGAAGTGTTGTGACGCCGTTGTGTTCGAGCTTGAAGATGCTTTGGTGTATGCATCTACGGCTGTCAAAAAATTGATAGTAGAAAATATATCTAGCAGTAGATGTTTTGGTGGATGCCTCTTCAGCAAAGGTCAAGGCGAAAATTGTGAGATCAGTTTTGCTGAAGAGATATCTAGCGAAACTCTGTTGAAGATCAATGAGTACGTGAAGAAACATGCAGAAGCTGGAGATAATGAAAAAAGTCTCCATAATTGGGACCTTAAGTTCATCGAAGTTGATTGCCACACATTGTTTGTGTAATGCCCTACTTTTATTATTTATTAATTTATTGAGATTAGATGTCTTTTTATAATTTAGTCAATTTATTTTGATGAAGTAATATTTTGTTATGTTATATGTTGGTAATTTATTTGTATAATATATTTGTTATTTTGTGTAGAAATATATTTGTTATTTTATGTGGAAATATATATTATCTAGTATAGTAATATATTAGTTATTTTGTGTGAAAATATATATGTTATCTAGTATAGAAATAAATTTGTTATTTTGTGTAAAGATATATTTGTTATTTTGTGTGGAAATATATATTATATTGGTTATTTTGTGTGAAAATATATATGTTATCTAGTATAGAAATATATTTGTTATTTTGTGTAGATATATTTGTTATTTTGTGTGGAAATATATATTATCTAGTATAGAAATATATTGGTTATTTTGTGTGGAAATATATATGTTATCTAGTATAGAAATATATTTGTTATTTTGTGTAGAAATATATTTTTTATTTGGTATATTATTATTATTAAGTGGTGGAGAGATATATTTAATTTAGAAATAAATAAGATTATGAGGAAAATAGTAGTTTTGGGGTGTAAGAAAAATTAGGGTTATTATAAAAAGGAGAGTTAGAGTTAGAAAATAATATAACGTGCAAACTGTTTTGGAAAAAGAGGAGAACTTTATATTAGAATCCTTCCAATCAATCTAAGGTAAGAATGGGACTAACCTTTTTTTAATCATAAGCATATAATTCTTTCTGAAAAAATGTTTAATCTTGTTGTTGTGGTTGTAGAGGTTTTGAATTGAATTAGGTTGTTAAGAGTATAGATAATCACATGAATTTATATGAAAATTGTTTATATGATATTTATATGAGAGTTGTTTATATGATATTTATATGAAAGTTGTTTACATGTTATTTATATGATATTTATATGAAAGTTGTTTATATGATATTTATATGAAAGTTGTTTATATGATTTTTATATGATATTTGTTTATATATTATTTATATGATAGTTGTTTACATGTTATTTATATGATATTTATATGAAAGTTGTTTACATGTTATTTATATGATATTTATATGAAAGTTGTTTATATTTTATTTATATGATATTTATAAGAAAGTTGTTTATATGATATTTATATAAAAGTTGTTTATATATCATTTATATGATTTTTATATGAAAGTTGTTTATATGTTATTTATATGATATTTATATGAGAGTTGTTTATATGATATTTATATGAGAGTTGTTTATAGGTTATTTATATGATATTTATATGAGAGTTGTTTATATGTTATTTATATGATATTTATATGAAAGTTGTTTATATGATATTTATATGAAAGTTGTTTATATGATATTTATTTGATGTTTATATGAAAGTTATTTATATGATGTTTATATGAAAGTTGATATGAAAGTTGTTGATGATTAAATTATGTTTCCAGTAGCTTTGGTTTGACATGAAAATCTTTTATAGATATTGCATTATGCGAATTATAATGATGCTTCGAGACGATGTTTAAATGTTTATTGTTATATCTTGAGACTAATAATGAGTTGTCATGTTGCTGTTTACATTTGTTTAAAGCTGCATGTGTCTGTCTAAGTTGTGAGTTATTGATCCAAATTATTGGAGTCATATAAGATGGTTGTGTTGTCTAAGTTGTAAGACGTTGAGTCCATGCATATTCATTTAAAGACGAGGGTTCATGCCCTAGGAGCTTTTGCTCAACAGAGACGAGAGTTCATGCTCCAGGAGCTTTTGCTCAATAGCGACGAGGGCTTATGCCCTAGATTGGTACCACATGCATCAGTAAGATGATTAAGTTGCATAGTCAAGTTAAAGTTGCATTGTCGAGTCTAGTGGTTAAGTAAATTTTGAAGTTGATTATGATGATGATGATGTTACCTGATAGTTGAAGTTAATTGATGATTTATATCTAAAATTATATGAAGTACTTGTTGATGATGATTTGTTGCTGTTTTATGCTGATTGATTATCTTATATGATTTTTTGTTGTTTTATGTCGATTGATTCTCTTATATGATTTGTTGTTGTTTTATGTCGATTGATTATCTTATATGAATTGTTGTTGCTTTATGTTGATAATTCTTTATATGAATTGTTGCTTATTATTATTAGAATATGAAATCCCACCCCTTCTGCTTGGAAATGTTGCTATTCGTATAAGTAACTTGCAGGTGACCAAGAATAGTGTAGTTGAGAGTAATCTCCGTCGTGTCGTCTAGGATGCTCTGATACGTAGCGGGATGAGGATTGTTTGTTGCATGTTTCCTTGTTACGCATTTATTTTTAAACAATATTGAACTATTTTTATAAAATTTATTTCAGATGTTGATGATGTGACCTTTTAGAGCCAAAGACTATTTAAGATGTTGAAATTATTTCCGCTGCATGTTTGTTAAATTTTTATAAAAGCAGAAGTTTTAATAAATAGCAATTTAGCTATATTTATATTTGTTGGATTTTTGTAAAGTTGAATGTGACACTCTGTTTTTAAGTTGAAAAACTCTGATTAATCTATGTTATTTTAAAGTTGGAAAAACGGGATGTTACAGTTTGTGCTAGTCTTAGTAAGTTATTTTTGTTTTTCTCATGTCATACTTATATTTTTATATGTAACATCGTGATGTTAGTTTGATTAATTTAGAGTTAAATACTGAGATTATGTTTGTTATGTGAAATTTATGTTGAGATAGAATCAATTTCCTAACTTGGTTGGTTGGTTGAAGTAATTAGTATTAACATATTTTGGCAATGGTACTCACTCACGAAATTACAAACTCTTTAGCCCTCTAATGAGATGTATTTTATTGTGTCAGATTTACTTTTCATTATGGCATATCGTGTCAATGACTTAGTCAGTGAATTAGGGTTATTCTGATTTATTTTGATTTATTGTATATTTGATTATATAGTCAATTATATTTAAATGACTTCCTAAAATAGAGCCATGACCTCTCTGTTATATGGCTATATAATCATTGTAAATATAAAGAGAAAATCAATTGAATAGAAACATTTTTACCCAGGTTTCTGTCACTTCAATATTCTCAACAAAAAAATAATAAAAAAGACCATTGAAAATTCATAGTTTGGTCATATGCTAAATAAAGTTAACCAGATATTGCTATAGCCATGATTAAACTTGGATACCCCGAGTATAATTTGCATAATCGAACGTCTCAAGTAGGTAGTTAGATTGGTGAACTAGGGGATCATAAAGAAATTTTAAGCAAAGGAGGTAGAGGGCTAGAGGCAGAGTTAAAACCCTAAAAACTAGCATCATAACAGTAAACTTGTTTGCCCATCCAAAAAATTCACTTGAGTAGAGTCCAACCACTAGCATATGTTGAGAAATTTTATTAAAATTAGATGAATTTGCAACATGGGATTGGTGGTTGAAAATGTTGAAAGTCATGTAGCTTTTTACATGTGTCTAGCGTTGTTGTGGCTATTGTACGCTTGCAGCAAGACTGGTTAAATTCAAAGTAGCAAGTGTTTTTTGAGGTTGACGGATACTTGGTTTCGTGAATTTGTGTGTTTAGGAAGTTTATCTGATATAGTTTGAGTGTGTTTGCCAGCTTTTAGAGACTATGCTATCTCTAGTTGGCTGTATTAATTATTATTTTTTGTAATTTGTGGACTGTTAAATTTCTTTGCTCTTTTCTGTTTTTTCATATTGTCTTATCATTTGACTTTCTCTGGTTTTTTAGGCAGCACACTATCTCAAAATTAGGGATCTTCTCGATTTGTCATGTGAGGCTGTGATGACAGAGAATGGTATGACTCCTGAGGAAGAAGAGGACAATCTAAGCCCGAAAATACGTTTCTGTTTTATTTTCTGTTAGTAAAATTGGACCTTGATTTCCTCCATTCGGCCACCGATTTTTGTTAAATGAAAAGGCTGAAATAGCACTCAAAATCGAGCCCCGACTTCTTCAATTCAGAGCCCGATTTTGGCAATTTCTAGAAACTTCAATTTTGAATCATTTTCACAACAATAATAAACAATCAATCACTTGGCACGGTATTTAACATGCTATTATAAGTTTTGCTGCAGGGTATATTTTTCGTGTAGGCTCTAGAAACTCGTCGATTTGGAATATTGACTGGACATTTGTTCCCTCTGTCGATTGGTCCCATATGTTAATATCAGTGATTGTTCCCTCTGTCGATTGGTCCCACTATGATACCAACCAATATTATTCACTATATTCATCAGCTTCCAACTCCTAATAACTTGGATGTACGACTTCAAGATGTGTGGATTTGGAGGCATGCAAAGAAAGGTGAATATACTTGCTCAAGTGGATATTATTGACTTCTTCAACAAAATAGAGATTGGAATGTGAATTGTAACATGAAATGGCTTTGGCGCCTTAAAGTACCAGCAAAACTTCAACACTTTATATGACTTTGTTTTCATAATGCTCTCCCTATTAATGTGCGTCGGCATCATTGCAACATGGTAGCTTCTCCAAGTTGCACCTGTTGCTCTTCACCCATAGAGGATATTCTTCATTGTTTACGTGATTGCCCTCTCTCTAGATAACTTTGGCTCTGCTTGAATCTAAGGGGTTATAATAAGTTTTTCTCTGTATTTGACATCCTGGTTTGGCTTCATGAGATGACAAAAGGTACTTCCTCTATTTTGTTTGTTACTGGAGTATGGTATGCTTGGTGTTGGAGAAACAATAGGATCAACATTGGCGTATTCAAGATGTGGTGCGAAAGACATTTTTCACAATCTATGTTGACTTACCATCACTCTCAATTTTTGTATTGAACATAATGCATCCCCCTTCGATGTATATATATTTCTCACTATACAGTTGCATCATAAATATTGACTGATTTCACTCATATATGTGTGTGTGCGCGCGCGCGGGCACCCTATGTATGTATCTTTATGCTTCAATAGCAACAATCTTATTGCATCACTTAAAATAACAATTAGTGCATAATATAAAAAGTTGACAGCAAAATCACGTCACTACCAAAATTTAAAGAGGTAAAATTATTTTCAAGTTAATCTCATGAAATTTTTTGGTTAATAAATTGTCAACGTTCATCCCTTAAAAGTCCCTTGCACACATCAGATCTTACTTAAAAAAAATGAAGAAACAATTTCCTTGTGATATTCACATAATATACAAGAGACAAAATTATAGTATCCTCAATGGAGTAAGGCAACCAGAGTTTTCATGAAGCTGGAATTATACATTTCAAAGAAAGCTTGCAAGTCTAAAGACATTTGAAATTAGCTCAAATATTTTGCAAAATTGCCAAAATCAATTTTATGACAATCCAAAAAAAAAAACGTAAAACATCATAACTTATCACCTTTAAGATAGATTGTATGCATTGACATATCATGAAATCATTGCTTTGAATTCTATTTATTCTATATGAAAACAATATTTCTTGGACTGAACTCTACACATTTAATTCAAATATTATTCGGTTAAAAATGTTAATGATCAAATTAAACAATAATTACTTGAAACAATTTTTCTATCCACAACATATATTTCTTGAAGCAATAGGAACACAACATGCTTTATTACAAGATTTTAATCACAAAGATAAACACACTATACTCATTAGAAAGAAACAAAGATTATCATTTTCAATTAGGCTTCAACACAGTCACAAATTCAACATAACTCACAACTTTTGTGAGGTTTAAAGGTTAGAATATGTATCAGATCTTTATGGTTGATTTCAAGGGGATAAGAGTTTAAAGCTTACAATGAAGTCAATCACACCATGCTTTTCTAGTTTGTATAGCAATCAAGCTAACTTGATATATCAATGCCTTGAACTTCTTTAATTTCTATCTCCTCCGAACCATTTGTTACAAAATAAAATTAATAATATTCTACATCTCCAACAGATTCCTGAGTCAGGTCAACGGTCAATACTATAATACAACGTACAACCAAAAAGTTTCTAATTACAAATATAACAAACAAAACATGGGTAGCATGGTCATAATTTGAAGCAAGCAGACAATTGAGACACAACTTAAAATATCATATTCATATAATATAATACTTTATGCTTGCAACTAAAGATTTCACAAAGCAAACTACAATGGTTGTTTTTATTTCAAAACAGTAAACAATTAAATATTTTTGAAACAAGATGATAAATAATATTAATAATAATCCTATGTAGATATACTCTTAAGAATGTTGGAAAAATTAGACATAGAATTATCATTAAATAATAAATCAAGAATAAATATTAACACAAATAAATTGACTTTAAACAAAATAGATTGAGTATAAGAAACTTATTGATTACAATGACTGAGACATGCAAAAGCACTGGGCTTAAGAGTATTTTGCCGCCACAAAATGGTTATCCGGTGCAGTTGGCCTCATAGCTAGTACTCTCGAGAATACAACAATCACTTCTTGCTAACATCGAACATGAACTAGCAAGGTCTCGGGAACAACTTATTGGATGCTCAAGGAAACTTGATATATATTTGTTATTTGTTATAAAACGTATAGATGAAATCATGAAAGCAACTAACATGTATGTTCTCTCATGCGCACTGTCCCTTGTGCCCTCAAACCCACCTCTTATATATATATATATATATATATATATATATATATATATATATATATATATTCACATAAAAGAAGTCTCATATTTAAGTGGAAATTGAAACCGTAGATGCAAGTTATGAGCATTGACTCGGTAATGCAACGGTTAAATAAGAATCAAAGAAAAATGTTTTGGCTGCAAAATGACCAAGTCAATAAGTATAATAATAATCTTTTTAAATGAATAACTAATAATCCTTAACTTTAAAATAAATTCCAAATAAAATACAACAAATATTTTGTTTATCATCTATGAATAAGTAAAATATTCGACATATAAGATGAATCACTCATATATTTAACATCATTACCTTTTAGAAAAGATGTGACGTCACTCAGAACCATTGACTTCTTGTTGCACTTGACGCTCTCCTAGTCTTTCTAACAATTGACATATTTATAATCCTTTTATAAAAAGTTGAAAGACACCGGGCTTTTAGCCCTCTTTTCCCACCAAAAAAAAAAGTTGAAAGACACCTACACAAGTTTGATTAAAAGAGAGAATGAAAACTGCATCAAAATATGGTTTTAGACATTTTTTTTAAAATGTTAAAATATTTTTAATAATTTAATAAATATAGTGTTGTTGCAATTTGGATATCAAGTTTGGTCAAACCCACCTTTGTAAATTACGGGAACCCTTAATAAGAACTCTTTTTTTAGGGTTCATCCATGGTCATTGCTAAATGGCTTGCAATAGTGGATAAACACATTTCCTTCTCAATTTAGATGGATGGCCTCCATATGAATCTTTATTGTGAGTGAGCTTTAGCAATCAAAACTAGGGAATCATCTAATTCACAACAAATCATTAGCTCAATCCTCCATTCCACAACTTTAATTTCATCATTGTACAAAAACTTAAATTCAAATTCAACAATTTAACATAACCATCCAAAATGGTTTATGGTTCATAAACCTCATTCCCTTTAAGCCGTACTGAGATTTCTTTGCAACTCTAGCATTTGAATAAGGCCTTAAACACAAAAGACAAGCTTCAATCGGTTTTTTGAGAAAAAGGGCAAACACCGCTACTGTGATTGCAACTGTTAATACTTCCACGCTCTCCGCATAAACAACTACATTCAACATCTCTATGATAATCACTTTCGTACAAAACCCGAAGTGAAGTTCATTAACCTGAACAAAATTAATGGCTCCATGGACCTGGGATGTTATGCAGAGAAAATGTCATGAATATGTGGTTTCAGAATCAGTGATCACGATGGATCAATCATTTCATAGCAAATCGTTTTTCTTTTAATCAGGATTTCTTAAACCGGATCGAGTTTTTAACGAAAAGATTGAAACATTATGTGGTTGTCACAATCTCTGTGCGGAAGTTGTTCTTCCTGTTAGACTTGAAACGGATGGCAAAATAACAGAAAGATGAATTATGCCAAATGTATACAGGAATGGAAGTGTAATTACCCGCAATTGCAGGCCATTTACCAAGGACCATGAGTGAACCCTTGAAAAAGAGGTCCATACACAGGGGCTTCCGTAAATTACTAGTGAAAATGGAAAACATATTTTGACAAAGAAAAACTATCTAACACCATTTCTTAAAAAAAAAAAAAAAAAAACCATCTAACACCATATTTTTATCTCTCTCAATCAAACTAAAATTTATTAAATGTAGTTTTATATGTTTCAAAAGTTATCACATTTAAGTTGTTTAAATATGATTTCTCCTACCAAAATATTTGCATGGATAGAAAAAAGTAGAAGATATTCAAAATAAGTGTTTGAAAGGATGGACTCACTTACAATTTTTAGAAATATTGATTGGTTGAATGATTTACCATGGACCACACTCAGGGCCATTCTTGAAGAGGTGCAAACAGCTATATGAAGTTGAGCCTCCAAAATTTGAGGGTTCAAAATATTTTTTCTTTGTATATAATGCATGTGTAATATGAATATATATATTACTCGCGATGTTATATTTTCAAAGCAGAAGTGATGGTGGTAATCTTTGTGGTGGTATGGTATCCTTGGGATTTCAGGTTGAACTCCAAGTACCTTGAATTTTTGTTCTTCTTTTTTATTTAATTTTTCATTTTCTACATATTTACAAATAAAAATATAATATAAAAAAAAAATCCTTGTTTTTGTAGATCACTTGTAATTTTTGGCCGATATTTATCAAATAAAATAACAAAGCTGTAACAACAAAAATTATAAAGATTTTCTAAAAATAAAATGAAACAAATATTAAAAAGTTTTCTTTTGCTCTTTTAAAAATAAAAATATATTAGAAATATATCTTTACTATAAGAATTGGTCCCCCGATTTCACATGCTCTGACCACACTACATTCTATGCTAGCTTTCCTGGTTAAAAAGTATAACCACAAAATGTGTTGTTAGAACTTTATTTTTTTAAAAGAAAAGTGGTTTTTTTTTTTTTGAGGAATTCAAAGAAAAGTGTTGTTAGAACTTAAAATATATATTGTTGATAAAAAAAACTTAGAATATCGTAAAATACTTTGGGCCGACAATTAACATAGGACTCTATTTTATTTTGCATATATAATAGTATACGTGTCTTCCTCTTACTCGCTTTAGTATCGAACCCTTTCTTTGCATATAGCACGTGTCGCTCTCTCATACGCTTTTAACCTCTTCTGAATTATTTTTTTGGATTGTAGACTTTAACCTCACATGCTCCCATGATGCTTCCCATTTTCTCAGATTTCCACTTTCTATATTCTAAAGTAAATTGAGTCAGAAAAGCTATTTTAATTCTAAAAGGTAACGTTAACTAGATATTTTTGGGTTATTTGTTAATTAATAATAAGAGTGGGAACAATAGCCAGACAAACTAGGTTTTGTAAGATCTAAATCTGATATGGAAAAAATTTTAAGGCTCAAGTGTGGTTTGCGTTTTATCATAGTTTTACTTTTTAGAAATGTTAACGAGTGTTTATAGGACAATTTTTAAGGGTCTTAAATGGTAATTTTTTATGAAAATTTGTGTATTCAATGAATTGAAAATTGAATTATTTGATTTTTTTATTTTTAAAAATTTAATAATTTAAAATGTTTAAAGAGTGTCTGGGGATACTCGTTAACAAGACACTTTAATTTTTAGGTTCAAGTTTGGTCTTCTGAAATTCTCTCTGATATGATATACTAACATGTTTAAAAGTCTATTTCATATGAATGTTTTTAAATAAGTAATATTGTGATCTAAATTTAAATAGACTAACAAGCTAGTATATTAATGAGATTAAACACTCTTTTGATATTTAACATGAATTTTTAGTAAACTTGATTATATATTATATCATATTTCAATTGTAGTTTATAATAATACATTTAAATAAACGAAAAATTAATGTATACTAATAAGTTTAAATTAATGAAAAGGTTAACCAATTTGCAATTTAAATCAAAAGTCCAAAATATAATAAAATGATAAATAATATTATTCATATTTACTTAAATAGGTCGGTCTATTAGGTCCAAGAGGCTTTTTTAAAAGCATATCCTTTTAAGTTAAATAGACTTTTAAAAAAGTCTAGGTATTTTCTATTTAAACTCACGGAGATGAGTTAGGATCCGTTGACACCAGGTGTCAACGGATTCGTTGACACCAAATCCTAACAATTATTTGTTTTGATCTTAATGATCACATTTATTCACTTAATTGTTAACGTGGGGACTCTTCAAAGAAAAGCATATCACACTCTAGGGATGGCAATGGGTATCCAAAGGGTAGGGTACTATAGTGCTTATCCCCATACCCGCATTTGTAAAAAATACTTGTACTCGTGCCCGTACGTATGTGGGCAACAACTTTAGTGTCCTTCCCCATACTCTACGGGTACCTAAATACCCATACCCGCATTCATTATCCGCACTTTAACTATGAAAAGACAATAAAAACATCACAATTGAAATAAAACTATGATCCAAATTTTTTTAAAATTAACTCATAAAATAGTATGAATCGTAGTATTTAGTCAAATAAAAGACATCCAAAATATCCCTAAAAAATTGTGCATCGAAAAATGGAGTTGTTATTGTATTAAGTAGTTTTTTGATTTAGATTTGGGTTTAGGCTCAAATAGCTAAATAAATTAATTAATTATACACCAAAAATAAATAATTATTTATAATATTATATAAATATGTATATGCGGGGTTGCGGGGCTGGGTAGTATAGTACCCTTACTCGTGCCCACATCCATTAAAATTTGTGGGTATTACCCGGATTCGTGCTCATATCTATGAAAGTGGAGTTTTACCCTATCCATTTGGTATTTTTGCGGATATCTATTGGGTCTGGTCCAATTGTCATCCTTATTACACACTCATTACTCGTGCCCACACCCATTAAAATTTGTGGGTATTACCCGGATTCGTGCTCATATCTATGAAAGTGGAGTTTTACCCTATCCATTTGGTATTTTTGCGGATATCTATTGGGTCTGGTCCAATTGTCATCCTTATTACACACTCATTACTCGTGCCCACACCCATTAAAATTTGTGGGTATTACCCGGATTCGTGCTCATATCTATGAAAGTGGAGTTTTACCCTATCTATTTGGTATTTTTGCGGATATCTATTGGGTCTGGTCCAATTGTCATCCTTATTACACACTCATTACTCGTGCCCACACCCATTAAAATTTGTGGGTATTACCCGGATTCGTGCTCATATCTATGAAAGTGGAGTTTTACTCTATCCATTTGGTATTTTTGCGGATATCTATTGGGTCTGGTCCAATTGTCATCCTTATTACACACTCATTACTCGTGCCCACACCCATTAAAATTTGTGGGTATTACCCGGATTCGTGCTCATATCTATGAAAGTGGAGTTTTACCCTATCCATTTGGTATTTTTGCGGATATCTATTGGGTCTGGTCCAATTGTCATCCTTATTACACACTCATCTTCTTCCTCTCAAGGTCAGGTATCTTTACCATTGAGGTTCTTCCTCTCAAGGTCAGGTATCTTTATCATTGAGGTTCTTCCACACAACCAAATACCAATAGACCATCCCTTTGTTTTCTTGTTTTCGGTCTCGTTCTCCATCAAAAATACAATAAATAATTGAATTATTGAATGACTAAAGTTTCAAATCAATCATATTTACTACAAATTAATTGGTATTGAGAAGGTGGATAATTATGAATTAATATTTCAAGTGGATTTAAGATTTCGTTGGACTTTTGATTGTTTTTTTTTCTGCCAATTGAATTGTTGTCAATCGGTATGATGTACGGAAATGAATAATTGAGTTATCTGCCATCTGAATGCAAAATACATGGATAGCTGCCGATCCTTGGTGCATATACAAATCTCTAGAGTTATCTATGATGGAGTTTAATTGAGATCGATAAAGGAGAAGAAATAACATCAGATTTTGTTATGTTTGCTCAGATTGACAGGAAAACAATAAATATTATGTGATTGAGGGGAAGAATACACACAGAATAGAAATATGAGTCATTATTTAAATAAACTAAACGGTTGAGATTTGATGTTAACGAAGCTGTTAACATGTCAACGGATCCTAACTCCATGGAGATATGTTTCGCAACTTTTTATAAGAGTGTATTTATAAAATATTTAAAAAATTACAACAATTAATGAATACATTACTTTTGTTTATTCATATTTTTATAATAAAGACAGGAGGCCCTCCCAAAAAATAAAGACAGGGGGAAGTAGTTAGCAAAACTTGCTCTTAGTTGATTTTTCTTTTTTCTTTTTTAGGTAGCTTATTGGTTAAAATTCACATTTTTTAAAGTGAATAAGTAGGATATTCAGGGTTTGAACCCCGACCTCTGCATATAACAATATATGTCCCTGACAACTAAGTTATGTTCACGGGACACTTAGTTTATGTTTTAACCGGGTTAAATATATTTTTCACATCCTTATGAAATTACCAATTATGCTTTCATCTTCATCGATTTTTTTTGTCAAGGAGCATAGTAGCTAGAATTCACCTCTTTCAAGGTGAATAAGTAGAGTGTTTGGGGTTCGAACCCCGACCCCTGCATATAATAATGCATGTCCCTGCTAACTGAGCTATGCTCACAGGAACTTCACCAAAAAAAATTATTTCAAGTCCGTCGACATTGTTCACGAAACATATTTAGCACATTACGTAAAATCAACGTATATCTTTAAATGACTTTTTTATGTATAGCTATGTTAAAAACATGTGAGGTGTTGTGATAATAAGACATAGGAAAAAAAATAAAAAAGTGTTGAACGAATGTTTGAGAATTAAAGGTCATAAATTTATTATAACATCTCTTACTTAATATCCGATTTAATATAATTTGTGTGTGTGTGAATTGTTGCGGTAAGTGTGCAATTCAAGTAAGAAGTTTCACAATGTTAAAAAAAGTGATGGTTAAACAAACGAGAGGATCCATAAATTTATTGTCTTTGAGGTTTTGTATTAAGATGTGGTGCCTACTCACTTATATCGTTGTTCCTGTTCCAACGAATCAATCCAACTCATTAAGTTTTTTTGAAAATGTTAACCGAATATTTAAAAACCAACAAAAACTCCTATAGTACAAGGTGTATCAAAGAAAGCTAAAATGTTCAGATGTTATAATAACACAAACAAGCTACTACACAATAGCTTAAAGAAAAGGTCATAATACGATTTTAGCCACCAATAAGCTTGAAGTTTAACCTTTTTCAATAAAGAGAAAATATGTTTTGTCTTATTAAGAAACTTCCTCCTATTGCGATTCTTCCAAATAATAAAAAGAACTGAAATTCAAATTATGTTAAAAGTCAAACGAGACTTGTTGGAAAAGCCCCTAGACATTCAAACTGAGTAAAATGCTCAACTAACGAATCATGAAGAACCGTAGAGAAACCTAATCAACCCAATATCAAAAGGCAAGGTTGATGGTAAAAAGCAAAAGTAAAAAACTTGATCCTCCATGATGTCACAATGAGTCATTGACAAAGAATCATTGTAATCCAAAATGTTTCTCCTATACAGATTCATTTTTGTTTCTAATCTATTCAAAAACAAATGCCAAATAAAAATATTGACTTTTAGTGAAATTTAGGTAAACCACAAAACATGATTTAAACGGTTATCAACACCAACTTCAGAAGTTATCAAAAGATTATAAGTACTTTTGACCGTGTATGACCCAAAATTACCGAGTATCCCTTTCACTTTCCCCATATGACCCAAAACAAATTTACTATCGCTTGCATTCTCAATGTTGAGTTCAAAGCGAGGACCTATGATTAAGTGATTTTGGGTACTCAATTATCATTTATTATAGGCAAGATTACACACTTAGTATTTAAGTTAATTTTAAGTAATAATTTAATCATTTATCTTTTTTATTACAAGTTTGTCTTTTTTGTCCATTTGTCTATGAATTTTAAAGTTTCAAAATAACATATATTTGAGGATTTGAGACACCATAAAAAAAAACCATGAACTTCAAGCTTGAAAATTTATATGCAAATGAATCAAAACAACATAAATGCAATAAAAAAAGATAAATGATCAAATCTTTATTTGAAATTAAGTTAAGTGACTAAAAATGTAATTTTTCCTTTATTGTACTTCTTCTGTCCTACAATGTCCTACAAATTGATATAGTTTTACAATGTGAATTATTCACAAAATATATTTTATTCGTATTTTTCTACTAATATATAAAAACAAACGATCTTTCAAAAATAAAAACAAATATAACATATAATATCTTGTCATAATTGTTTCGATGAATATTTTTTAAAAATTATTTTAAGACACTTTTCAACACACTCTTTTTGATTGGTTAAAATTCATATGGAACCCAGCAGATTTATATGGGACCCGCATAATTTTGTAGAACCCATATGAATTTTAATTAATAAAAAAAATGTGTTTTTTAAAAAAAAAATATATGTTAAAATGTGTGTTGCTAACATTCCTCTTTTTGCTAATATATATACTTTAAGACATTAAAGTATAAAATTTGACTCTGATATATACAAAAACACTCAGCCGAAGTATTCACAAAGGAGAAACCTATTTCTGAAAATTTAAATTGATAATAGGAGTATACATCAGTCATTTATATTTTTTTTAATAGTAATACCTAACAATTACTTAATCTCTCAAACTCAACACTTCGCACAAATTGTGCCTCAAGAGCACAATTTATCAATAGTTTTATATAACTTTATGGGTCTTACTAACTTGTGCCTCAAGAGCACAAGATAATAAACCAAATTAGAAATTTAATCTTTAAAATTGTACATTCATAATCTCTTTTTTTTTTTGAAAAAGCTAAAATGATATATATTCACACTAACCAAGGCGCCTCTTTAGCACATGAGGTGCAAAAGAGGTCACTCAAAATACAAAAAGTATGTCAAGAAACGGAACAAAACATAAGCAGGTATTAGCCGATACCCAAGCAAAGCAACATGTTCGACCGCCACTGCTGACAACCATACACAAAAGCGATATTATTAGCACGCAACCACCAATAAGAATGGAACTTAACCTTTTCCACCAGCTCCTCAATAGAAGTGACAATATTATTAAAAACTTCAAAACTTAACTTTCAATGCAACATTTATTTTTTAATTCTATTTTTAGATCTTTATATCCTAATGACACAAGTTAGCATTTTCCTAACTTTATATCATAACATTTCAATATTTTAATCTTTAAAATAAGTGAAACTCATAGAGAAAGAGTACCTATTTGAGATCTCGTGCTCATTAAATTTCCAAAATTATTTTTTCAAAACTCAACATTCTCTCTAAGTTCTCATTTTCTTTAAATTAATTTAGAAAAATCATATTTCCAAAAAGAGATTTTATAATTACAATCGTGCACGCGAAAGCTGACACAAATAAGTTTAAAATCTGGTAACGGACGCGCGTAAGCCAACGGTACCTTTAAATTGATTTGCTGCTAAAAATCACTTTTCCCAAGTAGGAATTAATTATTTTTTAAAACAGGCTTCGGAGTTGTAATTCGTACCACGCGAAAACGGGCAATTACAAGGTTTGATTTCTGGTACCACGCACGTTAGAGCAAGCAGTATCTTTAACTTAATTTCTTCCCGCGATGGAAATTATCTTATTTTGATTATAAAAATATTATTTTATGAGTATCAATGATTGACGAGAATTATATTTCGGTCTCTTGTTATTAAAATTGAATTAAAATCGTTATTTAATTTTTACGCACGAACCAGATTGTTTTGAAATAGCCTTAGATAAACAAAGAAATGACAGATAGCAGTACTCGTAAGTTGGTCTGTGTGAATTCGACAACCTCTTATACTAAAACCTATATAATCGTAGATGAGAGGTGGTTTTAGGTCATTTTTTGACCTAGAATGACCCATATTTTTTTTCTTTATTTCAATTTAAATAAGTGATTTCCACGTATATCAAGTTTTTTCTTGTTTTCGCGGTCTGAGTACAACGTTGAGTAGTTCATCGTCTTGTGCGACGTTGTTTGATTCTACGTTTTGTTGTGTTGTTCGTTTGATTTCGATCGAAAGATTAGCTTCAGTCAATCACATGTTCATTCAATGATTTAGGCATCAACATTGCATATCCGAAAACATGAATATTCTGATGATTTATATTTTATAATATTATATGTAGATATTTTGCCGTTATATACTGTTAACTTGGATGATACGTAGACACCCGTTGGATATCGTCTCATTAATTGTAGGTACACTTTTTTAATTTGTTTTTTTTGTTAGTCTAACCTTAAAGAATGATTATTTTTTGACATGTTGTAACAAACACATCTTAGTATGTTATTTCAGCGCCCTTTTCGCACTCTCTCTCCTTTTCCTTCTTTCTCTCTCTCTAACTCCTCTCCTTGCTTGGAACCAGTGCTGTCTGTGTAGTGGTGGAGGAAAGGTAACCAAACAACCTTGTCTCTAGTCTCTACTGCTTCCATGTTTTGTTATTTCTGTTTTCTATGTTACTCTTTATTTTCTAGCTTTACGATTTGTATCTGCTTATTCATTTTTACTGTTTTGTTATGTTTATTTGATCTTCAACCACTTGATTGAGCTTCATGTTTGAAACTTCAGTTCTTGATGTATTGTATCTAATAAAGTGTAAAAATTATAGTTTTTGTCTTTCATATATGTAAATATCTTTGAAAGTTTGAATTTCTATATGTTTTTTTTGCAACCAATTCATGACCTATGTTAATAGGGTTTAATATGAATTTTGATGATTCTGTTTTGATTTTGAAGGAAAAGGGTCATTTATTTGAAGATTGATTAGGAATAAAGATTGAATTTTTATGTGAAAAAGCTGCAAAAAATAGATTATGATGGATCAAAATCTTAAAGGGTTTTTTAGTTCAACAAATGAGATCCAGTTGAGGAATCAATCTTTGCCTGTTCTTCAGAATAATGGTTTCTTTGATCAAAGTATTGAATTTGGTTCCAATATGATACCTGCTGATTATACACCTTCTTCAACATCGACCTCGATTTCGACACATGAGGAACCTTCTCCTGAGGAGTGTGAATTTTCTGATGCTGTTTTAAGTTACATCAATAACATCCTTATGGAAGAAGATATGGAAGATAAAACATGTATGCTTCAAGATTCTTTAGATCTTCAAATTGCTGAGAAATCATTTTATGAAGTTATAGGCGAAAAGTACCCGGTTTCGCCGTTAGGAAAACCTCAAAGTCTTAGTAGTGAAACTGATGGTGTTGGAGATAATTACTTTTTTGATAATTATGGTGGTACTTGTGTTGATGATGGTGATCTTAGTAGCATTTTTACCAACAATTCTTTGCGCGGAAACTTAAGGGAAGCTCAATTTCCTCATAATGGTTTTCAAGGAAATAGCATTGCACAATCATCTTATAGCTCGACAAATAGTGTAAAAAGTACTGTGGAAGGGACTCTGGATTCTCCAGACAGTATTCTACAGGTTTCTGATCAGAATAGTGAGAGTCAACCAATTTTGCAATTTCAAAAGGGTGTTGAGGAGGCTAATAAGTTTCTGCCTAATGGAAATGGCCTCTTTCAAAACTTTGACGTTGCTAAGTATTCGATGCTAGAGCCTAGAGTGATGAAAGATGAACTATCGGTTAAGGTCGAGAAGGATGAGAGGGATTCTTTTCTTTTTGGATCCAAGGGAAGGAAGCATCCACACGGAGGAGAAGTAGACATTGAAGAAAATAGAAGCAGCAAGCAAGCAGCGATTTACTCAGAACCTTTGTTGCGTTCAACTATGATGGATACGTTCCTGCTTCATAGTATAGGAGATGCTAAGACGCATTTTACGGCTCGTCGCGAGGCATTACAAGTAAAAACAAAGATGATAACATTGCCAAGTAATACATCAAAAGCTCCGACTAGTAGGAAAGGACGAGGTAAAAAACAAAACGGGAAAAAGGAAGTGATTGATTTGAGAACACTGCTTGTTCTTTGTGCACAAGCTGTGGCGGCAGACGACCATAAAAGTGCACATGAGTTGCTAAAGCAAATCAGACAGCACTCAAACCCTTTTGGAGATGGAAATCAGCGGTTGGCTCATATATTTGCCGATGGCCTTGAGGCACGTTTGGCTGGTACAGGAAGCCAAATTTATAAAGGACTAATCAGTAAAAGAACATCTGCTGCTGATTTTCTGAAAGCTTATCATCTATACCTTGCAGCTTGCCCTTTCCGGAAGATGACTAGTTTTGTCTCGAATGTCACTATAATTAAATCTGTCCCAAGTTCAATGAGGGTCCATGTTATAGACTTTGGTATCCTCTATGGTTTCCAATGGCCTACTTTCATACAAAGACTTGCATTACGACCGGGAGGACCACCGAAACTTAGGATTACAGGAATAGACTTTCCACAACCTGGTTTCAGGCCTGCAGAGAGAATTATAGAAACCGGTTCGCGCTTGGCAGCGTATGCTGAATCTTTTAATATGCCATTTGAGTATAATGCCATAGCGAAAAAATGGGACACCATTCAGCTTGAGGAACTCAAGATCGAAAAAGATGAATTCCTAGTTGTTACCTGTTTTTACCGTGGTAGAAACTTGCTGGATGAATCTGTGGTAGTCGACAGTCCAAGGAATAAAATCCTCAGTTTGATAAGAAGGATCAAACCGAATATATTCATTCACGGCATTGTTAATGGAGCCTTTAATGCTCCTTTCTTTGTTACTCGATTTAGGGAGGCGTTGTTTCACTTCTCTTCACTTTTCGATATGCTTGAAAGTATCGTGCCTCGCGAGGATTGGGAAAGGATGCTAATTGAGAAAGAGATATTTGGGAAGGAAGCATTGAATGTTATAGCTTGTGAAGGTTGTGAAAGAGTAGAGAGGCCAGAGACATATCGGCAGTGGCAAATTCGTATTCTCCGAGCTGGGTTTTCACAACAGGCTTTCATGAAAAGTACGGTAGAAAGAGCAGTGGAGAAAGTTAGGTCTAGCTACCACAAGGATTTTGTAATCGACGAAGATAGCAAGTGGTTATTGCAAGGCTGGAAAGGACGAATCGTTTACGCACTTTCTTGTTGGAAACCTGCCTGACAACTAAGATAGTCCAAGTGCACCTCACTAGTGCTTTGTGAATTAGTTTTTTGACATATGAGGAAAACAGGTACTGCAATGATCACATTTCTCAGTTCTAGTCAACAATGCTGGTTCTTGTCATTGTTGTTCAATGTATTTTGAGCTAACAATTTAATCTGATAATTTAATAGTCTATGCTCAATATGTATGATCAAAGATGAAAAAATAAGATCATTTAGGAAGAAAGTAGACTATCTATGCTATTTGGCTGTAAGATCATTTAGAAAGTATTTAGTTTTATAGCTAAATTGAGGATTTTTCAAATGGACATGACTCAATGTAATGTTATTGATAACTTTGACATGGAATAAAATATACCCTTTAATTGATGTTACTCATTTTGAGGATTCTGTCTCAATCCTTCTGATAGTTTATTTATAGTTTGTGTGTTTTATGTTGTAAACAGAATCTTATGAGCCTTGTGTTCTCTGTTCCACATTAGTACAGTGGAATGCACACCAGATGGATTGTTAACTGTGTTTTATAATTAGGTTTGGTTTTAAACAGGATTTAAAATCAGGCTTTAACTGAAATAAGTTTCAAAACTGGTTCGAACCGTTATTTGTTAAACAAAGGTATTTTCGTGTGTGTAACTGCGAAGACTAATTTATCGAAGCAAGTGAACTCTAGTTAGTGTATGTTTGAATTTACCCTCAATTGCGGTGAACATGCACGAGAGTTTGAAGCTAACGCTTGGAGCTTTTGTGAAGCCATGGTGGGATGGGTGCAAGTGCAATACTATGGTGGCGATGATTCATTGAACATTCAAACACACGCTTAAACGATTGACTTTCTTAACCTGTGATCAAATGGTTAAGAGATTTAAAAACCTATTGTTTATGTTACAACGTAGTACTCCTTCTAATCTCTAATATAAACTAAATTTAGTATAAAAATTGATATTTGGTCTAAAATATGAACCAAACATATCAACTTACTTTGATCAGTTTTTGTTTATATTCGAGATTGAAGAGAGTAATATATAATTTTAATATTTATAATAAAAACATAAGTGTTTTCCTTTTTTTTATTAAATCAGATTGGTTACACACGCTCAAAAGATGGAGGATGCCATGATGATTTGTCACATCATATAGTGACAAATCATTTATAAAAAAATATCTTGATTTTAGGCACTAAATTAGAATACCAAAAATAAGGAAAAATGGAAAGAAAATGCATATTTACTTTGATTTCATGTGGATAACAAAAACCTCTTTGATGCACTCCTAATAGTGGAAAAGAAGAATAAGACTATTGAAAGTGACAATTTGTCAATATCAGTCAACATGTGCTTTGAATTTTATGAACAAGAAAAAAAACAAGTCTTTAGTGGGGAATGCCAGATTTTTCTAGGTCTATTATGATGACTTTTCTTAAACAAAACAAGCTAGATGACAAACAAATAGTGCGAATAATTTTGCAAAAGTGATTTTTTGAGCTTATAATTACTTCAGTGATTGATAAGCTGCATGTAAAAAGGCACCGCATCGACCAAAAGTTTGGAAAATTTAAATAAAATGTTACTGTGTATCTATCTTAAGATAAATGTTAATGAACTCATCGTAGAAATAAGTGTCTTAAGAGTTGTGTATTAATTCAATTTTATTAAAGTTAAAATGTTATTTTTATTCATATTAAATTGTTATTATTAAATTCTTTAACATGTATCTTTAATGCACAAGTTAACGAGACTTCTTTTAACCAACGATCGATGACATCATATCGTTGCAAAAAACTACAAAAACCATGACCTAGCCTGAGAAATGTTGCCTAAGGAACGATTGGTGTCCATCTCATTTAGATGGCAATCCAAAATGATAAGTACAAACCCATTAAACTATCCAAGAACATGCCACCTATATTTCACTTTTTTTTTTTGTGGATGACCTTTTGATCTTTGAAAGAAGCTTCCAACCACCAAGTGAATGTTATCCTAAGATGTGTCAATTTGTTTTGTGGAGTTTATGAGGACTAAGGCATTTATTGGGAAGACTAAGAAGTTTGTCCTTTCTTATGTCAAGCCTTATCTTGCAATAAGAGTTTAATCAAAGGACTAGGTTTGGTCCGACAAAATACTTGAAAAATGAAAATTACTAGGTTGTAATCTCACAAAATACTTGAAAAATACTAGGTTGTAAAACTAATTGGCCAGATGCAAGTGGTTAATGTTTTAGTTAAAGTCTAATCGTTTAGATAGTTCTTGAATTCAAACTCTGACTCGAACAATCTATAGTGACACTTTACTTACCTGCCGACCAAAATACTCATTATTAGAGTTTTTTTTTTCGATCGGGATTTGGAGGATTATGACAAAATAAAAAATGATTATGCCAATTCTTCACCATAAACAGGACAAATATACTAGGTTGTAAAACCAATTGGCCAGATGCAAGTGGTTAATATGCTTTAGTTAAGGTCCAATCATATAGATAGTTCCTACGTTCAAACTCTGACTCGAGCAATCCATAATCAAACTTTACTTACCTCCTGATCAAAATGCAAATTATCAGAGCTCCTTTCCATTGGGATTTGGAGGATTATGACAAAATAAAACTTGATTATGCCAATTCTTCACCATAAACAAGATAAATACACTTATGCCTACTTACTTCCAACAAGGAATTTAATTTGAAATTGTAACATTTAGAATTATCAGTAGTGTATTTTCTAGGAATTTTATCAATGATTAACATCTAGATTCATATACTTGGAAGGAGAGTTACAAATACTTAAAAACAATTAAAATGAAGATAATGAAGTGATGCACTGATAAATAGACATGAGTGTTTCTCAAGTTTACAGAACTGGGTAAGTCTATAATTTGCTTTAGATACAATCTTTTTCTAAATTACCAAAACATAATGTAAATTTGCTTTAGATAGCACTAATAATAGATTTATGGTTCAATCTCAAATATAAATAAGAAGGGTTTTAAGATAATGACATCGACATTCGAACTCAAAAACGAGTAGTGATCTGGGAAAATAAAGCCTTAAAGTCCTTTGTTGGAGAACCTGTTCCCTCAGGTTTTGATGCCAAATCAAATGCCTTAAATTGAGCCTCCTCAAAATTTAGTGCCTGTTAAACAAATCACATAGTTAAGCAACAATTTAAGAAAATGGTGAAATTGTGTTTTGGTAGAGATAAAGAGCCAGCGTTGTCAAATAGCAGCTATAACAATGTTATATCGCTGGAGCATAGCAGAATCTGAACAAATCACACTACTGTTCTGCAATATGCTATTTAGTATGGTTTTGTCAAATAACGGATATAGCGGTGCTATAGTGTAGCATAGCAGAATTTGAACAAACCGCTAATTTCTGCGATCTGCCATTGACAACACCGGAGAGAGTTTATTTGTTTCCATATACAGACAATGATGATAAATAAGATACCTGAAGACAGACTTCTGCAACATCAGGTCTAGCTATGGTTCTGATGTCAGTCTTTAGAAGCTCGTCATCCTTCCCTATGACGAGTTCACGGATACCTCCCTCTTTGTCTTGCAAACCACCAGCCCTATCTCAATATAGAAAAATGGGAAAATTTTCGTTATATACAATTCAAGTAGTATCCAGTTAGATGCCAAATAATATCGTTTTATAACGAAAAAAGGCTACGTACATAATACATATTGAACCTATGTATCAATATAAACTCAACATCATTTAAAAAGAATATGTATCCTGATAATATCAATGTTGACTGTTGACTGAAAAATTTCCCTGGTGTAGCAAAGTTCATGTGAATTATATGTATTAATATTTTGTTTTATTTAAAATACAAATCAAGGTGATTAAAAAAATACAATTCAAGGAAAAGATCAAGCAACCTAAAGTTTGATGTATCATTCCAAATAATGTACCAAATGTTATCCAACAAAAGAACATATAGGAAAAATAAACAAAAGAGTCCTATATATAATCGTATATGGAATACCGGAATCATACAGATATTGTTCAGTATAACAGAAACCAGTGTACCTTATAATCGTATATGGAATACCAGAATCAGCAAGATATTGTTCAGCCTTTCTTTTCCAAACCTGCAATCAATACGAAAACAACATTCTTTACCAAACATGCATTTTTCTCATAAACGTTGCGCCAGAATTGTGTTGACGGAAACATTACAATTTACATACCAATATATTCCCATCTCCCAAACTGTTCAAAGGATGGTTAAGGTCTGTTCCACCCATAGACCCTACTAACACAATCTGCTTTACTCCTGCAGCCTTAGCTGTTCATGTAGATAAAAATTAATTTCAATACAAGAAGCATTTATAAGTTTATATTATGAACTATCATTATGCAGAAAAGACGTAGATTCTTACCAGCATCTATTTGATTTTTCTGTCCGATCCAGTCAACCTAGTAAACAAAAATTACTAAAATATGAATAAAAAAGGATAATATTGTAAACTTAAGCATGACAAATGGAAAATGTATTATGCGGCTGTTTGGTTTGACTTATCTGAGCTTATCTACTGGCTTACTTGAACAAGCCGCATAAGCACTTGTGACTGTTTGAGAGAGATTTTGAAAATAGCTTACGACATGTTCATATGTTGTATTCGGCTTATTTTCATAAGCTCTCCGGGACAACTTATGCAAACAATTTGACTTTATCCAAACAGATACTAATAGTACCTGTTCAGGGTATGCACCATCCTCAAAATAGAACTCGGGTCTTTGTCCTTTAGTTGGATCGAATCCAGGTTTCATCAGTGGTACTCCACTTGTAAGGATTATTAGAGCATCTATACCTTGAATTGCAGGAACAAGACTTTCGGTATCTCTTATATCACCAATAAAAACATCATCTGCAGCGCCAATTTTCTGCTTGCTTTCTTCTGTTCTAACTAGCCCTCTTGCGACGTATTCATTAGGCCTCTCTTTTAATTTTTTATAAACTAGTTGTCCTGAAAAGTAACACCAATTAAACCACGTTAATATAGATCGACCGGACATAGAACTTCTTTGAGCCTTGGAATAGAAATATAGTCATGCTAAACTCACTTGTCTTTTATATTCGTACTTTTGAAGACAGATTTATAGACTGTGGTTAGAGTATTATTCATAATCTAGCATTCAGGTAAGTTAGTTAGAAAATTTGATTCACAATTATATGTTACAATCCTTGAAACTACACATCTTAGCTATTTGATTGACAAAATCAAGAGAATGTTTGGAATCATGTATTATGCTTAAAAGAATCATGTATTACCCTTTAAATCTCACCCAAAGACCCTCAATCTCTAGCCTCTAAATTCCCTAAAAGATGCTCCCAGTATCATAGAGATTCACAATATCGTGTTTTGACAAACCAAAACATGCTCCCAGCATCACCAAATCATGCTACGATTTATTTCAAAACTTCCAACATCAATTTTGAGTCACTTTTCAACAATAACAAATATGGTCACTTCACGATCCTTAATATTTCAAAGAATTGCAGTCCAATGAAGCTAATGCGACTTCAATCACGGTCAAAGGTGGCCATGAAGACATCAAATGAAATCTCCATGTCGTGGCCTAGATTGCATTCCATGACTGTTTCATAATACTCCGCATATACAATGTTCTTCTGTTTGTACATCTAATCTAAGTTTGTTTATGGAAGCAGACAAATTGTACAGTGAGCAATACTTCCACTTATAAACTCACACTCAAGACTAGACATCTGGAGCGTGATCTGTTGACGGAAGGCCTTATATCATCTTAAAATTTATGTCAGCTCTAACTCAAACCTACAAACGGCATGTAATGTGAAGAATGCCTCCCGCTTATAAACTCATTTTCGGGACTTATTTCATCAATTGTGGGACTCTTAACATCATATTTGCAGCACCAAGTCACTAGCATAACCCGTAAAAATCAGAAATTTTCGGTTAATGTAAAGTTACATACATTAACCCCCAAATCAGAAATCTTAATTTTCCAGACCACTAAATTTAACATATTCCAACAATCTACCCTTCACTAAACCTAAATTAAACCTCATATAACTCTCATGAAATCCACAAACCCTGCATTTATATTCCTATATTTTCACACATTTCAGTAACAAAATCAATAAAAACAAAAACTAAAATTGAAATGTCATTTTCTAGTCCAAAAACTCTCTCTAGAGCAAAAAAAAAAAAAACAGAATTTAAAGAAAACCCATCAAACCAAACAACAAAAAAACCTAACCTGTACGACCACCAGCACCAGTAACAAGCACAGTACTCTTTGAAGACTCAGCCATAGCAACAACAACAACACTTCTATTTCCACCTCTCTTCACACCCTTAAAACTCTTTGGTAATGCAAGTGAAACCAAAGAAGTAGAATAACAAGAAGAAAGCCTTAATGATGCAGAAGAAACAGGTAAATGAATTGTCCTTGCCACCAATGAATATTTATGGCATTGGTTAGAAAAAGATGTGGTAGCAGAAACAAAAGGAACACGTGTTGCAGTAGCCATAATAACCATCAAAGTAGTTCACACAGTAACATCATTGTTATTATTAAGGAAAGTTTTGAAGTGAGTGAAGAATGAACGATTTTAGTTCAACTATATTATAAATAGCATGTTTTTATTGTTGTTATTAATCAATGTTTGCATGAAGACATTGTTGTTTCTGATTATGGTTGTTGCTTCTGATGTTTGTGTAGCACTAAAAATAGGGTTTTTGTTGCTCTTTATGTTTGTTTACTTTCACATTTCAGATTTTCTTATCCCTTTACCTTATCTTAGATCATCACACGTTACGTGACAAATGTTCCTGCTATTTTTTTATTTTTGTTTAACTCAACATCCATTTGGTTTTTCACAATTTTCATCAATTTAGTCCATTACAAAAATAATACCGAAATTAGTTCATGAAACTTTTAGATCGAGGACAAATTAGTTCTCGACTAATTATAATAAAGAGAGAATGATTTGTCTTCAATTTGAAAATGTTATGTATTAGTTTAGTATTATTGTTTGTTGATGATTAAATTGAAGCGTATGAAAATTGTCGATGAGTAAATTGATTTTTCACTCTTTTTTATGTCAAATTACATGTGGAGTGAATGTGCTTGATCGTCTTCAAATATATATCAATCAATGATAAAATTTGTCCTCCAATTTTTTTTAAAATAGGATAATTAAATCCAATGTGATGAGCATTAATCATATCCAACAATATGTTGGCGAGTCGGGGGTGGGGGGTCGATGTGAGCAACAACAGTTCAATGCTCTATGACCACAACCACAATAGAGGAAGACTTCATCTCCACCTAAAACTTTAAGACAATGAGTATATGGATCACCTCACTTATATATCCAACATTCTGAACATTCATAGATGATGAGACTTAACCACTCACACTTGAAATCCAATAATCTTCCCCTCAAGTGTGTGTTCTCACCTCCTATAACACGATCCAACACAAAATCCATCTCCCTCACCAAAGGTGAATCAAGGCACTTATACCATTTGTTGGGGAGTCTGAGGGACACGAGAGAAACAACATGTCAAATGCTCTAGGGCTACAGAGTATGAGATATCATATCTCCATCCAAACCTTAAGGCATTAGGTATATGAATCATATTTCTTATATATATATATATATATATATATATATATATATATATCCAATTACACTTGAAACCCAACAATCTCTCTCATAAGGTGTGAGTTCCTACCTCCGACAATCTCCACATTGACTAAAAACAATACATCTGCTTTCATTAATTGAACAAGGTATTACAAAATCTATTTATATACAAATGAGATTGTACTATCTAAATTAATTTACTCATGGTACAATAAATTTCACATCGTAAATAAATTAGAAAATTGCTTTTACTTGCAACTCATTTCTTGAATACAACACCCCTTTTGTTTTACCAATCTATTCAACAAAAAAGAAAGAAACAATTTTTACTTTTTCCACTCCATCTATTTCTCACGCGCCTTATAACTTTTACGAAAATACTCATGTGTTTTTTGGATTTTGAAATCCGAAAACATCCAAATTATGTTTAGCAGTTTTGAAGTTTGCTTTTAAAAACAACCAATAAACAAAGTAAAAAAATAATAAAAACATGTCAAATAAAATGATAAAAGTACCACCAAAAAATTCTAAAAAACAAATAAAACTAATGCAAATTTTTCGGATTTTTCTGAAAATATGAAAAATTTAAAAAAGAAAAGAAAAATGGGTCTAAATGATGAAATTTTGAATTTTGAGGGGCGGTGTTCCGTAAGAAGTTCCTTCTACAAGAATTTTGATCCTTAATTTTTTTTTCTTTTGATTTTCTGCGAAAATTTCGGAGATCTGATCAAGTAGTCCAAAAATCGGATTTCTGACTAGGAACATCTAACAATGACCTAAAACATGAGGTTGAGAGTTAGGAAGATTAATATGATTCTTACATTGGTTATCCATGCTACAAACAGGTTCAAAATTGGTGTATATACAATTTAGATTATATAATCCGAATTGTTTTTCCTTGGAAAGGGTGGGGTGTTCGGATTCTATAATCCGAAAAAAGCAATGAACACCTATTTTTTTGAGGTTTTCAAATTATAGAATCCGAATTTCTGAAAAAACTCATTTTTCCCACCCTCAAACAAAGGTAAACCATATTTTGGATTATAGAATCTGAAAATCAAATGGGCATTTTCGTAAAAGAAATATGGCATGTGAGAAGAGGGTAGGGTGGAAAAGAAAAAGCCAAAAGAAACACACAATTTTTTGGGTTTTAGCCCGTTAAAAAAAAGGTGTTCAACTATCACAAGCCCGATGGTCTAAATTCATATGAATATTTATGTTTGCGCTTAAAGAAATGCTATCGCACACCAAAAAAAGATATGGTTTTACTCTCAACGGCACTTAAGTGCTAAAAACAAAAAATATTACAACGGCACTTAAGTACCGTGAAAATTGAGAATGGCTTTGTGAACTCGAATTCATCTGTATCGTACTTCTGCACTTTTATTTCCCTCTCCTTCCGTTAATTCAATATGGACAAGTTATTGAGATTAATTATAATAAGGTGGTGGTAATTAAATAGGTACCGTACAATCTAAGAATAACATCGGTATTTATGCATGTGGTTTTTGTGGTAAGCTTGGCTTGAAGCTTAAGTGTTGTTGGAGTGTTTTTTTTTGGTTTTTCTCTATGTATAGATGTGGAGGTGATAGTTAACTACTGTTGTGAAAAAGCAAATGGTAGTAAGCTGTCGTTGAAGGTAAAACCGTACTTTTCTAGTGTGCGATAGCTTTTCTTCAAGTGTAAACAGTAATTTTCAATTCATATTTGTAACACATTTTAAGGGTAGAAATGACCCCTCTCTTTGTAATATTTTATATTTCATCGTAGATTAACTTCGGGGTAATTATTCACCTATAAGGTTCCAAATCAAAGTTTTAACTTCTTGGGACCTCCCAAAAAATATAAACTTCTTGGGACCTCTTTAAGCATAATAAATTTTTATTTAAACGATGGGATTAGCTAGTTAGATCACTGAATTTCTTTGTTGAACTTAATTAATTAGAAATTACATTGCTATGTGGAGCTATGATGAAGACTGTTATATTAGTTTATGTAAGCAACTTGCGTATCAACTAGTGTTCTTGATGAATTGATGTATGTTATGCATTTAAAACACGTTATAAACCTACTTATAGCTTAATGGTATGTTTCATACAAATTAAATAAAGTGGCAAGAATGTCAATGACCATTTCATCATCTTCAAATATGATTGCTATGAATGATTGATAAAATTAATAATTTTTTAGACAATTAATTAATTCATCATGCGGAATGATTTGTTGATAATTTATTCATGAATTGGATTGAACGTTGACAACTTACGATTACAAATAATTGAAAGGAATTGAACATAATTATATAAAGGATAATTTTCTAAGTGAAATTCATGATAAAAAGTTTGGTAATAAAAAAATGCAAGGTAAAAAGTTTCATAAAAAGAATACTCTTTCTAGTTTTACTCCATATAATTCTAGTTACATCTAAATTTACTTAAAATTTTACAATAATACCGAAATTGCCCTCTCTATGTAAATTTCTAAAAAACCCTTTTTCATGATCATTCTGAACTTTCACCCTCTTTCTTCCACAAATCACCATAGATGTGCAATCAAGATCAAAGATTGAATCAATATATTTTTCATTGATTTGTACTCTATTCATAAAGATTAGTGAATTTCATTTTCTAAGAGTTTGTATTTATTTATTAGGCTTAATACATTATTTGGTCCCTTAATTTATTTTCGTTTTCACTTTGGTCCTTTAACTATAAAGTGTCTGAAACTGGTCCCTTATGTCTTCTGCCGTTATCTACTTTGGTCATCGCAGTTAGTTTTTTTATGTCTAATATTTTTAATATGATTATAACCGTTTGATTGCATGTCCATAGTATATTACAGTGAACAACCCTATCTAATTTTATTCCATTCTCTTCTTCTCCTCGGCTATTCTTTCTCTTTTTTTTTTACAGACCCTGTCATTCCTCTTTATCTTCATCATATTCAACATTGTTCATATAAAATTCAGAAAATTTCTTCATCACAATTAGCAACAGCATCAACATTTTCATAACCATAATCACCCGAATCTCAATTTCAACAGCAACAATGTCTTCTACAACAACAATAACACCAACAACAACCTCAACATCATAATCTTCATCAATCACTTTCGTATCTTCCATATTCATCAATAACAAATAATAACCTAAAGTTGTATTTTTGTAAGGTAGGAAAAATTAGAGAGAAAAACTCAAAAAAAAAAAATTCCTCTCGCTCTCTCTCTACGTTATCTTGTTTTTCTTCCTTCACTCTCTGAGTTTTTTTTCTTCGTGTTAACGGAGAGGACTAAAACAGTAAACGGCAGAAGAATTATGGGATCAAATTGAAACCCTTTATAGTTAGAGGACCAAAGTGAAAACAGAAAATAAGTTAAGGGACCAAGTGATGTATTAAGCCTATTTATTATTAGTTGGGTTATTCTTGTTTTGGTAATTTGATTTTACGTAGCCACTATTGCTCACTATGAGATGTTAGTGTAAATTCAGTATACATATGATATTAATGTAAATTCAGTTTACGTATGTACAGTTACTCGTTATGAGAGGTTACTATAAATTCAGTTTACGTTTGTACAATACTCACTATGCTAGGTTAGTGAAAATTGACTTTACGTAAGTATATAAGAGGTTAGTGTAAATTCAATTTACGTATGTATATGAGAGGTTAGTGTAAATTCAATTTATGTATGTAAATAGTCAATGTGAGGTTAGTGTAAATTCAATTTACGGAAGTACAACTTATGTAGAGTGCGCGTGCGTGGTTTATTCATACACACATGTAAACTTAGTTTACTTAGCTTATGTAAACTCAATTTACATTAACTACGTAAACTGAGTTTATATAGTTTTAAAAAATATAATTTTTCTCTCAATTTCACATTTTTCTATCCCAAGTTTACATAGTTTCGATCAAATCATGGCGTATGCAAGTTTGAGAGATGAATAGGTGAAAACACCGATGACTTTCAAAAACGACGGTGTAAGTGTTAGAGATGATGAATACGTGAACTAAGTTTCTGGGATTTGAATGATGAATACATGAATTAAGTTTTTAGGGCTTGAGTGATTAAGCAATGCAATGAAATGGTTTTTGATTAATGTGAACAAGAATTTGGGGTTCGGTCGGGGCGTAAGTATAGTTTGAACAAGAATTGTTTCATTGAATCGATCTTAGATTCTCCTAAAACAATTCGTATATTTTTTTTTTCTTGTCTAGTCAATGTGATTACGATTGTATATATATATTTTTTTAAATTCATCACACCGTTATATTGTATTTTCTTTTTCTTTGACCATATAATTTGAAAATGTTTATCCACACTTCTAACTTACCGGGAGTTGTTAGATATAATTCAATTCGAATTAGAAATAGTTTACTATTGTTTAAGGTAGTTAGAATTTAATTACGATTAGTTATATTAGTTACCTTAGAATCACTTTATAAGGTAATTTTACACTCATGGTATCGACTTCTTGACACTATCAAATCTAAAATCAACATTTCTATCAAAAATAGTTTCGTTTTGTTGGGCTAGGGACGGATATAAACATTTGGTATACGTGCAATTAAAATTTCAAGACTTAGAGAGAGAGGGTGATAATTGTTGTGTCAATGATAGAGAGGATAGAGAGATGTTGACAGAGTTGAGAAGGAGGATAGAGAGTTGTTGAGAGAGAGAGCTCGTGAGGGGTCGGGTAAAGAAAGAAAAAAAGAGTTATGTTGTTCACTTATTCTTATTCTCAACAACTATTCTAAAAATTACCCATAGAATTAGTTAATTCTCACCCTTTTATTTTATAGGATAATTTACTTGGTGGTTCTGTTAATATAACTCCGAAAGATTGAAACATTGTAAAAATATTTGATATAAAGAGACGCGAGTTCGAATCTGCAATACTCGTTGGTATTTAGTTTTTGTAAGTTTTGGTATTGAATTCTTTGAAAAGAGTATGATCAACTCAATTTAAGAACAAACTTTGACATTGTTATTTCACTTATAATTATAACATATTATATATGTAAGCTTTCGCAATCAAATAGTTGCATATAGTCAATTTTTTTAATTTTTTCCCATATAATATAGTAACAAGTTTATTAAGAAAATATATTTATATATATTATATATTTGTTCACGAACCAATGTTTGGCTCCTTCACAATGTGAGGCTATTATATATTTATACGATAATGACATCTGTGTTAGTTATATAATTATGATATGTAGTGACATCATGTCAATCACCATAGAGTTTTTTAGCTTAAATATTTGTATAATTTTTTTAATTTTTTTTATAATGAATAAAGCAAATATACTCATTGTTCTTGTTTGGATTCTATTTTTTGTTTTCATTTACTTTTACACTTTGTTTGTTTCTTAGACTTGGTTCTTTCTTCTGTTTGGAGGTATGTAAAAAATTATTGGCTCCTTACATTAACACAAGTACACATGGCCTAAAAGGGAAATTTAATTTATTTTTGTTGGTCAAGTAACTTGTAGGTTCGAACTTCTGCCCCTGCATAAATTATGCAACGTCGTTATTAACTGAGCTAAACTCACGGGGATGAAAAATTTAATATTTAATAATATAATTTATTATAACATGATCAAAACATATACATAAACTTAAAATTACTTTATTATAATATTAATAACACATCTACATCAAGTACAATAACTACATCTCAACAAGGGAATTTCTTTTTATTTTCATCTGAATTTTGAATTTTTTTGGCATATTTGATTAAGTAGCTCCTTGTAATTAAATTGTCAATTCTAAGCAGTCACAGATGTCTCCACAGAAAGCTTGCCAGGATAACCAACTTCTGATTTAATGTCAGATTCCCATAATTCTGGCACTGCCTCTCTAAGGTTGTGGATGCTTTCTAAGGCATAATCAGCACCTTTAATTCTCTGTGATTTACCAACCTATATACAATGATGTGTAACAATCAAATAATTAGAGGCTCATATTTGTTTGGCATATATAACATAATGTCAATAATTTGGCAATTAGATACTACTATATAACAAATGTTAGCAATGGTTTACCAGCACAGTGTCAAGTCCCACACGTTTCCCAGCTTGTATGTTTCTGGCACTATCCTCAAAGAATAACTGAAAATGGTAAAATGACGAAAAAATAATTAGGATCATGGTTGTACAAAAATCCGCGACCACGATCAGGGCCGCGAACATTAATTTTTGTAGGTCATTGTGAATATAAGTGACGCTCATTATGAGGTTGTATCAACCACATTTATTAAAGGTTGTGATACAGCCTTAATTTTGACTCCAAAATTAGAACGGTTTGGTGTAGCTTATTTTTTGAAAAAAAATCATTTTTTTTAAATATAACTTTTAGGAGATTTTCTTTTTAGTTACAAATTTTAGAAAAAAACTAGATTTTGAAAATAATCTAAAAGTTACTGCAAATAGAAATTGTTTGTTTAGACCAGCTTATTTTGAAAAGCTTTGATAGATAGTTTTGATTTTTTAAAAACCTGATTTTACTATGGCAAGTAAACACAATAACTTTTTCTTCTTTAAAAATTTTTAGAAAACAAATTCTAAGTTATTAAATGTTGATTTTTTTTTTTTAATAATCTGTAACAAACGAACCTTTAAAGTTCTGATTCTTGATTTTTTAATTTTTTTGTTTTGTTTTGTTTTAATGATGAGTGCATTAGGATTGTTTTCTTACAGTTCTTTGTGGGTCAAGTTTGGCTATCTTGAGAGCCAACTCAATGGCATATTCTGAAGGTTTGCAAATAATTGGTGTCTTTGGCAAAACTTGACTTGGATTTGATTGTGCAAAATGGCCAATAATGTCAAATATTTGGAAGTTACTACCACTAGTACTTGTGGCATGATTGGCTATGCTTGAACCTACAAACTCAATATCATCTTCATCATCAGAAACACTGTTCTTGTGGATTGGATTAAGTGTCTCAAAGCATATAATTCCTTCAAAACAATCTTCTAGTCCAAGCCTGCTTAGTGCCTTAACTGCATGAACTTTGTCTGCATTTGTGAAGATCTATAGGCAAAACACAATAAAGAGGTTACATTAGATTTGATTCGATTTTGATAAACCATCAATTTAGTTATTGAAGTTTCACTCTCGCTCAAATTTGATCTGTATAGTATATATAAAGTAGTCGTTGTTACGGTATATAAAATTCATCAATTCAATCATTATAATATAAAAAATTTGTCAGTTTAGTCTCTAACATCTTAATATCAGAGACTAAATTCACCGATTTATACACTTTAGACATTATATTTGAGAGAGTGTGGCATTCCATTTTCAATTTTATGTCATCAATTTGGTAAAAAAAACTTACTAGTTTCCTATAAGGTAGGCTTAGCAAGAGGTTCCTTAGAATTGGGTCTGGTTTCAAATTCTCATATGGTAATCTTCCATGAACAAAACTGTTGCAACAAAAAAAACAAATATCAATTTCACAAATTCAAAAGACACATAAGAATAGTTAAAAAAAAAATATATAAAATAGTTACTAATTTAGAGTGATGTAGTATGAAATGTTTGAAAAAGAAAGTCATGTACCTGTGATATTCATCATAGTCAAAGTCATATCCAATTGCCTAAATTGAAAAAAACAAAAACATAGGTTGTTAAATTTATGTGATTTCAGCTTAATTTTTTTTTTTTGAAAACTCAGTATTCGATCTGAAACCGATTAATCTGATGGGATTAATTCCATCACCGGTTTCTGCTTAATTAAAAAGGAAAAAAAATCACACATACCCTTAAACCAGCCATAGTTGTTCCATAGTTTTTGTAAAGATGGTTGGACAAATCATCAATTATACTTCTGTCTATGCCAAGCTTCTCAACCATATAGTCTATAAATCATCAATAGTACATAGAAAACAACATTAGTTAAGACCAACAAAATTACATGCAGCAAAAAATCATCGACACATTACTAAGAACATTATTGGCAAAGAAATTCACACCTTTAATGTTTTGTCCACATGCTTTTGCAATACCACAGCTTAGTGGATACAAAGTATCATCTAAATCTGATGCACAAAAATAAGACACAGTTATAATCATAAGAATATGAACACATTAATAATGTAATTATAATTAATACATGATTTGTTTTACTAATAGACTCACCAAATAGAAGACAATCATATTTTTGTCTCTGAGCTTGTCTAAATCGACCCTCGTACTCCATTTCAAGCAGAAAACCTTAATAAAAGAAAAAAAAGTTAGCACTATGTTGCATGAGATTAACCTACCAAAATTTATATAGGGTTTCATTGTTAATTGTGATTCTCAATTTACATATCTTAGTGGCTTATGTACCTAGAAATGGTCTTTTTGAAATATTGACATGGATCAGCATCACAAAAAGCATAATAATCATCATAAAGGAAAAGATTTCAAGATGCTAATCAAATCCACTAGGGTTAAAACTTTTGTTTTGATTTTGAGTGGAAAATTCACAATCATTGAAAGAGAATGAATTAAAAAAAAAAACTGATACATCAATGACCTTTTGTGGAAACAGGACAAAAACAAATATGAGAGAGTTCAAAAGCTTCTTTCAATTATTATAGCTAAGCAACCAAAAAAATAATGGACCCTTTAAACCACTAAGGAAATAATGACGCAAAGCCATACTCTCATTATTATAATTCTTTGAACAAAGTTCATCATAGGACTCAAGAAAATTCCTTCTCAAAGTGTGTAAAGTTTAGGAATCATATAATTCAATCACCTATTTAATAAAGTTTCTTGATTAAACTATGTATATAAGGTACTAAACATAATCACAAAATATTTAATATCAAGCCTAATAGTAAAAAGACTTCAAACATGTCTAGTATCTCCATAGTAAACTTGTCTACCCTCACAAAACCAGAGATATGGTTCTCAATTCCAAATATATATTTTTTTTGTTACATTCCAAACATTTATTTAATCCATGATTAGTTTAGAGAATTAAAAGGTACAACCTCAAAATCACACACATAGTGTATATGTTTTTTTTTCTTTTCATTCTTTTAATGAAAAATTAAGAACAATAGCATATAAGAACAATTGAAGTCATTGGCTTACCAGAAACACAAGAATGAAGTAGTGAGAAGATTAAGGAAAAGGGTATGAAGAAGCAAAGGTTGTATAGTAATAAGCTTAGTACAATGGTGTATGAAGAAGATGGAAGGTGAAGGGGGAGGAAAAATGAGAGGCAAGAAAGAGTATTTATAGATGGAAGAATTATTGGTTATGTGGTAGAGATATTGGGTTACAATATTACATTAAATTATTATTTAATGTGACCAATGAAGTTCACACAATGATTATTTTGATTTTTTTATCTGGGCAAGATAGTGACACCAAATTTAAATTGGTCACAAGTTTATTTAATTTGTTTTCCTTTCACATTGGATAGAAAGAAACAAGTGTATTAATTTACACATACTAAAGTCTAGTTCACACATACTAGTGTATTAATTTACAATCTACCTCTACGGTGTGTAGTTGCTGGTAAAAAGAAGTATTAAATGAAGGGAAACATAACTATCACGTTTCGTGGTAAAACTTTGCATTAAATAACATGAGAAATTAAAGTATCAACTAATGGTTTTGCCAAGAGAAATGAACTCTTTAAATAAGTGGTAAATAGGTTGATCTCTAACTCTAACGTATAAAATTAGGGTGGTGTTGACTTGTGCCCTTAGGTCATATGTTAAGAAATCTAAAAGAAGAAATATTTTCTAAAATTTTGTGCATTTAATTGATTAAAAAGTTAAATATTAAAGGCAATGCACACATTTCAATAAGTTATTTCTATATTTGAATCATTAACTTGTGGATTGAAGGCACAAGTTAACATTTTCCATAAAATTAATTCAATTGGGAAAGAGAACGTGTCTTGTTTGTCCCAAAGGTTCTCAAACAAAGATTTATTATTGTTAAATGATGTTGAATGCTTCGTATTTATAATATGTTAAATCAAAAAACATGAAAAATTAAGGCATTATCACTTAATGTAGATTAGTCACCGTTAAAAGACGTGAAAATTTCGTAGCTATGCATAATAATTAGTTATTATTATAAAGTTAGAGAATAATAGTTAAAACAACTTTCTATTCCCTTGAAACTCATAGTGTTTTGTGACTTTCCTAAACAATAACTGCCATAATTATTTAGAAAACGAGTTTAGTTATGAGTAGTGCTAGCATCATTCTCTCCGATACTCATTTTTTAGTTGGTTTAAATCATGATGGACCTCACACTTTGAAAATGGGTTCCACTTAAAGTGGTGGATCATATAATGGTTTTATCCAATAAGAGAATGAATGTTGAAAAGAGAGTGTATATAGCATTCTTCTTTAAATTATTATTGGTAGTCTAGGATAGAAGAGTGTTTCATATCTTTCACCGTGAACACAATTGTGCTCGTGCAAGACCTATTTTTTTTCAAGGGATTAAAATTAAATTAAGTTCGACAATAATCAACCTAATTTTTAATTCACTTGTTAATAGATGGTGGTTTTTCTAAATCCTTAACTAGAAATGAAATCAAGGATGTCATTTGATTAAAAAATAAATAAAAGCATTTTATTCAAAATTAATAGTTTTGTGTCTCATGTTTGATTTGTGTTGACTGTTTTGGATGTTTTTTAAACTCCCTTCCACCCAAAAACGCACCTCGGTTAGTATCAAAATAAGCTTATTAAAAAAAAATATTACGCGTTTTTTAGAAGGCAAGAGTGAAATGACATAAAAAAAGAATAGAATACAGTTCAACAGAGTTGGAATGTTTTTGCAGATTTCAGTCTATGTTAAATGCTCATATATATTATTAAAAAAAGGAAAAAGATAAATACAAAAAAGAACTGGGGGGCATAAACCAAACTCAGTCAATCCACACAAACTGTAAGTCAACCCAATCGGATGATACAAAGAAATAAAAACAACATCAGTAAATGTCTAACATGTGGTGTACGGGCAAACCGTCAACACAGAATGATCCAAGAACCAACAACTCCTTGCGACATCAACAAACATAACGTCTCTTTCGAGCCAAACAATCCAACATCAAACAGGTAGACTAATGAGGATTTTGAAACCTCCGTCAAGTTATATAGTGCCAAAGTTCGTTAAAGTGAAAGATTCAACTGCCAACATGGATACAGAACCCCACACCTACTATCCACTATGCTGCGATAAAAAGCTTCACAACCATTTCTAACCGAATCCAATAGAAAGCAACTCAAAACCAATTAAAGGCCATATCGAGTGATGGTCAATCAATGTGTCTGAGCACCACGAGCACCGCCAACACGGTAACACCCACACCCACCATTCACAGCAAAAACGGACAACAAGTACATGACCATTTCTAGCCTAGAAGACCTGTTACGAAGCACATCCATGATCTTGGAGGAGCAATACAACGTCGAGGGGGAAAAACCTGACCCAGCAAGACCATCGAAACAAACCCTAACAGGTGATACACACGATTACAACACAAAAGTGGTACAAAATTGAGAAACGCCCTTTCAAGCCTAACTGTCTGTTGCCAAACTGGAAGACGACAAGACAATGACGAGGCAAAGGATCACTGCCTTTGATAACAAAAACAAGATCCAGATCAAAGATCTAGATTTTAAATGAAACCACCCATCACAATACGAGCCCAGATAAACTAAGCTGGAAATACAGAAAATAGACGACCCCAGACGGCAGTGACGACCATCGTGTGGTTTGAAAAACGTGAGCCAGAACCAGAAACGCAGCAGCATACCACCACCGCGGCTTTGCCACCGAGACAGATAGGAGAACATGTGTATCTTTACCTTGGATCTGCTACCATCTCGACAAAACACCACAAAACAAGATCTTGTAGTATGGCCGTCGGAGGAGATATGAACGAGAGGTGGTGCAGAGGGCTGACGCCACTCATCGCACCACCAGTAGAAGCTGCTACATCTTGAAGGAACAAGGGTTTGGATAAAAGGGATGAAAGTTTAAAGTTAGAGATTTATATTGTTATTATTTGAATAATTTATCAACTTTTTTTATTATTAAGTCAATAACCAAAAGATTTAGATAATATCCAATGCACGCACTGACATTTATAATTGATTGTTACACATTGCATTATTGGAAGTGGCTGTTGTAGGAGCAACATGTAAGAATCATTATTTTATAACATGTATATTCTTACAAAATTATTTTGGACATTACTAATAAGGGCTTAAGTCGAGGTGCACTAAAAATGAGTTAAGTATTCAAGTTAGTTTTATATTTGGAAAATATTAGTAGAGTTTAAAGTTTATGTGCATTATAGGTCCACTAAAAACAAAGTAAAAACCAAAATTGAGTTCTACTATAAAGATGCTCTGCTAAACAAGGAGCAGTAGCAAAAACATTTTCTAGCACACAGCTTTTCTATTTAATGAGTTACACTAAATTATATCGATTCGATAAAAATTTAATGAAATCTATTTTAATTTCAATTAATTAAAGAGTGTGTTGAAAATAGTGCTTTTTTTTTAAGAGAATAGGGTTAAAAAAATGTACCATGCTTAATCTATACTATATATAAAGAAAACTATCCCTTTCAACATACTTTTGGGTTGAAATTTTCTTTTCAAAAATACCTTTAGTTTTCAATACAAATAGCATATGTAACAAATAGATAAGAATAAATTTAAATATTAAAACAAATGTAACAAACACGATATGAATATATGTATATCTGTTTTTTCCCTTCTCTTTATCATTTAAAAAATATAACAAACTAAATGAGTATATTTATACTTACTTTTTTATTATCCTAATTATACTCTTAAACAACTTTTTCTATAATAAAGATCGTTGTTCGTGTCATTAAAAAAAACAACCAACATTCATATTTTTACTTTTAATCGAAACCAAAATTTCATAAAAAAATACCATTTATAATTTACAAACGTTAGCGCAATAAAAAGAACGGAGTGCCCGTCTTTCCGCTAGTTAAAAATAAATAAAATAGATATATATTATTGAATTCTCCATTAACTTCCCATAATTGCAATAAAAATTAGAAATCTCGGTTCATTAACTTCCTATAATTGCAATAAAAATTAGAAACAATATCAAATGCAATAAAGCAAGGAAAATCATATCCTTCAATTTTCAATTTTTTTTTTGGTGAATGATGTTTGAACCTGAATCTTACATATTTTTTTTTTTTGACAAGCCAAAATGCAATATATTAAATCAACGTGAGTGATTCATCTTGTATAAGGTGTGCTAAGAGAAACACCGAAAATTTTGTACAATTCGGTCACAAAACTCACATAGTAAAGCTATTCGAAATTACAATGAAGAAAAAGAACGACACCAATTACAACATTACACACATACAAGATAAATGATGCATCCACCAGTCATGATAGCTGAACGCGAATGTAATGAGGTTCGCCTTTAACCACGCGAATCTTACATATATCATTATCAACTGAGCTAAGATTACGAAAACATTCCCTTATTAATAATGTTGCATCATCTACTATTGTAAAATGTAAACCACATAATATTATTGTTGCATCGTCCATCTCAACTTTTGTCCACAAATTTTCTAGCTTATTAAATACCAAAATAACACTTGGTCAAAATCAAATCTCTAAAAAAATTTCATATCAATGAAAAGGGCATTTACCCTTTAACGTGTAGGACTCTTATTTTACCTAAGTACATGTTGATGTGGGGGAAAAAGATTGCTGACATTTTGTTGTACACCCTAAGTTGTATCCAGCTTGAATTTAACTTCAATAACAAAACCTTGCTAATTTAGGGTTGTGAATTTGAATGAACTTTGTTAAAAGAGGCATTTGAGCAAAGATATTTTAGGGCATTTTGGTCAAAATAAAAAGATAGTGCTGGTTAGTTGCATGACCATTCATCTGGACACTTCTGGATGCTCTTGAAGTACGTAAGAGGACTAAAATAATTGGTAACTAGTACCTTACAGCTAATAGGACCTTCTCTTTTACATTAAGGACAAATGTTACGGTTTGTGCAATTTTGATCAATAATGATCATCCTTTTGTTTTCTTTTATCACTCGTACATGCGCAATATGTGCCATAAAGAACTTCATATATTAACCTCTTTTTTTTTATTTACTTTTGTTTAGAGTTTGCCACCACATGAATAATTGTTTTTTGTGCAAACGAGGTATCTTTCGCATGCATAACTATGGAGATTAGACCCTCAAACTTTGTGAGACTTAAATAGGTGGTAAATTCTTACTAAATTTTTTAATGTTGTGGCATGTACAAGTTGGATTCGAACTCATTTGACGCAAATGAGCGGAAAACTCTTCTTAAATATTTTAATATTGTGTCATCTCTTCTAAGCGTTTTTGGGTACCACATGAATATTTTAAGACTTCTTATTTTCTTATCCTATTAATTTATCTTGCGTCATATGCAGTTTAGATTATATAATTTGAACGACATAAACACCCCATAAAAACTTCCAAAACACATTAAAACATTTCAGATTTTAAAATTCGGACAGAACATACAAGAAATTCATAAGGTGGAGGAAAACATAATCGCCAATATGCATATGGTTGGTGGGTAAATATTTTGTGCCCTCAAGTACTTGAAAAATGATCATGATTCAGGTGTCCACACACGGTTTTACTTCTTTTATCATCACAAGAAAAGCACCGTCTCAAATGGTCCCCTATGTGGTTTTTTAGCCTTGAACATAATTTTGATTTTTGAAAATGTCAATAATTTTCTCTCTAATGACTTTGCAAAATTTTATCCTCACTAATTTATTTAACTTGGTGTTTGTCATGTTGCAATATTGCGCAAGTCTAATAGAGTGTGGCAACATAGTGAACCATTGGTGTTCCTAAATCCTAAGTGTGGATTAGGATTCGAAATTTCAAATCAATTAACTCAAACTCTGGACCATTTATAAAAAGCCTAATTGGGTTCGGTTTTTTCCTTCAAGATTAGCGTAGATATTTTATGCTAAGTTGCTTACTATAATTGGATAAAGACACGTCTTTGTTTAGTAGCTCAAGGTGAAACAATTAATACCTTTTACTTGTTATGTAGTGGGGTATGTGATTAGCATTGATCAATGTGAATTGAGTTCGATTTCTAAAGGATGGTCGAATGTATTAACCATCTACAGTTCTACACTAAGGTGTCAATAATTTTTGTGTTTTTTTAATTTTAATTTATCTTATAGTATTTTAGAGATTTTAAAAAGTAGGAGAAGACTCTACTCAAAAAAAAAAAAAAAAGTAGGAGAAGACTCATGCTTTAGTCAGGATAGTCCAATCTTTAGTTAGCCCTAAATTTTGTTTTATTGATATCCCAGTATGTATTGAGTCAATTATTCCCAACTTCATTCTTTACATCGATACACGATAAAAAATGCTTAGAATATTTTGATAACTTTTGAAGTTGGTGTTGATGACCGGTTTAATCATGTTTTATGGCATAAGTAAATTCCACTTAAGATCAATATTTATTTGGTGTTTGTTCCTAAATAGATTATCAACAAAAATGAATATAATTAGGAGAAATATTTTGGATTACAACGATTCTTTGTGCACGGCTCATTGTGGCATCGTGGAGGATCAAGACCATTTGTTTTTTAGTTGTACTTTTTCTAGTCAACTTTGACTATTAATATCGGGTTGGTTTGATTTTTTTACGGATCTTCATTGTTCGTTAATTGAGCATTATACTTAGTTGAATACCACTCTACCCCCTGCAAAATCCACTCCCGCCCTGCAGGCAGGACGAAAATACCCCTGCGCAAGTTAACTAGCGCAAGTGTAAAATTGTGTGTTAGTTAACATGCGCTGCGTGACTTAAGTCACGCATGTGTTAAACTTAAGCCAGACACTACTCAAGTTAACTTGCGCACAGATTTAACACATGCGCAAGTTAACTTGCGCAGTGTCTGTGCAGCAAATATAACGTGCGCAAGTTAAGTCACGCTGCGTGACTTAACTTGCGCACTTATTTATGCAAAACAACTTTGAGGATCTCTTTTTTCAAAACAACTTTGAGGATCTCTTGATAAGCTGTTTTGCATAAATAAGCTAATTTGAATAAGTTATTTTGAAAAAAGAGATCCTAATTAGCTGTATTGTATAAAAAAGTTGTTCTGGATAAGTTGTTTTGAAAAAAGATATCTTGATAAGTTGTTTTGCATAAATAAGTTGTTTCAAATAAGTTGTTTTGAAAAAAAAAGATTCAAATAAGCTGTTTTGCATAAATAAGTTGTTTTGAAAAAAGAGATTCTAATAAGCTGTTTTGCATAAATAAGCTAATTTGAATAAGTTATTTTGAAAAAAGAGATCCAAATAAGCTGTTTTGCATAAATAAGTTGTTTTGAATAAGTTGTTTTGACAAAAGAGATTCTAATAAGCTGTTTTGTATAAATAGGCTGTTTTGAATAAGTTGTTTTTTTAAAAAGAGATCCTAATAAGTTGTTTTGCATAAATAAGTTGTTTTGAATAAGTTATTTTGTAAAAAGAGATCCTAATTAGCTATATTGTATAAAAAAGTTGTTCTGGATAAGTTGTTTTGAAAAAAGATATCTTGATAAGTTGTTTTGCATAAATAAGCTGTTTCAAATAAGTTGTTTTGAAAAAAGAGATCCTCAAAGTTGTTTTGCATAAATAAGTGCGCAAGTTAAGTCACGCAACGTGACTTAACTTGCGCACGTTATATTTGCTGCACAGACACTGCGCAAGTTAACTTGCGCATGTGTTAAATCTGTGCGCAAGTTAACTTGCACAGTGTCTGGCTTAAGTTTAACACATGCATGACTTAAGTCACGCAGCGCATGTTAACTAACGCACAGTTTTACACTTGCGCTAGTTAACTTGCGCAGAGGTATTTTCGTCCTGCCTGCAGGGCGGGAGTGGATTTTGCGGGGGGAGAGTGGTATTCTACTTAGTTTGGAGGTCTTGTGGGCTTTTCCAACAAGTCTTGTTTGACTTTTAACATAATTTGAATTTCAGTTCTTTTTATTATCAGGAAGGATCACAATAGGAGGCATTTTCATAATAAGACAGAACATCTTTTCTCTTTATTGGAAAAGGTTATACTTTAAGCATATTGGTGGTTAAAATTGTATTATGCTCTTCTCGATTTTGACTACACGGTTTGAAAAAGTCCTTTGTTATGCTTTCATAATGTATCATGATTTTTCATTTTCTTTTGGCTATTGTATAGTTGTCTGTGTTATGGTAACATCCGAACATTTTAACATTATTTGGTACACCTTGCACTAAAGAAGCTTTTGTTGGTTTTTAATATATTCGCTTAACTTTTTAAAAAAAAATTATTGCCAATGAAATGTGTTCATAAAAATAATCAAGTCCAATCTTTAAGCAATCCTCAAATTTAATATTGTCAAAGAAAATAATAAATTCATAAAAAGTACTAAAGCAAAACAACAACAATTAGAACAATAAAATATATTTTGTAAAATAAAACATAATAAAATACGGTAAAATATGTCCCGTAAATGTAGCTCATTTGGTATCTATCAGGGATAATTTGTGCAGGGATCAGGGTTCGAACCCCGGATTCCCCATTTCTCCACATATAATGTGTGTGAATCTAGCCACACTAGGCTACTTGACAAAAAAAATACGGTAAAATATATAGTTTTCCTTGAACTTCTAAGAGTTCGCGTCAATATCCCTCAAAACAAAAACAAAAAAAATAGTTCGCGTCAATAATCAATGGTGAAGAATCATCAGAAGTTGGAGCAAAATTTCCTTGTAGAAAAAATTGTTCATTAAGGGACATGATCCATAAGCAATATTTTGTGACTTAACCATTGAAACTTTTTCATTCAAGACAATGAGAAGTCTAATAGCAAAATATGATTTTGGTAAAGAAGAACCTCAAAAGTTCCTACAATGACGGCATTTAGATTAGCCACTGATGGAGATCGATGAAGCAAACGAAACGCCCTCGGATTGAGAGGCTCATGCTACCATGTTGAGAGAATCAAAGATCGAGAAAAAACAAGGAAAAACGAATGAAAATGAGAGAAAACATAAAGTGAATTGTATCGAAATTTCACATGAACTTGGAGTTGTGAAGCTTACAAGTACTTATCCTATCTTATTGATGGATCACTCTAAGCTAAGTTGTACACTACCATACAATATCATAAATATCACTTCCTATAGTTAGGGAACTAGTTCTAACAGATTTTGAGTTAGAAATAATGATAGCTTAGTTTGCAAGTCACTGCCGTCTATGGTGCTCCTATCCTATATCTTCAAGTAAACTTGATTCTATCTTGTTTGTATCATTCCTCAATATAATTAGTTATCAAAGAGAGTAATATTTTTTGAACAAACAAAAATGGTATATATTAACCAACTTAGGAAGTCTCCGAAGCACAAGGTGTGCCTAGGACACTCCTAAAGAAACTTGTACAAAGTTACAAAACAGTTAACCAATGTCCAAACATAACAAAGGGCTTGACCACCATGAAGTAAAACCAAAAACAAAATTAGTGTTGCTAGAAATAAGCCACCATAATGAGTAGCGCTTTACTTTATCTAACAACTGATCTATGAAACTTTCTACATTATTAAACAATCTATTGTTACGATCATTCTATATAGTCCAAGCGCAAAGTAACCAAACTAGCTGTATAAAAGAACGTTGAGCACGCAAACCACCCGTCGAATGAGTAAACTGATACAAGTGGTCGGAGATACTGTGAGGGTCCGGTCCTGACACACCGAGCCAGGACCGCACCGCATGCCATAACAAACCGAAAAAATCACAATCTAAGAACAAATGATGAGATGTCTCCAAGTGATCACATCCTGCTAGACAGCCTGCATTAACATCTGAAACAATACCGCAATCCATAAGATTTGACCTCGTAGACAACCGATTCTGCAATAACCTCCAAGCAAAAATAGACACCTTCAGAGGGACTTGTTTATGCCAAATCAAATATGTCACCTAATCATCATAAGGGGCGTCCAGAGACGTGAGAAGCTGGTAAGCACCACAGATCATATAACTTGCACAGGGATCTAGCTGCCACCTCCAAGAATATGTAACATTAAAGTGCAAAGATACACTATGAAGTAATGTGACACACTCCCCTAACATCTCATCCTACCACACCCACAACCGTCTCCTCCACCTCCACGTCGCCCCTCCTCCCAACCGAGAGCTGACATAAGCGATACAATATAAAACTTATCGACAACTAACACAAAAAGCACCTAAACCGCACTCTCAAGGGAGCTCCTCATAACCAGTGATCATGCCAGAAAAAAGTGTCAGCACTATCTCCCACCAAATCCAAGTAATTTTCCTACGATCCTCACTCCCCCCCCCCCCCCCCCCCCCAATTTTTATTAAAAATAGATTCAATGGAAGAAAGTATACATGTTGGAGCCTTGAAGAAGGAAAGAGCATAGACTGGTATAAAGGTCAGAACCGACTTCAGAAGAATTAACCGGCCACCAAAAGACAAAAACTGACAATCTAGACTTGATACTTTGCATGACCGGCTCCCAAAAAATCAAACGACTAGGATCACCGCCAATAGTGAGACCCAAGTACACGAATGACACCTTCCCAACTTTACAACGCAAAACCAAAGCCGCCTCATTCAGCCAGGAATCAGAAATGTTTACCCCCACCAACAAACTTTTGTGGTAATTGACTTTCAAACTAGACATAGCCTCCAACAAAATTAAAATCGCTCACATTGCACGGACGTTGGCCCAACTCTTGACACCCAAAAGCAAAGTATCATCATCAATCTGAAGGTGAGTAATAGATACTGAGCAAGTAGAACCAACATTATAACCAGTATAAATATTTGTCTCAACCAGAGCTTTCATCATAATATTCAACCCTTCCGCAACCAGAAAAAAGAAAAGGAAGAGACTGGATCACCTTGACGCATATCTTTAAGGGAAACTCATCAGTGAGACTGCCATTGATTGTTCTATCTAGAGTTACTTCTCAATTAAGTTGATCAAATCTCAAAGAAAAATATTTTATGTTATATTATATTTTCCATTCTATAACAACACTTGATTTAAAGATATAGAAATTGAACCGTCTGAGTGTTAGTCATTTCATTATGTTCTAATTGATATTGATATAAAAAAAATATCTTAGTAATCCATTAATTAATTAACTAGTATAAATCTCCAACTTCAACATCTCATATACCTCATGAATTGCCGCCCCTGAGGAACCGGACTTCACCTTTTGCTGTTGCATCACTATCACCTAAAAAGGTCAAGGACATCATCTAGCTTGCAAACGTGAAAATATCCAATTTCTATGGAGAGGGAGTTCAATCATTTTTGGATTTAGACAGTTGGTTCTTATTTGCCTCCTAACTTTTGAAATAAATCAAATAATGGATTCAGATATTTTTCAATTTTTTAGGATATATATGTTTTGCTACAATTCTTTAGATTTTGTTTTGAATGCAAAGTAGAAGATATAAATTTTTTTAGGCTTGAATTTATTTTTGTCCCTATAAAGTTTCTAAATTTTAAGTTTTAGTCCCTCCAAATTTTTTTTATCAATTTTTGGTCCCTGAATTTTTTTTCATGGTCACTTATTGTCCATATCTTTAAGTCAACTCATGCGTATACTTCATATAAACTTCCTTTGGATTATTTTTTCTTATGAAATGAATCTTTTGTTAAAGATTTAAAGGGGAGTTATGTACAAAACCATTGATATTAAGTTATGCTAATTAGGTTAAAATTAAGATTTGTTTTTGAAGGGAGGTTAAAATTAAGAGTTGATCTCATACAAAATATAAAATTATTAAACGTATTATTTGTAACAACGGATCAATATATTGATTCAAATGAAGATATTGTGTGCATAATCAGACTCAGAAATGACGCAAAATGAAGATATTGACGTCGACGTCGATGCCACTTTCTCTGATCCACTTACGGGGGAAATAACCGCCACCAAAGCGACATCGTTTGAACTCCTCCATCGAAAACCCTAACCTCACCATCTTCATCTTCCATAATTAAGAGTTGTTCCTTATATAAAATTAAGAATCCTAGAACAACTTCCTTTCCATTATTGAGCTTGATTCGTGGACATAAGTGGTTGATGGTCGGATAGTGGAAACATAATAGCAGGTGGTCAAATGGATCTTAAACCAAATTCTAATACCATTTTAGAAACCGTGTTTGGACCTAACACAACCACACAAAACTGACTTGTGAGGTGAGGATTACCCTAATTTATAAATATGTGTTCAATCATCTTTTATCTAATGTGAGACTCTTAACATACATAAAATAAAATAACAAAAATGTTTATAGATAAGATGATTAAGGTATGATTCAATCTTAACGGTTCACAACCACCAAACAAGATCCAAAGAGAAAAATGAAGTCAATTGTACTCTAAAACCTAGATGTGGCCCCACGTCATCCACATGATTAAAACCATATCCCAAACGGTTCAAAATTGAGCCCACAAAACAAAAGTGGTTTGTACTTATTTTTCTATAAGGTCTATATTCACTGTGCTCTCATCCAAATTTTACATGATCTAAATCATATAAGTTCATTTATATTTAATTTTTTTTGTGGTATAGCTAGCTAGGAATTAGAATACCACCAATAATAGATTGTAATATCTGTCTTGTTGGTGATGATATTATTAAAAATATGTCAAAATCCAACGTAGTCTAACATGTTTGTAATATGGTAATTATAATACAGCCAGCCATGATCTATGAGCATGAGCCCCCACAATGCAGGGTACACACGTCTACACCAACAAACGCTATTATTATTTTACAACAGAATAAAAAAAAAATCTATGCAATGAAATTCGTTCAAGGCTTTGGAAGTGATTGCATAATCATCAATAAAATTTCATTGAAAGCCCTCTATGATTGAGGGCTTGAGAGGTACAGATATATGAGTGGCTGAGTTTTCAATAAAATTATTCAACGACCAGGAAATTCAGCATAGAAATATAAACAATGTGGGGGAAAAATTAAAGAAAAAGACAAGGGAGTATCGAATTTGTAAAGATGTTTTGCTTGTGTATATTAAATGTTTATGTAAGACAATAATTTTAGAGATATTTTTTTTTAAACAATAATTTTAGAGATCTTGTGCATTTGATTTGATGTAATGTAACTCTGCTTAGATACTTAATTTGGTCTTAACTAAACACCATCCTCATATGATGCAATAAAGCCCCTAAATTCCTTTTCTAAGTTTGGTGGTTGAATGCTTGGGTCATTTGATATCTATGCGGTATGTTTTTTAATTTAGTTATAGACGGTTATATGCATGTATCTCAATAAAATTTGGTTTAGATGATGTTGATAAAGAGTTGACCAATATCTAAAAAAGAAAGAGTTGACATATAGTCCGCAATAACTTGGGTTTAACTCCTGGTGCCGTTGGTATGAAGGTTGTTTGGATCTTTGAGTTTTGTTTGACAGTGGTGAGCTTTCAAAATCCAACTCATTTAAATTTTTATTAACGTGTGTGTGGGGTTGGGGTTCGAACCCCGAACACTTCACTTATTTTTTTTTAAAAGAGAATTTATAGTCACTAGGGTACTTGATATATATTGATTTTGCAAGTTGCAACTATCAGAGTAGATGCAATACGGTGGAATGTGGTTGTTCTTCCTCGGAGCAGAGTAATGTACGTAGAAAGATACTGCAACGTTAAGTAAGTGAGGTTTCAATGAGATGATCTTTTTTTTAAATAATGAGGGTGCTACCTTTTTTGAAGTGGGTTGGTTTTTTTATAGGTTTTTAGGGTGTAATGTGGCCTTGAAGCAGTTAGATGCTTGCACATTTTTCCCGCGTGTGAGCCGGGTGGTCATCCAATTGTGATCAGAGTCTAGATTGGCTATGAGCGTTTCTTCTTTGCTTCACGGCTTAGCCCTGATATAGATCGTTCTTATCTTAATTAGGAGTTGTATTGAGCCTTGACCCAGTTCGAAACCTAAAGAAAGAAAAAGAACCACTAGATGAAAAGAATGAGATATGTTTCTCAACTTTTATGGCGGTGAATGATGGTTAATTATGCATTTGTTCTTAGATATAAAACTCTTTAAAAAAAAACATTCATGTTCAAGATTTCTACCAATTTTTAACCATATTAGATATTTCTTTATGGAAAAACCTTGGATTGATATTTTTTTCCCGTATGAAGCAATGGAGAAAATAAATTAACTCTCCATTGAAAATAACAAATTTTGAAAAACAATGTCAATCATTCTCAAATTTAAGGTGTCTAAACTGAAGAAGTATTGTATAGAGGTCTTGGACTAACATAATTTGGAGCTTTTAAATTTTAATGTAGCGCTCTTGTCAAAACTTTCAAAACACAGAAGTGGATGAGTTTGATGGATATAGAAGAAAACTTGATTCAAATTGTTAAACTACAATCAACTTGTTAAACTACAAATATGATTTGAATTAGTTATACTTACATTGTTTGCTAATTGCAAGTAACTGCTAAGAATCAAATTGGTGACGTATATTATATTGTTGAATTATTTCAAAGGCGGGTATACATGAAACGGGTCGGGTTTCGACCAAAGCTAATTGTTAGACCAATACAATTCCTCTTTTTCTGATTGGATATTCAATCGGTAATTTTTATCAAAACCATGAACCAAAGCAACTTATGATAAATGGTTGCGTTGGTTCATGGGTCCTAAATATATTTTTTGTCTTAACATAAATAAAACTAAATTAAAACACTTTATTTAGTGGAATATGCTGATACCTTTAATATTTCAACTATATAATGTCAAGCATAGACTTGAAGCATAAATAATCTACTCTCAGGCACACATGTTCAAAATTTAAAAATATACAAACAATGGAAAAAATGGAATTGAAAAAAATTAAGATGATATGCCAACAAGTTGGTTGACGGGTTTAAAATTTCAAACTCGTTACCTAATCCAAGTACTCTCATTTTGGGTCGGATTCAGCCGATAATAAAACAAATTTGGATAAATATCTCAGTTGGATCAGGTTGTTTATCTCGTTGAAGATTCGTTCAAAAGAGGTAACCACTAAGATGATAATTTCTTAAGAAGGAAAAATAGCCCATTGAAATTGGTATCATAAAGAATCGAATTGGACACCTTGAGAGAAACATATTTCAAGGTCCAATCAACATTATTAGACCAACCTAAATGTGTAACCATCAAGGCGACATTAATAAGTTATTTTTTCTAACTTCGATGCTTCATATGTATTTTGTTTTAGTGAAACTTGAAATAAAGGAATAGAATGAAACTTGAAATAAAGATAATGAATGGAAAACCTAAATTAACAACTTTGTGATCCTTTTGTGTCATTGATTAATCCTCAAAATGTCCACAGAAGATACTTATGTTTTTATCAATGATTCAATATATATGTTGACACTTTGTGGTGTGATGTGGGCTACTCCTCTTGAGTCTCTTTGAAAGCTTCATTTCAATATTTTCTACCCTTAATAATTCCACCCACTTGAGTTGGCTCTCATTATATCCAATTAATTAATCTAAACTTTGTACATAATAATACATTAGTTTTTTTTGGTGCAATGATGTAGAAGCTTGAAAGATGACTGCTTGTAAACCGTTGAATTGAATATCAATTAATCCTACTAGATGAAAAAATAAAATTGAATGATGTATGGACCTTTTACATAAATAACTACTAAAAACTAGTACCCAACAAAAGAACTACTAAACTACACTCATTTGGTTGTAGACTATATATATTACCTTTGCATATGTACAAACTAGTTGATATATCGTCTTCATTCAGTTCATTTGATTCTATTTTTTGTTTCATTTGAAGGATTTTTCAATAGAACATTAACATATAAAAATGGGATTAATTATACCTCTATATACTTTTTGTTGACAAAATTTACCTTTCATTGCTTGGGAAAAAGGAAAAGTTGATTAATTAAGAAAGCTACAACAAAGAAGGCAACAAAGTGTGATGTAGAAATTATCAAATAAACTATAGCCACAAAAAAATGGCATGACACAACAACTAATATTTTCTTTACTTTCACATTGACCTTGAACATCTGGTAAGCTCCTAGATTTCTTAGTTTAGACATCATTCAATTGATTATGGAGCTTTCCTTTTTGTTTTCTTGTGCAAAGTTCAGAAACATATTGACTAAAAATATTGATCAATGCACAATTTGGGCAAGGAGATGAAAATTTTAATGGGAAAATTTGAAGTCTTCAATGTGACCATAGTGAAACGTAGCAAATGTTAGCAGGGTATACCTTCCAATATTCTCCTTTAATTTCACGAAGTTGTTTATGCACTTGTATTAATAAGTTTTATCATTTAATTAAAAGAAAGATGATGAGATATATTGATTCATTTGTAGAAAATAGATTTATGCATGATGCAAAAGTAATTTATTTGTGCATCTTAGTTATAGTCTTCTTTATTTTTTTGGTGAAAGTTATAGTCTTCTTTATTTGTCAGTGTTATTTTTATATTTCTTACAAAGTTTAAAAAATTCCAAGGTTTAGATAAGTTTTACTTTTTTTTATTAAAGTAAATTATTTCTCCTTTAATGTTAAATATAAGAGACAGTTATGTTTTTAGTCTAAAATTTTAATCAAATATAATAAATTTTGTTGCCTCAACTGTGTCTTATATTTAAGATTGGAGAAAGTATTTTCTTCTATTTTCGTCGTTTTTAGGTCTTCGTCTTCAAATAACTTGCCTCGAAACTTGGGAACAAAATTCATCCCTATGTAAAGTCTCTTGAGGCCTCTTGAATATTCATTCTTGGTCTTCCCAAAGTCTTGACAATTCATCAGATATTTTTGATTTGCCGATTTGCATGATTTCTTCGTGAATTACTTCAAACACCGCATAAAATTGCTATGTTTCCGGGAAAACTAGAATTACATACTCAAATATAGAAAACATTGCAAAAGTCCCAAAATCATAGGAAATCATTTTAATACTCCTCCTTTTTGTTGCTAAAATCTACTTAAATTGACTGAAAAACATGCTATGAATAACGTAAGAACACCTGTCATCAAATATCATACCAAATTTGTCTGTAGAAGTCACAAGAAAAGAATAGGCGATCAATATCCTCTGAAGAACCACAACCACCTGAACAATAATGAGTGTTTGGTTGAAGGATCCTTCGCCTAATTAAATTGTTAGTTGTAGGTAATCGATTACGTAAGAGCCGCGAAGCAAAAATGTTGACTTTTAAAGAAACCTCTTTGCGCCAAAAATATGTGTTGTGGTTGTGAGTTGAAGAAAAGACCCTTGAAGTCAAAATGTTGTAAACACCTGTAACATTGTATTTTGAAGAGACATGAAGAGACCAAATCTACTTGTCGTTCACGTTATCCTAAAAAAAAAAAATGGTGTTAAAAATACACAAAATTCTCTCATCAGTTCTTCCTCTCAAGCAAACATCCTCCACCCCCCCCCCCCCAACCTAACAAAAAACATACCAGACACAGTTTCTAGTTTGCTAGAAGAAAGGTAAAAAAGACGACTGAATCTGCTGTTTAAAGTACCTCCGTCCAACCAAGGATCCCACCAAAATAAAGTTCTTAAACCATCATCCACCTTACTATGTAAGTGGTCGTTAAACCAATTGTCATCCCCCTCTCTGTCACCCCACTTAATGGTAATAAAATTTCTCCACCACACTGATGCTATTATACCCCCATCGCCAATGGTCCTACCGTCTTCACCATATCTCGTCGCTGAAACTTTGTACCACAAACAACCTTTTTCCTCCCTTAATCTCCATCACCATTTGGAAATTAAAGACAAACTAAACTTCCTAATCCTTCTCATCCCCAAACCTCCATCCTCCTAATTGCGAGAAATAGTGTCCTAATTTATCCAAGATATTTTCCTAGATTCCTCAACCCCCTTCCCCAAAAAAATAAAAAATAAAAAATAAAGTTAGATTCAAGGGAAGTAATGATTCTTGTAGGAGCCTTGAAGAAGGAAAGAAAGTAGATCGGGAGAGAGGGGAAAACATATTTTAAAAGAACCAACCGGCCATCCGATGATAAATTATGACTTTTCCACCTAGACAATCTAGATGTAACACGATCCATCAGAGGTTTCCAGAAATTCAATTTACGAGAGTTGCTCTTAATTTTCTATAACATTTTTAAAAAATATTTTCATTCCCTAATATATATATATATATATACACACTTTTTAATATATTTATTGATTAAAGTTCACAAGTCTCACTAAATTTATATGAGACTCGTGTGAATTTTAACCAATAAAAAATGCTATATGTATTATAAAATATGTGTTATGGAGAGTGTGTTTCTAGTGGTTGAACTTAAACAAAAAACTTGGAGCAGCACTATCAATATTGACTATCATTGGATCTTGGTGACTTTGGTAACTTTATATACATACATACATACATACATACATACATACATACATACATACATACATACATATATATATATATATATATATATATATATATATATATAAGGCAAAATAGTAAATATAATTAATAAAAAGGAGGAGATATAAAGATTGAGGGGCATGATACCTGACCTAGGAAAAACCCAAACGAGAATACAATATCATAAATCAGTCCAAGTGGATCAACTCTAATTTATCCTTAAAAAAAGTTCACTAATCAAAGGTGCAACCCAGCGAACCCGCGTACGGGTGCGAAACTGGATTACAAAAAAGAATGAAAAATGAACATTGCAAGAACCTTTAGAGTATAGAAATGGCGAAAGGATTAACCGCCAACAAGGTAACAAAATCCAAGTGCCAACAGCTCACTGACAACACAACAAGGCAGCACGGAGTCGCCGCCTCTAACCATCAAAACGAGCCCCGATCCGGCAAGACCCACGAAACTGTGTTAGACATCCACGAACACGAACCTGCGAGTAACACAAAGGGACCCATGAACTCGCGATCCACAGACACGAACACGCCGTCAACTCCAAAACCAGGCAGATCTGAGGTTAACGAAGAATAGTGAGCACCGACCGGGAAGAGGCTCTCCGGTGGTGCGGAGAGTAAATCTCATCGCACCACCAACTAAAACGGGCTACATCAGGAAAAAAACTCTCTGGATTTGGTAGGGTGAGGAACAACAGTGGAAGGTTAGAGTAGCGAGAGGTCAGAGGAACATAATGTTAGAGTGAGAAAGGTTGGGTTTTTTTTTCCGAATATTTATATTTGCCCTGAGACAATTTGTCATATATATATATATATATATATATATATATATATATATATATATATATATTTACCAATCATTATCTCTCGTCTAATTAATTTGTTGAATCATTCATTTATCTCTCAAATTCACTAAAGTCAGTAATGGTAGACAATCCACCACGGAGAAGGCATAATAAGAATATAGTGCACATATGTTGCGGATGGTAAGAGACAAGATATGATAATTATATCATATCATGTATTAATCTAGTGTTTGATGACACGCCATATGATAAATTAATCTTAGAAACTTATTTTATCTTGACCATTTAATTAATATCTTTATCCTAAATATAAGTTGGATTATAAACCAACATGATAAAATAAAAAATAAAAAATTACTAATTTAACTCTATAATATTTATTTGAAAATATAAAAATTAAATTTTATAAAATATAAATAAAAGATGTTGGTCGATATGACGAATAAAACGATAAGCTAGGGGGTGAATAGATTATTCCCTTTAAAACTTTTCCAAAAGCGTGGTTTTACGAACATTTTAAAAATTGAATAACTATATGAAAGTAAGCACTAGTTTCGTATGATAACAAGATGAGCAATGATAAATTGACAATTTTACTTTCAAAGAGAAATTCACACGTGAACTGTTATTAACCAATCAATTATTAATACACAATATAACCCACAAAACTAATAACATTATGAAACTAAACCTAGACTTATACAAGTAATAACTATCACTAGAACTAAACAAGTTTGATCTATGATGAATTAATTGACAAGAAATTATCATTGTGACAAGCGAATTGATTTGTTAAATGTATCTTCAAGGAATTGTTAGAAAATAAGTTCTAAAATATTAAATCATTTAGTACAATGAATATGTAATATCCGCTTAATGGTTTCACAGTGTTTTACCTGTTAACTCGTTTCATGCTCGTTTAAGATACAAGGGGGTATTTTGGTACTTTTGCACAAGAGGTATATAAGCAAGTTTGTCCCTTAAACCTTCATTTTTCATGTGTGACTCTCTCTCTCTAACTTCAAAATTCGAAACTCTCTCCCTTCCCTCTCTAGGTTTTTGAACCCCTTCCTCCTATCTTCACTCAAATCTCTCAAACACTACTCTTGCAAAGATTAAGGATTGATGATGGATCAAACATGAAGATTATGACAAGTATGGTTTTATCATGAACTTATCAAGCTTGAATCATCACTCTTGGGACTTTGCATGGATTAGGGTTTTGGAGTAGAGACTTATAGCTTGAAACCAATCTCAGATTCTACCAAGTGAGTTCACTAGTTTAGCAAATCCTTGGATTATTGATGTGAGTTGTGTGAGGGTATATGAAAATAATAGGTTATGCATGTGCAATTTAGTACCCTTTTTATGTCAATTGTTGCTTGAAATATGTTTATGGTGCCATGTATTTCATTCCCCATTGTTTTAATGCAATTCTGGATGATTATGGTGCATTAGGTTGCTTAGGATTGAGGTTAAATGTTAAAAATTGCATTTTCTGCATTTCTGTTCCTAAGAAATTTGCTAATAGCGAAATTTCCCAGAACATTCCAGGACCACTTCGGTAATAGCGAAATTCTCAGGTAACCAATCCAGAGTCATTTCGCTAATAGCGAGATCAGGGCAAGTTGGCCAACTTTGTTTTAATGCTAGCTTGTTCTGAGGCCCTGTCATGCCATCCGAAACTACTTATTTGATCCTTTATAACCTATAGAAAATCCTCAAACTCTAAGAGTCTAATGTACAATTATAAACTTAACTTTTAATAGAAAATGCAAAGGACATGTAAACATTACTCAACGATGAATGGCATTCATGAGAGTTATACATGAACATGATATGGTATAAAGGAACAATTAGATACCCTAGTATAAATCCATCAATAAATCATAATTTTTTGCACACATTTTCTCTTTCCTATAAATTTACTATGTTATATTTCTCTCATAACAAACAAATTTTGGTTACAATCCAATTCTCTAACAAATTCTTATTTTGTCACACACACGCTCTATCTCTCTCTTAACAAACGATGGTCAACTATTTCTCTCTATTATGCTTTCCATTTCAATGAGTCTTCCACTCTTTCTTCTTTTTGAACAATCAGAGAGTCTTTTATTTTTTTCTATATGTTTTGTTTTTTTATTTTTCATTTTAAATTTTTAACAATGTTAATCATCTGATTTAAAGAATTTCAACTTTTTATGATACCATTATTATAGGTAAAAAAATTGGTTTAAATTTGAAGATAACAAAAAATAAACTTTAGTTTTCAAAACATATAATATTTATTAGTTTTTGTTGAAAAAGATAAGAGTAATTGAGAAAAAGTATAATTGACAAATTATACCATTAAAATACTAAAATGACATTTAAATAGGAACTTTAAATCAGTAATCAAATGACATTTAAAAAGAAACGGATAGAGTGCTTTTTATTTTTTACTTCTTCAAAAAATTTCTTACTTATTTTTTTGTAAAGCTCTCTTATATGATTTATTTGAATGTTTAAGATAAATCTATCTTGTCTAAAAATACCCTATTGTTCCCTTAAAAAAAACCTTTTGTTTGCTCTCAGAATAATTGCTCAACTTGCATTTGTGAAGTTCTTGATCGAATAATTTACGTATGTTTGAAAAAAGTGTTTTTTTAAATTTAATATTCATGTTTGAAAGAAGTGCCACTGTTCCTTGCAATTTCACATCTTCATTGTACGTCGATAATATTTCTTTTTCGGTGCAAAATATGCTAATTGATTAATTGGCTAATTCATAAGGAAGTGAGGTTTTGCGATCTTTGATGGAAGTGATTGCAACCTTTGATGCCTCTGATAGGGTTTTGCGATATCTGAATTCCTGCATTTCTGCAATTCCGATTTTAATTGTTCTCTTTGGTTCGCTGTTTCTTCTATTCTCCACATTATTCTGATCACACTTCATCCTGCCTCGCCATGTTTGATTGGCAGATTGAACTTGCGGTGCTAGTTTCTATTTCAACATCGGCGCAAACACAGATTCCCTCCTGAAATGTTTTTAATTCTGCTCAGATTGTCACTATCCCTAGTAGATACTTTGTGGCGGTTCTCAGAGGTAATAGCTCTATTGATGACACTCCCCTTCCATTAAAAGAGAATGCAGTTGACTGTAGTGATTTTTAACGGGAGAGAGAGCCAGAGAGGTAGATGAAAATAGTGACTACCAAATTAGGGGTGTAAGTGGTTCGGAGAAAACCAACAAAACCAAAAGTCCAAACCAAACCAAACCGAAAAAATATCCGACCTTGTTTGGTTCGGTTTGAAACTGATCTGAACCAATCAAAACTAGTCTAGTTTGGTTTGGTTCATGGTTTTTCATTTCAAGATCCGTGAAACCGATGAACCAATTCGATGATAACCAATTAACCACACTCTTTATTTTACTAATATTATCCTACCTCACAAACTTATGGTTAGGCCAAAATTTAACATAAAATACTTTTTAATCCATTTGCTTTCACTTATCCTCATCTCATCAACCACACTCTCTCATTTCTACTAAAAAAGAAACCCTAGCCATCAACCACACCAAACTCGTTGTTCATCGCCACCGGCCACCGTTGAGATCGTTCATCTCTTAGTAAGTTTTATCATGTTTATGCCATTGATTTATACTCATTATATTTCATTGTTTTCCATGTTTATTTTATATGTCATTGATTTATACACGTTACGTTATATGTCATTGTTTAGTGAAGATTATAAAAAACCATTCAAAAAAGAAAGCATTTGCGATTTGCGTAAAATTTTGCAAATAGAGAACATGAAAAAACAAAAGATGAAATACAATCATACGAAGTTCTATGAAATATTTTGTGAGAAGATGAAAAAAAATTAATTGTATTTTTAAATAAACCGATCAACCGAACCAATTCAAACCAAACCAAACCGATTAGTTTGGTTCGGTTTATTTTTTAAAAAACAGTGAAAACCGAACGAATCCAAACCGATGAAGGTTTCATCGGTTCGTACATTTTTTTGACTGAAAATCAATCCAAACCGAACCGTTACACCCCTACTATTGATGACACTCCCCCTCCAATAAAAGAGAATGCAGTTGACTGTAGTGATTTTTAACGGGAGAGAGAGCCAGAGAGGTAGATGAAAATAGTGACTACCAGATTATCTATATATAGGATAAAAAGTATGTCATGATCAATTTTGATTGGCTGATGAAAAATAAATGAGTCATGATTCTTTTTGATTAGCTAATGTAAAATAAATGAGTCAACATCCATTTTGATTGGTTGATAAAAAACATTAAATAAGAGGAGGAATGTGAAGATGCCACATATACTATTGATTTTTAGGAAGGCATTTGTTTATAATATAGCTATAGATATAGATATAAATATAGATAAATATAGATATAGATAATTCAGAGTTCGATTCGATAGTGGGTAACATAATTCAAGGACCAACTTGATTTTTAATGAATAGCCCAAGAATTGATTTCACAGTGTAATAATTTGTAATGACTTTCATTTAAAAAAAATCAAAAAAAAAGTTTCAATTTTTTCCGATCAAATTCGTACCTATGCATGTGAAAGCGAACTTGAAACTTCATGTCAACGCTTAGCGCGACAAATCGACACTGTTAACTGCGGAACTTGACGAATAGACAAAATTGATTAACATTTATAAAATTCAACAACATATTAAATATTTCAAAAAATTAGAATATAAAATTAACGAATGAATACAAATTTAAGGACGAAACAACATGTTCACTTCAAAAACTTTGATGTCACGACTACATTTGCGGTACAAGTCATAGGTATACTGATTACCAGAGTCGTTCCTACGAATTCGGAGGCTTGGTTCTGTAAGTGAAAAGAGGTTCATAATAAAATAAAAACGTATTTTTTTTTAAAAGAACAATATTCTATCTAAATTTTTTAAAAGATAAATACAAGGTGCCATATATATGCGATACACCCAAAAGTAAAAATCACTACCGTATACATGAGAAACCTCAAACCACCCTCCCTAAAAAACACTCATCTAACACCAAAAGCAAAATGACTCAATTCTAATAGGTCTAAAACAAGACAACAGAAGAGGAAAAGGAAATCAAATCGGGGAAGAAGAAAAGGAAAGTCTGATGGAGTGATGGTGATGGAACGTGTGGTATCAGAGAGAAAGAGAACAATGAATTTGTTTTTAGTGGGGTAGTACTTAGTAGTACTACTGAACTATAATTTTTTTCTTCTGAGGTCCATATCTTGGAGAGGCCCGGTTCCATTGAGTTTTTTGCACTAACCAAGATCCGGTCCTCCTGATTTCAACCTGAATCATCATTACTTAGGAAGAGGTGTCCATCTTACACCAGTTATTTAATTCAATATCCAAATCAAAATTAAGTGATGCAAAGTGAATGTGAAAGGTGTGTGGTTCTATACGTTCACCACCAATTTGGAGCTCTATGATTTACACATCATTATCGAAGATATGATATGAAACATGTGAACTCAAGGACACCTTTGCTCGTTTGGCTAATGTACGTTCAACCATCATTATTCAATTAATAACAAAAACATAGAAATTTAAATTGGGAAAATAATGATAGTGATAGGTGATGATGAGGACAATATTTTTTATTTTTGATAGGAGATGATGAATGAGGACAATATGAATGATATGCACTAGTAATATTTTGGCATTTCAACTAAATGTATATGGCCCAATGATTTGAAATAATACAAGTCTAGACCAAAGAATATGATCGATCAACAAATTTATAAATAATTTAATCAAACCTTGAAATAGAGTAGGTACAAGATATATATTTGATAGTCTCGTATCATATTCTAAAGTATATTCCCATATATACGTGTGTGTATACACTAATATTAATTTTCATAGACAGTTGGTGTAAAATAAATTACTTTATCGACAGATCCCAAACACTTATGTGTGATCTTTCCGGGTTGGGTAGCTTAACTAGTAAAGATAAAGAGTTTGTTCTAACATTGTTCGGTTGTTCGTTAGTGGTTTGAAGCGAGATGCTATGATGCAAGTTTTCCTCCCTGGTTTGTTTCTTGATTAATTTCCTTGATCAGTTAAGATATCTTGGACTTAGGTTGGAGGCCTTGTAATTTATAGATTTTCATTGTTGGAGGTTGGGGTGAGGTTTTATTAAGCAGCATTCGGGTGTTGTGTTGGCACTTATCTATACTGAATATAAAGAAAATTATCTATTTCAGAATTTTTGGGTTGGATTTTTCTTTTCAAAAATATTTTTAGTTTTTAATACAAATAACACATGTAACAAATAGATAAAAATAAATTTAAATATTAAAACAAAACAAGATATGAATATATATATATATATATATATATATATATATATATATATATATCTTTCTTCAAAAAAAAAAATGAATATATGTATATCTGTTTTTTTTTTCCTTTATCATTTAAAAAGTACAACAAACTAGATGAGTATATTTATGCTTACTTTTTTATTATTCAAATTATACTTTTAAACGACATTTTCTATAATAAAGATGGTTGTTCGTGTCATTAACAAAAAGCAACAAACATTTATATTTTTACTTTTAATCAAAACCAAAATTTCATAAAAAAATACCGTTCATAATTTTTAAACGTTAGTGCAATAAAAAGAGCGGAAAAACAGGCACGGAGTGCCTGTCTTTTCACTAGTTCATTATAATAGTCTTTCCACTAGGTGCTTTCTTTTATCATTTTTTTTTACATATGCTTTCTTGTATCATTGCTTCTGCTCAGCATGGCTTGTGCTTTTAGTTGTAATTTATTTTAATAAAAATTTATTTTGCTTTTTCATAAAAAAAAATTGCACACACAATTTCTTAGATGAAGACTTGAATCTGGAATGAACCTAGCAAAATACTTTTTAAACATATACATATTTTTTAACACATTTTCTTTTAATAGTCAAAGTTCATATTTTTTAAGGAGTTATTAGTCAAAATTCATATCATTCTCAACAAATATATATTGGACTACATATACTTTGACGGAATTTAGGTAAATTTTAATCATTAAAAGTGAATTTGTTAAAAATTGTATGTCAGACAATGTGATTTACCAGTCCTCGAGCTTCAATATAAAAAAACATGGATTTAGCTTCCAAATTTAGCGTCGGCCATCAACGCTGATGCTAATAGTGCTTGCTTAGAGTCGGCCTAACGCACGCTACATTATTTTGAATTTTTCTTTTTTTGGAAAATATTAGAGTCAGCCTACCACTAATGACTTTTTGAACAAATTTAGAGTTGACATATCCGACGCTACTGTTTTTGCTAATAAAAGTTTAATTTCTATATAATTATTATAAAGTTTTTTTTATTAAAGTTAAAAAAAAAATTCCCACATTTTTTTTACCTATTGACTCGCTAAAAGAATCTTAATTTTTTTTTTGACTAAAAACGAATCTCAAAATCTTTTCTCTCTTTTTTCTCTCAGACTCACCAAATCATCAAACATACCCATGACACTTTTCAACCTTAATTCAAACATAGAAACACCCAAAACCCATACCGTTCATGTTTCTTTCATTGATTTGATTCACCAAGAAACCATTCACCCTTCATCGCCCTAACTTTCATTCATTGTTTCAGTTCCTCAACTCCTTCGATCTAGAATCTCATGGTGTCTTCAATAGAAAGATGCAAATGGATCACTAATTCAACCTGCTTGCATGACGTCGTCATCTTCTTTGGCAGAGTAAATGAGTTCTCATCTCTCACAACTCTCTTAATTATTTCAAAGTTCTTATTATTTGTTCTTCTCGGTCGCATGCATTCCCTTCTTGTTAATTCTGATTTTGTGTTACTCTCCCTCTTTTAGAATGTCTCTTATGTAAATCTCTTTCAAATCCCTTTTCTTTATTTATAACCTTAACTTTACGGTTCCTTTTGCATTGATTTACAATTTCAACTCAAAATTTAAAATTGATGTTTGTCTTTGCAGCATTAATGTAGAAGAAGGATTGGGTCAATTACCAATATCCTAATATTCCAGCTTATAACAACAAAGGTATGTGACCTTTGACAGATTATGATTTTTTTTTATAATTTATTAATCGCTGCTTGTAAAAGTGCATTGATATTATCTCTATTAGAAAGAAATATTTTTCAACCTCTTTGCATCTCTAACCCGTTGTTTCATCTGCAATCTTGACATCTTTTAACAAGATATTTTTTTTTCCAGATAAATGATTTTTGTTATTGTTTGATGCTTTTTTTATGGTATATGTTTCATTTAATGCTCTGAACAATCATTCAGTTAAATGATTCATATTTAATTGATCAAAATACGATGCAAATTTCTGATTTGTGCAAATCTTGATTATAAATTGATACTAAATTATATTTGTTTTCATTAGTTGAGGTAATCTTACTTGTAAATCTGCCAAAAGTTCACACATCCAATGAGTCAAGGAAGAGAAGAGAATAAAAATTCATGAGACTTGTAAATCTTACTTGATTTGATTTTTATTTAGATACTTTACCCAAAAACTTCTTTCAAACACAATTACCTTGATACATGTTCTTGTATGTTTTAATATTTATCTAAATAAGTTTTTAGAGTTTTTTTTAGAATTTTTTATTAATTGCACCAAATAACAAGAAGGTATTTTTGCTTGTTTTTCAGCCCTCACTTTGCATCGCTCGATCTTCAACTCACGTTGTGCCCTTCGTCGATCTCTTCAACTTAGGTAATCTTCATTCATTCTCATGAACAAGTTCCTTATAATCCAGTGAAGCATATAATTTGCACATGTTGTTTACTGTGGTATGGATTTACTAAATGTGAGTGAATTTACCGTATTAATCTATGTATGCAATACATGTAGTTGCTATTGTGGTTGTAACAATTGATCTTTATACATATTATGCTTGACTGTAGGTAAAGTTGACTCATCGATGTATTTGTGTTACTGTTGTACCGATTCAATATCATAGAAGTTTTAAATGTGGCTTGGCCGACTCTACATTAGTTGACTTCGAATGCTGACTTCTTAATTGACTTTAGTGTTAGCCACTCCGACTCTAAATAAATAAGTTAGTGTCGGTTAGGCAGACTCTACTTGATTTTGTTGACTTTCCTGATGTTGGATTCGTTAGCCTCGGTTGATAATAGAGTTAAGTTTTAGCTCCGCATAGCTGACGCTACAATAACCTCGGATGCAAGAGAGCCGACGCTACTCGGTAGCTTCAACTATATTAGCGTGCCCTTAACCCCGACGCTAAATCAGTGTAAGCGTCCATTTTAGCCCTGTTAGAGTCGGTTTCTGGCCGACGCTAAATTGTAGTAGTGCTCGTCTAATATGAACTTGTCAAAACCATATAATTCAATTAATTGTAAATTCGTAATAATGGGGAAGCTTCACAAAACTACAATTAATCTAACAATTGAATTATTTTTCAACCACTTATTCATTTAATGTTCCCCCACAAGTCTTCATTTGGTTAACTATTTTCCAATTCTTGCAAAGAAATCACGGATACTCTCATTCTCTTCCATTTACAGCAATCCGTATTGTCTTTTCTGAATTTGTAACCTCGCCTTCCAAACCTTCTCTCCACCCCCATATGCTTTTTGAAAGGAATCCCATGCTTCCTTTGATGATTCAACATCTTCAACCTTTTCCATTCTTTTTATCTACACATTGATGGATAATGAAAAGGGGTTTGTAATCATTCTTCTTCACCTTATAGGTAACTTTTTCTTCATTAGTTGTTTGATCATTGATAAGAGTTAAACCATTTTGCGCAAGATCACACGCTCCTTGATATCCAAATACAACTTTCGTCAGTTTGCACCAACTATCATAATTTTTCCCATTAAGGATGGGAAGATTTGCATGGAAGTATTCATTTGGACGAGACGCCATTGCTCACACTCTCTATGTCGAACCATACACTTTGAATACTAGATGTTGGAGCAAGAAAACTCATTGTTGTTTTGCTTACACGCGTGCGCACACGCTTGTATTTCTTGACCAAAAAATAGATTGATGAAGGAGAGAAACATTTAGACAAATTCTATAGAAAATCAATAACTGTGATCATCACATGTTATAGCTATTTATACACATGGTATAATATGATACATCGCACACATGTAGCTCATAATCGAAATAACTTCATTAACTAACAAAATAGAATTTTATAATTTCAGTTACTCAATTACTTGTACATCAAGTAATAGATCATTAGCTAATATTGAATTACACTCTTAAGAGCTTTAAATGAGTCTCTCATTGCTAGTACAGAAGTGAAACCATACTCATATAGTACTTGTAGTCTTGCTCATCACACAAGTTAAATACTCCTTTTCGTCTTATTTAGTACCTATGTCTATATATAGAATCCTTTAAACTTAAAGTATTGTTTATGATATTATAAAACAAAATATTTAGAATGAAAGATCAAACCAATTATCACTCAGTTTATATTCAAGAAAAAATATATGTAATCTTAATAATTAAATAGTGAAATAGATATCCTATATTTTCTTTCAATACGTGCATGAAATTCAATCTATATACTATTACATGATATTGCTTCGGAAAAGAAAAAACTATTACATGATATGATATAATTATACTAAAATGAAAAATTGTAACAACCTCCTAGAATTTATTGAGTTTCTAAATCTTTACACATACATATTAATTATTTAAATGCTAGAATTTAAGCCAACGGCATAAAAAGCAGTGGAAGTGGAACAACCAGAAGTCCAGGATACTGGAGGAGAAAGGTGTGAGGAGAATGAAAATTTTGAGTAATCATCACCATCAACATTGTTTGTAGGGTTCCTAACCATGAACGGGACCATATCTTCAAGCAATCCTTCTGAGCCGAAATTTTCCTGGACCGTATCTTCTGTACGGTCCAATAAAATGGGTGAAATGAGTTCCAAAGAACTAGATTGGGCTTCATGTATATTCTGGCCTTCATGAACTTCACTTGCTTTATGGTCTTGGGTTGGTCCTTGTGAAGAGGTAGGCTTGGACTTCTTGATTGGTGGGTAAGAATGAGATTGTTGTGATTGTCCCACTATGAAATAAGGATAAGCAAAGTGCAAGTGGAGTCCTTCATAAGTGATTATGAGAGTGTCAGGGTCTTCATTGGATCTCTCAACCTGCTTCTTAGCACCACACCTTGGGTTGGTGCACCTATAGTAACTCCTGTTTGTTCCATAGCATAAAAAATTTGTTATGAAAAATTAAATTCTGTATTGTGAAATTAATCTTCTCAAATTAGTTAAGAACATCTTTGAATAATTGTCTTCACTTTTTGGTATAACAATCAGAAAATGTAAATATAGATTTTTTTTAAACCAATCATACTATACTACGGTAGATAAATTTGTATTACTCTTTTGTAAGTATAACTCATTGATTCATATAGTTTAGAAAGAAAAAAAACTCATTGATTCATTTTGAACTCTTAGGATATATACAAAACCTACTACTAGCATTGGGTCATTAGGTACACATTAGAATTGTCAATATGGCCCAACCCAATTGATTCACTAGGTAAGGTGGGGCCCTTTTATGCAGCATTGTTTTTTAGAAACTGGTTTCATGCTTGCTTTTGCCACTATAATATTTGAAACTTGCAAGGTTTTGATATAAAAGTTGAATGGTTTAGGTAATTGAATTTGGTATGCAACTGTACTATAGTCGGTTTTAGGTAATTAAAGGTTTTGCCAATTGATATGCAACTATAAAAGTGTGGGGCTTACTCATTAATCTTATAGTCGGTTTGAAGAGAATGAACGACTATTTAAAGAATTAGTTGAGTTGATACATGTCATGGTAAAGAAGCCTTAGAATTTTAACTCTTTTTAGACAATCTTACTTACAATACACGTGCAAGTATTTATGAAAGATTTGGAATGTCAGCATTGGAAAAATCTACTAGTTGTGGGATTAGAGTCGTCTGATCTCAATCTAACGGTTTACATTTTAAGATAATAAAATGAGGTTGAAAATTTAACCTAAAATTTTTTAGTTGCTTGATTGAGATCAAACAAGTAACATCGCATAAGGTTGATTAGAATTTATATTATGGGCACTTGTAAGTATTTTGGAGGGACATGAATTATATGTACTAGCGAAAACCTACTAGTCGTGCAATTTAAGTTGTTTGATCTCGATATAGTGACTTATATTTTGATATGATAAAATAGGACTCAAAATTCAACCTCTAAATGTTAGCTTTTCATCAATAATGCATCATTTTTGGCCTTTTACTACTACAACAAATTCAAATTCATTTAGGAGATTTTATAAATATAACTTATGACATGTCTACAACTTGATTAAGTTTTACTCTTAGGTGTATGTGTTTCATTAATCTATTGAACTTTATTCATTTTATTGAACTAGATCAGCTTTGTTTGAGAAGGATTTTTAAGACTATTGACAAATTACTATATATATGCATTATCAGGATTGGTTTAAGGAAATCTCTAAATCTTTTTCACAAGTAAAAGAAAGTCAAGAATTTACCTTGGATTTGGGCTATTCTTGATGGATTTCTGACCATACTTCCTCCACCTATATCCATCATCACCCAACCCATTGCCAAAGCATTTGATTTTCAAAGTATACTTATTCTCAATCTTACTCAAACTCCTTTCTAATATAGAAACTCTGAAATGAAAATATAAAACACAATAACACACATCAATATACAAGTGGACAATTCTCTAAATCTAACAAGCATAAGACAAGTTGGTCCAATTCATGCAACTAAACCTAATAAAATTACCATGCAAGTTAACAAAAAAATAATGTTGAAGTGTTCTTACCTTGTTGATGAAAATTGTTGAAATTGGTTGCTATGGTTAGTAACTAACAAAGCATTTTCAATATCTGAGATGGTAGGACCTGAATAAATATTTGAAATGAACCTATTAAAAGGTTGGTCTTTTGAAGAATCATGACTTAAGTTGCTTACTTCAGTTACTCTCTCATGTGGCAACATAAGAAGAGGAGACTCATCAACTAAAAGCTCTCTTAAAAGTTCATCATCCTCTGACCAATTAGAAGACATTATTTTCTCCATCATTGTCTTTGACATGGATGAGTCAATCATATTTATTAGGCTTTAAAAAGCAAATAGTATAATTGAAATATGAATTTAGGTGAAGTGAAGATATAATAGGCTAATGAGATATGAAAGAGTGGAGTAGATATATGAGGAGGTGGTTAGTACGCAATACTTGTTTCTTCTATCTTGACTTTTAAAAGAAAGCCAAGCAATGTGGCTATGTGGTTTTTTGTATGTATTATGGTTTGACTTCCAAGGAGATTTCTATTCCAAATAATGTTGTAATATTGTCAAAATTTGTCATCTTTCACCCCCCTCATAATTTGAAATGGGGCCTTTATACTATTCTTACAATTTGTTATATGGAATCTAAACATTGAATTATATGTGGTAAATTTCTTTGTTTCCCCCCCTCTTTTGGTTGAGAACATGCAAGTGGAGCAAGTGTAATTTTATAGTTTTCTAAAAAAAAGGTCTTTGATAGTGATAAGGACTATATCAAGATTGTTATAATTTTTTTTAAATGTTTTTTTTTTTATAATGGATCATCATTTTGCTATAATTGTTTTTAACAAAGAATTTTTTAGGAGAATTTCAAAATGATAAATTAGTTTGAATACTTTTTCATTAGATGTCATGTTAGATAATAAGATTTCAAAAAATAAGATTTGAATAATAAGATTTCAAAAAATGCTTTCAAAATGATAAATTAATTTGAATACTTTTTTATAGTTTGAATACTTCATCATTTTGTTATGTGTTTATTTGAATAATAAGATTTCAAAAAATGCTTGAAATGAAATAGCTTCTTAAAAATATCATTTTTAAGAGATATATCTTTGAAAAAAAATTGTGATTTTTATTACGTTAAATCACTGACAATGAAATAACTCTTTTATTAATAAGAAAATGAGTTTGAAATAACTTCTACTAATTTTGAATAAATTTTCATGACAAATGTTCAAAAATACAAAGAATGTTTTAAAATCTATAACAAACCAATCATGCGTAGGGATTTGGATAGCCGTGCACTAGTGAAGTTGGGATAGTAGTGGTCTTTAGATCAAGTTCGAACAATCTAATTTCTAAGTTCGATATTTTAGATTATTTAAAAAAGTTAAAATCTATATTTTCTACACTGTTTGATTCTGATCCAGCAACCACAGAGCTCTTGACTTGATGAAAGCAACATGAAATCCAAATCTATTAAGTGAGTGTTTGGTATAGCGTTTGCTAGTTACTTATCGCGTTACGAGACACTTCTACCGTGAAAATGGAGAAGCTAGACATTATTGCTTCAAGTTAGAATTGCTTCTAATGTCATCCCACCGTAGAAACAAACAAACAGGCCATACGTAGTGTGTCTGGACTCGTGCATCTCAATTCTTAATATTGTGAAGAATTGCATTCAAATACAACTAATGCAACCTCAATCTCAATTTCAATTTTCCATTAAAAAAAATATAAAAAAATAATAATAATGTTTCCATGATTGTGATATTTCAAAGGTTGCTAACTTTTATTGTTACGTCCTTCAAAAAAAAAAAACTTTAATTGTTACTTGCGTTGTCTAGTTTTTACCTTTTTTATCGGATCATGGTGAATTTGATGTATGGCTATGCTTTTAGATTAGTTTTAGAATTGACATAGGTTGAATACATACAAATAAGATATGGTGATGATGCATCATGGAGAGAGGCGTTGACATTTTGAAAACATTTGTAGTACATGACCTGTTTTCTTTTAAATGTTTATATTGTCTTGTTATGTGATGGGATTGATGCATCACAATGTAACAAAAGTTACTTGACAATGCCATTTCAACTAAGAAAAGAGTCAACCTTAAAGAATTGTTATTTATATTTTTTAAGATGCTCTTTGACCCTTGTAACTTATTTTAAGTAGAAAAAATCATAAAGGTAGTTGAGTTTTTGCATTATTTGCTACTATAGATTAAACGGTAGGTTACTTACTAAAGTAGCATTCTCCTTATGAAAAGAAATATTAAGGAAGCTACTAGAGCTAATTCGTCCTATAATTAAAATCAAAATCATAGAGTTTTAATTCTACTAAGATTTTATTAGAAACATAGCATTTAATATAGATAACATGATTTTTCCATTTAGTATTCACAATGTAACATAGGAAGATGTAGGGTTTGAAAGCTACTTGATAGAATATTTAGTGCATCCTAGTTGTTAAAGTAATTTTAGTAAGTAGGATAATTAGAAGAACATTAGTAGCAAAACTTTATGCAAAGATTATGAGTGATGAATTATTTTGCAGCAACTCTTGGACCAATTTTGAAATATGAACACTAGTGGTAGAGAAAGTTGGCATTAATTGTTATGATTTGCTTCATACACAAATGTTTAGTTAAACTGACCATATTCCTAAACAATATCTTAGAAATCGTGGTTGGCGTTCTTTCATTAGCAACATGAAGAAATGGACCCAGTTGTAAAGGAAACTAGTGACTTGAGAAGCAGAGGAATAATGATCTTATACCATAATTCTTACCAATTGATAAAAATTGGACGATCTAAAATGGTCATCGATATCCCAAATGTGTGAATGCATGACAACCTGACTGTTGGGGAGCCGAATCGAAATTTTGCAGACATTCACAAGTAAGCTGTTAATTAATGTGTCTTAGGTAGAAACTGTAAAACAAAATCAAATAATTTAAAGTTTGTGCCCATAATCTAAAGGATGTATTTGAGCAATGATGTCAACTTATGAGATCAAAATGGGCTAAACATTTTATATAGAAGAACAAACGTACAATTAAATCTTCTATTTTTACAATTCATATAACTCAATTTGTAATTTTACAAGACAGACACTAAACTTAAATTCACTCTAATCATAATATCAAGTGCATAGCTACAATATTATCCATGAGATGGCAATATTTTATTGATCTTTCCTAAAAAAAATACTTTGTTGTTCTAAAATATGCAAACTTCTATCACTTTTTTAAACCATATTATATGTATGAAAATCTTCACCGTTTTTTTTTTGAAGAAATCTTCACCGTTGTTTAATGGCAACTAATCTATGTCAAAAAATCTATTAAAGATATAAAGTAAACTCTCTCGGTCTCATCTCAACTAGGTTTTTGTTAAACACAAGTCAAATTCAAACTTCTTGCTTCTTACTTCTTACTACTAAATAATCAACCATATATTTTTACCAACTTCTATCATTCTAAAGTTTATATGAGGGATTTGTGGTGAATTTTCACAGGTATACTTTTTCATGATAAAATAATGTCAACAGTTGAAAGAAACACATAAAACAAAATTATTATTTGAAGGAACAATGTTGCTGATTTTCATACCCAGAAGCCAGAGCGAGAAAGAGACATCAAAGATCTACTCCTACTATATCAACCATAATAATGTAATATAGCTATTCCTCCTGTAAAATTTTCATCTCTAGAAGGTACACTAGAATCATGATCTCTTTATCTCAATGGGCTGGCTGTTGGATTACTTCGAAGTTAGGGAAGTATTTGTTCTTACGTGGCCTTGACTTGTTGAATCCAAACAAAACGATAATAATAGAGCATATTCCACAAAATTATCATATTTTTTATAGATATATTTAAAAGTCAACCACTATATTGTGAGAAATCACATAAATGTAGAACGTGGGAAGTTTTCAGCCCAATAGCGCTACATCCAATTGAACGTTTCACATCAGCCCAATAATTTGAAAGTGATGGTGCAATTGTTAGAAAATTGTTGTTGAGACACCAAAGAAGGCTTAAACACACTAGTAGAAAATCAAAATGCCACTTGAAAGTTAACTGTCGTCGGTTTCAATTTCTTTGGCAGTTAACTACCGTCAATTCTCTTTTTTCTTCGGCAGTTAACTGCCGATACGCCCTGAACCTGTATTGGTAGAAGCTGCTGCTGATACACAACATGTTAAAGGTTATAGGCATATTATTTCAATGTTGAATCAAAAACTAAGCAACATATGAACCAACATTAACATTTAATAAAATATCAAGATTGATGCGACAAATAAACGGAAATTGCCAACATCTGTTATATTTAAAATACATTAATATGTCATCAAAATACAAAGAAACTAAGAAATGTTATGAAAATAGAATGGAACGAACAAATGTCATGAAAACTAACACCAAATCCTAAAAATATGTCCTAAAAAGGAAATACTCTTACTGCTGCTCCTGCTCGGCATGCTGCCTCCTTGGCCTTCGGGCTCGCCTACTGGTCAATATCGGTGCGATCTGCTTTCTAACATGGTGCATGGCCGCAGACCATTGCTCAAGGCTCATCACCTCCTGACCTAACTGCTCATCAACATAGACAACAACACCACTAACCATCTCATAAGTATCAGGCGAGCCTATCGCCTCGTACTGCATCCACTGTAGTGCAATGATCTGCTCCTCATTTGGTGGCCTCGGAAGATCTCCTGGAAGAAGTGGCAAAATCTAAACATAACCTAAACATCATTTCCATCAACTACAATTATCTATAACTACATAAACTAACTAAATAATCAATATAATTCTCATTTGGACATTTTATCAAACACTTTGTGTGCAAAGTATTAAATATATTCAAATTGTGTTCATTTGACACCATTCAAAACCACATTATATTTAAAAATCATTCAAACATCAATTACAGCAACTACATTCATCTATAACCTCTTAACAACACATGTAATCTACCAAAAGTTCAATTTCAACATTAACCCTAACCACATGCAAACTACTCTTTTTTTTTTTTAATAAACCTAAACAAACTAACATTATGATTACAATGATTAATGCAACTTACTTGTAATAATGTGGGGATGATTGGCTTGCAAATCGTGAAAATGGAATTGGTGAGAATTGGAGAGAATTTGAGAAGTTTTTGAAGAAGGAAGGAATTGCTATGTTTCTGGTGCTTCTGTTTCTGTATGAAAGACGCTTCCACATTTAACTGCCGAAGTTTTCCTAGGTAGTTAACTGTCGCCGTTCTTTCCTCGGTAGTTAACTGCCGCTGGGGCATTTACGTCTTTTACTGATGTTTTTCAGCCTTCTTATGTGTGTGAACAACAAATTTTCAATTGTTAACTACTTTGATTAGGGAGTGTTAGCACCGATTGGATGTGTTTGATTTGGAAGAGAAGGTTTGAAGCGTGAAGTAAGCAAAAGAGTGTGAGCATAGATAAAAAAAAATAGTGAAAAATTGAGTAGATTTGTTTGAAATTATCATTTTCATCCTTGCATGCCAATTTTTTATGAATCAATTAGTAATTATAGGATTTGTTTGAAAATGAGTTCAGGAACCAAATTAAATGGCCTAATGACGCAACTTGTTTTTCGTTTGTTTTCAATTCATGTGTAATTAATCATTGATTTATAATAAATTACAAATTGATTTGATTTGCATAATTAAGCTTTTTATTATTCATTTGGTAGTGGAGGCTCTTAAGGAGCCCAAGAGAGCGGTGGTTCCCCCTACTAAAATAATAAATAAAAATTTATAGAAAGATACCAAAATACATCTCACATTTGGAGAAAATTATTAGACTCTTCCTCACTTGACTCCTCCAATTGTGTAAAATGGCTTTTATGTTAGTATTTTCGCTCCCTCTAATATTTTAGGCAAGATACGCCACTGTATGCAAGACTTGTAAACACCACTTGAAAACTTACAAACATATAAGAACATCTTGGTTTCGGAATCCAAGTAACTACAAAAGATGTTCAACCTAATAATCTCGGCGAAGAACATGTTTCTCTTAGTATTTTATTTCTCCTTATTCCATTAAGTAAGCAAGCTTTCTCTTAATTTTTTTTAGATTTTCTTCAATCCTCATTCTTGCACTATCGAATGAGTAAGTTTCCTTTTGTATTCCAAGATTTTGCACTTTGATTATAATGAGAATGGGGTTTTAGTCAGAGATGACATCATGATTCTTCTTCTTTTATGCACCATTATCATTTCACAAAGTGCAACGGGTTAGTTGCACATCATCATTTACCCATGAACGAGTAGGGACCAACCTTTTGATAAACAAATCATATCTATTGAATTGGATGCTTTATGGAAAAAGAATTTAGAAAAAAATTTCTTTTTTTATTTCAAAAAAAAAAAAAAATTCTTTTCAAATTTTACTCTAAAATCCCATTCTTATTTAATCAAATTTATATAGGTTCCACAACTTTATGTGAAACTCATTTTTAAAATGAGATACTCACATTTATTTTATATGATAACATGGTGTTGCAGTAGGTTTTGGAATGAGAGTATTGATAGTACTCTTTTATTTAATTAATATAGATTTAAATATCAAAATAAAGTAATCTTTTTAAAGAAAACCATAAAATTTAATATAAAACTACTGGGAACAGATCAAATATGAAGATTAAAAAAACAAAAGCTTCTAATGATAAACTGTGTTTGTCAATAGGAGTAAACATCACAAAATTTAATACCAAAAAAATGTTTGACAAAAGAAATTGTCTAGTGACAAGCAAAATCCATCGGTAGAAGTTCTCGAAAAAATGTGTTCAGTTTAAGTTGTTTTCTGAAGCTTTTACTTATATCTCAAATTTATATTTCATATAAAAAAAAATTAATGTATGGTATGATCTGAAAAATACATGAAAAGAGTATGTTTGAATCTTTGTACAACTTCGAGTGTTGACATAACTTGTTGATGACAGAAGCTTTGGATTCCCGGTATCCATAACGTTTCATGCTTGTATTGATGAGCCAACGATTGATGGTTACAACACCCTACTGTCTGTAACAGTCATCTGCTGATGATTGATGGTTACGACACCCTACCATCTATAACAGTCATCTAACACACATTTACCCCAAGGGTCTCTGCGTCCTTGTCTATATAAAAGGACTCATAAGGTTCTCCAAGGGACGATGATAGACTCTACCCTAAAAACTCTGACAACTTTGGCTCGATTCCAACTTGAAGTTATTTTTTTTATAGCAAAATATGGTTTCATTTAAGGAGCCTTCTTATGAAGATTGCTTTTCTAGCCCACCAAATGTATCATTAGGCCGAAAAATGTCCTTCAAAAATTATCTATCGAAGGTGTTAAAACTAAAAGAAGTCCTTGAGGAGTTATCTCCCAAATGATTTTTAGCATATTTTAAAGGGGTCATAGGAATGTTGGGGGTGCGAGAAAAGCAATCATCCTTTCTAATATACACTCAGCACATTAATGAAGGGCCCATAATATTAACAGGCTGTGACCAATTTTGGATCTTATCAATAACTTTCAAAGAGGGAGGTATTTACTGAAGAGACCCTTTACATTACTTAAAATTCAATGAAAACATTGATCGAAAGCTAAAATCCGATAGGCTTGTAAAAACAAAAAATATCTATCATAAATTATGTTCCCATATATTGAGAAATTTAGGGACTTGTGCAACACGGTGAGACATACACTACTCCTTGATGAAGAGAAATGCTAGCAACACACACTTTTCAACACACTTTCTTTGATTGGTTAAAATTCACATGGGTCTCACCAAATCATGTGGGTCCCATATAATTTTGGTGGGTCCCATGTGAATTTTAACCAATCAAAGAGAGTGTGTTGAAAAGTATGTGTTAGAAGGTGTGTTGCTAGCATTTCTCCCTTGATGAATTAGGAGCAATTTATCCCAAATGACAAGAATGATTCGATTTTCAAACGAAGGAGATATATATCACATGTTGAATGAAAGATATAAAAAAGTTTGATGTTCTTGAAATGAAAATAACAATTGATTGTAAGGAAAAAAAACATATCGGCGAGACTTACATTACCATTGATAAGTTGAAAGTAATTTACCTCTAATGACAATTATGATTCAATTCTAAAACGTATAAGATGGAGATCACATCTTGAATTAAGAATATAAAGTTTGACGTCTTGAGATAAAAATGACAACTAATTGTAAAAATAAAGATAAAGAAAAGAACATTTTTTTTCGTAGTACTAAATTATCCTCAATTCATTACGGACCAATGCACCCATGAAAAGAGATTCAAAGATTTAGCATCAATTTTTATAGTCATGACAATTGAAAAAAGTAATGGGATTCATACCTCTTCTATTACCATTTTTTTAAGAAATATACACTTCTACTTTTAAATAGCAAAATTATATTTTACCAAAGACACAGCAAGATTGTCTAACAAAAACTACATGTCTAGCATGAATGCTCCCAAAATTATGAACAAAATCTTAGATGGTGGAACGATTCAACCGTATCTTGCCTTTGCAATAATGACTAGAAAATTTATAACAAAATACTAAACATGCTATATGCAGAAAAAAAAATCAGAAGTGCATCTTTGGATCCTTCTTTTTTCACGAGGTCTATGAGTCTAATTTTAATACCATGTAAAACTTAGAAACTCATATGCTTCATGAGTGTATGCTAAGAAGGAAACACCTGGGAGTGGGTAAGCTCAGTTGAACTCATGAACAATACATGTTGGAATTAAAAGCCTTCTCTTTTCTTCTCATAATTTCATATATTATTTGAATGAAAATGTCTATTTGATTGTGGTTATAAACATTGATTTTGATTAAAATAAATTTAATGTAAACGAACGTTGGTGTAAATATGTTTGCGAAAAATATCGCTTGTTGAATAATAAAATTAAGCATGTGTTTGGTTTCACGGCATGTTGCTGGCTCTCGCAACCAATGGTTGGTTCTGTACTAATTTTAGGTATTCATTTTCATTAGCTAGGCTGTGGTTTCATCAACTTTGTGTCGGATTCAATTCAGCTAAATCGTGGTAAAGCAAACCAACATCACAGCCAAAACCACAACAAACAAGTAAGTTTGGTTTTGTAGATTCTGTGAAATCGCAACGAACAATTGGTTGAACCTTGTTTTGCCAAAATCACAATAAACTTTCTGCATCCAGTTGGACGTTTGGTTTTGTAGTTTTTATAAAATCGCATCGAAAGCAAGGGTGAACTTGCCTTTGGCAATGCTGGCGCGTAAGCAAACATAGGCTAAGGTAAATTATCCCGTTTGAAGGTAAATAAAATCCTTAAAGTGAAAATCAATTCTAAAAATCAAAAACAAAAAATTACCAAAAGCAACTAAATATATGAAAGTGAAATTTAGATTCTTAAAAGCACTTTTATAAGTCAATCCAGCCATAAAGATTTTTTTCATAATGTTTTGCAACCAGACTACTGATTGATGTAGCATTCGATGGCTCCTAAACTACTTACTTTTGATGCAAGAAGTTTGTTTCCATTAGTTGAACCATAAACTTTTACACAATTATTCGGTCATGAGAAGATGCTCAAGGATCGTCATATTTGCACGTTTAAACACCATATTATTATCCAAAATCTATAGACATTTGGAATGTGCTTGGATACACATTTGCAAAATCACGGCAAATAACCACATCAACGCAAAAGCAACAATCAACCGCTTCTCATTTTGACATCAAAAGGCCCTGTAGTCATGCGGTGGCGATGAAAATAATTCAAATCGAGCATACATTTGGTGTCTAAGTCATCTCACTTTATACTCAACATCTACTTTTTCATCTATCCAATTTAAGAGTTCTAACTCACATTTACTATACCTGCACTTTTTCACACTCATGTAACTATCTATTTCCTTGATCAAAAGAATGCAGAGATATGAGAATTTTCCTGCTGAAAAATCCACCAACTGTAGCTGACTTAATTTTTCCTCTTCAAATCTAGAAAACACAATCTGATTTCATGCCTTCAACAAGCACAAAAGAATGATTTCTATAACTCCAACCTATGAAACATGGACACAGACACCCGGCACGCCTATAAAGATAATAATTTGAAAAAAATGACATAATTCAATATAATCATAAGTGTCGTGTCGGACACCGAAACACACCTAATCGAGGAGTGTCTAACTAACTAACTACTGAAAGATCAAAAACTATATTTCTCAATAGCTTTCACATAACATAAACTAACTTTGTTAAATTGTAAACAAATTGCCAGAGAAATGAAACTATTTCCAGAATGAAATTCAGTTAGAACTAATGAACCCACAAACAAAGAAACATTAAAAAATCAAAACACACAAACATTTCATTAAAAAAAATTCAAGGAGAGTTCACATTGACACAAACCATATATGTATAAATATGATAAATGTAATCACTTATCATTTTCTGTGTAACAAATTTCATAAAAAAACTACAAACCTCTACCCATAACACCATACACAATTATTCTTATATATAATTAAATTAAATCTATAAAACAAACAAACAAACAAACAAACAAACACTCTCCACTACTCCTAAATAGAAAGGACCAAAATGAAACCCAAAAAGATTGAAACTTTTCAGGCACAAGCTTCTTTTCTGGCTACATAAACAAACAAGGAATCAAGATCAGGTGGTTGGAAGTACCCTTCCTTCGGCGGCGGTCGTCTCATTCCGACAACCGGCTTCTTCCTCGGCGGCGGTGGTGGACAAAGAAAAACCGCTGGAATTTGATTCTTCAACAACCTTGGTGTTCTACACTCATCTTCCATGACACCCTTTTGCTCCTTCTTTCTAAAACTCAAGAGAATCAAAATAAGTTTCACTATAAAAAAGTGAACTTTCAATGAATGAAAGTGTTTTTTTCATGAGAAGGGTATATATAATAGGAAAAGAAAATAAAAATTAATGAAAATAAGAATATTTATTTATTTTATTTTAAATTTTTAACAATTGGAGGGAAAAAACTTAGTGGGAATTGTGTGAGTGTAACAGGAAGTGGGTGACAGCTAAGCAGTGAAAAAACAAAGGGACACGTGGCGTTTCATAAGTGGATGACAGTGTAAAACGTAGGACACGTTTCGCCGCGTTTTTTTCACGTGAATTCAAATTGGGCGGCGCAATGGAAATGAGTCGGTGTTTGCGCGGGAAAAGGAAAATTTTGTGTTTGGATTTGGAAAATTTGAAAGAGTTGTGATTCACTGTTGGATGAAGTGGGACCCATAGGGAATGGACGGTGGATTGTGGGGGTGGGATTTGTATGTGGGGTCCATTAGGGTATGGGTTATTTTTTGTTGGGGAGTGGTGATATTGATGAATTTTTAATGGGTTCATTGGATTCGATCTGACAAGGAGTGAAGAGTTACATGGCCCAATGTTGTTGATTAATCACATCTGTCAAGTCATCAATTAGTTTACATTGTTGAAGACAAATATAAGGTCAAGTTTTTAGTTTTTACTTGATGTAATGATGTTAAAATTCTGTGTGTTGGATGATTGATGCATGGTATGGTAAGATTTCCTACGTAACTTAATTGGTTTCGGTAAAAAATTAAGAGTTGATAAACTAAAAATGAGTGAATAGACAAATATCTTGCTGAAATTCTAAAATTTTGAATCAATCATATTGAAATTTGAAAAAAGGCAAAAATCATATTGAAATTGTTAAACGTTAGTCAATTTATTTTTTTAGTTAGCTATCTTTTGTTAGTCAATATGATGTGACTGTTGATTATCTATGTGATATTGTCACGTGGTCTGACATAACATATCACATCATAGGGATATTTTTATTTTTTGAAAAAATAAATTGGTTATTTTTAAATGATTATTAGCGAATACCCCTATAAATTTTATATTTACGTGCAAAATATTCCTTGGAATTGATAATAATCTAGCAAATTAATCCTATTACGAACATTTTTTTCTTGTGCTCTCTTGAGAGATTTTTCTTTTTTATAAACACAACACACACGACAAATTAACTCATGGAAGAAAAACTAAGTATACATGGTAGGAATTAACAATCAAAATATGCGTTGAAATTTGTCATATATAGTCATTTACCCCCTAAAATATTTTAATTTATGTCAGTTACCCCCTCGAGCAAAACATACAAACAAGAACACAATACATGCATACTAGAACACACACGAGTAGTGAATAGTGATAGGCTAACATAACAATTTAGCATGTCAATTTGTTGTTCTCTCAAATATGTGTAAGCATCTAATACTTTGTTATAAGATCTGAAGTTGATGTCAGAGATAATTTAGGACAGAGAGCTGAGTGTGAGAAAGTTGAGTTTTGAGTGTGAGAAAGTTGGTATTTGTTTCAAGTGCTCTTTACCAATCAAGAAGTGATGGATGTGAAAAATAGGAAGAATTAATTCATTTTATATCCGAGAACTACCTCACATTGCAGGAGTTCTTTTTTAATGGCAAATATGTATGTGTGTAATAAAGAAAAATCTTCCACGAATGAACAAGAAAAATTGTTTGTCAAATAGACCAATTTGCTTGATTATTTATCAATTTTAGAGGACATTTTGCACATAAGTATAAAATTTCATGAAGTATTTGCTCATAACCGTTTAAAAAATTGATCATCTACGTCTAAAATAAACACATGAGATCAAATGTGCAATTGAACCTAAATTTTATAATATCATTATCGTAAATAAAAATAAATGTCCATTTTTTAATAAGCCAAAAACAATATATAAAAAGATCTCTTTTGAAAGCTCAAGATGTACTTAAAAGGGATCAAAATGAGTAACATTACAAGGAAGTTTGAAAAGCAATGCAAAAAGCACACAACTAAACAAAACCACACAAAGCTACATATTACATCGTATTATAGCCCACACAAACCAACATATTAGACCACCATGAATGAAAGACGAAAAACAACGATAGGTATGTGCGTCTTCAGCCATCATTAGGAGTGAAGCTTAATCCCATCTCCAACATTAATTCTTTAAAATACTGAAAACAACAAACACTGAATATCACACTGAATATCTAGATAAAAATCAACAAAATTATCTAGATACAGATGCCTCACACTCCTTCTAAATAATCTAGATAAAAATCAACGAAATTATTACATAGTAACGATTTTTTTGTGATGTCTTAGATTCGAACCCCGAACTTTACATATATTATGTATTGTTTCTACAAACTGAGTTAAACTCACGAGTACATAACATAATAATGATCTAACATACAGTAAAATTAGCTTAATTGGATTTTAAATTGAATAAGCGTTAATTATGAACTGTATATCGTTCCTTTTGTAAAAACAATGTGTTTTTTCTTTGGTTAAAAAGATAATTTCCATTTTTTTTTTTAAAGATAATTTGCATTTGTTGGTAGCTCTGTCAAGTCATAACATAAAAGTTTAAAGGAAAATGGATATAATTTAATTTATTTGACCCACTTTTTTGAGAAAATGAACGCAACGAACCAAATATCCTGGAAATCGATTCTCTCAATTTTTCTCATGTCATATTTTTTCAATTTTTCAATCTCAACCCCTTAACCGATTTGCCAAATATCACATAGACGATAAATCAAGTTAAGGTGCATTTGGAGTTTTGAAAAAGTAACGTATGACTTGAACTAGTACCTTTGAAAAGGACTTTTATTTTTCTTTAAAAAAAAGACTTTTATTTGATAGGCTTAATTACAGTTTTAGTCCTTCTGTTTTCACCATTTTGTAAATTTGGTTCTTCTATTTTAAAATTCGACAATTTTGGTCACTCCATCATATTTTTCAATTAAAGAGGTGATGTGATAGGTTTTAAATGTCTTGGAATATGGTATAAAGATGAGAAAATATCAACATCGATAAAATCGTAAGAAAGTTACGTTAAAAGCTTCATTTAAAACATGTTATATCAACATATTTTAGTCAAAATATTATATAGAGGGATCAAAACTGTCGAATTTTAAAATAGGGGGACCAAATTTGCAAAAAGGTGAAAACAGGGGGATCAAAACTGCAATTAAGCCTATTTGATATATTAGACAAATCTGCGTACACACTACCCAGTTTCTATGAAGCACGGATACTCCTTGGATTATGCGTGTTCCGGTGTCGGATACGTGACGTGTTCGACACCAACAGGACAATGAAACTTATAATTACACTGAAATATGTGATTTTCTCAAATTATTAGCAGTGTCGGCGTATCTGTGTTTGTGTCGTGTCTGGTATCCGTATCCATGCTTTATAACCCAATTCTAAACTTTGTATTGTGTAATTCAAGAGTTAATCACACTTAATTGCTTTTATAAAAAGAAAATTAAATTTTTCCCTCCAAAGCCCTTCATTAAAACATATTCTTGTTTGGTACCCAAAGCCCTGCAGGAGTTGTTCTACAGATATAAACATAAGAATAAAAAAGATGAAGGTTATAAGTTTAAATCTGAATGAATGAGTAAATATTAATTAATATACTAATACTCCAACCTATATTTCAATTTGATTGTGTTGATCCTTGTTCTAGCAATTGAATGAAGGGTATTGTGTCTATGACACTGTATATAAGTTTAGTTAAGAAAAAATCTATTTGGCAATATTCAGGAAAATTAGTCATGTCCATGAAAAAGTAGATCTTGAGAGAGCATTGCCACCTATATAAGTTGGTCATTGTTCCCCTTGCCTCAACTTAGATTGGTCAAAATTCCATGTGACTTGGAATACTTGTGTTCTAAAATTGTAGTAATTAAGAAATGAAACAAAAAGATTTACTCAACTTTAACAAATTGAGTACTATTTAGCTAAGGTTATTACTCTTATTACTCTTCTTCCATCTGTTTTCGCTCTTTTCCATCAAAATAGTCGAGCGTAAATTAACTCACACAAATGTATTTTTGAGAGTGATTAACTCACGTTGTACTGAAATGAGCAAAAACAAATGGGAGAAGACCAATTCTCTTTAGCTAAATAGAGGAAAAATTTAAAATACAAAGTGATTATATAATATTTAAGAAAAATACTTAAGACACTAATATCCAATGATCAAAGGTCATTGTGATACTCAAATAAAGGCACTCAATTAACCTCACAAATATTACTTCATATCCACTCTAAAATTAAATTAGACCTACAACCATGTTCACCAGACAATTTGTGACAAGACCACCACAAAAATGAATCTATGTCCCTCACATTTTCTTATATAAACATATCTGAGTTCACTTGTCCTAACTACAACTAAGACAACAAATGGAGTTGACCAAATTTCATTCTTTCAAAGTATTTTTGTTTGGTTTATGTGTTATTATATTGTTTCCTGAGCTTGTAGTGTGCAGAACAAGGCACTATACATTTAATGTACAATAACTTAACTCATGCATGCAATATATAACTTTACTTTTATCATTGCATTTTCATCTAATATTTATACTATGCATTTTTTTCATGTACAAGATTGAGTACCTGAATGTTACAAGATTGTGCCACACAAGAACCATTCTTAGTGTAAATGGGAAATTCCCAGGACCTCGTTTAGTTGCAAGAGAAGGTGATAGAGTTTTGGTCAAGGTGGTTAATCATATCTCAAACAATGTAACCATTCATTGGTATGTATATATGCATGTACTTAGTTTTATATGGCAGTCCACAACCATAATATAAAAGATTCGAAGTCTCGATAACAGAAACTTTGATTGCATAGGTTGCACTTTTTTCGTATTTTACTACAATATTATAAAAGTTCACAGCATAACTGCAACCATAATTTAAAACCCTACGTTTTAGTATGGTTATAAATTGTGATTCAGTAATGCTGCAAACTTTGATATTATAGTCAAATGCGACCGATGCAAACACACTTGTTGTTGCAGAGACCGGAGGCACCTAATATTATTGATTATTATGGAATTTTAATATACAATGATCTTTGATTTTTGCAGGCATGGAATAAGGCAGAAAACAACAGGATGGTCTGACGGACCAGCGTATGTGACACAATGTCCAATTCAAACAAACCAAACATACACATACAACTTCACCATTACTGGACAAAGAGGAACCCTATTTTGGCATGCTCATATATCATGGCTAAGAGCAACTCTTTATGGACCTATCATCATCCTTCCTAAGCACAATGAATCTTATCCTTTTCAGAAACCATATAAAGAAATTCCCATCATTTTTGGTATGGTAATTAATAGCTAATATATATCTATGGTTCTAAATTACGTTTGCAGCCGCAGTCTTAGTCACACTAGGAACCTCAATGAAGCCACAAATGCGGTTACAATGTCGTTGCAGAGACCACAAAAACCTTTATATTGTGGCCGCAATTGTGGTAGCGGACCGTAATTTAGAACTATGTGCATGCAACTCTTATGACAAATGCTTATATAGTGATGTAACTTTTATTGTTGCGGGATATCAGGAGAATGGTTTAATGTTGACCCTGAAGCAGTTATAAATCAAGCACTGCAGACAGGAGGGGGACCAAATGTTTCAGATGCATACACCATCAATGGCCTTCCGGGACCATTCTACAATTGTTCCTCTAAAGGTATGAAAACAAGCATGTTTTAAACATTGGCCAAAATAATCTCTCATTTTATCGTTAGATGCTATAACGTGACATGTTAACTAGACATGTCACATTGCACGTTGATCCCACATCAATGTCAGTTTACCTATAACTAAATTTATATTTGAAATTTAGGTAATCTCGAGACAATTTTTTAATAAATGTTATATAATTTCATTTTGAAATATGTTAAAGGTCAATTATTTACATTTGAAAATTAATAGACTATTATGTACAAATGATTATTCATCTATGATAAGCTACGAAGCACAAACACTGCTCGACACGACATCGATACATATAATTACCCTGACTTATGTGATTTTCTCAAATTATTAGTGGTGTCGGCGTGTCAGTGTCCACGTGTTCGGTGTTCGTGTCCGTGCTTCATAGATGATAAGCCACTAATTATTTTTCTTGTATTCATGATTTTTGTAGATACATTCAAACTAAAGGTGAAACCAAACAAGACATATCTACTAAGAATAATCAATGCAGCACTAAATGAAGAACTCTTCTTTAGCATTGCAAATCACACCTTAATAGTTGTTGAAGCTGATGCTAGATACATCAAACCATTCAACACAGACACAATCATCATAACACCAGGACAAACCACAAATGTTCTTCTCATAACCAAATCATATTTCCCTAACACCACTTTCCTCATGATTGCTAGACCTTATGTCACAGGTCTAGGCACATTTGACAATTCTACCCCTGCAGGTATCTTGCAATACAAGCAACACAACTCATCAATAAAAAATCTTCCATTTCTCAAACCAACACTTCCATCATTAAATGACACAAATTTTGTAGCAAATTTCACAAAAAAATTGAAAAGCTTAGCCAATTCTAAATTTCCTATCAATGTACCAAAAAAAGTTGACAAAAAGTTTTTCTTCACTGTTGGATTAGGAACATTTCCTTGTCCAAAAAATACAACATGTCAAGGTCCAAATAACAACACAAAATTTGCAGCCTCAGTGAACAATTTCTCATTTGTTCTTCCATCAGTTTCTATTATGCAAGCATATTATTTTGGAAAATCGAATTCAAATGGAGTGTACAAAACTGATTTTCCTGAAACCCCATTGAACCCTTTCAATTACACCGGAACTTCGCCGAATAACACAATGGTTAACAATGATACAAAGTTGGTGGTTCTGAAGTTTAATACTAGTGTTGAGTTGGTGTTGCAAGATACTAATATTCTTGGTGCTGAGAGTCACCCTTTGCATCTTCATGGTTATGATTTTTTTGTTGTTGGACAAGGTTTTGGAAATTATGATGCTAATAAAGATCCTGCAAAATTTAATTTGGTTGATCCTGTTGAAAGGAACACTGTTGGTGTTCCTGCTGGTGGTTGGGTTGCCATTAGATTTTTTGCAGATAATCCAGGTTGGTCCTTATGCATGTCAATGATATAAATAATGTGTCATGTCTTATATTGAATATTTTGGTGGTGGCTGGGGTTCGAATCCAGATTTTATATATATTATGCATTGTCTATACTAACTGAGTTAAGCTTACGAGGACGTCTTATATTGAATATGTTCATAGTAGTAGTAATAATAATAATATAATATGGCACTATTAAGTTGTTAAGGAAACATGAAAATTAATCAATAAAAATTCTAAAACAGTAAGTTTTTGAAAGTTAAGGTTTCTAACTGTGTGTAATCATCATAAAAAGCCAACAAGATTTTTTAATTGGCAATTTGATATTATACACAGTCATTGTTGTTTAATGTTTATGTGACAAAGACATGTGGAATTTTTTGTGGAAACAGGAGTATGGTTTATGCACTGTCACCTAGAAATCCATACAAGTTGGGGATTGAGAATGGCATGGCTTGTATTAGATGGACCTGATTCCAACCAGAAGCTTCAACCACCACCTTCTGATCTTCCAAAATGTTGACTTTGACTCACTCTTTTGTGTCCTAAGAAAACAACATTTGAAATTCTTTTGATGTGTTTAATAAGTTGTGACAATTATGATGTGTCACTAAGAGATTTGTTCTTGTAAATGATTTTGTCTTTGTCTTTGGGTATTGTTGTCATGTTTGGTTTGGTTTGGTTAGGTTGAAGAGAGATGAGCAGTTCAAGAGTAATAGTCATAAGAGGGTTTGCATTCTTGATTTGATTAATTTGATCATAATTAGCATTTTTAGTTCCCTTCATTTGTTCTCTTTTGCTTCTATTCAAAGTCTTAATTCACCTATTTGTAGTAATATTAATGATCATTTCTTCAAGTTTTGAATGATTACGTCCATTCTCTTATTTCTCCCATTAATTGAAGGGAAAATAGGTAGTACACTTTGGACTCAATTATAAGTTAAATTTTTTTTGTCTACATTTGATATCAAATGTAAAATAAAATCTCAACTAATTTATTCACATTTATATTATTCCAAAAATACCTTAAATTAATTCTTTAATTTTGTGAGGAGATGATCACTATGATCAGAGGCAAGTTAGTATATGTATTGCATTTTTTTTCTTCTTCATAAAATCAAGGAAATTAATTGCACTTACCTATCTCTTTTTTTTAGTACAAAATGCACTTAACTATCTTCTGATTGAACAAATACACATTTTAATCTAAATGGAGTACATGATTATTTTTCAAAGACTATATGATAACTATTAGAAAGAATAGAATAATAATTAATAGGTATTTGTTCTAAATTTGTGTTGCTAAATATTTTTAAATAGTGAATAACTCCAGAGAAATCGACTAGTGTGTACCCTACTACTAATAACTTCAAAATGAAATTTGATTTACGAGATTGATACTTAAGAAAGAAACTCTCAATTAATTATTTTCTTGACCAGGAGGAATTGCTTTCTAGAATCCATACTAATTATGGATTCATTTAGTTTGTAAGAATTGTATAATGACAACTATACATGGAATATGACAACTTTGCTTCCACTTAGGGTGATAATGCAATTCAGGTGTCTTGAATTATCTTTCTTCGCGTGTGTTTGGATTTGCGGTGTATAGAATTGATTCTGGCATAATTGATTTTGAAATAATTGATTCTGACATAATTGATTTATGTTTGGATGCAATAATGCATAATTGATTAAACATAATGATTGTTGTTTAGATAGTTTTGATCAAAATTGTTTTTGAATGTATAATTACGAAAATGGACATGGCTAAATAGAAATTAATAAATTAGGATGAGCTATCATCATGGTGAATGACTGTGCTTTCATCTTCATAAACATTAAAATCAATATCAATTTCTACCTTCCTTCGGATAAAGTTGTGTATAGCCATTGTTGCGACAACTATTTGAACTTGTCCCTCAAATTTAAACTGACGCATGCGACGTAGGATTGCAAATCTGTTCTTCCATACCCCAAAAGTTCTTTTTATAGTGCACCTTAAACTTGAGTGATAATAATTAAATACTTCATTATGATTTGCAAACCCGTTAGAACGCCTAAGTTCAAGAAGATGATATTGTTCATGTCTGTATGGATCAATGTATCCTATTGGTGTTGGATAGCCAGGATCTACTAAATAATACTTACCTAGAAAGAAAGGAAAAAAAAAATTAAACTTAGTTAAATATAACGAACCATTTCTAGTAAATATTAAATAACTAATGGTAATAAATTTTCAGATTAAAATTTGGGATGGGTGGTTGAGTTCTAAGAGAAAAGTGGTTAGTGAAGTGAATGAAAATTAACGTTCAGGTAGGAAAAAAAAGCATATATGGTTGGAGAAAGGTGGGAGAAATTGATGATAATTAAGAGGGCATTTATGGAATTGATAATAGTTTAAAGTAGAATTGATTCTAGGAAAGCCAGAAACTAGGAATTGTAGCTTTAATGATAATTGCTTTTGGAGGGGAAAAACAATTCTCAAAAGCCAAAACAAACATCATTAAAAACTTAATTTTTCACTTTTGAGTTTGTAGAATTGCTTCTTGAGGCTGAAAAGCCAAAACAAACAGGCTCATCTAAAGGGCTTTATACAGCATAACTGCAAAAGTATAAATTTAATAGATTAATTATTTTTAAAGAAAACCGACTTTAAAAGAATAAGATAAGATAGTGACACTTTGTTTTGGTTTAGAAAATAGTGACATTTTCAAAGTTAATTGAAACTTTTTTACATCAGTTATTTTTTTTAACAAATAAGATAGTGACATTTTGTTTTGGTTTAGAAAATATTGACATTTTCAATTGAAACTTTTTTACATCAGTCATTCTTTTAACTAGGTTGAAAAATCACATGTACTTTTATTTTTTACTGACTCATGAGTGAATGAGGCATATACCCTAGAGCAAAGATGAAGTCGAATGTGGACAGCCAAATATCTGTTTAATTATTTCAAGTGATGCACATTTTTAATAAAACTAGATATGGCCATAAAAAATAGTTAACTACTTTTTCACATAGATCCGGAAGCCTTCGTGGAGGTGGGGCGCATGGCTGGAGGTTCAGGTGGCAGCCGCTCAAACGAAAAACAAATCTGTTGTGGGTTGAGGTGTTGGTGATCATTGGGGGTATATGAGAGAACAAGGACAACCTTGTAAGGAGATCATACACGAGACACGAAGTATCTAGACAACCTTGTAAGGAGATCATACACGAGACACGAAGTATCTAGGACAAGCATGTGTGTATGCTGCCACGGAAACCTTAGAGATCATTCATGTTTTTTTTGTGTGTGTAGGAAGTGTAAGGTAGAAATTTCAAATCGGATGAAAATATGAATGTCGAACAATATATAAATGTGAAGACTCATGAACCTAATGCCTTAAGGTTTTGTCTAGTTGAAGTGATGATAGTGTGCTCTCAAATAGTTTTGGATTCGTAAATTATGATGGCAATTATCTGATTTTAAATAGATGGAAGCAATAAATGGATCAAATTTGGAAGTTTATAACCAAAACTTGATAATTGTTTAAAATATAGTTAGTTGTGTACAAGCTTAGTTAGTACTGTAACTTCATAAGCCATATGGTTAACTCATTTGTACTATCTTATCATTTGTATGTGAGTGTTAAGAGAGAATACTAGAAAGTGAGTGTTTATAGCATTTCTCGACACAGAAACATACTCACCAAACAAAACCAAAAAAATAACCAGCAAACTTGTGGTGAAACATAAAAAAATTACGCGCTTCAGTCTTAGAGACCTATCCGCGGGAGATAGGGAGAACGCGGAACAATTTCACAATGATAGGAACAATACAAGATCAAGCTCATGCCTGAGTTTTCCTTTCACACTCTATTTTCACACAATCTATTGATCTCTCAATCTCTCTAATTTTCTTTTCACAAGGTTGAGTTTATCTCACCCTTAGAATTACCAAGATTACTTCGCATTCCCCTCAGAGATATGCTATGCAATTTATATAACCCCTTGAAACAAGCTGCAACTGAAAACAAAATAAGGTAACTTGTAACTAACTGTAACAAACTCTCAGAAGATGCAAATATACAACATGGCATGTTTTCAAAAGTTGTTATGAATGATGCAATAAGAGTTTATGTGATTGTATAAAAAGTTGCTCAAAATTCTAAATAAAATTTCAAAGAAGTTTGTTTATATCTTACTAGACTCCTATTCATATTAGAGCAGATATTCACAATTTTTACTTTAACATGATAATCTGAAAGGTAATAATATACCACACAATAACCAAACAAAATTTCAAATAATTTTCATTTATTCTTCCGCTCATTGTCCACATTAAAGTCTAGTAGAAGATAATTTGAGAAGTACAGCATCATCAAGGAAAATAATGCAGCAAACAGAGATGCGGGAAGGCCAAAAGAAGAAATCTTGTACTACCTTCTGAAGAGGTGAAAATCTTCATACAATATAAACAACATCCATTGTCAGAATCGGCGGTGTCAAATAGTGGCTATAGTTGCGCTATAGTGTAGCAGATTTTCAATAAAGTGCTTTTGTTCAGCAACACACTAGTTTGTACAAAGTGTTGTTAAATAACAGCGTTATAGCACTGTAATATAGCAGAATTTGAAGAAACCGCTATTTTCTGCGTTCCACAATTGACAACACTGGTTAGAATTATATATAGATCTACGCCCTAAATAATTTCTGCTAGAGCATAAGTGCGGAAAAGTACTCCTCAAATTCTTGATCAATTGTCGGCGGCGGTGGCTTTGTACTTGATTCAGCTTCTGCATTTAAAACATTATCAAATGTGAGCCTAACCTTCACTAACCAGAATTGTTTATCAAAGGCATGCAATTAACCAAGAAACTAATTTCACAAGTTCTAGCATGATCCTATCTCTCTCATATATTAGCAATGTAATGGATACCGAATACCTCATACCTTGGTTTAGTAACAATCGTCCGGATGAAAGGACATACTTGTCAGGATTAACACCATTAGAAAAAAGAAAATCTTCAAATTCCTTATCTATAGATTGATCATCACTGCTGTCTTTAACATACTCTGCATATACCTGAAGATGCTCCTCGGGATTTCCGAAAGCTTGTGTATCAAGATCATCATAGGATGAATATGTATTTGCACTATCTGCCTCAAGTTTGGCTTCTTCGTTTATAGACATGGAAGTATCAGAGTCTTCAATAAAACTATTGCTGTCTTTGGCAGATTCGCGTTCGGATCTATCATCGATGAATACAACATCCATTCTGCTATTAACTGTCTGGTTGTTCGCACTTCCAAAAGTTGGATTTTCATCAGACATTGATGTATCTTCTGAAGAGAAACTCTCAACCCGGCATTTATGTTTTGGTCTAAGCATATCTAACTGAAAACCCTGTAATTTTCTTTTCTTGTTCCATTCAATAACGTTGATGTCATGCATTTCATCCACATGAAATCTGGAAACAGTTTTCGAAAAATGTCAGTTGAAAAGAAGAAGAAAAGAAAAATCATGACAATAATATATCAAATAATGGAATGAACCTCCACACACAAAAAATAAATAAAAGAGATCAATAGGTTAAGACATGAATAAAGACTAATGAACATTTTACAATTTTCTCATAGGCGATTTGAACTTCGTCCCTTTAGGGTATAAAGTCAAACTCTTACCACGGAAGTGACACTTCATAGACAAGATTTTTATTCAACTAACTTTTAGCTCAATTTTATCATGGAAGATCATTCTTTAACCTAAAACTTTTCCTAAGCTAAAATCAATAATCAAGTATGCACTATGCATCGACGAACAAACAAACCAGGTGCACAAGTGAGACACGTTTTGCACCATGTACAAACTTGTTTTCACCTTGATCAATAAGTGTTACTATTAGATCAAACAATATATGATGAGACATATTTATACAATGGTGAACAACAAATTCGTGCATAATGCAAGAGTAATTTACTTGTGCACATTAGACAAAGCCAGTCAAAACTCTATTAGCTTCTTTTGTGACTTATTGATCTGAAAACAAATAGCACCTCTAACTAGAAAAGTTCAATAATAAACTGAAAAAATTATATTTAGTAAATCTACAAACTTTCTTATGAAGTAATCTAATTAGTGTATCAAATGAAAAACTTAATCACTAATCATTTGAAGCATAGATGACAATACAGAACATAAAAATACCAAAAAAAATTGAATTTTCTGTTAAAAGTACCGCATCGAACACAAGATGGTCTAAATATATATTTATAAGTGATAGCAATCCTCACTTCGCAAGCCAGTTTTGTGGGGTTGTGTAAGATCCAACGACGATTTTTAACATATTCAAAATTCCACTACTACTGACATAACATAATCATCTAGGAATTAAAATACCAAATTGGATAAGATAAACAGAACCTGTTAACTTGAGAAGGGATCTCTTTTCTTGCTTCAATCTCCATGAGTAAAACCAAGAACTCTGCTGAAAACAAAAACTAAACAAGCTACTTGAGGTTGAGGGAAAGTGAGAAAGAGTCTTTGGAAAGTGGAAAGGAAAAGTTACTTTAAGGATGCCATGCTGAGAATATCCGAGAATTTATCACCCACACTTTGTTATGTCTTGTTGTTGTTTATTACCAATAGTGTCCTGTCCATGGCGCGTGAGTTGCACATATTTGAGGTTGGACTTTGGAGCAATTTCACGTGGGAAAGTATGGTTGAGGATAGGGTTGATACCCACTTGTTAGTTGTAAACTTGGTGACGTGTGAGTTGTTCATGTGCAATGTAGTGATGAGTGTTAATGTGTTGATATTAATATATGAGGGGTGTTGGTAGAGTGGTAAATGATTTCTTGTAATTTAACCAGATCCAATCGGGAAAAATGTGAAAATGGTAAATTTTTAAATAAAAAGTTTTGTTATTCTTTCTTTATAAATTATAATTTTTTTTTTTCATTTTTGTGAGTATGAATTTTTTTTGTTACTATATAGTTTCTCCTATATACAAGTTATCGGAGAAGAAAGATGCTAACAACACATATTTTAACACACAATTTTTAACATATTCTTTTTATTGGTTAAAACTTACATGAGTCTCATCTATTTTATATGAGTCTCGCATAATTTGGTGTGAGATCCATGTTAGTTTTAACCGATCAAAGAGAGTATGTTAAAATATGTGTTGCTAACATTCTCGATTGGAGAATAATATATTAAGGGTCTTTCGGTTGCAAAAACAACCTTCATGGTTGAGTGACATTACCAAAAGGTGACCGACTATTGTTCGCAATAGGTGTATAAAAGAAGCTAACTTGCTTGTGGAAATTAAAAATTGTTGTATAATGTGAGGTATAAGTTTCACAATAAATAGAAAATTGAATGTTGAACAATATATAAGTAAAAGAATTTATAAACATAATCTTGTATCATTTTTTGTTAAGATGTGATATCTCTCTTATTTGTATGGTTGTTTTTGGCCCAATGTGAATAATGATTTTCTAGAATATTCCATGACCAAAGAGTGAAATCAAAGTTGATGGTTTGATGAAGGTACGTTCAATCGACTCCTTAATATTTTGAGTATCTATCGGCTAAACCTGTAAAGTTAACACCTTCATCGATGCTTGAACTGCATTATTTTATACGTTGGAAATTACTATATCGCCCTTGAGTTATTATGAAAATTACAAATGCGACTTTCATTTTCCCTCTTTCTGAAAGCGAATTGTGATTCCATCTTCTTCTCTCTAGAGCAGCAACACCTCATACTCCTCCATCCATCACCGCCATGAACAAAACTGCCTCCTCCTCCATCCATCACTGTCGAGACACCCTCCATCCATCGCTGTCGTGAACGTGACACCTCCTCCTCCATCCGTCATAGTTGAGACGCCCAACATCCATCACTGCTACCACACCCTCCCTCGATATTGATTTATCATTGTTTTATGTTAGTGCAAAATTGAAACTGTGATGCTCAGATTTTGTGCACTGTTATTTTGATGGAGGTCATCCCAAACATTTTTGTCTGGCTCCGCCACTAGATGCATATGCAAATCCTTCTCAAAGAAACACCTTGTATATTTTTTTTATTTACAAATACTAATGTTATTTGCTTTTTTATGTATACTTTTTCAAATAGGATTTTTCAAAATTGTTTTACGAAAGAAAAATGTTTGGTAAACACCTCGATAGATGTACAAATCTTGAGAGTGAAAAACAAGAAAATGATGTGATAAGTTTTTTTTTTTTTGAAGGAAGATAAATGTGATAAGTTAGTATGATAAGAAGAATGATAAAGAGAAAAAATATATGTTGAATGACGGTTGAAAAATTTAGGTGTTTAAATATCATCCTTGTTTACTAAACTCCTGCCTTCGTCTCACAATGATTGGGCCTTTTGTAAAAATTATTGTCTCAAAATGGATGACTCTTTATTATCTTTCTATGCAATTTAAATCATCTTTTATTTAATTATATCATCTAATATATACTACTTGCATCACTTGCTTCAATTGTTTGGCTTAGTTGCATCACTTTTAATTTAATATCATTCCATCTACATTTATTATAATGGTGAAAATAATTTCTTGATGAATGAAGTTCAATACTTATAAAGTATTTTAGTAAACTCATCTCTTTCATGCATTTCTTTTATTGTGCGTAAAATGATCATTTTGATCATTTGTTGTGGATATATACGATGATTATGATTTGATAAAGATATAACATTGTATAAAACTGAATATATATATATATATATATATATATATATATATATATATATATATATATATGATAAACACTTATCTAACATGTGTTTGATACACGCATGATTACAAACGTGATATAATATATATCTTAATTAGATGACAATATTTCCATAGTAAAAATAGATAGAGCATCATAGCATAATAGAACAATTGGCATAAGCATTGTTATGCAAAAATAAAATATTGAACCCGTTTGTTAACAAAAAAATCACGTTTTAAAAAAAAAATCACTTTTAAGAGTTTTGCATTCATTTGTTACATCATTTTAATAAAATCAAATTTAAAAACAGCTTCAATTGAAAAGCTGTTAAAAACAACTTTTCAAAAAATAAATTTTTTTTAGAGGAGAGAGAAAATATGGTTTAAAAGATTGAACTAGTTTTGTAACAAAAAAAAATCTTTTTATATAGTTGTAGGGATGGCAATGGGTAGGGTACTATAAAAAATCTTTTTATATAGTTGTAAAAAATGCTCGTACCCGAGCCCGTATCCTCGTGGGTAACAACTATAGTGCCCTTACTCATACACTATGGGCACATAAGTGTTCATACCCGTACCCATCACTCGCACTGTAATTATATAAAAAGACAACAAAAAACATCACAATTGAAATAAAACTATGATCCAATTTATTTTAAAGCAACTCATAAAATAGTAGAAATTGTAGTATTTAGCTAGAAAAAAATCCAAAATATTCTTCGAAAATTAAAATAAAAAATTCAGAATACATATAAAAACATGCATGCTAAAATAAACATCAAATTGATTTAAATCATAAATTTTTAGCTCGTGAGCTTATGAAGGTAAGGATGAAACGATTACCGTATTAGTTTTTAAGTTTAGGTTTATGCTTAAATAGCTAAATAAATTAAATAATTGTACACCAAAAATAAATAAAATATTTATTATTCCTTCAAAAAAAATTTATTATATTATATAAATATGTATATGCGGGTGGGGCTGGGTAGTTTAGTGCCCTTACCCGCATCCATATTTGCGGGTAATTATCCGGACCCAAACTCATACCCATAAAGCGGGATTTTACCCAGCGGCCTAAATTTTATAGAATTTAGACAAAAGTGTAAATTCACATGTTACATAATATACTATATATATATATATATATATATATATATATATAGTTATAAATCGAAATAAAAGAAGTTCGTCATTTTTCAATAAAAGTACAATTTGAAATAAGAGAGATGAAATATAATAGGCTAAAGTGTACTTTTCCACCTCTAACTTTCAAAAACTTGCAATTTTGGCCCATAAGTACAGAAACTACAATTTTAGCCCCCTAAGATTTAGCCCTATTGCAACTTTAATCCTTTTGGCCAATTTTGACCGGTCAATGGCTACGTGGCACGCCACTTGTGTAATTATTGAATTAAAAAAAATAAAAAAAGCATATTATTATTTTTTTAAATTAAATAAATGAAATTAAAAAAAATTAAAAAAATCAGAAAAAAATTAAAAATACAATTCAAATCTTAATCTTTTATTTCTTCTTCCTCTCAATCTCAAGAACAAGACCCTCAACATACAACGCGGTCGCAACAACAAAGTCCCAATCTAACCAGCCAAAAATGAAGATCATCGCTGCTTATTTGTTGGCTGTTTTGGGTGGTAACTCTGCCCCTTCCGCTGATGATATCAAAACCATATGGTGGAGGTGCAATGGTTGTTGCTACTTCCGGTGGAGGTGCTGCAGCTGCTACCGCACCAACTGCCGAAGCAAAGGAGGAAAAGAAGGTTGAAGAAAAGGAAGAGTCTGATGATGACATGGGCTTTAGCTTGTTCAATTAAGCGGTCTATTGTTTTTTCTGTCGTGCATTTTCAATTCATGTTAGAGTTGTAGTTGAAATGGGTTCTGTGGTACATCCTGCTCCTACCCTTTTCAACTATGATGATAAAAACGTTGAATTTGAGCAATTTAAGGTGATTATTGAAATGAGTTTTGATGAATTTGTGTTTTGTTATATGGGTTTTGTCAAAATTGTTCCTTTTTTGTTTTTCCTGAGATTGAGATTGTTGTTTTGTTGCTTCTGAGTGTGGATTTTCGTTATTGGGTTCAATTTCTTTGGATTTAGGGTTTATCACTTCATCTTCACCAATGGAGGTTTGTTCATAAGAAGAGAATATGAGCAAGTCATTGGAGGAAGAGAACAAAATGAAGCGCAAACCGAGTATTGGATTTTTTCCCCATTTTTTTATTTTTTAATTTAATTTTTCATTTGTTTAATTTTAAAAAAATGTTTATCTAATTTTTAAAATTTTTTAATTCAATAATTACACACTTGGCGTGTCACGTAGGCATTGACCGATCAAAATTAGCCAAAAGGATTAAAGTTGCAATGGAGCTAAATCTTAGGGGGCTAAAATTGTAGTTTTTGTACTTATGGGGCCAAAATTGCAAGTTTTTGAAAGTTAGGAGGGGAAAAGTGCACTTTAGCCAATATAATATGTCAATAGCGTGCTATATAAAATTAGGAGGTAAATGTCTTTTCCAAGACCTCTTAGCGGTGAATGTTTGAATAATATCAACATTATAAAGTGACTTAAATATCTCCCGCTCGGTGTAACATATCATCAAGTCATTGAATCACACATCATTGATCTTGTTGCGCAATTTAGACTTGATAATCTTCATTGCTGAAAAAGTTCTTTCCACGGATGTTGTCGTCATCAAAAATATCAAAGCCAACTCAATGAGTTTGTAGACCGATGGAAATACCAAATGTTTTTAAGTTTGAACCATCTTCATAGCCAAACTTTGAACATCTTCACAAGAAGAAAAGGAAGCATGCCTTTTCACTTGAAGTACATAAGTGTCAAGTTGCTCCCTTATTGTTCCACAATCATCATCAGAAAAGTCCGTATGATAAATATCAGTAAGACGAGCAAGCTTATCAACATCAAGTTTGGAGAAAGAGTTCTTGGGGTCAAGACATGAGAAGCAATCAAGCCCAATGTTACTTCCTTCACTAAAGAGGTGACCCATCTCCACACATATTTTGTCAATAACAACATAAAAAATCTAAGCAGGATAATGATGAAGATTAATGACAGTCCTTCCTTCTAGTCTCGAACGACCCTGAACCGGTGTTTCTTCATCCATATTTGGCACCGGAATACCTTTAGTAACACATATTTTTTGGTGACATTAATTAATTTTATGGCAACTAATTGGCTTACCTTTAGAGTGAGTGAGAACTGAGAGATTAGCAACCAAATAATGAGATAGATTGAAGAAGAAGAGAGACAGAGAGAGCAGCTGAAGAATAGTGATGAGAGATAGGCATAACTGAAGAGGAAAACATGTTTCTCCCTTTCTTGAACGCGCGCTTGTGCAAATATTGTGTTTGTCCTTTTTTTTAAGTGAATTAATGGACTATTGGTTGAATCAATTATACAGAAAGTATCGATTGAACCCAAGCGAGTATCCAAGATTGTCGGATGATGGCTACGTCCCTGTGTGGAAGAAGCAAAGAGAGTTGAAAGGCACGATGAAAAGGGTAAAATAAGTAGGCGTTTTTTTTTGTTACAAATAAGTAAGTGTTTCTTTTTTCTTTTGGTACAAATAAGTAAGTGTTTCTAATCATATAAGGTTAATTTATAACCCAACCTAAACTAGTGTTATAAGATTAATAAATGGTTTAATTTATCTATTTTATTGTTACATCAAACGAAACGTTTAAGAATGATAGGATATATTTACAATATCTTGCTTGGAGTATAAACTCTTATTGAGAAATAATATTTGTAAAATCAAATATTTAGAATAACTCTCTTTTATACATTCTCATTTGTCTCTTGTTTATTAATTTTGTTCAATAAGAAGGAAAAAATTGTCACAAAAATTATCTATAAATGATTGTACAAATATCATCCCATTAAAACAGTTTATAGTATTTTTTTTTTTTGAGCAAAAAATATTTTATAGTATATCATCACGTAGATATATTTTGTATGGAATATGGATAATCACTAAAATTGACCTGTTTTAAAACTTCACTTGACTTGTGAATAGTTGTGATGGTTGACCCATGATGGTTGGTGACATGTTAAAGTATCCCATCTACCATTCTAGTGATTGTCTCCTTCATCACTAAAATACAAAGGAGATTGTTTTCTTCTAGAGAACCCTAATTGAAGTAAAATTCATGGTTGCATGGGGCTTTGATACACCATTCGTGGCTATCTTCTTCTTCTTTTGTCAATATTTGTTGTTGTTATTGCTCTTTTTGTCGTTTTTATATTTTTATACAAATATAGTGAAAGGAAGGACACAAATAGGGTTTGTAATCAAAAATTGAATAGTTCAACTAGTTTAGTTAAAAGTTCCAAAAGTTAGAGAACATGGTTCAAATTTTATTGTAGGTAAAATGATAAATTGGTAAGATCAAAATGAATTTTCAAAAAGAATAAAAAAAAACAGTTAAAATATAGAATAAAAAAAACAGTTAAAAATATATTTCAACCTAAATACTAAGGGTGTGTTTGGATTGAGAGTTTAGGTGGGGAAGAGAGGGGAGAGTTTAGTTTTCTTTTTAAACTACAGATTATATAACATGTTTTTCTAAGATAAATCAAGTGTGATTGAAATATTATATTATCGTTTATCATGTTAATATGTTAACTTTTTAAAAGACATTTCACAGTATCCGTACTTTAAAAATGAAAAGTGAACCCTCCCCTCCTAAACTCTCCATCCAAACACACCTTTAAATAAATAACTGAATAGTGGAACCTCGACAAAACTCTCCCACTCATCACTTTTCTAATGAGTGTGACCATACAAGAACCAAAACAATCACTACAATCATATTACCCAAAACTTTCTTCCCTTTTTCGGGCACAAATCTCATATGAAACATATTACTAATAAAAACAAAAAACAAAGAATGGATACAGAATCAAATCTAACCTAGCTAATCCAAAAATGGATATGGAAAAGTAACATAATGATCTAAATCTTCTCAACATTTGGGAAGATCAGAAGGTGGAGGTGGCAGCTTCTGATTGCGCCGTTTTCCATCCTGACAATCCATGCCATTTTCAATCCCCAACTTGTATGCACTTCAAGATGGCAATGCATGAACCAAAAACCTGTTCTTATATCATCACCATAATATTAATGTCACAAACACCAACACTAAATCATAACCCAAAATCCAAATTACTGAAGTTTGGATTTTTTTCACATTGTATTAGTGTGTTAGATAATATTTGTACTAAAAAAATACACTCAATATTAAATTCCTCCTCCTTTTTCAAAATAGTTTTTCAATGTTATGATTTTTAAGGTTTCATTAAATTAGGTAAATGCTGTCTATAGGTATAACTAGATATTATAACGAAGTGGTTGGATCTAATTGGTTAATCAGCTTCAGTTAAGGTTGAATCAATCAGGAATACCTGAGATTTAGTTAAAGTGAATGTTTCTTGCACCGCAAGAAACCAATTGTTGAGGTGTTATCAAAAGGTGCAGGATCTGTAGCATAATGTCTTGAAGCTATGACAAATTTGGGTTTTGGATTTGATTTTAAGAATGACATAGGTGATTAGGCGTAGTGTGGTAAGTACAATGTTAGCAGTTCTGAAGGACCTTACATAAACAGCATATATCAGCTTCAACAACATGCATGAAGGGTGTGGTGTGATTAGCAATGCTAAAGAACATTTCATCATTGAGTGCAGTATTAATTATCCAAGTAGGTATGTTTCTCCTGGCCGAACATTGAGCTCATAGGTATCTACACAAATAGAAAAATTTAACAACTTGATTGGATTAAAATAAGGGAAATCTTAACAAGTGTCCACGGGGCACTTTTTAAACCTCTAAAAGGTAATTTTTATTTGAAAATTATGTAATGAATGCATTGAAAATTGAAATGTTTGATTTTTTCTATAGAATAATTTTTTCTTTTGAAATACTTAAAAAATGCCTCGAGGACACTCGTTAACCAGACCCTTAAAATAACCAGTAACAACATACGGTCTTGAGTGAAAAATAATCAGTAATAACATATGGTTTTGAATGGACTATGGAGTATGTTTGTGCTTTTATCTTTTCTTCTTTTCAATGTACATTTTGCAACGTCATTACTATGTATGAAATTTTTAATACCTGTTCTTAATTAAGAGACACAAGTTGACACAATCCTTAACTTTATGTGTTGAACATTGATTGACTTAGATATGGACAATATCTCACAAATATCACCCTTTCACAAACTAAAGATACAAACTTTCAGCAATGGATCCTCTCTTATGTGACATAAGAGTTCATTCAAATCTTCACCATCCACTAATAACGAGAGAAGGAGAATTTATGAAAAACACAAGGAAACATCAGAGAAAAAATTGAGAGAATCCACTCTTCAAACTCCATTTGAAATTGTGCATTATATTTCTCAAAATGTTAACATTTGAAAGAAAAGCGTTATTGTTTAGAACAAACAGAAGAATTTATTTGCGGAGGATAAAGATACTCAGTGGTGGTGGATCGGCAAAAGTAGGTGCTTCGACCGTTGATGGCGGTGCTTCGAGGATGTGACGGCCGCAACCCTATTAAGGATAACGGGGGTGTTGTACCTACATGTGCTCTGACGCCCAAGTCAGTGTACGAGCAAGAGTGGGGTGAAGCATAGAGAGACACATACCTTGTGAGCTTGCCAAAAGCTCATTCTATAAGGTCGAGGAGACCGTTGAGTGGTAATCGGGAAGTTGTTACGAAATGCACCCCTTATTACAAGATTGAATGGCCGTTATGAGCCATTAGTAGCCGCTATGGACAATTATTGGTAGGATATGATCCGATGCTAAACGTAGGCTTTGCTTGTTGGACCTTTGAGTAATTGGGCCTTAATTTATGGTGGGCTAGGCTTTTCGCTAGTCTAGAACATAAGCCCCCCATGTCGTCAGTTCGAGGCATTCGAAATGATGGCGAGCAAAAAGGTGATGTTGAACTGATTGTGTTAGAAACGATACGAAGAAGAGTGTTTGTGATACTTTGAGTTTGATTGTAATTTTAGGAGGATTGGTAATATGCTCTGATGAGAGTTGTTTTTAAGTTTATGCTTTTGTGGAAAGCGTGGTGAGAAGATAATGTTTACTTTTGCCGAATTTTTTAGTGTTGTTTGCGTTACCTTTTATACTTGTGTGGAATTTTTTATTTTATTTTATGAGTATAATTATCGATTGATGTGCTCATTGCATGAGGCTTACTTTTAATTTGCTTGAAATATTTGCTTTGAAATTTCCAAGTGTTGAGAGCGATCGTTATCCTTGTGATTGAGTTTTGATTTGATTTGTACGCTCGCATTGATACATAGAAGTTTCCATTTTAATTCAATGTATATGCTTAGAGTTAATCCGTGGAAACGAACGCTTCAAATCAAAATGGGTTTGATAAGGCGAGGTTAGTGTCTTCCTACCCCCTCGTAGTCGTTACTTCGTGATGAAGTGATGACTTAGATCATTTCAAGCGTTTAAAACTGGTAAGTGGTGAGCATACGAGATGCTTCTTTAAATCGTTGTTTAATTTAAAGATCCGATGCTAAACTTATGGGAGGTAACCCATAAGTATATTTTTCCGCAATTTCCTTTTCAATAAACTACATTGATATTTTCCTTTCTTTTATTGCTGTTAATCCTTATTATTATTTTAATTTTATTCTTTGCATTACATATAAGATTTTTCCATTTATGCTTTAATTATTTTAGTCTTAGAGGGTTGTCGCGTCATTTTTCGGAGATCAAGGCTATTTGATTAGCGTTTGACTCACTATTTTATTTCACGCTGAACATTTAATTTTCTAAAAGAAAGTGGAAAAAAGTTCAAATACCACATTTTAAAGATTAAGGGTTCGGGGGTTGGTTACATAAAGGGAATGTATTATCATCCTTTATGTTCGTAGTACTCTACGAGAACCTCTTGATTTTATTTAACTTTTGTGCTATAAACTTGCTTGCTTTTTGAAAATGGTTTTAAAGTGATTAAAAGAAAAAGAAAAAGAGAAGCGTATTATCTACATTTTTTATTGATTTGGGAGGACGAGTGTCATTTGCCTGCGTACCCGTGAGGGATCAAAACCTCGTAGTTCGGGGTAAAAATTGACGTTTGATTTGTTTTGTGTTTTTTATTAGTTTTTGAAAAGGTTTTGAAGAAAAAGCCAAGTGGCAAATAAGACTTTGTTTGTGTTTTTTGATATTAAAAGAAAAAGACTTAAAAGTAGAATTAAAGTTGATTGCAGTTTTAATTTATGAAAGAATAAAATAAAAGGATCACTTGATTTAGAAATCAAGGTTTATTATGAAAATGTTTTTTGTGACGTTGTTATTTGCATGTTTTTGAATAATTAGCTAAAGTTAAACTAACAGAGCAAGGAAATAAAAGCGTAGACACTTTGTGGTGACATTGAATCGCCTGAAAGGTCTCTAACCTAAACTAGAGCATGAAAATAAAGCATACACTCACACACGCACACATGCACTTAAAGCTATTACATAAAAACCTATAATACATGCTATGGTCTGCGAGAAATAAATGACATGAAAATAAATTATTTACATTAAGCCTATTTTACATTCTAATGTCCTTGCTATAAAATAAATGACGTAAATAAATATATGAACGAAATAATAAATCTAACCGTAAAATATGCATGAGAAACGGGAAAATAAAATGTTAAACAGTGAAATAAAATGTATGTGAATAAATCAAATGAGGTGCAGGGGGTCCAATCACAAGGTGGGGGTTGCAGAATTAAAAAAAAGGCTGAACTGGGCCTTAAAGAGTGCAAGGCGCGTTGGGCTTGTTTGATAAGATCAGGGCCGTTTGATCAAGATCAGACAACCTAGATCTGATCTCCAGTGAGGCATCAAGAGTCACAGGATTCGGATCAAAGGACAAAGGCATGAGGGTGTACACTAGGATGTAGGCTAGCGCACATAGGAGTCGGGGAGGGTATAAATATCCTCAACCCTCATAATTGGTCATTTCCACTTTCTCCTTTCTCTCAATACCTCCTATTTCCTCTCCTCTCTCCTATTTGTTCCTCTGTTCTTAAACCTATGAAGTTTCCGGCCGGGACAAATTATCTGACGCGGTGGCGACTGGCCAACGGAGGCGGCGCCGCCGCGCCGGAAACTGGAAATGCTCTTTTTCTTTTAAATCCTTTTTTCGGTTTCCTCTTCTCTACCCCTTTCTCAACCTAAAATTCTCAAAAAAAACCTTGCTAAAAGACCTAGATCCAACAAAAATAAATACAAGAAAATGAAAACTACATTATTTTCTTTTAAATCGGTTCTGGTTTTGTGATGTCTGAGCTGGTTGTGATGTGTGAACGGTTGGATTTGTGCCGGTGTGGTCCTTGATGTTGTTGATTGGGGCTTGATGCGTTTGATGTGGTGTTGGGGTACGCTTCAGTGATGGTTGGATCGTGTGGCTTGCGTGACTGTGCTAACCGATCGTGTCTCTGTTGTGTTTGCAGGTTTTGTGTTGTTGGATTTTCGGTCCCTTTTCTGTGTGTGTGCAAGTCGCTTTTATAGTGTGACAATTGGGGTTTATGGTTTGTTAGTGAGGAGAAAAACCTGTGCTTGGATTGGGATGCGAAGGAAACAGAAACGCGCAAGCTGGATTGATGCTACAGACTGTGTTCCTTGGATTTAGATTTTTTATTATATTGGACAATAAAATAAAAATAAAAAGGAAGATAAAGACTAAAATAAAAATAGAATAAAATAAATATTAAAATTAAAACAATGTTAAAGTTAATTAATTTTTTTTAATAAAAGATGGAAATAAAAATGTAAATAAGAAGAGAAGAGGGCCCGACTCAGAACTAAAAAAAAATGAGGTATTTTAAAATAACTCTCTGCCGAAATTTTTACAGACTGATCAGGATCAGAGGACACGTGTTGGTGTATGAATGTAGGACCTTAGGTCAAAAATTGGAGTATGACAAGAGTCATTTCGGAACATTTACAATGAAGGCTAGTTTACCCTTACATTCAAGAGCACGATAACTTTTGGGGCTTGTTACCGAATGTACTCATATTAATCACCATCTCTTTTCCGTATAGCATAACCGGTGAAATTTTGTGGCAAAAATTTAATCCATTCTTCTACTATAATTCTTTCTATCATGAGTATTCCATATGAATACTATTTTTGCTCGAATTTGCGGCCGTTCTTTACGGACAATCGGTCACGTTATACTACACACGAGCCAATTTTTTTTTGGGTACTTTGAGCCTTTCAAGCCACCCTTTATATTCTTATTATCATTTTTTAAACCACTTTGAGTCTCCAACAATAATTTCTTTTGTTGTTACTAAGTGACGAATCATGTCACAATTCTGAACCTTAATGTCATCTGTTTGATTTCTCTTGAAGTTAGATATAATTTTTACAACTTAATATGATTTAAAATTAAGTTTGTGGTTGCTTTTTAGAATTAACAACATTTTAAATTTGGAGCGGAGTATCGGTAAAATTTATAAATAAAAAAAATGTAGATTACCATATTTCGAAATGGTGCTCTTATCACTGCTCACTCCATTTTAAGCTTTTACTAACTTGCCATTTTCGTTCATATAGTTTCATTTTAGATAATATTCCATCTATTGGCAATAACCTACACGACCAACTTCTCTTGTATAGTTGTATGTCACTACGGAAGAGGTTAAATGTGTTATTTTCTCTATTTTTTAAAACTTATTAGCATATTATTGAGGTTGATTTTGTGAAAATGGTGTATGATGCTTTTGATTTTAACAATATTGGTCCTACTCTTGCAGCAACCATATTATTCCTCCCTCCGTTCCTATATGTAACCCCCCTTTATATTTTTCACATTTTTTAATAAAAGTTGTTAGTGTAATTAATGTGTTTGTTTTGTGTGTTAATATTACCAAATTGTCCTTTGTTTGTATATGTATTAAATTTGACTTTTCATATTTCAAGACAAGTTAATAGTATTAATTAGGGGTATGTATAGGGAAAAAAATAATAAACGCATCTAGTAATTTAAAAAAGGGGTTTAGATTTAGGAACAAAAATAAAATTAAATGAGTGCTTAGATATAGGGACGGAGGGAGTAACATATTGGCATATTACCAGGGTTGATTGTTCACATTCTAAAAATTGATATCCCCATGGTGTTGGAATATTTAGTTATAATTTATTTAATTACAATATTCCAATAATTATTATGTGGGCATATATATTCATTTTAATTATATTAGCTATTTATCTTTAAGGGCCTTAATTGATTAGTGATCATATAATGAAAAAAGCTTATTAGGTTTCTATTAAAATAATAATTAATTATTTAAATGATATGGACTTGAAGCAGGTGGATGTCTGGATGGTCTATTAACGGAATAATGGAAAACCCTAATGACCATCTAATATAAAGAGGCTATGGTCCCCAATATACCGTACACTGCAAAACCGCTCTTCTCCCCATCTGAAGCGCATTAGGGCATCAAGGTACCGGTTGAGGAAGAACCAAACCAGCCGCCGCTGACTTTGCTTTTGTTTCAGATCACTGCTGCCAGAAAACTCTTTTGTCATGATCTAGGTATTCCTATGACCTTGAACTTTAAATCTCAGTAAATCAAACATGTTGTATCTGATCATAAACTTGTTCAATAATTGCTTCCGCTGTTTATGAAATTTGCATCTAGTAATTTAAAAAAGAGGTTTAGATTTAGGGACAAAAATAAAATTAAATGGGTACTTAGATATAGGGACGGAGGGAGTAACATATTGGCATATTACCGTGGTTGATTGTTCACATTCTAAAAATTGATATCCCCATGGTTCAAAGATTTTCATCATAATTTGTCCAATGTGCTATTGAAAACTATTTTCAAAGCGTTAATTAGGTTTTGTTTGGTAAAATTAACGAATAGCTAATAGATTATAGTTAACGACTGTTGACTCATAATAATAGTTTATGGAGAATGTTAACTAGTGCTCGAAGGACATTGGTTAAACATTCAAAACAATTAAGTTTTCATAAAAAAGTTGTGTAATTATTACTTTATCAAAAATAACATCTTATATTTACAAGACAAAATTTCTATTTATAGATTCCTGAACCATTGTTACGAGAACATTGGTTAGCAAGACCCATAATTTATATGATGATTGATGATTGATGAATAATTAATGACTGATGACTCGTAATAATAGTTTATAAATGATGATTGATGACCGATAGCTGATAAACTAGTTAAAGTGTTTTATAAAAGATAAATGTTAATTTGTGCCTCAAGGGCACATGTTAACGAACTAATTATAAAAATATACGTATCAAAAATCGTGCAGTCGATTTCTTAAAAATGAAATTATCATGTTTTTCAACGCAAAGTTGCTCATTTTGGGTTCTTTAACATGTGCCCTTTAGACACAAGTTAACACGACCCTTTATAAAATTAATAGTTCAACTAGCTGATAAATATAAAATGCAATAAAAGTATTCTTAATTCATAATAGAATCTAATAATTCATTGTATATATATAAAAAAGAATCTAATAATTCCAAATGCTTTTTCCTAAGAAAACAAAATTTAAGAAGGTTTTTTTTAATCAATAAAATATGGCAAATGTTAACTTGTGTCATATTAAGATAGTTAGAATGTTGTATCTGATCGAGAATTTGATTAATAGTTATCCTAATCAAATTCTCGATCCTGTTGCTCCTACATGCAAAGGTCGTTTCCCATAACCTTTTTTATCTGTAAGCACTCTTGCATTAATACGTGATATCTTTAAGTTTCTGAGAATTCTAATTAATAGAAAATACACGTGCTTAAGAAAAAACATTGTGAAGTGAATTTTGCAAACCCATTATATACCCTTTCAAATCATCTAACACTGTTACCATCAACATAAAATTCAAAACTTCTCAATTTCCAGTTCTTACCTATTTACCATGGCTGCTGCTACTACTACTCAAACAGAAGAGCATGTGTCCTTGAAACTTCTGTTGAACGAAAAGGGTAACAAAGTTCTGTTTGCCGAAGCAGGGAAGGATTTTGTAGACATTCTTTGTAGCTTCTTAACAATGCCTTTAGGAACCATTGCGAGATTGGTAGAGAAAGAATCTAGCATAGGGCCAGTTACAGTTGGTTGTCTAAACTCACTCTATAAAAGTGTGGCAGATCTGGATGAAGGTTGTTTCTCTAACGAGACGATCAAGCAAATGCTGCTACATCCATTCAACTCAATGGAAGATTATTGCAAGGCTCTTAAACTCAACATTGATGACATTCAACCAACAAAGTACTACACATGTTCCTTCTTTAATAGTTGCTCCTTTCGCGATATGATCACATCAACTTATAAAGATAAATATAAATGTCGATGTGGGTATTCTTTTACTCTTCCTGTTTTCCTTGCACCTCTCCCCCAAGGTTTTGTGAACGATATAGCTACTTATGTCATAACTGATGATCTGGTTGTCATGCCAAACTGTATTGACTATACAAGCTTTAGTCTGTTCCAGGAGTTTGACATAAAAAACCCTAGTTCGGTAAAAGAAGTGGTTCTGAATGTCACCAAAGAAAAGGTTTTGTGTTTGAATATTGAGTTTGTTTATAACTTCTCTATAATATTTTTGATTGATTATAACTACTATTGCTATTTTATTATACAGGTACTTGATCTGCTAAAGTGTTCTTTGCTTTCCAAGTCAACCTTGACAGATTTGTTTTTAGGGAATAAATCATCCCTTGAGCGATCAAGGTTTATTTTGAGTGATATTGAAATTAGTGGCAATATCAAAATCAATCTAAAAATAGTTATAAGAAAATCAGATAACAAGGTATTGTATGCTCAGGGGCAGCAAGATTTTGCAAACTTACTTTTAAGTTTTCTTACTTATCCTTTGGGTGGAATTGTTCGAATATTTGGTGGGAATTGTTCCTTGGGCAGCATAAACGGATTGTACAAGAGCATAAATGATTTGGATGAAAACCAATATTTTACATCAACTGAAGCTAAGAACAGGCTTGTTGATCCTTGCATTGTCTCACAGTTGAAGTTAAGGAAACCGATATTACCAATTCTTGAACCTCGTGTTGAAGAATATTATGGTTATTTTGAAAGTTTTGTGAACACTAATAATATTATTCATCTTAAAATTCTCAAATCTGGAAAATATTATAATTTGAAGAAAATGAATTTATCTGATGTGATAATTCCTGTTGATGGTTATGTCAAGGGTCCAGCTATGTATTTCGCTACAGATGATTTGGTTTTAGCACCACTGACTCCAATTTCAGCTTTGGGTTTACTTGACAGATTGAAAACTCCTTTTAATGATTTGAAGGAAAAAGTTGTCACCATTGGCTTCAAGGAGGTAAAACATAGTAAAATTTATATTAGATTTTGAATTTAAATGTTTTACTTGGAGATTATTTAATACCTGCTTATGTTTATCAACCCACCTGGGTTGGTTTGGTGGTGTACGATTGGGGCCTTGAAATTTGCTCTTTTCTAAGTTTTAACTTTGATTCTCTCCAATTTCAATTTTGGTGGTTTGGTTGTTTTTTTCAACTTCAAAAGAATAATGATTATGTTTATCTTAATTGTCTTGTGCAGTGTCTTAGCATATTGAAGGCTGCTTTGACTTCAACTTCTGCCCTAACAAATGGTTTGGCACACCTGATAACTGAAGTTACGGAGGAGAAATGAAAAGAGTTTAGTTAACACTTTGTTGTGTGATTTATGATTCTTGGAGCAAAGTTGGCAATGGACAAGTAGATAACAATGCTAGATTTACTGTTTTGTTGTTACTTCAATTATGTTGCAATTTGTTTTAAGATCCTAAGTTTTCTTCAGTTTTGAATTTTGAATGGCATCATTTGTTTTTCTTGCAAGCCCTATTTGCCCTATATCATCTTTTAAATTTCTGCTTGTGTTTGTATCGAAATTGGATATTGGATATGTTATCACTGTTTTCAATTTCAATTTATACAATAATTTGTGTTGCCACAAAAGTTCTTGTGTTTGGTGTTGTAGTAAAGTGAAATAGTTTAGGGTGTACTTCCTTCGATTAAGGGAAAAGTAAAGGGAAGTTGAGTTGAGAGATTTTAAAAGAGAAGTGCTATATATAGCGAACTTCTCTATTCTGAATGCCTCGCGAAGCATATTTTCGGTCAAAAAAAAAGACAACCAGTTTTTTTTGCTTAATCTTGGACTCGGTGGAAAAAATGGTTGGCAAAGTGTATGCCGTGAAGCTTTCGTGAGAATATTTATCGCGATATCTATCATTATCCATTTTAAAATCAGCTTTGCTATACATTGCAAGGCATATTATTCAGACGGAATCACGACAGCTTTGCAATCATATAATTTTGCTCCTGCCACAATACAAGGGAGGGCCCCACAATATAAGGGAGGGCATTCATGGAATTAAGAAAAAATACATTCAGTGCAATTAAGCTGTCATGAATTCATCGTGATGTTTTTTGTCGGGATATTCATCATTTCTCTTTTAAAATTTGGGTTTGATTTGAGAACCAGAGAAAAAGAGGGTTTCTTTAGACCCCACTAAGCTCATAGGGACGAAGAGAAGAAATTTTAATTGATAAAATTAAATTGTTCACTATTATATTTATTTCGATTTTGATGAAGCTAACATGGTTAACATTATTGAGTAAATAGATAATTACCCTCTTAAAATTGTAAGTTTCGTCAATTACTCCACTAACATTAACAAAACTTCAATTACTCCCCTGAAATTGCACAATAATCAATTTACACCCTCCGTCAAATTTTTCTGTTAGTCAACATGATGTTTTGTAAATACCCCCCTAAAGTTTTGCACTTACGTTCCAAATACCACTGAACTTGGAAATTTATATATATTTTTTCCTATCCTTGACTTAAAAGATATTTATATTTAATAGGTTTTCTTATTGTTTGATTATGTAGAAAATATTTCAGTTTGATTATGTAGAAAATGTGTAGAATGATTCGGTATCTATGTTCCATTAATTTTTAATCGTGTTTACGATTTAGTTAAAGGTTGTTTGTGACTATGTAGAGAGAATTAGACAAAACAAAGAGACATAATTAGATTCTCAGATATTGAAAAGGCATATTGCTATCTATCTTAGTTAAAGGTTTGTTGTGTGTTTTTATCTATCTTATTTTCCTCCCCTATCTATTAGATTGCCTTATTTCTCATACCTTTCACTTCGACTTGAAACACTATTACTCAGGCTCATTTGAGGCTTGATTACATGGACTCTTTGATTTAACACTAGAAAACATTTTTAGTACAATATTTATAAAGTCACATTCAAAGATTCTTAGTTTTCATAACCAAGGAAAAACAATATGGTAATATGAATTCTATGGTTTATATATGAAGGTGAAATAAAAGAGGCTAAATTGCATTTTTGGTCCCTTAACTATTTATGTAGTATCGCTTTGGTCCCCTAATTAAAATTTGATTTATTTTGGTCCCTTAACTTATCTCTGTTACATATTTTGGTCATTTCCGTTAGTTTTAATTCAAAAACGTTAGATTTTTTTCATCTCCTTCTCCTCTTTTTTATCTTCATATCATCTCCATCAACCTTCAACAACAAGAATCCCAAAAAAATTCCAAAAGAAAATGAAGAAAACCTAACGTTTTTGAATTAAAACTAACGGAAAAGACCAAAATATGTAACAGAAAGAAGTTAATGGACCAAAATAAATCAAATTTTAATTAAGGGACCAAAAATGCAATTTAGCCAATAAAAGAATATGAGTAGAGGGGGGTAATGCTCCACAATTCAAGTTTAGGAGGAATTTTGCACATAAGTGCAAAATTGCAGGGGGGTATTTGCAAAACGTCATGTTGGCTAATAGAAGTATTTGGCGGAGGGGGTAAATTGATTAACGTTGTGCAATTTCAGAGGGGTAATTTTGTTAATGTTAGGGGGATAATTGACAAAACTTACAATTTTAGGGAGGTAATTACCTATTTGCTCGAACATTATTTATTGGTCTATCAACTATCATGATGAAATAAAAAATGATCATTGATGTAATTATATAAAAATCAATCTTAAGTATTAATTTTTTTATATAATTTAATCAATGATTATTTTTGACTTAATGAGTAATGTTCTGGACTAAATAGAATGGACTAAATAAAAACTTTTAAATTATAAGAGACTAATTTAAAACTTTTAACACATAATAGACCAACTTAAAACCTAAAATAAACATAAGAGATTAGATATGCAATTAAACCATCATTTTTAAGTTCACTATGATGAACCAATAAATATAATTCACAATATTAACCTGCATTTTCTTATCTTTTAAAAGATTCATGTTTGCCTTTTGATTTCACAACATTATGGTCACAAGAATTAGATACACTATTCGCATACAAACATATAAAACATATACATTATTTATTGATTTAATTATTTCTTCATTGAAATATGTTCTTGTGTGTGTCAAAACTCTTAGAACCATACAATAATCACATCATTATAAGACCACTTTATAAAAAAAAATTCAATTGAAGTGCTATGAAGCTGCCAGTAGAATTTCATATGACACATACAACCTTAAAGGGACAAATGTATATTCATCAATTTGTTCTGTGCAGGTACGAATTATCCAATTGATTTTTTTTAATGGGAATATTCAATTATTTGTGTCCTTGTCAATTATTCTCAAAAAAGCAAAAGAGACCTTGTCTATAAAAAAGTAAAAGAAAACTAATTCACTTGATTTGTGATGGTTGGTGACATGTTAAAGCATCCAAGACCAATCTAGTGATTGTCTTCATCAGTAAAATACAAAAAGGATTGGTTAGTTTTGGTGGTAAACATTTTAAGATTTACAAATAATGTAATAAATTTTTAAATTGTTTTTAGAATGTTTTAATTAAAGTAAAAAAGAAAAAAAAAAGAAGCAAAGCACTCTTCTTTTCCCTGTTAAAGGCAAAGCACTCACCACCAAAAAAGTTGAAACAGAGAAAAAATTCAATGAATTCAAAATGTTTTCTGTACAAAAGAAAAATGTATCATGTCAGTCTAGAGCTGTCAAAACGGGGCGGCCCGGCCCGAACGGGCTTCAGGTTTTATCGGACCGGGCCAAAAAGTCCGGTTGAAAAACGGGCTTGAAAATATACTACCCGAGCCCAGTCCTCCACGGGCCGCGGGCTAACGGGCCGGCCCGTATTAAAAATTATATTTTTTTTATAAAAAAAATACTATAAAACACTCCTATAATTTTTTTATAAATAATATTTTTAATATGTTTAAATAATGTCTAGCACAAAAATAAATTTGAAACATTTTCGTACACATGTCGTAAACTAAAACGGCAAGGAAAACAATTTTAAATAATTTATATACGTTATGATTATAAATATTTATATATATTCGATCTTTAAAATTATAAATAACGAAACGAGTAAATATAATTTTATATTACATTTATATTTGTGTTAATTCATTGAATTTTCACTTTTATTTTTTACTTTGATAATCAACTAAGTAAATAATTATTTGAAAAATATATATAATTTATAGGATTTTTTTTGTTATGCGGGCTAACGGGCTACCCGCGGCCCGTTCGGGCTAGCCCTAACGGGTACCGGGCTTTTTAGGGCCGGGCTAAAAAGCCCTAATAAAATTCGGGCTCAATATTTAAGGCTCAAGCCCTATAATTAATCGGGTTAAACGGACCGGTCCGTACGGCCCGACCCATTTTGACAGCTCTACATGTCACTATGCTTTTTCCTCATAAAAGCAAAAACACTCACCACAAAAAAAGCAACTTTGTTAAACGTATTGAGTTATATATATACAGGATCATGTTAACTTGTGCCCTTAGGGGACAAGACAAGGAATTAAAAAGTAGAAATATTCTCTCAAATTTTATGCATTCTATTTATTTTAAAGTCAAAAATTAAATTGAATACACACATTCCAACAAAAAGTTATTATGTTGAGTTTCTTATCTTCTGTCTTAAGGGCATAAGTTAACATTTTCCATATATAATGAATGAAAAATGTTTTAAGTGTCCTTAAAAGATGGTTTAAAATACAAATATAGAAATTTTATATCGGAAAATTTTGTATTAAACTTTTTCAAATGTTGTGTTTCCAATGTAAAAGGTGTACATTTGATTTCTTCGTTAGCAAGACACTGAACGATTTTGCAATCACACTATGTACTCTTATATATGACTCAAAATGTCTAACAAAATTATGCTCTACACAATTTCAAACTTCTCAGTTGATACTTGCTAGTTCTTATCAGTTTAACATGGCTGCTACTACTTCTACTCAAGCAGAGGAGCATGTGTCCTTGAAACTTCTTTTGAACGAAAATGGTAACAAAGTCTTGTTCGCAGAAGCAGGGAAGGACTTTGTCGATATTCTTTGTAGCTTCTTAACAATGCCTGTAGGAACCATTGGGAGATTGGTAGAGAAGGAATCTAGCATAGGGGTTTGTTAATGGTGTAGCTACTTTTGTCATAAGTGATGATCTCACTATCAAGCCGAACTGTATTGACTATACAAGCTTTAGTCTGTTCAAGGAGTTTGGCATAAAAAACCCTAGTTCGATAAAAGAAGTGGTTCTGAATCTCACCAAAGAAAAGGTTTTGTACTTGAATATTCTGTTCGTTTTTAACTTCTCTCTTAAATTTTTGATTGATTATAATTACTATTACTATTTTATATAGGTACTTGATCTGCTTAAGTGTTCTTTGCTTTCCAAGTCAACTTTGACCGATTTGTTTCTAGAGAAGAAACCATCCCTTGAGAGATCAAGGTTTATCTTCTGTGATGTTGAGATTAGTGGCAATATCGAAATCAATCTAAAGATAGTTATAAGAAAATCAGATAACAAGGTATTGTATGCTCAAGGGCAGCAAGATTTTGCTAACTTACTTTTAAGTTTTCTTACATATCCTTTGGGTGGAATTGCACAAATATTTGGAGGGAATTGTTCCTTGGGAAGCATCGATGGATTGTACAACAGTATAGTTGATTTGGATGAAAACCAATATTTGACATCAACTGAAACTAAGAACAGGCTTGTTGATCCTTGCATTGCCCCACAGTTAAAGTTAAGGAACCCGATATTACCAATTCTTGAACCTGGTGTTGAAGAATATTATGGTTATTTTGAAGGTCTTGTTAGCAGTAATAATTATAAGAGTTATGCTCGAAATTTTAAGAAACTGAATTTATCTAATATGGTGAATCCTGTTGAGGGTTATGTTAAGGGTCCAGTTATGTATTTTGCTACAGATGATTTGGTTGTAGCACCATTGACTCCAATTTCAGCTTTGGGTTTACTTAACCGATTGAATACTCCTCTTAATGACTTGAAGGAAAAAGTTATCACAATTGGCATCAATGAGGTAAACCATAGTAAAATTTAAATTAGATTTTTAATCTTCAGTTTATTTAAATGTTCTACGTTTGGGGCATGCCAATTTCGGTGGGCTAGTTTGACTTTTTCAAAAAGAAATATGCTTATGTTTACTTTATTGTCTTGTTGTAGTGTCTTAGCATATTGAAGGCTTCTTTGACATCAACATCTGCCCTAACAAATGGTTTGGCTCACCTGCTGACTGAAGTTAAGGAGGAGAAATGAAAAGAGTTTACAGTTTGTTGTGTTTTATGAATCTTGGAGAAAAGTTGGCAATGGACAAGGAGACAATAATGCTAGGATTCCTGTTTTGAAGTTGTTATTTCAATTCTATAGTTTTTTTTTTTTTTTAAGTTCTGAAGTTTTATTTAGTTTTGCTGTTGTCAATTTCATGTTATACAATAATTTGTGTTTGCTGTTGTAGTAAAGTGAAATTTTTTAGGACCTACTTCCTTCAACAAAGGGAAAAGGAAAGGGTGGGTGGGTGAGATTTTAAAATTCTTCATTGAATTATGTATAATATTTGAAGGTATTTCTAGATTACTAATATTGCTAACAACATATTTGTAGAGTAAGATTATTCTATTGCTAACATGTCACCAACCATCATAGTAGTATTCCTATATAAGTTCATTATTCAATTGAAATATTCAATTTGAAGGTATTTTTAGATGACTAATATTCCTATCTAAAAACACCTCAAGAGAATAAACTTATATGACTAATTCACTTGACTTGTGATGGTTGGTGACATGTTAAAATATCCATATCCATATAAGATAATTTTAGTGAGTCCCTAGGGGTTGTCTTCTTTTAGAGAGTCCCTAGTCTAAGTTAAAATTCATAGTTTTTAAAGCTTGTGTATGGGACTTTGATACACCACTAATGGCTATCTTCTTCTTTTGTCAATATTTGTTGTTATTGCTCTTTTTGTCCTTTCTCATTTCTCTTTTTGTCCTTTCTCATTTTTGATACAAATATAATGAAAAGAAGGATATATAAGCCAAACTTCTACTGTATATTCGTAAATTAAGGTGTATCGGTACTCCAACTTCAAAAATCTTTAAACTAACCATTATTTTTTATGGAATATAGAGCTATTTGTTGATATTTATATTTTAAAAAATGTCATTTCATAAGAAAAAATATTATTTTGTTGTTTATAAAAAGGGTTAAATATGTTTTTGGTCCTTACAAATATACAAACTTTTCATTTTAGTCCCTCTAAAAAATTTCTTTCACTTTTAGTCCCTATAAAATTTTCAATCACTACTTTTGGTCCCTATTTTAAAATTAATTTTTGTATTTTTTAATGAAATTGTGCAGAAATGTGTAGAATATTGTAAAATATTTTCCCAAGAAAAATTAGAATTTTTTAACAAAATAAAAATTAAATATGAATTTTTAACTGTCAAAAATAGAAAAATTCATATTAAATTCATGTCTTGTTGAAAAATTCTAATTTTTTTTGAGAGATTCTTATAATATTATAAATTTTTCTGAAAAATTTTATTCAAAAATATGAATTTTACATATGAGTTTACTTTAAAGGAGGGACCAAAAGTGAAGATGTAAAATTTTTGAGGGACTAAAAATTAAAGAATTTTTTTAGAGGGACTAAAACGAAAAGTTAACATATTTATAGGGATCAAATACATAATTAACCCTTATAAAAATCATACTAATTGTTTTTACATTTTATTGTAAAAATAATCAAAATTCTCTATTATGAGTACTAAATATTCAGAAAAATTAATTTTTATTTCGTCGACGTTTTTGGTAAATAATTATGATTTAATTATTTTAATTATAGGTGATAGAAAACAATTTTTCTCTTCAAAAAATAACACATTTAACTATTAATTTATTGATTTGGTGTATCAATACACTCAAATTTATGGGTGTACCATAGAATATGCCTATATATAGGGCTTGTGATCAAAGATCGGATAGTTTAACGGATTTGAACTAAATATTTCAAAATTTAAAGGAACATGGTACAAATTTTATCGTAGGTAAAAGGAAAAATTTGTAAGATCAAAATGAAATTTCGTTAAAAAAAAAGTAAAAAATATATTTCAACCTAAATTCCAAATGAATAACTGAATAATGGAACCTTCATAAAACTCTTTCACTCATAATTTTTCTAATGAGTGTGACCTTACAAGAAAACAATCACTACAATCAGATTGCCCAAAACTTTCTTCTTTTTTGGGAAACAAAACTTCTATGAAACATATTACTAATAGAAACAAAAAAACAAAGAATGTGGACAAAACTAAATCCAAAAAGCAGAATCAAATTCAATCTAGTTAGTCCAAAAATGGATATAGAAATGTAACATAATAGTCTAAATCTTTTCAGCATTTGGGAAGATCAGAAGGTGGAGGTGGCAGCTTCTGATTGCGCCGTTTTCCATCCTGGACAATCCATGCCATTTTCAATCCCCAACTTGTATGCACTTCAAGATGACAATGCATGAACCAAACACCTGCTCATGTATCATCAACATAATATCAATGTCACAAACATTAATATTAAATCATATCCAAAATCCAAATTATGTAAATTTTGATTTGCCAAGTAGTTGGACATTGTTAATGAATTATGAGAACTAAGTTCAATCCCTGAATGAAACAATTTTTAACTAGACTTTACTTATCTACAAATTACTTGTCTCCTTGTCCTCTAGGCCGGACGGTTAAGAACAAAAAAAATATATATAATATTACGTCAAACATATTTATTGATCGAAAAAATGAAATTTAGTATTTAAAATGTTGCCCACCTGGATTATCTGCAAGGAATCTCAAGGCCACCCATCCACCAGATGGAACACCAGCAGTATTCCTCTCAGCAGGATCAACCAAATTGAACTTAGCAGGATCCTTTTTAGGGTCAAAGTTTCCATTCCCTTGACCAACAATAAAGAAGTTAAAACCATGAAGATGCAATGGATGACTCTCAGCTCCAAGAATACTTGTATCCTGCAACACCAACTCCACTTTGGTATTGTATGGCAAAACCACCACCTTAGTTCCACTCTTTACCATGATGTTCTTTGGTGGTGTTCCAGTGTAGTTGAATTTAACAGGTGGATTAGAAGGAAAATCAGTAGTGAACACTCCTTTTGATTTGTTGAAGAAATGAGCTTGAAGTAAAGCAGTGTTTGGCATCACAAATGAGACATTGTTAATAGCTGCTGCAACTCTTGTGTTATTAGGTCCTTGACATGCTTGGTTTTTTGAACATTGACTAATACCTAAACCAACTGTGAAGAAAAAGTGCTTGTCAACAGTTTTCGGAACTTTTGCTGGGAATTTCTTGCTGTTCAAGCTACGAAGTTTCTTGTTGAAGTTCATTGCAAAGATAGTGTCATTGAATCTAGGAAGTGTTGGTCTAAAAAGATTAACAGTTTTGTTTTTTGACTTAGTGTTTGAAAGTGAATGTTTCTTGTACTCCAAGAAACCAATTGCTGTAGTGTTGTCAAATGATGCAGGACCTGTAGCATAAGGTCTTGAAGCAATGACAAATTTGGCATTTGGGGTTTTGGATTTGGTTTTGAGAAGGACATTGGTGGTTTGGCCTGGTGTGATAAGTACAATGTTTGTTCTAAAGGGCTTTACATAAACAGCATCAGCATCAACAACATGGAGGGTGTGATTAGCAATGCTAAAGAACATTTCATCATTGAGTGCAGCATTGATTATTCTTAGTAGATATGTTTTTCCTGGCAGAACCTTGAGCTTAAAGGTATCTGCACAAATAGAAACATTTAACAATTTGATTGAATTAAAATAATCACTAATATGGTTTTGAATGGACTATGTTTGTGCTTTTCTTTCAAATGTTCAACACTGACATAGATATGGACACCAGACACAACACTGACACATCGACACAAAATTAATCTGACAAAACGAAATAACTAAATGTAATCACATGTGTTGGTGTCGTGTCAGTGTTGGAGACTGGTACCTGTCGGATACTGGACACACTTTTAATCTAAATTGTTATACTACATACCTTTAGCTGAGCAGTTGTGGAGAGGACCTGGAAGGCCATTGATGGTATGAGCATCTGAGGTATTAGGTGCCAACCCTGTTTGTGTTGCTTGATTTATAACTGCTTCTGTGTCTGCTTTCCACCACTCCCCTGCCATGTTATCAAAGTTATTATACTAATTTATCAAATAAAAAAAATGTACACTTATAACATGTAAAGTTAATATTAAATTTTGTAACATATTTTGAGTGGTTTTAGCTTACCTAATACAATTGGTATTTGTTTGAAAGGATGAGGGAATGGGTAAGGAACATGCTTTTTGGGAAGAATGACAATAGGACCATGAAGAGTAGACCTAAGCCATGAAATATGTGCATGATACCATAATGTTCCTCTTTGGCCTATGATTGTGAATTTGTACACATAACTTTGTCCTGGCTGAATTGGACATTGCGTTATATATGCAGGTCCATCTGCCCAAGCACTTCTTACTTGACGAATTCCATGCCTGAAAAATTTAATTAAAATTTAAGTATACATTGACAGTGTAAAAACGTTTTAAATACATCTTCATATATGTTCAGACATTTGTGCATGTATTTTAGAATATTATACTATAGTCTATATATGATTGAATGATCGTGTAAAATAGTAATTAAACTTATAGAATCGTGGGACTAAATTGTGTAATACCAATGAATAGAAACATTGTATTGAACGTGGTTAACGACTTTCACGATGACTCTATCGCCTTCTCTTGCTATGATTCTAGGACCTGGAAATTGTCCATTGACTGTTACAATGCTCTTTGTTTGGCAAAGTCTTGTGACATTTTGCAATTTGATCTGCAGAAATGAAAATGGAATAAGATAACATTAAGTAAGTGTAAGTTAATAACAAAATCATTGAATTGAGTGCATTAAGTGTAAGTTAATATCAAAATTATTGAATTGAGTGCATTTTTTGTCAAAAAAAAAAGATTATGATAATGAAAAGTAAGACACATACGTTAAACTTGTAATGCCTTGTTCTAACATGTTTTGCATGTGCTAGTTCTGGCAATATCCACAAAGCACATAACACAATCAACATTGCTCTCATGAAGCTAGACAAGTTGAGATAAGCAGAATCCATTTCCATATTTTCTCTTTCAGTCCTTTTTTTTGTAGCTCCTTAACTAGAAATTGAGGTTGATGTTTTTTGTTTTGGATGGAGAAAACAACAAAATGATGTAGCTTATATAGTAAAGATTGAATTAGTGTTAATTAAATAATTAGGTGATTGAAAATGAATTAGTGTGATTAGATAATTAGGTGATTGAAAATGAGATATTACAAACTTGGTATAACTTGTGCAACAATGTTCCAAACTTTATCCATGCCACTTGCTTAATAGCAATAGAGTACTTTTCAAGCTAGATTTCATATTTTGTAACATCCTCTAACGATCTAACATCATTTTCTAATATGTCACTTTGTAAGACAATTAATCTATTAATCATCTAAAAATATGAATTAACTCAACATAATAAAATTTTGTATGCTAATTAATGGTACATGTCATAGAGATTGGACAGTGAAAAACCTAGGTAACTTTAGATATCTAATGAGATCATTATGTTTTCATGTTGTTGTGACATTGGAACAAATTAGTTAATGTAATTATTAGTAATAGATAAAAGATCAATTTGGTCAAATCAGATTAATATTATCTAATAATGTTTTGTATAGTTTGAGAGAGAAAATGAAAATAAATAAATAAATGTTGATAAATTGAAAGGGACTGTTGATCACAACCTGGGTTAGATAGACTTTGTTGCAAGGTAAACTTCACACATCTACCATTAATACTTGCTATTTAAGGAAGAAAAGGAAAGTTGCTATGTTCACAACCACATTGTTTAGTTACCAATGTCGGTTGTTAATTTCATAGTATTATAAACAAAAGTCTAACAGCTTTTGATGTTATTCTTGTTGAAAGTGAAAGGACATTTCCTAGGGAAAATTTAAAATTCATTTTCTAGTCCTAGGATTATATTTATAAGCATTTTATTTGAATCTTTAAGGACTCCGGCTGATTTTGGATCCACTTTTTAATTTTATAGTGATATTTTTATTGGTAGGAAACAGATTTAGTATTAAAGGTTTACATTTTACAACACACACTGCGCTATAAATATATGGACTTTAATAGTTTAAAAAGAGGTAGGACATCTAAGGGTGTACATAGATCAACACTAAAAGAAAGAATTACTAAAGGAACTTGCTTTTTCAAAATAGTTTTTGTTGTGACTATTATTCCAAGAGTCATTTACTATAATTTGGGTAAGATTAAAATAGAAAGGCTTAATTGCAGTTTTGATCTCCTGTTTTTTACCATTTTGCAGTTTTGGTTCCCTTATTTTAAAATTCGACAGTTTTGGTCCCTTCATCGTATTTTTGAACTATAAAAATGTGATGTGATAAATTTTAAATGTCGTGGAATAATCTGAAGATGGAAAAAGATCAACATCAATGAAATTGTAACAAAACTCCCTTAAAAACATTATTTAAAACATATCATATCACAATACTTTAAACAAAATATTTGATAGAGGGACCAAAACTATCGAATTTTAAAATAAGGGGATCAAAACTGCGAAGTGATGAAAATAGAGGGATCAAAACTGTAATTAAGCCAAATATAAAAAAATGTGTTTGATTTAGTTGAAAGAAAAACACTCTCATGAGAGCACCACATCTTTGAAGTAGGGTCTTTTGATAAACCTTGTGTGGCCTATGTTGCCTACACCAATTCACCGTGCTGCCATGATACATCCTATTGCCTCTCTCTACTTCTGTGTTATGCTCTCTACACTCTGGTTTATATGTTCTGCTCATTGTGCCTCCTCCAGACCATCCACCGGCCACTAGCATCGCTTTTGGCTGCATCTATCGCTGCAAAAGATCCATTAAATAACCGCGCTTTACTGTGGAGGTTTTAAAAGAAACCCTAAGAATAATTTAAAAACAAGAATCAAAGTCTTCGGGGGTGTATAAATCATGTTAGTTGATCTCAAAAAATAGACAATTAAACTATTATGTGAGGAAGTCTCTCGGTTGATTGAAAGTCAACCGTTGTTAAAGTAGCCGATTAAGGGAGCTAATATTTTTTCAAGACCACTAACTTAATATGTGGGTCGTTAGAGTCTTAGAACCGAGTCAAAACATAGTGCGAATGGACAATGATACGTGAAATCTGTGTTCCTTGTTTGTTGAATCACTAACCACTTTAAGCAATGATGCAAGAGACATGATCTCCATAGAGTCGTGCACTAATGACTTTGTCAACGGACCATATCAATAAGGAGGAGACGAAGTTGAACAAGGGGCGTCATGATCCCATTAGCGAGGGAGTTATCATGCACAACTCGTGAAATTAGCAAAGCAAGGGCTCTTCACTTTAAGCGACGTAGTTTCGCAAATAGGCATAACTTTAGCTATAAATACTAAGTTCATACACTGTAATAGACACATCTAATCGATCAAACAAATCATTTCTGCATTTTTACCTATTTATCTTTCTGTCTTTATCTTTACTTTTATACATTATTTAGTGTAACTAAAAAACTCAAAACAACCGTACCTAAAGCCCTATTGGAAAAGTTAGGAAACTTACAAATAAGGGACATAGTTCCTCCCTAAATGTCAATCACAATTGAATGAACTCATCCGAACTAGGATAATCTCACGCGTCCATCAACAAACTCATAATATAAATAATTGACTATAGTAAGTCACCAAATTTTTGAATCAACAATTGACCAAAGTATAACATTTTCTTACAAATTAATCAAGAGTAATAAAAGCACTGTTTAATGAGTAATAAGTGCAAATGTCATAGGAGGATGATCAACTACCTATGATAGTATCTTAACTACTACCTCCATGGTGTTGCTACCATTCTTTTCTTCCTCTCGTTCAAAAAAGGTTGAGAGTATTTTATTGCGAGATAATGAGTGAATGTGAACTCTACGAGTAAAATTGAAATTACAAAACTAATAAGTAAAATACCCATGTCCTTTGGAATGGTAGGGTAACCCGAAGTCATTGTATTGTTCCCAATTTTTGTCCATTTCTTTTGTCAAATTAGACTCAACCCAAAGCTTATTAGATGAAACGAGTAAATGGGACTGAATCGGGTTTTGTACACAAAATTCAAATTGCCATAATCTCTTTTCCTTAACTACAAGAGAGGTAGAAACATCTAGGTATTATGGGCCTTTTGATCATGTGGAACATCTAGGTATTCAAGAATAAATTCATTTATGAAGAGAGACAACTTATTCAACATTTTATTACACTCCCTCCGTCTCTTAAAAATAGTCGTTTAAGGTTTGTGCACGGTTATTAAGGAAATGATTGATTGTGTTGATTTCAATGGTAAAATTAATATCATTTATTAAAATACCCTTATTAATTGTAGTTAGTGGAGTAGTTAAGTTTGATGAAATTCAATAAAATAAGGGTATAATAATGGAAAAAAATAATAAATGCTGCATTGATATTCTAAAGTGACAATTATTTTGAGAAAAAGAATGATAAAAAGACTATTATTGTGAGACGGAGGGAGTATCTTCTGATTATGTTCACAGACCCCTATCCTTCTTCTACATACTTTGATTATATCTAAGTGTTTAATGTTGATGACAATGCTTTCACTAATCCAGGGAAAACATGTAAGGAGGTCTTGTCTATAATTTTCATGAACTTTTCAGTTTGGGTTTTATGGAAGTATATGTTGGTCAAACATGCTTCACGGAGATATCCATGTATGTCCTCTTTGTTGGTCTCAAGTTGCTGTTAAGTTTGGATTTTGAAAGGTGCTATTCAGATTCACTTCATGTGGTTCAATTGGTAACATTGGCACATCATTTTCATTATTATGCCAATATTTTGGAGATTGTTAGAGATTATATAGGAAGATTGAAATTTACACTCAAACGCATTCTTAGGAGGTAATATTTGTGCAAACATTCTAGCAAAGGTAGGAGTTAACTATAGGTTTAATAGCAGTTTTGCCCTCTATGTTTTAAGAAGTTACGATTTTGGCCCCTTAACAAAATAAAATACAAAATCGCTCTTAAGTATTGTCCTTTTTGCAGTTTTGGCCTCCCATGTCAATTTTGACCAAGTCAAAGCTGACGTGGCGTGTGTAAGTTTTATTTTATTTATTTTATTTTTTTAATTATTAAAAATAAAAAAATTAAAAATTTGATTTTAAAAAAATACACATATGGCGTCCACGTGTGCATTGACTTGGTCAAAATTGGTCTGGGGGCCAAAACTGCAAAAGATGCAATACTTAGGAGGCGGTTTTGTATTTTATTTTGTTAAGGGGTCAAAATCACAACTTCTTAAAACATAGAAGGTCAAAACTGCTATTAAGTCTTAATTATATAGATACCATTGTTATGACTTAGGTTCATGAACCGCCTTCGTGTGTGTCATTGACCTTGCTAGTTGACATTGTTGGTGTGTTTTTATTATGGCTTTGTTTTCTTTCTCCTTTGTTTCGTTTTTTTTTTTGGGTCTTCTACGGTACACTCGAATATATGTATGTACCGATACTTCAAACTAAAATGACTAATAGTTTTTTGACAGCATGGAACAAGGAAGTTTGACCAGATTATAGATTTAGCACTACCAAACTTGTGAGTTTTGTACTTTTAAGTTTTTATTTTATTTAATTAAATTTGATTTAACTGAAAATAAATCTGAATCTTTGAACTCCATTCAACTTCTTCTCCTTCATAACCAGCATTTCAAGCGAAATTAATGGAGAGAAAGAAACGAAGGAATGAATATAGTACCATAGTGAGAAAGAATTAATGCTATTAATTAAATGAAGTTTTATTCAAAGATAGAGATGAAATTGGTACATATATGAACTTCTATGTGTCCCAAAAAAGAAAAAGAGAGTACGTTTCAGATGATGAAGGTTGGAGAGGAGGAAATTGTGACGTCAGTTACTGATTTTGCATCTCAGATGATGAAGGTTGGAGAGAAAATAGTGATGGTGGTTACTGATTTTGTTTAGTTTTAAATTAAAAAATAATAATTAATTTCTCAATAAATAATGTGTACAATTTCTGGGGGTTAAATTGAATAATGCTGACATGGATTATTTAATTGAAACGTCACTCTTTTATTGGTCAAGTATTTGGGAGTACAGAAACACTCATTTTGTTAGGAGTACAGTAGAAATTGTCTTTTTTTTTTTTTTATCTTATGTAACCAAAAACAAAACCACGCTTTGTTTGGGTTTACACTTAGGGGGGTGTATTGGATTGAGATTTTAAAAGATTGTTTTGACAAACAAAATCCTGCAGATTTTAAAAGACTTTGTGAGATTATACTGATTCTATAGGATTTTAAAAGACTTTCTTTTAAATGAGATTTTACAATCAGGATTTTAATAGATTTATAACACAGATTTGCTAAGATTTCAATAGACTTTATGAGATTTTAAGATTTGAAAGAATCACATGGATTCTTAAGGAAAATTCAAAATAACAAGAGTAAATGAAAAAAATTACGAACTTTTACAATATGGAACTAACTAATAATAATTATAATAATAATCAGTTACACAAAATAAAAAAATAAAAAAATATAATATAATATTTAAATAATACTAATAATCATAACAAAAACGCTGCACAGTAGTGTACTATTTAACAACAACAAAATATTAATTCCTTAAAAACAAAATATTACCAGTGAGGGAAACAAATCTAACAACAACAAAACAAATCTGCTAAAAAAACAAATAAGGATAAAAAAACAACAGTGGGGGAAAAAAATCTGAAATATTTAACAGTGAGGGAAAAGTATGCAACGCGAGGGAAAAGTATGCAACACGTACAAGAAAAACATTCGATAATAAAAAACAACAAGGTAAAGGTAAAATGTTCAAATGTATGGTGAACATGGAAACAATGATGACTTATGAATAATAATAACAAGAAAATGGTATGAGTCTGGTTTGAGACAAGAACAAAACAAGAATTATGGAAGTCTCGAAAAATCTCAAGGATATTTGTGAGATTGTTGAATGAACATCTTATGTGTATTTTTAGATAAAAAGTCTCACAAAATCCATTCCATACAAGAATCCATTAAAATCTGTATATTTTGAATACCAACAGATATTTTATAAGTTAGCCGAAATCTCGTTTGAATACCACCAGATTTTGTTGCCCTGTATAAAAAGTCTTGATTGTCTTGATTGAATACCACAAGATTTATTTATATTCTATAAAAGTCTTGATTGAATACCACAAGACTTTTTTATTTTTAAAAAGTCTTTTAAAATCTCATGAAATCTCAATTCAATACACCCTCCTAAGTGATTGTTCAAAAAATCCCTTCAATTGTTCGCATTTTTATAAGAAAAAAAAGTCATCATAGATTACAACTAGATGCATTTTTACATACAAAAAATATCGATGAAAAATTACGACTCGATCGATTGAACAGTTTAAGAGGTTTATTAAACAATCACCCTACCAATATGACAAAACATTACTATAGTTACTCTAGCAACGTTGCAAAAGTAATTTCGGGGTGATCTTGAATGTTAAAAGTATTGTGTATGTTCTAGGCAATTAACTAAAAGAATTGTTTAGTCGTTTTAAAAGGGACAAATAAAAAGTATTAGACAAAAGAGAAATGTTACATGTCACCAAAGCTTCCATGTATGAAAATATATAACAAACTCTTTTGACAGAAAAAAATATAAGAAACTTAAAAATGGTTATCCATATTTATGTATATACATGAATAAGTGTTTATCAATAGAGAATCAGCAAAGAAGTAATTGTATCCTAGCCTACCACCTACATATTTGTACTTTTCGTGCAAATAAATTCGTATAAACAAGTACATTTTCAAAAAATAAAAGAAAATATACAATTGCAATAGCAATTTCTTTCATTTTTATATTGAAATATTGCAATTTCAAATGTAGTAACAAAATAATAGAGTGCATGAACCAAGAGACTGCTTGTTGATTTTAAGTTCCTGACAGCCTTCTCCAAAGTTGATTTCTACCAAGAGGTCCCTCATTAAAATCGCATGAGGGGAATGGACCACAACTTCAGAAATTTGAATAAGCTTTAATTGGACCACACCTCAATACAATCAATGTTGTTCAATAGGTCCTTCAAAATTACTTTGGTTTCTAAGAAAACCCATTGAAAATTATGATCTCATCATGCTTTACGCACAAAAAAACTGATCAAAAAATTACAACCTGATCAATTGAGCAATTTAAGGGACTATTAAGCGACCATTCAATACAACATGTGGGTTTAACTATACAAAACCCAATACTTTTTGACCCACCAAATCACATCGTACGTGAGCCAAACCAATCCTAGATTTCACAAGATCAAATTCCATCCACATATTCTGTTGTTGGTGATGCCCAATGATAAATGACTCTACACCTAATAGATCAGAGTTCCCAAATGTGAAGCAATAAACTGAATCATTCCCCACAACCCGACCAGGAACCCGATATAAAAGTTGTTCGCCCGAAACCCTCATCTCAGCTCCGTCAAATACTAAACTAACACTTGGCAACTCGGGTAATTTTGATTGGTTCAATGGAACCCGATAACAAAGATCCATCGCTACTTGAAACGCAAAATTCGGATCATCCAATACACGTAAAGTACTATTTGTTTGATTAAGAAACTCTTCTCTCAACACACTATAAACCGGCCCAAGTAAGAACGTAAATTGAGTACCCAAATCAAACATAGTTTGACCCGCTCCAGTATGATCTGGAGCGAGCATATCATTAGACAAATTAAGCAACTTATCTGAAACCTTAATTCCCATAAGCCGAACCGTGTACGCAGCCCGATCAAAATAGGGCAAAGGAGTGGATATTTGAACCAAAGGAGTATAATTCAACGACCCAACCCATGAGAAATTGGATTCCCCGAGCAGCAATATACCCGAGAAATCCGAACCCGATATACAATACGAGAATTTGGGTATCTTAAGCTGAGAAACAAAAGAAAGTGACCCGAGATTCATACCCATTAACCCGGTTGTGTTAAAATCTCCATCAGGATTTGTGCTAATGCTGGAGTCCATGCACCCAAATACAATTCCCAGGTTATCGGATCCTCCAAACCCGAATGAATCAGAAGCAAGATTCCCTTCAGAGGAAGAAAAATCTGCGTATGAAAGAGTTGCATGGCAATGATTGTTGGAGTCACATGAAGCAGGTATGGGAAAATCTCGGGTTTGGGTTGTGCATGTAGATGAAGAACAAGAAATAGGTTTGTAAGAAGAAGAAAAATTCGGGTTAAATACCGGGTCAAGCATGACCCGATTTGTTGAGTTGTTGCAATGAAGCCATGAAAGTTCACTTCCTGTGTCAATGACTAATGACACGTTTTGTGGAGGGGTGCCAATAGTAATTGAAACTGTGAGACTAACATTGTGATGAAACCTAAGCTTGTTTGGTGGTCTTGGAAGATAACCAGATGAGATAACTTGTGATTTGAGTGGTAAAGTTAGGATCTTTGTTTGTGTTGTGAGTGGTAAAGTTTGTAGAATGAAGAAAATGAGAATTTTGAGAAATGAGTTTGTGAGAATGGTGCATCTCATTATGGTTTTTCACTTTTTGAAATGATGCAAAATTGGTGCAAATGTGTGAATGTGATAATGTTTTGGTTTTTGGTTTTGAGATGAGTTAAATGATTGGTAGATTTTGAGTAAATTTTAGGGACAAAGTAAAGTATATGAAAGACTTGATGTTGTTAACTTATAGGGAAGAATCTCAATGGTTTCATTGGTTTGTTTTACTACACAAGAAAAAGATCTAAGAAATAGTTGAGATGAGATCTATAGTTAGGATGGTATGCTACAACAAGACTTTGGTTGTACCATTATATTTTGGTACCTAATTAACATACTTATGTTTCTTGTTTGGTATGTGAAAGTTCATGTGTGTCGATGTATGTATATACTAGTGTACTAGTATGTTAGATTTGATTTCATTCTGCTGACATATGTTTTTGTTCTTTGTTGAATTTAATTATGTTTCATGATGTGATTCTGAGGTTGCTTTGTTTATACTAATAATTTGGTGATACTAACATGGTTTAAATGGTATACATGTTATGCTGTCTGTCTAAAGAAAGACATGAAGATTATTATATGTTTTCAATGTAACATTACTTATTTTAGTTATATTGTAAAAAATATTATTATTTTAATTTTAATTCTACCTCCAAATTAACATTATGTATACTGGTACAAAGTTTTCACTTTTGTTTACATTTTTTTTTTATTCTGTATAAAATAATAACTTAAAGTTACACATAGTATGGGACCAAAGAAGTACTTCCAGTAGATGAGATCAATCAAGACCCTATAGTTTTATTATCTGCTAGCCTTAGCCCCACCTTATGGTAGTTGAAGTGTTGAATTGTTAACTGTTATATGATTTTTTGTCAAAAAAAAAAAAACTGTTAATAATTTGAACATCTAAAAAGTAATAAGGCTAGTTTCTGTGTTACTGAAATATTAGAGAATGTTGCACTTTTGTTTAATCAAGTAGTGTATCTAAAAATGATTTCTTTCGACATTTGTTTATTTAATAAAGTAAATTAAGCAGAAACCGAGTATATCTCTTATTTTTGTGGTGTATTTGTTTCGAATCTAGGTCATTGTTAAATATTAAATATGAGTAATATATCATACATTAAATAAAAAAAGTGAATGTTGAACATTTTATAAATAAGATGATCTAGAAACTTAATGCTTTAAGATTTTAAGTTGAAATGTGGTGTTTCTCTCATTTACTTGATTATTCAAGCCCTAGTATGATCTATTAAGACTCCCTCATAACCCAAGAAGTCATCAAAGTTGAAGAGTTAATATACAACCAAATGATTTTTAGGAAAATCGACAACTTAGCACATCTATTAAATAAAACTAAAAAAACAAGAGTTTCTTAAATTGTAGGTAAATTCTTAAATTTGTTAAAAAAAATGTAGTAAATTTTATTCAATGACATGTGAAGGAGATATACACTAGAGGACTTGTACCTTCATGTTGTAAAGCTCCATTTTGATTATTCTACGAGGGAATAATTGCAAATTAAGAATATATGATATGATGATGGCACACACACTTGTGTCAAAGGCATGTCTTCAATAGCAGCCTTTCTTGGTGTTGTGCTAAAGAACGTAATGCCTTGCTTGATCACGAAATTGGTTTTTAAAAAAATGATTCTGCTTATGTGTGTCTCTTCTTAAATAAGAAAAGCATACCCCCTCTAGGATGTGCTTTAGTTTGAACACGTAGATGTTTACTATAATATATGGACAAGTTTTTTTCGACCAAATTATGTGATGGACAAGTTGCTTTAAATATTAAATATCACTCTTCATTGTTTTTAACTTTTTCTTATTAGTATATTGTTTGATTAAAAAAACTCTTTCTTTTCCTAATACCTTAGATCGGACTTTTAAAAAGTGAACAGTTTATTTTAGAGTATGAAATTTTTTAAATGGCAATATATATATATATAGGCAATTTCTATGGTACACCTAATAAATTTGCATGTATCGGTACACTAAATTGTTAAATTAATAATAATAATCAATACATTGAAAGAGCTGTCAAAAGACACTCGAAAAAGACCCCAAAGAGGGCAGAACCCTAAGACCCGCAAGAGAGCTCAAGGGAACGCCGCAAACACACCTCAAAAAAGGAAAAAACACAAACAAAAAAACAACACCAAGAAACCGGCGAGAGAAACGGACGGCAGCCACTGAGCACCACCAGACACCTGCAAGAAAAAAACAAAAGCAAGCAGACAACCAAGAGGCCACACACGAGAAGGGAGAGGTGAAAAACCCCCACCCAACCCCATCAGGCTCCCAAGGAAAACCACCACCATAAAACCCTACCGGTTCCAGCACAAAACGGGTTGCGTTTCCCACACATAGAAAGAATAAGAACTAGCAGGACACTTAACCAAGAACCACTTCCAAACTAAGAGTTTCACTCTATCCACCACTGATTTTAGAGCATGTAATAAATAATACTAATTATTGAAAAAATAAATACATGATTGGTGTTGCATGTAAATGAATAAAACATCGTGGATACATTTTCTTTCTTTGAAAAAAAGGGAATAAAACTTTATTCAAGAAATAATATATGTACAATCAATGTGTGCGCAGAAAATAAGTCAACATTTTGTCAAAAAAAACAATTACAATACAAGGATCGTTAAAAAAAATACAAGGAATTAAGACAAGAGTCAAAACTGAAAACCAAGCAAAACAAATGAAATTTCGACCAAACATTACTCGAATTAGGACTGAAATAGACGTCGAGGAAAGAACGCCAAGACAATTTGGGCTATGTTGGAATAATCGTCAACGTCATATTCGAAGAAATTGTTCTTTTGTAAAAAAACAATATTTAATTTTTTTTCCTGTTGTATTTGATTTCGAATTATCGTTTTTATAATTATTGTTAGCTCTTGACTCATCTTTGTAGTGTTTGTTTTATTTATGTTAATGAAAAGTATTAAAACTTACGAGGCAAAATAAATGTCAATTGGATCGTTGAAAACAAAGTGGATCTAAATCGAACTCTTGTTCTGCAAACAAGTCTTGTACATCCTTGTCAATCTCAAGTAATTTATATTGATGATGGACATCAAAATGTTTATTAGATGTGAACGAGACATAGGGCTCTCCGTAGTAAATATGAGTCACTTTGCTAGTGGATTCGTTAGATAAACCAAAAAATTGTGATTGAGATGATTCTTCAACCCCTATAATAATATTATTGGACTTAATAACATTTCAAACATGCTTATCCATTGATCGAATTGAACAATAGATTCTAAAGAAGGAGTATAAGGAGAATACATGATGAAGAAAATGATTGAAGAGAATTGTATAAATGAGTAAGAATGATTGTGGTTTGTGATGAAAGGAGAAGTTGTATTTTTGTTTTGAATAAAAATAATATATTTTAATACATTTTGTGACAAAAAAAAAAAATCTCGCCATTCCATTTGGCGTGAGGCAAAAGAAAAATATGTAACATCACGCAAGTGACAAAGAAGAAAAAATAATAAATAAAGAAGATAACATGCCATTTGGTTCGACGTGACATCCCAGTAAATGAACAAAAAAAAATCCATGTAAAACTAAGGTGCTTATATAAATATTTATTCAACTAGATCAGTAATTTTTTTGGTATAAAAATTAAACTCAGAATTGAGGGTGCAAAATAATAAAATGAGTTTGTAGTCTGGCTTAATCTTACGATAGAAATTACAGAGGACCGACAACACGGGATAAGTAAAAAGTTTATTTTATATTTTTATCCTATCTTTTTGAGACATAAAACAGGAATATTAATATAAGATATGATAAGTTTATGATATTTTGTCATTTTATCTTAACCATAAAACAAATTCCTAATAAATGAAATTAGAGAACCCTATTTTTAACCACCATCACATCAAAATTTTAATGCAATCAATTAATTGCGGAATACTCGGATATGATAATATATAACTGAATTTTTCCTTAAAAAAAAACTAAATTTTCTTTCTTCAAAGAAAAAAAAACTTACGACAGTTGTACCATTAGTAGCTTTAGAAGATGGTTTGACTAAATGTGAGGATTCATTTCTCCCTTAAGGATATATCAATAAAGGTAGGTTCGAGAGTATGAAGGAGAGGGGAGAGAATAGGAGAGGAGGAGAGAGTTTTTGGAGTAGGAAATATAGATGAAAATCGAAAAAAAATTCACATTTTTAATATATTATTTTTTAGAGAATAATAAATTAATGTTTATAATTAATATATTTATTTTTATCTTATGAATACTATAACCACGTAAATTAAATTTGAAGAATTCATATCAAACCTCCAAAACACCTGAAACCGTCGTCCAATACAATTTTCAAGTTCTACAAATGAAGAAGATTTTGTAATAAGAAAAAAAATGAATCCTCCCAACATATTTGCTCTTCAAATAACCCTCTTAGGTTGATCTAGTGGTATTGACTTGAGATCTGTGAGTGTGCTCTTCCTTGAAGTCTCAGACTCGATTCTCTCTAACGTCAATTTAGATGATAAATTTAGCTTCTTTAAAAAAATATTTGCTTTTAAATTTTTTCAATGCTCTTTCCTTCCTTTCCCTTTTAAACTTGTAAACAAAGTTTAATTTTTTCTAGACATAAATTAAATAACTGCATTGGTTTCCTGGTTCCTACGTGGGTTGACTGTTACACAATGCTCTTTTATAGTTTTCTAATATTACTATTTAATAAATACACATTTCCTGAGATTAGGGTTGACTGTGGTCACGGTTTGTAACAGTCACACACGTATAAGTCATAGATGTGTGTTTCTTTAGTTTACGACCCTTGATCTTGATTTATTTTCATATCCTTAAAAGTAGCATTTTGTTTAACATTGCTACTTCTTGGTTTATCTGACATGTGTATTGTTGCACACATTAAAGAAATTAAAAATAACAACTTTTTATTGAAACACAACAATTAGTTATTAAAAAATTATATATAGTCGTGATATAAAACTTTGTCTTAGTCCTATAAGCATATTTCAGTTAACAGAGACATCCATTGTTATATATAAAGATTGAGGTTCAAACATAGAACATCTCACTTATTCATTTTAAAAAAGATGAATTCTAACCACTAAACTACCTAACTATTGAACAAGGCATAGTAATTAAATGACTGCGTGGCCAATATTTGAGTCCTCCTTCGTTGTTTACAGTGCTGTTAATAAATGTCGAATCCTTCAGCACATGTGTTGTTACTTTGCTTAAGGAGACATCATCATGTCTGGGTCCAAGGACAAGTCCTTTTTTGAAGTATGTTCCAAATTTAATCTTAACAGGGTTGAAGCATTGGATTGTAGTCACTGCTTCTTTTCTCATTTAGCAATGGTAGAACAACATAACAGTATTTCTACGATTCCAGGTGCTAAAAAAAATAGGAAAATGTTCCTTATATATCTAATGCTATTTGATATATTGAGACAGAAAGAGATTAAAATATAAAAGAGAGAAAGAAGTAATGGATGTAATATGTAGGTGATAGAGAGCAAGACTGTTACTAAAGTTTTACAGATCTTAAACATAGTATGAAAAAAAGCCTTTTATATTATATCATAAATTTTTTTCTTCTGATAAATGATGAATGAGACATGCATTAGTTATGACAGTTGACATCTCAGCAATGTTGGCACCCCAAAATATCGTGTGTCAAATACACTTTATTCTATATATTATCAATAAAAAGGAAAAACAAAACAAAAAAAAGTTTGAGGGCTGAACCTAACCCAAATTTATCAAGAGCTCTTTGTTGTGATTTTATTAGTTTTTCATTTCGTTTTTTTTAATAAGAATTCTCTTTAACAAAAATCAAGAATTGAATTGGAATAAAAGAGCAAAAATAGATTCAATATGGTACAAGTTATATACATTATTCATGTGTGCGGTGTACAATATTTCAATTGGAAAAAGGCAACAATTCGTTAATATTATTCACGTGTGTATGAAACATGCTTCAATTGTAAAAAGCAAAAATCAATTCAATTAGAATTCAATAATGGTAAGAATTAGTGAATTCAATAATGGATTCAATTGGAAAAAACATAAATCAATTCAATTAGAATTCAACACATGAAGCAATTAGAGAATTGAAACAATCATTATCAAAGATAATTGGAATAAGGAAAAAAAACATAAACTTAAAACAATTCACCTGAACAGAGAGTGATTTAAGAAAATTGTGGAATCAATAATGATTTTCTTACAAATTACAATTGCCTGGTTTTGGTTTTGGAACTTTTTGGTTTTTCTCATCTCTTTTTCTAATTCCACAAAAAGAGTTTTTGTTTAAATGTATTTTTAAGAGTTGGGTGTTTTCAATTACACAAAAAGAATTTTTTTTATCTCTTTAGGAGACCTAAAGAGATATGGGGGGCCTAAAAAGTAATCTTCTTGTATAAAAGGCTTTTTTTCCTATTTTTTCAAGTTGGGCCGAGATAAGGATTTTAATCTGGTCATACTAATACGAATTGCTATACGCAACCCAATTTTTCTTACTTTTGCTAAATGCATCCGCCACTAATTTTTTTTGGGCCCCCTATGGGCAAGGCCCCTAGGCCGTCGCACCCCAGACCTATGCCTAAGGCTGGCCCTGATAGAGAGAATGAAGGGTGTAAATGAATGTTAGTTTTTGCAAGAGTGTTCATAAATCACTACTCTAAAACATAATCTAGTAATTTACCACATAAATTACTAGAATGTGGAGAATTAAGATATATATGGTCATCCAAATTTTTAAATTGCGTGTTGACACAAAGTAACAGGATGGTCATGATTCCCATTGGATTCCACTTCAAGATTTGATGCAGTCGATAGGTACACGAGTTCACGTAGTCATGTATTAGAAGCCGTTCAATCAAAATTGGATGATAAAGATTTCAGTTCACTATTTTTAAAATATAAATGAAAATATTATATGTTTTTCTGGGCCATCCGATCGAGGTTGGACAACCATTGACATCTTAACGAGGTAGAAAACATTGACAACAAAGAATCCAATATGATTTTACGGTGACGACAATTGGTATTCAATATGCTTTGGTATTGTATATTGTCTTCAACATCATCATGATTCTATGAGATGGGTACTGAAACCTTCAAAAGTATCATAGTTTGGTGTTTTAGACTGGGAAGAAGCAATGACGGATCTTCCTTGGGACCGTGGCACCCCCAAATTTTGTAGTTCTTGTGGGGATTCAAACCTGCACTCGCTATGCTGCATTGAAGCAAAATAATCCATTGGAGTGGTTAACAATTTTGACAATATCTTATGACAGCTTAATACAGGGGCGAAACCATATATTTAAAGCTAGGGGGACTGGGTATAAGGAACATTTTTTGTAACGAACATGGAACATAATTTGATTAAAAATTTAATTTTGTAAATGCAAAAGATATATAAGAAATCCTAAAGGCCTAAACTAATATTGTCAATTTTTTGGCTCAGTTTGGCATCATATAAACATGTGGTTGGATATATCGATGACATCCCCCTTAAGTGTTAGGGATCATTTTTGCTTGTGGAGCAGCCAAGGCTCGTCGTTCAATTCTTCAGGTTCTTTGGTTTGCATCTGCGTGGGAAATTTGGAAAAAAAGAAACAACGGACTATTTAGAGGCAAAGATTGCTCAATTGTTCCGATGGTTGATAAAATTAAGTTGCTTTCTTTCATGTGGTTGAAGGCAAAGTTTCCTTCTCTTCCCTTGAACTACCATGATTGGTGGCTTAGTCCTTACACCATTTTGAACATTGATTAATTGTTTTTTGTTATCTTTTTTGTTGCTGTAAATATTGTTGTGATTATGGTGTTCTTTTCTGGCATACCTTGTGCTAGGGAGAAGCTTTTGCAGTGGTAATATATCTCATTTTGATATCTTAAAAAAAAAAAATTCTTGCTTTTTAAAGAAATTTATAACTATATTTAGTATGAGAGACATTAATAGGTAAGTATAGTTATCATACAAGTATTGACTTAATAGTAGAAAAAATAACATAAGTAGGAAAAGAAAACAAAAACACCAATGTATAAAGTAGAAAAATAATAGTGCATATGTTCTAGGGTTAAATGTGTTTTTAGTAAATAACAAATTATTCAGGATAACCTGAATTTGATTCTTGAGTAGAACAATTATTTGCCAAACTTTAGTTACCTCTCAGCAAAACTCTAAATCACCGTGATTGCTTTATCTTGAGAATCAAAGGATTAATACTAAAAGAGAACGACAATTAACTAAATAGAAGAACTTTTGTACGAGTGTGAAAGACATGCGATTTTTGTCACAGGAGATAAAATCCATTAAAGACTAAATTATATTAATCCCCTATTTTTATTTTAGGTTTTAATTTGCTCATTTTTTACCTTAAAATAGTCTTTTATTTTGCAAAGTTATATCATTGTGTTTCATTCTATTTAAAATATGTTGTGGAAAAACCATATGAAATAATGTAAAATAATATAACATATAAAACTAATGATATTGGTTATCAATTAATCTAATAACATGTAAACATTTTAATTAGATTAATTGGAGGGACCATACCTTAATATATATTTTGTGAGACATTCTATTATAACTTAATTGTAGTATACAAAAAAATTTGTTAAAAATATAGGGAAGACCATGGCCTCCAAAGGCCCCCCCCCCCCCCAAGAGAATAACTCAAGATCTTCCACTAGGTAGAAGCCCACAAAGCAAGGCCCATTAAGTGAAAGCCCAAGTGAATCCACCTTCCGCATCATCTCCAATGACCTCTTAAGATGGCGCAACATTTCATGGAAACTGTTCAGTGTCCTCGGCACCTATATAATGGGCATTATGCGTCACCCAGGTATGTTCACTGTTCACCACTTTTTCACTTAACCACCTTTTTGAGTTACTGTTTTGAGCGTTATAGTGCTAACGTGCATGTAAGTACATTTCTCCTCCACTGTGAAGGCTCAACTTCCACCACAACGAAGCTTCGTGAACAACTGTTCCGTTCCCTCGATCGCCATCGGTCAAATTAGCTGGTATGGTATATTAGTGTCACAATAATGACTATTTTCTTAGCGTGATCCCACAACTGATAAATAGATCATTTTGTAAAACAAATATCGTATGAGCTATATTTTCTTTTAAGAACACAATTCTTTCTTTTTTATAGCAACAAAATGCTTTTCACTACATGTATGAGTATGAGGTTTATAAAAAAAAAACTGATCAAAAGTTTACTAAAAAAAATACCAGATAGATTGAACAATTTAACAGGTTTAAAGAATAAGACCTAATCGAAGTTTCCTAGTTTTTAGAATAGTAGTTAAAGAGTTCGAAAGTTGTTGTTGACACTTCACTATTGACTAAAAACACCAAAAAAATACTCAAATGCCCCATCCCATCGACAGTTAACTACCGAAAAAATTATCTGACGGTAGTTAACTGCCGATCCACAACCATTTCAACATATACATCAAGGAAAAAAAACCTCCATCGGCACTTAAGAGCCGTGAAGCTATTTCTTATGAATGGATTTATTTTATGCTTCATCTTTAGATCATCCAAATACAGTTCTGATATGCACAATACAATGATGATGTTAGAGAATTTCATAAGATCGAATTAGAGTAAATAAAGTTAACTTGAACTTATGGGGAGATGATCGAGAGATTTTTATCTGCATCACAGGAGTACATGCATTTGTTGGAGTCAGACTTAATGCAACATGAAAAATATTGCATCTGTTGAGATTGCAAAGCACATTCTTTCTCTCGTAAGAAACTTTATAAGTTTTTTCTGATCAACCAAACATGAATTTTCAAATAAATTCCTGCAAATAAATTGATCAACCAAAACCATATTTAGATTCATTTTGCAGGAATATCAACATTAAAAAAAAAACTCCTGAAAATAAGAGTTGAGTGTAGTGGAACTACCTACTACATCCGATATTGAATTCTAAGAGACACACAAGTACAACAGTGGGACTCAAAAGGAATGAATGAACACAAAGATGAATGATATAATAGCAATAACGCCTAGACTATGAAGCACGGATACAGACACGGACACCAGACACGACACCGAAACTGACAATTCGACACAGCTAATAATTTGAAAAAATCACATAATTAAGTGTAATTACAAGTGCCGGTGTCGAGTCGGTGTCGGACACGACACATGTCCGACACCGGGACACGCCTAATCTAGGGAGTGCCCGTGCTTCATAGCGTCTAGAGAAATAGCTCCATGGCACTTAAGTGCCGATGAAGTTTTTTTTTTTCCATGTATATGTTAAAATAGTTGTGGATCGGCAGTTAACTAGCACCGGTTAACTTCCGCGGCAGTTAACTACCGATGGGGGCATTTGAGTAATTTTTTAGTATTTTCAGCTAACAGGGAAGTGTCAATAGCAACTTTCAAAGAATTCAGCCAAAAATATGGGCCCATCAAATCTGCCATTGGATCCGACCAAAACTGACAACACTTATCGAGTGCAACCTATTTTCTGGTATGTGTTTTCCTGCATTTTGTGAAACAAGGTTGGTCGGTAGAGCAATCACGTACACTTATTTCATGCATTTATCACGTAAGATATTTTATAATTTCAATTTACATCAAAATGTGTATAAAAGTAGAGAAATAGACAAAACAGAATAGAGAAATATAAAGGGAAACATTTGCTAGTAGTGTATGGAAGGCTTCTGCTACTGATATTTATTTTCATCAAAGAAACTAACACTATCATTTAGTCTCCATCGCCAAATATTCTTGCAGTAGCTGAGTATGTTCCTAAAATACCACTTATCACCCCCACAATAATAATCAAAATGCAATTTGTTATCTGAAAAAAATAAAATAACATGCAATATAATTAGTCTCGTATCGTAATATAAATTAGGGTTAGACATGTTTTTAGTCTCTATAAAATTAAAGTTTTTTCCATGTTTAGCCTGTACAAATATTTTGTTTAATTTTAGTCCTTATTTTACTTTTAAAGAGGCTATAGGGACAAAAAACACACATTTTTGGTAACATAATTTCAAAATAAGGACTTCAATTGAAATGAGAATGTAGGGACTAAATTTAAAAAAAATATGATTTTATAAAGATTAAAAATATATATAACCCTAATATAAAACAAAAAATTATTACAAAGAAGAGCGGATTGAAATACCTGCATAGTTGGTAATCTGCTACTTTGTAGCTTAAGATAACATGCACAAGGATATATAAGTGACTGTCATGAAACATGAAGAATATGTAAACCCTTTTGCTTTCATGATTTATTTAAAATAATAAGAAAAGTAAACTTGAAGAGATAACTTACAACTAGCATTGACATTAGAGAACCAATTAGAGCCATCACAGAACCTGTGGTAAATTTGAACAAATAAAGCATTACTTAAACACTGCAAATTCATTCTCTGTCATTGTAACTTGCTTCCTGCTTCCTATAATTAGCATTGATCGAAGGAGGAAGAATATTGCGATAGTGGCATGTAAGAAAACAATGTGCATCATGGTTCTAAATTGTGGTTGCAATTGCATATATGCTGCAAAACTTTAGCAAAATGTGGCTGCAATTGCGGTCACAATAGGCGTTTAGGAGATCTCTATAACCTTTATAATGCAGCCGCAATTACAGTCATAGGCTATGATGTGTTTCTCAAAAAGTCACAAACAATGAAAAAACAAAGTAAAGAAAAGCAATACAACTATGAATCACTTACACAACAAAGGACACGACACTGACACTGACACGGACACCGGTGAAAAAATTGAAAATATGAATTAATTGAACGTAATCACATGCGTCATTTCGTGTCCGTGTCGGACACCAGAGACTCATTTTACTTACCAAAATATGGAAAAGAGAGGGCTACAAATAAACTTGCAAACACTAAAGTTGTTCCGATAAATATAGACATAGCATAACATCTTAGCCTAGGAGAAGGGACGACAAGTTCCTCTATGCTTGATGCAACAGGCAATAATATTAAGGCAATTTTTGCCAGAGGAGTCACAACCTATAAATAAAACAAAACACAGAAAGTTGTTAAAATTTGTCATATATGTGATAAAACATGAATTTAAAGTCAACAAAAAAAACAAGGAGATTAGTTTTGATTTCTTACAGTTGTCCAAATTGCTATCTGTGATGCATATAACTTTTTGGGCATGTTTAAGGTAAACTGGGATTCAGTTTTGTCACCAAACATTAAATAGCCAACTGCTCCTACACTGGTGTACATGATAAAACTAATAGCAAAACTGCACAAGAAAATAAAATTAATATGAATTGTTCTTGAGTAAAACTGCACTAATATTTGACTGTGAAAAATAAAAATAGTAGTTATTAATGTCAAAAAAACTTCTGTTGAAGGTTGGTTCCTTTAATTATGCAAAAATTAATGAGTAGCATCATGGTTTTAAACTGCGATTGAGGTCGCATTTAATTTGTGGTTATGTCGTGAACATTTGTATTACGGTAAAATGTAGACAAATACGGCTACAATTACAGTTGTGATGCCATTATGAAGACCTATAAAATCACAATATTGCATTTGCAATTGTTGTTGTGCACCGTAACTCAGGGCCGTATTTGAGGCAGGGCGAGGAGAAAGACCGTCCTAGGCCCAAAAAATAAGTTCAAAATTTGTGCCCCTAAATATAAAATTAAGGTTTAATATGTCTTTATCTCTTGTAATTTGAGCGATTTCTGGTTTTCCCCTTGTAAAAAAAATAGTTTAAATTTCAACTTTGTAATATGAAGATTTATCATTTTAGACCCTGACCATATGACTCTGCAGAATTTGATGAGGTGGCAGGCTAAGTGGCACGTTGACGGTGCATATCTGATTATGTGGCGCGCTGACTGTATAATTAATTTTGTTTTTATTTTTTTAAGGGTATATGTGGCATTTGTACCTATTTTTTAAAAAAAAAATAATATAAATTCATTTAAAAAATTTGAAAAATATTTTTGAAAATAAAAAAAATTAGAAAAAAAATATAGGAATTTATTTTTCAAAAACTTTTTCCAAATTTTTTTTTTGTATAAAATTAAAAAACAAACTTTTTAATATTTTAATTTCGAAAAAGATTTTATAAATATTCTAGAAAAAAAAATTGTATCCAGATTTTTATAAATTAAAATATTTTACAGAAATTTTTTTTTGTTGAAAAAAATATATTTTAAATTTCAAATTTGTTTTTTCTAACTTTTTTTTATTTTAAAAATTAAATATGAGAATTTAAAAAAAAACTAAATTCGCAATTTTAAATAGACTTTTTTCAAAAAAAAACTTTTCGAAAGTTTTATTACAGAAAATACTTTGATTTAGAATAAATATTTTTTTTCGAAAATCAGATTTAGAATAAAAATATTGGAAAATATTTTTGATTTAGGATAAATATTTTTTTTCAAAAATCAGATTTAGAATAAAAAAATTGGAATTTTTTTTCTAATTTTTATTTATTTTTATTTTCAAAAATTATTTTTCTAATTTTTTAAATGAATTTATATTATTTTTGTTAAGAAAAAGGTACAAATGCCACGTGTACCTTTAAAAAATTGAAAAACAAAATTAATTATACAGTCAGCACGCCACATAATCAAATATGCACAGTCAGCATGCCACTCAGCGTGCCAACTTATCAAATTCTGCACAGTCATACGGTCAGGGTCTAAAATGAAAGAATCTTCATATTACAGGGTTGGAATCTAAACTATTTTTTGTACAGGGGGTAAACCAGAACTCGCTCAAATTACAAGGGGTAAAGACATATTAACCTTAAAATTAAAGGTTCATTAAGTTGAAAAATATTAGAGTAAGTTAAAAGCATATACATTTTAATTGAAAAAAGACATATTAGGTAATTGAATATCACATTTTTGAACGTAATAAAAACTATCATCTTCAATAAAATTATTTTTACACTGAAGAAATTCAATTTCTTTTTATATACTTATTAATTATGGCTCAAATTGCAGGTTCGCCGCCTGCATGACACCAGAATCTTAAAAACAACCCTGCCCCAACTTATCATGAGTAGAAAATCAACCACTTATTTTCTTACAAGTTACAACAATTGCAATATTTTACTTTACTATATAAAATGAGAAAAATCTCAAATTTAAATAGAGAAATTTATGCTAACCTGATATATAGAACTAATGGGAATTTGGATTGATCCTTCATGGAAGAGTAGACGTTTGGAAAAACTGCATGGCCAGTAAATGCAAAACCAAAGAGACCAATTGATACAGATATGTTTTTAATGTCTAAAAGTTTGTTTCCTGGATTAATTAATCCAACTTGGTCAATTGCACCAACCCAGAACAAACAAAGTGCTACAATTATTGTTGCAAATATTCCTCCAACTGAATACAAAGGTAAACAATAATTAATAGCTACATTTCAAAGAGAGAAATTAAAAATGATATAGTTTAGTTATAGATGATATTTAACAATATTTTTTACTAATAGAGTATCATGGAACAATAGCAATTTGTTCAAATTCGGCTACGCTATGGAGCTGGTATAGTTGTTTTTAACAACATTGTAAAGAACATATAATTTTGATCAAGAAACTAACCTGAAATATATGAAAGCAGGCTTAGATTTTTCAACCAAACCGTTGGTAAAACAAGAAGAGCTGCGGTGATGGTGAAAATTTGATGCGTACTAAGTTCAGTGCCGGCTACGATCAAGCTGGTGTTGGGGAAAAGTGCTGAGAGATTGTCACTTACAAGTGTTAAAAACTCAACAGAAGCACCCTACAAATAAGAACAATGTACCTTTGAGCACACATTTGAGATTAAATTTAGCAATCTAACATATAGAAAGAATTGCAAACAGATCAAATCTTGAACTTACAAATAGTTCCAAGGATAAAATGATCTGCAGCTTGGACAAAACATAGTTGTTAGATTTCACTTTATATTCACAACTTCACACAAACAGACCAATGTACAAGTTGTTTTATATTGTGGTCAAATTACACAAATGTGGTCTCAATCATAGTCGTGAAGACAACAAAAACCTTGATGTCTTAGTCATCAAGATCACAATTTTATACTTTTTTCCAAACTCAAACTTAATAATTATATTATTCTCGTAAAGAGGGTTTTAAGCTATAGTCCTGATTGCTATCTAAGCAATTGCGACCGCTTTGGGGCCACATCAGCCGTATTTGGTTGCAATTCTTTACGATGTTGCAACCACGGCTGCTATTTAAAACCATGCTTGTAAACCTTATTATTGTACTCACCGCGATCCCCAAGCGACCGGCGATTCCAAAAGCAGCTTGGCCAATATCCGGATAAGTGTCGATTCCAGGGTAGCTTTGTAAACATCTCATCAATAAAATTCCAGTATAGCAACAAATGACAGTAAACAGTAATAGTAATGCAAGACTCAACCACCCTCCTTCTTTTACTGCATATGGCATGGTCATAAGTCCTATCCCACATAATAGATTGGTTCCTTTATTCAAAACAAATTTGATGTAAGTTCTAGGAGAAAATAAAGACACTCTAAGATATAAGCAAATGAAAAATTAATAATCGAACAAATTAGTCATACCATTAATTACTGATCGTGCAAAGGAACATTGCCTTGGTGTTTAAGTTTTTTCAGAAACAAGAGATATAGTTAAAGAGTTAGAATCATCATGGTTTTCCTTAGAGAGATAACTACTCTTCCTTGTTGAACCCATTCTCTTTAGGAAGATAATATGAAACAAATTTAGTGTGAGTTTGGAAAACACTAAAATCACATATTTAAGAAACTATATATATATTCAGTAATGCTATGTTTAAAGTTGGATTGCTATAACTTCTGGTTGTTGTGGAATAATAAAGCCCTAGCAGTGTATCTGAAAAGGATGTTTTTTTTTTTTTTTTTTTTTTTTTTTTTTTTTTTTTATATTTGTTTATTTGATGAAGTTAACCAAAATCATAGTACATCTCTTAAAACAATTACAAATGCTAAAGTTTCTTAGATTGAAGGTAAATTTTAAATGTAGTAAATATTATTCAATGTCATAGTACATTTCTTAAATTTTATTCAATCATTTCCTTTGGCTCGTACGATGAAATGTGATGCACAGGAATTGTACCTTCACAAAGTTTTCATAAAGAAGGATAATTTTCTCTTTAGTATCTACAAATAGTTTTCTACCCCACATTACTACAAAACTCGGATAAACATTTTAGTAGCCAAGCACAATGATAAAAACTCAAAGAGCACAATGTCTTTTTTCAAAAAATTTATAACTGAAAATAAAATAAAATAAATCATAAATAAAAGGCTAAATTGCTTTTTTGGTCCCTTAACTATTTAATTAGTATCGGTTTGGTCCCCTAACTAAAATTTGATTTATTTTGGTCCATTAAATTTCTCTCCGTTACTACTTTCCGTTAGTTTTATTAAAAAAACTTTAAAGTGTGGTACACGTGGCGTTTTAGCATTGGTTCTAGAAATTTTATTGTCTTTTTTCTCATCTTCTTCATCACCTTGATAAACATTCATCATTTTCATCAAATAAACCCAGAAAAATTCATCAACTTCAATAATCCATCTTCTACAATCAAATTTTCTCCACCAAAACTCAAATCTAGAATTTATTAGTGCAAAGAGGCATTAAACAAACTCATAATTCAAAAAACAATAAAAAAAAACACCAGAACAGTGAGGGGTGAAAAAAGGAAGAATGAGTTTGAAGAAGAATGGTTCACGCCTCCAAGAACACTTTCCTCCTACTACAACACAAAAAACCATGATCTAATTCACCATAAACAAATATCCATATTCATATTCAAATCCCTAACAATTCCTCCGTCGCCGCGAATTCTTCGACTGCCGGTGGTTCTGCTTCTGCTACCGCGGCAGAGCAGCTTAAGTGGAAGGAGAGTGAGTGGGAGAATATGGAAGCTGAGATTGAAGCGGAATTCAAAGCTAGTAGATCTGGTGATGCTAAATCTCATGTTGTTCCTATTAATTGTTGTTAGGATCTGATCTTGCTATCTCAGAACCCTAATTTGTTTGCGTTTTGATATTTGTTGCTTTGAATGAATAGTTTATGTGATTGTTGTTAGCTCTATTGAGAATAAACATTTTGAGTGCAAAAAACATGTTGAGTGCAAATCAACCCTGGTACCCACATAACACAAACCCTAACGTTTATTCGAATAAAACTAACAGAAAGGACTAAATGTAGGAACGGTGAGAAACTTAAGGGACCGAAATAAATCAATTTTTAGTTAGAGGACCAATCCGATACCAATTAAATAGTTAGAGGACCAAAAAGGTAATTTAGCCTAAATAAAATAAATTGCTTTGTCGAAATTAATCAACAATCCCCAACACCGAAATATGTAAGGTGAGAAAACAAATTCTTAATTATTTTTTTTACTAAAAATCACGTGTGCAGAAGTATATTTCCCATAAAAAAAAAACTATTTTTTAGGAAGGCAAACTAACCCACCTAAATTGATACCGAAGATAATTAAATATTAGATCTTGAGAGAAGCACACTCCATAGTTCAAAGTCTAAAAATATACTTATGAGACATAGAAATTGTGTTTATGTACACTTTGGAACAAGCACCGGGGGTGAATAAAGATACAACCTAGTTTTCATAAGCCACAAATTTGGTGCCAACGCCAGATAGTTTAACACACAGCTGACCGGTCGGGCTAGGCCAAACCTAATTGTTTTACAAGATTTTTTTTAAGAAGTCAAATTAGCCTCTCAAAATTGAGATTATGGAGAATTGAATCTGAGACTTTGAGATGAGCTATTTTACAAGAAACTTAATATAAGTTGATTGCTTTTCATCCTATGTTGTGTTTAAAACTGTCAAAGTACACTACAAAAACTTTCTTCCAGTAAGATTATGCATTTTAAGGGTGGTTGGTTGAGCAATCACTCTAATATAACTTAAAAAATAAAAATAAAAGGCCCCAACTATAATGTAATATGCCAACCAAGAGAAAGTTCCTCTTTAGGAACTTACTATTTGCTCATATGCATCTCAAACCGAACAAAATACCTCTAATGACAATTAACAATGATTCACTCCCAAACAGTAGTTAACTACTGTACCTCATGTTCTTACGTTTTATATTTACACACTTAAATATAAGTGTATTCTAGGAACGGTAGCTAACTACCGTTTAGGAGCGGCCGATAGTAAATTCTCGTTGAAAGTATTTTGATCATTTCAAGATATCTGTGAGCAAATGCGAGATGTCTAAAGAACAATTTTCCAACCAAATTTTACCAAAATGTTATGATTGTTTTTAAAACTAAGAAAATCGCTCTTCTCACAATAGAAATTGTAACAGCCCGATTTTCGTTAAATTTATTTTAATTAATTTTTATATGTGCTTATATATGATTAATTGCCTTTGTGTGTATTGCAGTTGGGATCATTGGAATTTGGTGCTAGAAGGGTATTTTGGTCATTTTGGACTTAGGGGTATTTTAGTCTTTGTGTGAGCAAAAGTAAGTTAGTAATTTCACGGTGAGTTGTGATTAATGAATTAAAAACTTTGTGAGTTAGGCCCATTAAGTGGTAAGGCCTTATGAACCCATGACATGAGAAAATTAGGGTAACATCATTCATTCACGAAATTTTAGAAAAGGAAGAGAGAGAAAGTGCAAGAGAAAAGGAGAAGAAGGTTAGAGAGAAGTTGTAGATCAAGAGAAGATTAAAGCTTCAAGGAGCTTAATTGAGGCCAAAGCTAGGGTTAAAATTCTCTAAGGTAAGGGGATAGTTTTCTATCATAATCTCTTTAGATTAATCTCTTTTTCCATCTCAATTCAAAAGTGCTTAATTGTGATAAGAGAATATTGTGAACTTAATTGATGACATTCGTGCTCTTATGATATTACTATGTTTGAGTATGTGAATTGAATGTTAATTGAGTTGTTAATGTAGAAATTGCATGTTCAAATGATATGGAAAGTGATTACTTGTGAATTTTGCTAGATTTGTGGAATTGTGATGGTTTGTTGTTGAATCCATGATTATGAGTTGTGATTGTTGCTGTGTGTTGTTGTTGATGTCATATTATGGATTGGGTATCAATCTTGTGAAATGGTTGTGGTTGAATTGAGTTGTTGTGAAGTTTTATGAAAAATGGGTGAATTGTTAGATTGTGTTGAATTGTCATTTGATTTCAAGTTTAAGGTGTTTTTGAAAGCCTCTTTGTGTACATGAACCTGTAAACAACCCTTGGAAACGAAATTGGATGTTGGAGGATCAAAAGTTGGGTTTTTGGGTAAAAATGGATTGAACTCGTGAAAAATTCTGCGGAACTGATGACTGGTCTCTTAAGCGAGCTCCAAGCGTGCAGCCACTGTAAGCTTCTAGAGTCTGGTCGCTTAAGCGAGCAAGCCCAGTTGCAACACCTTTTTGTTACGTATTCCGGGCATCCGAGGACCGTTCCGAGCTTTCTAAAATACTTCTTTCAACTTATTTAACTTCTGTTTTCACTCATTAACCTACTGGAACATCTCAAGACTTGGATTGAACTTGATTTATGAGATTGAACCAAACCTTTGAAAAACGTCCAAGATCGTCGATTTTTCCGAAACCCGTTTTTCTTTAGAAAAAGGGGTAAGGTTAATGTTGTATATTGTATACATGATTTTTAAAAATGGCTGTGAATGATTTCAACGAGAATTAACTTGTTTTGTTTTGAAAATGGAATTCTTTTTTAAAAATGATAAGAGAGACGAACATTGTGATTTTTATGAATTCGTCGTATTTGGCCGGTGAAACACGCATGCACCCTCAACTGCACTTATATGTGATCTAAGAGTATACATGGTTGAGGCATTAGAGTTTATTTGCTTAGTTTTGATTCAATTGACACACTATTTAAAATTTATGAAACAATAGACGAACTTTGTTGAAAATGATCTTTAAAGTCGAATACCTTGCTAATTTTATGTGAATTCTTCGTTAGATGTTTTGGATAATGATTCCTTGTGAATACTAACCTTGAACACTATGCTATGATGTGAACTTGGTGTTGATGTTGTACGCCGCGTTTATATTAATGAATTAAAACATGATATGTGTTGTTGAAATGTTGGACTTATACATGTTGAATATCGAAGTTGAATGTGGTGATTTCATGTATAATGTTAGAGATGTTATGGTTACATGTTGTGTGAATATATGCAATTGTGTTGAGTCATATATTCATGCATACATAAGTTTTGTGATGGTGCTTTGTGCATCGTGAAGTGATGTATTTTATATCCGTGTTTTGTGACGACAGTTGTCGTAGTGACGGTACCGTGTGCAACTAGAAATCGCGTCTAGGTTCATAACATTCATGGTATGAGTCCTAATGTTTTTGATACTTGTTGTTTGATATATTTGGTATTTGATATACTTGGTACTTGACTTGATTGGTGACTTGTATTTGTGTGACGTGATGAATTGTTGATGCTTATGATTAATGAAAGAAGTTGACTTATCTCTTAACTTTAATATATTCAATTGTTTATATTTGATTATGATTGATGTAAAGCTAACCTCCAGTGGTATGTGGTGGACCGCCTACCTATTTGTATGAATGGGTAGACGGCAGGATTAGTTTGATAGCTTGCTTGGTGAGTACTCGAGGATAACGAGAGCTACCTCCGTTGGTTGTTTGAGCATCTTAGATAGGCTCTGATCTAGGATGTTGTCGTTTTATGTTATTTTGAATTTATCTGCTATTGAGATTTGTCCATGTATCGGGTTTGATTATTATACTTGATGATGTACTTATGAGCTTATGACCTGGCTATTATGGAGATGCATGTTATATATATTGATCCGCTGCGACTTTGAGGAATTTTAATATGCATGTTTGTGAACTTTGAAGACGTAGCGCCTATTTCTTGAATATTTGGATTATTTGCGTGTTTTATCGCTTTAATAGAAATAGGGCGTTACAGAAATTGCTCACTCCCAAGTGAGCTTCCCAAAATACCCTCCACATGACTTAAGTCACACAGATGATAAACCCAATGTGACTTAAGTCACACTGGAATACAACCTACGTGACTTAAGTCACGTTCGGTATATTCAGCGTGAGTTAAGTCACGTGGCGTCTCTTTATAGATCATACATCACCTTATTTCTTCTTTCTTCCTCATTTTTCCTCATTTCTCATCTCAACTCTCTAAAAACTCTCTCAAATCATCCAAACCCCAATTTCTTCAAGTTCAAATCAACAACACATTCCGATAACAAGTAAGTTTTCATAATCAAACATCATTAACATTTTATGTTTATATGTTAGATTTTTCCTCTTAAATTAGAAATTGTTTAGTTTAAGGGTTTGTTTAAATTTTATTTTTTTGGCAACATACAATGTTACAATGTAAATGATACAATGTTTACATGTAAATGACTTATGTTTCTAAATTATTTAGATGTTTTCATATTTATGTTGTAGTTTTGAGTATTAGGGTTTATGTATAATTTGCACTCTAAGTGTTTGATGAAATGTTTGAATGAGTTTTTCATTGATTGTTTAATTTCTTATGGTGTAAATATGAAACAATGGACAATTTCTTCAGTGCTCTAGTACACTTCAACAGTGGAAACCTTTATTTTTTAATGGTTTGGGACGATGTAACATTAAAGTATTTGAAGGATCAACTGAATGAAATCAACCAAGGACTCAACCCCAGAGACACAAGGAGGATGGCAAACGTTTAGTATGGACGTCCCGGTTTATTGTAGTCCGACAAGAGAATGCTCACAGACGATGACTGCGTAAGGAGCATGTTCTTCGTATTTTGTCGGCACCACATGTTACCCAGGATTGAGATGGATGCTACATTGCTGAGATCGCCTGAAGATATTATCAACAGTTTGATTATGTCATAAGATTTTGTTTAGGTACCATCATTATTGTGCAGTGTCTTTATTTTGTTGAAATTTAAGTTTAATTCTTGTTATTTTGCTGAAGATGTTGGTATTAAAGTTTCTTATACTTAGGGTAAATGTTTGCAAGTTTGTTTGAAAACTCAAAAGAATGAAGAGAGCATAACATGTATTTTACCAAATAAACTATATAGGTTTTCACATCGAATTCCTTCGTATAAGATGAGTGTGATGAAAGGAAATGCACCTTTAAGATATTGGTTTGTGCTTGATCATGCTCCTCTGTCAAATAAAACTTGTCAATTGGCAGTGCAATATGATTAAGTTCAAAAGAATGTATTGAAATGCACTACTTTTTGTCACTACTCATCTTATATGAGGGAATTCAATGTGAGAATTTATATAGTTGATTTGGTAGTATACATGTGTTGTGTTCTCTTCATTCTTTTGGATTTTCAAATAGACTTGCAAATTTTTACACTAAGTATAAGACACTTTAGTACCAATATATTGAGCAAACTTTCAAGAATTTAATTTAAACCCAACATCATGATGATACCACATATTTAGGGAGAATATAATGTAATGTAGATGAAATTAAAACTAGATAAAATTGTGTATTTTTTGAATTGATTTCGTGTACTTGTGCAACTTTATTCAAATTTAATAATCCACTTGGGTAGGCCTAGTGGTAATTGTCTTGAGATCTGGGAGTGCGTTCCTCCTCGAGGTCTCAGATTCGATTCTCTCTGGTGCTAATTTGAGTGAGCTAATTTAACTTATTCAAAAAAAAACTTTATTCAAATTTATTCAACTTTAATCAATACGCAACTTTATTCAGTACCAAAATGTACCAAAATATGCGCAACATATACAAAAACATAAAAAATAAAACATCCAAAAAAAAAAAGACATTACAAGACGTTACATTTAATCCTCTCCCTTGTCACTTAAGTCAATTGGGTTGTCCTCGACAGTTTCTAGGGTACAGAGTGTGACTTAAGTCACGCTGCGCTATACACCTACGTGAGTTAAGTCACACAAGGGTATTTAGGGATGTTTGGTTGGGAGTGAGCAATTATTGATAGGAGAAGAGAATTCTTGGATTGTAGTTGAAGAGTTAAGCCTGAAATACATGCCCATTGAGTTTGTACAATGGCCAGAGCCAAAATTGACAACATTTATCTCATGCATTTATCAAGGAATATTAATATCCCCACATTATGGTATTCTTGCGCGCCCTATTTTTATTCAACCAATAATATCCTTTACTCAGATTTTAAAATTCAAAGGTTGTTAGGACTATACAATCCGAACAGCGTAAAAACTGAAGGCTAGCATGGTTAAGACTCATCCTTGTCTAGAGTTGGTTAAAATCCACTTCGGAATATATAATCTGCAAATTATTTGAACATTTCTGATTGTATAATCCAAAAAATCCCCTTTTTAAAAAGTGAGAAACTTTCGGATTATACAATCTGAAACCTTTGAATATACAAGGTTTGTCCAAAGCCTAGCAGAAGTACACCAAATTTATCACAAAATACTCCCTACACCTCTAAAAACACACCATTTTGGACGAAAACGTGATTTGAAGTAGCAATCTGGACATCAAGGGGTGTTTACAACATGATTTTTGTCTGATGCAAAGGTAATGTTCATATAAAACCTCCCTCATTCGATTATTAGGTGCTTTACTTTTGATCACGTCAACCAAATTGTACTGACACCATTACGAATATAAAATTTGAAAACCAACAATGTATTCAGATTGTATAATCTAAATAGCATCAATACAGAAACTGCCAAGTTTTTCTGACCATGATTTTGCACTATTTTAGTAATTGATGTTGTCGTTGATGCCTCCCATGAATTAGCACCTGACATTGAACCTCTGATTGTGCTGCCGACTATTTCACTTGAAGTTATAGTTGATTCAGGAAATACCAAAGTCGAGGATCCCCCACTGAAAGTTGATATTCCTTTTGGAGATGCAAAAGTATAAGACGATCCTTTGCTTGTTATACCTCCACTTGAAGCTAATGAAGCTGTTGTTTCTATTGATCATCGAGAAAAGTTTACCACCAAACAAGAGTTTGCTACATGAAACTGTCTTACCCTCATATTAGAATAAAACCTCATAATAAGGAATAAGATGAAGAATTTAAGGGATTCAATGAATTGCTGAAGAATCTACAAGTAATTATCTCCTTTGTTTAAGCATTGAATAAAATTCCCATCTACGCAAAGTTTATGAAAGAGGTCCTGGCAAGGAAGAAGGAGCTGCCAAAGGAAAAATCAGTAGTACTAACCGGAAGTTGTAATGCAATATTTCAAGGGCAGTTACCTCAAACCAAGAATGATTCAGGAAGTTTCAATTCTATTGGGAAGATGTCCGTGAAAGATGCTCGGTGTAGTCTAGACATAAACTCGACTCCAACATGGCTAATAGAAAAGCTCAAAAGTATTCTGGCACAACCATCAACTATCAATCTAACACTTGTAGAAGGACAAATAAATAATTCAGATGGAGTGGAGAACGACGTAGTGGTGCAAGAAGAAAATCCTTCATCAAACTTTGTGACATCATACACTCAAAACAAGTTTCACTTGCTGAAAGAGTCTCGGTGTCACTTGAGGAGGATGAGCACATATTCCAAAGAAGCAAAGTTTGGAGCATGGAGACACTTAATTCTCCACCATCTCATTATGTTACTTTACAAAAATTCACACCATTCACGGATTGGTCATTTAGTACCATGATTAAAGTCGAAGATAATATGATGGATCTAGAAAGTATTCAACATGCTACTACATTTCTTCAATGGCATAAAGGCAACTACTATATTTTTCAAATCAAACCATCTTTGCATTTCACTCAAGGGGATCCAGGAGGGTGTACTCTTTTTCGTTGGAGGAGTCATCATGCATGGGAACCTCTTTATCAAAATGAGAACTTGGGTCGAGTTCTTCAGAGGTGGAGGAGAGTGGCGTAGGAGGGTTTCCTTAGTAATTTCATAGTATTTTTATTTTAGCCCAATTTTAGTAATTTTCTGTTATTTTGTTTGAGTTTGTTATTTTTGGCCTATTAGGGTTTTATTATTTCCCTATTTGAGCTTAACAGTTGTAGCCTAAGAGGCAACTTTTATTCATTCAATAATATTTTAGAGAGTTTTCTCAATTTCTGGTGGATTCCAGAACTCTATTTTCACAAGTTTGTCGCTTGCAAACTTGTTTCTTTTCAATCTAGGTTTAGCGCTTGCTAATCCTTGCTTCCGTACTACGTCAATTTCCCAAAAAAAAACTATTTTTTTAGGAGGCCAAACTAACCCACCTAAATTGACATCGAAGAGAATCAAATATGATACCTTGAGAGAAGCACACTCCAAAGTTCAAAGTCTAAAAATATAAGACTTTGAAGCACTCAAAATCAACGACCAAGATGAGGAGAAACCATGAGGTTTCGATCCAACGGTTGGGAAACGACCTCAAACCACAGAGAACACTCAAGTGACGCGCGCATAAATCACAATTCCTGTGCCCGTGCAAGCTACAAAACAGACACATTGAATGAAAATTGAACAGCCATCACGTCAGGAACATTTCGATTCAATACCAACTACCCCTACTCGATTACCAAGACTCCGGCATTCCCGAGACGGAGCAGCAAGGAAATTCCCGTAGAACAAAGAAAACATTGTGCTTAAAAGCACCAACATTCAAAGGCGCTCGATCGAACACCACATACAATTAAAGCCATTGCGCCATAAAGGCATCAACGACTTCAGGGACAACTGTTCTAATCCGGCCAAAAGGCCAATCGCATAACGACACATGGACTAAACATCCACCACACTAAATCACAACGCCTGGAATAACACACCAATAACGGTACACCACATCGCATTCAAGCTCGTCTCTGCACTACGATCACCATTCATGTGTCCTCTAACCGCTCCCTAATCACACGCCGCATATCCTGGAGACGGTTATTCTCATGCGCGCCTATATAAAGGTGACTTAGCTTCACCCTTAAGGTACGATTCACTTTTCACCACACTTTCTACACACTCTTTATCAGTTCCATTACTAACTTGAGCGTTGGAGTGTTAACGTGTCTGCAAGCACCTTTCGTCCTACAGCGAAGACTCATCGCTACCGTATCAGAGCATTTTCTTCCACTGTTGCCTCTCACTCATCCTCACCAGACAGATCAAATTTTTATTAAAAAGAAATAATAAATGCAAGTTGGAGACAAATGAAAAGAGGTGAATGCAGTGAATACATATCCCCTATTCTTATGAATAGTCATCCACTATTTTTAATCCCAAATCTCCTATACATACATTTGAGCATAGTTGAAATAACCAATCCACATGGTATTATCCTTTCTTCTATCTAAAACAATGACACATGTCCTTATGTTGTACAAACAACAAATGAAATTTCAATAACATTAAAACTATATATGGTTTGACTTATTCTTAAATTGTTTTTGATTGGCAGATGATAATTCAATTGAATTAAATATGAAAATAATCAATATGAAAATACATCAGCATGTGTCAATAACAATACAAGTTGATTTTCATATATAAAAAAAGTAATATTGCTAAACTAGAGTGAAAATAAAAAAACATATTCCATAAAAAAATTGAGGAGATAAGCAGATTTAAAATTTCAATTCAATAATATTTAAAAAAAAGAAGGGGGAAATGAGAATGATTAGATAGCTCCAAATGACAAAAACCAAGTTAAGATTTGGAATAACTGTAACAATGAAAGCTATTGAAATTGCTGCTGAAATGAATTGGAATAACTTATGGCTTGAAACTGACTCACAATTGGTGCTTTTTGCTCTCAAATCTCACAACATGGTTTCTTGGTATATAAGAAATAGGTGGATTAACGGTTTGCATACGATCAAAAGTATGAATTTTTTGGTTTCACAGATATATAGAGAGGGAAACATCTGTGCAGATGCATTAGCTAATCTTGGTTTAGCTTTATCTTCATTTGTTTGGTTTCCATCTCTCCCTGATAGTCTAAAATGTAAATATGCTAGAAATCATTTAGGTTTACCTAACTACAGGTTTTTGTATTTCTGAAAAGGTGTAGACCTAGTTCCCATTTTCTTTTTTGTACCTATTTCTTTTCTTTTAATGATATTTTGGTGATGCTATAACATTACTAATTTAAAAAAAAATCTTAATATTTATGATGGACAAATCAATATTAAAGCAGATAAATCATATCCATCATCTTTTTCAAACAAAAAAAAAACCACGTTCATCATTAAAACAATGAAAACGAGATTGATTTTATATACTATTAAAGATATATAGTTCTATTCCTCCAAAAACAGATAGAAAGTTCTAAGAAAGTTTAAAAATATTATGTTGTGCGTTTAGTTTAAAATAATTGCTTTTATGTTATTATCCTGTTGAAATCATAATTTAAATTAAATCTTCAAAAGTCAAAATAATAATAGATTGTTAAACTATAATCTTCCTTTAACAAAATAGTTTTAATGAATTTATTAAAAAAAAATAATAATGAAAAACGTTGAATATCAATTTCTTACACAATTTATTTAAAATAAAAATAAGTCAGTATACATACGTTGAATCCATGAATAACTCTAAGATGAGTTACTCCGCTTAATAATCAACTACAAACAATGAATTTTATTGATAAATGAGACAAATATACGTCGCCGATAAATATATATAAAAAAATACACAGAAACAATTTAACATGGATATAAATGAAATACACAACAAATATTTATTAGTTTTTTTGAAGGAACAAATATTTATTAGTGATGAGTAAAAAAAATACGAGACAAATACTTATCACGAATAAATATAAAAAAATCATGTGACAAATATTTATAACTGGTACATAAGAAAATACGGGACACATTTTGTCATTGATGTATAAAATGAGACAAAAATATGTCAGCGATAAAATATTCAAAAAATTGAACAAATACTTATCACCGGAAAATATTTTAAAAAACAAGACAAATATTAATAACATACATAAAAAACACGGGAAAATAGCATTACCCAAAACATAGAAATCACGGGACAAATACTAAAAAAAACATAGAAATCACTGACAAATATTCAAAAAAAAACACGGAACAAATACTTATCACTGAAAAAATATTTAAGAGAACAAGACAATTTTATTAACTGAACCATAAAAATCATGGAAAAATAGCAGTAACCGATACATAGAAAACACATGACAAATATTCATCACTAAAATTTAAATTTTTTAAAAATAGTAGTGCCCTTGCTTGGCGCACGGTGTTCCAAATTTAATAGATCATTGTTTCTTTTCTCATTTAGTTATATGTCTATTCTTTTAGTGTCACAATAATGACTATTCTTTTACTATGATCCCACAACCGATAAATAGATCATTCTGTAAAACAAACATGGTACGAGCTATATTTTCTTTTAGCAACTGTTACATGTATAAGGTTTACTAAAAATAAACTGATCAGAAGTTTACCGAGAAAAGCCAATTGTTAAACAATTTAATACTCCTTCCGTATCAAAATATAAGCAAAAATTATTTCTTAGGTTCATTCAATTAATGATGTATGTGGTCCATAATATGAACCACATACATCATTAATTGAATGAACCTAAAAAGTAAATTTTGCTTATATTTTGATACGGAGGGAGTAGATTTTAAGAAAGGTCATGTTAACCGGTGCTTCAGGGCATTAGTTAAGAAAGTAAAAAATAGAAACTTTTACTTGAAAAAATAAAGTTTTAGCTTTTAAAAAGTTAAACATACCAATTTTTAACAAATTCCAATGCAAAATTTCTTTATTAATCTCCTTAACTAATACCCCGGATTACTCTTTAAAGAATAGACCCAAACAAAGTTCCTCAGATTAAATTTGCTCTGAAAAAAGAAAAACAGTAGTTAAAGAGTTCAGCAAAAAATATGGCCCACTTATCAAGTGCAACCAAACTTCTGCATTTTGAGCAACAAGGGAGGTCGGTAGAGAAATCACCACGTTTATTTCATGCATTTATCACGTAAGATATTTTATAATTTCAATTTACACCAAAATGTGTATAAAATAGAGAAATAGGCAAAAAAAAAAAAAGAATAGAGAAATAAAGGGAAACATTTGCTAGTGGTATGGAATGCTTCTGCCGCTGATATTCATTTTCATCAAAGTGTATAATAATAGTAGTACAAATCAAAGAAACATTACAAGAAAATGAAAATTCTCACAATTCACAAGCATATAATATACATCGTTCGATCTCTTAACTTAGTTTTTTTTTTTTTTTTGAGTTGGTCCCTTAACTATTAAACGTATCAAAATGGTCTCTTATCTTTGTTTTAGTCATCAATTTGGTTCTATTTTATTAATTTAAAAAAAAAGACAGTTGGATAAATAAGGTCCATCAAATCTAACAGTGTGTCACCAACACCTAATTTATATCACTTTCTTCATCTCCTTCCTACTCTTCATGTTCATGTTCATCCGAACCCATTGATTTCTCTCTTGATTCCGTAAATGAGTCGCAAAATTCATTTGATATATTGTTCAATTTTGACTCTATTGCTCTAAATTTACCTAAGTTCATGTTGATGAATTGTGAGTTGTCTTTGATCTTTTTTTGCTTCGTATGTTTTTCCATGTTTGTTTTGTTTGTGTAGCTGAAAATCTATGTGATAATTTGGAGATGAGAAAATATAAAGTTTAATTATTTTTCATTTCAATAATTGATTTTTAGGATATTGATATTTTTAATTTCGTTATGGTTAACGTTGTTTTTGAAGAAACTGTAACTTGATTTTGCTGATCATTATAGGTAGTTTCGTACTTGTGAGTTGTAGAGAAGTAAGATTATTGATGATGTTTTTAATGTGAACCCCATTCGAATCTCACGCACGCATTCACCATCGGGTAGAGAAGTTTGATTTTTTTTATTTTGTTAGTTGTTGGGTTTGATTCAAGATTCATGAATGTTGATGATGGTTATATGAACTATATGTTGGTGATATACTATTAGATTTGATGGACCTTCTTTATCCAACAATCTTCTTTTTTAAGGGTTTAAAATTAATAAAATAGGACTAAATTGATGATTAAAACAAAGATAAAAGACCGTTTTGAAATATTTAATAGTTAAGGGACTAATTCTAAAATAAAAATTAAATTATGAGACCGAATGATATATTTCAGTACTTCTTATATCAAAGGTAAATTTTATTCAATGTCATGTATGGTTTTTATGTTAAAATTTGATCCAAATAAAGACATCAATTCATCAAAGTTTTAGTTAGAATTAATCATTTCCTTTGACAAAAAAAACAAGAATTAATCATTTCCTTAATTTTGTAGAATGACGTGTGATGCAGATACATCAGAGACTTGTTCCTTTGCAATAATTGTTGTAAGGGTGCATTTAGGTTGCACACATTATAAAGTGTCACATTATAATATGTGATGGCAGATCCATTATTGGACTTGTACCTTCTTCACACATACTTGTGAGTTGTGTCAAAGGCATGAAATTGTACAAAACAACGTAATGTTTTGCCTGATCAGGAAATTGGTTTTTAAAAAATGGTTAGGCTTATGTCCCTTTTATATTTAATAAGATAAGATGTGATAAGACATGCTCAGGTTTGAACATGTGGTTGTTTACTAAGACCATGTACGATGGTTTTTTTTTTTCAACATCATTCAACACTCACTTTTTCAATTCTCAACATTCCACATTATTTTCTCTCTCTTAATTCAACATCCATTCAATTTTAACCACTCCAATGGATTTTTCATTCAACACCCTACCCCACCATATTTTATTTCTTATTCTTATTTAATTTTATATTTTTGTTTTTATAATTATATAAAAATACAATTATCGTTTATAATTAAATTAAAAAACGCTTAATTTTTAATTTTTTTTTGTAAAAACAAAATGTATTTAAATAATTTATTTTTATTTTCTTAACTTAAAATGCAATACAACAACAAACTAAGCACACGGCACACAAATGACTTAAAATGCAAAACAATAAACTAAGCACACAACACACAAATAATTTATTTAGTACGATACAAATCATCTTCAATCACGAAACATTCCAAACTTTGTCCATATGTGCTTCACTAGATCTGTTTGCAATTCATGATGAACATTTGTATCACGCAACTCGGATCTTGTACGCACGTGATTTGCAAAAGCGGGTAACACCTCGGTCGAGTATGATTGCGGTGTACTAGATCCACTTCCCTCAGATTGCTCAAAATCAGTCTAACGTTGAGCATATGTATCTCGTTCATCCTCAACAATCATATTATGTAATATGATGCATGACCTCATGATGATACCCAAATCTTCTATGTCCCACAAGCGAGCTGGTTCACGGATGATTTTAAATCGAGCTTGAAGCACTCCAAATGCATGTTCGATGTCCTTCCGACATCTCTCCTGAACTTGTGCGAATAACTTATCGGATTCACTTTGAGGAAGTCTAATCGATTTGACGAAAGTTGGATAAGAAGGGTAGATACCATCTGCTAGATAGTATGCCATATTATAGGGACGTTGGTTCACAACGAAATTAACACTTGGAGCTCTTCCCTGTTCCACATCATCAAACACTGGTGACCGGTCTAGAACGTTTATATCGTTCAACGTTCCCGGACATCCAAAAAAGGCATGCCAGATTCATAGATCATGAGAAGCAACTGCTTCAAGAATAACTGTGGTGGTTCCCTTATCCCCCCTGGTAAATTGACCTTCTCATGCTTTATGACAATTTTTCCACTCCTAGTGCATGCAGTCAATACTCCCGATCATCCCTGGGAACCCCCGCATTTCACTAACATGTAGTATTCTTTGCAGGTCATCTTGGGTTGGTGCTCTCAGGTACTGTTGCACATACAATCGTATGATTCCTTTATAGAATCTACGCAAGCACTCCAATGTTGTAGTACCTCCTATTTTGATGTATCCATCGACCGCATCTGCCGCCACACCATATGCTAACATTCGCATTGTTGTCGTACATTTTCCTAAGGGTGATATACCTTCTTTATTGGCTGCATCAACTCGTTGGGTGAAGTAGTTATCACTACTTGAAAGGTCTCCAACGATTCGAAGAAAAACGTGTTTTTGCATCCAGTACCGACGACGAAATATTGCATCGTCATATGTAGGCTCATTGGCAAAGTAGTCGTCAATTAGCCTTTGGTTTGCCGCTGCATGATCTCTTTTTAAATATTTTCTAGTACAAGATGTACTATCTTCCTCTATTTTTTTTCGACGCTCAATAAATCAGTTGACGATATAAGTGTCTTCAATAGCATGGTTTCGGAAGTAGGCTTCGATATCAAAAGGATCCATTGATAGTTTTTTTGAAAGTAGAGTATTAGAGAGATTTTTGTGATATTTAGAAGTAGATTGAAAGAGAGTTGTGATATTGGAAGTAGATATGAGTCCCTACATATAAGTACATTATGTGGTGGACATTGACGGATTCGAAATAAGTTATGGAATACATTTAATTATCAGATAAGGACTACATTCAAATTGGATGGTACATATTCAAACACAATAACCCATACATTAAAGCCAAAAGTCACGGGGGACTAGACAATACTGAAAATTATTAAAGAAACAATGTGGATTAGACAACACTGACAATTATTAAAGCAAACAACACAATAACCCATACATTAAAGCCAAAAGTCACAGGGACTAGACAATACTGAAAATTATTAAAGAAACACTGTGGTGAATTATTAAAGAAAATTATTAAAGTCACAGGGGACTAGTCACTGACAATTGATTGAAATTAATTTGGAAACAGCTCACGCGTCAACTTTTCCAACAGCTCTTTCTTCCGGTCATCGAGATGCTCTTCGGAACTTAACTTTACATACAGTTTCATTTTCTTCAATTTGTTTTTCTCCTGTTGCACCAAGGTGAACTCTTTCAAATGTTCAATCTCTTGCTCCTTGATTGCTTTGAATTGAACCCACTCCTTTTCCACCTCATCCAAGGCAGCCTCCTTGATTTTTTTTTTGCCCTTTTTTTTAGCTGCCTCCCTACCCATTGGGCGAGCACTAGATCCTACAGAGTTTGAGCCACAAGCATCACTGTCGTGAGATCTCTTAGATCCACTACTTCCTGAGCCAATACTTCCTCCTACTTGACTACCATAACGTGGTTGATCATGAAGAGTGTGCCATTCTTCCATTAAAGTAAATTGAACATTCTTCCCACATGCATATAATTCATGCGCTTTTGCCAAAACATCATTCTCCGACCAACCACTTCCTTGAAAACGCTTAGCGCCTTCATAAGTGCCAATCCATTTATTAAGTATTTTGCTCATATAATTAAAACAGTTTCGGCATGCAACTCCATCGCGCGGAGGATCAAAAGAGCAATACTCATTACAATACTCTGCAATTTTACCCCAATATGTGTCACCTTTTTGGTTTCTTCCGACAACGCTACTTGTTCCATATTTAATCCACCCACTAATTAGCACCAAATTTTGTGCAGTGTTCCATGCTGGTTGCTGGGTTTTCTTGCTCTTAGGAGTTGAATCCTCTGGATCTGGAGTGACTTCATTAGCAACCCCCATGCCACCAGGAGTTATTTGTGTTGAAAATTCGGGAAATTCAGATGCATTCGGAAAATTTTCATTCACCATTGGCATATAACCATTAAATGAGGGTGTTTGAGATGGATATCTCATCATAGATCCATAATATGGAGGAAAGTTTGAAACAGAGGATGACTAGTTGAAATTTGGTGAAAAACCAAAATTAGGTATGTTTTGAGGATGTTGGTTGAAAAATTGATTTGGATTTTGATAATTGTTGGGATTTTGGTAGTTAAATGGGTAAGTAGAAGAATTTTGGGTGTTGAAACGATTATTATTGGGATCCATTTCACCAAAATGAAGTTTAAAACTTCAAAAGAAAGCTAATAGAAGGATAATAATAAGATTAAGATAGTGAAAAATATGGTTTTTTTTTCTGTGTCCAAATCAAATGTACCAAATCTCTATTTATAGACAAAAAAAATCATGAATTTTGGTATTTTTTTTTAAATTACAATTAAATAATTGAGTTTAAATTATTAAGATGATAAAAATCCAGACAACCAATAAAAACATGCCGCGCGTCTACCTTATCTCCTCACCATCATTCTCTCTCCGCATCCCCTGTTGGGCGACGCGCCCTGTCGGGCTGTGTAAGTCACGCGCCGTTTTTTGCGAATCATTTTGCGCCACGTGTCTCGGTCGGCAGGGTCTCAACATGTTGAATATCTTCAACTTCTCTTTCTTCAACATCACTTTCAACAGCACCATTGGAGCAATTATATGTGTTGAATCTTGATAGAATTTTGGCAAGTGTACCAAATACTATCGAAGTAGTAAAAATATCGTTCCCACAAGGACTGGTTTTAATCTCAAAAAGTCAAACACGTTATTAATTTAGGATGAAGTAAAGGTTATTTGGTTTTGCCACTAGGCAGTAAATTTGTTTAATAGCATAAACTTAGTAACGGAAAATAAATTGATTGTTTAAAATAAGAGAGAGATGAGTTAGGTCTTCGAATCATCTGAGTTCCCCTAATTGGTCACTGCACCTATTCTTATGAATGATTCTTTTAGTTTCACGATAGTTAACAAAATAGTCCTAATCAATCCCTTGAGTTAGGACACTCTTCTAAGATTACAGCCCCTAATCCCTTAGGTGGACTAATAATCTTCGAAGGTTTGAAGAACGTTAACCTAATATCACTAATAAAGAATTATCCATTCCTAGACTAATTATAATTATCAGAACAATTCAATTAGGTCAAAGTCGAAAGCTATGGTCAATAGTCGTTCGTTCTCACCAAATCATATATATATGTGATCAGGATATATAAAGCATTAAGAACAATTGAATTGAATAAAAACTAAATTGTCATTCACAATAAATAGAGTTTCACAGCAACATATGTCAATTAGGGTTACAAAGAATCATCTCAGACCTAACCTCTAATGGATTTAGCTACTCATAATTGAATTTATAAATAACATAATCATTAGAGGTAACAATACATACATGAACTGGTTACAAGGTGAAGAAATCGCCCTGGTAGCCGTCTTCCAGTGTAAAAATCGCACTTTGCTCTTCTCAAATCGTAACTCTTGTTTTCAGAATAGCCTTCAGCTTAAATAGGCACAGAAATTCGCCTCAAATCGTGTCACGTTTTTGCAGAATCGTGACACGATTTGCCTTGTATAACAAACTTCTAAATTAGGGTTTCTTCAAATCGTGTCACGTTTTGGTCATCGTGACACGTTTTTGCCTTGGCAGAGAGCATGTTTTAGCTTCCTTGAATCGTGTCACGTTTTGTCCAAATCGTGACACGTTTTTGATCCTTGTGAATTCTTCAGTTTTTCTGTTTTCTTGCTGCTTAAGTTACCTTGTGAACTCTAAATTGTGATCAAAATACATAGAAAATTATGTAATGACAGAGTGTCATCAAATCTCTCATTCAATATAGCAATAAACACCCATTGCACTTGGTCGTAGTAAGCACTCGTTAACTAAGATGTGCTCCGGTTTGAATACGCTCGGAGATTAAGTAGTAAGTATTTATGAAAATGTATGTAATAATTAATATTTTGTAAATCGAAATATATAACTTTTTTAAAGAAAAATTGCTTATTTTAGAATGTTTAAATAGTGTCTTAGAAACATTTGTTAACAATACATTTATTGCCAACTCACTTGCTACATACATGCACATGCATCTTGTTAGAACAAAGTATATGGAAAAGAGAGTCCAACTCTTTTTCTTGACAAGTCAATTTTATTGGATGCACGTTCGCTTTCAATTAAGAGAGGGACAATTGATTCCAAATTCATGCTAACCTGTTTGGAGTTGGTTTAATGGTTGGTTTGGAATCTTGAAGTGTATTTCTCTCAAAGTTTCAGATTCGATTCCCTCTCGTGCTAATTTTGTTGAGCAAGTTCATACAGAGCCTGACGTAGAACGGGCCCCCGTAAATAGACAGTTGGATTCCACTAAAATGGTGAGTTTGGGAGGGTTGGGAAGGAAAGGATGAAAAAAAAGGAAAGATTCCTTCTTCTCTTAGTTTCCTGAAAGAATATCACAAATATTGGATGTATGGAGAAGATGTAGTCAACTTGTGTCTAATTAGGGCCAAACTTGCAAAAATAATTAATTAATTTTTTTTCGTATTAAAAATAATTAATTCTAATAAATCACAAAATGTCAAAATCCATATAGCCAAGAATAGTCTAGTAAAATAGCTGTAAATATTGGTATCAATTAATTCAGAATCAAACATGTGTGCTCAACAAATATGGATTGCAAAAATATTTAGCAAATCTCATGATTAATTAAATCCCTCTTTGAACCAAATGAATCAATAATAGCACCAACAACTTCATTTCCACCATCATTTCGAAGTACAAAAAGAGCTGCATCACACTTATATTAATTAATGTTGCAAAAGTGATTCAAAATTGGAGCTTGGAATCTATTAAAATCGTAGCACGATTTGGAAAATTGTAGTACAATTTTTGGATCCGTTTTTGGACTTCTAATTCGGAAAAAATCGTAGCACGATTTTTCGAAATCGTAGTACGATTTTACGCTGATGCATAAAATAAAAACGTATTTTTCAGCTTGAGATTTATTCCAATTTTTTAGGGATTGTTTTTACTATAAATATAAACCTTGTATCAGAGTAAACTTTGAGATAGAGGGGGCTGAAAGCAAGGGTTTAGAAACAAACAACAAACTAGGGCTTTAGAGAGATTTCTCTAAGCGGGGACACTAGGATTGTGATTGATTCACCTTGGGAAACACTATTAGGATTGAGTCTCTTGGTCACGGGAAATACTATTAGGATTGAGTCTCTTGACCACGGGAAGAGATTGAGACTTTGGGTAGAATTAGGCGGGAGACTTATTTTTGTAACTCATTGATATCTCTTTTGTAAAGTTACTCATCATTATAGTGAAACGGATGGTTGCTCTCTCCCCAAGACTAGGTCAATTTTTGACCGAACTAGGTAAACAAATTCTTTTGTGTTCTCTCTTTCTTTCTCTCGCTGTTTTTTAGTTTTGCTTGTGATTACTACCCACTTATATTGGTTGCTTAATTATTACTTACTCCACACATCAAGTATTTTATTGGTGTGATTTTCATCGAATTCACAACAATTAATAAAACCATCAAATCTATCACCCTATACAAAGAGAATGAATCAAGCAAACCTAAAGTGAGGAGATTCTCATGAGAATACACCTCTTGACATGTATTCTATCACCCTATATAAATGATGAAATATTGAAATGTATGTTAGTTATCTAAAATGAAGATGAATAAAGAGTAAAAAGAATGAACTAATTAGGGAGTGTTGAATACCTGAATGAAATAGAATATTTTTAATTTCATATATATGAAAATCAATTCTTATCCATCAAATCACTTTTCATAGACATAACGTTGGAACCAACAAAATTTAAATTGTAAACACATTATTTTGTGAAAAGAAGGATATGTGGTTAGTAAAATAAGTAGAGGTAAAAATTGTACTCACTTTAAAATGAAGTCCCTGGTCAAACCGTTCTAGATAACTTGTAAAACAGTGTTCAACTTTGCCTAGCCATAAAAAAAAATTAATAATATCAACAATAACCAAAATGATGAAACTTTAGAAAACCCTAATAAACTCATAACTCAAAGGATATAAGTAACACAAGAGAAAATGAAAAGCTGGAATATACCATATAATCTAGATCCAAGTTAATATAGTTTCTTCTATAGTTTCTAATTCAATTTGAGAAAACAAAATTAATAAAGACCAAATTCGGAAGTAAGAGATGGAAAACAAGAAAAAACCCTTTAACACAGTTTTAACTTAGGGGGAGTTTGTTCTGAGGAAACACAAATTATTCCCAGGAATAACATACGGGGGAAAGAAAATATGAAGATTTGATTCCTGGATATTTGTTAAAAAAAATGTTTGGCAAATAACTTGACATTTCTGGGAAAATTGGAAGTTACAACTTTTTAAAAAAAAATTATGCATAACATCATAGGAATTCACATTCCCACCTCTTTTCATGGAAATAAGGGAAGTTACTTCATTCAGATGAACCTTTATACCCAGGAATATTTTTTCTCAACCTCATAACAAACATGGGTATAATCATTCCCTAGCCATGTATTTCCAGGAATGTCATTCTTAACCTTGAAACAAACACCCCCTTATAGGAAGGTGAAAGAATTTACCTTATCATAGCTTGTGGTTGTTCAATTCTCTCAAAAACATTCAAAATATGAAAAAAGAGAAAAACGTAACCAATAATTTGAACAATAAAGGAAAAGAACGAAAATAAAAATGAGAAAGAGTCACTCACCCTTAGAATTTTTTTAGGAGTTTAGAGGCGAAAGGAGGGGAGGGTTTGGAGGGATGAGATTTGAGAAGAAATAGAGAAATCCTTCATCACGTGCTCTCTGGCAAGTGGGATGAGATTAGAAAGACATTAATAGCAGCTACAGATAAATCATGTCCCGAAATGGTGTAGACATACATGACCATACTTCCTCATCACCCGCTCTGACAAGTGGTGATAAACCATCTTGCAGCCGCACTTTATCCAAATAGAGTACCAGCAAAAATCATCAAATAGCATGTGTCACGATGATCATCATAGGTGTTGATGATCACATCGTCGACCTCTAGACTATCAAGGAAGGTCATGTATTTGTCCGGTAACACTTCGCCCCTGCCTAGAATGAAATGTGAACTGTGTGGCGTGTCAACTTACTAGCTTTGATGGATATTATATGGGTATATTTCAAAGAAATGTTCCTTTGTCCAGGTTTAAAAAACAAACACAAACATACACATATATTATAAACACAAACACAAGCACCTATTAAATTAAAAATACATATTAAAGTACATATATTTTTCATGTAGTAGGGTACAATATCCACTGATCGGCATTATACGAGGAATACAAGACTCACCTAAGTAATAATCGAGAAATGGTTGCGTCATGCCACCCCATAACAGTTCATTTGTTGTACTGAGGTTCCGTAGATACATTAGAAACACCGCATCTGCAGACTTGTTGCTCTTGTCTGTGAAGATTTCTTATCCTTGCAAATAAAGAAGGTAAGCGTGTATGCAATACGTCTGATGATCATCTATGCCAGCTTCCCTCCCGGCTACATTTTCCAAATTTATTGCTTCGGTGTGATGTTCCTCGAATATTTTCTTCAGCAATCCAAATGCGATGCTAGCGACCTTCATATGGTCGCATTCAATGTTCCGCAAATTGAGTGTTAACACTCCGATTTTACCGAGTTTACGTTTTTAGGTATCAAAATCGTATTAACTCGGAGGTAAACTTGATTTATGGTAAAGTCGGAAGGTTTGACGAGTTTGACCGAGTTAACACTTGGTAAACTCGTGTAAACTCGATCGAGTTTACCGAGTTTTACGAGTTTACATCCAAAAAAAAGGTAGCCCTTTTTTGGGCCCATTTTTATCAAAACTCAATTCCTTTTCGACAAGCTCAAAGACTGAAATGTTTACTGAATAGTTACCTTTATAGTAACACGTTGTTCATGAAATGAAACGTTTCTTTTTCTTTATTCTCTGAGTTCTCAAACCATGAACATGGAAGCACATACTAGTTAGGATTGCGATTCTGACGGTGGAAATTCATATTTCGACGCTGGTTAGGGTTGTGGTGGCGGTGTTTGTTGACATTTTAAAGAAATTAACTAGTTTATTTTTTAGATAGTTTTATGAACAACTTTAGGAACTTGTGAAACTTGCTTTTTTGGATAATTTTATGGATGGCTTAAACTTAGAGACTTATTAAACTTATGATTTTGTGCGTTAATTTTTGTATTTTGATGTTAAGTTGAGCATAACGTTTTATTATGATAGTTTGGTATAATTTGCACTATTGACCTATTTACAATATTATATTAGGTTATATATGTCATGCATATAATAAATTTTACATAATTTTAATTTTAGGCAAACTCGTACGAATTCTCAAGTCGAGTTTACCTAGACAAAACGAGTTGAGATAAACTCTCGAGTTGTATAACCTTAGTCGCATTCATTAGCAACACAATCAGGGTCCACACTATGCAAATCAAATAGAAGAGATGTTCTTGGGAGATTTTTCATGATACCATTAATAGATGTGTGAAGAAGACATGACACATGTGATGGTTAAATCACCAACTAAATAGTGGAAGTTGTTGGTCTCTTTATGCTATCGCTGAGTCAAAGTAGTACATATACATATGCTTGAATTAAAATTACTGAATAATGTAGCAAGAAATAGACAAAGACCAGAAACTTTTATGATATTCCAAAACCAATCCAGGTGATATGATAGGTGTGGCATGTCAACTATTTTCTTGCCATAGCTGATGCATCAGAGTGATTGCTTGTGTCTATGAAAAACATATAACAATTAAATAAATATCATTCATAAAAACTTTTGAGTTTAAAAAAAAGACCAATATATTGAAGATAATTGTACTTACATCTCCCAAACATATCCTAGCAGCAAGCTTATGAAAGAAATCACGCAGTAAAGACCAAACAGAAGGCCCATCACCCGACCCACCCAGTGTCATAGATGGTGGTGGTGATGGTGCACACTCCAAAATTTCAAGTCTAAAAATATATTTCGAGACATAAAAATTCTGTTTTTTTTAAAGTACATTTTGGAACAAGTACCGAAGGTGAGCAAGATACAACCTAGTTTTACTAAGCCATAAATTTGTTTCCAACCCCAGATAGTTCAACACACATATGACCGGTCAGGTTAGGCTAAACCTAATTCTTTTACAAGAAACTTTTCTTTAAGAATTCAAATTAGCCTATGAAAATTGAGATCAGGGAGAATCGAATCTGAGACTTTAAGAAGAGTTGTTTTTTACAAGAAACTTAATATAAGATGATTGCTTTTCTTCCTATTTTATGTTTAAAACTCTCTGAAATACACTACAAAATATTTCTTCCTTCTGGTAAGATTATGCATTTTAAGGGTGGTTAGATGAGCAATCACTCTAATATAATTTAAAAAATAAAAATAAAAGACCCCAACTCTAATGTAGTGTGCCAACCAAGTGAAAGTTGCTCTCTAGGCACTTACCATTTCGTTACAGGCATCTTGTACCGACTAAAATACCCCAACGACAATTAGTTAAGTTTTGCTCTTGAATAGTAGTTAACTACCGTTGTATTCATAACATTCATAACCTACACTTATATTTAAGTGCATAAATAGAAAACATAAGAACATGATTTATCTTAAACTGTAGTTAACTACCATTCCAAGTATTGGTTTTATAATCACGTTTTGTCCAATTCCTTTAACTATTACAGGCTACGGGATTGTGATTGCAGCTGGTAAATATAATTTGGTTCTTCAAAATTGTAAGAATGATGAAATACAAATCAACCACGAAATCATTAACATCCAAAAAATGGCATTCAAGCATACGAGATGATTGGATTAACTCAGTTGGTATGGACAATGCATAATATATGCAAGGTCTGAGGTTCAAACCCCAGCCACCACAACAAAAAAAGTAATTTACGAGAAGATTGAAAAAATCTTGTTCTTACATTTTCTATCTTAAGTATAAATAAGTGGATTGCATGAACGGTGGCTAACTACCGTTTAGGAGCGGCCGATAGTTGATTGTCGTTGAGAGTATTTTGGCCAGTTTAAGATGTCTCTGAGTAATTTCTAGATGCAACTTTCCAACCAAGTTTGGCCAAAATGTTACGATTGTTTTTAGAATTGTAATTGAAGAGTTCAACCGAAATACAAGCCCATTGAGTCTGTATGGTGGGCCAAGCCAAAATCGACAACACTTAATTTAGGAAATTGCTTTTCTCCCATCAAAAAAGAATCGTGACTAACTGAATGGACAAAAATACCACTATTTGACTTAAGTCACGCTGCGTGCTGTTAATAAACAGCAAGTCAGAAACATAACACATTCACTTTCAAAACTTTCCCAAGCCTCCCAAAGTGCGATTTTTTCACATTCAAGTACGATTTTGCTCATTCTTGCGCCATTCAAACTTAATTTCTCCCACAAAACAAGTAAGTATTTTCATTGCTCTTATTTGGTTTAAATTTTGGTATTTTTGGAGAAATTTTCAATTTTAGGTTTATAAAAATTTGGTTTATAAAAACTTAATCCGTTACAAATTGTTGTTTAGAAGTTTATTTGAGTAGGTTTGATTGAAATGTGGTAGGTTATAAGTTTATTAGAAGTTTCCGTATGAAGAAAAAAAATCATTGATTTTTTTCTTTTTGAATTGTTGTGTAGATATGTCTCGGAGAGCTGACAGACTTAGAGCAAGGAGGGAGTCCGCTACAGGGGGTGCACGGAGAGAAAAGGTCGCACAACGCCCTACTCATGCTCAGCCTCGTAGACGGAAACAGGGGGCACGATGATTGGTAGGGGTGATGATGTCGATGGATCATCATCACAGGCGGTGCGTCCCAGATATTGGACCCAATGCAGTATCAACAACATCATCAACATGAGGTGTATCAGCAGCCTGAATATGAGCAGGCTCACCAGCAGGAGGGTGAGTCTCAGTAAGAGGAGAGGATGGAGTTTGAGGCCGGATCGCAAGAATTTTTTGGGGGTCCTATGATTTGTCACTTCTACCAAAGTTAGGTAAACACGTGGCATGTAAGCTATGGGTAGATCCCCATGTAAGAAAAATTGTTTAATTTTATTTTATTGATATGTTACTTTTTATGATTTAAAGTTTTATGTTAAAACAATTTACGCGTCAGTTTAAATTACGCGTGTTCATTTAAATTACGTGCGAAAATATAAATTAAGTAAGAATTTAAATTACGCGCGGGAATTTAAATTGCATGTAAGAATTTAAAATTACGCGCGCTCATTTGAATTACGCGCTCATTTAAGAATTTAAATTTATGTTAGTCTATTTAATGTTTATTTTAATTATTATTTGTTTAACGGTGTTTTTTTTTTTGCATTACAGTTTCAAAAGTCGCATAAGGCGACTGCTGTCTCTCACGGGAAGAAGCCTAATCTTAATAACTTGACAGTGTTGGGAGAAGAAAATGACTGGTTCTAGGGGCCGGTGAATGATTCCGGTCTTGTCGCCTACTTAAGACTGGGTACGACAACATCAGTCATGAGGAGACCAGCATCATCCATCTGCCCGTTTTTGGAGATGACTCTCATTTAGGAGAGGGATCTAACTCATGAGCAGGCTATATTTATGCTAGAACATGAGCTGTTTTTACGCCGTAGACTGCGACGAAAGAGTGCAAATATTAGTATGGTGTGTTTGTCAGTTACACTCACCTGAAGGGATGTTATGAAAGGACCACCTGCATTAAGGCGTTTTTGTTGTTCTTGCTTGGCTACACCATTTTTTCCGACAAGAACAGTAGAAGTGTTAATCTTCTATGGCTACTAGCGCTTCAGGATTTGGACAGGTTGGGCGACTGGTCATGGGACAGGATGACACTTGCTTTCCTGTATGAGCAACTTTCTCTTACCTCTGATTCGGCTGTTAAAGTTGTTGGTGGTTTCATGACCTTGCTTGTGGTAATATATTTTTTCTTATTTTTTTAGTGGATATAAATGTATATTTGTTTGTAATATACTTGTCATGGTATAATTTGTCTCTTTGTTTTTGTAGGGTGGGTTTTGGCGCACTTCAAGAGGATCTGACTGAGGAATCATGAGCCAGAGTACGAGCGTGCTGACCTGCTTGTGGGTAGATGGAAACCTCCCATGATCTATGTTGATCCTGGACACTACAGAGACGTAATTGATTTGATGGAGCATGCTAATGTCATCTGGAGGTTGTACGAGACTCGGTGAGACCTGACGTCTTTTCGGGACATATGCTGGTTGTCGTGGTGATGGTACTCTAGATGGATCATGGCCGATAAGGACAGGATGTGTCGGAGCGAGTTCTGAGTTCTGAGTACGACTATGTCCAAACCATTCACATGCCTCCTACAACGATTGGGCCTCTTGCGCCAACAAATGTTGTTGTGGCCTTCACAGATTTTGTTGTCCATGTCCTTAGCCAGCGGGAGAGGGGTGATTCGGTCCCAGAAGATGAGCTGTGGAAGCATGATATTGGGTACTTGAAATGATTCTACCATGTAACCCATCCTATTATGATCTCCCTTGCGCCTGTTGCTAACTATACAACTCTTATTCCTTCTTACGAGGAGATTATTGTTAAGCAGCAGTGGGTCAGACAGCCTCCCGACCCATTCCAGATCATCCAGAATGTCAGAACCATAGTGGATAGCGCTATGGGGGTTCCTTATGTGTATTCAAATCCTATCGTTGCCGGCATTATGGAGAGCATCTGGTACACATATAGCGTTCTGGAGGAGGTGTCAGCTCCGCAGAGGAGGATTAGGATTCATAGTCCACATGAATAAGGTCTTATTTTATGACTTTTGTATATTTGTAGTTTTTTTATGTCATTTTGTGTTACACTTGCGCTTTTGCGTTTTTATGATATTTTGCGTAATTTTGAGTTTTATTATGCATATTTTAATTATGATTGAATGAATGATGAAAAAATGGATGCAATTGAATGAATATAAAAAGGAATGAAGAAAATTAGAGAAAATTGAGTTTATGTTGTTCTTTTAGTGGACACAGATCCAGCGTGACTTAACTCACGTTGACCTGTAACCAGCGTGAGTTAACTCACGTTGAATGTCAGCGTGACTTAAGTCACGTAGCGTTTAACACTTGCGTGACTTAAGTTTTGCTGCGGTAAAGTTTGGATGGGGATGAGCAATTCTTGATGGGAGAAGAGCAATATTTCTTATTTTATGCATTTATCAAGTATGATATTTCGTCGTTTCAATTTACACAAAAATGTATATGAAATGATTTACACCAATATGTATAAGAAATAGAGAACTAGACGAAACAAAATAGAGAAATAAAGAAAATTTGCAGTGGTATGGAAGGCCTCTGCTACTAATATTCATTTTCATCAAACTGTATAATAATAGTACAAATCAAACAAGCATTACAATCAAATGCTCACTCTCACAAATATATGGCTATAATCCTTCTCTCATGACCTCTAATAAACTATGGTGTGTTCAAACCACATAAAACAATTACACATACAACAAACAATTTTGACTTGCATATCTCAAAAAATCTAAAAATATCCAACACAAGCCAAGAAAATAAGTGAATTTTACAATAAAAATAACACTATCATTTAGTCTCCATCGCCAAATATTTTTGTAGTAGCTGAGTATGTTCCTACCAATCCACTTATCACCCCCACAATAATAATCAAAATGCAATTTGTTATCTGAAAATAAAATAATTAACATGAAATATAATCAGTCTCGTATCATAATATAACGAGTTAAACATATTTTTAGTCTCTATGAAATTCTAGTTTGTTCAAATTTAGCTTCTGCATAAATTTTATTCAATTTTAGTCTCCGTTTACTTTTAAAGAGACTATTTAGTTAGAGGTACTAAAAACACACATATTTTGCAAAAAATTGTTTCAAAACAAGGATTGAAAATTGAAATATATGTAGGGACCAAATATTTAAAAAATTATTTTATAAAGATTAAAAATATATTTAACCCTAAAATAAAACAAATAATGATTGCAAAGAAGAGATTATTGAAATACCTGCATAGTTGATAATTTGCCACTTTGTAGCTTGAGATAACATGCACAAGGATATATAAGTGCCTGTTCATGAAACATGAAGAATATGTAAACCAATCTGCTTTCATAATTTATTTACATAATAAGAAAAGTAAACTTGAAGAGATAACTTACAACTAGCATTGACATCAGAGAACCAATTAGAGCCATCACAGAACCTGCAGTAAATTTGAACAAATAAAGCACAAATTAACATTGTTCTTGGAGGAAGAATATTACAATAGTGAGTAACATATTGGCATGTAAGAAAGCAATGTGAGTCGTGGTTCTAAATTGCGTTTGCGAGAGCATATGTACTGCAAAACCTTTTTACAGCAGCCGCAATTTCAGTTGTAGACTATGATGATAAACGATGCTAATAACTTAGTTTTTGGTCATTGAGCCCTCAAGGCGAAGGGCGCGCCTTTGAAGAGGGTCGGTCCAAGAGTAGATGTGTTTCTCAAAATGCCACAGACTATGAAAAGACAAAGTAAAGAAAAGCAATGAACAAAGATAGTAACAATAGTATGGAAATACTTACCAAAATATGGAAAAGAGAGGGCCACAACTAAACTTGAAAACACTAAAATTGTTCTGATAAGAATCGACATAGGATAACATCTTAGCCTAGGAGAAGGGACAAGTTCCTCTATGCTTGATGCAATAGGTAGTATTGTTAAGGCATATTTTGCCAGAGGAGTCACAACCTATATATAAAAAATAAAACACAGAAATTTGTTAAAATGTGTCATCTATGTGATAAAACTTGAATTTAAAGTAAAAAAAAAAAGGAAACAAATTTTGATTTCTTACAGTTGTCCAAATTGCTATCTTAGATGCATATAACTCTTTGGGCATGTTTAAGGTAAACTGGGATTCAACTTTGTCACCAAACAATAAATAGCCAACTGCTCCTACACTGACGTACATAACAAGACAGAAAGCAAAACTGCACAAGAAAATAAAATGAATGAGAATTACACCGAAAAATAGAAGGTTTGTTCCTAAATTACACCGAAATGAATGAGTAGCGTCGTGGTTTTAAATTGCGGTTGAGGTCGCATTTGTGGTTATGCTGCGAACAACTATATTGTGGTGAAATGCAGACAAATGCCGCCACAATTGCAGTAATGTTGCACCCGCAATTGTGCACCATAACTTGGAACCACGAGTAGAATATAAACCACTTGTTTTCTTGCAACAATTGCCATATTTTACTTTACTCTATAGAATGAGAAAAATCTCAAACATAAATAGAAAATTTTATACTAACCTGATATATAGAACCAATGGGAATTTGGATTGATCCTTCATGGAAGAGTAGACATTTGGAAAAACTGCATGGCCAGCGAATCCAAAACCAAAGAGACCAATTGATACAGATATTTTTTCAATGTCTATAAGTTTGTTTCCTGGATTAATAATTCCAACTTGGTCTATTGCACCGACCCAAAACAAGCAAAGTGCTACGACTATTGTTGCAAATATTCCTCCAACTGAATACAAAAGTAAACAATAATTAAGATCGGGGAATATAATTGTTTGTTCAAATTCTGATATGCAACAATGATATAATGCCGTAATAGCGGCTATTAGACAATATTTTGTACTAATAGCATATCGCGGAACAATGGAAATTTGTTCAGATTCCGCTACGCTAGAGTGCTGTTATAGTCGTTATTTAACTATGCCGTAAAGCATGTATGAGTTTGATTAATAAACTAACCTGAAATATATGAAAGCAGACTTAGATTTTTCAACCAAACTGTTGGCAAAACAAGAAAAGCTGCGGTGATGGCGAAAACTTGATGTGTACTAAGTTCAGTGCCAGCTATGATCATGCTGGTGTTGGGGAAAAGTGATGAGAGATTATCACTTATAAGTGTTAAAAACTCAACACAAGAAGCCTACAATAAGAACTATGCACTTTTGAGCATACATGAGAAATTAAATTTAGCAAAACAAAATATAAAAAGCACTGCAAGTAGATCAAATCTTGAACTTACAAATAGTTCCATGTATAAAACGATCTGCAATTGGACAAAACATAGTCGTTACATTTCACTTTATATTCAAAAGTGCACACAAACAGACACATACACAAATTGTTTTAAATTGCAGCCGCCAATGCAATCTCAACTGCAGTCATGAAGACGCAAAAACCTTGATGTCGTAGTCAAGATCGTGGTTGTATACCTTTTTCGAAACTCGATCCTAATAATTATATTATACTTGTAATCAGGGTTTTAAACAAAGGTCAACGATAGCGATCTAAGCCTAGAAATAGCAGTTTTTTATGTTACCAAAACCACAACATGACCGCTTTTGAGGCAATATCAGCCGTATTTCATCGCGATTCTTTACAATATTATTGTTCTCACTGTGACCAAGACTGCTATTTAAAACCATGCTTGTAAACCTTATTATAGTACTCACCGCGATCCCCAAGCGACCAGCAGTTCCAAAAGCAGCTTGGCCAATATCCGGATAACTGTGGAGTCCAGGGTAGCTTTGTAAACACCTCATCAATAAAATTCCAGTATAGCAACAAATAACAGCAAACAGTAGCAGTAATGTAAGGCTCAACAACCCTCCTTCTTTTACTGCATATGGCATGGTCATAAGTCCTATCCCACATAATAGATTGGTTCCTTCATTCAAATTCATTCAAAACAAATTTGATATAAGTTCTTAGAAAATAAAGACACTCTAAGACATATAAAGGGCAACCCGGTGCACTAAAGCTCCCGCATACGCAGGGTCCGGGAAAGGGTCCCACCATTTTTGGTGTATTGTACGCAGTCTTACCCACCCTGTTTTTTACACGAGAGGTTGTTTCCAGAACTTGAACCCATGACCTTTCAGTCACATGACAACAACTTTACCAGTTGCATCAAGGTTACCCCTCTAAGACATATGCAGATGAAAAATTAATTATAGAGCAAATTAGTGATACCATTAATTACTGATTGTGCAAAGGAGCACTGCCTCTGTGGTGTTGGAAATTCAGTGGCAGAGATTTTTGGACAGCTCACAAGTGATTGATGATGTAATGTTGTTGAAGTTGGATCATCTTCTTTGATCGAATTTTCCTCGGAAACAAGAGGTATAGTTAAAGAATTATAATCATCTTGGTTTTCCTTAAAGAGGAAACTACTCTTCCCTGCTGAACCAATTTTCCTTAGGAAACTAATTCCAGGTGGTGTTACACTTACACTTGTTAACATATCCATCGATGTCCTACACATAAAATCAAACAAATTTAGGGCACGTTTGGAAATCACCAAAATCACCGGGGATCAGAAGCTACATATTCAAGAAAACTTCGATTAATATGTCGACGTGATGTTGTGATTTAAGAACAACACTAAAAACATTTTTGCATCAAAAAAATTCGGGAAACAAATTGTGTGTTATCCGGCATGCATGAAAATATGTTGCAATGCTATAACAACCATATATTCAAATTAATTTGCCTATAAATTTTATATTATGTGTTAACATTACCATGAACGAATTTCATTATATTAAAGAGGTTGTGATTCTCATCGATCCTCATCTTTTTCTAACGACAAATTAACATATTATAAAAGTCAAGTACAAGAGATACTTCAACCCGGTGAGCGGAACTAATAAAGAAAAGTACTCATTTTCATCTAAAACCGAAACCAATAATTAAAGTGACCGAATGCAAGCTAAAAAAGCCAGAGACATGCAAAATTATACTAGGCATATTGCATAGCGAAGGTGTACATATTTTTTTAAACCAACCACGACAACTGGCCATCAAAAAGGAAGAGGGCATCCCAACTAGGGTTGCACCACCACAAGATTTCGAATGTAGAGAAAACTAGAGGTGATGATGTAAATAAAGAAACCATAAATACAAAAATCAAAACAAGGATACAAACCATAATATAATTAAGAAATGCAACATAAATATTACCTATAGGTTTGAGGCCATGTGGTGTTAAAATCAACCTCATTGGATAAATTTCTTGAAAGAGGTGAATTCTTATTATCTGATGATCCGGTATCATCATCATCCATTTGATTTTCAAAATCCCTATCTGCTTGATTTTCTTCATCATCCGTTTGAAAATCATCCTCACGGTCAAGCTTGTGATCAAGATCTTCATCAAGCTTCATTGCACCTCTTTGCATGCCAATTCACACCCTTGTGATCAAATGGTGTTGTTCCTTAAATTCCTCTAAACTTTATCTTATTAAAAGAGAGGAGAAAACAATAATTAAAAATATCTTTTAAAATTGAAAATAAAGAGACATTTGAATATTGTTGAGGTTTCTTTGAACTACGTTGACGTACAAAAGTTTGTGTTACATATGGAGGTGACGGCTTGTTATATGTATCAGAAATATATGATTAATGTATTTCTAGGTTTTTGTTTCTTTTCACCAAGAAACTTGCGAGGCGTTGTATCCTTATCTGTTACTAAATTATAAATTAACTAGACGCCGACCCATGCATCGCACGGGTTTGTTTCAATTTTAATATATAAGCATCATGTTGACTATATTATTAGTTGTCGACATGTTTAAATGTATTATGTATAACATTTCAAAAAAGACTACAATAGCAAAATGCACCGAAGTTGGAACTCGTCATACAAAATCTAAACAATGAGCAAAATTTAAACAATGAACAAATTAAATAGTTCAAAATACATATCAAAGGAAAAAAGTTACTGCATAAAGTTAGTATAAGAAACATATCAAGTGATTCAACCATAGAAGCCTATAAGGTCACCTACATTTTCATTTTTCAAGACATATGTTGTAGGAAAAAGGGGAAGAAATGGATGAAAAACGCAGACTTTTGGGTTTAGATTGTGAAGGAGAAAGGAGAAAAAAGGGTTCGAAACCATTTGGAAAGAAAGGAAAAGGAATTAATTGGTTTTTTGAAAATGGAGTTTAATATTGGATATCATGTAGTGAAAGCAAATAAAATTAGTAAAACAGCTATTGGTGAAGTGGTAAAATCAGTTGGATGAAAGCAAATGGTCGTGGGTTCATAAAGATTTTTTAAACCTCTCAAAAAAGGCTGAATTAGGGTTAATGGATTAAGGTTAATCAGGACTGTTTAACATTTATATATATTAAGATGCTAAAAAACCATATTTGATTTGGATGTATTCGGACCTTTTTTTTTTACTCAATCGTATGGTTTGGTTCGGTTTACGGTTTTTATTCGGACCATTTTTTTACTCAATCATGTATTCTTTTTATATATACTAGCGTTTAAACGGGCACATCCTTCTTATTGCATTGTATATGTATAAATTAGAACATTAACTTTTACGAAATTTTGATTTTGATTAAAATTATTGGTATCTATACTATATATAAAGAAAATAACCTCAAATATTAAAAATTATTGGCATATTAATTTTTACTATCTTCAAACATTAAAAAAAATGTAAGAAACACAAATTTTTTGTTACCACACAAAGTATATCGTTTAACTAACATGATATAGGTATATGTTGAGCTTTTTTTCATTTATCCTTAACAAAAGTGTAAAAAGATAGGTCAAGTATGTGTCACTATAAATATAATCAATAAAAAGATTATCGTAATTTTATTTTTATTTTATATGCTGACAAACCAAAATATGTCGAGTTAATAAATAATTTCGTTTTATTCTTTGACAGTAATTTGTAGATAAATCGATGTACGAATAATTTTCATTGATATTTATAAATTTAAAAATTGTAACCAAAATTATACAAACGAACGTAATAAAATAGACACATGTAAACACGTAAAAATAGCGGACAGACGGGCACGATAGTCCCGTATTTCCGTTAGTAGATAATAAATAATTTGCACTTTTATATGGTAACAAATTATACTTGTCTTTCTCAATAATACCAACAATGAAACTCGTTTTGGTTGGTTTGATGATGTTGACTTGAGACCTTAGGGTGTCATTCAGAGTCTCAAGTTCGATTCTTCTTGATGCTAATCTAGAAAAAGTCGGTCCAAAACAGTTTACTTCCTATTGAAGAAATCTTCGGTGCCAAACTCATTTATCTCGGTTTTTAATTTCATTTTTTGCATTTATTTATTCTTTCCTATTATATCAATCAATGGTTTGGCACATGATTTTCATGTGAGACTGAAGAATCTTTTTTTCCTAATTATATCAATCAATGGTTTCAACAACATAACCTCGTCGACAGAGAATATACAAGAAACCAACAAAAAACTACTCATGCAAGAGGCGCGCAGATGGGCTGCCCAATTTTATTTTTGTCTTTTTGAACTTGACTGTAAGTCAGGTATCCTTCATGTGCATAATTGCCGACAATAATTTCTCAAGTTTTATGAGACTTAAATAAATGACAATCTTTTTTAAGAGTTTTAATGTTGTTGCATATCAAAGGTTGAATTTTAACTCAGAATCTTGATTAAGTTAAAAGAGCCCCATGTCATTTTATCTAAACGTTCTTGGATCGAAGAATTTCATTTTTGGATAAGTAAATAATTAAACTTGTCAAAAAAAAGTAATAATTAAATATAGTTTTGTCAGAGGAAATAATTAAAATTAGTTAAAATTTAATTTTTATATATTATGATGATAATAATAATAATAATAATAATAATAATAATAATAATAATAATAATTAATATAATAATGATAGTTGGAGGATGGATATTTCAAATGGTTTAAGAGTTAAAAAGTTAGAGGTCGTAAATTTAAATATGGATGAAAGAGGAAAAAAATTAATCTAACAATTCAGTGTTAATTTTTTGGAAGAATTGTGCCATCTATTATGATCATGTCCACCCAATTCAAAAAAAAAAAATTGCATTTGTTTATTAAAAAAAATATTCATTCATTCTAATTGATAGAGTATATCAACACAATACAAATTCAAAATCGCTAAAAATAAAAATGATGAATATGAAAATAAACTCATAACATCCATGTTGATAACATAAATTGGTAGAGTGCATATATCTAAAAATATGACTATATTCAAGTTTCCAGAATATTTTTGTCTTCGAATATTTAACGTTGACAACGCAAAATTTCATTGATTGGATATGTACTTGATCAAATCTAATCTTTAAATCTTAATCAAATAAACACCGCACATAACCAATACCTAGAAGAAAAAAGACATCTAATATTTGAAGAAATACAAACTAATATCTTCTTTAGTTTTGAGAAAGATCTCAAAAGCGATGGATTCAAACAACTTGACTTAAAATACATACCGTATTTTAAGTCAAGTTGCTTGAAAAAAACAAAAATGGAGAAACAAGGGAAAGAGGGGATACATTAGTAAAAAATACAAAAATGGAGAAACAAGGGAAGGAGTCTGAGGCTGACTTATATACTGACATTGTTCGAATTTTTTAATTTGAATCACATTAATGACTTTCATATTATATAATATGGACAACTGCAAAATAGAAAAAATAGAGGGTGCATGAGAAGGTAGAGATGCGATAAGAAATAGTCAACATGTAACCAGAGGATAGCCACTTTAGGCACATATAAATTGTTCACAAAAAATTATTATCGTTCGTTAAACGACAATTAACTATTGTTCGCTTCAAAACGGTAGTTAATTACCGTTCAAAACTTTTTAAATCGATTAAATCACTTTTTAAATCTGTATAACCGATTTAAAAAGTTCCTCACACAGTAATTAATTACCATTGAAAGTAATATGTTCGGAGTAGTTTTCCAGAAACGTTGTGATGCAGAAACTGCGTTTACTCATGTCAAAAAATATCGTTTTGGATCTTCACTACAAAGTTTTCGTCTCAAGGTTTTGCCTCATAAACCAAATAACGTTATTGGAAAAAGAAGCAGAAAAACCATTAAACATTCAAGTTTTGTACATGATGTTTCTGCAATTTGATTCATTGGGTTTAATGTTATTTCAGGCCATACATAGTGGAATTTTAATTCAGTTGCGTTAGTTTTACATTTATTCATAAATTTCAATCCATTTATGTTACTGTGGTTGTGTATCAGCACTTTCATGTGTTGTGTTTCATAATTTAGCTATATAATGATGTCAATTGTACTGGTACCAGAATTAAGATAATAGTTCTTTTTTTTCTCTTAATAATTGTGGCTAACTTTATCGTTTTTTTTAATGATTTGATCTCATGGACAATATAGTATTGTAAGAAAACTGTTATGTTGAGTTTCCACAAACAAGCAAAACGAGAATTCCAAATAACAAACAAGCAAAATGATAATAAGATTGTGAAGTATTCATTCATTCTTTTTGTGATTCAATAATTCCATACGATCACCCTTCATAACATCGTTTGACCTTTTTCATTCAAAAGCATCGCAATTCAGATAACGGATTATTGCGTGGTTAATGTTTTTGATTGCCAATGAATGCTGTTGATTCCAAACCATAATTGTACCCTAATTTGCGCCCTCATTTTGTCTCGCATTAAATACTCTTAAACTCTTATCGTAATCATCGTTTGACCTACTCGTTTAAAAGCAATGTCATCGATATGTACTTAATTGGTATAAATTTTCATTTACCCGTGCTAAAAGTTGACTATGATTCTTGCTTGATGTTTTTTTTTTCGTGTAACTAGCTTGATGTTTCACAAAATCGAACTTTTTATTTTGCAAGAATAAATGATTAAAATCAGCCATTCCTATTTAATATTGTCTTTTTTATAATTCGTTGAAATAAACCATAAATGCATCATTTAATACATGTTTTCTCACACAATTAAAAATCACAATCATATTATACAACTTATAGTTGACTACGATTGCTTATAGGTTCACTAAATCGATTTGTTTTCTGCAGGAATAGATGACCAGATTCAGGGATTCCTATCTATTATTGCCTTTTTTTTGTAATCCATTGAAATAAACCATGAATGCACCATGTAATCCGTGCATTATTTTTAGAATAATAAAGGAACGTACTCAGCATTGAAAATTTTGTTCTGTTTACTACACTATGCAATTAAAATATTATGTTATGTTACAGTACCAAGGACGATGTCATGGAAATATTATGTTATGGTAGAATATCGACGTCTATACTTCTTAATATTTTGTCATTCAACTAAACTATTTTGTTACCTATTACCGTCAAATATTAACTTCGATATGATCCGTGTGTTAGCACGAGTCGTTGGTCTAGTAATAAGAAAATGAATCAATTTGATAATATCAAACCTAATTTCTAAATCCCTAATTAAACACAAAGATTTTCATGTCTTTTTTTTTAGGGAACAAAGATATTTATGTTCTAACCATATATACATCACCATCTACTTTTCCTTTCTCACTCTAGGTTATGAATGTGCTCTCTTAAATCTAACTTGAGAAGATACTTTATGATAATTTTGTTTGAAGCATGTGAATTTTACGAGACAAAGGAGGTTAAGAGCATATGAATATGATAATATTGGTGCAACAGTGGGCTGACCGTGGTAATGTATCTAGCAGTGCAATGGTTGCTATGATTCAACTATCGATTTTGTAGTTGAATTTGAAGGTTGATATGGATAAAGATCGTTTTTCCATCGGATTTGATTGCCGTAGAAATAGATAGGTGTGGTATATAGAGTTAGAACATGAAATCTTTGTGTTTAACTGGGATTTTAGAAATTAAGTTTCATGAAACTTATTTTTTTATTATAATTTATTTATTTTTTTAATTACTAATCAATTAGTTTTTATATTTTGTATGTAATTAATTATATTTGTTAATGGTATGGAAACTTAATTAGCGAACATACACCGCCACATCATGTTATTAATGATAATAACAAATCATTAAAATTGGTGGGTGATTTAAAAAAAAAAACCCCAAAAAATGTTATTTAGGAGGACTCAAATAGTGGTTTTCAAAATAGGGGGATCAAAAGTGTTTTTAAGCCTAATAATAAGTTTGATCAATAATCAAACTGTGAGAACTGGAAGAAGAGACCAACTTGGGTCTGATGGCCATAACAACTTTTGATGCAGGATGCACTTCAGACTTTGACGACGATGAGGTATCTCTTGGACTTGCTCATAAACATTGTGTTATAATTGTCACAAAGCTTGTAAGACGTTGTTTGCATAAATCAAAAGCTTTAAAAACTTTGTAAAAACAATTTGATTTGTTGGCACCGGAATCCAAGCTCTTTGAACACCAAAACAAAAGCATGTCATCCAAAATGAAATCTCATGATTAGAAATGAAATTTTAAAAAAGGTCAACTTTCAAGTATCAAGAAAATTGATAGACCTTTGACAAAAGGCGATAATGCTCCTGAGGAGTTTATCACTGGTGGTCTTCATAGAAGCAAAGTAACTTCCATGATTTGTAAAGTAAGAATAAGGTAGAAGAAATTGGCTTCACAAAATCTCTTATTAGAGGATACATACTTATGTGAAGACAACAAAATCATCATGTTCCGAATGCTTACAGAAGGGTCTGGATTCCCACTCTGTTCCAGAGGCTGAGAAAGCTAAGATTCTGAACAAGTCAGAGTCAAAGAACTCAGAATTGAAGGTTCTGATCAAAACTAAGGATTGTTCAATTCAAGGCTAAGTGGAGTTCAGAACCTAAACCTATGAAGTATTTAAGACTAAAAACTTTTAATGAATATTAAACCTAAATTTATTACTAGAATTTAATACTTTTAATGAATATTAAACCTGAATCTAAATCTACTACTAGAATTTAGAGTTCAACATATATTATTCTAACCAAGATTCAAAAGATATTTTTCAATAACAATTCAAATCCATAAGATTAAAAGCATAGAAAGAAAGAATAACATCAATATCATGAAATAACATAATCATATAATATCATAGTCAAAAGGAATACATACTAGTAGAGTTGATTACATTTAATCCCAACAAGAGTTTAGCTACTCGTTTTCATGGTAACCTTACAAAGATGAGAAAAAAGAGATGTAATGACATCAAGCCTTGATTTCTCAATGAATCTTGTGAATACACCTTCAATCCTTGTTAGATCTTTGTTCTTATGGTATCTCTATGTGTTTCCTTGCTTTTCCCACACCAAAATGACATAATATATCTATGTTATGAGGTTTGGGGCTATTTATATACTTTCTGAAAATTGCACCCTGGCTCGCCCATGCCCAGGCTCACCATGGCGAGCGAATCTTTCTTCACCAGTTATTTTCTACCACAATAGCACTGGAACTGTCGAAATCGCCTTAGCTCTCCATGGCGAGCACTTGTCTCGCTCAACCATGCCTTGTTTTGTAGGATTTGCATGATATTTGCCTATCCTCGCCATACTTTCGCTTTAGGCTCGTCGTTGCGAGCTTTCTCGCCACGGCCTCGCTTGGAGCTTTCTTGGCCTTAGTGACAACATCTGGTTGTCTCGCTTGGCCACAGATTGGTGGCTTAGCCACGATGATAACATCTGATTTTCTTCACTTTCTTTGATCTTTATGTCCCTTGACATGCAAATTCCTACATAATTGGTTGGTATTTGACATAAAAAGCACAAAGTAGCATTTATCTATTAATTTGGAACTTTTCATGAGATAACTTGTAGAACAAGTAATTAAAGTGCCTAAAATATACATGTTATTCAACTTACTTCTGTCTTATGTTATAAACCATGGTATCACTCTATATCAAATGAATGTTAAGAGTGCATTTTTGAATGGTGTCATTTCGAAAGAAGTGTATGTAAAACAATGTCCTGGTTTAAAGACTTAAAACACCCATTTGTATTTTCAAACATAATAAATCACTATATGGTCTGAAACAGGCTACTAGAGCTTGGTAGGAAAGACTAAGTATTGAACGAATATAAGAGCATAAGAAACACTAGAGAAGCTGAAAAGACTATGGTATAATATTTGAAGAAAGGTCAACCAAAAGTTAACATCTTGGATCAGAAGAAAAATACGCCTCTCGGAAGATGAAGATTGACCTCATAAGACTCTATGTAGATGATCAGACTCAGAAGACCTCATCAGATGCAGAAGACCCCATCAGACTTGGAAGATAACCAGACTTCATAAGATCCCGAGAGACCTAGACTCCATGTCAGATTTGTCGTCGTCTATAGTTGTCTCTATCAAGGATATGTGTACAGTTTGTCTTCTTCTGACCACGTGTAGAAACAGACAAAGAACTTCAAGGGCAAAGAGAATGAGTGAATACTTTCAATTTCAGCAAAGCATTTTCAAATGACAATTCAACGAAATTATCCATATCATACAAAGGCCCAAAGTCCTTAATTTGAAGCTTCTCAACGATTCTTAATGCACAGACACTCTTCTGCAACGTATCTCAAATCTCTACCTATAAAAGGAACTCAATATCTGAGTAAGATCAACAAGACTCTGTTATTTTACTGAGCCATTACTCTATCAAAATCAAATAACGCAAAAACACATAGGAATTTTTACTAAACTTTGTATCGTAGAAAGCCTAAAGTCCTAATAGTATGTTCAAATTTGTTCAGTTTAAACTACCAATTGTTTATCAAGTGTAAGAACAACTTTGTTTATTTGTAAACAAATAGAAATCTCTTGCTTGTGATGCTTAACCATCAGAATTCTCTTTTAGTTGTAATTGAGCATTGGAAGTCTTTTGCAGTTGTGCTTGAGCAATAGAAGTCTCTTGGTAGTGACCTTGAGAATTGGAAGTCTCTTGGAATTGTCCTTGAGAATTAGAAGTCTCTTGTAGTTGTGCTTGAGAAATATAAGTCTCTTGCAAGTGTGATTGAGCATTTGGAAGTCTATTGGATAAGTCCTTAAGCAATTGTAATCAGTATTGATTATAGTGAAATTCCTTGAAAGTGCAAGGGGACTAGACTACTCCTGTGTTGTGGGAGGAACCAGTATAAATTGATCGTGCATGTTCTTTCTCTCGCCCACTCTTTTATTTATGTGTTTTTTTATTACATGCTGCATTCAGACTTAGTGTTAGACTCTGAACCAATCATAATATGATCAGTTTTAACACTTTGAAAAAGAACCAGAAAAATCCAACATAATTCAACCTCATTTCTTGTGTTTTTCTCACCTTCGGTGTTATTCAATTTGACTTGGTGTGTGGGGCTCGAAAGAGTTGTTTAACTTGTTGTCATTTATTGCAGGGAGTTGATGGTATATGGACTCACTCTTATGTTGACGGACGGTTCATTCACCGCGTTGAATACCTTTAATTAGAGGCAGATCCACTTGTGTTGTTTTATAATTTTGTATTACCTGTTTGGGTCGACCTTCATTTGTATGGATTTACTGGGTTATGTTTATGACCCTATTTTTTTTTGTTCTCTTGCATATTTTTCCCTTTTTTTAATAATATATGGGCACATATGATTAGAGTTATTCTACTTAGGTAACAACAACAAAAAACTCAATTAAAATCGAATAATTTCACCTTATATGAAATACATTAACCCAAAAAAGCTACTAAGAAAAATCGGATTTCTGTTCAGTCCTATGGCAAAGGTTTCACTGCCACTAGCAGTTTGGGCTGCACTCACCCTTTGGGTCATAATCTCAACCCTCGTAAGTGTCAATCTTCATTGGGTTTCCCAAAAAACCTAGATGTTTCCTTCCCTTCTTATATATAGCCACCCTTATGGGTAGTATTTCCACCACGCACAAAAAATTTATGTTATCACCGTCACACTTTTCATCATCGTTTTTCATCTCAAAACCAATTCTCAGGATGCCTTTTCGCTTAACCTTCAAGAATTTAACCTTTCTGATGAAGGTTTAATGCTCAACCTTGCCACCAAATTTGATGTTGTTCGGATCCTTGATCACTACCTTATTGGTTGAATCTGTGCCGACAAACATATTAAGTTTGGTTATTTCTAAGAACGTCTAAGTCATATTTGGCAGCTAGGAAAACATGTAGCAATTCTTCAGGCTGATGAAGGTTGCTACTTGTTTCAATTCCATCACCGAGTTGACACTGCTAAGGTTCTAGATGAAGGCATTTGGCTATAACTTTCACCTTGTTATTGATTGAATCTCTCTTGGTGTTGTTCCGTGAAGTGTTACTAGATATATGGGTCTAGGTGCATCATCTTCCTTTTGATTTTATCCAGCCAAGGGCAAGACATGGGGTAATATATTGCACAATTCTTACATGAGATTGAAGGTTCACATTGATGTTACTCTGCATCCGAAATAAAAATGGAAGGTCTGAGCCAATGATGGTAACTATGTGACTATTTTGCTCAAGTACTAAACACTAGGAGTTTTAGGCTAACATCGTGGTATCCTTGGCCACACGAATATATTATGTCCCAATATTTTTCAATTGGAGTTTTATGACGGTGTACGTGAATGGAGAGTTGCACTGCGCCTGGTTGTATGTAGAGTGGGAATTGCTGCTACCAAAAATGGTTGCTAGACCTTATCCCAATTACTAAACCAAGGGGAGTTCCAGGTAATGGATGTGGTCAGTATTCTCAAAACACTTATTTGGACGAGGGAACTGCAATGCTAAACACTTTGAAATGTTGAATCTTGGTTGTTCATCAAAAAATCAATGCAATTAATATCCCATTCTTTTTGAATTGGTGTTTGATGATGGTGTACGTGAATGGGGAGTTGCACTGCACCTGGTACTCGTCGCTCAAACTAAAACTACTATTGTTGTGAATATTTGGGATAGTGTTGTAGGTGTTAGTGCTAGTGATGGGATGGATATTGTAATGACTAGTGTCAATAATTGTTTGTGTGATGAACATGTTGTATTGGCAAGACCTGAAAACCAGGCCTACTAGGGAAATGAGTATGTTAAGTTGGAATTACGAGGTTTAGGTAGCCTGAGTGCAATTCCAGACTTAAAGTACCTAGTCCAACACTTCAATCTGGATATACTCTTCTTAAGTGAGACACTAGTCCACTCTAATAAAATTGAAGATTTGTATTACATGCTTGGTTTTGATGCTTGTTCTTCTGTTAATCGTACTTGTAAAGGTGGTGGTCTTGTTTTATTTTGGCATACTTCTTTTAATTGTCAAATTGTTGATTTGTCAAACAATCACACTACTATCTAAGTTGTTTATTTTGTTCATATTTTATGGAGACTCAGAAGCTATTACTAGTACCCCAGATGGAGAACATAGGCGTGTTGCGATGGATTTCCTTTGTCATTTTCCTGGTTAGTCGAATAGCCCATGGTGTATGTTTGGTGATTTTAACGATATCATGGATGTGAAAGATAAAAGAAGTCAAATTAATCACTCAAATTGGTTAAATAATGGATTTAGGCAAGTTGTTCTTGGCTCTGGTTTATCTGATGTTCTTGTTTATGGTTACCCGTTTACATGGTTTAAAAGTTTAGGTACACCACATGGGGTGGAGGAAAGGTTGGATAGAGCTCTAGCTAATTTTGTTTGGCTTAATATTTTTTCTAATGTCAGGTTAGAAAATCTTATGGCTCCAACATCAGATCTTTATCTCATTTTGTTGGATAGAAACCTTGTGGTGCGCCCTCATTTGCCAAAGTGCAATTTTCGATTTGAAAATGCATGGATTCATGAACTTGGTTTTAATGAATTGATTACATAGTGTTGGCATAATTAAAACGGGGATACGATTCTCACAAAGTTATTGAGTTGTTGTGAAGATGATATATCCTCTTTTGTAATAAGTTGAAAAGGGATATTGAGGATTGTCGTCAACAATTGAACAACTCAGGGGGTCACCAGAATCAATTGATGTCTTTGAAGAAAAAAAAAGATGAGCATACTTCTAATGCAAGATGATGCATATTGGCGTCAAACGGAAAAAAAACCCATTGGTATAGAAATTGGGATCGTAATACCGAATTTTTTCAGCTACCACAACAAGAAAGAAGGTGAACCGAATGACACCATTCCAAGATGGCAATGTAAATAAGGTAACTGACGATCAGGCTATGAGTAACTTTCTAGATTTATTTCAAAAGCAAAATAGTTTGGCTTCACCAATCATTAGTGTGATCCGTCAATCTGTTTCTAATAAAGATCATTAACTCCGAACAACACCTTTCATCAAATAGGAATTGATAGACTTTTAGTAAGTGTACTAAAATTGCATCTAAGTAATAAAATAAATTCGTCTCCACTTGGATTGTTTCAATCTCAACTCGATAATTTAATTATAATAAGGATTTAATAAATTGGGGTATTCGGAAAATATATTTGAGTTCCATCGTTTATGACGTTGCTCCTCAATTTCCTTTCAATTGGTGTTCATGTTTGAAAATTGCTCTTCTCCCAACAAAAATTACTTGCTTTCAACCAAACTTCCGAAAATACCTCCGCGCGAGTTAACTCACTCAAGTGTATACCACAGCGTGACTTAAATCACACCAGGTTTAACACAAACATAATTTAAGTCACGTTCTGAACAACAGCGTGAGTTTGTTTTGTTTTCACACATAATATATATATATAGACACACACAAATAGTTATTCTAAGACTCATAAGCTCTGTCTTCAACACGTGTTTCTCTTGCCTTAGACGATCAAGGATTGCATATATGAGTTTTTGTTCAAATTTTTAAAATCAAATTTTCTAAGTATGATGAGTTTGGACTTTAATAATTAATTAGTCTTAGAAAGCAGCAATATGATACCACACTGTACCTGCAAGAGATGGAGCAATATGAAAGTACTAGCAAGCACAAAACAAAACTAACTTGAGTTAACGAACTCTCGTTGGTGTTCAGAACGTGACTTAAGTCATACAGGTGTGTTAAATCCGACGTAACTTAAGTCACACTGTAGTATACACTTGCATAAGTTAACTTATGCGGAAGTATTTTCAGAAGTTTGGTTGGAATGAGTAATTTTTGTTAGGAGAAGAGCATCTTTCTTCGTGTTTTCCAATCCCATTCTCGTGATGCCTTCAGTACCTCCCGAATTTCATTGATCCAAAACGTGTGAATTCCGTGTGTTAGAAATTTTACCTCATACCCATACATTTGTACCTTCACCCCTACAAATTACAAATATTTCCAATTTTACCCTCTTTATAACACATTTGTTTGTTCACCCCTATTTTTAACATTTCCTAATTTGTCATGGTTCACCCCTACATCTTTACATGGTATGATATAATTCTCAGAAACCTTCAACTTACATTTATGAAAGAAACACATCGTTGCTACTCATTCCCATCGTTTTCAACAAACATACCATGATGCTTCCTTTTTTTCTTTTTGTTTGCAAAATACCATGATGCTTCTCGCCTCCTTGCAAATTTAAAATTTATTAAATTGAATCTCATACAAACCAAGTTTAGCCCTTATTTTGTTGAATTGAATCTCATAAAATTCTGGCTTTTTTTTATTGAATTGAATATTATTCATTTTAACCACAATCCATGAAATTGAAGATGTTTATGGTTTGTTTGATTTCCAAAAAAAATCATAAGTTTGCAATGCATACTTCAAACGGGGAATCATTCCTAATCGTTAATGATGTGTACTCCTTCCAGAATACCAAAATAATTTCCAGATTCGTTTTCACTTCGTGCCAAAATCATGCTAATCGTTTCCAAGATCGTGCCATAATCTTTTCCTGAAACTACGAACAAACGAATTTGCTTTTTTTAGACAAATGAATAAAAACTATGTTTTTAAGATTATATATGAGGGTAAAATAGGCAGTTCATATGAAATGTAAGGGTGAAGGTATAAATGTAGGGGTATAGGGTAAAACTTCCCCGTGTGTTTTGCACAGCTGTTTCTTTAATATTCATGGCTAATGGAACTCCATTCCAATTCTTCATACCCGGTCAACTGTAGAGTCAAAGTGACGCCTAAACCCACTTCATTATTTTCATATTCCTACCTCCTTTTCATTATATGCCAGAATGATGTTTGTTCATTTGGTCCACTTTTTACTCCAAAACATGTTTCTTAATTTAAGTGACACTACTTGACTCAATAAATGAAAAATGATAATTTATTTGACTCTAAATTAAATATTAAACTAACGAAAATAAATAAATAAAAACTTAACTAAAAGTACTCTAAAAATATGGTATGACAGATTGTCATCAGGGATTCTGAGTGGCGATGTTCTTCATGCATCCTGATGAGTGTCCCGACCCAATTGGTTATAACTTGGGATTTTAGCAACAATGATGGGGCTTATGTAGCTATGATTTTTTAAATAATGTTGTGTTTGGCTTGAAATGGGACAATTTTCGGCTTCCCTATATGTGACGAATATTGCTCTCATTCCCAAAGGTAATTCATAAACTACGATGAAAGATTGGCGGATGATAACTCTCTGTAATTTCCCATACAAATTAATCTCTAAGGTGCTAAAAAATAGGTTGAAATGTATTCTTCCGTCATGTATCTCTGATAATCAATCAACCTTTGTATAAGGGAGGTCGATTCTTGATAATGTCATGGTTGCTATCGAAGTCATACACTATATGAAAACAAAGACTCATGGTAGTGAGGGGTATGTGTTGTTGAAACTGGATAATAATAAGGAGTATGATCGTGTGGATTGGAATTATCTGAAGCAAGTGATGATGAAAATGTGGTTTGATGACAGATGGATTCCACTGGAATAGTATGTGTGTAGAGTCTGTAGACTATTACACGCTGCTTAATAATGAAGTTGTTGGGCCAGTTATATCTGGTCATGGTCATTGTAAAGGTGGCCCCCTATTCTTATATTTGTGCGGATGAGATGAACTCTCTTGACCAAGATGCTGAAGATCGAGGTATTATTACTGGTACTCGTGTTTGTAAATGCCCACCCCTTGTGTCCCGTCTTCTTTTTGCAGACGATTGTTTTCTTTTCTTCAAGTCTGAGGTGGGTTAGGTTTCAATCATCAAAGATATTCTTACAATGTATGAAGCAGCAGCGGGACAAGCATTTAGCTTACCCAAATAAAATTTCATCATAGTAGGAATGTCTATGATACCATGAAGGGGACTATTACTAATATCCTGGTTGTGCAATTTGTGCTCGACAACGAGAAATATTTGGAGCTTTCGTCTATGATAGGAAGGAATATAACAACTACTTTCTCTTATATGAAGGATTATGTTTGGCAAAAAAATCAATTAATGGTGTATTAAGTGTATTTTCAAGGTGGGTTGTGAAGTCATGATAAAATCAGTCATCAAGGCTATCATGTCTTATGTAATGAGTCTTTTTCATTTATTGACATCTCTCATTACTACCACAGAATAATGATGAACTCGTTTTTATGGAAACATGGTGGTGCCAATAGCCGTGGTATAAATTGGTTGTCTTGCGAAAAGTTGTTGATGCATAAAAATAATGGTGGGGTGGGTTTTAAGGACCTATCGGCTTTCAACTTGGCCATGCTCAGCAAACAAGGGTGGGAATTCCAAACGGAGCCGTAATCTCTTGTCTCCCGATTTTCTAAAGCTTGGTATTTTCCTAATATAAGTTATCTCACGGCCAACTTAGGCCATAACCCAATTTTTTATGAACCTTAGTTGCTGAATGGTGAAAGCTTTGATGGTAACGTAATAGGTAAGCAATTGGTCCATGAGTTTTCCGTGGATAGTTTCATTAACAACCATTCCAATAGTTGGAATGATGAATTGGTAAGGCGAGATTTTTAGTGAGGACATAGCGTTTGCTATTCTTAAAACACCATTGATTAATCAAGTTCCTAATGATCGCAGTTTTCAAAGGAGGAGAATGTAATTTTTTCTAATGTTTTGTATGAAAAAGTAGGGAAGTGTAAATTTTGACACAATAGAGGATGATAGTGTAATTCAAGAAACTCTTAGGGGAAAGGAGGGTAATTTACTCTAATTAGCAATTTTTATTTCAAAATATTGTAGAAGAGCATTCTTGAGGAATACTCAAAAATTTACCCTTGTTTGCTCTTGTATCAAGTCACCTTCTACTTTATATACAAAAAGAAGGAAATAGTCATGTTTTCCAACCTCTTTTGATTCACCTCCACCTCAATTCTCACCGTTTGAAATAGACTTGATTTGGTTTGTAATAATAGTAGACAGGTGAAAATATCATTATTTTTGTCTATTCAATCCTACCTCTCTGATATCATAACAAATCTTCCTAGAAAAGAACATTTTGGTGCTGCTGAAAAATCTTCATAAAAATTAATAGTTCATAAAAATACTTCCACAAAGAAAGATATGGATTTCTTAAGAACATACATCAATGTATCATGATGATAGATAGAGAAGAAAACAAATCAGATTTATAATGCAACAAATCAGATTTGTGTCTTTCCCTTCCCTCCTTAACATTATGAAGTTCATCACAAAGAAAGAAATGCAAGAGAAGCAAATACTTTTATAACTACTTACATTACATTACACATGAAAGGGAAAAAGAAAAGAAGCATTTCTATTTGTCAACTTGGTTAAGTTTTCCCAAACCATCACAACGAGCACAAACAATTTGAGTTTGATCCTTTCTAGCTGCATTTGCTCTCAATGTCACCCCACCTTTCCTAACAAACCCTGCTCCATCACATTCAGGGCATCTAATACATGACAAGAAACACATATGTAACCAATTCCAAACAAGAATCAATGGAAAAAACATGCACTTGAAATAAAAATCTATGACAAAATATTCCCAAGTAGATTAAAAAACTAATTTCAAGATATATAGTTACCTAAGATTAAGAATTTAAGGAGCCGTTCATGATGGTTATAAGTTATTGATTTTAAAAGTTAAATTTGAAAACAAAACATGTTTGGATAAAATGAATTTGAATTTGTTTTTTTACTTAATTTGAAAATGCTTAAATCTCAAAACCACAAAAATAAGTTTTTTAATTCTTGTATTTATTTTAAGGGGTTAACATGTTACCCACTAAGGATTTCTTCAAAAAAAAAATTGTTACCACAAAGGATCCATAACGACCAACGACCAACGCTACAACCACCACCAACCACTTCTTCGATCACCACCGACCAAGTCGACCATCGCTCCAACTACCTTAGATCACCTACGGCTACCATTGAAGACGATTGAAAACTACTCTAACCATCGATTATTACCTCCAACAGTTGCGATCACCTATCCACCAATCATCGTTTTGACTGTTGCATATGTTGAAGTTGTTTGTAGTTTGTTATTTGTCCAACATTGGTCAGTTTCCGGGGCTGTTGAGTGTATAAATATGTTTGAGTACCCTCATCGTTTGAGCTAACTTTTGGGATGAGATCCAAACCTATTTTACAGCAACCACCTATCCACCAATCGTCATTATGGCGGTTGCAACCACCAATCCGCCAATCACCACTCAGACCATTGCAGCCACTTGTTTGCCGATCACCACTCCCACAGTCAGTCGTCTACCACCTCCTCCGACAGCCACCACTTTCAACACTATTATTAAAATTATTATTAAAGAAAATTATAAATTTTTATATTAGGTAAATTCATAGTGAAGCCAGGTAGAGAAAACTGTTTGACTCAAAAAAAAAAACTTAAACTCATCTTAGAATCGGAATTGGAAACTAAAAACCGAAATCAGACTTTGTATTAAAAAAAAAAACTAAATAAAAACTAAAAACCACCCTAGCCTAAATTTTTACAATGAAGTACTGGATTGAGACCTAAATCAATAAGAACGTGTGCCAAATTAAAACTATACTTATCTATGGAAATGTCTTTAAAAATGTTAATTAATGATTTCTGTGTATATAACTAGGACAAATTGAATTATTGACAAAAAAAAGACAAAATATAAGAAATTAATTTCTGATTTTTACATCTCTAACACTTCTGAGAAAATTAAAGATATGTTTCATTTTGTTCTATCTCTAATTTCTATTTATAATTATTTTTTTAGAATATAAAAAATGCTTAGGCTTCAAGTTATGATCGTTTCCATTCCAAGTGTAATTTGTTCACATTATCACAAATCATAATCCAACAAAAGATTAAAAAATTTAAAGATCATGAAACATTTAAAGCTATGAATGAAATGAAAATATAAAACCATGAAAATAAAACTAATGATGATGTTACTTACGTGTCTTTACGTGAGAATATGATAGGAAATGCAGTTCCAACAAGAGCAATTCCAATAGCACCAGCAACAAGATAAATAGTGCCATCAGAAGATACATCTCCAACTGCTGAAACAACAACTGATGAAGATCTCTTCTGATTATTACTAAGAATCTTGTTACATGACACATTTGTTGAGCCTCCAAATGAGAGTTTAGTGTTGTTGGAAATTGTAACATTGGGAATGATTGTGTTCAAGGTCATGGATGCCATGCTTCTAATACAATGTAACCAAACAAAGTGAAACTAAGAAAAATGAAGAATATATTTATTTTTTTTGTTAAGTTATAGTTGGATTGGATATTAACATGACACGTAGCATGGCTTTGTAAGTAGATTATGGTTTGAAAATTGTTTGGATAAGGCCATGTCATAAATCTTAAGATTTTTCAAGCTTTGTGGATAAGACAGGGTGTACAAGCTACAATATGTTTTATTGAGTAAAAGGATTTCAACCATGTGAAAATGGAGCAAGATAGGAGGAATACAAGTGCTTTGTAACTTGTAAGGTTGCATCTCTATAAGGATTTAGATCTTCACAATTGTTAAAAAGAAAACTTGTAAAAAAAACCTGAAAGAGTTATGTAAATGATCCCACCATTAATATGATAGAAGAATGTCCAACAAAAATAGCATAACATAAAGGATCTTGTTAACATTTTCTCGAAGAGCAATTCTGAGGAGTCTAAAGAGCAATTTTGAATTGTGTGGGTTGAAAACATTAACCCCACCCAATAAATAGTGGTCCATGATTGATATACATCTATTTTGCAAGACAAATACTACTAACACCCCATTAAACCTGAGTTACACCCCAAAATAACCAATATACACTTTAAACTATGTAAACTCAGTTTACGTGGTTAATGTAAACTGAGTTTACATAAGTTAAGTAAGGTTTACGTGTGTGTATGTATAAATTTGTTCACGCGTATCTCTACATAATTTGTACATACGTAAACTTAATTTACACTAACCTCTCATAGTGAGTGAGTGTACATACATAAACTGTATTTACATTAATCTCTCATAGTGATTAATTGTACATACGTAAATTAAATTTACACTAACATCTCATAGTGCCATTGTACTTACGTAAACTGAATTGACACTAACATGTCATAGTGAGTAATTGTACATACGTAAACTGAATTTACATTATTTTCTTATAGTGTAATTGTACATACGTAAATTGTATTTATACTAACCTCTCATAGTGAGTAATTGTACATATGTAAACTGAATTTACACTAACCTCTCATAATGAGTAATTATACATAACCACTAATAGTGTAATTGTACATATGTAAACTGAATTACATTAACCTCTCATTGTGAGTAATTACGCATAAATAAACTTAATTTACACTAATCTCTCACAGTGAGTAATAGTACCTACGTAAAATCAAATTATGTGTACCTTAACAATTGATACGTAATATTAAATAACGTCTAAATTCACATCTACCAAAATAATATCTAACTTAATATAAATTCACGGCTACCTTATTTGTCGCTCACACATGCAATCTCATAACAAAACAAGAAAAACACACAACAAACAAAAAGTAAATAGAAACTTTTCGATAATGAAATTCATGAAACTCACTAACCTTTATGAACCGAGTACCGATCAATGAAAAAGATGTTGATTCAATTTTTGATCAAGGTTTCACAACTATGGTGGTTTGTGGGTGAAAGGGGTTGAAGGTTCAGAATGATCATGAAAAATGGGATTTTAGAATTTTATATAGAGAGAGCAATTTCGGTATTATTGTAAAATTTTAAGTAAATTTATGTGTAACTTAAATTATATGAGATGCTAGAAAGAGTCGTTTTGAAATTCATCTGAATATATGAAAATTTTAGTGTCACTCACTATTTCATGTTTATAATTTATAATTTTGACGGAAAAAAATGTTTATAGTTTATCATTGATTTTTTTACTGAAATTTATAATAAAATTGTTAAATTTTTATTTTTGTAAATAATTTTTTATTTTTAGTATATTTCTAAAAACTCTTTCTAGTCTCACCTCAGATAATTCTAGTTACACTTGTATTTACTTAAAATTTTACAATAATATCAAAATTGATCTCTCCATGTAAAATTCTAAAAAAAATCTCTTTTTCATGATGATTTTTAACCTTCACCCCTTTCACCCACAAACCATCATAAATGTGAAATCAAGAGCAAAGATTGAATCAACATCTTGTTTATTGATTGATACTCTATTCATAAAGGTTAGTGAATTTCATGAATTTCATTATTGAAGAATTTCTATTTATTTCTTGTTCGCCGTGTGTTTTCTTGTTTTGTTATCAGATCTGTCTGTGTGGGCTAAATATAATGTAAACATATAAGGTAGATGTGAATTTAAATTAAGTATTATTTAGGCAGATGTGAATTTAGTCGTTATTTAAGATTACGTATCAATTACTAAGGTAAACATAATTTGATTTTATGTAGACAATATTACTCATTGTGAGAGGTTTGTGTAAATTAATTTTACTTATGTAAAATTACTCACTATGAGAAGTTAGTGTAAATTTAGTTGACGTATGTACAATTACTCATTATGAGAGATTATTGCAAATTAAGTTTACGTATGTACAACTTATGTAAAGTGCGCGTGAACAGATTTATACATACACACGTAAACTTAATCTACTTAACTTATTTAAATTCAGTTTACATTAACTACGTAAATTAAGTTTACATAGTTTAAAGAGTATATTGGTCATTCCGGATTGTAATTTGGGTTTTTTGAGGTATGAATTCATCCATAATTTACATGCTTAAAAAACAATAGTTCTCCCTACGAACTAAACAATGTTTTCAATTATTATTAAGTAATTACTCAACAACAATGAATGTATGCATTCTCTAAAAAAGAGTGAATTTTTTTATTTGTTTCTCAATGTATAGGCTTGGACTGCCTTGCTATCGATTTGTAAATATCTGAAGGGTTTTGGACTAGTCTCCCTTCTTTTGTTCTCTTTTGTTTTTTGCATATACATAGAAGATACTATCATCATTTATTAAAAAAGAAAAAGTTTTCATTCATAGTCTATTTTAAGAAAATTATTGTATAGATGCATACCAATTGTTCGCAGACACCTCAAATTATCTACATTACTTTCAATTGTAATTAATTATTGTTTGAGGAACTTTTTAAATCGGTTATACAAATTTAAATAGTGATTTAACCGATTTTAAAAAAATTGAACAGTAATTAACTACCGTTTTAAATTGAACAATAGTTAATTGTCGTTTAACGAACAATAATAATTGTTTGTGAACATTTTCTATGTGCCTAAAGTACATATCCTCTGGTTACATGTTGACTATTTCTTATCGCATCTCCACCTTCTCATGCACCCTTTATTTTTTCTATTTTGCAGTTGTTCGTATTATATAAAATGAAACTCAATAATGTGATTCAAATGATAAAATTCGAACAATGTCAGTATATAAGTCAGCCTTAGACTCCTTTCCTCGTTTCTCCATTTTTGTATTTTTTTTCCACTAAAGTACGCTCACCCCCTCTAAAAAAAAAGAAGCTACATCATACCATATTTAAAGTCAAGATTTTTGAATCCACCGCTTTTGAGATCTTTCTCAAAACTAAACAAGAGATTAGTTTGTATTTCTCCAAACATTAGATTTTTTTTCTCTTCTAGGTATTGGTTATGTTTTGATTTGAGAATCTAAAACGTAATTTTAAGCATTTCGGCTTCTAAAATCCAAAAATAGGGTCAAAATTGTTGAATTTTAGTTTACCTCCGAATTTCGATCATCGTTTTAATTTGTCAATGTGTTTGTGATAGTTTCAGATATGGACGCACAACTTGACCACATTAGAGAAAATAGGATGAGCACGCTGCTTCGACTAGGAAGAAGTATACGTGGGAGGACAATTGTGAGACAAAGTCTCATCATGTACCTAGGCCTAAGCCTAAGTCAATAAAGTAGGTACATGATCCCCCAACATGAGGTTGAGCAGTCGGAGGCACCAGAACAACCTCAAGGTTCATATCTTGGTGACTCAGAGGACTGTTAGTTCCATCCCTGTATTCGCACCACATGGCCAAGGATTTTGAGGAATGGTACATGGAGAATTGACACTTGTGTCCTAACATGTTAACATCTCTTAAGGGTCTTATGGTCAGAAACCTACTGAGAGGATTGAATCAGTTATTAGTGAATGATTGTGTCTTCTAACCTCGCATGGTCCGGTATTTGCTGGAGTGTGTGTTGCAGAAGTTCGTATTTGTCTAGACCATTCTTATACATCAAATCATCTCTACTTCACACTTGAAGACTCGACCATAGGTTTTTGAGGCCTATGCTAATTTTATTGACTATGTGTTGACCGCAAAGAACCTATGAGATCTTACATTTTATCGATGGAATACAACTGCGGGTTACATGAGCTTGTAGCTGAGGATATCACATTTGTATATGTTGTCCACGTCTTCAGGAAACCCTCCTAAACCAGCTGAAACGAGATACAAGAATATATTGTGGTTGAAGAGAAGGGGAACCCGGTTGCATACTTGGTCAAATGGACATGCCAAATCAAGATATTAGTAACTATGTTACCTGTATTATGAAGTTAAGTTATATTTTGGAGTCTTTTTCTATTCATTTGAAGACTATATATATATATATATATATATATATATGGTTTAGAGTGAGTCACTCATTGTTTTGGAAATGTTTTGGAATGTTTTCATTCGAGTCATTGTAATCAATCTCTTACCTAATTAGAAGATCATATATAGCTCATATAAATTGCTTGTTTGTATTTGTAAGGGCTATTACAACCGATAATAATGACATTGTTAAGTTTGATATCTTTAGTGATGTTTAAGATTCAAACTCGAGATGTTCTAATGAGTTTATATTGGTGTGTATCCCTTCGTATTGACAAAAAAACTGTGATCCAATAATTATAACTGATTTGATAAATAAAAAACTACAAACGTCTTTATGAGGATTCGGTATCCGGCCGAAATGCACTAATCTGAGGATTCAATCTCACCGTTCATTTGTAGAGGCTCCATTTAACACAGAGCGATTCTTTGTATATGCACAAGAATTTGCACTGGAGCAAATCAAACTCCAATTCTCAAGCCAATATCGCTAGGTCACCCTTAATGTGTTAAATTGCAAACATATTTGATATACATGCCCGTTCTTTGGGGAGTCCAAACAGTTCAACTGAGATGAGCCTCCCAAAGAGATGGGCCCCAAGAAAAAAGAGTATTTCCCAATATCCACCCCCACTCAAAGAAAGAAGGAACAAGTTCCATTTTTCTATTTCTAAGTCACGTTCCTTAGTAAAAATAATTGCTAATTTTGATTTCGACGGCTAATAATCATTTATACGAATGTTATTTTTAATTTATATAAAAGATTGGTATTCTAAAAAATTGTGTTTTTTTTTTATTAGGGACCTAGGGTCAAGCATCCAATTTCATAGGGACCATGTTGATATACGAGGCATTCTTATATGGTCACAAACATAAATAGATAATATTTTGATCACACACACATTACAAGTCTTTTCCTCAAACTACTAAATCATTTTACTATCAATTCATTTTTTGCTATTAAAAAAAATCTTTTAATGCGTGTGTCTTCAAACACTATTCATTTATCTGTTCGACTATAGTAGACTTTCTCGTTAAGACACAAATTTGATACTCTAATTTTATACTTCTGAATACTGAAATTTGCTGATAGACTCTTTTAAAAAGTATTGTTTCTTTCCCTTTTTAACAACTTGTGGTGCGTGAAGCTTTCTAGCTATCTTTTTTCCTAACCAAAAATACTCTTGAATTTCAATGCCTATCATGCTAATTTGACACGATGATTAGCAAGCTTAATTAGAAGAATATATAAAGTAATATGCGGTTTGAGATGTAATACTTTTTGTTTTTCGTTCCAAATTCGTGGTAGGTAGTGAATATTTTACTCCACAAGTTGCAGACAAATTCCCCTAAAATAAGGAAAGAAACAAGAAATCAATGGTTATTTTCTGTCTTATAATTTTAATTCGTGCTCTTGGAATATTAATTTATGAATTAGTGGCATAAACTAAAGCAAAATTGAATAAGTCAAAATTTTCCTTGCTGTTTTATGTACCATATAACCTTTTCTTCATGATTTTCTTAATAGGGAATATAAAAGGATAAATAAATTAAGAGTTTTGCTAACCATTGCCCTCAGGACAATGATTAAAGATTTAAAAATAGAAATAATTTATAAGTTTTATGTAGAAAATGTTACTATTTAAAGGGCAATGGTTAGCATTTCCCATAAATTAATAGTATACTTGATGATCTTTTCAGTGAAGCATGTATATAAGTTTTATGACTTGTGTTGTATATGTATGCTAAATATTGCATATGATCATCTTATTGATCTGCAATCACTTCCAGCATAATATAAAGCTTGCATATAAATAAATTCAAAAGAATTTTGCAGCATTTGATTATTTTTTGTAACCTTGCTCTAAGCCGCCAAACCCCAATTAAACCATAACCATTAATCTTATTGATTATTAATTAATAATGATAGGCACTATAAGACCGACTAATCAAATTGCTGGATTATGGTTTCCTACTTGATTATGGTTTCTTACATGATAAACTATTTGGCATATATTATTTAGAGAAAACGGCTCTTAAGACATAGGTAGGTGTATTTCGTAAATAAACAAAAGCTTAGATAGGTGTGTGCATGTTTATATGTTCCTTTTTGGGGAAGTTGGTGACTAATCCACTCTCATGTATTACTTGTATTTGAAGTTAATGTTTTATATAAATGAGTTTTGAGTGTGTCTTATACTCTTTCAATAATTTATTTATTTTGGAGAGTCTTTTCATATGTTTGGTGTCAAAACAAATATTTTGAAGAACGTCGGCAATATTATTAAATGATTAATTATGCAAAATATTTTTATAAATTTTATTTCATTAATATATTCTTTTATTATCCATAACTCTCTCTATATATGGTTTGATTTTTAATTAATTAGATCCTTCATTACAGAATTATATGTGACATCCCGCATAGCGAAAGATAGATTTCAAATTGAGACAGTGGGTGCATACGGGGAGCATATGGTTCACCAGAGAAATATTGGTTGAGATCTTGTTAGGATAAGTTGATGAATGATGACGCTATGTCATATGATGTTTAGTAGTGTTTAATAGTTCGTTTGGTGCACAGAATATAATAGAGATAAGATAAGATATGATAAGAAGTTGGATAAGGATATGATATGATAGTAATATGGTAAACTTGTTCTATCATGTGGTGCACACATGATTAGAAAAGTAATAATATCATTTTATTATACATAGTAACCGTTGGATCATATGATAATATTATTTTATCATAGCTTGTCTCTTTATCATGTGCATCAAACGGTCCCTGAGTGGTTTTGGATGTTTTGAAGCTGCAAAGGAAAGAAAATCAAGAATCAAGGAAAGTAAAAACCGCGACATGAAATTAAGGAATCGTGCCTCGATTTTGAGGAATTTTGAGCATTTCAATTCGTTATTTTTTTGTGTGGCAGGAAATGAGTAGGTCGTATTTGAAATTTGACAAATTATATAGTTTATCACTTAGGTAATTTTAGTACACTTGCTAAAAGTTTATCAAAGGTATCATGATGTGAATGTAAAGTTCATGTAAGAAGTCTTCAATTTTTCAAATTAAAACGATCTAATCATCAACAAAAATTATAATCCATGCATTTAACATGTTATACAAATGCTTGTCAAAAATATAGGAATCGGTATTTGTATTTGGGATGCGGAGGGGTGTTATGCGTTAGCAAGAACAGAGTAAGTTTCTCCCCTCCTTGACGTTGATATAGGTGAAGCTTTGGGCCTTTTATCCCCTTTGAAATGGGCTAGGGATCTTCGATTGATGTACATGGACTTTAAAACAGATTCCAAAACCATATGGTTGATAGCAGAAAAATGATGTTCACACACATGAGAAGGCTGAAAAACACCAGTAAAATATGTAAATGTCCCGGCGGCAGTTGACTGCCGAGGAATTAAAGAATCGGTGGCAGTTAACTGTCGATGCGTCCTGAACTTATGCAGAAACAGAAACATCAGTTTTCCAGTTTCTCATTTGTTCCAAAAGTTCTCAATATCTCTCCAATTCCTCCAATTTCCATTTTCACGATTTGCAAGCAATCATCTCCACATTATCACAAGTAAGTAGCATTAATCAATGTAATCTTAATGTTAGTTTGTTTAGGTTTATTTTTAAAAAAAATTTTGACTAGTTTGCATGTGGTTTGGGTTTATGATTGAATTGATATTTTGAAGATTACATGTGTAGTTTATGAATTAATAAATGAATGTAGTTGTTGTAATTGATGTTTAAATGATGTTTTAGTATAATGTGGTTTTGAATGGTGCCAAATGAACGCAATTTGAATATGTTTGAAACTTTGCACACAAAGTGTTTGATAAAATGCCCCAATGAGAATTAATTTGATTATTTAGTTAGTTTAGGTTATGGAAACGATGGAAATGATGTTAATTGTAGTTTGATAAAGTGTATATTGATTATTGATTATTTAGTTAGTTTAGGTTATGAGAATTATATTGATTATTTAGTTAGTTTAAGTTATGAAAATGATGGAAATCCACACAAAGTGTTTGATTATAGTTTATGTTATGTTTAGGTTTTGTTTAGGTTGAATGTGGTTTTGATTTTCATTGATGATTGTATGTTGTTAATGATGTTTAGTTTATGTTTAAGTCTAATGATGTTAATTGTTTAAAATTTTGTGTAGATATGTCTGATCAGGAGCAGAGCCATCATATTGATCCATCTAAGCTTATAGGTGGTAGACGTGCTATGACACGGAGAGCTAGGCGGGTAAGGCAAAACGCCCACATCCCAAAGAGGGGAAGAGGTAAAGGTCGAAGGGCGTCTGGTGAAGGGAGTTCTTAGGCTACACAGCCTGAACAGTCACAGGTGGTTGATCCGACCCAGGTAGAGTACTTGAATTATCAGGATCAGACACACCACGATGTCACTGATGGTGGTTATGACGACCATCATATTTCGGATGATGATGTGGCTGTGTTAGACTAGGATGACATTGCAGCAGTGACAACCCCAAAGACGTTACCTGATCAACCTTCCTTTCCTAGAGGACTGCAAGATACATCTCTCTTATTCTCTTATGTCAACCATGCAGCATTGCCGCTCTGGTATAATTCAAACAATGTAAGTGTTATTTTTAATTCAATTTAAATTATTATATGCAATACTTATTGAATTGGCGCACGTAAGTTAAACATAATTGGCACGCGTAAGTTAAAGTTAATTGGCGCACGTAAGTTAAATTTAAATTGGTGCGCGTAAGTTAAATTTAATTGGCGCGCGTAAGTAAAATTTAAATTGGGCACACGTAAGTTAAATTTAAATTGGCGCACGTAAGTAAAATTTAAATGTTTTAATTTTTTTATTCAAATGTTTACAATGTTTACGTTGTTTAAATATGTTTTGTTTTTATCATTTCAGCTTCGTAAAGAGCATAAAGTAAAAGCCATTAATCATGGGAAATTTTTTTAGGAACTCCGACGTCCACACGATAATACGAATTGGTTTTGGGGTCCGCTTAAGTAGAGAGGGCTACATGATTTGGTTTAGCTGGGCTACGCCATTATGCCTCATGCTTTACTGATGACTTTATGCGAGATGTTGCATAAAGAGACCAACAGTTTTCACATGCCTGTGGGGGAGATGTCGATTACTTTGGATGATGTCGCTTGTCTGATGCATGTACCGATTGAAGGGCAGATGTTGAGACATCCAAAGAAGATGTCTCGGGGTGATGAAGTAGACCTGATGGTGAGATACTTAGGTGCGACGCAGGAGGAGGCAGTGACAAATTGGAATATAGAGTATGGTGGTTACGTTAGTTATAAAAGTTGAAGGACTATTATGAGGGCCACCTCGATGCTGCTAACAGATTGTCGGATGCAGAGACGCCGGCGGAGGTACAAGAGGTGGGAAGGGTTAGGACTGCTTGTGTGAAGTATTACCTCCTTTACTTTGTTGGATGTTTGTTGTTTGGTGATAAAAGCAACAAACGCATCGAGTTGGTCTATCTGACGATCATGGAGGACGGCTACGCGGGGATGCGTAATTATTCTTGGGGAGGGATGACATTGGCATACCTATACCATTGTCTATCTGAGGTCTCTTTGCCCGGAGGTTCCGTTCTTAGGGGAAGCGTGACACTGCTCACTGTAAGAAATTGTCACATTTGAACCTTAACTTTATTTTTTTGATTTTTTTTCCTGCTTAATAACTTATAAATGTGATTTGTTTGGTTTGTGCAGGGATGGTTTTTGTCCCATTTTCCTGGCCTTTACAACGTTGATCCAAATCCCAACTATATAGAAGACTATCCGGTTGCAGCGAAATGGGCGTTACAGAAGGGTCATGGAGAGGGGGTGACGTATCGCTCATTGCTTGATCATTTGCAGTTTGATGACGTTACCTGGAGGCCATACAAATAGCATAGGGAGATCTGGGGTTTTGATGAGATTTTCTGGTATTCAGGCTGGGTTATGTGCGGTGTTGTTAGGGTGTATCGTCACTTGCCTGAGTGAGTTAGGCGGCAGTGCAGATACGTCCAGGACGTCCCTAGACATCCGATGGATGTTGTTGAGCTGCGACCAGATCAAAATGTGTAGGCATTCATTGACTTCTATACTCACACGATTAAGGAACCCGATTGGGGTGAGCCAGCAGGAGTGGAGACATGGCGGATGGAGGATGGCTATGTACTATGGTACGCTACGGTGTCTCACCCTCTGATTTTTCCACTTCTTCCAGGAGATCTGCCGAGGCCAGCAAATGAAGAGCAGTTCATTGCACAGCAGTGGGAGCAGTACGTGGCGAGAGACTCTCCTGATACTTATGACATGGTTAGTGGTGTTTTTGCCTATGGTGATGAGAAGATGGGTCAGAAGGTGATGATCCCTAAGCAATGGTTTGAGGCCATGCGCCATGTTAGGGAGCAGATCACACCGATTTTGACCAGGAGGCGAGGCCAGAGGCCAAGGATGTGGCAACAGTAGCATGAGCAGGACCAGGACCAGGAGTAGGATTACTTGTAGTTGTTGTTTATGACTTTTTTTTTACTTTTCGTATATTTATGACATTGGTTCATAAGTGTGTATTTTGATGACATGTTCTCGTACATTGGCTTTAACAATGTTGGTACTTTTATAACATATTGTAGTAATTGTTTAATGTTCATGTGAAATATGATCTCATATTTTGACTTGTTTGTGTCGAATATTTATGATTCTGCAAAAATACAATGTTGAAACAGGTTTGCGGTTCAGACTGAATTATGTGTCAAAACAGATCCGAGCAGGTTTGTGTTATGTGTTTAAAACACATACCAGGTCCAAAAGCAAGTGCTTTTGCCATTTCAGGACTTCAGGACGCATCGGCAGTTAATTGTCGATGGAACCGACGGTAGTTAACTGCCGAAGTTTCCTCGGTATTTAACTACCGCTGTGTCTTTAATTTCTCGACAGTTAACTGGCGAGGGGAATTTTGGTATTTTACTAGTGTGTTTCAGCCTTCTTTAGAGTGTGAAGAGCAATTTTCTTGATAGCATCAATGGCAAAAGTAGTGGTGTCTCAAACTATATGGAAGTAATTGATGATCGGAGATACATGCCAATGACTTAATGAATTATGATGTGAAGTTCATTTGAATTCAAGACAACGGTGTTGCTCATATAGTTAGGATAGTCATGTGTCATGCTAGACCCATCTTTATATTAACATTCCATCTTGTATCAATGCTTTTATTAGAAATGAAATGTGATAAGTTTATTTACGTAAAAAAAAAATGTGGTTGTGTGTAATTGAATAATAGATCTGTCATGCGCAGACAATTGTTATTGATTAAAATCTAAATTGTTATTTTGATCCCTTAATTATTTTGAGGTTTCACTTTAGTCCCGTAATTAGTTTTTGTTTTATCCCTTAATTATATCACCGTTAATTAAATAGTCTTATTTGTGATTTGATATAGTTGGTGTAAATGTTGTATATATGCAATCCCCATTTCACTATACACATATGATTGGATGCATGTATATGCTCACATGTTTCCTAAGTATGAGTCCCCATGGTGGTTTTGTTTGTAAGTTTTGTTGATGGTTAGGGGTGCATTTCTGGTGTCACATTTTGTTATTTGGGATATTTGGAAATTGAAGAATTGTTGTATTTTCTTTAATCAATAAATGTTACTTCTGATGGATTATTAAATTTTATAAATAGTTATTGGACAAAGGGAAGTGGGTCTTTCATAAAAAAAAAAGGGAAGTGGGTCTGTTCCTTTGATTATCTTTTTCAGATAGTCTTTTCTATTAAGGATGTAAGTTTGATCAAGGTTGTTTGTAAGATTCTTGATTGTGATTTTATTTGTATAAGATTTTTCTTACAAAATTTTATTTAAAAGAATTGAAGTACTCTTTTTTTTCATATTTAAAATGTATCAGTTGTTTATAAAGAATTTGCATGTCAATTAAATCCGGTAGTGAGGTCAAAAGTAAGTTAGTGATGAAAACAACTTATACATGTTTTTTTTTTGGTTAGAAAGACCTAGTGGCTAGAGCCTTAAATGGGGTGTTCGGGGTTCGAACCCGGCCCCTACATATAATATGCAATATCCCTACCAACTGAGCTAAGTTCATCGGGATGGTGTAGTATACATGTTATTAGCTATATGGAGCACGTCTCAAGTGAATAAAGATCAATCTTATAAGGCTTAATTAGGATATATACTAAAACAAAATCTATTGCAGCAATCAACTGTATATAAACAGGAAAGTACAACGTAAAAGCTTAGTGAGTTCGAAAGTAAGTTAGTGATGGAAACAGCTTTTAAGGTATTGGGTAACCAAAATTTTCACCAAAGTTAATGCCCCTGGTTTTTCAACCTCAAACCAAACTTTATATGCATAAATAAATGAAAATGGTTACGCTCTAATCCAAGAAATAGAGATGAATAATTTCCACACAAAAATAGTTTGATAACTATGCATATATTGCAACACATTTTTTTCAAAGAAGCTGAATTATATTTTCCCATGATATCATATTGTACCTTTTCTTTTAGGAAATCATATAGTACATTATTAATGCATAGTAATTTAATTTAAAAAACTTAAATAAAATGTGTGCACTTTTTGCTTATCATCCTCACATAATGGATGCCAAAGGGATTTAGATTCTTTATAGTTGAGACAAACTATACATGCACACAATTACGTGATCTTAATCAATTGACTTGAACTCTGACTTTACAAAACAAATTCAAAAAGTGAAGTTGGAATTTGAATACTTCAATCAAGATAAGAGAGTCTTGGAATTCTCAACCTTATGAATATGTAACTTAATGCAATCGTTTTTAATTTCAAATACCCAACAAAATTCTTATCAAGTGATTTTTGTATATTGAAAAACTAAATTGAGTTAAATAATGTCAAATTGCAATTTGCATCAAACAATTACTATTATTATTATTTACAGAAAACCATCAAATATGTTGAGCAGTGGTATCCTTGATCCACCCCATAAAGCTAAATCTAGAGAGGAAAATATATATAGGGAAAAATCCATCACCCTATGTTAAAAAATTTTGTTGGTATAATCACCCTAAGTCAATGTACTACACCCCATTTGAATTAGTTATAAAATTTGGTCCAACTACAAATGAAATTTATTTTTGGTGCAGGCCATCAAGTTTAAGCCAAAGAAAACCAACCAAACCACGTTGGTCTCCACATGGGGTCCTTATACTAAAATACAATTAATCCCCACCAAAAAGAGAGTGACTCTTATATTCTCTCACATACATTACACACACACACTTGCAACTAAGTGCAAGTTTATTGCATAATGATTAAACAAAAGGTTGTCTTTAGGTTGGGTGGTTTGTTTATACAATATTAAAACATTCTTGATTTGAAGGCGTGGTAGTGATGGTGGGAGAATCCGCAGCATGTCCCTTCATAGCTTATAGAACCCAACAATGATAATGACCTATCCATTATCTTTCATTGTGAGTACTTCCATTTCACATCATTTCTTAAACAAATTTTTTTTTTTTGTCTAATTGGTCTCCTGAATGATAATGACGTCTATATAATGATAATACAATATTTTGTGTTCATATTTTATATAAATCATTTTATCGTGTATGATGATTATCGATGTGATATTCATATATCCCATCAATTCAAGAGATCCGTTTCTAAGATTTTGATGACCTATAACCAACCTACAATTTGGTCTATGTCTAATAAGTATATAAAAAAAATTAAATTTCTAAAGTGTGAAAATAATATGCTTGAAAAATGATAGTTTTTATTATGTTAAAAAATTATCTATAAATCACGCGACTTCATAAAAAAATGATTTTTTTATAAAATATTAAAATGCTCATACAAAACAACTTCTACGAGCATCTCTATATACAAAGTTAATAATAATTGTGTCTACATCAATATGCTCTATTATATTTTTCAACATATTTTGTGACATTGACGATTTCAAGTAGTTTTTCAGTAAGTTTAACTTCGAAGAAATTCTTTTTGCAGATGCAATAGTCATAGATATAATATACTGAATTCGATTAGCAATTGAAACATTTGAATTATAATCTATGACTTTGGAAAACTCAAGAATTTCAAATGCTGACATCAATGCATTTGACAAAGACATTTGTAACACTTTTAATTAGAAAGAAAAAAAAAAGACTATTCAGATCATTATGAGAAAACATAAATCATGAGAAAACATGTTGGAACAATAGCTTATTCTAGTTGAAATTGGATAGAAAAACACAAGGTAAGAACTAGTGTGCGTGACTTAAAAAATGACCCACATTGGTGAGTCACACCAACTAGGAAGTGTTTATATAAGGGTGGGGTGACCTCCAAAGGCGTGCCCTTGGGGTACCCACTTTTACGAACGAGTGAGCGCTTAGAAAAATATATATATCACGTGCACGATGCCGCCGTCGTCCGTCCGACCAGTTGGGCTTAGGTCAAAATATTTTTTTTTTTATCACTTGAAAATGATAAATTAATTTTATCATTATCCGAAAGCGTCACACATAAATTTGTCACGACCCAAAACACGTATCCGGAAAATTCCGGATATATCCAACAGAAACCAAAACGCGTTTTGCTTACGGATTAAGCTGACTTAATCCTTAAGTCACTCCGTTTTTGTTACGAACTCTCTCTATAAAAGGAGAGCTCGCCCTACTAATTCAGGACACCGAAATTCACACTTAATGATTCATGTGTTTTTCCTCTCTCTCTCTCTCTCTCTCTCTCTCTCCCTCCTTCGACTTGTGTTGACGATTCCTTCTTCTTCTTCTTCTACTCCTTTTTGTCCATTCGGTTTCGATTCGAGTGGTTTACGTACCATATTGAGTGATTTTAATCGAACGATTAAACCATATTTTTTAGGTGTAAATTCTCGAACAATTACATAATGTGCAGTACGTAATTGAACAGTGAACTGGGTTGTTTTATCCTGGAGGCGGCGCGGTTGTTAGTCTACCTTGCACAAACTTGGGTAGTGCCCGAAACGTCTTAAAGAGAGCGACCAGGTCATGACTCAACCCGGTAATCTCTTCGGTAGTAATTTCTGAATTTTTATAAATACGAAAACAACACTTTCAAGACGTTTCTGAAAAACACCATGACTACCGACGAAATTACCGTGTCTGGAACAGCTGTCGATTTCAACAAACCGTTTAAGTTTCACGGCAGTCACTTCAAGCGTTGGCAAACAAAGATGCTGTTTTTTCAAGTGCTCAGGTCCTTATATAGGATAGATTGAGAGAGTCGTTGTTGAACAAGTGTTAGCGCATCAAATTAATCCTTGAGAAGCTTGATCAGAGATGTAGGGATGTTGCCTCAAATGGATAATGTTGTTTAGTGTTCACTCAAAATTCATTTGCTTCTAATAGTATGGATTTGTTACATTCTCTTTGTCTTTGAAATTCTTTGTTTGTTTCTGCACGTGGCCAGAAGAAGAAAAATTGTACAACTCTAAGTTTGATAGTGATATTTCTTTAGAAGACGATAAACTAAGTCAGAGTCTTCAGCTTCTTACGTCACCTTTAGATGCTTCATCCCTTCAGCTGCTTCTAAGAGAAAAGCCTCTTATAACAAGGACATTAACTTTATGGTTGAGATTTCTTATGATCATGTTCCAAGTCTAATAAACTTTTCTTTTGCTTCAGATGCTTTCTTTTGCATTCAGAGTCTTGATGTTTTATAACTAAAACTTGACTCTGAGAATCATAATTTAATTATATGGTTCTGCATACTTGAACACACATTAGCACATCCAATTCTTATTTTATATATTGTTATTGTCAAAACTTGAGAGACATTGTTTTTAAATAATAGTTAATTAATACTATATATATTTAATTTACTTTTTTGACAAGTTCAAGCAAGTTGTTTTTGGTGAACCAAGAGTGAGAAGAACATCTGAGAGAAACATAGGCATCCCGACTAGGCTGACACCTCCAAGACGTTCCCATCCTCTGTCAATCATATAAATATATTATTAAAAAAAAAAGGAAAAGTTGTACAAGAGGGAAGGGCAAAACCAAAACCCTGAAAAAAGGAAAGGCAAAATACAAGGAACAAAAAAGAAAAAACAAGAAAAAGAAAATAAAAAAGTCCCAAGGAAAAAGAAGTGATGCTCAACCACCCTTAGGTTCATCCTTAATTCGAGTGTTGTAGGAATTGAATTTCTTAAGTTGTTTCCTCTGCTTCTTTGTTAGATAAGGTGTAAGAGTGGTGTCCACATCTTTACCTTGAATAAGAATTGGTTCCTTCTCCTTCGAAATGTTTGTTGTGGCCAATTCTTGTTGTATAAGCTCAAGATCCCTTGTTACTATCAGACACCTGTGAGGAATAACATTAGAAAAAGGGTGGATCTAAGAATGCCTTGCAGAAGGAGATTAAGAAACAACAGTCTCAGACTGCACCGATTTAGAATAGGTCCTTATGCAACCAATATAGAGGTATCCATAATTTCATCAGTGACATTTTATAAAGCAAAGTGGAAAGTTGTGCTTGCCTTAGAATGCTGCTCAAGATGAGTAACCATGGGTAGATGTGTCAAATGGGTTGGTCCAGACCAGTCTGGCCCGACCCGATGGGCCAATTCGTATAACAAGGTTGGGCCATCCCAGCCCAGCCCGATTGATGTATGGGCTATAAAATTTGAGCCCGACGCAGCCTAAGATGGGCATGTGGCCCGATGGGCCGTCCCATCCCGTATTTCAATATAGTTTTTTAAATGATGAAATGTACGTTCAAAAACTACTTTTTTTCACATACACACTAAAACGATCGATAACACAAGCAAACAACTCACAAAATAACCACCACATCATCAAATTTTATTCACACAAAATAGCTAGGGCATAAACATTCGCTAAACCTTACAAAGTGCAACCTTAAATAATAAAATATGAGTATGATAAATTAACAAAAGAAATTATAATACATGAGAAAGTGAGAATTTGATTCAAAATGACAATTCAAATTAGTGGGGTTTTTTAATTAAAAAAAAGAAAGAAATAAACTCACGCAAAATTTAAAATTTGTTTTTTATTTATTTTAAATGGGTCAGCCTGAAGCCTGATGGGCTAGCCCGGTCCTTTTTTAAATTGGACTGGGCTAAAAATGCCCGAATACTTTTTGGCCCTAAATTTTGAGGCCCGGTCCAGCCTAAAAAAAACGGGCTAATAGGTTAGTCTGTTACCCAGACCCATTTTTTACAACTCTAACCATGAGGGACTTTTGCGTTGCTGCTGCATCTGCATCATAGGCAGTCAACAAATCAAAATGAACCTCTGTGTCGCGGTTCAAGGAATGTGCTGGAGGCGTAACAAAAGTTTCATCAATAGAAATAGTTTACCATCAGTAGCGAGAATTGCATCATGGGTAACCAAATTTGCATCAACAGTGTTGTCATTCGTAACAACAGTTGCATCATGACGCACAACATTTTCTTCAACATTTTCCGCATTTTCAACATGAGTAGTAACATGTGTTATACTCACTGGTGCTTCAAAAGTTTTGGAGATCTTTTCGTATGCATTCTCCTTTTCAACATATTTTTGAATTGTTTTCTTTGGAACATGTGCGAGTTTCTTACCACGACCTACCTTTTCCACAATTTTCTGAGGGATCACCCAACGACACATCGTGACGTCATGAACAATAATGTAGCATTGTGGACAAAAGTTTAAAAACCATTCATAGGAAACTTTCGTTTAAATAAAAGTTGGACTAAATAATACCCCCTCTGTTTATTTTTAAGTGTTTTTTTTAGAGTATTAACATCAAAATAGTGATGTGTATTTTTGCACATTTTATTTCTATTATACCCTCATTTAATCCACCAATAAATTTCTATATTTTTGCACATACTTTATCTTTCCAATAAATTTAATATGTTATCTTTCTCTCGTAACAAATATTATCTGTTTCTCAAACAAATTCCTATTTTTTGTTGCGCTTTCTCTCATAACAAATAATTATCAATTTTCTTCCTTTTGAACATTCATGGAGTCTTTTATTTTTTTTCTCTCAAATATGTTCTTTTACTTTGCACTTGAAATTTATAATAATTGATACTCATCTTATTTATAGAATTTTAACTCTTCTTGGAATCATTGTTTGTAACAAAATATTGTTTAAATTTGAAGATGACAAAAAAAAAAACTTTGTTTAAAAAAAACAAACAAACTTTGTTTTAAAAAAAACAAACTTTAATTTTCAAATAGATAACGTTAATTAGTTTTATTGAAAAAGATAAGAGTAATTGACAAAGGGTATAATTGACAAATTATATCTTTAAAATATAAAAAAAAACAGTTAAATAGGAAGGAAAATTCAATCTAAAAAGACACTTAAAAAAGGAAGAGAAGAAGACACTTAAAAAAGGAAGAGAAGGAGTAATTAAATAATAAAAGTCCAGACAAGTTTTAAATAACATTTAATGAAGTTCAAACAAGTTTGACAAAATAAAATTAAATAATAAAAGTTAAATAACATTTAATGAAGTCAGATAATGCAAGTTTGACTAAATAAAAATTAAATAATAAAAGTTCAGGTAAGTTTTAAATAACATTTAATGAAGTTAGATAACGTTAATTAGTTTTATTAAAAAAGATAAGAGTAATTGACAAAGAGTATAATTGACTCATTATACTTTTAAAATATTGAAAAAGAGTTAAATAGAAAGAAAAATTCATTATAAAAAGACATTTGAAAAGGAATGGAATGAGTAATTAAATAATAAAAGTTCGGGCAAGTTTTAAATAACATTTAATGAAGTTCAATCAAGTTTGACTAAATAATAATTAAATAATGAAAATTCGGGCAAGTTTTAAATAACATTTAATGAAGTCCAAACAAGTTTGACGGAATAAAAGCAATAACAATATCATTTTTTTTAAGGAATAATTTCATATTTATCTAAATAAATATTATTACATCTATATTGTATACAAAAAAAAACCCATTTCAGCTTTTTTGGGCTGATTTTTCTCTTTCCAAAATTGTCCTTAATTTTCAATACAAATAAAACATGTAACAAATATATAAGAATAAATTTAAATATTAAAAAAATGTAACAAACACGATATGAATATATATATATATATATATATATGTTTGATTTTCTTCTTCCTTTATCATTTAAAAAGTGTAACAAACTTAATGAGTATATTTATACTTACTTTTTCATTATCTCAATTATACCCTTAAATAATATTTTCTATAATAAAGATTGCAGTTTGTGTCATTAAAAAGAGAATTTAGATTATACTCCCTCCGTTCCTTTTTAAGTGTCTTTTTAGAAAATTAACATCAAAATAGCGATGTGTATTTTTGCACATTTTCTTCATTTTATACCCTCATTTTAATCCACCAATAAATTCTTGTTTCACACACTTTATCTTTCCAATAAATTTAATATGTTATGTTTCTCCCATAAACACAATTATCATCTTTTTCTCCAATAAATTTCTATTTTTTTGCGCAATTTCTCTCTCATAACAAACAAGTGTCAATTTTCTAAATATTGTGCACATCTTTTCAATTATTGTAAGTCAATATAAAAATAATTTCAACTTCACATTTATCAAAAGTTAAGAAAAAAATTAATTTTTTTCCAACTCCTTTAATCAAAGTTAAGGCTTCAACTAATGCTAGAGTTACACTTGAAATTTTTAACAATTGTTACTCGTCTTATTTATAGAATTTTAACTCTTCTTGAAACCATTGTTTGGAACAAAATTTTGTTTAAATTTGAAGATAACAAGAAACAAATTTTATTTAAAAAAACAAACAAACTTTGTTTAAAAAAAACAAACTTTAATTTTCCAAATAGATAACATTAATTAGTTTTACTGAAAAAGATAAAAGTAATTGACAAAGGGTATAATTGACAAATCGTACCTTTAAAATACCAAAAAGACAGTTAAATAGGAACGAAAAATTCACCTTAAAAAGACACTTAAAAAGAAACAGAGGGAGTATTTTTTTGTTATATTTTTGGTGTCATTGAAATAGATAATCACAGTTACATTAGTTTGTTATAACTTAAAAGTAACAAACATTTGTATTTTTGGTTTTAATCAAAACGAAAATTTCATAAAAAAAAGCCACCGTTCATAATTTTCAAACGTTACGTCCCGTCTTTTCGCTAGTTTTTTATAATGAAAATAATAATTAAAACCTACCACAAAATGTTGAATTCTCATTGCATATATTAAATTTTCTCGTTAAAGTAAAAGAAACTGTTTGACTATTATTATTAATTATTTAAATATTTATAAATATTAGACATATATATAATGAAGATGTTAGTCTTATATGTTCCAAGAAATAACAGGTAAGGTCTTTCAACAAAAAAAAATTACGGTGAAATCCATACACAATGGCTTCTCATGTCTACCAATCTCGTATTCGCTGGATTCTATGCTTTCTTTTTGTTTTTGCTTTACTTTCAGGTAAAAGGCAAACATTAGTTTCAATTACTGAGCCATGAGATGATCACATAGTTAACAATTCTTTCACATTTTACTAAAAAAATCTCTTAGCTTACAATTGTTATATATTTACCATGAAAGTTCATATTTTCTTTATTTGTATCGATTCCAAAAAAAAAAACACTTTAGGAAAATAATCTTTAAAAACTTTATATGTAAATTTTTTATAAAATTTATAGATTCAATGCATCGAAAATTGATGTGCCCAATATTTTCAATGAATAGTTTCTTAATTAGAAATCTTTAAAGAATTTCTTTAGAACACTCGTTAACCAGACCCGACCTTAATTTATTTTTGATAGATTTGTTTTGGTGATCTAGTACATAAAATGTATTGAAGCTATACTCTTCAGTTTTGTGAACATGGGCTTCGTACTTACCTAGTTTAAACTTTATTTTGTTTGCAGGATTTGCATCTAGTTTTACCCCGACCCCAGGACTAGCCTGCACGAAGAAATGCATAAATAATCAAGAGTGCAATCAATATTGCAATACCCATGGCTATGGGAGAGGTGGTTATTGTTATTGTATGGGAAGTCTTGCAGCTGCGGAATGCTCAGTTCCCGGCCAAGTTAAGCTGTGTTGTTGTCATTAGTGATGTTATTGTACTCTTCAAAATACCTAATAAATAAAACATAAGATTAATTATATTTTAATCTGTTTCTTATTTTGAATCATATACTGTAATTGCTACAAAACCATCACGGTGCAATATTTTAATAGGGTTGTACATGGTTGGATTGGGATTAATTGCTATTAAGTGATATAAAACTTTTTCAAACAAATACCTAATCAAATCACACCAGATTTACCAGATAGATATATGTTGAAATATTTTAAAAAGTAATCTAAAAAGTGACACCATTAAAAGGTATGTCTAAAATAAAATATTGTCGGTGCATATAAATTAAATCCGTACTAATAATGGTTTGGAAACCTTTTTGTAATTATCGGATATGATTTTTGGATTATATTGTTTTGGATGATATTTTACCGAAACATGGCAGGTAATTGTAAAGAAAGTATATTCTTAATACAAAAAATTGTAAAGAAACAAAAATTATCAAGGAAAAACACAATTTTTTTGCGGAAAAATTGAATCCAACTTCAAACGTAAAAATACTGAAAAAAATAAAAATAGGGAAACATTGCATATTAAGAAGTGCAATTCACTGCTATGATAAGTTAGATCAGTTTTGTTGGTAGATCGACATTGAAGCCTCCTACCAGATCAGTTAGGATCGTACTAAATTGAAAACATGTACTATCAATAAAGATGACAAAGTGTTATGCACACAATCACAACCAAAAAAGATAAGAAAGTGTTGCTGGCAAATTCCTTCAATTTGGGAAGCCGTCGTACCAAACCCATTTTAGGGGGATCCTTCTCCATTTGCTTAATGAATGTCTTCTTTTGGAATGCCCGCGGTTTTCTTAGGTGGTCATTGTTGACTGTTTACGTTTGTTTGCTTTTGCTTTTTGCTTTTTCCTTTCTGTCTTGAGGATTTTGGCCTAGTCCTCCATCTTGTATATTTTTTCCCTTTTTTTAATAAAATTTATTTGAGCTTGGCGACAAAGGATCGAGGTTCTTCGAGGTGTCAACCTAGTTGGAATGTCGTTGCTTTCCCTTGATGCATGTCCTTGCTCCTGGATTAGCAAAAAAAGATTCCCACACTGCTAAAACGGTTGGCATTGATGATGTAGAGATGCAGTTCACATTCGGAAAAAATTGATTCCCAACGATGCGTTACGTGCTCCAAATATAAGAAAAAGAATTGGATTCAAGATTCATATTGAATAAGGTTGGTTCACTCAAACTTTGGAGGGAGATTTGTACTTCATTACTAAAAATTGTATTTTTGTTGAGAAAGGATACCACACTGATTCCATGTTCAAACTAAATATTGAAATGAATAAATTTTATCCTTCTATTTACATGTTGGGTGGTTTATGTTAACAATATAGGGTTATAACTAAGAGACGACTAGGGTTTCAATAAGATTATCAATGACATTAAAATAACATAGACTACAAACCAATATATAATAAAATCTAATAGACTACTAACTTACTAATATAAAGACCCAATATGTTAAGACGAATATGTTACTATCAAACACCTACCTTCAATCTCATGATGCATCAACAAGAAGCATTGTGAGTTTGTCAAACAAAATATGAAAAAACATACTAAATAATATAAACTTTTAACACTATCCCTCAAGCTAAAGCTTACTAAGCTTTAAGTTTGTTACAAATTAACGAAGAAAATAAACCTAATCAGATAATAGCATAACTAATGTAGAGAAGCAACAAAAATGAGTTATCATCGTACAGTGAGCAGCAAGAACCATCGCCAAGCCAAATGGAGAAACCATCCAACAAATGAAGAAACCAGCCAAGCTGGAAAACCAATTCAAATCAAACCAAACAGAAAGAGAAGAGTCAATGGAGAGAGAGAGAGAGAGAGAGAGAGAGAGAGAGAGAGAGAGAGAGAGAATCAACCGATTAAAAGAATCAATATGGGAAAATGCAACCAATCACAAGAATCAACAGGGAGAAGCAGTCACGGATCCATGTACAGTAGATTAGGGGAAACTACCATACTACTGCTCCAGTTATGTTTGTTAAGTTTTTTATATTTTTATGATTGTCCCCTTTTAAAATAATAGATTGCCCTTATTAAATGAAAATTTATACCATAATAAAGAGTTTTGTTCATGAATTTTATAAAATCAAATGTGTATATGCATTTGAGATGAAATTTTGAATAATTTTCTACAATACTTTTTAAATATAAAGATACATAAAGAACAATTTTAATTTGTAGACGTTAACAAATTTTTATGTTTTCTATATATATATATATATATATATATATATATATACATATACACACATATATTAAGATAGTGTTTATAATCTCAAGTATTTTGCTAAATGTTAATGATGTTATTTTTCTATCACTTTTGCATTGCTAAAAAATTTCTACAAATATTTATCATATATAATTTTTCCCCCGTAAGTCAACATTTATGGATCCGTCACTTGGGAGAAATGAAATCAAACAGAAGAATCAACAGGGAGAAGTGCAATCAAACAGAAGAATCAATATGAAGAAGTGCAATCAATCAGAAGAATCAACAAAGAGAAGTGTAATCCAACAGAAGAATCAATAAGGAGATGTGCAATCAATCAAAAGAATCAACAGGGAGAAGTGCAATCAAACAAAAGCATCAATATGAAGGGAGACGATCAATCAGAAGAACCAATTAGGGAGAATACTAATCAAACAAACAGACAAATCAAACGGAAGAATATGATAGAGGGAGGAGAAATCAAGCCTATGAAGAAACAACCAAATATAGAAATCAAACATACCAACATACAACTCAACAACCGAAGAAATGACTAACCAAAACACAATCAACTTCATAATAAAAACTTTCTATAAACCGAAATTGCACCAAGAAATCAAATAGATACGACAAACTGTAATTGTTCCAATCATTGAGAAGTGAGAACAAAAACTTCAATCCAACAAACCCAACAAAGATGACAAACAAATATAGAGGAATGATAAACTAATCCGCGAGGACATAAAGGAAAGGCTACATAAACTTGATCTACATAAAACTTGAGAAAGACATCACAATAAAGTTGTTAGGTTTCTAGACTGTAGTTGGACGCATTTTGTTAAAACAAGTGTTATAGCAAGATTTCGGACAAGATGTCTTGACATATTGGTACGACATCATAGCGTACCTTGTGCAGCTTTCTTGGATGTTTTATTTTTACGTGAGATCTTTGAAGACTCTCTGAAGATATGATTCACATGGAGTGTTGAACAAGAAGCGTATGTTCTAGAAGCATCAAGAGGTGGTTTAAGCTTGCCGTGTTTCTTAAGTGTGATGTTGTAACATTTAAGGAAACATATTATTTGCTTCCAGATTTAAGTTGAAGACCGTATTGGATCAGCTGAGCTTTTTAGCCCGATTTGCTCATAAAGCTCATTAAGGTTTCAAGCTATATAAAGGAAGATTGTAAACCTAATGTACTACTGAAGCCGTCATTTACAAAAGTGTCATTTAGGGTTTTAGTCTGTCCTTGTTGTTTGTGAGTTACTCTTGTATCACCTTGATACTAGAGCTGGACTGTTAGTTGAGTTGTAAGTTGTGAATCACTCATAAGCTTTTAAGCAAGAGTGGATTCTGTTGTCACGGAGTGTGTCTCCATTTCATTTGTAACTGTTGATTATCATTTGTAATTGTTTACTTTCTGCCTTTATCTTTAAGTTGTTATTTGTATTGTCACGATGTCTTGACATTCCATGTGTCTTGACTTCATGCTCTACATCTTTCATTGCGTGCCATAATTTCAAAAGCAAAACAACATATTTCCAAATGAAGAAATCATGTACTCTTTCATCAAAGCACAAATAATGTTTTTAAAACCCCAAATCGAAAACTAACAATCTCAAAATTATGGAAACTCAATAGTGGAAGCAACAAATAATTCAAGGAGGATCGAAACAAGCTCCTGATACCATGTTAACAATATAAGTTTCAATAGAATAAGAAAGAGATGACTAAGGTTTTAAATTTAAATAAGCTTACCAATGGCATTGTAATAACATATATTACAAACCAGTATATAATAAAATATAATAGATTGATAACTTAATAATATAAAGATCGAATAACTTAAACTCATTATTTTATTATTTAACAATTTTAGTATTTGGCATGTTAGACTTTGTTAGGTGAACAAGCGTATAATTTCAAACTTAAGCAACTTTGATTTAATACCAAAGTTGTCTGTAAATGATTTTGAAAAATGGTACTTTGATTCTAAAGCTCCAAATAGTGGTTTGATATGTGGTCAAAGAACGAAAGAAAGGGTTGTTATTTGTGGAATAGAGGAAAATAAATTTAGGAAATGAATGCACTTACTAAATTGGCGGAAGAGTAAGGGTTGAGTTTCCAACGGTATACCTGTTGATTTCAATCTCTATTTTATTGCAAAGTAGGATAGATATGTTGTTCTTGTCAAAAAAAAAAAAAAAAGAATAGATAGGTTGTTACTAAATGTTAGGTTTTCATAATAACTATTTTTTTTTATATGTGAACAACTATTTAGCCTAAAGAACTCCGTTGACTCGTAGAATGAAGATGGGATCGAAGATCTTAAAAGTATTTTCGCTTAATAACAGTTTTGACCCCCTAAGTATCACAAACTTGCGATTTTGGCCCTTTTAAAAAACAATAACAACTCAGCCCCCTAAGTTTAGCTCATTTTGCAGTTTTGGCCTCCTAAATCAATTTTGACCAAATCAACGCACATGTGGACACATGTGTAATTTTCAATTTAAAAATAAATAAAAATGCCACATGTATAATGCTTTAATTAAAAAAATAATTTTTGAAAAAAACAACAAAAATACACTTTCTTTCTCTTCTTTCTTTTCTCTCTGCCGTGATTCAATTCCCACATGGATAGAGCTTAATAGTAGAACAAAATAATGAAGAACCAAGATGACTACGATGATGAATAATCAATAAACATCTCAACCCCAAAAAAATCAAATCTTTATTTTCACTTTCTCTTTTTCCCACCAAACTCATAATCATCATCATCCATAGATTCTCATAAGATGAAGGAAACCAGTTATGGGTTTGTAAGAGCAGATCAGTTGATCTGAAAAGCATCGATGAACAACTTGAAAGACATCTCAACAAGGTGTTAACTATTAAGTTCAAAATTAACTTCAAGAAGCAAAAACAAGATTGGGAAATTGATCCTTTGGCACTGTTCATCGTGGTGTTTATGATACTCAAGATGTTACTCGTTTGTTCCTTTTTTTGTGTGGATGAATTTTACTCATAAGATTCAGATGCTTAATCCCTTTTGAAATTATATTTTCTTGTGATTTGTATTATTTTTTATTAAAAAATTTATTAAGAAATAAGAGAAACAAGGAGTTTTTTTAATTATTATTTTTTAATTAAAGCATTGCACATGTAGCATTTTTATTTATTTTTAAATAGAAAATTACACATGTGGCGTCCACGTGTGCATGTATTTGGTCAAAATTGGTTTGGGGACCCAAAACTGCATAAGGGACCGAAATCGTAAGTTCGTGATACTTAGGAGGACAAAACTTCTATTTTGCCAAGTATTTTTTGAGATTTTCTCCCTTTGAGTCGACGGGATGCAATTTTATGTTGTAGAAATAGCTTTCAATAAAGGCATTTTTAGGGTTTTGGTGCAAAGATGGCAACAATGAAGGTAAATGAAGAACAGTTGTATTTAAAATAATTGTTTGCAGTTTTTTTTTAATGTCAATCATGTTTTCTCTTTGCTTCCATTTCTTTCTTTGTAAACATGTTCATTCTCCTCAAATTTCCTATCATGTAAATCTATAGTCATATGGCCACAAACTATAAGTAATAATAGTTGATGAAACCTTATTTGACTTAATAAATAAAAAATGACTGTTTATTTAAAATGACTCTAAATTAAATATTAAATAAATAATAATAGACTAAAAACTTAATTAAAAGTACTTTAAAGATATGATAGGACAGATTGTCATCATTGTCTTAGGCCTCAAGCTATATTGCTTAGAATATTTCAAAACTTTTGGTTTGATAATTTTTTGTCTTGAATTCTTCTTAACTTTAGGTCTTGAACATTTCAGAACCGTAGACACTAGAGTCTTTGGTTTTGACTTGTTCAGAACCTTAAATTTTGAAGTCTTTGGCCCTGATTGGTGTAGAACCTTAGCTTTTGTAGCTTCTAGTACAAAGTGGGAATTCAATCCTTTATGTGCAAAATCAGAACAAGAAGCTTGCATTGGTTTCTTTAGAACCTCCATAATTTGATGGGTTGTATCTTCTGAGAATCCAACTATTTCTCCTTTGTTCCTGCTTACACCACAAACCATTGAAGCTAACTTAATTCTCTAAATGCTACTAACGATAAACTCCTTAATGGAAATGTCATTCTTATCAAGGGTTTTATCAGATCTCTTCTGAACATAGGATATTTAATATTTTTCTAGAATCTTATTTCTTATTCCGAGATTCTCATTTACTATGTTCAACTTCTTAGCTTTTTCTATTACTAAATCATATTACATTTGCAAACTTTAAATTTATTTGATATGGAGTGACAATGGCTAATGAGATCTTTAACAGCATGAACCAATTCTTTCACGAGAGTTTAGAAAATACAAATATGTCCACTGCTAAAGCTATATTTGAATCAAGGGTTAATTAAGTTGTTAGTCCCTATAAATATCTGCAGTTTTATTTTTAATCCCTATAAAAATAAATCACACTTTTTAGTCCCCACAAAATTTTCTATTAGTGTTTTTAGTCCCTGTTAAATTAAAATTTGTTTAATTATGGTTAAAATTTTAAATTTTTGAATGATTTTTTACGTACTTGTTTAAAACATTATAAAACGTTCTGCCGCAATAAGTTAGCTCAAAATGTTATTTTTAGGGCCAAATTTTCGTTAGTTTTATCTTGAATTTTTGGCGTTTAAAAATAATTATTTTAATTAATTACATTTTAAAAAATTCTAATTTTTTTATAAAAGAGATTATTATAATGTTCTTAACATGTTTGTTAAAAACCATTTAAAAATATAAAAGTTTAAGTATTATTAAACAAATTTTAATTTAACAGGGACCAATACATACTTTTAGTCCTTGTAAAATTAAAATTTGCTTAATATTGTGCATAAACTTTTAAATTTTTAACATATTTTTTACATATTTATTTAGAACATTATACAAAGTTCCTCCGCAAAAATGTAACTCAAAATTTTATTATTAGGTCCAAATTTTCATTGATATAATCTTGAAAATTTGGCTTTTAGAAAAATTCATATTTAATTCATTACATGTTAAAAAATTAAAAGATTTTATAAAAGAGTGTCTTACAATGTTATGAACATGTCTGTTAAAAATCTTTCAAAAATTTAGAAGTTTAAGCATAATTAAACAAATTCTAATTTAACGGGGACTAAAAACACTAGCGGAAAATTTTGTAGGGACTAAAAAGTGTGATTTATTTTTATAGGGACTAAAAACAAAACTGCAGATATTTCTAAGGACCAAAAACTTAATTAACCTTTGAATCAATGTGTTCTCATTGCTGGTTTCCTTCATAAGTAGAACACGTTGATTCAAATATGGCTTTAGCATGTGATATTGATGACATGTCATCTTACGTTATTCTTAGCATATTTTTCAGTCTATTTTAGTAGGTTTTACCAGTAAACCAGAGGAGTATTAAATCAATTGCCTATGATTTCGGGACATTTGTAATGTTTTCTATATTTGAGTCTGTAATTATATTCTTCCTGAAACATAGCAATTTTATGGGGTTCTTGAAATAATTCACGAAGGAATTAAACAAATCAGGCAAATCAAGACCTCGGAAGATTATTGGGCTTTGGGAAGATGAGGAATGAAGATTCATGAAGCCTTAAAAGACTTAACTTAGTGAGGAAGTCAGTTCTCAATGTCCAAGACAACTTAGCAATGAAAAAAACACCTCAACATGCGAAGATTATAGGAAGACATGAAAGTAATGCACTAAAGAGCCTGGCGCACAAAAGGAAGCGCCTAGACGCATGAAAACATATAACTAAAGTGCCTTGCCCATGGACCTAGGTACCTGGCGCCTGAAAGTCCAAGGCATATGCGTCAGGCGCATGCCTGAGGTGCGGGGCACATAAGACTTGCAAAAAAAGTCGCTTTTTGTTACTTTTTCTCCCTTGGAAGCCCGTGTTTTTAGCCCAAGTTAGATCGAAACTTTCCCTATAAATACAGTGTTCCTCATTCATAATTTCTCATTCAAAATTGGAGCAATTCAGAAGGAAGGCTTTTTTAGGAGCCAAGGAGGAGTTCTATCTTCTCCTATCTTTCCTAGGGTATGTTTTTTATCTTTTCTTATTTCTGTCTTTGTTATCATGTGTAACTATATATTTATAGGTTAAGGTTTCAAGATCAACCTTTGTTTACTATTGTTGGATAATTTTTTAATTTAATGTTGTTTTATTTGAGTATATTTTTTGTTCGCTATTAAGTTTTGTTTACGATTAATTTATTTTGGTGAGGTGCAACCCCATATTAGATACTTATGTTGTGACAGTGCTTAAAATTGTTATTACTATTTGGAAGCTTATATCTTGATATTTATTTTCTTATACTAGTAACTAACTGTCTAGGAAGTAAGTGATTAGTAAACTAGCGAATGTTACTGAAAGAGAGTTAACCCTAGCAGTAAGTACTTAGAAGGTAACGTTACTAATATTGAGTATAATATGTTGAACCTATGATGTAACTCGTTTAGTAACTAGGGAAATAAGCATCAAGGGGAATAAATCTAAATAAGACCATTGTCCTCCTCCACTAGGTAAGGTAGATGTTGATAGGGCTGCCCATTTTTAGAACTTCATACGGGGGAAGGAGAGTGTGCTATGAGTGTCCTAAAATTCATAGATGGGCTAACCTAATGGAACATTGACCTTCATTGCCTTTGGAAAAACTTAAATGTCAATTTAAGTGTAGGTTTCAATTACCTTTGAATTAGCAAGACCCCGCACACAAGGATCACTGTGTGATCAACATGTGTAGTTAACTATCGGAGGGATATACATAGATCAACGAAGATAGTATAGACTCAGCACGTAAGGATCACCTTGTGATCAACATGTGCAACTTGACAACCGACTAGGTTAGAACGTCCCAACGGCCTCATCACTTGTATAGTTTACTTAAGATAACTAAACGCGATATGAATGTTATTTAATATCCAACAAAGTAAATAGGAGGGATTCAAAGAGTCATAAACGTTGTTTCCTTTTTTGCAACCAAAAACAGGTAACTTCCTTTGTTGCAAACAGATAAAAATTACAATATCTAACTCTGAACTTTTTTATTTTATATCGTCAACTTAAAATAAATAACACGAATTATTTAGACGAAACGACAATATCTTTAGATACGATACTCGACTTATCAATTTATTACTTGGTCGACCAAAATACCACGCACTATTTGTTTTTTTTTTTTTTGTAAATCTTCCTTTGAGCTTCAGTGAGACTCTTCTTGTCCACTACCATTCCTACATCATCAATAGGAAAACCAACACCATCTTTAATGATGTCCCATAGTTCATCATCAACACATATGATGCAACTATACATTTTACTCTTCCACCATAAAAATTTAGCAGCATCTTTATTGAAGGTTGGAGGTATGGATGACTAATTATTCTTTTTAGAGGTAGAAGTGTTGTTGTAATCATATTGTATGGATGCACCAGAACTAGAGGAACCATCAACATGAGTTTGTTAAGTAGCCATGTTTTTCTCTTCTATGACATGATTAAGTGTAGAGAACAAACCAGACTCTGATACCAACTGAAGGTGAGATAAACATAAGAAGGTGGTTGAATTGTGTTGATTTTTTAAAAAAAATTCTAAGTGTTTAAACTGGTCAGAGTCTGAAGCTTCAGTTCAGAGTTTGAAATAGAGTATGAATTCAGCGGTACCGAGAGTATTATATTCTCTTGCACTTCCAAGAGATTTTCACTATAATCACTAAGATTACAACTACTCAAGCACACGAGCAAGAGACTTCCAATGCTCAAGCACATAAGCAAAAGACTTCTAATGCTCAATCGCAATTGAAAAAGACTTCAGGCAATCTAACTTAATCAAATAAAAGATTTTTTGGGTTTTATACTTGATAGACAATCATGGGTGTAATCAATACAATTTAGAATGGACTCTAGAGACTTTGAAAATTCTAAGTTATAAAGTTTGTGAGGATTTCTTAAGTGTTTAGTGCGCTGAGATTTTGATAGAGTAACATAACTTTTAAAATATGTAGAGTGTTATGTGTTTCTTCACGTCTTCAACTCCTTATATATTAGGAAATATGATAGACATTGGAGAGGTATCTTCGCATAAATTTGAGTCGTTGAGAAGCTTAATCATAAATGTTATAATGTTTCTTGATTTTATTAATGTCATCACAATGTCATTCAAAATTCATGTACTTCAAATGGAAGTATCCGTTTTATTCCAATTGTCCTTGAAGTTATTTGTTTGTTTATGCACATGGTCAAAAAATACAAAATGTGCTACTAGAGTATGATATATATTTTCCTTCAGAAGATGATAAAACTAGTTAGAGTCTTCTGATGCTGACTTATCCTTCAGATTCTTAGTGTCTTTAGAAACTTCACTTATTCAGGTCTTCTTGACCTTCAGAGTCTTGACTTCATCAAAGTCTGATCCAAAACATCAGCTTCTCACTTGTTTCAGATGTTCTTGTATATGTTCAAAATCTTGTTCTTTCAGAACCAAAACTTGATTTAATACTTTGAATTTCAATATGTGGTCATGCATACTTGAACATACATTCACATATCCAATTGTTCTTTTATACTTTGTTATCATGAAAACTTTAGAGAAATTGTACAAAATCCATTTTGGTTCAACATGTTTTGGTATTGGTGCAATCTTTGGCTTATCAAAATCATGGAGGCAAGACCTAGAGATTAAGATTGGTGCGGTTTTCTTCAGAAAAGAAATGGTTAAGGCGGTGGAAGTAGGTGACATAGGTTGGTGGCGATGGAAATTGCAACCATCGCCAAAGCTCTTTTTTGTTTTACTCTTTGTACAAGATCATGGGTTTATTCAGTTAAAAATATATCAAAATAAAGGGAAATTAACAAAACACAAGGGACATAAACCTAAAACAAAAGGTAAGGAGTTGGGTAACTCAACTGGTTTGGACTAAGGAATAAATAGTTGAAAACTTTGGGTTCAAATTCGAACGAAGTAGTAAATATTAATTTAAGAATCAATTACTTACATTTGTTATTAGAAAATCACACGAAGAAGAACCAAGAAAAAAAAATGTCAAAGCTAATATTATCATTATTGTAAAATTCAAGGAAGTTTGACTTAGTAAAACCAATAATAATATCATATTAATATTTTTTAACGAATAATACCATATTAAAGTCAATACATATTATTACTTTTTAAAAAAAATAAAAATAACAATTAAAAAGTATCACAAAGTGTTGAATTCTCATTGCATATTAAATTTTCTCTTTGACTCAAAAAAGCTATTTTATTATCATTATTAATTTTATTTAAATATTAGTCTTATATATAACGAAGATGTTAGTCTTATATGTTGCAAGAAATAACAAATAAGGTGAAATCCTTACACGATGGCTTCTCATGTCTATCAATCTCGTTTTTGCTGGATTTTGTGCTTTGTTTTTGCTTTGCTTTCAGGTAAAAGAAAAACATTAGTTTTCAATTACTGAGCCATGTGATGAAATTTACTAAAAAAATCTCTTAGCTTTCAATTTTTAATTATTTACCTACGTTAGTATATTTGTTTTATGAGTATGGGCATCATACTTATTCACTTTAAACTTTTATTTTGTTTGCAGGATTTGCAACTAGTTTTTGGGTTAGTCCCCCGGGACTACATTGCATGTATCGATTGCCGAAATGCACAGATCCTCAAAATTGCAATCAATTTTGCTTGAACAATGGCTTCAAGAAAGGTGGTCGTTGTAAATTTTACGTATGTTGTTGTAGAACCAAGTGATGTTATTGTACTCTTCCATATACCTAAATAAATAAAACATAGGCATCAATTGCGTTCGGAACTTTTGGTCGTAAGAACATTGTGTAAAATTAATTAAATAGTTTATCCATCTCTTATTTTGAATCGTATAATTGCTACAAAACCATCACGGTGAATTATTTTAACAGGATCTTACATGGTTGGATTGGATTGGGATTAATTGACGTGCAATGACTATAATTTTTTTCATTTATATATATATATATATATATATATATATATATATATATATATATATATATATATTTAATTGGTTGAAAGTATTTCTAAATAAATAATACTTTCGATGCATATAAATTAAATCCATACTATGGCTCTCAATCCTTTTCATAATTAATTTTTGGATTACAAATGTTTTGGATGATTCTGAAATTCCAGCGTACTTGTTTTAAGATGTTATATGCGATGTTTCAACGTTTAGGATGTTCCGTTTAATGTTCTAACATCATGTAGTAAACAAATAAAAGCGAGAAAATAAATGACAAGAAAGTAAAAGGCACAGTGAGTTTGTTGACCCAATTCGGTGACAAACACACCTACTCTTGGGGATACCAAACCAGGAAAGAAATCCATTAGTGTAGTCCTTACTCAAAAGCTCTCAGCAAACTCCTCGTTTACACTTATGACCTAGGACCTACCCGTATTGACTTCAACTCAGGAACTCCTAGATCTGAGATATCATCTCACTATCCTACAGTCAATCATATCCCTTGTGATTATCAGACTCAAAACAAATAAATGGTGAAGTTACCTTCAAACAAAACAACTACGACCTTGCTTAAAAGCTTTGGTGTAGCACAACGAGTTTACAACTCAACACACAGTCCTTAGCATGTATCAAGATGATACAAGAAAGGCTCACAAATAAAACAGGACTAGACTTACATCAATATGATACAAGAGTAAAACACACAAAGACTCAAAACCCTAAAAGCTAAACTTTTTAGTATGACGGCTTGAATACCTGATTAGGTCTTGAAGTTTTCCTTTTATACTGAGGCAATATGGGCTAATAAACCTTGTTGGGCTTCAGAACAAAGTAGATCGTCTAGCTAATCTACAAAACATGAATCAGTAACAAATAAGGAAAATCCTAAGAAGTAGGAACATCTTACGGAACTTCCAATCATATCAATTTATAACCTAGAATATTGTTGCTCCTTTGAGAATAAAAAAAACAACTGATTATGTAGATATGTACGTTTCTTGGTCATCAAGATACGGGAAAGTGGTTTCCTTAAAAAGATAAAGCGCGCTTACAAATAGGCATGAACCCAAGCACACTGAACTGTGCCAGGATGTTGGAACATCATGTCCAACATCTCATATAGATGCCTAAAACATGTTGGAACATAGCATCCAACTACACAAAGCATGGATATTTGTTTTAGCAATAACACAGACAATACAAATACCCAACAATCTCCCCTTTTGGCAAAATTTTTGCTAAAATAAATTAAGGCCAATTTACATAAAACAGAGGGATACAAACTCCATTTCTCCAATAAGTATGAACACACACTTAAGCAGAAGCCAAGCAACAAATACAGTTTAAAGAGATACCTTAGTTAAACTTCTTCGAATCATCATTAACTTACATCCGTGAAGAAGCAATAGATATAACAGTATCACTAAAGAGATTTGAACATGTGCATAATTTGAAAGAATACCTCTCAAGATCTTTGGATAAACATGTATTACAAATATCAGAGACATGCAGCAGCAGATAGTCTCACAAGAGCAGAAGACAAATAAATTCCTATGCTACAATCAGGGAAAATAAATTCCCACAAACAGGTTTGAATGTTTCAACATCCTTCACCATAAAAGACAGGAGTACCTGTCACAAATCAGCAAGGAAAAAAAAATTCTCATACATAGGTTTGGATGTTTCGACATCCTTCACCACATCAGACAGTAGTACCTGTCAGAAATCATCAAGGAAAATATAAATTTCCCATACAAACAAATAGTTGCCAGTTGGATGTTTGCCACATCATACTTCACATCTTGTCAAACAACTTGATCATTTTCAAGCACTCATCATAGTAGCACTCTCCCTTAATATAACATCCTATGAGTGACTACTAAATATATTCCTCCACTCCCCCTGAACACATGCATATGGAAGAAAATTGAAAACCCAAAACTCCTAATGCATAAAAAAATTTCAGGGTCTGGCCAGATAAAACTTCAGGGAATATATATCATCTAGCTGACCTATTAAGGTCAGATAGACATGTTCCATCATTCTATAGAACATTAGCAGAGAACATGTACAATTAAAATACTGAGAATTTAAGCACATTCTCATAACAGCATCATGATGTTGCAACAATAAAGACAACATCCACAAAGAGACAGAAATAGTTGCAAAATAAATGCAACAACAGAGTATAGATATACCCTTTTGACTCCCCCTTTTTAGCCACAAAATATGTCAACAACACAAAGTCCACTTCAAGAGTATACCAATACAGAGTATACCCCACAAAACAAAGACATGCAATGAAATAAAGAAGTTAGCACGCCTTACAGGAACAAATCATTACAACTCTTCATGTAGGCAGATTCCCAACTTGCCCCTTAGTTTTTCAAACTTCTTAGCATCCAAGGCCTTGGTGAATATGTATGTCAGTTGTTCCTCTGTGTCAACATGCTCACGTGTCACAATCTTCTCCTCAACAAGATCTTTGATGAAGTGATGTCGTATGTCAATGTCCTTTGTCCTGCTATGTTGAATAGGATTTTTGGAAATATTAATTGCACTCAAATTGTCACAGAACAATGTTAGAACATCTTGCTCAACATTGTACTCCTTCAGCATCTGCTTCATCCACACAAGTTATGAGCAACTGCTTCCAGCTGCTATGTACTCAACTTCAGCAGTAGATAGAGACACACAATTTTGTTTCTTACTAAACCAAGAAATTAGATTATTTCCTAGGAAGAAACATCCACCAGAAGTACTTTTCTGTCATCTGCACTTCCAACCTAGTCAACATCACAATAACCAATTAACATAGAGTTCTCATTGTGTGAGTACAAGATCCCATAATCATTGGTGCTATTGATGTACTTCAGTATCCTCTTTACTTGAGTAAGATGACTCACCTGGTGATAGAATATGTCAGGGTTGGCCGACCGATACTGCTAATCTGGCTCAAGGCCTCCGTCAGATCCTCCTTGCTTAACTCGTCCCTCCTAGCCAACACCTGATTTGCAATATGAATGCAGTGCCTGATAAGCACAAATGTGTCAGATATCTCTCTAGCATGTTCGTTCGCTATAAGCTTCTCCCAGTTCGTCAGCTTGGATGGATATCCATCAACAGGTGGCAGAATATTCGAGCGAGACACCTTGGCATACCAAACCGTATAGCCAGGGACATGTTGTCACTCACCATTTACCCTTGGACCCCACTGATCCAGAGGAATGCAATACACACATAAGTCTGTGAAAGCATGTACGACCTGATATGTAGGAATAGGTGTGACGACCCGATTTTTAGGATATTATTTATTTAATTGCTTTATTATTTTTTAATTATTTGATGTGTTTTAATTGTTAGGCTAATTGGGTTTTAGAGAAATTAAGGTTATTTTCGTAATTTGGAGAGTGAAGGGAATTTAAGTAAACTATAGGTGAGTGTTATTTTACGAGGTTAATGGTAACTTTATAGAATTAGAGTTGATATAAATGGTAAAAAGTGAGAATTAAGTAAATTAGAAATATGAGAGTTAATATTTGACTTATTCAATCACCCGGTCCCTTAACTTAATTGATTGTTTCAATTTGGTCCTTTAACTATAATTTGTACTAATTTAGTCCCCTATGTTATGCTCCGTTACTAGTTTTAGTCCTTTCTGTTAGTTTCTCTCAAAAAAATGTTAACAGAAAGGACTAAAACTAGTAACGGAGCAAAACATGTAGGACTAAATTGGTACATAAGTTAACGCTTTTTTAAGAGAAACTAACAGGAAAAACTAAAACTAGTAACAGAGCAAAACATAGGGGACTAAATTGGTACAAATTATAGTTAGGGGACCAAATTGAGACAATCAATTAAGTTAAGGGATCGGCCGATTGAATAAGCCTTAATATTTAGTAAGAATAATTGAGCCTAATAGATGTTAAGTGAGCTAAGCCCAATACGATGTGAATATAAAGCTAGTGTTAGTCCACCTAAACTTTTTTTTCTAGCTCCACCATTAGGGGGTTGGTGTGTGTGTGTGTTGAGAATGAATGAGAGTTTTTGTTTTGGTTATAAGAAAAGGTTTTCCCCATATGCAATATACATGATGGAGAAGCTCCGAGCTTACACTCATCTCTTACTTGGTGTATGAAATGAACTTGGGGCCGGTTGGCTTTGAATTAGATTCTAAGAGGGCAGATAGTTTTATCAAGTCTAAGCATGACATTACCTAGTTTGGTGCTATATCATTCATATCCCATTGTAAAACAATCTTCTCTATCTTCTTGCTATCATTGAAATGAGGTTATTTATAATGAGTAATTACCAAACTTCGTCCTTGAATTTTTACAAATCAGCCAAATTCGTCCCCAAATTTTTTGGAATATCTATTTAGTCCCTGAATTTTCAATATGGCAATCAAAATGGTCCCTCCGTTAAGTTTGCCTGTTAACAGAGGTGACGTGTACTATTAACCTCTTATGAGACATACCACGTCAGATGTCATGCAAGCAGGGATTAATTTGGCCGAAAATGATGAAATTACCAAGGACCAAATTGATGGATTTTTAGAAATTTGCAAAATGCCCAACGTATCTTTTTCCCCAACGTCTCTTTCTCATGAACGGCTCTTTCTTCCCCAAATATATAAATTTGGAACCCTAATATTATAATTTGCCATCTAGAGTTCAAAATCCTCAAAATTTCTTTCATGAATTGATGACAAAGTTCTTCCCCAATTCAAAAAACTTAAAACCCTAATTTTTTTGATTGAATTCGAAATCCAAAAACCAGTGGTTATTGTTCAAGCTTTGGTGTTCAGAAATGCAAGGTCCTGGTCATGGAAGAAATGCAAGGTTGATGGAGAAGCCTAAGGATAATGACAGAGAAGAGCTGTGGAGGGCAAGGTTGATGAATAAAGTTGATGGTGTAGGAAGTGAGCTTAGGTTGATTAAGATATTTATAGGACTAATGTGTTTAATTGAGTTGTTTAAAATATTATTGTATTGTGTCAAGTTTGTGTAATGTTGTAATGAAAAGAGGTTGTCAATGAATGAATCATCCTTTCTCTCAAAATATTTCCATCAAATTGGTCCTTCTATTATTTGTCTATCCATCATACCGATCCCCAAATTAGTAAATATACCATCAAATAAGTCCTTGAATTTTTACAACAGAGATCACTGTGATCCTTGGTGCATACATTTGCTAAACAATGTAAAAGGTAAAGACATACACTAATATTGTTGAAAATACCATCAAAAGTCATACATAGGATGTTCATAAGTCATTACATAGCAAAAAAAAAGAACATTACATAGTCATCAAGTCATTAGGTCATTTGATGTTCTTAAGTCATTACATATCCAATAAGCATTAATTAAACAAGTCCAAAAAACATTAATTAAACTAGTCCAAAAGTATAATTTGAACATGCATCACTGCTTTGGAAATCCTGGGGTTGGGATAAACTCCATACATTGGGGTTGAGTAGAAGCGGATGGCCCGTAATTTGGATATGGAACTCTAATAACTCCAGGAGCAGTTGAATTTTGTGGAGCATGACCCCTCATTGGTGTTTGTTTATGCCTGTCATTTGAAATCACATGTCCTCTCATGTCATATCTCCTTGTATTCATTCCCTGAAATAAAATCAATCAAACCAGACCTTAAATTATACCATCAAATCGGTCCCTAAATTATCACAATAAGTATCAAATCGATCCTTATATATAGGGGTATAATTGGAAACACACAAAAAAATGAAACAGAAAAGTTAAACCTGCAATTTTAACCATTTCCATCAAATTAGTCCTTGTACACGTGGCTGCCTTGTTGACATGTGTACAAGACAACACAACATGCAAGAGGACACATCATCCTCACTAACGGACCTTTTGGACGGAGGGACCATTTTGATAGACGTCTGTAAAATTCAAGGACTAAATGGATATTTCAAAAAATTCGAGGACAAATTTGACTGATTTGTTAAAATTGAAGGACGAAATTGGATAATTACTCTATTTATAATTAAGCGAAGACGACCACATTATCAACCAATTTTTAAATATTGATAACATATCAAATCGTATTGAACATATTTTAACTAATAGAATGCTATAATTGTTTTTTGCTAAAAATAAAAAAGAAGGAGTAGACGGTCTACGACAGTTTCTCACCACTATCTAGTGTTTCCGCAGCTAGCCCACATAACTTTTTGCTCCATTAACAAAGGGATGTAACTAGGTAAGTCTTGGAATAAAGGAAAGGACATTGATATAGCACAAGTTGCTCTTCTTTTTTTGCACAACAAAATAGCACAATTGGTCATTATTTAAGAGCAAACAAAAGTCCGTTTGATAATGATTGTCAGAAAGACAAGTGTCACATAGTTAGGTTATGCATAAAGTTCTGTAAAACAAAAGGTTATGCCATAAAGTACTCTATTTTAGTTCACTAATCATACACAAGTACAGCCGAAAACACACACATAAGTAAATTATGATAGGCTTTTAGTCATTTGTTTATTTACCATTTTTCCATGTTCCCTTAAGAGTGCTATTATATAGTTTAATTATTATGCACCCAAGCTAACCTTATAAAATGGGAGGACAATTAGGACAATGATTAGATGCACTAGTTACTTTAACCCATAAAAAATATGAACAAAGAAAAGAGTCACGATGGGCTCGGTTAAGATTCATTCAGGTTTGATTGAAAAATGTAAATACAGTTTTGGTTTGATTAGTATGATGATATGTTTGATGGAAAGGGAAAAGGTTGGTTATATATTTTATACAAAATTACATTTATAGTACTTTAAGTTGGACTCATTTACCAAATTGGTCATTTAAGTATCAATTTTTTTAATAGGATCATTAAGTATTGCAAATATGCACGTTTTTGTTTTTTTTTTTCATTCAACTTTGTTGAAAAGAGAATGCTAACTAGTGTTAGTCTTAATCACACTTGTTTGTTAAGAAGGGGGAGTTATCATTTGAATATGGACCAACCCAAAAAGGACCAATATGAGGGAAAAAATTTACCAATATGAAAGAATAATATTGTTTCTAATTTGTATTTGTCTTCTCACTGACGTTAAGTGTTGGATCATGAAAAAAGTTTGGAGAAACATCTAAATTGAATTAAGAACAATCAGATAAATAAGTTGGACACTGCATTTTTAATCGTAAGATATTGTGTTTCAAGACGATCTCACTATATATATATATATATATATATATATATATATATGTCACTTTCAACTCAATATTCATTTTTCTATCTAATATGACACTTTCAACTCACACTTATCACAACATCAAGGATCTGTCAATGCTTAACAACCACCGGTTTTTATTTCAAAGGAGTTGATCGAAAATTCAATAAAGAACCACAGTGAGCACATTTTGATACTTCAATAACTTGTAAAGAAATTATCAAACTTAAAGGAAAAATATAAAAAAAAAATTATCCAAAAAGGACTGCTGACATGATTTTGCCAATATTTTTATTAAGAGAGGCACCACTTATCGAGTAACGATCCTTCCGATTTGTTCAAAATAAATATAGGGTGTCATTTAAAAAGAGATATACAGATACAAAAATATAGACCGTAAATTCTATCAATAAGTGAATTCAACTATCATCAATAATTTTATAAACTTTATAATTATTTTAATGTTTTTATCCCTCCAACTAAGAAGCAGAGATGATTTAAAATAGAGAGGATCTTACTCCTATTTATCTTAAAGAAGAGTTATACTCATAAATAAAAATTGAATATCATACCAGATTCTATCCATTTAAGTCATCTACATGGTATCTATGAACCAAACTCAATATTATTGATCTTTATTTCCCTCCAAAAAAAATTATTGATCTTTATTGATCGAGACAATATCTTGAAAAGAAAAAATTCAATATATTGCTCACATTGAAAAGCGACAAACCAGTTGTGTAACTTTAAATTTGACAAAATATTAAAACTTAATATCACATTATAGTTTATCTATTTGGACCACACCCACTAAATTATTTATTAGCAAGTAAACCCAGCTAGGCTCATGAGGTTATTGGAAAATCTCAAAACTCACATTGTAAAGTGATATTGGTAACCCTACATATCAGTTTCACAAGAATGATTAGACACTATATTATAATAGAAAATAACTCGGACCACTAACAAAACAATGTCATATTTTTTATATGTACAGATTTATACATATACTGAGATCTAACATTTATACGATTTTTACTAAATTAAGCATATATTGTAGTATTGGGTATGATGCACAATTATATTCCAATTCTGTCCCATTACTAAGTATATTTCCCAAAACAAAGTCAATGGTGCTACCAATTTGTTGTACGAATTGTAAATTGAAAGGAACCATTAATTAATAAAAAAATAAATTAAAATCAAAGTTTAAACAGCTTGATTGAAAAGGATCATAAAGGTCGTGAGAGTGACGACTGAAGGATAACACAGAATCATTAATTAAATCAAGTGATCAAAATTTGATGATAAATTAATCAGCCTCCTTTAATTGCCCTCTTTTATTGATATGTTCGAAGAAAGTTCTCACAGTGACACAGTAAAGCAGCTCTGCACAAATAATAGTGCATGGATATAGTGGTCATATAATAAAATAGTGAACATAGTGGGATTAATTTTAGAGTTCAATAAAGTTTAATTGTCTTACATAATTATTCTAAATAAAAAATTAAAAAGGGCATATTTTTGGCTAATAATAATTTCTTACAATTACCTTTAAAAAAAAGTTTCTAACAATTAGTATAAGATTTGTAATGCAGAGAAATTCTTCTATAGTCACATAGATAATTGAAGATCAGTGTGACTGTTGGGTTATCGTTGTTATTTCTGTTGATTTTTGGGTTGGAGCTCTAAGAAGCATGCCTTGCCCAGCAATAACAACGATAACCTAACAACAACAACAATTACAAATCTTCACTATCTATTTTCAACGTGAATGCCATTGTTAACAACAAAAGAACTCTTTAAAATTTAACAACAAAACAGTGAGCGAACTAACAGAATCACAAGGGTAGGGTTAAAATCGCAAATAGGAACGAGAATAATCAAAATCGAACAAAAACGAGACGAACAAAGTTAGGGTCGGATTCGAACCCGAATATACGGACGGTCGTCGAAATTGAATCACTGGTTAGGGTTGAAGTCGAAAACCTAAATCCCCTTTCTTCTCTCCTTTGCATGCATGGGCGGTTCCCTTCAATAAGATGGGGTAGCCGTTTCTACCCCAAGAAAAACAAAATTCTTGAATTAGTTAGTATCTATTTATATGTAGTTACCCCAAATAATAAATATTGAGCTACCTCAAATAAGTTTGGTTGCCGAAAATCAGCATAAACGAGAAAATGAAAAAATTACTACATCATTGATGGATTTTATTTTTTTTTGGTCAAGACATCATTGATAAATTTATTTGTATTGGTTTGATACTTTTAGTCTCAATAACAACTATAAAGAATAAATTTCAACAATAGTTAGAAACAAATGAAATGGATAATAAGTGCTTACAAATAACCTATTGTTTACATTGAAAAGACATTAATAATCTTTTTATTAAACAATCCATTATGAATAAAATTGACTTCTTAAAACAGTCCTTTCCAAAAAGCTTGATTGGGGCCTAGCTAATGTGGATTGGCGCATTGCATTTCTAGAAGCCTTTCTGGAAGTTCTTTGCGGACTACACTCAGATCACAATCCAATCCTCCTCCGCTTTGGTGGTCTCCCTTAAGCCAGAGGGCCCATGCCATTCCCTTTTGAAGCTGTTTGGATAAACCATGAAGATTATATTGATATTGTCACTACATCTTGGAATTCTTCAAATCACAATCCGACTATTGCTCTTAACAATGTCAAGGAGAATTCAATCATCTTCAACAATGAAGTCTTTGGTAATAATTAAGAGGAAAAAAAAGGTTGAAAAGAGATTAAAAGGCGTTCAACTCTATTTAGATCGGGTCGATTCCATTCATCATGTCCTCCTTGAAAAAGAGTTACAAAGGGAATACAATACATTGGTACCAGAAATTTAGAGAGCAATGGGTTAAATTTGGAGACAAAATTAGTGCTTTCTTCCATACCCAAACCATAATCAGAAGAAAGAGAAACATAATCCACCGGCTCCAACTTCCCAATGGTATCTGGACAGATGATAGTTCTATTCTCCAAAATGAAGCCCAACAATATTTTAAGAACCTTTTCTGACAGATGATAGTTCTATTCTCCAAGATGATAGTTCTTCCCATGGTCAACCCCACTCATTTGATGACGGTACCCACCCAACTATAGATGAAACTGGTAAAAATTCTCTAACTTGTACCATCACCAAAGCTGAAGTTCTAGCAGCCTTAAACAGCATGAAGCCCTACAAAGCCCCTGGACCTGATGGTTTTCAATGCATCTTCTTTAAACAATATTGGCACATAGTCGGAGAAGACATATTCCAAATGGTTAAAGGAGCCTTCACCACAAGTTTCTTTGACCCCGCCCTCTATGACACTCTGATTGCTCTCATTCCCAAGGTTAAACCCCCTAAGACCTTTAAAGACTTTAGACCGACCAACCTTTGTAATATAATTTACAAAATCATCACCAAATTTCTGGTCTTACGCCTCAGGCCTATCCTTAATACAATTATTGGCCCCTACCAAAGTAGTTTTTTTTCCTGGTAGAGGTACTACTGATAATGCTATTGTTTTGGAGGAAATCATCCATTACATGCGGGGAGATCAAAGAGGAAAAAAGGCATGGTTGCTTTCAAACTTGATCTAGAGAAAGCTTTCGATAATGTCAACTAGGATTTTCTCCAATCTTGTCTTCATGACTTTGGCTTTCCAAATATCACTATCAAGCTCATCATGCACTGTGTCACCTCATCCACTCTTTCTATCCTTTAGATTAGGAACAAGGTGCTTTCTTTTAAGCCCTTTCATGCCTTCGCCAAGGAGACCCACTATCTCCTTATCTTTTCATCCTTTCCATGGAGAAGCTTTCTATAGCCATCAACAAGGCCGTCCATCAAGGTACTTGGGATCCCATCTGCCTTTCTCCTAATGGTCCTTAACTTTTCCACCTTCTCTTTGCAGATGATGTTCTCCTCTTCACCAAGGCTAAAAACTCTCAGCTTCGATTCATCACTAATGTGTTCGAAAGTTTCAGTCAGGCATCAGGTTTGAAAATCAATCTCTCAAAGTCCCGAGCTTTCTACTCTACAGGTACCCCTCGAGCCAAAATTAATAGTCTCACTTTCATCTCTGGTATCATAAGCACCGACTTTCTTGACAAATATCTTGGTTTTCCTATTCTCAAGGGAAGAGCTAAACGAAGTGATTTCCATTTTATTATTGAAAAAATGCAATCCAGACTGGCCTCTTGGAAGCATAAACTGCTAAATAAACCAGGAAGACTGACTCTTGCATCATTTTTTCTCTCATCCATTCCTTCTTATTATATGAAGGTTACTTGACTCCCTCAAAGTATTTGTGATAGCATCGACCAAACCCCCCGCAATTTCATCTGGAGAGATAATAATAACAAAGGTATTCATCTTGTTGGATGGAATAAAATCTCTCAGCCTAAGAAGTTTGGCAGCCTAGGCATCAAAATGGCGAGGGATATAAACATTTGTTTACTTGGCAAGCTTGTTTGGGATATGGTTCAGTCTTCTCCTAAGCTATGGGTCCAACTTCAATCAAACAAATATATCATTGGTCCAAATACCTTGTATGCTCCATCTCGTCCTAGTGTCTCTGTTACATGGTCTTCTATCCTTCAAGCTTGAGACATTATCAAAGATGGTTATTCTTGGCACGCCGGGTCTGGTAATTCTTCTTTCTGGTCTTGTCCGTGTAGCATTCTCGACTTTATAAGGTGCCTACCTCCTTACATTGACATTCATGATCTTCTTTTGACGGTGAAAGATGTAATATCATCCAACAATTCTCATACAAATATCCTCTGCAGCCAACTACCTCCCTTTACAGCAGACACCATCAATAACATGCACCTCAAGTTCAATGTTTATGTCGATGATGTTTTCATTTGGTCCAACAATAAGAATGGCATCTACACCGATGATGTTATTCTTGGCTGCTCTCTCGTAAGGATTCGGTAATTATTTCTAATCCTCCTCCTTCTTCTTGGTCTTCGGTTTGGAAGCTTCAGCTGCCGGAAAAAATCAAATTTCTTTTTTCGTTGGCATGTCACAACTCAGTGCCTACCTTATCCATGCTCAACTATAGAAACATTGTTCCTTCTCCTGTTTGTTCTCGGTGTGGCCTTCATGATTAAACTTTCCTCCATTGTGTGAGAGATTGTATCCATTCTAGAATCATTTGACAACGTCTTGGTTTTAATCAGCCTGATTTTTTCACAAATTTCGTTACTCATGATTGGATTAAGACCAATTCGGTGGGCCATTTGACTTTCATTTTTGCAGCAACTGTTTGGTGGGCGTGGAGGAATAGAAACATGATGCGTTTATGCAACAAAAATTGGACTATAAATCATCTTGCATCCAACATTCAAGGTATGGTCGACACTTTTAAGTCCTCTTACCCTTCCTCTTCTAACAACACTATGGAAGATAAATTTTTCAAGTGGAATCATAACAACCATTCTAGCTTCATTCTTAATGTTGATGGGAGTTGTCTTGGCTCCCCCACTAGAACTGGTTATGGAGAAATTCTTAGAAATGATGCAGGCTTTGACTTGTATGAGTTTTTCGGATATATCCATGATTCTTCTGACATTCATTATGCTGAGCTTTATGCCATCTACCAGGGCCTCTTGCTAGCCAAAGAGAAGGGCATTGTTGATCTTTTTTGCCATTTTGATTCCTTATTATGTATCAACATCATCACCGTCCCCCTCTTGAAGTTTCATGCTTACGCTGTTTTGATTTAAGACATAAAAGAGTTGATGGAGCAGACTCAAGTAACTATTAGGCATACCCTCAGGAAGGGTAACCAGTGTGAGGATTTTATGGCCAAGCTTGGTGCCTCAACTAACTATGAGCACATGCGTCACAATTCTCTACCTATGGAGCTCTTGCCCCTCCTTCAGTCTGATGTTGTTGAAACTTTTTATTTGAGACTGTAGTTCTCTCTTTTCTTTTTGTTGTTTCCTTGTTCTTTAGCCTTTGTAACAAAAAAAAACACATTTTGCCCAACTTTTTTAAATATTTGTTGTCAATTTTTATTTCATTCGTTGTTTCTTGAATTTACATTTCATATGAGTAAGAATTATTGTGATTTTTATTAATTGGTTAAGTTCCAAATTAAATTTGTTTTTAGTATCTGCAACACTCGCAATTTTTAAGTTACGTTCCTAACATTTTGTTTAATTTTATTCTTTAATTTATTGTTATAGAGATTAATACAAGATAAAAACACTTTATTTTTGTAAAATTATAAAAAAGATGAGACAAAAATTGAATAAACTTTTTTTAAGGACTAAACCTATAAAATTATAATTTATGGGACTTAAAATATATTTTATCCTTAAATTTCATATGCTGGTTTTTAAATAATTATTATTTTTGGTTTATATTTGGCTCCCGCGTAAAAGTTTTGCTAGCTTCGCCACTGTTTGCATGGATCATGTATTTTCTTTTGTAATTTTTAATTAAACAATAATAATAAAACTAATTAAAAATCAATAATTTTCTCTAAACACAAATTAGAAATTTTAAACAAAACATGAATTAAATATGAATTTTCAAGCACCAAAATTATAAAATTGATCCCTTGTTAAAAAAATGTAAAATTTAGCATGAGAATGTTCTATAATGCACTAAATAAAAAAAATCAAATTTTGAATGATACACATGAGTTGACTTATAATCAGGGATCAAAAGTGGCGATGAAAACTTTTAGGGGACTAAAAGTGAAAGAAATTTTTCGGGGATAATGGTACTAGTAGTCGTAGTAATAATAATATAGTTTGAAGAACTAAAAAATAGGTAAGTAAACTAGTGAGCTTCTCTCTTCTCCCATAACCACCGCCTTTTAACTTTCCCTTCGCCACATACTATTTCTCATCCCTTAAAACTTAAGTATTCATAGCTTTATCGTAGCCCCAAAGTAATGGGAGGGGTGCGACGAGTGGTGATGACCATTCGCATCATCGTATTTGCCAAAACTTTCGGATGTCGTCGACTTTGGTGGGGCTGGTTTCGAAGAGGTTGATCAAGTTCTACCATGCACTCTTTGGTGACCGACAACACCGGTGGTCCTTGTAGCTTGTGTGCCTCCTCTTTTTTTTTTTTTTTTTAAGAAGCTAAACTATCCCATCCAAATTGACATCAGGGAGAATTGAACCTGAAACTTTGAGAAGGAGCACACTCCAAGATCTAATATCAATGGTGTTCCTCTTGTCAAAACCCATAAAGATCAATTTCCTTTTGATCTACCTCCTTTCACGACGGTGGTGGTTATGGCACATTTGTTTGGATTACTCAAGGGTTTTGTAGCTACTTAAGCTTGTTCTCCTCTAAGCCCTCTCTAGGTTGTGATGTTGCGGTAATATCAGGTTCTTGTTCATGCCATTTATGTCCAGTGGTTGATGGAGGTGTTTAAAGATGATATTGCCTTTAGTTTATGTTTTGATAATGTCTATATAGTTAGGTTTTTTAGATGTTGTTCATTATGTTGATTATCTCTAACTTAGAAACTTGTTAAAGCACCTAGCAAACCATGTCTCATTGTGTCATGTGATCCCTTGATGTCTTGTGTGGTGTCGTGTATAGAAAGCTTCATTTTGTGTGCCATAATCCTTCCTTGTGATGTTTGAATCGATTCAGAATTTTCATGACTAGCATCACAGTGAATTGATTCAAATTTAGTGAATCATATCATAAAAACTCTCTGACTTTGGTTGAATCGTATCAATCTTTATCCGGGGATATTTGAATTGATTCAAAACATGTCTGTTGTGTATCAGTCTTCATAGCACATTTGGTTTATTATTTAACTGTCTAAATCAACTCACACATTAAGTGAATCGATTCACTATGTTGTTTTTGGCCGAAATTTTGCTCTTGCAACCCTTTTCTATATATACACACTTCCTCATAACACCCAAAATATTGAATCATTTGCATCTATTCTTTCTAGGTCTCAAAATTTCAGTGTTCATACATTCTTCAAGATCAAACACTTTTTCTTAGAATCACTTTGTACATTGAGTCACATTGATTTTCTAGGGTTCTAATAGGGATTGTAACTTGGTTCTTTCAAGGAAATTGGTTTGTTTTAATCAAGGTTCTAAAGTGAAGTGAATAATCTCATTCCACCTCCAAAGGTCTTGGGGGGTTCTTTCTAATTGGTCTTGCATCAAAGGGGATTCAGTTACCGAACGTAGCATCGAAGGCTTGAGTGAAGAGTTCGAAGGAGTGCACGGATAATCAAGGATTTGAAGATTCAAGAAGCACCAAATTCAAAGGTTATTTGAAGTTTGGGGGAGTGGTTACATAGGGGTTGAAGAACTAGGATAATTTCAAGGAATTCTTGTAAACACATTTGTAATTCAACATTGTTTTTATTAGTGGAAGTCCTTGGTGGAGGCGTTTTCCACCAAGAAGAGTAGACGAAGCTCAAAGCGAGGACGATAAGAGTGAACTACTATAAAATATCGGTGTTATCTCTCTTCCTTATCCTCTTTTATTTTGATAATTGTATTTGCATGAATTGATTAATTGTTAGAATAGAAATTTATTATGATCTAAGTTCTTTTGTTAAAATTGGCCTAATTCCTTGAATTAGGTTTTTACTAGTTCGCTTGGATCATTGAGTTTCAATTCTTAGTCAATTCATCAATTCCATATACATTGTATTATAGTTGTTTTAATTGCTTATAGGTTTGGTTTTGAACTTGTCTTGTTTAGCAATTTGTTCAAGTACTATTAATATTTGATTGAATTAAGATTTGACTTGTAAATCACTTCGTTCACTTGTAAATCTTATCATAGCATAGTCATAACTTTTGTTATAGTTTGTGAATACTCAAAGCTTAATTTTGAATAGATGATAACCTTTTCAAAACGATTTTATCAAAACTCCATTAAATTTTTAAAAGCGTTATTCACCCCCCCCTTTAGCTCGCGCGTCCTTATTGGCCATATCAACCAATAATGTTCATCTCATTACTTGTGACACTTTTGGATGATGAGGAGGTTTCATTTTTTTAATATGAAGAGTTGGACCAGTGTTGCTTGTTGGGTGCAGTCGCTTTTACGGTGGCTTCTGAATCAGTTAAGTTTTGTTGATTCTTTGGTTTCTTCGGAGGGTTGTCTTGATTTGAGATCTCCTAGTTCTGATCCAGGTATTCTTGGGTTTGAGTGGTTACTCAAAAAGGGGTCGACTATACTATCTAGTGTTTTTGGGAGATCCAGGTCGATTCGTGGCACGTTCATGCGTGCTGTTATAGTTGTAGTGAGTTTTTTGCGGTTGATATATTACCGTGTTAGCGGTTGGGTTCACTTGTTAGTCTTCAAGATACTCTGAACGATCACTCATCACTTTTGTTTTGCATAAGATTTCGTGTTTGTACGCAAGTTCACTGGGTTGTGTTCGTGCCTTCAATCCCTTATGCAATCACAAAACCCGGAAATTTTAAAACACTTCAAAATTTGGTATTATTCTTTAGATTAAACATCAATCCAATCTACAATCTTCAATCTCCAATTGATTTAGATCTTTTCACTACCTTGAATTTCAAATCATAAGGTGGATTTTTTTTCCTTCTATCTATGTGTGATTAAACACATGCAATTTACATAAAATCTAGTCGCTCGTAAGCATATAATCTTGTCTAAATCTCTCATAACAACCACTAACAATCAAAGGATTTTTCAAAAAATCTTTATGGTAAACTTAATTGCAGTTTTGACCCCCTAAGTATCAAAATTTTGCGATTTTGGCCCATAAGAAAATAGAAAATCACATGTGGCACCTCACTTTAAATGATGTGGGTGCCACATATGCATTGACTTCGTCAAAATTGGTCTTGGGTCAAAAATGCAAAAAGGGATAAACTAAAGGGATGATTTGTTATTGTTTTTTATAGAGAGCCAAAATCGTAAGATTGTGATACTTAGGGGGAGAAAAGTGTAATTAAGCTTAAATTTTAAATTTTATGTTGGACCAAACATAAATTGGCACATCCACGACAATGTTAACCCATAAATAAAGTTTAGTAAAAAATATATGTTAAAAGGTATAGGGTTAATAGGTCTTTACTCCCTGTAATATAGATCATTTCCGATTTTCACTCCTGTAAATTTTTTTTTTTGATTTACCCCCTGTAAAATATTTTTGTTTTGATTTACCCTCCTAATAAGTCAAACAAAAATCAATTTTATTTTATTTTTTCAACAAATTTTCGTTTTTGTATTGACCTATTAGGGGGGTAAATCAAAACAAAAAATATTTTACAAGGGGTAAATCAAAAAAATAATTTTACAAGAGTGAAAACCGAAAATGACCTACGTTACATGAGATAAAGACCTTTTAACCCAAAAAGTATATTGGTAAATTCATTTCTTTGAATATATTCATTGCTCATATATGACATGATTGGATATCTCTAGTTTATAATATAGTTTGACTCAGCACATACACTCACTCATAAGGCAACACTTTACCTTACCTCCTATTAATTAACATGAAAAATTATCCATTAGAAATAGAAACTCACCTTCTTTAGAAAGAAAGCATTAACTCACCTTACACTATAATATTTTCTAATAGTAAACAAACAGTATCTGGTTTGAGTAGAGGACAGAAGAGACACACACACATAGTTGTGACACAACACTAAGAATAAAATATTGTAAAACAAAAGAAGAAAGAAGACATAGTCTTTTGTATTATAAAATGGACACAAACCAAAGAAGCTGTTATGTATTGTGATTCACAGATTCCAACAAACGCCGTTTCCTTACAAGAGAGAGAGTGTTTCTGTTTGAAAGGTTCTGTAACGTTTGCAGCAGCTTTCATAACAGACATGATTTCAAAAGCTGCTTATATTGTCTCTCATAAAGCTTAATCATTCATGATGATGATGATGATAAGTACTAGTACTATTTTGATACCTATATAGTAATAGTAATGATGATAATGAAGAGTTATATTTGATCAAAGTGGTGAAAAGTTAAAAGGTTTTGGTTTTGACTTGCATATATTGTTGCACAATGATGATGAATAATGGTGAAGAAGATGAACTTTATGAACAGTTATGGAAGGCTTGTGCTGGTCCTCATGTTGAAGTTCCTCGTGCTGGACAAAGAGTTTTCTATTTTCCTCAAGGACACATGGAACAAGTTTGTTTTCGTTCTTTTGCAATATTTGTTTTTGTTCTTTTTGTTGAGTCATAGGTTGTTTGAAAATGTGTTGTGTTAAGATGCTTGGAATTTGGATATATGCTTGATTCTAGTTTTTTTATTTTGTTTTGGTTAAGGAATTTGTTTTTTTTGTTCTTACTTTATATGTTTTTTGTGGATGTAGTTAGAAGTATCAACAAATCAGGAACTAAATCAGAGGATTCCATTGTTCAAACTTCCCAACAAGATCCTTTGTCGTGTTGTAAATGTTCATTTACTGGTAATTTTCTCCTTCATCCTATTTTCTTTTCTCTTTTTCTTTTTTAGGGTGATTTTGAGAACACAAAAAGAATAATTCTTTGGTTTTTGCAAAATTCAAGGGTCAAATGTTCATCTGGGTTTTGTAGTTATTGTGAATGTTTTAATTTGGGGTGAAGTTCCTTATTTTTGGTAATGTTCTCCCACTAAATGTTCATCTGGGTTTATGAGGTTGTTTTTATTACAATTTGGGGTTTAGTTTCTTTTTGTCTTACCCTTTGGTCCCCGGGGGAAACGGGTCCTGATAATTTAGAGTTTGATCGAAAGGTAAGTAAAGTCTAATGGGAAATATGCTTAGAACTCGAGTACCTAATCACTTCGGCTTTCTTATTTGATTATATGAATTGGGGTGGGGAAAAACAAATTTGACTTGAATTTTGACATGTTTATAGGCTGAACAAGAAACAGATGAGGTTTATGCACAGATAACTCTGGTACCAGAATCTAATGTAAGATTGTAGCTCCCCTTTTAGATTCACAATTTTTTTTCTTGGTCAACCTTAATTCTTATCTCCAATTTGTTTGGATTTCTAATGGACCAACTTTGCTTAGCAAACTGAGCCTACAAGCCTTGATCCTTGTCCTGCTGAACCTCCAAGACCAAGAACTCACTCCTTCAGCAAAGTCTTAACTAACTCTGATACAAGTACTCATGGTGGCTTTTCTGTTCCTCGGAAGCATGCCACTGAATGTCTTCCCTCGTTGGTAATAACACCGTCTTTTTGGTTTTTGTACTGAATTTGTGTTAATAGATCCAAATTGGTTTGTAAATGTTTACTAAAACTACATATGGATTTTGTTTAGGATATGTCCCAATCTACTCCAACTCAGGAACTGGTTGCTAAGGATCTTCACAATTATGAATGGCACTTTAAGCACATATTTAGAGGTAAGTGAGTTTTGAAATTTACAAACATGTGTTGATCCAAGTAGAAGGGACTCAGATTTCCCATGTATATGTGGTCCTAAGTTCAATAATTGATGATGCTTGACCATTAAAAAGTCTCAAGAGATTTGTCTTTTGGCTACTTGGTGGAAGAATACTCTTGGAAACCAACAAAAATTGACATCAAAAGTTTTCACTTGTCTTTTTGTTAAACTACTACTAGTGGCCTAATGTTTTCACTTGAATGTGTTCTTGTCGAGAAGTCCCACATAAGATAAGGCCTGAAAATTTGTTTAGTGGGATAAGAGACATCCTTTACCTTATGAGTCGGTTTTGTAGGGTTGAGTTAGGCTCAGACCAAATTCTAAGATTTCCCTTTCTATTCAGGTCATCCACGTCGACACTTGCTCACAACTGGATGGAGTACTTTTGTAACTTCCAAAAGATTAGTTGCTGGAGATACATTTGTGTTTCTGAGGTATACATTTGATGTTTCCCTTTTTCTTAGTTTCCTTCATATGGCTCAGAAAATCATATACCGTAAAATCATACAAGTTTTCTGTTTGACTACGCAAACATTAAACTAAACAAGATTCCTGGTATAGAGGGCACAATGGAGAATTACGTGTTGGCGTGAGGCATCTTGCTTCTCCACAAAGCTGCATGCCTTCATCTGTGATTTCTGGTCAGAGCATGCACCTTGGAGTCCTTGCAACCGCGTCTCATGCTGTTGCAACTCAAACTCTTTTTGTAGTATACTACAAGCCCAGGTAAAACTTTTACTAGTTGTGAAAATAACTGGAAATTGTCTTTCGTGGAAATATCTTGACAAGGGCATTTTTTTGGTTTGCTTAGGATGAGCCAGTTCATTATAAGTGTGAATAAGTATATGGAAGCCATCAACCAAAAATTTAGTGTTGGCATGAGGTTTAAGATGAGTTTTGATGGGGATGATTCTCCTGAGACTGACAAAAGGTACCAAATATTGTTTCTGTAGTTTGCAACATGGCCTTTTCATTTTATATTATAAGACTGTTTGGACAAACAACTTAATTAAGAACTTATGGTATAAAAATTTATCATATAACCGTTTATGTGTAAGCAATTTGTATAACAAAAGATAAAATAAAGGCAAATTGTTTACATATAGGCTAAAAGCTAATTTCATAAGCTATCCAGGAGAGCTTATGGAAATAAATAAGCTGTTTCCGTAAGCTCTCCCGAACTGTTTATGCCAGTTGATAAGCTCAAAGAAGTCAATCCAAAAAATAACCCTAATCCTAATACATGATTCAGCAGATTTTCTGGCACAATAATTGGACAAGAGGATATTTCTTCACACTGGTTGAATTCAAAATGGAGATCACTCAAGGTATTCTTACCTTTGATTTTTTTCAACAGTCCACTTTGTTTCAACTTTCAAGTGATGGTTTGGTATTCATTATTCATCCACTCTTCTCATATATTCTCAGGTTCAATGGGATGACCCGGCATCGATTCCAAGACCTGATAGAATTTCACCATGGGAGATAGAACCCCTTATGGCTTCTGTTCCTACATCTATTCAACCTGCTGTTGCAAAATATAAAAGGCCTAGGCTACCTAGTGATGTTCCAGATTTTGGTAAGGAAGCGGAATATTTTATATCCTTTATCGTTTTCATTTCAAATCGATTCCGGCTAGTAGGGTTAGACTTGGTGGTTGTTTTGCTGATGTTTTCATTTCACTTTTCAAAGGAGACACAGCAGTAGGTGACTCTACTTACTGGGAAGCTGGGCTGACACAATCCGATGTAACACAAGTTAATAATGTTATGTCTGAAAACATAAGGAGTGACGGTATGCAATTCTGGCATCATAAGCAAACTGATAATAGTAGCAGCAATGGTATATCGAGGAATCCAACTGACGGAAGTTGGCTATCTTCTCCTCATTCAAGTGGTCCTTCTCATTTGTGTCAGGACGTGTCTGACGATAGCAAGAGTGTCGCAGTCTCGGCTTGGCCTATTTCAAAAACACACTCAGAAATATTGAACAACAATGATCATTTGACTGATCAGGCTGTCAAGGAGAACAAAACGGAGGCTGCTACAAGCTGTAGATTGTTCGGGATTGATCTTAATGATCCTCGCACGAACACTCAGAAGGTGTCTGAGGGATGCGTTGTCACGCCCATGTCAAGAACTGATGCAGATCAAAATAAGTTTGATATCTCAAAGGGTTCAAAAGAAAGGAAACAAGAACTACTACCAATATCTCCAAATGAAACGCAAAGCAAGCAAACCAATAGCAGAAGTTGCACTAAGGTACTTGTCGTATTTTTTAACGACAAATGTTAGTATAGTTAGTAATATGTTAGGTATAGAAATTGAACTATCATTCTCTTTATCACTCCACAACTTAACTCTCTGACACCCACCTTATATCTTCTGATAGAGTTAATGTTCTATGGTCTACCTTGAATTGTTTCTTGTGTTCAAAACCTGTCAAAAGGTTCAAATGCAGGGTGTAGCAGTGGGTCGTGCGGTGGACTTGACCGCGTTGGATGGTTATGATCAACTTATTGATGAATTGGAGAAGCTGTTTGACATAAAGGGACAGATCCAGCCTAGGAATAAATGGGAAATTGTCTTCACTGATGATGAAGGGGATATGATGCTTGTTGGCGATGATCCATGGCCGTGAGTATCTCTTTAATCTTTAATTTTACACAATTACATTGTGATGTTGAGGGAAAACAAGTGGTGGAAAAAAGGAAGAAAATAAATGTGTTAATGGATTTAAATTGCTTAGACCTCAAAGTCCTTTATATTGCGGACCGCAACTTAAAACCATGTTCACATAACAGCTCCTCACTATGTGCTTGGTATTATTATTTTGTAGGGAATTCTGCAATATGGTGAGAAGAATCTTCATTTGTTCCAGCCAAGATGTGCACAAAATGAGCTCAGGGACCAAATTACCTATCTCATCACTAGAAGAAACTGTGATAAGCTCAGACACAGCTGAGATATGAAACATTTACTGTCTTTTTCATTGTTGTTAGTTTTTAATGTTGTTATTGCTTGTTTGAGTTAATGAAGCTAGTCCATTTTGGCTAGACAAGTTTCATGTTGTTAGATGTGAAACATTGACTAATTGTAGCTCCATCTAGAGACTCCAAAGTTTGAAGAAAAAAAAATGTTTTAATAAATTAAGTAGGTGAGAGAGGGAAATATTGAGATTGTGGATATGTGAACACATTTGTGTTGATGCATGTGTGAATAATAATGCTTAATGTGCTAGTCTTGGGAATTTTCACATTGCCATTTTATGTATTTGAATCTTTTAGGATAAATATCACTACAAATTTCAATCATCAGATCAGGTCCAACGTAAGTAGTTGATGCGTAAAATGTATGACTGCTGAATTCAATTCATAAGAATAATAGAAATAAGTATTGTTGCACGTAATTATAGTGATTAATCTTGAGTGAGAATAAGAGGGTCACATAGTCATGAAAATGCTACTAGAAGAATTTTAACGGTGTTAAATTTTTTCCGTTTGTTTATTTGAATATGGACTAGATCAAATGTTTGGAATTTATCTGTATGAGGTATTATGGTCCACTGCATCACTGGTTCTGCTGACATGTGGGTAATGGGTTAAGTCTGACAAGGTGGGGGTAATTTCTAGCTGCAGCTTTAAGACCCATACGTATGATATTGAGTCACATATTTGATTCATGTGACCTACATATCATGTTCATGTCTCAACATTCTTGATAAAATAAATAAATAAATTGTAAGGTAAGTTAAGATAGAATTTTTTTTTGAAGGATAAAAAAACTCAAGCATATTGCTCTTCTCCCATTTGTTTTTTCTCATTTCTGTTAAAATAGTCGAATGTGAGTTAACTCACGTATTTTCAGTGTGAGTTAACTCACGCAGATGTAATTTTTAGCGGGGATGAGCAAAAACAGATGGGAGAAGAGCAATTCTCAAAACTCAATCCAAATGGGTCGGCTCATTAACCTGAAAAAATTGTTGGGCCAGGCTTAGATATATTAAGATGGATTGAATATAAATTCGATCTTTGCTATATGCACCCATTAGATTGCTCATCCCATGAAATAAGTTGGTTAGGAGATAGAAACCGATGGAAAAAAAGGCCGACCGGACCGTAACTTCTTATAAGAATTGTGTGATCGGAAATTGTTGTCTAATAAATTGAGGAGCTTTTGAGCAAAACAGAAGGGTCCATAGAGCAATTTCCTACATTTTCTTGCTTGATTTGGCTTAAGCATCTTAGTCCTCTATAAGACGGATTGATTCGCTAAGTATGTCAAATTATTTTATTAAGGCTAATTTACATCAGAAGTTCTTTAAATTATTTCATTATTTAATTGTAACAAAATGGTCTTTAAGGTTTTTTTTCCCTACCACTTAGATTAAATTAATTAATTGTAATAAGTTGGTCATTTAAGTATTTTTCCATACCAATTTAGAGAATTACAAACGTCGAAATCACCGTCACAATTCCATTTTACATTGTCTTCATCTAGGGACATTGAAGAAAGGGAAGTTTCTAGTTTATTTTTTGGCTGAAAATACCTCATGTATTAAGGAAAGATACCAAATAGGAATTTTAAACTACACCATAGTTCGGAATAACCCTAGACTAGATTTTGGTTCCAACGACCTTAGAATTACTTAAACTGTGAGCCTCTATATTTAGATTCTCATTACATACCCAACAACAACATACATAAAACCACGGAAATTGTTCTTTAAACTTCAGAAATTGTTCTCCCACACCTCAAGAATTAATATCAACATCAGAGGGAGTTTATAAACTCAATGGGGGAAGCAAAACCACATAATGATTTTGTCCCAAAAGAATGACACGATATATTTATACCGGTTCACTATCTATCGATAGCTAGTCGAGTCCACCCTTGATATAGTGATTTTGCCTTCTCCACAAGAAGGACTTAACCCACTATAATCAATTGATTATACTTACTAAGATATCTCTTATACCATATATTATAGTATATTTACCGTAGATTTTTACTACAAAGATCTAACTCATGAGTATTTTCGTACTAAGGCTCTATTTGATAAGACCATAAAACGAGTTTATAGCTTATAGCGGATGGCTTATAAGCTCGTCTGACAAAAAAGGCTTTGGTTTTTTATAACGAGCTTATAGCTTATTTCACGAACTTTCATGAGCTTATAAGCTATTTTTCAGATGCTATTCCAAGTAGCGTTTGAGCTTATAGCTTATCATTTTTTCTTTCAATTTTACCCTTATTGTTTTATCTAAAAACTAATTCTACCCCTTTATAATTTGTTTAAGCCACCATTATTTTGTTTTGGATAACATGTTAATGTTATGTTTATATATTATTTTTTCTTAAAAAAAAAATGTTTATGTATTATTTTATTTTTTTTTCAAAATGTTACGTTTTTACGTGTTTTTATATATGTCATATTGTTATGCTTTTTTCAGGGACATTATAAAAGTAGCGTAATTCATTATATTCATTGTTACGTTACTTTTTTCATTAAAAAAAAGTATTGTTATGATATATTATTGTCACTTGCTACAATAAATTACGTTTATAATTTTCTTTGTTAGTTGGATTTAACGTTCTTTTGTTAAGTTTATAGTTTATAATTTTATTCTTAGGTTTATAAGTTAAAGTGGATAGATAGAAACATGGTTTTGTTTTGTTTTTGCTCGTTATAAAACTTGAATGAAATAAAAGTTTAAAATAAAATTTTAGTGGAAAATAATACTAAATTTTAAGTATTCTAAATATTTTGTAAAGAATAAAGTGTTTTAAATATTAATTGTTGTAAATTTTATTATGAATTCAGAATGTCCTTTTATGTCATTTTACATTTATCAACTAGTTGAACCGTTAATTTAACCAAACACTTCAATTAGCTTATTAGCTATCAGTCATCAGCTATAAGCTATAAGCTATCAGCTATCCGCTAATTTTACCAAACAAACAGAACCTAAAAGCCTTTGGTTTCAACAAAGCTTCAATCTACAAGGTGAGACAACTCTAGTGATTTCAAAAAGATACTTTTCGAGCGAAACTTGAAATCTTTTCTTCAACATCATTCATGTCTTAAGTGAAAATAGACTTAACTTCTTCAAAGACATTTCTTCTTCCATACACTACAGTTGGAGCAAATGATCTGTAATGAAGTGTTGACAAGATGATACATGTAGTAACTAGAAGATTCGCTGAGGAGATCATCTTCGAGTTGATTTAAAGAAAAATGCTAGGAACACTATCTTTTTAGCACTTTTTCTAACACTCACTTCCATTGAATTACGTTCGGATGTGTTGACCAAGTATTTAACTAGATACAATTACATTAATCCAGAGGATGCACTTCCTTGAAAAGATGATGTAGCATTCCACTTCTTTAGTCCAGAAGAATTGCTTTGAATATAATGATCTAGACGCTGATCCTTGTATATAATACGTTTTTTGTTTGTTTCATATGTTTCTATTGTTATTAGCATCAAGCACACTTTAAAAAAAATCTTATATTATTTGTGATCATTAAAACCAAAATTAGATGTCATCGTTCTTCAACCAAACTGGATTCTAACAAATGAAACCTAGTCCCAACAATTTTGCTTGTCTATTATTTTCATCATTTTTTATCGCTTTTAGTTTTATTCACAAACAAACTCTTGAAACCCTCACTTAGAATCATATTAACTGTTGAACAAAAAAAATATACATCAAGTCTTTGAGGATGCGATCATTCCAGACGTTGTTACGCGCCATTAGGGTGACGAAAAGGCAGGTCACGGAACGGGTGAGGTGAGAACGGGACGTGCAGTAAAACCTGTAATGTTATATGACACTTTACAATATAAACCTGAAACCTTAATGTCATCATACCATGTAAAAAATTAATAGTGTAACATTGTTATGCTTTATTAATCCGTCGAACATTGGTTTAAATGGTGAGAGTACATGTAATTCTCTTCCTTCAATCAAGGAGAGATTTGAAGAAACAGAAGAAAAGAATACCATGAAATAAAATAGGAAATATGCACGGTTAAAAAGGAGAGATTCACCTCTCAAAAAAAAAAAAACGTAATGAAAATAAAGAGATAGAGAATCACACAATCACCAAGACTTTCCTAATTTTCTCAATTAGGCATTTTCTTTAATTTGTTATTCCTCTATTAACTGTTCCTTTATCCTTGCCACATCAATATGTATTTTTCCCTCCATTTTTCTCTTCATGGATTGCCTTAAATAATCTCCAAACTTTACTTTCTGGTACATTTTGGTGTTATGAGCATCTATCATATGATCAAATGGCTCAATTTCAACATCATCTCGAGGGAACAAAAATGATGCATGGGAAGTTCTTCTCTTGTTCTTATTTGTAACTGCTCTGTGTTCTACACTTTTGTATTTTCCATTACTCAATATCTGTTCACATTGAAAAAGGAATAAATTAAAAATTGTAGGTATATAATTAATTGTCATTTAAAAAAATTTTAATATGGTCACTTTATCCGTTGGTATTACTTTCTTGCTAAGCTTTATTTTAGCAATCTATACTTTAACTGTTAGTTGTATTCAATACAAAAATAACAGTTAGGAGGGTTGGGTAGCTCAACTGATTTGAACTAAAGAATAAAGAGTTGAAGGTCTTGAGTTCTTTAAACCTAGATGAAGGAGGATAAAACTAATTTAACAACAAATTACTATCATTTTTTCATTAAAAAGTCAATTATGTCAATTGCGATTAACACCTATGAAGCATTGCTCATAAAGATGTTGAAACTACACATGGTTTCGACATTAACACTTAGACACCATTAATGTTTTAAAAAATGATGGATATTGAATATTACCCTATACATATGTGTGTGTTTGATACAAACACACTTGACACACCTCATAAAACTTATTTTGAAGTGTCGGTGTTATAGATGTTAACATATTTTGATTGAGTTTCTAGGGGAAATAATTGTCTCTGAGATTTGTAGTCCTCTTCGATTGTTGGATGATGTATCTTTCCTAATTTAAATATTTTGTTTATAATATAATTTTATGGACATACGTGATTGATGAGTTTAATTAGCTTTCGTCAATGATGAATCATTCGAGAATACTCAACTTCAAATACTTCCTCGAACAATTTTTCGTTAGGTTTTACTTACCTCTCATCCGAACTCCTGATTACCGTGGACCATTTTCCTTGGGAACATTGTGTTAAGAAAAAAAATGCACCTCTATAACATCTCCAACATTAACAACAAGGGCATTTGGTATTGGAGTAACTGGAACCCAATTTCCTTTGTTTCGAATTTCTAACCCAGGAACATCATCATCTTGCATAAGAATGGTAATGGTGCCTGTGTCTGAATGTGGACTCAAACCTAATACTTGCTCAGGTGTGTTGCAAGGAGGGTAATAGTTTGCACGTGAACATTGAAGTAATTCTTTATGCAGTCTAACAAGAGCATGCTTCTCCAACCCCATAATAATAGACAAAAAACTTAGAAGTTCCTCACCAACTCGTTTCACTTCACTTGAATATGCCTCTATTATTTCACTGCATTAGAAAATGAATTTCATCAAAATCACAAAATGTACATATATTGTATAAATCTCAAATGTGTATATGTTTATTTTTATTTCATATAGAATTTTATGTTAGTTTAGAGTTTGAACTTTGTCCCTCAAATTAGCTTTGGACATCCTTAGATATGTACATATAATGTTTTAAGATTTGAATATAATTATTTCCAAAAAAAAAAAGTTTTGAATAAAATAATTTAAAGACAAATAGGGTAAACTAAAATCATATATAATTCTAGATTTAAAATGTAAAAAATGCATACTTGAATCCATGTGGGGTTTTTGGCCAAAATTGAAGCTTCCTGTATCTGTTGGGATAAATCATTAAAATTAGTGAGTCTGACCAATCAAGTGTTTGCTCCTCAGAAACTACATATGCATGCCCATAGCCTTGTATGTCGTTTGAGGGCATTGCATACTTTTCCTTCTCTTCTATTGGAAGGTTGAAAAACTCATCTGATACATCCCTCATTCTTTGTATAAGTTCTTTTTGTAGACCATGATTCACTATCTGCAAATGTATATATTTGCAATCTTAATTCTTAAGTAGCATTTCATAAAACCAAACAAAATATGTATTTGTTTTAATAGTATAAATAAGCATTATATGGATAAAAGTTATTATTAAGAACATTTTTATGAAGAAAAAAGTGTCCTTAAATATAAATCTCATTTTAAATTACTAGATATACTTAGAATATTTTTTTAGATATACTATCTGGCACTGTTTTGGAAGATTTATTTATTTTTGATAGAATAGACACGTGAAAATTACATGTTTTTATTTGTACATTTCTTGTAACTCAGTTGTAGTAACTGAGGAATTACCTGAAAGAAACCCCACTCCTTGCATGCAATCTCAAGTTTCAACAACACCTCCATGCTCCCATTTGAAAGCAGTGTAAAATCAATGACAGGAATCTCAGAAGAAAGTTGAGGCATGTAGTTTACTTTCTCCATTTCTTCTTCATTCCTCGCATATTTTGTAGGAACTTCCAAAGGATTCATCTTCACCATTTCTTGAACATTTGGAACTGGTAAAGATGGAGCATAAGTGGGTGCTTCTTCCATCTCAATATTATCTATGTTAACACTCATTTTTCATTTGCTTGGTGGTGTAGATTGTTAGCTTTGAGAGTTGAGAACTTTTATAGTGTCACTATCATATGTGATTTTTTTTTTTTGTTAATAGATGGAATCTTGAGATTCTCTAGAAATAAATACTATAGCTTTATACCTAGTCAATCCACATGGAAATAATCATTTTAATACTTTTATCTACATGGCTATGGAGTTTCAAATGAAATAATTTAACTTCAATTGCATAGGTGAGCTGGTTCCTAAGAGTATGCTGCAAGCATGAATGTGCAAGTCAGCTCATTGATTGCCACATGTTATCGTTTATAAAAGACAAATAACGGGGCTGCTAGCTATGTTCAAATGTTCTAGTAGTCTGGAAAAAAAACCAAAAAACTAAACTGAACTACATAACTAAACTGAACCAAATAAAACTGAACTGAAACAATTTAGTTCGATTTAAAATAGTTTAGTTTGAAATAGTTTGGTTTAGTTCGGAACAGTTCAATAACTAAAATTCGATTTTGTTTTGTTTTTTTATATATATTTTTCAACGGTACCAATAATATCAGTTTGGTTTAAAACAGTTCGGTTCACTTCGAAATACAAACAATTCAGTTCAATTATCTTAAATTTAAAAAGCATTTCAGTTTGGTTCGGTTCAGTTTTCATCTCGAATCAAACCATGTAACCCCTAACTAGTACAACCGATTAAAATATCAAACTTACGAAGCGGACACATGATTGGAGTTTAAAGCCCGACTTCTCTATTCATGTGCGCAAATTTCTAATTTGTATTGTCATTTTATCTGTCTAAAAAAATAAAAATACTGCTCTTCCCCCCTGCACAAAACACTCGCGCTCTGCAGCCTTGCCGAAAATACATTTGCGCTAGTTTACTAATGCAAGTGTAAAATTTACTTAACTTAAAAATTTCGTATTTTTTACACATGCGTGACTTAAGTCACGTCGCGTGAGTTAACTCACACTAGTTAAAAAAACCAAAATAGAGAGAAGTCCCAGCTTGTGCTCAAAATATGCAGCATATTAGACCTCAAAATTGGAAATACTAAAACTCAGTAGCATCAGCACAAATGATTTCAGTTAATGGAAGTGATATTGGGCTGTGAAATTACTAAGTTGTAGCAACTCTAAGTGACTTCAAAGGCCATCTTTAAAGTTGATAAACAAGGTTTTTCAACAAACTTTCTCTACACAAAATAAAAAATAAAATACTACTCCAGCTAGCCGTACTAGTCGTATCCATGCTCTTTTGTGTACATAAAAAGATGTCAATTTCCACGCGTGGGTTAGCACTTCTCATTTTGGTTTTCTTTTGAAATAGCCTAAGTTAACTCACGCATGTGTTAATTCCTACGTGAGTTAACTTATGCGACGTGACTTAAGTCACGCAAGTGTATAAAACGAATTTTTAAGTCAAGTTAATTTAACACTTGCGTTAGTTAACTAACGCATGAGTATTTTGGTCAGTTATGTTGGGCGCGAGCGAAAAGTGCAGAGGGAAGAGTAGTATTAAAAAAATAATCATAATAATGGGGCTGCTAACATCAAACAATTCTAAACGAAAATGTTTACATTTATTTTCCAACCAATGAGAAAGCATGTCATGTCATCAAAGTGATGACTTAGCGAGCAGGTAACACGAGTTTTTTCTTTAAAAAAAAGGTAACATGAGTTTTTCTAATTTATTTTTTAACCTAATTTTTACTTTTATGAAGAAAAAAATTTACAACTTAAATTAACAAAAAATTACATTATTTTTCCGAAAAAATGATACTATAGGAAAAATATTATTAACACCGTAGCTTCCTAAAATTCTTCTTAAATTGAATATCCTAGCGTCGGATTCACCATCGACGATCACTAGAAAGGGATGTTATCTTCTTTGGGAGGTCTTTGTTTAGATCTCAAAGACAGATTTTATCTTTTGTTTGATATAAAATTTTGATGTTATATTCTCACATATTATTTTCATCACATTGAGTTAAGGGCAACCACACAAATGAGTTGCACACCACATATTTATTCAAAACATTAAGCATTGGGCATACGGGATGGGTCCTCACATTTATATGTTGCTCTACTGAATAAGAAGCAATGAAATCAGCATCAATCTTTAATATTTGTTTGCAGCTGCTGTGAATGAAAGCATCCGGATTCAAAATATCACCTAAAGTAACAGTTTCTGGCCAAGTCTATGGAAAACCCAATATCACAAGTATATTCAGTCATATTCATTACTATTTGAGTGAAACTTCCATGCACTAAGCAGGGTCTTCAGTCAGGATGATCATGGATTCATGGTCACCGGAACGATGATTAGTGGCAACTGGCAAAGCTTAGTAGAAAACTATAAAGACAATTCCACAGGTTTATCTCATTCTGACAACAATTAGCACAACAAACTTTGAAACTCACACTAGAAAATCATTTTAGCATGATCAACCTTAGTTGGTCAGCATAATCTGTAATTTTCTGCAAATGTGCAATTTTATATTCTACTCCAGTAACTAAACACCATAGAAAAGTGTATGTGAATGAATGAGGTTGTCCTTGATGAAGGAGTATTCTAAATCCAATACAAATAGAAGCAAAATGCATTTCAGATTATTGCAGTGAACAAGAACCTTCTAATTCAACACTTTCTTGATAACCTCTTCAGCCTTCTTATTTCCTTCGGCAGTGACAAAAATAGTTGGTTCACTTGTAGGCTTTACAATAAGTTGGAGCCAATCAATGTTGCATTAAGCATGACTCTCAATTTCTCTTGTTTAATAGCTAATGGCTTGTCGACTTTTGATGAAGTACTAGTAATCTGCTTTCTCAAGAAGGTTAAAAATACCGGCAGATGAAAACCATTTACCCCGACGTTATCCTATTCTTTGTTAAGCATGTCCAAAATCCTATTTGCATATCTCTAAAGATAAACATGTAATAGTAACCTCTTCAACATGCCACCGAGTTTTAGTGGCGGAGGTAAGAATGAATGATATAATGGACATGATTGTTGCTTGCATAATATAGATGGCCAAAAAAACACCAGTAAATTTGGCCACTCTTGGAATAGGAAATGCATGGCAATCAAAGACCTTGTATGTAGAAAAAATCTGAGCATCAAGCCACTATTTTGGCATATTTCAATATAGGCAAAGGAAGTCCCAACAACAGGGGCATAACAAGTAGAGAGCAAGCAAATCATAAAAAAAAAATATATCCGCAACAAACGAAAATATGTTTCTGAGAATATAGTTTGCTTCAAGAGAGAGCAGACTTAATCTGCTAAACGTGTAGAAACTTTTATGAGTATGAATGGGAACACTTCTCCAACTAGTCACATTCTGATTCACAAGTATTGGAAGTGTGTGTGGCTAAAAGAGGGACAATAGCTAGTGAAAGTTCAAAGTCCAAATCACAAAGCAAGCATATCTATCCTTCAAACAAAAAACTGCAGGTTCTGTATCAATTAAACTAGTTATGTACAAGTTCCTATTTCTTAGTTTGACTAATGTATTGATATCCTACATCAGTGCATTTACATTAGTAGAAACAAGAACAAGCAATGTGTTTGAGAAGACAAGAGCAAATATTATTTCTATGTTGCCCTCAATCTTGATTTGACTCACATATCGATGGAATAGCTAAATAACCGAAACAGGCTAATCGAAGTCAACAAGGAGTATGTGATTAATGTCAAGGTAGAAAGCAAGATATATTACCATTGGTAGTGGATGTCGAAAAAATTCCATAGTCTTGAATTTCAACCAGCTGAACCAAGAAATAACCCCTCCAGGTGTTGAACCAAGATAGGAATCTGTTTTTTATACATCCAAATAAGAAATTGATTCTCCCTAGGTTGTCATTGTAAGTCCACCTTGCATGAATATGAAATCAGACAGCTGCATCTCGAGAAGACAGGAATGGGGGCAGTGAATGATTCAGAGCCGGAACGATTAATTTCTGGACGTTCCAGGTCACGAATCTGGGAATTGATGTGTGACTCCTCCTCTGGATATTCAGGCTTAATCGCCAAAGAAAAGAAACTGTGAATGTTTCCCAATTCACCTGTAGATGATGGAGAAACCACCAAAGCCACCATATGAGAGCAGAGCCTCGCATTGCTTTTGCAGTTTTGATCATCTTCTCTGCCTCTGATATTCCCCTTCTATTGAAGGGTCTTTCAGCGCAAAAATACACCATTACACGTCTTCGTTGCTGTCAAAGTTCAAAACCTTCAAACCAATCTTTGACTAGTGGGAATGAGACCGAAATGAAAGCACCAATTCCTACAACCCAATTCGAGTCACACTCTACAATTTAGAGAGGGAGACTAGAGTAAAAAGAAGAGAAAATTGTTATATTTTTCATTGATTCGAGAGCATAAAAAGTTTACAGGGCTGATGCATACACACAACAAGCAGCAAGCTATAACAACATGCACAACATATTTTCTTCTACAACCAGCCGAATCATTATTCCTTTCTAATATAAGCTGAATCATCCCATGCATCTCTCTTTTGGACTACTAAATTCGCTGGTCCTTCTTGTGATCGTATTAGTAAATAGGTACAACTTCATTCATTAAGAATTATTCAGGAACAATTGACAACATGAAAAAGTAACACGAGGCAGAACTAGTTTATTTTCTATTCTTAAAGTTGTTATTCCCCTATCCATTCATTTATCTTTGTTGCATTGATATGTGGTTTTCCTTCCAATTTCCTATTCAGCATGTGCCTCAAATACTCTCCATATGTGGTGTCCTTGTACATCTTGGGATTTTGATCATCCAACATACGATCTAATGGCCCAATTTCAGCATCACCCTGGGGAAACAAATATGATATAAAAGTAGTCCTTTTCTTTTTCTTATTTGTGATTGCTCTGTGTTCCACACTCTTGTATTTGCCATTACTCAGTATCTGTAATGATTACAAAAGGAAAAAAAAAAGTCCATAATTCAGTGACTCTATCATCTTTTGGTATACTATTACATTCTTTAAACATTTGGTTTTTCTCAATTCTAAGTATCCTCTTTTGTATTCATTCACTAAAGAAAGAAATCAATAAGTACTTACCTCTATTACATCTCCAACATTGACCACTAAAGCACCTGGTATTGGAGTAATTGGCACCCAATTTCCTTTGTATCGAATTTCTGTCCCAGGTACATTATCATCTTGCATCACTAATGCAATGGTCCTTGGATCAGAGTGCGGACTCACACCTAGTACTTTCTCAGGTGTGTTACAAGGAGGGTAATAGTTCACACGGAAACCTTGATGTACTTCTTTATGTAGACCAAGAAGACCATGTTCCTCCAACCCCAAAAGCAATGACAGAGAATTGATAACCTCCTCGCCAATGCGTTTGATTTCACTTGAATATGCGCCTATCGTATCCCTATGTTAATATCACAAGAGATATTCGAAATTAATCCTACGAGATAAACTAAGATACTGTAACATACTAAAATATCAAGAATGCCTACTTCAATTCCTCGGGCCAAAACTGAGGCTTCCTGAACCGCGTCGGGTAAGCAAGTAAGACTAGATAATCAGACCAATCAACTGAAGTATGCCCGTAGCCTTGCATATCATCAGGGGGCATTGCATACTTGATCTTCTCTTCTATTGATAATTCCAAAAACTCAGCTACTGCATCTTTCAGTCTCTGCATCAGATCTATTTGCATGCCATGATTCACTATCTGGTAAAAGTAATTGCATTGTAAAGATATTAATGCATTGTTGTGAACTTGTTGAACCTATTATTGCTACAAGTTGAAAGACGGTCACTAATGTAGACATCTATCTATTTTTTCTATCGCGTTTCATTGTATATATATTTTAGGCCAAATACCTCCCCGGGTCCTTGTTTCGAGTTTGTTTCGGATAGATAGCATACATGAGGTTGGCATAAAGGACCTATCCGAAACAAACTCGAAACTTAAAGGACCTATCTGAAACCTTAGAAACTTAAAGGACCTATCCAAAACAAACTCGAAACTTAAAGGACATATCTGAAACCTTAGAAACTTAAAGGACCTATCCGAAACAAACATGAAACTTAAAGGACCCGGGGAGGTATTTGGCCTATATTTTATATTACTATGTTTTATCTATTTTTACAATGTTATCTGAACCTATATAAATTTTAAAAGAAGTGTATGGTTAAGTACAGATTGAGTAGTCCTGTAAGTACAATGTAATTAATAACTGCAAGGACAATAATATACAGTGGCCGAGGCTCAAACCCCGGATTCCCCACTTCTCCACACTTAAAAAGTGTAGGGGTGGACAACCATACATCTAAAATTTGCAAATAGACCTCCCAATTATATCATTTACTAACAAATTAATCCCTAGACTATATCACTTACTGTCAAACTAGTCCCTACAAGTTTTTGAAAACTTTGTATCTGACCTAACGAACGACTAATCCGAGGGGTCCAATCACACCATCCACTTGCGGGGCCCATTTAAACTAGTCATTACAAGTTAACAAAAGGACTTCACAGTAAATCTAATGGTAAAGACATAGATACCTGAAAGTAACCCCACTCTTTGCAAGCAACATCCAGTTTCAACAACTCCTCTTTGTTCCCATTTGAGATTAATCCAAAATCAATGATTGGGAGGTGAGATGAAAGGTGAGGCATATAAAGGTGTTTTTCCATTTGTTCTTCATTTCTAACATAGCTTTTAGGAACATTCAATGGATTCTTCCTCACAGTTTCTTGAATATATGGAAAAGTGGGTGATTCCTTCTTATGATCAGCTCCTCCATTGAATTTGAGAGTACTCATCTTTGCTATGCTTACTGTTCGCTGTGTGGATTGATAATGATATGGTCTGCGTTGGTGTTGAGTATGAGATCCACTCAAGACCAAACCCGTCTGGAAGCTGTGTAAAAACATAGGTAGTCAATGACGTGGTAAAATAAGGGACTAAAAGTGAAAGAATCTGAATTTACAGAATTTTTTTCAGGATTAAAATCAGAATTCGCTGATATTACAGAGATCGAAAAGAAGTATCTACCTAAAAACATTAATTGGGAAAAGAGGAAAATTGTTTTTTTAAATACGGTACACTTTTTTTTTTTAAGAAAAAAATACGGTACACCTGTACGCTAACACCTGAGCCAATTGTGCTTTGGCTAAATGTGCCTAGCTTATCTTCTGTACAGTATAGTTATACGATGAGAGAGATATTAAAGAAATTGGTACCCCAATCATGTTGGAGTAATAAATTTGGTTTTGGTTCTTTCCTCGGAACAAAACATGAATTTAATATGAATTTTTTTACAATATATTACACATTTCTAAACAATTTCATTAAAAAACATAAAAATTAATTAAAAATATGGACTAAATGTAGTGATTGAAAATTTTAGTGGGATTAAAAGTTGAAGGAAAATTTTAGAGGAACTAAAACGAAAATGGTGTATATTTATGGGGACCAAAAACATATTTAACCCAAAAATATATAATTGAGTGAATTACACTTCCCTCCCCTAAGAGTAGTTTGAATTACACTCATTTCCTTCTTATGTTAAAATATACATTTTTATTTCTTGAAAAGTAAAATTTATACTATTTTAGAGGGACTAAAACGAAAATGGTGTATATTTATGGGGACCAAAAACATATTTAACCCAAAAAATATAATTGAGTGAATTACACTTCCCTCCCTTAAGAGAAGTTTGAATTACACTCATTCCCTTCTTATGTTAAAATATACATTTTTATTTCTTGAAAAGTAAAATTTATACTCTTTTCTTTTACAAGATGCTTGAATCATAACCCTCTCCCTTTATACATTTTTTTTCAAATTTTGATTATATTAAAATAGACCTGCAATACTATTTTTTACCGAAGTGTGTTAGATTTTTATTTTTTTGCTAGATTATTAGAAATAAAAAAAAACATTGAGAGAGTAAAGTGTTGATTTTAACATAAGAGGGGAGGGAAATGTAATTCAAACTTCTCTTAGAGAGTGGAGTGAATTTTTTTTTTTTAATATGTTTTAATTAAGAGAGGAGGGGAGTATATTTTAACATAAGAGGTGAGCGGAATGTAATTTACTCTATAATATTAGAGACAACAAAATTAAGGTATCAATGTTGAACTAAGTTTAAAGGGATATTGAGGGAGTAAAAATAAAAGGTGGTATATTTATAGAAAAAAAAAATTATTTATGCTACATCTCAGGTCCTTATAGTTGTATCATATTTCGTGTTTAGTCCTAGATCGAAAATCTTAGATGTACTAAAAAAATAAAAATAAAAAATATATATATCTCTTATCTATAACCATGGTTTATTTTCATTCATCCATCAAAGAGGAGTTATTATTGACCCGAAATCACTCATCTAAATCATTTTACCAATAAACTTTATTTAAATAAGTGATTTTTAAATATAAATTTAGTTTTTTTTCTTTGGTGATTTCGTCGTCTTTGTACAACGTTGTTTTGTTCGTCATCTTTGTGCAGCATTATTTGTCTTTTCCGTGTTGCTACAATGTTTGTTCAGTTTAAATTTGTAGATTAGATTCAATCCACTGCAGATCCGGATGCATGAGTATTACAAACACTTGAATTGTCTTTTTTGTGTTGCTACAATGTTTGTTCGATTAAAATTCTCAGACTAGATTCAATCCACTAGAGATCCGGATGCATGAGTATTACATACACTTGAATTTAGTCAAATTTGTTTAGGTTTATTGATCTGACCTTTATGATTAATTGACGATGAAAACCACTTTATAGGGACAAAAAAATTATTTAACCTTACTAATTATTATTCTTTTATTTGAAAAAACCACTTTATCTTTGGTAAAGATGTCAACTTCTATTGTAAAACCCAATTGGTGTACCTGAAAGAAATTCATTTCAAAAGAGACCGTCGGAGGTATGTACGACAAACCTCTAACGTTATTTCAATTTTATTTTCCACAATTTCATCAAAACGCTCTTAGTCGGATTCTTCTTCAAATCAAACAATGCATGATCCAACAGTCTCTTTTATAAATAAAAAAAAGAAGATCAAATGGTTAAAATATTTTTTTTAATAAAGTCTATGGTTGACCATCTACAATGTTGTTCCACCTTCGATATTTATGATTAAGAACTAATAGAGAGGACCGATATGATAAGTGGAGGTAACTTCGAACCTCAGAAGATTCTGAGTTCCAGAAGTTGCCACCTTCTTGGTAATGACGAGCAAAACGTCCTCTGGAAGGTGTTCCATTGCAGCGAAAGTTTTCTCTGTCCTTGGTAAGGAAAGAAGAAAAGTGCATATTTTCTTTTAAGGATGGAAGTTAGAGTGAGAAATTGGGTCTTTATAAGCATTGGAGTAAGTGGATTGGAGTGAAACCCTTCATTTTTCCTTTTCGATAACCGCTACGTGGGTTAAGGGGAGTGGTAGCTTTCTCTGAGCTAGTAGCAAGTTAAGAAGTTTCTTGAAGAATTCAAAACACACGAACTCCCTAAAAAGCACCATTATGACGACGAAACCGGGAAAAGTGAAACCGGTGGATTCTAATGGGATAGAAATGAATTCTTGGGTTTTTATTTAGTGTTGTCCCACCAGTTGGTCAAGAACGTTGGCCCACGAAATCTTGAAATCGTGCGGTGTAAGGAAATTTGACAAAGACTACTCTTAAAAGTCATAATTAGCATGACGTCAGCTTCTAAAAAGGTGTTTGGAGTCCTTTCAAAAACGCAAATCTTCTTCATATTTCTTCAGTCGAAAATGACATTTTTTGGGGGGCAATTTGTTAGCCTTCATTTTCAACGGACTCAATTAATGCAGTCAACATCTGTTGACTTTTATCTTTTTAGGAATCAAAACATTTTCCTTTAGCATGAGGACTTCGACGAGGTTTGGACTTAGCGTGTGAAAAATCTAAAAGCTCCGTAGTTTGACAAGGCATCAGCCACGATGAAAGTTGTCGAATTCAAGCTGTTACCATCGAGGCGGGAATAATTTGAATCCAACAAGAAACGGTTTCCTTTAGTGGAGAACGTGGGGGACAAGCGGTTGTCCGATGCAAAGAAGTGTTGATCGTGGGAGTTGGCCTTTTTTAGTTATTTTACTATGTATAAATAGTAATTTTCCATTTGAAAAATAGGTCGTAAATCACTTATAGAAATTCTACAACACTCGAAATTCTACATCACTTATAGGTCGTAATCTGATTTGTTGAACCACCTTTATAGTAATGCAATTTATCTTTCTTTTTTTTTGGAAGGAATTCTTCTTTTTTGAAGTTTATGCGTTTTAAACCTTTAAAGTCTTTTTACCGTATTTCCTTTACTTTTTAAAGTCTTTTTTACTTGCCCAGTCGAGAGATAGTTACCTTTTCGTGCAAAAGAACTAGTCTTGTTCATTAAGCAACCTATGAACTTGATGAAATTTTACTCACTTTTTTGAAAACAACATGTGCTATGATTTGTGGTTTGGTACTGCTTCAATAATCAAAACTAACCCTTCTTATTCGCCAAAAACACCGGTGAACAATTGGTGAATGCTTTTTCATTTTATTGTTTGTACTCTTCATTCAATTTTCAAAGATTTGTTTTTTCCATTGAATATTGGACATTCCTTTAATATTAATCGTTACATTTTTTCTGATCAAATAGTAATCGTTATATGTTAATTTGTGGCTATTGTGAAACCCTTTGCTTATTCATTGCACTTATTTTAAGCTACTCGCGTAGTTAGATTTTGAGGATGCATATGATGTGTTCGATGAAAATTGGAAGCCAAATATAAATTGATAACCTTATATTCTATTTGATTATTTGTTTTGTTTAGAGAGTAGCAGTATTAAAATACAACTCTGCGATCAATAGTTAATTTGGTTTCGATTCGATTCAGAGAAGACTGTGTTCCGGACAGAGACGAGACCCATCCAGAATAGACATAGACTTTACCATGAGGGTCCACACGATGTACGTTGTACCATCAGCACACATAGACATTACCTTATGCAATCAATCACCACCGCGTGGTGAAGATCAAATGGTGATCAGACGATCAATTTGCAAATCTCTCAACGATCTAAACAGAATTTTCACCTGTTTCCTATGAAACCTATAGGCGTAGCTGCCGCTGCCATCCTCCATCGCGTTTCCAATTCTCCGGCTGTATATGAATTAAATTTTTTTTATTTGCAATCATCCAATCATTTGAACAAAAGTTTGAAACTGCATTTTTTTAGAGTTGTTTAAAAATACACAGTTGAAACTAACTATGCATGAACTATTTTGATATGATGTAACATAGTGGAGCCTCTTATTAGTAGCTAAACAACTCAAAGTTGGTTTCTTAAAACTTTTCCATTTGATATGTTGTAAATAGAGACTCCATACTTTTTCAGCATTATACAAGCACAATTATTAACATGCAAAGGTAAACTTATATGCTTTCCTCATTTTCTGTCTTTCCTTAAATTTATTATTCTTCTATTACTTATGTCTTTATCTTTGCCATATCAGTATGTGTTTTTCCCTCCATTTTTCTCTTCAAGGATTGCCTCAAATAATCTCCGTACATGACTTTCTGGTACATCTTAGGGTTTTGATCATCTATCATATGATCAAAGGGCTCAACTTCAACATCATCTCGAGGGAACACAAATGTTGCATGAGAAGTCCTTCTCTTGTTTTTATTTGTCACTGCTCTGTGTTCTACACTCTTGTATCTTCCATTACTCCATATCTGCTCACATTGAAAAAAGGAATAAACTGAAAATGTTATAATCAAGTGACTGTGTTGGTATTTCTTTCTTTTCAAGCTTATTATGCACTCTCTATTAGTGTTGATTAAGTCACTAAAGAAATTGTTCAATTATGCCAATTGGAGTTGACACCTATCAAGCACAAATAGAGACACGGATATCGGATACGACACAAACAGTAACACTTAGACAATAGTAATAATTAAAGAATATGCAAGTGATTAAATGTAATTGTATGTGTCGGACACCTAACACGCCTTCAATGTGAATTGTATGTGCTACATATGTTGACACATCAAGTTGGACCTAACACCGAAAATTGTCATTGATATTTTTAGTTTTCTCTACTAATTTAAATATTTTGTTTATCAAAGAAAGAAATGATTGAATTACCTCTATTACATCTCCAACATTGACAACTAGAGCATCTGCTATTGGAGTAACTGGTACCCAATTTCCTTTGTGTCGAATTTCTAACCCAGGCACACCATCATCTTGCATAAGTAAAGTAATGGTGCTTGAGTCAGAGTGTGGACTCAAACCCAATACTTGCTCAGGTGCGTCGCAAGGAGGGTAATAATTCACACGTAAACCTTGAAGTACTTCTTTATGCAGTCCAACAAGATCATGCTTCTCCAACCCCATAATAACAGACAAAGAACTTAGAAGTTCTTCACCAACTCTTCTCACTTCACTTGAATATGTATCTACTATCTCCCTGCATCACCATATTAATTCCATTTAAATCACAATATAAGTCTTTAACGCTAGTGTTTCTGATTGAAGGTGTCCGGTGTCTGACACCGACATTGACACATGTATTACTTTCAAATAATTTATTACTGATTCTGATCCGTCCGTGTTAGTGTTCTATACGATGTATGTATTTGTGTCAGTGCTTCATAGCAAGATTTATATTTATAATTTAAAGAATCCAAATCATATTCAATTTTTTAGAGTCAAATTGTCAAAAATGCATACTTGAATCCATGAGGTGTTTTTGGCCAAAATTGAAGCTTCCTGAACCGGGTGGGATAAATGAGTAAAAACAACGTGTCTGACCAATCAAGCGTCTGCTCTTCGGAAACTACATAAGCATGACCATAGCCATGTACGTCATTTGAGAGCATTGCATACTTTTCCTTCTCTTCTATTGAAAGTTTGAAAAACTCATCTGCTGCATCCTTCATATTCTGCAAAATTTCTTTGTCCACACCATGATTCACTATCTGCAAAGGTATTTCTGATTTCAAGCAGCACTTGATGGTTAACCAAACAAAATCTTATTAACTCAAAGTTCTGTAATTTCAAGAGTTACCTGAAAGAAACCCCACTCCCTGCACGCTATCTCAAGTTTCAGTAACTCCTCCATGTTCCCGTTTGAAAGCAATGTTAAATCAATGACAGGAATCTCCGATGAAAGGTGAGGCATGTAATTTACTTTCTCCATTTCTTCTTGATTCCTCATGTATCTCTTAGGAACTTGCGAAGGATTCATCTTCACCATTTCTTGAACATTTGGTACTGGTAAAGATGGAGCAAAAGTTGGTGCTTCCTCTATGTTGACACTCATCTTTAATTTGCTTTGTGTAGATTGTAAGCTTTGAGATTTGTGAACTTTTAAAGGGTTATGTGTAAAGTTTTTTTTTGTTTGTTAGTAGAGGGAATCTTGAATTTTTTTATAGAAATAAATATTCCTCTGCCTAGTTGATCCAAATAGAAAAATCACTTTGGATCTACATTACTTTGGATCTATAGAACATATACCTTGGATTGGAATTTCCAAATTAAATAGACTTCAATTGCATAGTTAAGCTGGCATATGAACAAAGTCAGCTCATGTAAAGAAAGCAAAATATTGCAATTTACAAACATATTTTGTGGTTTTTGTAAATTAATCTCATAGTCTTACTGTCTTTTTACATGCTATGACGATACTGCTGAGTGCTGTCGTGCTTTGCAACGAGCAAACTCGTTCCTTGAATAGTTTTACAATGGCAACTTGATGCATGACAATAATTTCCAAGTTTTTTTCCTTTCTGATGTTTTACTTTGCAATTTGATGTTCTAAGAGCTTTGTTTGCATACGAATCATTCTGGCTTTATTATTTTTCGCTATAGTGTGAATATTGTGAAATCCATTACTTCTTATGTTTGATGAAAACTTAAAAAGTCTCTAAAAGTTGGTAACTTATGTTGATGTCTGGTACAAAATCCCAGACTTATTTTATTGTAGGGAGAAACATTAAGGTTTTTCAATACTTAGAGTTTTTAGATTTTCCGGACCTGTAATTTGAATCTGTTGCAGGTTACGGAACATAGTTAGCAAGCAATTCATTTTTCCTTTGCCGTCTAGTATCAATCTTTCGATTTGGGACTACCTAGAAGTAATTTTTTCAATGAGATGTTGAACCTCAACCTTGACAGAATTATAAGATTCCTCATGGCCATAAATATTTCCGCAATTGCGACCTGGCCTGATGCTGTTGTTTGTTGGTAACAATCAGTTCGCATCTGCTGGTGTTGTCAACAATTCAAATCCATCACTAGGATCACCATTGTCAATTCCATCATTAGCTGCAGGTCTTGTTCAGTTGTCGTTGTATTCCACGTGTTGTTATGTGGCATTATGGTGATGGAAAAATAGGTTGTGAAATGAATTGGTTCGCGAAACGGGTTATATTTTAGACCACTTTATATTAGAACCTTAAAACCTACGGCTTGTGACACCGTATAGAAAAGTTGTAGGGTAATGTTGTTTTGCTTTATTCATCAATCTAAAACTGGTTTAAATATAGTACACAGAGATTTTAGGAAACAGAAGCAAAACATACAATAAAATATACAACAGAAAGTTCTTAAAAAAACAGAATATGCACTATTAACCGGTAGACAATGACGGAATCTTCATATTTTTCCTCATTTTCTTTGATTTGTTATTTCTCTATTACATGTTCCTTTATCTTCGCCACATCGGTGTGTGTTTTTCGCTCCATTTTTCTCTTTAAGGAATGCCTCAAATAATCTCCATACTTGACTTTCTGGTACACCTTAGGGTTTTGAGCATCTATCATATGATCAAAGGGCTCAACTTCAACGTCATCTCGAGGGAACAAAAATGATGCATAAGAAATCCTTCTTTTGTTCTGATTTGTCATTACCCTGTGTTCTACACTCTTGTATTTTCCATTACTCAATATCTGCTCACATTCAAAAAGGAATAAATTAAGTCACTTATTTTTAAAAGAATTAATTAAGTCACTCTGTGTCGATGCTACATAGGTTGACAAAGTAAGTTTAACTTTTCATTTAAATTTGTTGCTGGGATTTGTCTTTCTCTCCTACGGTGGATGACGTGTCGAACCTAATTTAATTTTTTTATGATAAAAAAGTTGTTTATAAAAATTAGTGTTTGGATATAAGTGGTTGATAAGTATAATTAGTTTCATTTAAGAATGAATTGTTCAAAAATATCCGAGTTTAAATGTAGTTTGGAGAAATTTTTTGTTAGAGTTACTTACCTCTTATTCGAACTTCAGATTACCCTGACCCCTTTTTCGTGAAAATCGAAGGGTTAAGACAAAAAAATTACCTCTATAACATCCCCAACATTGATAACTAGAGCATCTGATATTGGTTTAACTGGTACCCAATTTCCTTTGTTTCTGATTTCTAATCCAAGCACATCATCATCTTGAATAAGTAAGGTAATGGTGGTTGTGTCAGAGTGTGGACTCAAACCCAATACTTGCTCAGGGTTGTTGCAAGGAGGGTAATAGTTCACACGTAAACCTTGAATTAATTCTTTATGCAGTTCAGCAAGAGCTTGCTTCTCCAACCCCATAATGATAGACAAAAAACTTAGAAGTTCTTCACCAACTCGTCTCACTTCACTTGTATATGCCTCTATTATCTCTCTACATTAGCAAATGAGTTTTATCAAAATCACAAAATGTACATATATAGCGGATTCTATTAGGGTTGAAATTTTGAACATCAGTTATTTAATGAATCTGAAAAAGGAAAATTTCCTTTAAATGTGACCGAATGGAGTATAATACAAACTTTATATTTGCCGAGACCAAAATGATATTTAATTCTAGATTCAAAATGTCAAAAGTGCATACTTGAATCCATGTGACGTTTTTGGCCAAAATTGAAGCTTCCTATATCGATTGGGATAAATGATTAAAACTAGTACATCTGACCAATCAAGTGTTTGCTCCTCAGAAACCACATAATTTTGCCCATAGCCTTGTATGTCGTTTGGGATCATTGCATACTTTTCCTTCTCTTCTATTGGAAGTTCAAAAAACTCATTTGATGCATCCCTCATTCTCTGTATTAGGTCTTTTTGCACACCATGATTCACCATCTGCAAAGATATATATTGCAATCTTATAAGCACTTGATTAAAACCAAACAAAATTGAATTTACTTCCAGAAATATGTCAATGATTTAATGTGAATTGGTTAAACCTATTTTGTTGTTGTAATTAGTGTTTTGAAAAAGTCATCAAACCACAATTTATCATCAAGGTTTTATTGTTTCCACAACTACAAAGAGATGCAATCAAAGCTTGTTGGATCGGGAGTTAGTGTCCAGCTCAGTGTTTTAAAACTCGGACCGACCCGGCCGGTCGGACCAGGACCTGAAGGGTGCAACGGTTCAGGCAGGCTATTGGACCGGATATGCAATTAGCCCGCTGAAATCCGGTGTGACCTGGCCGGGTCAGTAGGCGGACCGTCGAACCAGTTTAGCCCACCCAACCCATTTTTCCATTTTTGTTTTGGTCAAGTATTTTTTTTATTTATAAAAGGCAAGGCATATATCATGACTATGACAATTTGACTCCATGGGCATAAATAGTTTATTGATTAGTGAATTGTTATAACTTATTTGAATTTCTGTTGACTATGTTTAGAACTTACTTGGATTTGTCAGTCTATTATTTTTTTGTTGATTATGTTCAGAAATTAGTTGGGTTTGTAAATATGTTATATTTTGATTTCCAACAATGTTTAGAACATACTATGTTATGAAGATAGAATCTGAATTAGAACTTATTTGTGAGGTTTTTTATGCAGTACTATTGTTTAATGTATGAGCTAATTTGAATTTGGATTGGAATTAGCATGAATTATGCTGCAGTTGAAAAATTAACTTGCAAACTTGCAGTTGTGAATATAATTTTTTAACGTATGAACTTTAAATAGAAAAAAAATGACAGGATTTTTTTTTATCAAAATTTCATTCATAATGTAATTTTTGGTCATAAATATTTTTATATAGACCGGGTTAATAGTCATGCGGTCGAACCAGTGACCCAGTGACCCGGTGCCTTGACCGGGTCGATCACCGGTCCGGTTTTTAAAACATTGGTCTAGCTACAAGTGGTTCGGCTGGTTGTGGTGTCTTCTTTGGTGGATCGGGGATGAGGGGTACCTTACTGATTTATCTCTGGAGTCTGGTAGACCGGTCGCTTTTGATTCGAGATCGAGAGTCAATTCTTTGATTCAAGTTTGCTTTGGTCTATTATGGTGTTTTTTCTTTGGTGGACCAGGGGTAGAGAGGTGGTGGAAGTCAAAGGAGTGTTGGAATAGGACTCTTTGGGTGTGGATCAACCATGGTGAGGTGAAGAGGATGTTTGATCTAGACAGTTGTTTTTTTGGAGTGAGTAGCGGCGATGGGTGCTTATGAATTTCGTTTTCAGTTGTTGTTCGCGACAGAGTTTGTTTTAGGCAGTGAATTTAGTTTCGGTGGTTGTGGGGTTTATGGGTGTGTATTGGTGTCTTTATAGGTGTTTATTTTGGGCTTTTCGTCTATTTACAACACCTTTGTAGTCTTTGATTTACCAGTCTATGTTTGTCTTGAGCAGAGATCGAGTTTTTAATAAATTTTATCGTTAAAAAAAAACACTTGTTGGATTATGGCACAAGTCAATTTTGACGGTAACATAATAGGTGACTAGTTAGTGCTCTTAAGTACACATGTCCATTTTGACTTTTACCCTCGATTTCTAACAAGATACCTTAAAAGAGAGAGATAAGTAAAAGTCTGACAAATAATTATTTCACACACAAATTGAATTCTTTCAAATAGAGAAACATAAAATAATAGACACATTAAACATGTGAAAATTACCTGAAAGAAACCCCACTCCTTGCATGCAATCTCAAGTTTCAACAACTCCTCCATGCTCCCATTTGAAAGCAGTGTAAAATCAATGACAGGAATCTCAGAAGAAAGTTGAGGCATGTAGTTTACTTTCTCCATTTCTTCTTCATTCCTCACATATTTTGTAGGAACTTTCAAAGGATTCGTTTTCACCATTTCTTGAACATTTGGTACAGGCAAAGATGGAGCAAAAATGGGTGCTTCATCCATCTTAATATTATCTATGTTGACACTCATCTTTAATTTGCTTGGTGGTGTGGATTGTTAGCATTGAGATTTGAGAACTTTTATAGGGTTTTACATATGCCTCGACCTAGTCAATCCAAATAGAAAAATCACTTTAGTTGTATTTTTTTTAAAAGTTATTTCTTTTTGTAGTTTTATTTTGGTTTTAGTTAAGAGAGAATCTTGAGATTATCTAAAAATAAATTTTGCCTAGTCAGTCCAAATAGAAAAATCATTTTAGTATACGTATTCTTTTAAATAAACTTCAATTGCTTAGGTAAGCTGGGATATGAACAATGTTCGCTCATGTAATGAAAGCAAAATATTGCAATTTGCAAACATATTTATACGAATTAGTCAATTCATATACAGTACAAATAAAATAATAAGCTAAAATATTTTGTTTGTCGGTGAACGTAATTTTAAGGTGTATTTTGATCCTTTAAAACGTGTCATTTTGGTCTCTTAACTTAAACCTGTTAGTCCATTAAAAAAAACTTAAATTTGTTAATACAAGTTAGTTCTTTCTATCTAAAGTGTGTAGTTAAAGTCGGACTTATGTCATATATAAATTTACCATGTTACTTTAATTATCTTTTGGAAACTCATGCACACGAGTCGAGGAGGCGAGGTTTGAATTCCAATCATAATGTTTGGTTTAATAATTTCACCATATAAGTTAGAATATATAGACAATATAGAGTTTTTTTTTAATATAAGAATAAAAATAGAATAAAAAAATTATAATTTATTTCACTCCACTAATTTCCATTATATTTAGCTTGTACCACTTGAAAATCCTCCATCCAAATTTTTAATAGGATGTATTGAGCGTCCTTTCGGCTATATTTGGATGAGCAATGCTATTTGTCTAGAAGAATTTTGTCTCAGGCGTTTCCTGAAAACCATTCAGCCAATACAGTTGTTTCCTGACCGGGTAAAAAGGGGAGGGCATGGGTGTAATTTAGGACAGATTTTCACTAAAATCAAGGTTCGTGAAGTCCTCGTGGCATTATCTTTCGCTGGATCCAACAAATTGATTGATGGAATAAGATGGAATGAAATGACACAGTGTTTCATTGTTTGGATAATTAGAATAGGATGGAATGTAACATAATGGTATTCATTCTATCACATTTCATTACATTTTTCTATTTTGCTTCCCTTCCATGTTAGAAGGTACGGGAAGGATTCTTTAGTTTAATTAACTTTATAATTATTTAATGACAATTTTATCCTCGCTTTTATATTCTACACTCGTACATATAGCCACGACATGATATATACTTTACTATGACGGTCCATGCAATGTATGTTGCACCATCAGCACACACTACCCACTACAACACTCCTCACATGCATGGATATCTAAAGATTATGCGTTGATCACCGGACGAATATTTTAACGACCTAAATGAGGTTATGTACCATGTTCTTAGCACAACTAACCACTTTGAGATTGAGGGAGAAGACACGTTCTCCGGTGGAGATATGCCCCAAGAACCTTGTCAATATATATCATGTAAAGAAGAGAAGATTGAAGCCGAACATGAAACGCCACAATCCTACTAAAATGGGAGTTATCATGCACTACTTGCGAAACTCGTCGAATGAAGCATTGTGGCTAGTATGCAATAGTTACACCGTAAATAATTTGTTCATGCATCGTAACTAACACATATGTTTTATTTAACAATCTATGACATGGTTTAAATATAGAGAATACAAGTAAAGATTTTAGGGGAAAAAATCAAGACATACCAAATATAAAAATTAGAAAATATGCATTATTAAAAGGAGAAAACCACATAATCTCCATCACTTTCCTCATTTTCTCAAACTGGGCATTTTCTTTGATTTTTTATTTCTCTATTACTTGTTCCTTTATCCTTGCCACATCAGTGTGTGTTTTTCCCTCCATTTTTCTCTTCAAGGACTGCCTCAAATAATCTCCAAACTTGACTTTCTTGTACAACTTGGGATGTTGAGCATCTATCATATGATGAAATGGCTCAACTTCAACATCATCTTGAGGCAAAAAAAATGATGCATGAGAAGTCCTTCTCTTGTTCTTATTTGTCACTGCTCTGTGTTCTACGCTTTTGAACTTTCCGTTACTCAATATCTGCTCATATTAAACATTGTAGATATATAATTAATTAAGTAAGTTTTTTTTTATTAAAAAAACAGGAATTAAATAAGCTCAACTACTAGATAACCAAGAATTTTTTTATAATTAATTAATTAACTTTTTTATAAAGAAATTGGAATTAATTCAGCATATCCTTTTTTTTATAACGAAATTCAGCATATCCTTGAAAGAAATTGGAATTTATGCTTTATCTTTTAACTAGAAATCTTATTCAAAGGCAAGTTATGTTTTATCTTACTTTGAGAAGCTCATTGATATAATTATATCTTACCTAATATTGATTTACATTTTTCAGGTATAAGCTGTTTTAGAAAGCATCTTTAGAGGTCGGGTTATAGTCAAAGTCTAGTTTAGGGTTTTAATTTAAGTTGTTTTTTTTTTTTTTAATAATCTAGTTATGTAAAAACTTTTAAACTAAATGTAATTTTCTTTAATATTTTAGTTGTGAAATTTTGATTTTAATCATTGAAACTCTTGATTAAAGTATTTTGAATCGAGTGTCAATTGAAATGTCTTTCACATTTAATAAATTATTCCAACTTTCACTTCTTTAATTTTTTTCCTTCAGGATGAGGGTGTTACAGTAAGGGATAAAGATAAAAATATATATACCTCTATAACATCTCCAATATTGACCACTAGAGCATCTGATATTGGATTAATCGGTACCCAATTTCCTTTGTTTCGAATTTCCAACCCAGACACATAATCATCTTGCATGAGCAAGGTAATGGTGCCTGTGTCAGAATGTGGACTCATACCTAATACTTGCTCAGGTGTGTTGCAAGGAGGGTAATAGTTCACACGTAATGCTTGAATAAATTCTTTATGCAGTCCAACAAGAGCATGCTTCTCTAACCCCATAATAATAGACAAAGAATTTAGAAGTTGCTTGCCAACTCGTTTCACTTCACTTGAATATGCCTCTATTATTTCCCTAAATTAGAAAATGAATTTCATCAAAATCACACAATGTGCATATATTGTTTATAAACTTATATATGTACATATTTATTTTTATTTCAAATAGGAAATAGTGTTTTATGTTAGTTTTTAGGGTTTGAATTTTGAACATTTTGGTTAGTAGCTTGGAACCTAAAATATGTACATAAAATGTCTAAATATTTAAAAATGGAGGAAACTCTATACATGTAGCGACCAAAAACATATATAATTCTAGATTTAAAATTTACAAAATGCATACTTGAATCCATGCGGGGTTTTTGGCCAAAATCGGAGATTCCTGTACCGATCGGGATAAATGAATAAAATCAATGCGTCTCCCCAATCAAGTGTCTGCTCCTCAGAAACTACATAAGCTTGCCCATAGCCTTGTATGTCGTTTGAGAGCATTGCATATGTTTCCTTGTCTTCTATTGGAAGTTTGAAAAACTCATCTACTGCATCCTTCATTCTCTTTATGAGGTTTTTTTGCACACCATGATTCATTATCTGCATAGGTATATATTTGCAATCTTAACAGCAGTTGATGAAAACATAACAAAAGTTTAATGTACGTTCACAAATATGTCGATGCATTAATCTTACGAATTAGAGCTAATTTGTTTTTTTAAGGAAGACCTAGTTTTAATGTTGTTGTTGTTTAAAAAATAAAGTCAACAGCCATAATTTATAATGCAATGTAAAAGTTTGGCAAAGTTACACAATTCGTCCATTAACTTAATTTTAAATAACATTTTCGTCCTTTATTATTATTATTATTATTATTATTATTATTATTATTATTATTATTATTATCAGTTTTTGTGTATAGAATATATTCTTTCTTTGTACTATTGTTCTTAAAATGACTAGATATATTTATTATTTTTTCCTTCTATATATACTATTTAGTAATAAAATAATTTGTTTAAGAAGATGTCAAATAGGGTTAGACAAGTCTATGCACAAATTTCCTAAAAAAAGTCTATGCATAAATAGATTTTATTTTTTGGTGAAAGCATAAATGGATACTTTAGTAACATTCAATAAAAAATAGGCACATTATTGAATACACGAAAATCCTAACCATAAAAAAAAAAAAAAACAGTAATGCTATATACAACGAAAGCAGTTTTCCCAATTGCACCGCGAAACAACAATCAACCAAAAAGCAGGACTAGCAGAAATCATGGGGGAGTTATCGACGAAAATGGCTTGGTGGAAAACACATGTTGCGATCGTAAAATTAAGATTCGGGTATCGGGATAAATAGCATTATTGAAAAGAAAAGAAAAAGGCAAAAATTATAGTTGAGGAATTACCTGAAAGAAACCCCAGTCCTTGCATGCAATCTCAAGTTTTAACAGCTCCTCCATGCTTCCATTTGAAAGCAGTGTAAAATCAATTATAGGGATCTCAGAAGAAAGTTGAGGCATGTAGTTTACTTTCTCCATTTCTTCTTGATCCCTCGTGTATCTTTTAGGAACTTGCAAGGGATTCATCTTCACCATTTCTTGAACATTTGGAACTGGTAAAGATGGAGCATAAGTGGGGGCTTCCTCCATCTCAATATTATCTTTGTCAACACTCATTTTTAATTTGTTTGGTGGTGTTGATTGTTAGCTTTGAGATTTGAGAACTTTTAAAGGGTCACTACATATATATATATATAAAGTTTGTTTTTTGTTAGTATAGGGAATATTAAGATTGTCTAAAAATAAATATACGTATACCTAGTCAATGATCAAATCACTTCAGTATATTGCTTTGGATCTATCGAACATATATTGGAATTTCCAGATTAAATAAACTTCAATTGGTTAGGTAAGCTGGGATATTAACAAAGTCAGCTCATGTATAGAAAGCAAAATATTGCAATTTGCAAACATATTTTGTAGTTTATACAATTTAATCTCATAGTTTTAATGCCTTTTTCACGTGCTATGGTAATGTAAAAGTCAAACTTAAAAGTCAAACTTATATATGTGAATGGTTTTTTCTAGGTTACCTTTGAAAAAGTGTGGGTAATTTATCCGTTAACTAATCAAAGTTAGCCACATAAACAAATTTGTAAGTGGAGTGAAAGATAGTTTGTTAGTACAACTTAGGTCTCATCAGATTTGAGACTAATTTCTTAGTAGGGGGAAGTTTGAGCTTCCAAAGAAGAAAAAAAAAATACATCCTTCTACTAGCTAGCCAATTCAATTATTTCTACATGAATGTAGATTAGTTTAGAGTCCTTTTGTCTAAATTGTGTTGGATTTTGTATTGTGCTTTTGTAACTTTATCTCATGTTTTTTTTTAATTGCCACATGTTTTAGTTTATAGAAAAGAATAATTTAATTAGTTGTCTTTTTTGGTGTAAATCGGGTATCCTCCGCGCGCAACTTGCGGAGACTAATCCCTCGAACATTGTAGGACCCATATGGGCGGCAGGCTCTCCCTAAGAGTTTTAATAATTAGTTGTCTCTTTCGGTGCTTAGGTATCGATATTAAAATTAAATTAAATTTGTGAAATTATTGTGAATGTTTTTTGTGGTTCAGAATATGCTGCAAGTTGTACAAGTCAGCTGATGTCTGATAAAAAGAAAATATTCTAAAATAGTTTGATTGCAACTGGTTTTGGTTTATTCAAGAAAATATTTATTAGCATCGTAAGAAAATATTTATTGTCTCTTTCAAAGGTTTGGTTCCCTTAACAATTTAGGAGTATAGTTATTATGAGCAATATTTGCGGTCACAACTCAAAATAAAAATGATTTGAACTTTTACATAAAAATACATATATCAATAAATTATCTTTAAAACATATATTATTTAATTTATATTTCTTTTACTTTTTGTCACTTATGTGTGTGCAAATCATTTTATCATTTAACCAAAACAAATCATTTTATCAATTTGATTTGGAGTTGTGTCAAGTAAGTCGTACTTGCAGTGAATACAATATTAGAAGGTGAATAAGCCTTTTGAGGCGACCTTTTATTGTGCTTTGGTAGACGACTTTTTTGAAGGCTTTTTCATAGAGATATGGCAATGTTTCTTCTTGCATGTATTTCAGCGGGATTGTTTATGGATCCTGGGGTTGGATTCTTTTTAAGATCATTTAGGATGGCAAGTTGGTGGACGAGTTTTGAAGCTATTTGTCTGGCTTGTGTTGCGTTGTACCCTTATTTTGATGTGACTTAATCGGGCGACCTCTTAGGGTGCCTTTAGTACCTTTTAAGTTTCATTAACGATGTAATTTTAACTGGGTGAACCTTTTGGGGCGCCTTCAGCACTTAAATAGTTTCCTGACGTAGCTCTTGCTTTATTTTTCCGAGTAGTCTTTTTTTTTAGCCTTTGTTGATCTTCTATTAGTTATTTTGTTCTTTTTGCCGGAAAAGGTTCCTTTTTGCTACCTTTGTTAGGGAAGGCTTTTATACGAGGCATTTATTGCGTTCGAAGCCCACTTAGGGGTTGACGGAAATGTGACGTTCAGAGCCCTCTTTAAGGGTTGACGTAATGACGAAGTTTTGAGCCCTCTTTCAGGGTTGACGGAATGGCGACGTTCAGAACCCTCTTTAAGGGTTGACGTAATGTCGACGTTCAGAGCCCTCTCTAAGAGTTGACGGAAAGGCGACGTTCAGAGCCCTCTTTCAGGGTTGACGTAATGTCGACGTTCAGAGCCCTCTCTAAGGGTTGACATAATGTCGACGTTCAGAGCCCTCTTTCAGGGTTGACGTAATGTCGACGTTCAGAGCCCTCTTTAAAGGTCGTCGTAATGACGACGTTCAGAGTCCTTTTTCAGGGTCGACGTAATGTCGACATTCAGATCCGTTCAGAAAACCTCTTTAAGGGTTGACGTAATGTAGACGTTTAGAGCCCTCCATAAGGGTTCCTAGGGCCTAGACGCGCCCTTCAAAAATGGATTCTAAAAAAATGGATTTTCCTTTGTTATAGATTACTATTTTTTTAGAATCTATAAATAGAGACTTTTGTTGACAAATAAGTTCACGGATTTGCATGACATATAATTCGAAATTCTATGAAAAAAGTATTTCTTATTTTCTGTAGAGTTTAAGGGTAATTTATTGAATTTTATTTTGTAAAAAATTGTTGATTAGATCGCTTCAAGCTAGTGTACAATTCATTTTAATAATTTCAAAATATCCTGAAGGGAGTTCACGTTTATTCCTATTGTATAAGTTTAAATAATCTTTCAAAAAAATATCTTATTCAAACTTTTGTTTTTTGAAAGATTATTTAATGTAACACTCTGTTTTTACCCTCTATAAGAGTGTGTATGGGATAGAAAAACCACTAAGAAGGGACTTTGGTAGAATTTTACAAGACATTGTTGGTTATTGGATATTTCATAATCGATTATGTACCTTACAATTTATTTTCTGGAGTTTTATGTAGAAAACGGTACTATCACTATATGGTATAATGAAGATATTCCTAATTGTACATTAAAAAAGAGCATATCTATTGTGTAATCTTCATTTTGACCACTTTGTCATTAGAAAGTACAGAAAAAATGATATCAAAACATTAAAGTCCTACTGCATCTATTGAACTTCTGGAATAACCCAATCTAAAAGCAATGATATCACAATTCAAACCAAAAATTTTGCATCTAATGAAGTGGAGATAATGTTCAATGGATTTTCTCTAAATTGCATGAGACTTTTTATCTTAAAGAAAAAATTGAGAAATTAATTTACTAGATGTGTTAAGAGTCTCACGTTAGACAAAATTTTAATGGAAAATAACTTTATAAGTGAGAGACATCTCTCTCACTCAACAAGCTATATCTAAGATCTAGGGCGTTGGAAGTTGAACCAAAGACGCGCAATTGATAAAAGTTACATCTATCGTTAGGCCATGTAAAAATATATGAGTAATTCCGATGTGGCTATAGCCACACTCAGCCATACGGTGGGTCCGCCCCAGCATACAGCCATTTTTTTTTTGCATGAGCAAAAGCTCTCAATCATGAAAGCTTGAACTCGTAGCTGTGAGTTAAAAGATTACTAATGCCAAAAAAAGAACAGACATTAAATGTTCCTAAGTAAACTAAATTTAACTTGCACAAATACCAAATCTTTACAAGTATAAGTATATAGTGAAAAGAGTAAAATTCTATTTATTATCAAACTATACTTGTTTTAAACTATAATGATCAAGAACAATAACTATTCAAGAACATGAAAAAAACTTAAAAACATAACTATGCAAATTAAAAACAGAAGTAATACTAAAATATTTAGTTCTTCACTATGACTAAAAACATGAAGATCTTTGCAATTTTTTGACAGCAGCTTCAGCTTCAGCTTCATTTCAGCATCCGAATTTCGGTTACTGCGGCGGAGGACAGAAAGTGATAACATACCTTGGAGCCCTGCATCTATTAAGACTACTAGTATCATCATAAGCATAACTATAAGCCTTAGGGCAAATAGCCTTAAAGAGGTTAGCAAAAAGTGTAGGTTTACAAGTTTTTGGATCAGAATAATCTCCAGTGCAACAATACTTAGCAGATTGCATAGCCAAACAAGCACTTTTACAACCAACCACTTTCCCATTTCTCTTCACTTCAAGTGCTGATGGACAACAAACATTCAAATCAACTTCACAAGAAGCTATTCCACAACCAATTCCACCACCAACAGGTTTCATTGAAACAGGTAAATTGAAACCATCAACTAAACTTACATCATAGAAATGTAATGGTGATGATGAGGATCCTAGTGTCATTTCAACAACTGTTGCTGGTGGAACTCCTCCTAGTCCTGCACATTGTAGTTTACCAAAGCAATCACCTGTTAGACAGTGGCCGTTTCCGTCGTTGTCGAAAGTGCAACCTTGTCTTCCCCAAATTCTTCCTGACCATTTTTCTTGTACATCTAATACTACTTCGTCGCCGCTACCTAGATGAAATCCACCATCTTTTGGTGTTTGTTGCCCTGATCCTCCTAGTATCCCTGGCCATACACTTTCTCCACAATTGTTCACTAGAATTAGTTGAGCACCATCTGCATTGAAAAACAGATAAATGTTAAGAAAGATACTAAATTTCATACTAAAGATTCTTAGACAACATCATATAGTAGAATTTATGTGCATGATTTTGCTAATTAAAGTAAGTAGTTAGCAAAGTGAAAAAATCAATGGTTGATATTTTAACCATCCATGGTTTGTTAAGCGCGTACATGTAATATCAAGCATTGATTTGTTTAACAACCGATGATTTTCATTACTTTACTCTTTGAAGTGAATCTTTCGCTTTAGAGAAGTCTCATTCTAATTAATTCTAATTAGGTCGGTCGTTCACTTTAAAGTGAATCGTTCGCTTAAGATTTTTAGTTGTTGGCTCAATCTAATGCCTAACATTGAGCTAGACCGAACCGAACTGCACGGTTACATGAGAGAGGATTTGTATAATCTAAAATCGATACAATTTTGCAATACCAAGTGTACTACAATTACTTTTTCAATTTTTTTGCTATGCTAAGTATATTAAAAAAATTGTGTAGAGATTATTACAAATAGAAAAAAAAACAATGAGAAAGATTAAGCTGAAAATGTGTTATACCTATGAGTATGATGGAGCAAAAGACCAACAGGTAGTAGAGAAGTGTGGAAGTTCTTGACATAGTTTCAGTTCAATATCAATCTGATCTAGTAAAAGATAAAGAGGTGATGCTACCTATTATATAGTGCATAAATCACAGTGTGCGACAAGTGCTAACTTTTTCTATATAAAAAAGCACAAGACGGTTTTGTAACTTCCATCTGTGACCATCACTAAGCTTTTCCCTTTATTTTCTAGCCTTACTTTCACCTTTCTCTTTCATAATAACATAGGAGCATATATGCATTGCTTCTTCCTGGAGATTTCTTTTTCAAGTAAATGTTTCATTAAAATAATAAAATAGTTAATATAGCTATAAGCTATTTAAATAATTTGGATTTTTTTTATACAACTTGCTAGAAAAATAAAGCAAGAAAGAAGTATGTACCATGTGAATGTGAACTTTAGTTTGATTAGGGAATGTTCTTATCATAAACTTCAATAATATAGTATTAATTTCCAATAGAAAATTAATTAATAGTTTAATACTATACAATTTTTGGTTTATTCCCTCAAAAAAAAATTGGTTTATGACATCAGCAATATCTGCTTCTATCTTAAAATGGAAAGGCACATAGCACACGTTACAAGATATTATGCCTTCTACTTTTTAAACCTTGTAGCTTAAGATTTTCTTTTATTCTTAATGACACTTATGAGTATAATTTAAATATTAAAAAAGTGGGTTGCATATAGTGACCGAGAAAGCTTGATGTGTAAACAGTAGTATTGCATATGTACTTTTGTTACAATAGTATTGGATATGTCTTTAACCAAAGAAATTAGGCTTAATTAATGATTTAGTCCCTTAAGTTATTTGCTGGTTACATTTTGGTCCCATAAGTTATTAACATTACAATTTGGTCCTTTAAGTTAATATTTGTTAGTCAAATAAATCTTCAAAGTTGGTCTTTTGCCAAAACGTTAAATTGGCACATGTAAACAGTGACGTGACAACTTGCAATGTGTATCCACCACCTTAGACATTGAGTTAACGGTTTTGACGGTGGAGATTTATTTGGTTGACGGAAGATGACTTAAAGGGATCGAATTGTAACGTTAATAACTTATGGGACTAAAATGTAACCAACAAATAACTTAAGGGACCACATCAGTAATTAAGCCAAGAAATTAAGTTAAGTTATCTTCATTTTTTGTCTTAATGTAGTTTTTTTATATATAATTTTGTGTCAAATTAGTCATTTACGTTGAAAAAAGACTATGCTGTTGAACGATTTCCACTTCCCATCTGATTTTGTTACAAATTTATGAACATGATCATTAAAAAAAGACAAATTACTTAATCAACCTATCTCAATCCAAAACATTCAAATTAAATCAAAATAGGCTTATGAATTGATTCAAGTGAAGCAAGAGAGGTGTGAACCAATTCACACCAAGTAAGACCGATTTGCAAGAAAAGTGTTACCTTTGACAAAAGAATATTGCTCTTCTCCTATCAAAAAACGATCCCTTCCAACTGAATAGATGAAAGTACCTCCGCGTGACTTAAGTCACGCTGTGTTAGTTAACTCATGTTGGTTATAAATCCCGCGTGACTTAACTCGCGATGCATGTTGTGTGACTTAAGTCACGATGCATGTTGTTATTAAACAGCAACAGACAGAAATAGTCATTGTGTTTCAAACTCATTTTTGCGAAATTTCTCCCATTTTGTACGATTTTCACCCAACTCAACCAAATCAACCAAATCAACAAGTAAGTTATGCTTATCCTACTTCATTGCTTATTTTTGGTTTAAATTTATGAAATTTTGGAGAAATTTTCAATTTTAGGTTTATATAAATTTGGTTTGCATGCTAGTTTTGTTAATGAATTAAGTTACAAATTGTTGTTTAGAAGTTGACTAGAGTAAGTTTTATTGAAATGTGGTAGGTTATAGTTAGGAATTGTTAGAAATTTTGTTGAACACTAGGTGTTAGATAAAATGTCTCAATGAAAATTTGTTTGTTATTTGGATTATTAATGATGAAATTAGTTAGAAATCGGTTTGTTAATGTTGAATACAGTTAGGTTGACTGAAATATGGTAGTTTACAGATTGAAATGACACAATGTCTGTATGAAAAAAATCATTGATTTTTTGCTTTTTGAAATGTTGTGCAGATATGTCTCAGAGGCCAGACAGACTTAGAGCAAGGAGGGAGTCCGTACATGTAGTGCACGGGCCGAAAAGATCGCACAACACCCTTCTCATTCTCATGGTCGTAGACAGAGACAAAGGGCACGATGATTGGTAGGGTTGATGATATGGAGGGATTACCATCACAGATGGGTGCATCCCAAATAGTGGACCCGATGCAGTATCATCAGCAGCATCAGCATGAGGTGTACCAGTAGCCTCAGTATGAGCAGGCTCACCATCAGGAGGGTACAACTTAGGAGGAGAAGAGAATGGATTTCTACCGTGTATCCCATCTTATTATGACCGCCCATGCGCCCGTTGTTGACTACACAGCTCGTGTCCCTCCTTACAAGGAGGTTCTTGTTGATCAGCTGTGGGCCAACCCGATCCATTCAAGATCATCCAGAACATCAGAGTCATATATAGTGGACATCGCTACAAGGGTTCCTGATGTGTATTCAAATCCTACCGTTTCCGACATTATGGAGAGAATCTGGCACCTGTATAGCGTGCTGGAGGAGGTTTCGGCTGCGTGGAGGAGAACTAGGAGTGATAATCCACATGAGTAGGGTCTTATTTTATGCCTTTTGTATATTTGTAGTTTTTTTATAACATGTTGTCAGATATGGATGTAATATATTTACACTTGCGCTTTTGCATTTTTTTTATAACTTATTGCGTAATTTTTTGTTTTATTATGCGTATTTTAATTACGAGTGAATGGATGCTTGAATGAATGATGAAAAAATGGATGCAATTGAATGAATGGATGTATGAATTAATGAAGCAATGAAGAAAATTAGGGAAAATTGAGCTTCTGCTATGTTGTTAGTGGACACAGACCTATCATGACTTAACTCACGCAGGTGTTAATCCCAGCATGAGTTAACTCGCGTTGACCTATAATCTGTGTGACTTAAACCACGCTAATTTTAGATGGGGGTATATTCGTCAGTTTGGATGGTAATGAGCAATTCTTGATGGGAGAAGAACATTTTCCTTGACAAAAACAAGATGTTTAGAGTTTGGCTTTCATTGTAGGAATAGATTCATGGAAGACCTATGGCACCTTTTAAGTGTTTGAAAATTGCTCTTCTCACCGTCTCTTTTGCTCCAAAACACCATGAAAATACGATTGTGAGAAGAGCAATTTTCTAAGTGTTTCTTTGACAAAAACAAAATGTTTAGAGTTGGGCTTTCTTTGAGTTTCATATGCATTTATTTTCGGAGAGTTAATGTTCTCACAACAATAGTTTTCTAGAAAGCATGGAAATGATCAAAAAATATAACAGTAGTTAACTATCGTCAGGTTTCTGTTTATAAGTCAGCGGTAGTTAACTGTCGTTAGGAGTTTTTTAGGTCATTTTCATATGTTTTTAGGAAGTAATAGATGTGAAAACAACAATTTTCTTATTTTCTAATAACCAATTTCACTTCATTCTTTCATCATTTGATTTTTTTTTAAAGACCAAACATAAATATTCTTCTATTAAAACATGACAAATTAATGTCTATACATTACTATATATCAATATTACTTACACATGAATTCTCTGAGTTATTCCATCTTTATTAATTTAAGAGATATATTCTTAAGGGAAATGTTAACAATTGTTAATGTACTAAACATAAAAAATTTACATTGGAAATTGTGTTAATTTATTTTTCAGAAAGTTAAATACTTCATGTGAATTAATTCTTTTTAATAAATACTTGCTATTTTTAATTAGAATCATTAACATGTGCTCTAAAGACACAAGTTAACAAGACGATATTCTTAAAGAAAATCGTCAACATAAGAGAATAATGAAATCTAGACCATTAAATAAAGAGTTTTGTTAACAAGACAAAGTTTTTCAATTATTTAAACATCTCAACTATATTTTTTCTAATATTCATATAAGAACTCTAAAATAGATCTTACTAATCTTGCAATATACTCTAAATTTATATTTTACAATAATATATAAAATGTATAATTGAAACAAGTTAATTCAATTATATCAAATTGCATTAAAAAGAAACAAACTTTTTTTTGTTGTTGTCATGTAGCCTAGTGGATAGAGTTCAAACATTTTAATGTGGAGAAGTTGAGTGTCTGTCTGGTGTTCGAACCCTGACCCCTGCATTAAACATGCAATATCTTTATCAACTAAGCTAAGCTCACGCGAATAAATAACATATATTTAAAATAAGTCAAAATATCCAAATAAATAAAGAAAACTAAATTAAAAATATATGAAAATTATTGAATAACATAATATGCACTTCTGTGGAAGAAAAAAAAAAGTCACAATTAAAAAAGATTTAGAAAATGGGTGGCTCTACAAGGCAACGGTGGTAATGAGCCGTACTTAGCTTATGTCTCAAATATCTAATATACTTTGACAAAATGGTATTGGTAACCATGAAGCCAATCAATATTTTGCCCAATATTTATGCTCTTAACGGTGTACTATTGAATTGGAATTTTAAGAGATTTTAAAGGAAACTACTATGATTTTAAAGGAAAATAATATGATAAAAAAAAGAATTTCGTGGTCATGATTTTTTTAATGCTAAATATGAAAATACTATGAGCTATTTATTTAGAGAGCTGCTATACGAGAGAATTAACACACGAAATCATACGACAATTTATTTTATCGATGGTTTTGTATTGAATATGTATTAAAAAAACATGTTACCAAAGAAAGAGCATGCATGATCCACCGTTTTACATGACATTGGTGAGGCAAGGCACGTTTGGAGAAGCATCACCAATCAGGTATTTTGTGATTTCTCATAAGAAGGAGATGCAAGGTTTGTCACTGTGTCAAATTAAAATTAAAACAAAGAACTAAATAACAAGTATACACTTGTTCGTGCAAATATAACGACAAATGTTGTCGTGCGTTTCAGCATTTCTGATTTATTTATGGAGAAGTATCCTTCATGTTAGATGGACTTTTAAAAGAAAGACTGTTATTAGACTATGCAACGAAGAAAACATCAAAATTTGAAAAGAAGCTAGCTTCTAGATCAAAATGGAAAGGCTATAGGGAGAGAAACAAACAATCCTGCTGCTACTATGGTGATTATGTCTTGGTAGTTATTTTCTTGTTATGGCGGTGTTTGGATGCTTTAAAAGGCGCACTTCGACACTTCGTCCTTTAGAAGGAGCTGGAGAGGAGCCGGAGAGGGACAAGGAGTTGAAGATCCAGAGATATTATTTTGCGAAATATCGAATAAACTAAGATTATGTTGATTGTCAAAGGAGGTTGGAATTTCTCCACTAAGATTATTCATTGAAAAATCAAGTTGTTGAAGATTTAAAATGTTTCCAAATTTTTTAGGAATGTGACCACTAAATTGGTTATGACTATGAGAAATCTCTCGGTTTTCTTAAATTAGTAAATTACCTAAAGAAGCAGGAATGCTTCCGGTCAAGAAATTATGATCCAAGAAAAAAAAAATTGAAGCCTAAGGAATCCAATTTTGAAGAAGCTACTACCCCATGAGTTAAGAATAGAACTTGAGAGATCACTGTGTTGAAGATATATGAAAGTGAGAGAATTAAAGATATTTAAGCCAGTTGGTATTGGACAGAGAATGAATTGAAGCCAATAGAGCTTATATTTTTTTTTTAGAGGAGCATATATATTTAAAAAGTTAGAAGCCCCATATTGAACAATTTTGTGTGCTTTTGATTCTTTATATACTATAGTATCCAATAGTGGTTTATAAAAAATAAAAAATAAAATATGAAGAGATTTTTCATGAAATTAGTTCGGGGGAGTTCGGTTGATTCATTGATGTCAATGATCAATTGAATTCTCTTGGCTTAATATTATAAAAAGTCTATTCTTTTTAACTTTACTAGTCTATTTTTAATGTCAATGATCAATTGAATGTGTGAAATATATAAAATTATTTTTTCGTGTAAGACGGGGAATTGACAATGTTAACATGTCTGTCTTTATGTTTTTATTGGGAAATTTTTTGATAAAATGGGTATAATTAACTAATGAAGGATAAAATTTAAATAGAAAATGTTACAACAAAACACAATATTTTTTATAGGTTTAAATATGTTTATGGTTCCTGCAAATAGGTCTTGGTTGAATTTTAGTACATGTACTTACTAATCCTCTTATTTCTTTCCTACAATTATTAGGACTCGTTTATTACATATTAAAATAAAAGTGATTTTGACATAAAATATATACTTATCTAATGGGGAAGAAAAAAACAATTGAGAGAAATGATTTTAGACAAAAAAAAAAAGTGGCCCTTAATCACTCATTTATTGGAAGGACAAATAAGAAGAGAATAGGTGTGGGCCTGAGCTATGTGTAGAGGAGTAAAGATCTTAAAATATAGCTATCTTCCTGCATATTTCGCTCTCACCTAGCTGAAGAGACAATAATGACCCTGCGCTAGTTAAGTCACGCTGCGTGACTTAACTAACGCACGTCGTAATTTGTGCGCAACTTAAGTAGCGCTACGTGAGTTAACTCACGCAACATGACTTAAGTCATTTAACAGCAAAACAGAAGACATTTCCTTCATTTCCCAAACTTCCCAACTTCGAATATTTTCACCCCAAATCCAATTTTCACCATTCTTACGCCATTCAAAGCAAATTTCCTCCACAATATCAAGTAAGTGATTATTATCCTACTTCTTTGCATTATTTTGATTGAAATTTTCGAATTTTTGAAGAAAATTAACATTTTTAGGTTTTTATAAAATTGTCTTGCATGTTAAAGATTATGATTGTTAGTGATGATTTAACTTAGAAATTGTTGTTTAGATGTTATTTAGGGTGCAATGTGGTAGTTTAGAGTTTAGAAAATGTTAGATTTCTTAGTTGTTTAAAAATTGCACTCTATGTGTTTGGTAAAATGTCACAATGGTTATATTTGGTTTTTTTTTATTGCTAGTGATGAAATTAGTTAGAATATAGTTTGTTAATGTTGGTTATAGTATGTTTAAGGACAATGTGGTAGTTTACAGATTGAATTGTTAATGTTGGAATTGTTGTGCAGATATGTCTCGGAGGAATACGTCTCAGATACCACCTGAGCCGCCTCAGGATAGGAGTGACGGACTTAGGCTAAGGAGGCCTACGTCTACTAGTAGTGAACAGAGGGAGAAGCAAGTGGTAGTCCCTCCTTTAGCTGGCCAAGGTCGAGGGAGAGTGAGGGGCACAAGACTTGTCAATGTTGATGATGCTGTGACATCTTCGTCACAGACTGGTCCATCCCAGACGATGGACTCGACGCAGTATCAACATGATTATCAGGTTTATCAGGATCCTCAGCCTAAGGTGTATCATTTTGATGAGCCTCAGCCTCACCATTATCAGTTTGAGGCGTATCAACAGCATCATCATGAGCAGCCTGAGCAGCAGGAAGCTATTGAGCAGCCTCAGGCTCAGCCGCATCAGGATGATGATGGTGGGGGTCGTTTTCAGGGGGTGCCGAGGGTGGTGTACGAGGCTGGACCGGACGGTTATGCAGGGGAGCCTTCTAACCTCTCGCTTTTACCTCATTTTGATGGACATGTGGCATGCAGGATATGGGTCGATGCCGATGTAAGTATATTTTAATGTTTATTTTACTTCTTTTACTATTTATACAACTTATTCTAATTATTATTTGACTTATTTAATGTTAGAATTAAAATGTATGTTAGAATATATTTAATGTTTATTTTACTTATTATTTATTAAACGGTGTTGTTTGTTGTTTTTTGTTTTTGTATTTCAGTTTCGGAAAAAACATAGGGTAAAAAGTTGATGGTGCCTCAGCCGGGAGCATAAAACAATTGGTTTTGGGATGTAGTGCATATGTCTAGTCTTACTCCCCTCCTGACTAGTGGGTACGAGAACATCTCTCACGGGTTCGTTTGTCCGATGTCAGAGAGATGGCATGAGGAGACCATCAGTTTCCATCTACCTGTTGGGGAGATGACCATCACACTAGATGATGTGGCATGTCTCCTAGGCATCCCCATCATTGGGAGGCTCCTTCCTGATAGAGAGTTAATCCGTGACGAGGGGGTGGAGATGATGCAGGTGGACCTACTTTTTACAGCGGAGGCTGCCGCTAAGGAGGTGGCAAGACATGATGGTCCTTATATCAGTTTTGGTGTACTGAAGAGGCGCTATGAAGAGCCCTTGAATAGGAGTAATCAGTTGGTTGAGATTGACACAGAGGAGGAGGAAATCGAGCGAGCTCAAGTTAAGCTGGTCTGCATTAAGGCGTTTTTGTTGCTCTTGCTTGGATGGACCATTTTTTCCCGCAATAACATCAAAAACATTAATCTGTTGTGGCTGCTTGCGCTGCAAGATACATACGAGTTGGACAGCTGGTCATGGGGTGAGATGAGACTTGCATTCCTTTACGAGAAACTATCTCTGACCTCCGACTCATCTGTGGCATCCTGTGGTGGTTACATGACCTGCTTGTGATAATATTTGTTTTTTTTTTTTTTTACTTATTGGATCGTAAATTTGTGCCTTGTTTACCTTATTTTTCTTCTTTTTTACCTTGTTTGTATAATACTTGTGCTGATATAAATTTGGTTCCTTTTTGTTTGCAGGGGTTGACTTTGGCGCACTTCACGAACCTCATTCTGAAGATTCTTAATGATGTGTACGACTCGACAATTGCCCCGCTTGTGAGTCGGTGGAAACCTCCTAGGGGCTTTATTGATCTTGGACACTATAGAGATACCATTGATTCGTTGGATCTTTCTCATGTCATCTGGACGTCGTACGAGAGCCAACGAGACGTTACGCCATTTCATGATATATGCTGGTACTTGAGAGGGATCATGGCTGGCAGTGACAGGATGGTCCGTCACTTGCCAGAGCGGGTTCTTAGGCAGTGACAAGATTGTCTGCAAAGTTTTATTCAAAAATATGAATCATTTAAAGTAAACTCATATGTAGAGTTTATTTTTTTGAATAAAACTTTGCAGAAAAATTCATAATATTATAAGAATCTCTACCAAAAAAAATTAGAATTTTTTACTTAAACATAAATTTAATATGGATTTTTATATTTTTAACGGTTAAAAATTCATATTTAAATTGTGTTTGTAAAAAATTATAATTTTTTTGGAAATTATTTTTTACAATATTCTAGACATTTTCATTAAAAAAAACAAAAATTAACTTAAAAATAAAAACTAAAAATAGTTATTGAAAAAATTATAGAATTAAAAATTAAAAAAATTAAAACGAAAAATTGATATATTCACTTAGACAAAAAAAAATATATTTAACCTCAAAATCTGTGTATTCAATATTTTTTTTACATAAATGAATTGGTCATTGTTGTATTGTACCAAAACACTTTTCAACCAAAGAATTTGCCACACCTAAACAAAGCAACAAACTCATTTGAATCAATCCTAAACCTTGAGGAAGAAACTCGTGTTCTTCTAAACCCTCACTCTCTAAACCCATTTCAATCGCATCACATTCCTAACACCACCATTTTTCTCTCAAACCCCTCAATTCTTCAACCAACAATGTTTCGCATAGCTTCAAAACTCTCATCAAGAGCCTCTCCAAGAGCTCTTGTTTCTCTCTCATCAAAACCCTCTCCCATTTCATTCAGATCACTCAACACTGGTTTGGCATTGGATAAAAGCTTAGCTGTTGATGATGTTGTTCGCATGAGTGAATATGCTTTGAGACAAGCTAGGTCTGAAAAATCAGGTCACAAAAAAATAAATTCAATTTTTTTTATCAAAATTTGGTTTTTTTATTAGGTTTTTTGATGACCCATTTGTGTGTTTTGTTCAAAGTTAACGTTTTTTTGGTTTTTTGATGACCCTTTTGTGTGTTATGTTCAAAGCTAACATCTTTTTTGATTTGTTTGTTTGTGTGATTAGTTGGATCGTATGGTATGGGTTATTTGGTGTTGAAGCATTGTCTTACAACTGAGTTAACTGAAGGAAATGATCCTAAACATGAGAATTCCAAAGGAATTGCTTTGCTTACTATGTCTACATTGTTTAGTGAGAGGTTATTTCTTTGAAATTGGTCTCTTAATTTTCATTTTTGTGCTAAGTTTTGTGGTTGGTTGTTAAAATTCAAAAGATATATCTTTTCCATTTAATTTTGTTAGAGGAGATTATGATGATGCAATTGAGCAGCTCGATGGTGTTCAAGAATTGAGTAATTCTTACTTGGGAATCAGAGGTAAATTCTTTTGAACATCTTTTGTTGTTTACTGCATTCGCTAGAGTTTTTGTTTTTATTTTTAGTGAGAATTTTTTTCTGTGATTTTTAAGTTGTATCTTGGTTTCTTGTTGTAGTTGCTGCATATGAAGCTCAGGCAGGACTTCATCTAGAGTTGGAACAGGTTGATATCTGTTAGTCGATGTAAATTACTTGGCCGCTTTTTTACAGAACAATTGTGTTTATTTAGATATTTTTTCAAACATAGGATGATATGGCATCTGCAGTGGCTGATAAATGTATTGAGCTTGTGGAGAACGAGAAAACAGAAGATTTTGAAGCTCTAATTGTTCGTGCTAGAGCAATTAAAGGGCTGGTTGAACTTGTGAAGGGAGATATTAAGTCAGGTAGTGCTAAATGCTAATTGCCTATTTGTTTTCAATTTATTGCTGATTTGTGACAAATGCTTATTATGTATGCTCCTATTGCAGCTGAACCTTTCTTTGACAAAGCTCTCCGCACCAAGCTATGCGATGGTAACTTCCTTTCTGTGGTACTGTATCGGCCATTCTTCGACCGTGAATTAATGTTTTGTAAATTGTAATGTAGGCACTGCTGCTCTTTCGTATGCGGAGTTCCAACAAACTAGGCAGAACTACTCAATGGCAAAAGAGATTTACCAGAATGTTTTGGAAGGAGCCACTGAACTTAAAGAGAGGGGCAATGTATACTTAGGAGGTGGTAACATGAGCATGGAGGGTTTAATGATGCAAGCCATGTCTGGTTTAGGACAGCTTGAATCACATTTGGGGTAGGTTTCATGGTTTTTGTATGGTTTTCCTTACCAAATGTTTGTTTTTAATTGTTATGTCGTCATACGTGCTATATCACTAATAATTAATAACTTCTGCTTTAGGAACTTCCGTAATGCAGAGGAACATTTGACAAAGGCAGTGATTAAGGCAGATCAGATCTATGGTGACTTGTCTATTCTTTTGATCTGTTACTGTTGCCTGAATTCAATTTAAAAGTTCATGCTGCATTATCACTGAGCCTGGTTGTGACATATTGTTCCTAATATCTTGTTGTTCTGTATTTGTTGCAGGCGAAAAACATCCCAAGCTGGGCGTTGTCTTAACAACCACGGCTCTTATGTATAGGCGTAAAGCGATTGAGCAGAAGTCAAGTTCACTTGTGGTTCAAGAGGTTAGAACTCTGAATGTTGAGTTTTTAGCGAATATAATTTGTTAAAAACATCCGGTGATAGTGTAACCCCATTTGTTTTATGATAGTTTTTTTTTTTTTTTTCCAAAAGTATTAAAGCGGGATTATTTACTAATAAGTTGTTAGGACTCAGGACTGAAATTGTGAATGTGGGACCAAAAGGGAAAATAGTACAGCAGTTTCCCAAGCACGCATTGTGCATAATTTTATCAGGAAAATATAGGAATGTGGAGTGTGGAATGCGACTTGGCAGAGGGGGAGTCTATTGTGTGACTTGTTTTGGATATAAGGGAATATGAGAGAGAGAGGGGTATCATTCATCATCTTTTCAGTTAGAAACTGTTAAAATAAGAATCTTTAGATATTCCTTTAATGGTACAACTCCCTAAATTGATTGTTATTACTCCTAGAGTATACAACTTCCTAAGCTAGTGTTTACTCATTAAGCATTCAATGTATTTATTGTAAAACAACCATTATAAATACAATTCTCATTATAGACACACATAATACACATAGTTTACATTCTTTTACAGGAACCTTGTGGGTTGGTCAGATAGAGGAATACCTCTCCTCTGAGGAGCTTTGGCTTTGGGGGGGTTATAGGAGTTTAGTTCTGTAATACAAATATTTTCAAGTAATATTATAACATTAAAACTTCTCATGTAACATCAAAACTAAGAATGTCTTGTCCTCATGAGCCTAGCTCGTTGGTAGGGACTTTGCAATTGCATTATATATGCAAGGTCCGGGGTTCGAACCCCGGACTCCTCACTTATTCACCATAAAAAGGGGAATTTCTAGCCACTAGGCTACTTGACAAAAAAAAAACTAAGAATGGCTCACTTGAAATTTTTAGCATTGCTATGCTTTTTTTGATGCCCCACCTATAATTTTTATTGCAATTCAATTAGTAATTGTAACTGGAAAATCATTGACAGGGTCTTTACAGAAAAGTTTCAGAGATTTTGAAGTTTCCACCACCTGAAACTGAACCTGAAGGTAATATTACTGTGCCGCTTAGTTACCTTATATGTCCACTTATTATGTATTATCTATATCTATAAGATATGTATGCAATGAGTCATTATGGTTGGTGGCCGCTTAGAGATCTCAGTTTGTAGAACGTTCTTGCACTGTGCTGGTGTTTCATTGCCACAACCATGTCCATTTGTGTCGCTTTTGTGACTTTTCAACACTTATTTTTTTAGATTTTCATCATTCCCTGACATTTAGTGTCAGATAATTGGAAACCGTCCTCAACCACAACACACACACACTTCTTCTTAGTTCACTTTAATCATACTCAATTCCCTGTTCTGTTTTTCTAGACTAGGTATTTAACTATGATTAGTGTCTTTAATTTTGGGAAACTTTTATATTTGAGAGCATATTTTTACATAAAACATAAGGTATTTATTTTAGATATATAATCTTTGGTATAGAAGCCCTCTCATTACTGCTATCTCTCAATATCGTTTTTTATGGATCTATTATACAGATGAAATGATACCGCAATGTTTATCATGGACTATATCTACATGTATATCTTTAATTTTAGATCTCTCTTGTTAGTTAGGCCTCTATATACGTTTCTATGGTTTCTCTTTGCTTCTAAATATTCGAACATTTTCATAGCATCTCTAACTATAACAGGTCATCTTCACACACGCCCACACCACTTGACACAAGCTTTACCATTTTTTCTACAATTGGAGCTATCTCAACTTTTTCTCCGCCATTTATTTATTTCAGTATTGAAACCTAACTTTCTTTGTGTAGGTGCTGCTGCTGCTAAACAGACGGTAAAGAGAAATGATATAGTGGCTCTTGCAAGTGGTATGATGAATTCTTTGATCCTTTATAATCTATGATGACTGTGTTTTTGATGAGTGATAATTATGCATGTCACAATGAATGTAGGAATAAAATGATTTCTTAAATCAAGTAGAATTCTCTTTCATAAATATCAAATGATAACAATTATAGCCACTACAGACCAATACATATCATACTGTATATGGAATATGAGAAATGCTTAGGTGTGAATTGCATACTATATGTAATTCAGATTGCCTACAAGCATAAAGACATGCTTTAATAATGTGGCTCATACAATGTTACATTTATTTCCCGGTGAAACACCATTTTAGTCTGAAATTTCAGGGGTTGAACAATTTGGTTTTTGAAATTAACAAAATTTCAAAAGATCATTAAATTGAAAATCCTGGATCAAGTTAGTCATTTTGGGTTGGTTAATTTAGTTTCTGAAATTTTCTTGAATAAAATAATGCGATTGAGAATTTTCAATTTCCTAGGACATTTTAAAATTTGTTAATTTAAGAGACTAAATCACCCAATCCATATAATTTCGGGACTAAATAAATTATTCACTCTTTTGTGGAGTACCTATGTTAGGTGGTACTTACCTAAAAATTCATGGTGGCTTAATCAGCTCATATTTTGATGTTATACAACGAATGGAAATTTTTTAAATTAATCACTCTGTATTCGTATGACATCTTCCATGATAGTGATTATATTTATAATGTGTCAATTCTAAGGCTCATTGTAGGCATGCTGGTAACTTAATCCTGACAAGTCTTGTATTTTGACGTTGAAATTGACTAGTTGCTCAATATTATAGGTGGATATGCAGAACTACTAAGTGTCCAAGAAAATCGACAGAGTGAAGGAGAAAAGATGAAGAAATTATCCGACTCTTTATGGAAAAACAGCAGGATGTCTCTTGATGATTTTCTAGGAAATACAGAAGCAAGTATATGTCCGGTCGTTGATGCTCGTATTTCCAGGCTTCTGTGAATTGATCCATCTTCTACTGCTTATCTTGCTGCTAAAGGTTTAGGTTGGAGTATTGATTAATGAAAAAATTGAGCTAATTTTGTTGAAAATTAGTTCATAGTGAGTGGTTCTTGTAGTTAAAATGTTATGTTGGCATATACTATGGTATCCATTGTCATGTACATAACATTTCTAAGGCGTATGATGACACGAAAAGTGGTGACTGGTGAAGCAGCAGATAAATTCTTTATGGAAGTAGTAATATTCATTGTTGGATATATTAGTACTTAAATCAATGGATTAGGTTTATTATTGAGAACTTGTTAAAATTCAAAGTTTCATAGTATGGTTAATTACCAATTTATTTTGAGTCACTTTAGACAAAAACAAGTGATTTGTTTTGTATTTATAAAAAAATTTGATCATTTTGTGATTAGGGGGGTGAATAGGTTAGACTTTGTTAAATAGACTAAGTCTATTTTAAAAAATAAAATCTTGGTCTAACCTAATTGCCTCTCTTTGAAAGCTTCTTGTGTTAAAATTATGAGGTGAACATAGTGTTGCCCATAAAGTTTTGAAGTTTGGTTTGGTATGTTAGAAACCAATAACCAATTCAGTAACCAATATAAATGCATAAATTTCATGGTGTTGGAAACCATTTCTTAAGGAAAAGAACTTGAGTTCGATTCTTAGAGTTAGAGTTACCTATTTAGAAGAAAATCCATATCTGTATCAATTGAAGAAAATGGCTTGTTGCCTATAGAAGTTCAAAGGATCTCAGTTGTAAAGATCACCTTGAACATCTTAATAATGATATAATTTCTTTTTTAAGGTAGGTGATGCACATGAGGGTCTAATTACCGTGTGGGTGTATAAAAAAAAGCATAAAATCTTGAAGGTGATCACCTCATGTGCATCATCCACCTTCAAAAAGAAATTATATTATTAAAATGCACACTTTAAAAAAACTAAATTAATTTTTGTTTAAAGTGTTGTTTTTATTGGTACGTCCTCCTATTTTATTTTAGTTATATTTAAATTTCTAGATGTGTGATGGACGAGATCTTTGATTCCTTAGAAAACTTAGAGAATTTTCTGCAAATCATCATTTAGACTTGAGCAATTTTAGCATGAAAGAAGTAAATCTTATATGACCACAAACATTTCACCACATTTAATGGACATACCCAGGAAAAAATACATATGAATTAATTATTTTAAAAATATATATTATTTCATTATTTTTCTCTTTCTAAATTCTCAAATAAAACTCATTCATCTTTTTTGTATTGAATTCTATTCTCTATGGGTAGAATTTCTACACTTGAGATTTGGAGGTAAACCAATGGAGTGTCATGTGAGTGGCCTTTCAGCAGTGCAAACCAATGGAGTTTCACTCCATAAGACCTTACACTCCAAATTTAATCACTGACTGATTGCACCACCACCAAAACCACCTGATACCGGTAAATTTTGATCACTTCATTTGTATCCGTTACTTACCACCAAGTGTATCACATCAATCCAATATTCCGAAATGTATTTGTTTCCAATGCCGCTAACCGTCCTCCAGTCGTTTGATGAAATGCCAAAGTGTCATATAACTGTTTGGAATGTTATTAGTAGCAGGTACATGAATAATGAGATGGAAAATGTTACTTTTGATTTGTCTAATTTTGATATGTATCGCTCCTGGTTTATGAAGCACGGATACCGGACTCGACACACATGCCTACACCACTAATAATCTAAGAAAATCATATAATCCAGTGTAATTATATGTGTCGGTGTCGGACAAGTGTCGTGTCAGACACCAACAATACACCGACACTTGTGATTACAATGAATTATGTTATTTTCTCAAAATTTGATCTGTGTTGACATGTCCGTGTCGTTTCCGGTGTCTGTGTCCGTGCTTCGTAGCTTGTAAGGAATTACAACATCATACTCCACCATGCAGGTATGTTTTGGGCATTCAGTTTTGTGCACCTAATGATGCTTCCCTCAATCTATTGATTACACCAAATATGACCATGATATTGAGACCCGTTGTAATATTGCTGCCCAACTTCTCTGTGTTTTTGGTTGTGGAACGGATTAATGCCAATGCACTTTTCACTTTCTCGATGAATGTTGTAACAATGCTTGTGGAAGAAGTCTTGTCTGTTACTATGAAAAAATTTGTTGGAAACATAGTTGTTGTGTTAATGCATCTTGAGTTTTATTCCTTGACGAGGCGGGATCCGAATATAAAATGTATTCTCCAGTATCATGAAGACACGGTGATGTTTATTTCAGAATTAAAGATGCTTTTAGAACCATGTGGCTCAAAAATTGGCAAAATCCAAATGCCTGTTCCATTAATCTTGTGCTGAGCATTTGTTTTATCATTTTAGCCACGAGTCATGGAAAACAAAAACCTTGTTACATGCTACAAAATGGATCAGATTCACACATCTCTACTATTTTGAAACTGCACTGTTGTGAGGCACTGTCAATCTCCCTTGGAATCACACCAGACCAAGCTGCCTATGCTGAAGTTCAAAGTGTAGGTTTTATTGCTGATGTTGCACTAAATTTTAACATGGTGGTGAGAAATTATGGACTTGTGATGCTTGGGAATAAATTTTTATGCATAGTTGATAAGTTTGACCGTGATGGATATATGGATGTGGCAGAAAGAGTAATTCAAATTTATGTACAATGGTCAAGTATATGTGCACCAGCAGTCTTGAGTAATTCATCCTTTAACTAAGGGATATTTGCTAATCTTTCAAGATACAAAGTTGGTAGCTGTGTTACATAGAAAAATGGTTGATAGGGGAACTATTGTTGCTTCTCAAATTATGCTCAAATAGAGGAATTTGCCTCCTAAACATGATACTTGGAAGTTTGCTGCTAATGTTGACCCTGTTATGGCTATTCGACATTGGAAAATGATCAATTGGGGAAGTGTCTCTGCTCTTAAAGTTCTAATCAAATGGAAAGCTTTGCCCTCTTAAACATGGCACTTGTGATTATTCATCCTTGAGGACATGAGGACAAGGATGTTTGAAGGGGAGGGTATTGTTACAGGAACAAAGTATTAGTAAACAATTATTTGTGAATTAGCTTATTTTAAGTATTAGTTTCACTTTAAACCATTTTACTCTTTTAGCCTTGATGATTGTATTTAAGAAGATATTGTGCCTCATTTGGTAATCAGTCAAATATTTCAACAATTATCTTCTTCTCTCTAAAACCCTAAAACTCATTCAATACTGTGCTCATATGATTTCTCTTTTGTATTGAATTCTATTCGAAATCATTAGAATTCATACACTTGAGACTTAGATTTTATCGGTTCGTCTCTAGAATCCTATTTTTTTACTGTATCACTGCTACAGGTACTTCAATTGTCTACAATGGTAAAGGTATTCTTTACCTAGAGCTTTGGTCAATTTACTCACAAATTGTTTCAAACAAACCTAATGTGGTTGAAATTTTTTAATTTCAGGGATCATTTTAGAAGTATGAGTAGTATAATGATAAAATTTGAAATTCATCACTACATTCATTGGTATTGTATGAAGTCATGCGTGATATTGATTATGATGTGTTCAATTGTAGGGCTCATTCTATGCATCCTAATAACTTAATCTGAAATGTGCATATGCAGAATTACTGAAGGGTCCAAAAAAGATAGAACGGGTGGAGGAGAAAAGATGAAGAGCTTGTCCGAGTCTTTAGCACAAATAGAATTTCTGAAGTTATTAGTGGTTGAATTATTGCATTTGAAGGTTTTGCAGGTTATTTCTTTGTTTACCCTTTGAATCTTTGTGTTGGAAAATGACTCAAAAATGCATTCCGGTACTGTTCAATTCGGGGCCCGAATGGTGTAGTCCGGGGCCCGAATTGTACCTGCAGAAAGAGCCTATTGGCTCGGCAAAAATCGGCGCCCGAACAGGAGAGTTCGGCGCCCGAATTCGCGAACAACAGGGAAAAATAAATCTGTTTTTTTTTTTTCCCATGGGCCTGGTTTGTTCCAATTTTTGAGGGATGTTTTCCACTATAAATATAAGCCTTGAATCAGATGATTAAGTGTGTAGAAAAACAGGGTTTAGAAGCCAACATATAAACTAGGGTTTTATAGAGAAATTCTCTTGGCAACAAACACTAGGGTTGAGATTGTTTTGATTCACCTTGAACAAAACACTATTAGGATTGAGTCTCTTGGTCACGGGAAGAGATTGAGACTTGGGTAGAATTAGGTTTGAAGACTGATTCTTGTAACTCAATATCTCTTTGTAAAGAAACTCATATCATTATAGTGTAACGGAGAGCTACTCTCTCCCCCAGAGTAGGTCATTATTAGACTGAACTGGGTAAACAATTTCTTGTGTTCTCCTTCTTCCTTTTATCTCTTGCTGTTTATTTTTGTTTGAATTATTTTGTCACCTGCTTAATTGATTACTTGGTATTAATTTGCTCCACGCATCAAAATTATTATTGGTGTGGTTTTCACAACGAATTCACAACACTCTGTGATATTACTGAATAATAATTGTAGTCTGATTCATCTACTCAAGATAAATACAAACTTGGACACGATAAAGTATATGCAAAATCAGAACAAAAAAGTTTAATGAGAAAATGCTTTCATGTATCTATTAAATTATTTACTCAGACATGATTTCACTTTTCGGATAACAAACTCTCTTTAATCCATTTTACCAAAATCTAACACATTACAGAATCAAAATGGAGCAATTAAGCATCAATTTCACGTGCCTTTTGAAATCAACGACCACCAGAGAGAACAGACTCAGCAATAGACGCAGAAGTATACGGCATTGTCTTGTCCTCAAAAGTTAAACCAGAAGAAGATAAACTAAGCGAAGACAAATCTGGCAAAGGTATATCCCTCTCCAAATACTGCACAACTTGTCTCATACTTGGTCTAGCCAAAGGCTCTGAATGGGAACACAACAAGCCAAGTTTCAACACCAATTCAACCTCTTCAGACACATAATTTGTTTCTAAATATGCATCTTTTGCCTCAAGAATGTCACCTCTTTTCCAACATTCAAACACATAATCAACTAGAATTAGACTCTCATATTCTCCTACACGACCTATAGGCCTCCTACCACAAACGACCTCAAGAAGAAATGCACCAAAAGAAAACACATCAGAAAATTTAGTAGCCTTACCTGTTCTAATATGTTCAGGAGCAAGATAACCAACAGTTCCAACCAAATGAGTTGTGTGAGGATCTGCACCATGATCATACAACCTTGAAAGACCAAAATCTCCCAATCTAGCATTAAATTCAGAATCTAGCAACACATTACTAGCTTTTATGTCTCTATGGATAACAACTTTCTCCCATTCTTCATGAAGATAAACCACAGCTGAAGCAACACCTTTGATGATTCTAAATCTTTGACTCCAATTCAACCTCACTTTTGGTTCTTTGTATAGATAATTGTCTAAACTTCCATTCGGCATGTAATCATAAACCAAAAGTAACTCGCTTTTTCGCCTGCAATAGCCATAAAGTTGAACAAGATTCCTGTGCCGAAGACGACCGATACTAACAATTTCTGACACGAATTCCCTTATCCCTTGTCTTGATTCATGAGACACCCTTTTCACAGCAACCTCAAGTTTGGAACTTGGTATCACACCTTTGTAGACTCTACCAAATCCACCAACTCCCAGTAGCCCCTTTTCCCTGAAACCCTTTGTGGCAAAGTATAGATCTTTGAACTTAAATCTATGTGGGCCATATTCATGTTCCCAATCTTCAAGAATCTCAGCAAACTTCTTCCGTTTGATATAATAAATAACCCCTAATGTTATCATGAATACCAAACTTAGCAAAATTAAAGGCAACCCAACAGTTAAAATTTTTGACTTTTTTTTATATGGAAATTGAGAGATTAAAAGATTTTGAGCTTGACCATTAACCTTAAAACTCCAACCAAAAACATAATGAGAAACTGGACTTGACCCTGTTGAAGATGAGAATCCAACATACATACTATTGTTAAGAATTGGAGAAAGATCTTTGGTCATTGATAACGAAGGTCGTGTTGGTTTAACAACATAAAGTGGAGCTAAAGTAACATCAATCTTTTTCTTCACTCCATCATATTCAATCCATACCTGTATAGGCCTTTCACTGGAAAGGTATACAGTTCTGATTTGACCATGATCATCGTAATAGGCTGCAGTAGTTGAGACAGCTGATTTCAAATCATTGATATCAATACCAACATGGTTATAGTTGATATCACCAAACTCAAAATCTTGAGAAGTGTCAAGTTCAACACCAAAAACGTGGTTGCTACTGTTTCCATTGTTGGAATTGTTAAAGAGGCCAAGATATTGATTTGGTAGTGAATTTGGTAGCCCTTTTGTTGGAGAAAGAACAAAAACAATTCCATGGCCAGTAAAAGGTGGATATTGAGGTATTATGTCAAATACAAAAGTAGTTGAGAAAGAAGACACACTTTCACTGGAAGTGTTTTTGAAAACTATAGGATTTGGATAGAAGGCATGACCTATTGCTTGTTCTGTATCATTGGTGAGTCTTACTATGCCTTCTGAGGTTAACTCAGCAAAACCATCAACATATAAATGTGATGATTGGAATTCATTATAGATGAAACTGTTGTCTTCACTTACTACCAATGTAACAAGAAAAAACAACATAAACACAAGTTTGATGAACATCATTATAGTTTGTGAATGAACAATGCTTCTGTAGTTCTATTTGATGTTTATTATTTATAAGATTTTGTGCTAAGTGAAGAAGAAAATACAAATCTAATTTGTGTCCTACTAAGAAATGTCCTGTAACCTAACTTAGCTACAAATTATTACCAAATAAAAGAAACATCACATGGTTACTAAAATTGCCTTTATCATCTGAATCCTACTAAGAAATATCTCATTTAGTTTAAGTAAAAATGAATGTGTTACACATTTGAACCACAAATTTTCTTTCCAACTGTAGTAGTGGGTAAATGTTTTTTCAATTTTTACATATTAAGTGTTTGATGCTAAATTGAATATGTGAAATCAAGACATCAGTGTCGTCAAATTTCTTAAAATAAGTATAGTGGGATAATATTCCAGCTCAAATTAGAACAGACTTTTTTAGAAATAGGATGGATTTACCTATTTTAGATTTTGCTGAGTTCATTGAGGGTTTAGGTTGATGTCCCCCCTCTTTTGTTTGTATTTTGGTTTTTTCTAATATATTTTATGGAGCTTGCTTCCTTGGCAAGTTTCCTTTGTTTAAAAAAAGAAGCTTATATCTAAAACTGTCATTTGGTCTATATATCTAATCTATCTATATACTCTTAATAGCCTGAATTTTGGTTAGCCCTTCCAGCAATAACATCCTTTTTTTTGTTTGTATGAAAGTGCACTTGAAAGGAGAGGAGTTTTTAACTTAAGAGATGAGAGCAATCAATAACAGCCGTTAGATCAACATTAACTCTTCAGATCAATTTTTTGTTTAATTTCCTTCACCGCCAAAGAGGTGTATTGGTACCACTCAGATTGAGCAATCTGCAATTTTGACGCCATTCAAAGACAATTTGGATTCAAATGCAAACCAGACTCAAATCCTCAACAACCTTCCCTTGCCATAAGCAGGGCTTCAAAAAAATTACATATTCAAAGCTTCAAAGGCAATTTGGATTCTAATGCTGTGTTTTTATTGTCTACAAGAATGGTAAAGGTATTATTTACTTAGGGCTTTGGTTAATTACTCTCACATTGTTTCAAACATACTAATGTGGTTGAAATTTTTTAAATTTCAGGGATCATTTTAGAAGTATGAGTATTATAATGAATGGAAAATTTGAAATTCATCACTGCATTCGTTGGTATCGTATGAAGTCAGCCACAATATTGATTATGATGTGTTTGGTTTTAGGGCTCATTCTATGCATTCTGAGAACATAATCTTCTATGTGCATATGCAGAATTCCTGAAGTGTCCAAGAATTTCTATGAGTCAAGGAGAAAAGATGAATTGCTTGTCTGAGTCTTCAGCACAAAGAATTTCGGAAGTTATTTAGTGGATGGCTTTTTGCATTTGAAGGTTTTGCAGGTTATTTCTTTGTTTACCCTTTGAATTTACTGAATAATAATTGTAGTCTCGTTCGTCTACTCAAAATAGATACAAACTTGGACGCAATAAAGTATATACAAAATCAAAACAAAAAAAAGTTTAATGAGAAAATGCTTTCATGTAACTATTAAGCCATTTACTCAAACATGATTTCTCTATTTAGATAACAAACTATCTTTAATCCATTTTGACAAAATCTATCACATTACAAAATCAAAGTGGACCAATTAAGCATCAAATTCACGTGCCTTTTGAATTCAACGACCACCAGAGAGAACGGACTCAGCAATAGACACAGAAGCATATGGCACTGTCTTGTCCTCAAAAGTTAAACCAGAAGAAGATAAACTAAGCGAAGACATATCTGGCAAAGGTGTATCCCTGTTCAAATACTGCACAACTTGTCTCATACATGGTCTAGCCAAAGGTTCTGAATGTGAACACAACAATCCAAGTTTCAACACCAACTCAACCTCTTCAGACACATAATCTGTCCCCAAATTTACATCTTTTGCCTCACGAATATCACCTCTTTTCCAACACTCAAACACATGATCAACTAGAATTAGACTCTCATATTCTCCTACACGACCTATAGGCCTCCTACCACAAACGACCTCAAGAAGAAATGCACCAAAAGAAAACACATCAGAAAATTTAGTAGCCTTACCTGTTCTAATATGTTCAGGAGCAAGATAACCAATAGTTCCAGCCAAATGAGATGTGTGAGGATCTGCACCGTGATCATGCAACCTTGAAAGACCAAAATCTCCCAATCTAGCATTAAATTCAGAATCTAACAACACATTACTAGCCTTTATGTCTCTATGAATTACAACTTTCTCCCAATCTTCATGTAGATAAACCACACCTGAAGCAACACCTTTGATGATTCTAAATCTTTGACTCCAATTCAACCTCACTTTTGGTTGGTTGTATAGATAGTTGTCTAAACTTCCATTCGGCATGTAATCATAAACCAAAAGTAACTCACTTTTTCGCCTGCAATAGCCATAAAGTTGAACAAGATTCCTGTGCCGAAGACGGCCGATACTAACAATTTCCGACACGAATTCCCTTATCCCTTGTCTTGATTCATGAGACACCCTTTTCACAGCAACCTCAAGTTTGGAACTTGGTATCACACCTTTGTAGACTCTACCAAATCCACCGACTCCCAGTAGCCCCTTTTCACTGAAACCTTTTGTGGCAAAGTATAGATCTTTGAACTTAAATCTATGTGGGCCATATTCATGTTCCCAATCTTCAAGAACCTCATCAAACTTCTTCAATTTGATATAATACATAACCCCTAAAGTTATCATGAATACCAAACTTAGCAAAATCAAAGGCAACCCAACTGTTAAAAGTTTTGACTTTTTTTTCTCAGGACGTTCAGAGATTACTAGATTTTGAGCTTGACCATTAACCTTAAAACTCCAACCAAGAATATACTGAGAAGCTACCATTAACCCTGTTGAAGATGAGAATCCAACATACATACTATTGTTGAGAATTGGAGAAAGATCTTTGGTCAATGATAACAAAGGTCGTGTTGGTTTAACGACATTAAAACCAACACTAATTGGAGCTAAAGTAACATCAATCTTTTTCTTCACTCCATCATATTCAATCCATACCTGCATAGGATATCCACTGGAAAGGGATAAATCCTTGAATTGACCATAACCATCATAATATCCTGCAGGAGTTGAATTAGCCGATTTCAAATCATTGATATCAATACCAACATGGTTATCGTTGATATCAATTCCAACATGGTTATCATTGATATCATCAAACTCAAAATTTTGACGAGTGTCAAGCTCAACACCAAAAACATGGTTGCTACTGTTTCCATTGTTTGATTCATTGAATAGACCAAGGTATTGACTTGGTAGTGAATCTGGTAGCCCTTTTGTAGGAGAAATAACAAAAACAATTCCATGGCCACCAATATTTGTATATTGAGGTCTTATGGCAAATACAAAAGTAGTTGAGAATGAAGAAACACTTCCATTAGAAGTGTTCTTGAAAACTATAGGATTTGGATAGAAAGCTTGTGCTTTTTCTAGTTCTGTATTATTGGTGAGTCTTAGTAAGCCATTTGAGGTTACCTCAGCAATACCATCAAGATATAAATGTGATGATTGGAAACCATTATAGATGAAACTGTTATCTTTACTTGCGATCAATGTAACAAGAAAAAACAACATAAACACAAGTTTGAGGAACATGATTATAGTTTTTGAATGAATAATGCTTGTGTAGTTCTGTTCGGTGTTTATTATTATTTATAAGATTTTGTGCCAAGTGAAGGAAAAAATGCAAGTCATTTGATCCTTACAAAGAAATGTCCTGGAACCTAGCTACGAATTATTACTGAAAGAAACATCACATGACAAGGTTACTAAAATTGCCTTTATCATCCGAGTCCTAATAAGAAATGTCTCATTTAATTTAGTGAAAATGAAAATGAATGTGTTACACATTTGAATAAATGAGCACATTTTAACCACAAATTTTCTTTCCATCAGTAGTAGTGGGGGAATGTTTTTCAACGTTGACATATAAAGTGTTTGATGCTAAATTGAATGTGTGAAATTAAGACATCTTGATTATGCTGCGAATCAGATGATGAATGAACAAGGATAAAAAGATATATGTTTGTTTTGACATAGTCAACCTGACTCTAAATAACTATTTGTAAAAAAATTTATGTCCTTAAATATAAGACTCCCTACAAATTATTAAATGCATTTATTATTATCTTTTCTTTCTAATATATCTCTATTAATACTATCAATTTATCATAGAATATGAAAAGTATCATTTAATGAACTTATATACAAAAGCTAATTTAGTAATAGATACAAACATTTCAGACTTTTCTTAATACTCGTGATTTTCATAAAATGTTCTTATAAAATAGGATGAAAGGAATATTTTTCTTCTACAAAAATTGTGACGGAATTTCGAGCCACATGTTCCATTGGTCACATGTGTTGGCAAATTGCGGCGATGGAGGCAAATCGTTGGGTAATTTACTCAGGTTTTAAAACTATAAAATGCAATTTTTGACCTAGTTGTTGTGCAATCTTTATAAACATCTTGGATAATAAGATCTCATTAGAGGAAATATCAAAAACTTTTTCTAGTTCTCTTTGGATTTCACTTTGGGTTTGAGTGACTTGGAAAATGGATAGAATTTAGAGATTGTTCTTGTGAGCTCTCAGATCTAATTTTTTGTAGTCTCTTTGTATCACTCATTTAATATTGGATTGGAGGGCTTCCCTCTTCCTCCAAACGTGTTTCATTTTCAGCCGAATTAGGCAAACAAGTATTGAGATGTTGTTTTTCTACTCTACTATATTTATGCTTTGGTTATACTTGCAGATTTGTTTTGCTAGTAACTAGGTCTGTTGATGTTAATGATGTTGTCGCTGCTAATTGATGTATGATTTTTACATGTCGTATAACTATTTACACGTGAGTATAATAGGTTCGTTTCCGCAGGGATTGGTGTGTCATCATAAGCATTTTAACGTCAAATATCATTTTAAGTGTTTGGGTACAAATTGTTTGTTTGTGTAAAACTATTTTCACTATTCGACATAAAAGTAAAACGAGTAGAGATAGAGCTATTTCGCTTGGGGTCAGAGATATCAACCAAGCGTAACAGCTGCAATCTCTTGATCAAATAACGGATTCTAGATTTTTAAACGATATTATCACAATCACTCGACAATATCATTCGTGTCCAAATGATATCGTTAGTTTTAGGGGATTGTTTAAATGTCGATTTCCCGCACGTTTAAACAATCACAAAGTCATGTGGATCGTTTAATCGACGATTTCTCGCCCGATTAAATGACCCAAAAGCATTAAGTTCTAGATTAAAAGTGATTATCAAATATTAACATCTATGTCTAGCATGATAACTTAAGATAGATTGTTATTCTAGTTCTCAAATCCAAAAGCATTTGTCAATATCATTTTGAATCTCAATAAAACATTAAACACAAGAATAACAACAATATTGAATAAATAAGCTAGAACCATATATTAAATGATCAAAAGATTACATAATAGCTTGTTTGAATACCTCAAGACCCACAAGGGTAGATGTAGCTACATATGTCTATGATAGCTTTGCAAGGAATGAAGAGAAGATGAAGATTCTATGACAAGATCCATGATGTCTCAACAAATCTTGGCTTGAATCTACTCCTAACTACCTTGCTTTGTGTTTCTCTCTCTAGAAAATGCCCTATTCTCTCTCTAAAACCAGAAAACTTAATAAAACAGTAAAAGTCCCTTTGGAAAGAAGAGAAAAATCAATTTATATGACTGAATTCGCAAAATCTCGCTTAAGCGAGGTACATCTCGCTTAAGTGAGATGCCAAAGAATCTCAAACTCTCCAATGAATCCATGCCACGTGGATCTTATCCTCTGGAATTGCTGAATCTCGCTTAAGCGAGCTGGAAGCGAGATGAAGAGCGAGATTGAAGCTGCGCTCGACACACATCTCGCTTAAGCGAGTTGGCTTGATTCTTCAAATCTCGCTTGAGCGAAATGGGAAGCGAGCATGAGGCTTTCTCTCGACATGAATCTCGCTTAAGCGAATTGATCTCGCTTAAGCGAGTTCTGATTGGCTTGGAAAATCATTTCTTGGTCCTTGCTTGTCATTTTCCTGCAAAAGTTGAATGGAGTAAGGCAATAACGCATAAGTAGTAAAATTACAACAAATGGTTAATTATCTTTAGATATCTTGCAAAACAAGTCACTAAAATGCCTAGAATAACCCGTAATTTATGGTACTTTTGAGCACTTATCAAACTCTCCCCAACTTAGCTTCTTGTTTGTCCTCAAACAACAAAATCAAAAAGGAAACTTACAAGGCTTTGGACAAGGTTTTCAACACAATGACAAATTTTAGGTGGTGATTCAAATGCAGATGCGCGGGCAAGCATGAAGTTTTCCATTAATCCAAGCATAAACTATAAATGTGAAATAAGTCTTAAACATAAAGTTTACCTCAAACAGTTCAAATCACAAACACGATTATCTATGAACCACACCTAACACACTTTGTAAGTAGATAAAACAAAGTAACAACAATGGATGAGGGGTAATGTACACACACCCAACAATCAAGCTAACATTCTGATTAAGTTATGTGTCCATCCAAATATCATCTCAAAAAGCACAAAAAGCATGGATCAAAAGGTCTTTCTTAGGGTTATAACTTGGCCGGGCTACAAAAGAAATGACATATGTGGGATAATTGAAATCAAAAGGCCTATCATAGAGGAACATTTCTTGAATCAACAATTCAAACCAATACTTCCCTACCAATCATAATGCATCCTTGGTGATCAACAATAAATTCAATAACCTTGACAACTTATTCTATTTTTGGTTTTTCTTTTCTTTTTCTTCTCTTTTTTTTTTCTTTTTCTTTTTTTTCCACAATTACAAACTTTGAAACTTTCTAAGATATAAACAAATTACTGTTGTCAGGTTACTTTCAACAATTCATCATGATTCTTCACATAGAATACCTCCCTTTCTCCCCAACTTAAACACAACAAAACTCTAATTGAATGTTCCCCTATCCTAAGGCAAGGGACAAAGTACAAGAAAGTTAAGGGTTCAACAAAAAGAAAATATCAAAGTCCTAAAACGAGTCAAGCATGAACTGAATTTAGAAAAAATTTGGGCAATTTCAATGAGCATTGTGCTCATGAAAGTTGACAGTTCATGTTTGAGGACTTGATTCATTTGGCTCAGGTTGGAGTGTCAGATACTCACTCTTCTCACGGGTAGGCTTTATGTGGTCAAAATGTTTCATCTCAATTTCAAAAATGCCTTGATCCTTTCCATGCTTTCATACCATTCAAAACAATTATCAGATTTAACATAACAAAAACAAGTTAGACAATGATTATTGGTCTCCAGCATATAGTATACAATTTGAAGCTACCTCACATTTAGGCTAAGTACTAAGTGGTTCACAAATAAACATGTTTATGAGAAGAACTCGATGAGATAAATTTTATGCAAAGTACTCATTTCAAATTCTAGTGAATGCTTAGAAAAACAGGAAACCAATACCTTGGCTTTGCGCTTTATCACAATTTATATCATCATCACACACCTGGGTTTGCTCAACATTTGGCCCTTCCGAGCACTTTGATGTTCTTGAGCCACATTTTCTTTTCTCCTTTTTTTTTTTGAAAACAAAAGCAAAGGTAAACAAAATTTCTAATCCAAAGCATACTAGTTTGAGAACGATCAACAAGCTAAGTTATTAACGAAAGTTAAACTACTCAAAGCAAAGTATTTAGCACTTCAAACCGTGCTTAAAAGTACAAAATCCCAAAATAAAAAAAAAATTGAAAATTAAGTTCCAACATAAAAATAAAAGTATCAGCTAAAATAAAAGCAAAGACATAGGCATCAATAAAAACTCGATCAACTGGTCACTGATGGGGATCATCTTCATCAAAATACTCATCTCCTTCCCCCTGAACGCTAGGTGTCCTCTCCTCGTCCTCATCAACACCAATACCATGGTCCTCACCCCCTCCATAGAATACTGGCCTGTCCCCAGGGTATGCACAAGACTGCATGTAAAGAGCTGGGGTCATCATCTGATAGGAAGGATCCAAGTGAGCATCATAGAGATGCTGATAGATGCCCTGATTACTCCGGAAGATAGCAGCATTTTGGTCCATGAGAAAGTGGTCCCTCTGCTTTTGCCTCTGGTCCCGCTCAGTCATCCAGGCAGTGAATGTAGAAAAATCAAAGGCCCCAGACTGCTGAGGCACATCTTGTGCCGCTATATTCTGCTGTGGCACATCCTGCTGAGGGGCAGTCGGCTGAGGGGTATCCTTAGGTGGAGGTACACTGGAGGAGGAAGAGGGTTGTCTGCTTGCCGATTTGGCTACAAATTTCCGGATGTATTTATCATCAATAGGAGCAACCAGTTATTCAGTGAAAGGTCCCGTAATATGTACCCCCATGATGTCGGACTAAGCCCATAATAAACCCTGGGAAAGTCAACGGAGTCTCCGCTCCTGCCACCCCACCTAGAGCGACATGTTTAAGCTCCCTGGCAATGATCCGAGCCACATCCACCTCTCATGCACAATGTGCCAAATCAAAGGAGTGACAATCTTTGGAGCAGTGGTGACATGACTCTTAGGCCACACATTGTGGACCAGAAACTTGAAAATGATCCCAGCTTTCGGTTTCATGTCAGCAAAGGCAGCCACTGTGGGGTTATTGGCTTTGGACAACCGGTATCGTCTGCCTGGCAGAAGAATATCCCTCTGAATCTGGTTATGGTTCCAAGTTGGTGCAGCTTCTTCCTCCCCATACTCACAAAGGACAGGTACAGTAGGGTCCTCATAAGGCTGTAAGGTCAGTGGGTTGCCTAAGTAATCGTTGATGGCATCCCGGTCAAAACAGATAGTGGTTCCCCTGACGGTGGTGGTGGCATAGAACTCACACAGGATGTCAAGGTTAATCCTAGGGTGAGGGCTCGGTAGTTTTTCCCATTTTCTGTTGCGGAAAACCGCTGCAATCTCGGCAAACTCACCCTCGGGGTTAATGTGGAAGATTTTGTCATGCCAGGTTTTCTTTGCTTTAAGGTCCAGAAACCGGGCATATGTTTTGTTAGAGGTGAAACGGTTAGGGTCTATGTTCCTGGGTAAAGGTAGGGGACGTTCAATCACGCCAGAGGATGAGGCAGTTGAGGTTTTGCGTTTTTTGTTTTGAGTTGGAGGGTTTTTGGGTGCCATCTGCAAAACAACCAGAAAAACCATATACAGAATATAACAATCATCAGTACAGTATGAAATTAAAATGGTTCAGGCAGAAAAGAAATAAAACTGGGAATTTTCGCTTGAATCTCGCTTAAGCGAGATTAGCAGCGAGTTTTCATGCGAAAACTGGAAAATTTTGCTTGCAACTCGCTTAAGCGAGATTTCTAGTGTTTCGTATGAAAACTCGCTTAAGCGAGGTAATCTCACGTAAGCGAGGTTCATCAGTTCCTGCGAATTTCAACACAAATCCAGTATTTCACAAGCCAAAATCGGTAAATTTTTGACATAAAACTCGTTCCTAATTTCCTCAACAACATTAACGTCCAACAAACAAACCAGAATCACAGCCATTTTCCAAAAACCATTCAAAAACCCTTATTTTTCAAATTTTTTTAATTTGGATTTGATTTTTCAAAAAGCGACTGATTTAAGGCATTTGGTCGTGATTTGGATTCAATTGCAACACAACAACCTAAGGACAACAGTCTCTAATCACAACAATCTAAACTTAACCCTAGCCATTGCTAAACATGATAAAAGCACGGATTTTGCAATTCAAAACAAAAGAAAGGAAAGGAGAATCAAACCTGTGAAATTAGTGATAGAAGATGCGATTTCAAGACGTATGCAGAGAGTTGAATGCTTGAAAAATTTTGTTCTTAGGGTTTGTGAGAGAAGTTGGTTTGAAAAGGGGAGAAAATTGTGAGAGTGAGTTTGAAAAGGGGAGAATATGAGTGGGTAGAGTGGTTGGGCCAAAGTAATGGCCTAGGCACCCGTTTTTTTTTTCTTCTAAAGAACGTTCATCTCGCTTAAGCGAGATTGTCTTGCTCAAGCGAGATTTGTGTTGGGAATACCAACCAGATTTTCAAAAACTCGCTTAAGCGAGATGTATCTTGCTCAAGCGAGATTTGTGCCGAGAGCACAAATCAAATTTTCCAAAAATCTCGCTGAAGCGAGATGTTACCAGTTTTTCTTTACTTTTGAAAGTTTGCTTTTGTCTTGGCTTTGTACACTACTGATGCAAATCCGACATGCAATTTAAACATAAAAATGACTTACAAAACTGGGTTGCCTCCCAGCAAGCGCTTGTTTTACGTCATTAACTCGATGCCTGTTTCACGCCACTCATGGATCATTTAGTAAAATTGTCGACGTTTGCCGATCAACTTCACCACCAAAGTAGGGCTTCAACCTTTGCCCATTAACCGTCCAATTGGTTTTTGTCATTGGATCTTCCAACACCACCGCTCCATATGGCTTTACCTCTTTAATCAAAAACGGACCGGACCACTTGGACTTGAGCTTCCCCGGAAATAACCTCAATCTTGAGTTAAATAGTAACACCATTTGTCCGGGCTCAAAGTTTCTTTTCACAATCCGATTGTCATGATACCTCTTCACCTTCTCCTTGTACAACTTGGAGGATTCATAGGCTGTATCTCGCATTTCTTCCAATTCTTGCATTTGAAGCTTCCGCTTTTCCCCCGCTTGCTCTTGGTCAAAATTTAGAAATTTTAGCGCCCAAAACGCTTTATGCTCTAGCTCAACCGGCAAGTGACAAGACTTTCCATACACCAATTGAAACGGTGTGAAACCCGTAGGAGCTTTGTATGCGCTTCTATAGGCCCATAATGCCTCATCAAGCTTTAGTGACCAATCTTTTCGTGATGAAGATACAGTCTTCTCTAAGATTCTCTTGATTTCCCGATTGGAAACTTCGGCTTGACCGTTGGTTTGAGGATGGTAAGGTGAAGCAACCTTATGCTTGACTCCATAGTGTTCGAGGGCTTTGGCTAATTGCGAATTGCAGAAGTGTGAGCCACTATCACTGATGAGCACTCTTGGAGTTCCGAAGCGGGTGAAAATGTTTTTCTTGAGGAATCTGACCACTGTCTTACTATCGGCTTTTGGGGAAGCGATTGCTTCAACCCATTTTGACACATAATCCACACATACCAAAATGTATTCATTCGAGAACGAGGAAGGAAACGGTCCGACAAAATCAATACCCCAACAATCGAAAACTTCAACTTCTTGCATAATTTGCAAGGGCATTTCATTTCTCTTCGCAATTCCTCCCGTCTTTTGGCAATTTTCACAATTTTGGACATGTTCATATGCATCTTTGAAAAGTGTGGGCCAATAAAACCCAGCTTGAAGAACTTTTGCCACCGTTCTTTGACCGTTGAAGCGGCCACCATATGGTGAGTTGTGGCATTGCCACAAGATGTCCTTGGCTTCTTCTCTTGTAACACATCGTCTCAAGAGTTGATCGGCTCCGGTCTTGAACAGATAGGGGTCGTCCCACAAGTAATGAGTAGAGTCTCGTAGAAACTTATTCTTCATTTGATAATTGAAATCCTCCGGTATGACACCCTTTGCTTTGTAATTTGCCATATCGGCAAGCCATGGCCTCTCTTGCACCATGAGTAACTTCTCATCCGGAAACTCTTCCCGGACCTCTTATTCCTTCTTGGTCACCTCAATGTTTACAAGCCTTGACAGGTGATCGGCCACCAAATTCTCTGTCCCTTTTTTGTCCTTGATCTCCAAATCAAACTCTTGTAGCAAGAGCATCCACCGAATGAGTCTCGGTTTAGAATCGGCCTTGGTGATCAAGTACTTAATTGCTGCATGGTCAGTGAACACAACAATTTTTGAACCAATAAGATAAGAACGAAATTTCTCTAATGCATATACAATGACAAGCAATTCTTTTTCGGTAGTTGCATAATTGATTTGAGCATCATTTAAGACCTTGCTTGCATAGTGTATAGCATGAAAAACTTTATTCTTTCTTTGGCCTAACACGACACCCACGGCATAATCACTAGCATCACACATGAGTTCAAAATTTAGGGTCCAATTAGGAGCCGTGATTATGGGTGCAGTTGTCAGGCTTTCTTTCAAAGTTTCAAAAGCATTTAAACATTCTTGATCAAATTCGAAAGACTTATCTTTGTTGAGCAAATTGCTCAATGGCTTTGCAATCTTTGAGAAATCTTTGATGAAGCGCCGATAGAATCCGGCATGACCAAGAAAACTTCTTACCCCTTTGACATTGACAGGCGGTGGGAGCTTTCCAATGACATCAACCTTAGCTTGATATACCTCGATACCCTTTGAAGAAATCTTGTGACCAAGGACAATACCCTTGGTAACCATGAAATGACATTTCTCCCAATTGAGCACCAAATTAGTTTCAACACACCGCTTCAGTACGATGTCCAAGCTTTTCAAACACGAATCAAAAGAGGAACCAAAAACCGAAAAATCATCCATGAAGACCTCCATGCATTTCTCAGTTAAATCGGAGAAGATGGCTTGAACACACCGTTGAAAGGTAGCGGGTGCATTGCACAAGCCAAAGGGCATTCTTCTATAAGAAAAAAATACCAAAAGGACAAATGAAAGCCGTCTTCTCGTGATCTTCCGGGTTGACGGTGATTTGGTTGTAGCCGGAATAACCATCAAGGAAACAATAGAAGGCTTGACCGGAGAGTCTTTCAAGCATTTGATCCATAAAGGGCAATGGGAAGTGATCCTTCCTTGTAGCTTGATTGAGTCTTCTATAATCAATGCACATTCTCCATCCGGTGACGGTCCTAGTTGGAATCAACTCATTTTTTTCATTTGTGATTACCGTCATACCTCCTTTCCTTGGAACTACTTGAACCGGGCTAACCCATGCACTATCTGAGATTGGATATATCATATCGGCTTCTAGTAGCTTCACCATTTCCTTGCGCACTACCTCTTTCATTGTTGGATTCAAGCGGCGTTGTGGTTGTGCTACCGGCTTGAAATCATCTTCCATCATTATCTTGTGCATACAATAAGATGGACTTATCCCTTTCAAGTCGGACAACTTCCACCCTATAGCTTCTTTGTTGGACTTTAGAATTTCCACCAAACTTTCTTCTTCCTTGACGGATAAGGAGCTACTTATGATGACCGGTTTGACATTACCATCTTCAAGAAAGACATACTTGAGATGTGATGGTAAGACTTTTAATTCCACCTTGGCATCTTCAACCTTAGATTCCTCCTTGGACCCATCTTTCAACTCCTCAAGTTTAGCTTGATGAGGAGGAATTTCCTTCAAAGTATCTAGCTCCTTTAAGCAATCTTCAATCTCTCTTGCTTCTTCGGCACCAATAAAATCAAGTGCATCCGTCAAAGCACTCTCAAGGGGCGTTCGGTTAAGAAATTGCTTCCGATTGGTCATGATGACTTCTTCGGTTGCATCCACTTTAAAGCATGCGCCCTTATCCTTGAAGTACTTAATGGCATCACGAATATTGAAGTGTACCTCTTCATTATCACACCTCACCTTTATAATGTTATCATCGAGGTCAATCATCATCCGTGCCGTTTGCATGAAGTTTCTTCCCAATAAAATAGGCACATCGTCATCCTCCTCAATATCCATAATCAAAAAATTGGCCGGGAACACAAATTTGTCAACTTTTACTAACACATCATCCGCTATTCCTAAAGGCTTTGCGAAGGATTTATCGGCCAATTGCAAGGTCATCCTCGTCCGCTTCATGCATAATTCACCAACTCTTTTAGCGACAGACAAAGGCATGAGATTGATGCTTGAACCAAGATCAAGTAGTGCCTTGCCGACATTGGTAGTTCCTATAGCTACCGGTAGAGTGACTCTCCCCAGATCTTGTTCCTTCTTTGGCAACCTCCTTTGAATGATGGCACTACAGTTTGCATCAAGTTGGATGACTTCTTCATCGTTGACTCTCCTCTTCTTGGAAAGGATATCCTTCATGAACTTAGCATATGCCAGCATTTGTTCCAAGGCTTCCGAAAATGGAATATCAATTTGTAATTTCTTGAAAAGTTCAAGAAACCTTGTGTATTGCCTTTCCTTGTCTTTCTTTGATGGAGCTTGTGGGTAAGGTAAATGTTGAGTCGACACCTTCTTCTCAACTTTCTTCTTTGTTTCCTTCTCATTCACCACATCTTTCCCTTCCTTCTCCATCTCATTCTTTTCAACTACTCCTTTTTTTTTCTTTCATTTTTTTCATTTTCAACTAAGTCTCCTTTATTCTCTTCTTCTCCTTCTCTCTCAACACCTTCCTCCTCATCAACTTTCTCAAAATCAAACACCTCTACAACCTTCCGCTCTACTTCCAAATCATCAACACCTATCCCTCGACCAATCACTTTGCCACTTCTTGTTGATATGGCTTTGCAATGCTCTTGCCCTTTTGGGTTGGCTTGCGTGTTGGCGGTGAAAGCTCCCCCTTGTTGGTTAGCTTGAGCCATTCGAGGTTCTAGATAGAAGCCTCGTTGCTCTTTTGGTTAGCTAAGGACAATTGCATGAATTGGTTCAAGGTCTCGACCGTGGTTGGAGGACGGTTTTGTTGTTGTTGAAGGTTTTGCGGTGGATATTGATAATAATTGTTGTAAGGTTGTTGGTAAAAGTTGGGTGGTTGATAGTATTGAGGTGGTGGTTGTCTCCATGGTTGGCCAAATGAATTTCCTCGTGGGAAGTTGTTATTATCCGGATATCTCCCTTGATTGGAACTACCGGCTTGTTGCCCTTGTTGTTGATTTGGCCTTTGTTGGTTTCCCACAAAATTTATCTCTTCTACACATGGTGGTGGACAATAACCGGTGGGATGATCACTGAAACACAACTCGCAAGCATTCACTTGTGAAGAACCCCCATCTTTTTGGAATTGCTCCATCATTTGCTTGGGTAAACTCTCCATTTTCTTTTGCATTGCGTCCATTTGTTGAGTGAGGAGTTTGTTTTGTGCTAACACCGCATCATTTGTCTCCAATTCAAGAATACCTGTTTTCCTTTGTGAATGATTTCTATTATGAGAAGATTTGCGAGAGTTAAGTGCCATTTGATCAATGATCCTTACGGCCTCTTGTGGAGTTTTCAACATTAGAGATCCATTTGCCGATGCTTCTAACAAAATCTTGGATTCACTTTGAAGACCTTGGCGGAAAAGGTAGATTTGCATTTGACTATCATAACAATGCTTGGGACAATTCCTCAACAAAGATTTATAACGCTCCCATGCATCACAAAGTGACTCACTAGCACCTTGACTGAATGTTGTAACTGCAGTTTTAGCTTCTAGGTGCCTATCCTCCGAAAAGAACCTCTCGGAAAAAGCTTTCTCCAATACTGGCCAATCGTTCATGGTTGAAGTTGGTAGATCCAAGAACCATTCTTTAGCTTTCCCTATCAATGAAATAGGGAATAATCTTGTGAACACATTCTCTTCATCCGCTACACTAGCTCCAAGTGTACCGGCTAGACTATAGAAGGTGGTGAGATGCTTATATGGATCTCCGTGATCTAACCCAAAAAATGGATGAGACATCATAAGTTGAATCATTCCCGTCTTCATCTCAAATTGCCTAGCATTCGGCCTTCCAAGACGAGCGAGTCTTCTTGGACTAACCCAACATGGAAGTGCATTTTCTTCTTCATTACCCTCAGGTGGTGGTAAGGCATTCATTGTGATGTCTTCTTGGCTTCTTGGAGGAGATAACTCTGGAGATGATTGTGGAGATGCAGATGTGGAAAGAGGAGAACCGAAAGTTCCTTCTTGCTGAGCCAGCCTAGCCAATCTCTTTTCTTTCTTTGTTTTGCTGTTGTTCCTACGAGCTGTTTTCTCTATTTCAGGATCAAATCGAAGTTGGTCTTTAGAAACGGTACCTCGCATAAACAAAGTTCAGAAGACTATACCAGATGGTTAGCAATAAAAGAAACAATAAATGATGTATGAGTACATATGTACAAGAAATAATTTTTTTGTGCAAAATTGCTTAAAATGATAAGATTGTTACACTACTTATGACACTATTGCCAATCCCCGGCAGCGACGCCATTTTTTATGTATGATTTTTACATGTCGTATAACTATTTACACGTGAGTATAATAGGTTCGTTTCCGCAGGGATTGGTGTGTCATCATAAGCATTTTAACGTCAAATATCATTTTAAGTGTTTGGGTACAAATTGTTTGTTTGTGTAAAACTATTTTCACAATTCGACATAAAAGTAAAACGAGTAGATATAGGGCTATTTCGCTTGGGGTCAGAGATATCAACCAAGTGTAACAGCTGCAATCTCTCGATCAAATAACAGATTCTAGCTTTTTAAACAATATTATCACAATCACTCGACAATATCATTCGTGTCCAAATGATATCGTTAGTTTTAGGGGATTGTTTAAATGTCGATTTTCCGCACGTTTAAACAATCACAAAGTCATGTGGATCGTTTAATCGACGATTTCTCGCCCGATTAAATGACCCAAAAGCATTAAGTTCTAGATTAAAAGTGATTATCAAATATTAACATCTATGTCTAGCATGATAACTTAAGATAGATTGTTATTCTAGTTCTCAAATCCAAAAGCATTTGTCAATATCATTTTGAATCTCAATAAAACATTAAACACAAGAATAACAACAATATTGAATAAATAAGCTAGAACCATATATTAAATGATCAAAAGATTACATAATAGCTTGTTTGAATACCTCAAGACCCACAAGGGTAGATGTAGCTACATATGTCTATGATAGCTTTGCAAGGAATGAAGAGAAGATGAAGATTCTATGACAAGATCCATGATGTCTCAACAAATCTTGGCTTGAATCTACTCCTAACTACCTTGCTTTGTGTTTCTCTCTCTAGAAAATGCCCTATTCTCTCTCTAAAACCAGAAAACTTAATAAAACAGTAAAAGTCCCTTTGGAAAGAAGAGAAAAATCAATTTATATGACTGAATTCGCAAAATCTCGCTTAAGCGAGGTACATCTCTCTTAAGCGAGATGCCAAAGAATTTCAAACTCTCCAATGAATCCATGCCACGTGGATCTTATCCTTTGGAATTGCTGAATCTCGCTTAAGCAAGCTGGAAGCGAGATGAGGAGCGAGATTGAAGCTGCGCTCGACACACATCTCGCTTAAGCGAGTTGGCTTGATTCTTCAAATCTCGCTTGAGCGAAATGGGAAGCGAGCATGAGGCTTTCTCTCGACATGAATCTCGCTTAAGCGAATTGATCTCGCTTAAGCGAGTTCTGATTGGCTTGGAAAGTCATTTCTTGGTCCTTGCTTGTCATTTTCCTGCAAAAGTTGAATGGAGTAAGGCAATAACGCATAAGTAGTAAAATTACAACAAATGGTTAATTATCTTTAGATATCTTGCAAAACAAGTCACTAAAATGCCTAGAATGACCTGTAATTTATGGTACTTTTGAGCACTTATCACTAATGTTTGAGACTACACTGGCTTTGTTTGCTATTAATATTTGTCCTACAAATCTAAGTTTATTGTTGGGATCCATTTCTGAATTCTCAAGGATTGGCAGCCACCGTGTGGTGAATGGGTAATTTGTTCAAGCGAGCACCTTTGGATCGAAATGAAACATCAAGAAGTTCAATGGAAGCAATGATTTTGGGTTGTAGAAGATAAATATGCAATCAGTTTTGACACAACATAGTGCACGGAAGTATTGAAGGGTGAACCTGAGATATGAGCAAACTTGACACATGCAGATAAGATATAGATAAACAAAGAAAAAAGTGTAATATTTTTTTTTTTAGAAAATTGATATTTGAACAACTTTTTTAAACAATTTTTATGACAATTACTCTTATTATCGCTTTTCTTCTTTCTCTCTCTATTGTTATTGTCAAATAAAAAGAGAGGAAAAAAAGTTTTTAAAATTGGTCGTACAAATATCATTTTTTTTTTTTGTATCAAATATATATTAAGGGATGTGTTAAAAATCAACATTAGTCATCTGTATTCAATACGTTACCAATTGTATACACAAACATATGAATATAAGGAGGGTGTATTGAATTGAGATTTCATGGGATTTTAAAAGACTTTTTAAAAATAAAAAAGTCTTGTGGTATTCAATCAAGACAATCAAGACTTTTTATTCAGGGCAACAAAATCTGGTGGTATTAAAACGAGATTTCGGCTAACTTATAAACTGTTTGTTGGTATTCAAAAGTATACAGATTTTAATGGATTCTTTTATGGAATGGATTTTGTGAGACTTTTTATCTAAAAATACGCATAAGATGCTCATTCAACAATCTCACAGATATCCTTGAGATTTTTCGAGACTTCCATAATTCTTGTTTTGTTTTTGTCTCAAACTAGACTGAAACCATTTTCTTGTTATTATTATTCATAAGTCATCACTGTTTTCCCTCTTCACCATACATTTGAACATTTTATCTTGTTGCTTTTTATTATCGAATGTTTTTCTTGTACACGTTGCATACTTTTCCCTCACTGTTAAATATTTCAGATTTGTTTTTTTTTCCCTCACTGTTGTTTTTTTATCCTTATTTGTTTTTATAGCAGATTTGTTTTGTTGTTGTTGTTAGCAGATTTGTTTCCCTCGCCGGTAATATTTTGTTTTTTTTTTAGGAATTAATATTTTGTTGTTGTTAAATAGTACACTGCTGTGCAACGTTTTGTTATGATTATTAGTATTATTTTAATATTATATTATATTATATTATATTATATATTTTTATTTTTATTTTGAGTAACTGATTATTATAATTATTATTAGTTAGTTCCATATTATAAGTTCATAATTTTTTTCATTCACTCTTGTCATTTTGAATTTTTCTTAAGAATTCATGTGATTCTTTCAAATTTTAAAATCTCATAAAATCTACTGAAATCTTGGCAAATCTGTGTTATAAATCCATTAAAATCTTGTGTTAAAATCCTGATTGTAAAATGTCATTTAAAAAAAGTCTTTTAAAATCTTATAGAATCAATATAATCTCACAAAGTTTTTTAAAATTTGCAGAATTTTGTTTGTCAAAACAATCTTTTAAAATCTCAATCCAATACACCACATTAAATAAATAATACTCAGAGTTGTTCATATTATACACACAACCATTATACAATCTCAACATGGTATCAATAGTTTTAGGTTTTACTATTTGTTCTTATATCAGTAATTCCGACATTACAAACTGTCAATGGACATCCCTTATCTCTTATATGTCTCGTGTTTTTATGTATCAATGAAAAATAACTCTTTCTTTTCTGGTGATATATATTTGTTCCACATTTTTTTGTGTATTAGGGGCAAAGATTACACATGCGTTTTTTTCTTGATTTATTGCCAACAAATATTTGTCTTATGAATTAGTGAAATTCATTGTTTGTAATTGGCTATTAACTTGAGTAAATTATCTTAAAGTTATTTCTGGATTCAAGTATCCTTAGTTATTTTTATTTTAAACTAGCGAAAAACGGGCACTTTGTGCCTGTATTTCCGCTCTTTTTATTGCGGTAATGTTTAAAAATTATTAACAGAATTTTTTTATGAAATTTTTAATTTTGATTAAAAGAAAAAATATAAATAATTGTTGCTATTTTTAATGACATAAACAATAATCTTTATTATAGAAAAAGTTGTTTAAGAGTATAATTAAAATAATGAAAAAGTAAGTATAATATGCAAAATCAGAACAAAAAAATTTAATGAGAAAATGCTTTCATGTATCTATTAAATAATTTACTCAAACATGATTTCACTTTTAAGATAACAAACTCTCTTTAATCCATTTTACCAAAATCTAACACATTACAAAATCAAAATGCACCAATTAAGCATCAATAATCAGAGGTATCACACCTTTGTTGACTCTACCAAATCCAACCAACGCCCAATAGCCCCTTTTCCATGAAACCCTTTGTAGCAAGTATAGATCTTTGAACTTAAATCTATGTGGGCCATATTCATGTTTCCAATCTTCAAGAATCTCAGCAAATTTCTTCCGTTTGATGTAATACATAACCCCTAAAGTTATCATGAATACCAAACTTAGCAAAATCAAAGGCAACCCAACTGTTAATATATACTTAGCTCAGGAGCAAATATTCTTGGCTCAGGAAGTTCAGAGATTTCAAGGTTTTGAGCCTGGCCATTAACCTTAAAACTCCAACCAAGAATATAATGAGAATCCAACATACATTCTATTGTTGAGAATTGGAGAGAGATCTTTGGTCAATGATAACAAAGGTCGTGTTCGTTTAACAACATCAAAACCAACACTTATTGGAGCTAAAGTAATATCAATCTTTTTCTTCACTCCATCATATTCAATCCATACTTGCATATCCACTGGAAAGGGATGAATTCCTGAATCCATAATCATCATAATATCCTGCAGGAGATGAATTAGCTGATTTCAAACCATTGATATCAATACCAATATGGTTATCATTGATATCATCAAACTCAAAATTTTGATCAGTGATAAGCTCAACACCAATGGCTGCTACTGTTGCCATTGATGGAATTGTTAAAGAGACCATGGTATTAATATTGTAGTGAATTTGGTAGCCCTTTTGTAGGTGAAATAACAAAAACAATTCCATGCCCCTAAGAGTTTGATATTCAGATTTTATGGCAAATAAAAAAGTAGTTGAGAAAGAAGACACACTTTCACTGAGAGTGTTTTTGAAAACTATAGGATTTGGATAGAAAGCATTGCCATCAAGATATAAATGTGATGATTGGAATCCACTGTATTTATAGATAAAACAACATGAACACAAGTCTGAGGAACATGATTATAGTTTGTGAATGAATAATGCTTCTGTAGTTCTGTGTGTTCGGTGTTTATTATTTATAATATTTTGTGCTAAGTGAAGGAAAAATTGCATGTCTAATCCGGGTCCTACTAAGAAATTTCCTAGAACCTAGCTACGAATTATTACTAAAAGAAACATCACATGGTTACTAAAATTGCCTTATCATCTGGGTCCTACTAAGAAATGTCTCATTTAGTTTAGTGAAAAGAATGTGTTACACGTTTGAATCACAATTTTTTTTTTTCCAACTGTAGTAGTAGTGGGTGAATATGTTTTAACATTTACATATTAAGTGTTTGATGCTGAATTGAATATGTGAAATTTAATTATCAATGTGTTCTAATTTCTTAAAATAAGTATTTTTTTATTTTTTTTAAACCTGAATGTGTGGACTTGACTGGTTACTATTGATTATTGATTATGCTTCGAATCAAATGATGAATGAATATGTGGTGGAAGGATAAAAGATATATGTTGGTTTGACTCAATTTCATAATCACTCCGTCTCTAAATATAAGACTATTTGCAAAAAAAAAAAAAATGTTTGTCTCTAAATATAAGACTCCTCCACAAATTACTAAATACATTTATTGCTCTTTTTTTCTAATATACCCCTTACTATCAATTTATCTTAGAATATGAAAATTAACATCGAATGCACTTTGATACAAAGGGTAATTTAGAAATAGTCACACACATTTCAGACAAATTTATTACTCCAAAGACTTTTCTCAGTACCCGTGATTTTTGTAAAGTGTTCTTCTAAAAAAGGACGGAGGGAATATTTTACTTCATGCAAAAATCATGGTGAAATTTTGAGCCACATGTTCCATCGGTCACATGTGTTGCCAAATCGCAGGGTGATGGAGGCAAATCACCGGGTACTTTACTCGTGATTGACAGCTATAAATGCAATTTTAGACCTGGTTGTCGTGCAATCTTTCTACTCTAAAGGAGTTAAGGAACTAATAGGGTGAGGGTTGAGTGTTTTGCGTGATATTCTTATGTTGGAAAACAATTTGTAAACATCTTGGATAATGAGATCTCATTAGAGTAAATATCAAACTATTTTTCTAGTTTTCTCCTTGGATCTCAATTTAGGTTTGAGTGACTTGAAAAATGGATAGAAATTAGAGATTGTTCTTATTGTCTACAAGAATGGTAAAGGTATTCTTTACCTAGGGCTTTGGTCAATTTACTCACAAATTGTTTCTAACAAACTAGTTTGGTTGAAAAAAAAAATTATTTCAGGGATCATGTTAGAAGTATGAGTATTATGATGAATGGAAAATTTGAAATTCAACACTGCATTCGTCGGTATCGTATGAAGTCGTCCATGCTAGTGATTATGATGTGTTCAATTTTAGGGCTCATTCTATACATTCCGATAACTTAATATTATATGAGCATATGCAGAATTACAGAAGTGTTGAAGAAAATCGAACGAGTCGAGGAGAAAAGATGAAGAGCCTGTCTAAGTCTTTAGCACAAATATAATTTCTGAAGTTATTTAGTGGTTGCCTTATTGCATTAGAGGTTTTGCAGGTTATTTCTTTGTTTACCCTTTGAATCTCTGTGATATTACTGAATAATAATTGTAGTCTCTCGTTTACTCAAAATAGATACAAACTTGGACGCAATAAAGTATATATATAAAATCAAAACAAAAAAAGTTTAATGAGAAAATGCTTTTATGTAACTATTAAATCATTTACTAAAATATGATTTCACTTTTTAGATAACAAACTCTCTTTAATCCTTTTTACCAAAATCTAATACATTACAAAATCAAAATGCACCAATTAAGCATCAATTAGACGTGTCTTCTGAAATCAACGACCACCCGAGAGAACAGATTCAACAATAGACACAGAAGTATGTGGCATTGTCCTGTCATTAACAAATAATTGGTACCCAAAAGTTAAACCAGAAGAAGATAAACGAAGCGAAGAAAAATCTGGCAAAGGTGTATCCCTCTCCAAATACTGCACAACTTGTCTCATACTCGGTCGAGCCAAAGGCTCTGAATGTGAACACAACAAGCCAAGTTTCAACACCAATTCCACCTCTTCAGACACATAATTTGTTCCTAAATGTACATCTTTTGCCTCAAGAATCTCACCTCTTTGCCAACTTTCAAACACACAATCAACTAGAATTAAACTCTCACTTTCTCCTACATGACCTACAGGCCTCCTACCACAAACAACCTCAAGAAGAAATGCACCAAAAGAAAACACATCAGAAAATTTAGTAGCCTTACCTTTTCTAATATGCTCAGGAGCAAGATAACCAATAGTTCCAGCCAAATGAGTTGTGTGAGGATCTGCACCATGATCATGCAACCTTGAAAGACCAAAATCTCCCAATCTAGCATTAAATTCAGAATCTAACAACACATTACTAGCTTTTATGTCTCTATGGATAACAACTTTCTCCCATTCTTCATGAAGATAAACCACACCTGAAGCAACGCCTTTGATGATCCTAAATCTCTGACTCCAATTCAACCTCACTTTTGGTTGGTTGTATAGATAGTTGTCTAAACTTCCATTCGGCATGTAATCATAAACCAAAAGTAACTCGCTTTTTCGCCTGCAATAACCATGAAGTTGGACAAGATTCCTGTGCCGAAGACGACCAATACTAACAATTTCCGACACAAATTCCCTCATCCCTTGTCTTGATTCATGAGACACCCTTTTCACAGCAACCTCAAGTTTGGAACTTGGTATCACACCTTTATAGACTCTACCAAATCCACCAACTCCCAGTAGCCCCTTTTCCCTGAAACCCTTTGTGGCAAAGTATAGATCTTTGAACTTAAATCTATGTGGGCCATATTCATGCTCCCAATCTTCAAGAACCTCATCAAACTTCTTCAATTTGACATAATACGTAACCCCTAAAGTTATCATGAATACCAAACTTAGCAAAATCAAAGGCAAACCAACAATTAAAATTTTCGACTTTTTTTTCTCAGCAAAAACTGGTAGTTTAGGAAGTTGAGAGATTTCAAGGTTTTGAGCTTGACCATTAACCTTAAAACTCCAACCAAGAATATACTGAGAAGCTACCATTAACCCTGTTGAAGATGAGAATCCAACATACATTCTATTGTTGAGAATTGGAGAAAGATCTTTGGTCAATGATAACAAAGGTTGTGTTGGTTTATTACTAGCACCAACACTCATAGGAGCTAAAGTAACATGAATCTTTTTCTTCACTCCATCATATTCAATCCATACCTGCATAGGATATCCACTGGAAAGGGATAAATCCTTGAATTGACCATAACCATCATAATATCCTGCAGGAGTTGAATTAGCTGATTTCAAATCATTGATATCAATACCAACATGGTTATCATTGATATCATCAAACTCAAAATTTTGACGAGTGTCAAGCTCAACACCAAAAACATGGTTGCTACTGTTTCCATTGTTTGATTCATTGAATAGACCAAGGTATTGACTTGGTAGTGAATCTGGTAGCCCTTTTGTAGGAGAAATAACAAAAACAATTCCATGGCCACCAATATTTGTATATTGAGGTCTTATGGCAAATACAAAAGTAGTTGAGAAAGAAGACACACTTTGACTGGAAGTATTCTTGAAAACTATTGAATTTGGATAGAAAGCTTGTCCTTTGGCTCTTTCTGTATCATTGGTGAGTTTTGGTATGCCAGTTGTGGTTAACTCAGCAATACCATCAAGATACAAATGAGATGATTGGAATCCATTGTAGATGAAACTGTTGTCTTCACTTGCTACTAATGTAACATGAAAAAACAACATAAACACAAGTCTAAGGAACATGATTATAGGTTGTGAATAATAATGCTTATACAGTTTTGTTCAGTATTTATTATTTTTTATTTTTTATTTATAAGATTTTGTCCTATTGCTAGTCTCATTAGGGGCCTACTAATAAATGTCCCTTTACCTAACTTAGCTACGTATTATTATCACCAAAAGAAACATCAATCAGATGGTTACTAAAATTGCGTTTCTCATTTGAGTCCTACTAACAAATGTCTCATTCTAAGCGGTTGAAGGTTCGATAAAGATAATGTTTGGTTTTGACTCAGCATGTTCCATTGGTCACATGTGCTGGCAAATTCCTGGTAAATGATTGATGGCTATGAAATGCAGTTTTTTACCGATTTGTTGGGGGAATCTTTCTATTCTAAAGTTGAGTGTCTTTGAGTGAGATTGTTGGTCACTTTATAGACATGATGCATTTAACCAAATTTTTAGCATTCTTTCTATTTAATTAGTTTTCATATACTGTGTCTATTTGATTTTTTTATCAATTTTAATTATTTAAATCTATTTTGATTCTTTCTACATCTGCTTGTTGTACAATTCACAAATCATGATTTTGATGTGTGATAATCAAATTTGCAAAATTTATATGTACACCAAATACAACTCTTGGGATTTGTCTAAAAATGTAGTATTTAACTTTGGTATTCAAAGTTGGTGGTCGAGCCCTCTTTTATGTTTGGACATCGATTGATTTGGTTTTAATATTAGTTGTATTTTATTCACTTCGTGACTGTTGTGGCACACCTTGTACTATAATAATTACGGTGTCAGTGTTATTATAATTCATTTTTGCATGTTAAAAAAAAAACTCTTGGGATTTGTTCTAAATGAAAGTAACAGCACCCTTGAATCATCAAGGTCGGCTAAGATAAGAAGATTTTTGCATTTAGTATATATCTTTGTAATTCATTTTCTCTTATTCCACTAGCTTTAATTTTAATTTTTATCTTCAATATCTTTGAACTAAATCAAAATAATGGTTAAATTTAAAAAATGATGGCCACCTTTTTTTTGGCCTGAAAAACATGGTGAATTGACCATAACAATCATAATATCCTGCAGAAGTTGAATTAGTTCAGTGTTGCTTTTACATAATTTTTAAGGCATATAATGACATGTGAGTGGTGACTAACTATGACAAAGCATTAGATGGATTTTTCAATGAATTGGATTTATTATTGGTAAACATGTTAAATTTTCATAATTAATTCACAAGTTGCATTGAAAAGTGCTTTACAGTCCTTGAAAATTGTAGTAGAATCCTCTGAAATTTGAGGGTATGCTACTTTTCTTTTATCAATCTTTTTAGACAAAAATAAGTGGTCATTTTTGTAGTATCAAACATTATTGGCTTATTGCCTTTGAAGAATTTGCAGGTTATTTCTCTGTTTAAACTTTGAATCTGTGTGATATTGCTGAGTAATAATTGTAGTCTCTTTCTCCTACTCAAGAGATACAAACATAGACACAAAAGAGCAATTGCAAAATGATAACAAAATATTAACTCAAACACTATATAAGAACATGATTTCATGTATCTATGACACTTCCCTCAAAAAAAAAAATGTATCTATGACACTATACTTGTCAAAAGAAAAACAAATATTACACTATTAACTCAAATACGACTTTACATGTGATTTAACAAACTCTCTTAAATCCATTTTACCAAAATCTAACGACCACCAGAGAGAAGTGAATCAGCAATAGACACAGAAGTTTGTGACATTGTGTTGCCCATAGATGATGAAGGATAAGACAAAGGAAAGTCCTCAAAATATTCTTGGTACCCAAAAGTTAATCCAGAAGAAGATAAACTAAGCGAAGAAAAATCTGGTAAAGGTATATCGCTCTCCAAATACTGCACAACTTGTCTCATGACTGGTCTAGCCAAAGGTTCGGAATGTGAACACAACAATCCAAGTTTCAACACCAACTCAACCTCTTCAGATACATAGTTTGTCCCCAAATTTACATCTTTTGCCTCAAGAATATTACCTCTTTTCCAACACTCAAACACACAATCAACTAAAATTACACATTCGTTTTCCGCAACATTATCAATAGGCCTTCTGCCACAAGCAACTTCAAGAAGAAATGCACCAAAAGAAAACACATCAGAAAATTTAGTAGCCTTACCTGTTCTAGTATGCTCAGGAGCAAGATACCCTACAGTTCCAACCAAATGAGTTGTGTGAGGATCAGCACCATGATCATACAACCTTGCAAGACCAAAATCTCCCAATCTACCATTCAATTCACCATCTAATAACACATTGCTAGCCTTTATGTCTCTATGAATCACAACCTGCTCCCATTCTTCGTGTAGATAAAACAAACCCGAAGCAACGCCTTTGATGATTCGAAATCTTTGACTCCAATTCAAAGTCACTTTTGGTTGGTTGTATAGATAGTTGTCTAAACTTCCATTAGGCATGTAATCATAAACCAGAAGTAACTCGCCTTTTCGTCTGCAATAGCCGAGAAGCGGAACAAGATTCCTGTGACGAAGACGACCGATACTAACAATTTCCGACACGAATTCCCTCATCCCTTGTCTTGATTCATGTGAAACCCTCTTCACTGCAACCTCAAGTTTGGAACCTGGCATCACACCTTTGTAGACTCTACCAAATCCACCAACTCCTAATAGACCCTTTTCCTTGAAACCCTTTGTGGCAAAGTACAAATCTTTGAACTTAAACCTTTGAGGGCCATATTCATGCTCCCAATCTTCAAGCAACTCAGCAAACTTCTTCCTTCTTTTGATATAATAAATAACCCCTAAAGTTATCATGAAAACCAAACTTAGCAAAACCAAAGGCAATCCAACAGTTAAAAACATGGACTCTTTTTTCTCACCAAATCTTGGTAGTTTAGGAAGTTCAGAAATTACAAGATTTTGAGCTTGACCATTAACCTTAAAACTCCAACCAAGAATATAATGAGAAGTGAAAACTGAACCAGTAGCTGATGAGAATCCAACATACATACTTTTGTTCAAAATTGGAGAAAGATCTTTGGTAAATGATAACAAAGGTTGTTTTGGTTTAACAACATTAATTGGAGCTAAAGTAACATCAATCTTTTTCTTTTCACCATCATATTCAATCCATACCTGCATAGGATAGCCACTAAAAAGGGTCAAATTCTTCAATTGACCATTGCCATCATAATATCCTGCAGGAGTTGAATTTACTGATTTCAAATCATTGATATCAATTCCAACATGGTTATCATTGATATCATTAAACTCACTACTAGTAATAGTATCAAGTTCAACACCAAAAACATGGTTGCTAATATTTCCATTGTTGGATTTATCAAAAAGACCAAGGTATTGACTTGGTAATGAATTTGGTAGCCCTTTTGTAGGAGAAACAACAAAAACAATTCCATGGCCACTAAGAGTAGCATATTGAGGTCTTATGGCAAATACAAAAGTAGTTGAGAAAGATGAAACACTTCCATTGGAAGTGTTTTTGAAAACTATAGGATTTGGATAGAAAGCATGTGCTTTTTCTTGCTTGGTATCATTGGTAAGTCTTAGTAAGCCATTGGAGGTTACATTAGCAATACCATCAAGATACAAATGAGATGATTGGAAACCATTATAGATGAAACTGTTATCTTTACTTGCTACCAATGTAACAAGAAAAAACAACATTAACACAAGCTTGAGGAACATGATTATAGTAGTTTGTGAATAATAATGATTCTGTAGTTCTGTTTAGTGTTTATTTATTATATCAAAGATTTTGTCATAAGTGAAAATAATAATATGGAAGTGTCATATGGGGGACTACTAAGAAATATCCAGGAACGGTGGAACCTATTGTAGGGATCATTTGAAAATTTATGCACATGTGAACCACAAATTTTTTCTAACTTTAGTGTACAAGTCAAATTTTTATTTTACTTATTTGGTTAAATATTCTTCAATGTTTACATGTTAAGTGTTTGATGCTAAATAGACTATGTGAAATTAAAACATCAATGTCATCTAATTTTTTAAAATTAGTATATTCTTTTATTTAATTGCAAACTTGAATGTGTGGATTTGAACACTCCCTATTGTTAATTATCTAAGTCTATGACTATGATTTGCTTGGCGGCTAAGTAAATGGGAGAAAGCTATCATTGTCACTTATTATTGATTGATAGGTGATTTACTCATTATCCTCATCTTATTGTTTATATATATATATATATATATATATATATATATATATATATATATGTTTTTTTAGGTGATTTATATTTTATTTTATTTCTTGACAATTTAGCTACACTCTTTTATCACTATTATAAGCACACACAAAAATACTATTATTTAGATTCATTAATTTTTTTTTAACAGATTGTTAGATTTATTGATGTATCTTGTCTATATTGTAAACCTGGTACATAGTTATTAAATGAATTAAAAAATGATTTTATGCTCGTAATAGTAACCAAAGGGTGTAATTGTTTCGGAGTTGAATTCGTGCGTGTGTTGCATGTAGTACTGATGTGTTTAATTAGGGTAGGGATATCTGCTGATTTTATTTTTTTGTTTTAAAAAGTATCAAGATTTTACTAAAAATGTAGTACTTTTTTTGCTCCTAAAATTTGAAACATGAATTGTTCTCGAGATGGTGTGACCTCCCTCCATTAAAGTATAAAAAGCAATCTCTTGTTATTAAGGTGACACCTCTTGAACATATAATGTCCTAGACTTGATATTAACACGTCAGTATAACTACATTTTCTTGGTGTATAAATGAGACAACCAAGTTAAATAGGTAGGACAAAAATATGTTAATATTTGGGAGAAAGGGGTGAGGTGTGGAGGTGGTGGAGACGGTTGTGGATGTGGGAAGAAGAGTTATTAGTGGATGTGGTCTGAAAGCGCGACACTCTTTCTTATAACTGATTTGGCTCCTATGTGTGTGGGTGGTGTGGAACGAGCGTAATAACAAATTGTTAAAGAATTTAGAGTGTTCCATACCACAGTTGTTGGACAAAGTTAAATATTATTCTTTGTTATGGTTGCAAGCAAAGAAAGCCAATTTTGTGTATGGCTCTCAGCATTGGTGGCCGAGCTCGTTTACTTGTTTGGGCATCGGCTAATTTGTGTTTTCTTTGGCTGATTGTTTGTACATTATTAGGACTTTCTTGGTACGCCTTGTGCCGAGAAAACCTCTTTATCAGTGTTAATATGATCCATTTTTCCTTGTTAAAAAAAAAAGTTTGTTAAAATTGACAATCGTTATAAAAGAAAATTAATTTAAGTGATTGAGCTCAAGTCATCAATAAATTTAAAATAACGTGAAATCGATAAGAAGCACCTAAATATGATCTCTAATTATTATCAAATTTTACTTTTATGAGTCATGGAAAATTAACCTACACCTTAGGAATGTAAAAGTTGGATGTAGAAACTGAATGTAGGAAGTAGATGATCTTCTTAACTTCTGTTTTGGCGCTTGTTTTATACATCCAAGATTAAAAGTGAACTTCTGGAACATCTCATAGCCAGAGACAATTTCTTACTATTAAGGGACATTATTTTACTTGAGTATTACGTGGAAATCCCCTAAGGTAATGATGAAGTATAGAAGGACATAGCTAAGAACATATTTTGGTATCAGCTTCAAAAGCATTTACTGATTTCCATGTACTAAACCAAGGAATACTCCATTTACAGTTATATTGACATTTCTTAAGACAATTTTAAATCACAGTATATATAATTAAATGACAGAAAACATGAAACCATTTTAAAAAGTTAAAATTGAATACATGTGACAATAGTTACATGCACAATGAAAATGAATGATCAGAGAGGAATATCAAGGCCTTTTCCAATTTCAAGTCCAATCACCTCAAGTATTCCCTTGTGGATTATCTGCAAAATACACCAGAATCACACAACAACTTAATTAGGAAGAATAATGTTTATGACTAATGGAGGAATGGGAAGGTGAAAAAAGGCTACCCTCTCTTAAATTAAACTTCAGTATTTTCCCTTGACACCCGAGTACACATCATCTCATCGCATTTCAGAGTAAAATAACTAAACCGAAATTTTCAGATGGTATAAGAGTCTATCCGAGATTCAGTGAGTCATGTGTTATTGGGTCACTTAGTTTACACTTAGAATTTGTAGTTTGGTCTAACAAAACCCCACGAAACCGACTTGAGAGGAGAGGATGGTACTCACTTATAAACATTTGTTCCGATCATCTGGTTTAATGTGAGACACTTAACACATCCCCCTTACGCATAACACTATTGGTTTGGTGCGTGGATATAGATTATGGGTGGCCTGGTAGCAGTTGCCTCAACGGATCTTAAACTAGACTCTAATACCATGTTGAAATTGAGTCTAACTCATCCTTACAAAACAAACTTGTAAGGTGAAGACTGCCCCCACTTATAAACGCTTAATCAGGCCATCTCATCTAATATGAGACTCTTAACACACACATCAAATATTCATTCAATCTTGAGCATCGAAGAGTGTGTTAAGAGTCTTACATTAATTATTAAATTTTAGGCAAATGTTAACGTGTGCCCTTGGGGCATATGCTAAGGAATTTAAAATAGAAATAGTTGTGCATTCCACTTTATTCAACTTTTTAAAATCAAAATTTTGTTCTTTTCAATGAAAAACTTTTAGTTTTGGATTCCTTAACTTGTGCCTTAAGGGCAGAAGATAACAAGACCTTAAATTTTAAGATAAAATTTTCCTTTTACCTTTCAACTTAACATTATTTCAAGCCTATCTAATAGCATCAAGGGTCACCAATTCACGGATTCATGCAGTTAAGCAAATCTCGATCATTAATTCAGCCAACATTAGTAAGCTTTGATTTTAAACTCCGGCATCAATACATTTAAGTTGTATGTTGTTTGATCCAGATCGGACGGTCGGACGGTCTAATTTGTTCGACTTTCATTTCTCAATCGAAGGGACTCAAAATTTCAAACCTCTTTCCATCTAATCTCATTGTTTTTTTTTTCTTTCTTTTCATTTATTCTTAATTTTATAACACAATTTCGCTTCGTCTTTTAACTCTGTGTCTGGATAAGGACCGACTACTATGATGAGACCAATCTCACCGCCTATTTGCAGGGTCCCATTTAAAGATAGTGTTAGCTCTGTACAAACTACACCACTAAAATTGGCACCATATGAATTAAACTTAAGACTTTGAGAGGAACACACTCAAGATCCTAAACCAACACGACTAGGCTTACATAAGTAGGGGTGGGAAAAAAACTGAACTAAACTGCTGAACCAAACCAAACCAACAAAAATTGAACTATTACTAACAATTCTGAAAAATGAACTGAAACAATTCGGTTCGATTCGAAACAGTTCGGTTCAGTTTGTAACAGTTCGATAACTAAAATTCGATTTCGTTTATTTTTCTATATATATTTTTTTCATTGGTACCAATAATAATAGTTTGGTTCAGTTCGGAACAGATCAGTTCAAAATACAAACAGTTCAGTTCAGTTATTTTAAATTTAACAAACAGTTCAAATCGGTTCAGTTCAGTTTTCATTCCAAACTGAAACTGAACTATGTCCACCCTTAAACACAATGATATATATGTGAAAGCCCAAATGATATATTGGAAAGTAAAATGCAAAGTGATTAAAAATGAATATAGAAAATACTCACAAGCTCTACTATGAAAGTTCCAATGAGTCCCATCATACAAGCTCTTGAATTCCATATTTCTGCTGTCTTTGTAAACCCAAGAAATGGTGGTTTAAATTGAGGCTGTACTTTTGGAAATTCAACCTAAAAACAATAAAAAAAACAAAAATAACCCAAAAACTTCATAAATAACTATATTTAAAAATAAAAAAAAAATTATTGACAAAATTGATAACTATGCTATATCATAAAAACTAAAAAGATGAAGTGCATACACCAGAAGGAGGTTTTACTGCTTGGACAGTTAAGGAAACTCTCTTCCTGTGAGGTGCTGCTGGTCTGTTCAAGGAATGGTTTTGAAGGAAAAAGACTTGGTGATTTGTAGAGTGAAGTGAAGGAGTTCCTAAGATGAATGATGAAGGTAATTTGGTTGATGAGGTAGCCATGGCAATGTTTGATAACTGCAGACACTTCTTCTTCACTGTTGGGGTTTATCTACTGTTTTTGCTTCTTCTCTTTTCTAGTTTCTTCTTCCACTTGTTTTTGTGTGGTTTGGAAGAAGGTGGGGTTGACACATAGGAACAGGATACGTGTAACAATAACCATGGCATATACTTCTGATTTTCTACTACTATTTTTTTAGAGATTTTTTAATACTTAAAGTCTTGTGTATATATTTTTTACATCTATTCCATTTTCTTAATAATCAATTCTTATACTACTAACATCAGGGAGAAAAAAACTAATTTAAGGGGTGTATTGGATTGAAATTTCATGGATTTTGTGTTTTTTTTCTTCCGGTCAAATAGATGCATTCAAGTGTTAAAATAAAAAAAGTACAATCAAGTTTGTCATGAATTGAAACATTACTTATCCACATTTTAAGAGCCGAAACATCTTATTAATACACAAAAATTTTAGAAACCAAAATGAAACTAATAAAACAAAATTTAAATCTTAACTACCAAACTTTATTTGGTATTATTGTTATGTTGAGTCACCTTGATTTTATAAAAACTGCACTTTGTAGTCTTAACAAAATCACATTATCAACATAATTTTGTCCAACTCATTGTTATACCAAACATATACGGCGTTAAGACTACTATGTTGAAGAATTTTGGTAGAAGTATATACGAGGGATGCATCATTAAAGGGGGATCAAGGGGTGCGATGGTAACATTAATTTAACTTTTTTTTTCTCTGTTTCACTCTTCGTATCACATCACTTTTTTATAACATCTATCACATCACTTTTAATCTTTATTTCTCCGGTGGTATTGTTTTTTTAAATGGCAAATATCTATCGTGTGTGTGTGTGTGAAATCTCCCTTAAGAGTATAAACAATATAAAATTTTGACTACAAGAAGTACTCAAATACGTCGATAACAAAATCAAAGGATCTCTGCCACAAAGTAACAAGAGGTAAAACAAAAATAACACTAGAAAACCATCTAAACTTTTGACATGAACTTATAAACATATCCGAACAAGACGAAGACTAAGAACAAAACTCCTCAATTACCTAACTCATAGACAAATCTGCCACAAGACTTTACTGGTGTCAACACATAATAGGTTCATGATCTCACTCATAGAAGGAACTTGCGTGACCATAATATTTTCCTAAAAAACACTTCCAAGAGGTGAATTTAACCCATATCCATCAACTGGAGCACGTATGTCTTCTTTCCCAAAAAGATGCGAGCATTTCGAGATCTCCATAAGGATCACAAAATAGTTTGTCAGAATAATAAAGAAACCTAAGATCTCATTTGTTCCCCACCTAATTCTAGAAGAATACTAAGAAGACTAGCTAAATTTGAAGGCAAAACAAACTCACCCAACCACCCAAACACATGATATCACACCTGCATAAAACAGGACATATAACATAATGGTGACAAGCCAACTCTACATGCTCATTATCGAAAACACAAGAAATGTCACCTAAAAGAGATTTTGACGAGTCATAATCCTATATTGAAGCAGTTGCATAGATAAAACATTCACCTTAAGAAGAGACCAAAATTTAACATGAAGTCGGTGAAGCATTTTGATATTAATAGAGGGTTTGAAGCATTTTGATAGTTAGCATAGAGTCAATCACATGAGATTTTAAATGAATAAGTTGCAACATTTAGATTAAGAAACCTAAATGGTCAAGATTTGGTGTCAAATACTAATAATATCAAAGAAAATGTAAAAGAATTGTGTGTACATCCAAGGTCCATTTTAGACATCATTTTAAAGTGTTTTTATTGGATGCTCACATATACCATCACATCATTATCACAACCACATTGACGGTATCCATTAGTATCCCGTTAACTCGATGAGTAAATAATAGTTGAACCAAATTTTCAAAACCAAAATAACAACGGTTGTTTTTCTGGAAATGAGGTTTTTTTTTTTTTTTTGCAATTTAATAAATCTAGTTTTTTTTTTCAGAAAATTTAATACTGATTTTCCTATGCATATTGGTAAAAATTTGTAATTTATTTTCTTGCTAAAGGTGAAGCGACACAAAGCTTAAAAAACAAATATCCCCCAATAAACAGACAAACAAATGACATAATAATATATTAATATGTCTAAAACAACAATGGACTGGACTACTATTGAAACACAATTTTTCATTTTTATATCTATCAAATCCATTTCAATTTAAAATATAATACAAAATCAACTACAATCAAATAAACATTCCTACAAGAACATTTCTATTGTCTTATGAACTCAACGACCACCAGATAGAAGTGATTCAGCAATTGAAGAAGTATGTGAGAATGGTCTATCCATAGAAGAAGAAGGATAAGACATACCAAAATCCTGAAAATTTTCACATTGTCCAGAAGTTAATCCCATTGAAGACAAACTAAGAAAACTCAAATCAGGAACTGCCAAATCCCTCTCCAAATACCTCAAAACTTGTCTCATACTTGGTCTAGCCAAAGCCTCACAATGTGAACATAACAAACCAAGTTTCAAAACCAATTCAACTTCTTCAACCACATAATCCACACCTAAATTTACATCTTTAGCCTCAATAATCTCACCTCTTTTCCAACAATCATATACATAATCAACCAAAATTATACTCTCACATTCCCTTACTTGTTCAATAGGTCTTTTACCACAAACTACTTCAAGTAAAAATGCACCAAATGAATACACATCAGAACTTGTTGTAGCTTTACCTGTTCTTGTATGTTCTGGTGCTAAATAACCAAGTGTTCCAACAACATGTGTAGTTTGAGGATCAGTACCATGATCATATAATCTTGATAGACCAAAATCACCTAATCTACCATTCATTTCACCATCTAGTAAAACATTACTAGCTTTAATATCTCTATGAACCACTACTTGTTCCCATTCTTCATGTAAATAAAACAAACCAGAAGCAACACCTTTAATGATTCTAAACCTTTGACTCCAATTTAAGGTAAATCTTTGTTGTTTGGTATGTAAATATCTGTCTAAACTTCCATTTTGCATGTAATCATAGACCAGAAGTAACTCGCCTTTTCGCCTGCAATAGCCGAGAAGTGGAACGAGATTTCTATGACGAAGACGACCGATACTAACAATTTCCGCGACGAATTCCTTCATCCCTTGTCTTGATTCATGAGAGACTCTCTTCACGGCTACCTCGAGTTTTGAAATTGGCATCACACCTTTGTAGACTCTACCAAATCCACCTGTTCCTAATAGCTCCTTCTCCTTGAAACCCTTTGTTGCAAAGTATAAATCTTTGTACTTGAATCTTTGAGTTCCATAGTCTTTCTCCCAATCTTCATGAAGCTCAGAAAACATTTTCTTCCTTTTGATGAAATGAAATATTGCTATAGCTACCATTATAATCAAACATAGTGAAATCAAAGGCAATCCAACAATCATAATTATCTTAGAATCATGCTTTTCTTCCAAAGTCGGTAACTTGGGAAGTTCAGAGATTACAAGATTTTGAGCTTGACCATTAACCTTAAAACTCCAACCAAGAACATAATGAGAAGTTAGAATTGAACCTGTTGAAGATGAGAATCCAACATACATACTAGTGTTAAGAATTGAAGAAAGATCTTTGGTATATGATAACAATGGTTGTTTTGGTTTAACAACATTAATTGGAGCTAAAGTAACATCAATCTTTTTCTTCACTCCATCATATTCCAACCAAATTTGCATTGGTAAGCCACTAAAAAGGCTCAAATTCTTGAACTCATTACCATCAATATCGTAATATCCTGCCGAAGCCGATTTCTCTGATTTCAAACCATTGATATCAATTCCAACATGGTTGTCATTGATATCATCAAACTCCGTATTCATAATTGTATCAAGCTCCAAACCAAAAACATGGTTATTGTTGTTTCCATTGTTTGATTCATTGAATAGACCAAGGTATTGACTAGGTAGTGAATTTGGTAACCCTTTTGTAGGAGAAAGAACAAAAACAATTCCATGACCACTAAGATTAGGAAACTCAGATTTTATAGCAAAAACAAAAGTAGTAGAGAAAGAAGAAACACTACTACTACTACTTCCATTGTTGAAAACTATAGGGTTTGGATAGAAAGCATGACCCTTTTGTTGTCTTGTATCATTGGTTAATCTAAGTAAACCATTTGAGGTTAATTCAGCAACACCATCAAGATACAAATGTGATGATTTGAAACCATTATAGATGAAACTAATATTGCTATCTTCACTAGCTACTAATGTGACAAACATAAAAAACATTGTAACAAGGTTGAAAGACATTGTTAATTTGGTATAATATTTTGCAATATGCTTCTTGTTCTATGATTTGTGACCCTATAGTTATTGTTTTGTTTCTATGATGATTTGCTTGAAGTACATATTTTGAATTTTCATATGTGGCTTACGTGGAAAGATCCTAGCACTTTCATAGTAAAAGGAAACCCCTCTATCTAGGTGTTAAATGAAGAAAGGACCATTCATGTGTTTGTGATTAAGAAAAGTCGAATACATCACTTTCATTTTGATTATTTATTGTTCTTTCTTTTCAAAATCTTATGTCACAATTTAAATTCAAAATCTAAGGAAACTTGCTATGGACAAAAGTAATATTCCTTATGTGCTTGAATTTTGTAGCTTTGAGCTTTTTTATTTTTTTCTAGAAACTTTAGTTATTTTAGAAAATTATGATATAATAATGTAACTTTTTGCACTATATTTTTATTAAGTACGTATGATGAAAATTTTGCATTGAAAATTATAAAGTGTCTTTGATAAATTGAAACCAGAAATTAGTTGAGATTTATAATTAAGATTAGAACCCTTAAAAAATAATTAAGATTATAGGAGTTAGTGATTAAAATACAATAGACTATGGTAATTTAGTCTAAATTTATAAAAAACTATTACACCTTTTTTATATATAGGACTCTCTTAAAATAAAATTATCTCTTAAAAATATTTTTCAAATTTTTAAATGCATTAAATTATATTTTTATTAAATTTCCCAAAAAAATTGATAAAAATAATTAAATTAAGCATCTCTTCTCATGGACAAATTTGAAGAATCAATACCCTTAGCCCCTAAACAAGTTTGATAATACTATTAACTTTTTTTTAACCCTTCGATTCTCAAATATTTCAGAATAATTCATCATTGTTGAAGTTTATTAATCACTTGAGTTCAATTGTTTGGTTGATAATACTATTGGCTTTCTTTGATTAATAATATGTATTTAAGGGCTAAGAGTATTTTCTTTTAATACGTATCATAACTCTAAACCATCAAAATTAATGAATTTGAACCCAATATTTTGCTACACGTAGTTTTCAAGTTGTAACTATCCAATTTATATTGTCAACTTTATTGGTACTACTACTTGATAGCTAAGGGAGAAATTAATAGGAACACGGGAAATTGGTTTCAAGGAAGGTTCCTTTAATTTTCTGATATCAAAGTTTGCAACTAAGGTGTGGACCCACCCTTTACCAGATGATGTAATTCATTCAAAATTTCACCAGAAAAAATGAGACAGAAGATAAAAAAGAGAAAGATAAAAGTAAGAATCAGGAATAAAGCTTGGTTGATTATTTCTTTTCCTTTGTTTTTTTTTTTGCTTGTGCATTATTTTGAAGAAACACTATTTTGAATATAGTATATATTGGATATTGTGAGACGAATAAAGTTGGATCCCTCTTTTGTGTGGTTTTGCCTGGCTATATTTGCCTAAACAATATAGAGTTAGACTGGTTAAATATGGTTCACCCTTAGTTCATTTCTTCTTTTGATTTTCAAATTTAATTTGCAAAGATGTAGTAAGTATTTGTTTCTGTAGCTACAAAATTGATTTTAAATAAACAAAGTGTGTGTTTGATTTTTCCGTTTGCAATACATAAAAGCACTTTTGCACGCTTTCCGATGTGTTTTTGCCGTGATTTTCGGAAGCTCCAAATACTAGCTTCTACGTTAACATGGTTTTTTTTTTCATGATTTTCATCAAACTCCGTTTTACAAATGCCATACCAAACGGACACGAAATGAATTTATGGTTATGCAATGATTGAATGTAAAGTTTTTTTTTATGTTTGGATGTATTTATGTAAATGTGAATTTAACAATAAATTTGAGACTAAAATCAATCGTAGAAGTCAAAAGTTACAAATACTAACTTAAAGTAGTATTATTTCAAGGCTTAATTGATCTGCCGGTCCCTTAACTTATTTCTTTTATTCAATTTGGTCCCATAAGTCTTAACTTTCTCAAACACGTCCCTTAACTTATTTCTTTTATTCAATTTGGTCGAATTTTAATAATTTTAATCCCCTAAAAAAAGAGACCGTTGGATTACGAAGATCTATCAGATTTTATAGTTTATCACCCACACCTGATTTATTTACTTTCTTCTTCTTTTTCCATAATCTTCATCTTCATTCATTCTTCAATCATCTTCATAAAATAAAATAAAAAAACCCAGATTTAATTCCAACACCTAAAAACCCATTCAAAACTCAAAATCATAATCAAAATTAAAAATCAAAATCAAACCCAAAAACACAAAATTATGGCATTCTATATTCTTATCCCCACTCTCTAAACCTTCTTCATCGTAGTAATTAAATTCAACATCAACACAGAAAACTAAAAAAAAACTCAACCAACAACAAGATAGAAAATTGATTTTTTTTTTAAATGGAGAGATAAGTGCAGAAGATGAATCACTCTCCCTCTTCCTCCACAACAAGTTCACTCACACCCCTATCAGCTATCACCATCCTTACACATAACTCAAAAAGTAATGATACAAGTTGTAAATCCATCTCTGCTCCCGATCTTCGAATTCGTTGCTGCCTATATATTGAATCTTCATGTGCACCTCTATTCCCAGTCCCTCTTGATACATAAACCCAGCTTCACGCCCAAACTGCTGGATTTTTGTTTTTGTTTTTGTGGAGGTCGAAGCTTCATCGGAAGCTGAATCGGGCGTGACCAAGTTCGATTTGGATCTTCATCTCGCCGGAGTTTTTCGTTGGAATCGAGCTTCACACGGCGTCCCTTGTGGTAACATTGAGAAAGAGAGAGCATTGTACGTGAGTTTGCGATTTGGGGTCTGGGTATGATTTTGCTATGAAAATTTTGAGCATATCAAAATGGAATTGGTTTTATGTTGCTGGATTTTGCTAGCCAAGCCAAATTTTAAAGAAATTCAAAATCTTATCAAGGTGAATTTGCTATGAAATTGGTTTTATATTGCTGGAATTTTTTTTGTTCTGGTAATGAAAATGGAGTTTTTTTTAATTTTAAATTTCTGAATTTCTGGGTTCCAAGGTGATGAAGGTGAGGTTCAAGATTATGAAGAAGATGAAGAAAGGGGAAAAAGTTTAGTTGTTGAAGGATGAATGAAGATGAAGATTATGGAAAAAGAAGAAGAAAGTAAATAAATCAGGTGTGGGTGATACACTATAAAATCTGATAGACCTTCGTAATCCAACGGTCTATTTTTTTAGGGGATTAAAATTATTAAAATTGGACCAAATTGAATAAAAGAAATAAGTTAAGGGACGTGTTTGAGAAAGTTAAGACTTATGAGACCAAATTGAATAAAAGAAATAAGTTAAGGGACCGGCAAATCAATTAAGCCTTATTTCTATAAACAAAATTAATTTTCCTTCAAATTATCCAAATATGATAAAATCCATCCTTGGTCTTTCATAGAAAGAGACATCTTTGAAGATTTCGAGAGGTTGTTTTGAACTTGAGATGATTGGTGAGAAGCCTTCTTGGGGTAAAAGAAGTAGATTTAGTTTTACCTCAAGAAGGTTGGTTTTCTTGTAGTTTTATTTTTACCCCAAATTTAGTTTTACCCCATTATAAATGTATCAATTATATTAATAAAATAAGATTTTATGTCTACTATTTTTGTTCCTTTATTTTTGCTTATATTTGCATTTATTTTATGATTGCGTATTGAATAAATAAATTTGAATAAAGTGAATAAATAAATTTGAATAAAGACTAATTAAACTCAGCGTGAATTCGAATAAAAATTGCGTATTGAATAAATAAATTCGAATAAAGACTACATACATTCTACATTACATTACATTCTCCGTAAATATATGTGGTATCATCGTGGTGTTGGATTTAAGTTTAATTGTTGAAAGTTTGCAGAAAATATCGGCATTGAAGTGTCGTATACTTAGCGTAGTGATTTGCAGCGCCCATTGAAAAGTCAAAAGAATGAAGAGAACAACACATGTATTCTACAAAATCAACTATAAAAATTCTCACATCGAATTCCCTCATATAAGATGAGTAGTAACAAAAAGGAATGAATTCCAAGAGGTTCTTTTGAGTTTAATCTTACTGCCCTGCCCTGCCAAGTGACAAGTTTCAATTGATAGAGGAGCACGACCAAACTCAAAACAACCTCTTAGAGGTGCATTCACTTTCGTTACACTCATCTTATACAAGGGAATTCGATGTGAAAATCTATATAGTTGATTTTGTAGAATACATGTTGTGTTCTCTTAATCTTTTGACTTTTCAAAGAAGCTTGCAAATCACTACATTTAGTATAAGACACTTCAATACCAACATCTTCCACAAACTAACAAGAATTAAACTTAAATTCCAACAAAATAAAGACGTTACATAATAATGATGTTGCCTATACATAACCTTCTGATTCTTGCGGAATCAAACTTTGGAGAATATCTTTAGGCAATCTCAGCAACGTGACAAACATATCGATCCACGAGAACATGTTTCTCACATCGTCGTCATTCTTTAATTCTAGCCGACTGAACGTTCTTCTCTCCTCGTCCAACGTTGTATGTTCATACCAAATGTATTCCACCCTACTGGTGTCTTCAGGGTTGAGTCCTTGGTTGATTTCATCCAGTTGATCCTTGAGACCTTTTAACGTGACATTAATGTACCGAAACTTGAACATATGAGGATTTCCACCATCGAAGCGTATGCAAACACCGAACAAATCAATCATTGTTGCAAATCTACACCATAAAAATTAAACAATCAATGAAAAACTCATTCAAACATTTTATCAAACACTTGAAATGCAAATTATACATAAACCCTAGAACTTATAACTACAACATAAACATGCAAACATATAAATAATTAAGCAATATAAGTCATTTACATGTAACATTGTATCATTTCTTGCAAAAAAAATTAAAATTTAAACAAAACCTTATAACTAAAAATATATAATTTAAGAGGGAAAATCTAACATATAAACATAAATAGGTTAATGGTGTTTGATTATGAAAACTTACTTGTTATTGGGGTCTTGTTTGATTAGAACTTAAAGAAATTTTGGATTTGGATGATTTGAGAGAGATTTTGGAGATTTTAAATGGAAAATGAGAAAATGAGGTTCGGCCTAAATTTCAGTTAGGAATAAGCAAAATTTATTGGGTAAAGAGCAGAATTCAAACAATTGGATCTGGTTGGAAGATGTCCCTAGTTATCTAGGCCCAAACTTGTATTGATTTATCATTTTTTTTATATAAAAAAAAACATGATAAAATTAGTTATACACCTTTAAAATTAATTTTTGTTCCCAAAAATTTGGAATCAAACACACATACTCTTCAATCAACCATCAATTATTCTATTACTATAAATTGTTCATTTTTAGTTATGATTTTAATAGTTATTTACACATACACAAGAGAGATGAGGTTGATATCAGTATCCTCGTTGAGCAAGATGTCCAACACCGAGTCTTCATGAAACTCCTAAATTAGTGACGGATCTTGACTAATAATGTGGGGGGAGCCAAATATTTGTAACATAATAAGTTGTTTCATATAATTGACACAAATTGATATGTGGCGAATTGGTTTGTAAGACATTATTATTACTGTGTTAGCAATGGTTCAAGTCCAAACTCATGACTTCTGATTTCCACTACGACACTTGTGAAACACTTGATAATACATGCATAATATAGTACTAATACTAAATCTGGGGTCTTCCACTTCACGCATGTTTCGTTGATATTGTGCTCATGTGCACAACTTTCCTTTGGAATGGCTTCATGCTCATAGCTTCTTCAGTAGTTGCGCTATAAACAGAGAAATGATTAATTACTCCATTGTCAAGTTCTATTGAGTTTTTACCAAGTCCAGTAACTTCACAACCTTTGTATACCTTAATAAATTTGAAATATATTCAACTAATTTGCATTTGGTTGCATTTGTACTCACCCAACCCGCCATCAAACAAGAACAACTCGCCTAACCCTAAATCACTTGTTGATCGATTTAAACTAATATGTAATATATTTTTGTTTAGAGTTATGATCTCTTGACTTCATGTCTCGAAACAAACGACGACATTAAGATGCAAAAATATAAAAATTACGAAGTTTATAATTTTCAACGCAAATATTTAACCGAAATATATCAAATCTCCTTTTCCTTAACACAATACAAAGCATCGTCAATTTCTTTTAAGGAACAAACCATCATCTATTATTTTGCACCTAAGATAACTTACTTTAATCTAATCATAGTTTATTAATTACTACACAGTCAAGAACTGTACTCAACAAATATATTAAATAATAGCCGTCAGCCAATGACAGCTATGACTTGTGTGTAATTCAAGGCAATCATGCTTGTAAAATGATTTTCTATGAGCCAGAATTGCCTTTGTGACAAGTTGATGCTCATTGACAAGGAATCCATATTCTATAGTTTCAATTTTCAAAAGAATGTTTACCAAAATAGAAAGTGTTTCTCAATTTTTCTATCCTCAAAGGGAGTATGCAACGACCAATTCTTAGCCAATCAAAGTGTTCTTTGTCTCTTATCTCATGCTTGGCATCTTGGAAATTTGAACCGTATCCAAATTTGTTGTCGTATGCATTAGGCAAGCATGTAAAAATAATTTTAATAGGACCTTATTATTTTCAAATGATTAAAAAAAAAAAGTTTAAATAGGTTTTTGGTCCCTGCAAATATAGATCATTTGAATTTTCGCCCATGAAGTTATTAATTCTTCCAATATGCCACTGCAAAATTTAATCATTTGACTTTTGGTCATAATTAGTTTTTTTTGCTGAGGTGGGCTGTCATTAGCGACGTGGTGTCCATGTGACAAGTGATGATTGAGTGAGGTGATTGGCTTAAATAGGTCCTTCGTCCCTGTAAATATATGTCATTTGAATTTTCGTTCATGAAGTTACTAATCAGATGTAATTATGACCATTTTTCAAAGGCTTAAATAGGTCTTTCGTCCCTGCAAATATATGTCATTTGAATTTTCGTCTCTGAAGTTACTAATTCTTCCATTTTGCCATTGCAAATATTAATCATTTGAAAAATGGTCCTGATTACATCTGATTAGTAACTTCATGGACGAAAATTCAAATGGTCTATATTTGCAGGAACGAAAGACCTATTTAAGCCAACCACCTCACTCAATCATCACTTGCCACATGGGCACCACGTTGCTAATGACATCCCACCTCAGCAAAAAAACTTAATTAGGACCAAAAGTCAAATGATTAAATTTTGCAGTGGCAGATTGGAAGGATTAGTAACTTCAGGGACGAAAATTCAAATGGTCTATATTTGCAGGGACGAAAGACTTATTTAAGCATTTTTCATATTATTAATATTTGCAATGGCAAAATGGAAAGATTAGTAACTTCAGGGAGGAAAATTCAAATGATCTATATTTGCAGGGACGAAACACTTATTTAAGCCTTAAAAAAATTATAGTTTAGAGACTAAAAGTCCTAGCCAATAAAAACATTGAAATTATTAAGCCGGACTTCATGAATGAGGTTCGAATTTCGACCTCTCTACTTGACCACTTATATGTGTGAGTACAATCATTATTTGTTATTCTGTTAATCTATGCACAAAAAAGTATAGCTTAAAAACTCCTTATTTTCAATAATAATTTGTGTAAATTAAGTTTTTAACAATATCTTTTTTAATTTTATTTTATTCTAGAATTCGTTTGAACTAGGTTAAGTCCATTTCCTCAAAGAATTGGATCTTCCGAAGTCACAATTTCTTATACATAACGTCGCATGAACTTGCCTTGAATACATTGGATCAGAGTAGCTCAAAGTAATCTAAACAATCCATTCATGATACAAAGTTAGCTTCATCTAATCTGCTCACATGTATCCTTGAAGACAACCATCCAGATTAAGGTTTGAAGGGACTCAAACTCTAAATCACCAGTATAGATACTAACTCATAGCATCCATCCACATACACACTTAACGATCGTATAAACAACCGTAGATATATTTGGTGCACTCTTACTTGATCCTTGTCAAAATATTTGCAGGTACACTACTACTCGATGAGTCGATGTATCTATGTTCATGTACGCCAACTTCATCTCATCACCGGTCACCTTCGTGGATCTCTAATCCAGTTGGATTAGAATTGAAAACGATAAACACTAGAAGTAAAGGAGTTACAAAACACTACAAATTGTCATAGATACATATTTTCAAAAAGTTTTTATTTTTCCTATTAGTGGTTGGTTCTAATATTATAAGAACATAGATTTTTTTTTTTTAATGTATTTTTTCATCACACCCGATCTTGATGTTTTTTTGGATTTTAAAGAGAAGAAATTGGTATGCATCAGAAAATGGATTTCAGGTATCATACACACGTCAATTTATATTGTTTTTTTTTTCTTGTGAATAAATCATATGTAGTATTATTTTTTTAATTAAGAACATTCATTGTATTTTTAATCATTCCTTATAACACATGGCAACATATATTCAGAAACAAGCAAAAATGATCATCTAAAAATAAGATATAAAAAGTTTGACCAGCTATCTGATTTAGCAAAGGAGAGACAATGCCTCAACAAAACAGGGCGCCAACTATGGTTTAGTTTGACCATAAATTTGATTTTCAATGGAATTGATGCTTACTCTTCCTCCAAATTAGTCTATAACCCTTTTTTTTTTTTTTTACAAATTGATCCTTTAAATTAAGTAATCGAAGCTAGTATTGAAAGATGTAAAATTAATCGATCAATTTCATTTTAAATTAAGACTGAATAATACACCTACAAATCATTAAACATGCACATAAGCACTTTTTAACTGGGTTTGTTGAAAAACGAGTAATGCTAAAAATATTTTATAACTTACATAACTAACTTGTTAAAAACATCTAACTAGAAGAACCATGAGAGTTATTTAACCTTTTATATGTTAAACACTAAAGCAGAAGCAAAACAAGATATAAGCTACAGCTATATATTAGCTTCAAATTCACATTGCTATAAGAGTTTTTGCACTCTACTTCCAAAAAGGCTTTGTAAAACTGATTCAATGGAAATAATTTATATAGTTTTATTCTAAAAACAACTTGATTTAAATTTAGTATGAACTTTCTGATCCAATGGAAATATGCTTTTTTACAGTTTCATTTCAATCCAGCCAAAGTTTGAAAGGAAAATCTATCATCACTAAAATAACTCTACATAAAGTAAAATCAATTCATATACTTTCCAAACTAAACACACAAGCTTTCCAATTTCAATCAGTGTCCAAAACTTTTTACAAGACAACATGTAAAAAAACTGGAACTTGCTACTATTCCAATTTCAGACATCATTTCCAAAACTTTCTATAATCAACACATTTTTTTGACATAATAATGAGATGTTAAACCAAACCAAATTTCATGAGCCAGTCAAAACAAAATCCATCTCAAATCAGTATAATACAAAAGTCACCTTGTTTCTCCTCTAGCATTGAGAAGTGATGATTGAGGTGAATTTCCAAAAGTGATAAAACTAGTATTATCAATATCTCTCTTTCCATTATAAGAGCTTGTACTCATTTGATCAAATGAGTTAGAAGTTCCAAGAGAATTCAAAAACTCATCAAACCCTTCTTGTGAATCAATACCTCCTGGCTTTCTCATTTCATTTGGTAACTCAACTTCTCCATCCAAAATCCTCACTACTTGTCTCATACTAGGCCTTATAGTAGGAACATCATTTGAACATATCAAACCTAATTTCAACACCATCATTACCTCACTTTCAACAAAATCACCATTCAATTTAGGGTCAACTACTTCAAGCACTCTTCCATCTTTGAACCTTTCCCACACCCAATCCACCAATACTAACTCATCTTGTGATGCCTTAGGCTCAATAGGCCTTCTTCCGCAAACAACCTCGAGAAGAAGTGCGCCGAATGCAAAAACATCGGAGCTTGTTGTTGCTCGTCCTGTCCTAGGTAACTCCGGCGCCAGATAGCCTAATGTTCCCACCACTCTTGTTGTGCCGGGATTAGCACCATGTTCATACAACCTTGCCAATCCGAAATCGCCTAATCTTCCATTGAGTTCAAAATCTAACAGCACATTGCTAGCCTTAACATCTCTATGGATTACCACTTGCTCATAGCCTTCATGTAGATACAAAAGACCTGAAGCAACACCCTTTATTATCTTAAACCTCTGTTCCCAACTTAGCACAAATTCTGAATCTTCAAACAAATACTTATCTAAGCTTCCATTCGCCATGAAGTCATACACAAGCAAAAGGTCACCTCTGCGACGACACCATCCGAGTAACATAACCAAATTCCGGTGACGAAGCCGGCCTATGCTAGCAATTTCAGACACAAATTCCCTCAACCCTTGTTTTGACTCATGTGAAACTCTCTTAACAGCCACTTGAATCTTCGATTTTGGCAATACCCCATTGTAAACTTTACCAAAACCACCCTGCCCAAGCAACTGTTTCTCCTTAAAACCTTTTGTAGCTTTCTTAAGCTCTTGATAAGTATATCTATGTGGTCCAACTTCAAGCTCCCAAGCTTCAATAACATCAGCATTCTTGATTTTTCTATAAACATAAAAACCAAATGCCATAGAACACAATACAATCAAAGCAGATCCGAGCGAAACACCGAGTATCAACGAAGTATGTTTCTTCTTAGGATGTGGAAGCTTTGGTAGTTTCGACAAATCAAGAAACGGTGCCGGCCCATTAATTCCAAAACTCCATCCCAAAATGTAATGAGAGCTAGCAAGTAAACCAGTTGAAGCAGAGAAACCAACATACATAGTATCAAGAAAAAGAGGTGATAGATCCATTTGAAAAGTCAAAATAGGTTTTTTAGGCTTATTTGAAGTAGGTGAAAGTGTAACACTAATAAGATTCAATACAGAATCATAATCAACCCAAACCATAATTGGTTTTCCACCTTTAATACTAATATTATGCAACATATCATCATCACTATAATAACTAGCAGTAATAGATGCATTTGAACGCATACTATTAATATCAATACCAACATGGTTATCATTAATATCACCAAACTCAAAATCTTGAACAGTGTCAAACTCAACAGCAAAAAGATGGTTAGAGAAATTACCAACATCACTTGAATTGAGAAGACCAAGATATTGACTAGGTAAAGCTTTGAGATCTTTTGAAGGAACTATAGTAAAAGCCATACCATGGCCACCAAGTTTAGGATATTCAGGAACACAAGCAAGAGCAAAAGATGAAGAGAAAGAGAAAACTTTACCAGTTGTTTTGTTCTTTATCTGAAATGGTTGAGGGTAAAAAGCATGACCTAGTAATCTACTTGTTTCATTTGTTAATCTTATTATACCATTTTTTTCTATCTCTGCTATACCATTTAAGGTTAGGTTTTTTGGACCAACATCCTTAAAACCTGTGTATAGTAGTTGGTCAACTTGAGACAAAACTGGTACAAAAAAGAACAACAAAAATGGTATCAAAATTTGAAGCATGATGAACACTAGAAAAAGATGATGGGTTTGTGAACATGTATATTAATACTAGGTTTGTGTTTTGAGTTGAGTTAAATGAAGGTTTGGTGAAGTAGATCTGAGAGAGAATGATGGAGGGTTATAATGACATAAGGTGGAATGAGTATTAATTGATTACACACACACACATGGGCCAGCAGTTATAGAGGACAGAGTGAAAGTGAAAGCTTTTTGGGGGGTATGGGTGTAAATGGTAGCTTTCATTAGTCTACTTACTCTTATAGTGTTAACTTGTGCCTTTAAGGTACATGTTAAGGAATCTAAAAAAAGAAATATTTCTTTAAACTTTGTGCATTTAATTTTTTAAAACATTAAAGATTAACTTTAATGCACGCATTTCAATACATCATTTCTACATTTAGCTTTTAAACTTGAGGGTACAAGTTAACATTTATCAGGACTAAACAAAGGAAAAAACAACATCCATCTCAATCTTTTTAGTCATTATACTTATTGGGTAGGAAGAATGATTTAAAAATCATTCATTATTTAATAGAGTAGACGTTGAACATTTTAGAAGTGAGATAATTTATAAATGAGAAATGTTAACTTGTGTTTTTGGGTATAAATTAAAAAGTCAAATGTAGAAGGTTTTTCTTGGAACTTATGCATTCAATGTTTTAAAAGTTGTAAAAGTTATACTTTTAATATAAAATTTATTTTTAATTTTCATTTTAAACTTGTGTCATAAGGGCAAAGTTAACATGACCCTTTGTAAATTTAATGTCTTAATGTTTTGGATTAAAGGGTGAGGTTCAACTCACTTGTATTGTTGTTCTGGATACAATATGGTATTGTTGTTCTGTTTACAATATGGACGATTCCACAAACTCCTCAGTGACCTCAACAGTGGTATAGCTATCTGAGTTGTGATCCAACAAGGTGTTTTGAGCAAGGTGTTCAGGCCACAGGTTCCGTTGAGCAACGACAATGACGGTTAACACATAAGTGTATGTGAATGAAAGACCTTCCGTTTAAGTGGTGTGAATGATGAATTGATGAACTCTCACTTGAGAGAAATATCAATATGTAGCAAATGTAATTTAGAAGTTGATATTTTTTAAACGATCAAAAATATATTAAATTCTTTTAATTTTTAATCTCTAAAATGTTTTTTTCCAACATTTTTAGTTTATACTATTGAATCCTAGTAGATTATGCGGCTGACAACTGCATTTAATGTCACACGGTAAAAAAAAAAAAAAAGCTTTTTAATGACATGGAAGATTCATTGTTTAATAATATATGTTTCTATTAATTTATTTATTATTTATAATAAAAATAACATTAAATATTTGAACTTAAAAGTTTTGAAGAGATCTCAAATCAATTCGTGAAATGTATATAATGGTTTACATTCCTCCTCAATCATATGCAATCAATCCGTGATGAAATTTGGAAAATTTTGGGGAAAAAATTGGTGATGGAAAATATTGTTAAAACTAACAGTTCATTAAAAATGGTTAGGGATGGGTGTAAGTGGTGGAGTCTCACATCAAATAGTTAAAAATGTTTAATGTGATAAATTATGAGAGTCTGACACTGCGAATTATAAGATAGAGATGGCCTCCTAAGAAAGAAAGATAAAAAAGAGATTTGATTAATTTCATTGATGATTATAAAAGAAAAAGTACAATATCTTATATAGGCGATGTTATTCTAAATTTTTCTCAACAAACTAGTTAGTCACCAATCTTCTAAAACTAATATGAGTCATCACTAATATTCTAGAACTAACGATTCAGCATTTAATAGCAACATAGTCATTCAACGTTCAACGATGATCCTTTTGAGCCTCCCTAACTCATCGAACTCAACTTGATCTCAAGTCATTGCAGCATATATCCTTGCTAGTATGAGAGTCTCTTATTTAATGAACTATAATTGGTGCTTTGATTTGACCTTTGGTAATGGAAAGAGTTATTTATAAGTTGAATTAAAGTGTTTGATTGAATATTAATGGGTGAGTGAAGCCGTAAAAAAAGATATATCATTGGATCGGTACTAAAAGTAAGAAAATTGTCGTAGACGTTAACCCTTAAAGAACATGATAATATTATAAGCGCCACGTTGAATAGATAAAAATGTTCAATCAAGTAAGTAATTAAGCCAAGAGATCCTCTAACTTAATCGACTAATCTTTTTTTATTTGTCTCTCTTTTCATCCTACCGACCTAGAAGGAAGAGTAAAGGGGAGTAAGGGACCCAATTTCCACTTATCACCCTCATTCGACAAGAATATCTCTATCAATGCAAAATCTAGATGCTCCATCTTAAAACTGATTGAATAGACCTCATTTTCAACCATATTTTGCTATTGTAACATCCTTGCATAAGGGAGAGCACTGTATCTCTTACCCCTTCAACCCTTCCAAGTTGAAATGTACACAAATTGCATGTCACGTGTGAAGTTTTGGTGCTTGAAAATATTGTATTTCCCTACTAGAAATCAAAGAAGGAAGAACGTAATAAATGCAAATTGGCCACTATTGACTTGTATGCTTCTTATTATGTTTCCTTCTCTAATTCGTATCGTCATTTTCTACGCTATTGAGACTTTTTTTTAGCTAAATGGTATCAACACTCTAGTGAGTTGACTTGAGGTCGGCACAATGTACATCTAAAACAATGTAACAAATGACACCCTTAGACCACGAAGTCAATTAAGTTGAAATAATCTTAAATAGAAAAGGAATAGGGATTGTAAGTGAAAGGTGCGAAGACGGCGGTGGCTGATGGCTTTACTTTGAGAGGCGCGGCGACACAACAAAGGGTCCTCGGTCAGACACATTTGTGAGAGATTGAGAAGGACAAAAAGTGTACTCTCTCCCGTATTCAATATTCCCTTTTTTTTTTCCTTAGGTGAATCTCAGCCATTGGTTTTTTAATATACCACATGTCAAACACATATGCAATAAATTTGAGAACTCAATTTTCTAAAGAAATGGAGAGGATCTGAATTCTCATATCCTCATCCCAACTATCTAAAGTGTCATTTGTTGATGTTCCTATTACCTACGTGCTTCAGAGGTTTTTTCCTCATCTCAGTGAATCCCCACAAGATTTATATGATCAATATAAAAATTTATTAATTTCTATTATTTTCAATCAAATTTACAATGAAATAATTTAAAATTCAATTGTAAAACAATAGAAATAAAAGTAGACAGGAAGTTTAGGAAAGATGTATATGCATATTGTGGGGAAAAAACAATTAACTATTACATATATTTAATTGGTGGTTAAAGACGAATAATGTCTCTTTTGTGTATGGTTGCGAGCAGTGGCGGTCGGACCCTTTGTTTTGTTTGGGTATCGGCTGATGCTTTTTGTTGTAATTATTTGACAGACATCTTGTTCTTTGAGCGTCCTCTTTAGTACATCTTGTGCTCTAGAAGCGTCTTCGTTATTGTTAATATATTCCATTTTAGCTTTTATAAAAAAATTAAATATTACATATAAAATACTTGAATATAATCATATAAATTTGTCACATGCGAAATTCAAATTTCTTTTCTAGCAAAAATACTACTCATGTCCTCGAAACCAATAATTACAACTAGAAATTCAGTTAATTGAAGAGACCAGAACAACTATCAGAGCTATTATTCAAAGCAAGATTTAAAATATACAAATTTTGAAAATTGTCATGTGAAAGGTGTTTAAGAAGTCTTTCGGGATAGGCAATTAACGAGTCCTCAATGCCAAAGATTCAAACTCAAAAAAGAAATTGTGGAGTAAGTTCCTCGGAAGCTCTGAAGCTTAAATACTTCAAAATGGATGAAGTACTCGTATTTGATACGTATCATGCACCAATATATCTGCCCTGATATGTATTATGAGAGTATCCGGAGATTAAATTTTATTTATAAAAACAACTATCTGATACTTTTCAGATGCATCGGGGATACCAGAGGGATATGTGGAGGAAAATCGATACGCGCAGATACATGATGTTTATATTATTTTTGGGATATATGTAATTGACTGAGTAACGATGTTTTCTTTGTAATTGACTAATTGTCACTTTCTTTATTATCAATATTACTTATATTTATATACATGTTTTGTGTTCTTTTGTTTGTTTGAGAATGCTGCTACTGTTGATTATCATGTGATGGTAATTTGATTGTTGTGGATTATTGTTGTTCTGCGTCTGTTTTGTTTAGGTTCTGAGCCTTTTTTTCTTTCTTTTGAGTTTTAGCCCATAGATTGTATTTTGAATCTTAACTTGTAGTTTAAATTTTATTATTTATTAAAGTATCCCGACCGTATCGTATCGTATCTTGATTTTTAAACTTTTTCCATATCTGCGTGTCGATGTCGCATCGTATCTGTATTGTATCATGTGTGTGGGCTTCATTGCTTGGAAGTTATAAAGCACATGACATTCATGCAACTTAAGAGTTAGTTTACTAGAAACAACACCCACTAGAAACACATTCGCTCTCCCGCGATAATACTCTCATTAACATCATTGAAAGAACGATATATGAATCTTCACACACTTTTTTCTTTATCTTTTTTCCATTTTTATATTATTCAAAAACTCGTATGTTTTTTATACTTGTTAATTTAAATATATCATCTAAGAACTCTTTTAAGGATTATACTCGAATTTTAGATTGGTATATCGAATGCATTTGTTGGGTTGAAATATTTTTCAAATTAACAAAAATGTTATTTTAGTAAACTATTCAAAGACTTTCTCCCATCATCATTCCTAAAGGAAAAATACACCACCCACAACCCCAAATGAGGTGGCCCCTCACTAATCCTCATTTACCTATAAAAATTGACAGAAATCCATGTCTGTGAGCATCACTAAGTTGATAGAAACAATACATTGTAATATGTAGATAGAGGTCGAAGGTCAAACAAACATACCTGAGACTACTTGAAAAATATATTAGAAATTGATAACCGTAATCTAGCCATTAGACTACTTGAAAAAAATATTAGAAATTGATAACCATAATTTAAATCTAAAATAAATGTTACAATTAAATATTTTTAAAATAAATTAATATAATTCTTGAAGCAATCGTAGTTTATTTCAAAATATATTTTGAAAAATGTTTTCCCCAAATACTCATTGAATTAAAAAATATCTTGTGTATATTGTGTAATATTTAAAAATTACATAAAAATAAGCAAATTTTTTAAAGAAATAAATATATAAAAATCAAGATTATGTATAGACATTTTGACCGACCCATGTAAATGACTCGTATCATTGTACTTTTTTTTTATAAATAAGACACATCTTATCTTATAATAGAAAAGTGATCACATTGGAATAATAAAATATCATCTCTTCTATCTTTCTTTACTCATTCTATTGTTGTTATTGAGGAGTTTCACAACACTGATGGATTATTATAACTAACATGCTATTTTTATTTCAGATATATTCTTATAGCTTACTAATGTTTTCCAAACAAACATACCTGAGACGATTCTTGTCATGCTAATCTAAGACCTTGGATAAAGAAAGGTTTCAACTTCCAACATTTATATGCTAATCCTAACAAACAAAAAATGAGGGGGCTAATCTAACATTTTTATGGATGTCTTATTCAGTTGACCAAAAAAGAGTTTAAGAAAAGTTCCAACTACTCTTCAAGAAAACAACAAACACTGCACAATAGAAATTGAAGAATATTTATACAATATTTTTATATAATATTTATACAATTTCTTCTCTACTTTTTTTATTTAAAATAATTTCCCCATGGATACCAATGACTTAATTTCAACCAAACGAATTTTTAAGACTATAACATGGCAGCCTTATTTGATTTTTAATTGGTGGGGTTGCCAAGGATTTTAGAATACAATTTGAGCCAACACTTTAAAAAATCTTGTGATGGGGGCAGGTGTTGATTGGTAAGGAGAAAAAGCCTCGAAGTCGTCCACTTTCTTTTGTTTTAGAGAGTTTCTTTCTTTTGTTGAACAAACCTAGTTGCTAACTTCACACTAAAAAGATTCTAAAAAATCATTATACTAACAAATTCTTCAATCAGAAAGAAAGAAAAATACTAAAATTTTTGACAAAATTGCGTATACCCTCTCTAAAGTTTGACTATTTTCTTTCAAATTGATCATTTAAATTATTTTCTTCTTCTTTCAAATTAGTCATTTATATTACAGCTCTTTTGCATTGTCACAAAATATACTATGTTAGATATAGAGGGCAACGATCCAAGGAAAAACAGGCCAACATTGTAAAAGAAATATAGCATAAAAGATCAATTAAAATAAAACTTAAAAGATAAACCCTAGAAAATGGTCAAAGTTAAAAGAATTCATGTGTAATATAATATTGAAAAAATATATATTTAATTGTACTTCCTCCGTCTCACAATAATAGTTTTTTTATCATTCTTTCTTTTTCTCAAAATAATTATCACTTTAGAATATCAATGCATCATTTATTATTTTTTTCCATTATTATACCCTTATTTATTGAATTTCATCCAACTTAACTACTCCACTAACTACAATTAATAAAGGTATTTTAGTAAATGATATTAATTTTACCATTGAAATCAACACAATCAATCATTTCCTTAATAACCGTGCACAAACCTTAAACGACTATTTTTAAGAGACGGAAGGAGTACTTTTGACCTCTCTAGTTTTTTTAATTGTGTGATTTTGAATTCTGTAATTACAATCGAGTGGTTTTTGTCTCTTGTTTGATTTTAAACCTTTTAATTTTAATTGAGCAATTTTGACCATTTTAGTTTACATCCTTTTATATTTCATAGGCTCACACGCATATGTTGACCAACTTTGACTAAATTATATGGATATGGCATTTTAGGGTTTGTATAACATTTGCAAAATTGCACAACTAACTAAAAATAGCAACTATTTATTGCAAATCAACAGTTATTTATTAAAAAATTATATATTTAATGGAAAATACACAAGTTCCAATACAAACATACTACTTTAAACTTTTTAACATGTGCAAATTCGCATATAATAGAAAAACCCTTTTATGCATCTCTCTAATTTCGGAAAAAACATTTTATGTATACTAGCGAAAATTAGACAGGCACTCACGTGCTTGTCTTTCTGCTATTTTTATTATAATAATGTTTGAAAATTGTGAATGGTGTTTTTTTGTGAAATTAGATTTTGAGTAAAACTAAAAATATAATTGTTTGTTGTTTTCTAATTATAACAAACTAAATTAACCATGATTATCTATTTCAATGACACCAACAATATATAGAAAAAAAATCTAAATTCTTTTATTAATGACACCAACAACCAAGGTAGTCCAACTGCGAACCAGACCTGTTCCCGGTCTAGAATACCCTAAAAGCCGACCTGCTACAGAACCGGAAAAAAAAACCGAAAACCGGTCCAAAACAAGTAAAACCAGATTTTGGCCGGTTATGAGGTTAGACTGTTTTTTTTTAAAATTCAAAAATGAAAACTCCAGATTTGAAATCAACATCAACGTAAAAGAATCACATCATTTTCAATTTTCTTAAACAGATCTAGCGAATCAACAAATGAGTCTTTTGATTTTAATAAGATACAAAGAAAAAGAGGGAATTGGGGAAAGAACGGAGAAAGATGAGAGCTTTATCTTAGAAGTTTTGCAATAGTAAGTAACAAATGAATGAGCATGATAGGTTATTGTGTTAGAGGAATGAAGGGAGAAAGAAATAAGAAGAGTTGTGAACTCATGGAATGATAGAAATATGAGAGAGACAAATGAAGAATGGAGGCTTCTGTTTGCTGCTACTCATGAAAGTTTGATATCGATAATTTAGGAACATTTCTTTTATGCCCCCCAAAAAAAAAACTTTTATGCCCCCCAAATTTTCCAATTTTCCCTTAATTTAAGCATTTGGTATATATCTACAGGATAGGTTAGGTACTTATATACTGGATTTGTATTACTAAGTAGTACACGATTTTATTTCTTTTTTCTTTCTGTGAGTCCTAAATCGACTCATCACTCTCGAGACCAATTATCATCCATTTTTTTTATCCTTCTCTGCGCATCAAAGGAAAGATAAAATTGACCCATAGTCAAATCTAGCTTGTTCCTAATTTTTGTTCTTGTAAAAGCTACGTTAGAGTTATCTTCAAAGTTAGGTAAAGACACCACTTAATTTAAGTTCTAGTTTCTAGTTATATTATTGATTGGCAATATTATGACTACAATATTGTTGTTGGTCAATATGGCTAACAAGGTAGCGCGCTAAAGGGGGTGAATAGCACTTTTGAAAAACTTTTCGGAGTTTTAATTAAAACGATTTCAATCAAATTGACTATTTGGAAATACACTTGAGCAATCAAAACAATTAGCAAAAAGATAAAGCTATGTGATAGTAAGATTCAATGTAGGATTGAGAAATTCACAATACAAATCTTATTACAATCAAAAGTTAATAGTTCTTGAACAATTTGTAAAGTTTAAACAATTCCAAACCAAACCAATATGAAAATATAACAAGCTATCAAAACAAATTCACAATGTATATGTAATTGAATAATTTGAATAGAATTGAAACCTATTGATCCAAGCTAAGTACTAAAACCTAATTCAAGGAATTAGATTAATTTTGATCAAAAACAACTTAGATCAACACAAGTTTCTATCCTAACAATTAATCAATTAACATATGCAATAATCAAAAGTAAAGAGGATAAAGAACATAGATAACACCAATATTTTTATAGTAGTTCACTTTTTTCGTCCTTGCTAGAGCTATGTCTACTCTTCTTGATGAAGTGCACCTTCACTAAGGTCATCCACTAATAGTAACAATGTTGAATACAAATGTGATTACAAGAGTTCCTTGAAACTAATCCTAGTTCTTTAACACCTATGTAAACACACCCCCCAAACTTCAAATATCTTTTGAATTTGGTGCTCCTTGAATCTTAGAACTCTTGATTACCCGTGCACCCCTTCAAACTCTTCACTCAAGTCTTCGATTCTACGTCCGGTAAATGAATCCCCTACGATTACAAGAATAATAAGAAAGAACCCCCAAGCCCTTTGGAGGTGGAATGAGATTATTAAATTCACTTTGGAACCTTGATTAAGCCCAACCAATTTCCTTGAGAGAATCAACTTACAATCTCTATAAGCACCCTAGAAAATCAATGTGACCCAATGTACAAAGTGATTCTAAGAAAAAATGTTTAATCTTGAAGAATTTTTGAGACCTAGAGAGAATATTTGCAAATGATTCAATAATTTTGGGGTTATGAGAAAGTGAGTATATATAGAAGGAGGGAAAATGTAAACTTTCGTGTAAAATTAACTGTGTGAATCGATTCATTTAATGAGTGAATCGATTCATACCATGTAAGACAAAACTGGGAAAGGGGATAATGTAATGAAGAATGATACGTATCAATCAAGATTTGAAACTATTCAAAATCCTTAGGATGAAGGTTGATACGATTCGTTTTAATATGAATCGATTCAGCCTAAGTTTGAAAGTTTAGTGATACGATTCAGACATATATGATACAATTTAACACTGAATCAATTTAGTATTATGTGAGTCGACTTACATGACGTCAGAGACTCAATGTGATATGATTCAGGGAAATGTGAATTGATTCAGACAGAAAAAAATGCAATTTCATGATATGCAATTTTCTTGGAACACAATGAATCGCTTTGTACAAGAATGCTTGAAATGCTTGGGTGTTTTTACACATTCTAAAAACTACATATAAGACAATCAACATGATAAATAGATAAAACTCATTTGATAAAAACAACATCATCAAAACTATCTTATCTATATAACTAGAAGCTTCAATTGTTCTGTATTTGATACTCAATTTTTGCTATTAATAGATTCAATATAGTTATCCAACATTAGGAACATAGGTTGAATTTAAAGATATGAGAAACTCAATTTTGATACTCTTTTCTTCCTATTTATTTACTGTATTTGATCTTTCACTTTTAGGGTATATGCATAATTGTGCATAAAATATATAAAAAAAAAAAAACCAATAAAAATTATGCAAACTTTCAATGTGATAGGAATAAGTATGAATTATCAGTTAATCAATCAAAATTTAGTAAATATTAATGCTAATTGTTGGCAAAATTGTGATGGAAAACTCAAAATCGCCTTAAAATTGCAAGGTTTAGAAGAAAATTCAAGTGGAGTGCAAAAGAGCAAATAAAAGTTCCAAAATTGTGTTATATCCTATTTTATATGATGATCTTTCCGGTATATAACTACTATAACAAAGTGTTCTATAGATATCTCCCTAACCGACCCCGTATATATCAACCTGAGCTTGTAGCGTCTTGTAGTTATCTACCTAACCAATCCGGTATATATCTACCTTATGTTGTATATAAGGATAAATTTGGTATTTTAGGGGCCTTGAAAGATTTTGGAGGGGCTTAAAAAGAAGAATTCTGCTCTCCCCTGCAAAATACACTCCCGCCCTGCAGGCAGGACGATTTTGCCTCTGCGCATGTTAACTCACGCACGTGTAAAAGTGTGCGCTAGTTAACATGCGCTGCGTGACTTAAATCACACATGTGTTAAACATTATGTAACTTAAGCCAGACACTGCGCAAGTTAACTCACGCACCTATTTAACACGTGCGTTAGTTAACTTGCGCAGTGTCTGTGCAGTAGATGTAACTTGCGCAAGTTAAGTCACGCAGCGCGACTTAACATGCGCAAAAATAAAACTCCCCTAAAAAAAGTAAAAGAAAAAACTAATTAGAAAATATTTTTAAAAACTGCATTAGCAATAATAAAATTAGTTTAACTTCGGTTACAATTTAGATCAATAAATATTATCTTCTTTTTTGGTTTTTTTTGGTCAAGTAATCTATAGTGGTTAGAGTTTACATATTTTAAATATGAAGAAGTTCAGTGTCCGAGGTACGAACACCGAACCCTGCATATAATATGTAATATCCCTGCTGAACTAAGCTCACGAAATAATCAATAAATATTTTCTTATTTATCATATTAGAACAATTAATGAATATCGTTTTGTTTTGCATAACAATTCATCAACAATCTTTTCAGAAAGATAAAAAAATCAATTGTGTTAGAAATTAATATTTATTGCGCATGTTAACTAACGCACGTGTAAAACTGTGCGTTAGTTAACATGCGCTGCGTGACTTAAGTCACACATGTGTTAACGCTGCGTGACTTAAGCCAGACACTGCGCAAGTTAACCCACGCACAAATTTAACACTTACACGAGTTAACTTGCGCAATGTTTGTGCAGCAGATATAACTTGCGCATGAGCATTTTAGTCATTTTAGCTGGGTGGGAGTGTATTTTGTTGGGTGAAGAGTGACATTCTAAAAAGAAAGGTTCATAATACAGGGTTAGTTGATGGGTTGGGTGTGTGGGCCAAAAAAGAAGCCCATGAAGAATATAACGCTGGATTCCTTCTATTTTAAAATATTTTAGTGTTTTCCCCTAAAATAAAAAATACTTTAGTGTTTTCGACAAAAAAAATAAAAAATACTTTAGTGTGTATATGAATTAATATTAATATTTGCGTGTGAGGCCGACTTTGTTAATTTTTTTGGCTTAGTAAAAATATTTTTTTTAGTAAATAATAATAAAAATACCATAGGTGTTACTATATTATATTAAAAAATGTGTTGCAAAAAAGAACTATATTAAAAATAATTTTTTTCACTAGATAATATACTAAAATAATAAAAAAATCACAATTTAATTAAAACCGGTTGAACCCTGATCTAACCCTGGTGGAACCTTAAAACCTTAAACACATACCTACACCGATTTAATGTCCGGTCCGGTTTCGATTACCTTGCCAACAACAATATTTATTATAGAAAAAGTTTTTTTAATGGTATAATTGAAATAATGAAAAAGTAAGTATAAATATATTCATCAAGTTTGTTACACGTTTTAAAAGATAAAGAAATTTTTTGAACATATATACTCATATCGTGTTTGTTACACTTTTATTTTAATATTTGGATTTACTCTTGTATATTTGTTACATGTGCTATTTGTATTGAAAGTTAAGGATAATTTTGAAAAGAGAAAAAATCAGCCTAAAAATGGCAAAACATACTATTTTTTTTTATATATAGTATAAAAGATAATACTCGTGCAAAGACACTCGTTTTCATAAGATTAAAAAGATGTTTACATCTTAAAATACAGGGAAATGTTAACTAGTGCCCGAAGGCACTAGTTAAGAATCTTAAAGGACAATTTTTTATGAAATTTTGTGTAATCAATGCATTGGAAATTGAAAACTTTGACATTTTTAAAAAATAATTAATTAATTTAAAATGCTTAAAGAGTGTCCCGAAAATACTCGTTAACAAAAACCCTAAAATATATTACTCGAAAAGATTCATACTTCTGATAATGCCATTGATATGTTAACCAAATGGGTAATTGGTGACACGTTCAAGCATTGCTTGCACTTGACATATTTTTTTCTTTCTCTATTTAAAATTCTTATCTTGATTATGAGATTGGCAAGAAAACTACAAAATAGGATAAAAGATAACTATTGATTGACTCCTATAAAATATAATTTAAAATATGAAATTAAAATCTAATAAATATAAATGTAAATATTTTTTTATATTGAATTAAAATAAAATATTAATAATTAATTTATTAAACTTAAAATATTTAAACATAAATTATTATTAAAAGCTACTAAAACATGACTTTAATTTAAATTGTTTTTATCAAGTTAGCCAATTCACATACCTTCACATTTTCTTTCTAAATCTCACTTTTGCCTTAAATTTTTTACAAAAAATAATTGAGCTAAAAACTTTAGGAATTTGAAAATTATAAAATTATAAGCAACAAGTAAAAAACGCATGAAACATGTATGAAACCGATCAATTTAGTGACCAAGCAACCATCTAGAGTCTAAGACATTTCGTATTGTATAATACAAAATCATTCTCGAATTGTTTTAGATCAGAGACATAAGAAAGATATGCAATGTTGAATACTACGGATTTACTCAGATGATGGTCTGGAACGATGATGATGTGAGAAGAACGTCCTCTATACTTGGCTAGTATAGTTCAAAGTGATAGATCGAGTTAGACACTTCCTTAGTCATATCTTTTCATGACATTGGGGAAGATTTGATCCAGCTGAGACATACGAAGAAATTAGGGATTTCATGGATATATTTGATAAAGGGTTTAGTTTGGTTGTTCCATAATCTTGTTTATGTTTAATTGTGTTGTTTTACGTTGTTGAATTATGATGTTGAAATTGTTATGTTTAATGTATGTTGTAGTTGTAGAATTTGATTTAATGACAGTTTTTTTAACTTTGTGTTATGTGTAACACCCCGAAATCCCAACTTAAAAATTTCATTCAAATAATCAGAGTATATCACAATAAATCAGGATGTCACATTTCATAAAATCTTTTAAATCAAGTCGAATAATAATTTATCCTTAAACAATGTTCAAACATAGCAGCGGAATTCATAGACTTCTCAAAATCTTAAATAAATAATTCTTGGCACAAAAGCCTCATAAAACATCTCAAATTAAGGTTGCGTCGCAAACATCATCATTAGTCAACATGATACATAAAGGAATAGAAATAATGATAAATCCCCATCCCGTTACGTATCAGAGCTCCTAAGACTCCACAATAACCTCTCACGTCATCGAACCTAAGCTTAGTCACCTGCACTTGCCCACAAGGCGGCAATTCCAACAGAAGGGGTGAGATTCACAACAATTATATTAACATATAATTCAAATAGTCATGCTTAACAATAGCAACAATAATCATCATATATAACTGAAAACATCTCAAACATCTACGTATTATAAGTCATCTCAGAACATCCTCACATAACAAACGTCTCATAACATCTCAGACACAAGACCCGACAATGAAACTCTAACATCTTAACATCATGCATGTGGTACCAATATTTTAGCTTTAATAAGCTTCACCGTCGCTTTGAGCAAATGCTCCACCGTCGCTTTGAGCAAAAGCTCCACCGTCCCAAATTATGCAAATGCATGGACTCGACTCATATACTTAAATAAGTTAATACACAACATCTTAACATCATACACGACTCTTTATCGGCACATGCAATTGTAACAGTACATGACAGCAACTCAGTACACTTAACATATGTATATACAGCACAAAGTTATCATCGCAACATCATTTATACTTCATTCATAAACTTCGCTTATTAAGCATTTAATCATAGATTAACGCCAACACTTAAATATCATCTCACAGCGTCATTATAGGTTCTAACTAGGTATTAAACATCTCTAATACTATCCAAAAGTCTACCCTCAAAGCCTCGCTCAAAACAGAGTTCTAAAACTCAAGTTATAGTGGTCTGAAACCACATTGCTCGCTATGGCGAGTGGGTCTGCTCGCCACGGCGAGCTACTTAAATTGCATTTTGCCACTTGCTCGCTACGGCGAGTGATTTGCTCGCCTCGCGCACACTAAAGGTGTTGCTCGCCACGGCGAGCTCAGCTGCTCGCCTCGCGAGTGAATACCTAACTGCTCGCCACGGCGAGCTATCGCAGAGGGGTTACGGGTTCGCTCGAAACCCCGCCAAAATTCGTCCAATTCTCCATGTTATGCTTCTAATCTATCAGAATTATAGTCCTAGTGATTAATCTAGGTTCTGTAACAGGTTTCTACACCAATTCACGTCATTCTCTCATCAATTCATCATAAAATCTACAAAACCCTAACTTATGAAATCCCTCAAACTCTCCTTCAATTCCTATGTTAATCACAATTAGATGAATTACAGTAAATACAATTGAAGTTAGGCTCACCCTTACCTGGTATGTTCGCAAAATTGAGGTTCTCTTTTCTCTGGCCACTTTTCTCCCTTTTTGCAAAAGTCTGTAACGTACTGACTGTTTCTCTCTAAACCTAACTTCCTTTTACACCTCTCACTAATCTCACTTATCCCCACAACTTTATCTTATTTATGAAAACAACCTCATCTCCCAAAATTATTGTTATTATATCCCATCTTAATTTTCATATAAATATATATATATATATATATATATATATATATATATATATATATATATATATCATCACATATTTTATTTTATTAAACAATAAAATAAACATCCCACCACAACATCATCTCATACGTCACAAACATCATTAAAATCATATAATATATAATAATATACTATATACTCTAATAAAATAATTAAATAAATAAAGTGGGCGTTACAACTCTCCCCCACTTAAAGGATTTTCGTCCTCGAAAATTTTACCTCGATTAAACAACTCTGGATATGACTCCAGCATCTTACTTTCAAGCTCCCAAGTTAAGCTTTCACCGGTCGCTCCACTCCAAACAACTCTCACCAGAGGTATCTCCTTGCCTCTCAACAACTTCACTTTGTGATCATCGATCCTTAAGGGTAGAGTTTCAACCGTAAGGTTGTCTCTTACTTGTACATCGTCACTTTGGATCACATGAGATGGATCCGGAACGTACTTCCTCAGTTGCGCCACATGAAAAACATCGTGCAAATTCGATAGATGCGGTGGTAATCCAACACGATATGCTACTGTCTCAATCCTCTCTGATATCTGATACGGACCAATAAACTTTGGAGTCAACTTCTTCGACTTTAAGGCACGACCTACACCGGTCATTGGAGTAACTCGCAAAAACACATGATCTCCCTCTTGGAACTCAAGGTCCTTTCTACGCTTGTCATGATAACTCTTTTGTCGACTCTGCGACGCTTTCATATTCTCTTGAATCATTCTTACCTTCTCAGTGGTTTGTTGCACAATCTCCGGTCCTAAAACCACACTTTCACCCGACTCAAACCAACACAACGGGGTTCTACATCTTCTTCCGTACAAAGCCTCGAAAGGTGCCATTCCAATACTAGAATGGTAACTGTTATTATAAGTGAACTCTATCAACGGAAGATGATTATCTCACGCTCCTCCTTGTTCAAGTACACACACTCTCAACAAGTCTTCCAACGATTGAATCCTCCTCTCGGATTGACCATCTGTCTGCGGATGATACGCCGAGCTCAACTTCAACTGCGACCCTAAAGCTTCTTGCAAACTTTTCCAGAATCTAGAAGTAAATCTTGGATCTCTATCTGACACAATGCTCGAAGGAACACCATGTAATCTTACTATTTCTTGAATGTAAATCTCTGCTAACCGAACCATAGGAAAAGTGATATTGATCGGTAGGAAATGAACTGACTTGGTTAACCTATCAACAATCACCCAAATAGCATCGTTCCCTCTTGGAGTAGTTGGCAAACTCGTCACAAAATCCATGGATATGCTATCCCATTTCCACTCTGGCACATCCAACGGTACCATCCTACCAGCAGGTTTCTGATGTTCTATCTTCGATTTCTGACAAACTAGACAAGAATACACAAATTGTGCCACACCACGTTTCAATCCAGACCACCAAAACAACTTCTTCAAATCATGATACATCTTCGTAGCTCCTGGGTGAATACTCAAGCTACTTCTATGGCTCTCTTCAAGGATTGCCTTCTTCATCTCATCGTTGTCCGGAATACATATTCTACCTCGGAACCTCAACACACTGTCATCATCGACTCTAAAGTCACCATCTGCAGTCTGGTTACTCACAACAAGTAAATCTACAAACTTAACATCTTCTTTCTGCGCTTCTTTAATATTTTTCAGAAACTCATTGTCAATCTTCAACATTCCTAGCTTTACACTCTGATGTGATCTTTCACAAACCAAACTCAAGTCTCTGAATTGTTCCAATAGTTTGAACTATTCCGCCATCATAGCAGACATATGCAACGTCTTCCTACTCAAGGCATCAACAACTACGTTAGCCTTACCCGGATGGTAATTCAAATCAAAATCATAATCCTTCAATAACTCGAGCCATCTCCTCTGTCTCATATTTAATTCTTTCTGATCAAACAGGTACTTCAAGCTCTTGTGATCACTAAACACTTCAAACCTCGAACCATACAAATAGTGTCTCCAAATTTTCAACACAAATACCACTGCAGCCAACTCAAGATCATGGGTAGGATAATTTCGTTCATGAATCCTCAACTGCCTGGATGCATAAGCAACCACTTTATCGTCTTGCATCAGTACACCACCTAAACCCATCTTAGACGCATCACAATACACCACAAAAGGTACTTCAGGCTTTGGCAAAATTAAGACTGGAGCTGTCGTCAACCGCTTCTTCAACTCATTGAAGCTACTCTCACATTGAGCATCCCACACAAAGGATTTACCTTTACACGTCAACTGCGTTAACGGAAGTGCCAACTTAGAAAACCCTTCTATAAACCTTCTATAGTAACCTGCCAATCCCAAAAAGCTTCTAATCTCAGTAACCGACCTCGGTGTCTCCCATTGCGACACTGCTTCAACTTTAGATGGATCAACTGCTATTCCATCAACGGAAATAATATGACCGAGAAAACTAACTTCCTTCAACCAGAACTCACACTTAGACAATTTAGCATACAACTTCTTTTCTTTCAATACTTGCAAGACAATCTTCAAATGTTCAGCATGTTCTTCCTCGGATTTAGAATATATTAGAATGTCGTCAATAAACACAACCACAAAACGATCCAAAAATGCCTGGAAGGTCCGATTCATATACTCCATAAATACTCCCGGCGCGTTCGTAACACTGAAAGGCATCACTTTATACTCATAATGACCATATCGAGTTCTAAAGGCCGTCTTCTGCATATCTTCATCCTTCACTTTTATCTGATGATAACCCGACCTTAAGTCAATCTTGCTAAACACACGTGCACCCACTAACTGATCCATCAAATCATCAATCCTCGGAAGTGGGTACCTATTCTTTATAGTTACCTTGTTCAACTGACGGTAGTCAATACACAACCTCATACTCTCATCTTTCTTCTTCACTAGCAATACAGGCACTCCCCAAGGTGAAACGCTTGGTCTTATAAACTTCTTCTAAAAGCAGATCCTCCAATTGCTTCTTTAACTCAGCTAACTCAGAAGCTGACATACGGTAAGGTGTCATAGACACAGGCTTCGTTCCAGGAACAAGATCAATCGCAAATTCAACTTCTCTTTCAAGAGGCACATCAGGAATTTCATCAGGGAATACTTCAGGAAACTCACACACCACTTGCAATTCGTCAATCTTCTCTTGATCTTCAATAGATAAGGATGTCATCAGAGAAAACATCAAAACTCTATCTCGTTCTAATTGTTTCAGCTGCTTGGTAGATAAAAATTCTGCTCCACTTTCTTCCTCTTCAGACAAGAAATACAACGTCTTGCGAAAACAGTTGATAAGCACACGGTTGTACTCTAACCAATTCATCCCGAGAATTACATCCATACCAGTCAAAGGTAGGCAGACTAAATCCATCTCAAAATTACGATCAAACATAGACAACGGACAACTTAAACACACAGGATAAGTAGTCACCGAACCCTTAGCTGGAGTTTCGACAACCATCTCTCCATTCATATCAGACATAACAAGACCCAACTTAACAGCACAATCATAAGCAACTAAACAATGCGTAGCGCCAGTATCAATAATAGCAACTAAAGGTATATCATTAATATAACAAGTACCTCTGATCAAACGATCCTCGTTCTCAGTCTGAGTGCCGGTCAATGCGAAAACCCTTCCAGTAGTCCTAACTTTCTTTGGCTTCTTGCACTGCGAGCCAATATGTCCTTGCTCATCATAGGTGAAACACACAACGTCATCAAACTTGCAGTCTGGGGTAATATGCCCTTTCTGTCCGCATCGGTAACACCTCTTCACATCAACAGGACACGCATTACTCTTGTGGCCTTTCTGCCCGCAATTAGAACAGGTAATCTCAGCAGGAGCATCCTTCTTTTGTGGTCGCCTCTCATCATTCACTCTTTGCTTACCCCTATCTCTAGGAGCATCATAAGGTTTGGGACGACTCTGCTGACCCTTAGCTTTTCTATCATTCACTACCTTGTAGTGAGCCTTGGTATCCTCCTCATAAATCCTGCAACTACTCACCAGCTCAGAGAAATTTCGAATCTTCTGGTAACCAATCGCCCTTTTAATCTCAGGACGCAAGCCATTCTCAAACTTGATGCACTTGGAAAACTCAGCATTCTCAGCAGTATAATGGGGGTAGAACTTTGCCAGTTCCACAAACTTCGAAGCATACTCAGTCACGGACATATTTCCTTGCTTCAACTCAAGGAACTCAATCTCCTTCTTACCCCGGATGTCCTCAGGAAAGTAGCGGTTCAGGAATTCCCTCCTAAATACCACCCAAGTCACAGCAGCACCTCCTTCTTCAAGGATAGGTCGAATACCAACCCACCAGTCATCAGCCTCCTCTGCCTACATATGGGTACCGAACCGTACCATCTGACCATCTTCGCACTGCATCACTCTAAAGATTCGCTCAACTTCCTTGAGCCACGTCTGAGCCCCGTCAGGATCATATCACCCTTTGAAGGTAGGCGGGTGGTTCCTCAGAAAAGTTTCCAACATCCTCGTCCCATTGTTTCCACCAGCGTTGTTCTGATTTCCCACAGCTTGGGCCATTGCTTCCAAAGCAGCAGCAAGAGCAGCATCATTCCTTCCAGCCATCTTATTCCTCTACAAAGCAAACATAAGTTAGAATATTGTAACTATAGTATTCTAACTCTAAGACATCGTCACTTGACTCTCTAATTGGCCGGACGGACCGACCTGCTCTGATACCAATTGTAACACCCCGAAATCCCAACTTAAAAATTTCATTCAAATAATCAGAGTATATCACAATAAATCAGGATGTCACATTTCATAAAATCTTTTAAATCAAGTCGAATAATAATTTATCCTTAAACAATGTTCAAACATAGCAGCGGAATTCATAGACTTCTCAAAATCTTAAATAAATAATTCTTGGCACAAAAGCCTCATAAAACATCTCAAATTAAGGTTGCGTCGCAAACATCATCATTAGTCAACATGATACATAAAGGAATAGAAATAATGATAAATCCCCATCCCGTTACGTATCAGAGCTCCTAAGACTCCACAATAACCTCTCACGTCATCGAACCTAAGCTTAGTCACCTGCACTTGCCCACAAGGCGGCAATTCCAACAGAAGGGGTGAGATTCACAACAATTATATTAACATATAATTCAAATAGTCATGCTTAACAATAGCAACAATAATCATCATATATAACTGAAAACATCTCAAACATCTACGTATTATAAGTCATCTCAGAACATCCTCACATAACAAACGTCTCATAACATCTCAGACACAAGACCCGACAATGAAACTCTAACATCTTAACATCATGCATGTGGTACCAATATTTTAGCTTTAATAAGCTTCACCGTCGCTTTGAGCAAATGCTCCACCGTCGCTTTGAGCAAAAGCTCCACCGTCCCAAATTATGCAAATGCATGGACTCGACTCATATACTTAAATAAGTTAATACACAACATCTTAACATCATACACGACTCTTTATCGGCACATGCAATTGTAACAGTACATGACAGCAACTCAGTACACTTAACATATGTATATACAGCACAAAGTTATCATCGCAACATCATTTATACTTCATTCATAAACTTCGCTTATTAAGCATTTAATCATAGATTAACGCCAACACTTAAATATCATCTCACAGCGTCATTATAGGTTCTAACTAGGTATTAAACATCTCTAATACTATCCAAAAGTCTACCCTCAAAGCCTCGCTCAAAACAGAGTTCTAAAACTCAAGTTATAGTGGTCTGAAACCACATTGCTCGCTATGGCGAGTGGGTCTGCTCGCCACGGCGAGCTACTTAAATTGCATTTTGCCACTTGCTCGCTACGGCGAGTGATTTGCTCGCCTCGCGCACACTAAAGGTGTTGCTCGCCACGGCGAGCTCAGCTGCTCGCCTCGCGAGTGAATACCTAACTGCTCGCCACGGCGAGCTATCGCAGAGGGGTTACAGGTTCGCTCGAAACCCCGCCAAAATTCGTCCAATTCTCCATGTTATGCTTCTAATCTATCAGAATTATAGTCCTAGTGATTAATCTAGGTTCTGTAACAGGTTTCTACACCAATTCACGTCATTCTCTCATCAATTCATCATAAAATCTACAAAACCCTAACTTATGAAATCCCTAAAACTCTCCTTCAATTCCTATGTTAATCACAATTAGATTAATTACAGTAAATACAATTGAAGTTAGGCTCACCCTTACCTGGTATGTTCGCAGAATTGAGGTTCTCTCTTCTCTGGCCACTTTTCTCCCTTTTTGCAAAAGTCTGTAACGTACTGACTGTTTCTCTCTAAACCTAACTTCCTTTTATACCTCTCATTAATCTCACTTATCCCCACAACTTTATCTTATTTATGAAAACAACCTCATCTCCCAAAATTATTGTTATTATATCCCATCTTAATTTTCATATAAATATATATATATATATATATATATATATATATATATCATCACATATTTTATTTTATTAAACAATAAAATAAACATCCCACCACAACATCATCTCATACGTCACAAACATCATTAAAATCATATAATATATAATAATATACTATATACTCTAATAAAATAATTAAATAAATAAAGTGGGCGTTACATTATGGACACAACTTGGATTATATAATCTGAAACATGTCATCCTTCGAAGCACAAGTTTTAACATTTTTTGGGGATGATTTAGATAATATTATTTGAACCAATCAATCATGATTTCAGATTTATACAATCCAAAAAATTTCAGAATGTGGACGACAACATTTCAAGCAAGGTTTGGTTTGTGTTGCGTTTTATTTATTTTTGGTTAGTTGGGCCATTTTAAACGTGTCATTTGATTGCAGTTATAATTTAGAATGATGTTGTGGGCTGTGGCTATAAATAGCCTGACATTCTTCTCCATTTTCATTGCAATTCCCTCTTCATTCCTTCTTCTCTTTTCTTTTTTTACCTATCCTTTGAAAGTGAGTTATGATACCATGATCACTACTGACCATTCATACCACCTTCAAAATTGTTGTGTAGTTTTTGTGGTGATGGTATTATGGTCAGGAAATACCTTCGTATCAAATACAATACATTTTCTGAAATTCATCAAAACAAATTCAAATTGTATAATCCGAGCGAGAACAAAATAAGTATTTTGGTGGACGCACAAGAATCTTCGAAGGTGGAAAAAGAAAAACTCTTAATTGTTAGATTTCCAATTTTCAAGCCCCTGAACGGCCCATACCAGCAGCCCACTTCAAAAAACATGTACATCTCATAAAATTGAAAAACCTAATTCCCAAAAATGAATATGCTTTCAAAAATTGGTCTTCTCCCAAACAATTTTGCTCATTCCCACTCAAACCCCCAATAATAACTTCAATATAAGTTAACTCACGTCCAGATAATCAATATGGGTTAACTCACGTTTGGAACACCAACATAAGTTAACTCATGCTGGTTTCGTTAAGTTAAATTTAATATAATACTTCAAACTTTGTTTGAAATTCATGAGGGTGTTCCAGCAATTGTCACGCCAGTGCAGCATGCATTGGCAAGTCAAATTCAACTAAATGCTAGGCCCCATCCTTTTAGTTTTGTCAAAAAAAAATCTTTTAAGTTTGGATCCGCAAATATTCCCAATTTACTAGCTAAGACATAATGCTTCTGCATCATATTTCTTAATCTCAACACAAACATTCTCTCCTTTATACAAAAAAAGAAAAAGAAAGAAAAAAGAATGCAATCAACGTGAATGTGATTTAACTCACGTTGCCTTTGAGGCAACGTGAGTTAACCCACATTAATTATTTTTGGTAGTTTGAGTGGGGATGAACAAAAGCATTTGAGAGAAGAACAATTTTCTATTATTTCTTCCCTAGCTGTCCCTAACCCGACAACAACATCTCCAAGACACAAAAGCACAAATTTTTCAAAGTCTTCCATTCTTATAAGGAGATTGTTCTAAGGACCCTCAAATTGCTCAATCATTAAAATAAATCGATCTAGAATTACACTAAAATCGAATAAAACAACGATAAGATAAGATTTTAACTTTAGATAGAATTTTTAAGATTGAGAGTTCCCATCGGATATATATCCGAAGAGCTTTTAAGCAATGTGAGGGGCTATAAAACAATTATCCCCTTATACTAATTTTCACTTTTACAGCGCCTTCTATTCCTGCTCCTCACTTTACAATCACAACTAAAAATTGCAACACAATAAAGATAATGGTTGATGGTTCTACCTCTTCCACAACATCAATTTGAATATGCTTTAATTTTTTTCATATACCGTACAAATTTTACTTCATTTCAAATCTCTTTTTTTTTGGTATGGTTTCTCTCTTTGATAAGGATGTTTACATGAATATAATGTTTCAATCCAAGTGCTACGGTGGATGTAAAAAAAAACACCAAGTAATTAATATTTTTTGATTCAACTTAATTTTTTCTTTGTTTGCTTTGCATTAATTAGTATTTTCTGTTATCTTATTTATTTAGCGCATTGGTAAATAGACGTAAGTTAGTTCACAGGTAAATAGAGGTACATCATGCCAGTCACAAATCAGATCATCTGAGGTAAGTAGGTAACTTATGTGAAGGTCAGGAGGAAAGAAATGAGTGAGAGGATGAATTTTGTTTGGAAACGTATGCTTGTTGGAAGCAGCAGGGACAAAAATATGGCTATAATCACATCAGAATTTTAAAAAATACTCATGGTTATAAAATTATTTTTTAGGGACCGAAATTCTGGTAGTAAGATATAAAAATCGATCACTAATTTGTTTAATGATTGAAATAGTGACCGAGGAGGGAGGGGCTATGCAAGAGAAGAGAGTTTTCAAAGAAATTTAGAAAATTCCGGCGGCGCCATTAAGGGTAGTGGCCTTCTCGCATTCCGATGAGAGGGAATCTCACTAGGAGATATGTTTTACCGCCGGAGGCCTCGACCGTTTGAGTCTTTTGTGGCCATGTTGAAAAATCATCTATTCATCTTTTTCTCCATTGTGAGGTGACTAGTTCTATTTGGCGAGAGGTAATGACTTGGTTGGGGATTTTTTTCATCACTCGTCCGAACCTTTTCATTCATTGGGAGTGTTGGGGTCCGGTTGGAAGAGATAAGAAGCTTCGGAGGGGCTTACGGCTTATTTGGCATGCAACTGTATAGATGATTTGGAAAGCTAGGAACAACTTTATTTTTAAGAATGCGGTAAGTGGTGTGGAGGACTTGGTGGAGTAGATTAAGGTGCTTTCATGGAGATGGATTTTGGATAGGTTTAACCTTCCGACTTGTTTGTTTTATGAATGAAGTTGGAATCTTAAAGATTGCCTTCACCAGTAGGTTTGAGAGGGTTGGCCGAGGTATAATTCTGCCAAGGCTTCTGGAGTTGCTGCTGTCTGTTGGCTGTGTGCTGTTCTGGGATGCTGTACTGGGGTGTTTATGGGTGCTGTAGGTGCAGGAAGTAATTGGTTTTCTTCAGTGTGTGGTTTAGGCCTTTGTTTGGCTGTCTGTTTTGGGCCTTTGTTAATGTATAAAATATTAAAAATTGGTCGCTTTTTGTTTAGCCACATTGAAAATTTATTCCTAGGGCTATCCTTAGGATACAAGAAGGCTTCGAGAAATTGAACAAAAGTAAATGAAGTAATAGGGAGATGCATGATTTTTTTTAAAACCAACTAATATGGGGGATCGATATCATTGTCTACTAGAGGGAAACCCAATTAAACCGAGAAAAAAACTCTATGTGTGTACTGATCTAACACATGAATCGTTGGCATCTAAATGATTTCAATCTAAAACCTTAAGAGGGGCACACTTTGAGGTCCTAAACCTACACCACCAAATCAATCCATAGAGTCAGGGAGATTCATGACTGTATCAACATTGGTTGGTCTATTTCCATTTTATTGTGCTGGAAAACACTAAAAAGGGAATGAATGACCTTTACATTATATTTCCTATATTTGTTTACCAACTTATTAGGGAGATGCATTGCTGAATCTATCTTGCTTATTCTTTCTTTCAAACATTATGTTGTCCAACCTACGTTTGGTTTTCTGGTGCATTTGAGATGCCTATTTTGGTCTCTACTATTTTTTATTTACAAATTCTTGTCTGACCTTTTTGTATATAGATGTCGCAGTTAGCGTATTCCAAATTAATATAGCTCATTTTTATGTAAACAATATATTATGTACGAAAAAAATAAAAAACTATGCAAATAAGTCGCATTCACCTAAGGATAGCAATCGGATCCAGGCCCGAAAAACACCCGCAAAAAATATCCGCAATGGATAAGGTAAAACCCCGCTTTCATGGGTATGAGCTTGGGTCCGGGTAATTACCCACAAATTTTAATGGGTATGAGCACGGATAAGGGTACTATACTACCCAGTCCCGCAACCTGCATATACTTATTTATATAATATAATAAATACTTTATTTATTTTTGGTGTATAATTATTTAATTTATTTAGCTATTTAAGTCTAAACCTAAAACTAAAAACAAATTTTCAAGGATATTCCAGTGTGGCAAGTGCCACACCAGCCTAGCCCAGGCCCAATATTTTTTTTTAATTGAACACTGCTTTTGGTTCAGAATCTGAACGTTACTTCAACAAAGTAACATAATAAGGGACCTACCAAACATTGTTTTGTTTGTATATGTCTTTAAAGCTAGTAAACTCTTTATTTATAACCTAGCACATTCTCAATGTCTTAAAAGTAGACGATGTATGACTAAATTTGTTCTTGCTTTACCTTTTGTTTTCTGTTAATGTGCATCGGTGCATACAATCTTTTCTTATATTGTTTAAACTCCCAATTTGTTTTTTTGGTAATGTGCAGACAATTTGTTTTAGTTTCATCTCTCTTTTTCCTTCTTCTTTTTTATTTTATAAACTCTCAATTTTTTTTGTAAGGAATAAACTCTCAATTTTGGTTACTATATCAAAATTGAAATTGAATTTTTTTTCTCTTTAGCTTTGGGCTAAAATAAATTATTTTATTATTTGACAAAAAAAACTATGCCCCACCATTATCATGAGTCCAGATCCGCCCCTGATGGGGAAGGGTACTAAAGTTGTTGTCCACTTAGATACGGGCTCGGGTACGAGCATTTTTTACAAACGCAGGTATGGGGATGGGTACTATAATACCCTACTCAATGGGTACCCATTGCCGTCTCTCCCTCTCTTTTTCTTTCTTTCTCTTTTACCTTTTCTAAATCCTAACCGTTACAACTTTTTATTCTTTTTGATCGACCAAAGAAGGATGATTGATGGTTAATTTTGATCTGAAATAACTGTTCAATTGTTTTCTTTCTCTTTTAGTTAAGCATGTGATTTTTACACATTTTCAATTTTCTTTCGTTTGTTTTTGCAATTTCTTCATCTAACATGACTTTGTTTATATTGATTTCCCATCTTTGTGCGGGGTTTTTGATTTCCCGTCTTAGCGCGACGTTTAATTGAATCAGGTTGAAAGATTGTGTAGGTTCAACTAATGACTTTTATGTCGTCAACGTTGAACATCAATATTTCGGTGGCGTGAATATAATCATATATGCAAGTATATGTACTCTACCGTTGTATGCTATTAACATGAATATTGCGAACTTGTTTGCTGATATTCGTCTCTTTTATTTTTAGCGATTTTGAATTTATATTATAACGATGTACGCCGACAATTTGAATAAATAAATATATTTGTAACAAAAAATGCTACGTAGATAAAACATCACTATTTTAGGGGGCTGCGTGACTTTAGTTCCCTAGCGTATGGGGAAGGACCTTGGAAAGAACGAGAATCATCTCTAAATTTTCAAAGGTTTCTTAATCAAATACTACTGCTATATTTGGGAGAAAAAATGTAGTATAGTTAAGAAGCCTAAATATACAAACTGCTTCTAGACGTAAACAAAATCTAGGGAGAAGAAATCTAGTGAAGAAGCCTAAATATGCATGATTTACACACAAAAAGAAACAATAGCTTTAATGATTGTTTAGTTTATTTTAAGATAATTTTTAACATTTATAACTGTATTTGTTTTTGATATAAATTGAGCTGACCACAAGTCAATGGTAGTTATAGTCTTCATACCATTTAGTCAAACAATATTCATGATACCATAGAAAATGACCATACGTATTAATTAGAGAAAGGAAAAGTATCAAGAAGAAGCCAACTGCACAAGTCAATAGTGGCCAATAATCAATATGACTTTGTCATGTTTATGATTTTTCCACTTTTTCATCTTTAAATTCTATTAAAAAAATCTATATATTACATGCAAGATTTCTAAGTATCAAAATATCACACTTGGAAGAGTAGTGTTATGAAATCTATCATATACTCATTTCATATTTTGTCACCACTAATCCTCTTCCTTTAAACCTTTCTAGCCCATCTAAATTGACACTTAAAGAATCGAACCTGACACCTCAAAGAAGAGCGCACTTTCAGGTCTCAAGCCAATACCATCAGATCAATCCAAGTGAGTTCTCTTCCTTTAAACTTAGCTCAGCACAACCTAGTATGCTTGGTTTTTCCATAAAAAATATTATATCTCAAGCCCTTACCTTTCACTTTCCTTTAGCTGATTTCTCTTGTTCATCATGCCAAACCATCTTCAATTCTTGGTAACATTTTTGCCATTCCTTTTTGTCCAAGTATTGTCCCAAGTCGACCAACTACTATACACAGGTTTTAAGGATGTTGGTGCCAACAATTTAACCTTAAATGGGGTTGCAATGATTGAGAAAAATGGAATAATAAGGTTAACAAATGATACAAGCAAATTAATGGGCCATGCTTTTTACTCTCAACCTTTTCAGCTAAAGAACTCAACAACTGGTAAAGCTTTCTCATTTTCATCAACCTTTGCTATTGGTGTTGTTCCTGAGTATCCTAGAGTTGGTGGTCATGGCATGGCTTTCACAATAGCACCTACTAAAGATCTCAAAGCTTTACCTATTCAGTATCTTGGTCTTTTCAATGCAAGCAATGTTTTTGGTAATTTCTCTAACCATATTTTTGCTGTTGAGTTTGACACTGCTCAAGATTTTGAGTTTGGTGATATTAATGATAACCATGTTGGTATAGACATCAATAGTTTGAGGTCAAATGCTTCTGTTACTGCTGGTTATTACACTGATGATTCAACCAAACAAGATCTTAATATTAAAAGTGGGAAACCAATTCTTGTTTGGGTTGATTATGATTCTTCAAAGAATCTTATCAATGTTACAATTTCTCCAACTTCAACTAAACCAAAAAAACCAATCTTGTCCTTTCATGTGGATCTATCACCTATTTTTCTTGATACTATGTATGTTGGATTTTCTGCTTCAACCGGTAATCTTGCAGCCTTTCATTACTTATTGGGTTGGAGTTTCAAAATTAATGGAGTAGCACCATTTCTTGACTTGTCTTCACTTCCACAACTTCCACAACCAAAGAAGAAACAAACTTCTTTGATAATCGGTGTTTCACTCACAGCTTTTGTGATTGCTTTGTGTTCTATAGCATTTGGTATTTACATTTTCCGAAAAATCAAGAATGCTGATGTTATTGAAGCATGGGAGCTTGAAGTTGGACCGCATAGGTATACTTATCAAGAGCTCAAGAAAGCTACAAAAGGTTTCAAGGAGAAAGAGTTGCTTGGGCAGGGTGGTTTTGGCAAAGTTTACAATGGGATATTGCCGAAATCAAAGATTCAAGTGGCTGTTAAGAGAGTTTCACATGAATCAAAACAAGGGTTGGGGGAATTTGTATCTGAAATTGCAAGCATAGGCAAGCTTCGCCATCGGAATTTGGTTCAGTTACTTGGGTGGTGTCGCCGCAGAGGCGACCTTCTACTTGTGTATGATTTCATGTCAAATGGAAGCTTAGACAAGTACTTGTTTGAAGAGAAAGAAATTGTTCTAAGTTGGGAACAAAGGTTTAAGATAATAAAGGGTGTTGCTGCAGGTCTTTTGTTTCTACATGAAGGCTATGAGCAAGTGGTAATACATAGAGATGTTAAGGCTAGTAATGTTTTGTTAGATTGTGAACTCAATGGAAGATTAGGTGATTTTGGATTGGCAAGATTGTATGAACATGGTTCTAATCCCGGCACGACAAGAGTTGTGGGAACATTAGGCTATTTGGCACCAGAATTGCCTAGAACAGGAAAGGCATCCACAAGCTCCGACGTTTTTGCATTCGGCGCGCTTCTTCTCGAGGTTGCTTGCGGAAGAAGGCCTATTGAACCTAAGGCATTACAAGAAGAGTTGGTGTTGGTGGAATGGGTGTGGGAAAGGTACAAAGAAGGAAGAATACTTGAAGTAATGGATCCTAAATTGAATAGTGATTTTAATGAAAGTGAGGTAATGATGGTGTTGAAATTAGGTTTGATATGTTCAAATGATGTTCCTACTATAAGGCCTAGTATGAGACAAGTAGTGAGGATTTTGGATGGAGAAGTTGAGTTACCAAATGAAATGAGAAAGCCAGGAGGTATTGATTCACAAGAGGGGTTTGATGAATTTTTGCACTCTCTTGGAACTTCATCATTTGATAAGACAAATTCAAGCTCCTATCTTGGAACTTCTTCATTTGATAAGACATGAATACTATGTTAAACTTCATATTAGTAGATATTGTTAAGCAGTTATTATGTTATTAGTGGTAGTTAGTATATTATTAGGACCAGTTATGTTAATTAATTTTGTCAGTTATTCTTGACATGAAAACTTTTTTTAGGTGTGTATATGTAGTAGTAGTTTGTGTGTAACTGCTGTGAACTGCTATCTAAGAAACTGAATGTATCTGATAGGATCTATAAGCTATCACTAATAAAACTATAAGAAACTAGGTTTTTAAGCTAAATCAACAAGAGAAGAGAAACTGCTAAATAATCATTTTCGTCCCTAGATCTGTAACGGGTAGACACATTAGTTCCTTAATTTATCGAAATTTTAAAATAGTATCTAATTGTGTATGTTGGTCATTACTCATTACCCACATTGAAGATGGAGTAAACAATTTCTCACTTATCTTTTGAAAAAAGTGACTTTACAGGAGTAATTTCCGATTGAGTGAAAATTATGCTAACCTTAACAAACTTGCTAGATATATATATATATATATATATATATATATATATGTGTGTGTGTGTAGAAAATGGACTAAGTAATTTGTTGTCTTAACGTCTCAAAGATATCCGCAAGTAAAATGATATCAATCGAGGAGGAGTTGTACATATTTTCAAAGAGTCGACATTGGTAACACCAAACTTGGCTAACCAATCAGCACATTCATTGCATTCTTTTAAGGTATGAGTAAAGGAAACCATCCAATGAAGAAAAGTGATCTTTCTAATTAAAGAGAGTAAAGTTGCATGTGGATGAAAATCATTATGTGTAGTATCTGCAATCAAATCCAAAGTTGTCTGAGAATCAGATTCCAAGATGATAGACCTATAACCAAGATCCCAAGCCATTTGAAAATGACGCCCCACACGATGCTTATTGGTAGGACCAAGAGAAACAACCATGGAGGAATGATAAGAGAATATACTATTGACCTCAGCCCAATGATCTTTTTTCATATTTTGAAAAATCTATTCGTTTCTATTCCGCCAGATCTCAAGACAAGTTATTATGAATATAGTGCTCGTCTCAATAGTAGAATGTTGTTTAATCCACTTTTGACAATCTTGCATGTAAAAATCATTAGGATAAGTGGAACGAAAATACCTCCAAATAAACATTGCATTGAGACAATTGTGAAGAGTATGCATATCACTTTCTACAGCCGCACCACACCTTTGACAAATTGTGTTAGTGGTAAGATGATGTAAGCCTCGGAATGCATTGCTAGGAAGACTGTCATGTATCACTAGCCAACAAAAATGTCCGAGGTTTTCAACAATTGGTAGCCTCCAAATCTAACTTCAAAGTGGTGGGTGTAACAAATTGAGATAATTTCTGATCCAACCACTTATATCCATGACTCGTTGAATATATATCATTAGATGAACCACTCCAAATGAGCCTATCATCGTTGTCATGATCAAGGTAATACTAAGAATATAATCTTTGTAGAAGGAAGGAAGATTGGTATAGACTATGTTAAAGTGCCAATCTCTATTCTCCCATAAATCGTAGAGACGAAGATTAGTGTTACTAATGTGAACATAAGGTTCAACATTACAGAGATAGACATTATCGATCCATTTATCATACCAAATGGATATATGACCTTTCCGAACTCTGCAAATAAAACCCGACCCTAAGATTTCCACTGCCTTTGTGATAACACGCCAAATGCAAGAATTTGCAAGCTTGAACATAGTATGAAAGATATGAGTGTTTGGCAAATATTTGTTCTTAAACATCTGAACCCAAAGCTTTTGTGGTGGGTGCAAAATGTCCTAAATGTGTTTTCCTAGAAGAGAGATGTCCCCCCACCCTATAAATGAACGAACAATAAATCGTAGAGACGAAGATTAGTGTTACTAATGTGAACATAAGGTTCAACATTACAGAGATAGACATTATCGATCCATTTATCATACCAAATGGATATATGACCTTTCCGAACTCTGCAAATAAAACCCGACCCTAAGATTTCCACTGCCTTTGTGATAACACGCCAAATGCAAGAATTTGCAAGCTTGAACATAGTATGAAAGATATGAGTGTTTGGCAAATATTTGTTCTTAAACATCTGAACCCAAAGCTTTTGTGGTGGGTGCAAAATGTCCTAAATGTGTTTTCCTAGAAGAGAGATGTCCCCCCACCCTATAAATGAACGAACAATAGCATCAATATTATCACAAATCCCATAAGGAAGCCCAATGTTCTGCATAATATAAATCGACATGGAAGTCACAACACTTTTGGTTAAAGTAACCCTGCTTGATCTACTCTAAAGGTTCCTCTTCCAACCCGCCAATCTATTGTTAACCTTATCTAGAATGTAGGGGAAATAATTTTTTTTAACTCTACTAGCAACATGGAAAACCCAAGATACTTACTCAGATGAGATGTATGATTAAATTGAAGAAGTGCCTCAAATTTTTTCTTCTTAGGTCGAGACACATTCAAAGATAATGTAAATTTTGACTTATTTAGAACAACTATTAATTTACCAAAAGAAGAACAACAACCATTAGAATCTTTGTCCATTAATTTAATTGTAGACTCAAAGACTAATTATAAATTATTTAAATCTAAATCTATTTATTTAGTCACATATTACTTGTTTTAACAAAAACAACAGTTTTTAGTTTATCCCAAAATTATAGTTTAGGAGTTGCTAGCCACCACACTAAATCCAACTCCCATCAAACCTTACAACAATAAAAAAAATTAGCAAAAGAAACCTTACAATTCACAATTGATTTAGCTTCTCAAATCAACATAGCTTACTGGTTTTTTTTTTTCCTTCCTTTTTTAAGGTGATTGGTAATCCAATTTTCAAAATGTCATGCATATTTCAAACATGCTCACATATGGGAAATAATTGTATATCCCTTTTTCGGACCAGGTTAGGTCTAATCTGTAAACCTTGATAGCCTCTCCTAGTTAAATAACTGAACAATTATTTTTATAAGTCTTGATTTAATATTTTCATCAACAAAGTGCTTGAAATTGATAAAGAATTGAATAAAATTTAAAATGGTATCCATCTCTCAACACCTAGCCTCACCATTCACCACACTACCACAATGGTTGATTAATCACCAACCTTGACATAAAGATTATGCTCATAACTATATTTCAACATAAATTTTAAATTGCAATACCTAAAAATAATGAACAAATACAATTGAATCATTCAACAATTTAAAATACAAAATAGTTTATAGTGGTGGTATTAAAAAATCGTCACCAATATACACTACCATTGTTTTTGGTTCCAATATACACAACTCAAACCAACCAAAACACCCACAATTGCTTCATCCACTTTCTCCAAATTAGAGTAATGCAAAGTCTGCATCAATAACACAGTTGGTTTAGTCTCAAACTTTTGTTTCTCTAAATTCCTCTCTGCCTGCCACTTCAATGTATCATGTGCCAATGGTGCCAACCAATTCATCACCTCCTCCGCGGCGCCACGCCGTTCAGACGACGTCCATTCCTCCTCCCCCTCTTCCTCTTTGTCCGAAGTCTCCTCCCATTTCAACCGCATTTTCTTTAATTTTCCTCTCAACTTCACCTTCAACCTTTCCGGTAACATCTCGTATAATAGCCTCCGAGCGTCGTCTCCAATCGCCGCCGAAGCATGCACAATCCTCTCGGTGAAAAGAATCACATTTGCATACCTTTGTGATAGCCCTACCCCACCAACCGTTGTCGGCGGTGCCAACCGGAAAACAATATTATTCTTCGCCGCCACCTCACCTCCACCGCAAGAACCCACTGCCGGCGGCGCTGGAGAATGATTATGAAACCGAATCACACCCATTCTATTGCTCTTCAAAACATGACCAAGATGATACTTCTTCTTTTTCTCGTCTTTATCAAAGATACAATGGTTTATTTTATACAACTCACTATGTTCAATTCTACAACAACGATTTTCCATTTTCATTCGAAAAACACCCTTAACCTTAACATCATTGTTGTTGTTATTATTGTTGTTGTTGCAACCCGTAATCAAAGAGCCAAAAACAAAAGAGATTCTAGCATAAATGAGGCAAATAATCTGAGCCATTAATCCAACAACTTTATCAAACGTAATATTCCAAAGTGAAATTTGTTTGTAATATTGAACTTGCCTTCTATGAAAAACAATTCTCTCATTGAAATCTTCAACTTTCACCTTAAGCCCATTATTAGCTTTCATTGTTTTCCATCTTTGTATCTTCTTTTCCGAAACTTCCATTTCCGACAAAGATTCCATCGCATTATGAAGATTCCTTGTTGCATAAACAAGTTTCTCCATTCTCTCAATTATTTTCTCAACATTTCTTGTGCCAAATTCGAGTTTTTTCAAATCAACCGCGCCATTTTTAATCCCGGCGTACACTGCTTCGAAATGGGTGAGACTTTTATCGGAGCAGCGTGAACCGAGACGTGAAACGGCGATGGCAGCTAAGTTGAGATCTTCGAGGCGTTCGGCGCAAGCGAGGTTTAAGAGGAAACATTCGTCGTGGGAATTAAGGTGGGACACACCTTTGGATTTGATAATGTGGCGACGAAGTTTGTGGATTTCGATATCCGTTAATGATTTGTAAAGAGAGATGAGACGACACATTGTTTTAACTGCGTCAAATGAAAGGATACCAAGAGTTTCTAGAGACGACAGTTCTTCGGTGTAAAAGAAAGGTAAACATAGATTAGAACCGTGACAACGAGCCATGGTGGAGACCACGGCCGTTACGGTGGTGGGGCCCTCTTTGTTTTGTCTCTTTCAAAATTGATAAATTTAATAATAATAATCTATTTTAGAAGAAAAAAAAGTAATTTTTTTATTTTTGATTTACGGCTTATGTTCTCTAACTATTTTGCTTTCTTTGGTAATGGGTGGGTGTTGGCCTTTGGTGATGTTGAGGACAGAGGGGTTGTGCAGGGTGGCAGAGAATTTGTTGTGGATAATCTTGAAGATATTATTTATGGACAGTGAAGATTGTTTTTTATAAACATTTATCACGACTAAAATGGGTGCTCTAGCTGGTGTATTAATTTTTGTAAGATCAGATTACCAATTTTATTCATAGAGCCTAAATTAATTTAACCCTTCATGGATAAAAATATATCTCCTAAATAAATCATTTATATTTCTTACTTTACTTCCTAACTGAATTTTGAATTTTCACTTTTTTTTGATGAAAAAGTAGGAGGATTAATACAAAAGAAAAATATATTTATTTTTATATTGTAAATTTATTTTAGAAAATAATACACACACACGTATATGTGTGTGTTATAAGTAATTTTTTTTTTTCAAAAATAATAGAATTTTGCTGCTTAGGATAAAGAGAGTGAATAAACATAAATATGTCCAAAATATTCAAAAAAAAAAAAAATCAAATCCACACAATAAAGGTCAAGATTGCAAAAATATAAAAATATAAAGAACATATTAAACTAAAAGTTAGACTTTTAGAACAAGAATGGTTCATACAAGTTCTCTTGGGTTTTAATGATAACAAAGTATTGAAGAAGAATTGGAATACTAACATATGTTCAAGTGTACATGATCTACTTATCATAAAGAAGGAACATATGAAGAACATCATAAAGAGATTGGGAAGCTTAGAAGACTTTGGTGGAAGATCTAGTGGAAGGTCAACCAGAAGTCAACATCCTTAGAAGAAGGATGTCTAACAGAAGTTGGGGCGTGATCTCCTCAGATTCTGTGAAGGACATCAGACACATAATCTGACATGCTACATAGATCTGGGGGACCCATAATCCACGTAAGTGTTTGTCTTATTATGTGAGTTGTCTCTATTATGGTATTTCTTTTGTCTACGTGTACAACCAGACAAAGGACACCAGGAACGAAGATAGCAACATATAATTCTTCTTGATCAAAGCTTCTCAACTACTCTATTTGCGCTGACATTCTTATCCAACGTCTCTGAAAATCGCTGCCTATAAAAGTAGCTGAAAACCTGAAGAAGAAGAAGAAGAAGAAGAAGAAGAAGAAGTAACAAGACTCTGCTATTTTTCTGTGCCAAAACTCTTTCAAATCAAATAGCGCAAAATACTTAGGATTTATTTTCAAGTTTATATCTTAGAAATCCTAAGGAGTGAGTATGTTCATTTCTTCAGTTTACACTAACTTTGTTAGAACTAGTATAAAAACAAATTAACTTGTTTGTACTTGGGGCAAACATTTTAGAAAGTATCTTTCCTGCGTGCTCCATCATATAAGTCTCTTGGTGAAACCTTGAACACCTAGGATCAGTCAGTTGTGATTGAGCAGGGTAAAATCTTAAGCAGTTGTGCTTAAGCAAGAGAAGTCTCTTCCATGTGTGATTGAACAAAGAAGTCTTTAGATAGAGTCCTAGAACAGAAAAGTCTCTTGCAGTTGTGCTTGAGCATTGAAAATTCTCTTGGTGTTTCCTTGAGCAAGTTGTAATCAAGAGTGATTATAGTGAAATCCTTTGAAAGTTCAAGGGGACTGTACTACTCTTGTGTTGTAAGAGGAACCAAAATAAATTGCTTTGTGTTTGTCTTATATCTCTCTGACTCTATATCTTTTATCTTTGTGTTATGCATTCCGCTGCATTTAGACTCTGAGTCATAATCTGCAACATCAGATTTAGTCCAAGTTGTGTTTAACACTTAGAAAAAGAAATTGTCAAAAAGACCAACACAATTCAAATCTTCCCCCTTCTTGTGTGTTTTTCTCACATTCATAGACAACTTGTTTGACCTCACGTTTAATCAGTAAAATATTTAAACTATGAAAATAAGCATTAAAATTAATACAAGTCTCAAAAATAAAACCAACATAAGCGGGAAATTGGTGATGATGGTTCAATGTGTGAATTCAAAATCATACCATATTTGAAGCATAATAGTCTACGAGAAATGATATTTATACAACCACTTTTTGACAACTTTTGAACAACCCTTTCTCTCATACTCATATGTTTTTTTTATTTTCTCTCATACAACAATACCCCTCTTACCATGCTCTACCAAAATTGTTGACTAAAATTAAGGTTATAACAATCACTAAGGGTGGTGTCCACCTAACATCACATATATTGAAGTTTGGATGCCAACTTAGCTTCAATAGTAATGCAATAACACATAAAATTAACAATACATTTTTTTTTGTCTTTTAAACAATAATAGTCACATCAACATCAGTTCCCTCATAAAATTTTCAATGCAAGTCTTTATAGCACACCATAACAATCTCGGTTGTTATCAATAATATTTCTTTCTAATCACTCTCGAAATGGTACATATACTTGGCTAATATGAATGAAATATCACCCATAAAGGAAAGAAAATGGAGTCTGCTTGATGAATCTAAGAGAAATATTGGTACTTGTTGTGGTTAAAAAGAACCATAAATCATCAAAGGCGGCCAAAAATCAAGTGTTTGTGAAAGCCAAAACATGACTATATTTGAGCCGGTCACAAATATTTGTGGACGCTCAGGCCGGCACAAAGTGCATCATTATTATTTTCCCTCTTTTGTACTGGTGAGGTTTGTAACCACTGAAGCAGCCATAAATTTGTGTTCCCTTTGGCTGCCACACATTTGTTGCCCGCCGTTATTAAAGGTCGTTAAATATATTTTGAAAAGAAAAATAAGCGTGGCTGCCCTAAACTACCACAATTAAGATATTTAAAAAAAAATGAAATTAGAAAAAGTTTATTTAATTAGTAAAAAATTAAAGATTGGAGAATAATAATAGAAATAATGTAGAGAGAAAGTTGAGAGAATAAAAGTAGACAGAAGACAAAGAAAAAGTTTAGAGTGAAGATACAAGTGAGAAATGAAAAAACGATAATAAAAATGAATTGTGATAGGAGCAAATCCAGCGGGAAACTGTTAAATAAATCCACTAGATTAATATAACGTACATGATTATTTAACTTCTTTAGATATTAATGTTCATGTCATGCATCTGAAAGTGAACTTCAGCGTTCATGTCTCAATGAGAGTAAGTGAGCTTAAAAACCCTAGTGTGTTCTATCATGTTCAACACAAACTGAGTTGATCACCACTACTTAAGATCAAGAGTTAGAAGATATGATGTAATGTCTCATTGACATAGGAGAGAAAAAAAGTGTGAATACAAGTCTTTAGCATCTAGTCATGTTGGGATTATAAAAATGGACTTTTAAAAAAATATTATCTTCTTAGTGGAACAAGTCCTAATGAATAGTTATTGATTAAATCATTAATCATAAATCGAACTGATAATTAAACCCTTTAAGGATTCACATTTTTTACCTCTTGAAGTGCATAACCTTTGTAATCAAACCATTTATGATCACGAAAAAAGAAAGTACTACAATACCTTTACTCATTTACACAAACATAATTTATTTGATGATCGAAGGAAGCCAAATCACTCGGAGCTGCAGAGAGATTAGGCTTTGTATATGGCTAGGTTTTCTGAAGTTTTTGTAATTATAATTTGATCTCCATAGTTAGTTATATTTATAGACTCGCTTGTGTACATCATACCTTATGGTGTATTGTGTTTCACTTAAACTTGTCGTTCCTCACAATATACCTCGTTTCGTAATTTAAATAATAAGTCTTATGTATTAATTTAATTATCAATAAGTCACAATTTTTAATTTATAAATAAATATTATTTATTTATTTAGTTCACACATATATTTGTCTTATGTATGTGACTCTGCAGGTTCTCGTAATGTTGGTCGTAATATTAAATCATATATGTGATATTATAAACAATGATGGACATCTAGCAATATGCTGCTTCCACCCAAAGTGACTAGAATATTATGTGATATGACGAAACCTTTTTTATGATTATGATTATGTGTATAATTATTCTTTTGTCCTTATGTATATATCCAACATAAGGCATAAACTGTGTAACCTTATCTAGTTTAATATTGGGCTCATAGACATTTATCATGTTATGTAGGAGTGTAAACTTCCATTTAGACAACTCATGTTCCTTAACATGATTCGTAGAGTATACATCATCCGACTTTATAGTAATCCTTTTACATACAATGTTAGTATAGAAACAACATTCTCAACTTCCATATTTAGTGTGCATAGTGGTTTCATGTCGAATGGTGGCATACACGACTATTACTACAAGAGAATATGATGACACTTTACATAATCTTTATGCAATATTCTTATGAAGGTAAATCAAATACTAAATACTACTCTTAATTTTATACCTATGTGAAGACTAAATAACTTTTTATCCATGACACATGAGATGTGGTCACCATTGTACCAATCTTATACTCCCTCCGTTTCAAAATACTTGTCACTTTTGAGGAAATTACACATATCAAGAAATCAAATATTTTTGTTATTTTTTATGATATTCTTTGTGTTTTTTCTATAATACCCTTACTCATTTATTATTGCATTCTATTATTTCTCTCTCTAGAATAAATAAGTAAGAGTATTATTGATAAACCAATAATTATTTTGCATTGAAAATTGAAAGTGACAAGTAAAATGAAACAAAATTATTCTCCAAAATAGACATGTACTGTGAAACAGAGGGAGTGGTGTATATGCTTTACTACAATCTCATTTCATAGTCAATCTTTTGACTACGAATACTTTAAGAATAATGTCATTTATTTTAACGGGGTCTCATAGTTAAGTTGTATTTAATGCTCCATTAAATAGACTAATTATTCGAGAGACTTTATTATTTTGAAACAAAACACCAATAAAGAAATGTCTTGTTATTTTAATATAATCGCAAATATATATTTAAAGGTCATGATACAAAAATGTATTCAATCAATATAAAGATAGACTTCTTATAACAATCTATTACCAGCTATAAAATTCAATCAAATATTAAGTAAATATCTATTGCTGAAGTGTTAATTTATACTTCATTCAAATTTTACTTTATGATAAGTTAGGGCATTTTCCCTCAGACACAACATGTGACATACGCAACAATTTCAACATAAACTTATACAAATTATGTGTCCCAACACTTTCTCAAAATATGCACTTAGGTTAAGTTTGAGGCAAATAAAAAATTCATCTCATAGATCTTGATTTTGAACTCTTTAGGAAATCTTGCCTAAGCCCTTCATTAACGGCGTGAGTTGAAATGATGGCAACTAAGTTGAGATTTCTAAGTCATTCGACACGAGAGAGGCTTAAAAAAAATATTCCTCAAGGGGATTAAGGTGAGACACACCTTTAAATTTGTTGAAGCAACGACGAGTATGAGACATATGTTAGAAACATGACAACATACCATGGTGGTGAGGACCATGAATGTGATGGAGGTGACCCTCTTTCATTTGTATCTTTATAAATTGATGTGTTTTGTTATAATTTGTAATAAAAAAAAGTTTATTTTTATTGTTGATTTAGAATTTTTTTTCTCTAAATATTTTATTTTACTTTAAAATGAGTAAGTGTTGGCTTTTGATGATGTTGAAAAGAGAGAGGTTTAATTCACGGTGACAAAGAATATCGTTGTGGATAATATTCAAGAGGGATTTGGTGGACAATGAATATTTTACTATTAAATATTTGTTAGTCTAATCTCGCTAAAAAAAAGTATTTTTAGAGCCTAATTACTAAGGATATAAAATATATATTATTTAAAATTTAATTTATATTATTTACTTATCGAACTCCAAATGATCAAAGTCCATTTTTCTTAGAATTAGATAATTACTAAAAAAATATTATTTTTATATTGTTAATATTTATTTTAATGATTACCGTACACACATACACATACGATTAAATTAAAATTTTATTATGATCCAACAATTGTGATTGGGAATTTTTTAGAGGTACCAACCTAATTGAGATGTGTGAGTCTCCCCTTAATTTCTGTCTTTTCTCCTGGTTTATAAAAAAAAATGCAATTGAATGACACTTTGATCTTTTTTTCAAACCATTTATGCCTATAAATTAAATTCATAACCTATATAAACATAAGTTTTAGTGTACCATGACATGTTAATCTATATGTAAATACGATCTAGTCTTGCATGTTCACAAGATTAAATGTACAACGCTTAGACGAACACAAAAAAAAACACAAATATCAATAAAAAGTAAAATCATTTATTTTTATTAGAAAAAGTCTATGTTTTGTGTGTTTACCTAGGCATTGTACATTTGGTCTTGTGACCATGCAAAACAAACTTTGTAAATACTATCAAGTAATGATTGAAATTTAGTAAGATACAAATTTACTTTAATTTCTACGTTACAATTAATATTTCATTTATTTTGACTTTATATTATATTATTTTCACATAAATTTAATTATTTTATAGAGATGTGTTTATCAAAAATTAATATACTCAAAACTTATTATTTTACTATTCATGATAATTAAATTTTAAAAGCAATTTTTTTTAGATATTTTATATACCATTAAAGTCATCCAAGGTTTTACGAAAAGTAACATGAGAGAGATAGAGTGGCAATCGGTTTACTATTCACCATCACCTTCACCCTAACTTTCCTTCATACCAAAGAAACCCACCTTAGATGTTTTGCTAAACCTTTGGGAAATTCAACATCTTATGTAGCAGAACTTTGTGGAGCTATTGAGATTGCATCAGATAATAACTGGAGAAATCTTTGGTTGGAGACAGATTCTGCTCCAATGCTGAATTCTTTTAAGTCTTCAGTTCAAATTCCTTGGCAAGTTAGAAATAGATGGATCAATGTTAGTATTTTTCTTAGAAACATGAATTGTACAGTAACTTGCATTTACAGGGAGGGAAATCAAGTGGCAGATTCACTTGCAAACTTTGGCCTATCTTTGGATTCCTTGACTACTTGGGATCATGTGCCTTAGTTTTCAAGAAAATCTTATGAAAAAAACAAAAGTGGTTTTCCTAATTTCAAGTTTTCTACCTTCTGAGGGAGTATTGGCCTAGTCCCCTTTCTCCTTTTTGTATCTAAGTTCTCTTTTTAAATATATTTTGGGGGTTGATTGCACCTTGCATCACCCTAGTTTAAAAAAAAGTCATCCAAAAATAATGCTTGCTATTTATTATAACTCCAAAGAAACTTTTTAGATGATTAACTTCATTAAAACAAAATGATTAAATGAAGTTATATCCATGGTTTTCCTCCTTGATTCGCCGCACTAAGGAGAAGGGTTACATCCATGGCACTTCAATTTTTAGGGGAGCCCCTCCGGCTCTTGCAACTTGTTTGTTGATGATTGTTTTCTATTTTTCAGAGATGAGGAGTGTCAAGCTCAAATTATGAAAAACATCCTTATTGTGTATAAGGCAGCCTCTGGCCAAGCTATTATTCTCCCAAAATTAGATATATATTGCAGTAGGAATGTTCCTAACACTTTAAAGACTTCCATCACAAATGTTTTAGGGGTTCAATATGTGCTCGGTACATGTAAGTATTTAGTACTTTCGTCCATGATCGGTAGAGATAGAATAACAACTTGTTCTTTTAACAAAACTGAAAGTTTCACACTGATCCAAACTATCTGGTTTCCCAGTTATACAAAGCTCGGTACTTCCTCAATCAAAGTTGTCTCATAGCCAACTTGGGTCACAATATGAGTTTTGTATGATGGAGTATCTTGTGTGCTCGATTTATTGTTAGATGTTGTGTGAGGCGGTGCATTGGATCTGGTAATTCTATTCACATCCTTGATGAACCATGGCTTTTGAATGATGATAATATTCTAAGGGCACATGACATTCATAATTTTTTTATGTAAGTAACCTGATTGATACTTCGTGTAAGAATTGAAACCATGATTTGGTTCCGTAGGTTTTAAGCGCCAACATAGACTCAGCTATTTTCAGTACTCCTTTACTAGAATAGGTCCGAAATGATAAATTGATTTGGAAAGTGGAGAAAAATGAGTTGTACTCTGTTAAAATTGCTTACCAGCTTTGTGCGAAAGAGTTGGTTGACAAAACACATATTCCACCACTGATTATTGGTCAAATATTTGACACATGAAAATACCACCTAATGTAAAAAATCTTGTTTGGCGTATCCGTCGTGGTTATCTACCAATAAGAGTTAGCCTTTTAGATAAGGGTGTGCAGTGGCCTACAAGTTGTGTTAGCTACACCTCTCCCAACAGATGGCTACCATTTTTTTTTGTATTTGGAAGCACATGAACCTTAAATAATGGCAAGATGTTAATGAGCTATGCACAAAAGTGGTAGAGTGAGCTCCTCATTTGATAGAGGAATGTAAGTTAGCAAATGTTCCTAAGATAGCTGCTTATTGTCACCACTCTCACGTTGGTAACGTCGACTTCATGCTTGATTCAAAAACAATTGTAGACGATTTTCATATTAATCGGGTCGATGTTACGGATTTTGGTTATTTCATAACAACCGGTAGGAAATTTTTTGAAGTTAGCAAACGTCCCAAAGATAGCTGCTTGTAGTTTAGGCCTCATGGGCCTTGCCCAAGTTTTATTGACCTATATATATTTTTAAACAAAAATAAAGTTCTGGCATTAAAGGTTTGAAATTTTTCTTGAAAATTTTGTCAATGCTAATTCATCCCTATGTGATGAAGATTTTTGTCATCGTATGGTTGAACAAATACATTCCCCGCATATGTGGTTAGGTGAGCTACCTACTTAATTAATTAAGTATTAAAAACCATTCTCTTATTTTTCCTTTGCCATTTTTTATTTTTGGTAGATTCTTTGCAACAAAAAAAAAATTATGAGAAGTTAAAGGTTAGTTGTTGAACAATTCCACGTTCGGATACAACATTTTTTTTTTAGAGGAAAGGTTTGAATACAACATGTTAGGCATAGTTTAAGCCACGATTATTTATTCAAAATCATATTTCGGAGCACGTCGTTGGTTCACCTAAAATATAACAATGTCATGGAGCTCCACAACTCTTTATTTAAAAAGTGTAATGTCTCGTTAGTACTAAAAATTCATAAAATTTGGTGGATAGAAAATGATATGACATTTCACCTAAAAAAAAAAAGAAAAAATGGTTCGATATAACAATTATTTTAAGATCATTTTCAATTACTATTCAAAGAAAAATGGCCTCTCCCTAAGATGAGTTGTTTTGCCTATATTCTAACCGAACTCCGGATTACTAAAGTTCTCTTCCTCTAAAAATAGAGTGTATACAAAAACAAAATCAATATCACATCTCATGGTAATCTTTTAAAAAATAACTCACTATAATCAAGGTATTTTATTTCATAATAATAGACTAATCTTTGAGTCAACAGACAAACACCAGAGATGAAATACTTCATAAATCAACAACTCTAAAATGTAACATCTCATGATAATTCAAGTCACAACATAGTTCAGGTTAGCCAAATATGTTCTACAAGTTATACCAAAAAAATAAAAAATAATAGTTCTACAAGTTAGAAAATAATTATATTATTCAAAATCATAAATTTTTAGAGCTTGTCTAATCTACAGTTATTTATATATCTGTAAAAAATGAGTTGAACACTTAAATATTGTAAAGAAATCTCTTCATTATCGTATTGCATCGAGCTCTTTTGAGCCAAGACTCTTTGAGTCTTCATTTGCAAAAATACATCATGAATCCTAACCCTTCTTCTTTTCAATGTGTTTGCTGTAAATTTCTAACGAGGAGTTACACTCTCAAATCTATGACATCCTCTGATTTTGACATTGATCATAGTACTGTTCAAGCCATCTACACTGTTGATTATCTCGCAGCATTGTCTTCTTGGTGCCTATTAATCCAAATTTCAATCTAGTTAGGCACTAATTAAGTTTTGGAAAATGATATAGGAGTGAGTGAATGTACAAATTATACCAAAAAATTATGAGCATGGATCATAGTTCCTTTGACAAGTATGGAAAATGCTTTGGCCTTAGGACACTGATTAAGAAGTCTAAAAAGGAAGTTTTGTCTTGAAAATGATGCATTTAAGACATTGAAAGTTTAAAAAGTAACATCTTTTTTATATAAAACTAATAAATTATTTCAATTTTTAAATCATTAACCATTAACCTGAAGACAATGGTTAGCAAGACCCGACAAGTATATATCATCAAAATCCTGTCTAAGTTTACTTTTAGGATTAACCTGATAGTGGGTTTACCTCTAGCATTAACCCTAGACCTTAAATCAATAGTTACCTTTTCTGATTTATTAAACAAGAGTCTTGCTAACTTGTGCTTAAGGGCACAAAATAAGAAGCTAAATGTAAAAATTTATCTTTTCAATGCAATATTTATTTTTAAATTCTATTTTTAGATCCTTATCTTGTGTTCTTAGGATACAAGTTAACATTTTTCATTAAACAATGTTCAAGTCTTCAAGGACACATATCAACATTTTATTTTATTTTTATTACACTAATAGTTATACATGACACACACTTATCAACATTCATAATAACAATATGTTACGTCTTTGTGAGCTTAGCTCAATTGGCAAGGACAACGCATAATATAGGCAAGGTTCGGGGATCAAACCCCAACCACCATAAAAAGATAACCTCAAATGATGAAGTTCGAATTTCACATATAATTATTATGTGAATGTTATTAATAAAATTTCCACTTTCACACTAAACAAAAAGCAAATATTGGCAACAAAAGAAACTCAATAAAGAAAAATGAACAAATTGGGCAGAAAAATACCATACCTCTTTCCAATAATGTGGCAAAAGCAAAGGAGCTGAAACATTCACATATTGAATTCCATTAGCCACCTTATAATCAACCTTGTCACACTTCTTCCCTGAACCATCATCATATCTTTTATAACCGGACCGGGTCAATCCCCGACCCAAACCCTCAACCCGATCCATAAAGTACACAACCGGTTTCACACACGGATCATCACTAACGGGTCGGGTATTAAAAGTAAATGGACCATCACTCCAAGTCCTCCACGTTCTAAATGTTTTAGAAACCATTTCAAGATCTTTAGCTGTAGGTAAATAGGGATATAATTCAACACTATATCCCCATGATAGTGATATTGACCAATTTTTTGAGTGGTCATAGCAAAAGGATTGTTGGATAGTCCGACCCGGATCCGATTTGTATGCGGTAACTAGCTTTTTTACAGAGTCAACACGGTCCATGTTTGGAAAAATTGAGTCCACATAGTCCAAGTGATGTAATGAAACCAATGGTGCAACTGGATGTGCTGCTAGTAAGCCATAAGGGTTACCACGTATATCTACCTGTATTAATCAATAAATAAATAAATTATCTAAAATGGAAATTTTTATTTTTTGAAGGAAAAATGGAATTTTTTTTAGAATGTAAATTGGAATATTATATTTAGAATATAAATTAACTGATTTTGACTTGAAATTCATAATTAGATCAAGTAATCCAAATTGGTAGTTTTATTTTTACCGAATCTAAAATGGTAGTTAGAAAAATTTGAAAGAGAAATGTATTTAAATAAAATATATCATACTAATAAAGGAACTATTCTTTAGTTTATTTGATTTTCTTTCTTTGGTAGAACTTTGATTTTCTTTAACAAAATACACAACTCTAAAAGAAAAGAAATCGTCGAAAACTAAAAATAAGAAAGATAACAAATACTTGAACGGTTCATTTAACGTTAATATATTGATGATTCATAATTCTTAATTATGATTTTAGGAATCATCGAAAAATTCAAAGTCAACAATTAATAATAAATACGTAATAATTAATGGCTAAACAAAAAAACGCTTTGTAGAGAATTCAATCGATTAATGATGTGTTTCCGAAAAAATTGAGTCATGATGTTGAATGAACCAATAATGTGTAAAAATAAAAAAATAATAAACCGATGAATATTCAACAAAAAAAGAAAAAAGAAAGAAAGAATGAAGCAATGAATAAAAAAATGTACCTGATGAAAACCAGGTTCTTTGGTAATCTGAACACCAATTTCACTAATGCAACTTTGAATTTTCTGATCAGAACCATAATACTCAGAATAACGATTAATGCAACCGTCCAAAATCTTCACAAGCTCCGCCGCCAAAGGGTAGCTTATAGCAAACCCTCCTCCGCCATAAGCCATGGTGTAAAAATGTACCACATCTTGTTCAACACTCTCTGAATTTCCACCAATATAGTACATTTGATTATGATCATATTTCGACAACACCGTAACGAGGTTGTCGGGGAAGAAGACGGTATCATCGTCACCCATCACAAACCACCTCACATTATCTAACCCTAATTCAAAACTCTCTTTCAGTATTCGTGCTATACGAATAGCTGAACGAGAGCCATACCAACATGTATATTTAAACGATGACGTGTTAGCAGAGACTTTATATGGTGGTGAAGTCTCTGGCCACGTCTCGTTTTTAGATGGCTCCGTGTCTAGCCACACGAATCCTCTTGTGGTGTTTCGACGCCACCAGAGTTCGCTGTAGTGGCGACGTGTGTTCCACGTAGCTGAAGAGCCGCCGATTCCAAACAAAATGTGGGAAATGTTGGTCGGCTCTTCGGCTTCACCAGATTCTATGATTAGGGTTTTTGGAGTGCGGGTTTGGAACATTTGTTTTGATGCTATTGGATAGTAATGGGTTTGTGGTTGATGATAAGTAAGAGAAAGGTAGAAAAAATGTGAGATGAGCAAGATTGTGGAAATTGCTAGACCCACTTTGAGGAAGAGAGAGAAGAGATCACTGGATTTGATGGTGGGGAAGGGAAAGGTTTTCCATGGTTTGATGAGAAGGTCTCGAAATGACTCTATTGAAGAAGAAGAAGAAGACATTTGAAAATTGAGAGATGATTGTAATTTTGAGGTTTATGGATGAAAAAGGGTGTATATAATTTTATATAAGCATTTTTGTATAGGCACACACGTATATAGTAAGTGTAGTGTTTCTGTTTTTGGAGGCAAGTGTGGTGGATTAAGTTGTTAGATAGCTAGTGGCGTAAACGTTTTCCATTATTTTAGGTAGGGGGAACCCAATATGGGAGCCTACTTAGTCCTATAATCATGTCATTATTATTAAGTTTGGGAATCTTATATATATATGTACTCCCTCTGTCCTGAAATATAAGCAAAAAAAAAAACACACTTATTAAGAAATTCTTCATTGACTGCTCTAAATTTTATCAAATAAAAATACAACATTCATAATTTACCCTTACACACATTGAAAACAAAAACACTTCAATGCCGTAAACCATGATTCCAATTCAATTTCATTATTGCAGGTAGTTAATATTAGTGGCATTTCAATTCCAATACTCCTTAAACATGCTTAGGTAATTGAACTTCAATGTTCATGCTCCATAAATGTAAAAGGGTAATTTTGGAACACTAGATTAAAATTGGTCAACATAATTTTTTTATGCTTATATTTTGGGACAAAAAAAATGGTCATTTGTTGCTTATATTTCAGGACGGAGGGAGTATATTGAATATGTAAAGGGAGGGTTCTAACACCAAATTTTCTATTCATTGTCCTTAAAAACCTTAAAATGGTAAAATTCTAATAATTAGACTACTTAAAATTTTATTTTAAACATGATTTCTTCCATTAAAAAAAGAATTTTTTTTTTTTTTAGAGTTAAATTTTGACAGTGTGATATGTCTTTCTTGTTTTTTAAACGCGCATCCAATTAAATCACATGCAAATATTTTGATTGGAAGGGTACGTGTGGGGAAAAAAGTTACACTTTCATATAAATTAAACCCTTTATCTCTCAAAAAAACTAAACCCTTCGTCGAATCCACCTAATATATCATCACGTTATCAAATTTGATTGTCAAAGTCATGAGTTGGATAAAATATCTAAAATAGGATCAAAATTTCGCAATTGGAAAATAGGAGACTAGAATTTTCCCGAGTAGGAAACTAAAACTGCATTCAAACCTAAATTTTCACATTAAGAAAATCTAAAATTATTTGATACATTTTTTATGTAAATATCTCAAATATTTATAATGCATTAATAATTAACATTGTGTTTATTTCTTTTTTTGGATATTGAATTGTGATTACGTCCTTTAATTGAGACAATGTCAATGAGTCTAAAATGAAAAAGGAAAAAACGTTGCACATTCAAATCCATTCATAGTCAAATATCATGAAAAAAATCTTAGGAAATCATTGCTAATTATAGAATGAGTAACATAACATGATGCAAATGCTGATTTTATAACGTTTTATTATATTCTCATAATGAATTCTTAGTCAACACCATGAGTTCCTTTAGAAAAATACCATCGTACATAAAGTTGTATTGCTTTTAAAGTTATTAATCGAGTTTAAATTGTTACATTTTTAAGAATATTATATGCTCCCTTTGTTAAAAGAGAATATTATGCTCCCATTTCACTACTAAAAAAGCAAAAATTAGTGAAGGGATTTTAGAGAGGGAAAACGTGAAATCCCTCTTTAATTTCGTCCCTAAATTTTGCGACCAATGAATTTGTGAGGAATTTTATTTGTTCCGTCACTAATTTCCCTCTCTAATTTTGCTTTTTCTAGCAGTGTTTAAAAAATGAATATTATTTTTTGGAAAGAAAAAATGAATATGAATGAATTTATTATGCTATTACTTAGAGGAGGTTTGAACCTGGAACACCTCTTTGTTACGTGTGATTTCTAGCCACTAGGTTAATCGACAAAAGAAAAAAAAAATACATTTAATGCAAAACCACGCCAATTTATAATGATAGTATATTAGATGCCTTCAAGATAGTTTGTTACTAAACTAGTGTTAACTCTTGTCATGCACAAGGTGACAAAATATTATTTTTTAATCTCTAAAAATGCATTATATTTTATTTTTATTTATAAATAAAATTATTTATCCAATGTTTTTTTTCCATATTTGTTCCTATTTTTTATGCTGCAAAAACAAATACGTTTTCACTATTTTTTATGTTTTTTTTAAGGGGCTGTATTTTTTTTAATGTTTATTTAAGGTGATAATTGTGATTGGTGATTGTTGTTGACGATGATTATGATGATGGATGTATATATACATGATGGTGAATTCTTACATGCAAAATAACGATGATATTGATGGTGATCGCATGCATGAAAAATGACAGTGTTAATGATGGTGAATTATGGTGTGAACGTATGCATTATTGAGTCATATGTTCATGCATTCATAAGTAGGATACTTTGTATCTAACGAAGGTGATTAGGATACTTATATCCAACGACAGTGATTATGATACAATTGTATCAAGCGAAGGTGATTGGTACCACATGCATATAAAGTCGTGTCTAGGAGCATATCATACATTGATAATTGATGAATGTGTCTTGTTTGACTATGTGCTTGGTGATTATGTGCCTTAGTGAACTTGGTGAAATTTGGTGAATATGTGGAGATGTGAATGTGTACTCATTGCAATGTTATACTCGTATGCTTGATGCTTGAATAAACTTTGGGGTTGTTGTGAATGATTTTCAATTGAATATTACTAATCATGTGAAATTAATTATGCCGTTTTTACTTTCATTTGATTATACCTTATTGTGGAATGTTGACTAACGCCCAGTGGTCATTTGGTTGACCGCCTACCTTATTCTTAGGAATGGGTAGACGACGTGCAAGATTAGTTGCTTTGGTTTGCTTGATGTGAATATGTTTGAGGCATGCTTTGGCACTACCTTGTCTCTTTGCTTTGGAGTCGTAGCTTAGGGATATGATTAGTGTGTCTGTTTTATTTCATATTTTGATGTTTTGATTACTCTGTATGTGGAGACTTGAGAGTTACATTTGATGATGTATTATGATTATATGGCATGGCTACATTCGAGACTTGTATTATCTGTTAATGAGATACCATATTATTATTCCTTTGCAATATTTTGAAAAATTAAGTATGCATGTTTTGGATTTGTTGATGAAGAAACATCAAAATTATTTAAATGATTGTATTATTTGCGCGTTTTATCTCTATTAGAGTTTAGGGTGGTACACTTTACATTTCCAGTTATTTATCTTTATGTCTTTTACTTTCATATCTTTATATTTTAATCCCTTGTCTACTATGATCATGTATGAGGAGACCTTTCTAGTCTTGTGATTGTTGGAATAATCTAATGATTGAATGTTAATCAAACCCAAGTTTATACTCTATTTTATATGAATTTACATTCTAATCTAATTTGATTGTTATTAAAATTTATGTCAAATATCAAACAAAGTATCGAGAGGTCAAATTCGATATTGTTATTTAATCATATCGCAAATATCAGACGAAGTAATGAGATTTGAAGTTTGATATTGAATCAAATGGAATTATACAAGATAATCAAAACATGAGAATTGTTTTGAGAATCTTGGGATGATAAGGTTGCACTATAAAGGTCTCAATGATAACCAACCATGATATTAGACTAAATTATTGTTTTGAGATACATTCATGTATTTCGAGAGGAAACATGAAATACCTAATGAACACATTGTCATTAGAAATGAATTCATTATAGAAAATAGGAATAGATAGGGAATGCTAAGTATTTATCATTAGGATGAAAACCTCAATCTAATGACGCTTTTTAATATATGAACTTTAAATCAAACAACCATTTCTTATAACCAAATTTATCCTTTTTTAGCAACTCAAAACTAAAAATTAGATTGGTAATTACTTTAACTCCCCGTGGATCGATACATTTTATTACTCGCTAGAATCGTGCACTTGCGGGCATATCAGAAGGCGATTGCAAAGGACAAACACACAAAAAGGATAACTTTCAAAGGAGCATCTTGATGGCAAAAAACATGATTATCATCTTTAATGAGTTTAGTTTCTTGATAGTAACAATTTGTAAGCACTACTGATTGTATATTTTTTTGAAGTGTGTAAACTCCACAGTCACCTGTAAATACATCATCCTGCAAAAGAATAGAACTCAGGAACACACTACACTCCCTCAACAGATCCTCTTCCCAAGCCCATAACCTCATGTGCCATTTCCAAGCCTCACCACCCTCACCCTGAACTAGATGCCTCATCTCTGACGCAATTGGCATTTTATTATTAGAAAGCTCAAAAAGGAGACCGAATATATCCTTCATAACCACTCTTCCCAACTAAGGATCCAACCCAAATAAAGTTGAGGCTCCATTCCCCACCTCACACAAATAATTCTTATCTATCCAATCTCTCACACATGCACCAACACCGTGAATAATATTGATTAAATTCCTCCACCGTATTGAACCCCTTTCCCATTCTATATGCAACATACGACAATCTTCTCCTAATTTGGTCGATATAGCTGTATACCATAAACTAATATGCTCCTCCTTCAACCTCCAACATCATTTACCAATCAAAGTCATATCAAATTCCCTAAACTTCCTAACCTCATATCCTCCTTTCTCATTGTTAAAACAAACAATATCCTAATTTATCTAAGAAATATTTCTATTATCCTCACCCCCCCCCCCTTTGGAAAAAGCATTCAAAAATAAATTTGATGGAGGAAATGATACATACGAGAGCTTTGAATAAGGAAAGAAAGTATACAGAAAGATACGACAAGAAAGACTTAAAAAGAATTAAACAATCATCCAATGAAAGGTTTCCATTCTTCCAACTCGACAATCTATCTTTAATACGATCAAGAAGGGGTTGTCAAAAAGAGATTTTATGAGAATCACCACCAATAGGAAGCCGCAAATAAATAGATGGGATGCAACCAGCTTTACAATTCAAGACACAAGTAGCCTCAACCAACCAAGAAGTGGCCACATTAACACCAACTAACATGCCTTTATTGAAATTTACCTTCATGCCTGAAATTGCCTCAAAAAATATAAGAACAACTTTTAGGAATCTAACTATAGCCTAACTATTGACTCCTAACAATAAATGTCATCAAAAAATAGCTTCCATGGTTGCTTTCATCAAAACATTAATGCCTTCAGAAGATAATAAATATAGAAGTGGTGAAAGTGGCCCTACTTGACGCAATCCTTTTTCAAATTTAAACTCATCAGTTGGACTTCAGTTCACTAGGAATGAGGCTGAAGCTGTAATGACACATTTCATGATCCATTTCCGCCAAAGAGTAGGAAAATTCATTTTTAACATCACTGTTTCAAGGTACTTCCGATCAATTGATTCAAAAGCTTTCTCGAAGTCAATTTTGAATAATAATAATAATAATAATAATAATTCTTTTTTAACCTCTGAGCATCATCCAAAACTTTGTTTTCTATAAGAATACCGTATAGAATTTGTATGCCTTGAATAAAAGTTGACTGGGAGTATGAAACTACACTTCCAATTAATTTCCTCAATCTGTTATATAAGACCTTAGATAGAACTTTGTACATGCTTCATACCATTAAAATCGACTTCAAATCTGCAGGCCTTTGTGGAATTTCTATCTTAGGACTATGAGTTATAAAAGTGTTGTTGATACCTCTTGCTAGTTTTTCGTTGCGATGGAATTCCGTTATGAAGCGTATAAAAACTTCTTTCAAATCAGCCCAAAAATCATTGATGAAATCGAAATTAATTTCGTCAGGCCCAGGACTCTTAAAACTATCATAGTCCCACGCCACATGTTTAACCTCATCGAGGATGAAAAGTCTAATTATGTCCCCACTTTGAAAAATATTCAAAGATTTTAAAGTGAGGTTATCAATCCCTGGCCGTTATTTTGTACGTGACTAATAGTGGGAAGCAAAATGGTTGAAAACAGCTTCACAAATACCCATAACACCCTCCACCAGTGCTCCATTAACAAATAAGGAAATAATAACATTCATACGCCGACCAAAGCACATAATGCCATGATTTTTTTGGAGTTGGCATCCCTCTCCTTTAACTATCAAATTATAGATTACTCCTAAAGTTTACTGAAATTAAGTTTAGACAGAGTGCTTCAAATTCGAGAATAAATAGCATTCATATGGAACACTCGATATATAAAGAATTATAGTAGAAGAGTGTATTGAATATTTGGCTCAAATTCTCACCGATTATGTTATACATAAAATATATGGTGATTGTGATTAGTACCTTCCGCAGCGAACCCCAATAGTTATTGTGCTCTTGAATTTCGGGGTAAGGTAGCATTCTGTAGTGAATGTTCTGAAATAACTTTTCGAGACTAAAACGATTAAGCTTTAAAAGGAAGCATTATATAAGTAATGCATAAAAGAAAATTAAAAATAATAATGAAGATTAGCAACAATAAGAGAAAGAAATTGTTTCAGACAAGAAATCTTAACTTAGCTTATTGGAAAGGGAAATTATAGAAAGTAAAATTATGGGTTGCCTCCCATTCAAAGCATGTTTTACGTCTCAAGCCTGAAAAATTTGTCTTCATTCTGCTCGTGAGCCTCTGTCCTTTACGCCCCTTGTCTTCATACCACTCAACCTGATCATAGTCTTAAGCGGTCAAGTTTTCCCTTTCTTCCTCAACGATCTTTGCTTTTGCATATGCATCCATCATTCCTTTGATGGTAAGGCACAATGATGAATAATTTATCTGTTCATAATAGTCTTCAACCTCCGAGTATGTGACCTTGAAGGATTTGTACTCATCTTTGGTTTCAACAATGGTTTCCTCTTGTTCTCCATCCAAAATTAGATCGGCAGCTACAAAAAATGTTCTTCCCAAAATCAAGGGGTACTCCATCTTTTTCCTTGTTTTTGCTACCACAATGTCCATGATGAAGTTGAATCCTTCTATATTGATGGGTAACTCATAGATTATTCCTGCTTCTCGCTTTTATTGGCCATTAGCATATCCTATCCTCATGCCAAAAAGGTACATCTCAATATTCCCTAGTTTTTCTGCAACTACTAAACTCACGAGGTTTGCATATGCTCCCTGTCGCGTCATTTTTCGGAGATCAAGGCTATTTGATTAGCTTTTGACTCACTTATTATTTCATGACTGAACATTTAATTTTTTAGAAAAAAAGGGGAAAAAAGTTCAAATACCCCATATTGAAGAGATTTAGGGTTCGGGGGTTAGTTACATAAAAGGAAGATATTAACACCCTTTATGTTCGTAGTACTCTACGGGAACCTCTTTGTTTTATTTAATTTTTGTGCTATAAACTTGCTTGTTTTTTTTTTGAAAATAGATTTAAAGTGATAAAAGAAAAAGAAAAAGAGAAACCTAATATCTACATTTTTTATTGATTTGGAAGGACAAGTGTCCTTTGCCTACGTACCCGTGAGGGATCAAAACCTCGTAGTTCGGGGTAAAAATTGACGTTGGATTGGTAGTGTGTTTTTTATTACTTTTTAGAAAATGGTTTTAAAATGAAAAGCCAAGTGGCAAATAAGAATTTGTTTGTATTTTTTTGATATTAAAAGAAAATAACTCAAAGTAAAATTAAGTGGATTGATATTTGATTAAGAAAGAAATAGGAAAAAAGAAGGATCACTCGATTTGTGGATCGAGGTTTATTGTGAAAATATTTTTTTTGTGATTTTGATTCTTTGCATGTTTTTGTTATTTTTTGAATAATTGAACTAAAATGTAAACTAACGGAGCGGGAAAGTAAAGCGTAGGTACCGCATGGTGGCGTTGGACCACCACGAAGACCTTTGACCTAAACTACCAAGCATAAAAAGTAAACATACACCCACATACGCACACATGCACCTAAGACTATTACATTAAACCTATTAATACATTTTAAGGTCTACGGAAAATAAATAAATAAATTACATTAACGCCTATTTACGTTCTAAATTGGATGCGAGAAAACGAAAATAAATAAATTAATGCGAGGAAAGAGACATAAAAATAAATATGTGAATGCTAGTAAACAAACGACATAACAGAGAATGCAAGGGAAATTAAAAATGCATGAAAACGAAATAATAAAAAAGAGGTGTTGGGGGGTGCAGGCAGTGAACAGGGGGGTGTGAACAAAAAAAAGGGAATTGGGCTGGAGATGACAGAGGCGCGCGTTGGGCCTCAATGGATCGGTTTTAGGCCGGTTCAGATGCAGAACCGGTTCGATCCCCTTATAAATAGGTCGTGCCGGTTTTTTAATCATTTTTTCATTTTGTTTCTCTATTCCTCCCTGTTTTCTCTCTTTTCTCTCTTCTTCTCTATTTCCTTCCCCTTCTATGAGTTTTCCGACGAGTTCATGCGAACCGCCGGCAGGGAATGGGTTTTCCGGCGAGGGTTAAATGTTCAGTGCGGTGGCGGCCGGCCAACGGAGGTAGCGCCGCCGCGTCGGAATCTGCAAATACTCCTTTTTGTTTTTTTTTCACCCTCTCTGCTCCTACTCTCTTCTTGTTCTGTCTTTTTTACTCAAATCAAACAACAATTACAGTATACGGCCTAGATCTAAAAAAAATTAAAAAAAGGAAAAAGAGTACTACCTTTTTTATTGATGTTAAATCCGACCTGTGCTTGTTTGTTGCTTTTTCTGACTTGTGTTGAGGTATTGGCCGGTTGGTTGTTTTACGGCTGTGTGACGTTCCCGAATTCGGACAGGTTGTGGTCCTTGCTGTACGGTCGATTTAGGGGTATTGGGATTTGATATTATGATTTTTCGTTGATTGAGACGGTTATACGGCCGATTCGAATTGTATCGTGACTGGTTTGGAACCGCGTAGCTAGTGTTGTTGTATTTGTTGTTTTTGATTGCAGGTGATTGTTCTTGATTGTTCCTGTTGTTTGTGCGTTGCGAATTGTTTGTGAATTTTCGGCCTCTCTTTTTATTGTGTTCTGGCTTATGTTTTATAGTAACAGGTTTTGAGGTTAGGGTTTGTTAAGAAGAACAAGAAAATTGCCTTGACTTGGGGGAGAAGTGCGCAGATGCGTGTGACAGATTCGGTTTGAACTTGGACTTGTTTTTTAGATATTTTTGGATTTTATCAAATAGTAAATAATAATAGAAATAAATAAATAAAAAATGAAAATGATTATACAAGACTGGGAAAATTGGACTTATCTTTAAAAAGAAGTAATAAAATAAAAAAGAAATAATGACTTATAAAAATTAAAATTAATTTAAAATAAAAGATGGAAATAAATATTAAAAAAAGAAAGAGAAGAGGGTCCGACTCGGAACCAAATATGAGGTATTTTAAAATACCTCTCTGCCGAAATTTTACTTGAAAAGTCAGAGACTGATCAGAGCTTGAAGACACGTGTCGGTGTATGAATGTAGAACCTTAGGTAAAAAATTGGGGTATGACACTCCCGAATCAAATAAGGCTTCTCCAATGTATTGTTCCTCAAGAAGTACAAGAAGTGTAAAACATCCTAGACCGGTTGACTTTCCTACCATTGGTACTTCAAATGCATTTAGGTAGTCTATGGTTACAATTATGAAGTCTTCTTCAGATGGTGCAGCTGTTGTCTTCAAAAGTTCTTGGAGAAATTTGACGCAATACGGACTTTGCTCCACCATTTCCTTAACATGAATTTTGACTCTGTATTTCTTGAAGATGTCATGCAGCTCCTGAAATTCTCTTCTTGCTTCTTTGTGTGGTTGCTCTTTATCCTTTTGAGTGGTGTCTTCAACTACTTCTAATACCTTAATCCGCTCGATTTTTCCAACATTTCCACAAAGGATTTAGTTACACCGACTTGATTGAATAGCTCAATTAAGGGTACCCATTTATGTTCTTCACTCCTTCCCTCAATTGTTGTTTATTGAGCGTTCCTGGTTGTTTTCATTGTTACCTATTTCACACAACAATAGCAAACTCGAAAAAAATTCCTGATAATAATTTAGAAAAGGTTGCGCTCGATTAAAAATAAGTTTTTGATTAACTAAAATTCCAAGTGATTACTAGATTCTATTGACTCTTATGTCCTAATTCTATTACCACTACTTAATGCGACTACTTAAATTGATTATTACTAGATGTTAATCTTAATCCTAATGCAAACTAATCCTAGAAATTTAAACAAGTCCTAAAAATAAATTACCCAAGTTAACCCTAGACTCTATCTAATTACTGTAGGAATTATAAAGACTGTTGTTATTACTACTACTCCTTTCAAAATTACGACTACTAAAAAAAATTAACTACTTCTAAACTAAAAATAAAAGGAAAATAAAGAGGTTAGTTCTTAAAAAAAAATGTTGCTACTAAAAAGAAAAATAAAACAGACACGGCAAAAAAAAAAAATTAAACAACACTAAAAAGAAAAGTTCTACCGTTAGTAACTACCTAATAATATCTAAACTAGACTCCTAATAATGACTCAAAATAAACTTATTCCCTCTCGGAAGTTCTACAAACGGACAACTCAATCACGTCTACCTTACATATGATAAAAGAAGTATAAAGGTACTATGATGTCTCAAATCCCTGAATTAGTTACTATGTTTCCTTAATTATGTGGTTTGTTATTAGTTACTTCTGATTCGGGGATATGTCACTTCCCCTAAGTAGCGTTATCTCAGGGTTATTTCGCTTTAGAAGAAACAAAGAATAACACAATAGTAAAATTAAGGCTAAATTGCATTTCTGGTCCCTTAACTATTTATGTAGTATCGTTTTAGTCCTTTAATTAAAATTTGATTTATTTTGGTCCCTTAACTTCTTACTTCTACCCGTTACACATTTTGGTCCTTTCTGTTAGTTTTAATTCTAAAACGTTAGGTTTTCTCAATCTTCTTCTCCTCTTTTTCATCTTGATATCATCTCCATCAACCTTCAACAACAAGAATCCCAGAAAAATTCCAGAAGAAAATGAAGAAAACCTAACATTTTTGAATTAAAACTAACGGAAAGGACCAATATGTGTAACATAGATAAGTTAAGGGACCAAAATAAATCAAATTTTAATTAAGGGACCAAAGTGATACTACCTAAATAGTTAGGGGGACCAAAAATGCAATTTAGCCTAAAATTAAATAGGATTCACAAAATAACCTAATAAATAACTTAAATTAAATAATCCAACAAAAAAATAGAGATTCATTTTAGAACCCTAATAGGGTTCAGCCACTCATGGTAACTAAAAATAAATTGCAAAAGAAAAAAATATACCCTAGAGACTTAAAGTGAGGATAAACTCCTCCCTTTGTATTTATAAGCTAGTATCAACTTGTGTTTGGGCTTGAAAACTGGGTTTTTTCCACAGAAAAAGTGGAAAAAGCAGTTTTGATCCGACCACAACATGCTCGGGGTGCATGCTGGGGTACTAGGTGCAATTTTGCATTTGCAAGGGGCATGTAGCTTACCTAGGACGCATGGTGCATGTCCAAGGCGCATCGGTGCAAACACATAAGACCCGGCTTAATAAGCCCAATCCAAAAGTGAACCAAATCTCGAATTTGAGCCATTGCTCGCAGCACACCCCTCCTCACGAGGGAGGTGCCTGAAGCACTTTAGGAGACCTGTTCAAACAACTATATTGTCTCTTTAAACGTGTTAAAATTTATCTTGGGGGTTACGATTCCCCTTATTCCATAACCGCCAAGCACCCACATATTCCCTACAACGACGTTTGCATCTCCTCACCTTATAAGGGACTCTCAATAGTTCCCAAATGTACAACATTTTTTTCTACCCTTAACCACCTTTCTGACTCAAATACTTACTTGAGCGCCAGAGTGTCTGCAGGTATACACCCTCCGCTATTTTAGTCGACACAACAACTCACAACAACTATCAAAATATCACACTGACCGTCATCCTTTAATCAAGTACGAGCACTGTCTTATATTGGAACACCCTCGTCTTCCTAATTTAATACATATCCATATATAGTCATTCCATTTGGTATGATGACCGATTGCAGCTTTAGTATGTGTTTAGTGGATATATAGAACTCGAGTCCATTTCTTAAAAAATAAAAAAAAAACTCGAGTCCATCAGAATTGCTAAAGTTAAATAAATTATAAATCTGCTTGAATAATTTGTCTTCATTTTTTGCCAAGAGAAAATGTGGAAGTTATAATCAATCTGGCAATTTATTGCAGCATCTGTTGCTTAAAATTTAAAGACAAAGGTATGTGCCGTATCCCAAATTTTGGAAAGAATAGTCTATTTTTCTTTAATTTTTTTAATAGATAGATAGAATGACATTAGTCATTGGAAAATCACACACATAAGTTTGAACTCCGATCAAAGTGTTCATTTATGAATTTTAATATTTTTACCGGTTGAGTTAGACTTGTAAACAAATAATCTAATATTTAATAAAATAGGAAGAAAATATAAAATGATCATATTAATAAGCAAACGAAAAGCTGCTTCTTACTAATAATAATACACCGAACAATGACTATATCATAGCTATATGACACAAAACTTTTTATTATTAAAAAATTAAAATAAGAATAGCTATATGAGAATCAATAATTAATTTCCTTTTCTTTTTGAAAGGATAATTAATTTCTATATACCGTAGATATAATGTAAGAATATAATCACTGAAATATAAATAATAATAGCACCCCTAAAAAAAAATAGCGCCCCAAATAAAAAAGTTCGTATCCAAATGGCAGAAAAATAAAAATATATATTCTTTGGTACAAAAATACAAGTAATTTTTTTTCTGTTCTAAAATATAAGTAATTTTAACATGTATAAAATTGCATATATATATATATATATATATATTTATGGTAGTGTTCCCACGATTGCACTAATATGATATTTAATTTATATATGTAGCGTCAGTATATAAAACTCTCACACTTTCGTTCAATAATATATAACTACATTATTGAAAAAATTTGACTACCACAATAACTGTAGAAATCAAAATTTATTAAATAATGTTGTAACATGTCATTGAATTAAAATGTAAATTTTTTGATATACTAATGACACACCAAAATTAAATTCTCATATTTATTAACTCCATCATGTATTTTACATAAGCATAAAGGCATAGATCAAATACATGTACCTTTTTGTTTATATAAAAAAATCGAGTAGTACTTTCGAATGGGAAGTGGAAGAAGAGGTAGGTACGAAAAAAAAAAGTGACCTATAATTTTGCTATTTTTTCAATAGGCATGCAACTCAGAAAAATGATCGAGTGCTTAATGTTGATGAATCCATTGGCTGATAACCTAACCTAAGTTCAAGGTCTAAATCACATTTCTTCTCTTCAATCCTTTGAGCCATAACACCACTGGACCCCCGTATGTCAACAAATGAAGAACTACGAGGAAGTTCTTTTGTAGTAATTAACTTACCCCTTTGAGTTTCATGATTCTCTTCCAAATCTGATTGATCATTAGGGTTTTTGTTTGAGATTTCCAAAGAAAGCAAATTTTCTTCAGAAGATTGTTGTTTGAGCTTGGCTCTATCTCTTCTATGGATATTCATGTGGCCTCCTAATGCTTGTGCATTAGAGAAACCTCTCTTGCAAAAAGTACAAGAATAAGACCTAACTTGACCAGGATCGTCAGAGCTCCATCTTATTTGGTCAGATTTATTAGGGTTTTGGGTGTAATCCATCTTTCTTTGGAAAGCAATGGGGAAATAGCTATAAGACATAAATTTTACAAAGGATAAAAGTGTGTTACAAAACTTGGGGTCAAAAGGTTAGCTACCACAAAATTTATAGTAAGATTGGAAAACTACAATAGTGTTTTTTTCCACTTATTTTAATGTCCTAGATAAATAATATATAGTATACAATTTAACATGAATGCTATTAAAAAGGTGAGATAACCCTAAAATTAATTTAATAAAATATTAACTGCTTTGTTTTAGTTACTCATTCAATGATTCTACTAGACATTTTCCTTTCAGATTACCTTGAGAGGATCAATAAGAATTAATATGATTTTTATCTTGTGCTCTTTTAGGCTTTGTGAAAAGCTAAAAAATGTTTTCGCCTAGGATGAAAAGTTAATTAAGATTTTACTCATTGTATTAGCTTGTGTGTTTCAAGCAAATACAATAATATGTCTTTGAAACTATAACTGTCATATGCAAGATTTTCTTAATTGGTTAAAGAACTACAATATTTGACAAATTAAAAATCAAATAAACTTTTAAGTACATTTGTAGTGTCATTAGACTCTTCATTTACAATAAGGTGATATACAATTATTATAAATTAGGGAGAAATGAAAGGAAATCCACTATAATATGTTTTATGCATAAAATACAAACCTTTAAAAAAATGTTCCAAAAATATATCTTGACTGTTTTCAATAAATTTTAATAATTTTCTTTTCCTTTTTTTATTATAATAAAATTCACTATTTTACTTAAAATGATAAGAACTCACATTCGGCCCTTTTTGAGGGATACATATTAGACAAAACCCATAATATGATACTAATTTGTCCCCAATTAGTCAATGGGGTTCTTCATAGGATGTCATTGAATAAATTGTGGGGACTAAGACAAATCTACTAACACTACCAAATAACAAATTTTTCGGATGAGATGATTCTTGTCTCTTATGGTATCTAAAGATTAGTAGTTCAAATCTAATCATTGGAGAGATTTGTCGTGCATTATACATAGTCTTGTCTAACTTGAGAAATTAATCTCTACAATGGGGGATACCTTGCTTGTACAAAAAGAAATTCAGATTTGTCAATTTTTCAATCATATGAGTAGCTCATATGTTGGATAAGTTATATAATGATATATATTATATATAAATGACAAACTACCATTATTAAAAACTATACTTTTGACCCGTATACGCACGGGTTCTATCGACCATAATAGAAATCGATAAATGATCTTTGACCCGTGAGATACACATCTATCAATAAACATAAATTAGATTATTAGAAATCAAATATCGTAATCAAATTTGTCTCAATATGTCTTTAATGTCATTTGATAGAGAAAACATAATCTATTAAAGACTATTTATTTATTTAATCAGAATATAAGTATTTGGGCAATTATTCTCTTTTTTTCTTTATAATTAAAAAAAAACACTCTCTTCTTTTTTAATTATAAAGAAAAAAGAATATAGTATTTGTTAGGTTAAATTGCTGCTAACCTAGTGCAACATTTTAGAGGAAAATTATTAGGTTAAGTTGATGCAGACCTAATAAAATTAATAAATAAGAAAAAAAGTCTAGAGAAACAATAGATATATATAAACGATGACACAACAAGATAAGAATGAAAAACTCATCAGTGGGGAGAATTAGTAGGGATTGCTGCATTTTAGAGGCAATTTATTAGGTTAAATTGGTGCGTGTTTGATTTTAGATGAAATTTGTTAGGTTAAATTGCTGCTAACCTAATGCAGAATTTTAGAGGGAAATTATTAGGTTAAGTTGTTGTAGACTTAACAAAATTAATAAATAAGGATTATGTTTAATTTGTTAAATTTTTTAAATCAATGTTCAAATTTAAAAAAATTATTATAATATTTTTTTTTTTGAAGTATATAATATATTTATTTTAAAATGTTTTAATTTCAATCGGGTATAATTTTTTGTAGAATATATATAATGACAAAATAAATTTTTGATAAAATTATACATATTTTAATTTAATACCAAATTTTGATTGTTTTTCTACATTAACAAATTCTATTTGTTGTTTTTTTACATTAACCAAAGAAACACAATATAATAAATATCATGTTGATTCATCAAATAGCTTATATATCATATTTTATCTTTTGCCAACAAAAAACCCTTTAGTTTAGTTTATATTTTTAATATTTTTAACTTGCGTGTGGTTCGTTCATAATGTGTTGTTTTCTTCAATCAAATTGTTTAATTATTTAAATGTTTCACTTTTCTTAGTAAAATGATCACTTCGGTGCAGATGAGTGCACGGTCAGTTTCATTCTGAAGTCTATTTTGATATATATGACTGACGATGATAGCTATGGCATTCTTGAAACAGTACAACAAATATCCCTATACTCATGTGACAATTTAAAATTGTTACAAGAAAGGCTAGATTTGGCGGTTTGTACACAAATCTCTACAAAATTTTTATTTTATGATTATTTTATTTTATTTCTTGGTACAAATGGTAAATGAATTTTTAATTATCTTTTTTCTTTGCTAATAATTGAAATTTTATTTATCAAACAATTGTGAGGTGTTAAGGGAAAATGGCAAGCAGAATTCAGAAAGAAAAGAAATATATTCACCAAAACAAAAAAGTGAAGATGAAGAAAAATGAAATGAAGATTTAATAGCTATATTAACCTTACGAATGCATGAATCCATAAATCTACCAAACAAAGTTTGAAAAAAAAAATGCTTTTACATTGAATAAAATTAGTGCTGTTATTTTTTTCGCAAAAAAAAATATCAAATAGCAGAACCTCCAATCTTCAATATTGTTGATTAACAAAAAGTTAAATATATAATTAATATTGGAACAAAAAATAATCTAGTTACGTGCAAAATTCTTCAACCACATTTGAAGTTTCTATCCATGAGGAAACAGTTGATCATTTATTCTTGAGGTGCAGTTATTTTGGAAGCATTTAGGTTCTTGTTTTGCCATACATGGGCATTTCACTTATCTGATCAGAAACATAAATACATAACCAAGTCATTATAGAAGATTTTAGATAAAGTTGCTCATGGTTTGTTTGGGAAAAACCCAAATCCCACATCAGATAGATGAGATTTTATAAAGAGGATGCACTCTTCACTTCACAAGCCAGTTTTATGGAGTTGTATTAGGCTCAACCACTATTTCCAAGAGGTTGGAAAAACCCAAGTCTCACATTGAGTTCCACATCAGATAGATGAGACTATGTTATGAGAGGTAGATAGATGAGACTCTTGATTTCAACCGTTTAAGAGATATGTTATGAGAGGTGGGGCGGGGTGGCTTCCACGTGCTACTCAAGCATACTTTCTTGAATTATCATTTTCAAAAGATTGATTTATCATTATAGGAATTATAATTTACATAACCTTTTCCCATTTTCTTCTGAAATTGAACTTTGGCTATATTTGAGAACCAAATCATATGTTTTGTTGATTTTCTTTGACCTCAATAATTGAGAACCTTAGTTGGTGTTCTAATCAATATTTTGTATCAACCTATGTTTTTTCGTCTACATTTATTCTAGTGTCTAAAATATTCCTCAAAACGAAGACATAGCATCGATAACTCCCTCCTCATTCTTTCCTTTCATGAAATTAGAATGAGTCTCATTGGGTGACAAAGGAAATTGTGAGTTTTATTTGTGGTGGTAGGTTGATGACAGCTACTATGTTTTTCGGTCAATTAGTAAATAATTTAAGTCACTATAGAGGATTTTAGAGAAGTTGTTCATAGTTTAAGAGATATTTTATATTGTTTTTAATTTAGTCATGTATTTATGTTTCTATCCTAAATTGGACAAATTCATAGGTGTTTTGAGTCTTTTATTGACAAATCATGTAATTCGGCAAGCATGACACCTCATGGAAGTTTTGGAAAATAAGGAATGAAGATTATCAAAGTTCAATAAGGCTTTGCATACATTACAAATTGGAGAAATTATGTCCAATGTCCCAGGATCAAGTCAGAGAAGGAAAACACTCAAAGAACGACGAAAAAAAGCAAAATTTGTAATATGACCCGCACATCGCATCACACGCCTGTGTGTGCTGCTCTGTGGAAAGAAAAAAAAAACTTCCATGTGGGTTGGGAGGGAAAAGCCTATAATTTCAGTCTTAACCCAACAGGAAATATGCCTATAAATAGAGCTTCTTCCACGCGGAAATATTCATTCACAATGAGTAACTAAACTCCTTTCGAATATGTATTTTATTACCGTGAGTAACTAAACACCTTTTGATTTGGGTTCTAAGAAAAAACTCCATTTATTTGTTGAATTTTATTAATGCAAGTTGTTTATTCAGTCATGATATGAGTTATATTTAACTTTCATATGTTTCGCGCATTAATGTTTTCTTGCACTAGGGAGTGTGACATACCTAACCAGCAGATTGAATTTAGATTAGGGTTTAAGATTTTGTTTTAATCATAATCGTTACATATGAATTTTATTTTAATGTCTTTATTTTATTTGAGAAATTTAGGGTATGTGATTAAGTTCTATGATTTGTGTAGTGTGGTTCTTTTATATGACAAGAATTTCAACAGTTGTCTTGTTTCAATTACATGTGAGAATGTAAGTCCCTACTTTAATAACAATACCAATGTGTATGGAAGCCTAGAGGAGTGACTATCATTCACCGTATTGCATGCATCACCTTTAGGGTAATGAGGAACAACATGACATATGATTCGACTTTGTGTTACAAAGTTAACCACTTTGATATAATCATTAGTTCATAATTAATATACACATCTGCATTCATCCAACAAGGAGGTAAAGGGGACTCGAAAAATCGTAATTGCCGATAATAATCTAAATGAACACCCTTTTATTATTTCTCCAATCAAATCAACTCGCACTACGGAATCGAACATAACTTGCAAACTCCTCCAAATTTACTGTTTTAATTTTATAAGTTAGCAAATTGCCTAGTCATAACAATCCATGTGGAGATCTATGGCATGATAACTTGCTACCTTATTATTGATACGGTTTGATGCACTTACAAAATTTGTCATCATAAGCTCTCTGGCAATAACATTGAGAATATTGACATGTAAAAAGAAAACACCATGAACATGTTTTTGTTTGTCTGCAAATTTTAACCTTCCTTCCATCAAAACTTCCTAAATTAAGTCCCTGAAACGTACACATTCGTCAGTGATATGCCCAAATATGTTTTGAAATTAACAATATTTATATCTACCATTTTAAATCTACTTAGCAAGTAACAAATTCAAAATAATCTTACTCAACCATAATTCTTTTGATTACGTCATTAGATGTCGAACAATGGATTTTATAATTTTGTAATCACGTTAATATAAGTATCGCTAAATGATAACCAAAAGGTTGTATCAAAAAAGATTATTTGTTAACCAAATGGTTAGCTACATGGGGAGTGTTTGAGTTAAAAAAACATAACTGCATACAGGGGAGGTCCTAAGGGCGGGCACGAGGGGTAACAACCTAAGGTACCGTTTTTTTAGGGGCACTAAAACTATTTATTTTACTTAGTAGTTAGTTAGTACTATATAAATATATTTCTTTTTAATTCGTTTTGACTAATTCTATTGAAAATATATTTTTAGATAACTTTGATTATAAATGAATATTTTGCTTCAAAAAAATACAAGAAGAAAAATATTGAAATAATTTTTTTTTTATAAAATAAAAGATATTCATTCATTCAAATTGATAGAGTACATCGATATAATGCAAATTCGCTAAAAACAAAAAGGATGAATTTGTGACAGGCTCACAACATCCATGTTAATAGCATAAACCACAAAATACAAATGCCTACACATATGACTATATTTAAATCTCCAGAATAACCATGTCTCCGGATCTGCAACATGGATGACGCCAAAGTCATTGATTGGATCTGCACTGGATCGAAGCTGATCTGACAATCTGAACCAATCAAATATCTAAGAGAAACAAGAAAAACAAACAACGTCGCACAAAGAAGACGAACAAACCAACGTCGCATGAAGACGATGAAATCACAAAATAAAAAACGAAATAGAGGTGAAAATCACTTATTTCAATAAAAGGAAAAGAGAAAAACGAGTTAGAGGGGTGATTTTGGGTCAAAAAATGACCCTAAATCACCCCTCTTTGGTGGACGAAGAAGAAGTAGAAACTAAGATTTTAGTGACGGCTCACAAGAGAGAGAGGGAAAAGAGACAAAAATGAGACCTAAACTTAATTGCTAAGATTCCCTAAAAAAACATAATATTGAAATAATTAAAAGGCATAATTTATTGTTTCGTCCAACGCATCAAAAATCTTAGGGTCGACCTTGACTGCATATTCATACAATAAAAACTTAATGACTAGCTCTAAATTCAAGAAAGTACATGTAACGCCCACTTTATTTATTTAATTATTTTATTAGAGCATATAGTATATTATTATATATTATATAATTTTGATGATGTTTGTGACGTATGAGATGATGTTGTGATGTAGTGCTTATTTTATTGTTTAATAAAATAAGATATGTGATGTTAATATAGATATATTTAGATGAAAATTAAGATGTGATATAATAACAATAATTTTGAGAGATGGGGTTGTTTTTATAATAAGTGAGATTAGAAAGAAGTATAAAAGGAAATTAGGTTTAGAGAGAAAGAGTCAGTACGTATTTCAGACTTTGCAAAAAGGGAGAAAAGTGGCCAGAGAAGAGGGAACCCCAATTCTGCAAACATACCAGGTATGGGTGAGCCTAACTTCAATTATATTTACTGTAATTCATCTGTTTATGATTAACTAAAGGATTGGGAAGAGTTTTAGAGAGAGTTCTTAAGTTAGGGTTTTTGTGGGTTTTTGATGAATCGATGATAGAATGATGCAATTTGATGTAGAAATGTGTTACAGAACCTAGATTAATCACTAGGATCATAATTCTGAAAGATTAGAGGCATAACATAAAGAATTGGACGAGTTTTGGCGAAGATTTGAGCGAACCCGCAGCCTGTTCTACGATAGCTCGCCGAGGCGAGCAGAACCACTCACTGTGGCGAGCAGTTAGGTAGTCACTCGCGAGGCGAGCAGCTGAGCTCGCCGTGGCGAGCGCCCTGTAATGCGCGCGAGGCGAGCAGACCCACTCGCCGTAGCGAGTAAGTGACAGAATGATAGGCAGCAACTCGCGAGGCGAGCAGAACAACTCGCCATAGCGAGTAATGTGGTCTCAGACCACTACAACTTGAGTTTTATAACTCTGTTTCGAGTTAGGCTTTGAAGGTAGACCTTTGGATAGTATTAGAGATGTTTTATGACCTAAATTACAACTTGTAATGATGCTGTAAGATGATTTTAACTATTGGCATTAATCTATGATTTAATGATATTTGCGACGATGATTGTGTGCTATGAATATGTGTTAACTGTGCTGAGCTGCTGCCATGTATTGATATAACTGCATGTGTCGGTCAAAGAGTCGTAAACGTGATGTTAAGATGTTGTGTTAACTTGTTTAAGAATAAAGAGTCGAGTTCATGCATTTGCATAATTTTAGACGGTGGAGCTTATGCTCAAAGTGACGGTGGAGCATTTGCTCAAAGCGACGGTGAAGCTTATTTAAGCTAAAATATTGGTACCACGTGCATGATGTTTAAGATGTTAGAGTTGCATTTGTCGAGTCTTGTGTCTAAGACGTTATGAGATGATTTGTTATGTGAAGGTGTTTTAAGATGATCTGTTATGTGAAGATATTTTGAGATGTGTCCGTTATATGCGATGATTGTTGTTGTTGTTGTTGTTGTTAAGCATAAATGTTCGAATTATATGTTAATATAATTGTTGTGAATCTCACCCCTTCTGTTGGAATTGCCGCCTTGTGGGCAAGTGCAGGTGACCAAGCTTAGGTTCGACGATGTGAGAGGTCCTTGTGGTGTCGTAGGAAATGCTCTGATATGTAACGGGATGGGGTTTTTGTTAAATTCTATTCCTTTATGTATCATGTTGAACTAATGATGATGTTTCCGACGTAACCTTGAATTTTGAGATGTTGATGAGGCTTTTGTGCCAAGAATTAATTATTTTAAGGATTTTGAAATTATGATTCCGCTGCTACGTTTTGAATGAAGATGAGGAATAAATTATTATTCATTTTGTTTAAAGATTTTATGAAATGCGACATCCTGAATATTGCGATATACTCTGATTACATATATGAATTTTTAAGTTGGGATTTCAGGGTGTTACAGTATACACATGTGAAGTGGAAACTAATTGTTAGTTATATTACAAAATACTACCACACAGATGAAGAGCAACAAAATTAGTTGAAGATAGTTCATAACTTCTACCATCTGTCACTTGCTGTTAGAGAATTAGTTACTGTTGGAACAAGGGTGTTCAGCAATACCACTTTTAGTTTTGATGATAACAAGGTATTAAAAATTGTCAATTGGATATGCTAATATTTGTTTAAGTGTGCAGGATCTTAGTCAAAGATTTTAATCTTAGAAAGCATTCTGTAAGAACAAATGAAGAGAAAAATTCTCTAAGAAGTTTGTTGCATGTGATTTTGAAGTCCTAGATAGTCTGAAGAATCATCATAAGCTGTTTCAAGATGTTCTGAAGACGTAGAGAGTCTGAAGAAGCTACTTCGAAGAAGTGCAAGTCAGAGGTTCTGAAGAATAAAGAGAGTCTGAAGGAGCTGAAGAGAGTCTGAAGCTCATCAGAGTCTGGAGTTCTACAGAGAGTCTAAAGACCGCAAATTGAAGATTTGCTTAGAAGATTTTCTGAAAGTATTTCGATGCAGAAGAAACGTTCGTTTGGAGTAACGGCTGCTTTGAAGTCAACTTTAGCATGGTATGCATTGTGCCAAAAGAAAGCGCATGAAAAGGGAATAGTACGTGTACGACCACCTTCTCCACTACTCCACTACTTGTACTATTTGGCAGCTGTGTCTACTGGTATTCTCACTTCAAATGGAATGAATTTCAAATTTGTCATTGAAGGACGGATCACCATATCAAGCAACAGATCAACAGTATTTGATCAAGCTTCTAGAATGACTCTGTGTTGTGTTGGCATGTCTCAACATATCTCTTCAACCTATATATAAAGGACAGAAGACTTGAAGAATCTGGTGTTAGACTCTACAACTGAAAAACTACGCTATTAAGCTATTGTATTCTCTCTGAGTCAAGCCAAAACACATCAACAACTTAGGAAATTCTTACAAACTTTATATCCTAGAATTTCTAAGTTATTCAGAAAACAGAGTCTCTTTGTTTTGTAATTGGAACACATTTGATTGTTTATCAAGTGTTCAAACTCTATTCAATTTTCTATAAATTGTGTAAGAAGTCTCTTGGGTGTGTCCTTGAGCAAAGAAGTCTCTTGCTTGTGTGCTTGAACATTTGAAGTCTCTTTCTTGTGTGCTTGAGCATTTGAAGTCTCTTGTTGTGTGCTTGAGCAACTTGTAATTGTTGATTACATTTTAGTGAACTCTCCTTGGAAGTGCAAGGGGGACATGACTACTTCCGGTTTGTGAAAGGAACCTAATAATTGCTTGTGTTCTCTCTTTCCCTTATCTCTTTACTATTTCCACTGCAACAAACTCTGATCTTTCATCAGGTCCTGAACTTGTTCAGACTCTGATCATGGAAAACAGATTCATACTCTTTAAGAGTTGCGAAAAAGTTAACACAATTCAACCCCTACTTCTTGTGTTTTTCTCACCTTCTGTTACATGATGTGATTCCATGCTTATATTTCAAACTCTTATTGTGTTCTTACGTCCTAGTATATAAGGGAAAACTTGTATTTTTTCTTGTGTAATGAAGTCATTATGGCAACTTATCACTTCATCATCTCTTTGTTATTTCTTGTTATATGGTATCAATGCTCTTTGTGGAGCTTTATCCGAATGCGCTGAAAATCGTTACCTGTCTATTTGTTAAAAATGAGTTAAATTGACATCATTATTAATTGTTGAAAGAATATCTCATTTTATATAATCTACAAAACAGTTATTTAGCCATTCATCATCCATTTTATTACATAGTTGACTATTCACAATTTTCATAGCTGAAAAAAATACGTTCAACACTTGTAGTTGCCACCGACAAGAGCAAGGCCAACTTCAAAAGGTTATAAATCATAGCAAATATGTTGCACTTATTTGTTTCCACAAGTTTTGCATAAGGTTGTTGACTTGTTGTTCTTATTCTTAATATATTGTGTTTTATTTATGAGGGGTAATAACCATTTTGGTCACCGAATGTGTAACAAGTAGTCATAATAGTCCCTTAATATATCAAAATTTTGAAACAGTCCATGACTGTGCACTTTTTTAGTCAAAATAGTTCTTAACATTGAAATTTCATTAATATTGACATATTAGTCCTTCATTATATTTACTTATTGTTATTTCAGATACTATTTTGACTAACAAAGTACAAAATTAAGAATTTTAATATATTGAGAGACTACTGTAACTACACATTACACATTCAAAGACCAAATTAACTATTAATTACCCCTATTTATATTTTTAAAAATAAGGAAGTTGGATGTGTGGCTTTAGCCACACATAGCATTTTAATGGATCCGTCCCTTAAGGTCCTTAATGATCATGAATAATAATTCTTTGTTATTTGATGTATTTAGATTTTAGATGTGCTTTTTTTAATAAAAGATTTTTGATTTATTAAGCATTTATGTCAAGATACAATTGGGCTTTGAGCTCCCTTGTTCATCTTTTATCCAATATTAATAAAGTTGCGGGCAAAATGTATGAAAATTGCTCTTTTCACTTATGAAATTGTTTATTCACTTATATCAGCGGCCGTTAAGTGACGCTCGACATTTTTTAGCAGCAATTAACTGCCGCCGACACTTTTAAGATCGGTTGAATCAACTTTAAAAGATCGGTTTGAGATTTATTCTTCCTCCGCGTTGTTACTGCAATGGTTGCTCCTCCAGTGTAACGCACAATCTCCTATAGTCCCTAATATCCTTCTAACTCTAGGTTTGCATCGCTATTGACTTTGTAAAAGTCATTTCGAGGATGTAAGCACCTATTATGAACTCTTGAAAGGTTGCCTGCATGTTTGAGTAATGTGTATGGTAGTGTTGATATCTGGCTCCAAAGATGCTATGAATTTGCATGTTATGTTTTTTCATATTTTGGTTTGGTTTTGTTTGTGTGCTTCCTTGTATTGATTCTTGTTATTTTTGGGGCTGTTTCATGGGGTACAAACAACTCTATGGAGTTGGGTCTCTAATGGCACAAGTTAGTATTTCCCATATTTTAAAGTTTCTTTTTTGGATCAACTCTTCCATCCCTGTATTCAACCGGTGGCACTCATTTGTGTCATGATTGTTTGCTTCGTGGAAAGAACACTAGCTGGATTTATCTAAGCTTATTAGTCCTCTTGCAGAGGGTGGATCTTTAAGCAGCTTGGCATACATTTGAGGATGCACAAGCATCTCAACTAAGTTGGGCCTCCAAAAGCTATCAACTTGAAAAAAAAATTAAATCTAATACCCACATTCCACTTAAATAAATAAAAAATATATGTTACTTCTTTTTCTTTATTTGGTACATGTTTAAGTTTTTTTCTAAACTCTAGTTCTCCTTTCTGGGCATAAATATGATGCTATCAAATCACCCCCGATTTATATAATCACGTAACTAGTCAATTAGGAAAACTATTTCATTAAAAAATTACAGCAATAATTTCTTTTTAGCATAAACCATTAGTTTTCCCCTTTCGTACAACGGAGGAGTGAAAAATCCAAATAACACCGTTAGGAAAATTTCACCTCTCATTCACTTAATGTTTTTTATTTTGTTTCATGTTTAGAAATTCTTCTGATTTTGATTTTTTAATGAAGCTTAGCTACAAAAAAAATGTTTTTATTTTACTAGGAGCCTATTTTAACAAGAAAGTCGAGTCTCATATTTCATAGGAGCGGTCCTGCATGCGATCCTTGAGAACCTCACTTGTCTTAGAATTTAGAGGAGTGGCGAGAAAATCATGAAATAGTTTATCCCAATTATTATTGGGGCAGTCTGCTTTGAGGGAAGTTGTCCTGACTCTTAGGTTTTGTTTGTGATTTTGAAGCGGAAGGGACAAGAGAGTTTAGAAAGAAAAAAAGGAACGACTAAGTGGAAGAAATAGAGGACATTGGGAAAAAGGGATTTAAGGGGTTTATTTTTTTTCAAAATATAAAATCATCCTCATTTGGGGAACAAAATATATTTATAGATATAAAAAACGAAAGTTAGAACAATATACACCAGTAGAGTTGTTTGACGACACTCCAACAAACCACCGCAACGGAGAACACCCCAAACCCCACAGGCGTGGTCAGAGGGTCACCCAAAAAAATCCCAACGGAGGAAAAAACATCAAAAGAAAATAAGAGAAAACACCAATAAGCCGAGCGCCACCCACAGCAGCAAACCCAACAAGCACCCGCAGGCAATAAAAAACAACAAGAAAAGCCTGAACGCCACACGGGAAGGAAGGGGATATACGACCCCACCCAACCCCGCGATCAACCCCGGGAAGACCAACCACCACAATACCCTACCGATTCCAACACACGACGGGCTGCACTTCCCACTCATAGAGAAAACAGGAACTAGCAGGGCACTTAACCAGGAACCATTTCCAAGCTATGAGTTTAACCCTGTCCACCACTGGCTCCTCTTAGAGTAAGCCACCAACAAAGATAAGGTCGTTTCAGGACACCTAAATGGTCAAAATAACAGCATGCCAAACAAGAAGTAACCCTAACCTAACTCTCTTCCCACCACCTAACCCCCGTAATGGCCTGAAACTACTGAGCAAAACCAGGGGACATCACTAACTCCCAACCCAACCACCTAGACACCTGGTACCAAACCAAAAAGAAGGACAAACAGGAAAGGAACAAGTGCACCACAAACTCAAACAGTCCATGACAGAAAACACACCCCACCCCATCCACAGGAAGCAACACACCACGCCTAATAAGATTTCTCCTCGTCATAATCCTATCAAGGAGAAGTTACCAAGAAAAAACAATCACTTTGGACGGGGCCCAATACTTCCAAACCCTGGAGGCCGCATGCAAGACCTCCCCCTCAAAGATCCCTGTAGCCAATAGACCCTTAACAAGGTAGGAGTAAGCCGACTTAACGGTATACCTACCATCGGGACTGTTGGTCCAGGACCACACATAATCCCTTACAACCCTCGAAGTCTTAGTCGCGACCGCAAGAAGATCCGCTTCCCCAGACGAACAGGGCTCGCCTCCAACCAAGGTCCCACACCCATACCTCCCCCTCTCCGTGACCTAACTCCCCTACTTTCCCCTCTACGTGGAGAGAGAGATTAAAAAGCTGCATGAACCTAACTCTAAGGGTTATTGGCCCACACCTCAGATAGTGCCAAAAATGGGTTAATAGACCATCTTCGATCACCTTCACCACCCCGATAGAAAACCAGTCCCTTGTCGCCTCGATATTACCTCCCAAAAGCGAAATATTAGACCACCACGAGGACACCCCACAGAGGCCCGAAGGCCTGCCGCCCAGATGGGGGGACGAATAACAAACCCCATAACGAGCGGTAAGGATATCACGTCATAAGCCACTATCCGCTAAAAGGTAGCGCCACCGCCACTTGGCCAAAAGCGCAAGATTAACCTGACGGAGGTCCCTCATCCCCATCCCCCCAAGAAACCCAGGGGATACTCATCCTCCGCTTGAACCCTCCCCAAAGGAAATCCCTCTTTAGGCGCTATCTTTTTCCACACCTTAACAGGCATCTTCATGACAGACATGTAGAAAATAGGGATGGTATTAAGGATGAAGTTCAAGAGGACAATTTTACCACCAAGACTAACATACTTATTCCTCCAGGATTTTGGAGGATTTGGGAAAGTTTATATGAATTCTTCAAATTTAATATATGTTGTTATAATATTCTTAAAATTAAAAATATATTAATCATAAGCATTAATTTATCACTCTCTAAAAAAAATACTCTTTTAAAAATTGTGAAAAATCTCTCAATTTTCCCCTATATTTCTCTCCCCCAAAGCCTTTATTTCCCTTCCTCTTCAAACTCTCAAACAAAACCTTATGGAAGTTATTCTCTCTCCCTTCTAAAGTTCGTTCCTTCACCTCTCGGTTTCGCTTCTAAATATTTCATCTATTCCCCTTATACGTAGGATTTCACTTGTTGCATGATCTTCATCATATTGGGTGCTAGTTTTTGAGCCAGGAACTCATTGATATGCCTTACCTTCAACAATTTTTAAAGGGAAATTCTTATTTACCCATCAATAAAAGGTGGGTAACACTACTTATGCTGAGTTGACCCAATCAGAACCATGTATTTATATAACATTAAAAATAATAAAAAATAAATAAATAATTTTGATTGGTGCAAACTCAGCATGAGTTATATTACCCACTTTTGATTGATGGTTAAGGAAGTTGTCACCATTTTTTAAAGTTCACACAAACACATCCTAATTAAGGCTGGCCTGAAGTGTTTAGTATTTTAGGTAAAATGTGAGTGAATTATAGTTTAGCTAGAGGCCTCTATTCGGAGACGGCTACTTGCTTCTCAAGTCTAGCCCATGATCGGTGGAGACTTGGTCTTTAAGCCACGATGTTCTAAAGCTTGGTTCATGGGGTCTCATCTCTTTCCTATTGGGTCCTTATAATAATGGATGCACGAGTAAAAATAATCATCCAATCTACATATATAAGATATTTAACATAAAGGTAACGCTAACCAGTGTTCTGAGGGGCACCGGTTAAACAGGTCAAAAGAAGAAATTATAAGTAAAAAAAAATATATTTTTAAATATTTAATACAAATATTATTATATTTAACTTCTTAATCAGTACTCCGAAGTTACCGGTTAATATTACCCTTAACATAATAACAATTTAAAATACACCATGACAATTCAAACATGGACTAGTCTACATGTGGTCATATCCACAGTCCACATCTTTGAGATTAGCAGTTCCACTTAATAGTGCACACCTTATTTTATTTTATATGAAAATTACTCTTTTCATTTATGAAATTTCTCATTCTCTTATATCAACGGCGGCAACCAACTGTTGTTAGGCATTTTTCAATTGCAGTTAACCTACTGCTAGCACTTTTAAGATCAGTTCAATCACTTTTAAACTTGATTCACCCGTCTTAAAAGAGTCAACGACAATTTTTGTGACTGAAAAATACCGAACGACAATTAACTATCGATGATGAAAAGGAATGAACAATTTTACAAGTAAGAAGAATAATTTTCTTTGTTTATATCCACCACCTTCACTCATAAAGGAGTTCATGGGGGGTTAGGTCAACCCACCCAAGTCAACTTGACCCCAAAAATAAGTTTGGGATGACTTACAATATCCACTTCACAAAGAACACATTAAATTTCACTCTGATATTGAATAATAATGTCAAGTTTATCTGTTTCATCTAATGCATCAGTAACTTTAATTGATGCTTTTAAAAGGTTATGAGAGTCGTACAACACACATTGAAATAATGCAAACATGGATTATTAAATTTGGAGGGAAATGAATGATAACTATCACCAAGGAGATATTTTTCAAATCATAGATCCCCAAGGAGAAATTTACATGTTGTGACAGGAAGATTAAAACATCACGTACCAACTACTACACAAACGGAAACATTAATAAACGGAAAAATTACAATCTGGATACCAAAATATCAGTTGAGCATGGTTTGAAGTTAAAGCTCTGGACCACCAATAATTCATCAGAAGCAATATTGCAGACATGTCATGTCAATATCAAAGACTATGTCAGATGATACGGTGTATTGTGTCTGTAATAAAAGTGTTAGTTTGTGATGTTAACAAACATAACATGTCTTTTCTCTCACGAGCTGCAACAATGTCAACCTCAACGATCTACTAAATTTAATTAAAAATATATATTTTCTTTTTTAAATTTGAAGTAGTTTAACAGTTGGAATATTAGGCTCAAGTCAAAATCAATTATATCAATACTGACAACGTAATCACTTCAGCACAAGACGTGCCAAAATAACTACGGAATATACAAAAGTCTGCCAGAAAAAAACAAAATGCTAGTGAATGCCCAAATATTGAATAAGGCTTGACCACCAAAAATGAGTCCCAAATACAAAGTTAGCATTACAAGCTTTCAGTCACCATAACGATCGAGACTTAATTTTATCTACCAACTGAATTATAGAACATTCCTTATTTTTAAATAGCTTGCAATTGTGTCCGTTCCATAAGGTCCAAACACACAAAAGCCAAATCATATGTAAAAAGGAGTGTCGCGCCTTCAGACCACCTGTATAATTAATAAACTGCAAGAAGTGAGTAGTATCCTCGACGTGACCGCAACCCGTCACACACAACCGCGCCTCATTAGTGATAATGCCACGGATAGCCAAGTTGGATTTAGTAGGGAGTCTGTTACGTAAAAGTCTCCACGCAAAAATCGATACTTTCAAAGGGACCTTTTTGTGCCAAATGAGGTCCAGATTATGATGTAACTGAGGATTCTCCTGAGATGTCAGCAAGTCATAAACAACACGAACAGAGTATCCCCTAGTCGGGTCCAAAAGCCACTGCCAAGAATCAGTTATAGTGTCCTGCAAAGTAACATCAAAAAGTAATTATTTACACCCCTCTACCAACTCTTCCTCCCACGCCCACAACCGCCGATGCCACTTCCACGCCTCCCCACCAACCTCATACCCCAATAAAAATATATTCCTAATTATTATTGCTTTGTTTTCAGCCAAATCATAAAAGACGACTAAAACGCTCACAAAAAGGAACATCACCGCCAACAATTACGCCAAAATGTAGTTTCAACCCCATCCCCTATCCTCCTATGATTGTTAGTTTCTCTTTATGATCATTACTTACTTTGATTGCTCCTCTCCATTGATTATAATATTAACGAGTTTGGTTTATTTTAAGGATTAATTTTGTTAAACGATTAAAATTTAATCAGCTTTAACTTGAGAGTAGTATTAGATTAAGATGTTTTTAGTCTATCTTATGAGTTTGTCTAACATGTACAATATTGCATAAGTTAAAACAACTAAAAGTAGCAAATTTTTATTGAAAAACAACAATTATATATTTAATATCAAATATACAAGTTCCAATTCAAAGTTATTGTTTTAAATTTTTTAACATGTGCGAAAAACCCTTATATTATTAAATATGTTTTATTTTTTAACAATTTCTTGATTTTTTGTTTTGTTGAATCATGAGTTTGAGGGAACGTGTTTGATAATGAGTTATTATATTCATGTTGCTGACTCTTTTAGGTTTCAAGTTAATAAACTAGTCCATTAAGTATTATCATGTAACTCTTGTTTTGTTAATGTAATCTTATGAAACCCTGATCCTTCTTTTTTATTAACAAATTAATTACAGGCTGTGTGGCACATATCATTTGGCGATAAGATTTGGCTTCAGGACCACACAGTTCCTGACAACACATTATATATAGGAGAATAATATATGCTTATTATTGATACTTCACATACAAAAACAAAAACAAGATTTAGCTTTAGCATCTCAAGTGTAGTTATCAACTAGAAACATGGCTGAAACAAAGTTAAGCAGCTTCAAGGATAAAAGATGGTCGCTGCATGGTATGACTGCATTGGTGACAGGTGGAACCCGAGGCATTGGGTAATTTCCTTATCTTAACTCTTAATGGCAAAATTAGAAGAGGAAAAAAAAAGATATTTCCTTTTAAATTGATTTTGTATTTTATTCTTTTAAATTTTTGTTACTAATTTAATATGTTTTACATGGTAATTGATGAATGACTATTTAAAAAAAAAATGTTCCTTTTAAAAAACAACTTTATATGCTAATTTTTTTACTTGTGTATTTTTCTATTTTTAAATTAGGTACGCAATTGTTGAAGAGTTAGCTGAATTTGGAGCAGCTGTGCATATATGTGCACGTAATGAAGATGATATTAATAAATGTTTGGAAGAGTGGAAAAGCAAGGGTTTTAATGTAACAGGATCAGTATGTGATATATTATTTCATGAACAACGCAAGCAACTAATGGAAACTGTTTCTTCTATCTTTCATGGAAAGCTCAACATTCTAGTACGTTTAAAGTATTTGATTTCCTTTCTAAGTGCTCAAATTAAACATATATAATTTTATATAGTTTTTCTTTTAGGTAAACAATGCTGCGAAACCCCTCACGAAGAAAATAATAGATAATACTGATGAAGATATAACAACTACAATTGGCACCAATTTTGTGTCTGGTTACCATTTGTGTCAACTTGCACACTCTCTTCTAAAACAATCTGGATATGGAAGCATTGTATTTACTTCGTCCGTTGCTGGCTTAAAAGCTATTCCCACATTATCCGTTTATGCAGCCGCTAAAGGTATGTTTCCCTCCTCTTATGAAGTACGGATACGGACACCGGACACGACACGGACACTAACACGCCGACACAGCTAATAATTTAAAATAATCACATATCTCGGTGTAATGTTGTGTCGGTGTCGGACACGTGTCGTGTCTGACACCGGGACACGCCTAATCCGAAGAGTGTCCGTTCTTCATAGTCTTTCATACAATGAATTCGATAATTAAATATAACCTATGTAAAAAAATAACTTGATTCAGGAGCGGTGAATCAATTCACTAAGAACTTGGCATTAGAATGGGCAAAGGATAATATTCGTGCAAATGCTGTGGCACCTGGACCTGTTAAGACATCACTTTTGGAAACAGTCATGGTATGCATTTGTTCATATCCAGCATGTTATTAAAGTTCTCGACCAAATAGTGACCTCATTCTTCTTAGGGTATCAAATTTGGTTATGAATTAATCTTTAGGGTTGAATGAAACATCAACTTCTAAAAAATTGTTTACAGATAAACTTTTACTATTTTACATATTTTTTTAATAAGATATTACTTTTTTTTTAGATTATAAAAATCCACTACTAAAAGTAGTAATAGTTCACGTTTAGACTTTTTTTAGATCCATATTTATAAGTAACTAAAATTTTTATTTAGCATAGAAAGGATTATTACTTTTTTTTTTTACAAAGAAAGGATTGTATAATTATTCTCTTATATCTTGAAACTTATACTAAATGTAACAATTCTTATCATCTTTGATGATTAATATTCAAAGAATTACAATTCATTATAGGCAATTTAAAATTGAGAATTGTTGATAAGTATAAATGTTTATACTGCTTCTTACAGGATTATGACTCTGATGGGTATAAAGCTATAGCTGGTATAGTGTCTCAAACACCTTCAGGTCGTATGGGAGAGACTAAAGAGATATCAGCACTAGTTGCTTTTCTTTGTCTTCCTGCTGCATCACACATCACTGGACAAATTATAGCTATTGACGGAGGTTACACTTCCTAGATGAATTAATGTAATAATTTATCCTACATTGGTGGTTGCGGTTCTTTGGAAACTTCCACTCATTTATTTTACATTGTCGTTTTTTTGGTGGTTTGGTGTCTGTTCGGTTCTCCCAAATGTTAATGTTCATGCATATTACTTTAATCTGTCCAGCTATGTAAATTCCATTTTAAATAAATTTTGAGTGTTATTCAAAATCATGAGGGGAGTCAGGGGGACCGTCCACATCGAAGCTAGAACAACCACACAAGTGAGAGAAACGTTACACTCTTATCCAAAATCTTAAGGCAGTGGATTTATGGGTCCTCTCACTTATAAAGTGTTCAACCTTCATTTTTCTATCTGATGTGTGACATAATTACTCACACTTGTACACAACACTCCTCTCAAGTGTGAGTCCATCAATTCAACATGTAGTACATATAATTACTCATACCTGCACACAACATCAAAACGGGTGTTCTCACATATCCTTCACTTTACATACACTTGTACACAACACTCCTCTCAAGTTTGAGTCCATCAATTCAACATGTAGTACATATAATTGCTCACACTTGCACACAACATCAAAACTGGTGTGGGTGTTCTCACTTATCCTTCACTTTTATATCTAATGTAGTACATAATGGGGACCGTGAGTCATGAGGGGAGCCAGAGAGACCGTCGACATCGAGGCTAAACCAACCATACTAGTGAAAGAAACGCCACACTCTTACCCAAAACCTTAAGATAATTTGTTTAACCTTCAGACAATGGGTTTATAGGTCATCTCACTTGTAAAGTGTTCAACTTTCATTTTTCTATCCGATGTGAGACATAATTACTCACACTTACGCACAAACTTTTTTACTTTTTAACTTTTGTATTTATTTTATTCTTTTATGTTATTAACTTGAATGATGTGTGTTTGATGGTATTTATTGAACCTCGTTCATCGTTCATCTTTATATTTTTCAAAATTATCTTTTTTACTCATATAAATATTGGAGAACCCCTTTAATATAGACTTCAGATTAAAGAAATGGACCTCGTTAACTTACCCATTATATTTCATCACATATAACGTTCAACGTTTTGAAACCATACAGTTCCAACGGTTTGATTTTTATTTTATTTCTTGCTTTTAAATTTTATGATAAGTTCAATCATTGTATTTTCGTGTGGATATCAAAATTATTGTTTACATAACGGAAAACGGGAGCAAAATAATAGTTTGTCAATTGCTGTAAAGAAAATTCTGGAACGATTTCCCATTTTTGTCGTTAGGACTTAGGACTTTGGTGTTCTTTGTTTTTAGTATGTGTCAGCCAAGAAAAATTGAAAAAAAGGGAAGAATCTAGATAAGGGGTAGATGTGATTGAAATTATGAATCTTTTGGGCTTAGGCAAAGAATTTATGACAGATGTCTGATGTGGTGGTTGTTGTAACTTGCAGTCAATCGTTATCAGTATGACATAGTTTCTTAGTTGAAGTTGAATAACATACTCCCCCTTTGATGCATGTGATTCATAATATAAATCATATATGTGATTAATTGAATATAAACCTAAAAATTTAAAGGCTAAAGTGTATTTTTCACTCCTTAAGTTTTAAAAAGTTGCGATTTTGGCCCCTTATAAAAAAAATGATAAAAGTGACCCTATATGTTTAGGGAAATGTGCTCTTTTGACCCCCTATCGTAAGGGAAATATGATCTTTTGACCCCTTAATTTCTCAAAAAGTTGCGATTATGACCCCTTTTTGAGACACGTGGCGTCTTTTCAGCAATTTTGGGACGAAAGGGACCAAAATTGTAATTTTTTAAATAGGGGGCCAAAATCACAACTTTTTGAAACTTAGGGGTCGAAAAGTGAAGTTTAGCCAAATTTAAAATAGAGTCAGGATCCGTTGACACCAGGTGTCAATGGATTCGTTGACACCAAATCTTAACCGTTGATTTCTTTTGATCTAAAGACTTATATTTGTTCATTTAGAATATCATGTGAACCACTTACGAGTATAATGTAGTATATCTTTTTGCGATTTTCATTTCCTAATTTGTTTCATTGGTGTTCTCTCTCGGTATTGTAATTTCCTAATTTGTTTCGGCCATTACCCTCTCCTCTTTCTTCATCTCCTTCATCTTCTTCTGTCTCTTTATTCCTCTCTTTGTTTCTACCGTCTTTCTCTTCCTCTTATTATCAATTTCCAAATTATTTTATCATGCTCATTTTTTTGTGTACCATTTTTTCACAAGTTTTCTTCATTGTATTTCTTATTTCCGTAGGGGGTGGATGTGAGATAAGCTGAATTCACTTGCAACCTAATAAAATAGTTCACATAAACAAAATTGAATTAATCGTATACATCATCTAGTGACATGTACATTAATTTGTCTATGTATGTGTACATGAACAGTAAAAAAAAGTCAATTGCTTCCATCAATTCAGGTTGAATTCAATTGGCAATTGAATACTTGAATTCCTTTGCAAATTGGCAATGTTAATGGCAATTGATATGCCAATGAATTGAAAGCCATACAGACTCTCAAACAAAAAGTCATACTTGAACTCAAAACAGATTTCAATTCATCTAAATAAGTCACATATATGAAATCGTTACAATCTCATTATGAGAAAAGAGAATTAGGGAAAACAAATTAGAAAATGAAAATCACAATAAATATAATACTTTTAAGTTTTCATTTATTAACCTTTGGATCAAATGAAATAAATGGTTATGATTTGGTGTTAACGATACACTAAGCTAATATGCACACAACATTATCCTAAAATTTCCCTAAAAAAAGTTATCCTAAAATCAGCACCAAATCAAATGAATAAAATCTTATTTACTCTACCTTACAATATATGTTTTTAAACCCTTTAGGTTTTATAAATATCATCGAATAATTAAGATTCAAACTCAATGTTTTAAATTGGTCAGCCTGAAGGATAAGATTGATCTCTCAAATTGGTCAGCCTTTAGGTTGCATACTAAAGCTCTGAAAAAAAACAAATGTATCAGATAATTAAGATTCAAACTCGATATTTTAAATTATACAATAATAACAACCAAGCCTTGATTTACTAAGTGGGAGCAGCTACATAAATCAAACAACTCCATAATGTTCTATAAAAACATTTTTTAGGTCTTCCCTTACCTCTGGTGATTTGTCTGCCCTCTATTCTTTCTATAAGCCCAAACCACTTAAGTCTAGTTTCTTTAATCTTTTCTACTATAGGCACAGGCTCTCTCTCTCTCTCTCTCTCTCTCTCTCTCTCTCTCTCATGTTTTCATTTCTAATTCTACCGCGTCTAGTCTTACCACACATTCAATACAACATCATCATGTCTACCACATTAACATATGTTCGTGTTGGCTATTTACCGCCCAACACTCTGCCACATACAAAATCACCGGTCTTACGTTTTTCCGATAATTTTTCACTTCAACTTGAGCAGTACTGTAACTTATAGTATGGCATGCTATCTAACTTTCACTCGTTAGCTAGATTTCATTTGCCTTTTTCTAAGGTTACATTCCATATAATCTATCTCGCTTTTACTCAAGCGAACACCGTATGTTTCTAAGGCTTATCTACAAGTCTCCAACCTTCATTAAATTCTTCCCTCGATTCCCCAAGTGGGACGATACCATATGCAAAAGCATGCATCTTAGGGATTACTCTTGGATATGTTCTGAAATCACATCAAAAACTAAGATGAAAAGATAGGGGCTGAAAAATGTGGTCACGTAAGTAAATTTGCGTGCCTACTAGTTTTTCACTTATAACCAAATAAATCCGGGAAAACTAGTAGCCACGCAACTAAAAATAGTAATCAACTCATAACCAAACATCACAAACTGTCACCAACACCATTAAACATCAACACACGAAAATACAGAGACATCACCTGCAACAGAATCAAAACACCAACATAAAAAACCATAAACCAAATCCTCCAATCTCAACAAACCACCAAATACAAATCGGCCTCAACCAAAACAACCCACACAAAACGATTCACACAAACACAACCTGTTCGGCCATCAAAATCCAAAACTAGAAGAAATTCGTTCGAACTGTATCACAAATCCACCATAAGTTCACAAATCCGAACGTAAAAAGGGGAAGATACTCTTTTTTCGTATTTAGGTCTAGGTTTGTATTCTAGGCTTTTGAACTTTTTGAGGGTAGAAACGTATAAAGGGGAAGAAAAGAGTTTAGAAAATACAAAAAAAATCGAAAAAGACATTTTTTTCTAGGCCGGCACAGTGGCTCCGCTACTATTGGTCGGCGACCACCACGCCGGAGTCAGGGTTGTTGGCCGAAAACTAGAGATTCACGGCGGCCTTCATCAAAACTCGTCGGAATCTCCATCGGTTTCTTGAGATAAAATACGAGAGAGAAGAGAGATTTGAGAGAAGAAGAAAGAGAAAATAAGAAGGAAAATGAACTTTCTAAAGGCCACAACCTATATATAGGCCTCTTAATTGTGTGTGTGGGTGCACCTTGTACCGTGAACCCTCACCCCCTGGCCGTTCGATCCTGATCCAACGGCCTCGATCTTTGTCCCTTGATCAAACCCAGTCTATCTGATTTCAATCAGACGGGCCATATTGATTCCTCTAAGCCCATGCGCCCTTGTTCTGATTTGAGTCCATTCTTTTTTTTTAATTACCGCACCCCCTCTGTTTTTTTATTATTTCTTTCAGGCCTTTTTATTTTGTTTTAGCATTTTATTTTATTTTCTTTCGCACTTTTTTATTTCTTCATTAGTTTATGTTCATTATTCTGCATTTATTTATTTATTTCTCTTCATTTATATTTTATTGCATAGACCCTTAGAATGTACTTTAGATCAATGTAAACCATAAATGAGAAAAGTGTGTGTGTGTGTCCTTTTTTTTTTACTGCTTTATATATATTGAAAAAATTCAAACAAATTAGGTCCGGGATTATGTGGTGATTCAACATCACTACAAAAATCCTCGCGCTTTTATTTTTATTGTCACGTTAGTTTTGTTCTTATGTTTTAATTAATATTCAAAAGGAACAAAAACATTGCAAATAACCAAAAACTCACAAAGAATATTTTCATAATAAACCTTGATTTACAATCAAGTGATTCTTTTTTTCTTTCTTTTTTAATAAATTCTAAATCAACTTTAAACCATACTTTGAGTTATTTTCTTTTAAAATAAAAAATACAAACAAGCTTATTTTGCCATTTGGCTTTTTCATTTTAAAACCTTTTTTCAAAACTAATAAAAATCACAAAAACAAATCAATCGATATTTTTACCCCGAGCTACGAGGTTTTGATCCCTCACGGGTTCCTAGGCAGAGGACATTTGTCCTTCCAAATCATAAAAAATGTAAATAAAATCAATCTTTTTTTACCTTAATCACTACTCCTTCTTTTAAAATCAAGAGGTTTTTGTAGAATACTACGAACGTTTAGGGTGCTAACACCTTCCCTAAATGTAACTAACCCCCGAACCCTAAATCTTTAAAATGGTTTATTTGAACTTTTTCCCATTTTCCTTTAAAAATTAAAAGTTCAAGTCGTGAATAAAAATAGTGAGTCAAAGGCTCAAAGCTAACTAAATGGCTAGATCTCCGAAAAATGACGCGACACTGAGAAATTGAATAGAGTTTTTGTGTGTTTAAACATTTAAAGCCTTGGTGAATTAGAAAAGGTGAAGAACCTGTTGGAGAAGTATGAAGAAAAAGAAGAACGCTAGAGAGAAGAAGAAATGGGAAGAAGATGGAATTTGAATAATTTATTTTTAAATACTTCAGTTTTTATCTAATTTTAAAATAAAAAATCATTTCAATCCAAGTGGCATCTGCAACCAATTAAAAAAATGAGAAAAAAATGATAATAACAAAGTCAGTTGTACAAGCCAACAGATTCTGCTGACATGATTAAGTGAGGGACCAATAGTGGAAGAATCTAAAATGTTGGGGACATAATCTAATTTTTTTTTTTACACGGACTAAAACCGAAATTCGCTCATATTACAAAACCAAAAGTGGTATTAATCCTTTTCAATAAATGCTATTTCTCTAGAAAAATAGCATCAATAATTTTTCAAGACACAACTGGCAAGTTTTAATTGCATGAATTATTTGTTCACTTCCTATTTTTCAGCCACACCTCCTTGAATTGTGGCGAATAGTGCATTGTGATTGACTGCTCTTTATTCTTGAAAAATTATTGATGTTATTTTTCTAGAGATATAGCAAAGCTTGTTTGACAATTTATGCAGGATGAATAAATGTAGTAATTTATCCTGCATTATATTCATGTTTCTTATGAGTTGAAGTTTCACCTTCTCTCTCCTTTATCCATGATTTTGGATAATTTTTAGTTATGAAATCATCTACATCTTTTTTCGCACCTTTATCTTCTCTCTACTTTCTCTTTCTTCATCATCCATAATTTTATCGTTTGAGTGCGACATTATTTTGGTTCACATCTTGGTACAACATGTGTGATTTTCTATTTTATTAGATTTCAGATCGACATAGTAATTATGATCCAATACATATTTAATTAAGGCTTATTCAATCGGTCGGTCCCTTAACTCAATTGATTGTATCAATTTGGTCCCTTAACTATAATTTGTACCAATTTGGTCTCTTATGTTTTGCTCTTCTACTAGTTTTAGTCCTTCATGCACTACTAAAAAAGCAAAAATTAGTGAGGGAAATTTAGAGAGGGAAAATGCAAAATCCCTCTCTAATTCCGTCACTAAATTTTACGACCAAGGAATTTGTGAGAAATTTTATTTTTTCTGTCACTAATCTCCCTCCCTAATTTTGCATTTTCTAGTAGTGATGTTAGTTTCTCTTAAAAAAACGTTAACTTATTTACCAATTTGGTCCTCTATGTTTTGCTCCGTTACTAGTTTTAGTCCTTTCTGTTAACATGTTTTTGAGAGAAACTAACAGAAAGGACTAAAACTAGTAACGAAACTAAAAATAGGGGACCAAATTGGTACAAATTATAGTTAAAGGACCAAATTAAGACAATCAATTAAATTAAGGGACGGGGTGATTGAATAAGCCTTTAATTAATGACTTGAACGTCAACAATATCAGATTCAAAATCATGTATATTTTGATCATTTTAATTTTATAACTTTTGCATGCATTTTGTTCTTTGTTATTTTGAGCCTCCATCATCGTTATCTTTATATTTAAAATTGTCTTTTTTACTCATACAAATATTGGAGAACCCTTTAGTGTGTGTTTGGTTTAACTTTGAATAAAATTGATTCTGACAGAATTGATTTTGATAGAATTGATTTTGACAGAATTGATTTTGAGAGAATTGATTTATGTTTGGATACAATAGTGTAGAATTGATTAAACAAATTGAATGTTGTTTGGATAATTTTGATCAAAATCACTTTTGAATGTATAATTACTAAAATGGACATAGCTAAACGCAAGTAAATGAATATAGTTGAATGTATATGTAGATCAATACTAAATGTTGATATATTATTTAATTTAAATAAATAAATTTTCTATTTATTAATTTAAAAAATAATCTATATGATAATTAAACCAATTTTTTACAAAAATATTTGTTCATATATTTTATATTTTTCGATAAAATATATTTAAGTTAAATACTTCTAGAGTTTGTTGTCAAAAATGATAAAATATAGCGTAAAAGAAAGGTAAAAGAAAAAATACAGTAAATATGAGCGTAAACATCGTAAAGGAAAATCCAAAACATGGTAACTAGTTACCATAAACATTTTTCGGAGGCTAATTTGGTTCATTAAGTTTTCTTATTAAATTTGGTTCATCAAATTAATTACAAAGCAAAAAGAAGGAGAGTTGATAAAGGGCAATAAAGAAAAATAATAGGTTGTAATAATCAAAATATAAAATATATTGGAGAATTGATTATAGGAAAGCCAAAAGTTAGGAATTGTAGCTTTAATGATAATTGCTTTTGGTGGATAGAAGCAATTCTTAAAAGTTAAACCAAACATCATTGAAAACTGAAATTAATTTTCACTTTTGAAGGTTGTAGAAGCACTACTTAATGCTGAAAAGCCAAAACTAATATAGACTAAAAACATCTTAATCTAACAATGGTTTGTCAATTGCTGCAAAGAAAATTCTGAAACGATTTTATCTTTTTTGTTGTTTGGTGTTCTTTGTTTTTAGTATCTGTCAGCCAGGAAAAACTGAAAAAAGGGAAGAATCTAGATAAGGGGTGGGATGTGTTTGAAATTTTGAATCTTTTGGGCTAGGTAAATAATTGACGACCTATAAAACATGGATACGGACACGGACACAACTAATAATTTAAAAAAAATTAAAATCATTCAATGTAATTACAAGTGTCGATGTTATGTCGGTGATAGACACGACACGTGTCCGACACCGAAACACGTCTAATATAAGAAGTGTCTGTATTTTATATTTGACGGCACATGTCTGATATGGTGGTTGTTGTTGTCAATCGATATCAATATTGCACATTTTCTTAGTTGAAGTTGAACAACATAGCATGTGATAAAATGCTCCTCTTTTTTCTTGATTAAAAGTCGTTGAAATCTCAAATATATGATTTGATGTCGACATATAAATCGATTTCTATCTCCAATTGTATTGCATGCCGTATTTGGGGATAAGATCTACTTTACGACCACAATGTTTCTTACAACAACTTTTATTGTGGGCAATAAATATATATGCTTAATTTTTCTACTTTACAAACAACTTCAGATTTTGGTTTTTCAAGTGTGGTTTTTTTTTTTTGAAGGAAGTATCAGACAGATAAAGTAGAAAAATGGCTGAAACAAAGTTAAGCAGCTTCAAGGATAAAAGATGGTCACTGCATGGTATGACTGCGTTGGTGACAGGTGGAACCCGAGGCATTGGGTAAATTCCTTATCTTAACTCTTAATGACAAAATTAGTAGTCAAATCAATTTCTAATTAAATTTTCTTTTGAGTTAGCTTCTCTCTAATTTTTTTTATTCTTTCTTTCTCATGATAACCATCGTTCTTCCCTTTTTTTTTTTTTTTGTTTTTTTAAGTAAATAATTGTGGTTTCTATATAGATATGGTTTTCTTTTTAGAATTTTGTTGTCAAATTGGGACAGTGTTTTTTCAATCGACATGAGTATTTCAATCGATTTAATTTATATGATTTTTTTTTTATGATATTGACTTGATTGTTATATATTTGTTAGTATATTCATTCTTTACGGTTCGTACGATGTTGAATCTACCTCTAAAAAAACGTTGAATTTGTGTTTATTTTTTATTTTTTATGTGTATACCAATTAAATAAGTATAGTCTTTTACTAAAAAAAATGTTGTGATAATTCCTTGTTATTTCTTATTTTTCTATTATGAATTAGTTACGCAATTGTGGAAGAGTTAGCAGAATTTGGAGCAGCTGTGCATGTATGTGCACGTAATGAAGAAGATATTAATAAATGTTTGGAAGAGTGGAAAAGCAAGGGTTATAATGTAACAGGATCAGTATGTGATATACTATTTCATGAACAACGCAAGAGATTAATGGAAATTGTTTCTTCTATCTTTCAAGCAAAGCTCAATATTCTAGTACGATCCATTTATATTTTTATTTATTTCTAAGTGCTCAAATTAAACATGTATATAATTTTATATAGTTTTTCTTTTAGGTAAACAATGCTGCGAAACCCCTCACGAAGAAAATAATAGATAATAGTGATGAAGATATAACAACTACAATTGGTACCAATTTTGTGTCTGGTTACCATTTGTGTCAACTTGCACACCCTCTTCTAAAAGCATCTGGATATGGAAGCATAGTATTTACTTCGTCCATTGGTGGTTTAAAAGCTATTCCCACATTATCCGTTTATTCAGCCACAAAAGGTATGTTTCCTTTTCCTTGAAAATAATGAATTACCCATCTGGATATGGAACCATAGTATTTACTTCGTCCATTGGTGGTTTAATAGCATTACCCATTTTATATTGACCCTGGAAAAAAATATTGATAATAAAATTTGAGTTTGAGAAAAGGTGATGTTTTTTGTGTCTATAGGAGGTAGATCAGTGGTTTTAAGTAGTTGACGGTTATTCTTCTTTTCCTTCTTTTAAGACACTAAAGACGAAGGTTTTGAAAGAATTACTTTAAATTCAAAGCAAGTTCCTTTGAGTGGAGGAGTGGAACCAAAAAAAGATTAATTGAATGAGATGGGAGATGGTGTGGAACGAAAAAAGAATAATTGAGAGAGGCCTTTGATTAAAAAATATTTATCTTGTTTAATTTATATTTATCTTGTTTAATTTATATTTGTTGAGCAAATGGTTATGGAGGTGTTTAAGGGACTCTTTATTTGGATGTGTCAAATAAAATATGAACAAACCATCAATTTGATCCTCGAATTATCATCTATTTTTCAATTTGGTCCATCAACTATAGAAATATATTTCAAATGGTTTTTTGAATGAAATAAATTTTAAATTGTTGAATTTTAATGATTTAGGTTAGAATGGGATCACTTTTCAAATGGTTGAATTGAAATACTTTAGGTTAGAATTTTCAAAAGGTGGACAATGTTTTTCTTTGTAATTCATTGTGGAGAAGGAAGAATGGAAAACGAAAATGATTTATTTAGTTTGACTCACAAAGGTTTTGTGTAGTTAGTTGGAACATAATAATATCCATTTTGACGGAAAGGTGATGAACATCTAAGACGTGGTGAACAACAGTTGGAAATGGTGAGGATCATAAATTGAGAGAATCTTAACCTGGTGAACAATGCTAAATCTTGGTATTGGTTCATCTAAGACTTTGTTTGGATTGGTGGTATGTGATGGAATAAAATGGAATGAAGTGGTAAGTAATTATGTTCCATTGTTTGGATTTGCAAAAAATGAATGGAGTGGAATGGAATCCAATGGAACCCATTCCATCCCATACTATCAATTCCTTCAATTTTTCATTCCCCCCAGTTTGGGGTGTATCCAAGGAAATGCGATTTTATAACTAGAATATTACCATTTTACCCCTATCTTTATTTTATAACTAACATTTCTCTTTCTCTCAACACCATTTTTTCTCAAGTTTCTTATGTTATTGCGTTGCAAAAAAGTTGCTTGTGACTTTTGCATTTTATGTTTTTTAAACTTTGCCAAGTTGAAGGCATGCACATATATTCTTCAATTTTACTTTTGCTATGGTTCCTAACAATTGAGCTAGTATAACTAAATGACGAGGCATGCATATATTTCATTTTATTGCTTTAAAATTAATACAGTTGGGTAAAAATTTAGTTGGCATGCTAAATCAAATTAGAATGCTCTATGAACTCTTTTTTTAGTGTTGAGTTAAAGGAAATAAAATTTTAATAATAATATGTTTTATATAATTATTGTGTTTTTTTTTAAATATGAGTAAAAATGGAATAAAAAATTTATGTGTGTTCCATTCCATCAACTTTACAAACAATGGAATGGAAATATTGATATGTCACATCATAAAATATCCAAACAATGGAATGAAATTATTGTTCCACTCCGTTCCGTTCCACTCCGTTCCGCTCCGCTCCGTTACGTTCCATCAATCCAAACATAGCCTAAGAGTGTGATTTTAGTTCATTGTAGTAAGTTTTGAGTATCTTTTATGCTCTTTGGCATAATCTAATAGACGGAGACAAATGAACATGTGGCTATTGATCATAAAATTAAGGAAGTTTGGATTGTGCATAAATAGAGAAATCATAATCAAATAATAAGTAAGAAAAAAATGATGAAGACTTCCTCTCTCCATTTTTTACTCTCTAGTAGAATAATGACTTTAGTCTTTGAACTAGTTTTCTTCTATATTTCTGAACTGGCATAGATAGATTATATACGTGAACAATTTTCCTGTCTCTTTTATGTACTAAAAACACTAACTTTATTTGAGTTCTCATCTATCAATTTTATCTTTAATTTAAATAATTAATTGCCAATTATCCATTTATTACTCTATCCAATTGTGCAAACCCTTGCATTATTCTTTTGAAATTGATATTAGATGCACTCCACAAAATTAATCTATCTAAGCAAATTTAATTAATCAATTCAGGAGCAGTGAATCAATTCACGAAAAACTTGGCTTTGGAATGGGCAAAAGATAATATTCGAGCAAATGCTGTGGCACCTGGACCTGTCAAGACATCACTCTTGCAATCTATCACGGTATTCATTTTGCATGTTTATTTTAAGAAGCTAAAATAAAATTTATTCAAAATACAAAGAATCCTAGCCTGTACGAGAAATGATAGGTTAGGAGACTTAAATAATAAATACAAAGGATAAATGTACTGTATGTACGCAGAACACTCAAACAAACATCTATACATCAAATACAAATTTGTACAAATAAACCAAATGGATCCGATGTATTTGCGTGTTGAATTTAGAGAGAAAAATAGTGATTTTTTTAAGCAATTTTAGAGAGTTAAATTTATATATTGATTTTGTTATTTTAAAAGTAGAAAGTGACATATTAAAAATCACAATCACACAACACCAGAAACGTAGAAATTTAGAATATACGATGGCTAAAATGGTTTTTTGGTCCCTTAACAACATTTATAGTATCGCTTTGGTCCCATAAGTAATAAAAACTCCATTTAGGTCCTTTAACTTGATTTAAAGTATCAGTTTGGTCCTTTCTGTTTTTTTAATTCCAAAAAACGTTAAATTTAAGGACCAAACTAATACTAATTAAATAAGTTAAGGGACCAAAATTTAACGTTTTTTGAACTAAATTAACAGAAAGGACCAAACTGATACTTTAAATAAAGTTACGGGACCTAAATGGAGTTTTTATTACTTATGAGACCAAAGCGATACTAAAAATGTTATTAAGGGACCAAAAGAACATTTTTATACAATAGTCAAGGATTACGAAGGAGACGTCCAAACAAACATAGCCACCAAACCAAAAACATAAAGATAATCAAGTAGTAGGTAACACAAAGTTGAAATCTCCACCTATAGTAATCAATCATAAGAAAAACCATGAACTTTAAACTTAATCATGATTATTTGAATAGTTTAACCATTTTGATAAGTAAACCTTATAGACAATCGTGAATACTGAAAAATCACATGGTTGCAATTCTTCTAAGGGTCTTGCTAACAAGTGACCTCAAGGCAATGATTAAAGTTTAAACCTCTGTACGGATTAAATTAATTTTAGTTGGAAGACGATCATTTAGTAATCTCCACGCAAACAATGAAATCTCCAACGAAACAAAATTCTTTCAAGTAACTGTATACAAAGGGAAATATGCTATCATTTCAAAATTTGATATTAACCCATAAAATTCTTAAACTGAAAACAAGTCATTGTTGTTAAGCTTCCAACTCCATAATTAGGGTCTGTTTGAGAGTTTATAGGGTGCATGAGAGAATGACTCTGATAATACGGATGAAAAACATGGCAGAAATTAACACCTTTGGAACGGGAGAGTTGTGGTGACGACTTTAAAGGGTTTTGGTTAAATTTTTAAAACTCTTTCTACATTAATACTCAATAAATTAAAAATATATTAATCAAAAACATTCTTTTTGTATAAAATCACTTGCACAAAATCTTTAATAAGGATGAACTTTGATGAAGTACATATGAAAGGATTGCATGGTTGTAATTCTATGACAATGATTTGATATTGATAATGTTGTAAATCATCTTAAAAAAAATTATGTTGAAATTATCTTGATAAATACACTGCAAATTATGGTAGTAATTATTTAGATCTTGATGATTAATATCTATTTAACATAAAGATGATTAATATCTATTTAAAATTCAATAAAGAAATATTCACAATTGAATCAAAATAAATTTTGATAATTAAGCGTGTTTCTTGAATACATTTAACCCTGAAAATGGAAGATATAGATTCGAACTTGGAACACCACAATAAAGATTCGGCCGAATGATGTTGGTTTCATCGGCTGTGTTAGGTCTTACATCTTGTGGAAGAATTCTTAGTATACATGTTGTTGCATACTCTTATGTACTTGTGCTGACTTACATAATCTTTTTCTTTTTAAAAAAAAAATATAGTATCCGATCTAAGGACCGACTAATTTGAGGGGTCTGATCTCATAGTCCACTTGCAGGGGGCTCTATTTAAAGTTAGAGCAAAACTCTGTATGAATCAACCCATCAAAATTGACATCGAAAAGAAAGAAATTGTAGACTTTGCGAGAAGCTTACATAAAGTTTTCTAAATTGAAATTATTTAAAATTTTATGTGCAATCTACTTATATCACAAACTTGATTAATTAAACGGTCTTACTCTAAAAGAACTTTGATTATGAGTAGATTGTTAATGATTTTGAAACAAAAAGTACATTAAACAAATTTTTAAGTACTTCCCACTTCCCATAATATTTGTCATTGTCTTATGAGAATTGTGGATAAGTATCAGTTATGAAAATAAACTTAATGATATTAATGTTTATAATGCAATTACTTTTTGCAGAATGATAATGAAGGGAATGAAGCTGTAGATGGTGTAGTGTCTCAAATACCTATGGGTCGTATGGGAGACCCTAAAGAGATATCATCACTAGTTGCCTTTCTTTGTCTTCCAGCTGCTTCATACATCACTGGACAAGTTATAGCTATTGATGGAGGTTATACTTCTTAAATTGCTATTAATTTGATTTTGGAAAACAAAAGACGTACGAACTCCTATAACCCTAGATGAATAAATGTAATAATTTTTCCAACATTCATGTTAGCTATAAATCTTGATTGACATTGTTGGTTGGACCACCATCTCCATGGCTACCATCTTTATATTCCTTCATATTTATTATAATCAAATATTGTTATTTACCTTTTCCCTCATGTTATTTGATTTAAAAAATACATATTTTAAAATAACTCCTTCACGATATTCAGATAAAGTTCACGTTGTTGAAAGTTTTTCTTTGTGATTGTTGATTGCATTTCTTTTTTCGTTTAGAATGCAATTGTTTTTGAAACTGCTACTTACTCAAAAAAAAAAACCTAAACAGCTGCTACGATAGCTATTGTAGTTTATTTGATAAAGGTTGGTACTTAGTTGGAAATTGGAATGCGATTCTTGCTTGTGGTGAAGACTTTTAAGAATTCTCAATATGTTCCGCAGAGAATAAAAAACCGATTAGACAATATTTCACATTTGTGTTCTCAAATGATTTCTTGGATTTCATTACTATAGAGAAGACAACATTTGTGCCGACAAGGTGGTCGCGTTTGATTTTTCAAAAAAGAACCACACTTGATGAATTTTTCCAAAACCTTAAGGAATTAGGTATATGTGACCTCTCAATTATATATTACTTAAATTGTACTCTTTTATCCAATGTAAGAGTTTAACTCACACTTGACACATCACAACACTCTCTTTCAAGTGTGAGACTCTCTCATCTTTGATCCAACATCGGAAACAACTTCTGCCCCAAAGTCCCCACCAAGTGGAATCAGGCCTAATATCACTATTTAAGGCTTCTGCTAATTTTGTGATGTTTCAAGTGTGAGTTAAAGTCCGACATTGGATAGAATCGTAGAATTTAAGCAATATATAAGCAAGAGGATGCATGCACCTAATACCTTAAAGTTTTGAGAGAAAATGTGGTGTCCAACTCACTTGTGTGTTGATTCTCTTAGTCCAATGTAACAATATGATCTAGTGAGACTCCCCTTTATGGCAGAACATTAACATTAGAGTCTGATTAGACTTAGTGGGGATATAGGGAAGTGGGACTGATTCCTGATCTTGGATCAAGGACGCAAAGAGTCTCACATTTGAGGGAGAGAATGTTATGATGTGTCAAGTGTGAGTTAAAGTTCCACATTAGACAGAAGGGTAAAATTTAAGCGATATATAAGTGAGAGAACTCGTATACATAATGTCTTAAGATTTTTGAAGAATTTCATATGTCCAACTCACTTATGTGGTTGCTTTTATCTCAATTGATGATCCAACCTAGAAAGGGTCCCCCTAATGGTCCAACAATCGCTCCCCTTCCTGACCGAAAAATGACACTAGTCTAATTCAAATTTCTCGAGGAGCGGGAGATATTCCAAGTGTTGAATGAAAGATACAAAGAGTCTCACACTTGATGAAGAGATGTTGTGATGTGTCAAGTGTGAGTTAAAGTCACACATTGAATGGAAGAGTTGAGGTTAAGAAACATATAAGTGAAAGAACTCATGAAGCCTTTTCATTAGGGTTTTGGATGAAATGTGGTGTTCAATCTCACTTTCTTAGCTCAATGAAATGATCCAATCTAGTGAGACTTGATGACATGATGTCATTGGTGTTTTCAATTAGTTTTTATGTGTTTCAGTTGGAAGTTGAAAAAGACAAAGAACAAGGTGATCAGGAAAGACAAAATAGGGCCACGATTTTGACCAAGTTTTGATGAAATTTTGATTTTTTAATTCGACAAAAATCGGGGCACGATTTTTACATTACATAAACTAATTCTATAAAACCCATGCATGTTTCTAATGCAATGGTTCAAAATTTTGGTAACAAAAAGGCAATTTTGGAGCTGTAGAACTGGAGAATCGATGGGAGACTTTCAAAACTCATAGGTAGTCCTCCAATCTATGTAATGAATTCTTTTTGAATTAGTTGTTTATGTTTTAACTTTGAGTAACTAATTTTCTCATGGTTAAGCCTAAGAAGAATCTTTTATAAGATATATGGCCATGTAATTTGTATGAACTATCTTGAATATCATTAAAGATCTAGTCTTATTCGGATTTCCTTGAGTTTAATGCCTTTTATACGTTTTTGATTGACTACTAGCCCTAACTTAAATTTGATTGACTATTATCCATAACTTTTGAATCTGACCTAGGATATCTGATTAACTACACGGATTAACTACACGGGTTAACTACCTAGATAAGTGTTAAGTTATGATTTAGAGATTAACGGGCTATTAAAACCTCCAACGGTTTCGAGTTCGCTTAAGAGATTATGAGAGAGTTATAATTCAAGAGATTGATTAGAACTATTTTGTTAATCTATCGTTAGACTAGGGAAGTAATGATAGGAAAGAGATGCAAATTATCATATAGTAAACATTAGAGGATTCAAACAGCTTCATCATTCTTCACCTTAAATTTCTAAAACCAACTTTTATTATCTTTTCCAAGAGTTTATGTTTCTAAAAGAAACAATTGCCTTGCGCACCCCCCATTTAGACACATCCTATATCTTAATGAAATTGCCGAGTAGAAAATAATAACAGTCATCGTGGATACGAACTTATGTTTTATTACTTCGATAATTTTTGATACACTTGCCAAATATTTATCAAGTCTCCCCCAATCTCATGGCCTAACAAGAAGTGGTAAACTGGCTTTGTGGTTTGAGATAAGCAATGTCATAGAGATTGGAAAGACAAGAAGCTTATGAATTCAATTTCGTTCAACATTATTCCTGTATCACATAATGATCTAAGTCGTTCAATACCAAGAAAAAATAAAATATATTATACTATTCAAATCTTTTATTAAGTCAGGGTGATAATTTTGTTAAAAAAAAGATCGGACTGACAATTTGATTCATCTATTCTCGCATTAATTCATCCATACCATCCAACCAACAAAAAATTAGTTAATGATTGGATTCGATCCATCAATTTTATATTACGAATGGATCCCAATCCATGCACTTATTTTTTTTAATTAATAGATCAATTAAAATTACAGTATAAATTCAATGCATAAAATGTAAATATTTTATTTTTAAAATTAATATAAGTAATCTTTATTGCTAGAATATTAATAATTATATAAAAACCTAGAAGGAAAAAAGAAGGAAAAAATTGATTAAAATGAATTTAACATAAATATTAATAACATTAATATTTAATGTGAGTCAACAATGATGGTCAATGGTATTTTAGAACGAAACATAAATGTTTTTAATGTGAGTCAACAATGATGGTCAATGGTATTTTAATATTGTATTAAAACCTGTTAACTCTTTTAGAAAACAATTGACTATTTTATTTTAATAAATATAAATATAATAAAAAGATGTGTTGAATGAAGTGGTGACCTCTGACATGGGGTCATTGGGGGATTATCGTTGGTGCTAGGTGCTGCCAGTGACTAGGGCCCGATATTGGCCAAAACCAAAATTTAAACCATGTAGAGAACTCCGGTTTAAATCTAGTTTAAAAACAACATGTTGTAGTATTGGATAGGGTTGGGTCAAACGTAATTTTTTGGGTTCCATTGGAGTGGGTACTGGTTTACAATATTCTTTTTTATTTTTTTAAAATCATTTTGTAATTTTGTAAAGAAAAGACAATTATATTCTTAAAAAAATGACCAAACTTTATTTTTTATATCTAAAATATGGGGTAACTTATTTTCAATATTATTTTAGCATCATGATAGAAATTTAGCAAGTGTACTAGTTTTATAGAAGTAATAATTCTAAGTTCGTATCTACGAGGACCGTGTTAATCTCAATTGAGCAGTATTGTTATTATCTCTGATATGTAAAATTGGGGGGTTGCCCTAGGCAGTTGGTTTGATTGCATAAACAACAAATAAGCTGAATATAAAAGTTGTCTAGAAAATATAAGAAGAGATGGGAACAAAATCCTTTGATTAATTCTGTTCGGTATACTTCAAATATTTCCCATGAATATTTCTCTAGTTCCACGATGGTTAACTAAAATAGTCCTAATTAATCCCTTGACTTAGGACCCTCTTCTCAGATTATAGTCTCTAATTTCTTAGGTGATCTAATATTCTTAGAAGGTTTTAAGAACATTAACCTATTATCACAAATAAACGATTTTTCATTCCTAGACTAACCTTGTTGAACAATTCAATTAGGTCTAAGTCGTAAACTAGGTTTAGTAGTCATTCGATCTTACCAAATCAAGTTATATAGTGTCAGTATATAAAAAGCATTAAGAACAATTGAGTTGAATAAAACTAGATTGATATTCATGAGAAATAGAGTTTCACAGCAACATGGTTCAAACATGATTACATCATAATCATCTCAGACCTAATCTCTAAGAGATTTAGCTACTCATATTTGGAATTACAAATAGCATAATCAATTGAAGCATAAATACATACATAAATTGACTATGAGTTGGATGGATTGGTCACCGCATCAGTTCTTTTCTCTCAAAATCGTGCTTCGGATCTCCAAAATTTCGAACCCTTGCTTCTGAAAACAATTCAGCTTAAATAGGCCACAGATGCGTCCAAAATTGTGACACGGTTGTATCAAATCGTGACATGATTCCACATTTAATGTCCCAGGATTCTCCAAAGTTGGCTCCTCAACCGTGTCACGATTATGCCATCGTGACATGATTTTATAGGCAAATATGTTACTTCAACCTGGTCATGAAATCTTGACAAGAAACACAAATCATGTCACGATGCAACTCTTGTCAACTTTCTTCAGTTTTCCTACTTTTTGCACCTACAAACTATCTTAAATTGCTACAGACTCAATAAAATTTATACAAAATACTTTAAAAAAAAAAAACAAAAGTAATGACAGGATGTCATCACATCAAATATATATAAACATACAATAAATAAACATACCAAAATTATAAAAATCATCATAAGTACTTTCAACTTACTTACAAAAATCAAAATAACCAAAGTGTGTTAAAATTGCATGAAATTCTTGCAAACATTGTAAAAAATAACCAAAGTGGAAGACCTTAAATTAACTAAAGTAATGACTCACAAAAATAAAAAGGTTGGAAAACCTAAAAGTACCATTAAAAGTCAGAGTTCATCAAGAGTCAAAATTCTAATTGCAAAATTGAGTTTGGTTAGAAAAAATTGGGATGAGCTTGGTAATTTAATTGGCTTTTACTGGCTTTTTTTTGTACTGGTTGACTGGTTTATGTGGGATGGGTCCATGTAAACCCGTTGCCCCAAATTGTTAACTGGTTTTTGCAATTTTGTAAATCATCAATACCCATTTGCTGAATTCAAATTGTCATATTGGATCAATTCATACAATTTGACAGGTTTTCGCGGTTTTATCCAATCCATGTACACACATCTACCTGCGACCGCACGTGCTATGGTATTGACCTACACCACTCTATTATGATATTGTTAAACTAAATTATACTCTAAAATATTTTTAAAACTAATAAAATTACTTTGTATTAATATTGACCAAAAATTTAAGGGTGAGCGAGAAGTGCATATGGTGGGAAACAAAGTTCTCACGACAAAGTGAAATAGAATCGCAACTAATGTTGGTTAAGTCATCAACACAACTATTAATCTATCATGGTATCAATGATAAACATCATTTCTCATTTCACTTCCAAGAACCTCCTAATCTTTACCCTGCGTAGCCTCAATTTTAACCCTATGCATAGCTATCATGATAATCATACAACACATGAAGAGAATAACATAAAATATTCTATATCTCACAGAGAGAAGCTTGGTATCATAGCTATCATCATGAGATAAATTGGCACCCTTCAAGAAAACATGCCTTCATGCAAACCAGCTTGGTTTAAAAATGATTATTAAGTATAAACACCTTATGCAGGAAATTTTCAAGGGTAACATCTACCAAACACTTGAGTAAAACCAAAAACAATATCTTACCAAATAAGTAATTTTATTCAAAGAAGCAACATAACAAGTCTTTAATTTCCCTTTTGAAATTCTGATACTCCACGGTGCATGAAAATAAAACACTTCAAAATTTCTAGTATTGTTTATAGTTTGAAATATAACTAGATTTTATTTTGCTTATTAAAATAGATTAAGCAAGGTATCAAGGTGAACCAATTCCCTTCTTGATAAGCATATCATAGACCATGTCAACTTTCATGGTATCCATCTGGAACATCCGATGAGCATCGGCCTTTGAAGAGACGTTTCCAGCAATCATTTGCACCGACAGGTCCTCCTGCATCTTCAGATACACAGTTGGAGTCAACCCTAGCTCGCAGCACAAACGTTTCTCCTGACAAAACATTACAGCCGACGGTTTCAGAAAACAAAATAAGAAGCAATGTGCAGTTTTAAAATGCAAACTTGGCTAAAGAAAAAGATTCTTACAGCTTCAGAAAGTAAATTCGCTCCTGCTGCATCCATTTCATTGACAGAACTTGAACTAGCTCGCCCTGCAGGTCTGGTACCAGCAGATTCTGGAGACATCAATGCATTTGGAACCCCGCGATTGTTCGGGACCACAAAAGCACTTCCTCTTGCCCTACGAGCATTTTCTTCAGCTTCAATTCTTCTCTTATTTGCCAGATATATATCTGCTTCAGCTGAAGTTCGGCAACCAGCAGCACGGGCTTCCTGTGACCATGTTAAACAAATGTCAGAGAGAAGAAAACGAATGTCCATAACAATTTAATGTCATCCATGAATCAAACCTTAAGCTCTTGGATTCTTTTCCCAGTTCTGTGTTCATCAATAACGGTTCTAAGCAATTCCTCGTGCGCTTCCTTAGTATGAAAGCGCATGAACTTGTCATATTGACGGCATATTGCCTTTTCCGCAGGTGTTAAATCCTTCTCAAATGGATTTGGATGCAGCAAATTCCTTTCAAGTATGAATTTCTTCCTGCGCTCTCTTTCATCAAGCCTTCAATGTTTTTCAATTTAAAGATAGGAACGTTAGCAATAATATGCAACAAATATCATTATTTTTTATGATTTTGAGTGTGGATGACACGAAAAGAAATCAACAAAACTAAAATGGTTGTTTACCTTTTATTATAGATACGTATCACACGAAGTTTGAGCTCTATCTCTTCCTCAGTGTCAGAGTCGTTAAACTCCATATCAGCGAGTAACTTCTCAGCTTCATCATCATATTCAGGATCAAATTCCTGCCTTTTCGGGTTATAACCACTGGCTTCAACCAAAGAAGGACCATCATTTCTTGAGGATTTTGGCTTATTTCCTCCAGAATTTCTTGAGGAGTCTGTCAAAGACAAAAGAACTAGGGTTAAATACAAAATGTAATATCATGAAATGATATAAGTTTCCTCAAAAAATCAGAATTGTGTAATCTCAATTGGGATTTAGGACCAAATATAAAATGCACACCTTTTCCCCGGCCTCTATTGGATGCCTTTTTGTTAGGTTCAGCTGCAGCATGTGTCTTGACTGAAGGCCCAGAATCCGATCCTACAAGATATAAACGATATAGAGATTGAAAGAAAATGATAATTAGAAAATTGATGTATATGTCATAGCTATTGACTTATTTAGCTTACCTGAATTCATTTTGGAAGTCATAGATGATTCTAAATGCATCTCCGAAACATATTTTAGTAGTTATCAACAACATATACGATGCATTAGTATTTGGAGGTACAGTATATCCATGTAAATATATCTAAAAGAAGTAATAAATGATACATGCCTGATTTATAACAGTATGTTATGTAATGAAATCATTTTTTTCGCAAAAACAAAAAACTACGAAAATTAATGAATGTGATGTTCAGTATTGTGACAAACCTTTCTTGTCATCACCTTGCCCTTTCCCCATAGCAAGAAGTTCTTCTCGGCTTTTTCCAACAACATGAGACAAGTCCTAGTAAATAAGAATCATTAGCATTTAAAATACATTTATATGAACGAATATGATAAGAAACACCGATTTCAGCTTCATTCGAAGCATGTCACACCGGAAGAGGGAAGCATGGAGAGTCCAAGTACACAATCTTATAGTGTTCTGTGCATGCCTCTTTGTTCTTTGTTCCAACATGCTCAGCAACTTCTGCCCAGTTATTCATGCCATACATTTCAAGTCCCTAAAACCAAAAAATTATTGCTAGAAAAGTCAGATATTAATAAGATATTTCTTCTTTCATATAATGCTTTATCATATTACACCACTAGTCGCGTCTACTTTAAACCAAGTACCTCTAGAAGCAAAATTTCTTCATCTGCGTTCCAGTCTGGGCAAATGAGAGGGAAAGACAAATTATCCTGTCAACAAGGAACCGTATTAAAAAACTGATGTAGAGAATCAACGCAATAAAACAACAATGTTGCCGATAATTATATTAACAGCGGTTTGGCATATACACAAGCATACATTATCTTAAATATGATCTATGCTCCACATATCATAAAAAAACTGTATCAAATATTTGTCGCATAACCTTTCTATCGATCAAAGGTTTAATTTTAACAAGACATCAAAGGAAAATATTTGAAAGTAATGGTTTTTTACCATGACCCTATAAGCATGATTGCTCTTGTGGGGTGTCACCTCAGCTCCAACAGAAGAGCAATCAATACATAAGTCATAATCTGGGCACACGGCACACTTGATACGGATCTGTCCTGTAATATCCTTATTACAGTAATTGCAATGATACAGAGCCCTTTTCGCTTCACCAGCTCCTTGACCTGAATCACAAAAACCCCACAAAATTATTTTCGAACATTTTCCATGAATCATAAATGAATAGATAAATAGACAATTGAGTTAAGGATTGTTAGGATTTCTGTTTCCAAAGCATGCTTCGATCCAAAGCATGCTTCGTATACCAAGCATATACACAATAAGTGCTCGTTTGGTAACGCATCAGAAACATTTTTCTCACATCCCACTACGATAATATCAAAGCTACAAATTGTCAAAGTGAATGAATGTGCGCGTTGGTAGACAATTCCAACGCGTTGGTACAAATCTATATTATACTAACAAAGTGAAACACTTACACGAAACCAAAGAATGAAAATGTGCCTATATGCAATTGGTTTTTAAACTTTGACTTGGATGGAAATGAACAAGTTCGGTCATGTGTTTCGCATTCGTATGTACAACATTTCTCATGATCACAACTTTTTAAAAATAGTGGAAACAATATAAATGCTTTTATACTCTACAATCTCATAGAGCATGATGATTGAAAAGGTACCTGCAGCTCCAGATTCTGAATTATCTCCACTTGCAGCATTCTTCTTTTTCCTTGACCTACACAATAAATAAAATTAACCACATAAAACATATAGTTGCATTTTGACTTGCATTATGACCTAATTACAATAAAAAGATATTAAAGAATAGATATGAATAAAAAGCAAACCTTTTGCATGATGGATCATCATCGTTATGATGAATTTGAGTTTGTTCAAACGCAAAATCACAATTCAAGAAAAGGGTAGGTAAATTTTTTTTCTTTTTCTTTACGAAAAACTTAATACAATTCAAAACCCTATATTTTTATGATTACTCAAGTTTTTTTTTACAAAATAATAAATAAAGGTTTTTATAGTGATTATGTGCAAAAGTGTGACAAAGGAGTTTCCGTTTGAGTTTGAGTGTGCAATAGGTGGTGTCATAGAAATCGAAATTTTAAACCAAATCGAAAACATATCTTGTGTTGTTATGTTTAAAACCAAACCAAACCGACCTAACTTGATTTGGTTTTCGAGTTTTGATTTTAAGATCTTAAATAACCGATGGAGCCGACCCATACTAACACGTCAATGCTTTGAAAAAAAATTGGTTAAAAATTGATCCAAACCAAACCATTACACCCTTATAAACATTTCAAAGGGTTTAAATGAGCTCCACTAATGAAAGCACCCAAAAGTATCGTGTTAAAAATGTGAACAAGTAGTAGATTAAAAAAAAGTAAATAAGATTTAATTTAGTCTCTCAAAACAAATTGATTTAGTTTCACCTTAATGAGAATTGGTTTGACCAATTGATTTTCATTAAAATAAATGATTTGGGATCGGATGAAAATAAGGAAGTTGACTCGGATAAGTAAAATATTTATCTTAGTCAAAAGAAAATAAAATGTAGTGTTTATGGAAAAGAATAGCTAATAATGAATGGAAAAATACTTTTTTTTTTAAAGAGGAATGGCAAAATACTTGCATTCATATTGGTCATTTTTTATAGGTTACGTTCGAAGAATTGTGAGTAATTTACCTATCATTCAATTAAAATTAGTTACATAAACAATTTCGTAGGTGAAGTAAAAGTTAGTTTATGGATACCATTTACAAATTTGTGAAGTAAAAGTAGCCTAGGTCTAAAATAAAATAAAAACTTAAACTCAAAGATGTACTAAGCAAGCAAAAGTTTGTGATGGATTGCTCCAACACCTATGACTACACATCCAAATTAAATTTCATTCAGAATGTATTCTAGCATAAATTTGTATAAATTGTAAAATGAATGAACAATCCTTTACTTGTAAGGCCTAATTATCATTTACTCTCTAGTAGTATCATGTTGCAACTTGCAATGTATTTTTGTTGCAGCTCTTTTGAGTTTTATTATGTTTCAAAAGGAATCTTACAAATTCATTTTTCATTAATACATATAAAACATTCACTATTCTGAATGAAGATATTGCATGCCTAAAAACAACAACAAATATCGATTATTAGGGAAACAACGTTTGGCCAATGCGCGTGCCTCTACGTATGAGCCGGATTAGTCGCATTTTTGATGGGTCGGAAACCGGTGCGAAAGCCAAAAATGAACAACAAATAATATAATAGGAGGAATGAAAAGAAACAACATCAAAAGAAAAAATGGAAAACGAAAGAAAGTAAAAAAGAATACATGAAGTTTGTTTACATTGATTCAAAACGCAAGAGAGAACACTTACAACTCCTTTAATGCCTTGATGGATGCTTTTTTCTTAGGATAAACCTCCATTGATGCTAATGGAGGAAGAGAGTAGCACAAGAAAAATGGAACAAGAAAGATGGGAAAGTTGGAGAGTGTTTTTTTTTTTTTTAAAACAACAAAATGAGGAAAATTGTATGAGAAAAGGATTATATTTTGATTGACCGAAATTTTTTATTTTCTTTTTAAACCCGATATTTTGAGGAGAAAGAGTTTTAATATTGTTAAACTATTCTTGATACACTACAAAATAATAGTTTCTTATCATCCTTTAGTGCGTAATGTTTATAATAATTGATAGCCTATATTATAACTATTTATTTAGTTTTTGGAAAATAATAAAATAAAAATAATAATATAACTTAAATTTATATTATATGGCGATGAACATCATTTATAACATTGACTTCAAATAAATTTTGTCAAAAAAGAATTTGACTTTAAAGAAAAAATTTTACTCTATTTTCATATCTATCATTTGTGAGAATATATTAGAAATTAATATTAGTATATTATGAAATGATAATGATCTATTATGTCTGAAATATAGGAATTAGTAAAAATATAAATTAAATAAAAATAATAATAATTGTTTTAAAATAATTAAAAACAAACAATAGATTAATGTAATATACTAACAAAAAATAAGTATTATAATTTACTTATATGATTTAGTTCGGTTTGGTTCAATTTTGATAAAGTGATCTAAAATTTGATTCAACCTAAGAGGTTTTCATAGAATGACATTCAAACACTTTGAATGATATTCTAATTGTATTTTTTTGTGTTTTAATCTTAATATTTGGACCATTTTGAATTGAACACCCCAAAAAATAACATATTATAACTAATGATTTAGACTCGTCACTTTACATTTTTTTCTATTACATGTTAGAGTAGTAAAATATATATAATTCTTAAATTGATAATAAGTAATGATGAAAGAAACTTACGCCGATCGTGTTACTGGTGGTTGTTTCTTTGAGCATGTTACGTCATTCTTTGGAGTAGCCATTTTTTCGTGCAAAACACCAAATTTCGAGTTTGCCTAGTATGTTTCAGATGAGAGTATTCGCACGAGTCGCGACTATTATTACTAGGCAGGTTGTTTCGATATGTCGTATATTTTCATCGGTCTCTTTTAAGCAGGCGTGTCTCTATTTAATATATATAAAATTATAGTAAATTTAAAAAATATATTTAAATTTATTAGAAATAAAAATACAATTTAGTCTTTTTAGGCATATAGGGTATTAACCAAGACATGTTTATTGATGGTTCAAAACTATTTTTAAATTCCCGGTCAACTAAAATTTTTTACAATGTATTAATCGAGACACATCTATTGTTGGTTCAAAACTAATTTTTAAATCCTCTCTAATAATTAGGGTCAACTAAGAACTTTTAAAGTTTCTAGAAGGACTCTCTTAAGGGATAAGTCATGCAAAAAAATAAAAAGGTAATTGTATTAAATTTTTCATAGATTTATTAATAATTAATCGTAGCGGTAACACTAATATTTTTACTGAATCAAGAGAGAGGAAGACATCAAGGAGCCGTTGGACATCCTGACTAGATCGACATCCCCAGGGAACTCCAATCCTCTGCCGCTCACTCATATAATATATAAATAGAAAAAAGGGAAAAATATGTACAAGAGAAGGGCCAAACCAAACCCTCAAAAGGAAACAAAAATTACGGAAAACTAAAATTAGGTAACCCAGAACGGTCCCTAAAAAAGTCCCCCAGAACAAACTCAGGCATAATGTCCCACAAAACCAAATCAGTAATGGGATTGTGACTAGCAAGCTTTTCTCGGCAAACGATTATTCAAACAAAACTTGGTGACATTTATACTTCACCAAAATAAAAGAGGAACATTATCAAAAGAGATCATTGGCTCAACAATAAATATAAGAGAAGACTTATGAGTATCATAGAGGTACTTTAGAGTAAGACAAGAATCCGAATTACCTATACCTCTTATGTTCTAATATAGAATCTTCATTGAGACGGGTTTGGTAACGGACCCTGGGAGCAGGTTTGATAACCTTTATTCTTCTTCTTGTTGCTCTTAAAAACAACAATAGTAAACCCCTCCTCGTTAGCCACATTAGAAACAACTGGGGCATGTTGTATGGCATCCAAGTCTTTTGTAATTATAGGGCAACAATGTAAATAACAGTAGAAAAGGGATGCGGCTGTAAGGCAGGAGAGTTGCATGAAGTCGAAACTTCCGACCCTTCAGAATCAGCCTGCGTAATCCCCTCCTCATGGTGGTGAGTTTCGGTAGTAAGGGGGACATGCACAATCTCATTTTTTAATTGTAGCACCGGTTCTAACATTGTGGGTCGCGCTACTTCATTTGTACGAGCAATCTCATCAGTAACATTTGCAAGTGCCACGTGATAATAGAAGGTATACTTGTCACCAAGATCATTATTACTGGACACAATGGCCTTTGTTATTTTAGGATGAGCAATATGCGTGTCAATGGGAACACTAACCTTGGGGGACACATGTTGTTCAACTGGCTGTTCTGCTGATGTAATTGGTGTCGTAATTTAAGACATCCGTGTCGTAGTATCCGTAACCGGTTGTTCAAAAGCTAAAGAAGACCTACCCAAGTGGTTTTTCACGTTCCTGCCATCTCTTGGTTTGCGGCTTTTGCTGAATGGTTAACTTCTTCCCTTTGTCCAGCACCTTGTGAGAGTTTTCGATGTCCTTGTTCAAAACTTTTTTCGGACGCAACCAACGAAAGTTCGTGACTAAATGACCAAGAATTTGGCAATGCGTACATAATTCAAGTAGCCATTTGTACTCCACCTCAATAGGGAACACATAGCCTTCCCTATCCACCATGATCTTATAAAACATACGACGATAAAAATCTATATCCACTAACACCTGCACTCATTGGCCAAAGGTGTGTTTATTAGTCGCGCCGTCTATAATGAGCGGGGTTCCAATGGCACCAACAATTTTCATTAAAGTTTTTCTAATCAATGTTCCCATAGTAAGTCTAGAAGACGTATCCATACCTTTGCATGAGTGAGGCACTAAGAGTACTTGTTAAAGTCCTTGGACCAACAAAAAAGTCGTAACAGGCTCGGTTGAAGATTAATTTCCCCATTGCGAGGGATGTGCGCGTATCCTCATCAGCAAAGAATGAGAATTTGTAAAAACCACGTCGGAGATCAAATGCCAAGGAGCCTTGGTTTTCCAATGTTTTTAAAGCTTATCAGTGATTTCTTTGGCGGTATACAACTTATCACCCTTTTTCAAAAACAATATGTCGTGCATATGATGCTTGCACTTTTCTAACCCTCTGACATACACGTCCTGACAGTTTGTCCCCTCGAATGGTCGGAAGAGGCAAAGGTGCACTAGAAGTAACCGTAGGTGAGAGGAACTACGCAAAAGAGCATTGATGTTGCGGAGCCGGGGGTTGAACATATGTTTCCTCCACGCAAGACCATGGACATGAGAACACCATAGCCGCTTCAATCGCAAGCTAGGGCTCCCGGCCAGAACCCTGCAACAATACCGTGTCTGTGTCCACAATAATTTGAGAGGAGATCAATAGGTAAGTGTTGAATTGAAGCCAGAATAAAGTCTTGTATGAATTGTCCCAATAAAGAAATTGTTATTGCTAAGAGGATTCAAATTTGAGATCTAGATCGAGCACATAATTTTTTTTATCCCTTGGAGGATTTAAATCTGAGACCTACGGACGAGGATAGTTCAAAGTCTCTATTTTGACACCACCAGGTCAACCCAGAGTGTAACAACAACAACAAAAACAAAACTCTCAATATTTTTTATGCGTTTAATTGATAAAAAAAAGATAAATTATGTTATAGTTGGTTATTAAACACTTTAATATAGAATAGTTTATATATATATATATATATATATATATATATATATATATATGACATATATAGTGAGAATGACTTCTTTATGTGAGAATGTGATAATACATTATGAACCCTTAGATTAAAATTGATTGGCTGAGATTAAAAAGCCTCATTTAACAACATGTGCCAATCAATCTCACTCAATTCCTTCTCTCTTCTTAACTATTCTTCTTCTTCCTTCTGCGCTCCCCCACAAATCTCTGATTCCATATGTCAATTTCTGCAAATTCATATGTCGAAGATGAACTCGGAATCACCAAACTGCAAATGCTATATCAATGGAATTTTTTTGACAAATTCCTTTTTTATTAATAGATTATTATTTATTAAAAATTTCAGATCCCTCTTTGCAGAAGTTTTCAAGAAATCTTCACTATGTAATTTGTATATGATATAAGAAACCTTTGTGGCTCCTTTTTCTATGTTTCATTCTTTGATTTTTACAGGAAAAAAAATTAAACATTCTGGATATGAATCGAGAGACATGGCAACAAGAGAAGAGGAAGCGAACCCATTTATACATCTACCCTTTATTTTTCTTTTGTGTTTTACAAAACGAAATTATTTAGCTTCCAAACAAATTTGATTGAGCTTAAGCTTGATAATACATGTGAAAAGCCATTGTAGCTTGGACCTATGAAAAACCCCATGGTTTTCTAGTTGTTGCGTTAATTTCAATATGATGGAGTTGAAAAAAAGGTCTATAACTGATATTGATTGAGATAACAAAAAACCATTACAATGGTTTTACAAGATTTTAGTGAGAAGATTTTAATCTCAAGAGCTTTTGAAGGAATAAGAAGGGTTAAGAAGGCAGAAACGTGAATGATGGAAGTGAATGAGAGAACAATCACATGTCACATGACTCACTTATGTTGTTTTAATCTCATCCCTTCCTTTTTAATCAGATGGTTGCAATTCATTCTCATCATTCTCATATATAAAAGGCATTCTCATGTGATATGGTCTATATATATATATATATAGCAATGCTTGTTTTTTTAGAGTAGTCCGGGTATTTCTTATTTATTCAATAGTTATTTTAAAAAATTTATGTTTTACGCTGTCTATACATACATACATACATATATATATATATATATATATATATATATATATATATAACTTACATTTTTAATAGTAGTACTAATATTTCTTACCTATTTTTTTATATATAATATAGATAGTTGGTGGGGAAAAACAGAATATATGAGAGAATTTACGCTGGCGATGATGCTTGTTCTGTTCATCACCACCTTTCTTCCTTAACCTAATCCACCACCGTCCCTTTAAACAACCTCCACTAGCCACCAAACTGTTTGTAATCTTCTGGATCCTAGATGATTATGAATCACCACTGATCGCTTAAAAAACAACCATCAATTCTATACCCAAATCCCAAATATCCTTTACTCAAGTGATGGGTAATGCTTGTGATACCCCGTCCAGTCAACTCCTAAAACCTACCCTTATGGGAATGGATACATGTAAGAACAACCTTCATGAAAGGATCTTATGGCCAAAGGGTTCCACACTGCTCAACGTCGTTGCCTTGAAGGAGAAGTCAAAGATGATTTGGAACAACCTTGAACCTTGGGGATCTCATCCTTAGGGAAAAGTTAATAGGAGTTCTACTTTAGTTCGATTGAGGATCCTAGAAGGGTCAGATCAGTTGGATCATGGATATTAAACCCTAGATTACTGAAGCTATTTGCTTGGACAAAGGATTTCAATCCTAGCCTTTGGAATAATACATTTTGTCAAATATGGGAACATATTTATGGTTTTTCTCAAGAATATTGGCGTAAAAATATTGTTTGTGTAATTGCTAGTGGTGTTGGCAGTTCAATTTGTGTTGATTATGCTCTAAGTAAACCAGTTCATAAACAAACTCATGGCCAATGCGTGAGAGTTAAAGTTGATATGGATTTAACTAAGGAACTAAGATATAAGTTGATGCTAGAAAGGAAAGGTTATGCTTTCCTTGTTGAACTAGACTATGAGAACTTTCCATGTTTTGGTGACCATTGCAAAAATATTGGACATCATGTGGATGAGTGTAGAATACTTACTTAAGCTTATTAACTCTAATAATGTGGTTAAAGACAAGAATACAGGAAAAGATGCAGGTTAGAAGCCAACTCCTTAATTTGTCCAGGTAAGAGACAATAGGAACAAGGGAACAACTGTGATAAATTCTAAAATTGGTGAGCAGAATGGTCAAGACAATGAAGAAATTGGAAATCAAAACATGAATGCAGTATAAACTAAGAATAATAATGTGCAGGTAGGGCCACATTATGCAGCTGAGATTACTAGAAATCCTATTGTGATAGTATCACAAACCTTAATAATTCATAATCATAATGAGACTTTTGAAGTTGATAAAACTGCTGAGATTGATGCTACTGAGATGGCAGCACCCGAAGCCATACAAAATCATATTCAAATTGTTGAAACTGAGACACCTAGTGACAGCTCAAATGCATCCAAATTTGTTAATGCCACACAACAAAATTCAAAAGTAGAAAGCCAAGGATCCATCCAAAAGCAAGACACTCCTACGAGAATACAAAATAAAATGAAGTTCCTCGAGAATTCATAGACAAACTTAGCAGAAGAACTATAGGAACAAATTCAGGTTGAATCAAAGTTAGTCAGAGTTAAATTAGAGGAACATATTGATGAACAATTATCTATAGAACACCAAAGGAACTTGGAGGATTCATGCTTCAAATTGGTGCAGAACAAAAAAAGAAACCAAACTTAAAAACCTAGAAACTCATCAAGAGTTAAAACTTATGTTACCAGATCAAAAGGTATTCCTAAAATACCTTTCAAATGAAGAGTGTTTTCTGGAATATAAGGGGTCTTGCTAACACCAACTCAAGGTTCACATTAAAGAGATTTTTAATACAACATAAACCTGATATATTACTGTTCACCGATGTTTTTGGCGAATAAGAAATGCTAGTTTTGGTTATTACAATCAGGATGAAACCAGAAATCTTAGGACATGTTGTGCATATTGTTTTCAAAAAAGTAGGTAAACGCTCATCAAATTCATAGGTTGCTTTATGAACAAGACAAGTTCTTTTGCAAGAAAAGGTAACTATCTCTCGATAGGGCAAGTAAAAAAGACTTAAAAGGTTTAAAACACATAAACTTAAAGAAAAGAAAAATTGCATTAATGTAAAGGTGATTCGACAAATCATATTACATACATTCTGTATAACTCTTTTTCTCTCGCGCCGATACTTCGAGTGTTTTAGAATTTCTATAAGTGATTTGCGACCTATTTTCCATATGGAAAACTACTATATATACATATTACAATAACTGAAAAAAGGCCAACTTCCACGATCAACACTTCTTTGCATTGGACAACGGCTTGTCTCCCACATTTGCTGACTTCGACAACATTCATCATGGCTTATGTCTTGTCGAACTCCGGTACTTTTACATTCTTCTACCCGCTAAGTCCAAATCTCGTCGAATTCCTCATGTTAAAGAGAAAAGTCTTTGATTCCTGAAAAGATAAAATTCAACCAATGTTGACTGCATTAAATGAGCCTGTTGAAACTACATGCTAATAAATTGCCCCCCAAAAATGTCATTTTCAACTGAAATAACTTAAGAGAGAAGATTGGCATTTTTGAGAAAACCTTAATCATTCTTTAGAAAAAATGATGTCATGTTAATAATGACTTTCTCATAGTGATCTTATCAAATTTTCTTTCGTCACACGACTTCAAGATCTGGTGAGCCGCCACTTTTGCAGTTGAAAACTTAGTAAGGTTCTCCATTTACCCTAATGTGCCAAGTGTCCCGTGTTAACCTTTCATCTTCATTTTTCTCACATTTTACCATTTTCATCATTATGGCGCCCCCTTTCTTGTCGATCGGTTTCCCCCAAGATTTTTAACTTTCCACTAAGTCATGAAAACCAACTTCTATTCAAGACACGTGGCAGTTAAGAAGATGAAAAGTTTGTCACATCAATTAACTGCATCATTATAAAACCCTTCCCTCCTGGCTTTCAACCTTTACCATTTGCATTTTCCCTTTTCCTTTTTAACACCAAAAAAGAAACATTTCTGCAAAAAATGGACAAACTCTCAAACGAGCTTTTCTTCGCCATTATCAAAAGGGTCGCTGCTTCTGGGGTCCAGGATCTTTTCAACTTCAAAGCATCGTGTCGTCGTCATCGCAAACTCGTCGACCAAAAAGCGGCGTTGAGAGTGTTACTGAAAGACTATCTGAGGTATTTGGCTGATAACTCGCCTTGTGCAGGAAATGAGTGGTTCATGCAAAGGCTAGCCTTCAGTGGCTATGCATCAATATGTGTGGTATTGAGGGCTTATCTATCTCATCACTTACAGTAGCTGAAGGCACCTATTTGGTTTATCATAATCTTCAAGTGATAGTATTGTTGGTATTTTCTTGGTCCAATGTAAAAAGGTTGTTCGTTTGTAGTCATAGGTTGTAATGCAACAAACTTGTAATGGATCAATGTTAATTTTGACTTTGAACAGATCCATGTAAATTTTTGGTGAACATTTAAGTCTTGATTAATCGGTAAATGGTAAAACCAAAACTTTATAGAATAGACTATTCATGAATTGAGTTTGATACTGCTTTTATTTAGCAGAGGATGCCAAATTCCGCCTTTGAATTTGAACACCGCAATCAACTGTATGCATGATTTTATTAGTTTCCATGGATCATCTAAATCTGATATTTTTTGGACAGGAACCTGACGAGAAAAAGCGGGAGAAGGGTGAGCCCTTATTATCTTCAGTTGAAAAATTTAGTGCTATTTTCAAGTCAAATTTATGCCCAATTTATTTTTGTGTAGTTTACAAATCCTTGGATGTCTTTTGAGCAGTCATTTGGGTCCATCTCGAAGGAGAATAAGTGCAGAAGAAGAAGAATAAGAGAAAGTTAATCTCCCGCCACCACCATTACCTGGTGTTAGTTCAGTAGGCAAACACAAATAATTTCAGATTTTTTTTTAAAAAACTTTAAAAAAAATCTCTAGATTATTTTGACACAAAATCTATTTTTTGTTTTAAAGTTGAAACAAACGCACCCTTCACCTGACTCTCTGCCTCCCCCACCTCCAAATCCCATTGTTGTGGTGCTTCTATCATTACCACCGCGTCCACCTCCTGATCCTCCACCTAAATAGCTAGTAGTAAATCGGCCTCTATCATTTCTGTTATGATTTTGTACAAAATCTATGTATGGATTGTAAGAATATTATGATTATATGTCGTTTAATTAATTTGTCTTATTAAATTAAAATTTATTTCTTTAATTTATTTGTATCTATTTAATTTTATTTCTTTTATTAAAATAAAAAAGTGGGAAAGGATCACAAAATAAAAGACGTTTCTAGTATATTACTGGCGGAAATTTCATATATTAGGTAGCATACGTCAAACATGTGGGAGTGTCACGTTGACAGTCAAATGCCACCTCATGTTGACAAATAGAGAAAATTGATGGAGGAAACAAATTGACCAATGTTTAACAATTTCAGAGTTTATTTTAAGTTTTGCAAAATTTAGGAGGATTTTTCTATAAAAGTTACAATTTCATGGAATAATTGTTTATTCACTCCATATAACACGTCTAACGTTTTCAAACCATAAAGTTCTAGTTTGATAATTATTTTTTTCTTTTAAATTTTGTGATAAGTTCAATTCATTTTTTTTAAGGAGTGATAAGTTTAATTCTTGTTTTCTCGTTTGTGATCAATATCAAAATCATTGTTTAGATAGAAAGAAAACGAGAGCAAAATAATGGTTTGGCAATTGAGGAAAATTCTGAAATATCACATATTATCCTATGTGAGTAATAAATATTAAGGGTTTAGATGCAAATCTTTGGGTCAAAAGCGCAAAACAAAAATTCAAGTGGTCAGAATGCAAAAATAATAGATGTTTACCTCACCCATGCCTTTTGGGTGACTTTTTGTCTACCTTCATGTAAAAAAAGGTCGGAGATTCCCCTTATCATTTGACGATTCTCTTTTTTTGAACCCTTAGGATATATGACTATGCACATAAGCTTATGTGGCGCGTGATGGTCAGATTAGGCAAGTGTACAAAATCTTTTACCAATATTAAAGTGATAAGTAGAGTATCGTATCTACAAGGATTGTCGTTTCGTACAAACTATTCACGTTACTTATTATATGTTGACGATATACAATAAAAGAGATAAGGGTTAGAGATTGCAATTTTTTCTGTTTGCAACATATCAAGTTACATGTTTTGGTTGCAGAAAAGTATGCAGCGGTTATGAAATAACATTCATATCACGTTTAGTTATCTTAAGTAGACTATTCATGTGATGAGGCCGTTGTGACGTTCTAACTTAGTCGGTTGTCAAGTTGCACCTGCTGATCGCACAATGATCCTTGCGTGCGGGATCTATACTATCTCGGTTGATCTAGGTTTATCCCTTCGATAGCTAACTTCAAATGTTGATCACACGGTGATCCTTACGTGCAGGGTCTTGCTAATTCAAAGGTAATTGAAACATGAACTTAAATTGACATTCATAGGTTTCCAAAGGCAATGAAGACCAATGTTCCCGAAGGTCTTCCCATCTATGAATATTAAAATACTCATATCACACTCTCCTTATCCCCTTTGTAGTTATACAAACGGGAAGCCGTATCAGCGTCTACCTTACCAAGAGGTCGAGGAAAATGGTCTTACTAGGATGGTTCACTCCCCTTGGTGCTTGTTTCCCTAATTAATAACTAGTTACATCTTAGGTTCAACAGAATTTACTCAGTATTAGTAATGTCACTTGTAACATCCTTAAACCTCGAATGCAATAAAACATGCAAAGATTTCAATTATTCAAAAGAGTTTAATATGTCACGTCATTGTTTCTCCAAAAACATGCATAAAAACGGTTTTCATAAAACTCGCAGCGGAAAATCATCATACATAATATCTCGGCAACATGTAATTATCCTCAAGTACATGAATAATAAAATCTTGCACCATGTCTCAGGTCTCATATACATAATACTAATCTCAACATAAATCCATCAACAGATAAAACATAAAAGAAACAAAGTCCCGACACTTTTAAATCATAGTCTAACTAGACTCCAAGCAAAACAATAAAGAGATAGTTCCAAAGCTAGTTCTCAAGTACTCACAAGTAATAAGAAATCTATCTAACACGCCGTCTACACCATTCATACAAATGGATAGGAGGTCAACCAAACGACCAATTGGGGTTAGATAATATTTCACATAATAGTTATAATCAAATAAATAGTATTCAAGGTTTGCACGCCAAACACATACACATACTTATCATTCCTAAGATACCAACTTCATGTGAATGTTATCATACTTCTATCATAGCATATCAACATATTCATTTTCAAGATCAAGTGATTATTCTCTTAATCAAATCATCCAACAATGAATCATCATATCAATATTATTTTATCAAGTATACTAGCATAACCAAGCATCATATACAAGTTCACCATTTCACATAATCACAACATTCACCAAATTCTCCAATGCACGTAATCACATAGTTGCATAATCAAGTATGACATATTTCACCAAAACTCATGTGCATGCAATATTCTAAACACTTCTAGATGCATGTGGTACCAATATTTTTGGATTCAGAGATAACTATTGCCGATTAATCCACTAACGTAATCCCTTACGAAATTCTTTCTTCACCAACTTACGTAAACCCAAACAAATTTCGTTCTTCACCAACTAACGTAAACCCTTACAAATTTTGTTCTTCACCAAAGACTCAATATGACTATGAATGTATGGACTTTCATGTAAAGACTCGACAATGCGCAAATCATAACACTATATTATATAATTTTCACAATCATATAATATCTTCAAAAAAATTTCACCATTTTCATTATCAATCATTTACATACACGCAATCAATAAGTCATAATCACCAAAAGAGTCATCATCATTTTCATCATCAACAATTATTACCACAAAGAAATAATATCATTTCATAACGCATAATTCACATAATAGACGATCAATCAACCACATAATTATAGCCAATATATTATACACCCATCAATCATTGATTCATTCTTATTTCATCATATCATCAAGAATACAAACCATTAGCAAGTTATAAAATCATAAAACTTTATTTTGGCAAAGTTCGTCTGTTTTCGCAAAAATCGCTTATTTTCAATTTCCACGACAAAAGTAGGATATCATGCTCTTACACATCATCCAAACATTCCGACATATCACCTAACATCTTAGTAAATCAATCATAGCATATTTGTTTCACAAAGTTCCTTTATTTTGCAAAATTTCCAAAGTTTGTCTCATTTTCTTCATATTTCGAAAATCAATTCCTTTTCTCAAAATAAGCCATGTTAATCCAATCATATAAGCTCAATTACACTCTAATCAAGTAGGTTCAGGTGTTAGAAACTTGTAGGGATGCATTTGAAACCTTAAAAGTACAAAATTTCATAGTTTTGAACCATCCTGAGAACGCACGGTACGTGAACTTTTGCATAGGAAAAACACATGGTCCAGGAAGTTTTGCACGGTCCACGCACTTCCTGATGCAGACCGTGTGTTTTGCTCTGTCAGCAAAACTGCACGTTTTCGTGTTTTTCCTGCGCGGGAAGAGTTTGATTTTCAATCCGTTTTCGATCCAGTCTTCACCAAACTCATTCCAAACACTTAAACAGTCAACACTCACCCAAAAATATAGTTTTATAACCCAAAAAAACTTAATTCAATTCACTCAAAATGGCTTATTTCTCAAAATTGCTTAAAATGACTTTTGACTTAAAAACCCGATTTTCTCCCAAACGATTCCTCACCAAAACATAACATTTCAAAACAAAAATTCTACTTAATCAAATTGTGCTCATGATTTTTGGATATCAAGCCATTGGATTGGTCTTGAATCGTCAATCTTTGAACTTTCTACTTTTATTCTTGGGAAGGGAAAAGGAGATAAAAACCCTTGAGAGATCAAAGTCCGGGGGTTGGCTACGTGAAAGGAAGGTGCTAGCATCCTAAGCGTCTATGGTATCCCATAGGAACCTCTTACCTATTCTTATCTTGTGCTAAATTTTACTTATTTTTTAAAACGGTGTTTAAAAGCCTAAACGAAATAATGAAGGGAGAAGAAGTATGTTTTTGTTGTTTTTATTTTATTGATTTGGAAGGATAGAAATCCTTTGCCTACATACCCTAAGAAAAGGGATCAAAACCAATGTAGTTCACCTAAAAAAATTCGATTTATTGGTTGGGTTGATTTTAAAGTTTTTGAAAAAAAAGGTTTTTAGATGAGATGAGATGCCGAAAGGCATAGAAGGGTAAAAAGGTGATTCGCTTGTTTTTGAAAATAAAGTAAGATGCTGAATTGGCATAGAAAAATAAAAATGCGATTTAATTTTAATTATGAAAAGTGATAAATATTTTAGCAAGCGTACTAAAAACTATCGAAGTAATAAAATAAGTTCGTATCCACGAGGACCGTGTTAATCTCAATTTGGCAATAAAGTAAATATTTAAGATGTATATATTATTTTGTAAAATATAGGTAGTAGATTTGATTTGATTGTATAAAATTAAATAACAGAAAATATAGATTCGGTTAGAAAATATAGATTCAGTTAGAAAATATAGATTTGGTTTAGAAAATATGAAGAGAGATGAAATCAGGTCTTTCGAACCATTTAAGTTCCCCTAATTGGTATATTGCACCTATTCTTATGAATGATTTTCTAGTCCCACAATAGTTAACAAAATAGCTCTAATCAATCCCTTGACTTAGGACCTTCTTCTCTAACTACAGCCCCTAATTCCTTAGGTGGTCTAATAATCGTCGAAGGTTTTAAGAACGTTAACCTAATATCACTAACAAACGATTATCCATTCCTAGACTAGCCATGTTTATTAGAACAAACAATTCAATTAGGTCTAAGTAGAAAGCTATGGTCAGTAGTCATTCATTCTCACTAAATCATGTTTATATTTGATCAGTGTCGCGTCATTTTTCGGAGATCAAGGCTATTTGATTAGCGTTTGACTCACTATTTTATTCCTCGACTGAACATTTAATTTTTTAAAAGAAAGTGGAAAAAGGTTCAAATACCACTTTAAAAGATTTAGGGTTCGGGGGTTGGTTACATAAAGGGAAGGTATTAGCACCCTTTATGTTCGTAGTACTCTACGAGAACCTCTTGGTTTTATTTAATTTTTGTGCTATAAAGTTGCTTGCTTTTGAAAATGGATTTAAAATGTCTAAGAAAACAAAGACCCAATTATCTACATTTTTTATTGATTTGGAAGGACATGGTCCTTTGCCTACGTATCCGTGATGGATCAAAACCTCGTAGTTCGGGGTAAAAATTGACGTTTGATTGGTTGTGTGTTTTTTATTAGTTTTGAAAAGGTTTTAAGAATGAAAAGCCAAGTGGCAAAATAATTTTGTTTGTGTTTTTTATGTTAAAGGAAAATGGACTCGGAATGTAATTAAATTGATTGATATTTGATTAAGAAAGAAATAGAAAAAAGAGGAATCACTCGATTTGTGGATCGAGGTTTATTGTGAAAATGTTTTTTTTTGTGATTTTGATTATTTGCATGTTTTTGTTGTTTTTTTTTCCTTTTTTTATAATCGAGCTAAAATGTAAACTAACGGAGCAGGAAAATAAAGCGTAGATACCACATGGTGGCTGGACCACCACGATGACCTTTAACCTAAACTACCAAGCGCAAGAGGTAAACATACACATGCGCACGCACACATGCACCAAGAGCTATTACATTAAAACCTATTATACATTCTAAAGTTGATAGGTCCGCAAGTGCACGGAAATATCGGTTTTAGTATAAAAGATGTCGAATCCACAGAGACCAATGTCAAGTACCGTTATCTATCGTCACGTTGTTTATCTAAGGCGATGCTAATTAGTTTGGTTGCAAAATTAGGAAAAGTACTTGTTTTTAATTACTTCAAATGACGAGAGCCCGGAATATAATTCGTATCGACCATTGATGCTTGCTAAATTGTATTTTATTATTGTAACAAGAAAATATTCTCGCGCGTTAAAAGGATTAAATTAAAGGGGTCGCCAGCTTTCGCGTGTACGACACCGAATTTTGACTTTGTAATCTATTCGACCACTTTCACGCGTACGCCTTACAATTTCAAAACTCCGTTTGAAAAATAATCAATTTACGTTTGAAAAGTTATTTTTAGTAGAAATTTTAATTTAAAGGGTTCTGTTAGCTTTCGCGTAACCGGTACCGTATTTTAAACTCACAGACGCCAGCTTTCGCGTGTACGGCCACAAGTTTAAAATAGCATTTTTGAAAATTATAAATTTCTAAATTAATTAAAGAAAACGCTTTCGTTGAATTTTAAAATCAATTCCTAAAAATTCTACAAACAGATACAAGTTTCACTCTTTCGATGTGAAACCGATATCGCGTTATTTCAGTTTTCACTGTAAATGTTCATCGTTAAAAATCAGAATTTTCAGACTTAAAAATAATTCCTGTTACAATTACTAATCATACAATTTAACAAAGTATCATTGGTGTGACATTCATCACATTCCGGACTCTATAAAAATCTATTCAGACATCATAATGATAGTAAATAAACAACTGTTCATGTTTTGCATCATAATTGAAACAGAGAAACAAAAGAATAAATTGAATAACTATAAACAAATAGATAGAACCCGTTAATGATGATCCTCTAAGATAAAAAGAAAGAAGCCACGGCAGCAATGATGAACAGCCACACAGCAAATAAGCAATAACAATTCACGCAAATGTACAACAAGCAGTTTGTTTACCCATGAACTTAAAGAATTAGGCACGCCAATGTTAAATTGCAGCAATGGAATTCAATTTGGTTCCGCGCCGTAACAGTATGAAAAGAAGCAAACAATTGACTTGAAGCAATGACAGCAACAGTGCAATATGAATATTGGAAAAAATTACTAAATTGGAATAAAGGGAATAATAATAAACGGCACTTTGGAATGAATATGGCTACTACTTAATTCAAAACTATAATTAAATAAGGTATTGAAATTGTACGGTAGCTACAAGGTAATTGAAAGCCTTAAACGACAATGGATACGTAAAAGTGAAATACAAGCCGTTTTTAAACAAGTGAATTTCTCTCTGTAAAGCTTTGGTCCCTACAACTGAGTTCTTCAGGTCTATTTATAGGCAAAAATCTCCTTTGAAGTGCTTCTGATCATGCTCCAAGTAGTGAAGAAAATGGAGGAAGTAGGCAAACTGCTTCTGAAACATGGGGAAAGAATTGGTCTGGCTTTTACTTCCCACTAACTTCAGACTTTTTAACCTTTTATTTTCCCTTTTTACCCTTTCTTCCTTTTTTCGCCAAATTTCATCATTTTGACGCGCGGAGACCTTTAACAGATAAATACCTGAAATAGACACACAATACCAGCGTAACATGGCAAAAATTTATAAAATCAAAATAAAAAAATGTATAAGTCGAGACAAAATAATAGTGCATTTTACGTGTTATCAAAAGTCTGCGGGGAAAACTAAATATGCATGATTTACATTAGGCCTATATTTACATTCTAACAACCTTGCTGAAAGATGAATGACATAGTAAATTAAAATGCGAAATGATAAAACTAAACTAAGAAATGCATGAATGGATTACATTTAAGCCTATTCTAATTAAATGTTAATGATAAAAATGAGGTATAATAAACAGAAATAAGATGACTTAAAACGCAGCAAAATTGAAACGCAATAAAAGATAAAAATGCATGAGAGAAATTAAACGATATAGTAAAAAAATATGAATGCAGTGGGGGTGTAAGTATTAAAAGGGGGTGCAGTAATTAAAAAAAACTAAATTGGGCTAAGGAAATAGGTTGGGGCCGGTTCGTTTGGAGTAAACCGGTTTAAGCGAACCGGTTCACTAAAGGGAGTATAAAAATGATACCTCCGGTTTTTTACCTCATTTCTCTATTCTCTTCTCTTTCTTAATCTTTCTTTCTCTCAATTTCTCTCTTCTCTCTCCTACTGGAACTCAAGAACACTAACGTGTTCTTCAACGCTAGCCCAGGTTCCCGGCGAACCTAACGGTGGTAAGGGGGGTTCCGGCGGTGGTCGGCCGGCCGGTGCAGCGGCGCCACCGCGTCGGAACCCTAAGTTATTATTTTTTTAATTTTTTTTGCTTCTTTTTAAACCTTTCTTCCTCCTCTACACTCTCCTCACCTCAAAACTCCTATATAACAAACACCAAGCCCTAGATCTAAGAGTTAAGAAAATGCTACCTTTTGATTTTAAAGCCGGTTTCGTTTGCCTCTGTTTGTGCAAAGAGTGCTGCTGAAATTCGGATTCTTCTTCTCCCCTTCTTTCTTTTGAAATCGGATCTGTTTGTTGGATGGTAGTGATTGTTGATTCGGTTTTGTGGGTTGTGAGTTCGTGGCGACTGTGATGTTCTTCGGGACAGTGGTTGTTTGTCTCAAATGGTGATAGTTTGATGGCCGATGAAAATTGTTAGTAAAATCGTGCGTTGAAATTGTTATTGTTGTCTGCAGGTTTGGAAAATTGGCTTTTGTTGTGCGTGTAGGTTTTTGAGATGATTTTCGGCCCCCGTATTCATGACTGCTGGTTTTGGTTTTATAGTACCAGTGTTAGGTTTAGGGTTTGTTGATAAACAGCAAAAAAATTGTGGCTTGGCTTGGATTGGAATGAGGCAAAAAGCGTGTGATTGTTCCTGAAAATCTGTTGGAGTAAGGCTTGCGACAACTTGCAGTTTATGGACTTGGACCAATTGGACTTATCCGATCTATTTTGACTCTTTGGACTTTAAATAATAAAAATAATAAAAATGGAGATAAAAATGACTAATAAAAATTGAAATTAAAAGTGATTAAATAAAAGGATGGAAATAAAACTAAAACAAAGAGAATTGCGCCCGACTCGGAACCAAAAATGAGGTATTTTGAAATACCTCTCTACCGAAATTTTCACTGAAAAGTCAGGGTCGAATGACGCGTGTCGGTGGGATCTTGGGTCAAAAATTGGGGTATGACAATCAGGATATAAAAAGCATTAAACAATTGAATTGAATAAAGACTAGATTGTCATTCACAATAAATATAGTTTCACAACAACGTAGATCAATTAGGGTTACAAAGAATCATATTAGACCTAATCTATAAGAGAATTAGCAACTCATAATCGAGTTTACAAATAGCATAATCAATGGAAGAATTAAAATATACATGAACTGGTTAGAAGGTGATGAAATCCCCCCTGCAGCCGTCTTCAGGTCTCAAAATCGCTCTCTCTCTCTCTCTCTCTCTCTCTCTCTCTCTCTCTCTCTCTCCAGGATTCTTCACCCTTATTTCTGGATTTGGCTTCAGCTTTAGGCAAGTTTTTATAGGTCAAAAATCGCGGCACAGTTGATAAAATTGTACTACGATTGCTTCAAATCTTGCAGATCTTTCTGCTAAATCGTGTTACGTCACTAGAAATCGTATAACGATTCCAGTGTTTAAAAAACATATTTTTCCTCTTGACCCATTTTCACAAAATCACCAAAACAAAACAAAACAACTTAACCAACACCACATTTCTCACAACCAATTGCATGGATTATCAACACAAACATATACCCAACAACATTCATAGCATATAAATCATGAATTCAACATTAATCATCAACAACATTATCATCTTCACCAATTTAAGCTAAAATCTCAAAGTGAACAACTTAACATATATCAACAATGAAATTTAAGCATCAACAACAAGTTTATAACAAGTTTCACATACCCAAATTCACAACTTAATCTCAAGCACGAAAATCAACAAATACAATCATTAATTTTCACAATTCACCCAAAAGAATTATGACCCATAAGCTAAAATTTATGATTATAGATCATTAAATAGCGCAAACATATCCCCCCTTACCTTGTTTTTCTTAAGCTAAGCTAATCACCAAGAAATCTTCACTTCTCTTTTGATTCCTAGCTCCCCTCTTCTCTTTTCTCCACTTGGGTCTTTCTCTTTCTTTTCTATTCTTCTCTTCTCTCCCAATTCTCTCTAGCCTCTCTTTTATGTAAAAGTGTGAAATGAGTTATCCCTAATTTTCCCTCATAAGTTATCTATATATATACTCCAATAATGGGCTAGGTTACTTCAATTCATAATAGGCCTAAAAACTCTTACCACTTAATTCTGAAAAATTACTACTCACTTAACTCGTTAAAACATCTCATAATTACCATCTCAAAATATTAACTGCAAGTTACTACTAACTTGGTAAAAATAACCATCACACTAAAACGCTAAAATATTCTACATTCTAAACTCACTAATTTACCCTCGCTCCTCAAATTACCAAAATACCCTCAGTCTTAAAAATGACCAAAATACCATCCTCGCCTAAAAATCCACTAATCCCAAATCAAACATACAAACAAGCAATTAAACACATACAATAAATAAATAAAATAATCCTAGCAAAAAACAAGTTGTTACATCACCTCTTAAGTATTTACTACTAGGGTCAACTTGCTTTTGGTATCTTTAGTCTAGTTATTAATCACTTACTTTCTAGATAAATAGATAGATAGATATTAGTATACAAGATATAAATATCTTATACGAATTGATGATGTTGTCGGTTTGATTTATGATTAAATTATATCTGATTAAATTATATCTTATAGAAATCCAGTGAAATAAGTAGATCTCACCCCTCATTTTCTATTCATTTTCACTTATATCAAATTATACAAACACGAAAATACCTTATTTTCCACTAATTTTCTTTCAATTTTCATTCCTATGACACCCTTTCATCTTACTTTCTTTCCTTCCACTTCTCTTCATTCATCCAAACAAAGCATAGTAGGCTAAGAGCAAAAATATCTAGCCCAAGTATTATAAGTGACCCCTATCTTCATTTTTTTTTAAATTTTGGTATCCTCCGTTTACAACAGCAAAGACTAATCCCTCGAGCCTTCTAGGATCTAAATATGCGTTAAATTTTCGTTAATTTTTTTAACAATACTACATACTCAAGACTCAATTTAAATATATAACTTTGATTAAGTTAAAAGATACTCACGTGATCTCATCTATGTACCTTTGGATCCAGGGACGAATCCAGAAATTTCAGAAAGTGCGGTCAAGCTCGTTTATCATAAATATTAATACAAAAATATATAAAACCATAACCATTAAAATGATGAAGTCATTATCATTAAGCAAAACATTGAAGATTAAAAAAAGTATATGATTGTATATCAAAAAACTAAAGACACTTTAATGTCGAAGAATTACAATTGTTCTCTTTGTTTCTTCGTATTTTGAAAGTGTTGTAAGATTTTTTTCATTTTCAACACTATCAAATTCATCACTCTCAATGTATGCTACCAAACAATTATTCAAAAACTCATCTCCCATACGGTTGCGCATTTGATTCTTCATAAAATTCATAGCAGAGAAACTCCTTTTAACAATTGCAGTAGCCACAGGTTAAAGTAATCCTAACTTCAAAAGTAAGTACACCATTTGATAAGCAATAACTTTTCTAATTTCCACAAACATTCTTGAAAGATCACTAGTCCCATCTAAATTAGAAAATTGTACATATGAATGAACATCCATGATATAATTTTTAAGTTGATTGTCGATTCCCATAAGCTTCAAAAAAAGAAAATTCCGACAGATAAAATAGATTCAAAGTAATCAATTTATCCTTGTCAAATGGAAAAAGTGAATCTAGTAGCTAGGACTGATCTACTTTTTCAATGTATAAAGTAGTATTACTATTTTTAACAAGTATAATATAGGATTAAATATGTTTTTGGTCCCTATAATATACCAACATTTTTTTGTTTTAGTCCCTCTATAGTTTTCCTTCAACTTTTAGTCCCTCAAAAATTTTCAATCCCTACTTTTGGTCACTATTTTTAAGTTAATTTTTGTATTTTTTATTAAAATTTTGTAAAATGTGTAGAATATTGTAATAAAAATGCCCAAAAAAATTAGAATTTTTTAACAAAATACAAATTAAATATGAATTTTTGACCCTAAAATATATAAAAAATTATATTAAATTCATGTTTTGTTAAAAAATTCTATTTTTTTTAGGAGAGATTCTTATAATATTATGAATTTTTCTGCAAAATTTATTCTAAAATATGAATTTACTTTAAAGGAGCGACAAAAAGTGAAAATAGAAAATTTTTAAGGGATTAAAAGTTGAAGAAATTTTTTAGAGGGACTAAAACAGAAAGTTGACATATTTATAAGGAGCAAAAACATAATTAACTCTATAATATACTCCATCCGTTTCAAAATATAAGCAAAAGTTACTTTTTAGGTTCATTTATTTAATGATGTATGTGGTTCATAATATGGACCACATACATCATTAAATGAATGAATCTAAAAAGCAAATTTTGTTTATATTTTAAAACGGAGGGAGTAATAGTTTACTTTTTTTTGTCTCAACTCAAGTGTATAAATTGAGTTATGTGTGGACAACCTAAAAATTAATGTGGGGTCAAATATATAAAAATATGGTATTATTAGTTAAATTTTTTTTGTCAAAGAGATGGGTCATTAGTTAAATTTTTTTTGTCAAAGAGATGGGTCAGCTGACCCAAAAGACATGTACCGACACGACATCCGTGCCTGTTTGGATCACTATCTCCATTTTAGAACGAGGAATAATCGGTAATAGGAATGCTTTGCAATTAAAGCTCTGGACCACCAACTAATAAACTCCGTGACATTTTGCAAGAGTTGGAGAAACAACTAATATATTCTTTCCCACGTGCTACAACAATGACAGATCAAACATAACTGATTGATTTTTTTTGTCGAATCTCAGACCTTATGTACGTATATTATGTATTGTTTTTATTAATTGAATTAAACTTATGGAAACAACTATTTAATTATCGTAATTGATCGTGTATTTAAATATGTTAACTATAAATTAAATAAATTAGCAGTGTTGTATGCCAAAAAATCAATGATTTAAGGAAAATAAAAGATAAGATACCGTTAACCACGGACAAAGTGTTAGGTATTTAAATTGTGTAGGACACATAATAAAATACGACGTCTCTTACATTTATTCTGAAGTGTTAAATGTGCGGATAACAAACATTTCTCTAAGCAAGTAGTCGACCTAGTCTCAAGTAAGTTTAGTACCAATTACATGTTTGAAGCTATTATTGACGTGTGTAAAGTAGATTGTTTTAAAGTTTTAAGTAGGACCGATCCAACAGATTAAGAGATCTAAAACAAAAAATTTAATGTGGCCTTTAAAAATATTTTTTTATAGAATATTTATATAATTTTTTTTTGAATTTACGACTAAGAGTAATTGAAGCTTTTTTATATAATCAGTTAACTCATGCAAATATCTGTAATTTATCTGTCATCTAATATACTTATAACCAAATTAATTTTTTAGAGGCCTCTTTTTTACCCAAAATTTTCAGACCCGAAGCCCTTGCTTAAGTTGCCTGACCTTTAGGCCAGTCCTTATTTTAAGATAAGTTTTAACAAAACTCAAGCAAACAATTTGGTCCACTTGGTAGCTAAGGCGTTATGATAGTTGTCAAATTCAAAATTATATATTATCTTGTATTGAAATTAATATTATAAATTAAATGAATTGATTTTGTTTCAGCAAGAAAAAAAAACATTTATGTAAATAAAATAACTTACTTCCGGTTGAGTGATAGATTAAATTCAACATTGAATAGTAAACGAGGAAGGGTGTGAGAGGGGAGTTCTCCCCACTCTCTTTCCCGCCATTTAAAATATCTATCACCCCCTTCTCTATTGCCCATCTCGTGTCAGGGAGTATTCTCTCCCCATCCCCGTGGATTTCAACAATTCATGCAGGGATCCCATTAACATTAAAAAATTATCAATTTTTTTTACTATTATAAATCAAATTAGTAGTAAGAAAGGTTAATAAATAAATAAAAAGGTAAGACGTTATTGTGAGCCTTGCGATAACAAGGATAAACGATTTGATTTAGATATTAGATCAGCCATGTCATCATGTCAGTGAGAATTGACGACCCAATGGTTTATCCAGAACAACTACGTAAACGTGCTTGACTTTTTCTTTTAACCATGGACACATTTGTTTTAAAGAGCAATGATATAACTGAGTTAACTTATTTAATTCGATCAATATATGTGATTGAACCAATGACTCTCAGTGGTTAGACCAGTGATCCAACACCCTTATCAGGTCGGTGACCAAGTCTGTTTTAACCACATTGCCCCAAGGAGATCCGCACTTATGGTTACAAATTGACATCCCTAATTCGGAGATAAAATTGACTTTACGACCACTCAGTTCCAGTGACCCAGTACCCTTATCAGATCAATGACCGGACCGGTTTTTAGAACATTGTTCCATAGAGATCCGAACTTATGGTTACAAATTGACATCTTTAACTTAAAGATAAGATTTACTTTACCACCACACAGTTCATGAATACAAATTATATCTAGGAGAATATATATATACATGCACACACATGAACTTGTTATTGCAACTTAACATAGCAAATACTTTAGAGTTTGATTTAGCATTTCAAGTGTAGTTACAAAGTAGAAAAATGGCTGAAACAAAGTTAAGCAGCTTCAAGGATAAAAGATGGTCACTGCATGGTATGACTGCGTTAGTGACAGGTGGAACCCGAGGCATTGGGTAATTTTGCCATCTTAAATCGTCATCTTAACTGCATTGGGTTGGCAGAATAAGACAGAAAAAGACATATATATATTCACTATTTATTCTCACGATACTAAATTTAGTAACATAATTTATATTTTATCTTTTTTCTTTTTTGTTACTAATTTAATAATTTTGAATAATAATTTGTATTTTTCTATTATGAATTAGTTACGCAATTGTTGAAGAGTTGGCAGAATTTGGAGCATCTGTGCATATATGTGCACGTAATGAAGATGATATTAATAAATGTTTGAAAGAATGGAAAAGTAAGGGGTTTAATGTAACAGGATCAGTATGTGATATACTATTTCATGAAGAACGCAAGAGACTAATGGAAACTGTTTCTTCTACCTTTCAAGGAAAGCTCAATATTCTAGTACGATCACTTTATATATTTATATTTTATTTATTTTGTTTTTAAATACTTAAAACATGTATATAAATTAGTTAATTTATTTTTGGGAAATAAAATATATAATGTCACCTTTTAGGTAAACAATGCTGCGAAACCTACCATGAAGAAAATAGTAGATAATTCTGACGAAGATATAAATACTACATTGGGTACAAATTTTGTGTCTGGTTACCATTTGTGTCAACTTGCACACCCTCTTCTAAAGGAATCTGGATATGGAAGCATCGTATTTAATTCGTCCATTGCTGGTTTAAAAGCAATTCCTGTTTTATCTGTTTATGCAGCCACTAAAGGTATATGTTATTACATTTTTCTTTAATAAATTAAATTTGAGTTAGATTAGTCAAAGAAAATAACCTATCTAAATGATTAATTTTAGGGGCCGTGAATCAACTCACCAAGAACTTGGCATTAGAATGGGCAAAGGATAATATTCGTGCAAATGCTGTGGCACCTGGACCTGTTAAGACTTCACTTTTGGGATCAATCATGGTATACATTTGTTAATGTAATATTGGACTACATTGTTATCTCATTGACTCCCAATTATCTATTGATATAAGTATTAATGTTTATAATGTTTCTTACAGGATTATGACTCTGATGGGTATAAAGCTATAGCTGGTATAGTGTCTCAAACACCTACAGGTCGTATGGGAGAGGCTAAAGAGATATCAGCATTAGTTGCTTTTCTTTGTCTTCCTGCTGCATCGCATATCACTGGACAAATTATAGCTATTGATGGAGGTTACACTTCTTAGATTGCTATGTGTTGATTTGGTAAACAAAAGACGTACGAGCTCCTAATTTCCTAGATGAATAAATGTAACAGTTGTGTTGATTTTGTCATTTTTGTAGACATTTTCTTTTGTGTTATTAATTTGAATAATTAGTGTTTGTTCGCAAATTTATCCTTTCAATTTTAGTGACATTGAATTTGTAATGTTTGTAATGCATCAATTTAAATGAATAAATATGTTTTTCAATATTATAACAAAGCTTGTTTGTCATTGCTTATTGAACCTCCATCCACTACTACAGAAAGGGTTTTTCATATCAGTTGAAAAACATTTTTCGCATCAGGTGGCAATCGATGTAAGGTGACATGATGTGGTATGTCCACATCTTTTTACATCAGGTACGATTTGATGTGAAAGCTATCTTTCCATATCATACGTTTCTTCCACTGATGTGGTACGCTCTCTTTAAAATTAAACAATAAGGTTTTCACATCAGTTGCATGATAGACATTGAAGTTAAATATATAAATTTCACATCAGACCTCTTATCCACCGATGTGAAATCAATTATTTTCAGACCTCGGTCTACAACTGGTTTCCAAAAACTCAGTTTCCTAGAATCCCCCAATAGGAAGCCCCAAATATAAAAAAGGAACGGACCCCATTCTACAATTCATCACCCCAGCCGCCTCGACCAACCAAGAATCCGTAATGTTAACACCAGTTAGCATGCTTTTATTAAAGTTCACCTTCAACTCCGAAATTTCGTCAAACAAAAGCAAAACCACGCGCATTGAAAGCACATTCTGCCAACTCTTCTCACTTATATAATCAATGTGTCGTCGGCAAACTAAAGGTGAGTAAGATGAACCTCACCCATGCAGCCAACACTGTAACCCGTGAACATGTTTGTCAAAGTCAACCTTAAACATAAGAAGTCCCTTCTTCATCCGCTTTGCTTTATCAAAGGCTTCATTAACTATAAGGATACCATCTAAAATTTGTTTACCTTTAACAAAAGCTTATTGAGTGTGTGACACCACACTACCAACAACTTTAATGTAGGTTTTTGATCGTTAACTCATGAAGAACACGTCAATTGAACAATATCAATTTTATTAAAGGGAAAAGCACAACTAAAGACAATATTTTGCCAACCGTGTTGGAGCTAGGCTCCCATTCAAAATATGTATACAACACATCAAGAGGGATGGAGATCGGCCTCTGGAAGTGGACAAATGTCTAAGACTTTGATATGAATGTTGGTTGCTTATTTATATTTTCATTTTGAACTCTCCAAAATGAAATTTTCTTTGAAGCTGCTTTGCTATTGATTGCACTAAAAAAGTGGTGTGGACTTCATGATGTGTTCTCTTACTCCGCCTCTAGATCCTTGAGTTTGATATTAAAATGGTTTTGTTATATTTGGTTTTGGTTATATTAGTTCACATTTGAAGCTTCCATTTTAATTTCTATTTTGTGTTATAATATGTGTTCTTAGTACGTAATGTCTTTTTGTGATTTTGCCTTGGACCCATATTGCATGAAAGTAAAATATCTTTCATTTTCAATGTTGTTAAAATGACGTGGACGCCATTTGAAAATACTAAGCAATGGTTAAATGCCATTGACATTATTGTAAATTGATTAGTATATGATTATTATCGTTTTTAAGAGTCTTGCTAACAAATGTCCTAAGGATATTATTAAGAAGTGCATAAAATAAATTTGTCTTGAAAATAAAAGTCATTTTTTTGTAAATTTAATAATTACGGTACTTTTTTTATACAAAGATACTACTTTTTATGTGAGTAATTTATTTTTTTAGGGACGTGTGAGTAATTTATTGTACATTGTTTTTAAATTTAAATCATAACAATTATTTTATGACTCGTCTAAAGCGAACAACTCACTTTAGAGAGTAAAATAAATAATACTTACCGATAATTAATAAATTAAAAATAGATATCATATCTATCATACGTACCTTGTAACAAATCATGAGTTTATTTTTTTTTTAATCATGAGGTTGTTCAAGTAACAACCTTTAACTTTTTTCAGTCAGCACATTACCCACTATGGTGATGGACAAAAAAAAATTGCAGGGGTATCTTTGTACTTTAATAAATAATCAACACTTCTCTCTCTTCTATTTTTCTCATCTCTCTCTTATATCAAACAATACATCAAATCTACTTTATTTGTCACATACTTCTCTTTTCTCAAACTCTCTCACACCTATTTCTCTCCTCACAACTTCTCTTCTAAACCAAACATACTCAAAAGAATCCAAATCCATTTGATAGAATCCACTAAGGTAAAATATAATAAGCCTAATTCTTTAGTTTCTAGATAATTTGTGATAGGTTTACTATTATACATGTATTGTATCCATCAATTGTACTCGACGAATGTTATTGTTTTCGGAATACTTTGGTACTCTGGTAGCAAGAATTGTTGAGATAGAAACCGGTGTAGATTGGTACTATCGTACATGTACTAAATGTGCCTCTATTGTATAAGTTTAATAATTGATTTTTACTATACTTAAATTCAATGTACAAGTCGTTGTGATGGATGAATCTGGATCTACAACTTTCGTATTATTTGATCAGATTGTCTCTGAACATTTGGGTAGAAATGTTTGGGAATTCAGCTTTTGATGAGCAAGAAATGGTAAAGAAAAGATGAATATACTTAACTAAACATAAATAGAGGAACTAAATTAGCAGCTTGAGTAACTGATTCTTAAACTTGCTTTATTTGCAGTCGAATATGAAGGATGCTTACCCAGCATATCTTAATTATTTTGTGGACAAACAAATGCTTTTCAAAGTCGAGGTTACTGAGGGTCATTTGATCAACAAATGGAGAAGTTATACCGTTAATAGACTACCGATGATGTTGATACAATGCAACAATTCATAACCATGCACAAATTAAAGTAGTTATAATTTTGATGTTTTTATTTTTCCAAAATTTTATAGTTTTGTGGATTATTTATTAATGTATTAACATTGCGTAAAGAAGAGGAAGTAGCTGACTATAATTCTTCAAAAAATAATGCTTTGACTGAATTGGCGCATGACAGTCAATTAGCAGTAATAAGTGATGTGTGTGTATGTATGTGTGTGTGTGTGTGTGTGTGTGTGTGTGTGTGTGTGTGTATATATATATAGGAAAATGTTAACATGTGCCCTTGCGGCATATGTTAAAAAGATAAATGTAGAAGGTTTTCATTGGAACTTGTGCATTCAATGTATTAAAAGTTGTAAAAGTTAAACCTTTAATATAAAATTTATTTTTAATTTCTATTTTAACCTTCTTAACTTGTGTCCTAAGGACACAAGTTAACATGACCCATATATATATATCACTTGATATTTGAAATATCAAGTGATATATGTTAGAAAACATGCGTGATATAACTTATTTTTAAAATAGAGCTATATTAGCTTCAAAAAATTCAATTTTTGACCAAACCAACAATTATATATTAGATTTAGTTTTAGGTGATTTTTTTTTATTTGAGCTATGATTCGCCGTATTCACAAAACATGGATGGTGATGTTGTTGTCAGTTGATGATGTTCGCACTCTCGAATTTCTCAACACAATTACAACATCATGACTTCTAAATCACAAACTCATATTAAAAGTTAGAGTGGCAATAATGTTGTTAAGAATATAGATACAAAATTTGGATTATGCAATGGAACAAAACTAATAATAATCAAGATGGGAAGATACATGTTTGAATGAAACATGATATTCAAAAGTAATATTTGCGAGAAAATATTTATGCCAAGTTTATCGCTTACACCTTCTGTTATCAGTTTCATTCACAATGACTATTAACAAGAGTCAAGGACAATCTTTTAAAAATATTAGACTATATTTTCCAACATCGGTGTTTTCACATAGTCAACTTTATGTTGCAATTTCAATAGTTACTTCTAGAAATGGGTTGAAGATTCTTACAACCGATGAAGATGGTCGAGATACTAATATGACTTCTAATATCGTATACAGATAAGTATTTCATAATGCAGGATAGTTTGTGTTAAATATATAATATGTACTCTATATTGATGTATTGTGACTTAATAATAGCAACAAAATACGTCCCTAACGTAACTATGATGCGATTAATTTATCGCATTTCCCATCATATGAACTATGACATACATTAATTAAACCGTAACCAATTGGTCTATTGATAACCTACAAAATACACTATTATTTTGACTCGACTTACACATTTTTTGGTTATGATTTTATAGATTTTTTGCAATGTTATGCTGGTATTGTGTGTCTATTTCAGGTATTTGTCGGTTAAAGGTCGTCGTGCGTCAAAATGATGAAATACGGTGAAAAAAAGGAAAAAAAGGTTAAAAAGTCATCAAGTAAGGTGGAAAGTCAGAGTCAGAACAATTCTTTTCTCCCCACCTTTAGAAGCAGTTACCTCCACTTCCTGCTTTTTCTCCACTTCATTGAACACGTTCAAAAGCACTTCTGATGAAACTTTGACAAAAAGAGACCTTCAAGAATCAGTTTTGGAGACCAAGCTTTATACAGAGAAATTTAGTGACTTAGAAACTGGGTTATTTTTCCACGTTATTGTAATCAAAGTTTTCAGTTTCCTTTTCATTCAAAGCTTGCTAATACCGTAATTCTATATAACTCTACACAATACTTTCAATTCAATTTAAAGTTTCATGTTTCTAATTTTATAATTTCTATGCAATTTTTAGATTCAGTATCATATATTCCATTACCCTAAATTCCATTACGTATCCAATTAAATTTCCTACACATGCTATTTCAATTCCATTGTTTCATATTGCTGCACCTCTCGGTCTTAATTCCAATTCTAATTCTTTAGTGTGGCTGTGCATATCTATTGTGAATTGTTTACTTGTTGTGTGGTTGTTCAATTTGCCGCGGTCCACTCCATATTGTTATTCTTTCCACTCCAATTCCATGCTTCGGCTGCTATTGTTGGTATGGTATGTGATTCAATTCATGTTGTTGATGTTAATTACTCTATTGTCGCAGCTGCTAATTTAGTTTAAAGTGTCCATCTAATTGCAGGTTCGGTTTACTTTGTTTCTAATTATTCACTTTGTTCTTTTGCTTCCATGTTTCAATTACTATGCATAACATGAAGTATTGTTTAGTTATTATCATCATTATGTCTGATTAGATTTTCATAGAGTCCGGAATGTGATGAGTGTCGTACTAATGGTACTCTGTTAAGTTGTTTGATTTAAAATTGTAACAGGAATTGTTTTTTAGTCTGAAAATTCTGATTTTTAACGATAAATCTTCACGGCGAAAGCTGAAATAAAGTGATACCAATTTCATATCGAAAGAATGAAACATATATCAGACCGTAGAAAATTCAGAAATTGTTTTTGAAATACAGTGAAAGCGTGTTCTTTAATTAATTTAGAAATTATTAATTTTCAAAAAAGGTATTTTAAACTTGTAGTCGAATGCGTGAAAGCGGTCGTCTGTGAGTTTAAAATACGGTAACGGGCGCGCGAAAGCCAACAATACCTTTAAATTTATTTTTCTACTAAGAATAACTTTTCGCGCGTAAATTGATTCTTTTTCAAAAGGAGTTTTGAAGTTGTAAGGTGTACGCGCGATAGCGGTCAAATAGATTACAAAGTCAAGATTCGGTGTCGAATAAGCGAACGTTGACGACTCCTTTAATTTAATCCTTTCTACGCGCGAGACTATTTTCCTCTTATAAATAATAAAATATAACTTAACAAGTACTTACGGTCGACGCGAATTATATTCTGGTCCCTCGTCATTAAAATTAATTAAATCAAAGCTACTTTTCCAATTTCACAACCAAGCTAATTAGCATCGCCTTAGATAAACAACGTGACAATAGATAATGGAATTTGACATTGGTCTCTGTGGGATTCGACATCTTTTATACTAAAACCGATATTTCCGTGCACTTGCGGACCTATCACCTATTCATATAAACATTTTTTTGAACAAGGCAAAGTGAAATATATTACTACCAAAAACGTAATTGTTGCAGCACAAGGTGTGCTAAAAAATCATGGAAAGAACAAGGTCCTGTCAAGAATAGAAAGTTGTCAGTCGATTCCCATACATAACATTGCGCTCGACCACCAATTATAAGTATCAGAGTTGAATACAACATTACTAGCTTTTAATCACCACAAAGAAGATGATTTTACTTTGTCTAACATTTGTGGTAAAGAGCTCTGTCTGTCTCTAAAATTTTTATCATTCCGATCATTCCATAAGACCCAAATACACTGAAGGCAAATCAAATGGAAAAAGATCTTCTCGATTTCAAGCAACTTGCATAATGAATAAATTGCAAAAAATGGTCCGAAATATGCTGAGGGTCAACCCCTTCAACCCCAAGCCAAGCCCTCACCAATGGCCATAAGGCACCAAAAGTTGGGCAAGACAAAAACAAGTGATTCACATCTTCAACGTGCGCACAACCAGTGGCACACAACCCCGCCTCCATAGGAATGATACCACAGTTTGCCAAATTTACTTTCATCGGTAAACAATCCCTCAATAGACGCCAAGCAAGAATAGAGACTTTAAGAGGAATCTGTTTTGCCAAATTAACTCCATATTTGGGTGTAACTGAGGATGCACCTGTACTGTCAACATGTCATACACACCACAGACTGAAAACCCGCCACCCTGATCCGGTAACCACAACCACCTATCAGGCGAAGATTCCTGCGAAGAAACTATCAGTAATAATGGCCTACATTCCTCTAACAAGTCTTCCTCTCACGCCCATAGACGACGACGCCACTGCCACACCTCCCCACCAACATCCACCCCTATCAAGAACATAGTCCTAACTGTGATTACTTTGTTGACAGCCAAGTCATATAGCCGTCTAAAGCGCTCACAAAATGGAACATCACCTCACCAACAGTCATGCCAAAAATCAATTTCGGATCCATCCTCCACCCTCCTCCTAACACAATCCGAGAACCAACCCTCCCCACCCTCACCTATCCCATCCCTAATCCTCACCATCTCCCTCCACCAAGAAGAACAACTCCGACCCCCATCCTCCAAACCTCCATTTGTCGAACCATACCTAGCCACCAACACCTTATGCCACAACCCTTCCTTATCAACTAACAACCGCCAACACCATTTTTCCAACAAGGCAATATTAAACTCTCTCAACCTCGTAACATCCATCCCTCCATACTCTTTTTTTAAAACACAAAGAATCCCAACCAATCCAAGTTATTTTTCTTTTATCCCCACTACCCCCACCCCCCCCTCACCCCCCCCCCCCTCCCCAATTTTTTTTTTATTTAACAGAGATTCAATGGAAGAGATTATACCTGATAGAGCTTTAAAAAAGGAAAGTACACAGACATGAAGAGCAGTCAGGACGAACTTTAAACATAGTATATAATGCATAACTTATTCGCATATGTTTTTATTGGTAGGACCCATGCATCGCATGGGTCGGCGGTCTAGTTAATTTAAATTCAAAGCAAGTTCCTTGGGTTGAGGAGTGGAACAAAAAAAATACGGAAATGATAGATCAAGCGAAAAGCTGTTTCGTGAACTTTCTTGACTGTGTTGACAGATTAATGGCCATTGGATTCCATTTTTATTTGACTGCTTAATAAAAAAATAAAATTTAAGAACCTGCCTCCCCATGTTTTCCGGCCATCTAATACTATAATTGGTTGGACAGCTATTAGAGACACTCTTGCTATATAATCCTTTGGGATATATAGCAAAGCTAAAAAAATATTAATTCGGAGATGGTGTGTCTCGCAAAAGGTTTGATTTGCATACTTGTAATAAATTAAGGGTTAATAGTGTTTTTCACCCTTGTAATATAGGTCATTTCCGATTTTCACCCTTATGAAATTTTCGGTTTGATTTGCATCCTTCTAAAACATTATTTTCAGAAAACACCCCTCCTCCATCCACCTCATCAAATGCGCATATGTAAATATAAAAATAATAATAAAAATATTCAGATTTATTTCTAAAAAATTTAAATAAAAAAATTAATTTTTTTTTCAAAAATAAAAAAATCAGAAAAAACGATAATATTTTTTCCAAATTTTCGGTTTTTTTTCTTTTAGAAACTCAAATATTAAAAAAATCAGAAAAAACATTCAATTTTTTTAAAATAAAAAAAGTTAAAAGTAGAAAAAAAAATCGAAAATTTTAAAAAAAAAGTCAGTTTCTTTTTCCGAAAAAAAGTATTTTTATAGTTTTTTCTACAAAAAATATTCTGGAAATATTTTATTTTTAAAAATTAGGATACAATTTTTTTAAAAAATTCAGATTTTTTTTCGAAAATTTTATTCCAAATATTAAAAAGTCTTTTTTGAAATAAAAACTTTAGAAAAATATCATTTTTTTACAAAATTTACGAAAAATGAAAAATTCTAAAACTTAATGTATTTCAAAATTTTCGAAAATAATTAGAAAACATATTTTGAAAAAGTTCAGATTTTTTTGTTCGAAATTAAAAAGTTCATTTTTTATTTTTTGAACAAAATATAAAAAATTTGGAAATTATTTTTCAAAATAAAAAAAAAAGTTCCTTAATTTAAAAAAAAATCTGTAAATAAAAAATTTCCTGAATTTTTTTCTAATTTTTAAAATTTTTTATTTTTAAAAATTAATTTTCTATTTTTAAAATTATTTTTATTTCTAAATTAATATAAATGAATTTATATTATAATTTTTTGAAAAAAAAGACACAAATGCCACGTGTACTCATAAATAAAAAAAATTATTATACAGTCATTGCGCCACATAAGCAGATATGCACAGACAACATGTCACACAATGTACCACGTTAGCAAATATGCACAATCATATGGGGGAGGGTTGTTTTCCAAAACTAAAAAAATTGACAAGGATGCAAAAAAACTTTCATAAGATGAAAAGCAGAAATTACTTATATTACATGAGTGAAAAAAACTATTAACCATAAATTCAACATCTAGAAAATCAACCAAATCATGTAGAGTTAGCCAAACCGACGCTTTCTTGATCACTTAGACCATGTACAATGGTAAAAAATTTCAACACCATTCAACACCCACTTTTTCAATTCCCAACACTCCACATCATTTTCTCTCTCTTAATTCAACATCAATTCAATTTTAACCACTCAAATGGTTTTTTCATTCAACACCCTACCCCACCATATTTTATTTCTTATTCTTATTTAATTTTATATTTTTGTTTTTATAATATTTTTGTTTTTATAATTACATACAAATACAATTATCGTTTATAATTAAATTAAAAAACGCTTAATTTTTAATTTTTTTTGTAAAAACAAAATGTATTTAAATAATTTATTTTTATTTTCTTAACTCCCATGCCACCAGGAGTTATTTGAGTTGAAAATTCGGGATATTCAGATGCATTCGGAAAATTTTCATTCACCATTGACATATAACCATTAAATGGGGGTGTTTGAGATGGATATCTCATCATAGATCCATAATATGGAGGAAAGTTTGAAACAGAGGATGACTGGTTGAAATTTGGTGCAAAACCAAAATTAGGTATGTTTTGAGGATGTTGGTTGGAAAATTGATTTGGATTTTGATAATTGTTGGGGTTTTGGTAGTTAAATGGGTAAGTAAAAGAATTTTGGGTGTTGAAACGATTATTATTGGGATCCATTTCACCAAAATGAAGTTTAAAACTTCAAAGAATACCTAATAGAAGGATAATAAGAAGATTAAGATAGTGAAAAATTTGGTTTTTTTTCTGTGTCCAAATCAAATGAACCAAGTCTCTATTTATAGAGAAAAATAAATCATGAATTTTGGTATTTTTTTTTAAAATTAATTTACAATGAAATAATTGAGTTTAAATTATTATGATAAAAATTCAGACAGCCAATCAGAACCAAACACGTGTCCTCAGTTATCCACAAAGCTCTTTCTCTCTCCGCCTCCTGCAGCTTCACGCGCTGTTGTCTGCGCGTGTGATGCACGCGCCATTTCTGGCCAACGACGGCTTGCCAAGTGTCCCTTTGAAGTCAGATTCAACATGTTGAATTGATTCAACATCTCTTTCATCCACATCATCATTCAACACACCATTGGAGGACTCCCACATGTTGAAGGTTGCTTTCAACATAGCCATTCAACACCATTGTAAATGGTCTTAAAGACGGTTACTGTAACACCAATGCTATCTTAACCGGGCTACATCAATGTTAAAGTCGGTATTTATACAGACGATAAAATCTTGTAGAGTCGGTTCAATCTAAGTTTTCTTCGAATTAGGTGATCTAGCCACCAGCCTTTCCAATGCCTCAAAATTCACAGGGCACTCAACACAATCAAAAGCAAGAGACTCCAAATAAGTTTATCCCTCGCTCGGAAAACACGATACCCAATGCAAGGAATAATGGAGAGAAGTGACACTAAAAGCAAGTATTGTTTCAAATGCATAGGACCATAGTTTCATGATAAGCCAACTGAAATGAACCTTTGATCTTTAATTACATACATGTCGCTAATACATCACATAAGAACCCTCCACTTCCATTTAGTGTTGCCTTAGCCCTTAGGGGGCGTTTGTTTTGGAGCTAAAATATACATTCCAGGGAATAGAGGATGGGAACAAAATATTCCTATGTTTGGTAAGAAGGAAAAAAATAATATACCTAGGAATAAATAATACTTAGGAATATTTTTCACCCATATTCTAGTCATTTTTATTCCCAAAGGTTGGGAAAATTCTATCCTTTATTCTTAAAAGTTACTAGGTTTGCAACCATTAAACCCTAAAACTTTGGCTCTAATTTTGCAGCATTCAATGCTAATCAGGTTAACCCTAAAAATATTTCCCTCCCAAATCCATGCATGTTTGAATTTCGAATTTTTCCTTTAAAAAAATAAGTGAAAAATTGGTGGAATTTACTAGGGTATACGTTGTATACCGTGATGGAATTAGTTGGAATGTGAAGCTTTGGAAATCTACCCTACTTACTGGCCTAAGTCAAGTTCAGTTGCAATCTGCCCTATTTTCTAGCTGCCCTATTTTCTAGCCTAATGAGTTGTATAGTAAATGAAAAACAATTAATTTCATCTATTTTCAAAGAATTGCTCAACGGTTTTTTTAATTATGGCTTATTTAGACATGCGCATTATCAAGTACAGATAATATGTTTACCGTATATTAGGCAATTTATCGGAATGATTATTATTTAAAATGTATGGGAGAACTCTTTCTTTTGCAATTCTGTCCAATATTGGCCTCTACTATGTTTTAGAATAGTGTGCTCCAAGCTGATGCGCCACAAGAACAGTAATTATGTGTACGTTGAAATTGTTAACAGGTTGCTAGCAGTCGTTATTGTGTTGCAATTAACTGATATGATATTTTTGACGTAATTGCAGACCGGTGATTGTTCTTGACATCGTTGCCAATGATAATTTCTCAAATTTTTCTTCACTCAAAAGAAGTTGCATGATCAATTTAGCGATACAAAATGAACTATAGTAAAGATTGACACTTAGTTGTTATAGTTTAAGGAGTTTTTTTTTTTGTTCATTCATACGTGTATGTAATTATTCATCAGATAAAGGGGTAACCTTTCATTTTTTTTTTTGCGTATGCTTTTAATGATCTAAGCATATCAGAGTCAATAGGTGTCTTTTGTATTTCAATGTGGAATTCATATTTATTCTCCCCACTTTCCTGATCGGAGTAATTAAGTTGGTTTCCTAACAAATTATTAATTTTGCTATAATTCACTACCAACCAAAGAGCCCCACGTATAGGTGTCTTTTGTATTTCAATGTGGAATTCAGATTTATTCTCCCCACTTTCTTGATAGGAGTAATTAAGTTGGTTTCCTTATAAAACTCTTATTATTAATTTTGCTATAATTCACTACCAACCAAAGTGCCCCACGTTTTTTCTTCTCCAGTTAATTGCCTGGTCTACTGAAACTAATAAGCAAGCTATTGTTTTTTGCTCATGGTGTTTGCTGGATGACATGTGCTAATTATTCTTTACATCTACAACAAGGATAATTTGGATATGAAGAAGAATTCTCTGAAAGTGAAACCTAGAGGAACGGTAGGAGCCCATGAGAAAGGGAATTGCATATATAATACAAGTGGGCCACTGACAGATATTACAAATTGTGAGTACATCTCTATATAAATTTTTAAGAAACTATTCATGTGCACAACTATTATTTCTTCTTAGTCAAATAGTTAAATAAGTATAATGCATGTTTCAATCACCAAGAAGAGACATGGACCAGTTAAGTCAAATGGCACCGTTGTATCTTTTTGTTTCGAGAGTTCCCTCTAAAGAATGGTTGAAATATTGATCACTGATGAAGACGATGAAGACACTGAAATGACATATAACGTCATCTATGAAGAAGTATTTCAAAATGTGTAGGTTAAATAACCCATACTTAGGAGATTTTCAAACTTTATTATCCGTTGGTGTTGCATTTTAATTAGGGTTAATTAAGTAAATGGTCCCTATAAATATTCAGAATTTTGTCTTTAATCCCTACAAAATAAAATCATACTTTTTAGTCCCTGTAAAATTTTCCGTGATTATTTTTAGTCCCTATAAAATTTTCCATCGATATTTTTAGTCCCCGTAAAAATTTTACATCGGCATTTTTGGTCCCTAAAATACTAAAGGAAAATGTCATGGAGACTAAAAAGTGTAATTTTATTTTGTAGGGATTAAAAACAAAATTCTGTTTATTTATAGAGACCATTTACTTAATTAACCCTTTTAATTAATGATACATTACTTTAAATTACTATACGTTGATGTTAAATTTCTTTCGAATTTTGCATTGAGTATTCATTTCATTTTTACTATTACCAAATATATTTCAGCTAAAAAGAACCATGCGACGCACGGGTCACCAATCTAGTTATTCTTAAAAGTTACTAGGTTTGCAACCATTAAACCCTAAAACTTTGGCTCTAATTTTCCAGCATTCAATGCTAATCAGGTTAACCCTAAAAATATTTCCCTCCCAAATCCATGCATGTTTGAATTTCGAATTTTTCCTTTAAAAAAATAAGTGAAAAATTGGTGGAATTTACTAGGGTATACGTTGTATACCGTGATGGAATTAGTTGGAATGTGAAGCTTAGGAAATCTACCCTACTTACTGGCCTAAGTCAAATTCAGTTGCAATCTGCCCTATTTTCTAGCTGCCCTATTTTCTAGCCTAATGAGTTGTATAGTAAATGAAAAACAATTAATTTCATCTATTTTCAAAGAATTGCTCAACGGTATTAAATGGGCAGCGCTGCATATCATATCTCAGCAACTTACTCCATTCCACACAGATAAACTAAGCATTGCATATATTTTTCACCACACCTAAACTCTTTCACTCATAAAAGTTAACATACAACTAAGCATTGCATCCTTATTCTTTATAACAACAACTTATTCGTTTTTTTTTTGTTGTGTTCCAACAATTGTCTGTCATATTCTTTATAAATACATATTTCATATCAACTCGGCCAACACAAGCATCTTTTTGATGGAGGACATCCATTTTTTTTATTTTCTAAAACTGAAATTAAGAATTGAAATTAAAATACATCTGATGCTAACTGGTGCAAATGCAGTTTCCTTAAAATAAAATTCAAATCAATTTCTAATGGACAAGATACTAATAAGATTGATTACTCAATAACTCAATGAAGCACGAATCCTCTTTGGTTGCATTTGAGGCAGTGTAGCGGCGCAGAGGTAGGAAAGAAGTGATTACTATTAGGACTGTCTTTTAACTGATAATGGTAGCAGCTCCTGATAACATGAAGGTTTATAGGATGATGGCAACATTTGTACCTTATACTTACAAGAATAATGTTACAGATATAAAACACTTATTTTGCCTTTGAAGTATTTATTTTTATGGTTTTATACATTTAGTTCAATCAAGATATCTCATTTAAAATTAATCAATGTGGAGATACACAGAAATCAAGATAGTAAAAGAGGTTGTTTATATCAATATGTATTATTAATATTGGCAGTTTATCACTACGAGTTCAAAGCTTTTATGTTACAACAGACTCACAAACCAGTTTTTACTGGACTGGTACTGTAGTCTATAGAATTTTGATTAGAACAGAAGAAAAAAAAGTAGAAGTGTAGATAATGTTAAAGGAGATTTGGCACCCCCAGTGGCTGAACAATTGATGTGGTTTATTGTTCAAGGATAATTGAAAGTTGAAGTAGGTTGAAAATATTCAATTTAATTAGTGGGAATGATGCACATTGTCCTTTTTGAAACGTGCATAATAACTGTCAATGAAAAATATCATTCATCGTGCCTACTACAATATTTAACAACACCAACACAATGACACTAAAAAAACAACACTAAAACAATGATTTTAAGTCAAAATAGTTCCTGTCACTATAATTCATTGTGCATGAACGTTATAGTAGTATGAAAGTAAAAAATTAAGAGAAAAACTGTACAAAGAAAAATTGCAACTCCTCAAATTGTGGTAGAAAATGTTTTATCGACCCGCGTGAGTGTGTTGAAAAATGTGTTATTAGTACTCCTCAAATTTTTATGTAAATTATATGTTTTTGTAGACCTTCATGAAAAGGAATAATTATTTCTTATATTTTTTGATAAAACCACTTATGTACTTAAATATGAACTACAATTACTATTTTTTGAAAGAAAATATGAACTACGATTATTGAAAGTTGAATTTTGATGACTAAAAACAGTCCTTGATTATTATTGAAACATTCACTAGGCATTAAACATTTTCAATACATTATAACTACAACGCCAAAACAAAATACATTATGAAATGATTTTAGCTCATAAGAACCGTGCGGCACACGGGTCAGCAATCTAGTTCCAATGAACAGTACCCACGTTTTGCTTGAAAACCTACTTATACACATATGTAACTGCCACACACCCCACGTTTAGTTATGTTTTGTTCTTTTAATAAAATAAAATTAATTAAATAAATAAATACTATTGAAAAAAATCTCAGGAGTTTAAATCGGTAACCAAACATTTTTTTGAGAAATTCCTAGGAATATATGTATTCCTGAGAAAGTTATTCAAGGAATATATTTTGCATCCTTGAAACAAACACCCCCTTAAAATTTAAATTTGATGAGTAAAAATACCTATGTTTCACAAACAGTGGCTCCCGCGTAATAAGATATATCTATCTCTCGAGAAATAAAGCATGATGTGAGATACAAATGATAGAAAATGCAAAATGAGCATTGTGCTTATTTGATGAAAAAGTCTCAATTTCTCAACTATACGGCTTAAGAAATCAATAACAACAATTTGAGAAAGTTCAATATATAAACAGACCGGTAAGTAATCATTAACACCATAATTAGAGACACCAATTTGTTCTATATTCAAACTATTCTAAGACACCATAATCTTTTGTTTTCTTTTCGATCAACAAACCCAGCCTTTGTAGATGAAAATAAAAATCTTTGTGTCACTCTATTTCATAATTTAACAACAAAGAACAAAGACCCAAACCAATAGTGGTTGCTAACAACTTCATATAAAACAAAAATTGATAAAATTGAACGATGAAATTAATTAGGTTATTGAATGAACCGTAACATTTTTGATTGTGTGATTATAGCTTCGGAGGTAATTAATTTGTTGTCAAAGAAGCTCTTTGGTGGTAATGTTGTTGTGAAGGTTGATATTCGAAAGGCTTTTGATTCCATAGATTGGAATTTTCTTGTGTTTAAAAATCTTTTGGTTTTCATACTGTATTTTGTGATTGGATTCGTGTTATTTTACATTCTGCTCGTATGTCAGTACCGGTGAATGGTAGTTTTGTGGGTTTTTTTCCTTGCAAGCGACACGTCCGCCAAGGAAATCCTTTGTCTCCGCTTATTTTTTGTCTTGCAGAGAAAGTTCTTAGTAGAGTCATTGAGTTGAAACGTGTTTCTGGTGCTTTTCAGACTATGCCTTATTGCAAGAGTATGATCTTACCCACCCATGATCTTTATGCTGATGATATTTTTATTTGTTGTGCGAGTACTCGCAAAAACATTAGGTGTCTGTTGAGGGTGTTTAATTCTTATTCAGAGGTCTCTGGACAGTTTGTGAATTACGAAAAAAGAAAATTGTTTACAGGCGCTATGTAACGACCCATATTTTATGTACGACATAAATGTCTTTATTAATATTTTCTTGATTTATTATTTATTTAATTAACTTTTTTTTCGAACAAATCAAAATGGAATATATTGCTCAAAGGATGATAAATTCACCTGTACAAAGTGTGTTAAACTGATGAATTACCTAAAATTCTGTTGCAACAAACAGACATCCATAAAACATGTCACCACTGAAAACAGAAACAAAACAGTAAACAGTTACATGACAACGTTGAGTAATTAGAGGCAGGTTATCACTTAGGGTTCAGTGAATAGCTTATTAAAATAATTATTAGAGAATTGGTTATGTATAATGATAGTGAATTAAGAATATGGAATAAAAATACATGACAACGTTGGATTGTATTGTATTTAAAAGGGGTTATTCAAGAAATTATTATAGTGATCTATAAATATCAAGTTGTTGAAGTGGATTGTTTGGCAACAAAACAGTAGTGTTGATCGCTACAATTTAGGAGGTTAGTAAACACATGTTAATTAAACAAAGCTTTAGTGAATTCATTGACTGGTTCACTGCATGATTTTTAGACTTCTTAACTTGAATATAAATGACTCATATTATTCTTAGAAACTTGGCCTTTTTTCTCACCGAACTGTCACACGTTTCCTCTACTTTTATTCCCACTAGCCTCAATTTTGTTATGTCTATAGACACATATAATAGCATAACACGCCACACTCCCTCTTTCAGATTCCTTCATTTTAATTTTGCACCCTTTGGAGAAAACACTTGATTGATATATATCTTCTTTGATTCCATTCCTGCTAGCGCTGCCCCTATTTCATATATATATATATATATATGTATGTATAAAACATCTATCTTCTCTAGTTTTGGTTTCTCTTAAAATTGACCCACTTGTGAAAATAAATTCCCAAGCCTATTCTCCTTCAATTTGCGTGTAACACCGAGTTTCAAGTCCTTCCTTTCTTGCAAATAGCATTTGAGTGGAACTAAACGTATTGCTATGGAGTAAATCTCCGAGGCAAGGGCTCAAGTCTTGACCATGAAAATAATAGGTTAAGATATTGAATTTGATACGATTCAATGGATGAGTGAAAGGATTAATTGTTATTAATAAATATAAGAATATGTGAATTTTGAGAAGGGTTAACAAGTCTTTACCCCTTGTAATATCCCTGTAAGATAGGTCATTTCCAGTTTTACATTAATTGTTATTAATAAATATAAGAATATGTGAATTTTGAGAAGGGTTAATAGGTCTTTACCCCTGTAATATAGCCCTGTAAGATAGGTCATTTCCAGTTTTACACCCTGTAAAATTATTTTTTTTATTTTTTTGATTTACCCCCTAATATGCCAAACAAAAACGAAAATTAATTGAAAAAAAAAATTAGTTTTTGTTTGGCCTATTAGGGGGTAAATCAAAACAAAAATATTTTATAGGAGGTAAATCAAAAAAATAATTTTACAGGGAGAAAAACCGGAAATGACCTATATTACACGGGGGTAAAGACCTATTAACCCTTTTGATAATTATATGTACGATTCCTTAGTTGTGAAATTGGTAATTTGTTGATAAATGTATATGATTGTTGATTTAAGGTGACTCTCTGTTGATTTTGTCTTTAAAAGTTTTGAGAAATTTTATTAATTTTGAGGTGTGGTGAGTTTTGTGGAATTGATAAGCTATGTGGCTTGAGAATATAAAACTATAAAGATTTGAAGAAAAAATACATTGCATTCATAGCATGGCATATAATAGTGTCATAAGTGTCAAATGGGCGATTTATATTCATATGCCAATTAGGGCCAATTCATATGCATATGCCAAATGGGGCGATTAAAATTATTTTGCTAACTAGAGCGATTAAAACTATTTTGCCAAATGGGGCGATTAAATCTATGTTGCGAAATAGGGCGATTAAAAGTATTATGCCAGTTGGGACGATATCCAGATCATGGTCTAGTTGCATTTCATGCATCTGCATAAGCATTGAGTCTTGGGTCTGTGTTTGTTCTTGTAATTTATTCTAGAGTGATATATATTTTAAAGTAAAAATAAATGGCTTAGCACGATTCCTAGATGATGGTTGTATATTCAAATTTGATGTTTTAATTTATTATTGATTTTATTTCATGGGTGTTGAAGACAAACCCTTACAACCAATATTTTAGGTGCCAAAGAAGATATGATGTGTGCTTGATGTTTTGCTTGAAACGTGCACGTGGGGAAACAAATTTGGGTTTTCTGAATTGTAATTAAACTAGTTTAACTATTTTTGTTAATAAGTTCTGGTTAGAAGTTTATTATGTTTGACTATTGTTAAAAAAAAAATAGTCTTATTTTTCTAAATGAAAGAGATAGACGTAATGTCTTGGATTTAGATCCGGGACGTTACACGCAATGACATCTGCTAGGTCTCGTAATTTGGCTAGATTATCTGGTTTCTCATTGGGAGCTATTCCTTTTCAATATCTTGGCTGCCCCATGTTCCAAGGTAGGCCGAGGTGTACCCATTTTCAAGCAATTGTTGATAGAATTAAGGCGAAACTTGCATCTTGGAAAAGATCTCTTTTAACGATTATGGGAAGGGTACAGTTGGTGAAATCCATCTTCCAACTGAGATCACACCCAAGTTACAAGCAAAACAACCTATAAAAGTGCCACGATGATCACGAAAGATTCTCGCGCATGATGCAAAGGAGTTTCTAACAAATCCATCTGTATTTACCTTTACCCAACAGATGGTTGGAGGTTTCCAAACCATGGGAAGAATATCTTTAACCGACGGAAAGATGGAGGAATGTGAAATTTTTCCAACAGAGAGGTGTCTGAAGGAATACAATTACATGTTGATAGAGAGCCACTTAAGGAAACCGAAACAATAATATAATTTTGAGCCATATGTAAAGAGTACCTACGACCACCAAATTTGATGGCATTTCTAGCCAACCAAATAGAGGGAAAAACGTGAACTATGGCTGAAATAAAAACATCCCAAATCTGGGAGGTGCAACCAGCTGGGATACAGTAAAAAAACACAGCAATAGATTGTAACTGAAAAGAGCAATTCAACAACGACTCAAGCCAAGTCCATAGGCTAGCCGCAAAATCACATGATAAAAATAGATGGAGAGAAGACTCATATGATCTGTAACAGAGACACAAATAGACACAAGAGTGCAGCCACGAGACTGGACATGCTCGTCAGTGGGCAACTTCTGATGCATAAGTCGCCAAAAAAAAGAAGTGGGAGTACGGAATACAAGGTCTCCAAATAAGAGCAGCCCAATCAATAGTAGGTGAAGTACCACACAAAAACTGAAAAGCCTGTTTGGCCGTGAGGTCACCATCAGAAGTGTAAAGCCAAACCAATTTATCAATTAACAGCGTCACCGAGAGAGTAATATTCGAAATGCTTGCTGCAACCACCAGGTTAAAGAGGAGAATAGGTGGTAAGCGCCACCTTCCAACATCAATGAACGAGGAGAGCTTGGTGGAAAGAGAGCAATAAGCGTTCGAGTTGATATTCAAAATAGTGACAAGAGAGGCAACTAACCAATTATTTAACCATAAATTGATCCTTCCGCCATTACCAACCAGTCAAATGGATGACACGTATATTATAGAATCAAAAATAAGAATAATCTCAAATTACAAAGTTATAATATATATTTTTTATTTTACAGAATCATTTTTTAGATTTTACGTGTTTTACACGGCCAGTTTAAACAATTAACCAAAAATAAAAATACGACAACTTAAGTCTTTGACGGGGGGGGGGGGGGGGGGGGGGGGGGGTCAAGCTTGGTAGGTGGTAATCGTCCATTTCGTTTCCTCTATCACATAATGATCTAAGTCCTTCAACAGATAAATAAAATCAATACTACGAACTCTAGCAAAATGACCCTTTTTGGTTAGAAAACTAAACATAGTTTTTCTTCAAAAAAAAGAAGCTAATTTTGCAACATGAATTAGAAAAACCCAATCAATCCCAGTAAGTCAGTAACAACAAACACAAAAAATCAAATTCAATCATCTAAAATAAAATTGTACAACAACAACAAAGGGTCTTTCTTTGTTGGGTCTTTAGATTTTTTAAATAACTTTTTGTTATTCATTTTTTTTGGGACTAACTTGGAATTGGAAAATGGGTTAAGGATCTCAAAGGGGTTAATTTTTTATTTTTGAATTTCTGGATTTATGTGACAAAGTTGATGAAGGTGATTGTTGTTGTTCATTTTTGCTTATTGTTGAATTTTGAATTTTGCTTACTGTTGCTGTTGCAATTGTTGTCATTGTTGGAATTGAGATTGTAGTGTATGAATGAGTTTTGTAATTTTGATTTTTTGTTTTTTTCTCTCTCAAAATGATGAATAAAGATGAAAGTTTTATCTGGGAATGAAGAAGAACATAAGGAAGAAGATGGAGGAAAAAATTAAGTGTTTGTGGTTCTTTATAAGCTAAAATAGATTCCTCCATGATCCAACGGTCACGATTTAAAAAAAAAAATCAAACGATTAAAAATAAAAGATTTAATAAGGTCTATGGTGTACCACCTATAAAGTTGGTTCACCTTAGATATTTAAGGTTAAAAATTAACGGAGAGGACCGAAATAGTAAACGGCAGAAGATTTATGGGACCAAATTGAAACACTTTATAGTTAGAGGACCAAAGTGAAAACCTGTCGTACCCTAATTTTTGACCAATTTATTTTTTATTTATTCGTACGTTGATCGTTTTTCAGTCGTCCGTTCGCGCGCTAATTCCCGTAATATCTGCGTTTGTTCGCATTTGCGGTCGCGGTTATTTTTCGTTCGTCGTTTATGTTTTAATGTCGCTCGCGTATTAATTTCGTAATTTTTACTCGCGTTTTGTGCGTTTTTTAGTGTAGCGTAACGTTTGCGTTCGTAAAGTTCATTTTATTCACATCGTCGTTTTATTGTTTTAATTAGCGTAAAAAGCCGCGTATTTCAGTCGTATCAGACGAAATTTCGGCAGAGAGGTATTTTAAAATACCTCATTTTTTGGTTCCGACGGGACATTTTTATTATTTCTTTTATTAATTTTCGTTTTTAATTATTTAATTATTTATTTAGTTATTTCTTTTTTTCATTTATTTATTTATTGTTATTTATTTATCAGATTTTATTTTTCTTTTAAGTCATTTTAGTCCACTTGTCATTTTATCATTGGTCTGGTCCAACTTTTTCCCCAAGAAATTGCAGGGGTATTTTTGTCATTTTCAGGGTATCAGTGAACAGTACTATAAAAGTATTGTTCACGCGTCAGATTGGTCCCCCAAGTCAGTCAAGTCATAATCAAGTCAGAAAAGTCATAAATCATCAAAAAACACAAAAACTTTTTCTCTCTCCGAAATTCAAGATCAAACTCATAAAAATCCTCAAGAACATGATGAACATCACATGAACATCATGATGAACACCAAGAACACCAAAAATCCAGCAACTTTCTCAACTCACCATTGAACCAAAAATCACTAAAACACATACAAACCATCATAATCATTTTCGGCCAACACAAATCAACCCAAAAACCAAATCCGAAAATAACAACTCATAAATCAACACAACCACAAATCCATAACCCACAACCACAAATCATAAACACAACACCAAATCCGAAAACAACATCTCAAAACCGAACCGGAGAGCACCATTTTCGGCCAAAACCGAACCGGAAAGGAACAAGGCCGAATCAAAGAGAGAAAAACGTGAGAAGGAACGGCCGTGAGCAAAACCGAACCGGAAAAAGAGCAAACAAAACCGAAAACAACAAGCAAGGCCGCAAACCAAGAAGAAAGAAAGGTAGTCTCATATTTTTTTGTGTGTTTGTATGAACTTTAAAGTGTAGATCTACGGCTTTTGGGATTTGTTTTTGAAAAACTAAGTTTGGTTCCATGAAGAGGGGAAGGAGAGGAAGCTTTGGATGTAAATTTTTTTAAAAAAAAGTGAACTTAACCGCTCCGGCGCGGCGGCTCTCCGGCCGACCACCGCGCCGGAGCTCCTCCTCCACCACCTTCTTCATTGCGCCGGCGAGCTCCCTTCTAGAGAGAAGGGAGAGCTTTTTTTTCTTTGTGATTTTTAGAGAGAGAGAGGTTTGTGAAAATGAAGGAAAAAAAACTTTTATACTCATTAATGAGTTGGGGCGGGTCACCCATGGGTTGACCCAGTACCCGCCCCAACTCTTGTACCCATGACCCAGCCCATTGTTACTACTATTTTGCTGTTTGTACCCCCTATCTGCTACTGCACCCCCTGCATTTTTGTAGTAATTTTTGTTTTTTTTCCAATTTCATGCATTTATCTCTTTAATTAATTCACATAAGATTTAGATTATATCTCATGCATTTTTATTAGTGTCTTAATCTTCATATCATGCATTTTTTTATTTGTTTATTTAAATTTTATCTCTTATGTTTTAGTTCATTTTAGGCCATGAAGTAACATTTCATATTTTTTCTACTTTGGTCTAATGTTAATTATTATGCATTTATTATTTGATTATGGTTTAATTCCTATCGTATGCATTTTGTTTAAATAGCATTTCAAGTATCATGCATTGTATAGATTACCTATTAATTTAATTTCAAACTCATGCATTTTTCTAACTAATATTTCTTTTTTTCAAAATTTGCGTTTCATACTTTTTTAAATATGCTTAATGTCATGCATTTTATTTGGTAGTTATTCTAGTACGTGATGTTCTTTTTATGCTTAATGTTTTGGTATATTTCGTTTTGCATTATCTCCAGTATAATCTCATGCATTTTTTTTATTTTTGTTATGTATTTATTTTTATCCTACTTAGTGTGTATAATTAGGGAATGGATGTAATTTATTTTTACGCATTTTTTTCTTTTGAGACCATAGAATGTATTTAGGGTATGTAATATGTAACCGGCACACGCACTGACACGCGCACCGACACTCCACTTTATTTATCGCTTTATGCTTATTTATTTTTCCGCCGTTACGCGATTTCATCGTTAGTTTAGAAAAAATATTTTCTTCAAAAAATCAAAAAAATCAAATTCAAATTTCTTTTAAGTAAACATTGGTTTGTAATCCAAGTGATTTTCTTTTTATTTTCCTTAATCAAATGTTAATTAATTTAATATCCACATTAGACATGGATTTCGTGCAATTAAAATTAACCAACTTCATCGTATTTTCTTCTCATGCCTTGAGGCCTCTCATCTCTTCTTAAAATCTTTTCAAAAAATGTTAAAATTAATTCAACTCATCAAATAAGTTCTTTAGCCGAACTACTTGATTTTGATCCCGATTTATTTGGGTAAGTAGGCAAAGGGTTTCGACCCTTCCAAATCAATAAAAATAACCAAAAACATGCTCCATCTTTCTCCTTTCTTTCACTTTAACTCTTAAACTTTTTTTTAATAAGTAAAATTAATTTAGCGCAAGATTAGAGAATAGGTAGAAGGTTCCTATGAGATACCATAGTCGGTTCGGGTGCTTAACACCTTCCCCAATCGAAACCAACATCCGAATCCAAGGTCTTATAAGGGTTTTTACTCACTTTTTCCCTTCCCGCGAATAAAAGTTGAGAGTTCAAAGATTAAAGGTTCAAATCCGATCAATGATTTTGATACCCGAAAATCACGAGCACAAAACCAAAAATAAGTTAAGGGACTAAACGATGTATTAAGCCTTAAAAAAACTTCTCCTCTCTCCTAAACCTCCATACCCATTGTCACAGATCTCTTCCCTCCTCCTTTTCTGACACATTTATATTTTATGCGATCATATACTGACGTTTACTGCTTGGGTTTCATTGCATTATGACTCTTGATTTTTCTTTATTTATACATTCATAATGATGCGAATGGGTTCTTTAATTCAATTTACCGTAAAAGAAATAAATTAGAGTGAGCAATGCTTTTGTTTCTATCTTTCAATTCTTTGTTCAAAAGCCTCACCGTAAATAATAATTGTGTTCCTTGTAAAAATTAAAAACTTGTTGTTTCATGAAGAAAAGAAACTTGTAAACCAAAAAAAAAAACAACGGAAGATTGAGAATGGCCCTAGAGAGAATGCTTAGCCATGACAATTATCTCATGCAAATCTTGATAAAGTGGTGTGATGATTGTGTTATGAATCATACTTGTTCTTAAAAATTAAGATAGTGAATCAAAAGAGAAAATCACATAATGTAAGAAAAATAAACAAAAACAAAGGATCTTGCTGTTCGTGGACATCCCGTGGATGGTTTAAGAATGACAGTAGAAAGGGAGCATAAAGAAGGGTAATCTAGTATATATAGTGTATAATAGGATATGCGGACTTGATTAATCTAATGATCTTAATTGATTTTTGTAATTGTCCATTGATGAGGAATTTGATAGAACCCTCATCCTAAAATACAGGAAAAGAATCTCTCATGACAAATTTGAGCAGGAACATGCTTATAATGGATTAGAGTGAAACGATAGTCACAACTAATGTTGGCTAAGTCAATAATACAACTATCAATCACTCGTGGTAACAATGACAAAGATTCACCTCAAACACATAATGACCACCCATGACTAATGATGTTCAAATCCTCAAACAAAGTACAAAATTAGCAATTAAAGAGTAGAAACTCCAACATAATCACTAATTAAGAAATGTCAAATCTTAGCATGAATATACTCATAATAGATCGAAGTGAAACCATTGTCACAACTCACTACTATTGTTGGTTAAGACATCGATCAAAACAACTATTAATCTATCATCCCTCCACAACAAAAAAATTATTAATCTATCATGGTAGCAATGATAAACATCATTTCTCATTTCACTTCCAAGAACCTCCTTCGTTTCTGCTTCGTTATGTTGCCACTGCTTCTTTATGTTGCGACAATCTGCTTATTATTGCCGCTGCCAAAAACATAAACTTGAATGAAAGTAAATTAAATAACCACATGGACTAAATTGCACAGAAGACGGAGGACGAAATTGAACTTCCTTTCTTCATTGCAGGAATCGAAATTCAATTACAAAATTGTGAATGGAATTTAGTTCAATTCTGGAACTAAAAACTGAAGCGTAACGTAAAAACGAAAGGAAAAAGGACTAAATTGAACCAAAACAGGAGGACGAAATTGAACCTCCTTTTTTCATATAAAGAACTAAAATCTCATTACAATTTTGTGGATACAAATTTTGCTTCAAACAGTATTGTAAAACGGGAGAAAAGCTAACTTAAGCTAATATGACAAATAAGCTGTTATGAGATAAAGAAGAAGCTTTCGTTGAGAAGAGAAAGAGAAATTCTGGTATGAGAGAGAGAGAGAGAGAGAGAGAGAGAGAGAGAGAGAGAGAGAGAGAGAGAGAGAGAGAGAGAGAGAGAGAGAGAGAGAGAGAGAGAGAGAGAGAGAGAGAGAGAGAGGACCTGTTATGAGAAAAGATGGAAGAAGAAGTTATGTTTTAAGAAATATGATCACGTGGAGCAAGATATCCTATTGGTTTATTTTGCTGATGTTGCTTGCAAACCCTCTTAACCTGATTGGCTTATTTTGTTGTTGTTGCTGCTTGCAAACCCTCTGAACCTGATTGGCTAATTGTATGGAGGAGTATCATAGTTGTGCTTGTCTCTAATTGGCCAGTTGACTTGGAGTATCACATGGCCTTGCATTTTGGCTCCAAAGAAGGGGAAATTTTAGTAAATAAATCCAAAATAATCTAGGGTATTGCTAGAGTTGATATGCATATTTTCCTTGCATTTGTATTATTAAGATTATAATATTAAATATTTTTAAGGGTTAATAGGTCTTTACCCCCTGTAATATAGGTCATTTACAGTTTTACACCCTGTAAATTTTTTTTTTTATTTACCCCCTGTAAAATATTTTGGTTTTTGTTTGGCCTATTAGGGGGGGTAAATCAAAACAAAAATATTTTACAGGAGGGTAAATCAAAAAAATAATTTTACAGTTACTTTTGTATTAATAATATTTACTAAAAATTGAAAGGTGCGCGGGAAGTGCATAAGGCGGTAAAAGAAATTCTCATGACAAATTTGTGCAGAAACATCCTCATAATGGATCAAAGTGAAACAGAATCACAACTAATGTTGGTAGCAATGATAAACATCATTTCTCATTTCACTTCCAAGAACCTCCTAATCTTTAACCTCAATCCCAACCCTGCGTAGCCTCAATTTTAACCATATGCAACCAAACAAATATGCATAGTCTCATGGTAATCATACAACACATAAAGAGAATAACATAAAATATTCGTGTCATAGCTATTATCATGAGATAAATTGGCACACTTCAAGAAAACTTGCCTTCATGCAAACCAGCTTGGTTTGAAAATGATTATGAAGAATAAACACCTTATGCAGGAAAATTTCAAGGGTAACATCTACCAAACACTTGAGTAAAACAATTAAAAAAACAACATCTTAGCAAATAAGTAATTTTATTCAAAGAAGCACTTCAAAATTAAATACTCCACGGTGAAATACCGATACTCCACGGTGCATGAAATGAAAATAAAACACTTCAAAATTTCTAGTATTGTTTATAGTTTGAAATATAACTAGATTTTATTTTGCTTTTTAAAATAGATTAAGCAAGGTATCAAGGTGAACCAATTCCCTTCTTGATAAGCATATCATAGACCATGTCAACTTTCATGGTATCCATCTGGAACATCCGATGAGCATCGGATTTTGAAGAGACGTTGCCAGCAATCATTTGCACCGACAGGTCCTCCTGCATCTTCAGATACACAGTTGGAGTCAACCCTAGCTCGCAGCACAAACGTTTCTCCTGACAAAACATTACAGCCGACGGTTTCAGAAAACAAAATAAGAAGCAATGTGCAGTTTTAAAATGCAAATTTGGCTAAAGAAAAAGATTCTTACAGCTTCAGAAAGTAAATTCGCTCCTGCTGCATCCATTTCATTGACAGAACTTGAACTAGCTCGCCCTGCAGGTCTGGTACCAGCAGATTCTGGAGACATCAATGCATTTGGAACCCCGCGATTGTTCGGGACCACAAAAGCACTTCCTCTTGCCCTACGAGCATTTTCTTCAGCTTCAATTCTTCTCTTATTTGCCAGATATACATCTGCTTCAGCTGAAGTTCGGCAACCAGCAGCACGGGCTTCCTGTGACCATGTTAAACAAATGTCAGAGACTAGAAAACAAATGTCCATAACAATTTAATGTCATCCATGAATCAAACCTTAAGCTCTTGGATTCTTTTCCCAGTTCTGTGTTCATCAATAACGGTTCTAAGCAATTCCTCGTGCGCTTCCTTAGTATGAAAGCGCATGAACTTGTCATATTGACGGCATATTGCCTTTTCCGCAGGTGTTAAATCCTTCTCAAATGGATTTGGATGCAGCAAATTCCTTTCAAGTATGAATTTCTTCCTGCGCTCTCTTTCATCAAGCCTTCAATGTTTTTCAATTTAAAGATAGGAACGTTAGCAATACTATGCAACAAATCATTATTTTTTATGATTTTGAGTGTGGATGACACACGAAAAGAAATCAACAAAACTAAAATGGTTGTTTACCTTTTATTATAGATACGTATCACACGAAGTTTGAGCTCTATCTCTTCCTCAGTGTCAGAGTCGTTAAACTCCATATCAGCGAGTAACTTCTCAGCTTCATCATCATATTCAGGATCAAATTCCTGCCTTTTCGGGTTATAACCACTGGCTTCAACCAAAGAAGGACCATCATTTCTTGAGGATTTTGGCTTATTTCCTCCAGAATTTCTTGAGGAGTCTGTCAAAGACAAAAGAACTAGGGTTAAATACAAAATGTAATATCATGAGATGATATAAGTTTCCTCAAAAAATCAGAATTGTGTAATCTCAATTGGGATTTAGGACCAAATATAAAATGCACACCTTTTCCCCGGCCTCTATTGGATGCCTTTTTGTTAGGTTCAGCTGCAGCATGTGTCTTGACTGAAGGCCCAGAATCCGATCCTACAAGATATAAACGATATAGAGATTGAAAGAAAATGATAATTAGAAAATTGATGTATATGTCATAGCTATTGACTTATTTAGCTTACCTGAATTCATTTTGGAAGTCATAGATGATTCTAAATGCATCTCCGAAACATATTTTAGTAGTTATCAACAACATATACGATGCATTAGTATTTGGAGGTACAGTATATCCATGTAAATATATCTAAAAGAAGTAATAAATGATACATGCCTGATTTATAACAGTATGTTATGTAATGAAATCATTTTTTTCGCAAAAACAAAAAACTACGAAAATTAATGAATGTGATGTTCAGTATTGTGACAAACCTTTCTTGTCATCACCTTGCCCTTTCCCCATAGCAAGAAGTTCTTCTCGGCTTTTTCCAACAACATGAGACAAGTCCTAGTAAATAAGAATCATTAGCATTTAAAATACATTTATATGAACGAATATGATAAGAAACACCGATTTCAGCTTCATTCGAAGCATGTTATACCGGAAGAGGGAAGCATGGAGAGTCCAAGTACACAATCTTATAGTGTTCTGTGCACACCTCTTTGTTCTTTGTTCCAACATGCTCAGCAACTTCTGCCCAGTTATTCATGCCATACATTTCAAGTCCCTAAAACCAAAAAATTATTGCTAGAAAAGTCAGATATTAATAAGATATTTCTTCTTCAACACCGAATATAATGCTTTATCATATTACACCACTAGTCGTGTCTACTTTAAACCAAGTACCTCTAGAAGCAAAATTTCTTCATCTGCGTTCCAGTCTGGGCAAATGAGAGGGAAAGACAAATTGTCCTGTCAACAAGGAACCGTATTAAAAAACTGATGTAGAGAATCAACGCAATAACAACAACAATGTTGCCGATAATTATATTAACAGCGGTTTGGCATATACACAAGCATACATTATCTTAAATATGATCTATGCTCCACATATGATAAAAAAACTGTATCAAATAGTCGCATAACCTTTCTATCGATCAAAAGTTTAATTTTAACAAGACATCAAAGGAAAATATTTGAAAGTAATGGTTTTTTACCATGACCCTATAAGCATGATTGCTTTTGTGGGGTGTCACCTCAGCTCCAACAGAAGAGCAATCAATACATAAGTCATAATCTGGGCACACAGCACACTTGATACGGATCTGTCCTGTAATATCCTTATTACAGTAATTGCAATGATACAGAGCCCTTTTCGCTTCACCAGCTCCTTGACCTGAATCACAAAAACCCCACAAAATTATTTTCGAACATTATCCATGAATCATAAATGAATAAATAAATAGATTGAAGTAAGGGTTGTTAGGATTTCTGCTTCCAACGTATGCTTCGATCCAAACATACAGTTACAGTTTCTCAGGCGTATACCAAGCATATACACAAGAAGTGCTCGTTTGGTAACGCATCAGTAACATATTTCTCACATCCCGATACTCATTCCACTATGATAATTTCAAAGCTACAAATTGTCAAAGTGAATGAATGCGCGCGTTGGTAGACAATTCCAACGCATTGGTACAAATATAATTTATACTGACATCTATGCTATTCCTTACGAAGATCGAGCAACACTTACACGAATCCAAAGAATGAAAATATGGCTATATGCAATTGGTTTTTAAACTTTGACTTGGATGGAAATGAACAAGTTCGATCATGTGTTTCGCATTCGTATATACAACATTTCTCATGATCACAACTTTTGATTCTAAACATAGTAAATTAAAAATACTGGAAACAATATAAATACATTTATACTCTACAATCTCATAGAGCATGATGATTGAAAAGGTACCTGCAGCTCCAGATTCTGAGTTATCTCCACTTGCAGCATTCTTCTTCCTTGACCTACACAGTAAATAAAATTAACCACATAAAACATATAGTTGCATTATGACCTAATTACAATAAAAAGATATTAAAGAATAGATATGAATAAAAATGAAACCTTTTGCATGATGGATCATCATAGTTATGATGAATTTAAGTTTGTTCAGACGCAAAATCACAATTCAAGAAAAGGGTAAGTGAAAATTTAACTTTTATCTACGAAGAACTAAAAACAATTCAAAACCCTATATTTTTATGATTACTCAGTTTTTTTGTACAGAATAATAAATAAAGGTTTTTATAGTGATTATGTAGAAAAGTGCAGGAAAGAGGATGTTTCCGTTTGAGTTTGAGTGTGCAATAGGTGGTGTCATAGAAATCGAAATTTCAAACCAAATCGAAAACATATCTTGTGTTGTTATGTTCAAAACCAAACCAAATCAAACTGACCTAACTCGATTTGGTTTTCGGGTTTTGATTTTAAGATCTAAAATAACCGATGGAGCCGACCCATACTAACACATCAATTCTTTGAAATTTTTTTGGTCAAATTGATCCAAACCAAACCATTACACCTTTATAAACAGTTCAATGGGTTTAACTACATTGAGTTTGAGTTTGTATTTTTATTTAAATGAGCTCCACTAATGAAAGCACCCAAAAATATCGTTTTAAAATTGTAAACATGTAGTAGATTAAAAAAAAGTAAATAAGATTTAATTTAGTCTCTCAAAACAAATTGATTTAGTTTCACCTTAATGAGAATTGGTTTGACCAATTGATTTTCATTAAAATAAATGATTTGTGATTGGATGAAAATAAGGAAGTTGACTCGGATAAGTAAAATATTTATCTTAGTCAAAAGAAAATAAAATGTAGTGTTTATGGAAAAGAATAGCCAATAATGAATGGAAAAATACTTTTTTTTTAAAGAGGAATGGCAAAATACTTGCATTCATATTGGTCATTTTTTATAGGTTACGCTCGAAGAATTGTGAGTAACTTACCTATCATTCAATTAAAATTAGTTACATAAACAATTTCGTAGGTGAAGTTAAAAGTTAGTTTGTGGATACCATTTACAAATTTACTTATGTGACTAATTTTGATGGGTTGTTGAGTAAATTATCCGCAATCATTCAAAGTAGCATAGGTCTTCAAAAAAAAAACTTAAACTCAAAGATGTACTAAGCAAGCAAAAGTTTGTGATGGATTGCTCCAACCCCTATGACTACACATCCAAAATAAATTTCATTCAGAATGTATTCTAGCATAAATTTGTATAAATTGTAAAATGAATGAACAATCCTTTACTTGTAAGAGGCCTAATTATCATTTACTCTCTATTAGTATCATGTTGCAACTTGCAATGTATTTTTGTTGCAGCTCTTTTGTGTTTTATTATGTTTCAAAAGGAATCTTACAAATTCATTTTTCATTAATACATATCAAACATTCACTATTCTGAATGAAGATATTGCATGCCTAAAAACAACAACAAATATTGATTCCCAGGGGAACAACAACGCTTGGGCAGTGCGCATGCCTCTACGCATGAGCCAGATTAGTCGTTCACCTTTGATGAATCAGAAATCGGTGCGAAAGCCAAAAAAAAAAAAAAAATAATATAATAGGGGGAATGAAAAGAAACAACATCAAAAGAAAAAAATGGAAAACGAAAGAAAGTGAAAAATAATACATGAAGTTTGTTTACATTGATTCAAAACGCAAGAGAAAACACTTACAACTCCTTTAATGCCTTGATGGATGCTTTTTTCTTAGGATAAACCTCCGTTGATGCTAATGGAGGAAGAGAGTAGCACAAGAAAAATGGAACAAGAAAAGATGGGAAAGTTGGAGAGTGTTTTTTTTTTTTTTAAAAAAACAACAAAATGAGGAAAATTGTATGAGTGAAGGATTATATTTTGATTGACCGAAATTTTTTATTTTCTTTTTAAACCAAAATTTTGAGGAGAAAGAGTTTTAATATTGTTAAACTATTCTTGATACACTACAAAATAATAGTTTCTTATTATCCTTTAGTGCTTAATGTTTATAATAATTGATAGCCTATATTATAACTATTTATTTAGTTTTTGGAAAATAATAAAATAAAAATAATAATATGACTTAAATTTATCATATATGGCGATGACCATCATTTATAACATTGACTTCAAATAAATTTTGTCAAAAAAGAATTTGACTTTAAAGAAAAAAATTTACTCTATTTTCATATCTATCATGTGTGAGAATATATTAGAAATTAATATTAGTATATTATGAAATGATAATGATCTATTATGTCTGAAATATAGGAATTAGTAAAATTATAAATCAAATAAAACTAATAATAATTGTTTTAAAATAATTAAAAACAAACAATAGATTAATGTAATATATTAACAAAAAATAATTATTATAATTTACTTATATGATTTAGTTTTATAATTTACTTATATGATTTAGTTCGGTTTGATTCGATTTTGATAAAGTGATCTAAAATTTGATTCAATCTAGGAGGTTTTCATAAAATGACATTCAAACACATTATATGATATTCTAATTGTATTTTTTTTCTTTCAATCTTAATATTTGGACCATTTTGAATTGAACACCCCAAAAAATAACATAGTATAACTAATCATTTTGACTCGTCACTTTACATATTTATTTTTCAATTACATGTTAGAGTAGTAAAATATCTATAATTCTTAAATTGATAATAAGTAACGATGAAAGAAACTTACGCCGATCGTGTTACTGGTGGTTGTTTCTTTGAGCATGTTACGTCATTCTTTGAAGTAGCCATTATTTCTTGAAAAACACTAAATTTTGAGTTTGCCGCCTAGTATGTTTCAGATGAGAGTATTCGCACAAGTCACGACTATTATTACTGGGCAGGTTGTTTCGTTATGTCGTATTTTTTCACCGGTCTGTTTTAAGCAGGCGTGTCTCTATTTAATATATATAAAATTATAGTAAATTTAAAAAATATATTTAAATTTATTAGAAATAAAATACAATTTAGTCTTTTTAGGCATATAGGGTATTAACCAAGACACGTTTATGGATGGTTCAAAACTATTTTTAAATTCACGGTCAACTAAAATTTTTATAGGGTATTAATCGAGACACATCTATTGTTGGTTCAAAACTAATTTTTAAATCCCCTCTAATAATTAGGGTCAACTAAGAACTTTTAAAGTTTCTAGAAGGACTCTCTTAAGGGATAAGTCATGCAAAAAAATAAAAAGGTAATTGCATTAATTTTTTCATAGATTTATTAATAATTAATCGTAGATAATTTTTTTACTCAATCAAGAGAGATGAAGACATCAAGGAGCTGTTGGAAATCCCGACTAGGTCAGCACCCTTAGAGAACTCCAATCCTCTTCCGCTCACTCGTATATTATAGTAATCCTTAGAGAACTCCAAACCCTTAAAAGGAAACATAAATTACGCAAAACGAAAATTAGGTAACCCAGAACGGTCCCTAAAAGAGTCCCCCCGAACAAACTCAGGCATAATGTCCCACCAAACCAAATCAGTAACAACGGGACTGTGACTAGCAAGCTTTTCTCGGCAAACGATCATTCAAACAAAACTTTGTGACATTTATACTTCTCCAAAATTAATGAGGAACATTATCAAAAGAGATCATTGGTTCAACAATAAATATAAGAGAAGGCTTATGAGTATCATAGAGGTATTTTAGAGTAAGACGAGATTCCGAATTACATATACTATAATGTTCCAATATAGAATCTTCATTGAGACGGGTTTTGTAATGGACCCCAGGAGCGGGTTTGATAACCTTTATTCTATCGATTGCTCTTGGAAACAACAGTAATAAACCCCTCCTCACCAGCCACATTAGAAACAACTAGGGCATGTTGTATGACCTCCAAGTCTTTTGTAATTATAGAGCAGCAATGCGGAATAATAGTAGCAAATGGATGTGACTGTATGCCAGGAGAGATCCATACAGCCGCAACTTCCAACCCTTCAAAATCATCTTGCACAACCCCCTCCTCATTGTGGTGAGTTTAAATAGTAAGGGGGACATGCACAATCTCATTTTGTAACTATAGCACCAGTTCTAACACTGTGGGTCGTGTAACAGCCCGATTTTTGTTAGTTTTACTTTAATTAATTTTAATAGTGTTTATTTGTGCTCATATATGATTGAATATCTTTTTGTGTGTTTTCGTAGAATTCGGTGTTAGAAGGGTATTTTGGTCATTTGAACTTAGGGGTATTTTAGTCATTTAGCGAGGAAGAGTAATTTAGTAATTTCACGGCAATAGTTATTTTTAGTGTTTCGAGTGAGAATCATTAATTATGCTAAGTTACTACGTTTGTTGAGATAATTAATTAAAACCGTTGTTTAGTCGTTATATTCTACCGCGAGTGAATTAGAAGTCTTGAGTTAATGAATTAGAAACTTTGGTGAATTAGGCCCATTAAGAGAATAGGCTTATAAACCCATGAGGAGAGAAAACTAAGGTTATTCCATTCATTTCAAAGTTTTAGAAAGAGAAGCTAGAGAGAGAAGTTCAAGAGGAGCTAGAGAGAGGGTTTTCAAGAGAAGATGCTTGGGAGCAAGAGAAGGGTTAGAGGCTCAAGGATTGGAGCTAAAGTGAGGCAATATCTTAGGATTGTGAAGAATTAAGGTAAGGGGGTTAGATTTCAATAATAATCTCTTAACTTATTTTTTTCTCTAATTATATGCATAAGTGCTTATTTGAATAAGTGATTTTCATGAACTTAATTATTGAATTTCTTGTTCATATGATCTAGATATGTTTCGGTATATGAATTAGTTGTTGATTAAGTTGTTAACATGAAAATTGAATGTTCTATGATATGATGTTGCTTATTTATGAAATTGGATGAATTTGGTGAATTATGATGTTGTTATGGATGGATTGTTGATAAATTCATGGTTTAATGATGTTGTTGTTGTTATGAGATATTGTTGTTGTTGTTGTTGTTGTTGTTGTTGTTGTTTTATGCTATGGGTGTTCCATTTCATGAAATTGTTGTTTTAAGAGTTTTAATGAAAATGGGTCATTCATGGTGAATTGTGATTCTTGATAAATTAAGGTGAAATGTTGGTGTTGTTGTGTTGATATAAGTTTAATGAACTTCTGTTTTTGGTTATAAGATTGGGTTGTGAAAAGTTTTGGGAAGAAATTTGGTTTTTTGCATGAAGAGTTAGTTAAGTGGTTTTGGAAAATAAGTTGATTTCTGCATAATATGATGTTGTCAAAATCATGAAGCGATTTCACGAATCATGAGGCGATTCTGACAGCAACAACAATTCTTTGCACAACCTGATGTTGTCACAATCATGAAGCAATTTTACGAATCATGAAGCGATTTTACGAATTATGAGGCGATTTTGGCAGCAACAACAAATATTTGTATAGTCTGATGCTGCCAAAATCATGAGGCGACTGTATAAATCATGAAGCGATTTTGACAACCCAGAAACCTTAAAAATGCATTTTCTTCAATCCAATTGTTTCCAAACTTATTCCTAAATGTAGGGTTAGGGTTGTTTATTCAATACATGATTTCTAAAAAAAGTTGTGAATGATTTCAATGAGGTTTAACTTGTTTTGCTTTGAAAATGAATTGGTTTTGAAATATGATAAGGTGCGACGAACTTTGTGATTTTTATGATTTCGTCGTATTTGGCCAGTGAAACGTGCATGTAGGCTCAACTGCACACATATGTGATCTAAGAGCATACCTAGTCGAGGCATTACTGTTGTTTTACTTTGACAGGTATATGATGATTGGTTTGCTTAACCATAGACGAACTTCGTCAAATTTAATCCTTAAGACCAATTATCTCGGAAACCTTTTGTAAATGACTTTGTATGAATATTTGAGGATACATGAATGATTGCTAGGTGTTGAATATGATGATTATCATGAATTGATGAATTTTCTCCTTTAATTGATTTGTGAGAAATTGTGTGAAGTTGATGATTGTTGAATTGTTGTTGATGTTGAATTAGTATACATACTTGATTGAATGCAATTGGTAGAAGTTGTATACTTATAGCCGTTGAATATAGTCGTTAAACATAGTCGTTGATTTGTTGAGAACATATGCATGGTTGATTGAGTCATATATTCATTCATCACATGTCGAGTCGGATGTTGATATCCATATAGCCGTTGATTATAGTCGTTGACTTTGATGTGCTTGTTGCATCATAAGGTGACAACCTTGAGGAGATTCGTACCACATGCATATAGAAGTTGAGTCTAGGCGCATAGCATGAATTGGCATGAGTCAATTTGCTTATGTGTTGATGGTGGTTTGGCAATAAATGTGTTGATGCATTGTATATTGTAATGATTGCGAATATTGTGTTGATGGGTGATGTTGTAGATGATTGCACTTGTTAATTGAGATTTAATTAATGATGTTCATTTCAACTGTTTATTATTATTATTATTATTGATTATTATTGATGTGAAGCTAACCCCCCGTGGTTTTGACCGTCTGCCTTTCCGTATGGACGAGTAGACGGAGTGCATGAGTAGTTTTGCTTGCTTGGTGAGTTGATTTGAGGATAACAAATGCTTCCTCTACTTTTCTGTCGAGTCTAGATTTAGGCTCTGATTAGGACGTGGTCATTTTACTTATTGATTTGACTTATGTTGTTGGTTATGGCCCATATGTCGGGATTTGGAGATTTTTATGTGGACATGTTGAATTATGTGATGTATGATTTATATCCGCTGCGACTGTTGAGAATTTATATATATATGCATGCACGTTGTTTTGAAATTGGTTGAAGACGTAGCGTCTATTTCTTGAATAGTTATTATATTCGCGTGTTTTATCGTTTTAATAGAAATATGGCGTTACAGGTTGTGCTACTTCATTGGTACGAGCAATCTTATCAATAACATTTTCAAGTGCCAAGTGATAATAGAAGGCAGACTTGTCACCAAGATCATTATTACTAGACTCAATGGCCTTTGTTATTTTAGGATGAGCAATATGCGTGTCAACGGGAACACTAACAGTGGGGAACACATGTTGTTTAGGTGGCTGTTCAGGTGCTGCAAATGGCGCCGTAATTTCAGACACCGGTGTCGTAGTATCCGTAATCGGTTGTTCAAAAGCTAAAGAAGACCCCAATGCTAAGTGGGTTTCACGTGCCTGCCATCTCTTGGTTTGTGGCTTTTTCTGAATGGTTAACTTCTTCCCTTTGTCATGCACCTTGTGATAGTTGTCGATGTCCTTGTTCAATACTTTTTCCGGATGCAACCAACGATAGTTCGGGACCAAATGACCAAGAATTTGGCATCGCCTCCAAAATCCATGTAGCCATTCGTACTCCACCTCAATAGGGAACACATAGCATTCCCTCTCAACCACGATCTCATAAAAATACGACGAGAAAAATATATATCTACCAACACCCGCACGTAATGACGAAAGGTGTGTTTCTTAGTCGCGACGTCTATAATTAGAGGGGTTCCAAAGGCACCAAAAATTTCCATTAAAGTTCTTTGTAACCAATATTCATGTGGCTAGTCTAGAAGACGTATCCATACTTACACATGAGTGAGGAAATGGTGCACTAGAAGTAACTGCAGCTAAGAGGATCTTCGCAAAAGTGTGTTGTTGCTGCGGAGCCGGGGGTTGAACAAAGGCTTCCTCCACGCAAGGCCATGGACAGTAGAACACCATGGCCGCCTCAAACGCAAGCTAGGGCTCCCCGCTAGAACCCTTCAACAACACAATGTATTTGTCCCCAAGAATTTGAGAGGAGATCAATAGGTAAGTGTTCAATTGAAGCCAAAAAAAAAGTCTTCTATGGACTGTCCCAAAAAAGAAATTGTTATTGCTAAGATGATTCAAATTTAAAATCTAGATTGAGCACATAGAATTTGTAATCCCTTGGAGGATTTAAATCTGAGACCTAAAGACGAGGATAGTTCTAAGTCTCTATTCTAACACTAACAGGTCGACCCAGAGTATAATAACAACAATAACAACAAAAATCTCAATATCTTTTATGCATTTAATTGATATAAAAAAAGATAAATTATGTTATAGTTGGTTATTAAGCACTTTAATATATAATAGTTTATAAATATATCTATTTAGGAATGATTGTTTTTTTAGAGTAGTTCTGGTATTTCTTATTTACGTGTAACAAAGACTTCAACACAAGGGTTCTATTTGTAGAACTCCTAGTGCGCTCTGCAAGTTAAAAGTCACTATTGGGCTTCCGTAAGCCCAATAAAGAGTTTAGTATTTTGCTAACTAATTAGCGTTATTTACTAAATGCACATATTATATAAGTCTTACTTATATTTCTCTTTTGACCGTTCTTTTGTGTGTGACCCCATAGGTTCTAGTCATGTTGGCAATAACATTAAATCTAAAATTTAATCTTATAAACAATGAACGGTATCTAGCAACACATCATTGCTACCCAAGTGACAAGAGTGTCAAGTGATCTGACGAAACCTTTTCCATGATAATATCCATGTGTACAATTACTCTTTTGTCCTAATATCTATATTGATCACAAGGCATATATTTTGTCACCCTTGTATAGATCAATATTTATATTTCTTGACCCCGAAATATATTGAACAACGAATAAGTCCAATATCTCATATTGACTTAGTTCGGCATGACTATGCAACTTTATAGTCATATTTCATCAAGAGGCCTCAAGATATATCCCCTGTTATGAGGAGGGACAAATCCCATCTACGACACTCATGTCCCTCAACATGATTCATCAAGTATCAATTAGCCAATGTTATGATTATCCTTTTACAGACAACGTTAGAATGGAAACAAAGCACTTGAGTCCACACCTAGGGATCATAGTGGTTTCAGGTCTAAGAGTGATTTACACTATTATCACTGTGAGAATATCTTATGACATTTTCATAACATACTATGTAGTATTCTCACGTTGTGTCAATCCATTATTAATATTAATCCTAATATTTATACATATGTATAGACGTAATATCTCATATCTATGACCCATGCGATGTGGTCATCAGTCCAAATACATAACAGTCTCGATGCTTTATTAATTTCCCAATTCATATTAAAGTTTGACTACGGATATATTTAAGATTAGCGTTCTTTATGTTAATGTAATCTCATGATTAAGTGACACTTAATATACTATTACACGAACTATCTATTCTAGGGACTTTATAACATTATAAAAAATATAATAAAGATTGTCATATGTTATTTAATAATAAAAGTCATGATACATAACATAAGTTTAAGATAAACTATTGGCCTCTAGGGCTTACACCAACATATAGTTGGTGGGGAAAAACAGAATTATATAAGAGAATTTGCTCTTGCAAAGAAGCTTGTACCGTTCATCGCCTCCTTTCTTCCCTAACCTAATCCACTACCATTACCCTAAACAACCTCCAATGGCCACCAAACCGTTTGAAATCTCCTGGAAGTTCCTCCATGATTTTGAATCACCATTGATCGCTTCAAAAAAAACCACCAATATCTAAATCCCAAAAATCTTCGCTCAAGTTCTGGGTAATGCTTGCGATATCCCGTCCATTCAATTCCCAAAATCTACCCATAATGAATACAACTTCTCAATCACCATTCAGGATGAGGAGTATAATCTGGGAATGAATGGATGTAAGAACAACCTTTATGCAAGGATCTTATGGCCAAAGGGTTCCACACCGCTCAACGTCGTTTCCTTGAAGGAGAATTCAAAGATGATTTGGAACATGTAAGAACAACCTTCATGCAAGGATCAGAAGCCCAATATCTTATAGATATTCTTGCTAGTTACGAACGTGCCTTATGTCAAGCAATCAACATGGGGAAATCTGCCATAAGATTTAGCTCAAACACGCCTCAATACATAATTTCCTCCATTATCGCCTCTCTCGGGGTTCACAATAATATTGGCAGCGGTAAGTACTTAGGATTTCCTTCTATGGTGGGTCGTAACAAAAAGGCTATCTTTTATTATTTAAAGGATCATATATGAAAAAAATGGCAGTCTTAGAGTGCCCAGTCACTATCTCGTGCCGGTAAGGGAGTTTTGATAAAATCTGTTGAACAAGCCATCCCTTCTTACTGTATGGGAGCCATTCTCATCTCCGCATCGCTTTGTGAAGAACTTGAGCAGATGTTGAATTCATTTTACCGGGGTTAAAAAAAATGGTCGACGAGGCATCAATTGGATGCGTTGGGATTACCTCACACTTCATAAAAGTCTGGGTAGCCTTGGCTTTCGAATATGGAACTTTTCAATCTATCTATGATCGGCAAGCAAGGTTGGAAACTCTTATCTGACTCCTCCTCTTTACTTACCAGAATCCTCAAAGCTAAATACTTCCCTAGACGGGACTTTCTTGGATGCAACCCTCAGTCATAATCCAAGCTATACTTGTAGAGCTTATGGAGTACTCAATCCTTACTTACTTTGGGCCATAGATGGAAGATTGGAGATGGTTCTAAGATTAACGTGTGGGGTATGCCGTGGATCCGCAACCTTCCCTCTCTCAAACCATCCACTTCACCGCCGCTACACCAAGAAGACCTTACAGTGAATTCTTTGTTGAGTGCCGACTTGAACTCTTGGGACACTACTTTGGTGCAATCTCTTTTTATTGACGCAGACACTTTTGCCATTTTTTCAACTCCACTCTTTGCTCGTTCAAGTTATGATATTCGAATTTGGAAAGCCACGGTAGATGGTACATACACCGTCAAATCAGCCTATCTGGTCTGTTCTGACTTACTTCTTGCTGCCACCCCTGTCCGCAATAATCTAAGCTGGAATACTATTTGGAACTTGAGAATTCCACCACGTATTCGATCCTTCATGTGGCGCTTTGATCATTAATGCTTGCATACTAGAGTAAATCTTCTCACTCGAGGCATCTCTTGCAAGGAAACTTGTGTTTCTTACAGTACCTTAGCTGAATTACATATGCATTTGTTTTTTCGTTTGCTCCAAGGTGTCAAATTGTTGGAAGCAAATTGGCCTGCATTCTCTCTTCCAGAATTTTCTCTTAACGGCACATAACTTTTCTGTTATGCTCCTTGATTTATTGAACAGGTTGTCCTTGCAGCAACAATCCTTGCTAGCTTAGATCTTGTAGAGTCTATGGAAGAACCGAAATTCAAAGCTTTGGGAAGACATAGACGACTCCTCGGAATTCATCGTTACACGAGCAAAGACTACAATTAAGGAATGGAGTTGTAAGCAAAAAGCAAAGTTATCGATGAATAACGCAGATACCTCTCTTGCTTAGAGTAGACTGCCAGAGATGTAATGTAAACACTGCTTCCTTCAATAATAACTCAATCACAGGGTATGGTATATGCTTTAGAAACTCTTTGGGTGTACTCATACATGGCAAATCTGGTTATTATTATTCCTCCACTACGGTCTTGGAAGTTGAAACCATTGGCTTGTTGGAAGCTATCAAAGAGAACATATCAACTGGAATACAAGTTGTCAGGTTTGAAATTGATTGCAAAACAATACCTGATGCACTTTCTGTCAATAATATCCCTGAAAATGAATTTGGTGATCTCATATCTCAATGTAAGAGCCTCTTGCTCAATAGACCCGACTTTGTGGCGTCGTATGTTCGGAGGCAAGCTAATAGGGTTGCTGATAATATTACTAGAGCTTCCTTATGTCATCCTAGCCCCCATATTTTTAATGTTGTACCTTCTACATTGTACTCCTTAATTATGAATGAAATGACTTAATATAACCTTTGCTAAAAAAAAGGACTTAAATTCAGAAAGTAAAATAGGTGGACCAAAAACAAAATTTCAAAATAGAAGGCCCAAAATTTTATTTTTGTTTTGAAAATAGAAAGACCAAAAGTGCATCAAAAAAATTTGATATGTTAGCCTGAAGTTAACCGTGACAAATTATGATATTTATCTATGATCAACTCAATCGTAGCTAAAAACGAGGGGGTAAATCAACTTGTTTGAGATATGGAAAAAGAAGATAAATGTCTTGAATTTAAACGATGTCGTAAAAATGTTTATCTAATAAACCAACTACTAATAATTGTCATTAAAAAAATCGCAGCTAAAAACTCCTTTTTTTAGTCTATATCAAATTTTTGTGGTCATTGGGATTCAATTATATGTCCCTTTCTTTATAATGTGGATACACTTTATATTATCAATTAAAAAATTAGTTAAATCTTATCTATAACAATATATATAAAGGAAATACACCCTTTTAGACTGAATTTTTCTCTCTTTCTCTCTCTATTCTTACCCTTATTTTAAAATTTTGTATTTTTTATAATATTATTTATATTATCAATTAATTTTTTTGTCAAATCCAATTACAACAGGAACAATCCACGACAATAGAAACCATATTAGACACTATAAAAAAAATTAGTTTACCTTGTATGAAAAAATACAAGCTTTAATGTAACATCTTTTATTTCAATTTCATCCTTTTTTGAAAAACATAAAGACAAATACTTTAGTGTCTTTCTTGACGCTCGTAGATATAAATTTTTCACCTTTATTTAACATGAACTAATTCTTGACGGAGAATCTCTTCTACACATAAAGTAAATTCTTTCTTCTAAGCTGAATTTTATTAATTCTTTCTTCTGAGCTGAATTTTATCAATAAGTGACTATTTTGTTTTTTAAGGGATCAATGAGTGACTTTATTTTTTTGAAGGAAGGGATCAATAAATAACTTTTTTTTTTTTAAGGAAGGGATCAATGAGTGACTATTTTGTTGGCATATACTTTCCGTCTTCATTTAAAATAAAAAATACAAGCTATTTTGATGGATTTATTTTTCTTCTGATTTTTTAAGATGGCATTGTTTTTTTCGTTTTTATTTTCTTTTTGTTACTATTCGGTTGGCACTTGTATAATATGGCCGCATTCGTTTGTCAATATCTCTCTAATCCTTTTTTGAAGAAAATATTAGTTAGTCTCTTGTATAAAAAAATTGTATTGTCCATCAACCTTGCCATCTGTATTTAAGTATTTATATTTATATTGGTAAAAAAAAAGTATTTATATTTATATATATTGGTAAAAAAAGTATTTATATTTACATATTCTTGCATTTTAAGAGCTATTAAATCGTAATTTGCTTTTCCTTTCCTCACTGATTATAGAAGCAAGAAATATGGATGAAACAAAGTTGAAATTCAAAGATGAAAGATGGTCACTTCAAGGGAAGACAGCTCTTGTGACTGGGGGAACCCGAGGCATAGGGTCAGTTATCTTATCTATTATGTTCATAAATTTGCTTAAGAAATGTATGTAAATTATTTTCTCACATTTTTTTCTTTTCAATTTCAATTGTGAACCAGGCACGCAATTGTGGAAGAATTAGCGGAATTTGGAGCAAGTGTGCATATATGTGCACGAAATCAAGATGATATAAACAAATGTTTGGAAGAGTGGAAAGGCAAAGGATTTTGTGTGACAGGGTCAACTTGTGATTTATTATTCCGTGACCAACGTGAAAAATTGATGGAAACTGTTGCTTCAATCTTTCAAGGAAAACTCAATATTCTAGTAAGATCTCATAATTTATACTATTAGATTTTGATTACGGTTTATCAATGGTTATTACAATTGACATCGTAAAAGATACATGATAAATAAACTTGAAAGCTTGATAAAGATATTTGTTTAGAATTCTTATTGATTGATAGAAGTTGAGATGCTTTGCATTTTGAAGTATAGTAAATAATCAACAAACTAACTACCTACTGACAAGCTAACTATCTTTTAACCAACTCTAAGAAACTCTTAAATCTCTATTTGTTAAAAACATCGCTAAGTGATAAACTAGTTTACAACGGATGACTAATAAACTAGGTTATAGCTGATATTAACATCATATAAACTTAGAGGTTGAAACAGTATGTGAATATCAAATGGCATAAAAAATATATACATTTAATAATTATATATTTTTTCAATTAAAATGGAAATAAAATTTTTCAAGTTATACGCTATTTAAATTAACTTATAAAAAACGGTTAGTTATAATATCATGAAAATAAGCTATAAGCTCGAGTAAAAATGACAATTATCAAACAAATTTTCTAATAATATAAGCTTAATATAAACTATAAACTATTAAATTGATCGGAGTCTGAGTGAGATAGAGTCTTATTGCAGACTTTTTCTAAATGTTCAGCCTGATCAGAGTGTAAGTGAGACAGAGTATAATTGCAAGGTCTGATTGCAGCGGATAAATCAAACACACACACACACATAGCATATACAAAGCGATTATACTAGTTCCTCCTGCAAACTAGGAGTAGTCCCGTTCCCTTACACTTTCAAAGGATTTTCACTATAATCACTAAAGATTACAAATTGCCCAAGCGCACAAGATAGAGACTTTCAAATGCTCAATCACACAAGCAAGATAATTCCAAATGCTCAATCACAGAAGAAAGAGACTTCTTCAATCTAACTTAATCAAATAAAAGATTGTTTAGTTTTACACTTGATATACAATCAGAGGTTGAAATAATTACAAAGCAGGGTCAAACTCTTAAGACTTAGAATTTCTAAGATATGAACTTAGTAAGAAATTCTTAAGTGTCTCTTAGCTATGAATTTTGACAGAGTAATGATACTTGTTAAAATAGCATAATAACTTTTTGTTCTTCAAGTCTTCAACTCCTTATATAGGCAAATTTTTTAAATATGTTGGAGAAGTGTCATCGCATTAAGAGTCTTTGAAAAGCTATCAAATCAAGACGTTGGAATGATGCCTGATTATTTTTAATGTTGTTTGAAAAAATATTTCAAACCCATTGCTGCAAATAGAATGATCCGTTTTATTCCTTTTGTCCTTGAATTTGACTTATCACGTGATTCAAAAGAAGACAAATTGTATTTGGTCAGAGACTGAAAATGACCATTCTTAGAGGAAGACAAAGCTGACATGACTTCTAGGTCCCTCAAAGTTTGGATACCACGAAGTCTGGATGACTTAGAGTCTTGGTCTTCTGTAGCTTCTGGGTGACTTCTTCACTTATGATCCCTTGTTGATTTTTTATTGACCTTTCTTCAGATCTTCCATATAGTCTTTAGTTTCTGTTGTTCTTCTGATGCTATTATATATGTCCAGATCTTGATAAATTTTAATTTATGGTCCTGTACACTTAAACATATTAACATATCTAATTGTTCTTCATTACTTTATTACATCAAAACTTCACAGGCTTTATACAAATCCAATTTTGTTCCAACCACTTATGTGATGATCATCTAGGGTTTGATCCTTTGGACCTCTATGATGATCCATTGAGTTTAATCCTCTAGACCTCTAGTATATGAATTATTCAAGTCCAAACACTCCTCTTGATTCAAACTAGTTAATCTCCTCATCCCCATAAGTTTTTTTTAGCTCATCAAACCCTGCCCTGTTCAATGCTTTGGTGAAAATGTATGCAATCTGCATCTCTTTTTTGCAGTATTCGAATCACAACTTCTTCTTCTTTAATTGATCTCTAACAAAATGGAATTTCTCTCAATATGCTTACTTCTTCCATGACTCATAGGATGATTAGCCAAACTAATTGTTGACTTATTATCAATAAGCAGTTTGATTCTATTAACTTCAACTACATTTAGTCCATCAAGCAACATTCTTTGCCATATTGCTTAACATGAAGCATAAGAAGTTGCATCATATTCTGCTTCACATGATGATAAAGCTGCTATGATCTACTTCTTAGAAGTGCATGAGATTGCTTCTTCACCATCTTTTCTCTTCACAAGAATGTTCCCTATACCCTCAAGTGTCTAGATACCACATGTTTTTGTTCCCATTCATGTGATTACTACATCAAGTGTCTAGATACCACATATTAGCATTGTCTTTTTCCAATTGTTTATCATCCATACTGCATCAATCCTCGTTTTCATCTTTCTTTCTGTTCTCATGATGAACTATTCTTTGCACATAATTTGCATTGTATTATAATGCAGGAATATCATCATTTATGACTTCAAGCACATCTTGACACTTGAATATCACATTCATATCTGTGCACCATCTGTCAAAGCTTTCTCCTTTGAAAACTAGAAGATTTGTAGGAATTTAGGTTGACGTTGTGCTCCCTTTCACCATTGTCGAAAGCTTGGAACGGACCAATGCTATGATACCGATTTGTTTGAATATGCTTCTAATTTGTGATAAAACTCAAGTGAATCATGAAAATAAAGTGAAAAGAAGACGAGAGAAAACTGCTAGAGCTAGGAGGGGGGCGGTGGGGAGTTGAAATTAAAATGTGAAAATTGTATTCTCATGTGTAATGTAATATACAATGATCCACACTCGCTTTGTCTATCTATCTATACAAGTGCATTATAGTGTTCTCATTATAAACTACATAGTCAAGTTAAATTATAAAAATATGATAATTCACTACATAGGATGCTCTATAACGCAGAACAGAAGCGTAGACTAACAAACACTAAATCTAGATTGATTGAAAGAGATAAGTTTGCAAGCGACGAACTTGTGAAAATTGGGTTTCAGAATCCACCAGAAATTGAAAAAAACTCTCTAAGATATTATTGATTGAATAAAAGTTGTCTCTTAAGCTACAACTTAAATATGAAAATAACAAACTCTAATGAGCAAAAATTAACAAACTGAAAACAAAACAAACAAATAATAAAATTAGGCTGAAATAATAAAATACTAATGAAATTACTAAGAAAACACTCCTACATCAGTCTCCACCTCTGAAGAACTCGACTTCGAGTTCTAATTCTGATAAAGAACTTCCTATGCGTATTGACTTCTTCAATGAACAAGAGATTACCCTCCTGAATTCCATGGCATAGTGTTTCCAGCAAGCATCATAAGGTTAACACCCACCATATCGAGAAATAATTGAAGAATTTCAACATTGATTAGGGATTTGTGTACAAGTACCAATTTCAATTCAACAAGAGACACTTCAGCCCAAATAAACTTCTTTTTGAACTCTTGTGAAATTTTCATATTTAAAATATCAGCACATGAACCAATGTATAGTAGTCTTCTATCATCTTTTTATGTACTACTTCATTATTGATATTATCAATAATAAGATGCTTTGGCTTAGGACCATTATTGACATCTTGATTTCTAAGATGATGAGTACTAGTACTACTTTTCCCTTTTCTCTCCTTTGGTGTTTCCATAGTAGCACTTTCTATAGCTGCCCTTTCTAAGAGATCTTTTTTGCAATTATAATAGACTTCACTCAAAATTTGTTCACTTTGAAGCACGTCATCAATATCCGAAGATTTTAGACCTTGAGATGACACATCTTCCCCATCAGATATCATTGACATGGCTGCTTGCATTTGATCAAGGTTCATCCCCGGTTCTTCAACAATCTTCTCGGGTGCTTTGAACATATCTCTCTCTACAAATAAATCAAATTATGACATAAAGCAGTTTCTAGTAGATTGAGAATCTGAAAAGTCAGTTTGCAGTTCCACTTGCTCATCAGTCTCCTCAATAATTCGATTGTATCCACCACATGGAACCCTAATTGGTCCACTTCCCCTTCTTTTGTAAATGATGTCGCCAACCTTAACTGTTAACACCGTTGTTGTTGTGGTTAACACCGCCATCTGATCTGACAGAGCATTGATCATCGCAGTTATAGCCGTGATTTTAGTCACCGGTTGGTCTCCCATGGCGGATCATGTTAGGAAAAGAACATGAGAAACCTGCTCTGATACCAACTGACGCAAAACGGACGCGTAGGCTAGCAAGCGCTGAACCTAGATTGAAAGAGACAAGCTCGCAAGTGACAAAATTGTAAAAATAAGGTTTTAGAATCCATCAGAAATTGAGAAAAACTCTCTAAAATATTACTAATTGAATAAAAATTGTTAAACTTAAATATGAAAATAACAAACCCTAATGGGTCAAAAATAACAAACTGAAAACAAAACAAAAAAATAATAAAATTAAGCTGAAATGATAAAATACTAATGAATATTTCAAAAAAAAAAAAAATACTAATGAAATTACTAAGGAAACCCTTATAAAACCAACAAATTAACTACCAACTAACAAATTCTAACCAACTCTTTAGAAAATGTTACCAACTCACTAATGAATTAATATTTCTACTATCAATTGCTACTTCCAACCCTGTACACATCATTTTATATCGTCAAAATTAATGTGCTTATAAAAATAGACTGAGATAATAAACTTGTAAATAATCATATATACGACTGAGATTCAGTTTTTTTTTTTTTTTTAATTCTTTCATTTATCTCATTTTCGTCAAATCAGTGGTTATAATGTATTTTTATTCTTTTCTTTTTTCTGAAAGGGTGTATTTTTATTCTCTATTTGTTAGGTAAATAATGCTGCCACATGTACACATAAGAAAATAATAGAGTATACTGCCGAAGATATAATAACTACAATGGGTACAAATTTTGAGTCTGGTTACCATCTATGTCAACTAGCATACCCACTTCTAAAAGAATCTGGATATGGAAGCATAGTGTTCATATCTTCTGTTGGAGGTTTAAAAGCATTTGATGCTTGTTCTATCTATGCGGCCTCTAAAGGTACGTTTTCTTGTGTTTATATCCTTAAATACATAGAAATGATGAAGGAGAAAATTGAGTTGCCATAGATCAGGAGCCAAAAACATATAATATTTTAAATGCAGGAGCCATAAATCAATTAACCAAAAACATAGCACTGGAATGGGCAAATGATAATATTCGAGCAAATGTCGTAGCACCTGGAGCTGTTAAGACTGACCTTTTGGAATCTATCCTGGTTTGTGATTTTAATTTTAATTTTTTTTATGGTTTTTGATATTTTATATTATATATTACATAATGTAGAAGCAAAGAAGTTTCAATAAGAATATTAGTTTTTTGAATAAAGATTATAAATATTAGTTAAATCTTCATATTTTAATTTTTTTTTTAAATATATAATTGAACAAATGTTAAAATACATCCTCCAGAAATTTATTTGTACTAGGAATAACGTGCAATACAATCTCTATTCTCTAGAAATAATATTTATCGTTGAAGGATTTGAATATAATTATATGGACAATAGATAAAAATTATACTATATGAATGATATATCAAAAACTGTGTAATTTCCTATCTTATATACCAGTTCTATGGTTCATTGTAAAAAAACTTAACCGTTCAATTGTTTTCATTAAATTGTAGGAATTCATTTTTTTTCTAAAGAATTTTTCATGAAGGAAGAATTTTTCAGCCACACTGTCAAATGGAAAACTAATGCATGACATGAAGCACATAAATAACATATGATTGATATAACCAAAATGTCAAAATATATGATTTTGTTATTGCTAATTTTAACGACACCAAAAATTTCCAACTCCTTTATATTGTGAGCATTGCACACTCTACACCAACACACTTCTCTCACTTTCAAGAAAAAAAATACATAAACTTGTTACTTCTCTCACTTTATAAAAGATCTTGAAGGAATCTTGATCTTCTTCCCCCGTTAAGATTTAAAGGAATGGTAATAATATTATATTATGTATGTTTCATTTTGTTTTTTAAGAGAATAAAAAAAAACATGATAGTCACCATCCTTTTGATCTCTAATGAGGTGAAGGACAACTTAGAAAAGAAAAAACAACATCCGATGTTGGAACAAAGAAATGCTTTTATGTTTGTTTGTAAATATTCTTGAGTTTTGAACATATTGTAGGGTTTACCAAATATTGCCAATTTGTTCTACCATACTGCCGATATATGGTTGTATATCGTCAAAACTTAGCTAATACGCTCCACAATTCAGTAATAATGCAGTCACTTTTAAAGATAAGAAAAAAAATATAAATTTTCAAGTTTAAGGGTATTTTGCACATAAATGCAAAATTTCAAGGAGTATTTGAAAAACATCATGTTGACTAACAAAATCAAGAATAGTGTAACATAGCACATTAATATTTTGTGAAAATTACAAGCAAGTAAGAAAAATTAACAAGAAGCTTCCTCTTATATCCTCTTGCATATTATGTTTGTTAATTAGTTATTCAGCAATAATGAATGCTCTTAACCATTATTTAAACTACTTTTTGTTATAGAAATCTAAGGCATTTGATAAGATCACCATGGATGATCTAGCATCTAATGCACCTGTTGGTCGTGTTGGAGAACCTAAGGACATCTCAGCATTGGTTGCTTTTCTTTGCCTCCCGGCTTCTTCATATGTCACTGGACAGATTATCACTGCTGATGGAGGTTTAATACTTTAAAGTTTTAATGCCTAAAATTAGAAATGAAGAAAATAACAAAGTCTATGGATTAACTTGGTTTCATGGTTTGTGTAGAACCTGCAAAACCAAAATTATTTGTTATAATTGTTCAAACTTATAAGCACATATATGTTATGTTTCAAGACTTAATTTTTTGATTGGACATGGACGTTAGGGGAGTAGAATGTGCTTAGCTTAGACTTTCAAGGACAAGCCTAGTCTAATAAAAAAACTCAAAGCTTATGTTTAGCAATGTATGATACATGTCATAAATTAAACTTTCTCTTGGGCATGAGCCAGGTTTTTTAGGGCCAATTTCTTTTTGTTTTTTTCCCTTAAATCACCTCTTTCGTTTTTGTTTTCTACCCTTTTATTTAAATGAACGATTTTCACATATATTTAGTTTTTCTTTTGTGATTTTATCGTTTTAGTGTGACCAGGGCCGTTCCTACGTATCTGGAGGCTTGGTTCTGCAAGTGAGAAGAGACTCGTAATAAAATAAAAATATTTTTTTTAAAAGAAAAATGTTCTATTTAAATTTTTTATAAAGTAAATACAAGGTGTTGTATATATGCGGTATACCCAAAGGTGAAAATCACTACCGTATACATGAGAAATCTCAAACCACCCTCCCAAAAAAACATCAACCTAACAACAAAGCAAGAGAACACAATTCTAATAGGCTTAATTTTTTTTTGAGGCCCATACTTTAAGAAGACCCAGTTCTATTGAGCTTCTTGCACACCCCAAAGTCCAATCCTAAATGTGACATATTGTATGTTTCCTCATCTTAGTGTGATATTTTTTTTTCCGTCTAATTACGATGTTTGCATGTTTCAAATTGATAAATTAACTTCGATTTAATACACATTAAACAATGACTTTAACGTGTCTTCAACATCAAATATTTTATACTCAAAATAAAATAACTTCATCGAACAAACTAAAGTTAAAGTATCCTGAAATTCATATATACTTCCATCAAACAAACTTCACAAAACAACTTAATCATCACCATTATTCACCATAGTGTTGGAAAGCAAGACACCGTCACTCATGAATCTCATAGGTTATTCAAAAAATTTCATATCATTCAAAAGGTTTATATCTAATCTAATTAGTCTACAAACACACAAGCAAGACACTCACGATAGATGTTTTGATTTTCTTAACTCTTTAATGTCAATGGTGACAATTTTTCTTTATAGTCATAAATAGTAGTTTCTAAATTGTTGATTAAATATAAACATTAACCAATACATGGAAAATAAGAGACAATAAGAGCTGGAGAAACATGAAAAAACTAATTAAAAGATGAACGAAGGACATGAGCAGAAGGGGAGAAGAACTTGAGCCGAAGAGATATATGAAATGCATGAAATGAGTTTGAGTGATGAGATGATGATGATGATGACGACGACGGTGATGAGAGAAAGTTAATGGAAATGAATGAAATAAGGAGTATTTTATGTTGGATTGTAATGTTGGGCATAATCTGAAGTGTGTGTTTGTGTGTGAGGATGGATGATAATAGTAAAAGGAGGGTGCGATTAGAATCGTTTGGTACGTTTGTTCTTTGGATCTTAAAACCAAAAACCGAAAGTTGAACCTAACAAAATTGGTTTAGGTCGATTCAGTTTGATTTTGAACCGAACCACACTCAGTTGGATACTCTTTCTGGGTTGGTTTGTTTAATCACAAACCTTCAAAAACAAAGAGTATTGTCGTCGTTAACATTAATTTAATGTAAATTAAATATTTATAGTGTAGATTTAGGGTTTTCTTTCTTGAACCTTTACATGGATAGCTACCCTTGAGGGACAATTGTGAGAAGAATAAGAAAAGATGGCATTGGATTTGGAATAAGATCCGAATTTCCCCCAGGAGTCATTACTCCTGTGTCGTCTTGTGTGAGGTCCATATCGTGGTCCATGTGCACCGTGTGCAAAGAGCCACTTGTAACATAGCTAGGTCGGGCCTCAAACCAGATCGGAACTATGACGGATTACATGTTGTGTGTTTTAGTTGTCGGAAATATAACCACAAAGTTGAAATTTGTCTAGATAACGTGCTTTTTGACGTGAATAAAGAGATGGATAAAGTCCCAATTTTGAATTCTCTTAGGGTTTCTTCTCCTAGGAAGATGGAGTCTTCAATAAAAGATGCAATTTTTCCCATTGTCACTAACCCATTAAAGGCAGCTAAGAAAAACGTTAGGCGTGGATAAAAGAGTAATCTCATTGTCACTAGTCCAGTTAAAGTTTTGTGTTAGTTAAAGTCATTACCAAGTATCACTAAGGAATCTGTTCTTGAACATATTGAGTAGAACTATTTGTTGCAGAAATGAAAGATAATCTAACCATGAAACAAATACAGGATCGGCAAAATAACACATTTTCTGATATGTATAATCATTAAAGAAACCCTCTTTAATCCAACACCTAGAATCCTCATTTTTTAGTTAAAGTTTGAATTACTCATAGAACCAAAGTAAAAGCAACATAGTAGAATGTCAAACACAAAAATAACCAAAGCAAAACACCTATACATTTCCATCCTTCACCTATCATCATCTTCAATGGGACATCTGTTTGAAACCCAACTGTTTTCATTCCTTTGTTGCTTTTTAAGGTATTAATTTTTGTTTTGTTTCAAAAAATTATCAAAATTTATTTTTTCTCAAATTTTTGCTATCTGGGAAAACATTTTCTCCTTATTGTCTTGGGGTTGTAACATTCATATATTGATATTTTAAATTTGTTGATTTTGAAATTATGTTCTAGATTATTTGTTGTTCTCGAATGGCGTGTCGCAGAAGCATGAGCATATAGAAGCTAGAAAGCGTATTTGATTTTTTTTCTTCAATTTTTTTTTTTATCAATTTTGAGTATGATATTTTTGAAGGTGTAGAACTAGGAGTTTTCATGGTGGGGTAGTAAAAATGGGGTGAAGTTAAGTGTTGGATTAAAGAGTGTTTCTTGAATGATTTCATGTATGTTGCATTTTTTTAATGATTTTGATGATAAGATTAAGTGGTGTTGTTGATGGTGGTTGTAACACCCCGAAATCCCAGCTTAAAAATTTCATTTAAATAATCAGAGTATATCGCAATAATCAGGATGTCACATTTCATAAAATCTTTAAACAAAATGAATAATAATTTATTCCTCGTCTTTATTCAAAATGTAGCAGCGGAAACATAATTCAAACTCTTTAAAAGATTAGTTCTTCGCACCAATGTCATAATTAATTTAAAAACGATACATAAAGGAATAGAAACAAAAGATAATCCCCATCCCGTTACGTATCAGAGCTCCTAAGACTTCACAAGGACCTCTCACATCGTCAATCCTACACTTGGTCACCTGCACTTGCCCACGAGGCGACAATTCCAACAGAAGGGGTGAGATTCACATCAATTATATTAACATATAACTCAAATATCTATGCTTAACAACAACAACAACAATATTCATCACATAGAACAGGAACGTCTCAAACATCCAAATATACAAATCATCTTAAAACATCTTCACATAACAAATCATCTCATAACGTCTTAAATACAAGACTCGACAATGCAACTCGACTATGCAACTCTAACATCTTAGACATCATGCATGTGGTACCATATTGAGTATAAATATACTCCTAGGGCATAAGCCCTCGTCGCTATTGAGTATAAAAATACTCCTAGAGCATAAGCTCTCGTCGCTATTGAGCATAAAAATACTCCTAGAGCATAAGCTCTCGTCGCTATTGAGCAAAAGCTCCTAGGGCATGAGCCCTCGTCTCTGGATGCATATGCATGGACTCAACTTCTTAACTCTTAGACATCTCAAATGAACTCCAATAGTTTGGACCATAACATCATAAATCTTTAACGACACATGCAGCTTTTATTTATTAACAACATAGCAACATGGCAACAATGAATCATCACAAGCATTCACATACATAATCATCGTCACAAATATCATTTAAACATCATTCATATAACTCACTTAATAAGCATATAAGTCATAGATTAAGGTCAACAGTTAAGAATAATCTTACAGCATCATCACAGGTTATAATTAAAGTCTTAAACATCTCTAATGATAACCAAAAGTCTACCCTCAAAGCCTCGCTCAAAACAGAGTTATAAAACTCAAGCTATAGTGGTCTGAGACCACATTGCTCGCTGTGGCGAGTGGGACTGCTCGCCACGGCGAGCTACTTAAATTGCGTTCTGCCACTTGCTCGCTACGGCGAGTGATGTTGCTCGCCTCGCGAGTTAAACTGTTCTGCTCGCCACGGCGAGTAGGTCTGCTCGCCACGGCGAGTAGGTCTGCTCGCCACGGCGAGTAGGTCTGCTCGCCACGGCGAGCGGTCGCAGAACAGGCTGCGGGTTCGCTCAAATGCTCGCTAAAACTTGTCCAATCTCTCACACTAAGGTTCTAATCATTCAGAATTAAGGTCCTAGTGATTAATCTAGGTTCTGTAACAGGTTTCTACATCAATTCACATCATTCCCTCATCAATTCATCACAAAATCTATCAAAACCCTAACTTAGAACTCTCTCAAAACTCTCTCTAATCCTTGGTTAAATACAAACAGATGAATTACAGTATAACATAATTGAAGCTAGGCTCACCCTTACCTAAATAAAATCCTGAATCAAAGCTGCGTTCTTCTCTCTTGTTCTTGCCTCTTCTAGGTTTCTCCTCTTTCTCTCCAAAAACTCTGACAACGCTTACTATGTTTTTCTTAACCTAATTCCCTCTTTATATAACTTTTCTCCACTTGTCTTATTTTTCCACTAAATCCTCAACTTCTCTAAAATTACATAACAACTCCTCCTAATAAAATATCCTATTTAATTTTACTTCACTAAACTCTCTTAAATATATAATACTACGTACCTCTCTTCAATATATATACACACGCAACTAAGCCAAATAATACATCAAATAAATATCAAATATATTCTTAAACAAAATAACAAATATTTCTATAACAAATAACAAACATATTTATAACAAATATATTTCTAAACAAAATAACAAATATTTCTATAACAAATAACAAACATATTTATAACAAATATATTTCTAAATATAACAAACATATTATCACTTATCAAATATAAAATCATGTTTCAAATATTAACTAAAAATAATTAAATAAAAAGGGGGCGTTACAGTGGTGGCGTAGTGATTAGATTATGATGATGTTGTCGATGATTGTTGTTTTTTTGGATTTTTTTTATTTTTTATGAATGTTATAAATGTGGTGTTAAAGATGGTGGAGAAGAAATATATGGAAGAAGATGAAGAATTTTTTGGATTTTTTTTCTTATCGTATTTTAGTTTTGGTTCCTCTAACTTTCTGACTCAACATTTGCAAAGATAAATCAAAGTCGTCTTCCACATCACATGTTGCGGCATCATTCTTTGTTTGTCATATATTAATTTTTGTAACAGATTATGACGACAAGGACCAAAACCAAAACATATATAACTTACATAGCTTGTTTTAGAACAAAAAATATATACGGAGTCAAGATAAAAAAACAGGGTTAATAGGTCTTAACCCTGTAATATAGGTCATTTTCGGTTTTTCCCCTGTAAATTTTTTGTTTTGATTCACCCTCCTGTAAATCTTTTTTTTATTTACCCCACTAAAACCAATTTTAATTTTTTTTCAAGAAATTTTCGTTTTTGTTTGACCTTTTAGAGGGTAAATTAAAAAAAAAATTACAGGGGGGTAAATCAATTTTTTTTTACAAGGTGTAAAACCGAAAATGACATATATTACAGGGGGTAAACACCTATCAACCTTAGAAAAACATGTAAATTTACGAGGACGATATACCTATTTAAACTTTTCGTAAATAAATTTCTCCACTTAATTAAAAATAAAACTAACAGAAATACACACATCTTTTGACTAAATAAAAAATACACACTTGAAACTGATTTTATAGTTTTTAATATATTCATATATTTTAATGATATTTACTGATTTTTCATACTGAGAGTGGATGAAAAAACAAGGCCTACACCACACAGCAAACTCCCAAGAAAACACTGCCTTAATTGCCACTTAACCCGAACGTGGAATGGTTTAAGCTTCTTTCCAATCTGCTTATTGCCAGCTTGTATCCTATCTATTTGTGGACATTTTTTTAGGCCACTCATTCGATGTACATAATTTGCACAAACATATTCTTTTAAGCATTTAAGAATCACAAAATGACATAATTGACAACCAAAGAAGGAAATTCTATACATAAATATTTTTTTTTTTAAATTCACAACCAAACCATTCACAAGTATTATATATTTTGATTCTTTCATTCGAAGAATCCAACTCATACAAAACAGAAATATGGTTGACACAAAGTTGAATTTCAAAGACCAAAGGTGGTCACTTCATGGAATGACTGCTCTAGTGACTGGGGGAACACGAGGCATAGGGTTAGTTCTTTTTTCTTTTGTGTTTTTTTTATACAAATGGGTTAGTTTAATGTTAAATTTTCACTTGACGACATGTTTCCCTTTTAATATTTTTGAAGACATGTTTTTCCTTTTAATATTTTTGGAAGGGAAAATATATATGTAGAGATAAATAGATAGAAAAATCATCAGGAAGGTGTGTTTCCCTAGCTTGTACCTCCCTAGCATGTTTTCCGACCATAATACTTTTTAATTGGTTACATTCGCGAGTGCATCGCAAGACACATTTTGCAATATATAACACTCCTCTTTTTGGAAATGGGTAGTACGTAAGGAATTCTCCTATTGTTTGTAACTTAGACCGTGTTCTAAAGATCGCATGATTTTGATTTTAAAATGTAGTATCATAAATTAAATTTTAGAATTGAAAAAGTAAATTATTCGATCTCCATCTAAAGATAGATATTTATCGAATTTAACGAGTGCAACATTATTTGGAATGTAATTTTTCATGTTAATTCTTAAGTTTCTTTGTTCTTGTTTTCCATTGTGAAATAGACATGCAATTGTGGAAGAGTTGGCAGAATTTGGGGCAGCTGTGCATATATGTTCACGAAATCAAGAAGATATTAACAAATGTTTGGAAGAGTGGAAAGACAAAGGATTTAGGGTCACAGGGTCAGCTTGTGATTTATTATCCCGTGACCAACGAGAAAAATTGATGGAAACTGTAGATTCCATTTTTCATGGGAAACTCAACATTCTAGTAAGATTCCATCAATTAGAGGAATACATTTCTTTATGAGAATATATAAAAATATATTGCCTCAGAAACAGTTATCATAATTTAATTGATTTAATTTACTAACATTTTAATTGTCATTCGTCTAAAAAAAACATTTTAATTGTCATCTGTTGTTTATCTTTATTTTGCAATTTTTCTTCTATTTTAAATTTTAATTTTAATCATTATAACATTTGATTTATGTTTAATTATTTCCATATGATAAGGACTTAATTAACGAAAACAACAAGTATATTACAACAGTTAGCTCAATGATTATATATATAACAAGCATATTTGATACCTTTTTATTTGCAGATGATTTTGTTTAGACAGAGTCTCATCGACCATTTGAAACTAATACATACAATTTAGAGGTTCCGGTTCGAATATAAGTGAAAATTTTCAGCCTAACAACATCGACATAGTCGGTTGAACAAGTTCTTGCAAAATGATTTTTAAGTTTTAACCATAACTTTTAACACAATATGCTAATTACCGACTACTATTTGTCTATATAAAGGTACACACGAACTAAAAGAATTAAACGGACTAAAACGAAAGCAAACTATTAATACAAAAGGAAACATTTTAATTTTTTTTACAAAAGACTAAATGAAAAACAATAGTATATTAATTACATTGAGAAAAATATTTTAAGGAGAAAACATTTTATTTATTATCTCAGTTAGATTGTTAATTTTGCAGCTTGTTTATAAAATTCTATACTAACCAACAAATTAGTAAATGTGTATGTTCAAAGTTCAAACCGTATAGCCCTCAAAAGCAAAAAGGTCCAAACTATATTATTAGAAGGCAAAAAATAATATATCATACTATAGCTCACTAGAAAGACAAACATATTATAAAATGTATAACAAGAGAAAATTATGTTTCAAAATATAAGCTTTCTTGTATTTGATTGTTATTCGTCTTCATGAGCTTAACTCAGTTTGTAAGGACCTTGGATAATATATGTAAGGTCCGAGGTTTAAACCTCTGTAGACACCAAAAATTTGATAATTTGATCGATATCCACCAACATGATATTGGTTGTCTAATATTCTAGTAAAATAATTAAAACTTTGTCCAAAACGAATGTTCTAAAAATGGTCCGTTGCTATTTATAATAAAATAATGAATTTTATATTAAAATGAGATTATTAAATATTTTATTAAAATTGCATAAAAATATTATGGTCTATCTTTTGTTTTGACCTCTATTTATATGATTAGTGTCAAGTCTCAACTCTCAAATGGTTGATCTGTTAGGTGAATAATGCTGGGGCAATTACTCCTAAGACGATGCTAGAATATACTGCTGAAGATGTAACAAATATTATGGGTACTAACTTTGAGTCTAGTTACCATTTGTGTCAACTTGCACACCCACTTTTAAAAGAATCTGGATCCGGGAGCATTGTATCCATATCTTCTATTTTAGGTCTGAGACCTTTACCTCTTTGTTCTATTTATGCAGCCTCTAAAGGTATGTTTTATTATTTTCGTATATCCTTTTATTAAATCTAGTATACATGTATATTATAAGGCTTACAAATTAAAAGAGACTCATTCTGCATATGAAATTGATCTATGTAAAGGAGCCATGAATCAATGCACCAAGAACATAGCATTGGAATATGGAAAGGATAATATTCGTGCAAATGTTGTCGCACCTGGGTCAGTAATGACCACGTTTTTGGAGTCTATTTTGGTATGTTTTTTCTTGTTGTTATAATTAATTAGTTCGCTTATGTTTAAGTTATTTTTTTCTTTTCTTTCCCTCAAAAAAAAAAGTTATTTTTTTTCTAGGGCACAGTTTTTTCCAAAAAAATTACATCATTATCTATGTAAAAGTTATTTATTTTGATTCCTTAAACAATGTCTTAAAGAACTTGTTAACTTTTTCTTTCTTTGTTAATGTTGATTTTTTTTTTTCGAAAGCGATATTATCGAATTAAAAAAAAATATATTTTTTCTTAATTTCTATACATACCAGTAACAATTTTCTTATTTAGCAGTAACAATTTACTTCTATATATTCTTCTACAAAGTAAACCTAATGAAGCTCATAATCACTATCTGTTTCCCTTATTATAGGAACATCCCGATGCTCCGAAAGTCATGGAAGTTGTAATATCTCAAACACCTATCAGTCGTGTGGCACAACCTAAAGATATATCAGCATTGGTTGCTTTTCTTTGTCTTCCAGCTGCTTCATATATCACCGGACAGATTATAGCTGCAGATGGTGGTTTCACATGTTAAGCTTTTCTCATAATTTTAAACTATCTACAATAAGTGAAGACCAAAATAAATTCTCTATTTCAAGTTGGTCAGACAGAAGCTTCAAAAGTAATACTTATGTGTAATTGTCCCAAGAATAAAATTTCAAAGTGTTCTATGATTTTCTTTGCTGTAACTTTCGTTATTTTAATTTGTACCAGGTTTGCTCCATCAAAAAACAAATTCGTTGAGCTTTTCTTTTATTCTCATTATGAGTTACTACAATATTATACCACTATATATCATTAAGAGTCTACGTATAGGACGGCTTTCATTCTATCGAAACATAGTAGTAATATTGTCATTTCCTATTCAACGATTCAAGTCATCTGAGTATACGATGGTTAACCTAACCTAATGTGGGGGTAAGATATTGATTTAATTTTGAACAAGATTACTAATTAAAAACATATAGAAATTTATAGGCAATCAGACATTAAAATTCTCTCGTATTCACTTTAGAAACATCATTAGAGTAGAGCCCATATTGTATTCTTAGCACTTTCATTACTTCTAAGAATTTATGATGTATATGAAGTAATTTGTCTCTCACTGGTAGGCTCTATTTGGCAAGGTCAAGAAGCTAGCTTATAACTTATAGCGGTTAACTTATAAACTTGTCTGACAAAAGAAAAACATGTTTGATAATAGTCTTTTCACAAACAAGGTTACTTGTCAGTTATAAGCTCTAAAATAAACTATCAGTCATCAGCCATCAGCCATCAGCTATAAGCTATCAGCTAACTTATCATTTATCCGCTAAGTGTGCCTTTAATCCTCAGTTCAACTACACCATTTAACATTTAAAGAACAAGTAATTAAAAACAATCAATTTTTCTATATTCTGCATTTCACATTCTTGTTACATGTTCTTATTCTAAAACATATCCATTTTCTAATCTTACCTAATTAACTTCATTTACATTCAAGTTACTAAACCATCTTAATAACACGACATGCCTATCTTTAATCTCATCAATAAGTCAATGATCACATGTTTAAATCATCGGAGTCCATTTAAAGGGGTGTGTTGTGTTGGAAAAGGAGAAGGTTATAGTGAGAACTTTCTGTGAAATTTAGGAGGAGATAATATTTAAGAGAATAACTATTTCTATTACTTGAGAGGATACTTTGATTCTTGTTTTCTTGCTTGGTTTACAAATGAGAAGCTCTCCTCCTTTTATAGGCTCCAAGGGATAGTTCTAGACACATCCTAGAAAGAGTTCTAGACGTATCCAAGGATAACTTTCTACACACTTCATGAGAGAGTTCTACACACTTCTCTCAACTACATACATGAGAGTTCTACACACTTCTCTCAATGATATTTCTACCAATCTATTTCTACATAACTCTAGAATTTTGTAAGGGCTACACCATTTTTTATCTAATTGGGCCTAACACTTGATTAGTCCAATAGACCAAATCATGTTTATTATCCAACACCCCCCCCCCCCCCCCCCCTTAAACTTGATTCATCATCCCAAGTAAACCTCTTAACTTGATAAAGTATTCATGTTTGAGTGACTTGGTGAAGATGTCAACTACTTGATCTTGGGACTTCACATATTCAACTTGTACATCCTTTCTTTCGATGCACTCCCTTATGTAATGGTAGCGAGTATCAATATGCTTGATACGATCATGGAATACTGGATTATTTGCAAGAGCGATGGATGACTTGTTGTCCATAAAAATCATAGTCGGCTCCTTCTGTGACATTCCTAATTCCTCCAACAGATTCCTAAGCCAAACTGCATGACAAACACAAGATGTAGCTGCTACAAATTTTGCCTCACATGTCGAAAGTGTGACAATTGGTTGGAAGCTAACATCCATATCCACAATTTTCATGAAGATTCTCAAACCTAATTCGGTACATAAAGTGGTAGTAAAGTTGATTTTCCTTAGTTTGGGGAAAGAGCACGACCTTGCTGACCGTTGGTGACCCCTGTGTAGTATTTTGATCATATCTTGAGTTCTAGATGCTTAAATCGAGTACCTTGAAAGTCTAGTGAAAGCTTACATACATATCTACAACTTTCATGAAGACAGCTAAACTCAATTCAGAAATTAAATACGCCAAACAGAGACAGTAAGAAACACGTGAGAGCAAAATTGTAGTTCTGCTGCGATTTCGTTTTGGGGAACCCTTTTCGCTTCCGTTTTCAATCCTATACTATCCAAACTTGAACCTAATCTTCACCCCATGATTACCCTATCATTCAAACACTAATTCTTCGTTAACCTACCGAATTATCTACCATATTTTAGGCTAAAAATCTCAATTCAAAAATCTAAACTAGTTTTTCCTCAATTCTCATCTTTCAACTTCATCTTTTAATTCGTTCATCATAAATCTCTCATCACAATCTCACATCATAACAACAACATCATATTAAGAATTAAACACCCCGTCATATATTAAGAAACCCTAAAGTGCAAAGATTCTCCTCTTACCTCGAATTCTCCGAAAACGCGGCGTTTGGCTCTCTTCTCCTTAGCTAGGGTTTCCTCCTCTATTTTCTTCTCCTCTTTTCTTTTCCCCGTTTCATCAAGAGTGTTTATTATTATTTTCTATCTCTCTATTTATACTAGGAAATTGGGCTATTCAACAATTATTAGTTTTCCTCTCCTCAACTTAACCATAATTTTACTTCTTCCTCCCCCACTTATTTTATTACTTCCACTTTGCACCTCCTGTAACACCCTATTCCTATTAAGCGGTAAAACGCGTGAACATACAAATATATTCTAGAAATAGATGCTACGACAACAAGAAATTCAAAGTTCACAAGTATAAATTATCATGGTTCATAAACATAGCAGCGGAATATATTAAACATATGAGCAACATCTCTAATCTCATGATAATAAATACGTATTCTTATCCTCAACATCGGATATAAATAAATCATGACATAACTCCTCAGAATCAACAAATAATAAACAAAGTTCAACATCTAAACGCTATCCTAGATCGGAGCCCTAATCTAGACGCGTGCAAAAGAAAAAGAGGACTCGTGCTCCTCGGAAACATCAACAACAAGCTACTAGTCCTGCACGCCATCTACCCGTCCACACGAAAAGGTAGGTGGTAAACCACTGAGGGTTAGCATTACATCAACATAATCCACAATCAAATAATCAAGAATATAATGTATAAAGATTACTAAATGGTATAAACATCTTCATATATATTCACACAATATTCGAAATATCAATTCAATTCATCAATTCAAGTTCACATGAACCAAATGCATCAACCACACATCACGACTCAATGCAATTCACCAAACAAATGTATGTAATGTTCTAGACTCATCTAGATGTATATGGTACCAAGTCTCCTCAAGGTCGTCACCTTCGATGCAACAAAAACATCGTATGTAAGGTTTCACGCCCTGCCTTACATTGGACATAAGTCCATCACCAAACAATAAATGCATGAACATATGACTCAACTCAATGCATATGTTCATACAACGGTCACCTCATCAATCAACATGCATATAACATCATGCAATCATCACCAAAACAATGCATATACAATTATGCGATCATCACCATCATTCAACAAGTATGCACACACCGACATACAATCAACATATATGTATTCACCATCATTTGAATATTCAAACATCATATATGCATTCAACAATTTCATCTTATTTGCATACTTCATCATAAACATACATGTCTTTCACAAATTCGGATAACGAAGACACGTATACCATAACAAGATATATACCATTATCGACATCTATCATTCATTCACAAGTCTCCGTTAAATCATATAAAATCAGTCACAAAAGGTTTGTCAAACAATTGGTCTTTAAGCTAAGTTTTCACAAAGTTCTACTCACAATTCACAACTTTGAAAATAATTGAAGTAATGAGTCAAAACCAATCAAACAAGGTTAATTGCCTAAGCCATGTATACTATTAAGTCACAATTGTGTGCAGTAGAGGTTACAGAAGCATTTCATCGACCAATCACGACTAATTCACAAAAATCACGAAGTTTGTCTCACTTTATCATATTGCAAAACCAATTCATTAAGAGAAGAAAACTAAGTTTGATTCAACAAGACAAAGATTAGATACTATTAAACATCGTAATTAAACCCATAATACTCATATTTTATGTTTGGAAGCAAACCAAAAGTTTCGGGTTGAGTTAGAAACGGTTATTCTGATTTTTTTCGTAAAAGTTTTCCAAGACCTACTTGAAGTGTTTCTATCATAAAGCAAAATACACAAAATATTTTCAAATGAAACCAAAGCCATTGGAAAGATAACTCAATTATCTAAAACTTTCATGTTTATACCAAAACCCAGTTCTGAGCGGAAAGAGGTGTAAAATAGTGAAATATGAAGGATCTGGTTCACAAAAATCGTGTCACGATTTTAGAAATCGTGGTACGTTTTTCATGCCCAGAACCGCTGAACATTTTGCCATCAAAATCGTGGTACAGTTGCAAAATCGTGGCACGATTTTGACAGTATCAGGTCCAGACTCAGCTTTTCAAAAAGTGCGATTTTCACCATTTCGCGCGTAAAATTCAAACCGTTAACCCGTTTCCAATGCCATTTTCTCCTACGCGCTCCTGACACTTAACTCTATCATAATCTATTCAAAATTCAAGTTTCAACCATCCCGAAATCATTTTCCAAAACCTCAAATAATCGCTTATTTGCAAAAACGCTTAAACGCCGACTTTTCACACAAAAATCCCGTTTTCTACCAAACGACTTGACTAACACAACCACCACTTGAAAACAGAAATTCTACTCGATCTAACTCATCCAACAACCTCAAAAATTCAGTCAACAACCTTATATCTCAAAAGTTCATTTTGGTCCTCCACATGAACAACTTAACACAAACTTCACCAATTCAAACAACAACTTCACAAAATGGAATACCCATGGTACAAATCAACAACAACAACATATCCAAATCAACAACAACTTCATTCCTCATCAATTTGTCACATAAACTCAAAATATCCATATTCATACATTTTGACATGTTAATTCAACAACAACTACACAATCATCATGTAATTCATGCTACAAACATATCATCAACATTCAAGCACGAATTTACCGAATCAAATTCAATTAATAAAAATCATGAAAATGGGTAGAAATGAAAAATTGAAGATTATGTGAGAAAATTATCCCTCTTACCTCTAACACCAAGAGTCCTAGCTCAAGCCTCACTCTAGCTCCTAGGATCAATCTCCCCTTTAGCTTCAACCCTCTCCTCTTGTTCTTCTCTCTAGCCTCTTCTCCTCTATTCTTTTGTGTTGTGTGAATGACAAAGTTTCTAACCTATTTGCTCAAAGTCATGGGTCAAATGTTCACAACCCTTAATGGGCCTATACTACACAACTAATTGGGCTCAATTCTAAATACACTAACCACTAACTCTAACTTACTAACGGTAACTAATTAGAAACCTCGGCTCTAACTAATTTATATCGACAACTTAGTATCTTACAAATAATAACGGTTCTGACTAGGAACGCCAAAAGAAAATAACTACTACCACAAGTTACTAGATTACCCTTCCTCGTAAAAGACTAAAATACCCTCAAGTCCAAAATTACCAAAATACCCTTCTAATACGAAAACTCATGAAAATGCACAAACATAAATAAACACACATAAAACAATTAAAATAAAATAATCGCAAAATCGGGCTGTTACACCTCCCACTTCTATTTTCTCATCATATTAATCCTCATCACCTATCAAATCAAAATAATAAATAAAACTCCTTCTATTTAGCCTTATTAATTTAATAAAATAGAAATTCAGAGTGTGACATATAAGACAAAGAGTAGTCATAATCCTAGTTTTGAAATTCATTTGGTAAGTTTCACCTGGAAAGAGCTAAAGTGAGAATAGAGAGAAAAATAGAAAGATAGAGGAAGAAAGAAGAATCTCAAAGGAGAAGGAGGACATAGCTTGAAGAAACTCAAGAGGGAGAGTAGTTTGGAGCTTAGAGCTTATATTTTGGAAATATAAGGTATGTGCGTGAGAATTACTCATTTCTAGGATTGATTGTTCATATGGGTAGAATCTTGGTTGTTGTGTTTATTGTGTTTTCATGATTTAATGATGAATTGAGTTAATTTTTATGCTTATTCCTTCAATCCTGCTCAACACTGTCATACTGGGTGAAAATGGGTCATTTATGTATATAAATACTAGAACGGGCTCTCGTGCTTTGCACGAGTCAATGATGAGCACAATAAATTAAAAGCAGGTTAAACTTGAAATATTGTCATTTTTCTAACTAAAGTCAAAGTCTATCATGTAGTCTTTATGTATATAGGATGGCGATAAAGGGGCATAGATTGAACAATGCACATAATGATGTCTAGATGTAGCATTTATGCATAGGGTGGCAAGGAAATCATTGTTTTCATATCTAGGCTAATAAAAAAAAATATGGTTGCTTAAGAATGCATCAAAGATTTAGATGATAATAAGATTTGTATAATGATTTTCATATAAGAAACTTTGATACATATGACATTGTTTGATTGCAATTTCTATATCTTGATGTATAGATTTTTTTGTTGACTTGAAATATTGTCATTTTTCTAATTAAAGTCAAAGTCTACCATATAGACTTTATGTATAGGGTGACAATAAAGTTGCATAAAACAGTGCACATATCTATGTTTAGATATAACATTTATATATAAGGTGACAACGAAATCATTATTTTTTTGTCTAGACTAACAAAATATTTTGATTGTTGCTTAAGAATGCATCAAAAGATTTGGTAATAATCAGATCTATTTGCTATTAATAATTGCAACTTCTATGTCTAGATGTATAGTCTTTCTAGTAAACTTGAAATATTGTCATTTTTCTAATTAAAGTCAAAGTCTACCATGTAGACTTTATGTATATAGGGTGGCAATAAAATCTATGTTCAAGATGTAGTCTTTATGTATAATAGCAACTTCTATGTCTAGATGTGGCATTTATGTATAGGGCGGCAACAAAATCATTATTTTCTTATGTAGGCTAACAATTTTTTTTTATTGTTGCTTAAGAATGCATCATAAAATTTGGTAATAATTAGATTTGCATAATGATTTTGATGTAGAAGAAACCATGCAATATTGAGCCAATTGAACCAATGGATAGAGGGAGCTTCATAGAAGAAACTATGAGACAAATGACATAGTTTAGTTGTTGGATATCATCAATGGATACAAAGGTCATATTGTCTTGCATTTTGACGCCCAAGTAGGAGCATTTTTGTAAAAAAAAACATGGTCAAACCTAGGATTTTCAGAAGTGATTTTTTTTGGGTAACAGTGTAAAAAAAATAGGTATTTAATTACAGGGGAATCAATTTCTAGCTACTTTGGCAAAAGGACGTGGTCTACATGTCTAGCCTCACGTCGCTATTTCCACGAGTAACGCAACGTACGATTTCGGATGCTTAAGCTTGTATTCTACCTACATATGTGTTTTCGACCACACAGTTCTTCACGTGAAATATATCAACAAAGTACGAATTTGAAATGATTAAGCTTGTACTCTATCTACATATACAAATACAAAATCCAACAGTGTTTTTCACATGAATTTTGTTGGTATCCAACTTTTTATCACATTATTGTTCAAATATTTTATCTATTTTTCAAATTTACAACCAAATCACACTGATTAAGAACAAAGATATGGCAGAAACAAAGTTGAGCAGCTTCAAAGATCAAAGATGGTCACTTCAAGGAATGACAGCTCTAGTGACCGGTGGAACCCGAGGCATAGGGTCAGTTCTCTAATGCAAATATATTATCTCTAATAAGAACATGTAATGTAATTTATCATGTTAATTTTATTTTGTTGTGTTTCTTTTTTTGAATAATCAATCAGGTTTGCAATTGTGGAAGAGTTAGCAGAATTTGGGGCAAGTGTGCATATATGTGCACGAAATCAAGAAGATATTAACAAATGTTTGGAAGAGTGGAAAGGCAAAGGATTTTGTGTGACAGGGTCAACTTGTGATTTATTATTTCGGGACCAACGTGAAAAGTTGATGGAAACCGTTGCTTCGGTCTTCGATGGAAAACTCAATATTCTAGTAAGATTTTTACGCAAAAATTACTACTTATAGTTGCTAAAACAATGCCTATAAATACAGGTATATTTTTATTAGCATTCACCGATAAATAATTCAGGTATATTTTTATTTGATGAGTGAATTTCTCAAACTGTTAGGTAAACAATGCTGGGATATTTACTCCTAAACCCATCATAGATAATACTGAAGAAGATATAAATACTACATTGGGTACAAATTTTGTGTCTGGTTACCATTTGTGTCAACTTGCACACCCTCTTCTAAAACAATCTGGATATGGAAGCATTGTATTCATATCCTCAATTGCAGGTCTCAAAGCCTGGCCTTTTGTTTCTGTCTATGCAGCCACTAAAGGTAGTTAAATTATATATCTTCATATATTTCTTTTAGATGAATTATATATTTTCATACTACATCCTTTAACCTAGAACTGAATTGCAGAAGATAATTACTATTAGTATTCTCAATATGATAAAATTCTATCTATTTAGGAGCCATGAATCAAAGTGCCAAGAACTTAGCATTGGAATGGGCAAAGGATAATATTCGTGCTAATGTTGTGGCACCTGGAGTTGTGATGACCTTACTTTTCGAGAATGCTGCGGTACGATTTATCCATTAAAATTTGGCTAATTACCACTTTTGATCTTTTTAGTTTTACAGTTTTTTTTTTTTAAGTTAACCCTTTACGTTTCAAATAGGTTCTTTTAGTTGATAAACTATTTCACCGTTACCCCTGTTGTCAGTATCCATTAAATTGATGTTAATGTTGCCGCTAAGTTGTTGACTAGCATCAAAACATTGTGTTTTAAAGACTTCAGGGTGTCAAAATGCTTCATTTAATGGTCACAAGTGATCATATATAGAGCTAGAAAGGCAGCTGTTGTTGTCATTAGTTGCCTATTTAGCCATATAAACGATCATTTATGACTATTAAACGCGGTGTTTAGACTACCTAAAGCCATTGAAACTCATCGATTTGATCCAAATCAGCAACTTAATGTCGACATCAGCATTAGTTAAACGGAGACTGAAAGCAAGGGTAATAGTGAAAAAATTTATAAACTAAATGGATATATTTGAAACTTTTGAAACTTAAAGGGCTAATTTGAGAATCATGTCAAACTAAAAGGACTAAAAGAGGTATTTGACTTTAAAATTTATTTATATACATTCTAGGTAAACATTTAATTGAAAAATGCTAGAAGTAAACTCTATAACACATCCATTTTAACACACTCTTTTATTAGTTTAAATTTTGAGTTTGATCATACTATGCGGGTTTTAGTAAACAAAAAAAACTATGTAGGTCTTATATAAATTTTGTGGAATCCATTGTGAATAATATATTGGAGCGTGTGTTGAAATATGAAAGTAAAAGTATGCATATATTTAATGGAACCCATGTGAATAATATATAGGAGCGTGTTGAAATATGTAATGTAAGTAAGTGAGGGCGTCTATAAAGTAACATAAGACGTTTAAGTATTGACACACCACCGAAAAATTTGCAAGTTCACTTTTTAAATTAAGTGACCATCTCAAAAAATCTGTATATATGTATACCTATTATCTTTTTAAAAAAAGAAAATACATATACAAAAAAAATTTGACAAAATATGTGATCATCTCATAAATTGTTTCTTCTTAAAAAAAATGTTTCTATATGTATTTGTATTATCTTTTTTTTTTTTACAAAATATGTATATGTATTATCATTACTAATTCAGATATTTTGAGTTCTATAATAACTATTTCTACAAAATAATTTGCAACACGTAAGTTATTAAATAGTAATATCATTAGCATTGAGCAAAGGAAAATGTTAGGGTCATACCCTCTAACACATTCTTTTAACGCATTCCAATAAAAATTAGTGTTAGAAGTCTCACATCGAGTATATCAAAGTGTTTGATGTGGTACTTAAACCATGAGATTATCCCACCTATTGGACTAGTCTTTTGGGTTGGGCTCTCCTTATGGACTCAAGTCCTAACAATTGTTACTTTCATTGAGAGTTGGACCACGGAAAGGGCTACCTATAGGCTGGATTAAGGTGTTTCACCGAATACTGATAGGTGAGTGAAGCCGCCAAAAAGGAAAGGGCTACGTTGGCTCTTAAATGGCGTGACTATGTTAGGAGTCCCACATTGAGTATATCAAAGTGTTTTATGTGGTACTTAAACCATGAGATTTTCCTACCTATTTGACTAGTCTTTTGGGTTGGGCTCTCCTTATGGACTCATGTCCTAACAATTGTTGCTTTCATTGAGAGTTGGACCACGGAAAGGGCTACCTATAGGCTAGATTAAGGTGTTTCACCGAGTACTGATAGGTGAGTGAAGCCGCCGAAAAGGAAAGGGCTACCATCGGGTCACTGCCGATAGAGTGAAAGCAACCGTGGACGTCAGCTCTTAAAGGGCGTGGCAATGTTAGGAGTCCCACATTGAGTATATCAAAGTGTTTGATGTGGTACTTAAACCATGAGATTCTCCCACCTATTGGCCTAGTCTTTTGACTTGGGCTATCCTAATGAGCTCAAGTCTTAACAATTAGCCACATCATCCATTCTTTTTATTCCTTTATCCTGTTACACACTTTTCAAGTTGCTAAACTTACAAAAATTAGTGCAATTGTTTTTTCAAATCTGACATTTTTGCAGAGATACCATAATATGTTGGCAGTGAACCATCACCATATTTCATTTTCTTCCACTTCTCCCTATTCTCGTTCCCAATTTCAATTCCTTTTTTCAACTCCAATTTCTAACGACCACCCCTATTCTCACAAAATGAAAGAATAAGAAAATCATAGTGAATCTGGTGATGGTGGGCGTAGAAACGAGTATTGGAATCATGGGTACCAAATTGGGGATGATGACATTCTACCATGAGTCTTTAATGAAGGAAACATCGTCAAAGGTGTTCTTCAAAAGGGGTCTATATGGGACCGCAAATTAAAGCAAGATCCAAAATGGGTTTCCAGAGTCGTCTCTTTCTCTGCAAATAAAAGTTACTGGTGGAAGGGGGTGAACAAAAAGAATGTTTTTTTTACTTAAACTCTTGGTACCGATGGCAGGTTAAATACATAAAAAGAAGTGGTGATGTGGCTAATTTTTATTGGAGTGTGTTAAAGAGTGTGTTAGAGAGTGTCACCTTAGCATTTCTCGCAAAGGGAAATACTTGAGATTGTAAACACTCACTACTACATAAATGAGATTTCAAATCGGTTGGAATCAACTTTTCACATCGGGTGGCATCCGATGTAAATAAAGATGATGTTGTATGTCCACAACTTTTCACAATGGGCATTAAGCCGTTGTGATATGTTCTTTTCCACATCGGGCAGCCAATCACTGATTTGACATATGATCAATTAAACAAAAACAATGGATTTCACATTGTATGTCCCATAGAAACTGGTGTGAAATAGTACTATACTATTGTTTATTAGAAAATTAAAGACTTTTTAACATCTATAAATTAAAATTGTTCTTTATGTGTCTTTATAATTGAGTATTGTAGGAATTTTTTCATTTTTAACACTGCCAAAAATATCACCCTATTCATGTTGTAACTATGGAAAATGGGTGAAACGGTGCTTCGGCTAAACCCTAGCAGAGCGCTTCTGCTATATTTCCTAAGTCAAAACGGGTTTTCATTCTCAAACTCAAGATAAGTTGGCTGCGTTGTGAATCCTAATTTGAATTTATGACCCAAGAAATATGCGTTCCACAACCAACAACTAAATGCAGATGAATTCATTTTAAATAAACCATAATATATTTTATATCTAGTACTTGTATTTGTTTCTAATATTATCTTGTATGTATTGTGTTATGATTTGGCCATAATGTTTTTAATTTCTTGTTATAGAAATTAATTGGCGGAGTGGATGATGTTGTCGAGAATATGGTGTCGCAAACACCTAGTGGTCGGATTGGAGAACCTAAAGATATTTCAGGATTGGTTGTTTTTCTTTGTCTTCCAGCTGCATCACACATCACTGGACAAATTATAGCTGCAGATGGAGGTTTCACTATTTAAGCTTAATATTTTAAAACTATTAGTAATTTTTTTGAAACAACTTGAAACTTCAAGTGGTTATGATCTTTGTTGCAATAAGTTGTGTATTTTTTATTTTAAGATTTAGGATTTCAGTCATGCTATTATTTATGATTTCTTTTATTCGTTGCCTTGGACGAATGCATGTATGTCTAAATGAGAAGAAGTTTATTTCTTCTTATGTCACATGAATTTATCTTGTTTTCATAGTAACAAATAAGTACTCACCTCAACTAATTTATATTTTGAATATTGATTGCATGTTCATAGAAATAAAATGGCTGACCCGTCTTACTTTTCACCACTGCTCGTTGTTTTTTTCTCTAATTTGAATTTACAAACACGACTCCTATAGTACAAATCCAATTATAGCCAACAAAATCTTTAGCTTATTCGTCCCATTATGGCTACAAGTATGGAATCAAACAAATTCCATTCCTACTATTATAAAACTAAGAAAACTAAAGATATTTTCATTAGATTGAATAATGGAGTACAAGAGAGTATATATACAAAGTGAATTGTACTACCAATCTACTAATATTGTACTACATTACAATTACTTGTACTGCTAGTATTTGTAGAATGTACTACACTATGATTACTTCTACTTCAAGCAACATGTGTCTCTTCCTCATTTGTTGGAGCAAACTCATGGTGTAATATCCCCCCCACAAGTTGGAGGTTGATATATATTAATCATCCCCAACTTGGACATAAGATTGTTGAATGGTTGAGGAAGAAGGGATTTAGTAAAGAAGTCTGCAGCTTGATCTTTATGATGAAATAGACATCAATTTGAAAACACCTGCTAGAACCTTGTCTCTGACTATGTGGCAGTCAATTTCTAAATGTTTGGTGCGCTCATGGAATACTGGGTTAGCTGCTATGTGAATAGCACTAAGATTGTCACAATATATCACTGGCTTCTTAGTGCAATGAATCTTCAAGTCTTGTATCAAGTACAACAACCATTACATTTCACAAGAAGCTGAAGCTAGAGCTCTGTATTCAGCTTCTGAAGAAGACCTTGAAACTGTAAGCTACTTCTTAGTTCTCCATGAAATAAGAGATTTTCCTATGAAGAAGCATTGACCAGATATGGATCTTCTGGTGTCTTTACATCCTGCCCAGTCAGCATCTGAAAAACCTTGAATGTGTAAATCTGAGTCTCTAGGGAAGAATATGCCAGAGCCTGGACAACCCTTTAGATACTTTAGAACTCTCATGCCAGCATTGTAATGAGTTTGTGAAGGATTGGTCAAAAATTGGCTGAGTTGTTGTGTTATAAAGGTTGTGTCAGGTCCAGCGGTATTCAGATATAGCAATCTGCCTATAAGTCTCCTATATGATGGAATATCAAGGTAACAAGGACTAGAATCATGGTGTAATTTGACAGTTGGGTCAGATGGTGTGGAAACAGGTTTGGCACCTATCAAGCCCGAGTCATCAATGAGATCTAGACTGTACTTTCTTTGGCAGAGAGAAATTCCCTTTGAAGAATGACCAACTTCAAGGCCTAAGAAGTATTTGAGTTGGCCCAAATCCTTAATTTTGAATTTATCATGAAGTATGGATTTGATAGTGGTGAATTCAGTAGTGTAGTTGCCAGCTAAAATAACATCATCAACATAAACAAGAATGACTGTGAAAGTGGTGGCTGTTTGTTTGATGAATAAAGAGTGATCAGATGAAGCTCAAACATAGTTGTTTTGAAGCAAAATGGAAGTGAGTTTCTCATACCATTTTCTGCTTGCTTGCTTGAGGCCATAAAGAGATTTGTGAAGTTTGCAGACCTGATTAGGATGAGAATGAGAAACGCCAGGTGGGATGAGCATATAGACATCTTCCTGAAGATCTCCATGCAGAAATGCATTATTGACATCAAGTTGATGAAGATGCCAGTTATTGATGGATGCCAAAGCAAGCACAACTCCGACTGTAGTGAGTTTTGCAACTGAAGAATATGTGTCAAAGTAGTCTGACCCTTCAATCTGGGTGTAACCTTTAGCCACCAATCTAGCTTTGTATCTTTCAATGGAGCCATCAGCATGATGCTTGATTTTGTATATCCATCTACAACCAATAGGTTTGATGTTATCAGGAAGATCAACAATTTCCCAAGTGCCAGTTTTCTCAAGAGCAATCAACTCAGTTTGCATGGCTTCCCTCCAACAATCAAGTTTACTTGCCTCAGCATAGGTTTTTGGTTCAACATGGTGTAAAAGAGACAAAGCAAGAGAAGAATGAGAATGAGACAAATGAGCATATGAAAAATAGTTAGAAATGGAATAATTGCTAGATGGTGTAATAGAGTTGTTATTAACAGCAGTAGAACAAACAAAATCCTTAAGGTATGTAGGGGTTTGTTTGAGTCTAGATGAAGTTCTAAGGGAAATCAGGGGTGGTGGTGGAGGGTTGGTGGAAACAGTAGGATGAACAGAAGAATCATCTATGTCAGAAGAAGTGTTGACAGGAGGGTCATCAAATGAAGAAATGACAGGAGTGGAAACTGAAGGAAAATAGTTCCATGATGTAGAAGAAGGAGCAACAGGTGTGTAAGGGAGAATATGTTCATGAAAAGTGACATTCTTGAAATGAAAATGGTGTGGTCATGTAAATCAAGTAAAACATAGCCTTTATATCCCGACTTGAAACCCATGAAAACAAATTTTCTAGCTTTAGGTTGCAATTTGGTTCTATGAGATTGTAAAGTGGAAGCAAAGCATAAACTGCCAAAAACTTTGAATACATTAGAGTTAGGAATATCATCATATAACATTTGAAATGGAGATTTGTGTTGTAAAAGGGGTGTGGTAACTCTGTTGATAAGAAAAACTACATGAAGGACAACATATGACCAATAAGGTTTTGGTAGTTTGGACTGAAAAAGCAAGGCTCTTCCTACATTGAGAATGTGCTGATGTTTTCTTTCCACTCTAGCATTTTGTTGTGGGGTTTCAACACATGATTTCTGGTGGAGAATGTCTTTAGAAGCATAAAATGCAGGGAGATTGAATTTAGGGTCATTGTCAGTTCTAATGGTTTTAGGGGTAAAATGATATTGAGTTTCAATAAGAGTAATAAAGTTCTGAACATGCAAGGAGACATCAACTTTAGATTTAAGCAACACTATCCAAACATATCTGCTATAGTCATCAATAATAGTTAAGAAATACTTATGGCCATGAAGAGAAGGAATAACAAGGGGACCCCAAATATCAAGATGAAGCAATTCAAATTTAGCAGAAGCATGAAAAGAACTATTTGAAAAGGGAAATTTCTTATGTTTAGCAAAGTGGCAAATGTCACATACTGCTTTATTATTAACAATGATATCAGGATACAACTTGTGCATATGATGTAGTTTCTGATGAGATAAATGGCCAAGTTTAAAATGCCATAAAGCAGACAAAGGAATGGATGAACTAGAATCTAAACTAGATACATAAACTTTATTTATGGATTTATTACAAAGAGGAAATTGAGAATCTAAATTGGTTGATAGCTACAATTTGTAAAGGCCATCATGAAGTTCACCCAAACCAATCATCCTCATGTATGTCAAATCCTGTATAACACATCCAGTTTTGTGAAAGTGAACATCACAAGATAATGATTTAAGGATTTGAGAAACATAAATGAGATTAACTTTGAATTGAGGTGAAAAGAGAACATGTGAAATGTAAAAATGTGGAGAAAATTGAACAGTACCAGCTTGATGGACACTAACAGTTTGACCATTAGAAAGATTAACATGCATAGGTGAGATATCATAAATGGTACTAAAAAATTGAATGGAAAATGTGTTCATTAGAACCAGATTCAATAAGCCATATGGGATTAGAGACATGTAGAGAGTTAGAAGAAATGGTATTTATACCTGATGAAGCATTAGGTTGAGAAGTGATATGATTGGAACTGACAGGAGGAAATGCTGAGGAAATTAAACTTGATTGCTGAAGTAAGGACACAAGATGAGTGTATTGCTCTTGAGTTATACCAGCACTTGAAGAAGATGAAGAAGCCTCAGCAACAATATTCATAGGCTTAACATCAGATACTTCATGAGAAGAAGCATTAACAGAGGGTTTTGGCTTGATGAAAGGAAAAAATCCATGCTTCTGATAGCAGGTTTCCACAGTGTGATTGGTGCGATGGCAGAAGGAACAATACCTAGAGCCTTTACCACCAAAGGTGTTCTTGCCACGCCTATAGCTTCTGGTAGCATCAGCAGCATTTACCAGGATGTTAGAATCATCAATACGGGTAGGAGAAAAAATTTGCGCATTGTTACTTTCCTTTTGAAAAACAAGGGAATACACTTTATTGATGGAAGGAAGAGGATCCATCAATAACACTTGAGTTTTCACAACTGAAAATTGATCATTTAAGCCAGTTAAAAATTGTATAACTTGATCCTCCAAACGAAAATAGTGTGCAGAACGCATGGCTTCACATCTGCATTGATGAATGCAAGTGCAGAGAGGCATAGGTCTATGAGAATTGAGCTCTTCCCATAGAGTTTTCATCTCTGTGAAGTAATCAATGAAAGATTTGGAACCTAGTTTGAGATTGTTAATAGCAGAGCACAACATAGAAACACGAATTCTATCAGCTTTGGAGAATCTATCCTTGAGTTCTTCCCAAACATCAATGGCGCGCACATGAAAGATGATAGTCTGTGCGATTTGGGGAGAAACAGAATTAATAATCCAAGAATGAATAAGATGATTGCATCTTTCCCACGCAATTCGATTCAAATCTTCATCATCAGGTTCAGGAGTGGATCCATCAATGAATGCAAGCTTGTTTCTGGCGCCAAGTGCTCGTTGCATGGATCTGCTCCAAGCCAGGTAATTGGAACCGGTGAGAAGAGGCGTAACCGTCACTGTGTTAGGACCTTCACTAGGATGAAAGTAAAAAACAGAATCAGTGTTAACTTGAGGTTGTTGGCGAACCATGATGAATCAACAAAGGTGAAGAAGAAGGAGAGAAATCTGGAAAATTGAAGAGAAAAGGAGAATAACGAAGAATTCACACGAATTCAACGTGAAAACAGAGAAAAGGAAGTAAAATATGCGAAGAAGGAAGCTTCAAGAACGCACAACAATGGCAGAAGCTTCAAGCTCGCACAACAATGGCGGAAGCTTGTAACTGAATCGTAACAAACTTTCTCAAAGAGAAAGCTTCTGATACCATATTATGAAACTAAGAAAACTAAAGATATTTTCATTAGATTGAATAACGGAGTATAGAATTGTACTACCAATCTACTAATATTGTACTACATTACAATTACTTGTACTGCTAGTATTTGTAGAATGTACTACACTATGATTACTTCTACTACAAGCAACAGGTGTCTCTTCCTCATTTGTGAGAAGTATCGTATAATCAGGGTCGTCTTCAACAATTCGGAGGCCCCGTTGTAATTTAAAGAATAATAATATTTTTTTGGGTGTTGAACCTAGGACATCACACCAATCAGCACTTCCCCATCCACTAGACCAATGCAACAACTCATGTAATATATTCACGCAGCAAGTCTATATTGATTTTTTCAAGGCCTTATACATAAAAATAAAAAAAATAAAAAAAAAATTGGGCCCCCAAAATTTGGAGGCCCTATGCCATGGGCCTGGATGCTCTTGCTTTGGGCCGGCCCTGCGTATGATGTTATGGTGACGTAAACATGATTGGTGCTAGTATACACAATGGTATCGAGATATATCATGATCAATGAGATGCATGATCTGATGATATAAGGATGCAGATATGATTGATGCTAGAGTGATGCGAATATGATTGATGCCAATGTATGAAATTTGTTAAGATATTCAGAAATAGTCGAGATGAGATGCATAGTTTGAATGCTAGTGTAATGCAAACATGCATGGTTGATACAAGAGTAGTGCAAAGATGATTGATTTAAGATGCATTGTCATGATTTGAATGTGTGTGATGCAAATTCTCAAAGAGCACACATGAGTTTTTTTTTTATTTTTGTTTTTAAACTTTATTCATTTTTAAATACAAGATAATGCACTGACGTCGTTTGCTGAGAAATATGATTATTGTGCCAAAAGAGAATTTATGGACCTAATCATGTCCTTGAAAAAATTTGATTTGGAAACCAATATTTGAATTTGGGATCATGCAAACTCAAGCTTGACTTATGCATATTTTCACTCAATTGTTGTGATTTGTTCATTTTGAAAATTGTAATCTGCAACATGGATGAGTGTTTCCTTCTTGAGAAAGAATTGACTAACTATAGTTTTGACTACAATTATCAACCAATTATCAACAACTTAGTCTTTTCCTTTGACTGGAATACTTTAAAAATTCAATCTTTTGGTCTAAGTTGTTAATTGAACTGTTAGGTCATGTTGTTGAACTAATGTTTTCTTTCCTTGAAAAAATGTTTAAAGAAATGAGTTTGTTTGATTGAAGTTTGCGATGATGAAACTAAAAGAAGATTTACAGTAATCATCAACTTGAAGATTTTTGTGATGACCAAATCGAAAGAAGATTTAGAGTAGTAATTGACTTTTAAATTTTTGCAATTATCAAATCAAAAATGGATTTGGAGTAATCACCGACTTTGAAAATTATGTAGCAATAGAATCAAAGGTGGGTTCGACACATTCACTACTTTATTATTATTTTAGAAAAATATATCGAAAAATTGATTATGATCAGTTTGATTGGTTTTATAAGTGGTTTTGAGAACAAGCAAGTTGTATAACTTGTGTCCCGACAACTTGAGGATTAAAGAGATGTACATCTAATTAATCCTCTTCAAATTATTTGTTTAAAAGTGAGTTTGAGAACCAGCAAATCGTAAAGTCGTACAACTTGTGTCTTGACAACTCAAAAATTAAAGAGATGTACTGTCAATTAATCCTCTTACCATGATTTGTTTTAAAAGTGTGTCTAAGAACGAGCAAGTCGTACAACTTGTGTCCTAACTTGAGATTTAAAAGATGTACATCCAACTAATCCTCTTAGATGATATGTTTTGGAAATGAGATTTAGATCGATCAAGTTGTACAACTTGTGTCCTAACAACTTGAGATTAAAAAGATGTACATCGAGTTAAACTAATTTTTTATTAACATTTATTTGTCTTGGTTTAAAATTTTGTTACATCAACACTAAAAAAATGAGATTATTAGTTAGAGGCAATATATACAGTCATGTGTAAGCTCAAAGATTCTAAACTCGAGGAAAGGCATTATGTTAGCCTAAATAAATAAAATGAAACAACATAATGGGTATTACTAAGAAGTAAGAAACATACCAAAAATAGAATAACAGATAAAGAAGAAGAGATCTGAAATCTAGTCTAGAAGCATTTTAAGTCTTCAACAAAACAACATAAACAACAAACTTGAGAAGAAAATGCGGACCATCATGGAAGAAGATGGAGGTTGTATGCACATGGCGGCGATGACAACCCTTTGGAGCAATGACCATGGGGGTCAATAGCTGCGGTGTAGATGGGTTTGACGGTGGTGCTGCACGAGATGATGATGGCGGAGTATTGTTGAGTTGCGGTGGCTTGATAGTTGGGCTTGTGAGAGGTTTCCTTCTTCTGAATTATTGTCTCTTTCGATGTTTTGGTTGGAAATGGCGGCGATATCTCCCTTCTCTATTTAACTTTGTTATGTTTCTTCTTTTGGGTTCCTTGCTCTCTCAAAGACATATTTCATATGCATTTGTTTTGTTTTGTGATGGTGAGAAGGGTTCCTTGCTACTGTTTCTTTATTTGAAAATGGGTGATGGTGGATTAGAGATGGATGAAAATTGATTCACCATGTATGTGACGCAAGGTCACATAGTAATTTTTTCATCTTACAAAGAAAAAGAAAACCATAAATGAGAGAAATTTGTTTAAGAGAGTTTTGGATAAGCACTCTTGTGAAATTTCTCAATTGATCATTTTACTTATGATTCTTTTGAATATTTCTCTCTATTTACTGTGTTTATTTTGGATAGAGAAAGCTGAGAGGTGAAAGCACTCTCGTGAAATTTCTCAATTGATCATTTTACTTGTGATTCTTTTGTATTCTCTCTATTCACTGTGTTTATTTTCAAGTACACAGTATGGAGGTAGTTTTTCTCAACATCTAACTAACCAACAAACTAGTAAAACTAACTAACCGTCAATATAGGACGTTATGAACTCAACATTTTAAACTTTAAGTTTTCATACTTTCACTATAAGTAAACTATTATAATTGGCTAAATTGAATTACAACTCACAACAAAGTCGTGGATGACACCATCGATTTTGTTAATTTCAAAACTAAAACAATAGAGTAAGCAAAAAAATCGACGCAGTAGAGTAAGTCTTATAGTTAGCATAACCTAGGTTTTTGTATAGTAATTAAAATGTACACTATACTAAAAATATTACTAAATTAATCCTTATAGTGTGTTGTTTTTTTCTTTTGATCAAATAATATGAAAATCTAACTACTAAATTACTTGACAAAAAAATATTATTAAATCAACCGCTCAATTTATTTTTATTTTTTTGAAAAACAAATCAACCACTCAATTGAGTTCAAAGAGTTTGTTTTATATATAAACTTCGTTGAAAGAATTTTACTATTTTTGGTAAACTTTAATTAAATAAATTATCTTTTGAATTATTTTAATAAAAGTCCACTTTTAAGCTTTTCGGAGGTCCATAGTAGACAAACAAGTTTTATGATAACAAAATCCAGCAAAATTCTTTCACAGGAAATATATCTTGAATTCTATCTTCATATGTATTTATTTCCAACCACACAATCATAACTTTCAATTTTGTTTCCTCCAAGTCATCTGAAACCCTCCCACCTCTAACTGGCTGAAAGTTAATACAGATGGAGCGGTCACTAAAAATCCGGCAAAAGCTGCTTGTGGGGGAATATTTCGTTCATCTGAAGGTTTCACAAGAGGTTGCTTTGCCCAGAATCTCACAACTGACTCGGCTTCTACTGCAGAGATATTCAGCGCCATCCTTGCCATCGAAATAGCCCATAGTAACAACTGGCAGCATATCTGGCTAGAAACAGATTCAATGCTCCTGATGTTGGCTTTCAAAAATCATCATATGATACCTTGGTCTCTTAGGAACAGGTGGATTAATTGCATAGAGGTAACAAAGAATATGAACTTCATGGTGTCCCATATTCATAGGGGAGGTAATGTATGTACCGATGCATTAGCTAATTTAGGTTTAAATATTCAAGGTTTTGTTTGGTGGGAGGAGGTTCCTAGCAACATTAGACAGGAAGTGGTTAAAAACATGTTGGGAATGCCCAACTATAGATTCACCACCTTCTGAAAAGGTTTGGGATATATCCCACTTTTCTTTTTGTATGTTATTATTTTTATTTGAATGAATGTGGGTAGTGCTCTCTGTATTACTCTTTGTTAAAAAAAAAAAAAAAAAACTTTCAATTTTGTTTGTATCCAACAAAGATATGGCAGAAACAAAGTTGAGCAGCTTCAAAGATAAAAAATGGTCACTCCAAGGAATGACAGCTCTAGTGACTGGTGGAACCCGAGGCATAGGGTCAGTTCTCTAATGCAAAAATCTTAATCTCTAATAAGGACATGTAATGCAATTTATCATGTTAATTTTATTTTTGTTTTTTTTCTTTTTGGGAATAATCAATCAGGTATGCAATTGTGGAAGAGTTAGCAGAATTTGGGGCAAGTGTGCATATATGTGCACGAAATCAAGATGATATTAACAAATGTTTGGAAGAGTGGAAATGCAAAGGATTTTGTGTGACAGGATCAACTTGTGATTTATTATTCCGTGACCAACGTGAAAGATTGATGGAAACTGTTGCTTCAATCTTTCAAGGAAAACTCAATATTCTAGTAAGATTTAATCATTTAAACTTGATTTTGGAAACAAATTAAAAAAAAATCATTTTCAGTGTTGGTAGACTGGTAGTCAAGTGATTTATACAAAATTCTTACTAACTTGCATTAACAAAATTTTATGTTCAAATTCGGATTCAAAAGAAAGCAAGCAAATAAATTTTTCCGATTTTTTTAATTGATTATGTATGTTTATTTGATGCTTGAATTTCTCAACTGTAGGTAAACAATGCTGGGATATTCACTCCTAAAGCCATCATAGATTATACTGATGAAGATATAGCATCTACAATTGGTACCAATTTTGTGTCTGGTTACCATTTGTGCCAATTTGCACACCCTTTTCTAAAAGCATCTGGATATGGAAGCATAGTATTCATATCCTCAATTTCAGGTCTCAAAGCCTTGCCTCTTGTTTATGTCTATGCAGCCTCTAAAGGTAATTTTAATTATGGTTAATATGTCTTTACGCCTGTAATTTAGGCGAGTTTTGATTTACCCTCTGTAAAAAAAAGTTTAGATTTCAACCCTGTAATTTAAGATTTTTTCGTTTTAGACCCTGAGGTCATCTTATTGGACAAAATGCTGACGTAACATGTTGACTGTGCATATCTGATTATGTGGCACGCAGACAGTATAATAAATTTTGTTTTATATTTTTTTTAACGGGCACATGTGGCATCTTGCCTATTTTTTAAAAATAAAAAATAAAAAAATAATATAAATGAAGTTATTTTAATTTAAAAATAAAAAATCGTAAAAAACAATATATTTTAGAAGAAAAAAACAGAATTTTGTAAAAAAAATTAAAAAATTCTGGAATTTCATTTTAAAAATAAAAAAAAATTTAGAAAATAAAATTCGAAATTAAAAAAAGTTCAGGAAAATAAAAAATTGTAAAAATAACATAGAAAAATCAGAAATTTTGATTTTATGAAAAATATTTTTAAAAAAAAACCAGGAATTTTTTACTACGAAAAATATTTTCCAAATTTTTTATTTTTTGTATAAAAATGAAAATCAAACGTTTTAATTTTGAAAGAAATATCTGATCGAATTATATTTTCTAATTATTTTCGAAAATTTTGAAATACATTAAGTTCCAGAAGTTTTCATTTTCGTAAAAAATGATTATTATTTTTCTAATATTTTATAAAAATTCTAGAATAAAATGTTCGAAAAAAATATTTGAATTTTTTTTTTAAAAAAAAAAATTCTGAATTTGTTTTTGATTTTTCTAATTTTTTAAATTTCAAAAAAAAAAAATCTGATATTTTCAATTTTGAAAAAAATAATATGAATTTTTTCTATTTTTAAAATTAATTTTCAGTTTTTTTATTTTTAAATTAATATAAATGAAAATAAAAAAAATTAAAACAAAATTAATTATACAGTTAGTGTGCCACGTCATCATGTTTGCACAGTCAGATGACCTCAGGTATTAAAACGAAAGAATCTTTAAATTAGAAGGTCTATTTCGAAAAAATCTTCAAATTACAAGGTTGAAATCTAAACTTTTTTTTTACAGGAGGTAAATCGAAACTCGCCCAAATTACAGGGGTAAAGACATATTAACCCTTTAATTATATATCTTCATATTATATCCTGTAACTTGGAACTTTGCAGTAGATAATTAGTATTCTCAATATGATAAAATTCTATTTCTATCTATGTAGGAGCCATGAATCAATGTACCAAGAACTTAGCATTGGAATGGGCAAAGGATAATATTCGTCCTAATGTTGTGGCACCTGGGCCTGTGATGACCTTAATTTTGGAGAATGCAATGGTATGATTTATTCATGATAGCAATTTACCTCTTCACTTAGTTTGGCAAGTGACAAACCAAGTGTTCATATATTGAGAAGGGAGTAGATAATAATATCAAAATATTGAGAATAAATTAAAATTAAATGAGTATATGTATATAAATAAACAAAATATTTCCCTTCAAAATAATTAGTCGGGTCATAATTTGCATATGTTAATATTGTTTTATGGTTTTGCTAAATTGCCATGCCTAATTTGGCCTAATTTGAACTTTTTTATTCTTTTATGCTTTAGCTTTAATGCTTATAATCTCTATTATAATTTCTCTTGTTATAGAAATTAGGTTCCGGATGGGATAATGCTGTCAAGGATACAGTGTCTCAAACACCTAGTGGTCGGATTGGAGAACCTAAGGATATATCAGCATTGGTTGCTTTTCTTTGTCTTCCAGCTGCATCACACATCAGTGGACAAATTATAGCAGCAGATGGAGGCTTCACTATTTAAGCTTAAAATTTTAAAATTATTGCTAATTTTTTCACAACAACTTAAACTTCAATTGCTATTATCCTTGCTGCAATAAGTTTTGTATTTTTCTTTTCAAAGAGTTTAGGATTTCAGTCATGCTTTTATTCATGCTTTCTCTTATTTATGTTTTCTCTTTTTTGTTGCCTTTGACTAATGCATGTATGTCTAATGTTAGGTGATAGTCGGATTTATGCAAGTGTGTCAAATCGTTTGTTAAGTCATAAAGTGTAAGTAGAATATCGTATTCACATTGATTGTCGTTTCAATTATGCAATTCACGTTACTTATTTAGGAACGAGAATATAAATAAAACAATTAAAATAAAAGATAAAAGGTATACGAGTTTTGCAATTTAGTCTGTTTGCAGTAGAGCAAGAGTTTAGAAGTAACATGTTTTGATTACAGAGTGTTATCGACGGTAGTTCTACAAACGTGCGGTTCTATCTCATCTACCTGAGCAAGGATTTTAGAAGAATAAGCTACTAAGCTGATTTAAATTTCGGGTTGTAATGTTTTCGCTAATTATTGTTTCTGTTATCTTAGTTTCTTCCCGATTCTGAAGGCTTGTGCCAATATTATGTATGTCACCTTCCTAATTACCGTTTATCTCAGGGCGATTTGCCAGGAAAAGCAAAGTCTTACGAACAGTAAAATTAAGGCTTAAATGCACTTTTGATCCCCCTATTTTAACTTAATCGGAATTTTAATCCCCCTATATTTTCAAAACCACTATTTTTGTCTGCATATTTTACATTTTTTTGGGTTTTTTTAATCCCCCGCCAATTTTAATGATTTGTCATTGTCATTGCCATTAATAACGTGGCGGTGTGTTGCCTAATTAAGTTTCCATGTTATTTACAGGAATAATTAATTGCTTACAAAAGGTAAAAACTAATTGATTAATAATTATAAAATAAAAATTGAATTAAATTATAATAAGAAAATAATCAGGTTTGATAACATGAACCCTAAAATAGTGGTTTTGAAAATAGTAATTTTGAAAATAGGGGGATTAAAATTCAGATTAAGTTAAAATAGGGGGATCAAAAGTGCATTTCAGCCTAAAATTAAATAGAATGCCCAAAATAAATGAATATAAATTTTAAAGTAAAAATATCCAACAAACAGAATAGAGGTTCATAGTAGAATCATAGCCTTGAAAGATTTAGTTACTCATGGTAACTAAAGACAAATTACGAAATAAATAAAACATACCCTAGAGACTTAGAGTGAGGAGGGAGACTCCTCCCTGAAACTCCTAATGTTTTCCTTCCTCTTGAACCGCTTCATTCTGAATTAAAAATTATGAACGAGAGGAGTGATATTTATAGGGAAAGTTTCCACCTAAAGTTGGCTTAAAAACCGAGCTTTTTCCTCTTAAAAGTAGCAAGAAGTAGTTCTGCCTTGCTCTTCCAACACTTGGGCCGCATGGCTGGGAGCCCAAGTGTACTTTTTCCACACTTGGGGCGCCTGGATCATGCTTGGGGTGCCACAGTGTATTTTCCTACATGTAATGCTTGTTTCTTCGTCTTTTTTGGGTGTTTGCATCCATATGAGATGTCTTCGGACTTGGGAACAAAATTCTTCCCTTTGTAATATCTTCAGAGATATCTTGAATCTTCGTTCATGGTCTCCATAAAAGTCTTCACAAGTCCACAAGTTTTAAAATATTTTGCTTTGCCGATTTGCATGATTTCTTGGTGAATTACATCAAAACACCATATAATTGCTATGTTTCAGGAAATGTAGAATTATATGACTCAATTATAGAAAACATTACAAAATATCATGAAATCATAGGCAATTGTTCTAATACTTTTCTACTCTAGATGAAAAACTAACTGAAAATGACTGAAAAAATGTTAAGAATAATGTATCCTATCATTACAACCTCAAACAAAAACTGTTACTTTTCCTCAAGTAACAAAAAAATAAAAATTGTATTCTTTGCATTTTTTCAAGGAAAACATACATTACCGCAGAGGTTTCTCATATCGTCATTCGACCCATTAACAGACTTTACTCAATATAGAAAGAATTATAGTAGAAGAATGGATTGAATACAGACTTGACTCATATACACACTTGACTCAATAAGACTTTAGTTTCACCTTGAGTTTTATAGAGCCAAATCTAAATCTTCATTTTGTTGGCACAAATTTTCCAAGCTTGCTTATTATCATTAAGACAATAAAGATATATATTTTATCTTAACCAAAATTGTCCTTACATTATTATCTCATTAGTATATTGCTCCTAGAACTAATTTTTACATCATTCTAAACTAATATTCATTTTTTGAATTTTTATGACATTTTTCTTGATTGTCTTAAAGGTGTGAAATACCTGTATCTACCAATGGCTAATCTCCACCCAAGAATCTTATTGGAAACCTTGAATGGGATCTCCAATTCCAACCACAATTTATTTAATTATAAGATTTAAACATAAGATATAGGTCGAGATATCTGAGTTTAATTCCATTCAGATAGAATTAATATAACGTCTATGTTCATTTGTCTGTTATGAAAGGTTAGCTAGGAAATAAAAAATAATAATGAAAGGTTAACAAACAAGAATGATCTCTAATTATAATTATTATAAGTTCGAATCATCAATTCCATGAGCTGAAGGGACAAACATGCAACGTCAATGTTTAATGGTGATATTTAATAATTAATATAATTTTGATGAAGGATTTCATATAATAAAATAAACATTAAAATCTATTTAATTGACGTAAAATAGCATGACATTTTTTACTATATAAAATATCAAACAATTGTACATTTGTAATTATATGTGAAGGTGAAAAATGACTGAAATTTTCAAATTTATTTATACTACGGTCCTTTTTGCTTCCATATTTATCATTGTAGTCAATGTTGGTGGTACGATCATTTTTCGTAATTTTTAATTGAATTTTTTATTTATCTTATACACAATCGGTCACCCTTTTTTAGTAAAATTTCTTAATTCTTATTTCACATTGCAGGAAAATGTGTTTCTGACGCCGAGTGTAGAAGAGAATATGATTGTCCCATTTTCTTTTCAATGAGGTGCTTTGAAAATGAATGTTTTTGCGTGTAAACACCCTAAACCTTTAATTCAATAAATCAACCTTTAATTTAGTAAATTATGAAAATAATTCAATTATTTAGAGTTTAGATGCTACACCTTCTATTAATCCAAATCATGCATAAATAATTAAAACTCGCAACGGAATAATATCATAATATCTCAACATATAATAGAAACTCAAAATAGCCATGTCCAATGTATCATAATACATCACCAAGTAAAAGCAAATAGGCAGGCGGTCAACCAAACGACCATTAGGGGTTAGATTATTGTTGTCTCGATTTCGGGGTGTCAAGTCATTAATTAGGCTTGAACCTTTCAATCATTGACATTCTCTATTTTTTCTTGGGAAGGGCAAAATTGAGAAAAAACCCTTATTAAGACTCGAGGCTCGGGGTCGTATTCGCTACGGGAAGGTGTTAGGCACCCGTAGCGACTAATTTCTTAAACTCATGTTTTCGCTTTACTTTTAATTTTATTGAAAGAAAAGTTTGCCTATTTGAGGAAAAAAAAGGAGGGAGAGGACTTTGGTTTTATTTTATTATTATTTTTTTTTATTTGAATTGAGGGAGTCGTGAAACTCCTTGCCTACATACCTCTTTTAGAGGATCAAATCCAATGTAGTTCGTTCTAAAAAAAAAAAACTTTGCGAGTTGAATTGCTTTTAACTTTGAAAAATGGTTTTAGAAGAAGATGCGGGGCCGTGAAGGCTCTAGAAAAGAAGGCGAGGTTGGTTCAATTTTAAAAAATGTTAGTCTAAAGTTGATTATTTCATTGAGTTTTTATTTAAGAAAAAGAAGTAAAATGGTGGAGTTTTGACTCCGGGTTGTACTAAAAGATTTGAGTTAAGATGTTGTTGTTTTTTTTTGGAGAAAAGATTTTCTAAGAGTCGCGTCACCTAATCATACATCTAATCGTTATGCATACACCGTGTGTGCGTGTCAGTGTCCGTGTCAGTGTACATCACTAAAGTCCATTGTTCGTTTACATTTGACCTAATTACATGCTATGGTCTTTGCGAGGAATTTAAAAACAAAAGCTATTCTAAAATTATTACATAAGAATTCTAAGAGAAATTACATGAAATCTAAGGAAAGGAAAGTGCCGGAATGAATGCTTATGAGATGCATGAGAAATGAAACACACGGTTAGTGAGCAAAATATGTAGTGGTAATAATAAAGAATGAACAAGAAGTGACTAATGAAATAACAAGAGACAATGGTAAAGCACATATTAAAGGAGTGATGGAAACAATAGCCAAAAATAAAGGTAAATGCACAAGATTCTAACCACAAAATCTATCTAAACACGTGACCTATAATTTCTACCATAACACAAATTTGGGAGCCAATTTCAAGCACAAGAATGGGTATTTACAAAGCGTGGTTTGTGTTCAAAAATTATCACACATTTAGGCATATCTCACATTTTTTAAAGTAAACTTGCAACATAAGAAATTCAACCATAAACTCACAAACAGTAGTAATTGATATAGAATCATGAGTAAAACACCACAAGGTCACATGGCATACACCAACATCATATGAGGAACATGAATACTCAAAAATCATAGAGGAAAATTTCACAAAAGCGCATAAAGATGCAAATCAACCAAGAATTTAGTCATGCAATTTTTATTGGTCCACAAGTGTAAAATACACCACGAAACAGTCACAAATATGACAAGAAACACATAGCAATTTTTCTGGAATTTTTGTAGAAAATTTGGACAAGTAACGGTGCCAATAGCAAAAACAGCAGGTGCAAGTAGTAAAAAAAAAGAGGAAAAAACGAAAAAAACAAAGCCCAACCCACAGGCCCAAGATCCATGGATCTGGACGCACAGGGAGCGTTGGATTGATCCATGGTGGGAAAACCCTGGATCCAACGCTCCTGGTTTCGCCTCACAAAACCGGTAATAAACCGGACCGGTTCAATTGCCTTTATAAAGGCAAGAGCTCCGGTTTATTCTTCATTTGCACCTGCTCTTTCTCTCTCTTCTCACCGTTCTTCTCTCATACTCTCTCTAGCATCCCACCGCCGGTGAGGATGAAGCTACGGCGGAGACCTTGAAGGTCCGCCGGAAACTTCATCTTCTCCGGCGAACTCATGAGTTTTCCGGCGACTCAAAACCCTAACTTTCCAGAATTCGATTTTTTTTGCATGAATCTCTTCGTCTCTTCGTTCTAAACATGATTCCGGCGCTGGTTTTCACAAATTCAAACTGAAACGATGTAGATCTTGAATGTTGGTTACGGTTTCAAACTGTTTTTTCTTCTTTCTGAGTTTCTTGACGAACCTTCAAAAGATTCACTCCGAGTTAAACTCGTTTGTGAACCTTGAAATGTTTTTTCGGTTGTCAAATTGTTTTTGTTAGGGTTTCAAATTTTGAACGAAAACTGTTGAATCCACCACGGATCTACATCGATATGAATTTGTGACGTTTTTTAGCGCAAGAAAACTGTGGATTGAGTATATACCTGAGTTTTAATTCGGAGATTCGAACCAGATTTTGAATAGCAACTCTGTTTTCGTTGATTTTGGCTTGAATCCGAAAATAAATCGGTATTCCCTCTTTTTCACTGGAACCGGTTCATCTTCTTTGATTTCCTCTTCTTCTCCCTTGAATGATTCTGTGATCGGTGCTTGAGTTTGCTTCGGCGAATTCGCACCTCGTATTGCAGAAGAATCAACTCAATGATGAAGATTCATCACTGAATTTCTGAGAGTTGATGAACAATCCATGAGTTTGGTGCGTGGATTTGGTTCTGGAATTTCTAGGGTTCATGTGTGTTCTTCATGGTTCTTGAGCTTCTCTGATTTTTGATCTAACTGCCAAGAGAGAGAAAAATGGGATTCTGTTTGTGTAATGATTGCTTTTTTTTTATTCTGTGATGATTTGACCCTTATATATGCTGCCATGTGTACTGGTGAACCAATGAGAGCTGGACATCTGGATTTGCAAGCTGGCGTGATCCTGGCACTTGTGACTTAGGGACCTTTCTGCAAAATTGAAAACTTGGGGACCAAAATGCAATTTTATTAAAAAAGGCTAAAAATGCAAATCTGTAAAAAAGAATGACCTGGACTGTAACTTGAAAGGGTTTGGACAAAAAAAATGCAATTTTTAGAAGTTTTAGGGGTTGAAATGCAATTTCAGAAAGTTTGGGGACTAAAATGCAAAAATAAAAATAAAATTGAATTAAAACTGGTAATTTGATAAAACGTAAAGTGAAACGAAAATAAAATCAACCAACGGACTAAAATGAACAAATTACACCAATGAGGTATTTTAAAATACCTCCCTGCCGAAATTTTGACATGAAAAGACCAAAACGCCCCTAAGGACCAAACTGACTTGAATTGACTCAAAACGACTCTGATACAATTTTGAAATGAATTTTTAACAGAGATGAGATAAAAAATGTAAAAAGAAACTGAAAAAGATTCAGAGACAATCACAAGGACCAAAGTGGGTCCCACTGCAGGAAATGACCAAAATGCCCCTTTGTATGATTTTTCCAAATATTTGAAATAAAATGCAAGGAAAGCAATGCAATGCCTCAAGGAGGTCTTAAATGACTTTCTATGCAAGAAAAGACACTGTGGATTGGTTTTATGGAAGAGAAACATAGACAAAGTCATGATTAAAAATACTGCGATGCAGAGATAGTAAAAGAATATGCAGATGAAACATGGTAAAAATTTAGGATAACAACTGTAATTCAACAATGATTAAAGATAGAAAAGAACATTAGATGAGTATTTTTGGTCCAAAATCAGGGTATAACAATTATATTCCACAAATAATATATAATCAAATAATAAGCATTCAAGGATATAAAGTATAACATGCATACATACTCATCATTCTTAGAATACAAGATTCATGTGGAAATTATCAAACGACAACCACCACATATCAAGCATATTCATTCTCAAGTTATTCAAAGTATACTAGCATAATTAGACCACACATAAAAGTTTCCAATTACACTTAAATCACAAACATTCATCAGATCTCACCAATGCACATAATCATCAATTTACATAGTCAAGTATGACACATTTCACCAATTCCAAGTGCATGCAATGTTCTAGACACTTCTACATGCATGTGGTACCAAGTTTTAGATTCAGAGAAAATTTAACCGAGATTCCACACCAACGTAAAGTACACATCCAGTTACGTTCTTCACCAAAACAATGTAATAAACATTGGAAATTACATTCTTCATAAAGACTCAACATGACTATGAATGCATGGACTTCAAGAAAAGATTCGACAATGCACATATCACCAAACCATATTATATAATTTTCACCATCATATAATATATTCACCAATTCACCACCATTTGCATTATCAAGTATTTACATCCACACAATCAATAAGTCATAATCAACAAAAGAGTCATCGCCAAAATCATCATCAATCTTTATCACCGCAAAGAAACAATTATTATTTCACATAACACAATTCACAAATAGACAACAATTCACCAATATAGCATTGATTCATTCTTATGCTATCATGTTATCATGAATACAAAATCAATTACAAGTTATAAGATCGTAAATCCTTATTTTACCAAAGTTCATCTATTTTCACAAAATCGTCTATTTTTACACATTACACATATGTCAAGCCTACCTCCATCATATTATAGGTTAATTACTCCTACACATCCTAATTAAACTCAAAGCATCCACCACCACATTCACCTTTCCTAGGTGATAACTTAACTGAAAATCATAATCCTTAAGAAATTTCAACCACCTTATCTTCCTCATATTCAACTCATTCTGGTTAAACAAATATTTCAAAATCTTATGATCACTAAACAGTTCAAACTTAGATCCATACAAATAGTGCCTCCAAATCTATAACACAGACACAAAGAGAGTGTAATAAGTGTTGTCAAAAGTGATGTGTACTTTGAGGGTGAAGAAAATTCACCCTTATATAGGCGTGTGTTGGCCATAACCGTCTCCGAGTTATGCAGCATGTGATTAGGGATGAAGCAGGACACATGTAGGATGCGCGAGAGCGAGCTCCTATGTGGCACGGTGCACGCGATTTGGCGTGTTTCTTTGGATGAATAGTCTTAAGGCGGTGAAAGTCCAGCCACGTGTCATCGTGTGGTTGGTCTTGAGACCACTCCAGAACATTTTCCCCCCAAGCCATTAATGCATTTATGGCACAATGGATTTAGTAGGAGGAGGAGTTTGATAAGGTTGTTCGTTGACAGCTTCATCCGGGAAGCCTCAATGTGTTTTGTCAGGAATCTTAAGTTCGTCCGTAAGGAGGAGGCGTCCACTGACAATTTTATCTGACAACCCTCAATACGATTTTTCGGGAAACATAAGTCCGCCCGCGAGGAGGTGGTGCCCGATTGTAAGTTGGTGGGAGTAGTTGGCATTTAATACTTCATAGAAAACTTTTGTTCCCGATGAGGTAGTTATTTTAATATGCTTTCTATGTGTCCCCTTCGTGATTTTTACGCGCTCCTAAGGAATCGTCACACGCGCGCGTAGCTTTGACTGTATTATGTTTCTTACAAGGCTACCAACAACCGTTCAGATCTTGGCTCATTGTTTTTAGCCGATCTGGTCCGTTGGTTTGGAAGGTCTCGAGGCTATTTAAGGAGGAGTCTCCCTTGTATTTCTTTGCAATTGTCATTTTCTTCCTTAGCATGGTTGCTAGAAAACGCTCTTTATTCCTTCTCTTCAGATCTGTATGTTTTCTTTTCCTTTGAACCTTTTTTTGATCCTTCTCGCTTATCATTTAATTTTAAGCGAGAAATGGTTTCTCCCTTTACAGGTTGTGGAAGCAGGCCTTATGTGTTTATTGCGGTGTCTTATGGTAGAGAGAAAGAAACTAGGTCGGTTGAAAGGTTTTTAATGTCTAGGTCAGAATGGGTAACCTATGGTGAGATTTTCGTCTTTCTTTGGGAAGATTTCGCTAAGATTGTTGGTGTTGCGGCTTAGATGAAGGACTCGCATGATTTTACTCCGTTACCCAAGGCTGTTTGTACTGGTATGGAAGCCCTTGGGCGCAACTGTGGATGTTGTGACAAAGAAAGAAGTTTCGGCGCGCTCCCAGTCAAGTTTTTGGATCCTTGGGTTTGATGGCACTAGGCGCCCTCCTTTTGCATCGGCCCCTAGGGTTGTATCTTTGTTCCGAAGAACCTAAGTCCTCTCCTATATGAGGATCTGTTACTTAGCTTTGTCTGGCTTGGTCTAAATTAGGCATGTTTACAGCCAGACGTAGCTCTGTATACTGCTGGGTAGAGTCGTCAGAGGTGTGCTTTGGAGCTTCCAATTATGTATGTTCATGGCTTGACATAGTTCATTCCTCAGACGGTTATGCTTGATTGGCTAGGATCGGTGTCCCTGCTGCCTTCTATAGTTGTCCAGAGATCGAAAGAAGCTTAAAATCATTTATAGTTTAGAACTATATTTCTGTGTGTAGCTCTGCCTTGGCGGCTCCGTTTGTAATTGATTTGAATGTTTTAATGAAAATAAGCTTAAAAGCCTTTCTCTTTTCTTTGTTTGTTTTGTTTTCGTTCCGCCCGAGCTTTCCCTTCCCTTTCCGTGTTTGTGCATTTTACGTCATGTCGTGTTTCGTGTTGTATGCATATTTATTTCATGCCACGTTTCGCATTTGCATTTTTATTTTATTCCGCGTTGGGTAGGATTTCCCGGCCGTTTCGTTTGGGTTGCGTTGATGCATTTTGTTTCATGCGGCGCTCGATTTTGTTCGGTTCGCTATTATTTCAGTCGTCTTTCATTTGGTTGAACTGATCTACTCTTCATTTGGTACGGAGAATCAGCCCATAATTGCTCTGAGGAAGATCCGGCAGTCGGCTCGTTTTCCTCCGCTTTCACTATCCGTGTCTATCTGGTCCCTGCTGGTTACGCTCTGTGCCTTTCTTGGAGGGGATTCACCCCATTATGAGGAACGTTTTTTTAGGGGATTTATGTGGGGAACCCTTTCGGCGCTCGTCACTCTGCGGGCTTCCCTTGTCGGTGAAGCGACTTAATTTCCCTTTCTTTATCAATTCCTAAATCGCCTCTTGGAGTTGATTGCATTCTTCTGCGTCATGGCCCCAACTTTGATGGTAGTGGCAATACTTGGTCTTATCAGTTCTTTCGGACTCTTTCAATGAATGTGGTGCTTTGATGCCAGCTTCCTTGACTTCTGTATTGAAGCATTCACGTAATATTGTTTCTCGGGATGTGTTTAATGGGGTGTAGTTTGTGAACTGAAGGCGTGAGCCTTTAATATTTTCGTTGTCGCTACGGCGCCTGTCATCTTCGGCTTTGTTCGACTATTTGTTTCTCAGTGGTTCCTCCGTCAACTTATTTTCATCATAGTTGATGTACGGTTGTTTGCAGGTTAGTAGGACGTTCATGTTTGTTGCCGCCCATAGCCCTAACTCTTCCTTAAACTTGTAGTCGTCGCGGAAGTTGCTTTCGAATATAAAACATTATAGGCCATCGTGGGCGCTCTATACTTTTACGCCAGCTTGAGTGAAAATTTTTACGTATTCTCTCGAAGTTTCTTTCTTGTCCCGTACAATAGCGTTCAATGCCGCCATGGTCTTCGACCACTATCACCTTGCGGTGAAGTGAGAGGTGAATTCACTTCAAAGCTCTCCCCACGAGTCGATAGAGTTGTCTTGTATGCCCTTGAACCATGTCATGGTGGCGCCTTTCAACGTTAAGACGAAGAGTTTTCACTTAATTGCGCACCTCACCCGGTGGTAGTCGAGGATAGTGTCTAAGTGTTCCACATGCTCGTCCGAATCCGCGATGCCATCATAGGTTTCCAATTTTGGTGGTTTTGCGAAAGCACGAGGAATAAGATATTCTGTTACTTTTCCGGTGAACGGTCCTTTGTGGCGGCTCTTATGGCGGTGCAATAGAGAACACTACACTTCCTTTCGACGACCTTTGTGTTCAAGGGAATCCTTTCCCTCGCGGTGTTTTGAAGGTTTGAAACATCTGGAACGGCGTAAACGTGGTGGTGACAGATCATCTTACGTTATACTTAGCATGTTTTTGAGTCAATTTCAGTAGGTTTTATGAGCAAAAAGGAGGATTATTAGAACAATTGCCTATGATTACAGGACTTTTGTAATGTTTTTTATATTTGAGTCTGTAATTCTAGTTTTCCCGAAATATAGCAATTTTAGGGGTTTTTTGAAGTAATTCACGAAGAAATCATGCAAATCGATAAATCAAGAACATCTGAAGATTTGTCAGGACTTTGGGAAGACCAAGAATGAATATTCAAGAGGACATAAGAGATTTTATAGTGGGAGGAATTATGTTCCAAGGTTCCGAGCCAAGTTATTTGAAGACGAAGACCTAAAACGACGGAAAGTCAGAGAAACTGGGCCCAAGAAGCAGCACCATGCGCCTTGGGCATGTTTCAAGGTGCACTCTCATGCAAGGGGGGCATACGTAATTTTATGCTTTCTTGTGGGTAAAGCTCGCGTTTTTATCCCAAACCAAGTTAGAAACTCTCACTATAAATACTAGCCTTCCTTATTCACAATTCCTCGTTTATATGTGGCAGTTCAAGAGGAAGGCAACTTTGGAGCTTCGAAAGAGTTTATATCTTCTCCTTGATTTTCTAGGGTATGTTTTTATCTTTAGTAATATGTTTTTAGCTACCACATGTAACTAAATCTTTTTACGTTAGAGTTCTAAGATGAACCTCTATTTATTTTTGTTGGATATTTATTTAATTTAATGTCGATATATATTATTTATCTTTTGTTTGCTATTAAGTTTGGAATTATTTATTTCAAAGGAGCGTAACCCTATACTAGGTACTTAAGTTGGGACAAGGCTTATTATTGTTAATACTATCTTGATGCTTATATCTTGATATTTATAGCATTATATTATTAACTATCTGTTTATGAAGTAATTAATTAGTAACTAGCAAAAAATAACGAAAGCGAGTTGACCCTAGTAGTAAGTACTTAGGAGATGACATTACTAAGACTGAGTAAAATATGCTGAACCTAAGAGGTAACTAGTTAGTAATTAAGGAAACAAGCGACTCTGAGGAATAAACCTAATAGAACCATCATCTTAAACCCTTGGTAAGGTAGACGCTGACAGGGCTGCATGTTTGTAGAACTACTAAGTTCGAGAGAGAGTGTGTTATGAGTGTCCTAAGATTCATAGATGGGTAGACCTACATGAACCTTGACCTTCATTGCATTGCATTGGGAAACCTTGGAAATTCAATATAAAGTCTATGCTTTCAATTACCTTAGAGACGGTAAGACCCACGTGTAAGCAAAACCGTGTGATCAGCAGGTGCAACCAGACTTAGGAGGGATATAACTAATTAACTGAGATTTATAGACCCCACACGTAAGGATCACTGTGTGATCAGCAGGTGTAGTTTCAACCTAATAGGTCAGTCACGTCCCAACGGCCTCATCACTTGTATAGTCTACCTAAGATAAATAAACGCGACATGACTGTTATTTAATAACCAACAATATAAATAGAGGGCATTCGAAGAATCCTAGCCGCTTCTTACTTTTTTGCAACCAAAAACAGGTAAACTTGCTCTTTTGCAAACATATAAAAATTACAACTCTCTAACCCTTATCTTTTATTATATCGTCAACTAAAAAATAAGTAACACAAGTTGTTTGGATGAAACGACAATCCATGTGGAAAGTGAAGGTAGATAATACTCTTTTGTAAAACTCATAAATCCTTCATGAGTTTGATTTATTGGATTTCTTAGATACCAACTTTTAAAACTCTTTAGTAAATCATTTTCAAGAACGGAATAAACTCATTGTCATGTATTTTGTAAGCAAAAAATTAAGAGCAAATAGTCACTTTAGTTCCTGACTCTGCAGCTCGCTGTCACATAGGTCCCTAACTCAGGATTAATTACAATTAAGTCCCTGACTCTGCACTTCCGTTATCACTTTAGTCCCTGATGTTAAAAAAATTTGTTAAGTGATGATGTGGCGCATGTGTTATGATGACAATGAGTATGAGATGTCACTAGGATCAAAGTGAAAGTAGAAAATGGTCACTTTGATCCCTGAACCAAAAATCAATATCCCCAAATTGAATATCAAATCCTTAAATCCTAAATCTCAAATCCCTAAATGTCATCTAATTATCTCTTTTGATCAAAATCAATCATCCATTAAACATCAACCTAATGTTAGGTCCCTGACTGTGCATACTTACTATCAGTTAGGTCCTTGACAATAAACACAGAATTTCACTAAAGTCCCTGTCAGTTACGAACCTTTTTGGCTTGAAAGCTGATCTTGAGGCAATAGTATGTTGGGCTAAGGTTTGGAGTTTTATAGTAGTGTCATAGTGTTGTGGTTTTGTTACCTCTTTTCCCCCTTAATATATAATGGCATCAAGATTACATATATAGAGAAATGAACTATGAACGGTGTGCTTAATTATAATCCTTGTAAGTATTTTAAAGTCATAACTTGATTTTTTATGTGTCTTTCAACAACAATGTTCATGGACTTTAGTGAAATTTCGTGTTTATTGTCAGGGACATAACTGATAGTAAGTATGCACAGTCAGGGACCTAATAGTAAGTTGTGTTTAATGGAAAATTGATTTTGAACAAAAGAGAGAATTAGATGACATTTAGGGATTTGATATTTATGGATTTAGGGATTTGATATTCAATTTGGGGATATTGATTTTTGGTTCAGGGACCAAAGTGACCATTTTCTACTTTCACTTTGGTCCCTATGACATCTCATATTCGTCACATCATCACTTAACAGATTTTTTTAACGCCAAGGACTAAAATGATAATGGAAGTGCAAAGTCAGGAACTTATTTGTATTTAATCCTAAGTTAGGGATCTATGTGACAATGAGGTGTAGAGTCAGGGATAAAAGTGATTATTGCGCAAAAAATTAAAGAGACATGATTTACCTTTGAAGCGCTGATGAGAATTTAATGAGAGCAGCCTCCGCTCACGAACTGAAGTAGAATGGGAGAAGCCTTCATTTATAGTTCTAGCTGATGAATGAAACCACCAAGAAACGCTCACATAAAATTTTGGTGCGACTAGGGTTATTATATAAAAAGTGAGTCTTACTTCAACATAAGGGTTCAATTTTTTTAACAACTTATGTGCAAAATAGTTTAAATTTTTAGTTCGACATTTCTCTAGTTCACGTTGGTGCGTAGGAAGAGCAGTGGCAGGCCTTTAGGGTTAAGGTGAGCCACGACCTACCCGATCAAAAAATATATATATATTTTTTTTATATGGGAAATTATTAAAAGAAAAATCCTCTTTTCCCAACAAGTTTTGTTCACTCCCAACCAAACTTCTGAAAATGTCCAAATGTTAGTTAACTCATGTGTGCTCGCGATTTTCGGGTATCAAAATCATTAACCGGATTTGAACCTTTAATCTTTGAACTCTCAACTTTTATTCGCGGGAAGGGAAAAAGTGAGTAAAAACCCTTATAAGACCTTGGATCCGGGGGTTGGTTTCGATTGGGGAAGGTGTTAGGCACCCGAACCGACTATGGTATCCCATAGGAACCTTCTACCTATTCTTAATCTTGCGCTAAATTAATTTTACTTGTATAAAAATTTATTTAAGAGTTTAAGTGAAAGAAAGGAGGAAGATGAAGCATGTTTTTGGTTATTTTTATTGATTTGGAAGGGCCAAAACCCTTTGCCTACTTACCCAAATAAATCGGGATCAAAATCAAGTAGTTCGGCTAAAGAACTTTTTGATGGGTTGAATTGATTTTAACATTTTTGAAAAAAAGAGATTTTGAGAAGAGATGAAAGGCCTCAAGGCATGAGAAGAAAATACGATGAAGTTGGTTAATTTTAATTGCACGAAATCCATGTCTAATGTGGATATTAAATTGATTAACATTTGATTAAGGAAAATAAAAAAAAACACTTGGATTACAAACCAAGGTTTACTTTAAAGAAAATTTGGATTTGATTTTTTTTGATTTTTTGATAAAATATTTTTCTAAGCTAACGGTGAATTCGCGTAACGACGGAAAAATAAATAAGCGTAAAGCGACAAATAAAGTGGTAAAGTGTCGGTGCATGTGTCAGTGCGTGTGTCGATTACATATTACATACCCTAAATACATTCTATGGTCTCAAAAGAAAATAAGATGACGAGAAATAAAAATGCGCAAAAATAAATTACATCATTTCCCTAATTACAAACTAAACCAAATGGCAATAATAAAATAAATGACGAAGAAATTAAATATGCATGCAATAATTCGAAACGAACTTAAACTAAAAGTAAACATGAAAGGAAATGAGCATGGAACAAAACCACAATTAATAATAAACAAGCAAGTACCAAGAAAGTAGTGAAAATTAACGAATAAAATTTTAAGAATGAAAAGAGACATTAAAGTAACAAAAAAAAAGTGTAGAATATATAAAATAACGAAGAAAAAAAATAAAGTTGGCTCAGCTGGAATAAATCTGGACCACTTGATGCATCAAGGGGTCCAAATTTAAACACTACACAGGCTCATCACAGCCACATGATTAGAATCAGAAGATCAGGGTATACGGTAAGAGAGAAAGAAGGCATGCACAAGATTAGAGGTAGCAACATACAACAACCATTAGATGAGAAATCAAAGGGAAAAGAGAGTGAAGGAGCATGATAAGAGCAAGTGTAGCATGCACAGGATAAAATGGAAAGGAGTATGTAAATGTAAACATGAGGAAACGTGAATCATTTTATCATGCTCTTTCTCTTACTAAACCATTTGCTCCCTTCTCTCACTAAACCATTTGCTCCCTTCTCTTTCTAAAATTCTAGTGAGAGAGGCTCTCACCTCTCTCTACAAAAACCAGCGCCGGCAACCTCCTCCTTCTCCGGCGAGACTCAACTTTCCGGCACGGTGGCCGGTGGTGCACCACCGTGCCGGAATTTCAAATCTCCGCCAAATCAAAAACTTTTTACATTTTTTAATATCTTTTTCCATCCTAAACACAAATCCAACCTTAAAATTTTCAAAAAACAAACACACAAGCCTAGATCTAGAGTTCAAATTCGAAAAAATAAACCTCCTATTGCCTTTTGATTTCGGTTTTGTTCTTCCTTCTTCTTCACTTGCTCACGCGTTTTCTTCTTCTTCTTGTGTGTTGTTCACGTTTTTTTTTGTTCCTTTCCTTGCGTTTGGTGGATCGGAATTATGATATTGTGGTTGTTGTTGTTTTATGGCCGAAAATGGCCTTGTGGATATGAGATGTTGATTTGAAATTTGTGTTGTTGTTGTTGTTGTTAGTGTTGAGGCCGAAAATCTGTGTTAGAATGGTGATTTATGTTGCTGGAAAATTGTTGAGTGTTCTTGGTGTTCTTGAGATATTCATGAGTTTTTGTGGTTTTGATCTTGAAATTTTGGAAAGAGAAAGTGGAAATGTGTTTTTTGTGATTTGATACTTTTCTGATTTTTCTAACTGTGATTAGGACGTTTCTGACGCGTGAACAGTACTTTAAATAGTACAAAGTCTCTGATACATTAAAATGACGAAAATACCCCTGCTGAAACTTGGAGAAAAAGTTGGACCAGGACCAATAACAAACTGACATGTGGACTGAATGACTTAAAAAATGATAAAATCAGATAAATAAATAAATAACAACAAATAAATAAATAAAAAAGAAATAACTAAATAAATAAATAATAATAAAAAACGAAAATTAATAATAAAATAAAAAAGAAATAATAAGAATGTCCCGTCGGAACCAAAAAAATGAGGTATTTTAAAATACCTCCCTGCCGAAATTTCGTCTGAGACGACCGAAGTACGCGGCTTTTTAAACGCTAATAAAAAGTAAATCAACGACGTGAACAAAATGAATTTTAACAACGTAATCTTTACGATAAATAAAATACGCATAAAACGCGGATAAAAATTAAGAAATTAATACGCGAGTGACATTAAAATATAAACGACGTAAAAAATGAAATGCGATCACAATACGAATAAAAGCAGATATCACGCGAACGAAAAAGCTAAAAAAAAACGAACAACGTACGAAAATAAAAAAATAAATTGGTCAAAATTTGGGGTATGACATCATGCATGTGGTAAACCAACGTGAGTTAACTCACACTACGTGAATTAAGTCGCGTTGAAAGGCCAGCGTGAGTTGACTCACGTTTTTTTTATCAAAGCACTAAAATATAAAAGTTGGAAGATGCCTGAATCAGCACAACAGAGTCAGAAAATGGATAACCATCAAAAAGAAAAACTAGATCTATCCATATAAAGGAAAGATCCTAAGGAAAGAGGTGGCTAAGTCCACCATAATACAAAAAAGCTAAGCAGATTACAAGACTACCCTCTCTAAGAAATTTAGTACAAAATAGTGATATTCCTATCTATTCTTTTGCAGTTGAACCAACAATTTTGTAGCTGCCAAGATAGCTTTGGAGTTACTCTTTTGGGCACGGGTCCTCATTCCGGCTAAGTTAAAGCTAGCATGCCTCACTTTGTTCACGTGTTTCTTCTTCTTTTTCTCTACCTTAGTGCTTTCTGATAGACTTGGATAATGTTTCTCAAAGTCAGATATGAGGGCTTCACCATTGTCCTCTTCCACCTCAATTCTCTTGTAAGGGCTGAAAGTGTCCTCCATCACCTCTTTAATTTACTTCATCTCCCCAAAATTTGGAAAGAATTTGCACTTGAAGTTGATTTGATATACTGCGTGAGTTAACTCATGTTGCGTGTCCTTTTAAAGGTCAGACAAAACCTCATTTTCTCATTTCCTCTTTCACATCTAAAATCTCCAAAATCTCTCTCAAATCACCCAAATCAAAAATTCCTTCAAATTAAAATCAAACAACACTCCAATAATAAGTAAGTTTTCATAATCAAACACCATTAACCTTTTTATGTTTATATGTTAAATTTTTCATCTTAAATTAGAATTTTTTTAGTTTTAGAGTTTGTTTAAATTTTGATTTTTTTGGCAAGAAATGATACAATGTTACATGTAAATGATTTCTATTTCTTAATTGTTTAGATGTTTGCATGTTTATGTTGTAGTTATGAGTTTTGCGGTTTATGTATAATTTGCATTCCAAGTGTTTGATGAAATGTTTGAATGAGTTTTTCATTGATTGTTTAATTTTTTATGATGTAGATTTGAAATAATGCCCGATTTGTTCAGTGTTTGCATGTGCTTCAACGGTGGAAATCCTCAGTTGTTCAAGGTTTGATACATTAATGTCACGTTAAAAGGTCTCAAAGATCAACTGAATGAAATCAACCAAGGACTCAATCCCGGAGAAACAAAGAGTGTGGAATTAACAATTGAAGACGACATGAGGAGCATGTTCTCAACCAAGGATCAACTGAATGAAATCGACGAAGGGAGAATAACTTCACTTCATTCGTCTAGAATTAACGAACGACGACAACGTGAGGAGCATGATCTCGATTTTTTTATAACAACATGTTCACGTGGATCAATATGTTTGTTACGTTGCTGAGATCGCATGAAGATATTCTAAGAGTTTGATTCCGCTAGAAAATTATGTTTAGGTAGCATCATTATTATGTAGTGTCTTTATTTTGTTGGAATTTAAGTTTAATTCTTGTTAGTTTGCTGACTATGTCAGCATTGAAGTGTCTTATACTTAGGGTAAAAATTTGTAGATTCTTTGAAAAGTCAAAGAATGAAGAAAACACAACATGTATTTTACCAAATCAACTATATATGTTTTCACATCGAATTCCTTTGTATAGGATGAGTGGGGCGTAAGAGAATGCACCTCATTCCTTTACGTCCATACTCATCCTATATGAAGGGATTCAATGTGAGAACTTGTATAGTTGATTTGCTAGAATACATGTGTTGTGTTCTCTTCATTCTTTTGACTTTTCAAAGAAAGTTGTAAATCTCTACCCGAAGTATACGACACGTCAATCCCAACATTTTCCGCAAACTTCCAAAAATTAACCTTAAATCCAACATCATGATGATACCACATATATTTAGGGATAATGTAATGTAGATGAAATTAAAACTAAATAAAATTATGTTTTTTTAATTGATTTTGTGGACTTGAGAAACTTTGTTCAAATTTATTCAATACGCAACTTTATTCAAATTTATAATTTATTCTATATCAACTTTATTACAAGCAATTACATTGAATCATCTCCATCATCGTTTAAGTCAATTGGATTGTCCACGTGTCTCCCACACACCCCGCGCACCCTGTTTTGTGAAAAAACAAATATTTGCTCTTGTTTAGTTGCAGGTTTAAGGAAAAGGCTCACTTTTCCAGCCCAAACCCAGCTGAAATTATGACTATAAATACAAGAGCTTTCATTCATAAATGTTCATTTATAACTTGGGGTTCAAGAGGAAGTCAAGCGCTATGAGCATCAATAGAGGAGTCTCTTTTCAACCTTTGTTCTTATAATATGTTTTATTTATTTTGTAATTCAAATCTTTTAATCAATTATGATTTGAGATCTATTTAATTTTTATATGCAAAAAGCTTAATGCGTTCACAAATTCTACAAAGGTAACATAGTTATAAATCATGATTAAACATAAAAATAGGTTGCAGAAGTTATTATGGTCTACTTTTTTAATGTTGCATTTGAGCTTTAATATTTTCCCTTGTTAAGACAGGGTTAGGCCTATCCATTTAATCTAGAAGGGGCCAGTGAGGGTATATTGTGAAATTTTAAGATTCTTAGGTAAAAAGTGGTTCTCTAAGTTGGCAATTTAGGAATTTCTGTTATGTCTATGTTTCGATTACCTTTAAGAGAGTAACTTTTCACCTTAATTAACTATTTGATCGCATAGGGATCTCTGTAGGCTTGACGACCATATACCTCATATAACACGTATGGCCATTAGGGTGATTGAGGAGACACTTAACATTTGAAGGGACGTTAGATCTCATGAAGTAATCCCTTAAATAAAATTCTTATCTCATTTGTTTGCGACCAAATGATTCCCACACTAATCCGTCAGTGCAAATATACATGTTAACATACACAACAATTAGAGAGGCTTATATTTTGTCGCAAAATCCACACTAAATTTACTTTGATAAAATTTGTGGTGAGAAATGCTATTGACAAACTCTCTGTCAAAATTTTTTTAACACAACCTCTTACATGAAGCCACGTCATCTATTTAATTAATAATGTTACTGGTAACCGGTTGTCCTATTAAGAGGGTTATTTATTTTATTTTATTTTATTTTCCTTATTATTTGTTCAACCGCTCTCATATATAAAACCCCAGTGAAATCATTTCTTCCACAAACTACTCTACTGCTTCATGACAGAATAACAAGAATATACTACAGAGACCAGCACATCAAACTCCATTTTTACCCTGCAATTGGCAATATTCTCCTTTTCATTTAAATTGGTAAGCAGTGATTTGGTTGGGTCAGTTGAGGAACCAAATATAAGTGCTAAAAATCTTACACCATTTGAGAAATATATAGGACATTAATAACATGAGATGAGATTCAATTGTCGTCTAATTCATAAAGAAATGGAGCAAAATGGCAAAATCACCCAACAAGACACAACCCCTTATAGAGGAATAATAAGAAATAATTGTAAACGAGCACTAATGCTAATAAATGTATAAATAAGAAAAAAGAGATGAATGGCAATTTACAAGTGATTTACATTCTACCTTTGGAATTAGGATATTTGTTATTATGTTGAGTGGTTCAGCGCCACTCTAAAGCTGTTTGTGATCGAATTTTATCTCAAGTTTGTGGAGATATTACTAAAGGAGTTTAAGTTATTAGGTGGACTGATAACAACAATTTGATCATTAATCTTATTTATCTAGCTAATCTAAATTTCTATACAGGGAGAGAATCACATTAGTATAGCTATCTTTGCTTTTGGAGGATTAATGTATTGGTTTATGAAGCACGAATACTTCTCGATTAAGCGTGTCTCGGTGTCAAACACGCGTCGATTTTCGACACCGACACATATAATTATATTGAATTATGTGATGTTTACAAATTATTGTCGGTGTCCATGTGCTTGTGTTCGTGTTGTGTCTAGTGTCCGTTATGTATCTGTGCTTCATAGGTATATGTTGATTTTGTTTTTTTGTTTTCATTGAGCTTTATTGAGAGATAGACATGTAAAGTTTGTGTAATTGATGATTGTATCTTTGTACTTTATACAATCCTTGCACATCTTGTGTTTGGGTTAGTTTTTTAATAAATTTTGTCTTCCAAAAAACATATTTAAAAACAAGTGAGTAATATTTTTTTTAGACTGATAACAAGTGAATTACATATAAAATAGAAAGGTGAAATGGCGAAAAACAATTAGTGAGAAGTGAAAAGCAAAGAATTTGCTACGTGCAAGTCTGCAACTCCATGCAGGGGAAAATGCTTGAGTTTATTTGGATTGTAGATTTATATTTTCACTTCATATGATTCCTTTTAACCAAAACATTGTAACATGCACAACTTATTAGATACAAACACAACCAATTGGTGGATTAAAAAACATGCACAGTTTGCTAGATACAAACATGAAACATAGCCAATTGGTTTAAATCCACTGCTACTTTTTTTGAATCAGTGAAATTTTATTCGAGGCCAAGCTTGCACAAGACATGCAAAAGCCGGCAAAAGCAACAAAACAAAAGTGTCGCCCATGCGCGTAACGCCCCGGAAAACACCGCCAAACTGAACAGAAACAACAACCAATAAACAAATCTAGTTGATCATCAAATCAACATAGCTAAATCCTAATAGGTCTTTTATTTAAAGAAAGCCACATCAGTAAAATAAAAGGTTCATAAACTGGTACATAAAGATGTCTAGTTGATTATCACATCAACATTATCAAATCCAATTGAATCATCATCTAGTCTTTACAAAAGTATATCAAACAAGTCTCCAAAACAACATTCTTAGCTCCTTCAACCCTGATGATTTTCCTGTGAAAATAAGAAAACAAAAGACAATTAGTCGAAAACTTAAAATGTATCTACTAACGAGTATTAAATCACCTAAGAATAATATATCATACCATTCTTGGCAATGCAGTTGTTACTTCACCATTGAGAACATTTGAAGTATTTACTGCTTCTCTTTGGACAATAGCAGACTTAAAATCACAACAAATACAACAATGAGAAATAATGCTAAAATAAAAAAAACATTATACAAATTTTGATGAACTTAAAATCTTCTAACCTTTTTTACTTTACAACTAGATGTTCTCTTACGACCTCTCTCGATCCCATTCTTTATTCTTCTTGGGGCCCCTTTTGTATTTGCTCTTTTAGGATCACACACTAGCTTCACACGTAAACTGCTCTGACCAACGTTTTCCTTGTCGATTTTCAAAGACCGGTTGATAGTTGCACATTGTTTCTAAGTTTCTTCAAGTGCATGGCAAGCCAAATTGTAACTCTCAAAACTTAGCGATCCTTCTTCAAAAAATTCAATAGCCTTTTGATATAAAGAATCATATCTCTCCTTACTAGAACACACATCTTCTTTTATTATCCTTGTATGATGCTTGCTTCTAATATCCTTGGTCCATCTTCTTAATATATAGTGTGATGGGACAACACAGACACCAACAACTTGGAGTGCCATCAATGAATGTCTACAAAGATACCCATTATACTCAAAAAAGCGACATAGACACGATATTTCCTTCTTCGAGACATCACACTCTACAATAAACTTTTCATTTTTATGAAAATCGAAAATTGTAAAAGTGGAAGTAAGATTATCTTTATGCTCTTCCACAATACGACATCCAGATAATCCCAAAACTTCAACTTGAAATTTCTTGAAGATTTCATGTGTATATATCATTGACATTTGCTTCTCAAAAGGTGATGGAGTCCTAAGAACAGGTTGCTTGTGCCATGTCTTAAAATCAACTTGTTTTTCCGCCTCTTCTCTATCCTGTAAAGCAACTTTATATTTTTCGACAAATTCCTTTAATGTAGTTTTCTTACATACATATTTGTCAAAAAAAGAATTAATGCTCTCTGATCTTTGAGTTGTTGACATGCCACCAAAAAATGTATCATTCATGTAGACAGGAACCCAATGTTCACGTTACTCATATAAAGAGTGAATCCAATCATCTCCCAATAGATCAAATTTTTCCACCATTTCATGCCATTTATCTTCAAATTGTTGTTTTGACCAAGACTTATATATGCATATGTTGAGATATCTCATGAAGTCTTCCTCATCTCTTAAAACATGACTAAGCTTCTTAGGCACCTTTAGAAGTATATGCCAAAGACAAAATTGATGTCGAGTATTTGGAAATATACCTCTTCAATAGCCCCTTTCATTGCTCTATCTTGATCAGGTACGATTGCATTTGGAGGTTTTCCACCCATTGCTCTAAGCCATATTTTCATCAACCATGTGAAAGTGTGCTTGGTCTCATCAGAGAGTAATGCACAACCAAGTAACCTTGATTGAAAGTGATTGTTTACACCAATAAAAGGAGCAAATGACATTTTGTACTTATTTGTGATATATGTAGTATCAAATGAAATCACATCTCCAAACTCTTGATAGTCTTCTCTACCTTTTGCATCCACCCAAAATACATTTTTCATGCGACCCTCATCATCCATATCAATTGCATAAAAGAATCTTGGATTTTCTTCTTGCATGAGCATAAAACAATCCAACATTGCATTTGCATCTCCTGATTCTAAATCCAAACGCCGACCTTTATCTAAATGATTTCTTACATCTTTTTCCAAGCAACCAATGTTTTCATATCCTCCATATTCTTTGGCCATTGTGGCAAAAATTTTGCTTGTTTTCACTCCAACATGGTGCAAAGTTTCAATAGAATGCTTTTGAGCTTTATTGATTCCTCTATGGCAAGGAAAATGATGTGCATATGCTGGAAAAAGTCTGTGATTGTGGTCTTTAATGAAGCTATGAACAATCCATTTTCCATCACAAATTATTTTAATACGTAAACTAGCCTCACATCCCACCTTCAAACAAGGACGTGGATTCTGTGAACTGGATTCTCGCTTCTTGCCATATCTTGTGCAGGCATAACTTACATCAATAAACTCTCTAGAAATCTTTGAACGGCGACTATTTTTAATTGATATCCCAAATCCAACTGACTTAGCATAATGAGTGTAGAATGAATAAGCATTTTCTTGTGAATCAAATTTCATTCCAATGTTTGGTTCTTGACCACCGTTAGCCTCTAAATCAACATTACATGAATCATTGTCATCAATCTCCTTGACAGCTTGCTCTTCATTCTCATCAATAGAATGTTCTCCGTTCCCATCAACAACTTCAATTAATTCCTATATTTCAGATAATAATTATAACTACATATATATAACAAGTAATGAAAACTCATAGCAACAAAGAATTAGTCATAAAACTATGAGTGTAATGATAAAGAGGTTGGTAACGATGAATGTAAATATACTATGTAGAAAGATAAAGATCTAAAACTAATTGTCTAAATCCTATATATATATATATATATATATATATATATATATAAGGCTAATATATTATATCTATATATTTATAGTTCCATAAAGTACCATATGTTTACCTTACTTTTAAGAGATGATAGCAGATTGCACTAGTGTAATGTAGAAATTTGGTGGGCGTGGCTTTGAAACAAATGATGGCAACACCAACTTTGTTTTACGACGGTGGAAAGAATAAGTTACTATGAGTGCAGCGGTGAGGAGATTTTACAGTATAGATAGATGGCGTCAAGGTATATTTCATGAAAGAGTCTATTTTTGCTGGAATTATGGACAAACGTGAGAGCAGTTAAATGCACCTAATATAAAATTAAAATTAAAATTAAATTATTTTATTTTCAATTTGAAGAACCGGTAATTCAGTAGACCACTATCAAAAGGGGATGACGTGGGGAGTGTGTTAGAAGGAGTTTGACAGATAGTTTGTCAATAGCAATTCTCAATTTGTGGTAGATTGTGTGTGGCGGATGCAGAATCCATCACAAATTCCATTGCTAATGTTCATCAATTTGAGTTTAATCAAATATAATTCGTTGCAATTAGTGAAGGACTTTATTTCCTCTCAAATTTCTGTCACTAAATTGTGTGTTTTTAGTAGTGTTTACTAACATAATTTGATGAAATCCGCTCTACGACAAAAAAAAAAAAAAAAAAAAGAATATCTTCAACAAGTTACTTGACAAAAGAAATATTATTAAATCAACCGACTCAATTGATTTGAAAGAGTTTGTTTAGTATATAAACCTCGTTGAAAGATTTTTACTATTTTTGGTAAACTTTAATAAATTTACCTTTTTATTAAAAATGTTAAAAGTCCAATTTTAAACTTTTCTGACGTCGATATTAGACAAACAAGTTTTTATACTGGTTTTATGATAACAAAATCCAGCAATATTCTTCACAGGAAACATATCAACAACGTATGACATTTGATGATTAGGATTGAATTCTATCTTCATATGTATTTATTTCCAACCACACAATCATAACTTTGAATTTTGTTTGTATCCAACTTTTTATTTGTTCAAATATTTCAGCTATTTTTCAAATTCACAACCAAGTCACACTGATTAGGAACAAAAATATGGCAGAAACAAAGTTGAGCAGCTTCAAAGATCAAAGATGGTCGCTCCAAGGAATGACCGCTCTAGTGACTGGTGGAACCCGAGGCTTAGGGTCAGTTCTCTAATGCAAATATATTACCTCTAATGAGAAAATGTAATGTAATTTATCATGTTAATTTTATTTTGTTTTGTTTCTTTTGTGAATAATCAATAGGCATGTAATTTATCATGTTTATTTTTATTTTTTTTGTTTTATTTAATATATTTTCTATTTTGCCTAAAAATAAAAATTCAGGCATGCAATTGTGGAAGAGTTGGCAGAATTTGGGGCAAGTGTGCATATATGTTCAAGAAATCAAGATGATATTAACAAATGTTTGGAAGAGTGGAAAGGCAAAGGATTTTGTGTGACAGGATCAACTTGTGATTTATTATTCCGTGGCCAACGCGAAAAATTGATGGGAACTGTTGCTTCAATCTTTCAAGGAAAACTCAATATTCTAGTAAGATTTAATCATTCAAATTTGATTTTGGAAACAAATTAAAATAAATTCAATTTCAGTTTTGTAATTCAACTTTTTCCAGACATAGAAGCAGCTTTAAACTTAAAGTTGAAACTATGAGTTTTAAAAATGAAGTCAAAAGTAGTTTGGAAAATGTTTCTTTTTATTTCAACTAGGTTGGCATTCCGAGAAACCTCCATCCTATACCGCCAAACTCTAAAAATTTATTAAAAAAAGGAAAAAAAATACAAAGGAGGGGGAGACTAGGCCAAAACCCTCCAAAATAAAACAGAAAGCGAGAAAAGAAAGAAAACAACCCAAAAACATGCTATGGAAACCTGTAGATGGGTAAACCACATCTATCCCTAAAGAAATCACCAATCAACTCATTAGGGAGAGAAGACAACCAAACTGATCCATGAACATAAAATGGAATTCATTTAGCATTCAGATGGTTAGCACCTCGAGCACGGGTTTTAGTGGGTTGCTTTGGCAAAACCTGTTGCAATTTAATTTTTTGTTTCTGCTTCCTTGTTAGAACCGGCGTGAAGTCTTCCGCAGCTGACCTTTCATCATATTCACGAACTTTGTCCCATAAATCTAGGCCGTGTTGAATGTTCTTGCTAGGATGAACTTCTTGTCATTGTAGAACAACAACCTCTTGCTCCTCTTGAATTGTCATGGGCATGCTAGCTGCACGATTGTGCTTTACCACAACCGGTGACAACAAGGGGGGTCTTGACCCAGAATGTACCTCAGATTGGTCAACAACAATATCTGTCTGAACCTGGACCGATTTTACAGACGTCTCATGCACCTCAATGTGCACAACAGGGGATGAAAGTGGTACGCGCTCGTGGGATCCCTTGGGACTCTCCACCAGCTCCCGCGGGTTCGAACAATTGTGTTCCACATCATCAGAAAGCGTAACAGTGACATCATCCACCGTGGGGTTCTCCAACACCTCCCGCGATGTCAGATGTAACCGTTCCGCTCTCTCAGAATGCACGTCAACGTGCTCAACAGGGGAAACAATATCGAACATTGGCATAGTACGTGGCAACTCCTCAAGAGAAATTATATCAAACACATTGTGTAATGGAAAGCTGAATGAATTTGACGACAAAGGCGGGACAGACACAAGGACGTCCATCTGAGAATTAGTGACATCTGAAGAAACAACAGCAAGTTGCTTCATCTGTGAAGTAGAAGCCAGGATGTCCAGAGTAATGGAACCCAATGATGTCATAGATGCATTAACCAGTATTCTTTGAGTGGTGGTAACTGTTAAAGCAACCGGAACTGGAACCCACGTCCAAATGCTACCATTGGCCGAAGTGGAAGCACTGACGTCATTGTGACAAAAAATATATATTTGCCTTAGGGCTCTTTTTAATTATACCAAAATTCTATGTTCAAGCTTCAAATGCAAATAAAATTTTCAGATTTTTTTAATTGACTATGTATGTTTATTTGATGCTTGAATTTCTCAAACTGTTAGGTAAACAATGCAGGGATATTCACTCCTAAACCCATCATAGATTATACTGATGAAGATATAGCATCTACAATTGGTACCAATTTTGTGTCTGGTTACCATTTGTGCCAACTTGCACACCCTTTTTTAAAAGCATCTGGATATGGAAGCATAGTATTCATATCCTCAATTTCAGGTCTCAAAGCCTTGCCTGTTGTTTCTCTCTATGCAGCCTCTAAAGGTAATTTGAATTATATATCCTTTAACTTGCAACTTTGCAGAAGATAATTAGTATTCTCAATATGATAAAATTCTCTTTCTATCTATGTAGGAGCCATGAATCAATGTACCAAGAACTTAGCATTGGAATGGGCAAAGGATAATATTCGTGCTAATGTTGTGGCACCTGGACCTGTGATGACCTTACTTTTGGAGAATACTATGGTATGATTTATTCATGATAGCAATTTACTGAAATTATTGCCTCTTCACTCAGTTTGCAAAGGACAAACCAAGTGTTCACATATTGAGAAGGGAGTAGATAATAATATCGAAATATTGAGAATAATTAAAATTAAATGAGTATATCTATATAAATAAACAAAATATTTCCCTTAAAAAAAATTAGTTGGGTCATAATATGCATGGAAATATTGTTTTATGCTTTTTCTAAATTGCCATGCCTAATTTGACTTATGTATTCAGTTATGCTTTCACTATAATGCTTATAATCTCTATTATAAGTTCTCTTGTTACATATAGAAATTAGTTGCCGGAGTGGATAATGCTATCAAGGATATAGTGTCTCAAACACCTAGTGGTCGGATTGGAGAACCTAAGGATATATCAGCATTGGTTGCTTTTCTTTGTCTTCCAGCTTCTTCACACATAACCGGACAAATTATAGCAGCTGATGGAGGCTTCACTATTTAAGCTTAAAAGTTTAAATTTATTGCTAATTTTTTCAAAACAACTTAAACTTCAATTGCTATTATCTTTCCTGCAATAAGTTTTGTATTTTTCTTTCCAAAGTGTTTAGGATTTCAGTCATGCTTTTATTTATGGTTTCTCTTATTTATGTGTTCTCATATTTGTTGTCTTGGACTGATGCATGTATGTTTAATGTGAGGTGAAGCTCGGATTCAGGCACGTGTATCAAATCGTTTACCAAATAATAAAGTGTAAGTAGAGTATCGTATTCACATGAATTGTCGTTTCAACTAGGCAATTCACATTACTTATTTGAGAACAAGAAAATAAATAAAACGATTAAAATAAAAGATAAAAGGTATAGGAGTTTTGCAATTTAGTCTGTTTGTAGTAACGCAAGAGTTTAGAAGTAACATGTTTTGATTGCAGAGTGTTATCGGCGGTTAGAATTCTTAGAAACCCATCTATTCGTTTGTTGGAATAAATTAACAGTCAAACATTATTCAGGGTTATTAAGAGTTTTCTATAAAAGTGATGAGTTATTGGGGTCTTAATTACTACCTACTCGTTGTCAAGTTGCACCTACTGATCACACAGGTTTGTACGTGTAAGGTCTTACTCTCTTAGGTGTTTGGGTTCATCGATCTCCAACTGTTAGTTGCAACCTTACACAAGAGTTTCTACACGGTTCAATCTTTAGGGTTGTCATACTTATAAGGAGATACACTTCGGCACGTAAAGGTACATGTAGGTTCTTATTTCTCAGAGGTATTTGAAACAATGACGAATATTAGGGTTCATAAATTCTCTATGTCCTAAAGGTATCCTCGTCTATTGAATCTTATAAGTTCATCAATATATTATCCCTCATGGTAGTTCTACAAACGGGCACCCCTATCTCGTCTACCTTAGCACGAATTTTAGAAGAATAAAGTTATTAAGTTGATTTAAATCTCGGGTTATAACGTTTTCGCTAATTACAGTTCCCGTTATCTTAGTTACTTCTCGATTCGGGCAGGCTTGTGCCAATATTAGGTATGTCACCTCCCTAAGTACCGTTTATCTCAGGGTGATTCGTCAGGAGAAGGAAAGTCTTACGAATAGTAAAAATAAGGCTTAAATGAACTTTTGATCCTCATATTTAAACTTAATTGGAATTTTAATCCTCCTATTATCAAAACCACTATTTTTGTCCTCCTATTTACATTTTTTGGGATTTTCATTCTCCTGCCAATTTTAGTGATTTGTACGTGGCGGTGATCTGACATTATGTGTTGGCTAATTAAGTTTTCATGTCATTAACATAAATAATTAATTATATACTAAATATAAAAACTAATTAATTAATAATTAAAAAACAAAAATTGAATTAAATTATAATAAGAAAATGAAACAGGTTTGATAACATGAACCCTAATTTCTTCGACATCCATCTACTTTTCCTTGAGATATCCATCACAAACCCAATTTGCATATCGTGAATTCTTTTAATAAAACTGCTACATTCCCATTGCTAGAGGCATTCTTCAAGTATCAAGTTGGTTAGTTAGTATTTCAATTTCAATTATGTATTGGTTGGATATGCATTTATGTTTGACTTTTAAGTTTTGGTTCTGTGAGTAAATTTGCATGTTGGATTCTGTAGATTGTTTCAAAAAAGTTGTTTGATTAAATTAAAGATTTTACAAATTAGGGTTTATGTTTTGAAAATAGAGGGATTAAAATTTCGATTAAGTTAAAATAAGGGGATCAAAAGTGTGGTTAAGCCTAAAATTTAAATAGGATTCTCAATGAATAAAAACTTTAAATTAAAAATATCCAACAAACAGAATAGAGGTTCATTGTAGAACCCAAGCCTAAAAAGATTTAGTTATTTATGGTAACTAAAGCCAAATTACAAAAGAATTCAAACAAACCTTAGAGACTTAGAGTGAGGAGAGAGACTCGTCCCTTAAAGCTCCTAGTGCTTGCCTTCCTCTTGAGCCGCTTCGTACTGAATGAAAAATTATGAATGAGAGGAGAGATATTTACAGCGAAAGTTCCCACCTAAAGTTGAGCTTAAAAATCGGGCCTTTTCCTCTTACAAGTAGCAAAAAGCAGTTATACCCCACTCCTCCCACACTTGGGGCACATGGTTGGGCGCCCAAGTATATTTTTGGCCACACTTGGGGTGCCCAAGTCTATTTTTTCTCATGAATTACATCAAAACTCCCTAAAATTGCTATGTTTCGGGAAAAGTAGAATTACATGACTCAAATATAGAAAACATTACAAAATATCCCGAAATAATAGGAATTTTTTCTAATACTCATATATTCTAGATGAAAAACTAACTGAAAATGATTGAAAACATGCTAAGAATAACTAAGATGACCTATCATCACAGCTTCAATCTCAAACTGTTACGTCTCCTCAAGTAACGAAAGAAAACTGTTACAGATGTTATACTGGCTTGCCTTTGCATGTTGACCCTAGTGATAAATTCACTAGTGATAAATTCACTATGAAAGTCCCTAAGGTCGGGGAAGGCTAAAGGTGCTAGTGGTGGTAAGTCTATAGTTAGATCATTAGAAGATGATGGGTCATCTAATGTTACAAAATTAGTGGCGGTAGAGATGGTAGGTATCAGAGTGTGTGGGATGGAAGAGGATGATGATGATGCACTAGGTTAGAAACTAAAGTATTTAGATCACCACTTGGTGCAGGTAATTTTTGCTCATAGTAACAACCTTCAACCCACTTTTAAGTAAAAAGATTAGAGTATATTCAGGTTAGGAGGGAACTTAGACTATAAATAGGGAAATAAAGTATTTAGATCACGTTCCTAGTTCAAAAACTTTAAGAAGTGTTGAGAATTGACTCAAAATTGATGTTTAAGAATTTGTCAAAATCGAGTCACGATTTGGAGAAATCGAGCCACGGTTTTGGGAGTTTTGCTTCTGCAAAAATCGAGCCTCGATTTTGCACTGATGCATAAAAATAAAACATATTTTTTATGCGTGGGATTTGTTTATATTTTTGAGGGATTCTTTTACTATAAATATAGACCTTGATGAAACCTTGAGAGAGAGAGAGAGAGAGGGGCTGAAAACAAGGATTTAGAAACAAACAAACAACAAATTAGGGTTATGAGTGATTCTCCTTTGGAAACACCGTTAGGATTGAGTCTCTTGGTCATGAGAAGAGATTGAGATTTTGAGTAGAATTAGGTTTGAAGACTTATTCTTGTAACTCTTTGATATCTCTTTTATAAAGTTACTCATCATTATAATGGAACGGAGAACTCCTCTCTCCCCCAGACTAGGTCAGTATTGGAACGAACTAGGTAAACAAATTTCGTGTGTTGTCTCTTTTCTTTCTCTCGCTGTTTTCTACTTTTGCTTGTGTTTATAACTATCATCCACTTGTTTTGGTTGCTTGATTAATTTGTTTCACACATCAATATTTTTTTGTGTAATTTTTACAACGAATTCACAACAAGAAGGAAGTCAAATGTGTCATTTTCAAATAAGGTAAAGTCTTTTTCAGAATCGGAGTTGGATGAAGAACTGGACAATGAGGTAATAGTTATAGCAAGGCCGGACCTTGGGGTGTGAAAAGAGCTCAATGGAGCTGGGCCTCCTCAAGGTATGGGCTTCAAAAAAAATTATAGTCCAGTAGCACTACTATGTCCTACCCCACTAAAAAAAATCATATTCTCTTTCTCTCTGATAGCACGCGTTCCATCACCATCACCATCGGACTTTCCTTTTCTTCTTCCCCGATTTGATTTCCTTTTCATCTTATGTTGTCTTGTTTTAGGCCTATTAGAATTGGGTCCTCTTGCTTTTGGTGTTAGGTGGTTGTTTTTCTAGGATGGTGGTTTGAGGTTCCTCATGTATACGGTAGTGATTTTCACATTTGGGTGTATCACATATATACGACACCTTGTATTTATCTTTTAAAAAATTTAAATAGAACAATGTTCTTTTAAAAAAAAATATATGTTTTCATTTTATTACGGATCTCTTTTCATTTACAGAGCCGAGCCTACAAATTCGTAAGAACGGCCCTAAGTTATAGGTTCAATTGGGCTTTATGTTGTATGTTTTGTGGTTTTATATGTAATACCTTGAGATGTAAGTGGTGAAGTGGGCGCATGTGTTGTAGTGCTTACATGTGATTGAACAAGGGTAGATGATTGTGTGGTTAAAGGTTATGGTTGATTGAAAGGGATGAATTAAAAGGAAAATATATTGAATCACAAAAACAAATTAAACATAGAAATCAAACCTCTATTTAAGGATTTTTCGAAATTCAAATTAAGGATGTAGTAGAAAAAACAATAAAACAATTGAATATGTCTCAATACTCACAATGTATATTACTTTCTGTTAATATTAGTAATCACACATGATAGTTAAAAAATAAGCGACACACTGTGTTTTACCTAAATTTAAATATGAGTCAGTTATTTTCCGGTAACAACTACCCATGTTAATGTATATAGTAACCAACAAAGATAAGATCTATGACTCGGATTGACTAGATATGTATTTTGCACATGATTTTTTTAAACAAAAATAGAGTGCAAAATAGTAAGCAAACAAATTGTTTTTCTTGGTTATTGTCATCAAAACACTAAGATATATATTTTATCTTAACCAAAATTGTCCTTACATTATTATCTCATGAGAAATGTTAATTTGTGCTCTTAAGGCACAAGTTAATGAATCAAATATAAAAATGGTTTATTAAAAGGTGTGCATTATATTTAATTTTTTAATGAGTTGAATGCACACAATTTTAGAAAATATTTCTTTTTTCAGGTTTCTTAACATGTGCCCTAAGGACACAAGTTAACACTACTCTTTCTTGATTGTCTTAAAGGTGTGAAGTATCTATTATTTATCAATGGTCAATCTCCACCCGAGAATCTTATTGAAACCCTTGAATGGGATCTCCAACTCCAACCACATTTTATTTAATCAAATTTAATATAATGTTGGTTTACATTTGCCTGTTATGAAAGGCTAGATAGGAAATAACAAATAATAATGAAAGGTTAACAAACAAGCATGATCTCTAGTTCCCACAAAAAAAAGAATGATCTCTAGTTATAATTATAAGTTTGAATGATCAATCTCATCACTTGAAGCGACAAATATGCTACGTCAATGTTAAATAGTGATATTTAATTTTTATAATAAAAAAAATATTAAAATATATTTAATTGACGTAAAATAGCAAGACATTTAATTTACTATATAAAATGATCAAACAATTGTACATTTGTAATTATATGTAAAGGTGAAAAATGGCTGAAATTCTCAAATATGTTTATGCTATGATCCTTTTTGTTTTCATATTTATCATTGTAGTCAATGTTGGTGGTAAGATTATTGTGGTAATTTTTAGTTGAAGTTTTTATTTATCTTATACACAATCGTTCACCCCTTTTTGGTAATATTTTTTTATTTTAATTTTAATTTTTATTTATTTATCTTATACACAATAGTTTTTTTATTTTTTTTAATGTTGGTGGTAAGTATTATCATGGAAAAAGGTTTCGTCAGATCACTTGACATACTTGTCACTTGGGTACCAATGATGTGTTGCTAGATACCGCTCATTGTTTATAGTATTAAATATTAGATTTAATATTATTGCCAACGTGACTAGAACCTATAGGGTCACACACAAAGAACAGTCAAAAGAGAAATATATAAGTATGACTTATATAAGGGGTGCGTTTAGTAAATAACGTTAATTAGTTAGCAGAATTACTAAACTCGTTATTGGTCTTACAGAAGCTCAATAGTGACTTCTAAACTTGCACAGCACACTAAGAGTTCTATAAATAGAAGCCTAGTGCTGAAGTTTGAGGTTGCACGTTTTGAAACCCTAAACTCTCTGAAACTTCTAATTCATTGGCTAGCACCGAGTTTTGGAGGAGCACTGTTCGTGTGGACTTGCTAGAGGCTTTGCTGCTTGCTGCTTGCTTTGCTGTGATCGTGTATCCAGTTTCCAGCTTTCAGATTTCACACTTCGAGGTAACAATCGAATCACTGATTCATGTGTAATTCGTAATGATCCAAGGAAAGAAAATCGATTTTTTTTTATCCGCTGCTTATTCTGTTTATGAATCGATTTTCCTTCAGTGGTATCAGAGACAATTACGAAACCTTGAATCAGATTGCTTTGTTACTGCTTTATGTTTTAATTTGATTAAACATATTGAATGAAATTAAATAATAAAGAGAATTAAAATTGGCATAATATCATATTATGTTTTCTGTGCATGGCTCTTCGATTTGATTCGATGTTTCATAAACCGTTTCTGGTGAAACATCGACGTTTCGAATATACATATCGACAGAAACATGATTGATCGATCATAAAACGCAAATAATAAATATCAATCACGTGTATGTGCATGGACGATCAATTTGTTTGAAGCTTCGTAACCGATTCTGTGTACTCTGGTGAAGCATCAATATTTTGATTATACATATCGACATAAGTGTGATTGGTAAATTCTGTATAACAACAGTATATATGATATACTGGATTTGATTGTAGTTTAAATAAGTCAGATTATATTTGTTCATATTAATTGATCTGATGTATGGAGCTTCGTAACCGATTCTGGTGAAGCATCCTAGACTCAATCATGATACTTGAATAAACAATCAGAGTACTTGTTTAATAAGATCAGATTGTTGTGACAGAATTAGGGTTTGCCGAAACGGTTAGGGTAATCAGAAACGTGTCAAGTGTTGATGCGTAGTGTGATCATATGTCGAATTTTAATTTAATTTGTTTAATTATAAGGTATAATTAATAATAATAAAAGTGTGTTTGTTATTATTATCATGTGAATGATTATGGCCTTAGTCCTTTTTTTTATTTCTTTTGGATATTGAAATACGGCCTGCATGTCGTGCCTCTCTCTTAAGTCTCTATTCTACATTCTCTTCTCATCCACTCCCTCGTATGTAAAACGAGTTTCTTTAATATGTAATGTAAATAGAATACAAGGAGGTAATAGGACTCAAGACGTTAGGATAGTCCTGGAAGTCAAGCTTGGAGAAGCAAGGTCGTTTCTAGGATTAGTTTAGATTCTCTCATTGGCTTGAGAGAATCATAGTGTTAGGATGGCCATAATCATGTTGCTTTTACTTTGTATAATTGTTATGCATGTTATGATTGGAGTGCAAATATATATGATATATAAGTCGTGGTGAGGTGAGATCAACTTTAATAAAAACCCTTCAAATTTGAAATATTAAGTTTAATGCTTTCCAAAAGTTTAACACCCTTCAAGACTAATATCGAATATGTGGGTTTTGCCTCCGTGAAGCGCATATTTTATACTAGTAAGTTGCGGTGCGGTAATCCAATTTATCCAAGTGTTATTCTTTTGGGTTTAACTTAACTAAATTAATTTTAATAAGATTAGAATAAATTTAGAAGCAATAATTAGGTAATGTCTATATGATAGACTTAAGTAAGAGTTATTCACCTAATTGATTTGAAAGTTGTATAAGATACAATTGGAAATGTTCCTACCTAAATAACTAAGTTTTAAGTACAGCCCCCGTTGACTTAAAGCAAAGTGAAATAAGGATTTCAATCCACTAGAAAATCTTCCAACGGGATTTTCCGAGTCAAGTGTTTGAAGGTCATTTGATTTGAGTAAAATAGTGGGAGCATATTTAATTAAAGGCCAAATTAAATATGTTATTTCATGATACTTATTTTGTATATTTTAAAATTGTAGATGGCCAATAACACATCAACCAACATTTTGCGATCTCTCATTGAAAAGGAAAAATTGACTGAAACTAATTTTTTGGACTGGTTCCGTAACATGAGGATTGTCCTCACCCACGAAAAAAAGCTGTATGTGCTGGATGAACCCATTCTTGAGGCACCACCTGCTGGAGCTTCTGCGGCTCTGAGAAATGCTCATACCAAGCATCTCAATGATTCCGTGGAAGTCTCATGCATCATGCTAGCAACCATGACTCCCGAGCTGCAAAAACAGCATGAAGGGATGACCGCGTTCGATATGATCGGACATCTTAAGACTCTTTATGAAGAGCAGGCAAGGCATGAGAGGTTTGATGTCTCTAAAGCCCTTTTCTCTACCAAGCTGTCAGAAGGAAGTCCTGTAGGACCTCATGTACTCAAAATGATTGGGTTTTTTGAGAACCTAGCCCGATTGGGATTTGTCCTTGAGCAGGAACTGGTTGTTGATCTTGTCTTGCAATCGTTGCTTGAAAGCTTCAGCAGTTTTGTCCAGAATTTCCTAATGAATGATATGGACAAAACACTTCCACAGCTTGCAGCTATGTTGAGAACTGCTGAGAAAAACATGAAAGGAAAGGGAAAGGCCATTTTGATGGTTAATAATGGCAAGTCCAAAAAGCACAATAAGAAGCCTAATAAGTCTAAGGGAAATGGCAAGAGCAAAGTTGTTGCCAAGCCATCAACCAAAGCTTTGAAGCCTACTGGAGGCGTGGCTAAGGAGGGCAAGTGCTTCTATTGCAACAATAAGGGGCACTGGAGGCAAAACTGCCCAAAGTATCTGGAAGATAAGAAGAATGGAAATGTTCCTACTACTTCTACAGGTATTTTTGTTATAGAAATTAATATGTCTACTTCTACATCATGGGTATTAGATACTGGATGTGGTTCTCATATTTGTACTGATGTGCAGGGGCTGAGAACGAGTAGAGCATTGGCAAAAGGCGAGGTCGATCTTAGAGTTGGCAATGGAGCAAAGGTTGTTGCTTTAGCTGTTGGAACTTATGTATTGACCTTACCTAGTGGTCTTTTATTGAATTTAGAAAACTGCTATTATGTACCTGCCATTAGCAGGAATATTATTTCAATTTCTTGTTTGGACAAGGCTAGTTTTTATTTTACCATTAAGAACAAATGTTGTTCCGTTTATTTGGATAATATTCTATATGCTAATGCAATTTTGATTAATGGACTTTATATCCTGGATCTTGATATGCCTATCTATAACATTAATGCTAAAAGGATGAAACCTAATGAGTTGAATCCGACTTACCTTTGACATTGTCGTTTAGGCCATATAAATGAAAATCGCATTTCCAAACTTCATAAAGATGGACTTTTGGACTCTTTTGATTTTGAATCATATGAGACATGTCGATCTTGTTTATTAGGAAAGATGACAAAGGCCCCTTTTTCCGGTCAAGGTGAAATGGCTAGTGATCTCTTAGGACTCATACATACTGATGTGTGTGGACCCCTAAACATAACTTCTAGAGGAGGTTTTCACTACTTCATTACATTCACTGATGACTTTAGTAGATTTGGATATGTGTATCTAATGAAACATAAATCTGAATCATTTACTTTATTCAAAGAATTTTAAAATGAAGTAGAAAACCAACTAGGCAAGAAAATCAAAATGCTTCGATCTGATCGAGGTGGAGAGTATTTGAGCTTAGAGTTTGACAATCATCTAAAAGAATGCGGGATCTTATCCCAACTCACACCTCCTGGAACGCCACAATGGAATGGTGTTTCTGAAAGGAGAAATCGAACCTTATTAGACATGGTCCGATCAATGATGAGTCATGCTGAACTTCCAAATTCCTTATGGGGATACGCCTTATTAACTGCAACTTATACGCTTAACCGAGTTCCATCCAAAGCGGTAGAAAAGACACCATATGAGATATGGAACGGTCGAAAACCCAATGTGGGACATTTAAAGATTTGGGGTTGTGAAGCTTATATAAAACGACTTATGTCTACTAAGCTTGAACAAAGATCTGATAAATGTTTCTTTGTGGGATATCCTAAAGAAACTAGAGGATACTACTTTTACAAACCTTCTGAGGGCACAATTGTTGTTGCCAGAAATGGAGTCTTCCTTGAAAAGGATTTTGTCTCCAAAAGAATCAGTGAGAGCAAAGTAGATCTTGAAGAAATTCAAGACCCACAAAGTAATGAAATACCGATGGAGGAACAGGAACAGGATACACAAACTATTATGATAGAAAATCCTATTCCAGTAACACAAGAACCACGTAGGTCTAGCAGGATACGTCAAGAACCCGAGAGATATGGGTATCTCATATCACAAGAGGGTGATGTATTGCTCATGGACCACGATGAGCCTGTGACTTACATGGAGGCCATTACTGGCCCTGATTCTGAGAAGTGGCTTGGAACTTGATTGAAGCACCTGAAGGAATTAATCCTATAGGATGCAAGTGGGTTTTCAAAAAGAAAATTGACAGGGACGGAAAGGTTAATACCTACAAAGCGCGGCTGGTTGCTAAAGGCTTCAAACAAATTCATGGTGTGGATTATGATGAAACCTTTTCACCAGTTGCAATGATTAAATCCATTCGGATCTTACTTGCTATCGCTGCATACCATGATTATGAAATCTGGCAAATGGATGTCAAAACTGCTTTCCTTAATGAAAATCTTCTTGAGGATGTGTACATGACACAACCTGAAGGATTTGGCGATCCTAAAGAAACCAAGAAAGTATGCAAATTACAGCGATCAATCTATGGATTGAAGCAAGCTTCTAGAAGTTGGAATCTTCGTTTTGATGAAACTGTACAACAATATGGATTCATTAAAAATGAAGATGAGGCTTGTGTTTACAAGAAGGTTAGTGGGAGCATAGTCTCATTTCTAGTTTTATATGTGGATGACATATTATTAATCGGAAATGACATCCCTACATTACAAGAAATAAAAACTTGGTTAGGGAAATGCTTTTCTATGAAAGACTTAGGTGAAGCCTCCTATATATTAGGAATCAGGATCTATAGAGATAGATCACAAAGATTGCTTGGCTTAAGTCAGGGTACATATATAGATAAAGTCCTGAGACGTTTCAATATGCATGATTCCAAGAAAGGATTCATCCCTATGTCGTCAGGAATAAATCTATCAAAGACTCAATCCCCTTCGACTAATGAAGAAAGGGATCGAATGCGTGATATTCCATATGCTTTGGCAATTGGGTCTATCATGTATGTTATGATATGTACTCGACCAGATGTCTCGTATGCTTTAAGTGCTACGAGCAGATACCAGTCTAATCCTGGCAACGATCATTGGATTGCTGTCAAGAATATCCTTAAATACTTGAGAAGAACTAAGGATACTTTCTTGATCTATGGAGGTCAAGAAGAGCTCTCTGTAATTGGTTACATTGATGCTAGTTTTCAGACAGATCATGATGATTTCAAATCGCAATCAGGATATGTGTTTTGCTTAAATGGCGGTGCTGTGAGCTGGAAGAGTTCAAAGCAAGAAACAATCGCTGATTCTACAACAGAAGTCGAGTACATTGCTGCATCTAATGCCGCAAAGGAAGCTATTTGGATTAAGAAATTCATTTCTGATCTTGGAATAGTTCCAAGTATTGCAGATCCCATTGAATTACTATGTGATAACAATGGAGCAATCGCACAAGCCAAAGAACCTAGATCTCACCAGAAATCCAAACACATACAAAGGCGCTATCATCTTATTCGAGAGATTATCGAAAGAAGAGATGTTAAAATATGCAAAGTACCAACATTAGACAATGTTGCTGATCCACTTACTAAAGCTCTTGCCCAGCAGAAGCATGATGGTCATACTAGATCTATGGGTATTAGGTTTATGCCTGATTGGCTCTAGCGCTAGTGGGAGATTGTTGGTATAAGCCCTAGAGGCCAATAGTTTATGTGAAACTTATCTTATGTATCATGACTTTTATTATTAAATAATATATGGCACTCTTTATTATATATTTATAGTAATGTTAATAAAGTCCTTAGAATAGATAGTTCATGTAATAATATATTAAGTATGACTTAATCATGAGATTACATTATCATAAAGAACGTTATTCTTAAATGTATCCGTAGTCAAGCTTTAATATGAATTAGGATAATAATAAAGCGTCGAGACTATTATGTATGAAGACTGATGACCGCATCTCATGGGTCATAGATATGAGATATCAAGTCTATACATAGGTATAAATGTTAGGAGTAATATTTATACTGGATAGACCCATCGTGAGAATACTACATAGTAAGTTATGAGATTGTCATAAGATATTCTCACAATGATAATAGTGAACATCGCTCTTTGACCTGAAACCACTATGATCCCTAGATGTGGACTCAAGTGCTTTGTTGCCATTCTAACGTTGTCTGTAAAAGGATAACCATAACGTTGGTTGATGGGTACTTGATGAATCATGCTGAGGGACATGAGTGTCTTAGATGAGGTTTGTCCCTCCTCATAAACAGGAGATATATCTATAGGCCTCTTGATGAAATATGATTGTAAAACTGCATGGCCATGCCGAACTAAGTCGATATAGGATATTGGACTTATTCGTTATTCAGTATATTTTGGAATCAAGAAATATAAATATTGATCTACACAATGGTGACAAAATCTATGCATTGAGATCAATAAAGATATTAGGACAAAGGAGTAATCGTATACATAAGTATTATCATGGAAAAAGGTTTCGTCAGATCACTTGACATTCTTGTCACTTGGGTAGCAATGATGTGTTGCTAGATACCGCTCATTGTTTATAGTATTAAATATTAGATTTAATATTATTGCCAACGTGACTAGAACCTATAGGGTCACACACAAAGAACAGTCAAAAGAGAAATATATAAGTATGACTTATATAAGGGGTGCGTTTAGTAAATAACGCTAATTAGTTAGCAGAATTACTAAACTCGTTATTGGTCTTACAGAAGCCCAATAGTGACTTCTAAACTTGCAGAGCACACTAAGAGTTCTATAAATAGAAGCCTAGTGCTGAAGTTTGAGGTTGCACATTTTGAAACCCTAAACTCTCTGAAACTTCTAATTCATTGGCTAGCACCGAGTTTTGGAGGAGCACTGTTCGTGTGGACTTGCTAGAGGCTTTGATGCTTGCTGCTTGCTTTGCTGTGATCGTGTTTCCATTTTCCAGCTTTCAGATTTCACACTTCGAGGTAACAATCGAATCACTGATTCATGTGTAATTCGTAATGATTCAAGGAAAGAAAATCGAATTTTTTTTTATCCGCTGCTTATTCTGTTTATGAATCGATTTTCCTTCACTTGACACTCTGTTGGTACCACATGCACATTATATTGCATCTTGTCGAGTTGTTGTTGTTGTTGTTGCATTGTCGAGTTGTCGTTGACATATTGTTAAGTTGTTGTTGTATTATCGAGTTGTTGTTGGTATATTGTTAAGTTGTTGTCGTTGTTGCATTGATAAATGAAATTAATTGATGAATATATCTGAAATCATATGAAGTACTTGCTGATGACTTTTATGGCCATATTATGTTGATTAATTCTTGTTTATGAATTGTTGTTTATTATTAATGAATGTGAAATCTCACCCCTTCTGTTTGAATGTTGCCTCTACGTGGGTAACGTGCAGATATCCAGGAGTAGTCCGCTGATGTGAGTTGATCCTCGTGTCGTCATAGGAGTCTTGCTCTGATATGTAACGGGATGAAGATACTTAATTGTTTTGTTTTCCTTTAATTACGTATCACTTTTAAGATGTTGTTGTTGAACCATTTTAATTAGAAGTTTTTATTATGTTGATTCTGTTGAGGCCTAGTGCCAAGTTTTGACTTTTAATGTTGAATAATTTCCGCTGCAACATTATTTGAATTATTAAAAGCAGGTGCTTAATTAAATAGTGGAGTTTAACCCTATTTATAATGAAATGATTTTGAAGAATGTAGATGTGACATCCTGTTTTACGATGCACTCTGATGTATTTTGCATTTATTTATATGTTGGGAAAACGGGGTGTTACAACCACTACTTCCTCCAAAAACTACTGGTATATACCTAAAGTGGTGTAAAGAGCCTAGATACTATAGAAGCAAAAATGAAGAAGAGAAAGAGAGGGAGAGAGTGAGGAGGGAGAGAAAGTAAGATGGTGTGAGGGAATAGGGAAGTATGGAGGGGTATTTATAGATGAGAATGGTAGTATAAGTTATAAAAAACATAAATGTGGTCAAAAAAAACGTGCAAATGGTGTAAAAAAACGTGTAGATTGAATTTTGAACAACTGACCACCATCCAAAAAACGTTTGTTCTTCAGTTCAGACCACCGGCCAACGTGCGTGAGTTAACTTGCGCACGTGCCAGTGGTGCGTGGGTTAACTTGCGCAGGGCGCATAACGTGCGCAAGTTAAGTCACGCAGCGTGGCTTAACTTACGCAAGGGCATTTTGGTCAGTTTGGTTGGGCGGGAGTGTATTTTGCTGGGTGAAGAGCACGATTCTATATGTAATACCTTGAGATGTAAGTGGTGAAGTGGGCGCATGTGTTGTAGTGGGTACATGTGATTGAACAACTTAGATGATTGTGTGGTTAAAGGTTATGAATGATTGAAAGGGATGAATTAAAAGGAAAATATATTGAATCACAAAAACAAATTAAACATAGAAATCAAACCTCAACATCCTAATAATAAAGTTCCCTAACTAATGGATTTGTCTAGAGACTTAGTCCTCTATATAAGGATTTTTCGAAATTCAAATTAGGGATGTAGTAGAAAAAACAATAAAACAATTGAATATGTCTCAATACTCACAATGTATATTACTTTCTGTTAATATTAGTAATCACACATGATAGTTCAAAAATAAGTGACACACTGTGTTTTACCTAAATTTAAATATGAGACAGTTATTTCCCGGTAACAACTACCCATGTTAATGTATATAGTAACTAACAAAGATAAGATTTATGACCCGGATTGACTTGATATGTATTTTGCACATGATTTTTTTAAACAAAAATAGAGTGCAAAATAGTAAGCAAACAAATTGTTTTTCTTGGTTATTGTCATCAAAACACTAAGATATATATTTTATCTTAACCAAAATTGTCCTTACATTATTGTCTCATGAGAAATGTTAATTTGTGCTTTTAAGGCACAAGTTAATGAATTAAATATAAAAATGGTTTATTGGAAGATGTGCATTATATTTAATTTTTAATTTTTTAATGAGTTGAATGCACACAATTTTAGAGAATATTTTTTTTTTGAGGTTTGGAACAAATTAACACTACTCTTTCTTGATTGTCTTAAAGGTGTGAAGTATCTATTATTTATCAATGGTTAATCTCCACCCGAAAATCTTATTGAAAACCTTGAATGGGATCTCCAACTCCAACCACATTTTATTTAAGCAAATTTAATATAATGTTGGTTTACATTTTCCTGTTATGAAAGGCTAGATAGGAAATAACAAATAATAATGAAAGGTTAACAAACAAGAATGATCTCTAGTTCCCACAAAAAAAAAGAATGATCTCTAGTTATAATTATAAGTTTGAATGATCAATCTCATCACTTGAAGCGACAAATATGCTATGTCAATGTTAAATAGTGATATTTAATTTTTATAATAAAATAAATATTAAAATCTATTTAATTGATGTAAAATAGCAAGACATTTAATTTACTATATAAATGATCAAACAATTGTACATTTGTAATTATATGTAAAGGTGAAAAATGACTGAAATTCTCAAATATGTTTATGCTATGATCCTTTTTGTTTCCATATTTATCATTATAGTCAATGTTGGAGGTAAGATTATTGTGGTAATTTTTAGTTGAAGTTTTTATTTATCTTATACACAATTGTTCACCCCTTTTTGGTAAAAAAATTTTATTTTTGTTTTACATTGCAGGAAAATGTGTTTCGGACGCCGAATGTGGACAATATACGTGTCCCACTCTAACGGTATTAAAATGCATTAAAGATGAATGTGTATGCATTCATTATGATCATGACAAGCAATAGGTGAATCTTGTAGCTAATCAAAACGGACTTGATGCTTATTCCTAGCTCTACTTATTGTTTTTTATTGTTACCTTTGTTTTGTTGTAATCCTTGGGATTTATTTTTGTTTTTTGTTTCACATTTGTGTTTGCAAACTTATGAATTGAAATGCTATTGTATTATTTGTTTTTTGCAAAATCAATGTTAAGTTCTTATAATGTGAAAATCCAATGTGTATAAGCTTTTTATTTTTACCATGTGTTTATATATATTAATATAGGGTTATGCTAGAAGCCATTCATGAATATGTCTTTTAACAGTTAAAAGACACCAATTAATTTTTATGAATGTGTCCTTTAGTAAAGTTATAACTAAAAAGTGGAAATCACACCTTGAGGTGTGGGTTGCTAGAAGCCACCCATATATATATATATATATATATATATATATATATATATATATATATATATATATAAGTGAGAGGAGTAACTTAAATGAGAGATGAGAGGATATAATATTATCTCTTAGATCAAAATACACGACCAAGATCAAATTCTAATAAATAAATAAAAAGGCTCGACACACTTGATTAAACAAGCACATGTTTCTTCCTCTCTTGAAAAGTGCCGCTTCATCTTCCTCTTTGATTTTCCTCTAAACTCTTTCCTAGTTTTCTTCCTCTCTCTAGCCACAAGATAGGTTTTCTTTACTTTTCATCTTTGTTCAATTGCTTTAGGTGTTCTGACCACCGCTTCATATATGAGATACCCCACCTACCCGTTTTTTTTATTTTTTTTTTGGAATTATTCACTTTCATCTTTGTTCAAATTACTTTTCAAACTATACATCATGCATCATCTTCTAATTATTGAGTTTGTTGTTCACTTGAATTTTTATGCCACTTGAATTCAAGTATTAATAAACTAATAGTGTTTAGAAAGATAAAGGACTTGAAGGAAAAAATAAAAGATAAAGGTCCTAAATGTTATATATAAATAAGATAAAAATATGCGGAGTGATTTTACCTATCTTATATAAATGGGTCGGCTAGGTAAAAGTTATTTACTGAGAATATTTGGTGTTTTTGTTGAAAGTTGAACTCAAGACGACCCCACTCCGACCCCTCACCGGCCCGTGTTATACTTTGCTCTGTTAACTACGTCTATGAGCCTGTAACACAATCTTTGATCGTTCTTCTCTGATTGCCTTCAATGATTCACAACCTGAAATTTGTCTCCCCCATAATAGATCGGCAGTTCCCGGTGTACTTAAAGCTTTTTTGGATCAAAAATATCCACCATAGAGATGGAAACCAATGGTATCAAATCCTAATAGCATAGTCTGATTTTGTCCTACTTATACTGGATGAAAGTGCGATAATGTGTGTTTACGTTTTAATGTGAAATGCATATCAATATTAAATTCGGTATTCATGTATATTAGCCGAAATAAAGTTGAGATGCATGTTAATAATGACACACACACACACACACACACACATATAGAGTTAGGATCTGTTGACACCAGGTGTCAACGAATTCGTTGACACCAAATCCTAACCATTCTTTGTTTTGATCTTAATGGCCCACATTTATTCACTTGATTGTTAAGGTGGTGACTCTTCAAAGACAAACATATCAAACTCTCATCTTCTTCCTTCCTAGGTCTAGTTTTCTTACAGTTCAGGTTCTTCCACACAACCAAATACCAATTAATCATAGAAAAAACAGATTCAATAAAAACATAATCATGGCAATAAAATATAAACTGAATACGTTCTTTTCTATAGCAGTAAAACATAAATCTGCTACCATAGGTCTTTCTTGCCTCTCAAATCCAATTCCTTAATTTGATCCCAATCTCACAGATCTCATGTTTCTTAATTAGATTCAACTATTTAATTGAATCGAATAGTGAAATCTCATGTCAACAATAAAACAAATTATAACTTTTTTGCAAACAAATATTGAATTGATTATGCCCACTGCACCACACCACCAGTAAAGAAGAATTTGAATTGTTGGCCGTGGATACACAAAGTTAGTTCTTACAAAGTAGAATTGAGTAATTTTTCGAAAGAGAAATATCTCATGAACGTTGGTGTGCCTCCAAAAAGATATTGTAGAAAATTTAGGAAATAAGTAGTCAGAGATTAAAAAACTGCATCAACTAGTATGCGAGTCACCTCACATTAGCAATTTAGGGAATAATTAGATACCATTAGATTAATTAAATGAACGGATCAGATTTGGTGTCAACGAATCCTGTCTCGTGTGTATATATATATATATATATATATATATATATATATATTATAGGCAAATGCTAACATGTGCTCCATTGCGCATGTTAAGCAAATTAAAATAGAAATAATTGTCTCAAAGTTTATCATTCAAAGTTTATTAAACTTTTTAAAGTCAAAATTTTGTTGTCTCTCTGAAAAGCTTCTAACTTTAAATTCCTTAACTTGTGCCCTTATAACAGAATGTGTGTGTGTATATATATATATATATATATATTTACAGAGAGTTACTGTCAGCTCACCACAGCGAGCAACCCCACTCGCCACAGCAAACTGCTTGATGGCAGACCGTCATGTTTCGCATTCTTGTGTCTTTTTCACATGTTTCTGTTTTGAATTGGCCTTTGGTCTAAATATGAAAATTGTTGATGATTAAATTATGTATCCAGTAGCTTTGGTTTAATATGAACATCCTTTATAGATAATTTATTATGTGGGTTACGATTCCATAAGTTGTTGCACTTCCGAGTCTTATCATTGCATAAGCATTTGTTAAATTTGAAGGCTTGATGACTTGTCTAAGTTGAAGGCTTGATGCCTTGTTAAAGTTGAGAGCTTGATGCCCTGTTTAGTCGAATTACGACACTATGTTGAGAGCTTGACGCTCTGTTGGTACCACATGCACATCATATTGCATCTTGTCGAGTTGTTGTTGTTGTTGTTGCATTGTCGAGTTGTATTTGACATATTGTTAAGTTGTTGTTGTTGTATTATCGAGTTGTTGTTGGTATATTGTGAAGTTGTTGTCGTTGTTGCATTGATAAATGAAATTAATTGATGAATATATCTTAAATCATATGAAGTACTTGTTGATGACTATTATGGCCATATTATGTTGATTAATTCTTGTTTATGAATTGTTGTTTATTATTAATGAATGTGAAATCTCACCCCTTCTGTTTGAATGTTGCCTCTACGTGGGTAACGTGCAGATATCCAGGAGTAGTCCGCTGATGTGAGTTGATCCTCGTGTCGTCATAGGAGTCTTGCTCTGATATGTAACGGGATGGGGATACTTAATTGTTTTGTTTTCCTTTAATTACGTATCACTTTTAAGATGTTGTTGTTGAACCATTTTAATTAGAAGTTTTTATTATGTTGATTACGTTGAGGCCTAGTGCCAAGTTTTGACTTTTAATGTTGAATAATTTCCGCTGCAACATTTTTTGAATTATTAAAAGCAGGTGCTTAATTAAATAGTGGAGTTTAACCCTATTTATAATGAAATGATTTTGAAGAATGTAGATGTGACATCCTGTTTTACTATGCACTCTGATGTATTTTGCATTTATTTATATGTTGGGAAAACGGGGTGTTACAACCAGTACTTCCTCCAAAAACTACTGGTATATACCTAAAGGGGTGTAAAGAGCCTAGATACTATAGAAGCAAAAAAGAAGAAGAGAAAGAGAGGGAGAGAGTGAGGAGGGAGAGAAAGTAAAATGGTGTGAGGAAATAGGGAAGTACGGAGGGGTATTTATAGGTGAGAATGGTGGTATAAGTTATAAAAAACATAAATGTGGTAAAAAAAACGTGCAAATGGTGTAAAAAAACGTGTAGATTGAATGTTGAACAACTGACCACCATCCAAAAAACGTTTGTTCTTCTGTTCTGACCACCGGCCAACGTGCGTGAATTAACTTGTGCACGTGCCATTGGTGCGTGAGTTAACTTGCACAGGGCGCATAACGTGCGCAAGTTAAGTCACGCAGCGTGGCTTAACTTGCGCAAGGGCATTTTGGTCAGTTTGGTTGGGCGGGAGTGTATTTTGCTGGGTGAAGAGCATGATTCTGTATGTATTACCTTGAGATGTAAGTGGTGAAGTGGGCGCATGTGTTGTAGTGGTTACATGTGATTGAACAACGTAGATGATTGTGTGGTTAAAGGTTATGGTTGATTGAAAGGGATGAATTAAAAGGAAAATATATTAAATCACAAAAACAAATTAAACATAGAAATTAAACCTCAACATCCTAGTAATAAAGTTCCTTAACTAAAGGATTTGTCTAGAGAATTAGTCCTCTATATAAGGATTTTTCGAAATTCAAATTAGGGATGTAGTAGAAAAAACAATAAAACAATTGAATATGTCTCAATACTCACAATGTATATTACTTTCTGTTAATATTAGTAATCACACATGATAGTTCAAAAATAAGTGACACAGTGTGTTTTACCTAAATTTAAATATGAGACAGTTATTTCCCGGTAACAACTACCCATGTTAATGTATATAGTAACCAACAAAGATAAGATTTATGACCCGGATTGACTTGATATGTATTTTGCACATGATTTTTTTAAACAAAAATAGAGTGCAAAATAGTAAGCAAACAAATTGTTTTTCTTGGTTATTGTCATCAAAACACTAAGATATATATTTTATCTTAACCAAAATTGTCCTTACATTATTATCTCATGAGAAATGTTAATTTGTGCTTTTAAGGCACAAGTTAATGAATTAAATATAAAAATGGTTTATTGGAAGATGTGCATTATACTTAATTTTTAATTTTTTAATGAGTTGAATGCACACAATTTTAGAAAATATTTTTTTTTTAGGTTTGGCACAAATTAACACTACTCTTTCTTGATTGTCTTAAAGGTGTGAAGTCTCTATTATTTATCAATGGTTAATCTCCACCGGAAAATCTTATTGAAAACCTTGAATGGGATCTCCAACTCCAACCACATTTTATTTAATCAAATTTAATAAAATGTTGGTTTACATTTTTCCCGTTATGAAAGGCTAGATAGGAAATAACAAATAATAATGAAAGGTTAACAAACAAGAATGATCTCTAGTTCCCACAACAAAAAAAAAGAATGATCTCTAGTTATAATTATAAGTTTGAATGATCAATCTCATCACTTGAAGCGACAAATATGCTACGTCAATGTTAAATAGTGATATTTAATTTTTATAATAAAATAAATATTAAAATTTATTTAATTAACGTAAACTAGCAAGACATTTAATTTACTATATAAAATGATCAAACAATTGTACATTTGTAATTATATGTAAAGGTGAAAAATGGCTGAAATTCTCAAATATGTTTATGCTATGATCCTTTCTGTTTACATATTTATCATTTTAGTCAATTTTGGTGGTAAGATTATTGTGGTAATTTTTAGTTGAAGTTTTTATTTATCTTATACACAATTGTTCACCCCTTTTTGGTAATATTTTTTTATTTTTGTTTTACATTGCAGATAAATGTGTTTCGGACGCCGAATGTGGACATTATACGTGTCCCACTCTAACGGTATTAAAGTGCCTTAAAGATGAATGTGTATGCATTCATTATGATCATGACAAGCAATAGGTGAATCTTGTAGCTAATCAAAACGGACTTGATGCTTATTCCTAGCTCTACTTATTGTTTTTTTATTGTTACCGTTGTTTTGTTGTAATCCTTGGGATTTATTTTTGTTTTTTGTTTTACATTTGTGTTTGCAAACTTATGAATTGAAATGCTATTGTATTATTTGTTTTTTGCAAAATCAATGTTAAGTTCTTATAATGTGAAAATCCAATGTGTATAAGCTTTTTATTTTTACCATGTGTTTATATATATTAATATAGGGTTATGCTAGAAGCCATTCATGAATATGTCTTTTAACAGTTAAAAGACACCAATTAATTTTTATGAAGGTGTCCTTTAGTAAAGTTATAACTAAAAAGTGGAAATCACACCTTGAGGTGTGGGTTGCTAGAAGCCACCCATATATATATATATATATATATATATATATATATATATATATAAAAGTGAGAGGAGTAACTTAAATGAGAGATGAGAGGATATAATATTATCTCTTAGAACAAAATACACGACCAAGATCAAATTCTAATAAATAAATAAAAAGGCTCGACACACTTGATTAAACAAGCACATGTTTCTTCCTCTCTTGAAAAGTGCCGCTTCATCTTCCTCTTTGATTTTCCTCTAAAAAATTTCCTGGTTTTCTTCCTCTCTCTAGCCACAAGATAGGTTTTCTTTACATTTCATCTTTGTTCAATTGCTTTAGGTGTTCTGACCACCGCTTCATATATGAGATACCCCACCTACCCGTTTATTTTTATTTTTTTTGGAATTATTAACTTTCATCTTTGTTCAAATTACTTTTCAAACTATACATCATGCATCATCTTCTAATTGTTGAGTTTGTTGTTCACTTGAATTTTTATGCCACTGGAATTCAAGTATTAATAAACTAATAGAGTTTAGAAAGATAAAGGACTTGAAGGAAAAAATAAAAGATAGAGGTCCTAAATGTTATATATAAATAAGATAAAAATATGCGGAGTGATTTTACCTATCTTATATAAATGGGTCGGCTAGGTAAAAGTTATTTACTGAGAATATTTGGTATTTTTGTTGAAAGTTGAACTCAAGACGACCCCACCCCGACCCCTCACCGGCCCGTGTTATTGTTTACTCTGTTAACTACGTCTATGAGCCTGTAACACAATCATTGATCGTTCTTCTCTGATTGCCTTCAATGATTCACAACCTGAAATTTGTCTCCCCCATAATAGATCGGCAGTTCCCGGTGTACTTAGAGCTTTTTTGGATCAAAAACGTCCACCATGGAGATGGAAACCAAAGGTATCAAACCCTAATAGCATAGTCAGGTTTTGTATATTGGCTGAAAGCGCGATAATGTGTGTTTACGTTTTAATGTGAAATGCATATCAATATTAAATTCGGTATTCATGTATATTAGCCGAAATAAAGTTGAGATGCATGTTAATAATCACACACACACACACATATATAGAGTAAGGATCTAAAGACACCAGGTGTCAACGAATTCGTTTACACCAAATCCTAACCATTCTTTATTTTGATCTTAATGGCTCACATTTATTCACTTGATTTTTAAGGTGGAGACTATTCAAACACAAACATATCAAACTCTCATCTTCTTCCTTCCTAGGTCTAGTTTTCTTACAGTTCAGGTTCTTCCAAACAACCAAATACCAATTAATCATAGAAAAAACTGATTCAATAAAAACCGAATCATGGCAATAAAATATAAACTGAATACGTTTTTTTCTATAGCAATAAAACGTAAATCTGCTACCATAGGTCTTTCTTGCCTCTCAAATCCAATTCCTTAATTTGATCCCAATGTCACATATCTCATGTTTCTTAATTAGATTCAACTATTTAATTGAATCAAATAGTGAAATCTCATGTCAACAATAAAACAAATTATAACTTTTTTGCAAACAAATATTGAATTGATTATGCCTACTGCACCACACCACCAGTAAAGAAGAATCTGAATTGTTGTTGGCCGTGGATACACAAAGTTAGTTCTTACAAAGTAGAATTGAGTAATTTATTCGAAAGAGAAATATCTCATGAACGTTGGTGTGCCTCCAAAAAGATATTGTAGAAAATTTAGGAAATAATTAGTCAGAGATTAAAAAACTGCATCAACTAGTATGCGAGTCACCCCACATTAGAAATTTAGGGAATAATTAGATACCATTAGATTAATTAAATGAACGGATCAGATTTGGTGTCAATGAATCTGTGGACACCTGATGTCAACGGATCCTCTCTCATATATATATATATAGGCAAATGCTAACATGTGCTCCATTGCACATGTTAAGCAATTTAAAATAGAAATAATTGTCTCAAAGTTTATCATTCAAAGTTTATTAAACTTTTTAAAGTCAAAATTTTGTTGTCTCTCTGAAAAGCTTCTAACTTTAAATTCCTTAACTTGTGCCCTTATAACAAAATGTATATATATATATATTTACAGAGAGTTACTGTCAACTCGCCACAGCGAACTGCTTGATGGCAGACCGCCATGTTTCGCATTCTTGTGTCTTTTTCACATGTTTCTGTTTTGAATTGGCCTTTGGTCTAAATATGAAAATTGTTGATGATTAAATTATGTATCCAGTAGCTTTGGTTTGATATGAACATCCTTTATAGATAATTTATTATGTGGATTACGATGCTATAAGTTGTTGCACTTCCGAGTCTTATTATTTTATAAGCATTTGTTATATTTGAAGGCTTGATGCCTTGTCTAAGTTGAAGGTTTGATGCCTTGTTAAAGTTGAGAGCTTGATGCCCTGTTTAGTCGAATTACGACACTATGTTGAGAGTTTGACGCTCTGTTGGTACCACATGCACATTATATTGCATCTTGTCGACTTGTTGTTGCATTGTCGAGTTGTATTTGACATATTGTTAAGTTGTTGTTGTTGTATTATCGAGTTGTTGTTGGTATATTGTTAAGTTGTTGTCGTTGTTGCATTGATAAATGAAATTAATTGATGAATATATCTGAAATCATATGAAGTACTTGTTGATGACTATTATGGCCATATTATGTTGATTAATTCTTGTTTATGAATTGTTGTTTATTATTAATGAATGTGACATCTCACCCCTTCTGTTTGAATGTTGCCTCTACGTGGGTAACGTGCAGATATCCAGGAGTAGTCCGCTGATATGAGTTGATCCTCGTGTCGTCATAGGAGTCTTGCTCTGATATGTAACGGGATGGGGATACTTAATTGTTTTGTTTTCCTTTAATTACGTATCACTTTTAAGATGTTGTTGTTGAACCATTTTAATTAGAAGTTTTTATTATGTTGATTACGTTGAGGCCTAGTGCCAAGTTTTGACTTTTAATGTTGAATAATTTCCGCTGCAACATTATTTGAATTATTAAAAGCAGGTGCTTAATTAAATAGTGGAGTTTAACCCTATTTATAATGAAATGATTTTGAAGAATGTAGATGTGACATCCTGTTTTACGATGCACTCTGATATATTTTGCATTTATTTATATGTTGGGAAAACGGGGTGTTACAACCAGTACTTCCTCCAAAAACTACTGGTATATACCTAAAGGGGTGTAAAGAGCCTAGATACTATAGAAGCAAAAAAGAAGAAGAGAAAGAGAGGGAGAGAGTGAGGAGGGAGAGAAAGTAAGATGATGTGAGGAAATAGGGAAGTACGGAGGGGTATTTATAGGTGAGAATGGTGGTATAAGTTATAAAAAACATAAATGTGGTAAAAAAAACGTGCAAATGGTGTAAAAAAACGTGTAGATTGAATGTTGAACAACTAACCACCATCCAAAAAACGTTTGTTCTTCTGTTCTGACCACCGGCCAACGTGCGTGAATTAACTTGCGCACGTGCCATTGGTGCGTGAGTTAACGTGCACAGGGCGCATAACGTGCGCAAGTTAAGTCACACAGCGTGGCTTAACTTGCGCAAGGGCATTTTGGTCAGTTTGGTTGGACGGGAGTGTATTTTGCTGGGTGAAGAGCATGATTCTGTATGTATTACCTTGAGATGTAAGTGGTGAAGTGGGCGCATGTGTTGTAGTGGTTACATGTGATTGAACAACGTAGATGATTGTGTGGTTAAAGGTTATGGTTGATTGAAAGGGATGAATTAAAAGGAAAATATATTAAATCACAAAAACAAATTAAACATAGAAATCAAACCTCAACATCCTAATAATAAAGTTCCCTAACTAAAGGATTTGTCTAGAGAATTAGTCCTCTATATAAGGATTTTACGAAATTCAAATTAGGGATGTAGTAGAAAAAACAATAAAACAATTGAATATGTCTCAATACTCACAATGTATATTACTTTCTGTTAATATTAGTAATCACACATGATAGTTGAAAAATAAGTGACACACTGTGTTTTACCTAAATTTAAATATGAGACAGTTATATCCCGGTAACAACTACCCATGTTAATGTATATAGTAACCAACAAAGATAAGATTTATGACCCGGATTGACTTGATATGTATTTTGCACATGATTTTTTTAAACAAAAATAGAGTGCAAAATAGTAAGCAAACAAATTGTTTTTTTGGGTTATTGTCATCAAAACACTAAGATATATATTTTATCTTAACCAAAATTGTCCTTACATTATTATCTCATGAGAAATGTTAATTTGTGCTTTTAAGGCACAAGTTAATGAATTAAATATAAAAATGGTTTATTGGAAGTTGTGCATTATACTTAATTTTTAATTTTTTAATGAGTTGAATGCACACAATTTTAGAGAATATTTTATTTTTAGGTTTGGCACAAATTAACACTACTCTTTCTTGATTGTCTTAAAGGTGTGAAGTATCTATTATTTATCAATGGTTAATCTCCACCGGAAAATCTTATTGAAAACCTTGAATGGGATCTCCAACTCCAACCACATTTTATTTAATCAAATTTAATATAATGTTGGTTTACATTTTTCCCGTTATGAAAGGCTAGATAGGAAATAATAAATAATAATGAAAGGTTAACAAACAAGAATGATCTCTAGTTCCCACAAAAAAAAAAAAGAATGATCTCTAGTTATAATTATAAGTTTGAATGATCAATCTCATCACTTGAAGCGACAAATATGCTACGTCAATGTTAAATAGTGATATTTAATTTTTATAATAAAATAAATATTAAAATCTATTTAATTAACGTAAACTAGCAAGACATTTAATTTACTATATAAAATGATCAAACAATTGTACATTTGTAATTATATGTAAAGGTGAAAAATGGCTGAAATTCTCAAACATGTTTATGCTATGATCCTTTTTGTTTTCATATTTATCATTGTAGTCAATGTTGGTGGTAAGATTATTGTGGTAATTTTTAGTTGAAGTTTTTATTTATCTTATACACAATTGTTCACCCCTTTTTGGAAATATTTTTTTATTTTTGTTTTACATTGCAGGAAAATGTGTTTCGGACGCCGAATGTGGACAATATATGTGTCCCACTCTAACGGTATTAAAGTGCATTAAAGATGAATGTGTATGCATTCATTATGATCATGACAAGCAATAGGTGAATCTTGTAGCTAATCAAAACAGACTTGATGCTTATTCCTAGCTCTACTTATTGTTTTTTATTGTTACCGTTGTTTTGTTGTAATCCTTGGGATTTATTTTTGTTTTTTGTTTTACATTTCTGTTTGCAAACTTATGAATTGAAATGCTATTGTATTATTTGTTTTTTGCAAAATCAATGTTAAGTTCTTATAATGTGAAAATCCAATGTGTATAAGCTTTTTATTTTTACCATGTGTTTATATATATTAATATAGGGTTATGCTAGAAGCCATTCATGAATATGTCTTTGAACAGTTAAAAGACACCAATTAATTTTTATGAAGGTGTCCTTTAGTAAGGTTATAACTAAAAAATGGAAATCAATCCTTGAGGTGTGGGTTGCTAGAAGCCACCCATATATATATATGTATATATATATATATATATAAGTGAGAGGAGTAACTTAAATGAGAGATGAAAGGATATAATATTATCTCTTAGATCGAAATACACGACCAAGATCAAATTCTAATAAATAAATAAAAAGGCTCCACACACTTGATTAAACAAGCACATGTTTCTTCCTCTCTTGAAAAGTGCCGCTTCATCTTCCTCTTTGATTTTCCTCTAAACTTTTTCCTGGTTTTCTTCCTCTCTCTAGCCACAAGATAGGTTTTCTTTACTTTTCATCTTTGTTCAATTGCTTTAGGTGTTCTGACCACCGCTTCATATATGAGATACCCCACCTACCCGTTTTTTTTATTTTTTTTTGGAATTATTCACTTTCATCTTTGTTCAAATTACTTTTCAAACTATACATCATGCATCATTTTCTAATTGTTGAGTTTGTTGTTCACTTGAATTTTTATGCCACTTGAATTCAAGTATTAATAAACTAATAGTGTTTAGAAAGATAAAGGACTTAAAGGAAAAAATAAAAGATAAAGGTCCTAAATGTTATATATAAATAAGATAAAAATATGCGGAGTGATTTTACCTATCTTATATAAATGGGTCGGCTAGGTAAAAGTTATTTACTGAGAATATTTGGTGTTTTTTGTTGAAAGTTGAACTCAAGACGACCCCACCCCGACCCCTCACCGGCCCGTGTTATGCTTTGCTCTGCTAACTACGTCTATGAGCCTGTAACACAATCATTGATCGTTCTTCTCTGATTGCCTTCAATGATTCACAATCTGAAATTTGTCTCCCCCATAATAGATCGGCAGTTCCCGATGTACTTAAAGCTTTTTTGGATCAAAAATATCCACCATAGAGATGGAAACCGATGGTATCAAATCCTAATAACATAGTCAGATTTTGTCCTACTTATACTGGCTGAAAGCGCGATAATGTGTGTTTACGTTTTAATGTGAAATGCATATCAATATTAAATTCGGTATTCATGTATATTAGCCGAAATAAAGTTGAGATGCATGTTAATAATCATACACACACACACACACACATATAGAGTTAGGATCTGTTGACACCAAATCCTAATCATTCTTTGTTTTGATCTTAATGGCTCACATTTATTCACTTGAGTTTTAAGATGGAGACTATTCAATCACAAACATATCAAACTCTCATCTTCTTCCTTCCTAGGTCTAGTTTTCTTACAGTTCAGGTTCTTCCACACAACCAAATACCAATTAATCATAGAAAAAACTGATTCAATAAAAACCGAATCATGGCAATAAAATATAAACTGAATACGTTTTTTCTATAGCAATAAAACGTAAATCTGCTACCATAGGTCTTTCTTGCCTCTCAAATCCAATTCTTTAATTTGATCCCAATCTCACTGATCTCATGTTTCTTAATTAGATTTAACTATTTAATTGAATCGAATAGTGAAATCTCATGTCAACAATAAAACAAATTATAACTTTTTTGCAAACAAATATTGAATTGATTATGCCTACTGCACCACACCACCAGTAAAGAAGAATCTGAATTGTTGTTGGTCGTGGATACACAAAGTTAGTTCTTACAAAGTAGAATTGAGTAATTTATTCGAAAGAGAAATATCTCATGAACGTTGGTGTGCCTCCAAAAAGATACTGTAGAAAATTTAGGAAATAATTAGTTAGAGATTAAAAAACTGCATCAACTAGTATGCGAGTCACCTCACATTAGCAATTTAGGGAATAATTAGATACCATTAGATTAATTAAATGAACGGATCAGATTTGGTGTCAACGAACCCGTTGACACCTGATGTCAACGAATCCGTTGACACCTGATTTCAACGGATCCTGTCTCATATATATATATATATATATATATATATATATATATATATATAGGCAAATGCTAACATGTGCTCCATTGCGCATGTTAAGCAATTTAAAATAGAAATAATTGTCTCAAAATTTATCATTCAAAGTTTATTAAACTTCTTAAAGTCAAAATTTTGTTGTCTCTCTGAAAAGCTTCTAACTTTAAATTCCTTAACTTGTGCCCTTATAACAAAATATATATATATTTCCTGCTGAATTAGTTATATGTTGTTATATCATCCAACAAGTCGAAGGAATAGACATGGACTAGACTACTGACTTTGTCTTATTTTGTTAGAAAGTGATAAATATATTTGATTACATATTTACATTGCATAGTCTTAATTTTTTAGTCAGTAATAAATATATTAGCACAAAGTTTGGCAGCGTCGTGATGTTAATATGGATATAGCTAAGATACGTGACACGTTATAAGTGTTTTAGTTGAAAGTGCAATGATGTGCTATGCTTATTCTGAAATTCGCAAACTGATAATTATCTTGTGATGTATTTGTTCTTGTGTATTCTTGTTAATGTATTGGCTTGAATTCTTACTTGGTGTAGTGAAAAGGGCCAATGGATATCAATTAAGTTTACTTCTGCCCATAAAATAGGACAATCAATTCTAAGGCTTTTCAGTATTGTTTAGTTCCTTTGTATTGTTCTTAATTATTCTCTTACATATTAACAGGGATTAATATTACAAAGTGGACAAGAGAGATATAAAATATGTGGAGCCAAACGAAAAGGGATAGACGATATACTTATACTAGTATTTGGACTCGTCCGATGCACGGGAAATTTATTATCTTAATGACTAATAAATGTGATAGTTGATCATGAAATGAAATAATATTTGTTGCTGAGCATGGATCAATACTTCTTAAAGACGACGATGACAACAACAACAACCAAATATTATCCCATTAAGTGGGATTGACTACATGGATTGAAATATGTCATATTTTTCTATCATAAACCATATTTTTATCCAACTCATTAATCTATAAATCTTTCTTAATAGTTTCTCTTATAGTTCTTCTAGGTCTTCCTATACCTCTTGCAATATGACTATCCTTTATTGATTTACTCTTCTTACTATAGAATCTACGGATTTTCTCTCTGCATGTCCAAACCACCTAAACCTATTTTCCACAATATTTATACAATAGGTGCTACCCCAACTATCTTTACAATGTTGTCATTTCTAGTCTTATCCAACCTAATCTTACCACACATCCAACGCAACATTCTCATCTCCGCACAATTACTTTATTCTCGTGTTGGTTCTTAATCGTCAATACTCTGTTCCATAAAACATCGTTGTTCTAACAACTATCTGGTATTTTTTCACTTCAACTTAAATGACATGTTTGTATCACAAAAAACACCTAGGCTCTTCTCCATTTCATACATCCAACTTAAATAGAATTATTTACATCTGTTTTTTATTTCTCCATCATTTTGTTCTATGAACCCAAGATTTTGTTGTTGATAGAATGAATCGAAGATATTTAAAATGTGTAACTTGTATGATATGATCACCAACTTTCTCCTCTAAGATCGAACTACTTCGTTATTTGCTGAAATTACATTACATATACTATGTCTTGCTTCTAATCAAACGAAAGTCTTGCGCTTCTAAGACTTGTCTCCAAATCTCCAACATCACATTCAATCCATCCCTCTACTCTCCAATTAAGACTACATCATCTACACAACTCATACATCTTGGTGCAAGCTATTGAATGTGTTTTGTAAGTGCATCCAAAACTAATGTAATAAGATAAAGGATTAGGGTTGACCCTTGGTCCAATCCTTGTTATGAAAAAATTGATAGGGATTAGGGTTGACCCTTGGTCCAATCCTTGTTATGAAAAACTCATTGATACTGCTTCCAAAAGACAAATAATAAAACCCCCGAAGTAATTTAGACTTCAACAAAAATTTTGGCTAAAAAAAGTTGTATAAACAACTTAAGAACTTTCATAAATAAGATAAGATACGGGGTCATTTTCTAAAAATATAAAGAAATAGCAAAAAATTAGGAAAGAAATGCACAACAAAATTTTTGGCTCCAAAAAGTTATCTAAGAGACTTAAGAACTTTTGTAAATAAGCTATAAGATATGTGATCATTTTCATAAAGTATATAGAAACAACAAAGTATTAGGAAGGAAATGTGCAACAACTTTTTTGGCTCCTCTTTTTGTGTAAGTAAACTTAAGAACTTTTATTAATAAGATACACCATCATTTTTCTTATAAAAAAAATAGAGAAACACCAAAAAATTAGGAAGGAAATGTGCAACAATTTTTTTGACTCCAAAAAGCTGTCTAAGAAACTTAAGAACTTTTATAAATAAGATATGCGATCATTTTATAAAAAAATAGAGAAACAACAAAAAATTAGGACGGAAATGTGCAACAACTTTTTTGGCTCCAATAAGTTGTGTAAGTAAACTTAAGAACTTTTGCAAATAAGATACACGATCATTTTCTGAAAATATAAAGAAACACCTAAACTTTTGTGTGGTTTTTACAACGAATTTACAACAAGAAGGAAGTCAAATGTGTCATTTTCAAATAAGGTAAAGTCTTTTTCAGAATTGGAGTTGGATGAAGAACTGGACAATGAGGTAATAGTTATACTAGGGTCGGACCTTGGGGTGTGAAAAGAGCTCAATGGAGCCGGGCCTCCTCAAGGTATGGGACTCAAAAAAAATTATAGTCCAGTAGCACTACTATGTACTACCCCACTAAAAAAAATCCTATTCTCTTTCTCTCTGATAGCACGCGTTCCATCACCATCACCATCGGACTTTCCTTTTCTTCTTCCCCGATTTGATTTCCTTTTCATCTTATGTTGTCTTGTTTTAGGCCTATTAGAATTGGGTCCTCTTGCTTTTGGTGTTAGGTGGGTGTTTTTATGGGATGGTGGTTTGAGGTTTCTCATGTATACGGTAGTGATTTTCACATTTAGGTGTATCGCATATATACGACACCTTGTATTTATCTTTTAAAAAATTTAAATAGAACATTGTTCTTTTAAAAAAAAATAAGTTTTCATTTTATTACAGACCTATTTTCACTTACAGAACTGAGCCTCCGGATTCGTAAGAACACAGTTTTTGGGAGAAAGGAGGAGAAACTTGTAGAGTTCTGAAAAATCAATCAATCTAAGGTAAGGGTGGGACTAACCTTCTTTAATCATAAGCATATGATTCTGAAAAGATTAATCTCTTGTTATTGTTGAAAATTGTTGTGGAGAAATTAAATTTGAATTGAATTAGAATTGTAAAAACATAGGTAATCACATGAATTAATGTAAAAGTTGCTATCTAGGTTGTAGTTTATCAGTAGGCAATGTTCCCTATTAATTTTGGGATTTAGGGTGTCGAAAATTGGGTTTTTGGGACAAATTCTGAAATTTTGTTCGTGCTGTTCATATTTATGTTCGTCGTCGCTTGCCACAGCGAGCGATTATCCTCGCCCCGCGAGTAGGTTTAGTCCTCTCGCGAGTGACCCAGTTTGTCACTCGCCACAGCGAGTAGTTAGCTCGCCACGGCGAGACCTTTATAGAGAGTTACTGTCAGCTCGCCACAGTGAGCAAACCCCACTCGCCACAGCGAACTGCTTGATGGCAGACCGCCATGTTTCGCATTCTTGTGTCTTTTTCACATGTTTCTGTTTTGAATTGGCCTTTGGTCTAAATATGAAAATTGTTGATGATTAAATTATGTATCCAGTAGCTTTGGTTTGATATGAACATCCTTTATAGATAATTTATTATGTGGATTACAATGCCATAAGTTGTTGCACTTCCGAGTCTTATCATTGCATAGTCATTTGTTAAATTTGAAGGCTTGATGCCTTGTCTAAGTTGAAGGCTTGATGCCTTGTTAAAGTTGAGAGCTTGATGCACTGTTTAGTCGAATTACGACACTATGTTGAGAGCCTGACGCTATGTTGGTACCACATGCACATTATATTGCATCTTGTCGAGTAGTTGTTGTTGCATTGTCGAGTTGTCGTTGACATATTGTTAAGTTGTTGTTGTTGTTGTATTATCGAGTTGTTGTTGGTATATTGTTAAGTTGTTGTCGTTGTTGCATTGATAAATGAAATTAATTGATGAATATATCTAAAATCATATGAAGTACTTGTTGATGACTATTATGGCCATATTATGTTGATTAATTCTTGTTTATGAATTGTTGTTTATTATTAATGAATGTGAAATCTCACCCCTTCTGTTTGAATGTTGCCTCTACGTGGGTAACATGCAGATATCCAAGAGTAGTTCGATGATGTGAGTTGATCCTCATGTCATCATAGGAGTCTTGCTCTGATATGTAACGGGATGGGGATACTTAATTGTTTTGTTTTCCTTTAATTACGTATCACTTTTAAGATGTTGTTGTCGAACCATTTTAATTAGAAGTTTTTATTATGTTGATTACGTTGAGGTCTAGTGCCAAGTTTTGACTTTTAATGTTGAATAATTTCCGCTGCAACATTATTTGAATTATTAAAAGCATGTGCTTAATTAAATAGTGGACTTTAACCCTATTTATAATGAAATGATTTTGAAGAATGTAGATGTGACATCCTGTTTTACGATGCACGCTGATGTATTTTGCATTTATTTATATGTTGGGAAAACGGGCTGTTACAACCACTACTTCCTCCAAAAACTACTGGTATATACCTAAAGGGGTGTAAAGAGCCTAGATACTATAGAAGCAAAAAAGAAGAAGGGAAAGAGAGGGATAGAGTGAGGAGGGAGAGAAAGTAAGATGGTGTGAGGGAATAGGGAAGTATGGAGGGGTATTTATAGGTGAGAATGGTGGTATAAGTTATAAAAAACATAAATGTGGTAAAAAAAACGTGCAAATGGTGTAAAAAACGTGTAGATTGAATGTTGAACAACTGACCACCATCCAAAAAACGTAGGGCGCATAACGTGCGCAAGTTAAGGCACGCAGCGTGGCTTAACTTGCGCAAGGGCATTTTGGTCAGTTTGGTTGGGCGGGAGTGTACTTTGCTGGGTGAAAAGCATGATTCTATATGTAATACCTTGAGATGTAAGTGGTGAAGTGGGCGCATGTGTTGTAGTGGTTACATGTGATTGAACAACGTAGATGATTGTGTGGTTAAAGATTATGGTTGATTGAAAGGGATGAATTAAAAGGAAAATATATTGAATCACAAAAACAAATTAAACATAGAAATCAAACCTCAACATCCTAATAATAAAGTTCCCTAACTAATGGATTTGTCTAGAGACTTAGTCCTCTATTTAAGGATTTTTCAAAATTTAAATTAGGGATGTAGTAGAAAAAACAATAAAACAATTGAATATGTCTCAATACTCATAATGTATATTACTTTCTATTAATATTAGTAATCACACATAATAGTTCAAAAATAAGTGACACACTGTGTTTTACCTAAATTTAAATATGAGTAAGTTATTTCCCGGTAACAACTACCCATGTTAATGTATATAGTAACCAACAAAGATAAGATCTATGACTCGGATTGACTAGATATGTATTTTGCACATGATTTTTTTAAACAAAAATAGAGTGCAAAATAGTAAGCAAACAAAAAAAAATTCTTGGTTATTGTCATCAAAACACTAAGATATATATTTTATCTTAACCAAAATTGTCCTTACATTATTATCTCATGAGAAATGTTAATTTGTGCTTTTAAGGCAAAAGTTAATGAATTAAATATAAAAATGGTTTATTGGAAGATGTGCATTATATTTAATTTTTAATTTTTTAATGAGTTGAATGCACACAATTTTAGAGAATTTTTTTTTTTTAGGTTTGGCACAAATTAACACTACTCTTTCTTGATTGTCTTAAAGGTGTGAAGTATCTATTATTTATCAATGGTTAATCTCCACCGAAAAATCTTATTGAAAACTTTGAATGGGATCTCCAACTCCAACCACATTTTATTTAATCAAATTTAATATAATGTTGGTTTACATTTTTCCCGTTATGAAAGGCTAGATAGGAAATAACAAATAATAATGAAAGGTTAACAAACAAGAATGATCTCTAGTTCCCACAAAAAAAAGAATGATCTCTAGTTATAATTATAAGTTTGAATGATCAATCTCATCACTTGAAGCGACAAATATGCTACGTCAATGTTAAATAGTGATATTTAATTTTTATAATAAAATAAATATTAAAATCTATTTAATTGACGTAAAATAGCAAGACATTTAATTTACTATATAAAATGATCAAACAATTGTACATTTGTAATTATATGTAAAGGTGAAAAATGGCTGAAATTCTCAAATATGTTTATGCTATGATCCTTTTTGTTTTCATATTTATCATTGTAGTCAATGTTGGTGGTAAGATTATTGTGGTAATTTTTAGTTGAAGTTTTTATTTATCTTATACACAATTGTTCACCCCTTTTTGGTAATATTTTTTTTTTTTTGTTTTACATTGCAGGAAAATGTGTTTCGGACGCCGAATGTGGACAATATATGTGTCCCACTCTAACGGTATTAAAGTGCATTAAAGATGAATGTGTATGCATTCATTATGATCATGACAAGCAATAGGTGAATCTTGTAGCTAATCAAAACGGACTTGATGCTTATTCCTAGCTCTACTTATTGTTTTTTATTGTTACCGTTGTTTTGTTGTAATCCTTGGGATTTATTTTTGTTTTTTGATTTACATTTGTGTTTGCAAACTTATGAATTGAAATGCTATGGTATTATTTGTTTTTTGCAAAATCAATGTTAAGTTCTTATAATGTGAAAATCCAATGTGTATAAGCTTTTTATTTTTACCATGTGTTTATATATATTAATATAGGGTTATGCTAGAAGCCATTCATGAATATGTCTTTTAACAGTTAAAACACACCAATTAATTTTTATGAAGGTGTCCTTTAGTAAAGTTATAACTAAAAAGTGGAAATCAAACCTTGAGGTGTGGGTTGCTAGAAGCCACCCATATATATATAGATATATATATATATATATATATATATATATATATATATATAAGTGAGAGGAGTAACTTAAATGAGAGATGAGAGGATATAATATTATCTCTTAGATCAAAATACACGACCAAGATCAAATTCTAATAAATAAATAAAAAGGCTCCACACACTTGATTAAACAAGCACATGTTTCTTCCTCTCTTGAAAAGTGCCGCTTCATCTTCCTCTTTGATTTTCCTCTAAACTTTTTCCTGGTTTTCTTCCTCTCTCTAGCCACAAGATAGGTTTTCTTTACTTTTCATCTTTGTTCAATTGCTTTAGGTGTTCTGACCACCGCTTCATATATGAGATACCTAACCTACCCGTTTTTTTTTTGAATTATTCACTTTCATCTTTGTTCAAATTCCTTTTCAAACTGTACACCATACATCATCTTCCTATGCATCATCTTGTAATGGTTGAGTTTGTTGTTCACTTGAATTCAAGTATTAATAAACTAATAGTGTTTAGAAAGATAAAGGAATTGAAGGAAAAAATGAAAAGATAAAGGTCCTATATGTTATATATAAATAAGATAAAAACATGCGGAGTGATTTTGCCTATCTTATATAAATGGGTCGGCTAGGTAAAAGTTATTTACCGAGAATATTTGGTGTTTTTATTGAAAGTTGAACTCAAGACGACCCCACCTCGGCCCGTGTTATGCTTTGCTCCGTTAACTACGTCTTCGAGCCTGTAACACAATCATTGATCGTTCTTCTCTGATTGCCTTCAATGATTCACAACCTGAAATTTGTCTCCCCCATAATAGATCGGCAGTTCCCAGTGTACTTAAAGCTTTTTTGGATCAAAAACGTCCACCATGGAGATGGAAACCAAAGGTATCAAATCCTAATAGCATAGTCAGGTTTTGTATATTGGCTGAAAGCGCGATAATGTGTGTTTTGTATAACTTTGGAAACTTATGAATATGAACATTATTGTATTATATATATTTTGTAAAATAACGATTATGTTTTTATAATATGTGTACTTGCAAAAAGTACGAGTAATGAATACTAGGGTTTTCTCTGTCTATTAGGGTTTAGACTGATTATTGGATGCCTTGAGAATGGTCTCAAGAGTTGTATTTATAGCCTGCCGTGGGCTTGGGCTTTGATGGCTTGGTCTCCAAACCATAGGGGTATTCTAGTATTTTAGGCGGGTTCTAGAGGTTTACTTAAGGCGGCGCCCTGGAAAGGACGCGCCTTGGGCCTTAGAGCTCTTCTGGAGGACGCTAAGGCCTCCTGGGGGGTCTGCAGGTCCTTCTAGAGGTCCTTAAGACTCTTAGGAATATTATGACGGTGCATAGCCCAACAAGCACGAGTCTTGGGACAAGGCGAAGTGGTTTAAGTTATTAAGACTAAACGTAGGGGGTCCTTTAGGAAGGATCCTATAAGTTTCTTGAGGAAATTCAATGACGGTCCATAGCCCAACAAGCACGAGTCTTGGGACAAGGCGAAGTGGTTTAAGTTATCTGGACTAAACGTAGGGGTCCTTTAAGTTTCTTGATAGCTTCGGAGGGTTGTTATATCACCCTTAAGTCATAGGTCCCTGCTGTATCGAAAGAAGTTTGCCTTATCTAGTTCTTCCTTTTTAGTATAGGTTCCTAAGCTATGGCGTGATACTTCCCGCCTTGTTTTCTGGAAGGGCGAGACAGACGTTCCTTGGAATGTTGGCGAGGACTCTAACCTGTGAAATAGATCGGACGGTGTAGATTTCCTGACTCTTCATTTGTCGTGACGTGTTCACATCTTGGCCTGCCACGCACGTGTTCCACTTTTTTCTGTAAAGAAAGCGCGCCTTTCGAGGCGACTTTAACTCTTCTGTTCCTATATATTTGCGCTTTACTTCCTATTCAAAACCTTATTTCATCCTTTTGCTTATCAGTTTTCTCTTCGTCTATTCTCTCTGCTTCCGTTTTCTTCTGCTTTAGCGTTATGGCGGCCCTGCGTGGCGCTTCAGTTGTTTTGTATTTAGGGCGACCTTTTACGGCGCCCAGCTGACCTTTTGCTTAACCATGATCCTCCCGAATTTACGAATTCTTATGTTGTCTTTAGACGTGGTAATGATTTTTGAGTTTACGAGCTTTCACGATGTTCCTTTAAATAGTTTTATCCTAGCAAGTGTTCAAAAGTATTGAATCTACTTATAAGCGCCTCTTCATTTATCATAACGTGATCTTTCATCTAATACTTTATAATTTGAGCAAATTCAGTGAGACTTTAATAATTTGCTGGCTTTGCGATACAAACCTCTTATGAAAATATGCTACAAAGTATTTCATAACATTGCGCTACAAGACGTTTTATAGGGTTGCGCTATGAGGCGACTTACAAGGTTGCGCTACGAGGCGTCTTTCAGGGGCGGCGCTACATGGCGACTTACACGGTGCGCTACGTGGCGTCTTTCAGGGGCGGCGCTACATGGCGACTTACAGCTTCTATCTCAGAGCCCTCTTGGGGTTGAGTTTTCACTGCCCAGTTGGGTCTTACGGCTTCTATCTCAGAGCCCTCTTGGGGTTGAGTTTTCACTGCCCAGTTGGGTCTTACGGCTTCTATAATTACTCGTTGTCTTCTCTTACTTACTCGACCATAATTTTTGCTCTCCCTCCTATTCTTTCTTTTTATTAATTTGGAAGTAACTCTCTGTTGAATGTTACTCCTATACTTCCTACCATATTAAAGAGTGGCTAGTTACTACTCAATTTTCCTGCCACAATTTGCAAACCTGCTTATCTATCTATCTGTTGCTTTTAATATTCACTCTTTTTTGTTCTTCTACTAACTCACGACTATCTCGCCCATTACCTTACCATGCTCATATTAAATCTGAACTAACTCGCTTACTCCATTATTCTCTAAGTCTTTTACTTCCTCCTATGAAGTTAGGACTAAGTCTTCTGACCACTTTTATCTTTCTAAATGGGCCTGGTGTTAACTAATCTTTTTACTTCTGTTTTTACTAAGCAGTGAGTTCAGCGTGCAAAGTAAATGGTACATGAAGAGGGGTTCCCAGGAAAGAGAGGTGGGTCACTTGGACCTCTTAAATACCAAGACTTTCCTTGCCAGAATCCCTCCTATGAGACCCTTTAACAATACTACACTTTACTTCTGCCACGGGTACCTAGAGTAGTCTTTCTCCTATTAGCTTAGTTTTTCCTCAAAAGTTTTACTCATCCTTCTCTTTTCTTCACTACGTTCTAACTAAATCACTCAGCGATGATAATTAATTTCAAATGATACAAATTAAGTTAAAGCTAATTTGTCTATAAGATTTATTGTCCACATATGATGTTTATGCACCAAAAAATAATTGCAAAATAAACAAAATATATTTTCGCAAAATATATTGGGCAAGAAATTTTCTTTGAATCAAAAAGTGAGAATATATTGTCTCCAAATATATTGAACATAAAATTTTCTTCAAATCTAAATATATTTTCTTAAAATATATAGAATGTAAAATCTTCTTCAAATCTAAATATATTTTCTCAAAATATATTGATCATAAAATTTTCTTCAAATCTAAATATATTTTCTCAAAATGTATTGAACATAAAATTTCCTTCAAATCTAAATATATTTTCTCAAAATGTATTGAACATAAAATTTCCTTCAAATCTAAATATATTTTCTCAAAATATATTGATCATAAAATTTTCTTCAAATCTAAATATATTTTCTCAAAATGTATTGAACATAAAATTTCCTTCAAATCTAAATATATTTTCTCAAAATATATTGATCATAAAATTTTCTTCAAATCTAAATATATTTTCTCAAAATGTATTGAACATAAAATTTCCTTCAAATCTAAATATATTTTCTCAAAATGTATTGAACATAAAATTTTCTTCAAATCTAAATATATTAGTTGATTTGAAGAATATATTTTGAGAAAATATATTAGGCGATAAATTTTTCTTCAAATCAAGCAATATATATTGTCTCAAAATATATTGATCATAAAGTTTTCTTCAAATCTAAAAGCGTAAATATATCTTCTCAAAATATATTGGGCAGTAAACTTTTCATTAAATCTAACTAGAATATCTTCTCAAAATATATCAAATAGTATATTCTCTCAAAAAATATAGAACCTGATATTCCTTTGAAAGTCTTTGTCGTTAATTTTCTTTTGAATGATGTCACTTCAATTTTGCGATGCTCTCTTTGAATATTTCGCCGGGTACTTGACTCTTCAGAACTGATATTTTATAATACTCATAAAATAATAGGAAAGTAACTGAATATTGAGAGAACTGACTCTTCAGAACTGATATTTTATATACTCATAAAATAATAGGAAAGTAACTGAATATTGAGAGAACATAGGATTATATGCTGCTATGCTAGTGTAACAAATTTGTAAATCAATGGAAAATTATTATTCACAGATTGTGTTTTAACCAATTTGTTAAGCAATTAAAAGGATAGGAAACTAAAGCATGGTGTCCAATTCATAAATATAGCCATCATTAATGAACAACAGCCCGTGAATATATATTAAGCATCGATGAAACATAAGCAACATAGAAATCATTGAAAATTATATATGATCCATCATGAAGAAAATAACACCGTTTGATAATAATATCGATGTTTAGTGGAAATATGAAATCAGACGAATGAATAAAGTTTCCAGAATAACACAATTTTAGATAGATAAAACCTGGTATGGTTTCTGATGAAGAATTTCCGCCGATGGTTGGCGTGCTTACGAGAACTAAAGGTTTAGTTTTCGCCGGCCACTGTTTTTTCAAGATCGCCGGGAGGTTTATGAGTGTGGTCTATGTTAGTTTTACCTCTTCCCACAGACGGCGCCAACTGTACTTGCAAAAAGTACGAGTAATGAATACTAGGGTTTTCTCTGTCTATTAGGGTTTAGACTGATTATTGGATGCCTTGAGAATACTCTCAAGGGTTGTATTTATAGCCTGCCGTGGACTTGGGCTTTGATGGCTTGGTCTCCAAACCATAGGGGTATTCTAGTATTTTAGGCGGGTTCTAGAGGTTTACTTAAGGCGGCGCCCTGGAAAGGATGCGCCTTGGGCCTTAGAGCTCTTCTGGAGGGCGCTAAGGCCTCCTGGGGGGTCTGCAGGTCCTTCTAGAGGTCCTTAAGACTCTTAGGAATATTATGACGGTCCATAGCCCAACAAGCACGAGTCTTGGGACAAGGCGAAGTGGTTTAAGTTATTAAGACTAAACGTAGGGGGTCCTTTAGGAAGGATCCTATAAGTTTCTTGAGGAAATTCAATGACGGTCCAATATGAAAATCTAGTGTGCACAAATGTTTATTTTAACTATATTTTGTGGTATTTATGTGTAGTTTAATACAAAGGTGTCTTTAATCAACACAAAACGAAATAAGAATAATAATAGATAAAAAAAATAGAATTGAACATAGACACACACACATAGATTCAAAATAAAAAATCGAATTCAAAATTCTATTTGTATAAATTATAAAAAAAAAATACATTTAAGAATTTGAAATTGATATAAGATTATCTATATAGTTTTTATTTATACAAGATTATCTATATAGCTTATAATATGTCATTCATTCATTTTCTTTCTATATTTTTTAGTTTTAGAATATTCTATAGGTTTAATTACACTTTTGGTCATTGCATTTTGATCAACTCACGAAAATGGTCCTGCCTCTTTTAAATCGAACAAAATCGTTCATAAACTATATGTTTTTTTGCAGTTTTAGTCATACCCCGTATTTTCCCCTCAAAAAATGCTGAGATGGCAAATGAACACCTATGTGGCATTGCCAAGCTAGAAAATAACATTTACATGTAATTAAAAAATTAATTTTTTATTTAAAAAACAATTTAAACATTTCATAAATTAAAAAAATAAAAAATAATTGAAAATGACATTTTTTTCACTTAGTGAATCCAAACATGTGAGAAAAGTCCATTACATCCCTTTCACAAAATATGAAATTAAAATTAAAATCAAAATAAAACCATTTAAACTATGATATGGAAAAGAATGAAAAAAAAAAAGATCTGGATTCTAAATTTTGCAAATTAGTTTCATCTAATTCTCTCCCTCTTTCACGTGAGTTTACTAGACAACAATAGCAACTCAATATTAGCATCCACCCAACCTTGAAAAATATGGATTTCTTCAAATTTAACACATTAAAATAGGATCATATATTAACAACAGCAACAGCAACCCATAAACTCAGACAAATAGATTTCTCTGAATTCATCTCTTCAACAACAACAACACCAGCAAACATCAACAACAACAACAATATCAAACCAAATTCAACCCTTTTTTTTTTTGCTTCCTTTCAGAGATTGATGGAAAAGAAATAAAAAACTTCATCTATAAGAACATTAGAACCCTAATTCCTAAATCTGGAAATTAGTGAAATCCTTTTCAGTTCCTTCCATCTTTTTCTTGTTCAGTACACTAATAGAACATGATTACACCTTACACGACAAAGGAAACGAAAGAGGAAATCAATTTTGCAAGAGCAGAACTGGAACATGATTCGCAATTTACGATTTCAACTACAGAGGAAAACGATTTTGTAGTTTTAACAACGATTGGGACACACGATTTTGTGATTTTGATGTTGAAGAAGAACTGAAAAAGGATAATAACTAATGTTATGGTGCTATGAGAAGAGCTATGGAGGATGAAGAAGAAGAACTGGAACAAATATAATGTTGTAAAAGTGGGTTTTGAAGAAAAATGATATGGATTTCAAAGCTTTCTCTTCCCCTTTTATTTTAATGATTTTAAAGCAAACAAAAAAGAAATAAAAGCTTTTTTTGATTTATTAGTTTATTTTTTATTTATTCAAATCAGATTAAATGCCACATGGAATGCCCCCTAAGCGCTTTTTTTGGACATCTCATCAAAAATGCGACACATCAGCGTTTTTTAAGGATAAAATGGAGGGTAGGGCGAAAAATGCAACAAAAATGATAATTGAAGGACAATTTTGTTCTGTTTTAAAGAGGCAAGATCAATTTCGTGAGTAGGTCAAAACACGAAGACCAAAAGTATAATTAAGCCTATTCTATATTATAGATTTTTTTTAAGCAAAATAGACTTGCCAAAGAAGCAAGCCCCTATAATATATCATATATAAAGAAAAAGAGTACAAACGTGAGAGGGGGGACAAAACAACTAAAACCCTGAAACCAAATCAACAAAACCTAAAATAAGGTAAGCCTAACCTATTTCTAGTGTAAGCTTCCCTAATTTGACGTGGAAAGTTACCCCACCAGAATGATGTATTCAAAGCAAGCCATGTGTTTGCAAGTTGGTAATCACAATGGTTCCCTTACCTGTATATGTGAGTAACAAAGAAGGGCATATAAGAAACCAAATGAATGCAGTTCTCCCATCTGTTTCTAAGCTGGCAGGGTACAATTGTTTTGTTCTTGAAGGCTAATGTTACCAAAGTGGAGTTAGTTTCAAGCCATAAATGCCCCCAACCTTTCTGAGCTGCTAATTCAATAGCGTACATTGCTCCATTCAGTTCAGCATTAAGAGTTTGTGATACCTAAATTATACGCAAATGCTCCCAAAAACACACCACCATTGTCTCTATAGATACCTTCGCAAGCAGCAGGTCCAGGATTTCCTACAGATGCTCCATCAATATTACATTTGATTCAATTGAACACTAGAGGCTGCCATATGATCTCCTTGATTCTTGGTGCATTTCCATAGTTGATTTTCACTGAGAAAGCATTAAGGAGCACAAAATCAGAAATGGAGGAATTAGCTGCACATTTTGAGTTATTTCCTGTCAATGTCGTTGCTGAGATAATGAGGTTGATAGCTGATCTCACATTAATCTTCTTGTTATTAAATCTTTGTTGATTCCTGCAAAACCAAATGATGTTTACAATATTAATCACAGCTGCAAGGATCACAATCTTGCAAAGAGGGGACCAGTTTCTCCGACAAACTTTAATAGCCTCCTGAATTGAAGAAAAGTTGCACTGCAATTTGATAGTAGCTCCCAACCAGTTCCAAATAGCTTTGGCAAAAGTGCACTCCAGAAAAAGATGAGAAGTTGTTTCTTGATTTCTACTACACAGACTGTACATTGAAGGTACTTGACATCCTCTCATTGTAAGGTTTTCATTTGTTTGTAACTTGCAATGCAAGCTTCTCCAGATCATGGTGGATTTAGAGGGTGGAATGGCTGAATTCCAGATGTTTTTGGCCCAAGATATATTCTGACCAACATTACAGTGATAATTATAAGCCTCCTTAAAAGAGAGACCCCCATAATGAGTATGAATCCATATGAACTAATCATCCCTAGCAACAGTAGGAATTGTAACTTTCTCAACGATTCCTTGTAAATTTGGAAACTTTTGGTACAAAATTTGGGGAATGTTCCGAGAGGCATTGTTAATAAACATATTGACTGAAGCTTTAAAAAAAAGGATGCAAATCAGATAGGATGTTTAATATAGAAAAAAAGAGGCTGGCCACACCAAGCATCAGTCCAAAAATTAATATCTCTACCATACAATGTAGAAATACGTTGTTGGACGACCAAATGGTTGTCCAAATAACATTTCTCTATTCTCAAAGTATGCTTGTGCCACACTCTCTAACCATCTACGACTTTTTTTTGTTACGAAAATAACTCTCTATTTTATTTTAAGCATTTTTATTTATTTTTCAAAAAATTCGAATAAATTCTAAAACACTCTCAACCTTTCGTCAATTGAAGTGACAATCCCCTTAATTAATTTTGTTTGATATATTTTATGATACTTAGGTGTAGTTCAATATAGAGATGTCTTTAATCAATGCAAAAGGTTTTATCAAATCCACATTTTTATTTCACCGAAAACTTATAGCATTCTTTATTTAACATAAACATCATGACATCTCATTATCAATGTATGAGATTCATGATAATCTTATTCTCAAATGATTTTATTTTCAAATGCAATCTTATTTTCAACTGTCATGAGGAAAAGTTTATTCCTTGGTCTTAGTGTGTGAAAACCTCACCATCTACTCTGGATGTGTTTGTGAACGAATTGGATGCCATATTGGAAGAGATAACCCCTAACAATGACGATGGTGAATTGAGATCTATCAATCTCGATGCAAAACACTTAGGATTTTAGCTTCGAAGTTTATATCTTAGAAATCCTTAGGAGTCTGTTCATTTGTTCAGTTTACACTACCATTGTTAAATCAAGTGTAAGAACAAGTTAACTTGTTTGCAGTTGGGGCAAAAAAATTAGAAAGTCTCTCGCCAGCATGCTTGAACATATAAGTCTCTTGGTGAAACCTTGAGCATTTGGGAGTCTCAGTCAGTTACGATTGAATTAAAACTAACGGAAATGACCAAAATGTGTAACGATAGAAAGTTAAGATACCAAAATAAATCAAATTTTAATTAAGGGATCAAAGCGATACTAGCAAAATAGTTAAGGGACCAAAAATGCAATTTAGCCTTTCGTGAAATGTGTGAAATGAATACCTAAACCCTAATTATCCTCGTAAGTTATCCCTATATACTCCAACTATTGGGCTAGGTTATCTCAATTCATAATGAGCATAAATACTCTTACCACTTAATTCTAAAAAATTACTACTCACTTAACTCTTAAATCATCTCATTAATTACCATCTCAAAATAATTACCTCAAGTTACTACTAACTTAGTAAAAATATCTATTCAAACTAAAATATTCTTCCTTCTAAAATTGCTAATTTATCCTCGCTCCTCAAATGACCAAATACCCTTAGTCCTAGAACTGACTAAAATACCCTTCTCACCTCGAAATCCACTAATCTCAAGTCAAACACACAAACAAGCAATTAAACACATATAATAAATAAATAAAATAATGCTAACGAAAAACTGGTTGTTACAGTCATAGTTGAAGCTTTGTTTAAACCACACTTTTCACTATGAGTATTTATAACTTTTTTTAACTGCTTTCCCAAACCTTTAACTTTTATTTTACTGTTGTGACAAATGATTTATTTTATTTTTTTTAACATTTTTCTGTCATCTTAAAGGTGTAAAGTAACCACTAAATGTCAATGATTTATCACCACTGAAATTTTTTATTCTCAACCTTTGATTTGATCTCTCTTTCCAACCATATTTATTAGTCAATAAGATTCCAACATGAGACATTGGTCAAGATATCTAAGTTAAGTTTCACTCGGACCAACTTAACATGAGGTTGGTTTTCTTCTCTCTGTTATCATAGGATAGATAATAAATTAAAAAAACAAAGGTTGGTAAACAAGAGTAATAGTTAATTATAATAATTTTTTATGTGAGATATATTTTAAATCAAATTGATCAATCGGGTGAGCTAGAGGAGACATTTAATAATTACTGTAATTTTAATTAAGGGTTTCTTGCAACACAATAAATATTAAAAACTATTTAATTGATCTAACATAACATGAGTTTTTTACTATATAAAGTGATCACACAATTGTATATTTGCAATTATATTCAAGGGTGAAAAAATGGCTAGAATTCCCAAGTTTGTTTATGTTATGATCCTTTTTGTATCCCTATTCCTCATAGTAGTTGATGTCGGTGGTAAGCTCATTATTGTTTTTAATTATTTTATCATAATCGTTCATCCATGTTTGGTAAAAAAAATTCTTATTTTTCATTACAGGAAAGTGCAATTCTGACACTGAGTGTACAGAACGATGGATCATGTGTCCCCTTGAAACAGTACTCAAGTGTGTTAAGGATGAATGCATATGCGTTCACTAGTTAAGTCAAACAATATTTCTTCATCATGTCTAAGCCTTTCATTTTCTTTGTTCACTGTAATGATCTTACAATTATAAATTTTCTCACAGTTTCATATATTTCTTTGATCTTTTAATTTCAATGATATGATTACAAGAGTGTTAAATATATTATAAAATCGGTGTTGTATTTGGTTTCTTGTGAATACCTTGGAGATATTTAATGATAAATTTTACTTATATCATCTAAAAAACTTAGAATTGAGGTCTATATCACAAGAGAAGACAATGTTTGATTGAACTTTATACTTTAGGATGTTATCTTGATAATTTCTTTTTCAAAATACCCTAACTAGTCCCGTAATAGTATAGTTTTAGTGAGAGTGCATTATGACGACATATAATTCAAATGAGGTGTTGCTTTTTGCGTATCACATAAGAGTGTAATCTCTTAAACCAAGTTTTCATTAGTTGGTTGGGAACCACATGAATTTTAAGTAGTGTTGACCATTGAATCGTTATCCATTATAACATATGATACTATATTTTTGTGATTGTTATGATGTTATATATGTTGATCTATGTTGGATGTTCATCTTCTTATAACTTATTCTTTTAACATGATGTATCATGTACTAACATGTTTTTTGTGTCCCTTCTCGCACACATATTTGTATGCAGGTCATATTCAACATGGTCATGACAAGCAATGTTGGATCACGTAGCTTGTGAAAGTGGAATTAAGGCTTATGCCAACTTTATTTTTTAATTTTTTATTATTGTTGGTTATGTTTTAATCCTTGGGATTTAATATTGTTATTTGTTTTATTTTTAGCTTTGCAAACTTATGAATAAAAACATTATTGTATTATTTATATTTTGTAAAATAAAGATTATGTTTTATAATGTGAAAATCTAGTGTGCATAAGTGTTTATTTTTACCATATGTTATGGTATTTATGTGTAGTTTAATATAGAGGTGCCTTTAATCAACACAAAAGGTATTATAAAATCCACATTTTTATTTCACCGAGAACTCATAGAATATTTTGTTATTTAATATACACATCATGAAATGTTATTATCAATTTATGAGGTTCGTGGTGATCTTATTCTCAAGTGGTGTTATTCTCAAGAGCAGTGTTATTTGAACAACCAAAACTTGCAATGTATTTGACAATTGCACAAAAATACATCATTTATTACTATTGATTTCACTTAAGGAAAGAGAAAAAAAACTAATTAACAAATGAAAATGTAAATATACAATATAGAAATACGTTCTAGGACGATTAAATGGTTATCCAAGTAACATTTTTCTATTCTCAAAGTATGCTTGTCACACACTCTTACCATCTCTAACTTTTTTTTATTTTATTTTTTCCAAAATGACTTTCTATTTTATTTTAAGCATTTTTATTTGTTTTCCAAAAAAATTGAATAAGTTCTAAAATACTTTTAACCTTTCGTCAATTGAAGGGACAATCCCCTTGATTAATTTTGTTTGCTTCATTTTATGGTATTTCGGTGTAATTCATTATAGAGATGTATTTAATCACCACAAAAGGTTTTATCAAATCCACATTTTTATTTCACCGAAAACTTATATCATTCTTTATTTAATATACACATCATGACTTCTTATTATAAAGGTATGATATTAATGATAATTTTATTCTGAAGTCTTTTTATTTTCAATTGCATTCTTATTTCAACAACCAAATATTAGACAACGTATTTGACAACCGTGTAAAAATACATCATTTATAACTATTGATTTGACTTAAAGATACAGAAAAAAACTAATTAAAACATTAAAATGTATCTATACAGTATACTAATATGTTCTTGGACGACTAAATGGTTGTCCAAATAACATTTATAGATTGTGAAATCCTGACATGCTAGAATATTAATGTTTTATGCAATGTTCCAACACTGGGACACAGGTGAAATGTTGAGATTAATGTTTAAACATTTACTAGCGAAAAACTAACAGAACAAGGAAAATATAAAAGACAGAAACGTAAATGGCACAATTGGTTTCTTAACCTAGTTCGGTGACAAATACACCTACTCTGGAGGCTACCAAACTAGGAAGGAAATCCACTAGTAGTCCTAGTTTTATGTTCTCAGCAAACTCCAAGTTTACAACTTATCACCTAGACACTACCCATACTGACTTCAACCTAGGAACTCCTAGATCTGAGATCCCATCTCACTTCTACTCAATCACACACCCTGTGATTATGTAGTTACAGTAAATATGATGAAGACACCTTCGAACACAAACTAACTTTGTACTTCAAAGCTTAGGAGTAGTATACAAACTTACAACTCAATAAACACAGTCCTAGAATTGCATCAAGGTGACACAAGAAAGGCTCACAAATAGCAGAGACTCAAAACTCTAAAAAGCTCTATTTGCAATGACGGCTTGAATAATAAATTAGGTTTTGCATCCTTCCTTATATACTCTGAAGCAGTACGGGCTTGATCTTCTTGTTGGGCTTCAGAAACAAAGTTGATCCATCAAAAGATCCGCTCACCAGGATCAGAACCTAATCATAAGTTTCCTAAAATGTTGGAGCATCTTTAGGAAATAAACAAAGTCTTCTAAAATGTTGACATATCTTTAGGAGATAAACACAATGTTGATTCTGTTTAAACAAACCGCGTCATGACCAACAAGTAAACAGGCGTGGATTCCTCAAATAAATAAAGCGCATTAATTAAAGCGTGAAATCAGGGTACACTAAAGACGTACCACCATGTTGAAACATTATGTCCAACATCTTGCTTGTATATTTGTTTTAGAAACAATGAGGCCAATATCCAAATATCCAACATATTTAATATGCATTTTTGTCCTTAAATTATTCGAAATAGCTAAAATGTTCCTAAAATTTACAAACGTAGATCAATTTCGTCCCTCCGTCAAATCTCACCGTTAATAGTGATTACATGTGATGTTAAGCGTTGACGTGGATGATGTGGAAGAAATAGTCACAAGAAAGGGGTTTGAAATGTGACCCTTTTTAAATTTTTCCTGAAAGCCTTAAAAAAGATTTAAGTAATCAAGAAAATTCTTGTAGTAGTTAGTTCAATAAAATAATGCGATATGTTTGGACCAGAATTTTCTGGAGAATGTTTAAGTGATTGCTTAGGTTTTCTTTTAAGATTGATAAAGAAAATATGATCAGAATATTCTGGAGAGTGTTTATAAAATGATTAATAAAATAAAATCAATGATAAGTTATGGACCAGAGAACTATGGATATATTTTAACCAATTAAAATATGATCAGAATGTTCAGGAGAATGTTCTGGCGAATGATTAAAAAATGTTTGTGATAGTGTATGTGTGTAAGAATGAACATAACACGTGAGATTTATCCTGATTCACTAAAACCGACTACTTTCAGTCCCCACACCTTGTGTGAAATTATCCACTATAATATCATGTTAGCAGAAACTTCTCAATAACACTAAAGGTCTTGATCACACAAGACTAGTCTCTAACAATTGTATTATCAACCTCAGCAGGCATATACAATTCTTTGCTTTCGCACAATTAAGGTTGGAACTTTTCTATCTCAAACTATTAAGCCCAATAGACTTGAGACCTAGATTATACTTTGTATGATGATGGTTTTTGTTGGATCGTGATTACTAAACACATGTTTGAGATTTTACAAAACAAACTCAAAAGATAATGATCCTAAAATATAGTGAGAGATTATGGGGTTTGCTTGTTTTGTGGAAGAGCTTGATTGAAAGAATGATTGTTTAGAGAGATGGAAGCTTTTATATCTCAAACTCTTGCTCTTACCCTTAAATGACTTCCTCTATTTAGAAAACATGATGAGCCTTCGAGGACAAGCCAAAAAAGAGCTGTTGAAACTCATTTCAAGCTGAAAAAATAGGCTCCACTTAATGCTTGGAGAGAAAGCATGAAAATTGTTCACTGAGAACGTTCTCCAGAATGTTCTCTCTATTCCAGCATGATTTGTGCAATGCATGAAAAAGAGTTGTAATCTTTTTGTATAAGCATGATGGCCACTTGTTAAGATGTGTTGATGTAATCTTGATGTCATATGCTTTTATAATAAGGAACTGTTCGAACAAAAAGTGTTTAAAAATGTCTTTTTAAATTTTGATGATAATAAAGTATTAAAAGTTCAATCATATATGCTAATATTTTTTCAAGTGTGCAGGATCATAGACTAAAATTTATAAGTCTTAAACAAGGTATTGGTTCTGGAAAAAAATTAAGAGCAAAATAATTTTCAAATGAAGCTTTGTTGCAAGTCAGAGTCTGAAGACCATCAGAAGCTGAAAGTCAGAGTCTGAAATCACTAGAGTCTGAAGTGAAGAGCCTGAAGTCAGTTAAATTGGTTATTTGAAGACACAAGTATGCAGAAGGAATAGAAGCCTCGAGCAACAACTATTTAAGGGAAATTAGAAGGCATTTGATGCTTATCCACTGAAGAATGGACAAAAAAACGACAAATAGTACTATTGTACAACCACTACTCCAACATTTCATGCGCATAATACAACTATAGATGTGTCTCTCCTGGTTAATTCTCCATACAAGGAATGAATTTCAAATTAGTCCTTCATATGACATTAACCAAATAAAGCAACAGATCAATGGTGATGATCAAGCTTCAGTAACGACTCTTTTGATGTGCTGGCGCCTCTACAACGTCTCTTTCATACCTCTATATAAAGGAATTAAGACTTGAAGATTATTAGAGACTCAACAACATTTAAATTGTGCCAAAACTCTGCTGAAATTATTGTGCATCAAACACTTAGAATTTCTTAACAACTTTCATATCTTATAAATTCTAGAGTCTTAAGAGTTTGATTTGATTTGTATTGTGAACACCACTGATTTTATATCAAGTGTTCAACCAAACTTATTTATGTGTAATTTATTTGTTTAGAAGTCTCTTTCTTTTATGCTTGAGAATAGGAAATATCTTTCTTATGTGCTTTAGTATTTGAAGTCTCTTGCTTGTGTGCTTGAGCATTTGTAATCAGATTGGATTATAGTTAGCTCTCCTTGGAAGTGAAAGGGGGACTGGGCTACTTCAGATTGTGGAAGAAACCAAGATAATTGATTTGTGCATTTTTCTTCTCTCTCTCTCTCTCTCTCTCTCTCTCTATATATATATATATATATATATATATATATATATATATATATCTTTACTTTATCCGCTGCATTCGACTCTGAACATTGATCCAGACTCTAAACTTTATCAGACTCTGGACTCTAAAGTTAGTTTATAAAGAAGAAAAATCTAACACAATTCAACCTCCCTTCTTGTATTTTTCTCACCTTCATTTGGTACGAGAGCTCCGATTCTGTTGTCTTAGCACTTAACAGTGTAACAGAAAAGATTTGAGAAAAACATGTCTACTAGAGGTAGTGGTCCTTGTGCTTCTAGTGTTGATGTATCATATGATTATGGTACTAATGATAAGTCATATGGTTCAAGCTTGCCTCCAATGTTTAATGGTGATCCTGATACATTCTCTTGGTGGAAAACCAAAATGTATAGTCACATCATGGGCTTGGATGAAGAATTATGGGATGTCCTTGAAGATGGTATTGGAGATTTGGAGTTAGATGAAGAAGGTGTTGTTGTTAATAGGAAGAAACACATTGCTGCTCAGAAGAAGATGTACAAGAAACATCAGAAGATCAGAGGCATTCTTGTTGTTGCTCTACCTCACAAAAAGTACTTAAAGATGAATGTTAAATATCTTGCTAAAGCAATGTTTGCTTCTTTTTGTTCAAACTATGAAGGTAACAAGAAATTCAAAAAGGCTAAAGCTACTATGTTGGTTCATCAGTATGAATTATTTAGGATGAAAGAGGATGAAGACATTGAGACTATGTACTCAAGGTTTCACTCTCTAGTCTCTAAACTTCAGATTCTGAAGAAAAGCTTTGTAGCTTCCGATCATGTGAAAAAAAATTCTAAGGAGTTTACCTGCTAAGTGGAGACCTAAGATAACAACTATTGAGGAAGCTAAGGATCTAAATAATCTAAGTCTTGAAGATCTTATAAGCTCTCTCAAATGTCATGATATAGGACTCAATGAACAAGAACCTATTAGAAAGCCAAAATCAATTTCACTAAAATCTTCAAATGCTCTCAAAGCAAATGAATCAGAAGATGAATCTCCAGCTGGAGGTTCTGAAGAAGATCCAGAAGTTGAAGAGATGGATATGCTCTCCAATAGACTTCATTATCTGGCTAGGAAGAACAAAAAGTTCTTGAGAAGAAACAGTGATTAGAAGTTGATGCTTTGATTCAAGCTGTAGAGAGTCTGAAGGATCTTGTCCATGAAGATCCTAAGGAAGTTGTATCCTGAAAGAAAGCTGAGGACAGGGAGCAGTTTAGAAAGTTGTCTCAAGACTTACAAGGAAAAGATGTTGTGGAAAGCTCATAGTTGGTGACATCTCTGATGAAGGTCAAGAAGGAGTATGCTGCTTTTGATGCAAGGTCAGTAGCTGGAAACACAAGTATTAATGCACACTCCTCCTCTCCCGTAAACCTTAGCTCATCATCATTAGACTTTGATGATGATAAAACCCTTAGCCAGATATTCACAAACTTACAGAAAGCAAAAACCTCCACACCATCAACCAAACTTAAACCTAAACTTAGACCTATTCCTGACCATGGTGATGTACCTAAGAAAACCAAGTTCTTTGATCCACCATTTGTGATACCCCTTCAGACACTGAAACCTGGTGAAGTGTTTGATGGAGACACAAAAATCCCTCAAGAATACTTAGATGCTCAGGTTGAGCTTGATAAGTTGGACAATGAAAGGGTTAAGCTTGACTATGAGACTCGTGTTTTAGAAAGTCAGCTTAGGATTAGAAGAGCTATTGATGAAGCTCTAGGCGTTTCTGGTACATCATCATCCTCAACCAACCATCCTCAACCTACACAAAGTTCATCTGTGATAGACAATCTGTCTCAACACTTGCATGGGGAACTCCCCTCATCACAACTTGACCAAACTCTAGAAATAGCCTCTGAAACAGTTCCTATCTTTACTATTTCAAAAAACCAACAACAACCCTCACCTATGTAACAGCCCGATTTTATGATTATTTGATTTTAATTGTTTTATGTGTGTTTATTCATGTCTGTGTGCATTTTCATGAGTTTTCGTGTTAGGAGAGTATTTTGGTAATTTAGACTTAAGGGTATTTTAGTCTTTTGCGAGGAAGGGTAATTTAGTAACCTTATGACAATAGTTATTTTAGAATTCTAGTTAGAACCATTATTAATCGTAAGAAGTTAAGTTGTCGATATAATTAATTAGGACCGAGGTTTCTAGTTAATTACCGTTAGTGAGTTAGAGTTAGCGGTGCGGTGTAATTAGATTTGAGCCAATTAGTTGGGATGGGTTAGGCACATTAGGGTTGTGAATATTTGACCCATAACTTTGAGAAACTAGGGTTAGACTTTGTCATTCACACATAACACAAAGAGTAGAGAAATAGAGGCTAGAGAGACAAGAGCAAGAGAAGAGGGTTGAAGTTAAGGGGAGGTTGAATCTAGGAGCTAAATTGAAGCTTGAGTTAGGATTCTTGGTGTTAGAGGTAAGAGGGATAGTCTTCACACATAATCTTCAAATTTCTCATTTCTACCCATTTCTATGAATTTGATTGATTGCATTAATTCTGTAAATTCGTGGTTGGATGTTGATATTATGTTTGTAAACATGAATTATATGATGATTGTATAATCGTTGTTGAATTAACATGTCAAAAATGTATGAAAATGAATATTTGGGTTTATGTGAAAAATTGATGAAGAATAATGTTGTTGTTGTTGGAATGTTGGGGAATTCATGACTGATAGTTGTTGTTGTTGTTGTTATGAGATGTTGTTGTTGATGATTGATGTCATGGGTGTTCATAATTATGGAATTATGGAGTGAATTGTGTTGTTGTTGAGAGTTTTGTGAAGAATAATTGAATTGTTGAGTTGTGTTGAAATGATGTTTTAATTTCAAGTTCTATATGGTTTTGTGTGTCTTTTATCTACATAATGATATAAACAACCTTTGGAAACACATTTGGGCATTGGGAGATCAAAATTGGGAATTTTGGGTGAAAAAGAGTTGAAATCCGTAGTGTTCATAACCACTTCAGAAGCTGCTTCAGGAGCTTCTCCAGAAGCTGCTACAGGAGCTTCTCCAGAAGCTTCTACAGGAACTTCTCAGGAGCTTCTCCAGAAGCTGCTTCAGGAGCTTCTCCAGAAGCTGCTTTAGGAGCTTCTTAAGAAGCATGTTCAGAAGCAGTTCCAGCAGTCCCTGTTTTGCATTCTTGCGTCTTTTTCGACCATTTCTGTTTTGAATTGGCCTTTGGTGTAAACATGAAAGTTTTAGATAATTGAGTTAGCTTTCCAATGGCGTTGGTTTCACTTGAAAATGTTTTGTGGATTTCGAGTTATGATAGAAACACTCCAAGTGGATCTTGGAAGACTTTTACGAAAAATTTAGTATAACCGTTTCTAACTCAACCCAAAACTTTTAGTTTGCTTCCAAACATCAAATATGAGTATTATGAGTTTAATTATGATGTTTAATAGCATCTAATCTATGTCTTGTTGAATCAAACTTAGTTTTCTTCTCTTAATGAATTGGTTTTGCAATATGACAAAGTGAGACGAACTTTGTGATTTTTGTGAATTAGTCATGATTGGCCGATGAAAGGCTTATGTAATCTCTACTGCACACAAATGTGACTTAAGAGTATACATAGCTTAGGCATTTGACCTTGTTTGGTTGGTTTTGGTTCATTACTTCGATATTTTCAAAGTTGTGAATTATGAGTAGAACTTCATGAAAACTTAGCTTAAAGACCAATTGTTTGGCAAACCTTTTGTGACTGATTTTATATGATTAAATGGAGACTTGTGAATGAATGATAGATGTTGATAATGGTATATATCTTGTTATGGTATACGTGTCTCCGTTATCCGAATTTGTGAAAGATATGTATGTTTATGACGAAGTATGCAAATGAGATGAAATTGTTGAATGCATATATGTTGATTGTATGTTGGTGTGTGCATACTTGTTGAATGATGGTGATGATTGCATAGTTGTATATGCATTGTTTGGTGATGATTGCATAAGGTTATATGCACGTTGATTGATGAGGTGAACTTTGTGTGAACATATGCATTGAGTCGAGTCATATGTTCATGCATTCATTGTTTGGTGACGGACTTATGTCCAAATGTAAGGCGGGGTGTGAAACCTTACATACGATGTTTTTGTTGCATCGAAGGTGACGACCTTGAGGTGATTTGGTACCACATGCATCTAGATGAGTCTAGAACATTGCATACATTGTTTGGTGAATTGCATTGAGTCGTGATGTGTGATGGATGCATTTGATTAATGTGAACTTGATTGGTGAATTGAATTGATATTGGATCATTGTGTGAATATATATATACATACATATATATATATATGATGATGTTTGTATTATTTGGTAATCTTTATACATGATATTACTAATTGATTGATTGAGAATTATGTTGATGTAATGCTAACCCTCAGTGGTTTACCACCTACCTTTCCGTGTGGACGGGTAGATGGAGTGCAGGATTAGTAGCTTGTTTGCTTGGTGTTGCTGAGGAGTAGGATTCCTCTATCTCTTTTGTGTGCGTCTAGATTAGGGGCTTTGATCTAGGATAGCGTTTTTATGTTAGACTTTTTTCATTATATGTTGATTTGAGGAGTATGTTATGATTCTTTTATATCCGATGTTGAGGATAAGATTATGTATTAATTATCCTGAGATTTGGAGTTATGGTTTGTATTCTTGAATATATATTCCGCTGCTATGTTTATGATCCATGATAATTTATACTTGTGAACTTGAATTTGTTGTTGGCGTAGCATCTATTTCTAGAATATATTTGTATGTTCGCGCGTTTTACCGCTTAATAGAAATAGGGTGTTACAACCTACACCACAAATAGCCTCTGAACTATGTACCGCTCTCATAGTTTCATAACAACAACAACAACCAGACTCACCTCCACAAACAACCTCTGATACACCAACAACTGATCTAGGTGTATCAGAAAACCAAACAACAACAACTACATTTGAACTATCTTCCAACCAATTTGTCTCTGATACATCATCAATATTAGATAAACCTCTAATTGTTGAACTCCTACACTTTTCCAAACCAAAAAATAGCCTCATTGATTCTGATGTTCTCATGATTGAGGCATCAGAAGATGTGATACCTACATCATCTAACCTAACCAACCAAAATTTTGTGAACTTCTCTGATCCTAAAATCACCATTACATATGAGAATCCTAACCATCATCAGACTTTAGCCTCTGCTGATGACACTTAAGCTATAGATATTCCAGAAGTTATCATCATAGAAACCCAAACCTAAACCTTCATTAACCCACTCCATATCGTTGATACTAACCTCTTCCTAAGGAGTGTGTGCGTTGAAATCTTTGAGATTTTGATGGAGTTAGTTGAAGCAAGAAACAATGTTATACAATTTGTCCACTATACATACAAGTGGAACAATCTCAGGAAACTAGTTAATAACACTATGGACAACCCACATGATATTGACATTGCCTCTCAACAAGAAGCTCTGCAAGAATGGTTTAGTGAAGTCTACAGAAGCATGAATGAAGTAGAACTCAAAAACTGCATCACAAGGAAAATTGAGTACTCTAAGTTGGTTAAAGAGCTTGAGCCTGCTCAAGAACCTGCAATTCCAAAATTTCCCGAAGTTAGGAAATCTGGACTTCAAGGTTTTTGGCTAGCTAATTCTTTAAGAAGCTACAACCTATTATTCTCAAAAGTCAAAATCCTGAAGTCATTGTATACCAAGACAAGCTGCAATTTGATATGGAATCTCAGAAGCTGAAAACATAAGTTGTGGAAGCTCATTTGTTAGAATTAAAGTTGAAACAGGAAGCACTTGAAAAGAAAATGCAAGAACAACATCTGGAAAGCATAAAGAGGCAGGAAGAATTTGAAAGGAAGGTGCAGAAACAACATGAGGATACCATGGTTGAGCAATCTAAGATTAAGGATGGCATTGCTACTTTTCTTGAGATGATGAAGAAACAACATCAGCCTTAGTTGCACATTTTTATGTTTTTTTTTATCATTTCTGTTTCTGACTATTACTGCTTCTGGCATCTTATACTTCTGGTTCTTACTTTTTGTGCTTCTGGTACAATATTTTTGCTCTGATATGTTAGATGATTCATGTTTTTATACATCTTTTCTTACTCTTTTCTTTAATTTTTTAGTCTTTTTGTTGATGACAAAAGGGGGAGTAAGATATAATAACATTTAGGCTCCGAGTCCACTTAATTAAGATTAAAATTAATTTAGGAGAATATTCTTCTCATCTCTTAGTATCTGGATTTCATGTGAATTATTTCCGAGTGACGTTTTTGTACTTAAAATAAATTTAATTAACTTAAATAGAACTCAGGGGGAGCTTACAAACATCAGACCCTAAATTCAACTTGTTAATTAGATTAACAACAATTGACTATTAATATTAATGTTTGTCATCATCAAAAAGGGGGAGATTGTTTGAACAAAATGTGTTAAACAATGCCTTTTTAAGTTTTGATGATAACAAAGTATTAAAAGTTCAATTGGATATGCTAATATTTGTTCAAGTGTGCAGTACCATAGACTAAAATTTATAAGTCTTACAACAAGGTATTGGTTCTAGAAGAACAATTAATAGCAAAAGAATTTTCAAAGGAAGCTTTGTTGCAAGTCAGAGTCTGAAGACATCATAGCTTGAAGACCATCAGAAGCTGACAGTTAGAGTCTGACATCACCAGAGTCTGAAGACTTTCAAAGAGTGAAGAACCTGAAGTCAGTTAAATTGGTTATTTGAAGACACAAGTATGCGGAAGGAATAAAAGCCTGAAGAAACGACTATTTCAGAGAAATTAAAAGGCATTTGATGTTTATCCACTGAAGAATGGACAAAGAAAGGACAAATAATACTATTGTACAACCACTACTCCAACATTTTCTGCGCATAGTACAACTACAATCGTGTCTCTGCTGGTTAATTCTCCTTACAAGGAATGAATTTTAAATTATTCCTTCCTATGACATTAACCAAATCAAGCAACAGATCATTGGTGATGAGCAAGCTACAGTAAAGACTATGTGATGTGTTGGCACCTCTACAACGTCTTTTTTATAGCTCTATATAAAGGATTGAAGACTTGAAGATTAGTATAGACTCAACAACATTTAAACTTGTGCAGAAACTCTACTAAAATTGTCGTGCAACAAACACTTAGATTTTCTTAACAACTTTCATATCTTAGAAATTCTTAAGAGTCTGATTTGATTTATATTGTGAACACCACTGTTTGTATATCAAGTGCTCAACCAAACTTATTTATGTATAAATTGTTAGTTTAGAAGTCTCTTGCTTTTGTGCTTGAGCATAGGAAATATCTTTCTTGTGTGCTTGAGTATTTAAAGTCTCTTTCTTGTGTGCTTGAGCATTTGTAATCAGATTGGATTATAGTGAAATCTCCTTGGAAGTGCAAGGAAGACTAGACTACTCTCTCTCTCTCTCTCTCTCTATATATATATATATATATATATATATGTTTACTTTATCCACTGGATTAGACTTTGAACATTACTCCAGACTCTTAACTCTACCAGACTTTGGACTTAGTTTAAAAAGAAGAAAAAGCTAACACAATTCAACCCCTCATTCTTGTGTTTTTCTCACCTTCATGAACAACTTTGGGATCTTTGTTTGATGGTTTTTCTTACCCAGAACGTTCTCCAAAACATTCTTTCTGTACGACCAAACTTGAGCAAGGAAGAAACACGTTTTGCAAGTTGTCGTGAGCTGTAGAAGTGTTGTAGAAGCTTGTTGGTCACTTGTTAAGATATGTATATGTCATCTTGATGCCATACAATGATGTCATATGCTTTAATTTCAAGGAACACTTTGTGATCAATCTTTGAATGATTCTTTCCACTTTATTCCTTAATGGGTCGAAAAATGCATGAGGGCTTTTGCAGATTGTATTCCTTTGTTGGTTTCATGGCCTATGTGCAAATAAAATCTTGATTTGCTTTGCTTTTTAATCCCTTTTTAAGGAGTCTTGATCTTTATGATTTTGATCCTTCTTTTGGTGAGACAAAGAGAATAACAATTATTCTTGATCTTTGATTACGCACATTTTTGACATTTATCAAAAGATCATATGTATCCTTTTTTTTTATGAAGATGCTTTGATTGATTTCTATTCTCCCAAATCATATCTTGAATAATGATGGAATATTCTTGGATCATCCTAAGTCTTTTATGATAGAATCTTCGTGCATATAATCATGAGTTTTCTTCCTTGATAATTCTCCAATTAATGAATGACTTAATGAATAATTCATTCATGGATTGGTTTCTCTTCATAGTTGATTCTAATCATTTTGATGAAGTAAGGAGAATAATTTTGAATGTACCAATTATCTTTATCGTGGGAACATTCTTCTAATAAAAGTTGATAATATTCTCTTCTATATGAGAAGACAATATCTACTTGGTCAATTAACCTTGAATTGTTTAACGATGCAATTCTTCTCATAATTCATCTCAGTGATTCCACATAATGTTTCTTGTTCATTGAGTATCTTTCAAATATTAACCCTTTATTCCTCGAATCTTTTAAGGCTTTGTTGAAAACCATGTGGTGACGAGGATGAGTCAATTGATCATAAAATACATCTTCTTGTTGAATCTTCAACCAACACTCATTTGATTCAAAGAATATTCTTTCTATATCTTTGAGCTTGTGATGCTACTATTTAGGTATTATATATATATATATATATATATATATATATATATATATATATATTTGCACTTGTAAGAGACTTATATCTTATCTACTTCTCTGAAAAGACTTAAGTGCAAACATTAGTAGATCACCATTCATAAAACTTAGCGTTTATTTCATAAGGTTTGTTATCATTAAAACATTCATCAAAAAGATTTTTGGTTCAACAGTGGATTGCCAACTCAGATGCCACATATTCAAGAATGAAATTGATCGAAAATTTTAAAAAAAATTGGACTTTTTTTAAATGAAGTCATTACAAATTGTTACATTGTCAAACCGATCCATGGACTGTTTATTAAAAATGAAGATGGTCCCTGAATTATGTTACTCCCTATCAAATCGATCCCTGAATTATTTATCTTAACTATCAAATTGATCCATGACACTGAGTTTAAAAACTAAAAGAAATGTTATTTATTGCCTTTTACATGTTTGAAATGAAGTTTCATCCATAAATTATTATAACAATCTAACTAGTAGATTTCACACAGTGCATTTCAAGGAAGTAAATTTGAAACATGAACCATACTTAGTGCTTGTTTGGTTCCAGCTTCTTTTTAGTTCAGAAGCAATTCTATAGCCTCAGAATTGAAAAAAGCAATTTTTCACATGTTTGGTTCAGCTTTACAAAAGCAATTCTCTTCTCCAAAAGCAATTCTGGTTGAAGCTACAATTCCTAACTTTTGAGTTAACTAGAATCAATTCTCCATTAAATTTTATATTTTCATTAGTACAACCCATTATTTTCCTTTATTGTCCTTTATCAATTCTCCTTCTTTTTGGTTTGTATTTAATTTGATGCACCAAATTTAATCAAAAAATTTAACGAACCAAATTAGTCCCAAAAAATATTTATGGTCAAGAGTTCCAAGTTTTGGATTTTTCTTTACGGTTTCTCCGTTTAGATTTACAGTATTTTTTCTTTTACGCTATATTTTATCATTTTTGACAACCAGCTTGATTATCATTATTTAACTTAAATATATTTTATCAAAAAATATAAAATACATAGAACAAATATTTTGTCAAAAAAATATGGTTTAATGTTCGTATTTAATATTTTTTAAATTAATGTAAAGAAAAAAATATTTATTTAAATTAAGAAATATATCTACATTCAGTATTGATCTACACATACATTCAACTATGTCCATTTTAGTAATTATACATTCAAAAGCAATTTTGATCAAAATTATCCAAACAACATTCATTCTGTTTAATCAATTCTACATTATTGTATCCAAACATAAATCAATTCTCTCAGAATCAATTCTATCCAAAGTTGAACCAAACACACACTTAGAAACTCATTAATTTCATGATGAGTCAGGACACAAACTTCCATAGAGGAATGATGGAATAACAGTCGGGGCTCATTCAGGTTGCTAGCTTAGGAACTTTATGCTTATGGCTTATTTTTGCCCCTAGTTCATGCCCCTAGTTCGGTTGCTTTTGGGTATGTAATATTATAGAAATTCATTTTAAGACTTATGACTTATTAATGTCTATAGTTGAATTGCTTTTGGATTTTTCTACACTTGTTTAGCAATGGTTGCCTTAAGTTTATGTTCACCATTATGACTTTATTAAGGGTGGTTAGGAATCATTATTTTGGGTATGTAAGAACTTGTAGTACAATGACTAAATTATGAAATAAGTTGAATATTATGCACTCTAATTGTGTCTATTTACTTTTTACTTTGTTTTGAACATCTATACACCAAGGATCAATTTAATAACTAAATAAATAATTGAAGGACTTATTTGATAATTTTCACGTGAGTGGTAACGTCCTACATCAACACCATTAACAACCCAACTTGACGGAGGGACGAAATTGATTGACATTCAACAAATCCAGGGACTAATTAACTACTTTGACAAATTAGAGGATGAAATTGATTGATTCTTGCAAATTTGAGGAGGAATTTGCAAATTCACTTAACATTTATATATTCTCAAGGTATGCTTGCACCACGCACTCTTACCATCAACGACTTTCTATTTTTTTTTTAACAAACTGAATTTCTATTTTATTTTAAACTTTTTTATTTGTTTTCTTAAAAATTTAAATAAATTCTAAAACATTCGTAACATTTAATCAATTGAAGGGACAATCCCCTTAAATTAATTTTATTTATTACTCCCTCTGTCCCTATATATAATCCCTCTTTGCATTTTTCACATTTCTTAAGAAAAATTGTCAGTGTAATTAATGTGTCTGTTTTGTGTATTAATATTACCAAATTGCCCTTTGTTTGTATCTGTATTAAATTTGACTTTCATATTTCAAAATAAGTTAGTGATATTAATTAGGGGTATGTATAGGAAAATAAATAAATAAATGCATCTAGTAATTTGAAAAGGGGTTTAGATTTAGGAAAAAAATTAAAATCAAATGAGTGCTTAAATATAGAAATGGAGAGAATATATTTTATCGTATTTATGTGTCGTTCAATATAGGGATGTATTTAATGCAGTTTCATGAAATCTAGGTTATTTAATATACACATAATGACATCTTATTCTAAAGGTATGAAATTCAAGATGATCTTATTCTTAAGTGATATTATTTTCAAGGTAAAAATACATCATCATTTTTGTGGTGGTCGAGGTTTGAACCCCGGACCTTGCATATATTATGTGTTGCCCTTACCAACTGAGTTAAGCTCACGAAGACATAAAAATACATCATCTATAACTATTGATTTGACTTAAAAAAAGAGAAAAACTAATTAAAAAAAAATGAAAACATCTCTATACAATATAAAAAGGAAAATGCTAACTTGTGCTGTTAAGACAAAGTTAAGAAAACTAAAAATATAAGTTTTTTCTTGAAAATGATGTAAAAGTTTAAGAATTTATATTTCTAATACAAAATTTATCTATTTTTTTTTTAATTCCTTAACTTATGCCCTAAAGGCAACTTATACCCTAAAGGCATAAGTTAATAAGACCATATAAAAATACATTGCTGGAAGACTAGACAGATGTTCAAATATTAATAACATTCCTCTATTTTCAAAATTTGCTTGTGCCATCTACGACTTCCTATTTTATTTTAAGCATTTTTATTTTAACCAGTTTTTCGTTTTAAAAGATTGTCCATTCGATTGAAAGCTATTATTATATAGATCATGTATATAGAATTCAACATCAATAAATATTGTCTGAAATACATAAAAATTAACATCTTATCACTTTTATCAATATTTGAACCACTTTTGCAAGAATTTTGTAAAAAAAAAAAAACACTTTTACATTAGTATATACTAGCGAAAAGACGGGCACTTCGTGCGTGTCTTCCCACTCTTTTTATTGCGCTAAAGTTTGAAAAATATAAACGGTATTTTTTTTATGAAATTTTGATTTTGATTAAAAGTAAAAATATAAATGTTGTTGCTTTTTTTAATGACACGGACAACAATATTTATTATAGAAAAAAAAAATTGTTTAAGAGTAAATTGAAATATGTAAAAGTAAGTATAAATATACTCATCCAGTTTGTTATATTTAGGGAAAAAAAACAGATATACATATATTCATTTGTTACATTTGTTTTAATATTTAAATTTATTCTTATCTATTTGTTACATGTGTTATTTGTATTTAATATTAAGCGTATTTTTGAAAAGAAAATTCCAACCTAAAAATGTGCTGAAAGAGGTAGTTTTCTTTATATATAACTAACGAAAAACGGCACTCCATTTTTTTTTATTGCACTAATGTTTGAAAATTATGAACGGTATTTTTTTTTATGAAATTTTGGTTTTGATTAAAAGTAAAAATATAAATGTTTGTTGTTTTTTTTAATGACACGAACAACAATCTTTATTATAGGAAAAAGTTGTTTAAGGATATAATTGAGATAATAAAAAAGTAAGTATAAATATACTCATTTAGTTTGTTATATTTTTTAAATGATAAAGGAAAAGGAAAAAACAATATACATATATTTATATCGTGTTTATTACATTTGTTTTAATATTTAAATTTATTCTTATCTATTTGTTACATGTACTATTTATATTGAAAATCAAGATTATTTTTAGAAATAAAATTTCAACCCAAAATATGTTGAAAGGAGTAGTTTTCTTTATATATAATATAAATATAAATATAGATTAACATAAATAATTTTGTTTTTAATTCGTTATTAATCATAAACAATATTATAAAATTAATACTAATAACATACGTTTTAACGCACACTTTTCAACCTATTCCACTTAGGTTATCACCAATTTTTATACTCCAAATATATGCGAGACAGTCAGACATGCGTCTTCGAACAAGGCACCCCCTCAAAAGAAAACAAAACCATATGGACCCCACACATTTCCAGAAAACTCCACACCAAATCAAACCTTCCAAACACGCGGTCAAGATCCCGCCACGTGTCATAACCTCCACTTCATCATCCAACGTGGCACCATCTTCAACCATGTAATTGATTCGCATATCATTCTCAACCTTCATAATTACCAACGAACCTTTCTCTTTACATGCGTCGTCGTTTCATTCATCTTTTTTCTGCGTTTCGATTTTCATCGTTGTCGTTTTCAGATCGGAAAGTTTCGCTTTCATCTCCATGAACGGAAACGAAGCTATGGAAGATGTTACGGTGGTTGAAGAGGAGGAGAAGTCGTTGGAGAAGACGGTTTATATGTGGGGTTACCTTCCCGGAGCTTCGTCGGAGAAAGCTCCGATACTTTCTCCGACGGTTGTTCGTTTAACTGATTCTTCTTTTGCTGGTGATTCGTGGAAGGATGTTTGCGGCGGTGGTTGTGGATTCGCTGTTGCTATCTCAGGTTGATTTCTCGATCCGTTGACTTTAGTTTGACTAAATTTGGAACGAAAATTTAAATTCATTTCAAAGAAGTTCTAGATCTAAGTTAGTAAAAAATATATCCATGAAATTTTGTGAGAATCTAATATATTAACTCTACACAATTCAATTCCTATCTAGCACAGACACTTCGATATAAACTGTATCGAAGTGTCTGACATGGTTGATGTTTGACACTGACACATATAATTATACTCCATCAATTAATTTTTTCAATTAATTAACTCTATTTATGAAGTACATAGACTTTAAACTTCAAGTGTCTGACACATGTTTGATTGATGTGTAATACTGACACATGTTTGATTGATGTGTATTAATTCATTTTTTTAAATTATATTCCGTGTTGACCTATTGGTCAATGTGTGTTAATTTTTGTGTGAAGTTATAAAGATGTCTACATGTTGACCAGTGTCGTGTTTGGTGTCTGTGATCGGTGATTCACGGTATTCTACTGTGATGATCTTTGTTTGTTGTGTGATTATTGTAGAGAAAGGGAAGCTGGTAACGTGGGGATCAACGGACGATGAAAACCAGAGCTACTTGATGTCAGGGAAGCATGGGGTAATGCAGTTGGTCTTGTAAAATAAGGATTGGTTTTGGTATGAATTTGGTGTTGGAATTGATTTTGCGTCTTATAATCTGGATGCATGTATGTTTTTCTGAAGGAGATTCCAGGGCATTATAAGCTTTCCACTGAGGCGTCAGTGGTGAAAGCTGCTGCTGGTTGGGCTCACTGTGCTTCAGTCACTGGTAATGCTTCTAACCAGTCTAATTTGTTCCTTCTTAAGTAAAGATTTTAAATATTTTAAGGATTTAATTCATATATACTGTCAGTGCAAAGTTTTTTTACAATGACAATCAATCATAATCATCTGATCGTAAAAACTGTTTGACTTTATTCGAAACTACTTCTAATTGTGATTTTATGACAGTGTAAACATTTTAGAGTAAAAAGGCATCAAGACATTTTTAGAATACATAGTCATGTATTATTCAATTAAGACTTTTCTGCAATGTACTTGAATAAGTCTTGTATTCAATTCGAAAAATCAAGAATTTTTGAATTGGATGTTTACTGGTTTATATTGTATACCTAATTAGAAATTTGTTAATGACGTCAATATTTAGCCCAACTTAAAATGTGTGACATAAATGACCCTCCAAATAGAAATTATGTATTAATCTCCACCGTGCATCCTTAATGAATGTGATCGAGAAGACAAAAAGGCCAATATAGTTTCCTAGAATTCTATACATTTTGCTTTTCTTTATCCAATCTTTATTATTTTGTAGTTATTTTTGTAACTTTACGCCATATCTAACATTATATATGAACCTCCGTTATGCATCGTTGAGGAATGTGATCGAAAAGATAACAAAGGCTAATATAGTTTCCTAGAATTCTCTATGTTCTTTTTTTTTTAATTCTCTTGAATGTTTGCTTAAAACCTATGGAGTCCTACGGATCTTATAAATCCATAAAGTCATTTCAAACCCTATAAATTCTTATAATCCATTAAAATTCAAATTATAAACTCTTGATTACAATAGTGTCTTAAAAAAATCTTATATGCCATTATAATCTTACATAGCCTTTTAATATTCATAAGAATCTTTTTATATTGATGATACTTTTATCAATGTTGTGAATCTCTTTGGATTGAATGTTGTCAATACAGTGGGTCAACTTTAGTATTTACTAGTTAAGTTTTGGTACATTGTTGATTAAACTTTGAATTAATCAATGTGGATCGCTTTGTATAACTTTGAATTAATCAATGTGGATCGCTTTCTATATTTGTTGTAGTTTCGGTGGTTCATTGTTAGATACAATTCCAAGTACTACGGGGTTGTTTGTTTAATGGATATGGTTATATTCTTGGGAATAATATTTGTGGAAATACTATTAGTTATTATCAAGAATATTCAAAATTTTACTATTATCTCATCTTTTTATCTTATCTTCAGATGTTAGTAATCAATATACCTATTCAGGTCTTTGTAGTAGAATGTAGAATATGTGTAAATTATTTATTCATTAATTTATTGAAATGTTTTAACTGGATGATCCTCTCACATTGAAGGCTGAATTGGGTTTGGTTTGTAACATATTGATGGTCATATTAAAATGAGCAAGCTGTTATTGCCTTGTTTGTTCACTGACTATAGCGGATTGGCGGCCTAGTTGGGATAATGCAATTGCGTAGCATGTTGGCTCATGATTGACATCATGGGATCAAGCTGCACTCTCTGTATAGCCATGTCCATATGGAGGTTTTAACACTCGAGTGTGTGTTTGGATGGAGGGTTTTGGAAGGGAGGGCTTACTTTTCTTTTTTAAATTATAGACACTATAAAATGTTCATTAAAAAATTGAAATAGCAACATGATAAATGATTATATAATACTTCAATCACACTTAATTTTTTATATTATGCATAATTTTAAAAAAAAGTGAGTCCCCCCCTCCCTTCCCCTCGTAAACCCTCAATCCAAACACACCTATAGTAGCTTGTATTTTTACAAGGTGAAAAATGTAACAATAGGGTATATTATACGAAAACAATAGTTCAGGATAGTTTTATGACATCAGTATATCCCATCATTGCTTGAATGTGGCTATAAATCGTTGATACCCAGATTAAACTCCATACCCAATTGTCATTGTAGTTACAACACATAAGAATTAGGATGTCTAAAATTATAAATTACATCACTTGGCCAATTTGGAAACAATATAATTTCAAATAACAACTTGACCTCATAGGTTACCCAGGGTTAACTTACCCTGTTAAGTAAAAGCCAAGATAGAATACTAATGTGTTGATATGGAATTAACTGCTGTGTGTGCAGAAGATGGTGATGTGTATTTATGGGGCTGGAAAGAATGTGTGCCTTCTGGTAAAGTTTTTACTGATCTCATCACTGTGGGAAGCCTCCAAAAGGATGTGGCTGGGAAACAAAGTTCATCGGTAGCTGAGCAAGGTGCTGATCATCACTTATGTATGCAACATAAATAATTTAACAAAAACGGGAGCTATCTAATTTTGTTTCGGGCAACTAACAGAATTTAAGACGTTAAACAGGAAGCCCGCAAAGCCCAAACACTAGTAGTGGGTCCGATTCTCATCATGACAACAAGAAAGTTGTAGAGGAAGCTGGAAAGCGAAGGAAGATCTCATTTGCCAAACAGGAGTCTGATAGTCAAGCATCTGGAGATGAACTATTTATCGTGTCCCCTTCTCTTGTTACCCTTGGCCATGGGGTGAAAATTACCTCTGTAGCAGTTGGTGGGAGGCATACCTTGGCACTGTCAGGTAAATCCAGTGTTGTCAATTGTGGATTGCAGAAAATAGTGGTTTGTTCAAATTCCGCTACGTGACAGTGCTATAGCGCTGCTATACCCACTATTTCACAATATTTTGTGCTAAATAGCGTATCGTGGATAAATAGCAATTTGTTCAAATTCCACTATGCAATAGCGTTATAACGCCGCTACAGCTGCTATTTGTCAACACTTGGTAAATCGTTTTCTGTATGTCTGGACTAATTATAACAATGTTCTAGGTTGAGTTGGATCTTCCTTGTGGTTATATTATATAGTTTTGTAGGTTCTGTGAAGTACGAAGATATGGAAGGTTTTTGATGTAAAGCAAGACACCTGATGCAACATATTTTAACCGAAGTTTTCAGATGTGGGACAGGTCTGGGGTTGGGGCTATGGAGGCGAAGGACAGCTAGGTTTGGGTTCTCGAGTCAAGATGGTATCATCCCCTCATCTTATTTCATGTATTGAGTCTACTTCTGGGAAGGATAAGTCATCTTTTCAGCAAGGAAGCGCTGCTCTTCAGTGTTCTAATGTAGCTGGAAGTTATGTGACGGAAATAGCATGTGGAGGTCGGCATAGCGCTGTAATAACAGGTCAGTGCTTAAATGCCGTCATAACATGTGTTCTGCAAAAGTATCGCTGAATGTTTAAAAAGTTACATGATCTGCTGGCCATTTATGTCCTTTTCACAAAAAGTCAAAAACTAAATGCAGTTTGAGAACCCTGTATATCAGTTACTAAATGTCTATATTCTCAATGTAGTTCAAAGATATGCGAGTTCAATTAAGCACTCAATAAAAGAAATTCTAACATTGTTTATAAATTGCTTTTGTAGATACTGGGGCACTTCTTACTTTTGGCTGGGGTCTGCATGGACAGGTAAGTTTGCTGCTTTTCGGATATTTTAGTATATTCCTCTAGTTTTCTGCTTAGATAAAAAACATTAGTTTTCATTGCAAAAGATTTGATGGAACTTGAACATGCTGAAAACTCTGACAATGTGTTAGGTATCGGGTGGTATTCGTAGGGTAACTGCTGATGCAGTTAGTTATTTTAATATACAGTTATTTAGGAGCAGTTAGCATTTTGTATAATATGCATTATTTGTATTGATTAGAAGCAGTTAGGAAGTTTATGCAGTAATTTGTATTGATTAGGAGCAGTTACAGGCAATTTTTGTCCTTAGTTTGTATAAACAAAGCCATTTGGCCACAACAGTAGGGAGGGATTCAAAATTATTCAGTTAAGAACCTTATTGGTTTTGGGCAGAGAGAGTGATGTCTCTTCTCTGAGGAGCTTTTGCTCTGGGATTACAGAGGCATAATCTTCTGTAATATTTTCTTTTCAATCTATAATACTATTTCTTTTGGTTCTCTTTAATTCGAGTTCCTATCACATTGTTATCATGTCTTCCTAAGGCCTTGTAAAGGAGGAAGTAGTAATGGAAAAAGTAGCATCAAAACTGTAAGTAACAAAGACTGAAGTTTGTTATCACAGTTATTACAACATAAACAATGTCACATGGGTGGTTAGACCATATATAAAGCTTTTACATTTAATAGACAGGATGATAACTTTGCGCTTGTTTAGTTAAGATTTATACGGACACAAACATGGGAGATATTATGCATCCCAATGCAGTTTTAACCAAAGCAAGATATTATTACTTCTGTTAGTCTCCTTCTGTTGGGAGTGCCTCAATGTTAGACCAAGAGGCTTGAGTGGTTTTAAGAAATTTAGCGTTCCATTTCGTTATAGATTAGATTAGATAATCAGAATATAAGATAAGACGAATAAGATATATGGGAAATAAAAGGCTAAACAACAGTCTCATGCTTAAACTATAAAGTGGACAGAAGTGGATTGTGATCCCAGATTAGGTGTTGAAATATTTGAATCCTACTTGGGAAATGACTTTACCTATTCATCACCTGAGTCCTCAGGGTAGGGATGTTGATAGGATGGAGGTGGGGACTGGGGAGTACTCTCCTGCTCTTTGTCCCCTATCTGTCATATTACCCAAATTCATGTCTCTTCTACTCCCGTGGATCCCCAAATATGACAGCCCCTGCAAGAATCTCCATGTACCAGTAATAGTTGACGTCTCTACCTAAAGGTTAGTTTCCAGATATGTTTGTGGTGCTAGTCATCAAAGAGCCAAAAAAAAACAATGTCTGATTAGGTTACCACCAATACTTCATTCATACAATATGATATTACATTGAGACAGCAGAATCTGTAATATACTGAAAGACTGGATAAAAACATAATTATAATTCTTTGTAGATAAATATACGTGAGATTCTTTTAAGTCTTTTTGAATCCTAAAGGTACTGTTTTCAGATTGGTGGCACACTTATGATTTCCAACTTGTGTGGCAATGCCCAATGTGTCGGAAGTACACATGATCTCTCCTTGGAATTGTTGATGCTTCTTATCCAAACCTCCCAATGTACTAATGAATACCATTTTGAGTGAATAGCTTGCCTCTTCCTGGCCTCACTTGTTGGTTTTAGTTTTGTGTCACAGATTACTTCTACTTTATGAAACTTGCTGGAATGGCAAAGATTGTGTGACTTATACATGTGGCTTATCTGACATTTATGTAACCTTTTTTGACGAAATTTTCTTCCAGTGTGGACAAGGGAATAATGCTGATCAGCTAAGACCAACTCTAGTTCATTCTTTATTAGGAACTAAAGTAAAACAAATTGCTGCTGGACTTTGGCATACATTGTGTGTTACTGCAAATGGCCAACTTTACGCTTTTGGTGGGAATCAGTTTGGACAATTGGGTACTGGTAATGATCAAACTGAGGTACGTTTAATTTGCTCATTTATCTGAATCATTGTTAAACAAACAACTTCTACAACTTCTTTAAACATGGTCCTGCATCCAATAGTACTTAATTTTCTCATTTATCTGAATCATTTTGTTTCGTCTAGAACAATGTTGAATATATAATTGCAATTACAACTTTTTAAACATGACAGGGGTTTTTTAGGCTATGAACCAAAATACATGACTAAACTGTCCTTAAGTGATCATGTAGACTGTTGAATGGGCTACGGGACATTTAACAGTGTTAGTAGGAGATACTATGACATTGTAACGAGGAGATACTGTGACTAAACTGTCCTAATTAATTTAACAGTGTTAGTCCCTCTGCATCAGTGATAGGAATCCCTAAACCCTTCAGAAAACAGAATCACAAAATCAACTTAAAAGATTACCTTGAAAAGGGGACACCAGAATCTTGATTATGTATATTATAGTTGTTATCCAAATTACCTGAAAATTATATCTCGTTCTCATGTGTTTTTTTTTTTCTTTCTAAACTTTTTTCTCAAGTGTTAACCAAGTAACAATGGTTTTTCCCTTTTCAGACTTCACCTAAATTGCTCGATACTTTCGAGAACAATCTTTCGAGCATAGTTTCTTGTGGGGCTCGTCATAGTGCTTTGCTAACAGGTATGTCTCCTTGATGATATGTTTAAGCTGAAAGCATTGAATCTAATTGTTTTTTCTAAAGTTTAGTACTTATCAAATTGGTTTTGAACACATTAATCATCTATGCTAAATTAGTTTCTGCAGTTCAGTTCTTGAAATCAATTTGGAATAATATGAAAATTTCAGTGAAACTAATCCGTCCATTATGAAAGTAGTTTCTGAAGTCAGTATTTAAAATCAAATTGGTTTTTAAACAATTACGAATGTCAAATGAGCCGTCCCATGTGTCAGTTGAAATTCTAAATGTTATTCAAAGGTTCACTACCAAAGATTACAATTTAGTTTTTATATTTTTTCCAATTACTCTCATTTTGGGACAGCTCCATACAATTTTGGGGACATTATTTCGTATTTACTTATTTTCTAAACAACCTAAGTTTGTTTGATGAAAACTATTATTTGTGGATAAGAAAAAGTAGTTACATGGCATAAGTCTTTAGAATAATTAAATTTGCTCTTTACTAATAATATAGTTTCTCACTATATTCCTACTATAATGCTTCTGTGTTTTCATGTTGAAGATGATGGTCACCTTTTCACCTGGGGATGGAACAAATATGGCCAGGTATTTTCATTACCTAATTATTACAATGACTAATATTATTAGTAGAGTCGATTTCTAATGATTGTCTACCTCTGCAGCTTGGTTTGGGAGATTCTGTTGACAGAAACATTCCTTCTCGAGTTTCTATTTCCGGTTGCCGACCAAGAAATGTTGCCTGTGGTTGGTGGCATACACTGTTGATGGCTGATAAGCCTGTTTGACGCAATTCACCCACTAGCATCAAGAAGGTTTCTGACTAGCCGACATTTCATTAATGAAATGTAGATATGTCCAAAATCACTTTTGATGGTCTGTTTTGTTCATTCTTCTCTTTCTTTCGTCTGTTTCGGCATGCCTGCATTTTCTATGGCTTCATTTCTAGATTGTAGCTTGGGACTAACTTGGAGATCTGAGAACATGTGAAGGGTTTCAGTTTGGATGCTAACAAAAACAATAAGGGTTAGAATCTAACATTGTTTTAATTATGGTTGTAAAGTATACTACTATTAAATGGATGAGATCAAATTTTATTCTTGTGAGGGTTAGTGGTCTTGTTTCATCATATTTGTGATTTCTTGACATGAATGTTTATGTTGTAATATATTTTGTGCAATGGAAGAAACTTTCTGCTGTTTGGAGATAATGTTATGAATTTGTATCAAGTCGCATCTAATCAAATTCAATCACGTGCCATCCACACCAAATCTTTTTTTCCCACACCTTTCTTCTCCATCTAATTCACATTAGAATTTTCCTGCGAATTTTAGTGTATCTGTATCTTATATATCAAAGTAATCAATTATCTTCTATTTTTCTTTTGCATTTCTCTCCCACTGTCTTTTTCTAGATAGCAGCCACAACCAACACAGTACATAACCAAGTGATACGTCAATACAGGTCACAAAATCCTCTTCAAAACAAATATAGTTCTCAAAATGTTGACAATCCAAAATCCTCACAATTTGTAAGCTCTATCTACAAACCAAAATTTGACCTTTTTTTACCCTCCAAAGACAAATGATTGACCTTCCCCTCTCAAACCATAATACAATTTTTGTGTGATAACACAGCTTGTCTTCAGAAGGTCTCGATGAGCTTGGAATAAATGCCTCTTTCATTAGTATGTTTGATGTTATCACTTATGAACCATGAACGTTGTCTAAGGACTTTGTTCATTTGTATTCTAATATTGTCGAATGTATTTATGACATTTCTGTACTTGCTGCTCTTATATTAGATGATTTTATTTGGTATTATTCAAATTATGGTTCTCTTACTTTCAAATATGCTTATTTTTTCCATTGTCATACTTTTGTTCTTCCTAATCCATCGTGGGAAAAAACCATTTGGAAACCGTGTATCCAACCATGAAATATATGGTGATTAGGATGCTTATGCATAATGTGATTGCCGGTTATGATAATTTGCGCAGAGGTTTTACTATTCTTCCTATTGCAGCTAGAGTGGGAACAATTGTAAAATAACACCTCATATTTTCTTCCAACATCTAAATATAATCTCAGACATTGGAGTTGGTTGTATGCTTTCTTAGTGTTCTTGACTGGCCTAAAGCTCAATCCAATTGCGCTCGGGTTTGACCCGAGTCCATTAAGTAGGCGACGCAATATGATAGACACACCCTAAAATCCACCATATTACGATGTGGCGACCAAGGGTTACACACGAGGTCCATGGGTTGACCACGCCCACGCATGTTGAAGGCAGCTTCCTAGGGCCAAGGGTTACCCACGTCTGTACCAACATGTACGATTGTCAAGATAAGGTTTTCCAGCCAAGCCCTACCTAATCCCTAATTATACCCATGCAGTAGCCTTGGGACATGTATGATACTTCTTACCCAAAACTTGTGGCCTCTCCTCTTGAACCCCTCACTGACTTGGGCGTCAGATTGTGTGCAAGAACACAACCCACATTCGTCTCAATGGGGTTTGACGATCAACTTCACCAAAGCCATCACCTCACCACACCTCAACTGAACCAGGCATAAGGCAGACATATCGATGGATCAACCTCAACAGGCTGCAGATTCAAGCAGCTCAACCATCCTCTTAGGTCCAACCAGATCACTTAGGAACACATATTGATTTATCTAGCTTTAACTCTCTTACTCAGTTATTCATAGTGGTTGGATCCCATAAATTCATGATCTATCAATGGTTGTCATCACTTATATTCTTTGGATTGTTTGGAGTTTAGAAATAACTTGATATTTCAAAACATCCCTCCCGTTTTAACAAGATTTGGTTCACGACAAAAGTTTAGTTCATTATTTTTCTACTCACTCCAAAGGTCAAATTACTCATTTATTAAAGAGTTTTCCATCTTGAATTGGATTACTCTAGCGGATTTTTGGGTGTTTCTACCTATGAAAACATTTTTAATAGTTACCTTGGAATTTTTATTAGAGTTTTCACTGCTAAAATTGGTATTGTTAATTATGTTCATGATGGAAAAAAGAGTTGTAATTTATTCAATTGAATTGATCATTCTAGAGTCTTGAACCATTTATGGCTTGAATGTGAATCCCTGTTAACCATTATAGCTTTCTCTAACATTAATCTTGTTCCTTGAAAGTTGCAAAACAAGGGGAATAACTGTCTTAATATTAATAAAAACTTCAACTTAAAATTTTCTCACATTTATAGAGAAGGAAATGTATATATTGATAGAATTACTAATGTTAAGTTCTATGTAAGTGATTTAGTTTGATAGAATAATCTTATTATTCCAGATTTCTCTTTCCTAATTAATATTTTGTTAACTTTGTTTGGGTGGATTTGGTTACTCCTCCTCATCCTTATTTCTTTTTCATCACGAATAATACTTTTGAAGGTGATGTTGGTGGTACATTGGGGTAAATGTCAATGCATCAGTTTGATACTAGCACTTCTAATTTTGCATAAAAAATAGAATTAAAAATGTTAATTTTTTTTTTTTTAGAATAAATAAATTTGAATGCAATGTAGGATATCACATTATCACATCAAATAACAACACAATAGCATAACTTGAAATACAATATTTTGCCTTAGTTTTACAATTATCCTCGTAATACAATAGCCTACATAATATTTTTGTTGGATCCAAAAAAATAAGTCAAGATCAAATTATTAAAACTCACCCTGATGTCTAAATACCAGTTCCTTACAAAATAATTTAAGCATAAACAATCACCCATCCAACAAACTTTAATGAACACCATAGCATATGAGATAGAATATTTATCAACTTTATTCTCATGAACAAACACCTCGATACTGCTGTTCAGTCATGTCTTAAGGATGCACTGCATCTAATTCATATAAGAAAAACACATAGTAAATAAGGGTGGAATAAATTCCTACTAACTTAAAGTGGGATAACAATGTCAATGGTTAAAAAATTAAAAAAAAAAAACACATGAAATACATTCCAAACACCATAACAGATAAGGTGTAGTAAGAGTGATTAAGGTTTCCACGCTAAACATGTAGTCATTGGTATTTCACTCGCATGTGAAAAAGTATGTCAGATACATGTTTCAGAAAATAAAATGCTTTCAAATATCATCCTTTAATTTTCATCAGAAAAAAAAATTAATATTGTCCTAGCCTTTCAATGCTCCCTCCGTCATGCAATAGATGACCCATTTAAAAATGTGCAATTTTGACTTAACTTACTTTGACCATATTTTCATACTAATATACAAAGATAAATAACATCATATAAAATATAAGATGTTGTTAGATTCGTCTCAATGAGTATTTTCAAAATATCAAATTTTCATAATTTTTTCTAATATATTATTTAAGATATTTAAGCTCAAAATTATACATTGACATATGTAATAGAGTCAACTGTGTCATGTATTATAGGATAGAGAGAGTACGTAATAGAAAAAAATATCACCCATGCACGGTCATTTACTCTGTTGAGCTAGACGTCTCATCTCAATATTAGTTAAGTTAATTATTTATAATTAGTTAGTAAACATAGTAACTCATCTAAGAGATACTTCCAAGGCTATCAAAGAAAGAGAAACTCTTGTTTGGACACAAATACAAATGAAAAAAAATAAATGAAAAAGAATCTAATCACATCATACAAATTGCAAGTTTGGAAAAATATATGAAATTGAGAAAGAAATTATAAAAGTAAAAACATTATGATGTGAAAAGAAAATCAAAGACTTAAACATAATAGATAACTATTTTTTACCTGCTTATACAAAAAAGGTGTAACAAACACCTTCAATGCAGATATTATTGTAATCCCACAAAAGGGGATATCTTATATAACAATCGTAGTCAGAAACACATCGTGCTGTAATGAAAAATAATAATAAAGAGGCATTATAAAAACGGGGTGAAATATTGTGAATTTTTTTTTTTTTGAGAGAAAATATTGTGAATTAGATAAACAAAAAGTTGAGAATGAGCTTACGTGCACCGTCGGCTACAACGAGAATTAGGGAAACAAGAATGACCATAGTATAAAAAAACTTGAAAATTTTAGTCATTATTCACCTTTGCATGTAACAAATATAAATTGCTTTGTCTTATATAGTAAAATAACTAGTGTTATTTTTACGTCAATTAAATAATTTTTCTTTAAATATATTGTTGCAAGAATTCCTTCATTAAAGTTAGAACAATTGGTAAGTGTTTTGAAAGTACATTGATGTATCATGTTTGTCTCTTTAACGCATTGAATATAGCTAGCATAAAAATATTTCTTATATTTATAAAGTTTTTTTTTTCTCTTATCTAGCCTTTCATAGTTTCAAGTTATTTGATGTAGTTTATTGATTTCTAGTTCTTGAATTTAATAAGATATTTATACTTTCATTTAATTTTGATCAACTACACTTTTTTCGTTGTTTTTATTTTTTTATTTTTTTAAACACTATAACACTTTGATTTGTAACAATATATTTTTTATAAACAAGCTCATGTTGCAAAAGAATTATTTATCCTCACTTTCTCATAATAAATTAGACTAATAGATTTTAAAAGGCGAGCCCAATCAATTGAAGATTTAAAAAAAGGTATCATATATAAATTATTTTTTCACTCTCTATAGTAAAAAACCTCATGATTCAATATTTTTTAATAATAATGCTGTTTCAATAATTTCTTCACTATAATTAGAAAAATTGTTAAATGATTCGAAAGTACATATTAATGTATCATGTTTGTCCCTTTAGCTCATGGATTATATTTTGCTCATAGTTATTGTGTGTAAGGCTGTGTTTGGTAACACAAATAAGCTAGCTTATAGCTTATTGGATTAGCTTATAAGCTCGTTGGATGAAAACGTGACGTGTTTGGTAACAAGCTTTTCTCATGAGCTTATAGCTTTTTGTGAAAAGCTATTTCAAGTAGCTTTTTATATTTTCTTCCATTTTTAACCTCATTAATTTAATTTTATTATAGTTTTAATAAAAAAACAACCCACAATCATATATAACTACCCACTTTTAGTGAGAAAAAAAAAACATAACTACCCACTTTTTATATTTAGGTGCAACCAGCATGTTGCACGTTATTATTACCTTGCTCTATTTTCCTTATAGGTTTTTATATTTTTCTTATTACATTGCTCTTAATTCATGCAATATAATTATAATTTAAAATAAAATATACAATAAATAGTGAAGTAAATGTTTAGTAAAAATAATGTTAATTGAATTCATAAAACACATTTATCATTTTCGAGATGAAAGTAATTTGAAATAAATTTAAATATTTAAAAAGAAATAAATTAAGTAATTTTTTTATGTATATATTTTATAAAAAATAATAATGTCCTTTTATGTCATTTTATACTTATCAGCCATTTCAGCAACTAATTTTACCAAACACATTATTTTTAATACGCGAGTTTTTCAGCTATAAGCTATCAGCTATTAGTCATCAGTTATAAGCTAACTTTTCAGCTATCAGCTAGCTTATAGCTTCTTTTTATGTAATATGTTTGTCCCTCTAACTCATAAAAAGGGCTAACTTAAAAATATTTCATAGTTTTAAGTTACTTGATATAGTTTATTGATTTCTAACTCTTGAATTTATTAATATCTTTATGATTTCATTTACTAGTTAAACATTCTTCATTGTTTTGTTTTGTTTCATTGATTTTATAGTTGTAACACCCTGATTTTGAACGGTGCTAGTGTATTTTTCAATTTTTAGACAACCTCACGTTGCATAAGAAATAATAGTCGTCACTTTTTAAAAAATTAATGTAATAAATATAATTGTTTTGTCAATTTATATAGTAAATAACCTCATGATATGTTTACGTCAAGTAATTTTTTTTTTCTAATAATACTAATATTGTTGAAAGAATTTCTTCATCAAAATTAGAAAAATTCTTCAATTTTTGAATATAAATTAATGTGACATGCTTGCCCCTTTAGCTCATAGAATAGGGCTCGGCTAAAATTATCGCTTGTAATTATACATCATTATTATTTTCGATGTATCATGTTTGTCCTTTAGCTCATAGAATAAAGCGAACATAAATATATTTCTTGTAATTGTAGTTCATTCTTATTTACCAATGTTTAATTATATTTTATTTCTTATCTTAGCCTTTAATAGATTAAAGTTATTTGATATAATTTATTGATGACAAAATTACAGTAGGAGTTATTTGTCTTATTTAATTGTAACATATCAGTCCTTTATTCTTTTTTGATCCTATTTACATCCTTTATCTTTCAAAACATTCACAAGTCAATCCTTTATTTTTTATCATTTTTCTATCTAAAAAAAAATACTGAAATAATAATTTTAATAATACTTTTATTTTTAAAAATATTTTTTTGTTGAAAGTAAATAAAATCATAAATCAGATGAACATCTTCATCTTATCTTCATCTCTAAGTCAAAATTTAAAATCCTAAAAAATGTTCAACCAAAGGCACCTCCAAATTGTTTGAATATCTCTACTTCCATCTTCCTTAAACTAAAATTCAAAATTCTTAAATCTTAATAAACCCTATATATATCAAACCCAGAAAATTTATCAAATTCAAACACTATCTATATTTACTCTCGTTGTTCCTCATTCACAACTATTTCCCTTGTCTCATCTTTCACGCCGTTCACTCTCGTTGTTCATGTTGTCACACACTTTGTTCTGCGTTGTAGTTTCAAGGCTGCTCAGCCTTATTATCAACCATTTCTTGTGCTTGCTTTACCGGGTCACATTTGTTACCTATTCATTACTACCTTGTGGTAGGGTCGCTTGTTTTGTGGAAAAATTTCTCTTGATTTGTTTCTTGTAGTAAAGTGACGAGGCTAATTAGAGTTTAAGAAAGAAGATGGAAGTGAAGATATTCATGTAATTTAGAGGTGTATTTAGGAGACCATTTTACGAAATTTTGAATTTTGATTTAAAGAAGATGATGTTAAAGATGATAAAGATTTTGTGAGAGGACGAAGATGTTCGTATGATTCATGAATTTCTTAATTTTTTAGTAAAATAAAATATATTTAAGAAATAGAAGTACTAATGAAATTATTATTTCAGCATTTTTTAAATATAAAAATGATAAAAAGGATTAAATTGTTCATATTTTGAGAGATAAATGAAGTAAATGGGAGGACAAAAAATAAAAAGAATGATGCGTTACAATTAAATAAGATAAAGGACATCTAGTGTAATTTTGCCTTTATTGATTTATAGTTCTTGAATTTTATGAGGTATTTATGATTTTATTTCTTGATTAACGGAGCATTTTTCATTTTTTAGTAGCATGACTGAATTTTTTTTAAACAACATCGCGTCGCAGGATAAGAAATAATAATCGTCATTTTAGAATACATGATTTTAAAAGGCGAGCTCAATCATACTTTAAAAAAAACGGTGAGCTCAATCAATTGATTTTTTATTATTTTTTTATAAAAAAGAAACAAGGTAACAAATATCATGATATATATGTTTACGTCAATAAAATAATTTTTAACAATAATATTGTTTCAAGAATCCCTTTCTTAAAAGTAGAACACTTGTTAACGCTCTGTTTGGTAAAAATAGCGATAGCTGATAAGCTAACTAATAGCTTATAGCTGATAGCTTATAGTTTATAGCCGATGACTGATAGCTGATAAGCTAATTAAAGTGTTTGGTAAAATTAGCGGTTCAACTAACTAATAAAGGTAAAACGACTTAAAGGACAATTGATAATTTAATTTTTTAAATTAGTACATATTTTATATATTATTAAATTAGTGTTTTTTAAGCTTTATTTTAAATTTATTCTTTTTTCAGTTTTTATAATTTATAAAAATTTATTTTTAAAATAAAATAAAACACAATCGTATATTTCTTATCAAAAAGAAAAAATTATAATGGTATATACACGGAGCACAATTGTATTTTATTTTTAGCAAAATCTAACTCAATTGTATAAATATCCTGTAGTCGTGACAAAAGATTAAAAAACACAAATGTTACGTTCTATGATGCAATTTTTTTTTAACCAGAGGTTATATTCGTTTAAATGTACAATATAAATTATAAAATAAAAATAAAATAAAATGCAAAGGCAAAGGTTAAGGTTAACGAGACTTTTTTTTTAAGGCATGGTATATATTACAATAATTAATGTGCTATTTTTAATTATAGGAGTGATAAATTATAATGGGTAAAATTGGTTTTAAGATGAAATAATAAGGGTATAAATGAAAGAAAAAATGATAAGCTATAAGCTCAAACGCTACTTGGAACAGCGTCTGAAAAATAGCTATAGCTTATAAGCTATAAGCTCGTTGTAAAAAATTATTACCAAACAGAGCTTTTTTTGTCAGACGATCTTATAAGCTATAAGCTCGTTTAGTGACCTTACCAAACAGACCATAAATGTTTCTAAAGTATATTGATGTATTATGTTTCTTGAATTAGCTCATTGAATTAGGCATGGCAATGGGGCGGTGTGGGGACAGGATACCCGATTCTTATATACTTACCCTTTAACCTACCCAGATCCAACGGGGATGAGAAATTGAATCCCATCCCTGTCCTCGACGAGTTCAGGAATCCCCACCCCATCACCGTCCCTGCATTGAATAATTTTTTTTAATAAAAAATAGAAGTTTTTTTTGCATCCCTAATAGCAATGTTGTAATTAAGGGTGGGAATAGGCCAGACCGCCCGTCAGGGGCCTATGACTCAACCTACTAAAAGCTCGGTTCGGCCTAGCTCATTTAATAAATAAGTCAAACTTTAGCTTTTTAAAAAGTCTATTAATTTAAATAGACCGAGTTTAGGCATATAGAAAAGCCTATGAAGCCTATCAGACCGACCCATATATATTTATATTACATTTTCCCACTTTTATTATTTATATTTATATTTATATTCATATTTCAGTTTATTTTTGTTAGTGCAAGATGGCTTTAGCAAGATTAAGGATATTAGATTAAGTTTGAAATCCTTGTTGTTATGAGACATGATTATTCTTGGGTTTCTACCCGTCTATATATTTTACAATTGTGTTTTATTAGTTTAATTTGTATCTAATTAATGTTTATCTCTATATTAAATCAATCTATAATGTTTATCTCTATATTAAGTACGTTAAAAGGAAGGAGAAAAAAAATTGATGAACAAACTTTGTTTGAAATTTTAACACAAACTAAGCTTTTAGACAGACTAATAGGCCAGACCAGACTTTTAAAAAGGTCATGACAGGCTTAAAATAAAGCCTTTGACAGGTAAAAGGCCAAGGCTTAGGCCTTAGTTTTTTCAACTAGGCCTAGCCTATATAAGCAAAGTCTGGCTCGGCCCGGTTCATTCCCACCCCTAGTTGTAATACATTATCCAACAATATGCTCACTTTAACATTTGTTAGATGGAATGATTTAGTTGCTCCTTTAAATATCAATTGTAGTTTTTATTAACATGACAATTATCAAACAAAATAACATGACATAACAACATAAAATAATTTTTTACATTTGGGACGGATTTGTGTATGGATTCAGGGTGGGTACATATATACCTGTTACCCGTACCATACCCGTGTTTTGAAATCAAGGAAATCCAAACTTATATTCAAACCCAGTCAAAACGAAGAAAATCCGTCAAATTGGATTTGTTTCAGGCTGGTATGAGGTTTGTTGTCATGCCTATACATTGAATAGAGCTCACACAAAATTATTGTGTGCTCCTAGGTTTCATTATTGTTTTTGATGTATCTTGTTTGTTATTTCAGCTCATAGAATAGAGTTAACCAAAAAAAAAAACTTTATAGTTCATTTTTGTTTAACAACGTTTCATGTTATTATTATTATTATTTTTATTTTTTTGGTACAATTTCTTTTTTTTTTTTTGAGGGAAGGTTCAATTTCTTATCTAACTTGTTATATTATTTGATTTGTTTATGTGGCTCCGCTAGGGTTTCTTCTCTCTAGCGCCACCTCCATTGATTTTATGTGCCATATACACACCACACACCTCACCTCCATTGTGTTTTATGCAATTACGTGTAGTTTTTGCTTTTCCCCATTGAACCCACTTGGAATCTTCAACACCAATCCCATTAATCCAATTTCACGTGTGTGGTTCCAATTCAAGCATCAAGTAACAATCCCTTGTTGTTTCGTGGGATCATATTCAATTTGTGGTGGTCATCACATCTCAGAAATTGGTGGAGCTTTGCTTGCCATGCCATGTTCGATTGGCAGTCAGAGCTTGCGCTCTCTGCTCCTGTTTCAGCAGCCGCGACCGCACATCATGTTTCAACTGCGGCGTTTTCCTCAATGCCTTTTGTTACCGCAACACACTTTTTTCGAAACCATCAACCATTCTGAAACCATCTTTTGCACAGGCCCTCTGCGGCCCTCAAGTACATTATTGAGACCCTCTACCATCACCATATATTCGTGGGGACACTTTGTCAATTAAGATTACTCGCGATGTATATTGTCGAGGTTTAGAGGTTTGTAAAAGCAACCTTAGGGATAAACTAATTATAAGCAAAGGGGCCACACCTTACTCTACTAAGGACATGGTTGCGAAATTACATAAAGTTTGGAAAGTTAGTGGACAGTGGCGTCTTCTCTCACTTGACCGAGGGTTTTATGAGTTTTCCTTTGCGTCTCTTGCTTACTTGCGCGCAGTGTGGGCAGCGGGCACAATTAATTTGAAGACAGGGGTTCTTCGGTTATTTGAATGGACGAAGGATTTTAACATTCACACACAAAGGCAGACGCATACGCAAGTTTGGATTCATTTATGGGAATTACCGCAAGAGTACTGGATGGAAATAACTTGTATTAGATTACAAGAGTTGTTGGGTCGCCTTTACTTATTGATAATGTTACTAAAAAAAAGATTGTTCGGACACTGTAGCAGTAGCAGGGTGTTAATGGATTTGGACCATTCCAAGGACATATTCTATGAGATTATGGTCAAAAGGGAGGGTTTCACGTTTCCGATATCAATTGAATATGAAGGGCTGCCAGAATTTTGTTACTATTCCAAGAGCATTGGTCATTCTGCAACATCTTGCCGATGGTTACGTTTAAGGGCAGCGGACAATAATGAGCAACCAATAGATAAGGGTAAGAAACCAATGCCCTCACATAAACAAAATCAAGGATGGAAGCCACGAGATAACCTAGAAGGTGTTGGTTCCTCTAAGACTTTTGAAATTGCGGCGTCCCAACCTAAATATGACACACATGTAGATTGGTGCCCAAAAAACGGTGCAAATCAACAACTCATAAGTGCAAACCTAATCAATTGACGATCTGAAAAAAATTTAAAGCCCATAGATTAGAGCTACAATCAAAATATTTCTTCTAGTAATAGTTCATTCTTGTTTTCCAAGTTTCATAATCTTTTTTTATTTTTTATCGAACCTTTCATAGTGTTAAATTATTTGATATAGTTTATTGATTTTAATTCTTGAATTTAATAAGGTTTTTATGATTTTATTTACCTGATCAACAAAACTTTTTTTTTTCGTTGTTTTTTTTTATTGATTTAATGATGTCACACCCCGAGGTTGAACAACGTGACTATATTTTTCTATAAACAAGCTCAAGTCGTATAAGAAATAACAATCATCAATTTTTTCAAAATAAATCATAGTGCATGGTTTTAAATGTTGAGACAAGGCTCTTGACGATTAAAAAAAAACTAGAATAACATAGCTATAAGCATCAATATAAACATAATCCACTCATGAAATGACAATTCTTGTGTCAAAACCTCAAAACATCTCTCACCCTCTGAAGTTGTGGGAACGGAGTTTTTCTCTACTCTAGGATCTAAATTTGTACATGGATATGACATCAATCTTGCGAAGTAAAAACATCAACCACAAGAAAGGAGGGGTTTGAATTGTGGTTCTTTTAGGTTTAGGGTAAAAAAGTTCAAGAATAAAAAAAAAAAAAGATTCATGCGAAACAAAAAACATACAGTAGAAAGGTCGATCATTCATTACTTGATAAATGCACACAGTTCACTAACAAGCTACAAAATGATTCCAAAATTAATTAGCATGCTTCATTGAATAAGTGGAATCAAACTTTATTAGAGAACCAAATTCAAATTTACATTGACATTCAAGGCTTTCACTTATGATTCAAAATTACGGCATTTTTGAAAAAATTAGGTTCTAATCATGCAAATATATTTGATTCAACACAAATCCTATTCTCAATCTATGCACATTATAAATTATTCTACATTTATAGGTAAAGTCAAAAGATTTCAAAATTTCAAGAGGTAAGGGTATAAGAACGGAAAACTCAATTATGCACATGGTAAATAATCTTTATGCACATGGTAAAGTATTTAAATTGCATTCACCACACTTTCTTTCAAAAAGCAATTCATTATATCACACTAAAATGTCTACAAAGCTAGTCAGTCTTGGTTCCACAGTTACTAACACTCATTCTTTTTTACATATCCAGGCAATCATCAATAACAAATGCTACAACAACACTAAATAGAGTTTCAACCTATGAAGCACAGACACTCCTCAGATTAGACGTGTCCCGGTTGTATCCAACACCGATACGACACCGATACATATGGTTATACTGAATTATATGGATTTCTTAAATTCTTAATAATGTCGGCGTGTCAGTGTTCGTGTCGTGTCTGGTGTCCATGTCTGTACTCATTCTTCATAGGTATCAGCCCAATTATTTGTACTATTAGTCATAAGTCACACAATTATTTTAACTTCTACAATATAAAACAAAGCTTGTCATTTAAAACTGTAGACAAACTACATTTCCTTCATATAAGGTTGAAGGGTCAGCTTTCTATGAGACAGGATTTCTTCTAAGCTGCAAAAGATGCAGTAAAGGACATAAGATATCCATCCTGTGAAAACCTCTAGGAACCTGTGCATGTCAAAGAAAAAATTATGTAAGTAGTGACTTTGATGTAATCAAATATAGAATAAGTAGCAAAATTAAGCTTATTTTTCTTTACCTCAACGATGAAACAAGCCCAGCTGGTACTCGAACGGTTTTCCAAAATCCCTTTCAAGATGGTAATGTCCAGCCTTCGGATCACTTGAGCAATCTCCAAGAAAAGTCCATGCTCATTGCATACCATCTGTAAAGAAATGTTGAGTAGTTAAACAAGTGCAATTCTTGTATTTGATTAGTTACAGAGAAAAGCTTGGAGTTCGAATGCTTTCTGGTATTGAAGAGGTCTATTACGGAGAAAAAGACTCGTAAAATAATATGTTATTTCACGAGTCTTTTTTCTTTGGAATGGACCCTCTAGTACTTAAGAGGATCTCAATTTGAAAATTTGCATACCTCTATGAGCATGTTCCCTGAGGATTCCAGATCTTCGATGACTATGGGCCATGATAGTTCACTTTCCAAGTCAAATGCACAGCTTCTTCCTGGATGGCTGCCATTTATTTTCTGCCTTTTCCTTTCAGGTACCTGTAAATCCAAATTCAAACATAAACGAAACAGTTCGACCAAAGATTTATATATTTTGTCGCTAATTCCTTCTCATGTCTTCAGATTATGTTAGATTCTCGCTTATGGAAGCATCTCAATTGAGATATGCATTTATTCCTAACATCAATTTAGATTCTAGCTTATAGAAGATAACATTTGTATATATGTTATAAAAAACATCGCGAGCCTTACCTCACGATCAGCGAATCGTTTCAGTTTCTCAGCCTGACTTGTTACCATTCTTAAGTACATCATGTGCTTTACAGTTCGTTCCAAGAGGTTATCAATGCTACACTGTATATTAATAGGACCAAAGTTAAACAATTTCGAAAGTATAAAAGGGAACTGAAACACTTTAGTTTTCGTAATAAAATGTTAATACTTACCCTTCCACCGTCTGGGATAAGTTCCCTCAACTCCTTCATCCTATCCATGATCAATTGTCTATCTCTTGGCCTTGAATTTTTCTTATTACCTACTTTTTCTCTTTTTTTGTTCGCGCTACAAAGCTTTGGTCCACTAATAGGCTTCATAGGATTAATAACCTTTTCCTTTGGCGCCTCATCAATCAACAAGCCTGAATTGTCATTGAAAGATGATAGAAACTGGTTTGAAAATTTATCGTCCCCCGTGGCAGTAAGCTCAGGCATTAGATCACTTCCAACATTTGAATTTTTCACAAATGCGGTGCTTTCCTCAGAATTGATTTGTGGCTTAATGGAGCCGGTAAACTCTGATGGCATTGTTATATGAGACCTAACACTGTTGGATCTACATGAAGTTTCATCAGAGGCACTGTATAAATTTCCGACAACAGCATCCAAGAGATATTCTGGATGAATTCCTTCTGGTATCTCGAAGCTTTTAATACGATCAAAATTCTTTTTATTGGACATTAAAGTTGAACTGCTGTAAGTATCCTCATCTGAGATATATTTCAGTATAGATTTGCCTGTCTGTCTATATGCAACGGATCCAATCGCTTTGTCCAATTCAGTCATTGAGGGAACAATGGAGAAGTCATTGAAATTGAAATTCTTAACATCAACATGACTAGTTTCAGTGCCTCCAAATAGTTGCTCGGTCATAATACTATCGGAGTAAGAACTTAATCCATTCGACGTGTCTCCAAATTTTCCGTCATTGTCGACAAAGTGAGACAAGGGCCATATCTCTTCTACCAAGTGATTTGATTTTGTGTCCACATAACCGATATGTTTTGGATCAGTTGACAACTCAAATGACGAAGAAACCATCTCACTTTCATTTGCTCTTTTGAGAGATTTTAGCTGAATTTCTCTAGACAACCCATAGTCATCCTTAGGAAAACTTGTTGATGTATTTATATTGAACGAAGTACTAGCTGAAGACGATTCGTCAAAGCTATCCATCAAATAATGCGATAAAGTTGAGAATGACCAATCTTGACAATCAGTTCCCAAGTTCAAAGGTGTACAATTAGCTTCCAGACGATGAATGAAATTGAATTTCTCCTTGATATTGGTAACAAATTCCAGGTCTTCAGCAACCTATTAGATCATGTAATATGAATAAGCATAATTATTCGCTACAAAAAATACAATTATTATAACCCGTAATCACAGGTCAGATAATAAAAGATTGTGGGGACATTTGATGTGCTTGGGCGGGGGTTCGTATCCGCAAAATTCCTCTTCTTTGCACTTAGTGTGTGTATGTGTGTGTGAGATAGAGTTTCACCGCTGGGATCTTCGAAACACAAAAGGAAAAAAAGAAATACAATTGCTCTTCTACCAACACTTTTGCCAAAGACACTAATAAGAAAACCAATTTTCGCACCTAAACCTATAATGAAGAAATCGACCAAATTGAAGGTAATATGTAAGGAAAGGAGCAAACATGTAACAGAATTGATAAGTATTTTCTTTGATGTGTGCTAGCATATCGTAAAACAAACAGCTTGTCCAGCTCATAATGAAAATATAAAAAAATATACGCACCGAGTTAAATGAAGCAAATTGCAAAACTCCTTGTGGAAGAACAGGTACCAGCACAATAGTCTGAAAAATTCAAATCATCAACTTAGCATTTGCTTCAACTGCCCTTGTTAATTTACAGAAATATTACGCAAGACAAACCTAATCTCATTTGAGCTTACTACTGGCAAACTTAGTAAACATGGAAATTGGTTTATAATTTGGATTTAACTCGCATATACCGCCACGGTAAAGATTGTTTACACTGTCAATCAATCATAATCGTCAGATCATTAAACCGTTTGAATTTTAACGTAACTACTTTTAAAGTCACACATATGATCGGCTATGATTTGTTGACAGTATAAACTTTTTTACTCTGACAGTGCAAATGGAAATCAGATCTTTACTTGTCGTAGAAGGAATCTTTACCTTGATGCCAGATGCAAATTGAAGAAGCCACTCATCAGGACACTGGAGGAAGAGATGCAGTTATTTAGTATATTTCAAAGCAGGGTGGTAAATAAAATTCATAGCTATGTGGATATTGAATGTATTGAAACTCACCTCAGGAATTAAACTAGTGTCGAATTTACCAGTGAAAATATCCTCACAGGAAACCCAAAAATGTTCCTTGGCAAGAGCTAATTTGCCAACAGCCCTGAAAGAATGGTAACCAGGAGAAATATTTGAGTTTGCATCATCGTTGTAGATACATAATACGCATTTTTTTTCTGGCACAACAAGTGTATAAATGGAAATCGCTAAAGTTATGAAAAAATCTGATAGTAAAGCATATAAGTTGTTACCCTTCTCCCAAACTGTATTTGCGACGAGACATTTCGATCATGTGAAGTCGAACTGAATAATCTCCTGAATCATCGGTTCCTTCTCTCGAAGAATATACATCATCTGGGGATTCGAAACTGATGTCCCCCCACATACTCCCCAAAGGCTGATTACTTTTCTGGTAAGCATTTTCCCAGGTCAAAGTCCTAAAACAAACAGACTTGTGTTATACATTTAATGTCTAATCAAAAACTTCCAACAAATTTCATACAATAGATTAATAATATAATAAGCAAATTACATGCATCGGGGGAATAGCATATCGATCAAGTTCATGAGAAGTAACATACTAAACATAATGATGGACATCGATTTTGTTCATCAGCTAAATTATGTTCTCCAACAAAAGCCGAAAAAAAGTTGAACAAAGTTTTAAGCACAGACAAAAGCTTGCATAAAAAATTCAGCTACTACACAAGCATAGTTAAAATGGTCAATTCTACTCGGAACATCATTAAATTTTTGGTCTTAGCCCTCCAGTTTTCATGGGAAAGGACCCTAGTAATCTGCAATTCGACCAGGAGGTAAGTAAAGTCAGACCAAGGATTGATCCGGTCAGAATTCAAACTCGGATGCTATGGATCCATTCGATCTTAATGATGTCACTTCAATAGAAAGACAACAACTCCATCCTACGTAACACAGAATATGAAGATAGAAACAGAAGCAAATCAATGGACAAAGAACTTACATCGGAGAAAGGTGATTAAGCTTCCAAAAGACAGCATAGTGCCATTGCATAGTATCACAAAAGCCCTTCAACAATTGTGTAATTGAAGCAGCTTCCATCTTCTACTTTTGCACGACTTTTTCGGTAAAATAAACAAGAAACACAAAACACAACAACCAACAACAATTCTCAAACACACAACACACCTAGCTACCTCTGTATGAACCTCTACCAGCTTGTTTAATTCTTAAACCAACTCTCTTTTTTATCATAGGCCCTATTGTACTTATTAGCAACAAAATAACCATAACTTGGTTCTTCCAACAAAAAGTTATAACAAAGTAAATTTGTTGAGCCGTGCTGTCGAAATCAATGATGACCAGAAGTGCTCACAGTTTCCATTCTCTGAGCCATTTTAACAACTTGCAGCCAAACTCCAAGAAAGCAATTTAACAAAATAAGCACAAAAACTTTGAACTCTGCAACAAAGTAGCTTAATCTAGAAGAACACTTCCTGCAGAAACAAATCAAAGAACTTATGTTAAGAATCAAGTTTGAGGAGCCTGTTGGAAAATTTTACAGCTACAGAAAATGAAAATAAGTCAACTCTAAAACAAAGAAAGAAGCACACTTAGTGCATGCTCGAATTGATTGATGGTGAGTTTGGCAGAATCACGATATGTGTAATTTTCGCAAAAATTACACATTAAAACTTCAACAAAATCTCGGTACCACTATGATTACGTCAAACTCATCAAGATTCCAAACATACACTAAAAACACAGTCCAAAAATTAAAATTCCTGTTTGAAACTTCAATTCCTTTCAACTGAATGATACCATGAATATATCTGGCTTATAATTGAATAAATTTGCATGCTTTACTATAATATAAACAAAATATTTCATGAAGTTAGGATCTATTTGAAGTCAAATATATAACTTCAGAAGATCTTGATGATCCATCTATTTTAATTATCACCTTAATTATCCTTTTTCATCAACCAAACAAATAAATTTGAGCAACAATTAACAAAACAAAATCAACCATATTTTGCTAGCTTACCACTATAACTGTTGACTATAAAAATTTCAAAAATTTCACCATACACATATTCATCATAGTCCATGAGAAATTATCCTTAGTGAATATACCACACTCAATAAAAATTTGTTTATGTATGATTCAAATCAAAATCCAATTCCAAATCCAAACAAGGTGGAAAAGATGGGTAGCACTTTCTCTTTTGAACAAAGAAAAATATATATTTGATTTTGCACTATTGCTAATGAAAAAAGCTATGGGGGGTAGTGACACAAAACTTTAGTTTATATAAAAAAAAGTGACAAATATAAAAAAAATATACTTCAGTGGTGTTGTGGTCACCCCACGGATTTGAAAATGAAATAAAGGTAGATTTGATAAAAATTGGTGGAGAGTGGGACCCACAGACAGTAATAGAGGTTTCTGTTTATGATTATACTGTTCTTTGCAGCGCGTGAGAAAAGGAATATTGCATAGAAGTATCATTAATTAATTAGAGACAAAAAAATATAACATTAGACAGAGACAATTTCTGTTCTTGTTTTTTTTTTTTTTTTCGTTTGACTAAGTTGTGTTTTTGTTGAATCTTGTTCACTACTCGTTCTTTGTTATAAAAAATGGTAAAAAATGGGTATTATACTTGAGACATTATGCATTATATTTGAGACATATAAAATCGTAAAAAACAAAGATTAAAATGAACTTCCTTAAAAATAAAATAAAAAGATTAAATTGAATTGATTAGTAGTATTAACAAAATAAAAATCAACGAGTAATAGATTAATATGTATTATACCATACTAATAAAAAATTAAAAATATTAAAATATATGTATGAAGTACGGTTTGATTTGGTTGGGTTTTGAAAAATCATTCTAAAATATAATCTTATATGAACTATTTGCCCAAAAGAACATTGAAACACATTCAATATTAATAATATTCAATTTTAAGTGGTTTTTGGTTTTTTTTATTGATTTGAGGTTTTAATTTGGATCGGTTTGGATTTGAACACTCTACAATGTTGAACCAAGCTCAAGTCAGTATAGGAAATGAGGTTGAGTATGTAAAAGTGTGTGGGAAATGAATTGTACCTTGAGGGTGACGCGGAATCACCCTTATATAGGAGAGGGAGGTGCTAACAGCTTCCGTGAAATGCGGCGCCTCATCAAGGAGCCGTTGGAGACCACATGTACGGTGCATGAAGCGCAAGGGCGTGCTTCAGTGCGGTGGTACACACCAGAACTAACATGTTCACTCATATCACAATGTCTTGTTCCAAGGGTTTTGGATCCACTTATCTTTCTGAGATTGACTTTCTAACCAGTTCAAAACATGTATTATCTGCAAGGACCAAATTTAATCCTTTGGATTATGCAATCCTCTACACTTAAAAGTGTGAATTTAGTCGATAAGCTACTTCACAAAAATATATAAAAAAAATAAATTATGTCTAGGATATTAGTGAATGTATTAGCTTCACATTATGTGAGAACCGGAAGTATGATGATTTTGGTGCATACTGACAACATGGCTGGAGTCAGTTTCAATACAGGACGTGACTCAGCTCCATATGTCCAGCAATTTGAATACCAATGTGCATGTCACGTAGTTTAACAAGAAAGTCATTACATGTACCAAGAGTACAAAAGAAACCTCTAACAATGTTCCCAATGTTATATCTCAGATGAGAGCTCCACAACTAATGCAATTAAGTCTAGGTAATGCAATGAGTCTAGCTGTTTGCATTAATAAGTCTGGATCGTGATTCAATGCAGTTGGAGGAATCACGCAGTCACGCATTCAACTTAATCTCAACCACTTGATGCATCCAATGGTCCAATTTTGTCTAGGTAATGAAGTAAGTCTTTTAACCAAATTGCATATATGTGTAACACAAGTCATCACTATTTTATGAAGGAAAAAAATATAGATCATCTATATGCTATTATTTTACTTAGTTTTTTTTTTAACTTGGTATCTGGTATAAAGATCGACTGATTTAAGAAGTTCAATTTTACTATCCACATGTGGGAGGTCGCCTAAAATCGGAACAAAACTTTGTATAGACTACTTCATCAAAATTAACACCAAAAGAAATCGAACTTAAAACTTTAAAAATAAGACACTTCAAACAACCTATATAAATATATCAAATAAATAGCTCACTTGTGCAAGCCACGGTCATATGCCTAGTATTTTATTGCATTACCTAAACTTAATGGTCACAAAATATTATATATGTACACATCAAAATTTTAAAATTATTTATCTAATTATTATTGGGTCAATAACAGATTTATAGTCAAACTATCAAACATGTATTGATATCGACACAACACTATTTATTGTTTGTGTATGATGTACTTATACTGTTATACAGTTACTAGCAGACCAATAATTTGACTCAAATGATAGAGTAGCTCCCGATTTAGGATGAATCACTTTATTTAGCCTCCAATCGAATTTAAACTATCACGCCCCTTTCCTCTAAATATCTACCATATATAAAGTAAAAAAAAATAAAAAATCAATCTCAACCAAAATTTCATAACTTTTTTTTAAAAAAAAGAGGGCTTACGCCCAAAAATAAAAAAATACTAATGAGTTACACGAATATTCTTAGGCATACAAGTCCCAGAAATATTAGGGGTGTTTGCGGATTGGATTGGTTCGGTTTTAGAAGGAAAAACCATCCGATCCAATGTCTTCGGTTTTATTATTTGTTCATCCAATTGGTTTGGTTTTAAAATCAAATCCAATCCAATCCAATCCAATTTTTTTCGGTTTGGATTGGATTGGTTTTCGGTTTTCATTGTTGTATAGAATTTTTAATTTGTATTTAAGAAAATAAGCTTTCTGTTAATGACATTTCATAAAAAATAAGGTTAAGAAAAAGATGAACAAGTGGAAAATAAAATAATCGTAAAGTAAATAAAATAGTAGCCTTATAAGCAAACAAAGTAGTAACGATTCAAGAAAAATTATCCAAATATTTATGTGTTCTCATAGCATTTTTAGTAGAAATTCATATATACAAGTATAAGTTCGGTTTGGATTGGATTGGATCGGTTTACACCATGTGAACCGAAAACCAATCCAATCCATTTAAAATTGCGGTTTTTTTCGGTTTTCGGTTTTCAGTTTTCTTTCGGTATTCGGTTTTTCGGTTCGGTTACTGCGGTTTGCATTGGATTGGATTGGATGTGAACACCCCTAAGAAATATCATAAAAAATGAGACTTATGTACGATGTTTCAACGTTTGCAATGTTCTGTTCAATGTTCCAACATCATAGCGTAAACAGATATAAAAAAACAAGAAAATAAAAGACAAGAAAGTAAAAGACACACTGAGTTTGTTGACCCAGCTCGGCGACAAACACACATACTCTGGGGGCTACCAAGCCAGGAAGGAAATCCACTAGTGTAGTCCTTATTCAAAAGCTCTCAGCAAACTACTCGTTTACACTTTATGACCTAGGACCTACCCGTCTAGACTTTAACTTAGGAACTCCTAGATCTGAGATCTCATCTCACTATCCTATGGTCAGTCACAGCTCATGTGATCTATCAGACCTCAAACAATCAATTGAGGAAGTTATCATCAAACACAAACAACTACAACCTTGCTTAAAAGCTTTGGTGTAGCACAACGAGTTTACAACTCAAACACACAATCCATAACAAGTATCAAGATGATACAGGAAATGCTCACAAATAAACAGAACTAAACTTGCATCAAACGATACAAGAGTAGAACACACTGACTCAAAATCTTAAAAGCTAAACTTTTTAGTATGACGGCTTGAATACCTAATTAGGTCTTGAAGTCTTCCTTTTATACTGAAGCAACATGGGCTAACAAACTTTGTTGGGCTTCAGTAACAAATTGCAGATCGATCTGATCTACAAAACAGAATCAGAGACAAATATGGAAAGTCCTAAAATGTAGGAACATCTTTAGGAACGTCCAAACCATCTTCAAATATTTCCTTAAATATTCTTGCTCCTTTGGGAATAAAACTGAATACAGATATGTACGTTGCTAGAACTAGAACATCAAGTTAAGGAAAAGTTTGTTTCCTTTTAAAAAGAAAGCGCGCGTACAAATAGGCATGTACTCATGCACATTTAACCGTGTCAGGATGTTGGAACATTCTGTCCAACATCTCATATGGATGCCTAAACCATGTTGGAACATAGTATCCAACTACACAATAAATGGATATTTGTTTTAGAAACAATGTAGCCAATACAAATGCCCAACAAATAACATTCATGTCGTATTTAGTTATCTTAGGTAGAATATCTAAGTGATGAGGTCGTTGAGACGTTCTAACCTAATCGGTTCGTCAAGTTGCACATGTTGATCGCACAATGATATTTATGTGCGGGAACTTACTTTCTCAGTTGATTTCGGTCTCTCCCTCTAATGTTGAGTTCCACCTACTGGTCACACGGTAATCCTTACGTGTGAGGTCATACTCCCTTAAATGTAATTGAAACATAGACTTAACTTGGCATTCCTAAGCTTCCAAAGACAATGAAGGTTAGTGTTTCTAAAAGGTTTTCCCATCTATGAATCTTAGGGATTTCATAGCACACTCTCCCTCTCGGTAGTTATACAAACGGGCAGCCCTATCAGTATCTACCTTACCAAGGGTCGAGGAGAATGATTATACTATGTTTGATTTAAATGATGGAGTACATGTTTCCTTAATTAATAACTAGTTACATCCTAGGTTCAACATATTTTATTCAATATTAGTATTGTCACCTCTTAAGTACTTATTACTAGGGTCAACTCGTATTTGGTATCTTTATCTAGTTACTAACTAATTACTTCCTAGATAGACATATATAAATATCAAGATATAAACATCAATATTAGGTCATGTCACAACCTCAGTGGCTAAACTAGGGTTGCTCTACAATACAAATAAAACTAACCTAATAAAACTAAATTGCAAATATAAAATAAATAAATAAACGACATTAAATTAAATAATTATCCAACAAAATAAATAGAGGTTCATCATAGAACCCTAGCCTAAAATGATTTAGTTACACATGATAACTAAAAACAAATTACTAAAAGATAAAAACATACCCTAGAAAAACAAGGAGATGATAGAAAAACTCTTCCGGAAGCTCCTATAATCGCCTTCCTCTTGAACTGCTCCAGTTCTGAACGAGAAATTATGAATAAGGAAGACGGTATTTATAGGAAAAGGTTTTGCCTGGTTTTGGGCTAAAAAAAGTGGGCTTTACCCACAAAAAAGCAGGAAAAGACGTTTTTGCCCCGCACTGTTTCAATACTCGGGGCGCAATCTCCATGTCCTAGGCGCATGGCGTGCCCTACGAGCATGTTTCATGTTCTAGGCGCATGGAATGTGCCCTAGGCGCATCTGAGTGCGTTCCGGTCCCTTTTTCTCCGTTTTTCTGTCGTTTTGGGTGTTTGCTTCCATATACGTTATCTTGGGATCTGGGAACAAAATTTCTCCCTCGGTAAAATCTTTTGAGGCCTCTTGAACCTTCATTCTTGATCTTCCCAAGGTCTTCAATAATCTTCGGATGTTCTTGCTTTGCCGATTTGCATGATTTTTTTCGTGAATTACATTAAAAACACCCTAAAATTGCTAATTTTTTTTGGAATAATAGAATCTCATATTCAAATATAGAAAACATTACAAATGTCTTGAAATCACTTTTTCAAAAATATATCTAAACACAAATCACTTTATTTTCAATTCACTTTAACTCATAATCAATTTGACAAAATCAATTATGAGTACCGCAGAACCAAACATACACTTAGACCTTTAAGAAATTCTAATTTCTAACATATTTTATTCATCAATTTAGTCCTTTATTTTAAGTTTTATAAGAAAATATTTATGATTGCTCAAAAAAAAAAAATAATACAATGAGTATTTCTATGCGTTTTATTATAAATTAAGATAAATAGACACCTCTAAATTTTATACATTCATTCAACATCTCATTTCATCTCTATCTCTAAATGTCACCGAATTTTAACATCCATAATATCACTCTTTTTTTTCTATTTTATTTTCCTCTTTATTTCAAATGTATGCACTCACATGGGATGAACACAACGTTTTCCTTTTATTACAGGGGAAAGTTCAACACATGTTGAAACACATCCAAATCCCAATAAATTAGAATATGAAAAGTAAAGCCTCGTTTGTTTCAATTTGGTCGTGCCATGTGAGTTAAACTTTTATGACATTATCAACGGAATGACTATGTTGGCATTACATTTGTAATGTAATTAAGATCAATATAATTCGAAACAAGTTCTATACACAAAAATCAGAACTCTTCCTATATTTATTTTTCCTTTTACTCTATCTTTTGTGAAAATGATACAAATTTAGTTAATTATTTGACTTTAGCTTCTCCATTTGAACATAACAAACTTAATGAGTTTACTTTTTTAACTTATAATTTTAAAATAATTGACTTTCATTAAAAAAAATTAAAATAGTTGACTTTCATTCATTGGTTTAGTGACATATACCTTTTGTATTTGACTTTAAAAATGTTAGATTCTATTTTAGTTTTATGTTGGGAAAACATAACAATGTTCTTTGCCTCTGCGAACGTAAGTGATTATGTATCATTATTTTCATGTTAGTATAAAACTTGCACCACGTTAATATCATGTAATGCCATTCAAAGTCTACGCTTTTCAGTTATGGCCATAGACACAATCATTGCTTACCTGTTAAACTTAAAACCTTGCAAATTTCAGTATGATTGACTTCCATCTTAAACCTAAGCGTTACAATATTATTGAATATGTATCAATCAGATTCATTCTTCAAATAACATTAAGTCATAAAAAATTGTCATCTTCAAATGTCAACCCAGAAAAGAAGCTTCTACGTTTACCTTTATTTTTTAGCAAAACTTGTACGTTTACCTTAAAAATGTCAATTTGTATTAGTCAAAGCTAGATTCTTTCCGGGAATAGAATTCAGAAGGGCTTACTCGAAAATTTCACGTATTATTAGCGAATAGCATTACTGGTATATTTGCATGAGAGAGAGAGAAAGAAGAAAACCTTTTATTTAGGAAAATGTTTGGTGCATTGACATTCTAACATCCCAACAACACCCAGTAAAAAAATAGAGAGATTGATACGATAGATATGACATATTGGTGATTGAATAAGAAGTGATAAAGAAAAAAATTAAACGTTAAATTAATGTGTGTAAAATTTAGGTTGTGTCTAAATATAAGAGTTGTTTTATTTAAGTAATTTAGGCAACTTTTGTTTCAACTCCTTTGTCCCTCTTTATTGGTCAAAAATAATAGAGAGAAAAAAAAAAAAAAAAGAGAATAAGAACATAACATGAGTATGAGAGAGTTGTTCAAAATTGTCACAAAATAGTTGTACAAATATCATTTTTCTTATTACAGTTATTATATTTTCTTTCCCTCTAAGAAATTGCTCCGCCTTCTATCTAACCCACACCGCCCCAAATCACTTACTCCAACCTTCTCCCTAAAAATACAAACCAAGCTTTCAAGATGTAGACATCCTTTAACGGTGCTCAGCTTCGGAAACCCTTATCATTTATACCTCTTCAAAATTGCAGTTGGGTGGTTCGTTTGTCAATGACTTCTTGATTCTGAGCGCCTTCGTGACTTTCCCTTAATGTCGGATACTATTTATGTTTTTGTTTCCACCCTCATTTCTTATTTGTACGAGTTTTGCAGTTTTGGTTAACTTACTCAGATCTCGTTCTTTATTCATCATAGGTTTTAGTCTGGGGATGTTCATTTTAGATGTGGTCTCGACCTTGCTAGTGTTATGCTGACTAAATCTCATTTGGGTTGTTTTATGTTTTTGTCGCCTTCCTCAGTCAGGAGGTGATGGAGGTTCGGGTGGTATACCCTGTTTCAAACAACAATAGATTTGGTTGTTACTAGCTCGTGTGTTACTGTGTTTTGTTGAAATTCAAATCCGTTTTTTGGGATTGGGGGGGATGGGTTTCTGTTTTTGATTGGTGTTTCTGATGGGGGTTGTTGATATTGGTTAATGGTTATAAAAGGTGGTGTTGTTTTGAGTTAAGGGCGATGTTGTTGGCTGTATGTGTTGGTAACTCAAGGTGGTAGCTTGTGATGAACCATGAGTTGGAATGTTGACGGTGTCTTTTTTGCATGGTAGTATTTTTTTTTTGTGGTGATGATGATGTGGAGCATGTGAGTTGTTTTCATTTTTGGGGGTTTTGTGTTTTTCTTGTGTTGTCAACTCATGGTGAATTCTAATCTGGGTCCATCCCAGCTATCATTAGCTCTTGCCGATTTATGGTTGTTTTTTATTTGCCCATGGTTTATTTTTAGGATGCTTTTTTATTTTGGGTTGTTTTTGAGATGGGCACTTTTTCAAATATGGTTATGTTTGCGCTACCGCTCTACCTATTGATTACCTTAGGTATTTGTCTGGATTCTGGTGTGTCAATCGCTTTTACTTCGAAATCGGTAGTTAGTGTCTAGTTTTAAGCTTTTGGGTTGATCATGGTGTCTTCTCTGGTGGGTCTTGAGTTTAGGGGTGTCTTAATGATTTGTTTCTAGAGTTTGGTGAACTGATCACTTTTGCTTCAAGATCGGGAGTCAATTTCTAGACTAAAGTTATTTGGGCTTGTTATGATGTCTTCTCTGGCATACTGGGGGTCGATTTGTGGAGTCCGAATGAATGTTGGAATAAGTGGTTTTTAGATGTTTATTTGAGCTCAGCTGTGTGAGGTGTTGTTATAGGGGTTTTACTCGATGTTTATGTTTTATTTTCCGAAGGATTTCTATTGCGAATGGCATAGAGCTGTCAAAAGTGGCCTAACATGCTTCAGGCTTTTGTCGGGCTGGACCAAAAAGCTTTGTTAAAATATGAGCTTGAAAAAAAACTATATGAGATCGGCCATACATTGGTTGCGGGATAAACGTGTCGGTCCGTATTAAAAATTACTTTTCATTTTAATAAAAAGTACTATAAAATACTTCTACATAATTTGTTATAAATAATATTTATAATATATTTATATAATGCTTAGAACAAAAAAACAGTAAACATTATTTCAAAAATAAAATAAACATTTTCGTACAAACGTTGCAAACTAACTTGGTAAGGAAAATAGTTTTAAATAAATTAAGTATGTTAGGTAACTACCAAATGTTCATTCTGAAAATTTTCATTTTGTACATCCGGTAGATCGCTACTGGATGTACATTTTAAAAATTTTCATTTTATACCTCTAATAGATAACTACCAGATGTTCATTTTAAATTTTTTGATTTTGTACATCTGGTAGATAACTACCGGAATACTCATTATATAAACTAGATTGCAGGTTTTAAGCAGTTATTTTCTATTTTGCACTCAACATAATATTCTTTTAAACCTTGTGATTTTGTGCGTTTGTATCACAATCAATAGAACTATTGGTTTCAATCTTCACTCAATTGCGATCAATTAGCAGGTTTGGTGAGTTTTGCTGATGGTGGATAATTGGACGACGAGGATTCGAAGTTCATGTGGAGTGAGTGGGTTGAGATTGGTGGTTCAGTTAGGTATGAATAAGGTTAGGTAATCAGAGTGAGATGGTGGAGAGATGCGAGAAGATGAGAGAGAAAGTTTGAATGATGTATGTTTGTTATGTAAAAAAAAAGGTCGAATGGGCAATAGTCCAGTAGTTATTTAAATGGATATTAAAGAGATATGAGGGGGCTTAAAAAAAACTTCTAAGACCCAAGCACTACAATTAATCGGGCTTGACAGACTTGTCTATATGGGGTAGCCCGTTTTGATAGCTCTAGAATAGCATGTAATAGTGTTGGAACAAAATAGTTTAAACAATGTCTCTTAATTTTTTATGATAACAAGGTATTAAAAGTACAATTGAATATGTTAATATTTGTTCAAGTGTGCAGGACCATAGACTAAAAATTATTTTGTCTTAATCAAAGTATTGGTTCTGAAAGAACAAAATAAAAAAGCACGGATTTTCGTGAGAAGCTATGTTGCAAGTTAGAATCTGAAGGAGTCAAACTCTGAAGGTCATCCAGACTCTGGAAGTAGTCAGACTCTGAAGATGTTTCAGACTCTGAGGGTCAGGATGTAGACAAGCTAAAGGTCAAAGGAACTGAATTCTTGATGAACAAGTCTGAAGTATACTGAAGATTAAGCACAATGGTTTTGAAGATGTCAGAAGGCCAATGGATGTCATTGTCAAGTGAAAGTACAAGAAGGACAAATTGTATGACCACTACTTCCACTACCTCCAACATTCCCATGTGCAATGTGTACGGAGCTATAGTTGTGTCCTTTGGAAAAGAACAGTTAATTCCTCATCAAGGAAAGGATTCAAATTCATTCCTTCATGGGACATTAACCAAATCAAGCAACAAATCAATGATGTTTGATCAAGCATCTCAAACGACTCGTATTACGTTGGCACAACCTCAACGTCTCTTTTCTATCTCTATACAAAAGATTGAAGACTTGAAGATTAAGTGTGAAAACTCTAGAAATTCAAGAGTGCCAAAACTCTTTTAAATTTACTACGCAACAAATACTTAGAATTTCTTATAAACTTTTATATCTTACGAATTCTTAAGTCTAGAGTCTGAACTGTTTTGAATTTGTGAACACCTTTGATTGTATATTAAGTGTTCAGCTAAACAATTATTTCTTTGTATTATTGTTTGTTAGAAATCTCTTGCATGTGTGCTTGATCATTTGAAGTATCTTGCTTGTGTGCTTGAGCATTTGTAATCTTGTGTGATTATAGTGAAAAATCTTTTGTAAGTGACAAGGGGACTGGACTACTTCAGGATTGTGTAAGGAACCAGGATAATTGTTTGTATCTCTTTCTTTTCTCTCAATCTCTTTCATATCCGCTGCACTTAACTCTAAACATTGTTTCAGGTTTTGAATTCTATCAGAAGCTGAACTTTTGACTTAGTTAAATCAAAGAAGAAAAAGCTAACACAATTTAACCCCCCTTATTGTGTTTTTCTCACCTTAAAATAAAATGTTTGAAACTTATATATGTGATCATCGACAATGGAGTTTGAGGTTTTGACTCAACTTTGATTTATGTATCACGATTTATTTTCATTTAACTAATATGTGTGTATCCATGAAATAAATTAATATTTATAGGAGTAAGAAATAAAGTAACTATTTTCATTGATCTTGGTGATTTATTTTCATTGATCTTGGTGATTTACGTGGTTTTCTTGTATAAACGATTGGAGGAAGTAATAATAAAATAATGGTCTGCCTCTTTAACAACAACCAAAAGATGGTTTGCCTCTACTTAGAAAAATTATTTGCCCTAAAAACATCTTCATATATACATGACGATAGTGTTTTGACTAAATAAAAATAAATTGTTTGGACAACAATATAACGTAAGCGCATCTGAAAATGACTATTTATTTGTTGATTCAATAGTCAACTGTTTGGAGTTCGTATAGCTAATTTTAAGTAATTTTTTCCTCCATAATGTGGGATCTCTATAATAGAGTTCAGATAGAATTATATGTTTTTTAGTTTCTTCGTGGGGATTATTATTTATTAACGAATAAATTAATCAATAAAGTAATTGTATAAATTGATGTTCATCGTTAAATATATGAATTTCTTCTGTTGATCATGTTTAGTTCGAATATACTTGTAAAAAAACGGTTTAGTTTGAATTTTTTTTATTGAATATAGAATGCATGATTTCATACATATGTGACCTAATTCGTTAGTTTATTCGATTATTGTCCGGTGTATTCAGGGGGGGGGGGGGGGGTTCATTTCATTTTATAAAAACAAATACAACAGACACCCCAATAGTAAAATGAAAGTATATTTATTATTTTTTTGAATGTATATTTATTATTTAGAGTACATAAACTAATCAACCGTATTTTTATATAGTAGTATTTTGTTGTATATATGTTTTTTATTAAACCATGTTATAAAATATGAACTTTAATTTAATTCATTTAATTTATTTTTTAATTTAAATTTTAAAATGAATGGATTATTAAGATCAAATTTATAGTAAAAAAATGTTCAACTAGATAATTAATTTTCAAATATCTTAATTTAATTTAGATTTTAATATAAGTTGAAATTTTAAAAATAACTAAGTTGATAAAGGTAATTTGGTTCAGAAAAAAGTTCGATAGAAAAATAGTTAATGCTAGTTGTTTTTATATAATTGTATAAATAATATAATGTCATTATCCATTTAATAATAGTTAACTCAATGCTTCTTAAAAAAGAAACTCAATGCTCCTCAATCGTAGGCCCCCTGATTTGACATTTCAGAATTTATATTAGTGATCGTGTATCCTTAATATGCATATGATGAGAGAGTAATATTTTACGTTATGTCAAAAAATTATATTTGAAATATAAAAATAATTAACAATAAAAAATACATTAGGATCGAAGCCCACAATATAAAAAATAATTCATCTATGAATGTTATGAAATAAACTAAAAGTATTCATAATTAAATAAACTAAAAGTACAAGATCGAAGAAGAAGATGAATTTTTTTGTATTATTCTCTTCACAAGTGTGTTCTTTACATTAAGATATAAGTCATATTTATAGGATACAAATGTGGTAAGTTACAAGTACACGAAGAGCTATAAGACTAAGTGTCATTAACAATGGATATAGGCATTCACTCTTAAGAGTTAAGGAACATAGAAAACCTTATGGAATATGGACATTCACATCATATTAATATTATTCATAACACTCACCCTTGGATGTCCATGAAGGATATGCCTCATTAAAACCTTACTAGAGAAAAACTCAATGGGAAAAAAACTCTAGTGAAAGAAAAAGAGTACATCATCCTTTTGTGTCGTAATAAGTTTCAATAAAAACCTTACCAAGAAAACTCGATGGGATAAAACCATGGTTAAGAAAAAAAGAGTGCATAACACATTTTTGTTTCCCTCATAAAGACAACGAAGAAGTTCAAATAATATTTTATACTAGATACTCTTCTCCAAATTAGTGGCTCTTGAGATATCTTCATATTGATATGTTGAAAGAACCTTCTTATAGAATAAGAAAACTCCAAGTTTCTTGTATGTGTAAACTCCTCATAATCCTTAATAAAAGAGCATCCTCTCCTTCCCATGTAGTGTTAACATTTCTAAATGATCAGATGATATTGTTGTTTCTCTAAGATACAAATTGTAAGTTTGACTTTGCTCCAATATCAGTGTTTCCTAATATTCACAAAAATAAAATATCACGATATATATAGTTAGCAAAATACATTAGTGTCCTCATCTAAGCTAAGTTATGGTACTTCAGGACCAACTCAATTGTTCATCATTTCTCGAGGACATGATATTAACTCACATCAAGTGACATCGTAATCATTCTCGTACATAATCTACTAGATTTGTCCAATACACTAACTATATAAGTTTTTAAGCACAAAATCTAATTTAAATAAGTTACAATTTCAAGCAAATGTTTTTCATCCAACACATTTTATTTCAAACTTCTCTGTAATCAACATATTTTAAAATCTCTTCAAGAGTTCTAATAATATATATATATATATATATATATATATATATATATATATATATATCATAAAATCATTTATGACAAATTCATTTCTAAATTTTAAAACTAACATATGATATCATTTCTTCAATATCTCATAAAAATGAACTCATTCGGAGAATTTCATATACTCATTACTATCACGTGAGTCAAACAAATATATTACAAAAGATCTTTCATATAAAATGAACCTTTCATGTACTACTAAACTTAATCAAGTTAGAAAAAGTTCAGGAATTCACTTCAATTGAATATGTTTGTGTCTTAACAATAAAATGTAGACATCTACCATTCACTTCAGATGAATATATCAAACTTTATATGTATTTAATTTATCAATATAATTATTTTTCGCGCGAAAAATGAAATATATCTAATTAATTTCACATCTTCAAGTGTGCGGACTACAGGTCCGAAAAATTCAGCTTTACAAAGCGAGTTTTATTTCACTGGAATTGTCTCTTTCCACCTGCAGAAATTTTCGTTTTCTATAATCTTTAATAGACTTGAATTCATGATCCTCAATGTTACTTACCACATATAACGCTATATTATTATAAGCAAAAACACGTTCATTTCGGTTCCATCTCATTCCATTGAGATCTTTCATTCATGACATAATTTATTACTATTTCATAAGTTTCAGGTACCTAATTAGTTCTTCTAGAACTGAAAAATCAATTATGTCAGAAAACTCTTTTAGAGTTTCTATATCCTCATTTGGACTATCATTCCTTTAAGCTCCTATTCTTATTCGAGGATTTTTATATTTGGAACCAACTGATCTACCATGTTTAACAGCCCGATTTTCGTTAGATTTATTTTAATTAATTTTTATATTTGTTTATACATGCTTTTATGTGATTAAATGTCTTTGTGTGTATTTTGATTGGGATTGTTAGAATTCGGTGTTAGAAGGGTATTTTGGTCATTTAGTGAGCAAGGGTAAATTAGTAATTTCACGGTGAGAGTTACTTTAGTGTTTCTAGGGAGAACCATTAATTTTACTAAGTAGGTTGTGGTAATTAGTTAGGAGCCGTTATTTATTCATTATCTTTTTACCGCGAGAGAATAGAAACTTTGTGATTAATGTATTCGAAACTTTGTGAGTTAGGCCCATTAGTTTTAAAGAGAGAGAGAGAGAGAGAGAGAGAGAGAGAGAGAGAGAGAGAGAGAAGAGGAGAAAGTTAGAGAGAAGTTGTAGATCAAGAAGCTAGGGTTAAGATTCTCTAAGGTAAGGAGGTAGTTTTCTATCATAATCTCTTAGCGTAAGCTATTTTTCTACTTTTCTCATAAGTGCTTATTTGTGGAAAAGTGATTAATTGTGAATTTAACGGTTGAAATTTGTGCTTTAATTTTGATGCAATGTTTAAGTATGTGAATTTGATAATAATTGAGTTGTTAATGTTGAATTTGCATGCTTGAATTGTATATATGGGGGTACTCTGTGTTTTGCTCAAAATTGATGAAGAATAATGTTGTTGTTGGATTGTTGAGGAATTCATGATTAATTATTGTTGTTGTTGTTATGAGATGTTGTTGATGATTGATTCCATGGGTGTTCATAAATATGGAATTGTGGAGTGAATTGAGTTGTTGTTGAGAGTTTTGTGAAGAATAATTGAATTGTTGAATTATGTTGAAATGATGTTTTGATTTCAAGTTCTATATAGTTTTGAGTGTCTTTTATGTACATAAACCTATAAACAACCTTTGGAAACAAATTTGGATGTTGGGGGATCAAAATTTGGGTTTTTGGGTGAAAAATGGTGTAAAAACTGTAACAACAGAGGGAAAAATCTCTAGAAACTCGCTATTGGCGAATTCTGTCTAGGACATTTTCGCTAACAGCCAGAAATTCGCTATTAGTGAAATTGCACAGTGACATCATTCCCTGTTTCGCGTTCTTGCGTCTTTTTCACACATTTCTGTTTTGAATTGGCCTTTGGTGTAAACATGAAAGTTTTAGATAATTGAGTTAGCTTTCCAAAGGCTTTGGTTTGACTTGAAAATGTTTTGTGTATTTTGAGTTATTATAGAAACACTCCAAGTAGGTCTTGGAAGACTTTTATGAAAATTCAGCATAACCGTTTCTAAATCAACCCGAAACTTTTGGTTTGCTTCCAAACTTCAAATCCTGAGTATTATGATTTTAATTAGGATGTTTAAGAGTATTTAATATATGTCTTGTTGAATCATACTTAGTTTTCTTTTGATAATGTATTGGTGTTGAAAAATGATAAAGAGAGACGGACTTTGTGATTTTTATGATTTCGTTGTATGTGGTCTAAAGGTATACATAGTTAAGGCATTAGAGTTTGCTTTCATAGTTTTCATTCAAATGCCACAATTATTTGAAGTTGTAATATGATAGACGAACGTTGTCGAAAATGATTTTTAAGGCCGAATATTTTACAAGTCTTTTGTGAATAGCTTTATATGATTTTATGAAGGTATGTGAATGATTGATAGGTGTTGAATATGATATTTCTCCTTTACTTGGAATGTGAGGAATTGTATGAAATGTTGAAATTGTTTGGAGTTGACTCTTATGTGAATTATGACTTGTTGAATTATGTGGGCGTAAATACTTGGTAATGAAAATGTCGGTGAACTAATCAATGTAAATGGAGGTGTACTTTTACATTGTTGTTGGTGAATGTATATGTTGGGTGATTTGCATTATAAGGTCTTTGCTTGTATGTCCATGCACCATAGTTATATTGAGTCATATGTGATTGCGTAAAAGGATGACTTCTACGTAGGTGATTTTTTAAAGGAGGTGTACTCTTACATATGATGTTTTTGTTGCATCATAAGGTGACGACCTTCAAAGTGATTGGTACCACATGCATATATGTGTTGTGTATAGGCGCATAGCATATTTTTGCATGAGTCGTAATTGTTATGTGTTATTGACTATTTTTTGGTGATAAGTGTGATTGATGAATGCATACTTGTAATAATTAGACTTGTTATGTTGATGCATGTGTTGAAAATTGAATGCTTTGTAATTAATTGAAGCTTGATTTGAATTAGTTATGTTCAATTATTCGTATTTGATTATGATTGATATGAAGCTAACCCCTAGTGGTCTGTGGTGGACCGCTTACCTATTTGTATGAATGGGTATACGGCCTGCAGGAGTAGTTGATAGCTTGCTTGGTGAGTACTCGATGATAGCGGGAGCTACCTCTGTTGGTTGTTAGTAGCGTCTTAGATAGGCTCTGATCTAGGATGTCGTCGTTTACTTTATATTGCATTTATCGTTGTTGTCGAGATTTGCCTATGTGTCGGGTTTTGAATATTATCTTGTTGATGTACTTATGAGTTTATAACCTGGCTATTATGGAGATGCATGTTATATATTATATATATATATATATATATATATATATATATCCGTTGCGACTTTGAGAAATTTTAATATGTATGTTTGTGGATTTTTGAGATGTGACGTCTATTTCTTACATATTAGATTATCCAACAAGGACATCTATTTCATTTGGAAAATTAGTAGCTGGTATTTGATTTATTTAACTTTGCAAATGAGTTATATCTTGAGGATCAAGATGAGACAATAATATTTCCTTTCAAATAATTTATTGAACTTCAGGTTCACATTTTCAGATGCTTATTATCTCCTCTTAATATTGGGAAAACTAACCATCAATTGATAATCAGCCTACTGGGCAATAAATAAGTTGGCTCAACATAATTAATGATAGATGGAGATTCATATCAAAATATTTCCCAATATTCTTTCAAGATTTATCTTAGTGCATTATATTGGAGCAATTGTGATATACACAACACATCCAAAATCCACTTTGTTGAGAAATATTAGGTTGTTAACCTAAAACCAATGATAGATTAAGGGTAGAACTTATATAGTAATGTTTTGGCTTGATGCAAATCAATATATCAACATACAAGATTATTGATTCTCAAAAGAGTTTATAAGATATGATCGCATAACCAAACTAGAGTTTATAAGGTATGGTCTCATCAATCATACAATTAACTTTAGACGTCTAAAGAATAGATCTTCAAGTCCATTTTTATGAGCATATGCTACCAGCTGTTCAATGTTAATTTCAACTGACGAATGATACTTATCAACCGGGATAACCCAACTGGTGTTGCGAACGATTTCTAAATTTCTGGTTTACAATAATATGTACTTCTATTTCACTAATAATATGTAAGCTTCAGATTTACAATAATATGTGCTTCTATTGCACTAATATAAGTGTAGTATAAACTAGAGATAATTTTTTTCACTACACTTATTTTCTCCATAGTATATATCGTAACATGGAGATATTTAACATTTTTTTTCTTCAATATGATATCAATTTAGAATGATATTCTTGAAACGTAATAAATTTCTATGAAATTATTTTAATATAATGCTCTTCTGGATATCATATAATGCATTCTCATGCGTAATTCTATTACTCCATATAACAATATATTTGCTCTTCTTGAGCCTTCAATATTTTTTTTTATTATTTTATCTTCAAATGTAATAATAAATTAGTTTCTTTGTATCACACATCTAAACATTTTTATAGTCTTTTGTATAAGAAATCTTTCATTTACAAACAATATCCAACAAAATATACATAAGATTATTGTACTTCTTAGAGAGTCCAAGTTCAAGGAGATATACTTACATGAAATCTCGAAATAGTATAGATGTGCTTTTTCGAAGGAATCAATGATAATTTATAGTTATTCTGTCAACTAACGAGAATCCCATTTTAAAACAATACAATTCATAAATCTTAATTGTTTCAAAAGTAGCAATAATATCAAATTCATAAAGACAATACCTACTATTTCATTAGAAAAGAAATTATGTGGAGCATTCTACCCAAAAAAAAAATACGTGGAGCACAAATTATAAGTATCAAGTATGTAAAGATATGACATTACCTATAATTTCTATGTCTTGGGAAAACCCATAAAAAGTAAAGATCATAACCATAAATCATAATAATAGAATTTTACTATCTTCACATGTTCAAAGCCTAGATAAATGAAATTTTTTACCATATCATTTACTATAAACACAACATCGACTATACGAAACAAATAGTATGGATGATACAATCTAAAAAGAAAGTTCAATTTATCATGTGAGACTTAATCTATTCAATCAATGACTACTCTTATGTTCAATCATAAATGTGATTTATCTTTCAAAAATTTCTTGATATTATTTTCTAAATTTTGATACTTCAGGAGCACATTCAAGAGATCCATGAATATTATTTTTTCTTTAATTCTTTCCATAGAATTTATACTAAAATCAAATAGATCTTATATATTTGAATTGTGATCAAGAACTCCACAAACCTCTATGAACAATAATCAAGTGAAATCATATTTTTACAATCATTCAAGAAGGATTTAATATTAAATTTTAGTTCTTGAGGAGCTATATTTCATTTCTTTATAAATAATGATCAAGAAAAATCTTTATTTGGGCGATCCTTCAAGGATCCTTAAAAACAACAAATTAATTCTTCGATAACTACATTACATCCTCAATGTGTAAGTCTTCAATACTTGTATTTTAAAATAGATCCTATTTTCAGGGATGTTTAGTCTTAATTTTTCTTTCTTTTGAATTAATACTAAGATTATAGAGAACTTATAGACTTCTAGAAAATATGATCTTCTTTGGTGTTATTAGTTCTTCAAGAATTATAACACCAATATTCATAAATAATGGTTAAGTATTACTCAAAATAAAAATAATGGTCAAGTAAATTCATTATTTGAGCAAATTTTTAGAAGTGCTTTAATGTTAAAAGAAAAATATTGTTCTTCCAGAACTAAATCACAAAAGAACTTCATTGTTTGAACAATCTTTTAAGGACACTTCAATCTTAATTTCTTCAGGAATTTAACAAAAATAAATAAAGAAATATATGACAACTGTACAAGTCAAAGAAATTTTTCAACAAAAATTACATACAAAAATATAAATATAGATCAATCAAGTTAACCATAAAAAATAATTTCACATATCATTCAAGACTTGTAGGAAAAATATGAGATATAATAGTATAAAATAATAAACAACAAAAAATATTAGCATCAAAGTATAAACAAATAAAATAGTTACAGAAAATCCTCTACTTTATCACATTTCTATTATTCCATAAGTAAATGACTAAACATCAACTTACAAATTCATGGTAGATAATATTCACATAAGTATCAAATAAATATAATACATCATTACCAATCATGGTTCATCGTTTACCAACAAATTAGGCCAACCAAGTTTGCGGGTGAGAATGAGCTGGGCCGAGCCGGGCTTTGCTTAAATAGGCCGAGTCTAGTTGAAAAAACTAAAGTCTAAGCATAGCCTATTAGCATGTCAAAGACTTTATTTTAAGTCTGGCTTGACCTTTTTGAAAGCCCGGCTTAGCCTATTAGCCTGTCTAAAAGCCTAATTTGTACTAACAAACTTTTTGTAAACAAGAATTTTGTACTAACAATTTTAAAAAGGCTAATATGTCAATAAAATTTTGTAAAGGATGTACATCCATTTCCCCCCACTTTATTAGCATATATATATATATATATATATATATATATATTTATTGCATGTATATCCAATAAAATTTTGTAGAGCTAACACATCCATTTTGTAGAGGCTAATATGCGTGTATTATAAAATGTATTTTATAGAGGCTAATACACGTGTATTATATAATGTAGTGTATATAATTACACATATATAGACCGACTTGATAGCTCTAGTAGGCTTTTCTATAAGCCTTAGCCTAACCTATTTAAATTAATGAACTTTTTAAAAAGCTTGAGCCTTACCTATTTAATATACGAGCTAGATCGAGCCGGGCATTAAGTAGACCGGGTCATAGATCCCTGACGAGTGGCCTAGCCTATTCTCACCCCTATATACGAGCTTACACATATATCAAATAAGATACTAAACATTGTACTTCATATCTTATTTAATTGGTATTCATAAATCATAACTTTCTTCATCCATTATCCACTAAGTGATTTTAATTTCTCATCTACCAACTAAATGATAATATATTAAGAACAACTTCACAATAGCTATAATATAATACCAATCAAATCAAATATCAAGATACCATTTGCCCAAATTCATAACAGGCATAAATTTCACCCAAATATATAACAAGGAAGTAAGGTGGAATAGATAACCTGGATGAAGCATATATATGGTATAATTTCTGCAACTTATTTGACTTTTACTTTAAATCAAAGGTTCACCACCACTACCATGATTTCCAGCGTCAGCAAGCATCTTCCGATTGATAGAGCTTTGTGCTGATAATGCTTTATGAAATAAACTAAAAGCACAAGATCAAAGAAGAAGAAGAAAAATATGAAAGCTTTTATATTATTCTTTTCACAAGTATGTTCTTTACATTGAGGTATAAGTTCTATTTATAGGACACAAATGTGGTAAGTTACAAGTACATGAAAAGCCATAAGACTAAGTGCCATTGACAATGAATATAGGCATTCACTCTCAGGAGTTAAGGAATATAGAAAGCCTTATGGAATATGGACATCCACATCATATTAATATTATTCATAACAATATATTCATTAAATAGTTTTTTTTTAATATTCATCAAATAGTTTTTTTTTTACAAGTATTCATCAAATAGTTGTTAATGATATATAGTTTATACTATACTATACTATACATAATGTTCAATAAATATAAAATAAAATATGTATATTGTAGAGAGAGATCTATACAAAATGTACTTTGTTTTTATATTATAAATGACAGCTTTAGAAGAGTAGAGTCCCTTAGGCTCCCAAGATCAAGAAAAGTTTCAAGGATTGGGGAGCCCAATATATATATATATATATATATATATATATATATATATATATATATATAAAGAAAACTATCCCTTTCAGCATATTTTTGGGTTGAACTTTTCTTTCCAAAAATACCCTTAATTTTTAGTTTCAATTTATTTTAAATACAAATAACACATGTAACAAATAGATAAGAATAAATTTAATTTAAAGAGAAAACTCACACACAATTCCTTATGAATTGTTCTTACTGTTATCCAATTATAAAATAACATGTGCATTACTAATTCTTGTCTCTAATCGTCCCCGTTAACCCTCTCTTACCTCCGTTAACTACAGATCAAACTCACAAAAAACTAGCACAAAACAAAAACTCATGTTACTTTTTTATCAGCCGATTTTATGTTGTACACTTGTGTTGTTCCCCTCAATACAACTGACAAAGATTGCCAAATATTTTCATATCCCTTCCGCAAAAAACAGTATTTCCATTTTATTTTATTACTTCCAGAAAAAATAGTATTTCCATATTATTTTATTATTTTATTAATATAAATTACTCTTCTTTAGCCTTTGATCAATTGTAAAAAAACGTGAGCAAAAAATAATGGTAAAATTGGACTTTAAATCCTTTTAAAAAAAGATTAGTAACATACGTGAGCAAAAAATAATGTTAAAGATTGGACTTTAAATACTCTAAAAAAAAGATTAGTAACAAACGTGAGCAAAATATAATGTTAAAAATTGGACTTTAAATCTTCTGAAAAAAAGATTAGTAACAAACGTGAGTAAAATATAATGTTAAACATTGAACTTTAAATCCTTTAAAAAAAATATTAGTAACAAACGAGAGCAAAAAATATTGCTAAAGATTGGACTTTAAATCCTCTAAAAAAATATTAGGACTCAGAATATTTTAGAAAAAGATTTGTTAGCACTATATTAAATAAGTAAGGTTCTCACAGTTCATAGTTTGTTCCCGCATTGATTAATTTCTCTCAACCTCTCTCAGTTCTCTGCATTCCTTTCATGTTATAACTAATCAAAGTCGATTAATTTTATGGATTATATTTGACTTTGCTGGTTTATAAGTGATTATGATTCAAAAATAATTTTGTTATATGCATTGCCAATATTTTGTTTATAAATCAATATATCAATAATTTTCATTAATATTTTAAAAAATTTAATCAAAATTATACAAACAAACATAATAAAATAAATAATCACATGTGTTAATGCAGTAGAAAGAGCGGATAGACAGACACGATAGTGCCCGTCTTTCCACTAGTATCTATATTATATATAAAGGAAACTACCCCTTTCAACACACTTTTGAGTTGGAATTTTCTTTCCAAAAATACCCTTAATTTTAAATACAAGTAACATATGTAACAAATAGATAAAAATATATTTAAATATTATAACAAATGTAACAAACACAATATGAATACATGTATATCTGTTTTTTTCCTTTATCATTTAAAAAATATAACAAACTAGATGAGTATATTTATACTTACTTTTTCATTATCTCAATTATACTTTTAAACAACTTTTTTCTATAATAAAGATTATTGTTTATGTCATTAAAAAAAGCAACAAACATTTATATTTTTACTTTTAATTAAAACTAAAATTTCATAAAAAAACACCGTTAATAATTTTCAAACATTACCACAATAAAAGTGCGGAAATACGGGCACGAAGTGCCCGTTTTTCGCTAGTATGTATAAGGAAAATGCTTAAGTTAGCAAGAAACATAGGGAGAACATCATGAAGGCTTATTAGCGTTATACAATTGAAAGTCCACTACCTCAATATCCCGTTTTTGCCGACCAGCATGAGATGTATTTGGTTCCAAAGCAGTTCACGAGGAATTATCGATAAAAAGCCTCGTGAGAAATAGCATAGTTGTTTGCATAATACCTATCAATGAAGTCTCATTTCCACGGTGAGATTCAAATTAAACACAAATCATTATGAATTTTATGTTGAATCCTTATGTTCGAGTTGAATCTTTATTAACTAGGTCAATTTATCTTGGTTACAAGTGTACAATTTTGTAAACTAGTAGTATATGAAAAAATGATTTGTCTAATATGTGCAACATTGCACATGTTAAAACAACTAATAGTAGTAACTTTTTCTTGAAAAACAACAATGATTTATTCAAATGTTTTATATTAAATGTACAAATTACAAAATGAAATTTCTATTTTAAATTTCTTAACATGTGTAAATTTACACATGATAGAAAAATCCTATAAAAAATTATTGTATCCACAAATTAATTACTAATTATTGAGCTAATTAATTCAGACTAGCTAGTAGAAGTTGGTTCAAATCTACTTGTAGTAGATTGGGGGAAACTTCTTTTTACAATAAGTAAGGATTTATTTGTCTAATTTAGACCTAGCTCTTTCAAATTTTACCCTCCAAAAATTAAACTTCATCCCATCCTTATCGACAAGTTGTAAAAAACAAAATCATTATATTATATTTTTAATGTACCACTGAATTAGTTAATGATATAAGTCATCAAAAGTTCCTTTGTATATTGTATCAGATCCACCTTATTTGTCAAAAAAATGTCTACATTATGCATGCATGCTAGCATGATAACTACATGTAATTGAGTAATACAAATAAAGGGCCACTTGGAAGTGAAAGTAACGATATTTGAGTTAAATTAGCTATACTCCACACCGACAATTAATTGAATTTCATCTTCAAATATGAAATAAACCCACTTGTTCTTTGAGAGAGAGGGCCAAACTTCTTTAACTTATTTGCTATTGGTTTTGGTAAAGTTGGTTTCTTTGTTTTTTAATCTTTCACATTATGCTATTCTATGGTGCAATGATAAAATGACAGATTTTAAGTAGGGTCATGCATAAGATTCTGATTCTAAGTATTGGTCTAATTAGGTTCTTGTTGTTTATCTTTTACATTAATGAGTTACATTTATTTTTGTTTAATTAGTTGCCACCGTGTTGGCGACTTTGGTTATTTTTTAGATTTATTAGAATTGATTTTGATTATAGTACATTCATAATTTAGATTCTTATAGTTCATGTGATTTGTCATTTTCGTGGTTAGTTTTTTTTTTTGGTGGTAGAAATTTTCGTGGTTATGTTTGCGTGACTTCTTTATGTCAAACCTTTTTTTTTAATCAAATAGTCTCCTATTTTACTTTATTTAATTGCCACATTAGCTTTTGAGGTAAATGGGGTCACACTCACACTTTTCATCACCACTTCCTCACAATCACCCAAACTTTTAGAACCCTAACACACTAGAATTAGGACAAATTTACAAAAGATTCGGTTCAAATTTACCTAGAGAAAGAAAGTGGAGTAAAGGAAAATAAAGGTGCAGTGAGAAAGTGAGAATGATGAGATATTTATATAGGATAATTATATCGTTGCGAAATTACATTTTCACGTTAGTGAATATCCCGAATTCAAGATAACCATGATGGGGTTCTTTTGAAGTGTATGGGGATTGAACCTCAACCTCCACATATATTATACAATGTCTCTATCAATTAAGCTAACTTTTTAAGAATTGATATGAAAAATACTTCATGCATTTTTTTGTCATAAACAAGTTCCTTCGCTTTGGTAAGTTGTTTTCTACAAATTGTTATTCGATTGAAATAATTGGAAAAGTAAATGTTTATTTTTCGACAAATAGTTGAAAAGAAAAAACTATGTATCTCATTTGTAATATTTTTTTGTGTGGAAATGTGCATTGTGTTCAAGTGTGTTTACATCTAAAAATAGTTATTATGTTTGCTGGTAGATGGACAATTAAAAGATAGGTGAGTTTCACCTCACTCAATGAAAGGTTAGTCATTCTTTGCTACACCCGAACGAGGGTCGACCAATTTCTTCTGGAGTCTTGAAGAGAGTGTGGGTCATGAATTATGAATGTTTTTTTTTATTTTGAAGGAATTATGATTGTTAATTTCTATTTCTATATATTACTATTGTGAATGTTTGATTTACTTATTTTCTAAGTTAAAAATTATTGTTTGCTTGATGAATGTTTGATTTATGGATTTCTATTTCTACCTTGAAGTTTAAGGTTACTAAATACTTTGAGTATATGAAGCATGAAAAAAGTTGTGTTTACTGATTTCTATTTTTTATGATTTACTTAGTTGGGGAAATCATGATCCAGGGTGCTGGTTTGACTTGTGTGTGTGTTGCAATCGCATGTTCTAGCTTGAATTATCTAGTTTGGTTTTGCACTGCTTGAACCAGGGTGCTGGGTGCACATAATATTTGTTTAACCATGTCATTTGTTGAAAATTGACTCAAAAATTGTGATTTAGGAAAGTTGCAAATCGTGATACGATTTGCTAGACGTTGTAACACCCCGTTTTCCCAACATAAAAATTTCATAAATTAAATCAGAGTATCGCATAAACGGAATGCTACATTTCTTATAATCTTCAAAAACGCAATAAATGATAATTTATTCTAGTCAAAATAATTTAAACTTCGCAGCGGATAAAATTCAAGTTAGCTTAATAGTTTTGGCTCGCAGGCCTAATTCAAAAGTCTAAACATAATTCAAAACTACTCTTATTCATGTCAGTTCAAGGTAATACGTAAGGAATAGAAAATGGTTATAAAGGTCCCCATCCCGTTACGTATCAGAGCACCTAAGGACACAGTGAGGGTAACCACTCACAACAGCAACAGCAACTAAAGCTTAAATACCTGCACTTGCCCACGAGGCGGCAATTCCAGCAGAAGGGGTGAGATTTCACAAACAATAATAATGAGCATATAATTCATCAAATGCATTTAACATCATGGACATCATCAATTAATCAACAGTTATATTTAACAGCATAATTTCATCATCTTAATATCACAACAGCAGTCAAGTAACATCTTAATCATAATCAACGTCATAATCATAATCAACATCATAAATCATCATCATAAATCAACGTCTTAATCAACAATCTTAGTCCGACTCGACAATGCGACCTCGACTCGACAATGCAACCTTGACTCGACTTATGCAACTTAGACATCTTAATCATGCATGTGGTACCATATTGAGTATAAATATACTCCTAGGGCATAAGTCCTCGTCGCTATTGAGCATAAAAATACTCCTAGAGCATAAGCTCTCGTCGCTATTGAGCATAAAATACTCCTAGAGCATAAGCTCTCGTCGCTATTGAGCAAAAGCTCCTAGGGCATGAGCCCTCGTCTCTGGATGCATATGCATGGACTCAACTTGTGTATATCAACATACAACTCAACAACATCTACGACAACAACATATGTGCCTAATCATTTATGACACACTCCACAACTTAGTCAAAATCTGACACAACAACTCTTACGACAGAATTCATCAACATAACACATACATTAATCAACTACATTCATATCAGACCAAAACATTCTTCAACAACAAGCAAGTGTGATCAATAAGACATGAGCCAAATACTCATAAAACACTTCAACTAAATTCCTAAATACCTAAGTTTGAAGTTGGGAAACTAACCATAAGTTTTGGACTAACTCAGAATTAGTTATGCTAAGTTTTCTTAAAATTTTCTGAATACCCACTTGGACTATTTTCATCATAACTCAAAATCTAAAAATAGTTTACACGTCAAACCAAGGCCATTAGAAAGCTAACTCAATTATCTACAACTTTCATGTTTACACCGAAAGCTAATTCAAAACAGAAACGTGTGAAAAAGACACAAGAACGTGAAACAGGAAATGCTGTTACTGTGCAGTTCGCTTAAGCGAAGGGTGGTTCGCTTAAGCGAACGTAACGTCGAGAGCAAGCTCAATTTCGCTTGGAAGTTCGCTTGGGGCTCGCTTAAGCGAACTGGGCCCCGTTTTTTGACGATTTCTCACCATTTTTCACCCAAAAACCCAAATTTTGATCCCTTAATCTCCCAAAATGATTTACAGTGATGTTTATAGGTCAAATAGGCAATATAGCAATCAAAACAACATAGGAACATGCATCAACCAACACAATTCATCCATTTTAGAAATTACACAAAATTCTAAAACCTAGAAAACCAAGAACACCACAATTCATAAATTTTCAGAATTATATACATTATTAGTGAAAGGAATCCCACCCTTACCTTAGAGAATTGAGCAGCAGCCTCTCTTGTTCTTCTCTCCTGTTTTCTCCCAAAAACTGAATTGTACGTACTGTACAATTCTAATCTAGTTTTCCTTTTTATATCTTAACCTAATTTCTCTTCTCACACCAAAACTTACTTTTTCCCCTTAACTTATTTATTTCTCTTAATTCCATAAAACTCTCTAAATCCACAAAACAACCCTTCAACATATTAATTACTCTAATTTCACATCTTATTCTAGTAAATAGTAAAATAAGTCTATCAATAAAATATCAACACATCACCTAATCATATAAAATCACATAAATCATCAAAGGGGACTCTAAACTCTATAAAAATAATTAAATAATTAAAGAGGGCGTTACAGACGTGTCACGATTTTGGCAGGCAGTGAGCATGTTTTCTGGATGCTCAATCGTGTCACGATTTTGGAAACACATGATACGATTTTTCAGCTTGTTGGGCACGTTTTGAGGATAAGGTTGGTCGTACCTTAAGTCGTACGCACCAACCGTGTCACGATTTGGGAAAACGCGACACGATTTTTCCCGGATCTGAACACTATATATGCAATCTTTGACCCATTTGTTGGGTAAGCTTGGTGAATCTCATGGAAACCAAAGGAGGGAACTTTTAGGGTTTTAGATACTAAATGTTGAGTGTCTTTGGGTGAGGTTCAAAGCTTCAAGATGTGAATCTTGGAGAACCAAAAGAGGGGGCTCTTAGGAAAAGGGTTGGTGCATTTTGGGAAGATTCATGGGGTTGGGAAACACATGAGTGGGGAGTCTTTTGTAAACACCTTGGGAGAGTGAAAATTCATGAGTGTCTTGTTCATTGGTGAGATTGGGAAAATGGGTAGAAATTAGGGTTGTTCTTTGTGAGCTTGTTGAAACTAATTCCTTGTAACCCATTTTGTATCTCTTTGTAAGAACTCATTGATAGTGGATTGGAAAGATCAATCTCTCCCCTAGAGTAGGTCAAGTTGGGACGAACTGGGTGAACATTTCTTGGTGTTGTTATCTTTTCTTATACTCTCTTTATCTTGTTTATTCTTTGGTTGAATTGTGGTTTTGCTTTGCACTTAATTTCTAGATTAGATCTAGCTTGTTGTTGCTTGTGGTTACTTTTGGTTTTGGTTGTCATTGATACTTGCTCCACGAATCTAAATTTCATTGATGTGAAGTTTCAATTTGAGACCAAAATTCATAACAATTGGCGCCCACCGTGGGGCAAGGGGAGAAGTTTGTCAAGTGTGCACCATGGGTACCAAAGGTTACATCTTGGAGATGGAAGCAAGCATGGTTCTACAGGAGTGTATGGAAGCATTGAAGGTCGAGGTTTTGAAACCGGTCATCCTAGCACAATCGAAGAAGGTTAAGTGTGAAGAGAGGAGGTCATGATGGTGGTGTCTTGGCGGTGATGTGTGTGTTCCCGATGGGTAAGTTCAGCTTGGAGAGGCGGTGGTAACAATACTCGTGACCAACCTTTGAGGTGGAGTGACAAGGTGAAAGCATAGTGTGTGTACGCATTTGGAAGTTGAAGTAGAGAAATCAACTTGAGGTGGAGTTAGTGACACCGGGATTGGTACGACTATGGAGGCCTTGGGTGTTATGCTCTAATTGTGAGCATGCGAATTCTTCAAGAGGATGGAAGGCATTCCGGGGGTTGAAGAATTGTTGACATGGCGAAAAGTCCAAGGGTAATTGGAGGCAAGTGAATCTTCGGGAGGACGGTTTTGATCACTCCGGGGGCCGAAGAGGTTATGGTGTCGGCTTGTGGAACTATATAAAATCCTGGTGTAGTTGGATGCAAGGAACTTCAAGAGGGCTGAAGGCATTTCGAGGTTTGAAGAGGTAAAGATGAAAGCTTGTGGAACTACAAAGTGTAGTTGGATGCAAGGAACTTCAAAAGGGCGGAAGACATTCCGAGGTTTAAAGAGGTAAAGATGAAAGCTTGTGGAACTACAAAGTGTAGTTGGATGCAAGGAATAAAACTTGGAAGCTTGTGGAACTACCGAGGGTGGTTGGATGCAAGTGGAGGTCGGTGTGTGGATCAAGGTTCAAGCGGGGCTTTGAACTTGGTTGGTTTTGTCTTGAGGAATTGTTCAAGGCAAGGTTAAGGAGAATGGTGGTTGATGGATAAATTAGCATCATCATCATTTGAGAGTCAAAGTGGAGAATTGTTGAAAATTGACTCAAAAATTGTGATTTGGGAAAGTTGCAAATCGTGACACGATTTGCTAGACGTGTCACAATTTTGGCAGACAGTGAGCATGTGTTCTGGGTGCTCAATCGTGTCACGATTTTGGGAAAACGTGACACGATTTTCAGCTTGCTGAGCACGTTTTGAGGATAAGGTTGGTCGTACCTTGAGTCGTACGCACCAACCGTGTCACGATTTGGAAAAACGTGACACGGTTTTGCCCGAATCTGAACATTATATATGCAATCTTTGATCCATTTGTTGGGTAAGCTTGGTGAATCTCATGGAAACCAATGGAGGGAACTTTTAGGGTTTTAGATACTAAATGTTGAGTGTCTTTGGGTGAGGTTCAAAGCTTCAAGATGTGAATCTTGGAGAACCAAAAGAAGGGGCTCTTGGGAAAAGGGTTGGTGCCTTTTGGGAAGATTCATGGGGTTGGGAAACACATGAGTGGAGAGTCTTTTGTAAACACCTTGGGAGAGTGAAAATTCATGAGTGTCTTGTTCATTGGTGAGATTGAGAAAATGGGTAGAAATTAGGATTGTTCTTTGTGAGCTTGTTGAAGCTAATTTCTTGTAACCCATTTTGTATCTCTTTGTAAGAACTCATTGATAGTGGATTGGAGAGATCAATCTCTCCTCCAGAGTAGGTCAAGTTGAGCCGAATTGGGTGAACATTTCTTGGTGTTGTTATCTTTTCTTATACCCTCTTTATCTTGTTTATTCTTTGGTTGAATTGTGGTTTTGCTTTACACTTGGTTTCTAGATTAGATCTAGCTTGTTGTTGCTTGTGGTTACTTTTGGTTTTGGTTGCCATTGATGCTTGCTCCACGAATCTAAATTTCATTGATGTGAAGTTTCGATTTGAGACCAAAATTCACAACATCATTGATAGTAAAGGTGCGACCACCTACCAAGATTGTCGGTGAGGAATGATGATGTACTCTTAACATGTTCGAATGTGGAATGGAGAACAATGTTATTAGGATAAAGTTGTTGCTCGTTGGCCATTTGAAGTGTTTTGAATTGTAGGAAGGTTTTGATCTTTGGTGGAAAAGATTGGGAAACTAGCTCCCACGTACGAGGGAACTAATTCAAGGTGATAAGAAGTGATGATTGACGTCGAACAACGATCCGTCAAGGTTGAAGATTGGAGGTGGGGTACTTGCAAGCACTCTGAAGCTTAAGTCCTCGGGAGCAAAAAGTGAGATGTGTTTAAAGGATAGAAATTGTGTATCTTGTGTTGGTGGTGAAGGATGCTTTTTATAGCTGTTAGCAGGGATACTTTATGAAGATATGAGAGTCCTTTATGGTCTACGCTTCATCAATGTAGGATTTCTACGATCGTTATTAGTCGTTGAAGTGTTATAGAATGAGGAAATTTGAAACTAGCTAGCCATTGATGCTTTTATGGGATAGAAAGGATTCAAGGCTATTGAGTTGGACCCTAATGTGTTTGGGCTTGTGTTGTTGGGTCTTGTATGAGGAAGATTTTTGGTCTCGGTGAAGAGAGAAAATTGAAATCCTTAACATCATGAAAATTCAAGATTTTATAGTAAAATAAATTTGATAACTTTTTTTCTTGACGTTAATTCAAAATTATACTAGGTGGTGAATCACAATAAGTCAATAACTCATGTTAGATTCAGATGTATTTTATTTTATTTAGTTTAATCGATTTTTTTTAATAAATTCAATAATTAATCGATTATTTTCTTCCCTTTCTTTCATGCCTTATATATATTATGGTGTGATAACCATGTGTGTGTTTGAGTGTTAGAAATTTGGGAGCACTAGTTTTAGTCTCATAAGTTTCTTCCACTCAAATTATTTCTATTTAAAACATATCAAATACTAAATAATGTATAAATATCTTCTTTTATTAGAATTCAAATATTATTTCACAGTATATCAAACACTAAATATGTATATCTATTTTTATTCAGAATTCAAATATTACTTGGCAACATTGCATGAATCCAACTTCTTCATTTATCTAGTTTCAAATCCATTGGTAATGATTTTGATTCTTTGACATAGAAAAAACTCCACACATACATGGAAATGAAGTGGCTTAGTGAGACCATGTGCCAAACATTAACAAGGACTTTAATGACACATGCATGAAAATATGGTACGGGTGAAGATAATTTTAGGAAGAAAAAGAGATGTTATTATGGGAGAGAGTGAAACCCTTGGAGTGCAACACAAGACACAGACAAAAAGAGCATAATTTTGATAGAAAAAGATAGACACTTGAATATCCTTGACGTCATTACATTCTTAGTACTATTTCAGTGTCTTTGGTTTCTCTGTAACTGAAATCCTTTTCTTGTGTTTCTTGTTCTCTATAGTTTAAGGCCCATACGCACTATAGAAATGTTGGTACACGCGCCTTTAATGGGCCATTTTTCCCTTTTAGTGGTACCATTAATTGGTGTTTAAGGTTGATCTAGGACCATTATAGTGAATTCCAAAATGATGGATGTCTCATGACAAGTTCTAAAACTTTTGATGCTATTGAGAGTGAAATATATAAATTTAATGTTGCACTATTGTATACATGTTTAATTTAGGGTGAGTTTGGCAAGATCATGATACGTTTACAAAAGTGTCGAGTTTTAACAAAATCAGTATATTATTGTAATTTTGTCAAATCTACTACTCCCTCCGTCCCAAAATGTATGTCTCTTTGGCACTTTTACGCATATTAAGAAATCTTTAACTTTTGTGAACTTTGGTAAAATTAAATATGTTTTTCCTCTTTTACCCTTGGCAATACAATTACTCCAACTTAATTCACACGGTTCCTTCTCTCTATTCAATTGCAGTACCAAGGCAATTTCTCTCTTTCTTCCATGCAAAAACTTGAACAGATTCATTTGATTTAAAAAAAACCTCCAATTTGTTCATGAAAACATTTCAAGCTTCCCTCCAAAACAATTACTATGTGGTTGTTCTATAGTTAAATACAGGTTTATAAAGAATCTAAGTAACAATTTTTTTTAAAAAATTGTTTGGAAGTTGCACTTTTCTCATTCATGCGTGTATTAATTGTTTGGTTCCTCTTCTTCTTGGCTTCAGCAGCAAAGCCACCGCTTTGTTATTTGTGGTCAAATCCACTTTTTATTCACGCTACAATCTTCTAAATTGAATTTATTATACATGGGAACAGTGAATAAAAAGTTTTGGAAAAAGAGAATAGACAAGGGCAAATTAGGAAGAACATGAATAATTTTACATTGATATTGCAAAACGACTTATAATTTGGGACAAATTTTTTCCCCAAAACGTCATACATTTTGGGACGGAGGGAGTATATTATTATTTGTTGTATGTGTAATTATAATCATAGTAGATTTGACAAAATTTATTTTGGTCTCCGAATATTAATCGCTCAATTCTAATCTTCAAGTGTATCTCCTTTCACATTTCTTATTAAGGGTGTGATTAGTTGCAAAGGGCTTTCATAATTCTTATTAAGGGTGTGATTAGTTGCAAAGGGAAAGTGAGAAGATAAATAGGTCAGACAGTGTAATAAGAGAGGAGAATGTGAAAGGTAGAATTAAATTGCAAGCAATATAAGGGACATAAAAATTGTGCATTGATATTATGAGAATCAAGTCTAGAGGAAAAGTAAACTCTACTAGAAAACATCCAATATATCATAATCATTTATAGACCTCTAGAAACAAATTTAACTATTTAGTGTTAAAATTCACTTGTTTATTTAAAACAAATGATTGAACTCAAGTTATTAGGCTTCATTAAAGAATGAATTGTTTGAGAGAACCTAACTCGATTTTTAGGTAAAACAATTCTTGATTAAACTATACTTATGCCCTTTTCCTCGGTTAACTAGAGTGTTAACACACAAATAAAATTATTTATTAAATAAACTTTGTATCATAATTCGGGGCATTACCCTTACCCAACAATATAAATAGTTATCTCATTTTCAACTCACTTTTCGTGCAATATTTAACATTTATTATTTATACTTTTTTACCTTTCACTTATATTTTATGATCCAAACAATGCATAGTTAGAGTGGTTCTTTTTGGCCCCGTCAATGACTCTATGGCCCTAAAAAAATTAAGGGATAACTTCTGAAGGAATTTTTTTAATAATTTTAACAACTCTTGGAGATAAATCCTAGAGGGCACTTTTCAGCTTAAAGAGATATTAAAGGGGTCAAAAAAAAAATACTCTAAAGGGTTCTTTATACTTAAATATCCATGTAAAATACTTGGAAAAAAAACATTGATTACTTTCATTACTATGTTATCATAAAAGTCACAATTTAAAAAAAATAAAATAAAAAACAAGACATGTGATAAAATAAAAAAATGTGAAGTTTTCATATAAATAGTATTCTATTTTCATTCATATATTAGGATATCAGCAAATGCATCAACTAAATAACTCAAAACAAAGTTTGTTTAATTTTGATTGATTGAATCTCCTCTTTCTCGTTATCTTTGTCCAGCAAAAACATAATTTTTAATTGATTAATCGAAAAACAATTATATTGATTCATATCTTAAATTGAGTCATATATATACCTCCATTAAATTTTCACAACACAATCTAAATTTTTTACCCTTAAACTTTTTCGAGGATACATATTTGTAAAGTATCTTATAAGTATATATGCGTATTTGTCGAGTATCCTATAATATATATTTACGTAAAATATATATTTTAAATTAAAATAATTAATTTGAATATACGTATATGTGAATACCCGCAGAGTATCGATATCTGATGCGTATCGGATGGATACGGGTACGTCTCCATATTTAAAGTATTCGGGCTTCATATCTGACGAGGTTGTTGCAAGCGATAATTATGATTCTCTTGCGTTTACATATACTGTTCCTTCTGAGGAGATAGTGGAACCTCCCGCTGCGGCTGCTGTGCAAATTGCTAAAATCCATACTTCTAGGTGGCTTTGTGATCTATCCAATTATCCTCAGTTTTGCATAAAGAATTTTATTTAGTTCAAAAATTACTGGACAATGAAGAGGTGGAAGATAAGATTTCATTCACTTCATATCTCTCGAAGAGTCAGAAAAAGACACATAAACTCACACAAGCTTCCTATCAAACTCGTTCCTCGGGTTTACCTTCTCCTATTCCTCAATCAAAAAAAAAAATTTAAACATTAGGGAGATTTGTAATTTCCACAATTGTTTTACATAACTTTTGCACTAATCACAAGACTCATTTGATTTTTACCGCGGAACATATGATTCTGTTTTACTAGATTACTTTCTTGGTTTTGAAACGATATTAATGTTACGAAATTTTGTGTCAATGATCGTGAATCTTTGCAGCCTAATCATTGGAGTCTAATCTATGAGGGAATTATATTAATCTTAAAGTCAATTTTGTTGATGCACAATATGTTTCTTTGAAATCGATTTGGAACCAACAATCTGTTTTCAATGCGGTTGTTTATGCTAGTGACTCTTATTTGACTTGTCGCACTCTCTATGTTGATCTTACCTCTCTTTAGGATCATTTTCCAATACCTTGCTAGTGACTCTTATTGTTAAATCTTACTTTTACTTATGTTTTCACCGTGCTTCGCCATTTAAATTTTTCAAACTTTGGACTATGAATGATGAGTGTAGACGATTGGTTATGGAGGTTTGGAACAAGGATGTCTTCGGAAATATGAATGATGAGTGTAGACGATTGGTTATGGAGGTTTGGAACAAGGATGTCTTCGGAAATGGTATGTATCGGATTCAATAGAAGCTTCGGTGCATTAAGAGAGCCTTCAGGTTATGGAACAAGTCGATTTTTGGTTATGTTGACAGACAAGTTCGCTTAGCCATTGAAGAGGTAAACTGTATTTAGCAATTACTTGATACGACTAATTTTACTTATGAATTATACATGACAGAGCTTCAGGCGTAGCTCATCTTTACTAAAACGCTTAATTGTTGTGATCAATTTTAGAGGGAGAGAGATAGAGCTCAAAATTTTATTCGTGGAGATAGGAATACTTCTTATTTTCATCATGTAGCAAAGAATAAATCATCAACTAAGCAAATTTCTATGTTAAAAGATGGTGAGGATATTCAGACATACCTATAATTATTGAGCAGCATATTCTTAATTATTTTCAAAATATTTTTGGTGCCTGAAACAATTGCTCCTTGAATGATATGACATCTACTTCTATCCCACCATGATATCTTAAGAGGATAATTTAATGTTGACTAACATCTCGTTGGTTGAAGATATTAAAATTGCGATCTTTGATCTTAATGGGGATGGCGCACCCGACCCTAATGGTTTTAGTGGTTTTTTCTTTCAACTTTTTTGGGCTATTATGGTTGTTGATGTAATCCTCTTGGTTCAGGAATTTTTTGTTACAAGCAGTATATTACCTAACATTAATTCTAATATGTTGGTTCTAATTCATAAGGTGCCAAGTGCTTGTTGTATGGGGAACTTCTTCCTATTGTGCTAGCAAATTTTAAGTTTAAGATTGTTACTAAAATTCTAGTTGATACGTTAGCCTCAATCACTACTCGAATTATTTCATAACACCAAAGGTGATTTATCATTGACAAACATATTTTAGACTGTGTCATTATAGCTTCTGAGGCAATTAATATTTTGGACAAAAAGTTGTTTGGTGGTAATTTGGCTCTCAAGGTGGATATCAAGAAAGCATTTGATATTATGGATTGGTGATTCCTCCTTATGGGGTCACAACAATTCGGTTTTTATCCTGAGTTTTGTACCTGAATATATGTTACTTTATTATTTGTTAGAATTTTCGTCCTAGTTAATTAGAACACAATTGGTTTATATCCTCGTGCTCGTGGGGTTCGCCAGGGTAATCCTATTTCTCTGTTGTTATTTTGTTTGGTTGAAGAGATGTTGAGAAGATCACAAGTATTAACTCATCATGATGGCTCCTTGGTCCCGAGAATTATTGTCAATTCTTCAATATCTCGACTCATGTTTTATATGTTGACGATGTTTTAATTTTTTGTGTCGGCGCTAAGAAGAATGTTCTTTGTTTGATGAAATTTTTAAATGATTATTTCATCGCTTCAGGCTAATTCATCAATACGAAAAGAAAAAAAAGTAATTTTTATGCAGGTTCCATGCCCTATTCTAGACAACAAATGATTGGTGTTATGCTTGGGTGTTCCATTGGTGTTATTCCTTTCATTTATTTGGGTTGCCCTACTGAAGTTGCTGCAACTACTGAAGTTGAACTTCAGAAAGCTGACTTAACTAGCAGAATCTGGCTAGTTAATTGCTCAGAATCTGGTTGCTCGCTTTAACACTGAAATTTGTAGACTTCATGGGATTCCTCAATCTACTGTCTCAGACTGAGATCCCCTTTTCCTCAATAACTTTTAGCAGGAACTGTTATGCCTTTAAGGAACCAAAATTAAGTATAGCACCGCCTACCACCCAGAAACGGACAGACAAACAGAAGTAGTGAATCGCACTCTGGAAACGTATATGCGTTGTTTCACCAGTGAAAACCCAAAAAAAAATGGTTCAAGTACTTACATTTGGCAGAATTCTGGCATAACACTTCGGTCCACTCAGCTATCATAATGTCTCTGATCGAAGCCTTGTACGACCGACAACCTTCGGCTATCACTGACTATATCCAAGCCAAGCCACCATCCAGTCTGTAGATCAAACCTTAAGTTAGAGACAACACAAACTACAGACACTCAAACTGAACCTTCAAAGGAGCCAAAGGAAAATACAAACTCAAGCTAACAAAGAAAGGAAGGATTGTACCTTTGAACCAGGAGATCTTGTCCTTCTCCGCCTGCAACCGTACTGGCAAACCACCATTCACTGTCGGGAATCTCATAAGCTCTCAAAACACTGCATTGGACCCTTCAAAATCCTCCGTTGAATCAGAACCTTGGCTTATGAGCTTTCTCTCCCAACCGGCTCCCGAATTCACCCTGTCATTCACGTTTCTCAGCTAAGGGCCTTTCATCGAGATACAACACTTTCCCACACCTTCACCACCCCCTGAATTCGAACATGGCTCCATCAAAGAAGAAGAGGAAGCATCCAAGGATCTACAAGGACAAATAGGAGAGGCTCAGTCACCAGATCATCCTCAGACCGAAATTTCAAAAGATAAATAGGGGGTATTTGAGAACAGTGAAGGGTTATCTGAGAGAAATGAAGAGTCTGGAAAGAAAAGGCTTGGAAGTACACAACAAATGGGAAATGAATTAAATTCTCCCTTGGATATTGTGGTTGAAGCGCATGAAGACCCCCCATTCAGATGACCCCCCACACGGCCCAATCACAGCCAGCCACACGCCCCATTCTCCTTGACAAGGGTACCAACAATGAGACTTCCAAGACACCTTCCCCACCATCTGATCTCATTAACTGCCAAAAAAAGTCCCCACTGTCCTATACACCTAACCCGAAAGCTAATGCAATCTCCACCCTACATACTTCCTACACCCTCCTTGACCGGATCTCTCTACCACAAACTCCCCAATAGCCTACCAAATTCCCAAGAGACGCCACCTATTAACCACAACCTTGAGGACAAGGTTTTCATTGGACCGGATAGTTCTTTTAGCAAGTTGGGACCACCCACTTCTAAAGGAGAGATTAATAAACCATCTTGGTTCAATGACTTTATTCTTAAGTAATAATTATTGTATTTTGTCATTACTATTTTCCTATCTTTTCTCCAAGAGGCCGTCGGCCCAATTGTGTTAGGCTCATTAAGGTTGTAACCCTAGCTACCCTAGCTATATAAGTTATTGTTCATGTCATAAGAGAATTAATGAATGAAGTTGAAATTTATATTTTTTTTTTCAGTTTTCTTAAATTTTCTGCCATTTATTTTCTTGCTTGACTCTCTTTGATTTGGTAACCCAATAACATATTATCATATTACTTATTTAAATAAGGAAATGTTAACTTATGCCCTCAAGACACAATAAGGAACCCAACATAGTAACTTTTTGTTGGAATATGTCTATTCAATTAAATTTTTGAATTTATAATAAATAGAATGCACAAAATTTGAAGAAATATTTCTACTTTTGACTTCCTTATCTTGTGTCATAAGGGCACAAGTTAACATGACTCATTTAAATATGTTTATATGAAATAAACATTTAAATAAGCTAGTATGTCGCATCAAGCTTTAAAAAGATCAAACACATACTTAAAAAATAAACATATGGTTGATCACTGATCAGAGTAATGCTTTAAAATTTTTGACAAGTTAGACTTGAGCTTTACAAAGGTTAGCTCCACCCAACATATTCTTAATCCTTATCAACATATTCTCAATCCTTATCTGAATAAGAAAATATATAGAAAACAACAAAATATATATGTATTTATACCCTTAAAAAAGTCTATATGAGCAGAATATGTAGAATATATAGAGTTAAATAACAAGTAATCCTTGAATGTTTATATTCTTTAGATTTCTTTGCATTTTCAAAATCTAAGACTAAACGAAATTTAAAAATCTCTTATGAAATTATATCGTTTTCTTAAAGAAACTTCCTGCCATTTGTTAGCAATTTGGTTTTGAATTCATATACCATAAGTAGACTTTTTAATTTCGAACACTGTTTATTTATGGATAACAGCTGGAACACTCGTATGAAAATGAGTATAAATCCTCAGATATAGACTTATGAGCTTGTAAAAGTACGTGATTATTTTAAATTATTTTTATCAAAGGATAGGATAATGGAAAATACTTCCTCTAAGATCATATAAAACACTAATTAAATAAGAGGTCGAAAACCGTTGTGCTCACTTTAACCCACTGAATGTCATCGTTGGTTTTGTAAATGATGGAAGTAGAAATAAAGGTGAATAGAGAGACATAAAAAACTTGAGATAGTAACATCATTGAATTGTATATGTAAAAGTATTTGATTCTCTCATTTTTAACTCTGATTTTAATCCTTTGTTTTTAAAATGATTCGATTTTTTTTTATTTGGGTTGTTTTGTGGTGTTGTATTGAGACATTTGAGTGTGTTCATTTTAAGATCTCAGTTTCGATTATTTTTGGTGTCAATCTTGGTAAATTAGTTTAACTTAAAAACTGTTTATGTGACAACTCTGAATAAGTGAATTTGACTTAAAAACTATATAACAATTCATCAAAGTACATGTTTGATTTATATATAAAAACAACCAAATTGATGTGAAACACGATCTAAAATGTATTATCACTTAATAATTTGATGTAAAACACGATATAGATTCTTCACGAACCTCTTTGTGAGCCTCAACCGTCGCGGAACGAGATGATGGAATAAACTAAGGATCAACACTACAAGTCATAGCCTTAAAATTGACAACATTTAACATAAACTCAAGTCTCCTAAATTTTAGAAATTTATCGAAGATGCATTTCCACAAATTTATTTAACTTTAAGTTTAACAAAGATTTACTAACCGTGTAAAATTGTTTTACACCACTATCGAAATATTTATTTTTTATTGAACGTCAATGTAAAATTAGTTTACCCTAACAATGTGTATATCATTTTCTGTTAACTTTATTATACAACAATACAAAGATTTTACCTCTCATACGTACAATGTGAACTGATGTGCTCCAAGGGAATATGCTTCTATCATTTTTCTTATGGAAAACATGATATATAATTTAATATAAGATCTTATGTCAAACATCATAATCAGCTACAAGTGGCCAACATAGAATGAGCAATCCAAATACTAAATTATTTAGCACCTTACTTAAAAAACAACATCTAAACCAACGAATAGAGTCCAGGTAATATTATTAAAATAAAATAGGAAACCAAACTATGAAGAAATCTGAGTCACTGAATTGTTTAAGATATAATATAATAAAATGAAAAGTAAACGCAGCCAATCCAATCCAAACCAACCATATTTCAATGTTGATCTACATGCTCAAACCCATCAAACAAAACCAGCAAAGCATCAATAGTTAAAATAGAATTTTTGTGTGAAATCAAATAAGGTGTTCGAGTATATTAAAAGTTCTTTTGAAAAAGCTAAATTAGTCCGCCTAAATTGATATCTGAATAATCGAACATGAGACCTTGAGGAGGAGCTAACTCCAGGTTCCAAGTCAATATCACCAGATCAATCCAAATGGGTTCAGTATATTAAAAGTTAAAACATCCTCAACCTAACGTGACACACTTTATAAAAAAAAATATGACCGCAAAGCCTCACACAACATCCAAACTTTTATACCTAAAAAACATGATATTGTGATTTGAGGTCGAAACACATGATAATTTTAAATTAGGGTTCCTACGATATGTTACAAAACTTAATATTAGAATAAAATGTAGATAGATGTGACCGTAGTTACTATTGTGATATCATTAGAAAGACCTCTAATGTTTATTTTATTGCAATCATAATTTATGTTGAGAACACAGGAAAAAACTCAAATCACACGTCAAATAAATAAGATTTTGATAAGAATTTATAAAGAGAAGACACACATGATCTTACAAGCTGGTTTGTAAGTATGAGTTATACCCCAAATTTCAAGAGAAACAGAATTTAAAACGTACACAATATTTATCTATAAAAAAAGCTATGGAAGATTTAATTAAGATACATGTTGGTTAGTACGTATCTATCATGGTGACCGTGTGAGTTTGCGTTGAAAATTCCCAACTTAGCGTGAAGATATGGACTCTAATCCAAAACATCATCATCCCTTAAACCCCACCACCAACTCATTTATAAACCCATTAAATTACTCATTCTCCTCTCACATTCAACTCATTCCAACTATTCAAACCCAAAAACCTTTCACCCTTTTTCTCTATTCTCTCTCTCTCTCACACAAAAAAAATGGAGGGTCTTATACCTTTGGTTTACAAGACAATAATGCAATACAAAGGTGGTAAAGAAGGTGCTATAGGATCATGGATTTGTGAATCACCTTCATATTCATATATGAGACTTCCAACTGGTGATTCAGGTAGGTTTCAAATGCAAACCACTTCATCTTCCAACCATGTTTCTTCTTCTACTTCAGGTGCACAAATCATTGTTTCTTCTGGTGTTCAATCTCCACATAATTGTCTCACACATCGTCGAATCGCTGCATGAAGAAAAACTCGAAATGGATCATTGCTATAGTTTAAGTTTCTATATTTTGTGCTTTCAAATAATGGGAAGCTTTTGGTTTTTTAATTTGAACTTTGAAGTTGTGAGCGTGTGGAAAATGGAAAAGTTCATCATGCGCTTGGTTAATTTGTAAATTAATAATTGTAATTATGTGTTAAGAAATTGTTGAATATATTGTTCTTTATGGCCAAAAGGGTCACTTGAAGTATGAGTTTAATTTTTAGGCAAATTGTTAAGTAAAATGTATGTACGTACTTTCTTTGGCCTAAGGGGTCGTAAAGACTTTGGGTTTGTTGTAGAATAAATCATATGGTCTACAATTGTTAATTTTTATATTGTGTTACAATATTTTTTTTAATTATTAACTGTTGTTTGGTCGAAAGCTAAGTAAAAGTTGATATATGATTATTGGGTCTCGCTAAGCAATGCTCTAAGGGTAATGGTTAAAGATTCCATTAATAGAAACATTGTCTTGAAAATACGAGTCTTTACTTGTTTCTTTACAATAATTACACTACATTTAGATGCAAACTTACTTATTTTAATACTTTAATCATATTATTTAGTTGAATTATATTCATCTGTCCTAAAATGAATCTTATAGTTTAAAATAAGTGGATTTAGTTGTTGAATGATTTTCTTTTACATGAACTAAAGTTAAAATCTACTCATTATGTAAGGAGCTAAAATGGTTATTTCAAGCCCTGAAGTTTGAATGGAAAAAATTAAAAACATATTATTTTTTAAATTGCTTATTAGTATACACCCCTACCTACCATATTAAATATTGTAGATACTCAAAATTTAATGCTAAGAATTGTTGTCGTAGGTTGTATAAACAAACTTTTTGATTTTATGTTTCTTTTTAAGCAAAGTATGTTAAATGTTTCTTTTTGATAGGGATATTGCATTTTATATGCAAGGGCCGAGGTTCGAACCTCAGACATTCCACTTTTTCACAATTAAATAGTTATGTGAGCTCTAACCATTAAACTATTTGAAAAAAAATCATATATCATATTAATATCAATCATGCATTACTTTTATGCAATATAGCAAGTTAATAAAATCATTAAGCTATTCTTTACAAAAAAAATCATTAAACTATATAACCTTCGTTCTAATCAGCAAAATTGTGAGATAGTTACTTTTGAGCCAAAGTCACCCAACAAGATATATTCATTAAAATTGTCGTATTACGTATGGTGGGCGGTGGCTGGCTTCCCAAAGGGAGATGTACACTTCACCTAATCATGCACAAAAATATATTTTTTAAAACTATTAGAGATTAATAGTTTTCATAATATGTTCTTTGCTTTTTTAGTCTTTCACGTGGTGGAAGTATATATGTAAGGGGGGTCGTAGTCAATCAATATTTAAAAGAGATAATAAATTAGAGGTCTAAAGTTAGTCCAAATCCTAACAAGAGTGTCTAAGACTAATAATATTGTAAACATTTCCTTTTTCAAAAGTTTCGAGTATTGGATATTTTATACATAAAATTTCATAACACAATAAAGGTTTCAAACATTTATATTTTGGGTTAATGGTGTTTTTGGTTCTTGTAATAATGTGAATTTCGGTTTTGATCCTTGTTAAAAAAAGTTTAGATAATTGCGAATTTCTATTTCGGTTTACGAACATTTATTTTTCGGTTGATACTGTTTTTCTAGGTTTTAATGTTGGAAGATTGATGAGTGTGATGTTGAAGAAGATGAAGTGAAAGAAAGAAGATGAAGAAAAGAAAATCATTAAGCCTTTTTAATTTTAATTCATAAATAAGTTAGGTGACTGGATAAAGAAAAAATGAAAAAAGAAATTAGTTACACAATCAACGTGACAAGTGGTTAGATTATGCTGACATATTTAAATGAGGGATCTAAAATAGAAAAATTTAAAATTACAAGTACAAAATCTAAACGTTTTTTTTTATGAGAACTAAAACCGAAATTCGCTAATATGACCAAAAGCATTTATTTTAGAAATTTCTGAAATATGGGAAAGTACACCATGCCCTGACATATCACCACCACTGTTCCACAAATTGAGTGTTAACTCTGAGGTAAACTTGATTTTTGGTGAAATCAAAATGTTTGACGAGTTTGACTCGAGTGAACTTGGTCAAACTCGTGCGAGTCAAACTCGTGGAAACTCGATCGAGTTTAGTCAAAAAAAATTAAGAAAAATTGGCCCATTTTTTTGACCCATTTTATTTCAAAGCCCAATTCCTTTACCTTAAGCCCAAAGACTGAATAATGGCTTTTACGTAACATGTTGTTTGGCTTCCTGAAATGAAACGTTTCTTTTTCTTTCTTCTCTAAGTTCTCAAACCATGAACAAGGAAGCACATACCAGTTAGGGTTACGGGGGTGGAAGGAAAACTATTCTGATTCTGACGCCGGCTAGAGTTGTTGTTGTGGTGTTTATTCTCAATTGTGGTAGAACCGTAAAAAAAAGGCATATTTTCTTATTTCAACGGAAAAAATATAACTTCAAAAATCAAAAGGTACTTATATCATCAAAGTTCCAGACTCTAATTTTCCTTTCCTTTATTCTTTCTTTTATCATCAAAGCTTCAAAAGGACTGATATTGGATGGAAATATGGAACATATGTCAATGGTGATGCTAGAAAAGTAAAATGTAGTTTTTGCCAAAAAGTCATCTCTGCTGGAAATTATATATTCAAGCATCATCTTGCAGGGACTAGCAATGATTCTGAACCTTGGGCACTAGTGTCAAATGAAGCAAAAATGTTAATGTTGAAATGGGTTTATGCTACTGAAGAGGTTGCAGAGAAGAAACGAAAAATGGCTGAAATTACTCAGGGTAATGTAACTTTAAATCCAACATTTGAATTCAAAGTATCTCAACCTCAGTTAAAAGGAAAGGGTAAAGCTAGAGATTTTGGGGTTCAAACCAAAATTGATGCTATTGTTAAAAAAAACCCTTAAAGGTGAAGGCATATGATGTTGCCGAGTTTTCTACACAAGTGCGGTTACATTTAATTGTATAAAAAATCATGCCTTTGCAAAAATGTGTGTGAAACAATTGAAAAATATGGAGCCGACTACAAACCTCCTAGTTATCGTGATACCAGTGATAAATTATTGGTAAGAGCAGTAGATCGAACTAATGAATTTGGTGCAAAATTTAAGGAAGAGTGAAAGATAACAGTCTGTTCAATCATGTCCGATGGGTGGACAAATAGGAAAAAAAACGTTCAATTTGCAACTTTACGGTTAACAGTCCTGAGGGGACAGTTTTTCTATATTCATTGGACACTTGTGATAATTTCAAAACAACTGGTAAAGTTTTTAAGATGTTAGATGATGTTGTAAGAGAGGATAATGTGATCAAAGTAGTTACCGATAATGCTGCAAATTGCAAAGCTGGTGGGGAATTGTTGATGTTGAAGTGAACAAAGTTGTTTTGGACTCCTTGTGCTGCCCATTGTATCAATTTGATGTTTGAGGATTTTGAAAAAGAGACGATAATTCACAATATCACTATAAAGAATGCAAGAATGTTCACTTCTTATATTTACAATAGAGCCATGTTAATTACCATGGTGAGGAAGTTCACAAATGGGAGAGATTTGATTTGGCCTGCTTTGACAAGATTTGTCACTACATATTTGAATATTGGTTGTCTCAATGATTTCAACTCATCATTGATTAATATGTTTGATTCGAATGATTGGAAGTCTAGTAGGTTTGCAACTACAGAAGAGGGGGAAAAATGATATATGGTATCTTGGATCAATGTTTTTGGAAAATTATTGTTGTATGCCTCAAAACTACAACTCCTCTAATGGATGTACTTCATTTAGTGGATTCGGATGAAAAACCCGCCATGGGTTACATTTATAAGGTGATGGATGCTTGCAAAAAACAGATTCAAAACAACTTAAACAATGTTCAAAAATAGTAAGTTTACATAATTTTGTCTTGTTTAAACTTTAATTATTATATATGTGATAGCTGGTACTGTTTGATATTATTATGTATGATGGTTAATAGTTATTTATTTTTATTGTATTTGTAGTTATGAATCTGTATGTAAAATTATTGATGAACGTTGGAAGAGCTAGCTCCATAGGCCATTGCATGCAGCTGGATATTAACTTAATCCTCAAATTCACTTTGGCCCTAATTATGAGGGTGATTATATTGACATTAAAAATGACACGTTTTTGGTAATATCAAAGTTGGTAAGTGATGCTGCAGAGAGGGAAAAGATAAATATGCAACTTGTAGACTTTCATTTTTCCAGAGGGCCTCTTTTTGGTTCCGAATATGCAAAGCAAGCTATGGGAAATATGCATCCAGGACAATGGTGAGAGATGCATGGAGATTATACATCAGAGCTAAAGATGTTTACTGTTCAAATTTTAAGCTTGACATATAGCTCTTCTGGATGTGAACGTAATTGGAGTGCATTTGAAATGGTAATTGACTAAAATAGCTTGAATTTCTTTATAGTTTTTAATTTTTACATTCCTATGTTAGTGTAGTTTATACTTTATAGTTTTTAAATTTGGTTATGTTTTGTTTTTCAAGGTTCATACAAAAAAAAAAAAAGAACCGGTTGTGCCAACATAAAATGAATGATTTGGTTTATGTGATGACCAATAGGAGGTTAACAAGGAAAGAAACAAGAAAGAGGGAACAATTTGAAATTGTTGATATTGAATCCGATGATGAGTTTCTAACTAGTAGCAGTGTTGGTCTTGATAATAATGATGATGGTGAGAATGTGCATGTGCATATTAATATTGATGTGAGTGGAAGCCATGTATTTGGTTATAATATTGAAGACCCTTTAGCATAAACTTCATCAACAACATGCAAGCTACAACAACCGTCTTCAACATAAACTTCATTGATTTTTCTTCATTTTTGGTTTTCAACAATCTCATTTTCATGTTCATAATTTCCATATCCTTTTTCCCACAATCAACACACTTAATTTTCATATCATGTATCTCTGATACATTCTATCTTGGTGCTCCAATTTCGGTTTGAGTTTCACTGGGTGTTAGCCACTTCATGACATTATGTATTGTACCATTCAATCTTGACAACCACAAAATTTCCACCATATATTTGGCCCCCTTTTTTACTTACTATACATATTACACATTGCTTCGGACACCAATAATTTGAAATCTCACCATTGTTGTGCTAAACACTTGAACTGAATGATCTAGAGTTATACTCACATGAACCACATAAGATCTAAAAAATGGTGTGTTGTGCCCATCAATATGTCATATCAGACACTTAACTACCACATCATCGTTTTTGTAACGTTTGGTTAAAAACATAACTAAATTGAAAATATATACAAACTTAAACGATTCATGTAAACAATTTAACTTACAAACTTAAACGACTCATGTAAACAATTTAACTTAAAAGATTTAAGATTTATCAGTTACAAATCTGAAACTTAAACGACCTCGAATACAATTTAGTAGATTAATTTAGGGCTAAATATGTTTTTGGTCCCTACATTTTGCTCTTCTTTGACAAATAGTCCTTACATTTCAATAAATGTTTTTAAAATCCCTACATTTTTCCTCCGTTTGCACAAATAGTCTCTGCTGTAAAAAAATTAACGAAAAGCTGACGTGGCAGCTAGTGGACCCCATTTTTTAAGGGTTAAGTATGTTTTTGATTCTCATATTTTGTGTGACTTTGAAGAATAGTCCTTACATTTCAATAAATGTTTTTAAAATCCTTACATTTTTCCATCGTTAACAAAATTGGTCCCTGTCGTCAATTTTCACTGACCGGACAAACAGAACATACCGCATAGATGTCGCGAAGGACATTTTAGTAATTTCCAATAAAGTGCATGTGCATAATTCACCTTTACCCAAAACTTTACACACAAAAATTCCAACTTTAACTCCGATCTTGTCCTCACAGTCGTTGTCACTTGCAGTTTGAATGACTCCCTAATAGCGTGAGGGAAAAAAGGACGTCGTCGGCAACGACAAGAGAGAGAACAGATATGAGCAAATTAATGGTGAAGAGGACGATGGTGGTTGAGGATGAGTGTGTGAGGTTGATGGTGGTTTGGGAAAAATAGAGAAAACGCGGAGAGAGAATGAAGACGAGAGAGAAGGTTCAGCTGAAAAATCAATTATGTCCCTGCACTTTATTGTAAATTACTAAAATGTTCTTGGTGGCATCTATGTGGCATGTTCCGTTTGTCCGGTCAGCGAAAATGGACAACAAGGACCAATTTTGTTAACGGTGAAAAAATGTAGGGATTTTAAAAACATTTATTGAAATGTAAGGACTATTGTTCAAAGTCACGCAAAATATAAGAATCAAAAACATATTTAACCCTAAAAAAATGGGGTCCACTAGCTGCCACGTCAGCTTCTCGTGAATTATTTGACAGCAGGGACTATTTGTGCTAACGGAAGAAAAATATAGGGATTTTAAAAACATTTATTGAAATGTAAGGATTATTTGTCAAAGGAGGGCAGAATGTAAGGACCAAAAACATATTTAACCCATTAATTTATAAACAAGTTATTTAACAAAAGGGTTAAATATGTTTTTGATCCCTATAAATATACCAACTTTTCATTTTAGTCCCTTTAAAATTTTCCTTCAATTTTTAGTCCCTATAAAATTTTCAATCACCACTTTTGGTCCATATTTTTAAGTTAATTTTTGTATTTTTTTAATGAAATTATGCAGAAATGTGTATAATATTGTAAAAATAATTCCCCAAAATAATTAGGATTTTTTAACAAAACATAAATTAATTATGAATTTTTAACCGTCAAAAATATAAAAATTCATATTAAATTCATCTTTTGTTCAAAAATTCTAATTTTTTTTGGGAGAAATTCTTATAATATTATAAATTTTTCTGCAACATTTTATTAAAAAATATGAATTATATATATGAATTTACTTTAAAAGAGGGACCAAAAGTGAAGATGGAGAATTTTTTAGAAACTAAATATAGAAGGAAAATTTTAAAGAGATTAAAACGAAAAATTGGTATATTTATAACGATAAAAAACATATTTAACGCAACCAATGATTAAAATATAAAAAAGTTTTTCACAAGTTCAATACCTACTGGTATTAATACAGAGAACCAGCTTCCCAAATTCCCAAAACCCTAACACTAAAACCTCACACCCCTTTCTCCACTCACCTCCGCAATGGCTATGTACACCGCTCTCCGTCGCGCCACCGCCGCCGCCGCCGCACTCCCTCTCCTCTCTCGCCGTGCAGCTGCAACTTCCTCCAGAACCTTCCACAGTGCAATCGCCGTTAACCTCCTTCACAAAGAAACCACTCATTTTGTACCCTCTCGTAGCTTCGCCTATGGCGTTTTAGCCAAAACCCCCGAAGATGATACTCTCCTTCGAGTTCTTGACAGTGAAATCGATTGTGCTCTTGAGGATAATCAAACCGTTGGAGCAAACGTAAATTTTTTCTTACCCTTTTGTTTTTAAGTTTTTTTTTTTTTTTTTTTTACTATTAGTGTTTTATGATTGTAATTTTCTTTGAAGATTGTTTATTTTTCTTCAGATTTGCGTTTTATTTTATGAAAGTTTCAATTTTTTTTTTGTTGGGTTAGTGAGTTTATTTGATAAAAGTTATGTATGCTTGTGAATTGAATTTTCCCCCTTTTGTGAGGTTTTGTTTTTATTAGTGGATTTTAACAGAATCTTTTGTATGATAATGCTTGTTAATTGTTATAGGGTTGTTATTGTTTTTTATAGCTGTGGTGATTGTTACCGACTCTGTAGTTGCGTGTCCGGTATCTGACTCGTGTCATTAACACATGACACACCGACACAACTCGGTACTTCATAGGTTACCCTTGTTGTCAAATGTGGATCACATGACACATGTAATCACATTTAACCACGACATTTTCTCAAATTATTATTGGTTTCAATGTGTTAGTGTCAGTGCTTCATAGGTTACTCGTGTTGGTGTTGTGAAATGTGGATCGGAGTTTATAGTAGTTTGTTCAAATTTCAGACCTACAGTGCTACAGCGCCTAGGGGGTGGAAATGGGCTAGGCCAGGCCGGGCTTTGTATGGCCTAAGTCTGGCCTACTTCAAAAATTATAGGCCCGAGCCTGGCCTATTACCCATCATAGGCTCATTTTCGAGGTGTGGCCTGACCTTTTTAAAGGCCTGATGAAGCCTGGAAGACTATTTAAAAGCCTATTTTATGCTAAGGCCCGGCAACACATGTAAGCCTACTCCTAAATAGGCCAAAACTTATTAAGGCCTAAAACACACAAATATGTTTGCTACTAAATAATGAATTCTTACGAAGGTCTAATCACACCAATATATCAGCTACTAAATAACCAATCATATGAAGGCTTGTGTTTAAGGAAAAAAATTCAAAAATATCAATAATGGAAGATATATTATGTATAAAAAGCTTAATAGGCCGGCCTGACGGGCTTAATAGGCTTTTTTGCAAGCCTTAGTCTGACCTGTTTAATTAAACAGGCCTTGTAAAAAGCTTGAGCCTGGCCTTGTTAATAAACGAGTTGGGCCGAGCTAGCCTTTAAATAGGCTAGGCTGTAGGCCCTGTCGGACGGTCTGGCCTGTTCCCACCCCGCCACTATTTGACAACACTTTGTACTAAATACGTTTCACATAGCAATAGTGATTCGTTCAAATTCTGCTACACTGTATAGTGTTATATCACTGCTATAGCCGATATTTGACAACACTGCTTGTTTATGATTTCCACCGAAAAAATGATTTTGGTTGAATGTAGCTCAAAGTTTGCATTTAGTTGATGTAAATAAAGTGGAATAGTTGAAGACCTCAATTGTGTTGTGTGTCTGGGTAATTTTTTTTTCTTATTTTGTCCTGAACTAGTAACAGCACAAGATTTGTCTTTTGTAGTCTGGGTTTGTTGTTTTCTTTTGCTACTCATTTGGTTTATAAGCTTAGCTTAACAAGTGTCATTAATATTCTATCGGTATCATAGATTTGCACCACAATGTGAGTCCTCATAACTGCCATGGTTGTTCATTTTTGCTTTTAAGTTATTGATCTTTTAGTGGTCAAAAATACATACCACTCCAGAATGAAAGATACGAAAAAATGTTGGTTGAAAAGTTGAAGTACATCAACTTTTTTCAACTACCATTTTTGTTTATATTTCACTCCGTATGTTTAAATGACCTATTTTATAAATCTGGCTTATTCTTCTCCGTCTTAGATTCTTTGTCTGTATTTTTCAATTATTTGTGCGGAGGATTTGATAAAATTTAGATACCAGTTGTCAAAACACGCTATATTTTGACTGGATTTGTAAACCTTTTATCCATGTAAATTGCTCATTCAAATATTGTTTATTGCTCTGGCATCATTGAGGGTCTGCTTGCTCTGGCATCTTTGAGGGTCTGTTTCAAGATCAGTCTGGTGTTATATTTGGTACCATGGTGCTGGTGGCTTTGCACCTTTGCCGAAAGCGCGGAACCACTATGGTTTTGTGCAAAACCATAGTGGCTCACCGTGGTTTGGGCAAATCCAGTGATGCCAACCATTCTTTGATTTGCTGCTATGAAATGTATTTTCCTTGTGGATTTGAATATCTCTTGTATTGATAAACCTTTTTAATAGTTTGAAAGTTGAAACATTGTATAAAACTGAGAAAACATCATATTATCATCTGCAGATTATCTTTGGTATAAGAATATGCATGAGAATTATTATTAACTTTGATCGTCATTTATTATAACTTTGAGTGTCATATACTGATGATTGGGACTTGGAATTCTGTATTCTAGCTGCAAAATTTAAGTTAGAAAAAGATTCCCTTGTAGATCTGTCCCACAATTGGCCTTTTTCAGAGGTCAGGATTAACACAGCGATTATCATATGAAAATTTATGTCAACACATTTGCTTTTGATATTAACTGTCATTTTAAGTTCACTTGTCACTTTTGTGTAACTTTTCCAGCTTGATTTTCCTGGTGATTTTCCTTTTGAGATTGAGGATAACCCTGGAGAAAGAACTATTCAACTAAAAAGACAATTTCAAGATGAAACTATCACAGTTCAAGTTGACATTCCTAACGTGGCACCTCAAGAGAGTGAGGATGAGGCTGACCCCGAGAAGATTGAGAATGAGAATAATAGCGAATCTAGTATTCCCTTAGTTGTGACTGTTTTCAAAGGAAATGGAGTGTGTATGGAGTTTGGGGTGACTGCTTTCCCTGATGAGGTTGTGATTGATAGCTTGTCCATAAAGAATCCGGATGAATCTGAAGACCAGCTGGTATATGAGGGACCTGAGTTCACGTAAGCATTTAGCAACTGTCATTTAATTTTATCATATGATAACGTCTCTATTACAGTTTCTGAATGTTTTTGTTCTTTTTATACAGTGATTTGGATGAAAACCTGCAGAAGGCTTTTCTCAAGTATCTCGATATCCGAGGGATAAATCCCAACACAACCAACTTTTTGCAGGAATACATGTTCAACAAGGACAACAAGGAATACTTGGGGTGGCTGAAGAAACTGAAGAGCTTCATTGAGAAATGAATGTGAAAAAGAAATGCTTTATATAACTATTGAGATTATGAAATGAGAAATGTTGATGATGCCCTTGATTTTAGTTTTAAATGCATGTTATGTCCTGTAATATGATCTGATGGTTACTTGAGGATGCTAATAATTTTTGAAAACTTGGATTGTTCAGACTGTGATGTTTATAATTTTATTCTACCCTTCAATCAATACAAGAGTCTATAGATAGGTCTCATTTGTTTATGTTTACTCTTCATGTAAAATCTCTTTTTGATAAGGGGGGAAATTCATTCTCCTTGTGAATTGTGACAATCATTGAATTGCAGTTTTCAAGACTTAAACAGATCAATGCAGCTTTGAAGACTTAAACAATAGAGGTCACACTGATATGTGAGTGCAGGTTGGTTGTTTTTTGCTGATTAATATTTGATACCATAGAGTAAGTAAATAATTATATAGTCATAATGAAATGCTGCCATTACAAGTCCTAAAGGTTAATAAAGTAGTCAATACAATACCTTGGTTAGGTATTAAACAAAGAAGTAGTTAAGTAAATCAAAACATAGTCAATTTAATCACTGTGTGAAGCGAGACTTCCTTCTCCTGTGATGCTCTCCTTCCATAATTTCACCTTCCACACTTCCATCTTGCACTATGCATAGTGCTTGAGTTAAGTGATTATAAAGCTCCGTTCCATCAATAAGCAACTGTTTATCAAAGACAGCCTGAAGAATCTCAGCAACTCTATGGCACCTCCCCTATAAAAGAGATTAACAAATTTTAAGTAATAATAACAATAGTAAAAATTGGACAACATATGCATTGCTTAGGTCTAAACACTTACCTCCCACACCGACTCAGACATCGGACAAATAGAAGGGCCTTCGCCACTAGTAGCAGGGCATTCACTTTCCATGATGGGAGTTTGATGTATTGAAGTTGTATCTGGATATGCAAGTTCACGCACTTTGCTCTTCAAAGTAATTTTGCCAACAACGTCAAGTTCTTGAAATCGCTTCAACAATACATCCCATTCATGCGCCAAATCTTCCTCAGAAGGGGCTTTGTCAATAATAGAAGGGCTTTCACCTTCAATGAGCAGAGGTTGAGACATTGAAGTTGTGTCTACAAATGCAAGTTCTTCAAACTAATTTTACCAACAACGTTAAGTTTTCGAAATCTCTGTAACAGTGCATCCCACTCAAGCACAAAGTCTTCCTCTTTCACTTTGTTTGTCTCTTTCTCTAGATGTTCACCAAAGTTTGATCTCCTCCAATGTATATAGACTGCCGACAATGGAATGGCTACCCCCGTACTACTATATCGAGCAAGTTCACAAGCATAAGGTAAACCATATGTAGTTCTAACTTTACAGTCACAAATAGAATTGTCAGCACCTATAGAGTTCACTTTATCATACTCATCAGTGATATGATTTAGTGCATTCATTGATACAAATCCCCTCAATCTCCCGTACACAGGAATATTATGTTTGTGTAGCACTACGGTATTGCTTCTTGATATGTCCGCAAGCGTACGAAAATATCGGTTTTAGTATAAATGGTTGTCGAATCCTCAGAGACCAATGTCAAGTACCGTAATTAATTGTTACGTTGTTTATCTAAGGCGATTATAAATGAAATGGGGTGAAAGACTTAGTAAATTGAATTGTTCTAATTAATTGATAAATGAGCGGCCGGAATATAGCTTGTGCCAACTGTTGGTATCTGCTGAGTAGCGTGTGTTTTTATAGCAGGAAAATATTTTCATACGTAAAAAGGATTAAATTAAAAAGTGGTCGCCTCGCTTTCGCGATCACGACACAAAGCTTTTGACCTTATAATATATTCGACCGCTTTCGCGTGTACGTCTTATAACGTCAAAATTCCTTTAATTTCAAGATAATCAAGTTTCGTTTGAAAAGTTATTTTTAGTATAATTTTTAATTTAAAGAAATCAGCCTACTTTCACAATACTGACTTCGCATTTTAAACTCGCAATCATCGGCTTTCGCGTGTACGACTCAGCGTTTAAAATAGCGTTTCTGAAAATTAGGAATGTCAAAATTATTTTAAGAAAATGCTATTGCTAAGTTACTAAAATAATTCCTGATTAATCTACAGACAGATGCTAGTTTCGTTCTTTCAATACGAAACAAATATCATGCTTTTTCAGTTTTCGCTGTAAAAATTCATCGTTAAAAATCAGATTAATCAGGCATAAAAAATAATTCCTGCTATAAACTTCAATCATACTTTTCAGCTAAACACCATTGGTACGACAATTACTACATTCCGGACACTTCTAAAAAATACTACTCAGTCATGGTAACTATACTAAACAGAGCTTCATTCATAACATTCATGGAATTTAAAAAGGAGTAAAACATGAGTAATAATAGGCAGAACCTGTGTTTTATGGATGCTGGAGCAACACTCTGATTTGAATTAAGCAGTAAAAAGTGTAATAGAAAAGAAACAGCCCACACAAATCAGCGCTAAATCAGTTGGAATTGGGAATTCATGACTGTTGAATTAATATTGCAATGTAACAAGGTTCTTTGAATCAAAAATAAACTAATAAGATGCAATTACAAGAAAAAGTACTTTTTGAATGTCCAAAAATGCTTCCTAAAAAATCCCCTCCTCTGATTTCTGGTTCTTGGACCTATTTATAAGCCAAAACCCTTTAACAACGTGGTCTGATCGTGTATCTCTGCAGGTGGAGAGAGTGGGAGGAAAATCTGGGAAAACCGTTTCTGGGAGGGGAGACCGATTCTCCCGAACCCGTGACGGGCGTCACAGGGTGTGACGGTCTTCACGTCACGGGTGGTGTCGACCATGTCAGGTTGAAAGGTGACGGTGAACCCGTCACAGGGTGTGACGGCCGTCACTCTGAAGCTCAGTAATTCATGACTTGTTCCTTTCTTCGTTTTCTCGCCGAATTTCGTCGTTTCTGCGCATGGAGGCCTCTATTGCTGTGTACCTGAATCAAAACCATACAACCCAGCATAACATAGGCAAAACAAGAGAATTTAGATCAAAACTGTACACAAAACGAGCTGAAATGATGTGCTGTTTCACATGTTATCACTTCTCCCGAATGAAGCCTGTATTGCATTGTGTTGTAGTACAAGCATATTATTGATTGCATCCGAACATTCACACATGTCGCCACTTTTATCTTGCATCCATGACTTCCAAGAACGACGTATAGACCTAACCCTAATAAAAATTATAGAGGATTACATCAGATTCAAAACACAATATATTTTCATCTAAGCATAACAAGTTTATATGTTAGTTTAAGCATACCTGTTTGCTGTTATATTTCCTAGATGCATCACTTGGTCAGTCCATGCTGAGATAAACTTTTCCTTGTGAGGAATCAACCATATATTTTTCGCATATTCCACAAAAATAGGTTAATCTGCGCATACTTCCTCAAAATGATGCAAGCGCTGCACATACTCAACCACATCAGGTGAATCAATAAGATCACTCCATGCATCAAGCACTTTTACATGTTTCTCCTTCATAGACACCAATGTCTTGCATTTTTGCCTAGGATTCATGGACATGTGATATCGACATAGCAACTTATGTGAACTTGGAAAAACAAATTCAACCGCGTTCATCAAAACAGGGTTTTTGTCAGTCGCAATAACTTGAGAAATTGAACCCTCTCTCAAAAACAATCCTCTTAACTTCTGTAACGCCCATGTGAAGTTATCTAGTCCCTCAGAATCCAAAAATGAAAATGCCACAGAAAATGTCAACTTTGTTGAAGTAACACCAGCGATTTCAAGTAGTGGCAAACGAAACCTATTGGTTTATATGTGCAGCCAATGACCAAGACAAAGTGAAATTTGTTCAACAAACATATTGCATCTGGATGTGTCCAAAATATATATTTCAATGTATCTGAATTTTCATGTCTTCTATGCCAAACACATACTGCTCACTTTGTAACAATGTTATTAGATCTTGCATCTCCATTGCAGGATCTTCATTGGGTTCTTTTGATGTCAGTAGTGGGTGTCTTGGCAGCAGGTATTCCATGTTACTAATTAGATACTTTTACGCTCCTGTTAAATGACAAGCATATAAATAATTCATGAGTCTTTCAACTATTTGTCATGGTTGTGAATTGATATCCCTTGAAGAAGAAAACAAGGACGCACAAACAATATTCTTATGCTTATTATTACTAATGTTACAAACGTTTTGGTAAAATCAGTAATGGATTTCATTTTGACAAGATGCAATATTTGGATTCGACGATTTCATGGACACCCAATTTTCCCTACATCTGCGTTAATTACATCTAAAATTGTGGTTAATTCAGTGGAGTATATGATAATTTATATCAAGTTGAAAATTGTGGTTAATCATATAGTCGAGTTAACCATTCAGGTGCAGAGTTTATGTGCTAACCATAAACAAATGAGAGTAAGACACAAAAGATATGTTGAAGGTGGCATTGCGGTTGAACGGGAGGCCACTCTCTTCTCTCCCTCTAACTCGCTACACACACCAAAAGCTCCTTCGCTTTTTCTCAATGCCGAACTCTGTTGTTCCATCAATTTTGACTTTGAATTGAATTAACCATCTACTCAATTGAATTAACCACATTTTTAACTTTTTTTTTTAATAAGTCAAACTAGTCCACCGAAACTGGCACCAAAGAAAATCGAACTTGAGACATTGGGAGGAGCAGCTCCAAGGTCTCAATATAACACCACTAGACTAGACCAACCCAAGAGGTTTGTAAACATATTTTTGATGTAATTAATCAAGTGGCCTAGATGTTTGAAAAACTGGGTGTTTGAATATCACTATTATAAAAATTAGGGTTAATATACGTTTATACCTATATAATTTTGTTTAGATTCCAACCATGTGATATGAAAATTATTTGATTTTGGACTTTAATGAATTTTGACCGTACAAAATCCATGATATGGAAAGGGGTAAACCGAAATTCGCTCAAATTATAAGGAACGAAAATATCTTAAATTTTAAAATTTGATGTCATAAAAGGGTAAACCAGATATCGCTAATATTACAAAGGTAAACATATATAAACCTTAAAAATTAATAATGCAATAAGTTGAAAAAAATAGCAAGCTAAGAAAAGTAGGTGTCTAGAAAAATTAGCGATGTAATAAGTTAAAAAATTTCCAACCTTTTCCAACAAAGCTAGTGTATTCAATTGCAGGATTCTGTTAGATGATGCTAGAGGGAAAATTTCACCGGAAACTCGTTTCTAAGCTACAACAACAAGAGCAACATTTGCATGAACAGTGGCGTTGCCAGGAACCTGAACCAGGGGGTTCATAACTTGAAATCGTTGAATAATCAACTCATTATCAACCTTTTTGAACACATCTCTCTCAATGTAAGGTGCAAAAACATAATTCTAGGGGTTCAAAGTACAAATAATATGGAGGTATATGTGCAATTTTATTAAGTTCAGAGGGTTCACTTGAACCCCTCACTACTATGTAGCTCCGCCCCTGTGCATGAATAGTTGAAAGATCAATGCAAAACAAAAAAGCATAGAAATTTGTACATAGGTTCGGGAACGGAAACATACCGGAGCGCCGTGACATGCCGCCGTGAAGGAATGTGTTCGTTGGGATCTGCCTTTTTGGGGTACAATTTAGGTTTATATCAAATTGAGTGATTTGTAATTTAAGGCGCGCTTTTTCTTCTGTTCATCAATTTTATGGCGCGCTTTTTTTGTTGTAAATTAGATAACTTTTTATTACATAGATAATTTATTTAAAAGATAAAAATATTCATTTCTATTTTCAATTTAATAAATATATTTTTAATAAAATAATAACGAGTAATTACCCAACTCCGTCCTTAAATTTTCACAAATCAGTCAAATTCGTCCCTGAATTTTTCGAAATATCTATTTAATCATTGGATTTTCAATATGTCAGTCAAAATGGTCCCTCCGTTAAGTTGGCATGTTAACGGAGGTGACGTGTACTGTTAACCTCTTACGAGGCATACCACGTCAGATGCCACGCAAGCAAGGACTAATTTGGTCGAAAATGATGAAATTACCAAGGACCAAATTGATGGATTTTCAGAAAATTGCAAAATGCCTAACATATCTTTTTTCCCAACGTCTCTTTCTCATGAACGACTCTTTCTTCCCCAAATATATAAATTTGGAATCCTAAACCCTAAATCCCCAAAATTTCTTTCATGAATTGATGACAAAGTTCTTCCCCAACTCAAAAAACTTAAGACCCTAATTTTTTTTGATTGAATTCGAAATCCAAAAATCAGTGGTTATTTTTCAAGCTTTGGTGTTCAAAAATGATGGGTGGTGGACGTATGGGCAAAAACAGCTACAACAGTCGGTCTTCATCTTCAAGCTCTATGTACAATGATGATGTGAGAGTGCTTCAATGTTGGTGTCATAGAATTTTAAAAACAAGGTTGTTTTAAAAACAATGGTTCTGATCATGGAAGAAATGTAAGGTTGATGGAGAAGCCTAAGGATAGTGGCAGAGAAGAGTTGTGGAGGACAAGGTTGATGAATACAGTTAATTGTGTAGGAAGTGAGCTTAGGTTGATTAAGATATTGATAGGAGTAATGTGTTTGATTGAGTTGTTTAAAATGTTATTGTATTGTGTCAAGTCTGTGTAATGTTGTATTGAAAAAAGGTTGTCAATGAATGAAATCATCCTTTCTGTCAAAATATTTCCTTCAAATTGGTCCTTCTATTATTTGTCTATCCATCATATCGATCCCCGAATTAGTAAAAATACTATCAAATAAGTCCTTGAATTTTCACAACAGAGATCATTGTGATCCTTGGTGCATACATTTGTTGAACAATGTAAAAGGTAAAAAGACATACACTAATATTGTTGAAAATACCATCAAAAGTCATACATTGGATGTTCATAAGCCATTACATAGCCAAAAAAAGAACATTACATAGCCATCAAGTCATCAAGTCATTTGATGTTCTTAAGTCATTACATATTCAAAAGGTATTAATTAAACAAGTCCAAAAAGCATTAATTAAACGAGTTCAAAAGCATAATTTGAACATGCATCACTGCTTTGGGAATCATGGGATTGGAATAAAATCTATGTATTGGGGTTGAGTTGAAGCGGATGACCCGTAATTTTGATATGAAACTCTAATAACTCCAGGAGTAGTTGGATATTGTGGAGCAGGACCCCTCATTGGTGTTTGTTTATCTCTGTCATTTGAAATTACAGGTCCTCTCATGTCATATCTCCTTGTACTAATTCCCTGAAATAAAATCAATCAAACCAGACCTTAAATTATTACATTATCCATCAAATCAGTCCCTAAATTATCACAATAAGTATCAAATCGATCCTTATATATGGGGGTATAATTGGAAACACAAAAAATGAAACTGAAAAGTTAAACCTGCAATTTTAACTATTTCCATCAAATTAGTCCCTATACACGTGGCTGCCTTGTTGACACGTGTACATGACAACACAACATGCAAGAGGACACATCATCCTCACTAACAAACCTTTTGGACGGAGGGACCATTTTGATGGACGTCTGTAAAATTCAGGAACTAAATAGATATTTTAAAAAATTCGAGGACAAATTTGGCTGATTTGTGAAAATTCAAGGACGAAGTTGGGTAATTACTCAAATAATAAATTCTGGACTTACCAAGGGCCCATGTTCGACACCTACAGAGCAGAGGCCTAATCCTCTTCTACTACTTCAATGGCTTGCCTTGAATAATTCAATTTGTAACCGTCCAACAACTTCCAACGAGCGTTTGAAAACTCTTCAATGGGACACCGATCATAATGATTTCTATTCTTTCAAAAATAACTTTTAGGAAGGAACTTTGTCCCTCACCAATGAACTCCTTAACCACATAAGGTCTCCACGAATGCAAAAAAGTGAGGTTGAATTATGTAAGCTTTTTGTGGCTTTCTTTTTCTTTGGTTGAACAACCTTATTAGAATATGAGGTATACAGATTCTGATGCAGAGTCTGAGTGCAACAGATAAAATATATAACACAACAGATAATATATATATATATATATATATATATATATATATATATATATATATGGTTTTGCTAGAAGGCACTCATGAAAGTGTCTTTTATTATCCACTTTTTAGTTATAAGAAGCTTGCGAAAAGACAAAACACACACACACACACGCGCACACACACACACGCACACACACGCGCGCACACACACGCGCGCGCACACACACACAGAGAGAGAGAACAGACACCTAACAATTTTATACTGGTCCTTCGTACAATCTAGGACTAATCCAGTCCCCTTGCACTTTCAAGGGATGACACTATAATCACAAGTGATTACAAATTGTTCAAGGACATTTCCAATAGACTTCTCTGTGCTCAAGCACAACTGCAAGAGACTTATATGCTTTAAAACTCCTTTTATATGCAGTGAATTGAGAGACATTGGAGAAGAGTGCCAGCGTAAATAGAGACTTTGAGAAGCTTTGATCATGAACAATGGCCATTTCTCTGATATAGATAAACTCGTTGGAAAGCACTTTGAATTTCCTTTGCTGAATGTAGAATTATCCGTTGCTTTTGTCGTTGGAAAGCACTTTGAATTTCCTTTGCTGAATGTACACGCAGATGGAAGAAGATGAGATAACTTCTCTACTAGATGCTGTGATAGAGACAACTCACATAATAAGACGAAAGCTTACGTGGATTCTGTGTCCCACGGATCCAAGTAGCTTGTCAGATTATGTGGAGGTCACTCCCTAGCTTATGTGAGACTTCCTTCTACTAAGAATGTTGACTTCTGGTTGATCTTCCTTCATAGTCTTCTAAGCTTCCCAATCCCTTTATGATGCTCTTCATATGTTCCTTCTTCATGATAAGGCGATTCTGCACACTTGAACATATGTTAGTATACCAATTGTTCTTCAATACTTTGTTATCATCAAAACCTAAGAGAACTTGTATGAACCATTCTTGTTTTAACAAAGTTAACTCACGTTGACACTTTTAAGACCGGTTCAATCACTTTTTAATCCGCTAACACTTATGCGGGCCTGACGTCTCTCCAAACCTAACGTGATAGTTTCCCATCATAGGGTGATTAAGCCATTACCAAGGAGCTAATTCATTTAGAACTCAATTGACTGCTTGGCTCAACATTATAACACATAGGGCTTTAACACTACTACAACGCTTCGCTAACTCGAAGCGCTTCGTTATGAGAATTTAACTTTGCAAACGCTCGACTAAGTCTTGAACCTTTGCGCGTTCGCTTTCTCAGTAGCAAAAGCGCTTTTCGTTGCCCCTTAAGTATAAGGACAAGAAAAATATTTTTTGTTTAATTGCTCCCGCTTCCTCGCATCCGCACTCGTCAAGCCAACTTTGCTTTTTGGGAGGTTAAACTTTGATTGAAGCGGACATTAAAATGACAACATCAAAGATTTATATATTATTATACGGTCACGATTATCTCAGACTGCGTTCCGGAAAAAGTGGCCTACTTGGAATGAAAGAAAGGGCGAGCACTCTTGTGTTTCAACCCCATTATCACTATAATTTGAATTATTGTGGGGCATAATGTACTTACAGCCTATACGATTAGCAAGTGAATGGGGCCAGTGCGTGGCCAACCAAACAGTTCTTCAAGGCATTTCTCGCCTTCACCCCCTAAACTAAATAGGAATCGGGGTACTTTACAAAAAGGGGGTAATTGCTTCGCACCGGACTATGATAGCCCTTGAGAATGTCAGTTCCATTCGCAAAGCCCAATTCAAAAGTGAGTAGACCGAACTACATGCTTATGTGAGATTCTTTCATATCGCTTGTTCATCTTGTTTCGAGTACTCGACGAAATAATAACATAAGAGAAAAGATTGGACAATTGAGTCCACTTCGATATCACACCTATTTGAGTAGGGAGTTCCTCCTTTTATTCTAACCTTGCTTGGGAAGGAAGATTCTCTCGGATAGCCTTTTTTTGCGTTTAGGCATGCCCATATTCAGCGACCTACTGGATGTTGGATTAAAAAAGGAATAAACAACACCTCCATAACGTATGAATATATTGGGCATAACTTGTGGGAGTTAACTCCCGCTTAGTTAAGGGAATGAGTAATTTTGAAAGAGATAAGAGTAATTTTTCTTCGAGTTAATTCTTGTAGTATTTTGTGCACATAGCTACTTCGTTTTGTGGCGACACAAACATGGAACACGAGCAAAATATTAAATTATCAAGTTCCACGTAGTTTTGACTGACCGACACCTCCATGATCTTCGTTAACCTCAATAAACTTGAGAACGATTCGACTATGACTCAAATTCAATGGGTTTTGAACTCGCGCATCCTTCAATCAACTAAAAGAAGCTTACTTGATCCTAACTTAGCATGTCAACCGATTTTCATTAAGAAATTATTTATTTTTAGATGTAAATAATATCATATCATTATTTAATTTATCTATAATATATTTCATACATCGATGCTTTTATTAGGAGCCTACATAAACATATATGATAATTCATAAGAAAAAACATGCAGGCTAAAATTATATTGTGTTCATATCTTATCTCATGTTTATAAATCCTCTTGCAATTGGACATACAATCCTCTTATCATATTTAACTCTGTTATATATCTTCGTCTCATAAAATCAAGCTGAGCCTTAAGTCCACCCCCAATTGGAGAAACTTTAACTCCATAAGCTTAGTATCTAAGGTACTCATGGCGAAAAGAAAACTGGTACTTCCTTATTAAGGACCACTACCTATTAGCTAGCCTCGTTGAAGATAAAAAATAGGTACTTATTAAAGATGAGTTATACAAGCACTCACTTTTCCTTCACTTTTATGTGTGATTCTTAATACTTCATTCGATCTTATTTATAAAAAAATATTTAGGTCAATAAAAGTTGTGTATTTGATTCAAATTTTTAAACAAATAAATCATCTTTTATTGATCTAAATATTTCATGTAAATAAGACCTGCAGAAGTAAATTTGTATTAAAATAAATAAATGTTGTTGAAATGTAAAGATAGTGATTAATACATCTATCTAATAATTTTGATTGAAGTACTGAGTTGAAGAAATATAATGTTTATTTGATACTACTATTATTAAAAAGGAAAATGTTAACAATTTTTCTAAGGTACTTGTTAAGAAATTTAAAATGATTTTGTGAAAAAAAAAGAAATTTAAAATGAAAATTTTATCTTGAAAATTGTGCATTCAACATATTGAAACAACAAAAAGTAATTTTTGTTACTTCATCTGTTTTAAAATACATGGCGCAATTTTACAATATGTACTATTCACATAGCTTACTTTGACCATATTTTTTAATTAATTTATAAATACAAATGCTAACATGTATGATGTTGTTTGATTTGTCTCAATGAATATATTCAAAATATCAAATTTTTATAATTTTTTATTATATATATGGTCAAAGTTGTATATTGACATGTATGCAGCGGTTAAATGCGATATGTATTTTAGAATGGAGCGAGTATCAAAATTTCACCAATCATTTCTGATTATGAATAAATGATGTATAATAATGAGATCCGCGAAGACATCCATATAAAAAAAGAAATTTTAAATGCTCTAAGAAAATAAAATAAAATTGTACCGTCTTTTTCTCTATCTTAACTCTTGCTTATAATGTAAGACAATTATATTTTAGAATTTTTCTGTGCTACATTTTTCTCTTCGAAATTTCTTTGGTCAACCAATATACTTCATATGTTGTCAATTATAATAAATTTTGATTTTTAGGTTTATTAAATTAATGATGTATGTGGTCCATCATATAGATTATAAACATCATTAATTAAATAAAAACAAAAAAAATAAAATTTGGTATAATCGACAACGGAGGGTGTATGTAGTAGTATTTCGCTAACCTCTTCCTTTTACATTTTTCTTTCATAATTTTCTTAGTTTTCCTTTTATTAACTCAATTAAAAAAATTGGAGAAGATACTCTTCAATGAAAAACTGTAAAAAAAATTATGCCCTCATTAAATCTCAACGGTTAGTTACCCCTCTTCTTTTAGTAGAGGGTCATGATCACACACATGCGGGAAAAAATATGGGAGACAATTCCCTCCCAAATAAAAACACTTTCTTTAACAAACTTCTTTCAACATGTTCATGTAGGGGATCATTCTTTTTTTTTTAACAAAGCAAAATGATATATATTAACACAGAATTTTTTTTGCTTCCTAGCACAAGGAGTGCATAAAGAAGCAGAACAAAGTTACAACGGACAATCCTGGTAAAACAAAAAATAGAAAGAGCAATAAGTCAATCCTCAAACAAATAAGGGGTTGATGCTACCACAAATGGTAACCAAATAGAAAACACACATTTTTAGCTTTTAACCATCGAAGGGATGTAATTTTAACCTTTTCTAGAAGTTGCGTAACAAATTTAGCATTATTAGAGAAGAGCCTATGATTCCGTTCATTCCAAAGAACCAAATACAACATAACAAAATCAGATGTAAAAAAGACCGCCACGTAGTGAATCTTCTTGAAGAGTAAACAAACTGAAAAAAAAAATGACCCATAACATGTTGATGATCCACAAAATACACACCAACCCAAGTCTTACCATGTTAACAAAGAGAACCAAATGTAGGACAAATGAATTATTAAATGATTCGCTGAATCATTTTGGCCGCATCCTGAAACACACAATTGATAGTCAACAGTAATAATGCCGCGACATACCAAATTTTCCTTTGTAGACCATCTGTTGTGCAAAAGAGGCCACACACAAATAGAGACCTTCAAAGGGACACTTTTATGCCACACAACCTCCAATACAACATCATAGTAGTGCATCTTTTGTCTCATGAGTATTTGATACACACCACAAACTGTATAGTCATCACCCACATTCGGACTCCAAAAGAAAACATCAGATCTAGATTTCTGCAAGTTAACATTAGAAAGCAAAAATCTAACTTCCCCCATTAAATCCTCCTCCCAAACTAACAAACGGCGCCTCCACTCCAAGCATTCCCTTCTTCACCCCAATGTAAAGCATCACTTGAATTAATTTGATTGGTTTGTATTTAGGTAATTTAGAAGAGCAAACGATCACATCTTTCAACATAAATATTTTGTGATACACCAATTAGCTTTTGTTTTTCTTTTCTTGTGGTTAAATTTTGTCCTATGACTGTTGTAACTCCTTTAAATATATTCTAATACTCATTGTGTTGATTAGGATTTCTCGTTGATTTTAATATAATTTGATCTTGGGTTCTTGAAAAAAAAACTTCTTTATGCACACTATGCCTTATTAATTAAGATTCGAATTAATTAAAATAAAATTCATACGCGTTTTACAAAATTTATATTGGACTTTTTTATTTAATGATATCCATTTTTAAAATAGTATAACTCTCTAATAAGAAAATAATTTATTTGATAAATACTTGTGAAATACTAACAAATATGTATTAGATACTCTTTAAAGATTTAAAATGCCAAAATGGTAAATATCTATAAAAATTTATATTTAAATTAAAAATTAAATTATTTAACTTTTTTAAAGATTATAAATATTATTTTTTTTATCTAAAAAGAAAAATATTTTATTAATTCGAAATCGCTAAAACATCTCTATTCGTCATACTGTAAACAATTTTAACAAAGGAGTGTGTATATGATTCTTGTTGTGATTAGGGAGTTCCTGGTGCAATTTGAATCGCTTTAAGGCAAAATGTTATTCGATCCAAAATAAAAATCGCATGTAATTCGGTTCGGTTTAGATGACTATTCTAAAAAATTTGAACCGAACCGATCTAAATATATGTTGTTTAATTTGGATAGGTTTTTGGATATCCAAAATGCAAAATATTTTATTTTATTCTTACTTTTTTTTTAAGATATAGTTTTTTTATTAAACTTAATATTACACAAACATGGTAAAATAATAGGTTTGATGCAAAATATATTAAAAAAAATAGGATTATATTTTGAAAGTTACCGATTAATATTTAAACAAATGAAATAATAATAATAATAATAATAATAATAATATAGATATATATTAAATTAGTGAAATATATAAGATTAAAACCAACAAAATACATAATAATTCAATATATAATGCTAAGAAAAGAATAAATAAATATTAATATTTACTTTTTGCAGTTCGATTTTGAAAAAGTTATCCGAAATCCGATCCAATCTTAACGGTCTTTACAAAACAACATCCAAACGCATTTAAAAGTATTCAGATTTTTGTGGTTTTGGATCATCTCCCGTCACATGAGAGTCCAAAATCATGTCCATTAAAAATTAATGTATGTGAAAATGTTAAATGTTGATAAATATTAAAAATAAAAAAGAAGATAATTAATGATGCAGATTGTGTCACTGCAGAAAGAGATTTCCATCGGAGAAAATTCATTCCCAATTATGAGATATTGGGTAACACTTCGGTGCCTTTGGCTTCGGTGTTTTTGGGTACCTTTGTCTCTATCTCTCTCCTAACAAATATTTATCTCTCATCAAAATAATTTATTTTAATCATTGAATCATTACTCTCTTTCATCTAAAATACATTATCATTCAAGTTACCGAACACAAAGTTTATGAAGTGCCCCCCTCAGATATTTGATAACATTCTCTCTGATCTTATTGATTATTATAACGTCACATCAGAGAATATATTAACTGCGCACAACTTCATAAGAACTTTTCGTATAAACTAGGTCATTGACTATATTTGTTAAGAAAAAAGGTCGTTGACTATAAATTATAAATTATATAAAGGGTAAAGCAGTACAGGATAATAAGACTCAAATGCCAACAGCATATATATAGATATGGGAAATTTTTGCTCTCGTCATGGAAAGAGAAGAGATAATAAAATAAACAAGAAAAATGGTGGATTTAAAGCCAAGCATGTTTCTAGTGGTGCTAGAGATGGTAACATGGGTTTTATGACTGCTCTCAACATATTCGCAACGTCCACTCCTGTGGACACGACTGACAATCATTGTCGTCATCATCATGGCGGGGACGGTGGTGGACATGGCGGTGGTGGAGATGGATGCGGAGGCGGCGGTGGAGGCGGCGGCGGTGGAGGGTGTGGAGGTGGCAGTTGAGGCTATGATTGGCCATATAGTATGTTTTGTAAAAACTTGGTAACTTCCCTACTTACAAGTTGCATCCTTATCTCGAAACCTTAACCTTATACCTCTTATGTGAAATAAACAGAGTTGAAGTTCTATTCAAATTTATGTTATATCATATCATATATAGTTTTATAAATTTCTATATTTGGATAGTTAAATGTTTTAGTATGTTATTTTGTGCAACGTAATTTTGAATGAAATTTGTGTTTTGCCATTTTATTTGATTAAATTTGAATTTGAATGTCCAAAAGTGCTTGAATGAGATTATTCAAGTCTTTTTTGGTTGAACCAAATAGATTATGATTCTGAGAAAAAACATGTCTACTGATATTTATTGGTGTTTCTAATGCTAGGTTTGGTAATCATGATGTGAGTCATGGTTACAACAACACAAATTCCACCTTTGATAAAAAGTCCTACTCAGTTAGGCCTCCAACTTTCAATGTTGATGCTAAATAATTTTTTTGGTTGAAAAACAAAATGTATAGTTATATCCGGTGTTGATGATGAACTTTGGGATATCATTGAAGATATTATCAGTTTTCCTGTAGACTCTAAGGGTGTGGTTATTGACAGAAAAAGCTTAATTGATGCTAAAAAAAGTTTTGCAAAAAGCAAGATATAGTTCATGTTATTTTGGTTGAAGTTCTTCCTCATTAAGAGTATACCAAAAATGTTGATAAATCTACTGCTAAGAGTATTTTTTGAGTCTCCCTACTCTAACTATGAGGGAAGTCAACAGGTGAAGGAAGCCAATGCAATCTTATAGTCCAACAATATTAGTAGTTTAAAATGAAGGATGATGACGATATTAAAGTCATGTATTCAAGGTTTCAGACTATGGTTTTTGATATGCGATGGTCGGATTAGGCAAGTGTACCAAATCGCTTACTAAGTATTAAAGTGATAAGTAGAGTATTGTATCCACATATATTGTCGTTTCGTCCAAACAATTCACGTCACTTATTTTAAGTTGACGATATAAAATAAAAGAGTTAAGGGTTATATATTGAAATTTTTATATGTTTGCAACAAAGCAAGTTAAATGTTTTAGTTGCAGAAAAGTAAGTAGCGGTTATGACTCTTTGAATCCCCCTTATTTATTTTATTGGATTTAAATAACATTCATGTCATGTTTAGTTATCTTAAGTAGACTATACAAGTAATGAGGCCGTTGGGACGTTCTAACGTAGTCGGTTGTCAAACTGCACCTGTTGATCTCACGATGATCCTTACATACGGGGGTCTATACTATCTTACGTGCGGGGTCTTGCTAATTCAAATGTATTAGAAACATAAACTTAAATTGGTCTTCTTAGGTTGTCAAAGGCAATGAAGGCCAATGTGCATGAAGGTATTCCCATCTATGATTCTTAGGACACTCACAACATATTATCCTTCTCCCCTTGGTAGTTCTACAAAATGGCATCCCTATCAGCGTATAACTTGAAGTAGCAATAAACGTCGCAAGAAAGGGGGGGGGGGGGGGGTTTGAATTGTGACCCTTTTAAAAATGTTCCTGAAAGCTTTAAATAAAGATTGATATACTCAAGAAGGTTTTTGGTGAATGTTAGTTTAACAAGATAAGAATGTATAACAATTTTAATGTTTGTACCAGAACGTTCTGGAGAATGTTTATAAACAGAATGAGAAAAATGATCTTTTAAAAAGATTGTTTTGACATAGACCAGAATGTTCTGGAGAATGATTAATTATACAAATAATAAAACAATATTATAAGTTTAATCTAAACTTTAGTTGAAGTAGTTAAACAATTGTTTTATCTTAGACCAGAATGTTCTGGAGGCAGTTTAATATTGAATAAACTTATACAGCAATATTAATGATTAATTAGGGACCAGAGAACTCTGGATTAATATATGTGATATAGTGTGTGTGATGTGTAACTTTAAATAAAGAGAGAGAGAAGAAGAATAACACATGAGAGTTATCCTAGTTCACCAAACCCGGCTACTTCCAGTCCCCACACCTCGTGTGAGATTATCCACTATAGTTTTCTTGGTAACAGAAACTTCTGACTAGCACTATAAGATCTTGATCACACCAGATCAGTCCGTTACACCTGTATTATCAACCTCAGCAGGCTTCTACAATTCTTTGTGCACTAGCAAAAGAAAGGTTGGAATTTTCTATCTCAAACTATTAAGCCCAATAGACTTGAGAAAAACCACACACTTTGTATAGTGAGATTTGTTTGGATCATATAAATACTCAACACTTGTTTGAGTTTTACAATAGCAAATTCGAAAGAGAAGATCCAAGAGATATAGTGAGAGAGCTTGGAATTTGCTTTGTTTTGCGAAGAGCTTTGTATATAGTGATGTATTTCACTTGAGAGAATATTTTCTTTCAAAACTCTTGCCATTAAACTTCAAGACCACTTGTATTTATAGGTGAGGAGTGTCTTGGTGATCAAGGGAGAAAATAGAGCTGTTGGACACGTTTTTGATAGCTGTCCAAAGTCTCATTTGATTTCTCTTTTCTTCTTTAAAATAGCCAGAATGTTCTCAGAATGTTTTATCTGATTTGCCTGACTTTGAAAACACTGTAGCTTACTTGCGAGTGAGAGAACCAGCTGTAATGAGCTGTATAACTTGTTGCCCAATTCTGATTATGTCATTGTCTTTTGCTTTAGTAATGTCATGCCTTAATAAGCCATGTGCTCTTATGAATGAGATATTTTCTTCTAATGGGCTTAAAGCCTTTTCCAAATGGGTCAAAAACCCTTTCTTATGGCCTAAAAGATATCTCTTAAATATAATCAGCCATGTTTACACGTTGTGCAGTCTTGTTCATATTTGATGTACTGTTTTGGTTTCTTCGAATATGCCAGAACGTTCTCAGTACATTCTCATGAAACAAATTCTCACAAAACGAATTAGTAGATAACAAGATTCACTACTACAAATTTGGCAAAATATAGCGCTCCATTAATAGCGCTTTTAACATTAAAGCGCTATATATCAAAACACGGAGGCTTTTGCTAGCACTTTTTTGAAAAAGCGCTATCTATGCTTCTATCTCTATATAGCGCTTTATTTAAAAAGCATCATTATAGATTCAATAAAAATAATAAATATTTAAATAAAAAACAATTATAATGGTATATGGCTCTTTTGATGAAAAACGCTATGAATAACTCTGTATTAAATAACGCTTTTTGGGTTAAAAAAGCGATATTGTATGCTTGAGAAATATAGCGCTTACAGGTTAAAAAAAGCATTATTTTAATGTCCCTGAGTGGTAAAGGATTAACATCATCACCTTAAAGTCCCTAGTTCGATTCCCTGAACCTGTATTTTGTTGTTGTTTTTTTTTTATAAGAAACGCTATTAACTAACAAGTCCCCTGTTCGATCCCCTACATAGCATATTTTGATTTTTTTAATTTTTATGAAAACTGGATAGCAGTAACCAAGCACACCCTTTTCTTTTTAATATTTTTATCATATATATATATATATATATATATATATATTATATCATATATCAAACTAAATCCAAACTTTTCCAAAAAAACAAATCCAAACTTTTTGAAAAAAAACAAATCAAATGTCTAGAGATCCCACTAAATCCTACTTTTCTGAAAATCATATCCTAAAAAAAACGTGTTCCATCACAACTCCTTCCAAAAAACTATTCAGCTCCTTCCATCACTCTCCTTTTTCCAAAACTATTCAACTCCTTTTTCCAAAAAACAAAACCCTAAATCCCCTTCCATCATTCTCTCCATCACAGCTCTCTCTCTCTCCCTCACGAGTCTTGAACAACAAAACAAAACTCACTGGCCGGAAAACGTAAGAAGTGGGTTGAAGCGTTGAACTCAACTCGCCGGAAAACATCACCGGAGTTAGTTATCGGCCACCGGAGTTAGCTTTCTCTCTCTTTTTCCTATAATTTCTTCTTCAGGTATCTCTCTTTCTCTTGTTTTCAATTTTTGTTTTTGTTGTTGTTGTTAGAACATTTTAATGTCGTTTAGATTGTAACACAAAAAATAGTGAGTATATCTAATCAAAAATCATACCATGATGTATTAGATTGTAACAATACTTCTAATTGGTATGCATTTTTTGTCATTTTGTAGCTAGCAGAGACTAAATCTAATGAAGAAGACATTGATGAATGTTTAAGGTGGAGGGAAGGGCGTGTGAAGAAGGATGGAACGGTTGATGAAAGTGTCTAGAAAGTATATGAAGAACGTGTAAGTATTATTTTTGTTTAATTTGATTCTGAAAATTTATTGTTACTTCATATAAAACTTGTGAAATTTTTTATGATGATCTTATTTTTTCCGTACTACCATATATTATTCCAGGTGACTCTATCTCAATCTTCTCAAACTTCTAGCTATAGGGACATACTTAGCAAAGCATTAAATGTCCGTGAGTATTCTGGTCGTGTAAGGGGTATGAGGTTAGGGGTCATTCAAACAGTTCTTAATAAAGGTCAAAAGAAAAGTGAAAAAAATCCCACTACTAGAGAATTATTGGCCATTATTCAAAACCTATCATCTGATCTTGATCAATTGAAAACGGAAAGGGGAAAAGATATCTCAAGAAGTCAACAGGATATGCATATCCCTAGTGACAAAGATAGTACCAACATTGATGTTTTGAAGAACATTCCTGAGGTATTTAATTTAATTACTTGTATATAGTTCATGTAGTAATTTGCTAATTATATTTGTTAATAGCTTTATGTTGATTATTGGTTTAGGGTATATCACCATGTTCATTGTACTTGTTGTCTCCTACTTATCGCATAGTCGCTAAGGGAATGGTACACAACATCTTGGGAGATAATCTTCACCATAAGCCACTCCCTGATGGCTATTTGAAAGTATCAATTGATATTGCTTTAGAACAAGATGCAGAGTTGCCCATACCTGATGATGTTGCTGATATAAGGTTGGTTAGAGATGCAATAGGAACATATGTGGTATGGCAAAGAAACCTCATTTCCCTTAATCTTGAGGAAAAGTAAATTTCTCTTGCTTTCATTTAGCAACGTCGTACATCATACATGGTTTTTTCTGACTAATTAGGCATATAAGTTCTTTTGCTATCTACTTGAAACAAACTTATTTCTCCTAGCAAGTTTCAAAAAGAATTTTAATTAGTAACTAACTAGTCTCATTTATAGTTTGCACTGATAGGTATAAGATTGATCTTTCAAGAGAAACAATAGTTTGTGATTCTTTGAAATGAGGGCAGAATTTGTACTTCTAAGAAGTTGTGGTACCGTGTCTAATCAAAGATAGCCTTTATTTCTCCACTCATAAAATAAATTGATCACTAACTGAATCAATTTCACATAGATTCCTGCAACATATAAAGGCAGTGATAATGACGGGATTAGGAGGGGTGACGAGTCAGTCACATCAAAAAAACAGGTATATTGATATACATAAGAAATGTTCATCTTAATATTCAATCATTTGTTAATCATTAACTAAATTAACTATACAATTAATATTTTAGATTCAAACACAAAAATTGCATGAAGGCACTAAAATCATGAAGGATAAACCAAGAAATATGTCTCAAGCACAAAAGTTGAAAGAAGTCACTAATAAGGGTGGACATAACAATATTCCAATCACAAAACAAAAACAAGATATTGCAAAAACCAAACAGCAAAAGCCTAACTCTACAAAGTGTCTTCCATCATGGGTGTCAGCTCTTAAATCATTGGTGGCAGTGCAAATGAAAAACTTAGATACGCGTCAGATAACTATGGAGGAAGGTATTTATGGCGAAGAACAGTATAACGAAGAGATTACCAAAGAACAAATGTATGAGTTTTTCGAAAATACAGAAATAGGTGTCTCTGTTGTCTGCGTATATATCAGGTATTCCGAATAACTTTAAATTGACCGAACAAATTATTTTATTTGTATAACATTTAATAGTATCTAATATTACATTTTTATTCTAGGTACTTGTATGAAAAGTTTGTGCGCGACACTGATTTCCCAAGGAAATTCTCCTTCTTATCTCCCCATCGAATATCCCTGGTGTTAATTGAAGCAGAACAAGAATTGGTCAAAGCATACATGATTGAGGAATTCTTGAAATATAAAGATGAGCGCAAGTTATTTATTTTACCATTTTATATACATAAGCCTGTGTAAGATTTTCCTTGAAACTTTGTTTTTGATTATTTTTTCCTCACTTTTTACCATCGTTTATTGAAGATTTTCTAATTAACTTTGACATATATGTAGTGGACATTGAGTGTTGATTGTCATTGATCCTATATCGGAAATCATATATTATTTGGATCCATTACTCAATGACTATATGAATTACCCAAAAATGAAGAGTATGTTTAACACGTAAGTGTGTGTGTGTGGGTGTGTGTGTGTGTATATATATATATATATATATATATATATATATATATATATATATATATATATATATATATATATATTTATGGTTAGTTGTATGTAATCTAAGTTTATATTTATATCTTGTAGAGTTCTAAAGGTATTTATATCTTGTATGCAAGGGACACTCAAGTATCAAAGAATAAATTTAACAACATAACAACCTTAAACAATCAGTGTATGAATATAATATAAATAATTTTATTTATACAAACTTATTTTATTTTTTGTAGTGTCCTCGCCAAGAAAATGGTATAGATTGCGGATACTTTGTGATGAGGTTTATGAAAGAGATTCTCATTTCAAAACTAAATGAGATTCCAAAGCTGGTAAGTTATTTTTATATTAAAGTATAATATTTGTATATAATTAAGTTTATTAAGTAACATGTTTATTTTTTGTTAAAATATATGCAGTACATTGATGGTTTCAAGTGTGTGACATACTCAAAAGATAAACTAAGAGAAATCCAAGAAGAATGGTGTCAGTTCATGATCAGCCTTTTGGTTATATGATATTTTTATGATAAGGTGAGTTTCATATGTTTCTAAATATATTTTCTAGAAGTGGCAGTGTTTTTAATTTATAATCTTGTTTTAATTTGTACTATGATCAGTAGTACTTTGAATTTGTCTAGTAGTACTTTGAATTTGTCTATAATTACTTATTGCTTAATGGTGTTTTCTGCTATATATATGCAGGTGGTGGAGAGTGAACGGAATTTGAAAATGAATAATGATTTGTCTGCTTGTTTTGGATAAAAATGTTGATACGACCAAGAAGATAGATGAAGACTGCATGCTACCATAGAAGATTTTTATCTTTATGTTAACTAATTAGTTGTAACTTAGAGATATCCATGTTACCATATTAGTGGCTATATATACATTTGTGACTTTTATGCTATATATATACATACATTTTTGATGATATGTTTAAGTTTTATTTGATAATTTTAATGTGCCAAAAATATATATACTTCCCTTAGAAAAATTATATATATATATATATATATATATATATTCTACTTTAAATTAATAAAAAACGATATCTGTAGAAAAAAATCTGACAAAAAAAAAAAAAGAAATTAAAATCTTTTCTAGCGCTTTTTTCATGCATATAACACTATCTAAACCTAGTGTTACATAGCGTTTTAAAACAAAAACGCTTTTTTTAGTAGAGCTTGCGTTATATTAAACGCCTTTTAGATGGCGTTTATTATTGAAAGCGCTATCTAAGGAGAATCTTTGCTAGCGCTTTTGTCAAAAAGCGCTATATAAACACTGCATTAGATAACGCTTTTTACAGAAAAAAGCGCTATATTACTTTTACTATCGTCATTTACAGTAGCGCTTTCAAAGCGCTAGCTAAAGCCAAAAAAAAGCGTTATACAAGCCCATTTTTGTAGTAGTGATTGAATAAATAGAATATGTTTGTAATCTTTAAAACATCAAATAAGGATTTTGTCTCAACATAACTTACCAAGAGATCGAGGATAATGGTCTCATTAGATTTACTCCTCTTGGTGTTTATTTCCCTAATTAATAACTAGTTTCATCCTAGATTCAACAGATTTTACTAAGTATTAGTAATGTCACCTCCTAATTACTTACTACTAGAGTCAACTCACTATCAGTATCTTTCGTCTAGTTACTAATCACTTACTTCGTAGATAGATAGATATTAGTATCAAGATATAAGCATCAAGATAGTAATATAAATATTAAGCCATGTCACAGCCTAAACACCTAATCTAGGGTTGCACTTCGCCGAAATAAATTAATCCTAATAAAACTTAATAGCGAACAAAAAATATACTAAAATAAATGACATTAAAATAAATAATTATCCAACAAAACAAATAGAGGTTCATCTTAGAACCCTAGCCTATAAATATCTAGTTACACATGATAATTAAGACAAAATACAAAAAGATAAAAATATACCCTAGAAAATATAGGAGAAGATATTACTCTTCCTTGGCTCCTAGAAACTGAGAATGAGTAAGGTAATAATTATAGGGAAAGTTTCCACCTAACTTAGGCTAAAATCATGGGCTTTCAGGTGCGAAAAAGACACAAAAGTGACTTTTTTTCGCAAGTCATTGGGCACTAGGCGCATATGTCTTTCATGTATGGGCGCTAGGCACCCCCATGTATCCCCCTGGGCTCTTTTCCTTCCCTTCTGGGCGCTAGCCATCCTGTGCACCTGGACGCTTTAATGCCTTTTATGTACTGATATGCCTGTTTTCTTCGCCTGCTTAGGTGTTTTCTTCGAAGTAAAATACTTGGAACTTGGGAACAAAATTCCTCCCTCTGTAAAGTCTTATGAGGGCTCTTGAATCATCAATCTTCATCTTCCCAAGGTCCACATAAATCTTTGGATGTCTTGCTTTTCTTGGTTTCTTCATGAATTACATTAAGAACACCCTATAATTGCTATGTTTTAGGAAGAATAGAATTACATACTCAAATATAGAATGTAATTGCTATGTGTGAGCAATGAAGTATCTTACCGTGTGTTTGAGAAAATTATAATTTTTTGTGATTATTGTGACAATTTTTTTTGGAAGTGCAAGGAGACTAAACTAACCTCAGATTATGGGCTGAACAAGGATAATTGCTTGTTCTCTCTCTCTCTCTCTCTCTCTCTCTCTCTCTCTCTCTATATATATATATATATATATATATATATATATATATATATATAGGTGTATGTGTGTTTTTGAAAAAGCCAACACAATTCAACCCTTCCCCCCTCTTTTGTGTTTTTCTCACCTTCATGATACTCTTTTCGAAAACTCAAAATAACGAAGAGAACATGTTTTGTATGCTACCTAATGAGCTATATAGGTTCGCACATCAAATTCATTCATGTAAGATGAGTGTGACGAAAAGGGCTGCCTTTCCAAGATGTTGTTTTGAGCTTGATCATGCTCCTCAGTAGATTGATACATGTTAGTTGATAGGGAAATATTATGAAGTTCAAAAGAATATATTGAAATAAATTCTCTTTCATCATTACTCATCCTATATGAAGGAATTTAGCGTGAGAACTAACAGTGATAACAACACAAGAAGGGAAAGAGGTAGAAGTGTAGCCTTTTCTAAAAATAATATTATGTGTTTATCAGAACTTAATAAGAGTCTGATAAAAAAACCGAGGGAGGGAGGGAGGGAGGGAGGGAGAGAGAGAGAGAGCTGAGGTTAGTCCAGTCTCCTAACACTTCAAATGAATTTTTCACTATAATCATAATAAATTACAATTGCTCAAACACGCAAGTAAGAGACTTCGTTGCTTCATACAAGATGACTTATACAATTAAAGTTTTACTAAAGATTTGTACTTGTTTACACTTTGAGAACTCTAAGAGTAGTAAACTATCCTTCAGAACAATTAACTTCTGATTCTTAAGAAAATTCTAAGAAACTAAGTTTGTAAAATATTTCTAAGTGTTTGAAGGCTTTTGAATTTGGCAGAGGTTTGGTTCTTATAAATTTTTTCAAAGTGTTATGTATTCTTCAAACTGCTCAGATCTTTAAATAGTAGAGAAAAATAGAGTTTGTGTTTTTAGTTAAACAACTCATCAGAATCGTCCTTGAAAAGCTTGATCAAATTTTGAAAACTTTACCTCAATTGGATAACGTCGTTGAATAGTACTTGAAAAAAAATACTTTGCTTTATATTGAATGATCAGTTCATTCTCTTTGCCTTTTTTTTTTTTTTTTTCTGCACGTGATAAAAAGTGGACAAACTATACTATCAGCGCTCAAAAGAGACCTTTCATAGAAAAAAGGCAAAACTGGTCAAAGTCACCCAGACTGCTGACATCATTAGAACTTGTTTCCTTCAGAGGCTGAAACCATTAAAGCTTATTTTCATCAAAGTCTTCAAGACACCTTCTAATCAGAAAGTTAACTTTATGTTGACGTTTATTCAAATTATCTTTTAGGTCTACTGAAATTCTCAGTGGTTTCTTTAGTACTAAAATTCTTTCCCTTGTGCTTAGAGCTTGATATCTCATAACCAAAACTTGACTTTAAAGTCAAAATTTAATTATATGGTCATGCACACTTGAACACACATTAGAGTGTCATGTTGTTCTTTCATAAAGTGTTATCATCAGAACTTAAGAGACATTGTCCAAAAACCCATCTTGGTTCAACAAGAAATTGTATAGCTCATTAGATAGAATACAAAACATGTTCCTACCATTCTTTTGAGTTTTCGAAGAGACTAGGAAAACATTACACTAAGTATAAGAAACTTCAATGACAACATTTTCAGAAAACTTCCATGAATTAAATAAAACTATACATCATAATGATACAACATTCTTTAGGAGAATGTCATGTAAGGCTTCCTTATTTGTGTTTATGTACTGTAATAGCCTGATTTTAACGGAGATGAAATGAAACTATAAATTATCATTTGTGGTTTTCTATTGTTTAGATGCATATATCAAGTAGCATGGACAAAATTTTATGTCTTAGTCGTTGCATATCGTGGAAAAGCACCATATATTTAGGAACTATTAAATGCAACAAATGCATTATGAAAAACCAGAACCACCATATCTTAAGAAAATAGCATGTCAAGCAAATGGAAAGAGGTTGTTTTGTGTTTGGAATATTGTGGGAGGCGTTTCTGCTATTATGGTGCAAGTGAGAACACAACGATAGTTAATTGTTCTTGGCGGAGCAACAATTTATTGTCGTCTGGAGCGAGCGACGGTTAACTGCCTCTGGGGGCATTTAGGTAGTTTTTGGGTGTTAAAGAGCAAAAAATAGAGTTAGAAGAGTGAATTCCAATAAACCATCCAAACAGCATTGAGAATTCATATTTCAAACACTTTCATTTGCTAGGCCTTGTCCGCTGCAAAGTATAAAAGATCAATGTAATTTGCGTGGGGTTTAAGTCCGCCAAAAATGTTAGCCAGTAATTCAAGACATTCTTGTATGGTTTCATGTGCTTATAGCTACTTTGGTTAGTCACATTATGAACAAGAGTAAAATTCTAAATTGTCAAGTATCCACAAAGTTTTTATTTACTAATACCTGCATGAACTTTGTTGACCTCAATAGACTTAAAAAAGATTCAACTAATTCACATTCGACTGATTTTGAGCTCTCTGATTCTTCAATTGGTTAAGGTAAACTCGCTTGACCCTAACTTCACATGTCTGCCGATTTCGACTAACAAATTATTTATATTTGAATGTAAACAATATAATATATATCATTATTTATCTATAACATATTATGATATATCTATGCATTTCTTCCTTTCAAAAAAAATAAAAAAATCTATGCATTTATGAAGAGCTATATAACAACATGATATAATATAACTCAAAAAAACTTGATAGGCTAAAATTACATTACGTTCATATCTTATCGCATGTTTACAAATCCTCTTGCAATTGGAGATACACATCCTCTTGTCAGGTTGGTGTAAAAGAAATCCATATCTAATATCTAATATCTGATTCAACATTCTCTGTTTAGACATCATCTTAACCATGAAACATTAATGTTTTTTTTTTTCCTTTTATACACTTAACTATTTATCCCTCTTTATCTTCCTTTAATTTTAATTTATCTTTAAGATATTATTTTTTAAGGACAATTTTGTAAAACAATTCATAACTTTTTTATTCAAAATTAATTACAGTTTTTAATATGTGTGAAATAATCTAAACTACATATAATTTAGAACAGAAGGACACTCAAACCGCCTAAGCATCCAAATGATAGAAAACCAAGATGCTCTAAGAAAATTAAATAAATTCTTCTATCTTAACTCTTAAGTTTTGCCTGTAATGTACGACATAATTATACTCCGGCATTTTTCTATGTGCTATACTTTTCATCTTAGAAATTTCTTTGGTCAAATAAAACGATATAATATCTTGCTAACTTTTCCTTTTACATCTTACATATTTTGCAACTCAATAATAATTTCATTAAAAGAAGAATAACAAAGGAGAGATCGTCTTCAATGGAAAAAAAAAGGTCGTTGACTATTATTACGACAAAAATCGTTGACTATAAATTATAAACTATATGAAGTATATATAAAGGGCAAAGCTATACAAGAAAATAAGACTTAAAAGCCAACAACAAATATGGGAAATTTTTTCTCTCGACGTACACGTGGTGGAGGTGGAGGTGGAGCGGATAACATGGTTATCATGACTGATGCTAATTCTGGAGGGGTTCATCATGGAGGGGGTCATCATGGACATGATGGAGGTGGAGGTGGCGGAGGGTGTGGAGGTGGCGGAGGGTGTGGCGGTGGTGGAGGGTGATGAGGTGGTGGTGCAGGCTTGTGAGATATGGTTGGCCACCTTATATATATAGTCATGTTTTGTAAAAATTTGGTAACCTCCCCTGCATATATGTCCTTATCTCCAGTCACCTTATAATTTTATATATTTAGTTATAACTATTTATCTTATGTGAAATAAATCTTGTTGTACTTACTTCTATTCAAATTGATGTTATTATATCATAGTTATATAAGTTTCTAAATTTGGATAGTGAATGTATGCTTTAGTATATTAACTTGTACAACGTAGTTTTGAATGAAATTTGTATTTTGCAATTTGATTAGATTAAAATTGAATTCAAATATTCAAGAGTACTTGAATGAAATGTTTCTAAGTCTTTTTCAGTTGAACCGGACATCTTTAATTCAAATAGCCTATATGATGATACTGTGTTTAAAATAGTTTTAAAAAATATTCTCTCGGACTACGTCATTTTATCATAACGATCTTGAAATTCTGATAAAACAGAAAATTTTATGAGTTGCGCATAATTCATTGAACTCATATGAAGTGAATTCACCTCATGGATTATATCTCAAAATATTGTTTTCATTCATGATAACCACTCTCCTTCTCTGCAAGAGCTTTGAAATTATTGAAGCAACAAAAATGTTTCAATTTTGCTTCAAATAATAAACTCATTTTTTTCTACTAAGATCATCATTAAAGAGTATGAAATATTTACTTTTAGCAAATGATGATGGGTTTGTTGGCCCACACAAATCAGCATGCAAGAGTTGCAGTGGCTTAAGTGCTCTTGATGCTTATATATGTTAGAGGAAAGGAAGTATTTCTACGAGAACTAAAAAATTCCATGATTCAAATTTTCAATACTCCCTTCGTCTCTAAATTATAGTCGTTTAAAGTTTGTGCACGATTATTAAGAAAATGATTGATTGTGTTGATTTCAATAGTAAAATTAATATTATTTACTAAAATACCCTTATTAATTGTAGTTAGTGGAATAGTTAAATTAGATGAAATTCAATAAATAAGGGTAGCATAATAGAAAAAAATAATAAATGCTGCATTGGTATTCTAAAGTGACAATTATTTTGAGAAAAATAAAAAATGCTAAAGAAACTATTATTGTGAGACGGAGGGAGTACAAAGGATTATTTATGTTGTGTTATGGTCAAATTTAACTCACATCAATAAATTTGATGTAGGAGCAAAATTAGCAGCAACTAAAATCAAAGTTATCACAAACTATAAAATAAGAAAAATGATAAGAAGAAAAACATAACGATATTTGTTCACCCTGTTCAATCAAAACTTGACTTATTGTAGAGGAGAGAGTAGCTCTCCAATTCACCATCAATGAGTTTTTTAAAAAGAGATACAAGAGTTACAAGAAATTAGTCTTCAACAAGTTCAGCGAGAACAAACCTTAATTTTTACCCTTTTCTTGATTCTCTTCCGAACTAATTTTTACCGTTATCTAGAAGTTGTTTACCTAGTGTTTCCTAATCTGTAGCTTTTGATTTTCTAAGGATCTCCTCATTTGGTAAACCATAGTTTGCCTCACTTTCACTGCCTTGGTCCTTTCTTTTCGACTCCAATTGTTGTATATTTTCAATAAACACTCACATCTCCACCTTGACTGAAAATCAAACATCTATTTTCATTTGATGGTGATAGTCACTTTAACAATCAACCAACTTGTTGTTTGACCTTGCATCAAACTACACTTTGTAAACCCACAAGCTTGAAGGTTAGAAAAACACAAGAAGGGGGGTTGAATTGTGTTTACTTTTTCTTCTCTTAAAACTGAGACCACTATTCAAAACCTGATAAAGTTCAGCTTTTGAAGTAGTGTTCAGAGTCTAAATGCAGCGGATATGTAGAGAGAGAGAGAGAGGGGGAGAGAGAGAGAGAGAAGAAAGACACAGAGGTGTGAAAGAGACGTTGTTGATTGGCAGCACATAAAAAAAAGTCGTTGTTGAAACTTGATAATCACCAATGATCTGTTGCTTGATTTGGTTATTGTCCTATGAGAGAACAATTTCAAATCCTTTCCTTGTATAGAGAATTATCAGCGTAGTCACAACTATTGTTCTTGTACTATTGCAGACACAACTATTGTTCTTGTACAATTGAAGCTTGATAATCACCAATGATCTGTTGTTTGATTTGGTTATTGTCCTATGAGGGAACAATTTCAAATCCTTTCCTTGTATAGAGAATTACCAGCGTAGTCACAACTATTGTTCTTGCACTATTGCAAACACAAAACAAAATCGTGGAGATAGTGGCTGTACAATTGTACTATTTTCCTTTTTCTGCGCTCTTCAGTGGATAAGCATCTAATGCCTTTAAATTCCTCTGAAATAGCCGCTGCTCCAGACTTCCATTCCATTTAAAATTAATTACATTTTTTAATATGTGTGACTAAACTACCTATAATTTAGAAAGGAAGGAACACTCAAACCGCCTAAGCATCCAAATGAAAGAAAACCAATAGATTCTCTAAGAAAATTAAATAAATTCTTCTATCTTAACTCTTAAGTTTTGCTTGTCATATACGACATAATTATACTCCGGCATTTTTCTATGTGCTATACTTTTCGTCTTAGAAATTTCTTTGGTCAAATAAAACGATATAATATCTTGCTAACTTTTCCTTTTACATTTCTACTATAATTTTCTTTTCTTTTTTCCTCGTATTTTCCTTTTCAATCTTACATATTTTGCAACTCAATAATAATTTCATTAAAAGAAGAATAACAAAGGTGAGATCGTCTTCAATGGAAAAAAAGGTCGTTGACTATTATTACGTGGACATGATTGTCTCTAACATTCTCAATCATTGATTATTATTACGTCACACCACACGAACGTAGTTTCCAATGTTAGTTCCGCAGAACTTTCGTGGAAACAAGGTCGTTTGTGAAGATAAATTGGAGGTTGACTATAAATTATAAATGTATATAAAAAGGGTAGTAAAGTTGTACAGGTAAATAAGACTCAAAAGCCAACAACATATAATTAGATATGGGAAATTTTTTCTCTCGTAAAGGTGAAGGTAAAGGTAGAGGTGCAGGTGGAGATGGAGATAACATTGTTTCTGATGGAGGAGGTCATCATGTAGGGGGTCATCATGTAGGGGGTCATCATGGACATGTTCATCATGGAGGAGGTCATCATCATGGAGGAGGTCATCATGGAGGAGGTTATCATGGAGGTGGTGGTGGCGGAGGGTGTTGAGGAGGCGGTGGAGGCTTCTGATATATGGTTGGCGGTATTTTGTTGGATTGTATTTACTTAGTTCACATGCCACCTTAGTTATACCTCTTTATCTTATGTGAAATAAATCGTGTTCTACTTCTATTCAAATTGATGTTATTATATCATAGTTATTTAAGTTTCTAAATTTGGATAGTGAATTAATGTATGCTTTAGTATGTTGTATTTTTTGAATAAAACTTGTGTTTTGACATTTGATTATATTAAAATTCAATTCAAATACATTCGTCATTGGGTTGGTGTATCCGGGGCCGAGCCACAGGATATTGCTGACCACTTATCTCAGTTTATTTATTTGGTAGGTGGGGCGGTAACTAGACGTTCCTTTATGCAAATTTTGTGTGTTTGGGTGATATGGACTGAACGTAATAATAGGCATTTTAATAATACTGACAACACTGTTACACAGCTTCTCGAAAAGGTCCAAATCAATTCGTATTGGTGGATGAAGGTTGCTAATGTCGTATATGTGTTAGGTGTTAATAGTTGGATCGCTAGCCCTTTACCGTGTTTGAGCATAGGCTAATTGAAACTCATGCTTGCTTGTACTATTGTATGATTTTGGTTGTCTTCTTCTTTTAACATGTCCTATACGGAAGAAGCAACATTTTGTTGTTAATATATACATCTCATTTTTGCCTGTTTAAAAAACTTCAATTCAAATATCTGCTTTTAGCAAAATGATGGTGGGTTGGTCGTGCCACACAAATCAATATGCAAGATTTGTAGTGGCTTAAGTGCTCTTGATGCCATTGTAGGTACATTAGGAGAACTCTAGAGTTATTTCTAGGATTTTCCAATTAAAATTCACTTCTAGATAATTTATATATATATATATATATATATATATATATATATATATATATATATTAATTAATTAAAACATGTAATTTTTCCCTAACTTTTCCTTTTTGATTTCCTTTATAATTTTAACTCAATATAATTATATGAAAAAATTATACTGACCTTCCTTAAATTTTTCTTAAATAACACAAACATTTACTCTAACTTTTAAAAAAACATAATAATCTTCCTTCATTTTAACAATGTCAAACTTCAGACAGCTACTGATCATATTTTGCAATTTATTAATTATGCTGGTTGTGCGAGACCGAGACGGTCATCCTTTCACTTGATTTGGTTGCTTTGCATTTCGGTGTTGTGGAATGAGAGGAATGATAAGATTTTTAGAAATAGACAAAGGTCCTTGATACAGCTGTTAGATAAAGTTAAATCATCTTCATTGTTGTGGCTAAAAGCTAAAAATGTAGTATTTAGCTTTGGTACTCAGAGTTGATGGTCGAGCTCTCTTTTATGTTTGAGCATCGATTGATTTAGTTGTAATATTGGTTGTATTTTGTTCACTCCGTGACTATTATGGCACACCTTAATTATGCTATAATAATTACGGTGTTAGTGTTAATTCATTTTTGCCTGTTCAAAAAAAAAAAAAACAATGTCAAACTTCTCTTGGATAGAGAAATAAGAAAAATTATCTCTATTATAAACATTTCTCTTATTTTATTTTGATAGTACACGTGACAAGCTTATATTGAAAGGTGCATTTAATGTTTTATTTCATATACACACCAAATTTTTTTTTGAAGGAATATACACACCAAAATATTGAAAGGTGTATTTAATGTTTTATTTCATATACACACCAAAATATAATATGCTAAAATTCTAAGGAGTATTTAATGTTTTTTTGATTTACATAAATTCTAAGGAGTATTCAACCGAAAATTTTGGCAACCAAATGGTGATGAATTTTTAATTTTTTTTAATAAACATTGTGTACTTATTGTGACTAATAAATTAAAAATTCTATTGACAACTATAATCAACTATAATCAACTTTAAAAATAAATCAAAATAGGTGAATAATTCCTGATTTAAATTGTACCATAAATAATTTTTCAAATAATTTGTTTTAACTTTTGGAAAAGTGAATAGGGTATTTTTATGGTTTACTAGGTCATATTTTTATGTGATTTTAGAGGATTGCCAAAATCAGATAGTAATTAATATAATCAGGATTGGTAATCCAATTTATGGCTTTAGTAACATGCTTTAGAATAGGAAGCAGTAATATCATATATAGCAAGTAAAGGATTGTGAATCGAAAATAATTAATATAGTCAGAGGATGATTTTACAAGTACGTATGGTCGTGAATTCTATAAGTGATTTGAGGCCTATTTTTCTTATGAAAAACTATTATATATACATATAAAAAATAACTGCAGAACCTAAATTGCTAAAAATTGCATTCTTTCGACAAGAAACTCTGATAACATGCAAAATACATTGTCTAAATAGTTTGTTTTTCCTTTATTTTAGCGTCAATTATTGTGTTTTGCACGGTCAGCGTCCAGAGAAAAGAGTCATTCAAAATGTATGTATATTGATTTGTCGAACCACATTTACATTAATGCAATGCAATTTACCTTTTCAGTTTATGCGTTTAAACTCTTAAAGTCTTTTACTTACATTTTCTTTACTTGTCTCTGTCGAAAGACAATTATCTTCATTAAAAAAACAGTTTTCTTCATCTTGTTCATAAAGAAACATATGATATGAATATGATGAACATTCATACATTTTCTAACAAAAGATTGCGCAACATGTCCTAGAATTTCTGGTTTGATCCTGCTTGTAATAATCAAAACTAGTCCTCTTGTTTACCAAAAATACTTGTAAACACTATCACATTCCCAAACCGCCTGTCTCACCCCTTCTAAAGTGAAAGGTTTCACAAGATCTCCACCTTCCAGCACACATAAGGATTTAAAATGAAGACTTTCTACAGAGGGCCGATCAACATGACACGCCTTATAGTGATTACCAAAATGTTGCAAAATATGAGAACGAACATTCTCCACCCCCTCAACTTGACTCCCACTAGTAGTCAAAGAAATATTAGAATTCCCCCTTCTTCTATTAAACATGATTCCATGAAAAAAAATCGAATTCGCATCACCTTCCATCAACCAAGTCATACGAGACTTCTGCCGATTCATACTAGAAAAAGAATGCAAGTTAGAAGTTAACTCATGCATTTCCTCAACTTCTAGTTCAGACAACCAACCATTCTCCCCCTTTGTGTCCAGAGAGGAAAGTCTATCCTTAGCCTACTTCATTCGACCATCAAGGTTATGTACATGATTTTGGTGCCATGTCTTCATACTCTCTTTAATTCTTTTGAGCTTTTCTTTTAGAACAAAATTAATCCAACCCTCAATGTTAATATCATGCCATTGACTCTGAACATACTCCTTATACCTTGGAAGGTTTCCCCAACACTTTAACATCCTTAAAGGGTGAGGGGCCCAATATGCCTAATCAACAGATAACAAAACATGATAGTGGTTCGAGTGCCCTCTAGGTTGGGCTACCTGAATGCAGTTCGGCCAAGAAAGACACCAATCCTCCGACAACAAAAATCTATCAATCCGGGTCATAGAATAACCAAGTAAACTTCCGACCACAGATTGGCAAATCAACAAAAAAAAATTGTCAATAAAATTATTAAAGTGATCATAATCGGCTTGTCAAAGCCCCGCCCCACGACTCTTCCTTTCTTCTGTAGAATGAATAACATTGAAATCACCACAAATACAAAGCTTCGCCCCCACATTACTCGCCACTAAAGAAGTCAAACTATCCCATAATAAATTCTTAGTCGCCAAATCACAAGGAGCATAGACATTGATTAAAATGAATTCTTCTAAACTGCGGAGAAACCGCCCATTAATAAGCACAAAGTGCTTCATAGTTGATGACGAAAACACTTCCACCTCTGCAGTGTCCTAGATAGTTAACAACCCACCAGAGGCACCTACAGAAGGCTAATATGAATAATCACAAGGAGTCTGACCCCATAATGATCGACAAATAGAATCATCTATAACAAACAACTTCGTCTATTGAACACATAACATCGATGGTTTCTTATAACGAACCACTCGCAATACCTTCCCCCTCTACTCATGGCCGCCCAACCCCCTAACATTATAAGTCAAGATCTTCATTAAACACCCTCTAACCCCACCGATGCACCAACAACTCAACAAAGCTACACTCCCCATCCTTACTCTGTCGTCCCTCATTAACCCTTGTTTTAACATTATTTTTTCTACTCCCTCGAGCTAAATCATTAAACATATATATTTTATGCATTCCCTTTAAAATTTAACCCGATAGTCTTACCTAGCTCATAAACATCCTCCGCCACGCTCTCTGGTTGAGCATGCAAAGTCACCCAATTTTGCCAATCTTTGTTTACAGAAGAAGAAGAAGAAGAAGAAGAAGAAGAATTATTAGATGAAACATGCTCCCTGCTAACCTGCTCTTTGGACTTCTTAGAGCGTTGACATGGCTGTCTTCTCATACAATTTCTCGATAAGATTTTTAAAACCGTTAATCTATCTTTGTTTGGAAGTCGAGCCACTCTTTTCAAGCTATGAACAGAAGGAGTTATACAAGCAGTCTCTTTTTGTTAACCTTTTCGATGTCCTACTTAATAAATTTGTAATAATCTATGTGTTGGTGAAATGTAATATATATATATATATATATATATATATATATATATATATATATATATATAGTTATTGGTGTGTATCCATTTATAAATTTTGGTTAAAGTATTGAGTTGGAGGAAGTGGATGTTTTTTCTTAAAAAATTATGAAAGATTGATGTGTAATATTCACTCTGTCACAAATTATAAGTTACTTTGGAAAATTTAGCTTCATAAAAAAATCATTTGTTTTGAAAAATAATTATCCTAAATTATAAGTCACTTTACAATACCAATGGATCATTAATTCTTTTTCTTTCTTTTGTACGTGCATTTAACTATTTATACTCTTACTCTTTTTTTAATTCTTTAATTCATCTTTCTCATATCATTTATTAAGAATAATTTTATAGAACAATTCATAATTTTTTTCATTCACAACTAATTACATATTTTTAATATGTGTGAAATGATCTAAACAATTTATAATTTAGGAAGGAAGTAATACTCAAAACCGCCTAAGCATCCAAATGAAAAAAACCAGTAGATGCCCTAAGAAAATTAAATAAATTTTTCTATCTTTTTTTTTTAAATCTTTTCTTCTATCTTAACTCTTAAGTTTTGCTTGTAACGTAGGACATACTTATACTCCGGCATTTTTCTATGTGCTATACTTTTCCTCTTCGAAAATTCTTTTGTCAAATCAAACGATATATTTTGCTAACCTTTTTTTGTTACATTTCTATTATAATTTTCTTTTCTTTTTTCCTCGTATTTTCCTTTTACATCATACATATTTTGCAACTCAATAATTTCATTAAATGAAAAATAACAAAGGAGAGATCATCTTCAATGGTAAACTCTTTGGTTTTCTCCAGCATTGAATCCCATCCATTAGTTACCCCTCTTTCTTTTTAATAAAGGGTCATCATCACACATAAGAAGAAAAAAACTGGGGGTGACAATTTCCTCCAAATAACAACGCTTTCTTTAACATACTTCTTTCAACACACCGTCTTATTAATTAAGATTGTATTAATTAAAATACGTATGAGTTTTACAAAATTTATATTGGACTTGTATCACTTTTACAACTCGAAAGTTAACCTCTACTTGTTTTACCTATGTAAACTCGTACAAGTTTATCTAAAATTATGATTATATAAAAATTTATTATATACATAACATGTGTAAGCTAATATAATCTTGCAAATAGTACAAAATATGACTTAATTATAAAGACAAAACATACATAACCACCATAATAAAGAGTTGTGTTCAATTTAACGTCAAAATACAAAATTAACTTGCAAAATCACAAGTTTCACGAGTCTTTAAACCCTTCAAAAAAGCAAGTTTCACAAGTTTCATAAAACCATCTAAAAAATAAAATAGTTAATTTCTTCAAAAGTTCAATTCTTCAAAAGTTTCACAAGCACATTCAATATCCAGTAAATCACACATCAAGACATAAAAATCACATGTTTCAATACCTTGGTCTTGAGAAGAAAAATAATTGGGGTTTAAAAGAAAATGAGCCAAAAAGAAAGCCCAAATTAAAAAAAAATTATGTTTTTTAAATGTAGACTCGGATGATTTTACGCAAGTTTATCGAGTTTAACACGTGTTAACTCGATCAAACTCGTCAAACTTTCCGATTACATCTTATAATGAGTTAACCTCAAAGTTAACATGTTTTTTGCACCTAAAACCCTAAATGTTGACAAATTTTACGAGTTAACACTCGATTTATGGAATTCTAACTTATATTTTTTTAATGATATCAATTTTTAATATAGTGAACCCTATAAATTTTTTCCAAGGGAGTGTGTGGATATGATTTTCTGTGATAGATTTGTTGATAACAATCACTCTAATTAATCTCCATCTTTGATAATTATTACGTCACATCACACAAATAGTATCCAATTTTAATTGCGTAGAAATTCATAAAACTTTTCGTGCAAACAACGTCGTTTGACAATATATTTGTCAAGAAAAAAAGGTCGTTGACTATAAAGTTAAAGTATATAAAGGGTAAAGCTGTACAAGAAAATAAGACTCAAAAGCAAACAACATATATATAGATATGGGAAATTTTTGTTCTCGAAGTGCTGGAGGTGGAGGCCGTGGAAGGGGTAAAATGGTTTTTATGACTGATGCTAATCCTGGAGGTGGAGGTGGAGGTCATCATGGCGGAGGTGGAGGTGGAGGTGGATGTGGAGGCGGTGGTGGAGGTGGCGGAGGGTGTGGAGGTGGCGGAGGTGGCGGAGGGTGTTGAGGTGACGGTGGAGGCTTCTGAGATATTGTTGGCCATCTTATATAGTCATGTTTTGTAAATATTTTGGTAATCTCCCTATCCTTATCTCGAATCACCTTGTATAATTAATTATAAGTACTATTTATCTTATGTGAAATAAATCGTGCTGTACTTATATTCAAATTGATGTACTTATAAGTTATATCATAGTTATATAAGTTTCTAAATTTGGATAGTGAATGTATGCTTTACTAGAATGTTAATTTGTACAACGTATTTTTGAATGAAATTTGTGTTTTGCAATTTGATTAGATTAAAATTGAATTCAAATATTCAAAAGTGTTTGAATGAAATTATTCAAATCTTTTTTAGTTAAACGAGATATCTTCAGTTTGAATAGCCTACATCTTACTATGTTCAAAATAGTTCTATATTTTTTTTGATAAACAAGGAGCATGAACATGCATCAAGAGGCGTCGTCGACATTTCAATTAGGTTGGTACCTCGAGATACCTCCATCCTATGCCGCCAAACTCAAGAAAATTTTATTAAAAAAAGAGAAAAATAATTACAGGAGAAGGGAGACTAGACCGAAACCCTTCCAAAAACAAATAAAAAAGAAAACAGCAGAAATAACAGAGACCAACGAAAAAGAAATCAAGGGAGTATGTAATTAGGTAGGTCACATCTATCTCGAAAGAAATCAAGCCTCAACTCAGAAGGGAGATTGTCCAACCAAACCGCACCAACAATGGAGTGTCCCAAAAAAGCCAATTTATCTGCGCAACAGTTTCCTTCACGAAAAAATATGCGAAGAAATAACCTGAACAACCAGCCGTCTAGCATTATGCCATCGATTCCGTAGCATAATAGGAAAATAGTTCTATATACTCTCTCAACTATGTCATTTTGTTGTGATAATCTTGAAGCTTTTAAAGAACAGAAAATATTGTTTTCATAACCACTATCCTTGACTGGAAGAGCTTTAAAATTATTGAAGCAACAAAAACTTTTGATTTTTGCTTTAAAAAATAATCTGAGTTTTTTCCACTAACATCATCACGAAAGAGTATTAAATATTTACTTAGCAAATGATGGTGGGTTTGTCGGCCCAAAGTATGCAAGAGTTGGAAAAATGTTGTTCTCCCAACAAGTTTTGCTAGCTCCTAACCAAACTTTCGAAAATAATATCATACGCGTGAGTTAAGTCATATATGTGTTAAACGCAGCGTGACTTAACTCACACGATTTTCAGCGTGACTTAATTCACATTGAGTTTGCGTAAGTTAGCTCACGTTGTTACTGATATATCAGCAGACATCATTGAATGTTATGAAACCAAATCATTGATGACACGTAATCGTTACACACTCATAATTGAACCGAATTACACTAGTTTAACAACATAACCACATAATCGAACAGAAACGACCAAATTACACAAATTTGTCATTTATTACACAAACACACAAACGATCTAAACAATCCAAATTACACAAATTCGTCGTTAATGATGCATAATCACTTAATCACACTTAATGACACTTAAACGATACAAATTACACAAATTTGAACACAAATTCCCCAAATCACGTTATCACACATAAACATCCAAATTACATAAATTCGTCGTTAAATTTGTTAAAATTCAACATTACAGACACAAATTCGAACACATTACACTATTAAACGTTAATAAATATTACACTTCAACATATCAGATATAAAGATATAAAATTTTATTTTCAACCATTAACCTAAATATGTAATTAACATCGCTATCATCTTTGACAAGTTGTGGATAATACACGGTCTTCCAAAAGTCCTATTCCTTTTCCACCCCAAGTCCACGCATGCACCTGTACTATTATATGAGATGTTCTTTGATTTTCACCAATATGGATAAAGTATTTGTTAAGATGTGCCTTCAACTCGTCCAACTTGTTGGTGAGGGTTAAAAAGACCTTAACCTTCTTTCTCACGCTCTCGTATCGGACATGAGCTTCAACTAGAACCTGTGCATCTTCATACATGTTTCACTTCACAAAATATAATGGAATAACAAGTTTGAGAATAAAATCAAATGAAAGATAAAATAAATAGTTGAATAATTAGAGTCTAAAAAATGCGAGCAACAATTGATGTGACATAACCGACCAAAAAAAAAAATACTTCATATATTTATATAATATTAGTTACATATTGGCCACTGTAACACCCCGTTTTCCCAACATAAAAATTTCATAATTAAATCAGAGTATCACATAAACGGAATGCTACATTTCTTAAAATCTTAAAAATGGAATAAATAATATTGGCTCGCAGGCCTAATCAAAAGTCTCAACATAATTCATGTCAGTTCAAGGTAATACGTAAGGAATAGAAAATATATAAAAGTCCTCATCCCGTTACGTATCAGAGCACCTAAGGACACAGTGAGGGTAACCACTCACAACAGCAACAGCAGCTAAAGCCTAATCACCTGCAAGTTACCCATAGGGAAGACAACATTTCCAAGCAGAAGAGGTGAGATTCACAAAACAAAAACATTAAACATATAATTCAACAATTATATTTAACAACATAACATCATCAATTAATAATAATAATTCTTCATACAGTACTTCTTTAACAATACTTCACATAACAACATAAACAACAATCAACTTCAAATCGCCTATAATGATACTTCATATAAACAATATAAACAACATAAGCATCAAATGCATTCATAGCAATAATCTTATCACATCTCAACATCAAAATCATCATCATAACTCAGCATCATAGTTCAACTTAATAGTTTGACTCGACAATGCAACTTCGACTCGACTTATGCAACTCCGACTCGACTTATGCAACTTAGACATCTTAATTATGCATGTGGTACCAATCTAGGGCATAAGCCCTCGTCACTATTGAGTATAAATATACTCCTAGGGCATAAGCCCTCGTCGCTGTTGAGCATAAAAATACTCCTAGAGCATAAGCTCTCGTCGCTATTGAGCAAAAGCTCCTAGGGCATGAGCCCTCGTCTCTGGATGAATATGCATGGACTCAACTTCTTAAATCTTAGAGATCTCAAAATAAACTCCAATAATTTGGATTACAACATCATAAATCTTATAACGACACATGCAACTTTTGATCAATAACAACATGGCAGCATGGCAGCACATCAACATCTCAAACATAGTAAAATCGTAAACATTCACTTACATCATCTCTTATAATTCAAAGGAAAGCATATACAAATGTATAAGTCACTATAACAAATCAAGCATCAGTTAACAGCTCTACAGGTCGTCTTAATATTACAGTAGTACTTAATTCTAATCTAGGGATAATCTCATAACTAATCGTGCGACAAGAGTCGCATTATTCAAAAAGGCAGTCCGATACAGAACTACTCGCTATGGCGAGTGGGATCTCTCGCCTGGCGAACCATCAGGGGTTACTCGCTAGAGCGAGTTGAACTGCTCGCCTTGCGAGCCATCACAGGTAGCTCGCTATGGCGAGTTGGGTTGCTCGCTTCGCGAGCCTTCTCAAGGGTTGCTCGCTATGGCGAGTGGATTGCTCGCCTCGCGAGACTTCTAGGGTTTGCTCGCTATGGCGAGTGGGTTGCTCGCCTCGCGAGCCTTCTAGGGGAGCACTCGCCGTGGCGAGTTGATTGCTCGTTGTGGCGAGCGATGACAGAACAGTTACGGGGTTACGAGGGTTTTCACCCAAAACCCCAAATTTCATCCTATTCCTTCCCAATTTCGACCATAACGATGTTTAAGGGTTATCCTATGGTCTGTAAACAGTTTTCTACAACATTGGTACAGTTTCTCATCATCTAATCATCAATTCATCACTTTTTGACCTAATTCTTAATTTCTAATTCCTCATGAATTACTCCTAAACATGTTAACTATAATCATGAATCATAAGCTTAATGTAATTGCAATGCTAGGCTCACCCTTACCTTAAGAAAATTGGAGCAACAGCCTCCTGGTTCTCCTCTTCTGTTTTCTCCCTTTTTCTCCCAAACTCTGAATTGTACGTTCTGACTGTTTCTAAACCTAGGTTTTCCCTTTTATACCTCTTCTATCTATTTTATCTTATTCCACTTATTCCCTCATAATTCTATCTAATTCAAAAACAGCCCCACAACTTAATATTTATTTTATTTTCAAACCCTATTCTATCAAATAATAAAATAAGCCACCTAATAAAATCACAACATGTCACATAAATCACGTAAATCATATAAATATATTCTAAACTTAACGAATTAATTAAATAATCGAAACGGGCGTTACAACCACAAATATCCAAAGTACATAACCGACCACCAAAAAATACGCCGTTGTAATATCGAAAAAGAATAGAAAGAATATCGACCAAAAATTGTCATAACCTATCTAACTAGACTAGTGATAGTGCATAATCTTCGTCTTCTTCCATGATTTCAAATTCTTGTTTTGGTTTTTCTAGAGTGGAAGTATCACAAATAATTGGATTGTGCTCATTTGTTGGTTTCTTTGGCGGCTTCAGCTCCTTAGACATGAGGTTGTTGAAGGCGGCTTGTCTATCCGTAAAAGCAAAATGTCATTTCTCCGCTTCACCAATTTTGTTATTACTCCATTCCCCACAAGGAGGTAGTAACATACAACCTTCTTTCAAAAAACATGAAGAAAGTGGCCGGAAATTAATCCAAGACACATGATGTTGGAATATGGGTAAAGTGGTGGAGCACCTTGGATTGAGAAATATGTCTCACATATACCTGTTTCGGGCAAACACAATTGAACAATGACTCTATTATAGCAAGTTGCAATAATGTGACCCATATCCAGTAATGTCAACCACTTATCTTCAATCGCAATTCCACTACTACTTGTTGGAGGGTGTAAACCATCCAAGATATATTTATAACGCTTCTCGCTACCAAGTATCGGCAAATAATCACTCTTATGATTTTTCAACTTATGAATAAGTGCACTATGGACCAATATATGATTTTTCTCATCCATTCTCATGTGTCTAGCTATGACCCGGAATGTCCTAGAGCGTGCTAATTCGTCATCAATAAAACCGGATGCGGCTCTAGATACATACCACTCTAACTCAGAATAATTTGTGTATTTTGTATTTGTGTTCCATGATAGTTATGCTCCTCCCAAAACTTTCTTGTATCTAACCTAATTGGATAGCCAACATTTTGTCTATTTCACTCTAACATGATGCCAAATCTCCCACACTACGCCATTTTGGTAGATGTGACACCAACAATCTCAAATAACGGCATTCAGTAGGTATTGGTTTTGTAAATGGAGTACATGACCAAAACGGTCGGAAAAGTGTTAAGCATATTAATCGACTCCGGATGAGCAAAAAATATGTCTTCAAGAGTGGTTTTCTCACTATTTGCTCTTGTTAAATAGATATATTTATACTCCCCCAACTTTGAAATCAAGTATTGAATCTCCTTCTTGTCACCTCTTATCTCTTTGCACCATCTAGTTTGTGCATTGTACACTTGCTTGATGGTCGTCACACTTTCTTTGTTTTTTCCTTCAAATCCGTGAGAATATTCTTAGGCACCGCCAAACTCTTTGTCATGTAGATAATTATTTTCTTCTCCTTCTCTTTTAGTCTACCCACAAGAAGGTGGTCAGCTAACTTTGGCGCCAAATCATGGTTGTGAATTCCACAAAGAATTGCAATCCACCAATCTTTTGTATCCTTTTCAAAGAAACCACGCAACCTAAGCGGACATTCACATTTTCTTGAACCCGTGCCTTCAAGGTTCGGTTTCTTCCTCGTCTTAGGTGGTTTGTATTCACCACTCCTTTCACATTGCATCATCAAGAATAACCATTTTAAACTAGATTTATCTATAGATATAGTAAATCCAGCCCTTGCCGCTTGTCAACGAACCCAACCAAGTAAATCATCTCGCTCTCTCCATCTTTCATTTGTTATAAAAATTGAGCCAGTGTCTACTTCAATACCGTGAACCTTGCCAACACCGGTAGGTACCAGATTAGTTTTTCTTCAATGTGAGCAATGTGAGCTTGAAAAGGAATTTTGACTTACAACTTCACATTTACGGTTGGTTTGACATCGTCGGAAGCTTCAATTATGGCCGATTTCGGGTCAACGCCATCATCCGCCACATTTTCAATCATATCACTATGTCTATTGAATAACAAAATAACAAGGAAAAAATAACTTGTACAATAAGCTAACAAAGAAAAAAGTGGCACAAAATTTAAAAAACCTAGAATTACTCCTGCGTGACTTAAGCCATGCTAAACATTACTCCTGCGTGACTTAAGCCACACTGACTTAACACTTATGTGAGTTAACTCACGTTAGCCCCTGCGTGAGTTAATTCACGTTCAACCTTCTTCCCAAAACTGACGAACCAAATCCAAAAACCAGCAAAATCAAATGAGTTTAGATGATACATTACCTGATATTTGATGTTTGATGAGTGTAGAAACTTGCTTCATGACGATTTGCAATGAAGATTTTGACCAAAAAAATCACACTTTTTGGGTTTTTGGAGGTGGAGGGAAAGAAAATGGTGCTTGAAGTATGGACTTATGAGTTTTGTAAGGGTTTCTTCTACCATAATTGCAGATTCTTCTACCCAAAATGCAAAAGAGGTGTTGAAAGTTCACAACAAAGCTCACTGTGGAGCTGTTTTGAACAAAGTTCAAAGAGGAGCTGAAGAAGAAATATGTAATCAGGAGAGAAACTTAGAGATGGAGGGGAAATAGAATGAAAACCAAGAAACTGATTCATAAACCGAAGAAGAACAAGGTTCCAACATTTACTCTTGTTCATATTTAATTTTAAGTATTGTTCGGTTGTATGAAAAATTGCGATGGGGTCACAATGTTAAACGAAGAATTCATGTTATGATGTTTCGTTGTTATTCACTTGAGAATTCAATATTGGTTGTGATGTATACGCCGGAAAGGTTAAAGCATCCAAGAAAGAAGGGTTCTATCACTATCAAGAGAGTTAGATCGAATTGTGCATCAAGAATTGATGAAACAATTGTTGCCGTTACAAGTGATGAAGGCGATGGTGTGATAAAGATTGTCAAGCAAATTACACTATCCGTAATGAAAGCAAAAGTTGATTATGGTGAGGATAAGGTAATCAAATTTGAACAGCACAATACAAGCAGTGAAGCCAATAGCAGTTCTCAAGAGAAAGAGATTGATGAAGTGGAAATTATCCGGTGCAGAAAATTAGCGAACCAGACTTCTTCTCAGCTCAAGAAGCAATCAAATGATGTGAATTTGCCTCAGCCTGGATTGAACTCTAAGTCGGAGACATGACTTCTCGACAGCAAGATAATTCAATATGGAAGCTGTAGCAAAGATGTTCAAGATATTTGAGCAGGAATATGTGATATTGGATTAATATTCTTCCTTAGATATGTTTCAGAGAACTCAAGTTGGAAAATGTTAGTAGAATCTAAATTAAAAGGGGTGTGCTGAAGTATAATTCATATTCTAAGCTTAGTTAATAGTGGATAAATCCAATATATGTTTATTGGTTAGTTAGTTAGATAGTAACTAACTAGTTTGTTAGTTGGTTAGTGGCTTGTAGTGCAAGTTACTCAACATAGCCTATAAGTACTTAATTTTTGTATTCAATTGATATCTCTAATATCCAATATCACTCTTACCTCTCACATTCAATAATAAAGAATTTTATCATTACTTTGTAGTTTTCTCTCTAAGTGTGAGTGTGTAGAGATCATTCTAATCTTTTCTCTCAATTATGTATGCGCATGTTCTATCAACGAGTAGTCACCATAGTATCCAAATGTATCAAAATTTTAAAGTAGTATCTGATTATGCATTATGTTAGTCAAAATAGTCTTTTACATTAAAATATTTTGCTAATATTGACATATTAGTCCCTCTATACTTATTGTCATATTAGTTCTTATAAGCACTTACTTACTGTCATATCTGTCCATATATAAAATAGTTAATGTCAATATTGAAGAACTATTTTAACATCAGAGACTAAGTTAGCTTCTTCAAAAAATAAAATGAAGGACTATGTTGACTAACGAAGTGCACAATCAAAGATTATTTTAGAAATTTAATATATCAAAAGACCAATTGTTATACGTTTAAATTCAAAAACTAAAATGACTATTATCTCCTTCATTCCCTAACAAAAAAAAAAAACCAAACATAATTGTTTTGAATTGAAATTGTGATTTGTGAATAAATTGAAACCAATCAAACTCTTCCCAAAATCTATGAGCTAGGAACTACGGTGGTTACATTTTCATAATCACGAGAATCCTCATTGACAAAAAAGTGACTTGGTAAGTATAACTTTTTTCAAGTACTTTCAATGCTCCGAAAATTTTGTTAAAACAATCATTCAATCATCCACCTTTTATGCCGAACCCTTTGCTTTATGTCACATTTATATTTATCTTCAACAATTTTACTATACAACATTTAGAGCTATGTAAAAATAAAAAAACTGAGAAAAAAATCTATAGCAATTTGTCTCAAGAAGTGTGTGTATTATTTGTTCATTAATTATTTTTATTCTTGTTTTTTATCTTTTTATTAATTAGTGTTTTTATTTTTTTGTATCTTGATTTGAGTTTTATCTAGGATAAGATGGAAAAAGAAAATATACATGGTCCTCAACATTTTGATCTGAATACTGGTGCAAAGATACCATCAATTGGTCTTGGAACATGGAAAGCTTCTCCTGGTGTTGTTGGTGATGCTGTTGTTGCTGCAGTCAAGGTACTTTCTCTGCTTTTTGTGTCTTAATTTCTTGGTTTCTTTCTATGAAGCACGAATATAGATACAGACACGGACACTGACACACCAACAACACCAATAATTTAAGAAAATCACATAATTCAGTGTAATTATATGTGTCGTGACACATATAACACGTCTGATCTGAGGAGTGTCGTGCTTCATAGGACTTTCTTTTGAATTTCTTGTGTTAATCTTTGAAACATTGACACAGACACCGTTAATAATTTAATAAACTAAAGTATTCAAATTTAACTACATGTGCCGTTGTATCAGTGCATTGACACATGTCGAACATCAGACACGTCTTCAATCTGAAGTATCAATGCTAGGTGCTAATTTGTGTTTTGAATGTATTGTCTCAATGCTTTGTTCAGGCTGGCTACAGACAAATCGATTGTGCTAGGGTATATGATAATGAAAAAGAGGTAACCAAATTTTAAATTTATATGAAATAAATATTTTTGTATACTAATATTCTAGTTAGCCAAGAAAAAAAATGTTTTGTTTGTTCTGGCTTGATGCTAGGAAAATTGTATTTGCTGCAGGTAGGTGAGGCGTTGAAGACACTGTTTTCTGCTGGGGTTGTACAGCGTGGTGAAATGTTCATCACATCAAAGCTATGGTATGTGTTTGGACTAATTCTTATTATGATCAAAGATTATTGACCTTATTTTTTTTTTCTTTTCTGAATCAAGCTTTTGATGTATATCTGAGAGTGCGTGATATGTAGTATTTTATTTAGTAGTTGATTATAAAATATGAGAAGAGGATGAAAAGTGCATCTGAAGATGGTGTCACTAGATTGAGTCTTTCTGTAATCGAATTAGTTGCTCAAATATATACTATTGTCATCAAATTCCTCCAGGAAAATGAATAAATTGCTGATATAAAAGGACTAGTTTGTTACAAAACTCAGGGGCTAAATTTAGTGAAAAATTATTTAGAGGATAAACATGATGACATTATATTATCTCAGGGGCTAATTTTGCTACAAAACTCTTTATAGAACTAATTAATTAGTTTGATATTTGGAGGATTAAGGGTTTACTCAAGAATTGAAGAGTAATGCATTGTCTTCATATATGGCTTGACTTTTTTTTTTTATACATACAGGATTAGTGACTGTGCACCTGAAGATGTCTCAAAGGCACTGGCTAGGACTCTAGAGGACCTGCAGCTTGACTACATTGATTTATATCTGGTATGGTTGATGATTTTAAACCCATCTTCGAACGTGATGCTGAGACTGAAGATGGTTGTATGAAAATTTGATGCTTTTGATGGTTAATTATTTTGTCACAGATGCATTGGCCTTTTAGGACAAAATCAGGATCAAGGGGTTGGGACCCTGAGGTCATGACTCCATTATGTCTTTCAGAGACATGGAATGCAATGGAAGGTTTATTCGCCTCGGGTCAGGCACGTGCGATTGGTGTCAGCAACTTTTCAACTAAGAAGCTTCAAGACTTGCTCGGATATGCAAAGATTCCACCAGCAGTTAACCAAGTTGAATGCCATCCTGTTTGGCAACAACCAGCTCTTCATAATTTGTGCAATTCTACTGGTGTTCATCTCACGGTAATACTCTGACTAAGATGAATATAGTATGGTCCAAATAAGTTTTGGTCTTTAATAGATCAACTTTTAATAACAGTTGATATAGTATAAAGAATTTAATCTGTATACATCATAAGTGAAAAAAATATTTATTACATTGTAATGAGTATTACCATTAGAAAAATTATTAAATGACCTGACAACATATGGTTGAATACATGTATAAATTAAATTCTATTCAGTGTTGCAAATAGCACTACAGACATAGGAGGATTTGAACAAATCGCTATTGTTCTGTGATACGCTAGTTAGTACAAAGTGTAGTCAAATAATGGCTATAGCAGCACTATCTATAGCACTGTAGCGTAGCGGCAACCCCTTATTTTTCGCAATCCACGATTGAGAACACTGTCGATAAAGAGTTGGTCTATCATAACCAAAACTTATTTAGACCATGCTATACATGTCCATTTGAGTAATATAAATGATATTTTTTAGTCCTGCATTTATGTATTTGAGGTTGTTTTTTTGCTTACATTTTGTTAACTACAAATGCTTCATTCCAGGCATATTCTCCTCTAGGTTCTCCTGGATCATGGGTAAAGGGAGAAATCTTGAAGGAACCAATTTTGATTGAAATTGCTGAGAAACTTAACAAGTCTCCGGCACAAGTGGCTCTAAGGTGGGGAATCCAAAGTGGTCACAGTGTCCTTCCAAAGAGTGTAAATGAATCTAGGATCAAAGAGAACCTTAGCTTATTTGATTGGTGTATCCCTCCAGAACTCTTCTCAAAATTCTCACAGATTCACCAGGTTTGATCACTTCCTTTGTTGAAAACATAAAAACCGATCATTCTTGTCCACGTTTATGCATAATTTTTTTTATTCTTCTTCAGTTTATTCATTTACTTTGTTGTATAATGCAGCAAAGGCTACTTAGAGGGGACTTTGCAGTCCATGAAAGTTGTAGTCCATACAAAAGTCTTGAAGATTTGTGGGATGGAGAAATATGAAATGGAGATAATTTGCATTGCTATTTTGACTAAAGATATGTTCATTTCTCTTTCTGTGGGATTTATGTGAATACTGAATAGATAAATATTTTAGCAGAAGGAAACATCGACTTATGATTTCGTTATGAGCCCTTCATTTAAGATAGTTTCTCAACTCACTCCCATATATGCTCAAATATGCCAAAATACACTACCGAAAACATGCTTCATGTAAGCCCCCGGTGTTTTTGGGTGGGCGGATATTGAGAAATTATCTTCATTTAATCATTTTCCTTTTATCCATGAATTTGTTGTTTCGTTGGAAGAAAGACGTAAAAAACAACTGCTTAATAAACTTACAGTCGATTATAAAAAGTGCATTATAAACTAGAGATAACTAAGACATAACAGATTTTTTTTTTACCACATAGGTCTACTACTTATAGTATGTTTGGAATGACGTCAATTTCACATTGAGAATCACGGCACAAAAACTTAGTATACTAGCTTCAGAATTTTCACGGTGAAAGTGCATTGGGACATGGCATTGGGTTTCCAAACGCGTTTCCAAACACACGCTTAGAACAATTCACTTTGCTTCAAGAACATTCTGAACTTTCTTCATATACAAAGAAAAAAAGCAAAAAAAGAAAAAATATTTTTTGTTTTGCCCTTTCATAGGAAGGAAAAGGTCTAGGCTTTTTGTACAGCGATGGCAGAAAACACAATTTGGATTGCCTTCATAAAATATGTCATTTGGGAGTGTTTGGCTCTACCATTGAACAGTTTCTTTTAGTAGTTTTTCTTTAAAAAAGCTTCCAAGATCCAATGTGAAGAGACCTTTTCCAATGACCATTTTTTGAAGTTGCCATCATGTATCTTCACCAGAGTATGATTTGGGTTTGGTATGAATTCTTACCAAACATACTAGAATTATAACATGGGTGTTGGCAACTATTGTTTCAGCAGTAATATATGGTTAGTTTACTTTTGTCAAAAAATTTCATGTTTTTTCCCCTAAATTTATGTTAGTTTTACTTTATTTTTTTCGTAGAAGTTAGTTTTACTCTTTAACAAAGAGAAAATAAATTTGACGATCGAGGTATTAGACAACCATCTTTCAAAAAAGAAAGAACAAAATGTTTGGGGGGTTTAAGGCAAGACACATGATATGTGTATTTGGGTTAAGTGGTGGCCTACCTCTAATTGAGAAAAAAGCCTCTGAAATACCGATTTCATGATTTATCAACTCAACTACAACCCTATTGTAACAAGTTGCAACAATGTTACTCATGTTCGATGAACCACTTATCTTCATATGCAATCTCACTATTATTTTCGGGAGGGTACAAACCATTCAAGATAAAGTTAAAATGCTCCTCACCTAAATACCCATATATAATCACTCCAACGATCTTTCACCTCTTGTATAAATGCTCTGTGAATCATATGATGACTTTCTTCAGTCAAACCCATTAGCTTAGTTATAGCCTGAAATCCAGAATTCGTATCGCCTGTAACATCCATAATTTTTTCAGTGAATGGTTTCATGAATTTTGGCATATGATCAATAGGCGTTGTAACTGGAATATGCTTTGGTACCCGAGTAGACAATGAAACCGAAGAACATTATGGATTGTTAATACGAGCACCTTTTCTTTTAGGAAATGACGACTGTTCGTGACGATTGACTATCGGGAAATTGAGAATCAACACACTCACACAAAGATGAGATTCGACTAGTCGAAGCCTCTTTTGGTGTTGAGCTCACTCTTTTCTTGGCCCCCCTGGTTGGTATCGTTCTTGGACGTGGAGTAAACATTGTCATTTTTGGAAATGCTAATTGTCGCATAACCTCCTTGATGTGTAGTTTCATTTTGTAAGGGACTTTTTGAGATGTTCTTGAATACCATTCCACTCATTAATCACATAAAAATCATCTTCACCTTCTTCACCCATACATAACCTCTGCTAGTGAAGGTTTATATCATCCAATCAAATAAGCTTGTTATGTATGATCTTCATAGCAATAATACATGCACAAGATAGCACATACAATGTCTTGATCACACAACCACACTTTTTCTTATCCATGTCAGTTTTCTTGGAGCGTTTTGCTTCCTAAAAAATAAAGCTCAAGTCAGCTCTAGAAACATAACTCTCCAACTCATAATACAATATGTTGTCATTGTATCTATGTTCTAAGACAATACAACTCCTCCTAAAAGATGTTTGTATCTCAGTTAACTCCCCTTCCAACATATTGTGTATTACCTCCCAACATGTAGCCAAATCTCTTGCGCTATTACTCAAATATTTCTTCAATTTTTCATGAGCCCCTTCAACTCTGTTGGTGGGTCTACAAGTTGGAGGCAAGACACGGTATGTTCATGCCTCGCTATTTTTTCTTTAATAGTATTCAATATGGTAGTTTCAACATAGGTAAGGAACTTTGAGATTTTTTCTACAGACATCTTGAAATTACACAAAAACATCAGCATATGATTCTTTTGAAGGAGACTCAACCACATTATCCGAAGCTCTCATGATATTGTTAACTATCTCACTTCCCTTCACCTCATTGACTTCCTTTTCTTTCCCATCCACTTTCGCAACTCTAGGTTTGACTCTACACTCTGTGATGCATTGACCTCTAACATTTTTACCAACATGAAAATTACAAAGTAATACAGTAGTTTTAGGGAAAATAGTTGTTACAACATTCATCAAAGCATTATCCATACCAGTCATAGATACCATTGCATATATTCCTTTGAGTTAAGCAGATAAAACAATGCCTGTAAAAACCAAGTGAAGTTATCTTCTTTCTTAGACGTCAGAAAAGCAAAAACAACATAATATGTCATATCGGTTGAGGTGACCTCAACTATCTCAAACAATGACATTATGCACACGTTGGTTTTATAGGTGGAATCTATGATCAAAACAGTCGGAAAATTGTTAAACAACTTAATAGATTCGAGATGAGCCCAAAATATGTCCTAAACAGTAATAGCCTCACATTTTGCTACGGTGAAATAAACATATTTGTGCTCCTCCAACTTTGCAACTAGATGTTGCATCCTTGACTTGTCATCTATGCTTGACTTTTTTAATCTTTGATGTGCATTATACACTTGTTTTATATTCGTCATACATTCTTTTCTTTTTCCCGTCAAATTTATTAGAATGTTCTTTGGCTGCACCAAACTTTTGGTCAAGTCACCACCAACAAACTTCTTGTATCCCCCTCATAATTAATTTAGGCATTATATGGAGAAAATAGCAAAAAAAAAGGCAAAAAATCAATAGTGAGTACCAACGGTAGTTAGCTGCCGTTACAAGTTCATCTCAGACAGCACCAAAAATATGGTAAAAAAATTGAATAATGTAAACGAGTTAAAAGATGCATTTCATATTTCTTGACGTAAAATGAGCGCAGAAACCTGCTAGCAATCCTTCTCCAATGATTAGAGACAAAGATTTTTTTTTTTTTTGGTACTTTAGTGGTTTTGGATGGAATAGGAAAAAATATGGTAGAGGAATATTGAGGTAGAAGTAGACTTAACTGGTATAAGTCATTCCTAGGACTGACCGTTAACTGTAGTTTGGGATGCAGGAGGGCAGTTTCTCAAGCTTAAAGAGCAATTTCCAAAAAGTCATCAAAACAATGTCACAAAATACACAAAAGGAGTCAAACTCATAAACCAAATAAACGACATCACAAGGTAGCAAAACCAATACAAACAGATGAATTAGATCAATAAGAATTAAAATCCAAAAAAAGAATATGGTTTCTGAGCCTTTAGCTACCACAATAAATAAAGCTTGGTACGAAAACATAAATGTGCATAAGATTGTTAGAGGACATTCGACTCTTTGTTTAATTATGAAATTAGACTTAGTGATGATTTTTATTATCTTACAAATTCTTGTTAGAATTTGTCCACGTAGCTAGCTAACATGATATTGTCTTTACAATCTTATCTAGGTTGCATTGCTTTAAACCTAACATTAATTAACTAAGTGTTTATTTTTTATTTTTGGAAAGTTTTTACAATATGAATCGTTTCATTTTATTGAGTAAATTGCATCACTCAATCTATTTGACCAAGTGAGTCGTTTCACTTTTTGTTATAATGCAAACTTTGTTTTTTTTTTTTTTTAAGTGAATCGTTTCACTCTGCTAAGTCAATCATTGGAGGATCAAAGGTTGAGTTATCAAGATCTAAGAAGACCCAGACAGATTTAGGAGTAGCTTATCAAAATGTAGAATAGCTTAGTGTAGGTTGTATCCAAGGAACTCATCACATGATTATTGCAACACTGTTAAACTTAACATCGTTGATACCACCGATCCCACAAGGGGCTCCGATCATTGTAACTATAGCACGTTGAGCACTTTTACAAATCTAAGATGGGAATGTAGGAGTCCTATGCTTTGTCGAGATTTAGTGAAAGATGACAAAGTTTTCAATGGATTTGTCAAGGATTATCCAACTTTTATAGTAACAGATGATCTTAGGGTGTTGCCTAACTTAACGGATACAAGCTTAGATCTTCTGAAGAGTTTTGGAATAAAAAGCACTAGTTCGGTGAAAGAAATGACCGTATACATCAATGAGAGATCACAGGTTTTTAATCTTCTGTTCTATTTTTGCTTATGATTCACCGTTAATTTTTTACTTTTTTTTTGGTCCATGTTGAAATCTTTAACCTTACAAGCCATGTTTGTGCAATGTTAAAAGACTTCTATTCCACATTTTGACTTCATGTTGTTAACCATTTTTTATTATGGTTTTGTATTCTAAACAGGTGATGGAACTATTGAAGTATTCTTTGCTCTCCAAGTCATCTTTGACGGACTTTTTCTTAAGAAATAAACCATTTCTTGAGGGGACAAGTTTTTCCCCCTGTGACATTCTAAACAACGGTAGCCTCCAAATCAAGCTAAAACTATTTTTCAGAAAAACAGATGGCGAGTTATTGTTTGCTCAAGGGGAAGAAGATTTTGCTGACTTCCTTGTTAATTTACTAATTCTTCCTTTTGGAGGAGTTGTACGTATGTTAGAAGGGGACTCTTCTCTCGGTAGCATAGATTCCTTGTACCAGAGCATATCGGAATTGGATGAAAACAAATACTTGATGTCTAATAATGTTCATAACAGACTAGTCAATCCCATGTCATTTAGGGAAGCTCAAGAAGGTTATGTAAAGGGACCATCACCGTTTATCGTTGCAAATGATTTGGTTTTACAACCAATGTCTCCAATTTCAACTATGTCTCTACTCAGTCGTTTAGAAACCCCTCCTAGTAATGTGACTGAAAAGGTTGTATTCATTGGAGCAAAGAGGTATGAAAGAGTATTATGTATGCCTATACAATTATCTTCGCTTAACGATGTGTTTATTTGAATCTTATACCAGATAAAGTTTTAAATCGTTGTTGTGGCAGTTATGTTGGTTTTCTTGATATTGTGCGGAATTACATTGAAATTTTACTTTCGTAGCTTCAATTGTAGCCACCTTGTCGTTTTGACAATATTAAAAATTCTGTAGTAAGAACGCAGTTGTAGATTTTTTTTTCAAACCTCGAGACCATCATCATTGATATATGTACTCACAAGTTATGTAGATGTTGCTCATTTTAAAATGTTGCATTGGTGCAGGGACTCGGCATATTGAAAGCAGCTTTAACATCGACATTGGCTCTAACGAATGGTCTCAGCCACCTTTTAACTGAAGCTCGGGAGGGATAGTCGTATAAGATGCCGAATCGGTCTTGATTTAGGATCTAATAGGAATTCTTATTCAAAAATATTATATTTTGTGATACTCATGGACCATGCTACCGAATTTTTTGATTTGTTACAATATTTCCAAAACTTGTTATCACTTATATAACAAGACGCCGTCTGATAATATCTAGCGAAAGAGTATATTACTTCTTCATTCTGATATATTATTGTGATCTAGTGAATATAGAACAAAAAGGGCTTGAAACTTCTAAAATGTTCTTAAACATAATTGCCTTCGCTTGAATCTACTGCAGACATCGTGTTAATGGCATTCATCATCAGTTGTCTCAATCTATTCCAGAACAAAACCTGCTTGAAACTTCTCAAATGTTCGGTGGCTCATAATGAGTGTGATTCAGTTACCCTTTACCAGTCTAACCTGCGTATGGTAAGTAGTATCACTGGATAGGTTAAACTTACAGATCTTGCCTTGAAATGGATGGTTGATTCTTAGAATATGATATTTTAAGGTAGTGTGTAGAATCTGATATCGAAAATTTAGGTTTTCTATGATATTTTTTCATATACCATGTAGAATGTGTAGATAACTTACCTGTGTAGAACATACCACATTTACATGATAGTACACAATATATAAATGCTATCTAAACATTAACACAAGCTAAATTATATAGAAGAATAATAAGTGTATGATTATTCAACTACACAAAGATGTAATGTCTGTCAATGATGGTAAGTGCTTTCCATAATTGTCACTGCTTCACTGCATTATTGTTTCACAAATCATAAGCAGTAACTTATCAAAGAGAAACTTAGTACACAGGAAATAATATTCATCAAACAGTAATTTTCTTTCCCCTGAACATATTCCAGGTAAGAAAATATAAATCTGGAATGGGGCAATGGTAGTATTTGTGATTCTACAGCGCCAGCATAATTCTGTATATTGAAATAAAACAGAAAATAGCTGCATGTTTGATGAGAACAAAATGATCCAATGGTGTGTAAAATAAATCTCTGATTCAACTGATTGCATAGCTATTATGCTTTTACGGGAAGTTCCTTGTGTGTATAAACCATACTTCGATCGCCATCTACCACTTGGCCATTACCTCTCAGTACCCTGCAACATAGCATACGATTTAGTCTGATTTTAATTGATGTATTGAACCATGATATATACATAAATGAATGAAGATATGGTATGGAAATCGCAGACACGACTTAATCGATTAAACCCTTCAATTAATCGATTAACAAAATCTTCCTAATCGATTAACTATTAAAAAAAGTAATCTAGAGATTTATAAGATATCTTATATTGATTCTATGCATCTAAAGATCTAACAATTCGCGCATATGACACGACCACACGACTCGGAAATCATGGTGTTATAAATATCGCCAAAATTGTTTGGTTGATATTTTATTATATCCATTTATTCATTTAATAAAAACAAAATCAGAGACATTAGAAAATTCCATACCATCTATTTGTTAACAAGCCCTCGACTCCTACAGGACCTCTAGCATGAATTCTACTTGTGCTTATTCCAACCTGATCAACAAATAACAACCAAGAACAGTCGATAAAAATTTGAATAACTGTGCTGCTATTATGAATTGCAACATGTTTCTTGAAAGTACAATACCTCTGCACCAAGCCCAAAGCGTGCCCCATCGCAAAATCTTGTACTTGCATTGTGGAAAACAGCAGCACTAAAAGGTAAAAAAACAAGTTTCAAGTGTCAGCACTCAGCAACATCTAGTCAAGGACGTGACGCATTCAGAGTAATTGTGCGTATAATAAACACATTGAAGCATGAATGCTACTTATGTCAAAGGAATTATGTCCAAATGAAACATGATAAGGAGTATAAAAGGATCAAATTGATATTGCTGACCACATGCCAGTGTCGTGTTTGGTGTATGTGTCTACTGTCTATGTCGGCATTTCATGAACTAGAAAAGGATAAAAAAACCATTATACACATACCTGTCAACTTGATGCAAGAAAGTTTCAGCAACTTTACTATCTTCTGTAACGATGCAATCAGTATGAGAACTGCAGAAACAGGAAACAACATACTTAAGACTTATAAGATAACGATGTCAATAATAATATAGTGAAATGAAAGCCAAGGTTTTCCAAGGGAACCCAAAGTTACCTTCCATGATGATGTATGTGGTCAATTGCAGCATATACATCATCTACAATTTCAATTGTACAAGCCAGTGAGCTATACTCCAGATGGAAAGATTTTGCTTCAGAAATCTTTAATAAGACACTAGCTTTTGGTCCACCATATAGTTTAACACCTGCAAAAAGATTAAAATACACCAGCCATGTTATTATCCTATGATTTATTGTGTTAAATATGCTTTTAGTTTCTACTCAAAATCTTCACAAACACAAACTGAATAGAAAGATAAGAAATTAAGGTCAAACCTCCTTGTTTGAGTTCAGCAACAAGTTCTTTCAGTCCACCATTTCCTTCTAGATCTTTGTGTACAAGAAGGGTTTCCTAGAAATACCACGATACAACGTCAAAACGAGCAATCTAAAAATTCAATTTATATACATCATTAATAGCAAATGTGCAATGATACACTGCATGTGATTTAAACTTTATTTACCATTGCATTGCAGGCTGCAGGATAATCAGTCTTTGCATCCCTAACAATCTTTTTTGCCACATTGATATTCGCTGCTTTGTCAATGTATACATGACATATTCCATCTGCATAACAAAGATCACAATTTAATACCACGCCTGTCTCTAATTTCAATATAATCTCTATTTCAATTTACGCACATTTATTATTACTATTTTAAAAAAAATTTATCTCGTATATACAACTTTGTTTCTGAAGATGCAAAGTCATAATTGGACGCATCTATATACAAATGGCAATGTAATAATATTCGTACACAAAACAAAATGTACACATTAATTATACTACCAATTTTTCCTAGGTTTGATCACAAATGGGAAATAGGACTTATATTGTACTATATATTACCGGCATGACCGAGAACAGGAATCTTTGTAGAATCCTTGATTTGAGAAACAAGCTTATTACTGCCTCGAGGGACCACAAGATCTATCACGTCATCAAGCTGTTGCAGAGTTTAGTTAGTAGAAAACCATTTAAAAAAATAATAATAAATAGTTTTGAATTTTAGATGTATCAACCTTGAGTAGATCAGGAATTGCTTCCCTTGAAGTCACAAGGCCAATAAGTTTGCCACCAACTGTATCTGGTATAGCTGAAGTAATGATCTACAACGATGAAGAAAAAATATGAAATTTGTTGTATTGATCGATATGAAACAGTTACATATAAGCTATTTTTATAACAAAAGATTGTTTTCATAAGCTATCATGGAGATCTTGTGAACATAAGCTGAATAGAGCTCATGGAAATGTCATAAGTTGTTTTCATAAAGTCTCGTAAGTGTTTATGCTAGTAGATAAGGTCAAATAAGTCAATCAAAACATGCCCTAAATAAAATCGACAAACCTTGTGTAACACTGCATTAGATCGTTTGGCTTCCTTTCCTCCTTTGAGCAATAAACCATTTCCACTTCGAATAGCCAATGCAGCTATCTATTGGTCCATTTCAATGATCATTGTAAGAACCAATGTTCAACATATTAAACAAATTAAAGAATCGAAAAAAGAATAGGTATGTTATGACCTGAACAAGAGCATCGGGTCGAGACTCAAATATAACTAGAAGTACACCCAAAGGACATGATATTTTCTCCAGAACGAGTTTATCTGCTATCTGGACACAAAGAGTACTAATCAGAATCGACAAAATTGAATGTTGAAATGTAGGATACAAGATTCAATAACATCATTCAGTTTCCAGAATTTGTTGTTATCGAATATTGCAAAAGTCAAATACTGAAAATATTGTTACATTTTTTAAACATGTAAAAAGTAGAAACTGATGAATATTAGTACAATATATCACAAATCTAATTTCAGGTATTATTTGGTAACTGATTAATAACACAATTGTACAGTTGATTTAGACCTCAGTTCTCTTCAAAATCTGACCAATTGGTTCTTCCATTTCGGCCAGCTTGCGAACAGACTTTACAAGACTAGCAATCTGAAAACATACAAATCAAGGTTAGGGAAAAACATTATAGTTGAAAGAGAAAACATCATAAAACTTAGGATTAGCTTCAAACTATGAAGCTCGGATACGTAGTAGGCACACACAGGTACAAAGATACATGAAACTATTAAGCTTGGATACGTTAACAAAATTAGATAGCAAAACTTGTTTAGGTATGTAAAACTTATAAAGAGAGAGACATTATATCGTTTCTCATTAATATATTTACGATGACGATGTTACGATGATCATTATTCACAAAATATTGTTTGTGATCATAGCAGAAATTATAAAGTTTCCGCTTATAATGTTATATATTCTAGCCCTTATGTTAAGGTATCAACAAAAACATCTTTCGTGAACTCAAAGCAATCATACTCTAACATCTTAAAAGAGAATTAATGATTATAAGATCGTTTCAATTTTTTCGCTTTCAAATTTGTTTTTGTTTGCACAACAAAAATAATATTAATGCTAAGCAAATTATCTTTCATTATGTAACCATTTAAGTTCTTACCTTCTCAGGTCTCAGCGTTAAACGCGATATCAGTGATCTCTCATATCCAGCCTCCTCTGCATCAGCAACATCCAAAGTATTCTCAAGCCTTATTTCACTTTCATTTTTCTCTATTGCATCAGCCACAGCCAACAATATTTTCTTCCTTTCTTTGGAATCTAGAATCTAGAACCAAAATCACCAAAACGAACTCATTGTATTATTGGCAACAATATTATATATATATATATATATATATATATAGTTAGTTATTATTTGGTGAATAATTTGTTATTTGAAGTGTAATCATAACAAAAATAGCTAAAGTTAAATCGCCACATGAATAAATTCATGAAAATAAACCTTGCTTTTTACATTCTAAGTATGTAAATACCTGAAGCTTCCTAGAGCTGTCGCGTGCTGCAACTGCCATTTCATGTGCAGTTATTTCCTTTATGCTGGTCCACAAGTGAGCATCCTTATGGAATACAGTACCAATTCTTTCTCCTTGAAGCACTCGCATGATGTTGTCATTAGGATAGCCACTTTAAAGGAGGTTGAAGTGAAAAACAAAGTCAGAAAAATGAAAAAATTTAAACATATGGTTGTACTTGGGTAGTAAGTGCTTTTTCAGACTCAAAATTGCATATCAGAAAATTAACGGAAAAATGAACACAACAGAAATGATAATATATTCTCATCACTTGAACCTAGGTTTTTTATGTCTCTGCGATCGCAGCCTAGTCATGATTAAGGACAAGTTAGCCGTATTTGATTGTGAATCTCCACAATATCAAGGATTACAATGCGGCCGCAATTTAAAACCTTGTCCATAACCAGATTTAAAATGATTTACCATTTATGAAGTTTCATGATCAATAAAGGATAATAATCTTTTACAAACTAGTTCACATGATTACAACTTTTAATATTCAATTTAGTGCTGTCAATCACGGATTACAGGAAATAGCAGTTTGTTTAAATTCCACTATGCTACAATGCTATAGCACAGGTATAGCGGCTACTTGAAAACACTTTATACTAAATAGCATATCGCAGAACAATAGTGATTTATTCAAATTCCTATACTGCTATAAAACTGCTGCAGCCGCTATTTGGCAACACGGAAACAATTCATTAAAACAATTTCTCTTTGGATAAGTAGGATTGAAAATCGAAAAGAAAAAAAAGTTATTTTCAGTGTCAATAGTCTACTGCATCATTTAAAGCTTAGCAAAAAACACTTTCCACAGTAAATGATACCTGGTAATAATCACAGGTGTACCAGAATAAGCAGCACAAACAGCAGCATTAACTTTAGCAGTCATACCCCCTCTGCCCAATCTTGACTTGTCTCCAAAAGTAATTTCTGTTTGATGTTTTTCTCTTACATAAGTGTGGATTAACTTTGATTTTGGGTCAGATGGTGGACCGCTATAAAGGCCCTCAACATCACTCAGTAAAACAAGAAGGTCAGCTTTGAGTTCCAAAGCCAATAGACCAGCCAAACTATCATTATCCCAGAAGATACCAGATGAGTCCTGCAGAAGCTTACAATTAAAAGTAACTTCGTCAGAAAATCAATCTAATAAGGTTCAAGTTTTTAAAAAGCAAATTAGATATCGTAACAAATGTAAAAAGCCAAGTGAGGAACAGACACCAATTAGGGGTGAAAGTAGACCAAGCTAGGCTAGGCTTTGCAACGGCCGAGCTTGATCTACTTTAAAAATGTTACCTCTGAGCTTGGCTTATTACCTATCATAGGCACATTTTTAAGGCCTGGTCTGACCTTTCTAAAAGCCTGACAAGGCCGTTTGAAAAGCCTGACAAGGCCTGGTCTCGAATATACGTAAAAGAAAGTTTATGTATTTGTCTAAAATATGAACCAAGTACATAAACTTCCTTGACTGACTTTTGCTTATATTTGAAACCGGAGGAAGTACTGTCTTTCACAAGGATGATAATTCAAATGATATAGTTGAAGGAAAAGAAGCATACCTCATAGGGTGCCTTCCTAGTACTCACAGCATCATTTTCATTGAAAATGGGGATGACCCTTAACTCTAATAATGAGTGCACAGTATCAGTTAGTTGTTTTCTGAAATCCGCATCCCTAAAAAACCCATCATTCACAAGAAGTTGTGATGAAGTCACATCAAGCTGCATCAAGGAAAACCACATCAGTAAGAAGGAATCAGTTTGATTAATAGAACAATAGTTCGCACGTTAAAGAAATATGCACATATACAAGATTCGCGACATATTGAATAAGAAACATAATAGTGTTCACCTGACTAAACATGATATCATAGAGAGCCATGAGACTACTCTGCCCCACAGCTGCGCATGCTTTGCCATCAAGTTCATATTGTGGATTTTGAAGATCAGAAAAGCTACATAACAAGTAAATTTATATCAGCCTCATTGATAGACAGAATCATGACAAATTTCATACTAAGATCTTCCAATATTATGCTAATTCATTGTTGTCATTTACGGATTACAAAATATAGCAGTTTGTTCAAATTTCGTTATACAGCAGTGTTATAGCGCCATTATATTCGCTATTTGACAAAATTTTGTATTAAATAGCGTATCGTAGAACAATAACGATTTGTCCAAATTCTGCTACACTATAGCATCGCTTTAGCCAGTATTTAACAAAGCTGCATAGCCAATCCTAATTTAACAATTTCAAAGAACAGAACTACAAAAGGGGCTCATTCTTCGAGTTTGCGATTAAGAGATTGAACTACTTCTTGAAACACAATGTTTTCAAGTAAATGTAGCACAATATTTTCGTTCTGTTTGATAAAGGAAAACAAATCAATGACAGATTTTCTTTCAATGACAAATCAATGTAACACAAAATTTTATAAATTCATGTGATGAAAGAATGTACCAGTTATCATTAAATGAAAGTTTGATTCCTGTCACTGAAAATGTATAGTTCCTATAGCAAAAGATAGATTACAAATTAACCTGCTATTGGCCAATCGGCGATATCTTAGTCTTTGCCTGCCAAGACCAACTGCTCCTGAAGTCACCAATATAACCTCATATCCCCTAGTATTTAGCTCTTTAAGCTGCAGAAAAGTAATTTCAAGTTAAAAGAATTATCACACACTTATAAAAACCCTTCAAATCACAATGGTAAGATAAACAGGACAGGAATTTATTTAGTAGTGCTCCATCTATCAAATCACAATGACTACTTTGTCTATTCATTATGACACGTGTCACCTTCGTATCCGTGTTACACGGGTTCCATTAATACTAGTTACATGTTTTTTGATAAGTAAATATTATTATGAAAACAACTTCGTAAATTATATTAGTTTCGAAGGTTTGAACCCTAGACTTCGTGGTTAGTACTCCTTCAACGTTCCTCAACATATTAACTGATCTGCACTTTGGGACCACTAGTCACATATTTAACAAAAAAACATTTGAATGTTTGACTATTTTACTGAATCCTGATCTGGCATAATTTGCATATGCTATCAAATACAAGTTTAGAATTATGATAAATAAATGATACTACTATGCAAAATGATATATATCATCACCTGCTCACAAAGAGCTCCAAGTCTTCCCAATGCTAATCTTCCATCACTTCTAGTAACCACAGCTGTTCCAACCTACATATATCACAAAACAACAAAATAGCTAATTATAAAACCATCAAATATTAAAAAATAATACAAAATAAATCCAATGATAACATCAACGAGTTACAATCTCATACAAAGTATAAATAAATAAATAAATAAAATCCAATAGTACACAAGAAAACCATTTTGATAGCTCAATATACTTAACAGTTAATATTTTACAAATAAAAAAAAAATCAATAATATCATCGATAAGATACATAACATAAGAAAACCAATTTGATAGCTCAAAACACATCAAAATTAACAATCATCTCGAGATCTCATCTTCCTATATCATACATGTTACAAATATATTATAAAAAAATAGCCACTAATAAATAATACATCAAAGAACAAATTAAATCACATTTACAACATTCATATGATATTATTTCCATATATAACATCGATCTCAATAGTAATATTTTTCAACCATGTAAAAACACAAAACAACGTTGTATTATTAGATCAATCAAAAACAAAAGAGAAAGCAACGTTGTAATAAATTGTTATATATATATATTTACCTTAACAACAACACGTTTAACACTTTTGACAAAAGCTCGTGTTGGATCCATGGAGCTTCCGTCCAAAGTGAATCACACACACTTTAGTGTAAGTTGACACGTTACGTTTTTTAACACTGATTGAAAGAAAAAACCAAAACGAAAAGAAGAAGAAGAATAATAATGAGTGTAACCACAAAGAGTAATACAAATGTATCGAAATGTTTTGTTACAAAGAGAGACGCGGCGAGAGTGACACGTAATGCATGAGGGTTTTTTGATGGTCGGATTGGTGGGTCCCATGACACGGATTCTCTATAGGGAAACTGACATAATACCCGTGATGCTCGGCCTCTCACTATCAAACATTTGGCTTCTTGACAAAGGTCGGGTTCAATTCCCTATTATCGTTAACTATTTTTTTATATGAAAATATTTTGTCAATCATTATTTTGTTATTTTGTTCAAACCATTATTTGAATAAAAAAGAAAAGTTTGAGTTAGACACTCGTATTGTTTATTTATTTTTTTTAGTATTTTACCCTTTAATATATGTAGAGATTAGTGTTCGAATCTCGCACACTCTTTTCTTTACATCTAAAATATGTGAGTTTCAGACTATTTGATTAATAAAAGATAATAAATCATGTAATTATTTTTTAAAATGTAAATGTTTTAATTTTAAATGTATTGAATACACATTTTTATAAATATTTATTATTTATGATCCGTGAAGAATATGTGAGACATTTGCTAGCATTTTTTTTGTCAAATAGTCCAATGACAAAGAAATCATCCCATAAGCTAAATAAAAGTTAAATGTGGGGTTTGAACTTTGATCATGATTATTTATATGCAATGTCTTCATCAATTGAGATATGTTTACGAGGACAAGTTTAAGTTGTAACAACCTGATTTTAAAATAACAATCTTTAGAATGGGAGAAAATAATCTTTAGAAAGAAAATATTGTTTTTTGACGAGAATAAGGAAGTAGAGTGCAAACAGAGGTAAATTGATAAAATAGAGCAAAAAAAAGGGGTGTAAATAGTAAGCCAGGTAGTTTTTAGCGATCTCAACAAAGGGAGGGTTAAACAACAATGATGTGTAGTTATAAAAAAGAATAGCAACCAGACTAGACTAGGGGTGCATAGTGAGCCAGGTAGTTATTTCTTGATATTTATGTTATCATACACATATGAGGTATTTTTATGTCACAAAAGAAATATGCTCGGAAAATTATTGAGCGCCCATATATGTCATCTTTCAAAGTAGTTTGATTCATCTCAAAAATTCACACCCCTCTCTAAAAGTTGTTAAATTCATCTCAAAAATAAAAGAAAATAAATTCTTATTGGTATGAAGTTTGATTGAATTCCAATATCATGTATCAAAACTCAATCAAAATTTGATTTTAATTTATTTTGAAAAAAATTAATATAATTTTTTTAATGTCATTAAATAATTAGAAGATAGATACATACCCAATAAAGTTATAAGGATACCACTTGTTCATAAAAAAAAAAGGTGAATACAGCCTCTAGTCACTACTATAAGCCAAATATCACTTATTTAAAAATGAATAAGCGGGGTGATCGGGGTTCGAACATGTTCCTTGCATATTTCAATGCATTAACGTCCCTAAAACTAGTGATTTAAAAAATTAAAAAATGATTTTAATTTATTGAGTGAGTGAAATGATTTGGGTTCGAACCTGACCACTTTTTATAGATTCATTGAATGACTAAAATCAATCATTTATGGAATTTTAAAAAAATGATTTTTCCCTTAAGTGACCAGAGAATGCATTGTATTTTTTTGACAAACATATTTCATTCTTTAGAATATAATAAATAAAAGGCAGAAACATTGCAACATTTTTTTAATATTAAAGAATTCTATCTTTTTTTATTGTGATTGGATATACACATCCTTTTTTTTTCCTATCACGGTTGTTAACCCAATGGTAGAGTACTCGACTTTTAAGTGCGACTCCATTTTTTATACATTTCTATAAATTAATTGGTTCATCCATACCATCGGTAGGGTTTGTAAGACCACGGCTGATCCATAAAGGAATGAATGAAAAAAGCAGCATGTCGTATCAATGGTTATTTCGAAAAATAATTCTTGGACCCGGCCCAATTTGTCGTAACCAAAAACCCTAATTTCTAAGATATGTTTCAAATTAGGTTTTTTTTATTAGTATGCTGAATAAAGTAGATTCCTTGTACTCACATGATTTATTCCTTGTTTATTTCATGGTTGAGCATAGGGGGTAGGTCTAAAACTGTCATTTCTTTGCGTTTATGGAGTTGAAAATAGAAGGTAGGATTAAAACTGCAAAAAAAACATGATAATTAAGGGACGGTTTTGTTCGATTTGAAAGGGACAAGACCATTTTCGTGAGCTGTTCAAAATGCGAGGACCAAAACTGCATTCCTTTATGTTATTGTGCGCTGACTGTTTCCACCAGAATTTCTGCCATGCCATTCGACTGTTATGCAGAGTTACTACCGCCGACATCTGCACCCTCCAAAGTTGTGCCATCTCCCATGGCAATGCCTTCAACATCTGCGATTCCAGCAATATAGACACCGCCAAAATCCTTTGCACAAGCTCTGATGGCATCCCACAATAAAGTCACCAATGATAATCTATCGCAACCTACAATCCGTGGTGATACTCTTTCCATTCGTATTACTCAGCCAATGTATGAACAGGGGGTCAATGTGTGTAAGAGAAACCTTCGTGGAAGGTTGGTCCTCGACAAAGGAGATAAACCTTATGCGTTGAAGGAAATTGAGGACAAACTTCGGAAACAATGGAAGACTGTTGCACCTTGGACATTGCTATCTTTAGGTAATGGCTTTTATGAATTCTTTTTTGCAAATGAATCTGATATGCAAAATGTTTGGGCAATGGGAACTTTAAACTTGAAGCCAAGGGTGTTACGTTTATTCGAATGAACTGTGGATTTTGATATACATAACCAGAGAAACACACATGCGCAAGTATGGATCCGAATGATGGCACTGCCACAAGAACATTGGATGGAGAAGACTTTGTGTGAAAATTTCAGCGTGGTTGGCACGCCGCTAGTTCTTGACAATGCGACATCGAAAAGACTTTTTTGACATTATGCTCGTATTTTAGTCGACATTGACTTTTCCAAAAGGAATTTTTATGAAATTATCGTGGAGCGGGAAGGTGCTTCATATCCTGTGAAAGTTGTTTATGAACGAATTCTGGATTTTTGCTCGCATTGTCAGACACTTGGACATGATGTTATGAATTGTAGTTGGTTGTACCCAAGGAAGGAAGTCATGTCTAAGGATAAAGCCACGAAAGGGAAGATGCAGATACCAGCCACAAAACCTCAATGGGTGCCTATGAAAGAGAATCCATCTGGTATAGGTTCATCCAAAGCTTTTGCAACACCTACGCCTACCGAGCCACAAAATAATATGACTGTTGCTGATGCTTCTGCCACTGCGGCTTCAACACTTGCGCAGACACCCCTCTGCGTGTCTGATAAGATCCCCCAAGGTACATAGCTTGTGCGCCCTGTGTTGGAGTTAGCTTCCCTTGTTGAAGTGAACGATGACGTGCTTTCGGATGATGTGGAACAAGTTTATTCAGAATCGCGGGAGGAGTTGGAGATTCCCCGGATTCATAATGAACCTGTGACACATTCATCTTCAGATACCCATTTTGATAAGCATTCTTTGAACGTTGATTTGGAGGCCTCCGCTTATGCTAAGGAGATGTCTCCAACTCGACATAATGTAGCGCACGAGGACGTGAAAACCAGTCCTCAAGAGGGCCTCCTTGTTGTTAGATCCATCCCGGACGACAATGCCTTTTTTTTGGAAATGGAGCGCCTTGCTCAAATCAGTAATTTCATGGTTGATTCAGGGACTGATGAGAATGGCGACAAAATTTTGACGGTTTATGAACCACATAGCAATCCAAATGTGCAGCATGACCTGGACCTTTGGATGTGTGTTCGTGAATAAGACAAAGCTAATGCTGAAATTCCGTTTACTCCAATATTATCTCGAAAACAAAAACAACAGGTTAGGAAAAATCTTCAGATTGGTAAGCCACTGCCATACAATACCCGCTCTCAGGGAGGATCCAATTCAGGTGATCAAAGAATTTACTTTATTGGAATGTTCGCGGTTTTGGTAATGCATACACCAAAATCGCTCTGAATAACTTTTATCTGTCACATAAGCCATTCATTATTTTTCTGGCAGAGCCAATGATAACATTTGCACAGGTGTCATCTTGGTATTGGCGTAGCATTGGTGTGTCTCAGGGTATTGCTTTAGAACTTACTTGTCAGCATAACGTTTGCAACCAATGAGTCCTCTCACATCTTTAGGGAAGGGAACTGTTGTGCGGATTTTCTAGCTAATATGGGTCACTCGATTCAAGACAAAGTTTGGTTATCGTTGTTGCCTCTGACTCTTCAGACCGACTTCTTCTTGGACCGGAGTGGGTTCCCTTGCTCTAGGCTCCCGTAGACAATTGTTCCCTTTTACTGTCTTTGGTTATTTTTACTGTTTCTATTTCTTTTTCTGTTTTCTTTTTTTGAGGGTTTTGGCCTAGTCCCCCTCTTGTAACCTTTTTTCATTTTTTTAATAAAATTTTCTCTGTGATTGGCGGCTTAGGATGAGGGTATTGCGGGGTTCCAACCTAGGTGGGATATCGTAGAGTGCAAACAGAGGTCCATTAGTAAAACTAAGTAAAAAAGGGGTCTAAATAGTAAGCCAGATAGTTTTTAGCGATCTCAACAAAGAGAAGGTTAAACAACAATTATGTGTAGTTATAAAAAAGATTAGTAACCAGACTAAGGGTGCATAGTAAGCCAAGTAGTTATTTCTTGGTATTTATGTTATCGGACACACATGAGGTCTTTTTTATGTCACAAAAGAAATATGCCTAGGAAGTTATTGAGCGCACATATATATCATCTTTCAAACCCTCTGCTACATCGGTGGACACACGAGCCAAACTAAGTGGTGCTTCTATATGCTTCTATAAATTGATATCATGATTCGATTGTGTATCGTAGTCTTGCTAGAGCACTGCAATACTTGACTTTTTTAAGACCTGGTATGACTTATGATGTGCAACAAGCGTGTTTATTTATGCATGATCCAAGCACGCTCTTATGCTGGATACACATGATTATTCAATAAGAAGGCAAGAAATATATTCTCTCAAATATTCTCTCATAGTTCCCACCTTGTGTTCTTCTCTATTTCTCTCTCCTAAGCGCGTTCTTTCTCCCTCTCTAAAAGTTGTTAAATTCATCTAAAATAAAAGAAAATAAATTCTTATTGGTATGATGTTTGATTGAATACCAGTATCATGTATCAAAACTCAATCAAAATTTGATTTTGATTTATTTTGATAAAAATTAATATAATTTTTTTTAATGTCATTAAATAATTAGAAGATAGATACATACCCAATAAAGTTACAAGGATACCACTATGTTAAAAAATGGTGAATACAACCTCTAGTCACTATTATAAGCAAACTACCACTTATTTAAAGATGAATAAGTGGGGTGATCAGAGTTTGAACATATTCCCTGTATAGTTCAATGCATTGTCCATAAAACCAATGATTTAAAATAATTAAAAAATAATTTTTAATTTATTGAGTGAGCGAAATGATCGGGGTTCGAACCTGACCACTTTTTTTATAGACACATTGAATGACTAAGTTAATCATTTATGGAATTAAAAAGAGAAAGATTTTTCCCTTTACAATAGTTACTAGAGAATGCATTGGATTTTTTTGACAATGATACTTCATTCTTTAAAAAAATAATAAGTAAAAGGCAGAAACATTACATTATTTTTTTAATATTAAAGATTTTTTTATTGCGATTGGATATACACATCCTTCTATTTTTTCTTTTAATTAAAAAATACACAGGTGGCATGCCTCATATAGTTGACTTAGTCATATTTTGCAAAAGGGGTAGACATGGGGTCAGTTTTGCTATTTTTTTTAAAAGAGGGTCAAAATTACAACTTTTGCAAACTTAGAAGGTAAAAAGTGCGTTTAAGCCAAAATATAAATAAGAAAATCCTACTAGATAGCATGGCCTCTAGCCTATTCCTTCTCGTATATCATCCCACCTTGAGCCTCTTCAATGATCTGCTATATAACATTCCAAAATTTAGTTTGCACATGGCCATTGGCTCTAGGTGCCAATGTTTTGGTCCAATCATGCCATGGGACCAAGTCTGCATTGAATAGAACACTTTTTAACAATTACACAAAGAATATTGTGTTTATTTTATCTGAAGTAGTGTCGTATAATCAACTACATTCTTTGTCTTATACTTGCAAACAATTTAAACTCTATGCAAGTGGGCTAGCGCAGCTATATCCCAAATCACCTATATACTCCAAGTAGGCGAGATCAACATAAGTGGTGCTCTTGGCAGCGAATAGAGTGGTGCCATCAAGTATAGTAGGTACATTCGGACGGCGTTTTGTGGATTCACCTCTATCTAGACCTCATCATCCTCACCCCTTCATGTTGCCTCCGAGCCTATTGAACTAATGTGCCGTGAAATTGAAACTTGCATGAGCACCGTTCACTAATTATATTTATAAAGAGAAGTTTCGAATATGAAAGATGCGGTAAAAATATTCATAACGGAAGTTTCGTTTTCTAAACGGTCTGATACCTATGATTCTTCTAATATCTGCACCACATCTTACTGGACGTTTCATTTCAAAAAAAATTCATGAAGTAAAATGAGCTTTTTTTTTTTTTTTTTTTTACAAATAAAGTAAAATGAGCTTAAAATTGCAGATTATACCAGTTCAATGTCAAGAAAATTGTGCATCATCTCAAAATCAGACATATCAAATTCGACTACATCATTGTATTTCAAAATACGATCATCACCATATAAACAATAAATAAGCAATTTTCTTCTTTGTAGTCTGATGCATCACAAAAGGTGGATCATTAAGTTGCAAACTAAGAGGAAATTTTAATTCTGACATTAGGGACTGAAGAATCCAGTAAGTTACAGAAGAGTAAAATGTGCTAGCGATTGCAATCAGAACTATGGTTCAACGTATGGCACTACTGAGGTGGTGCGCTTGTTGTTAAGAGTCCCACATCGGATAGGTGATGGCCTGACAATGTGTTTATAAGTGGGGGCAATTCTCACCTCACAAGCCGGTTTTGTAGGGTTGTCTTAGGCTCAACCACGATTTCTAAGATGGTATCAGAGCCTCTCCAAGATCCGTTGGATCGTGAGGGGGTGTGTTAAGAGTCGAGCCATGGTCGTGAGGGGGTGTTAAGAGTCGAGCCAAGCCCAATAGTGCTGGTCGTGAGGGGGCGTGTTAAGAGTGTGTTAAGAGTCGAGCCAAGCCTAATAGTGCTGGTCGTGAGGGGGTGTGTTAAGAGTCGTGTTAAGAGTCCCACATCGGAGGATAGGTGATGGTCTGACAATGTTAGTATCGTGTCCACCTGTCTAGATACTAGTTATACTTTACTAGCTATGCAGAAAAATCCACCCACATAGTCTTAGTTTGCAGTCTAATTTCCAAAGCTTTTTTGAGAATTGGATATTAGTTGGTAGCTTGTATCTCTATTTGTAAAAGTTTGTAGCATATGAGAATACCCTTAAATACCTACGAATTTTTTAGCTTATAAAAAAGTGATATGTATGCTGAAGATACCGTGGAAATAAAATTAATGACAAGGTGAGGGAAAAAATGAAACAGAAGTTGCTCTAAAAACACAGAACTGAGTATTATAAAAGCTCAAAAATCATAAGGTAATGGTAGAAATGAAATAAGCACCAAATTGTGAGTCTAGTAATGTTGTCTGTTAACAAGTGAGCTAGACCATTTGTTAGAGCAGATGTTGAAGCCAAAGCAGCCATCAATATAACAAGACATTGTAACAAGGCAGGAACATAAATAAAAACAAATGCTAAATGTTAGTCACCAAGTAAACCAATATTAAAGCACAAATAAGTTAAGATGAAAGTTCTACTATTTGTTACCAAGTTGATGCCAATGGTTACATTCCTTTCCTTTATGATATCAAGAGAAACTTTCATACGGATAATCATCAGCAAAACTTAGAGCAACCAGACAATAACAAATTAAAACCAAGCAATGTTGCCATTACAAATTTTCCTACAACATATCTTAATCAACAACAAAATGATACATGTTCTCATTTCTCCTTCTTAATTTGTGTTAACAAGTGACGGAGACCATTCCTTAGAGCAGACGTTGAGCTTAAAGCTGCCTTGAATATGTTGTGACTCTGCACCAACACAACAATGTGAAATGAGCTATTGCTATATAAATAATCTTATTGAAGATATAGTTAGTCGTCGTTCATTCGTTAGAAACGATTAGGTAATTCTTTTTTTAACAGAAAACGAATAGGTAACTACTAATTTCTAACGAGTAAATGACGACCAACTATATCTTCAACAAGTTTTGTGGTAAATCAGCCTAGTATGAAAACTTCAAACATATAACCACAAAATAGTAAAGGTGATAAATTTATATTGTTTTCACTCTTTATGATTACCACTCTGATTGTTATACAAAAATAATTACCTCTTTGATACCAATGGTGACAACCTTTTCCTCCAAATCATTGAGAGGAGTTATGAATCGTTGAAGTAAATATATAGAGGAAACTGGAGACAACAACGGTTCTACGAACAGATCATCCGTAACCACATACATTTCTGGTTTCTGGATAAAAAAACTCCAGGTTCCGTATGCGGTATGGCAATGGTATTCACCAGTTTCATTTTTCTAAAATATCCCCTATCCCTCCAATCTTCATCATTTTTTGTAAGAGTGAAATCAGATATTTTTCCACAATAATATTGCAAAACACTTATCATCGGTTTTTTGTATTATAGGGATACAAAAGAGGAAACTTCTAGGGTTAAAAGCTAAGGTTTTTTTATGGGAAATTCTAGGGTTGGGAACACTTTTACACCTTTGGAATAAATCCTTGAGTCTCTTCTCCACGACAAGAGATTTGAGAAAATGGTAAAAACTAAGGTTTATCATTGGCTAATTTCTTGTAACCTTTTTATCTTTTTATTTGAAACTCTTTCATAGTGGATTAGATCTCTCTCTCTCTCTCTCTCTCTCTCTCTCTCTCTCTCTCTCTCTCTCTCTCTCTCTCTCTCTCTCTCTCTCTCTCTCTCTCTCTCTCTCTCTCTCTCTCTCTCTCTCTCTCTCTCTCTCTCTCTCTCTCTCTCTCTCTCTCTCTCTCTCTCTCTCTCTCTCTCTCTCTCTCTCTCTCTCTCTCTCTCTCTCTCTCTCTCTCTCTCTCTCTCTCTCTCTCAGACTATGTCAATTCTTGCATAACAAATATTATTATGTTCTTCTTCTTCATCTTATATTTGAATTAGTTGCTTCTTGATTTTCTCTCTCTCAGAGACTATGTCAATTCTTGCAAAACTAGGTTAACAAATATTATTATGTTCTTCTTCTTCATCTTATATTTGAATTAGTTGCTTCTTGATTTTCTCTACACGTGAAAGTATTGGTGTGAGTTTTAGTCGAATTCACAAGACTTGTATCTATATATTTTGAAGTTTGTAGCGTAATAATATTTTTGATAAATTGTAACGCTAATCTTTTTTACAACCCATGCTTAAGAATACACTTGCATACCAATGAGTTTATTGCCGTATAAAAAGTGATTGGTATGTTGCAAATACTAAGAAAATATAAGTAATGTGGAGAGGGAAAATAACGAAACGAACAAATTAATTTAGTCCATACGCTTTCACCCTCTCTTCAATTTCATACCTAAACTATGAAAATATCACTACAACAAAATACCCCCTTTAATAGCACTCATTTTTGCTTTTAATAGCGCTTTTGAAGCGCTAAGAAAGCCCCCGCTATTATAGGTCAGGAGCCTATAATAGCGCTTTCCAAACGCTATTAAATAGCAATACTTCAATAGCGCTTTCAGAAAGCGCTAATAGAGCCTTATTCAAGTGCTATTAAAGTCTCTTTTCAGTTTTGGGAGAAGGAAAGTGACTTCTGACTTTGACCGAAGGACGGTGGAGAGAGAGTGAGTTTTGGAGCGTTATTGTTATGTGTTGTCTTTTGGAAGCTCTTTCACATTTTTTTTTTTAAATAAGCTCTTTCACACTTTTGTTACGTGCGCGAAAATGAAAAAAGTATCCGCCCTTTTTTAATTTTCATAAAGGCCAAACATAGCGTTTGAGGAAAACGCTATCTATACCCCCTTCAACAATAGCGTTTTCTTAAAAGCGCTATTAGTGCGAACAAGAATAATAGCACTTATAGAAAAGCGCTATCTAACCCTGTTTTTAACAAGTCTTTTTTAGCGCTTTCTGAAGAGTGCTATAACAGGTAGTGTATATATTAAGAAGTCCCTACACTATACAAAATTCTTCAATTTAGTCGGTACAATTAAGATGTCAGAGACTAAACAAACAGATTTTAATATACTATAAGGATTAATTGATGGATTTTATGAAGTTTAGAGACTACAAAATATATAACAAAGACCTAATTGGAGAGAAATTGATTGTTTAGAGAAATTGAAATTGCATATATGTCATTCTAAACTCAGTGCTAAAAAACAAACAACAACAACAAAATAGTAAATCTAGCAATGTTGCCATTACAAACTTTTCCATAACATATCTTAAAAGAAACAAGAGAATGCTAAAAGTTCTCATTTCTCCTCCTTAACTAGGGTTAATAGGTGACGAAGACCATTGGTGAGAGCAGACGTTGAGGTTAAAGCTGCCTTCAATAAGCTGAGTTTCTGCAGCAACACAACAATGTGATATGAGTGATTGCTACATAATCTTAGGGTAATTCAGCGTAAAAATTTCAAATAAAAAAGCACAAAATAGTGATGGTAATAAATCTATATTATTTTTACATAGTTACCTCTTTCATGCCAATCACGACTACATTTTCCTTCAAATCATTCAGAGGAGATTGGAAACGATTCAGTAAATATAAAGAAGAAAGTGGAGACAACAATGGTTCTACGACCAGATCATCTGTAACCACATACATCTCTGGTCTCCTGACATATCCATAAGGAATTCCGATTGACGATGTGGTATCAACTAGTTTCATTTTTCTAAAATTTCCCTCATGACTCTGATGTTCATCACTTTTAAAAAGTTTGACATCAGTTATTCCATTATTGAAAGAATCAAATCGATAACAACAATAGTATTGCAAAACATTTAGCTTGAGAAGTCTGTTCCTTGCGTCTTTGGACATCAAGTACTTGTCTTCGTTTAAATCGGCTATGCTCTTGTGCAATCCATTAATACTGCCCAAAGAACTATTTCATCGTAATGTGCGTAAAACTCCACCCAATGGAAATGTTAGAAAATGTATAATGAAGTCAGCAAAATCTTGTCCCCCTTGAGCATACAATATATTGCCATCTGACTTTCTTATAAGGAGTTTCACAGTGATGTGAATACAACTATTCAAAATGTTTTTAATATCACAAGAGAAAATTCTTGATTTGTCTACAAGTGGTTTCATTTCTAAAAACAAATCAGTTAGAGGTGTCTTGGAAAGCAATGCACGTTTTAGCAGATCCAAAACCTGTATATAATATTATTACTAATCAATCCAAAACTCAAAAATCAATTGAAAAAAAAGATAGAAATGGTAAATTGCAGCAAGAACTAAAGAACTAAGAACAATGATTTAGGGAGAAAAAAATAAACTGCAAGTATAGAAACCTTTTCCTTCGTGACATTGACCGTCATTTCTTTTACCAAACTTGTGCTTCTCATTCGCAAATTATTGACCAGACCAAACAATGTGTGATCCATGGAGTGCGGCAAGACAAGTAGATCATCAGTAACAAAAAACATCGCAGCATCTTTAACAAATCCATTGCACAACTGTGTCATGGAAACTAAACGGTTCAAACGATTCCCACAACTACAATAATTTCTTTTTGTACCAATGCTCAAATTAGGACAACGATATTCATCGAACTTGGAACAAATGAAGTAGTTTCTAGGCTCAGCATCATTAACGTTGATTTTGAGACTGCCGCAATAATCTTCAGATGAGTTAGTACTTGGCAATAATCGAAGATTTTCCACACTTTGATAGAGTGAGTTAAGACAACCAATTGTAACCGGTCCAATATTTGACTCTTTCTGAATAAGTCTTGCAATGGTTCCTAATGGTAATGTTAAGAAGCTACATAGAATGTCCACAAAATCTTTCCCTGCCTCAGCAAACAAGACTTTGTTCGTCTCTGTGTTTACCAGAAGTTTCAAAGACAATACATGTTCCTTAGTTTTAAAAACAGCAACAGCCATGGTAGCTGCTATCAAAGCAGAAACTACACGAGAAACACAAGAAAGAGGCATAATGGGATTGTAAATTCAGATATTTCATATAAAATGTAGTATGTACTCTTTGTCTCTTAGTAAGTCTGAGATAGACTGAAGTTTGAGCATTCATAAATAGGTGCAAAATGGGGTTTTTTGTGTCTATGAATAAAATAATTTATTGGTCATTGAATGTCAAGTTTTGAAATTACCAGTAGTTTACTCGAAAAAAGGGATCCATCTGGAATATGCATGTATCGGTCGGTGGCGTTAATTAGCCATTTCCATTTCCAAAGTACTAACGTTGTTGTGACATATATTTTTCTCAGAACACTTGTTAAGCAATCCAAAAGTAGAAATATTCTTTTAAATTTTGTACATTCAATTAATTAAAAATAAAAAAATTAAATTTAAATGCATTTATTACAATAAATTATTTCCATTTTTGACTCATTAACTTGTGTCTTAAGAACACAAGTTAGCATTTTTCGTTGTAAGGTTAAGTTTACCCAACATGAAAATACTATGTAGAGTGTTATGTAAGTCATAAATTATTCACATAGTGATAGTGGTGTATCCGACACCATTAACTTGAAGCCATTATGTATCGTAGACATAAAAGTCGAATATTTTGTTGCCGTCTAAACATTGTCTGTGACATGATAACTATAAAATTTGTTGATAGATTTTCCATAAACCATGTTGAGGAACATGTCTAACCTATATGAAAATTTTCCGTCCTACATAAAAGGAGAAATGTCGAAGGGCCTCATGTCGAACTAAACAAGGGTGATGAACTAAGATTTGTGTTCAATATAGACATTTGGGAAAAAAGAGTAATTATACACGTTATACACGTAACCGTTATCACAAAAAAGTTTGACAGATCACATGACATTATCGTCTTTTGAGTAACAAAGATGTGTTGCTAGACAACTCTCACTAATTATAATATTAAATATGTGATTTAATATTATTTATAACAATATGAAAACCTACAGGGTTACACACATATGACCGGTAAACGAGAGAAATCTATACTATATATAAAGAAAACTACCCTTTTCAACTCTTTTGGGCTGACTTTTGCTCTTTTCAAAAATGCCCTTAATTTTCAATACAAATAACACATGTAATAACAAATAGACAAGAATAAATTTAAATATTGAAAAAATGTAACAAACACGATATGAGTTATTTGTCCAATTTTTATTCCTTTATCATTTAAAAAGTGTAACAAACTATATGAGTATATTTATGCTTACTTTTTTATTATCCTAATTATTTCCTTAAACAACTTTTTTCTATAAAAAAGATTGTTGTTGGTGTCATTCAAAAAAATAAAAATTTAGATTATATATATTTTTATATTATTGGTGTCATAAAAATAATTAATCATGGCTAGTTTATTTGTTATAATTTGAAAGAAATATCATTTATATTTTTAATTTTAATCAAAACCAAAATTTCATAAAAAAAAAAAAAATATCGTTCATAATTTTCAAACGTATGCGCAATAAAAAGAGCAGAAAGACGGACACGTGAGTGCTACGTGCCCGTCTTTTCGCTAGTAAATAAATAAATAAACTAGACTTATTTATAAAATAATAAGTGGAACTTATTAATAATTAAATAATTAAGTATATATGTGTTATTATTTAATTTATGAAAAATAGAGAAATTCAGTCAACCAAAAAAAAGGTTGCGTTTAAGTGAAATATGATGCACCGTAAGGTGCAACATACTTAAGTTTTTGATTTATTAACCACACAAATGGTTTTATAATTACGACCTGGGCTGAAGCTTTTCACACTTATCTTAATTCACTCTTTTAGAAACCATAGTTCCCTTAAACCAAAATCTCTTTCTCCAAGTCTTCATTCAAATTAGCTAGCATCGAGACTGAAGGAGTTCTGTTCGAGTGGTCTAAATAGAGTTGTTGACAATCAACCAGTTTGTCCCTTGTTATTGTATGATACCTCCCTTCAAAAAGAGGATCTACGAACAAGTTAGTCCCACTCTTTCTAGAATTTCGTTTCTAGTCCTAAAAATTGGCACTTTTTTTTGTCTCTGTAACATTTTCCTTTAATAATTTTTGAGACAAAATATGATGATGGAAAATTTTTAAAGGACTAAAAATGTTGATAGAAAATTTTAAAATGACTAAAAATGCTGATGAATTTTTTTATATAGACTAAAAATGAAATTCAGAATATTTATAATTAATATTTAAGACGAATAAGTGGGTGTACGAAGTCGATTCCCGTGGTGTACTACGTGTTGGAGAGTCCGGGGAGCCCCGAGAGCGGCAATGGGCCAAACGTCCAGGATCAATAAGAGACTTAGACACCACATCTCCACCCAAAACCCTAAGGTATCAGGTATATAGGTCCCCTCTCTTATGTATCCAACGTTTCCTCAATTCCTGGTCGATGTGGGACATAATCACTCACACTTGGTTTCCCAACAATCTCCCCCATCAAGCGTGAGTCACCCACATCACTAGTCTGATCCACACCAGGATCCCGCTCCCATTCCCCAGCGAGCCTAACCAGGGCTCTGATTCCGTTGTTGGGGAGTCAGGATAGCCCCGGAAGCGGAAATGGGACAAACCTCTAGGACCATAAGAGACTTAGACACGACATCTCTACCCAAAACCTTAAGGTATCAGGTATATGAGTTCCCTCTCTTATATATCCAACGTTTTCTCGATTCCTAGAAAACTTGGTCAAATCAGATTGAGCTCGAATAATTCAAGTTTTTGGATATTATTTTTTTTAACAGCAAAATTTTATTTATAAATCAGACCACTTCTCACGACGAACAGAGACCGATGATTCAGGGAATACAAACTAAAGAAACTGTATATAGGCGGAACACCCGAAAATAAACACCATCAAAGACACCCCTACACACAACACCTAACCAACCCTTACGTTCAACACCTATAAGGACAACACCACCAAAATAAACATCACTATCTAAAACAGACTCCTTCACGAATTGGCCACTGAAGAACGAAATCCAAATCAGTTATAGCCACTACTCACCCCAAAAGAACACCCTTCTAAAAGAAACATCCAATCCTCATCACCAAACCTGAGCCACATCCGAAAAACTCATTTTCTAAATATCATTCAACTTCCACTACCTCTCAACCTCCGGTCCACTGAAAGGACACCAAAAAAATTTCAAAACCAAACTTGAACGAAAGAACTAACTCCCAATCTCGAATAAAAAACGATCGGTCCATCAAACTTCAGAACCAAATCAAAAGGGAATCCCTCACCCCCGGTTGACAAAGTTAGTTCCTAAATAAATTTACTTTTGAAATATTCAATATATTTAACACTACTGTGACTGAGGAGAAAGTGACACGGTTAAACTTCTTGTGAATAGACACTAACAAAGTCTGTTTGCTGAGAGAGATTCTTAGAATATTATGAAATTTCTTTTTGGTCCCTATTATTGGTGTGTGTTAAAGACTGGGTTAGAGGGTGTGACCCTAGCATTGGAGGAATACAACATACCAAGAGCAAGGTATACATATGGCATGTTTCAAGTCATATTGCTGAGTACAAGATTACACAAGCTTAATTAGTTACTAAGAAGCTTAGGGTAGGTTTATTTTTTTGGGTCAAATAGTCAAGTGACTAGAAATTCACCTTTTAAAGATAAATAAGTGGGGTGTTCGGGGTTAGAATCCCAACTCTTACATATTACGATACTAAGTTCACGGGACAAAGGAGCTTAGGTTAGTTGGTTGTTATATAACCGATTTTCCGAGTTTTCAGTTGTTAGTTTAGTAAGTTTCTCCTTTTTCAAGAGTTTATTATGTTAGTTAGTCTTCTAGGAATGGTGTAAGTTATTAAGTAATGCTTATTTCATTTTCAGTAAATAAACCTTAAGCAAGCCTTAATTAGCTTGTCAACTTCACATTCACCAAACCTTACAAAAATTAAGCTGGAAAGTTATACATAGAAGACTTAATTGCTTCCATTCATCTAACCGTAAGAATTAAGCCTGAATTATGAATTCAAAAGTTATTAAAAAAAATTATTCATGTTCTGTAGTTTGCAACTGGTTTACCCTTGGCAGCCTTGCTCACAGCCCTTGCATGCTGCTTCATTGTCTTTTTCTTGGCTCCACTTGTACATTATTATTTAAGATAAGAAAAAAAACAAATATAGTACTACATAATTGTAAAGATGGTGCAACATATTTATGTAATTAATTTTAGGTTTTGTAGACCTAACCATAATAATCTTAACTATTAATTATAGTAAATCCATTTCAGTATCTATCAAGTTACTATCACTATTATAAACTAAAACGTGAAAAAGTGTTAGCCTATGGTTCAAAAAACTTGATTCTTATTAATAAATCAAAGTTTAATGAAAATATTAATCCCCAAATAAAAGAAGTGCATTAAAAAATTTAAAAAGAATCACACAACAAACCATAATACACAGGAACATGTTTAATTTATTCTCTTTGTCTCTATATTATTGTTGGAAACAATGAATATGATACAACTACAAGCAAGGTAAACAAGTTTGCAAGTAAAATGTAGTAATCTGTATCATCTTTATGAGTTGGGGTATAGCTAACTCTGCAACAACACAAAGTTTCTATAGTTCAATTGGAAGACAACCTATATTACAAGCACCCCCATATACAAACTATTTCTTTTTTGGATTACGGGATTGCGATGTAATTGTTGAATTCCTCCTTCCTTTTCGGGAGCCAGAAATTCTTGTTATTACATCGTTTCCAGCAATGAGTAAAGCGCTAAGACCCATAATCTTCAAACCGAGGTCTTTCGTCAAAAATGACAACCTATTTTCATCTCCTCCAGTAACTTGCTGCATTTGATGCACCTGTTCAACAGATAAAATAGTGTAAATCTGCAATGGCATCTTTGTGGTATTTGGATAGTTGCGTATAATCTCCTTGTAACTTTCTTCAGTACCACCAAAAGTGATTTGCAGAATCGACTTCGACTGCATATCTTCAGATGAAGAATCAAATATGAAAGCAAAATTTCCGAATTCCAAATCAGGCCTCTTGAATAAATCAAAAAGGATTTTCTTGCCTGGTTCTATATTCTTAGGCACAGACTTCTTAGGACAAGGTTGTTGAATACGGGTTAACTGGTAAATGCGTGAAGCTTCTCTCAAGCCACTCATGAAAGCACCATGCATGGTGGCTGGGTATTGCCTACAAGTGGCCTCGCCTGCAAAGAACAATCGGTTTCCCACGTTTTCTGCAAGTATATCATAATCCTCACCGGATGATTGCACACTAACATGAGAGTATGAACCATAAGAAAATGGATCACTTCCCCATCTTGTACAAATTGATTGTATGGGATCAGGCACATTGATGCCTTTAGGTTGAAAAATACCTGCAGAAAAATATATATAAAATGAGAATTGGAACCACACTTTTTGTAATAGTGAATCATATCAATTCATAAGATTATGAATAATCTAATAGCTTGAGACATATCATAATAATAATAATAATAATAGCTTGAGATATATGAAGGCTACAATTTAGCTGACTTATAAGTAGATACCAAAAGTCGAAATAAAATTTTGGAGAGACATATTTATAAAAACCAGAAACATATTTAACCCTAATAATAATAATAATGTTCAATTCAATAATATTGAATTAGAGATTGAAAAAGAAAATAAGTACACCATAAGTCTCACAACAAAATAAAAGGCATAGATCATAATTCAAAGTGAAGAAAGAAGAATGATATAGCCAAATAATGTATCGCTAAATTTTATGGAATCTTGCAACTGCATGCATTTATCATATTTTTGAGCAAGTAATAAGCATGAGAATCATTCACACGTTATATAACGAGCTAATAAGTGAAATTGATCATATCGAATAGTACAATTAAAATAGCAAATCATGAAAACCTAACAACTAGATAAAACATGGATGAAAAAAGGAAAATGTGCAAAAGGAAACTCCCACAAAATTTAATGAACAAACAGGATAAATAAGGGTGTTTATTTTTCATCAATAAGTGATGGATGGGTACCTTTTAGAGTGGTTAAAACTCGATGAAGTAAGATGAATGGATTTGTAATTTCAAATGCTTGTGCAGCCTCACCGGCCACAAGCGCAATAAGTCCTGAGCCTCCAGAAACAGCATGGTAACCGTAAAATAAAAAGAATTCCCCACGGTCATGACTATTTTCGTTGAGACATCCAAACGAGTCCAAATCTTCCCCCCAAAACACATGCGGAAAAACCATTGCAACTTTGTTTAAAAGCCCAAAACCCATCCTATATCAATTGATTCGAGCTTTCTTGCAGGTAGGGGTGTGCAAAAATGTGGTTAACTGGATTGTATCCATAAACTGAACCAAACTGAACCACAAAAAAACTGCACCATATTAAATGGTTTATGAACTGAACCATAAATTTAAACCAATTCAGTTCAGTTTAAAACCGGTTCAAAACCAGTTTAATATATTTGAACCATATTTTTCTTAGTGCACTTTTATTAAAACAACTTATTAGGATCTCTTTAAAAAAACAGCTTATTCAAACCAGTTTATTTATGGAAAACAACTTATTATGATATCTTTTTCAAAAACTGCTTATTCGAAACGACTTATTTATGCAAAAAAAACTTATTAGGATCTCTTTTTATAAAAAAAAACAGCTTATTTATGCAAAACAGCTTATTAAGACCACTTTAAAAAAAACAACTTATTAGGATCTCTTTTTCAAAAACAGCTTATTCGAAACAACTTATTTATACAAAACAACTTATTAGGATCACTTTTAAAAAAAAACAACTTATTCAAAACAGCTTATTTATGAAAAAACAAATTATTAAGATTTCTTTTTCAAAAACAGCTTATTCGAAACAACTTATTAAAATTTCTTTTTCAAAAACAGCTTATTCGAAACAGCTTATTTATGAAAAACAACTTATTAGGACCTCTTTTTCAAAAGCAGCTTATTCGAGACAGCTTATTTAAGCAAAACAGCTTATTAGGATCTCTTTTTATAAAAAAATAGCTTATTCGAAACAGCTTATTTATGAAAAAACAACTTATTAGGATATCTTTTTCAAAAACTACTTATTCGAAACAACTTATTTATGCAAAAAAGCTTATTAGGATGTCTTTTTATAAAATAACAGCTTATTCGAAACAACTTATTTATGAAAAACAACTTATTAGGACCTCTTTTTCAAAAACAGCTTATTCGAAACAGCTTATTTAAGCAAAACAGCTTATTAGGATCTCTTTTTATAAAAAAACAGCTTATTCGAAACAACTTATTTATGGAAAACACCTTATTAGGATCTCTTTTTCAAAAACTGCTTATTCGAAACAAATTATTTATGCAAAAAAGCTTATTAGGATCTCTTTCTATAAAAAAACAGCTTATTCGAAAACAACTTATTTATGGAAAACACCTTATTAGGATCTCTTTTTCAAAAACAGCTTATTTATGCAAAATAGCTTATTCGAAACAACTTATTAATGGAAAACACCTTATTAAGATCTCTTTTTTCAAACACAACTTATTCAAAATAACTTATTTATGGAAAACACTTTATTAGGATCTCTTTTTTCAAAATCAACTTATTCGAAATAGCTTATTTATGAAAATAAACTTATTAGGATCTCTTTTTCAAAAACAGCTTATTTATGCAATAACAACTTATTAGGATCTCTTTTTCAAAAACAACTGATTACAATCTCTTTTTAAAAACCAGCTTATTTATGTAAAATAACTTATTATGATCTCCAATAAGCAGTTTTGCATAAGATAAGTTGTTTCCAATAAGTTGTTTTTTTAAAAAAGAGATCCTAATTAGTTGTTTTACATAAATAAGTTGTATCGTATAAGCTGTTTTTTTTAAAAAGAGATCCTAATAAGTTTTTTTTGCATAAATAAGTAGTTTTAGAAAAAGATATCATAATAAGTTGTTTTTCATAAATAAGATATTTCGAATAACCTGTTTTTGAAAAAAGAGATCCTAATAAGATGTTTTCCATAAATAAGTTGTTCCAAATAAGCTGTTTTTGAAAAAAGAGATCTTAATAAGGTGTTTTCTATTAATAAGTTGTTTCGAATAAGCTGTTTTTGCATAAATAAGCTGTTTCGAATAAGCTCTTTTTAAAAAAGAGATCCTAATAAGGTGTTTTCCATAAATAAGCTGTTCTGAATAGGCTGTTTTTGAAAAAAGATATCTTAATAAGGTGTTTTCCATTAATAAGCTGTTTTGAATAAGCTGTTTTGCATAAATAAGTTGTTTCGTATAAGATGTTTTTGAAAAAGAGATCCTAATAAGGTGTTTTCCATAAATAAGTTGTTTCGTATAAGCTGTTTTTTTTAAAAAGAGATCATAATAAACTGTTTTGCATAAATAAGTTGTTTCGAATAAGCTGTTTATGAAAAAAGAGATCCTAATAAGTTGTTTTTCATAAATAAGATATTTCAAATAAGCTGTTTTTGAAAAAAAGTGATCCTAATAAGGTGTTTTCCATAAATAAGTTGTTTCGAATAAGCTGTTTTTGAAAAAAGAGATCTTAATAAGGTGTTTTTCATTAATAAGTTGTTTTGAATAAGCTGTTTTGCATAAATAAGTTGTTTTAAAAAAGCTTGTTTTGAAAAGGAGATCCTAATAAAGTGTTTTCCATAAATAAGTTGTTTCGTATAAGCTGTTTTTTTTAAAAAGAGATCCTAATAAGATGTTTTGCATAAATAAGTTGTTTCGAATAAGCTGTTTTTGAAAAAGAGGTCTTAATAAGTTGTTTTTCATAAATAAGCTATTTCGAATAAGCTGTTTTGGAAAAAAAGATCCTAATAAGGTGTTTTCCATAAATAAGTTGTTTTGAATAAGTTATTTTTGAAAAAAGAGATCCTAATAAGTTGCTTTCCATTAATAAGTTGTTTCGAATAAGCTGTTTTGCATAAATAAGTTGTTTCGAATAAGCTGTTTTTGAAAAAGAGATCCTAATAAGTTGTTTTGCATAAATAAGCTGTTTCGAATAAGTTCTTTTTTAAAAAGATATCCTAATAAGTTGTTTTGCATAAATAAACTATTTTGAATAAGTTGTTTTTTAAAAAGATATCGTAATAAGCTGTTTTATAATTATTATATTATTCATTTAAATTATTTAATTAAAAATTAATATAGAAATCTGAAGAAAAAATGTGTACTAAAAAAAATATGGTTTAAATATATTAAACTGGTTCTGAACCGGTTTTAAATTTGAACTGAATTGTTTTTAAAAATAAACCAGTTTTTCTTAAAGTAGTTTTAAAAACTGAACTGTAACCATTAATGTGGTTCAGTTACAATGCAGTTTAGAACCATGAACACCCCTACTTGCAGGTAATTCAGGTTCAAAATGAATGGCCTTCTTTATTAGAACTCCTAGAGGCACGGTGCACAAGGTGAGTCTGCCTGAAAGACTTGATCCTCAGCAATAATCTCAACACCCTCATTTCCATATCTGATAGTCTTGACGGTCTTTCCATAAAAAATAGGAACTCCTTCGCACATAGCTTTTATCAATCTACAATTGCCTCCGCTGAGCAAACAATGATCACCCCCCATTACATAACGATCATCCTGATTCCAATAGGCAGCTGAAAGATTTTTCAAACATCCAGCATTCGCGTATTCTAAATTTGCAAGATGCCAATCAAACATTTGTATCTCATCGGTACTTTGAGCCACACCATATAAACTCTTAAGTGTCTCCAGTACTGAACCAAATGAGGTATCACTTGCAAACCCACCCATAATATTATGCAACTCCGTAACTTTGTCAAGCAATTTATTGAATTCCATTTCAACCTTTGAATCAATTTCCTCATCGACTGGCTCCCCATTTGGCTTGAATAAAGGGCAATTATGTCTGCCTGAAAGACTTGATCCTCAGCAATAATCTCAACACCCTCATTTCCATATCTGATAGTCTTGACGGTCTTTCCATAAAAAATAGGAACTCCTTCGCACATAGCTTTTATCAATCTACAATTGCCTCCGCTGAGCAAACAATGATCACCCCCCATTACATAACGATCATCCTGATTCCAATAGGCAGCTGAAAGATTTTTCAAACATCCAGCATTCGCGTATTCTAAATTTGCAAGATGCCAATCAAACATTTGTATCTCATCGGTACTTTGAGCCACACCATATAAACTCTTAAGTGTCTCCAGTACTGAACCAAATGAGGTATCACTTGCAAACCCACCCATAATATTATGCAACTCCGTAACTTTGTCAAGCAATTTATTGAATTCCATTTCAACCTTTGAATCAATTTCCTCATCGACTGGCTCCCCATTTGGCTTGAATAAAGGGCAATTATGTCTGCCTGAAAGACTTGATCCTCAGCAATAATCTCAACACCCTCATTTCCATATCTGATAGTCTTGACGGTCTTTCCATAAAAAATAGGAACTCCTTCGCACATAGCTTTTATCAATCTACAATTGCCTCCGCTGAGCAAACAATGATCACCCCCCATTACATAACGATCATCCTGATTCCAATAGGCAGCTGAAAGATTTTTCAAACATCCAGCATTCGCGTATTCTAAATTTGCAAGATGCCAATCAAACATTTGTATCTCATCGGTACTTTGAGCCACACCATATAAACTCTTAAGTGTCTCCAGTACTGAACCAAGTGAGGTATCACTTGCAAACCCACCCATAATATTATGCAACTCCGTAACTTTGTCAAGCAATTTATTGAATTCCATTTCAACTTTTGAATCAATTTCCTCATCGACTGGCTCCCCATTTGGCTTGAATAAAGGGCAATTATGTCTGCCTGAAAGACTTGATCCTCAGCAATAATCTCAACACCCTCATTTCCATATCTGATAGTCTTGACGGTCTTTCCATAAAAAATAGGAACTCCTTCGCACATAGCTTTTATCAATCTACAATTGCCTCCGCTGAGCAAACAATGATCACCCCCCATTACATAACGATCATCCTGATTCCAATAGGCAGCTGAAAGATTTTTCAAACATCCAGCATTCGCGTATTCTAAATTTGCAAGATGCCAATCAAACATTTGTATCTCATCGGTACTTTGAGCCACACCATATAAACTCTTAAGTGTCTCCAGTACTGAACCAAGTGAGGTATCACTTGCAAACCCACCCATAATATTATGCAACTCCGTAACTTTGTCAAGCAATTTATTGAATTCCATTTCAACCTTTGAATCAATTTCCTCATCGACCGGCTCCCCATTTGGCTTGAATAAAGGGCAATTATGTCTGACTTTATGGAGCGGAATAGAAAGTTGCCGAGCAAGAACCGCTAAGGGATTAGCATGAATTCCAGTAATGGCGCTCCCACCTAGATCTAAGGCTGCAAACTTATCCTCATTCCCTATTTTTTCAGTATAAACTCTGCCGCCGGGTCGGTTTCTACCTTCCAAAACAACAACATTATAACCAAACGACAGTAGCTGCCTCGCTGCAGCCAACCCAGCAAAGCCAGCACCAATAACAATAACCGTCCCTTCCGTCGCGTCAGGAAAATGAGAAGTAAACGAGGGCAAAACTCCAAAATTTATATGCCCCTTACGCAAAAGATACTCATAAGCAGAATTAATCAAATGTTCAAACTCTTTGCTCACAGTTTCCTTAATTTTTCCCTTTGTCAACCGCCTCCTAACATCCCCCCTCCAAAGAGCCAGTATATGATTTCTCACAACAACATAGTCATTCTCCTCTTGTCCTCCAAATTTTGTGACAACCCTAGATTGAATCTCATGCTCATGCAAAGCATTCATTGGGAAACCGAGTGAAAAGGCAATCCTAGCCTCATTGTTTGCTTCTTTCTGAATATCTTTGTTCTTACCCTTCTTCTTCAAAGTACTATCCAAATTCTTATCTAAAAGGTCATCGTCTATCATACCGAAATCGTAACTACGATGATTCACTTTCTTTCGCAGAGACATACGCCTCGAAACAGATCTATTGGAAGAAGGTGTTGCCATTGTTTGTTCCTAATAAATATAATTAACCTATTCAATAAACCAAACAAAATTTCCAACTCAATAATAATAATAGCAATCATATAACCAAAAAAAAAGAGGAGTATTCAGGTATTAAACAAAAGAATGTAAATTAAAGTTGAAAACTATTATATTACCAAGAGGTTGATGCAACTAGTCGAAGTTCCGAATCGTTGTTCTGCAAAGTATGTAGCAAAAGAGAATGAGCAAGCAGTGTTTGCATGGTGAAGTAACATATTAACCAGTAAATATGATAAACAAATAGATAAACAGATAAAAGTATAAGTGAATGATTAGAGATTACATTACAAAGAGAGATTTCAGGGGAAATGATGTTTGTTCAGTGAAAATGAGGTATGATTGATTAACAAAATGTTACGTTAATTTATTGTTTCTGAAACTAACAAATATGGTATATTTATAGGCCTTTTAGGTGGGGCCTAATATAATGCCGTTGGTGGAAATAAAATTCTTTTTGACCAAAAAGAAGAAAGTTAATGTAAGTCTACATATTTTTTTTTATTTTTTACTGTGCACATGGTAAGTTCTAATAAAAAACAATATACCAGTCAAAGAAAATAACAACAATACAATTTTTTTTAATTTCCAATCTTTAATATTATAAAGATTTTGAAGAAAAAATATATTGGGTTAAATACTTAAAATTAAATAAATTAAATGAGTCAAACTCATATCATTCTTATGGTATATTTGTCAAAAAAATATATATCATTTCAAATAATTTTTTTTATTACCATGTTTCGGAATTGAACATATGACCATCCAGAGATTCAAATCGCTTACCACTTTAATCAATTTAATGTTGGTAAAATCATATCAATATTATTCAAGATACAAAATGGTTGAGTTAAAATAAAGGGACTAGATCGATAAGAGGTCACATATATAAACAATTTATTTCAATATTACGCATTTTAATGGTATGTTTATTACCTGAGTTTTCCTTTTTCCCTCCAAATGAGGATTACATTCAAATAGTGAGAAGTTAACCCATCCTTTAGCTCTGAATATGGCCGGTCTAAGGGAAGCCACCAAAGTAAAGACTTTAGGCCTCAAAATTTTGGGTTTAAAAAAAACCTCAAAATAAGTCAATTTAGCTATAAATATATAAAATGAAATGCTAATAATCTCTACGTCAACATGCACATTCCGCTTGACCGTTCAACATAAAGAGATTTTAAATGCGAATTAAAGTTTATACAAAACACACAGAAATCGCTTAAATAGGTTGGAGTATATTTTCCACAATCAATATTCTCATACGCTCAACTATATTTCACAATATTAAAAGTTTCTTCAAGCACCAACATTGTATAACAATAAAATTGAAAATTGTGACTAGCCAATTTAATATAAACACAGATGTTGATAGCCGTTTTCAACTCATTAAAATGTTGGTTAAAGATTGAGTTTTTCTTCCTGGTGAGTTAAAGTGTGTGATGATCGCAATCTACAATTAGCTAATTTTATGTAAAGGGCGGAAACCCATCTTCTACTACCTCTTTTAGTACATAAAGAAAAATTATTACATTGTTTTGTAACAACGAACTAGGTATCAGTAAAGTTGTTTTTAAACTAAGACTCTTTTCTTTATTTGAGTAATGAATGAAATCCACAAAATAGAAAAGACACAACCTTTTTAATCATATTAAGACACATTGTTGTCAAAATCCCGACTTAAAGCCTAAAACCCAGGATTTTGCGACTTTCTTCACATTCAACGACTTAAATCCATAGTAGAATCCTAAAATAGCCAAAATCCATCGATTTTGATTGAGATTTTACGATTTCTTTTAAACTAAGTCATTTATGACTATATACCATTTACAATTTCATATATCGATTCTACTAAATTCCTTGAGTAAAATCCTTCGATTTTGATTGCGATTTTACGAGTCCCAATTTTGCTATTTCCTTTCGACCTGAAGCAAAGTCCAGATTTTGACAGCCTTGTTAAGAAAGTCTCAAAGTAATACACCACAACCATAAATTAAAAATCTAACTCGAGTTAGCTAATTCAAAATAGTAAACACAAGCAGCATACGAAAAACTGCTAAAATTGAAAAGATAATGTTAACATGGAAATGATAGGATGTCAACAGAATAAAACTTAAAGATCTCAAAACAATAATGTTAGAACTGAGATAACAACATCAAAATAGTAAATAGGAGTATTGTAATTTTCGATTACAAACTTTCATAGAAGAACCTTAAAAACTGCAAAATGTAATCACTTCTCTGCTTTAACTTCAGTTAACAGGTGAGCCAGACCATTTGTAAGGGCAGATGTTGAAGTTAAAGCGGCTTTCAATATGCTGAGAGCCTGCAACAATAAGAAATGTAAATATAAGCCACAGTTAAATGCTAGTATCAAAATGCATCAAAAAATGAACATAAAAATATATACTACAAGGTTGTACACTTTCTTACCTCCTTAACTCCAATGGTGACAACCTTTTCCTTCAAATCATCAAGAGGTGTTTTGAAACGGTTAAGTAAACTTATAGCTGAAATCGGAGACAATGGTGCAATGACCAAATCATCAGTAGCAACATACATAGCTGGACCCTTCACATAACCTTCATGAGTGACCCCTTTTAATAAATTCATTCTCTTCAAATTTCCGCAATTACTTTTATCTTCACCAGCTTGGGAATACTGTAAAAAAATATGATTATCACGAAAACAATAATACTCCAGATCATTGGGCTCAAGAATTGGTAATATTTGCTTGCTTAATGTTAACTCCGGGGAAATGCAAGGATCAACGATCCTATTCTTAGCTGCTTTTGATATGAAATATTTGTTTTCATTTAAATCAGCTATGCTCTTGAAGAATCGAGTAATGCTACCCAAAGAGCAATTCTCTCCAAGAATACGAGTAATTCCTCCCAAAGGAATAGTAAGAAAGCTTAAAAGCAAGTCTGCAAAATCTTGTTCCCCTTGAGCACACAAAATCTTTCCATCAGATTTTCTTATAACTAGTTTTAGAATGATTTGCATATTGCCACTAATTTCAACATTACAGGGGAAAAACCTGTCAACCCCAACAGATGGTTTCTTCCAAAAAAAAATATTGATCAAAGTAGAATTGGAGAGCAAAGAGCATTTTAGTAAATCAAGTACCTATATCAAATCGTAATAGCTAAATTAGCAAACATAATTGATAAAAAAAATAGCAATATTAAAAGTTAGAGAGGTGGTTAGGGATTATATCTCCACCCACAAAATAACTCTAACATAGTTCATTCAAAAAACAAAGAAAAGCAACAATTTAGGGAATAGAAATTCAAATACAAAACCTTTTCCTTAGTGACGTTGAGAAACATTTCCTTCACCAAACTTGGGTTTTTAATTCCAAATTCCTGGAGTAGCCCAAAGCTTGCATTGTCAATACAACTTGGAATGACATTCAGATCATCAGTTATCACAAAAGTAGCAACGCCATTAACAAATCCTTGACAGAATTGTTTAGGTAAAACTGGATTGGACAAAGAAAGCCCACAGCGACAAATAGTTGTGTTTTTAATTGTTGAATTTATCAAATGATGAGCGTAATCGTAGCAATTATAGTATAAACATGTGAAGTACTTCGTGGGTTGAGAGTCGTCAATGTTGAGTTTAAGAGTGTTGCAATAATCTTCAGCAGAGTTACATGGTTGAACCAGCATTTGTTTGATTTTATCGGTACTCAGACAACCTTCGTCGAGATCTGCCACACTTCGATAAAGTGAGTTAAGAGAACCAACTGTAACTGGTTCTATGCTAGATTCCTTCTCTACAAGTCTTGCAATAGTTCCAAGAGGCATCGTTAAGAAGCTACAGAGTATATCCACAAAGTCCTTGCCTGCTTCAGCAAACAAGACTTTGTTACCCTTTTCGTTCAACAAAAGTTTCAAGGACACATGCTCCTCTATTTTGGTAGCATCAGCGGCCATGGTAAATGGTTAACAACGAACAACCAAGAAGGTTGAAATTTTATTTTTTGTTTACTGTAACTTGTTAAATGTTTTGAGCATTCAAATTTATAATGGGTGCATAATAGTATTGCGCATTAAATTTACGTGAATCAGTTTCGAATTCTTGGAAACTTAAGATATGAGAAAGTTGAATAGCTCACGTATAAATGCAAGTATTGTGAGTTGTGGAGTTAAGAAGTGTGCTTTAAAAAGGTAATGTGAAGCTATCTATCTTTTGCATTTACGAGTACCGAGATCGTGAATTTGATTAGGATAGTAACTTTCCTCTTCACCACATAAGCAAAACAAGTGTGATTTACAATAGAGAAATTAATTACTGTTACTGTTACGAAACCCAAAAGATTCTGATGATTTGTAAGCGCATAGGCAGTTTTAGCACTCTTCGTAGTTGTTACTCTTACGCCATGAGTGACACATTTAAAAAAAATAAAATAAGGGTCCTGCCGACTATTGTCATCAGATAATAGTTAAGGAAGTCAAAAATAGCATGTTTGCATTGGTTTCAATCAAATTTTGATTTTTAAAAAGTTAAATTTATTACTTTTCATCATTTTCCAATACTATATTTTTATTTTTATCCCCTTATCCAATGCCCCAAAGGTAATGGTTAGCCTTCTCCAAAAAGTAATAATATGTTTCCTCTTTAATAAATTTCACACGTATTAAAAAAAAAAATCCAACTCATTTACTATCTATTATTTGATTGACCTCCTTATATATAAACATCCATTTGACTAAAATTTTGTCTTTAAATATAAACTACTTTTCATATTAATAGATGGGTTTATTATTTTTTCTTAAGGACACATGTTAGTATGACTCTTGTTTTAAAATATACATTGGAAATTATGCAAATTTAATTTATAAAAGATTGAAATTTAATTTTGTCATAATAAATATTTGGTTTTTTCCTAAGGACACATGTTAGTATGACTCTTGTTCTAAACATACCCTTAATCAATACTACTAATTTATTTTCAACTATGAAATGTTAAATTTAAATACACATAACAACAAAGGACAATTTGGTAACATTAACATATAAAATAGACATATTAATTACACTAACAACTTTTCTAAAGAAATATGAAAAAAGGCAAAGAGATCCTATATATAGGGACGGAGGGAATAATCCACAAAGGATACATCTAATCCACCAACCAAATTTTTTTAGGGTGTTACTAACCGGTATCCCCGAGACACGGGTTAAAGAATCCAAAAGAAAATTGTTGTCTTAAAAATATATAAGTTGTTACTTTTGATTAAGTAATAATTACACAGCTATTTAATAAAAAATTACCCCTTTAGTTGTTTAGCGAATATCCTGTGACACTGTTTAGCCTTCTCTCTTTCTTTTAATGTATGTGAAAATTCAACGGTGCCTAAAACGAAAGAGGGGGTAAATAGGATAACCATTAAAAAAAAAATACTTAGGTACTCCTCAAAGTTGATTTTCGTATCATTAAGAAAATTTTAAATAAGAGTTCACATAAAAAACAGTGGATAGTTGATAAACTATTTACTTATTGCATATTAGTTGATAAGCAAGATAATTAAATTTTTAATATCTGATCAAATTAACAATTAGCCAAGCTTATAAATATATAATAACATAAAAAATATATGTTAAAATGCCGTTTAATTGTTTTCAATTTTGATAACATTTTTCCTACAACATCCTAATGTATAAATATATTAACCAGGTAAAAATTACAAGGACGGGGGCTAACGGGGACAAAAATCCTCCCAAAATTGACAAGAATGAAAGTACTGTAGACATAATCTATTGTTAACATAGTTTTTCCCTTTTTCATTGGGAATATATATGATCTCATCTGTAAACATTTGCACCATATATTCTTCAACAATGATACTACTTCTCGCGAAATATTTTATCCCGAGAACCTCACAACTGGCTTATTACTCCCTCCGGTATTTATAAGTGAAAAACTACTTTTTAAATTCATTCAATGGTTAATGTATTTGATCTATAATACATACCAAGTACATTAAGTATTCAATGAACCTAAAAAATAGTGTTTTGCTTATAAATATGACCGGAGGGAGTATGTGTTAAGTTGTTAATGTAGCATGTTCACATCTTTGAATCATGCTCTTCACCCAGCACATAACATTCCCGCCTAGCTGAACTGACGAAAATATCCCTGCGCAAGTTAAGTCACGCTGCGTGACTTAACTTGCGCACGTGACATTTTGTGCGCAACTTAAGTAGCGCTGCGCATGTTAAGCCACGCAGCGTTACTTAAGTCATGTAACAACAACACAACAACCATTTCCCTCATTTTCCAAACTTCCCAACTTCGAAATTTTTCACCCCAAATTCGAATTTCATCATTCTTGCGTCATTCAAAGTTAATTTCCTCTACAATATCAAGTAAGTGATGATTATCCTACTTCATTGCATTTTTTTGGTTGAAATTTCCGAATTTTTAAAGAAATTTAACATTTTTAGGTTTTTAAAAATTGTGTTTGCATGTTAGTTTTTATGATTGTTAGTAATGATTTAACTTAGGAATTGTTGTTTAGATATTGTTTATAGTGCATTGTGGTAGTTTAGGGTTTAGAAATTGTTAGATTTTATGTTGATTGAAAATTGAACTCTAGGTGTATGATAAAATGTGTCAATGAAAATTTGTTTGTTTTTTGGATTGTTAATGATGAAATTAGTTAGAATATAGTTTATTAATGTTGATTATAGTATGTTTGACAACAATGTGGTAAATTACGGATTGAAATGACACTTTCGAAACTTTAGTGTTGTTCTTGAATTGTTAGAAATGACACAATGTCTGTGTGAAAACGTGTCATTGATTTTACTCAATGATAATGATATTATTATTTTATCACTTTTTCATTGCTAAAAATTGTCTATAAATATTTATCATATAAAATCTTGCCCCCGCAAGTCTAATTCTGGATCCGTCACTGGTGGCGGTTAGATTTTTCTGATCTGTCATGGGTTTTTGGTGGCTGTTTTGTTGTGTCTATTTCTTGTTCTACTTTGTTGGGTGACCCGATCTGCTACATATCTAAGTGGAGTGGTGGGGGTGTTTTGGTTGTGGTGGTGCATGGTGGGTGGTAACGGGGTGGCCGATGGTGGTGACTGACATGTGGTGTGGAGGGGGTGTTTTGTGATGTCGTTTTGAGTGGTATAATTCCGGCGGCTGCACATGTGCTTTTGATTCGACCCACCAGACTTCAGGACCAAAAGTGATCGTGCCGGTGGTCATGTAGCTTCAGATATTATTGCTTGATTTGGTCACAGATCCCATCTTGGGTCACTGTGTGTCCGTTACTTTTACTTTTGTTTGATGTTGTATTCTGTTGTGTGGTGGTGGTTGTTTTGCGTGGAGGTTCGTGGGACTGCCTTTGTGAGGTTTGGATGGATGATTGTGGTGTTTTTAGACTATTAGGTGTTGGAACAGTTAGCGGACTGGAGCTACATAAGGGGGTGAGTGATATTGTCTTGGTGAGGAGGCGGGTGTTTGTTTGGGGTGAATTCTTTTGGCGGTTGCCTCTGTTAAACGAGTCTATGTTCCTCGTCACTAGCTCCTGTTTGTATTTTTGGGTTGTTAAGGTGTTTAGGTTGTTTGGAGGGAGCGAGTCCTGTTAAGCTGAACCTTTTCCTTTTGATTTGTTTGTTGTTTCCACCACCGCTTGTCATATCGTTTGTCTTCCTGTTTGTGCGCTGGTTTCTGGTGGGCCGATTACTTTTGCTTCGAGATCGAGAGCCAATGTCTAACTGCATTCTTATCTAGCTCGATATGGTGTTTCTCTGGTCTACCAGGGGTGAGGGGTGCCCTTCTGATTTGGTCCTAAAGTCTGGTGGGATGATCACTTTTAATTCGAGATCGGGAGTCAGTTCTCCGGTTCAAGTTTTGAGATTGGGCTTTATTGGTGCTCTTTCGGTGGAGGTGAAAGCTAAATGATCTTTCGGAAAGGAGTTTTTGGAGCTGCTGGTGTTGAGGACTAGGAGTTTAATCTTGAGGGGTGTTTTTTGGGGGTGAGTAGTGACAATGGATGGTGTTGGATATCATTTTTACGGTGGTTAGTTTCGTGAAGGCTTATGTTTTAGGTAATGACATGTATTTTGGTGGGTGTTGTCCTCAGGGGTGTTTATTTTCAGTTGTTCCGCCTAAATACGGCATTTTTAGTTTGTATTATCTATTTCACATATCTCTGTTTCACTAAAAGAATTTTGGCTTTTACCGAGGGAAATTAACCCTCAGTAATGTAAAATATCCCTCAGCAATACACAGATTGATGTCTCTCGGTAATATTGACGTCAGTAATGTTACTGACGGAATTATCCCTCAGTATTGCTGAAACACTTATGACAAAACATTACTCAGGGATTAATTCCCTTAGTAATGACTGACAAGAAGTTTGTCAGTAATTACTGGTGGAATAATCCCTCAATAATGTTTAGACAGATTTGCAATACTGACGGAATTTTCCGCTAGTAATGTACTTCACACTTTTTTTTTATGCTTTCCCACTTTTTTATTCTAATTAATTAAACACAAATAAACTAAAAAAATAAAATTTATATTTAATAAGACACAAATTAATTAAACAACCTATCATCATAATATTTGTACAATCCATAAATAGTTTTTTTACAAAATCATAAATATTTAAATAATATTCTTAGAATCTAGAAAACTAAGAATAAACTAATTATCATAATATTCAAGCAAATTCGATCATGATCTCCCCCATGATGATATCCGCTCCTATTTAATCCGCTCCCCGTATTCTGGAGATTTTCTTGCAAAGCATCATCTATATAATTCTTAAAGTATCCATATAATTAATTATCTTGCTGCCTTTGAAAAGCTTTAACAAAATCTCTCATGGTGGTCTGAACATATATTCAAAATTAAATATAAGTAAGTTACCCTACAAAACCAACCGACTATTCAGGAAAACATGTCTGGTTAGAGTAGATTAAAAATCAATTCCGTTTGATACTATCTTGAGTAACTAGAGTAAAATTTCGAAGTTAATTAATTACGTCAATGAACTTAAATAAAATTAAGGAAGTTCCAAAGCAAACACTTGATACAGACAATTGTGTCATTTGATTTGAAAGAGTATAAGTATGGAACCTGGACAATTGTTGGCATCCAAACAAGTCACGCCAATACAAGCTATTTCAACCTTTTGGTTTAGAAGCATAATATGTAATTTATCATATGGAATTCCTATGTTCTTACAAGTCTGGCTATAAATGACTTGGTGAGACCTTAATAATCTGCATTCACAAATGAGAGCCAACAACCAAAGTACAAATTGGAACTCTGATTGTATTACCCCAGTACAACTTCAATCCACCATTAGAACCCTGCATAAAAAAAAACATCATTCATTGATGGGTTGAGATTTTGAAGAATTGTTGACAAACAACATGGTAGAGTAACAATTATATATATACCAGTGCAAGCAAACTTTTTTGTTTGGAGGGTCATTCATTCATTGTGATATTTATATAGTGGCTTCAATTGTATAGTTCTTGACCGCAAACACCACTTCACTTATATAGTTTTTTTTTTTTACAAGCTCACTTATATAGTTATAGTGGCTTCATTCATTGTGATATTTATATATAAAAGGCACTTTGCAGCAAACACCACTTCTATCATCTATAGTGGCTTCAATTGTATAGTTCTTGACCGCTTTTTGCAAAGCATTAAATCTCGATAACACCTTTGCAAATTACAAATACTATACTAATCACTAAAACCATTGGATTGTTGAGTATGTAAGGTTTCAGAATCCTTCTAGAGTATATAAGGTTGACAAATAGTCTTTCATATTTACCAGTCTCTCTGAACTAAAAGATAAATCTAACATTCAAAGGAAACAATTACTTTTATTTAAGAGAAGAGCTACAAACAACTGTAAGATTTGGGAATTCTTCTAGAGTATAAAAACGAGCAAGCAAATGAAATAGACGTGTCAACTTCATGAAATCAGTATTGCCAAATAGCAGCTATAGCGCATCAGAAATTGGACAAATCGCTTTAGTGTATAGGTATTTTCTGTGATGCACGACTAAGAACACTCCATGAAACATTTTCAAAATCATTGGACAACAATAATAACTAACCTGCTTTTCGCGAGTTGACAGTACCGGCTTGCAGGGTTTTTTATTGTACGGATAGATTTTCTTTCTTGCCAAAATAAAAATCATGCAGGTGAATTGGAGATATTAGTGCTAACATAATCAAATCAAATAGCTAGCTAAAGAAATAGGGATTAACCTGCTAAATATATTGCCCATTCCAACAATAATGCTATACATATTTACATACCGTCAGAGTTATCCTCAAAGCAGCCTTTAGCATCACCAATACAAAAAGCACTCCTATACAAAAACACAATAGTCTGGTAAATTAGCCATAGTCATGAAAACCACAACTGCAATTACAAATGCCAAAATTAATACAAATGTAACTAATTAACATTAGTTATAAGAACCCTCTACATGTCAATAACAAGTAGAGCAACAACACATGACAACATCATAACTCAGTTACTACTTGCTGCTACACAAATAATTTAATTAAATGAATTAAGCTAATTTAACATGAGAATTTTCATTAATCCCACATACAAATTTCAAGCCTAACTAATCAAATTCACACATGTAACAACACACCAACAAAAAGGGAAAATCAGTTAGGGTTTCAATTTTCGTTCTATTGGATTTCAATTTCCTTGATCCTAATTGCAAATTGAAGTTACCTTTTGCTATAATTAGAACCTAATTTGAGAAACTCACCTCAATTATTATTGATCCATCAAGATTTTGATGAAGTGTGTGGGTTCACCATGCTTTAAACCATCATTCTTCACCCTTTACTCCTTCTTCAAAACGAGCCCTTCATCTTCTTCATCGGGCAATATACAACTGCCTATTAATGAGATGAACACATAAGCAAACCCTTGAAAGGAAAATGATTGAGAGATAAAGCATGGTTTAACAACAAAACCGATTGAGATGAAGGGAAAACAGTTGAGATTTTGATGTTTGAACGATTGGAAAGAAAACAAGATGAGAGAAAATGATTAAGATGAAGCCAATTGCGATGAAGGGAACCCAGATATGTGTTTTCCTGGAAGAGAAAGCCAAATGCGTGTATCTTCCTATTTTAATTTCTTATTTTGTTTTTTTTTTATAATAGAAATTGAATTACTGGTGGTGGATTTTAGTGGTAGAGATTTTGAATCACCGGCAGAAATTTAATGCAACGGGTTACTGACGGAAATTAAGGGTACTGACGGATTATTAAATCTTTTATGACATTATTGGCAGATTTACATCCTCAATAATACAATGTCATGTGAAACTGTACTTCATTGTTAATATTGACGGAAAAAATCCGTCAGTATTTAAAGGCAGATTTGTCATTAATATTACTGAGGGGATTTATCTGTCAGTAACAAAAAAAAATTGAAATATTGAAGGTTTATTCCGTCAATAATGTTATTGAGGGTTTTTTTGTATTACCGAGGGTTTGTTCAGCCAATATTTATTAAGGGCTTAAATCCCTCAGTAATACAAATTTGAATTGGTTAGTAATTTGGGCAATTCTTGTAATGTTTGTCTTGAGAAATGATCTGGTTGCACTACTAGAAAAAGCAAAATTAGAGAGGAAAATTAGAGAGGAAAATTAGTGACGGAAAAAATAAAATTCCTCACAAATTCCTTAGTCGCAAGATTTAGTGACGGAATTAGCGAAGGATTTCACGTTTTCCCTCTCTGAAATTTCCTCATTTTTCCTTTTTTAGTAGTGTTGTTAAATAAAATTTACTGTTAAAAAAAACATATATGAGATTATTTTCGCTTACCACTCATACTCCTGCATATAAAGTTGAGTAATCTTCAAATTAGATAAATGAACACTCATTTAAGCTTACGTGAAAGAAAATACTAACGTTTTATTATTTATACTCGAAGCAACTTTTATTGGAGATTCTCCAAGTATTAGCTTTATTACTTTGTCCTTAGAAAACAATTTTTCTTTCTCAACTAAAAGAGAATGGATACTAAGATATATTTGTTATACATTGTAGTTGTTCTAAGGTATATTTGTTATACATTGTAGTTGTAGTAAGATGCTAAACTTGTAATTACGTTGAAGTTGTTCTAAGGTATATTTGTTATACATTAAACAGATCATTCTTCTTTAATTCAGTGATGAAATCAACATTATATCATTAAATTGAAACCGAGAGTACACGAATTGAATATGAACATGAACATGGGCAGAGATGGTGATTTAGTATGCTTTAAAAGTTTGCGGAGAAAAAATTTTCAGCAAGAGAAAGCGAAAGTAAAACATTATTGCATAAATAAACTCAGAACTTAACAAAACATAGAGATCACAACCAAAGAGTAACTCCAGTATTGATATCAGGGTACAAGTTTTTCACTAATACATATCATAAAAATTGCTGTAAAAAAATCGTAAATTGCAACACAACAATAACAGTTGTTATTTCTTCTCCTTAACTTTGGTTAACAAGTGGCTAAGACCATTTGTTAGAGCTGATGTTGAGGTCAAAGCAGCATTCAATATGCTCAAACACTACATCAAGAAAAAAAAAATTCAATCAGTTTTGTTGCATGAATAGTTCAAACCCAAAAGTACTTGTATAAGGTAAAGTTGATAAATATATATATAATTTACCTCCTTCAAACCAATGGAGACAACCTTTTCCTTCAGGTCATCAAGAGAAACTTGCAAACGATTGATTAATAATAGAGCAGAAATCGAAGATGAAGAAGGTACAATAACCAAGTCATCTGTAACTAGATAAGTCCTTGGTCCCTTCACATAACCTTCATCACTTGCAGAACGTGCTAGGGTCTTGCCCTCAATTAGGTCAACAGTTACACATTTTATTTCATCACTCCTATATTCATCTGTTATGAAAAATTGATCATTAATAATACTTTTTTTGTAACTTTCACCTTGATAATAACAATAAAAGTGACGACGTCCCTTTTTCATTGGTAATATATTCATGCTTAATTTGAACTTGGAGGCCAAGTGAGGATCGACAAGCCTCTTCTTTGCTTCTTCTGACATCAAATACTTCCTTACATCTAATCGATATATACTACCGTACAATCCACCAACGCTGCCCATAGAACAATAATATCCTCGAAAGTTACATACAACACCTCCTAAAGGAAATGTGAGAAAACTTACTAGTAAATCTGCGAAATCTTGCTCCGCATGAACAAACATTATCTTTTCATCTGATTTTCTTATAACTAGATGCAGAGTCATTTGAATATTGCTACTGTTTTCAAAGATGCAAGCGGAATTCCAATACCTCTGGATGGACGGTTTCTGTCCGAGAAACACATCGGTCAAAGGTGACATAGAGATCAAAGCACACTTTAAAAGATCAAGTACCTAAATAAAAAATGATTTAAAGAACAGATTAAAAGTTGTGTATATCGATAAAGAAATAAATGTACAGAAAGTAATATGTAAATAACATGGCAAGGAAATCTAAAAACCTTTTCTTTGGTGACATTTACAGTCATTACTTTTGCAGAACTAGTGTTTATTCCAGAATTCTGGAGCAAAGAAAAGCTTGTATGATTATGAACCATAGAGTTTGGTACGATAATCAAATCGTCAGTAATGACAAAAGTAGCAATGCTGTTGACAAATCCTTTGCAGAAAGGCCTCGGCAAAACTGGACGGTCACAATGGCTCCTACAACGCCCACATTCACCGTGTATGGACGTGCTTAGATAAAAAGAGGAATAAGAATATCCACTATCATCACTAACACAATCTTTGTCAGCACACATGAAGTACTCAATTGGCTCCAAATCATCGATGTTAAGTTTAAGGGTGCCACAATAATCCTCCGATGAGTTCCTCGGATACAACAACATTTCTTTGTTTGTCTCTGTGCACAGACACTCATCAAGACCTGCCACGCTTTGATAGAGTGAGTTAAGACAACCAATTTTGACTGGTCCCATGCTTGAATCCATCTGTGAAAGTCTTGCAATGGTTCCTAATGGTAATGTTAAGAAGCTACAGAGAATGTCCACAAAATCTTTCTCAGCTTCAGCAAATACAACTTTATTAGTCTCTTCGTTCACTAGAAGTTTCAACTGCACATACTCCTCTTTTTGAGTAGTTGAGGCCATGGTAGTAGATACTGCAAGATAGTAGAGTAGAGCAAAATATAGTGAATTTTAAGGAGAAGTTGAAAATAGTGTAATGTATTCTTCAGTTAGTTGAATGCATAGGAAAGGTAATACTACGAACTTTGCACTTATTATTATTGTGGCTGATTAGTTAATATTTATTAGAATTGTTTTATCTTATCCTCGTAAATTGTTTACTTATTGAAGAAATCAAACGGTGAAGTTTAAGGGATACCTTGCATGAGTTGTGCGGATGAGTATAGAATTTTATTTCCATCTTTTAAAAATAAATTGGAAAATAGATAAATTTTTATTGGTCCTTATTATAAGGATTCAAAAATAAACACAAAATTTCGTAAGAATTCATTATTTAAAGGTCTTAAAAATAAAATTTTGTCTTATTTTCCATTTTCATTAAAGCATTAACATTTCCATTGCTCATTTTCATTAACAATAACAACATAAAAGTAAATAAAAATAAAATTTGTTTTATTTTCTTATTGTTAATTAATTATTTTATTTTTTTTAACTTTGAGGAGTGTTTTTAATTGTGGCATGTAATTTCGGGCCTAAAGTGACTATTATGTGTGTCATACCCCAATTTTTGACCTAAGGTCCTACATTCATACAACAACACGTGTCATTTGACCCTTATCAGTCTCTGATTTTTCAGTAAAAAATTCGGAGAAAGAGATATTTTAAAATACCTCATTTTTTTGTTCCGAGTTAGGCCCTCTTCTCTCTTTATTATTTTTATTATTTTTATCTTCACTTTTAATTTAAATTTCCATCTCTTATTTTTTTTTTAAATCATTTAGTCTTAATCTTTAACTCTTTTTATAAACTCCAAAGTCCAAGTCTGTATAATCTTTTATTTTTCAGTTTTTATTTTAGTTATTTATTTTATTATTATTTGATAAAAATCCAAAACAAGGTCCAAATCCAAAGAACAGCCTGTCGCGCCTTAGTCCAATCACATACGCGTTCTTAACAGACTTGTATGATTATAATTAAGTTATTGAAGAAAGTATTGTACTGAGGAACTTTCCTACTTAAATATGTCGATTTTCCTTTTTAGTTTATGCATTCAGATTGACTCATTTGAGATGAATTTATCGGAGAATATTTTGAATAGAAGAATTTGTCTACCTAAAGGTGAAAATATATCAAGTTGAATGTTTCCTCGTTGATTAACTCATTAGAGGTTTTGACTCACAAGTTAAAGTATCTAACTATATTGGTTTTATGTGTCTAACGAAAAAGTTAATGGACATGAAATATGACAATGTTGTTATCTATGAATAATTGTGAAGTTAGTGAGAGATGTCAACATAATTTAAGATGCTAGTTTTGAATTTGTTTTAAAAAGATATATTCCGTGTACCGTCCTATATGATGAATCTTAGTAGTTAGCTCCTAACTCCTATAATTTATGGTAATAAATTTTTTATTACATTCATTGACTCCCTAACTTTGATGTTAGTTGTTCTTTTAATCAAATGACTTAGACTCATTATTTTCAAGAGTAACGTTGAATACATGATTGTTGAGAATTCTTTTGATGTATTTGATTAGTGCGAGTTTGAATTTTTTGTTATCAATTTTGTGAAGATGATTTTTTTTGACATATAGCTACCCCGTATCATTTTCTTGTTACACACTACACAAATGACTAGTCGATAAAATGGGTGATATTTGTAAACATTGAAAGTGTTGTATCATTAAGAATATAACTACCGTCATGATTTAGTATCATTTAATGTTTGTTGGATGTAGTCTTAATTAAGCGTTGCATCTTGGGATCATTTATTGGTCATGTAAGGAAGTTTGTTATCTGCCCGAGAGTCGTTTTTAAAAATGTTTTCTTGAAATTAAAATATACATAATTGATTTTTTCCAAGTGGGATAATGTTAGAATTTTCGCTAATATTCTGTGAGCTACAATCAATTGTAGGTTTTGGTTTTAATAAAAACAGATTGATGTTATGATCTATTTGTTGATAGGCCGATTAGGCGTTAATGAAAATGATCAATAGATAATGGATTTTCGGACATCTAATATGATTTGTGTAGAAACAATGTGTAGGTCCAACCACTAAGGCTCATTATGGGTGGTACATAAGGTTGCATGGTTATAAATAGAGAGACTAGGTCCCCTTGCCATCATTCTGATAATCCTGCTCATTATTGGTTTGCCCCGTTGAGAACCCTAGGTTTTGAAGCACGTAAAAGACTATTGTCTCTCGAATCCCGACGAGTCTGGTAATCATGATTATGACTTTAAGTAAGTGTGTTCTAATTTCATATAATAGATACATTGAATATTGACCGATATTGCTGCTGCGGATGATCGGAATATGATAAACAGTCAAAACAACAAGTGTGAATTAAAACCTAAAACGTGGCATAGTCACTGAACTATGGAATCATCCGCAAGATTGCCCAACTGCCCTAAAATACAGCATGTTTTTCTTGATGATAATCTTACCAAAACTATTAGGACACGAGAAATAATCACAAGGTAACGAGGCATGACAAGACACTTAATAAAATGAAAAGTTTTCAGAAGGATGATATTTTAGAATCTAAAGAAAAGCTTAATTACAATGGGCAAGAAACCAATTTCTATATAACAGGCTGAGTACGGGTCACATAACCGTTCCACAAAACATGCAATATATAATATCTATACCATACCAGCGAAAACACAAACACTTATTTCCGGCTCTTTCACTGTGCTAATATTGTAAATTATAAACATTGTTTTTTATGAATCGCATGTGTCCCATCTTTTCACTAGTATGTAATAATGAAAATATATTATCAAGCTGAAGTTAAGGAAAATGAGATAAGTAGTTCCTAAGTCAATCACCGTTGAAGAAAAATTATGAACTATAGTGCACGTTGAACATAATTAAACCTTGCATGTAGGTGTTAAATAAAAATTGCTACAATATCATGGCAATGTAACTATTACTAGGAGAGAAATTAGGACACGTAGGAGGATTGAATTATTATTTTTTTGTTGTCAAAAGTAGTTCAATGGCTATAAATTCATCTCTTGTGATATGTGGAGTGTCTAATGTTCGAAATCCGGTTGCATTGTCCCTACCATGAACTGGAAGGATTGGATTTAATTCAAGTTGCTGTGATCCTGCTCGTCTTGCTGGAGAATGTCTATCTGTCTCTAAGGGTGTGTTGTTTCTATATTGCTCTTGTCATTAAAAATCAATTTTCTTACCCAATTTGAAGTGAAATGGACATAGATAAAAAATCCAAATTAATTTGCATAAACCTTTTCTTTGTTTAAGTAATAAAACCAGTATTATAATATAGAATAAAATGAAATCAAACACAAGCAGAAACGGTATTGCATATATCTGCATTCTAAATTAAGAACTGAGCACACATAGATCCCAACGATAATGTCACAACTCACAATTGAAAAAACCAAAACAAAATCGAAAATAAAGTGATGATTAAAGCAGCTTCATTAACATATGTAGCGATAATGTCACAACTCACAATTTCATTAACATATCTAAACATAAAACATAACTCAACCATAACAATTGTTATTTCTCCTCCATATCTTCGGTTAACAAGTGACTGAGACCATTTGTTAGAGCAGATGTGGAGGTTAAAGCAGCTTTCAATATTCCCAGACACTACATCAAGAAAAAAAGTTATTGTCAATTAGTCTAGTTGCATGAATACTTCACACACAAAAATACAAAAAAAAAAAGTGAAGGTGAAAGATCTATAGATTTTACTTTATTGCTTACCTCCTTCATACGAATGGTGACAACCTTTTTTTTAAGGTCGTCAAGAGGAATTTGCAAACGATTGATTAATAATAGAACTGAAATTGGTGATGAAGGTCCGATAACCAAGTCATCTGTAGCTAGGTATGTTCTTGGACCCTTGAGATAACCTTCATTACTTCTTGTATTTTCATTGTTCTTGACTAGGTACATTGCTACATATTTTCCATCATCTCTCCTGTATTCATTAGTTATGAAAAATTGACGATCAATAATACTTTGCCTGGAATCTTGCCCTTGATAATAACAATAGTAATTCACACGTGACTGGTTTATCGGCAAAATCTGCTTGCTTGATATGTACTCCTTGGCCAAATGAGGATCAACAAGTCTATTCTTTGCTTCTTTTGACTTCAAACATTTGTTTTCATCTAATTCAACAATAGTTTTGTATAATCCATCTATGCTACCAATAGAACTATATCCTCCTAACTTACGCACAACACCTCCCAAAGGAAAAGTGAGAAAACTTAATAGTAAATCGGCAAAATCTTGCTCCCCATGAGCAAACAATATTTTTCCATCTGACTTTCTAATAACGAGCTCCACGGTGATTTGAATATCAGTATTCAAATCATTTTCAACTTCGCAAGAGAAAAATGAAGACCTCTCGATGGAAGGTTTATTTCCTAGAAACATGTCAGTCAAAGGTGACTTCGAAACCAAAGCACACTTTAGAAGATCTAGTACCTGAATAGGTAAATTAATTCATAATAATTAATCAAAAAATGAATTTAAGACAATAAGAATAAAAATTATATCTGTAGATCATGTAAAGAATATATGTAGAGAAAGCAAAAAAAAAAAAACAATCAATCATGTAAATAATCAAACTATAGAGATATAGAAACCTTTTCTTTAGTGACAATTACAGTCATTTCCTTTGTAGAACTTGTGACTATTCCTGAATTCTTGAGCAGAGAAAAGCTTGTATAAACCATGGTGTTTGGCATGATATTCAAATCATCAGTAATTACAAATGTAGCATCACTATTGACAAATCCTTCGTGAAAATGTTTCAGGACAACTGAACTCTTAGCACTCCGACACATACAATGTACATCAACCATCGAGGTGCTCAAGTAAAGAGTAGAGTTGTAACCACAGTAACTATTCAGACACTTGATGAAGTACTTTGTGGGCTGACTATCATCGATGTTAAATTTAAGAGTGCTGCAATAATCTTCCGACGAATTCTTTGGCTGCAACAACATTTCTTTGTCTGAATGCTTCCATAGACACTCTTTGTTGAGATCTTTCACAGTTTGATAGAGTGAGTTAAGACAACCAACCGAGACAGGTCCCATGCTTGAATCATTCTGCATAAGTCTTGCGATTGTTCCCAAAGGCATTGTTAAGAAACTACATAGAATGTCCACAAACTCTTTCCCTGCTTCAGCAAATACAACTTTATTGCTCTCTTCGTTTACTAGAAGTTTCAACTTTACATACTCATTTGTTTCGGTAGTAGCAGCCATGGTAGCAGATAGCGAAATAAAACAAAAATATAAATGTTAAGGAAAAGAAGTTAGAAAATGAAACTCAAAACATGTTGGCATTCGTTTATGATGAAGGCGAAAGGATTGCAAATTCACTTTAATATGTAGAGTTTTCATGTTAAATCATTTGTTTATAGGCTGATAAATGTCAATTAATTTAATTCGTAGTATTGATGTTTGATATCTTGGGATAAAGGAAGATGAGTAAAACAACCTTTGCACTTACCAGTATTGTGGTCGGTTGATTAATTTATTAGGATCACTTGTTTCATTTTAAATCATTTGTTTATTGGCTGTTAAATGTCAATTTTTAAATTCATAGTAATAAATTCTTGAGCAATGCAGATTTTAAATGGGGAAGTTAATGGATAGGATAACTACCGCAAAATCTGGCTTATACTCCATTTATCTCACAATAGGTGTCTTATTTGAGTTTTACAAGGTTATCAAGGAAATGATTAAAAAAAAAAGGAAATGATTAATAGTGTTAATTTTAATAGTAAAATATGCATTATTTACTAAAACATGTTTATGAATTAGTGGAATAGTTATAGACGATTAAACACATTTTTGGAATTCGTTGATGATGATGGAAATTAGGATTGCTCATGCAAAGCTTGATGAATCTAATTTTTTGTAACTCTGTAGATAGTACATAGTGGAGAGATCTCCCTCCTCCATAAGTATGTCAAATTTTGGGCCAAATTGGCGCAACAAATTCTTGGTGTGTTGTTCTCTATTTTTTATTCTCTTTATTTTGTTTTTTTTTATTAGATTGTGGTTTTGCTTTCAATACAAAAAAAATGCATTTTAGCTTCAGACCAAATTTTATGCCAATAACGTCAGCTTAGTGTCCAACATTTTTTGATGCAAATTCATTTTCTTCAGTTCATTTTATTTACGCAATTTAGCTTTAGTTGGTAGACACTATTTGTGGACGCTAATATTTTTAATGTAATTATCTAATTAGCATCCACAAATTCAGATGCTAAATTTGTTGAACTTTTAAATAGCATCCACAAATGTTGATATTTTATTATTTAACGAAATTGAATTCAAAACCTTCTTATCTTTCCGATCTCTATGACATTGCTTCTCACATACCACCAAAGCCAGCTTATCACTTATTGTTGGGCCATGATATTGAGGGGGAGTTTAACTAAGTTTGATGATTACATTGAGCCAAGATAAACCACACAAGTAGATTTGACAACACATCTTCATCGAAACCTAATGAAAAGGCTTTATGAATTCTCTCACGTATATATTGCTTAACCTTGATCCTTCCATCCAATGTCGAAGAACTTTAAATTCACATTTGACACATCACAACGTCTCTCCATCAAGCATGAGACTCTTTGCATCCCTGATCCGAGACTAGGAATCTCCCCCGCTCCCTCAGAAATTTGAACTCGGCACTGATGCCATTAGAGGGACCCTTGCTAGGTTGGATCATCAATTAGGATAAAATCAACCACATAAGTGAGTTGGACACAAGATATTCATCCAAAATCTTAAGACATATGATACATAAGTTCTCTCACTTATATACCAATTAAATTTTACCCTTATATCTAATATTGGACTTAAACTCACACTCACACTTGACACATAACAACACTCTCTCCCTCAAGTGTGATACTCTTTGCGTCCTTGATTCACCATTAGGAACCAATACCACTTCCCAATACCCCTAGTAAGTCTAATTAGAGTCGAATATTGTTGTTGTGCCATGAAAAGGAGTCTCAGGAGATTAGATCATCACGTTGGACTAAGATAATCAACACGTGACAAAGACACTACATCTTCTCTCAAACACTTAAGATATTAGATACATGGATCAGAGCATGTTCGACTTGGTCGGGATCTGAAGGAAAATTTTGTTTTTGGTGTTGGATCAAAGATGTGTACAGTCTCACACTTGAGAGAAAGAACGTGTATGTCGTGATGTGTTAAGTGCGAGTTAAAAGTTTCACATTGGATAAATGAGTAGAATTTGAGTAATATATATTTGAGAACTCCGATGTACCTAATTTTTTAAGGTTTTGAGAGAAGATGAAGTGTACAACTTAGTGGAGTTTTCTTATCCTTATGTGATGGTTCAACTAAGTGAAGCTCCCACTCATGACCCAACAACCCTTAACAGGCTCCCACTCATGACCAAACACCCCTTAACATCTTGAAAGTTGTCTAAAATATGAGAATTAATTTGATTTTGATAGTGAAAACCTATTTGATTCAAGAATTAAACATCATTTGCGAATTTTTAAAAGTCGAATCAAATTAATCTATGATATCGAGTTTTTTGAAGACAGTTAATTGTTTCTCCAATGTATGCATCTTATCTTACCTTACTATATACAAGTCGTTATGTTAATAGTTGGAAATGGATTCATCAACCAGATCTGAGAACGAACAAGAACAAAAGAGTAATTGAGCGTGTAGTCTGATGTTGATGTTTAGCATTGGTCACACCAATAACATATACGCAACAAAGTGGACAAGCAAAAACCGGTGTAAGAAGATATGCTTCAAGTTCTTCCCATAAAATTTTTAGAGCAGTGAAAAATTCTGAAACTGAATGTGAATCTTGCTTTAATCCAAAAAAATTGCACTGTAATTATGAAATGCGAATATAATCACCTTACGAAAACCTTTCTTTGATTTCATTCCAAACATTCACAACATTCTTAAGGAAAATGACGCTTTGTGCAATTGATTCTTCAACAGGGTTCAATATCCATGAATGAACAAGCATATTGCAACGATTCCATGCCTTTGAAACTAGGATCTAATTCAGTTGGAACAGGAATTGATCCATCGACAAAATAAAATATGTTCTTCCATCACAATGCTCTGCGCATTTATCGCGCCCAAGAGTAATAGTTGAAATTATTGAGAACCGGTGTAATTGTGACGGAAGAACGACCATCAGAAGCATGAACAATTTAGAATCGTTGGAACAACGTTACTTCCACCACCATTACCACCGCCATTAACGAAGGTATTACCACCATGAACCATCGTGGAAAAAAACAAAAGAAATCAAGCATGAAAGGAAGAATGATATGCGCATCAAGGCTCAAAAGAGTTCTAGATACCGTCATAAAAGTTCATCATCTTGATGAAAACAAGAAAATCTAGAAGCTTAAAGAAGAAAAGAGAGAGAGAATCATAGAAAATGCAATGATTGATTGAATGGAATGATGAGTTTGTTACAATGTAGCTTTATATAGAAGCTTGAGATTCTAACTAAATAGCTTCTATCAAACTAACAGCTGCAACATAGAGCTGGGCTACTGTTAGTGTGGTACACTATGGTATGATGAGCTTGCATGGTGAAAGAAGCTTGTGATATTATCCCATTAGTTTAACATGGGTTATACGTGCTTTATAAACCTTGATATATTATATCCTCTCCTACTCCTTAATTTAATTTCATAAAAACTTGATATAAAAACACTTTGAGGCATCAGACAAATTTCCAGAAGGAAAATATTGGTCATTCAACATGGGAAGATATGCAGTTTCTGTTTCTAATATGTTCTACTTAACAATAGTGGTTCATGTTTGTTGCTTAACAGGAAATGAAATACATATGTCAAAGGAAGCCAAATCCATGACGAGTGACTCAAATCTTATTAGATTGTTACATAGGTTATTAGGAGGTAAGATTCTATGAGCATAAGAATTGCTATTTTCTCTTATTCTTTTTTTTTTGGTAGATAGACTAAATGGCAAAACCATTATAAACTCACACACACAAGTGGAGGTACCGGGGTTCAAACCCCGGTCATGGTGTTCGGCCTAACAATTTCGATATTTTGGCAGTTGAGCTAGGACTTATGGACTATTTTCTCTTATTCTATTCTTTAGGTTTGGGATTAACTTTTTAGTTGATAATACGATGCTCTACAGCAAAAATCTTAGTCCAAACCTAAAGAAAAGGAGGTATTAAACCATATTTTGCTCACCAGGTTTGCAAAGGATGTTAACAATTGTTTAATAATTAATACACTGGCGTCTTCTTTTAATTGCACAGAATGAGAAATGAAATCGTGTCAATTAAGAATCTTAAAGAAAATCTGATTCATTTCAACAATTTCACAATTTTCTTTAACCGTGAGAATTTAGAAACTTAATGAGCAAAAGGTGAGGAGCCTCATGCAACTAGCTGTTGAAATTGCTTATTTATTTTTTATCGAAGGAAACTTTCGTTGCTTATTTTTTGTATTATTATAAGACAAAATTGGCTGAGGGTGTAGAAAACAGATTTGAACAAGAATTCATGACTTTTTGGGAAGTGCAGAAGCAGAAGTATGCAGGAGTAAAACATTAGAACAGTGCCTGTCTCTAACAAGTCATACTTAATACATCTTCATGTAAAACTAAAATATCATTCGGAATCCTATAAATGTAAAAGTTCCATGAAAAAAGAGGTTTCTATGGCTTGGTGCTCTAGAACAAGGGTGATGCAATCGACGAGTACTTATTTATAGTCGCAAAGATACAGTCAAGCAACCAGAGAGAAAATGAAAAGAACCGGTTATTTGCATAAATGCAACTCTTAATTCAAAACAAGGTTTAAGACTTCCAAAATATATTACAAAGTCTATTTAAGTAAATATATGTTAGGTTTGAGCTACAATAAAAAAAGCGTATGAAGCATTATATAGATCGACATGTTTATGCAGATCTATTAAAACATATTTTTTATTTATATTAAAATATAATTATATTAAACATAAAAATAAAGAAACAACTTAAACAATGGAAAATTTAAATCGGCTTGAAGGCCTTACAATGAAATAGGTTTTAAGGCATGTTTAACTTATTTAGAAGTAGGGGACTTGACTATTTAATGGTTTTAATGTGTGAAATAAACCTTTAAATAGTCTTTTAAGCCAGGCTAGACTTTTAAATAGGTCAGACCAAAAAAAAGAGCTTGTGAAAGACTATACGCTGAACTTAGACCTCCACAATATTTCAATGAACAACAAGATAATTGAGAGTAGAGTAAAGAAAAGAGGTTTACAGGTTTGAGCTACAATAAAAAAGCGTATGAAGCATTATATAGATCGACATGTTTATGCAGATCTATTAAAACATATTTTTTATTTATATTAAAATTTAATTATATTAAACATAAAAATAAAGAAACAACTTAAACAATGGAAAATTTAAATCGGCTTGAAGGCCTTACAATGAAATAGGTTTTAAGGCATGTTTAACTTATTTAGAAGTAGGGGACTTGACTATTTAATGGTTTTAATGTGTGAAATAAACCTTTAAATAGTCTTTTAAGCTAGGCTAGACTTTTAAATAGGTCAGGCCAAAAAAAAGAGCTTGTGAAAGACTATACGCTGAACTTAGACCTCCACAATATTTCAATGAACAACAAGATAATTGAGAGTAGAGTAAAGAAAAGAGGTTTACAGGTTTTTATCCTTTCAAATTTTGTATAGTTTAACTTTAAAAAAAAAATTGTTTTTTCAAAAAAGTCACGGACTCGTAAACTAGTCATAAACTCGTGAGTTTGTATGAGTTTACGCAAGTCTGTAGGAGTAAAATATGTAAAAGATATTAAAAATAATAAAGATTTCATTATTGTTAAAAATATCGTTATGAGTCCCGTGTATTAATTGTACAACTATACTATTAAGTGACTCATTTATCATTTTTACAATGTTTTTTATAGTTATACTTTTAAAAGATATAATAATTAATTATCTACATCAATAAACAATACTACCTCCGTCCCTATTTATAGGACCTTTTTGAGAATTTTTTTTTGTCTCTTTATATAAGACCTCTTTGCTATTTTCAAGTACATTAATTAATTCTTTACCAACATAACCCTATTTATTTTATATTTTTTTTCTTCAATTAGCATTAAATACTACATTGAAAACATACACTAACTCTTTCTCTTAAAGGACAAATTTGTAAAAACAATACTAATCACAAACAAAATTATTATCATTTTTAACTTTCTTAATTCCCGTTATTTTTTCAAAAGGGTCCTATAATTAGGGACGGAGGTAGTATTATTTTCTAACATGACATGATGACCTGACTTCTTTGATTCTCCATTGTTCCAAATATATTGAGATCTGAAGGTTTCAAAGTGTTTTGTATGCCTACCCTTTGGTTCTTCAAGCTCAAAAGAGCTTTTATGCTTACCGATTTGTCCAGGGAGACGTTGGCACTTGAATCTTGATACCATGATGACGATCGATCCATTAATTGTTCTTCGCAGATGTTCACTTTTCATTTTTTTTTTTGTAAACAGGTTCCGCTCCCGTATACGGGTAAACTTGGTTGCATCCGTGATTAGTGAGTTGTACCTGAGTTATGTCTAATGCCCGTGATTAATCAACATTTTTTTACACTAAAGAAAAACTCATACAAAGTAGTTCTATTGCATCCTAAAAAAGTAAAATCATATGAACTTCATAAACCTTTTTATTTTGTGTACAATCTTAAAACATATATATATATATATATATATATATATATATATATATATAATAACCTTTTTCAGCTCTTTTGGGCATACTTTCTCTCTTTCAAAAAATGGCCTCAACTTACAATACGAATAACACATATAACAAATAGATAAGAATAAATTTAAATAATAAAAAAATGTAACAAACACGATATGAATATATATGTCTGATTTTCTTTCCAAAAAAAAATTAAGAAAAATCATAATCTATTTTCCAAAAAAAAATTAAGAAAAATCATAATCTATTTTTTGTTTGTTTATCGTAAAAAAATCGTTTCTTTAAAAAATAATTTAGTTTGTTTAGATACATCGATATAAAAGAAATTTTTTGTTACCAAATTTTATCAATCTTTTGAGAGTTATTCTCTCTCTCTCTCATCTAAATAATCGTAAATATATATTCAGGTGTCAAAGTATTAAGATGGGATAAAATTGTGTTTTATTGGTCATTAACTTTCATAATTAGAGAAAGATAAAATATATTGTAAATTGTTTTTAACTCTTTAGATATTTATAAATTGAATTATAGGAAATTTTGTTTTGATTGAGATTTAGGTGGGCTAATTTAACCTCTTCAAAAAAAATCTAAGTTTGTTTGTTCTTTAAAAATAGATTATGTTAGTGTGTTTTATCGAGTGAGTTTGTTTAAATTTGTTTTTAAGAGAGAGAGAGGAAGGTTGAAGGGAAAAACACAATGATATAATTTTGATGACGTATGAAAAAAATTAAGAGTAAGATTGTATTTTTGGTAGACATTAAGTTTCATAATTAGATAATAGATTTGATTTTTTAATTCATTCCTATTAAGACCCAAATTTATATTTTATTAAAATTTACTAAAAATAAGATGATTCATTGGTTTACGGGTCGATATTAGACACCCCTAAAAAATATATCCTCAAAACCATACGATGTTTTTATTCATGCTCTAGAGAGAATAAGCGATTGCTTTTTTTTTTGCTTATTTGTTGTATTATTATTGACATGTGCTAATTATTACAAAAGGTGACAAGAGTGCCCTGGTTCCCGGAGGCATCCACATCGGTTCACCAGGCAATGACAACAAGAGGACTTGGTGAGAAAGAATTTGAACTAATTGAAAACCTAATTCACGAGGGTGTGCAGACAAGTCTTGAAGCCAAAAGTTTGGTCTCAGGAACAAAGGTTCAAGATTTTCTAAACTGTGTTAGCTTCCGAATTTCCACTCATTTTACTTGCATTTTTGGATGCAATAATATACATTTATCGAGCTAATGTGTAAATTTTACACATGCTTCATTAATTATTTTAAATTATTTTTAGGGGCAGCTGAAACATGGCCTTTTCTTGTAAGCCGAGATATCCAAAAATGATATGCGCGAAGACTTTTAGACTTATTGTGAAACAAGTTGAATATGCTAAGTATTCAGGTCGGTTTTAGGTGGTTTAGTTTGTAATATGCTTATTCTTTTCTATCCCTTTGATCAAAAACAAGTAATAGCATATGATGTTAAATTCTAAACTAAATCACCTTTTTGCCCTGAGGTCTCAATTCACTCACAAATGAGTAGATATCCCTCTCTCTCATTTCAGTAACAAATAACAAGATATGTCTCTCAAAATATTGTACGAGTTTAATAGTACATTAATCAATTATTGATAGATATCTCTCTCAAATGTTAGTCTGATACTATGCTATTGTGTAGTATATTGCCTTAAGATTATTAGTTTAGTTCCACATTCAAGTTATAAAATTTAAAAGCAAGCATTTGTTTTGATTTCTGTGCAGGAAGTATTTGGGCCGGTTTGGGATACTATCGGAGAGCTCGTTTTCTTTTAGAGGTGTGCTCTCACTACTACATTGTTTTTCTTCTTACTATACCTTACATGTCTCTCTTATAAAATTTTAATAGACTGTGGACTGCTTGAACTTCTAATGGATAGTATGAGTCTTCCTCCATCAAATTATATTTTTTGTCTTCTTAGTAACAGTAAGAACAGTTACTAAGATGTGGGTTTTAGGATTTTCGCTTTGATTATGCAAAGGGAAAGATGTGCTACACCTTTTGAATATTGAGTGTTTTCCTTTTGGCTTCTTACTTTATATATTCAGGAGCTATAGTTTTATACCTCTCAATTATGTCATTTGTAGCTATTCACCAAAATATGTGAAAGAGTATATTGAAGGAGCAAAGCCACTGTTATCTGTTGGGGAGTATTGGGATACTTGCAACTACAACGGTTCTACTTTGGACTATAACCAAGGTATGCTTAAAATTCTCATTCATCAAATAAATGAATACTTTTTGGTTACTAAGTATGTGAATACATTACCCTTTCAATACCTCTTTTGCATTGTACACTTAGCTCACTTATTTTGTCCTAAGTATGTTAAATGAAGTTTTGAAAACTAAGTATTGCAGTTAGATCTTACCATGCGTGGATTTCATCCTCCCCCTATTTGCTAGTCAATAAGTTAATTTCTTAGTACAAACTTTGATACTCAGTGTCATGTATATCAGGTATTGAATTCATTTTCTCGTGTTACCATTATTTGTAGGAATTCTGTCAAGATAGAATTTTGGCGTCTGCGTGATGCTCAAGGGAAGCCACCTGGTGTGATTGGAATTTTGAAGAATTGATTGGTTTTGTTTAGAGAAGAATAAATTAATTTCTTAGTTTAGTTACAATGTAGAGTTCTCAGCTTCTTATCAATGTAGAGACAAATTATTCTTTTCTGCTATTCATAATTCTTCATTATTGAACTAACTGAACATGATTTTATCGACTTCAGTTTTATATTCTACAACTTATGAAGTATTTATTTTTTAGAATTTATGGTGGAATGAATTTATGGTGTAAACTAATTTTATAGGTAATTTTATGAATTATTTAATTTTTAGAATTTATAGTGGAATGAAAATTATATATTTTTTTAAAATAATACTTTTATTGACAGTCAAACCGTAGGTAAAGGTCTTTTATATTTTCTTTGGATTTCATAGAAATACCTACGGTTTATCTGTAGGTAAAGGTCTAAAACATATAGTGACGGCCGCCTAGCAATGACAGACGAACAAAATTCCATTGCCATTCGTTGAGCAAACTGCACGGCCAATGTGGCCGTGGGTAAATGTTTTTGCGACCTTTAGCTACAGAGCAATAGCCTATAGTGACGGTTTTTGTCTGTCACTACAGGTCAAATTTCTTGTAGTGTGGCAACCTTGCATATCGACTGTTGTGTACACCATTTACAAATTTCACTTGAGAGAAGTTGTAGAAACTTGTTATGTTACAGCTAATTTTCACTAACAAGTTTGTTTCTTAAGGACAAGTAATGGTGCAAGTTTGGCGTTGTGATGACACTCTGTCATATAATGTTATTTTAGTCATTTTTATGTATTTTTGTTAAGTCTTAAGTAGTTTTATATAGTTTAGAGCTGAAAATTATAAGAAAATCTAGGTTTCAAGTTTGGAACAAGTGCGCCAGGATTTAGCACTTCACGACACGATTTCATCTCATTTTGGAGCAATTCAATTATTGAAGAAAATCATGACACAATTTGTGCAAGCGACACAGTATAAGGAGATCCAAACTTGAAATTTGAAATCAATGAAGAATTGTGCCACAATTACTAGTACACATTGTAGCATGATTTTACGAGTCCAACATTTTTCTCATTTGAAATTAGTGATAAAGAGTGATAAAAGATGATGTGGATGGTAGAAGAGAGAGGGTTTGGGTTTGAGGCTAAAGAGTAGGCATGACAATGGGGTGGGACGGGGGTGGGATGGGGACGGGTTTTACCTTCTCCGTCCCCATACCTTACTCCCATATGATTACTTGTTATCCTACCCATATCTAGCGGCAATGAGAAATCAAACCTCATCCCTGTCTCCGACAGGTTCAGATATCCCCGCACATCCCATCCCGGCAATGGATAAATTTTAAAAAAAAAGTATTTTTCAGCCCTGAGCGTAATGTTGTAATGCATTATCTAGCAAAGAAATGATAGTGATCAATGACTATGGATGGTGAAGGAGAAAAGAGCGGCAGAGAGTGTGAGATATGGAAGGAGAAAAGAGAGAACTATGATAAGTGTGTGTCATCTGAAAGATCGAGATTGTGACTGTGTAAGGGAAATTATTTATGGTTTGGTTTTTTTATATATATATATATAAAAGACGTAGTAAAACCCAAACTCATATATCCCATGTTACCCGTCTCGTGCATGTGTTTTAAAATTGGAGAAAACTCAAACTCATATCGAAACTCAATCAAAGTAAGAAGAATCCAAACTCATATATCCCACGTTACCCATCTCGTGCATATGTTTTAAAATCGGAGAAAACCCAAACTCATATCCAAACTCAATCAAAGCGAGAAGAATCCGTTAAATTGGGTTTGGTTCGGGTGAGTGCCTTGTCTACTAAAGAGGAGGGAAAATCACTTAGAGTTTCTAGATTTCTCTCTAAACTTGGCTATATATAGGTGGAAAGACAAATGACCTACGATAAAAGGTATTAATACCTATTCTACCATTATTGTTAACCTGTGACCTTAATTAAGAGATTAAAAGCATAATTGAACGAAAAATGAAAGGATGAATGTCAAACATAAACTGTTTAAAAAGGTTTACTTTATAAGACCAAAAAGATTTGGTGAAACTTTCACATTGATATATAATATTTGGCCCCATAACAACAGTATATTTTAAAGTTCCCTAAGGATATTGTTTGAGAAAACCATAAATAAAAATATTCTCTTGAAAACATAGGTCAAATATATGAAAAAGTTACTACTATTGATTTCTTAAACAATGCTTTAAAGGCACTTATTAGCATTTCCTAACTAGTGAATCTAACCACCAGACTATTTGACAAAAAAAATATTACTATAACTTAACCCAATATAATGTTGACTAAAACATTATATTTTCAGCCCAAACCAATATAATATTCATTAAAAAATTATCAAACACCATAATCACTTTATTCTTTTTGAACAAGCACCATAATCACTTGTTAGTTGTTATTGTCATTGTATATGATAAACCTTCTTACCTCGCTTTATAAACATATTTCAATTTAACTCTTCAATGACTCGATAGGTGTTGATGAGCTATTATCATCACAATAAGCCAAATGATATTATATTTTTTGTTGTATAATATATATTATTTAATCAAAGCTCTTTTTAGTCATCTCTTATATATCTTGTTGGTTAATGACTTTAAATAAATGTTGATTGTATTCCATATTTCACTGCAATTCACTCTTAGTTGATCAATGATGAAAAACAAACATTTCATTTTTGTATTATTTATATATGCACTAATTTTTATCTCTGTTGTGGCAATTGAGCTATCCAATCATGGGACACAATGTATAATTTAATTGAACCCGTAATTTATTTTCTTCTTTTATTATATTTAATAAAAACTATTTGTTCACTTGTAGTTGGTGCAAGAGTAGAATTCAGAAAACAAGCAATGTTTGTGCCGAGACCTTGGGTGCTCAAAGGAAGTGGAAATAATCTTCCAGGAGACAAACAAGGTGGAAAAGGCTCAGATGGGTCGGGCTCAAGAGGAATTAGCGGCAATGGCGGTGAAGAAGACATAGTTGAAAATATTGAAGGAGGAAAAAACCAAGAATGGAGGACTAATGGTAATTGGGAGGAAAAGGGGGAAATAATAAAAAAAGGGAAATGCTAACGAATAACGAATGAGTGTCTAAAAAAGGGACTAATGGTAATCATGGACTCTTTTACTCCATGGTTAGTCTATAATAGGATGAACATCTTTCTCTAATACATATGGGTGTTTTGGCTTAGTGTGTACAGAAGAATTAATGAGGTGTGCTTTACATTGCTCTTTAAAATCCACAAAAATTTCCTTTTATTTCTTGCTTCGAATAAATTTGTCATTATTTTAATAAATTTAACATCTAGAACATATAATTTTGTTCTTGTTTATGTGTGGGTAAAGGGAAACTAAATAACCATGAGGGGATCAAATCTAAATTTGATAAATTAGCTTGCTCCTAGTTCTCAATAATTAAAACCCTGAAATGTGAAATTTCTAACACGAGGACTTTAACAAAAAATTTCAATATTTTTTTCTTTCTTTTTCCTTTGAATTTTGAGTGAAAATTAACACTCTTCATGATTCCCCCAATACATTCCTTGTAACCTAAATGAAATTATTTCCCTTTTCAAAAATCAAACGGATATCTTTGGAGTTAGAGACATGAATATTAAGGTTGATGCGACCACGAGATGCCAGGAGAATAGTAAAATAGGTTTGGGAATGCATGTTTAGGATCATATTGACGAACGAGCAATGCAACAACAACGTGATGTATCTTTAATTTATTCACGAATAATTGTTGTCGGTGTAAAAACAAGATGAGAATATAAGTTAACAGATAAAACAGAAGAAAAAAAAAAAAGCACTTGCATAGATATCCTTCAAAATTCAGAGTACAAAAACAAACTTGAAGAAGATCTATAAACCATAATAATGTTAGAACTTAAATAACCACAGCAGTAACTCACTAACTCTATTAAAAACTTTGCTCTAACAAATATCTTTAACTCAGACCAAATGATGAAACTTATAGTTTCTCCTCCTTCACTTCAGTTAATAAGTGAGCAAGACCATTTGTTAGAGCAGATGTTGAAATTAAGGATGCCTTTAATATGCATAGACACTGCAAGAAGAGAACAATATAAAATAAGCACTTTCTAGATAACAATAACGTAAAACCTGTCTAGTGTAAAAATTCAATCTTACAAGCACCAAATCAAGAAAGTTATAAATCTACAGAACTTAGTCTCTTACCTCCTTGATGCCGATCGTGATAACCTTTTCTTTCAAGTCGTTTAGAGGTGTTTCCATTTGGTTGATTAAATTTAAAGCTGAAATTGGAGACCACGGTGCAAAATGCAAGTCATCTGTAGTAAAATATGTTCTTGGTCCAATGGCATAACCTTGAGGACATCCTCTTGGTAAGTCAGCATCAAGTCTAACAAACTTCCCCCAATCACTCCTAAATTCATCGGTTATGAAAATTGATTATTTTTTACACTATCTTCGTAATTTTTGCCCTGATAAAAACAATAATACCAACCATGTGGATACTCAAAGGGTAAAATCTGATTCCTAAAATTAAATTGTGGGGCTAATTGAGGATTAACAAGCTTGTTCTTTACATCGCTCGAAATCAAGTACTTGTTTGCATCTAAATCATAGATACTCTTGTGCAAAGCATCAATACTTCCGAGAGAACAACTTCCGCCTAATGCATGTACAACTCCACCCAAAGGAAAAGTGAGAAAACTCAAAAGTAAATCAGCAAAATCTTTTTCTCCTTGAGCATACAATACCTTCCCATCCGACTTTCTTAAAACTAGCTTCACTTGAATATGGATATCACTTTTGTTTTCAACATCTAAATTGAAAATAATCCTTGCTGACCTTCCAAGGGATGGCTTCTTTTCCAAAAACAAATCGGTTAGAGTTGATTCAGAAGCCAAAGAATATTTTAGCAGATCTAGTACCTGTATATTATACTAATGAATTAAAAACATGTACAATGTGTTACAAAAATAAAAAGTCATCTAGGAAAGAGAATTGCAAACCTTCTCCTTAGTGACATTCACGGTCATTTCCCTTACTGAACTTCTACCATTTATTACTAAATTCTGGAGCAGAGCAAGGCTCGTAAATTGCATGGAGTTTGGTACGACAACCAAATTGTCAGTAATAATAAAACTAGCACCGTCATTGACAAATCCATTGCAGAAATGTTTCAGAGAAACTGGGTGGGTATGAGAAACACTATAACACCCACATTTCATTATACCGGAAATGTTCAAATACTGAGAGGACGTGCAGCCATTAAACTTGGTACATAAGAAGAACGTTGTGGATTTGATGTAATCAATGTTCAGTTTAAGTGTGTTGCAATATTTTTCGGACGAGTTATTTGGTTCTAATAGCATTTTTTTCGTTGTATCTGTTAGACACTCTTTGTCGAAATCTCTCACACTTTGGTAGAGTCTGTTCAGACAACCAACCGTAACTGGCCCCATGTTAGACTTCTTCTCTACAAGTCTTGCAATGGTTCCTAAGGGCAATGTTAAGAAGCTAAACAGGACATCCACAAAGTCCTTTTCTACCCTACTTTATTGCCAAAAATCCAAAACTACCCTACTTTTTCAAAAAATTGCAAAACTACCCTACTTTTTCTCTCACTTCTGGTCAAATTGACAAATTTTTTGTCCTCATTATACCCCACAACTTGGAGTTGCGGGATACTTTGCAAATTTTTTTCGAAAATCCAACATAGGAAGCAACTCCAAGTTGCTTGGTATTTTTGGGTTTTTTTTTTTAAATTTAAATACCCCACAACTCCAAGTTGTGTGGTACCTTTGTTTTCCGTGCCATGCATTACAAAAATTAAAAAAAAAATTATTAAAATTTAAAATTATATAACAAAAAAAAAACCATAAAATCTACAACTATTACAAATAAAGAACATACCAAATACAATAATTATGAAATAAAGTCTAGATTGCTACTGATGTGTAATATTAATGCAATCTTTGCGGGAATGACCAGACATCCTACATATGCCGCATCTTCTCTCAGTTTCCACATCGTCCATCTCGGTCCTAATGCGAGTAATTGGTGGACGACCTTTCTTCGCCCTCCGCATGGACTTGTTAGGAACCACCTTTAGTCCTACATAATCAGGCCAATATGTCTGGTGGTGAACCACGTCAAAGTGGATGTTATATACGGCGTATACACACTCATTTGTGAACTTGTTATTGACAAAAGTCTTGTAGTCGTGACAAAAGCTAGAACATGCGGCAATCACATGTGAGCATGGTTGATGCAATGCTCTGAACCGTCCACAGTCACACCATTTATTTTGCAGGTCCACCTTGTATTCGTCCTTTGGTAATCCTTCTTTATGGTCGATGGTTTCACGGACGGAGAAGGTATATCGATCTCGGTCAAACTGAGTGACATCATGACTGTTGGATTTAATAACCTCAGCCTTCAAAAATTTCATGATGTTTTCTGAAAATGGTTCACCAGAATTTACCCTTGCCGCTGCCTCATGTCCTTTTTTTAGCAAACAAGGCCCCCAACCTATAATAGGATGCTTTCACAATAGCTGTGATCGGGAGTCCTCGAATACCCTTATACACGTTGTTTTGTGACTCTACCAAATTACTTGTCATGTGGCCCCATCGTCGACCATCATCATGTGATTGAGTCCACTTTTCTTTGGGAATGTTGTCAACCCATGCTAAAGCCTTTCGGTCTGCAACAGCGATTTCAGAGCGGTAGTATTCGAATGTTGGGATGTTCATGGCGTAACCTACATTGTTTTGGAAAAAGTTAGATGTCTCTTCTTTTAACAAATAATATGTCGAATTTACAAGAAAATAGATATGATTTTTACCCATGCCTTCAACTTTCTTCTTAAGTTCTCCATCCTTGAATGATCGCATAAAGTTTTGTGCAATATGACGGACACAAAACACATGGCTTGTCGGAGCATCGTGCCATCCATTTTGTGGATCATCATACGCGCTCTTTATCGACACATGTCTATCAGAAATGAGACATATGTTCGCCTGTGGGGTGACATGCTGCCTTAGATTTCTCAAAAAGAAACTCCATGCCTCCTTGGTCTCGCCTTCCACGATTGCAAAAGCAATGGGAAATATCTTGTTGTTCCCATCTTGCGCAACAGCTAACAACAATGTTCCTTTGTATTTACCATACAACCAAGTTGCATCAATTTGGACAATTGGTTTGCAGAATTCAAAACCCACAATGCACGGACGAAAAGCCCAAAAGAGACGTTTGAAGACGATCTCATTGACCACTTCTGTTGATGGCTCTGTTTGAAAATCAATAATTGTTCCTGGCAAATCTCTTTCCATGACCATCAACCATTGTGGTAGTTCTCTATAAGATCCTTCCCAGTTACCATAAATTGATTCAATCGCCTTATTTTTTGCTCTCCATGCCTTTTTGTATGAAATTGTGTAATTAAACTTCTCTCGGATGTGTGCAATTATAACCTTCACTGTAATTGAAGTATCCATATGTAGGAGTGATTTAACACTTTCACATACGACATTATAACTAAGTTTGCAATGATCTTGCGTCAATTCTGTTGAGACACATGTATGAAGATCCTTCATTTTTCCAATCTCCCATCTATCTCAGTTTTTTTCCTCCACGAGGCCCGCAATTTGAAACCACATTTTGGATCTTTACATTTGACGACATACCTTTCTGGATCTGATTGCTTCACAGAATAATCCCATGAGTTTTTTATGTGATAAAATCTAATTGCGAGAATGCAATCATTCTTGGTATGAAACTGCATCCCCGGGGCAATACCTTGATCGACCGGAAGAGTCGTTGACTGATAAAGCTCAGTTGAATGGTCATCAATGACAGTGCGCATGGACCTTGGTGGGTTGTAAGAAGCTCTGATTGGTGAAATTGGTAGTTGTGGCATAATGTCGTCTTCGTCTTCTTCGTTATCATCACTGTTTTGTGCGGCAAGGAGTTCTTCATCATCATCTTCAACTTCATCATTTGGTGGATCTTGGAATTGATAAGTGAATATAGTTATTTCATCGTTTAAGAGGGATGGTGTTTGAGAGGGATGAGGTTGAGTAAATCTTTGTGATGGTTTGTACTCATTTTGTGAACATTGTGACTGAAAAGGTTGCGATAAGGACATATTGTAGTGTGGTTGGGACGATGATGGGCTGTACTGTTGTGGGTTATATTGTTGTTGTGGTAGACTTTGGTGTTGACTAGAACTTGATGGGTAATTTAATTCGAAATTAGATGTTGGATTCTTCATCTCAAACATAACATAAAGTTCAATATATGACAAAGAACTGTGACTATTATGTACGTTAAACATAAACTCGATATCGTCGTTATCAGTTATTCTTAACGCCTGGTAGTGAATTGTGGTGGTTCCAACAAACATGGGATTCCGGCATAAAATTTCAGACACAACCATATCATCTCCGATACATACTTTTTCCGCTATTCTTTTTTGAGATGCAAGTAAGTACTAGCCATACTCACTTTAAAACCTTTGGTATACTGACTTTGGAAAAAAATCCCAGACTCATTCTGTTTAACTTCTCCGTTATAGTACACAAAAACATTTATATTTGGCTGTGGTGCCATTGAAATGGTTTGGTTTTTAAAAATGAGTAAGAGTAGTAGAATGGTTTGATGGTTTCATAATGAAGAGGCACATATATAATGCACGAAAAAAACAAAAATTATAAAAGGAGGAAGCAACTTGGAGTTGCGAGGTAGCTGACCGACGCGGCGTGTGCAATGGTAGGAAGCAACTTGGAGTTGCGAGGTACCTACCCACGCGCGCGTGTAACAGGTAGCCAGCAACCTGGAGTTGCGTGGTAAGTACTAGACGCGCCATTCTTATTGGCTGTTATGGGTAGCATGTTGGTCCTTTGGTAGCTGTTTCACGTGAAGTGCCAGGCTTTGTTCATTTCATGTAGAAATTTCATGCAAAAAATACATGCAATGGTCATTTCATGCAGCAAAGGTGACAAAAATATTCAGCACTATTGAATATCATGCGTCTGATTTTAAGCAATAATAGTCATTTCTATGCTTCAATTTCCACTGTTGGTTTGCATGCTCAGTCCTTCCTATGCTTCACTTCACTGATAAATATCACAATATATATAACCAATGACATACTTCACTTAACTTCACTCCATATTATCTCAATCCTTTTCTTCTTCATTCACTACATTTTATTTCAAGCAAATTATATAAGGCAATGGCATACTTGTGGTTGGAAAATGAGCATAGATCCAAGGAAGAACACATCATAAAATGGGTATATATAACTATTAATTTCCTTTTTATTTTTTAATGCAGTTTTAATATTTGATTTTTTTTTTCATACATCTTTCTTAATTTACTTATATATCTTTCCTTATTTTTTTAGGATAAAGAGGGTGCACCTCTAACCACTCGTACACGACAACATATACAACCAAGTTGTTTTATTGAGGATTATCTACGTCAAGCTGGATTTTTTGAGGTTACTCAAATAGGGCATTATAAAATTGACAGGCATATTGTGACAGCTCTTGTGGAAAGATGGCGGTCTGAGACACATACTTTTTATTTTCGAACGGGTGAATGTACAATCACGTTGGAAGATGTATATATGTTACTCGGCTTACCTTTTGGAGGACAAATTGTTACGGCTCCTCCAAATCTTTCATGGGATATTTGTTTTCAACTGTTGGGAATAGCCGCTCCAGAACGCAAAACTGATGGTTTTACTCTCTCGTTGGCGTGGTTAAAGAAAAATCTAGTCGATAATAACTTCAATCAAGAATCGCCTCCAGAGGTCAAAATACAACACACTAGGAGGTACCTACTATACCTCATTGGGGGGTTCTTGTTTCCAAATACAACTGAATTATATGTGCACAACTCTTGGTTGTACTTGTTAAGGGATTTTAATGAAACAAGAAAATATAGTTGGGGATCGGCAGTTTTGGCTTACCTTTACCGTGGCTTGTGTGAGGCATCACACCCAAAAATAAAAGTTATAGTTGGATGTCATTTTCTTTTACAAGTTTGGGGATATTGTCGGTTGACTCACATCGCTCCGAGAAATTCAAAACCACTTCAGTGGCCGCTAGGATTAAAGTAAGCATGATCACTAATTTTTTTTTATCAATTCCCTCACATATTCTCGCTTATTATTACTATTATTTTTTAGTAAACTAGTTACTAATTTTTTAATATCATTTGTTAGATGGACAGGAGTAGGTTCAAGATACTATGACAATCCAAGCCATGATACTATATCTTACAGAAAACAGTTTGATGACATAATAGAACATCATGTAATATATCTTCGATTTTTAAATTATTCATATATATATATATATATATCAACATTGTTAACGGTACACTAAATCTTCTCTTTTGTGCCAGTTTAAATGGAGACCATACAAGAAAGTTCCACACGAATTGCCTGGTGACTATTGGGATTGGACTGCAACAACTTACCTTATATGTTTTGACAAAGTTGAATGACATCCAATTGATAGGGTTAAGCTCCAATTTGGTTTGCCACAAGAAATACCAGGGCCCCCAATAAACATGCAGCAATTTCATAAGTTGGACAAACGATACAAGACGTGGTACGAATCAAATGGTTTTCGCTTTCCACAAGAGAGCGAACATTGGGACAATCGACGGCGTTATACTTTACCTCGTCTGCGGCCAAGATCTCTCACCCCAACTCATGCGTATATTGATTGGTTAACAACCACTTGCAATTCACGTCTAAGGATTTCAATTGACAGAATGCCAACAGATTCAGATCCAGAAGAAGAAGAGCCAGAGTTAGAACCAGAGCATGAACCTGAAATTCACAACAACCAAGCACCAATTCATGATGATTTTTGGGATGAAGACTTTTTAAATCGACTAGAAGATCCTCAATCCCAACCAGCTACAACACAAAACACTCATGGTTCTATAATGTATGATTTTCTTGACACCCCACAACAAAATATTATCCAACCACCACCATATACCACCCCGAGAAATGCATATGAGCCCCATTATCAGTCAACTTACCAACTAAATTCAATGCCAAACTTTGGTTACAATGACCCAAACCAAGCTGGACCGTCTAACAGTAATTACTTCTCCTATAATGACCCGCACCAAGCTGGACAGTCCAACACCAATTACCCCCCTACAACAACCCGCAATACCCAATGTATACCAACCAAAACTACAACCACCCACCAACACCAACAAACCTACTATCTCACTTCTCTCCAGATGTGTTGAACTCCAATGAACAATTTCTTGATATGGGATGGCCAACAAGAGAACACGATGTGTCGTTGACGTTGGGTTATGGTAGTCAGACACAATCAACTTCATATAACAATGACGAATCCCAACATGACGCTCACGTAAATCGTGAAAGAAATCGTCGAAGACGAGGATGTGGTACAGGAGGGCATTTGTAATAGTTGTAGATTTTATGGTTTTTTTTTGTTATATAATTTTAAATTTTAATAAATTTTTTTTTTTATTTTTGTAATGCATGGCACGGAAAACAAAGGTACCACACAACTTGGAGTTGTGGGGTATTTAAATTTTAAAAAAAAAACCCAAAAATACCAAGCAACTTGGAGTTGCTTCCTATGTTGGATTTTCGAAAAAAATTTGCAAAGTACCCCGCAACTCCAAGTTGTGGGGTATAATGAGGACAAAAAATTTGTCAATTTGACCAGAAGTGAGAGAAAAAGTAGGGTAGTTTTGCAATTTTTTGAAAAAGTAGGGTAGTTTTGGATTTTTGGCAATAAAGTAGGGTAGAAAAAAAAAATTCCCATGGTGGAAACTTGCAACTAGCTAACGAGAAAAACAAAATATGAGATATTGGGAATTTTAATTGTATGTTTAACTAAATTAAATCTCAATACAAATTGTTTCTTTTGACCATTCGTATATATAAGGGTGCAAATTAAATGGGAATAATTAACTGGCCATATAAATGCCAATTCTTGAACTCAGTTTTAGATTCTTGGAAAAAGAGAAACGAGTAGGGGAGTAATTGATGTCAAAGGAGATAATTATCTCTTTTTTCACGGTAAGGCATAAGAAAGATCAAACGACAATTGCAGTTATGAGTAAAAGGATCGATAGTTTCATTAGGAGCACTTTCCTCATGATTAAAAGTTTGTTTTGGTTGACAAAGAAATTGTAATGTAATTCCATTAGAATTTAAAGTGCTAGGAAAATTATAAGGAGTGTGAGACAATACTCCCTCAGTCCCATAAGAAACAAAAACTTATTTTTTTTTCTCTAAAATATAAGTAAAAAAGATAACTTTTATTCTATTTAATCTTGGTTTAAAAAAAAAAAAATCTTTTTTTTAAAAAAAACTTTTGTTTATTCTCATAAAATTAAATGCAAATTACATTTAATTTTTTCTCTCTTTCATTTTTCCATAACTAATAGCCAATGAAAATTGTTTTTACATCTTTCTATGAAACTTTTTTCAAAGAAAACACAAAACTATACTCCAAATTCTTATATTTTAGTTTTCTTAATAAGTGTGTTTTTTTTTTACTTATAATTTAGGACGGAGGGAGTATTAAATATGCATTAAGATGCTAGTAGGAGATCATCACTGTATGAGATAGTCCTTTATTTGTTATTAATGGTTTTCACCTCTCTGGATTGGAGATTCCGCCTCTGTCCTCTTTCTTTTTCCTGTAAAATTGATGGTGATGCTTCTTCATGATTTGTCTTTTTAACAATTGTCCCAGAATCATGGTTTTCCTTGTTAACAAATAACAATTGTAAAATTGACTGTGATGCTTCTTCCATGCACCACAAAATTCATAATAATATAAAACAACAGTAATCAAGCAATTATCAATCTTGCTTTTCTATAATATTTCAATTGTCCAATCCACTGTTTTGTGAGATTTAGGTCAACAATACTTTGGAACAATTCTTTATTTTACCTTAGCTTGTATCTAGTTCTTTTCATTCGATGGATGTCAAAGCAGAACGAAGAAATTTTGGAACAAGATCCACAAAATGTGTTTATCTTTTTAAGTTGGTGATGTAATTTCAACCATACAATTGATTAAATTTAACGGTTGAGATTTGGTATAAGTCTTTTGATTTAGATTTGGTGTAAGTCTTTTATTTAGGGTATCAACGGATACTAAGTCATACATTAATATTATGATAGTATTATATTATAGTATTAATTATTAATTACATCCTCCAGTTATAAGCAAACATTAACATTTTAGATTCATTTATTAAATAATGTATCTATCTATAATTAATATCAGATATATTGAATGAATATAAAATATACTCTATCCGTATCAAAATACATGTTCATTGGAGAAATTGTACTAACCAAGAAACCAAATAAATTTTGTTATTTTTGATGAAATTATGTGTGTGTTTTCTATAATACCCTTAACCATTTATTTTTTTCTCTCTCTACAATAGATTTTTGGTTATAATAACTAGCGAAAAGACATGCACTCACGTTCCCGTCTTTCCGCTTTTTTTATTGCGCTAACCTTTGAAAATTATGAACTATGTTTTTTTTATGAAATTTTGATTTTGATTAAAACTAAAAATATAAATGTTTGTTGCTTTCTAGTTATAACAAACCAAATAAATAACACCAACAACAATCTTTATTATAGTTTGTTTAAGGGTATAATTGGGATAATAAAAAATTAAGTATAAATATACTCATTTAATTTGTTACATTTTTTAAATGATAAAGAAAAAAAACAAACAAACACACACACACACACACACATATATATATATATAGTGTTTGTTGCATTTTTTTAATATTTAAATTTATTCTTATCTATTTGTTACATGTGTTATTTAAATTGAAAATTGAGGGCATTTTTGAAAAGAAAAATCAAGTCCAAAACTCCTAAAAGGGGTAGTTTTATTTATATATAGTATAGATGACCAGAGACACTAAAAATCAAGTTTCTATTCTTTCTTCGCCTATTTACCGTGAGGGAAACTGCTAAGCTTGCAAATCATTGACATGGATCTGCATATGTCCTTTGGTAGAACTCTTTACACTCTTTTATTGGGAAGACTTCTTTAGAGATAACTTTGGGCTTCTCAATTACCGTTTTCCTTAGATCTCTTGCTTTGTATTTTGTTTTTTGTTTTAGCTTTCTTTTTGAGGGTTTTGGTTTGATCCCCCCTCTTTTATAGTTTTCCCTTTTTTAATAAATTTTTCTAATCAAGGTGGTTGAGGTTGGGGTGCCCATCTAGTTGGGATGTCAAGTTCCCTCTTGATGTCATCCTTTGCTTGTGATTCAAAAAAAAAAAAAAAAGACCGCAAAATTTCTGGTTTGGATGTTTTAACATGATTCAAGGCCTTGTGCTCAAAATTTCTCTTCCATGCTCATACATTGAATTATTTACAAAACTCAGCTAAAACCTAAAGTAAAACTTACTAAAATAATATGATATGACTTCTAAATGATGCTAAAACTATATGACAGAGTGTCATCATATTGCAAGTAGGAAATCAATCCTAGTCTATTTAAATTTCCAAGGACACAAGTTAAGAAAATAAATATAGATTTTTTTTTCATGGTGTATCAATATTTTAAAAGTTTGAGAAATTATTTTTTTTCAAAAAAATATTTCTTCAATTCCACTTTTACATTTTAAACTGTGAACGTCAAAAAAATATTTTAACCTGTGCCCATAGGACAAAAGATATAGTGCCATGGCACCTCCTTGTTCTCCTTCTTAGAGAACATCTACCCTTGTTAATACCTCAAGGTGCAATTGTGTCAAAAAGGCATATCCTAAGATCAGATTGTGTTGTGTAAACAGAAATTCTCAAGTCACATAAATGCAAGTTAATAGTGATTTGATATACTCAAATATCAAGGCAAAATCTTAAGAGGGAATAAGAAAAGGAAACCATATATATGTCCTAATTATGAACTCAGCAAAACATAAAAAATATTAAAGCCATAATGCTAGTATTGAAATAACGGTAAATAGGAAATATAAAAATGATGTCCAATGCAATTAAACTTCCAGCTCGAACATATCTAAAACACACAACACAACTTTGAAACTTATCATTTCTCCCCTTCAACATTGGTTAATAAGTGATGAAGACCATTTGTTAAAGCCGATGATGATGACAAAGATGCCTTCAATATGCTTAGACACTGCAACAACACAACTATTTAAAATTAGCAATAGTATCTTCAATCAATCTAGCAAACCAAAAAACAAGACGCAGGGTGACAAATATATGTATAAATTATGTTATTTCTTACCTCCTTGATGCCAATGGTGACAAGCTTTTCCTTCACATCATTAAGAGGGACTTTGAAATTGTTGATTAAAAATAAATTTGAAATTGGAGAAGACGTTGCAATGACCAAGTCATCTGTAACCACATACTTTTTGTGTCCCTCTGCTTTGACATAACCATTATCACTTCCTTTAGGTGATTTTGGATTACTACTGACTAGGTACACCTCTCTATCAGTTCTCACATAACCTGCATATTCATTGCTCTTATTTTCTTCACTAATGAAAAATTGATTCTGAATAATACTATTACCTAAACCTAGAGACCAATTATAGTAATAATAATGCGCACGTAGCTTTTGAATAGGTAATATCTGCTTGCTTAATTTGTTGAACAGCGGTGCCAAGTGTGGATCAACAAGCCTTTTCTTTGCTTCTTTTGTCGAAAATGTGTTTACATGCAAATCAACTATGCTCTTGTACAGAAAATCAATGTTACCCAAAGAGCAATTCCCTCCTAATTCGCGAACAACTCCGCCCAAAGGAAATGTGAGAAAACTTAAGAGTAAGTCTAGAAAATCTTTTTCTCCTTGAGCAAACAATATCTTGCCATTTGATTTTCTAAAAACCAATTTCAGGCTGATTTTGATTTTTTTATTGTTGACAGCATTACAAGAGAAAACATTTGAAGTCTGGATCAATGGTTTCTTTTTTAGAAACAAATCTGTCAGAGTAGACTTGGAGAGCAAGGTACACTTTAAAAGATCGAGTACCTGCACAAAATATTAATCAATAGCAAATAAATTGATGACAAAATTAAAAGGCGGTGCATGTAATGCAAGCAACAGATTAGGGATCACGGCTATAAAAAAATTAAAAGGCGGTGTATAAAATGCAAGCAACAAATTAGGGAACACAGCTATAAATTTATAACCTTCTCCTTAGTGATGCTGACAGTCATTTCCGATATTGAACTTGTGTTTTTTATTCCAGAATTCTGAAGCATACTTAAACCTGCGAATTCTGAGTTCGGTATGACAATTAGATCATCAGTAATAACAAAAGCTGCACCTTCTTTAACAAATCCATTCCCAAAATGTGTCAAGAAAGTCGAACGACTCAAAGGTTTTCCATACACACAGTTTTTGTCTGTAGAAGTGTATAAATTACAATGTTGTATGCATTGACAATCAAACCTGCAACATATGAAGTACTTTGTAGGCTTAATGTCATCAATGTTAAGTTTAAGATTCATGCAATAATCTTCAGAAGAGTTCTTCGGGTGCAATATCATTTCTTTGCTTGTCTCAGTCTGCATACATTCTTCATCGAGATCTATCGCACCATGATAAAGTTTGTTCAGACAACCAAGGGTAACTGGTCCCTTCTTTGAGTCCTTCTCCAAGAGCCTTGCAATAGTTCCTAATGGCATTGTTAAGAAACTAAATAGAACATCGACAAAATCTTTCCCTGCTTCAGCAATTAAGACTTTGTTGGTCTCTTTGTTCACCAAAAGTGTCAACAATAGTTGCTCCTCTGTTTTAGGAGCAGCCACTTGCTCCTCTATCTTAACAGCACCTTTTTGCTCCTCTTTTTTAATAGCAGCCATGGTAACAACTAGCAAACGATAATAAAAATTCATTCACTCATATATGTTAGGGTTCAACATAATGGAATATAAATTTCACTCATATATGGGAAAAATATTTGGTTCGATGAAAGAATAAAAGAGTATTTGACATCTTTTTGACTATTATGCAAGAAACCCTGATAGGCCGGCTGACACGGGCTTATGGCCTAACCTACTTGAGGTTTAGACCTATTTAAAAATGAAGAAAGTATTGGACTTTGTGAGAGTCTGGCTAAAAAGGTCAGAGACTGAAAAAATTTAGGTCTACCAGCAAGCCCGTTCCATATTAGATGACATTTTTTACGATGTGCAATATTGACTTAACATATTTTGACCATGTTTTTTTACTAATATACATATATAAATAATATCATATAAAACGTTGTCGGATTCGTCTTGATGAATATTTTCAAAATATTAAATTTTCACATTTTATCTAATAGATAGTTAAAGATATTAATGATAAAAAATATGCACTGATATATGCGACGGAGTCAACTGTGTCATTTAATGTGGGACGAAGGGAGTATAAATGGTTTTTTTACTATAACTCTAATGTCAGCTCCGTTGGATAAATATGATAATTATGTCGTCTTTATATCCACTAAATGGATAATCTACATATATTCAAGGATATAAATACTATTTATGTTAGAGAGTAGATGGCTATCCATGAACACGGATAGTATGATACTTATGTGCTCATTAAATAAATATGACACACAAAACAGACACATTAATTACACCGATAACAACTTGGTAAGATTAACACACAAAACAGACACATTAATTACACTGACAACTTGGTAAGATTAACACACAAAACAGACACATTAATTACAGCAAAGGATGAGTCGAGTGAATTTTGGGGATGGAGTTAAACGAGTGATGTAGAATCCCTAGACTTAAGGGAATTCTACATTCACTCAGTCAATAAATCCTCCACTATTTCAATGTATTTCCGGAAATATATTGGCTAATAGATTTATAGCTTTGACTATACACACACTCTCTGGTTAAAACAATCATTCTCTTCTAACTTAACATGTCTACTTCTCCCCTCATGAATAGATTCGTCGCAAAACCACACAACTTTACAACCTAAACGTAATAGATCACTTAGCGATAAAATTAATAGCCATATATGGGCTTTTCAATAATGTATCCTATTTTTAACCTCCAACTTTAGGAACAGGAAAAGAGGTTAAGGCACAATGACAACATTCTTTTGTTACATTCTTTTGATAGTTGAAGACTGCTATATGAGTGTTTCTTTGTAGTTTTTTTAAGTAGAGCTTTAAGAGAGAAAAACTTGGATTACAAAGAAGGTAACTTTAGGGTTGACTGTCTTTGTAGTGAGGATCTCTTGGGTTGGGTAACATTGTAAACACCTTGGGTAGTGAGATCTCACCTTTGGAAGGATCAAAAAGCTTCCTTTTGTGTTTTCTCTTAGGATTCATTGTGAGTGTGGGTGATATGAAAATGGGTAGAAATTAAATCTTGTTCTTTTGTAAGCTTATAAGCTAATTTCTTGTAACTCATTTGTAACACTTTCATCTTAGTGGATTGCAGGGTTGCTCTCTCCCCCAGACTAGGTCATATTGGCCGAACTGGGTTACCATTTTGGTGTGTTTGTTCCTTACTTTCATTACTTATCTTTATTGCTTTGATTATGCTTGTGGTGTTGCTCTACACTTAGATTTAGGTCTGTTCTTTTTTGTTGTTGCTTGAAGACACTTTATTCATTGATTACCACTTCCTTTGCTCCACACATCTTTGTTATTCATTGGTGTGATTTTGTACGAATTCACCACAATTGGTGCCCACTGTGGGGCTAAGGCGTAGAAAGTGGGACATCGAGAAGTTCATCGGAAGTAATGATTTTGGGTTGTGGAAGGTTAAGATGCAAGCGGTTTTGACCCAACAAAAGTGTGTAGAAGCATTGAAGGGTGAATCGGCAATGCCGGCACATTTCACACAAGCGGAGAAGCGTGAGATGATAGACAAGGCAAAGAGTGTCATTGTTTTATGTCTCGGAGATAAGGTTTTAAGGGGTGTTGAGAGGGAGGCTACCGCAGCGTCGATGTGGGCTAAGTTGAAGTTATTGTACATGGCGAAATTGTTGGCTCAAAGGCAACTCTTGAAACAACAACTCTATTCATTCAAGATGGTGGAGTCTAAATCAATCTTGGAGCAATTGGCGGAATTTAACAAAATTCTTGATGATTTGGCCAATATTAAAGTTAATATAGAAGATGAGGATACGACTTTGTTGCTACTTTGTTCATTACCAAAGTCTTTTGAGCATTTCAAGAATACCATCCTTTATGGTAAGGAGGGCACCACTACTTTGGAGGAGGTCCAATCGGCTTTGAGAAGCAAGGAATTGACCAAGTTCAAGGACTTGAAGGTGGATGAAGGTGGTAAAGGCTTGAATGTTGCAAGGGGAAGGAGTGAGCATAGAGGAAAAGGCAAGGGGAAGTCGAGGTCCAAGTCTAAGTCCAAGGGCTTTGACTAATCAAAGTATAAATTCTTTCTTTGTCATAAGCAAGGCCACTTCAAGAAGGATTGCCCGGATAAAGGAGGCAATGGTAGTTCTTCCGTTCAAGTTGCGGTGGCGTCCGATGAGGATGGTTATGAGAGTGCTGGTGCACTAGCGGTCACAAGTTGGGAACCGGAGAAGGGTTGGGTTTTGAACTCGTGGTGCTCTTATCACATGTGTCCGAGAAAGGAATATTTTGAGACTTTGGCTCTAAAAGAAGGAGAAATTGTTCGACTCGGAAATAACAAAGCATGCAAACTCCAAGGCATGGACACCGTTCGTCTAAAGATGATTGATAGCCGTGAATTCCTTTTAAAGGATGTGAGGTTTGTTCCCAAACTTAAGCGAAATTTAATTTCCATAAGCATGTTTCATAGTCTAGGTTATTGCACTAGAATTGAGCATGGAGTTTGTAAAATTTCGCATGGTGCATTAATTACGGTAAAAGGGTCTAAAATGAATGGCTTATACATTTTAGATGGTTCAATAGTAATTGGTAATGCATCGGTACCTAGCGTTGTACCTCACAATAATTCCAAATTGTGGCATTTGAGATTGGGGCATGTTAGTGAAAGAGGTTTAGTTGAACTAGCTAAATAAGGTTTGCTAGGAAAAGATAAATTGGACAAGCTAGAATTTTGTGAGCATTGCATACTAGGCAAGTAACATATAGTAAAGTTTGATAGTGGTATGCATCATTCTAGTAGACCTTTTTAGTATGTTCATTCGGATCTTTGGGGTCCTTCCAAGACTCTTACTCATGGGGAAGGTTCATATTTTCTTTCCATTATTGATGATTATTCTAGGAGAGTGTGAGTCTTTGTTTTGAAAAACAAAAGTGACACCTTTGAGAAGTTTAAGGAATGGCACACTCTCATAGAAAATCTAATGGGAACTAAACTAAAAGGTTTGAGAACTGACAATGTCCTGGAGTTAGTTTCAGAGCAATTTAATGAGTTTTGCAGGTTGAAAGGAATCAAGAGGCATAGGACCACACCGAGAACACCGCAACAAAATGGTCTTGCTGAACGTATGAATATGACCCTTTTGGAGAGAGTGAGGTGTATGCTTCCAGGAGCTGAGTTACCTAAGAGTTTCTGAGGTGAAGCATTGACAACTGCTGCTTATTTGATCAATAGATGTCCTTCAACGGGAATAGACTTCAAGACACCTATGGAAGTATGGAGTGGGAAACCGGCAGATTACTCATCTTTGAAGGTTTTCGGAGCTTTGGCATATGCGCATATCAAGCAAGACAAGCTTGAGCCAAGAGCTTTGAAATGCGTCTTCATTGGTTATCTGGAAGGTGTGAAGGGTTACAAGTTATGGAAATTAGAATCTAGTGGAGGATCAAAAGTCTTGATTAGTAGGGATGTTACCTTTGATGAGACCCGTATGGGGATGAAGTGTAAATACCTAGAGACTTTAGTACCGGAAACAATGGTGGAGGAAACTCAGTTTGAGGTGGAGCTTCCAAATGAAGAGAAAGATGATGTAGAAGATGAAGCTTCGACATCGGATACAAGTGGAACTCAACCGGTAATGGATCCTGATTATCTTCTTGCTAGAGATAGAGAAAGAAGGACCATTACGGCACCTAGAAGATATGGTTATGTGGACTTGGTGTGTTTTGCTCTAAATGCGGCTGAAGATGTGCAAGACTCGGAGCCTAAAAACTTCAAGGAGGCATTTGAGAGCAAAGAAAACAAGTATTTGTTGAAGACGGTGAATGAAGAGATGAATTCATTGGGAAAGAACCAAACTTGGAAACTTGTGAAGCTACCTAAACACCAAAGGGTAGTTGGATGCAAGTGGATCTTCAAGAAAAAGGAAGGTATTCCGAGAGTTGAGGGTCCTAGGTACAAAGCAAGACTTGTGGCAAAGGGTTTCACTCAAGTGGAGGGGATCGACTACAATGAGATCTTCTCACCGGTGGTGAAACATTCTTCCATAAGGATACTTATGGCTATTGTGAATCAATTCAATCTTGAGTTGGAACAAATGGATGTAAAGACCGTTTTCTTACATGGTGACCTTGAAGAGACAATCTACATGGAGCAACCGAAAGGTTTTGTGGAGGACAAGTCTAACGTATGTCTTTTAAAGAAATCTTTGTATGGGTTGAAGCAAAGCCCTAGGCAATGGTATCATCGGTTTGTTGAATTTCTTATGAAGATTGGTTTTGTGAGAAGCGCGTATGATTCTTGTGTGTACAAGTTAAGGAAGGATGAGAAAATCATTCTCTACCTTTTTCTATATGTGGATGATATTTTGATGGCAAACTCTAGCAAGGATGAGATTGTGAAGCTCAAAGAAAAGTTAAATGGTGAATTTGAGATGAAAGATCTTGGTCCGGCAAAGAGAGTCCTTGGTATTGATATCATGAGGAATCGTGGCAAAGGAGAATTTTTCTTATCTCAACTTAGTTATTTGAAGAAGGTGGTGAAGCATTTTAGAATGTCAAACTCTAAAATCGTGAGCACTCCCTTGGGTCACCACACAAAGCTCTCCATAATTCAATGTCCTCAATCCAAGGATGAGAAGAAAGAGATTGAAAGTACTCCCTATGCAAGTGGGGCTGGAAGCATCATGTATGGAATGGTTTGTAGTAGACCGGACTTAGCTTATGCGGTTAGCATTGTGAGTCGGTTTATGGCAAATCTGGGTATTGTGCATTGGCAAGCTTTGAAATGGGTGTTGAGGTATTTAAATGGGTCTTTGAAGGGCGGTTTGAAGTACACAATAATAGCTTAAGAGGAAGACTCTTTGGAGGGGTATGTAGATGCGGACTATGCGGGCAATGTGGACACAAGAAAATCCTTATCGGGTTTTGTGTTTACTCTTTATGGCACGACTATTAGTTGGAAGGCAAATCAACAATACATGGTGGCTTTATCTACCACTCAAGCAGAGTACATATCCCTTGTTGAAGGGGTGAAATAGGCCATATGGTTGAAAGGGATGATTGGTGAGTTAGGAATTACTCAAGATTGTGCGAAGATACATTGTGATAGCCAAAGTGCCATTCACTTGGTGAATCATCAAGTGTATCATGAGAGGACAAAGCACATTGACATTCACTTGCACTTTGTTAGAGACATGATTGAATCAAGAGAGATTGTGGTGAAAAAAGTTGCATTGGAAGAGAATCCGGCGGATGTGTTTACCAACTCATTACCAATATCAAGTTCAAGCATTGCTTGGACTTGATCAAGTTCATTGAAGAGTAATTCCCTTTTGGAGAGAGCAGCATGGTGGTCGATGGTTATTGGCATCATCACCAATTTGAAGTCAAGGTGGAGAAATGTTGAAAATACCTTGAAATTGTGAAGATGGAGCTTTAAGGATCGTGACACGATTTCATCAACATGTCACGATTTTCCTTGGCAGTGAGCATGGTTTTCTGGGTGCTCAATCGTGTCACGATTTTGGGAAAACGGGACACAATTTTCAACTTGTTGGGCACTTTTTCAGGATAAGGTTGGTCGTACCTTGTGTCGTATGCACTAACCGTGTCACGATTTGGCCAATCGTGACACGTTTTTGACAGTTGAAGACTGCTATATAAGTGTTTCTTTGCAGTTTTTTGAAGTAGAGCTTTAAGAGAGAGAAACTTGGATTACAAAGGAGGTAACTTTAGGGTTGAGTGTCTTTGTAGTGAGGAACTCTCTTGGGTTGGTTAACATTGTAAACACCTTGTGTAGTGAGATCTCACCTTTGGAAAGATCAAAAAGTTTCCTTTTGTGTTTTCTCTTAGGATTCATTGTGAGTGTGGGTGATATGAAAATGGGTAGAAATTAGATCTTGTTCTTTTGTAAGCTTATAATATAATTTCTTGTAACTCATTTGTAACACTTTCATCTTGGTGGATTGCAGGGCTGCTCTCTCCTCTAGAGTAGGTCATATTGGCCGAACTGAGTTACCATCTTGGTGTTTTTGTTCCTTTCTTTCATTGCTTTGATTATGCTTGTGGTGTTGCTCTACACTTAGATTTAGGTCTTTTTTTTTTGTTGTTGCTTGGAAACACTTTATTCATTGATTACCACTTCCTATGCATCTTTGCTATTCATTGATGTGATTTTGTCCGAATTCACAACAGGATCAACCTTTGAAGAGCATATATATGGCTATTAATTTTATCTTTATTCTTATTATGTATTTTCCTAATCATATATATTTTGGTTGGTTTTTATTTATTTAATTAGCATCAGTTCTTTTTATATAAGTGACATGGATGGATGTAAAGTTCCTTAATATTGTGGTCAGTACTTGTCAAATAATTCCATTGTTTACCCCTGCATAACTAGTTATTTCCTCTCTAAATATACTATATTTCAAAAGTATTGATTAGAAATAATATATAATTTGTATTTAATGGTGTATTTACTTCTTAAGTTATATTTTATTTTGATGTGTCAGTTGCAACTTAAAATTGGTTAATTATTGTGTAAACGGTCATTCTGATCATTGAATGTGTAGTGCGTTATTGTTAAAAGTTCTTGAATTAGCAAAAATTACATAAGCATCCTTAAACATGCCACTCGTAAGTCAATATGAATCTCAAACTAGTTTTTGATTTCTTAGTTTGATACTATACTGTATTTTTCCATTAGTCGGATTAATCCATCAAATTAAGAGCATGAAATATTCTCAAAAATGTTTTTATAATTTTGATGCATTCAACAACTATAGTGACAATGTCTCACACGTATAGGGACCAAAATTAACATTTACTCTTGTTCATTTTTTTTGTTACAATACATATTTACTCATATTTATAATGAATTTTAAGAAGAATAAAATGCTCAAGTTTACGAGAGATTAGTTATATCTAAAAATGTGATCCACTCCTACCTTCACCGTCTTTGTTGTCTTCCTCATTGCAATCCTTCCCCATGTTACTATTATTTAGGTTCCCTTTTCCTTTCTTCTATTGTTTTTCTCAAAATCCAAACGTTCCCTTAATAGAAACAGTTTTCATTATTCTTTCTTTTACTTTTGTGTCTGCATGGTTACTCATTCTTGTTTTTTTGGGGTTTCCACTGCTATGTGAAATGTTGCTCCAGTTTTCAGTAGCTATGTTTGTGTTTCATGCAGACATACTTCTTACTGGCTTATTTATGTATTAGTTGTATTTAAGTTTTACTTAATCTAATTAACTTAGTTGTATTTGAATTGGCTTATTAGAGCTTATCTACTAGTATTAGCATTTGTGAGCTTATCTACTAGTATTAGCATTTGTGAGATTGTTTGAAATAGTTTATAACAAATGATGGCATGTCTATAGTTTGTATTAACAATTTAACTCTATTTTATCTTAGGTTATAGAAATATCTTATATACAAGCACTTATGATGTGAAGTTGTGAAATGCAATGTAGGATGTTATTACTAAAGCTCAATGAATATTTTCTTCCAAGCGCACCTGAAACCTGGTAAATTAATATGATGTCATCTTACTGTTTGTACATTTTCTATTGTCATCCTTTGTGTAGGCAACATATAATAGTTTTAATCAAGGCCGTCTTAACAAATTTGTAGGCCCAATTTTAATCTATTGAGGGATGGGAAGAAGGAAAAAAAAATTAGGCCCCAAAAAAATAAATAAAGCACTGTAAAAGAAAATTATTAGAAAAAAACACTCTAGAGGGGCTTGAACCCTTGACCTCAAGGTGAAAAATAAGTGGCCGCACCACCACAACATTGTGATAAGTATTTTTTTTGTTTCGCTTTAGCCATATATGCTTTAGCCGTATATATTTAGTATTTTATTGTTTTACATACAAAAAAATAATATTTTGAGCCCCAAAAAAATTGAGGCCCGGTGCCATAGCCCAACCTCGACAGGCTATGGGCCGGCCCTGGTTTTAATAATGGCCACATTATATAATAAGTCAAAGCAATAGCCAACTTAATTTTTTTCTGTTGATTCTAGTTGCTTGAACCCTTGAAATTACAGCAGTGGAAGTGTTAGTAAGGTTTTAGAATGAATGAAGTGTTTTTGCACACCCTGACTTAAGGGCTTATACAACTTGAGGGAAGAGAGAAATAATGAGTGATGACCTCAGATTTGTTCAGTTTGCAACGATTGAGGAAATCAATCAGCTCCTCCTCAACCATTGGGTAAGCCACTTTTATCTTCTATAAAAATTGTGATTCAGACATTACTTCTGTAGCAATTTTGGGGCCTTCAGTAGCCTCCACCATCAGGCAATCACCAATTTCATTGCTGGTTTCGAGCACCAATTTTTTGACATCATCAGTGATTGCTTCAACCATAAAACAATTCATTGGCTCAACATACATCGTGAGGTTTTATGTCCAAAAAATTATGAAACTTACAGAAACCTCTCTTTTTATGTTTCTCTAATGGTGGAGTTTTTAGGCCCCCATGGCACTATTATTTGTCCATCAACAACTAAAAGGTCAAAATCTCATCACATTTAGTTACATCAAATGTGTAAGCCATTAACATTTTACATGTGCAGGGAGGCCCAATTTTTAACTATGCTACGTTAACCTCATTATCTTCGACATTATCATAAGAAATATCGAAATCTTGGTGTTTCGACATACAAAACCTTTTCTTTCTTATGATACTTACTAGTTTGGGCTTTTTAAGCCACCGGTCTTTGGACATGTCAAACCCCATCAGCTAGTTGGGCCATGTGCCTTAAAAGTTGGGTATCCAACTTTTTCCTAATAGAATAGTCAAGGTCGCCAACAATCATTTCGACTGGTTCATGTTCAGGGACTTGTGTAAAGCATCTTGCCTTCAATAATCTGAATCTATTTAAATAATTATATATTAACTAAGGCATTTTACGCCTTGCACTTGCCAATTCTTTCTGATTAATCTTAGATTGACCCATGTAGAACTCCTTATGGAACACCCTTTCTAACTGGATCCAATTGTGAATGGAATGAGGTGGAAGTGTTATGAACCAAGTAAAGGCAATCTTTGTTAGAGAATTGGGGAAATATTTCATCCTTAGATTCTCATTATTGGCTATGTCACCAGCCTCAATCAATTAACGTGCAATACCCTTTCTACAAATCCCTCTCTTCATTCTTTTTGTTGATTATGATTGCTAATTTCCTATTACTATTTCATATAGGTACTTGATTTGTTAAAATGTTCTTTGTTCTCCAAGTCTACTTTGACCGATTTCTTTTTAGGAAAGAAACCATCCCTCAGGGTTTCCACGTTTTTCAAGTGTGATGTTGAAATTAGTGGCAATATCCAAATCAATCTAAAACTAGTTATAAGAAAATCCGATGGCAAGATTTTGTGTGCTCAAGGGGAACAAGATTTTGCAGACTTACTTTTAAGCTTTCTTACCATTCCTTTGGGAGGAATTACTTGTATTTTTGGAGAATTTTTTTCTTTGGGCAGCATTAATCGATTTTACAAGAGCATAGCTGATTTAAATGAAAACAAATATATCATATCAAAAGAAGCTAAGAACAGAATTGTTGATCCTTGCATCTCCCAGCATTTAAAATTAAGAAAACAAATATTTCCAATTCTTGAGCGTGGCGTTCCTGAATGTTATTGGTTCCCCGCATTTAAAATGTTTCATCCTTAGATTCTCATTATTGGCTATGTCACCAGCCTCAGTCAAACAACATTCAATAGGTTTGACTGTAGATTCACTAGTATCTCCATCAAATTTAGGAACTTGGATATTTTCCACCCCTTGGGTAGTTCAGTTCGTAGAATAAATTCTGACAAGGTTGAAAAAAATTCAGGCATATGTAAGCTTACATTAAGGTCATTTTGGGCGAGAATGGTTTCGGCCATATTGGCTAGGTTATTATGTCCTCCTAAATTATTTTGTTGGACATTCCTAACTATGGCATCAACATCTTGGTGCCTATTAACTAAGACTACATCAGGGTTCCTAACGCCTTTCCCTTGGGCTACATGGTGGAGGAACATGCTGTTGTCGTTGGTTTGGAGGATTTCCCTCATTAGGCCTTTCGACAATCTAAAGGGGCCTAGGATTTTGTATTTGAGGGATCTGTGGGTTTTGTACTTGATGAGTACTAAATAAATCAACAATTCTCCCCATTTGTGTGACCAACAGTTGGTAACTTTGATTACTGTTTTGTATTAAAAGATTAAACATTGTGCCCATTTGTTGTGTCAACAAGTTAATCATGTCATGGTTGCTCTCACTGCATGAAGAGAGTTTGTTTTTAAAGATGGATTGTCATTTCGACGATGAATACTAAGTGTAGAACCTGAGGCCAAATGTGTATTACAAGGGGAAAATGCAGTCACATTATCTGCATATGTAGATGCATTGGTTTGAAGGCATGTCATCATTGTTGGTGACATATCATAGGGATAATCGCTAGTGACCATTGGTAGTGTAAATTGTGGCATAGACAAGAACCTATTATCCATTAAACTTACAATTAAAGGATTGGTCCCCCTAGGGGTCATAAGGAAAAATACTGGTGGTGGCACAAAATACACTAATTCTGGACGTGTCAATGTCGCCACTATCGAAATGAATCCAAGGGCAATTACCCCTATAATTGTCGAAACATGCAAGATAGAAATTACTCCCATATCCGTTAACACATTGGCGCTCATTGTCAAAACAGGCGCATGTGTTGATTGTTCTTGTGAAGTCTGCATGTTACTTTGTGCGTTAGGCGCAGATGAATTACTTGCTGTATTAGGACAAACCATTTCTAAAAGTGCTTTGCCTCTTAAACACATACACAAATAAAACTCTTAAAGAAAAATTTGTCAAACATTTTGAAAAGCTTTTCATGAGTAGTTTTATACAAGAACCTTGTATCAACACACTTAGAAATAAAATTGAAGTAATGAAATTTCTTTCAAAATTTGCACAAACCAGGTCACACCGGGCGTACCAAGTTGTTTACCAGTGTTTTTGGTAAATAAGAAGACTAGTTTTAAAAGTGTTTAAATGTTCATCATATTATTGAATCTTAATATGAAAAGGATGAAGGCAAATGTCTGATTCGTCAGAAATCAACAGAATGTTTATGATTTGCTAGTAAATTTGCCGAAACATCAATGCGACTACAATTGAGTCTGCATATGTAACATTTTATTGTAAATCTTAACAACATCAAGAATAACAACTCAACCATTTGAGTGACAAGATTTAAAACTTTAGTTGGCATACGATTCAAAATAACAAAAAAGTGTAGAGAAAAGGCTTTAGTTAGGCAGATACAATTGAGTAGGCATACATATATAGTACTCTTTCATACCTCCTTGACACCAATGAAGACAACCTTTTCTGTCAAGTTACATTGCGGAATTTCACACGATTGATTAGAGAAAAAGCTGAAATAAGAGACATTGGTTCAACAACCAAGTCATTTGATCACAAGCACCTCTTAGCCAAGATTATATTATCAGTGATACCTCGATCGAGGATGAAATTGTCACTGTAGAATCAATTATATGCCACCATTCATCATGTAGAAATAGTTGATTAGCACAAATCGAACAAACCATAATGATGATGACGCAAATCGAACATGTGATTTTACGGTATGGGTTTACGTGTTTTTATAATAGCCAAAGTTAAGAAATTAAAAATATTATTAATTTCTTAAGTGATTTATAATTTATAATTGTGCCTAATTGGCGTTGTTTCAAATTAGTTGATGTGCTGATATTGAATTATTGTGATTACTTTATTAGCTTGGATTTATTGATTGAAATTATGTGTGCCACTATGAATCATGTGACTTTTAACTACTTCAATATGTTATAATTGATACTATTGAAGTCATGAGATAAAATTTAAGACGAAGAACAAAAAAAAAAAAACAGTTGATGTGCTAGCTTAAGATGTAGACAAACACAATTTAGATTACTCATTAAGATTAGAATAATTAAAGTTTTGACCCGGCTTAAGATGAGACTCCGAAGAATATCCTAGGTCAAAGAGGAGAGTAACTAGATGTTACATGTTTTGAAGTGAAACTTGTTTTTTCACCATCAAGGTATTGAGCCACATAAGTGTCTCAGGTTTAAGAGGGGTTTATGATGATAAAACCAACATGATATGATGAATTGAATTGTTTGTCCATCTATCTGGTTGGATGATTCTTATATTGTTACTTGATTCTATATGGCATTGTTTATTATTTTACGTATTTCAATGTCATAGGGACGATTTATATATTACTTATTTTTTCGCTTTCATCTTTTTATTCATTTATGCGTGTATTTGAATGGATACATCATTATTTATGTTTGTAACCAAGCAATTGAAGTTTTTTACTTTATATTGAACTAATTAACGCCATCATTTTATTTTTGTTGAGAATTTACTAAACTCGAAGGAAAAAATGTCAAAAGGTTCAAATGTAAATTGAAACACCAAATCCAAAAGTGCTGCTTCAAATAATTCACAACAAAGTACTTGTTTGGTTATATATTTAAACCTGGAACGTTTAACTTCTTATCACTTAGCTCAAACTAGTTGAGCTTCCAAGTCCTTCGAAGTCTAAACATGATTGGATCAAGACAAAATATATTTATATTTAGACCCCTTAAAAAATAATTAAGTATTTTACCATTAAATAATTAAAGATTTGAGGCTGTCAAACAAAAGTTTAACTTTTTCCAACAACTACCGGTGACCTCCATCTAGTCATGAAGTCGAGCTTAAAATTTTCCATTACAATAACACTTAAACGAACGAGTGCTGGATAAGTGATTAAATGGGTTATACAAACACCAAAAATGTTTTCTTTTCACAATTAGGCCAATCCTCCTTATTCAATCATTCCAATATATCTCAGGTTTTTTCCTACATTACAATCTAACTCATAAGATAGATCATACCATTATACAAATTTATAAAATTAGAACTTAAAAACTATTAGAACAGAGCTTATTTGCATCAAACAGTTGAACATCTCTCAGAAAGTAAAAATGAAATCTTATCTCTTACTTATAAATGTTAACCCGTTTCGCTGTACTTAACATAATTTTAACCTAATTTTTCCCTCCACACTTTTGCATTTAATGTTTATCTAAAGTAAAATAAAATTATGTTCCTAATTATGTGCTATTTTTTTGAAAGGAATCTCTTACTTATCTTTATTTATTAATCTTGCAGCAACTTAACCTAATAATTTCCCTATAAAATGCTGCATTAGGTTAGCAAAAATTTAACCTAACAACTTCCATATAAAATGCAACGCACCAATTTAACCTAACAAATCCCCTTTAAAATGAAACAATCCCTACTATTTCTCCTCACTGATGGGCTTTTCATTCTTATCATGTTGTGTCATCGTTTGTATATATCTATTGTTTCTCTAGATTTTTTTTCGTTATTTATTAATTTTATTAGGTTAGCAGCAATTTAACCTAACAAATACTATATTCTTTTTTCTTTATAATTAAAAAAGAAGAGAGTGTTTTTTTAATTATAAAGAAAAAAAGAGAATAATTGCCCCAATACTTATATTGTGATTAAATAAATAAATAGTCTTTAATAGATTATGTTTTCTCTATCAAATGACATTAAGGACATATTGAGACGAATTTGATTGCGATATTTGATCTCTAATAATCTAAGTTGTGTTTATTGATAGATGCGTGTGTGTATCTCACGGGTCAAAGATCATTTATCAATTTCCATCATGATCGATAGGATCCGTGCGTGCACGGGTCAAAAGTCTAGTAAAAATAGAGAGATGCACAAAATATCCTTATTCATATATATTTTTTAAATTTAATTTGTTCTCTCAATTAAAATGTATAATAAAATGACCAAACTCAACATATAAAAATTCATATGAACAATAGATCCTTATTTCCATCTATAACTTTTAAGTATATATACTTTTTTATTATTCTTTTAAAAAAAAAACGTATATATACTTTTTTTTTGTAAAAAAAAAAAATATTTTTTTTAAGGAGATATATACATGGCTTTAATACACTTTTGATCCCCCTATTTATATTCTTCAAAAAAAAAAACCCCTATTTATATATTTTTAACTTTTAATCCCCCTATTTATAAAACTAGCTTTTTGGTCCTCCTATTTAGAAAATCAACAAAAATTTATGATCTCCTTCCTTTTTAAGTGATGTGACGTGTTTATTAATAACGTGGAGCTGGGTTAGCATTAGCGACTTAGGATACAAAGTCACACCTATAAGTTCCATGAAAATAAAAAAAGATAAATATCAAATTATTGGGTGACCACACAATTACTAAATTACAACTCTTGAATTTTTCTAGAAGAATCTTATGGTAACATTGCTTAATGACATTCACATACACCTATTTTTCTTTCAAAGGGAGAACTTGCAAATAAATAACACAATGGTTTTTTAGGAGGAGAGCACATATCCTCTGGACAATCAGAATTTTCAGTACATAAAAATGTCGCTGTAAAAAATTGAATTAAAGGATGTTACTATAATGAAATTAAATATTATTTAGGAATTAACTAATAAAATTTGAAAAGTATAAAAAATGACTTACATTCATTAATGTTCATTGCAACAACGGATATAGAAAGAAAAATAATCATAATATAAAAAAACATCACAATTTTAGTCATATTTCTCCCTTTTTGCATGTAAGAAATTGAATATTGGTTTATCATTTTTTTTAAAGAAAATATTGGTTTATTATTTAAAATTTATAATGCTCATCATCTCTTTCCATACATTAAATAGATTTTAGCGTTGATGGAGATGTAGAATGCCTTCCTAAAGTTAGAATAATTATTAAACGTCTCTTGAATACATCAAAGTGTTTGTGTTTTTATTTTAACAATACTTAGTAAGAAGGCCACATAAAAAAGCTTATTATTAAATGTATATTAAGTGGTTTTGTGTTTGTCTTTTTATCACACTTCGTAAATAGGTCTCAAAATAATTAGTAATCATAATAATCTATTCTTTTACGACTAATTATTTTTAATATTTTATGAGAAACATGGAAAATGACTAAAGAGGAATAATTTTATGAATACAACTTCTTTTATATTTCAACTACCTCTAAGTGGGTAGGCCCCACTCTAACAACCTTACCAAGGCGTACAGAAATGACAACCTTATACCCATACGTATAACATTATTATAATAAGCATGTGCAACTTGGCAGTTGGAGGGACGTAAAAATCTCAAAAACTCATCACTTAACTAGAACCCTTATCTCTAAACTGATAATTGCTTGTCTTTAAGCCAACGAGGAAATAGAGAGGATTCCTAACCATCGCTAAATTTTGAAATCATATCTATATACTTTTATGCAATCAAACTCAACTGCTTTGCGTAATCAAATAAAATGTGCAACCCTCCTATTTAAATTGCTTTTTATTTACCATTTTTAATAAGTTTGGTTTGTTGCCTAGTTGAAACGAAAATCCTTCTAAATACAATTTTACTTATCATTTTATTACTTGAAACAGTTTGGTGCGCTTGCAAATTTAGTCATTAAACATAACATGTTGTGTTTACTATTTCTGGCCAAAAATGTTTTGCAATATTAGACTCACTGATCATGGCGTGTGCCATCTCTTGCAATGATCTATTTTTTGTTTCAACAACCCTATTTTGTTGTGGAGATCTAAGAGAGGAAAAATCATAAAGTATTACATAAGTTTCACCAATTTTTTCAAAAGGTTCATTTTCAAAATAGATGTTTCTTTTTTTATTTTAAATTTGTTTGTAAAATACACTAAACACATCATAAGACTCATCATTACTTCTAAAGACTAATCTATACTTCTTTCCACTAATAATGACATGATCAACTATCCCAATTCGATCAATGTGCTTACTTGGTCTAGAGGTAGAAACAATGTTTTTATCTTTGAAAGGAGTTTTTAACCAATTTTCCTTTTTAACATGCCTCACAAAGAGCATCTAGCATATAGTTTAGAACAGGTTGGCCTCTTAGAAGTTTAAGTTTGCTAAGTGATGACAAAATACTAGAAAATGTACTAGTGTGTTGACAAGTAGTAATATTTATAAAAGAGTTCGTTCCCACGAGGATTGTCCGTAATGTCTTAAATGAGCCAATAACCATTGAAGGCTTAAGGACACCAAAATCAATTATCATTAGTTTATGTTTAAACCTAATCAATAATTGAAAAGTTTAAATTGGTCCAGGAAACAAAGTTTAGGTTAATAATCATTGTAACCTAAATTGATCTGTGAACATTTGTCAATGCATAAAAAGAATTAAGAACAATACAAATCTGAGTAAAATAGCAAAGCAATCGACATAAACTCATAGAATTATTCAAAGTTACATAATCGAACAATTACAAGAAAGTTTCTCTTTCATTACCTGACTTAGAGAGTTTAGCTGATCATATTTTCTAAACAAATACAAGTATATATGTGAAATTCTAGCACGTTAGTTTTAAGATGTTCTATGCGATGTTCCAACACCAGACGTACAAAAGCGAATGTTGAACTTAATGTTTAAACATCGCAAAGACAAACACAATAAAATGTAAAATTAAACGACAAGAAAAATAAAAGGCACAGGAGAATTGTTAACCCATTTCGACGACAAACATACCTACTTTAGGGGCTACCAAGCCAGAAAGGAAATCCACTAGTGTAGTCCTTATTCTAAGTTCTCAGCAAAATCCTCGTTTATAACTCTAGACATAGGACCTACCCGTCTTGACTTCAACCTAGGAACTCCTAGATTTGAGATCCCATCTCACTTCCTACCAATTAACCACAACCCCTGTGATTATACGATTACAACTCAATTAGTGAAGTTACTTTCAAACACAAGTAAGGAGACTCACTCCAATAAACAGAACATTCTCTTTGCTACAAAGCTTTAGAGAGATTCACAATTAACAACTCAATCAAAACCGTCATTAATCATGTATCAAGGTGATACAAGAAAAGGCTCACAATTAACAAAGACTCAAAACCCTAAAAACTCTATTCTTTAGACACAAAAGCAATGTCTTTGTCTTTCTTGTCAGTCCTGTTCATTACACTCATTTCAAAGTTTTAAAGTGACCTTATTAACTCATCAATCTTCAAACTTGAGATATATTGGGCTTCTTCAATAGCAGTGACCTTCATATCAAATCTCTTAGGTAGAGATCTGAGAATCTTCCTTACAAGTTTTTCATCAAAAACTTTTTCTCCAAGAGAATCAAAAGTATTAGTATTATCAAGAATGTTCAAGTGATAATCTTGTATGCTTTCATCTTCCATCATTCTCAAATTTTCGAATTTTGTAGTAAGAAGTTGGAGTCTTGCATTTTTTTTATACCTTAGATGTACCTTCATGAGAAGTTTTAAGAATATCCCAAGCATCCTTGGCCACAGTGCATTGCTTGATCAATCTGAACATATTCTTATCAACCCCAAGCATTCAATGCGTTGGAGTTACCAAGAGCTAACTAATCTTCACCAGCAGACCATTCTTCTTCTGGTTTCAAAACATGTGCCCTATTCCCATCTGCATCAAGAACCACAAGATGTTCCCAACTTTTTAGAACTGTCTTCCATGTCTTGATATCTATAGATTTAAGGAAAGCACTCATACGTGATTTTCAATAATCATAGTTGGTACCATCCAACAGAGGTGGTATGTTCACAAATCCTCCTTCCTTGTCCATAACGCTAGAAAATAACTTCCTTGGGTCTCACCCTAAAACAGGTAGGGTGCATGCTTTGATGCCAATTGAAATTCTAGCACGTTAGTTTTAAGATGTTCCAACACCAGACGTACAAAAGTGAATGTTGAACTTAATGTTTAAACATCGCAAAGACATACACAATAAAACGTAAAAGTAAAAGACAAGAAAAATAAAAGGCAAAGGAGAATTGTTAACCCATTTCGACGACAAACATACCTACTCTGGGGGTTACCAAGCCAGAAAGGAAATCCACTAGTGTAGTCCTTATTCTAAGCTCTCATCAAACTCCTCGTTTATAACTCTAGACCTAGGACCTACTCACATCCTAAGTCAAAACACCACTTCCTTCAACACTTCAACTCAAAATAACTCGAATCTGATCCCAACCCCAAACCATTCCTTGGTCTCAAGCACAAAACCATCACATTTGCTCTCGTGAGAAAACCTTATGATCAAAATGAGAAGAAACTAGTTTGTAAGGTTTGTTTTGTGAAACGTTTGAGAACATCTCATTTATGATCATAATGCCTTGCAGAGAGTTGTTTCTTTGTGTTGAGTTGTTGAAAAGATTATTCCTTTGAAAAGAGGGAGAGCCGAAGCCTTCATTTGGTGGGAATGGTTTGTTTTTGTTTTTTCAAAATTTCTTGTTACGAAAGAAATTTAGTTTAATTCCTTGAGAGTTTGAAAAATTGAAGAGCTGAAAAATGAAGTTTTGGAAATTTGTTTAGGATTTGAGAAAAAAAATGTAACTTTGTAAATATTAGACAATGACATATTTAAGTTAATCTTAAAAATGGTGAGGATTACCTCCACTTATGAATAGATTGTTTGATTATCATTTATCTAATGTGTGGCTCTTTACTACACCCGGTCACGTTTAAAATTAGACATCTAGAGCGCGAGTTATTCTCACCTAAAAACACATTGTCAGGCAATTACTTATTAGACGTGGAGCTCTTTAATCGTGGATGAGAGGTTGACTTTATAGGAAAAGTTGCTTTTGGCATGTTATTGTTTGATTAGAGTACTCATTCTACCTATTATTTGTATCTGTCCCTGTTCTTTCAGGATTATTTTTATATATACACATATTTATTTTCCATCCAAAATAAAAATCAATATGCCAACTTGCAAAACCGACCCATGACGAGTGTGAGAAAAGTCAAGCCATTGAACATGTATTTTGTGCCTCTCGTTTGAAATGTGCTTTCATATAATCTTATATACAATATGTATTATATTCCTTAAAAAAAAGTGTTATATATAAAACTACTATTACTACATAATTGGTAAATTGGAATATGAAAGAAAAATTACATGTATACAATGTACAAGTACATCTCCAAAATTAAAACAAATAAAATTAATTAAAGGTAACAATAGAGACTACTCTAAGTGAATAATCTTTCCTATATACTTATATACCCATCTCGTCTTGCACCACCCATAAAACCAAACTTTGCCATGCATAGAGTTTAACAATCCTATAGGCCATTGTTTTGAAATTTAATTAACATGCACCAATTCCTCCTCCAGTTCCAGTTCCAGCTCCTCCTCCTCCTCCACCTCCACCGCCGTCAAATGCCCCTCCACCACCACCAATACCACCACCTGCACCGCCAAAAACTCCACCCATCATTCCATTGTGAGCGTGATGATGGTGGTGGTTATGGTGGGTAAAACCTCCACCTCCACCGCCGTCAAATGCCCCTCCACCACCTGCACCGCCAAAAACTCCACCCATCATTCCATCGTGAGCGTGATGATGGTGGTGGTTATGGTGGGTAAAACCTCCACCTCCACCACCACCACTTCCATATGCTGGCCGACCTCCCATTATTCGGCATAACAAACTCAGAATTGCAACTAAAACGAAAAAGCTTATAGCTATTATGATAAATATCACGAATGGTTCCATCTCTCAAATATTATTGTATGCTAATAAATCCTCCAACAAATTAAACATTTTTATAGCACTTTACAATAGGGCTGACTTTTCGTCATATAATTCTTTGGTTTACTAGTCAATACGCGAAGGAGTTTGACATGCAATAAGTTAGTTTATTGTGTAAGACAAGTAACTAATTAAGCACACGTTGCTTACTGGTTTTAGAGGTTGGATATATTAGTACTTTTGATCAATATTGACCAAGAACTCTGTCGTATGTGGTCAAACTTTGACAAATTACTATAGGCTAAATCAAACACCGTGTACAATCACATAATTTCCTTGCACGCTAGGTCTCCATAACCATACAATTTGGGTGCAGCAATATCACTCATTTTTTCCTACCTCTTGTCAAATAGCTGGGAGCCACAATTGATTGTTTTCTTATTTATATATATATATATATATATATATATATATATATATATATATATATATAATCTTACAGTGGAAGACTCCATCTCAAGCTAAGTTTTCTCCATTCGAGTACCTACACTTTGTTTTACATCCTGTAACCAGCAAAACTCAACAATCTCCTCTCTTCAAAAACTAATTAACAAAGTATTCTTACACATAAAGATAAATTGTGCAAGTTTTATACTTAATTTTCTTACATATCTACTACTGTTGTGTGAGTGTAAACACATTCAAGTATTTAAAGGTTTTTATCCACATCTATGATAGCAAACATATAATGATTATATGCCTAATAACTTTAGCAGATATTAGCCAAAAGAGAACAAAAGTAGTGAATTACCAAAATATATAGTACACCATTAATATCAAATCTTTATTATTAATGGTATATTTTATTGCAATGATCAAACAATGACAATTTAATTTTTTTATTATAATCGTCATATGTTTACTTTCATAGGTGTGGGTGTAAACTCTTAAATACTAGAACGAGTTTACACTCACACAAAAATAATATATATGTCAAAAAATTAATTATAAAACATGCACAATTTATCTTTATAAGTAAATTAAAAGACAAAAATAAGATACCAAACACACTGTTAATCCAGTATCTTTTGATTGTTAAGAATTAATTGCAACCGCTACTCTCAATGCAATGATCAGATATTGGTAATAAGCTCTGTCAAACAATGGGTGTCTTTTGACATCCTAATTACCGATTTCAAAGTTAGCTTAATTAACAGCAACAGTAACAAACCTAATTCTAATCTAGGAACCAAGTGTAAAGCATAAACCACAAGCAAAAGATAAAGAGAGAAGGGAAACAAATACATCAAGAAATGTTTACCCAGATCGATCCAAAAATGACCTACTCTCGAAGAGAGTGATCCCCGCTTCACTATTAATGAGTTCTTTACAAAGAGATACAAAATAGTTACAAGAAATTAGCTTCCACAAGATCTCCAAGAACAAAACGTAATTTATACCATTTTGCCAATTTCTTGCGAAGAACAAGAGACTCAATAATTTCACTCACCCAGGATGTTTACAATTGTTTCCCAAGCCAAAAGAACTCCACCAAAGACACTCAACCCTAAAGTTACTTCCTATGAGTTCCTAAGTTTCTTTCTCTCTTGAAGCCCTACCTAATAAATGAATGGTGAAACCTTAAATAGTACTCAAACTAGTGCAAAACCGTGTCATGATTTGCCTAAATCATGCCACAATAAAGCTAGTACGAAGTACTACATCCTTATCCCAAAACCGTGCTACGATACCATCGTCCACGATTTTGATTCCAATAGCTAACTCACATTCCGACTTAAAAATCGTGTCACGATATGCTACTGCCATAATTCAACAATTTTGAGCAAAGCCCACATATAGGATAGGAAATATATTTTAGAATATAATTATCGGCGATTGATGAGATCTTGACTTGTGTTTGTAATCGAAAACTCTTTTACTTTTCTTTTTGTTGTGAACCACATTTTTTGTGTGCAAGTGTAGAGATTAAATCCCCTAGGTAGAACCTTAATAGGTGTAAAAGTTCACCCTCAAAAGATTTAACAGTGTGGTGTTGGATTCGAACTTAAGACATCTAGTTAAGTCGGAAGAGATCTTTTACCTTCTGATCAATTTAAAGTGTTGTTCGGTACCCTTTTTCTTAATTGTTACCACTCTATCATTTATTGATATTGAATAGGCATAAAATAATGAAATGTTTTTATTTAGGAAATCAGACTAAGTCTATCAATACAGACATGAATTGTTGTTTATTATTAGTTTTGGATTAGTTAACCATTTTTAAATGACGCCCCTTAATTAAAGTGAAAAATTTCACTCAACTCGCCTATCATCCTAGAATGACACTCACATCCCATTTAGTTTTAAAACTTACACTAAACCCCCTTATTTATTTTTCAAAGCTATGCCGAATTCCCTTTATCAAAGCTACGAAGACTCCCCTTGCATTTTTTTTCTTCAAGTTTTTTGGTGTTTGAATTGCCTAATTTTTTACATAGAAATTTGTACTTGCAATGAGTACAATATCAAAAAACAGGGTTTAGCCTATTTTAATGATACCATGAGAATGCTCTTAAGAGGGATATTTATAGCTCTTCACGGGCTTATTTTCGTGTGACTTAAGCCCCAAGTAATCTGGACCTAAGTCATTTTGCAACGCGTTGAAGCTTCTAGAAGCATGTTTGGAGGGCATTTGTGCCCCTGGGAATAGATTGATGGTTCAAAATTGAATTTGTTGGTTGCAACTTGTTTCGAGGAAAATCGATCATTTCAATTTTTTAGGTGTAGTGAATTGAATGTGCAATTGTTGCTTTGATCTTTTTTTTTTTTTTAAATCTCAATATTATAACTTTTGCTTCGTAATCTATGTCGGAAACAATTTATGCATTTCACATAGCAATACAACATTTGTTTAGTATAGTTCTTGTGTAGTATTTGGCATTGTGGATTAAGGTAATATGAGATGGAAGATATTTGCTATAAACTTTCTCCTATGCCATGGGAGTAATGGGAGTAAAGTTTAACGGCTGCAACATATTAAGTTCCACCAACAGAAGTAAACACCATCAATATTAGTATATTAATATGAGTGAGGTGGGTGTTTTTGAAAACTAGAGGGGGTGGATATGTTATTTCAAGAGATCTGATGGAATATTGTTAGTGCAATTTACCTTTAATTAAATCTATTATTACTACATTTTTTTTGGAGAAAATCTATTACTACATGTAATTTGTAATTTGGAATATGAAAGATCAATAAGCATATGTATACAATTCACTAAAAAAGGTATATGTATACAATGTACAAGTACAACTGCAAATATAAATTAAAAGAATGAGAAGTATTACAATGAATACTACTAGTATCAGCGAATAATATCTCCTATATCTATATGCCAATCATATATACCGCAAAAAATAAATCAGTATACTATCTCATGTGCACTACCCTAAATAAAAATCAACCCTTGCTATGCATAGAACTTAGTAATTTAATAATCCTATAGTCCATTGCAATTGGAATGTATTCAACATGCCCCAACTCCTCCAGCTCCTCCCCCAGCTCCACCTCCACCACCACCATCAAAAGCTCCACCGCCACCGCCGCCAAAGGCTCCACCTCCTCCGCCAACGTCAAAAGCTCCACCACCACCGTCAAATGCTCCACCTCCTCCGCCACTGTCAAATGCTCCACCTCCGCCGCCCAATTCTCCCCCACCCCCGTCGAATGCTCCATCTCCGCCACCGCCGTCTTCACCTCCACCTCCACCATCAAATGCTCCCCCTCCGCCGTCAAAACCTCCACCTCCGCCACCACTTCCGTATGCTGGCCGGACTCCCAATGCTAGGCACAACAAACTCAGAATTACAACTAAAACGAAAATGCTTACAGCTATTATGATAAATATCACTAATGGTTCCATCTCAAATATTATGGTGTGCTAATAAATCCTCCAACGAATTAAACATTTTTATAGCACTTTGCAACAGGGCTGACTTTGTAATACGTTAGCTTATTGTGTAAGTCAAGTAACTATGATCAATATTCAATATCGACCAAGACTCGGTCTTAAGTGGTCAAACTTTGACAAATTACTCCTTTCAATTTTATTTTAATTTTTTACAAACTACTATAGGTTAAATCAAACACCGTGTACAATCTTTGAACTTTTGCTTTAATTGTAATTTGATTTTTGTAATTACGGTTCCTTTTGGTAATTTATTTTTGATACGTCAGAAATATGCTTAATACCACGTTATTAAAAATAATCATGATAACACTTGTATGGTCAAAAATATGGATTGAAATCAAAATTACAAAACTAAAATTTGAGAAACTAAAATGTTTTATTTAAACCTAGAGTAATCTAGGGCATTATATAATTTTTATGGGTGATTAAGTTAAAGAGAAAGTCAAACCCTAACTTAAATAATTAATAGTGGCTGAAACCAACATTTTTTAAACAAAACTAAACGATACAAACTCAAAATCACTAAAACACAAGAAAGATGAATCTGAGAACAAATTTACCTAATCTATGTTAATAACATAAAAAGGCATAGTACTTATGCTTATAAATATGACTACATTTAAGTCTGCAGAATATTTATATCTTCGTATCTGCAACGTTGCCGATGCCAAAACTATTGATTAAATTCACACTTATTCAAAGTTAATCCTTTAACCTGAATCAAATAAAAACACACCACACCAAATGGGAAATCAAAACAGACAAAGTTGTGCAAAGATGACGAAATGACAAAAACAAACGAAATACAATTGAAAATACGTGGAAAAGGTTATTTAAGTAAAAAATAAAACAAAAACAATTTGTAGAGGCGATTTTTGACCAAATTTGAACATAAATCACCCTTCTTCAATATATCAAAAAGAAGAAAACCGAGGAGAACAAGGGTTTGGGAAGGAGAAAAATAGTTTTACTTTGATATACTTTGTCTCAATGTCACAAAATAACGTCATAAGGAATTCGATAAACACCATAACTTAAGCATTGTCTCTTTAAGACTCTGACTGAAGTTCCAGTGTACGGCTTGCGAATAGATTCTAGGAAGTCGAGATGCTTGTAGGCTTCTCTGAATATGATGTCAACGGAACCCCTTTTTTACTAGACTCATTTTGAGGTTATAATTATCCATCGGGTGTTCTTTCTATCTATATTATATCAATACCTCTGATAATTTTCGGAAATATCAATGGGTGGTAGTTCCTTTTCTAGATGAGTACCAGTGCAAAATCGACTGAAATAAAGTTGATGCATTTCAACGGGGGCAGGTGTTGGCCTTGCATTTTATTCGGGGTTAAAATCTCATTAGAGTCCAATTTCCATCATATTCCTCCTTTGTAAGTAGTAAAAATCGTCTCAAGATGGGTTCACCGTTGATCTAATATAGGAATGGAAACCAGGTAACATTGGTTTTTGCATCAAAGTCTTTTTTTACCTAAACAGGAAACAAATCTTACCCCAGTCTCTTTCCCTCTCCATCTTCTTGCACCGCAAGTTTAACATCTGATGTTTAATAATTTGGTACAATAACCTTCAATATATATTAATGTAAATGCACAATTAAAGATTTGATCTATAAGATAAAATGATAATTTGGTCATTTTGTCTCTTTACATTTTTGACTATTTAAATTTTGGTCATTTTCAATAACTAGACCTACACCCGTACGACGTACGGGTTGGATCTGATGTATTAACTAATATTATGTTGTGATTCCATATTTATAAAAATATTAATGTTTTTGTTTATATTAAACTTACATTTGGTGAGAAACATAAACAACAAAAATTATAAAGATGTATAGGTAAACATGATTGATCACACATTTCTAAATATTTTTCTGTAAACTCGTGCAACGCACGACTTTTCTAAACTATGAGATAAAATTTCAAAATATAGCCCATCAAGTTTAGCATTGTAAATTACAACAACAAATTTCATGTCTGACGTCTTGCCACTAGAGTTTGTGTCCAATAGTAATCATAGACAATATTGTTAAAAAAAAAATAAGTAATCTTAGACAATATATGAATTCATAGTGTTATTACAACTTTTCTTCAAGAAGATTTGTTGTCATGATAAACTGTGTCTCCTTGCATAAAAAATGTAAAGAGACAAAAGTGAATCAAATTCTCATTTTACTAATAGATCATATCTTCCATTGTGTATTTACATTAATATTGAAGGTTATTGCACAAAATTATTAAGCATCTGATGTTAAACCTGTGGTGCAAGAAGATGGAGAGGGAAAGACGTTGGGGTAAGGTTTGATTTTTGTTTAGGCGTAAATAAACTTTGATCATCGATCTTACACCCATACAGATCAACCTTACACCCAAACATACATAATGTGTCAATCTACAGAGTGACACCATGCTCTTTTACCATTCATCAATCCCTAAAATATTAGAGTAATCTTTTTGTATGAAAAGTCAACTATGAAAGCATATTGTAGAAGAAAATAAAAGAAGAGAATGTGAGATGGATTGCAAATTTAGGTAGGATTGATGTGTATTTATAGGGGGATTTGTAAAGGATGATGCGTAGAGTGCACCGATTCATTAATTAGGGTAAAAAAAAACATGGTCAAACTGGTCTGACTAGACAAGGGACTCAAAGATAAATGTTTTCAATGAGCCAGTCTTGCTGACTAAGCGATAATCAATACTTTAAACTGGTTCGACATATAGATTCTGAAACCATCTCAAATATGTTCGGATTATATAATATGAATTGGTTCAAGAATGTATTAAAACTTGTACTTTCGAGGGTGATGGACATTTCAATTTGTATAATCTAAACCAGCGTACAAGATTTTTATGTGGTCCACATTGCACTGATAATTTATGTGGTATAAGACACACACAAACAAATTATATATTGGTGTGCTTGTTTTCATTTGCTGCAAACCACACTAATAATCATGGACACTCCAATCATTATTCTGAACACGAAACTAGCTATAGTTTACTACAACGAAGGAAAACCAAATATGTTCAAGGTTTCATATGATGTCACACTATCTGACTTGAAGGATTTGTTGGATCAAATCAATCGTTAACTTAACCACAGAGAAACAAGGAGGGTGGACGATGTTGAATATCGACGTCCATTGATCGACTCAACTGGAAGCGTTTAGCTCTCCTAGATGAAGCTCAAAAACGACAATGACACGAGAACAATGTTCTTAATTGTTATCAGTACAGTACTAAAGAACCAACCTAGTTGGACTATTCTTTGGTCAGATATTTGGAAAAAAAATGATTTGGCCTTGAATATACAAAGAAATCATGGAGGGACTAGATGTAGAAGTTAGTTTTGTTGATATGTGACTTGTTGCTTTTGTTTTATTATGTGTTTTAATTTGTTGAATTATGCCATTTGATGTATTTGAGATTGTAATATTTAATGTATGTCATTGAAATTAAATTTTATGTGTTAAAAATCATACTTTGTAGGGTGAATGACCGTTCAGATATTAGAATTGAACCCGTCAAGTACTTAAATTTTCTGTGGTTGCGATTGCATCGACAGTTTCAATCGTCTATGACGCACATAAACTTGTATAAATAGACGTGTTTGGTATATTTGTTGTAAAATCCATAAAAGAACTGTAAAAAATTATCTGGCAGATTTGAACATGAAAAGGTTGTTATGAACTTGATCTTGTTGTTCTGCCAATAGAAATATGTTAGTCGACAAGGCAGTGAGATCAAGCTAAAAAACACTTCTTGAAAAATCTTATCTTTCATCATTATTATGTGGATCTGAACACAATGACATTGTTGTGAACTTGATATTGCTTCCCTTCCAATAGAAATATGTCAGTTGGTAGGGCAGCTGGATCAAGTTAAAAAAAACCTCTTAGAATACTTTCATCATCACTTATCTTATTATGTTGTTTTACGCTGTTGAATTATGTCGTTTAATTTTTCCTGTCTTATGCATCATGAAAACTATCCAAATCTAAATCTTAAACACAATTTGGGACGACTCAGATAATATAATCTGAATTGTTTCTAAAGTGTTTGGATTATATAATCTGAATCGTCCCATATTGTAGATGATGATGTTACACCAAAAGTTAGGAAGATTTGTGGTGTGTTAATTGAGTTTTAAATGTTAAACATGTTCCCTTTGACCCAATTTACAATCTTTGGGACATTATATAGCTATAATAGTATTTTATCATTCAACTATTTCATTCATTCTACACTTCTCATCCATTCTCAAAATTTTCTTTCTTTTGTTTATATTGTAGTGGTTTCAGATATCATGTTTATTGATGCCTGCTCATAAGATCCTTGAAATTGCTTTGATATAAATTACATATTCATTTTAGTGGTTTGGGATCATATCATAGCCAGCAAAGACCTTAGATATCAATTATATCATAACTTATTTTTTTAGTTGTTTGGGATCGTATCATGGTCAGCAGATTTTCAGGATTTCAGCATGGTTCAAATTATAGAATCCGAATAAAGAGTATTTTGGAATCCGAATAAATGATATTTTGGAAGAAAAAAAATTAGGATACGTGAGAAATACATAGGATGGAAAACGCAATGGCGCAACTTTTATTTTGATAGAAACTCTTGATCAATATAGTTCATTCAATTTGTTCTTAAAATTTGTGTTTTGACAAAGGCATGATCCCGCTTGTGAAAAACGAGAGGTAAATATTCAAGTCCCTTGCGTTAGTAATTGTTTTTCTTAGCCTACTAGCTGAAAAGGTAGACATAACTGAAACAGTGTCCTCTTGCAATAAAAGTTATACTATAACGGGTCACCTAGTAACCTCTCAGCTCAACTGACATCCGGTTTGGCTCTATTATCCATACGATTACATATATGTCAAATATTATAAAAAATATTATGATACTATTAATTCATAAATAAATGTGTTGTCGCATCTTTGATTCATTATTCATATAACTATTTTTTTCATTCAATCATTCATTAGTATTGTGTCTCTTTTTGGATTATTCCCTCTCTATTACGAAAGCCTAAAAGATAAATAAAATAATGACTTTTGATGATCTTCATGGTTATTATATGAGATCTTTATTAAGGTTAAATCATAAATTGAGTGAAATAAAAGGTTAATCACAATATGTATGTATGTGTGTCTACATATATATATATATATATATATATATATATATATATATATATTGTGAAATAGTGGAAAGGAAAATTTATTGATAACATTAGCTTAAATGTCTAGATTACACATGTATAAATGGGATTTTAACTCTGTCCTATAATAAAACAAATTCAAGTTCTAATCTCTGAGCTCACACCTCTTGGACAATAAATATATTTTTTTAATTGTGGAAAGGAAGATTTATTAATAATAGTGGCTTGAATGTCCATATTACAATTGTCTTAGGTGAAATTTAAACTTTGTCTTATAATGTTACAAATTCAAGCTCTAACATTTGAGCTCACACCTCTTGGGCAATAAAAAATATATATATTGATTAGAGACATTTAATATTAATTGAAATTTTATAAATGACTCTTGAACCTTATAAGTGATAAAATCTATTTAATTGATGTTAACAAAGAAGAATGTTTTTACTTATAAAGAGATCGAAAACTTTTATTTATCACATGTGAAGGAGGAAAACATAACTCAAATTTTCATGTTTGTTTATGATTTCATCATCTTTGTTTCTATATTTCTTATTGTAACCAATCCCGGTATGTCATTTTTTACCCCATTTTTAAATTTATCTTTTACACAATATTATATCACGTAATTGTAAAATTCCTTTTTTCTTTTTTGAAAATGCAGAAAATTATTGCGTTACTAACGATGATTGTCCAGAGGCGGTTTTCTTTGTAGCTTTTAGATGCATTAATAATATTTGTGTGCCCATTAGATAGCAATAAACATATTGTTTGAACTCGGTATCTTGAAGTTACAAGGTTAAGGCCTTGACAATGAACATATGATTTATGTTATGTAGATTGTTAATATACTTATATTTCATAAAATTTATGATAAGATGTTTATTTTCTTACCATTTCAAATTTAGTAAATAATATTTTTTAAACATTACCATGTTTACGAGTTAGGATTCTCAACTATTATTAAAAAAAAGTTAGAGAGACCTATCGCTATATTGTTAGAGTGTATTGATGATCGATTTAGCAAGTGTACTAAATTATCATTGTGTAGTATAATTTATAAGTTTGTGTCCATAAGGATTGTAAAATTTCTACTCCGTCAATATGATTATAATTAAGATGTTTTAATTGGGGGGTTGCACTTGGGAATGATTGGTTCACTTTAATGAAGTAAAAACAATTAAAAGAGAGATTAGGTCATGTTCGACTTCCTTCTCTTTTGCAACTTGGTAACCGGGTCGAGGGCCTACTATTGTTTACTTAGTTTCATAGGGGTCTAACATAATAGCTAAGCCTACAATTCATTAATATTTTAGATGAGTCTCTGGTCATTGAAGGTTTAACCGCGCTTTAAAACTCTTGTGATAAAGGCGGTAATAGAATATATCTAAAGTTATTGTAGATTGAATAATAAATATTAGGCCATTCATCAAAAGCTAATGGTAATAGTCATTCAAGACCTAGATAGATTTATTGACATTCGTAAATGCATAAAAATCATCGAGAACAAATATTAACCAAATAAATCTAAGTAACTCAATTGTCTTTAAAGGTACTCGACGAATTACATTGTTCAAGCAGCTACAGAAAAGGTCATCTACATGACCTAACCTATAAAACTAGTTACACATGACAATCAAAGATAAACAACAACATATGTAAAAACATTCATGAATAAGGGATCACCGTTTGATGATTACATGCCTATGAGATGTTTATGTCACTCAAAGCATTCCAAAATCATGTTTTGTCGCTTTCGGGTCGTTAAAAAGTGTTTTTTCACTGAAATATGGTGTTTCTATTTATAGCTTCATGTTCCCCTCAATTTATGGAAAAATCTGTCGAATCGTGAATCTACCAGTCGGGAAGCACGTCTAGATTTATCTATGTTGCGCGACGAATCTCATAGCGCATATCTCGCATGTACCAACATATGACTCCCCTTTTTTTCTTTATTCCTTGTTTCATTTATCCTCACCGAAACATTTAGAGTTATTATACCACGATAGAGATCTTTATATATCCTCTAAACAATATAACACAACTAGATAGTTGTCTGGTTGATGTGATTCATCATTGTTTCAGTGTCTTGAATGTGTAACCACTCCTTCCATGATCGCTCCCTCGATTTGTTAGAATACTCACCCAAATCATATAGAAAGAAACTAACATAACGTTAAAATAACTCGTAATAACTGCTAAATATATATCTATGGAAGGCCGTCTTTACAACCCCACACCTGAATTGGTTCTTGTCCTCAAACAATATACATGTAAAATAAAACTCTGTAGTAAAATAACAAAACTCATTGAATGATAAAATTTTCAAGAGTATTTACCTCATCAAGTAATGGAGCCAACATTTTATGTTGCGTTCTTCTGCTTAAAATACTCTAGATCTCCAGAATTCAATCTAGGAGATCCAACGAAATCACCACAAATATAATAGCTAAAACATAATTTTTTTTCTCAACCTCGCCCGTCCACTAAATCATTGAAAAATGACAATCACTATGTCGACACATGCATTCCACTTAATCATACAACTTGAAGACATTCAAAACTCGAATTTAAGTTGTTACAAACACACACTTTTGAAGAACTTTATAGGTTAAATCTTGGCTTAGGTAAATGGTAGATAAATTTGGGAAAGTAAGTTAAAATTGGAGATAGATATCCGCTACTTATTTTTCTATATAGACAACAAACCAATAGTTACTAAGCAATTTTGCCATTCAAAATTTGTACAAATATACCTTTTAAATTTTATATAATCCATGAAATGACCATATTTTAAGAGATGGTGACACTTAACTTTTACTCCCTCCGTCTCTAAATTATAGTCGTTTATGGTTTGCGCACGGTTATTAAGAAAATGATTGATTGTGTTGATTTCAATGGTAAAATTAATATCATTTACTAAAATACCCTTATTAATTGTAGTTAGTGGAGTAATTAAGTTGGATGAAATTCAATAAATAAAGGTATGATAATGGAAAAAAATAATAAATGCTGCATTGATATTTTAAAGTGATAATTATTTTGAGAAAAATAAAAAATGCTAAAGAGACTATTATTTTGAAAAAAATAAAATATACTAAAGAGACAATTATTTTTTGTGATAGCTAGCATTTATTGAATTTCACATTTTGAAGAGACCTACTTAAATGAGTGTCACATTATTCTCTGCTAGGGGAGATGTTGTGAATATCAGAAATAAAGGCTCTCGGAACATACAAAATAGCTTGAAAAGGCTTTGGAAACCAATAAATTTTCTTCAATGTGTGTGTATAATTAATAAACAAGTATAGAATGAACTCAAGTTCAATAAATGAACTCATGGATTGAAACACTTCACCTAAAAGTAAAGTGTAGACAATGGATAATATTTAGGCTCAAAATATATCACCGGTCATGATTTAGTTAAAGTTATGCTAGCTATCACCTGAAATGCTTCCTTCTGTCTTCCCTTCAATCCCACCTTTTAGCATTTGAGCAATACATTTCAAATATGTCTACACAAAATAGAACTTAGACTATGCACATACTCCATCCGTTCTAAAATATAAGCAAAAGTTACTTTTTAGGTTCATTCATTTAATGATGTATGTGGTTCATAATATGGACCACATACATCATTAAATGAATGAATCTAAAAAGTAAATTTTGCTTATATTTTGAAACGGAAGGAGTATGTTATAAGCTGTATATTCATTATTAAACCACGTAGTTATGTCCCTGAGATTCACATCGATTAGGGCTTTAACAAATGCTAGGAAAGGTCTCCCAAGTAAGAGCTTTGTCTCCTCTTCATCTTCAACCTCCAAAATGAGGAAATAAACTTGAAACTTAAGACGATCCACTTGCAAAATTCCACCTTTGACTTTGCCATGCGGTTTCACAGAAAATATATCTGCTAAGCCAACAACTATGTAGGTATGCTTCTCCACTAGACCAGACAACTTCTTCAATGTTGATAAATTCATAACATTAATAATTAATTTTTTTTTGAACAAGCCAAAATATAATTATATAACAAAGCAGTCCCAAAAGCACAAGGTGTGCCTTAGGAACTATAAAAGAAACTAAGAGTTACATCAATTACAAACACAATATAGCAGCCGAACACTAGCCTATACCCAAACATACAAGAGGACAATAGCGAATACTTAAACTTATATCACACAACTTGTTAAAAAAAAAAACTTATATCACACAAAAGCTTCCCTATATAAATTTCCCTTATCCAGATCATTACAAACGATCTTGAACCTATGTTGAGATGATTACCTCTTGTAGAGCAATATGATTGTAGTCGAAACCAAAATGGTTTATCAAGAGCATCGCACAAACATCAAGGTCTCTACTCAGTCTACACAAATAAAGTCCTTCCACTCATAGAGCTAGCTGGGTCGAATGCCAGATTAGGGAGAGAATGTAAGGTCTTTCAATGTTAGGGGACTAATGATTTAAAAAATTTGATTGTTGTTTCAACACGAGGGTTATTTTTACAAAACCACTTGTGCACATTGTAACTTGCATGTTTTATAATTCCACTTAAACACATTGTATGTTATGGGGTACCATTTTCACTTAAAGATACATTGTATCTTACGGTGTACCAAGTTTCTCAAATTCATGCAAAATAAAATTGGTTTTTAAATTTGTGTGGTAAAAAATCGGAAATTTCGTAAAAGAAAATCTCTTTGTTAAAATTTTAAAATCTGTAAAACAAAACTGTTTTTTACAATCTGTTTTTATTTGTGTAATAAAATCTGTTTGTTTAAAATGTGTTTTGCTAAAAATCTGTTTTTATATTTTATCAATTTATAAAATAAAACAATATAATATAATAATGCATATTGTTTTAAGAAGGAGGGACTCAAAAATAGTATAGTACAAGACAGTTGTTTATTTAAATTAAAACTATGTTATAATTATTTTTGTTAAATTAAAATCTGTTTTTTAATAAACTAAAAAGAGTTTTTTTAATGAAAACTAATAATAAAAAAGCAATATACTAATAAGCCCTTTTATTTGAAACATTTAATTGTATTTCAAAAATAACTTTAAAAAAACGATTTTTTAATTAATTTAAATACATTTTTTTAATAAAAATTATTTTTAAAATATTTAATTAATTAATAAAAAAATTCGGTTTAATAAATAAAACATTTTTTTAAAAAATAATATACCGTTTGCTAGGGGTTAAACCCCTCACAAGTCCCTGATATATACTGATTTGATTTGGCATTCCGTCAGTCAGTGCGTCAATCAACAGTCAGAGCAGGCTACACAGTTGCAGAAAAAAGTGAGGGAATATGCGAGGGGTTATGACAGGGAAAAAACTAGGACATATGTCAGGGGTTTAGCCCCACATTTTTTCCCAAGGGTGTAACCCCTCACAAAATGTTAGCGACGAACGCTTTTGCCATTGCTTCCGCCCCTGGCAAATTCCCTCACAAACGTCCCTTTTCCCAGGGATTCTGTCCTTTTGTCAAGGGTTTTGCCCCTGGCAAATGGTAATGTTTCTTGTAGTATAAGTTCTACTTATTTAATTCAATTTGTCGTCAATTTATTTGTATGTGTATGACCTTGTAGGTTCTCGTCATTTTAACAACAATATTAAATTACACATTTAATATTATTAACAATGAGAAGTATATAAAGAATCATTGTTATCCAAGTTATAAGAATGTCATGTGGTCTAAAAAACATTTATGTGATAATTATCATGTGTATAATTACCATTTTTCCTCATCATGACTATAACAAAAGACATAGGTAATGTTACCCTTGTCCAAATAAATATTGGGCCCATATATAGTACTCATATTATATTAGAGGGGAAAAATTATATCAAGGTCACTCATGTCCGACAACATAATTCAGGAAGTGTCTATCAACCAACTTTATAATTATTATTTTACAGACAATGTTTGAACTAAAAAAACACTCAAATTCACAGCTAGTGATCATAGTGATTTTAGGTCAAAGTATGTCATACAACACTACTACTATGATAATATTTTATGACATTTTACATGCATGCTATGTATTATTCTCATAGCGGTCATTCTAGTATAAATATTATTCATAATGTTAATACCAATGTGAGGACTTGATATCTCATATCCATAAACTACAAGCTATAACCATGAGTTTACTCGGTAAATAGTCTATGTTTATTAATGGTATTCCATTTCATAGTAAAGTTTGACTACGAATACACGAAGACTTAAAGTATAGCGTCCATATAATTAATGGGGTCTCAAGATTAAATCACACCTAATTCTGATAATCAGACTAACTATTTTAGAGATTTTTTTTTTTACTTTAAATAAATGTAGTAAAGAAATGTCTTTTATTATCAATAAATATTCATGATAAAATTTATAAGTTTAAACATAAAATTATTGGCCTCTAAGCCTTGCATCAACATCATTATTATTGTGTCTCTTTGGTAATTTTCCCATATCTATTACTAGAGGTTAAAATATAAATAGAAAATATATAATGAATTTTATCAAAAATAATGTACTTTGATGATCATCAAGATTTTTATGTGAGATTTTTAATAAGGTCGAATAATCCATTAAGTGAGCTAAACGAGGTTACACACAATATATCGATTAGAGATATTCAACATTAATTTTAAATTTATAAATGACTTCTTGAAATTCCTAAAGGATAAAGACTATTTAAATGAAGTTAATAAAGAATAAAAATTTTAATTGTAAAGCGATCAATTAGATTCTATTAATTACAAGCAAACAAGGAAAATATGGCTCAAATTCTCATTTTTGTTTATGATTTCATCATCTTTTTTTCTCTATTTGTTTGTTTTACCAGTGGCGGTGTGTCATTTTTTAAACCATTATAAATTTTCAAATTTAATTATCTTATACACAATATTATATCACCTTAAATAATAGTATTTTTTCTTATTTTAAAATGCAGCTATTCCCTGCGGTACTCGTGATGATTGCCCAAAGAAAACTACATATATGTGCTTTAATAAAATGTGTGTACTCCTTAAATGATGTATGTTATTTCGATATTTAATATATAAATTAGTTAATCATGGTTTTCAAATTTCTGACTTAATTTAGTAGAATTTGTTACCAACGTATTACCAAATAAGATTTGTTACCAACATGTGCCAAATAAGACTTCTTCCTAATTATTGGTTACTTTTATTTTGAGTTTCTTTTTGTTATTAGTTGTGTTATTGAGCTGTACTCTTTCATGATGTAGATATCCAAACTTTTCGTTGTCTTTTGAGCTTTAGCCTAATCCTATCAATAATAATGATAAAATGTCATACATCGAATAATATGAAAGTTAAATAAATTCAAGAGATTCTCGTAGAGTACTACGAATATTTGGGGTGCTAATATCTTCTCTAAATATAACCAACCTCCGAACCCTTAATCTTTAAAAATGTGTTATTTGAACCTTTTTCCACTTTCTTTTGAAAAAAATTAAAGTTCAATCGTGAAATAAAAAAGTGAGTCAATGCTAATCAAATAGATATGATCTCCAAAAAATGACGCGACACTGTAATTATCAATTACATTATAAAATTTCTTTCTTCCTATTTTTATATGGTATCAGACTGAAATGGTCCAACCCCCTCTCCCTCTAAATCAGGATGTCGTTCTTAACCCCAGCTGCCACCCTCGCCGCCATGGCCACCGACAACTATACCTCAATCACCAACACCTATGAACCATCCAAACCACTCGCCTGCATCACCCTTTACAGTGTGACCAAACTTCTTCCCACCAATTACCTTAATTGGCAACTCTAGGTTGAAGCATTCCTTGATGGCTATGGTCTCCTTAAATACCCAAATAGATCGTTACTGGCACCGTCCAAAACGATCACCACCACTGTCGAGACTCTAGTAACAACAGAAAATCTTGCCTATAAAATATGGCGTCGACATGATCGCCTCATCTATGGCGCCCTCCTCACCACCCTCTCAAATGAGGTCGCCTCCCTGATGTCCCAAACAAAGACATCACACGATCTTTGGAACCTCCTCAAGAACACATGCCAAGGCTTCTCGCAGCCATCTCGATCAACTAAAGCAGCGCCTTCGGACATCTTCCAAAGGTACTCAATCCATCACCACACATATGCACTCCCTGAAGTAAACAGGCGATCTCCTTTCCTCGCTTGGATCAACTATCTCCATTAAAGACATAATTGATTATATACTACGCGGCCTTGACGACGGCTATCGCGCTGTCATTGACAGAGTAAATGCAAGGGATAACTCAATTACCTTTGATTACCTTCTTGAGAAGCTTCTCATCTAGGAACTATCAATCTCCGTTATTCAGCAACAGACCCTTGCCCCACTCACCGCCTTGAATGCTCAGGAGCGACCCAACTACAACAACAAGCACAAACCGCGCCCTGCTCAACTTCCTGCACAATCAAATCAACACCTTGGAAATGAACATATTGTTTGAACTCGGTATCTTGAAGTTACAAGGTTAAGGCCTTGACAATGAACATATGATTTATGTTATGTAGATTGTTAATATACTTATATTTCATAAAATTTATGATAAGATGTTTATTTTCTTACCATTTCAAATTTAGTAAATAATATTTTTTAAACATTACCATGTTTACGAGTTAGGATTCTCAACTATTATTAAAAAAAGTTAGAGAGACCTATCGCTATATTGTTAGAGTGTATTGATGATCGATTTAGCAAGTGTACTAAATTATCATTGTGTAGTATAATTTATAAGTTTGTGTCTATAAGGATTGTAAAATTTCTACTCCGTCAATATGATTATAATTAAGATGTTTTAATTGGGGGGTTGCACATGGGAATGATTGGTTCACTTTAATGAAGTAAAAACAATTAAAAGAGAGATTAGGTCATGTTCGACTTCCTTCTATTTTGCAACTTGGTAACCGGGTCGAGGGCCTACTATTGTTTACTTAGTTTCATAGGGGTCTAACATAATAGCTAAGCCTACAATTCATTAATATTTTAGATGAGTCTCTGGTCATTGAAGGTTTAACCGCGCTTTAAAACTCTTGTGATAAAGGCGGTAATAGAATATATCTAAAGTTATTGTAGATTGAATAATAAATATTAGGCCATTCATCAAAAGCTAATGGTAATAGTCATTCAAGACCTAGATAGATTTATTGACATTCGTAAATGCATAAAAATCATCGAGAACAAATATTAACCAAATAAATCTAAGTAACTCAATTGTCTTTAAAGGTACTCGACGAATTACATTGTTCAAGCAGCTACAGAAAAGGTCATCTACATGACCTAACCTATAAAACTAGTTACACATGACAATCAAAGATAAACAACAACATATGTAAAAACATTCATGAATAAGGGATCACCGTTTGATGATTACATGCCTATGAGATGTTTATGTCACTCAAAGCATTCCAAAATCATGTTTTGTCGCTTTCGGGTCGTTAAAAAGTGTTTTTTCACTGAAATATGGTGTTTCTATTTATAGCTTCATGTTCCCCTCAATTTCTGGAAAAATCTGTCGAATCGTGAATCTACCAGTCGGGAAGCACGTCTAGATTTATCTATGTTGCGCGACGAATCTCATAGCGCATATCTCGCATGTACCAACATATGACTCCCCTTTTTTTCTTTATTCCTTGTTTCATTTATCCTCACCGAAACATTTAGAGTTATTATACCCCAATAGAGATCTTTATTTATCCTCTAAACAATATAACACAACTAGATAGTTGTCTGGTTGATGTGATTCATCATTGTTTCAGTGTCTTGAATGTGTAACCACTCCTTCCATAATCGGTCCCTCGATTTGTTAGAATACTCACCCAAATCATATAGAAAGAAACTAACATAACGTTAAAATAACTCGTAATAACTGCTAAATATATATCTATGGAAGGCCGTCTTTACAACCCCACACTTGAATTGGTTCTTGTCCTCAAACAATATACATGTAAAATAAAACTCTGTAGTAAAATAACAAAACTCATTGAATGATAAAATTTCCAAGAGTATTTACCTCATCAAGTAATGGAGCCAACATTTTATGTTGCGTTCTTCTGCTTAAAATACTCTAGATCTCCAGAATTCAATCTAGGAGATCCAACGAAATCACCACAAATATAATAGCTAAAACATAATTTTTTTTCTCAACCTCGCCCGTCCACTAAATCATTGAAAAATGACAATCACTATGTCGACACATGCATTCCACTTAATCATACAACTTGAAGACATTCAAAACTCGAATTTAAGTTGTTACAAACACACACTTTTGAAGAACTTTATAGGTTAAATCTTGGCTTAGGTAAATGGTAGATAAATTTGGGAAAGTAAGTTAAAATTGGAGATAGATATCCGCTACTTATTTTTCTATATAGACAACAAACCAATAGTTACTAAGCAATTTTGCCATTCAAAATTTGTACAAATATACCTTTTAAATTTTATATAATCCATGAAATGACCATATTTTAAGAGATGGTGACACTTAACTTTTACTCCCTCCGTCTCTAAATTATAGTCGTTTATGGTTTGCGCACGGTTATTAAGAAAATGATTGATTGTGTTGATTTCAATGGTAAAATTAATATCATTTACTAAAATACCCTTATTAATTGTAGTTAGTGGAGTAATTAAGTTGGATGAAATTCAATAAATAAAGGTATGATAATGGAAAAAAATAATAAATGCTGCATTGATATTTTAAAGTGATAATTATTTTGAGAAAAATAAAAAATGCTAAAGAGACTATTATTTTGAAAAAAATAAAATATACTAAAGAGACAATTATTTTTTGTGATAGCTAGCATTTATTGAATTTCACATTTTGAAGAGACCTACTTAAATGAGTGTCACATTATTCTCTGCTAGGGGAGATGTTGTGAATATCAGAAATAAAGGCTCTCGGAACATACAAAATAGCTTGAAAAGGCTTTGGAAACCAATAAATTTTCTTCAATGTGTGTGTATAATTAATAAACAAGTATAGAATGAACTCAAGTTCAATAAATGAACTCATGGATTGAAACACTTCACCTAAAAGTAAAGTGTAGACAATGGATAATATTTAGGCTCAAAATATATCACCGGTCATGATTTAGTTAAAGTTATGCTAGCTATCACCTGAAATGCTTCCTTCTGTCTTCCCTTCAATCCCACCTTTTAGCATTTGAGCAATACATTTCAAATATGTCTACACAAAATAGAACTTAGACTATGCACATACTCCATCCGTTCTAAAATATAAGCAAAAGTTACTTTTTAGGTTCATTCATTTAATGATGTATGTGGTTCATAATATGGACCACATACATCATTAAATGAATGAATCTAAAAAGTAAATTTTGCTTATATTTTGAAACGGAAGGAGTATGTTATAAGCTGTATATTCATTATTAAACCACGTAGTTATGTCCCTGAGATTCACATCGATTAGGGCTTTAACAAATGCTAGGAAAGGTCTCCCAAGTAAGAGCTTTGTCTCCTCTTCATCTTCAACCTCCAAAATGAGGAAATAAACTTGAAACTTAAGACGATCCACTTGCAAAATTCCACCTTTGACTTTGCCATGCGGTTTCACAGAAAATATATCTGCTAAGCCAACAACTATGTAGGTATGCTTCTCCACTAGACCAGACAACTTCTTCAATGTTGATAAATTCATAACATTAATAATTAATTTTTTTTTGAACAAGCCAAAATATAATTATATAACAAAGCAGTCCCAAAAGCACAAGGTGTGCCTTAGGAACTATAAAAGAAACTAAGAGTTACATCAATTACAAACACAATATAGCAGCCGAACACTAGCCTATACCCAAACATACAAGAGGACAATAGCGAATACTTAAACTTATATCACACAACTTGTTAAAAAAAAAAACTTATATCACACAAAAGCTTCCCTATATAAATTTCCCTTATCCAGATCATTACAAACGATCTTGAACCTATGTTGAGATGATTACCTCTTGTAGAGCAATATGATTGTAGTCGAAACCAAAATGGTTTATCAAGAGCATCGCACAAACATCAAGGTCTCTACTCAGTCTACACAAATAAAGTCCTTCCACTCATAGAGCTAGCTGGGTCGAATGCCAGATTAGGGAGAGAATGTAAGGTCTTTCAATGTTAGGGGACTAATGATTTAAAAAATTTGATTGTTGTTTCAACACGAGGGTTATTTTTACAAAACCACTTGTGCACATTGTAACTTGCATGTTTTATAATTCCACTTAAACACATTGTATGTTATGGGGTACCATTTTCACTTAAAGATACATTGTATCTTACGGTGTACCAAGTTTCTCAAATTCATGCAAAATAAAATTGGTTTTTAAATTTGTGTGGTAAAAAATCGGAAATTTCGTAAAAGAAAATCTCTTTGTTAAAATTTTAAAATCTGTAAAACAAAACTGTTTTTTACAATCTGTTTTTATTTGTGTAATAAAATCTGTTTGTTTAAAATGTGTTTTGCTAAAAATCTGTTTTTATATTTTATCAATTTATAAAATAAAACAATATAATATAATAATGCATATTGTTTTAAGAAGGAGGGACTCAAAAATAGTATAGTACAAGACAGTTGTTTATTTAAATTAAAACTATGTTATAATTATTTTTGTTAAATTAAAATCTGTTTTTTAATAAACTAAAAAGAGTTTTTTTAATGAAAACTAATAATAAAAAAGCAATATACTAATAAGCCCTTTTATTTGAAACATTTAATTGTATTTCAAAAATAACTTTAAAAAAACGATTTTTTAATTAATTTAAATACATTTTTTTAATAAAAATTATTTTTAAAATATTTAATTAATTAATAAAAAAATTCGGTTTAATAAATAAAACATTTTTTTAAAAAATAATATACCGTTTGCTAGGGGTTAAACCCCTCACAAGTCCCTGATATATACTGATTTGATTTGGCATTCCGTCAGTCAGTGCGTCAATCAACAGTCAGAGCAGGCTACACAGTTGCAGAAAAAAGTGAGGGAATATGCGAGGGGTTATGACAGGGAAAAAACTAGGACATATGTCAGGGGTTTAGCCCCACATTTTTTCCCAAGGGTGTAACCCCTCACAAAATGTTAGCGACGAACGCTTTTGCCATTGCTTCCGCCCCTGGCAAATTCCCTCACAAACGTCCCTTTTCCCAGGGATTCTGTCCTTTTGTCAAGGGTTTTGCCCCTGGCAAATGGTAATGTTTCTTGTAGTATAAGTTCTACTTATTTAATTCAATTTGTCGTCAATTTATTTGTATGTGTATGACCTTGTAGGTTCTCGTCATTTTAACAACAATATTAAATTACACATTTAATATTATTAACAATGAGAAGTATATAAAGAATCATTGTTATCCAAGTTATAAGAATGTCATGTGGTCTAAAAAACATTTATGTGATAATTATCATGTGTATAATTACCATTTTTCCTCATCATGACTATAACAAAAGACATAGGTAATGTTACCCTTGTCCAAATAAATATTGGGCCCATATATAGTACTCATATTATATTAGAGGGGAAAAATTATATCAAGGTCACTCATGTCCGACAACATAATTCAGGAAGTGTCTATCAACCAACTTTATAATTATTATTTTACAGACAATGTTTGAACTAAAAAAACACTCAAATTCACAGCTAGTGATCATAGTGATTTTAGGTCAAAGTATGTCATACAACACTACTACTATGATAATATTTTATGACATTTTACATGCATGCTATGTATTATTCTCATAGCGGTCATTCTAGTATAAATATTATTCATAATGTTAATACCAATGTGAGGACTTGATATCTCATATCCATAAACTACAAGCTATAACCATGAGTTTACTCGGTAAATAGTCTATGTTTATTAATGGTATTCCATTTCATAGTAAAGTTTGACTACGAATACACGAAGACTTAAAGTATAGCGTCCATATAATTAATGGGGTCTCAAGATTAAATCACACCTAATTCTGATAATCAGACTAACTATTTTAGAGATTTTTTTTTTTACTTTAAATAAATGTAGTAAAGAAATGTCTTTTATTATCAATAAATATTCATGATAAAATTTATAAGTTTAAACATAAAATTATTGGCCTCTAAGCCTTGCATCAACATCATTATTATTGTGTCTCTTTGGTAATTTTCCCATATCTATTACTAGAGGTTAAAATATAAATAGAAAATATATAATGAATTTTATCAAAAATAATGTACTTTGATGATCATCAAGATTTTTATGTGAGATTTTTAATAAGGTCGAATAATCCATTAAGTGAGCTAAACGAGGTTACACACAATATATCGATTAGAGATATTCAACATTAATTTTAAATTTATAAATGACTTCTTGAAACTCCTAAACGATAAAGACTATTTAAATGAAGTTAATAAAGAATAAAAATTTTAATTATAAAGCGATCAATTAGATTCTATTAATTACAAGCAAACAAGGAAAATATGGCTCAAATTCTCATTTTTGTTTATGATTTCATCATCTTTTTTTCTCTATTTGTTTGTTTTACCAGTGGCGGTGTGTCATTTTTTAAACCATTATAAATTTTCAAATTTAATTATCTTATACACAATATTATATCACCTTAAATAATAATATTTTTTCTTATTTTAAAATGCAGCTATTCCCTGCGGTACTCGTGATGATTGCCCAAAGAAAACTACATATATGTGCTTTAATAAAATGTGTGTACTCCTTAAATGATGTATGTTATTTCGATATTTAATATATAAATTAGTTAATCATGGTTTTCAAATTTCTGACTTAATTTAGTAGAATTTGTTACCAACGTATTACCAAATAAGATTTGTTACCAACATGTGCCAAATAAGACTTCTTCCTAATTATTGGTTACTTTTATTTTGAGTTTCTTGTTGTTATTAGTTGTGTTATTGAGCTGTACTCTTTCATGATGTAGATATCCAAACTTTTCGTTGTCTTTTGAGCTTTAGCCTAATCCTATCAATAATAATGATAAAATGTCATACATCGAATAATATGAAAGTTGAATAAATTCAAGAGGTTCTCGTAGAGTACTACGAATATTTGGGGTGCTAATATCTTCTCTAAATATAACCAACCCCCGAACCCTTAATCTTTAAAAATGTGGTATTTGAACCTTTTTCCACTTTCTTTTGAAAAAATTTAAAGTTCAATCGTGAAATAAAAAAGTGAGTCAATGCTAATCAAATAGATATGATCTCCAAAAAATGACGCGACACTGTAATTATCAATTACATTATAAAATTTCTTTCTTCCTATTTTTATATGGTATCAGACTGAAATGGTACAACCCCCTCTCCCTCTAAATCAGGATGTCGTTCTTAACCCCAGCTGCCACCCTCGCCACCATGGCCACCGACAACTATACCTCAATCACCAACACCTATGAACCATCCAAACCACTCGCCTGCATCACCCTTTACAGTGTGACCAAACTTCTTCCCACCAATTACCTTAATTGGCAACTCTAGGTTGAAGCATTCTTTGATGGCTATGGTCTCCTTAAATACCCAAATAGATCGTTACTGGCACCGTCCAAAACGATCACCACCACTGTCGAGACTCTAGTAACAACATAAAATCTTGCCTATAAAATATGGCGACGACATGATCGCCTCATCTATGGCGCCCTCCTCACCACCCTCTCAAATGAGGTCGCCTCCCTGATGTCCCAAACAAAGACATCACACGATCTTTGGAACCTCCTCAAGAACACATGCCAAGGCTTCTCGCAGCCATCTCGAGCAACTAAAGGAGCGCCTCCGGACATCTTCCATAGGTACTCAATCCATCACCACACATATGCACTCCCTGAAGTAAACAGGCGATCTCCTTTCCTCGCTTGGATCAACTATCTCCATTAAAGACATAATTGATTATATACTACGCGGCCTTGACGACGGCTATCGCGCTGTCATTGACAGAGTAAATGCAAGGGATAACTCAATTACCTTTGATTACCTTCTTGAGAAGCTTCTCATCTAGGAACTATCAATCTCCGTTATTCAGCAACAGACCCCTGCCCCATTCACCGCCTTGAATGCTCATGAGCGACCCAACTACAACAACAACAACAAACCGCGCCCTGCTCAACTCCCTGCACAATCAAATCAACACCTTGGAAATTGTAAACCCTTCTTGTTGTAACTAAATACATATGAATCCTCTTCTAATTTGATAAAGACATTTTTTTTAAAAAAAATTTCTTTGAATCAAATTTCCATCTTTATAATTTTAGGTGAGTTATTCCTTAAAAAAAAGGCTTAATTGCTCTGTTGGCCCCTTAAGTTATTATTTGGTATCGCTTTGATCCCTTCAATAAAAAAAAGGTTGTTTGAGTCCTTTAATTTCATTTTCGTTTCACTTTTTGGTTCCTTCCGTTAGGTTCGGTCAAATTCCGTTAGATTTGTGAAAAAAAGTTTAACTTATGAACACATGTCATTTTGACATTGACTGAAAATTTAACTCATTTCCTTCATCTTCTTCATCTGAATTATTCATCTCGTTCATCCATTTCTAGAAAATAGGAGGAACAAAAACAACACCACAAATCCAACAACTTTCACTATACCACAATCCAACCATACGAATCACTCCCCACCCACTCCTCCCTTTCATTATTTTCTCCCACAAACCTAATACGCTATACTTCTGCAGTAGGGACAAACCAGAATTTAAGAACAAATCTTCATTACTTTCTCTTGATTTCTAGTAATTTGTAGTGTGGAAACATATTTTTTTTTATTTTTTATTTTTTATCAAATTTAAGAACAACCCATATGAAAATAAATTAATTTTCTGATTGGAGAGAGAGGAAAAGGTTGAATCACACTACATATTTGATATTGTGAACAAGATGGCTGGTAACTCCATTATTCAAGCATTGAAAATGGCTTGCAAATTGGAGAGGAATTGCATGTCAAGAACATGTTTTCGGGTTACAAGATTTATACAAAAAAGACTCAAAACACATATGAAGTTGTTGGTTAGGGAACAAAGCGAACTTAAATGACTTAAATCAAAACATTACAAAATCTTTTTCAAACTATCATTAACTCACTCTAAAAAACCTCAAGGAAGTCCTTAAATGACAAATAAAAAAAGACTTGATAAGATAGCTAAAATATCATATGATGAGATGTCATCAGTCATCTTGGTTGTGTCTTTATTTGGGTCTTTTGGTCCTTCTCTGAGGTGGGGGGAAACCTCAAGTCCCTTCTTTTAAGCCTACACTTACTGGTTTCTATGTCTAGTCTTTTTTTTCTACGTATTTCTGCACTTGGCCATTTCATATCAACATTTTAATTTGGATTTCATCCTGTAAAAATTTTGAGTTAAATAATTGTGAATTCAGGCAAGTACTAATATTCGAACTTGTTTTTGTCTGGTTTGGTTTCTCTCTAGAGGCATGTTGGTCAAGTTTAAATTAGATAATTCATTGAAATTTCTCCTATACCTTTTCATCATGGGGAAAGTTGGTTTAATACTCTCTTTGTCGGTCTCTTACCCAATATGGTTCATCACTATCTCTGGATCCACCCTAATCTCAATACCTACAAGAATTTATCTTATAATCTCCTATTTCGGTAGCTACCATTCATCGAAATATAGTTTGAAGCTATCTTCATGATTTCATTTAGAGTCTCATATGACCTCTTCACTAGCGAATCTGAAAAAGGATCGTCGTTTCAAACCAAGTACCATTTCACGTAATTTCACCGTCGAATTTAGGTATTTTACATGTAGATACCTCATCCTTAACACGATCCATGAACAAACAAAGGGTATCATTAAATCGATAGCTAAATCCGACCAAGCAGTTCAAATCCGATTAAGTGCCTCAAATATTTTCTTGAATTCTCCGATAATTTTGAGGACAATAAAAGTGCTACCATCTACAAAAAGAGAATGGGAAGACTTTTCACTTTCAATCACATTCTTCCATGGTAGGTACACCAAACAGTCTCAAGATGGAACCATTGTTGATATATACAAGAAGGAGATCTAGATTATTCCATTTTTATTATCTTTATTTTAAGGCTATGAATTTGTCCATCAATTTCATCCAATGTGTTTCTTCCTTGTAAATGACTTTGACGCTTCCGATCTTTATTTTGCACACAAGTGTTGCTACCTAAGATGGTGTATGGGGAGTGTTACTATTGATTACCTCCATAAGCCATTATCACCGAGAGTTTTGATCCAACCTCTAAGTTGGTGTACATAACTGATAAAGAGGATCTTACATATCCTTCTACAACAATTAAGTATTATGTCAATTTTATAAAAAAAAATCAATTGCATCGAACCACAAAGAACGCACTTAGTTATGATATTACTCAAATTCATATAAATTCTGAATTAAGTTCATAAAAGTTGTTTTGGTAGTAAGGCCACGAGTAAAGTTCACAAAGTTAGAAAATTGTGTTGAGATTAGATTTGGATAGTTTTTCATCATATGTTTCCTCTTAATTGATCATATACTATTTATACTTCAGATATAACTTCACCTATCCCTCAACATACACCTCCATTCCTGGATGACGACGTGAGATTCATTGAATCAACCGACTTCTCAGGCTCAGTGGCAAAATGACTTATTGTTTCAACGGAATACACTCAAATGCTTACTCGTGAAATAGACCTAACCATTATTTTCAGAGTTATAGCACCTATACATGACTTAAACCATATCTTTTAGATAATAAGATAATTCCTTGCTTACATCAAAAGTTTGGTTGTGGAATGCTCGTCGGCAAAAACATTAAGAACAGAGTTAAACCAAATATTACATTGAATTAATGCATAAATAATATACAACAAATCAAATTAAGAGTACTACATAGAATCCTAGTTACGTAGATCTAATCCCAACACAAATGAGCTTAGTTACCCATGAAGAGCATAACTAACAAGAGAAGGTTGATTGATATGTTGGAGAAACATCAACAAGCTTGAATCCAAGTCATAGTTACAAGTGATAACTCAAAATCATGATTACACAACCTATTTATAATGTTTTTGCAAATGTAAGTTCTCTAGGCGAGCACCAAATCGAACTTTCTTCAATGGAGGGAAAAGCCAACTATCTTCTGATATTTTCTGAAATCGCATTAGTTCACCAAGCAATCCAACTTTAGTAAATCTCCCTGGAACTCTCTATTTTGGCTCATTTTCACTTCAATGCAACTCTCTTAGCGAATCAAGTTTTTTTTCAAATGCCTTTGAAATGATCTGGATTGGCTTTCAACGAGTGTACTTGCATCATATTGCTTCGTTCCAGTCTAATCATGTCCAAAACCTACAAAAAGGCGTGGGAAATAGAACATAATAACTATCTGACATAATTTGTAATATAAAACTAGATTTTTGACCCGTGCTCCGCTCGGGTTTATTGTAAATGGATTGACATACGAATAATAAAATTCAATATATAATTGGTAACGGTGAAAAAAATAAGTTGTAAGGTCACGTGTTTCCATTTGCAAAGCTCTAAATATCAAAATATATGATTTTTGTGTTGTGTGTGAAATTTTTACACGGTTTAAGGGTTTTTTTTTTGTTGAGAGAAACACGTTTAGGGCTTGGTATATATAACCAAGTTTACATGGAAATTAGGGTAGCCGAGTTTGCATGGAAATTAGGGTATTCTATTTGTAAACGTATTAAATAAGTGTAGAAAATATTGTCAAAAAAAGGCAACAAGATAGGAATAACATAAATGCATGAAATTGGTGTCATCCATTTTTTTAGTATTAAACAAGTGTACAAAATATTTGGCATCAAAAGGGATCACTGATATGCTTATAGTTTCTAGAACAAACGTGCAACATCAAATAAGTGTAGAAAATATTTTCATATTCTCTTCAAATAAAAACAAAAGGCAAGAGGATATGAATGATATTGATGCGATGTATTTTTTAGATGAAATTTGTTAAGTTAAATAATTGCAAACCTAATAAAAAAATTAAATTAAACTGCTGCTGACCTAACAAAATTAATAAATAAGATTACTTTAAAAAAACAAGTCGCTATGGAAAATAACTTTATTTTGGCACTTGTAAATATGATAAGCAAGTGTCGCCCCGATACAAAATGGATGGAGGCTCGCTTAATAATTGGATTAGTCCCACAATTTCTGGATGACTCGACAACAAACCTAATTTTAAAGGTAATGCTTATAGATGTTGACTGGAATCTTGGGAAAGTCTTAGGTCTTCTAGAATACATGCGGCATTTATTTCAGGGATGCTGTTGCATAGTGTTGATGCGCTAAGTCATCCTTTAATTTCTCGACCTATTCTTGTACAAGTATCTTTTATAATGGGCTATGTATTCAAGCATATTTTGTAACTGTGTACATATCCACAACTTATCATGTCAATTGGTTCTCAAGTTAGGAATTTTAGGTCCATACTATTTACACTAGCGGAAAGACGTCATGTCCGTCTGTCCGCCTCTTTCTACTGTGTTAACGCATGTGATTATTTTATTATGTTTGCTTGTATAATTTTAATTAAAATTTTAAAATATTGATGGAAATTATTGATATATTGATTTGTAAACAAAATATTGTCAAGGCATATAATAAAATTATTTTTGAATCATAGTCACTTATAAACCAGCAAAATCAAATAAAATTCAAAAGAAAATTAATCGACTTTGATTAGTTGTAACATGAAAGGAAAAAAGAAAAAACTTACAGGTTAATTCTAAATTCTGATGCAGAGGGCTGACAGAGTTTGAGAAAAACTAAACAATGCGTGAGCAAACTATGAATTGTGAGAACCCTACTTATTAATATTTAATATAGGGTTAACAAAGTCCTAATCATTTTTTAGAGGATTTAAAGTCCAATCTTTAGCAATAGTTTTAGCTCACGTTTGTTACTAAACTTTTTTTAGAGGATTTAAAATCGAATCTTATATTTTGCTCACGTTTGTTACTAATCTTTATTTCAGAAGATTTAAAGTCAAATCTTTAACATTTTTTTTGCTCACGTTTGTTACTAATATTTATTTTAGCGTATTAAAGTTCAATCTTTAACATTATATTTTGCTCACGTTTGTTACTAATCTTTTTTTTCAGAAGATTTAAAGTTCAATCTTTAACATTATTTTTTACTAACATTTGTTACTAATATTTTTTTTAGTAGAGCATTTAAAGTTCAATCTTTAACATTATTATTTTTTGCTCACGTTTGTTACTAATCTTCTTTTTTTTAGAGGATTTAAAGTTCAATTTTTAACATTATTTTTTACTCACGTTTGTTACTAATTTTTTTAGAGGATATAAAGTCCAATCTTTACCATTATTTTTTGCTCACGTTTTTTAGAATTTATCAAAGGCTAAGGAAGAGTAACTTATATTAATAAAAAATTAAAACAAAATTGAAATATTGTTTTTTGTGGAAGTAATAATAAAATAATATGAAAATATTTGTGGAAGGGATATGAAAAATACTTGGCAATCTTTGTCGGTTGTATTGAGGGGAACAACCCAGATGTACAACATAAAATCAGCTGATAAAAAAGTAACATGAGTTTTTGTTTTGTGCTAGATTTTTGATTGTCTTGTTGTGGTGAACCAGAATCTGTTCCTCATTTGTTTTTAGGATGTGACACTTTCAGTTCGCTTTGGGGTCATGTGTTGCATTTGTTGGGTATTTCTTTGGTTCTTTCAGGTGACATTTGATATCATTTCACTCAATTTACTAATATGGCTGGCTTTCCTAGAGCCACTCATTCCTTCTTGATAATTATTTGGCTTGCTTCTGTTTCGGCTATTTATAAGGAAAGGAACAACCGTGTATTTCAAAAACACGGTATCAGATTCTTCTATTTTAGCTGAAAAAATTAAACTGAATTCTTTTTTGTGGCTGAAATTTAAATAGGCAACTTTTAGCTATAGTTACTGTTGTGAATCCCGGCTCGAACCTCACACCAATGAATAACAAGGATGTGTGGAGCAAAGGAAAGGAGTAACCACACTATCAATGTGAACACAAGCAGCAACAACAACAGACCTAAAAGGTACTAAGTGTAGAACTAAAGACAATGACACAAATACTAACAAAGCATAAAGAGGAGCTGAAGCAAGAGGTCTAGGGTTCACAAAGGGGGAACTTGAGGGTTGAGTACCTCTGTAGGGATAGTCTCTTGGGTTGGGATAAACATTGTAAACACCTTGGGTAGTGAGATTACATCATTGGAAGGATCATAAGCTTCCTCTAGTATAATCTCTTGTAGGTTCATATGAGGGTGTTGAGTCAAGCAAAGGGTAGAGATTAAGAACAAATTCTAATTTCTTGTAACCTTTTATAACATCTTTCATAGTGGATTGGAGAGCTGCTCTCTCCCCCAGAGTAGGTCATATGAACTGAACTGGGTTACCATCTCTTGTGTGTTTGTTTATCTCTTTAAGCTTTCATATCTCTTTATGCTTTGTTAGTGTTTGTGTCATTGTCTTTAGTTCTACACTTAGTACCTTTTAGGTCTGTTGTTGTTGTTGCTGCTTGTGTTCACATTGATAGTGTGGTTACTCCTTTCCTTTGCTCCACACATCCTTGTTATTCATTGGTGTGAGGTTCGAGCCGGGATTTACAACAATTGGCGCCCACCGTGGGGCAAATGAGTAAATTGGTTTAGTGAGTACCATGGGTTCAAAGTGGGACATCGAGAAGTTCACCGGAAGTAATGACTTTGGGTTATGGAAGGTGAAGATGCAAGCGATGTTGATGCAACAAAAGTGTGAGAAAGCTTTGAAGGGTGAAGGTGTGTTTCCGGTCACCATGACACAAGCGGAGAAGACCGAGATGGTGGACAAGGCTAGGAGTGCCATTGTCTTGTGCCTCGGGGACAAAGTTTGAGGGATGTCGCGAAGGAACCAACCGCGGCATCGATGTGGTCAAAGTTGGAGTCATTGTATATGACCAAATCTTTGGCACATAGGCAATTCCTTAAGCAAAAACTCTACTCATTCAAGATGGTGGAGTCAAAGACCGTGATGGAGCAATTAACGGAGTTCAACAAAATCCTTGATGATTTGGAGAACATTGAGGTGTAAATTGAGGACGAAGACAAAGCTATACTCTTGTTGTGTGCTCTACCTATATTGAAGTAGCAATAAACGTCACAAGAAAGGGGGGGTTTGAATTGTGACCCTTTTTAAAATTATTCCTGAAAACTTAAATCAAGTTTATATACTCAAGAGAATACTTGGTTAATGTTAGTTAAGAGAAATGAATAATCAATATATATATATATATATATATATATATATATATATATATATAAGGGACCAGAATATTCTGGAGATATATAATATAAGTATAATGAAAAATAATATTAAGCTGAATTATAAAGTTAGTTTTAGTAAGGACCAGAATGTTCTGGAGAAATATAAAGGCAAAATGATAAACAATATTATTTGCTGAATTTAAACTTTAGTTAAATATTATGCAGTTGTTTTATCTTGGACCAGAATGTTCTGGAGGCAGTTTAATTAACTTATAAAATTATAATTAATTTAGGACCAGAGAACTCTGGATTAATATGGTTGAGATTAATTTGGACCAGAATGTTCTGGAGATGAGTAAAAATAAATGCGTGTGTTAGTGTGTGTATATTGTGTAAATATAAAGAGATAGAGAGAAAGAAGAATAACACAGGAGAGTTATCCTGGTTCACCAAACTCGGCTACTTCCAGTCCCCACACCTCGTGTGAGATTATCCACTATAGTATACAGTTGGCAGAAACTTCTAACCAACACTATAAGGTCTTGATCACACCAGATCAGTCTGTAACCCCTGTATTATCAACCTCAGCAGGCTTCTACAATTCTTTGCTTTCGCACAAGAAAGGTTGGAACTTTCCTATCTCAAACTATTAAGCCCAATAGACTTGAGATCTAGATTACACTTTGTATGGTGATGGATTTTGGTAGAAAATGGAATCTCAAACAAAAGAGATTTTCGATGATATCTCAAACAAAAGAGATATTTTACAAATACAAACTCAAAAAGATGTTCTCAATTCAATGAGATAAAAATGATAAATATAGTGAAAGATTATGGAGTTTGCTTTGTGATTGTAGAAAGAGATGTTGAAGAGATTGATAGCCTTTTGCTTTTGAGAGATAAATTCTTTGTATTTCAAACTCTTGCATTTCTCCTTGGCTGACCTCTTCTATTTATAGAGCTGGAATCCCTTGGAAAGCAAGCTAACAAAGAGCTGTTGTGCTTCCAATTTGAATTCGAAAATAGGCTCCAAAAGAGACTTGGGGAGAAAGCATGCAGAGAATGTTTCTTCTGTACGCCCAGAACATTCTCTCTGTTCCAACCAAACTTGCACAAAGTTGTAGAGCACGTGCTTGCTAGCTGGTGATGAGTTGTGATCAGGCTTTTGAAACTTGTTGTCCACTTAATGACTTTTGATGATGTCACTTTGCTGATGTCATGTAACTTGGTGATCAAGATTGATCCTTTGGAATATTCTTTTCATGTTTATTCCTTAATGGATCGAAATTGCATATGAGGACCCAAAGAAGATTTTATTCTTTTCCTTTTCAGCACATGTGCAGGAGAAAGTATATTTAATTCCCTTTGTTTCTTTGTCCTTTAATGCATAAATAAGAGCTTTAATTTCTTTCCTCTTTAAGTGAGATAAAAAGAATATTTGCTTTGGTCTTGTTCTTTAATTATTGCACATCTTGACAATTACCCAAAAAGATCATATTTGTTCATTTCCATTTTTGGAACGATTTTGTTATCCCTTGTGAGGCCAAAACGTTCTCTTGTATTTGCCGAACATTCTCATGAAACATTTCTCACAAAATTCGTTAGTAGATAACAATATAAATAAAAGTAAATTTGTTTGTTATCTTTAAAACATCAATAAAGGATTTTGCTTTCAACAAAGATCATTTGAATCCTTTAAGGATACCATGCTCTATGGCAAAGAAGGCACTGTCACCTTGGAAGAAGTTCAAGCGGCTTTGAGAACCAAGGAGTTGACCAAGTCCAAGGACTTGAGAGCGGATGAAAACAGTGAAGGCCTTAGTGTCTCAAGAGGTGGTGGTAGAGGTAACCGAAGAAACTCAAAGGACGGTAACAACTCGAGGTATGAGTGCTTTAAGTGTCACAAGTTTGGTCACTTCAAGAGGGATTGTCCAGAGAACAATGACGACTCCGCACAAGTTGTGTCTGAGGAGTATGGGGATGCGGGTGCTTTGGTGGTGTGCTGTAATGAGGATGAAGGTGAGGTTTCTCACCTTGCTATTGATGCCTTGTAGAGCGGTGATCGTCTAGAGAGACGTTAAACACTCAACATCAGCCTGGAGATGTGGTGGTAAGAATACTCATGATCAACCTTTGAGGTGGAGTTGCAAGGCAAAAGGCATAGTGTGGGTACGCATTTAAAAGTTGAGGTAGAGAAAGCTCAACTTGAGGTGGAGTTAGTGACACCGGGAATGGTACGACTATGGAGGCCTTGGGTGTTATTCTCTAGTTGTGAGCATGTGAATTCTTCAAGAGGACGGAAGGCATTTCGGGGGTTGAAGAATGTTTGACATGACTTGTGGGATTACCGGAAAAGACCAAGGGTAATTGGAGGCAAGTGAATCTTCGGGAGGACGGGTCTGATCACTCCGGGGGCCGAAGAGGTTATGGTGTAGTCTTGTGGAACTACCTAAAATCCTAGTGTAGTTGGATGCAAGGATCTTCAAGAGAGAGGAAGACATTCCGAGGATTGAAGAGGCAAAGGGTGGAAGTTTGTGGAGCTACTTAGAGTAGTTGGATGCAAGGAAAGCAGAGGAGAGAGCAGCATGGTGGTTGATGGTTAAACTAGCATCATCACCAATTAGAAGTCAAGGTGGAGAATGTTGAAAATTGGTTTCAAATTGTGAATGCAGAAAGCCCAGAAATCGTGACACGATTTGGGCATCGTGGCACGATTTGGCTTGGCAGTGAGCATGTTTCTGAGATGGAAAATCATGACACGATTTGGGAAATCGTGACACGATTCAACAACTTCCTCAACAAGTTTACCTGAAAGGGACTAGTCACAACGGCTGGATAAGCAGAATCGTGACACGATTTGACCAAATCGTGACACGATTTTGGACGTTTGTGACAAGTATATAAGTGTTTTCTGCAGTTTTTGAAGAGGAGCTGAAGCAAGAGGTCTAGGGTTCACAAAGGGGGGAACTTGAGGGTTGAGTACCTTTGTAGGGATAGTCTCTTGGGTTGGGATAAACATTGTAAACACATTGGGTAGTGAGATTACAACATTGGAAGGATCATAAGCTTTCTCTAGTATAATCTCTTGTAGGTTCATATGAGTGTGCTGAGTCAAGCAAAGGGTAGAGATTAAGAACAAAGTATAATTTCTTGTAACCTTTTGTAACATCTTTCATAGTGGATTGGAGAGCTGCTCTCTCCCCCAGAGTAGGTCATATGGACTGAACTGGGTTACCATCTCTTGTGTGTTTGTTTATCTCTTTAAGCTTCCATATCTCTTTATGCTTTGTTAGTGTTTGTGTCATTGTCTTTAGTTCTACATTTAGTACCATTTAGGTCTGTTGTTGTTGTTGCTTGTGTTCACATTGATAGTGTGGTTACTCCTTTCCTTTGCTCCACACATCCTTGTTATGCATTGGTGTGAGGTTCGAGCCGGGATTCACAACAGTTACCATCATTGGTGGAAGCATCCACTTCTTTGTATGGGAGTTCATGTGTAATTTAGCTTTTTGATAATGCTTTCAGCTCTCAAGTACCTAATTGTTGTAAATACTTTTTGGTTGGTTTTTCTTTTACATGTCTTGTGCAAGGTAACCCAACTTTGTTTAAAGTATATCTCATTTTTGTTTGTTAAAAAAAAATGAACTTTGATAATCATTTAAATAATTATATGAGATTTTACTAAAGTTAATCGATCAATTGAATGAACTAAAGGGGTAAAAACCATATATTAATCTAAGGCATTTAACATTAGTGCTAATTTTATAAATGGCTTCTTGAAACTCTAAAGGCTAAAAACTATTTAATTGAAGTTAAAAAGCATTGAGGAAATTTTTACTTTTTTTTTAGGGGAGGAATTTTTAACTTATAAAGCCATAAAAAATTTCTATTTATTACATGGAGATAAAAAATATAACTCAAATTCTCAAGCTTATTTATACTTTTATCATCTTTCTTTCACTATTTTTTGTTGAAATCAATGGTGGTATGTCATCTTTCACACCGTTTTCATATTTTCAAATTTATCTTATATACAATATTAAATCAACTTTTAAAAATATTCATTTTTTCTTATCTGACAATGCAGCTCCGACACCGTGTGTTACTGTAAAGGATTGTCCCAAGACGTTTTTTCCTATAGGTTATAAGTGCATTAAAAATCGTTGTATACTGGTTATATAATGTAACAATAAACTTTTTTTTTTTGTTACTGTAACAATATACATATGATGTATGTATTTAATCTTTATTTGTTACTGTAACAATATACATATGATGTATGTTATTTAGATCTTTAATATATTGATAATGCATAAAAGTTAAGATTAAATTTTTTTTTTATCAATATTCAATTTTTTTTTAACAAGTTAAAATGAGATGAATTAAAAATGCAGATTAAAACCTAGTAGATAATGTTTCTTAAGAAACGTCAGCTTGATGAGTTAGGATTCTTAACATTTATTAAAATAAATAGAGAGACCTATTATGATGCATTAATCATATCCTGTTTAAATATCATGTTTGATGCACCAATGTGATAGGATAAAATAAACCATTTTCCTATCCTATCCCGACTTTCCTTTGTAATTTCTATCCTGAGTATAAGCTGGGTTAGAAATTATTCTGATGGATTAGAAGATCATTCCTTATTTATTATCTTGATATTCTGCCGTTTTTAGAATATTGTCATTTTAAAAATAATGGTAGCATGTATTTTTCTATTATAATTAATAACATTCCATTTCTATAATATTTAATTAATTATGAGAGCAATTTTTTCATTTAATTATAATGATATCATGTTTGTTATCTTGTCCGCGTCAAACACATGATAGGATTAATGTTTATCATGTTCTTATCATATCATATCTCTGTCCAGCTTTATATCATATTCTGTCTCTATCCTATCATGACCATCAAACGGGCCCGAAAAGATTAATGTTTATCATGTTCTTATCATATCCTATCTCTATCCAGCTTTATATCATATCTTGTCTCTATCCTATCGTGACCATCAAACAGACCCTTAATAGTTTTATGTATAAATAACCAATATGATTCTTAAAAATATATGCACTCATATCCTATATACACTATAAAAATATAATAATAGGTCTCTCTATTTATTTTAATAAATGTTAAGAATCCTAACTCATCAAGCTGACGTTTCTTAATTTTTCCATGAAAAGATTGACGGGTATGCTAATGAAGTACTACCCAAAGATAGTCCAAGGATAACGATTACTTACAAAAATATATGTTGTGATGTTACACTAAAGTCATACATCCATATTACCCCTATAACAGGTTTTCAATTGGTGTTTTCGTAGGATGTTTAGTAGGAGTATGTATGATTTAAAAATTGTTTTGGTCAGAGTGTCTAATTTAATGTAAATATATATCAGATAAGTTATGAATGTTTGTAATATATTATATTATTTACATTAATTTTTAATATAATGTTTATAAAAAACGGTATTTTTAAATCCAAAAATACATAATATATGCATAAATCTATTTAAACTTTTTAATTTATTAGTTTCTATAACTATTTTGGTAATCGATACCATGTAATTTTTTTTAATGCAAGTACGAACCTAATGATTAGTGCATTAGCAAGAGAGTAATACAAGAATTAGATAAGATACTTAGGTGTTGGTATGCTACTAAATTACAGTTAAGAATAGACTGTGACTATATAGTTTGGTCATGATATGTTTAGAGATAATATGATAAGATAAGTCTTGTCTTTCGAGGATAAAAATTATGTTGGATGTGATTTTTCTGAGAGGAAATTCTACACAACGACAAGATAAGTTACAAACTTTAGCTTGATATGATAGGATTTTAGTCAGATTATGTATGAGAATATTTCAGGAGTACTCACCCTAACCATTCCGTAAAATTAACTTAAATAACTTGTATGATTTCGCTATAATTGCTTATAAATGAATTTGAATATGATATATTTATAATATGAATGATCAATCCTAGAATGACTACAGACCAATAGTATCATTGAATCATGTGAGCTTTACAAGCATGGGGGATTTTTCAGTTGTTTTGAATTCTCCTTGTTTTGAGTCTTGTTTTGAAATAGTTGTTCTAAAGTATCAGCTTTTAATAGTATTTAAAAAGTAATAATAAAAACAAGAAAAGGTCTGAGTTCTATGATGAATCCGTGAGATACACAAACCATTTAAATATTTCTCTAAACCCAAATCGGTTTCTTTGTGAATATTTCTCTCTTGGAGATACACAAAGATGTTTTTCTCTAACAAAAAGTGGCTCTGAGTTTTCCCATGTAAAAAGAAACACCAAGTGAGTAAGAAAAAAAATTCTCACCTAGGTTATATGAAATAACGGTGCCATTTTAGTCGTATGTTTATTAATTAACAAGGTTAGAATTTTTCCTCATAGTGTTGTTTACACAGTAGATATAAGAAGTTGGACTTCACACACACCCACTTGGAATAGTTGTTGGGTTGAAAATAATCATGAATAGCTCAAGATGATGTCGCCTTAAATATAAATTTTGAAAATTTTCTTGAAAAAAGTACATATGCTAAATATTGTTGCTAGTCTTGATTGTTTTTATTGCTTGAGGACAAGCAAAGATTCAAACATGGGGAAAGTTGATATGTCTTAATTTAGTGTGTTTTTAGCATTTGAATTCAATCATATTTTTAGAGCTTTGGTCTTATTTATAACTATTTTACTACAATATTTGTTTTAATTTTTAGGACAAATAATGAAGAAAAAGGAAGAATTTTTAAGACCAGAAAAATGAGCACGACTGTGTGCATATGCAGAGAAAAGAAAGAAGATAGGGCAGAAAGTTAAGCACGGCTTGTGCACCCTTCAGGCATAATCGTGCACCTTCTGAATACAGGAATCTAAAAAGTTGGGAAAGAAGCCTGTAGCATGACCCCTAAGCACGATCGTGCGTCATGTGCAGTCAGAAAATGGTTGTTACAAACTTTTCCAATTCTCTATTTTAAAGCTTGTAAATCTAATTTAATGTCTTTTCTATGGTTTTAAACTATAAATAGGCCTCATATCAGACTTTAAAGCATATTTGAACACTTGTATTCTTACTCTAAAGTTGAAAGTAAAGTTTTTCAATGTTCTAAGTTTCTCGTTCTTATTTTTCTGAACTTTATATTGTTTTTTACATTTCTGCTCTTCATATTCTTGCTATTTACATTACAAGTTTTTTATTTTTATCCCTTTTAATTTCGTGTCTTTACATTTTAACCCCTTGTCTACTATGATCATGAGTGACTAGCTCTTCTAGTTTTAGGATTGTGGGAATAATCAAATGATTTGATCCATATACAAACCCAATTCTAAACTCTATTTTATATGAAATTGTTTTCTAATCTATTCTCATCGTTTTTCAATTTGATATCTAATATTAAACGAAGAACCGAAAAGTGAAGTTTAATATTGATATTGAATAAAATTTTAAATATCAAACAAATAACCGAGATGTCAAGTTTGATATTGGAACAAATGAGATTATACAAGTCTCTCAAAAAATATACAAAGATAGGTTTGATTGCTTTTGGGATAATAAGGTTGTGATCAATGGGTCTCAATTATAATCAACCATGAGAATAGGTTTGATTATTGTTTAGATGCGTTCATGTATTTTGAGAGGAAACATGATATATCAATTGAATGTCTTGTCCTTAAAAACATTTCATTATTGAATAGAGAAATAGATAGGACATGTAATAGATTAAACATTAAAATGAAAACCTCAATCTCATGACGCTTTTTTTTAATATCTGAATTTTAAACCAAACAAACTTATTCCTTTTCAGTTGATCAAAACGGAGAAATAGACTAGTAATCACATAAAACTCCATGTGGATTGACACTCTTTTTATTATTCAATAGAATCGTAGAATTTCGGAAACATGTCCGTGTTGCATATGATAGAAGGTAAATTAGGGGTGTTTATCTAATTAGAATATCAAATGTGCCTTGTGATGCATGTGCATTCTAAATTTTGCTTAAAAATTTACATAATTTTATATTTCATTTATTTATGAAACTAGCTAATAATAATAATAATAATAATAATAATAATAATAATAATAATAATAATAATAATAATGTGACATTATTGTTTGCGATATATCCTATGAGCAATCGAAGATATGAATACTTGCATGCTATGATATTACAATTTTGAACTCTTAATAAAAATTGAAATGGATAGAGAAACATAAATCAAATTTTAAAGTAATTATAAAAATACAATTTGTATGGTCTACCCATAACATTATATGCTTTGAGGTAATTACTTTTAAACTTTTTTTTTATAAGCAAGGAGGGAGGATAGGTATCAAGAGGCATCATCGATATTCCAACTAGATTGGCATTCCGAGAGACCTCCATCCTATGCTGCCAAACTCAAAAACCCTTATTTCTTTAAGTGTAACCAAAAACCCTTATTTATTATACAACTTAAGCTTACAAAAAAAATTAATGCACTTATGAATTATGGGTAAAATCTTTGGTGGACAATCAGCATCAGTAGAACAGGGAATGCGATCTGCATTGTCAAATAAGAAAAATAATTTATTTTACTAAAATGAGATATAATATAGTTTATAAGATAAATTAGAAAATGTTGGGAAAAATGACATACCACCATTTATTACAACAAAAAATAGAGAAATAAATATAATAAAAGCATAAAGAAACTTGAGAATTTGAGCCATATGTTTCCTCCTATGCATTTAATAAATAGACTTTTTTTTGATCTATTTATAAGTTCAAAAATTTTGCTTTGTAAACTTCAATCAGATGGTTGTTAGCACTTAGAAATTGCAAGAAAACATTTATAAAATTAAATTTAATGTTAAATGTCTCAAATCAATTACCCCTTTATTGCACTCAATTGATCAATTAACCTTAGTAAAGATCTCTGAAAAAATATTGATGATAATCAGTGTTTATTAGTAATATTTTACTTATATTTTATCCTTTCGTAATAGCTATGAGAAAAATATGAAAATATAAACAATAGTAATCGATGATAAAATAAATTAGTTGTATAAATAACGCATAAAAAATGTGATAGCACATTTATTTATAAATTAAAGGGTTAAATCAATTTATGTCCCTCTAAATTATATGGTTTCAATTTTAAAACTTTTTTTTTTTTTTTTTACAAAAGTTCATATTTCGTGTTCCAAATATATTATTTTTACGACATATAATTGAAAAGACATTAATATTATTAGGTTCATATTAGGTTTATGACACATTTAATGAAGATATTTCTTGCTTGGTTTGGACTCAAAAGAGTCGGTATAGCTGCTGCTCTCGTTGTAGGGGCATTTGGTTCTTGAATCACTCCGTGTTGACAATTGATTCATACACCATTCCCGGGTATCCCAATATGAACTCGAAAGAGTCGTCAATGTTTGTTGTCGTTGTTGCAGGGAGTTGATGGTATGTGATCTGATTTGTGTTGACGATCGATTCATCCGCCAAACTTTAGACATGCTCTTAATTGTTAGAATTATTTAGGGTTGGATCGACTATGGAGAATTATTTTTTTGCCCGTTAGGGTTAGATCGACTTTTAGATTTTTATTTTGCCTGTTAAGGTTGTTTACTGGGTCAGGTTTTATGTCCTCCAGTTTTTATGCAAGTTTTCCTTTTTTTATAATACATATGAGCAATTGGCAACAAATAAGCGTAGGGTTCCAACCTAGTTGGACACGAACCTTTTTGATGTCATTTTGCGTTTGACTTATAAAAAAAATGTAACTATTTAATCTTTAAAAATTATTGGTATATCTATAAACTCATATTGAAGATTAACTTATTAAATTTAAGATTACAAGTTGAATTATTGAATTATTGATATTTTATTGCCTTATCAAAGATATGTCATAAAAAAAGTTGTTGTAAACATGAAACATGAACTTTTAGTTTGTAAAAAAAGAGGGGCTAAAATTAAAAATAGAAAATTTAGAGGGTCCGATAAAAATTGAAGAAACTTTTTGAGATACTAAAACAAAAAGATGGTAATTTTATAGGGACTAAAAATATTTATCCCTAAAATAAATGTACCATAAAATGATTTCTTGACAATTTTGTTTTAAAATTTTATATATTTATGGGAAAATCAAGTCTAACATATATTAAAGATAATGTTGAACTAAAGTTTAAAGAGAGAGACACTCCTCACCAACAAACCAGTTTTGTAAGGATAATTTAGGCCAAATATAAAAACATCAAAAGATATCAGAGTTGTACATCAATTTGGATCACCCACCATTTATATCCATGCCCCAAACTCAATAGGATTGGGTTGACGGAGTATATTGGAAAAAAATCCTACATATTTTAAAGCTAAGACTTAACTAAAGTTTATAAAGAGAGGCATCTTTCACCTTACATGTTTGTATAGTTTGTAAAAAAAAAAAAAAAAATCAAGTTTGTACGTTGTAAGGAAGTGTTAGACACAACATAAATTCTTGATGTGGATCTAAATAGCCTAATCTATTACTTGTTAGAGTGGTAGGTCAGGTAACAACATGGTAAGTACACGCCATGCTCAAATATGTGATCCAACAAAGAACAACCATGTTAGAAATTGTAACACCATTCAATCAAAATTAAAATTAAATTGTTCCCTGTATGGAAAAGTTAGAGTAAACTATAGAATCAAATGGAAAAGTCTCATCAGTTCTCCAAAATAGGAAATGCATATAAACTTCTATCATAGTTTCTAGGACTAATCATAGTTTCTTCAATCACATTGAATAATGATATAAACTTCTATCATGAAAAACAAATTATCATTGTGGGATGCAATTATATCTCAATGGTCTCCCAAAAAGAGGAAATAAAAAACAAACATCTTTTGTGACCGCGGAGTTACCAATTCATTCCTATTAGAATTAAGGGTTAATTAAGTTTTTAGTCCCTATAAATATCTGCAGTTTTGTTTTTAATCCCTATAAATGTGAGAATTTTAATGATCTAATATAAACCTAAAACAACAAGCATTGGTATAACGACTGGGACACATTTCTTTGACACCAGGACTTGCCATTGAACATTAACTACTTTGGTTTGATTGACGATTGATTAACTCTATAAAATAGTCCTCATATAAACCTAAATAGTCCTCATATATTCCTTCCATAAACCCTACTTTTCCCTCGTAAACCTCATGTTATGGTATGCACGAACTCGACATATACCATAATTGTTCACCATTTGTCTCTTTGTTTTTGTTCCTCATTTTATTGTCAGTGATTTAGAGTTTTAATCGCATTATTATAATTTTAATTGTTCGCAATTGCTTATTTTTACTGTTGTTAATTATGTTTATGTATCTTAATCATCGATGTCTAGACAAGATTTTGTTGTTGAATTATCTCATTATCTTTATCTTATTTGATTTCTTTGCTATGTCTTTCTCTATTAAACTTTTAATATTGTGATTTTTTTTTTATTGCTTTAGAGTTTCATAGTTCGGGGAAGTGGAGATACTATAGAACAAAAACTTTATTGTTGTGAGTATAAATTTGCTATTGTTTTTTAATCTGTTCTACAAGGGGTGCTCCTTTTAAACCCATTATACTAGTGTATACATTACAAAATAATATGTTGCAAGTAGATTATGTGATTTCATAAAAAAATTCAAGTTCGGGGTATCGAAGGCTTTTGAAATGTCTATCTTAAGTGTCAAGTTACCTCCATAAGTCTTGTTATGCAAGAGACTGGCTTCCTTTGAGGTCAAACAAATATAGTCTATGATACGTCTTCCATGAATTAAACCTTTTTGCTCATCAGAAATGATAAAAAGCATCACAGTTGCTGATGTATCTGCAATGACTTTTGAAATAATTTTGAATTTGAAATTTGCCATAACAATGAGCCTGCATTGATTAACAATATCAACAATTGGAAATTTGGGTATAAACATGATAACCGACAAATATGTTGGTTATCATGTTGCACTAGGCTCCCATAGTGAACAAGTAATTGAGTGATTGCATTTCCTATAATATTTAATCAGTGATCATTTTAGGATTTTATAGTTTTAGTTGTTTTTAGTGTTATTTAGTCATTTTAAACTAGTAATGCTTGTCATGGATGTTTGATGATGTCGGTTAAGGAATGACTCTAAAGATGTGGGAAGCTAGTCGGGTCTACAGATTGTACAAACACGTGGGGCCAAGTCTGCCCATTGCTTAATGACGAAGAATATGAGGTAACCCCAATGAGTGGAATCCTAGGAATATACCAAGGAGTTTGTACGATATGATAAGAATAGCTCATGTGCAAAATTACCAAAGAGTACAACTTGTAGTGCTTGGCCTTGTACTATAGATGGACAACCATTTATTTCTGTCAAGGGTCCAAAAATTGTGAGAGAATTGGAAAGATCAGGTTACAATTATGGTTAGCAGCTTTAGAGTTCTTAATGACAGATCATCTTACGTTATTCTTAGCATGTTTTTTCAGTCATTTTCAGTAGGTTTTAGCAGCAAAAAGGAGAAGTATTAGAAAGATTGCCTTTGATTTTGGGACTTTTGTAATGTTTTCTATATTTGAGTATGTAATTCTAGATTTTCCAAAACATAGCAATTTTATGGGTTTTGAAGTAATTCACGAAGAAATCATGCAAATCGGCAAATCAAGAACATCTGAAGAATTGTGAAGACTTTGGGAATACCAAGAATGATATTCAAGAGGCCTCAAGAGACTTTACAGTGAGAAGAATTTTGTTCCCAAATTCCGAGGCAAGCTATTTGAAGACGAAGACCTAAAAACGACGAAAATCGGAGAAATTTACCAAGGAAGCAAAACCATATGCTTTGGGAATCTTGCATGTGCCTTGGGCATTGCTTATGTGTCTTGGGCACTGCTCATGCGCCTTAGGCATTTGAAAATGCCAGGGGTGCATGCATAATCTTATGCATTTTTGTGGGCTTAGCCCGCGTTTTTAGCTTAAATCCAGTTAGAAACTCTCACTATAAATACCAGACTTTCTCATTCAGAATTGTGGCAGTTCAAGAGGAAGGCAACTTTGGAGCTTTAGGAGAGTTTCTATCTTCTCCTTGATTTTCTATGGTATGATTTTATCTTTAGTAATTTGTTTTTAGTTACCATTGGTAACTAAATATTTTCTTTTTAGGTTAGAGTTCTAAGATGAACCTCTACTTATTTTTGTTAGATATTTTTTTAATTTAATGTCAATATATATTATTTGTCTTTTATTCATTAATTAGTTTTATTTAGGAATTATTTATTTCAAAGGAGCGTAACCATATATTAGGTACTTAGGTTGTGACAAAGCTTAATTTTTTTATTACCATCTTGCTGCTTATATCGTGATATTTATAGCATTATGCTGATAACTATCTATCTAGGAAGTAATTATTTATTAACTAGCGAAAGATACCAAAAAGAGTTGACCCTAGTAGTAAGTACTTAGGATGTGACATTAATAAGATTGAGTAGTAACTCTGCTAAACCTAGGATGTAACTAGTTAGTAATTAAGGAAACAAACGACTCTGGGGAATAAACCTAAATATAATCATTCTCTTAAACCCTTAGTAAGGTAGACGTAGATTAGGGATGGTCGTTTGTAGAACTACCAAGTAAGTGAGAGAGAGTCTGCTATGAGTGTCCTAAGATTCATAGATGGGCTAAACTAATGGAACATTGGCCTTCATAGCCTTGGAAAAAACTGGAATGCTAATTTAAGTTTATGCTTTCAATTACCTTAGAGACGGTAAGACCCCACGCGTAAGGATAATCGTGTGATCAGCAGGTGCAACCAAACTTAGGAGGGATAAACCTAGATAACCGAGATTTATAGACCCCGCACATAAGGATCACTGTGTGATCAGCAGGTGCAGCTTCCAACCTTCTAGGTTAGTCACGTCCCAACGGCCTCATCACATGTTTAATCTATCTAAGACAAATATGCGACATTATTGTTATTTAATATCCAACAATATAAATAGGGGGATTTGAAGAATCCTAACCGTTGATTACTTTTCTGCAACCAAAAATAGGAAAACTGGTATGTTGCAAACAGATAAAAATTTCAACATCTATCTTTTATTATACCGCCAAACCAAAAATAAGTAACATGAATTGTTAGGAAGAAACAACAATCTCTGTTGATACGATACTCTACTTATCACTTTATTACTTGCTAAACGATTTGATACACTTGTTTAATCCGCACATCAGTTCTCATTCCTAATTCCACAAAAAAGTCTTACCCTTTTCTTCTCACCAATAATTTGAATCTTACGACAACTGTCATATTCATATCCATTGAAACCTTAGGAAAGTGGCCAAATGAACGTCGAAACATATATTTATTTTTCGCATAATCAGTGCAAATCGGTGTTCCTACCCCACTTGCAATGACAAACAATATTTTTGGCCTCCAATACTCTTGAGGAAGGCCATATTCTTCACCCAAACCTGAGCTGAAGTATTGTGTTGCAAGCTAGGGTTAAAATGACGTACCCAGACAAAAAGTTTCATCATACATGGGTTTAAACTCCATGGTCCAATAGATAAAAGCTTATGATGAGCATCTTCAAGAGTTGAAAAGGATAACTCCTATAACCCCTTCCCTAAAAAAGTGACACCCCATATTCCGAGATCTTTCCAGTGTACCTTTAGCTTTTCACGCAAGGTATCAACCATCAAAGAAGGTGACCCTTTTGGCCAAACAACTCTTCCATGCAAGTTGTGTTTGCATGATACTACTCTAGCTAACTATTCATTATATGTGATAGTTATTGAGATATGATCGCCTTTAACAACCAGTTATGGAAGCTAACTCGGGAACATCGCAAATTGAGTTAAACGCCTATGCGAATGTACATTGGGGTTTTGGGGTAGGCTTTTTTGATACAGTTCCTTTAGGTTTTGGGATAGATCAAGGGCGGAGCCACCCCTCAACTAGCCTAGGCACCAGCTCAGGCTCAGCTTCAACTTTCTTTGTAGGAAGCTCAGCCATTACTAGAACGTTTCAAATTTCCTGCGGATTTACCTGCAGATTGAGGTGTAAATTCCGCAGGAAACACGTTTCCTACGGATTTTGCCAAGGATTTAGGTTCCCATGTAAATGTAATACCTTCTTGGGTAATTGTTTCCTTAGGATTTTAGGATCTGCAGGAAAGGTATATCGGTAGGAAATATGCAATTATCCGCATGAAGGAAGTAACATTATATGATGAGTATGACGGTGATTGAATATAGGCATACCTATTCGTTTGAGAAGCCTTCCATGGTGAATATGACGGTGATTGTTGGTTTTTAGCGGTGGTAGGTTTAGATTTCTAAGTGGGAAGGTAAGCTAACGTGAACAGTAGTGAATTCGCTAATTAGATCGTCAGACCAAGTTTTTTTTTTTTTTTACAAACAATCCAAACCAAAGGCATATAAAGACCATCATATCAACAATGTTGTTCACGTGAATCGCATAATCAAATAATTTACTACTCTAATTATTCAATCTGGTTCACCAAGGGCAAAAATCACATGATGTTTGTTTACACAAGAATACAACCAGAAGCACAAAGTACCATGGAATTTTCTTTATCTACTCACTCAAACATACATGAGAGATAAAGTTGTGTTTCCCTAGCATACCTATTCGTTTTAAACGGAAAATTAAATGGATGTGGGTGAAACACCCATATATATAATAACAAGATATTATTTATATATACATATTATTTTTCTTATCTTCTATGTTTATAACCAAAAATGAACTAATTTGTTTGAAATAAAATTAAAAAGTAATAAATATAATATGGTGCACATAAATATATTTTTCTCCAAATTATATGGTATTCTAGCAATTTCATATAGATTAAGAAATGTAGTTAATGTTGTATAGAAAATAGTAATTGTGACTTGTTTTACAAAAATATATTTTATTAATAGTTTGGAAAATATAAATTAAAAGAATTAACAAAGCATAAAGTAAAAAATAGTAAGGGGCATAATACTCCATCTATTTCAAAATATTTGTCACTTTTGATGAAATTACATACCAAGAAATTAAATAAATTTTGTCATTTTTGATGAAATTCTGTGTTTTTTCTATAATATCTTTGCCATTTATTTGATGAAATTATCTCTCTACAATAAATAGTTAAGAGTATTATTGATAAATTAATACTTACTGTTATGTTGAAGCTTGAAAATGACAAGTAAAATGAAACAAAATTATTCTCCAAAAGCGACGTGTATTATGAAACAGAGGGAGTAAGAAAATAATCATTAATGATCCCTTGTTATTATAAAGTGACATACAATTTAGAACAAATAAATTTTGCTAGAAGGTTATATAATTTGAGTATTGTTTAGGATTGTTCCTTCAACTAATTTTTCGCTTGTTGTTTTTACTTTGTTGTTTCCCTTGATGTAAAATAAATTAATTTAATGTTTCATTTAAATTTCTTTGTGCATTTTACGATAAAATATCATAACATCTCATGGTAGGAGTTATAATAAATTAATTATTTAAACTCAAGTGTTTCAAGTTCATTAATGTATTTCTATGTGTATAAAATTTATAGTATTACTCTCTAGAGTAGAGTTCGAGTTAAGATCATCTTCATTTATCATGCTCTCTATTTCTACCATTTAGACAGATAAAGACACAAAAATTAAAAAATAAAAAATAATGATAGTGGGACTAATTTAATGGTAGAATCCACTATTTATTCTATGTGTCCATCTCTCTCTAAATTGCATATTCCATTTATTTTGCTAAATGAAGGATTTTTATCCGTTCGAGTTAAGATCATCTCCACATCATCATTTCTTAAAAAGGTTATAGATATCACCATTTTGTGTATAAATGCTCAATTAGTATCCCTCGTTTTGAATATGTATACATGTATATGCTTTATACACTCCAAAAATATTTTAAAATGATTGTCCATTTCTTTTAATATATATTTAGAATCCTAACTCTCAAATCTCAATATGTATGGTAGTTCTTGAATAAATTTTATGAATTATAAACATAATAAAGATCCTATGAAGTAATAACTAGAGTGTAGATGCATCACAAGGAAAATTTGACTTCCCCACAAAAGTTTACTCTCCAAATTTGTTTCTTATCAATTTTAGCACCATAATAAATTTATTGATAAATAGAATACAAAAATACAACAAAGAGTTTAGACAACTGCCTCATTAAAAACCTTACCGACTAAACCAAATGAGATGAAACATAACGAAGGAAAAAAGAGTGCAGTTTTATAACATAACTAGCAAACAACAATTAGAAAACCATAATTTACTAATTTATATATTGCAAATTTAAATAACATATATCATATGTGTATTGTTACATTATCTAATGAGGACACAAACCTTATACATACACTTAAAATATGGAGGGGGAACCGCCACAGGACAATCTGCGGTAGTCTCGCAGGGAATTGCTACATTGTAAAATATAAAAAGAAAAAATATATTACTTAAAGGTGATATAACAGTGTTATAAAATAAATTTGAAAATTCAAAAATGCTCTGAAAAATAACATACACCCATTGGTTACAACAAGAAATTGAGAAAGCAATACAATGACAGCAAAAACAAACACCAGTATCCGAGGCATTATTTTCCTATCTTGCATGTAATAAATATAATATTTTTACCACGTACGTTTATACGTAAAATTTTTCATTCTTTGCCTCTAATTAATATGTCATGTGTAGTTTTTAGCTGACTCAGTTAACCCCTTAACCTTTCGCAAAACGATCATCAAAGTTCTTTATTTTTTTTAATAGAATTAATTAATTTTTAAATTATCTTTTAGCTTTTTGTAATAGATAGGGAAAAACACAAAAGAGACGCAACAATAATCAATATAAAAAAAATATCAATTGTATAATTAATGCATCAAGAGGTAACAAAATATTTATTTATAAATTAATGTATATACTTCATCATTAAATAATGGGGTCAAAATGTTCATAATCAAAATAAACTTGTAGACATGTAAATAACATGTCATGATTCTAGAATCTTGACGTTATCCAGATTCGACTCAAAACAATGAAGGGTTAATGAACTACTTATATATTCTTCAGTCTTTCAATATACAATATATTATGTACAAACATCACCCCAAAAATAAATTGAGTATACAACTCAATATAGTAGAGTTGAAATAAAAAGTTAGAAGTTTCTAGCCATGCATGTTGGTGTGCTAAGCATGAAAAATCATCTCTACAAAATTATCCATTACTTTCAGAGATTAAAATAAGAAATATTATATTAACCTTAACCTCAATGTCTAGGCCACTAAGCGTTTAAACTCAGCGACTTCAATATATATATACAAATAATATGTCATAGGATATAGACTACCATTTCAAATAAGCAACTTATTTTGATAATTCTGAACATAATTAGCTAAGTAAGTGATGCCCCTCTTGTTGAATCAATGAGTTTTATAATAATGACTTTAAGATTTTGATAATAATATGTATAGAAGAACAATTAGGTACTTTAAAGTAACATTTTAGCTCTGAAAACAGATTGCTCTAAACGATGAAGAACAACTTTGATGCTCAAGTAAGGCTCTAACAACAAAGCTCTTATCTCAATATGGTAAACAAAAATTCAAAGCTCGTATCAAACATCAAGTTATGAAGATAAATTCTGATATAAAGACAAAAATCTGAATGGTCAATGATTTGAAGAACATCTGACCAATTTTCTCTTCTTCTAAAGAAACGTTATTGTCCATGTTCGGTAGTAAGTCTTATTCTTGCTGAATAAAAAATAAGATATGTTGTAGAAATAGACAACCCTATATGAAGATATAGTGGATGCAAAAAAATCATTATAAAAGAAGCCAAGAAATTCTCAATTATTGTTCAACAAAATTATCCCAAATAGGCAAATATTTCAAATATGAAGAAAGCTCTTGATGCAGTGACAATATCTTCAAACAACGCAACTATTCATATCTCTTATAAAAGAACCATGAGTGATTGAAAAAAAATAGAAAACTACATGCTTTTAATTGTGCCAAAACACTGATAAAATTTCTAGCGTAAAAACACTTAGAATTTTTTTTACCAACTTTTACCTTAGAATTTAGTAAGTGTTTGCAAAGATTTTGTGCTTAATTTAGTTTACCACTCTTTGAGTCTGAAGTGTAAGAAACTTCAAATTCTTGTAAACTCTAAATCATGTTGGATTGTAGAAAGTCCTCAACGAGAGGTAATGTGTGTTGGAACAAAGGGTGTTTAACAATACCATTTTTAGTGTTGATGATAACAAGGTATTAAAAATTGTCAATTGGATATGCTAATATTTGTTTAAGTGTGCAGGATCTTAGTCAAAGATTTTATCTTAGAAAGTATTATGTAAGAACAAATGAAGAGCAAAATCCTTAGGATTGTTGAAAATGATTCTGAAGACTTAGAGAGCCTAAAGAATCATCAAAAGCTGTTTCGAGAGGTTCTGAAGTCTCATCTTCTGCCAGAGGAGCAACAACTTAATGAGGTTCTTTGTGCATGTCCTGTTCTTTTTTTAATAATTGATTTGACTGTTTCTTTTTCTATCACTTATATTTGGTTTTCAATTTTATTATTGTAGAATGTTATCTATGATAATCCAACCCAAACATTCATTCTCGAGAAGAACAATGCTTCTACTGAGTGCTCATACCCTTAACATTCTCACGGTATAATAAACGCCTTGAATTTATGTGTGATTTGTTATTGTAATTATTAATATTATATTTATTTTAATTATGGAAATTTTATCCTTATTGTGACAGCAATCCTTCTCTGCTTGTGGTGAAAATAATTTGGAATTGCACTCATGCAAAGCGTCTGGCCGCTGAGAAATACCAAGATGACATTGCATCTGATGCCTATAATTTGACGCAATTGTCTTCCACTAATTTGGTCAAACACATCATGAAGAAGTTATTGACCTTTTCTTTGTCAGCTTTTTTGAAAACATGCCATCGACTCTTGCAAAGTTATTTGACTTTCATGTGTAATTAGGTTCTGAGATGTTTGTCAGGATCTCTAACTAGAAAATAATGGTTGTTTCCAAAATCTAATTTGATAAAGAAATCATGTATGTAAGTTGAACAACATTTTTTTAATTTTAAAGTTTTTTAGCATGTGAAACACATAAGATTGGTCATAATTTATTATTTCTATTTCTGCCTCTTTCAAACAATTTTTTTTTTTGGTTGAATATGGTCACCAATGAACAAGAACAGTTAAACTCTTATTTATAATTTGTTGGATATGACTGATAATATTAACTTTATCGGTGCATTATGTCACCCAATTGATTCGCCTATGATCTTAACCTATATTCTTAGAAAAAATGCATCAACATTGTTGAAATAAATGGAAATTAACATCTCTGTAAAAAAAATCTAAAACAGGTTGCATACATTTAAAGACAAAAATATTTATAGCATTTCATGGAAACACATTTGTAGAAACAATGGTGTTACAAACTACAGAATATAACTTTCATGCAATGACACCTAATTTTAGTCACTGAAAAACATGAGAATGTTTACTATATAGTTGCACCAGTTTCTCTTGATCAGAGTGAAAGAGACACTTTTTATGCATCAAAGTTTTACAATGCTTTGTGTCAGCCCTTTAAACAGTAGAATAAAAAGGTTCTACATTGTCGTCGAGGGCAGTTTCAGGACATGTCTTTGGCAAAATCGGAAGTTTAGAATTCAAGCAATTATGCGTTTATAAGATATAGCTCATGGCATCTAAAAAAATCACATTAGTAAACATACATTTGAATTAACCGGTTGACAACATAATAACGTATTCATGAATCAAGACTTGGTAAAGCTTTCATAAATGTTTTGATAAAAATTTCTATTGTTTGTGCAATATTCACTGATTTGCTCATTTTTCCTTTTAAATAATTTTTTTACAAGATACATTATTCTACCCGTGCGAAGCACGGGTTTGTAACTAGTTTCCATAATTATCAATACCAACCCATATTCCAAGAGGCATATCATAACGGTTTGTTCTAAATATGGTATCAAAAACTACAACATCTCCAAAAGCTTCGTATGCACGAATCGAATCGCCAAATACCCAAACAACATGCTCCAAATTGTTACTTTCATCAATTATGACTTCATATCGGATTCCTCATCTTGATTTTTCAAACTTTCGCATAATTTGACAACATATGAAGCATCACTTTCTTTACCAATACCATTATATGATTGAATGAAATTTCTAATATCTTTTTCTAAGAATGGTAAATTTTTGTGCTTGATCCTTTCTCTAACTCAAGCGCTCTCGTTATACGATTTACAGAGCAACCAACTTTAGAGAATAATAGTATGCGAACTTGATCAATGATGATTGTACGTCAACACTAGTTTTTTAGTCATATTTGCGTCCTTTTTGTAATGTTTTGAGAGTCAAATGCTTGTATACATGGTTAAATAAGATCAAGATTCATAAAAGATAAGTTTTGCACAAATTGGAGAAGAATGCAAGAAATTGGAGAAGAAATCGCGCCATGATGGACCTGAATCGTGGCATGTTTAAAGCCTGGAATTTACCTGAAGATACTGGAAAAATTGTGGCACGATGGATGTGTAACGTGCCACGATGGTTGAGTAAATTTGTTGCCACGTAAGATTAATGAGCAAATCGTGGCACGATGGTCTCGAAACGTGGCACGATGGTGGGCTTTCTGAAACCCTAAAATTCTTTTTATAAAAGCGAGAAGTGATCAGAAGCATGGGGTGCGATTTTGGAGACCAAAACAGAGCATAGACGGCACCAGAAAGCCAAAGAACACACAGTGGATCTCACCAAACTCATAGATGGTTCTGGTTTATGTATGTTCACTATTTTCTATGTATTTGATTGCTTAGTTATGAGTAGCTAAACTCTTAGATTGATTAAGCCATGAGATGAATCTTTGTGATATGTGAACCATTTAATTTGTTTGAAACTCTCTTTGATATCAATGAAAACCTAGTCTTTATTCTTAATTATTCTTTCTTAATGCTTTTCTTAATATCATGTGTATGACTATTGACACTAGCTTCTATCGATTTCTTGAATTGAATTTAGGTTTCAATTGACTACTAACCCTATCTATTGAACCTGACCTAGTAATTACGACTAACTCAACATATGAAACTAGAAATAGGAAGTTGAGAGTTAAGACTTAGGGTTAACGAACTAGAACATCCCTTCCACAATTATTCAATCGACTTAAGAGATTAAGAGGTTATAACCTAGGAAAGAGTTTTGAGTCAAGAGATTGATTAAAACTAATAAGTTAATCCGTCGTAAAGTTAGGTGAAGATTGAGAGCAAAGAGGAGCAAATTATTCACGGTGAGCAATAGAGGATTCGAAAGGCTTGATCATCTGTTTTAATTCAATTATCAAACCATTTTATTTACTTTGTTTAAGTTTTATAAAACCAAATCCAACTGCCTAGGGCAACCCATAAATTTAATACATCCTTTATTTTAACGAACTCGCTAAGTAGAAATTAACAATGATCCTCGTAGATTCGATCTTTATTACTACTTCGATGTATTTTTAGTACACTTGCTAAAAGTCTATTAAGTTTTTGGCGCCGTTGTCAGGGATTGTTGAATCATTTCAACTTGGTAATTTCGTTATTATTTAGGATTTCTGTCATTTATATTTTGTTTATATATAAAAAAAATTGAAATATTTGATGATTTGATCCCTTCATGTTTATCTCATTGTACTTTGCTGCTAAAAAGTTATCCAAATTTTGCTACTGTGATAGACAGGTAACGCCTCTATGACATAGAAGAGATTGTTACGTTGGAGTATGAAAAATATATGCTTTCTTTGAAGATAAAATATTTGGACAATAAAATCTCGAGATTAAATGAGAGATGTGATCTTTATGAGGCAAATCAACCAGGTAGTGATTGTGAAGGGAAGAAAGAGGTGATCAATATCGATTACAATATTCAACTTCAAAATATTTTAGATGATTTCTTGATGTCAAATCAAGTTTCATTTGAGAAGTTTGATGTTTAGTATGGTAATCTTATTGAGAAAGCAGATGAGTGTGAAAAGAAATCGGTTGAGATTGAGATGAAGTGACATGCCCTCTTGGGGCAAGCTGAACATTTGAAAAATAAAAGTAGCAACATAGAAGAAAAGTCACGGGATAGGCGTGTCGATTTGTTCCTTAAAATGGAGACTCAATCAAGGGGGATGAAAGAAAACATTTATTTGCAAGAAAAGACTCATTCTTCTGTACGGTGGGAGGTCACGATGTCAAGAAGCCTATTGGTGGGTGCATGGAAGCATCTGCTACTTTGCGCCAAATTCATGGAATTCCTACCATATATGCCGCCCTAACAGTGGTTGAGGCCCTAACAGTGGCTGAGGCGTCATATATGCCGCCCTAACAGTGGCCCTAACAGTGGCGATGAAGAAGAAGGATGACATATTTTTCTGTCATATATGCCACCCTAACAGTGGCTGAGGCGTCAAGCTTAATGACGTAAAAGAATACGCTTGGTGGGAGGCAACCCATTCCTTTTATTTTCCAGCTTTTTGATGTTTTTAGTTTTACTAGTATTGTGTCGAACATTGTGTTACCGTGTCAGTCTGTTTTTATTTTTTATTCCCCATTTGTAATGCTCATATTTGTTTATTATTAATGAGTCTGTTTGTTTGTGGAAATCTATCAATCTCATAACAGTTCTATACCAATGATATCTCAAAAGTTCAAAGGAGGATGATGTCAAATGGATTCAAAGGGAAGTGTATGACAAAAGGAAATAGGTAGCCATAACTCCTAGATAACTCAACTTGTAAGGTCCATAGCCTAAATCTTATTTTTTTTCAATTTTACATATATGAGTGTTCCATGCAACTGTTGTTTCTTGAACTTGCGATATTTCTTTATTTTGTTGATTGGTCTTGTTTTGTACACACTAAGGCAAAGCGCTTGGTCCCTTGAGCCTTTTTAAGCCTACCTTGAATTATATGTTATTTATCCTTTGTAAAGCCAAATTGAGCCATTAGGTGTAGACCCTTTGTTCGGTGACAAGCCATATTATAAACCTAGAAGGCCTTAAGAATGAAAGTCCTAAAACAAATGTTTGGAGTTAAGCTATCTAGGTTGCATGAAATGTTTAAGTTTGGGGTTGCTTTTGGAACTAGCAACAAATAAAGTTTGGGGTAGGGGTACTAGAGAACTAGGAGATAAAAAATTTGTCTCTTGAAAGAAAAAAAATTTAGGCTTAATTGAACCACCGATCCTTTAATTTAATTCTTTGTTTCAAAATGGTCTCAAAACTTTAAAACGTCTTGATTTGATCCCTTATATATTCTGCCGTTACTCATTTTGGTCCTTTTCGTTAGTGTCATACCCCATTTTTTGACCAAGTTTTCCGTTTTACTTCTCGCATCAGTCCCATTTTTATTGTTTTTTATTCACGTTTTAATCCCATTTATTTGCATTTTATTGGCGTTTTATCCGTATTTTATTCGCACTTTTAATTCATATTTGTACCTATATGTTCATTCGTATCTTACTCATATTTCATTTGCATTTTAATTCGTATTTCTATTCGCATTTCATTTGCATCTTTTATTCGCATTATAATTCGTTTTTTTATTCGTATTTCATTCACATTTTATTCGTATTTTAATTCGTATTTCATTCACCATTTTAATTCGTATCTTATTTATATTTTATTTGTGTTTTATTTCCCTTCTATTTGCACGTCCAGTCGTATTTTATTCGTTTTCATTCGTACTTCATTTGCATTTTAAATTACATTTTTTATTTGCATTAATTTCGCATTTTTAATCCTCATTTTATCGTATTTTAATTTGCATTAAGTTCGTATTCCAATTTCATTTGCGTTTTAAATTCTCAATTCTTTGTTCGCATTTCACTTGTACTTTATTTATCATAGTATTTGTGTTTTAAAATCCATTTTATTCGTATGTTAATTTTATCCGTATTCATTCTTGTTCACATTTTAAAACTCTTTTCATTTGTATTTTAATTCATCTTTGCGTGCTTTTTTTAACTCACTGTTAGTCGTATTTTAATTCAGCATTATTCGCAATTCAAAACTCATTTTTTATTCGTATTTTAAAACTTTTACTCGTATTTTAAACGCCGTGATTTTGTCATCTCAGACAAACTTGATTTTGTCGTCTCAGACAAACTTTCGGCAGAGAGATATTTTAAAATACCTCATTTTTTAGTTTCGAAGGACATTTTTTTATTTATTTATTTTTTAATTAATTAGTTATTTTTGTTATTTCTTTTATTATTTATTTTCAATTTTCGTTTTTATTTATGTTTCTTTTAATTTTTATTTAGTTTTTTATTTTTAAGTCTTTTAGTCCAAGTGTCAGTCTGCTATTGGTCTGTGTCTTTTTGCCCAAGTCTGACCCAATATGTATATTTTGGTTTTTTATCTGTACCAGAGAACCCTAGTTTTTTCACTATGATTGTTGTGCCAAAGATCACCAAAAACACCAATTTGAATCAAACACCAAAAATTCACAAAAATGTCATGAACAAATGAAGAACATCATAACAATTTATTCATAAACCTTCAAACCCAAAAATCATCACAAACACAAATCATCATCAACAACAACAAAATTTCGGATTCCATCCTACAACAACACAAATTTTCGGATTCTACCAAAAATCATCATAAATTTTGAAATCCTCAACAACAACCACAACAAGGAATTTCGGATTTCTTTTGTCAAAGTCTTCACACTCACACAACAAGGCCGAAATCAAAAGAAGAAGAAAGAAGAAGTAAACCAACAACAACATCAAGAGAGGTAGAACTTTTTTTTTCTCTTTTTTTTTTCAAACTTCAATCTTAGATCTACTCCGTTTGTGACCCTCTTTTAAAAAAACAAGCTCGGATTTATGAAGAAGAAAGGAATGGATGTCAGATTCTTAAAAAAAAATTGAAAAAAAATGAAATTTGAAATCCGGCACGGTGGGCCGCCGGCCGACCACCTCGCCGGTATAACTCCGGCCATCCTCTCTATCTTTTCCGATGAGGCGTTTTTAGTGAGAGGGGAGAGCTTCTCTCTCTAAGTTAAACTTAGAGAGAGAAATGTTAAGGGTTTGTGTTTTTTTTTTTGTGTTAAAAAGGCTTTTATATTAGTTTTTTGGTTGGATCTTATGTTGTGAGTGTGTATGTTTGCTCCCATGTATCTCCAGGACTAGGCCGTTGGATTTAAATCCAACGTCCTAGGATGATCCTGTTGAGGTACAGTATGTGTTGTCTTATCTTTGTTATCATGTGCTGCTTTTTCTTCTATTATTTTTTCCTTTGTCTTCATAATTGTTTTGCTTTGTTTTAATTATTTGATTAGTGTTAATTTTATTATTTGCATCTTATATTTGCATTATCATTTGTTCATCATTTCATGCATTTTTTTTTATGTCATTTATTTCATTATTTTAGTTTTTTTAGTGTGTATAATAGGACTTTGTTGTAAATATTGCATGCATTTTATTTTCTCGTCGTTTATTTCAAGTGACTTTTGCTTCTAATATGCAACGTCCTAACTTGCATTAAAAAAAATGATGCAATCGACCATCAATCAAAGTTTTTACATATTTGATCATTGAGCATGCTTGTTTAACCAGTTGATAATTTTCAACAGAAAAAAAAAAACCCACTCAAATTGCATCATACGACACAACAACAAGAGAAAGGGCAAAAACATGTTTCTTCGACGAATTGTCGGTGCTGCTGCATCTCCTGGATCAAAAAGGATTTTCAGCAGTTCTTCTTCTGTTATCCATGACTGTGAAACTTCAATCCAAGAACTCAACAAGGTAAACTCCTTTTTATCTTTGTTCTGCTGCATATACAATTAAGAATTAACAAAGTTATTTCTGTGCAAAAGATAAAGGAGAAAAACCTGTCCCTATGCTCCTTATCTTTTCTCTCTTCTTATTTTGGAGACAAACAGTGTTATTTTTTAAATTGGGAGATGGGTTAGGTTAGGAAAAGATTCATTTATGATTAGTAGTAGTACTGATTGTAAGTTATCTTGAAGAGCTTATATAAGTAAGTTGAAAACAATGTATGAAAATTTCATAATTTGTTTCCATAAGCTCTCCACAACAGTCTCATCTCACAAGTGCTTATACCATAAACTCAAATAACTTATCCAAACACGCCCCTAACAATACTACTCTAGAAAAATGCAAATAGGTTGAATCCTCTTACTGGATCTTCATACCCTTGCTTATCTATCATAAATCTATTCAAATGCCTAGGTGGTTCCCACATAAACCTACTATGTTAGTAATATTGCATTAAGCAGGGGGTGGAGTGATTAATACCTAACCAAGTTTATGTGTGATTTCTATTCTGTTGTTCACTATCTACTTTGTAGCAAGAAATTTTAGTAGAATGACTATAATCCATGCTAAATTGCTTGTTCCGTCCGTCTCAGGAAATGGAGTCTGTATTTGGGGAACTTCCGCCAGATGGATTAGCTAGGTCTGTTAGCAATAGTCCTGCGAATGCTGAACCTCATTTGTCATCTCGAAACATAGGTGAAAGTTCTTTTGAATTGACTCATACCGGAAATTCTGGGGAAGCTCAAATGGTAGATGTGTCCCCAAAAGAAAGTAGCAAGAGAACTGCCACTGCTGTTTGCAAAGTAAATCTTGGAAAGAAGGTGTTTGATTTGGTACTAGCCAATCAAATGGAAAAAGGAGACGTGCTCACAGTGGCGAAAATTGCTGGCATAATGGCAGCAAAGCAAACTAGTAACCTGATTCCATTGTGCCATAACATAGGTCTTACACACGTGCAAGTGGATTTGAGATTGAATCACGAGGACTTCAGTGTAACAATAGAAGGGGAAGCTGCTTCAATGGGAAAAACCGGGGTTGAGATGGAAGCAATGACAGCGGTGTCTATTACTGGTTTAACCGTGTATGATATGTGCAAAGCTGCTTCAAAAGGTATATCAATTACAGATATTAGACTTCAGCATAAATCTGGTGGAAAAAGCGGGGATTACTCCTGGAAACAATAATGGTTTTGAATCATTCCTTCCAATTTGTAAGAACACACTGTGAATGCTATTTCTCCACATATAGTCTTTGAACATGGGTGCATTAATATTTGGGCTAGCTTTGATGAAGCATGTTTTGATAGGTGACATTTTACTTGTCCTACAATGCTTTGTTAAATTAATTTTAGGTAAATTATGGTTGCATTTTGATTGTCTCATATTACATTGCCCCCTAGTTTTAACTCAGCTTTTTACCTTCAGAAGAATTTCTAAAGTAGAATAAGTAAGATCAACTGTTCTTAAATAAATCAATGATCAATATTACCTCTACATACATAACAAACTATGGATGTACTAAAATATAAAATATTGATTTTCATATTAATAATCGAGACGTCTTAGTCTTAGTTTTATTTTTTATATTAAGGGCACTAAAATGCTTACCAAAATGAATTGAATGTGATTGGAGTGAGAACACTTGGTCATTGTGATAAACGAGAACATGTTTTTGGATGAACCAATTCAAAGCACTCCCAAATTCCCAAACATAACCCTAGAAGATATGATAACACGTGGAAAGTTAAAGCTATAAACTTGCAAATCCAAATATTTCATCATTCAATTCAATTTAGTAATGGTCCAGGAACATATGAACTCGTGTAAAATGAGAAAATAATGTCACACTTGGAGTTGTTGTATTTGAGAATTGAGATGCAACATTCGGAGTTGTTGTATTTGAGAATTGAGATGCAATTGACTTGAACACGTTTTTTTGAACGCGTTGGAGAGCTTGCTTTGTAGTTTGACTTTTATTTTCTTGACTACAAGATCAGACAAGGCAACATAGTAGGCAATGTTGAAAAGAATAGAAAAAGTGTTGAATTCTTACAAACAAAAAAAAGTGTTGAATAATTTTTACCGTAAAATAAAAAAGTGTTGAATAATTTCATTTTAGATTCTAGGCAAACATCACCTTTTGTTGTACGGTATTATCCAGTTTAAAATAGTCTCTCCTCTAGTCTCGAACGTAAGCAACGAAAGAAATTCTTATGATCTTAAATAAAAAGCAAAAGCCTATAATAATTATTATATTTTATGTCATTATTCTAACTTTAACCTTAATTAAATACACTATAATTATGAATCATACTATCATCTCGAATACGAGTTCTTATAGTCTCATTGTCACTATTCCAAATTTATAAGAAAAAAAATTCTCATGGTCTTATACAACTGAGCTATATTAATGGGACTAGTAATGTTGATATTTGAATTCATTACTACCTTTCATTTGATTTTTTAAATTCTGATTTTGATTACTCTTGAATTTAATTTGAGAGGTATTCAAAAACAAAATATTTTGCAGGGACCAAAAACAACAAAAAAATAAATTACAGGGACTAAAACCAAAACTAGGCATATTTGCGGCGATTAAAACTATATTTTAGCCAAAAATAAATAAATAAATAAAATGTCTCTTTGGAATCAAAAAATGAGGTATTTTAAAATTCCTCTCTGCCCAAATTTTGTCTGAGACGACAAAATCACAGTGTTTAAAATGCGAATAAAAAATGAGTTTTGAATTGCAAATAATGCTGAATTAAAATACGACTAACAATGAGTTGAAAAATGCACGCAAAGATGAATTAAAATACGAATGAAAAGAGTTTTAAAATGCGAACAAGAATGAATACGGATAAAATTAACATACGAATAAAATGGATTTGAACGCAAATATTTTGATAAATAAAGTACAAGTGAAATGCGAACAAAGAATTGAGAATTTAAAACGTGAGTGAAATTGAAATACAAACGTAATGCAAATTAAAATACAACAAGATAAATATTAAAAATGCAAAACTAATGCAAATAAAAAATGCAATTTAAAATGCAAATGAAGTGCGAATGAAAACGAATAAAATACGACTAGACGTGCAAATAGAAGGGAAATAAAACACAAATAAAATATGAATAAGATACGAATTAAAATGGTGAATGAAATACGAACTAAAATACAAATAAAATGTGAATGAAATACGAATAAAAAACGAATTATAATGCGAATAAAATATGCAAATGAAATACGAATAAAAATAAGAATATAAAATGCGAATAAAAATATGAATTAAAATGCGAATGAAATATGAGTAAAATACAAATGAACATATAGGTACAAATACGAATTAAAAGTGCGAATAAAATACGGATAAAACGCCAATAAAATGCAAATAAATGGGATTAAAACGTGAATAAAAAACGATAAAAATGGGACCGATGCGAGAAATAAAACGGAAAACTTGGTCCTTTTCATTAGTTTAAACTTTAAATATCTACGGTGGACCAATATCGTAAGTGGTCCATCATAGACCTTGTTTTATTTTTAAATTTTAACCCTTTCTTAGGTAGGTCTATTATATCACAATGAACATACCAACATGTAATATTTTTTCCTTTCTACATCTTCAACCCTCTTTTCTTCTTCTACATCTTCGTTCACATTCATCACATTCAAACCCACAAGAAAAAAATAAATAGAAAAAGTGATGAAAAAACACCAGAAATTAAAACATACATATGTGCATCATCATCGTCAACACCAAGACACAGACTTACCACCACCGTCCTATAAACACCGAACAAATTAAAATATAAAAAAAATATCAATTCCTTTCGATTAATCTTAGGTAAATGTTGATGAAAAGTAGTGATTTTGATGGTTGGGTGTGGTTGATAGCTGGTGTTGATGTTGTTTATGAAAGAGGGGTAATTGGTAATGACAGAAGAGGGATTATTAATAACCATAACCATGGCTATTCTAAGATTCAACTCCACCACCAGAATTAAAACCCCATCTTTCAACTACATCAACCCCATCATCACCACCAAACTTTCCTCTTCAAAACCCATCATCAATTTCCAATTTTCCTCCAACAAAAACCAGTTCCTTAAACTCCAAACATGTTCTGTCAAAAAAACGTCAGCATCAGCAACAACAACACATAAAAAAAGAGAACTGAGCGGCAACAACAACGACAGAGAGAGTGTGCGCTTGGTGAGAGAGGGAAAAGGGAAAGACGTGAAAAGATGGGAGAGTAGAAATCAAGAGAAAATGACAGTGAGAGTGTAATTTGTTTGTTGGTAAGAACGAGTGATTTGGAAAAAGGGGAGGTGAGGATGGGTAAGTGTTGGCTTGGGTGATTGGGAGTTGGATAGTCTTTGGGTTTGAAGTGAAAAATGGATATGGGTATTTTAATTTGAGAATTAGGGATGGAAGATTAATGTAATGGAAGAAGAAATTATTTGGGGATTTATTGATCATTTAAGATTAATGAACTAAATTAATGAATTTGAGTTTTTGTTTTATTTTTTAGTTTTTTTTAATGTAGATGATGAATAAAGATGAAGATGAAGAAGAAGAGCAGTGAAGAGTATGAAGAAAGGAAAAAAAGTAGATGTTTATAATAGGCTTATTAGATCATTTGGTCCCTTATTTAATTTCTTGTTTTCATTTTAGTCCCACAATTAATAAAAATGGCGTTTTCGTCCCTCAACTTTTCCTCCGTTTACCAAATAAATCCCGACGGTTAACTTTAACTCAAATTAAGTCTATGGTGGACCAACCATAAGAGTGGTCCACCATAGATCCTATTAATATTTTTAAATTAAACCGTTTGATCTTTTTAATTAAAAGATGAATGTTAGATCATGCATGTCTACTATATTTTCCGGTGAGTCAACAACACTTAACATTTTTTCCATTTCTTCATCTTCATCCCTCTCATCTTCATCATCTTCTTCATACAACCTCATCAATCTTCAAACTCAACCCAGAAAATTCAGTGGGTTTATCATAGACTCAATTCTATAGTATCCCCTTATCCCTCAAGTTAATTTTAAAAATTAATAATTAAGAGTACATAATTTTTCCCTAAATTTTTTCCACCACCCCCTTTAGCCTTGCCGCCGTGAACGAAGGTCCCTTTCTTCATCTCTATTCCCTCAATCAACCTCTTTTATTTTTAACTGTTGACTTTCGGAATCATTAACTAGAGATGAATTGAAATAAGTGAAATGAAAACTACAAGTGAAATGAAACAAGACATAAAACGTACGTTTTGCAGAAAAATTAAGGATTCAGATGAATTGGGTGATAAAGATTTGTTGGATTTGAAACGCAAAAACACAGAGAAAGGGAAAAATCAAATGTTTGTTTGATTTGAAATGATTTATATAAGTTGGGAGATAAGGATTTGATGTTAAAAGCGAGAAGTGAGAAAATCGTGTAGGATTAATGAGAAAATCGTGCCACGATGGTCTCGATACGTGGCACGATCGTGGGCTTTCTGAAACCCTAAAATTCTTTCTATAAAAGCGAGAAGTGATCAAAAGCTTGGGGTGTGATTTTGGAGACCAAAACAGAGCATAGACGACACCAGAAAGCCGAAGAACACGCAGTGGATCTCACCAAATTCATAGTTGGTTCTGGTTTATGTATGTTCACTATTTTCTATGTATTTGATTGCTTAGTTATGAGTAGCTAAACTCTTAGATTGATTAAGCCATGAGATAAATCTTTGTGATATGTGAACCATGTAATTTGTCTGAAACTCTCTTTGATATCAATGAAAACCTAGTCTTTATTCGTAATTATTCTTGTTTAATGGTTTTCTTAATATCGTGTGTATGATTATTAACACTAGCTTCTATCGATTTCTTGAATTGAATTTAGGTTTCAATTGACTACTAACCCTAGCTATTGAACCTGACCTAGTAATTGTGACTAACTCAACATATGAAACTAGAGATGGGAAGTTGAGAGTTAAGACTTAGGGTTAACGAACTAGAACATCGCTTCCGCAATTGTTTAATCGACTTAAGAGATTAAGAGGTTATAACCTAGGAAAGGGTTTTGAGTCAAGAGATTGATCAAAACTAATAAGTTAATCCATCGTAAAGTTAGGTGGACATTGAGAGCAAAGAGGAGCAAATTATTCACAGTGAGCAATAGAGGATTCGAAAGGCTTGATCATCTGTTTTAATCCAATTATCAAACCATTTTATTTACTTTGTTTATATTTTATAAAACCAAATCCAACTGCCTAGGACAACCCATAAATTTAATACATCCTTTATTTTAACGAACTTGCTAAGTAGAAATTAACAACGGTCCTCGTAGATTCGATCTTTATTACTACTTCGATAGCTTTTGATACACTTGCCAGAAATCTATCAATCAACAATTAGAATGTTACGATATTAGTGAATGAGTTATTTTGCAGAAAGCTGAGCAGTCTTGAATTTTTTTATTGGAAACCAGGTAGATAGTGGGAAAGGTTAAAAGGTGTCATATTATTTTTAATAACTAAATTGAAAATTAACTCTAAAAAAAAAACTAAATTGAAAATTACAATCATACCCTTATATATATATATATATATATATATATATATATATATATATATATATTGTATTAACCCTCCGGTTCCTAGGAAAATGAGATTTTAATGATCTATAGTTTAACCGTGAAGCAAATATAATCTGATCAACAATTTGTTCAATCTAAAAATCAAACTTCGGTTCTCTCGAATAGTCAGTAAACTCATTCAAAGACATGAACCAAAATTTAAAAATAAAAATAAAATAAAAAGACATGAACCAAACATTAACTGCTTTGTCAAATTCACCCAAATATAGAAATATGTGATATTCCACCTATTTGAGTAGAAGTATTACATGATTTATGTGAGACAGTTAAATTAAAAAGGCATAATGACATTATAGATATGAACATGGATTCTTTTAAGAGAAATTATCTTCAGTTTTCTCCATTGTTACATCTATATATAGAGAGATTGCAAAGTTTTCACAAAACATTGGTACAATATACAACCAATAAGGTGGAGTATGGATTTTCATAAACAAAAAATATATAAAAAACTTTGATGGTGTGTGGACCAAGTCAATAATCCGACACTAATGGCAACCATATGATCTCAGTCGCCACAACCACCTCCGCACCCTCCACCACATCCACCTCCACCGTCTCCATGTCCTCCGTCACCTCCACCACTGTCCCCTCCGTCTCCGTGATGACCGTGATTTCCAGATGAAGTTGTGTCAACAGGAGTCGTTTCTATAGCAGCAGTCATAAAAACCATGTTACCATCTTTGGCACCGCTATCACCTCTATATTTTGTGGCGCTAGCTTTAGAGGCATGCATGGCTTGAAATCCTCCACCGTTCTTGTATGTGTTATTATAATCTCTTTTTTTTCCATGTCGGGAGCAAAAATTTCCCATAGCTATATGTTGTTGGGTTCAAAGACTTAGTTTCCTATGCAGCTTTATTAACCTTTATATATATAGTAATTTATAAATTTATAATTTATAGTAAACAACTGTGTTTACAAGAAAATTTCTATGTAGTTCTACGCAATTAATATGAGAACTATTCGCATGACATGACGTTATAATAACTACCTTAGAAGTCATGCTATCAAGACTTTGTCACAATTATCACAACACATTTCGTATACAACACATTTTGTATACACAGTTACTATAAGACATCTCAAAATAAATGTCTTCAAATATTTATTTATTTTAAGAAGTTAAACTAACCTACCTAAATTGATATAAGAGAGAATCGAACTTGAGACCTCAAGGAGGAGCACACTCCTAGGTTCCAAACCAATACCACCAGACCAACCCAAGTGAGTTGTCTTCAAATATATTAATTTTTGTTCGGTTAAAAACAATCATTTTTTTATAGATTTTCAAACCTCAGACCTTGAGACAAGTCGGCTCAATGTAGTTGTGGGTCTAAAATGAATTTTAAATTGAGACGTTGTAAGTGTGGTGACAGACAAACATAAAAATTAAGAACGACACTAAATATATAATTTTATTTGAGACATACATATTGGACATTAAATATGAGGATCGCTCTGAGTCAAAGTTCACACATTGATTCATTGGATTTATGCCTTGGAGGTCGACTATGGATTCGATTTACTTACTTCGACGTGTGGTAGAGCAATATCGGACGGATAAAAAAGACTTGCACTTAGTTTTTATTGATTTTGAGAAGATGTATGATAGAGTTCCTAGAGAGGTTCTCTGGAAAACCCTTGAGAAGAAAGAGGTTAGGATTGCCTATATTATAGCTATTAAGGAAATGTATGAGGGAGCTTCGACTAGTGTGAGGACGTATGATAGGGTTATCAAAGATTTTCTCATAACAATGGGATTGCACCAAGGGTCAACCCTAAGTCCTTATCTTTTTACTTTAATTTTGGATACACTTACGGAACACATCCAAGAGTTAGCACCGAGATGTATGCTTTTTGCAGATGATGTAGTCTTGTTGGGTGAGTCGAGGGAGGAATTGAACAGGAGGCTAGAGACTTGTAGACAAGCCTTAAAAGCATATGGTTTCCGCCTGAGTAGAAACAAGACGGAGTATATGGAATGTAACTTCAGCAAAAGGAGAAGTAGGTCTACCTTGGAGGTGAAAGTTCGAGATCATATCATACCCCAAGTTAAACAATTTAAATATCTTGGGTCCATAGCAAAAAATGACGGAGAAATATAAGTTGGTGTAAATCATCGTATTTTAGCTGAGTGGTCTAAATGGAGAAGAGTCTTAGGAGTTTTGTGTGATAAGAAAGTACCATTTAAGTTGAAAGGAAATTTATATCGAACATCAATCAGACCAGTGATGTTGTATGATATGGAGTTTAGGGCGGCTAAGAGCCAACATGAGAATCAAGTGTAGCGGAGGTGAGGATGTTGTGTTGGATAAGCGGTAAGACTATACCTGATATGATCAGAAATTACACCATTAGGGAGAGAGTGGAGGTGGCACCTATAGTAGAAAAGTTCGTAGAAAATAGTCTTAGATGGTTTGAGCATGTAGAGAGAAGACTCGTAGATGCCGTCATAAGAAAAGTAGATCAAATGGAGAATAGTCAGGTCAAAAGAGGTAGAAGAAGATCTAAGAAAACTATAAGAGAAACCATTATAAATGATTTAGAGGTTAGTGAGTTGGATTCAAATATGATGTATGATAGAACACTTTGGCGTAATTTGATCCATATATCCGACCCCCCACTTCGTAGGAATAAGGCATGGTTGTTGTTGTTGTAAATAGTATTAAATGTAGACATTATTTAGCAATTATTAAGCCTTCAAATAATAAAGTAATTTTGAATTCTAACACAAGTATAATTACTTTTTTACTTTTGGATATATATGGTGTGAACCCTCGGTTCTCGGAGGAAAGAGACTTTGATAATTAAGAGTTCGGCTGTGAAATCAATATTAAGTATAACTTACCTGACAAAAAACTATTGCATCCAACAATCAAACTCGGGTTCTCTCAAATAAAATAAAATGTTAACTCGAAATTTTAATTAAATATTATGTTCATGGACATGAACCAAACCTTGTCCGAAAAACTTAAAAAAAGAAAACATGTACCAAACATAAATTGCTTTGTCAATTTCATTCAAAATTCGAAATACAAACATTCACCCAAATATAGAAAACTACGGTATTCCACCAATTTGAATAGATGTATACAACGTGATTTATGTCATACAGTATGAATTAAAAGGTATAAGAATCTTATTGATATGTACATACAAAAAGCTTTGATGGTGTATGGACCAAGTCAATAAACCGACATTAATGGCAACCATGATCTCAACCGCCACAACCACCTCCACACCCTCCCCCACCACCACATCCACCTCCACCGTCTCCATGTCCTCCATCACCTCCACCACTTCCATGTCCACCACCATAACCTCCATCTCCGTGATGACCGTGGTTTCCAGCTGAAGTTGTGTCAACAGAAGTCGTTGCTATAGCAGCAGTCATAAAAACCATGTTACCATCTTTGGCATCGCTATCACCTCTATATTTTGTGGCGCTAACTTTAGAGGCATGCATGGCTTGAAATCCTCCACCATTCTTGTATGTGTTATTATAATCTCTTTTCTTTCCCTGTCGTGAGCAAAAATTTCCCATAGCTTTATGTTGTTGGGTTCTATTGTTCAAAGACTCGGCTTTCTTATCCTTTATATATAGTATAATTTATATATGTGTATAGTCACCTCTTCCAAGTCAACCACCGTGTTAACAAGAAAAATTCTTTGAAGTTCTACGCAATTAATATGAGAACTATTCGCATGTCATATACACGTATGACGTTATAATAACTACCTAAAGAAGCATGACTTTTTTTGAAGTCATGCTATCAACACTTTAATACAATTTATTTAAGGGAAGACTTTAACAAAAAAAAATTAGGGGAAGACTTTAACACAATTATCACCCCATTTCGTATTCAACACATTATCTATCACTATTTTTTTTTTAGAAAATCATCTGTGCACATTTATAAGTTTGAAAAGATAAAAAAAAAAATATAGCTTGTGCCCTCAAGGGCATATGTTAAGATACTCATTATAAAAATACATATATCAAAATGAGTGTATTCAACTTCTTAAAAGTTATCATATTGTGTTTTCCAATGCAAAATTGCTATTTTTAGGTTGCTTAACATGTGTCATAAGAGCATAAGTTAACATACATTTTTCAATGTTAAATTTATTACTTTTTTCGATTATCCTAATTAGTAGTATTACTTACATCACTCAAAGACATTTATTCTACATTGCATTTATATAATGGTGAATCCACCCAAGGCCGGACCTGGGGTGAAACAGTTCAATGGAGCTGAGCCTCCCTAAAGTATGGGTCTCCTCATATATACGGTTGTGATTTTTACCCCGCATATATACGGCACTTTGTATTTATATTATAAAAAATTTAAATAGAACATCGTTCTTTTAAAAAAATACATTTTTATGTTATTATGGACTTCTTTTCACTTACAGAGTCGAGCCTCCGAATTCGTAGGAACGGCCCTGAATCCACAAATACATGGTCACGATAGTTTAGTAAAAGTAATAATCTTTGCTTGGATAAAAATGACTTTAATGCCTATGGAGGATAACAAGTTTATGGTTCAAGTGTTTCATAAGAATGATCCGGAGAGAATTCTTCAAGGAAGTTCTTGACTGATTGGTAACAATATGATTATCTTGAAGAAGGTTGCTATTGGTGAAGACCCTATGGCTATCCTAATAAACACAACGGTGATTTGGGTTCAACTTGACCAACTTCCGTTGGGCATCATGGATACAATTATAGGAACATGGAAGTCATATTGGTAGAATGGTCAAGTATGATGAGGACAACAATTATGGATCTTGGAGAAAATATATGAAAATCAGAGTGGAAATTGCAATTGAACGACTCCTCTAGTGGTAGTAAATTGGCTAGTAAGTGGTTCGTTTGGAAGTCAAATTATAAATTTCGGCGATTGGTAAAATGATGTGACCTTCGTTAATGACGGTCAAGGAAATCATCTAGAAGAAGGTAACGATTTTGGAACTTTAAAATTGTATAATTTATTGTAGAGTTATTGGACCCACTTCTATAGTTTGAATTCCAGAACGGCTACCTTCTCTCCAGAATTTGTATTTCGTCCACCAATCAACCACTTGCTAGTCATTTTATCACCATCGGAGGAATTGTTTTCGGTCTGGAGATAAGGCCCCCGCCATTTTTCACCATTAGCAAAATCTTTTTCATGTTTTTTGTGGTAAAATTTATCTCTATGTCCATTAGAACCACAAATAAAGCACAACTTACCCAACTTCTCGTATTTGAATACCAGCCTGATAGTTTTGTCCATATCACGTTCAAGTATGAGATCTTGTTTGAGTGGATCTTCAATTACAATTTCCACTCTGATTTTCATATATTTCCTCAAAGGCTCATATTGTTGTCCTCATCATACTTGACCATTCAACCAATATGACTTTCAACTAAAGCTCCTATAGTTATATCCATGAAGCCGAATGGAAGTTGGAGAACTTGAGGCCAAATCTTTGATGTGTTCATTGGGATTGCCATATGGTTTTCACCCAACAACAACCTTCTTCAAGATAATCATATTGTTATAAATAAGGCAAGGACTTGCTTGAAAAATTCTCTCCAGATCGGGCTTATGACACAATTGAACCATAAACTTGTTATCCTTGATAGGCATTAGAGTCATTTTTCTCCAAGTTTGCCACATCTATACTATAAAGGGAATACATCTATACTAGTATAAAGTAAATACATAATTTTGACTTGACTTTTTTACTCTCATTTATACCCCTAAGAATGTTATATTATTGTCATTCGAATATATAGAGATTTATATCATATTTGTTCAATTGTTGGTGTCGTTGAAAATATGAAAGTGAAAAATACATATACCAATCATTTTAATTAAAATTTTATTATAACGATTGTTTGTAATTTATACGCATTAGCGCAAATAAAATAGCGTGCCCATTTGAACGTTAGTTTTCTATAAAAGTAATTAAAGGAATTCATTTTAAATCAAAGCGAATAAGTGTAAATAACGGTTTTCAGTTTTTAAACCTTAAGATTTGTTGGGTGGTCTTGGTGATATAGGTTACTGAATTTTATTGTGACACATAAGCAGTGATATTCATGATGCGGATTGGTTCAGGTTCGAGCCTAAAAGTCATCGTAACTGCAAGATAAAAATGTATGCGGTTTGGTTTGGTTCAATTTGCTTTAAACTAAAAATCAAATCAAACCAATGTGATTTGGATTGGTTCGGTTGTTGTTGTTTTTTATGACACGGTATTTTTTTTTTTTCAATATTAAAATCAAATTAAAAACAACTTATTTCCATTTTAAATTTCATTTAACATTACAATTTCATTTCATCTAACAATGTTGTCATTAACATAAACCAAATTAAAAAAAAATTGACCAAAACGTAACCCCAATAAGAAAAGCAAAGGACCAAGGTATTATCATTCTCTAGAATTTCACATTGAATTTTCATGATTCAAGATGTATCTAACAAGTCTCTAGAAGGGTACGTAGTATCAAACTAAAGCATATGAATACATTTTTGAAATAAAAAGTAAAGAAGAAATTTAACAAGAGAAAAAATATATCATTCTATAGAAGTTCTCGTTGAGTTTCTATGAGTATTAGGTTAAATGACATAAGTTTAACTAATATTTCTCTAATGTTGCATTTTTGTGCGGTTTAGTTCAGTTGATAAAATAAAAACCGCAAATCTAACCAAACCTTGTGATTGAGTCAAAAAAAATAGTCTGAATACATTCGAGTCCAATGTGGATTTTTCCGATTTCAATTTGGGTTGGTTCGGTACGATGCTTTTATGTTGGGTTGGTTTAGTTTTGAACATTTATACGTATATAAGAGTAGTCGATCTAAATCCAAAAAGGAAAAAAGATTAATAGATACCACATACACTTTGATACCTTGAGAGAAAAAGATATAGAAAAAATGATACGATAGATGTGATAGTTGCCGATGTGATAAGAAGAGAAAGATAGAAAGAAAATAAAATATTAAAGATGTATTAATTTAAAAGTGTTTGAATATAATAGTGGTTTAAAGTAGAAGTCTTTGTTTATTAACACATGATAAGACTTTTACACTTTTTTTCTCTACATCTATAGAACATGAATGAGATTTTGACAAAAATAAAAAATTGTTTGTCATCAACTTCCTCCACCAAAATCACCCCATCCAGATCCTCCTCCATCTCCACCATGGCCTCCTCCAGCTCCTCCTCCATCTCCACCATGGCCTCCTCCAGCTTCCCCAAGATCAGCACATAGTGAGAAACCTTCACAGCAACTTACCAAATAAAAACTCTTTCTTCTATTCAGCTTAGATTGGTTAGAATCTTGAGGTCCTTTATAGGTTTGAGAGACATTATTACTCAAATATTTATTTTGTTTCTTCTTTCGTACAAAGCAAAAACAACCCATAACAACCTGTTTCTGAATTCTCTATGTAGTTTTGTTTTTCAATTTTATGAAATCAGAAGCATGGCCTTGGGTAAATATATAGGTGATTAAAATATGGGTGTATGAACAATTCTTTGTCCGTGTAAGGCTTGATCAAATTAAACAATTTTAATAAGAGCAGGTACCCGTAGATTAATTTAATTTAAGTAAACGACTATTTCAACATTATAATATTTGTGACAAGGCTACTTGTTAGGAAGCTAGAACAACATTGCTGGAAATAAAAGAAAATAACAATAAAATAAAGAAAGATAAATAAACTAAAGAAAATAAAATAACTTGATTCATTTTGATTGATTTGAATAGTGTGTCAAAGACTATATATATATATATAGAGAGAGTAGGGATAGTAACCTTAATGGGTCTAAAGACTAAAAACCGAACTTAAAAGCTCAACTAGCAACTAAAAGAAAAGACAAACTAATATAATTATACTTCTAAACTAAATAGTTAAATTATTTATTTGAGTCTAACTGCAACTCTCTAACACTACTCTAACAATTGAAATCAGAGTGTTTCTTTTTTATTCTTTTAATTTTTTAATTTGACTTGGTCCTACCTGATTACTTGTAGAATGTTCATAGTTAAGACTAAGAAGACTGTTAAGACTTGAAGAGGTATTCCCCATGTCAAAAACAATTTGCATATTTGGTTATCCTGTAATTTTTATTGGATCTTTTTTATGTAAGCAAAGTTTCTTTCGTGTACACCTGCATAGATTAATTATTTGAATCTGATAAGACCACAATATAGGACCATAGTAGTGATTTTTTTTTTTTTTTGAACAGCCCACAATAGAGATATTAAGCTTGAATTTAAATCATTTGATCTTGGTCGAAACAATTATTGATGTTGTCTCGACTATGTCAAACTATGTGAAGTTCCCAACTAGAGGGGAGTTGATTCCCAACTATAGAAGAGTCGGTTAAGAATGTCTTCGTTTGAGATTTTTCAAGAAAAAATCTAATTCTTTTATAAAATATCACTTTTGTCGTTTTTAAGTGTTTGTTTAAGATTTTTTAAAAATATCATTTTATAAAATAAAAAATAAAAAAATTGAATTCTGAAATAAAAAGCTATTATAAGTAGTTTTTCGTAAAACCTTTCTTTTTAAACAAGGAGATAACATTTGAATAAGTTAAAAATTATCTTTTTATAGAAGTTATATTTATAGATAGTAGACAACCGAAAATAACTTAAGTTTTCTTTTTTAATCTCCAATTTTTTTAACACAAATTTCTTTTTGTTTTGAAGTTGAAACGAACGCATTCAAAATAATTAAATAAAAGCTTTCTTCAAAAAATAATAATTAGATTAAACTAATTGTTTGAATAGCACAAAAGGTCTTGAACCGCAAAGGCCAAATGTCATCGTAAATTACGTTCGCATGGTCATTCTGCGTCCTTGTCATTGTAAATTGCTTGTTGCATGGTAGGGTTGGAAATCTCTTATACCTCAAATGTGTTGCATGTAAAATTAAACATCTTAGCCATGTAGGCCCGTTCTCATCATAAACTCTGCACTTCAAGTAACAAGTTGACATATAAATCCTTTTCATTCCCCCTCACCTAAGAACGTGTACCTATTGAAGATATTCACTTCAATTTCGGAATATGCAAAATTAGCAAATCACTTTCATTGATTTTTGTTTTTAACAAGGTAAAATGAAATTTATTAAATATCACTGGTAGCAATCTTCTCAACGTAAAGTGTTCTAAAAAGAAGCTTTAAAGTTCAGTGCATAATATAAACAAAAAACAACACGCTTAACCAATGCCCAAACATCGAAATGATGTTGCGTCGTATAAAGACCTACAAAAATATTAACAATCTTTGTCTTCGGCCACCAAAAAGACATGTTTAACGGAATCTATAAACTGGGACAAAGATTTTTCTTTAAAATTAATGACCTTGTTATTTTTTTTTCCGCCAGATAACCCAAACACAAGTAAACTAAATCTAATACTTAAAAGAACGTTTTGCAAATCAAACACAAGTAAGTTCAATAATTGTTAGTTCATGTTTTACAAAATCAATTTATCGCAGTTGAGTGACCGATACGACTTAAGCATAAGCCGGACAAATCCTTGTTTCTATAATTTGTCTTCTACGAGGTTCAAGGATGAAATCTTGTCAAGTGAAATGTAATTTTTTTACTTTTTGCTTGTTCATTTTTAATAAAGAACTAGATAGTAACTGTTTTCTTAAACCAAATTTATTTTTATGTTAGTTTTAAACTTTCATAATAGGTTGGTTTGAATGATAGATAGGAAAGGTAAATTCACCCTCCGAAGCTTCCTAGCCAACATTCTCCTCATTTGAAAAAGTATTATGTGTGAATGTAATTAATATATATTCGATTCTTTACCTAATTACGCTACCACGGCTGGCTGATGATAAAGAGCAAAGAAAGTGCAAAATCAAAAGTGTCAAGCAAAGATGGATTCCTATACAAATTTAATAAATTATTTCCAATTTGGCAAGTTCATTACAGCTTTTTTATTAACATTATAGGATGTAACCAAAATATAGTAAAATAAACATAATAGGAAGAAAAAATAATGGAAAAAACAAAATGGTTTATTTGTAGTCGGCTTTATGGTGCAGCCGTCTATAGGTCGACCTTTCTGAGAAACTCAAATGAAAAACTAGTATGACCAATTAATGGGATTCATTTATTAAATTGAGTTTCACTAATCTTCAACTTGTGTCTATCTATTTATCATTCACACATGATTGCAAACTCAAACGTACTTCTCCCTATTAATCTAACAATCATGGGTAATCGTGAGTTTTAGTTCAGTTGGTAAGATGGTCGGCTAACCCAAGTGTAAGGGCTATTGCACAAAGCTTCAAAATTTGAGGACCCAAATACCACCAAAAATATGAAGTAGAAATGTTTAAGGATTCAAATTTTAATCAAATTGAAAATTATAAACATAAGTGTATCAATAAACCCCAAATTTTTATGACTCCAAAGCATGTAAGAGTTCTAATCCTTGAAGGAAGGAAAATGCATGTCTTGAAGGAAGGAAGGAAAAAAAAAAACTATCAGTAATGTATAGAACTTCAAATTTAGAACAATCTATGAATATATCTAGCTGTAAGGGCTATCTATCCACTAAATTACAAAATCATCAGAGAACCCTCTCATGATTATAAACATATTTGATACTAACAATTCTATGTAAATATAAAAATTAAAAAATTTAACAAAAAATGATACTAAAATTATGTACATCAAGTATACCCCAACCTATTGAATTACCTAGCTAACACAAAAAATAGCTTATGATTAAATGATGAAAAACATCATACACAACCATGGCCACCGCCGTCGCAAGTGCAACCACCATTGCCGGAGATATTATCACCATCTTGTCGTGGTTTGGTGCTTAGACAACAACATAGAAGAGCCACCAACAACATGAATCCCCATGCTGTAGCCAAAGCTTGTAACAAACTCAAGTAATTCTCCATTCTTCTTAAATATATATTCTCCTATGTCTCTCTGCCTTTGATCTTCAGCTCTTTTCATTACCTATATATACCACAACAATTGTGAGTTTTATGACTTGAAATCACCAAGAGGGTATGAATAATATGGTATTTCTTTACCTTTTAGGGAAAGAGAATAATGATATTAATTGGGATGATAAGGTATTTGGGTATGATATGGTACGTAGCACATGGTATGAGCTTGAAAGAGTGCAAACAAACATGGGGCCAACCTGTGTGATTTTTATGGTCACACCTTAGCAGCACTATTGCTCCTCATCCACCTCTTATAATCCTTTAAAGGCAAAGGTTAATATTGGCATATATGCTTACAGCAAGAATCTTGTCATTGTCATTTTTATGGAAAAATATTGTATATTGTCCCTTTGAAGTCCAAACGCGTCACAGCATTAATGTACCCATAAAGATAAACACACCTCTTGTATATTGTATATTCTCCCTCAAAAAGAATAAAAAACACTTTTGTCAAAAGAAAAAGAAAGGAAGTAAAAATTACCATCTGATGGAATTTGAAAAATGTTGTTCCCACATCGGCCTTTGTTAAGAAACACCAATAAATTACATATTTATCTTCATCGACAGTTAACTGCCATCAAATCTATGATTAAAAAAATGTCACTTCAGAAGTTAACTGCCGAAGAACAAAAATAATCGGGAGTTAACTACCGTTAGATGAGTTTTTTAACAATCCTAAAAATGGAAACAACAATCATCATAACTCATGCAGATTTGTGACCAAAAACCCTACAATGTCTCTTATCTGAAAATGACATTGTGTTGTTAGTTATTCAAAATACTAAATTTATTTTAAATTATCAAAATAGCAACAATGAATTCGATTCAATTACATATTTTGTATAATTACTACTCCCTCCGTCATGTACTAGATAACTCATTTGAAAATGTGCAATTTTGACTTAACTGGCCATATTTTTCTATTAATATACAAAGATAAATAATATTATATAAGATGTCGTTAGATTCGTCTAGATGAGTATTTTCAAAATATAAAATTTTCATAATTTTTTTCTAATACATTATTCAAGATATTTAAGCCCAAAATTATGCATTTGTATGCGTAATATGGTCAAATGAGTCATGTATTATAGGACGGATGGAGCACTTTGTATCAATCTTCATATCCAAACTGATCTAAAATAAAATAGCAAACCGACGAAAATATTAAAAACGACGTAAAACCAAATATTATTTTATTCATATGAATGTCCTTTTGTGTCTGGTCAAATTGAATTTTGAATTGATTTTTCAAAAAATATGATGTTTAGACACGAGTTGACTAATAAGTATGGACTAATTTCATGAATGAAAATTTTTAGAGAGACTAAAAACCTAAGAAATATTTTAGGGAGATTAAAATCAAATGTTGATATATTTAAGGAACCATTTACTTATTTAACCCAAGTTAAAATATCAATGCTTTTGAAAAAGAATGCAATTTCTAAGACTTTAGGGTAGAATTATATAAATCATGAAAGACCTTATATAAATCATGATTTTGGATAGAATCGAAGTTCTATCCACTAAATAAAAAATGCTTCGGATGAAGGCATCATGCCAGGAAAACAACAATTTTTGTAATGTTTACCAAAACCGAAACCACAGTACCAAAATAAAATATAAACCTAGAAATAAGAGCCATAAAAGTAACTGAAAATATCTTTACTTCACCAATTCCTCACAGCAATTAAGAATTCTGAGAACTAGTATGGTGGCAATTCCTACGTTACATGATGTATCAATATTCGAATGCTTCCACTAAAGATATAATAAACAATGAAACCAGTGTACTTTACAAAAACACGATTCTGAACATTTACAATCTGTTGGACCAGTTGGCAACCTCCCTGGAAAGTTCCGATCCAATTATGGCAAATTGCTCCCACTAAAAAGCAGCATACGGCATAATCTAAAACAACATTTATACCACATCAGTTGTGCAATTCGTGTAGGCAACACGGAACAACTATTAAAGGTACAATGATTTGGAAATCTACAAGGTAGAATGCTGATATTTCCATAATCGTGTATAAAAGAATGCTTTGTCACAATTATACTCAAAAATGACAACACAGAGCATAACAAGTTAATATGCCAAAATAAAAAGGAGAGGGGGCCATGGTCCCAAATAAAAAATGGATGAAATCCAAGTCTCTGCAGCCTCAAGAAATCTAGATCAAACCAGAAGAAATCTACACTTTAAGTTTACACATCACATGAATAAGCCAAAAGTCATACTCGTGAAACCTGATTCCTCTTTCAGTCACCAACTAGACAAGTTACTGGGTGGAACTTGAACAGAAATAGAGTGTTGGACACAAAAGGAAAGGAAACCACACTTTCAGCTCAATTTAAATACACGTTCTTTTATGGATCAAAAATGTTGTTTATCACTTATTCCAACACTGCTAAAAAATGTAAGCATATTATTAAAGTTTAAAACAATTCATAAATCCAATAGACGGGAGAGGCAAGATGATATAGTAAAATAGATCTTTTGAATATTTTTATAAACTGAGAGTGAAAACCCAGAGGAAATGAGTTCCTGTCTTGTTAAGACATCGCTCTGTATTTTATCAAGTACAGAGAGTTTGTTTTACAAGTTGCTTACACACAAAGCTGATGACACAGAACTAAATAAGATTAATGGAAACAACCCTATATACAAAAACCAAGCCTTATCCTTCCCAGCTTTAGGCTATCATATTTCATACCCTCTGTCTCTTGTTACCGTGTTTCTTTCTTACCTTCCTTTATCCCCCCCAAGCCATATCACCCCATCCACTCGTTCTGTTGGTTTCCCATCATCAATCTCCTTTTGTTTTAATGGCTAAGTAATTTTATTAAGGAGCACAATGGGGAGAACAAGAAGTCCCCACCTTGGCCAAGAAAAAGATACACTGCTGGCTTCCCCTCAACTAATTACTCATTTGGGAGCACCGCTCTTGTCCCATTAAAATTTTTGCAACTTCTTATGAAATTCATTTTCCTACCCATACTTTTGTAGCTCGGCCCTTTTTGGTATCTCTGCCTCTGATAAGCTAAAACTATCCCCATTGCTTTGATCTCCTAGTATAAGTATTGCCCACAGGTCTATCATATGAAGAACCTTACAAGAAAGGGCCGCCAATATGTATCATGTTGGCAAACCCTAGGGTTTGGATAGAGCAATTAATTGAGAATTTATTTATGACAGCTGAGATTATTATACAACAATAGAAAATATGCAACTTAACAATGTTTGGCTCAAAGGAGGGAAGGGGGGTGCAGGGATGTATCTGATCCCACTTAATGGGCAAAGGCTCGGGAAAGGAATGGTGGCGCCTGGACTATATTCTGGCTCTAGATACGACGTAAAAATATGAAGTAAAACTGTATTTTTCATTATTACTCTACTAGAGTTACAAAGTTATGTATATATACAAGAGTCTAATGGGTTTGGGCCTTATAACTAAAGTAGGCCTAATAACTAAAGTAAAACATAAATTATTCTAACAGCTTGGTTGTTGTAAGAGAGGAGATGGGAGGGGAGGAAAAATAAAAACTAATTTACTATTATTGCTTTGTAATAGGGAAAATAGAGAAATCTTTCGTTTCTTTTGAGAGTAATTTTGCAGAGGAAGATAAATGACTGCCTATGATTAATATATTTTTAATATTGTGAGTATTATAACAGCATAGATCGGACTACAAGAATTTATCCAACCTCCCCTAAAAATAAAAATCCTCCTCAAATACAATTTTATAGTTCCCCAAGTTAGGGCGATTATGTATTATTTAGTAAAACACCTCCCCTCCCAAAGTCCTCCATCCTTCCTTTTTTTGAAAACCCTCCCCTCCCCAACTCCCAAAAAGACCCTAAAGGAATCCTAGCAGCAACAAGTAAAGGGCAGCCTGGTACACTAAAGCCCCCGCACACACAAGGTCTAGGAAGGGGTCCTACCATTTGGTGTATTGTATGCAGTCTTCTTGCCCTGTTTTTTACACAAGAGGTTGTTTCCAGAACTTCAACCTGTGAGCTTTTAGTCACATGACAACAACTTTACCATTGTGCCAGGGCTCCCCCTAGCAGTAACAAGTGTTGAGCAAAAAAGGATAATGGAGGGTACTCAGCAGTATACTGTTCAGCGGTGACAATAGTAGAGGGTGCTTGACAGCAGTGTGTTGGTGTTTGGCTGTAACAACAATTGAAGGTGCCTTGATGTGACAACGATGTAGGGAGGTGGGGGGTAGTTTTGGATTTCTACATAAAATACATTTTAGACAGTATAATTCAAATATTTAATTTCATCTTTCCCTTCCTAATCCTCCTTCTAGTATTAGAGGGTAGCCAAAATTAAGGAAAAGACATTTCAGCCACCTCTAACCCTCTACTTTGGCATCCAATTCCCCTTAAGTAAGTTCTGTGGTGCATTTCAATCAGATGCCTATTACTCTATAAGTCTATAACATACATATCTACTCTCAATCATGTCAGTTGTATTTAACAAATTTTATGCATAAGCAGACAATTATCAAGCATCTGAATATATATAAACACCGTGGCAGAAAACACTCACATTCAGTCCAGCAAATTTTATGTGAACTACAGCTCGCTGTAATTGCGCCATACAGCACGAAATTCTTCACGGAACGTGTTTAGACGTGCTTTCAGGTTAGGTGTTCTCAAGCTTGCATGCAGAATGGTAGCTGAAAAAGCGAGAAAAAACAATTTAAAAACAAGAACAGAAATGCTAAACAATATTAAGATTAAAATTTCTCAATATGCAATTACCAAGAAGACCAATAGCAAGCGCCCATAAAACGGTCAGGAGACCAGCCGAAACAAACCAGAGAAAGAAGCTTGCTGTAAAAAGGGGGATAAAGGACACTGATGTCAAAAACCGAATGGAAATGTAGCAAAGATTCGGAAAACATCCAAAATTATTGTTATAGCGGAAAAAATAACTGTTTCACAGGCTACATTTACCAGAAGAAAATATCGAGACAAACACCCAACGCGGCCGACCACAAATATAAATTGCTCTCTTGGCTGATGGACGTCCACGAATAACAGGCCTGGAATTTAAATAATTACTAAAGATGCAGAAAAATCCAAAAAAGATGCACAGATATAAGAACAATCAAACATACGTAAGAGGAGGTCTCATTTTCGCAGCTAAATGAGGTGAAAATTGCCTAACGGTTCTTGTCACCTTCTCACTAAAGGTACCTGCAAAGCTGCAAAAAACAAAAACACCCATTAGATTAATGTGGAATAAATATAGAAATTCAGCATTTCCATTATAATAAAACTGGGACAGAGTCGCAAACTAAACAAAGACTTTATATTTCAAATTCTCATACTCATCAACTCCCTGGATTTGAGGAAAGATTTTGTAAAATATCTTTACAAATCGTCCATAGAACTTGAAAAATGTAATTTTCTAACAGCCCATGTCACCTGAGTATAACTTTTAGGTAGCATAAGCATATTGTATTCAACAGCTGCATCATAACCCATTGACTACTTTTGTTTCTTTTTGGTAACCATGTTAATATCGCAGCCATGCATAAATGATTTTACATTGACCCTTTTCCTCTCTATATAGAAAACTACTGGCCTACTAGTTAGGGAACATAAATTACCACTTTACCAAAGTCACTAGCAAAGGGTTTTGAATAGACAGATTAAGTACATAATCTAAGATACCATAATCTAATTGTCTAAACTTGATCAAAGCCCAACGTTTTCAATCATAAATATCTTTCTTGTGCTCCAGACTAAAACATATTTGTTTGTTTTTGTCCATCCCACTAAAAGGTGAAAAACATTAAATTCCCCAAGAATCAATGTAAAAATACTATGATAACCATTGTTGAAATAATAAAAGTTGTTATCTTGCTACAAAAATTAAGCATCAAAAAGCCATATCCAAAGCTGGAAGTAAAACTACCATGTCATTCATATCATTTTAGTTTTATGGCAGGTTTCGTTATGGGGGTTTGGTCCTGCAGTTAAAGTCGTCAATTTATATCATCTACTAAACCAAACATAATTTTATTTAAGGCATCTGAGAAGCATGTATTCAACATTCTACTAAAGGCTGCACAACATTTTCTTATCACATAAACCGCCACAAAATACGACTTACGAACTTGATGACATAAACCTACCAACTTGATAACTCAACCTGATAAATTACAGTACCACATTGTTGGGGGAGGTGTGACTATTATTAACTGTGATGTAGAAAAAAAGGCATAAGAAATTGGGGAGCAACTTTACCCACCCTCATGTTTCTAAGAAACCAAACAGGATTTTGGAACACACCTGGAAGGGGCAAAAACTGTTTTAGTCCGGAAATAAACACCCGGACGGCACAAAAACTGTTTTTTTTTTTTTTTTGAGAGAAAAGTTCCTTCTTATTCCCTAAAAATTGAAGCATGTTTGTGGCACAAGCAAACAAACATGACGAAAACTTTCATCAAAATCCTAAAGTTCCAAACTGATACAAAACATACACACTTAAATAACACAACATCACAATCCCATCGCACCAAAACATATATTCAAACAAATAGTTTAAAACATAGCACATAAAGAGACAAGAAACAAAGTAACACTGCTTACCTGTCATTTAGAAAGGCAATGCTTAACGCCGTAAGTAGCGCGGCTAAAATAGCAAGCGGCCTCCGAAGAAAACCCAATACTGCAAAATTCAAAATTTGGGTGATAATGAGACAACAAGGCAGAACACACATAGCAAAATGTAAAAACAATAATAAAATCTAAATAAATGAAGGATTTAATTTGTATACACTGACAGTGTAAAAAAAATTCACACATGCATCCATTCAAAAGTGACACTTTGGTTTGACTTGATTAGATGCATGTGCAAAAACGTTATACATTGCTGCAAAGAAATTATTCTCAGAAATAAATATTAAACATCATGATCACTTACTGAGAACAGAAACAATCAAAATGAAGTAGTTGGTCCGGTAGCTGCAAATAGAACCATAATCATCATTATTTTCAAACCCTAAAACTTCTTTACAGTAATAAATTAATAATTCAGAACACAATAACAAGTAATTCCACAAATACTACGTGATTACAAATTTATCATAGAATCATCTAAACATTATAAAACAAAAACAAATCAATTTTCCGTGTGCAAAAGTTGTAAAAGCTCAAAATTAGTTCAAAATCATACAAACCTTAAAGAACAAAGGAATAGAAAAACTGAAAATTTCCAACCCTAAAACTTCTCTACGGTGATAAATTGATAATTCAGTACAAAATAACAACTAACTCACTAAATACTACATAATCCGACACATGTGATTACTTTCAATTAAATCATTTTTTCAAATTTTTGCCAATGTCCACATATCCATATCATGTTCCATGTTCGGTGTCTTCTTAGATACACAACCAAATAAGACAACTCAATTCTCAAGATACTACATAATTAAAATATAATCATCTATACAAAACTCTAGCACCGACACTTCTGAGTAAATGCATATCAGCCACTAAAACATGTGATTACTTTCAATTAACTCATTTTTTCAAATTTTTACCAATGTCCATATATCCGTGTTAGTGTCATGTTCGATGTCTTCTTAGATACACAATCAAATAAAAACAAATCAATTCTCCAAATTCTACTTAATTAAAATAGAATCATCTATACAAAACTCTAGCACTGACACTTCCGATAGAAGGCATATCCATTGTCCAACACTAAATCATGTGATTATTTTCAATTAATTCATTTTGTTTTCAAATTTTCACAAAAAATCAGTGCAAGTGCTTCATAGATACAAAAATCAGTGATGTGTCCGGTTTCATGTGTAAGTGCTTCATAGATACAATAATCAAATAAAAACAAATCAATTTTCCGTTTAAGCGGATTATACGATGAAATTAAAATTTCAAAAAGCTCATTAAGTTCAAAATCATACAAATAAAACTAAAAAATCAAAGTAAGATCGAAAATTGAATGCGAAAAAACCTAAAAAAAACGAAAATCGAAAATTGATTGAAATTGAAAAACGAAAAAGAGAGGAAGCGAAAGTACTAGTAGAGATTGCATTTGAGACGGCTATTCCATTTGTTCGAAGATCTCGGAACGGTGAATCGGGAGAAGAATTCAGAGAGAGGACGCGGCGGTGATGACCAATCGACTTCACGGAGCGCGTCGATGAGATCTTCAGCGGTTACGTTTCCCCAATCCATTTTTCTTTCACTGTGTTTGATTGGGTTTGGTTTTGTAGAAAGAAAGATTGAGATTGAAAATGGAAGAAAAGTATATGAATTGAAAATTGGATTGAAGAATGGAGAAGAAAGTGAATTAGTGAAGAAAAGAGGAAAGAAAGTGTAGCGTTTTAGTTATTATGACTTTTTGGTGAGGAAAAGGGTAAAATGGGAAAATGAAAAAAAAATGTCTGAGCCCGGGTTCGAACCGGGGACCTCTAGTGTGTGAGACTAGCGTGATAACCGACTACACCACCCAGACATGTATAGTTCGTTGAAGGAATTTCACTGCTTTGATATATATAGTACTATATCGGTATGCATAATTCTATGGAATAATTGCTCTTTTTTCTTGTTTTTTTTAATAGACGGAATGACAAGTAATTATTGAAACTCACACGTATAAATAGTGAGTTAGGATCCGAATTAAGGTTGTGTTGTGACATTTGACTTAATAATTTCGACATTATTGTTAGTTGAATTATGCCTCGTGGGTTGTTTTTTCTGTTTTATTTTACAATATGAGTGGAAATATATCATTAGTGGTCATGTTGTCAACATTTCTCTTTTTTTGGTACCCCGACAATTCTCTTTTAGTTATGGTTAAAGTATCATGTAATTAATTATTTACTTATTCATTTTAAAAGGTGAAATTATGAGCACTAGACTGTTTAACTAAGAAAATCTCATGTAATAATATCACTACTAGCTAACTAAAAGCGAATTTCTTTTTCTTGTTTAAAATGAATTTTTAGTGTATGTGTGCTTCATACTTTTGAATGATGAGGTGAAAGAGTTGTCTTACACTCAAAATATGAACTTGAGTTGTCATACTTTCCTATAAGAATGATGAATGTATAATGTGTAAATTGACTTGAATTCAATATATGTAGACAAGACTTTAAATTTTTCATCTGTTACACTACATGTGGGATCTTAATCTTTTCATAGTTAACTACATTACTCAATATTAAATCATTTCATGTGCATCTATGAAGAGTTTAATCATTTCATGTAGAAGAGGAAATCCATATTATGTATGTGCATGTGAAGAAATGTCTACAAATTGAACCTTGAAGGGGATATTTTTATCATCTTCTATTTTACATTTTTAGCTTCGTATCTTCTTTATGTGTAGCACGTGCATTTTCTTATTTAACCTCATTCAAGCATCTTGTAATTCATTGTCTCTAGGTTTTTTTCCTCGGTTTTATCTTCTCTACATCTCTAACTTGTTACCACTGTAAGGTTATTATCAACATCACTCATTTCTTTGTTCCTATATTTATGAGTTCTTTAATCTCCGCATCACCATTCAACTTTAACAGGTTGTTCTCAAAACTGTCGACGCTGTTGTTTTTTTCTCTTAATTTTGGTTTAGAGTTGTTCTCTATTTCACCAGCCTTCCTCGTCAACGTGATCTCGCCACCGCCACGGGGTATGGTTAGTAGATCTGTCGTATCTTGTGGTTATTAGGGGGTTTTACTTCGGTTCCGATCCTTCATGGTGGTGCTGGTTTCTGGTGTTCGTGGGTGGTGTTTTTGTGTTCGTGTTTTTTAGATTTTGTCTTTGATGCACGGATGTATTGGTTTACAATTGGGTGCTCCCCATCTATCTTTTGTACGTAGCTACTTTACCACTCCTAGCCTAGCATTCCTTGTGCTGGTCAGGACTCATTGTGATTTTAATAAATTCCATTTTGACTTCTTCAACAAAAAAAAACTATTGCATCTATTGGTTTAGTGATGGACAAACTTCATAACTTGGATTAAATTACAAATTCCTCGTCCCTTTTTCCTTGTGCATGTATGTTTTTAGTTATGATTTAGGGTTTCATGATATTAAGTGTAAGATCTAAGGTTTGAGTAAATTAATAGATAAAGGAAAAATTGTGCATGCATTGGTTAATTTATGATTCTTGTATGTATAAGTTATGTATTCCGGAGGATACCAATTCTAATTGACGATTAGATTTAGGTTATAATCCTAGAACTTGTGATTGGCGGTGTTCTCTATGTTTCTATTGTGTTTCCAATGATCTAAATCACGTCGAATTCGCTAAGTTTAGCTTTGTTTTTTATGATTTGAGTTGCTAACCTAGGGAGTCGGGGTAGCTTTTATGTCGGATTCTCAAGCGATGCACTAGCTTGCTAGGCAAATTCCCCAATTCAATGTTGTATGATTATCTTCTTGTTGTAGTGTTATCTCTTGTATGGTACCTTTATGGTTTGCATTTTTAACTCAATATTTATGGTTTAGTGTTTTTAGGGTGTGTTTGAATTGAGGGTTCAGGAGGGGAAGGGAGGGGAGGGTTCACTTTTATTTTTTAAATTACGAACAATGTAAAATGTTTTTTAAAAATAAATTAAGTATTTTTTGAAGTATTATATGATTATTTATCATGTAGTTAATTCGATTTTCTAAAAATCATTTTATAATGTTCGTAATTTAAAAAAGAAAACTAAGTCCTCCTCTCCCTTCCCCTCCTAAACCCTCAATCCAAACACACCCTTAAGGACTCAGATATCACATAGTTTAGTCTTAAATCCTAAAGGACTCAAATGTTGTGTTTAAGTTTGTTTTTGATAGTATGAAAGTTTTCTCATGGATGTATGTCCTTGGCCAAAGAACTCATATACCTACACAACCTTGGGGTATCTGCGAGTAGGAGATGCCAAACTTAAGAAGTATGAGAAATCCACAACTAAGGTATCGACATTAGTAGCACCAAACTTAGACAATCAACCAACGCATTTGTTTTTCTCTCTCACAAAGTATGGTTAAAGGAGACTGCCCAGGAAAGGGAAGAGAGCATCTTGACGAGACAAAACAAAGTTTCGTAGGATGAAATTAGAGAAAATTACATCAACCTCCCTTGAAGTTTATGCAAATGTAAGAAACGCCCCCTATCCAACAATGCAATTGTTGTGCTCTTTTGATTGTTGAGTAATTAATTTGCTTGATAGTGGCTGTGGTTATGAAAAGGTTTAAGATCTTATATAAATCATCTACATAGTTAAATCAAGTATTATTTGAATATCCTTTCATTCAAAATTACCAATATCAACTTAATGGGGCTTTAAATCTTGCAAGAATGACTGATTTGTCTATTAATTTGTTGAATTTTAGCAATTTGGGTCTCATGTAAGTGATGTGAATGGTAGTGGGGATTCAGTTGTTCCAGGTGATTGATTTGAGAGGATGAAAGATTGATTTTTTTTTAGAGAAAGGATGAAAGATTGTTGTAGATAGTAAAGACGACTTCACTTCCTATACTTGGAAAAAGATTAAAGAAGAAGATTTTGATGATTTTTTAAGGCTAAAATATGATTTTCGTCCCTGCAAAAAAAATTTTTTTTGAAAAACATCCCTGCAAAAACATTTTTATTTTAAAAAGGTCCCTGGTCCCACATGTTTGTTGATTTGGCATGATATTCGCCACGTGGCAGTTGCTGATTGTGCAACTTGTGTCACGTGGCAGTCCACGTCATTAAATCTTAAAAAATATTTTTTTAAATTAAAAAATCATAAAAAAATTCCAATTTTTTTTTTCAATTGTATAATTTTTAATTTTTTTAAAATATGAAGAAAAAAATATAATTTTCAAATTAAAAATAAATTATTTGTCGGAATTTTAATTTTCACTTTCTTGTCAAAAAATTTAATTTTAACAATTTTTTTCTTCAGAAATGTCTTTTTAGAATTTTTTTATGATTTTAAAATTTATTTTCAGATTTTTTTAATTTACAAAAATAATTTCCATAATTCAATTTCTTTTTTAATTACTTGGACTGCCACGTGGCAAAAGTTGCACAGTCAGCAACAACCACATGGCGAAACCCATGCAATATCAGCAAAAATGTGGGGTCGGGGACCTTTTTAAAACAAAAAAAAATGGAGGGATGTTTTAAATTTTTTTTTTTTGCAGGGTCGTAAACCAAAACTGACCTAAATTACATGGACGAAAATCATATTTAAGCATTTTTTTAATAAAAAACTAAGATTGTTTTTGATGACCTGGTTCCATATACTCAAGAGTTTATTGATTCACGTCCTTTGTGTTTTCCATTCGAAAAGTGAGGGATGCTATCTCCGGAATAGCATGCTTAACCTTTTCTCTGTAACGGAAGTTGGGTGGTTTTAACGGCAGGGGAGGTGAATGATTTTTCGGAAAATATAGGGGGTGTTTGTTGTATTTACATTAACCTTAGGGGAGGTCAATATGATTATCCCATGAAATTAATTTTGCTTAGTATTAGTAATAAGATCCAATGTTGTCTAAGAGTCAAATTTCATGACAATAGCCTTATAACCAAGGTCCTAGCCAATTGAAGACCTCTCGAAATAGCACAAATTGCAGCCAATAAATTTGAAGCTCTCCCACAAGATCCTGAAAAACCCTGGATCCAAATTCACACATTGTTTCTCAAAAGACCGCCAAAATCTTCTTTACCAAGATTTCCAAAAGAAGAGTCGTCTACAATTCTCTTTAATAATGCCTCCAAGAGGGGGTGTTAGTGAACATGCCAAGTTATATGTTTCTCATTAATGGGACCATGCGCTTCGACCATGGAGGAATGATATAAGCTTATATTATTCAATGAAGTCCAAGTGTCTTTCTTCACATACTGAAAAAGCTAATCATTTCTACTTTGCTAAATCTTAAAATTGGTTACTATGAACATAGTACAAACCTTAATATCGGCACAATGATTAAACCAAATTTTAAAATCATTCATGTAAAATTTGTTAGGATACTTATGACGAAAAAATATTTCCATATAGACATTGCGTTAGGGCAATTACAAAAAATATACATATCACTCTTAACAGTCGCACCACACCTATGATAGGAAGTATAAACAGTAAGATGGTGTAAACCTTTGAAGGAATATGTGGGAAGACTACCATACACCACCAACAAACAAAAGTCTTTAAGTTTTTTAGTAATTGGTAGCCACCAAATCCAATTCCAAGAAGTAGTTGGTGCTAAATTATGAGTTGAATCTCTATCCAAACACTTAAATTTGTGACTTGTTGAGTAAATATCATTAGGAGAGCCACTCCAAGTGAGTTTATCACCAACATCATTATCTATGATAATACTAAGACTATAATCTGCGTAAAAAGAAGGTAATTGGGTGTAGAGGTTATTGAAGTTTCATACATCATTTTCTCTCAAATCACAAAAGCGAAGGATTGTGTCACTTATATGAACACATTACACAATATTGCAAAGATAAAATTATTGATTCATTTATCATACTTAAAGGATATGTGGGCTCTCCTAATGCAAGAATCTCAAAGCTTAAAGAAAGTATGAAGAATATGAGTGTCGGAAAAGAATTTGTTCATGAAAAATTCAATGGTTTTGATTGCAGAATTTAGCGGTGGTTAGGATTATTCGAATTCCCTATATTTCTTTATTGGGTTAAAAAAAGGAATTATCAGTTATGAGACAAAAGTTCTATTTAAGTTATGAGTTTGTGTAATTGTTATGTCCCTCCAACTACCAAGTTGCACCTACTGATCACATTAAGGTTATTCCGATACAGTGTGGTCAATCCTATAGGGTTTGCATGCCCTCGTAAGGTTGTTAAGGTGGGGTCTTACTCTTTCAGAGGTAATTGAAATATAAACAAATGATATTCCTAAATTGTCATCTAAAGACTCAGCCTCCATTTATGAATTTTAGAAGTACACAACATACAGTCTCTTACCTTAATATTTCTACACACGAATGAACCTATTTTGTCTATCTTATCAAGGGAAAAGAATAAAATTTATAATGCAACGTTTGGAAAAGTTGACCAGAAATATCTTCTGCAACTTCTTGTTTCTATGTTCAATTAAGATTCACTAGGTATGTCACACTCCCTAGGATTTCTAAAAACATTAAGACTCCTGCATATAAAAATTAAATAAATCTAAAAAATAACTGAATAAAATACTTAAATTAAATAAATCCAACAAACAAATAGAGGCTCATTTTAGAACTCTACCCAATTAGGGTTTAATTACTCATGGTAAATAAAAACAAATTACAAAAAAAATAAAACATACTCTAGAGACAAAGGTTGATGAGAGACTATTTTCTTGATGCTTATAGTGTTAGTATTCCTCTTGCACCGCTTCATTATAAATGAAATTTTTGTGAATGAGAGGAGTTGTATTTATAGGCTGATTTCCAAGTAGGGTTGGGTTAAAAAACTGGGTTTTTTTCCTCAAACATGTGTGGAAACACAACTGAAGCCGTGTTTAAACGGAACCGCATGCACGTTGGTTGTGGGCTGGCACGCCTAGCACTTAAAACATTGCTTTTTCAGCACTGTCTAATCATTATTATTATGATTTTTTTTTATCAAATACTCTAGTGACGAGAACACACACATTTTTAATATGCAAAAATAAAGTGTCTGAGTTCGATTCTAACTCATACGTATGTTATGTCTTGTTGATACCAACCAATTGAGCTATGTGAGCTTCATCATTATATTACTGTTCACGCAATCTTAATAAATATCCCACGCGACCCACACACACGAAATATTAATAGATACGATAAATAGATACGATAAAATATTCTATCGTGTTGTGCTATGCTAGGTGTCAATTATTGCTTCAGAAAATGGCATGAATTTTCCATCTTCAAAACCATATATAAACCCAAATTGCCCCAACAACACAGTTAGGTACACTCACTTCGCCGCATCTTCCCCACTGCCACTATTGTGTCATTCATTTTGTCTCAATCAATAAGGTACACTTCTTCTTAGTTCTTACCCTTTTTCTTCTTTTTTCCTTAATTAAACCATTTTCTACATACCCTTTTACATTTTCTACCTTACTTCGATGATTTTAGTTTATTTTCAATTCATTCATAAAATATGCATTTGTTTGATTCAATGATTGTTTTTTTATCTGATAATTGTTTCCTTAATCAAACCCTTTTTCTTGCTACCCTTTTTCATTTTCTAGCTTAATTTCATTTCCTGAGCTGTTTGTGTTTTATTTCAAATATAAAAATCAATTTTTTATAATTTTAGTTGATTTTCACATTATTTCTAGAACCATGCATTTGTTTAATTCAATGATTGGTTTTTATTTGATAATTGATTACTTATATTTTGCAGATTAGATTTGAGGTGTGATCTGTTTTGGTTTCTCTGTATTGTTAAGCTGGTGATAGATGCTTTTGTAGTAGTTATTTATTAAGAATTGGCGAATTTTTTTTTTTCTGGGGTAGTTTTGTGGTAGAAAAGTTGGAATTTTTGTAGGAAAATGGCGGGCTGTTCATCGAATTTTGGGGTGGCTCGAGTTGTAACTGTGGGGAAAAAAGTTGGTTTGAGGAAGAATGTAAATCGATATTCAAGTTTTAGTAGTTTGAGTTTCAGGAGTGCGATGTTGTTGAACGAGGCTGCATTTCCATCAATTTGTGTGAACAAGTGTGGTGGTGGATCGTGTTTGTCTATACAAAAGAAACAAACATTTTTGACAATGTGTATGTCGCAGCCGCCGGCTGATTCGCAGCCCGCTGTAAGTACGATAGAGTTATCGGAAGGGGGAGGTGATAGTGTTGTGGGAAAGGGACAGAAAATTTTGGATAGTGAGTCGGATTCCAAGAGTGTTGGAAATGATGATAATGGTGTTGTGTTTGATGGTAGTGGTGGTAATGGGAGCTTTGGAAGTGGTGGAGCGGGAGATGGGGGTGATGGTGGCAGTGGTGGTGGTGATGATGACGATAAAGAAGAGGGGGAATTTGGGCCAATGCTAAAATACGATGAGGTATTGAGAGAGACGGAGGCACGTGGTGTTACCCTTCCTTTTGATATGTTGGAGGCTGCTAAGACTGTGGGAATCCCGAAGTTGCTTCTTCTTAGATATTTGGATTTAGAGGTTAGTTTTCAGATGTCCATGTATGCTATTGGAAGATGCATGCTTTGCTTCAAAACAAGATGATCATTACCTAGGAGTTTAATGTTGTTGTTTATGATATTTAAAATTGCAGGGATCTTTTTGGCCTTTAGGATTTGCCATGAGATCATGCTCTATCCTTCGCAATCGAATGCTGGCTGATCCAGCATTTCTTTTCAAAATTGGCTCAGAGGTCTGTTGAGATTGTTTTATTGTAATCTGAATTTTTATGTTTGTATAATTTTCAATGGTAGTACTGCAGTATCCTAAGTGATCCAATTCATTGACTGTTCTGTAACATAAAACACTTAGTGCTCGCTGTTTAAAATGATCATATATTAGCCTTCTATATCTTAAGTAATCTGATTTTTTTAACTCATGATATGCAGATCGTAATTGATTCTTGTTGTGCCACTGTTGCTGAATATCAAAAGAGAGGCAAAGACTTTTGGAATGAATTCGAGTTGTATGTTGCAGATCTTCTTGTCGGGACTGTTGTTAATGTTGCTTTGGTTGGAATGTTGGCACCTTATGCTCGAATTGGAAAACCATCAATATCTAAGGGATTCCTTGGTAATATGCAGAAAGCTTATGCAGCTTTGCCTAGCAGGTTACTACTAGTCATGACATTAAAATGGCCTTGTTTTTGGTGTCAATATATTGTGTTTCTTTTATGAAAGTCAGGTTTCTCATATCCTAATCGCTTTTTGTCTTTAGAGTCTGAAAAAGATTTTCACTAATTTTCTTTCTGCTCACTTTATGCAGTGTATTTGAAGCTGAAAGGCCAGGATGTAGATTTTCTGTGCAGCAGAGACTTGGAACATACTTCTTCAAGGTAATGAATGCAAGATTATTTTTTTGGTCAACCGAATTATGAGAGGTTTCCATGAGTGTTTCATTTGAATGGGCATTTCTATTTCCAGGGTATAATGTATGCAGGTGTTGGATTTGGTTGTGGTATTATAGGCCAAGGCATTGCAAACATGATCATGACTGCAAAGCGGTATGGTTTTTTGTCTACCGTTTTCATTACATAGTTTGCACGATTTACACACAATGTGTTTTCCATGTTCAGATACTCTGCGTTGTTCCTTCATTCCCGCTGATGTTGATTTTTTTTTTCCCTTTCCAATCATATATCTGACAACAAGGAGTGCTAGGAACACTCTCTTTCCAACACTCTCTCTAACACCCACTCTCTTCTCTCTCTAACACTCACTCTTATTGGACAAAATCAATGTGTCAAACAATTTGGAAATGAGTCCCACATAAAGTGGTCAGACCCACATGGGTTTATTCCGAATGGAGAGCAGGTGTTAGAGAGAGTGTTCCTAGCACCCCTCATCTGACAATTGGCCATGCGGATCTTCTAATATAATAACGATTCCGCTGTTATTTTTTTTACTGAGAAGTATTCAAGGCATTTGGAATGTTTGAGGTAATAAATGATTGTGTATATGTTTGAGCACTTATTTTGAAATGGATCAATTATTTGCGCGTAAAACCTGATTGATATAAGCGTCAATTTGACCCACTCTTCATATAAAGCTCTCTACAAAAACAATAAACAAGAAATTTTTGAATTGGACTATTTGAGCTTATCTACCGGCATAAGCACTTGTGAGACTCTTCGGGAGAGTTTTTGGACACAACCTATGAGGCTATGACATGTCTTTTGAGCTGTTTTCAGCATATTTCGGAAGCTCTTTTGGATAGCTTATGAAAATAGCTAATAGCTTGTTTGAAGACGCTTTGACTTTATTTATCTTTTGTTATAGTAAATAGCAATAGCTTATGATAAACTCTTAATTAAGCTGTTTATCCGAACAGAGCCAAGTGTGACTTCATTATATGAACCAAGGCTTTTCGTTTGGCATAAATAGGTACTAGGAGCAGATTTTAAACAGGTCATTTTTTTTTGGAAACTCGGTATCTGGCCCAATGGCCGACTAATCTTGAGGACCAATCCTACCAGCCCCTAGCGGGGGGACCCGATTGAAGCCATAGAAAAGTCCTGTATGGACTAGCTCAACACAAGAATTGTTGTCACCTGGGGGATTCGATCCGAACCTGAGACCTAGAGTGGAACAGACTCCTAAGGCTTTGTCCCAAGCTTTCACCACCAGGCCAACCCTTGGGGGTTGTTAAACATTTCGTATTGACAGTAGTTTAAAGTTAAATAGCGTAAAAGGTGTTCATACTGAATTATACTTGCACTATTTGCAGTAAATTGACTCTTATTTTTTATAGTGATTAATATCTCACCTCTTCTTTGCTACCAGGAGCATGAAGACATCAGAGGACGACGTACCTGTACCACCTCTTTTGAAGAGTGCTGCTCTTTGGGGTATGAAATTGTTCATTTTTTAACATTATTACATGATTTTTAATCCTTTTATATCTAGCCCGAAAACAGCAACCATTTATTTTTATTCAGCTACTATGAAATTGTAAAAGTCGTCAATTATAACCCCAATATCAATTTAATACCTATGAATTAAGTTGATGTTAAATTTGATTCCCTTGTTTGTCTAGTCATAATATCAGTAAAGAATAAATTGTCTAACGATACAATGATTGATAGCAGCCAAAGTTTTTTTTTTTTGTTTTATTTTTATTTTTAAGTTATTGAAATTTGTCTCTTATAAACTATGATGTGTTTTTATTATGAATGTCCAGAACTGATTTTATTGAACTCTAGTTTTATTCTTTGAACTGCTAGTTTGTCATTGCTGTTTAGAAGCTTCTATTCTATATGATCAAGACTGTAGTTCAATTAGAGTGGTGGTTGGTTTACAATAGTAGATTATTTTTCCCTTACAGTTGATTTATGACCTTTATTGTTTTATATTCTAAAGATACAACTTGGTATGTTATTCTCGGGCAACCTCAGTTTATCCTCTTCCTTTTTTCCCTCTCTCTAATCACTCCGACGGCCTATGTAGCACTAGCAATTCAGATTGAATGTATGTCCGGTGTCCAACACCGGCACTTTCAATCACATTTAATCACTTTTATTTTCTCAAATTATCACCGGTGTCTATGTGTTCGTGTTGTGTCCGGTGTCTGTGTATGTGTCAGTGCTTTGTGGCACAAAACAAGGAAAATACTATCATATAGTTGCATATAAATCTAACTGTACAACAGAAACACTAACAAGTTATGTGCAATATGGATCACCAAGTTTCTCATGCTTGATCTGTCTGTTTTCTCTATCACTGCTATTTTGACTTTTCAGCATTATTGATCTATAGACCAACTTGACATGTATTTTGTTCTGCATGTGACATGTTTCCCAAACATCCATGCAGGTGTGTTCCTTGGGGTATCTTCAAACACGCGATACCAGGTCATCAATGGACTGGAACGTTTGGTAGAAGCATCGCCAATGGCCAAGCAGGTTCCACCAGTTGCCTTGGCTTTTACAGTTGGTGTTCGTTTTGCCAACAATGTTTATGGTGGCATGCAGTTTGTTGACTGGGCTAGGTGGAGTGGAGTACAATAGTTTCTTTAATTATCTTGTTTTGTAATGTGTTGTAGTCTTGTAGATGTAATTTTCTAGCCATAAATTTTCTTGAGGTTGAAGCATAAATTTCTACCTCAGGTTCATGGACCTATAATGACCAAAGATTAAGGGTGCGTGGATTGGTTTAGAAAGGTTTTAGGCAATAATTTAGAGGATGAGCATTTGTTCCCTCTATTTTCGTAATTAACCTTAATGGTAAAGTCTACTGTTTTTTTTTTTTTTTTTTGTCTTAACCCTGGTTCTTAGGAGAAGAGAATCATGACAAAATTCGGTCGAGAAAGTAAAATCTGACCAATAATTGTTCCGGTCAGGATTTGAACGCAAAAATTCATTAACCATTTGAGGCTTAACCTACTTCCTTAGTATTAAGAATCATTTGCACTACACACATGTAGCTCTTTCCCGTGGACAGCAAGGTAAAGTATGACAAATTTCAGTGGTCAATGGACGTGTTTAGATAGCTATAACCTATGTCTAAGCCTTCATTAATGATTTTTAACTCAATTCTGGTTATCATTTGCTACTCTTAGCTTTAGGTGATCGGGTTGAGGTTGACTATAGAGATAGTTGAGGTAAAAAAATATGGTAAATTATATTTCATGCAATATAGTATCAAACGACTTTGTCAATAGTGATATTGCACCATACACAAGTATATTTTTCAGCGTTATATCAATAAGTTTCATCATATATCATTTGATTTAATGGTGAGATTTATTGATCAAATGATGAAAGTTAAGTTGTGCGTTATTGCACTGTAGAATTGACCCTATAAAAATTAGTGGAGATGGATTGCCAATTTTATTTAGTGAAGATCTTGTGTAATATGTGGGGAAAATTGTGAGAAACAACAGACTGCCAATTGTCAATGTTCGTGATAAAACTATTATCTCGAGTTCTTTTATTCTTAAAAAGATAGTAAGATACATACATAGATACATTGGATGCTCCCAAATTAAATCACTCGTGACTTGTGAGCTACTCAACAACAAAGAAGCTAACAATACTCTTGCCAATTGCTACACAACTTAGAAAAGAAAACTACTCGGATCTTGAGTTTTACTCAAATGATTCCTAAACTTCCTCACCGTTGTAATAAAGGAGTGTAGTCGGTTATCGTGAGCTTAACTTAGTTGGTAAGAATGATACATGATACATGCAAGGTCCGGGGTTCGAACCCTGACCACTGTAGAAAGAACAAAAAAAGGAGTGCAATCTTACAAGAATAGTTGCTAAAAAAATGGCTTAATTGGTCACTTGGTCCCAAAAATAGTTGCTAAAAAAAAGTTAACATGCGTTTTAGGAGTTATGGGATTAAGATGAAAACAAGAAATTAGTTAGGGCCAAGTGACCAATTTTGCCAAAAAAAAGTCTAACAAGAGTAGAGAAAAGACGAGTACAACCATTTTTAACAAACCAGAGTTTCAATAAATAAGAGTGTCTTTTTAAATGAAAAATAAAGAATGCATATGTAATTTAAGCACACCTCGAAGATATTCTAATTATTCAACAAAATTAAAATATAAAAAAAATTAAAGTCCGAATTGGTTAAACTCGAAACTCGAGTCAAGTTTGATACAAATCTTTTTATGGCTTGAGTTTGACTCATTTTAAGTTCACAAACAACTTGGTCGGTTTGTTAAGTTTTTCTCATTTGCTCGAATACCATAATTTGAAAGTTTTTTTTTGTTAAAAAAAATTAAATCTTTTATATGTATGAACTTTTATTATTTTTTTAAAAAGCAAAGATTGAAATAAAATAATGCTATCACAAGAATAATAATTTTAAGTTTAAAGGATAGACACAAAAGTCCACAATGTTAAAACTGAGTTGAAAGTCAACAAATTTTAGAGTCAAAATTAGTTCTAAAATAAAAAACCCCAACTTCTAACGTCAAGTAGAATCCATTATGGAAGCAAAATCAATTATACTTAAAAACAATCAAACCTATTAAAATCGACTCTATGCCTTTAGAATAAATTTTGAATTATGTCGAAGTGAAATTAAGCAAGATGAACCAACTTGAATGGTAGGATTCAAAATTTGAAGGGGGTAATAGTTATTTTGGTCTCTAGATGTGTAGCCACAATAGTACTTCAATGTATCGAAATTTCAATATAGTTATTAATTGTGCACTTCGTTAATCAAGATAGTTTTCGATGATAAAATAGTCTTTTCAATGGTGACATTAACTCTTTTCATAAAGGACATAATATGACAGTGAGTAAGTACTTATAGGGGCTGATACGACAAGAAGTAAGTATATTGAGAGATTAATACGATAATATTAACGAAATATTTCAATATTATAGACTATTTTGATTAACATAATGCATAATAAGAAACTATTTAAAAATTTCAATAAAAAACTATTATAAATACTCGGTACCCATCTCAATTATGCCGATCTATTCTTTAGGAGTTACCTATTAGCTTTTGCCAACAGAAGATCTTGAAGTGGCGTGTAGAAGAGCAAGGATGACCATCATCCATATTGTTCCTGCCTCCAAACTAAACTTTGCAACTATATAGTGCAAAATAATTAAAGGAGTAATTTTCTTTTTTAGGGAATTAGAGGAGTAATTTTGAAAATTATAAAAGGTGAGTTTTTTCATAGTATGAAATTATATTATTTGGGATGATATTTTGTGAAATGTTATTTTCATCTTCACAATTTTTGTTCATTCAAAAAAAAAATCTTCACAATTTTTGTTCTTCATATTTCGTCCCTATTGAACACAATTTTAACATTTTCTTCACATTTTTATGCATATAATATTGACATATATGAGTGAGACATAATTTGAACATGTTTTGAATATAAAATGCTCATAACCTTAACACAAATATGAATATAAACTTGCCATTAGAGATAAAAAAATGAAACAAATTTTTTTAGAAGGATGAAAACATTCTTTTTTTTAAAGATGAAAATCAAAATTCACTATATTAAAAAAAAAAAATATTTATCTCTTATTTCTACCCTACCATCTAAGTACTTTGCACCAAAAATAAGGTTTCATAACATCTTCACGAGGAACAAATATTATGTTTTGATAGCTTGAGTGACAGACATTGTAATAAACAAATTCACCTTTTTGAAACGGTTTCAAGCCATAACTTTGATTTTATTGGAAATAAGAATATACCAAAAGATAATTATTATATTATTACTTAGTCACTAGCTACTGGGCTATGTTTCTCTTAGAAAAAATTAATGGCTATGTGACTAATCTGTTTTCTATAGTCACTACTCACTAGTTAGGGCATGGACCACGTAGCATCCACGTTCCAGCACATAGAAGGAGCATTGTAAAACTAAAATTTACCCACGACACGTTGTTGATTGGTATAGCTGATTTGTTTACAACTTATTTTTACATTTGTGAAAAAATAGCAAAGAGCTTACGCAAATATAGTGAAAAATGAATGGTTCAATTCAAAATTATAACCGTACCATTGTCAGCAAAAGCATCATGCATGATAAGCTCTAAAGTTAGTTATTACCTATTTAGAGATAGTCCACCTCTCCTATTGAATTTCAATGGCCTTTGTATATGTAACTTTAAAGACAAACGAACCATGTTTTATAGTAACAATATTTCAAAAAAAAGAAAGTGATATAGTAAGAAATTTATTATTTTAATAAAAACCCTAACAAATATTTAATAAAAAAGTTAGTTTAAGGAGAAAAAAAAAACATTCTAAAAAACCCTTGAGAATATTTAATTAAAAAGTATAGATTAAAGGGGAAAAAACAAAACATTTTTTAGGGAATAATTTGGTTATTCTTTTCACTTTTCTACATTGATTTCATGAAAACACGTTTACCATCCAATGACCACAATTTGTTACAATTTTTTAGTAAAAAAGAAACATTTTGTTACAATTTTTTCTTCTATAAATTCAAACACATTGATTCTTTCTTGTTCTTGGCCTATAAAATTAAAACATTCATAGGTCAACAAAGTGTGAGGTGGGTTAAAAAAACATAGGTGGAAGAGATGAAGAATGAGAACGAGTCTCATGAAAGGCAAGATCCTTTATCAAACTTTTCTCATTCCTCTTCCACCAAAAATAAAAAAGGAGGATGGAAATCTGTCAAATACATTCTTGGTAATAAATAAATCCTTCAATTATAATTTTTTTAATTATTTTCTTGATATATAATTATTACAATATTTTCTATAGAATTTATGAATCTAAATTATGTGTTTGTTTGATTATAGGAAACGAGACATTTGAGAAATTAGCTTCAATGAGTTTGATAGCCAATTTAATTGTATACATGCATACACAATACAACATGGATACAACATTATCAGTTGAGGTTTTCAACATTTGGGCTGGTTTAGTAAATTTTCTTCCATTAGTAGCTGCTTATCTTGCAGATGCTTATGTTGGAAAGTTTCATATGCTTATATTTGGCAGCATAGCTTCACTTCTGGTAAATACAAACAAATTATTAGAATACTTTATTTCATTTTTTCTTTTTTGCCATTTCATTTTGTTTTGTTAAAAATGAAATTTTCTGAAAATCCAATTAATGAACATTCAAAATTTTAATAAATTCTATTCCCCAGAATGTAAATTTTGGGTCATGCTCACAAATGTCTTAAGGGTATTGTTTAAGAATCCATTGTAAGAAATTGTATATTGAAAATATAAGTCAAACATGTTTAAAAGTAATAATTATTCAACTTTTTATGCAAAAGTTATCACTTTGTTATTGGACATTCGTTAACATTTCTCATAATTTTTTGAAGTCAATATACATAATTAAAGAAGAGCACATTATTGTGATCACATTTTAAGTCAAATATAAGGATTTTAGAGGTTTCTTCGAAGATATCAAGGTTTTTAAAAAAATTGCGACCTCAACAACATTTTAGAACCATGGTTAAGAGTAATTAATAAATATTAGCAACTTTTATTTGCTCTTAACCATGGTTCTAAAATGCTTTTGCGGTCACAATTTTGTTTATAACCTTGATATTGTGGTAAAATACGGACAAATATGATCACAATTTTCCGTAGTGATGTGTTTGAATAAATCGCTAAATGTTTCAGGCCATGCGATTAAGAACTATGCTCTCTACGTTAAATGTTCCTACATATTATGAATGAAAATTTAAAGCCAAAAGCTTCAATATGTGACAGGGTATGGGATTCATGTCTCTAAGTGCTGGTCATCCATCATTAAGACCTCCAAGTTGCCCTACTCTTTTGGATTGCATAAAACCGACAGGTGTGCAACTCAGTATCCTATATTTGGGACTTGGATTTTTCGCAATAGGTTCAGGAAGCCTAAGACCATGCAATATTGCCTTTGGAGCCGATCAATTCGATACAAAAACCGCAAAAGGAAGAGCTCAATTAGAGAGTTTTTGCAATTGGTGGTATTTCTTATTCACGGTAGCACTTTTGATCGCTTTGACTGGCGTCGTCTACATTCAAACCAATGTAAGCTGGTTTATTGGTTTCATCATTCCAACCGGGTGTTTCGCCGTCTCATTAACCATCTTCTTGTTCGGACAATGTAGTTACATTAAGTTGAAGCCGAAAGGAAGCGTCTTATGTGACTTGGTGAAAGTAATTGTTGCTGCAATTAGAAAACATCACATTGATATGAAGAAAGATTCTGAACTCTCATTTTATGATCCAAAACAATCAGTTTCTAATGAGTCAGAAGATTCAAGAAATGTGAAACTTGCTCATACAAATAGGTTCAGATATTTCGATAAAGCCGCGGTGATCACAAACCAAAATGAAATTGACAGCAATGGAAATTCAGTTGATAATTGGAGATTATGCAGTTTACAACAAGTGGAAGAATTGAAAGCAATAGTATCCACTTTACCTATTTGGCTAGCAGGAATTGGATGTTTTATTTCAATGGGACAAGCAAATTCCTATGGAATTTTACAAGGATTACAATTAGACAGATCAATTGGAAAAAAATTCATTATTCCACCAGCTTGGATGGGATTAGTACCAATGATTTTTCTTTCATTATGGATATTACTTTATGAAAAAATCTATATCCCTTGCACTAAAACTGCTACCTCTAAAGGTAAAAGATTGTCAATTGAACAAAGAATAACAATAGGAATTATTTTTTCCATTGTTGGCATGATTGTGTCAGGACTAGTAGAAGTGCGCCGCCGCGACAATGCATTGAAACACGGGACATTTCAATCACCAACAAGAATTTGGTGGCTTATTCCACAATTTGGTTTATCTGGTTTGGTCGAAGCATTTGCCGCAATTCCTATGATGGAGCTATTGACATCATACTGGCCTGACAGTATGAAGACATTAGGTGGTGCAGTGTTTTTTCTAAGCTTAAGCATAGCTAGTTCATTGAGCAATGTTCTTATAAAGATTATTGTGACTTTAACAAAAGGGAATGGTGAACCTCATTGGTTAGGAGGTAATGATTTGAATAAGAACAGGCTTGAGCATTATTACTACACTATTGCCGCGCTTGGAGTGTTGAATTTGTTGTATTTCGTGTTCTTCGCTCGTCGGTTTTTGAGTAGTGAAGTGCTGCAAAGACAGACTCCAAGTGAAGCAAGGGATTTAGAAAATGAGAATCATCAATAGTAGCTGAATTCCATAGTTCACTAGTTGCTGAAATCATATGTATGGATATGAACTCCTAGAAGTATAAGTATGTATGTATGAATGAATAGAGCTCACTAGTTGCTGAAATCATATGTATGGATATTAACTACTCCTTTTTTAACTCATCTCAGTCAAGGAAATAAAAAAAAAAAAAAAAATCTTTTCATATGAACAAGTGTTTATTGTCACATAGTAGAAGAGTTACACATTTAACCGATTTAAAAAGCGTTGATTTATAATTACAGAAATGCTAGCCGTTTTCTTAAAACAATCAATCGTTTTTTTAACCGGTTTAAAATCATGCTCTAGAATACATTCTTTTAACCTATTGATCAGAGTTAGAACCCTAACTATTGATTTAGAATATCAGTCCCATTGAAATGGATTATCCTTCCACTTGGTTGCAACTTGTTCCATGAAAGAAATTTTTGTTAGGGTAGTAACTTGCATCCATTTATTGAAAGTTATAGAAATTTTTGTTAGGGTAGTAATATGCAACGATAATAGGAAAATCATAGAATCATGTATTATTGAAAGTTATTGTAGTCATATATTATCAAGGATCAAACGACAATGTTCTGTCATATATCATATCCTACCGTTTCAGGAAATAAAAGACCAAACAAATTGATAAGAACAACAAACGATAACACAAATTTAGTAAATAAATATCAATATGTATTGAATTCATCACCACATGAGCGAAAAAATCAACATCACAAATCTGGAGTTTAATACTTGGAAAAAAATTAATCATTAAGAATGCAAGACAATGGTATTGTAAACAAATGTAGCAGACCTTAGTTGAATTCTTTAAGAGTATACAATATGTGAATTCTTTTCATTGACCACAAGTTTCATGCACATAAATGCTCAGATAGAGTTCAACTAAAATCACTTTCCCATCCTTGTATTTCTTAATAATGTAACTGACTAATGACAACCAATGCTTGTTTCAGCTTTCAAATTGAGAAGTACTGCTGACTTTGGTAATTTGGAGACCGATAAGTGTTCAAAAGTAATATCTTTCATGTGTTAAAATAGGCACTTTAGTGACTTGTTTTGCAAGTTATCTAAGGAAAAATAATCATTTGTCGATCATTTCTCAATTCGCTTCCAGTGTGCTCAAGCAAGATCTGAAGAATAAAGCCAACTCGCTTAAACGAGATCAGTTCACTTAAACGAGTTTTATGTCGAGAGCAAATAAAAACTCGCTTCCTGCTCGCTTCCGGTTCGCTTTAAGCGAGATACATCAAATTTAGTGGATAAGGTCCACGTGGCAGCCTTCCAATGACCAAAGTGGGATTTCCTGGCAACTCGCTTAAGTGACTTCAGCTCGCTTGAAGCGAGTTTGCCCGAATCCAGCTCATATAAATAGCTTTCTCTTCTCTTTCCTTGACATCTTTTACTGTTTTATTACATTTTCTGGTTTTTAGAGAGAGAAATAAGACATTTCTAGTGAGAGAAATACAAAGCAAGGGTGTTAGGAGTAGATTCTTCCCAAGATTTATTGAGACATCATAAATCTTAGCATGGAATCTTTATCTTTCTTCCATCTTTTGCAAAACTTTCATAGACATATGTAGCTACATCCACCCTTGTGGGTTTTGAGGTATTCAAACAAGCTATTATGTAATCTTTGATAATTTAATATAAGGTTCTAGCTTATTTATTCAACATTGTTATTATTCTTGTGTTTAATACTTTATTTAAGATTTGAAATGTTATTGAAAAATACTTTTGAAACTAGGGTTAGAATAATAATTATCATGTACCAACAAAATAATAATAATAATTATCAAAGTTTTTATTCTAGACATAGAGTTTAAGTTTTGATAATCACTTTGTAATCAAGAACTTAATGCTATTGTATCGTTTAATAGATTGAGATACCGTCGATTAAACAATACGATTGAACTCATGAAGTTATTTAGACATAAATAACGATTGAAATCATGACATTATTTAGACATGAATAATGTTGCTGAGTGATTGTGATAATATCGTTTAAAAAGCTTAAATCCGTTATTTGATCATGAGATTGCACTTGTTATGTTTGGTTGATTAACTCTAACCCCAAGCGAAATGACCCTATCTCATATCTATTTATTTTTATGTCGAATAGTTAGAATAGTTTTAAAACAAACAAAATTTTAAACCAAACACTTAAGATGATAAATATCGTTAAAATGCTTATGTCCCTATGGAAACGATCCTAATATACTTACGTGTACATAGAAATTTAACATGTAAAAATCTTACATCAGAGACAAACTCCTTTGTTTATAATAAGGAATGTTGTATAAGTATAATTTATTTATGTTAGTTTTGTAAGGATTAATTGGAAATGATCAATGAATTGAAGGTAAAAGTTGAATGTAATTACATATGTTGTTTGCAATAATGCTAGATTTGTGATGAAGAAGAATTATATTTATTTGAACAATCAACAAAAATCCAACAAAACATTGCCGATTTCAGATTTTTTATTTTTAATTTTTCTCAATCTTCATTTTCTTCCTAGGTTTTAATGGGTTTCCACGCCCGATTGAAACCGGCCCGTTAAACCCGAATCCGAGAAAACCGAAACCGATAAAATTGAAAAATATATAGTATATTTGGGTCTTAATTAACTACCTGTGGGTTGGCTCAGATTGGGGGTTTGGGCCTCGAATCTGAACCGATACCCACCTCGTAGTCATATCAATCACCTTAACTTCTTTTTGTATAGAAACTTGAAAAAGCTAGGGAAACAAATTCTCAAAGGAATAACATCCAATTAGGGATCTTTCTAAAAACTCGTGAATCAACCATCTCTAACCTTTTTGAGGATACTATCAGAGAACCAACCAGTAGACTCAGGCTGACCTGTTCCCAATAAAGAGATCTCTTTCTACCAGTTTGAGACACCTCTTAAACCCATTACCCGTCTCATGCGACGATCACGCATAGACCCATTCACATATCTCGCTCCAATAATATCTTTCCACAAAACCTCATATCCTATGATCAACCTCCAACGCCACTTTCTCAAAAGGGCAAGATTAACCACTCTTAGATCTTTGATACCAAACCCTCCCTCACTCTTAGGCTTACAAACATCTGACCATTGGACCCAGGGAATTTTTCTCGCCCCTTTACACCCTCCCTAAAAAAGCAACGTTGAATCCTCACAATCCGTCTCCAAACACCATTTGACATTTTTAGAAAGGACATGATTTTTTTTGCAATAAAGTTAAATACCGAGTGTATAAGAATCATCCTTCCGCCCAAACTGACAAACCTATTACTCCAAGAGCTCATATGAGTTACCTGAGTGTCCAACAAAGGCTGCCAAGTAACCATTTGCCCATAATTAGCCCCAATCGGAAGATCATATACTTAAAAGGAAATGAACCAAAACTATAGTGGAGAAAATTTGCAGCCATTTCTAGGAAATACACATTAACATTAATTCTCATAATACAACTCTTAGCAAAATTAACTCGAAGCCCAGAGACAAGCTCAATAGACCTTAAGATAGTCCCAATGACCCAAAGGTTCTCCATTATTGCCTTTCCTATAAAATGAGTATCTTCAACATATTGAACATAAAAAACAACCATGATCTACCAACTTTAAAACTTGTAAACATACCCAATGCCTCTGCCATCCTCATAGAAATACTTAATGCATATGCAACTAGAAGAAAAAGGAAAGGTGCCAGAGGATCACCCTGCTTAAGTTGTCACTGAATATTAATTTCCTAGGTTGGACACCCATTCACAAGCACTTAGAGACTACTTGCAAAAACACGTGCTCGGATCCAAGCACATCACTTATCATTGAAACCAAATCTCTTCAACAGATACTCCAGGAAACTCCAGCTCATAGATTCATATGTTTTCTCAAAGTCCACTTTTAAAAATGAGGAAATCTTGCTTAGCTTTTTTCTGGCTAGATCCATAACCTTATTGACCGTCACTACTCTATCGACCAATTGCCTACAGGAAAGTCGAAGGGTTGGATGGGATGACTTTATCCATCACCGAGGCCAACCTAAAAGCCAACACTTTAGCAACTAGCTTATACATGGAACCTAGACGAGAGATATGACGAAACTCTTCAAGAGACTGAGGGGAATCAACTTTAGGAATTAAAGCCACAAAATAAGAGGATAAGCTTTTAGGGAGCAAGGCGTTAAAGACAAATTGCTAGAAAAAAAATCAACCTCCTTTCTAATAAGCATCCAAAATCTTTTAAAAAAAGAGAAGTTAAAACCATCATGCTTTTGACTCTTATTTGATGTGTTACTACATCACCTAATTAATATGAATACACATAAATTATATTATTTATGCATGTGTAAAATAATTATAATTATACAATGATAGAGTTAAACTTTATCAAACTATTTGTCCAATATAATTAATAACTTTTTAAGAGTTGATGAGTTGGAGTGAATGAATATTTATTAGACATTAACATTTAGCTTGAAATTAGTCCATAGACCCGTGCTAACGCACGAGTCATATCGAATGTAATATTTAACGGTAATAGGTAACAAAATAGTTTTGATGAATGTCATGATTGTCGTATAGTATTTCATAAAAATTAGGTTAAAATTATGTTAAGTATAGCGAGACGGGTAAATATTTATAAGTAAGAGATTAACATTTTGATTAAATTAAATCTAGAGTTAATATAGTAAAATCAAGCGATAAAATTAGGTTAAATCTAGGGTTAATATTGCGTTCGGGTTAACATTTAGAAATAAGAGATAAGTAAGAGATTAACATTTTGATAAAATTAAATCTAGGGTTAATATAGTAAAATCAGACGATAGAATTAGGTTAAATCTAGGGTTAATATTGCGTTTGGGGTAACATTTATAAATAAGAGATAAGTAAGAGATTAACATTTTGATTAAATTAAATCTAGGGTTAATATAGTAAAATCAGGTGATAAAATTAAGTTAAATCTAGGGTTAATATTGCGTTCGGGTTAACATTTGTTAATATAGTAAAATCAGACGATAGAATTAGGTTAAATTTAGAGTTAATATTGCGTTCGGAGTAACATTTATAAATAAGAGATAAGTAAGAGATTAACATTTTGATTAAATTAAATCTAGGATTAATATAGTAAAATCAGGTGATAAAATTAGATTAAATCTAGGGTTAATATTGCGTTCGGGTTAACATTTATAAACAAGAGATATTGAATAAGTAATGTGTACGACGTAAGTTGATGCTCTTATAGTTATCTTATTAATTACTAGTATAAACCGTTAATTTTTTCCCTTTTTCTTTTCTTGTTGGTAGAAAGTTAATGTGTTTTAGTCAAGGTATGGACCAAGTAGCATCACGTACTCGCACTTATAGAAGGATCATTATAAAAGTTGTTGCCCAATTACTACACGAAGGTGATTCGTATAACTTAATTTTTGGGGTATAACTAATTTGTTAAGCGCTTCTGTATAAAATAATTTATAGTAAAAGATAAAATAAAATGAAATTATTTTGTATAATTTGCAAGCTGTTTTTATAAGTTATCTGGCCCCGTTTGGATTGAGCTTATGAAAAAGAGCTTATGTAAATAAATAAGTTTTTATCTTAATTCATAAGTTCAAACTAACGAAAATTATATTTTCATAAACTATTTTTTCATAAAGCACATTAATAAGTTTATAAATCATACATAAAGATATATTTATTTGCATAAGCTGTTTTGGATAAGCTCTAAAATAAGCTAATCCAAACAGAGCCTTGGAGAACCTATGAAAATAAACTACTAAGAACTTATATACATATTTAAATTGTTTTATTTTTTCTTTTCAAACAATATCATTAAACTTTTGCAGGAGATCAACTTCTTAAATAAACTAATCTAAACCTTAATTTCCATGTTCTTTTTGATGGATAAGGAACTACTTAATTTTATACTTGTGAAAAAATGGCAAAGAGCTTACGCAAATAGTTACAAATGAATGGTTAGTTTGCCACGTATGTAACAAAATTATCACCGCATAATATTTTCAGCAAAAGCAACATGCATGAATACCTCCAAAGTTATCCATCTCTTCGTACAAGTAATTTAAAGACAAACCAACCATGTTACTAGACGGTAAGATATTTACTATATTAATTAAAATATTTAATAAAAAAGTATAGTTTAAGGTAGAAAACAAAACATGTGAAAAGTAAATCTTAAATTGACAATTCTATTTCACTTTTTTACATATGTTTCATGAAGACACATTTATCAACTACATCGTTCCATGACAACAATCTGTTACAAATTTTGCCTATTATTAATGAGTAAAAAAAAAAAGAATAATGCAAATCAAAGTAACTAAAATCATGGACAATGTGAGAAATAATAGGGAATGAGTATGCAAATGTGGTGAGCTTAGTCAAAACAAATTTAGCTCAAACAAACACATGTTGGTTAAACAATAAAAGATATTTGCCAAAACAAAAAATCAATCAATTGGAAGAAAAGAGAAAAAAAAAAAAGTTAGGAAATGCTCCTTCAAGACATTTCAATAAAACCTCTTACAAATATTTAATGAAAAAGTATAGTTTAAGGAGGAAGAAACAAAACATATGAAAAGTAAAGCATAAATTTACACTTCTTTTTCCTCTTTTCTCAATTTGTTTCAAGAAAATACATTCTAAATTCAAATACTTTGGCTCTTTTATTTCATGTATTAATTTGGCCTATAAAGATTAAAACCTTTATGGGTCAAGAAGTGTGAGGTTTGTTACAAAAATTGTAGGTGGAAGAGATGATGAATGAGAGCCATTCTCCTCATAGGCAAGATGCTTTAACATTACAATACCTTCCTCATTCTTCTTCCACCAAAAAGAAAAAAGGAGGATGGAAATCAGTCAAATACATTCTTGGTAAATAAATTAAACCCTTCAATTACATTTTCATTTATTCTTGTCTTGATATAAGATTTATAATAGAATTGATTGATGAATTTAAATTTTTGTATTTCTTCGATTATAGGAAACGAAACATTCGAGAAATTGGCTTCTATGAGTTTGATATCCAACTTAGTTGTTTACATGCATACACAATACAACATGGATACAACATTTTCAGTTGAGGTTTTCAACATTTGGACTGGTTTCACAAATTTTCTTCCATTAGTAGCTGCTTATCTTGCAGATGCTTATATTGGAAAGTTTCGTATGCTCATATTTGGCTGCATAGCTTCATTTCTGGTAAATATAAACAAATAATGGCAAATTTTCTTTAATAGAATTGATATGATGTTTCAAAGTGAAATCTTCTAAATTATCCAATTAAAGAACATTTGCAGTTTTAATTTCTAAATAATATTCTCCTATAAAGTTTAAGACAATATACATATAAAAAACATAGCACATTTACGATATTTGCTCTCTACCATGTTTCTAAATTGTCGTTGCTGTCGCAGTTAGGTTTATGTTGTGAACCTAGAGATAAGATAATATAGACAAATGCGTCCGCAATTGCAGTAATGCATTTGTAGAAATCTCTAAAACCTTTATATTGCAGTCACAATTACGATTGGAAACCCCAATTTAGAACTATGCTATTTTAAATGTTATTCTTATTATGAATGAACAATTGAAGACATGAGCTTCAATATGTGACAGGGCATGGGATTCATATCATTAGGTGCTGGTGTGCCATCATTAAGACCACCGACCTGCTCCACCCTTTCTGATTGCATACCGATAAAACCAACAGCCTCACAACTTGCTATCCTATATGCGGGACTTGGATTTTTCGCAATAGGATCAGGAAGCCTAAGACCATGCAACATTGCCTTCGGAGCCGATCAATTCGATACAAAAACAGAAAAAGGAAGAGCTCAATTAGAGAGCTTTTGCAATTGGTGGTATTTTTTATTCACAGTAGCACTTTTGATAGCTCTGACCGGCATTGTCTACGTTCAAACCAATGTAAGCTGGTTTATTGGTTTCATCATTCCAACCGTTTGCTTTGCCTTCTCCCTGACCATCTTCGTGTTCGGCCACGGCACTTATATTCGGTTAAAGCCTAAAGGAAGCATCATATGTGACTTGTTGAAAGTAATTCTTGCGGCAATTAGGAAACATCGTGTTGATATGAAGAAAGATTCTGAACTCTCATATTATGATCCACCAATAAGTTCTAATGAGTCAGAAAATTCAAGACATGTGAAACTTGCTCACACAAATAGGTTTAGATTTTTCGATAAAGCCGCGGTGATCACAAACCAAAGTGAAATTGACAACAATGGAAAATCAATTGATAATTGGAGGTTATGCAGTTTACAACAAGTGGAAGAATTGAAATCAATATTAACAACTTTACCAATTTGGTTAGCAGGAATTATATGCTTTCTTTCAATGGGACAAGCAAATTCTTACGGAATTTTACAAGCGTTACAAACAAATAAATCAATCGGTCCACATTTCATCGTTCCTTCAGCTTGGATGGGATTGGTACCAATGATTTTTATTTCCTTATGGATTCTACTTTATGAGAAAATCTATGTCCCTTTAACTAAGAAAAAAACCTTGAAAGGTAAAAGATTATCAATTGAACAAAGGTTAGGAATAGGAATTATATTTTCCATTGCTTGTATGGTGGTTGCAGGACTAGTAGAAGTGCGCCGTCGCAGCAACGCGTTGAAACACAAATCATTTGAATCGCATACAAGAATTTGGTGGCTTGTTCCACAATTTGGTTTATCTGGTTTGGTCGAAGCATTTGCCGCAATTCCTATGATGGAGTTGCTAACTTCATATTGGCCTGAGAGTATGAAAACATTAGGTGGTGCAGTGTTTTTTCTAAGTTTATCTATTGCTAGTTCATTGAGCAATGTTCTTATAAAGATTATTGTGGTTGTGACAAAGAGGAATGGTGGAACACCTTGGTTAGGTGGTAATGATTTGAATAAGAATAGGCTTGAGTATTATTACTATACTATTGCTGCTCTTGGAGGGTTGAATTTGTTGTATTTTTTGTTCTTTGCTCGTTTTTTTCTATGTAGTGAGGTGTTACAGAGAGAGGTTGAAAGTGAAACACGAGATGAAGAAAATAATTATCAACAATAGCAGTTGAATTCCAGAGTCTACACATTTATCAACTATCAATGTGATATTTAGTTTCTGTAATGATTTACTTTATCTAGAATAGTTAGATTATCTCCTTCTTTAACTTGTATGTTTCAATGGACTAACACATATGAATAAATGTTATTGTCCTATTATTGTTACTTTAAGCCCATATAGTAATTTTTATGAAGGGAACAATATAAGTTCCATAGTACTTACACATTTATAGCTTGTTTGTTTCTACCTCCAAATAATTTCAAACACACGAAAACTATGAAGCTGGGAATTTAGCTTCCAAAAATCACGACAGAATTGTGTTGGGGCGCAAGAGATCAATCCTAAATGTGTATCCAAACATACACTTAAATGTGTGGAGTAGTACTTAATTGAAAAATTCTAGCACATATTTTTAAATCAATAGTTTTTTAACTGGTTTAAAATCATGTTGTAGAATATATTCGCTGCACTAGTGATCAGAGTTAGAACCCTAACCGATTTGAAAGTAGTGAGAAGATCAAGTAAGCTTAAGTTAATGATAAAAAAGTCATGGGAGAATTTAACCGATTACTGATTCGGATAAGAGATCATACTGATATTTGAACTACCTTGTTGATACCAAATATAGAGTTTAACTTCATATTCTCAGAGTAGTCGTCGTAGATCAAGTCGTATTAAATCAAATTGGTCCATAGGCTCGAAAATTGACTGAAATTCCCCTAAGTAGAAGCTTATGACTCTCGACATTCCCATGACCAAGTGGATGGCATGATTGATGTCGATTCAACAAAAACAAAAGATAACATTGTTGGACTTCGAGCATTTATATTCACTTGTCCTTACTATCCTCCATTCACAAACCGTCAACAAACTAATTAACCGTCTCAATCACAAGAATAAAAAATATCATAAACTTCTATTTAACAACAATAATTAAAGAAATATTGAACAACTTTCAAAGATCAATCATCCATTTGAAAATGAAAAACTTCCCCACCTTAGTAATCGATTTATTCATAACAATTTTAAAAAGAAGATATTTCATCATAGTCATAACATGCTTCCTCATTTCATATCAAATCATGAGTGCAAGTGAGTTCCATAAAATAAACAAACTAAAGTAATGACCCATCAACACACGCATAACTAGCTTAGAGACCCAAATTCCCCATTGTTTACAAATCTCAATATATAGTTTCACATAGTTTGAGATCTTAACCGTTCATTTCAAATCAAACGGTCAAGATCACGCAGAGACTACATGGAAAACAATCTCTATCTTAGCAAACCCTTATCTCTAAGTCATGTTATTATTATTATATATAGCTTCACATGCACACAAACCGTACCACCATGCAAGCACGTGCTCACTCTTAACCTTCCTTACTTCCACACAGTTCCAAAAACCCAAACCCCAATATTCCACATTCTTTCTCACCTTCAAGAAACACATTCCACATTTCCATTTTCTTTCCATCACCATCATCATCATCATGGCCATCGACACTCTCCGTCGATTCTTTCTCCCTTGTTTCACCCCATCAACCACCTCAACAACCACCACAAAACCCTACACCACCACCACAACAACCACCCAAAACAAGAAAAACCGCTCAAGCACCTCCTTAAACCAAGCAACCTCCCCATCTTCCTCCACCTCCTCCTCCGCTACAACCACCATCTCAACAACTGCACCTCGTCCTTCCAAACAAATGGTCATCGGAACCATCTTCGGTAACCGTCGTGGCCACGTCTGGTTCTGCATTCAAACCGACCGTACACATCTCAAACCCACCCTCCTTCTTGAACTCCCTATCTCCACAAACTCCCTCGTCCATGAAATGCGTAACGGCCTCGTTCGCATTGCCCTAGAATCCACCACCACCTCCACCTCCTCCACCAACTGCCCACTCCGCTCCATTCCTCTCTTTACCGCCTTCTGCAACGGCCGGAAAGCCGGTTTCGCAGCCCGTCGTCGAGCCGGAGACCGTGTTCGCAACATACTACAAACTATGCAGTGTGTCACCGTCGGTGCAGGTGTTATACCTTCAGGTTTCGGGTCAGATTCTGAGGAGCTTATGTATATGCGTGCAAATTTCGAACATGTTGTGGGAAATGCTGATTCTGAATCGTTTCATCTTATTAACCCTGATGAATCCACTGGTCAAGAACTCAGTGTTTTTTTGCTACGATCTCGCCTTGGAAATAATCGTTAAGCAAAATTCGTAGCAATCTTGCAAAGATTTGATCTTTTTTTATTTTCAATTATGTAATTTTAATATTTTTTGGTACAGATAGATATCATAAGAGTAAAGTTTTTTTTTTTTTGGGTGGAGATTCTTGATTTTTGAATTTGTTGGGATTTTCAATTTTTTGTTGAGAATTGTGGTGTTGTTGCCATGTAATGATATTGATATCTGTAAAGTTGATTAGTTTATCTAAGACTAATCTCATCACTAATATTGTATTGTTCTGAATTTTTGTGTATAATATTGTAACTGGATTAATGAGACCAGAGTATGGCCTAGGAATCTTGATTTCTTTGGTTGTTTATTTTTATTTGTGGGATTTTTTTTTTGTTTGAATTGGTTGGAACTGAACTAAATTGAATACTTTGATTCATTAGGATATATTTTCACTAGATCTATGGTCATTATGGGCTTCTTTTTAATTCTTTTTGTTGGATTTTGGAATATTGGAAAATGTTTCTAAATTACTTGGTGTCCATCTTTTTGAGGACAAGTGAATATAGTTTTCTTTTCACCTGTTTTAGTATCATTTTGCTTGTTGTGAATAGGCCAAATCTCTCTCTCTTTCTCTCTTGTGATGCAATTCCAAATCTCTATTAGTTTATTAAGAATTTGTATTTGTATTATGATATAATGGAAAAGTAAGCATCTCGATTAAGTGCTTTAGAAGTGGAAGAACCATTCTTTTTAGTTGTACTATGTGGTCTCAATCATCATGGGTAATGATGGAGCATACTATACTAGCATTTGTGTCCATAGATCACCTTTTGATTCGGAATCTTTTCAAGCTTATAAAGATGTTTATATGTGTATGATAGGGAATATAATAGGGAAAGAAACCCCCTTCACTAGTTGGATTTTCCATACATTTAATATAAAGAGATCTTATATATTTTTATATATATTTTTTTATGAAATACGCTTAATTTGTATTTGGATTTTTACTCCCAAGTATGGATGATGGATGCAGCATGTATTAAAATAATTGTTTTTATAAAAAAAAAAATGTATTAAAATAATTGTTCTCCATATGCTTTCTGTTTTGAAAAATACCTTTTTTTCAAAAATAAAATAAAATAAAGAGTTGCTATTGGAAGGCAAGGAGAGAAAAAACAATTATCCACTTCTATTAGAAAATGATTTTAAAGCAAAAGTTTGTAAAGCATTCTGAAAAATAGAATGGAATCATTTACCATAATGAAGCAGAATAAAATTAAATGAAATGACATTGAATAAAACCACCATTTTATTATTTAAATTTTAATGATAGATATGAAAATGCGTCAAGACTCTAGAACATTAGATGAAATATAATTTCCTGTTAAAATATTTTACATAACAAAATAACCTTATACCGAGATATTATTTGATGCAAGTGTGAGTCTCTTTTACAATTTTTTATAGGCTAAGTGTGAGTCTCTTTTACAATTTTTTATAGGCCAATGTTAGTAATTAATTTGTTAGATACATAAATCTTAGTAGCTTTCTCTGGAAAATAAAAATAAATCTTAGTAGCTAGATTGAATTTTGAACCTCCAATATAGCACTCTTACCGTGTCAAAATTCAAACATTTGAGCTAAGTAACCATACGCCGAGTTCCCATTAACATAACTCAGTTAATTAGGAACGATGCATTGCTAGCCACTAGCTCGAACTGCAAACACCCCATCTATTTTTTTTTTAAAAGTGAATTCTAACCGCTAAACTACTTAACAAAAAAAAAATATAAGCCAAGATATTATTCGAAACAGTGTGTGAAACTCTTTTATACTTTTTTGTAGACAAATGTCAAGCAATTAATTTGTTGAGAGAAAAATCTAAGAGGCTAGGAATGAATTTTGAACCACATTTTGTTGTCAAAATTCAAACCACTGAGATACTCTTTGGGTCAATTAAAATGCAAAATTTCGAAGAAAATTATAGAACAAAATGTTTTTTTACATGTTTTTCTAAAAAGTTATCTTTAGTCTTCCTATAGTTTTAACTGGATATTTTTTTTCATCTTATCCATTTTTCCAAATTGAAAAGTACCATTTATTTGATCCACTATTCATCAAAATAATGACTCACCAAGTGTTCAATTTCACATATCCTTGCTATGAAAGATGCACTAGCATTGCTCTATCAGTAGATACTGCTAAAATTTCCCTATTCTTTAGTTTATATGCATAATCAACTCAGAAGAATTTCAAATCCTTGCATTTTGCAGTAGTATTATATGTATAATGTATTGAATATTTCATTTAGGAAATTATCTAAGTTAATTAATTAACTTGTATTAGACTGAAACTTGATGAAACATATGGACCTGCATGGAATTCTGTGGTTGGAAATGATGGAATTTCTAATCTTCAAAGATGGGAAGGACTTCACAGAAAGCAGGAAAGAAGTTGTTACAGTTCTGCAGAAAACAAGAAACGGAGATTCATAAATTCTGATTATGTAACAGAAATCAAGCTGGTCATTCCTAATTTACCTGTCATAAACATGTTTAATATTCCGATTTTTCTCGCTATTATAGCATGGTATAAAATATTTGTCAACTAGTACTATGCGTGAGAGGATAATACAATACGCAAACATGAATATATTAATTGTTATGTTATTATTTTCTCCTGATGAAATTTTAAACTCGTTCAAAACTAGTTACATGCATGTTGCATAATTATAATTTCTAATCAAACACTTTTCTCACTTGATATGTATCGATATAAATATAGATAGATAGATTGATGAACAAGTATAGTGCACCTTTGCATCTTCAAGAAACTCCAGCAGTTGTACAATCCAATACATGATAAACACAGGAGTATATAATAAATTTATGAAACTTGTTTAAATTCACTGTACATTGGTCATAAGGAAAAGGTAATCAGCATCCCGAGGACTAGACACAATAAATTTATTGTTTTAAACCTCAGGATGCAGATTATCGGATCCTTAACCAATACTATCTCTTTGAAGAACATTCAAACCAATGACTATAGAGGATTAAATACAAGAAATAGTGTAGAATGTGTCGTAGTAGGTGGGATTAAGTTGAGTACAGCCATATCTTTGGGCTAAATTTATAGATGTTCTTAAAGTATAGAAATGTATTCTCATAGTAACACTTGGGACCAATGAAAAAAATTCTTAATGTATAGCCAATAATACTTATTAAGAATATTTTTTATTTTTTATTTATTCATATGTTATTTTGTTGCCAATAATACTAACCTTTTTGACTACTTTTTGAAAATCTATAATCTTATGAAAGATGCTTACCAGCTAGGTTTTACAGGTTGCAGATGTGGTTGCAATTGCAATCACATATAGTCCTTGAAATTTTTAACGTTGTAGTCGAAATTAATGTATTGTAAACCTTATTTACCGGTTACAATTCTATAATTTAAACATCATAAGCTTTCACAAGGAACTCTGAACATTTAAAAATCTTCCATTGTTGATATGGAGTAATACAAGAATAGTAAATTAGAAATAATAACGAAATAACCCTTTCCCACAAAATTGATTTTGTCAGCTTCTGATGGTCTTCAGACTCTGACTTGTAACTAAGCTTCTTTTGTAAATTCTTTTGCTCTTAATTGTTCTTCCAAAATCAATACCTTATTTTAAGACTTATAAAATTTAGTCTATGATCCTGCACACTTCTTGAACAAACATTAGCATATCCAATTTAACTTTTAATACATTGTTATCATCAAACACTACTAGAAAAAAGCAAAATTGGAGAGGGAAATTAGTGACGGAAAAAATAAAATTCCTCACAAATTCCTTGGTCGCAAAATTTAGTGACGGAATTAACGAGGGATTTCACGTTTCCCCTCTCTAAAATTTCCTCACTAAATTTTGCTTTTTTAGTAGTGAAAACTTAAGATGACAATGTTAAACATATTTTGTTTCAACATTATATGCACCCTGTTTGATTTCACTTGGAGTTAGATATGAATTATTATATCTGCATATGATTTGAAACTAAGTTTGGGGTTGCTCTTTGAAATTAGCAACATCTTATATTTAGGTAGTGTAACAATAGAACATATTTGTTAGAAAAAAATGTAGATGACCATGGATCTACACAAAAAACAAAAAAAAATAGAAAAAAGGAAATAAAATCAAGAGCCAAAAAAATTTGTTCTCTTAAATTTTGTTTATGTTTCTGTCAAAAATAAAAAGACAAAATAATTCTACTATTTCGCCTATCTTGTCTGATTCAAGGAAGGAAAATGTTGGCAACAGATTAGTAGGAATCCGTAGGTTAGTGAACTAACTCCAAGTTTCTTTGCTAGTCTACTTTCCAAAATATATCCACCCTTAACCTAAGCCAAGTTATAACCCTTAAAGTCCTCAAAGTGTGTATATAGTTTAAATTTGACTATTTTAGAATTGTATCTAATTTATAGCAAGATATTTTCATGTGACGACTGGAGTGGGCAAATGTCGTGACCAACCCAACTGGCTTTAGGTGATACATAAGTGTATCATAGAAAAGAGTGTGGATGGGAATATATTACTTTCTCCTAGACGGTTCTGCTTGAATGTAACGCGGTAAGTTAGTTGCTGCTCTACTATAGATGCGATGAAAGACGTTCCGAGGATAATTCCGGGAAATGTATGTTTTTCCAGAAAAAAATTCAAAGAATAACTTATGTTTTTTGATAGAAAAAATGGCAAGTGTACGAAAAGTTATCGAAGTAATAAAATAAGTTCGTATCCACGAGGACTGTGTTAATCTCAATGTGGCAATAAAGTAAATATTTAGGATGTATAAATTATTTTGTTTGCCTTAGACAGTAGATTTGATTTGATTGCATAAAATTAAATAACATAAAATAAAGATTCTATTAGAAAATATAGATTCAGTCAGAAAATATAGATTCAGTTAGAAAATATAGATTCCGTTAGCAAATATAGATTCAGTTAGAAAATATAGATTTGGTTAGAAAATATGAAGAGAGATGAGATCAGGTCTTTCGAATCATCTAAGTTCCCCTAATTGGTATACTGCACCTATTCTTATGAATGATTTTCTAGTTCCACGATAGTTAACAAAATAGCCCTAATCAATCCCTTTTAGGACTCTCTTCTCAAACTACAACCCCTAATTTCTTAGGTGGTCTAATAATCTTTGAAGGTTTTATGAACGTTAACCTATTATCACTAATAAACGATTATCCATTCTTAGACTAACCATATTTATTAGAACAACTCAATTCTGTCTAAGTTGAAAGCTAGGGTCAGTAGTCATTCATTCTCACTAAATTATGTTTATATGTGATCAGGATATAAAAAGCATTAAGAACAATTGAATTGAATAAAAACTAGATTGTCATTCACAATAAATAGAGTTTCACAGCAACATGGTTCAATTAGGGTTACAAAGAATCATCTCAGACCTAATCTCTAAGAGATTTAGCTACTCATAATCGAGTTTACAAATAGCATAATCAATAATGGAATCAAAACATACATGAACTGATAAAAGGTTGAAGAATTCGCCCTCCTAGTCGTCTTTAGGTCTCAAAATCGCACTTTCTCTCCAATTCGTAAACCTTTTTTTTTATTTGGCTTCAGCTTAAATAGACAAGTTTTTCTAGGTCAAAAATTGTTGCACGCCTTATAAAATCGCGCCACGATTCTGCCAAATCGCGCCACGCGACCAGAAATCGTACCACGATTTCCGTGGCAGAACCAAACCTTCATTCTGGTCACAAAATCGCGCCACGCCACTCAAAATCGCGCCACGATTTGGTACTTTCAGCATTTCTAAATTTCTTGCTTTTAACATCCCTGAATACCTCATTTTGCTTCAGAACTCTATCAAAATGTCAAAATAAGTCTTAAAAATTACGTAATGACAGCATGTCATCATTTTTCTTTTGTTACTTGAGGAAAAGCAACAATTTAAGTTTGGGATTGTGATGACAGATCATCTTACGTTATTCTTAGCATGTTTTTCCAGTCTTTTTCAGTAGGTTTTACCAGCAAAACAGAGGAGTATTAGAGTAATTGTCTATGATTTTGGGACATTTGTAATGTTTTCTATATTTGAGACTATAATTAGAGTTTTCCCAAAACATAGCAACTATAGGGTGTTCTTAATGAATTCACGAAGAAATCATGCAAATCGGCAAAACAAGACATCTGAAGATTTATGTGGTCTTTGAGAAGACAAAGATTCAAGAGGTCTCAGAAGACGTCGTAGAGGGAGGACTTATGTTCCCAAGTTCCAAAAGATCTTACTTTAAAGAAAACACCAAGACAGACGAAGAAAACATGCATTTCTGCACTGAAGCGCCTATGCGCTTCGGAAAAGCTCCTAGGCGCATTAGGGAAGCCAAAAAAGCGCCTGGCGCATGGCTAGCTTAGCCTAGCGCGCCCTGGCTCATGGGAAAAGCGCACCACACACAGTGACTTGCGAAAAAGTCACTTTTTGTGACTTTTTCTCCCCTGAAAAACCCATGAATTTGACCCAAGTTAGGTGGAAACTTAACTTATAAGTACCGCCTTCCTCATTCAAAATTTCTCGTTCAGAACTGGAGCAATTTAAGAGGAAGGCGATTCTAGGAGCCAAGGAGGAGTTCTATCTTCTCCTTTTTTTTAGGGTATGTTTTTATCTTTTTGTATCTTGTGTAACTAAGTAGTTATAGGTTAGAGTTCAAAGATGAACCTCAATTTATTTTGTTAAATAATTATTTAATTATATATGGTTTATTTAGTTATTTTCTATTAGCTATTTAGTTTTATTAGCCTAGGTTTATTTATGTAGTAGACGCAACCCTAGATTAGATACTTAGGTTGTGACAGAGCCTAACATTGCTATCACTATCTTGATGCTTATATCTTGAAATTTATATCCGTATATTGATAACTATCTGTATAGGAAGTAAGTAGTTAATAACTAGCAAAAGATACCGAAAGCGAGTTGACCCTAGTAGCAAGTATTTAGGAGGTGACATTACTAAGACTGAGTAGTAACTCTGCAGAACCTAGGAGGTAAATAGTTAGAGATTAGGGAAACAAGTGGTTGCTTGAAGGAAATAAGTTGAAACCTAATAGAACCATTCTTCATGACCCTTGGTAAAGTAGACGCTAATAGGGCTGCCTGTTTGTAGAACTAACGCGAGAGAGAGTGTAAGTTGAGATGCCTAAGATTCATGGATGGTGTAACCTAATGGAACTTTGGCACTTCATAGCCTTAGAAAAAACTGGAAGACCAATTTAAGTTCATGCTTCAATTACTTTTGAATTAACAAGACCCCACACATAAAGACATGCGTGTGACCAACATGTGCAGTTAGCCATCAAAGGGATAGCCTTAAATCAAATGTGAGAGTAAGACCTCGCACATAATGATCACCGTGCGATCCGCAGGTGCAACTTGACGACCGAATAGGATAGTAACATCCCACAACCTCATCACATAAATAGTTCGCTTAGAATAATTAGTTACGACATGTATGTTAATTTAATATCCAACAAATAAGAATAACTAGATACGACATGTATGTCAATTTAATATCCAACAAATAAATAGGGGGATTCGAAGAATCCTCTAACCACTGTTACATTTCTGCAGCCAAAAACAGGTAACTTGCTCTGTTGCAAACAGATAAAAATTGCAACCTCTTAACCCTTAACTCTTTACTGTATACCGTCAACTTAAAATAAGTAACGTGAGTTGTTTAGAAGAAACGACAATCCCTGTGGATATGATACTCACTTCTCACTTTATTACTTGGTAAACGATTTGGTACACTTGCGTAATCTGACCATCAATATCACATAATTTAGTGCCATTATGGATGTCTGTATCTAGAGGTGACAATTTGATATACTAAATCTATATCCCTCCAACAATTTTTTTTAAAGGATTGAATTGGATACATCCACCTTATTTTAAAAGTCCAATGAATCACCTTAAATAATAATAAATTGATAAAATAAAAAATAATTTATTAAATAAAAAACAAAAAAGTAAAAATTATGATATTGTAATAAATAAAAAAGTGAAAGAAAAACAACAGGAAAAACTAATTAATATTTTAATATAAAAAATTATTAATTTAATATATTATTAAAATAATTAATACTACATTAATTTTTAATAATTATATAGTGGTGGTCAATGCCGAAGCACCACCGGTCAAATACCGGAGCTCCGTCATATCCACAAGAGTGTCACGACGAACCACTGTGATGGTTTTGAGAATGTTGTCATGGTCAACGCCGACCAACACCAAAGAAACCCCCATCTTAGTATATATATATCTTTTTGCACTTGGTGCAAATTATTATTTTTAAAATAATATTAAACTTTAAAAAAAATATAATTACTTTGATTTGCACTAAATATAAACTTTTGTACAACTGAGCTAAATAAAATAACAATTTTGGGACTAGACAAAAAGAAATTTGTCTGATTGTTTTATGTACTAATTCTTTAAGAAATTAATAATATAAAAAATTTAAAAATATAAAGAATACACTTTAATAGAAGAGTCGGATGCGTATCCATTTATTAATCTATACTATCTATAAAAAAAATACATCAAGTTAAGCTGTCTTTTTCAATACCTATTTTACCATTCATTTAAACTATTTTATATAATATTTTATCTTTTAATAGTATTATTTTAGATTTCAATTAAAAATATTAAATCTCATTAAAATAAAAAATATCTTACTAGGAACAATATTATCTATACTATATACACGAAGGGGATATAGATTTTAAGGATGAATTTTTTTATAATTTCAAATAAACCATTAAACAAATTTTCCTATATTAATGTTATATTGTTGATACTATTAAAAAAGACTAGGATTTATATGATATTTCTTAAATTATTGTTGTCATTGAAAAATATAAGCATGGTCTTTTGGACTTGTAGCAATTTGAAAGTCAAAAATATTTGTACTTATAATTTTAAGGATTAATTGCTATTTTCGTCCCTTAAGAATTTATTTAGTATAACTTTGGTCCCTTAAGTAAAAAAAATTATGTTTGAGTCATTTAAATTCATTTTCATTACACGTTTTGGTCCCTTCCGTTAGGGTTGTGAAAAAAATGGCTAAGGGGTTAACCCCAAATGTCTCAGGTGGGCCAACATTATAGGTGGTCCACCAAAGACCTTAGTAATATTTTTAATCTCAACCGTTTGATATTTTTTATGGAAAAACAACCATTAGATCATACATGTCTACGAGATCTAACTATGTACCACCAACACTTAATTTGTTTTTTTAGCTTTCTTCATCTTCTTCCTTCATTCTCTTCTTCATATTCATCATCACATACATACATTCATAACAAAACTAAAAAAGAAATCAGAAAAATCCAGAAAATAAAATTAAAAACAACCAAAAATCATAATCATAATCTCCATCATCATCAAGATACAACTCATCAATTCATAATTTTATATAAAATATGGTTCATAATTTACACGCGTAAGCACAATAAATTGAGCGGAAAGACGAGCACGTGAGTGCCCCTCTTATTGCTAGTAAACTAATAAAGTGAATACATAGTTTGCAAGTGGTTTTTTCATATTCAATTACGTACTTAAACAAATTTAAATATAAGAATGCTATATTATTGGTGTCATTCAAAAAGATAAGAATTTATATTATATTGTTATATTTTTGTTGTTATCGTAAAAGATAAATATAGTTTGTTACCATATGAAAGTGCAAAATATATATACCTATAATTTTAATTAAAATCAAAATAATTTTAAGAAAAACCAAAATTTTATAAAAACTAGTGTTCGAAAGTTATACGCATTAACACAATAGAAAGACATATAGATGGACAAGGAGTGTCTGTCTGATTGGTAGTAATCTACCAAAGGATTATTAGATGGATTTTTATCTTTAATGGGTGGATTGGATTATTTTAAAAAAAATTATTGGATTGACTAATGACTTTCTTGATCTATCCATTTGCATCCAAACCATCCATTTTACCACCCTATTTGTATGCATTCATGTAATTTATTTCTAACAAACTCTAATATCGAGTTTATTCAAGGCAAACTAATGAAGTTTTTCATGCTTTAGCACCTGTGGCCACACATGAAGGTACCTTCCAAACTTATATTGATGTACCTCAACTATTAACGATTTGATATCTAGTAATATGTTTTAAGCATATTTCCCTAAAATATATATAGAAAGTTGTTATTAGAAAAGTTTAGAAAAGTAGGCTTGAAAGTGAATCACTGATTTTGTTCTGTTCTAACTTCTAAAGTTAAAATCTAGGAGAAAGAATAGCATGATAAACGAATCATAAGGGCCATCCTTTTGTTCCTTCAGAAAAGAAAAAAAAAAAAGGGCCATCTTTTTGTTTTTTGTGGCTGCACTTTATGTCTGTAACATAGGAATAGATGCCACTAATTGAAAACCACAAGTGCTGCATCTGCTTTCATTGTTTAAAAAACATTTAGATACGAAATAATAGAATCTTTTCATGTTAAAGAAAAATTCAGAATTATATAACTTTAGAATTCATTGTTTAAAAAAAATATAACTTTAGAATTCATGTAAACTGAGAGATATAATCGGTGAAAGAGTAAGGATGAGGTCCATACTATCCTCGGTTTTTTTTTTTGAGGGAGTACTATCCTCTTTTTTGTTAACCATCTAACGTATCAAATTTTATCACGATATTTATCAATTAATTCGTATTTTTTTTTAAGAAGATCAATTAATAAATATTTTTTTGTCAACTAGTTTAGTGGCTAGAGCTCACACAATTAAATGTGGAGAAGTAGGGTGTTTGGGGTTCGATCCCCAACCCCTGCATATAATACAATCAATATCCCTATCAATTGAACTAAGCTCACGGGGATAAATTAATTAGTACTTAATAACTAACTAATAAGGAAAAAATATATCTCTCCTTTCTCTTTCTCAAACAGTTATTTGTCACAACTTTTCATTCTTCTGTATCTACTAAAAAGGGTGATTTCGGGTAAAAGAATTGACCTAAATCACTTCTCAAATTATTTTTCTTTTTCCTCCTTTAGTCGAATAAATGATTTTTACAAACTTTCGGTTGTCTTTCATTTGTTTTTGTGATTCTATCGTCTAGTACGACTTTGCTTATTTAGATTTTGTGTGGTGTGTTTTTTATTTCTGTCTTAATGTGGTGTTTATTTAATTTAGGTTGAAAGGTTAACTTTGATCTAGTGAAGATTTAATCAATGATTTTTGCGTTGTCAACGTTGCAGATTCGGAAACATGAACATTTCAGTGGCTTGAATATGGTCATATTGGTAGACATATGTACTCTTCTGTTTTATGTTATTAACATGAATGTTGTGAGTTTGTTTGCATATTCATCATTTAAGTTTTTAACGATTTTAAATTTGTATTGTATGGATGTACTCTATCTATTTAAAAGTAAGTATCATTTACCATTGAAATTGACTCAAAATTTGATGGATGAAGAATATTGTTGCTAATTAAAATATAAAAGATTTGTTTCAAATATATTTTGTGCTGAAAATATATTTATGGACAATAAATATATTTTTGTACCGTATGAAGGAAGATTTGATGCAAATATATTTTGAAAGAGAATATTTGATGCAAATATTCTTTCACTGAAGGAAAAAGAAAAGAAAAGAAATGTATCTTCAACGTGATATCCGTTCCAAATTTACGAGTTATATTTCTCTATAAATACAAATCATGTGTCAGATGAAAAGTGCAAAAAGTAGAAACCAAGGATTAGAAGCTAACAACAAAACTAGGGTTTGTAGAGAGTTCTCTTGGCAACAAACATTAGGGTTGGGATTGAGTCACCGTTGATTCACCTTGGAGAAATACTATTAGGATTGAGTCATTTGATCACGGGAAGAGATTCGGGACTTTGGGTAGAATTAGGTTTGAAACTGATTCTTGTAACTATTTGATATCTCTTTGTAAAGAAACTGATCATTACAGTGGAACAAAGAGCTGCTCTCTCTTCCAGAGTAGGTCAATATTGGACCGAACTGGGTAAACAAATTTGTGTGTGTTCTCTTTCTCCTTTGTTATTCTATCTTTTGCTTGTGTTTATAACTGCCACCCACATTGTTTTGGTTGCTTGATTAATTTGTTCCACACATAAAGTATTTTATTGGTTTGATTTTTCATCCATTCACAACATTTACTTTTGTAAAAAAGAGTACTTAATATTAATTGACTATATAATTTATAATAATGACAATTGTTGACCGCACCGGCAGAGGCAGAAGTTTTGCTTTATTTTGGCGTCATACTTCCAATTGCAATCTTGTTAATTTTTTTAATAATCACACCGCTGTTGAAATTATTGATTTTGTTGTTGGTCCTTGGAGACTCACCAGGTATTATGGCTATCCAAATGGAAGTCATAGAATTGCCGCATGGAATTTTCGCCGTCAATTTGCTAACCAATCTGCAGGGCTATGGTGAATGTTTGGAGATTTCAATGACATCTTGGATTCTAATGAAAAAAGAGGCCTCAATAATAGACCTCAATTGTTGATTAATGGCTTCCATCAAGCTGTTCTTGACTCCGGTTTGTCCGATTTCCCAGTTGAAGGCTACCTCTATACATGGTTTAAAAGTCTTAACACGCCACGAGCGGGGGAAGAAAGGTTTGACCATGCTCTTGCTAATAATTTATGGTTCAATTTATTTCCGAAAGCTTCTTTAGAAAATCTTGTGGCACATGCTTCTGATCATTATCCCATTCTTATTAACCTCATCCATATGCCTCGACGTCATCTTAATAAGCACCATTTTCAGTATAAAAATGCGTGGCATTTAGAATAGGGGTTTAAGGAGATGGTTACTAACTCTTGGAAGGTTTATTCAAGCAATTCTCTCATTCCTAAGATGTCCTCTTGTGCAGAAGAAATGTTTGTTTGGAGTAAAGCTCATTGCCATAAACTGAAATATTGATATTGAAGATTGTCAGTGTTTGCATAATATGCGTATCACTTCTTACGTTGAAGGACAAGTTTAAAATTTTGAATTGAGAAAGAAAATGAAATGGTTGCTAGCTCAGGATGATTCTTATTGGTGACAATGTGCAAAGACCCATTGGTACATGGATGGTGACTGTGACACATATTTTTTTCATGCATCCTCCACGACTCGTAAGAGGGTAAACCATGTTACTTCTCTTGAAGATGATGCTGGAAATAAAATTACTGATGAGCAGGGTTGACGCAATGTAGCAAGAGATCATTTTGTTAATATTTTTCAGAAGCATGACATTGTTTCTTCTCCTATTGTTGATGTTATTAATCAATCTATTTTTGCTCCCGATAATGAGAGACTTGCGACTCCTTTCACCAAAGCCAAATTTCGTGATGCAATTTTGTCTATGCACCTGGATAAATGCCCGGGTCCTGATGGGTTCAATCCGGGTTTTTGCCAACATTTTTGGAACTTGTGTAGTGATGACATTTTTAAGGAGTGTTGTGCTTGGCTAGATACGGGAAAATTTCCGCCTGATTTGAACATGACAAATATTGCTCTTATTCCCAAAGGTAACACACAATCTAGCATGAAAGATTGGCGCCTCATAGCTCTATGTAATGTTATTTACAAACTTATTTCTAAATCTCAGTTTATTTTCAACAACCAATCTGCCTTTGTTCTGGGCAGGTCCATTATGGATAATGCTATGGTTGCAATCGAGGTTATTCATTTTGCGAAGACTAAGACGAGAGGTGATGACAAGTATGTTTATCTGAAACTTGATATTAGTAAGGCATATGATCGTATGGATTGGGATTATTTGCGAGCTGTCATGGTTAAAATGGGTTTCAATGCTAAGTGGATTCACTAGATGAGTATGTCTGTAGAGTAGAGGTGGATTATTCTGTTCTTGTTAATAATGAAAAGGTTGGCCCTATCATCCCGGGACGCGACCTTAGTCAATGGGATCCTCTTTCCCCGTATTTATATATTATTTGTGCAGAAGGCTTATCTTCTCTTCTAAGGGATATTGAGACGCAAGGTGTTATTATAAGTACAGAAATTTGTCGCAGGGCGCCCCCCGTCTCTCATCTTTTGTTTGCGGATATTACGTTGAAGATACCTTCTTTTTTTCTCCTTTAGCGAAAGAATATTTGCATCAAATCGTCCTTCATACGGTACAAAAATATATTTATTGTCCATAAATATATTTTCAGTACAAAATATATTGGAAACAAATCTTTTTATATTTTTAGCAACAATATTCTTCCATCAAATTTTGAGTCAATTTCGAAATTTATCCACTTTGACTCTAAATTTGTGATGATACTAATTTAACCATCAATCTCTTTGCCGCTCTCTCCATGCTTCATCTTCCCTTGCTTCTAACTACATCATGTAGCTCCACAAGTTTCCACTCAACCTTCTGCCTTCTTGAAGACCATCCTTGCATCCAACTACACTAGGAATTTTAGGTAGTTCCACAAGTATACACCATAACCTCTTCAACCACAAAAAGTCTCCCGCTTCCTTGAAGATCTCCTTGCATCGAATCATCCTTGGTCTTTTAGGGTAATCCCACAAGCCATGCTAAACATTCTTCAAACTCAAGAATTCCTTTTGTTTTCATAAGAATTTCCCTTGCTCACAACTAGAGGATAGCATCGTACCATTCTCGGTGTGTTCAACTCCACCTCAAGATAAGATTTCTCTACCTCAACTAGCAAATGCGTACATCCCACTATGTCTTTCACCTTGAAACTCCACCTCAAAGGTTGATCACAAGTATTCTTACCTCCCCTTCTTCAGACTGACCATGAGTATTCTTGCCACCGCCTCTCCAGGCTGATGTTGAGTGTTTAATGTCTCTCCAGACGACCACTACTCTACAAGGAATAATTCTCTAGGTGAGAAATATCACCTTTTTCATCCTCCCAACAAGACACCACCAAAGAACCGACATCCTCATATCCCTCGGAGACAATTTGTGCGGAGTTACAATTATTCTCCAGACAATCCTTCTTGAAGTGCCCCATCTTGTTACAGTTAAAACACTAAAACTTTGACTTGTTACCACTCTTTTCCCGGTTACCTCTACCGACACCATTCCCTCTTGAAACACTTAGGCCTTCACCGTTGTCATACCCCATTTTTTGACCAAGTTTTTCATTTTATTTGCATTTTATTGACATTTTATCTGCATTCCATTCGCATTTTATTGCCCCATCCCATTTTAATCCCATTTATTTGCATTTTATCTGCATTCCATTCGCATTTTAATTCCTAGTTTTATCCACATTTTACTCGAACTTTATTTACTATTTTATTTGCATGTTCATTTCGCATTGTACCTACATGTTCATTCGTATTTTACTCATATTTCATTCGCATTTTAATTCATATTTCTATTTGCATTTTAATTCCCATTTCATTTGCATGTTCATTCAAATTTTATTTGTATTTCATTCACATTTTAATTCGTATTTTTAATTCATATTTTACTTGCGTTTTATTCGCACGTCAACTCCCATCTTATTCGCATTTTAATTTCACTTTATTCGCGTTTTATTTTCTCATTTTATTCGTACTTTAATATTTATTTCGTTCGTATTTTAAATGTTACTCGTGTTTCAGGTTCTTATTTTTTTCTATCCACATTTCACTCGTATTTTATTTATCACGATTTTTGTATTTTAAACTTATTTTATTCGCTCTTTTTACTCGTATTTTAAACGCCGTGAATTTTGGTCGTCTCAGACGAAATTTCGGCAGAGAGGTATTTTAAAATACCTCATTTTGGTTTCCGAAAGGGACTTCTTTTAATCCTTTATTATTATTTTTTTGGTACTTATTTTTATTTGATACTTACATTTATCCTTTTATTTATTTATTATATTTTTCGTTTTTTTTATATTTTTTATTCAATTTTTGTGTCATTTCTTTTTATTTTAAGTCCTTTTAAGTTCTTTTGGTCCTTGTCTTTTTGTCCAAGTCAAGTCAGGTCCATGTGTAACACCCCGTTCTCCCAACAGTAATTAATTAACAAATTAAATCAGAGTTTTTCACCAAAAACGGAGTGCTACATTTTCGTTCAAATAAAATCTCCAAATTAACGGATGAATAAATATTCTCCCATGAAATAGTCAATAATAATTAACTTCAAACTTCGCAGCGGAATTAATTTAAAACAACTGAATAAATCTTTGGCACGCAGGCCTCATCAAAAGTTTCATAAATCAAAATTAATACGTAAGGAAAGAGAAAACAAGCAACAAATTCCCGTCCCGTTACGTATCAGAGCCCTAAGACACTTGAGCCGACATCTCTACTAATCTTCGTTACCTGCACTTGCCCACAAGGCGGCAATTCCAGCAGAAGGGGTGAGATTCACAATCAACAATAGATAACATAATTCAACAATTAATTCAACAACAACAGTATATGAATAATCAATTATCATTTATAATTCGAACAATTCAACGACATGGACATCAACGACACCGACAACTCAACCAACAACAACAACAACGACAACAGCTACTACGACAACAATGCGACTAATGCAAATGCATGTGGTACCATTTTACGCGCGTTGAATGCTAAGCATTCCGGGGCATGAGCTCCCAACGGTTGAATGAAATAACATTCCAGGGCATAAGCCCTCAACAGTTGAGTGATAAACACTCCAGGGCATAAGCCCTCAACAGTTGAGTGTAAACACTCCAGGGCATGAGCCCTCAACAAGGTATGAGTATGAAATGGACTCAATGGTGTATATCTACATACAACCCAACGACAACAACAACAACTACTATATGCATAATCAGCTATGGCATAAGAATCCAACTTAATTCGACAAGACACAACAAAGGTCACAACAAAGCCACACAACAAAATTCAACAACTTAGGCAACCTACAGTGTTACTCGCCGTGGCGAGTTCAGAAAATTGAGCTCCTCGCCGTGGCGAGTTGGGGGCGAGCTCAAGGCGAGCAAAAGTGGTTGCTCTCGGCATTTTTGACATTTTTCACCTAAAATCTTCATTTTTAAGTTCCCAAAACCCAAATTTAATTCTGTAAAAAGGTACCATTCATCCCTAAACATATTAAGGCACTCAAATTGATATAAAAATTCACCCAAAAACCTTATTAAGACAATTAACCACTTTTTAATTAAGCAACTCGCCGTGGCGAGTGCATCTGCTCGCTGTGGCGAGCTACGGGTGTTCCATTGCTCGCCTCGCGAGTGGGACTGCTCGCTGTGGCGAGCTACGCAGGCACTGCTCGCTTGGCGAGTGGGTTTACTCGCCGTTGCGAGCGGCGATTGGCAGAACTACGAACTGTACGAACAGACTTCTACTTTTCAACCCTAAACCCCAAATTCAACACCCAAAGGCTCAATTTTGATGAATTTCATCATCCCTATACATTCTAACATCAGAACAGCATTAAACAACAACAATTACATGAATTAATCAAGTTATTAACATCAATTCATCATTAACCTAATTCAATTCATCAACCCTAACAACCCTACATTCATCAACGAATTAAGAACCTAAAGTTGAGAGTTAGTCTCACCCTTACCTTAGATTATCTTCCTGAATTAAAAGCAGCGTTCTTCTCTCCTCTTGCTTCTTCTCTCTTCTTCTAGGTTTTCCCCCTTTTCTTGTTTTCTCACTGTTTCTACGTAAAACTGGTTCTGACTCTTTCTTCCCTTATTAATATCTATTAACTTCTCCTTAATTCTAATTAACTCCTATTAAATTATTAAATAATTCATTTTAATCCCCAACCTTCTAATAATTATAATTCTTGCCTATTTTAATTAAATAATTCAAAACAATCATATAATAAAATATATAGCACACCAAAAATCATCATAAATTATTTAAAATCATAACAACTTATTAAAATCAACTGAAATAAAAATAATCGACAACTAGGGCGTTACAACTCTCCCCAACTTAAAGAATTTCGTCCTCGAAATATTACCTCAATCAAACAACTCAGGATAAGACTCTAGCATCTTACTCTCCAGCTCCCAAGTCAAGCTTTCACCAGTTACTCCACCCCAGACCACTCTCACCAGAGGTATCTCCTTGCCTCTCAACTTCTTCACCTTACGATCATCAATTCTCAACGGTAAAGTCTCTACCGTAAGGTTGTCTCTAACCTGCACGTCATCCCTTGGTATAACATGCGAAGGATCCGCTACGTACTTCCGCAACTGCGACACATGAAACACATCATGCAGATTGGAAAGATGTGGTGGCAAACTTATTCGATATGCCACTGGCCCAATCCTCTCCGATATCTGATAAGGACCAATAAACTTCGGAGTCAACTTCTTAGACTTCAACGCACGACCTACACCTGTCATGGGAGTGACTCTCAAGAACACATGATCACCCTCTTGAAACTCAAGTTCCTTTCTACGCTTGTCATGGTAACTCTTCTGCCGACTCTGTGACGCTTTCATCTGCTCTCTTATCAACTTGACCTTCTCTGTAGTCTGCTGGACTAATTCCGGTCCCAACACTATACTTTCTCCCGATTCAAACCAACACAACGGAGTTCTACACCTCCGACCATACAAAGCTTCAAATGGTGCCATGCCAATACTCGAATGATAACTGTTGTTGTACGTGAACTCAATCAACGGTAGATGACTATCCCAAGCTCCACCTTGCTCAAGTACACATACTCTTAGCAAATCTTCCAGCGACTGAATCGTCCTCTCCGACTGACCATCTGTTTGAGGATGATAAGCCGAACTCAACTTCAACTTAGAACCCAAAGCCTCCTGCAAACTCTTCCAAAACCTTGAAGTAAACCTCGGATCTCTATCCGACACAATACTCGATGGAACACCATGCAACTTCACAATACTATGAATATAAATCTCTGCCAACTGAGCTACTGGATAATTGATATTGATCGGAATAAAATGTGCTGACTTGGTTAACCTGTCAACAACTACCCAAATGGCATCATGCCCCTTCGGAGTATTCGGTAAGCTCGTTACAAAATCCATGGATATGCTATCCCACTTCCACTCTGGCACATCTAATGGTGTCAACAATCCTGCAGGCTTCTGATGTTCAACTTTAGATTTCTGACAAGTCAAACATGCATAAACAAATTGAGCGACATCTCGCTTCAATCCAGACCACCAAAATAACTTCTTCAAGTCGTGGTACATCTTCGTAGCTCCCGGATGAATACTTAAGCTACTCCTGTGACTTTCTTCCAAAATCATCTTTTTCAACTCGTTATTATCAGGAATACAAATTCTGCCTCGGAATCTTAACACACCTTTATCATCAACCTGGAAATCACTACCTTCCGCTTCATTACTAGCAACCATCAAGTCTACAAACTTAACATCAGCTTCTTGCGCTTCCTTGATACTGTTCAAGAATTCATTATTGATCTTCAACATACCCAACTGCACGCTCTGAGGTGCCAATTCACAAACTAAGCTCAAGTCTCTAAATTGCTCAAGTAACTCGAACTCTTTCATCATCATAGCAGACATGTGCAACGTCTTTCTGCTCAAGGCATCTGCAACTACATTGGCTTTACCCGGATGGTAATTCAAACTAAAATCATAGTCCTTCAACAACTCAAGCCATCTTCTCTGCCTCATATTCAACTCTTTCTGATCAAACAAATATTTCAAACTCTTATGATCACTGAACACCTCAAATCTGGAACCGTACAAATAATGCCTCCAAATTTTTAACACAAAAACTACAGCAGCCAACTCTAAATCATGTGTAGGATAGTTCTTCTCATGTATCCTCAATTGTCTCGAAGCATAAGCTACCACCTTACCATCCTGCATAAGTACACCACCTAAGCCCAACTTGGACGCATCACAATAAACAACAAAAGGTTCATCTGGCTTCGGTAAAATCAAAATCGGAGCAGTCGTCAACCGTTGCTTCAACTCATTGAAACTATTCTCACACTTAGTATCCCACACAAAAGTTTTACCCTTACAGGTCAACTGTGTCAAAGGAAGTGCCAACTTCGAAAATCCTTCAATAAATCTTCGATAATAGCCTGCTAAGCCCAGAAAACTTCTAATCTCCGTAACTGACCTCGGAGTCTCCCATTGCGATACCGCTTCAACTTTCGACGGGTCAACCGCAATACCACTACCAGAAATAATGTGGCCAAGAAAACTTACTTTACTTAACCAGAACTCACATTTGGATAACTTGGCATACAACCTCTTTTCTTTCAACACCTGCAAAACAATCTTCAAATGCTTTGCATGTTCTTCTTCAGTTTTAGAATAAATCAGAATATCATCAATAAAAACAACAACAAATCTGTCCAGAAAGTCGTGGAAAATTCTGTTCATATACTCCATAAATACACCAGGTGCATTAGTAACACCGAACGGCATCACCTTATACTCATAGTGACCATATCGCGTTCTGAACGCCGTCTTCTGCATATCTTCATCCTTCACCTTGATCTGATGATAACCTGATCTCAAATCAATTTTACTAAACACACGGGCACCCACTAGCTGATCCATCAAGTCATCAATCCTCGGAAGTGGATACCTATTCTTTATCGTCACTTTATTCAGCTGACGGTAATCTATACACAACCTCATGCTACCATCTTTCTTCTTAACCAGCAACACCGGCGCTCCCCAAGGCGAAACACTCGGTCTTACAAACTTCTTATCAAGTAGGTCTTCCAACTGCTTCTTCAACTCTGCCAACTCAGCTGCTGACATACGGTAAGGAGCCATCGACACAGGCTTCGTACCCGGAACAAGATCGATTGAAAATTCAACTTCCCTTTCTGGCGGCACATCGGGAATCTCATCAGGAAAAACTTCTGGGAATTCATTCACGACTGGTAGGCTATCAATCACTGCTTGATTCTCTACTGACAAATAAGCTAACAAGGAAAACATCATAATTCCGTCACGCTCAATCTGCTTCAACTGCTTAGTACTCAAGAAATCAACTTCACTCTCTTCTTCAGCGGAAGAGAAACGTACTGTCTTACTAAAACAATTGATGAGGACATGGTTATACTCTAACCAGTTCATCCCAAGGATTACATCCATACCCGTCAACGGTAAACATACGAGATCAACTTCAAAATTTCTACCAAATACAGACAGTGGACAACTTAAACAAACAAGAGAAGTAGTCACTGAACCCTTAACTGGAGTTTCAACAATCATTTCTCCATCCATATTAGACATAGTAAGTCCCAACTTAGAAGCACAACTAACAGCAATAAAACAATGCGTAGCACCAGTATCTATAATAGCAATTAAAGGAGTATCATCAAAATAACAAGTACCTCGAATAAGTCGATCCTCATTGTCCGTCTGTGTACCAGACAATGCAAACACTTTCCCTCCAAGCTGAGCCTTCTTAGGCTTCTTGCACTGAGAACTAAGATGACCCTCTTCATCACAATTAAAACACACAATATCGCCACGTTTGCATTCAGCTATTGTATGTCCTTTCTTCCCACATCGGAAGCATTTCTTCTCATCACGGTGGCAAGCATTACTCTTGTGGCCTTTCTCGCCACACTTGTAGCAGACAACTTCAGCATGAGTCTCATTCTTCCTGGGCCTCCTCTCATCATTTACCCGTTGTTTCCCCTTATCAGCAGGAGCACTGTAAGGCTTAGGACGGTTCTGCTGATTCTTACTCTTCCTTTCATTAAGCACTTTATAGTGAGCTTTCGTATCCTCTTCGTAAATCCTGCAGCTACTCACCAATTCAGAAAAATTGCGGATCTTCTGATAACCAATGGCCCGCTTAATCTCAGCACGCAGACCATTCTCAAACTTGATACACTTAGAGAACTCAGCAGTCTCAGGAGTGTAATGCGGGTAAAACTTTGCCAACTCAACAAACTTGGCAGCATACTCTGTTACTGACATATCACCTTGCTTCCGTTCCAGAAATTCAATCTCCTTCTTACCTCGGACATCTTCCGGAAAATACCTATTCAGAAACTCTCTTTTGAACACAGCCCAAGTGATCGCAGCTCCTCCATTCCCTAACACTGGTTGCACACTCATCCACCAATCGTCGGCCTCCTCAGCCAGCATATGTGTGCCAAAACGCACCATCTGAACATCAGTGCACTGCATTACTCTGAAGATTCTCTCAACCTCTTTCAACCATGTCTGCGCTCCATCAGGGTCATACCTGCCCTTGAAAGTTGATGGATGGTTCCTCAGGAAGGTTTCCAACATGCGAACACCGTCGTTACCACCAGCATTATTCTGTTGACCCACAGCTTGAGCCATCGCTTGTAGAGCAGCAGCAAGTGCGACATCATTCCTTCCAGCCATCGCGAAAATCTACACTACAACAACAACCAGGACATCAAAGACAATACAAAATTGTCACACGACTCTACTAGGCTCGACTCGACTCTACTACTTGGCCGGACGAACCGACCTGCTCTGATACCAATTGTAACACCCCGTTCTCCCAACAGTAATTAATTAACAAATTAAATCAGAGTTTTTCACCAAAAACGGAGTGCTACATTTTCTTTCAAATAAAATCTCCAAATTAACGGATGAATAAATATTCTCCCATGAAATAGTCAATAATAATTAACTTCAAACTTCGCAGCGGAATTAATTTAAAACATTTGAATAAATCTTTGGCACGCAGGCCTCATCAAAAGTTTCATAAATCAAAATTAATACGTAAGGAAAGAGAAAACAAGCAACAAATTCCCGTCCCGTTACGTATCAGAGCCCTAAGACACTTGAGCCGACATCTCTACTAATCTTCGTTACCTGCACTTGCCCACAAGGCGGCAATTCCAGCAGAAGGGGTGAGATTCACAATCAACAATAGATAACATAATTCAACAATTAATTCAACAACAACAGTATATGAATAATCAATTATCATTTATAATTCGAACAATTCAACGACATGGACATCAACGACACCGACAACTCAACCAACAACAACAACAACGACAACAGCTACTACGACAACAATGCGACTAATGCAAATGCATGTGGTACCATTTTACGCGCGTTGAATGCTAAGCATTCCGGGGCATGAGCCCCCAACGGTTGAATGAAATAACATTCCAGGGGATAAGCCCTCAACAGTTGAGTGATAAACACTCCAGGGCATAAGCCCTCAACAGTTGAGTGTAAACACTCCAGGGCATGAGCCCTCAACAAGGTATGAGTATGAAATGGACTCAATGGTGTATATCTACATACAACCCAACGACAGCAACAACAACTACTATATGCATAATCAGCTATGGCATAAGAATCCAACTTAATTCGACAAGACACAACAAAGGTCACAACAAAGCCACACAACAAAATTCAACAACTTAGGCAACCTACAGTGTTACTCGCCGTGACGAGCTACTTTACTCGCCGTGGCGAGTTCAGAAAATTGAGCTCCTCGCCGTGGCGAGTTGGGGGCGAGCTCAAGGCGAGCAAAAGTGGTTGCTCTCGGCATTTTTGACATTTTTCACCTAAAATCTTCATTTTTAAGTTCCCAAAACCCAAATTTAATTCTGTAAAAAGGTACCATTCATCCCTAAACATATTAAGGCACTCAAATTGATATAAAAATTCACCCAAAAACCTTATTAAGACAATTAACCACTTTTTAATTAAGCAACTCGCCGTGGCGAGTGCATCTGCTCGATGTGGCGAGCTACGGGTGTTCCATTGCTCGCCTCGCGAGTGGGACTGCTCGCTGTGGCGAGCTACGCAGGCACTGCTCGCCTGGCGAGTGGGTTTACTCGCCGTTGCGAGCGGCGATTGGCAGAACTACGAACTGTACGAACAGACTTCTACTTTTCAACCCTAAACCCCAAATTCAACACCCAAAGGCTCAATTTTGATGAATTTCATCATCCCTATACATTCTAACATCAGAACAGCATTAAACAACAACAATTACATGAATTAATCAAGTTATTAACATCAATTCATCATTAACCTAATTCAATTCATCAACCCTAACAACCCTACATTCATCAACGAATTAAGAACCTAAAGTTGAGAGTTAGTCTCACCCTTACCTTAGATTATCTTCCTGAATTAAAAGCAGCGTTCTTCTCTCATCTTGCTTCTTCTCTCTTCTTCTAGGTTTTCCCCTTTTTCTTGTTTTCTCACTGTTTCTACGTAAAACTGGTTCTGACTCTTTCTTCCCTTATTAATATCTATTAACTTCTCCTTAATTCTAATTAACTCCTATTAAATTATTAAATAATTCATTTTAATCCCCAACCTTCTAATAATTATAATTCTTGCCTATTTTAATTAAATAATTCAAAACAATCATATAATAAAATATATAGCACACCAAAAATCATCATAAATTATTTAAAATCATAACAACTTATTAAAATCAACTGAAATAAAAATAATCGACAACTAGGGCGTTACACCATGCAAGGGCATGTATGACTTTTTTCTTTGCAGAGTCCAGACACCTCATCAATTGAGGTGTCATTTCATGTTTGTATCCTCAGCCAATGCAGATCACTGTACACCCTCTTTTCAAACCCTAAAAATCCACTATAAATAGGACCCCAATCATTGGCATTAATTTTTTTCTGACATATTTCCCAATTAATCAGCAGCCAGCATTAAAAATCACACAAACTCTAATTCCTTGTGTTTTTTCCAGATTTTTGGATCAAACACCAAAATCAATTAAGAACATCAAGAACACCGTGAATATATAATTACAGCAACATCATCATCAACAACCCTTTCCCTTTTTCTCTTCTCAAAACCGAAACAACATCACAGTATATACATTCACAAATCCGAATCTTCACAAACCAAACAATAACAAATCTGGCGATATCAACACAAACATCCAGAAACAAAGCTAAAGGGGAGAAGGAAGAATCGAGAGATGATGAACTGAACCGGTAGAGGAGATTTCGAACCGGATCTACAACAACCGGACCGGCCTTTCACTTTGGGAGCCAAATCAGAGCCGTTTTAGAGGTAACAGTCTTGTTCTTGTTTCGTTTTTTTTTTTTTACAACTTTGTTGAAACTTCAAACTCATATCTACTCCGTTTGGGACCTTTTTTCAAAAATCTAAGCTCGGACTCATGTTTAAAAACAAAATGGATATTTGAAAACGTAAAAAAAAAAAAATTGAATCAGAGCTTGTTTTGGTTTCGCCGACGGTAGCTCCGTCACCCTAGGGTGGCCGGCCACAGCGCCGGCGTTGTAAAGTCCACCGGAGAAGACAACCGGAGTTCTAGAGAGAAGTTGGACTCTCTCTCTCTGGAACTCAAAGAAGAGAGAAGTTTTTTTTTGGTATTATGTTGTTTTTTTGTTTAAACTGTTATTTATAGCATTTAGTTTTTTGTGATCTTGCGTATTTGGATCCATGGTATGCATATGCACCTTCAGATCTAGACTGTTGGATCTGAGATTTGACGGCCAATGATAATACTGTTAAATCCCATGCACCTCCCTCTATCCCTTACGGTATGCTCCTTTGCTTAAAACCGTCATATCTTAAATCCGACAGTCCCTGTGTTGTCTCTACTTTATCTCATGAATGCCTACCTATTGCATGGTATATACACTGTTGTTCTTTTGGCCATCAGATCTGGATCCAACGATCCAGATCTGTCTCCTTAAGCCCATGCACAATTGCAAGGCCCATTTATTTTTGTCTTCACTTTTTGCACCTATTTTTCACTTAAAATCTTTTTCTCTTGTTTCTTTTAAACTATTTTGCTTCGTTTTATTTATTTGTTTAGTGTTATTCTTACCTTTTTCATTTTTTATATATTTGCATTATCATTCACTCTCTCATGCATTTTTATTCATGTCATCATCTTTAATTTGATCAGTATGCATAATAGGCTTGATGTAAATATTGCATGCATTTTATTTTCTCGTCATTTATTTTTCGCAAGAGCTTAGAATGTATTTAGGGTATGTAATATGTAATTAACACATGCACCGACACATGCACCAACACTATCACATTTACTTTGCTTTACCACTTTATATATATCGCAACCGCGATCGAGGACCAAAATGAATTTAGTGACCAATCTAGGTTAATTATTGGACTTCAAATCTTTTTCTTAAAACCAAACCACTTGTAATTTTAGGCTCACTTTGAGAACTCGAGAATTTGCATAGGATCCAACGTCATTTGTAAATCGCTCATTTTATTTATTAAGTTACGTCGTTGCATTTTTTTTAGCTTACCTTCTTTAACTTAGGAAAAACCTCTTTTGTCAAAAAAAAATCAAATATGCAAAACTCCAAAAAATATTTTCTTAAGAAACCTTGGACCTTAACCAAAGTGGTCTTTTTCCTTTTATTTCTTAATTAAACTTTTAATTAATTTTAATATATATTTAGACTTGCTTTCTTGTAATTAAAATCAATCAACTTCACTTCTTTTTATCCTTCTATACCTTGAGGTCTTGCAACCTTTCTATAAACCATTTTCAAAAACCTTAAAATTAACCCAACCAATAAAGTGAATTTTTTTAGGTGAACTACTTGATTTTGATCCCAATTATTTGAGTAAGTAGGCAAAAGGCTTTTAGTCTTTACAAATCAATAAAATAAACGACAAACTTACTACTTCTCCCTCCATTCTTTCACTTTAACTTTTAAGCACCATTTTCAAAAATAAGTAAAATTTAGCGCAAGATAAGAATAGGTAAGAGGTTCCTATGGGATACCATAGACGCTTAGGATGCTAGCACCTTCCTTTCGCGTAACTAACCCTCGAACTTTGATCTCATAAGGGTTTTTATCTCTTTTTCCCTTCCCAAGAATAAAAGTAGAAAGGTCAAAGATTAACGATTCAAGACCAATCCAATGGCTTGATATCCGAAAATCGAGAGCACAACCGTTTTCATCAGCGCTCAAGTCCATGGACTTGGTCAACTCCTTGGTTCTAAAAGCCTATTGAACTTCTTCGAAGGTAACAGTGCATTCTTTGCTATAGAGCATGGTATCTTTGAAAGATTCAAAAGATCTCGGTAGAGCACACAACATGAGTGTAACTTTATCTTCATCCTCAAGATGCACCTCAATATTCTCCAAGTCATCAAAGATTTTGTTGAACTCCGTAAGTTGCTCCATGATGACATTTGACTCCACCATCTTGAATGAGTATAGTTGTTGCTTTAGGAATTGCCGATGAGACAAAGACTTTGTCATAAAAAAAGACTCCAAAATTTACCACATCGATGCCGTGGTTGGTTCCTTCGCCACATATCTCAAAACTTTATCCCCGAGGCACAAGACAATGACACTCCTTGCATTGTCCACCATCTCGGTCTTCTCCGCTTGTGACATGGTGACCGGTAACGTAACACACCTTCACCCTCCAAAGCTTTCTCACACTTTTTTTGTATTAACACCGCTTCCATCTTTACCTTCCATAACCCAAAATCATTATCTCCGGTAAACTTCTCAATATCCCACTTCGAACACATGGTACTTGATTATCGTTTGATCATTGATCCCCACGGTGGGCACCAATTGTTGTGAATTCGTTCAAAAATCACACCAATAAAAACTTGATGTTGAAGGTGAGAAAAACACAAGAAGGGGGGGTTGAATTGTGTTTTCTTTTCGCAACTCTTGAAGAGTGAGAATCTAATTCCTTTAAACTCAGAGTCTGAATGAGATCAGAGTCTGATAGGAGATTAGGTTCTGATTTCAGCGCAATAATCAAGAGATAAAGAGAGAAGAGAGAACACAAGCAATTATACAGGTTCCTTCCACAAACCGGAAGTAGTCCTGTCCCCCTTGTACTTCCAAGGAGAGTTCACTAAAATGTAATATCAAATTACAAGTTGCTCAAACACACAGTATGAGACTTCCTTGCTCAAGCACACAGGCGAGAGACTTCCTTGCTCAAAGACACAACTAAGAGACTTCCTTTGCTCAAGGACGCAGCCAAGAGACTTCCTTTGCTCAAGCACAAAAGCAAGAGACTTTTACACAATTACAGAAAATTGAATACAGTTGAAACACTTGATAACAATCAAAATGTGTTTCAATTACAACAAAGACAGACTCTGTTTTACACAAAAGACAGACTCTGTTTTTCTGTGAAACTTAGAAATTCTAGAATACTCAGTTTGTAAGAATCTAAGTTAATGATGTGTTTTTGTTAAGACTCAGTTGAATACGAAAGCAGCGCAATTCAGTTTTTCTAAGTTGTAGAGTCCAACAATTCTTCAAGTCTTCTATCCTTTATATAGGCGTAGGAAAGAGACGTTGAGTCATCCAGCGCATCAGGATGATTTCTGAAGCTTGATCAATGACTGTTGATCTGTTGCTTGATTTGGTAATAGTCCTTCAATAGCATCATTTGAATTCCATTCCCTTTGAGGATTAATACCGGTAGACACAGTTGCCAAACTGTACGAGGTAGTGGAGTAGTGGAAACAGAGTTCGTACAACGTACTCTGTACTGGCCTGCAATCTTTGTCTTTGTGCTTCCCACGCTCAAGTTGACTTAGAAGCTAGCCGTTACTCCATTAGAGTTTCTTTGTGCATAGCAATGCAGTAGAGATCACTGTTAGCAGATCATCAAATTTGTGGCTTCAGACTCACTGTAGCACTATGCTTCTGATAATCTTCAGACTCTCTTGGTTCTCAGATTCTGATTGTCTTCAGAATCTGATACAGTCTTCAGACTCTCTTGGTTCTCAGATTCTAATGATCTTTAGACTCTGATACAGTATTTAGACTCTCTTGGTTCTCAGATTCTGATGATCTTCAGACTCTGATACAGTCTTCAGACTCTCTTCGATACAGAATCACAAGCAACAAGCTTCTCTGGATTTATTGCTCTTTAACATTGTTCAAACAGAATACTTTCTAAGATACAAATCTTAATTGATATCCTGCATACTTAAACAAATATTAGCAATATCCAATTGACAACTTTTTAATACCTTGTTATCATCAAAACTCAAAACGTGGTATTGCTGAACACCTTTGTTCCAACAGATGTGTGGAGCAAAATAATCAAGAGACCAAAACAAACTTGAGTGACAGTTATAAACACAAGCAAAAGTAGAAAACTACGAGAGAAAAAAGAAGAGAACACACAAAATTTGTTTACCCAGTTCGGTCCAATACTGACCTAGTCTGGGAGAGAGAGCAGCCATCCGTTCCACTATAATGATGCGTAACTTTACTAAGAGATATCAAAAGGTTACAAGAATTAGTCTTCAAAACTAATTCTACCCAAAGTCCCAATCTCAAGGTTACAAGAATTAGTCTTCAAACCTAATTCTACCCAAAGTCCCAATCTCTTCCCATGACCAAGAGACTCAATCCTAACAAGGTAAATCAATCCTAACCCTAGTGTTTGTTGCCATAATTTGGAACGGATATCACACTGAAAATACGTTTCTTTTCTCTCCTTTAGTGAAAGAATATTTGCATACAATATTCCCTTTCAAAATATATTTGCATCAAATCGTCAGGTAGAAAAATATATTTGCATCAAATCGTCAGGTACAAAAATATATTTTTTGTCTATAAATATAATTTCATAACAACATATATCTGAAACAAATCTTTTATATTTTTAGCAATAATATTCTTCATCCATCAATTTTGAGTTAATTTCAACAAATGCTATCATGGAATTCTAGATATATGGGGAATATTCTAAATACTCCCTCTGTTTTAAAATACATGTCCAATCTATGTGCACTATTCACTTGACTTACTTTCACCATACTTTTTAACTAATGTATAAATACAAATATTAGCATGTAAGATGTTGTTTGATTCGTCTCAACAAATATTTTCAAAATATTAAATTTTTATAATTTTTTACTTTTGTCAATATTATGCATTGGCATATGTGAAGTGGTTGACTTGGACATGTATTTTGAAACGGAAGGAGTAACAAGGTTAATAATATTGTTCTCTTTCCAAAAACCATCAAAGCGGATTATGTGAACCAGTATAGACCAACCGCTTGTAAATTTCAAATTCATAATGATTTCCAATATTGTGAAAGACAACTTGACTCAATATTATCCCTTATATCAATTTAATTAAGCAAAGAGGATTCATAAAGGTAAGGAACAATAAAGATTGCATTTATTTGACTTCTAACACTATGAATATGTTGCACAAAAAAACTTCTGGTAGAAATCTAGAATTGAAGATTGATATTGCCAAGGCCTTCGATAATGATGGTAAATTTATCAAGTGTAGTAAATTGTCATCAAGTAATGAATTTTTTAATTTGTTTTTACAAGGATTGTGAAATTTCTAATTAAAAATAACAGTTCAAATTAGGATGTGTAAATTTAGGATAATGCGCAGGGCACAAGTTGATCCATAATTGACAAAGGAAACTCATAAAAAGGAATAATTAGGTTGTGTTTGATTCACTCTCTTTCATTGTTTGAGAATTGTGTCCAGAGCTTAGAATTGTTTACTTAGTTCATGTCATTTTGACAAAATAGTTATGATCAATATCTTGGTTAATAACCTTCTTCGCTTATCAAAACCTGCGAAACAATAAACTAAAACATAAAACCTGAGTTATAGTCACTGGACTAAAGAATTATTCGTATAATTGCGCAATTTCTCTAGAATACAACAGTCTTTTCGGCGGTAAATATACCGAAGCTCAAGACACGAGAAATAAAAAAAAATCAATGACTCAATTACTTGGAAATTGAAAGGAAGAGCAAAGTATTTTTTATGTGTAAACGTGAAAGCAAGGTTTCTGATATATATAGAAAGAATATATTTTCCCGTTGGATAACCAATTCACCCCATAAAAGGCAATATAATACTCTCCCCGTTTCAAAGATGAGTAACACGCAGATCAAGGAATGAAATAAAATAATCATTAGGCATAACACTTTTACTAAAATGCTCAAGAAAAGACAAACTTAAAACTGCATTGAAAATTGTGAAAATTGTGTGAGAAGTTTGAGTATTTATTGAGGATAAAGTTGGTAGAAAAAGATTGAAGTTGTATTGAAAATGTAAAGTGACACTTATTATAAAACAGAGGGATATTCTTTAAACGTGAGAAAATTGTTTTTAAGATTGAGCACACGTTCAGTTTTTCACAACAGAATTACACGTATGTGTACACCAAGTCAATTTCATTTAGCACATTTAAAAGCACATTGAAAAAACAATTAAGTGTAACAAATATCACCTATTAAATAGGTAGATTATTTCAAAAGAAGTTACACAAATTTGGCAAAACAGAAACGTGATGACATTGAGGAAGTCAAGAAAATTAGTTTTCTCATTAATATTATTAAATCAATCAAAATAAAATAAATAACTTTTGAAATATTTAAAATATATAACAATCACCCACATATTTTAAAAGTTTTAAATTAAGAAAATATAAATAGTCCGAGTCACCTTTGAGTATAATGCATCGGAACGGTTTAACAAGCTATGAAACCCGTCATAAACTAATAAGACTTAACACACAGTGAATTGGTTTAGCAAGCTATGGAACCCAATACACTTGATGTATGCTAGAGATCTCACAAACACATTACACCCCCACAATTCTCGTGTAGTCACTGTGTTGCGCATTCAGGCCGTGCGCGTGTCTAGTTTTCATGAGTGCTTTAGATACCCGCCATGGTCTCATGCAAGCGGCTCCACTTAACACTCATATAGGTGATTCCATCTAGTGCATGCTACAACCACACACCTTACAACCACACACCACCGTACAAGCTTATGGTAATCATTAAAAGCTTAACACTCAAATTTTTAATTTAATTAGCACTTCTCATTTCATTGTCATAATACTATATGAAAAGGATAAAACAATTTAGTGCTAACATAACTAACAAGTGATTTGAACCCATGCCCTCTCTTGAAGACCAGAACTTGAGTCTAGCGCCTTAGACCACTCGGCCATCCTGACTTGAAGATTTTTCAAGATATAGACTAAGTTTTTCTTATTTTATGTTTCCTTACTTTTCAACAGGGTTACATTTCTCCCTCCTTGTGACACCCAAATTACTTTCAGGATTGCTGTCTGACCCCATAAACAAATACCAATCATTTAAGCGTGATTTGTCCTCACTCTCCCACTATATGGGAAACTTCTCTGATAGTCACCCATTCAAATACTATTTAAAGTCAAACATGCTTAATTATGAAGTTGTTATATGTGTATCGAAAAAAAGATGCATCTTATTGATATATTTAACTATGAAGTTGTTATATGTGTATCGAAAAAAAGATGCATCTTATTGATATATGTAGTACCAATCAATCCTTATATTTTATCCTTCAACCTTATAGTCCCATGCCTTCATGCCATCAGAGTTCTTTTCATTCCAATGTGATTTGGTTTATTCACGTGTCCTATGTATGAAAGCATGTCATGAGCCGCTCGTTGCACGTACCACTGATATAGGCATTTTAATCACATTATTTTTATCCTTCACTCAAATAATTAAAGTTTATTTGTTTAAGGGTAAAAAGTCAGTTCAAAATTGTATTTTTTCATTTTACTTATATCTTTTTGCTGTTTCTCTATTGTTTCTTACTTTTTCAATTTTTTATTATTAGCTGTAATTGTTTCGGTGTGTTTTAAGTTTCCCATATCTGTAAAGTAAGAATCTAAAAAATGTTACACTTTTGCTCTTTCAATGTCCAAAAATGATAATGAACTATTGAAAGGAAAAGAAAGCCCCACTTGAATTTGTACTTTGTTCGATGGTCTCCACACAGTCTATTCATTTGACCGTTCAAGATGGTTCTTAATTTTCCTATTTCAAATATTGGACACGAAAAGATTGTCGTAAGCAATAATAACTTGACACTGAACAACAGTATTTTGTTGTTTGGTTTTAATAACTACAAAATTGTTTCTCAAAGGAATCCTACAAAATTTGTTAATATTGATCTTGATATATGTAACTTGTATAATATTTGATTTTAATCCTAATAAATAAATAAATAAAATAATATTACAAGGACAAAGTTTAATATGAACAATTTTTTTTCAGGTGAGGCCTAGGCTACCTTTGAAAACTCATGGGCAATTTACCCAAACCAATAGAAAATAGTCATGTGTCCTCCACCATAACAAGCATATTTATTATTTTATTTTGCAAAAATTTGGCATGTATTTTATTATTTGCATATTTACCCTATTTTAAATTAATGACATTTTGCAAGTTAAACCATCAAATTAATTAAATTGACATTTTGCAAGTTAAACCATCAAATTAATTAAATTTCCCTTCAATCCAATCATCACTCTCCAAACTTTTTTTTTCTTTTTTAAAACCAAAGTTTAAGAATGGTTTTACAAAAACCATTAAAAATTAAAAATTATAACGCACGAAAATCAAACTAGGGTGCTCTCACTATCTAGAATTTTACTACCACACCACTTGACCAATACATCTTTTATGAAATAATTTGGAATGCAAATATATGCTATTAGTGAGCAATTATATAATTTTTTTTACGTCTTTTTTTTTTTGAAGGAAAAATAAAAATGGAAATATATATGTATATATGAAATAGTAAATCTTTCCATTCTTAAAAAAAAGTCAATCTTTCTTAATAAAAAAGTATGAATTCATTCATTTGATTTTTCATATATTTTTTTTTATATAAATTCATATTTTATTTAGATTCTATGAACTACAACAATGTTTCATTTGTGATTTATTTTAAATCCGACATTTCGTTTGGATCAAATAAACTATTAAAAGGTATTCAATGAAAATTGTGAGAATAATTGTAAAGTTTGGATTAAATATTTTTGCATTTTATATGTAAAAAAAAAGTTAAATATTTGTTTTCTGCTCCTTGAGGATTTTATTTACTTATATATGTTGATACAAGTTTTTATGTATCAAGTTGAGAAAGTTAATATGATAGTTTTGACAACTAATAACTATTTTTAAAATATTAACATCAATGTAGTGTTTTAATTAAATATATATATTTTATTTTATTTGCAAAACATTGTTAAGTAATTGCACCACAAACGTCGTGAAATTTAAATGTTTATCTTTGCGGAAACAAATTTTTTATGTACCGATATAAGAAAGTAGATATGATAACATTTTCAAAACTCGGGATTATTTTCTCGTTGTGTTACAAGCGTATTTGAAAACAAATAAACTTGAATTCAACGAAATCATAACTTCTACCAAGACATTCACCGCAGAGGCCCTTCTAAAGGAAGTTATTAAGCAACAAATGGAACTCTTTTTACTTCCGGAACAAGTGCAAAAAAATTATCATTAGTTTCATATCTTTATCAAACATCAACCCTTGACGGGCACTGAACCTAGCCAAACAACAACCCTTAAGTGGGCGCTGAATAAAGACATAACGTCAACCCAAAGAAGGGCTCTGAGCACGAGAATTCGTCATAGATTAAAACACAGGGGGTCCTCCATAGAGGCTCATCAAGCTATCTTGAACCCCTTCCTGGGACTTCCCGCTATAGCAATCAACTAAGAAAAGTAGCAACAAGCAACATAACATCCAAACAGAGAAATTCACCACTTTTCCTCATCCCAAGTCTTGTGTTTGGGGGATGTGGACCGTCATTATATTCCTAAGGCCTGGAAGCCCTCCAGAAAGGCTTTGGCGCCCTCCAGAGGGCCATGAGGCTTAGGTACACCCTCCTAGGGGCACCGCCCCACCTAGCTTCAAGAAGCATTTATGGCTTGGTAAAAAGACCTAAATCCCCTATGACTTTGGGATTAAGTCACGAAAATCCCAATCCATAACAGACTATAAATACCCCTTTGATAGCCTCCTCAAGGAATGACATAAACAGTCAAAACTCTAGTTTCTAATATTGTACTGACTTCAAGTACAAATTTTTATTATTCAAATTATACATCTAAACAAATTTTCTAATAATAATGCTATTTTGTTAATGTTGTTGAAAAAGATAAACTTTATATTATATTTATTATACTGTTGATGTAATTTGAAAAGATAATTATGTTGTTACAATTTGAAATCTCAAACGTCAATGCCAAGAAATCACACCAATAATTCAATCTTCAAACTCTCTTGAAATCGAGCAAACCATCTTTTAATCTATAAATGTGTAATTTTAATCCACTAAAATTTAAAATCCTAAGATTTGATGATTTTATTAATTAAAATGAGTGAGGGACTAAATCTCACATTTTTTCTAATATGTTCTCGATCAATCTATTAATATTACTAATATGCATATAAAATAGAACAAATATTTAATGAAATACTAGATTAATGTTGATATTTTAAAAATAATCACAAGTTTTTAAAATTTTATCATATCAATACATAAGAATTTACTTCCGTAGTTGTAAACAAATCAAATGCGCAACGAGCACTGTGCAAATATTTCACAATGTTTTGCATATAAAACAACAAAAAAAATACTTAACATAAACATTAGATTAAAGTTAATATTTTGAAAAAATAATCATGAGTTTGAAGTAGATAAGTCAAGAAGGGGTTTGAATTGTGGTCATTTTAAAATTTAATCCTACACTTTAAAATTACTTCTCAAGATGAAACTTAAATGAACAAATAATATGATTTTGACCTTTATTCATATAAATACCTTTGTTACTTGTTTGGCTCAAGGTTATTGTCATTTTTTGTACTTTTTGTTTATGTCCCTCGTGCCATGAATGTTCTTTGTGTGGTCATTAATTTTTGGGTTTGTTCTTGATAAACCATTAGAACGACCTTCTGAACTATCTTCTGATCAACCTTCTGAACTCTGACCGGGTCCATAATCTTTAATGTTCTTTGATCACTTGATTATTGGTTTGACTTACACTTTGTTCATGTCTTAGCTAATTACTCAAGAATACATATTAAATACGAAGAAACTATCAAAGACCATTAATCCTTTAGTCATCATGATTTGTTTATCTTTAAAACATTTTAGGGATTTTGCCTCAATATAGTTTTGAAAATTTTACACATCGACTTTCTCATACCGGTATATAAAAATCTATTTCCGCAGATAATAGTTCATCGAATTTAGATAAAAGTATGAATGTATATAAAATAATAATATTTATAATATAAAAACTCAAATGAATGAATTCATATTATTTTTAAAGAAATATTTACTATTTCATATATATACAGATATAAAATGTTTTTTTTTTACTAAAGTTGGGTTATAAGTTACTGCAAAAAAATAATTGCTCTCTAATAATATATATTTTGCATTCCAAATTATTTTATAAAAGATGTATTTGTCAAGTGATTTGGGAGTAAGATTCTTGTTAATGCGAGAACCTTGGTTCGATTCTCATGGGTGATATTGTTAATTTTTAATGATTTTTGTAAAGCCATTCTTAAACTTTGGTTTTTGGGGGGAAATTTAATTAATTTGATGGTTTAATTTGTAAAATATCATTAATTTAAAATGAGGTGAATATGCAAATAATGAAATACTAAAATAATAAATATGAATGTTATAGTGGAGGACACATGACTATTTTTGATTGGTTTGGGTAAATTGCCCATGAGTTTTCAAAGGCAATTTAGAAAAAACCTTTTTTGGGGGGAAAATTTAATTAATTTAATGGTTTAATTTGTAAAATATCATTAATTTAAAATGAGGTGAATATGCAAATAATGAAATACTAAAATAATAAATATGAATGTTATAGTGGAGGACACATGGCTATTTTTGATTGGTTTGGGTAAATTGCCCATGAGTTTTCAAAGACAATTTAGAAAAAACCTTTTTTCCAGGAGTAAAAAACAACAGTAAGGATCGAAAACTAAAAAGCTGTATCTTAGATCAATTAGTAGGGGGATAGTTTGTGTTATTAAATGTGGAGGTATATAAAAGTTTAAATCCTATAGACTCAAATATTCCATTGCTTATGAATATGTTAGGAATAACATTCCTTTTAACATAAAGATAGAATTTTATTTTAAGGTATTTAGAAAAAAGATGTTTTCTTAACATTATAATATTGTCGGGAACCATAAAAATAAGAATTATAATATATTACATATAAATTATTCTTATATTTATGAGAACTTTATTCTCACCCTTTTATTTGGGAAATTTTTCTATTCCCTGAAACGTTTTATACCAGAGAATAAAATTTAGCAAACTTATAACACATATATACATGTGTATTTTTATCATTTTATTCTCAGAAATCTATCAATATAAGTTGAAACAAACGCACTCTAGGTTTCCATCTACGTGAGACTTCTTAATTGTAAGAATAATAAATATTTTTTATAGTGAAGTAAATACATATTGGAACCTTACATTTTAATTTTGTGGTCCCAAGTTAAAATTGTGGGTTGATATAATTAAAGAAAAATGCTAACTTGTGCTATTAAAACACAAGATAATGATTCAAAAGTGAAAATAATTTGTTTGTAATCAATGCATTTGAATTTAATATTTGTACTTTTGATTAATTGAATCCACAAAATTTAATAAAATGTTTCTACGGCTGTTTAACATGTATTCTTAAGACACAAGTATCATAACCCATAATTAAATTATGAAAAATAGCTTAAATGTTTTTTTTTTTGGAGAGGATGTTAAATGTTGTTCGTATTCATATATAATATATTGGCTTTATCATCACAAGGTGACATGTTATGAATTATAACTATATTTATGAAGAGGGGAAACAAATGTGTCAAAATAATTATAATTATGCAAGCATATTCTGTTCACTTTTGGTTTAATCAGACCAAGCATGAGAAACGAATCATATGATCAACAGTACCACAATCCTTTTCATGTTTTTTCACTTTCGGTCACTATATATAGCTTACGCAAGTGTAGAGGCTATAATACATCAAGCTATCAATTTACATGCTACAAATAGCAAAATTGTTTGGCTTCCTTGCAAGTGGCAACAACTCACGACTGCATATAGATAATATGCATACACACACACACGTGTATGTATTGAACTTAGAAGGCATATAATTTGTAGTTCGTGCATTTGCTGTACTTGAGGACCATATATACGAATGCTATTCTGCATGAAGTTGATTTAAAAGGCATAGTATTCCATTTTGTTAAGGATAAGCAAGCAATCATAACTTGATCATAAAATAAAGTCGGTATACTATAAGTAGGACCATTTTCTACCAATTACTTGTTTCCATAATAAGAAAGTATATTCCCTTGCTTCATTTTTATTAATTTTTTAGACGAAAAGTGAATTCTATTAAGCAGTTAAATTAACTGAAACAAATGAGGCAATTCAAAGAAACAGTCTTCAATCCATACAAGTCTATGGAATTTAAAATAAATCCAGTTAAACGATGAGCAAAAATATTAACAAGGTTTTTACCATGATTTAAATTAAAGAATGAAAAAACTTCAAATTTTATGCCAATCAATAATCACCAAATTAAAAAATAGGAGAAGTCTTTGGATTTTGCCTTCATTTGTTTACAATTTCCTTCAAAGATAACACGTTTGAATACAATTTCAAAGGAAACATAGAAAGCTAATCTCAAACTCATGGCTTCTACGACATCAGAATCAATCTCCTTGAAAGATAACACATAGGCGTTGACTGTGTTAAAATTAGCTCTGTTGTTGCAAAATGGCTAAAATATAGGGGACTAAATTTGTCATTTTTTTCACGGGTCAAAATCACAACATTAGAAAAGATAGAGGGCCAACCTATCTTTAACCAAAAATACACTTTAATATATATATATATTTAAATTTTATACGTGAAAAATAAATAAACAAAAGAAATTGAATTTATTTACAATAATTTTATTAACATAAAACAATAGATCAAAAATAGTAAAAACCCTAATCAAATTTGCAGTTGTTTAGTTGAAATTAATCAACGATCCAAGCAACAATGCCAAAAACTTGATGATCAGTTTAGAAAATGTATTAAATTATCGTCAAGTAGAAAAATTCATAAAATTTCATATTCACAGGTATTGTGAAATTCCGACTTAACGATTACGAGAATGATTAGGATGAGTAAGTAGGGGTGTTACTGAGAAATAACCAAGTCTCTAAATGAAATAAAACAGATAAAAAAACGATTATGCGATGTTGGATTTCCTTCTCTCGGTATATAACACCCTTCTCCCTTAACAACACACTCTATTGTCTTATGTGAATCTGTATCTTTTGAAGGTTTAAATGAGCTTTATCCACAAAAGCAGTAATAGAATGTCTAAAAATATTATATATTAAGCAATTAAAATTAGGTCAATCGCCAAAGCTATGGTTAGTATTCATTGAGATCTAGGCTTGTTTGTGAACATTGGTAGATGCATAAAAAACATAAAGAAAATATCATGATCGAATAAAACTAAGCATTGCAATTGTATTCAAAGGAAACTCAACATATAGTTTAAATAGTTACAGAGAAGCTTAACATAGGAAATTAGCTACTCACGTTATCTACACTTACACAAATGAATATGTAAAAGAATACATGAACTATGATCATCGTATGATGATTTCGCGACTCTGGGATGCTTCTGATTGCTAGTAATCCTTCTAAATCGCGATTTTTCTCGTTTATGATCGCCTACATATATAAGAAAGCATTACCGGTATTTCTGGAAGAGTTTGTGCCTGGCACGCGTAGTCTGGTGTGCATCACACACAAGGTAGTAGTTGTGCCTTTGACCTTCCTTCTTGGTTGCGCAGCATGCAACTGATCATAGCATGCTTTGCACATGAGGTAGTAGCTTTCCCATTTTTATACAGTGAAACATTCGTGGTGACTATTGTAACGTCCGTTTTGATTATTTAATTAATTTGTCGAGTTTAAAATATATGTACATGATTTACGTGATTTATGTGTTATGTTATGATTTTATTAGGTGGCCTATTTTATTATTTAATAGAGTAAGGTTTGAAAATAAAATAAACATTAAGTTGTGGGGCTGTTTTTAGAATTAGATAAAGTTGAGAGATTAAGTGAAATAAGATAAAATAAAACAAAAAGAGGTTTAAAAAGGGAGAATTAAGTTTAGAATTGTACAGAACGTACAATTCAGCTTTTGGGAGAAAAAGGGAGAAAACAGAAGAGAAGAACAAGAGAGGCTGCTGCTCAATTTTCTAAGGTAAGGGTGAGCCTAACATTGCAATCCTTATCCTTATTATCTAATCCTAAAGTACAATGCACACAACTAATCTAAAACCCTAATCTTGATTTAGAGCGGGAAACTTATGCTAATACCTCACTTAATGCCATTTTTGAATTTCAAATCCACAAGCCTTTAACCTAGCGCGCTAAACCATCCTTCATGCCAATTAAATATGCATTTTAAATTTTCGAGACTCTTAATTCCCAATGTACAGACTCTTCATATTCATCTCCCATTACCAATTAATGTTTCCAGTTTCCCTATGTATCAGTTATCAATGGAATGCAAATTATAGAGCATAACAAAGTGCGACCTAACCCCCCCCCCCCCCCCCTCTCATTCTCTCAATTCCACCATCGACACCTCCCACCAGAATATAGACTCATTCTCTCAATTCCACCATCGACACCTCCCACCAGAATATAGAAGAGCTCTCCCGTATCATCACCATCACCGTGGCGGCGCCAACTCTGGCCATTTCATCTCCGCCGTAGCCGGTGTTAATTCCGACCCAACACTTTCTTCTTGCTCAAATCAGAACCTCTACTCTTCTCTCTCATTTATCTCATTGAAATCGAAGAAATTGTCGATTCCAATCAGTGATGCAATTTTCAGAATTCAATTTGCGCCTAATTCTAACAACCTTCTCATTTCATCTTGGGATTCAGTAAGTTTCGTTTTTTTTTGTTAATGTGAGTTTTTTTCCCATTTCACTGAATTGAATCGACTTTGCAATGTGGGTTTTTCATAATCTTCGTTTATACAATTTGGATGCTTCTGTGGTTAGATTAGAAGCGAATTCAGAAGCTGCTCTGCTTGATTGTTGCTTCTCTGAGGATGATTCCGTTGTTTTCTCTGTTGCTTTCCGTTTAAACTCTCACATGTACAGTGCCAAATGAATATTGAAGATGACTACAAAGTGTCCGTAAAAAAATATGGTGAAGCTGTGTACATATCATATCAAATTTCATATCTGAAATGTAGGTGAGAGTTATATATATATATATATGTGTGTGTGTGTGTATGATTCTGTTAATGGTAAGGATTCAGGTGTATACAATGAATTGGATATGAGAAGTGAAGTGAATCGCCCTCAATCTTTCTCTTAATCCTTTTCGTTGAACTTGAAATTTCTGAATCAAATATTTCTCTCAATCTGCCCGCTTACTCAGTTGTTGAACTCGAATCTCTGACACAGGTTTCCCTAACTGTCGTAGATCACCGGCGACGACCTTCCCGGATGCAAACATGCTTTCATCCGTCGTGACTAGCTCGAATTGTTTTTGTTGTATGTAGCGTTTTTTGTTGTTGAAGTTTTTGTTAATTTGGATAGATGAATTAGACTCCTGGCTTAAAGCTTTTTAATAGATGGATATTTGATTTAAATTGTTTTGTATACAGACATCCGATGAAGACAATGGGATTGACAGTAACATATGCATATGCTCATCAACAGGACATGTGTTTTCTATTACGACTTTAGATGACAACGATTCAGCAGGTATCTTTTTATTTGGATTAATCAATAAATCTTATAATGGCAATATGTTGTTATTTTTGAAAGGTTTTCATTATGTAGATATAAATAACACAACTGTTCTGTTGATAAATAATGCAGAAAGCCAATCATAATTGGAACCACAGGGTAGTGGTGTCTTAAATCTTTCTAAAGGCGTTCAGTTCTTGCTTGAGATTGCATATTATGAGCATAGCTTTGGTGAGAATGTTGAAATTCCTGATTCAGTGAATGTCTCAGGTGAGGAACGAACAAGATACTTGAGTTTTATTTATTTATGCAAGAATGTCAAATTTGGTCAAAGACAATGTGTATAGTTCTTCAATATTGAATTTAAATTTTCTGAAAAAGCTATCATATGATTCTCACCTCTTGCAGATGGTCATATATTTGAGTAATCCCAAGTATTTATGTGATATCATTTTTACTTTGAGCCTTTACTTCAAATTATCATGATATTTTACGGTTCTTCAAATTTTGAATTAAGTGTTTCATCCGATAGGATATTTGTTATTGTGGATGGTTATCTGTCTAATGTTACCATTCTCTGTCAGGTGTTCATCATGGTTTGTAGATCGTATTCTTGCCTTTTCTTTTCCAATGTATTTTTCCTGTGTTTTACTTCAGTTTTCAAGATTAATATTTATTTTGTGAGGGCATTCATTTTATCACTTCAGTTCAATAGTTATTATTGTTTTTACGTTTCTTCAAAATAAGTGGTGTTGACAGTGAAAATGTGTTGGGCATTATCTTTTTTTTATGCTTTTTATGATTAATGCAGTGTTAGTTAATGGTATTAGTCTCCAATTCAATTTTTATGCAGGTTTTGCAAAACATATTTAGTAATCAAAATTGTTGAAGATCTTTATTAGTAAGTTTTGTCACTGTTGTATTTTTGAAATTTTGATTATGTCAGTTTCGTATCTGTTACTGTTCTATATTACAAGGTACCTTTAAAGTAGATGGTTGTATCTAACTGAGTGAACATGTAAATAGGGTCCTCTTAATAGTTTTAGATTGCAATTGAATGGTGTTGCTAAGATTTAGCAGGATTTCGAGACAATCGTAGATTGATCGTTATGAGGTTTTGCAAATTTGGAAAAGTCTAAAATGATAAAATATATGAGAGCAAAGAGTATATTGTTATTTATTTAGAGAAGAGGTAGCAGATATGGTCTTTTTCATGTAACAAATAGGATCTGCATCAGTAATTTTATTGAAATTTCATTGAGTTTCATATCCTTTGTGCTTAATTTCATTTATTTATGGGTACTTTGCAGAAATCAGAGTTGTATTTTTTAGTATACAAACCTTTGTTTATGATAAATCTAACGGATGGCTACATAGCTTGGTGCAGATAGAAAAGCTTTTATATTATAGAGAAGAATATTGCTAACTCATTACATGAAGGGGGAAACATTGTGAGGTAATCTTTTTCACAGTTGAGAATAATGTTAGTAACTCTATATGCTTTAAATATTTATATGAGAATCATTTGTTCTTCAGAAGCCAAATTCAGCTGCTCAATATTAATTATAATTCCAAATCTCATAGTTATAACATTTGTTACTTAGGAGGTCAAACTCTCCTTTTTTTTGTTTATAAGCATCAGCAAGTTTAACTTTCAACTTATATGAAGTAAGCATTCATGTATCTCTACTATTTGCGTTTTAATAAAAGTTGAGAACGTGACAGCGGAAATCATGTGTATATGAAGACAGGAGTGATGGTTTTCCATCTAGCCGGAGTGAGCAGACGACGCGGACAGCTGCTGCTCTCAAATTAAACCATTTTGACATACATGATGATGATGCAGAATCATAAAATTTGATTTGTGTTTCACTTAAGAGTTCACTTCTCTCAAGAAAAGAATGTGCATTACCAACTGCTGACATACATATATAGAGGAGGTAAATCCATCAATGAGAGGTAATGTTTGTTTAATTAGAAGTTGTTGGAAAAATCTTCAATAATTTAGTTGTGTATTCTTTCTTAAATTGGTGATTTACATGGTTTAATATTTTCTTTTATCCAATATGAGTATAGTGTAGTATTTTGGTTCATTGGCTTTGACATATTCATTGGCATTGAGATAATAACCTTGCTGCATCATAAATAACATAAAGTTGCTCATGCACTCCCTAGAAAAGGCTGATGTATGATGTATGTTTCTGTCTCTTTGATAATTTGAAAGGTTTTTTTTATCTCTTTTACCACATGTTTTGTAATTATGTACACAAATTGGGGTTAAACTGTGCATAAAAGTTACTGATGTATGATGTATGATGTATCTTTCTTTCTTGCTCTTTTTAAAAAAATATTCAGAGGCTAATTGTGGTTCATTTGTTTTCGCGTTTATATATCAACACATGCCTGGTCCATTTGTTTTAATTGCTTTTAGGAGGGAGAGCAAACATGGATCCACTAGATAGAAAGAGAAAAAGTATTAGAAGGCATTGATTCCAGCTCATGAAACTCATTGCTCCCGGCAGTCCTGGCTGCCCGGATTTGCCGTCAAAAAATGAATATTTTGTGATGCTTTACCATGTATTCATTAGTTGACTCACTTTACATATTAATGACCGATGAGAATGACGCTAGCATGGATATCACTTTGAATGTAGTTTATAAGGAGATTTTCCGCAATCTACCAACTTAATGTCTTTTTTCATTGTAATTTTATCATAAACTTTTTATTTTGTACCGCAAGCACATTTTAATCTCAATATATTTGCATGTTTTGTTTCCAATTGATATGACCCGGGCGGCAGCACGGGTGGATGGTCTAGTTACATTAAGCTTATGATTCATGATTATAGTTAACATGTTTAGGAGTATTTCATGAGAAATTAGAAACTAAGAATTAGGTCAAAAAGTGATGAATTGATGATTAGATGATGAGAAACTGTACCAATGTTGTAAAAAACTGTTTACAGACCATAGGATAACCCTTAAACATCGTTATAGTCGAAATTGGGAAGGAATAGGATGAAATTTGGGGTTTTGGGTGAAAAGCCTCGAAACCCCGTAACTGTTTTGTCATCACTCGCCACATCGAGCAATCAACTCGCCACGGCGAGTGCTACCCTAGAAGGCTCGCGAGGCGAGCAACCCACTCGCCATAGCGAGCAAACCCTAGAAGTCTCGCGAGGCGAGCAATCCACTCGCCATAGCGAGCAACCCCTGTGATGGCTCGCGAAGCGAGCAACCCAACTCGCCATAGCGAGCTACCTGTGATGGCTCGCAAGGTGAGAAGTTCAACTCGCCGTAGCGAGTAACCCCTGTGATGGTTCGCGAGGCGAGGGATCCCACTCGCCATAGCGAGTAGTTCTGTATCAGACTACCTTTTAGAATAATGCGACTCTTGTCGCACGATCAGTTGTGAGATTACCCCTGGATTAGAATTAAGTACTGAAATATTAAGACGACCTGTAGAGCTGTTAACTGATGCTTGACTTGTTATAGTGACCTATACATTTGTAAATGCTTTCCTTTGAATTATAAGAGATGATGTAAGTGAATGTTTACGATTTTACTATGTTTGAGATGTTCATTGCTGTCATGCTGCCATATTGTTATTAATTAAAAGCTGCATGTGTCGTTATAAGGTTTATGATGTTGTAATTTAAATTATTGGAGTTCATTTGAGATGTCTAAGATTTAAAAAGTTGAGTCCATGCATATTCATCCAGAGACGAGGGCTCATGCCCTAGGAGCTTTTGCTCAATAGCGACGAGAGCTTATGCTCTAGGAGTATTTTTATGCTCAATGGCGACGAGAGCTTATGCTCTAGGAGTATTTTAATGCTCAATGGCGACGAGAGCTTATGCTCTAGGAGTATATTTATACTCAATATGGTACCACATGCATGATTAAGATGTCTAAGTTGCATAAGTCGTGTCGAGGTTGCATTGTCGAGTCAAACTATTAAGTTGAAATTATGATGTTGATTATGATGTTGATTAAGATGTTACTTGACTGTTGTTGTGATATTATGATGATGAAGTTATGCTGCTAAATATAATTGTTGAATTATATGTTTAATGTTTTTGTTTTGTGAATCTCACCCCTTCTGCTTGGAAATGTTGCCTTCCCTATGGGTAACTTGCAGGTGATTAGGCTTTAGTTGCTGTTGCTGTTGTGAGTGGCTACCCTCACTGTGTCCTTAGGTGCTCTGATACGTAACGGGATGGGGACTTTTATATATTTTCTATTCTCTACGTATTACCTTGAACTGACATGAATAAGTGGTAGTTTTGAATTATGTTGAGACTTTTGATTAGGCCTGCGAGCCAGAATAATTATGTTAACTTGAATTTTATCTGCTGCGAAGTTTAAATAATGTTGACTAGAATAAATTATTATTTATTCCTTTTTTTGAGATTTTAAGTAATATAACATTCTGTTTTATGTGATACTCTGATTTAAATATGAAATTTTTATGTTGGGAAAATGGGGTGTTACAACTACACCCCAAGAAAACAATTGATAATCTGGTAAAAAACATAGCACAACCACACAGTTGTCTGGTTTGGGTGATTTGATATGGTTTATGACTTTGTTTTCATAAGTTATCTTACATGCCGATCCATCAATTTATTTACAAAAACTCAACTAAAACTAATAAATTTTTTCTAGAATTACTCAGAATTGACTCCAAAACAATGCCAAAATTACTATATGTATGATTGTCATCAAATCTCCAAGATCCCTTCAACAAGGGAAATTCACGCACCACATACAAAATTAGCAGGGCAGATGCTTGACACTTCATGCCACATCGTTGGCTAACATGATTAGGTTTTTTTTTTCTTCGTCTATAAATAACTAGTTTTTGCATTGTAATTAGACATATTCAATCAATTAAACAAATATATTTTTCATTTTATTAGTCGGTCTTTATATTTATATATATATATTTGCATTTGTTATGTAGCTTAAAAAACCCAAAAATAACCGTACCGAACGCTCTATTAAAGAAGTTAGAAAACCTACAACTGAGTGGTAGAGTTCCTCCCTTAATGTCAATCACTTGATGAAAAGAGAATTACAATTAAAGAAAGGATACACTAGCTATTTAAAAAATAGCAAAAATCGTACCAACAATACAACATTAACCGCATCAAATTAGTTAATTTATATTATGCATTGACGATAAGGATATGATTATCTGCATTCCAAGGATTAGAGATCACTAAAATATCACTCTAAATTAAACCTCAGGATGCACATTTGCTAACCCTTACTCAATATTTATTCTGACTCCATCATATGAGGAGGACATCGTGTATGGAAATAGAAGCTATCAAATTGATTTCATTATTCTGCATTGGTGATAAGGAAAAGATAATCTGCACTTCAAGGTTTAGAAACAATTATGCAACTATTGTTTATGTTTTTTATTTTTTTTGGGACATTACGCAACTATTGTTTGAAACCTCAGGATGCAGATTATTCTATCCTCACCCAATATATTCTCATATAACAAGTCCTTATTTCGCATTGGTATAAGAAAAAGGTAATCTGTATCCCAAGGCTTAGATACAACACAAATGTTGCTATAAACCTCAGGATGCAGATTACCCTATCCTGAACCAATTAACACCGACTCCAATTGCAAAGAAAATGAGAGTGGAAGAAATAGCATGAGCAAATAATCCAATGGAAGAATGCTTGAAATCTGCACGATCATCATACGAATTTATATAATGTTCCTCATATATATTCGAATAAGATTGGCTTAGCCAATCATTCTTTTAATGATTCTTAGCTTGACTGTTTTGTTGAAAAGAATCTACATCACTTATTCTTGACATGTGATATACAATGCACTTGAATCAGAGCAATCTGTAACAAAGAATCATCTTTCTTTACATCTCAATCCGTGCAGTGCTTTAGATTTGTCCCAAAATGTTTGCCATATTCTCTATGTTGCATCTTGTTATCTAACTTTTATGTTTTGGCACACAATGCTACTTTTGACAGCTCCCCATCCTTTTCCTCACATATTTGCATGCCGCTTCACCCCTAGTTATATGTATGTTGATAGTAGTAGGTAATTTCCTAAAATTAACAATGCATTTCTTTTATTCCCAAGGTTTCTCTCAGCCGAAAGTTAGAGAGTAATTCTGCAATGTATGGAGATACATTTAAATTATTGACCTCTCCCAATATGCACGAACCAGGTATTGAACCCGTGACCGTATGTTTATAGGACCCAATTATCTGGCAACTTTGCCACACTATGTTGATAATTTCTTTTAATTAAATTCACATTTGCAAACTTGTGAGTAAATAAAGTATAGCAGTATATAAAATTTCTGTCACATTCAATATGTGGGCTTAAACAGAACTTTCTGTCTTTTTTTACATTCAGAATAGATACCATTAGATGCAGAGCCACAAGGCTGCACCACCCAGCAACCCACTACAATAATGAGATATGCAAGCTTCATGGAAACACTTCATTCCACATAGAAAGATGTTCTATACTTGAGGACCATTGAGAGTGTTATTCTTGAAGTTAATTTGAAAGCTAGGTATAGAATATCTCAATTTGTTTAGGAGGACCATTTTATTCTCATTACTAATTTACAATTACAACAAAATAAAAATAAATTGATGTTCATTAGCTAATATATCATATATTACGTAATAATTTAATTGTAACAAATTCATATGGAAAATTGCTTCAGCTATAATGCGCTATTTTTTTCCAGATAGGAAGAAATACATTATATTATGTAACAACCTAAAATCTCAATTGTTATTTCTCATGTAGTTTTAGAAAGAGTACTAGTTTTTCCTTCATCGTACGAGAAAAATAACATACAATCTGAATCTCAAAGGACCTAAACCATGTAAATACATTGAGGGGTCTAGTGTGGGACATCAAAGACCCTAATTACATTGAGTCAGAAAATATAATTTTTTCTTTATGAAATCTCAAATAACCATAAACTTTTTTTTATGTGAACTGGATGTTCTCTGCGTGAAGTTGCAAATACTAATATATCGAGTCGAGTAGAACCGCAATGGGTGCGAAACTCTCCCTCATGAAGTTTCTATCGACGTGAATGAAAACAAAAAAATTACATAAAAATATCATATTGCACACGCTATGATTGGAAATCACAAATTACACATGATTTTTGTAAAGTTTGATGTTGGACTTCTCAATGGAACATATGACCTCACACTCTGAAAGTGATAGAGCTTGTGAACGGATGTGGTGGGCCTGGATCCCTTGCAGTATCAAGATAAAATGAAGGGTGTGTAGAAAAATCGAACAAGGACATTCATCTTAAGTTAGAGAAATGATATTTTAAAACTGAAGTTTGACAAGAAATTATATGGTTAATCTTGTTGAAATAAGTGGCTAATTATATACCGTTATAGTTTTTTTTGAAATAATATATACCGTTATAGTTAAGTCAAATTCTATGGTACACTTAATAATTTGAGTGTATTGGTACACCAAATTCTTAAATTAATAGTTAAATGAGTTATTTTTTGTAGGAAAAAATTATTTTCTATCACCTATAATTATAATAGTTAAATCTTATTTACCAAAAACGTCAACGCAATAAAATTTAATTTTTCTAAATTTTTATTGCTCAGAGAATTTTGATTATTTTTTACAATAAAATGTAAAAAAATTAGTATGATTTTTATAAAAAATGAAATGATGTTTTTTTCTTATAAAATGATATTTTCTAAAATATAAATGTCAACAAACACCTATTTTCTTCTTAAAAATGATAGTTAATTTATAAAAAATTTAAGCGAGAGTATCGGTACACCTTAATTTACGGGTGTAACATAGAAACTCCCTATAGTTAATGAGTATAACAAAATATCGCTACTCGGTAACCATTGATAGAAACCAATTAATCACAATTTTAAACGTGTCATTAACCACAATTTTTCATTAAATATTAGAATACATTTCGTGGTTAATAAATATCATGGATATTTTCCCTCAAAAAAAAAAGATCATGTATATATATTTTTTTTTCAACAAATTTCTATTTTTTTGCGCACCATCTCTCATAAAAAACAATTGTCAATTTTTTTTAAATATTGTGCACATTTTTTTAATTATTTTAAGTCAATATAAAAATTATATATATATTGATGAAACTTCTTCTTCATTGTCATCTTGTTCTTGTATCTTATCAAATGAGTCTTTAACTATTGCTCCCTCTTCATCTCTCATCCGCAATTTCAATGAAAACTTTAGTTTTCCAAGTAGATAGCATTAATTAGTTTTATTGAAAAAGATAAGAGTAATTAACAAAGGGTATAATTGACAAATTCTACCTTTAAAATACCAAAAAGACAATTATATAGAAACAAAAAAATCACGCTAAAAAGACACTTGAAAAGAAATGAAGGGAGTATCATGCATATTTAATACTTAAAAATTATATATATTTGATGATACCGATAATTAGGAACTTACGGCACCGTTTCACATCAATGAATTCAAAGAGTATATGTTTTCAATGCATTCGGATAAGTTCCCAGGCCTGATGGTTTTACTCTTGGATTTTATCAGAAGTTTTGAATATATGTAGCCCCGATTATTTTCATGAGTATTGCTGCTGGTTAAATGAAAATGTGTTTTCTTTGACATTGAATACATACATTTATTCCAAAAAGGAAGCAACATAAGTCGATGAAGGACTGGAGGCCAATTGCGTTTTGTAATTTGTTATATAAGTTGTTATCCAATGTTCTTGTTAAGAGATTGAATAGGGTACTCCACGAATGTGTTTACGACAACAAATCAACATTTGTATCTATCAGATCTATTATGGACATTGCATTGGTCGAATTTGAAGTTGTCCATCATATGAAAACGGATCGACATAAGAGTAACAATAATGTCGCACTCAAATTGGATATAAGTATAGCATGAATATAATTGATTGGGTGTATCTGAAGGAAGTCATGTTGAAATTGGGAATTGCGCCATGATGGGTTTGGTGAATTCTTATGTGTGTTTAATCCGTGGACTATTCTGTCATCGTAAATAATAATTTGTTTGGTCCGATTATCACGGGGTGGGGTCTTTGTTAGGGAGATCCATTATCTCAGTACTTATTTATTCTTTGTGCCGAAGGACTGTCAGACAAGCTAAGAATATGGGTGATTTACATGGCATACAAATTTATGTTAATGCACCAATGGTGTTTAATCTTTTATTCGCCGATGATCGTTTTCTATTTTTCAGTGGAACTGAATCTGAAGCGCATATTATTAAAAAAATCTTGATGACGTATGAGGCAGCATCAGGGCAAGCAGTAAATCTCCCGAAGTTTGAAATTAATTATAGTATATGATTCATCAACCAACACACTTCCATTCGCAAATTCTTGGCGTACAAGCAGTCCTTGGTACTGGTAAATATTTGGGGCTGCCATCTATGATTGGAAGAAGCAAGAAAACAACGTTTGGGTATATTAAGGATCGGATCTGGAAAAGATTAAATTCATGGAGTAGCACATGCTTATCGAAGGCGGGTCACCAAATAATGACAAAATCTGTTTTGCAGGTTATTCCGTCATATGTGCTGAGTATTATTATTATTTTTTAAATAAAGTGAGGTAGCAGAAAGCCAGCTAAACCTCTACACTTTCATTGAAAACAAAAGATCAAGTACAACAATGGGGGACTAGGCCAAAAACCCTCAAAAAGACACAAATCTAAAGCTTGGCATCCCAAGCTTGTCCTTAATAAACTGACTAGCAAGTAAAGTAGGAATTGATTCCCCCAAAAACAATCCTTGTGTGGACAAGCCTATGTTTGCAAGGGAATCATCACAATGGTTTCCTTCTCTATATATATGAGAAACCATGAAATTCATACTTAACAAAAAAATTCTACAGCTATACCATTTATTATTTAAAATCCAAGGAACAACATAGTCATTATCAAAAGACAAAACCACTAACCTAGAATCAGTTTTGAACCATAAATTTGTCCAGTGCTTATGATGAGCCACCTCAATGACTCTCATTTCACCACAAAGCTCTGCATTAAAAGCATTGCCGAGACCAAGATTCTAAGATACACAAAGCAAATAGTATGCATCACAATTTCTGAATATAACTCCACATGCAGAATTGGTGGAAGAGGCTGAACCATCAATACTAGCTTTAACCTAATTGATCAAAGGGGGATGCTAGATAACCTCCTTAATAACTGGAGCTTTTGTAAGGTGGATAAAGATGTTAAATTTCTTTAAATTTTGAAAATCAGTCAATGGTGGGGATGAGGTTAAGCTTGTATTGTCACTAGTCAAAGAATATTACACTGAGGGCTCCAACTTCTATCACATAACTTTTAGATACCCTCAACATCATTGAAATGGAGGTTCATGTTTATTGTTGCAGAAAACTATTTCCATAGACTAATAGCAAATTGACAATCAAAGAAGAGGTGAAAAGTTGTTTCTTCATGTTTCAGACAAAGAATGCAAATAGAAGGGATATTACAACCTCTGTCTCTAATTTTCTCAACAGTATGCATTTTATCTTGCATTATTCTGCAAGCAATTAAAGACTTAGAAGGTGGAATGTCCTTGCACCAAATTGTTTTAGCCCAATGAAGCTTTTGAGTTTGTTGAAATTTTAACATGTAGGCTTCTTTTAATGTGAGGTCCCCTGTTGTTGTACTAGTCCAGACAAGCTTAACATTTTTCTGAACATCAGGTATAGTAACTTGCTCCACATGGTTCTTCAAATTTGGAAAGAGAATTTGCAATTGCCAAGGTATTCTCCACTTGAAGTTTTGAATGAAATCACTTACCCTTGATTGAAGAAGAGATTGAATGTTGGTTGGAATTTGAAACATTTCACAAAGAGGCGGCCCGCCCCAACTATCTGTCTAAAAATTGGTATTTTCCCCATCACCTATTAAAACCATTGAGTTCTTTCTGATGACTGAGAACTCATTGTTTACTCCACTCCATAAAGATGAGAAAATGTGATAATTGATGATGCTACCTTCTCTAAAGGTCCTGCTCCTTAAAATTCTTGCCCAAGGCATTTCAGAGTTAGCAAGGTTCCAACAAAGCTTCAAATTAGAAGCTTCACTTAGCCTGATCAAGGACCTAATCCCCACCTTCATCACAAGGTTTGCAAACCTTTTTCCAAGACACTGTAACAAGCTTTCTTTTAGATATATCACCACTCCAAATGAAGTTTTTAATGTATTTTTCTAAATTCATGAGCAAAGATACTTGTTCTTTTCAATCTAGGTTCAGCGCTTGCTAGCCTACGTTTCCGTATTGCGTCAATATGTGTGTGTGTGTGTGTGTGTGTGTGTAAATTAGCATATATTAACCATGACCATCATTTGTCGTTCGTGCACGCATGGGCTGTACTTGAGGACCATATATACGAATGCTATTATGCATGAAGTTGATTTAAAAGGCATAGTATTCCATTTTGTTAAGGATAAGCAAAAATGGGTCTGTAACTTTTGCATGCTTGAATAAACGTCAAACTCTTGTTACAAAAATGGTAATAGAATATGTCTAACATTATTAAAAATTGAACGATTAAAATTTGGTTAAGCTCTAAAACTATGATTAATAGTCTTTGAGATCTATCAGTTTATGAACATACGTAAATATATAAACATTATTAAGAATAAATTATTATTATCCAATAAAACTAAGCATTGCAATTGTATTATAAGAAAATTTAACTAATTACATGGTTCAAGTAGTTATAAAGAAGGTCAACTAAATGACCTAACCTAGGAAATTAGCTACTCACACCATCTAAACATAAAAAAAAAAATATGTTAAAGAATACATAAGCTAGAATTTTGTATGATGATTCCTCGCCTTTGAAATGCTTCCAGCTGCTAACTTTTGTAACCCTTTGTTTCACATGTTTCGGATTGTCAAAGCATGTTTTTTCAATAATTATAGGTAAAGTTTCAAATAACTTAGTATTAGTATGTGCCTGACAAGAAGATCCCAATGTGCGTAGCGCTCGAGACAATTGTACATTTGATCATCCATCTTGGAAGTGTGACGCATAACTCATAGCACATATCGATCGTGAGGTAGTTACTGTCCCTTCATCTTCTCTTTATCTCAAGTCCCATTTTTCCTCATCCAAACATGCATGGGGTAATACCACAAGAAATCATTTGATAATCTTTTATGAAGCATAACACGACCACAAAGTTGTCTGGTTTGTGTGATTTGACATGGTTCAAGGTCTTGTGCTTATGAATTCTCTTATATATGCTCATCCAACGATTTATTTACAAAAACTCAACTAAAATGAATGAAAACTTGCTAGAATGACTCTAAATTGACTCCTAATCATTGCCAAAAACACTATATGATTGTGTGTTATCAAGGCTCCAAAATGCCCACAACAAGGGAAATTCACGCGGTAATTGCAAAATTAGTGGGGCAGAGCCTTGACATTGTAGGCCACATCATTGGATAATAGGAATAGTTTTTGCTATGAATACTCAGTATTTAGATTGTAATTAGACACATTCGGTCAATCAAACAATCTTATTTCACATTTTTATCTCTTTTTTTTAGTTTGCATCTACATAATTTTATGCATTATTTAATGTAGCTTAAAAAACCCAAAAATAACGGTATCTAAAGTCCACTGGAGAAGTTACGAAACCCATAACGGAGTGAAAGAGTTCCTCCTGTCAATCGATCACTTAAAGAAAATGAAATTACAATTGAACAAAGGATACATTATTTCTAAAAGTACTAAAATTGTTACTTGATTTACAACATTAACCGCATCAACTTAATTAGTTAAATTATATTTTGCATCGGCAATAAGGAAATGATAATCTCCATTCTAAGGATTAGAGGTAACTAAAATATTACCCTAAACCTCGGGATGGAGATTACATATAACCTACCCAATATTTATTCGTACTCCATCAACGTGGACATTCTATGTGAAAAATATATGCTATCAAATTGATTTCATTATTCTGAATTGGTGTTAAGGAAATGATAATCTGCATTCCAAGGATTAAAGATCACTAAGATAGTACTTTAAACCTCAGGATGAAGATTAGCTAATCCTTACCCAATATTTATTCTGACTTCAACATTGAGGAAATCATGCTATCAAATTGATTCATGATTCTGCATTGGTGATAAGGAAAAGATAATCTGCACTCCAAAGCTTAGAAACAATTACGCAACTATTTTCTTTTTATGGTAATTAAGCAATTATTGTTTTAAACCTTAGGATGCAGATTACCCTATCCTCACCCAATACACTCTCACCAAACAAATCCCTACTTCACATTGGTATTAAGAAAAAAGGTAATCTGTATCCCAAGGCTTAGATACAACGCAAATGTTGCTTTAAACCTCAGGATGCAGATTACCCTATGCTCAACCAATTAACACCTACTCCAGTTTTAAGTAGTACTAAGCATATGGAAGTGAAAGAAATAGCATGAGCAAAAAATACAAGGGAAAAGAATGCTTGAAATCTGCATGATCATCGTATGAATTTATATAATGTTCCTCAAATATATTCGATTAAGATTGGTTTAGCCAATCATTCTTTTAAAAATTCTTAGCTTGACTGTCTTTTTGAAAAGAATGTACATCACTTATTCTTGACATATGATATATACAATGCACTTGAATCAGAGCAATCTGTAACAAGAATCATCTCTTTCCGTGCAGATCTTTAGATTTGTCCCAAAATGTTTGCCATATTCTCTATGTTGTATCTTGTTATCTAACTTTTATGCTTTGGCACACAATGCTATTTTGACAGGTCCCCACCCTTTGTTATATTATGTATGTTGATAGTAGTAGTAATCTCCAAAAATTAACAATGCCCATTCATCTTAATAATGCATTTATTTTTGCCCTAGGTATCCTTCAGCCAAAGGTTAGAGACTAATTATTTAATGTAAGCAGATCCGTTTAAGTGTTGACCTCTCCCAACAAATGTTCTTCCATATGCACCGACCAGGTATTTAACTCGTGCAACCGCGTGTTTACAAGAACCAAATTATTTTTATTTTTTTGAATGAAACAAGAACCAATTATCTGGCTGATAAATTCTTTTAATCAAAATAACATTATCAAACTTGTGAGTAATTAAAATATAGTAGTATGTAAAATTTCAGTCACATTCAATAAGTTGGTGTTGTAGAGTGACTCAAAATTAGAGTTTTGAATGTGCCAAAATCGGCGGCCGAAATAGCAAAATCGGGGCCCGATTTGGCTAAGCTTTTGAGCCTTTTCATTCGACGATTTTCGGCGCCCAATTTGCTAAAATTGGTGTCCGATTTTGTCACCAGAATTAGAAAAAAGTATTTTTATGGGCTTAGATTTGTTCCAATTTTTTTAGGGATGCTTTTGCTATAAATATATTTATTATATCAGATGTAAACCTTGAGAGAGAGTGGGGGCAAAACCAAGGGTTTAGAAGCCAACACTAAAACTAAGATTTGTATTTTCTCTCGACAACAAACACTAGTGTTGTGATTGATTCACATTGGAGAAACACTATTAGGATTGAGTCTCCTGGTCACGGGAAGAGATTGAGACTTTGAGTAGAATTAGGTTAATTCTTGTAGCCTTTTGATATCTCTTTGTAAAGTTACTCATCATTACAGTGGAATGAAGGGCTGCTCTCTCCCCCAGACTAGGCAGTATTGAACGGAACTGGATAAACAAATTTCTTGTGTTCTCTCTTTCTTTCTCTCGTTGTTGTTCAATCGTTTCCTTGTGTTTCTAACCGTCACCCATGTTGTTTTGGTTGCTTGATTATTTGCTCCACACATCAAGTATTTTATTTGTGTGATTTTTAACGAATTCATAACAGTTGGCTTACACAAAATTTTTTGTCGTTTTTTACATTCAGAATAGATACCTTTAGATGCTAAGCCACAAGGCTGCACAACCACCCTGCAGACCACTAAAATAATGAGATTATTTAGCTTCAAGGAAACACTTCATTCCACATAAAAGAAATTATATACTTTTTTTTTTTTAGGAAAGATATGTTCTAACTTGAGGACGATTGAGAGTGTTATTCTTAAAGTCAATTTGAAAGCAAGGTATAGAATATCTCAATTTGTTTAGGACAACCCCATAAATGTAACCGCACACAGGAGGACCATTTTGTTCTCATTACTAATTTCAATTCACTACAAAATTAAATTAAATTTATGTTGATTAGCTAATATATTATCATATATTACTTAATACTTTATTTGGAAGAAATGTGGAAAATTTCATCGTCTACAATGCGCTAGATTTTTCCCAGATAGGAAGAAATATGAAAAAAAAAACTTAAAATCTCAATTGTTATTTCTCATATAGTTTTTCTCATATAGTTTTAGAAAGAATACAAGTCATCCATTTATCGAATGAGAAAGATAACATACACTATGAATCTCAAAAGACCTAAATCATGAAAAAACAACGAGGCGTCTAGTAAAAATAAAACTTTTATATTAAAAAAAACTCATATTTCACACGTTATGATTCAAAATCACAATCAAACATGATTTTTGTAAAAATTTATGCTTGAATTTTCAATGGAATATATGACCTCACGCTCTTGGACATGATTTTTGCACGGATGTGGGGATGGATTCCTAGCAGTATCAAGATAAAATAAAGGGTGGGTATAAAAATCGAACAACGGAACTGAAAGAAAATTCAATATACTCACTTAGAAAAAATTGAATGTAGTCTTTTAAGTTAAAGAAAATTTTCCCTAAAACAAAAAGTTAAAGAAAATTTCTTATGTGTGTCTCGAAAATGGAGTAGGAATGAATATGTGGTCGGTATGTTGAGATAGGTGTGGCATAGTTGGGCCCCGTCCAAAGTTCAGGTATTCTCTTGGCAGCTTATCTTGTATAGGGTTCACTCTCGCCTTATTCTACCTAAGCGTAGGGTTATAACTGACCCCGTGCGGTGCAAGGTGTGTGTAGGAGGGGGGGTTGAGAAGATCCAATTCCAATCTTGGAAGTGGTTCTTAGGTAAACACCCTAGACACTTCTGGTGCATTTACAAGTCAAAGGTGGAGTCAATCCTTTGTTGGCGCGGCGATAGTGTTTAGTAGTTGGGGTAGAGATGGATCTGATTCGTGCTTTGGGAGTTTGGGTGATGCCCGAATTTCAGATGCCTTTTACTAGTGGTGATCATCTCATCATGATTTCTTCTTGAAAATTGATGTATACACATTTGGTAAGGCAGAAAACATCAGTAAATGAAGAAAACATCCCTCGGCAGTTAACTGCCGAGGAAAAGTGAACTGGCTGCAGTTAACTGCCGATGAAAACTTCGGCAGTTAACTGCCGAGGAGATTGTTATAAGAACAAAACGTCACAGGAGTTTCCAAAACTCCATTGTTACAGTTTCTACATCCTTAGGTGCGATTTTTGACAAAGTAAAGCCATTCCAAGCCAATTCCAAGCACAAAATCAAGAAAGTTGTTATCATCCTATTGCTTTGCTGTTTTGTGATTGAATTGTTAGTTTTTTTTGGTTAAATTTTGATTATAGAGGATATATTGGTTTTATGATAGTTTAGGTTTAGGTTTTGATGAATGTTGTACAATTGTTATAATTGTTAGGTTTAGGTATTGATTTTATGATTTTACGATAATTTTGGTTTAGGTTAGAATTGTTTAGGATTAGGTTTAGGTTGTTATGAATTGTCAGAATTGATTTTATTGAAGTTATGATTATAATAGTTTAGGTTTAGGTTTTGGTTTTGATGATAGTTTAGGTTTATGACATTGTTGTTTAGTTTAGGTTTTGATCGCCAATTTGTTTATGTAAACATGTCTCTGAATCAAAATTAAGGTAACGTTTAGTTGAACAAAAAAGAGGGTGATGAGAAGAAGAAAGAATAATCGCCTATGACATGACACGGAATCGCATGCGATGATTTCGTAAAAAGGAAGGATTTGGTGCTGGCGTACAATCATTCCAGGTTGAGGAAGAGCGGCAGGACATGCTATTTTGGTCCTCAACCAAAAGCAGGTTCCGCAGGTACTGTCAAGGACAACCCAATTGAGATAAGCTAGGAAGATGATTGAATATTATAGCTTGTAATGCCTAATTGTTTTGGTTTTTTTTTTTTTTATATTTCGCGCGCATTTTGCTACATTTTGCTTGACATTATGATACGTTGAATAAAATTGGGATTTGAATAATTTTGATTTAAGTTGCGTATTGAATAATTTTGATTAAAAATTGCGTATTCGAATATAGACTAATTAAATCTAACGTGAATTCGAATAAAAATTGCATAATGAATAAATAAATTCGAAAAGGGAATGAATAAACTATTGTTCCATTCAAAACAACATGTAATATAAAGAGTCAACTATATATGTTATCACATCAAATTCCCTCCTATAAGACGGGTCATCACATAAAGAATGAGATCTATTCCGTGACAATAATCTTATAGGAAGGAACTCGATATCATAACTTAAAAGTTACTTTACATTACAATACATAAAATTCATAAATATGTCATATCATTACATTACATTACGTTACGATCGGAAATGCACCTGCCAACTACAACAATTATCTTACCTTTTAATGGGGTAAATTCAAACTTGCTAAACAGCAGTAGTCAAGCATTCACCCGACACTTCTATTGTTCCATTCAAAAGATTAAATTTTTGATAGACTTGGTTTAAACGAGGGTATTCAAGTGTCAAAAGAATGAGGTCCATTCCTTGACACTTCAATACCTTCATTTAAACCAGCCTAACAAGAATTTAAACTTTTGAAAGGAACAATGGAAATGCCGAGCGAACGCTTGGGAACTGCCGTTTAACAAGTTTGAATTACCCCATTCAAAGAAAGACAATTGTTGTAGTTGGAATGCGCATTTCCCTACCTAATCACGTTCTTCTGGAGGAATCAAACTTTTAATGATATTTTCAATTGATCTCACCAACGTTGCACTCATATCGATCCACTAGAACATGGTGTGCTCCCAAAACATGCTCCTCTGAGGTTCTACTTCTCTGTTTGTTATTTTAGGGAAAGTAGGGACTAGGAGTGTTATGTCGACCCAAAATAAATAAATAAACTAAAACTAGTGTTACGTGTGGCACATTTTTTGACGAATCAAGAGAACGAGGAAAGCATCAAGGAAAAGCTAAACATATCAACTAGGTTAGCACCCCATAACGTTAGAGGTGTCACATTGTTTAACAATTGTTACAAAAAAACAATAAATAGTTACATGTTTTATAATGTTACAATGACAGTCTTACTAAATCCCATTATTGTAGTAGTGTCCCCAACAACGATATGTTTGCACTTTTATTGAAATGTGTCGTACCCTAATTTTTGACCAATATATTTTTTTAGTTTTTATTTTATTCGTACGTTGATCGTTTTTTCAGTCGTCCGTTAGCGCGCTATTTCCCGTAATATCTGCCTGTGTTCGTATTTGCGGTCGCGTCTATTTTTCTTTCGTCGTTTATATTTTAATGTCGCTCGCGTATTAATTTCGTAATTTTTACTCGCGTTTTGCGTATTTTAGTGTAGCGTAACGGTCGCGTCTTTAAAGTTCATTTTATTCACGTCGTCGTTTTGTTGTTTTATTTAGCGTAAAAAAAGCCGCGTATCTCAGTCGTGTCAGACGAAATTTCGGCAGAGAGGTATTTTAAAATACCTCATTTTTTGGTTCCGACGGGACATTTTTATTTTTATTTATTTAATTTTCGTTTTTTATTTTTAATCATTTATTTAGTTATTTATTTTTTCCATTTATTTATTTATTGTTATTTATTTATCAGATTTTATTTTTCTTTTAAGTCATTTTAGTCCACTTGTCATTTTATCATTGGTCTAGTCCAACTTTTCCTCCAAGAAACAGCAAGGGTATTTTGGTCCATTCCATGCATCAGATACTTAAGGTGTCAGAATCAGTCAGTCAGGCCAGGCACAGTTTTCAAGTACAAACAGATCCCAAAATCAACAATCACAAAAAATAGATCAAAGACCATTTTTTACCAAGAACACATCAAGAACAAGCTAAAACCTTATTTCTCCAGAATCAAATTTAACACAAGATTCAACAAATTCATCATGATTCTCAGTGATTCATCGAAGAATCATCATCATTGAACCATTTTCTCTGCAATTCAAGTGCGAATTCATCACCATTTGGTGACAAACTCCAGCACCGATCACAGAGAATCAGTGAGAAAAGAAGAAAAATCCGAAAATAGCAACAACAGATCCATATCAAACAATCATCACAACATCAAATCCGAACTCATTTTCATCCATATCCAAACCCTAACAACAACAAATCCATACAACAAACACCATAACCCTAGATCCGAACCAAATACCAACAAACACCATAACCCTAGATCCGAACCAAATACCACAAATCCACCAACACAAATCCGAATACGAACCAAATACCACAAATCCAACACCACGAAACCAAAAAGGCAAGGCAAGGCTAAACCGAACCATCCAAAACAACACGTGAAGGAAGAAGAAAGCAGCAAACCGAAAACAAGAAGGAAGAGGAACAGAACCGAAACATGAAAGAAGAAAAAGGATTCGAAATAAAGCAAAACAGCAAGAGTGAGAAGAAGGCAAACCGAAATCAAAAGAGGCAAGAAGAAGGAAAGCCAAGAGGTAATCTTTTTTGTGTGTGTTTTTGTTTTCTAGATCTAGGATGTATGAGAACTTGTTTGGAATTTCTGACGCCGGATCCGTGATTAGAAGAGGAAGGTGAAGCTTTGGGTGAAAAAAAATTTTAAAAAAAATAAGCCTAAGGCTCCGACGCGGCGGCGCTCCGGCCGGCCACTGCGTCGGAGCACCACCCTCCGCCCCACCTTCATCTTCTCCGGCGTGTTGCTTCAAGAGAGAGGGGAGAGAAGCTTTTGTTTTTGATTTGCAGAGAGAGAAGGAAATTTTAAAATGAAGCAAAAGCCATAAAAATTTGTTTTATAATCCCTCCCCAAACCGGTTCGGGTCAAACCGAACCGGTTCTAGCCGCTCCATCCCTTTTTTTTTTAACCCAGTTCTTGATTTTGTTCATTTGGCCCAGTTCTGCTTGCTGTTCATACACTTGTGTTCTACTACCTGCATCCCCATGCCTTTGTGTAGTAATTCTTGTTTTTTAATTTCATGCATTATCTTTTTATTTAATTCATATAAAATTTAGATTATATTTCATGCATTTTTATTAGTGTCTTAGTCTTCATGTCATGCATTTTTTTATTTTATTGGTTTATTTAAATTTTATCTCTTATATTTTAGTTTATTTTAAGCTTTGAAGTAACATTTTATATTTTTTCTATTTTCGTCTAAATTTTTAATTATTGTGCATTTGTTATTTGATTATGGTTTAATTCCTATCTTATGCATTTTTGTTTAATTAGCATTTTAAATATCCCGCATTATATAGTTTACCTATCAATTTAATCTTAAACTCATGCATTTTTCTAACTAATATTCTCCTTTTTTGAAAACTTGCATTTTATATTTTTTAAATATGCTTCATGTCATGCATTTTATTTGGTAGTTATTCTAGAATGTGATGTTCTTTTATGCTTAATGTTTTGGTATATTTCATTTTTTACATTATCTCTAGTATAATCTCATGCATCTTTTAATTTTTTTTTTTGTTGTTATGTATTTATTTATCATACTTAGTGTGTAATTAGAGAATTGATGTAATTTATTTTTCACGCATTTTTTCTTTTGAGACCATAGAATGTATTTAGGGTATGTAATATGTAACCGGCACACGCACTGACACGCGCACCGACACACCACTTTATTTATCGCTTTACGCTATTTTATTTTTTTTATTCCGCCGTTACGCGATTTCATCGTTAGTTTAGAGAAAAATATTTTCTTCCAAAAAAATCAAAAAAATCAAATTCAAATTTCTTTTAAGTAAACCTTGGTTTGTAATCCAAGTTGTTTTTCCTTTTATTTTCCTTAATCAAATGTTAATTAATTTAATATCCACATTAGACATGGATTTCGTACAATTAAAATTAACCAACTTCATCGTATTTTCTTCTCATGCCTTGAGGCCTCTCATCTCTTCTTAAAATCTTTTCAAAAAAAATGTTAAAATCAATTCAACTCATCAAATAACTTCTTTAGCCGAACTACTTGATTTTGATCCCGATTTATTTGGGTAAGTAGGCAAAGGGTTTAGACCCTTCCAAATCAATAAAAATAACCAAAAACATGCTTCATCTTTCTCCCTTCTTTCACTTTAACTCTTAACTTTTTTTTAAAATAAGTAAAATCAATTTAGCGCAAGATTAGAGAATAGGTAGAAGGTTCCTATGGGATACCATAGTCGGTTCGGGTGCCTAACACCTTCCCCAATCGAAACCAACCTCCGAATCCAAGGTCTCATAAGGGTTTTTACTCACTTTTTCCCTTCCCGCGAATAAAAGTTGAGAGTTCAATGATTAAAGGTTCAAATCCAATCAATGATTTTGATACCCGAAAATCACGAGCACAGAATTGGCGACTTCACTGGGGACCTTTTTGAGGGTTAAGCCTATTTTATCTTTCTTTACTTTTGCGCTTTATTTGCTTATGCTTTTGTAAATACGTGCCTAATTGTTTACTTTTTTACGTGAGTGGCGAGATAAGTCCTATACCCGGGCTTGAGTGAAATATAAGATAGGAGTGGTAGAATCATAGTGACATGCCGAGAGTATTCTCGTGTGGTGGAACATGTGATATAACCACACTTAGCGGAGGATCTTGAAGTGATATACGTCGGCGTGTGTTGTCGCGCTTAGACATTATTGCTTTTAAGTTTCCGTCGAAGCTAAGGACCTTAGTTACCTGTAACCCATCTTGGCCATTAGGATGTAGTGCGGTGGCTAACCAAGTGTTGTCTTGGTCTTAGTCGATACGCGTTGCTACACTCAAACTAGACTCTCCTACGGACGCTGTTGGACCGGGTGTCGTCCCGGGAATCCAATAAAGTTCGGAGGGGGTTGTAATTTGGGAACTGTGTTAGAACCCTGGTTACAAGTGCATCTGAAACCTTAGTCCTTACCAAATGGCGTGTTTACCCTCAGCTCCAACTTTTGTGTACTTAACCTCACCATGTTTTCTATGTTCTTTAGCATAATCATGCATACATGCATTCATACATAGATACTCTTTTTGCATCCATTAAAACATCGAAGGACTTATGTAATCTCTTTTTTTGTAAACATATTAGATATGGAGGGTGTTGTGAAGAAAATTGTGAAGAGGACTAAGAAGTATGATTTCAAGAAACCGGATTTGGAGAATTTAAGGAAGCTAGCAAGGAGGTTGACTAGCCCGGACCACTTTCGTGAGCGGTATGGTTATTTGCTTAGTATTCTCAAGACGGATGTCGACGAAGGGCTCCTTCATACCTTGGTCCAGTTCTATGATCCACTTTACCACTGTTTTACTTTCCCGGATTATCAGCTTATGCCCACACTTGAGGAGTATTCTTATTGGATCGGCTTACCCATACTCGACAAAGTACCTTTCCATGGTCTTGAACCCGCACCCAAGTATTCAACCATCGCGGCTGCTCTTCATCTTGAAATCTCCGAGATAAAAGCCAATATTACCCTTAAAGGAGGTCTCCAATGCCTACCCTTCAATTTCCTATACCAAAAAGCCACTACTTTCTCCGAGAGATCCAATGCCGATGCCTTTGAGGCCATCCTTGCTTTACTTATCTATGGTATTGTGCTTTTCCCAAATGTTGACAATTTCGTTGACATGAATGCTATCCAGATTTTCATTACCCAGAACCCTGTCCCTACCTTGCTTGCTGATACCTACTTGTCCATCCATGACCGTACATCTAAAGGACGTGGAGTTATCATTTGTTGTACACCCTTACTCTACACCTAGTTTACCTCACATTTACCTCGCCCTAAAATTCGATCTGAATTCATTCCATGGTCGGAGAAACTCATGGCTCTCACCCTAGATGATATAGTGTGGTACAACTCGGCCTATGATACTGGAGTGATCATTGACCATTGTGGGGAGTTCTCCAATGTGCCTCTTCTTGGTATACACGGGGGCATCAGTTATAACCCGCTTCTTGCCAGACGTCAGTTCGGGTACCCTATGAGGATGAGACCTGCTTATCTCTTCTTATCCAGCGAGTTTTTCTTGTACAAGGAGGATGTTAACGATAAGAGAATGCAGTTTGTGCAAGCTTGGCGATCCATTATCAGGTTGAACAAGAGCCAGTTGAAGTATAAGTCAAATGTAACTCATGAATCTTACGTCGATTGGGTTATTGATAGAGCTGCTCAGATAGGGATGCCTTACCCCCTGCTAAGATCCTTAACTGCAACTATTCCAACAATACCAGTGCCTTTACCTCCTAAGACCATGGAGGAGTATCAGGCGCGTTTGGTTGAGTCAGAGCGTGAAAGTGCTGATTGGAAAGAGAAATATCATGCAGCTAAGCGTGAGAATGACACTCTCATGGGTCTTTTAGAAGAAGAGAATTGGAAAAATCATAAGAAAGATCAAGAGATTGCTGAGCTGAAAGAGCGTATCAGGGTAAAGGATGCTATACTTGAATAGGTTCCCAGGAGTAAGAAGAAACACATGGATTTCTTCGCTGGTCCGCATTCAGATTTGGAGGAGTAGTCTGCTTCAAGAGCTTGAGATCTTCATCTTTTGTTTCCTTTTATTGTATTTTCTTAAGTTTTCTATTATGTACTTTGAAGTCTATCCCTTGGCTCAGTTTGTTAAAAGGGAATTATCTTGTTTTTGCTTTTTTATTTTTGTAATGAATGTTTAAGATTGTTATGTTTACAAAAGATTGTTTCTATAAGTTCTTCGATGAATCAAAAAATTGCATTGTTTTTGCATTTAGCATATCATGCATCATACTGCATCCATAAACTGTCAAAACCGAGTCTCATAATTATCTCATTTCTGCCTCAGTCAAGGAAAGTGGCCCGGCGTATTCAGTACAAGCCTTCTCGCATCCACAACACTCGGGCAATTGTTAAAAAGAAGATGGATTTGATGGAACAAGAGAACAGGGATCTCAAAGAACAGGTTATTACACTCAGAGAGGGGATGGATAAGTTAACGGTTATGATGGAAGCTATAATGGCCAATCAGGCACAAGCGGCAGCTACCCAACCGATTCTTGATGTTATCCCGGTCCAACCAGTTCTTGATGCTCAGCCAATTCCTGTTGTTGTGTCTGCTGCACATAATTCTCCTGTGGTTGTTTCGTCTGCCCAGACTGGTCCTACACAACCGATCCTTACTGCTACGGCTGCTGGCACTGCACAGCCCACCCCGGCTGGTTTTTCTTTTGGAGATGCATCAAATATGTACAATGAAGGTCTTCGTCCTCCTGGTTTTGCTTATCACCCTCAGAACTACATGTCCAAAGAGTATCCTTGGAGTATGCCTCTTACAGCTAATGAAGGTGTACGCTTTGCTGGCCCAGAAATGCCAACTCCTTATGGACAACAAGCAACGCCACTTTTTCATCATGGACAGTTATTCCCTCAAGCTGTCATGAATCACACGGCACCCATTGTGCACACTGCCCAGCAAGAGGAAGGACCAATTTATCATTCGGGTAGTGTAGTAGGAGATGACAGAATGGTAAGTCTGGAAGAGAAGTACGACGTAGTGCAGAAAGAACTGAGGGCCCTTCGTGGTAAGGACATCTATGGTTAGAATGTGCACGATCTTTGTTTGGTCCCAAATGTGGTACTGCCTCCTAAGTTCAAGACTCCGGATTTCGTCAAATATGAAGGGAACACTTGTCCACAGAGTCACCTGGTTATGTATGTAAGGAAGATGACAGCCTACAAAGACAATGAACCTTTGCTCATTCATTGTTTCCAAGACAGTTTGACTGGTCCCGCACAAATATGGTACATGAATCTGAAGGGCATCACCACCTTCGAAGAACTGGCCAGGGCTTTCATACAGCAGTATCGGTATAACATACACCTGGGGCCCACCCGAAGGGAACTGCAAGCTATGGCTCAAAAGGATAAAGAGTCTTTCAAGGAGTATGCTCTCCGCTTTATTCAAAAATCGGCCCAAGTCCGCCCTGCTCTGGAGGAAAGAGAAATGACTGATCTATTCTTTGAAACTTTGAGTCCCTACTACTCAGAAAAAATGATTGGTTGCGCGTCGCAGAAGTTTACTGAGATGGTTGACGCGGGGGTTCGCATTGAAGATTTGGTCCGTAAAGGAATTTTGGCCAAAGAAGGTAGTGTATCAAGTGCTTCGTCAGGTGGGTCGTCTAATGGATCCAAGAAATTTGGAAACAGTTATCCAAAGAAGAGTGCTCAGGAAGTCAGTATGGTAGCCCAAGGGGGATCCCAGCCAATATATCCAAACTACCCCTTCATTGCCAATATTCCGCCACCTTTCCCAGCTCCACAAAATCAACTTTACCACCCTCAAACACCCCAAAGGCCTCCACCATTCTATCCACCACTATACCAACAACCGTATCCGCAACCTTTCTACCAACAACCATATTACCCACCACCACCTCAACAACAACAACCTCGTAATCGAGCCCCACAACAGCCAAATCGCCTTCCCAGAAAAGAGTTTCCCCCCATACCTATGTTGTATGCGAACTTGCTACCCTCTTTATTAGCAAGGAATCTTGTGCAGACTAGGCAGCCTCCTCGCCTACAGAACCCTTTACCTCCATGGCACCGTGCTGACCTTACCTGTGCCTTTCACCAAGGGGCACCGGGGCATGATGTTGAGCATTGCTACCCGCTCAAAGAAGAAGTTCAGAGATTGATTCAAAGCAAAGAGTTGTCCTTCGAGGACACCAATTCCAATACTCAGAATAATCATTTGCCATCTCATGGACCGGCTGTTAATATGATTCAAGAGGATCAAGATTTGAGTCTAATTCTCAGGGTTCAAGATGTCAGAACTCCTTTGGTCCTGATTCACGCCAAGATGTGCGAAGCCAACATGTTTAACCACGATCACGATGCTTGTGAAGTGTGTTCTGTGGATCCCCGAGGGTGTGAGAAAGTCCAGGAAGATATACAAGGACTGATTGACAGAAAAGAGCTGATTGTCAAGAAGGAATCCAGGAATGTTTGTGTTATTACCCCGGTGTTTAAGAATCTTGAGGTAGTCCGTGATGGTGCGAAGTCAGACGTCACTCCTCTGGTGATCCGTTTGCCAGGACCTGTTCCCTATACTTCTCAGAAGGCCATACCCTACCGGTATGAGGCAACTATTGTGGAGAATGGTAAAGAGATCCCTCTGCACTCTGCAGATGCTGTCATAAATATAGCAGGTGTGGGCAAAGTAATGAGAAGTGGGCGTATTCTCCCTACTGTTGTGCGCAACGAGAATACTGCTCCGAATGTGCCAGTGCAGAATCTTGATAAAGGTAAAGGTGCCAGCCAACCTAAGGGGATCATTCAGGAAGGTAGTAATGAGATTTTGAAGCTGATCAAAAAGAGTGAATACAAGATAATCGATCAGTTGTTGCAAACCCCGTCCAAAATTTCCATAATGTCTTTACTTATGAACTCTGGAGCTCATAGGGACACTCTGTTGAAGATTTTGGCTCAAGCATATGTGGATCCCGATGTTACCCTGGGGCAATTCGGGAGCATAGTTGGGAATGTAACTGCGTGTAATAACCTGAGCTTTAGTGGTGAAGACCTCCCGGCGGAGGGAAGAAACCACAACTGGGCTTTGCACATTTATGTCCTTTGTAAGTCAGACTCGATGTCGAATGTGTTGATAGACACCGGTTCCGCCCTCAATGTGATGGCAAAGACTACTTTGGAAAGGTTGACATACCGTGGCGCCCAGTTGAGGCCAAGTGCAGTAATGGTAAAAGCATTCGATGGATCTAGGAAGTCGGTGATTGGGGACATAGACTTGCCTATCACGGTGGGCCCTCATACCTTCAAGGTTACATTCCAAGTCATGGACATTCAAGCTTCATACAGTTGCTTACTTGGACGACCGTGGATCCATGAGGCTGGAGCGGTGACCTCCACTCTTCATCAGAGGCTAAAATTTGTAAGTTGTGGAAAGCTGTTAACGGTAATTGGTGAATCAGCCTTGTTGGTTAGTCATTTGTCTGCTTTCTCCTATATTGGTGCTGATGATGTGGAAGGAACTTCTTTTCAGGGGTTCTCTGCGGAAGAAGGAGCTGCTAAGAAGGGTGAGACTTGTATGGCCTCCTTGAAGGATGCCCGGAAGCTTGTACAAGATGGTAAAACAGGAGGCTGGGGTCAGTTGGTACAGCTGCCTGAGAACAAGCGGAAAGAGGGTCTCGGTTTCTCTACCAGTCAATCGAGCGCAATTTTCAAGCCAGTTGAGGGCATATTCCATAGCGCTGGGTTCATTCATGCGCCACCGGAAACCAATGCTATCCTTGAGGATCAATCGGAAGAGGTTGCACCTGTCTTTGTGACACCCGGAGGAGCCTGTTGTAATTGGATCGCTGTGGATATTCCTTCTGTGATGCATGTGTCCAAGTAATATGTTTGTCTACTTTTTTGGTTTTTTTTAAGAAAACTCTTTTCGTCCTGCCCCAGACGAAAATGAACTCTTGTAGGGCTTTTGGTTTTATCTTCAAGTATTGTCATTATTAATGAAAAAACGTCGTTTCTATCATGACTGTTTTATTTTTATTTACTGCTTTTTCTGGAAAAATGGTAATAGAAAAATCCCAAAAAAAATTTTCATTCTCTTTTTCTTTTTAAATCAATCAAATTCAAAAGTCTGCATTTACTCATTTACTAAAATCAATCATAAATCATGTGCAGACTGAACATACATAAGCCCGTTGAACACAGTGACCCTATGCTTCTGCCCAACTTTGAATCCCCTGTTTACGAGGCTATGGTAGAGGAGGATGATGAGATTCCTGATGAGATCAGATGGATGTTAGAGCAAGAGAAAAAGATCATTCAGCCTCACGAAGAAGAGTTAGAATTGATCAATCTGGGTACTGAGGAGGATAGAAAAGAGATCAAGATTGGAGCGTCATTGGAAGTTACCGTCAAAGAAAAGGTAATTGAACTTCTCAGGGAGTACGCTGACATATTTGCTTGGTCATACAAAGACATGCCAGGTTTAGATCATGAAGTTGTAGAACATCGCTTGCCTTTGAAACCTGAGTGTCCTCCGGTCAAACAGAAGCTCAGAAGGTCACATCCTGATATGGCCCTCAAGATCAAAGAAGAAGTACGGAAGCAGATTGATGCAGGCTTTCTAGTTACATCCGAGTATCCTCAGTGGTTGGCCAACATTGTGCCTGTTCCAAAGAAAGATGGTAAGGTCCGAATGTGTGTTGATTACCGAGATCTGAACAAGGCAAGTCCGAAGGATGATTTCCCTCTACCTCATATTGATGTATTGGTTGATAGTACTGCTCAATGCAAAGTTTTCTCCTTCATGGACGGGTTCTCTGGTTACAATCAGATCAAGATGGCTCCTGAAGATAGAGAAAAGACGTCTTTCATCACGCCGTGGGGCGCTTTCTGCTATGTAGTAATGCCATTTGGTTTGATAAATGCTGGTGCCACTTATCAGAGGGGTATGACCAAGATATTCCATGATATGATGCACAAAGAGATAGAAGTTTATGTGGATGATATGATTGTCAAGTCTGGTACTGAAGAAGAACATGTTGAGTATTTGTTGAAGATGTTCCAACGTTTGAGAAAGTACAAGCTCCGTTTGAATCCTAATAAATGTACTTTCGGTGTCCGATCAGGGAAACTTTTGGGCTTCATTGTTAGTCAGAAAGACATTGAAGTAGATCCCGACAAAGTCAGAGCCATCCGGGATATGCCCGTTCCAAAAACAGAGAAACAAGTCAGAGGTTTTCTCGGAAGACTGAATTATATCTCCAGGTTTATCTCTAATATGACTGCTACTTGTGGGCCGATATTCAAGTTACTCCGCAAAGATCAAAGGATTGTTTGGACGGAAGATTGTCAGAAAGCCTTCGACAGTATCAAGGAGTATTTGTTAGAACCCCCAATTCTTGTCCCTCCAGTTGAAGGAAGACCGTTGATCATGTACTTGACTGTGTTAGAAGATTCCATGGGTTGTGTACTTGGACAACAAGATGAAACTGGTAGAAAAGAGCATGCAATCTATTACTTAAGCAAGAAATTCACAGATTGTGAATCCCGATACTCAGCTCTTGAGAAGACTTGTTGTGCTTTAGCCTGGGCTACCAAACGTCTCCGGCACTATATGATCAATCATACCACTTGGTTGATATCCAAAATGGATCCAATCAAGTATCTCCTGGAGAAGTCTTCGATATCAGGAAGAATTGCTCGTTGGCAGATGTTATTGGCTGAGTTTGATATTGAATACCATACTCAGAAAGCAATCAAAGGGAGTATCCTTGCAGATCACTTGGCTCATCAACCAGTTGAAGATTACCAACCTGTTAAGTTTGATTTCCCTGATGAAGAGGTCATGTATTTGAAGATGAAAGATTGTGATGAACCGTTGTTTGGTGAAGGTCCAGATCCTGAATCTAAATGGGGTTTGATATTTGATGGGGCCGTTAATGCTTATGGCAATGGAGTCGGGGCAGTCCTTGTCACACCTGAGGGTACTCACATCCCTTTTACTGCAAGGTTACGATTTGACTGTACAAACAATATGGCAGAATATGAAGCTTGCATCATGGGCATTGAAGAAGCAATCAATATGAGGATTAAGAATATTGATATATGTGGAGATTCAGCCTTGGTGATTAATCAGATCAAAGGGAAGTGGGAAACTCACCATGCTGGTTTGATCCCTTACAGAGATTATGCAAGACGGTTGTTAACTTTCTTTAACAAAGTGGAGTTGCGTCACATTCCCCGTGATGAGAATCAGATGGCAGATGCTTTGGCCACCTTGTCTTCGATGATCAAAGTAAATCGTCACAATGATGTGCCATTAATCAGTGTCCAATTCCTTGAAAGGCCTGCTTATGTGTTTGCAGTTGAAGTACTTGCTGATGGTAAACCATGGTTTCATGATATCAAGGTTTTCCTTCAAACTCAAGAGTATCCGCTTGGGACATCTCACAAAGATAAGAGGACTTTGAGAAGACTGTCTAGTAATTTCTTCCTGAATGAAGATGTATTGTACAAAAGAAACTTTGATGCAATGTTGCTCAGGTGTGTGGATGAACGTGAAGCAGATTTACTGATGCATGAGATACATGAAGGTCCATTTGGTACTCATTCCAGTGGACATGCAATGGCTAAGAAAACATTGAGGGCAGGTTATTACTGGATAACGATGCAAGCTGATTGTTATAATCATGCTAAGAAATGCCACAAATGTCAGATTTATGCAGATAAGAGCCATGTACCACCATCTATGCTCAATGTTATCTCTTCTCCGTGGCCTTTCTCCATGTGGGGCATCGATATGATTGGTCGGATTGAACCAAAAGCTTCTAATGGACATCGCTTCATACTACTGGCTATTGATTACTTTACCAAGTGGGTTGAAGCGGCATCTTTCGCCAATGTGACCAAGCAAGTAGTGGTTCGGTTCATCAAGAATAACATCATCTGCCGTTATGGCATTCCTAATAAGATCATCACGGATAATGGTACAAATTTGAACAACAACATGATGAAAGAATTGTGCGATGACTTCAAGATTGAACATCACAACTCTTCTCCATACAGACCTCGGATGAATGGTGCGGTTGAGGCTGCAAATAAGAATATCAAGAAGATTGTGCAAAAGATGGTGGTTACCTACAAAGATTGGCATGAGATGTTACCCTATGCTTTACATGGATATCGTACCTCAGTGCGTACTTCAACAGGGGCAACCCCTTTCTCTTTGGTATATGGTATGGAAGCAGTGCTCCCTGTGGAGGTGGAAATCCCATCTTTGAGGGTCTTGATGGAAGCTGAATTAACTGAAGCTGAGTGGTGCCAGAGTAGGTATGATCAATTGAATTTGATTGAAGAGAAACGCATGACCGCTTTGTGTCACGGACAACTATATCAATCAAGGATGAAACAGGCGTTTGACAAAAAGGTTCATCCCCGTGAATTCAAAGAAGGAGACCTTGTGATCAAGTGTATTAAATCTTTCCAACCGGATCCCAGGGGCAAGTGATCTCCCAATTATGAAGGTCCTTATGTGGTCAAGAGAGCGTTCTCTGGTGGTGCTTTAATCCTTACAAATATGGATGGAGAAGATTTACCTCGTCCTGTGAATTCTGATGCAGTCAAGAAATACTTTGTCTAAAGATATATGAAAAGAACAGCTCGGTAGGTCGAGAACCCGAAAGGGCGGCCTAAACCAAAAAAGAGCGTCTCGGTAAGTCGAAAACCCGAAAGGGCGGCTTAGGCAAAAATTAGAGACACAAAAAAAAAAAAGAATTGAAAAAGAGTTTATCCTGATAGGTCGAAAACCCGAAAGGGCGGCCTATGCAAAAGTTAAGGACTATGACAAAGTAACTGCATCAGATCAAGCATCACCCATTTGGGGCACCTTAGCTGTCAGAAGTCCTCCGACACTAAAGCATCTAAACAGTGGTTCAAAGTTGTTAGGGAATGTAGTGGTTATTGTGTTCAATGTACCTTCCCATGTAATTACCATTTTCCAACTTTTTGTAATCCGTGGAGCCATGCCTTTGGCCGGTTACCACCCTATTACATTAATTTGAGCTGGTGCACTCTTTTGGAATTCTTGTTTATTCTATATGCAAATTTTCTTCTTCCATTTTTAATGTCAATACTTGAAGTAAAAACTTTGAAAATTCTTTTACTTTTTATATTTTCTTTTGAAAAAAACAAAAAAATGACAAACATATTATCTGTAGGTTCATATATCATGGAAACATATGTCAACATCCATTCAAACATAGGTGAATTCAACAGAGTGGATCGTAGTCTTGCAAAAAAGGAAAAAAAGCAAAAAGAGAAAAAAGAAAAGCTCGCTAAGTCGAAAACCCGAAAGGGCGGCTTAAGCAAAAAAATGAGCGTCCCGGTGGATCGAAAACCCGAAAGGGCGGTCCAGGCAAAAATTAGGGACATACAAAAAAGAATATATTCCCGGTGGATTGAAAACCCGAAAGGGCGATCCAGGCAAAAGTTAGGGATTTCAAAAAAGGAAAAGAATACAAAAAAAAGCAATGACTATGTGAAGCACGATTTTGAGAAAGTATTTTGGTTCAGTTCAGAAATGGCGACCTCAGCCAAGTTTTTGTGTTATGTGTTCCTTACCCAGCATTGGTTCGGTTAGCGGTGGTACCCCGATTGTGGTTTGATTCATCTATCCCCAGTGAAGAATGCTAAGTGTTGGCGCTGTAATGCCGGGTCACTATCCTTACGACCTACCCAATCTTGTCTCGTCAGTCGCACCAGTATATTTTCATACATGTTTCATTCATTCATGCATACATATCATACATACTGATATCATTCATATGCATTTTACCTGTGTGTCTTACTCCATGTGTATCCAGTAAAATTTGTCATCACCAATGTGTTCATTTCGGTCTGTTTAACAATTAAGTTTCTTTCAAGTGGCAGGTCCCACCTTTCAATTTTCCCCAGTATCTCGTTGAAGCTGTATTTCGTACGAAGAGTACTCGTTTGTACCCTGTTTTTGTTTGGCTAAGTTGCCTCAGTAATAGTAACGCATCACCAGTATTTCAGTTCGTATGTTCGTCATTACCTCAGTAAAGGTAATTGACAGTTTTACCCTTTCGTATGTTCGTCGTTACCCCAGTAAAGGTAATTGACAGTTTTACCCTTTCGTATGTTCGTCGTTACCCCAGTAAAGGTAATTGACAGTTTTACCTTTCGTATGTTCGTCGTTACCCCAGTAAAGGTAATTGGCAGTTTTACCCTTTCGTATGTTCGTCGTTACCCCAGTAAAGGTAATTGACAGTTTTACCTTTCGTATGTTCGTCGTTACCCCAGTAAAGGTAATTGACAGTTTTACCCTTTCGTATGTTCGTCGTTACCCCAGTAAAGGTAATTGACAGTTTTACCTTTCGCATGTTCGTCATTACCACAGTAAAAGTAATTGACAGTTTTACCTTTTCGTATGTTCGTCGTTACCCCAGTAAAGGTAATTGACAGTTTTACCCTTCGTATGTTCGTCTTTACCCCAGTAAAGGTAATAGACAGTATTTCATTTCGTTTCGTTCGTCTTTACCCCAGTAAAGGTAATAGACTGTAGTTCATTCCCTGTGGTTCGTCTTTACTCCAGTATTTTTCGTCGTCATTGCATTCGTACTTGCATAACAGACAACTCATATCATTACATCCATAGAGCTTTCTCGATTTCTGGGTTGGTCAAAAATTGGTGTACTTGATATTTAAGTCTCTCCGACTCGTCGTTTCAAAAATTTTCATCTTTTTAAATCCTCGTGATGGAGAAACTTAAATAGGGGCATCTGTCGTACCCTAATTTTTGACCAATATATTTTTTTAGTTTTTATTTTATTCGTACGTTGATCGTTTTTTCAGTCGTCCGTTAGTGCGCAATTTCCCGTAATATCTGCCTGTGTTCGTATTTGCGGTCGCGTCTATTTTTCTTTCGTCGTTTATATTTTAATGTCGCTCGCGTATTAATTTCGTAATTTTTACTCGCGTTTTGCGTATTTTAGTGTAGCGTAACGGTCGCGTCTTTAAAGTTCATTTTATTCACGTCGTCGTTTTATTGTTTTATTTAGCGTAAAAAAAGCCGCGTATCTCAGTCGTGTCAGACGAAATTTCGGCAGAGAGGTATTTTAAAATACCTCATTTTTTGGTTCCGACGGGACATTTTTATTTTTGTTTATTTAATTTTCGTTTTTTATTTTTAATCATTTATTTAGTTATTTATTTTTTCCATTTATTTATTTATTGTTATTTATTTATCAGATTTTATTTTTCTTTTAAGTCATTTTAGTCCACTTGTCATTTTATCATTGGTCTAGTCCAACTTTTCCTCCAAGAAACAGCAAGGGTATTTTGGTCCATTCCATGCATCAGATACTTAAGGTGTCAGAATCAGTCAGTCAGGCCAGGCACAGTTTTCAAGTACAAACAGATCCCAAAATCAACAATCACAAAAAATAGATCAAAGACCATTTTTTACCAAGAACACATCAAGAACAAGCTAAAACCTTATTTCTCCAGAATCAAATTTAACACAAGATTCAACAAATTCATCATGATTCTCAGTGATTCATCGAAGAATCATCATCATTGAACCATTTTCTCTGCAATTCAAGTGCGAATTCATCACCATTTGGTGACAAACTCCAGCACCGATCACAAAGAATCAGTGAGAAAAGAAGAAAAATCCGAAAATAGCAACAACAGATCCATATCAAACAATCATCACAACATCAAATCCGAACTCATTTTCATCCATATCCAAACCCTAACAACAACAAATCCATACCAACAAACACCATAACCCTAGATCCGAACCAAATACCAACAAACACCATAACCCTAGATCCGAACCAAATACCACAAATCCACCAACACAAATCCGAATACGAACCAAATACCACAAATCCAACACCACGAAACCAAAAAGGCAAGGCAAGGCTAAACCGAACCATCCAAAACAACACGTGAAGGAAGAAGAAAGCAGCAAACCGAAAACAAGAAGGAAGAGGAACAGAACCGAAACGTGAAAGAAGAAAAAGGATTCGAAATAAAGCAAAACAGCAAGAGTGAGAAGAAGGCAAACTGAAATCAAAAGAGGCAAGAAGAAGGAAAGCCAAGAGGTAATCTTTTTTGTGTGTGTTTTTGTTTTCTAGATCTAGGATGTATGAGAACTTGTTTGGAATTTCTGACGCCGGATCCGTGATTAGAAGAGGAAGGTGAAGCTTTGGGTGAAAAAAAATTTTAAAAAAAATAAGCCTAAGGCTCCGACGCGGCGGCGCTCCGGCCGGCCACTGCGTCGGAGCACCACCCTCCGCCCCACCTTCATCTTCTCCGGCATGTTGCTTCAAGAGAGAGGGGAGAGAAGCTTTTGTTTTTGATTTGCAGAGAGAGAAGGAAATTTTAAAATGAAGCAAAAGCCATAAAAATTTGTTTTATAATCCCTCCCCAAACCGGTTCGGGTCAAACCGAACCGGTTCTAGCCGCTCCATCCCTTTTTTTTTTAACCCAGTTCTTGATTTTGTTCATTTGGCCCAGTTCTGCTTGCTGTTCATACACTTGTGTTCTACTACCTGCATCCCCATGCCTTTGTGTAGTAATTCTTGTTTTTTAATTTCATGCATTATCTTTTTATTTAATTCATATAAAATTTAGATTATATTTCATGCATTTTTATTAGTGTCTTAGTCTTCATGTCATGCATTTTTTTATTTTATTGGTTTATTTAAATTTTATCTCTTATATTTTAGTTTATTTTAAGCTTTGAAGTAACATTTTATATTTTTTCTATTTTCGTCTAAAGTTTTAATTATTGTGCATTTGTTATTTGATTATGGTTTAATTCCTATCTTATGCATTTTTGTTTAATTAGCATTTTAAATATCCCGCATTATATAGTTTACCTATCAATTTAATCTTAAACTCATGCATTTTTCTAACTAATATTCTCCTTTTTTGAAAACTTGCATTTTATATTTTTTAAATATGCTTCATGTCATGCATTTTATTTGGTAGTTATTCTAGAATGTGATGTTCTTTTATGCTTAATGTTTCGGTATATTTCATTTTTTACATTATCTCTAGTATAATCTCATGCATCTTTTAATTTTTTTTTTGTTGTTATGTATTTATTTATCATACTTAGTGTGTAATTAGGGAATTGATGTAATTTATTTTTCGCGCATTTTTTCTTTTGAGACCATAGAATGTATTTAGGGTATGTAATATGTAACCGGCACACGCACCGACACACCACTTTATTTATCGCTTTACGCTATTTTTATTTTTTTATTCCGCCGTTATGCGATTTCATCGTTAGTTTAGAGAAAAATATTTTCTTCCAAAAAAATCAAAAAAATCAAATTCAAATTTCTTTTAAGTAAACCTTGGTTTGTAATCCAAGTTGTTTTTCCTTTTATTTTCCTTAAGCAAATGTTAATTAATTTAATATCCACATTAGACATGGATTTCGTACAATTAAAATTAACCAACTTCATCGTATTTTCTTCTTATGCCTTGAGGCCTCTCATCTCTTCTTAAAATCTTTTCAAAAAAAATGTTAAAATCAATTCAACTCATCAAATAAGTTCTTTAGCCGAACTACTTGATTTTGATCCCGATTTATTTGGGTAAGTAGGCAAAGGGTTTAGACCCTTCCAAATCAATAAAAATAACCAAAAACATGCTTCATCTTTCTCCCTTCTTTCACTTTAACTCTTAACTTTTTTTTAAAATAAGTAAAATCAATTTAGCGCAAGATTAGAGAATAGGTAGAAGGTTCCTATGGGATACCATAGTCGGTTCGGGTGCCTAACACCTTCCCCAATCGAAACCAACCTCCGAATCCAAGGTCTCATAAGGGTTTTTACTCACTTTTTCCCTTCCCGCGAATAAAAGTTGAGAGTTCAATGATTAAAGGTTCAAATCCAATCAATGATTTTGATACCCGAAAATCACGAGCATAAAATGCTAAATTATTTCTTGCAAAAGTGGTAAACCGGGTTAACGTATCAACAAATCCACGAAGACTTGTATGATATTATGACATTAAAAAAGAGGTAAATTAGATAACAGTGGCAAATCAGGTTGGTCGTGGCACGATTTAGTTCAACAATTTGGAGGTTTTGGTTCGCATTTTTCCATGGTGTAAAAGTGGTCAAATCATGACATGATTTGTGGATTAGGTGGCTCTACACATCTAAGTTTATTGTTGTCAAATGGCGAGGGAGAAAAGTCCTTTTATTCTATGCATTCAAGAATCGAAGCTAGTAGTTGTGGATGAGTCTATACGCAAATCTTTATGGAATGATGGCAATGTTGGTTTTTCTTTTCAACCGTCGAGGGGTGCTTCGGGAGGTTTGGTTACAATGTGGGACTGTTCAGAGGTAGAGGTGTGGGCTTCTATGCAGTTTGATCATGTGTTAGGGATACAAGGTCGCTTTGTGAAGTCAGCTGAAGAGTTTACTTTGTTAAATGTTTATGCTCCTTGTGACATTTCTGGTCAGCAGGTTCTTTGGAATAATATTTCGGTGCGATTGTCTAATTTGGCTGATCATAATGTTTGTGTGTGCGGTGACTTTAACACTGTAAGGTGGATAGAGGAACGTAGAAGTGTGGGAAGCGTAGGCCCTCATGCAGGGAGTGCTTTTTTTAATCAGTTTGTTGGAGTTAATTGGTTGGTGGATTTGCCTCTTCGGGGACGCAGTTTTACTTGGTATCGGGGGGATGGTAAATCTATGAGTCGTCTCGATCGTTTTTTGCTATCAGAGAAATGGTGTTTGTCTTGGCCAAATTGCTTTCAGTTGGCTACGTCGCGAGGTCTTTCCGATCATTGCCCTATTCAGTTATGTATTGACGAGGAGAATTGGGGACCGAGACCGGTGCGTTTATTAAAATGTTAGGAGAATTTTGGAGGTTATCATGACTTTGTCCGTGACAGATGGAATAGCTTTCAGGTGGAAGGTTGGGGTGGTTATGTCCTGAAAGAAAAATTAAAGCTTATCAAATTTGCTTTAAAGGAGTGGCACCAGCGTCATTCAAGTAATTTACCATCTAGGATATCAACATTAAAGGATCAAATTTCTACAATCGATTTAAAGGGAGAGCAAGGGGTGTTGGCGGATGAAGAAGTAGAAATGCTCCATGGGTTTTCTGAGGAGTTGTCTTCTTTAACACGCATCAATTCTAGCATATGTTGGCAACAGTCGCGATTGCAGTGGTTACGTGAAGGGGATGCGAATTCAAAATTTTTCCATAATGTTATGTCTGGTAGAAGACGTAGGAATGCAATCCAGTTTTTCATGGTGAACGGTGTGTTGGTTGAAGGGGTTGACAATGTAAGAGCGGCTGTGTACACTCATTTTGTTGAGCAGTTCCAAGCTCGTCAGGTTGATCGGCCTAGTATTGACACTATGCAATTTCGGTCTCTAACTCATCGTCAAGGGGTTGAGTTGATAAAACCTTTTTCTTTGGAAGAAGTGAAGAACGCAGTTTGGGATTGCGATAGTTACAAATGCCCGGGTCCCGATGGCATTACTTTTGGATTTATAAAGGACTTCTGGGATATTTTGCAGGTGGATGTTATGCGCTTTTTGGTGGAGTTTCATAGGAACAGAAAATTGGCTAAAGGGATTAATAGTACTTTTATCGCTCTCATTCCTAAGGTCGACAACCCTCAACAGTTGAATGATTTTCGTCCCATCTCTTTGGTGGGGAGTATGTATAAAATTCTGGCAAAAGTTCTTGCAAATAGGCTTTGTATGGTGATTGGTTCAGTTATCTCTGACACCCAGTCGGCTTTTATTAAGGGTCGCCAGATCCTTGATGGGTTACTTGTGGCAAATGAGGTGGTTGATGAGGCTAGAAAATGTAAGAAAGAGTTGCTTCTGTTTAAAGTTGATTTCGAGAAAGCTTACGATTCAATTGATTGGAACTATTTGGACGATGTTATGTTTAAAATGGGGTTTCCGACTCTCTGGCGCAAGTGGATAAGAGAGTGTATTGGAACAGCAAAGGCTTCAGTGTTAGTGAACGGGTCCCCAACAAATGAATTCCCTTTGAAAAGGGGATTGAGGCAGGGTGATCCGTTGTCGCCTTTTCTTTTTCTGTTGGCTGCAGAAGGTTTCCATGTGTTGATGAAATCCTTATCTGACATCAATTTATTCACAGGCTATACGGCTGGAAGTCATGATCCAGTTTCGGTTACTCATTTACAATTTGCAGACGACACTTTATTATTGGGTGAAAAATCATGGGCGAATATCCGTGCTATGAGAGCAGTTCTTATTCTTTTTCAAGACTTGTCGGGGCTGAAGGTTAACTTTTCTAAGAGTCTCCTAGTTGGGGTGAACGTCCCTGATTCTTGGTTAGTTGAAGCATTTATGGTGTTGAATTGTAAAGTCGGATCTATCCCTTTTATGTACCTCGGGTTGCCTATTGGTGGTGACGCGCGTCGTCTGGCTTTTTGGGATCCTCTTTTGAAGCGTATAAACTCTAGACTGTCAGGTTGGAGTTCAAGGTATTTGTCTCTTGGTGGCCGTTTGGTTCTGTTGAAGTCTGTCCTGTCATCGTTGCCTGTTTACGCCCTTTCCTTTTTCAAAGTTCCGTCAGGTATCGTTTCCTCTATTGATTCTATTTTTAATAATTTTTTTTGGGGGGGGAGTGTAAACCACAGGAAAATTTCTTGGATTGATTGGCAATCTATATGTCGGAGTCAGGAGGTTGGCGGTTTGGGGGTAAGGAGAATTAGAGATTTTAATGCAGCATTGTTAGGGAAGTGGTGTTGGAGGCTGTTGATAGATAGTGATACTTTATGGTATAGGGTGTTGTCGGCTCGTTACGGAGTAGAAGGGGGTCGTGTGAGTGATGGTGGTCGGGGGGCTTCTGTCTGGTGGCAGGGAATTTGTGCTTTGCGAGCTGAGGGGTGGTTTCATGGTCATGTTAGTCGTTCCTTGGGAGACGGTAAAATTACTCTTTTTTGGACGGACGTTTGGGTGGGTGGAGCTCCCTTGAGTTTGAGATTCAATAGATTATATGACCTATCGCTGTTTAAGGACAAATCGGTTTTTGACATGAATGCGTTAGGTTGGGGGGTAGGGGGTGCTGCGTGGAGTTGGAGGCGTAGGCTGTTTGCGTGGGAAGAGGAGTTATTAGAGGAGCTTAGGCTTTTACTTGAAAGTGTAATCTTGCAGGTTGACAGGGTTGACAGATGGCTTTGGCGGTTGGAAACATCCTCTGTTTATACTGTTCGTAGTGCTTATAAATTGTTGTCCGACAATAATCCTGTTGATGAAGCGGTGTCAGTGACTCCTTTGCGGCAGAAGGATGTTCCCTTGAAGGTGGTCTTATTTGCTTGGCGTTTGTTACGTGATAGGTTGCCTACAAAGGACAATCTCTTTCGTCGAAACGTGATTGGCGCTGAGGCTCAGTTATGCGTTGGTGGATGCGGGGAGGTGGAAACATCTGCTCACCTATTATTACATTGTAAGGTTTTTGGGGCTGTTTGGAATCATATCTTTTCGTGGATTGGTGTTACTACTGTTATACCGTGTGATGTTTCTAGTCTTTTTCATCAGTTTCATGCCTTGGGGGAAGCCACCAAGTCAAGTCGGTTCCTCCTTCAGGTTATTTGGTTTGCAACAGTTTGGGAGATCTGGAAAGAAAGAAACAACAGAGTATTCAAGAATAAAAATTGCTCTATCTTGCAAGTGGTGGACAAAATAAAGTCGCTAACTTTCACGTGGTTAAAGGGGAAATTCATTAGCCTTCCCTCAAACTATCATGGTTGGTGGCTTAGCCCTTTTGTAATACTAGGCGTTGGTTAAGAGCTTTGATTGTTTCTTGTTTCTTGTTTTTTAGAGGTGTGTAATTATGTTGTAGTCTCTGTTTGTACTTTGGTTTTTCTTCCTTAGTACACCTTGTACTAGGAAGGCCGCTGTTTTTTTGTTATTAAATATCATTTTAGCTTCTTCAAAAAAAAAAGTTTATTGTTGTGATTTTAAGAATCGAATTCACAAAAACTCCCCTAAATAACAAATTCCCTGCTTATTTAATGAGGGATCTCAAATTAAGATCATAATTCAAAGGCATCTAATGCGACAAGCTATATTCCTAGTAATAAGAGTCCTAATGTGTTTCAGTTTAAATCTAAACTTAGAGAATATTTTCCAATCAAACTCTAAATTACCAATCAAGAAATGAATAGGCAGAACATATCAGACAACAAAATATAATCAGTGCTAGCGTAAATAAGAAAATGAACATATATATACTACTACAAAAGATATTACATCAAAGTTTGGTAAATTAGATTTGTGCTTAATTAGCGAATTTATTGAGGCCAAGAGAAATGGATAAATGATATTATCTTGTAACTTCTTCAATCTTCCATTCATATCAATTTGAATTACACATTTATATTGTAACCCAAAAAAAAAAAGAATTGCACTTTTATTGCAGTTGAATTGCGATGCTTGATATTATTACAATTAAATGCCACTGCTAGAAATTCCCATTTCTTAATAGGATTTTCCTGCAGTTCTCATTTTATAGCCGCAGGAAAGTCCGTAGCTAGGTAACTATCACTATAGCTGAGGCTTTACTTGCCAACGAATTTGAGATTATTTTTTCTTATACTTTTCCTACAGATTTACATGCGGTACCTCACACACACATTTCAATGATTCCTTAGGTAATGTCGCAGGTACTTCCACAGAGTTTCCTGTGGATCTTCATATGGATTTCCCTGCGAAATTTCTTGCACGTAGTTGATGTGACATCAGAGTCTCAACATCCAAAATTTTGATGTTGTGGTCTGGATTTCCAAACAGCATGTGATCTATCAGTATAAATTTTTTATTTTATTACATCAGAGTCTCAAAACATCCAATATTTTGATGTTTGTGGTCTGGATCCCCAAAATTTCTGCAGGTTTTTTTTTTTTTGAAAAACCTTATCCGAGACAGGCTCACTGATGGGATGAAGGTAATGTTATATGGATATGACACATTAATTTAAAAAAGGGCAACTCGTTGCACTAAAGTTTCCGCATACTGGAAAATGGTCCCACCATTTAATGTATTATACTTAGTGTTACCGTCCTGTTTTAACACAAGATGTTGTTTCCAGGATACGACACATTATTTTATTTAAAAAAAAGCTTATTCTTGAATCCCTCGGGGTGGAAGTAGTCCTTTCTCTCCCTTTAACTTAAAAGGTCCTAAACAGATACCAAATAAAAAAAAAAGATTCTAATAATGAACATTTGCATCTATAATCTATCTATTTAATCACAAAGACACAAAGTTGTTATGCCTAGTTACTATATGCTACAAGAAGAAAAAGAAAGAGATAGCATGCAAACAACAGCTTTGCCTACCGCATAAGTGTTCACAAAGCTTGAAAGTGAAGAGACAAAATAAAAAGAGAGCATAAAAATAGAAACTTTTGTCCAAAAATACCAAAACATATGTTCTTTTCACTTCACTTTATTCTGGAAATCTTGATAAAAACATACTTAGAATCTGATGTCAGCTTTAATTATAAAACAAAATAAAAAGATAAGTACAACAATATATAAAAGGCTTAAAAATCTATGGTCATTCTATAGGAAAAAATAGGTAATATATACTTATTATATAGTCGAAAAATTAATTTAAGAATTAACTCTCACATCATTCATTAGAAAGAAGGTCATTCAAATGCAGAGTAGTTGGATTCTGTCATAAAATAGCTGATGTTCTGAATTGATAATAATAGAAAAGGTCATTCAAATGTACTTGCTCAAGTAAACAAAATTTCCTTTTATAACATTGAGATCGAATCCACACCTTATTTAGGTTTTCCCTATTTGACTTGTGTGTTATACAAGTTTGAGCTAAACAACAAAAGTGACGGACAATCAAAATGAGCATGAGCTACACAGTGGCTTTATTTCTATAAACTAGTGTTACCTGCTAGCTTTGTCGAATGCCCATCCACGTGTTGTGAAGTGACATTGTTATACTGCAATAAACTGATGAAAAGATTTTGCATTGGCAATAAGGAAAGGATAATTTGCATTCCAAGGATTAAAAACAACTACAATATTGCTCTAAACCTCAGGATGCAGATTATCTAATCCTTACCCAATAATTATACCGACTCCATCAAGAAGACTAATTGCTCTACAGAAAAATGGAAACCATCATGTTGATTTTTGTTGTGTAGTTTTGGGAGCGGCGGGAGTGGTAATAGGCTATACATTTAGGATCTCTAAGAGACTTTGACACCATATCTTCACCCAATTCACTATGATATTAGGTTTATGTGTTGCATCACTTATATATTAAACATTTTCTTCATTTCCAATTGATGTGAGACTTGATCACTCACATTTGAAACCCAACAATTTGAGAGTTTTGCGCCCGTTGGTGTTAAGGAAGAAATAACCTGCACTCCAAGGCTTAGAAACAATTACGCAGTTGTTATTCTAAACCTCAGGATGCAGATTATGCCATCCAAACCCAAAATATCCTCATTCAATAAGTGTGATTAGTATTGATATACTGAGGGAAATGTAGTTTTAATCCCAAGGACTAGATACAATGCTAGCATTGTTCTAATCCTCACCCAATTTATAAGGTAGAGTCTAAGGGAAGAGAGAGCAAATGGGAGTACAAGAGAGAGCGTGAGAAAATACTAAATGGGAGTTAAGTTTGATTGAGAGTCATCTGCATCATCATAGGAGTTTATATTGTGCTTCATATATATTCGATTAAGATTGGTTTGCCAATCATTTTTTTTAAGATTCTTAACTTGACCACTTTCTTGAAAAGTATATATATATATATAGATTACCTGTTCTTGACAAAATGTCGCATTCAATATATTTACTTCAATTTGTCTTTTTATAGATATCAGCAGATGCAGAACCACAAGGCAGCACCACTCTGCAATTAGATTACCTAGCTTCATGGAAACACTTCAATTCATAAAGAATAGATATAAACAAATCTAATACTTTTGGCAGATGTTCTATATGTGAGCAGTGGCGTAGCATGTCCTTGGAATAAAGGTTTGAAACTTTTGAATTTTATTTAATATTTTTTTTAAGGAAAAATTTATTTAAAAATATATATATATATATATATATTTTATTGAATGAATAATAATATCTATATATATACATATTAAAATTGACAATGCACTCAAAAAATTATATACATACTTGACAGTTGTTCTCTACGCAATTTAGTCTTCACAATCTCCATGCATTAGCAAGGGTTGTAAGTTATAAAAGCTTAAACTCTGTCAATTTATCCTTCAGGAGAGAGAGTTAACTTACTTTTTATTATTCATTACGCCCAAAATATGTAATATAATTAGAGGTATGTTTCATAAAATAATTAGAGGTATGTTCCAAATTATATGTCACTTTATAATATCAAGGAATCAGTAGTGTTTACTTTCCGCCCCTTACTATTTATTACTTTATATTTTTTCAGTTCTTTTAATATATCTTTTTCATACCATCAATAAAGGATGGTGGTCACTATTTTCCAATTGGCGATTAACTAAAGTGTTATTCGGTGCTATTTCATCCAACGGTTGGAATTGTGATCAACTCCTTCGATTGGGTGATTTTACTTACGGACAAACTTTCTGCTATGCCGTTCGACTGGCAGGAAGAGTTGTTATTGCCGACAGCTGCACCCTCCAAAGTTGTGCCATCTCTCATGGCACTGCCCTACACAACGGTTGTTCCAGCACCACAACCACCGCCGCGGTCCTTTGCAGAAGCACTTGTCGCATCACACGACAAAGCTACCAACTACAATCTGCCACAACCTACAAAGCACTTGTCGCATCACACGACAAGCTTCGGAAACAATGGAAGACTGTTGCACCTTGGACGTTGCTATCTTTAGGTAGGGGCTTTTATGAATTCTTTTTTGCCACTGAATCTGATTTGCAAATTGTTTGGGCAATGGGATTTGTGATTTTGAAGCCGGGGGTTTTACGTTTATTTGAATGGTCAGTGGATATTGATATGCATAATCAGAGAAATACACATGCGCAAGTATGGATCTGATTGATGACACTGCCACAAGAATATTGGATGGAACATACTCTACGTGAAATTGCTAGTGCGGTTGGCACGCCGCTATTTCTGGACAATGCAACCTTGAAAAGACATTTTGGACATTATGCACAGTCGACGTTGATTTTTCCAAAAAGATTTTTCACGAAATTCTCATCGAACGGGAAGGTGGTTCTTATCCTGTGGAAGTCGTTTATGAAAGGATTCCAGATTTTTGTTCGCATTGTCAGACACTTGGACATGATGTTACAAACTGTCATTGGTTGTATCCAAGGAAAGAAGACATGTCTAAAGATAAAGTTGCAAAAGGGATGACGCAGATACCATCCAAGAAACCTCAGTGGGTGCCTTTTAAAGAGAACCCCTCTGGTATAGGTTCATCCATTGCATTTGCAGCACATAAACTTACCGAGCCACAAATCAAATCGACTACTGCTGATGGTTCTACTTTTGCGGCTCCAACACTAGCTCAGACACCCCCCCTGCGTGTCTCAGGAGATCCCCCAAGGCTCTTTGTCTTCACGCCCACTGTTGGAGTTAGCTTCCCCTGATGAGGTGCACGCTGACGTGCTTTCGGATGAAGAGGAACAAGTAAAATCTGAATCGCGGGAGGAGTTGGTGATACCCTGGATTCAGAATGCACATGTGATGCATCCATCCTCATATGCCCATGATGATGAGCGTTCTTTTACTGTTGATTTGGAGGCCTTCGCTTCTGCTAGGGAGATGTCACAGACTCAACATGATGTAGCGCACATTGACGTGCAAACCAGTCCCCAAGATGGTCCCCTTGTTGTTAGATCCATCCTTGACAACACCACCACTTTTTTGGAAATGGAGCACCTTGCTCAAAACACCAATTACACGGTTGAACATTCGGGGACTAATGAGAATGGCGACAAAATTTTGATTGTTTATGAACTACATAGCAATTCGAATGTGCAGCACGACCTGGATCTCTGGATGCGTGTTCGTGAATATGACAAAGCTAATGCAGATAGACCTTTCACTCTGGTCTTATCTCAGAAACAGAAACAACAGGTTAGGAAAAATCTTCAAATTGCTAAGCTACCGCCTTATAAAACCCGCTCTCAGGGAGGATCCACTTCAGGTGATCAATGAATTTTCTTTAGTGGAATGACTCGACGAGTGCTTTGATGCTCTTTAAAAACCGGTTATTGGTTTCGGTTGAGAAGAAAACTGTTGCGCTAATTTACTTGCTAATATGGGTCATTCGATACAAGGCAAAACTTGGTTCTCGGTGTTGCCTCAGACTCTTCAGACTGACTTCTTTATGGACTGGAGTGGGTTCCCTCGCTCTCGGTTCCCATAGTCAGGTGTTTCCTTTTTTTTTCTTTTTTCTTTTTTTCTGTTCCTTTTTTATTTATTTATTGAGGGTTTTGGCTAGTCTCCCCTCTTGTATTTTTTCCCTTTTTTTTAATAAAATTTTCTCTGAGATTGGCGGTATAGGATGGGGGTTCTGCAGGGTGCAAACCTAGTTGGGATGTCGTTGCTTCCCCTTGATGCCTATCCAATCTCCTAACTTAGCAAGAAAAAAAAGGATATTTTTGTAAAACAACTCAAAATTACTTTATTCTATATAAATTTAACTACATTTCTTAATCCATATGAAATTGTTAGGTTATAATTTGGAACGGAGGAAAGTAAGATATATTGGCTTTATCATCACAAGGTGACATGATTATGAATCATAAATATATTTATGAAGAGGGGGAGCAAAATGTATCAAAATAAATATGCATGCATATTCTTTTCACGTTGGTTTTAATCAGGGAATCGGGATGAATTAAAGACCAAGCATGAGAAACGAATCATTCGATCAACAATACCACAATCCTTTTCATGTCATTACACTTTCGGTCACTATATCTTACGCAAGTGGCAACAATTTACATACTACAACTCACGACTGCATATAGCATATAATATATGTGTCTGAATTGAAGGCATATCATTTGTTGTTCGTGCATGTACTTGAGGACCATATATACAAATTCTATTCTTTATGAAGTTGATTTAAATAGCATAGTATTCCATTTTGTTAAGGATAAGCAAGCAATCATAACATTGATCATAAAATAAAGTCGGTATATCAATTTACAGGTTTCCACAATAAGAAAGTATATTCTCTTGCTTCACTTATGTTTATTATTTTGACAAAAAATGAATTCTATTAAGGAGTTAAATTAACTGAAACAAATGAGGCAATTCAAAGAAACAATCATCAATCCAAATCAAGTCTATGGAATTTAATGCAAATCTATCTAAATGATGAGCGGAAACATTAACAAGCTAAGGTGCTTAACAAGGTGCTAAATGCTAATCAACAATCACCAAATCCAAATAGGAGAAGTCATTGGATTTTGCCTTCAAAGATAACATGTTTAAATCCAATTTCAAAGGAAACATGGAAAGCTAATCTCAAACTCATGGCTTCTGCGACATCATCAGAATCAATCTCCTTCAAAGATAACACATAGGCGTTGACTGTGTCAAAATTAGTTCTTTTGTTGCAAAATGGCTAAAATATAGGGGACTAAATTTGTCATTTTTTTCACGGGTCAAAATCACAACATTGGAAAAGATAGAGGGCCAATCTATCTTTAACCAAAAATACACTTTAATATATATATATATATATATATATATATATATATATATATATAAATTTTATACGTGAAAAATAAATAAACAAAAGAAATTGAATTTATTTACAATAATTTTATTAACATATAACAATAGATCAAAAATAGTACAAACCCTAATCAAATTTGCAGTTGTTTAGTTGAAATTAATCAACAATCCAAACAACAATGCCAAAAACTTGATGATCAGTTTAGAAAATGTATTAAATTATCGTCAAGTAGAAAAATCCATAAAATTTCATATTCACAGGTATTGTGAAATTCCGACTTAACGATTACGAGAATGATTAGGATGAGTAAGTAGGGGTGTTACTGAGAAATAACTGAGTCTCTAAATGAAATTAAACAGATAAAACAACATTATGTGATGTTGAATTTCCTTCTCTTGGTATATAACACCCTTCTCCCTTAACGACACACTCTATTGTCTTATGTGAGTCTGTAACTTTTGAAGGTTTAAATGAGCTTTATCCACAAAAGCGGTGATAGAATATGTCTAAAAATATTATATATTAAGCAATTAAAATTAGGTCAATCGCCAAAGCTATGGTTAGTATTCATTGAGATCTAGGCTTGTTTGTGAACATTGGTAAATGCATAAAAAAAATTAAGAAAATATCATGATCGAATAAAACTAAGCATTGCAATTGTATTCAAAGGAAACTCAACATATAGTTTAAATAGTTACAGAGAAGCTTAACATAGGAAATTAGCTACTCAGGTTATCTACACTTACACAAATGAATATGTAAAAGAATACATGAACTATGATCATCGTATGATGATTTCGTGACTCTGGGATGCTTCCGATTGCTAGTAATCCTTCTAAATCACGATTTTGCTCGTTTCTGATCATTAGAGTGTGTCTTTCGAATGAGTCAGAGCCTACATATATAGGAAAGCATTACTGGTATTTCTGGAAGAGTTTATGCCTGACACGCGTTGTCTTGTGTGGATCACACATGAGGTAGTAGTTGTGCCTTTGACCTTCCTTCTTGGTTGCGCAACATGCAACTGATCATAGCATGCTTTGCCCATGAGGCAGTAGCTTTCCCATTTTTGCACGGTGAAACATTCGTGGTGACTACACCCCAAGAAAACAATTGATAATCTGGTAAAAAGCATAGCACGACCACACAGTTGTCTGGTTTGGATGATTTGATATGGTTTCTGGCCTTGTTTTCATAAGTTATCTTACATGCCGATCCATCAATTTATTTACAAAAACTCAACTAAAACATATAAAGAATTTCTAGAATTACTCAAAATTGACTCCAAAAGAATGCCAAAATTACTATATGTATGATTGTCATCAAATCTCCAAGATCCCTTTAACAAGGGAAATTCACGCACCACGTACAAAATTAGCAGGCAGATGCTTGACACTTCATGCCACATCGTTGGCTAACATGATTAGTTTTTTTTTCTTCGTCTATAAATAACTAGTTTTTGCATTGTAATTAGACATATTCAATCAATTAAACAAATATGTTTTTCATTTTATTAGTCAGTCTTTATATATATATATATTATTTTATTTTTGCATTTGTTATGTAGCTTAAAAAACCCAAAAATAACCATACCTAATGCTCTACTGAAGAAGTTAGAAAACCTACAACTGAGTGGTAGAGTTCCTCCCTTAACGTCAATCACTTGATGAAAAGAGAATTACAATTAAAGAAAGGATACACTAGCTATTTAAAAAATAGCAAAAATCGTACCAACAATACAACATTAACCGCATCAAATTAGTTAATTTATATTATGCATTGACGATAAGGATATGATTATCTGCATTCCAAGGATTAGAGATCACTAAACTATCACTCTAAATTAAACCTAGGATGCACATTTGCTAACCCTTACTCAATATTTATTCTGACTCCATCATATGAGGAGGACATCGTGTATGGAAATAGAAGCTATCAAATTGATTTCATTATTCTGCATTGGTGATAAGGAAAAGATAATCTGCACTTCAAGGTTTAGAAACAATTATGCAACTATTGTTTATGTTTTTTATTTTTTTTGGGACATTACGCAACTATTGTTCGAAACCTCAGGATGCAGATTATTCTATCCTCACCCAATATATTCTCATATAACAAGTCCTTATTTCGCATTGGTATAAGAAAAAGGTAATCTGTATCCCAAGGCTTAGATACAACACAAATGTTGCTATAAACCTCAGGATGCAGATTACCCTATCCTGAACCAATTAACACCGACTCCAATTGCAAAGAAAATGAGAGTGGAAGAAATAGCATGAGCAAATAATCCAATGGAAGAATGCTTGAAATCTGCGCGATCATCATGCAAATTTATATAATGTTCCTCATATATATTCGAATAAGATTGGCTTAGCCAATCATTCTTTTAATGATTCTTAGCTTGACTGTTTTGTTGAAAATAATCTACATCACTTATTCTTGACATGTGATATACAATGCACTTGAATCAGAGCAATCTGTAACAAAGAATCATCTTTCTTTACATCTCAATCCGTGCAGTGCTTTAGATTTGTCCCAAAATGTTTGCCATATTCTCTATGTTGCATCTTGTTATCTAACTTTTATGTTTTGGCACACAATGCTACTTTTGACAGCTCCCCATCCTTTTCCTCACATATTTGCATACCGCTTCACCCCTAGTTATATGTATGTTGATAGTAGTAGGTAATTTCCTAAAATTAACAATGCATTTCTTTTATTCCCAAGGTTTCTCTCAGCCGAAAGTTAGAGACTAATTCTGTAATGTATGGAGATACATTTAAATTATTGACCTCTCCCAATATGCACGAACCAGGTATTGAACCCGTGACCGTATGTTTATAGGACCCAATTATCTGGCAACTTTGCCACACTATGTTGATAATATCTTTTAATCAAATTCACATTTGCAAACTTGTGAGTAAATAAAGTATAGCAGTATATAAAATTTCTGTCACATTCAATATGTGGGCTTAAACAGAACTTTCTGTCTTTTTTTACATTCAGAATAGATACCATTAGATGCAGAGCCACAAGGCTGCACCACCCAGCAACCCACTACAATAATGAGATATGCAAGCTTCAAGGAAACACTTCATTCCACATAGAAAGATGTTCTATACTTGAGGACCATTGAGAGTGTTATTCTTGAAGTTAATTTGAAAGCTAGGTATAGAATATCTCAATTTGTTTAGGCGGACCATTTTATTCTCATTACTAATTTACAATTACAACAAAATAAAAATAAATTGATGTTCATTAGCTAATATATCATATATTACGTAATAATTTAATTGTAACAAATTCATATGGAAAATTGCTTCAGCTATAATGCGCTATTTTTTTCCAGATAGGAAGAAATACATTATATTATGTAACAACCTAAAATCTCAATTGTTATTTCTCATGTAGTTTTAGAAAGAGTACTAGTTTTTCCTTCATCGTACGAGAAAAATAACATACAATCTGAATCTCAAAGGACCTAAACCATGTAAATACATTGAGGGGTCTAGTGTGGGACATCAAAGACCCTAATTACATTGAGTCAGAAAATATAATTTTTTCTTTATGAAATCTCAAATAACCATAAACTTTTTTTTATGTGAACTGGATGTTCTCTGCGTCAAGTTGCAAATACTAATATATCGAGTCGAGTAGAACCGCAATGGGTGCGAAACTCTCCCTCATGAAGTTTCTATCGACGTGAATGAAAAAAAAAATTATATAAAAATATCATATTGCACACGCTATGATTGGAAATCACAAATTACACATGATTTGTGTAAAGTTTAATGTTGGACTTCTCAATGGAACATATGACCTCACACTCTGAAAGTGATAGAGCTTGTGAACGGATGTGGTGGGCCTGGATCCCTTGCAGTATCAAGATAAAATGAAGGGTGTGTAGAAAAATCGAACAAGGACATTCATCTTAAGTTAGAGAAATGATATTTTAAAACTGAAGTTTGACAAGAAATTATATGGTTAATCTTGTTGAAATAAGTGGCTAATTATATACCGTTATAGTTTTTTTTGAAATAATATATACCGTTATAGTTAAGGCAAATTCTATGGTACACTCAATAATTTGAGTGTATTGATACATCAAATTCTTAAATTAATAGTTAAATGAGTTATTTTTTGTAGGAAAAAAATATTTTCTATCACCTATAATTAAAATAGTTAAATCTTATTTACCAAAAACGTCAACGAAATAAAATTTAATTTTTCTAAATTTTTATTACTCATAATAGAGAATTTTGATTATTTTTTACAATAAAATGTAAAAAAATTAGTATGATTTTTATAAAAAATGAAATGATGTTTTTTTCTTATAAAATGATATTTTCTAAAATATAAATGTCAACAAACACCTATTTTCTTTTTAAAAATGATAGTTAATTTATAAAAAATTTAAGCGAGAGTATCGGTACACCTTAATTTACGAGTGTATCATAGAAGCTCCCTATAGTTAATGAGTATAACAAAATATCGCTACTCGGTAACCATTGATAGAAACCAATTAATCACAATTTTAAACGTGTCATTAACCACAATTTTTCATTAAATATTAGAATACATTTCGTGGTTAATAAATATCATGGATATTTTCCCTAAAAAAAAAAAGATCATGTATATTTTTTTTTTCAACAAATTTCTATTTTTTTGCGCACCCTCTCTCATAAAAAACAATTGTCAATTTTTTTAAATATTGTGCACATCTTTTTAATTATTTTAAATCAATATAAAAATTATATATATATTGATGAAACTTCTTCTTCATTGTCATCTTATTCTTGTATCTTATCAAATGAGTCTTCAACTATTGCTCCATCTTCATCTCTCATCCGCAAATAGAAGGGATATTACAACCTCTGTCTTTGATTTTCTCATCAGTATGCATTTTATCTTGCATTATTCTGCAAGCAATTAAAGACTTAGAAGGTGGAATGTCCTTGCACCAAATTGTTTTAGCCCAATGAAGCTTTTGAGTTTGTTGAAATTTTAACATGTAGGCTTCTTTTAATGTGAGGTCCCCTGTTGTTGAACTAGTCCAGACAAGCTTAACATTTTTCTGAACATCAGGTATAGTAACTTGCTCCACATGGTTCTTCAAATTTGGAAAGAGAATTTGCAATTGCCAAGGTATTCTCCACTGGAAGTTTTGAATGAAATCACTTACCCTTGATTGAAGAAGAGATTGAATGTTGGTTGGAATTTGAAACATTTCACAAAGAGGCGGCCCGCCCCAACTATCTGTCTAAAAATTGGTATTTTCCCCATCACCTATTAAAACCATTGAGTTCTCTCTGATGACTGAGAACTCATTGTTTACTCCACTCCATAAAGATGAGAAAATGTGATAATTGATGATGCTACCTTCTCTAAAGGTCCTGCTCCTTAAAATTCTTGCCCAAGGCATTTCAGAGTTAGCAAGGTTCCAACAAAGCTTCAAATTAGAAGCTTCACTTAGCCTGATCAAGGACCTAATCCCCACCTTCATCATAAGGTTTGCAAACCTTTTTCCAAGACACTGTAACAAGCTTTCTTTTAGATATATCACCACTCCAAATGAAGTTCTTAATGTATTTTTCTAAATTCATGAGCAAAGATACTTGTTCTTTTCAATCTAGGTTCAGCGCTTGCTAGCCTACGTTTCCGTATTGCGTCAATATGTGTGTGTGTGTGTGTCTGTGTGTGTGTGTAAATTAGCATATATTAACCATGACCATCATTTGTAGTTCGTGCACACATGGGCTGTACTTGAGGACCATATATACTAATGCTATTATGCATGAAGTTGATTTAAAAGGCATAGTATTCCATTTTGTTAAGGATAAGCAAAAATGGGTCTGTAACTTTTGCATGCTTGAATAAACGTCAAAATCTTGTTACAAAAATGGTAATAGAATATGTCTAACATTATTAAAAATTGAACGATTAAAATTTGGTTAAGCTCTAAAGCTATGATTAATAGTCTTTGAGATCTATCAGTTTATGAACATACGTAAATATATAAACATTATTAAGAATAAATTATTATTATCCAATAAAACTAAGCATTGCAATTGTATTATGAGGAAACTTAACTAATTACATGGTTCAAGTAGTTATAAAGAAGGTCAACTAAATGACCTAACCTAGGAAATTAGCTACTCACACCATCTAAACATAAAAAAAAAAAATATGTTAAAGAATACATAAGCTAGAATTATTGTATGATGATTCCTCGCCTTTGAAATGCTTCCAGCTGCTAACCTTTGTAACCCTTTGTTTCGCATGTTTCGGATTGTCAAAGCATGTTTTTTCAATAATTATAGGTAAAGTTTCAAATAACTTAGTATTAGTTTGTGCCTGACAAGAAGATCCCAGTGCGCGTAGCGCTTGAGACAATTGTACATTTGATCATCCATCTTGGAAGTGTGACGCATAACTCATAGCACATATCGATCGTGAGGTAGTGACTGTCCCTTCATCTTCTCTTTATCTCAAGTCCCATTTTTCCTCATCCAAACATGCATGGGGTAATACCACAAGAAATCATTTGATAATCTTTTATAAAGCATAACACGACCACAAAGTTGTCTGGTTTGTGTGATTTGACATGGTTCAAGGTCTTGTGCTTATGAATTCTCTTATATATGCTCATCCAACGATTTATTTACAAAACCTCAACTAAAATGAATGAAAACTTGCTAGAATGACTCTAAATTGACTCCTAATCATTGCCAAAAACACTATATGATTGTGTGTTATCAAGGCTCCAAAATGCCCACAACAAGGGAAATTCACGCGGTAATTGCAAAATTAGTGGGGCAGAGCCTTGACATTGTAGGCCACATCATTGGATAATAGGAATAGTTTTTGCTATGAATACTCAGTATTTAGATTGTAATTAGACACATTCGGTCAATCAAACAATCTTATTTCACATTTTTATCTCTTTTTTTTAGTTTGCATCTACATAATTTTATGCATTATTTAATGTAGCTTAAAAATCCCAAAAATAACGGTATCGTACAGTCCACTGGAGAAATTACGAAACCCATAACGGAGTGAAAGAGTTCCTCCTGTCAATCGATCACTTAAAGAAAATGAAATTACAATTGAACAAAGGATACATTATTTTTAAAAGTACTGAAATTGTTACTTGATTTACAACATTAACCGCATCAACTTAATTAATTAAATTATATTTTGCATCGGCAATAAGGAAATGATAATCTCCATTCTAAGGATTAGAGGTAACTAAGTTATTACCATAAACCTCGGGATGGAGATTACATATAACCTACCCAATATTTATTCGTACTCCATCAACGTGGACATTCTACGTGAAAAATATATGCTATCAAATTGATTTCATTATTCTGAATTGGTGTTAAGGAAATGATAATCTGCATTCCAAGGATTAAAGATCACTAAGATAGTACTTTAAACCTCAAGATGCAGATTAGTTAATCCTTACCCAATATTTATTCTGACTTCAACATTGAGGAAATCATGCTATCAAATTGATTCATTATTCTGCATTGGTAATAAGGAAAAAGATAATCTGCACTCCAAAGCTTAGAAACAATTAGGCAACTATTTTCTTTTTATGGTAATTAAGCAATTATTGTTTTAAACCTTAGGATGCAGATTACCCTATCCTCACCCAATATACTCTCACCAAACAAATCCCTACTTCATATTGGTATTAAGAAAAAAGGTAATCTGTATCCCAAGGCTTAGATACAACGCAAATGTTGTTTTAAACCTCAGGATGCAGATTACCCTATGCTCAACCAATTAACACCTACTCCAGTTTTAAGTAGTACTAAGCATATGGCAGGGAAAGAAATAGCATGAGCAAAAAATACAAGGGAAAAGAATGCTTGAAATCTGCATGATCATCGTATGAATTTATATAATGTTCCTCAAATATATTCGATTAAGATTGGTTTAGCCAATCATTCTTTTAAAAATTCTTAGCTTGACTGTCTTTTTGAAAAGAATGTACATCACTTATTCTTGACATATGATATATACAATGCACTTGAATCAGAGCAATCTGTAACAAGAATCATCTCTTTCCGTGCAGATCTTTAGATTTGTCCCAAAATGTTTGCCATATTCTCTATGTTGTATCTTGTTATCTAACTTTTATGCTTTGGCACACAATGCTATTTTGACAGGTCCCCACCCTTTGTTATATTATGTATGTTGATAGTAGTAGTAATCTCCAAAAATTAACATTGCCCATTCATCTTAATAATGCATTTATTTTTGTCCTAGGTATCCTTCAGCCAAAGGTTAGAGACTAATTATTTAATGTAAGCAGATCCGTTTAAGTGTTGACCTCTCCCAACAAATGTTCTTCCATATGCACCGACCAGGTATTTAACTCGTGCAACCGCGTGTTTACAAGAACCAATTTATTTTTATTTTTTTGAATGAAACAAGAACCAATTATCTGGCTGATAAATTCTTTTAATCAAAATAACATTATCAAACTTGTGAGTAATTAAAATATAGTAGTATGTAAAATTTCAGTCACATTCAATAAGTTGGTGTTGTAGAGTGACTCAAAATTAGAGTTTTGAATGTGCCAAATCGGCGGCCGAAATAGCAAAATCGGGCCCCGATTTGGCTCAGCTTTTGAGCCTTTTCATTCGACGATTTTCGGCGCCCAATTTGCTAAAATTGGTGTCCGATTTTGTCACCAGAATAAGAAAAAAGTATTTTTATGGGCTTAGATTTGTTCCAATTTTTTTAGGGATGCTTTTACTATAAATATAGATATTATATCAGATGTAAACCTTGAGAGAGAGAGAGAGTGGGGGCAAAACCAAGGGTTTAGAAGCCAACACTAAAACTAAGATTTGTATTTTCTCTCGACAACAAACACTAGTGTTGTGATTGATTCACATTGGAGAAACACTATTAGGATTGAGTCTCCTGGTCACGGGAAGAGATTGAGACTTTGAGTAGAATTAGGTTAATCCTTGTAACCTTTTGATATCTCTTTGTAAAGTTACTCATCATTACAGTGGAATGAAGGACTGCTCTCTCCCCCAGACTAGGCAGTTTTGGACGGAACTGGATAAACAAATTTCTTGTGTTCTCTCTTTCTTTCTCTCGTTGTTGTTCAATCTTTTCCTTGTGTTTCTAACCGTCACCCATGTTGTTTTGGTTGCTTGATTATTTGCTCCACACATCAAGTATTTTATTTGTGTGTTTTTTAACGAATTCATAACAGTTGGCTTACACAACTTTTTGTCGTTTTTTACATTCAGAATAGTTACCTTCAGATGCTAAGCCACAAAGGCTGCACAACCACCCTGCAGACCACTAAAATAATGAGATTATTTAGCTTCATGGAAACACTTCATTCCACATAAAAGAAATTATATACTTTTTTTTTTAGGAAAGATATGTTCTAACTTGAGGACGATTGAGAGTGTTATTCTTAAAGTCAATTTGAAAGCAAGGTATAGAATATCTCAATTTGTTTAGGACAACCCCATAAATGTAACCGCACACAGGAGGACCATTTTGTTCTCATTACTAATTTCAATTCACTACAAAATTAAATTAAATTTATGTTGATTAGCTAATATATCATATATTACCTAATACTTTATTTTGAAGAAATGTGGAAAATTTCATCGTCTACAATGCGCTAGATTTTTCCCAGATAGGAAGAAATATGAAAAAAAAAAAAAACTTAAAATCTCAATTGTTATTTCTCATATAGTTTTAGAAAGAATACAAGTCATCCATTTATCGAATGAGAAAGATAACATACACTATGAATCTCAAAAGACCTAAATCATGAAAAAACAACGAGGCGTCTAGTAAAAATAAAACTTTTATATTAAAAAACTCATATTTCACACGTTATGATTCAAAATCACAATCAAACATGATTTTTGTAAAAATTTATGCTTGAATTTTCAATGGAATATATGACCTCACACTCTTGGACATGATTTTTGCACGGATGTGGGGATGGATTCCTAGCAGTATCAAGATAAAATAAAGGGTGGGTATAAAAGTCGAACAACGGAACTGAAAGAAAATTGAATATACTCACTTAGAAAAAATTAAATAGTCTTTTAAGTTAAAGAAAATTTTCCCTAAAACAAAAAGTTAAAGAAAATTTCTTATGTGTGTCTCGAAAATGGAGTAGGAATGAATATGTGGTCGGTATGTTGAGATAGGTGTGGCATAGTTGGTCCCCGTCCAAAGTTCAGGTATACTCTTGGCAGCTTATCTTGTATAAGGTTTACTCTCGCCTTACTCTACCTAAGCGTAGGGTTATAACTGACCCCGTGCGGTGCAAGGTGTGTGTAGGAGGGGGGTTGAGAAAATCCAATTCCAATCTTGGAAGTGGTTCTTAGGTAAACACCCTAGACACTTCTGGTGCATTTACAAGTCAAAGGTGGAGTCAATCCTTTGTTGGCGCTACGATAGTGTTTAGTAGTTGGGGTAGAGATGGATCTGATTCGTGCTTTGGGAGTTTGGGTGATGCCCGAATTTCAGATGCCTTTTACTAGTGGTGATCATCTCATCATGATTTCTTCTTGAAAATTGATGTATACACATTTGGTAAGGCAGAAAAACATCAGTAAATGAAGAAAACATCCCTCGGCAGTTAACTGCCGAGGAAAAGTGAACCGGCTGCAGTTAACTGCCGATGAAAACTTCGGCAGTTAACTGCCGAGGAGATTGTTATAAGAACAAAACGTCATAGGAGTTTCCAAAACTCCATTGTTACAGTTTCTACATCCTTAGGTGCGATTTTTGACAAAGTAAAGCCATTCCAAGCCAATTCCAAGCACAAAATCAAGAAAGTTGTTATCATCCTATTGCTTTGCTGTTTTGTGATTGAATTGTTAGTTTTTTTTGGTTAAATTTTGATTATAGAGGATATATTGGTTTTATGATAGTTTAGGTTTAGGTTTTGATGAATGTTGTACAATTGTTATAATTGTTAGGTTTAGGTATTGATTTTATGATTTTACGATAATTTTGGTTTAGGTTAGAATTGTTTAGGATTAGGTTTAGGTTGTTATGAATTGTCAGAATTGATTTTATTGAAGTTATGATTATAATAGTTTAGGTTTAGGTTTTGGTTTTGATGATAGTTTAGGTTTATGACACTGTTGTTTAGTTTAGGTTTTGATCGCCAATTTGTTTATGTAAACATGTCTCAGAATCAAAATTAAGGTAACGTTTAGTTGAACAAAAATGAGGGTGATGAGAAGAAGAAAGAATAATCGACTATGACATGACACGGAATCGCATGCGATGGTTCCGTAAAAAGGAAGGATTTGGTGCTGGCGTACAATCATTCCAGGTTGAGGAAGAGCGGCAGGACATGCTATTTTGGTCCTCAACCAAAAGCAGGTTCCGCAGGTACTGTCGAGGATAACCCAATTGAGATAAGCTAGGAAGATGATTGAATATTATAGCTTGTAATGCCTAATTGTTTTGGTTTTTTTTTTTAATATTTCGCGCGCATTTTGTTACATTTTGCTTGACATTATGATACGTTGAATAAAATCGGGATTTGAATAATTTTGATTTAAGTTGCATATTGAATAATTTTGATTAAAAATTGCGTATTCGAATATAGACTAATTAAATCTAACGTGAATTCGAATAAAAATTGCATAATGAATAAATAAATTCGAAAAGGGAATGAATAAACTATTGTTCCATTCAAAACAACATGTAATATAAAGAGTCAACTATATATGTTATCACATGAAATTCCCTCCTATAAGACGGGTCATCACATAAAGAATGAGATCTATTCCGTGACAATAATCTTATAGGAAGGAACTCGATATCATAACTTAAAAGTTACTTTACATTACAATACATAAAATTCATAAATATGTCATATCATTACATTACATTACGTTACGATCGGAAATGCACCTGCCAACTACAACAATTATCTTACCTTTTAATGAGGTAAATTCAAACTTGCTAAACAGCAGTAGTCAAGCATTCACCCGACACTTCTATTGTTCCATTCAAAAGATTAAATTTTTGATAGACTTGGTTTAAACGAGGGTATTCAAGTGTCAAAAGAATGAGGTCCATTCCTTGACACTTCAATACCTTCATTTAAACCAGCCTAACAAGAATTTAAACTTTTGAAAGGAACAATGGAAATGCCGAGCGAACGCTTGGGAACTGTCGTTTAACAAGTTTGAATTACCCCATTCAAAGAAAGACAATTGTTGTAGTTGGAATGTGCATTTCCCTACCTAATCACGTTCTTCTGGCGGAATGAAACTTTTAATGATATTTTCAATTGATCTCACCAACGTTGCACTCATATCGATCCACTAGAACATGGTGTGCTCCCAAAACATGCTCCTCCGAGGTTCTTCTTCTCTGTTTGTTATTTTAGGGAAAGTAGGGACTAGGAGTGTTATGTCGACCCAAAATAAATAAATAAACTAAAACTAGTGTTACATGTGTCACATTTTTTGACGAATCAAGAGAACAAGGAAAGCATCAAGGAAAAGCTAAACATATCAACTAGGTTAGCACCCCATAACGTTAGAGGTGTCACATTGTTTAACAATTGTTACAAAAAAACAATAAATAGTTACATTTTTTATAATGTTACAATGACAGTCTTAATAAATCCCATTATTGTAGTAGTGTCCCCAACAACGATATGTTTGCACTTTTATTGAAATGCTAAATTATTTCTTGCAAAAGTGGTAAACCGGGTTAACATATCAACAAATCCACGAAGACTTGTATGATATTATGACATTAAAAAAGAGGTAAATTAGATAACAGTGGCAAATCAGGTTGGTCGTGGCACGATTTAGTTCAACAATTTGGAGGTTTTGGTTCGCATTTTTCCATGGTGTAAAAGTGGTCAAATCATGACATGATTTGCGGATTAGGTGGCTCTACACATCTAAGTTTATTGTTGTGATTTTAAGAATCGAATTCACAAAAACTCCACTAAATAACAAATTCCCTGCTTATTTAATGAGGGATCTCAAATTAAGATCATAATTCAAAGGCATCTAATGCTACAAGCTATATTCCTAGTAATAAGAGTCCTAATGTGTTTCAGTTTAAATCTAAACTTAGAGAATATTTTCCAATCAAACTCTAAATTACCAATCAAGAAATGAATAGGCAGAACATATCAGACAACAAAATATAATCAGTGCTAGCGTAAATAAGAAAATGAACATATATATACTACTACAAAAGATATTACATCAAAGTTTGGTAAATTAGATTTGTGCCTAATTAGCGAATTTATTGAGGCCAAGAGAAATGAATAAATGATATTATCTTGTAACTTCTTCAATCTTCCATTCATATCAATTTGAATTACACATTTATATTGTAACCCAAAAAAAAAAGAATTACACTTTTATTGCAGTTGAATTGCGATGCTTGATATTATTACAATTAAATGCCACTGCTAGAAATTCCCATTTCTTCTGAGGATTTTCCTGCAGTTCTCATTTTATAGCCGCAGGAAAGTCCGTAGCTAGGTAACTATCACTATAGCTGAGGCTTTACTTGCCAACGAATTTGAGATTATTTTTTCTTATACTTTTCCTACAGATTTACATGCGGTACCTCACACACACATTTCTATGATTCCTTAGGTAATGTCGCAGGTACTTCCACAGAGTTTCCTGTGGATCTTCATATGGATTTCCCTGCGGAATTTCTTGCACGTAGTTGATGTGACATCAGAGTCTCAACATCCAAAATTTTGATGTTGTGGTCTGGATTTCCAAACAGCATGTGATCTATCAGTATAAATTTTTTATTTTATTACATCAGAGTCTCAAAACATCCAATATTTTGATGTTTGTGGTCTGGATCCCCAAAATTTCTGCAGGTTTTTTTTTTTTTTAAAAAACCTTATCCGAGACAGGCTCACTGATGGGATGAAGGTAATGTTATATGGATATGACACATTAATTTTAAAAAGGGCAACCCGCTGCACTAAAGTTTCCGCATACTGGAAAATGGTCCCACCATTTAATGTATTATACACAGTGTTACCGTCCTGTTTTAACACAAGTCGTCGTTTCCAGGATACGACACATTATTTTATTTGAAAAAAAAGCTTATTCTTGAATCCCTCGGGGTGGAAGTAGTCCTCTCTCTCCCTTTAACTTAAAAGGTCCTAAACAGATACCAAATAAAAAAAAAAAGATTCTAATAATGAACATTTGCATCTATAATCTATCTATTTAATCACAAAGACACAAAGTTGTTATGCCTAGTTACTATATGCTACAGGAAGTTAAAGAAAGAGATAGCATGCAAACAACAGCTTTGCCTACCGCATAAGTGTTCACAAAGCTTGAAAGTGAAGAGACAAAATAAAAAGAGAGCATAAAAATAGAAACTTTTGTCCAAAAATACCAAAACATATGTTCTTTTCACTTCACTTTATTCTGGAAATCTTGATAAAAACATACTTAGAATCTGATGTCAGCTTTAATTATAAAACTAAATAAAAAGATAAGTACAACAATATATAAAAGGCTTAAAAATCTATGGCATTCTATAGGAAAAAATAGGTAATATATACTTATTATATAGTCGAAAAATTAATTTAAGAATTAACTCTCACATCATTCATTAGAAAGAAGGTCATTCAAATGCAGAGTAGTTGGATTCTGTCATAAAATAGCTGATGTTCTGAATTGATAATAATAGAAAAGGTCATTCAAATGTACTTGCTCAAGTAAACAAAATTTCCTTTTATAACATTGATATCGAATCCACACCTTATTTAGGTTTTCCCTATTTGACTTGTGTGTTATACAAGTTTGAGCTAAACAACAAAAGTGACGGACAATCAAAATGAGCATGAGCTACACAGTGGCTTTATTTCTATAAACTAGTGTTACCTGCTAGCTTTGTCGAATGCCCATCCACGTGTTGTGAAGTGACATTGTTATACTGCAATAAACTGATGAAAAGATTTTGCATTGGCAATAAGGAAAGGATAATCTGCATACCAAGGATTAAAAACAACTACAATATTGCTCTAAACCTCAGGATGCAGATTAACTAATCCTTACCCAATAATTATACCGACTCCATCAAGAAGACTAATTGCTCTACAGGAAAATGGAAACCATCATGTTGATTTTTGTTGTGTAGTTTTGGGAGCGGCGGGAGTGGTAATAGGCTATACATTTAGGATCTCTAAGAGACTTTGACACCATATCTTCACCCAATTCACTATGATATTAGGTTTATGTGTTGCATCATTTATATATTAAACATTTTCTTCATTTCCAATTGATGTGAGACTTGATCACTCACATTTGAAACCCAACAATTTGAGAGTTTTGCGCCCGTTGGTGTTAAGGAAGAAATAATCTGCACTCCAAGGCTTAGAAACAATTACGCAGTTGTTATTCTAAACCTCAGGATGCAGATTATGCCATCCAAACCCAAAATATCCTCATTCAATAAGTGTGATTAGTATTGATATACTGAGGGAAATGTAGTTTTAATCCCAAGGACTAGATACAATGCTAGCATTGTTCTAATTCTCACCCAATTTATAAGGTAGAGTCTAAGGGAAGAGAGAGCAAATGGGAGTACAAGAGAGAGCGTGAGAAAATACTAAATGGGAGTTAAGTTTGATTGAGAGTCATCTGCATCATCATAGGAGTTTATATTGTCCTTCATATATATTCGATTAAGATTGGTTTGCCAATCATTTTTTTTTTAAGATTCTTAACTTGACCACTTTCTTGAAAAGTATATATATATATATATATATAGATTACCTGTTCTTGACAAAATGTCGCATTCAATATATTTACTTCAATTTGTCTTTTTATAGATCAGAATAGATATCAGCAGTTGCAGAACCACAAGGCAGTACCACTCTGCAATTAGATTACCTAGCTGCATGGAAACACTTCAATTCATAAAGAATAGATATAAACAAATCTACTAATTTTGGCAGATGTTCTATATGTGAGCAGTGGCGTAGCATGTCCTTGGAATAAAGGTTTGAAACTTTTGAATTTTATTTAATATTTTTTTTTGAAGGAAAAATTTATTTAATAATATATATATATATATATATATATATATATTTTATTGAATGAATAATAATATCTATATATATATATATATATATATATATATACATATTAAAATTGACAATGCACTCAAAAAATTATATACATACTTGACAGTTGTTCTCTACGCAATTTAGTCTTCACAATCTCCATGCATTAGCAAGGGTTGTAAGTTATAAAAACTTAAACTCTGTCAATTTATCCTTCAGGATAGAGAGTTAACTTACTTTTTATTATTCATTACGCCCAAAATATATAATATAATTAGAGGTATGTTTCCTAAAATAATTAGAGGTATGTTCCAAATTATATGTCACTTTATAATATCAAGGAATCAATAGTGTTTACTTTCCGCCCCTTACTATTTATTACTTTATATTTTTTCAGTTCTTTTAATTTATCTTTTTCATACCATCAATAAAGGATGGTGGTCACTATTTTCCAATTGGTGATTAACTGAAGTATTATTCGGTGTTATTTCATCCAACGGTTGGAATTGTGATCAACTCCTTCGATAGGGCGATTTTACTTACGGACAAACTTTCTGCTATGCCGTTCGACTGGCAGGAAGAGTTGTTATTGCCGACAGCTGCACCCTCCAAAGCTACGCCATCTCTCATGGCACTGCCCTCCACAACGGTTGTTCCAGCACCACAACCACCGCCGCGGTCCTTTGCAGAAGCACTTGTCGCATCACATGGCAAAGCTACCAACGACAATCTGCCACAACCTACAATCCGCGGTGAGACTCTCTCTATTCGTATTACTCAGCCAATTTATGAACAGGGGGTTAATGTGTGTAAGAGAAACTTTGGTGGAAGGTTGGTTCTAAACAACGGAGATAAACCCTATGCGTCGAAGGAAATTGAAGACAAGCTTCGGAAACAATGGAAGAATGTTGCACCTTGGACATTGCTATCTTTAGGTAGCGGCTTTTATGAATTCTTTTTTGCCATTGAATCTGATTTGCAAATTGTTTGGGCAATGGGAATTGTGAATTTGAAGTCGGGGGTGTTACGTTTATTTGAATGGACAATGGATTTTGATATGCATAATCAGAGAAATACACATGCGCAAGTATGGATCTGATTGATGACACTGCCACAAGAATATTGGATGGAACGTACTCTACATGAAATTGCTAGTGCGGTTAGCACGCTGCTATTTATGGACAATGCAACCTTGAAAAGACTTTTTGGACATTATGCACAGTCAACATTGATTTTTCCAAAAATATTTTTCACGAAAATCTGATCGAACGGGAAGGTGGTTATTATCGTCTGGAAGTCGTTTATGAACGAATTCTGGATTTTTGTTCGCATTGTCAGACACTTGGACCTGATGTTACAAATTGTCGTTGGTTGTATCCAAGGAAGGAAGACATGTCTAAAGATAAAGTTGCAAAAGGGATGACGCAGATACACTCCAAGAAACCTCAGTGGGTGCCTTTTAAAGAGAACCCCTCTAGTATAGGTTCATCCATTGCATTTGCAGCACATAAACTTACCGAGCCACAAATCAAATCGACTGTTGCTGATGGTTCTACTTTTGCGGCTCAAACACTAGCTCAGACACCCCCCTGCGTGTCTCAGGAGATCCCCAAGGCTCTTTGCCTTCTCGCCCACTGTTGGGGTTAGCTTCCCTTGATAAGTTGCACGCTGACGTGCTTTCGGATGAAGTGGAACAAGTAAACTCTGAATCGCGGGAGGAGTTGGTGATACCCTAGATTCAGAATGCACCTATGATGCATCCACCCTCAGATGCCCATGATGATGAGCGTTCTTTTACTGTTGATTTGGAGGCCTCTGCTTCTGCTAGGGAGATGTCACAGGCTCAACATGATGTAGCGCACGATGACGTGCAAACCAGTCCCCAAGATGGTCCCCTTGTTGTTAGATCCATCCTTGACAACACCACCACTTTTTTGGAAATGGAGCGCTTTGCTCAAAACACCAATTACACGGTTGAACATTCGGGGACTAATGAGAATGGCGACAAAATTTTGATTGTTTATAAACCACATAGCAATTCGAATGTGCAGCACGACCTGGATCTCTGGATGCGTGTTCGTGAATGTGACAAAGCTAATGCAGATAGACCTTTCACTCTGGTCTTATCTCAGAAACAGAAACAACAGGTTAGAAAAAATCTTCAGATTGGTAAGCTGCTGCCTTATAAAACACGCTCTCAGGGAGGATCCACTTCAGGTGATCATTGAATTTTCTTTAGTGGAATGACTCGACGAGTGCTTTGATGCTCTTTAAAAACCGGTCATTGGTTCCGGTTGAGAAGAAAATTGTTGCGCTAATTTACTTGCTAATATGGGTCATTCGATACAAGGCACAACTTGGTTCTCGGTGTTGCCTCAGACTCTTCAGACTGACTTCTTTATGGACCGGAGTGGGTTCCCTCGCTCTCGGTTCCCGTAGTCAGGTGTTTCCTTTTTTCTCTTTTTTCTTTTTTTCTGTTCCTTTTTTTTTTTTTCTTTTTTGTTTATTGAGGGTTTTGGCTAGTCCCCCCTCTTGTATTTTTTTCCCTTTTTTTTAATAAAATTTTCTCTGAGATTGGCGGTATAGGATGGGGGTTCTGCAGGGTGCAAACCTAGTTGGGATGTCGTTGCTCCTCCTTGATGCCTATCCAATCTCCTAACTTAGCAAGAAAAAAAAGGATATTTTTGTAAAACAACTCAAAATTACTTTATTCTATATAAATTTAACTACATTTCTTAATCCATATGAAATTGTTAGGTTATAATTTGGAACGGAGGAAAGTAAGATATATTGGCTTTATCATCACAAGGTGACATGATTATGAATCATAAATATATTTATGAAGAGGGGGAGCAAAATGTATCAAAATAAATATGCATGCATATTCTTTTCACGTTTGGTTTTAATCAGGGAATCGGGATGAATTAAAGACCAAGCATGAGAAACGAATCATTCGATCAACAATACCACAATCCTTTTCATGTCATTGCACTTTCGGTCACTATATCTTACGCAAGTGGCAACAATTTACATACTACAACTCACGACTGCATATAGCATATAATATATGTGTCTGAATTGAAGGCATATCATTTGTTGTTCGTGCATGTACTTGAGGACCATATATACAAATTCTATTCTTTATGAAGTTGATTTAAATAGCATAGTATTCCATTTTGTTAAGGATAAGCAAGCAATCATAACATTGATCATAAAATAAAGTCGGTATATCAATTTACAGGTTTCCACAATAAGAAAGTATATTCTCTTGCTTCACTTATGTTTATTATTTTGACAAAAAATGAATTCTATTAAGGAGTTAAATTAACTGAAATAAATGAGGCAATTCAAAGAAACAATCATCAATCCAAATCAAGTCTATGGAATTTAATGCAAATCTATCTAAATGATGAGCGGAAACATTAACAAGCTAAGGTGCTTAACAAGGTGCTAAATGCTAATCAACAATCACCAAATCCAAATAGGAGAAGTCATTGGATTTTGCCTTCAAAGATAACATGTTTAAATCCAATTTCAAAGGAAACATGGAAAGCTAATCTCAAACTCATGGCTTCTGCGACATTATCAGAATCAATCTCCTTCAAAGATAACACATAGGCGTTGACTGTGTCAAAATTAGTTCTGTTGTTGCAAAATGGCTAAAATATAGGGGACTAAATTTGTCATTTTTTTCACGGGTCAAAATCACAACATTGGAAAAGATAGAGGGCCAACCTATCTTTAACCAAAAATTCACTTTAATATATATATAGATTTTATACGTGAAAAATAAATAAACAAAAGAAATTGAATTTATTTACAATAATTTTATTAACATAGAACAATAGATCAAAAATAGTACAAACCCTAATCAAATTTGCAGTTGTTTAGTTGAAATTAATCAACAATCCAAGCAACAATGCCAAAAACTTGATGATCAGTTTAGAAAATGTATTAAATTATCGTCAAGTAGAAAAAGCCATAAAATTTCATATTCACAGGTATTGTGAAATTCCGACTTAACGATTACGAGAATGATTAGGATGAGTAAGTAGGGGTGTTACTGAGAAATAACTGAGTCTCTAAATGAAATTAAACAGATAAAACAACATTATGTGATGTTGAATTTCCTTCTCTTGGTATATAACATCCTTCTCCCTTAACGACACACTCTATTGTCTTATGTGAGTCTGTAACTTTTGAAGGTTTAAATGAGCTTTATCCACAAAAGCGGTGATAGAATATGTCTAAAAATATTATATATTAAGTAATTAAAATTAGGTCAATCGCCAAAGCTATGGTTAGTATTCATTGAGATCTAGGCTTGTTTGTGAACATTGGTAAATGCATAAAAAAAATTAAGAAAATATCATGATCGAATAAAACTAAGCATTGCAATTGTATTCAAAGGAAACTCAACATATAGTTTAAATAGTTACAGAGAAGCTTAACATAGGAAATTAGCTACTCAGGTTATCTACACTTACACAAATGAATATGTAAAAGAATACATGAACTATGATCATCGTATGATGATTTCGTGACTCTGGGATGCTTCCGATTGCTAGTAGTCCTTCTAAATCACGATTTTGCTCGTTTCTGATCATTAGAGTGTGTCTTTCGAATGAGTCAGAGCCTACATATATAGGAAAGCATTACTGGTATTTCTGGAAGAGTTTATGCCTGACACGCGTTGTCTTGTGTGCATCACACACTACTACAGAAATGATTTATTACATCAGTTGGAAATGATTTTTCACATCAGTTTACAACCGATGTAAACTGACATGATGTAGTAAGTTTACATCCTTTCACATCAGGTTGCGACTGATGTGAAATCTTGAATTTCTACATCAGGTTCGTTTCCACTGTTGTAAAAGACGCATTTTGATATTTAACACTAGAGTTTTTACATCAGTTTTACGATAGACACTGAAGTTAAATGTACATATTTCACATCAGTTTTGAAAACCACTGTGGTGAATTTTTTTTTTTTTTTTGAAAACTATATTTTTTTTTTAAATGGCTTATCAAATAAGTTTTTTTTTTAAATGGCTTATCAAATAAGCTTGACACCTGCACTTTTCTTTTTTAATAATAAAATAAAAACAAATTATAGATAATTTTCAATGACAAAAAAGAAGTGATATTATCAAATTGGATATTACATAACGTCAATATTCCAATATATATATATAAAAGAGGCCTATGAATACATTAATATAGCTAGGAATATTCCAATAAAACATCTTTGGGCACAAATTTCAAACCAAAAAAAAATCCACAACTGAATCATCATTGTAAATATGCTAAGCCTCAGCTGCAAAAAGCATCTCATCTCATCTAAGTCATAAGCATCGGCAATATCTCATCTCAGCCACATCATAATCATATTTCAGCTGCAAAAAACAATCAATTGAAAAAGTTATCTCAACCGCAGAAACTCATTTCACACACCAAAACCACCACGCATTACGACATCTACAAGTCCGTTCAAAATTCTACTCTCTTTACAAATGTCAAATTCAGAGATTGGCTTTGAAACATACCATGTAAATCCTAAGCGTTATACAATTCAAGAAAACAAGTTGCCCATTGGTTTCGCAAATCATATAAATCATCTTCAGTTAATGCCGTTGGATCATTGAATACCTAGAATGTGTAAGTTAATATAAGTAATTAATATAATAAGGATATGTTTATATTTGGCAATACATATATAGTATAAACATGTTATCATAAAATTAAAATACCTCCATCCAAGACTTAGTAATATTAGCAGAGATGATATCTAGAATATTCTTCATCACATAGTATCCACAATCATTGCAATTAGGTTGCTTTCTTGGCTACAAATGAATGACCATTTTTATATAGTAGATATAAATAAAAAAAATCATTTATTAACGTAAAAAAATGACAAACTCTACACCATACTTACTTTGGGACGAACCCATCTAGGCTTCTTTCTAATGCCCTGAGCAAATTGATGAACCTCTAAAGCTCTGTGTCAACAAAATTAGAAAAATCATCAAAGTTGTATATTTTAGTGTTGAAGGAAGCAGTATATCAAATACAACGTCAAATATACACTTACTTTGAAACAATCTTAATCATTGCTTCATTAAGATCTTGGTGCAATGAACATAGGAGAACTAAAGTATTGTCTTTGGGACAAATAATTATTAATTGCCAGTGTCCTCTGCACACGTAGAAGAACAATTATTAAGGTTTAAGCTATCAAAGATAAATAAGAAAAATATTAATTTAAATATATACTTACTTAAATAGATATGGTGCTAAGTAACACACTTTGTTCAAATCACGCAACCTAGTTTGTATGTGTCTTTGAACTTTATCTTTAGTATTAGGATCTTTTGGATTAAAATTCAAGCATACTGGGTCCAAAATCCCAAACACATCTGATCTATTTCTTTCGATACAGAGACGATGCATACACCTAGACAAATTTAAAATTAACACTTAAATATTGAATTGTGGATATAATACTAATCCATATCGATAACAGTAAAAAAAAAAGTACTTACGTGCACCAAAGTTGTAGAATAGAATAGTCAAGCCAAGCATTACCCACCAACAATTGTCTAATACACTTTGCTGGAATAAAAAACCTTTCGGTATTTGGCTCATGTTCTAATGGTATGCGTATATCTTCTTCACTTCTCAAAAGCATGCATAGCAATTTTTGAACATTGTCAATGGTCAAGTCCTCCTTGTAATTTTCTTGTGCAGCGGTACAAGAACCTTTTGTGCTTCCATGCATAACAGGTTTTTCAGGACTACTATGCTCAATTTCTTCATTTGTTTGCAAGGTTTGGGAGAAACCCATAGTCTTAAGTTTATCCAGAAATGCTTGTTGCATCAACTCACGTTCGACGGCCATCTTTTGTTCGAACTCTGCATCAAATTTTTCTTTAATCTGTCTTTCCAGATTTGTTTGAAGTTGTGAGAGATGCTGGTTAACATCTATAGTTTGGGTAAGGCGAGAAGACCTTCCAAAGTAATTGCTCAGAGTATAACCTGGTCCAACACCACGAACACGACCACCATGCTCTTTTGTCCCAATTGCCCTTGTTAAGATATCATCACGTCCTTGTGGAACAAAAGTGCCTTTGGAAGTCTCTTCAACTAGAGAATCCTACATATTTTTAAACAAAATTGATGGTTTAATAAATAACAAGCCATATCAAATAGAGAATCTAGATGGGCAGCACACCATAACCTACAATGCAGTAAGACGACATGAATTAATATTTACTCACAATTACATGAGGAGGAGTTGTTGAGCCACTGAGTTCTCTTTTTTCTTTTCTCTTTTACACGGTTATATGTTACTGTTATATATGTTACATTCCAACATATATTCCCAATATACATTATAGTTTAAATTAAACTATTCCAGCAAAATTAGAGGTCAAGCTATTAAGTACAAAAGTCGACATTGTTGACTGTTAAGTTTACGGTTGATGTTCTTGTAGTTCCCTATCCAAAATAATTTCCATACTGAATTCATTTTAAAAGGACTGTGTGAATATGTCAACAAACTATGAGCAACATCATATGCAAAAGTCTGCCAACTAATTGATAGAGGTAGAGACGGACAGAGAGAACACTATATCTGAAATGTGACATAAATATTAAAGAACACTAAAATCACTAACTTACAATTTTACTTACAATTTTCTCAGCAACAACTTTTGTAGCCTCTGATGTATACTCCCCCCCTTTCTTTTGTCGAGCTCTCTTCCATGTATCATGACGTGATGGAGGAGATAAACTTAGATCATCAATTAATGTATCATCTCCATCTCCTGATTCTTCTAGCACTTTTCTCTTTTCCATCATCATTTTTTCCTCAAGCAGTTCATATCCTCCACGGGATAATGTATGTCTATAAATATTTTTAGCCACACAATCCCTACCCTTTTGACTTTTTGCCTATTATAAATAAAAATCATTACTAAATTGATTTGATTAAATAAAAAAATGTACAATAAAAATCAAATATAATTACTACAAACCTTAAATTCATCGGTATTTCGAGACTCAAGGAACCTCTTCCATATATGTTCTTTAATAAAAGGATACCTAATATACGGAGGACGGCGTTCGGGTTCGGGATATGTAACATATTCCGATGTGAGTTGTGCCTTAAACCCGTTCCACCGCGTCCCCAAAAACACCATCCATTTTTTCTTCAATGGATCATTTTTTGGATCATCACTTTCTGGAATAACAAAATGCTCCTATATACATCAAATATTTGGAGTTGGTACCCAAAGATCAATAGATAAAATAATTAAATAGTAAATGCTGAATTAAAAATACAACTATAATACCTGAAGATCAACCCAAATTGCATCTTTTGTGCTTGCATCTACCTGTTTCCATTCATCTATTAAAATACTACACCTACTTCGAGCAAGAAATGCTGCATAACTCTTAAAGTCTGCAGAATTTGGACCATAACACCTCCCAGTTTCTGGATTAAAGTTGACCATTATTTTCACACCCGATTTCAGAGCTTTGGTCATTTTTTTCATCTTGGTGGCACCTCTGACATTTCTTTTTGGAAGTTCACTAGGCGAAGGAGGAAAGTTGGTTGAATCACCCATGTATCTGTTTACAAAAAAGGAAAACATTTTCATAACATATAAAAAGGAGGAATGTTGGTTGAATCAACCATGTATCTATTTAACTCAATTAATTGCATTCATTTACCAAAGATAATTTACATGTACACATACACAGATTTTAAAACATCTCATATTTACAAATGTGACTAGTAATAAAAATTAAAACCTTATTAGTCCTCCCATATCCCTTCTTCATGATCCGAACGAGTAGCGTGCACATCGTCTACTTCGTTCTCATCAATAGATGTAGTAACATTTGTTGAGGAAGAAGGAATCTCAGGGATATCAAGAGTTTCATCACTACCATGAGTATTTTTTGTTTGTAGAACCACTGACCACCTTTTGTTAGAAGGATCCGTGACATAAAACACTTGTTTTGCTTGGGATGCCATAATGAAGGGTTCGTCTCTATAAGCTACCTTAGAAAGATCAACTAGTGTATATCCTAATTCATCAATTCTTACACCATTGTTAATATCAATCCATTTGCATATAAATATAGGCACCGTAAATTTAGTATAATCAAGCTCCCAAATCTCTTCAATTACCCCATAGTATGGTGTAGATGCCATTATAGGGTTTTTATCTTTCGAACTAGAAAAGTGCATCGACTCAGCCACAACCATAACCCCACTATTTTGCATGGTACTTTTATCATCCTTTGCTTTTGTATAAAATGTAGTTTTATTAATATCATATGCACTCCAAGTTATAATGTTAAACTTAGGCTCACGTGCCAACCATTTAATTGTATCAGAGGCACTTTCATCATTTGCAAATCTTTCTGTAAACCAATTGGAAAAACTCTTATTATGCTCTCTTAACAACCATTTCTCATTCATCTTGGGGTAATTGCTCTTTACAATATTTTTGTGAGTAGATAAGTAAGGTTGAACTTCATCAGTGTTATTCAATATAAACAAATGTGCTGGATGGATCACATCCCAAAACATGGTCTTAACATTTAAACCTTGTCCCGTACCTTCACAACTTTCATCATGACGAGACTTGGGAACTCCTATAGCATCCACATCTGACAAATAGTCTGAACAATACTCAATACCTTCTTCTGCAATGTACCTTTCAACAATTGATGCTTCTGGACGGTGTAGATTCATCGTATACCCTTTCAAGATCTTCATGTATCGCTCAACTGGATACATCCATCTTAAATAAACTGGACCACACTGTCTAATCTCCCTCACCAAATGAACAATCAAGTGTTCCATAATGTCAAAAAATGAAGGAGGAAAATACATCTCCAATTGACACAAGATAACTACAGCCTCATGTTCCAACTCGTCTAACTTCAATGGATCAATGACTTTACTACATATTGCATTGAAGAATAAACATAGCTTAGTTATTTTTTTCCTAACTTTGTTAGGCAATATTCCTCGAATAGCCACCGGTAGTAATTGTTGCATCAAAACATGAGAGTCATGAGATTTTGTACCAATTAACTTGAGATCATCCATTGATACAAGCCTCTTGATATTTGATGAGTAACCTTGCGGCACTTTGATACCTTGTAAACACTCACAAAAACTTCTTTTCTCTTTCTTAGACAAAGTGTGACATGCTGGAGGTAAAAATGTTCTGTTACCTCTTTGTTGTGGAGTTAACTGCTGCCTTATACCCATTTCGGTCAAATCTAGACGAGCATTTAAACCATCTTTTGTCTTGCCTTTAATGTCGAGAAGTGTTCCAACTATACTATCACAAACATTTTTCTCTACATGCATCACATCAATACAATGTCTTACATCAAGACTAGACCAATATGTAAGCTCAAAGAACACCGACCTCTTTTTCCATATATTTTTCACAGCAGGCTTCTTTTGTTTCTTTCCAAAGGTAACCTCCACATTTTGTTGTCGTTGATAAACTTCCTCACCGGTCAAGGGCTTTGGAGCAAAACCAATCTCCGGTTTACCATTGAAAGCTTTCCTCATCTTACGATATGGATGATAACGGTTTAGAAATTTTCGATGCCCAAGATAAACAGTCTTGCTTCCATGTTTTAGTTGATGAAAACATGTTTCATCCTCACATATAGGGCACGCTTTATGTCCTTTAACTGTGTACCCACTCAAATTACCGTATGCCGGAAAGTCGTTGATGGTGCAAAACAACATGGCACGCATATTGAAATGTTCACCGGAGTACGCGTCAAGAACATCAACTCCTTCTTCCCACAACAGTCTTAAATCATCAATCAATGGACTTAGATAAACATCTATGTCGTTACCTGGTTGATATGGGCCTGAAATCATCATCGATAACATAATATATTTACGCTTCATGCACAACCAAGGAGATAGGTTGTAAATTATCAAGAGAACGGGCCATGAAGTATGTTTGCTACTTAGATTACCATATGGATTCATTCCATCAGTAGCAAGTCCAAGTCTAAGGTTTCTTTTCTCTTTGCCAAAAGTTGAAAACAAAGAATCGATTTTCTTCCATTGCAAAGAATCGGCTACATGGCGAATTTTTCCATCATGTTTTCTCTCATCTGCATGCCATCTAAGGTTCTTTGCGTCCTTTGGATTAGAGAACAATCTCTTGAACCTTGAAATTATTGGTAGGTACCAAAACACTTTGGCAGGAGGACCCTTTGTGCTCGCATCATCTCTAGAATTATCGTCTTTCTTTTTGTAGCGTGACACTTTGCACTTCGGACAATGATCAAGGTTTTCAAACTCTTTTCTATATAAAATGCAGTCATTAGGGCATGCATGTATTTTTAGATACTCCATACCCATCGGACACAGTATTTTTTTGGCCTCGTAATAACGATTCGGCATTGTGTTACCTTCAGGAAGCATTTCTGTCAACAACCGAAGCAATTCAGTGAAACTTTTATCACTCCATCCATTTTTTGCCTTCAAATTAAATAATTTTAAAATAGCTGACAAACGTGTAAACTTTGTGCATCCCGGGTACAAAGGTTCTTCCTTGTCTTTACATAGATTATCGTACATATGCGCTCTCTTAAAAGATTCTTCTCCAATATCGTGTATCATGTCTTCCAGTCGATCATCCATATCTACACTAACGTTCTCTCTTTGGGATACACTTGGCAGTATTGCTTCACCGTGTCATATCCATTGTCTATAAGTTTGACAAATCCCGTTCCAAACTAGATGGCCCCTTATTTCTTCCTTAGTAATGTTTGACTCCCGGTTCGCACAAGAAACACAAGGACACAGGAAAAGTCCAGCATTGTTTGGAAGATTTTGTTCAGCAAATTGTAGAAATTCTATTACTCCATTATCAAATTCTTCACTTAATCGATTAGCTCTCATCCAACTACGGTCCATAATGACGTACTGAAAATGAACACACATTGAATCAAAGAATTGTGATGCCTACATAACTATTAGAGTCTGTTTAGGAAATAGCAGGGTAGATACTAGTAGGAATTCAATCAACTGTTTCTTTCAGAACTATGAACACTATCAGTAAGGGAATTTCTACTGCGTTTGGATGTTCCTAGCTGTGTTTATAAATTATGTCCAAAGATTGTAAGTGCATTACACACTCAAAAGGGGAGACGTGCATAGTGCTTAACTGGTTTCAACTCATATCAACGCATTTGAAAGAACAAAAATAAGAATTGGTAAATCATGCTACCATATACTTAGGTTTCTTTTCCAAAATAAAGATAAAGCCTACTAAAAGCATTGCTACCATATCTTATTAAAATCATGTCAGATAAATCGAGGAGAAAGAAGATGTATACCTTTTCAATGAAGTCAATAATTTTGTTGTCTGTTATCTTTTTTCCTTGCTGATCCGTGACATGAAATACTGTTCATTACATTAACGAAACATATTAACTATAATTTTTAATATGGAATTTTCTGTTACATCTAAGCACGAATGTGTATGTTGTAGGCAAAGTTTGCATGGTTGTCCCACTATTTGCATATGCAACAAATAATCAGCATACTTTAATTAAGTCAACAAGAAAGAACAAGCACATATATGTAGTATACGTCAATGCATTGGTGGTTCAAGTTTGAATTTAATTAGAAAGTACAAGAATGATCAGACATTCAATAAAAAAGTGTAAACCAGATTCAAATTACACTATATAGGCTTAATTTACTTCAAGGAGTACATTAAACTAATGACTATTTCACCATGTACCTAAAAGAAGCAAGGTTCCTATTACACTATATAGGCTTAATTTACTTCAATTTGTGTAAACCAGATTCTTTTGAGGTATATATTCTATGAAGTGGTTCCTATTTACACTATAGTGACTTCAATCAAGAGTACATTTGGATAGTCCATTCAAGAGCACAATATTATGATTGCTTGGCTTGATTATTATAAGTTACGTCCAAATCTTAAGTTTAAGGGTTCTGTTATAGATATGAAAATACTAAACTATTCAAAATAATTTCTTAGTCTAATTCTACAAATGTCTTATTCAGCCAGATTATGTGCAAAGTGCAATGGCCAAGTATGTGCAAAGTGCAATGGCCAAGGAGTTAACTTCAATTAGCTTACCTGCTAAAAGTATCATAGGCATATCAATGATATCATTAGTTCCTAAGTCCGGATACATAGTACAATATGAATACTATTCAACACGGATACGAGAAACTTATAAAAATCAAGAAACTTATATTTGTACACATCTTATCATGCTCTTCTTCTTAGTAGACTCACATTGAATAATTAATGACAATTTCTTTAATAAAACATTGGAACTCGCAGATATCACTGAAGTCCTTACTTTCTAATTATGTCAAAAACCATCAGATATTATTCCTTACTTTCTAATCATGTCTTTCAAATTATGTCAAAAAACAAACATATTTTTGAAAATATACCATGGATCATGACAGTATGTTAAGCACACGGCATGACATAAGTGGATCCACAAAATATGCTAAAATATCAAAAACACTTTCAGACAACAAAATTCAATTGAATACTATTATCAAATAAGAATAAGAATACTAAATCCTTTTCTCACCTACCTACTATTCTTTTCTTCTCTTATTATTAACCTACGTTCTATATATCACTCTATGAGGTTAGGCTCACACTCAAATTCTAAGAATAAAAATAAGCAGCCAGCACTAAAAAGCAGACAATTTTCAATATATAAATAAACTATGTTAACAGAACGACAATACATGTATAGACAAAGTAATAAAAATTTACCTGACTAACCTGACATAAACAAGTAAATATCCTTTATTTTTCAACTATAGCCCCTAAATCTTAATTTAGATGAACAACAAATACACATACAGTACTAAATAGAAAACTAAGAAGAAAAGAACATCTAGAAAATCTACACAAACTAAGAGTGATCTATACTTGAAACTACCCCAAGGTTTGAGTTTTCTGCACTAAGAATTGGAAGCAGGGGTTGACTACATGTATCACTAAAGAGACTCGCTTCCCTGCATTCTCTACATCACACACTCAACACTCTTAGCAACAAAATGCAACATCATAAACCACGACAGGAGACCAACCAACCCTCCCTAGACCTTCACAGTCCCTACCTCCACCTCCATGATCCTTCACCGACAAACTAAGCAACCATCGGTACCTAACTTGTACCTATCCTCTTGAAACCAACACCTCTTCTTCACCATTCCCATTGACACCACAGGCCACAGACCCTTTAGCATGAAAACATCACCATATTTCTCTAAACTTCTTGTAATCTTACTCAAACGCGGATTTAACTCAAGAATGAAAATCAACAAATGGATTATGGTATATGAACTTAGACTCATAATGAAAATAGCTATCTCAAAAAACATTAATTTCACAAATCCAAAAACAACGAACAACAGTGTCAATTATACACGTAGGAATCACAAAGCATAAGGAACAAAAGTAACAAAAAAAAATTAACAATTGAGTGAATTAACAAACAATGAAAATGAACAATTAAATTTACTACACAGAAATATATCAAATCAATAATTCAGAAGAATGAGGAATCAATTGAGAAAAAGAATAATGATTAAAGACAAAAGCAATGTATGAATGGAAGAAGAAATAGGGTTCTACGAATGAATGAAAAGGAATCACGAAGGAATGAATAGGGTTCTGCAATAGACAAACCTAAACGTGCGAAGGTGAATGGTGTGGCGGCGTTCGACGGACGAACTGCGAAATAGAGAAGGGCGATGACGGTGTAGTGAAGGGCGAAATAGAGAACTGAAGCCACTGGAAGTGAAGGGCGTAGTGAACGGCGGCGACGGTGGACGATGAGAGCTTGGAGGGTGAGAGCTTTGTACGATGCTTTGTATCAATAGAGCTTGGACGGTGAAAAAGTATTGGATGGTTTGTACGATAGATGAGGGGATAAGGCTAATGACCTAATTTGTTTTTACCTCAGATATTTTTCACCCACTGATGTGAAAAAATTAGCCAAAGTTTTCACTCAAATTGCGAAAATGCCACCGCGTGTTTTTCCCCTCATTTCAATTATCCACTGATGTAAATCTTATATGCTATTGGGAATTCCCCTCATGTGTTTATATCAACTGATGTAAAAACTCACAGTGTATATCTTTCCCTTCAGATATTTTCTGCGCTGATGTGAAAACTAAACCCCCCATGATGTTAAATGTATATTTTGTAGTAGTGACACATGAGGTAGTAGTTGTGCCTTTGACCTTCCTTCTTGGTTGCGCAACATGCAATTGATCATAGCATGCTTTGCCCATGAGGCAGTAGCTTTCCCATTTTTGCACGGTGAAACATTCGTGGTGACTACACCCCAAGAAAACAATTGATAATGGTAAAAAGCATAGCACGACCACACAGTTGTCTGGTTTGGATGATTTGATATGGTTTCTGGCCTTGTTTTCATAAGTTATCTTACATGCCGATCCATCAATTTATTTACAAAAACTCAACTAAAACATATAAAGAATTTCTAGAATTACTCAAAATTGACTCCAAAAGAATGCCAAAAATACTATATGTATGATTGTCATCAAATCTCTAAGATCCCTTCAACAAGGGAAATTCATGCACCACATACAAAATTAGCAGGGCAGATGCTTGACACTTCATGCCACATCGTTGGCTAACATGATTAGTTTTTTTTTTCTTCGTCTATAAATAACTAGTTTTTGCATTGTAATTAGACATATTCAATCAATTAAACAAATATGTTTTTCATTTTATTAGTCAGTCTTTATATATATATATATATATATATATATATATATATATATTTTGCATTTGTTATCTAGCTTAAAAAACCCAAAAATAACCATACCTAATGCTCTACCGAAGAAGTTAGAAAACCTACAACTGAGTGGTAGAGTTCCTCCCTTAACGTCAATCACTTGATGAAAAGAGAATTACAATTAAAGAAAGGATACACTAGCTATTTAAAAAATAGCAAAAATCGTACCAACAATACAACATTAACCGCATCAAATTAGTTAATTTATATTATGCATTGACGATAAGGATATGATTATTTGCATTCCAAGGATTAGAGATCACTAAAATATCACTCTAAATTAAACCTCAGGATGCACATTTGCTAACCCTTACTCAATATTTATTCTGACTCCATCATATGAGGAGGACATCGTGTATGGAAATAGAAGCTATCAAATTGATTTCATTATTCTGCATTGGTGATAAGGAAAAGATAATCTGCACTTCAAGGTTTAGAAACAATTATGCAACTATTGTTTATGTTTTTTATTTTTTTTGGGACATTACGCAACTATTGTTCGAAACCTCAAGATGCAGATTATTCTATCCTCACCCAATATATTCTCATATAACAAGTCCTTATTTCGCATTGGTATAAGAAAAAGGTAATCTGTATCCCAAGGCTTAGATACAACACAAATGTTGCTATAAACCTCAGGATGCAGATTACCCTATCCTGAACCAATTAACACCGACTCCAATTGCAAAGAAAATGAGAGTGGAAGAAATAGCATGAGCAAATAATCCAATGGAAGAATGCTTGAAATCTGCGCGATCATCATGCGAATTTATATAATGTTCCTCATATATATTCGAATAAGATTGGCTTAGCCAATCATTCTTTTAATGATTCTTAGCTTGACTGTTTTGTTGAAAAGAATCTACATCACTTATTCTTGACATGTGATATACAATGCACTTGAATCAGAGCAATCTGTAACAAAGAATCATCTTTCTTTACATCTCAATCCGTGCAGTGCTTTAGATTTGTCCCAAAATGTTTGCCATATTCTCTATGTTGCATCTTGTTATCTAACTTTTATGTTTTGGCACACAATGCTACTTTTGACAGCTCCCCATCCTTTTCCTCACATATTTGCATGCCGCTTCACCCCTAGTTATATGTATGTTGATAGTGGTAGGTAATTTCCTAAAATTAACAATGCATTTCTTTTATTCCCAAGGTTTCTCTCAGCCGAAAGTTAGAGACTAATTCTGCAATGTATGGAGATACATTTAAATTATTGACCTCTCCCAATATGCACGAACCAGGTATTGAACCCGTGACCGTATGTTTATAGGACCCAATTATCTGGCAACTTTGCCACACTATGTTGATAATTTCTTTTAATCAAATTCACATTTGCAAACTTGTGAGTAAATAAAGTATAGCAGTATATAAAATTTCTGTCACATTCAATATGTGGGCTTAAACAGAACTTTCTGTCTTTTTTTACATTCAGAATAGATACCATTAGATGCAGAGCCACAAGGCTGCACCACCCAGCAACCCACTACAATAATGAGATATGCAAGCTTCAAGGAAACACTTCATTCCACATAGAAAGATGTTCTATACTTGAGGACCATTGAGAGTGTTATTCTTGAAGTTAATTTGAAAGCTAGGTATAGAATATCTCAATTTGTTTAGGAGGACCATTTTATTCTCATTACTAATTTACAATTACAACAAAATAAAAATAAATTGATGTTCATTAGCTAATATATCATATATTACGTAATAATTTAATTGTAACAAATTCATATGGAAAATTGCTTCAGCTATAATGCGCTATTTTTTTCCAGATAGGAAGAAATACATTATATTATGTAACAACCTAAAATCTCAATTGTTATTTCTCATGTAGTTTTAGAAAGAGTACTAGTTTTTCCTTCAAGATAAAATGAAGGGTGTGTAGAAAAATCGAACAAGGACATTCATCTTAAGTTAGAGAAATGATATTTTAAAACTGAAGTTTGACAAGAAATTATATGGTTAATCTTGTTGAAATAAGTGGCTAATTATATACCGTCAATAATTTGAGTGTATTGATATACCAAATTTTTAAATTAATAGTTAAATGAGTTTTTTTTGTAGGAAAAAATTATTTTCTATCACCTATAATTAAAATAGTTAAATCTTATTTACCAAAAACGTCAACGCAATAAAATTTTTCTAAATTTTTATTACTCATAATAGAGAATTTTGATTATTTTTTACAATAAAATGTAAAAAAATTAGTATGATTTTTATAAAAAATGAAATGATGTTTTTTTCTTATAAAATGATATTTTCTAAAATATAAATGTCAACAAACACCTATTTTCTTTTTAAAAATGATAGTTAATTTATAAAAAATTTAAGCGAGAGTATCGGTACACCTTAATTTACGGGTGTACCATAGAAGCTCCCGTTAGTTAATGAGTATAACAAAATATCGCTACTCGGTAACCATTGATAGAAACCAATTAATCACAATTTTAAACGTGTCATTAACCACAATTTTTCATTAAATATTAGAATACATTTCGTGGTTAATAAATATCATGGATATTTTCCCTAAAAAAAAATAAGATCATGTATATATTTTTTTTTCAACAAATTTCTATTTTTTGCGCACCCTCTCTTATAAAAAACAATTATCAATTTTTTTAAATATTGTGCACATCTTTATAATTATTTTAAATCAATATAAAAATTATATATATATATTGATGAAACTTCTTCTTCATTGTCATCTTATTCTTGTATCTTATCAAATGAGTCTTCAACTATTGCTCCCTCTTCATCTCTCATCCGCAATTTCAATGAAAACTTTAGTTTAAAAAAAAACTTTATTTTTCCAAGTAGATAGCATTAATTAGTTTTATTGAAAAAGATAAGAGTAATTAACAAAGGGTATAATTGACAAATTCTACCTTTAAAATACCAAAAAGACAGTTAGATAGAAACAAAAAAATCACGCTTAAAAGACACTTAAAAAGAAATGAAGGGAGTATCATGCATATTTAATACTTAAAAATTATATATATTTGATGATACCGATAATTAGGAACTTACGGCACCGTTTCACATCAATGAATTCAAAGAGTATATGTTTTCAATGCATTCGGATAAGTTCCCAGGCCTGATGGTTTTACTCTTGGATTTTATCAGAAGTTTTGAATATATGTAGCCCCGATTATTTTCATGAGTATTGCCGCTGGTTAAATGAAAATGTGTTTTCTTTGACATTGAATACGTACATTTATTCCAAAAGGGAAGCAACATAAGTCGATGAAGGACTGGAGGCCAATTGCATTTTGTAATTTGTTATATAAGTTGTTATCCAATGTTCTTGTTAAGAGATTGAATAGGGTACTCCACGAATGTGTTTACGACAACAAATCAACATTTGTATCTATCAGATCTATTATGGACATTGCATTGGTCGAATTTGAAGTTGTCCATCATATGAAAACGGATTGGCACAAGAGTAACAATAATGTCGCACTCAAATTGGATATAAGTATAGCATGAATATAATTGATTGGCTGTATCTGAAGGAAGTCATGTTGAAATTGGGAATTGCGCCATGATGGGTTTGGTGAATTCTTATGTGTGTTTAATCCGTGGACTATTCTATCATCGTAAATAATAATTTGTTTGGTCCGATTATCACGGGGTGGGGTCTTTGTTAGGGAGATCCATTATCTCAGTACTTATTTATTCTTTGTGCCGAAGGACTGTCAGACAAGCTAAGAATATGGGTGATTTACATGGCATACAAATTTGTGTTAATGCACCAATGGTGTTTAATCTTTTATTCGCCGATGATCGTTTTCTATTTTTCAGTGGAACTGAATCTGAAGCGCATATTATTAAAAAAATCTTGATGACGTATGAGGCAGCATCAGGGCAAGCAGTAAATCTCCCGAAGTTTGAAATTATTTATAGTATACGATTCATCAACCAACACACATTCCATTCGCAAATTCTTGGCGTACAAGCAGTCCTTGGTACTGGTAAATATTTGGGGACTAGGCCAAAAACCCTCAAAAAGACACAAATCTAAAGCTTGGCATCCCAAGCTTGTCCTTAATAAACTGACTAGCAAGTAAAGTGGGAATTGATTCCCCCAAAAACAATCCTTGTGTGGACAAGCCTATGTTTGCAAGGGAATCATCACAATGGTTTCCTTCTCTATATATATGAGAAACCATGAAATTCATACTTAACAAAATAATTCTGTAGCTATACCATTTATTATTTAAAATCCAAGGAACAACATAGTCATTATCAAAAGACAAAACCACTAACCTAGAATTAGTTTTGAACCATAAATTTGTCCAGTGCTTCTGATGAGCCACCTCAATGACTCTCATTGCACCACAAAGCTCTGCATTAAAAGCATTGCCGAGACCAAGATTCTAAGATACACAAAGCAAATAGTATGCATCACAATTTCTGAATATAACTCCACATGCAGAATTGGTGGAAGAGGCTGAACCATCGATATTAGCTTTAACCTAATTGATCAAAGGGGGATGCTAGATAACCTCCTTAATAACTGGAGCTTTTGTAAGGTGGATAAAGATGTTAAATTTCTTTAAATTTTGAAAATCAGTCAATGGTGGGGATGAGGTTAAGCTTGTATTGTCACTAGTCAAAGAATATTACACTGAGGGCTCCAACTTCTATCACATAACTTCTAGATACCCTCAACATCATTGAAATGGAGGTTCATGTTTATTGTTGCAGAAAACTATTTCCATAGACTAATAGCAAATTGACAATCAAAGAAGAGGTGAAAAGTTGTTTCTTCATGTTTCAGACAAAGAATGCAAATAGAAGGGATATTACAACCTCTGTCTCTGATTTTCTCATCAGTATGCATTTTATCTTGCATTATTCTGCAAGCAATTAAAGACTTAGAAGGTGGAATGTCCTTGCACCAAATTGTTTTAGCCCAATGAAGCTTTTGAGTTTGTTGAAATTTTAACATGTAGGCTTCTTTTAATGTGAGGTCCCCTGTTGTTGAACTAGTCCAGACAAGCTTAACAATTTTCTGAACATCAGGTATAGTAACTTGCTCCACATGGTTCTTCAAATTTGGAAAGAGAATTTGCAATTGCCAAGGTATTCTCCACTGGAAGTTTTGAATGAAATCACTTACCCTTGATTGAAGAAGAGATTGAATGTTGGTTGGAATTTGAAACATTTCACAAAGAGGCGGCCCGCCCCAACTATCTATCTAAAAATTGGTATTTTCCCCATCACCTATTAAAACCATTGAGTTCTCTCTGATGACTGAGAACTCATTGTTTACTCCATTCCATAAAGATGAGAAAATGTGATAATTGATGATGCTACCTTCTCTAAAGGTCCTGCTCCTTAAAATTCTTGGCCAAGGCATTTCAGAGTTAGCAAGGTTCCAACAAAGCTTCAAATTAGAAGCTTCACTTAGCCTGATCAAGGACCTAATCCCCACCTTCATCATAAGGTTTGCAAACCTTTTTCCAAGACACTGTAACAAGCTTTATTTTAGATATATCACCACTCCAAATGAAGTTTTTAATGTATTTTTCTAAATTCATGAGAAAAGATACTTGTTCTTTTCAATCTAGGTTCAGCGCTTGCTAGCCTACGTTTCCGTATTGCGTCAATATGTGTGTGTGTGTAAATTAGCATATATTAACCATGACCATCATTTGTAGTTCATGCACGAGTGAAAGAGTTCCTCCTGTCAATCGATAACTTAAAGAAAATGAAATTACAATTGAACAAAGGATACATTATTTTTAAAAGTACTGAAATTGTTACTTGATTTACAACATTAACCGCATCAACTTAATTAGTTAAATTATATTTTGCATCGGCAATAAGGAAATGATAATCTCCATTCTAAGGATTAGAGGTAACTAAAATATTACCATAAACCTTGGGATGGAGATTACATATAACCTACCCAATATTTATTCGTACTCCATCAACGTGGACATTCTACGTGAAAAATATATGCTATCAAATTGATTTCATTATTCTGAATTGGTGTTAAGGAAATGATAATCTGCATTCCAAGGATTAAAGATCACTAAGATAGTACTTTAAAACTCAAGATGCAGATTAGCTAATCCTTACCAATATTTATTCTGACTTCAACATTGAGGAAATCATGCTATCAAATTGATTCATTATTCTGCATTGGTAATAAGGAAAAGATAATCTGCACTCCAAAGCTTAGAAACAATTACGCAACTATTTTCTTTTTATGGTAATTAAGAAATTATTGTTTTAAACCTTAGGATGCAGATTACCCTATCCTCACCCAATATACTCTCACCAAACAAATCCCTACTTCACATTGGTATTAAGAAAAAAGGTAATCTGTATCCCAAGGCTTAGATACAACGCAAATGTTGCTTTAAACCTCAGGATGCAGATTACCCTATGCTCAACCAATTAACACCTACTCCAGTTTTAAGTAGTACTAAGCATATGGCAGTGAAAGAAATAGCATGAGCAAAAAATACAAGGGAAAAGAATGCTTGAAATCTGCATGATCATCGTATGAATTTATATAATGTTCCTCAAATATATTCGATTAAGATTGGTTTAGCCAATCATTCTTTTAAAAATTCTTAGCTTGACTGTCTTTTTGAAAAGAATGTACATCACTTATTCTTGACATATGATATATACAATGCACTTGAATCAGAGCAATCTGTAACAAGAATCATCTCTTTCCGTGCAGATCTTTAGATTTGTCCCAAAATGTTTGCCATATTCTCTATGTTGTATCTTGTTATCTAACCTTTATGCTTTGGCACACAGTGCTATTTTGACAGGTCCCCACCCTTTGTTATATTATGTATATTGATAGTAGTAGTAATCTCCAAAAATTAACAATGCCCATTTATCTTAATAATGCATTTATTTTTGCCCTAGGTATCCTTCAGCCAAAGGTTAGAGACTAATTATTTAATGTAAGCAGATCCGTTTAAGTGTTGACCTCTCCCAACAAATGTTCTTCCATATGCATCGACCAGGTATTTAACTCGTGCAACCGCGTGTTTACAAGAACCAATTTATTTTTATTTTTTTGAATGAAACAAGAACCAATTATCTGGCTGATAAATTCTTTTAATCAAAATAACATTATCAAACTTGTGAGTAATTAAAATATAGTAGTATGTAAAATTTCAGTCACATTCAATAAGTTGGTGTTGTAGAGTGACTCAAAATTAGAGTTTTGAATGTGCCAAAATCGGTGGCCGAAATAGCAAAATCGGGGCCCGATTTGGCTCAGCTTTTGAGCCTTTTCATTCGACGATTTTTCGGCGCCCAATTTGCTAAAATTGGTGTCCGATTTTGTCACCAGAATTAGAAAAAAGTATTTTTATCGGCTTAGATTTGTTCCAATTTTTTTAGGGACGCTTTTACTATAAATATAGTTATTATATCAGATGTAAACCTTGAGAGAGAGTGGGGGGAAAACCAAGGGTTTAGAAGCCAACACTAAAACTAAGATTTGTATTTTCTCTCGACAACAAACACTAGTGTTGTGATTGATTCACATTGGAGAAACACTATTAGGATTGAGTCTCCTGGTCACGGGAAGAGTTGAGACTTTGAGTAGAATTAGGTTAATTCTTGTAGCCTTTTGATATCTCTTTGTAAAGTTACTCATCATTACAGTGGAATGAAGGGCTGCTCTCTCCCCCAGACTAGGCAGTATTGAACGGAACTAGATAAACAAATTTCTTGTGTTCTCTCTTTCTTTCTCTCGTTGTTGTTCAATCGTATCCTTGTGTTTCTAACTGTCACCCATGTTGTTTTGGTTGCTTGATTATTTGCTCCACACATCAAGTATTTTATTTGTGTAATTTTTAACGAATTCATAACAGTTGGCTTACACACAACTTTTTGTCGTTTTTTACATTCAGAATAGATACCTTTAGATGCTAAGCCACAAGGCTGCACAACCACCCTGCAGACCGCTAAAATAATGAGATTATTTAGCTTCATGGAAACACTTCATTCCACATAAAAGAAATTATATACTTTTTTTTTTTTTAGGAAAGATATGTTCTAACTTTTATATTAAAGACTCATATTTCACACGTTATGATTCAAAATCACAATCAAACATGATTTTTGTAAAAATTTATGCTTGAATTTTCAATGGAATATATGACCTCACGCTCTTGGACATGATTTTTGCACGGATGTGGGGATGGATTCCTAGCAGTATCAAGATAAAATAAAGGGTGGGTATAACAATCGAACAACGGAACTGAAAGAAAATTCAATATACTCACTTAGAAAAAATTGAATATAGTCTTTTAAGTTAAAGAAAATTTTCCCTAAAACAAAAAGTTAAAGAAAATTTCTTATGTGTGTCTCGAAAATGGAGTAGGAATGAATATGTGGTCGGTATGTTGAGATAGGTGTGGCATAGTTGGGCCCCGACCATAGTTCAGGTATTCTCTTGGCAGCTTATCTTGTATAGGGTTCACTCTCGCCTTATTCTACCTAAGCGTAGGGTTATAACTGACCCCGTGCGGTGCAAGGTGTGTGTAGGAGGGGGGGTTGAGAAGATCCAATTCCAATCTTGGAAGTGGTTCTTAGGTAAACACCCTAGACACTTCTGGTGCATTTACAAGTTGAAGGTGGTGTCAATCCTTTGTTGGCGCGACGATAGTGTTTAGTAGTTGGGGTAGAGATGGATCTGATTCGTGCTTTGGGAGTTTGGGTGATGCCTGGATTTCAGATGCCTTTTACTAGTGGTGATCATCTCATCATGATTTCTTCTTGAAAATTGATGTATACACATTTGGTAAGGCAGAAAAACATCAGTAAATGAAGAAAACATCCCTCGGCAGTTAACTGCCGAGGAAAAGTGAACCGGCTGCAGTTAACTGCCGAGGAGATTGTTATAAGAACAAAACGTCACAGGAGTTTCCAAAACTCCATTGTTACAGTTTCTACATCCTTAGGTGCGATTTTTGACAAAGTAAAGCCATTCCAAGCCAATTCCAATTGAGATAAGCTAGGAAGATGATTGAATATTATAGCTTGTAATGCCTAATTGATTTGATTTTTTTTTTTATATTTCGCGCGCATTTTGCTACATTTTGCTTGACATTATGATACGTTGAATAAAATCGGGATTTGAATAATTTTGATTTAAGTTGCGTATTGAATAATTTTGATTAAAAATTGTGTATTCGAATATAGACTAATTAAATCTAACGTGAATTCGAATAAAAATTGCATAATGAATAAATAAATTCGAAAAGGGAATGAATAAACTATTGTTCCATTCAAAACAACATGTAATATAAAGAGTCAACTATATATGTTATCACATCAAATTTCCTCCTATAAGACGAGTCATCACATAAAGAATGAGATCTATTCCGTGACAATAATCTTATAGGAAGGAACTCGATATCATAACTTAAAAGTTACTTTACATTACAATACATAAAATTCATAAATATGTCATATCATTACATTACATTACGTTACGATCGGAAATGCACCTGCCAACTACAACAATTATCTTACCTTTTAATGGGGTAAATTCAAACTTGCTAAACAGAAGTAGTCAAGCATTCACCCGACACTTCTATTGTTCCATTCAAAAGATTAAATTTTTGATAGACTTGGTTTAAACGAGGGTATTCAAGTGTCAAAAGAATGAGGTCCATTCCTTGACACTTCAATACCTTCATTTAAACCAGCCTAACAAGAATTTAAACTTTTGAAAGGAACAATGGAAATGCCGAGCGAACGCTTGGGAACTGCCGTTTAACAAGTTTGAATTACCCCATTCAAAGAAAGACAATTATTGTAGTTGAAATGTGCATTTCCCTACCTAATCACGTTCTTCTGACGGAATCAAACTTTTAATGATATTTTCAATTGACCTCACCAACGTTGCACTCATATCGATCCACTAGAACATGGTGTGCTCCCAAAACATGCTCCTCACATGCTCCTCTGAAGTTCTACTTCTCTGTTTGTTATTTTAGGGAAAGTAGGGACTAGGTGTGTTATGTCGACCGAAAATAAATAAATAAACTAAAACTAGTGTTACATGTGTCACATTTTTTGACGAATCAAGAGAACAAGGAAAGCATCAAGGAAAAGCTAAACATATCAACTAGGTTAGCACCCCATAACGTTAGAGGTGTCACATTGTTTAACAATTGTTACAAAAAAACAATAAATAGTTACATTTTTTATAATGTTACAATGACAGTCTTACTAAATCCCATTATTGTAGTAGTGTCCCCAGCAACGATATGTTTGCACTTTTATTGAAATGCTAAATTATTTCTTGCAAAAGTGGTAAACCGGGTTAACATATCAACAAATCCACGAAGACTTGTATGATATTATGACATTAAAAAAGAGGTAAATTAGATAACAGTGGCAAATCAGGTTGGTCGTGGCACGATTTAGTTCAACAATTTGGAGGTTTTGGTTCACATTTTTCCACGGTGTAAAAGTGGTCAAATCATGACATGATTTGTGGATTAGGCGGCTCTACACATCTAAGTTTATTGTTGTGATTTTAAGAATCGAATTCACAAAAACTCCCCTAAATAACAAATTCCCTGCTTATTTAATGAGGGATCTCAAATTAAGATCATAATTCAAAGGCATCTAATGCGACAAGCTATATTCCTAGTAATAAGAGTCCTAATGTGTTTTAGTTTAAATCTAAACTTAGAGAATATTTTCCAATCAAACTCTAAATTACCAATCAAGAAATGAATAGGCAGAACATATCAGACAACAAAATATAATCAGTGCTAGCGTAAATAAGAAAATGAACATATATATACTACTACAAAAGATATTACATCAAAGTTTGGTAAATTAGATTTGTGCTTAATTAGCGAATTTATTGAGGCCAAGAGAAATGGATAAATGATATTATCTTGTAACTTCTTCAATCTTCCATTCATATCAATTTGAATTACACATTTATATTGTAACCAAAAAAAAAAAAGAATTGCACTTTTATTGCAGTTGAATTGCGATGCTTGATATTATTACAATTAAATGCCACTGCTAGAAATTCCCATTTCTTCTGAGGATTTTCCTGCAGTTATCATTTTATAACCGCACGAAAGTCCGTAGCTAGGTAACTATCACTATAGCTGAGGCTTTACTTGCCAAAAAATTTGAGATTATTTATTCTTATACTTTTCCTGCAGATTTACATGCGGTACCTCACACACACATTTCAATGATTCCTTAGGTAATGTCGCAGGTACTTCCATAGAGTTTCCTGTGGATCTTCATATGGATTTCCCTGCGGAATTTCTTGCACGTAGTTGATGTGACATCAGAGTCTCAACATCCAAAATTTTGATGTTGTGGTCTGGATTTCCAAACAGCATGTGATCTATCAATATAAATTTTTTATTTTATTACATCAGAGTCTCAAAACATCCAATATTTTGATGTTTGTGGTCTGGATCCCCAAAATTTCTGCAGGTTTTTTTTTTTTTTTGAAAAACCTTATCCGAGACAGGCTCACTGATGGGATGAAGGTAATGTTATATGGATATGACACATTAATTTTAAAAAGGGCAACCCGCTGCACTAAAGTTTCCGCATACTTGAAAATGGTCCCACCATTTAATGTATTATACACAGTGTTACCGTTCTGTTTTAACACAAGATGTTGTTTCCAGGATACAACACATTAGTTTATTTAAAAAAATAGCTTATTCTTGAATCCCTCGGGGTGGAAGTAGTCCTTTCTCTCCCTTTAACTTAAAAGGTCCTAAACAGATACCAAATAAAAAAAAAAAGATTCTAATAATGAACATTTGCATCTATAATCAATCTATTTAATCACAAAGACACAAAGTTGTTATGCCTAGTTACTATATGCTACAGGAAGAAAAAGAAAGAGATAGCATGCAAACAACAGCTTTGCCTACCGCATAAGTGTTCACAAAGCTTGAAAGTGAAGAGACAAAATAAAAAGAGAGCATAAAAATAGAAACTTTTGTCCAAAAATACCAAAACATATGTTCTTTTCACTTCACTTTATTCTGGAAATCTTGATAAAAACATACTTAGAATCTGATGTCAGCTTTAATTATAAAACAAAATAAAAAGATAAGTACAACAATATATAAAAGGCTTAAAAATCTATGGTCATTCTTTAGGAAAAAATAGGTAATATATACTTATTATATAGTCGAAAAATTAATTTAAGAATTAACTCTCACATCATTCATTAGAAAGAAGGTCATTCAAATGCAGAGTAGTTGGATTCTGTCATAAAATAGCTGATGTTCTGAATTGATAATAATAGAAAAGGTCATTCAAATGTACTTGCTCAAGTAAACAAAATTTCCTTTTAGAACATTGATATTGAATCCACACCTTATTTAGGTTTTCCGTATTTGACTTGTGTGTCATACAAGTTTGAGCTAAACAACAAAAGTGACGGACAATCAAAATGAGCATGAGCTACACAGTGGCTTTATTTCTATAAACTAGTGTTACCTGCTAGCTTTGTCGAATGCCCATCCACGTGTTGTGAAGTGACATTGTTATACTGCAATAAACTGATGAAAAGATTTTGCATTGGCAATAAGGAAAGGATAATCTGCATTCCAAGGATTAAAAACAACTACAATATTGCTCTAAACCTCAGGATGCAGATTATCTAATCCTTACCCAATAATTATACCGACTCCATCAAGAAGACTAAATGCTCTAAAGGAAAATGGAAACCATCATGTTGATTTTTGTTGTGTAGTTTTGGGAGCGGCGGGAGTGGTAATAGGCTATACATTTAGGATCTCTAAGAGACTTTGACACCATATCTTCACCCAATTCACTATGATATTAGGTTTATGTGTTGCATCACTTATATATTAAACATTTTCTTCATTTCCAATTGATGTGAGACTTGATCACTCACATTTGAAACCCAACAATTTGAAAGTTTTGCGCCCGTTGGTGTTAAGGAAGAAATAACCTGCACTCCAAGGCTTAGAAACAATTACGCAGTTGTTATTCTAAACCTCAGGATGCAGATTATGCCATCCAAACCCAAAATATCCTCATTCAATAAGTGTGATTAGTATTGATATACTGAGGGAAATGTAGTTTTAATCCCAAGGACTAGATACAATGCTAGCATTGTTCTAATCCTCACCCAATTTATAAGGTAGAGTCTAAGGGAAGAGAGAGCAAATGGGAGTACAAGAGAGAGCGTGAGAAAATACTAAATGGGAGTTAGGTTTGATTGAGAGTCATCTGCATCATCATAGGAGTTTATATTGTGCTTCATATATATTCGATTAAGATTGGTTTGCCAATCATTTTTTTTAAGATTCTTAACTTGACCACTTTCTTGAAAAGTATATATATATATATATATATATATATATATATATATATATATATATATAGATTACCTGTTCTTGACAAAATGTCGCATTCAATATATTTACTTCAATTTGTCAGAATATATATCAGCAGATGCAGAACCACAAGGAAGCACCACCCTGCAATTAGATTACCTAGCTTCATGGAAACACTTCAATTCATAAAGAATAGATATAAACAAATCTAATACTTTTGGCAGATGTTCTATATGTGAGCAGTGGCGTAGCATGTCCTTGGAATAAAGGTTTGAAACTTTTGAATTTTATTTAATATTTTTTTTTGAAGGAAAAATTTATTTAATAATATATATATATATATATATATTTTTTATTGAATGAATAATAATATATATATATATATATATATATATATATATACACATATTAAAATTGACAATGCACTCAAAAAATTATATACATACTTGACAATTGTTCTCTACGCAATTTAGTCTTCACAATCTCCATACATTAGCAAGGGTTATAAGTTATAAAAGCTTAAACTCTTTCAATTTATCCTTCAGGAGAGAGAGTTAACTTACTTTTTAATATTCATTACGCCCAAAATATGTAATATAATTAGAGGTATGTTTCCTAAAATAATTAGAGGTATGTTCTAAATTATATGTCACTTTATAATATCAAAGAATCAGTAGTGTTTACTTTCCGCCCCTTACTATTTATTACTTTATATTTTTTCAGTTCTTTTAATTTATCTTTTTCATACCATCAATAAAGGATGGTGGTCACTATTTTCCAATTGGTGATTAACTGAAGTGCTATTTCATCCAACGGTTGGAATTGTGATCAGCTCCTTCGATTGGGTGATTTTACTTACAGACAAACTTTCTGCTATGCCGTTCGACTGGCAGGAAGAGTTGTTATTGCCGACAGCTGCACCCTCCAAAGCTGCGCCATCTCTCATGGCACTGCCCTCCACAACGGTTGTTCCAGCACCACAACCACCGCCGCGGTCCTTTGCAGAAGCACTTGTCGCATCACACGGCAAAGCTACCAACGACAATCTGCCACAACCTACAATCCGCGGTGAGACTCTCTCTATTCGTATTACTCAGCCAATTTATGAACAGGGGGTTAATGTGTGTAAGAGAAACTTTCGTGGAAGGTTGGTTCTAAACAAAGGAGATAAACCCTATGCGTCGAAGGAAATTGAAGACAAGCTTCGGAAACAATGGAAGAATGTTGCACCTTGGACATTGCTATCTTTAGGTAGTGGCTTTTATGAATTCTTTTTTGCCATTGAATCTGATTTGCAAATTGTTTGGGCAATGGGAATTGTGAATTTGAAGTCGGGGGTGTTACGTTTATTTGAATGGAAAGTGAATTTTGATATGCATAATCAGAGAAATACACATGCGCAAGTATGGATCTGATTGATGACACTGCCACAAGAATATTGGATGGAACGTACTCTACGTGAAATTGCTAGTGCGGTTGGCACGCCGCTATTTCTGGACAATGCAACCTTGAAAAGACTTTTTGGACATTATGCACAGTCAACATTGATTTTTCCAAAAATATTTTTCACGAAAATCTGATCGAACGGGAAGGTAGTTATTATCGTGTGGAAGTCGTTTATGAACGAATACTGGATTTTTGTTTGCATTGTCAGACACTTAGACATGATGTTACAAATTGTCGTTGGTTGTATCCAAGGAAGGAAGACATGTCTAAAGATAAAGTTGCAAAAGGGATTACGCAGATACCATCCAAGAAACCTCAGTGGGTGCCTTTTAAACAGAACCCCTCTAGTATAGGTTCATCCATTGCATTTGCAGCACATAAACTTACCGAGCCACAAATCAAATCGACTGTTGCTGATGGTTCTACTTTTGCGGCTCAAACACTAGCTCAGACACCCCCCTGCGTGTCTCAGGAGATCCCCCAAGGCTCTTTGCCTTCGCGCCCACTGTTGAGGTTAGCTTCCCCTGATGAGTTGCATGCTGACGTGCTTTCAGATGAAGTGGAACAAGTAAACTCTGAATCGCGGAAGGAGTTGGTGATACCCTAGATTCAGAATGCACCTATGATGCATCCACCCTCAGATGCCCATGATGATGAGCGTTCTTTTACTGTTGATTTGGAGGCCTCTGCTTCTGCTAGGGAGATGTCACAGGCTCAACATGATGTAGCGCACGATGACGTGCAAACCAGTCCCCAAGATGGTCCCCTTGTTGTTAGATCCATCCTTGACAACACCACCACTTTTTTGGAAATGGAGCGCCTTGCTCAAAACACCAATTACACGGTTGAACATTCGGGGACTAATGAGAATGGCGACAGAATTTTGATTGTTTATGAACCACATAGCAATTCGAATGTGCAGCACAACCTGGATCTCTGGATGCGTGTTCGTGAATGTGACAAAGCTAATGCAGATAGACCTTTCACTCTGGTCTTATCTCAGAAACATAAACAACAGGTTAGGAAAAATCTTCAGATTGGTAAGCTACTGCCTTATAAAACCCGCTCTCAGGGAGGATCCACTTCAGGTGATCAATGAATTTTCTTTAGTGGAATGACTCGACGAGTGCTTTGATGCTCTTTAAAAACCGGCCATTGGTTCCGGTTGAGAAGAAAACTGTTTCGCTAATTTACTTGCTAACATGGGTCATTCAATACAAGGCACAACTTGGTTCTCGGTGTTGCCTCAAACTCTTCAGACTGACTTCTTTTTGGAGTGGGTTCCCTCGCTCTCGGTTCCCGTAGTCAGGTGTTTCCTTTTTTTTTTTTTTTTCTGTTCCTTTTTTTCTGTTTCTTTTTTGTTTATTGAGGGTTTTGGCTAGTCCCCCCTCTTGTCTTTTTTCCCCTTTTTTTTTAATAAAATTTTCTCTGAGATTGGCGGTATAGGATGGGGGTTCTGCAGGGTGCCAACCTAGTTGGGATGTCGTTGCTTCCCCTTGATGCCTATCCAATCTCCTGACTTAAAAAAAAAAAAATTGTAAAACAACTCAAAATTACTTTATTCTATATAAATTTAACTACATTTCTTAATCCATATGAAATTGTTAGGTTATAATTTCGAACGGAGGAAAGTAAGATATATTGGCTTTATCATCACAAGGTGACATGATTATGAATCATAAATATATTTATGAAGAGGGGGAGCAAAATGTATCAAAATAAATATGCATGCATATTCTTTTCACGTTTGGTTTTAATCAGGGAATCGGGATGAATTAAAGACCAAGCATGAGAAACGAATCATTCGATCAACAATACCACAATCCTTTTCATGTCATTGCACTTTCGGTCACTATATCTTACGCAAGTGGCAACAATTTACATACTACAACTCACGACTGCATATAGCATATAATATATGTGTCTGAATTGAAGGCATATCATTTGTTGTTCGTGCATGTACTTGAGGACCATATATACAAATTCTATTCTTTATGAAGTTGATTTAAATAGCATAGTATTCCATTTTGTTAAGGATAAGCAAGCAATCATAACATTGATCATAAAATAAAGTCGGTATATCAATTTACAGGTTTCCACAATAAGAAAGTATATTCTCTTGCTTCACTTATGTTTATTATTTTGACAAAAAATGAATTCTATTAAGGAGTTAAATTAACTGAAATAAATGAGGCAATTCAAAGAAACAATCATCAATCCAAATCAAGTCTATGGAATTTAATGCAAATCTATCTAAATGATGAGCGGAAACATTAACAAGCTAAGGTGCTTAACAAGGTACTAAATGCTAATCAACAATCACCAAATCCAAATAGGAGAAGTCATTGGATTTTGCCTTCAAAGATAACATGTTTAAATCCAATTTCAAAGGAAACATGGAAAGCTAATCTCAAACTCATGGCTTCTGCGACATCATCAGAATCAATCTCCTTCAAAGATAACACATAGGCGTTGACTGTGTCAAAATTAGTTCTGTTGTTGCAAAATGGCTAAAATATAGGGGACTAAATTTGTCATTGTTTTCACGGGTTAAAATCACAACATTGGAAAAGATAGAGGGCCAACCTATCTTTAACCAAAAATTCACTTTAATATATATATATATATATATATATATATATATAAATTTTATACGTGAAAAATAAATAAACAAAAGAATCTTTCAAAAAAAAAAAATAAACAAAAGAAATTGAATTTATTTACAATAATTTTATTAACATAGAACAATAGATCAAAAATAGTACAAACCCTAATCAAATTTGCAGTTGTTTAGTTGAAATTAATCAACAATCCAAGCAACAATGCCAAAAACTTGATGATCAGTTTAGAAAATGTATTAAATTATCGTCAAGTAGAAAAAGCCATAAAATTTCATATTCACAGGTATTGTGAAATTCCGACTTAACGATTACGAGAATGATTAGGATGAGTAAGTAGGGGTGTTACTGAGAAATAACTGAGTCTCTAAATGAAATTAAACAGATAAAACAACATTATGTGATGTTGAATTTCCTTCTCTTGGTATATAACATCCTTCTCCCTTAACGACACACTCTATTGTCTTATGTGAGTCTGTAACTTTTGAAGGTTTAAATGAGCTTTATCCACAAAAGCGGTGATAGAATATGTCTAAAAATATTATATATTAAGTAATTAAAATTAGGTCAATCGCCAAAGCTATGGTTAGTATTCATTGAGATCTAGGCTTGTTTGTGAACATTGGTAAATGCATAAAAAAAATTAAGAAAATATCATGATCGAATAAAACTAAGCATTGCAATTGTATTCAAAGGAAACTCAACATATAGTTTAAATAGTTACAGAGAAGCTTAACATAGGAAATTAGCTACTCAGGTTATCTACACTTACACAAATGAATATGTAAAAGAATACATGAACTATGATCATCGTATGATGATTTCGTGACTCTGGGATGCTTCCGATTGCTAGTAATCCTTCTAAATCACGATTTTGCTCGTTTCTGATCATTAGAGTGTGTCTTTCGAATGAGTCAGAGCCTACATATATAGGAAAGCATTACTGGTATTTCTGGAAGAGTTTATGCCTGACACGCGTTGTCTTGTGTGCATCACACATGAGGTAGTAGTTGTGCCTTTGACCTTCCTTCTTGGTTGCGCAACATGCAACTGATCATAGCATGCTTTGCCCATGAGGCAGTAGCTTTCCCATTTTTGCACGGTGAAACATTCGTGGTGACTACACCCCAAGAAAACAATTGATAATGGTAAATAGCATAGCACGACCACACAGTTGTCTGGTTTGGATGATTTGATATGGTTTCTGGCCTTGTTTTCATAAGTTATCTTACATGCCGATCCATCAATTTATTTACAAAAACTCAAGTAAAACATATAAAGAATTTCTAGAATTACTCAAAATTGACTCCAAAAGAATGCCAAAATTACTATATGTATGATTGTCATCAAATCTCCAAGATCCCTTCAACAAGGGAAATTCACGCACCACATACAAAATTAGCAGGGCAGATGCTTGACACTTCATGCCACATCGTTGGCTAACATGATTAGTTTTTTTTTTCTTCGTCTATAAATAACTAGTTTTTGCATTGTAATTGGACATATTCAATCAATTAAACAAATATGTTTTTCATTTTATTAGTCAGTCTTTATATATATATATATATATATATTTTGCATTTGTTATGTAGCTTAAAAAACCCAAAAATAACCATACCTAATGCTCTACTGAAGAAGTTAGAAAACCTACAACTGAGTGGTAGAGTTCCTCCCTTAACGTCAATCACTTGATGAAAAGAGAATTACAATTAAAGAAAGGATACACTAGCTATTTAAAAAATAGCAAAAATCGTACCAACAATACAACATTAACCGCATCAAATTAGTTAATTTATATTATGCATTGACGATAAGGATATGATTATTTGCATTCCAAGGATTAGAGATCACTAAAATATCACTCTAAATTAAACCTCAGGATGCACATTTGCTAACCCTTACTCAATATTTATTCTGACTCCATCATATGAGGAGGACATCGTGTATGGAAATAGAAGCTATCAAATTGATTTCATTATTCTGCATTGGTGATAAGGAAAAGATAATCTGCACTTCAAGGTTTAGAAACAATTATGCAACTATTGTTTATGTTTTTTATTTTTTTTGGGACATTACGCAACTATTGTTCGAAACCTCAGGATGCAGATTATTCTATCCTCACCCAATATATTCTCATATAACAAGTCCTTATTTCGCATTGGTATAAGAAAAAGGTAATCTGTATCCCAAGGATTAGATACAACACAAATGTTGCTATAAACCTCAGGATGCAGATTACCCTATCCTGAACCAATTAACACCGACTCCAATTGCAAAGAAAATGAGAGTGGAAGAAATAGCATGAGCAAATAATCCAATGGAAGAATGCTTGAAATTTGCGCGATCATCATGCGAATTTATATAATGTTCCTCATATATATTCGAATAAGATTGGCTTAGCCAATCATTCTTTTAATGATTCTTAGCTTGACTGTTTTGTTGAAAAGAATCTACATCACTTATTCTTGACATGTGATATACAATGCACTTGAATCAGAGCAATCTGTAACAAATTAGATTTGTCCCAAAATGTTTGCCATATTCTCTATGTTGCATCTTGTTATCTAACTTTTATGTTTTGGCACACAATGCTACTTTTGACAGCTCCCCATCCTTTTCCTCACATATTTGCATGCCGCTTCACCCCTAGTTATATGTATGTTGATAGTAGTAGGTAATTTCCTAAAATTAACAATGCATTTCTTTTATTCCCAAGGTTTCTCTCAGCCGAAAGTTAGAGAGTAATTCTGCAATGTATGGAGATACATTTAAATTATTGACCTCTCCCAATATGCACGAACCAGGTATTGAACCCGTGACCGTATGTTTATAGGACCCAATTATCTGGCAACTTTGCCACACTATGTTGATAATTTCTTTTAATCAAATTCACATTTGCAAACTTGTGAGTAAATAAAGTATAGCAGTATATAAAATTTCTGTCACATTCAATATGTGGGCTTAAACAGAACTTTCTGTCTTTTTTTACATTCAGAATAGATACCATTAGATGCAGAGCCACAAGGCTGCACCACCCAGCAACCCACTACAATAATGAGATATGCAAGCTTCAAGGAAACACTTCATTCCACATAGAAAGATGTTCTATACTTGAGGACCATTGAGAGTGTTATTCTTGAAGTTAATTTGAAAGCTAGGTATAGAATATCTCAATTTGTTTAGGAGGACCATTTTATTCTCATTACTAATTTACAATTACAACAAAATAAAAATAAATTGATGTTCATTAGCTAATATATCATATATTACGTAATAATTTAATTGTAACAAATTCATATGGAAAATTGCTTCAGCTATAATGCGCTATTTTTTTCCAGATAGGAAGAAATACATTATATTATGTAACAACCTAAAATCTCAATTGTTATTTCTCATGTAGTTTTAGAAAGAGTGCTAGTTTTTCCTTCATCGTACGAGAAAAATAACATACAATCTGAATCTCAAAGGACCTAAACCATGTAAATACATTGAGGGGTCTAGTGTGGGACATCAAAGACCCTAATTACATTGAGTCAGAAAATATAATTTTTTCTTTATGAAATCTCAAATAACCATAAACTTTTTTTTATGTGAACTGGATGTTCTCTGCGTCAAGTTGCAAATACTAATATATCGAGTCGAGTAGAACCGCAATGGGTGCGAAACTCTCCCTCATGAAGTTTCTATCGACGTGAATGAAAAAAAAAAATTATATAAAAATATCATATTGCACACGCTATGATTGGAAATCACAAATTACACATGATTTGTGTAAAGTTTAATGTTGGACTTCTCAATGGAACATATGACCTCACACTCTGAAAGTGATAGAGCTTGTGAACGGATGTGGTGGGCCTGGATCCCTTGCAGTATCAAGATAAAATGAAGGGTGTGTAGAAAAATCGAACAAGTACATTCATCTTAAGTTAGAGAAATGATATTTTAAAACTGAAGTTTGACAAGAAATTATATGGTTAATCTTGTTGAAATAAGTGGCTAATTATATACCGTTATAGTTTTTTTTGAAATAATATATACCGTTATAGTTAAGGCAAATTCTATGGTACACTCAATAATTTGAGTGTATTGGTACATCAAATTCTTAAATTAATAGTTAAATGAGTTATTTTTTGTAGGAAAAAATTATTTTCTATCACCTATAATTAAAATAGTTAAATCTTATTTACCAAAAACGTCAACGAAATAAAATTTAATTTTTCTAAATTTTTATTACTCATAATAGAGAATTTTGATTATTTTTTACAATAAAATGTAAAAAAATTAGTATGATTTTTATAAAAAATGAAATGATGTTTTTTTCTTATAAAATGATATTTTCTAAAATATAAATGTCAACAAACACCTATTTTCTTTTTAAAAATGATAGTTAATTTATAAAAAATTTAAGCGAGAGTATCGGTACACCTTAATTTACGAGTGTATCATAGAAGCTCCCTATAGTTAATGAGTATAACAAAATATCGCTACTCGGTAACCATTGATAGAAACCAATTAATCACAATTTTAAACGTGTCATTAACCACAATTTTTCATTAAATATTAGAATACATTTCGTGGTTAATAAATATCATGGATATTTTCCCTAAAAAAAAAAGATCATGTATATTTTTTTTTTCAACAAATTTCTATTTTTTTGCGCACCCTCTCTCATAAAAAACAATTGTCAATTTTTTTAAATATTGTGCACATCTTTTTAATTATTTTAAATCAATATAAAAATTATATATATATTGATGAAACTTCTTCTTCATTGTCATCTTATTCTTGTATCTTATCAAATGAGTCTTCAACTATTGCTCCATCTTCATCTCTCATCCGCAAATAGAAGGGATATTACAACCTCTGTCTCTGATTTTCTCATCAGTATGCATTTTATCTTGCATTATTCTGCAAGCAATTAAAGACTTAGAAGGTGGAATGTCCTTGCACCAAATTGTTTTAGCCCAATGAAGCTTTTGAGTTTGTTGAAATTTTAACATGTAGGCTTCTTTTAATGTGAGGTCCCCTGTTGTTGAACTAGTCCAGACAAGCTTAACATTTTTCTGAACATCAGGTATAGTAACTTGCTCCACATGGTTCTTCAAATTTGGAAAGAGAATTTGCAATTGCCAAGGTATTCTCCACTGGAAGTTTTGAATGAAATCACTTACCCTTGATTGAAGAAGAGATTGAATGTTGGTTGGAATTTGAAACATTTCACAAAGAGGCGGCCCGCCCCAACTATCTGTCTAAAAATTGGTATTTTCCCCATCACCTATTAAAACCATTGAGTTCTCTCTGATGACTGAGAACTCATTGTTTACTCCACTCCATAAAGATGAGAAAATGTGATAATTGATGATGCTACCTTCTCTAAAGGTCCTGCTCCTTAAAATTCTTGGCCAAGGCATTTCAGAGTTAGCAAGGTTCCAACAAAGCTTCAAATTAGAAGCTTCACTTAGCCTGATCAAGGACCTAATCCCCACCTTCATCATAAGGTTTGCAAACCTTTTTCCAAGACACTGTAACAAGCTTTCTTTTAGATATATCACCACTCCAAATAAAGTTTTTAATGTATTTTTCTAAATTCATGAGCAAAGACGCTTGTCCTAACGATTGCATTTTGTTTCGAAATGAATACGCATCGTTAAATGAGTGTCCGAAATGTAATGTCTCTCGATATAAGAAACAATTTATTTCTGCGAAAGTCGTATGGTATCTTCCTATAATACCGAGATTCAGGCGCATGTTTAGTAGTGAAGTTGATGCAAAACATTTGACATGGCACAAATATGATAGAATTAGAGATGGGAAGTTTCGACACCCTGCAGATTCGCCACAGTGGGCTAAAATTGATCATGATTATCCTGATTTTGGGAAAGAAGCAAGAAATCTACGCTTGGCACTGTCTACTGATGGAATGAACCCACATGGTTTTCAAAGTATCCCATACACCGTATGGCCTGTGATTTTGGTGATTTATAACTTGCCTCCATGGCTATGTATGAAGCGTAAGTTCATGATGTTGTCTATGTTAATTTCTGGGCGCAATCAACCAGGGAATGATATAGACGTGTACTTGGCACCTTTAATTGATGATTTGAAGCATTTGTGGGAGACAGGAGTGGAGGTTTATGATGGATATAAGAAAGAAAACTTTAATTTGAGGGCGATGTTGTTTGGCACCATTAATGATTTCCCAGCATATGGCAATCTATCAGGATATAGTGTTAAAGGTCAGAAAGCGTGTCCTATTTGTGAAGAGGAAACTGATACGCTGCGGTTGGATAATTGTCAGAAGAATATCTTTCTTGGTCATCGTAGATTCTTGCCTTCTAATCATCGCTATCGTGGGTGGAGAAAAGCATTCAATGGAAAACCAGAAAAAGGTGTAGCTCCAGTTGCATTGACGGGTGATCAACTATTTGAAAAGGTGAAGGATATGAGCAATAAATTTGGCAAACCTTTTGCAAAAGATCTTGTTAAAAGCGGGTGGAAGAAGAAGTCAATTTTCTTTGAACTCCCATATTGGAAGTCATTGTATGTAAGACATTTCCTTGATGTGATGCATATTGAAAAAAACGTATTTGATAGCATTATTGGTACGCTACTAAATGTACTTGGAAAGTCGAAGGATGGCATTAATGCGAGGTTGGACTTAATCGATATGGGAATTAGAACTGAATTGGCACCCGTAAAAGACGGAAAGCGCACATTTTTACCACCTGCGGCTCATACTTTATCAAGAAAGGAGAAAAAAGTATTGTGTCAATTTCTTCATGAAGTTAAAGTTCCAGAAGGGTACTCATCAAACATTAGTAATTTGGTATCTATGAAAGACCTCAAGTTAAGGGGTTTGAAGTCTCATGATTGCCATGTTTTGATGGAACACATGTTACCAATAGCTATACGTTCCATTTTGCCTGAAAACGTTAGAAGTGCAATCACTAAACTTTGTTTTTTCTTCAGGGCGATTTGTAGTAAAGTGATCAATCCTGAGAGCCTACAAACATTGCAAAGAGAAATTAGTATTACTTTGTGTGAGCTTGAGATGTATTTCCCACCCTCATTTTTTGACATTATGGTTCATCTAACTATTCATCTAGTGAAAGAGATACAAATGTGTGGACCGGCTTATATGAGATGGATGTACCCAACTGAGCGTTATATGAAAATATTAAAAGGCTATGTGAAAAATCGAAGTCGGCCAGAGGGTTGTATTGTTGAACGGTACATCGTTGAAGAAGCTATTGAATTTCACACTGAATATTTGTCCAACGTTGAATCCATTGGACTTACTAATACGTCTCATACGTTAGAAAGAATAACTGGAAAAGGGTTAGTTGGAAAAAAACTAGTGACGATATCGAAGACTGAATTGGAGCAAGTACAATTGTATATTTTTCACAATGATGATGAGGTTGAGCCGTATGTTAAAAAACACAAGGATGTTCTGAATACTTTGAACCCAAATAGAAGTGAAAATTGGATAGCACGGGAACACAATCGAGTTTTTGTAACATGGTTTAAAAATCATATTTATTCGAAGTTGTCTGAAGATCCTGCTTCAGTTTCAGAACGATTGACATTGTTAGCACGTGGTCCAAATTCACATGTCTATTCTTACACTGGATATGCAATTAACGGCTACACATTTTATACCAAAGAACAAGATGATAAAAGCACTATGCAAAATAGTGGTGTCACCCTAGTAGCTGAATCGATGCACATCTCAAGTGCCGAGGAGACAAACCCGGCATACACAAATCTATCATATTTTGGGGTTATCAAGTGCATTCGGGAGTTCGATTACACAATGTTTCGAGTTCCTGTGTTTGGGTGTACGTGGGTTGATAATAAAAGTGGTGTTCGGAATGATGAGCCAGGTTTTTTGAAGGTGGATCTTAATAGAGTGGGGTACGAAGATGAGCCTTTCATTTTAGCGTCACAAGCTAAACAAGTGTTCTATGTCACTGATCCCGCTAATGTAAAATGGTCCATGGTACTTTTGACCAACAAAGTTAGAGATGATAACAATACCAATTAAGATGATGAGGAAGTTGAGGATGATCCTTTCTTAGCAAATCCACGATCACCTGAAACTGGTCCTACTATAGACGATGATTTGTATGTTAGAGATGATCATGCTGAGGGAATTTCCATCGATCCATCATTCCATGTAGTCAAGCAAAAAAAAAACGTATTGCCACAAAAAAAAGAAAGAGATCTAAAAACTCTTAAGTTCTACATTTGTTGATGGGAAGATAACATTTCTTTATACTCTTCTAATTAGTAGCTTATTTGTGTAATAAAATTCAATGTATTCATTGTTTCTTATTGAATGATCATTAAACCATGATAATTTGTGATTAAATTATATTTTCTTATTGCAGATCAATGGAGTATTATGATGAAGACAAGGACTATGATCCTGACAATGAGGAAAGTGACAATGAGGAAACTGGATCCCATAATGATGGAAACAACTCTATTGAGCGTGAGATCACGCGTGGGATAACTCTTATGAAGAATATCATCCGCGCAAGAGATAAAGGAGTCAAATATGAGGTTGTTCAGCAATTTGTTTAAAATTAAATTATATGTGGTTTCTTTCTTCTAGACATACCTACAGTCGTATTATGAAATTATTAGGTGTCATGGAATCGTCGTAATCAACCAATTGGGAATTACTCCGCACCGTTTGCAAGTTTCGTTGGTGCTGTTGTTCGTAGACACATTCCAATCACTTGTGATCATTGGAACCCCAAAGACAAATCAATGAATCCCCATAAAGAGTTTGTTTTTAAGGACATACAGGTATCAAATAGTAGTTGACGTTTGACTGCATATTAATGCTTTTACTTATACATTTTTTATTTTATTTTGTAGAGTTATTTCCTTAATGTTGATGAATCACGGAAGAAATATGTACTTCAACTTGCTGGAAAGTTACATAGATCTTTTCGATCTTATTTAACAACAAATTATCTTAAAGATGCTGATGGAAATTTTATCGATGCTGATCGTCCAACACTTTACGAAAGCTTGATATCTCCGGAGGAATGGGTGACTTTTAAAGTTAAACGGAATACTGTTGAATTTAAAGTTAGAATAATTTATTGACAAGTGTTTTTTATGATATTATATTATACTGTATATATATATATATATATATATATATTTGAATACCATGTTTTGATAATGCTACTTGTTTGTACAGGAATTGAGTGAAAAAAATAGAAAGAGAGCGTTAAACCCCCAATACCCATACCTCAGGGGGCGTATGGGATATGCACGCTTAACACAAAAAATAGTGAGTATATCTAATCAAAAACCATACCATGATGTATTAGATTGTAACAATACTTCTAATTGGTATGCATTTTTTGTCATTTTGTAGCTAGAAGAGACTAAATCTAATGAAGAAGACATTGATGAATGTTTAAGGTGGAGGGAAGGGCGTGTGAAGAAGGATGGAACGGTTGATGAAAGTGTCCAGAAAGTATATGAAGAATGTGTAAGTATTATTTTTGTTTCATTTGATTCTGAAAATTTATTGTTACTTCATATAAAACTTGTGAAATTTTTTATGACGATCTTATTTTTTCCATACTACCATATATTATTCCAGGTGACTCTATCTCAATCTTCTCAAACTTCTAGCTGTAGGGACATACTTAGCAAAGCATTAAATGTCCGTGAGTATTCTGGTCGTGTAAGGGGTATGGGGTTAGGGGTCACTCAAACAGTTCTTAATAAAGGTCAAAAGAAAAGTGAAAAAAATCCCACTACTAGAGAATTATTGGCCATTATTCAAAACCTATCATTTGACCTTGATCAATTGAAAAAGGAAAGGGGAAAAGATATCTCAAGAAGTCAACAGGATATGCATATCCCTAGTGACAAAGATAGTACCAACATTGATGTTTTGAAGAACATTCCTGAGGTATTTAATTTAATTACTTGTATATATTTCATGTAGTAATTTGCTAATTATATTTTTTAATAGCTTTATGTTGATTATTGGTTTAGGGTATATCACCTTGTTCATTGTACTTGTTGTCTCCTACTTATCGCATAGTCGCTAAGGGAATGGTACACAACATCTTGGGAGATAAACTTCACCATAAGCCACTCCCTGATGGCTATTTGAAAGTATCAATTGATATTGCTTTAGAACAGGATGCAGAGTTGCCCATACCTGATGATGTTGCTGATATAAGGTTGGTTAGAGATGCAATAGGAACATATGTGGCATGGCAAAGAAACCTCATTTCCCTTAATCTTGAGGTAAAGTAAATTTCTCTTGCTTTCATTTAGCAAAGTCGTACATCATACATGGTTTGTACCTCAAAAAGAATTTTAATTAGTAACTAACTAGTCTCATTTATAGTTTGTACTGATAAGTATAGGATTGATCTTTCAAGAGAAACAATAGTTTGTGATTCTTTGAAATGAGGGCATAATTTATACTTCTAAGAAGTTGTGATACCGTGTCTAATCAAAGATAGCCTTTATTTCTCCACTCATAAAATAAATTGATCACTAACTGAATCAATTTCACATAAATTCCTGCAACATATAAAGGCAATGATAATGACGGGATTAGGAGGGGTGACGAGTCAGTCACATCAAAAAAACAGGTATATTGATATACATAAGAAATGTTCATCATCTTAATATTCAATCATTTGTTAATCATTAACTAAATTTACTATGCAATTAATATTTTAGATTCAAACACAAAAATTGCATGAAGGCACTAAAATCATGAAGGATAAACCAAGAAATATGTCTCGAGCACAAAAGTTGAAAGAAGTCACTAATAAGGGTGGACATAGCAATATTCCAATCACAAAACAAAAACAAGATATTGCAAAAACCAAACAGCAAAAGCCTAACTCTACAAAGTGTCGTCCATCATGGGTGTCAGCTCTTAAATCATTGGTGGCAGTGCAAATGGAAAACTTAGATACGCGTCAGATAACTATGGAGGAAGGTATTTTTGGTGAAGAACAATATAACGAAGAGATTACCAAAGAACAAATGTATGAGTTTTTCGAAAATACAGAAATAGGTGTCTCTGTTGTCTGCGTATATATCAGGTATTCTGAATAACTTTAAATTGACCGAACAAATTATTTTATTTGTATAACATTTAATAGTATCTAATATTACATTTTCATTCTAGGTACTTGTATGAAAAGTTTGTGCGCGACACTAATTTCCCAAGGAAATTCTCCTTCTTATCTCCCCATCGAATATCCTTGGTGTTAATTGAAGCAGAACAAGAATTGGTCAAAGCATACATGATTGAGGAATTCTTGAAATATAAAGATGAGCGCAAGTTATTTATTCTACCATTTTATAACATAAGCCTGTGTAAGATTTCCTTGAAACTTTGTTTTTGATTTTTTTTTTCTCACTTTTTACCATCGTTTATTGAAGATTTTCTAATTAACTTTGACATTTGTGTAGTGGACATTGGGTGTTGTTTGTCATTGATCCTATATCGGAAATCATATATTATTTAGATCCATTACTCAATGACTATATGAATTACCCAAAAATGAAGAGCATGTTTGACACGTAAGTGTGTATATATATATATTTCTGGTCAGTTGTTGTATATGAAAACTATATATATATATATATATTTATGGTTAGTTGTATGTAATCTAAGTTTTCATTTATATTTTGTAGAGTTCTAAAGGTATTTCGCTCTGCAAGGGACGCTCAAGTATCAAAGAATAAATTTAACAACATATCATGGGTCCGAGTACAGGTTTAATAATACAACATAACAACCTTAAACAATCAGTGTATGAATATAATATAAATAATTTTATTTATACAAACTTATTTTATTTTTTGTAGTGTCCTCGCCAAGAAAATGTTATAGATTGCGGATACTTTGTGATGAGGTTTATGAAAGAGATTCTCATTTCAAAACTAAATGAGATTCCAAAGCTGGTATGTTATTTTTATATTAAAGTATAATATTTGTATATAATTAAGTTTATTAAGTAACATAGTTATTTTTTGTTATAATATATGCAGTACATTGATGGTTTCAAGTGTGTGACATACTCAAAAGATAAACTAAGAGAAATTCAAGAAGAATGGTGTCAGTTCATGATCAACCTTTTGGTTATATGATATTTTTATGATAAGGTGAGTTTCATATGTTTCTAAATATATTTTCTAAAAGTGGTAGTGTTTTTAATTTATAATCTTGTTTTAATTTGTACTATGATCAGTAGTACTTTGAATTTGTCTATAGTTACTTATTGCTTAATGGTGTTTTCTGCTATATATATGCAGGTGGTGGAGAGTGAACGAAATTTAAAAATGAATAATGATTTGTCTGCTTGTTTTGGATAAAAATGTTGAGACGACCAAGAAGATAGATGAAGACTGCATGCTACCATAGAAGATTTTGATCTTTATGTTAACTAATTAGTTGTAACTTAGAGATATCCATGTTACCATATTAGTGGCTATATATACATTTCTGACTTTTATGCTATATATATACATACATTTTTGATGATATGTTTAAGTTTTATTTGATAATTTTAATGTGCCAAAAATATATATACTTCCCTTAGAAAAATTATATATATATTCTACTTTAAATTAATAAAAAACGCTATCTGTAAAAAAAAAAATCTGACAAAAAAAAAAAAAGAAATTAAAATCTTTTCTAGCGCTTTTTTCATGCATAAAGCGCTATCTAAACCTAGTGTTACATAGCGTTTTAAAACAAAAACGCTATTTTTAAGTAGTGCTTGCGTTATATTAAACGTCTTTTAGATGGCGTTTATTATTGAAAGCGCTATCTAAGGAGAATCTTTGCTAGCGCTTTTTGACAAAAAGCGCTATATAAACACTGAATTAGATAGCGCTTTTTACAGAAAAAAAGCGCTATATTACTTTTACCAGCGCCACTTACAGTAGCGCTTTCAAAGTGCTAGCTAAAGCCAAAAATAAGCGCTATATAAGCCCATTTTTGTAGTAGTGTACGTTTCCGTATTGCGTCAATATGTGTGTGTGTGTGTGTGTGTAAATTAGCATATATTAACCATGACCATCATTTGTAGTTCGTGCACGCATGGGCTGTACTTGAGGACCATATATACGAATGCTATTATGCATGAAGTTGATTTAAAAGGCATAGTATTCCATTTTGTTAAGGATAAGCAAAAATGGGTCTGTAACTTTTGCATGCTTGAATAAACGTCAAGCTCTTGTTTCAAAAATGGTAATAAAATATGTCTAACATTATTAAAAATTGAACGATTAAAATTTGGTTAAGCTCTAAAGCTATGATTAATAGTCTTTGAGATCTATCAGTTTATGAACATACGTAAATATATAAACATTATTAAGAATAAATTATTATTATCCAATAAAACTAAGCATTGCAATTGTATTATAAGGAAACTTAACTAATTACATGGTTCAAGTAGTTATAAAGAAGGACAACTAAATGACCTAACCTAGGAAATTAGCTACTCACACCATCTAAACATAAAAAAAAAAAAAAAATATGTTAAAGAATACATAAGCTAGAATTATTGTATGATGATTCCTCGCCTTTGAAATGCTTCCAGCTGGTAACTTTTGTAACCCTTTGTTTCGCATGTTTCGGATTGTCAAAGCATGTTTTTTCAATAATTATAGGTAAAGTTTCAAATAACTTAGTATTAGTTTGTGCCTGACAAGAAGATCCCAGTGTGCGTAGCGCTTGAGGTAGAATTGTACATTTTATCATCCATCTTGGAAGTGTGACGCATAACTCATAGCACATATCGATCGTGAGGAAGTGACTGTCCCTTCATCTTCTCTTTATCTCAAGTCCCATTTTTCCTCATCCAAACATGCATGGGGTAATACCACAAGAATTCATTTGATAATCTTTTATAAAGCATAACACGACCACAAAGTTGTCTGGTTTGTGTGATTTGACATGGTTCAAGGTCTTGTGCTTATGAATTCTCTTATATATGCTCATCCAACGATTTATTTACAAAAACTCAACTAAAATGAATGAAAACTTGCTAGAATGACTCTAAATTGACTCCTAATCATTGCCAAAAACACTATATGATTGTGTGTTATCAAGGCTCCAAAATGCCCACAACAAGGGAAATTCACGCGGTAATTGCAAAATTAGTGGGGCAGAGCCTTGACATTGTAGGCCACATCATTGGATAATAGGAATAGTTTTTGCTATGAATACTCAGTATTTAGATTGTAATTAGACACATTTGGTCAATCAAACAATCTTATTTCACATTTTTATCTCTTTTTTTTAGTTTGCATCTACATAATTTTATGCATTATTTAATGTAGCTTAAAAAACCCAAAAATAACGGTATCGTACAGTCCACTGGAGAAGTTACGAAACCCATAACGGAGTGAAAGAGTTCCTCCTGTCAATCGATCACTTAAAGAAAATGAAATTACAATTGAACAAAGGATACATTATTTCTAAAAGTACTGAAATTGTTACTTGATTTACAACATTAACCGCATCAACTTAATTAGTTAAATTATATTTTGCATCGGCAATAAGGAAATGATAATCTCCATTCTAAGGATTAGAGGTAACTAAAATATTACCCTAAACCTCGGGATGGAGATTACATATAACCTACCCAATATTTATTCGTACTCCATCAACGTGGACATTCTACGTGAAAAATATATGCTATCAAATTGATTTCATTATTTTGAATTGGTGTTAAGGAAATGATAATCTGCATTCCAAGGATTAAAGATCACTAAGATAGTACTTTAAACCTCAGGATGCAGATTAGCTAATCTTTACCCAATATTTATTCTGACTTCAACATTGAGGAAATCATGCTATCAAATTGATTCATTATTCTGCATTGGTGATAAGGAAAAGATAATCTGCACTCCAAAGCTTAGAAACAATTACGCAACTATTTTCTTTTTATGGTAATTAAGCAATTATTGTTTTAAACCTTAGGATGCAGATTACCCTATCCTCACCTAATATACTCTCACCAAACAAATCCCTACTTCACATTGGTATTAAGAAAAAAGGTAATTTGTATCCCAAGGCTTAGATACAACGCAAACGTTGCTTTAAACCTCAGGATGCAGATTACTCTATGCTCAACCAATTAACAACTACTCCAGTTTTAAGTAGTACTAAGCATATGGCAGTGAAAGAAATAGCATGAGCAAAAAATACAAGGGAAAAGAATGCTTGAAATCTGCATGATCATCGTATGAATTTATATAATGTTCCTCAAATATATTCGATTAAGATTGGTTTAGCCAATCATTCTTTTAAAAATTCTTAGCTTGACTGTCTTTTTGAAAAGAATGTACATCACTTATTCTTGACATATGATATATACAATTCACTTGAATCAGAGCAATCTGTAACAAGAATCATCTCCATCCGTGCAGATCTTTAGATTTGTCCCAAAATGTTTGCCATATTCTCTATGTTGTATCTTGTTATCTAACTTTTATGCTTTGGCACACAATGCTATTTTGACAGGTCCCTACCCTTTGTTATATTATGTATGTTGATAGTAGTAGTAATCTCCAAAAATTAACAATGCCCATTCATCTTAATAATGCATTTATTTTTGCCCTAGGTATCCTTCAGCCAAAGGTTAGAGACTAATTATTTAATGTAAGCAGATCCGTTTAAGTGTTGACCTCTACCAACAAATGTTCTTCCATATACACCGACCAGGTATTTAACTCGTGCAACCGCGTGTTTACAAGAACCAATTTATTTTTATTTTTTTGAATGAAACAAGAACCAATTATCTGGCTGATAAATTCTTTTAATCAAAATAACATTATCAAACTTGTGAGTAATTAAAATATAGTAGTATGTAAAATTTCAGTCACATTCAATAAGTTGGTGTTGTAGTGTGACTCAAAATTAGAGTTTTGAATGTGCCAAAATCGGCGGCCGAAATAGCAAAATCGGGGCCCGATTTGGCTCAGCTTTTGAGCCTTTTCATTCGACGATTTTCGGCGCCCAATTTGCTAAAATTGGTGTCCGATTTTGTCGCCAGAATAAGAAAAAGGTATTTTTACGGGCTTAGATTTGTTCCAATTTTTTTAGGGATGCTTTTACTATAAATATAGATATTATATCAGATGTAAACCTTGAGAGAGAGTGGGGGCAAAACCAAGGGTTTAGAAGCCAACACTAAAACTAAGATTTGTATTTTCTCTCGACAACAAACACTAGTGTTGTGATTGATTCACATTGGAGAAACACTATTAGGATTGAGTCTCCTGGTCACGGGAAGAGATTGAGACTTTGAGTAGAATTAGGTTAATTCTTGTAGCCTTTTGATATCTCTTTGTAAAGTTACTCATCATTACAGTGGAATGAAGGGCTGCTCTCTCCCCCAGACTAGGCAGTATTGGACGGAACTGGATAAACAAATTTTTTGTGTTCTCTCTTTCTTTCTCTTGTTGTTGTTCAATCTTTTCCTCGTGTTTCTAACCGTCACCCATGTTGTTTTGGTTGCTTGATTATTTGCTCCACACATCAAGTATTTTATTTGTGTGATTTTTATCGAATTCATAACAGTTGGCTTACACAACTTTTTGTCGTTTTTTACATTCAGAATAGATACCTTTAGATGCTAAGCCACAAGGCTGCACAACCACCCTGCAGACCACTAAAATAATGAGATTATTTAGCTTCATGGAAACACTTCATTCCACATAAAAGAAATTATATACTTTTTTTTTTTAGGAAAGATATGTTCTAACTTGAGGACGATTGAGAGTGTTATTCTTAAAGTCAATTTGAAAGCAAGGTATAGAATATCTCAATTTGTTTAGGACAACCCCATAAATGTAACCGCACACAGGAGGACCATTTTGTTCTCATTACTAATTTCAATTCACTACAAAATTAAATTAAATTTATGTTGATTAGCTAATATATCATATATTACTTAATACTTTATTTGGAAGAAATGTGGAAAATTTCATCGTCTACAATGCGCTAGATTTTTCCCAGATAGGAAGAAATATGAAAAAAAAAAAACTTAAAATCTCAATTGTTATTTCTCATATAGTTTTAGAAAGAATACAAGTCATCCATTTATCGAATGAGAAAGATAACATACACTATGAATCTCAAAAGACCTAAATCATGAAAAAACAACGAGGCGTCTAGTAAAAATAAAACTTTTATATTAAAAAACTCATATTTCACACGTTATGATTCAAAATCACAATCAAACATGATTTTTGTAAAAATTTATGCTTGAATTTTCAATGGAATATATGACCTCACACTCTTGGACATGATTTTTGCACGGATGTGGGGATGGATTCCTAGCAGTATCAAGATAAAATAAAGGGTGGGTATAAAAATCGACCAACGGAACTGAAAGAAAATTCAATATACTCACTTAGAAAAAATTGAATATAGTCTTTTAAGTTAAAGAAAATTTTCCCTAAAAGAAAAAGTTAAAGAAAATTTCTTATGTGTGTCTCGAAAATGGAGTAGGAATGAATATGTGGTCGGTATGTTGAGATAGGTGTGGCATAGTTGGGCCCCGACCAAAGTTCAGGTATTCTCTTGGCAGCTTATCTTGTATAGGGTTCACTCTCGCCTTATCTTGTATAGGTATTTTCCAATTGGCGATTAACTAAAGTGTTATTCGGTGCTATTTCATCCAACGGTTGGAATTGTGATCAACTCCTTCGATTGGGTGATTTTACTTACGGACAAACTTTCTGCTATGCCGTTCGACTGGCAGGAAGAGTTGTTATTGCCGACAGCTGCACCCTCCAAAGTTGTGCCATCTCTCATGGCACTGCCCTACACAACGGTTGTTCCAGCACCACAACCACCGCCGCGGTCCTTTGCAGAAGCACTTGTCGCATCACACGACAAAGCTACCAACTACAATCTGCCACAACCTACAAAGCACTTGTCGCATCACACGACAAGCTTCGGAAACAATGGAAGAATGTTGCACCTTGGACGTTGCTATCTTTAGGTAGGGGCTTTTATGAATTCTTTTTTGCCACTGAATCTGATTTGCAAATTGTTTGGGCAATGGGATTTGTGATTTTGAAGCCGGGGGTTTTACGTTTATTTGAATGGTCAGTGGATATTGATATGCATAATCAGAGAAATACACATGCGCAAGTATGGATCTGATTGATGACACTGCCACAAGAATATTGGATGGAACATACTCTACGTGAAATTGCTAGTGCGGTTGGCACGCCGCTATTTCTGGACAATGCAACCTTGAAAAGACATTTTGGACATTATGCACAGTCGACGTTGATTTTTCCAAAAAGATTTTTCACGAAATTCTCATCGAACGGGAAGGTGGTTCTTATCCTGTGGAAGTCGTTTATGAAAGGATTCCAGATTTTTGTTCGCATTGTCAGACACTTGGACATGATGTTACAAACTGTCATTGGTTGTATCCAAGGAAAGAAGACATGTCTAAAGATAAAGTTGCAAAAGGGATGACGCAGATACCATCCAAGAAACCTCAGTGGGTGCCTTTTAAAGAGAACCCCTCTGGTATAGGTTCATCCATTGCATTTGCAGCACATAAACTTACCGAGCCACAAATCAAATCGACTACTGCTGATGGTTCTACTTTTGCGGCTCCAACACTAGCTCAGACACCCCCCCTGCGTGTCTCAGGAGATCCCCCAAGGCTCTTTGTCTTCACGCCCACTGTTGGAGTTAGCTTCCCCTGATGAGGTGCACGCTGACGTGCTTTCGGATGAAGAGGAACAAGTAAAATCTGAATCGCGGGAGGAGTTGGTGATACCCTGGATTCAGAATGCACATGTGATGCATCCATCCTCATATGCCCATGATGATGAGCGTTCTTTTACTGTTGATTTGGAGGCCTTCGCTTCTGCTAGGGAGATGTCACAGACTCAACATGATGTAGCGCACATTGACGTGCAAACCAGTCCCCAAGATGGTCCCCTTGTTGTTAGATCCATCCTTGACAACACCACCACTTTTTTGGAAATGGAGCACCTTGCTCAAAACACCAATTACACGGTTGAACATTCGGGGACTAATGAGAATGGCGACAAAATTTTGATTGTTTATGAACTACATAGCAATTCGAATGTGCAGCACGACCTGGATCTCTGGATGCGTGTTCGTGAATATGACAAAGCTAATGCAGATAGACCTTTCACTCTGGTCTTATCTCAGAAACAGAAACAACAGGTTAGGAAAAATCTTCAAATTGCTAAGCTACCGCCTTATAAAACCCGCTCTCAGGGAGGATCCACTTCAGGTGATCAATGAATTTTCTTTAGTGGAATGACTCGACGAGTGCTTTGATGCTCTTTAAAAACCGGTTATTGGTTTCGGTTGAGAAGAAAACTGTTGCGCTAATTTACTTGCTAATATGGGTCATTCGATACAAGGCACAACTTGGTTCTCGGTGTTGCCTCAGACTCTTCAGACTGACTTCTTTATGGACTGGAGTGGGTTCCCTCGCTCTCGGTTCCCATAGTCAGGTGTTTCCTTTTTTTTTCTTTTTTCTTTTTTTCTGTTCCTTTTTTATTTATTTATTGAGGGTTTTGGCTAGTCTCCCCTCTTGTATTTTTTCCCTTTTTTTTAATAAAATTTTCTCTGAGATTGGCGGTATAGGATGTGGGTTCTGCAGGGTGCAAACCTAGTTGGGATGTCGTTGCTTCCCCTTGATGCCTATCCAATCTCCTAACTTAGCAAGAAAAAAAAGGATATTTTTGTAAAACAACTCAAAATTACTTTATTCTATATAAATTTAACTACATTTCTTAATCCATATGAAATTGTTAGGTTATAATTTGGAACGGAGGAAAGTAAGATATATTGGCTTTATCATCACAAGGTGACATGATTATGAATCATAAATATATTTATGAAGAGGGGGAGCAAAATGTATCAAAATAAATATGCATGCATATTCTTTTCACGTTTGGTTTTAATCAGGGAATCGGGATGAATTAAAGACCAAGCATGAGAAACGAATCATTCGATCAACAATACCACAATCCTTTTCATGTCATTGCACTTTCGGTCACTATATCTTACGCAAGTGGCAACAATTTACATACTACAACTCACGACTGCATATAGCATATAATATATGTGTCTGAATTGAAGGCATATCATTTGTTGTTCGTGCATGTACTTGAGGACCATATATACAAATTCTATTCTTTATGAAGTTGATTTAAATAGCATAGTATTCCATTTTGTTAAGGATAAGCAAGCAATCATAACATTGATCATAAAATAAAGTCGGTATATCAATTTACAGGTTTCCACAATAAGAAAGTATATTCTCTTGCTTCACTTATGTTTATTATTTTGACAAAAAATGAATTCTATTAAGGAGTTAAATTAACTGAAACAAATGAGGCAATTCAAAGAAACAATCATCAATCCAAATCAAGTCTATGGAATTTAATGCAAATCTATCTAAATGATGAGCGGAAACATTAACAAGCTAAGGTGCTTAACAAGGTGCTAAATGCTAATCAACAATCACCAAATCCAAATAGGAGAAGTCATTGGATTTTGCCTTCAAAGATAACATGTTTAAATCCAATTTCAAAGGAAACATGGAAAGCTAATCTCAAACTCATGGCTTCTGCAACATCGGAATCAGGAAGAGACTAAAAACTCCAAATAGTAGCATCCATTACCAAGTCATTTTCATCACGAATAACAATTCCAATACCCCATTTATTGTTAGTTGGTCCATCATCATCCACATGAAACATACGTGTATGAACACACTAAGACAGGGGATAAGAAATGGAGGGATAAGGTTGAGAATTTAAGTGTTCAACATAATTGTATGCACATATTAATTGTGTTTTGTTGAAATTGACTCAGAATTTGATGGATGAAGAAGGATACCACTAAAAATATAAAAGATTTGTTTCAACTATATTTTGTGTTTTCAGAAGATTGCAGTTAAAAATATATTTATGCACCGTAAATATATTTTTTGTACTGAAGATTTGATGCAAATATATTTTGCGCTGAAAGAGAAGAAAAAAAAATGTAACTTTAGCGTGATATTCGTTTCAAATTTACGAGTTATATTTCTCTATAAAACAGATCTTGTATCTGATGAAAAGTGAGAAATAGAGAGTAGTAAAACAAGGATTAAAAGCCAACAACAAAACTAGGGTTTTTAGAGAATTATCTTGGCAACAAACCCTAGGGTTGGGATTGAATCACTATGGAGTCTCCTGGTCATGGGAAGAGATTCAAGACTTCAGGTAGAATTAGTTTGAAGACTGATTCTTGTAATCCTTTGGAATCTTTTGAAAAGTTACTCAAAAATTATAGTGGAACGGAGCTACGCTATCTCCTCGTAGTAGGTAAGTATTGGACCGAACTGGGAAAACAAACTTGCTTGTGTTCTTTCACTTCTCTCTCGCTATTTTCTAATTTTTCTTGTGTTTATAACTGTCATCCACATTGATATTGCTTGCTTGGTTAATTTTTTCCACAGATCAAGTGTTTTATTGGTGTGATTTTTCAACGAATTGTACAACATGCTCAATTTAGTTTTGTGGACAATTTCAACAAAAGAAATGTTTTTCATTTCAAAAATAACTTTGTTTCTAGCATACCAAATACCATTAGAAAAGGACAAGACAAAACAAGTTTTTTCATCCGAGCCATGATTGATTATATTTATTAAGTGAGTGATCTCAACACACTTCTCCGTGAACTTTGTTATCGGAAGGAATCGCTCCAGGAACATCGCTTCCAGCTCATCCCATGTTTGGATGGTACCGCTTAGAAAAGAAAATAACTAATCCTTTGCTCTTTCTTCCAAACACATAGAAAACAATACTAATCTTTTATGTTCTTCGGTTATTCCGCTGGGGCAACAATATTGGAAAATCTCATGGAACTTCCTAAGGTGTTCGTTTGGATCCTGCAGTGCATCTTCATCACACATATTTTCTTTCAAGCCATTCAAGACAATGTTTTTGATATCAAACCACGTTCGCTGGTTGGAACCCATGTGTGGTATGTCCTCTGTTAGTTGTCATTGCAAAGTCTCCTTGATTTTTTTTAACAGGGAAAAACAAAACGATACACCTAGAAAAAAAGACAAAAAACCATAGACCAACAAGGGCACTCACACACCAAACAAAAACAACCAAAAGAAAATCAAGCTACGGCAACGCAAACTCAACATCAAGTAAGCAGCCGAGCTAAGAGCGACCTATAGACTAGAAAACCTACATGGCCTGGACACAACCTAAACCCCCAAAGACACATATCGAAACCATCTCTACCCTACCACACTTCCCACTATCGTTGGTTGGAACCCATGTATGGTCTGTCCTCTGTTAGTTGTCATTGCAAAGTCTCCTTGATTTTTTTTAACAGGGAAAAACAAAACGATACACCTAGAAAAAAAGACAAAAAACCATAGACCAACAAGGGCACTCACACACCAAACAAAAACTACCAAAAGAAAATCAAGCTACGGCAACGCAAACTCAACATCAAGTAAGCAGCCGAGCTAAGAGCGACCTATAGACTAGAAAACCTACATGGCCTGGACACAACCTAAACCCCCAAAGACACATATCGAAACCATCTCTACCCTACCACACTTCCCACTATCGTTGGTTGGAACCCATGTGTGGTCTGTCCTCTGTTAGTTGTCATTGCAAAGTCTCCCTGATTTTTTTTAACAGGGAAAAACAAAACGACACACATAGGAAAAAAGACAACAAACCATAGACCAACAAGGGCACTCACACACCAAACAAAAACAACAAAAACAAAATCAAAATCAAGCTACAACAACGCAAACTCAACATCAAGTAAGCAGCCGAGCTAAGAGCGACCTATAGACTAGAAAACCTACACGGCCTGGACACAACCTAAACCCCCGAAGACACATATCGAAACCATCTCTACCCTACCACACTTCCCACTATCGTCCCCAACAATAAATCACACTGCCTTCCACTCATAAAGGTAACTCATTTTGTCTGGGGTACTTACCAAAGAACCACTTTGAAGTTTGGAAAATAGTCCTATATACTAGATGATCAAACTCAAAAATTATACCAGAAAAGTACTAATCGTTTCAGGCTTTCTAAATGGACCACACAACCACATGCCAAACTAGTAAAAACCTCTCAAATGCTGCCTCCCATCAGCTAAACCCCCAAAAACCTGAAGGAATTCACCTAAATTACCCGGTAAAACCCACTCATGGCCTACCAGCTACACATCCTAGGGTGGTGGACTATCTTCAGCCATTGGGTCTCCCTCCAATGGCAAAAATACTAGAATATATTACTCTAAATTGACTCTAAACAGTAGAAAAATTACTATATGGATTGTTGTGAATTCGATTGAAAAATCAAACCAATAAAAACTTGATGTGTGGTGCAAGGAATAATCAAGCAACCAATACAAGTGGGTAACAATTATAATCACAAGCAAAAGGAGAAAACATCGAGAGAAAAGAAGAGAGGCCACAAAAGAATTTGTTTACCCAGTTTAGTCCAAATTGACCTAATCTGAGGGAGAAAGCAGCCCTCCATTCCACTATAATGATGAGTAACTTTACAAAAGAGATATCAATGGGTTAAAAGAATAAGTCTCCCGCCTAATTCTATCCAAAGTCTCAATCTCTTCCAGTAACCAAGAGACTCAATCCAAATAGTGTTTCTCAAGATGAATTAACCCTCAAACCCTAGTGTTTGTTCTCAAGAGACAAACTCTATACAAACTCTAGTTTTGTTGTTGTCTTTCTAAACCCTTGTTTCAGCCCCCTCTATCTCAAGGTTTACTCTGATACAAAGTCTATATTTATAGTAAAAGTAACCCTCATAAAATTGTAACAAATTCAGCCCAAAAATACATTTTTGTTATATTTTATGCTGGCAAATTCAAGCCCCGAATTCCTCCATTCGGCCATCGACTTTTGCCGAACCAACAGACAAAAAACATCACTCAAATTCGGGCCCCGATTTTGACAGATCCCAGAAACCTCAATTTCTCCAATTTTGAGTCACTTTCACAACATGGATGACTTTCATTAAAGCTCCAAGATCCCTTCAACAAGAGAAATTCAAGCACCACGTGCAGAACTAGCAAGGAAGATACTTGACACTTCAGGCCACCTCGTTGGCTAATACGATTAATTTTTTTTCTATAAATAACTAGTTTGTACATTGTAATTAGAAATAGTCAATCAATTAAATAAATATATTTTTCATTTTATCTCGTTTACAAGTCAGCCTTTATATCTTTTTTATACATTTGTTAGTGTAGTTAAAAAAAACCCTAAAATAGTCGTGCCGAACACTCATCCAAAGTTAAAAAACCTAAAACTGAGTGATAGAGTTCCTCCCTCAACGTCAATCACTTGATGAAAACAGAATTGCAATTGAAGAAAGGATGCACTATTTTCTGAAAGTAGTGAAAATCTTACTAACATTACAACATTAACCACAACATTAACCGCATCAAATTAGTTAATTTATATTATGCATTGGTGATAAGGAAATGATAATCTGCATTCCAAGGATTAGAGATCACTAAAATATTACTCTATACCTCAGGATGCAGATTAGCTAAACCTTACTCAATATTTATTATAACTCCCATCATATGAGGACATCTTGTATGGAAAAAAGAAGCTATCAAATTGATTTCATTATTCCCAAAGTATCTTCTAGCCGAAGGTTAGAGACTAATTCTGTAACGAACGGAGATGCATTTAAATTATTGATCTTTTCCAATAAGTGTTCTTCCATATGCACGGACCAGGTATTGAACCCATGACCAAATATTTAAAAGACCCAATTATCTGGCAACTATACCACACTATGTTGATAAATTCATTTAATCAAATGCACATCAGCAAACTTGTGAGTAAATAAAGTATAGCAGTATATAAAATTTCTGTCACATTCATTATGTTGGCTTATACATAACTTTCTATCTTTTCTTACATTCAGAATAGATACCATTAGATCCAGAGCCACAAGTCTGCACCACCCATCAAACTTCATGGAAACACTTCATTCCACATAGAATATTCTTGAAGTTTAATTTGAAAGCTAGGTATAAAATATTTCAATTTGTTTAGGACAAGACCATTATTTGTAATAGCATATAGGAGGTCCATTTTATTCGAGGACCATTTTATTCTCATTACTAATTTACAATTACAGCAAAATAAAAATAAATTGATATTCATTAGCTAATATATCATATATTACTTAATAATTTAATTGTAATAAATTCATATGGATAATTTCATCAGCTATAACAAGGTTGTTACAATCGCGATCTAACACCCAAGATCGTACGATTTTGCGATTCCGACGACCATCACCGATCTGGAGCGGTTAGGAGATCGGAAACGACGGCGGAGCGGACGGCGCGCCGAGGAAAAGCGGAAAATCGTTGAATTGGCGCTTTTCTGCAACTGGTTTCGACCCGGTTCAGAGGCTGATGACCCGACCCGACTCGGGTTTGACCCGGAACCGTCCAGCATGAATTTGACCCATTCGGTTCAATTTCGCCCCGTTTTCACTTGAAAAGGTCAGAATATATCATTAATTTTGATTTTTTGGGAGTTGTTGGTGTTTTATTAAATCATTAGGGTAGGGAATTGGGTATTTCTCTGAAATTGTGAATTTTTCTCCTCTTTTTCTTTGAAATAGTAATTGATTCAATCATTCATTCAATGAATCCATTGATTCCATTCCCTCTTATCCTTCATTTGTTCTATAAATTTGAACCCATTCTCTCTCAGTTCTCATATCACAGTTTCCAAATCAAAACAAAAAAAATAAAACAACCCAGTTTCACGTTATGTTTTTCCCAAACCCAAATATGTCTTCATCAATCCCAGTTGTTGGTGCTTGCTCATCTGCTCCCCCTATAGTTCAAAAAAATTCCAGAAATGATATTGGATGACTTGGAGATCCACAACCTTGATGAAGAATTTGAAGGACTTGGAGATGAAGTTATGGAAGATGTTGGGCTTGATCAAAATGTCTTGAATGACTTGTTGAACTAGTTTTTTTTATGTTTAAGAAATTGACGTGTTGTTATTTTTATGAAGTTTTATGAAGTTTCTAAATGATGCTCAAGTAATATGAGAATGAGAATGATGATTAATAAAAAGTGTTTTTTTATGGAAGGTTATTTTTTTTAGTATCTTTTATTATTATTTTGTCTATTAGGTGGGATCTTACGATCCTTGTTACGATCCTACGATCTACGCTCTTTCTATGCCCCAACGATCTTTAGTAGGATCCCGAGTTTGACAACCTTGAGCTATAATGCACTATTTTTTTTTTCAGATATGAAGAGATACATTATATTATGTAAGAAACTAAAATCTCAATTGTTATTTCTCATATAGTTTTAGAAAGAATGCTCGTCTTTCATTTATCGAATGAGAGAAATAATATACAGTCTGAATCTGAAAGGACCTAAACCATGGAAATACATTGAGGCGTCTAGTGGGGACATCAAAGACCTTAACTACATTGAGTTAGAAAATAATTTTTTTATGGCATCCCAAATAACCATAAACTTTTTTTTATGTCAACCAGATATTCTATGTGTGTAACTGCAAAGATTCTCCCTCATGAGTCGAGTAGAACCACAATGATTGCAAACCTCTCTCTCATGAAGTTTCTATCGACGTGAATAAAAAAAATTATATAAAAATATCATATTGCACACATTATGATTGGAAATCACAAATTACACATGATTTTTGTAAAGTTTGATGCTGGAATTCTCAATGGAATATATGACCTCACACTATGGAAGTGATAGAGCTTGTGGACGGATGTGGTGGGGCGCGCTGGAGCCCTTGCACTATCAAGATAAAATGAAGGGTGTGTAGAAAAATCGAACAAGGACACCTAATACAAACTCTAATATACTCTCAGACAAAACTGAATATAGGGTTTTTTAAGTTTTTTTTTTTAAGAAGCTAAAATGAGATATATAATCAGCTATAAAGTACGGATACAGACACCGGACACGACACTGACACTGACATGCTGATACAACTAATAATTTGAAAAAACCACATATCCGACACCGGGACATGCCAAATTCAAGGAGTGTTTGTTCTTCATAGATAATCAGAGACTTAAACTCTCAAGCACAAGAGGTGCTAGAGAAAAGCTAAGAAAAGTATGAGTTACAACAAGTTACTAAAAAGAAAATGAGTGTTATAGCCACTGAGCAGGCACGCTAAGAAACACACACAAAAAAAAACAAGAACTAATTATGAACTCCCAAACAAAAAAGCCACCACATGAGGTAGGTAAACGCAAAATTAGGATGATTTGCTTTCAGCCACCAGAAGGATTGAAGCTTATTTTTATCTAACTGATGATTAACGAAAAATCCCTTTTGTTGGAAAACTTTAGCATTCCTGTCACACAAGATAATCCAAACACAAGAAAGCAAGATCAAATATAAAGCATTACAAATATTTTTTGAGAACCCTCCCAACGATCATAATTGAAGAATGTGATTCTGGGCATGAGCTTCCTTGACAGAAACCAATCTGATCCAATGATAAATTTCATACCAAATTTGACCGAAATAATTGCACGTGAAAAACTCATGATCAAGATCTTCTTGAGAGCTACATTCACCTGAGCAAACAGACGTATTCGGTTGAAGCACCCTTCATCATATTAAGTTGTCAATTGTTGGAAGCTGGTTGCATAATAAGCGCCAAGCAAAGATGTTAACTTTCAAAGGAACCTCCTTGTGCTTCTTCTGATTAAGTTGTCATTTGTTGGAACCCACTTGCGTAATAAGCGCCAAGTAAAGATGTTAACTTTTAAAGGAACCTCCTTGTACCAAATGGTAGAAGGACGGTCATTGTTGAGTTAGAGAAATGATATTTAAAAACTAAAGTTTAACAACGAATTTCGACAAGAAATTAGATGGTTAATCTTGTTGAAATAAGTGGTTAATTATATACCATTATAGTTAATGAATATAACAAAATATCGCAACTCTGTAACCATTGATAGAATCTAATTAATCACAATTTTAAACGTGTCATTACCATAATTTTTCATTAAATATTCGAACACAATCCGTGGTTAATAAATATCATGTATATTTAATACATAAAAATTATATCGTGGTAAATAAATTTCATGCATATTTAATACTTAAAAATTATATATATTTGATGATCCTGATAATTTGGAACTTACGGCACCGTTTCACATCATTGAATTCAAAAAGACTATGTTTTCTATGCATTCGGATACCCCGGCCCGGTGGTTTTAGTCCTGAATTTTATGAGAAGTTTTGGAATATATGTAGCCCTGATTATTTTCAAGAGTAGTGCCGCTGGTTAAATGAAAATGTGTTTTCTCCGGCATTGAATACTACCAACATATAACTTATTCCAAAAGGGCATCAATAGAAGTCGAGGAAGGACTTGAGGCCAATTGCGCTTTGTAATGTGTTATATAAGTTGTTATCCAAAGTTCTTGCTAGGAGATTGAATAGGGTGCTCCACAAATGTGTTTATGACACCCAATCAAACATTTGTATCTATTAGATTATGGACAATGCATTGGTTGAATTTGAAGTTGTCCATCATATGAAAACGGATCGGCACAAGAGTAACAATAAAGTCGCACTCAAATTGGATATAAGTAAAGCATAGATAGAATAGATTGGGTGTATCTGAAGAAAGTAATGTTGAAATTGGGATTTGCTCCATAATAGGTTTGGTGAATTCTTATGTGTGTTGAATCCGTGGACTATCTGTCATCGTCAATAATAACTTAGGTTGTCCGATAATCATTGTAACGTCTTATTTTATTTATTTATTTATTTTATCAAGTCTAGAGTCTTTTATTAATTTATTTGAATAATTGTGATATGTGATGCTATGTGATGATTTTTGGTATTTATTAGTAGGTTGTTATGACATTAATAGTGAAAGAATCTACTTAGATTAGATTTAATGAGACATAAGGGCAGTTTAGTAAATAAAGTGATTTGTTAGGTTAAGATATGAGAGGTTATAAATAGAGGAGAACATTAGAGAATTAGAGTAAGAACAAGAAAACGGTTTTGGGAGAAAACAGAGAAAACTTGAAAAAACGGTTTTTGGGAGAAAAATAGGAGAAACTTGTAGAATTCAGAACTTCAACCAATCTAAGGTAAGGGTGGGACTAACCTTTTTTAATCATGAGTAATAATTCTGAAAAGGTTTAATCTCTTGTTGTTGAATTTTTGTTGTTGTGAAAATTAGGTTTTGAATTGAAATAAATTGTTAAAAACATAGGTAATCACATGAATTAACATAAAAGTTGCTGTCTAGGTTGTAGATTATCAGTAGGTAATGTTTCCTATCAACTTTGAGAGTTAGGATGTCGAAAAATGGGTTTTGGGGAAAAATTCTGAAGTTCTGTTCGTAGTTCTGTTCGTCGTCGCTCGCCATAGCGTGCGATTATCCTCGCCTCGTGAGTAGTAGATAACTCGCCACGGCGAGTACATTTCTTCGCCTAGCGAGTGGCCAGTTGTCACTCGCCACAGCGAGCTGTTCAGGAATTAAATTGTTGTTTCTTTGTAGGATTGATGTTTCGGGACAAGTTTTATATGTGTCTTCTATTGTTTAGAAACGTTTAGACAACTTTTATATGATTTTGAGTGTCTTCCAGTGTCGTTTTTCCCGAGAGCTACCTTTTTTAGCTCGCCACAGCGAGTGACTTACTCGCCACAACGAGTGACTAAATTGTGAGTTCGCCACGGCGAGTAGCCTTTCTCGCCTCGCGAATTGCTCAGTGGCAAAGTGTCATGTTTCACATTCTTGTGTCTTTTTACACGTTTCTGTTTTGAGTTAGTCTTTGGTTTGAATATGAAAGTTGTTGATAATTATGTTATGTTTCCAGTAGTCTTGATTTGACATGAAAATCTTTTGTGGATAATTTAATATGTGAATTACGATGTTATTGTTGTTGCATTTAAGTTGTATTATTGCATAAGCATTGTTAAGCGAAGGGGGTTGTAACCTGTCAAGTAGTAGCGAAAGGGGTTGTAGCATGTCAAGTCGAATTACGACATTAACGAAGGGAGTTGTAGCTCTGTTGGTACCACATGCATAATTAGATTGCATTTGATTGAGTCGTTGTTGTTGCATTCTTGAACGAAGTTAATTGATGATTTGTATCTGGAATTATATGAAGTATTTGTTGATGATTATTTGTGGCTGTTTTATATTGATTAATTCTTCTTTATGAATTGTTGCTTATTATTAACGAATGTGAAATCTCACCCTTTCTGTTTGAATGTTGCTTCTACGTGGGTAACGTGCAGATAACCAGGAGTAACCGCTAATATGAGTTGATCCTCGTGTCGTCATATGAGTCTTGCTCTGATACGTAACGGGATGGGGATATTTATATGTTTTGTTTTTCCTTTGGTACGTATCTCTTTATAAGATGTTGCTGAACCATTTTTAATTGGAGTTTTTATTATGTTGATGACGTTGAGGCCTAGTGCCAAGTTTTGATTTAAACGTTGAATATTTTCCGCTGCGACATTGTTTTAATTATTGAAAGCAGGTGTTTAATTAAATGGTGGATTTTAACCCTATTTATGATAAAATGATTTTTGAAGAACGTAATGTGAAATCCTGTTTATGATGCACTCTGATATATTTTATATTATTTATATGTTGGGAAAACGGGGTGTTACAATCATGGGGTGGGGTATTCGCCAAGGAGATCCATTATCTTTGTACCTATTTATTCTTTGTGACAAAGTATTGTTTGCGCTTATCAGACAAGCTAAGACGAAGGGTGTTTTACATGCGATACTAATTTGGGTTAATGCACCGGTGGTGTTTCATTTTTTATTCGCCGATGATTGTTTTATATTTTTCAGGGAAACTGAATCTGAAGTACATATTATGAAAAATATCATGACGACATTTGAGGCAACATCAGGGCAGTAAGTCTCCCAAATTTTGAAATTCATTATAGTATACCGATTGATCAACCAATACCAGGGCAGATCTATATGGAGGCTATGTGGGGCTAAAGCCCCACATGCCTTTTTTTTCTTTTTTTTTTTATATAGATATTTTTTTTATAATAGTAATAACACAAAGTGTTTTATGTTTGAGTCCCGCAAAATCATTTGTAGCATTTGATATGAAGAAATTATGGAGGGTGACTTTGTTTTATCCAAATGATTTTATAGAAATGCCGTAAGTGGCATTACGCCATCAACTTAAGAATTATGTTACAAATGTTTGATCTGACCCAAAATTTGCTAAGTTGAAAGAGCTTTCAGATCTGGCAAAGAATAAATTCATGGAGTAGGACATGCTTTTCAAAGGCGGGTCACGAAATAATGACAAAATCTGTTTTGCAGGCTATTCTGTCACATGTGATGAGTATTTACATTCATATTGTTTCTTATTGAACACGGAAAACTGTAGCTGTGATGAATAGCTGTAATTGTTTCAGTATGTTTGAAGTTTTCGCTATCTTAAAAGTAAGAATCTAAATAATGTTACACTTTTGCTCTTTCAATCTACAAGAATGATAATGAACTATTGAAAGGGAAAGAAAGCCCCACTTGAATTTGTACTTTGTTCGATGATGTCCACACAGTCTATTCATTTGACCGTTCAAGATGGCTCTTAATTGCGATATTTTAATTATTGCATACAGTACAGATTGTTATAAGGAAACAGTTATCCACGAAGGTATTACCTATGAACCGAAATCTCGGGAAAATCCGCAGGAAATAGGTTTCCTGCAGAATTTGCGTCTAAATCGGCAGGAAAATCGAAAGTTTCTAGTAGTGATAGTCTCCACACAGTGTATTCATTTGACCATTCAAGATGGCTCTTATTTGCCATATTTCAATTAATGCATAGACGTAAAGATTGTTATAAGCAATAATAACTTGACAATGAACAACAGTATTTTGTTGTTTGGTTTTGATCGTTTCTCAAAGGGATCCCTCCGAAATTTGCTAATATTGATCTTGATATATCTAACATGTATAATTTGATTTAAAACCTCATAAGTAAATAACGACTTAAATAATATTACAAGGCCTTAATATGACCAAAAACTAAAAAGGAACAGTTTCTTATTATATGTGGAGTTCAATTGCAGTGTGGCATAGTAGTGGGATAGTTTTGTGTTATTAAGTGTGGAGATCCATAAAAGTTTGAAGCCAATCGACTGACATCTTTGATTTATAGGTTTCCACCTATGTGAGACAATTTAATTTTTAACAATAAATAAATATTTTTATAGTGAAGTAAATGCATATTTCAACCTTACTTTTTAATTATGTGGTCCCTGTTAGAGTAAAACATAAGGGAATTTTATCTGTCTTAGTGGGTGTATTGGATTAGGATTTTGAAGAATAATTTTTGTTTAAAAAAGTCTTGAGGATTTTAAAAGACTTTGCAAGATTTTGATGACTTTGATGATTTTAAAAGATTTTTAAGGATTTCAACGGATTTAATTCATAAGATTTTAAAAGATTTGAAATGATTTTATGGATTTCAAGAGATTTCAATAGATTTTAAGAATTTTAAGAAGTAATTGAAAAAAAATGATCATAACACACTCTCATTCACAAAATCTCAATAAAGACTCTTCTATTTATTTTACTTTATTTTTTACGGGAGAAAGCTAGGGAGAGAGTGAGAGAGAAAGAGAAGGAAGGAGAGAGAGGGGAAGAGAGAATAGAGAGAGAGGAAGAGAGGGAAAGAGAGAGAGGGAATAGGAAAAGAGAGCAAGAGAGAATGGAGGAGAGAGAGATAGTAAAATCTTAAAAAAAAACAATCCTAAGAAATCTCATCTTTTCATGAAAGACTTTTTCATGATAAAATTTTACTAGAAAATTCCACAAAATCCATCAAAACCAGATTTATTAAACAATCTTTCGAAATTTGAATGATTTTGAATACCACTAGACTTTTTTTAAGCGATTAAGAGTTTTGATTGAATACCACAAAACTTTTTTTAAACGACAAAGAATCTTGATTGAATAACACAATACTTTTTTAAATTGAAGAGAGTCTTGATTGAATATCACAAGACTTTTTGATGATTAAAAAATCTTTTAAAATCCCTTAGAATCATGATCCAATACGTGCAAAAAAGTAGCTATTTAATACAGCCTTACAGAGAGATAAAACCAACTAAACAAAATGAGTCTACTAACTCAACGTGAAAAGTGAAACCAAGTCAATCTCACTATCCATTCCTTACAAATAGGAATTATTAACTACATGAGAGGAACAAATACTAACAGCTATGATAGCTAACTAAAACACGTTCAACATTCCCTCCCTTAAACTATTTGCACTACTGCAATTAGTTTATGTATCAGGCATAAAAGAGATTCCAAGGAGTCCACGTAGCTTCTCAAATACTTCCAACTTTAATGACTTTGTCATGATATCTGCTATTTGATGCTGAGAGTTACAATGAACTAGTTCTAATGTTCCATCATTGGAAAGATCACGGAGGAAGTGGAAGCGAACATCAATATGTTTGCTACGACCATGAAGCACCGGGTTCTTTGAAAGCTTTATTGTTGAGTTGTTGTCACAATACACAGTGATGCTTCTAGATTGAGTGTGACCAAGTTTCTCGAGAACTCTTCGCATCCAAACACTTTGACAAGCACAAAAGGCAGCTGCAATAAATTCTGCATCAGTTGTCGATAAAGTAACCACCGGTTGCTTTTTAGACGACCATGAGACTGCACCTGAACTAAGCATAAATACATATCCGGAAGTACTTTATCTATCATCTAAATCACCTGAATAATCACTATCTATGTATGCCTCCAGCTTCTCACTTCCATCCCTCTTATACATAATCCCCAAATTAATTGTGCCATTGAGATATCTGAGTACTCTTTTGACTGCATGGATGTGTAACTCAGTTGGACAATTCATGAACCTGCTAATTAGACTTAACACATACATTAGATCAGGTCTTGTGGCTGCTAAGTACATCAGACAACCAAAAATTTGCTTATACTTTGTAGCATATCCACCTTCACATCATTTTCATCTTTAATCAACTTGCACCCACGAGCAATAGGATTCCTAGACAAATTACTTTTCTCTATGCCAAACCATTCTAACAAGTCAGTTACATATTTCCTTTGACAAATATAAATTCCTTCCTCATTTTGAATTACTTCAACTCCAAGGAAATAGTGCATCTTACCAAGGTCTGACATGTTAAATTCCTTCTCCATAGACTTCTTAAACTCCTTAAACATATCCTCATCATTACCAGTGAATATTAAATCATCAACAAAAAGATTAATAATGAGAATATTACCTCTTTCACTTAGCTTCACAAATAAGGTGTGCTCATATTGACATCTCTCAAACCCTTCCTTTGTGAAATAGGCTTCAATGCGGTTGTACCATGCTTGTGGTGCCTGTTTAAGGCCATACAATGCCCTTCTCAATTTATACACCTTCAACTCGTCACCCTTCTTCACATAACCTTGTGGTTGATCAACAAAAACTTCTTCATTCAGCTCGTCGTGCAAGAAAGCGCTTTTAACATCTAACGGGTACACATTCCATCCTTTTTGGGCAGCAAGAGCAATTACCATTTGAGTGGTGTCCCATCTAGCCACTGGTGCAAATACTTCAGTGTAATCAACTCCATATTGTTGAGAGTATCCTTTGGCTACAAATCTAGCCTTGTACTTTTCAACCTCTCCATTCTCATTCAACTTTGTTTTCAAAATCCATTTGAGGCCAATAGTTTTTGCACCTGGCGGTAAGTTAGTCAACTCCCAAGTATTATTATTCTCTATTGCATCTATCTCCTTATTCATTGCAATCCTCCATTTCTCACTTTTGACAGCTTCTTTAAATGTTGTTGGATCAGATGTTATAGCAAACATCACAAAATTTTGTGTCTCCTCACAAAATTTTGTGTCTCTTCTTCTTCTGATAACCCTTCTCCACTCACGTAATCTTTCATCCATATTGGTGGTCGTCTCACCCTTCCTTCTTCTAGAGCCTCTACTGATGAATGACTTGAAGAAGAGCCCATTTCTTCTCCGCCTTCTGAATTTTCGTTTTCTTCTTCACTTTGAGGGGAATCATTCCTTTCTTCTTCATTTTCACCCCAAACTAATATATTTGATTTTTGATTTTCTAGACTTTTTTCCCAATCCCAGCACTCATTTTCTTCAAAAATCACATATTTTCTAATCACAATACGTTTGGTAGTTGGATCAAAAAGTCTATATGCTTTGGATTCATCACTTACCCCTAACATCACACATTGAAAGCTCTTGGGATCAAGCTTCTTTCTCTTAGCATCTGGTATGTGAACATGTGCAACACAACCAAAGACTTTAAAATAATGAACGGCTGGCTTGATGTCACTCCACACTTCTTTAGGTGTCTTCTCTTTCACTGCCAAGGTTGGGCTTCTATTCAGGATGTGAGCAGCCCAATTTACTGCCTCTGCCCACAAGAACTTAGGGACATGTTTTTCTAACAGCATTGAACGAACCATATTCATAATAGTTCGATTTTTCCTTTCCGCGACTCCGTTTTGTTGGGTGTAAAAGCTACTGTCAATTGCCTTTTAATGCCATGTAAGCTGCAAAATGAATTGAATTCTTTAGAGGTGAATTCTCCTCCCCTATCTGTTCAAAGGCACTGAATTGAAGCCCCTATTTCTTTCTCAACCAAGTTTTTAAAAAATTTAAATGAAGTAAAGACTTGAGACTTTTCAGATAATAGTGACACCCAAATCTTTCTATTGTAATCGTCTATAAAAGTAATCAAGTACCTTTTTCCACTGCTTGATGAGGGTGTGATTGGCCCACAAATATCAGAGTGCACCAGGAACATAGCACACATTAGTGATTACTTGTGTAATTCCATTAGCATGCAATCTAATATTACCTTTCTCGACTACAGCCATTTTGGAATTGTTTCCGAGCTTGACAGATTGTTGATATTGCTCATCTATATCTGTGAACCACTGTTTGTTTCCTGTCATGTGATTACTGCATCCGGAGTCAAGAAACCAAATCTCAGAACTCTTCTCATCATCACACTCGTCATGCGCCATCAGGAGCATCTCTTCTGTTTCATCTAATTTTCATGCTCTGTTGTATTGTTGTCTACCCCGGCCTCTTCCTCGGCCTCTAAAGCCTCCTCTTCCTCGACCTCTTCCACCATTTTCGTCACCGTCTTTCCTTCCAGCACTGTCATCAAATGCCACTTTCAGCACCTGTTCTTCTCTAATGTGGGATTGCATTCTCTTCTCATGAACAAGCAGACTGCTTTGAAGTTCATCGATAGTCATTGTGTTGAGATCGTTGCATTCCTCTATGGCAGCCACAACATAATCAAATTGTCTTGTCATAGACCTTAGTATCTTCTCCACAATCACCAATTGATACATGCGCTCTCCATGTGTCTTCATTTTGTTGGCAATGGATAAGGTTCGAGAAAAATATTCATCCACTTTATCTCCATCTTTCAATGTTCATATAATATAAGACTTAAAACTTTAAATGAAAATGTTAATAATGAGGGGACCATATTGACATGTCAAGTTAAATAGCAGCATAAATAGCAATATATTAATAGTAAAAAATTATTTATAAGAAAATTGGGGGACCATGGCCTCCATTGGCCACCACATGGGTATGAATTAGCATATATTAACCAGGTCCATCATTTGTAGTTCGCGTATGTGCTGTACTTGAGGACCATATACGCGAATGCTATTCTGCATGAAATTGATTTAAAAGGCATAGTATTCATTTTTGTTAAGGATAAGAAAGAAATGGCAACATTGATTATAAAACAAAGTACCTGGTATCTGGGTCTAGTGTCTACAAAAGATTACTTAGTTTTACGGCGTACGTACACTCTTCTCTAGATACAACCCCCTAACGTGTGAGGTGAGTCTTTAACCATTGAAGGCTTGAATGAACGTTAAACTATTGTCAAAAAAATGGTAATAGAATATGTCTAAAATTATTACAGATTAAACGATTAAAATTAGATTAAGGTATGAAGCTATGATTAATAGTCAAATAGATCTATCAGTTTATGAACATCCGTAAATATATAAAAATTATTAAGAATAAATTATTATAAGCCAATAAAACATAGCATTGCAATTGTATTATAAGAAAACTTAACAAATTACATGGTTCAAGAAGTTATATAAAAGGTCAACTAAATGACCAACCTAGGAAATTAGCGACTCACATCATCTAATTAGGAAAAAAAAAATTAATGTGTAAAAGAATACATAACCTAGATTTATTGTATGATGATTATGCGCTTTTGAAATGCTTTTGGTCACTGTTAACCTTCCTAACCCCTGATTTCACTTGTTTCGGATTGTCAAAGTATGTTTTTTCTAATACATATAGGGAAAGTTTCCAATATTTTTGTAATAGTTTGTGCCTGACAAGCACATCCTCGTCGAAAAAAAGCACGGGGGATAATACCACAAGAAATCATTTGATAATCTTTTATAAAACATAGCACGACCACATAGTTGTTTGGTTTTTGTGATTTGAAATGGTTAAAGGCCTTGTGCTCATAAATTCTATTATATGCTCATTCAACGATTTATTTACAAAAACTCAACTAAATCGAATGAAAACTTGCTAGAATGCCTCTAAATTGACTCTAAACATTGCCAAAAACACTATATGATAGGGTGTTATCAAGGCTCCAAGATGCCCGCAACAAGGGAAATTCATGCAGTAACTGCAAAATTAGTGGGGCAGAGGTTTGACATTGTAGGTCACATCATTGGATAATAGGAATAGTTTTTGCTAGAAATACTCATTTTTACATTGTAATTAGACACATTTGATCAATCAAACAATCTTATTTCACATTTTTATCTCTTTTTATTAGTATGCCTCTACAATTTTATGCATTTAATGTAGCTTAAAAAACCCAAAAATAAATGTACCGTACACTCTACCGGAGAAGTTAGGATACCCATAACTAAGTGAAAGAGTTCCTCACGTCAATCACTTAAAAGAAAATGAAATTACAATTGAACAAAGGATACACTATTTCTAAAAGTAGTGAAACTGTTACTTGCTTTAAAAAATTAACCGCATCAAATTAGTTAAATTATATTTTGCATCGGCGATAAGGAAATGATAATCTGCATTCCAAGGATTAAAGGTAACTAAAATATTACTCTAAACCTCGTGATGGAGATTACCTATTTCTTACCCAATATTTATTCGGACTTCATCACGAGGTTATTCCATGTGAAAAATAGAAGCTATCAAATTTATTTCATTATGCTGCATTGGTGTTAAGAAAAAGATAATCTGCAATCCAAGGCTTAAAAGCAATTACACAACTATTTTTTTTTAAGGAAATTACGCAACTATTGTTCTAAACCTCAGGATGCAGATTACCGCATCCTCGCCCAATATACTCTCACCGAACAAGTCTCTATTCCATATTGGTATTAAGCAAAAGGTAATCTGTATCCCAAGGCTTAGATACAACGCAAATGTTGCTATAAACCTCAGGATGCAGATTACCCTATCCTCAACCAATTAACACCTACTCTAGTTTAAAGAAGTTCTAAGAAAATGGTAGTGGAAGAAATATATAACATGAGCAAATAATCAAAGGGAAAAGAATGCTTGAAATCTGCATGATCATCATATGAATTTATATAATGTTCCTGAAATATATTCGAATAAGATTGGTTTAGCCAATCATTCTTTTAATGATTCTTAGCTTGACTGTCTTTTTGAAACGAATGTACATCACTTATTCTTGGCATATGATGTACAATGCACTTGAATCAGAGCAATCTGTAACAAGAATCATCTCTATCCGTGCAGTTCTTCAGATTTGTCCCAAAAAGTTTGCCATATTCTCTAAGTTGTATCTTGTTATCTAACTTTTACGATGCGATATGCAATGCTATTCTCTAAGTTTACCTTACAATGCTATTTTGACAGCTCCCCAACGTTCGTTATATTATGTAGGTTAACAATGGTGTTCATCAACCGAAGGTTAGAGACTAATTATTTAATGTATGGAGATCCATTTAAGTGTAGACCTCTCGTAACAAGTGTTCTTCGATGTGCACCGACCAGGTATTGCAATATTTACAAGACCCAATTATCTGGCTGATAAATTCTTTTAATCAAATTCACAATATCAAATTCACATTACCAAATTCTTTTAATAAAATATAGTAGTATGTAAAATTTCAGTCACATTCAATAAGTGGGCTTACACACAACTTTCTGTCTTTTTTTACATTCAGAATAGATACCTTTAGATGGAAAGCCACAAGGATGCACCACCACCCTGCAGACCACTACAATAATGAGATTAGCTAGCTTCATGGAAACACTTCATTCCACATAAAAGAAATTATATGCTTTTGTTTTTAGGAAAGATGTTCTAACTGGAGGACCATTGAGAGTGTTATTCTTAAGTTAATTTGAAAGCTAGGTATAGAATAATTCAATTTGTTTAGGGCAACCCCATAATTTTAACCGCACATAGGAGGACCATTTTGTTCTAATTACTAAATTTTAAGTACTACAAAATAAAATAAAATTGATGTTCATTAGCTAATATATCATATATTACTTAATACTTTAATTGGAAGAAATTAAATGTGGAAAATTTCATCGTCTACAATGAGATAGATTTTTTCCAGATAGGAAGAAATATGAAAAAAAACCTAAAATCTCAATTGTTATTTCTCATATAGTTTTAGAAAGAATACAAGTCATCCATTTATCGAATGAGAAAAATAACATACACTCTGAATCTCAAAGGACCTAAATCATGAAAATACAACGTCTACTGGGGACGTCAAAGACCCTATTTACATTGAGTTAGAAAATAAACAATTTGATGAAATCCAAATAACCATAGATTCTATCGACATGAATAAAAATAAATTTTTTATATAAAAAATTCATATTGCACACGTTATGATTCAAAATCACAAATCAAACATGATTTTTGTAAAATTTGATGCTTGAATTTTTCAATGGAATTTATGACCTCACACTCTTGGACGTGATCTGTGCAGTATCAAGATAACATAAAGGGTGTGTATATAAATCGAACAACGGAACTCAAAGAAAATTGAATATACTCACTTAGAAAAAAATGAATATAGTCTTTTAAGTTGAAACAGGTGTGGCATAGTTGGGCCCCGTTCAATGTTCAGGTATTCTGTTAGCCAAGGTTTTAAATAACCGTCGTCAGTCACGTTAAAGTTATCGCGATTTAGGCTGTTGCGGATTGCGTTACAGATTGCGGTCGTCGCAGTGTGAATTAATCACAACAATGCACAAATATTATTTAATTATTTATTCTATCATATAGTGTATAATAACTTAAATTGAACTACTATTTTATATATTATAAGATGGTTAAAATAAATATAATAAGTACAACATTACAACAATATACAACATGAAAATAGACGATGAAAGGAATATGAGATACTATTAGCTCATCACAGTTTCTCATTATCTATTTTTCCTTAAAAACGGTGTTGTGTTTTTCGCTTCCGTAATGGTGTGTCGCATTCGTACGGAGTTTTACCGTTGTATCGGCTGTTTGTCACGGTCGTAACGGACGTTTCAGTGTGATTTCGCGGTATCGGTGGCCACTCATACCTTTTTGCTGTGGCCGTTTTCGCGGTAACAGAATCGTATTTAAAACCTTTGCTTTTGGCAGCTTATCCTGCATAAGGTTCACTCTTGCCTTATTCTCCCTAAGCGTAGGATTATAACTGACCCCGTGCGGTGTCAGGTGTGTAGGAGGGGGTGGAATCTCTAAACCGCCTTTTTGTTGCATATGGGGTGGTGTTCTAGGGAAGAGATAGGCTACTTGTTATTTCGGTATAGCGATCTATCTGGTAGAACTCAATTAAATACACGTTTAAATATCATTAACCACAATTTTCCGTTCAATATTTGAACACAATTTGTGGTAAATAAATCTCATGTATATTTAATACTTAAAAATTATGTTTATTGAAAATAATTTGGTTGAATAATTGGTATATATATATATATATATATATATATGGGTTTTTCTATCATGTGTAAATTTGCACATGTTAAGAAGTTTAATTTAAAATAGAAATTTTGTATTGGAACTTGTATATATATATATATATATATATATATGTATGTGTATGTGTGTATAACTAAAAATATCGGTTAATAACATATAAAATTGTCTTATATGAATAACATTTAAAGATGTCTCTTATGTGAGTTAATAACGTATAAACAGTTTGTTGCAATTGAAATTGAAACTTTGTTGAATCTGAATCCTGATTTAATTGAAACCTAATTGAACCTTAATCATGAATCAATTGAAACATAATCGAACTTGAATCATGATTGAATTGATAGATGAACCGTGATGGAAAAGAGACAGAGAGCTGAAAGAACACAAAAACTTATCAGAATAGTGACAGATGAAGCCTGACACAGATTCCATGTCAATTTTGGGGAGTCGAACAAATTTCATCTGTAGCTCACAATGCCACCCATAGATGGAAAATCGAGATCGGAGATGAAGATCCGAGACAAAGAACAAAAATCGAAGGTGCGAATTGGAAATGACGATTAAGCATGGATCACAAAGGACGGTTGAAGATTCTTGAGAAAATGAGAGACGATGATTTTTCTGAAAATTAGAGTGAAGTAAAACTATTACAAGCGAAACACTTCTTTGTTTGTCTTTTTTAGGGAAAGTAGGGACTAGGAGTGTTATGTTAACCCTAGATAAATTAAAACTAGTGTTATAGGTGTCACATTTTTTGACGAATCAAGAGAACAAGGAAAGCATCAAGGAAAAGGTAAACATATCAACTAGGTTAGCACCCCATAGCATTAAAGGTGTCACAGTATTTAACAATTGTTACAAAAAATCAATAACTAGTTAATCCTTATTTATTAATTTTGTTGAGTCTGCAGCAATTTAACCTAATTGTTTCCTTCCACTAATCCCTTATTAGGTTTGCAACAACTCAATACTAAAGTTTTGGCTCTAAATTTGCATCAATAAATGTTAATCTTTATTTATTAATTTTGTTAAGTCTGCAGCAACTTAACCTAATTTTTTTTCCCTCCACTAATCCCTTATTAGGTTTGCAGCAACTCAATGCTAAAATTTTGACTCTAAATTTCTATCATTAAATGCTAATCTTTATCCTTATTTATTAATTTTATTAGGTCTACAGCAACTTAACCTAATAATTTTCCTCTAAAATGTTGAATTAGGTTAACAACAATTTAACCTAGCAAATTTCATCTAAAATGCAGCGCACCAATTTAATCTAACAAATTCCCTCTAAAATGCAACAATCCCTAATATTTCTCCTCATTGATGAGTTTTTCATTTCTACACTGTTGTGTCATCGTTTGTATATATCTATTGTTTTTCTAGACTTTTTTTTTTTACAAGTTGTTGTACACTTATTTAATACGTAGTCATTAATTATTATCAGTCAGGGATATGTAATTGTTTTAAATTAAAGGCTTAATAGCAGTTTTCACCCCCTAACTTTCACGAAGTTACAATTTTGGCCCCCTAAGTTTTGCAACTGTAACAGTTTTGGCCCCCAAGGCCAAAAATAAATAAATAAAATAACACGTGGCACCTCACTTAGGGTGCCACGTCAGCGTAGACCGAGTCAAAATTGGCCTTGGGGGCCAAAAATGGCACAAGTGCAAAACTTAGAGGGCGGTTCTGTAGTTTTTTTTCCGTAGGGGCCAAAATCGCAACTTTAAAAAACTTAAGGGGTTAAAACTGCTATTAAGCTTAAATTAAATTAAATTATATGTCAAACGATGACATCTTTAATTTGATGATGACAACATTATCTGATTTGTAATGTTAGAATGACATTGTTACTAAATCCCATTATTGTAGTAGTGTCCCCAACAACGATACCACTATGTTTGCATATTAATTGAAATGCGAAATTATTTCTCGCAAAAGTGGTCAATCGGGTTAACATATCCACAAATCCACAAAGACTTATCTGATATTATGACATTAAAAAGGTGGTAAATTAGGTAAAAGTGGCAAATGAGATTTTCATGGCACGATTTAGTTCAACAATTTTCTGTTTTCTCACAAATGGAAGTTTTGGTTCGCATTTTTCCGTGGTGTAAAAGTGATCAAATCATGACACGATTTGTGGATTAGGTTCAGTATTGTAGTGTGTATGAGCTTCAAATCATGACGCGATTTTGCTTGCTTGGTTCTGAGTACTATACAAGCCTTTGTTACTTGAAATGACTTTGATTTTGATTACTCCTTTCTTTTTTCTTTTGCTCTACACATCTAAGTTTATTGTTGTGATTTTAAGAATATAATTCACAAAAACTCCCCTAAATAACAAATTCCCTGCTTATTTAATGAGGGATCTCAAATTAAGATCATGATTCAAAAGCATCTAATGCGACAAGCTATGTTCCTAGTAATAAGAGTCATAATGTGTTTCGGTTTAAATCTAAACTTAGAGAATATTTTCCAATCAAACTCTAAATTACTAATCAAGAAATGAATAGTCAGAACATATCAGAAATACAAAATATAGTCACTTTGAATTACACTTTTATTGCATCAAGAAATGGATAAATGATATTATCTTGTAACTTCTTAAATCTTCCATTCATATCAATTTGAATTACTCTTTTATTGCAGTTGAATTGCGATACTTTGATATTATTACAATTAAATGCCACTGCTGGAAATTCCCATTTCTTCTGAGAATTTTCTTGCGGTTTTCATTTTACCTTTTTTATACTTTTCCTGCAGATTTACATGCGGTACCGCTCACACACACTTCAATGATTCGTTAGGTAATGTCGCAGGTACTTCCACGGAGTTTCCTGTGGATCTTCATATGGATTTCCCTGCAGAATTTCCTGCACGCAGTTGATGTGAACTCAGAGTCTCAAAATATCCAAAATTTTGACGTTGTGGTCAGGATCGCCAAACCGCATGTGACATTGGGGTTTCCAAAATTTTAGGAGTTGTAATCTATCAATATAAATTTATTATATTATAGTCTATCAAAATAAATTATATTACATCAGAGTCTCAAAACATCCAAAATTTTGATGTTTGTGGTCTGGATCACTAAAATTTTGGCAGGTTTTTTTTAAAAGCCTTATACGAGACAGGCTTGCTAAGGGGATGCAAGGTAATGTTATATGGATAAGACACATTAGTTTAAAAAAGGAAAACCCGTTGCACTAAAGCTCCCGCATACGTAGAGTTCGGGAAGGGTTCCCACCATTTGATGTATTGTACATAGTCTTACCCTAATTTTACACGAGGTTGTTTCGAGGACACGACACATTAGTTTATTTTTTAGAAAAGTTTATTCTTTAATCCCCTGGCATGGAAGTAGTCCAATTGCTCTCCCTTTGACCTAAAAGGTCCTAAACAGATACCAAATAAAAAAAAAAGATTCTAATAATGAACATTTCAAGTGAGGATTTATACATGAGTTTGTAAAAAAGGTTTATTCACAAAATTTGCATCTATAATCTATCTATTTAATCACAAAGACACAAAGTTGTTATGCCTAGATACTATATGATACAGAAAATTAGTATGAAGATCCACAGGAAAAGATAGCATACAAACAACAGCTTTCCCTACCGCATAAGTGTTCACAAAACTTGAAAGTGAAGAGACAACAGATTAAAAAGATTAACTTTTGTCCAAAAATGCGAAAACATATTTTCTTTATTCTTGAAAATCTTAATAAAACATATTCAGAATCTGATGCCAGCTTTAATTATAAAGATAAAAAATAGATTATGTCACAAAGTAGTAGACAAAACTGATTTTTAAATAGATAGAAAAGGCTCAAGTGTTACCAAGACATATGAGAAGCTAACTATTGGAAGCTTTACTTCACAAGACATCGATATCGAATCCCTTATTTAGCTTTCCCTATTTGACTTGTGTGTTATACAAGTTTGAACTAAAGAACAAAAGTGACAGACAATCAAAATGAGCATAAGTAACAATCTGGCATTATTTCTATAAATTAGTGTTACCTGCTAGCTTTGTGGTAATGCTTGTCCATGGTTTTGTGAAGTGGCATTGTTATACTACAATAAAGTGATCAAACGATTTTGCATTGACAATAAGGAAAGGATAATCTGCATTTCAAAGATTAAAAACAACTACAATATTTCCATAAACCTCAGGATTCAGATTATCTAAACCTTTCCAAATATTTCTACCAACTCCATCATGACGACATATTGCTCTAATAGAAACTGTCAAATTGATTTCATAGTTTTGCATTGGTGATAAGGAAGAGATAATCCGCATTCCAAGGCTTAGATACAATTACGCATTTGTTGTTCTAAACCTCAGGATGCAGATTATCCTATCGAATCCCAATATTTCCTCGTTCAACAAGTATGGGAGTACAAGAAAAGAAAGAGCATGAGTAAACACTCTAAGGGAAGAATGCTTGAGTTAGGTTTGATTGAGATTCATCTGCATCATCATAGGAGTTTATATTGTGCTTCAAATATATTCGATTAAGATTGGATTGCCAATCATTTTTTTTAGGATTCTTAACTTGACCGCTTTCCTGAAAAGTATAAAGATGACTTGTTCTTGACAAAATGTCACATTCAAATTCAATATGTAGGCTTATACTGAAATTTGTCTTTTTTTCGATCAGAATAGATACCAGCAGATGCAGCAGATCCACAAGGATGCACCACCCTGCAATGAGATTATCTAGCTTCATGGAAACACTTAATTCCATAAAGAATAAATGTCAACAAATCTAACACTTTTGGCAGATGTTCTATACGCGAGGACCATTGAGAGTGTTATTCTTGAAGTTTATTTGAATGGTATAGAATATCTCAATTTGTTGAGGACAAGCCCATAATTATATGAGAATATAGGAGGACCGTTTTGTTAATTGTTATCGTCACTAATTTATCACAAATAAAAACAAATTCATGATCATTAAATTTGTGTGTAACAAGGTATTCTCTACGTGTAATATCGAATCACGTGGGACTACAATGGTCAGTAAAGCCTTCCTTCAAGAATTATAAACATGCTACATTCTCGGGGTAAAAGTCGAAAGCAAGATCTATGGTTAAGATGGAAGAGACCCAAATCATTGTGCTCTTGATTTTTAGGACTCGCTTATGCCTAAACCTTGGTCGCCATCTTCGTTTCTTTGGTTCCACCTTCGTTGCGAATTCTTATTCTTTTTTCAAGTAACCAACTAAATTTGTTTGAATCATCACTAATTGACTTCATTCGTTAAATTTCCATGCCAAAGAAGAATATATTATCACGGATAATTCCTATAATGTGTTGCCGCATGAAATTTGGATATTTGATCATTTTTATTTTGATGAAGAGGAGGATGGAGACAGTATAACAAAAGAAAGCTATCATTCTAATTGCTTTAACCTCTTTCCCTATTTCTAGGGTTGGTGGTTCATAATAGGATCGATTGTTGAAAAGCTTCAACATGACCATTAATTTTATCGTTATATAGCCTATTACCTTAGTTTGAAAAGTGTGTCATGTTCTTCTTCAGGATATTCATTCAAGAGGGGTTCATTTGATATGTTAGCTAGAAAAGAATGATTTTTTTCGGGAGAGAAAGAGAGAGAGATCGTGTGTGTGTGTATGATCAAAGCCAAAAGTCAGTTGGCCAATATATTTCTGAAAATACATAGAAATAGTGGATGATTTAACGACTGAGTGAATGCATAATTCGCTTAATTGTAGGATTCCACATCACTCGTTTTTATTCCACCACCGAAATTCACTCTTAATCAATCTTCATCGCTGAAATTCACTGTGACTCCTTTAGGTGATGAAGAATGAGTCAAAGTGAATTTTGGTGATTAAGAATGAAAATGAGTGATTTTCGATGATGAAGAATGTGTGAGAGTAAATTTTGATGGTGCAATGAAAATGGGTGATGTGGATTCCTACCGTTAAGGATATTCTGCATACATTCAGTCAAAAATTCCTCCACTATTTCGATGTATTTTCTGAAATATATATGCCACTGGACTTCTAGCTTTGATCCTACACATGCACACGCACACACACAAACACACATGCCCACTCTCTAGAACAACTTTTCTTTTCTAGCTAACATGTCTACTGAAACCCTCGTGAATAGATCCATCAAAAATAACTGGACACACTTTTCAAACTAAATGTAAAAGATTATGTAACGATGAAATTAATGGCCATGTTAAAATAATAGTGACCCAATATCAAAACTTCATGCGGCAGTGCACGATAGGAATAATATGTGATCATATATTATTCTTTGGGTGTCTCAGTTATCATCCTAACTATACTTGAGATACTTTTTTCTTTTTATGTATTTTCCTATTCATATATATTTCAATGAAGTTATTGTTGCAATCTAGGTTGTTTTTTTTTTTTTTTATTAACTAGAACGCCGACCCGTGCGTCGCACGGGTCTTATGAGCCGGAATAATTTGATATACAATAAAACGAAATTGTATATATTCATAAAAAATAATATCTCATATTTTTTTACTATCCGAAATGAATTAACTTGAAAATAGATCATTTTTAGAATTGAGTTTTTCGGTGACTTTGGGTCACCTTTTAACGGCCACCACCACCAAATGTTGTAACTTCCCTTCTATCTCTTCTTTGTTGATAATTGTTAAAGATGTATTTAGTTTGTTCTTGTTTGCTTACAAAATTAATTGGGTATGGAGACGACCCTGATAAAACAGAATAAAAATAAAATGAAATAGATGACTAAAAACGTATGTGCACCAATAATGAGTATCAACATAAACAATTTTTTAACTGAAAATGAAAGTACAAAATTGTTCCAACTTTCATCCCCCCTCTTGTATTCTTGGATTTTTACATTGCTTTCATTAGTTCCAACTTTCATCTCTATTGAGCATGCTGACATATATTCTAGGAACAAATTTTGAGTGAGATTGAAATTCAGAGAAGAGAAGCTATAAAACGAAAGAATCCAAAAGAATAAATTATCAACTTACACTTTCACACACGCTCTTCCATTGATCCACATCACCGTTTATTTAAAATGTGTTACTGGTTTACCTACTGTTTAAGCTGATTGTGTAATATTTAAAATTTTCCCTTCATTTTTTGCATATTAAAACTTTGCAAATTTATGAAGAAAAAAAAAACTATGCAAAACACTTTTCACCGCCTTCCTTAATTTACTTCGGGGAAGAGCGCTGGGAACCTGTGAACCTGTAAGTAGTCTTCCTTATAAATATCGCCACCATAAATTTCAATTTCATTTGAACTCAAATACAATACCAATAGATTTCTAGCTTTAATTAATTACAGAAATTATGAAACCAGTAAATGTTACGTATCTAATTGAGATCTTAAAACTACTAAACAACACCATTTATTTGACCACTCAACACCTCACCTCTTCCTTACTTTTATAACCATCAATGTATGAACAAAATTATAAGGGAAGGAGAACAACGCCATGGGGACGGACCCTCTGCACTTTGCATAGAGTAATATGGGTGCAATGAGGGAGGCAATTGTGAATTTTTGGAACGGCACCTATTTGTGGGAGAAAAGATAACATTTTGAAATATAGGTAAATTGTAATGTTGAAGAAACATTGTTGGGTTGCTCTGTGTAGTTTGTTTAAGGTGATAGATCCCTCCACAATATTACAAAAATAAAAAGAAAAATAATTTGAACTTGAATAGGACGGTAGTTGAGAAAATAAAGATGAATGGATACTCTGCACTTTATATGCTTCAATTAATTTGACCTTTGGGTTGTAATCAGCCTTTGGAGAAAAAAAAACTTAGTATTGGAAAACGAAGGGATCCATTGTTAATGTGATGAGTCAAACTTGGAAGAAGTGTTAAATTTAAATTTTTTATGGAAAACGAAGGGATCCATTGTTAATGTGATGAGTCAAACTTGGAAGAAGTGTTAAATTTAATTTTTTATTTATTTGTTATTTAGTATAATTCCAATAGCCACTATTTAATGTGTTTTGTATCTCAAAAAGATTGAAATTCAATCTGCATAGAAACCATAAGTTTGAAATTCAATTGGAAGAGTTTTAACAACCAGCAAGGGAATTTTGAATCTACATTAGGAGGGAAATTTTAGGGTTATATAATTAGCATTTATTAGATACAATTAGAGGGAAAATTTAGGTTTAAGTGTTACAAGATCTTATAAACTTTAGAAATAAGTGATAAGTGATTAGCATTAGTTATTTTTATTTAGTGTCATAGATGGGATATAAACTTCCTTGTACTTTTTAATTCAACAAAGAAGACGTTGATAGTTTAATTGAAATTTAACATCATTATATTATGATCTTGAGTTATATTGATACAAAGGTACAATATGTACCTAGCACTGAAAGCTAGATAATTAGACCATGTTCTGTTCTAGAAATCCTCTTCCGGTGTGTCTTTATAATTCAAAAAAAAGATTGTGTCTAAAGTAAATAATAGATTGTGGTGAACCTAAAAGGTTGTTTGGTTCTAATAAACCTGTTTTGAACTGATTTAAATTTAGTTTCACGCAATACTCGTTAATATAGTTTGGAGACATTGCATAATATATACAGGGTCGGAGTTTGAACCCCAAATACTCCACTTATTTGTCTTGAAAAATGTGAATTTATGTCCACTACACTTAAAAAATTTATACGTTTTGGGTTAAAGAATGGTTTTAAATTTTGATATGTTTTAAAACCAAATCCAGTTATAAAACACAGTTAACAATTCATTTCGTGTGCATTCCATGATTCTTATTAGGAACAGAGAACGTAGGCCTCATTAGATTGTAACATAAACACTCAAGCTATAAATAAACTACAAGTATTAAAATCATCATATTCCAAACAGATTCGATACATATACAATCATAATTTCAACACAAAAATCAATACTATTTGGTAGGTTGAAAGCTTAGAATATGTACCTGATTGTTGTGAATGATTTAAGAGAAGCAAGATTTAACATTACCAATGAATTCCGTGACATTTATCCCAAGACTGACCGTGCAACTTCAGAATACAACAGTTCTTTTCAACTATATAATCGTACCGAGGCTATCAAGATACAAGGAAAAACAACATGTAACTAAGAACTTATTTTGATTTTGAATCATCAAAGATGATGTTTATGTTAATACGCCAATGCGTGAGCTTATATTAAAGGAACAATCATCCTCAAAAAGATGATTAACAAGTCATTGCTAAAATCACGAGTATGGTGGACTTTCAATAAAAAGAAAAACTCAAAATTTATCATAAATCATATTATTTTCCCTCCATTAGTTAGACTAATCGTTTATTGGTTCTTAAATGTTGTTTTAAACAATTATTTCGATAAATTGAAATTAAATAGTTATTTTAAAGTATTAATTGTTGATAGAATTTTTGTTGCACAAGTTGAATAACTTTATATTGAAATACATAATTAGAAGTTACCAAAAGATCATGACTTTTAGATTATTTTTCTTCTCTCCAAAATTCTGTGAATTGATCGTTTTTTTCCTCCTCTTTTTTTACTGCTTCTTTCTATGCATGTATAATTGTTCACAATAATAATGATCATAGTTAAATATATCACTGAATTTCAAATGTATATGAATCGCAGTTAATCATAACAACAACAAAAACCATGCATCGCACAGGCAAGAGTATGGTAATAATCATACCATAGTAATAAAAAAATAAAAAATCGCAAGATTGGCACATGTAATACTCTTCATACAGGGATTTGGGGTGTCTATCTGGGTCTAGAGTTGGCTTGAAGCTAAGATATTTCTTAGTTGTGCGTTGAATGTTATTCAAAGTTATTTATTGACATGGAAGTTTACATTAAACTATCAACGTCTTCTTTCTTGAATTAAAAAGTACAAGGAAGTTTACACCCCATCATTGACACTGACATGTAAATAACTAATGATAATTAAAACTCTCTTCAAAGGAAAACTGATTAGGTCTTTCGAAAATTGTTCTGATCAATCCCTTGACTCAAAATTCTCTTCCAAAGCTACATCATCCTAATCTCTTAGGTGAGTTCGTAACCATTGAAGGTTTTGTATGAACGTTAATTTAATTTAAATGGCATAACCTAACAATCATCTATCTTTAGATTGATCCGTTAAATTAACCAAAATCATTAGATCCAATTCAATAGCTAGTGTCGGTAGTCAATCGATATTTAAAATCAATCTATATGTGATCAATATACAAAAAGTATTAAGAATAAATAATTCTTAGTAACACTAAAAAAGACAGCTAAGGATAGGCCGGAAGCTAACAAAAGAACTCATAGATAACTTTCCCACAACGTCTTTATTGACCGTTTAGTATAGGGTTGAAAGAAAGAGTTTAACGATGTTCGTATGAAAGGTTAGTGACATCTTAGAGTAAGAAGTAACAAAGGGAATTAAAAATATATTCTCAGGTGTGCTCATCTTAACAGCTCTATTAACAGGCTCCCCACAATCGCAAGGATGAGGAATACTAGGATGTGTGGGATAGATTTTATCATCCCGATGTTCATTGATATACCATCATTTTCTCCTTTATACTCAATCGACAAGGTAGTAGTAGATCGAGCCATCACTATCAAAGATATTGGACATCAATGGTGTATTGGACTTATGAGTATTCAGACTATAATGAACAATCACTCACTTTTGACCGGATTATCATTGCATTTAAATAGAGTTTCACAATTACATATTTCAAACAGCTCAAGACATATCCATCTAAGATATAATCACTATGAATTTAGCTGCTCATGACTAAAGCACAAATAACTAACATAAAATAAGATAACATTACATGAAATAGTACCAAATATAAGTTGGATGCCAAGCCACCACTTAATCCTAAACTTCTAACTGCAAAACGTGTCTTCTAGATCCATAAATTCACAACCCTTGCTCTGAAAGAAGTTTTTATTATATAGATCTCAATATAACATGCAGAAATCGTGCCATGATTTATAAAAATCATGTCACGATTTTGCATTACATTCAAAAGTGTGCCACAATTTTCAAAATTATGTGGTTATGGTTTTGGTTCGAATCTTTAGATTCTTAAAATACTATTCAATTCTTAAAATACTCCTTGATTGATAGAATACTTCAGTTCTTTCTTTCCTCTGATCTTATATGGTTATGATTTTGCCAACCCGAGGCAACATATCATTGAAAACTTCCTATCCACGAAAAGATTTTGCTTTGTGAAGGCTGAAGCCTTTTTATTTTATGAAGCCAAACTTGTTCATAGATACCACTGACACGGAGAGAATTGAGCTTAAAACCTTGAGAACAACACCATTTTGGGAGACTCTTGATGTCGAATAAGTCAAATTCTTATAGCTTAAGGGTGTGTTTGTTTCAAGGAAAGAAAATAAATTCCTTACAATGAAATTCCTAGGAATAATATCCGAGGGAATAACATTCCTACCCATGTGTTTGGCAAAAATTTAAATTTCCTTGGAATGTTTTAGTAATTAATTAATTAAAAAAATAAAAATGGAAATAAAAGTTCGTGGTAGTGAGAATTTATAGCAAGTTGAGTTTTATCCTCATGGATATGTTAGATTCTCATCCTTTAAGCATGGGAATAACAATAGAAGAAATCATGTGTAAAGAACATTCTTGGGAATATAACCTTCCTGAAAATAAATTTTCAAAACTTGAAACAAACATGAGAATGTTGCATTTTCAATCTCATATTCCTGAAAATCATATTACAAACCTTGAAACAAACACACCCCAAGTATTTTGCACTCAGCTCTCTCTGCTTCAATTGTACATCCTCCTGGACCATTTCAGCTTTGCCAAATATACTCAGGCCAAGAGAAATGGATAAATTATATTTTCTTGTTTCTTGAATCTTCCCACTTTGTCCGTCCATATCAAAATAACAAAGATAATTGAATCCCAAAAACATAAGAACTAAATTACCTAACTATTCAAATGGAAAAAATAATTTAAGGAAAATGCTAACAAGTTTTTTTAGCGTATTGATTAAGCATCCAAAAGTAGTAACTTATATCTTAGAAATTGTGTAGTTAATTTCAAGTTAATTAACTATCAAGTTAATTTCATATTGCTCTAATGGAAAATGGAAACTATCAAGTTAATTTCAGTTCTGCATTGGTGATACGGAAGAGATAATCTGCATTCCAAGGCTTAGAAACAGTTACGCATCGGTTGTTCTAAACCTCAGGATGCAGATTCTCCCATCTAATCCCAATATATCCTCATTCAACAAGAGTGTTAAGTATTGTACTCCAATTGCAAGTAGTATTAAGAAAATGGGAGTACAAGAAAGAGCATGAGCAAATACTATAAGGAAGAATACTCAATGGGAGTTAGGTTTGATTGAGAGTCATCTGCATCATCATCATAGGAGTTTATATTGTGCTTCAAATATATTCGATTATGATTGATTTTACCAATCATTTTTTTTAATATTCTTACTCGACCGCTTTCCTGAAAAGTATATAGATCACTTGTTCCTGACAAAATGTCACATTCAAATTCAATATGTAGGCTTATACTGAAATTTGTCTTTTTTTCGATCAGAATAGATACCAGCAGATGCAGCAGATCCACAAGGATGCACCATGCACGCTGCAATGAGATTATCTAGCTTCATTGAAACACTTAATTCCATAAAGAATATATATCAACAAATCTAACACTTTTGGCAGATGTTCTATACGTGAGGACCATTGAGAGTGTTATTCTTGAAGTTTATTTGAATGGTATAGAATATCTCATTTTGTTGAGGACAAGCCCATAATTGTCACAGCAGGCAGGAGAGACCATTTTGTTATCATTATTAATTTTTCACAAATAAAAATAAGTTCACGATCATTATTTTTGTGTGTGACAAGGTATTCTCTACGTGTATCTAAAGATACAAATGTATCGAATCGGGTAAAAAAACTATTAGACTATGTAAATATAGAAAGAATATTATTAGAGATTATTGTAAATAATTACTCATTAGTTTGTTGAGAATTATTAGGGATATTCATTAGTTGTTGAGAATCATCAGAGACACACATGATGTACATACACAGCACTGAGATCAATGAAAAGCACGGCCAGTATTTATGCCTCTGTCATACTTCTCCTTCTATCATGGTATCAGTAAGCTTAGGTACCGATCTCTAAACCCTAGCGCCATCCTCCCTCCTTAAACATAACTTCTACATCCCTTTCTAATTTGTCTATTTTTTAATCGAAATCCCTTTTCTGTTATCTACCTTGCGATTACAATTTTGAAACATTGTTTTGTCCTTTTGCCTTGATTAAATCACACCTCTTCCCTTCTCCAATGGCTGATGACAGTAGCAACAACAATTCTCTCACCAACTCCAGCAACCGTAATTCAACTGTCCAATCTCAAAATCCCACTCCTCCCACACCTACTCCTATTCATTCTGCCTTAACAGTGCCCAATATCACAAACTTCATCAAAATCACACTCAGTATTGAAAAAGGACAGATAATACATGGTCCGAATTGTTCAAAATTCACGCTCGTGTCTATCAAGTGATTGATCATATTCTCCCACCTACAACACTTGTGACTCCCTCACTCAAAGACACTGATCCTGAACTCTGGCTTCGCCTCGATGCCATAGTGTTACAATGGATTTACGGCACGATTTCTAATGACCTTCTCAATACCATCATTGAACATGATTCAACAGCGCAACTTGCTTGGAATAGGCTATTTGACATCTTCTATGACAACAAAAATTCTAGGGCTCTTTACCTTGAACAAGAGTTTTCACGCACTCATATGGAACAATTCTCTGATGCATCCTCCTACTGTCAGCATCTCAAATCCCTCTTCGACCAACTCTCTAATGTTGGAGCTCCTGTTTCAAATGAACGTTTGGTTCTCCAACTGATCTCAGGACTGACTGATGCCTACTCTACTGTTGGCTCACAAATTTGTCACAGTGACACTCTTCCACCATTTTACAAATCACGCTCCATGATTATCTTAGAAGAAACAGCCAGAGCAAAAAAGGCAGCTATCACAGCTGACAACGTTGGCCTTATCGCCTCACATACTGATGCCCCAGCTGCCACCTCTTTCAACCGTACTACCTGTGGCGGAGGTAACAGCAATCATGGGAGAGGAGGCAGTGGTCGCGGCCACCGTGGAAGAGGACGAAACAGTGGACGGGGTGGCGGTCGCTCTCAACAACCACCATGGACTTTACCGTTGTACCAACATCAACAACAACAATGGGCTTATCCACCATATCATAGCCAAAATCAACAGTGGAATTTTCCACCGTGGCAGCAACCTTGGTCCACTCCGCCGTGTCTGTACCCTACAACAGGAAACTCAAACAAGCAAGCTGGTATTCTTGGTCAAAAGCCAACTCATCAGGCTCATATAGCAAGCACTGCACCGTACCAGGCTCATCAGGCTCATGTAGCAAGCACTGCACCGTACCAGGCCAGTCACCAAGGATCCTCTTCGTATGCTCCAACGGACATTCAAGCTGTCATGCATACCTTCTCTATTTCTCCTCCAGATGATCAATGGTATATGGACATCGGGGCTACATCGCATATGACGGCGAACGGAGGTAATCTTATGTCTTATTTCAATACGAGTAACAATATTACTGTTGGTAGTGGTCATAATATTCCAGTTATCGGTTATGGACATGCATCATTACCTACCTCTCCATACTCTTTAAATTTGCAAAATGTTTTACATGCCCCTAAATTGATAAAAAAAATCTTGTCTCTGTTAGAAAATTTACCATTGACAATGATGTTTCCGTTGAATTTGACCCCTTTGGTTTCTCTGTGAAGGATTTCCAGACAGGAACACCCTTAATGAGATGTAACAGTTCTGGCGACCTCTACCCACTTACCACCGGACCTTCCAATTCCGCCCATCCACCATCTACCTTTGCTGCATTATCTAATGAAGTATGGCACAACCATTTAGGACACCCTAGAGCACAAGTTTTAGATTCTCTACACCGAAACAATTTTCTTATATGTAATAAGTTTCGGAACAATTTCTTTTGTCATTCTTGTCCACTTGGGAAACAAATAAAATTGCCTTTTTCTAATTCTTTGTCTCATACTTTAATGCCTTTTGATATTGTGCATAGCGATGTTTGGACATCCCCTGTTCTTAGTTCAGAAGGACATCGTTATTATGTATTATTTTTAGATGATTTCACGGATTTTCTGTGGACTTTTCCAGTAGAAAATAAATCTCAAGTTCATTCTATGTTTCTCCAATTTCACGCTCACATTAAAACTCAATTCGAACGTGAAATCAAATGTTTTCAATGTGATAATGGGAAAGAATATGACAATGCTATCTTTAAAAAAATTTGTGAAATAAATGGCATGTCATTTAGGTTTTCATGTCCTCATACTTCCCCTCAAAATGGAAAAGCCGAAAGAAAAATTCGTACTATAAATAACATCGTCCGCACCCTTTTAGCCCATGCCTCTATCCCACCATCCTTTTGGCACCATGCCTTGCAAATGGCCACATACTTACATAACATCCTCCCAACCAAAAAGTTTGCCCTTAATTCACCCACTAAGATACTCTACCAAAAAGATCCTTCTTATTCACATCTTCGAGTCTTCGGGTGTCTATGCTATCCTCTAATTCCCTCAACCTCTAGAAATAAATTACAACCTCGATCAACTCCATGTGTATTCTTAGGCTATCCACCTAATCATAGAGGATATAAGTGTTACGAGTTGTCAAGTCGTAAAATATTTATTTCTAGGCATGTCATCTTTGAAGAAAATACGTTTCCTTTTTCTACCTTAAATGCTCCTAAAACGGTTGACTATATTTTCTTAGATAATGACTCCACACCTTTCCTTCCTTCCTACTCCTACGACACTCCTACACCAAACGCTCCAGCCCCAACCAATATTAAATCTACCACCTTAACCTCAAACCCGACATCATCTTCGCCCCTTCCCAGCCAACCCTCCCCACCGATCTCTTCCTCCACACCTATAACTTCTTCCTCCTCAACTCAAGACCAACAACACACCTCAACTACTACATTGACAGCCACTCATTCTCCTTCACCAATATTACAACAACACTCACCTCAGATGACTACCCGAGCCCAACATGGTATCGTTAAACCCCGCAAGCTTTTTAACCTACATACCTCCTCTCAAAATTCAATATCTCCCTTACCTACAAACCCAATAGATGCATTACATGAGCCAAATTGGAAAATGGCCATGAAAGACGAATATGATGCTCTTATTGTAAATAAGACGTGGAACTTAGTTCCTCGTCCGTCTAATGTTAATGTTATTCGAAGTTTGTGGATTTTCAGGCATAAAAAGAATTCAGCTGGATCATTCGAGCGGTAAAAAGCTCGTCTTGTAGGTAATGGAGCGAACCAACAAACAGGTGTTGATTGTGGTGAAACCTTCAGCCCCGTAGTCAAACCGGCTACAATTCGCACAGTACTAAGTGTTGCCGTGTCAAAATCATGGTGCCTTCATCAATTAGATGTCAAAAATGCCTTCTTGCACAGAAATCTTGATGAAACTGTGTATATGCACCAACCTCCAGGCTTCCGTCATCCTAAATTTCCGGATCACGTGTGTTTGCTCAAAAAATCTCTCTATGGACTTAAACAAGCACCGCGAGCCTGGTATCGGCGGTTCACTGATTATGTCGCTACGATGGGATTCTCTCACAGCATTTCTGATCACTCATTATTTATTTATCAAAATGGCAATGACATGTCCTACATTCTTCTCTATGTAGATGACATTATCCTCACCGCTTCATCCGACTCTCTTCGTGAGAATATCATGTCCAAGCTGAGTTCTGAATTTGCAATGAAGGATCTTGGTCCTCTGAGTTATTTTTTAGGGATCTCTGTTACACGTCATTCCGGAGGTATTTTTCTCTCTCAGAAGAAATATGCAGAAGAAATTATTGAACGTGCAGGAATGTCCTCATGTAAGCCATCCCCAACACCGGTGGATACCAACTCCAAACTAAGTGGATCCTCAGGCAATCCTTATTGTGATCCAACAGAATATCGTAGTCTTGCAGGTGCATTACAGTACTTGACATTTACAAGACCAGATATCTCATATGCAGTTCAGCAAGTGTGTCTCTTTATGCATGATCCAAAAACACAACACATGTCTGCCTTAAAACGGATCATTCGTTACATTCATGGTACTGTTGAATTTGGCCTCCACTTGTATCCTTCATCCATCGACAAGCTCATATCTTATACAGACGCTGATTGGGCTGGATGTCCAGACACAAGGAGATCTACCTCTGGGTATTGTGTATATCTTGGTGACAATTTGACCTCTTGGTCCGCAAAACGTCAACATACCTTGTCTCAATCGAGTGCAGAGGCAGAATACCGAGGAGAGGCTAATGTAGTGTCTGAATCATGCTGGCTACGAAATCTACTTTTAGAACTACATTGCCCTGTTACAAAAGCAACTTTGGTTTATTGTGATAACATCAGTGTCGTGTACCTATCCGACAATCCAGTTCAACATCAACGCACCAAACACATCGAAATGGATATACACTTTGTGCAGGAAAAAGTTTCTCGCGGTCAGGTGCGCGTATTACATGTTCCCTCTCGTTATCAAATTGCTGATATCTTCACAAAGGGGCTTCTGCTACAACTGTTTGACAATTTTAGGGATAGTCTCAACATTCGTCCATCTCTAGTTTCGACTACGGGGGTGTATTAGACTATGTAAATATAGAAAGAATATTATTAGAGATTATTGTAAATAATTACTCATTAGTTTGTTGAGAATTATTAGGGATATTCATTAGTTGTTGAGAATCATCAGAGACACACATGATGTACATATACAACACTGAGATCAATGAAAAGCACGACCAGTATTTATGCCTCTGTCATACTTCTCCTTCTATCAAAAACAATGGACGGTAAGGTCATCCCTCAAGAGTTTTAAAGTTGTTATTCTCATGGTAGGATTTGAATCTAATACCTTTGGTTAAGATGGAAGAACCTTCTTCTCTCTCCCAACGCAAAACCTAGGCCGCATTCATTACAGCCTACCTCACTGGAATCCCGTCGTCACTGTTACCGTCGCCGAGATGTAACCTTGGCTCCAAGGTGGTGCGATCAGCCCAGCTGCGTCAGCGTCACTACCAAACCCCAATCGGGGTTGATCCACGTCGCCTATTGATAACAACAGTACTTCGTCGTCGGTTCCTTCTTGTGCTCCGATGGTTTCCAAACGGATCCATGCTCACTATTACAGAACGCATAGGTTCTTTGATCGTCTCCCTCAACAGCAGAACCATCAACGTCAGGTTGTTATGGGTGCGGTAAGGATCTATGTGTTGCTGGGGGTTTTTCGGGTCAATCTCCTTGATTGGGTTTTTATTCGAGCTGTGTAGTGTGTTATGCCGTTGTCACCACGCCATCGTTGTGTTGATGCACCGCCTCTTGATTTTAGTTTCTTGTAGATCTGTTGAGATATGCAGTTCTCTTTGGTTTGGTTCATCGCCACACAACCCAGTGGTTTTTTGGTGTCTGGTATCATCCTCAAATTCAGTTTGATCAGTAATGATTGAATTCGGAATATTCGACCAGAAATGGTTGTCGCAACAAATGGTAGGTGCGTGTAGATTCGTTAGTTTTTTTGTTGGCAGTCGAATCCGCTCCCCGCTCTCAAGAATTTGTCTGTGGTTTTCGTATCCCAGCCCAATCATTTTTTCTGATTGACATGAGACTGTGTGGACGCGAAAGAGTCGTTAATGGTTGATGTCGTTGTTGCAGGGAGTTGATGGTACTTGATCCGATTTCATGTTGGCGATTGATTCATTCGCCAAATTATCGACCCGTTTGGTACCCACAAACGTCTATCATTAATGGTGTTCGTTTGTTAGCATTGATTAAGTTGGTCCCCCCACTTTTATGTAATTTTTTCCTTTTTTTTAATAATATATATGAGATAAACGATTAGAGTAGGGTACCAACTTAGTTGGACACTATTTTTTCTGATGTCATTTTGCCCTTGACTTATAAAAAAAATGATGGAAGAACCAAAATCATCTCATACATGTGCTCTTGAGTTCATGATTATTATTAAAAACTAAATTATATTAGAACAACAACTTGTAACAGAAGATAAAACAAATGATAAAACACATGCAATGAAACATGATGGTTGGTTTCGATGTTCGTCCATGTATGTCTACTTCTCCAGCTACAGTGCAATTGTAGTTACGTCTTCTTGATAGTAAATAGGATCAGGCTTTACGGTGTTAGAACTTATGCAAAAATACTATCGTCCAAAATACAATGTTGCAGATGCTTTATTCATGCACACACACTCCCATTGTAGTTTCCAATGAATGAATAGGATATACAGTATGACCGTTATTTTTGAGAACACTTTCAACACTAGGTGTCGGTAACTTCAATAAGCATCGGTTGTGATACTACTTGTTGAAGAGTTCGGGGAGCTGCAATTGGCTAAACCTTCAAGAATGTTAAGATGCCTTAACACCACAACTCTACCAAACAACTTAATACATTAGTTTTATGGGTCATCTCTCTTATATATCCAACATTTCCTCCACTCATTGTCAATATCAGACTAACCACTCTCACTAAAGATTCCAAAAATCTCTTCGTCAAGTGTAAGTCACCCACATCATTAGACTCATTCATCCCTTCCTATGTGACACTGCCTACGAGCCATACCCAACAATCTCCACCTAGGAGATTATTTAATCAGATGGAGATTTATTGTATGACGTTCACATCTTGACAACTAGGGTTACAACTCTTGTTTAACACTAAGAAACTTGTAACAACTCTAAGCTTACTGAGGGAGCGGAAATGGGATCTTAGTGTGGATCAATTATAGTTATGTTGGTGACTCACACTTGAGTGGAAGATTATTGGAATCACAAATGGGAGTGGTTAGTTCAACATTACCGCTCTCGGTGCTTCCCGGACTCAACAACAAGTGGTATCATAGTCGATGGTTATTAATTAAAGGGGTCGACTAGTGATAAAAGTCTTCTTGACAATGGTGGTTAGGTTGCATGTCTTGTTGATGGATCGACAAGGGAAGTGAAATTTTATGTGGAGGAAAGAAATCTATGGCTTTAGGGGGAGCATACCTCATATGAATGGATGAACTCGCACTTGTATAACAAAATGAGTAAAAAGTCTCACATTAAATGAAAAAGGGGATGTTGAGTAATTTATAATTGAGAAGACTCATATATCTAATGTCTTAAAGTTGTAGATTAATATATGGTCTTTTATATTAGTTTGGATGTTGACCATTAATTTTAGAGCCTTAATTTTATGATTAATATAGTGTTTTATATTAGTTTGAAAAGTGTGTAATATTTTTCTTCAAGAGATCTATTCAAGAGGGGTTCAGAGAGAGAGAGAGAGAGAGAGAGAGAGAGAGAGAGAGAGAGAGAGAGAGAGAGAGAGAGAGAGAGAGAGAGAGAGAGAGAGAGAGAGAGAGAGAGAGAGAGAGAGAGAGAGAGAGAGAGAGAGAGAGAGAGAGAGAGAGAGAGAGAGAGAGACCGTGTGTGTGCGCGTATGATCAAAGCTAGAAGTATGTTGGCCAACATACTAAGTAAATGCATAATTCCCTTAACCGTAGGATTCCACATCGCTAATTTCCATTCCACCACCAAAATTCACTTTGACTCCTTCTTTAGGTGATGAAGTATGAGTCTAAGTGAAGTTTGGTGATTAAGAATAAAAATTAGTTATTTTCAGTGATGAAGAATGTGTGAGAGTGGATTCCTACGGTTAAATAAATTATGCATTCATTCAGTCGGCCAAGAGAAATGGATAAATTATATTTTCTTGTTTCTTAAATCTTCCCACCTTGTCTGTCCATATCAAATCTATCCAAAATAACAAAGATAATTGAATCCCAAAAACATTAAGAACTAAATTCCCTAACATTTAGAATGTCTAACTGATGTAGGAGGGTTTCCATAGTCTTTTCTATAGTATTTTTATTTTAGCCAAAATTTAGTAATTTTCTATTCTTGTTTCATTTTGTTATTTTTCGGCCCATTAGAGTTTGTTATTTCCTTATTTAATCTTAACAGATGTAGCCAAAGATGGAACTTTTATTTATTCAATAATATTTTAGAGAGTTTTCTCAATATCTGGTGGATTCCGGAACTCTATTTTCACAACTTTGTCCCTTGCAAACTTGTTTCTTTCACTCTAGGTTTAGCTCTTGCTAGCATACACTTCAGATTGTGTCAGCTGGTATCATAGCAGGTTTCTCTTGTTCTTTTCCTAATGTGATCAGCCATAGGAGATCAACTGATGATGAGGGCAGAGTTTGTCGAAATAACTGTGACTCTTACCACTGCCATCAAAGCTCTATTAGATCAGATGACAACGTTGACAGTTAAGGTTGACGACAACATCAACAACAACAATAGAAAAAACAGAACCGGAGATGTGGACCAATTAGGGTTCCACGTGGTTGAAACAATCGAATTATTGAGGATTCAAGTTTGTCAAAAGGAAATTCATACTAAATCATCTTGTAGGAAACGCATTGAAACAATCGAACAATCGAATTACTGACATTGTTTCTGTTTCTCTTGGTGTTTCCTCCTTAGCACATCTTGTGTGAGGAGGGCCAATTGTCGTGGTATATAATTCATTTTAGTTTCTTCAAAAAAAAAAAACGCATCATATGATACGAAATACATCATAACTATGTTAGCACCCCTATCTCGATCACCATCGATACTTTGAAGCATTAAAAAGAGAATACAACTATGGAATACCCAATGGAATAACAGTGGGATACATCTACCTTGTTAAAAAACCTTAAAAATTAGATAAAAACAGTTGATGTAAAAAAAGATTAGAACAACATACAAATTGAAATGAGAAAAAAGAAACATTAACCAGAAAAATAATTATTAATTACATTTATTTATTAAAATATATTATTATAATTATGCAGTGACATTGTTTTTTTGCGGTGATGTTGTTGTTAGCAATATCTTGAATATGCGACGAAGGTAATAATACATGTATACTATGCTTAATTATTACTCTTTATTTATTAAAATTATTTTCTTAATTAGGGGGGCATACTTATTTTTAAACTTAATTATTACTCTTCACGCGTAATTTTAAATCTACAATAACCGTTAATGCACCATGTATTATACATTTCATAAAAACAATCTTTGTCAATGGTGCAGGGCGTCAGCGGCTTCTGAGCTGTATTATCAAATAAGAAAAAAAAATGTTATTTAAAGGAGATAAAATATTGTGTCTAAATAAATAATATAATTTATAATATTGGGAAAATGGCATACCTGTACTTTCTTCAATCAGAAATGAAGAAAGAAAAATGATAAAAATATAAACAAACATGAAAATTTGAGTCATATTGCTATACTTTGAATTGAATGTAATAAACAAAACCGTTTTAATAGCTTTATAAGTAAAAGTCGCTTTGTTCACATTAATAAAATATTTTTTTTTAGAACTTTGGAGTTGCAAGAGGTCATTTATAAAATTATAATAATGTTAAATATAATTAACTGACCACTTAACTTTTGTAAAGAATTCATGTACTAATCTTGATCATCATAAAAAATAATTATATTTTTAGTCTCATTAAACTACATAGTATTTTTAATTTATGTTTTAGACTTTCAAAATATATAAGGGTCAAACTCCAAAAGAGAAACATATTTAGTTAATGATTTAAAAAAACTAGATTATCGACCCGTGCTCTACACAGATCTACTGACTTAAGAGGCACCACTTCGGATGTCCATAATACTTGTCAAGAAAAATAAATTATACAAAAATAAAAGATAGCAACGATATAATCTGTATATTAAAATGGATCCACAAACTTAAAAAAAATGGATCCACACTATCATATCAAGATAACATTCATATTTTTTGAAAATAGTAAAGACAACATTATTTATGATAAATTACAAAATACTTCTTTATAGACCATATTTGATGTCACATTAGTATCTTCGCCGTCTTCATCGTTTATCAATATCGTCAACTCTTCCCTTGCAGTGACCCTTTATATTGCAACGTATACTTGACCGTGTGAGAACACAAACATTAGAAGGTATATCCCAACGTGTTTTTTTCCTGATTGACCTTGATTCCTATTAATGATTATTGCAAAGGAAACTACCAAAGGAAATTGTCTTCGTTTAAACATGAAAGGGATTTTTACGTCAGAATGCATTAAAAATAACCTAGGTATAAAAACCTTCTCACCGATGTTACTTCCAGATATCACCTTTCCCTCTAACACAAATTTTCCCATCCTTGTTGTAATCAACCTTGTCCCATTGCATAATCTTAATTGCGTATCTATATTCCTTAATAGCATCGCGGCCACTCCAACTTTTAATCTCAGCTTGTGATTTGGAAGTCACGATGTAACAATTGTGTTGAGGAATTCGGGAGTGTGAACATCATTTACTGGATCACCATCAATGGTCTTTGAATATGGAGAATCGTAACTCATATATGTTTTTTCTTCCCTTGGAATCAAATTTAATACATAATCGTTGATTTGTTCAACAGTTGAATTTGTAGGAGCTAAGATAGCTCTGTTATGAAAGTAAGATATATCATTCATGTTTTCCAACAATGTTCGACTTTAGATTGAGAAAACTTTGTAACGGAAATGCACTTCAATGATATTAAAATACATATATTCTGTAAGGGAGCATCAATGAGAATAAAATGACATTGAAATGCATACAATATGGGAATGAAAGCTCATAATTGACATTAAAAGACATAAAAATGTACGACGAATAGACATAAATGACATTAAAATTGAAAGATTTTCAATAAAGATGCTCATAAACGACATTAAATTGAAAAATATAAATTACGAAAATGCGATTCAATGACATTAAAATACATATATTCTATAAGGGAGCATCAACGAGAATAAATGACATTGAATGAAATACAATCTGAGATAGGAAATCTCATATTTGACATTAAAAGACATAAACATGTAAGACAAATAGACATTAAAATTGAGAGATTTTCAATCAAGATTCTCATAAACGAAACTCTGTAACAAAAATGCACATTAAAACAAAAATGCACTTCAATGACCTATATAAACTTAAATTATGATACCTATCCACGTAAACTTAAATCATGTTGTATTATGGAACAAACAAAACAACATCGACAAACCTTCATGGTGAAATTAACAACATCGAATATATCATGGAGCAAACAGTTAATTGAAACTTGAAGAAATTTATGAAATTTACTTACTATAGAGTACAAATTAAATGTTGATCCAATCTTTAATTTTAATAGTTATTGATTGCACATCCATGGTGGTTTGTGTGTGAAAAAGGATAAAGGTTCAAAGTGATGATAAAAACAAGGTTTTAAAAAATTTATATGGAGAGGGCTATTTTGGTATTATTGTAAAATTAAGTGATTTTTTCATCATATTTCTCAACGAAAAATATTAGACACATACGTATACAAAATTTTGCTTAGTTTAGATTCTTTCAATAAGAAGGAAATTCGTGCTTATATCCAAAAAAATGTCATCTCAATTTTCCTTAATCAAGTGGTATTAAAATCATCATTTTCCAAACAGTTTCAATACATATACAATCACAATTTCAACACAAAAATCAATACTATTTGGTAGGTTGAAAGATTAGAATATGTATCTGATTCATGTGAATGATTTAAGAGAAGCAAGATTTAACATCACCAATGAATTCCGCGACATTTATCCGCAAGACTGACGGTGCAACTTCAGAATACAACAGTTCTTTTCAACTGATATAATCGTACTGAGGCTATGAAGATACGAAGAAGACAACAGGTAACTAGGAACTTATTTTGAATCATCAAAGATGATGTTTATGTTAATACCCCAATGTGAAATTGAGGAATTCACATTCACATACATACATGTGACCAAATCTGAACAGTGAGAAATAATATAAACAAGAAATTATTGTTTTGTGTGGTGATGGTGGAGGAAGGATTTCAACCGTCAATGGGTATCATATATATGTCCTGATGGTGGACAAGGGATTTCAATCGTCGATGGGTAACATATACTCCCTCCGTCCCATATATGAAAGATAATTTGATTTGGTCAAAAAGAAAATATTATCGTGAGAGTAATACCCGCTCTTTCTAATACATACTCCCTCCGTCTCTAAATTATAGCCATTTAAGATTTGTGCACGGTTATCAAGAAAATGATTGATTGTGTTGATTTCAATGGTAAAATTAATATCATTTACTAAAATACCCTTATTAATTGTAGTTAGTGGAGTAATTAAGTTGGCTGAAATTCAATAAATAAGGGTATAATAATAGGAAAAAATAATAAATGTTGCATTGGTATTCTAAAGTGACAATTATTTTCAGAAAAAAATGTTAAAGACACTATTATTGTGAGACGGAAGGAGTAATAACTAACAAGTCATTGCTAAAATCATGAGTAAATAGAAAATATGGGATGGTGGACTTTCAATAAAAAGACAAACTCAAAATCTATCATAAATCACACCATTTTCTTTCGCTTCAGTTAGACCTATCACGTATCGTTTTTGGTTCTTAAATATTGTCTTAAACAATTATTTCGATGAATTGAAATTAAATAGTAATTTTTGTGAATTAATTATTGACAGAACTTTAGCTGTACAAGTTGAATGACTTTATATTGAAATACATAATTCAAAATGACCAAAAAATCCGTCATGATTTTTAGATTATTTCCCTTCTTCACGAATTCTGTTTTTTCCTCCTTGCATGTAGAATTGTTCACAATAATAGTGATAATAGTTAAATATGTCAATGAATTTCAAATGCATATGAATCGCAGTCAATCATAACAACAACAAAAATCGTGCATCGCACGGTAATAATCATATCATAATAATAATAATAATAATAATAAAATTCGCAAGATTCTCACTTGTAATACTCTTCATATAGGGATGTGGGGAGTCTATCTGGGTCTAGAGTTGGCTTGAAGTGACGACATTTCTCAGTTGTGTGTTGTATGTGATTCAAAGTTATTTATTGACATGGAAGTTTACATTAAACTATCAATGTCTTCTTTCTTGAATTAAAAAGTACAAGGAAGTTTACATCCCATCCTTGAAACTAACATATGAATAACTAGTGATAATTAAAACTCTATTCAAAGGAAATATGACTAGGTCTTTCAAATCATGTGTTTCTCGTTATTCAGTAAACTGCATCAAATTTTACACTTGTTATCTTAACTTTAGGACAAACTAACAATATCGTTATGATCATTCCCTTGACTCAAAATTCTCTTCTAAAGCTACAACACCATAATCTCTTAGGTTAGTTCGTAACCATTGAAGGTTTGATATGAACGTTAATTTAAATGGCATAACCTAACAATCATTTATCCTTAGATTGACCCGTTATATCAACCAAAATTATTAGATCCAATTCAATAGCTAGTGTCGGTGGTCAATTGATATTTGAAATCAATTTATATGTGATCAATATACAAAAATTATTAAGAATAAATAATTCTTAATAACACAAAAAAAAAAAAAAAAAAAAGATAGCTAAGGACTAAGGTGGGTTTTTTCTCTATTCACTGAACTTGGCCACACTCCAACAGCTAATCTAGTCATTTATTGTGACAACCTCGGTGCTACCCACCTTAGTGCTAATCCTGTATTTTACTCTCGGATATCCGAGAAAATGTTCAACATGGCAAGTTTCGAGTATCCTTTGAGAGAGAGAGAGAGAGAGAGAGAGAGAGAGAGAGAGAGATGTCATAAAATGTTTGTAGAAATATGATTTCTCTAACATAAAAGCTCATTGTGATTTCGATTAAACTCACACCATATTGTGAATTCTTACTCTACTCACACCAACTCTTTGATGTGTGGGGAAAAGTTAGCAGCAACTAAAACCAAAACAAGCACACACGATAAAACAAGATAAAGGAAAAGAAAGTAAAAAACACAATGATATTTGTTCACTCGGTTTGACCCAGCTTTGACCTATATCTAAATGAGAGATCTCTTCAATTCACTCTCAAATAATTCTTTACAAAAAGAATTAAAATGTTACGGTAAATTAGCTTTGAACCACAAATTTTAATTTTTATCATTTCACCGAATCTCTTCCCATGACAAAGAGAATCAATGATTCACACTCGAGATGTTTGAATGGTGTTTCCAGACCCTAGAATTCCTCCCAAAAGCACTCAACCTTCAGCCTATTGATTCCCTAAAGGTTCCTATTTTGGTTTCTCTAAGTTTGTGTTTTTTAACATACTGATACCCTAAACCCGAACCGCCTATTTATAAAATCCATTCAGCCCTTAAAACATGGCGTCCAAGAAAAAATAAAACTCTTATTTGCGCGTCGGGTAGCCCTTCCTACACATCTCATGTGTGGTAGAATATGCACTTCTCACAAAAAGCCTTAATGCTTGCGCAAGCTGCTATGCGCATCGCGCTGCTAGCTGAACCTCGACATTCCAGAAACCAAGATTTTAAGGTATATACAACACACTAATACTATGATGTGTTGCACAAAATTAGCAGTAACCAATAAACAAAGTGATCAAACAAACAACACACGATAAAAATTAGATGAAGTAGAAAAAGAACATAGTGATATTTTTTTACGGAGTTTGAGCCAAATTGACTTTCATCTTGAGAAGAGAGAAGTTTTCCAATCCACTATCAATTTGTTTCTTAAAAATAGATTCAATAGAAATAAAAAAAAATTAGGCTTCTTCAATAAATCCTAATTTCTATCATTTTCTCAATCTCTTCGCTTGAACAAGAGACTCAAATATTTCATTTACCAGGATGTAGAATTAGAATGTTTCCCAACCCAAGATCATAACTCAAAATCCCTCAACCCATAGCCTCTCATTCTCACATGATCTCACCCGCCTAACGGGTGAAACAGAAATGGAACTCAAAAAGAAAAACAGACTTTGAGTCATCTTTAACCAGACCATTTTTAGTGAGTCCATTAAATTGGTCATGTTAATTGTTTTAGGTACTTAGGCTCCAAATTTACCAGCTCAAGTGTTACCAAATCTATTTCAGCATAAGCTTCATTGAGTGAATACGAGAACAAATTTTGCTTTGTAACTAAGAATAAGAAACTAACAATTGGAAGCTTTACTTCACATGATATTGATATCCAATCCAAACCTCAATTAGGTTTCCCTGATTGATTCGTGTGTTATATAAGTTTTAGCTAAAGAACAAAGATGACAGAAGATCAAAATGAACATGGGTAACAAATTCCCAGCCACGAATCCTGTATTGCACTTGGGGCAAGTGCAACCAGTCACTTAATTATTTTGTTGTAAAGTATTCAATAGTTTTGTTTTTGTTCTATTAAAAATAAGTATCGACCCCACCTAAAAAATATTGACAATTTTACTTCTGAAATAATATACATGATAGTGTTGAAAATGATAAAAATTATATTATAATTTTAAAATATAAAATACACATAAAGAATTATAATTTATAGCTATTTAGGTGTCTTTAATTTTTAGATATAAAATAATAAAACTTTCTTAGTTAAAATTATTATCGCTCATAGATTGATGTTTTTTTTTAAATAAAAGATAAAATTACGGTATAAAATCTTGCCCCCATCGATCGAAATTTTAGGATTGTCACATTAAGTCGCCATCTTTCTATAAACTAATGTTATCTGCTAGCTTTGTCAAATGCTTGTCGACGTTTTGTGGACCAACATTGTTATATTACATCAAAGTGATCAAAAGATTTTGCATTGCGATAATGAAATGATAATCTGCATTCCAAGGATTAAAGACAACTAAAACATTGCTATAAACCTCAAGATGCAGATTATCTAATCCTTACCCAATATTTCTACCGACTCCATCATGACGACATATTGCTCTAATACAAAATGGAAACTATCAAGTTAATTTCAGTTCTGAATTGGTGATAAGGAAGAGATAATCTGCATTCCAAGGCTTAGAGACAGTTACGCATCGGTTGTTCTAAACCTCAGGATGCAGATTATCTCATCTAATCCCAATATATCCTCATTCAACAAGAGTGTTTAGTATTGGTACTAAAGAAAATGTAATTTCAATCTCAAGGACTCCAATTGCAAGTAGTGTTAAGAAAATGGGAGTACAAGAAAGAGCATGAGCAAATACTCTAAGGAAGAATACTTGAGTTAGGTTTGATTGAGAGCCATTTGCATCATCATAGGAGTTTATATTGTGCTTCAAATATATTCGATTAAGATTGGTTTGCCAATCATTTTTTTAGGATTCTTAACTTGACTGCTTTTCTGAGATGTATAAAGATTACTTGTTCTTGACAAAGTGTCGCATTCAAATTCAATATGTAGGGTTATACTGAAATTTGTCTTTTTTTCGATCAGAATAGATACCAGCAGATGCAGAGCCACAAGGATGCACCACCCTGCAATGAGATTATCTAGCTTCATTGAAACACTTAATTCCATAAAGAATAAATATCAACAAATCTAACACTTTTGGCAGATGTTCTATACGTGAGGACCATTGAGAGTGTTATTCTTGAAGTTTATTTGAATGGTATAGAATATCTCAATTTGTTGAGGACAAGCCCATAATTGTCACGGCAGGCAGGAGGACCATTTTGTTATCATTATTAATTTTTCACAAATAAAAATAAGTTCACGATCATTATTTTTGTGTCACAAGGTATTCTCTACGTGTATCTAAAGATACAAATTCGTCGAATCGGGTAAGAAAACAATGGACGGCAAGGTCCTCCTTCAAGAGTTTTAAAGCTGCTACATTCTCAGTAGGATTTGAATCTAATACCTTTGGTTAAGATGGAAGAGCCTGAATCATCTTATACATGTGCTATTGGGTTCATGGTCATTATTATTTTTTGAGGAATGGTTCATGATCATTATTAAAAACTAAATTATCTTAGAACAACAACTTGTAACAAAAGATAAAAGAAATGATAAAGCGCATACCATGAAACATGATGCTTGGTTTCGAAGTTCGTCCAAGTATGCCTACTTCTCCAGCTAAAGTTCAGTTGTGGTTACGTCTTATTGATAGTGAATAGGATCAGGGCTTACGGTGTTACAACGTACGTATAAATACTATCGTCCAAAATACAATGTTGCAGATGCTTTATTCATACACATACACTTCCACCGTAGTTTCCATTGAATGAGTAGGACACACCGTATGACCGTTATTTTCAAGAACACTTTCAACAGTAGGTGTCGGTAACTTCAATAAGCATCGGTTGTGACACTACTTGTTGAAGAGTTCGGGGAGCTGCAATTGGCTAAACATTCAAGAATATTAAGATTCCTTAACACCACATCTCTACCAAACAACTTAATTCATAAGGTCTATGGTCATCTTTCTTATATATCCAACATTTCTTCCACTCATTGTCAATATCAGACTAACCACTTTCACTAAAGATTTCAAAAATCTCTTCCTCAAGTGTGAGTCACCCACAACATTAGACTCACTCATCCCTTCCCACTTGACACTCCCTACGAGCCATACCCAACAATCTCCACCTAGGAGAATATTGATAGTGAATAAGATCAAGCTTTACGGTGTTACAACTTACATATAAATACTATCGTCCAAAATACAATGTTGCAGATGCTTTATTCATACATATACACTTCCACCGTAGTTTCCACTGAGTGAATATGACATACCGTATGATCGTTATTTTCAAGAACACTTTCAACAGTAGGTGTCGGTAACTTCAATAAGCATTGGTTGTGATACTACTTGTTGAAGAGTTCGAGGAGCTGCAATTGGCTAAACCTTCAAGAATATTAAGATTCCTTAACACCACATCTCTACCAAACAACTTAATTCATTAGGTCTATGGGTCATCTTTCTTATATATCCAACATTTTCTCCACTCATTGTCAATATGAGACTAACCAGTCACACTAAAGATTCCAAAAATCTCTTCCTCAAGTGTGAGTCACCCACAACATTAGACTCACTCATCTGTTTCCACTTGACACTCCCTACAAGCCATACCCAGCAATCTCCACCTAGGAGAATATTTAATTGTCTAAAGTTCACATCTTGACAACTAGCGTTACAACTCTTGTTTAACAGTGAGAAACATGTAACAAGTCCATGCTTAGTGGGGGAGCATAAATGGGATCCTAGTGTGGATCAAGTCTAGTGATGTAGGTGAATCACACTTGAGCGGGAGATTGTTGGAACCATAAATGGGAGTGGTTAGTTCAACATTATCGCTCCTAGTGCTTCCCGAACTCCACAACAAGTGGTATCATAGTCGATGGTTACTAATTAAAGGGGACGACTAGTGACAAAATTCTTCTTGACAATGGTGGTTAGGTTGCATGTCTCGTTGATGCATCGACAAGGGAAGTGAAATTTTATGTGGAGGAAAGAAATATTTTGCTTTAGGGGAAGCATACTTCATATGAACGGATGGACTCGCACTTGTGAGGGATATTGTTTGTGTAACAAAATAAGTAAAAATCTCACATTAAATGAAAAATGGGATGTTGAGTAATTTATAAGTGAAAAGATTCATATATCTAATGTCTTTAGTTGTAGATTAAAATATGATGTCAAAATCTCTTTACATGGTTGTTCTTAACCAAATGTGATGGTCCCCCATGCTCTCCTTATACCCAAATAATCAGCTAATAATTAATATATTAACATTCTTTTTGTTGGAAAAAATATAGTGTAAAAGCTAATGGTTGAGTGTTTAGTAGCATTGGACAAGAGGACATGTATTGGTAATTAGCTCATTGTAGGTGGAGAGAATAAGTTATGGTGAAGCTTACAATATTATTGACATTGCATCTCAAAGGCTTGAATACAATTTCTCTCATATAAGTCTATTTATAGGTGCTTGTAGATGTTTCTAGAACTAGAATAATCTAGGCCTTTTTTTTCCTTATCTACACAAGATTATTATAGATGTTTCTAGGCTTTAACTTAACCTAGACATTAATAGAACAATCTAGAAACATGCAACAACCATATGTGATTCTAGTTTTCTCTAATGTATTCTAGAAATATCTAGAAATGTGCATCATATTTCAACACTCCTCCTTGATGCATATTTCGAAAACTCCAAATTTAGTAAGTAGTTGCTTAAACATAGATTTGTGTTATCATCTCCTCTTGCATTGATAATCTTCATAGTTGATCAATTTGATAGGTGTTACCTCCACCATGATAGAAAATTTGTGCCACCTCTTGCCACAACAGTTGTTATTGGTCTCCTTGTCGGTCTTGTTAAATACTTATGCATGGACCATTCTTGCTCCTTAGGTATACTCTAGTAATTTTCCTTGTTGGTCTTGTTAAATACATCTAACAAGGACCACTTCTGCTGCTTGGTTGCATGTGAATCTCCTTGTCAACGTTGTTGAATATTTCTGACAGGGAGTGCTTCATAGTTGCTTATGAGTCTCCTTGCCACTCATGTAGAAGATTCTTGACAGGGACTCATTCTTGCTCTTAGTAGTTACATTTTTCTTACTAGGATTGTACTCAAGTTGAGCATCAGAGGTCGCAGGTCTCCATTTTATTTATTGCCTGGGCTTGTGTTCTATCTAAACTTGAGACTTATTGGTCATAGGTTTGCGACATTAGTTAGACTTGAACTTAAGAGGATCGGGCTATTAGGCTTCCTGAACTCTTCCATTGCCTTCTTAGTATTAGGTTTGAACTCAAACAGAGTAGGGTCTTGTGGCTACTTGTACTTCTTTTGTTTTAAGTCATAGTTTAAATTTTCTAGTTTGGTAGGATAGTAGAATTCATGTTGTAGAAAATAGTTGGTGACACGAGGTTATATTTTACTACGCCCAGTTAATGACCGAACACGGCTCTGATACCACTGTTGGAAAAATATAGAGTAAGAGCTAGTGGTGGAGTGTTTAGTAGTGTTGGACAAGAGAACACATATTGGTAATTATTGTAGAAAATAGTTGGTGACACGAGGTTATATTTTGCTACACCTAGTTAATGACCGAACGCAACTCTGATACAAATGTTGAACAAATATAGTGTATGAGCTAGTGGTGGAGTGTTTAGTTGCATTGGACAAGAGGACACATATTGGTAATTAGCTCATTGTAGGAGAGAATATGATATGTTGAAGCCTACAATATTATTTATACAATTTCATCTCAAAGGCTTGAGTACAATTGCACCCATATAAGTCTATTTATAGGTTTGTGTAATTGTTTCTAGAACTAGAATAATTTAGGCCTTTGTTTTCCTTATCTACACAAGATTATTATAGATGTTTCTAGGCTTTAACTTAACCTAAACATTATAATAGAACAATTTAGAAATGTGTAACAACTTTATGTTATTCTGGTTTTTTCTAATGTATTCCAGAAATATCTAGAAATGTGCATCATATTTCAACACTTTTTGACAAGATATATTATACTGAGTACTCATGTTAACCTATGCAGCATGCATATTGTGAAAGCCATGGACAAGCGTTTTAATACTTGAATAAGAACTTATTTCATTCAATAAGAAGTCTCAACATCGATCATAAACTATTATTTCCCTAGAGGACATTTGGATCAACATTAGGGTTAACAATAGGATCGTTATAAAGGCTAGTCAAACTATGAGGTTTCTTTGTCATGACCCTGGGTTCAACAATTTTTGGGGTTTCAGAGGGAGATTGAATAGATACAGAAAGACTAGAAGTCTTACTTATAGATGAGGGCTTGTCCTTTTTTATGATTGAAGATTTGGTTCTATTCTTAGTTGGAACACGACCAGGAACCACCGTTACAGGTGTTGGATCAGTGATGACCTCTGACGAACCTTCTTTAGCATTTGAGCGGGTAGTGTGAGGCTTTAAATAGGTAGAAACATTTTGAGGAGTGCTACCAGAAGCCTTGGAATGCTTAGCATCTTGATCTTTAGCAAACTTCATCTATGATAAGCAAGAAAAATTGAAATGGCATAAGGGAGTAACGCAAAAAGAAAAGAGAGAGAAAATGTATGTTAGTTTTCTTTAATGAGAAATAGAGGGTGTGGTTGAATAGATAGTGGGGAGTTGATGGCGTGTAGTTGGATGGTTAAGGGAAGTTACTAATGATATCCCTAAATCAGTGTGCACCACTGAAATAAGGGAAGAGAAATTACCGTCACATGCCTTTCTTCCTGTAATTGCTACAGTTTAACAATGTAAATTCCCAATTCGCTCCTTAATTTTTCAAACTGGCTAGCATCCAAGGCTTTGGTAAAAACATCAGCGAGTTTCTTTTTTGTTGCTACATGTTCAAGACTGACAATTTTGTCTTCAACTAGGTCTCTAATAAAGTGATGACAGATGTCAATATGTTTAGTCCTGCTATGTTGAATGAGATTCTTACATATATTGATGCCACTCATATTGTCACAATATAATGTCATGACATCTAGTTTGACATTATATTTTTTCTGCATTTGCTTCATCCAGACTAATTGAGAGCGATTGCTTCCAGCATCAATATATTCAGCTTCAGCAGTGGATAAGGACACACTATTTTGCTTTTTACAGAACCATGAGATGAGATTGTTTCCCAGGAAGAAGCATCCAACAGAAGTACTTTTTCTATCATCTGAACTACCTGCCCAGTCAGCATCACAATATCCCACAAGATTGGAATCAATACTGTGAGAATACATCATACCATACTCACTGGTACCATTGACATATTTTAGAATATTTTTCACTTGAGTGAGATGGCTCATTTTAGGTTCATCTTGATATCTAGCACATACTCCCACAACGAAATTGATATCAGGCCTATTGGTTGTAAGATACAAGAGCCTTCCTATCATACTTATGTAAAGACTTTGATCCACATTTTCACATTTTTCATCTTTGGTCAGCTTCAGATGGGTTGTTGCAGGTGTACTTTTATGATCAGGTCATTTTAGGCCAAATTTCTTTACAATACTCTTAGCATACTTACTTTGAGATATAAAGATGTTATCTTCCATTTGTTTGACTTGTAGGCCAAGAAAATAGGTTAGTTTACCAACCAAGCTCATTTCAAATTCAGATTGCATTTGTTGGACAAAATGTTGAACCATCTGGTTTGACATTCCTCCAAAAACAATGCCATCAACGTATATTTTAGCTATCATTAGTCTCCCACCTTCATCTTTAACAAACAGAGTTTTGTCAATACCTCTGTTTCTAAAACCTTTAAGAACAGCTTTCCAAGTCTTGCTATCAATAGAATTAAGAAAAACTATCATGCAAACTTTTCAGTAGTCATAGTTAAACTCATCCAGAGTAGGTGGTCTATTAACTTGTCCTCCTTCCTTTTCCATAGTACCATAAAATATCTTCCTCGGAGCTCACCCAAATGCAAAAAAGGGTGCCTGCTTTGATGTCATTTGAAATTCTGGTACACGGTAAAGATGTTATACACAATTTCAAGACATGTGCGCTGTCAAGTATAATGTCAAGATATTGAGAGAACACAAAAGACTAAAAATAAATAAGACTGGAAATATAGAGACACGAGATGTTTGTTGACATAGTTCGGTGCAACTTCACCTACGTCTAGGGGCTACCAAGCAAAGAAGGAAATTCACTGAGTAGTATCAATTCAAAGCATACATAAAAAGTCTCGGTCTACTAGATTCTCATTTAATAATTACCCGTGCAATTTCTACCTATGACTCACCTAGTTCTAGATATGAGAACCTCCACCCACTTCCTCTTAATCACAGATCCAGTGATCGTCTTTTTAGAAATAAAAATATATGGAGACACTCTCCTAATCCTAAGAATCAACTCATGCTTACAAGCTTTGAGTGATTTCTAAGAATTACAGCTCAACTACAAAGTCTAGCTCAATGCATCAACGTGATACAAGAGTGGCTCACAAATAACAAAGAACAGAGTAAAACCTTAATGGAGATTTTTGTAAATGACGGCTTCAGTGGTCAATTAGGTCTTGAGTCATCAGCTGAATCACGAGATTTCAGCACAAATATTCTGAAGCAGATCAGATGTTTCCTTATATGTTGCAACAACATTCTTAAGGACTAAGCTAAGAATTAATTGCTTATCTCTGCTTCTAGAAACACGCTTCTTGGTCAACTCTTCACGCGAAATAAATCTTCAGAGAATATTTAGGAATTTAAGAATTAATTGCTTATCTCTGCTTCTACAAACCTAACAGTCATACTGACGCATAATTTTGTTATTGATAATGTCATTTAAACGTCTCCCAATTACACAATTTCTATATTTTAATTTCAATAATGTGTTTTCCCATTGCAAATATTGTATCTTTTAATATCGTTTACATGCATTTTCGTTGCAGAATTTTGTTATTAGATGTTATTTGCGCGTCTTTCATTACTGAATCCCCGTGATTTAATTAAACGTAATTTATGTGTTTTCTCATTTGTTAAGTTATGACTTTTAATGTTATTTAATTGTCTTTCCATTTTTTAAAGTATGCAATGTAATGACATTTAAGCATTTTTACAATAGAAACAGATTAAATAGCGCATTTCCGTTATAGAGTTTTTTCAATTTAATGTCGTTTATGATAATTTTGATTGAAGATCTCTTAATTTTAATGTCATCTATGTTTATTCGTCATGAATGTTTATGCATTTTAATGTCAATTATGCTATTTGATATCCCAGATTGTATGTCTTTCAATGTCATTTATATGCATTGATGCCCCCTTGCAGAATATTTGTTTTAATGTCATTGAAGGGCATTTTTGTTACAGTGCTTTTTTAATTTAAAGTTGTTTATGAGCATCTTGATTGAAGATCTCTCAATTTTAATATCATTTATGTCTATTCAACTTAGATGTTTATGTCTTTTAATGTCAATTATGTGTTTTGTTGTCCCAAATTATATGTCTTTCAATGTTATTTGTGTGCATTAATGCTCACATACATAACACTTGAGTTTTAATGTCATTAAAGCGCATTTCCGTTATAGAGTTTTTTCAATTAAAAGTCGTTTATGAACATCTTGATTGAAAATCTCTCAATTTTAATATCATTTATGTCTATTCGTCTTACATGTTTATGCCTTTTAATGTCAATTATGAGCTTTCATATCCCATATTATATGTCATTCAATGTCATTGATTCTCATTGATGCTTCCTTACAGAATATATGTATTTTAATGTCATTGAAGCGCATTTATGTAATGGATATTTTTCAATTTAAAGTCTTTTATAAGCATCTTTATTGAGAATCTTTCAATTTTATTGACATTTATGTCTATTCGCCGTACATTTTATTTCTTTTAATGTCAATTATGAGCTTTCATTTTTCAGATTGTATGCGTTTTAATGTCATTTATTCTCATTGATGTTCCCTTACAGAATATATGTATTTTAATGTCATTGAAGCACATTTCTGTTATAGAGTTTTCTTAATTTAAAGTCGAAGATTGTTGGAAACATGAATGATATATCTTACTTTCAAAGTAGAGCCATCTTAGCTCCTAAGAATTCAATTATGGAACAAATCAACGATTATGTATTGAATTTGATTCAAAGAGGGAAAAAACATATATGAGTTACGATTCTACATATTCAAATGCCATTGATGGGGATCCAGTAAATGATGTTCACACTCCTGAATTCCTCAACATAATTGTCATATCGGGACTTCCAGATCACAAGCTGAGATGAAAGTAGGAGTGTATGTGATGCTATTAAGGAATATAGATGTACAATTAGGATTATGAAATGGGACAAGGTTGATTGTAACAAGGATGAAAAAATTTGTGTTAAAGGGAAATGTGATATCTAGAAGTAACATCAGAGAGAAAGTTTTTATACCTAGGTTATCTTTAATGCATTATGACGTAAAAATCCCTTTCATGTTTAAGTGAAGACAATTTTGTTTGGTAGTTTCCTTTGCAATGATCATTAATAAGAATCAAGGTCGATCACAAAAAACATGTTGGGATATACCTTCCAACGTCTGTGTTCTCACAGGGTCAGTTATACGTTGCAATATAAAGGGTCACTTCAAGGGAAGACTTGAAGATATTGATAAACGATGAAGACGGTGAAGATACTAATGTGACGTCAAATGTGGTCTACAAAGAAGTATTTCTTAATTTATCATAAATAATATTTTCTTTACTATTTTCCAAAAATATGAATGTTATCTTGATATGATTAGTGTAGATCCATTTTTTTTAAGTGTGTGGATCTATTTTAATGATGCGAATTATATGGTTACTATATTTTATTTTGGTATAATTTATTTTTCTTGACATGTATTATGGACATACGAAGTGGTTCCTCATAAATCAGTAGATCTGTGCAGAGCACGGGTCGATGGTCTAATTTTTTAAAATCATTAAATAAACACTATTGATATATACACCGAAAGAAATTATCCCGAACACTTCACGATACGGAAACTAACCAATGAAAAAAGAGCCTTGGCGGAAATCATGGGGCGAATAATGGAAAGATGTTGGACCACAAAAAATGACACAAAGGAATAAATTGTTGGAACAAAATGTGTTTAACATTACCACCTTGAGTTTTGATGATAACAAAGTATTAAAATTTCAATTGGAATTGCTAATATTTGTTCAAGTGTGCATGACCATAGTCAAAAATTATAAGTCAAGAATTGGTTCTGAAAGAGAACAAAAGAGAGCAAAGGAAACTACAAAGGAAGTTTATGTTGCAAGACAGAGTCTGAAGACAAAGAGCGTCTGAAGACCATCAGAAGCTGACTACCAGAAGTTGACGTTATCAGAGAGTCTGAAGGGCATCAGAGGCTGAAGTTCATCATAGTCTAAAGACTGAAAGATGAAGTTAACTTTGTTATTCTGAATTCATACCATTACAGAAGGAATGGAATCCTGGAGTAACGACTATTTCAGAGAAATTAGAAGGCATTGGATGCTTATCCACTGAAGAGCGCAGGAAAAGGACATAGTACAATTGTACAACCACTACTCCACTATTCCACCATTCATGTTTGCAGTAGTGCAAGATAAAAGTTGTGTTGACGCTGATTATTCTTTAATCAAGGAATGAATTTGAAATTTTTCCTTCATAGGACAATAACCATATCAAGCAACAGATCATTGGTGATTATCAAGCTTCAACAACGACACTTTTTGATGTGTTGGCAATCTACAACGTCTCTTTCACACCTCTATATAAAGGAGTGAAGACTTGAAGATTGTAAGAGACTCACAACAATTTTACAAGTGTCAAAACTCTGCTGAAATTGTTTTCACATCAAAGTTCACTTAGAATTTCTTGACAACTTTCATATCTTAAAAATTCTAGAGTCTTAAGAGTCTGTATCTGATTTGTATTGTGAACACCACTGCTTGTATATCAAGTGTTCAAACCTCAAACAATTTTCTGTGTAATTCTGTTTGATTAGAAGTCTCTTACTTTTGCGCTTGAGCATATGAAGTCTCTTGGGTTTGTGCTTGAGCATAGGAAACATCTTGATTTTGTGCTTGAGTAGTTTGAAGTCACTTGTTTTTATGCTTGAGCAATTGTAATCATATATTGATTTTAGTGAACTCTCATTGGAAGTGCAAGGGGGACATGGCTACTTCCGGTTTGTGGAAGGAATCTATATAATTGTTTTGTCTCTTCTCTCTCACTCTTTACATTATCCGCTGCATAAGACTTTAAACTTTGTTCCAGACTCTGAACTCTATCAGACTTTGAATATTGGACTTGGTTTTAAAAAGAAGAAAAAACTAACACAATTCTACCCCCCACCCACCTTCTTGTGTTTTTCTCACCTTCATAAACACGTTGCTATGTTTCACGAAAATGCAATTCGCTTTAAATAGCATTATTGATAACTAAATTTGCTTCTCTTTTGGAGTTTGGCCCTTATATATTTTGAAAGTCTGAAACATAAATTAAAAAAACAATGTAGTTTAATGAGACTAAAAATATAATTATTTTTTTATGATGATAGATTAGTACATGAATTCTGTGGTCAATTAATTGTAAATATATAATTCTTTATTTTTAACATTATTATAATTTATAAATGACCTCTTGCAACTCCAAAATTCTAAAAACTATTTATTTAATTAATGTAAACAAAGCAACTTTTACTTATAAAGTTATTAAAACGGTTTTGTTTATTACATTCAATTCAAAGTATAACAACATGGCTCAAATTTTCATGTTTGTTTATATTTTGATCATTTTTCTTTTTTCATTTCTGATTGAAGCAAGTACAGGTATGCCATTTTCCCAATATTTTAAATTATATTATTTATTTAGACACAATATTATATCACCTTTGAATAACATTGTTTTTTCTTATTTGATAATACAGCTGAGAAGCCTTGCACTAGTGACAAAGATTGTCGTTTAGAACGTTATAATGTATGGTGCATTAACGGTTATTGTAAATATAAAGTTACACATGTAGATTAATAATTAAGTTTAAAAATAAGTATGCACCCCTGAGAAAATAATTTTAATAAATAAAGAGTAATAATTAAGCATAGTATACATGTATTATTACCTTCGTCGAATATTCAAGATATCACTGACAACAACGTCACTGCATAATTCCTTTAAAAAACAATTTTAATATATCATTTCAATTTGTATGTCGTTACATCACCTGTTTTTATCTAATTTTTAGGTTTTTTAACAAGGTGGATGTATCCCACTGTTTTTATTTTTTAGAATAACCAAATTTTATTCACGTCAAGAGTGTATAAGAAGCACAACAAACTCGCAGGCAAGGAAAACCAACAAAAGTCACCATATACAAGAAAACTCGAAACCAACACCCAAAAATAGGTCCAAAAAATCTTCCCTGCTATCAACAAAGAGCAGCCGAACCTTGTTGTTATCAAAACAGAATAACTGATGATGTCATATACAGCATTGACAACAACACCAAAACAGTCCCGCACATGACGAATACCACAACTTCAGCCTCAAAAGCACACCAGACCACGACAGCCCTACCGCAACAAATACTCTATAGGGTTCCATTGTCACTCATAAAACAAGCAAGCCGACGTTTGCAACCGACTTAACCCTATCTCCACGACAGAACCTTAACCTCTTCTACAACCTCCTCCACATCACGCGTCAAGTTATTAAAAATTTTGTCATTCATGGTTTTCCAAAGGATCCACACAATTGTGTGCCAAATCATTCTCACACCTTTACAGATCATTTTAGGCTTATTCAATCGGCCGATCCCTTAACTTAATTAATTGTTTCAATTTGGTCTCCTAACTATAATTTGTACCAATTTGGTCCCATATGTTTTGCTCTGTTACTAGTTTTAGTCATTTCTGTTAGTTTCTCTTAAAAAAAACGTTAACTTATGTACCAATTTGGTCCTCTATGTTTTGCTCTGTTACTAATTTTAGTCCTTTCTGTTAACATTATAGGTACAAATTATAGAGGACCAAATTGGTAAAAATTATAGTTAAGGGATCAAATTAAGACAATCAATTAAGTTAAGGGACTGAGTGATTGAATAAGCTGATCATTTTATTACTAAAGACTTCATCCAGCCACGGATCTAGGTAGACTGGTTTGGGGGCAACTGCCCCCACTACTCTTCTGGTTATATTTGTTAAATCTTTGATATTTTAATGATTGCCCTCTCTTAAAATAATATATTACCCCATTAAATAGAAATTTATACCATAAAAAAGAGTTTAGCTCATGAATTTTATAAAATCAAATGTGTAAATGCATTTGAGATGAATTTTGAATAATTTCTATCATATTTTTAAATATAAAGACACGTAATGAACAAATTTAATTTGTAGATGTCTACAAGTCTTCAATTTTTCTAATATATAATAGGACAGTGTTTAAAATATAAGTATTTTGCTCAAAAATAATAATATTATTATATTACTTTTGTATTGCTAATTTTTTTTTATAAATATTTATCATATAAAATTTTGCCCCAACAAATCAACATTTATGGATTTATCATTGAACATAAAACCCAGCCAACACATAACATCATCCCATACCTTCATCGCCACCGGACAATGTAGGAATAAATGTATCCCATTGTTATTCCATTGGGTATTGGCCCTGTCACCTCCAAGTTGTAATCTCTTTTTAATGCTTCAAAGTATCGATGGTGAGACAGGGGTGCTAACATAGTTATGATATATTTCGGATCATATGATGTATTTCGTGCTAGATGATTTAGTATGGATCTAAAAATTGTTAAAACGATCTAAACTAACACATCAAAAGTTCTTAAAATAATAGATAGGCTGGTTACTATATTTTGGGAGTGTATACATAATATAAATGCATACAACTTTAAACTGGGTGATATTAATTTTATATTTATACAAATAAACTATAATAATAGAGAAAATCGTGTCTTTTTTTAAGAAATGAAGATGATCTCGACACTATATCAATAAGGATAGTCAATCGATGAGACAAGAATTTTAAAGTAATTCTTAGGCTCTGTTTGGTAAGAGAAAAAGTTAGCTTACAACTTATAGCGGATAGCTTATAAACTCGTTTGACCAAAAATCATTTTCAATAGAGAATAATTATTCATGAATTTATAGAATTGACATTTATATTTATAAAATTGTAGAACATTGAAAAAAAATAATTCATATATTTACTTATTTCATTAGTAAAAGGCATAAATGGGAATCTTCGTTTTAGAATTACCGAGAAAATCAAACGACTTCTTAGTTTTTCAAAAAAATTCAAAGTTTGACAAAAATTAGACAAGGAGTTCTTACCCTTATCTGTGTTGGTCTGTGGCATCACAAACCCAGTCATGCCAAGTTGTTCACCATCCTCTGTATACGCTCTACTTCGTAAATTATATGGATTAATGATGGTAGGTTATCTTACGTTATTTTTAGTATATTTTTCAGTCATTTTCAGTTATTTTCAGCATATTTTTTCAGTCATTTTAGAAGAGTATTAGAACAATTTTCTATGGTTACGAGACATTTTGTAATATTTTCATTTTGAGTCATGTAATTATATTTTTCCCGAAGCCAAGCTATTCATAGCTATTTTTGGGCATAGATTCTCTCCTGTGAAGTTTTCACGGGAGGAGATCCAATGTACATTCATACCATTAATTTCTTTTTAATGATTATAACTGCATTGATTACAAGGAAACATGAGGTTGAGATTTCACTGGACAAAAACTGCACTGGAGAGGATCACTTCCCGTTGTTTTTGATGTAATTCATTGCAAAATAACACATTTCGACAAAGCAGAGGACCTCGTGAAGAATTAGGAAGTTAGTGAATAAAGATTCAAGAGGCATCTGAAGACATTACAAAGTGGAAAAATTTTGTTCAAAGTCCTAATTAAACAAGTTTCAAGGAAGAAAACACTTAAAAAGACCAAGAAAAAACAAAATCACGTTGAAGGAAGGTGTTATGCACCTCGGGCATTATCCCATGCGCCCCAGCATCACATAATCTAACTAGCTTGTAATCTTGGGATTTCTTATTAAGATTCTCTTAATAGTAGTTAAGTAAGTTTCTCTAAAATCTGATTGGAATCTAACAAACAAGCATATACCAAATAAAATATCAAGTCTAGAAGCAGTTATGTAGATAAAGTTATGTAGATTAGAGAACATATCATACCTATGTATACCTTTTGATCTACCTTTTTACTTTTATCATTTTTTCTCATATTTCAAGTTGGATACATATGAGTGGTCATAAGTTTACATTCCACTAAGTTGAAGTTCTTCAAGAGTTCTTTAACATATTTGGTTTGGTGAACATAGACTCCATCTCTACATTGATTGATTATAATACTAAAGAAGAATTTTAATTCTCCTATCATACTCATTTCAAACTCCGTCTACATCATCTTAGAAATTTCTTTGCACAAAGTTTCAATCGTAAAATTAAAGATTATATCATCAACATATATTTGGAAAATTAAATTTTCATTCTTTAGAGCCATTCCTAAGAGACTTGTATTAACTTATCCACATTTTTTTTCCTCAAAAAAAAAAAACTTATCCACATTTAAAACCAATTTCCAAAAAAAATTTACACAATCTATCATATCATGTTTTGGGAGATTGTTTGAGACCATAGAATGACTTTTTCGTGCTTTAAATCTTCAAATCATTGTGATTGTTTGTAGAGATGGGAATAGATCAGGTCGGCCTACAGGGGCCTACGACCTAGCCTACGACAGGCCAGGTCAGGCTTTTTTCTTAAATAAGGAAGGCCTAAGCTTTTTCAGAAGCCTATTTAGCTTTAAAGGTCAGGTCACAGGCTATTAGAAAAGTCTTTTAGGCGTATTAGGCCGGCCTACTTATGTAAATATGAATAATGTTATTGATTATTATATTATATACTCTACTTTGAATAAATTATAAATTTGTCAACCTTTAAAGTAATTCAAGCTTATTAGTTTACATTATTTTTTCGCATATTTAAATGTATTATTATAAATTAGAATTAAAATATGATATAATATATAGTAAAGTTCTCTAAAACTTCATGCTAAATATCGAAAGAGAGTTTAGTATCATTGATCTATTAGCTTGCTAATCTATTTAACCTTCGATCACATTAGTTATTTAAAGATGTTCATATGAAATATGCTTTTAAACAGGCTAGCATGCCTAATCAGGCTTTTATAAGGTCAGACTCAAGTCTAAAAAGTAAGCTTATGACAGGCCGCAGGCCAGGCTTAGGCTTTAAAAAATTTGACAGACCAGGCTTAGGCCTTGCAAAGCCTAGTTAGGCCTAACCTATTTCCATCCCTAGTTGTTTGATATACACTTCTTGAAAAATGACAATATTCAAGATTTCACTTTTAACAATCATTAGGTATAAAGTGATGAGAAATGCTAGCAACACACACTTTTTAACACATTCTCTTTGATTGGTTAAAATTCACATGGGGCCCACCAAATTTATATGGGACTCACATGATTTGGTGGGACCCATGTAAATTTTAACCAATCAAAAAAAAAATGTTGAAAAGTGTGTTGCTAGCATTCCTCCTAAAATGATATGTCATGGTTTACATCATATCATATGATAACAATGATCTTATTAGAGAGACAAACATCATAAAACACTAGCAAATGGCGTGGCAATCCAACTTAAAAGTTTCATACGCTCTCCCCTTTCCTTTTTCCCCTTCTAAAGCATTCCTCCTCTTGGCTTACTTTCACCTCCTTCCTTAGAAATTTTCATTTCAATGTGTATTTTCATCATCCCATCCAATTACACCTAGCTCAATTTTGATTTTTTTTATTCATCAATTGCTCACAACCATGGTTTCCTTCACCGTCGTGCCAAGTTTTCTGTAGTTAACCCCTTTGGTGTTTACAAACTTCCACCGCATGAAAATATTGCTATAATTTAGATTGTTGTTCTTTTATTTACATTGCAATGTAGTCATGGCCGTCCCTAAGGTTTTGCAAATCGAGTGTTAAAACGTAAATTCGGCGAGTTTACATTTTTAGGTTCTAAAATCGTGTAAACTCGGAGTTAAACTCGTTTTTTGGAAAAATCGGAAAGTTGATCGAATTTGATCGAGTTAACACGGCTTAAAATCGGTAAAATCGAGTAATCCAATTCAAATATCACAGTGTTATTAATCCAATATCATTTTTAAAGCTCAATCCAATATCACAGTGTTATTAATCCTTTTCTTCCTCTCTGAAACATACAACACAACATTTCTCTTCTCTTTTATCCTTTAGAGTTCATGCTTTGTTTTTCTTTTCCTTTATTCTTTAGAAAGATGGAATTTTTGAAGAAATTAACTTGTTTGTTTTTTAAATAGTTTTATTAACAACTTTAGAAATTAGCTTTTTTGGATGGCTTAGATATTTAAGAAACTTATGATTTTGTGCGTTAATTTTTGTATTTTGATACTAAGTTGAGTATAATATTTTATTATGGTAGTTTGATATATTTTGTCTTTGTAATAACGGACAATTATCCTAATTCGAGAAGGGACATCTCTCCTAAGAAAGAGAGGAAAACTAGAACTCTTGTTTATTAACTTACTTAAACATTCATTCACACGTTACAACCTTAACATAAGACACCAATAAGCAACTTGCTTCCTATAACTACTAATAACTTCATAAAATTACTACTAATAACTACCTATATATAACTAATAATTAACACTATAATATAATATTGACATAATACTGATATATACACATAATTATAATTTTTATTACATATAAAATATATAATTAATATTTTATCTTATACACGTATTATGACCCTAGCATTTCTCGTTTGGTTTATGTAAGGTATGAGAGGTAAGAAAAAATCTAGAAATATGTCGGATGTTATGATAAAGCAAGGTCTACAAGCTGATCTTGTTACTTGCAGTTTCAAAAATGTGCAACTATAAATCTAACAACAATGTCAACAAAAAAAAAAAAAGAATTTGTTGTGATAGTGAGTATTGAACTATGAAGCTCGGATACTTCAAAATGGAGCCGTACTCGTATCGGATATAGATACTCCACGGATACTCGCGGATACGTACCCACGAAGTATCGGAATTAATTATTTTAATTTTTAAAATATATTTTATCCAATACTTATTGGATACTTCAAAGATACACAAGGATACTTATAGGATACTTCACAAATACGTATCCTAGAAAAGATGAAAGGAAAAAAGTGAGACAATGTTTTAGAAATTCAGTAGAGATGTATATGATTCAATTTTAGATATGCATCGATAGAACTGTTTCTCGATGAACCACTTAAAATTATACTTCTTATGGATGAAGGTAACGAGAGAGGTGATTCAATTAATCAACATTTGATCAAATTTGTGTTGAATGCTTCTCTCTGTATCCCAACAAATAAAAATATAATATGGTTTATAAGAAAAATTTACAATCAATGCTTATTTTCTTCAAGTATATTTACATATATATAAATTTTAATATAAAAAATTTGTTGACGTATCTTAGCTGTATCGTATCCTAAATTTTAAAAAATTCGCGTATCCACATATCCGTATCGTACCCGCACCTGTATCCGTATCTAGGCTTCATAGGTATTGAACAAAGAATGTATGACAGGAAGTGATGGGTTTGTTTTGCCAAAAAGGGATTATTTTAATAAGAAAAGAAGAGTCATCGGTGTCTAAAAAACAGAACAAAAGTGAGTTTTTATTGACAAGATTAAATTTTATAGTTTACAAGTTATCCTCCGTCAAATATTAATCCCTTAAATTAAATGAGATTTATATACATACAATCAAAATACAAAATAGCATATTTTTCATAGGTTTATTTAATTAATGATGTGATTTATACTATGGGTTACATACATCATTAATTGAATGAACTTTATATTCTTTACAGAAATTTAAAGAGTCAAGTTGAACTTTTCCAATGACCAATGACTAGATGTGCTAGGTTGTAGGTTCCTATCGTATTAAGTTGTAGGAGTAAATGATGTTGGCCATTGAATAAAATATCCTTCATCTTCCATCGTTTCCAACACTTAATTACTCATTTTATTAAATTTGTAAATAATTTTTGTTTAAAGTCTCAAGTTTAAACTCAAAGTTGGGCATGCATAGTCTAATTTATGTTCAATAAAGCTCGGATTAATCTTTGTAGTTACGCAAGAGATATACTTATATTACAATAAATGTATTCAATAATATTCATTACTTGTCGGAGGCATGAGATTTCATCTAAGAAGCTAAGATGAAACGGGTAATGGAGGAGTCTTTGCAGTTTCCAGGTGATCTCTTGGCCATAAGTCTATATTTCAATCATCATGTCCTTAGTTCGAAACTGGTAATGGAGGAGTCCAAGAGTCAAAAGAAAGGAAGGAAAAATTTTCAAAAAATATGGAACACCTTACTGCCACCATAGATGTCCATTGTAAATTATACAAATGCCCACCTCACCAACAGTTCAATCTTTCCTCAATACATCAACACCTCAATTTTTGTTTACACCAATATAGATCAAAGCAGTGTCCAATTGAGAAAAGAAAAAAAAAAAAAAAAACTATTTCTTTATCGTCAACTACAAAGATATCCAGCCTAAACTTCGCTTTGGTACAATTGAGATCTTACTCTTAGCTACAACTACCTACACCCTCTGGTCACTATTATAAGCACAAAAACCAAATTTTAGGTTCGTTGAATAACTAATGTATTTGATGAATGACCACATACGTCAATTATTCAATGAACCTAATAAATGATATTTTTCTTATAATAGTGACCAAATGGTGTATACACACGGTCAAAAATGTGCCCGTGGCTACCAAATATGAAATCCAACACCACAAAATTTCCTACCATGAATATAACTAAAGTGACGGGTATCATATATGATGGAAAATGCTGTCTGCTAACGACTTTGATAGCTGGAAAGAAGGGACTTCAGTGTCTCGTAAGTCATAAAAACAATACCGACGCCAGGAACAACTTTGTAGTACTCGGGCAAAATGCCTCTATACAAACCTCGTATCCCTTCATTACGAAATATGTGACCAAATGTCCCGAACAAACTGGTGTTATAGACACGTGCTCGACCACCAACCCCTTCCAACTGCATCCTTCGCCTTACAAGATCCAATGGAAATGTTGCTGCAAGTTGCAAGAGACAAAGAAAATCAATACTGACAATAAAATCTAACACTAGCGAACATATTCAATTTAAAAAGTACAGAAGCAAAGTATGATGTGTTTCAAACTAGAGCACTTGTGTATCATGCAGGAAAGTCAGCTTATATCATAAGATGCACCACATTAACTCAACAAGCATGCAACTTATAACAGCACCAATTGCATTTACACCAATCACAAACAATTTTTACTATAAGCCAAACCAAACTATCCCAATCGCATTCTATAGCCATCTAGTTGTTTTTTGTTTGTGCATTCCGGATTAACACACAGTCCGCCTGGTTGTTTCTTGGCAACTAGTTTTTATGTGTCAGCTATATCTGGATTCATCTTTATTCCCAAGGGTTTAATAATCGCACATGTGCATCATGCAATAAAGTCGGCAAACTTTACAAAACACACCACATCACAAAGTAGGCAACTTCCAACAGCACAAAACGATTATTCAACAATCACATACAAATGTTATGATAAGCTATACAGATCTATTTGAGAGATTAGAGGTACCAACAGCCAATAAGCACCCACCTGTTGATGATACAACGCCCGAAAGACTTCCACAAGCAAGACTGACCATAGCATTTGAATCATCCGGTCTAAATAAAAAATAAAAAAAATAGACTGTAAGTATTTGAAAAACCATATGCACCAAGCAAGAGGAAGTACCCTTCAGCATAAAGAGCACCTCAAATCAGTGCAAATACATATATTCACCTTTGAGACTTCCAAAAAGAACGCAAGCTCTCGTAAGCGGAAAAACTTAGAGCTATGCAAGGCCCAACACCCTGTACAAAACAAAATAAGTAGTAATGTGAGTTGTAAGATAACGAAGGTATCAAAATAAAGAAGCAAAAAGAGGAACTAAGAAATGCATCATGAACACACACCAACAACGTTGCACCAAGTCCCTTGTACATTCCAAAGAATCCTTCATCTCTGCAAATTGTAGCAAAAGCATGGGAGATTCCCCTGTAGTATATGACATTTCTCTGCATTGGAAACATAGCATAACAGTCTCAACTCTCGATAAAAATAAACTCACAAACATAACAGTTGCTACATTTTTTGGACAAGTGCCAGTTAAAATATAGCCAAGACATTATTTTTGTTTTTTTAAACTTGGTATCCAGCCACGGACCGACTAATCCAAGAAGTCCAATCCCACCGTCTACTAGTGAGGGCCCCATTTAAAGCCAGAGCAAAGCTTTGTATGGACTAGCCCACTGACATTGGCACCACCATTGTAGTCAGGATCGAATGCTGGTTCATAGGATCGTACAATTCGACATCCAACGGCACCTCAATCGTGCTTCGACTTTACTCAGGTTCATTTTTGCTCTGTTTGCTCAGTTTTTCCTCTATTTTCACTGTTTTTGCTTGTTTCCTCTGTTCTTTCTCTATTTTCTCTGTTTTTTTTTGTTTGGTTCCTCTGTTTTTCCTCTATTTTCTCTGTTTTTTTTTCTCTCTCAACAGCCTACCGATCCTACTCACGAATTGTGTTACAACCCTCGCATTTACGATCTTTTACCAGCCTACTGTTCCTACTTAAAAACTCGAACCTGACTACATTGGACACCACGGAGAATTGAACGTGCAACCTTAAGAGGAGCACACTCCAAGGTCCCAAGTCAACACCATGAAGCCAACTAAAGTGGGTTTAGATAAGACATTACTTATTACTCAATGCATAAAATTAAGGGGTTAAAATATAGTCAAAAATTCAACCAACAAAAAGTGGCAATTACCTGTGCTGCAAGTCGTGTTCTTACTAAATCCAAAGGATATAAGGTCGAGGCAGCTGTCATACCTGACAAACCACCACTGACAAAGTGCACAAAAACATCACTACTAGCCTTTGCTTTATGATTCTCCCCCAGAACAGAATGCAATAGCTGAAAGAAAGAAGAAAAGAAAAAAAACGACTATGAAATAGATTCAAACTTAAGGAACATAAGCACCAAATTCTGAGCTACACGCACATTATGTAAAGATCATCCGAGCTTACATTCTTGTAGCATTCATAAGTATAGAAATTGACTGCAGAATAAGGGAGACGATGAGCTATTGTCACTAAATTGCCTTTCCAAAATGCTCTAAATCCTTCTTCTTTGACAATACGTTGAGCCTCGTACAAAAGGCTAGTCTTGCTCAGTGTTGCAACATGGCCGACATCAAAATGCATACCTTGCACCTGATAAAGTTAAGGCCCATAAATTATTCAGATAAATACCAGTTGAACGAACTACAACAGTACAAACAATGTTTAAATGTGGATATAATATATATACACAAACATTCCCAATTAAACAACCCAGCTACATTACATTTTAGTATTATAAAATGGTCATTGAACATAAAGAAAAGAAGTTAGTTATAACATGCAAATTTGCTATCATGATTACCAGCAGACAATCTCTTCAATTTTTCATCATAACAACCAAGCTACAGAAATAATAGGCAAAACTTCGAACCACAAAACCCGTCTCCTAGTCTAGTAATAACAGGGCTTGGTTAGTTTGAATGAGGTAACTAATCAAATCTCAACATTACAATTGTACAAAAACAATGAGTGCTAGCAACACAATCCCTTCAATCAAAAACTCTCCTATTGATTGAAATCAAATAGATCCCACTAAATCATGTATGTTCCACCTCTTAAGAACTAATCAACCCGTTAAACCAACCCGTGGCAAAAGCACCGGCTGATAAATTACATTCCCATCGTGAGTCATTGAACTTACACCTCTTAAGAACTAATCAACTTCTTATCCTTATATTGTTTACTGCATAATTGGATTCAACCTATTTGTCTTTTCTCGAGTAAAATAGATTTTACCTTCAAAATTGAACATCACTTAAAGTTGAGATTTATAATTTTATCTCTAAACATGATATTTCAAAACCGAAATATGGAGCTTCTACCTTTAAACATAACACCTTATTTTTTTAAAACCCAAGGGTTGCGGGGGCCCATATAAAGCTGGAGCATAGCTTTGTATGGACTTCTGGCACCAGGGAAAATCGAACTAAGATCTTGAGAGGAACACTCCAAGATCACAAATCAACCACTAGGTCAACCCCAAATGGGTTCAAACATAACACTTAAAGCTGAGATTTATAATTTCATCTCCAAACATGATATTTCAAAACCAAAATACAGAACTTCAGGCGTCGAACATAACTTTTCAACCTAAAATTTATTATCAAACTATATGAAGTGAACATATCCACATATTTTGACAAAATAAATTCAATTCAAAATAAATTTTCCTCACACCATAAAACTAAATACACACTTAAATACAGGATACTTTAAATTTATTTCATTTTTTTTGTCAAATAGCTAGTGCCGCGGAACACAAACCATAAGTGTGGAGAAGTGAGAAATCACTAGTTAACAAACACCCCAACAAATCAAATGTCCATCAATCTAACTGTGTTGTACTTACAGGACACTTAATTGAATGTAACAACATGTCGGTGTCAGTGTCATGTCAATGTGTCAGACACCTGACACGCCCTTTGATCAGGTGCTACAGAGCTTCATAATATACAATAAAAGAATAAAAACAAACCTGAAAAAGAATGGTGAGTCTAGAAAGAGGAGCAGTGCATGTTTTTCCAAAAGCACCAGCCAAACCACCAGCTAAAAGCTGAGAAACAGTTCCAATCTGTGATTGTTGATTATTCAATACTCTCTGTCCTCCTTCAACCACCGTTCCCATTCTCACACAGCGCCAAATTAAATTAAATTAAAAACCCTTCTTTCCTCGAATGGGTTTGTGGGGAAGAAAACAGAGAAATTGGAAAGAAGGGTTGAAAACGAAGACGAAGGTGTGTGGAAGAGAAGAGAAAGAGTAAAAGAGATAAAAGTAAAAAGGTGAAGAATATAGGGTTTATGATGTGAACAATGGAAAGAACGAGGATTTGAGTTAGGGTTTTTCGGTGTTGGACTATACGATGTGATGTGGTCTTTGGTTCTTTTTTATTTATTGTTATGGCTACACTCTTTTCGCGTGAGTTTGTTGTGGCTAAGGAAACTAAATATAATTTTGTTTTATTTTTAAGATTTTACATGAGGTTTGCGGAGTTCAAATTTTATCCTATATTTAATATGTTTAGTAACGAAAAGACGGACATGTGAACTATGTAAATTATGAACTAAAATTTGGTACTTTTTATTGTGCTAAAATTTGTAAATTATGAATTGTGTTTTTTTATAAAATTTTAATTTTAATTAAAATAAAAAATATAAATGTTTGTTGCTTTTTAGTTATAACAAACCAAATTAAAGAAAATTTTAATTTTAATTTTAATTATCTATATCAATAACACCAAGAATAATCTGTATTATAGAAAAAGTTGTTTAATGGTATAATTGGAATAATAAAAAAATTAAGTATAAATATACTCATTTAGTTTGTTACATTTTTTAAATGATAAAGAAAAACACACACACACACACACACACACACATATATATATATATATATATATATATATATATATTCATATCGTGTTTGTTATATTTTTTTTTAATATTTAAATTTATTCTTATCTATTTGTTACATGTGTTATTTGTATTAAAAATTGAGGGCATTTTTAGAAAGAAAAATTCAACCAAAAAATGTTGAAATGGGTTGATTTCATTGTATACATTATAGATTAATTGAGTTAAGTTTGTGGGGACTTATAATAATTTTCTCTACGTTATTAATTTTCTCTAAGTGGCAAATATAATAATTGAAGAGTGTTGATAAATTTAAGGTCAAATCAAATAATTATTTTGGTCTTGTTTGACAAAAATATTAAGTTAGTTTTTTAAGTTTTAAATAAGTTCTTTAAAAGGACTTGTTTGAAACTTAAAAAAATGTAAAGGACCTATTAGAAACTTGAAAAAGTTTCAAATACTTATTTGAATTTTAACAAACTTAAAGGAGTACCCCTGTATTTTTGTCAAACATAAAGGATCAAAAGATATATTTTGCCTAAATTTAAAGGGGCGTGATAACAAGTGTCCTAAGGTAGGGCACTTGTTAAAAAGTTCAAAATGGAAATAAGTGAAAAATTCGAGGTAAAAAAAGTCAAGGTCCCAAGTTCGATTCTCTCTGGTGCCAACCTGGTGTTATGCTCTTGCTTTAAATGGGTCCCCTAAGTGGACGGTGGGATTGGTCCCTCGAATTAGTCGTTTCTTGGATCGGATACTATTTTTCATAAAAAAAAAATATGTAATGTATTTTCTTAATCGATTATATTATTCTAATATTTCAACTATATATAAGGGTGTTTGCAATACAGTTTAGTTAAATTTTGTGGTTAAAAGTCATCATAACCGTAAAATAAAATAAAAACATGTGTTTTTAGGTTGATTGGAAAAGAAGGGGAAAAGGGTTAAGATAAAATATAACCAAAAAGGGTTATTTTGGGATGAGTGAGTGTTTCATTAAGTCGGCGGCTTGTTTTGGTTTGGTTCGGATGATAAAACAAAAATTGCAAACTGAACCAAACTGCACAGCTGAGTAAAAAACTGACCAGAATACATTCAACCTTAATGTAGTTTTCGGTATAGGTTGGTTCCATTTGTGGTTTTTCTATTGGGTTGATTCAGTTTTGAACACATCTAATTATATCTTCACATATTGGTCACCATACATCTCCATGTCTGGTAGATAATAGAATATTTATTTATCTATTAACTTCTAATGTCTCGTTCAGTTGACATATAAAATATTATTACGTTGTAATAGCGATTTGTGATTGTAAACCTGCCTCGATGTCTTGCAACTAGCATCTACAAATGAATCCATACGACGGTTGGCATATGCCTTCTTCGTGGTTGGTCCTTGGATTATCGGGGGTCTTAGCCGGTCCAGAACACATATCATTTATTACATGAGGTTTGTTATCATTGAAGCATTCATATTAAAAAAAATTCTTAACAAAAGCTATAACAACCGTAAAAAATAACTGTCATTATCGCTGGAGGTTAAAAGACGCATGGCGCGCATTGAATGCAAAGAAATTCATTTTTTATGGTCAGTTTACCAAGTGTACTAGACTATCGTCAAGTAGTAAAATTTAGGTTTAATTACATAAATGGTCCCTTATATAATTATGAAATTTCAATTTGGTCCCCATATTAATTTTCGCCCCAATTTGGTCCTTTAAATTACCTCCGTCCATCAGTTAAATCCATTTCATAACTAGAAAAAATGCTAACATTCATCTTTTTCCTTCATCAACTTCATCCTTAAACCCAGAAAATTCACCATCATCATAACCAAACCCAGAAAAATTAATAAACTTACTCAAAAAAAAAAAAACTAAAAAATGTCATCATGGTTAGATGGTTCCCTTGCAAACTCTCTCCGACTCGACGATGATGATGTTGACATTCAAAACGACGTCGTAACCGAATCTCCAACCACCTCACCTGGAAATAATAATTACCCACAACAACAACATAATCATTGCGATTAAATCAAAAGAATTAGAAAAAAAGAAGAAGAAAAAGAAGTTGAAAATAATGATGAAACTCAAGGCCGTGGTGTTAAAGAAGATCTCGGCGAAATCAAACAAACCCAAACTCGACAATTTTGGGGTATGGCTTCTTTTCTTGATCCTCCTCCTTCAACTATTTCTCAATCTGAAGAAAAACACCAAGAAGAAGAAGATCTTCAAGAAAAACACCAAGACCGTGATATTGAATCAATTAACATGTTCTTCATGGTGATTTCACCATAACATATTTTCAACAAATACTTTTCAAGTTTTTTGGCTAGGTTAACTTCCCAATTGGATTGTAAGTCACGTTCTGAATGAACAGCATGGAATGCACCTCCACTCGATTCTGGGGTGTCTTTAGTCATCTTCAATTGACAAATTCACCAAAAAAAATTCATAGTAATTTCATCAATTTCAAAAATCCAGTAAAAAAGGGGTAAAAAAAACCAGGGTTTCAACGTTCTTGAATATGGCGGAAGAATTCAAAAAATAAAAACTAGGGTTTTAAAATTCACTGAAAAACGGAAAATGGGTTAGAGAAAAGTTTGAATCTTAGAGAGAGAGTGTGAATCGAGTGAAGAGAGAAAGTGAGAAAGAAGAGAGAGAAAGTGAGAAAGAAAAGTTTTGGATATGTTTTTCCAGCTCCTTTGTTAAAAATTGTTAGTTAAATTTGCAACCATAGAACCTTTTGGTTAATTAGTTAAATTTGTTGTTTGTTGTTTAAATTTATGGGTTTTAGTTTTCTTAATTTGTATTGAACTTTTGTTATTGTTGTTTGAAGATTTATGAGTTTAAGTTTTGAGTTTAAATTTGTGTTAATTTAGGATGATGAAGATAATAATTTGGGTTTATTTTTTATTTTTTTTAGTTTGTGATGAAGTTTATTAATTTTTCTGGGTTTTGTTATGAAGATGGTAAATTTTATGGGTTTGAGGATGAAGTTATGAAGGAGGAATATGAATGTTAACGCTTTTTAACCAAAGTTAATATAATGGATTTTTTGACTGGCGTAGGAAATTTATGGGACCATATTAGGGCGAAAATTAATAAGAGGACCAAATTAAAATTTCATAATTATTTAAAGGACCATTTATGTAACTTGAGAGGTTGCACTTGGCAATGATTGTTTTTACGTAAACAAAAGAAAATATAGAAAATAGACATATTTTTATATTGGATTTCCCTCTCTTACATTGCTTACTAATTGGGTCCAGTGTTTACAATTGCCTATTTGGTTTCACGACGTTAAAACAAAATAGTTAGGGAATGTCTTGGTCACTTGTATGCTTCTTGTAACACCCTATTTCCCGTTGATAAATTTAAATAATAATAATAATAATTTAGTAGCAGGGATGTTACTCAACTCGACATTTCATCACCTTAACATCATAAATACTTCCATTCAAATAATTCATCATAGTGGAATAAAACATCCAACTATCACAATATTATATTTATGCTTGTTTTTCAATGAGCATTATTAGAAAATAACAAGATTCACAAAGTTCAACTAAAAAATGCAAATAAAGATTTGATCATCGTTCCACAACCCTAGTGTTATAGGAATCAGAGCTCGTAGCGACTGCATTTTATTTCAACTAATAATAAAAGAGCTAAGTGGAAGGCGTCTCCCATCTCCACTTCCTAAAGTGTCCCACAACTATTATTTGTCAACCCGAGTGTTTGTACGTAAGGCACAACAACCATGACAAAAATACAACACAACAAATAAGGGGTGAGAAATCCAGCCATAACATAATAATAAGGAAAACCAGAAAGCAACATTAAAGTAATAAAAAAGAAACATTCCATTATCATAAGATCATTCAACAATCATTACTCCCTTTCATCAAGTTATACATCTCACCATTTCATCAATTTCACCTTTAAAACATCAAGTACAACATCATCGTTTTAATGGATATGGATTTCTCTTAAGACCGATATGATCGTGGTACCACACCTACCGTCACCAAATTGCCATAGGTATATTACTGAACTTTTCAACATCAATTGCCAGATATATGTTACTGGACTTTTCAACACCAATTCATCATTGTTTACCCTAGACTCAACACTAGTATGCATGCATTAGACCTACTCGTCAAGTAAACACACATCATCAATACATCATCTAGTAATACAAGACTCTCCCTAAGTATGAACAACATCAAGACAGAAATAAGAGCATCACCATAGTTAAACGTCACCATTTTCATCACCAAATATAAATATACCTCGCCATATTCGTCACTATAATTTAAATAAACATCACTTATATCGTCAGTCGTCACTATTATTTTTAAAACATCACCCTTATCATCACCGATATAAATAAACATCACCTTTCTCATCATCATAATTAGAAACATCATTATTTTCATCTTCATTAAAGCTAAACATCATATTCACCATCATTATTACATCAATTATATGCATTCTCATCATTATCATTATAATCAATTCTTCTTGCCTCTCCTTAGCTCTTCTATAATACTCTCGACACTCATCTTATTTTAAAATAATTATGACTTATGAAACTACTTTTATAATCCCTTAATTAAACTCCTCTCATCTAAGTTTATCGATTGGGATCTTACTATACATTTTAGGAACTTATTGGATGCATAAAAGTGGGTAAAAAATAAGTCTAAGTCGACACTGCATCGTGACACGTTTAGTTCTAATCGTGGCACATTTCTGACAGCTTGAAAATTATTTCCGTTCCTGGAAAAATCCGGGCACGTTGGACTTCAATCGCGGCACGATTGTGACACTTTCAGAACCCAGAAAACAACGTTTTTACCCTCGAAATTGCTCATAACTTGGCTAGAAATCCCTATTTTCAACCCCGTTTGATCGTAAATTGATAGGAAACATTACATGGGGTACCTTATCACCTAAACACTAACTTTTTCATTATCTTACTAGATTAACTACTCTTTTCAAGTTCAAATTTTCAATTCATAAACCTTATATTAATCTCCCTAAATTTCATTCGTTCAACAACATCATTACCTTCCATTCATCACCATAATTTCAACATAACTCACATTACAACAACACGTCATACTAAACTAAGATACCCCCATCATAGATTAAGATACCCTAAAGTGGAAGGAATCTCCCCTTACCTCGAATCCTTCAAAAAATCTGGTTTTTGGCTTGACCTTGTTGCACTAGGGTTCCTCTTCCTCTACTCATCTCTTCTATTCTTTTTCACATTCAGTAAAAACTGACTATTCTGTCTATTCAGGGTTCTATTTTTATTCGGGCCAACACTTGTCACAATATTTTTCACCGCTAGTTGATGCGTATCGGATATGGCAAGTGTACCAAATCGTTTACCAAGTAATAAAGTGGTAAATAGAGCATCGTATCCACATGGATAGTCGTTTCTTCAAACAATTCACCTTACTTATTTTGGTAAGTTTGACGATATAAAAGATGAGGGTTAAAGAGTTTCATTTTTTATCTGTTTGCAATAGAGCGAGTTAACCCAGTTTTGGTTTAAGAAAAATAAGCAGCGGTTAGGATTCTCGAATCCCCCTGTTTATATTATTGGATATTAAGTAATAGTAATGTCGAGTTTATTTATCTTAGGTAGACTATACAAGTGATAAGGCCATTGGGACGTTTCCAACCTAATCGGTTTATCCCTCCGATGACTTACTGCACTTGCTGGTCACACGGTGATCCTTACGTGAGGGGTCTTGTTAATTCAAAGGTAATTGAAACATAAACTTAAATTGGCATTCCAGTTTTCCCAAGGCAATGAAGGCAACATTTCCATTAGTTCAGCCCATCTATTAATCTTATGACACTCATAGCACACCCTCTCTCCACTCTTAGTAGTTCTACAAACGGTCAGCTATATCTCGTCTAGCTTACTAAGGGTTTTGAGAGAATGATTCGATAAAGGTTTATTCCCCGGAGACGCTTGTTTCCCTAATTAGTAACCAGTTACATCCTAGGTTCAGCAGAGTTACTACTCAGTCTTAGTAATGTCACCTCCTAAGTACTTACTACTAGGGTTAACTCTCTTTCGGTAACTTTCGCTAGTTTCTAACTACTTACTTCCTAGACAGATTGTTACTAGTATAATGTTATAAATATCAAGATATAAACAACAAGATAGTAATAACAATGTTATGCCCTGTCACAACCTTAGTACCTAATCTAGGGTTACGCTCCTATGAAATAAATCGCTAAATCAGGAACTTAATAACGAACAAAAAATAAATAAAATAAACGACTTTATATTAAAATAAATATCCTACAAAATAAATAGAGGTTAATCGTAGAACTCTAACATAAAAAGATTTAGTTACACATGGTAACTAAAAATAAATTACTAAAGATAAAAACATACCTTAGAAAATCAAGGAGAAGATAGAAACTCTCCTGAAGGTTCGAAGTTGTCTTCCTCTTGAACTGCCACAGTTCTGAACGAGAAATTCTGAATGAGGAATGCTAGTATTTATAGTGAGAGTTTCCACCTGGGTTTGGGTCAAAAGTGCGGGCTTTACCCAAAATAAAAGCAGGAAAAGACGGTTGTGGCTCGCATTTTCAGATGCACGTGGCGCATGAATAATGCCCTAGGCGCATGGCATGCCAATTCCATGTGCTAGGCACATGGGGTATATTCCTGGGCCCAACTTCTCTGATTTTCCGTCGCTTTAGGTCTTTGTCTTCAAATAACTTGTCTCAGAACTTGGCAACAAAATTCCTCCCTGTTGTAAGTCTCATGAGGCCTATTGTGTAACAACCCGTTTTTCGCTAAAATTATTTTTCATTATTTGTTATGTGTATTTATATGTGTTTGAGTGTGATTATTTGTCTCTGTGTGTATTTTGGTTGGGATTAGTGGATTATGATTTTAGAAGAGTATTTTAGTCATTTTGGACTCATGGGTATTTTGGTCATTTGGTGAACAAGGGTAAATTAGTCATTTCACTATGAGGATTATTTAGTAGTGTTTTGAGTGGGAATAATTATTTTTACTAAGTTATTAGTGAGTTGGGGTAATTAATTATAAGACGGTAACTATTCGTTATTTTATCCATTAAAGTGAGTAGAAACTTTGATGAATTAGTTAGTGAGAACTTTGAGCCCATTAAGACAACTAGAGGTTGAGCATATTTATGTAGTGCCTATATAAACACTAGTCTTGTGAGAAAATTAGGTTATAACACTCACTCACTCGTTTACAAACATTTTGAGAGAGAGATAGAAAGAGAAAGTGAGCCAAGAAGGGTTAGAAGAAGATCTAGAGAGAGAAAGCTTGGATTTGAGCTTTGAAGCAAAATTGAAGCTAGGATTCTAATTGTTGAAGGGTAGAGGTAAGGGGGGGTGGTGCTCTTTCATGATTAAGCCATAATCTTTTTTTTTTCTTACTTAAGTGAATAAGTGCTTATTTGTGAGTAGTGACTCTTTTTGTGAATTATAATGTCAATTTTTGTGCTCCTTAATTAGTGATAAGTCTGAGTATGTTAAATTGACGTTAAACTTGTTGTTGTTGTTGATTTCGCATGATTAAAGTGTGTTGATAAATTGATGGTAATTCAAGTAGTTGTTGTTGTTGTGATTGCATTTATGAAAAATCAAAGTGTTGTGTTGTTGAAACTTGATGTTGGTTTTGAAAATTAATGGAACTCATTTTTAAGCGATTTTGAGTGTTGCGAAACGAGCCCAATTGATGTGTTTGGGCCTTGGATGATGACTTAAATGGTTTGGGATATGGGGAATCAAACTATGCGATTTTGGGCGAAAATCCAAAGCAAAAACACATGAAACGACGTCGTTCGCAGCGCTGGCGCCTGCACTGGGTGCCCTGTTACAGGAAGCCAGCGATGGGGGATGCAGTCTTGGCGCCAGGCACCCTGTCAGGGACAACAATCCATGTTGTCTCGCGTCGGGTGCTTGGGGGGCAATGCATATGGTCCCTAGTCGATCTTTGGAGGGTATTCTTTTGTTGTTTTCACTAATATACTTGCTGGAACACCTTATGCTTATACTTTCTTTGAATTTTTTAAATTAAACAAAACTTGGATTTATGGAGACGAACTTGTTTTTGTGAAAATCGGACACATAATTTTCTTAAGAACTATGTTGATGTTTTGACTTGTTTGTTGTAATGGTGTACTTAGGAGAAGTATGTAGGCTTGTTGTAGGACTAAAATAACTTGGAACTTGATTTTTGACAAATCGGTATTTTATGACAAAATGAGACGAACTTAGGTGGATTTTTTAATTAATCGGAATCGGCCTATGAAACGTATAAGTAACTACATTCATAAATGAATTGTGTATATACTAAGTTGAGGCTTTTGAACTTGTTTACTTTGATTTCAGATGAATAATCGGAAAATGTTAGTTTTACAAAAATAGACGAACTTTGTCAAATTAACATTTTATGGTCGGATAACATGTAAGAGGCTTTGAATTCATTTTAATATGATAGAATGTGAATGAGTCTATAAGGTATGGGTGTTTAATTGGATGAATGTTGTGATATGGTCAATTGACCGTATTTTGTGAAGAATGTGATTTTGGAACCATATGTCCTATAAGATGATTGTTGTTGATTAATTATGATGAGGATGAATTGTGTTGATGAATTCTTACATGCAACTGGCGACGACTTTGATGGTGTAAGCATGTATTGAAAATTGTTGATCATATGCATTGATTAAGCCATATGTTCATGCATTCATGATGTTGGTGTTGGATTGTATATCCAAATTGGCGACGACTATGATACAGATGTATCTAAGGTGACGACCTTGAGGTGACCGGTACCACATGCATATAGAAGTCGTGTTTAGGCGCATTGCATAACTTGACATGTGTCATAATTGTTATGTGCTCGGTAAATAATTGCATGGTTGATTTGTGTACTTGTTGGATTGTATACTTGGTGAAATGTGGTGAACCTTTGAATATGTAGGATTGTGTGGTAAATATCTATATTTGTATAATTGTCAAAAAGATTGATGTTGTTGAGGTGCTTAAATAAATTGAATTTAATTGTATCATTTACTTTCACTGATTATGTTTAATTGTGAATTATGAACTAACCCTCCAGTGGTCGTTGGGTAGACGGTGTGCAGGAATAGATTTGCTTGCTTTGGTGAGTTACTTGAGGATAGCTTGGACCTACCTCGTTTATTACTTTTTCGGAGTTTAGTGTGTCGGCTCTGATTAGGACGTCTTTATGTTTGGAGTCTTGTGAATATCTATTGCTTTTATGACTCAGTTGTTGAGATGAGAATTTTATTCTAGTGATGTAATATGATTTGAGACATGGCTACTTAGAATTGTTTTATTAAACACAATTGTGATGTTGTTTTTATTCCGCTGCGATGTTTTGAGAAAACTATTATTTATGCATGCTTGGTGATTATTGAAGATGTAACATCTAGATTCTTGATATGCAATATCATTAACATAATTTATCGCTTTTAGAGTTTAAGGTGTTACATCTTGAATCTTTATTCTTTATCTTCCTAAAGGTCTTCATCTTCTCCTTTTCGTTCTCCTCAGGTCCACTATCTGCTTACACACACACACACACACACACACACACACACACACACACACACACACACACACACACACATATATATATATATATATATATATATATTATATAAACCAATGAAATAGAATTAAAACCATACCAAATGTTTGGTTAATGAATAAAATGAAATCACAAACACTTAATTTGGCTCAATAAATCAAAAGTTGTAATTTATTCAAATTAACTATAAATTAAATTTTAAAATAATAAAAATATATTATAAACTTAATTTAAAGACTCTAAAAATATTGACTAACGAGGAATAATCACATTGCCTTGAATATATACTCCTACAACTTAAATGTCACCACTCATCACTATATTACTAATGCAAAATATCCATTGATTATCAATTACAAATCTCAATAAAGGAATATTATGACCATCTTTAATGTGGCATCCTCTTCTAACCACATTTTCGTTAACCACAAGATTCGAACACAAGACCTTATTAAAGATACGGTAGTCAATTTCCACTAATTCAAATATTTGTTTCCACTCTCTATTACGAACTTCTATATAAGACGTAAAATAATAATAATAATAATAATAATAATAATAATAATAATAATAATATTGTTATTAATGAAAGGTTGATAAACAACAATGAACTCTAATTACAATTAAAATATTTTTGTCAAATTTACTCCATGAGCTAAAGGGGCAAATATGATTCATCAATGTGTTTTAGAGACATTTAAAAATTATTCTAATTTTAAAGGATTTCTTGCAACAATATAATTATAAAAAAAATTATTTAATTGATGTAAACATAACAAGATGTTTTTTACTATATATATATATATATATATATATATATATATATATATATATAGTGATCAAACCAATTTATATTTGTTACTTGCAAAGGTGGAAAAAATGGTTGAAACTATCAAGTTACTTTATATTATGAGTCTTTTTGTTTCCCTATGTCTTGTTGTAGTTGACGGAGTAAGTAAGTTAGAACAAACATGTACTGAGGACTTTGAGTGTTATATAAAAAATCCGCACACTCCTTTTGGACACCTGAGGTGCTTTGAAGGTTTTTGCCAACAATTAGTCCAGCCTGAATAGTTAAGGTGATTTTTTTTCCTCTATAATGTATACGATTTTCATTTACTTTTCTCATCCTAATGTTGTTTTTCTTATACTTTCATATATTTCTCTAACCTTGCATTTTATTTAATAGCCTTAGAAGCATGTTATATAAATACATAATAAATTAAAAAGGGAATGCAAGGGGTACCCTAATTGATACAAGAAATTTCTAAGGCCTGTAAAAGATAAGCATGTTAAATTTATTATGAATTTTTTTATATTTGTTTTCTTGAGAATGAAGTAGAGATGTTTTAGGGATAATATGACCTATGTTCTTGATATATAATCTAATAAAATTCAAATGAATTATAGAGCTCAAGAGAAGAAAGTAAATTGTAGTTATTTTATATTTATAGGTGTTATCTTAAGAATATTTTGATAAATTAACTAACTAATCACCTAATAATACCATCGTAGTGAGAATGTGAGATTCCCTAACATCCAAAGTTGAAACCTAAGTAACTAACCCATAGGTCAGTTGTATTTCGTTGTTGACACGGTTAAAATTAATGATGGTTTCATTTTATAGAGCATATGAAAAATTAAAAAGAGGCGATACAAACATATTGTATTTTTTTTTAACGACAAATTTTATTAAAAACACAATCCCTGTTCAAGACGAACATATACCGGTAAAACATATACAACATAACAAAGACACCGTGTATAGGCGGAACACCAAATGAAACACGATAAAAGACACCAATACACCCATCACCTACTTAAGACCTACCTTAAACACCCGTTAGAACAACAACCACCAAAATCAACTTCAACACCTAAATTAAACTCCAACGCGAGACGCTGCTAAAAACGAAATCCATAAACCACCTTCACCCGCTACACACCCTAAAAAACACCCTTCTAGATCAAAACCCTCTTCTCATCTCAAAAGTTGAGCCACATCCAAAAATGTCTTATTCTACCACTTAGTCGGCTTCCACCACCTCTAACCCGGTCCACCGAAGAAAAACACCAAAATTAGCCCAAAGCAAACTTGATTCGAAGCACTGATTCCCGGTCTCGAATCAAAATTCATCGGCCCACCAGATTTCAAAAACAAATCACAATGCACCCCTAACCCTCGATCCATCGACGAAGACACCATATCCAACCAAACAAACTTGCAACTAGACACTAACTCCCGATCTTGAAACAAATGTGATCGGATTCCACCAGAATCCAGAACACAAAACTATAAGGCCTTCGACACGAAGGAAGGTGATGCAAACAACATCATGCCAAAAAAGGAAAAGGGAAAAAAGCCTCAGCTCAGAGATCACCTAACACTCCAACACCCAGACACAAAAACAACCCCAACGAAATAAAACCGCCAAGAGATCCGATACTAGATCCGAATCCAAAATTTCACCTCGACACGCCATTGCATCCACAATAAACCACCATGAATAACCACCGGTGAACCACCACTACCACTCGCCGTAGCTACATCGACATCCTCCCTAAAACCACTCAAACATCACACGTCCCCATCTCCACCACATAACTACCAAAAACACCACATATTGTACTATTTGACCAGATAAAGAAAGCTAAAACATGTCATGCTAATTGAAGATCTTATATGTGATATTTGTAAGATTTATATATTAATTGATCATCATGTATGTAGTTGCGGTTTGATCCTAAAATGGGTAACATAATCATTGTTAGTAGTATTATTATCATAATTTATTCAGTTTATTTTTGTATCATTTCTATACTAATTCCTTCAAAAAAAATCAATAAATCATAATGTATTTAGATTAGATTTTCTACACATACAAACAATTTATTTTTAAAGTCTTTACAATTTTGTTTTTGAAATATACCAATTTATAAGTTTGTGTTCGTTGCATATGTAGTTGTAAAGAGTTGATTAGAAAGATTAGTTTGTAAAAGAAATCAATGTAACATTAATATTAATTGTATATAGTATATATAACACAAGAAACCTCATCATTTTAGAGGTGTAAAGGAAACTTTCAAAAAAATTGATCGTCATTGATGGTCGGATTAGGAAGTGTACCAAATTGTTTACCTAGTAATAAAGTGATAATTAGAGTATTATATCTACAGGGATTGTCGTTTCGTCTAAACAATTTGTGTTACTTATTTGGGAACAAAATAAATAAATAAATAAATAAGATAAGGATTTAGAGTTTTGCAATTTAATCTATTTGCAACAGAGTGAAGTTTACTTGTTTGATTGCAAAATATCAGTGGCAGTTAGGATTCTTTGAATCTCCTCTATTCGTTTTTTGGAGTTAATAAAAATTCAAATCAAGATCAATTATTCTAAGTAGACTATCTAAGTGATTAGTTCGTTCGGACGTGATAACCTAATTAGCTATCAAGTTGCACCTGTGATGACATGTCATCTTACATTATTCTTAGCATGTTTTTCAATCATTTTCAGTAGGTTTTACCAGCAAAATAGAGGAGTATTAGAGCAATTGCCTATGGTTTTAGGACATTTGAAATGTTTTCTATATTTAAGTCTGTAATTCTAGTGTTCCGGAAACATAGCAATTTTAGGGTTTTTTGAAGTAATTCATGAAGAAATCATGCAAATCGGAAAAGCAAGAACATCCGAAGATTTGTTAAGACTATGGGAAGATTAAGAATGAAGATTCAAAAGGCCTCATAAGACTTTACCGAGGGAGGAATTATGTCCCAGGTCCCAAGATAACTTATTTGGAAGAAAACACCTAAAACGAAAGAAAAACGATGAAATTGGGCCCTGAAAGCACACCCATGCGCTTAGGGCATGATCCATGCGCCTAGGAAATGGTTAGCAACACACTCACATGCACCTAGGGCATTGAGTGTGTGATCTGTGCACTGAAAAAGTGCAGGGCGAAAGCATTTTTTCCTGCTTTTTGTAGGTAAAGCCCGCGTTTTCAGCCCAAACTCAGATAAAAACTCTCCCTATAAATTCCAGCCTTCCTCATTCATAATTTCTCGTTCATAATTGGAGCAGTTTAAAAGGAAGGCAATTCTAGGAGTTTCAGGAGGAGTTTTTCTATCTTCTCCTTGTTATTTTAGGGTATGTTTTTATCTTTAGTAATTTGTCTTTAGTTACCATGTGTAACTAAATCTTATTAGGATAGTGTTCTAAGATGAACATATGTTTATTTTGTTGGATAATAATTTAATTTATTGTCGTTTATTTTATTTATTTACTTTTTGTTCACTATTAAGTTTTATTAGGATTAGTTTGTTTCGAAGGAGCGCAACCCTAGATTAGGTACTTAGGTTGTGACAGGGCCTAATATTAATGCTTATATCTTGATATTTATATTCACCTATCTAGAAACTAATTAGTTAGTAATTAGACCAAATATACAGAAAGCGAGTTGATCCTAGTGGTAAGTACTTAGGAGGTGACATTACTAATATTGAGTAAAATCTGTTGAACATATGATGTAACTAGTTATTAATTAACGAAACAAGTGACTTTGGAGAGTAAACTGAACCTAGTAGAACCATTCTCCTAAACCCTTGGTAAGGAAGACGTTGATAGGGCTGCTTGTTTGTAGAACTACCAAGAGAGAGGGAGAGTGTGCTATGAGTGTCCTAAGAGTCATAGATGGGAAACCCCTTTAGGAAAATTGGCCTTCATTGCCTTTGGAAATTTAGGAATGTTAATATAAAGTTTATGTTTCAATTACCTTTGAGGGAGTAAGACCCCACACATAAGGATCAACATGTGACTAGTAGGTGTAACTCAACATTGGAGGGATATACCTAAATCAATAGAGATAATATAGATGCCTCATGTAAGAATCACTGTGTGATCAGCAGGTGCAGCTTGACAACCAATTAGGTTAGAACGTCTCAACAACCTCATCAATTGTATAGTCTACTTAAGATAAATAAACGCGACATTAATGTTATTTAATATCCAATAAATAAATATGGGGGATTAGAAGAATCCTAAGCGCTGCTTACCCTTCTGCAATTAAAACAGGTAACTTGCTCTATTGCAAACAGATAAAAATTGTAATCTCTAACCCTTAACTCTTTTATTTTATATCGTCAAACCAAAATAAGTAACGCAAATTGTTTGGATGAAACGACAATCCTTGTGGATATGATACCCTACTTATCACTTTATTACTTGGTAAACAATTTGATACACTTGCCTAATCTGACCATCAACTTGCTAGTCGCACGGTGATTCTTACGTGCGGGGTCTTACTCTCTCATAGATTTCGGTACATTCCTCCGCTTGTTGAGTTACACTTGATGGGTACGCGGTGATCCTTACGTGTAGGGTCTTACTCCCTCAGGGGTAATTGAAACATAAACTTAAATTAGAGTTTCTAAATTTCCAAAGGTATGACTTCCCAGTGTTCCTAAAGGTTCTCTCATCTATGAATCTTATAAGTACATAGCACACTCTCCCTCTTGGTAGTTCTATAAACGTGCAGCCATATCAATGTCTACCTTACCAAGGTGCAAGGATAATAGAGTTAATGGGATGATTTAAGTTATGAAGTCACTTGTTTCCTTAATTACTAACTAGTTACTACCTGATTTCAGCAGATGTTCATCAATATTAGGTTTGTCACCTTCCTAAGTACTTACTATCAGGGAACACTCGCTTTCGATTTGTTTCGCTAGTTACTAATTAATTACTTATTGGTTAGATAAATATAAATATCAAGATATGAATATCAGTAGTAGGCTCTGTCACTACCTAATTGCCTAAATCAGGGTTATGCTTAAGAGGAGACAAATCTTACGCACTATAGTAAAACTAAATAGAGAACAGAAAATAACTGAATAAAATACTTTAAATTAAATAATTATCCAACAAACAAAATATAGGTTCATCTTAGAACCCTAACCTAAAAAGATTTAGTTACCCAAGGTAACTAAAACAAATTACAAAAGAAATAAAAACATACCCTAGAAAAACCTTGAGCGAGGAGAGAAACTCCTTCGTTGCTCCTAGTTTTTTCCTTCCTCTTGAACCCCCTCAATCTAAATGAGAAATTGTGAGTAAAGAATGCGGTATTTATAGGGAGAGCTTCCACCTGAACTTGGGCTAAATTCGTGGATTTTTCGCAGCAAAGTCAAAAAATAATGCCTAGGGCAATGCGCCAGGCGCATGTGAGTAGCAGAACAGGCGCCAAGAACCCCAATGTAAATTCATGGGTGCCTGGCGCCCCCTTCTATGCACCTGGGCGAATGTGAGTACGGCAGGTGCCGAAAACATTAGTTTCTTCACTTTTTTAGGTGCTTGCTTCTATGTAAGATGTATTGGAACTTGGGAACAAAATTCCTCCCTCTGTAACATCTTCTGAGGCCTCTTGAATCTTCGTTCTTCATCTTCCCAAGGACTTCAAAAATCTTTAGATGTCTTGCTTTGATCATTAAAATGACTACGTAAAGATTGAACGAATTTGGAAACAACAAATTTATATATTATGTTTAACTTAACAGTACCATACCAAAAGACAAATATCACTACCAGGCTCCAAGATCAACACCCTAACTCATATCGAGATGTCAGAAACACCTCAATCATAATTAGATTTATGTGGATACGAGTATTTGGGCAAAACCAAAAAAATATAGAGAGACATGAAGGTAACAAAAACACAAGAAAGAGGTTTGAATTGTATTGGATTTTTCTGAAAAATATTTTCCAATTTAAAAACAAATTAAATGATGCAAAAGATAACCAGAGAAGAGAGAACAAGTAAACACATATATTTATCCTAATTCACCCTATAATACAGTATTACGTTTAGTCCTCTCACACTTGAGATATTTTTTTCACCATAATTAATCTTGAATACAAACTACTTAGACACACAAGTTTAATATTTCTTGACTCTTCTTGAAGACATTTACAATCCAACATGATCATAGTTTACAGTAAAAGTTGATGTTTGTTTACACTTCAGATTCAACTAAATAAAGCACAAAGTAATTGTAAACACTTGAGAAATTCTAATATGAGAGTTTATAAGAATTTTTTTAAGTGTTGTTGCTCTAGAATTTTTGTTAGAGTTTGGACACAATTGAAAGTGTGTAGCTGTGTCTCTTTCTACAAACGCTCAATGTACTTTAATAAGAAATTTGAATAGAGTCATTGTCTGAAGATATTGCTAGCAAATCAAGATCTATCTTCATAAATGATTTCTTTTCCTCTGAGGGATAATTTCATTGAAGACCACCTCAAAATTTATTTTCTTCTTTTAACATGATTTGTTGCATCCACTTTGTCTTATAAGAGCTTTATCCATTCTACAATGTGTCTTCATTTAACTCAACGTCACAAAACATACTAATGAACCTATACAATGACATTTCTTCAAAATAAGACAAAACTGATTAGATCTTCTTCAGAGCACTGACCGCTAACTTGATCCTTCAAAACTTCGTCTTCAGACCAAAGCTTGTCTTCATAGCTTGATCTATATTTGATCATACCTTTGACTTTTTACCAACCATCTTCAAATCAAAGCATTGGCATTAGAACTTTGTCTACAAAATATGTTCTACATTGTTCAGAGCATATCTTTCAGAGCTTAGTGTTTTCAGAGTCAAAATATTTATTTCAAAGTCAAAATTTAATTCATGCTCCTGCACACTAGAACAAAATTTAGAGTACCCAATTTTTCTTCTATACATTGTTAACATCAAAATCTTAAAGACATTATTCTAAAATTTATCTTGGTTCAACAAGGCAGAGAGACATTGTGAGGATTTATAAAGAGAGAGAGAGAGAGAGAAAAACTAATTGTAGAGTGTAAAAATAAGAAAATTTAACTCCTTTTGAAGCCCTTTTAAATCTGAAATGAAAAAAATAATAATCCAAAGAAAAAAAAATCACAAGATAAGAACTAGGAAGACTAGAAAAATAGAATGCTAAGATTTTAAGTGCAGTTGTTCTACCAAATTATGAAAACTGGGGTATAACACTCGTAACTGAGGTAAGAGGGGGGATTCTTTTACCTCATGGGTATAACAATGGTCATGAGTGGATTGGACGTCCATGGATTATGTGTTGATAAAATATGGTTGGTGTATAAACTTAATGGTGCCCCTAAACTAAGCGCATTTGCACTATACGTATTTGATTATGAAACACAATTAGTGATCTACTTCAATTATTTTCTCATTCTTAATTTTCTATTTACTAATTTAATTATTATTACAAATAAGAAAAAATTGATCACGTAATTAATATTTTAATGATAATTATAATTTTAGTTTTTAGTTTAAGAATTAAATAATCGTTTTGACATAATTAAAAAGTTTTTCTTGAGAATGTATGTGTTGTGAATAATTTTTTCATGACTAATATTGACATGATTCACCAAGATAAAAATAGGAAAAGGGCAATGCTTTGGTAATATTTTGTTTATGTTGTACTAGCTTGTTAAAGGCTACGATGGTATTAATATTTTTTTATGGAAAATAAATGATAATATGTGTTTGATATTTTTTTGGGAGAACGTACATCATACATAGGTTGTTTAATATGCGAGTCAAAGTATTGAGTTAATTGGATGGTAAAGGTCTATTGGGATATATTATCTCGACCTTCTAGTTAACTATGTTTCAGTGTGAAAACCTCAACGACTCTTGGTGACCACATGATGTTAAGGCGTAATGATAAATCTTGGTAACTCAAACTAGTCTCCTAATAAAATCATAGTAGTAAAAGTGTTTTGTACTAAAATTCACTGAGAAGGATGTTATTCCTGTATGATTGTCAATATCCTCCTATGCTACTTTCTTGAGCTTGAGTTATTTGTACGGCATGTATAAGGAGCAAAGGTGCATGGATATTGCATTTGATGTATGTATCTTGTATACTTATATGTACACCTTAGATGTTTTTGTGTTTTGTACGTATCTTTTTATGTTTGTTTGTAATTGAGTGACTTGCAACTTATATCGACTCAATGTTTTCTAACTATTTCTCTTGTATAAATTATATGCAGACTATTATCAAGATAAGATTGAGGAATAATATCAAAATGGTTATTCATGTGAATAAAATGGATAATTATTATCTCACCTATGTCATGGTGTTCCTAAAAGTTTGTAGAATTATTGTTTATGTTTAAATTGGGTTGTAAGACTTTGATATTATGATATCAAGTTTGGGGTTAATAATATGGTCTTGACTTATTTTGTCGGATATAGAGAAAATATTATATATGATTTTATTATGTAAATAATTGTACGGTTCTAAGAAGCCAATATATTTTATTTTAAATAATGATGTTGTGTTATTATTAGTGGTGTTGATGTGGTATCTTATACAATATAAAAATTTATTTATTTTACAAAAACAATTATTATTAGTTTTAAATGTCTTTTATTTGGACTTTTATACTTTCAATTTAAAAACTTACATATCTTTTAGATAATTTCTATAATACTTATTTTAGAATTAAGGGTTTTATATTATTGGTATCAGAAATTGGTCTATCTGTCAGACTGATATGTGTTATTTTTCTACATTTTTTGTGTTGTTGTGTGCATTTTTGTGTAATTTCTTGGTAGTGTGTATGCTATTTTGTTTAATATTGAGTTGTGTGCATAACCTAAGTATTTTATTGAAGTCATTCAAGACATCATATAACGACTCCCAATATTTTTGTGGAAAACTTATTGTTTCATTTCCCCATTGAGAAACTTTGGATGCGTGGGAACATTGAGTGAGGAAATATTGCTTCAATTCATCCCATACAATGTAGCTAAAACCAAGATCCAAGTGAAAAAGGAAAGAGTCTAGCCTCATGTAATCATTAATCACTCCATATATTTTTATAGTATCACAACATTCGAGAAAAATTTATAGATGAAAATTTGGATCATCCATTTGAAAACCAGAGAATAGACATTCTTTTTGCAAAACTCTCCTTAAACTATGTTTTATTTGATGATTTGCAGCAATAATAAAAAAAATCAGATAAAAGTAAAATAAAAAGTAGCAGAGAAATTCCTGTCTAATCGGGTTAGAGATAAGAATAATGCTCTATACCCTGCACTTTTCGCTCGTACCCAGTTGAAAAGACCAAAATAGCACTGCGTTAGTTAAGTCACGTTGCGCAATTTAACTAGCGCTGCGTGACTTAAGTAGTGCAGCGTTACTTAAGTCATTTAACAGCAACTCAGCAAACACAAACCTCCATTTTTCAACTTCTCTCAAACACGAAATTTTCACCCCCAAATTCGAATTTCACCATTCTTGTACCGTTCAAAGTCAATTTCGCCCATAATATCAAGTAAGAGATGATTATCCTACTTCATTACACTTTTTTGGTTGAAATTTTCGAATTTTTGAAGAAATTTAACATTTTTAGGTTTTTATAAATTTTGCTTGCATGTTAGTTTTTATGATTGTTAGTGATGATTTAATTTAGGAATTGTTGTTTAGATGTTGTTTATGGTGCAATGTGGTAGTTTAGGGTTTAGAAATTGTTAGATTTCTTAGTTGTTTAAAAATTGCACTCTATGTGTTTGGTAAAATGTCAAAATGGTTATTTTTGTTTTTTTTTATTGTTAATGATGAAATTAGTTAGAATATAGTTTATTAATGTTGATTATAGTATGTTTGACTACAATGTGGTAAATTACGGATTGAAATGACACTGTCGAAACTTTAGTGTTGTTCTTGAATTGTTAGAAATGACGCAATGTCCGTGTGAAAATGTGTCATTGATTTTGTGCTTTTTAAAATGTTGTGTTGTACAGATATGTCTCAGAGGGAGAGGACTGACAGACTTAGGTTAGGGAGGCCTACCTCTACTAGTAGTACACGGAGGGAGAAGCAAGCAGTAGTCTCTCCTTTACATGGTCGAGGTCGAGGGAGAGTGGGGGGCACGAGACTTGCCAATGTTGATGATAATGGGCCCTCTTCATCACATACTGGTCCATCCCATACGATGGACCCGACGTAGTATCAAGTTTATCAGGATCCTCAGCCTCATGTGTATCAGTTTGAGGATCCTCAGCCTCACCATTATCAGTTTGAGCAGGAGGAGCAGCCTGATATTAAGGAGACTGAGCAGCAGGAGCAGGCTCAGCCTCACCAGGATGATGATGGTGGGGATCGTTTTCAGGGGGTGCCGAGGGTGGTGTACGAGGTCAGACCGGACGGCTATGCAGGGGCCCCTTCTAACCTCTCGCTTTTACCTCGATTTGGTGGACATGTGGCATGCATGATATGGGTCGATGTCGATGTAAGTATATTTTAATGTTTATTTTACTTCTTTTACTATTTATACAACTTATTCTAATTATTATTTTAATTATTTAATAAGAGAATTAAAATTTATGTTAGAATATATTTAATGTTTATTTTACTTATTATTTATTTAACGGTGTTGTTTGTTGTTTTTTGTTTTTGTATTTCAGTTTCGAAAAAACATAGGGTGAAAGGTATCTCTCACGGGAAGAAGTTGAGCCTTAAAAACTTGATGGTGCCTCAGCTGGGAGCACAAAACGATTGGTTTTGGGATGTAGTGAATCTTTCCGGTCTAACTCCCTTTCTGAGTAGTGGGTACGAGAACATCTCTCACGGGCTCGTTTGTGCGATGTCAGAGAGATGGCATGAGGAGACGAGCAACTTTCATCTACCCGTTAAGGAGATGACCATCACACTAGATGATGTGGCGTGTCTCTTAGGCATCCCCATCACTAGGAGACATCTTCCTGATAGAGAGTTAACCCGTGACGAGGGGATGGAGATGATGCAGGTGGACTTACTTTTTACAGCGGAGGCTGCCGCTAGGGAGGTGGCAAGATAAGGTGGTCCTTATATCAGTTTTGGTGTACTGAAGAGGCGCTACGAGGAGCTCTTGAATAGGTGTAATCAGCTGGTTGAGATTGACACAGAGGAGGAGGAAATCGAGCGAGCTCAAGTTACGTTGGCCTGCGTTAAGGCGTTTTTGTTGCTCTTGCTTGGATGGATCATTTTTTCCCGCAAGAACACCAAAAACATTAATCTGATGTGGCTGCTTGTGCTGCAAGATATGGACGAGTTGGACAGCTGGTCATGGGGTGAGATGAGACTTGGATTCCTTTACGAGCAGCTATCTCTGACCTTTGACTCATCTGTGGCCTCCTGTGGTGGTTACATAGACCAATTCTCCTAGAATTCTGGCATGTTTCTGATTGTAACTTGTCTTCTAGAGGACACCGAAGGTTCGAGCAGTTATGGGCACAAGATAAGGAAAGTGTTCAAATTGTTAACGAGACTTGACAAAATCACAAGGGTGATAATGTAAAGAAATTGTATGATACTCTTCTTCACTTGGATGTTTGGGGTAGGAGCAAGTTTGGTAAGATTTCTAAGAATAAAGAGAAGGTACAACAACATCTTAACTATCATTATCATAGCACCCCTATTGGTGGTATGATGGGAAAAATACATAAGTTAGAAAAAGAGCTTGATGATCTTTTACAGCAAGAGGAGTTATGGTGGGCCCAAGGAGGGATAGAAACACTAAATACTTTCATTTCAAAGCTTTCCAGATAAAACAGAAAAATCAAATTACATCTATCAAAGATAGTAATGACATAACCTGACATGAGAAGGATAAAATTCAGAGAGTTTCTCTAGATTATTTTCATTCTATTTTTGCTACTTCTAATCCTCAGTTAAACCAGAATATTATTGATGTGGTAAAGGACAGGGTTGATGCTGATATGTTTTGTCACCTTAAGGGGGACTTTACCAAGAGCGAGGTAGATGAGGCTATGGCCCAGCTAAAGAGCAACGCTGCTCCTAGACCTGATGAGTTATTTGCACTTTTCTACCAAAAGTATTAGGATATCATTGGTTATGATATTGTTGATTTTATCCTTAATGTCCTAAACCATAATGGATGTCATAATAATATCAATCATACTTATATTGCCAACATAATTAAAAGTATCCTTCCTTTGATTATTAGAGATCAACAAAGTAACTTCTTAATTACCAAGAAGATTGATCACTGATAATACTCTGACGACTTACGAGGCTTTCCATTATATCAACAAAGTTAAGAAAGGGTCAAAAGGCTTGGTTGGTATTAAGTTGGATATGGCCAAAGCATATGACAAGATTGGGTGGAATTTCCTTAAAGCTATTCTTCTCACTATGGGGTCCCCTCCGGATCTCGTCTCTACCATTATGTCTTGTGTTAAAAATGTCTCTTTCTCTATTTTAGTTAATGATTCTACTGCATAACCTTTTATTACTAGCAAAGGCATAAGGCAGGGAGATCTCATATCTCCTTATTTATTTATTTATTTATTATTTGTGAGAAGGTGTTTTCTGGTTTTATTTCTCAAGGACATAATAGTGGCAGTATTCATGAGATTACTGAAGTAAAATATTTTCACAAAAAAGAGTGGTTTGAATTGTGAACTGTTAAAATTTTGCCAATAAAAATTATTAAGTAAAATTCGCAGGTAGTTTAGTTATTTAATAAATAACAACAATAATAATTGTGAGGTGTGTGAATGTGAGTAAATAAAATAAAGAGAGGGAATAGGAAAACACAAACCAGGCTACGTCCAGTCCCCGTACAAGTGTGAGATTATCCATTAGGTAGTTGAGTTATAACTTAACTTCACCTTCTCTTTTTTCTTGATCTTCTTGATCTTTCTTACAAACGAGTAACTTTACCCTTGCGTGATCTTTCTTGCAAACGAGTAACTTTACCCTTGAATTTACACACTTGTTTTCAACAAGCTAAATCTTTTCTTCTACAATCCAACATTAAGAAATAAATTCTTACTTGGACAAAATAAATTATTTGTGCTTTACTAAAAGAGCTCAAAACAAAAGAACAATTTTTAGTAATCTAAATGAAGAACAAAAAGAGAGCTTCTGGAATATTTTATATTGTATGTTTTTGCTTCTCTAAAAATGTGGTGACCTTTATTTGTTGTAGGTGTGTGTATTTATAGGCACTTGGTCATCTCATGCATAATTTAAAACCTTTGCTGCCTTTCCTTCTTTTCTTGTACGTGTGGCACTTTAGGCAAGTGCGTATCCTCACGTGTGAGGTTTAAAACCCTAGCAAGGCTTTTGGATTCACACATGTAAGCTTCCTTTAATTTGAATACTTTAGTCCCACATGTGAATTAAACATACACAAGACAACAAATGGTGTTGGAAACGGTATTTTCCTCTCGAAAAGCAGAAAAATGCAGAATCCATGTCCTGACAGACACGCACGACCGTTGTAATAATAACAAAATATGAAGACACTCTCCTAAACTAAGAATCAACTCGTGCTTACAAATATTAAGTGATTTTTAAGTTTTACAACTTAACTACAAAGTCCAACTTCAATATCAAGAGAAACGAGAGTGGCTCACAAATAACAAAGAACTGACTAAAACCCTAATATACACTTTTGTAAATGACGGGTTCAGTAGTCAATTAGGTCTTGAGTCTTCCTTTATATAGCCTGATTACATAATGGGTTTGATGCATAAATTGGGCCAGACATCCACCTGAATCACGAGATTCAGCACAAATCTTATAAAGCAGATCATATGTTTCCTTAAATGTTGCAACAACATTCTTACAGAGCACTAAGTATAAACCGCCTAACTTTGCTTCTAGAAACAGGCTTCTTGGTCAGTTATTTACGCCAAATAAATCTTCGGAGAATATTTAGGAATCTTCACGTTTTAGATTGATCTCCAAGAGAGCAAAACATGGCACGCTATGATGTCATACCAACATGTTAAGACATCTTGTCTGACATCTTGCTAGAACTATTGTTTTAACAAAATGTAGCCAATACATGTCTACAAACCTAACAATTATTATTATTATTATTAATGAAAGGTTGGTAAACAATAATGAACTCTAATTACAAGTAAAATATTTGTGTGAGATTTACTCTTTGAGGTAAAGGGGCAAATATGATTCATCAATGTACTTTAAAGACATTTAAATATTATTCTAATTTTAAAGGATTTTTTGCAACAACATAATTATTAAAAACTATCTAATTGATGTAAACATAACAAGAGGTTTTTTTACTCTATATATAGTGATCAAACCAATTTATATTTGTTAAATGTAAAGGTGAAAAAAATGGTTGAAACTCTCAGGTTGTTTTACATTATGATTCTTTTTGTTTCCCTATGTCTTGTTGTAGTTGACGGAGTAAGTAAGTTAGCACAAAGTTGTACTGAGGACTTTGAATGTTATATAAAAAATCCGCACGCTCCTTTTGGACAATTGAGGTGCTTTGAAGGTTATTGTGAACGATTGGACAAGCCTACATAGTTAAGGTGATTTTTTCTCTATTATGTATAGGATTTTCATTTACTTCTCTCTTCACAATGTTGTTTCTCTTACACTCTCTTATATTTCTCCAACCTTGCAATTTATTTAATAGCCTTAGAAGCATGTTTTATATATATATATATATATATATATATATATATATATATATATTCAATTAAGGGTTAATAGAGTTTTACCTCCTTGTAATATGGGTCATTTTCGGGTTTCCTCCCTGTAATTTTATTTTTATTTACCCCTTTGTAAAAAAAAATTGTTTCTGAATACCCCCTAATAGGTCATTCAAAAACCACTTTTATTTTTTTTTCCAAGAATTTTGGTTTTTGAATGGCCTATTAGGGGGGTAAATCAAAACAATTTTTTTTTACAGAGGGGTAAATCAAAAAAAAATTACAAGGGAGAAACCCATAAATGACCTATATTGGAGGGGGATAAAACTTTATTAACCCTTAAATTAAAAAGGGAGTGAAAGGGGTACTCTAACTGATACAACAAAATCCTAAGGCCTATAAAAAATAAGCATGTTAAATATATTACATTTTTTTTATCTTTGTTTTCTTGGAAATGAAGTAGAGATGTTTTTGGGATAATATGACGTAGGTTCTTGATATATAATCTAATAAAATTCAAACTGAGGTATAGAGCTAAGATAGGAGAGTAAATTGTAAAGTTTTATATTTAAAGGTGTTATCTTAAGGATATTTTGATACAATAACCAACTAATCACCTAGCAATATCATCGTAGTGAGAATGCGAGATGCCCTAACATCCAAAGTTGAAACCTAAGTAACTAACCCATAAGTCAGCTGTATTTGATCATTGAGAAAATTAAAATTAACGATGATTTCATTTTATCGAATATATGAAAAATAAAAAAACTCAAAAGAAAGATAAAAGATGTCATGTTAATAGTAAATTTATGAAAGAAAGGACTCAAAAATCAATTAATTAAAGATCTTCTATGTGATATTTGTAAGATTTATATATTAGTTGATCATCATGTATGTATTTGAGGTTTGATCCTAACTTGAGTAATATAGTCATTATTAGTATCATTATTAATATCATAATTTATTTAGTTTGTTTTTGTAACATTTCTATACTAATACCCGTAAAAATAAATCTATAAATTCATAATGTATTCAGATTAGATTTTCTCCACATACAAAGGAAAAAAGTTCAAAGTCTTTATCATTTTCATTTAGGCACATTACCCTTGTTTTTGAAATATACCAGTTTATAAGTTTGTACATGTTGCAAAAGAAATCAATGTACAATTAATCGTAATAATATATAGTATATGGGTTTTTCTATCATTTTAGTGGTGCGAAAGTACATATGTTCTAAACTCTCAAAAAAGTTGATGGTCGTTCCAACGATATAACACATTAAATTGTTGATATATCTAAGGTATAATATGATAACATATAAATGTTAGTTTTAGAGAATATACTACCCAGGGGCGGATCCGAGATTAAATTATTAGTGGGGCTAATTTTTTTAAGCAAGTAAGACTACAAATTTTAGCGAAATAAATTACACAACTATTAACATTTGTATTAATCATAACAAATCGTCAACCACTTTATTCCTTTTATAGTGATGTTGTTCATATTTTAGTGAAATTTAACTTTTTAATTATAATTTAAATAATATCATAAAAATGATAAAATAGCTTAAATGAATGTTAAATTTAACACAAAAAATGAATGTTAAATTCGGAGTAAAAAATCTCAACCCAAAAATGGGTCTCCCCTTTATTTTTTATTAAAGGCATGGGATGGGCTGGTGTGGCAATAGCCACACTCAGCCTCACACAGGACCTCCCTTGATACAACCTACCCAAAAATCTCAAATAATTATCAATAGAATCCTTGTGTAGTTCACCTGACGTCGTGGAATCCCTAATTAATAGTGAGAATGCAATTTGATCATTAAAATGACTACGTAAAGATTGAACAAATTTGGAAACAACAAATTTATATATAATGGAAACAACAAATTTGTTTTTAGAGTCAAAATATTGATTTCAGAGTCAGAATTTAATTATATGGTCTTACATACTAGAACATCACTTAGAGTGCTCAATTGTTCTTCTGTACATTTTAAGCATCAAATCCTTGGAGGCATTATTCTAAAACTTATCTTGGCTCAACAAGGCAGAGAGGCATTGTGTGGATTTATAAAAAAAAGATAAAGATAAAAACTAATTGTGGAGTGTGAAAATGAGAAAAGTTAACTCTATTTGAAGCCCTTTTAAATCTCAAATGAAAAAAAAAGCCCAAACAAAAAATATTTACAAAATAAGAACTAGCAAGACTAGAAAGATAAAATGCTAAGATGTTAAATGTAATTTATCTACTAAAGTATGAAAGTTGGGGTATAATACTCATAACTGAGGTAAGGGGAGATTCTTTCACCTCATGGGCATAACAATGGTCATTAGTGGAGGAGATGGTCATGGATTTTGTGTTGATAAAATATGGTTGGTGTTTAAATTTAATGGTGCCCCTAAACTAAGCGCATTTCCACTATAGATAGTTGATTACTAAACATAACTAGTGGTCTACTTTCAATTATTAAATAATTCTTAATTTTATATTTTCTAATTGAATTATTACTACGAATAACAAAAAAATAGATTAGGAAATTAATATTTTAATGATAATTAGAATTTTAGTTGTTAGTATAAGAATTAAATTATTGTTTTGACGTAATTAAAAGGTTTTTCTTGAAAATGTATGTATTGTGAATAACTTTTGCACACATAGGTTGTTTAATATGTGAGTCAAAATATTGAGTTAATTGGATGGTGAATGACTATTGAGATTTAGGCTTAAATATGCATTTCATCCCTGCAATTAGGGGTTGTTTGAAATTTCATCCTTGAACTTACTAGTCCTTCCATTTTGCCCCTGCAAATATTAATCATTTGAAAATTTGTCCATTAACCCACTCAATGACTGTCACGTCATCAAATTAGCAAACTGGCATGGGAAAAGACAAAAATACCCTTTTTAATTAAAAAATCTGGAAAAAAAAATCTGAATTTTTTTTTAAAAAACATAAAAAAATTCCAATTTTTTTTAAAGATGAAGAAAAAAGTGGAAATTAGTTTTTTAAATCCGGAAATTAGTTTTTCGAAAAAAAAAGTAATATATAATTTTCAAATTAATAAAAAATAATTTTCGAAAATTTAATTTTCACTTTTTTTTCAAATTTTTTAATTTTAACAGTTTTTTTCCAAAAAAAAATTTCAGATTTTTTTTTTATGATTTTTAAATTTTTTTTCAGATTTTTTAATTAAATAGGGTAATTTTGTCTTTTCCCATGTCAGTTTGCTAATTTGATGACGTGGCAGTCATTAAGTGGGTTAATGGACGAATTTTCAAATGATTAATATTTGTAGGGGCAAAATGGAAGAATTAGTAAGTTCAGGGATGAAATTTCAAACGACCCCTAATTGCAAGGATGAAATGCATATTTTAGCCTGGGATTTATTATGTCGACCTTCGAGTTAACTATGCTTTGGTGGGAAAACGTTAACGACTCTTGTTGATCCCATGATGTTAGGACATACTGATAAATCTTGATAACTTAGACTAGTCTCCTAATAAAAACATAGTAGTGAAAATGTTTTGTACTAAAATTCATTGAGAGGGATGTTAATCTTATATGATTGTCAATATCCTCCTATGCTAATTTTTTGAGCTTAAGTTACTTGTATGACATGTATAAGGAGGAAAAGTGCATGAATATTGCATTTGGTATATATGTTTTGTTATATCTCGTATAGTTATATGTACACCTCTGAAGGTTTTGTGTTTTGTATGTATCTTTGTATGTTTTTTTTTCAAATTGAGTGACTTGAAACTTATATCAACCCAATGTTTTCTAACTATTTCTCTTGTATAAATTATATGCAGACTATTATCAAGATAAGATTGAGGAATAATATCGAAGTGTTTATTCATGAGAATAAATTGGATAATGATTATCTCACCTATGTTATGGTGTTCCTAAAAGTTTGTAGAATTATTTTATTTTTATTTTTTTTGAGGGAAAAAGTTTGTAGAATTATTGTTTATGCTTAAATTGGGTTGTAAGACTTGGATATTATTATATCAAGCTTGGGTTTAATAATATGGTCTTGACTTATTTTGTTGGATATATAGAAAATATTATATGTGATTTTCTTATGAGAATAATTGTAAGGCTAAAAGAAGCCGATATACTTTTTTTTAATTATAATGTTGTGTTATTATTAGTGGCGGAGATGTTAATTATGATATCTTATACAATATAAAAACTTATTTATTTTACGAAAAAATATTATTATTAGTTTTAAATGTATTTTATTTGGTTTTTTCTACTCTCAATTAAAAAACTTATGGGAAGTCTGAGACATCCTAGGTGCTCAAGGTTTCACCAAGAGACTTATATGCTCAAGTGCGCAGGCGAGAGACTTTCTAAAATGTTTTTCCAACTCCAAACAAGTTAATTTGTTTTTACACTCTTTTTAACTAGTTAGTGCAAACTGAACATGTTCACTCCTCATGATTTCTAAGATATAAACTTGAAAAATAAATCCTAAGTGTTTTGCGCTATTTGATTTCATAAAATTTTGGTATAGAAAAATAGCATAGTCTTGTTGATTCTTCTTCAGGTCTTCAACTCCTTATATAGGTAGTGATTTGAGAGAAGTTGGAAAAGAGTTTCAGCACAAATAGTTTTGTGGCAATAGAGAGTGTCCTGGTGGACTGAAAACCTGAAAAGGTGGTCCAGACAAAAATTAAGGACACAAAAAAGGAAATATACTCCCGGTGGACTGAAAACCTGAAATGGCAGTCCAGGAAAAAGTTAGGGATTCTCAAAAACAAAAAGAAAAAAGGCATGATGATTGAGGCGTGCAAATGGAAGAACACTTTGTGTCGGTTCAAAAATGTCGACTTTCTTTCAAATTTCTGATTAACAATGGGCTTTTTCCCCATGAAGTATCCTCTTTCCCACCAAAGTTTCCACCTTGTGTCGGGCTCTACCCCGTCAATAGCTTGATTGTTTTATCTCCAATGATATCTACACCCCGTTGAGGCTTGTCGAGTGTTTGTACCGCGATGTCAATCCACCTCCAGTCTAGCTCGTCCTGTCTGTTTCGTCAAGTACACCTGTTACATACATTCATACATTCATACATACACATCATATACACTCACATCATTCATACATGATTGCGTTTCCCAATGTCTAAATTAATTCACTTGTCTTGGCTACCCCCGAGAATAAGAATGGTGTGTCTTTCTGTCCAATTAAAATGTCACTCATAATCAGAAAATGTGTGTCCTTTCTGAAAACCCCAGTTGAGTTCATTCCTAATTAGAAAAAAAGAGAGTCTTGTTTGATTGTATCTCTTCAGTTCGGTCCTGGATTGAGTCCTGACCCAAAAAGCAAGTGTCATTTTCTTTATATGAACAACTTGCAAATACATATTCAATTTTCTCAAAAAAGTGTCATCCCCAGTGTGTCTGGTCAAGAGATGTTACTAAGAAAGCATACTTTCATTAAGCTATCATTATACGATAGTAGGTAATACATGTTATTTGTCTTCTTTAAACTACCCCCTCGTTGGTAGTAGACAATGTCTCAATTTTTATTTATCTTCATTAAGCTATCATCTATGTGATAGTAGGTAATACCTGTTATTTGTCTTCTTTAAACTATCCCCTGGTTGGTAGTAGACAATGTCTCCTTCTTTTATTTTTACCTTCATTAAGCTATCATCCATGCGATAGTAGGTGATATCGGCCGTCGTTTTCTTTTAGCTATTGTTTCTGTAATAGTAAGATGGTAAACAACCTTTTCCCAGTGGAACTACATTGTTTCTCCAATGGAGTTGGACCCCTTTCCTTAAGAGACTTGGGTATCCTTTTGTTGTTTTTTTCCCTCGGTCGGGCCACCTTTGCCTTCCTAGTTTCCCAACAATAATGATTTGTTTCTTGTGGCGCCTTTTCTCACAAGATTCAGAGTTTTGCATTCATACTTGCATCATGAGTACTCTCGGTATCCTAGGGTTAAAAATGGCGTATTCTGTATTTAAGTCCCTTCTGCCCGTCGAGGCGAAGATTTAATCTTCATATCATCGGACTAAGAAACTTAAATAGGGGCATCTATCATATCCAAAAAATTTACCTAAGATTCCATTTCACATGTCTTTTGGCCCGACATATTTTCTGCCTGTTCAGGAAAAATTCCGGCAGAGAGGTATTTTAAAATACCTCATTTTTGGTTCGTTTTTTTGTCCATTTTTTTATCTTGTTTATTTATTTTATTTTAGTCATTTTTTCTTAAGAAACATTTTTACTTTTATTTCTTTTTGAATATTATTATTATCATTATTGTTATTATTATTATTTTATTTTTACTTTCTATTTTTATTTGTCTGTTTTTTATTTATTTTATTCTGAATCAAATTAAAAAGGAAAGATGAGTCACGACCACCATTCACGTTGACCATTAAACACTCATTCCGGTCAACTTTCCCCATTCGTCACCACCATTAAGTCCTTGCAATCATGCAAAATGGTTTCGAATTTTCAAATTGATAAACCAAATTAGCCTTTAAAAAACATGAAAGATATTCAGATAGGGCCAGAGAAAAAAATCACAAAAAAATGAAATTCTCCACAAACCCTAATTTCGAACCACAACACCATCACAAACAGACAAAAAACGCAAATCTGCAACCACCACAAAAAACCAAACACAGTCACAAGTCCAAATCATAAACACCAGCAACCAAGAAATCTAAACTGTTACAACCACAAACAATCACCACAACCAAAAACGAATCCAGTAACATCACAAATCAACCAAACCGTAACCACATCAAAACCCTGAACCAGTCACAAACCAACCACAACAAATCCGAACCAGTCACTAAGTCCGAATCCAAACAAACAAGGATCAAAAAGGTATAACTCTTTTTTCTTTCTCTTTTTTTAGATCTAGAATTTTTCAGGGATATTTTTTTTGGGTTGGTGATAAAAAGAAATCGTAAGAAAGAGGGGAAGAAAATCGGAAAAAAGTTGTTCCGGCGCGGCGCCGCCGCCACTTTGTTCAACCAGCCACCGCGCCGGAAATTGGAAATGGGAAGAACACCATTGTGTTCTTGAAGAGAAGAGAGGGAGAGAAGGAGTAGAGAGAGAGAGAGAGAGAGAGAGAGAGAGAGAGAGAGAGAGAGAAAGAATGATAAAAATGATGAAAATCTGATGGGAGGGGTATATATATACCCCCCAAATTTTGTGCGGTCGTGTTCATGCCTTAGCATGCACCTTTGTCCCCTGGACCTTCTGATCTTGACCAGGCGGTCTATGATCCCTTTCCTTGAGATTAGATCAGCAACGTCTTATCAAATCAGACGGCCTAGGTTTACCTCTGGTGGGCCAACCCATTTTGGCCTCTCTAACCCATGATTAGGCCTTATTTTGTTATACACACCCCCGACCTCTGGTCTATTTGCACCCCCTGTCTCTATTTTTTAATTATTTATTTTTAATTTCTGTTTTGTTGTTATTTATTTGATATCATTTAAAATATGTTTATCGCTTTATGTTCATATTGTGTCTTAGGGTTAATAATATCAAAAATTAAAAATATGCAATGTCTTTTTCTTTATTTATTTTGTTCTTATATGTTAAAAAATACCAAAATTTTATGTCTAGTTTTATTTTTTTAATCCAAGGGAAAGGGATTCACTTTGACCCGGTGTCACTACGTAATTCTCACTCGTTTATTTGTTGTTATTTTAATTTTAGACCAAAAAAATAAAATAAAAACATTCAGATACTCAAAAAGGAATTTTTTTTTCTTTCTAAAAAGCCTTGATCCTCATCAAGAGATTTTTATTTAATTTTCTTTAATAAATACTTTAATTCATTTAAGTATATTTAAACTTCCTTTTTTAAAAAACTAAAAAATATAAAAACAAATATTTTCTTTTGTCATTTGGCTTTTATTTTCAAACCATTTTTTTAAAGAAAAAAAAACATCAAACAAATAATGTGGTTTCTTTTACCCCGAACTACGAGGTTTTGATCCCTCACGGGTACGTAGGCAAAAGACTTTGTCTTTCCAAATCAAAAATAAAAAAATATGATTTTTTTTTCCTCATCACACCAATATTTTTGCAAGCAAATAATAATTAATTTTAGCCAAAAATAAATAAATGAAAGAGGTTCCTATATAATACTATAGACGTTTAGGATGTTAATACAGTCTCTTTACGTAACCAATCCCCGAACCTTAATCTCTTATTTAAATTGTGGGTTTTATTCGAACTTTCCCCCTTCCCTTGGAAAAATTAAAGATCGGTGGTGAATCCTAATTTTGTGAGTCAACACTAATCAATAGCTTGATCTTCGAAAATCACCGCGACAAGCAGCGGTTAGGATTCTTCGAATCCTCTCTGTATATTTATTGTTGGATCCTCTCTGTATATTTATTGTTGGATAATAAGTAAAAGTATGTCATGTTTATTTATCTTAGGTGGACTATACAAGTGATGAGGCCGTTGGGATGTTCCTAATGAGGTAAAGCACCACCTGACCCAACTATTTCTAGCCACTGGTACCTAATAGGCTTCTCCCTCCGTTGGCTAACTGCACCTGTTGATCACACGATGATCCTTACATGTGGGGTCTTGATAATTCAAAGGTAATTGAAACATAAAATTTAGGGCAAATTACACTGACCTCCCCTGAGTTTTGTCAAAATGTCACTACATCCCCTCTATTTTGCAATATGACACTTACCTCCCTTATTTTCTTTTACATCCATTAAAAGTTAACACTTAAATCCATGTGATAAAAACAAAAGGAACTAGCGGTCTGCTCCTCCACTTTTACTCAGCGACTCCTATCTAGGCTTTTGCTAATCTCAGTTTCATTGAGTTTACTATCGTATCATTTTCGGTATTACTAAAAGCCATAAATCATAATGCTAGGAACATGTAGATATTATCCTATTTATTTTATAGGGCTTTGAAAAAGGTCTATCCAAATTCCAAACACATGCTCAACCTCAAAAAATATTTGTGTTGTTGAATAAAGTTTGATTGGTTTAGGAACTGTTGGTATGTTATTTTCTAAGAGGAATATAATCAACTAAATTTAATTGATTCATCTAATTGAGCGATAAATCAAAAAGAAGCACCTCTGTAAATGACCATTATAGCATATGTAAGGTATACCTCCACATACATGTGTTTGGCTGTTCTTGAAAGAATAATTGTAGGTTACTCCTAATGCATTTTGATGCCATGAACCTGCTTTTGACTGATAATATTCTTAGTTAGAACAACGAAAATAGTTCTTTAACCAAAGTTGTTAGTTAACCAGAAACTAGTCAAACAATCATGTATTAGTAAGTAACCTTGATTGTGAGATCTCATAGACTCGCCACTGTGGAAGTTATGTCATCAACAACATTGGATTTGGAGCAGTAAAGTTGCAAAGGTAGGAGAACAGTCTCTATAAAATTAGGATGAGAGTCTCATAATTTTTGTTTTGTTTTCACATACATCTAACGGAGTTAACCTCCAAGGGGGGTATTTGTCACTTTCAAAATAAAATAAGGGAGGTTAGTGTCACTTTGCAAAATAGAGGGGAAATGAGTGACATTTTAACAAAACTCAGGGGAGGTCAATGCAATTTACTCTAAAATTTATATCGGCTTTTTAGTGTTTCCAAAGGCAATGAAGGTCAAGGTTCCCTTAGGTTTACCTATCTATGAATCTTATGACACTCATAGCACACTCTATCTACGCTTACTTAGTAGTTCTACAAACGGGTGAGCCTAATCTATGTCTACCTTACTAAGGGTTTCAAGAGAATGGTTCTATTAGGTTATAGCTTTCAGTCCTACTAGGTGCTTGTTCCCTTGTTACTAACAAGTTAATTCCTAGGTTCAGTAAGGCACCACCCGACCCAACGGTTTCTAGCCACTGGGTACCTATGTCTAGGGTCAACAATTCTTATGACATCTTTGGCTAGTTAATAATCACTTACTTCCTATACATATAGTTATCAGGAAAGGGATATAAATATCAAGATATAAAATATCCAGTTAGTGATAGCAATATTAGGTCTTGTCACAACCTAAGTACATAATCTAGGGTTGCACCTCTCACATAAATAAAACTACTTCCTAATAAAACTTAATAGCGAACGAAAGAACAAATAAATAAAATAAACGACATATTAAATAAAATAAATATCCAACAAAAATATACAGAAGTTCATCATAGAACTCTAACCTAAAAAGATTTAGTTACACATGGTAACTAAAAACATATTACTAAAGATAAAAACATACCCTAGAAAATCAAGGAGAATATAGAAACTCTCCTGAAGCTCCAAAGTCGCCTTCCTCTTGAACTGCCACAGTTCTGAACGAGAAATTTTGAATGAGGAAGACTGATATTTATAGTGAGAGTTTCTACATGGGTTTGGGCTAAAAATGCGGGATTTACCCAAAATGGAAGCAGGAAAAGATAGTTGCGCCCCAGGTTTTTGCATGCACGGGGCGCAAAGAAAATTCCCTAGGCGCATGAGAGTATAATAAGTTTCATGCCCTAGGCGCATGATAAATTCCCCTAGGTGCATGGCTTGCTAAAAATGCCCTAGGCCTTTTTCTCATGCCCTAGGCACATTCTTCCTTTCTTCCGGGCCCAATCTTCGATTTCCTGTCGTTTTTAGGTCTTCGTCTTCAAATAACTTGTCTCGGTACTTTGGGAACATAATTCCACCCATTTGTAAGTCTTTTGCAGCCTCTTGAATCTTTATTCTTGTCTCTTGAATCTTCACAATTCTTCGGATGTTCTTGATTTGCCGATTTGCATGATGTCTTCGTGAATTACTTCAAAAACCCCCCTAAAATTGCTATGTTTTGGCCTTCGGAAAAACTAGAATTACAAACTCAAATATAGAAAACATTACAAAAGTCTCAAAATCATAGGCAATCGTTTTAATACTCCTTCTTTTTGCTACTAAATCCTACTAAAAATAAACTGAAAAATATGCTAAGAATAACGTAAGATGACATGTCATCAGTACCTCAAATTGATTGGCTGGTTCTGGAACTTCTATGACAGGTTCAGACACTTGTTTAGATTTCTGTGTATCTTCATATACCTGTATTTCTGCACAACTTTCAACCATCTCTGACATTTTACTATCAGGCTTTTTATCATCAAATATGATGTCTATGGATTCATGTACCACTTTGGTTTCAGAATTATACACTCTCTATATGCATTTTACCTTTCAGAGTATCCCAAAAGGATACACTTCAGGGCCTTGGCAATAAATTTGGTTAGATAGAGTTTGTTGTTCAAAATATAGCATGTACAACCAAATTGGTGAAAGTAGCTCATACTTGGTTTCCTTCCTCTTAATAGCTCATATGTTGTTTTGTTTAGAATATGTCTTATATAAATTCTATTATGTACGTCACAGGCTGTTTTGACAGCTTCTGTCTATAGTACTTAGTCATGTACGTCTCATGGATCATTGTTCTGGGCATTTCTTATACCGATATGTTATTTCTTTCTATAACCCCATTTTACTTACCCACCCCCTCCCCTCTAGTTTTACTATAGTTAATCAAGTGTATTTTCATTGTAATTCAAACTCAAATTAGTAATTTACCACTGAGTTTGAGGGAGACTATTACACTATAGTTAATCAACTATTCTTAGTTAATAGGTTAACTAGAGTTAGTAGCTTGGTTAAGAGTTAGTTACTTCAACTAATCTCTATATATAGGAATACTCATATACCATTTCTATCAACTTTTATTCATTTCTATCTTTGTGATGACTCCTATAGAAAATTATGCAATCTCTTTCCATTGCATTTGATCTAGAACAATGGAATCCTCTAATTACTAACAGTTTTAGGTTGAAATCTCAAGGATTGGGATTTGGTTGAGGGGTTTACTTCAAGAATAGGAGCTTAGGCATTTGGTAACTATTAGGTGGCTGATTTCTCATATGAACTTTGTGCATCATTCATAGTGGAAGAGAATAAGTTCGATGTATATATAATATATTCATCGAGAGTGGATTAGACCCAAAGTGAGGATGATTGAGTTGAACCACTATAAACAATGGTATTCTCTCTCAACTCTCTCCTTTTAATTTTCTAGCAAGATTAGATTGGATTGTGATGATGTTTGCATGTGGTTAATTATAAGTTGTGTTGTTGTAATTCTAGCTTAACAAGTTGATTTAGTTAACAATTTCAAGTTATTTTTCTTAGTTCAATCACTCAATACTTATGTTTGAGTTGATATTGTTGTGGTTAGAAATTTAGAGAGTTAATTTTGATAATCAATACTTAAAGGATTATTCAACTAATAATCACTTTTTCATATTAAGTATCACAATTAATCGATGCCAAGGTCGTCTAATTGCAACTCTAGTAAATAAAGGTCACAACTTTTGGTGAGAAAGGGAAGAAGAGAGACATGTACGTGACTTTTTTATCTGGGTTTTAATCTCAAACTTTCATTTTTACCTGGATTGAATCATTCATCTCTCACAATAACTACTCTCTTACTTATTACATCCTTTATATATATATATATATATATATATATATATATATATATATATATATAATTATATTATAATTTTTGGTCCTTGTAAAAAAAAATTGACATGTTTTCATCTCTATAAAAGTTTATTACATTTTTTATTTAAAATAATAGTTTATTACATGGTTGGCATGCTTTCGTCTCTATAGAAGTTTATTACATATTTAGAAAGATTTTAAAAGTTTCTAATAAATAGTTTAAAATTTGATTCGTCCGTCGAGATTTTTTGTTACTTTTATCTTTACCTTATTGAGATTTCAAAATTTTGAGATTTTAAAATAGTATATTTAAATTTTCCACGTTAAGAAATTCAAAAATTATGTATAGTTTTTTTTTTAATGTTTTAACATGTCAGAAAAAAATTATTTAAAAATTTAAAAGTCGAGGGATAATTAAACAATTTTGACATACGGAAACATGTCAATTCTTTAAAAACTTAATTTGATAAGTTTTTCCACCAATTGTTTCTTTCACTTAATTTGACCTTGTTTGCATAAACATTATAAAAAGGACAATTAACAACACTTAGCCTTGTAACAAACAAGACCATTAGAAAAGTGGAATGGATCATCCTATAACATAGTATTTTTTCCACAACTAAGATAAAAAGAATGTACAATACCACTTAATCCCAAACTAGAATCCAATTTCGATCACACTCCTGATAAATCTTATGATTATGAAACCACAAAGATAGAAACATGGTTAGTAATTGCTTAGTTAGTTGATTGAAGATTCATCCTACATAGTCACGCAAAAGTTGCCCGCCAATAAAATCTCTCCCAAATTGTCTATTCTGCAACTGAAAACCACTGACGGCGTAACTATCAGGTTGATGTGCAAGACCAAAACGCTGCGTGGCATTCATGTTGAATGGCTCGGATAACCCAATTCCATGATTTTGATGAAGACCGAGCGTCAGAGATACACCATTGCTTGTTGCACCGTTATTCATCATGCTCACTCCAACATTACCAACTTGTTGATTGCTTGCGATACTATGATTCGGCACTGACATGTTGTGAAGTTCGTTTCTAGTGCGTTTATATGCAACATCGATAAACTTGTCTGTGGAGGTAGATGGATTCTCAGCAATGTTGTTCTCGCTTAAATTGTTTCGACTATGTTCATCTCTTTGTGATTCCTTTGGAGATTGTTGTGATTCAAGCATGTGTATTTCTTCCACCATTGGTTTCCAAAGCCTTACTCTTGCATTTATAAACCAATTAGACACCTGTAACACATAGACATTGTCGATTATAATGCTACAAAGAATCCCTCAAGCATGAAATGAAACAGAAAATGCAGCTTTAATTATGAAAAATTTACCTGGTTACGAGATAGACCAGTTTGTTTAGCCAACATTATCTTGTCAGTATCGGTAGGGTAACTGTAACAAGAAAACAACATATTGGAAATCTAAAAACATGTCTTTTAAATGGTTGGAATGTCCATATACATGTCACTACTAGAAAAAGCTGAAACATAGACGGAAAAATATAAAATCTGCCTCTAGTTTTTTTCACTAAGTGATATATATAGTGACCGAATTTGGTGACCAACCCGCTGTTTTTTCAACTTTGTCTATAGATGATGCTAGAAAAAGGGAAAAGCCCAATGTGTATATCACAGTTGATGCGAGACTTGATAGAAGGGTTTAAAAAGAATATTTGGAGCTGCGATCTAGCAGTGACATCAAAAAATTTGACGTCTCCTCGGCTGAGGCCACATCATTCGTATTTGACCATAATTCTCCACATCATTTGTATTTGCACCAACACCTTCATGCTGAAAGCATTTTTGGGCGCTGACAGATGTTAGTGTCCAACACCAACATTCAATCACTTGTGATTTCTAAAATACTAATATCAGTGTCGATATGATTGTGTCAAGCTGGAGTTTGTGCTTCATAAGATGTTAATATATAAGATTGAAATAACACACTTACGGATGCAAAAAGTGTTCAAACAACCATGCCCTAAGAACACCGACAGCACGCTCAGGGAGCCCTCTTTGAGGTCGCCAAACAGGTTGTTGGACGTGTTCTATAAACCCTGGCCTTTGGGAGTAAGGGGCTCCATCGCCGTCGTGAAACCTTGGAGATTCATCCTTTCTATTGCTTATCTGGTAATTAGACTTACCGATATACTGAAGCTGGTCAGTAATCACATTCTTCAAGAATCTAAAATGTTTGGACATGGCATTTATAGCCAAACTTGCATACGGAGCAGCGTTACCGAGGCCGGCAACATATTCAAATGAAGTTATTACTGCATGAATCTGCTGATAGTACTGTCTGTACCTCCTGCAAACCTGTTCAGGATTTACAAAGAAGAATTATCTCACAAGCTAATGTAACATGTATATATTCCACTTCCACTGCTACATCTAATCTTTGTATAAACATCACAAGAAATCAATAGTACATCCTAAAGATCTAAAGGTGCACTTTAGGTAATCAATAATACACTCTCAAACTCCACAACATCATTGGAAATACCAATTTCATCTTCAATCGGATCCGAATTTAGGTAGTCAACCTAAAGATCTTTTTACATATATTCCATCAGATCTGGATTCCCAAGAGTAGCACGCATTGGCGCGTTGTTAACAATCTCGACTGTTATTTTGAGATCGTACAAATCGGATTACAGAATAATAAAATCAGCTTTAAACAATCCCGACCGATATTTTGAGATTGGACATTAGAGTGTGAAACTGAGTGATGCAATTACTACAGCAAATCCATTTGCATATTCTGATTCTATCACTACTTTGAAATGACATGCAACTATAATAGCATCCAAAATTTCATAAACCGATCTTTTTAGGCAAAAAACTTTAACTTTGTTATCTACACACGTTAATTACTTTAACCTTTGAACAAGATGATCAAATCAAAACACACTTTTTTGGAGTAAAAATCTTTTCTAAAGGATTCCTACCAATCAATCACTTTAATAAAATACACATGGTATAAAATCTTTGCTATGGGTATCAATTAACACTTTACACTCCCAATCTTCAGCATATATTCCTTCTCATCAATACTTTTGAAGAAAGATCATCAAGTTAATCAAACTTATCCTATAGTATACTATATCGGGTAAAAAGTTCATCCATGTAGTCACATAAATAAAACATAAACCAAATCTATCCACAAAAAGAGTACAAACATTGTTTTTTTTTTTTTTAACATCAAAATTTGATTCGATAGAAGTTTGAAAAGTAAATTTGATTCGATAGTAGTGAGAAAAGTATCACCATTGTTATTAATGTCATGTCCCAAGTAGATAGATCCATTGAACTAAGGAACATCAAATGAGTTTTAATTTTTTTTTCGAGTAAACACAATTTTTTGTTTCCAACTTTCAAATCAAGTTAAAAAACAAAAACACAACATATTATTGATTTTCAATAATGTTTCCTTTTTAATTTCATTCAACATTAGAATTTCATTTTCACCAAACAATATAGACTAAATTAAAAACGTGGACAAAAAGTAATCATATTATGTAAATTATGTAAGAAACGTAAAAAAAAACAAAGAAAAAACTAAACAACATGATAAATATATCATTTTATAAAAAAATTCATTGAGTCTCTATGAGTATTGATTTAGGTGACCTAGATTTAATTAATGATTTTTTTATGTTGCGGTTTGGTTTGGTTGTTAAAATGAAAATTGCAAATCGAACCAAACCATGTGATTGTGTAAAAAATTACGGATTCGGTTTTGAACACCCTCAACCATGACAAAAATAGCATAACCAAAAATTCCATGGATTATAATAAAAAATAATAACAAATTCTTCGACACAAAATCCACATCAACCGTATGTAACTATGTATGTATGTATGAATAGGGTTTCCAATTATTATATTGTTTATCTCTCATTGATAACACATTTGAGTTGTATTTTATAGCTTACGAATACCATGTCTAACTTTTGTATATGTTTATATAACAAAACTCATAACAAAAAAAACAAAATTAAAAATATCCTAAAAGAGAAAGAAGAAAAAAAAACTTTATACCTCATCAAGCACTGTTAATAATCTAGACTTGTTCTTCCTTCCATCATCACCAAGTGTATCAACACCATTAACATGATTAGTTTCCATCAAAGATGCATCAGCAGCAGCAATAATCTTCTCAGCACGAACACCAACATCGCATATCTCATCCAATAATTGTTGTGCAGGTTTCAAAAACCTCGATCCCTTCAAAACAGAAGCATAACCCGTAAATGGCCCTAATGGAACTGTATTCCTAGAAACATCAACAACAGAACCATAACGCTGAAGATTAGCACCTTCTAAAGAGTGATGAACACTCATCTGATTCTGGTTGTTTTTGTTTGATGATAAAGATAAAGATAATGGTTCAGATTTTAACAACATAACTTCATTGTTGTTACTACTACTACTACCACCATCGTTGTATACATGATTCATTTCACGAAGGTTTTGATAAAGAAAAGGGTTACTGTTTATAGCATCTATAGCTGAAATGAGTGAAGGATCGTAAAGAGAAGGTAAAGGTGAATAATTAGGGTTAAGGTTAGTTGAAGATTCAATGAAACTTGTTTGGTTTTGAGATAAATAACGAAGTTTTTCTCTTCTACTTTGTTGTGGGATATGATAATAATTTTCAAAACCCTCCTCAGCCATAGTATTAAACAAACAAAACAAAAATCAATAATAAAGAATAGGGTTTGTTTATGAAGAAAAGGGAAAGAGAGTGATGGAAGTGATGGTGATAGTGATTGTGATAGTGAAAAGAAAGATATGGTAAGAATAATGATGAAGATGATCTTATACGTGAATTGGGTTTTGGGTTTTGTTGTTTTCAATACGCATTAATTTGAGACTGAAAATGCACATAAACTCACACACTCACTCTCACAAGTAAAACCAAGTTTAGATAAAAAATTCTTTATCCTATGAGGTACTAGTAATGATGATTAATGTGAATGAGGTTTCTATGTTTGATTAATAATCTTGGAAGGAACAAATGAATAGGGAAGGTATAGATGAAGATACATTGGGTAACGAGAGGAACCGGCTATTTCCGGTAATAATTGAATTGACTATACTGCTTCTGTGCATGTCTCAGATATTTCTGACATTACTGGCTTTCTGAGTTTTGTCGTCTTCTCAAGCCGTTGTGTCTTGTGAGGTGTGTCAATTCTTCTCATCATTTTTTATTCAATGTGAATAGTTTGTTTTCAAAGTGACACATATGATTTTTTTTGTCATGTTTATATCGAGTAAATCATCACCTGAATCCTTAACTTTGCATTTGGTTATCATAAAAATCTCTGATTCAAGATTAAATTGTTAATTGATTAGGTGATAAATATTTTGGGTTGACAATGTGTATGAGACTAAACTGAAAGTAAAAAATTGTCACTTTAATATATAAATTAAAAATCAATATTTTTAAATTGAATTTCAAATCTCTATATCTCATCTAATTATCTCTTTTGTTTAAAATCAAGTCTTCCATTATATACCAAAATAGAATCCCATGATGATGGATGTTGATGCAAACTCGTTCCAACGAAATGTTACTCATTTGTCGAGGATTATGTCATCTTCCTCGATGAAATTGTCTTAAGCATATAGAATAAACAAATTGAACACATTAAAATGGTTATTAAGGTTCTTGATTGTGTATACTTACTATCAGTTAGATCCCTGATAGTAAATAATGTGTATTAATGTTGAAGAGAATGTTGATGAGAATGTTTTTCTAACCACAATGACGGTTACCATTTTGAAAAACTAAGGAGCCTTTTTAGTATAGATGATGAAGGTAATGGAAACAGAAGACAAGTTGTCCCTCAATTCAATTCAAACGCAAAGTTTGGTCAGGTTCACTTGGAGTTAGGAATGGAATTTGAAACTTTGGATATATTAAAAAAGTTGTGAGGAACTACACTAATTACCATGGAAGAGATATAAAGTGGTTGAAAAATGACAAACAAAGGTGCATAGCTATATGGAAGGATGAAGAATGCAAATCAATGATGAAAGGATGTATGTGTTTTCCATCAAGGACTTTAGTGGCGGTAAGTGTTTACTGTTAGGGACCAAACTGATAGTAAGTATGCACAATTATGGACCTTAATGACATTTTAATGTTTTCTGGTTATTTATTCTATATGCTTATGATAGCTTCATTAAGGAAAATTACTCAGTTCTTGACGAATGAGCAACACTTTGTTTAGACGAGTTTGTACCAACATCCATCATCATGTGATTTAATTTTGGGGTTTAATTGAATGTTTGATTTTGAACAAAATATGAAATTAAATGAGATTTATGAATTTGAGATTTATTGATTAAATTTAAGATTTAGGGATTTGAGATTCTACTCAGAAATATTGTTTTTCAGTTCAGGGATCAAAGTGATCATTTTCTACTTTTACTTTAGTCCTTGTGACACCTCTTGCATCTTGTTAGCACATAACATTTGACACCTCATTAGTTAACAGAAGTTTTTAACGTCAGAGACTAAACTGATAACGGAAATGTATATTCAATGACAACTTTATATTTAATTATGGGTCATGGACCTTTGTGACAGTGAGGTGCAGAGTCAAAGAATAGAGGAATCATTTACTCGTTTATATTTGACTGCTTAACAAGAGGTTTACAAATCATATAATTTATGGGGTTTTAAACCTCTATTATAGTGTTCAGTCAATTGAAAATTTCATCAATTAACATTTATACTATAAAAGAAATAGTTCATAATTTATAATATTGGTAAAATATATATAAAAAAAATAATAAGTATTTATCTAAGCTTTTTAATCAAGCTATGTCACTTCAACTCAATGATTGATGCTTATTACAACATTAATTTTGTGTTTATATATTATAGTTTATTTTAGTGATTCAATCAAGTTTTATTTTCTAGCTCCGCTAATACTATCAGTTCAATAAGGTTTCCTTGATCCTACACATTCTTACGTATCTTAGAGAATTAAAGCTAGGTAGTTATATGTTTGTTTGAGGTTTTTCTTCTTTTGAAGTGGTATATGTTTGAGACCTAGCCTTCACTTTTTGAGCGAGGGACATATTTATAGAGGGGTAAGCAACCTATTTCCTTATCATCAAGGAACTTCTTAATTTAATATCTCTTCTATTTGTTATATGATGCCATGGTCGTCCTAATCCATTAACCGATCCTAAGACGAACTTGTCTAGGGAGGTCGTCTCGTTAGTGTTTTCCTCCCATGTCAATATGGAGAGGTCAAAAAATTTATTGGGACATACCAACAGAGCTACACGTGACGGATCCAACAAATTTGATTTAAGATGGCAAAATTTTATATAAAGTTTTTATACAAACTTTTCATCAAAGCGTAAGTGATAAAATAATAATATCATTGAGCAAAAAGCATGAGGTTATAAACACTATTACTTTGTATTTTAGAATAAGTAAAGACTCTTTGATATCTATAAATTAAAATTGTTCTTTATATATCTTTATATTTAAAAAGTATTGTAAGAATTTTGTATTTTCAACACTATCAACATATCTCTTTATGTATGTAGCAAAAAAAATATTCAAAATTTCATCTCAAATACATTTGCACATTTGATTTTGTAAAATTCATATGATAGAAACTCTTTTTATAGTATAAATTCTCATTTAATGGAGGCAATCTATAATTTTGAGAGGTAAAATAATTAAAATATTAAATAATAACAAATATAACATAAATAATAATGGAAGCAGTTGCCCCCAATATATATTGAGTAGATCCATCTTTGAGACTATATTTTTATGACAGTCCAACATCATTAGTACAAATATTGTTTAAACGTAAATGAAATTTATTCATTTTAAAATATCTTTAACAAATGATTTTTTTCTTAAAAGACTAATTTTTAAAATACCTACTTGGCATCATTTAATTTTTTTGAGAGGATGATTTAGTTGGAAGTGAGAAAAGATTTTTATCAGAGTATTTGTGTTTACGTATATTTATGATATGTGTTCAAATGGTTGATAAGAAATCAGAGAGAAAGCGATACATACTTTAGATTTTTTAATCTTGATGTTTTAGATAACACAATTTTTCATCAAAAGATATCACAATTTTTTTTTTATTTGTTACACTTCTTTAATCTCTATTTTTTGAGTTAATTATTGAAATTGACCCTGTAATATATGCGAAATATGAAAAATGATTCTGTAAAATAAAAAATCAGACACTCATCTAAAGTTCATATGAAGAAATTCATTTGGAGTTGACCTAGTAGTTGGCTTGGGATCTTGGAGTGTACTCCTTTCAAGGTCTCAAATTTGATTACATCTGACGTCAATTTTGGTTGGAAGTTCATACATAGTTTTGCTCTGACTTAAAACGAGCCACTACAACTGGGCGGTGGGATTGGTCCCCTCGAAACATTCTGAAGTTCATAGTCAAGTACCCATGAACATTTTCAAATTCAGGATGTATTCCTAGAACTTTATGGAAAGGTTGTTAAACACGAGGACACATGACAAAAAGCTATCGAAAGGGTCCTAGTAACTATATGAGGTCCATAACTCTAAAGGGGAAAAATTCTCACCTTGAAGACACACAACTAAGAGCATCCACAATGGAGATATCTATTTTTCGGTACTTAAATAGGTCTAACGTGTACATATCCCTTATTTATAATTTTTTAATAGTAGTATATAATAAGAACTCATTCCCTCCAACCCAGTACCTCAAAAAAAATTCTTAAATAAGACCCACTAATCAGCTATCAATAACTTTATATTATCACATTTCAATTTTTTAATATTAAAAGAGTGAGGGTCCCGCTCAAAAGTGGGGTTCTTAAGTAAGACCCTAGGTCTTATAAGACCCTGAAAAAGATTCTCCCCAATGAGGGTACCTAATAGGTATCGGGTCTTAAATGGTTAAGACCTCCCATTAGAGATGGTCTAACAAACATATTTAAACAACTTATTAAAAGTATTTAACCTATTATTCAAGTCACTAATTACACAAATTAGTTCTCAAGATTCATAAAATCTTAGTGTGTAATAGTTCGGAAAGATAAGCTTCTTGTTCTTATTCTTTTAAACTCTCAAATACCTTATGTAGAAATTTTCAACTAGCTTTAAGTTTGTAAAGTGTAGTTGAGTGAAAAAAGTGTAAAGTCCTACATGACGTAGCAAGAAATGTTGTAAGTCTACCGAAACTTAGAGATACATGTTGTAAACGTTCGGAGGGAATGGAATTGTAAGGTGTGGGAGTTGAAAAAGGTTGTCTCAAGTATCATAATGCAAAATCTCACCTAAAGTAGAAACTATAGTAACTTACATTGGATGAACGGGAATAATTTATCTGTGTTTCACATTTCTATCCCCATACTCTTTATTTCGGAATACATCTCACATAGAACATTGTTAAGCAATTATACTTTGTTTTATACTAACCCTTCAAAATCTTCTGAAGTCGACTATAACATTGATATTTCAAGTTGACAAGTATTTTTAAAATGTAGGAATTATTTTAAAAATGGTCACAATTCAACTCTTCCATTTCTTGTGACTATTATATCAACTTTAAATGTAAGTTTTTATTATTGGATCAATAAATATCATTATTAAATTAAAAGAAATATGATGAAATTTAATGATCCAATGGTGAAAAATAAGTTTTTGTATGGTGCAATACTAGAAAATTGCTCTTCTCACAAACAAAAATGCTCAATCCCACATGAAATGACAAAACTACTCCGGCGTGACATAAGTCACGCTCGGTAGCACCAGCGTGACTTAAGTCACGTTGAGTTCTTTTATAGGAACGGAACAGCCATAACACATAACCATTGTGTTTCAAAGGCAAAATGTGAGATTTCCATCCCTCCAAGTGCGATTTCAACGGTTCTTGAGCAAATCAACGCCAATTTTAACACCCAAGATCAAGTAAATGTTTATTATCCTATTACATTGGCTTTTTTGGGTTTAATTGTAAGATTTTTTTGGATAAATTTCACATATTTAGGTTTTTATGATTTGATTTGGATGTTTGTTTTTAGGATTGTTAATGATAAATTAAGTTAGAATTTGTCGTTTAGATGTTGATTAGAGTAGGTTTGACTCAAAGGTGGTAGTTTAGAGTTTAGAAATTGGTAGTTTTTATGTTATTTGAATGTTGCACTCTATGTGTTTGATAAAATGTCTCGATGAATTTTCTTTTGTTTTTTGCAATGTTAATGATGAAATTAGTTAGAAATTAGAGTGTTAATGTTGAGTGCACTATTAATGATGAAATGTTTGAATGAATTGATTCAATGTTAATGTTGAGTGAAATTGGATTGTTAATGTATAGTGAGTTTGAGTGTAATTTGAAGGTGAGAAAAACACAAGAAGGGAGATTGAACTGTGTTTACTTTTTCTTCAAATTAAGTAAGTCCAAAGTTCAGTTTATGATAGAGTTTAGAACATGAAGCTATGTTCAGAATTAAGTGCAGTGGATTAAAACAGATAGAGAGAAGAATGTAAAGACACAAAGCAATTTATCCTAGTTCCTTTCACAATTCAGAAGTAATTCAGTCCCCTTGTCACTTACAAGAGATTTTTCACTATAATCAATCAGATTACAAATGCTCAAGCACACAAGCAAGAGACTTCTTATGCTCAAACACATAAGCAAGAGACTTCTAACAAACAAAGATTACAAAAAAAATGTTTAAATTGAACACTTGATATACAATCATAGGTGTTCTCAAAATACAACACAGTTCATGCTCTAGACTTATGAATTTCTAAGATATGAAAGTTTATAAAAAAATTCTAAGTGTTTGATGCGTAGTAATTTTGACAAAATAATAACTCTTGTAAAATTGCAAAGTCTTGTAGTTCTGCAATCCTTTATATATAGGTTGAAAAGAGACGTTGAAGAGTGTCATCGCATCAATAGAGTCATTTGAGAAGCTTGATCAGTCATCATTGATTTGTTGCTTGATTTGGTTAATGTCCTATGAAGGAATGATTTTGAATCCTTTCCTTGATAAAGAATTAATTGTTCTTTTCCAATGGAGACACAATTGTAGCGGGAATGTTGGAGGTAGTGGTCGTACACTTTGTCCTTTATTGTTCTTTAATGAAAGTGACATTCATTGACCTTCTGACAATTCTAGAACCATTGTGTTTTATCTTCAGAAATATCAAAGCTAAACATCCAATGCTTTTTCTCATTTGTTCTTCAGCTATCCAGAGTTTGAGGTCCAACTTCTGGGAGATCTTCAAATTCTGATTGCTTCAAGAGTTTGGATAGTCATCAGAGTCTGGCTCCTTCAGATTCTGACTTGCAACTTAGTTTCTCTTGAAAATTCTTTACTCTAAATTTGTTCTTTCATAACCAATGCTTTAATAACACATTGTATAATTTTTGTCTATAGTCATGCACACTTGAGCAAATATTAGAATATCCAATTGATATTTTAATACCTTGTTATCATCAAAACTTAAGAGGCATTGTTTAAAGTTATTTTGTTCCAACAAAATTGAGTGTCATTGTTTGCATTGATGAAATTAGTTTTGAGTGCAATTGGATTGTTAATATGTCCCTATGAAAATCATTGATTTTTTAGATTGTTTTATGTTGTGTAGATATGTCTGAGAAAGAGGGTGAGACTCAATTGAAAAAGGAGGGTGATACTTAATTGAAAAATAAAACATAAACCACCATGACATGGCACGACATCAAATGCGAATGATCTGAAAAATAAATAATGTGAAGGTGTGCCAAAACACAATTTCAACCAATTGAGAAGGAGTGGAAGAACGTGTAATATTGGTACACAACCAAAATTAGGTGTCCTAGGAACTGTAGAGGACAATCTTACTGACTTAACTGACGAGGGAGAAGATTAAAGGAGATTTTCGTAATGGCTAATAATAATGTCTTCCTTTTGGGATGTTTATTTTGATGTTTTTGGATATGAAGTTTTTAGCCTTTGGGTAATTTGGTATAAATTTTGGTACTTTGAATAAATTTGAATAAAGTTGTATATTATAACTTTCAATTATTGAATGAATGAATGATTGAATGAATGAATTTGCCTAATTTGAATAATTGATGAAAACATGGATGAAAATGAATGAATGAAGCAATTCTGCCTATCCTACCTGTCCCGGGATATTGCAATTCAACAAGATAATGCTCACAAACGACGACTGCGTGAGGAGCACGTTCTCTGTATTTCGTCAGCATAGCATGTTCCTGAGGATTGAGATGGATGCTACGCTTTTGAGATGACTTTAAGATATTATCAAGAGTTTTATTCTGTAAGATGATTATGTTTAGGTAGCATTATTATTTAGTGACTTTATTTTGTTGCAATTTAAGTTTAATTTATGAAAGTTTGCTGAAAATGTTGGTATTAAAGTGTCTTATACCTAGTGTAAGGGTTTGCGACAAATAAGAATGCATTTCTAAGATGTTTTGTGTTTGATCACCCTCGTCTCTCAATTGAAACTTGTCAGTTGGCATGACAGTAGGATTAAGTTCAAAAGAATGTATTGGAATGAACTCCTTTTTGTCACTATTCATCTTATGTGAAAGAATTCGATATGGTAACCTGTATAGTTGATTTGGTATGAGACATGTGTTGTGTTCTCTTCATTCTTGAGTTTTCAAATAGTCTTGCAAATTTTTACACTAAGTATAAGACACTTTAATACCAACAATTTAAGCAAACATTCAAGAATTTAATTTAAATCCAACATCATAATGATACCACATATTTAGGAAGAATGTAATATAATGTAACAAAGATGTAATTAAAACTAAATAAAATCGTGTATTTTTGCAATTTATTACACGTACTTGTGTATTTAGTTATGATTTATTTTGGATCGTGAATGAATTGTTGTTATTGTTGTTTCTAAGCCATGACATGCTTTTAAAAAATGAAGATAAAATATTGTATGTTCGGGGTATTAAAAATATGACATTTTTGTGAAAAATTGCAAAAAACTGATGAAATCTTAACTTACCTAAAACCAACGTGTCTTAAGTCGTGTTGCCTTTGTATCTACGTGACTCAAGTCACCTGGAGGACATTTTAGGATGTTCACGTGAGAGTGAGCCATTTATGTTGAGAGATGAGCAATTTCCGCAATATTATTCATTTGTGCACATTGGACAAATTACCCATTTGTTTGGGCTTTTCTTGAAAAAAAAGTCTATTTATTTTTACCAAAAAAATGACTTTTTAATATTTGTAGTTTGTTTCAGATTTTAAAAAAAATCATTTTGTCAAATAATTTTTTTTTAGCCTCAAATTGAAAATTTTCTAGTAGCTTTTTCAATTTTTTTTTTCTTTGAAAAAGAAGAATTCAAGTGCAAGAGTTTCAAATCTAAAAAATAATAATTTTTATGATAGTAAACAAACATAAATAATTTCATTTTTTTAAAACTCTTTAAAAAAATCTCTAAATACTTTTAGTCCAAAATCAATTTTTTTTAAAGTTGAAACAAAACCCGAAAGTCATATGAATGTCGTCTAAAATCTACATTAATATTTTGGATCATCATGTTAACAACAGTTTAAAACCACTATTTAAGGAATCCATAATAATTTATTTTTTAAACATAAATAAATCATACACAAATAAAAGTTATGAATGGACAGCTTTTTATCCAAAAATTATTAGTAAATGTATTTGAACAACCATTTTTTTTAACAATTTATGTGACAACTAAAGATATACCGATCGTTACTTCTAAAAATGAATAGTCTTTATGGCGTTTTTGAAAGCGCAACTCCAAGAAAAGAAGAGGGGCTTCCCCGTTCTCGGTCGATGAATTTTTTCATAAGGATATTGAATAGTTACATCTAAACAATTTGCGTGAGATAAGATAATCATGAAACTTTGACCAATGTTCCTTGCAGCTCAGACTGTTAATTGACCATAATTCATACCTACTATAGTACCCGCGTGAATATGATCTCCATCTGACGTACGTAACACTTAATATAGGTATTGACACAAAAATCAAAGCAATTGAAATAGTACAATGTAACGAGAGCATACAAGTTGTTCAAAAAATTGTTATAAAATAATTCTACAAATATTTTTTTTTATTAGTATTTGTTTCAATCTAAAAATGGAATCAAATCATAAATAATGTCTTGAAAAGCTAACATTTTAAATTTCTAGAATATTGAATGCATAATTTCCAACAAAATGTTTCTATCATTGGTTTTTTAACTTGTATCTTTAAGACACAAGTTAATATTTTTCATATAAATAAGACTTTTATTGAATAACTAATATATTTAATTTTTAAAAATCAAATATATTAATTATTAAAAATTAAAAAGTAGTTTTTTTTACTTATAATTGATATAGAAGGGAATATTTCTCTAATTTTGTTACAACACACTAAAGTACAATTGAATTAATTAAATGCACGTGGCCATTATGTTTCTCCATTTCGTAGAAAAAATTCTGACTAAACAGTGTTGCTACTATTTTGATGAAGACATGAACCGTGCACTCAGTTGCATCGGAAAGGAGAATTTACAGGAGAAAAGTTTAGGGTAGAAAGAAAGAACCCACGAGTTGAAACAGTGACAAATAGTAGTCTAACACACATGACATGTCAGTGTTCATAATAACAATCATATGAGGTTATTACCTAACACAATAATTAACTTCACTGTGCATGTGAAAAATCTTTTGCTTAACAGTGTTCAGCGTCGTTTTCCAACGAAACCGAGATTCTCTCATTTTGTTTGATTCTGCAATTTGCCTATATAACTTATAGAAGTAGTAAATGCTTATTCATATGATATTAAAATAAATCTGCACTAACTAATTTGTTTGGGTTTTAGAGGCATCCAGCTTCTTACTTGTGGAATAATGAGTTTGATTTTGAGGAGGAACAACGTTTGATCAATACATATATCTCTACAAATGAGTTTAATAGTCATCTATTATTTATATGTTGGAAATCGATGTGAAAGTAAAAAAAATAAAGTTGCATTAGTTTTCTTATGTATTATAAATCGTATTCATGAGCTTGGCTACTATGGAGAATTTAGGGTATGTTTGATTTGGAAGAGAAGTTTGAAAAAAAGAAGTTGGTTAGAGAGAGTTTGTGAGTAGAAAAAATATAAGGATAATAAAATAATTTGATGAATTGTTTAATTTTAATTTTGAGAGGTTGATGCATTGTTTAATATAAAGGAAAGAAGAAAATAAGGGATGTTATTATTTTTTAAAAAGATAACAATATTCTTTATAAGATGATTTGTCTAAAGCTTTCTAATGTCATTGGTCTATTCTATTCCTTCAAAGGATTAAGTTTTTGTGTGGGATTGCTTAGGTTGCTTAGGTTGATGGAGAGCTGATTTTTTTATAGGTAAAGTAAAAAAAACTAAACATCTTAAATATGTCATTGGTCCTTGTAATTTTTTTTTGTTTTGGTTCAAATTCCTACACTTAATAAAAAAATTGATATCGGTCCATATGTTAAATCTGACATTTAAAAAAGTAAACAATAACCGAGTGCCACATAAAAAATTATTCCACGTAAAATGATACACTAAAAGTAATGAAAATACATGGACTAATGAACTGTGTAAAAAATTAAGAAAAAAAATAAACGAAATCGAGTTTTAAAACTTTTTAAAACCGAACTAACCGTTTCAAACTGAACTGTTCCAAACCAAACTGAAAAATCATGAACTGAACCGAACTTAACTATTTCAGTTTAGTTCTAGAACTGTTAGTTATGGTTCGGTACAGTTTAGCAGTTCAGTTATGAAGCGGTCAATTATATTTGTTTCGGGGTTGAGTACCGCTTATACTACTTGTGGATTATATTGAATAAATATTTGTATCGAGTTAGAGTTTATGTTGAGGTTTGATGCCACGGGCTGAACCATGTTCCTAGTTTTTTTTCTTCTCATTCTATAATTTTTTTTTGTTGAAATAAGTAATTAAAAATTCTCAAATAGTTCATGAAATTAAAAAATTTATAACAAAAAAAATAATATAATACTTTGTAAAAAAAATATGTTTTTGGGTCCAAAAATATTGCAAGCTAACTTTCCTAATCCTAAACTTATATGGTAGAAAGTGTGAATCGATTCAGTAAATTGTCGTGTTAAACAATAACCGAGTGCCACATAAAAAATTATTCCACGTAAAATGACACACTAAAAGTAATGAAAATACATGGACTAATGAACTGTGTAAAAAATTAAGAAAAAAAATAAACGAAATCGAGTTTTAAAACTTTTTAAAACCGAACTAACCGTTTCAAACTGAACTGTTCCAAACCAAACTGAAAAATCATGAACTGAACCGAACTTAACTATTTCAGTTTAGTTCTAGAACTGTTAGTTATAGTTCGGTACAGTTTAGCAGTTCAGTTATGAAGCGGTCAATTATATTTGTTTCGGGGTTGAGTACCGCTTATACTACTTGTGGATTATATTGAATAAATATTTGTATCGAGTTAGAGTTTATGTTGAGGTTTGATGCCACGGGCTGAACCATGTTCCTAGTTTTTTTTCTTCTCATTCTATAATTTTTTTTGTTGAAATAAGTAATTAAAAATTCTCAAATAGTTCATGAAATTAAAAAATTTATAACAAAAAAAATAATATAATACTTTGTAAAAAAAATATGTTTTTGGGTCCAAAAATATTGCAAGCTAACTTTCCTAATCCTAAACTTATATGGTAGAAAGTGTGAATCGATTCAGTAAATTGTCGTGTTAATTAATCAAATAAGGTACCGAGTCTAGCCAATTCAATAATAATTTATTTTTGAACTTTATTTTTTTAAGAATAAAAAATGGAATTATATTTACACTAACAGAGACGTCTTTCTAGCACAAGACGTGGTAAAGAAGATGCTTAAAAAAATAGAGTTCTAGAAAACAAATACACAAGCACGTAGTCAGCCGATACCCAAACGACAACCAAAAATAAAAGCAGCATTAATAGCCTTCAACCATCAATATGAATGAAACTTAACCTTATCTATAAGCTCCACATTAGAAATGTGAGAGCTATTAAAAAGTCTATTATTTCGCTTATTCCACATTAGTCAAACACAAAGAAGCCATAATAACTCTAAAAATGATCGACGTGCCCTTGTCAGCGTTTTAATAGGCTGCTTGATTTAGCAGAGAACAAGTTAATCTCAATTGCTACTTTGTTCTCTCTAGGTTGGGAAGAAGGGGTGAGGCGTGAGTTGCATAAAAGATTTATTTTTGAACTTTAGTTGCATAAAAGGAGAGGGTGAACAATCTTCCTAGAATATAATTGGAGGGCATAATTCAATTTCGCTAGCATTTTAGATAATTCTGTTATCAAATTCATATAAGATTTGAAGATTTTTTTAATTTAATTTGATTCATTGTGCAGACCATTGTCCCATTTTGTTATCAATAGATGAGGAAAATTGGGGTCCATGCCCTCAACGCATGTTGAAATGTTGGCCTGATTTTATGATGAACGAAATTGATAAGTGCAACAAATCGTAACAAGTAATAAAGTAGTAAGTTTATCGTTCTCTATATAGACTGTCGTTAAACTTAGTAATTAATAAAACCTATTTCAAAAGGTGAAAGTAAATAAAAGTGAATAGAATTGCAGGGTTAAATAGTCATGCCCAATGCAAGATTATGTTTTTGTGATTCAGATGATTAACAACAATTAGGGTATCCTTGAATCTTCCTTCATCTTTATTGGAATTATCTTTTTAAAAAACCAAACAACTTATGTGGTGCTTACTTTGATTTAATGAATCCAACAGTAAAACTTGTACGAAGTTTCTTTAAATAACTATTGTAGACCAACCTAAGTCGTGTACTACGTTGTATAAAGAAAAGAGTGACGACGGAAGGAATTCAAACTTGAAACTTCATAACCTCAATAAGAAGTGGTAATTAGAAAAGCCAATGGAACTAGTAAAATTTCGGGTTGTCACGGCCTACATTAATCCTACGATTCAGGGCCCGTTTGTTATAGCTTTTTTTAAAATGGATTCTTGTAGTGTAACATGTTTTTGTTAAAAAAAATTAACAAAGAAATTTTTAAGGAAAGCTTCAAATAAAAAATCGGTTTAAATAGCTTATCTTAAAATGTCATTCTAGATATTTCATCATTTTGTTATAATTTTTTGGATACTAAAATTTTGAAAAAATCTCTAAAAAAAAGCTATTTCATAAAAATCATTTTTGAAATATATCATTTTGAAAAAATATGCGATTTTTACTATGTAAAATCTCGAACAATGAATATTTAGGTTAGTGAATGTCAAAATATCTTTTTTAACTTGTAACAAATGAGTTTGAAATAACTTATACTATTTTTAAGTAAATTTCCAAAAAATCTATTTTTAAAAATACAAAGGAAAATTCATTTTTTTAGAATCTATAACAAACGGGCCCTCAATCCCCAAGGTTACACACGTAGTTAACCAATTGACGAAGCAATATGAACGAGCATAATCTATTTTAAATCGAACACAATCAAAGCATAAACTAAGTAAAAAATCTTTATTAATAAATTCCAACAAATAATAAGGGGTTCATCGTGGAACCCGAATCAAATAGGTTCAGTTGCTCATGGCAGCATACAACATAAGAAAACAATAGAAAACATACCCTAGAGAGAACAAAAGAATGATAAATCCTGCCATGGAACTTTGATGCTTGACTTTTGCCTTCACCGTCAACGTTTCTAAATGAATAAATATTGTGTAAGAGTCTCTATTTATTGTATGATGTTGCTTAGAGTTTAAGAGAAGAAAACCAGGCTTTTTCCACCGAATCAGCTTGGAAAACAAGCAAAAAGCGATTTTTGCATGCATATGGGTGCCTGGGCACATGAGGCAGCAAGGGATGTTTTCCCAGGCATAGAGGCGCATGGTACGAGCGCAGCCCCTCAAGTGCGATTTCTTACATTTACGTCCTGTTTTCGATCGTTTCTTCTGTCTGAAAACTCCTATGAACTTGAAATAAATTTTCTTCACTTTGTATTGTCTTCAACAACCTTCTAAGAAGTTTTGATCTTCAATTCTTCATCTTTGATCCTTCATGTGATGTCTTGATTTGTCAATTTACATGATTCCTCACTACAAAACACTCAAAACACGTATGGAGTTGCATGCTCTAGGATAAAACTGAATTACAATAACTCGAGTTAAAACAATACAATATGTTCCTCAAAACATTGACAACTCCTCTAACTCTCATCTTATTTATCTTCAAATTCAAAGAAAAAATACTAAAAATATAGCCAAAATGTCATATGATGCTCTGCCATCATCTTCCAAGATATTTTCAGTTTGTCAGGGAAAAGTGGAAAACCTTTGATGTGTCAGGTTGGGGAAGTTATGGGATCAAGGAAAAACTGAAATTGAACAAAGGTAAATTGATAGTTTGGCATTAGAATCATACTCAAAACTTATAGGGCAACTTTCTCTTGATTCTAAAGGAGAAGAGCTTGACCTTGAGGTTGATGAGATTGAGGAACTTCATTCCATTTCAGAAAATTTGTTCTCTTTGTCAAATATTAATACTAGTATGAAATAGACATCTAGAATAACTTGGCTGAAGAAGGGTGACGCAAACTCTAAATTATTTCTTTGAGGTGAAGGTCTAACTCCATAGTTTCGATTTCGGTTAACAAGTATATCTTATTGAGGGTGTGGATGGTGTTAGAGATGCGGTCTTCAATAATTTTCCTAGCCATTTTTTAGATGCTAACTTAAATAGACCGCGGTGGAAAATCTTAGTTTCAAAACTCTCAACTTAGTGCAGATTGGTGACTAAACTAAGCCCTTTTGTATTGAAAAGGTGAAATATGTGGTGTGAGGCTTTGGTAGCTTTAAGAGTTCAGGGCCCGACGGTATCAATCTTGGATTTATAAAAGATTTTTCGAGTGACTTAAAGGACGATATTATGAGCTTTATGATTGTGTTCTACCGAAATGGGAAGTTGTCCAAAGGAATCAATAGGACTTTTATATCTTTTATTCATAAGGTGGAAATCCCCCAACGACTGTCAAACTTTAGGCCAAACTCAACTCTATCTATGGTGTTATCTAATAGAGTGTCCGACATTAATGGAAATGTTGTTTCGGAGTCCTGGTCAACTTATGTCCATGGTAGACATATTCTTGATGGTATTTTAATTGAAAATGAGTTGGTCAATGATGCTCGGCCGTCGAAAAAAAGAAATGTTATTATTTAAACTTAATTTTAAGAAGGCCTTTGACTTAATTGAGTGGCAATATCTTTACGCTGTCATGACCAAATAATGTCATGATGAAGACTCTAGTAGAGGCCAATTTATTCACTGTGTATACAGTTGTCCAAATATATAATGTTTGATTTCTCACTTGCAATTTGCATATGATACTTTACTAGTTGGAACCAAAAGTTGATATAATATTCGATCTCTAAAGGCTTTGCTATTGCTTTTTGAGGTGACATCGAGTCTTAAGGTCAATTTTAACATAGGCAAGCTTGTATGCGTCAATGTGTCCGACTCTTGGCTTACAGAGGCTTCTTCAGTCTTAGAACTGTAAAAATTGACATTACCTATTATGTACTTGGGTCTCCCTATTGACAGAGATTCTCGTAAGCTAAATTTTTGGAATCCCTTGTTTGATCGAATAAGGTCTAGATTGTTTGGATGGAAGAGTAGAAATCTTTTTTTGGATGGTCGATTTGTTCTTTTGAAGTCCGTTCTATCCTCTCTACCTGTCTACTTTCTTTCCTTCTTCAAGGTTCCCGTATGTATCATTTCTTCTCTTGAATCTATATTTAATTAATTTTTCTGCAGGATGTGAGAACTTTAGGAAAATATCTTGGATTCATTGGGATACTATTTGTTTAAGATGAATAGAGGTTTGGGGGTTCAAAGGATTAAGGAGTTTAACTTGTCATTTCTTGGTAAATGATGTTGGAAGTTGAAGGAGGAAAGAGCGAGTTTGTGGATTAGAGTTTTATCTGCAAAATATCAAGATGAGGGGGACACTATTAGCGAGGGGGGAGGTTTTCTTCTTTTGTATTTCTATATCTTTTAAAGAGCTTGCTTTTTGGCTCTTTTTTATTTCATGTATTGATGGATATTTTATGTAACAATTGCTTTTTTTCTTAGTCTTTTCTAACACCCCTTGTGCGGAAACAACTAGATGGTACAATTAATATATTTTATTTTTACTTTTTTAAAAATAAAATAATTTAGATGATATATAATAATATTGGATCACCCATCTTGTTTGAGGGTAAAAAATTTGAGGGTAGAATAAATACAAATTCTTCATATCATTAGAAGAAATATAATAGTTAGTTAGAGTTTGTTCTAGGTAGTTAGTTTGATAATTAAGATGTTAGTTTGATAATTCTCTACTAGCTCTATATAATCAATATTCAATATGAATTTTAAGGATTTTTTCTTTGTATCAAGCTCTCAAATTTACTTCTTATATGAGATGAATCTTCACCTCTTTGGGCTTTGATCATGTGGTTTCTAACAATATCAAACATTTTAGAGTTGTAAATCATTGTCCTATTATATAGTCCCTTTAGTCCCATTAATTGTCTACCTTTGAGTTTTCTTGATGGATTAATTATTGGTATTTTTGAAATAAAATAAAATAAGCTAAGCCATCATGAACAATATGAGATCTTACGGATGGGAGCATAATATAGAGTTGTATATATGTAATATAACTACAAATTTCCAAAAATCAAAAGAGATGTTTAATAAAATATTATGGTAGAACATTTCCCTTTTTTTGTTTAAATAACCTTAGTAACAAACTCAAACCGAATTGTCTACACTTTTGCCTTTACAACTATCATCAATAACTGCAACCTTTTGCACATTTTTGTATGAATACCTTCTAGCAATGAACACAAACAAGAACAAATTCACCGTAGTTATAGCTGCCAATAGCCAATAAAATTTGTCCAATCTACTACTATTCAAATCCTTACCAAACCAACTCTTCCCATTTTTTTTTGTTGTATGATCAACAATTGTTATCAACATACTACTAATAAAATTTGCTGCTCCAATCACACTTAAATAAAAAGCTATTCCTAAGCTTCTCATTGAATCAGGAACTTGGTCATAGAAATATTCTTGTAATCCCACAAGGGTAAATCCATCACCAAAACCAATAATTAGAAATTGTGGAGCCAACCAAAAAATACTTAGTGGACCCTTTTCAACAGCTTCAAGTCTCTTTTTCTCTATTAAAGCTGCTACTATCATTGTAATAATAGTGAAAAACATTCCAAAACCAATCCTTTGAAGGATGTTGATTCCTCTTTCATTTTGATTTATTTTTCTTAACATAGGTACAAGAATCTTGTCATAAATGGCCACAGAAATTATCATTCCTAAGGCAGCAACTGTGAAAATTGAAGCTGGTGGAAGTTCAAACCTTTCACCTATCTTTCTGTTCATTATAGCACTTTGTTTGATGAAGAATGTTGATGTTTGTGCTACACTTATTCCAAAAGGTATAGTGAATACCCAAATGGGAATCATATTGATTATAAGCTTCATTTCTTCAACTGTAGTAACATTTACTAGCTTCCAAGGACTTTGCTTCTCTACTGAATTTCCATCATTTTCAATTATAGCTGCCTTGTCAAGAAATCTGAAAACAATTCATACAAGTTAGTGTTGTTAGCACTTCAATGAGTAAATAGACAAATTAGTCCTCAAAATTGTAAGCATCGATCAAAATAGTCGTTGATTTTTGTGAATTGGCAAATACATTCTTGGAATTGTAAAGTAAAGTGTCTCTCAAAATAGTTATTATTAACATTTATCATTAGAGAGTATGGAGTGAAGTGTCTCTCCATATTGATTACATCAATACCGTCACACCAAAGACTATTTTGGCTTTAAAGTTTAGGTTTTTCGGAAACGAAATTTGTCATAATCTTTGCATATTGCAATTATTGTCAAATTTATCTCCAAGATGACCTAAACTTCATAGACAAATTAGTCCATAGTGAGCTTACCTTCATGTGCGACGTGCAACGTGACATGTTCAGCTATCGTGTCACATTATAGACTCTATCAACAAATATTAAAAATTGATCATTTCAAATTATTTTTAAAATTTTTGGTAGTACATTTGCCATTTTTTCAAAAATAAGAGACTATTTTGACCAATACTTAAAGTACAAGGACTAATTTGATATTCAATCATACTTCAATTGAGTCATTTTTCAAACTGTGATTAACATTGCACATACCTTAGTTTCTTAGTGTGACAAAGAAACTTTCTTTTGTTACCATGAGACTTAGAAACCTCATACAATTGATCAGGATTAGAAGGATAAGGAAGCTTCCTTTTAGAGATGGCAGCAACAAGAACTTGCAACATTGGAGTTAAGGGACTTCCACTTTGTATCCTATAACGATAAAAAGGCTTTCCAATAATGAATATGAGAAGTGAAAGAGCCATGACTAGTGTGAAAATAATATCAGCAGCACCCCAATTAACGTTGTCTTGTATATAAACAATAAGGGTCACTCCTAGAATAAGTCCACTACATAGAGCACAATTCCACCAATTGAAAAAGGACATTTTTTGTTTCCTTTCTTCAACATGATCTTCATCAAATTGGTCAGCTCCAAAGCTCTCCAAAGAGGGTTTGTGACCTCCAGTTGCTATTGATATTAAGTAGATAGCTAGGAAGAAAACCACTTCATGAATTTTCCTTGGTTCATTGCATGTGTTAGTGTGATCACATGGTTTTAAACTTGGTAGGAACCATGAGAGGGTAAGGAGTATCAAACCCTGTGATTTGTTTACCACATGAAGTTGTTATAGTTAAGAATCTATAGTAAAAAGCAAAATAATAACTTTAACGAAGTTACTTTAAAAGTTCACATTTGAAGAAAACACAATTTTATGTATCGTCTGGATATATTTTTCCCAACAAAAAAAAAATCTCGTGCAAAAGTGTATAACCCAAGAGTCGTGTAGGTTTTTAGAAACGTGGAAAATGGACAAATATGCTCCCTATATTTGAGTGTTTTAATCCATCAAATTTAGAATTTTTTGAACAACATTACAACTCTTTTAGGCTTGACAACACCCTAGTGTGCATTGTTCACATTGGCACCATTCTTAAAAGAATTCCAAGAGAGATATTTTTCACCCCTTTTATTGTTATCTTTTAACATCCATGAGGATTTTTACCAATTCGGACAGTTTTTCTCGCGTTCGAATGAGACAATCAAAAAAATAAGGCGTTTTTCTCAAGTCTGATGAATAAATTCGGACTGAAAAGATTGTAAGAATCATGAGAGAAAGTTGAATCACATAATAGTTTGTACCGATTTAAAGAAAGAAAAGTTAGGCCTTTGAGACTCAAAAAGAAAAGACACAAATAATTTAAGGAAAGGGAAATATGTAAAATTGCTCTTTAGGAAACTATCGTTTGGGAAACTTTTTGAATTGGTTACACCAATTTAAAAAGTGATTTAATTGATTTAAAAAGTGCTTAACGAAATTAACAACCGTTTTGAAAAGGTAGTTAATTGCCGTTCAACGAAAGGTAACAACTATTTGTAAGCAAATTGTTAGACGTCTAAATAGCAATCTTTGGAGACTTGGATGCAAGCCCAAGATAAATCACTAGTCCATACAATATTAAACAAGTAAAAATACAACGTCATTATTTTTTCCGTCCTATGAGTTTTTTGCGCGCTCTATTCGAATTCTAAAATTCAAAATATTTCAACGTGTTTTAGAGGTTTTCATGGGATATTTTTTTCGTTTGAAATCTATAATCCAAACTGTATAGGAGGAAAAACTCATAGGATAGCAAAAGAAACGATCAAAATATAACAATGGATGCTATAAAAATTAAACAATTATAACAATAGCATGAAGTCCTAATTAAGTTATAGTGGGGTGGCAATTGAGCTTACCATAAGATAAACAATGCATGATGCAACCACAGTGGAGTAACGACCCAAATATGCATCAGCTATGAATCCACCAAAGAGTGGCATCAGAGTTGTGACACCAGCCCAATAATTAACATTCCTTGCTGCTGTCTTAAGATCTTGATGGATAACCTTGGTGAGGTAAAGGACTAAGCTAGTTGCTATTCCAAAGTAGCTCAACCTCTCACTAAACTCAATTGCTGAAAACAAGTATTAAAAAAAAAAATCATTCTCTTGTGGTTAAATGACATGTAAAAACAAGAGTACATTGCACTTTTAGTCCTTAGTTACTTATAAGTTTAATTTTGTTACCTTTAATTTATTTTTTCTTCATTTTGATTCATTAAGTTATAAAATGTTAAACATCTTAATTTTTTTCTTTTATATTTTTTTTGTTTGTCAAATATTTTATATTACGTTTTAGTGATTAGATATATGACTTGACAAGAAGAAAGAAATGTTTGATGAATTCAAATGAAAAACTAACACAAATAACTAAATTGTGACGTTTATAACTTAGAGACCAAAGAGTTTAACATTTGTAACTTAAGGAAGCAAGATTGAACAAAAAAAATTGAAGGACCAAAGTGGTTTCTAAAAATAACTAAGCGACCAAAAGTATAATTTAGTGAAAAGAAATTGAATTGTTTTCAAATTATATACGGTATACTAATATTATGAATTGAGGAATGCTAATAACACTCACTTTTGAACATTTTCTCTTTTATCAGTTGAAATTAATGTTTGTCCCACCACTTTATGTGGGTTCTATTTTTAAAGTGTAAATCCACAATGATTTAAATCAATAAAAGAATGAATATTAAAAAGAATATTCAAAAGAGAGTGTTGTTAACATTTTTTATTTTTTATGTTTTAAAAACAGGATCATTAAATTGTTCAAATCTTCTATAATGAGAACCGTGGGATATCGAAATTCATCCCACTAAACTAGTGGAAATAATTGGAATGTAAATATGGTAATTGCAGACAAAATTTGGTGCATGGCTACCATTGGAATGATAATTAATGCTGCAAATTCAAGAAATGATGTTAACCTTATGAATATAAAAAGACATCGATTTGAGATGCAATTTGTATAGTTGACATTTGATCTTACTACCATATCCGAGTGCATGTTAGATATTGTTAAGTTGACCACAAAGGTCGAATCCATGTGAAACGAACAATTAACTCGAGCCACTCATCCCTAATCTTTGGCTTCTGAGCACTACTTAGACGACATAAAGCAAACATGTAAAATTCCATTCTTTTTTAGCATGTTCACAATTTAGGGTGTGTCTGGGTGGATTTGGGTTTAGTTTGGTCAAACCTAAAACCAAACCAAACAGAGTATTTCGGTTTGAGTGGGGTAAAATAACCACTCGTCATACTACTGAGTGGATTTGGGCAAACCTACTGATTTTTGGGTTAGGTTGGATTGAGTAATGAGTTATCCAACTTATTTTCTATTTTTTTTAATATTAAATGATTAAGTGACAAGTCCTCGTAATTTTGTTTTAAAATAGTACTCTACTTTTTAATTTTCTTAAAAAAAATGTTTAACTTATTTTACTATAGTTTTATGCATCATAAAATATCAAATAATAAACTCCATCATAAAATACTTGCAACAAACTAAAGTTGCATGACATAAAATTTCATTAGTATCAAAATAACCAAAAAATGCAACATATTAATTTCTAACTCTAGTATGTTTGATTTTCAATATATAGGGTACAATGCATAGTTTTAAAACTCGTCTCGGTCATCGACTCGGCAGGGGTACTGGGTCACTGGGTTAATGGTCGAACCACTGAGTCAATGGTCGAACCATATGACTAAACCGGATCAACTCGGATGACTCGGTTAGATAACTCGGTCTTGGGATTAAATTTATATAGCTATTTAACCGGATTAAATCGGATTTAATCGATCACTCGTTCGCTTACAAACTGACATGCTTATATGTATATTAATCTTTATATAACCATATTTTGTTGACATGAAATATATTAATATTAATATAATATGTAAATTTTCTAAAATAAATATGATGTGTATATTATAATTATTGTGTAAATATTATATTTAACAATAATATGCTCTTTTTAAGAGAAAAAAAATGATGTGTTCTTTCCTCTTATAAAATTAAAATGTAATATATTTACATATATAATATATTTCAATTTGGAACAAAGATTAGAAGTTGTTGCAGGGGTTAAGCTTCCAATTATTCATTTTAATGTCCACTAATTAGTATTAATCCGCGCTTGACGACTAATTATGACAGAAATTGAAGAAAAAAATTACTAAACCGGATTTACTCAGAAAACCGCCCGAGTCACCGATTTTCACTGGGTTTTACCGAGCCACGCCGGTTTTAACCGGTTCAATTGCATGGCCGATCTGATAAACAGTTCGAACCGGTTACACCATCGGTTCACAGTCCAACCGGTCGGACCGGACGGTCCGAGCCGGGTTTTAAAACTATGGTACAATGTGTATGTTTTGAAAATATATCTTTCTTCTACCCTATGAAAATAAAGATAAAAAATATTAACATTATTAGATAAATGGATTTTTTGGGTTTGGGTCTAGTTTTACCCGAAACCCATTTATTTTTATAGGTTTTTCATTTTTAGAAATCATATCCATGCAATTACCCAACCCAACCCATTTTTTTTGTTTTTTTGGGTGGATTTGACCCAACCCATGAACACCCTTAGTTCACAGGGTAAACACAATAATAACTATAAAGTTTAATTGAATATGTACTCCATCGATTCATTCAATATCATGTCATATTTTTAAATTAATCTATATTAAAATAAATTTAATTGTTTAACAAATTTTCTCTCCGAGGTATATGTACTCAACCAAACTCTAAAATAACCAAAAATTTGCTTTTTCATTGTTAGAATCTCCGTATGTATGTGTGTTTATATATATATATATATATATATATATATATATTTGATGAATTATATATATTTTAACAAGTGAATATTAGTTGTTACTAAGTTATATATTATGTTAGTTTCTAAGCTTTAAACTTCTTCCATAAAAAAAAAAAGCTTTTTCTCATTAAAAATTATTTAACTTTCGGAGCCAATTTCAATTCTTTTATTGAGTTGGTTTGATGATGTTAGTTTAAGACTTTAAAATAATATTTTTTTTAGGGTCTCATATTCCATTATCATTGATGTTAATTTAGGTTAGTTAGTTTGACTTCTTCAAAAAATTAGAAGGCAAAACAAAATAATATATCTAATTTAATTAATTCTCAGATATTTTTAAACTATGCATTGATATTCAGAAATAATGTTTAAGCGTGTGCTAGAGAAACAATATTGAATCCTCATGAACTTAACTCAATTGATATAGACAATGCATACTATATGCACGGTCCAAAGTTCAAACCTCAGCCACCACAAAAGGAAAAACAGTGTTGAGAGCTCAACAATGATTTAGCATCATAGTCTAGGAGGATTTCTAAAAAGTAGTGGAAGGTATAGGTCCTTATTAACTTGCTAATATATATCCAAGATAAATGACTAGTTTTGTGATAGAGAATGTGAGATCAACCACTTAAGGAAATATATCATGATAGATGGATTAGGATTCGAATACAGCATAATATATGTTAGTTTACATTATCTAGTCTAGTATATACCACAAAGATGATTAGGAATACGTCGCATTAAACTAAAATATAAGATATTTTTTTGGTTTAATTAAAAAAGAAAAAAAAAACTTATTTGTGTGGTTGGTATGATTTATCATGTATATTAGTGCTCTTCGTATATAATTTGTTTGTTGGCAGTGAGAATCCATCACTTTCAATGGATTGGTTGCACTTGGAATTATTATCTGTCTTTAAAATCAGAGAATTGTACTATTAGTTAAATGTTAATTTTTTCTTTTTTTTAGAAAAACCAAAATATTTACTTGCATTTTTAACAGATACTTTACGAGTGTGTCTAATATGGAGTACTTCTAAAAAATAGTTTAAGGTGGAGATTGACCTTTTTTAGTAAAAAAAAAAAAGTTTAAAACAATAAAACTAGAGAATAAATCTAATACTTTATTAAAATTTAGTAAACATAATAAAGTGCAGATTTAGATTGGATCTATATTAAACACGTCCTATTTTATATATCTCAATAAATATCTCTTCAAACCAAGACAATAAAAATGAAATGAGAATCTGAAGATATAAAAAGATGATTATTTCAAACTTCTCCAACCACAAACCAACCAATTAATGTGCGCATGTGGCCCTGTCCACAATTGCTTTTCAAATGGGGTAGATGTATCATATAAATTCATGTATTCTATTTTTTGGTAGGGTTTTAAACCTCAGACCTTGCGTATATATTATGTATTGTCTTTATCAACTGAGCTAAGTTCATGAGTATCTTTCTCTTTAATTTTATTTCTACTAATTAAATTAAATGATGATATTAGTGATATATTTCTTATTTTCACTCTAAATTTTCTTCTCTAAAAGAGTTAATAATAGTGATTTTTTATCTTAAATAATTTTGATATATGTTACCTTTTTTCTGTGTCAAAAAACAATAAGGAATTTGTCAAAAAATAAAATTAAGTGGTAAACTTTTCATTAGAAATGTAATATTGTTTTTTTTCATGATGTTAATACATGGCAATATTCTCACAGCAAATTAAAAGAGATTCAAAAATATGGTTTTATAATCTTTAATTTCAATTTAAAAGCATGATATAATCTCCACTCACGTGAATTAATTAATTATGTGATATAGCCTATCTAAACTCATTTAACCCGTGTCTTAGCTTGATACATATATAGTGGAAATGGAAAAAAAAAATAGAAATCAAGAATGGGTTTTTTTGGCCAACTAATTGAAAATTCTATTAGAATATGCCTGTATTCGTAGTTTGACTTGTAAACGGTGAAAACGGAATGAAGGGTGGTTTTCAATGCCAGAGTGGATTGGTTGAATGTAGAGCTGTTAACTGGGTCGGTCCGGTCTAGTCCGCCTCAGCACGATGGGTCAGCTCATAAAAATGGGTCTGAGAGGACGGCCCACTTGATTTATGAGCTACCAAAATTGAGCTCAATCCAATTAGTAGTGGACTACATGGCTCGATAGGTCAAGAGAGGGTCGACCCATTTGATTTATGTCATCAACATTCAACATGATTTTTGGAAGAAGGGGGTTCAACCATTGGAGAAGTGAGGAAGGAGGGTGGCGGTTTTTGTGATGATTTTAGGGTTTTTGAAGCTAAATAATTACTAATTAATATAATTCATGGCTGATCAATATTTACATGTCAAACTATGAATATAGACGTACTTTAATAAATTCGAACTTATGCTTAAATCCAAATGGAAACAGATAAAAAGTAGTGGGAATATTTCAAAATTGGTAATTGTAATTGATAGGTGGAAGTTTGAGGAAAAAAAGTTCCATTGAGAGACAAAATGAGATAGCATAATGAAAACACATAACCCATAAAAGTTATCATATATTTGAATGCAATAGTTTAGGTAAAAGAAGAGCAATTAACAAACATTCCTTACCAAAAATGAAAAGTGCAGCTTTCCATGAACCAGTTGAAGCTCGAAGTGGAACCCTTCCTTTATGATCAACTGAAGAATCATGAACCCATTTTATCTCATCATCTTCTTTTACATTGATCTTGTCCATCTAGAAAAGTGTAGCTTCTCTAGCTATAGCTCAAATATGTCAAATTAGAGAGTATAGTCTAGTTGTGTACTACTCTCTGTAATTACTTGACCTGCTTTTATAGGGAAACAAATGGAGAAGAGTTTGCTTTGCTTTTTCTTTATACATCACATCGTCACTAAGATTTTTGAACTATCCAAAGAATAAATCATTTTACTGAAAATTAAAATTAAAATAAAATCAGGAGATTTTACTGAAAATTAAAATTAAAATAAAATCAGGGGATCAAAACTAAAACTCATGCAAAAAGTTAAGCATATATAAAATTACATTTTCTATTTATTTAACTTAGATGATACTTTTGAGTTTTAGATTTAATTGTTGTGAATTCTGAATTATCCATTAACTTCAGAATTAAGTTGCTGTGAAAGTGACCTAAAATTGGAAAAATTGAAGTTTGCTGAATCTGTCAAAATCGGGGCCCGAATGGTGCTGTCTGGGGCCCGAATTTGAGTGCTATTTTTTTTGTCTGTTGGTTCGGCAAAAATCGATGGCCGAATGGAGGAATTCGGGGCCCGAATTTGCCAGTAGAAAATATAACAAAAACATATTTTTGGGCTGGATTTGTTCCAATTTTATGAGAGATATTTTTACTATAAATATAGACTTTTTATCAGAGTAAACCTTGAGATAGAGGGGACTGAAACAAGGGTTTGGGAGGCAACACAAAACTAGGGTTTGTATGGAGGTTGCTCTTGGCAACAAACACTATGTTGGGGTTGATTGAGTCTCTTGGTTACGGGAAGAGATTGAGACTTTGGGTAGAATTAGGCGGGAGACTTATTCTTGTAACCCATTGATATCTCTTTTGTAAAGTTACTCATCATTATAGTGGAACGGAGGGCTGCTCTCTCCCCCAAACTAGGTCAGTTTTGGACCGAACTGGGTAAACAAATTCTTTTGTGTTATCTCTTTCTTTCTCTCGTTGTTTTCTACTTTTTCTTGTGATTGTAACTGTTACCCACTGATGTAAGATTTTTACGTGTCATATTACTATTTACATGTGCGTATAATAGATTCGTTTCCGCAGGGATTGGTGTGTCTCATAAGTAGTTTAACATCAAATATCATTTCAAGTTTTGGGTATAATTTGTTTGTGTAAAACTATGTTTACTATTCGACAACAAAGTAAAGCGAGCAGAGATAGAGCTTTTTCGCTTGTGGTTAGAAACATCAACCAAGCGTAACAACTGCAATCTCTCGATCGATTAATAGATTCTAGCTTTTCAAACAAAGTTATCACAATCATTCGACAATACCATTCATATCTAAATGGTATCGTTAATTCTAAGAGTTCGTTTAAATATCGATTTCCCAAACATTTAAACGATCACAAAGTTGATTGGGTGATTTAACCGACGATTTCCCAATCGATCAAACCATCCAAAAGCATGAAGTTCTAGATTAAAAGCGATTATCAAAGATTAACATCTATGTCTAGATTGATAATTTAAGATAGATAGTTATTCCATTTCTAGATTTAAAAGCATGTGTCCAATACATTTTAAACCTCAATAAAGCATTAAAAGCAAGAATAACCACAACAATGAATAAATAGCTAGAATCATATATTAAAGGATCAAAAGGTTACATAATAGCTTGTTTGTGTACCTCAAAACCACAAGAGAAGATATAGACTACATATATCTATGATAGCCATGCAAGGAATGAGAAGAAGATGAAGATTCTATGACAAGATCCATGATGTCTCAACAAATCTTGGCTTGAATCTACTTCTAACTCCCTTGTTGTATGTTTCTCTCTCTAGAAAAGCTCTAACCTCTCTCTAAAAACCAGAAAATTTGATAAAACAGTGGTAATGAATGGCTTTAGAAAAAGGAAAAAGCTACTAAAAGGGGCTGAAAACGTGACATCTCGCTTGAAGCTAGATTATGTCGCTTCAAGCGAGATGTCAAAAATCCACAACTGGCCAATGGGGACTTGCCATGTGGCCCTTATCCTACTTCAGGGTGCACTTTGCTTGGAGCGATGGTTGAGCGAGTCAGAAGCGAACTTGCTTGATGCATTCTGTCCAAATCTCGCTTCAAGCGAGCTGAAGTCGCTTCAAGCGAGATACAGTTCTTCAGGAGCGTGTTGGAAGCGAGCTGGAAGCGAAGAGAATTGTTGCTCTCTGCCTAAATCTCGCTTCAAGCGAGCTGACGTCGCTTCAAGCGGGGTGAACTTGACTCAGGCACATTCTTGGTCCTTGCTTGTCTCGTTCCTGCAAAAAATTAGGAGAGTAAGGCATGTGAAGCGTAAAAGACAAAATTTGCAATAAATCAAAGCTTTTCTTTAGCAATCTTGTAAAACACGTAATAAAATGCTCAAGTTACCACATGGAAAATACTACTTTTGAGCACTTATCACCCACTTGCATTGGTTGCTTGATTATTACTTGCTCCATACATCAAGTATTTATTGGTGTGATTTTTCATCGTATTCGCAACAATTGGCGCCCACCGTGGGGCAAGAATCAAAGGATAATCAAGTATCATGGGTTCGAAGTGGGATATTGAGAAGTTTACCGGAGATAATGATTTTGTGTTATGGAAGGTAAAGATGGAAGCGGTGTTAATACAACAAAAGTGTGAGAAAGCTTTGAAGGGTGAAGGTGCGTTACCGATCACGATGTCACGAACGGAGAAGACCGAGATGGTGGACAAGGCCAAGAATTCCATTGTCCTGTGCCTCGGGAATAAATATTTGAGAGAAGTAGCGAAGGGAACAACCGCGGCATCAATGTGGTCAAAGTTCGAATATTTGTATATGACAAAGTCTTTGGCTCATCGGCAATTCCTAAAGCAACAACTTTACTTATTCAAGATGGTAGAGTCAAAGGCCATCATGGAGCAACTTACAGAGTTCAACAAAATCATTGGTGATTTTGAGAACATTGAGGTGCGTCTTGAGGATGCGGGTGCTTTGATTGTGTGGTGTTGTTTGGAGGATGAAGAAGGTGATGTCTCTCACCTTGGGAATGATGCCTAGTGGAGCGGTGATCATCTGAAGAGACGTTAAACACTCAACATCAACCTGAAAAGGCGGTGGTAAGAATACTCATGATCAGTCTGGAGAGGCAGATACAACACTCATGATCTACCTGTTGAGGTGGAGTTTCAAGGTTGAAGACATAGTGGGATGTGCACATTTGCTAGTTGAGAGGTTGGAAGCTCAACTTTAGGTGGAGTTGAACACACCGGGAATGGTGCGAATATGGAGCACCTTGGGAGCTATGCTCTAGTGGTGAGCAAGGGATTTCTTCTTGAAGACCGAAGGTATTTCAGAGGTTGAAGAATGTATAGCACAGCTTGCGGTATTATCCTAAAAAAAAGGCCAAGGGTGATTGGATGCAAAGAGATCTTCAAGGAAGCGGGAGATGTCTCGTGTTGAAGAGGTTATGGTGAATGTTTGTGGAACTACCTAAAATTTCTAGCGTAGTTGGACTGCAAGGACCTTCGAGAAGGCGGAAGATATTCCGATGGCTGAAGAGGTTAAGGTGTGTACTTGTGGATTACCCTAAAATCCAAGGGTGATTGGGCACAAGTAGATCTTCAAGGAAGTGGGAGATGTTCTATATTGAAGAGGTTATGGTATAGTCTTGTAGAACTACCTAAAATTCCTAGTGTAGTTTGGATACAAGGATCTTTGAGAAGGCGGAAGACATTCCGATGGCTGAAGAGGTTAAGGTGTGTACTTGTGGAACTACCTAAAATTCCTTGAGTAGTTTGGACACAAGGATCTTCAAAAGGGCAGAAGGTATTCTGATGGTTGAAGATGTTAGGGTGTGAACTTGTGGAGCTACATGGTGTAGTGGGAAGCAAGGGAAAGAGCAGCATGATGTTTGATGTTAAATTGGCATCATCACTAATTTAGAGTCAAGGTGGAGATTGTTGTGAAAGTGACTCAAAATTGGAGAAATTGAAGTTTGCTGAATTTGTCAAAATTGGGGCCCGAATTTGAGGGCTTCTTTTTTTGTCTGTTGGTTCGGTAAAAATCGATGGCCGAATTTGCCAGCAGAAAATATAACATAAACGTATTTTGGGCTGGATTTGTTCCAATTTTATGAGGGATACTTTTACTATAAATATAGACTTTGTATCAGAGTAAACCTTGAGATAGAGGGGGCTGAAACAAGGATTTAGGAGGCAACACAAAACTAGGGTTTGTATAGAGGTTGCTCTTGACAACAAACACTAGGGTTGGGGTTGATTCACCTTGGGAAACACTATTAGGATTGAGTCTCTTGGTTACGGGAAGAGATTGAGACTTTGGGTAGAATTAGGCAGGAGACTTATTCTTGTAACCCATTGATATATCTTTTGTAAAGTTACTCATCATTATAGTGAAACGGAGGGCTGCTCTCCCTCAGATTAGGTCAGTTCTAGACATAATTGGGTAAACAAATTCTTTTGTGTTCTCTCTTTCTTTCTCTCGTTTTCTACTTTTGCTTGTGATTATAACTGTTACCCACTTGTATTGGTTGCTTGATTATTACTTGCTTCACACGTCAAGTATTTATTGGTGTGATTTTTCATCATATTCGCAACATAAATAAAATCTTTGTCTAACGTGAACAAGTAAATCAGTCTTGCAATGTCCCCGTGAGCATAGCTCAGCTGGCAGGGCATGCATTATTATATGTAGGGGCTGGGGTTCGAACCCTAAACACCCCACTTATTCGCCTTGAAAAAGGTGAATTCTACTATTCTAACTATGCATCTTAAATAAAAATGTGTGCATGGTTCGAACTTTGTCTTGCTTTTACATCATAGACTTGACATGAAATAAACCAACAATTTAGTTTTCTAATCTCTCTCTTCGAGTTTGATACATTACATAAAGTAAATAAAAATAAAAAGTAATCTCTAAAATATATGAAATCTATTAATTTTGTCACTAAAATATATGTCAATTTATCATGTTAATCGCTAGCTTCTTAATAGCAGAACCTAAATTCAAGAATTTCAAATATTTAAAGATTACTTTTTTGTGTAAAAAGGCTAAAAATGCATAAATAAGTTTTCTGAGGGAGTGCTAGAAGTCTAGAACAGCCAAAAAATACAAAATGTTATAAGAAAATAGACAAACAAAAAAAGGATAATTATAGCAAATCAACAACATTCTATGGGATTAGACCACCAATGGTTAAAATCAAACCCAAAAGTCTTAGAATTTTCCTTGAAAGCCACCACCAAGTATGCAATTTCATCATGTCGACGAACTCCATTAGAGAAACTTCCTATTAGTGAAATAAACCACTATTATATTCTTCCCATATGGACCAAATGCAAAATCAACTACATAAATTGAAAGAAAATCGTGACTTGCTTTACATTAGAAGATAAACCACAAAATTGATGAATGTGAATTTAGGGATTGTTCGATAAAGCACCATATATACCAACCACTCAAGAATAAGTCATCAAGTCAGACCAAACACGAGACATTCAAAGAAAAGATGAATAAAACGTTTCTTTGTGTCCTCTAGCACAAGCAAGGTAAGTAAAAGTAAGACCACCACGCCTAAACATGTTGTCTTTTGTTGGAAGTCGATTTTGCAACAACTTACGAGCAAAAAATGAAATTTTTAACGGCACCACTTTGCTTCACACAATATCTTTGACATCAAGCAAATTAATCTCTATAACTGAAAAGTCTTGTTAATAATTGGTATGTGCCTTTGACAAATTATATTTCAGATTGCTTATTCTTTCCATCTCCATTTGTCAGCTAAATTAACTTGCAAAATCACATTAGCCAGCAATGCAATGCACTCCAAAAATCTTTCTACTTCCCAAACAAATAACCTTCTACTCCATAGATACATTGGTCTAATTGAAAAACTTTTGACAAAGACATGTACTATTTTGAATTATTGTCAAAAAAAATTCGATTAGACACATGTTTTTATGTTTTTTCACAGGACGAGAGATTTAATTGAGAAGCTTTTGAAAAAGATATAGACTATTTTAAATATTAATAGAGTTGAAAGATTAATTTTAGAATCACTTACAAAGACAGAGATCAAATTGATGATTCTTTAAAAAAGAATAATATTGCAGTGATAAGATAAGGAGAGTGATGTCACGCATTATTTGCAAACTAATTATTAAAAAGTTTATTATAAAAAGTATTATTAAACAGTTACATGTGGATAAAACATATGGCTTTTAAGCCAGAGAATTTGGAAGTGAGATTTCAGAATGTTGGACTTTATCTATTGTACCATTCTAAACCACAAAATGTTATTCGTGTACCATGTGTGATACATAGTACTTGCATGATAAGAAAATACTTAAAATGGATGGATAAGCATTGCGCATAATACATGTTCTGAGAAAGAAAGGAAAAAAATTGTCCATTAGATAGTGATAAAATTCAAAAATGAGTTTATATATGATTTAGCATTTTTCACCTTACAAATTGATTTTAATAAAGGTTAATAAAAAAAATATTTTTTAAAGATAAATTATGTAAAATATAAAATTTAATATATGTCGTAATCTATCGATTTGAGTCATCACTATTTATATCTACGTAGCAAATTGAATAGTGAGTTAGGATCCTCTCCATTTAGTGTCATCTCCATTTCTTTTATTTGGAGAGATAAAACTACAATGAAGTTTGAGAAAATGAGTGCTGCTATATGCAGCGACAATTCTTTTCCCGAATGTCTCACGAGATGACGTGGACATATTTTATTGCTATATTAAAAAATTGAACAAAAACATGAGTTGGCCGCTAAATTAGTAATCATACCCACTAATCCTTAAACTAAAGCAAATTCTACAATATTCTCACAGACCCACACCTTGCGCATGCGCCGACGGTTTTTCGACTCCTCTCAATCCGTAAAACTGTGACAGAAAATAGCAAAACCCCATAGAAGTGTAGTTGTAACAGTAACAAATCAACAAAAATCAAGTAAGTTCACTCCTATAAATTGGCTTATCATCCATCGCTCATGAAGTGATCAAACTATTTTATGTTTAATTCAATTGTGATTTTGAAATTTGATTTTGAAACTGATATGGATTAGTCTAGATTTATATTTAAAGTTTATTTTGATGTTGTTCCTATATCACTTATATTTTAAGTTGATTATCATAAGTTTCTCCCTGTTTGTTTATTTATTTATTTTTTTTAATTTACTGCATTAGTGGAAGAAGTATTTGTATCGTCTGATGAAGAGGAAATCGACGAAGGAAATAATAGATGTGATGGTAGTTTAGAACCAAATAGTGTCCACGAAGATGAAATACCTAAGGTTGGAACTATATTTAGCTCTAAAGAAGAACTTGAAGAGTATTACAAGAGTTATGCCCGGTCTATAGGTTTTGGAGTTACTAAACTTAGTAGCAAAAATGGAGATGATGGAAAAAAATATTTTACTCTAGCATGTAGTCGTGGAACAAAGTATGTGAGTAAATCGAAGAAGCTTTTGAAGTCAAATCCTATAACAAAAATCCAGTGCAAGGCTAGATTGAATGCATGTGTTTCTTTAGATGGAACCGTTACTATTTCAAAAATTGCTCTTGAGCATAATCATGATCTAAGCCCTAACAAAGCACGCTATTTTAGAAGTAGTAAGATTTTGGATCCTCGTTTGAAAAGGAGGTTAGAACTCAATGATCAAGCTGGAATAAATGTGAGTAGAAATTTTCGATCTATGGTTGTTGAAGCGAATGGGTATGAGAATATGACATTTGGTGAAAAGGACTGCAGGAATTATATAGATAAAGTGCGGAGACTGCGACTTGGGGTTGGAGATGCTGAGGCGATTCAAAATTATTTTGTTAAAATGCAAAAGCAAAATAGTCAATTCTATTATGTAATAGACATTGATGATAAAAGTCGTCTACGGAATGTATTTTGGGCAGATGCGAGATGTAGGGCTGCATATGAATATTTTGGTGATGTCGTGACATTTGACACTACTTACTTAACAAATAAATATGACATGCCCTTTGCCCCTTTTGTTGGAGTAAATCATCACGGTCAATCTGTGTTGCTGGGATGTGCTTTACTGTCAAACGAGGATACTAAGACCTTTACTTGGCTGTTCACAACATGGTTGGAATGCATGCATGGACGTGCTCCAAATGCCATAATTACTGATCAAGACAAAGCCATGAAAAATGCAATTGAGGTCGTTTTTCCAAAAGCTCGCCATCGATGGTGTTTGTGGCATATAATGAAAAAGGTTCCAGAAAAGCTAGGTAGACACTCTGATTATGAGTCTATCAAAGCACTTTTGCATGATGATGTATACGATTCTTTGAGTAAAAGTGATTTCATGGAAAAGTGGGAAAGAATGATTGAAGATTTTGAACTTCAGGATAACGAATGGTTGAAGGGGCTATTTGATGAAAGAAATCGTTGGGTTCCTGTATATGTGAGAGACACATTTTGGGCGGGAATGTCAACGACTCAAAGAAGTGAAAGTATGAACTCATTTTTCGATGGTTATGTAAATTCAAAGACATCATTGAAGCAGTTTGTTGAGCAATATGACAGTGCATTGAAAGATAAAGTTGAGAAGGAAAACATGGCTGATTTTGGTTCATTTAATACGGTGATAGCTTGTGTAAGTCATTTTGGCTTTGAGTTCCAATTCCAGAAAGCATTCACCAATGCAAAATTCCAAGAATTTCAAGTGGAGGTTGCTTCTATGATTTATTGTCATGCTTGCTTTGATAGATTGGAAGGATCGAATTCTATATATTCTGTTATAGAAAGCAAGAAAAAATTTGACAAAATTAAAGACATAGTGTTTAAGGTATCCTTCAATGAGAAAGACTCTGAGTTACAATGTATGTGTTGTTTGTTTCAATTCAAAGGTATTTTATGCAGACACATCCTTTGTGTGCTTAAGCTAACAGGAAAAACAGAGTCATTACCGTCGTCTTATATTTTCTCACAGTGGAGGAAGAATATAAGGCGAAGGCATACCCTTATTAAATGTGGTTTTGATAATTTAGTTGGAAATGCTGAATTGCAAAGAGTTGATAAAGCTTGTGGTGCCTTTTACGAAGTTGCTTCTACGGTGATAAATAACGATAATGATTTGTCGAAAATGATGAATATGATCAAGGAAATAAAAAGTGAGTTTACCTCTCAAGAAACATGCCCTAAAATTATAGAAGAAGATGGTTTAGTTCATAATCAAGTGACTAAAATTCTTGACCCTATTCCGACTCGAAGTAAAGGGCGTCCTCCTTCAAAAAGAAAGTCCTCAAAAGTTGATCAAATTGTGAAGAAACTTGCGAAAAAGAGGACCCAAAAAAGAAGCCAAGGAAGTGAAAATCATCAAAGTCAACAAGAGGTAACTTAAGATACGTGTACATCTAAATTAATAATTTTGATATGTCTAATTTTCAATATTTGATGGTAGGACCTGTGTGCATCTAAAGTGCAAGAGAGTGTTCAAGTAGTTGATAAAGTTGGCACGCAAGAGAGCATTCAAGTAAGTAATTTATTTATTGTCATCTTTACTTTTAATCAATCATTGAGAACTACATACTGATTGTCTATGTTTATTGCATGTATATTTTTAGGGGGGGCACATTGGTTTTAGGAGGAATGGACATGGTGGAGTAAATAATTTAGCTCCCTTCAATCCAAATCCAATACTTATGAGTGAAGTATATCAGGTTCAAGCATTAATCCAGTGCTCTTTAGTTTCCTGGAACATTATTATTATTGATTCTAACAAGTATGTTTCTTGTTATTTAGGTTCCATTTTATCCTCAAGTCATGAATCATGGTGTTTCCTATTTTGAATTATTACAGGTACTTGATCTTTATCATCCTCTCATGTTTTGTTAATTAAATATGTTGATATAAATTCATCAATTCTGTCATTTTTTCTTTTTGAAGGCACAACATCATGTGAATGATCCATCGTCGTCGTGAATAACACGTGAATCATAAAGACATGTAGTGATGATTGGTCATTTCAATGCTATTTAGAAGCAGATGATTGTTTTACGAGTGGTGTTGGAATTCGAAAGCGTGTCTTTTGCGGTAATGGTGGGTGTTTAGCAGGGCTGCAGAAACAATATTGAGGTTGGGGTATGCTGAGTTTTTTGCAGTGCCATCTGCTGCATATGTGCATATGGCAGCCTCATTTGTTCTGTTTTGTTGTTGTTTGGTATCTGTGACTAAGTGCCTGCGTTTTTGGCCTTTTAGTTTTCTGTTTTTTGTGACAGCTTTAATGCCTCTGTTTGTGGCAGCTAGGTGTGTGGTTTTCTGCTATATCAGTGACCTTTGTTAGTCTAAAGTTTAAGAATTGGAGTGGTTTAGTGAGTTTACATTCATGCTTCGGTTTAAGCTTGACATGAGTCTACACATTTTTCTAAACAATTACAGAAGTTTTTGTATTTTTTATTTTTTGACAGTGTAACTTGATTGTGGTGTTATTTGGTTAAGTGTGATGAAATGAAAATAGCTTATGTTTGAGATATGTTTGTGTCTGTGGATGATATGTTTTTTTTTTTTGTTATAGATGTGACTACATGGACATATTATGTGCCTGTTATTTTGATAAATGGATGAAATTTCTTTTCTTTGATACAACGCAAATCATCTTAGTGGAAAGTGAGGCATGATGAAAGTAAAGAAAAAAAAAATCAATGGTCAGACAGAATTGATTGACAACGTAAAAATGTTTACAATGCCACTGCATATGAATAGTTAAATTAAGTGAAAGATGAGTAAATGAAACCTCCTACACAATATGCAATAAGCTGCCAATACGCCTACAAGACAAATCAAATCCAGTACCTATATGACCTCATAAAAACTAGTTCTATCTACATGATCAACATGATACTACATTGTATAAACATCAAAAAATAAGACCACTCTAGTTCCAGCCACTCCACAACAGATATGCGGACCCTCGTGAGCAAAATCTCCTTAACCGAGTGAAATATAATTGAACACGCTCCAATCACCAATACATTTACTTGACAACTTTAGGGGGTGGACCAACATGTTCATTCTCCATTGCATGAATTATCTATTGAATTATTTTTGGATACACGGGAAAGTATCGATGAATAGATTCGTCTTTATTTTGTTGTCGTCTTTCAATCTTTCGATTTACTTATCAGTCTCCAATGCCATCACTATGTTTCCCTGTAAATAAATTTGTTGTCAGTCCAACAATAAGCTATGTAGAGTAATTGTGAAGCAAACACTAATTTCATTCCTCGAAAAAAATAGGTAACAAGAAATGTTCATGTAGAGTATCTTTAATTAAATGTGGCCAAAACAGTAACAAATTAAGGAAATTATAGTCATGGAAAAATAAAGCAAGCTAGCAAAAATTATAGTCATGGAAAAATAAAGCAAGTTAACATATGGTGAATTGCTGATACAGGGAAGTTCAAAACACCAAATACATACAAAGCAAACACCCGGAACCGCATAATTCCAAAAGAGAACTGCCCACCTCCCACACTAATCCTGATGCCAATATTATATACTAAGGGGTAAAAAAAAACTAGCTGAAACCAAAACAATAATGGCACTGCTAAATACTCCAACCCCAGCCGAGCATACAATTGCCTCAACGCCAGCTACCAAATCAAAAAATAAGACGCTGACAGTACTAACATCATTACACCAAAGACTTAAAAACAAAGAGTTACATGATAAGATTTCACTATTTAACTAAGCTTAGAAAATAAAATAATTGGTGATAAGTCGATTTATTGTAACCGGTTCTTTTTACTGTGATAGCATCAAAACAAATTTCATGATAGTAACCACATATGCCATTGTTCAACATTAGATAACAGCAAAAGTAACAAGTTCTTTGCCACTGACTCACATCCCTCCTAGTTATTTTGCTTCAACTATTCAGTGTATAATATATTATACTGAGTTACTGACCTTTGATAAAGTGCAACTAGCCTCTCCAAGGAATTCTTGCTCATTCAGTTTTAGTGTCTGCATGAAGTAACATAACATATTCAAACTTTTAGTTTTCAAATATATAAACTTCACCAACACCATCACGACTTTTTATTCCAAACTAGAATACCCTATAGCTAAAGTTTTTTTTTTTGTAAAGAATTAAGCAGGTTATAAGTTAGCCCTGTATTTTACCCCAATCAAATTTATTCCTTCAACTCTTCTCTCAACAACACTCATTTCCTTTTTATAACCACAGCCCAACTTTCATGACAGCAATCCAAGAACAAGGACCCAATGCACTAGCCACCAAATACTATTATTAGACAAAGTGCAATACTGACTCATTAAAATCAAAGCAATTTGTTGATAGAATTTTATCCCTCTACAAAACTCCCTTATCATGCCCCATCACTACATACAAACTCCATCGTTGCTATCAACAAAACACACCCAAAAACATTGCTTAAACACTGTAATTTCAGGAACTTAAAATCACAGTAATTAGTGATTAATCTCACCTCTCCTTAGTTTGAATACATGCAGCTTACAATAACCAAAAATTAACTCAATTAACATAGCAAATCAATATAATTCGAAAGAGAAAATTACCCAGCTTCTATAGAAAATCGACCAAGGAAGCAAAGGAACAACAACAACGAAATTCGGCAATACGAACGGTGACGGCGTCTTAACAATGGAACGGTGATGCACGCAGTGGAGTTGGGTGAAACATGATGAAGGTGTCAATTCAATGGACATTTGGGGAGAAGGATTACAGATTGGTTGTTTTTGATTTGGGAAAGATTTGATTATTTTCTCCACTGATAACAACACGCAGAATTGTCTTTGTGATGTGAGAGAAGAGATAAATTGAATTAAAAGCGGGACCCATGAGATGATGTCATTTACACATCATTCTTGAAACTTTCGGGATGCTTTTTGTCGCGAGACATAGCATTTCCCTTGAGAAAATATGTAAATAATTAATAATGGTGGGGCCTACTTAATGGCAGGGTTCATTATTATTTTTTTGTCTATCTCTCATCAAATGACATTATCCATTTGTTTCAAGTAAATGAAGAAGATCTTTTCCGAGACATGAGAGGTTATGTTTTGAAGATTTGAGTCACCACTATTTATATCTACGTATCAAACTTAATAGTGATGGACATGAGATAATATATTGAAAAAATATAGATCTTACATTAATAAAGATGAAACATAATAGAAATTTTTAAAGGATGACACATCTCATCTTATCAACCGTAAAAATGATTTTGATTGATCGCAAATTTAAAAATCTAATAATATGGTCCAAGTACGCATGGCATTGGTCCAAGTACGCATGGCATTGGTCCATACACATGTTCAATGGCCAAAACCTTAACCCTACTCTGTAAATACTAACTCATGGCATTGGTACAGGTAGAGGTTCAATGACAAAAACCCTAAACCTATTCAATAAATACTAACTCATGACATTGGTCCAACTACACATATATTTTACCCAAAAATACATCACATATTCACGATGCTTATTGACTTGAGCGTTGAAGTGGTTTTGTAGGTATCATCCCTTCTGTTGGAGAAGAAGGCTGTCGACAAAGGTCTACGTTCAAAGGTCATTCACCACCACCATCCAGAGATCTCAGATCCAACATATTATTTTTTTCAAATTAATTTGAGCAATTATATGAACTAAAATTATAACAAATAACAAACTATTTAAATAATCCGTAAACAAACAAACTACTTAAATCCTTTAAAAAAAACTACTTAAATAAAAAATAATGTCACCGTCCATGTATCGCACGGGGTACATGTACAAGTTATCACTAATGGTCCAAATTTTGGTGCACACATTCTTCACTCTAGTATGATAAAAGAGTGTCATTTTCAGTAACATTTAGCACTTTCGTAAAGAAAATAAGACAATGAAATCCATAACTTTTGAACTCTTTTATCGTTATGGCCACAATTGAATATTGATTTTGACAATATCTCCCCTACCTTCTAGGCAGTACACAATACCACTATACCAGTCCATTCAAAGAAAAACAAATCCACCACACACCTTTAATATAAATCATGTGATTAAAATTTTGTAGCCCAACAACCAAATCCCCTTGACCATAGTTCAATTAGTAAGGATATATGCATTATTATATTCATAGATTAGGGTTTGAATCTCAGACATTCTATTTAATTCACATTAAATATGATGAATTCTAACTAATAGACAACTTGACAAAAAAAAATTTGTAACCCTAATAATGAAGTTTTCATGTCTATATCTAATAACGATTTCACCTTTCTTTTTTACAAAAGTTTTGCTTTCTTTCTTACTTTTACATATGTTGCAAGTCATAAAGCAGCGCAACATGTTTTTCTTTTTTTTGTTGTTGAAGAAAGCACAACATGTTATTGGTGATCTATACTGCTCATATCAAATAAGAGTGATGTCTTTCTTTCTCAGTCTTAAACGGTGACGGATGGAGGGGTGGGCAAGCAGTGGCCCTGGCCCCTCCCTCCCACAACTAATAACATACATGTGTATGTAAAAACTATTAATGTTAATTTATTTTGGGTACATCGAGAAAACAACGAAAAAACAAAATGAAAAAGAAAACTAAGCTACAACCTTAAGAGCCGCACTCTAAACGCGTTAGCAAGAAGTAATTTTTTTAAGTTTGGGAGGGGTTTTCCAAACTAGACTAAGAAGAATCGTGATTGACACTATGTTTCACTAAAAAAAATCTCCAACTCGTTTGCTTCTTGAAAGGTGTGGGTCAGATGCACATTTTGAGGAAGATTAAAGAGATCGTTGATATTTTTAATAATAGTTGCATAAACATGCCAAACATTAAGAGAAGCTTAAATTAATTTATGTTCAAATAAAATATCGACCCTAGTTTGAAGTTGGAAAGCAAGCACTCCCTCAAATATAAGTAAAAGATCATAGTTTGAACATATCTAATAATCTCAAATATATCTGTCATACCCCAAATTTTGACCAATTTTAATTTTTTTTATTTTCGTACGCTGTTCGTTTTTTAGCTTTTCGTTCGCGTTATAATTCCCGTAATATCTGTTTTATTCGTTTTGTGATCATATTTATTTGTTTTACGTCGTTTATTTTTTAATGTCACTCGCGTATTAATCTTGTATTTTTATCTGTGTTTTATGCGTATTTTATTTAGCGTAAAGTTTACGTTTTTAAAGTTCATTTTATTCACGTCGTTGATTTATTATTTTATTTAGCGTAGAAAAGCCGCGTACGTCGGTCGTCTCAGACGAATTTTCGGCAGAGAGGTATTTTAAAATACCTCTTTTTTTTTTGGTTCCGAAGGGACATTTTTTTGTTATTATTCAATCAAAATTTTCTTTTCTTTTTTATTTGTTTTAATTTTCGTTTTTATTTTATTTGTATATTTATTTATCTGTTTTTTATTATTCATCCATTAATTAAGTCATTTAGTCCACTTGTCAATTTATCATTGGTTCTGGTCCAACTTTCTCTCCAAGTCTCAGCCAAGGGTATTTTCGTCCATTCCATGTATCAGATACTTAAGGGTTTTTGTCAGAGTTAATCAGGTCAGGCACGGATTTCCACACAAACACCAATTCCCTCATTTTTTCTATTTTTTCAAATCAAACACAGAAAAACTCAAGAACACATCAAGAACATCCATGAACAAAATTTCCAGCAACCTTTTTTTTCATCCAACAACAATAACACATATTTTTTCCGGATCCACACAAACCACAACATACACTTTTCGGATCCACACAAGCCACAACATATATTTTTCGGATTCACCCAAACAATAACTACAACACCAAAATCCAACCTTACAACAATACACAAAACAGATCCGAATCAAAGAAATACAAAAAAGAAGAAAACAGAACCGAAAATAAGAACAACATGCAAAGAACCAAAACGCAAGGCTAAACCGAAACAGAAACACAAGGAACAAGGAAAGGCTACACGGCCGAATACAAAAGAAACGAAGAAGAACAAAGAAGGAAAACAGAAGGCCGAATACAAAAGAAAGGAAGAAGAACCGAAGTGAGAAAGAGTTTTTTAGAGGTATTTTTTTCGTTTTCTTTTTGTTTAGATCTAGGAATATTTGTGTTGTTTTTGTGAAATTTTGTTTTAAAATAGGATAGAGGAGTGAATGAGCTTCGGTTTGATGTTTTTTTTTTTGAGTTTGGAGTAGTTTTGAAACTCCGGCACGGTGGTGCCACCACCGGCCACCGCGCCGGAATTTGAGGGCTGGCCGGAGAAGAAGGGGCCAAGGGTGGCGCTGAATTGTTGTGGTAGAGAGAAGGGAGAGGACTTGTGAATTTTAGAGAGAGGTTTTGTGTTAAGAATGAGTGAAAAAGCCATGCAAAAACCTTTTATACTCTCAAAACTGGGTGGTTTACCCACAACCCATGACCCGAACCATTACCCAGTACCCGCCCCAGTTCTTGTGTTTTTCTTTTGGCCCAATTCTTGCTACTGTTTCGCTATTTACACCCCAATAATGCTGTCTGCACCCCCTCCCTATACATATAGTATTTTTCTTTTAAATTCATGCATTTTTTTTATTTCATACAATGTTAGAGCCATGTTTCATGCATCTTTATATTAGTGTTTTTTCACATTAATGTCATGCATTTTTTTATTTGGTCTCTCATATTTTAGTTCATTTTAGGCTTTAAAATTTCATACTATTCTATTTTGTCTAATGTTTTAATTATCATGCATTTATTATCTTTTAGTTTATTTAATAGTTTAATTCCCATCTCATGCATTTCGTTTAGTTCGCATTTTAAATATCATGCATTGTATAGTTTACTTATTAATTTAATTTCAAACTCATGCATTTTTCTAACTAATACTTTCTTTTCGAAAACTTGCGTTTCATACTTTTTAAATATACTTAATGTCATACATTTTATTTGGTAGTTATTCTAGTATGTGATGTTCTTTTTTATGCTTAATATTTCGGTATATTGCGTTTTGCATTATCTCTAGTATAATCTCATGCATCTTTTTAACTTTTGTTATGTATTTATTTTTATCCTACTTAGTGTGTATAACTAGGGAAAGGATGTAATTTATTTTTACGCATTTTTTCTTTTGAGACCATAGAATGTATTTAGGGTATGTAATATGTAACCGGCACACGCACTGACACACGCACCGACACTCCACTTTATTTATCGCTTTACGCTTATTTATTTTTCCGCCGTTACGCGATTTCATCGTTAGTTTAGAAAAATATTTTCCTCAAAAATCAAAAAAATCAAATTCAAATTTCTTTAAAGCAAACCTTGGTTTGTAATCCAAGTGTTTTTCTTTTTATTTTCCTTAATCAAATGTTAATCAATTTAATATCCACATTAGACATGGATTTCTTGCAATTAAAATCAACCAACTTCATCGTATTTTCTTCTCATGCCTTGAGGCCTCTTATCTCTTCTTAAAATCCTTTTTTTCAAAAAAATGTTAAAATCAATTCAACCCATCAAAAAGTTCTTTAGCCGAACTACTTGATTTTGATCCCGATTTATTTGGGTAAGTAGGCAAAGGGTTTCGACCCTTCCAAATCAATAAAAATAACCAAAAACATGCTTCCTCTTTCTCCTTTCTTTCACTTTAACTCTTAAACTCTTTTAATAAGTAAAATCAATTTAGCGCAAGATTAGAGAATAGGTAGAAGGTTCCTATGGGATACCATAGTCGGTTCGGGTGCCTAACACCTTCCCCAATCGAAACCAACCTCCGAATCCAAGGTCTTATAAGGGTTTTTTACTCACTTTTTCCCTTCCCGCGAATAAAAGTTGAGAGTTCAATGATTAAAGGTTCAAATCTGATCAATGATTTTGATACCCGAAAATCACGAGCACAATATCCATTCAAAAAATTCTCTTTTTTTGACAGACCATTCAAAAAAATCTCAAAGATAACTACATTAAACAACTTTCACTCTATTTAATAATGCTTTCCCAATTACTCTTTTATTTTCGTAAATTAGGTTTCCGGGGACACTTTTGATAATGCACGGTTTTTTTAATCAAGTATTTTGGTTTATAAAATCAAATGGTATAATAAACACCCATACGGATGGCTCTAATGGTGTTAGTTTGAGATTGAAGATTGTGCTCATTTCTAGATTTTGGGTTCAAATTCTTTAAACGTCAACAACTTATACAATGAGATACTACATATATGAATTGCTCTGACTTCAACTTTGTTGGAACAAAACATGTTTAACATTACCCTTTGAGGTTTGATGATAATAAGGTATTAAAAATTATCAATTGGATATGCTAAGATTTGTTCAAGTGTGCAGGACCATAGACAAAAATTTAAGTGTCTCCAACAAAAGCATAGGTTCTGAAAGAACAAATGAGAGCAATGGAATCTACAAAAAGAAAGCTTGTGTTACAAGAAAAACATCTGAAGAAGAGAGGTTCTGAAGACAAGAGGTTCTGAAGATCATCAGAAGTTGTTTATCAGAAGTTGACTTCATCATCAGAAGCTGATAGCATGGAAGCTTCAGAATTAGTTAAAGCTGTCATTTTTCATATATATCATTGCAGAAGGAATAGAAGCCTGGAGCAACAGTTATTTCAGAGGAATTTGAAGGCATTGGATGTTTATTCCTTGAAGAGCGCTAGAAAAGAACAATAGTACAATTGTACAACCACCTTCTCCACTACTCTGTTTTGTGTCTGCAATAGTACAAGAACAATAGTTGTGACTACGCTAGTGATTCACCAAACAAGGAAATGATTTGAAATTGTTCCCGCATAGGACTATAACCAAATCAAGCAACAAATTATTGTTGATTATCAAGCCACAACAACGATTCTTTTTGATGTGCTGACAATCAACAACGTCTCTTTCACACCTCTATATAAATGAGTGAAGACTTGAAGATTTATGAGAGACTCGCACAATTTTACAAGAGGCAAATCTCTGCAGAAACTGTTCCACATCAAAGTTCACTTGGAATTTCTTAACAACTTTCATATCTTGGAAATTCTAGGTTTTAAGAGTCTTATCTGATTTGTATTTGTGAGCACCACTGATTGTATATCAAGTGTTCAACCTCAAACATTTTTCTTTGTAGTTTTGTTTGAATAGAAGTCTCTTGCAGTTGTACTTGAGCATATGAAGACTCTTGATTTTGTTCTTGAGCATAGGAAAGCTCTTGCAGTTGTGCTTGAGTAGTTTGAAGTCTCTTATTTTAGTGTTTGAGCAAGTGTAATCAGATATTGATTTTAGTGAACTCTCCTTGAAAGTGCAAAGGGAACTTGACTACTTCCGGTTTGTGTAAGGAACATGTATAATTGTTTGGTGTCTTTCTTCTTTCTCTCTCTTTACTTATCCGCTACATTTAGACTCTGAACATTACTTCAGAAGTTGAACTCTATCATGTAAAAACAATTCAACCCCCCTCTTATGTTTTTCCCACCTTCAAACTTAACCTTTTCTAATAGAGATCGATCATCAAATTAGTTGATCATTAGACTTGACACCATTAAAAAAAAATACAATCCTCTTAAAAAGCTGGTCAATGAGTAGATTAGCTCCAAATTCATGGTGGCCAAAGCACTTTCACGTTCTTTAGTGCGCTAATATGCATCTAACCGGTCCATATAGAAGGTGGTGGAAAGCACAACCTACCAAATGTTTTAACTTAAAATGAAAGAAAAATTCATATTTTTTTGCAAGAAACTATATAATAGTAGTGATCTACTTTTAAATAGTCAATGTAATTGTAATGATGTATTTTAAAATAGTCAACCCATATAGATTACGCACTACGCACAAAACAGATTACACAAGGAGACTCCTTCAGAAAAGAAATAAAAAGATTACACAAGGAGATTGCTGTCTGTGCCCTACTTGCTCAAAGACCACCAAAATTTCAAATTTTTTTATTTTTTATTTTTTATAAATCGATCATAATTTACAAATAGGATTGGAAGATATATTTTGATTGTTAGATAACAGAAGATACGCTCCCATCTGTTTTAGAATTACTAATATGGAACCGTGTCAAGCACCGGTTAAAGTTACGTCTATAATTCTTTTTTTACGTATTCAATAAGTATTGAAATTTGTAATATATTCTTTTTGATACTTTTTTTTTTGGAAATCTTTGATACTAATTACGGTAGAAACTCTTTAAATTAATACTCGGTAAATTAATAAACTCTCTAAAATAATAAATTTGTCCGGTCCCGACTTAGGCCAATGTAAAAAATTGAAAAACTCAATAAAATAATAAGATAATAATTTTTCGAGAGATCCATTTATAATTTTCGGTCCCAAGAAAATCATAAATTAATAATTCATAGAAACTGAAAAAAATATATTACACTCTATTGAAATATGATTCAATAGTTGTCTGTTTACCAATGCATATGAACACAATAGTTACTAATTTACGTTGAGTCCCAAGGTTCGCTACAACAAAATTCTGAGAGGCACTAGTTTGCCTTTTTGTTTGGTATGTACAATATAATTACTTAAAAACTCTTTAAATTAATAATTATTAATTTATCGATAAATTAATAACTCTCTAAATTAATAAATTTCTCTGATCCTGACATTATTAATTTATAGAGTTTTAACTGTAGTTTATTTAAGATTAATAAATATTTGAAAAACTATGTCTATTGATTTTTAAGTACTAAATATAAGAGAAAGTTTTTTTTGGTAGATAGACAAAACAATAACAACCATTAAAAACTCACATACATAAATGGTTGAGTGGGAATTTGAACCCCGACTACAACATCAAATCTAAATTTTTTGACATTTTAGCATTTGTTAGCTGATCTAGAATTTATGGACAAATATAAGAAAAATATATATCAACAAAAATTAATGTATATAATCACTACTACAGAACGATGTTTTTACCTCAGTTGAAAATAAGTTTTCACATCGGTGACAACCGATGTAAGGTGGCATGTGGTAGGTCCACATCCTTTCACATCGAATTTCGACTGTTGGGAAATCTTGTGTAAGAAAAATGCATTTTGTCTAAGATCTTAGACTACATGGTGGTGTAAGAGCTCATGCCACATATTTTAACAAATGAAAAAATATAATATCTTTTTTATATATAACTATCATATTGGCTTCAATAACAAGCCCATTTAACTCCAGAAGCTGTTGAAAATTGCTATTTACACTTTACATAAGGCTAAGAAACACCATTGAATTAAAAATTTAACCTCAATTTTCTTCGACAGTTAACTACCGTCAGTTAAAATCCATCGGCAGATAACTGCTGATGATGTTATTTTAATAGTTTTATGGTGTTTCTTAAAACCTTTAACGTAGGAACGAACATTATTCGAAGTTGTTTGGCTTGAGGAAGAGCCTGTTGCTATCAAACACCCATTTTACCTTGACAAATTCTTCTAATATTAGTCTTCTATTTTCAAAAAATAAAAAATCATATTGGCTTCCATGATACTCCAAATGTTGTAATTATGTACGTGGTGTATGTGTCTTGAATCGGATGGTGTTGTAATTATGTCACCAATCCAAATGTTTTTTTCTCTTTTTTATTTCAAGGGAAGTGAATGCAAAATTGTTGTTTGTTATCGTCGATAAGGTTAAATTGGCTAATTTTTATAGATCGACTAAATTTTAACTCGGTTGAAATCAACTCATATAATTTCTTGGCATCTAAGAAACATATGTGGTAACCATATAGCATATATAAATAAAATACACGTATTTGTATTAGTTTTTTCCATTTATAATTTTACCTTTTATTTAAAGTATTTTATTTACTATTTATCCTTTTATAATCTTATTTAAATTATACCTAAAAAAAATTACTTAAATTATTAATTAAAAATAGTTGAATACTATTAAAATAAGAACCACCTCACTGTAATATAAACAATATTTTATTAGATAAAATATTGTATAGATTACCCCGTAGTTAGAATATTGATAGTTTGTCCTCGTGAGCTTAGCTCAGCTGGTAAGAACAATGCATAATATATGCAAGGTCCAGGGTTCAAACCCTGACCACCACCAAAAAAAGAATATTGATAGTTTTTATCATAAAGGTATAAATGTTTTTTTTGGGAAGTATAAATATGTTATTAGATAAAATATTTATCTTTGTATAATATATTTTCAGTCATATTTATAATATCCCTTCTCAAATTATTCAAACTTTACCAGATTCTATGAGCATTTACATTGAGAACCATTAGTGGAAAATTCCTCAGGGGTTGAATCATGCCTATCCTAATATGAGGAACCTTACAACACAAGTTATCATTCCCACTCATAGCAGATCAGACAAGCTGGTTTGGCAACATACAAATAATGGCAAGTTAACTCTTAAAGATAACTTTACATCTATCATTTCCAATACCTCCTTCTCAGGTAACTTTACATATGCATATGCTCATTGCAACATCACTGATTTTGTGTTCCTCAAAAAGTTTAATGTTGCAATACACCCTTCTAAAGCTCCTCAGATTCTAGAAGTTTTATGGCATCCTCCTCCTATCCATTGGGTTAAGTGTAATACAGATGGCTCATCGAATATGCAGTCTTCTTCTTGTTATGGCATTTTTAGAAGCAAGGATGCAGTTTTCTCTTTTGTTTTGCTGAGAGCATGACAAGAAAATGCTTATTTTTCTGAATTGTTGTTTACACTGATTTTTGGTAATGTAAACTTCATTATCCATCGATGCTTTATGGCTGGATAAATGTCTTTTTAAAGTGTTTGTTCAAGTCTCGCGATTTATGATATCATTTTATGCATTCTTTAAGAACAAAAATATTGTTCTTATTAATGTTAGAATTACATTCAACATCTTTTAATAACAAGTTGTCTCACGACAACATAATAGAAAATACTCAAGTGAGCATATTCAAAAGGAAGGAAAGTAAAGAAAAATAAAAAGAAATGCAAATTGCAAAAGAAAAGGGAAAATAAAGCAAGAACAAAGTAATGTTAAATTGCAGTAAATGTAAAGGGTGATTGAAATCCATCTCTATCTGCCCCTGAACCCATTTGCCAATGGGACGGGGGTGTTACAAGGCTTTTAGAAAATAGGATTCAACCCTTTGTTCTTATTTATATATATATATATATATATATATATATATATATATATAAAATTAAAAGTATAAATAACTTCCTAAGACACTAGAAAATAACTTCAATGCACTTCAACCTTATTTGTTGCCATGCTCCACTTTGCCTTATTGCACTCCAATTATAACTTCAGATTATTTCTTCTTATCTTTGGTCGAAAACCATATGCATGCAACACATTAAAACACTTGGTCAAAAATGCAATATGTCGAAGTATGTATGCTCTTGGTCGAAATCTCTTTGCACTTTGCATCATGTCGAAATAACTCATCTAACTTGCCGAAAATATAATCATGATTTCGACCAAATATTTTATTTTTGGAATTAACAATTGCCTGGTGTTTTGGGGGCTATAGAGTTGGCCAAGCAATTCAATTGGCGGAACTTATGGCTTGAATATGACGTTAATGCCTTTAAAAACAAATTCCATGTGCCTTGGAATAGAGTTGTCAAAACGGGCTACCCGGCCCGTTTCGGCCCAGCCCGGTCGAACTGCGGAATTTTTAGGGCCGGGATATAAAGCCCGGTTTAAATATGGGCTGAAATAATAGAGCCCGAGCCCGGCCCTATACGGGCTAACGGGCCAGCCCGTATGCACTGTTTAAAAAAAAATCTTTTAATGATCCTAATTAATTCCTAACAGAATTTGCACAAGCTAAAAAAAACATAATCAAATTACATAGCTATATACACATAATTACACAGTTTGTAGCATATTCACAGAGCTATATAATGTAATGAAACTCAATCGTACGAAAAAAAACATAGATAAAAAAGAACAGATGAAGAAATTCATCATATTATGATAAGTAGTGTTGTTCAAAGCTCCTTTGGCTCTTCGCATTCAAGCATTTTAAAAAGCATGTTCAATAGAGCACCATATCAAATAATTCAAATGAATAAGCAAACAACAAATTAATCAAAGGTTGTTATAGAATAAATCCATGAGCAGTTCAAACAAAGAAGAAGAAGAAAATAACATTGGAATGTTTTTGTTTATCATGTTGGTCTTAGTTACGGTGTTAGATTTTTAGACTCAACACCAAACTAAACCTAACTTGTAATTTTTTCCCGGGCTGTCGGGCTGCCCGTGGCCCGAACGGGCTAGCCCGAACATGTGACGGGCTTTTTTCGGGCCGGGCTAAAAAGTCCGGAATTTATTCGGGCTGCATTTTTTCGGCCCAAGCCCTACGTTTTGTTCGGGCTTTCGGCCCGGCCTATTCAGCCCGGCCCGTTTTGACAGCTCTACCTTGGAAGCTAAGGAACAAATGGGAAAACTGCACTCTTATAACTAGCTCTATTAATTTTATAGTCTCTCATATTTTTAGGGAGGGCAATGAATGTACATACATTCTTGCTAATATAGGTTTATCTTCCAATTTTTTGAAAGTTTGACTTGATCTTCCTGATTGTATTAGAGGCCTTTTTGTCAGAAACAAATTAGGCATGCCTAATTTTAGGTTCGTTAATTAATATGGAGGTTTTGGTTTGGACTTTTTTTTTACATTTTCTTATCTTTTATATATTTGCTAAGTCACCTCTTTTTTACAAAAGAAAATAAAAAATAAAAGTTATGTGTAACTTAAGTAAATACGAATATATTCTCGTTTAATTTGAAGTACAATAATGTCCCATATATTCCCACCATAAATGTTACCCCACTATATAATCTCTTTGTCCTTGATCAGTGAGATGAAGGTGGGTTTGATTTGAAAATTTATGATTATACTTTCTTAGCACATGATTTCTGATCGAATGTACTAATATGCCTTCTCTCATGTGATTGATTTCTTAAATGTGCTAGTACCAAAAAGTGTAACGTTGTTCCTTAAAAAAAAAAGTGTCATGTTTGTTTGAAGATTAATATATAGTAGAAGTTTATAAATAGGGAACGTCTACGGTACACCGCAAATTCAGATGTACAGGTACTTCAACTTCAAAAATCTTTAAATTAATTATTATTTTAATGGAATAAAGAGCTATTTGTTGATATTTATATTTTAGGAAATGTCATCTCATAAGAAAAAGTATCATTTTATTGTTTATAAAAGTCATACTAATTTTTTTAAATTTTATTATAAAAATGAATTAAAATTCTCTATTATGAGTATTAAAAATTCAGAAAAATTAAATTTTATTTCGTTGACGTTTTTGATAAATAAGATTTAATTATAGGTGATAGAAAACAATTTTTCTCTTCAAAAAATAACACATTTAACTATTAATTTATTGATTTGGTGTACCAATACACTTAAATTTTTAGGTGTACCATAGAATTTGCCTTATAAATATTGCTTCCGAATTAGTTCATTGAGACGTCATTAAAGAGTAGACAGTCTATGTCTACAATCTTGAAAGTAAAAGTGAATAATAGTTCTCAATAAAATACTGAATAGTAGACCATCATGTCAAAATGTTGACGCTACAACCTTTTAGCTACAATTTTAGGTCGATAAACAACCAGAAATAGCTTTAAGTTTTATTTTTAAATTTTGAGGGAAAATAATCTTTATATTTTTTGATATAATCTATTTTTTTTTTAAATTGAAACAAACACATGTATGTGTCCAAAAATGGGTGGTAGACTTAAAGATAAAAATAACTAAACTTTTGACTTGTACGACACATGAGTTTCATCGACTAAAATGAAGATCAATAAGTGATATTTGATTTGATATGCACGAGCCTACCAATAAACACATATGATATTATTAGAGATACAATATTTCGATAAAACTCGTCTTAAAAATTATTTTACAAGGGTTTAGTGCGCAATTTATACTTATGTATATTAGCAGTAAATCAATAAATATTGAATAAGTGTTTTTAGAAAAAATTATATGCACTATATGAATAGTTGAAATTAAGAATTATCAGAATAAAAATTCTTCTAAAGATATGATGTCAACCTATAGTGTCATACATTTCAAGATTCTTCTCTATAGACTATATTTAAAGTTATGTTAATATCTTCACCATCTTCATCTGTTAGTAATAATTTCAACTCATCTCTACTGTAACTCTTGAAATTGCAACATACAACTACCCATGCAAGAAAACTGATGTTTGGAAGATATATTCCCACCATTTGCTTAAGCAAGTGTCCTGACTTATTAATAGTCGTTGCAAATGAAACAACTAAAGGAAATTGTTTTTCCTCAAACTTAAAAGAAATTATGGAATTAAGCGTTAAAGATAGTCTAGGTATGAAAATCTTATCACCAATATTACTTCTTTACATCATCACACTTCCTTTAACGTCATATATAACTATTTTTTGTAATAATTAGTCGAGTTTCATTATGAAACATCCTTAACACTCCAACTTGAGTCTCAAAGCTTTGAGATCGTCTTGAGAGCTAAAAGAACGCACAAAAATCAACAATGGCAAGTAAACTAAAAAATTAATGCAATATGATACTCATAAGTTTCCACAATTAAACTCTTGAACCATTTTAGAGGCACACAACTAAATATTTAGCAATGGGGGAAGACTTATGCCTTACTAACAAACCCAAAAAGAAAAGCAATTTGGTGTAAGTGCGTGTATCGGTTAGAAGAGATTGTAAAAAAAATACAATTAAGAGTGAAGACTTCGTTGAAAAAAGAGATATAAGTTCATCATAGTGAAAAAAGATTCAACCAACAAATTTCAAGGAACCTCAAATCAGAAAAAGCAAAAGACCCAAAATGAAATTCTAGCCTCAATTACCCATAACATCAACATCGCAAAGAATACAATAAACCATAAAGTCGAGAGTGGGAAAGCACAACAAAGTACAAACCTCTTTTTATCAACTAAAAAAATGTTTTGGAATGTATTGATGGGGTAGTAGTGGTTTCACTCTAATTATTTTTTACGTTTTGGAATTGAAACATCAATGACCATCAGCAATCATCTCAAATAAATGCATTGTCAAAAATAGACGTGGGATAAGAGTGGAGGACAAAATTGGAATGAAGTAACTAAAAAGAATGGTAAAATAGACATTTTATTCAAATAGGGTTTGGATTAAGGTTTGCACTAAGGGTTGCACATTATTTTCCAATTTATAATAATAGATAGATGGATACATAGATAGACAGATAGATAGATAGATAGATACTCGTTATCATGTTCCTAATACGGATGCTAGATAGGGCTGACAATGAACCGAGCCAATTCGACAATAGTTCGGAACTCGATTCGACAATTAACTCGTTGAACTTGGTTCATGAACCAAACGAGCTGAACTTGAGCTGAAAATTAAGTTCGTTAAATAAATGAGCTGAACATGAGCTTTATATAATTCGACTCGGTATATATATATATATATATATATATATATATATATATATATGTGTGTGTGTGTGTGTGTATAAAATACAACACATGTAATTTATTACAAACTTCCTATGATATTTATGTACTTGTTATACAACACATGTAATTTATTACAAACTTTCTATGATATTTATGTACTTGAGGAATTATTTCTTTCTTTTTTTTATCAAAGAGAGGGGGAGGAGTTATTTTTAATTTAATTAACAATTTAATAAAAGAGAGAAAGAATATCACCCAAAAAAAAAAAGAGCGAAAGAAGCAAATAACACACTTGTGTAAGATTTTTACTAGACATATGTGTTAAACTTTGTCCCACATCGGGGAGTTTAATAACAGCATAGAGGAAGATTAGTTATAAAAGAGAAGTGCATCAGTATGGCCTGCGCTACAGTTCTTTTGATTTTAAAGTACTACTACCTTTTTCCTTAGTAGTCTTAAGACAAACAAGGTTTATAGGTGTTTTTTAGTTCATTTTTTGTATACTTTTTTAGATAAATTAAAAGGTTAGAATATAAATTTTTAACAAAAACAAAAAAAAAAACTTTTAAATTATATTACTCGAGCAACGAGTTGAACCTAACGAGCCGAATCGAACTGTTTGTGAACTTTAAACGAGTCGAACTCGAGCTGAAAAAAGAGTTCGTGTCGAACTCGAGTCGAGTCGAGCTCAGACAGGTTCAATTCGACTCGACTCATTTCCAGCCCTAATGCCAGAGTAAATAACATGGTTTCAACAACAAAAAATTATAAGCAAAGAGGTAGGTAAGACATCAAGATGAGACCACAACATCTCAACTAGGTTGGCACCCTGCATAATCATCCATCGTCTACCTCCTACTCCTTATATATTATTAAAAAAAGGGGGAAAATATATACGGGGGGGGGGGGAGACCAACCCTCAAAAGAACATGAAAACAACAAACACAACCTAGACCGATGTCGTCCATGAAAAAGTCATGCGCCAAATTTGTAGGTAAAGAGTCCAACCAAACCGTGTCAACAACATAATGACCATAATTTGCAAGTTTGTCCGCACAACATTTTCCCTCACGAAAAATATGGGAACAAATCGAAGTGATTCCCAAAAAGGAACAATTATGCCACCGATTACGTAACAACAACGGAATAATAGAAGATTCGTGAAAGGCACGAACCGCTGTTGTTGAATCACTTTCTAGCCAAATGCGCATCCAACCATGATATGCCGCAACCTCCATAGTCACAATCAGCCCCATAACCTTTGCCTTGTAAATCGACACCTCACCAAGGTTAACCGCAAACCCGTCCAAAAAAGTACCAAGATGATTCCGAAAGATGCCTCCACAAGAGGCCGAAGAACCCACCAAAGATTCATCTGTATTAGCCTTGAACCAATTGCAAGTAGGAGGCTTCCAAAAAACCAGAGTTATCTCCTTGTAATGATGAAAGCTAAGCGCCACAAGGAAATTGTCCAACAATATAGAATCAACAGGCCCAAAAAAACAGCTACCTTTGGAAATATTACCACTCAAGGCGACCGAAGAAGCAATCTTGGATTTAGCAGCGTGAAGCGAGACCTTTTCACAACTAAAACGAAAATAATTGCATACCATCCAAATTGTGTGAACCATATGAATAATTGCAGCAACACGCATCACAAACCTGTGAGCTACAACGAGCCGGAATACAATGCAACAAAGAGGCTATGGAAGATATATCAATAATACAGTTCATTTTCAACATTTTCATTTTGAAAATGATTTTTCATGATATAGTTTAAAGTACTTTTATAATGTAACATATATATGCTCCCTAAAGCTAGTTATGATCATCTCAGATCTTCTTGCTCCACCCTTAAGATTTTAAAGATTAGATCAATGATTTGAGAGAACAATTCACTCACAAAAATCAATGTTATGCTCATTAAAAGAAAATATTATATCAATTATCATAATGTTAATATGATAGTTGCATTTATTTTTAAAAGATAGTAGTGTGCTTTTGTTAGCAATGGACATGACATAACAACAATGAACTTATTAAAATCTTTATGAGAAATAATGTTTGTAGAACTATTTTTTGACAATTTTATGACAATTCTCACTTTCATACTCATGTCATTTTTTCTCTCTGTTCATTTGATTTTTGTATCAATATTTATTTTTATTTTTTTTATAAATTTATGATTGTCTCATAAATCAGGTAAATGGTTGATCAAACAAGACAACTCAATCTTTAGAGTCCACGTTGCCCCGCCAATCAAAAGTTATATCTTTCATATATCTTTTGCCCAACTAGCACTAGACACATATTCTCTCAAAAAAACCACTAGACACAAAAATATGTCAATTTCAGCTTTATTAAAAACAGCTGTTAGTCAAAAAGAGGTATTTCTTGATTGAATTATATGATGGAACTATATGAGGCACCCAGTTGATGGCACTCTTTGATCAATGTATATAAGGCTTAGAATCAATAGCGATAAGCTGATTTCATGACAAGCGATAAGCTGATTTCATGACAAGCGATTTGGTGATAGATGTAAATAATGGATGGAATATTGTTGTGAACTTTTATATTGTCTCGTGTATTTATCTTAAAAAGTTAAGGGTTTGCTCTAATGGTAAAAAAACATGTCTTAGGTTTAAATGTTTCAGGTTGGAGTCTTCTTAGTGTTCTTAGAGGGTGAGAAACATAAATCTCTTTATAGCTATTCTTTGGACTTTAAAGTCTTCCTTACTTGTAACAACAAAAAAAAGTCTTCCCTACTTTAAATTGAAACATTATCCCTTCTTTATAAAAAAAATATACTTGTCTAAGTCTTGTGATCACCGATTTTTTTTAGAAATTGAAGTTGATATCTTAAGGCTTATGACAGTCACGCACACTTACAACATCAAATGCACTCAACGTCAACCACTTGTGCAAGACCTCAATGTTTAACATAACCAAATTAAGTTATACTTCATTTGATTCTTATTATAAGAAGATTTTGAAGAAAAACATTTTATCATATACTTATAAGAAAATGTCACAATATTTAAGGTATAGTTATTGCTTACAAGATTTTTTACCCTTCTTTTAATGTTTTTTTTTTATATTAGTGAAAATCTTAAGGATGAATATATCTGGAAAAATATTCTAAATGTTACAATAATTAATGACTGTATTGGTTTTGATGTTTTTTATTATTTTTTTATAATAAAAACCGGAGGGAGTGATATTTATTTTCATTCTCTAAAATAAATTTTTGACTTTTTTAAAAAGAAAAATAAAATATTGACTTAAGATGTCAATAATTGTATTAAAACATAAAGTTCGATTCAATTAGCAAAATGTTCTTGATAAATCATTTTCAAATCTTGTTTTTGATCAAAATAACCTCGTAGGATTCATCGAGTATGATTGTACCAAATCTAAAGAAAATGGCATATACAAATGAAATTATGTAGTCAGGGGTGGCTTTGAGGGCGGGCTTGAGGATCGGCAGCCTAGAGCATCATTATTTTAGGGGCACCAAAATTATTATTTTTACTTAGTAGTTAGTAATATATATATATATATATATATATATATATATATAATTCGCTTTGATTAATTCTATTTAAAAATATTTTTAGATAACTTTGATTATAACTGAATATTTTGCAACAAAATATACAAGAAGAAAAATATTTGAATAATTAAATAGGCACAATTTATTGTTTCGTTCAGGGCCACAAAATTTTTAGAGTCGGCTCTGTATGTAGTCCATAAATAAGTCAACAGAAATACATGTAACCAGACGTGGAGAGGATTATAAATTAAATAGTAAACATTAAGAATTAAAAAAATTAAAAACTTAAAACTCCTTAATTGTCTTTCAGTGAAAAACACCAGTCTGGAGAGGATAAGATTCTTTTTTCTTCCTTTTTGTTTTGCTTTATGCTCTATCCACTTTCAATGATAACCCTGCTTGATGGTTGCTTCACTAAAAAAAAAATCTCTTATTGTCGGTCAAAGATGACTATAAAAGCTGTTTAATAAACATCTTAATTTTGTTTTTGATTAGACCGTAATCTTTGATCGACTGTGTTTTTTGTGTAATTTCTAATTGATTATTTTCGGCCAAAGAATATTTTTTGAAATGATTATTGAACAATCATCGATAACTAATAGGAAGAGACGGTGGACCGAAACCACTAAGCAAACAACAACAACAGATAACGAAAGGCTCAAAACCGACAACGAATACACTCCTTACAAAAGATATTGGAAGAACTTTTTCCCACCCATAAAGACATTCCATGTAGGGAGTATTTGACATTTTGACTCCACAAAAAACAATGTAGGGAGTATTTGAAAAGAAAATGCAAATTTGTGTCGTTTAAAATTACGTTGAGACAGAATATATCACCCCTAAATAAGCCAAACAAAAACGAAAATTTCTTGAAAAAGTAAAATAAAATTGGTTTTTGTTTAGCCTATTAGAGGGGTAAATCAAAAAAAAAAAAAAATACAAAGGGATGAATAAAAAAAAAATATATTTTAGAGAGAGAAAACCAAAAATGCCTTATACTACGTGAGGTAAACATCTATTAATCCTAAAAAATACATTTATTTATTTTGTTATTAGTATAATAGATTGTATTAGTCTATTATCTATTAGTTTTTATAATGTTTAATATTAATGTAAAAAACTTTTGTGATATTTCATATGTTTTATATATATATATATATATATTTTGATGTTAGTAATCTTTTTTTCTTGTTGAGACCATTGATGTTATTTATCTTGTAATATCTTATCTAACCTAATATAAATATCTTATTATCCGTTGGTAAAAATCAAATTACTTGATCTAATCCAAAATAGGGCTGGACAGCGGACGGTTCCGGGCGGGTTTCGGGTTCAAAATTCGGAACCGTCCAAACCGTCGGATGGAAATTAACAGTTCGCTGCCGACCGTTTAAAGGTTTTGGTTACGGCGGTGTCGGGTTGCACGGTCTACGGATAAAGCGGTCGGGTTGAATCGGTTCTGAACTATCAGAGGTTGAAAAATTTAGTGTAGAAAAATTCCAGATCATAACAAAAAAATAATTCAGAAAAACTAATAAACACCATTGATGACAAAGGGAGGAGGAAGATTATGTCAAAGTTGTGTTGGGATACAATTATTTTGATTCAAATTTGTAGATCTATAGTTAAACTAACAGATCTAGTAATAGAGAAGTAAGAAGAAGAAGAGATCTAGTAATAGAGAAGTAAGAAGAAGAAGTTATCATGAAGATGAAGGTTAAGAGATGTTCGTGGATGAACAAGAACATTGATGAAAGAGAGAAAGATATGTACAGTACAAACTACAAAGACATCTGATAATAAAGAATAAAATGAAAAGATAAAAGAAATACAAGATGAAATAAAACGAAATGGGAAAGGGAGCACGTGATTTTCAAGGTACAGAGATGAGTTGAATTTAGAGTTTCTATGCAATAAAAAATGAGGTAACGTGTATAAAGTAGAGTGAGAAGATTAGGAAAGATAAAAATTAATTGCTATTAATAGTAAATAAATCAGCTAGTAAAACAATACTGCTACTGAACGGACGGGTTCGGATATTTAACGGGCTGAATTTTCAAAGCCGAACTCGACCGGACTTATCCAGTCTAAACTGAACCAGCAAACCCGAAAAACCGCCAAACCCGGTTCACCCCCGCCCGTTTGTCTTTTTCTGCTTGCGAGCCGGTCGGTTTTGGACGGGTCGGCCCAATCTGTCCGGCCCTAATCCAAACCACACTTAATTGAGTCATATTGGGCTCCGTAAACTTTTAATTCAAAATCAATTTCTATGTCACCTCAGGACCGTACACTATCTCCATGGAGAATTGCTTTTATGACGTGTGAAGTTTCCTAAAAACACATTAAAATACCATTTTCTAAAAACTCCATCGAGCGGTAGTTAACTACACTACCGGTCATATTAATGAGAGAGAAATACGAGAATTGTTTTTCTGACATGTGAAGTTTCTTAAAAGCACATTGAAAATATTATTTCCTAAAAACTCCATCGAACCGGTCATATTGATGAAAGAGAAAAGTATCTCCAATTCACTTTCTTCATTCTTGTGGGTTTTCTTCCTCACGCTTGATGTTGTTGCTCTCATGAGTTTTTTAGAGAACAAGAATGGATTTCAATCACACAAAACAAAATACAAATAAGTTGAATCAATCTTTGCCTTTAGCTAAATCATTTTTTTCTTTCTGTTTTTCTTCCGGTGGCATTTCACAACCAAAAATGGTGAATTGGTTTTTTGGGTGTTATGCTTTTCTGTCCAAAATTAATATTTTAAGAACATAAATCAATCGTAATAAAATCCAATTGTTAATTCTTCCATGGCAGGTGGAATTGTGATTCAGCTCCTCAACAAATTTTCCTCTTTCGATGGCTTTCAAACAAAAATTGTGATTATGTTTTTTAGTCAATCACCCGTCCTTACTTGATTGATTGTCTCAATTTGGTCTCTTAACTATAATTTGTTTCAATTTGGTCCCCTATGTTTTGTTTTGTTACTAGTTTTAGTCATTTCTGTTAGTTTCTCTCAAAAAAAAATGTTAACTTATATATCAATTTAGTCCATATATTTTGTTCCGTTACTAGTTTTAGTTCTTTCTGTTAACTTTTTTTTTTTAGAGAAACTAACAGAAATAACTAAAACTAGTAACAGAACAAAACACAGAAGACCAAATTAGTACAAATTATAGTTAAGGGACCAAATTGAGACAATCAATTAATTTAAGGGACCGGATGATTAAATAAACCAATAAAAAAACAATAATTCCATTTTCTATCAGAGAAAGAGATGATAAGATGAAGAAATCATCCCACAACAACTACACGAGGATGAAGAAAGAAATTTGACTCACATGTGTTTCTCTTTCCTATGACATCACTTTGACTCACATGTGTTTCTCTTTCCTATGACGCCACTTTCTTTTTTTAAGTTGTATATTATGAACGGTAGTTAACTACAGCCGGGCCGGAAAATTGAACGGTAATTAACTACCATTGAATGTAAAATGGTATTTTCTTAGTGTTTTTAGGAAACTTCACATGTTAAAAAAGCAATTCTCATCTCCATCAATGCTGGCAACAAAATCCTCCACCAAATTGATTGTTGAAGAACATCTCTATAATATGATTGTATGCTGGCAACAAAATCCTCCACCAAATTGATTGTTGAAGAACATCTCTATAATATGATTGTTGGTATTTTTTTTATAGAAAGTTGATCTTCTCCCTTTTAAAAACATATTATAGGTATTTTTTTTATAGAAAGTTGATCTTCTCCCTTTTAAAATTATTCATCTCACGCTCGACGTTTTGTCAAAGACACAGTTGCAACTTAAATTGTTCTATTTCATCAAAATATTATGAAACTCTTTTGAAAAATACTAGATTTTGAGAGAAGTGTTTTTGATAATTGCTTAAACATGTTTAACTATTCTATTACCCTAAACCTAGTATATATATGAAATCAATTCGAGGGACATTTCTTATTCTTGAGAGAAGTAGGACCTTCTTATTGCTTAATGTGAGTTCTTTTTTATTATCTATTTCTGTCGTGTTTAGAACACAATTCGAGAGAACCTCACATTTCCATGGCTGAATCAGCCCAATGCATGAGTAGCCAGAGAGTCATGCGCCAGAATCATCGTCATGTTGCAAGAGGAATTGATGCTTCAGACAGACCGTCTTATCTTTTAGAATAGTATAAATGAGAAATTAAACATGTGCATAGTTTTGAAAGGTTGAACAAAAGAAAATAGACAAGTTGTAACAAAAAGAAAAGGCAAATAGACAAAAAAAGGAAGGAAACATAAGATATCAGTCTATCACATTGTCATCTAAGCATTTGAACACCCATAAGAGGAAGCTCAACTTAATCAGTAAAACAAAATGCAATCTGATTTTGTCAGAAGCGTTAACGCATAGGAGAGTCACGACTAGGCACATCAAAACAATGCTTAGTAACTAAACTGATGAGAGGCTTTGTTAGCATACATATATTAGGTGTTTTATCCACACATTCACTCTTAGGCCCCATCTGGTTGAAGAAAGGGGTTTGCAATCTCATCGGTACCATCAGTTGGGGACACAAGCATCACAGCAGTTCCTCTACAAACCTGCATTTTAACAAAAACAGTAAAGTTCAAAGCGTGATAATTTGCCCGTGCTTTAGATCAGTGAAATTAAGACTATTGTGAAAAGAAAATAATCATTCAAATGTGTTTGTTTTTGTCATGTCGTGTAGCTTCAAACTTGCACGAAATGCTCTTCAATACATGTAATGCTCTTGATCGGCATTTGCTACTATGATATAAAAATTTCAAATTTAGGTCACTTGTGAAAAAGGAAAAATTGCTTTTCACTCTCAAGAAGCCACTCCCAACCATCACAAAAATAAGATATTATCACTATTAAAATGAAAAGTGCAGCTAAACAGACTATAAAACTCTGTCCATGCAACTCCTCAACACAGAAATTGTGTAAAGTACCATTGATATGCTTATTACATTCCGTCGTTGTTTGGCTATTCAAATAATGAAACTGCAATTTCAGGTTTTAACTTTAATTTTTTTAGCCCAATAAAGATAAAAATTTGCATAAAAACAAGAACTTCCCATTGATTTCAATTAATAAATGGTTTCCCCCCTTTCTCAACAATTCATCTGATTTGACTCATGAGTCATGACAAGTTAGTTGGTTAGGCGAACAAAACATCAGCATGACAAATTATGTTCCGAATTCCATATGCACTATCAATTGACAAACAAGACAACTACATTATTCTGATAATCAGACAAGACATTTATGCATGCAAGTTAAATTTCAGTGTTTCATGCTTTGGGAAATTTCTGTTTTAGAAAAGATTAGATGGGAAAGATAGAAGCTTACAATTAAGCCAAGACTTCTTGTCTGATCGGTAGTTTTCAACGGATCATCAGAATCTGCAACATAAAAACAAAATATCATGGATTTTTGTTATGAATTTAACTGAGACACATTATAAAAGAATAAGAAAAGACGTTATTTCGTTTATAAAACATTTAACCATTCAAGTCTATCTTCTATCTTTTTGAAACTATAACCAAATAGTTGATTTGCAAAGGGGAATGTTAACTCCCTTCTCAAACATGGAAAAATTACAGATTATATTTGAAGGATGAATCACAATTATGCAAACAAAACATAGTTGGACTCTTGAATTAAATTCCAAGGGCGAATTTACCAACTGCAGGACTACTGTATTAGATGATATAAGAGTATAAAATTACATCAAAATGACCAAGCTAAGTAAGCTTGACAAGAAAAGGCTTAGCATGTATGCAAGTACACATAATGTTTGTAGATTCGCAGAGGTAAATTATTTACAAAAGCTAATTATCAAAATATGTGCAACAAGTCTCCTTGTCCGTGTTGAGTGACTGTCTTTTCAAGCAGGCAATCTTGTTGCCAAAAAAAAAATTAAGAAAATGTACTCAACTCCAAAGTGCTAAAACAGTATCAATGTGGGTTATTTCAACTGTTGAAAACTGATGTTATCGTATGCTACTTTTAATTAATTATTCATTCAGGCTTTCACTCTCACAAGTTGCCATAAGTTCCTTTTAGTTCTTACTGATTAGATAGTATTGTAAAATAAATAAGTTTAAGCTTAGGAAAAAAATCAATTTTATGATATAGCTTTTATTTAGAAGCTAATTTTATAGCTTTTGAGAAAAGCACTAACACTGCTTTTTTGGGACCTTTTTTCTATCCTTTGAAAAGCTTAACTAATTTACTATACAATTTTTGTTCAACACTTTTCTAAGATTAAAAGTGCACTTTTTAAATGAAAAGTAAATTAAAAAAAAAAAACCCCTGAATCTGATTCGATGAAAACCCATCTTATTTCAATGAGTTATATGAAAAATGATGTCATTGCCAGTGTATAATCCAAAATTCATAAATATAAAAAAACATATATAAATCATTGAAGGTCCTGTTACTATGTAGTATTTACCTCTCAGAAACTCAACAGCTTCGTCCAGTACAAGGTTAAGTAATTGATCATATCCTTTCAAAGTTCCTGTCACTGAAATTCAACAAAAAGAAGTATGTTAGACCTCTCATTACCCATGCAAACAATAGGATGCAAAAGCACAACGACAAGAAGAGGGTCCGTGAGAATAGTGATTTGAGTGGTAAAGAAAAATATAACGAGAGAGTTTGCTATGAGTGGTTCAAATGCACTTAGAAGAATAAGAGTGATTTGAGTGGTAGGGAGTTTGTAAGCCGTTGGTTGCTTGCTCTATTAGAGTTTGCTGTAATATTAATATAACAAGAAGATTAAAATAGACTATAGTGAATAAGTGCTATAACCCCCCTGCCACCTTGAGAAACCACACCTATACCTCCAGCAACGAGAGGACAAGAACCACTCGGCTTCCAAGATAGCTCAAAAATTATCAGAGCTAATCAATGAAATTGATCAACAGACAGAATAGAGAGGAAAACTTGTTATCTTAGGATCTCGCTCCAAGCCACTAACGAGTAACCGGACGCCATTAGAAAATGCAAACAAAAACACCTTCTAAAGATCCGAAGCCAAATGGACAAGGATTTTGATATACAACCAAGATATCACAACAAATATCCTCTCTGACTTGCTGCACTTGTATTACACATAACCGCAAAAGAGACAAAAGACGACCTCCACCTCAATTTTCGAACCACCACATTTTTGACAGCAAATCTTAGAACCATAAACTACAAACTTCAGCAAATTCTAACAACATAAGCTGCTAAATTTCACCGCACAGACCAAAAGCACCCAGAACCACTTTTGAAAACAAACAAAATAGATGGCTTACAAACTAGTCCTCCTTCCAAACTATGACCTGACACTACAGACTGTACCGAACTCTAGCAAATATCCTTACTTTCCTTTCTTACAGGGTGTCGATGAACACCATTTTTCGCTCTAGTACCAAGATGATCCCTGCTCCAAAATCACAACGTCCACCTCAAACTCACCCAATCTAATCCACACATCCAAAACAAACTTTGGGGTTCACACACCATTGATTCAAGTCGTATTCCATACTGTTTGTCTTAAATCTCAACCAAATCCACGAGCACCGTTTCACCGATTCGACAATGTATTCTAAGTTAACTTCCTTGTTTTTGAATAATTTATCTAATGTAGGTCTTCTAACTCACCTCACACACACACTCAACAAACCTTAACTTCATAATTTTTCTCTTTATCCTAAAACAAATCATTGAAGAGATGACAAACAAAATTAACTATGGATAAAAAATTATAAATTCATATTTTGAAACTACTAGTTTCATTTTCATTATCAAAGTTCATTAACAGAATCACAAATTATAAAATGGTACAAAATAAAAACATATAATTTGACATATAATCCAGACTAAAATCAAGAAGAAACCCTAAAAATGGGTTACCTTGTCTGCCACCGGTGAGCTTAACTTGAACACCTTTGTCAACGAATTTTGCCAAATCCAAAACTGTTTCTTTTCTCCCAGACTGTTAATCACATATAAGATTAAACACACGTTAATTAATTAAATAAATTGTGAGATTAATTTAATTGAAGTGTATTTGATGTGTGATTTGTGTAATTGTACTCACCATGTCGAAGTCTCACTCACTGAGTCGCACACTCGTCGCTGGTTATACTGAGAGAGAGAGAGAGAGAGAGAGAGAGATGATCTGAGGTGCCGGTGTGCTTAAAACTTAAAACGAGTGCGCAACAAGGTCATCAAAATTAAATTATTATATTTTCACCAAATTTATTTATTTTTAGGAGAAATTAATTTTCATTTTATAAAATACCAAAATCCATCTCTAATAAAAATAAAAAGGTTAATATTCTACCCAAAAAAAATTTAAATAAATCGCGCAAAAACAAGTTTACGTGTATTTTTATTAAAAAAATCCTTTAATAAGAAAATATAATATCAGGTTATGGAAGTTAAGTTTGACATGACCACGAGACATAAGACAATTTTTGGATGCTTGCAAGCAGCACCCTGTTTGTCGTAAGGTGTGTCTGGATACTTTTGGGGAGCGTCGTTCATTGTAAGAAGTTTTCCGACTTTAAGTATAGACACGACTTTGTTACGGATGTACTTTTTGATATATTCAGACGGGCGGGAGAATCAGTAAAGAAGGAGACGTCTGTGAACTTCCTGACTGACCCACTAGATAAAAGATCAACACTCAGGCTTGCGGATGTTATGGTGTACAGATAGGTGGGAGAAAAACATGCATGGGTAAACTTGACTGGGGTTTCACCATTCGTGGGATTAGGTGTCGGGCCTTTTACCGTAGGACAGGCAGCCCTAAAAGTTGCGTCAAGCAAAATGGCCAAACATGAGAAAGCGTGTTCTTACAATCAGCATGTTTTTATACCATTTGCTTTTTACACTTTCGGTTTCCTAGCACCAGAGGTTGTTGACCTTCTACATAGAGTTTAAAAGGTCATGCATAGCAATGTCATGTCTCTTAGGTCCATGGATGTTGTGTTTACGAGGATTGGTTTTGCCATCCAAAAAGGTCTAGTGGCATAACTTGTTGCCCGCTTGCCCTTCTATTCAAGTGTAAATAATGGTTTATATATGAAAATTTAACTCCACTTTAATCCCCACAAATGTATTATTTTATTTTTAATTCTTATAACATAGAAGTGAAGACCATTTGACATCGCTATCAAGAAATAAATTCATCATAGGAAAACAAAGTCAATATTTACTCGGAGTCTCATGATCCTTGTAGCAAGGAGATCAATATGTTACGGATCTCTCAGTAAATATAATGAATATTAATTCTCCAAGTCGGTGAGTTCCTTAGTAGAGGAGAGAAAGAAACCTAATAAAGGAAAGGTTAAAGAAAAAGATTTTGACCTCACTGCATCTACCACCGCTTTGGAGTCTATCTTAAACTTTATCATATCAGTAGATAAATCTTGCATCAATTGAATACCTAAACGGTAGATCTAAAGCTATTCGCAAAAAACATCGTCATCTTTCATAAACAAAACAATTTAGGCAAAATTATAAAATTTGACTCTTAACTTAATTTCAGATAACACCTTTGTCATTTTTCCCCCTCCAATTTAAGTATTTATGTTATAAAATGTCAGCATTGTACCTTTATAAAAAAAAAAATCAAAAACCTATAATAAGAAACTCAAACAAACCAAATCTTTCATCTTCGCGGTAGAAATCTAGGTTTCATTGAATAAAACAATTAAAAAGGACATGTTATAGTCTGTAAAGATTAATTCAACCACAGTGTCAAAATTGTTAGGTTAAACGTCTTTATTTGAGTTAGAACTCAAACTCTCGTAGTGCGTAAATTTCAATGGTCATTATCACTTCATCTACGTACCAAAACAAAAGATACATCATTGACATTTTATAATATAAAGAAATAAATTTGAAAAAAATAAAAGATGAAGATGTTTAAATTTAGAGACAAATTATGTAATTTAATTTTTTTTTCATCAGAAATATATATAATATAATAATATTATAAAAGGAAAACAGTTCTGCAAGCAAAACCTAACAAAACCCTAGGTTTGCCCTAATTTTTTTTACTAAAATGCCCCCTTTTAAGCGCTAAATTGCATAACTTTTAGAATGATAAAATGACAAGTATACCCTTCAATTAAGATGTATATATTAAGATGATCACATGAAACTTAGTCTCTCTCATAACATAACTTATTTCCTCTTTGTTTCTCTTCTCTTAACTAGAGCTTCTTCTATCTTTCTCATAGCCAAAACTCATTCTTCCTCTTCTGCAAAGCCATTTCTAATATTCCCTTCACAAACCCAGACTCTTTCCCTCTATTTGGTCACTACAAAGTATATCCCATAAACTTAAAGAAAGCAACTTGTTTCTTCCATAGTATTGTTTGATGCCACTTATTTGAATAAGTTCAGTCTTGAACCATGCACACAAAATCTCTTTTTGCAAATTTATGTTCAAGTTTATGTTCAAAATCTTATTTGTGCATGTTTCATCTCATGAAAGGTATGATCAACTTTTGAATGATATGTGTTAATGGATTTTTCTATCACTTGAATTTGATTCTGCTGTAGTGTTGTTGATGCTGCTTATTTGAATAAACTCAGTCTTGAACCATGCACTCAAAATCTCCTTTTGTAAATTTATGTTCAAGTTTATGTTGTTTCTATTGTATATGTTATTGTTTCATCTTATTTGTGCATTTTCCATCTCATGTTAACAGTTCAAGGTAATGTTGGTCCAGAGATTGACAGTGATGTTAGGAGGGACTTGATTAACATGTGAACCTTTCACATGGAGTATGACATATGCTATGTAAGTTGTTCCTAAGTCATGGAGACAACGGAAACTCCAACAAGCAAATCAACTGGAAAAAGGCTAGCTGCAAATTTGGAAGGGCTAGATTCAATTAATATTGAGGGTGGAGAAATTTCTGCAACTAAAGAGTAAAAAATTGTTTGCTTGAAGATTAAAGATTTGAAGTGAACCAAGCCAACAAGCTTAGATAGTGTGATATATGTGGTGCCTATGTTCTACTCCTTCATTTGCTTATACTTTTTATTTTGTGGTGTTTTGTATTTTTTCTCTATAATGTGAATTAAGAGCTGTCGTGGTTAGCCACTTTTGCATCAAAGTTTTGATGTATGTTGTGCACTCCTTTTGAATTCATCTATGACTTGCATGAATAGTTAATCTTAGTTGGATGAATTTAGTGTTGGTGCATGTTAACATTTCTCAAGAGTATCCTTATTACCCCACTTATGATTTGATATGCTTTTGTTCCATTAAATTCATATTTTGATGTTCAAACTGTTTGCAAGATATCAACATACAAATATGATCACCATATGAATGTAGCAAAAATTAGGTTTAAGTTTATAAGTTCTCTAATATATGAGAATGTTAATGATAACGTCTATCTCAATGAAAGTTTATAGTTTTAGGTCTCTAAAGTATCTAAGATGTGCAAATGTTAATGATAAGTGAAGTGTATTGATTTTGGGGAAACTATAGCTTAGAAATAAGATTTTCTATGATGATCATTATTATCAAAGCTAAATATGTTGTACTTCATAGACATAAAATTTCTAGAACCCCGTTCTATTTAGATTTTGTGTATCTCAAGGAAAGTTTATAATTTTAGGTTTAAAAAACCTTTAATATCGGCAAATGTTAATGATAATGACAAATGTCATTAACTTCATGAAACCTATACTTGCAAGTAATAATATTTTCTATGATGGTTATAAAATTTACATAATGGCACAACATATACACACAATTTTTTGAACCTCGTGCCATTCAGATTTGGTGTATTTTATAGCAAGCCTATGATTTTAGGCCTCGACGCATCGATTCATAATTACTTAGGCAATAATTACTCGAGTTTTATTGGCATGCAATCCATGGTTTTGGGTCTTGAAAATATCAACTAATTTACGGTTTTAGGTCTCGAACACATCAAAACATAATTACTTAGACAATAATTACTCGAGTTTTCTTGGCATGCAAACCATGGTCTTGGGTCTTGAAAACATCAACTAATTGAGATCCGTAATTTTCTGCAGCTGTGTATCTCAAAGAGAGTCTATAATTTTAGGTCTACAAAACCTTTAATATGTAAAAAAAATTAATGACAAGTGTAGTGCTATTGATTTTGGGAAACCTATAATTGCAAGTAATAAGATTTTCTATGATGGTCATAATTATAAAATCAACATAATGACACATCATATACATACAATTTCTTAAGCCCCGTGCCATTTAATTTTGGTGTATCTCATAGAAAGTCTATGGTTTTAGGTCTCGAACACATCAATTCATAATTATTTAGGCAATAATTACTCGAGTTATCTTGGCATGTAATCTATCGTCTAATACAACAAATGTACACATAACTCATAATTACTTAGGTAATAAACAAAATGTCATGACTCATGAATACATGCAACAAGCCAAGTGTCAAGAGGAATACATGCAACAAGGCAAATGTCAAGAGGAATGCATGCAACAATCCAATTGTTACTCATGCAATAAACCAAATATCATGACTCCTAAGGAATACATGAAATAAGCCAAGTGTCAAGGGGAATACAAGAAGTAAGCAAAGTGTTACATATGTAATAAATCAAGTGTCATGACTCATGAATACATGCAAATAAGCCAAGTGTTACTCATGTAATAAATCAAGTGCACAACTCGTGAGGAATAAAACATGCAACAAGACAAGTGTCAAGAATAATACATGCAGCAAGCCAAGTGTTACTCATGCAATAAACCAAGTGTCACGACTCGTAAGTAATACATGCAATAATCCAAGTGTTAAGAGGAATACATGTAGCTAACCAAATGTCATTCATGCAATAAACCAAGTGTCATGACTCAAGAAAAATACATGTAACAAGCCATGTGTCAAGAGAAATACATATAGAAGGCCAAGTGTTACCCATGCAATAAACTAATTGATGAGATTATGAGGAATACATACAACAAATCAAGTGTCAAAAGTAATGCATGCAACAAACAATAAATACACGTGACTTTTTTCAGATTTGTCTTGTTCCTTAAACTGTTATACTTCCATCCTATGTCAGGAAGGGTTGGTTTGAACAGCCCAATAGAGGAAGCAACAAATTGTGCAGCATAAGAATCATTGGCATTAGAAGATGATGGTGCTGCAGCTGAACTACTTGCAATAACTGTAACACCCCGAAATCCCAGCTTTAAAATTTCATTCAAATAATCAGAGTATAACACATAAATCAGGATGTCACATTTCATAAAATCTCTAAAATCAAATTGAATAATAATTTATTCTTGAACAGTATTCAAACATAGCAGCGGAATTCATAAACGTCTCAAAATCTTAAATAAATTATTCTCGGCACAAGGCCTCATAAAACATCTCAAATCAAGTTACGTCGCAAACACCATAATTAATCAACATGATACATAAAAGGAATATAAATAATAATAATCCACATCCCATTACGTATCAGAGCTCCTAAGACTCCACAAGGACCTCTCACATCGACGAACCTAAGCTTGGTCACCTGCACTTGCCCACAAGGCGGCAATTCCAACAGAAGGGGTGAGATTCACAACAATTATATTAACATATAATTCAAATAATTATGCTTAACAATAACAACATTATTCATCACATAGAACAGAAACGTCCAAACATCCACATATACAGATCATCTTAGAACATCTTCATAAACAACCGTCTCAAAGCATCTCAGACACATGACTCGACAAATGCAACTCTAACATCTTAACATCATGCATGTGGTACCAATATTTTAGCTTTAATAAGCTTCACCGTCGCTTTGAGCAAATGCTCCACCGTCGCTTTGAGCATAAGCTCCACCGTCTCAAAATATGCAAATGCATGGACTCGACTCTTTATTCTTAAACAAGTTATTCACGACGTCTTAACATCAATTACGACTCTTTATCGACACATGCAATTATACAATACATGGCAGCAGCTCAGCACACTTAACATATTAATTACAGCACATAGTTATCATCACAATCATCATTTATACTTCACTCGTAGACTTCACTTATTAAGTATTTAATCATAGATTAACGTCAACACTTAAGTATCATCTTACAACGTCATTACAGGTTCTAATTAGGTCTTAAACATCTCCAATACTATCCAAAAGTCTACCCTCAAAGCCCCGCTCAAAACAGAGTTCTAAAACTCAAGTTATAGTGGTCTGAGACCACATTGCTCGCTGTGGCGAGTGGGACTGCTCGCCACGGCGAGCTACTTAAATTGCATTCTGCCACTTGCTCGCTACGGCGAGTGAAGTTGCTCGCCTCGCGCGCACTAAAGGGGTTGCTCGCCACGGCGAGCTCAGCTGCTCGCCTCGCGAGTATATACCTAACTGCTCGCCACGGCGAGCGGGTCTGCTCGCCACGGCAAGCTATCGCAGAGGGTTACGGGTTCGCTCGAAACCTCGCCAAAACTCGTCCAATTCTTCGTTTTATGCTTCTAATCTATCAGAATTATGGTCCTAGTGATTAATCTAGGTTCTGTAACAGGTTTCTACACCAATTCACATCATTCTCTCATCGATTCATCATAAAATCTACAAAACCCTAACTTATGAAATCTCTCAAATTCTCTTTCAATCCCTATGTTAATCACAACTAGATGAATTACAGTAAATACAATTGAAGTTAGGCTCACCCTTACCTGATAATATTGCAGAATTGGGGTTCCCTCTTCTCTAGCCACTTTTCTCCCTTTTTGCAAAAGTCTGTAACGTACTAACTGCTTCTCTCTAAACCCTACTTCCTTTTATAATTCCTTCTATTCTCACTTATCCCCACAACTCTATCTTATTTATGAAAACAACCTCATCTCTCAAAATATTTGTTATTATATCACATCTTAATTTTAATATAAATATATATATACTAACATCACATATTTTATTTTATTAAACAATAAAATAAACATCACACCACAACATCATCTCATACGTCACAAACATCATTAAAATCATATAATATATAATAATATACTATATACTCTAATAAAATAATTAAATAAATAAAGTGGGCGTTACAATAACTATAAAAAAAAAATATAAAAAAACTTGTCAATATAAACCTGTTTGATAAACTAGTCTTTTATAAACCAGACTTTTATGTCCATTATATTGTAAATAAGAAGAATGTCTTGCGTGATTCATAGAAACTGAGAAATAAAAGGACTAAATACAAGTTACAACACTAAAAAATTCTTAACTAATCTTTTAGAATATAGTTTTCAACTTGATTATTATAAACTTATATAATACATTAATACTTAATCGGTACATGATTATTATAACTTGGTGCTGCTAAATTAATGTTTACCATTACTGATTTAGAATATAATTTTTAAAAAAAGAAACTAAAAAACGAAAAAATTAATATAAATAAGTTAAATGAAGGTTTCACAAAGAAGTTTGAAATGATTTCACAAACAAAAGAGAAGTTGAATAAAAACAGAAGTTGAAAAAAAAAGATTGAAAATAAATCAGAAAACAAAAACGAAAAAAATAAAATAAAATAAGTTGAATGGAGAAAGAAAGAACAAACCTGATGAAGATCAGAGCAGGAGCAGTTGTGTTGTTGTTGTTGACTTGGATGATGGAACTGTGTTGTTGTTCTCTTCTCTATGTACGATGGATGAATGGAATTGGAGAAGAGTGGTCGTTTCTCTTTCTGTACGATGGAATTGGAGTAGAAAAATAGGGTTTAAAAAATGACAAAAACGTCCCTCCAAACGGTTCTTAAGTGAGGGGCAGTTTCGTATTTTCTCTCCGACCCAGGAAAGCGGGCGATTTGACCCGCAATTTATCCTCTCTGCGTCGCAGAAACTTGTAACACCCCGAAATCCCAACTTAAAAATTCATAATAAAATCAGAGTATATCGCAATATTCAGGATGTCACATTTCATAAAATCTTTAAAACAAAATGAATAATAATTTATTCCTCATCAGTATTCAAAACGTAGCAGCGGAATCATAATTTCAAATATCTTAAAATAATTAGTTCTTGGCACGAAGGCCTCATAAAACATCTCAAAAATTCATAGATAAGTCGTAAACATCATAATTAGTTCAACATGATACATAAAGGAATAAAATTCAGTAAAAACCTCATCCCGTTACATATCAGAGCATTTCCTACGACATCACAAGGACCTCTCACATCGTCGAACCTAAGCTTGGTCACCTGCACTTGCCCACAAGGCGGCAATTCCAACAGAAGGGGTGAGATTCACAACAATTATATTAACATATAATTCAAACATTTATGCTTAACAACGACAACAACAATCATCACATATAACGAATCATCTTAAAACATCTGCACATAACAAATCATCTCATAACGTCTTAAACACAAAACTCGACAAATGCAACTCTAACATCTTAAACATCATGCATGTGGTACCAATATTTAAGCTTAAATAAGCTTCACCGTCGCTTTGAGCAAATGCTCCACCGTCGCTTTGAGCAAAAGCTCCACCGTCTCTAATTATGCAAATGCATGAACTCGACTCTTTATACTTAAACAAGTTAACACCACATAGCAGCAGCTCAGCACATTTAACATTTATTTACAGCACAAAATCATCGTCGCAAATACCATTTAAACATCATTCATGTAACTCACTTAATATGCGTATAAATCATAGATTAATGTCAGAGTTATGGCATTCAATCTCATATTGCAAGAAATCCAAGAATTTCTGGGGGCACTAGCACGAGCAAAAATGGTTGAAAAGTCTACTGTTTGAAAGAGAGTAAAACGACCCAAAATCCCAGGAGCTAATCCAAAATCACCTACTCGATTGACAAGCATAGCTTTTGTAGCTGCTTTATCTGCCTGAAGTCGTGTAAACCAGAAACGAATTAATAAATATGAAGCAAGACCTATTCCCCCGTTTTTCAGCAGCATCGCACTGCCGCATAAACAATGGATCCGCTGGGCTGGATGGGCTTCTCTGGAAAGGAATAAGGAATAGTGAAAAGCCATGTCACTTGGAACGGAACTGGTTGCTTATTTACTTTTTTTTAGTAATACTACTTTGCTTTGGTAAGCAAAATTTAATTATATTATTATTAGGCATGGTAGCTTACAAGACAAAAGCTAGCTTCTAGATGTTCTTTGCCTGAACATATGGAGGAAGCAACCTTCTGGCCTCTGTACCAGTAGTGGAGTGGCTGTTTGTGCGAAAATTGGTGTTTGGTTTGCTGTTTGTGCGAAAATTGGTGTTTGGTTGACTGTTTTATGCAAAAATTGGTATTTGTGATGTTCATGCGGGTTATGAACGAGAGTGAGCCTTCGAGAATGGTTTCTTTGCAGGTTGTGAATTTAGGCCCCCTTTTCTATGTGTTTGCAGGTTGTATTTATAGCATTAGAACTAGGGTTATGGTTTGTTAAAAAGATGCAAAAAATTTGGGGCTTGGGGAGGAGGAAAGCGTGTTTGTTACATATTGCATATTTTGGATTTATACTCTTTTTTGGACTTATCATCTAATAATATAAATAAAAATAAATAAAAAGAAAGGATAATTATGCAGACTTGGACTTTGGATACTATTTGGACTTATCGACATTTTTTTTGGAATTTTTTGACAATTAATAATAAATAATTAAAAATAAAATAAAGTGAAAGTAATTATACTAAGAAAATAAAAATGACTAATTAAAAATAGGAATTAAAATTAAAGATTAAAAATAAGGAAATTAAACAAAAGATGGAAATTAAAAATATAAAAGTAAATATAAATAAAGAGAGAAGAGGGCCCGACTCGGAACCAAAAAATGAGGTATTTTAAAATATCTCTCTGCCGAATTTTTTACTAAAAAATCAGAGACTGATCAGGGCCAGAGGACACGTGTCAGTGTATGAATTTAGGACCTTAGGTCAAAAATTGGGGTATGATAGATGCCCCTATTTAAGTTTCTTCGTCCGGAGATTTGAAGATGGAATCTTTGATTTGACGGACCGAAGAGACTTAAATATAAAGTACACCTATTTTTGACCCTAAGATACTGTGTGAATGCATGTGACGCGATGATGAATGCAAGATGGTATGGATGACTCGACTAGGACCAGTAATGAATGCGTGTGACACCGTTATGAATGCAAGACGGCATAGATGACTCGATTGGGACAAATGATAACGACGGGATGCCTGAATTTGTTGAAGAAAGAGATCCGACTCCTTTGAGGGAATGTAGTTTTACTGGGGAAAATGGTCGTCTATTACTGTGTGGGTTTGGGACGATAGCTTAAACGAAGACAAAACTTTTTTGGTGACATCTCTTGAACAGCTATGCTGGGGATGGCACATTTGAAAATGAAATTGATTAGTGGCATCGCTGGAACAGCTACGCTGGGGATGACACTATTGGAATTGAAATTGATTAGTGGCATCGCTGGAATAGCTACGCTGGGGATGACACTATTGGAATTAGTGACATCACTGGAACAGCTACGCTGGGGATGACACTATTGGAATTGAAATTGATTAGTGGCATCGCTGGAACAGCTACGCTGGGGATGACACTATTGGAATTAGTGACATCACTGGAACAGCTACGCTGGGGATGACACTATTAGAATAAAAGACAATTGTTAACTATTATAGAAATTACCGTTTGAAATTACGATAAATGAGGGCTAGACTGAAAGGATACGACAAAGTTCCGGATGACAAACGTCGCCATGCATGAATAATGTTGTGTATATGCTGTGTCTGAGTGAAAGTAATAATGCATGAATGTATGAATGTGTGAATGAATGTATGAGTGTATAGACTGGATTGTGATAGGTGAACTTGACGAAACGAGACAAAGACAGGTAAGACGGGAGGCAGACCAACATTGCAGTACAAACACTCGGCAAACTTCCTTGAAGATATATCATTACGATCTGATCGAGCAACTTGCAGGATGAAACTCGGCACGAGGTAGCAAATGATGCTTCCTAGGGAGAGAGCCCATTGTTGACGAGACGTCTGGAAGAAGTCGCCATTTGTGAACCGGCGTAGAGTGTTATGATAAAAGCCATTGTTGACCAAACGTTTGGAAGTCGCCATTTGCATAGAGTGCCAATCCATTGGTATGCCCCAGCAGTCACGCTCCTTCTTTTTTTGTGTTTTCTTTTGAAATCTCTAACTTTTGCCTGGACCGCCCTTTCGGGTTTTCAGCCCACCGGGAGTATATTCCTTTTTTGTGCCCCTAATTTTTGCCTAGACCGCCTTTTCGGGTTTTCAATCCACCGGGATGCTCTATATTGCCTAAGTCGCCTTTTCAGGTTTTCAACTTAGCGAGCTTTCATTTTTTATTTTTGTATTTTTGGATTGTGACTGCATCTTGCTTAAAGCAGAGGTTCTCTTCATAGTGCTTAGACATGTCTCCCTTCCGGAATGTAACGGTTATTGAGGCGGCTGTTTGATGTATGCTTCACCTACTCACGAGCTCAAAGAGAGTGTGTTTGTTGTTCACATTTTTCAAAAGATGTAAAAAAAAGTTTTATATTTTGAAATTTTTTGCTTCAAGCATTGTCATCAATAATAGGAGAAATTTTGTAAATTGAATAAATGAGAGTTCCAAATAAATGGGTACGGGCTCAAACTTGATTAATTGAGTGGTGGCCTGCCAATGGCATGACTCCACGGATCTTTGAAATATTTTGGAAAATGGTAAATGTAATGGGAAGGGTACATTGAATACGATAACCGTTATTCTCCCTAACAACTTTTGAATGCCCCTGTTCTGAGTCTTTGATTTGTAGGTGCTTCAAATCGGAGATCTTTTGATAGTTGGATGCCCCAAGTGAACTGTGTCTGACTGATGCAGTTGCTTTGTCATGATCCTTAACTTTTGCATAGATCTCCTTTTCAGGTCTTCAATCTATCAGGATAATCATTTTATTTATGTCTCTAATTTTTGCCTGGACCGCCCTTTCGGGTTTTCAGTCCACCGAGACGCTCATTTTTGCCTAAGTCCCCTTGTTAAGTTTGCGACTTATCGAGCTTTTATTTTTGACAGAGTATTTCTTGACTGCACCGACATTCATAAGATGTGTGAGTTTGCCACCATCCATAGTTGTAAACGTCATTGCACACGAGCCTTCATAGTTAGGCGTCCACTTGCCCCTGGAGTCTGGTTGGAAAGTGTGCCCTTTTGAGCACAAAGTCTGACGAACCTTCTTGTTGGAAGTTTGCTTCAACTTCTTTTGATATAGTTGTACCAGGTCGTCATGCGTTGTAAGTTCAATCAATCTTGAGATTTCAGCCAAAACCCTATTGGCGGGACTTTGATCTCCATGAGAAGTCCGCCCTTTGTGTCGTATACTGATGGAAGGAGGGGGGTTGCCCCTGTTGAAATGTTTATTGAAACACGATGCCCATGTGAGACAACGATGTTATCTCATGCTGGTCTTTGTAAGTGACAACCATTCTCTTGGCGATCTTCTTGATTTTGTTTGCAGCTTTGACGGCTAAGATGCCCCAGTATGTGAGAGGTTTTGTCGGGAATCACTTCATTCTTCTTCATCTTCGGACACAGGGAATTCAAAGTCGAAAAAGAGTATAGGGTTAATGTGTTCAACGGGCTTATTTATGTTTAATCTGCATTTATGTTTGATTTTAGAGAATGAATGATTGTATGCAGACATTTGGAAATGATTAAAGAAGAAGATTTTTGGTTTTTTTGTGTTACCATTTTCCAGAAAAAGCACAAAATAAAAACAAAGTCGTGATCAAAACGACATTTTTATTAATGATGACAATACTTAAAGCAAAAAGCCCTACACAAGTTCACTTTTGTCTCGGGCGGAACAAAAGGATATTTTTTAAAAAAGTAAACAACAAACAAACACATTATTTGAACGGATAAGTAGCGGAAGAAAACATCAACGAAGATCTGATTGCGGCTAGCCATCCCGTGTGTCACAAACACTATGTATTATGATCTGGTAGCGGATTGGCTTGCGCGTTCGGAGAGTCTTAGAAGGTCAGGCGGTTGATCCGGATCAAGTTCTGGACTGCCTTCTTTAGTGCGTTACAATGTTCGACATCATGTCCAGGTGCCCCTTGATGGAAAGTACAGAAAATGTCAGGTCTGTACCATGCTGGCAAGCTTGTTGGTACTGGGGGAGACACTTTAGTCTGTACCATATTCTTTTCTAGCAACTGTGGAAGCAAATCCCCATATTTCACAAGAATTGGATCAAAATGTGTTCTCCGAGCCTGGTTCTGAGGATTGGATTGTTGAGGAGCCTGTTGTCGAGGCTGTTGTATGCACAGTGGCTGACATGGTGGCTGGGGCCCTCGCTGGAATTGATGCGGATCCTTTGTAACCATCAGCGAAGATACCAGGTTAGTTAACTTCTCTACTTCAGCCCGAAGCGTTGTCACCTCTTCACGAAGCTCGTGGACCTCTTGTTCAAGCTGATCCGTCTTTTGTGTTTGCACGAGTGTTTGCATGTGCGAGTTGAAGTTGAACGAAGACATCATACCACTTACTGATGGATCGACCTTTTATTGAAAAGACATAGTGTGAGACTCGGACTTGAAATTATGAATGCAGAATGATGCATGGTATGTTTATGCAAAAATAGACACATTTTTTCAAAGGACTTATGAAAGAAATTTTGTAAACATTGTAATTGAAAAATTTCATTGAATAATAATTTAAAGCACCACAGGATAATTCACCTTCTTAACCAACTGAGCCAACGGATAGACTCCCAAAATACATCCCAGATAGGCTAAAAAATGACATAGATGATACAAACAACTGCGAAGTTCCCCAACTCCTGAGGTGGACTACTCCTCGAAATCTGGATGAGTGCCAGCAAAGGAATCCATATGCTCTTTCTTGTTAATATGTCGTTTGAGAAGCTTGTTCTTCACTTGGATGTCAATATTCTGTGCGACAATTGTTCGACTTTGTTTGAGGAGTTTATGCTTGTGCTGTTCTATTTCTCCACTCATTGTTTCCATCTCGCGCATAGCTTCATCGTATCTTCTTTTCCATGTGCACTTTCAAGGGTTGATTCAGTCAATCCCTCCTGATACTCCTCCTTAGTCTTGATGGGTATGGGGTAGAGATGATGATGGGGTAGTCGAGGATAAGTACCTCGGTAGGGTGTAAGGCATCCCAAAGTTTGTAGCTCTGTCAATAACCCATTGAGTATAAGATCCATGCACAAAGTCTCCCTTCTTTCCCAACTAGCTTCTATTAAGTTTACGGATGCCACTTCAAGCTTGCACAAACTTATCTCTTTTGTTCGAGTAATCTTTGTCATTGTAGTAGAATTCGCCGGTTAAAGGGAGGTTATCCGGTTGGGTTCTCATCGGGTATCCGAATTGTCATCAGGCAAGGATAGAGTTATAGCTAATTCCTCCATACATACCGAGAAGAGGCACGTTGGGGTATTCACCGCAACTGGCAATGATGGTTCCGTTGTCACAAGCTGCATGGTACCAAACTATATCAGATGGGGTCGGAGACATGATATTTTGGGACCATGAATGACCTTCGAGATTGGCTTGAAAGGAATGGGTTTGAGGTAGATGAGAGGTAAACCATTTGTAGAGTAAAGGTGCACAACAAAGGATAGCTCCACGGCCTGCTAAGGTCCGATCATGGATGGAATGGTATGTGTTAGCTAACAAAGTAGGGACGGGATTTTTGGTGCGAAAGATTTGGATGGCACGGATGTCCACGAAGTTATCAATATTTGGGAAAAGTACAAGACCATATATGAGTATGGCTAGAATGGAGTAAAAGGCATCGTTACTGGCTACATCGGCGAGAAAGGAGGCTTGTTGATTAAGGAATTTTTCCGTGAGGCCTTGGAGACCTCCTTTAACAATGAGGTTTGATTTTATGTCCGAGGCTCCCAGATGGAGGGCGTTTGCAATGGGTGAGAGTTTAGGGACGGGTTCAAGGCCGCTGAATGATATTTTGTCAAGCACTGGTAGACCAATCAAATAATAGTACTCTTCGAGGGTGGGGACAAGTTGATAATCAGGGAACGTGAAGCAGTGGTAAAGAGGATCATATAATTGGACTAAAGTTTCCAAGACTCCTTTCGCGACATCCGTTTTAAGGATACCAAGCAATCTCCCATGGCGAGTATGAAAATCTTCTGGACTAGCTACCTTCTTCCCTAGCTCCCTTAATTTCAGCAAATCCGGTCTCTGGAAAGTGTATTTTTTAGTGTTTCTTCTTGCAATCTCCATCTATGATTTTTTACAAAAAGTTTATATAAGTCCTTCGATTGTTTGATGAAAAAAAGGTTTATGAATGAATGCATGTATGCATGATTATGCTAAATAACAGAGAAAACATGATGAGGTTAAGTCCATGATGTTGGAGTCAAGGGTGAGCGCGCCATTTGGTAGGGACTATGGTTTTATTTGTACCTGTATCACGGGTTCTACCAAGTTCTCAAGGTCTACAACCCCCTTCCGAAGATTATTGCACAACAGAATTTACTTCCGGTCCAAAAAAATGTTCGTACGAGTCTCGCTCGAGTGTAGTATCGCGTATCAACTAGATCAAGATTTACTCATGAATAGCCACCGCACTACGCCCTAAAAGGCTAAGATGGGTTAAAGGTAACTAAAGGTTCTCAACTTCGACGGTCACTCAAAAATAGTATGCTAAACACGAATACTCATGTCAACATGGTATACTTCCAAGATTCCTCCATTGAATGGGGTTATCACATGTACCACAACCAAAAATCACTCTTGGTAAGGAACTATGATTATACCACCGTCCTATCTTATGTTTCCCTCAAGTCCGGGTGGGGGACTTATCTCACCACACACGTTAAGAAAGGAGAAAGAAGAAAGAAGAACATATATACACGCATTTCCATCTTTTATTTTTTGTTTTTAAGCAAGTTATAACACAAAGAATTAAATAAAGCCAAGTTAGGCTCAACCCTCTTAGATGATCCCCAGTGAAGCCGCCATTTCTGTTGCGTTATTTTTCGGAGATCAAGGCTATTTGATTAGCATTTGACTCACTATTTTATTTCACGACTGAACATTTAATTTTGAAAGAAAAGGGGAAAAAAGTTCAAAGACCCCATATTTGAAGAGATTTAGGGTTCGGGGGTTAGTTACATAAAGGGAAGGTATTAGCACCCTTCATGTTCATAGTACTCTACGGGAACCTTTTGGTTTTATCTAATTAATGTGCTATAACTTGCTTAGTTTGAAAAAATGGAATTATAAATGATTAAGAAAACAAAGACCTAATTATCTACCTTTTTATTGATTTGGAAGGACAAGTGTCCTTTGCCTACGTACCCGTGAGGGATCAAAACCTCGTAGTTCGGGGTAGAAATTGCGTTTGATTTGTTTGGTGTTTTTTTTTATTAGTTTTGAAAAAGGTTTTAAAATGAAAAGCCAAGTGGCAAAATGAATTTGTTTGTGTTTTTTATGTTTAAAGGAAAATGACTAAAAAATATAATTAGGATTGATTGCAGTTTTGATTTATGAAAGAAATAAAATAAAAGGATCACTTGATTTAAAAATCAAGGTTTGTTATGAAAATGTTTTTTTGTGTTTGTTATTTGCATGTTTTTGTTGTTTTTGAATGATAGTTAAAACTGAAAACTAAACTAACGGAGCATAAAAGTAAAAGCGCAGGTACCACGTGGTGGCGTTGGACCACCACGAGGACCTCTAACCTAAACTAGAAGCGAGAAAATAAAGCATACACCCACACACACACACATGCACCTACACCTATTACATTAAACCTATTAATACATTCTAAGGTCTGCGGAAAATAGATAAATAAATTACATAAACACCTATTTACATTCTAAAATCTTTGCTGTAAAATAAATACGCAATAAATGAGTGAATGATAAATATGCATTCTAAATCTAATTTTTTAAAAGGGAAAAGAAAAAAGTACTACCTTTCTGTTTGGTTTGCTGTCTGTGAGAGAAAAAAAACCTTCTGTTTGGTTTGCTGCCTGTGAGAAGAACCTTATGTTTGGTGTGCTGTCTGTGAGAAAACACTTCTGTTTGGTCTGCTGTCTGTGCGAAGAAACTTCTGTTTGGTTTGCTGTCTGTGTGAAGAAACTTCTGTTTGGTTTGCTGTTTGTGCGAAAATTGGTGTTTGGTTTGCTGTTTGTGCGAAAATTGGTGTTTGGTTGACTGTTTTATGCAAAAATTGGTATTTGTGATGTTCATGCGGGTTATGAACGAGAGTGAGCCTTCGAGAATGGTTTCTTTGCAGGTTGTGAATTTAGGCCCCCTTTTCTGTGTGTTTGCAGGTTGTATTTATAGCATTAGGACTAGGGTTATGGTTTGTTAAAAAGATGCAAAACATTTGGGGCTTGGGGAGGAGGAAAGCGTGTTTGTTACAGATTGCATATTTTGGATTTATACTCTTTTTTGGACTTATCATCTAATAATATAAATAAAAATAAATATAAAGAAAGGATAATTATGCAGACTTGGACTTTGGATACTATTTGGACTTATCGACATTTTTTTTGGAATTTTTTGACAATTAATAATAAATAATTAAAAATAAAATAAAGTGAAAGTAATTATACTAAGAAAATAAAAATGACTAATTAAAAATAGGAATTAAAATTAAAGATTAAAAATAAGGAAATTAAACAAAAGATGAAAATTAAAAATATAAAAGTAAATATAAATAAAGAGAGAAGAGGGCCCGACTCGGAACCAAAAAATGAGGTATTTTAAAATATCTCTCTGCCGAATTTTTTACTAAAAAATCAGAGACTGATCAGGGCCAGAGGACACGTGTCAGTATATGAGTCAGTGTATGAATTTAGGACCTTAGGTCAAAAATTGGGGTATGACATCACCCATACAATAAAATAAGTGTCACGACTTATGAAGAATAAATGTAACAAGTCAAGTGTCAAGAGTAATATATGTAGCAAGCCAAGTGTCACTCATGCAATAAACTAAGTGTCATGACTCATGAATACATGCAACAAGCCAAGTGTCAAGATGAATACATACAACAAGCCAAATATATCTCAAAAACATTAATTAATTGAGATTCGCAACTTTCGGCCATTGTGTATCTCAATTAAAGTATATAAATCTAGGTTTATAAAATCTATAAAATGTGCAAATTTTAACGACTAAGTGTAGTGCTATTCATTTCAGGAAACCTATACTTGCAAGTAATAAGATTTTCTATGATGACCATGATTATAACATCTACATAATAGGGCATCATATACACAATTTCTTGAGACTCGCGCCATTTAGTTTGGATGTATCTTTCTTTCACATTGCTAATAGGGCCGGACAGATTGGGCCGACCCGTCCAAAACCGGCCGGCTCGCAAGCAGAAAAAGACAAACAGGCGGGGGTGAACCGGGTTTGGCGGTTTTTCGGGTTTGTTGGTTCGGTTTAGACTGGGTAAGTCCGGTCGAGTTCGGCTTTGAAAATTCAGCCTGTTAAATATCCGAACCCGTCCGTTCAGTAGCAGTATTGTTTTACTAGCTGATTTATTTACTATTAATAGCAATTAATTTTTATCTTTCCTAGTCTTCTCACTCTACTTTATACACGTTACCCCATTTTTTATTGCATAGAAACTCTAAATTCAACTCATCTCTGTACCTTGAAAATCACGTGCTCCCTTTCCCATTTCGTTTTATTTCATCTTGTATTTCTTTTATCTTTTCATTTTATTCTTTATTATCAGATGTATTTGTTAGGGGTGGACAAAAGTACTCGACCCGCCCGAAACCCGCAATGACCGAACCGAATTTAGCCTATACGGACGGGGTCGAGTCGGATGTCGGGTTAAAACATTAAAAAATTCGGGTAAATGAGGCTTAATACGGACGAGAACGGATGCCAAGATCTGACCCGTTAGAAAACCGAATCCGACCGTTGCTGTGTTATTGTGTACTAGTATGTCTCTTAGGTCCCATCTTATTACTGCAAATTGAACAGAAGGGTACACTTTGAGTCCCACAAAAGAAGACACACGTCATTTTATATTAATTGATTCACTTTCCAATATTTACTTTTTGACTTTTGTAGAGTTACTTTATTATTTTCTTTATTTCCAGTAAACAATAACGTGGTGGGGATGGTGTAGGTTGTTCACTTTGCTACTACCTACACTCCTTCATCTTCTTCATTTTTTTTCCTTTCAAAGTTATACAGATGTTTCATCTAACAGGCAAATCACTCATTCTTTTTCTTTCATGAAACCATATATCACCACCACCTTATATTTCAATTAACCAGATCTGTGAGATCTAGCTATGAAGCACTCTCTCTTTCCTTGGATTCCATGTGTTTTTCTTCTTTCATCTCCGGTTAACCGTGTAAACCGAACCGTTCACCCGGTCTAACCGAAAAACCATAGACCGATAAAACCGAACTGAAAAACGGTCGAGTTTGGGTTCGATTATGGCACCCGTCGGCTGACTCGGTTTTGGGTTTTTGGCCCGAAAACTGGCCGAACCCGACCGCTATCCACCCCTTTTGCTAATATACTACGCTTATTATTGACCCGTGCCACGACTAGTAGACAAAAATGTCAATGAGTTAAATAACCTACAAACACACACACCTGAGTTAAACCGCGAAACATCTCAAACTTTCTTCTTCTCCCTTTGATTCTCAAAACCTATAAACGACACGTCGTCGATCACCAACAATGGCCACCGACAAATCAGTCCTCGCTGTAATCAGAGCGGCGAGACCAACCTTCCGCAACCAAAACGACAAAATCGCTTTCGTCGTTCACTCTTCTTTCCTCGCTTCCGGTTACATCCTCACCGCTACTGGTCCTCAAGCCCTCTCCGATACAGCTCTATCTAACCTCTCCAATGGTAAACCTAAAAAAATCATTTTTTTTGTTTTGAATTTTTTTGGTGAATTTTGAGGTATTTATTGATTTTTGTGTGTAGATGAGGTTTCTGTTGATCATTGGAATGAGTTGAATGATGAATATGCATTTGTTTACACGAATTCGGAGAAGGAGGGTCTGAAGAAAGTGCTTGTTAAATGTCTTGTGATGAATGGGAAGTTGCTTGTTCATGCTTTGTCTCAAGGGTTTAAAGAGCCTCTGCATCTTGAAATCAAGTAATTGTGTTTTTTTTTTTTTTTTGTTTATGGTTGGAAATTTTGATTGTTTTGTTGATAAATTTGGATTTTAGAAGATGGTTTTTTTGTTTTTGTTTTGTTGAATTTTGCTAATTTTGGAAATTGGGGTATTGCTTTATTTTGTGGGTTATGTTGTAAACTATGAAACACACTTACAGGTCTATATCAGTAGTAATTTAAGAAAATACATAATCGAAGTAATCACATGTGTCGGCGTCATGTCGGATGTGGACACTCTTTGATCAGAAGTGTCGATGCTACTGAGGCTGTAAATGACTTGATTTTCTTATTATTTTTTGTGTTGACAATTTTGGATTTTTGCAACTGGGTTTTCTGTGTTGGATTGGATTATGATAATATGGAAAATGGGGATGTTGGTTTTAGATTTTGTTATCCTGTAAATGATCTGGAACAGAGTGTTGGGCTTTAAAAAACCAACACGAAAATAAATTACGCGTAGCATAGCTGAGGTTGTTGCGTTGGATGTGTGGTAACACTAGACATGATTGATTATGAAGGACAACATTAGAGAGAGTTAGGGTAACACCTATAGTAGAAAAGATGGTGGAAACTAGCCTAAGGTGGTTTGGGCATGTAGAGAAAAGGCTTGTGGATTGTGTAGTAAGGAGAGTAGATCATATGGAGGGTAGTTGAATTACTAGTGACAGAGGAAGACCTAGAAAAACTATTAAGAAAGATAGAAATATGATATATGATAGAACATTATGACGTCTGTTGGAAATTACTTCTTCACTGTGGTCCTCCCCTAGCCGCCTAATTGCAGTATCTGGGTTGTCTCTGTTGCAGCCTCCAACACCTTCATTGTGTTGGTTTTGAAGGGGTTGGTTTAGTTCCACATTGTTTAGAGATATGGCCTATGTAGTGTTTATAAAGCATGTCCTCACCTTACAAGCCGGTTTAATAAGGATGAGTTAGGCCTAATATAAAATCTGAGAATGTTGTTTGATCCATATGATGTAAATGATCTGATTTTTGTGTGGACATTTAGGATTTTCGCAACTGTTTTTCTTTGTTGGATTGAATTCTGCCCTGTTTGGATAAACATTTTAATATAGTGCTTGCTTACAGCATAAACACTTATCATAAAAGTGCTTTTGTATAAACTATTTCTTTAAAATAAAGTAAGAATAAAGTCAAACTATTTTCATGTAAACTATAAGTTGTTTTTATAAGCTATCCTTGTGCACTTATGGAAATAAGCTGAAAATAGTTTATGGATTGGATATATCATGTGTTGTTTCTATAAGATCTCCCAAACAGTTTGATAAATGTTTATGCCAGTTGATAAGCTCAAATAAGTCAATCCAAACAAATGTGCTTATTATCTAAAGTGTGTATGGAGCAAGTAAATCCTTGATTTTAGTTTAGGGTTTTTTACCCGTTTGCGCAAGGCTTAGAATTTTGTGATTGGGTCTTGTGTTCTATTATGCTCCCTTTGAGATGTGTTTTGGGTGTTTTTCTATGTGTGCAGTGTTGCGGACTATGCTGGAGAAGATGGAGGTAGCAATTTTTCTCAGCAGTTCAAGAATTTGGACAAGCTGGTGAAGAAAATAGATGCTGATATTTTGTCAAAATTAGACGGTTCTGCCAATGCCAGCTCATCAACTAAGAGGTAAATATGGATCCTGTGAACCATGTCCCTTTCAGTTTTCAATGTAATGTGCGTGTGCAAGCCTTATATAATTCTTCAGGAGTACATACTTGAAATTTTTGAATTGGGCCATTGTCCAGTCGTGACTTATAAGAGTACAAATCTTTATGCTGATAGTGAATGGAAATGATCTGTTTAAAGCTTTTGATTATTATTGATTGTTGAATCATCATGCATACATGAACGAGTGATGGTGTAAAAAAGCTTCTATATTGGCAGTGGATAAAAATTTAATTTCACATCGTTTTTTCGGATAATGTTTGTTATTAGCCATGAAGCATAGCTACAAATGCTGACACTGAACACGGCCTCTAAATTTCATTAGTTTTCTGTTTCCATGTTAAAACCAAGACAGCAAAAGTGCAAAACAAATTGAAAGAATTAAAAGTATCTTTTGTTTTTGTACATGCTTTTTAAACTTGGTCCATTGCTTCATGGATGCATGCTATATTAGCTAGTTTCTTATTTGAGTCGACCAAATGAAGCACTTCAATAAGAGGAAGTACACCCTTCAAACAAATCATAGTGCTCTTTTAGAACTTCTGGTCTAAAAAACAACATCCTCAGTGGCTTTCCCATCCCTTTTCCGTGCAAAGCTGCTGGACTTTCATTCCTTACATGTCAACATTCTTATCAAAGCATCCTTGATTTCTGAAATTCTTCTCTAGCATCAGATCAAAACAATGTTTTGTACAAGGTGTCCAATATAATCTTTTTCTTTTCTGCTTCAATATCTCACCGACAGCTTTGTATTTTGCTACATTGTCGGGGGCACTTTGGATAACATATTCTTCTCCAATTTCTTCCACAATGGTGTCCATCCATCCTATTAATTGTTTTGTCAGTTGTTTAGATATATGAGATGCATCTTTCAACTTCAAAATGACTGTCAGTATGTATTGTCCTTCTCTTATCGGTCGACCCATCAGTCAGTATGGTGCACCCCAACCTCTTTCATTCAGCTTAATTCAGTTTCACATTCTTACAAATATGCATTTGTCAACTTCACTTCCTTTAGATAATTCACTTCACTCTAAGTTCATTATAAGATGCTGGCTTAAGTCTTGAGCCATGTTTTGCAATCAGATCATACATAATGAGAAATTCATCACTCCTTGGAAAATTGAATGAAATGGCATTACTGTAGGAAAACTTCACAAATGCTTGACATGCTTCCTCTCGTCTTTTTTGTTTTTCTTTTTAAATAAACTGTTATTGTAACTTGTGTACTAATTCCCCTCCTTGAAAAAATTACTAGAGCCCTAAAAAAATCTCTTCGGTACCTTTTCTTTTTTCCACGACCTCCACCTCTTCATTAACTTTTGGATATTTTGATCGGATTCTGCTGCAAACCAACATACAACAGTGTTCAGCCAATGAAAGATAATAAAAGGTTAAATTAAATGATTTGCAGTGTGCACAATTAAAGTTAGAAGCAAATTCAACAAACAAAAAACACAGCAATAGGCAAAAAATATGAATATCCAGAACAAGTTACAGACTAATGTAGTAAAACTATATAAAATAGGCACAATACATCATAAGAAGGGTATCACATCACATCCGTGACAGAGTAGGAAAAATTACCTTTTAACTGGACACCTAAATGAGGTGTTTGACATGTACCGTATGGGTGTTGGTTGTAGGATCTATGGGCAGCGTTCTGTTTTGTTATTATAAGAATGATGCATTAGAAAACCTGGCCATTGTATTTGTTTCATTTGGGATGGTTATGTTGTACCATGTTGCAATCCCTATGTATTACATTCTTCGTGAACTGAGACAATTTTTCCAAAATTGTTTTTGTTTCCTTCACAGCTCAACTAGTGACAGCACAAGACAAGAGACATCTGAACCTGTTCCTGGATTTGGTGAACCTGCTGGTCCTCATGATTATCACCCCGGGTAAGAAATTTCTAATTCCTGATGCTATTTAAGTTTCACTGTGTTACATTTTAATGCTGCTCAGTGGTCTGATTGTCAAATATGTGATTAATTTTGGGCTATCTTATTGTTGACTATTTTGAGCTTATTGGTTTGACCACCCTGTTTGGTATATATTTTATCCAACACAAAAGTGGTATTTCCCACATTCTGATGCAATATTTTAAAAAAAAAATCTTTAGCTCCTTTCATTGAAGTGTGTTTCTGATTTCCAAAATCTAGAACAAAGCGGAAAAAAGAGGGTGTTACTGTTAGGATCCTCTCCAAATCAAGACTAATTGGACCCATCAAATGTTACATTATTATATTTATATTCCCAAAACTTTGGTAATGGAGAAAACGGAGAGGATCCTGACCCTGCATGTATGTATGTTTTTCTGGTTAGTGGGTTATTTAGTATTGATGGAAAGGGAAGTTACATGTGTGACTTCAATTATGATGTTCAACATATGGTTGCTGTTTGCTATTAGGCCAAAAGAAACCCTGCTATATAAATGTGCCTAGTTTCCTAGTGGCTATCTTGTCAAAGATTTAAAAAATTGTTAACTATGATATTATATTTATCTTTCTTGGACAAAGATTTCTTCATGTATTGAGCATACTTGCTACGGCTAATGTAACCACTAGTCTTTGGAAATTGGTGAATTCCACTATTCCATATCATGATGTTACTTCAACAGTTAAACCTCTATGTCTAGTTTATGATTTTTTTGTTGTCATCAAAATTCAAAACTGTTTTTTGCTTAGCTTATGGAAACAAACTGTTTTTGCTTATTCTCCTTTTAAGTTACATACTTATCCACTTTAATGGAATAATTAGTTACCTTATGCCGTGTTATCTTTATGATCCCTTCTCTAATTTTGTACTTGTGCAAGTACTTTTGGCTTCTGAACTAATTCATCGAGTATCAATATTTTATTGTGTTTGTACAGATTCATTGTCCCTCCAGTTCCCGCTGGTTCTGGTAGTGATCTTTTTCCAGGGCCTGGTGCCGGTATGTATCCGTCAAGGTAAACCCCCACCCCTCGTTACATTTCTTTTGTCTCTTGGGACAATTGTAAATTCTTGTTTTTAACAATTCTTATATCCTTCTAAATATGCACCACTCAATTTCAGGGGTGATCATGACTTTGGAGGCAGCATGCTCGTAGGGCCTAATGACCCCCGTTGGTTTGGTGGTGGTATTGGTGGAGGTATTGGTGGAGGACCTGGTTTTATTGGAGGGTTGCCGTAAGTCATTTAAACCCTATATTATTTATCTTTGACTGGTCAGTGTGGTTAAATGTTAAAGGCAACAAAACCCCAAGGCACACCCTTGGGTGCTAAGTCTAGGGAAAGGAAGGGTCCGCCGTATTTTGTAGAGGGAACCTAACATTTAATAACTTTACTTATTTTATCATTTCTATATATATAATCTGTTCAGTGTCGCAACCGAGACGTGTTTTGCAAGATATAATTTTTACTTTTGATCGCCAGTGTCTATCTTCATGGGGGTGTATGGCTTTTGTTGCCTCTTGCCTCTAGGCATTAAAATGGCCTTAGCACCTTTGAGGGGGCCTTTTGTATTTGACTACCCTGTGATCGATACATGTGGCTAATTTCAATGCTTATATCTAACTATGAATTTATCTAAATAGGGGTGCTCCACCGGGTGCTCGATTTGATCCCATTGGACCTCCTGGTGTCCCTGGTTTTGAACCAAACAGATTTGCGAGGTATGGTTTATCATATGTGCTTGTATATATGTATATGATATATTTCAAAATAGAATTTTACATCATGTTTTGAACATAGCTGTTCCATAATTTGTTTTAGTCAATCTTCGACTACATTTTTCACATGTTAAGGAATTATTTATTATATATATATATAACATAAATTAACACATATTTCTTTCCTGTCTTGCAGAAATCCTAGAAGGCCAGGATTTGATGCTCATCCAGATTTACAACATTTCCGAAGAGACACCGATTCAGATTACATATAGTCGCATTTAATATCAACACCTCTCTCTCACCTTCCATTTCCATATGAATATGACAATAGGATGGATTGTAAATTTGTGAAAATTCAAGAATTTAGCTAAGTTTTTTTTTGTTGTTGAAGGAATTTAACTATAAGTTTTGTTTGAATAAGGTTATATATTATATTAATCATCAGAACATCAGACATAATACTTATTTCTCAATTTAGTTTATAATCCTTTTGATAATTACAATGTTGGTTTGTTTTCAGAATTGGTATTTTTTAATTGTTATAACCTAAATGCATTAACTTACACTGGGGTTATAATCTACATGTTACGTTGGGTACACCTATGTGAGATAACCCACACATGGGTACCTGAGTGAGTTAACCCACACATGGGTATTTTGGTCAGTTTGTATGGAGTGAATGTTTTTTGTTGGGAAAAGAGCAATTTTCAAAAACTTTCCATATTTCTTAAAGAGTATTACTTACCCCGTTGAAAGTCAACAAAAGGGGTGGAAAATGATGTTTTCGGATTACATAATCCGGAAAGTGTTAAAACTGTTCGGATTATAGAATTCGAACTGCAACAGCACAGAGACAGAAACCATCTGTTTTGGCTGAGCCTCGGTTTTAGAGCAGGTTTAGTCAATTTTTTTGGCCTTTGATCATATGCAAACCAAAAATTCAAGTTATAACATCAAAATTAACAATACAATATAATTTTCAAACATTCAAACATTAATAAAACATAATTATCCAAATGTTACATAACATAATTATCCAAAATATTCAAACAATAACATTAAATAAAATACATTCAACCCCTTATAAATACGCCAACACCTTTGGCACCCCTGCCACCCTCAGTAGCTCCCTGATGTTGGTAAACCTTCCCATCATGCACCTCCTCCAAGACCTCCTCCAAATGTTCCATTCCTCAAACTCTCGCGGCACCAGACCACTGGACATCACAACATAGATATGGTCTCTGATGCGGCTCAACCTTCCGCTAAGCTGTAAGTACCCAAGGTCTCCATCCTCCTGAGCAGCAAGCGCATCAATGACCTCACGCTTCAGTGGCCTCGATACCGGTACCAGCATGTCTGGAAGAATCATGCGTGGATGAGATCAGTGATAAAACCACTCGATGTATCCGTCTACTACCTCCATACCATGAACTGCATAATTTCCCAACTGCTCGCCTGTCAGGGCATGATCAAGTGCATGCTGAAAGCGGTTTGTGATCTCCGCCAAATTAAGCACAACATGTGCACTCTCATTGGGATGTCTCGGGATGTCTGAACCCTATCAAACTGACGAAACACTCGCTCCGGCAGATATCTCACCATGCGGGATCCGTATCTGAGCCATCTAGAGTAAAGGCTGACTCACTCAAACGGACATGTCTGACGGTGCTCTCCATATGGGGTCATGACAACTCCCGTCAGATCCAGCGCATCCAGATGGTTTTTGTACTGGTCTGGTGTACCCAAAACATACCGTGGTACAAAAAGCATCGTGCGTGGATGGATGTTACCCCGATATCCTCCTCAGGCATCCTTGCTTCCTATACCTCGGAAGTGCTGATACACCCAAGCCTGCAACAATGACAGCCACATATAAATATACAAATCATAAACACTTACATTTAAAACAACAAAACATAATTTTTAATTTATACCTGCAACAAAGTCAGGTATCCTGACACCTGACCGCAGTTCCAACGTGAAGCATTGTTAAGCTTCATATACAAGTGAGCTAGTGCCGCAGCTCTCCATGAATAACCAACAACAACATCAAGGTATCTAAAGTACTTCAGGTAGACAACATCCACATTAGTTTGGCTCTTGTCAGTGAAGAGCGTGATCCCCACAAAATATAACAAATATATGCGAACAACCTGGTCCCGCAACCTAAGCACCTCCTGAGTCACACCATGCTCATTCTCCAACTCCAAAGCAATGTGCTCCTCTGGTATGAGTCACCTCAGCAAGAACATCACCCGGATTAGAGCCCAAGTGCGTCAACATCGAATCCATAGTGTTGTTCCATGTGATGAACTCGTGGGACAGAAGCATGCCGTCAATGGGGAGATGCAGCAAATAGGACACAACATCAAGTGTCACTGTCATCTCCCCAAACGGAAGGTGGAAACTCGAAGTCTCCTTATGCCACCTCTCCACAAAAGCACAAATTAGACCGTGGTCAATCGGGCTGTAGCTGGTATCGTAAAGCCAAGAAAGACCGATGGCCTGCAATCTGTCCTGCCATCACCATGCACCCATGATATGGGTGGTCTGTGTATCATGCATCACATCTATCTTCTTTCCATTGTTGATGCATTTTAAATTGTCATGCCACTGCAAATAATTAAAAACATTACCTAAACATCAGTTTACGCTCATGGCTTCACAAACAGGGCAGTTCAACAATTTAACAGTTTCATAAATATCACCATCATTTTCACAAAGATTAACAACATATTAAAGTAAGTTTAACATTAATAAATACCTCGCATTCATACGCTTTCCTGGAAACGTGCACATGGTACACCCACATCAGGCTAGTGTTTTGTGGGCCACCGGGAGAGTCATCAAGAGGCTCAGGGTCCACCACACGCTTCTTCCTACTTCGCGTTCGCTGCGGCTCGCCGTCTTCCATATCCTCCTCCATTGACTCAAGCTCCTCCTCCTCCATTTGCTGCTGCTGCACGTCCATCTCATCCGGCTGAGGCTCGACAGCAGCACGACGTCCCCTACCATCCCGACGCCTCAGAACAACACCATCCTCCTGCATCCGTTGGAGACACTCTCTCCTACATGAAGCATGCCCTGCCTCCCTTACGTGCTGAGTAGAGGAGGAACCTTCTGTAACATGCAGAAAACGAAATCAACACGAACACATTAGAAAACAGAAGATTAAAAATCATATTGGTGTTTTCGGAGCTGAACTTCCTTTTATACTTCGAAGCTGTCCGGATTTTGTAATCCGGAGTTCCGGACAAAAGGTATTTTGGAAAAAAAAACGCAGGGCGCGTGAGTAGGCAACAGGGTGGGAAATGTAACTCCATTTCTTAAATGTACATAATACTACAGTTTTTACTTTTTAGGTGTGGGGGTGTGTGCAATGAGGCCTCCTTTGAAATTTTCAATCTCCTTGTAAATTTCTATTTTTATTTATTTAAAAAAATTATGTTAATTTTACTTGTTAACAAGGAGCACAAATGCATTTAAAGTGAGTCATTGTAATGGAGAGAAAATAAAAGACTACCCTGGTATGATGCATTTGAAAAAAATAATGAAAATAGTTATTTTGACATTTTTATTATTTCTAAAAATATCAGACAAATGTTCACTTCAAGATTTTGTGTTCATTTTAACCAGTAAAACAAACACAAATATTTAGAAAACTAAAATATTTTCACAAATTAAATGGTGTTATTTTGACATTATTGTTATTTCTGAAAATATAAGACAAATGTTCACTTCAAGATTTTGTGTTCTCCCTATTTCTTTGATGAAATATTTTCGCGTTCTTAATAGATTTTTGTGTTCTCCTTGTTAACAAGTAAAACAAACACAAATATTTAGAAAACTAAAATGTTTTCACAAATTAAATGGGGCGATAACTTTCCATCGTTTATCATCATGGTATTGATTTAGAAGTAGAACTTGCAATACATAAGAACAATTGGATGAAATGGTAAAAAATGTTTCAGTTTAATCAGAGATCGAGTTCGAATTTTACCATGAAAATGTTGCACCCATGCGATTCTACCTGACTTGAGAAATTTGCGATTCTATTTGACTTGAGAAATTAGTCTCTATAATTATACGTAGATGATATTTGATTCACACTAAAAAGAAGCAGAACTTGCAGTGAGATCCAATTTCAATATCCATTTTGAGATGATTAACTTTTGGTGGTCAATATAAAAGTACGAGGACCAAAATAAACATATTCAAATGAAATTTAAAACCACAAGAAAAATCAAAATGGGAGAATACTTAGCAGTAGGATGTTATTCAGATCTAAATTTTTGTTTGATTATCAAAGTCATTTTAATTTACGAGTTCAAGGTTTTTGTACGTGCACCTCTAATTTGAAATTTGAATTTCGGTTCACCACATTATAAGAATCTGATCTCTTCTACAAGATATAATTCTGGTTGGTTAGTTCATTATAGTTTTCATCTAGGTCAAATTGGCTGCACATTATTTTTTTATCTAAGAATTATTTTTAAAAAGTATTCAATTCGGTCTCTATTATTATAAGAGAAAGTTAATTATTTAGATTTATTCGATAAATGAAATATCTAGTTTCTAATATAGACCGAATCATTTACCGAATGAATATATGTTTTTTTTTCTACTTAAGACTATATGTTGATGGACTATAGTAACATTATTTTTGTTAAATGTAACATTTAAAAGTGAACAGTTTTTATTTAGTTTTCCTTCAAAAAGTAAAAAAAAAAAAGGAGAACTGCTTAATCTTTTTTTTTAAACACCGCTTTATCGTAAAATTCATAAAAAAAAATGTTCATAAAAAAGATATGAACACATCATGAGCTATTTCCAAAAGTTGTTTGAAAACACTCATAAACTTTTATGTCACAAATTGTTCCAAACACGTTTGTACGGTGAGACAATTTCTTAGTTAGTTTCAAAAGTTTGTTTTATGAAATAAGTTAGGTTCAAAAGTTGATGTTACTCGAGTCAAAAAAAAGTTTATGTCACTAATTGTGAATTTATTGTATATTTTGTTAATGTGTGGTATCTTTTTCCACAGAAATAAAAACTGTGAGTATTCGACATACATATTTTATGTATAATTTTAGCTGTTTTTTCTTCTCATGTATCCCTTTTTTTGAACGTGTTGCTCTAATGTCTCATCTCATGCATCCTTACTAGTTTTTTTCTTGTGGTCATATTTTTCAGAAAACATGTTTTCAATTTTTCATTGCCAAATTATTTTTGCGCTATTAATGAATAAAGCCATCATATCATATAAGTATATATAACAATAAAGTTTTTTCACTTCAAAATAAATGTAAGTACATATTTGAAGGGCATGTATACGCTTATTTTTAATTAAACGATCAAAATCTATTTAGAGAATTTTGATAAAGGAAAATGACTAGTTGTATAACAACCGGTAATTTGTGTTAGTAATCATGGAATCCCAGGGATAAAGATCATAGTGATCAGCAAGAAAACAAGCATAAAAGTATTCATGTGGGAGATACTCATAGAAACTCATTATAGAATGAATAGATTGATAAAAGATTATGGAAATGATACATGAGAGTTCTTATATATAGAGTTTAGTTGTGTAACTAACTCTAACTAACTCTTAACCAAGCTTCTCAAACACTCTAACTAACTATAGTCTAATAATTTGGTTGTAAGTCCACATTTATTAATTTATATTGCTTATAATATTAATGTTAAATAAATATAATTTAAACAACAAACATAATGGTTAGGACATGAGTTAGTTAGTTATATTATGTTTACCAAAGAACACTTGTATGAGATGATAAGAGAGATCTTCCAGTTTAATCAGAGGTTCTGAGTTTGAATTCAGCTTTACGAATGTACGGTGTTTAAATTTTCAAGAACTCTCTCTTGAGAGTGTTACCACTCATTATATTTACCAAAGAAGACTTTTATGAGATGATAAGAGAGATCTTTTAGTTTAATCATAAGTTCTGAAATCGAATTCAGCTTTGCGAATACATCGTGTGTAAAACTCTCTCTCTCGAAAGTGTTACCACTCATTATGGTCCCAACTCAAAGAATTAACATCTTCAATTACGCTTAGAAAATGCTTGATTTGCACAACAACAAAAATCGATACGTTTGAAATGGTCTTGCTAGGTCTAAAGTGAAACTTGGAAAACAAGAACAAATTTTCAACATTGAGAGGGACAAAAGCAAGCAGTATTATCAATGAGGTTTTTGTTTTCATTTGTCATTAATAAAGAAAAATCTTGACTTAAATGTTGACTTGCATAAAACCAAAAAAAGTTAGGAAGTAGTAAACGATGTCTTGGTCATGAGCCCATAAGAGACGTAACAAAGTGAGAAAACGTGTGTCCCCTCTTAGATACTTTGTTCTCTTTTTTATGTCTTATTAAAATATTCTTAGTTAAGAGGGCATATGATTATGAACTGAGAAGAGAGAGGTTCAATGTATTTCTTAATTGAGAATTAATATATTTTGTAGAGTAGGACCAAAGATTGGTAACAATAATATGGATTCCCCTAATAAAAACATGGAATGAAAAAACTTTGTTTATAATGTATACTTTTTAAAATTGATGAATGGGTGATTTGGTGACTGAGGTGTAAAAGTTAAGAAGCTGAGTTATTAGGGGATTCCGACCTCTAACAAATAATAACGAATTGATAATACCATTGAGAGTTTTTTAAGAAAAAAATTAAACATCGTACTTTTAAAACAATATTTTCAATAATATCTTAAGGGAAATATTAACTTTTGCCTATAAGGCACAAGTTAAAAATAGAAGATTTTTCTTGGAACTTATGTATTCAATGATATAGTAAAGTTTAAGAATTCATATTTTTAATACAAAATTTATTTATTATTTCTTATTTTAGTTTCTTAACTTGTACTCTAAAGGTATAAATTAACATGACTCATATCTTAAATTCAATTTTAGTATAGTATATAAAGACGTCAAACATTAGATCTATATACTCTCCGAATAAAATGTTGAATATACTAACATTTGGCACACTAAAAAAAAATAAATTTTTTTTATAGCTTAATTATTTTTTTCGACAAAAATTTTATTACATAATATTGTGAGCATCATTCAGTAACATTTTTTTTAGAGAAACAAATTAATGCATTTCATTAATGATCAAAGATTCAATACATGATGAGATGTTAGAATAAATACGAAAACTAGTTTCCGACGGAGTCACCTTAGTTAAGCTATGATCAACTTCGTTTGTTTGTCTTCTAACGAACTTCACATGAAAGTTCGTAAGATCAGTGTCTAACAAATGTGCATATTTACTAATTATCACACTAAATTCTGATACATCAATCTGCTTTCCCGTAATTGATGTCCACAACCATCTTGGATGCTACTTTACCCATTCCAAAGGTTGTAGTAGACCAAGTGCTTCCCCAATATCAACATCAATGACGGGGGAGAACCATACGGTTCGAGCTAGCACAAATGCCCCTTCTTCGTCTCTGATGCAAATGTTGATTCCCACTTTGTCCATAATTTCCAAGAAAGAGTCGTTGACATTACATTTGAACGTACCTTGAGACAGTCTTACCCATGTTTCAATCTGGTTACTTGTGTTACCTATAGGTCGCATGCTTCCAGCTAGCTAAAAATACACTGGCCCTGTCACAAATGGATTGGCAATTATCCGAGGCATCATTCCCAGCCTTGTTGTTTTTCTTCTTCCAAATACTCCACATAAGAGTGCCAAAAAGTGGATGCTTGGAATTCTGCAATACGTGGAGAATTTCAAAAAGGGCATAAGAGATGTCATTAGCATTGAAAACCACATACGAAATTTCATTCCATAGCCTCAACTGCTGCCATCGTTGGATACTTTTAGCGCAAAGAAACAACACATGTATACTATCTTCTTGTTCCTCGCACAACAAACACTGTTTGGTGCAATTCACGTCCCTTGCTTGCAAGCGAACTCGTGATGGGAGACAGCGACGAACAACTATCCATAAGAAGTTTTTAATGTGCGGGGGTAACTTATAATGCCAGACCTGATTCCAATTTCCATCCATTCTGTGTTGCTGGATAATTTGGTTTCTATCCATAATACTTATGTATGCATTGCGAATTTAGTAGTTTCCACATTCTCGAACTTCAAAACTAGTCCATCTTGCTAAACCGAGATGAATAACAAAGTCTTGCAAATGTGGCGGGTTGAGTTATTGTCAATAAGAATATAAATATTCACCGTCTTTAAGTTTGGATGAAAAAGGTATGAGACTTTCATGGCTGCCATAACATGATTCATATTAGTTGGTCGGGGAATGGAATGATTGTTGCAGATCCAAGAGGGATCCTACACCGAGATGTTGTACCAGTCCTTATGCTCCACTTGAAGCCATTTCGAACAACATCCTTTACTTTCCAAAGGCTTCTCCATACAAAACTCAGATTATGACCAACATTTGTTGTGAAGTAATCAATATTTGGAAAGTATCTAGTTTTAAAAAGTCTAGTGATCAAAGAGTTAGGGTGTGCGAAAAACTTCCACGCCTGCTTCCCTAACGTTGCCATATTAAAAGCTCTGAGCACTTTAAATCCCACTCCTCCATAACTCTTTTATTTCTGTTACCATATCCCCATCAATATGCGTTGCATATTTTTTGCCATTTTTTCAATCTCTATGATTAAAGACTTTGGTAACAAGAATGTGCTCATTAAGTAAGATGTGATGAATTGTAGAATCGACTTTTATCAAAACAGCTCTTCCCGCTTGCGAGAAACATCGACTACTCCATGAATTGATTTTGTTCCAGATATGATCCTTTATAAACTTAAAAGTGGATGTTTTGCTTCTACCAATCATCGAAGGGACCTCCTAGATACTTTCCTGCACCAAGCACTTGTCGTACACCCATGATAGTTGATATGTCATTCTTTATTTCAACTGGTGTGTTACGACTGAAAACGATCTCAGACTTTTGAAAGTTGATAGCCTAACCAGACGTTGCTTCATATGATTCAAGGATACCTTTCATGACATTTGGTTCATTGATCGAACCTTTGAAAAAGAGGAAACCGTCATATGCAAATAATAGATGAGAGATAATTGGCGCGGTTGTGCAGATTTTAACACCATGTAAAGTTCCTTGACCTTATGTTTGCTTTATCAGAGTTGATTAACCTTCCGCACATAGAATAAACAAGTATGGTGATAAAGGGTCTCCCTGCCGTAAGCCTCTTCCAGGAACTATCAGTTGGGTTATATCAAAAAATTAATTATGTTATTAATATCATAAGTGGATGTCTACAAACCATTGAATTTATCTCTTAAGTAACACCATATTACTTATCTTCTATGTCACACGTATTTGTATTTATCTTTTAAGTACTTAACTCTTAAGTCATATCATTGTACTTCTCTATAAATAAAGATCACATGTAACATAATTGTACATCAAGAGAGAATAATAGAATCCTCCTTCTCCTCTTTATTCTTGTTTTTTTTTTCTTCCTAAAAATTTCATAATACGTTATCAACACGAGTCGATAGATGTTGTATGGAGTTATCAATTCATATTTGATCACGTGGGTATTTTTCTTAATTTTTTAAGTATCAAACTATCAATATAATAAAATAGAAATAACGTTTGGTATATATCAATTAATTTGTTGTTATATCAAATGTGACTCGGTTCAACAAAAAAAATAAAACGTGAGTAAAGGTCTCAAATTAAATGTAAAGGTTAATATCAAACAACATATTACGTTTACAAAGTTATAACCTTACCTTCCCTTATAAACAAGACAAGACAAAAGACAAAAATATTAAAATTATCTTGTGATGATAAAGACCATAGGAAGTAAATAAATTTATACCTAAAAAAGATAAAGTTAATGAGTAAGCCAAGTTTTTCCTTCTAGACACACACAATAATTAAACATTATTACAAAACTATATGCATGTCACTCTCACCGTTATTTTTCTAATTAATAATATAAAAACATCAATCATGTGGCCACATACTTTCCAGGCAGTATCCCCCATCCCACAAGTTTACTATCCTTTTTATATATCTCCCAACTCATCACTGCTCCATAGCTCTTGAACCTCTAACTTTGAGGTTTCATAAGCTCATCAAAAAATAAGAGATTTAGGTCAAAATATCAAATATGAGTCCAAACAAGCCTCATGTCTTTATATTACTAATCATCATGCTTGTTTCAGTTTCTAATAATCCATCACTTATAGAAGGAAGGACACTTTCCTTAATTTCAAATCAAGGTGATTAATTATAATATTTAGAATATTAATTTTACAATTTTTGTTCCTCTCTTCCACTAGATCTGATTTTTTTTATTTTTTATTATTTATTGTGTGCTAATTTTCCTCATTTTGTTATGTATTTTCAGGGTACTCAAAGATTTTTGCAACACTTGGAGTTGTTTGCAAATGTTGTGATGGAATTGGAGGTACTTGCACTAGTACTTGGACACAATCTTGCAATAATTTGAAGTGTTCACCTTGGAAATCACACTAGTTATTTTTTGTGATTTTTTTTCTAGTCTTTCATTTTCTGTACCTATATATCAAGTTTAGAAATATTATCAATTTTATAAATATGAAGTTTGTGTCTGCTAGTGCTAATATGAACAGAGTGTATTTGTAAAAAACTTTATATGTGTCCATAGTTTTTTGGTTTTAAACAAGTCAATGAGTATAATAAATGAGTATATAATGATCACCACATGTCTATTGCAACTTGTTGTAGTTCAAAGCTAGATCTCAAATAAATTGTTGTACTGTTTAATGATTTTTCATTGATGATAAGGGAAAATTGTGACCTTTCAACTAACGTTGACCAGAGAGTTTAGAAAGATAAGAGTTCACTACTAAAAAAGCAAAAATTAGTGAGGGAATTTTAGAGAGGGAAAACGTGAAATCCCTCTCTAATTACGTCACTAAATTTTACGACCAATGAATTTGTGAGGAATTTTAATTTTTCCGTCACTAATTTCCCTCTCTAATTTTGCTTTTTCTAGTAGTGTTGGATATCCGGTTTTAGCTGAAAAGATGCTATGTGTGTAATTTTAATTTGTTTTGGGTTTGTTGAATTTGTACAATTATGAAGTGTGAATCTTAGTGCTCGTCAGGAATCACTTTGATTTTCAGAAAATTACGGTGACACGACACAATTCATGGTATAATTATGAAGCATATTTTGTTCCTTTAAAACCACGGAGGCACACACATCGTGTAAACTAAATGATAACTGAAACATACACACTTATTTCCATAGCAAAACCAACTGGAAACTCTTGTATCTATTCAGTCTCATTATCGAAGTTTTACTTAAGTCCCACATTGATCAAGGTTTTGGATGGTTTAATGTATAAATGTGTTTGAACAACCTCATTCTTTGAGTTAATTTTTGGGATGATATCAAAGTCTATTTAACATAGTATTGAACCCGGATGAATGATGATATTCAAGTCTATTTAACATAGTATTGAACCCGAATGAATGATTGTAATGCAAGAATTAAACCTAAGAGTAAGACCTATGATATCTCTCACCGTTCAAGTTGTTGGGTTGCTGTGCAAAAATTATACCTAAGACCCACGTTAGACGTGAGGATGAGTATTGGAGTTGGAATGGAATCTCACACGGTTCAAGTTGTTGGGTTGTTGTGTGAGAATTAGACCTAGGACCCACGCTAGGCCTAAGGATGAGTATTGAAGTTATAATGAAATCTGACACTATTCAAGTTGTTGGGTGTTCAAATGTGTTTAAACACCCTATTGCAGTGCGAGAATTATACCTACGACCCAAACTAAATGTGATAGTATGTATTGGAGTTTCACAATGTTCAAATTTTTGGATTGTTGGATGTATAAATGTTTGGATAGTCTCGCCCTTTAAGCTAATTTTTTGGTTGAGATCCAAATCCATTTAACACTAACAATAGTCTTCTTAATTAAACACAGCAAAATTTCATGCCTTTTCTACTTAGCCTGCACGAGATTTTTTATTTTTTTATTACTATATTTTAGAAGAGCAGTGCTATGTGGTGCGAACCACTAGTGTGCGGAATTCAACAGAAATTTAAACTAAATCACTTAAAAGTATAACTCTCATTTTTTTTAACAGAAATATAATAGTGTAACACCCATTTATCGGAATACATGGTTGGAGTAAAAATTATTTTAAATAAAAATTAATGATACAACATGAGAACATTTACACAATACATGAGACGTGGTTATTTGTTCGTCGAAATTCGTTTCAAGATTTTTCGCACCACTAAGCATTGCTGATTTTAGAAACATCGTACACATTTTACAACCATTCTGAAGGGATTCCAACTCAGGACCTTAAGTTTGAAAGACTAAACTCTTACAACAGAGTTAGCACCTTGCACATAATCTTCACTGATAATTAAATAAAAGTTGGAAAATGTTAACGAATGGCTTTGTAACACTCATTAAAGCCCTTTAATAGGAGTAGTAAATTTTTATGAAAATCTGCAATATTTGACTTTTAAAAATCCTTAAAGAATATCTTCAAAACACTTGTTAACAAGACTCGTAAAAATTTTCAAACTTCAATACTTAAAGTTAATCATCCACAAGACCACAACGATCACGATTCAATGCTTGAAAGTTCAACAGTCACAAGTATTACAAATTAAAAAGAAGTAATAGTTTTATCAAAAAAAGAAAAAACTAAGTTATGGCCGTATTTGAAGAAAGTGAAAGTAGTCACATTTTGTATACTTATAATAGTGATAGAGAAACATTGTTATTTTTAGTATTAGCCTTCCTAGGTAGCGGGAAAAACTTAAGGATACACTATCCGCTGATTATTATAAGAAAAATTTAACATTTTAAGTTTATTTAATAGATGATGTATATGATCTATATCAAAGAGTACATATATTATTTATTGAATAAATCTAATTTTTTTTTCCTTATAATAGTGACTAGAGGGTATAAGTCTCAATATAATGGCAGATCTGAGATTGTTATTTTGAAGGAGTCAATTATATATATATATATATATATATATATAAAGAGATCCTCAAAGTTGTTTTGCATAAATAAGTGCGCAAGTTAAGTCACGCAGCGTGACTTAACTTGCGCACGTTATATTTGCTGCACAGACACTGCGCAAGTTAACTTGCGCATGTGTTAAATCTGTGCGCAAGTTATCTTGCGCAGTGTCTGGCTTAAGTCACGCAATGTTTAACACATGCGTGACTTAAGTCACGCAGCGCATGTTAACTCACGCACAGTTTTACGCTTGCGCTAGTTAACTTGCGCAGGGGTATTTTCGTCCTGTCTGCAGGACGAGAGTGGATTTTGCAGGGGGAAGAGTGGTATTCAAAAAATTATTCTTCTCTCATATTTAAGACCGGATGAAGTAATACATTATTTGGAAGAAACATGTTCATAGAGGTCCACCTTGATTGATTGAGTCCAACAAGTGAAGTTGCCTATTCCAAGTTGTTTGAAACTAACAACATGCATGGGTCCTCACTCCTCTATTGATGGGATGAAGAAAAAAGACTCTTGTGGTCACATAATCTTAAACTTACATAGTAAAGCAAATTAGGAACATTGATAAAAGATCAAATGGTTTAAACTTAAAACAAAGTTTCATTTACATAGCCAAGCAAATTAGGGACATTGATAAAAGATCAAATGGTTTAAACTTAAAACAAAGTTTCAATTTCTAAACTTTTAATTTTTTTAATAATGACTATTAAGAAGTATATTTTTTTGAACAATCAAAAATGAAATATATTAATCACAAACCAGGCAACCCCCAAAGCACAAGGCGTGCCAAAAGAATCTCTAAAATTACACAGTGTCAGTCAACACAGTTTCTGTCAGGCATATACAAAATACATTAGGTAATGTCCAAACATTATAAAGGGTTCGAACACCACCTATCCATGTCAAACATAAAAGTAGACTCTTTAGCTTTCAACCAGGCTAAAGACACATAAACTATTAAGAAATATTATTATTTAGTGGGTAGCTTGTTACTATTTGGTGTCTATAGACAACATGTAATCACCTTATGTAAGACAGTAAGATTACTTTTTCATCATTTTGTACTAGTTTACATTGATCAATATAGTAGAGATTTAAACTTTTCTCTCTTCTTTCCATAAATGTCATGTTTGCTAAGATTGAGGTTACCATGTAGTCACTGGCACTGCTAAACCGGATGAAATCTGTTTCCAAAGAAAAGAGGCTTGTTTTTTTTTTTTTTTTTTGAATAAGAGGCTTTGGTAGGTGAATGATTGAAACCTAAATTAGTTCATCCAAAAAAAAATTGAAACCTAAATTAGCGCCAGTATACCCACCCAACTTGATCTATTTTCAGATATTGGACTCTTATACTAAAGTTCAACGACAATTGCTTTTTAAACACCTTAAAAATTGCTTACCTTGTGGAAAATAGTAGGTCGGGATTTATTACCCGATCAAATTTTACACAAAAATAATCAATTGAAAGTTACAATCCGATCTAGAGCAAATTTTCGGTGCTAAAGAGCAATCGTTCAATCCAACAAAATCTGTTTGAACGTGTTTTTAATATGTTTTTACACCTTTTGAATTATCCCCAAAAATATCTCCTAAAAATGACTTTTATGAGAAAATATTCAAAATAGCTTTCATTTTAAGCATTTTTTAAAATTTTATTATCCGCAGAAAAGGCATAGCCCCTCATATTATGATTTCTTTTTAGTGTTTTATCACGTCTTTTACTCCTCATTTGAGGATTTTTAATAGGCTTTAGAGTGCGTTACTCATGATTTAGGATAAAATTTGTAATGTTTTGTTTTAAGCTATTATACTTCTCTTTCTTCCATACCCTGGCCACTCTATAAATGTTTGGAGTCTTTTTGTATATGAATCATGAAATTAAGTCAACCAATACATCTCATTGAAATTACGGAAGCAAGAATATCAAGTGTATTGAAGTTCAAACAACTTGGAGAATATCTGTCCAAGTTCATATCAAGGATGAAAAACACATGAAAAATAAAAAAAAGTAAAAGAAAAGGAAATAGCCTCTAGTTTGTTCACCCCATACACGCTAAAGGAGATATGTCTCGGGTCCATGCACCACATACACAAGAAAAAAACAACTTTTACAGTTTTTCGGGCCATGCGCCCTGCACATCCGCACTATGAAAACGACCTATTTAAAAGCCATTTTGAGCAAAAATTATTCATTTGGAATCCTGATGACTTAGATACTTAGAGGTGCGATTAAAGCAAGAAAAATGATTGTTTTTCAACCCTCCTTTTATCTTGTTTATATGTATGTTCACTTTTATTTTCGTTTTAATGATGTATTCAGTTACCACGAATAGCTAAACGCTTTTAGATTAGGATTTCAAGATGAACCCTTTTTAATCGTTTGAAACACGTTGTCTAATTTTCGTTTTATTAATGCAATTTGAATTATGCTAACATAAGAGACAAATCACAAGAAATACTTAATTTGAAGATGTCAATAATCACTCAAATTCCATATTGAATAGAGATAAAACATTAAATGAGTTTATAAAGAGACCTTAGAGTTAGAGACAATTTTATAAAGTGAATTAAGCCAAATATAAAAACATAATAGTAAATCACCCATATATTAGCTCATTGGTCTAGACAAGACAAGAAGAATGAAGATGATGGGGCCATAAAATGAATATTTTGGGACACTCCTTGTGGGTGGAAGTGGAAAATAGACAAAGCACGTATACTAAGGGATGACCCTTAGTAGTGAGAAGTGAGTGTATTGGTGCCTTCACAGACTTAGCCTTCAGTGTGGACCGTTGTTTTGCAATCTTCCACTTAATTTATCGTGTCATCATTTGCTATATATGTGATGCCAATGGGGTCCACTTCCCATCATTAATCTTGATTATCTACTTTAATCAATCACTATATCAATGACTATCACTCTTTTCTGGAAATTTGTTAAATAAAATATCTTAATTAGTACCTATCTTGTGTGCTTGGAACCCAATTTGTTGCTTATAATGGCCCCATATATGTGTGTGATGCTTATCTTGTGTATTTAAATATTCAACATAAGATTATGGGAGTGACTCAGTTGTTAATTTATATTAAACATGCAGGTGAGATGACCAATGTTTGATTTCTCACATTTTAATGTTGTGGAAGGGCAACGAGTGTATCACGAATTAAAATTTGATCTCACAATAATCTTATGATCGAGGCTGTTTTTTTTTTTTCATAAAATAATAATGCTTTTTCTTTTAACAACAAATTTTATTAAATATAGATCCTTACTTAAGATGAACAGAGACCGGTAATTCAGAGAATACAAACAAAATGCGTTATATATAGGCGGAACACAAAAAATAAACACAAAAAAAGACACTCTTACATACAACACTTAGCCAAACCCTATTTTTAACACCCCTATTTTTACATACATCACCACCTAAACAGACTCATTCTTGAAATGATCATTAAAAAACGGTATCAATTAGATATTGATTAGAGAAGTGCACTAACACATTTTAACGATCTATTTTCAACAATCACTTTGTAATTAGATGAAATTCATGTGAATTTTGCCATTTTAAAATAGATATCTTACACAAATTGATGAGACACACATAATTTTACCCATTAACAAATGCTTAATTAGTTTGTCAAGAAAAATGACTAATTAGTAAGTTATAGTAATACAAAGAGAAAATCTCAGAATTTTTCATTAAAATGTTAAACAAATTATAGGAACTAACACAATGACTCATTTTTGACAAATAATTAAAATCTTGATAATGATTTTAGAGTTCATTTTCAATTTGTTTCTTAAACAGCGTATCTGTAGATATGACAGCCAAAAGTGGTCCATTTTATTGGTTAATAAAACTTTTGCTTTAGACCTAAAGAACAAATTACTGCTAACTTTTTTCGAAAAAATTTTCAATAAAAAAAAACTTTTCTTCGAAAATATCTCTGAAAAAATTGTAAAATAGTCTAACTTAGAACTCTAACAACAATATTGACTATTTTTCAAGAAATCTCTCATGCCAACTGGATTGAGTTAACCGAAAGTAATTAGTCTTCTACCAAGTAGTAAATCAAAATTCAAATTCTAGTAGGAAAAGATGTTCATATTCAACGTCTCTCTAACATGATTAGTTGATGGGGACATGTGAAGAAACAAAAAAAATGTCTCTCGTCATAACAAAACAAGTTCAACTTAAAGTTCTCATAGTATTGCTCGGTTTAAAGAAAAAAACCAAAGGCTCTTGTGTGAACAAAAAGGAACCAAGAGTATTTAGATAATATGATTTGTGTCTCTTTTAGATTAACTAAGATTTTGGATTCGAATCTAACTTTAAACATGCAACATCGTTAAATTTGATGGATCAGTCTCACAAATTTTGATGGACTAGTCTCTACAATTATGCGTTGAAGATACTAGTTTACACTAAAAAAATATTAATAAAAATGTCAAATTTTAAACTTTTACTTTTACAAACGTATATCTCCTCAAATCTATTTTAAATACAAGTTTGGAATTGCATTGGATATACTTTAAATGCATGAATAGAACGAGTTACTAATGAGAGCTTTAGTGTAAACGTGAGTTTAATTGCTTGAAAATCTTGAAACAAACACACTAAATCTAACTTATTTTAAACCTCATAACAAACAGACTAAATCTAACTCGTTTTTAAATCGGTCGTGGTATCATAGCCGATTTAAAAACTGGATAAATAATTATATGATTACAACCACAAATAAAATTCATTAATTTAAAGAACACAAACATGTAAGTACTTATCATTTAATTAGTTTTTTTTTGAAGGATTATCATTTAATTAGTTAAAATGTCACATTATTTAAATCTTTCTTCTTTTACCTTTTTGTCATTTGTGTATATATATGTTGAAAGAAAAATTGTTTAGAGTTGTGATCTAAATCATATATGGTAAACAACATTATCCTTTGTTTATCTTATTATGAGTGTGCCTTTTTCAAATTCTAAATGTAGCCTTGGGTCCCCCTCACTTCCTCAAAATGGCTTTCCTTCTCCAACTGTCATTCCATTCTTTTCCTATTCAATGACTTAATACATCAACAAATATAAACCATTTTAAGTTGGTATCGACGAAGAGAAAGGATAAATCATTCATTTTGGGTCCAATAAGGATAAAATGATAAGATCACATAGCATATGGTAGGGGTTAGGTGACTTCATTCTCTAACTAATTTTTTACTTCCTTCCCAAAATGCGTTCCTAGAAACCTAAAAACAGCCAAGAAAATCATATCAAGAACATCCATACAAACATAAAGAAAGTATAGATTTTTTTTTTTTTTAAGAATAAAGAAAGTATAGATGATACGTCATTATTTTTTAGATGAAAAAAAAAATATAGATGAGTTATTTTAGAGGAAAAGTATAGATGAGTTGAATCTGTCAAAAGCTCACCATCGCATGAAAATCATCTAACCTTAGAGAGATTGTGAAACCGCTTTGAACCTTCGTGCATTATTTTTTTCTTTGTTACTTATGTGACTTGAATGATGTCACAAGTTTTGAACCCTATAATGATATATTTGTTTGATTTCTTTGGAGTTAGATAACTTAGTGAAATACTTGTCATGGTTTAAAATTAAGTTTAAGGTTGCTCTTTGGAATTAACAACATCTTAAGTTTGAGATATGGTACCCGTATAACTTGGTAATGAAAAGAAAAAAATGAAAAAGAAAAATGTAGATCAAACATCAAAATGACGGTATACACAAAAAAAAAAAAAATTAGAAAAACAAGAGCAAAAAAAAGTCTGGTTTCTTAAAAAAAGAATAAGAAGTTCTACTAGAACCCATTTTTCTTGTTTAGCATAAAAAATAGTAACTCATGAAAATTGGTTGTGGCTGATTGCGAATCAATCTACACGTTAGAAGGATGTATTTCAAAGAGGGAGTCTTTATAAACTAATTCCAAAATGTTGGTAGTCTACTTTTCCAAATATATCCCACCTTAACCTAAGTCACCTTATAACCTTAAAAGACCTCTATATGTGTGTTTGGTAATATGTATCTTGAGGGTCTATTTAGAATTGCTTTAATCTCATAGCAAGTATAACCACATGACGATTGGAGTGTGGCAAATGCCTTGACCAACCCCAGTGACTTTAGGAGGTACATACATATACCTTGAAATTGTAAGTGGTTGAAAGTAAAAGTATCTTCTCTAAGCTTGTCCCACTTGTATGAAAATGGTAAGTTAGTCAAGTCTAAAAGTGGGAAGTGTAACATTCTTAGCACCACCTCCAAAATGGTATTTTCCAATAAATTCATGTAAATTCTAACATCTTGCTATTTTGTTGTTTGAGGACAAACAACGATTTAAGTTTAGGGTTGTGATGATGGAACATCATATGATATTTTTTTGCTATGTTTTTAGTTATTTTCTTTGTATTGAAGGCAAATAAGAGGTTATTTAGTGGAGTTGTCAATGATTTGAGGAATATTTTTTTTATTATTTCCATTCGAGTCGGTGTTATTCAGTTTTATCCTAAATCACGCATCTCCATAGGTGTTTTGAGTCTTTTTAGTGAGAAATCATGTAAATCGGCAAAACAAGACATCACAAGAAGGAGTGAGGATATGAAGATTGAAAATCAATGAGTCTTAGAAGACAATACAAATTAAAGAAAATTCATTTCAAGTTCCAAAGCATTGCAAGACAGAATAACACTTGAAAAAGAGATGAAAACTGCAAAATTTGCACAAAAGGCACTATCTCATGGACACAAAAAACCCTATTTTTCTTCTATTAACCCCTAATTAATGATGAACTATAAATAGAGACCCTTGTACACTCTTTTATTCATTTAGAAAGCTAGTGGTACAAGGTAATGGTCAATCATCATAGTTTCAAGGCAGAAGATCTCCATCCTCCTCTTGTTCTCTTTAGGGTATGTTTTTCTATTGTTTTGTAATGATGTCAATTGCCATATGGAACTAAACCTCTTTGATCAGGGTACCACGATGAACCCCTTCTTATTTGTTGGATTCAATTAATAAAGTTGTTAATCAGTTTATGATTCAGGTGTTTGATTTAATTTGTATAGGTTTGTTTCTATACCACATCTTAGATGTATTACTACCCTAATTTTGTTAGAACCCAACATTAGTAAATTGCTTATTTTCTAAATTAAATTCGTTTAATCGAATCCAAGTATGAATTTAGGGCTATGATTCTTTTTAAGAGAGAGGTTACATAGGTAGTGTGGAGATGTCCCCTTCCGAGAGAGGTTTCGTCGGTTGTTTGATATAGCTGTTAATCAAGCTATTTCGGTGGCGGAGCTGTTCTCTCGTGGTGTGGAGGAGGGAGGGGAGGGTTGGGTTTGGAGGCGTAGGTTGTGGGCGTGGGAGGAGGAGCTTTTAGCGGAGCTTAGGACTTTATTGCTTGATGTTTCTTTGTTGCCTGATGTTTCAGATAGATGGGTGTGGCTTCCTGATCCAGTAGGAGGTTACACTGTCCGTGGTGCTTATGATCTTTTAGCGGAGGGTAGCAGTCCTCCCGTGGATGAAGCTTCTGAGTTAGTTTGGCATCCCCAGGTTCCTCTGAAGGTCTCTATCTTTGCTTGGCGTCTTCTTAGAAATCGTCTTCCTTCAAAGACAAACTTGGCAGTTCGGCGGGCTCTTTCTCCAGATGTGACTTTATGTGATTTATTATGTGGCCTTGAGGAAACATCCGAACATTTGTTTTTGACTTGTCCGAATTCTGTATTGTTGTGGCAGCAGGTGCGTAACTGGATAGGTTGCATGGGAGTGGACTCCACTCATTTGTCCGACCACTTGTTGCAGTTGACTTTTTTGATTGGTGCGGGAAAAGCGAAGCACTCCTTTTTGCAGTCGATTTGGCTCCTGTGCACGTGGGTCTCGTGGTTAGAACGCAACAATAGAATTTTTAATAATGTTGTATTTGATGTACCCAGATTGTTAGATAAGGTTAAATTGTTATCCTTAGGTTGGCTCAAAGTTAAGAAGCCGTTGTTTATTTTTGGCTCTCATATGTGGTGGTCAAGTCCTTTGGCTTGTCTAGGTATTGGCTAAACCACAGTTTTTGTTATTACCTTGTGGTTGACTATTCTGTACTTTTGATAGTAGTTGTAGGCACACCTTGTGCTTGCAAGTGTTATGGTTTAGTAATATAATCCCATTTTGATTTCTTCAAAAAAAAAAAAAAAAAACGCCACAATTGTAACTGGTTGAATTGCGACGATAATATAATGAAACTTTTCCTAATTTATCATGGGGTCATGTTATACTTTCTTAAATTCAAAGACAGGTCATAAACCAATGATCAACTGAGGTAATTCTAACAAAGACGGAATGGAATTCAGGGATTCCCTAATCATCCTTACACTTTCGAATCACAAAACATAATCTCGCAATTGGCATGACAAACTAAATATGTCTTTTCTTCTTCTTTTATGTGGGAATTTCAAATTCTCAAACAATTCCTTGCCAAGGCACATCCTCCAAAGGAACAAGTCATTAAAGAGGTCTTCTGGTAGCCTCCAATGGCATATTGGATTAAATGCAACACATACAAGGATGCAAATGAAAGTCCTGGTCCAACGGCAAGTAGAGGGATTTTAGGGATACTTCTGCTGTTACTTTTGCTTGTTTTACTTACCATATATAGGTATAAGTAGTTTTTTTTTTCCCTGAATTGAAGGATGTTATTATAGCAGTAGAGGTCACCTACAAAAAAGGTTGGCATTGTTTGTGGGTTGAAACTGATTCTTAGTTCGTTACATTGGCTTTTAAATCACATTTAATCTATTTGTAAAACTTATTGAACTAATAATAGAAACAAATTGTGGATGACATAAAATTTGTCTTATCTTTCAAAAATAAAATAAAATTTGTCTTATAAAATTGACCTCCGAACAAGCAAGGGGTGTAAGAAAAAGGAAAGCATTAGAGAAAATGAAAGGGTTGTTATTATTATCTGCTAAGCAATGTCAAGATTGAAATTTTGCTTTTAGGCCCGACATATGATCCCAAATCCACGTGGCAATAATCAGTTTGACCTCTTGACAATTTTAAAATGTAGAAGAGGAAGCAGAGACAGATACCCCTCTGTTTTTATAAGGACATAGTTTTCCGCTAAGAAAAATGAAATTAAAAAATATGTAGTATTATATTTTAAAAAATAAAATAAAACAATTGTTATTTATTTCTTAATATGGTGTGAATTTCCCTCATAAAACACGGAAGTTGTTATAGAGGATTTGCAGGGGGTATGTTTCGATGCGTCTCCGACTACAATCACGACATTACAAAGTGAGGTGATCTGTCCTTGGTGTGATACGCTGTTGAGGATGATTGACATGCTTTTGTAGGTTGTACAATGGCGCGTGAGAGTTGATATTGAGCAGGACTTTCGATTGTGCTGCAAACGCGAGTTGGAATTGAGCGCAGTTTGGTAGATTTTGTTTTTGACATATGTTGTTCAGAAAGTCGAGACTTTGATGGTCAGGTGGCTTTACTTCTTTGGCAAATTTGGGTTGCACGTAATGATGTCATTTGGAATGACGCTCATCATACTTCAACAAATATTGGAAGGACAACACTAGATGCATGCCAGCAATGACAAGAGATTCATAAACAACCATCACCACCGCTTGTGCAACACAGACAACAAAGTGCAAGGTAACAACTCAGTTTGGGAGAAACCACGTGAGATGTGGTTGAAGTGCAATGTGGATGTCGTGTTCCATGATCGTAACCATTTTACATCTTTTACGTTTTGTCTTAGATACTCCTATGGACAATTTATTCGGCTTCAAACAAACTTGCAGCGGGAAAATATGACAGTGTTGGATGGGGAGGCAGTAGCCTTACTCGATGTCATTCACTTTGCTTATGTGGACAGATGAGACTGGGTTGCCTTTGAGTCCGACTCAGTTACTCTAGTGCAAGCTCTATCGTCTCCGAGCCTTGGTGATTCAGATTTCTATGCTATTGTTTCTAGTATTATTTATCAGTTATCTTTACTTTCCAATTTCGAGGCGAAGTTTGTTAAGAGACAGGTGAACATGATTGCTCATACTTTAGCTAGGGTGACATGTTCTTGGGTTAATCAGTGTATATTTTATTCTTATCCTTCTTGTATTGAACATTGGTTGATTAATGATAATAGTTGACTTTGTTTTGGTAAAAAAAAAATTATATTTTTAAGGTATATTATATATCACTTCTATATTATTATCATTTACTTTACTTGCATGATGATTGATAAATATGTTTTTAGTCTCTACAAAATCATGAGTTTTCAAGTTTAATCCTTATACAATTTTAATGGTAAACTTGAAAACTCATGATTTTGTAGAGACTAAACTTGAAGTTTGTATAAATAGTTCATATTTTAAAAACTTTTTACAAAAATGGATACTTTTGGTCCTCTAAAATAACCCCTATAACAACAAATAGGAACTAATAGCGAATAAAAAAAAATTAGAAATTAAACTTAACGACTTATAATTTTGTAGGGACTAGAAACATATTTATCCACAAATAATATATTATTTAAACTTTTTCTCATTTTTATTCTAGTTTGACCATATTTTATTGAAGCTATAAAATGCAGCTTTAAGGTTGCATATACAATGTTTGTATCTAGAAAAAAAAATATACTATGTATATCTACTCTCTAATTTTGGGTGTAAATCGAAAATTCCAGATTCGTAAATGTAGAAATTAATTCTCAAGAGTCTAAAGACATTCAATTGAGCTATACATTTTCTAAGAATTTTAATATAGTTGCAAGTCAAAGATCAAGGTCAAATCTAAAACTTTATTTAAACTAAAAGAAACTCGTGTCACTTTAAACTCTATTGAGTATTTCCACTTTATAGATGAGTCTCCTCTTACACTCATTAATTAAATTTGCACCACGGATATTGTCTAATGAACTGGTTGATGCATAAGATGCATGTTTTTTTTTTGTTTGTAAATCATGTTATATAAAGAAAGATCATAGGAGTACTATTAAACTACAAACCATGAATACAAACACGAATGCCGAACATGTCATAAACATTAACATGCTAACACCGTTAATAATTTGAGAAAGTCATATAATTCACTATAATTATATATGTCGGTGCAACCAAAACACGTCTAATCCAAAAAACGTACGTACGACCAGAACACGTCTAATCCAAGAAACGTATGTGTTTCATAGCTATTAAAAAATCAACATGGAAGTTTGAAGTTTATTTTCACAAGAACAAGAAAGTCATCATATTTTGCATCATGAATGACGCCTATAAATAAATGGATATGACCAAAGGTTACTCTTACCCTATATCTCTCTCTCTCTCTAGTCTACAACCTTTTCACGTGTCTCTCCTTTTCAAACCTCTGTTCTCTTCTGACCTTATTTCTTCACTCTGTTTGTTTCCTAGGAAAAGCAAAAAACCTCATTTGAAAACTTGTTCATAGGGGCGGTGGTTAATGTTTCTTTGTTGGTTTGTCTTTACATAAAAGTCTAACATTGTTTCAAGGGTTGAATCAAAAAAATGGAAGGAAGGAAACAATTTGGTTCTTCTTCTTCTTCTGAAACTTCTTCTTTCACTTCTGAACTCTTTGGTTCCAATGACTTGCATAAATCCTCTGCTTCTGGAATTTTTGACTCTATTTTCTCTCCATCTTCTAAGGTTTTTTGTGTTTTCTTTTGTTTATGTATATTTGTGTATTTCTACTATATATTATTATTGTGTAGTTTAATTATCATTATGGTTTTGTATATGTATATAGATTTGTTTTGAAGTAGTTTTGAGATTTTAATGGTTTGTGATGATTTAGGTATTTGGAAGAGAATCTCTGCGCTCAACAATGAATGGAAAAACTGCCACTGAAGGATCAAACTCCAAAATTGGTACTCAAGGTTGATATACCTTGTTTTTATGCCTCTCTAGTTAAAGATTTTTGCATGTTATATCAGTTGTGTGTAATATTCCAAAATGAGGTTTTAATAAAATCTCATGTTGTCAAATAACAGACGTAGCCGAATTTGAACAAATCGCTATTGTTCTGTGATATGCTAGTTAGTACAAAGTGTTGTCGAATAATATCTATAGCACTATAGGGTAGCAGAATTTAAACAAACCACTATTTTCCGCGATTGACAATACCGACAAAATCACATAGTAGCACTAGGCTAGTGTCACTAGCACCTTTCTTGTTGGCCATATTTTCCTTGATCTCAATGTTTAGAGTGTTAGTGATTAAATTCTATTATAGCTTTTGATTGATTTGTGAAGTAACAAGTAGTATAGTTTTTATAAGGGTTTATTAATGCTATTTTTCATTGTCTTGGCCTTGTTCTCAATGTAGATTACATGAGTAAGGGAAATGATGGTGAAACTCAGAACAAAACAAATAAAGATATGAGTTATATTTATCAAGAACAAAGAGTTCAACCATGTCACCTCAGCTCATCGATCTATTATGGTGGCCAAGACGTATATTCTCGTCCTCAGAGTACACGAGATTCAGGATTGAACACTATGGTAATTGCATATATTAATATTATTTAAACAACATAACCAACATTGTTACACATAAATGTATGTCTGAAAACAGCATTTAGTGCAGTGATTTCTACTGTAATCTTTGCTAAATGTAACATTTTTTAATGATAAAATGAGTTACTAGGTAAAATTATTTTTCTTCTATGTTTTTAAGGTAGATGGTCATGCTTAAACTAGTCCTATATAGACTTTAAGACAGAATATTGAGCCTAATGGCTAGGATGATTTCTGAATGGAGTAACGGCATTTTTTGAATCGAATAATGGTACTTTCTCTATGGCTCGGAATGACTAACATGATTTTTACTTTATCAGTACAAGAAAGATGGAGGAGAGGATGATTCAGGAAGCGCGTCAAGAGGAAACTGGTGGCAAGGTAAGACATATACTGTCTAACAAATTTGTGGCGTAAACTTTGTAGTCAACTTCGATGCCATGAATTTCTCACCAATTTCCTATATATGCTGTAACTTGTCTATAAACAGGATCTCTCTATTATTAAAAGAGTACACTTGCATAGGGAAATATGATCCTCAAGGTATACGAGTTTCTTGATTCAAATGGTAACCAAAATATGCGATTAGCTTTCATTCATTAAGTTCTTAAATTTATGATTCGGCCAAGTGGATTTCAAGAGGACTATGAAAGGTTTGAAATCAACTTGGCCAAATCAGAAATTTCGTATTTACATGTAATTTACGAATTTGGATTTCCTGATGCCACGAGACCATGCGATTAAGAAATTTACACCTTTGAATTATTCATTTACTTCCATCCGAGTCCTTCGAACATTTTCTGAAACTGCTGCATATTTGCAGATAAATAGGAAGATATTGTGACAGAGTTGTCCATCTTAGTAACATGGAAGGAAACGTTGTACTGCAGTGACAAAGTTGTGAATGGCTAGTTGCTTTTTCCAGCCAAACAATAGAATCACAATATGAACCCGTAGTTATAGTTATTATACATATTTATTCTATTTTCCTGTACAGAATAATGTACTTAGTCATGATTTTGTATAAGTTGTATGGTATAGGAATATGTATCATCAGGTACTTTTATGTGGCTGATGCTAGCTTTTGCATTAATGGGTGAAGCTCTATTTTTAGTGGTTTCCCCTATATTGTAATTTCTATTTTATATGTACTTTATGACCGTAATTTTATGAGTATAATTCCCTCAACTTTATTAGTATTTTGTTCTTTAATATATCTATTTAATTTTAACTTGCTTCATTTTTGAATTTTTTTATGCCTACATACCCTCTTCTGATATGCATTTTTGTTGTTGTAGAAGCTTTTTGACTATATAAGTAAGATAAACTGTAAAAAAAACTATATACGTAAGATAAGTTTCTTTTCAAGTTAATCATCAATCAAGTCTTAAAATTGTAGAGGTTAGTCATTTTGATCTTTGAAACTAAGATAACTTTATGATGATTTTGAAAATTGAAAACCATCAATGACTGAAATTGATATGTTAAAAAAGGTTAGTGTAATTAATGATTTAGGTTTAATTACAGTTTTGATCTTTCTATTTTCACCATTTTGCAGTTTTGGTTCCCTTATTTTAAAATTCGACAGTTTTGGTCCCTCTATCAAATATTTTGTCTAAAGTATTGTGATATGATATGTTTTAAATGATGTTTTTAAAGGAGTTTTGTTACAATTTCATCGATGTTGATCTTTTTCCATCTTCAGATTATATTCCACGACATTTAAAATTTATCACATCACATTTTTATAGTTCAAAAATACGATGAAGGGACCAAAACCGTCAAATTTTAAAATAGGGAAACCAAAACTGCAAAATGGTAAAAACAGGGGATCAAAACTGCAATTAAGCCAATGATTTATTAATTGTGTTGGTATTCAAGTGTGAATGGTAGCCTCGCTTCAATTATGAAATAGTTTAATATTAAAATACATAAGCGAGGTGGTTTATATATTCACCACCTTAAGATTTTGGACAGAAATGTGGTGTCAAAGTCGATTGATCATCCTAATTATTTGACTCGATGTTGCTCTTGCCGTTCCGAGAACATTCCTACAAGTGATATCAAAGGATCAATTCCTACAACTTTTTTAAAACTAGGAACCTTAGCATGGTTTAATGTACTTGTGATTCTTGCAGGAAGCATCTTTTGGTGAATTTTCTCTTTTAAAATCACTAACAAAACGAGCTGAGAATCATATGTGAACAATGTGATATCCATGCATTTTTGTTTTTTGACACACTTAAATTAATTATCTAGTTTATGCCATTGCTATATATTCTTAAATCATTTTTAGATATACATTCACGGGTTCTAGATGATGAAGTACTACAAAGAATAATAAAATATTCTTGAAGAGGGTCAAAAGTTATAGATTCATGAACCATCTTTATTAAACTTCATGAAAGCAAACAAATTTCCACACAATGCTATAAGTTAAAAAACCTTCAAAGATAAAGTGTGGTCCACACCCTATGAAGCATAATTATCTAGAAACATGATCCATCTCATCTATATCCATATCCATCAATGGTGGGACAAATCCTGTAGCGGTTTCTATGCTTGGTTGTTAAGATTTTCTACTTGTTTTTTTTTTCTTGGTACAATGTTAAAAATAAGTATAGTACTTGAATTCGGCATTTTTAAACCACGTAACGCTCGGTTTCCATTTCAGTTGTAGGTGTAACTAGCCCGCTAGTAGATATACAACTACTATAGTTGAACATATGTACTATAAAACATCTTGCTGACGCATGGGAACTCTAATATTATTCTGTTTCATGTAAATAATTAGGGAAAAATGTATTTGACTTTGATCTATTCCTGGTCCCCTCTTGTATGGTGCAATAGCCGTAGGGATCGTCTGATTATTTTTTCTTTAAATTTAACGATTCTTACGGTTGTAGCACCGTGACATTGTAGGTGGACCAATTCATGTGTACTCTTCGTCATCTCTTGATTTTCTTTATCCTTTTGCTCTTATCTTATATGCTGCAAAAGTAGAATGGTGGAAGAAGGTCCAAATACGTATAAAACTACTTTTTATAGACTATTATACTTATCGGTAAAATACATGTTAGAATTTGTCTAAGTATCAAGATTTCTCTTGATACTAATTTGCTAAGGAGTGTTAAGGGAGTAGAAAATGTCATTCTCCTTTGTTTGCATGGAGGGGAAGGGAAAGATTATAGTTTTTGAGAAATTTGAGAGGGAAGAAAAAGAAAATGATAGGCAATTGTTGCATTCTCTTTAGAAATGAGAATTTAATTTTGTTAGAATAGTAACTTGATAGAGAAGATAAATGAAACGATAAAACACAAACAATGAAACATAATGTTTGGTAATGAAGTTCGACCAAATATGTCTATATGTCTCCGACTACAAAATAATTGTAGTTATGTATTATTATCTCTAAATAAAATTTTAAAATTGTCCTTGCTAATGCTATTTTTATGACAACTCTATCTTTCTCCAAAGGCCATCATATATCATAAACTTCAATTATACCTTTTCTCTTCACATAAGCCAAACCCTATAACTCATTTTCTGATTAAAAGATTGATTATTTTCTCTCCTCTCCTCTCCTCTCCCTTTAAAACCAAATAAGGTGGGGGCACCATGGCACATGCATGCCCCTGTCTCCCTCCGTCCCTTGTTACGGGTGCGAAGCATCCGTTGATTTTGTCAGACTTTATTAATATAAATCGAGGAATCTGACTGGGACCGCTAATTATGTCTCATCATTCGTCCACAAATTTTTCTTCTACAAGATTGGAATCCAAGGTCTTGTTTAAGGGACTCGAATCTAGTTTTACTCAAACCAATGTAATATCAATTATGGAAAATTTCAAAATATTACTATTATTATTATTATTGCCACTTCCTTTGTTGTTGATATATTTTAACTTTTGTCCTCATAAGCTTAACTCAGTTAATAGACACAATGCATAATAAATGCAAGGTTTGAGTTTCAAACTCCGGCAACCACCAAAAAAATTATATTTCAACTTTTCTTTTTATAACAGAGTGATCTTTGTTAGTTAGGTCTTGGAAGCTCATCCAAACTAGAGAAAGTCTAAAGGTTCAAAGAACATTTACCGACCTACTTGCGTCTTATTTGGTTACAAGATCATCACATCTGAAGCAGATCCAAAATCAAGTCTTTTTAGAATTTGAGACGAATCGTTATCAACTATGGTAGTTACCGTTGAAATATGATGTTAAAGCATCCATTATAAAGTTTTAGTAGGAACATAACATAAAACACTTGTTTTATTCAGGGTTTACACCACTAAGCTGCTAGCTCTTATCCACACTATAAACAAACAAGAAAGTTACAATACAACACAACTAAGTTGTGGAGACCATAATAGTAGCTAGCAGCATCAATGCATACCCCATTTATGTTTGTTTTCATCAACAACCTCAACTCTTTCAAGGAAGAGTGTAAGCTGCAAAGTTCATGAGTTTACAAGAGGAATTAGCATAATTGATCAATGAAAAAAATGACAAAAAAACAAAACAGATATTAGCAACATGTTATTTGACATGTTTATTAGGCACAAAATTATTTCTAGTACCATAAAAGAAAATAGATTTCCTGCAAAAAAATGTTGTTACTTTTAATGAAATTATTTATTTCTTTTCGTGTTGTACTCTTAACTATTTATTATTTAATTTTACTGTATTACTGACAAAACAATAATTAATATTACATTAAACTTTAAAAACAACAAGTAAATCCGAACAAATTTGTTCTTCAAAAACGACAGCTTAAAAAGAAACAGAGGGAGTCGTTAGTTACTTACGTCCACACTTGTAACCGATAGGGCGATCAGCGAGGTTGCAACGTTTAGGGATAGTAACAGCGATTTGAGGGTTAGCACCAGACATTTTGGCAACGTTTGAAAGCATAACAGCACAAAGACAACTTGGATTCTGACCAAGTTTCTTAACCTGAGCACAACAACTTTGTGACACACTAGCATCCTCATCTTGTGCTGCACTTGCACAAGGAACTAGCTTAAAAGCTTCATTATCTGGTGTAGTACCTCTTCCACATTCACCAGCACTTTCAACTCTATGAATCCCTGCAACAAAGACTACAAAACAAACAAGGCACAACAATTTCATAGCACCCTCCATTTTTTTACTTAATATATGTCCAATATCTCTTTGTGAAATTAATTAGTTCTATCATGCAATGCATTTGATGAGATTTTATAGGACTAGAAATATGGTTGGTCTAGTCATCCACCTTAGATTAATGGAGCTTGCACTAGTACTATTTGGTCACTATATCTTATTGCACCACTTAGTAATAAAAAGTTTGTGTATTACCAGTCTTCTCTTAAGTTGCTAAACTGAAATAATGTACTTTATGAGTGTCATTTCCTCTAGTTTTTACTTTGTGCATTATTGTTTTTGGTAAAATAAACATAATGGTGTCAAGTGAAGCAACCACTTTGCTCCGGCTGAATCTCATTCAGCCGCGGAACTTTTTCTCAAAGGTTTTAACGTTGCTTCATTTTCGAGTCATGTTTTTTAAAACTAGGAAACTTGGCATCGTTTATGTACTTATGATTCTTGTATTAAGCATCTTTTGGTGAACTTTCTCCTTTAAAATCACTAACAAAACCAGCTGAGAATCATACGTGAACAATGTGATATCCATGCATGTATTTTTGGTTTTTTGTCACACTTAAATTATCTAGTTTATGCCATTGCTATATATTCTTATGTCATTTTTAGTTACACATTCAAGGGTAGTAGATGATGTAGTACTACTAAGAATAATAAAATATTCTTGAAGAGTGTCAAAAGTTATAGATTCATGAACCATCTTTATTACACTTCATGAAAGCAAACAAATTTCAACACAATGCTATAAGTTAAAAAACCCTTCAAAGATAAAGTGTGGTCCACACCCTATGAAGCATAATTATCTAGAAACATGTACAAAACAGTTGGTTAACTAACAGGCTTGTCCACTCAATTTCTTATCCTAAGTTTCTAGAAATCAAGCCTATTTTAATTTATCTATTATGTCCAAAATTGACCCATCTCATCTATATCCATATCCGTGGGACAATTTCTGTTGTTTTTTTCTTGGTACAATGTTAAAATATTAATTGAAGTATATAGTACTTACTTGGTAAAGATACAAGTACTATATATAGTGGAGCGTAGTTCATGTGGTTCAAGCAAGTATGTGGAGTGTTGTAAATCTTCACGTACTAAGTTCAATTTCTATTGATAAAAAATAAAGTTTATGGAAAAAGATTTGACTTTGTGGACTAAATTATCTTTTGTTACTCTCTCTACTCTCTTCTCCCTTTAAGCCAAACAAGGGGAGATAATTTAATTTTCTTCTCTTTTATAATTAATTTCCTCTCCTTCCGCTTTCTATTTCACATTAAACACATCTTAATGTCGTTCTCTTTTAATCATGTTATTGGTGCGAAATATCTATCAATTTTGTCGATGATTAATCTACATCAGAGAAATTGACTAACCATCTTTAATGGAATCTCACCTCCAAAATCCAAACAACAATTTTTTCTATCTATAATACGCGAACCCAAAACCTTGTTTAATGGTTCCGAGTTCAATTTCACTCAAACAAGGACATGTTTGTATTTTTTAACGTCAATTTGTAATAGATGGAAAATTTGAAACTATTATTCTTATTATTTTCCACCATTAATTTCTTATTTATAATAATAAAACTTTTAGCAAGTTAGATCCAAGTGCTTCAGCCACGCTTGAAAAAATAAAGATCCAAAAAGCACTTACAAAACTACTTAGTATATGTTTGGTTTCACTTCTAGAGAGATTAAAATTGATTCTGGAAGTGTAAAATCGATTCTGACATGTTTGGTTGCCGTTGAGTATCATTAATTCTGCCTCTAGAATTGATTATACTTGAAGCTAAGATTTGTAGCTTTTGAATTCTAGAATTGATTTTCACATACATATTTATAATCTAACTCATTTTTACATGAATGTATCTAAACACAAATCATTTTTGGCCAGAATTACTTTTAACTAAAATAAATTCTACAAAATCGATTCTATCAAAATCAATTTTCCCCACCGCACAACCAAACACACACTTACTATTATCCATTAACAAGTTTTCACATCATCAACGATTCGAAATCAAATTCTTGTGAGATCTCCGTTGAATCCATACCCAATAGTATTAAATAGGGACAACACTTGGGTAACATTGTGATGTCAATGTCATGTGACATTGGTCCACAGTGGGCCACGTGCCACCCTTTATTTAAAAATATAACCAAAAAAAATATAATGCAAAAGCATTCACTAAAAAGTTTTGGCATGCACAAAACATAAAACACTGAAAATGAAACTGTTTTATTCATGAGGGAGTACACAAATGAGTTGCTAGCTCTTATCCAAACTATAAACAACAAAGTTACAAGACAACACAACTAAGCTGTGGTGACCATAATAGCAGCTAACAGCAACAATGCATATCCCACTTACTTTTGTTTTCAGCAACAACCTCAACTCTTTCAAGGAAGAGTGTAAGCTGCAACAATAAGAGTTTATAAAAAGAATTAGCATATTGATTTACCAAGAAAAGAGACAAATAATTAAAACAGATATTAGCAGCATACTTATTTGACATTTTTTAGGCATAAATATGTTTCTAGTTCTATAAAAGAAGGTACACTAGACTTTAGCAATATTTTATTTTTACTTTTGAAAGAATCATTTATCTATTTTCTATAATATTCTTGACTATTTATAGTTTTAATTCACTTATTTCTCTAACAGAGATAAATAGTTAAAAGCATTACTAACAAATAAATCTTGCATTGAGCTTTGAAAACAACAAATAGATACGAACATTTTTTTTACAAAAACGACAGAGAGTAGTTAGTAACTTACGTCCGCACTTGTAACCAACGGGACGATTAGCAAGGTTGCAACGTTTAGGGATAGTAACTGCAATTTTAGGGTTAGCACCAGACATTTTAGCAACGTTTGAAAGCATAACAGCACAAAGACAACTTGGATTCTGACCAAGTTTCTTAATCTGAGCACAACAACTTTGTGACACACTAGCATTTTCATCTTGTGCTGCACTTGCACAAGGAACTAGCTTAAATGCTTCATTATCTGGTGTAGTACCCTTTCCACATTCACCAGCACTTTCAACTCTATGAATTCCTGCAACAAGAACTGCAATACCAACAAGGCACATCAATTTCATAAGACCCTCCATTTTTGTTCTTAGTATGTGTTTATAAATCAGTTAGTGAAATTAATTAGTAATTCTATGCAACAATACCATGCATTTGGTGGGATTTTATAGTACTAAAAATGTGGTTGGTCTAGTCATCCACTTAGATTAATGGAGCTTGCACTAGTGCTAATTGGTGAGTTTTTACTATATCTTATTGCACCAATTAGTAATAAAATGTTTGTGTAGACACAAATTTGTTAATTATGTTGTCCATTATCAAGTAGGTGAGAATGGTGTTTATTTTCATACTTGTAGGTGTAGCCATCTTTGGAAGTATGTAAATTAAGGGAGCTATGTAATGCTAACACCTCATTCTCAAGCAAATGATTCATTGCCCTTTTTGAAAGCTTAGGAACAACTTTTAAGCCAACTACCACAAAACACTAGCTCACACATACTTAGCTCAATGATACCCCTAAACTAGGAGTGCTTATGTAGACTTTATTTTGGCCCTATTTTGATCGTAATTTATTGGTTCAATTATCACCAACTTAATGACTCTATCTAACTTGTGAATTGGATGGGTTGCTCGGCCCTCGTGTTTGGGGAATTGTAGACCGAATGTGTCACTTGGACCATAGGCCTATCGGTCCATGTGCCTGGCTGGAGAGAGACGAAGCGCAAAACCTGAACACATAGATTGCGTAGCTTAGAGGCTAAGCATCTAACTGGCTAGAGCGAAGATTGGATTTGAGACGTTAGGAATCGCTCAAACATCTAACCATAACTACAAAGTCGATACTTGAGGGACATGTAGTTGCCCCAAATAAGTGGAAAAGGTTGCTGAATCCTAGGAAACAAATGTCAATCCTTCTCTATAAATGGAGGTCTCTAGGCAAACCCTGTTCATGCACTTTCTATCCTCTAAATACTAAGATTGCCTAGTACCGACTCTTTGCCTACTAGGTATAACCTAAAAATTGTTAGAACCTCTGTTGGAGGTCTGATGCAATAACTTGATCAATAAAATGATGAAGATGAACATGATGAAAAGTGCACATAAATTCCGAAGCGTGTGACATACTAACATTTAGGTTCAATTTGCATCCACCAGTTAAGCCAACTGGATGCAAAAGGGTATACTGTTGAATCCCCTTCAGGATACTATGCAATCTTTGACGTAACTTTCACATTCATACCAAGCGTATCAATCAATGATTTAATATTATTTATGACGAAATTCTAACTCACAAGAATGTGATTGTTGTGTCGCTTTTTCTGAATGATTTTCTGACTCTAAAGTGTCTCTATTTTTAGAGAAACTTATGTCATTTTGGTTAGAGAAACTTATGTCATTATGAATAGACACAATGGTTACATTTCTTTAATAATCAAGCATTACATCATTTCACCGAAAGGTATCTATTCAACCATTATAACTTTCCAAATTTATATTTTGGAAATTCCTCTCACAAAATTATGAGGCAAGAACAACTTAATAAGATGTTTATTTTTACTTGTTATCTGTCTACAAACGGAGATGAAGGCAAGCATAGGTGTTGTACAGAGGATGGCGATTGTGCTTCATCAGAGTGGGATATTGTACATGCAGAACTCCAACACTCAAGTCACTGAGAGCTTAAGGAGTTTAGAGGTTTTTCAAGGAATTGGTACTTCGTATTGCCACATGGATGTAGTAATGTTAGACGGTTGTGCTTTATCTAGCGTGTTGTCCAGCCATGCAATTTTGATCAGGGGTCAAGATTAACTCTAGGTTATTTTCATTTGTTCCGCAACCTCGTGTTGACATTATGTTCCATCTCTGGACCAAGTATCTTGTTGGGCTTTTATCTCCTAGCTATTGGGTCTTGGTCGAGTCTAGAAAAATATGGATGCATGAAATAATGGTTATTACTTTTCCCAACCTATGAGTTTCTCGCGCTAAAATCCAAAATATATTAACTTGTTTTGAAGGTTTTTATGGGACGTTTATACTGTTCAGATCATATAATTCAAACTACATGGAACACGCGAGAAATCAATAGATCGGAAAAAGGAGTTTTTCTTTGGAAGATTTTGCTATCTATGATTTGTTATTTATCGGTTACCTACATAATTGCAGGTAAATAGCACAATAGTGTGACAGAGATGTCCATCTTTTCTAACAAGGAAAAGATGTACTGTAGTGACAAATTAAGTTGTGGATGGCTAGTTGCGTTTTCGAGCCAAACAGCATAATCACAATGTATTATACACGTTTCTTCTTATTTTTCAGTAAAGAATAACGCACTTAGTGATGGCAACGTATAAGTTGCATTGTATGGTATAGGATAATAGAAATATGTAACATCAGGTACTTCTATGTGGCTGATGCAAGGTTTTAGTTAATAGATGCTCTATTTTTAGTTGTTTCTTCTACGTAATTTACATCATATATACTAGTAAAAAACGGGCATTTACGTGTTCGTCTTTCCGCTCTTCTTATTGTGCTAAAGTTTAAAAATTATGAACAATATTTTTTTTATGAAATTTTGATTTTCGTAAAAAGTAAAAACATAAATGCGTTTTGCTATCAAATCTATACTATATATATATATATATATATATATATATATATATATATATATATATATATATATATATATAAAGAAAACTACCATTTCAGCTCTTTTAAGCTGAATTTTCTCTTTTCAAAAATACCATATATTTTCAATATATATAACACATGTAACAAATATAACAAATAGATAAGAATAAATTTAAATATTTAAAAAATATAACAAACACGATATGAATAGATATATGTCTGATTTTTTTTTTCCTTTATTGCTTAAAAAATGTAACAATATAATCTAAATTCATTTTTTTAATCACATCAACATCAATTCAAGACTAAATAACTGAAAAGATATATTTGAATAGATATATTTGACTCTTAATCTCATTTTTGTTACATTTTTATTTTAATATTTAAATTTATTCTTATATATTTTTTACATGTGTTATTTCCATTGAAAATTGAGAGTATTTTTTAATAGAGAAAAAAAAATCAGTCCAAAAGAGCTGAAAGGGGTTTGAGAGTATTTTCAAATACTGAAAGGAGTTATTTTCTATATATCGTATAAATAGATATAGTTAATGACTAAAATATAATGTACTTTACGAGTGTAACTACCTCTAGTTTATATTTTCTATATAATTTATTGATTTAATAGCAGTTTTAGCCCCCTATATTTTAAGAAGTTGCGATTTTGGCCCCATAACAAAATAAAATACAAAATCGTCCCCTAAGCATTGCCCCTTTTGCGCAGTTTTGGCCCCTCAGACTAATTTTGACCAAGTCAATGCACACGTGGACGTGTGTATAACTTATTTATTTATTTTTAATTTAAAAAAAATATTAAAAAAAGTTAATTTTTTTATATTTTTAATAATCAAAAAAATAAAAAATTACACATGTGGCGTCCACGTCAGCTTTGACATGGTCAAAATTAACCTGATGCCAAAACTGCAAAAGGGACAATATTTAAAGGACGGTTTTGTATTTTAATTTGTTAGGGGTAAAATTGCAATTTTCTTGAAACATAAGAGGCCAAAGCCAAAACTGCTAGGTTAAATATAAATTTAACGGTGGCAAGTGAGCTACCACTTTGGTCTGATACTTTTTTGTGAAAAAGTTTTAACGCTTATTCATTTTATAATCGGAAATTAATAATTAGAAAATATCTTATAGACATCTCATAAAACACTTTGACTCTTTAAAGATGAGAAACAGATATATTAAAGTGATAAATGTGATTAGGGATGGAAATAGGTTAGATCGGTCTACATGAACCTACAATTTAGTCTACGATAGGTCAGATTAGATCAGACTTTTTTTAAAAAAAAGACAAGGTCTAGGCTTTTTAGAAGTCTATTTAACTTAAAATGCAAGGTCACGTGCCATTCAAAAAGCCTCTTAGGCCTATTAGGCTGATCTATTTAAGTAAATATGAATAATATTATTTATTATTATATTATATTTTGCACTTTTAATTAAAATAAAAATTGGTTAACTTTTTTAGTAATTTAAGTTTATTAGTATACATTAATTTTTTGCATATTTAAATGTATTATTATAAACTAGAATTGAAATATGATACAATATATAGTCAAATTCCCCAAAAACTCATGTTGATTATCAAAAGAGAGTTTCATCTAATTGATATATTAGATTATTGGTATACTTAAACTTAGATCACGTCTTTATTTAAAAATATTCATCTGAAATAGGCTTTTAAACGGACTAGCATGCCGTATCAGACTTTCAGAAGGACAAACTCAGGCTTAAAAAATAAGTCTATGACAGATCGCAGGCTACGCTTGAGCCTTCAAAATTTTTGGCAAGTTAGGTTCAGATCTTGCAAAGCCTAGTTCGATGATAAAAAGAAAAAAAGAAAAAAAAATAAGGTGTTAAATAAATGTTAAGATATTGGGTTAATTAAGTTTTTGGTCCCTATAAATATCTGCAGTTTCGTTTTTAGTCCCTATAAAATAAAATAACACTTTTTAGTCCTTGTGACATTTTCCTTTAGCATTTTAAGGACCAAAAATGCTTACGTAAAAATTTTATAGGGACTAAAAATACTGACGAATTTTTTTTGCAAGAGACTAAAAAGTGTGATTTTATTTTATAGGAACTAAAAACAAAATTCTGAATATTTATAGGGATTAAAAACATATTTAACCCTAAGATATTTAGGTATGGATTATGATGTCTGGCTCGAAAAAAATTGTATAATACATGCCCTTCCCCGAGGCACAAGTGTGTTGTAGGAGATTTTTTTTTACCATGTTAGTATTGTTCATTTCATGTTAATCATCAATTTAGTCTTTAATTTTTAGAGATTCCTTCAAAAAAAAAGAAAGTAAAATTGGGTCTTGTTAACCAGTGTCATAAGGGCAATAAGGGTAATGGTTGATGATTCCATTAATAGAAACTTTGTCTTAAAAATACAAGTTTTAACTTTTTTCTTAACAATGAATACACCACTTTTCGATACAAACTTACTTATTTTAGTATTTTAACCAATGTTCCAATGACAATGGTTAACATTCTCCAATAAAATTTAATCTTGAATTTTTAGAGATGTATAATTTGACCTTTGAAATTCTGAGAACTTTAAAATATCTTCCAAATTGAAAATCATCAATCCCTAAAATTGGGATTTGGATCTTCTCAAATAATAATGAAAAAAACTTGATGGTTATGTAAAATATCTAACTTTTAAAATGAGTTTGACCCCACTTATAATTTTTATAAATTGTAAATATCCCAATGCATTTTAATGGTGAGATTTTGCGGACCTCTAAGAAAAAATTAACAATAGAGAAGATCGAAATCTTAAAAATTAATATGTGTACAAAAAGATTATTGTGATTGATGAACGATAGTCACACATTGACTTTGAGTAAATTTAATAAAGGATAGTATATAAGAGGGATGATCCACATGTTCAAACACCTTAAATTTTGGATGGAGATGTGGTGTCAAAAATTTATAACGATCCTAATTATTCGGTTAGTTGTTGTTTTGAAGACAACGCAAACTTAACCACAAGCCAATCAAACACAACACAACAATGAAAAGAGCCAGCGACGACAGAAATGGGATGGAATTTGACTCTTCATTTTTAATTGGATCTCATCTTCCAATCACACTTTTTCTGTCTACAAGATTTTGCTTAAGATATTTGAATCTATTCCACTCCAACCTATATAATGTTTGTATATATATACCTAAATGTAAATTTGTAATAGATGTAAACTTTAAAATAATTATTATTCGACGAAAGACATGTTATTACTAAGTTTCAACTTTTATTTTTTTATATTTTATAATAGATAACATTTTGTTGTTTAGGTCCTTAAGGCATATCCGGGCTAGAGAAAGTTAGGGATGGAGTTAGAGGGGGGACCAACAGAGGCCACGCCCCTCCCCCCCAATTTTTTTTAAACTAGTGCCTATTATATTTTTATCTAGAAATTTTTTTATATATTTTTTTTGAACTTCATATGATGTTATATAAGGAATTTTTTCTTTGAATCAATATATTGGGCTTTAAACACTTAAATTTCTTATTTTATTGCACTAATCTTTAACTCGATTCCTTAAAAGCGATTTTTTTTTTTGAGATTTTGTGTGCAATTTACAAAAGAACCATAATTCTTACTGAGAATCTCGATTTAGAATTCCTCATTGCAATTTTGCTTATAAATTTTGACTCATACACTCTCAACCACCACTAATGATTCACTACTCGTGATTTCATAGATAATTCATCCTCTCAAGTTTGCATTTGATTTGTTTCATATTTTCTTTGTATGTTTATTCAAAATCACTTTAGTCTATTTATTCTCTATCAAGCTTCAAGATACTCATCATTAGTATATCCTTGAAATTCTTATAATTTGAGTATACTTTTACTTTGAATAATCTTATAATTTCTAATTAAATTGCTTGAAATTCTTATAATTTGAGTATACTTTTACTTTGAATAATCTTATAATTTCTAATTAAATTGCTTGTATGTGCATTTGAAAATTTATTATTTTCATTAATAGACTATACTTTGAACATGGTCACCCCCACGTGTAATTCATGGCTCCGTCCTTAAAGAAAGACGTGTGCGTTTGATTTGCTAAAAAATGAAGTAAAAGACAGAACAACTCAAGTTGTCCAGTGTTTGATTTGTAAAACTGTTTCAGGTACAGGACAAACTGGAGGCTGAGGACAGGACAAAAACTGATATTTTTGTCCCTCACCAAACCACAACACAACTTTTTGTCCCACATACAAGTTGTTTAAAATACCAAAATAGCATTTTGTCTCCCAAAAATCGTATAAAACAAAAAAAAAAAATCAATTATATAAAAATTTGTCTTGTGTTGTTCTACCTTGTGTTGTACTGTTCTATCTTGTATTGCTTTATCTAGTACTTATTGTTTTGCAAACCAAACGCACCCGTAAGGTTTGAGGACGGTTTATAAAACTAGTTAAGTTATATTCGGTTACAAGATCCTCGCATCTTTAATCGAATTCGAAATCCAATCTATTTAAAATTTGAGATGAATCTTTATCAACTATAATAACGGTAATTAAAATATGATGTAAGAGCATCCACTAAAAAGTTTTAGTAGGCACATAAAATAAACCACTAAAAAGCATGTTTTATTCATGAGGGAGGGTGTACACAAGTGAGCTGCTAGCTCTTATACACACTATAAACAAACAAGAAAGTTACAATACAACACAACTAAGTTGTGGTGACCATAATAGTAGCTAACAGCATCAATGCATATCCCATTTATCTTTGGATTCAGCAACAACCTCAACTCTTTCAAGGAAGAGTGTAAGCTGCAAAATCAGAATTTTATAAGAGTAGTTAGTATATTGATCCATCAAGAAAATCGACAAACAGAAAGAAAAATAAATAAAATTACAGATACTAGTAACATACCGTTTCACATTTTTCTTAGTCATAAATATGTTTATAGTTCCATAAAAGAAGGTAGATTTTATTAATAAATTTTTGTTTTTTTATGAAGTTATATCTTTATTTTTTCTTATAATTCCCTTATCTATCTATAATCGCATTTCACCTATTTCTCTATCTGCAATAGATAGTTAAAAATATCATTATTGACTAAAAAAAAAATTAATGTTACATTAAACTTTGAAAACAAGAAATAACTTTTATACGAAAACGACAACTTAAAAGAAACCAAGATAATTGTTAGTTACTTACGTCCGCACTTATAACCAACGGGACGGTTAGCAAAGTTGCAGCGTTTAGGGATAGTAACAGCAATTTGAGGGTTAACACCAGACATTTTAGCAACATTTGAGAGCAAAACTGCACAAAGACAACTTGGATTCTGACCAAGTTTCTTAGTCTGAGCACAGCAACTTTGTGACACACTAGCATTTTCATCTTGTGCTGCACTTGCACAAGGAGCAAGCTTAAATGCTTCCATATCTGGTGTAGTACCCCTTCCACATTCACCAGCACTTTCAACTCTATGAATCCCTGCAACAAGGACTACAAAACCAACTAGGCACAGCATCTTCATAAGACCCTCCATTTTTTTTCTTCTTAATATATATCTTAGTGAAATTAATTAGTTCTATGTAATAATGCAATGCATTTGATGAGGGTTTTATAGTACTAAAAATGTGCATGGTCGAGTCATCCACCTTAGATTAATGGACCTTGCACTAGTACAAATATGTAAGTTTCTTAGCATATATTATTGTACCACTTAGTAAATAAAAGCTTGTGTCGACACAAATGTGATAATTATGTTGTCCAATATCAAGGTAGGTGACAATTATTTAGCCATTACTTAGGTGTATGTAAATTTAGGGAGCTATGTAATGGTGACACATTATTCTCAATCAATTAATCCAATGCCCATTTTGAAAGCCTATGAGTGCCTTTTAAACCAACTACCACAGAACACTAGCTCACACACACTTAGCTAAATGTTTGTTCAATAAATGGTTATATTAAATGAAAGGTTGTAAAATAAGATCGTTTTTAGAAAGTTAACCCGTGAAGTTTAATGAAATAAGTTAAAAAGAGCTTAGAGGTATTGCTATCAATTTTTTTTTGTAAAGCTAACCATGTACTTCTTTTTTCTTTTTTGAAACAAGCTAACCATGTACTTAAAGTTTGATGTTGAAAGGAAAAATTTGAATAAATACTTTGTTTAGCATGCCTTATGACATTAAACATTAAAACCAAGATTTGAATTAAAAATGTCAATTAATATCATTTTTATAAAATTACAATATCTTAATATTTGAATAAGTTTAGTTAGTAACTAACCGAAAGTTAACAACAATGGGCATTTGGTCTAGTGGTATGATTCTCGCTTAGGGTGTGAGAGGTCCCGAGTTCAATTCTCGGAATGCCCCAAAATTCTTTTTTATTTTGTTTTCAATTGGCTTTTTATTAGACGTATTTTTGGGAAATATTTCTTCTCAACTAAATTTTTTACATGATGAGGAAATTTATTCAATTTCAACTTATAATTTCTGAACATCCTTTGCATAAATTTAGTGAAGTTTTTTAGGTAAGATTTAATGAAGTTGAAATAATGGAAATTAGCAACAGAAGAGTGCCCCCCTAATTAGACATACCATATGAAAACTAGCTACTCATTAATGAGAGAAGTATAAGAAGAACCACCTTAATCACAAACTTCTGCATTTTCTAGATCTTTCAGTTACATTCCATAAGTTCTGTTTATAAATTTTTGTGAACATATTTTTGTTGTGTATTTGTAACTTGAAGTTCAAGAAAAATTCATATCCGTGAATCAGTGTTGTATCGCACTCATATCCGTACTACGTATCCAGCTCCATAGGAGACAACTCATTACTATCATTCATGAGTATTAAATAAAATAAAATACTATCCATTCTAAATAAAAGTGCATCCTTCTACATATTCCATTCTTTGCATTCATTTACATAATAAGAACAACAACCAAAAAATTGATAAAAGCCTAGGCTACTAAAGATCAATGCCCTTTCAAACTTGTCATGCATGGTGCATGATATTTGGGCTAACAGCAACTTCTCTAACATCACTGCAATCAAATGCCGACACTTCATCAACTGTTTTTGATTCTGAAATTGGTTTCTCATTTGAACTACTCCCTTTTGCATCAATGCTAAGAAAGTCTGTCAATGATTTCTTCACCCCTACACCTCTCTGAGGTGTTTTGCTGCCATTATTGAGGAGTGGAGATTTTCCTCCCTTTGAAGGGCTGATCGCATGTGCAGGAGAGCGTGTCGGTGTTCCGAAAGCTGATTTGTATGGAGTGGTTGGAACAGGTACTGAGTATGGAACCGAAATACTCTTGCGAGTAATTACACCAACTTTTGAATGAGATGAGAATTGATCAGAATTTTTTGTCAAGTCGTCCACGTAGAGCACGTCATCGATTCGTGACACCATGTTAAATGCTAAACTTTCGAGTACACGAGAGTAGCTCTCTAGAATGGCTTTTCCAACATCCTAGACAACAGAATATTTCAAGAACTATTAAGATCAAACTTTTTAATTTTCAAGAAACAAAAAATAAATGGATTTAATTCATATATACACAGTATAAAGAAATTTTAAACTGTCAATCAATCGTAATCGTCATATTCTTAAAAATGTTGACTTTTATCCTAACTACTTCAAAAGTCACACATAATTGGTTGTGATTGATTAACATCGTAAACAGACAACGTATAAAAAAAAAAAAAAGACGTTTAAGTATTGAACATAGTGAATACAAACCTTGTTATATTGGATTTTGCTCATATCCAAAGCTGTTTGAGGGAGACCAGGAAAACGCTGCTTTAAGGTAAGAAGAAGGGTTTCTGCTCTATCTGCAAACAGTTCCCTTTTGTCTCCATCAACCATTAGATCCTTGACCATTTCCCATGATGTTCTTGAACTCGATCTGCCACTGACACTAGCAGGCTTTGAATTTGTCTTTTTACGCCAAATATACATGGAAGCTTCTGCTCGGTTTGCAATCTCTATAGCTTGATGTTCAGAAGATAAGTCGAGGCAAGCTAGCAAACACTCCGGAGAAAAATGATCTGATGTGATATATCGATGAATAACATCACCCAAGCTAATTCTAGCATTCTGAAAGAAAGTTAGATCAGTAATTTTACCATTATCGTATTTGTTCTTGCGAATCACGGTTTTTTACAATTTTGAATAAATAGTGATCGTTTGGGTATATACCTTTGGAAGAGATTCTAGATAAGACTCGGGAATGTCCATTTCGGCTAAAGTAATACTGTTAATAGCCATTGCAGCTTTTAAGATTTGGCTCGTGCAATCACGCTTGTGCTGCAATTGCTTTCTTGAATTTTCGTGGAGACCACAAGGAGGGACTCGGGGAACTGGAAGCCACCATTTCTCTTCTTGTCGCTGAAGTGCTTGCCTAAAAGACGATGGACTAGTACCGGCATCTGGAGCTATAACACCTTGATCTACATACCAGAACTCGGTATCAACAAAACTATCTTGAATTTCCTGTGAAAATAAAATACCATAGTTTAGAATAACTTCCTACTTGAAAATGGACTAATGAAGTAAAAGTAAACTCGTTGATGTAAATCTTACAAGAAGCATGTTATCTAACTTGCGCAGAGCTGGAAGATTGACATACAGATCTGAGCGTGGTCGACAAGTCATTACCTGATTCACATTTCAAAAACACTGTTAACTATTAAAAAAATAAGTAATCATCAATCATCATAATATCAAAATACTTGTCATCGGGTCTTGGCTTTCAAATGCCAAATAAGAGTTATTGTTTAGGTTTATACGGCTAAATAAGCATCTTCAATAGCAAAATATACATTAAAAAACCCAACATAACTATTAATACACTTACTTCAAGCTTGCTTCCATCAGGAAAAGTCTGCCAATTAGGCGTTAATTCAACAATATGATCACTAACAGAAAGAAACCACTCCATCTCTCTTCGCCACATTGCTTTTTTCTCCGAACGCAGAGGCTCTAATCTCCAAAGTTGTCCAAATAGAGTAGCTGCATATTTAGTAAAGGAATGAACAAGAACAATCAGAGACAAGCATTGCAGCCAATCAAACTCACCGTAACAAACATAAAGCATCAATTAAGAAAATATTGATTCTAGAGGTGTAGAATTGATTTTGACAGGTTTCGATGTTTTTGAGTATACTTGTTTCTAACATGAAGCTAAAATTTTGAACTTTTTCCTCTACAATTGATCTTTAGCCTCAAATTTATTGTTCAACTCACTTTTGACATAAACTTATTCAAACATAAACCACTTTACATTTAACTCATTTTCAACCAAAATCAAATTTTGTCACAACATAACCAAACACACTTAGTATAAAGCACTAAAACCAAATAAAAACATATTTTTCATACCACATAGATTAGTTATGGCATTTGAGATAGCCAATGCTGTAGGGACCCCATTTCCACAACCTGACATATCTTCTCCAAGTAACAACTTTGCAAACCTCTCCTTCATCATCTCAATCTCTACAAAACAAAATCAAATCACAAAAACAACAAAATCACACTAATGTCAAAATCAAAAACAACTTACACTAAAAATAAAAAAGTTAAAAATGTGATTTTGTGCATAAACACAGATTGAAATTAATACCTGATAATGCTGAAACTTGTTTCACAAATTCCTTTTCAACCAAATGCTTCTTCTTACCATCTTCACTACCATGAACACTGATACAATCTGATTCAGAAACTTCCTTAACATTCCATCCCAATGAAGGTGATGAAGATGAATCAACTTCAGTACTACTACTCATACTATGTTCTTCATTACCAACATTCTCAGATGACAAAAACTCAGAACTTGAACTACTCTCACAACCTTTTTCTTCAACCAAATCACAAAAAGTTTCTCTTTCACCAACACCATTTTCATTCAAACTCAAACCCTCCATTGTAGTAGAACCATACACTATACCATGATACTGAATCTTTTTCAAGCAAAACCCATGTGAGAAATGAACTCTAAAACATAAACTTTTAAGAGATTTGGTGACCCAAATGACCAAAATGGAAAAAGGGTTTGAGTTTGTGGTGAAACTTGTAAGGTTTAACAATGGGGTATAGTGTTTGAGATGTTTCAGATGATGTTTTTGTTTTAGTTTATGTTTGGTGGAAGTAGTATCCATAGGTTGTAAAACATTGTTTGGTAGTGAGAGTGTGCATAAATTGTGGGCTACACTAAGTTAAGTTAGTTTGGTTGGTTACTTATATTTCAAGGGTTAAGTTTAAGCTACTCATCATTACTTATTTTGTTCTTCTCCAACCACATGTTTTGTGATGTCACTCATTTTGTTTTTTTGGATTTTCTCATATATTTGGAATCAAAATATAAGTATATGTTTGGCACTTAGGTGAAAAAAGTTGATCTGACAAAAAATAAGTTGAAAGTAAACGATTTATGTTTGAATACATTTAAGTAGGTTAAAATTCTGTTAAACTCATTGTCAATTCAAACATGCATGAAGCGTTTGTTGGGTTTTACCGGTGATGAAAATTAATTTGATAAAATTGGTTTGTGTTCTGAACCGGTCACAAGACCAACCGCACGCCGACACGTCGCCGGACTTACACCACCTTAAAGACTTCGCGTCCAAAGGAGCACGTCAGCTCACGTGCATTGTGTCATACAGGAGCTCGCTCTCGCTCAAGGGTAACCCTACACGTGTCATGCTTCGTCCCTAATCACACGCCGCATAAACCGAGGACGGTTATGACCAACACGCGCATATATAAGGGCGAACTTGTTTCACCCTCAAGGTACACATCACTTTTCACAACACTTCGTACACACTCTTTCTCAGTTCCATTACTGACTTGAGCGTCGGACTGCTAACGTGCCTGCAGACACCTTTCGTTCCACTGTGAAAACTCATCACTACCATGCCGAAAGCAGTTACCGTCACACCAAAGCATTCTCCGCCACCATTGCCACTCAACCATTCTCACCGAACATATCAGTTTTGTTAAAATTAAGTTAAGTGTAAAGTGATTTATATCATAATAATTTTATGCAAAAATGAATTTAACAAAAACATTTGAAGTTAAATATCAAATATGGAAGTAAAAGTTCCATACTTTAACTACGTGTAAAATTATGAAGGTAGTATCATTTACACAAGAGAATATTCAAACATGTAAAAAGATTAATTCTAAACATCATGAATAAATTTCTTCCTCCAAAATTAAAAGCAAACATGCACAATTTACTTTTAACAAAAAAATGTATTTTATAACCAATTTAATGACACAATAAAAAATAAAATAAAAATTATACATAATCCAACAGACAACAGTTCATTTCATACATTTTGTTTGTAATGTTAAAAACTAAAAAGGAGAAAAAAGTTTGTTCATAAAATAAATTTTCTTTTGAAATTTTAAGAAGATTTAAACAATAATTTTTTAATGATAAATTAGATTAGAGATGTGCATCTCAATGCAAGGACAGAGAGTACTATTCACTTCAGCAAGAGTTTACAATAAAATTTATCTATATCAACCATAGAAAGAAATAAAACTATATTTGAACCTAACTCACTTTTTTATATATCTACCATTGGAAATACTTTATAGTTATACATCTTTGATGTGCAGCTGACAAGTACTAATGTTAATAATTGTATTATATTGCAGCTGCTGTATATGTGCATAGTTTGATGCTAATGTGTCTCATCCAAATTTTGTTGCTGGTTTAATTTAGGGCATGTGGTGATTCAGGTTTGGGATTAATCAATTTATTTTGGACAGTCTTCGTTTCAGATAACAAAGGGAATCAAATTAAACAAGTTTAAGAAATTCAATGACCAAATCGTAAGATAATATAATATGAGGATTAAAGTTGATTTCAAATTCAAAAATTGAATAGGCTATAAGGTTAAATTACTTTATTTATTGGACAGAAGGTTAGATTACTCTTCAACGTTTCTACGCTTTTTCGTAATAAAGTATGCATCCAAAATCAACCAGTTTAATCTATAGTGTCGTTTTTTAAGTGCATCCATAATGAAGATCCTCACATTTAAGGTCTTAAATAAGTTTCATATAAACACATCACTTTTTTATTATTTTTTAATAATAGTATTTAATAGATACTCAAACACTTCAATGGAGATCCTCTGTCAAAATGTCTAAATGGGTCACACCAATAACTATTTTATTAATGAAAAGCAACAAAAACAACTCAAATAATGATTATTTTATTAAAAAATGGTGTGAGGTCCACCTAAGATTTGGGGGTCTTAAGTGAGACCCTGGATCTTAAGAGACTCCCAATTTTTTTTTTCCACATTGAAGGTACCTATTAAGTACCGGGTCTTAAATGGTAAAGACCCTATCAATGTGGATGCTCTAACAGTATAATAAGTAAATGTTAGATATCAAATAGCAATTTAGAGATATAATAACACTTGGATAAGATGATAAGTGTTCTTTTCGAGTTTAAGTCGACTAAATTTTGAATGATGTTAGATCTTTTGAACAATAACTTTACCACTCATTGCGGTTTTATCCGACTCAAATGTTCGTCTCTGCAGTTTTATGTACCCGTATGAAAACGTTAAAAATCAATTTGGATATTAGTTTAGGTTAATGATTGACTCAACCCATAATCAAATTTGATTTACAAGGACCCAAGTTCTAATATTGATTCCAATGTGCCCAACTTCTTGATGTGCGATATAAGATCCTCTCCATTTATAAAAATAAATGGAAGATACCATTTGAGCATCTAAGACTTTCTTTTACATTAGTAAGCCATATCAATTGAACTAGGCTAATATTTTCTACCGAATGGGATCATATGATTCATTAGTTCATATCTACCAAATGGGATTATATGCTTCCTTAATTCATTTTGTTCATAGTAACTACTGTTGTAGAATAGGATAATGTCTTCACTTTGTTATGCCTCCGCTCCAATATGTTCAATTCAATCAATATAATTTGTCTTCAAATTTTTGCTTTTCATGTTTCGGTACTCATAAAAAATGTTTTTCGAAGATTTACAAATATGCTTTGGAAATTTGAATTCACCAAATCAAGAATAAGTATGAATGAGACCAAAATGCTGAGTAATGCATTACTTAGGAACATTCTGTAGCGTTAGAACATTTTGCTCCAACAAATTTGTGAATAGGTAAACTACTTTAAAATTGAATAACATGAAATAATTTGGTTAAATCACTAAATTGCATCATTAAGGAGTATGATGTGATATGTTAACTGTATATGTGGCACTCCACGTGGATGACACATCAATAAAACGTAAAAAAGATTATTTTGCTTGAAATATTTTACGATGTTTGGAGTCATTGTATAATTTTGTATTATGTTCATCCTCGGTGGAGAATCATTTTATTTTATTTTTTATTTTTCTATGCCATTAACGTTGCGGTACAAATGACCAATGTTAAAAGGTATCATGGAACCAATGTTAATACGTGTTATGGACATAAATGATATCAATAGAGTGCTGAATTGTTTGATACACACATTTAAGGTCACGGACATACAATTGAGAAAAATCACCTATATAAATCTGGCGAAAACAACAATATTATAGTTTAAGTGAGCTAAAGTTGCCATTTGAGTACCAAAAGGTTGAATCTATTGAAAATGGCTAAATTCTACTGAAAATGATGCACCTATGACTACATAATGTTACTAAGATTGAGACCGTTTAATCAAGATCAAATGCTTCATATTTTAAGGTTAAAAAGGTCAAAATGGCTTTTGTAAAAAAAATAGGAATCAAAACTTTATTATATTTTGAATCGTCTGATTTTGATCGGACAATTGTGTGCAGTTGGTTGCAGCTTCACTATACACGACCTAACTGCACTCAACTCATTTCCAAATCCTACAAGGCGGAAAACCAAAATTTTAATCTCATTCGAAAGAGTTGTCCACATTTAGTATTTAGTACACTTTAAATATGATTACTTTCACGTTTGAGTCATTTGATTTTGATCAGACGGCTGCGAGCAGCTCGACTACACAAGCTGATTGCACTCAATCTATCTTCAAATTCTACAATGCGGCAAATCAAAATTTGAATCTCATTCTTAAGAGTTATCTACATTTAGTATTTAGTCCTTCAAATAGAATACTTCCAGCTTAAAAAGTTGTGATCTGACCAAATCAAACCAATACAAACGATAATAATAGTATTTAATGACATAATTTCAAACTTAACTTGCAAGACTATTTTTAGCATATTCAAAACTAAGATAAGTTTCCTCTTTTGCTCATGATACCGGTTGTTGCAATGGAATTTGCAAAGAGAAAAATAAATATACATATCTCAATAACGACTATAACAACCATATGTTAATGTGGGCCAAATTTTGAAAACCAATGAGAGGGAACAAAGAAAACTTAGGCATCAAGATTTTTGAGTTCGCATTAAAAGCAAAGTTAGCCTTATTCCTTTCTTGCTTTTTCCTTTTGTTGATTTTTCTTCTTTATTTAACTAGTTTTGAAAAATAAAAGTCATATATGTTTAGCAAATGTCTTCTTTTAATTTGAACCCGTTTGAATGCAGCAGCATTAAGAGTTCAAATTTAAAAGATTGCTTTTGGGTTCTCTTAAATGTGACGACCATTGCACTGGCACAAGGGTGTGAAACGTATGAAAAATTAAAGAGAAATAGGCTATACCCTTTGTATTTTGAAATTTGAATTTGAAAGTAAAAGTGACGTAAATGGACCTCTAAAAGTATGGACTAATTCCTTATACTATCTAGTATCGGTTTGCTACACTTGTGAATTTCCTAGAAAACTAAATATGGACCGGTGAAGGGAGCTATTATATTTTCTTGTAAAGGTTGTTGCTGCTTTTTTAACCACATGTAAAGTATATTTTTAGGGTAGGGGTGACAATTTGTAGGCAAAATAGATCTCAAAGACATCGTGTGAAATAAATGACATTTCAACTATGTTGATACATCATCCCTTTTATATATCAATACTCTACTAATGTCATTAAAGAAAGACAAATTTTGGAAGGACTAAACAAAACTCAAGCGAGTAAAAAATACAAGGACAACTAGGGATGTAAATGGATATTCATGGATGCGGATAGTGTTATATTTGTGTTCACTCCGTTGGATAAATATGAAATCCGTACCCAAGTCCATATCCGCGTGGATATCCGTTTTGTGTTCACTCCGTTGGATAAATATGAAATCCGTACCCAAGTCCATATCCGCGTGGATATCCGTTTAGCGGGTAATCCACAGATTTTGAAGTATCCGCGGGTTTATACAGATATCCATGGATAACATTTAAAAAAATAGATTTTTTTTAAAATTTATTTAGCTGAAATTTAAAAACAAAAGTTTATCACAAACATTTTCTTTTCTTTTTTAACAAAACATAATATTGATACATTAAAATATATACTATATATAAAGAAAACTACCCCTTTCAGCACACTTTTGGGTTGAACTTTTCTTTCCAAAAATACCCTTCAATTTTAATTTTATTTTAAATACAAATAACACATGTAACAAATAAATAAGAATAAATTTAATTTAAAGAAAAAACTCACACACAATTCCTTATAAATTATTCTTACTGTTAACCAATTATAAAATAACACGTGGTTTACTAATCCATGTCACTAATCGTCTCCGTTAATCCTCTTTTACCTCCGTTAATCACATCTCAAAGTCACAAAAAACTAGCACAAAACAAAAACTCATGTTACTTTTTTATCACCGATTTTATGTTGTACATCTGTGTTGTTCCACTCAATACAACCGACAAAGATTGTCAAGTATTTTCATATCCCTTCCACAATAAACAGTATTTCCATGTTATTTTATTATTACTTCCACAAAAAACAGTATTTCCATTTTATTTTATTATTTTACTAATATAAGTTACTTTTCCTTAGCCTTTGATAAATTCTTAAAAACGTGAGCAAAAAATAATGGTAAAGATTTGACTTTAAATCCTCTAAAAAAATATTAGTAACAAACGTGAGCAAAAAAAATGTTCAAGATTGGACTTTAAATCCTCTAAAATAAGATTAGTAATATACGTGAGCAAAAAATATTGTTATAGAATGGACTTTAAATTCTCTAAAAAAATATTAGTAACAAACGTGGGCAAAAAATAATGTTGAAGATTTGACTTTAAATCCTCTAAAAAAAGATTAGTAACAAACGTTAGCCAAAAATAATAATTTAAAGATTAGACTTTAAATACTCTAAAAAAAGATTATTAACAAACGTCAGCAAAATATAATGTTAAAGATTGAACTTTAAATCCTCTAAAAAAAATGTTTAGTAACAAACATGAGCTAAAAATATTGATAAAGATTGAACATTAAACCCTCTAAAAAAAAGATTAGGACTTAAAATATTTTAGAAAAAGATTTGTTACACTATATTAAATATTAATAAGTAGGGTTCTCACAATTCATAGTTCGCTCCCGCATTGTTTAGTTTTTCTCAATCTCTCAACCCTCTGCATCATAATTTAGAACTAACTTGTAAGTTTTTTTTCTTTTTCTTTCATGTTACAACTAATCAAATTCGATTAATTTTATGGATTATATTGACTTTGCAGGTTTATAAATGGTTATGATTCAAAAATAATTTTGTTATATCTCTTGACAATATTTTGTTTATAAATTAATATATCAATAATTTCCATTAATATTTAAAAATTTAAAAATTTTAATCAAAATTATACAAACAAACATAATAAAATAAAATAATCACATGCATTAGCGCAGTAGAAAGAGCGGACAGACGAACACGATAATGCCCGTCTTTCCGCTAGTAACAATAAAGATCATTGACTCAACAAAAACATAAATAAAGTTCTTTGCATTTAATAAAAATAAAGTTTTTTGATTTAAAAAAGTATAAAAAAAGCATCATATTCAACAAAAACAAAGCTTCCTACTTCAACAATTTCGACCATTTTCACTTCCTTTTAAAGGAGCATAATACGAATTTGAACAGTCGTGTAATAACTAAGAACACTCACACCATTGAGGTTTTTTTGCTTAGGAAGTTGAATAATATTAAAGTTATTTATGTAATTTACTCTATTTAATAACAGATAAGGATATTCACGGGTGCAGATACCATTAAATCCGCATCCGTATCTATTAACTAACGGATAGTTAAAATATCTGTTTATTTTATTTATGGATATCCATTATGGAATCCGCTCCGTGTCCATGGCGGATTTTAACTACGGATATTCACGGGTGTGGATTTTTTTACCATCTTCTAAGAACAACTACCTCATTAAAAAACTTACGTGAAAAATCCATGAGATAAAACCATGTGAAGGAAAATGGAGTACTATGATAGACAAACAACAAATAAACAAAATCTATATCCAAGTAAACTCAACCTATTTCTAATGAAATCATTTAAAACACTAGGAATATTGTCCCACGAATGATAATCAGCTAATTGAATGTCAATATTAGAAAGCCTCAATGATTTATATAATTTATTTTAAAACAAATAGATTAAGACAATATTGTTTTGATTATATTTAAATCTTTCATTAACTAAAAGTTAATATTTTATGCAAAGGTAATATTTATTAAAATGTTTATCTATGAAAATATGTATGTCTTTGTCATCGTCAAATAAAGAGAGATTGTTGGAATCAAGTTGATGTAATAATGAACTCTGTTATTTTGAATTTAGATGATAAAAATATCGGGAAATAAATTATCTTTCGAAGTTTTCTCAACTATAGAGATAGTAGACCACCTAAAGAAAAATCAAGGAGAAAACAAAGTTCATTTTATGCTTTTGGTTTGTTGACCAACACACCGTAAAAATTGTGTCTGTTAGATTGAAGATTACTTCTTTTTGGCAATGGTGGAAATTTTTCATTTTCGTGTGATCATTGGATAGACGATGGTGTTTTATGGTCTCAATTTAGCAGTTTGTTTGAGTTGTGTTTGGATTCTAGTGTTATTGTAGCTGAGATGAGGCAATTAGGTTGAGGGTTGATGGAGAAGGTAGAAGGTGGAGAATAAGACTCTTTGTTTGGGAGGAAGAGTCACTGGCAGAGTGTGTTTTACTACTTGCTAATGTTGTTTTGCAGGATACTGCTATAGATAAATGGATCTGGAAACATGACCCTATGAATGATTATTTTGTCAATGATGTTTATCATATTCTTATGCCAACTGATCACATTAATAATGTCGATACACATTCATACTTAATTTGGAATAAAAATGTAGCTTTCAAAGTGTCTCTATTTGCGTGGAAAATAATTCTCAAAAGGATTCCGATTAAGGACAATTTAGTTCATCGTGGAGTTACATCGTGGACTCGTTGTTGTGTGAGGGAGGTTGCGAGAAAGAGGAAACGATTAATCATCTTTTTATGGAATGTGATTTCTATATTAACACCTGGAACCTAGTTATTCGTTGGTTGGGTAATTCTATCGCTTCCGGCTGGTATCGGTTCTCATGCTCTTCAGTTTGGTGGTGCACATGTCTTCAGAAAGGATATTCGATTCAAGTGATCTGGTTGGCATGTATCAGGGACAATTGAAAAGAGTGCAATACTAGTATTTTCAGCAATACGCAAGTCACTCAAGATCAGTTATTGGAACACATCAAGCTTCATTCTTGGTGGTGGCTGAAGATTTACAAACTTAGTTTTTATTTTGATTTTCATTCTTCGTGGTTGAACCCGTCAATCTGTATTGGTTATGCCACTCTGTAGCGACAGTTTTAGCCAATATAATTTTGTAATTTAATACTTTGTTATGCTTCATGGTAGGCACACCTCGTGCTTGATAGGATTTTTTTTAATATATTTTGTTTTTGGCTGGTCAAAAAAAGATTACACCATCTAATTCCTATTGACTGCTTGCATATGTGAAACACATTATGCATTTGGTACTTGGAGCTTACATCATCTAATTCGAAGTGTGTCTGATACTTAATGAAGCAATCATCTAATCATGTGTTGAATTATCCATCTAATCTCACTAATGTGTCTAAGTCAAGGGAGAAACACCTCAACAAGAAGGAACATATATGATAGATGTTTCATTTACATTTTGAGTGTTAAAGTAAATCAAGGATCAAATTTGAATAATCACTCATAATTTGTAACGTTATTATGTCCATAATTTGTATCTCGAATTAGATATTTTCCTCTATAACGCATAAAGTGATCACAACTCTTTTGTTCATCTCTTTATATACATCCTTGTAGTCGCAACCTCTTATTCTCTCCGGCCTTGTATTCATTTTTAAGCCGCTTACATATACAAAAATTTATGAGATGATATGTTGTCGCATCATTTATCGAGCATGACAAACTGATTACATATCTAATATGACATGAAAATTCAAACATAAACTAAAATGACATACAAATTTAGATATTTCTTCTTAAATCCTCCAAATGCATATCACATTTAATTAATCTATTTCGAAGCAGCAAGACTTTCTAAACGAGCTTTGTAGAAAGCCAAAAGAGCTTCTTTAGGAGGGAGTTTTTCCTTGACAATTGGGTGGTTGTTGAAGTTTTGGCTCCAATTGTATAGCTTTGGAAATTTCTCACTAGTGAACAACTTCAATCCCATTACTTCTTGTAAAGCTATGAAGGCTGCAGTAATGTCAACAATGCCAATCTCTTCTCCACCAAAGAATTTGTCCTTAAGCTCATTCTCGAGAAATTGAAGAGCCACTTCCATTTCTTCAATAGCATTCTCACGTTCTTTCTCATCAAGAGTGAAAACAACTTTCCGCACAACTTTCATACACTGGACTCATAAATTAAAGGCTTAATTACTGATGTGGTCCCTTAAATTATTTGTTGGTTACATTTTAGTCCTATAAGTTATTAACGTTACAATTTAGTCCCTTCAAGTCATCTTCCGCCAACTAAATAAATCCTCACTGTCAAAACCGTTAACCCAATGTCTAAAGTGGATACACATTGTAAGTTGTCACGTCATCGTTCACATGTGTCTATTTAACGTTTTGGCAAAAGGTTGATGGTGAGGTTTTATTTGACTAACATATACTAAATTAAGGGACCAAATTGTAACGTTAATAACTTATGAGACAAAAATGTAACCAACAAATAACTTAAGGGACCAAATCATTAATTAAGCCTAAATTAAACTAATTGTTAAAATTATACATGTTAGATGACAAGAGATCACACTATACTCTCGAATATCTAATGTATAAATTACACACAAGGGGGTCCATTCTCTAACAAGACCTAAAGACACACTTATGATCTAAAATTTACTTACTCAAAGATTTAATGATGATAAAAGTTGAATATACAAACTTAGACTACGAAAACACTTGTGTGATCAAAATTATTTAGATGCATACACAAATGATTAAAAATGTAAAAGAAGGAAAAAATAATTAAATCATATATCTTTTTGAAATAATTAATGGATTGAATATGTTTTTGATATTTTTAAAAATTTCAACTTTTTGTTTTAAACCCCCTAAAATTTTGGTTCGACATTTAGTCCTTCAAAATTTTCACCACCACTTTTAAACCATCATATTTTTAGTCAACTCATGTGTATCATGCAAAATTTTAATGAACTTTTGCTGCATTGTTTATAATATCATAAGAATCTCTTCTAAAATAAATTATAATTTTTTTAACAATATATAAATTAAGTATGAATTTCTATGTTTTTGGCGCTTAAAATTCACATTTAATTTAATTCATGTTTGATTAAAAAATTCTAATTTTTATGGAAGAGATTTTTATAATATTATAAGCATTATGTACAAACAAAGACAAAAAATGTTTTCTAGGACTAAAAGTTTATGAAATTTTTTAGGAAACTAAAACGAAAAATTTGATAATTTATAGAAATAAAAAAACATATTTGATCTTTAATTAAATAGTATATTTTATGTCGGTGTCTAAATGGTTTTTATTCGAGGTTGTGAGTTGTGACTATTCAAATATTTCTCTTTATGAAGAGCAGAGTAAATATTTTTTTTTATGAAGTAGATTAACGGTTTAAAATTTATCAATTAAAGTGAAAAAATTAAAAATCCGATACTAGAACTCGACTCTAGCATACTCCAATGTTCCTATCAATTAAATTATGTTGAAATATAGCGGAGTAAATATTAGCTTGTCATCCACACATACCCACATATATGGATCAAAGAATTAAGCAGAAAAACTAGAAGAGGGGAGAAATTACCTTGTCATCTATGAACTTGGTCCAGAAACGTGCCAAGGCTCTTTTGTAAGGATCAGAAGGCAAGATAGGGTTTTGTTTCCAAGTCTCATCAATATACTCAAGAATCACAAGTGATTCTGATATAGGCTTGTCATTATGAACTAACACAGGAACTTTCTTGAATCTCTTCCCATGATAAAGAGACTCAATGATTCTCCTACCCAATGATTTTACAAATTGTTTTCCAACTATAGAATCTAACCCCTTTTTTTTAATTAGCTTTTGATTTTCTAAGGATCTCCTCTTTCGGTCTCCTAAGATTCACCTAACTTGCTCACAAAGACTCAACGCTCACGTGTTTCCCAACTTTCCCAATCCCTAAATCACTCCCCAAAAGATACCAACATTTCCCAAGAGCCCCATCTTTTGGTTCTCCAAGATATATTGTGATATCATTATACAAAAAAGCCAGAGTTTAAACCTCTGATTTCTTAGAAATCATGGTTGAGCCTAACTCAACCATACAAAACCGGCTTGTAAGGTAAGGATTTCCCCCACTTATGAACACATAATCATGTCATCTTTTGGTGGCCCGATAGCGGAAACCTGATAGCATGTGGCATAATGGATCTTAACGGAGGCTCTGATACCATCTTAGAAATCATGGTTGAGCTTAACACAACCACACAAAACTGGTTTATGAGGTGTTGAATAAACGGCCTATTTATAAGAAAGTTCCTGTGTTAGTTCATAATCGAATTTGAACAGTCGTGTAATAACTAAGAACACTCACACCATTGAGGTTTTTTTGCTTAGGAAGTTGAATAATATTAAAGTTATTTATGTAATTTACTCTATTTAATAACAGATAAGGATATTCACGGGTGCAGATACCATTAAATCCGCATCCGTATCTATTAACTAACGGATAGTTAAAATATCTGTTTATTTTATTTATGGATATCCATTATGGAATCCGCTCCGTGTCCATGGCGGATTTTAACTACGGATATTCACGGGTGTGGATTTTTTTACCATCTTCTAAGAACAACTACCTCATTAAAAAACTTACGTGAAAAATCCATGAGATAAAACCATGTGAAGGAAAATGGAGTACTATGATAGACAAACAACAAATAAACAAAATCTATATCCAAGTAAACTCAACCTATTTCTAATGAAATCATTTAAAACACTAGGAATATTGTCCCACGAATGATAATCAGCTAATTGAATGTCAATATTAGAAAGCCTCAATGATTTATATAATTTATTTTAAAACAAATAGATTAAGACAATATTGTTTTGATTATATTTAAATCTTTCATTAACTAAAAGTTAATATTTTATGCAAAGGTAATATTTATTAAAATGTTTATCTATGAAAATATGTATGTCTTTGTCATCGTCAAATAAAGAGAGATTGTTGGAATCAAGTTGATGTAATAATGAACTCTGTTATTTTGAATTTAGATGATAAAAATATCGGGAAATAAATTATCTTTCGAAGTTTTCTCAACTATAGAGATAGTAGACCACCTAAAGAAAAATCAAGGAGAAAACAAAGTTCATTTTATGCTTTTGGTTTGTTGACCAACACACCGTAAAAATTGTGTCTGTTAGATTGAAGATTACTTCTTTTTGGCAATGGTGGAAATTTTTCATTTTCGTGTGATCATTGGATAGACGATGGTGTTTTATGGTCTCAATTTAGCAGTTTGTTTGAGTTGTGTTTGGATTCTAGTGTTATTGTAGCTGAGATGAGGCAATTAGGTTGAGGGTTGATGGAGAAGGTAGAAGGTGGAGAATAAGACTCTTTGTTTGGGAGGAAGAGTCACTGGCAGAGTGTGTTTTACTACTTGCTAATGTTGTTTTGCAGGATACTGCTATAGATAAATGGATCTGGAAACATGACCCTATGAATGATTATTTTGTCAATGATGTTTATCATATTCTTATGCCAACTGATCACATTAATAATGTCGATACACATTCATACTTAATTTGGAATAAAAATGTAGCTTTCAAAGTGTCTCTATTTGCGTGGAAAATAATTCTCAAAAGGATTCCGATTAAGGACAATTTAGTTCATCGTGGAGTTACATCGTGGACTCGTTGTTGTGTGAGGGAGGTTGCGAGAAAGAGGAAACGATTAATCATCTTTTTATGGAATGTGATTTCTATATTAACACCTGGAACCTAGTTATTCGTTGGTTGGGTAATTCTATCGCTTCCGGCTGGTATCGGTTCTCATGCTCTTCAGTTTGGTGGTGCACATGTCTTCAGAAAGGATATTCGATTCAAGTGATCTGGTTGGCATGTATCAGGGACAATTGAAAAGAGTGCAATACTAGTATTTTCAGCAATACGCAAGTCACTCAAGATCAGTTATTGGAACACATCAAGCTTCATTCTTGGTGGTGGCTGAAGATTTACAAACTTAGTTTTTATTTTGATTTTCATTCTTCGTGGTTGAACCCGTCAATCTGTATTGGTTATGCCACTCTGTAGCGACAGTTTTAGCCAATATAATTTTGTAATTTAATACTTTGTTATGCTTCATGGTAGGCACACCTCGTGCTTGATAGGATTTTTTTTAATATATTTTGTTTTTGGCTGGTCAAAAAAAGATTACACCATCTAATTCCTATTGACTGCTTGCATATGTGAAACACATTATGCATTTGGTACTTGGAGCTTACATCATCTAATTCGAAGTGTGTCTGATACTTAATGAAGCAATCATCTAATCATGTGTTGAATTATCCATCTAATCTCACTAATGTGTCTAAGTCAAGGGAGAAACACCTCAACAAGAAGGAACATATATGATAGATGTTTCATTTACATTTTGAGTGTTAAAGTAAATCAAGGATCAAATTTGAATAATCACTCATAATTTGTAACGTTATTATGTCCATAATTTGTATCTCGAATTAGATATTTTCCTCTATAACGCATAAAGTGATCACAACTCTTTTGTTCATCTCTTTATATACATCCTTGTAGTCGCAACCTCTTATTCTCTCCGGCCTTGTATTCATTTTTAAGCCGCTTACATATACAAAAATTTATGAGATGATATGTTGTCGCATCATTTATCGAGCATGACAAACTGATTACATATCTAATATGACATGAAAATTCAAACATAAACTAAAATGACATACAAATTTAGATATTTCTTCTTAAATCCTCCAAATGCATATCACATTTAATTAATCTATTTCGAAGCAGCAAGACTTTCTAAACGAGCTTTGTAGAAAGCCAAAAGAGCTTCTTTAGGAGGGAGTTTTTCCTTGACAATTGGGTGGTTGTTGAAGTTTTGGCTCCAATTGTATAGCTTTGGAAATTTCTCACTAGTGAACAACTTCAATCCCATTACTTCTTGTAAAGCTATGAAGGCTGCAGTAATGTCAACAATGCCAATCTCTTCTCCACCAAAGAATTTGTCCTTAAGCTCATTCTCGAGAAATTGAAGAGCCACTTCCATTTCTTCAATAGCATTCTCACGTTCTTTCTCATCAAGAGTGAAAACAACTTTCCGCACAACTTTCATACACTGGACTCATAAATTAAAGGCTTAATTACTGATGTGGTCCCTTAAATTATTTGTTGGTTACATTTTAGTCCTATAAGTTATTAACGTTACAATTTAGTCCCTTCAAGTCATCTTCCGCCAACTAAATAAATCCTCACTGTCAAAACCGTTAACCCAATGTCTAAAGTGGATACACATTGTAAGTTGTCACGTCATCGTTCACATGTGTCTATTTAACGTTTTGGCAAAAGGTTGATGGTGAGGTTTTATTTGACTAACATATACTAAATTAAGGGACCAAATTGTAACGTTAATAACTTATGAGACAAAAATGTAACCAACAAATAACTTAAGGGACCAAATCATTAATTAAGCCTAAATTAAACTAATTGTTAAAATTATACATGTTAGATGACAAGAGATCACACTATACTCTCGAATATCTAATGTATAAATTACACACAAGGGGGTCCATTCTCTAACAAGACCTAAAGACACACTTATGATCTAAAATTTACTTACTCAAAGATTTAATGATGATAAAAGTTGAATATACAAACTTAGACTACGAAAACACTTGTGTGATCAAAATTATTTAGATGCATACACAAATGATTAAAAATGTAAAAGAAGGAAAAAATAATTAAATCATATATCTTTTTGAAATAATTAATGGATTGAATATGTTTTTGATATTTTTAAAAATTTCAACTTTTTGTTTTAAACCCCCTAAAATTTTGGTTCGACATTTAGTCCTTCAAAATTTTCACCACCACTTTTAAACCATCATATTTTTAGTCAACTCATGTGTATCATGCAAAATTTTAATGAACTTTTGCTGCATTGTTTATAATATCATAAGAATCTCTTCTAAAATAAATTATAATTTTTTTAACAATATATAAATTAAGTATGAATTTCTATGTTTTTGGCGCTTAAAATTCACATTTAATTTAATTCATGTTTGATTAAAAAATTCTAATTTTTATGGAAGAGATTTTTATAATATTATAAGCATTATGTACAAACAAAGACAAAAAATGTTTTCTAGGACTAAAAGTTTATGAAATTTTTTAGGAAACTAAAACGAAAAATTTGATAATTTATAGAAATAAAAAAACATATTTGATCTTTAATTAAATAGTATATTTTATGTCGGTGTCTAAATGGTTTTTATTCGAGGTTGTGAGTTGTGACTATTCAAATATTTCTCTTTATGAAGAGCAGAGTAAATATTTTTTTTTATGAAGTAGATTAACGGTTTAAAATTTATCAATTAAAGTGAAAAAATTAAAAATCCGATACTAGAACTCGACTCTAGCATACTCCAATGTTCCTATCAATTAAATTATGTTGAAATATAGCGGAGTAAATATTAGCTTGTCATCCACACATACCCACATATATGGATCAAAGAATTAAGCAGAAAAACTAGAAGAGGGGAGAAATTACCTTGTCATCTATGAACTTGGTCCAGAAACGTGCCAAGGCTCTTTTGTAAGGATCAGAAGGCAAGATAGGGTTTTGTTTCCAAGTCTCATCAATATACTCAAGAATCACAAGTGATTCTGATATAGGCTTGTCATTATGAACTAACACAGGAACTTTCTTGAATCTCTTCCCATGATAAAGAGACTCAATGATTCTCCTACCCAATGATTTTACAAATTGTTTTCCAACTATAGAATCTAACCCCTTTTTTTTAATTAGCTTTTGATTTTCTAAGGATCTTTCGGTCTCCTAAGATTCACCTAACTTGCTCACAAAGACTCAACGCTCACGTGTTTCCCAACTTTCCCAATCCCTAAATCACTCCCCAAAAGATACCAACATTTCCCAAGAGCCCCATCTTTTGGTTCTCCAAGATATATTGTGATATCATTATACAAAAAAGCCAGAGTTTAAACCTCTGATTTCTTAGAAATCATGGTTGAGCCTAACTCAACCATACAAAACCGGCTTGTAAGGTAAGGATTTCCCCCACTTATGAACACATAATCATGTCATCTTTTGGTGGCCCGATAGCGGAAACCTGATAGCATGTGGCATAATGGATCTTAACGGAGGCTCTGATACCATCTTAGAAATCATGGTTGAGCTTAACACAACCACACAAAACTGGTTTATGAGGTGTTGAATAAACGGCCTATTTATAAGAAAGTTCCTGTGTTAGTTCATAATCGAATTTGAACAGTCGTGTAATAACTAAGAACACTCACACCATTGAGGTTTTTTTGCTTAGGAAGTTGAATAATATTAAAGTTATTTATGTAATTTACTCTATTTAATAACAGATAAGGATATTCACGGGTGCAGATACCATTAAATCCGCATCCGTATCTATTAACTAACGGATAGTTAAAATATCTGTTTATTTTATTTATGGATATCCATTATGGAATCCGCTCCGTGTCCATGGCGGATTTTAACTACGGATATTCACGGGTGTGGATTTTTTTACCATCTTCTAAGAACAACTACCTCATTAAAAAACTTACGTGAAAAATCCATGAGATAAAACCATGTGAAGGAAAATGGAGTACTATGATAGACAAACAACAAATAAACAAAATCTATATCCAAGTAAACTCAACCTATTTCTAATGAAATCATTTAAAACACTAGGAATATTGTCCCACGAATGATAATCAGCTAATTGAATGTCAATATTAGAAAGCCTCAATGATTTATATAATTTATTTTAAAACAAATAGATTAAGACAATATTGTTTTGATTATATTTAAATCTTTCATTAACTAAAAGTTAATATTTTATGCAAAGGTAATATTTATTAAAATGTTTATCTATGAAAATATGTATGTCTTTGTCATCGTCAAATAAAGAGAGATTGTTGGAATCAAGTTGATGTAATAATGAACTCTGTTATTTTGAATTTAGATGATAAAAATATCGGGAAATAAATTATCTTTCGAAGTTTTCTCAACTATAGAGATAGTAGACCACCTAAAGAAAAATCAAGGAGAAAACAAAGTTCATTTTATGCTTTTGGTTTGTTGACCAACACACCGTAAAAATTGTGTCTGTTAGATTGAAGATTACTTCTTTTTGGCAATGGTGGAAATTTTTCATTTTCGTGTGATCATTGGATAGACGATGGTGTTTTATGGTCTCAATTTAGCAGTTTGTTTGAGTTGTGTTTGGATTCTAGTGTTATTGTAGCTGAGATGAGGCAATTAGGTTGAGGGTTGATGGAGAAGGTAGAAGGTGGAGAATAAGACTCTTTGTTTGGGAGGAAGAGTCACTGGCAGAGTGTGTTTTACTACTTGCTAATGTTGTTTTGCAGGATACTGCTATAGATAAATGGATCTGGAAACATGACCCTATGAATGATTATTTTGTCAATGATGTTTATCATATTCTTATGCCAACTGATCACATTAATAATGTCGATACACATTCATACTTAATTTGGAATAAAAATGTAGCTTTCAAAGTGTCTCTATTTGCGTGGAAAATAATTCTCAAAAGGATTCCGATTAAGGACAATTTAGTTCATCGTGGAGTTACATCGTGGACTCGTTGTTGTGTGAGGGAGGTTGCGAGAAAGAGGAAACGATTAATCATCTTTTTATGGAATGTGATTTCTATATTAACACCTGGAACCTAGTTATTCGTTGGTTGGGTAATTCTATCGCTTCCGGCTGGTATCGGTTCTCATGCTCTTCAGTTTGGTGGTGCACATGTCTTCAGAAAGGATATTCGATTCAAGTGATCTGGTTGGCATGTATCAGGGACAATTGAAAAGAGTGCAATACTAGTATTTTCAGCAATACGCAAGTCACTCAAGATCAGTTATTGGAACACATCAAGCTTCATTCTTGGTGGTGGCTGAAGATTTACAAACTTAGTTTTTATTTTGATTTTCATTCTTCGTGGTTGAACCCGTCAATCTGTATTGGTTATGCCACTCTGTAGCGACAGTTTTAGCCAATATAATTTTGTAATTTAATACTTTGTTATGCTTCATGGTAGGCACACCTCGTGCTTGATAGGATTTTTTTTAATATATTTTGTTTTTGGCTGGTCAAAAAAAGATTACACCATCTAATTCCTATTGACTGCTTGCATATGTGAAACACATTATGCATTTGGTACTTGGAGCTTACATCATCTAATTCGAAGTGTGTCTGATACTTAATGAAGCAATCATCTAATCATGTGTTGAATTATCCATCTAATCTCACTAATGTGTCTAAGTCAAGGGAGAAACACCTCAACAAGAAGGAACATATATGATAGATGTTTCATTTACATTTTGAGTGTTAAAGTAAATCAAGGATCAAATTTGAATAATCACTCATAATTTGTAACGTTATTATGTCCATAATTTGTATCTCGAATTAGATATTTTCCTCTATAACGCATAAAGTGATCACAACTCTTTTGTTCATCTCTTTATATACATCCTTGTAGTCGCAACCTCTTATTCTCTCCGGCCTTGTATTCATTTTTAAGCCGCTTACATATACAAAAATTTATGAGATGATATGTTGTCGCATCATTTATCGAGCATGACAAACTGATTACATATCTAATATGACATGAAAATTCAAACATAAACTAAAATGACATACAAATTTAGATATTTCTTCTTAAATCCTCCAAATGCATATCACATTTAATTAATCTATTTCGAAGCAGCAAGACTTTCTAAACGAGCTTTGTAGAAAGCCAAAAGAGCTTCTTTAGGAGGGAGTTTTTCCTTGACAATTGGGTGGTTGTTGAAGTTTTGGCTCCAATTGTATAGCTTTGGAAATTTCTCACTAGTGAACAACTTCAATCCCATTACTTCTTGTAAAGCTATGAAGGCTGCAGTAATGTCAACAATGCCAATCTCTTCTCCACCAAAGAATTTGTCCTTAAGCTCATTCTCGAGAAATTGAAGAGCCACTTCCATTTCTTCAATAGCATTCTCACGTTCTTTCTCATCAAGAGTGAAAACAACTTTCCGCACAACTTTCATACACTGGACTCATAAATTAAAGGCTTAATTACTGATGTGGTCCCTTAAATTATTTGTTGGTTACATTTTAGTCCTATAAGTTATTAACGTTACAATTTAGTCCCTTCAAGTCATCTTCCGCCAACTAAATAAATCCTCACTGTCAAAACCGTTAACCCAATGTCTAAAGTGGATACACATTGTAAGTTGTCACGTCATCGTTCACATGTGTCTATTTAACGTTTTGGCAAAAGGTTGATGGTGAGGTTTTATTTGACTAACATATACTAAATTAAGGGACCAAATTGTAACGTTAATAACTTATGAGACAAAAATGTAACCAACAAATAACTTAAGGGACCAAATCATTAATTAAGCCTAAATTAAACTAATTGTTAAAATTATACATGTTAGATGACAAGAGATCACACTATACTCTCGAATATCTAATGTATAAATTACACACAAGGGGGTCCATTCTCTAACAAGACCTAAAGACACACTTATGATCTAAAATTTACTTACTCAAAGATTTAATGATGATAAAAGTTGAATATACAAACTTAGACTACGAAAACACTTGTGTGATCAAAATTATTTAGATGCATACACAAATGATTAAAAATGTAAAAGAAGGAAAAAATAATTAAATCATATATCTTTTTGAAATAATTAATGGATTGAATATGTTTTTGATATTTTTAAAAATTTCAACTTTTTGTTTTAAACCCCCTAAAATTTTGGTTCGACATTTAGTCCTTCAAAATTTTCACCACCACTTTTAAACCATCATATTTTTAGTCAACTCATGTGTATCATGCAAAATTTTAATGAACTTTTGCTGCATTGTTTATAATATCATAAGAATCTCTTCTAAAATAAATTATAATTTTTTTAACAATATATAAATTAAGTATGAATTTCTATGTTTTTGGCGCTTAAAATTCACATTTAATTTAATTCATGTTTGATTAAAAAATTCTAATTTTTATGGAAGAGATTTTTATAATATTATAAGCATTATGTACAAACAAAGACAAAAAATGTTTTCTAGGACTAAAAGTTTATGAAATTTTTTAGGAAACTAAAACGAAAAATTTGATAATTTATAGAAATAAAAAAACATATTTGATCTTTAATTAAATAGTATATTTTATGTCGGTGTCTAAATGGTTTTTATTCGAGGTTGTGAGTTGTGACTATTCAAATATTTCTCTTTATGAAGAGCAGAGTAAATATTTTTTTTTATGAAGTAGATTAACGGTTTAAAATTTATCAATTAAAGTGAAAAAATTAAAAATCCGATACTAGAACTCGACTCTAGCATACTCCAATGTTCCTATCAATTAAATTATGTTGAAATATAGCGGAGTAAATATTAGCTTGTCATCCACACATACCCACATATATGGATCAAAGAATTAAGCAGAAAAACTAGAAGAGGGGAGAAATTACCTTGTCATCTATGAACTTGGTCCAGAAACGTGCCAAGGCTCTTTTGTAAGGATCAGAAGGCAAGATAGGGTTTTGTTTCCAAGTCTCATCAATATACTCAAGAATCACAAGTGATTCTGATATAGGCTTGTCATTATGAACTAACACAGGAACTTTCTTGAATCTCTTCCCATGATAAAGAGACTCAATGATTCTCCTACCCAATGATTTTACAAATTGTTTTCCAACTATAGAATCTAACCCCTTTTTTTTAATTAGCTTTTGATTTTCTAAGGATCTCCTCTTTCGGTCTCCTAAGATTCACCTAACTTGCTCACAAAGACTCAACGCTCACGTGTTTCCCAACTTTCCCAATCCCTAAATCACTCCCCAAAAGATACCAACATTTCCCAAGAGCCCCATCTTTTGGTTCTCCAAGATATATTGTGATATCATTATACAAAAAAGCCAGAGTTTAAACCTCTGATTTCTTAGAAATCATGGTTGAGCCTAACTCAACCATACAAAACCGGCTTGTAAGGTAAGGATTTCCCCCACTTATGAACACATAATCATGTCATCTTTTGGTGGCCCGATAGCGGAAACCTGATAGCATGTGGCATAATGGATCTTAACGGAGGCTCTGATACCATCTTAGAAATCATGGTTGAGCTTAACACAACCACACAAAACTGGTTTATGAGGTGATGATTGTCCCCATTTATAAACACATTTCAGACCATCTTTTGTCCGATGTGGAACTCTTTAACATGATTCACCACTCATTTACCTTTAAGGTGAATTTTTAGTCATTGAGCTACTACACATACACAAATTAAATCAATTTTGTTATAAAAGCAACATGCTTATTTTCTTTATTATTAACAAGAATAGTACAAAAGAGGATAAAACAAGGAGAAATAGTAGATCTTGTAAAAAATAAAAATATAAAAAAGGAGAAATGGTAGATTGCATATATCTATTTTTACATGAAAATTCAAACAAAAACCAAACTTAGAAACAAGTAGATTAAACATTTATCCTAAATCACCCGAATAAATATAACCTTAAACTAATTTATTTTGAAGCAGCAAGACTTTCAGAACGAGATCTTTCGAAGGACAAAAGGGTTTCTTGTCTAGGAGGCAATTTTTCCTTGACAATTGGATGATTGTTCAACTCTTGGCTCCAATTGTATAACTTTGGAAATTTCTCATTAGTGAAGAGCTTCAATCCTATTACTTCTTGTACAATGGGGAGCCAAAAAGATATGAAGACTCCAGTAATGTCAACAAAGCCAATCTCTTCTCCACCAAAGAACTTGTCCTTGAGCTCATCCTCAAGAAATTGAAGAGCCACTTCTGTTTCCTTAATACCCTTCTCAAGCTCTTTCTCATCAAGAGTGAATGAAACTTTTTGTATAGCATCCAACCACTAGTCTCACAAATTAAGGTAATATAATTATGTTGGATTAGAGTTACACAAACAAAAATAAAGAGAGGGTCGCCCATCATTAGTGGATCAGAAACTGATGCGAAAGCCAAAAAAAAAGGGAATTACCTTGTCATCTATGAAATTTGACCAGAAACGAGCCAAGGCTCTTTGATAAGGATCAGAAGGCAAGATAGGGTTTTGTTTCCAAGTCTCATCAATATACTCAAGAATCACAAGGGACTCAGATAGGGGCTTCTCATTATGAACTAATACAGGAACTTTTTTATAAACAGGGTTGTAATTGATGAGTGTGTCACTCAAGTTCTTAAACTTTTCTACCTCATATTTGTATTCAACTCCTTTCAATGTTAGAGCAATCTCCACCCTGCAGACAAATGGACTTGCCTTCATTCCAAAAAGCTTCACCTCTTCCTTATTTGATGCCATCGTAGTTCTTTAGTTATTTACTCAAACAACTGTTTAGGAATACTCTTTGTTTGATTGATTCTTATGATCTACTTTTTTATATAGAGGCTGGATTTTTATTCAACAAAAACCGGAAGTCAAATAGGAAAACTATATTCAAGTAAAAAGATTATAAAATTGTATTCAACCAAGCAAACTGATATTTCAATACACGCGTAGAGACACCATAAATAGCTTGATCACAAATGAAAAAAAAATAATACTAAAAGAAGGGAGTCTCTCCGATATAAAATATATGTAACAGTGAGTCAAAGTTTGGATTAAATTTTAAGTTAAATATACATCAATTTTATCCGATTCACGTTAGCTTCTACTCATTGTGTCCTAAAGTGTAAGTAAAAATGGGTCAACATAGGTCGATGTATTTGATACAGATTTTAAACTAAATACAATAACTTTTCAATTTTTGCTTGTATTTTAAGACGAAAAGAGTATTTTGCAACGGAGTGAGTGAGACTTAAAGAATTAATTGATAAATAGTGATGCAAGGGATTACGTAGAACGAGTGTTGAGAAAATTATGGGCAAACAAAACATATAAGTTTTATCCTTAGACGCAGTTACTCTCTGAAGACTCAGCGTCTTCAACAGAGAGTCTTTTATTGAATAGAGACTCCATTCTATTAAGAATTTTATTAAAAAGGATTATTTATGTGGCTTTGGATTATTCACAAAGAACACAACTTGTGCATTTTTCACTGCAAGGAAAATAATTTACAGGTTCTTTAGGAAAAAGTTAAACTTTAGTCATATTGGTGGTTTAAAGCAATATGTTTTGTTTGATTTTGATTATTAATTATGGAGGTTTGATCCTATTAACTATTTGACTGCAATTACCTAACCTCCTAACCTGCGAGCTTTTGTTTTTTGGTTCTACTATTGTAAATCCTTGTACTCAAAATCGCTGACAGGCGTTCTTGAGTACACCTTATGCCGAAATGGTATGTGTTGGTTTGTTAATATATTTATGCTCTTTTTGGCCTTAAAAAGAAATCATCGACTAAAAAAAAAAAGAATTGAGAGAGTGGGTCTCAGAATCTCAAATTTATGTGTCTCTTTTTCTCTATTTTTTTTTTAAGGATAATTTATGCGACTCTTGTTATCTTCAAAAGAAATTAGTATTTATTTTCTAAATGGACATATTAAAGTACATATCAGTGAGATACATTTAAGTGCTTTTTTTAGTTAGATTTTTTTGATATTGTTTTTTTTTAGTTTAGATTAATTATACCATAGATATTTTAAGTTATTTAATTATAACAAGATGATCTTTAAAAATTTCGTACCACATGCATCCTTTAAGTTATTTAATTGTAAAAAGTTTATTCCAAAAAGTTTTTTCGTCCTAGTTTAAGTTATTTAATTGTAACTTTTAATCGCCCAATAACTTACATTTTCAAAATCTAAAATTCCTTAGATTGTTACCGTTAACTAACTTAAAAGACCTAAATGATACGAAAAATTAAATGACCTATTTTTTACAAATAAAAAAGATTGTCCCGTAGAAAAAAAAATGGTATTGTGAAATAACATTTGAAAAAAAAAATGGTTGTGCCGTAAAAAAAAAGAGTTTTGAGATAATGTTTTTTTTGTTACATTTTGAGAAAACGGTTTTGAAGGATCTTTATTTTTTAGTTTAAAAACAAAATTAAATGACATTTACCAAATAACCCTTCATTTAAAATTGGCTTGAAATAGTAGACGGTGGTTTTTTTTGATAAAATACAAGTGGGAGTAGATTTTATTTTTTTTGATAGGAACTAAATTAACTCATTTTATTCATAATATCAAATTCGATACAAGATGACATATGATCATGACATTGAGACCTAGCATATGACAATGAATCCCTTGCTAACAAAAGAGCCACATTATTTGTTTGTCGTCTAATAAAACTTATCTTAAAGTTTGGTAATCTAGAAAGTGAAGCTTTGCAATAGTTTAGAATAGCTCCTAATTCATAATTGGTACCGATTTTGTTGGAGATGCCGTCTACCACTTGCTTACAGTCAAGTTCTTTGGACACCGCTGTCAAACCTCGATTTCGAAGACAAATTATCGCCTCTTTTAGACCGCACGCTTCCCGTGGTTGTCAATCTGTTTTAGCTGCTATGTACTCGCCTTTTTCTCCTTTCTAACACATTCCAACGTCGTAGCACCTTTGATCCTTGAAAATTGCGGCATCTACATTACATTTAACCCCACCTAAGGCTGGTTTTCTCCATTGAATGATGTTGTTCCTATTGTGTCGTTCTATTCTTGTGTCGTAGATCGAACCAGAGTCATTCTCCATTCGTTGTTGCTTTGCGCGTACTTGTTGCCATTTATATAAAGATTCACGCGCCAACTTAATTGATATTGCATGTCGTGTTTCCACTTCATCCCATAGTTTCTCGTTTCCACACTTCCAAATGCACCACATGGTCATACCAAACATATGCAAACTATCATGAAATAGCAATTCGAGCATTTGAAAGAAGAGATCAACAAAACCATCAACTATTTCCAATTTATCCTGAATAAAATTCCACAACTCCGCTTCAACCCATACCTCTTCCACTTTGTTGCAACCAAAGAAAACATGCCAGACATTTTTCATAAGATCTCTCACAATGAACACATCTATCCGTACATTGAACTCATCTGGTGCAAATTCTTTCCCTTGTCGGAAGGCAGCCCCCCGCTGCGTGCCATAAGAAAACTTTATCTTTTGAGGGCTTTTCATGTTCCATATTTTCATCCAATTATCGGGAACTCGTAGATCACTATTATCCATTAAACTTTCCATGATGTAGTGATATGTTGTCTTTACACTATACTCCCCGTGTGATGTAAATTTCCAGGAACATTTATCTTCACCCATATCCTTGAATATGGGCCGGGGCGGAGCCACCACCTGGCGCCCGGGCTCATCGATACTTTTTTTTTATATTTCGTCCAACCCAATAGTCTATTAACCCACTCAATTTTTTTTGACAAACTCAATATCTTCACACGCGCGCGCGCATGAATTCGTGGCTCTATAACTTTTTCCCGGGCTCTGTAAAATTCCTGGCTCCGCTACTGAATATGGACATAGATATTTGGTTTGACACATGTTGATCAAAATAAAAATTAACCAAATTTGTATTCCAATTTCCGATATCATTATCAATCAATTCCCTAACTTTCATGTTATTTGCATTTAGTTGTGAGGTTGCACAGATATAGTCTCCATCTTGGTCTCTAATCCACAAATCATTCAAGTGGAAGTAGACTTGCTAACTTACTTCTTCATGTTTTTGCGTGAGAGTAAGTTAGCAGCATTGATTTTGTTATAAAGTGATATGTTATTTTCACGCTGGGAATAAGGATTTGTAACTAAAATAGTAATCTCTCTCCATTTTATATTATTTGACACAGTTCATTATGTCACATATATCAATGCACAAGTTTGATCTTAAATATCTTTAATAATCTATTACAAAAATTATAAAAATTTGATATTTTAAAAATATTCATTGAGACGAATCCAATAACATCTTATACACTACTGTTTATCTTTGTATATTAGTACACATTTTCAAAATAGGTAATTTAAAATGGCGTCGATCGAGTATAAACTAAAACAACCAAATCCAATAATTTATGAACAATGAGAAATCTTAGGTTGCACATATCTACTATAACATAAAATTTCAAACTGAAACTAATATGACAAACAAGTAGTTTTGACATTTTTCTTTAAATCTCACAAGTACAACATATCACCTTAAATTGATCTATTTTGGACCAAAATGATCTTCATAACGAGCTTTGTAGAATGCCAAAAGGGTCTCTCTAGGAGGCAAATTTTCCTTAACAATTGGGTGGTTGTTGAATTCTTGGCTCCAATTATAAAGCTTAGGAAATTCCTCACTAGTGAACAATTTCAGTCCAAATGCTTCTTGTACAGGAGAGATCCAAAAAGATATGATTACGGCAACAATGTCAACAAAGCCAATCTCCTCTCCACCAAAGAATTTGTCTTTGAGCTCATTCTCAAGAAAATGAAGAGCCTCTTTTGTTTCCTCAATACTCTTCTCACGTTCTTTCTCATCAAAAGTGAAACAAGCTGTCCGTACATCATTCATATACTGATCCAACAAATTAAGGTAGTTATTAAATTATCCGTGTTAACCGTAAAAAGTAAAATGTTTCGCACAGTGGTATTTTTTTTGGTGGTCAATGTTTGAACCTCGAATCTTGCATATATTATGCATTGTTCATACCAACTGAGCTAAACTCACGAGAACTCACACATAGTAGTATAAGTTAATTAATTTGTTTTTGTATAGGAAGTCTTCTATGGTAACTATCTTGTTAATTTGATAAAAAAAAAACTATATTAGTTCATAAAAAGAAGTTTAGAAGAAGGATAACTATTAAATTTTCAAGTATAGTCAAAGTGTACACAAAGTTAACTTTCACCGATAAAATTATGTTTTCTTTTCTTTTGGCGCAAAATCTCTTTAAGATATTTAATGACACCGCCTGCCAAAAACTGAAGTTAAACCCAATACTTTAATTATAATAGGATAGATTTGAATCATCTCATCTAAATGCTCTTTAATAATTTAATGTTATTTGTTAGGTGCAATTTACCCCTAACAAACATATTTAATGCTCCCCAAAAAAACATATTTAATGCTAACTAAAGTAGGATTTACTTGGACTAGAACATTTGAATAACCTTTAAACCAGGCACGCTCTCTCTTCTCCTTCTCTGTTGTCACTACTAAAAAAGCAAAAATTAGTGAGGGAATTTTAAAGAGAGAAAACGTGAAATCCCTCTTTAATTCCATCACTAAATTTTGCGACCAAGGAATTTGTGAGGAATTTTATTTTTTCCGTCACTAATTTCCCTCTCTAATTTTGCTTTTTCTAGTAGTGTGTGAGTTGCTGTCAAAACCCTAATTTATTCTCCTTTATTCATAAAAGAAGGGTGATTTAGGGTTAATTTTTGATCATCCCTCTAACTCGTTTTTCTGTTTCTTTTTTATTGAAATAAGTTATTTTCACATTTATTTCGTTTTTTCTTTTGTGATCTCGTCGTCTTAGTGCGACATTGTTTTGTTCGTCGTTGTTGTGCGACGTTGTTTGTCTTTCTTGTTTCATTCAAATATTTGTTCGATTCAGATTGTTAGATCAGCTTCGATCCAGTGCAGATCAAATCAATGACTTTGGAGTCGTTAACGTCACAGATTCGAAGACATGAGTACTCCGGAGACTTAAATATATGTGTAGGCTTTAGTACTTTACCATTTTATGCTATTAATATGGATGCTGTGAGTTTGTTCACAAATTCATCATTTTTGTTTTTAACAAATTTTCATTGTATCGATATACTGTATCAATTTGAATGAATAAATGTCGATTATTTTTGTAAAAAAAAAATGAACTTGGACTAGAGGTACACAAAGAAAAATTGAAGAGGGGAGTAATTTACCTTGTCATCGATGAAATTGGACCAGAAACGAGCCAAGGCTCTTCTAGAAGGATCAGAAGGCAAAATGGGATTTTGTTTCCAAGTCTCATCAATATACTCAAGAATCACAAGTGACTCTGAGATGGGCTTATCATTATGAACAAAAACAGGAACTTTCTTATAAATAGGGTTGTATTTTTTTAGTGTATCACTCAAGTTCCCAAACTCTTCGTTCTCATATTTGTATTCAACTCCCTTCAACTTTAGAGCTATTTCCACTCTGGTTGAAAATGGACTTCCCTCAATTCCAAAAACCTTCACCTCTTCCTTGTTTGATGCCATCGTAGAGCTTGTTCTATTATGTACTCAAACTGTTTTTGGATTGTTGATTGGCTCTTAGGATTTACTTTTATATATATAGACCAAGGATTATTCTGTTTGGCTATTAGGAGCAAGGATTATTTTTCAACAAAAAAACGGTAGTCAACTACTGAATACTAGTCAACAAATATTAGAAAACTATAATCAATTAAGTCTTAGAATTTATAGTTGTATAATCTAACATTACGAAACCGGTTTATGAAGTGAAAACTGCCTTACTAATAAACACTTATCTAGGTTATATCATTTTAAATTTGTGGCTTTTAACACATACTCTCACATTTAGGCGTGGCGAAGCCATCAAAAGATGTTCAGATGGGCCGCTAAAATAAACTTATAATATATATACACACACAATCTATGTTTTAATAAGCATTAAGCAAAATTTGAACAATAAAAAATTAAATAACATAACTTGAAAATTCAAAATAGTTACATACATTTACAAATGACATGAAAGTGTGATAATAAAATGTTTTGAAATAGAAAAAAAGGGTGAGTTGCGAGATAATTTTGTTTAAAAATTAAGAATATTTTAGCAACTTAGCCTTAAAAAAAATTATTGGTGGGGTGGGTCATGGCCCACCCATGCCGTAAAGGGGCTCCACCACTGCATCTAGGATTGAACATCTGGATCGCAATTTGAGTGATACGATAGCGGAAATATGATAGCAAATGATCTGACGAATCTTAGAAAAACTTTGAGATCATTTTAGAGGAATTTGTGAGTATATCCAACATAACTATAAAATTGATTTGTGAGATGAGAATTACCACCTTTTATATCCTAAAAAAAATTACCACCTTTCATAAACATTTATTGATTTCATACCAGTTTCATTTTTCCTATTAAAAATGGCATCTCAGAAAACAATTTCCTATTAAAAAATATATGACAACGTGAATGTACAAAAAGTGATGTAAGGGATTAAGTAACTATAAGCAATTAATATCGAGAAATTTTTGACCAAACGCTAATGTAAGAGTTTTAATCCTTACACGCGACTAATTTTGGTGAATTAGGAAAAACAATACTTATATAATATGATTTTTTTTAACAAGCAGAAATAGATTATATTAACAACAAGAGAGTCCTTAGTAGTACATCATGTGCTAGGAAAAACCTCAAAAGTTTACAGCCAAACAATAATAACCCAAGGAAACAAAAATGAGTTAGTCGATGGCCATACAAACAAAAGACTCAACCACCACATATGAAAGTTTGAATCAAGATTGACATTATAAGTTTCGGCCGCAAAAAAGAATGTAACTTGACATTTTATAGCGGCTGATAAATTGTATTTTTCTTATTCTTGAAAACTTTATTATTCGCGAGCCACTAGAGGAGTCAACAAACTGAACAATATGATCCAACCATTCTCAAAATACTCTCCTCAAACCACCCTCCCCCCCTCAACACCTACACCATCATGAATTTTTGCTACCTCCCGCCACCACAAAGAACCACTCTGACCCACAACCACCAACTTTCTTGTCTCCTCACCATAACGAGCTACCAACACCCTATACCACAAACCTCCCCTGTCTACTAACAACGTCCAACACTATTTACCTAACAAAGCATTGTTAAACTTCCTCATCTACCTAACCCATAACCCTCCAAACTCTTTTCCTAAACAAACATTTTTCCAACCAATCCAATAAACTTTCCTATTATCCTCACTCCATCCCAAAAAAAATTGTTAAATAAAGATTGAATAGATGGGATTATACCTGACCGAGCTTTGAAAAAGGAAAGAACATAGGCAGGCAGGAAAGTCAGGACAGGCTTATGAAGAGTCAATCGACCACCAAAAGAAAGAGAGTGGCTCTTCCACCCAGTCAGTCTATTTTTAATGCCAGTCAGAACTGGATCCTAAAACAAAAATTGTCAAGGATCACCACTAATAGGGAGGCCCAAATACAAAAAAGACACCTTACCCGCCTTACAACCAAAAACAGAAGCCGCCTCAGTCCGCCAAGATTCAACAATAATCACCCCAACCAGCATACTCTTATTAAAATTCACGTTCAACACTTAAATTGATTCAAAGAGAACAAGGATCACCCGCAAAGCACAAACATTTTCCCAACTTTCACCACCTAAAAGTAATATATCATCGGCAAAATGAAGACGAGGAATAATAATTGAGTTCACAAATCCAATGTTGTACCCAGTGAAAATGTTGGACTAAATCATGACACTCATCATCACATTCAAACCTTTTGCTGCCAACAAAATGAGGAAAGGAGAAAGAGGATCACATTGTCTTAGACCCCTCTCCATCGAAAACTCATTTGTGGGACTACCATTGACTAAAACGGATATGGTAGCCGTGTACACATATTATTTGATCCACTTCTGCTACATAGTTGAAAAAGACATTTTTCTCATGACTGCATCTAAATACCCCCAATCCACCGAGTCGTAAGCTTTTTCAAAATCAACTTTAAATAAATAATAGCTCTTTCTTAAATTTACGAGCTTCATCCACCACCTCATTCATAATTAAAATCCCATTAAGAATTTGTCTATCTTTGACAAATGTCGTCAGAGACTCAGAAATAACATTGCCTACAACCAACCAAAGTCTGTTTGCTATAACCTTCACCAAAATTTTATAGAGACTTCCCACAAAAGAGATAGACCGAAAATCATTTAATTTTTGCGGACTTTCAACTTTAGGAATAAAAGCTGTGAAAGTATTATTTATACCTTTTGTCAATTTACCATTCCGGTGAAACTCTAAAATAAACCTCATAATGTCATCTTTCATATCAAGCCAAAATCGTTTAAAAAAACCAAAATTAATTCCATCAAGACCATCACTCTTATAACTATCACAATCCCACACAACTGCTTTAACTTATTCAGCAAAAAAAGAAAGCATAACTAAACTACCACCTTTCGCAAAAGACAAAGTTCGGAAATGAAAACCATCCACCCTCGGCCTATCCATGTTACATGCCTTGAACTGGGAGGAAAAGTGCGAAAAAACAGCTTGGCGAATAGGACACACACCCTCCACCCTAACATCGTCCACCATTATCGTAGATAGAGCATTCCGTCTCCGACGGCTCGATAAAATTGAGTAAAAATATTTAGAATTTGTGTCACCTTTTCTAAGCCAAAGAAGTCTAGACTTTGCCATCAAATGCTAGTATTAAAACGAGATAAAGAATGAATATGTGATGTAATACCATGTAATTCAACAACCTCGTCTTCTGTTAGCACCTCATATCCCCCTTTACAATCTAAAACGGATAAACTAGCTTTGAGAGACTCTAACTTTCTTGGTAAATTCTTGCTATGAGAAACATGTCACTCCTTTAGAGCTAATTTAATCAACTTCAGTTTTTCTTTCAGAACAAATCCTCACCACCCATCGACTTGCAAGGAATTCCATTTACTAGTCACAAATTGGTGATACCCAGGAATATCTTGCCAACATTTCAACATCCTTAGAGGGCGAGGACCCCAATTTCAGCTATCCACTGACAATAAAGGATAATGATCTGACAATCTCCTCAACTGAGCCATCTGCAAACAATCAGGCCAAACCAAATGTAACACCCCGTTTTTCCCAACATGTAAAATAATACTTAATTTATCAGAGTTCAACGTAAAAACGGGATGTCACATTTTCATACTTCAAAAATCTTTTTAACATAATAAGGTTTAAAATCCGTTATTCAAATAAACATCTGCTTTCAAACAATTAAATAATATTGCAGCGGAAAATTTAATCTTAATTAGCTTATAAACTTAAAGCTTGGCTCTAGGCCTCAATATCATCAACATAATTCAAATACCAGTTAAAATGGTTCAACAACAACTTCAAAAGTTACGTAATCAATAAGGAAAAACATAATAAATGATATTCCCCGTCCCGTTACATATCAGAGCGACACTCCTATGACGACACGAGGATCTACTCACATCTGCACTACTCTGGATCACCTGCAAGTTAACCATAGGGAAGGCAACATTTTCAAGCAGAAGGGGTGAGATTTCACAAAACAATAATATTAAGCATATAAGTCATCAATTATATTTAACATCATAGCTTCATAAATTAAGAACATTAAATCTTCTTATAATATTTCATTAATAACTCATTCAACTTCTAATCATTATTAACTTCATATAACATCATAAATCATCACATAATAACATAGACAACCACGATTAATAAGTATTAATACTTCACTTAGTCCTTTATCAATAACACATTGACAATTGACAACTTAACGACAACGACAATGCGACTTCTACGACTCGAACTCAACATATGCAACTTCAACTCGACTATGCAACTTAGACATCTTCTTCATGCATGTGGTACCAATCCAGGGCATCAAGCCTTCAACGTAATGAGTATTAATATACTTTCAGGGCGTCAAACCCTCATCGCAAATGAGCTAAAGCTCCAGGGCATCAAGCCCCCAACGTGTAGAGTAGAAACTCATAGGGCATCAAGCCCCCAACTGAAATGGGTATGCATGGACTCGACATCATACAACTTACAAAACATCGACATCTTAGGATTCCAACAATTTGGATCAACTTCTTATTTCATAGACCGACTCATGCAACTTAATGATAATAGAATCAATCAACAACAGAATTCAGCAGCTTAATCATAACAGTAATCAAATGATAATCAACAACAACTTCATCTTAGACTTTATATATATTTCACGCGAAGCGTATACAATTATATCTCATTAGTAAAAACATTCACATCTCATTAATTTATATTCTCAGAACTACAACAATAGCCCAAACTAATTCATTACTCTAAGGATCATCTCACATCTAATCGTGCGACAAAAGTCACTTAAAAGTCCTATAAGGTAGTCTGCCTCGGGGTTACTCGCTATGGCGAGTTGGGCTGCTCGCCTTGCGAGCCAACTAGGGTCACTTGCTATGGCGAGTTAGGCTGCTCGCCTTGCGAGTCATCAAGGGTCGCTCGCTGTGGCGGGTTGAAGTGCTCGCCTTGCGAGCTGTCAAGGGTCACTCGCTATGGCGAGTTGAACTGCTCGTCTCGCGGACATCTAAGGCATCACTCGCTATGGCGAGTGGGATAGCTCGCCTCGCGAGCTGATGAAACACTACTCGCTATGGCGAGTGGGAAAGCTCGCCTCGCGAGCTGATGAAGAACACTCGCCGTGGCGAGCGACGACATAACTGCTACGGGTTTACGGCAATTTTCATCAAAAATCTCAATTTTCATCATGTTCCTCCCCAATTTCGACTATAATGATGTTTAGGGGTTACCCTATGGTCTGTAAACAGTTTTCTACAACAAAGGTACAGTTTCTCATAATCTAATCATTAATTCATCACTTTTGACCTAATTCCCAAATCCTCCAAAACTCTTCCTACTCTTGTTAAACTTAATCATCAGAATTACAAACTTAATAAGATTGAATGTTAGTCTCACCATTACCTTAAGAAAATTGGAGCAGCAGTCTCTTGGTTCTTCACTTCTAGTTTTCTCCCTCTTTCTCCCCAAAACTGATTGTACGTACTGTCTGTTTCTAAACCTAGGTTTTACCTTTTATACCTCTTCTATTTGTTTTATCTTAATTCATTTATTCCCTCATAATTCTATCTAATTCAAAAACAGCCCCACAACTTAATATTTATTTTATTTTCGAACCTTATTCTATTAAATAATAAAATAGACCACCTAATAAAATCACAACATATCACATAAATCACGTAAATATATTCTAAACTCGACAAATTAATTAAATAATCGATACGGGTGTTACACCAAACACTAATCCTCAAAAAGAAGAAACCTATCAATCCGACTCATTGAGAGACGATCGCCTTTATACCAAGTAAATTTTCACCCACACAACAGTAAATCCACTAAACCATTATCGTATACAAACCGATTAAAAGGAGAATGGTCAAAGGACATGAAACAATATCTCACATATCATTTTTCCTCCTCACACCGAACAACATTAAAATCCCCACAAACACACGCCTTCTTCCCACCCAACACGTGCAACCGACCTGATAACGACTCCCACATCAACTGCTTTGCACTATTCTCGCATGGAGAATAAATATAAACAAGTGGAACTCCTCATTTGTTTTGATAAACCTGTCGTGAATCATCAACACATGATTAAAACTGACGGAAGACCATAGCTCCACTTCCACAGTATCCCACAAAACCAACAACCCCTTGACCCCCAACTGAGGGACGAAAGGAAAAATCATCAGGCAAGTTACCCCACAACGAAGCACATAAAAAATCATCACACAACAAGGTTATTTTCTTGGATACACATAATAAACATATTCTTCTCCCCAATCAATTTTTTGACTTCCTTCATTTTCTCTAACCACCTAACTCCCTTACATTCCATGATAAAATCTTCATTCTTCACCCTTACCCCCCTCACGACCCCACCTGTAAAGCCTCATTTTTATTATTTATTTATTCTATCAAGTTTAGAGTCCTTTTGAATATTTTATTTGGATAATTGCGATGTGTGATGTTTTGGGGTATTAGTTGGTAGTTATTAGTAGTTTGTTATGACTTTAATGGTGAAGGAATATAATTAATTAGATTAATGAGGCATAACGGCAGTTTTGGAATAAGAGAGATTTGTTAGGTTAAGAATAGAATGAGATGTGTATAGTGGAGCTGAATAGTTGTTATAGAATTAGTAACCAATCTGAGGGTGTGTAGATAGTAAGCCCATTAAAAAGATTAAGTGAGAAACAAACTCTTGGTGGTTATAAATAGAGGAGGAGATTAGAGAATTAAAGTTACAACAGTTTTGGGAGAAAACAGAGAGCACATAGAAGCAGTTTTTGGGAGATAAAGAGGAGAAGCTTGTAGAGTTCTGTAAATCAACCAATCTAAGGTAAGGGTGTGACTAACCTTCTTTAATCATAAGCATATAATTATGAAAAAGGTTTAATCTTGTTGTTGTTGAATTTTGTTGTTGTAGAAGTTAGGTTTAAATTGAGTTAGGTTGTTAAGAGTATAGATAATCCCATGAATTAATGTAAAATTGATGTTTAGGTTGTAGAATAACCCTAGGTAATGTTTCCTATCAAATTTGGGCATTGGGTAGTCAAAATTTGGGTTTCTAGGTGAAAAATGGTGAGAAATTGTTAGAAAATGGGGCCCAGTTCGCTTAAGTAAGCCCCAAGCGAACTCACAAGCGAAATTGAACTTTCTCTCGACGTTAATCTCGCTTGAGCGAAATTCCCTCTGACAGCATACCCTGTTTCGCATTCTTGCGTCTTTTTAACACATTTCTGTTTTGAATTGGTCTTCGGTGTAAACATGAAATTTATATATATGATATTTATATGAAAGTTGTTTATATGAAAGTTATTTATATGATATTTATATGAAAGTTGTTTATATGAAAATTATTTATATGATATTTATATGAAAGTTGTTTATATGAAAATTATTTATATGATGTTTATATGGAAGTTATTTATATGATGTATATATGAAAGTTATTTATATGATATTTATATGAAAGTTGTTTATATGATATTTATATGAAATTTATTTATATGATGTATATATGAAAGTTAATTATATGATGTTTATATGAAAGTTGTTGATGATTAAGTTATGTTTCCAGTAGCTTTGGTTTGACATTAAAATCTTTTATAGATATTCTATTATGTGAATTACGATGTTATTGTTGTTGCATTCTTGAGTCGTATCCTTGCATAAACATTTGTTGAAGTTGAAGGCTCGATGACTTGTTAAAGTTGAGGGTTTGATGCCCTATTTAGTCGAATTACGACCTTATGTTGAGAGTTTGACGCTCTGTTGGTATCACATGCATAACTATATTGCATTTTGTTAAGTTGTTGTTTTTACGTTGTTGAGTTGTTGTTGTTACGTTGTTGAGTTGTTGTTGTTACGTTGTTGAATCGTTATTGTTGCATTGATAAATGAAGTTAATTGATAATTGTATCTGAAATTTCATGAAGTACTTGTTGAAGATTATTGTGGCTGTTTTATGTTGATTAATTCTTATTTATGAATTGTTGTTTATTATTAATGAATGTGAAATCTCACCCATTCTGTTTGAATGTTGCCTCTACGTGGGTAACGTGCAGATATCTAGGAGTAGCCGCTGATGTGAGTTGAGTTCTTGTGTCGTCATAGGAGTCATGCTCTGATACGTAACGAGATGGGGATATTTATATGTTTTGTTTTCCTTTGTTACGTATCTTTCTATAAGTTGTTGTCAAACCACTTTTAAATTTGGAGCTTTTATTATGTTGATGATGTTGAGCCCTAGTGCCAATAATTGATTAAATGTTGAATATTTTCCGCTGCGACATTGTTTTAATTATTGAAAGCAGTTGTTTTAATAAATAGTGGATTTCAATCCTATTTTGATGAAATGATTTTTGAAGAACGAAATGTGATATCCTGTTCGGGATGAACTCTGATTTATTTTACATTTATTTATGTACTAGGAAAACGGGGTGTTACACCACCAACCACACTAACAACCACCTCCCACCGTCCCCCTTCCCACTCCCTCTCCTAAATTTTTCGACTTCCTCATTCTTCTTCCCGCTCTAGACAACACACTAAACATATTTTCATTATCACCATTAAATATGAAACTGAATGCTTTCTTAATACCCCACACATCCTCTACAAGCACCTTTTCATTTCCATGCATTACCACCCAATGTTCCCAATCCTTATTAACAAATGCTAAAGAAGTACATTTATATGAAGAAGCTTGATTAATCACTTCAATTGACTTGCTGACTCTACTTCTACCACTATGCCTTCTAACATTCATTTTCAAAATCTTAAGGACCTCTTTACGATCTTTGCTTGGTACTTGAGCCAATTTTTTTAAATTAAGCATTGAATGACAAAGTGATCCACCTGCTTTGTTTTTGTTATGAACCTGAGAAAAAATTCTTCTTAGTAGAAAAAATAACACTTGCATCGTCATGATTATGATCATTCAGCCACTCTAAGCTCTATGGCCTAGACACAATAGAACGGTCTACACCTAGTGGACAAGACAAATTACGCTTTCGTCAAATCAGAATAGAATCACAAATCTTTGTTTTTATTGAACCAACATCTTGTGGATTTTCTGTTGATGACTGCTGAGAGCTACTAGTAGCTGTGACTTTGAATGGCTTCTTCATAATTACATTCTTGGTAACAATATTGTGATGTTCAAGTTCTGTATCCGCACACGACATAAAATGAGCCACTTAAGAATCTGCATTTAATTCATCGAAGTTTCCTTAAAATTCTCCCTCATCGGCGTGGACTACGTTAGAGTGCACCTTAGGAGACTCTCATTCTGCGCAAGCTCCTCCAGTGCAAAATCATCTACTAATTTCTCAACCAACATGTCAACATTATTACTTTGTTCAGGGTCACCGTGATCTTCTATGTGATCCATGTCAGAAACCTTAGAGTCTTTATCCTCCTCAAACAGACATGCATCTTCACCTAAATTGAAACCCCATTCCTCAATCATCTTGACGTCAACCATCACACTGTCAACCAACAATTTTTCAACAACATTACCTACCTTCAAAGAAGAGATAGCTATCAAAACACGAGCATAATCAAACCTTTCTCTATCCAAAGTACAGTTATCAGTTCGTAAATAACAACCATAATCCAACACACAAAGCTTTAAAAAATTATCATTCCACACATGCAAAGGTATACCATATAACCGCAACCAAGAACCCCTATGAAAAGGCATAATATCCTTATCCCACCTCAAGAACAAAGATAAAAATTGAATAAACTGTTTTTCTCCATCAATTATAGACATAACATCCTCCTATGACAAACTTTGAATATACACTTTATTAGCTCCCATAGCCCATAGGTATAATATCTTAATTTTTAAACCCAACATCTTTTATTCTTTCTTGAACCAACGATACATCTTCCCCATTAATCAGCGTTGCTACCACACCCTTCCGTGCCCACTTCAAATCATTCATATTCGAACTATGCATATGCACCTTTATAACGACAACTGACCCATAAACCTCATGCACCGTTTCCCTTCCATCACCACTGCCCATCTTCTCCTTTACGACCCACATACTTAACACCACCTCTCCCACCCTTACTCCCTCCACCTCTTCCCCCATCTCCCTCACCGAACCCACCTCTTTTCCCCTTCTCCTCCCCCTCTTTTGCCTACTCTCACAAATTTTTCTCCCTCCCCCATATGGACATCCCCATGCACCTTCCACAATAATTTTTTCTCCCTCATTCCTACCAACTGACTTCCCCACCATACCCCTCCCCCCCTTTCGCTTCCTTCTCCCTACTCTCCTCCTTTGAGTCAGCCTTATCAAACCTTGCAACTTTTGCTCGGATACGAAAATGATCAAATCAAACATCATTCAAAACATACAACAACGTAGTAACATCCCCAACCTTAGAAAATCTCACAAACTCGTAGACTTCACCATAAACACCATGCTTCCTAGGAACAAACACATACTCTAGAATTCTACATACTTCAAATGCCTTTCTTAAATGAATATGAAGAATTTGTTCTGGAAAGTTCATAAATAGAAAATGACAAGCCTTTTAAAACCACACTTGATATGCACTAATGTGGGTTTTACCTGCAACTTTTACATTTATAGTGTATGAATTTCACTAATATAGACTTTCTAAAACCTAAAAGAAAGAAAAAAAAAACATGATGTGTATTTGACATTTCTCTTTTGAATATGAACCGGTATATAGAACACATGTGTCCGCACATGTAACTTTATCTATAATTATTGTTACAAAATACATTTATTGAAAATACATTTGGGAGAGTCTTCACTTATCCAATATGTGACTATTTAACTTAACAATAAGAGAGGTGTGGGTTGACTGGGTGAAGACTTAGAAAGGAACCAAATCCGTAAGATTGGTAAGGAGTTGAATCTACAACCCTTTATTCTCTCCAACCTTGTATTCTTTCACCAAACCGGAGCCGGAGTATTAACAAGAACAACAAAATCCTAGAATTTCTTAACCAAGGAGAAATCATAGGTTGCATATATCTAGCATGACATCAAAATTCAAACATAAACTTTTTTTTTGGTGTTTGGGGTTCGAATCTGAACCTTGCATATATTATGCATTGTCTTACCAACTGAGCTAAGCTCACGGCGACATTCAAACAGAATCTAAAATAACAAACAAGTAGTTTAGGCATTTTCCTTAAATTTGACAAGTACATGTCACCATAAATTCATCTATTTTGAACCAAAATGACTTTCATAACGAGCTTTGTAGAAGGCCAAAAGGGTATCTCTAGGAGGGAGTTTTTCCTTGACAATTGGGTGATTGTTGAATTCTTGGCTCCAATTGTAAAGCTTTGGAAATTCTTCACTAGTGAACAATTTCAGTCCAAATGCTTCTTGTATAATAGGAATCCAAAAAGCTATTGGTACGGCAGCAATGTCAACAAAGCCAATCTCCTCTCCACCAAAGAATTTGTCTTTGAGCTCATTCTCAAGAAATTGAAGAGCCTCTTTTATTTCCTCAATACTCTTCTCACGTTCTTTCTCATCAAGAGTGAAACAAGCTTTCCGTACACCTTTCAAACACTGGTCTCACAAATTAAGATAGTTATTAAATTATCCATCTTAACATTAAAATAAAATATCACGCACATAGTAAGTGTTTGAATTGGTGTTTGACATGAATTTTGTGCGTTCTAAAGCCATACACCATGGAAAAAGAGAAGCTATAAGAATTGTGGTATTTGTCCAAACGTGTGTCTACTGCAATTGTACCGCCAAAACAAAGATAGGCATAGTAGTATAAATTAATTAATTTGTTTTTATTTAGGAATTCTTCTATGGTAACTTTCTTTTTCATAAAACAAGTTTAGAAGATAACTATTAATTTTTGTCAAAGTGCATGTAAAGTTAACTTTTGCTAATTAGCTTATGATAATTGTTAGGGTAAGGCCTATGTGTTAGAGGCCAACATTCTTTGGGTTTGGTGCGTTAATAGGTTTAGGTGGTCTTTGAATTCGACAAACTCTGATACCATGTTAGAAATTGTGGTTGAGCCTAACACACCCCACAAAACCGGCATGTGAGGTGAGGATTTCCCCCACTTATAAACACATTATCAGGCCATCACATATCCGATGTGAGACTCTTAACACACCGCCTCATGACCAGCACTATTGAGCTTAATTCGTGGACATAAATGGTGGGTGACCCGGTAGTGGAAACTTGATAGCAGGTGGTCCAATGGATCTTGGAGAGGCTCTGATACCATCTTGGAAATAGTAGTTGGGCCTAACACAAAATTGGAGGGGGTGTGTTGGCGCCCAACACTCGGTGGGATTTAGTCCCACAACAGATATATAGGATTCTTGAGTATAATTTATAAAGAAGAGACACTTCTCATCGTACAAGTCGATTTTATGATGATCAATTAAGCCCTAAATTTCAACAGTTACACTACCACTAAGCAAAACTTTGAGCCATTTCATATTAGCTCGAATTTAAACTATGTAAGATCCAAAAGAAGAACACTATGTATTGCCAAAAAAAGAACACTGTATAGAAGATAAATAGGTCAAACTCAATCTTTAAGTTTTAGACACAAAGGCTTTGGTCTTAAATTTTAGCCGAGTGTGGTCTTTCTCATCTCATTCCTTCACACGGTGATATAAGATTTGGATATAAAAGAACTCGCAATAGATTAGAGGTAAAAAAAATTACCAAAAAAATAAAATAGATAAAGAGGTAAATTTTGTAAATTAAAGAATTCAAGATTGTTCAATACAGTAGTTTTCAATTAATCATTCAGAATTATTTTAGAAAAACATGGCCCAAAGACACACCTAAGATCTCAAATTTACTTACACAAATATTTAATGATAACAATGAAAATAGAAGAGAGGGGTAATTACCTTGTCATCAATCAAATTGGACCAGAAACGAGTCAAGGCTCTTTTGTAAGGATCAGAAGGCAAGATAGGGTTTTGTTTCCAAGTCTCATCAATATACTCAAGAATCACAAGTGATTCTGATATAGGCTTGCCATTATGAACAAAAACAGGAACTTTCTTATAAATAGGGTTGTATTTTTTGAGTGTATCACTCAAGTTCCCCCACTTTTCTTGCTCATATTTGTATTCAACTCCCTTCAGTTTTAGTGCAATCTCCACTCTGGTTACAAATGGACTTTCCACCAATCCAAAAACCTTTACCTCTTCCTTGTTTGATGCCATCGTAGAGCTTGTTAAATTCTGTGTTCAAACAACTGTTTTTGGATTGTTGATTGATTCCTAAGTTTACTTTTATATATAGAGCAAGAATTATTTTCAACAAAAGACGGTAGTCAACTATAGAAAACTAGTCAAAAAATACTAGAATAAGAAAACTATAGTCAATTAAGTTTTATAATTTGTGGTTGGCTTCACCAAACTCAACAAAACCTGTTATAAAATAATAATCACACTTGCTAATAAACACTTATTTAGATCATATCAGTTTTAATTTGTGAAAATATCATTGATATGTTGTTGCTCATGGTGAACGTTTGAACTCCTAAACACATTGTCTTACACATGTCAAGACTAAGGGGTCAAAGATTTAGAAATTTAGAAAGTATCGTCTATTGGTTAAAAGTTTGACATTAGATCTAGAGAGTTAGAATTCTAGCTCGGCTAGTATTCTTAAAAGGAGATAAATGTAAATACATTGCGAATGCTTTTTAACATTATAGAAAAACAAGTATGGATTCTCTTGATTTTTCTCAAAATAAATAGAGGATATCATTTAAAAAGAATTGGATAAAAAAAAAATGAATCCTATCATTAGGGATGGCAATACGGGCCAGCCCGCCCCATTTAGGCCCAACCCGCTATTAGCCTGCAAAAAACGGGGTGGGGCGGGGAGAGCCAACCTGAGGGGGTGGGCTCAAACTCACACCCCGCCCCACCTAGAGGCGGATTAGCGGGCTGGCGGGTTGACCCGTCTATTTTTTTAAATAATTCTTTTGTCGATTGTTAATTATTTATTAACAAATACACTGCTATTATAAATTCAATATAAAGACTCTAACATTAAACAAATCTCAAAATAAATCCACCATACATCCAACATAAAATAAATTAAAAAATAAATCCAACAACATAAAATAAGTCTCAATACAATGCAGTGGTGAATCAATTTTTTTGTAGAGTTAATAGACTAGTGGTGAATCTGTTATCCCTTATCACTACGGTGAGAGTGAGACAATTTGAGGTTGGGTTGGTATCATTTGGTCCAATTGTTTATAGGGTGTGCAAATTAAAAATTCGGTCACCAATAGTAAAAAAGTAAAGTTTAATAAGCCCGCGGGCTAGCCCACCCCACTTTGACCCGCATTTTCAGCGGGTTTAACAGGGACGGGCCAACTATAGAGATGGACTCAAAATCTCACCCCAGCCCGCCTAAAATGGCGGATTAAACGAGTTGGCCCGACGGACCGGACCCGTTTTGCCACCCCTACCTATCATTGAGTAGGTCCTTCAATCATTAATTAATTTTTTCTTTTTCGAATTTCGTTATATTTATATCTTTTCTTCAAATGGAATACTAGCCGCAAAGAAAGCATCCCACACCTTAAATTTTCTTGAATGAAAGTCATGGCTAGAAAGTTTACTTTTCCTATTAAAAAATCTGTGACAACGTGATTGTCCTAAATCTGATGTAAGGGATTACGTAACTATAAACCATTATATCGAGAAATTTTGCCAAACACAAATGTAAGAGTTTTTTCCAACGACCTTATTTCCTTTTAGATAAACAACTTCAAATAGTGTTTGAACTTATAGTTTTTTTTCTTCTCTCTCCCAATTGTTAACTAAATTGAAAATGTATTTAAATATTAATTAAAAATATATTTTGTATCATATTATATTTATCATTTTGCTTAACCATTCCTTAAAAAAAATAGCTTCACCCTTTCTTAAAAAAAAATAATTTAACCGTTAATTTTATGAAAAATTATTTGCTATCAGCTAATTAACTTATTAGTTATTGGGCTAATTTTTTTTAATCAAAGCTTATCATTAGCATTTTATGCCTTTTTTACAAGTTAAGATCATATTCATTTATAAAAATATGATGTGTATCTGATGATATTCTATTTTGTACATAAATGTTACTAAAATATACCTTGAGAAGTGATATATACATTTTCTTTCTAACACTCTTTCGAACACATACTCTTGTAATTGATGAAATGGGTACCACATACTTTGGAAATGGATCTCATATAAAATAGTGAGAATCTTATAAATTTTACCTAATAAAAAAGTGAGTCTTAGAGTGTTAAAAAATAGTGTTCCTAACATTTCTAATATGTCTTTTGTGCATAAATGTATTCTTAAATAAAATATAAGGTGGGGGAGGTTGGGGGGTTGGAGTGGTTCTTTGTGACGGCGGGAGATAGCTAAAGATGGTGTTGGGGGAGTAAGTGGAGGATGGTTTTAGGAAAATGTCTCGAGGAAGGTGGATGATGGAGCTGATACATTTTTCTGTCATGATCCGTGGTTAGGAGGAGTCCCTTTGAGAGTGCGTTTAGTCGTTTGTTTGAGTTAGCGGATGACAAGTCTTGTGTGTTTCGCTTATGCCGGCACTCGAGTGGGAGGAGGGTAGGGCGACGTGGAGGTGGCAGAGACGAATGTGGATTTGGGAGGATGAGATATTACGGGAGTGTATCATATTACTTTGTAGTGTTTCTTTGCAGTTTGATGTTACAGATTCTTAGAGGTGGGAGCTTGATCCATCCGAAGGATACACGGTCTGTGGTGCTTATAACTTTTTAGCTGCACAGGTTACACCTATTATAGATCAAAGGGCGAACCTGGTTTGACATAAACAAGTTCCTCATAAAGTGTTTGTTTTCGCTTGGAGACTATTACATGATAGACTGCCACTTGGTCTAATTTGCTGGATCACGGTGTTGTTACAAGTGGTGCAACGAGCTGTCTGGCGGGATATGACCATCTTGAGACTTCTCAGCATTTATTTTTATCTTGTGGTTTTTATGGCTCTTTATGGCAGGCGGTGCGGTCCCGACTTGGAGTGACGGGACTGGATACTGACAATATTTTAGATCACTTTTATCAGTTCAGTCATTCATGTGGAGATTTACGCGCAATGCGCTCATTTTTGCAGCTAGTTTGGCTTCTTTGTGCTTGTACTATTTGGAGTAATGTAGAAACTATCATAGTTCAATTGTTAGATAAAGTAAAGCACACCTCGCTACGGTGACAACATGCTAGTAATGCTAACTTTGTTTACGGTTTTAGTTCGTGGTGGTCAAGTCCCTTGGTTTGTTTAGGCATTGGCTAAGTGTTAGTTCTTGTGACAAGTTGTAATTATTAAGAGTCCCCTAGGTACACCTTGTGCTTGAGAGATTTCCTAAATTGCTACTCCCTCCATTTCATAATGAGTGTCACTTTAGTCAAAATTTTGTTTCAAAATGAATGTCACTTTACATTTTCAATACAGCTTTAGTTTTTTTCTTCCAACTTTACCTTCAATAAATACTCCAACTTTTCTTTCGCGTAATTTTCAATACAACTTTAAGTTTTTCTTTTTCTTAGACATTTTAGTAAAATATTATGTCTAATAATTATTTCATTTCATTCTTTAATTTGTTATGTCTAATGGTTTGTTTGTTTACTGTTTTATATATTGTTAAAAAAATATATAAATGTTTGTGTTTATTTATTCTCGAGATGCAATTTTTTTGAAGCATTTGGTTATTAGTTAGACAGTGGCGGTGGCTGAGTATTCATCATCATATAGTTAACCCTTTAAAGTTGACGGATCATGGGTTATTGTTTGGCATGCTTGGTGGTTTCTCCAATAAAATTATTTATTAGTTTTATAGCATGTGTAGGAGTCTTGTCTATGTGGAAAAAAAGGAACTACCGATTTTTTGGACAACATGTAGATTCAATTTAACATTTGTTTGAAAAGTAACTGTTTTATCTTTGGGGTGGTTGAAAGAAAAAAAAAATTGAACATCTTAATAACTTATAGATTAATCCTTTGGTGTATTTGAGGTTAGCCCCCTAACAAAGTTTTCATATTGTATTTGATTGTTTGACATTGGTCCAAGTTATTCTCTCTATGAAAGTTTTGTGTGGAAAAAAAAATTTCTTTTGAAAAAACTAAATTTACCCATCTAAATTAACATAGAGAGGATTGAACATAGACCTTGAGGAAGAGCACATTCCTAAGTTCCAAGTCAATACCATCGGGTCAACTTAAATGGATTGTGCCGGAAAGAAAGTGTAAACAATTTATTCCATTTTAGAATGTTAAAAAAAGACAATAGTAAAAGGTTATCCTAACAATTGTCTTCAGAGCCCTTACGATATTTAGTAACGACTCATAAAGAAAACAATTTATAAATTTTATGTAGAAAAAGTTTTTTTTTAAAATTTCAATAAGTTAAATACACTATTATTAAGATAAAAAAATTTCTTTTGATTTCTGAACAAATGTCTCAAAGACACTTGTTAACATTTTTTATTAATAAAAAAATATTAGTATCAGGGTCTGGTTAGTGGACCAACCTATTATAAGCTAAACAACTGAAATAAAACAAAGAATCAAAATAGCTGTAAATGATTATTAAAATAAATTTGATAAGAAAATAAATGACATATATAATTGTATTTCATGGATTTATCATGAAATAACTCTAAACAATGAGTTTATCATGGGTTTTGTTAATTATCTTAATAAATCTAGAGTTATTTCATAAACTCATTGCTTAAACATCAATTTAAACATCTAATTGGTTAAGTTCTCTAAAAATAAAAATAAAAACTAATTGGTTAAGTATGAGCGTCAAATACACCAATTTTCTTCTATCATTATAAATTTTAACTAGAGTCGCATATGTTTAACAAAAGTAGACACGACACTTCTGCATGTCTTTATTTTTTATTTTTTATGAAGTAAATACATACGAGACCTTAAAAATGTTATCAATTTAATGATTTAGCCATTTAATCATTAATTTAATCGTTATTCTAAGAAGTGTTCTAAGGATATTGTTTAGGGATTTCATTATAAAAAAAAATATTTTAAAAATATAAATAAAACACATGCAAAAGTAATAATTACACAAGTTTCTATGCAAAAATTACTAATTTTAATGCTTAACAATACTCCAAGAATACTTGTTAGCATTTCTTTTAGAATAACAAGGAAATAAAGAAAAAGAGAGAAAAGAGAAATTATATTGAAGGAAATGCATATTTTTCCATTATGGTAAAAGGTGATTACAAAGAGCTTATATAGTTTTTTATTGCGTATACACTACATGCTATTGTGTACTAGCTTCACTATATCATATCCTAGCATTTCTTCAAACCAGCAGTTCAGTTATGCTTTGTAAATAACCCTAAACTAGCCTAGAGTTTCTATATCTTGTGTTGCAAGAAACTCAAGTGCATTGTGTTCCTCTTGTTGATTCTTCAATAGCGAAGCTTCTATTACTTTTGTATTGTGTTTTAACATTTCCTTTAATTTAACATAACACTTTTTTTAGGAGAGTTGAAAACATAACACATTTTTTGGAAGCAAAATAATTTAACATAAAATATTAATAAAAACATATAAGTATATTCGGTCATAAAATAAGTAAAATACATGAAATCATACACTCTCATTATACTTCCATGAGCGATAAGCCTCCTGGAAATTTTATTACAAAGTGAAATCCAACGTTCAATATATTTAATTTGACATGAAAAATCAAACATAAAAAACTAAATGACAAACAAGTAGTTCAACTAGGTCTCTTTAAATCTCCCAAGTACCATATCACTATAAAATTAATCTATTTTGAAGCAACAAGACTTTCATATCGAGCTTTCAAGAAGGCCAAAACTCCTTCTCTACGAGGCAAATTTTCTTTGACAATTGGGTGGTTGTTGAATTCTTGGCTCCAATTGTAAAGTTTAGGAAATTTCTCACTTGTGAATAACTTCAATCCTGTTACTTCTTGTACAATAGGGAACCAAAAAGATATAAAGACAGCAGTAATGTCAACAAGGCCAATCTCTTCTCCACCAAAGAACTTATCCTTAAGCTCATTCTCAAGAAATTGAAAAGCCACTTCTGTTTCCTCAATACTCTTCTCACGTTCTTTCTCATCAAGAGTGAAAGTAGTTTTATATGCACTCAAACACTGGTCTCACAAATTAAGATCATTATAAAAATTAAGCATGTAAAATAAAAGTAAAAAAATAAAATAAATGTTATGTTCATTGAGTTGGTGGAATAAGAAAATAAACATTAATCGAACATCTCCTTCCATTAACCAGAATATTTGTAGATATGTTAAGTTGTTATGTTACTACGGGTAGAACTCAAATTATGTTCAACTTAAGAATTTTTTAAGAGTGTAAAAGATGAATAAAATATAAATGTAAAGTGAGAGAAAATAATAAATTTTTAGATATTGTCCTTCGAAAAAAAAATTAGACATTGGTTCAAATGTGTTGTTTGAAATATTAGTCTCGTGAAATATATAAACTATAAGATAACTTACTTTTAATTTGTTTGTTTAGTTTTAGTATATATAGTTTTGTTCCAATTAAGTTGATCATATTTTAGACGTGTTAAGACAAAAAATTTCAATCAAAATTTAGATATTAATTTACTATGTTGCGGACCCATATTGGTTAAGATAGCTTATCTTAGTTCGATTAACCGATCTTATAAACTAATTAAATAAATTGTAAGTTATATAAAAACTATAATATTAACAATATTTTCAATTTTTAAGAAATATACTTAAATTAAGATAGAATTTTATCTATATAAATGTTTAGTATGCAAGAATCAATGTGGTCAACCGTGATTTCCTAAAAGCTACTGCACTTTGTAGTTTCTGATTATCGTGATTCTGACATACCTATCATGATATTAAACACGCACAAAGATTATTAAGGAATTGTTTTTTATTTTTTTGAAGAATAACAATCAAAATTATTTTGTTAATTAAAGTAAAACAAATGGACCTGACATCACAGGTTAACTTACTCAAAGATTTCATCCTAATTAAAGTTATATATGCCATGATCTTGGACTGGACTACTGGAGTTACACAGCAAGAAAAAAGAGAAGATTGGAGTTACCTTATCATCAATAAACTTGGACCAGAAACGAGCCAAGGCTCTTTGATAAGGATCAGAAGGGAGGATAGGATTTTGTTTCCAAGTCTCATCAATATACTCAAGAATCACAAGGGATTCTGATATGGGCTTATCATTATGAACTAACACAGGAACCTTCTTATAAACAGGGTTGTAATTGATGACTGTATCACTCAAGTTCCCAACCTTTTCTTCCACATATTTGTATTCAACACCCTTCAACTTTAGAGCAATTTCCACCCTGGTTGAAAATGTATTTCCCACAAGTCCAAAAAGCTTCACCTCTTCCTGATTTGATGCCATCTTAGTGCTTCAACTATTTGCCTTACCAGTTTTTGGGTATTTGATTGATACATAAGATCTAGTTATATATAGAGCAAGTAATTTTTATTTGTTTGACAAGTAGATGTGCAAGATTTTTTTTGTACAAGGACCCAACATTTTTTTTTTGTTGATAAAAAAGACTATGTTGAACAAAAATTCCTAGGATTATAATTTACCATTTTACACACGAAGTTTTTAATGTCTTTTAGCGAGGGACAAGTCTAGTAGTCTCCATAAGAAACCTTGTGGAGGCATCTAAGATGGGTTATTTCCCCTTAAACAAACATTCTCCATACGCATATAAAGGTCAGAGATCGAGCAATCGACCACGTGTTAAAGAGCTTAAGTTCTTGACCATTTGAATCAATTTATTATTGATAGATTCTTAAGAATTTTATTCCATAAAATTAAAGCGGAAAATTGGTTAAATAGAATGTGACAAACCGTTTATACTGTGATATTTCATGTTAGTCCATCCTCCCATCTGATTGATCGCGCACGGCCAGGAGAGGTCTACACCAGCCTCCGTCGACGCCGAACCAGCTCCTTATGTGGTGGTCGCCAGTTGTTGTGCACCACCACTCCTCCATTTGGTCCATACCAGTTATCGCCTTGCCAACTTGTTGAATCCCTAACCCTAAATTGTCTTTTAACATAGTCGAACCTTCCTCCATGCTACCTGTTTTCCTGCTGCTCCTCCCAGTCGCTGAAATCATGTCCATGTGCTTTCCTTCGTCGCCATCTCACGACAAGCCAATCATCCCCATCCCCACCATATGTGGCACCCTGCTTGGATCTCTACCCCCTGGTGAGCCTCCCTTTCGGTGAATAAGGCCGCCGACGTGGTGGCACACCGTTCTCTCCTAGTCTATCGCTCCCTCTCATTCTCTCTCTTTTTGGTTCTGGTTGTGGGCACGTTGAAGATGTGAATCATATGTTTTTGTCTTGTCCAACTTTTAGCGCGTTGTGGCCATTGGTGCGAGAATGGCTCGATGTCGAAGGGGTAGATTCTCATGCTATTTCAGACCATTTTTTGCAATTTATTCATTATGCAGGTGGCTTGAAATCGCGTCAGTCTTTTTTCCACATGATTTGGCTTGAGTGTGTTTGAGTTTTGTGGAATGAACGAAATGACAAGCTATTTAGGAATCGACAAAGCTCTATACCACATTTGTTAGATAAAGTAAAATCATATTCCTTGTGGTGGTTGAAAACTAGTAATGTGGTCTTTAATTTTGGTACTCATAATGGGTGGTCGAGCCCGCTTTCATGTATGGGCATTGGCTAACTTTGTTGTAATATTGACATAATTTTGATCTTTCCATGATTGTTTTGACACACCTTGTGCTACAACAATTACAATATCCGTGGTAATATGATTCATTTTTGTTTGTTAAAAAGAAATACAAATTGAAAGTAAAATTATGAATCTATAGACTTATTTTGTACATAAACGAAAGGACAAAAACCATCTAAAATTCATACTCACCCAACTACAAGATCATGTATTTAAATCTAATGAAGGTGTTCATATATTCGAAATATTAACATTGACAATTAAGCTCGATCTCTACTTAAAAAAAAAAATAATTATAAGTGTGGAAGAAAATGTAAAGTGAACTCATAAGTATAACTAATTTTTTTATCCGTTGGATAAATCATTCATTTTCAATTTTACTGCTTGATAAAGATGACACAACCATTTGATATTAATAAATTGATTTAATGCAAGTTATAAAAATTATTACTTCAAATTAAACTTATATCTAGAGATATTTTTATTTCCAAAAACTTATATTATGATCTGTTGCACAAGGCAAGGATTCTAGAAATTTCAGGAATACCTTTCTCCTATTAATAAATCTTTGACTACATTGAACCAAAAAAATAATCTTTGACTACATTGAACCAAAAAAAATATTTGACTACATGAATGCCCTAAAATTGATGTAAGTGATGACGTAACTGTAAGAAATGAGTGTACGGATATTTTTGGGCAAAAAAACACGTAACCGAAATATTGGCCACCTCCTTTCCATTTCCCTTCTTCCTCCCCACTTCATCAAGGTTGGTTTGACTCGATCAAAATTAGACCGGCTTAAAATTCAGCTCGAATTTATGGTAAATTTTCGTTTCAACTCAAACTTCATGACTCGACTCAAGAAATTAAGCAAAAGAAAGAAAAAAAAAACTATCTATTTTGTCATACATCATATGTCATTTTAAAAAATGAAAATGCTTAGGAAATTTGATAAGAAGTTCAAAAAAAAAAATTTATCTTAGAAATTATGCATTTAACATCTTCAAACTTTTAAAATTGACTTTTTTTTACCTTGACTTTATCGCTTATTTTCATTTTTAACTTAGCACACTTGTTAGCACGACTCTTTAAAAAATATATTTGTCTCTACTATATGTCATTTTACAATATTTTGCTATTATAATATTACTCCTTGTAACTTAATCTTTTTAAAATTATTTTAATTTTTTTTCATACCATTAACAAAATATATTTTTGTAAAGTGGCCCGTAATTTCATTTCTTCATTCAACATTAATTACATTTATTGAAAGTAACTTCAACAACCAACTATTCCATAGTTCTAACCTCTATCTACCTCTCCTCCCGAGCTTTGTTTAGGATTTCCCTATTCCCCAGCACCTCCTGGCCTCATGGCAGTGAAGGGTTGTGAAGGCATCAACAACAACACTTCAACCCTTTTCCTAACCTCCATCAGAAACTAGATCTGGATTTAAATCCAGACATAAAACTGTGAAAGGAGAGAACTGTAATAGTGTTCTTTTATCATGTTAGAGATGTTCGAAACACTCTGCCCACTCTAGATGTAGCCCTTGTGACATTTGCTTTATTTGAATGAGTTTCCTTTTATCGTAAAAAAAAATTACATTTATTAATTTATGTGAAATTGACAAATTAACATATAATTTAAAACTAAGGAAGTAATTGTAGCCAAAGAGTGACAAAACCACTTTTAATTGGTCTCAAAATCACATAAAGATATAGATGATTTTGCTTCCATTATACATGAATGCGTGCTTCACTCTACGGGTTGATCTTGCTCCCTATAGTAAACTAAATTGTCGATGTGGGACTCATTTTACTTGTTGGTTTTTAAGCTTGTATGTTGAATAAGTTGAATGACATTAACATTGAAAATGTGGCACTATTATCATTTTTATTATAAGAAGTCAATATAAGAAGAGAACAAATTTGGCGTTCACTGAAGGTGAGAAAAACACAAGAAGGGGGGTTGAATTGTGATAGCTTTTTTTTCCTTTTAAACTAAGTCTAGAGTTCAGAGTCTGATAGAGTTCAAAGTCTTATGCAGCGGATAGGAAAGAGATAAAGAGAGATAAGAAAGAGACACAAGCAATTACCCTAGTTCCTTCCTAAAATTTTGGCACGCAGTAAAAGATGTTGAGTACGATGTCATGACACGCGGAATGTCAAGACATCGTGACAACACAAAATAGCAAATAACAACTTAAAGATAAATGCAGAAAGTAAAATGCACAAGTTATTTGTTAACCCAGTACGGTGCAACGTCACCTACGTCTGGGGGCTACCAAGCCAGGAAGGAAATCCACTATAATAGTATTAGTTTGAAATCTGCATAAAAACCTTCGGTCTGCTAGCTTCGCACCAAATCACTACCTATATAATTTCTATCTAAGACACACCAAGATATGAGACCCCTCTCAATTCTCCTCAATCAATCACCAGTGATAATCAACAGTTACAAATGAAATGGAGACACACTCCGTGAAAAATAGAATTAACTCTTGCTTAAGAACTTACGAGTGATTCAAAGCCTACAACTTAACTAACAGTCCAGCTCTAGTATCAAGGTGATACAAGAGTGGCTCACAAACAACAAGGACAGACTAAAACCCTAATGAACAATTTTGTAAATGACGGCTTCAATGAGAATTAGGTCTTGAGTTTTCCTTTATATAGTCTGAATGCAGAATAAGCTTGATGCATAAAACAGGCTAAAACATACAGCTGATCTGCACGGTCTTCAACACAATATTCTGAAGCAAATATATTGTTTCCTTAAATGTTAAAACTTCACACTTAAGAAACATGGCAAAGCTAAACCGCCTATCACTGCTTCTAGAAAACACGCTTCTTGGTCAATACTACAGTGAATCATATCTTCATAGAATCTTCTGAGATCTCACGTTTAAAAACAATCTCTAAGAAAGCGGAATAAGGTACATTATGATGTCGTACCAACATGTCAATAAATCTTGTCCGACATCTTGCTAGAACACTTGTTTTAACAAAATGCGGCCAACTATAGTATACAAACCTAACAATCGCCCCCTTTGGCAAATTTTGGTTAAAACAACCTTTGCAACACATATCTTCAAAAACCAAAGAACTTGCATAGATAAAAACGAGTCCCCCCTGAAAGTTTCTATTTTTGCATGGAGGCTTTTGCGGGATCAGTTGCCTACAAGGTCAAACCTCATGGATCGTGGTATCATCACAGATGTAGACACAACGTGTTTGGCAGGTTGTGGTCATCGGGAGACTTCATAACACTTATTCATCTCTTGTGACTTCTATGGCTCTTTATGGAAGGCGGTGCGGTCTTGGATCGGTGTATCAGGACCGAACCCTCTTAGCATTTCTGATCACTTCTACCAGTTTACTCATTCGGCAGGTGGTTTGCGTGCAAGATGCTCCTTTTTGCAGCTAGTTTGAGTGCGTGGACTATATGGAATGACTGTAATCATAGATTGTTTCAAAATGTAGAAAATTCAATAGCTCATTTGTTAGATAAAGTAAATCACTATTCATTATGGTGGCTAAAAACTAATAACACCAACTTTGTTTATGGTTTTAGCTCTTGGTGGTCAAACCCTCTGTTATGTTTGGGCATTGGCAAACCAAAATTTCAAACTTTGACAAGATGTAATTATTTGAGATCTCCTTAGTACACCTTGTACTTTGGAGATTGCCTATCTCTGATAATATTTATCATTTTTAATTGTTAAAAAAAAGTATATTCGGTCATAAAATGAGCAAAATACATGAAATCATACCCTCTCATTATAATTCCATAGGCGTAAGTCGCATGGAAATTTTATTACAAGGTGAAATCCAAGGTTCAATATATCAAACATAAACAACCAATAAAAAACAAGTATTTTAAAACAGATCTCGTAAAATCTCCCAATACACATCACTATATATAAAATTAATTTATTTTGAAGCAACAAGACTTTCATAACGAGCTTTAAAGAAGGCCAAAAGTCCTTCTCTACGAGGCAAATTTTCCTTGACAATTGGGTGGTTGTTGAAGTCTTTGCTCCAATTGTAAAGTTTGGGAAATTTCTCACTAGTGAACAACTTGAGTCCTGTTACTTCTTGTACAACAGGGAACCAAAAAGCTATAAAGACAGCAGTAATGTCAATAAGTCCAATCTCATCTCCACCAAAGAACTTGTCCTTAAGCTCATTCTCAAGAAATTGAAAAGCTTCTTCTGTTTCCTCAAAACTCTTCTCACGTTCTTTCTCATCAAGAGTGAAAGCAGTTTTCCATGCAGGAATCATACACTGGTGTCACATATTACAAGATCATTATAAAGTTATGTTAAAATCACAAATTACAAGATCATTATAAAGTTATGTTAAAAGTAAGAAAATAAAAACAATGATGTGTTCCTTGAGTTGATAGAATAAGAAAATAAACACTGATCGAACATTGATTTACGTTGAGTTGTTATGTTACGGCGGGTAGAACTCAAATTATGTTAAAGAGAAATGCTAGCAACACACCTTCTAACACACATTCTCTTTGATTGGTTAGAATTATCATGGATCTACCAAATTCATATGGGACCCACATAATTTGGTGAGACCCATGTGAATTTTAACCAATCAAAGAGAGTGTGTTGGAAAATGTGTTGCTAGCAGAGCGTACTCGCTCTTTAACAAGACAATAGTAAGAATTTTTTAAGAGTGTAAAAGATGAATAAAATATAAATGTAGATGGTTAGTATGCAAGAATCACGATGATTCCCCGTGATTTTTCAAAAGCTACACTTTGTAGTTTCTGTAAAATTACGGTAGATTAAAGTAGTTCTGACATACCTTCCGTAATACCAAATACACACAGATTTTTTAAGTGATCAATTTTATTTTTTTTGAAGAATAAGCAATAAAATTATTTTGGGAATTAAAGTAAAACGAATGGACCGGACATCACAAATTAACTTACTCAAAGATTTCATCCTAATTAAAGTTGGATATAAATAAAATAAAATGAAATAAAAGATGTATATATCATGATCTTGGATTGGATTTACCTTATCATCTATGAACTTGGACCAGAAACGAGCCAAGGCTCTTTGATAAGGATCAGAAGGCAAGATAGGATTTTGTTTCCAAGTTTCATCAATATACTCAAGAATCACAAGTGACTCTGATAAAGGCTTGCCATTATGAACTAATACAGGAACTTTCTTATAAACAGGATTGTATTTGATGACTGTATCACTCAAGTTCCCCACTTTTTCTTCCTCATATTTGTATTCAACACCCTTCAACTTTAGAGCAATTTCTACTCTGGTTGAAAATGGACTTCCCACAAGTCCAAAAAGCTTTACCTCTTCCTGATTTGATGCCATATTATTGCTTCAACTATTTGCTTTAACAACAGTTTTTGGTTATTTGAGTGATACATAAGTTCTACTCATATATAGAGCAAGGAATTATTTTTTTGTTTGACAATTAGATGTGTAGGATTTTTTTTTTTTTACAAATACCTAAAATATACTTTTTTTTTCTGTGAAAAAAAGACTAAGTTGAACGCAAATTCCTAGGAATATATTTTACTATTTTGTAGATACGGAGTTTTTAATGTCTTTTAGCGAGGACTAGTCTATACAAGAAACCTTGTAGAGACATAGTATAAGATGAACTCTTTCCTAATCAAACATTCTGTAGGAATGTAAAGGTTATAGATAGAACAATCAACCAATTATTAACGAGCTTAAGTTCCTAACCATAATTTGTTCTCGGTAGATTCTTAAGTTTTTTATTCAACGCAAATTGGAAGTTAAACTAAGAATCTATAGAATGTTTTTTGTATTTGAACGAAATGATAAACACCATTTAAAATTCGTACACATACAACTGTAAGTTCGCATATTTGAATCAAAATGAAGGTGTTCATATTTATTTGAAATATTGACATTGTTAATTGACTCATCTTTAGTAAAAAGAAAAATATAATAATATGATTACAAGTGTGGGAGAAAAGGTAAAGTGAACCCATAACTAATTTTTATTATTTCTCGATAAATTACTCATTTTCAAAAACGATCAAAATAAACTAATTTTACTATTTGATGAAGATGATACAACCGCAATAACAACCACATCTTATCACACCAAGTGATATTTATTAGCTATATGAATCAAACAACATCATATTTTTTCTCTTCAAAACTATGTTCTTTTACATTTAAAATTAATAAATTGATTTAATGCAAGTTATAAAAATTACTACTTATTCCCGTGAGCTTAACTCAATTGGTAGGGATATTACATATTATATGCAGGGGTTGGGGTTCGATCTCCAGACATCCTACTTCACCATATTTAATTGTTTGAGCTCTAACCACTAAGTTACTTTAAAAAAAAATCATTACCTTGAATTAGACTTATATTTAGATATATTTTCATTTTTAAAAAACTTATCATCATGTGTTGCACAAGGCAGGCAAGGTCAAAAACTTATCATGATGTGTTGCACAAGGCAAGGATTCTAGAGAATTCAGTAATACCTTTCTCCAATTAATAAATCTTTGACTACATTGTACTAAAAAAAAAAAACTTTGACTACATGAATGACCAAAAATTTGATGTAAGTGATGACGTAACCGTAAGGAATGAGTATACGGATATTTTTGAGCAAAAACGACACGTAAGATACATACGCGCTTTCACCATGAACGAACCGAAATATTGGCCCCCATCTCCTTAACTCCTTCCCATTTCCCCTCTTGCTCCACACTTCACTGAGGTCGATTTGACTTAATCAAATTAGAACGATTTAGAGGATCTCTAATGGTAGGTCATCGCGGGTTTCTGACTTAACAATGGTCACTTTTCGTTACGGACCATTTATTAGAGTAGTAAAAGTAAATCCTTATTAAGCAGCAGATAACTATATATTATTGAAAAATGTTAACCATTGCTCTAAGGACACTTGATAAAAAATTTGAAGTATTAACCTTATCTTGGAAATTGTGCATTCAACTTATTGAAATAGTAAAAAGTAATTTTTTCTACATGAAATTTCACAATTATTTCCTTTTTTTGATTATTTAACCATTGCCCTTAATGGTTAACAAGACCCTATATTATTTTATAAAAATATGTTTGTCCCAACTTATATGTCACTTCATAATATCAATGGAAGAATAATGTTTTTTCTTTCTTTCTTTCTATTATACCTTGAGTAATTATCACCTGGACTTTTAGCAATTCTTTTAATTTATGTTTGAGAAGGCGTATGATTATGTGGAGTGGAGTTACTTAGATTCGGTTATGGTAAAGATGAGTTTTTTTGTATATATGGCGGCAATGAGTTATGAAATGCTTAAGTACAACAACATCGTTTGTTTTGGTAAATGGTAGTCCGACATATGAATTTAAAATGGGAAGGGGGTCTTAGGCAATGGAACCCATCTCCATTTTTATTTCTATTAGAAGCGGAAGGGTTGACTGTGATGATAAACTCTTGTGATGATAAACTCTTATGTAGAGGTTGGAATTTTTTTAGGCTATGACATCGGTTTCGATTCTATTTTTAGAATCTCTCATCTTAAATTTGTTAATGAAACATTAATTATAGGAGACAAAAAGTTGGGGGAATATATGAGTGTTGAAAGCTATTTTGATTCTATTTGAACTTATATCAGGTTTGAAAATGATTTTTCACAAAAGTTTACTTATTGGAGTAGATGTATCTGATTCTGGTTAGTGGAAGCGGATGTGGTAATGAACTGTAAAATTGGTCAAATTCCTTTAGTTTATTTGGATATTCCTATTGGTGGGGACCCTCATTGTTTAACTTTTTGGCACCCATGCTTGATCGTGTTCGTAAAAATATATCGAGTTGGAACAGTAAAAATCTCTCAAGGGATGGTTGATGGTCGAATTTAAGCAAGTGTACCAAATCGTTTCACTAAGTAACAAAGTGTAAGTAGTATATTGTATCCACATAGATTGTGGTTTGAACCAGACAATTCACGTTACTTGTTTAATAACAATAAAAAGAAAAGATAAAGGGGGTGTTTCTGAAATTTGATCTGTTTGCTCATAGCGAGAGTTTAGGAGTAACCTCTTTTTGATTGCAGAATGTCAACGGCAATTAGGATTGTTCGAATCCCCTCTATTCATTTGTTGAAAATAAATTATAGTTAAGAATTATTCAGAGATTGGTTAAATGTCTTCCATTTAAGTGATGGGTTCGTGACATTTTATCCCCCAACTGTCAAGTTGCAACTATTACACCTAAGGTTATACACGAATCAAAGGCATAAGGTCGTAAATCCTCGAGCCACAATGCACCTTCATACAGAGTTTTAAGTGGGGTATTTACTCTCTTCAGAGGTAATTGAAGCATAAACTTAAATTAGAGTTCCTAAATTCTCAATTATCCTGAATATTCTCTCATATATGAATCATAGACGTTCATCAACATACTCCTTCTGTCGATAGTTCTACAAACGGGTATCCCTATCTCGTCTACCTTTCGTTCGTCGAACATTTGGTATGTCACTTCCTGAATTACCGTTAACTCAAGGTTGTTTCGCTACGGTGAAATTAAGAATTTGCATAATAAAATTAAATGGATTTGTAAAATCATGATGTAATTTCGACTATTGGTCTTCCTCTCCCCTCAATCACCAACTATAACTCGACTATAACTCGTTCTTAAAATCATGATGTAATTTCGGGTTGACTAACAAAACTCATAGCAGTGTGCATTACACAATGAAATCTTTGCATAATCTATTTTTTTTGTTGATTGTTATGGTTTTTGTTTATTATAAGAGAAACGATATTTGTATAACCATTTTATACAACTTTTGAAAAAAAAAATTGAATAAGCTAAATTAGCCCACTTAAATTGACAATGGGGAGAATCGAACTTGAGACATCGAAGAGGAGCACACTCCCAGATCCCAAGTCAATACCATCAGAGAACTTTTGAAAAACTTTATCTCTCATACTCACATTATATGTTTACTCTCTCTCTCTCTCTCTCATACTCACATTTTAACAAATAAAAAATAAGAAAAAGATTGTCCCAAAAGTTATCGTAAAATAGTTGTACAAATATCATTACTCTTGTTGTAATAGATTTGTGTTGGGTGGGTCCTCCATTAAGTGGGACCACACACTTATTAAAAGAAAAAGAAAAAGAAAAGTGTGTGTTCAAGTCCTCCTGGTGCCAATTTTAAGAGTTTTTATAAAATTACTTCGAAGTGCGGTTCACTGGCTCGACCGGTTTTCAAAAATCACCAGGTCGACGGCTATACCTGAGTTTGACCGGTTCACACCGGTTTGACAGCATAACTAATCCATTAAGCAGCTCGAACAGCTTACTGCATTGGTTCACGGTTAAACCGATCCGACCGATCGGTCCGGTTCGGTTTTTAAAACAAAACTTTTTGTATTGAGCTAAACCTATGAACAAGATTTGGTATTGTCATAACAGAACGATGTAACTAATCATGGCCGTTCAATCTATAATAAACGACTGCGATTATTTTACTGTGTAAAATTGATTTTAAAATCTGAATGGTTTAATTTCAAATTAATGGATGGAATTGTCCACAACGTGAAAGTACGTGCTACTTTAACAACAGGAATCCAGACTGCTAGCCCCATGGTGCCATGTATATGTGTGTATGAATGATTTAAAATCCCATGTACATGATTATAAAAATGGATTTAATCACAAGGCTGCATTCAAGAAAAAAAATCCCTAGGCTGGAAGAGTGTAGTTTGAATAAACAAAAGGGAAGGGCACCGCTTTAGTGATTTAGAGCGAAAGCACGTGAATCATAGAGAGCTTTACGAGAGCAAAGAGGAAGATTTTTTTGGGTACAAGGGACAAAAGTGTGTTTGACAAATAATTTTGGTTTTGGATGAAATTTGAGTATATTATTTTTGTTATCATAATTTTTTTAAATAGTTTTTTCTTTTCTTTGTCTCTATTTAGAGGCGCCCTCTAAAATGCGTGAGATACTCAAGTGACTTACGATGTGAATGGTGTATATTATTACATCATTCACATCATATCATATCCATCCCGCTCTCAATCTTTCTCTTCCTCAGGCCGTTCCTCACTCTATCACCAACCTTTTGCTGCTCGCCTTTCTCATAGTATCCATCACCGCGTGGCTACAAAAGGATTTCTAAAACAAAAAAAGCAAGAAAATATGAAATAGTAAGGCTAGAGAAAATTGGAGAACTTTGGAAAATGAACACGATGAACCAATGGTTTATGTAATTGAAGAATTGAATTCATATCTCTCTATTATAGTTGCAGTTCCAATTTCAAATTAACTGAACTTCAATGTTGTGAATCAACTTTTCCCTAATTCAACATTTCCCTCATCTACAAACACTCATTTCTCTCCTTTGGCCATGTTTCTCTCTTCCATTTCTTTCTATTTCCACTCCGAAAGAATGTAGAAATACATTTTCTAATCCACCTTGAAAATTCCTCAATATTAATCTTTCTTATACAATTTTATACATAAAATCAAATCCTATATACAAAATCTAAACAAATATGTCGATGGCTGTTTGAAACATCTTAAAATAAATTAAAAGAGAGGATACATGAAAGATTACCCTAATTTATATGAAATTGGGAAAATCATTTGTGAGCGGACCATAGACTATGAATTTTGCAATCAACTTCTGAGTGAAGAAGGACTATTCCCATATCTGAACAATTTTCAACAAAATAATCATTCAAAAATTCAATTGAAAAGAACAACAAAATATGAATTTGAAAGTTCCAACAAACTCTAAACAATATTTGATTGTGCATGCGACTGCAGTTGGTTGATTGACGAGGTTTTTGAAGGTTTTCATTCCAGTTCTAAGGTGAAAGAGGAAGAAAAATAAAGAGATGAAAATGGAATATTGTACAAGCAGTTGTATGAAAGCTCGATCAAAAATTTGATAATGTATCATAGGAGACATAGTTTGATGTCGCACGCTAGCCTTCACCATGATTAGATACATATTTGGGGTTTGATCTCTTGTTCTTAGAATTACCATAGTTGATGATATTTGATGTTTTGTTTGTTTCTAGACATTTAAGAAGACATTGATTTTATCATTATTCTGATAGTGAAAGTGTTTTGCTAAACTAGATACCTTGATCTTTATTCTTTCACATCGAGAGGAGTTTCCTACATTAAAAATTATGGTGTTATCATTTACCGTTCTACTCATTTTACGCTTAATTAATTATTTGGTCCCTTAAGTTATTTGTTGGTTTCATTTTGGTCCCATAAGTTATTAACGTTACATTTTAGTCACTTAAGTTATATTCTGTTAGTCAATTAAATCCTTGCTGTTAACTTTTGTCAAAAAAACGTTAAAATTCATCATCAAACTCAGAAATTCATGAAATTCATCATCTAATCCAGAAAATTCATCACCTCCATTAACAAATAGAAATTTTTTAAAAACTCAAGAAACCCAATAATTCAATTTACAAATTAATATTAACTTTTCCCCCAAATTCAACCCACCCTAACCCCAAATTCTCTATATTTTATGCAACTTCCTCAATCTCACTATCACCACCGATTAAAATGTTTTATTTGGGAATGTTCAGAGATCCAAAAATGTTGCTTTTAGAGCTCCTCACAAGTATTATATGGACTTTCAATTGGGCAAGATATATGGATTTTGTTGTTTTCTTTTGAATTTATTATTTAAGTTTTGTATCTCTATTTTTTTTTATTTTGTTGAAAAAATTTATTTGTAGATAAAACAGTGATGAAAATGAGTTTTTTCTGAGTTTGGTGATGAATGATATAAAGAGAGATGATGAATTTATGAGTTTGATGATGAATTTTATTGTTTTTTGACAAAAGTTAACAGAAAAGATTTAATTGGCTAACAGAGACTAACTTAAGGGACCAAGTTGTAACGTTAATAGCTTATGAGACTAAAATGTAACCAACAAATAACTTAAGAGACCAAATCATTAATTAAGCCCTAATTTTATTGTTGTTGTTGGTTGTGCTAGTAAGAAAGATAAATTTTGTTTATTCCACCTGCACACTCTTGTGATCCCGACAATTTGTTATGTGTAGGTTAGTGTAGGTTTTATATGCTGAAGTTTTTGTAGTTTTTTCTTGTCCCACGTGGCTTAGGTTTCCACACTGTTAAGTGTATAAATATGTTTGTGCACCTTCATCATTTGAGTTAACTTTGGAGATGAGATCCAATCCCATTTATCATGGTATCAAAACCGGATTATGGATTGCAATGTGAGAGTTGAACCCAAACTCACGATTTTTAATGTATAAATATACTGAAATATCTTCATCCTTTAAGCTAACTTTTGCGATGAGATCAAGCAGTATCAAATATACTCATTGTAAAGATTATTGCTGACATGTTCAATTTTAATTTACTTGTTGACATGGTTTTCCTTAACTGTTTTTATCCTTTATTTTTCATGCCACTTTAGTTAGACACTCTTTGGAGTGATATAGAAACTCGTAGCAGATAGACATGGTCATTTTTTTAGCTTAACCTAATAAAAAGGGATCATTGTCTGAATTGTGATATGGTCATCGTATCACCTTAGAGGCTGAGCAAAAACAAACCAAACAAGCAAATAATCAGCTGAGCTTGCAACATGTTAGTTAAAGCATCAAAATATTGATAACATATAAATTAAATCGATTTAATTATAAAGTGATTACATGCTATTTTCATGGGAATAAGGACTTTATTTATTAATTAAAATAGTGTAAACAAGGACAAAACCCTAGACTTTTTAAACAATGAGAAATCCTAGGTTGCATATATCTAAGGTTCAGGGTTCGAACCTCGGACACTACCAAAATTTTTTTTTAATCCAGACAATTCTCCTTAAATTCCCTAAGTATGTATCACCTTAACTTAATCTATTTTGAAGCAAGAAGACTTTCAAAACGAGCTTTAAAGTAAGCTAAAAGTCCTTCCCTAGGAGGCAATTTATCCTTGACAATTGGATGGTTGGTGAAGTCTTGACTCCATTTGTAAAGCTTGGGAAATTTCTCACTAGTGAACAACTTCAAGTTTGTGGCTTCTTGTACAATGGGGAACCAAAAAGCTATGAAGACTGCAGCAATATCAACAATTCCAATCTCCTCTCCACCAAAGAAATTATCATTAAGCTCATTCTCAAGAATTTGAAAAGTCTCTTCTGTTTCCTCAATAGCTTTCTCACGTTCTTTCTCATCAATAGTGAAAGCAGCTTTCCGTGCAGCACTTAAACACTGGTTTAAAAAAAATTAAGGTGATTATAAAATTATGTCTGTTAAAAGTAAGAAAGAAACCTATCACATTTGTTTGTTGCACAAAAATTATAAATAAAAAAAATTATAATAATTTTATCACATTATTCTTCTTAAATATTGATGTATTCACTATTACCGTAAATGAAATATAATGACTTGTGATGGATGCACATTGTTTTTTATTTAGATGGTATAATGGGAAGCAAAGTAATATTATATTAAAAATTGAAAAATGACATTGAGTTTTGCACAATTGTTTTTTTGAATATGTGACATTTATTTTAGGATTGAGTGAGTATTTGTTATTGTTATATCATCACCAAAAACATGAATGACTGTAAATATAATAGTCATCTGCTATTCATTTCGTTGAATAAATATGATATTTGGAGCCGTTCTCTATAAGGATATACACTGAGAGACATTTAGCAAAATTTGTGGTATTTACATAAATTTACAAATATCCACATGTATCATGTGTTTTTCTTCTTTCCCACTAAAAATGTATTTCTTTCTCATGCTTGTGAAATATTTATTAAGCTACCATCCACTATCCACATGCTTGTGAAATATTTTATCCACGAATACCCACGAATACAAAACTAAATATAATTACACAACAAAAAGAATAGAAGATTAGAATTACCTTATCATCTATGAACTTGGTCCAGAAACGAGCCAAGGCTCTTTTGTAAGGATCAGAAGGCAAGATAGGGTTTTGTTTCCAAGTCTCATCAATATACTCAAGAATCACAAGTGATTCTGATATAGGCTTGTCATTATGAACTAACACAGGAACCTTCTTATAAATAGGGTTGTATTTTTTGAGTGTATCACTCAAGTTCCCTCCCTTTTCTAACTCATATTGGTATTCAACTCCCTTCAATTTTAGAGCAATTTCCACCCTGCTCACAAATGGACTTGCCATCATTCCAAAAAGCTTCACATTTTCCTGATTTGATGCCATCTTAGCACTTCAATTCTTTACTCAAACAACTGTTTTTGGCTTATTGATATATTTCTTGCTAATATCTACTTCTATATATATATATATATAGAGCCAGGATTTTTTTCAACAAAATCGGAAGTCTTCTAGAAAAGTCTATTAAATTAATAGTAAGTTGAAGGAAATTTAAAGTGGGCTCCCTTTGACCAAATGTATGTTAGATCACCATTTTTTTCCTTTCATTCATAAGATTACTAGTATTAAGTTCCTTATCATAAGTTGTTTTTGCAATTTTAACATATATATATATATATATATATATATATATATATATATATTGAAAAGAAAAGGCAATGTGTTTAATTTAGTATTTCATTCACATACATTGTTAATGAACAAGTTCTATATAGCATCTATCAATATTAATCACCGTAATGTTAGAAATATTTGACTTCAATCATAATTATTTACAAAGCAACGTATATGAATAGTTGTAATTTATGTATATATTAAACTGTTTATGCAGACAGACTATCGAAAGTACTTATATTTACACTTTTGTATATGAATGTGTTTAACTCTAATTTTTTATCTTCTAATACACTTAATAGTTTAAATTAGACAAAATTACACGTGTGATCACTCAACTACATTTGAGATGATGGTTTGGTGTTTTTTTTATTTCACGCCTATTTAATCTGTTTGCATATAGATTTTCAAGCTCTAAATATTAAATTCATGTGCAAACATAGACGAAGGACCGTAGATTTAAAGACTAATAGTTCATGCGAAAATAAAGTCATATTCAAATCGATCTAAATGACCAAAATACTTGTAAAATAAGGGGTTATATAAATAAGTTTTGCCTTTTAATTATGGGTGTATCTTTTGAAACGTAGTGTGTGTATATACACCTTTTTTTTTAAGGAATATATACACTTATTTTAAAAGTACTTTATTTACACAAAAAGGTGCTTTTTTAAAAGTGCTTGTATATGGAGTACTATTTTGAGAGAAGTAAATATTTAAGTCAATAATCTAGAAAATCAGTGATACTTTTTCTACTAAGAAAATTCTGACAACATGAATGCCAAAAAATGACGTAAGGGATTACATAGCCGTAAGCAATGCGTATAGAGAATTTTCCCATAGAAATATACATATAGATAATTTTTCAGCATATAAAAATTAGTCCATACTTAGTAAAAAAAATACTATAATTAGTCCATACACACACTAATTATAGATTTAGCCTCGTTCGATAAACACTTTAATTAAGTGATTAAAGATTTTCCCTAAAAACAAAAGTGGTTAAAGATTTATCCTACAACTATTTAATTAAGTTTCATGGGAACAACTTGTTTATCTTTATAACATGTTTATTTATCTTTATCACTTATATTCGATCCAACAAAAATAATCTTACAACAAATAAAAGACAAAACTAGTAGCACAAATAAAATAAGAAAGAAAAGTCAAAAGTGAGTCTTTTCGTGGAAAATAAGTCCACAAAAGCAAAACACATTCAAACTATTATGAGAAAAAAAGAAAATTCTATGAAGGAGAGTTCTATAAAAAAGAAAAATTCAAATGTGAATCAGATAATTATTGTCCTATGTGTATGGAAAAGTACTTCCACGTTATTGGAACATACTTTGGTCTTGAAAAATTGAATTGCGTGCTTTCAATTTCAAAGGATGCTCACCACCCAAGCAAACACGTTAAAAGATCGAAGTTTTTTTTTTTTTTTTTAGACTTATTACTTTATCTTTTGCTATAGGAAAAGTATCATACTCAGTACATTCATTGATTTTGCATATTGTCACAATGATTCATGATTTGGAATAAAATACAAAATGGTCTTTAGATATATATCTTTGTTATTGGCGTTAAAAACTTTTGCTAACCGATTAGGTGACAATTGATTTGGGCTGCCAAGATGAATGATGTGGCTTAGAGACCAAATTGAAAGTAATTAAAAATTGAAAAACAATCATCTTGGTCACTAGATGTGTAGCTTGCTCTCATATTGGTTCGTGACTCAAAAAAGCGTGAAGTGGCATTAGGAACTAAGTTGACCTTCATCATCTTCAACAACACGACCTTCATGACCTTCACGAAAGAGGCAACAAAAGAATGGTTGATTCAACGAAAAAATAGATTCAGCGAGAACGAGAGAGTCGCAATAGTGTTTTGCCTTGAATTTAAGCCAAAATAACCTTCCAAGATCCAAAGCTTAAAAAACATGTTTGATGGGGTTATGGTTTTGTGGATTGAATTCCTTTTTGGAAATCCATAAATATATTTTTACTGAATGTTCAACAACAACAATTATGGCACCATTGTGAGTGAAATAGAAAGAGAAGAAAACAACCTTCGATTAATGTTGTTGTTATTATAGGAATTTTCTTTTTTCTCAAAATTATGGAAAAAAAATTGACGTTAAGTAATATGGAACTTTATGTTTAGCCACATACTGTGGCTAAATAACTAAATATAAGAATTTCTTAATTCTATTCGTTTCTTTTCCTTTCAGTTTTCTTTTCATTTCCTCAGCTGGCGAACATAAAAAAGAAAGAAAAGGTAAAGAATAAAATGTACAATTAATCAAATTAGTTTTGAGAAGGATTTTTTGTTGAGTGAGATTAATTTGATTTTGGTTGAATAAGATGAAATTTTGAAAATTTGTAGTCAGATTTTGAGAATGAATTGCATTTTTGTTTAATGGGTTTTATTTTCAAAAAAAAAATGTGAACATTATAAAATGGAAAAGACTATGAGAAATTAAAACTTCAAACTTGAGATTTATAGATTTGATGTAATCTATGTTTTACTCGATTGTAGAAATAATGGGAAGATGAAGGAATTTTGTGAAGGATGGAATCAACCTTCCATTTTTTTAAGTTTTTTTTTGTTTGGATTGTTTAATTTGATGAAAATGATAGAGTTTATTAAGATGATTAATAAAATGATGATTCTTGCTAACGAATTTTTAGGTTTTTTATGAAGGTTCATAAAGGTCATGTTGTTGAAGATGAAGATATTGAAGATCATCTTATTTCAATTTAGTCCACAATGCCACATCACATCATCCTAAAGCATGACCATTATGAGTTCCCTATGCCACATCATTCATCTTGTTCAGAGTTCATGGCTTCAAGCCACTTCTCATATTCAGGACCAGTAATGACCACTTGGTAAGTCACAAGCTCATCTTGATCCATGAGCAATACATCACCTTGTTTTGATATAAGAAAACCATATCTCTCAACTTCTTGACATATCATGTTTGATCTATGTGGTTCTTGTGGTATTGGAGTAGGATCTTATAATACAACAATTTGTGTATCCTGCTCATGTTCCTCCATTGGTGTAGCACCACTTTGCGGGTCTTAAATTTCTTTAAGATCTACTTTTCTCCCACTTATTACTTTAGAAACAAATTCCTTTTCAAGAAATATTCCATTTCTAGCAACAACAACTTTACCCTCAAAATGATTGTAAAAGTAGTATCCTCTAGTTTCTTTAGGATATCCCACGAAGAAACATATTTATCATATTTGCGTTCAAGCTTAGTGGACATTTGTCGTTTCACATAAGCTTCACAAGCCCAAACCTTTAAATGAATCATATTTGGTTTTCGACTATTCCATATCTCATATGGTGACTTTTCTACCGCTTTGGATGAAACTCGGTTAAGTGTATAAGCTTAAATTAATAAGGCGTGTCCCCATAAGGAGTTTGGAAGATCAACATGACTCATCATTGATCAGACCATGTCTAACAAGGTTTGATTTCTCCTTTCAGAAACACCAATCCATTGTGGCGTTCCAGGAGGAGGAGTTGGGATAAGCTCCCACATTCTTTTAGATGATTGTCAAACTCCAGGCTCAAATATTCTCCATCTCGATCACATTGAAGCATTTTGATTTTCTTGCCTATTTGATTTTCTAATTCATTCTAAGATTCCTTGAATAAAGTAAACGACTCAGATTTGTGTTTCATTAGATACACATATCCAAATCTACTAAAGTCGTTAGGGAATGTAATGAAGTATTGAAAACCTCCTCTGGCAGTTGTGTTCAGTGGTCCACATACATCAGTATGTATAAGACATAAAATATCACTAACCCTTTCACCATGTCCCATGAATGGTTTCTTTGTCATATTTCCTAATTAACAAACCCAATATGTCTCGTATGATTCAAATCAAAAGAGTCCAAAATTCCATCTTTGTGGAGTTTGGAAATGTGGTTTTCATTTATATGGCCTAAACAACAATGCCAAAGGTAAATTGGATTTAACTCATTATGTTTTATCCTTTTAGTATTAATGTTATATATTGGCATGTCAAGATCAAGGATATAAAGTTCATTGCTCAAAATTGCATTAACATAAAGAATATTATCCAAAGATATCAAACCATATAAATGAAAACCAAATTTCCAAACTCCACAAAGGTGGAATTTTGGACTCTTTTGATGGCCTTAGAGACATCAAACCTCTCATTCCTAGCCTGCTCTTGGTAGAGAGTCTTAGGAAAGGTCATAAGGTGGATTTGGAACTTGTAGATCCTTTGGTGTTGGTGAATCCAGGGAAAAAAGTGGACTTCAAATTGTGTGAGAACGGTGTTTTGATGTTTCGTGATCGAGTTTGCATATCAGATGTACCTGAACTTAAGAAGCATATTTTGAAAGAAGGTCATTGAAGTAGTTTGAGTATTTATCCAGGAGCGATGAAGATATATCAGGATCTGAAGAAGTTGTTTCGGTGGCTTGGAATGAAGAAGGATATAACAAAGTTTGTGTATGCCTGTTTGGTTTGTCAGAAGTTAAAGATTGAACATCATAAGCCGTCAGGAATGATGCAACCATTGTTTGTGCCGTAGTGGAAATGAGATAGTATATTTATGGATTTTGTTGGAGTGTTGCCGAAGACAGTGAAGGAAAGTGATTCTAATGGGTGATCGTTGATCGGTTGACGAAGTCGACACATTTTATTCCTATCAAGATCGGTATGACTGTGGCGAAGTTGGCAGAGATCTACATTGAGAAGATTGTTAGATTGCATGGTATTCCATCTAGCATTGTGTCAGATAGAGATATGAGGTTTACTTCGAATTTTTGGGAGAGTCTGCAAGAAGCTTTGGGAAGTAAGTCGAGGGTGAGTTATGCTTATCATCCTCAAGCTGATGGTCAGACGGAAAAGACTATTTAATCTTTGGAAGATTTATTGAGAGCTTGTATTTTGGAACAAAGAATAAGTTTGGCTAAATGTTTACCGTTGTTTGAGTTTACCTACAGCAACAGTTATCATTAGAGTATTGGGATGTCACCGTTTGAAGCTTTGTATGGGAGGAGGTGTATGACTCCTTTGTTTTGGTATGAATCGGAAGAAAGTGCTATGTTAGGACCGGAGGTTGTGCAACAGACTACATAAAAGGTTAAAATGATTCAGGAGAAGAGAAAATCGTCTCAGAGTAGGCATAAGAGTTACCATGATAAGAGAATGAAGGATATTGAGTTTCAAGTTGGATATCATAAATATTGAGTATTGCATAAATGATTTATTGCATTCGGAGTTTAAAGATGTTACAATTTCCCTCTGTTTCGGACCTTTGGTATCCGACTTTCTTTGTTGGGCGAGTAGCATTGCTCGTTGGGTGAAGAGTTTGAGGAACCTCTTTTATGCTCATTACTTGCAACTTTCATTCCCTTGTTCTAACTACTAAATAATGCGTTGGAATTTATATTAAAAGTACAATGAACTTAATACAAGCTTGGTTCAATACTATTATAGAAATTGGGGCTTGTCATGAGATTTCTTATAAAACAAGTCAATAAGTACCATGAATTACACACTTAAATTAACGCTCATTTGGCACCTATCAGCTTGACAAGTGAAGTGCTTATTTCCAGCTTTTTAGCTCCTTTGTCTTGACCTTTAATCCCTCCCTACAAAATGTGTTAAAAAAAAAAGGTAAAAGCACAAGGAATTCAATGTGTATGTAGATTTATATTGTTAACATGAAATGAAGTTTTTTCATAAGGTTTCATGCAAAATAAGTTATTAAATAACTTAAAATACATAGGTAAAATAACATCAATTTGACATTTATCAATCACTTCATTCTAAATTATTCCCATAACTAACTTCATCATCCTTCTAAACCTTTACCCTCTTTTGGAATTTTGCCTTGTCTACCACGAAAGGCTAAACAAATAGGGAAAATAACAACAAAATGGATAAAATTGACCTTTAATCACCAAAAATATTTTAATACCAGATCCTTACTAATGTTAAAAGATCAAGTGATCGATTGAGTGATCAAAGGACAAATACACACATGGATATACTTAAGAGACATTTTATATTCTAGTTTTAAAAAGGATTTAGATTAATTGTTTTACATTATAAAATGAGCAACCAATATTCCATTGAGAAACAAATATGGGTACAAGTCACAAGTTTGTGTATGCTATGATCCTATTTATTCATATAGGTCTTGTTGTAAGTGGAAACTTTTTCGAATTCTTTCACAAGTGCACTCAGGACAGTGATTGTCCATCTCTTTATTGTAGAAACAAGGCTGAATTACCAAAGTGTATTGGAGGGTTCATGTGTCGCTGTCCTAATGTTTAGTAGGTTAGTTCACAAATTATTTTCTTAATTTTATGATAACGTGTTAATTTTTTTTGTTTTAGTGATTTTAACATGTTGATATTATTCCTCAAAAAAACATGTTGATATTATTCCTCAGAAAAACATGTTGTTACTCTTAATGTTTTTTTGATAGATGCATACACATATATAAAGGAAGGGGTTATTTTCTTTGTTTGATTTTGCAAGATATACATGGAAAATTTAAAAATATTATAAAAAAACAACAACATCATGTTTATCAGTTGATCATGTTTATCGGACCTAAACATCATCAAATGGATCACAACATCATTACGTTAATTACGTTATAATAAGACCAAAACCAACAATTGATTGTAGCCGATAAAATATTAGAAAAAAATCTAACACTAAATTCGAGTCCTCCTTTGTTTTTCAGCTCACCCCAGTCAGGGCCGTGCTTTGAAACTGGAGGCTCGGCTCTCATAGTAAAAATAGGCCCCTAATAAAAAAAAAACGCACAACTTTTTTAAAAGATTAATCTTCTATTTAAATTGAAAATAACACTCGTATAATGATTATTAGCCATCGAAATTAAAATTAGTAATTATTTTTACTAAAGACGTGTTTTTTAACTTAGAAATAGAAACATGGAACATGATATTTTACTTAGAAATTGAAACACGAGACATTTGTTTTTCTTTTTTGAGTTGAGGTGGGGATATTGAGCAATAATTTTTTTTCTTGAGGCCCATCACTTTGAGAGGACCAGCTCGATTTAGCTCTTTGCACTTCCCAAATAACGGCCCGGACCCAAGTTTATCGAATGAATTTTGCGCTTCTTTTCATTTGTTCCCCACCAAAACTAAGAATCCTGCTCTCCTCCCTGCAAAATCCACTCTCGCCCTGCAGGCAAGACGAAAATACCCCTGCGCAAGTTAACTAACGCAAGTGTAAAACTGTGCGTTAGTTAACATGCGTTGCGTGACTTAAGTCACGCATGTGTTAAACATTGCGTGACTTAAGCCAGACACTGCGCAAGTTAACTTGCGCACAGATTTAACACATGCACAAGTTAACTTGCGCAGTGTCTGTGCAGCAAATATAACGTGCGCAAGTTAAGTCACGCTGCGTGACTTAACTTGCGCACTTGTTTATGCAAAACAACTTTGAGGATCTCTTTTTTCAAAACAACTTATTTGAAACAGTTTACTTATACAAAACAGAGATCCTAATAAGTTGTTTTGCATAAAAAAGATGTTATGAACAAGTTGTTTTGAAAAGTGAGATCTTGATAAGCTGTTTTGCATAAATAAGTTAATTTGAATAAGTTATTTTGAAAAAAGAGATCCAAATAAGCTGTTTTGCATAAATAAGTTGTTTTGAGTAAATTGTTTTTATAAAAGAGATTCTAATAAGCTGTTTTGCATAAATAAGTTGTTTTGAGTAAGTTGTTTTGAAAAAAGAGATTCTAATAAGCTGTTTTGCATAACTAACGCATGTGTAAAACTGTGCGTTAGTTAACATGCGCTGCGTGACTTAACTCACGCATGTGTTAACGCTGTGTGACGCATTGAGCAAGTTAACTTGCGCACAGATTTAACACATGCGCAAGTTAACTTGCGCAGTGTCTGTGCAGCAAATATAACGTGCGCAAGTTAAGTCACGCTGCGTGAGTTAACTTGTGCAGGAGTAATTTAGTCATTTTGGCTGGACGGGAGTGTATTTTGCTGGGTGAAGAGTGGCATTCCAAAACTAAGTAGCCATGCCTCAATGTCTTTGCAGCATCCTTCTAGAATTTTGTAGTACCTTAGGAAAGAATAATATAATGAGTTTTTTTATATGCATTTTTTATTTTTTTTGGATAATCATGTAACAAACCTACATTATTTGGATACAACTAAGGAAGCATTTTATTAAAGTAGTATTTTTCACTGTCAAAAAATTCTGTTGAGTTTTTGGCATTTTATTTGCTCTCTTTTGCATGCGTACACTCCTATAAGGTGCACTAATTAGACATTATACGTGCATTTCAAGTAATTGACAGAACAAAAAGTTTCTTTAATTTTATTGCTGTCGAATTTTATTTGTGATTTTATCCCTCGTATTTTATGAATCTTGTTCTTTTCTTTCACCAAATTACCACTCATATCTCATTACTGTGAAGAGAATCATTGTTTTATCAATTTTCCTTTATTGCTACTTTATCCTTGGACTCTTATTCAGACTCTCACATCTCACGTTATACTTTGTTTTTGTTCTTTAGGAAAGATTAGAATACTTGTCAGTTAAATTACTCTTCTTGTATCTATAAAACAAACACATTCAAATATGATATTGTTAAAATATACAGACAAATGAAGCTGACGCGGTCTCAATCGTAATTAAAATAAAACTCGCAGAAACCTCTAAAACCTTTATATTTCGGACTGAAAATTTATAACTATGATTCATACATTAGTTGCCAAAGTCAAGAGAGTGTTGCAAGGCTATGGTGTGATAGCTGCATCTGAGGAAGAAGTGAAGCTTTTAGGTTCTGTGGGAAGCCCATTTGTCATTAGAGTTCAAATTGCTCTTGAATTGAAGGGTATCGAATACAAATATTCCGAAGAAAAATTGGGTAACTTGAGTGAAACGCTTCTCAAATACAATCCAGTTTACAGGATGGTTCCTGTTTTTGTTCATAATGGAAATCCCATCTCGGAGTCTCGTGTGATTCTTGAGTACATTGATGAGACTTGGAAACAAAATCCTATCTTGCCGAATGATCCTTATCAAAGAGCTTTGGCTCGTTTCTGGTCTAAGTTTATTGATGACAAGGTAAGTAACTCTAGTTTATACATCAATACTCTTCATGAAATTATGTTGCTTATGAACTATATAGTATCGACGCTTCAGATTGAAAGCATGTCTGGTGTTCGACACATGCCAGTTTCTATTATGAAATCTGTCATATGTAAGTGTTAGTGTCGTGTTTCATATCTTTCTAATTATTTTCTGATATATATTAATGTAATTTGTGAAATCAGTGTGTGGCTGCTGCATGGATGTCAGTTTTCATGCCTGATAAGAAAGATCGCGAGAAAGCTAGTGAAGAATTATTGGCGGCTCTACAGTTTCTTGAGAATGAATTAAAGGACAAATTCTTTGGAGGACAAGAAATCGGCTTTGTGGATATTGCTGCTCTCTTCATACCTTTATTCCAAGAAGTAGCAGAGTTGCAGTTGTTCACAAGGGAGAAATTTCCAAAGCTATACAAATGGAGTAAAGAATTTAACAACCATCCAATAGTCAAGGAAATTATGCCTTCAAAAGATCAACAATTTGCATATTTCAAAGCTCGCGCTGAAAGCCTCGCTGCTGCATCAAAATAGAGTCGGTTGTTTGAATTTCATTTCAAATGGAATATCATCTATGATTTCTCATGTGTAATAAAGATCCTGGGATATTGTTGTCATTTTCACTATTTTAATCAATGAAAGAACTGTTGCATGTTTAAAAAAAAATTGTTTTCAGTTGAGTTTAATGTTGATCTGAGAAATCTCACATTACAAAAACATTATTTAGAAATGAAATCCTAACAACAAAAACTCAATGTTGAAATTCTGAGTCTCAGCACACTATATCAGTAGTACATTCATCTATTTTGAAGCAGCAAGAAGGCTTTCATAACGACCTTTAAAAAAGGCGAAAAGAGGCTCTCTTGGAGGAAGAGTTTCCTTCACAATAGGATGGTCGAGAAATTCTTGACTCCAATTGTAAAGCTTTGGAAACTTTTCAGCTGTGAACAATTGCAACCCTATTATATCTTGAACTAGAGGGATCCAGAATGCTATGAAAACAGCAGCAATATCCACAAAGTTAAACTCTTCTCCTCCAAAGTACTTACCCTTCAGCTCATTCTGAAGAATCTGAAGAGCCTCAGTTGTTTCTTCAATATTCATCTCGCGCTCTTTCTCATCAAGAGTAAAAACGGATTTAGATGATGCGGACACAATCTGATCAATTCACAAATTGAAACATTTGATTAGTACTTATGCTAGAAAACTTAAATAACCATCACAAAATACAAACACTTACTCCCCCAATGTTATATGCATGTTTTTAAGCTCAATTTTGATTAATAAACAAATTTTAAATATATTTTTACCTTCTTATCGATGTAATAACCAAAAATAGATAAAAATGAATAATTTTCTATGAACACGACAATTAAAAAGAAACAAAGATACGAAGCAAATGTTTAAATAAAGATTTGTGACAGCTGTCTAGGCTGTGACATAACGGTTGCGTCAGTTATATCTAATCGCGATTATACACAATATTAAGGATTGCAACACGAAGACAACCAATTATAGGAAGTACATAGACTAAACAAATACTAAAAGAAGAAGTTACCTTGTCATCAATGAATTTCGACCAAAATCGAGCCAAGGCTCTTTGGTGTGGATCAGTTGGCAAAATAGGGTTTTGCTTCCAAACCTCATCAATGTACTCAAGAATCACAAGAGATTCTGATATAGGCTTATCATTGTGAACAAATACTGGAACCTTTTTATAAACTGGATTATATTTAAGGAGAAGTTCACTCTTTGTGGCCAAATTTTCTTCGACAAATTCATATTCAATTCCCTTTAACTTAAGAGCAATCTGTACCCTGCACACAAATGGGCTTCCAGTAGCTCCCAAAAGTTTCACATGTTCCTGATTTGTAGCCATTGCAACACTTAAATTTTCTATGACTTTGATAATTGGTATAATAATTTGTTTTGATGTTTGAGTCCTAAGGTTTTGTGGCCTTTTATAGAATTTGGAATGTTAATTTAGTAATTTTCAACATAGATACACACATGAGGTGAGAATAACCCGTACACTAAAATAAAAGGAAAAATGACGATGCCTTCCCTATCAAGATAATGGACAATAAGTGATGTAAGAGGTTACAACAGCACAATATATACAAAACTAACTAAATAATGATTGAATCAAGTGGGAACACCTTAGACTATTGGTCATTGGGTGCTGAGAACCCATTTTCTTATATAACATTGAATATTAATACTCATCAATAGGGTCCAAACATGAATAAATTTCAGCCGAGTCCTTGGGTCCCTCCAATTTTTTTTTTGTTATTCTTTTTTTTTTAATAATATATAAGATAAGTTGCATATGACACAAGATATTTTGAAGTTGTCCATTAATGTGATTACGAAACATCATATTATGGTGACTCGGGGTGTCAAGATAGTTATGAAGTTAATCTCGATAACTAATGCATGTCTCATTCATCGTTTATAAAATACATTATTATAATGTATTATGTAAAATGTTTTTTTCTCACGTTTTCTCTACGACTCATAGATGGTCATCATTGTCTCTTTGACCAATAAAACCTTTCCCCTTCCCCAAGTTTTCTTGTTTTTAAAATCCGCTAAAGTGATAACATTACGTAATCAAAGTATTGCATGATCTCTTTAATGACACTAGTTTCCTGAGCAACAAACCAACAAACTCACCAATGGACTACAATCTTATATTGCAGCAAAACTGATACGACCTAATTGGAGTTGGGATCACACTCCTAAAATTTAGAGATAAAGAAGAGAATTGACTAATTTCATTGATGATTGTAATAAAGAAAATACAGGATCTTATATAGGCAAGATTATTTTAGATCATTCCTAATCCATTCATAACAAACTAATAAGTCATCAATCTTCTACAAGTGACGAGTCGCTATTTAATGGTAATATAGTCATTCCACTTCTTAGGTTTAATGATCATCCTTTTGGGCCCCCCAACTCATAACAATGACAATGGATCTCTATTCTCTACATGTTCATGCTAGAAGTTGTAGAAGATTGATTGGGAGACTACTTTAACCCCGATATAACCTGATTTGACATCAATTTCGATGTACAACGCTTAAGGTAATTTATGATCAATCCAAGAGAAACTCGTTATAAATATACAATTTGTATTTTAAGATGCTTGAAGAGGCCCAATCAAGGTTCTTTTTTCAAGACATTCAGCATTGCAACTCAGTGGATTCAGTAATTCATAATAGGAAACTTGTCACTCAAATTACTTTTCTTGGATCTATAAAACAAAGACATTCAATGGCAAAATGCTGATAAATGCCGTCGATGCAGTCTAAATTATGTTTTAAATACGATTGCAGAGACTTCTAAAACCTTTATATTGCGGACCATAATTTAGAACTATGATTCATATATTAGTTCTTAAAGTCAAGAGAGTATTGCAAGGCTGTGGGGTGATGGCAGCATCTGAGGAAGTAGTGAAGCTTTTAGGTTCTGTGGGAAGCTCATTTGTCATTAGAGTTCAAATTGCTCTAAAATTGAAGCATTTTGAATACAAACATATGGAAGAAAAATTGGGTAACTTCAGTGAAACGCTTCTCAAATACAATCCAGCGTACACGATGGTTCCTGGTTTTGTTCGCAATGGAAAGCCCGTCTCGGAGTCTTGTGTGATTTTGAGTACATTGATGAGACTTGGAAACAAAAACCTATCTTGCCGAATGATCCTTATCAAAGAGCCCTGGCTCGTTTCTGGACCAAGTTCATTGATGACAAGGTAAGTATCTCTAGTTTATACATCAATATGTTTCATGAAATTATGTTGCCTACGAACAATACATGGCATCAACACTTCATATTGAAGACATGTTTGGTTTTCGACACGTGCCAATGTAAGACTAATTAATCAAACTGACAATGCTTAATCATGTGCTATCCTTCTTGTTAACATTACTATGTGCAAGACTAATGTGCTCCCTATGAGGCTATAACTCTTCTTTGTTAATCTTTTTATGTTTCAAAATCAGTAAATTTGACTCAATTTACGGTTGTAGCTACATCAAGATTCATAACCATTATTTAGGATACAAAAACACCCTTCTCTTTATTAATTGAAGTATGAAAAATGACAACAATATCCTTAGATTTCACATGGAGAAATCTCACATTACAAAAGCATTATTTAGAAATGAAATCCTAACAACAAAAACTCAATGACAAATAATAATTCTTAAACATAAAATCTGACTCTCAACACTCTATATCAGTAGTGCTTTGATCTACTTTGAAGCAGCAAGAAGGCTTTCATAGCGACCTTTAAAAAAGGCGAAAAGAGGCTCTCTTGGAGGAATATTTTCCTTCACAACAGGATGGTCAAGAAATTCTTGACTCCAATTGTAAAGCTTTGGAAACTTTTCGGCAGTGAACAATTGCAGCTCGGTAATGTCTTGAACTAGAGGGACCCAAAATGCTACGAAAACAGCAGCGATATCCACAAAGTTAAACTCTTCTCCTCCAAAGTACTTGTCCTTCAGCTCATTCTCAAGAAAGCGAAGAGCCTCGGTTGCTTCTTCAATATTCTTCTCGCGCTCTTTCTCATCAAGTGAAAAAACGGATTTAAATGACGCGGACACAATCTGAAGAATTCACAAATTGAAGTATTTAATATCTCAGTACTCATTTTTAGTATAAGTACTCAATTTTTCGCTAGCGAATTAATGTTAATGTAAAATAATGGATAAAGTATTGATAAAGAATTAATGTTACCTTGTCATCGATGAATTTTGACCAAAATCGAGCCAAGGCTCTTTGGTGTGGATCAGATGGCAAAATGGGGTTTTGCTTCCAGACCTCATCAATGTACTCAAGAATCACAAGAGATTCTGATATAGGCTTTTCATTGTGAACAAAAACTGGAACCTTCTTATGAACTGGATTGTATTTGAGAAGTTGTTCACTCTTGGTGGCCAAATTTTCTTCAACAAATTCAAATTCAATTCCCTTCAACTTTAGAGCAATCTGTACCCTGCATACAAATGGGCTTCCAGTAGCTCCCAAAAGTTTCACATGTTCCTGATTTGTAGTCATTGGAATACTTAAATTTTCTATGACTTTGATAACTGGTAAAATATTTGTTTTGATGTTTGAGTCCTAAGGTTATGTTGCCTTTTATAGAGTTTGGAATATTATTAATTTTGTGATTTTTAATGTATACGCGTTGTTGCTTGTTGACTAAGGGTCTGAAAGCTAAAGAAAAAGTTGCAGATATTGATTAATTGATGTGTATATAGAAAGAAAAGTGATATTTGCTAACTATTTTGAGACACCTTTAGATATTGCATACACACATCACTATTAAAAAAGTCATCTCCATTATACAAAAAGTGATAATATGTACTTTCACGGTAATTAATCATGAGTCATCAGGGCCGTTCCTACGAATTCGGAGGTTCGGGTCTGAGAATGAAAAGAGGCTAGTGATAAAATCAAAACGTAATTTTTTTTAAAGAACAATATTCTATTTATAAAGCATTTTGTAGCTAACAACTCAATCATTTTAGACTCGAGAGAATTCTAATTTCTTGTTGGATCAAATATATCTACACTAATGTATCAAATATATTACTAATTCTGTTAATAATCAACCAAATCTCTATCAATCTCTATTTTAGCAATTTTAACATTCAACAAAAATCATCCAATTTTATGAAAGGAAGTAAAATAAATTAATGAAAGAGATGTTATTTACTGACCAAATAGTGTTGTTTTGGAAAGGGGAAAACGATTGTGAATCAGAAAAGTTATTTTAGCAATTTTAAAGTACTACTAGGTATTAAAATAAATTTTGAGGCCCATACTGGGGGGTGACCCAGCTCGGTTGAGCTGTTTGCACCCCCTCAAGGCCGGGCCTGTGAGTCATGCTAATCTGTGCTCCCGAGGCACGGATTATTGAAGTAAAAAAAACAAGTTTTAGGTAGATTTTTTTTTATATTTTTAAAAGATTAATTGTACAATTTTCAATACAATACTACTATATTTATTTTTATACCGATATCTCTGAAGTATTGGTTAACATTTTCTATTAATTATTTTATAACTTTTTTTGTCTTTTTCTTTCTAAATAGAAGAAACATATCTTTATGAATGGAGAGGATATTTACAGATGTGGTGAGAATAATCCGTACACTAAAATATGAAAAAATGATGATGCCTTCCGTATCAAGATAGTGGACAATAAGTGATGTAAGAGGTTACAACAGCAATGTGTATAAAACTAACTCAACAATTGAATCAAAATCAAGGGTGGTCAAGCTCACAATTATTAATTGTATTCATATGTATAAGTGGGAACACTTCAGATTAGTGGCCGTTGGGTGCTGAGACATGAGAACCCATTTTCTTTATAATCTTTAACATTTATACTTTTCTCTTATAAAATATTTTTCTAAAATTTTCCTTGGATCATGGTTAGACTAAAGGTGGGGTTTAGTATGGGAAAGGATAGTTGTTTCCCACCATGGAAAAGTTGTTTTTATCCATTAGATTAAATAAGGAACATATCTTTATCATAGTCTTTTCCACACCAAATCTTAATAACCTTTATCTTCCAACAATTTTAATAACCTTACTTAATATTGTTTGTATCCATTAGATTAAGTAAGGAACCTTCAACACTGTTAAAAAAAAAGAAGGCTATGAAGATTGTTGGAACATATCTTTATCATACTCCAACAACTTTTTTTTTTTTTAACATTACCATTCCAACAACTTGAACACAGTTGGAAGATGAAAAAATACCTAAACTTTGTTCATAAAAATACCCAGATCTAGTTCTGAATAATTTGATTTGCTCCCTCCTTGTCTCCCTCATGGCATATGAACTCGCAATTGCCGTAGTCACAGATCTTCCTATAACCTTTTGTGATAAATAAGGTTCATTAAAGATGATTTTTGAGTATGACCTCCATATTATCCGGGACATGAATTTCAGTCATAAATTGAAGGAAAAAACATAATAATGAAGAACAAGGATAGATTAAAACCTATGAAACATTCTCACTTTGAACAGCAACCTATTTTGTGTTGCCGTGAATTTATTTGTTGTTTCTATAATTGTGTTGAAGATAATGTTTGAAAAAGAAAGATATGGTGTGAAAAAGACTATGATAAAGATATGTTCCTTACTTAATCTAATGGATAAAAACAACTTTCGCATGGTAGAAAACAATTATCCTTTCCCATACTAAACCCCACCTAGACTAAGACTTTGTTTGAGGGTGAGGTTTAGCATGGGAAAGGGGAGTTGTTTCCCACCATGGGAAACTCATTTTTGACCATTAGATTAAATAGAGAGTATTGTTTTATTATAGACTTCCAACATCAGATTTTTTTTTCTCTCTTCTTCATAACTCACTCACCCACCACCAGCTGCCTAAGTTTCAAGATCAAACATATCATGGCTACCATTGCAACAACTTGAATCACACAAAGTGCTCTCAATATTTTATTCTCTCTTTCTATATTTATTTAATTCAAGTTTCTGTGACAAATGGGTCATTGTTTTTCTCTAAATTGCCAATTGATTTTTGTTTTTGTTCCTTAACGAAAATCGCAATTAGTAATATGCAAAAAAATGAACAAGTTCAGTTTTACCTTTTCAGAGCAAAAGTTCAATTTCAGCTTAGATTAACACAAGTTATCCCCTTCACTCTTGAGTTCTCTCTTGTTTTTTTATTCAAGGATATTTAATTATTGTGTGGTTGCTCAACCGGTCTGTAAAAATTAAATCTTGATGTATGGATGATGGTGGGATAAGAAACTGAGAATAACAATGAGATTAACAACATCAATGGAACCGTGGTGGAAGAATAGATGGTAGAGAGAGTTGTACTGGAAGATAAAGTGAATAAATAATAAGTTGATGACAGACCATGATAAGATTGTGTTTCTCATTTAATCCAATGGACAAAAAAGACTTTCCCATGGTGGGAAACAACTTCCCTTTCCCATGCTAAACCTCACCTTGTTTGAGAGTTTGGAAGGAGTGGAAAAAGAAGAAAAAGTTTTAGAGGGTTGAAAATATAGAAGAAAATGGTAAAACATTTCATATTTTTTGAAAGAGGAACTTTTTAGAGAATGTTAAATTAATGTTTATGAATAATATATTTTTAATTTGAAATAGTAACTTTTATTATGAAGAAAAATGAACTCTCAAAGATTTCTCCTCTCAATGTCATCGATTTTCTCCACTTGCCCCTTCCTTTTTTTTTACAAATATCTCACATCCCTCCTCCTCCAAACTTGCAAACAAAGCCTAAGTAAATGCTTGTTTTGACAATCCGAATAAAGTGGACGTCTATACAAAAGTTACAAATAGTAGCTTCTTTAATTTTACGGTGGATAACTCTCAAACGCACGACAACGGTGGATAAAACACAAAGTTAAACATATCTTAAGTATAGAATCATTGTGTTGAAAATTTACCTTTACAAAAAAAAAAAACTACTTTGTAATCCCATGAGAAATGTCTCATGGGAATACAATATCTAAGTTGCAATCTAATAATGAAAGTTCACATTAATTTTTGTGTTAAAGACATTGGACTTCTCATATATTCTGTGGTTCTTCAAGTTTTTCAATCCGCTAAAGAGATACATTTAATGTGTAAGTTCGACGACAAGCTTAGTCTTATAACTTTAAAATACATATCTTGAATCTTTTATCGAATAGTTGTAGAATAGTCATTAGACCTGACCTTAGTCGTGCGACTAGGGATGGGCATGGTTCGGCTCTATGGTTTCGTACCGTGATTGAGTAAAAATTAATTTCTTATTACCCACACCTACATCTCCATTGGCAAATTTCCACATATAGTATTAATAATCCTAATTTGTATTAATAAGAATATAATAAAGTGAATACTCAATAATGGGTACAACAAATACAGCATATTCGAGATATATTTTTTATCACATTATTGATGATGTGATCTCTTACATCACTTCTTGGTCGTTGATGCAAAGACAACTTATTAGAGAAGCCACAACACAATTATTTTCCTTTTTTTTCTCCCAATATCTGTATCTCATTCCTTTTTCTATCCATTTAAATCCACGTCCGACAATTAAAACGGTCCCATGCCACCTTTTCTTTCTTCTTCTCTCACATCATGTCAACTAAACAACGCATACAATATTTTTGGCTTAATTATTGACGTGAATACTTAAATTATTTGTTTGTTGGTTACATTTTAGTCTCATAAGTTATCGGTGTTACAATTTAGTCCTTTTAAGTCATCTTCTGTCATCTAAAATAAATTTCCACCGTCAAAACCGTTAACTCAATGTCTAAGGTGGATACACGTTGCAAATTGTCACGTCACCGTTCACATGTGCCTATTTAAGGTTTTGGCAAAAGACTGACGGTGAATATTTATTTGGCTAACAGATACTTAAAGAGGCTAAATTGTAACGTTAATAACTTATGGGAGAGCAAAATGTAACCAATAAATAACTTAAGAGATCAAATCATTAATTAATTAAAGCATCAAATTAATCAAATAATTCATTAATTTTATTATTAATCTTCCTATAAAAAGTAATAATAAGAATACCTTAGACATAAACATACCAACACAAATTGCTTAATAAAACCAAAATTAATTGAGGAATTGAATTGCAACAAACAATGGCTGCAATTGATGAAGAAGTTCAGCTTTTGGGTTCAGTGGGAAGTCCATTTGTGATAAGAGTTCAAATTGCTCTAAAATTGAAGGGAATTGAACACAAATATGTTGAAGAAAAATTGGGTTATTTGAGTGAAACACTTCTCAAATATAATCCAGTTTACAAGATGGTTCCTGTTTTGGTTCATAATGGGAATCCCATTTCAGAGTCTCGTGTGATTCTTGAGTATATTGATGAGGCTTGGAAACAGAATCCTATTTTGCCTTCTGATCCTTATCAAAGAGCCTTGGATCGTTTTTGGTCAAAGTTCATTGATGAAAAGGTAAATCCAATTTATAGATTATTAGTTATTACCTTTTATGATATACTAGTAATTTTTAACAGTTAGAGTGTGGTTATAAATTGTGGCTGTGAACTTTGATAATGTTGTTTAATGCATGAAATTACTATTGATGCAACCGCAGTTGTGATCTCTAAAACAATGAGTTAGAGAAACCAATTACATATAGTCAAGTGTCTATCATTAAAAATCTTGGTGAAATTTCATTTATGAATGGGTTAATAGTGTTTTACCCTCTGTAATATAAGTTATTTTTAGATTTACCCCTGTAATTTATTTATTTTTAATTTATCCCCTGTAAAAAAAATCGTTTCAGAATACCCCTACTAGGCCATTGACCCTTCATGAATTATATAGGTTATTAGCTTTGTTGAGTATGACTCATATACACATAAGAGAGGAGCTGAGCTAGCTTAGTGTTGCGAATCTCCCTCCGCCCCTGCCCTTGTGTTTGGGTCAAACGTGTTAGACCCAATTGTTGTTTGGGGGGTGACCGGTGAGTGTAGGGGGTAATAGCCTACTGTAGGTTCACGAGTATTGTTGGAATCTAGACGTAGTACTATGTATATTGGTTGAAACACTTTAAACTTTAATTCATAACAGAAATAAACGGAACTATATCTGCTCTAAAGCAGCAGAGGTAGGCGCCATTGGCTGAACTACGTGAACAAAGATCATGTCTAGTTGTTTTGCTATTTTCGTTTCTCTTATACTTCTATACCGGTTGTTGTTCTAACAAGCTTATCTAAAATCATAGTTTTAGCCATTGATCAAATTTAGTTATGAACCACTTTAAATGTTTGTTATGATGTTCAGATTTTAAGGAATCTTGTAAAGTTCTGTAGAATTCTTCATGTTTGAATTGAACTTAGTTTGCAAATTTCAGATTTGAATGCACTGCATTTTGTAAACTGAGTTTGCAAAAACAACTCTTCAAGATGAGTTTTAACACAATTCTGTTTACAATCAAACCAAAATGAAAACCAAACAAGATTTATTTAGTTCTACTTTTGTACGAATGTTTGGAAATTAGTAACTGAAAACCAAACATATGGTAATTTAGGAGAAGATGAATCCTGTGTTTTGTATTTCATTTTGGCTTGACGCACTTACACAACTTGGTTTTCAAAAGATACATTGGATTTAAGCTTTTTCCTGTTTTTAGAACTCAACATACAAAGCTTCAGAAAACAAGAGAAAATCCTTGGCAGTGGAGATAGTGTTTGTTTTATGCTACATATACTTCTTACTAATGGTAAGGTTCTAAGGGGGAAAAAAAACATTGAAAGTCCCATTAGGCCATTACAAAAGCCACAAAGTAGCTAAACATTCAGTAGAAGATCTATATATTGTTAATTGCAATGTTGATTAGATGAATATTTTAGCGCTTATGTCATAGTTTTTTTTTGAAGAAAGCACTTATGTGATAGTTGTAAAGTACCCATGTGATTAGCTATGAATTTGTTACTTATTAGCAGTAATATTTCAATGCTAGAATTTATCTACCATGTCACTAAATGTAAACTTTGTTTGTGTCCTGATTTATTTTCTAATCTATCTAACTTCAATTTGTGCAATCAGTGTGTGATTGCTGCATGGAAATCTGTTTTTATGCCTGATGAAAAAGAGCGCGAGAAGGCTAGTGAAGAATTATTCGAGGCTCTGCAGTTTCTTGAGAATGAGCTGAAGGACAAGTTCTTTGGAGGAGAAGAAATAGGCTTTGTGGATATTGCTGCTCTCTTCATCCCATTATTCCAAGAAGTAGCAGAGAAACAGTTGTTCCCCAGTGACAAATTTCCCAAGCTACAGAAATGGAGTCAAGATTTTTACAACCATCCAGTCGTCAAAGAAGTTATGCCTTCAAAAGAGCAACAATTTGGCTATTTCAAAGCTCGCGCCGCAAGCCTTGCTGCTCCATCAAAATAGAATAATATAATAGAGTGAGATTCTGAACTTGTGATGAAATTTGTGTAAGTACTTGACTTTGTTGAGTTCTTGGTTGTTTGAATTTCAGTTCAAATGGAATATACTCTGATTTTTCATGTGTCATAAAGATCCTGACAGATTGTTGTCATTTTTGCTAATTCAATTCATGAACCAAGTGTTGTAAGTTGCATGTTACTAATTCATATGTGAGGTGTGAGCTCATTTGTAAGAGTTTAACCTTGTAACCTCAAGGAATAAAGTTCAAATCCCTTCTGGGACATTTGTTAAATGGTTGTTAGTGTACTTCATAGTTTAACAAAATAGAATAATTCAATGTAAACGCGTGTTGGTTGTGTCTAACATTGGACACGCCTTTGATCCGAAGGGTAAGTACTACATGGCATACACGTACACATACACATACTCCCATTATATTTTCCAAATCATGTTGTTGACCTAAGAGACTATTGAATATCTTCTTGCGGTAAAATCGGTGCTAACTCATCAAGCTAACTGTGAACCTATCAACAAAAGGGTATGATGTATCACTTCCATAAGGAATTTCAAACCTATCATTTTCCAATTTTTGTTTAGAATTTTTTTCCTACTAAAATACATATTGTTCCAACAATCATTACTAAAACTCACACATACAACTGTGAGGTTCTGGATTTGAACCCAAGTGAAATGTCCTAGTTAGCAATATTGACATTATGGAATAATATTTCCTTAATTTTTACAAGTGAAATAGTTAAATGCAGTAATTGTAGATCGAATCAAAGGAGTAATATTTTCAGTCTACTAATCCGGGCTGTTTGCCTTCTCAATCAAGACAGTAGCAAAAAAGTGATGTAAGTCATTACATCAGCAAATGAATTCACATTCACATTTGTATATGTGAATGTGGAAGAATCTATACCGTTTAGAATTCCTGTTATCATATTTCCTTTACTACTAGTAGTAAAAATTAAATTCTCATTCAATACTTTTGCAGAAAGTGCAAATACTAACAACAAAAATAGAATAGAATCAATTACTTTAGTCAAGAAAAGAGAAATAGAATAGAATCAATATGAAACACAATAATTTCATTCAATATATCCATAGACAATGCTTTCTCCGGTGTCAATTATAAACAATTTATCACTCTTTATATTCAATAAATAAATGATGTATGTGGTCTAAAATCGAGACGGCATACATCATTTATTCAATGAACCTAAATATGAAAGGTCGCTTATAATTGTCACGCAAGATCTGTCCCTATTTATAACGTTTTACAACACTACGAATTTAAGCAGTAAGCACTACAATGGCTGCAATTGAAGAAGAGGTTCAGCTTTTGGGTGCTGTGGGAAGTCCATTTGTGATAAGGGTTCAAATTGCTTTAAAATTGAAGGGTATTGAACACAAATATGTTGAAGAAAAATTGGGCTATTTGAGTGAAACACTTCTCAAATATAATCCTGTTTACAAGATGGTTCCTGTTCTTGTTCATAGTGGGAAGCCTATCTCAGAGTCTCGTGTGATTCTTGAGTATATTGATGAAGCTTGGAAACAAAATCCAATCTTGCCTTCTGATCCTTATCAAAGAGCCGTGGATCGTTTTTGGTCTAAGTTCATTGATGACAAGGTAATCCATTTCTTATATTATAATTATACGAATTCAATTTAACTTCATTTTATTGTTTGTTACAGAAATAGCTTACACGTAAGCGTTTATAATAAGCTTTAAATTAAGTTTTATATCAATAAACTTTCTTCGGTTTTATTTTCCGATCTATATAATGTTAATTTGTGCAATCAGTGTGTGGCTGCTGCATGGAAATCTGTTTTTATACCTGATGAGAAAGAGCGCGAGAAGGCTCGTGAAGAGTTATTCGAGGCTCTGCAGTTTCTTGAGAATGAGCTGAAGGGCAAGTTCTTTGGAGGAGAGGTGATTGGCTTTGTGGATATTGCTGCTTCCTTCATCACTTTATTTCAAGATGTAGCAGAGTTTCACTTGTTCTCTGGTGACAAATTTCCCAAGCTACACAAATGGAGTCAAGAGTTTTACAACCATCCAGTCGTCAAAGAAATTATGCCGACGAAGGAACAACAACATGGCTTTTTCAAAGCTCGCGCTGCAAGCATTGCTGCTGCAAACAAAGCTGCTGCATCAAAATAGATTAGTATAAGTACTTGACTGTGTTGAGTTATTGGTTGTTTGAATTTCAATTTAAATGGAATAATACTCTATGATTTCTCATGTCTCACAAAGATCCTGAAAGATTGTTGTCATTTTCGCTATTTCAATTAATGAAAAAATTGTTGCAAGTTGCATGTATGTAATTCATATATGTAATTTTTGTTATTTCAATCAAATATGGCTATGGTTATGAATCCAAATTCGTCTAAGTGGTTTATTAATGAAGAGAATTGCTAACAATAAAAAATTTAAAGAGAAAGTTTTATTTTGGTGTATTCAAATTTACAAAACAACTTAGTTCAAACCTCCTTTGAATCATAAACAAGTGTCTGTAAACAAATATGGTTTGGTTTACAAGAATATCTGGCCGTGGACACCTCTACTTATAACCTCAAGGGATGAAGTTCAAACCCCTTCCGTGACAATTGTAAAATGGTTGTTAATGTACTTCATAATTTAACAAAATAGAATAATTGAATGTAAATGCATGTGTAGGTATCGTGCCTAACACCAGATACACATTTAATCTAATGCGTGAGTAGTACATATCATACATAGTGAGGCTGCCCTCACAAGTAGACATTGTAATTGACGCCTCACCTCAGATTAGTCGATTATTGAGTCAGGCATCGAGGTTTCAAAAAAAGTAAGTTCTTACAGACAATCTAATAAAACTTATGTTATTAGATAAAGCTCAGATGGTTGACGCGGGTGTACAGTTAGAAGAAGGAGTCCGAGAAGGACGATTAGTAAGAGAAAGTGTACCTACCAGCAATGCAAAAAAATTCGGGAACAACTTCCCGAGAAAGAACGAACAAGAAGCAAGTATGACGGCCCATGAGAGGCCTCAACAAGAATATCCGGCTTATCAACATGTTGCTGCAATCACTCCTGCTCCCAATGCCATTCAACAACCAGGTTACCAGCCACAATTCCAACAGTATCCTCAGCAACAGTATCGTCACCAACAGTATCCTCAGCAACAGTATCCTCAACAACAGTATCCTCAGCAACAGTATCCTCAACAACATTATCAGCAACAACAAGTCTCAAGAAAACAATTTATCTCAATCCCTGTGAAATACGGAGATTTGCTTCCACAGTTGCTAGAAAAGAACCTGGTCGAGACTAAAGCGCCTCCCCCAGTACCAACAAGATTGCCAGCATGGTATAGACCTGACCTTTTCTGTACTTTCCATCAAGGGGCACCTGGACATGATGTCGAGCATTGCAACGCACTAAAGAAGGCAGTCCAGAACTTGATCCGGACCAACCGCTTGACCTTCTAAGACTCTAAACGTGCAAGTCAATCCGCCACCAGAACAGAATACTTAGTGTTTGTGACATCTGGAGGGGCTAGCCGCAATCGGGTCTTTGCTGATGTTTTCTTCCGCTACTCATCTGTTCAAATAATGTTTGCTTGTTGCTTTCCGCTTTTTAAAAAATATCTTTTTGTTCCGTCCGAGACAAAAGTGAACTTGTGTAGGGCTTTTTGCTTTAAGTATTGTCATCATTAATAAAGATGTCGTTTTGATCCCGACTTTCGTTTTTATTTTTTTGCTTGTTCTGGAAAAATGGTAACGCAAAAATCCAAAAAAAATTCTTTAATCATTTCCAAATGTCTGCATACAATCATTCACTCTCTAAAATCAAACATAAATGCAGATTAAACATAAATAAGCCCGTTGAACACATTAATCATGTACTCTTTTTCGACTTTGAATTCCCTGTGTCCGAAGATGAAGAAGAATGAAATGATTCCCGACAAAACCTCTCACATACTGGGGCATCTTAGCCGTCAAAGCTGCAAACAAAATCAAGAAGATCGCCAAGGGAATGGCAGTCACTTACAAAGACCAGCATGAGATAGCACCGTTGCCTCGCATGGGCATCGTGTTTCAATAAACATTCCAACAGGGGCAACCCCCCTCCTTCCATCAGTATACGACATGAAGGGCGGACTTCTCATGGAGATCAAAGTCCCGCCAACAGGGTTTCGGTTGAAATCTCAAGATTAATTGAACTTACAATGCATGACGATCCTGTACAACTACATCAAAAGAGGTTGAAACAAACTTCCAACAAGAAGGTTCGTCAGACTTTGTGCTCAAAAAGGCACTCTTTCCAACCTTACTCCAGGGGCAAGTGGACGCCTGACTATGAAGGCTCGCGTGCAATGACTTCTTACAACTACGAACGGTGACAAACTCACACGACCTATGAATGCCGGTGCAGTCAAGAAACACTCTGTCAAAAATAAAAGCTCGATAAGTCGCAAACCTGAAAAAGGGGACTTAGGCAAAAATGAGCGTCTCGGTGGACTGAAAACCTGAAAGGACGGTCCAGGCAAAAATTAGAGACATGAACAAAAATGATTATCCTGATAGATTGAAAACCCAAAAGGGCGATCTATGCAAAAATTAAGGATCATGACAAAGCAACTGCATCAATCAGGCACAATCCACTTGGGGCATCCAACTATCAAAAGATCTCCGATTCAAAGCACCTGCAAATCAAAGACTCGGAACAGGGGCAATTCAAAATTGTTAGGGAGAATAACGGTTATCGTGTTCAATGTACCCTTCCCATTACATTTACCATTTTCCAAAATATTTCAAAGATCCGTGGAGCCATGCCATTGGCAGGCCACCACTCAATTAATCAAGTTTGAGCCCGTACCCATTTATTTGGAACTCTCATTTATTCAATTTACAAAATTTCTTCTATTTTTATGGCAATACTTAAAGCAAAAATTTTCAAAATGCAAAACATTTTTACATCTTTTGAAAAATGTGAACAACAAACACACTTTCTTTGAGTTCGTGAGTAGGTGAAGCATACATCAGCAGCCGCCTCGAGAACGGTTACGCTCCGGAAAGGAAACATGGCTAAGCACTATGGAAATGACCTCTGCTTTGAGCAAGATGCAGTCCCAATCCAAAAATACAAAAAAAAACAAAACAAACAATGAAAGCTCGCTAAGTTGAAAACCTGAAAAGGCGACTTAGGCAATAGAGAGCGTCCCGGTGGACTGAAAACCCGAAAGGGCGGTCCAAGCAAAAATTAGGGGCACAAAAAAGAATATATTCCCGGTGGACTGAAAACCCGAAAGGGTGATCCAGGCAAAAGTTAGGGATTTCAAAAGAAAACAAACCAAAAAACAAAAACAAAAGGAGCGTGACTGCTAGGGCATACCAATGGTTTGACACTCTATGCGAAATAGCGACTTCTACCCAAAGTGTTGGTCAATAACGGGCTCCCTCCCCAGGAAACATCGGTTGCTATCTTGTGCCAGGTTTCACCATGTAAATTGTTCGATTAGTTCACAATAATGATATCATATCCAAGGAAGATTGTCGTGTGTCGGTACTGTGATGTCGGTCCACTTCCCATCTTAACTGTCTTGTCTCGTTTCATCGAGTCACCTGTCATATCTAGTTTACACAGCCGTACAAGTTACATTCATACATTCATATATTATTACTTTCATACATTCATACATTCACGCCTACACAACATATACACACTATCATTCATACATGATTGCGTTGGTCATCCAGAGTCTTGTTTGGTTATGACCTTCAGTTTGATCCTTATCCATCATTAGTCAAATGGCAAGTTCCAGCAAACGACCAACTTGCATCTACCTTCATACATTTTATCAAACGCCGAGTGGATTCTCGCATGCCTTATATCAAACGCCGAATGGATTCTCGCATACATTTTATCAAACGCCGAGTGGATTTTCGCAAACATCTTTATCAAATGCCGAGTGGATTCTCGCAAACATTTTTTCGAATGCCGAGTGGATTCTCGCGTACATTTTATCAAAACATTTCATCAACACATTTTATCAAATGCCGAGTGGATTCTCGCAAACATTTTATCAAATGCCGAGTGGATTCTCGCACACATTTTATCAAATGCCGAGTGGATTCTCGCAAACATTTTATCAAATGCCGAGTGGATTATCGCAAACATTTTATCAAATGCCGAGTGGATTCTCGCAAACATTTTATCAAATGCCGAGTGGATTCTCGCAAACATTTTAACATTTTATCAAATGCCGAGTGGATTCTCGCAAACATTTTTATCAAATGCCGAGTGGATTCTCGCAAACATTTTATCAAATGCAGAGTGGATTCTCGCAAACATTTTATCAAATGCCGAGTGGATTCTCGCAAACATTTTTATCAAATGCAGAGTGGATTCTCGCAAACATTTTATCAAATGCCGAGTGGATTCTCGCAAACATTTTAACATTTTATCAAATGCCGAGTGGATTCTCGCAAACATTTTTATCAAATGCCGAGTGGATTCTCGCAAACATTTTATCAAATGCAGAGTGGATTCTCGCAAACATTTTATCAAATGCCGAGTGGATTCTCGCAAACATTTTTATCAAATGCCGAGTGGATTCTCGCAAACATTTTTATCAAATGCCGAGTGGATTCTCGCAAACATTTTATCAAATGCCGAGTGGATTCTCGCAAATATTTTTTCAAAACATTTTTATCAAATGCCGAGTGGATTCTCGCAAACATTTTATCAAATGCCGAGTGGATTCTCATAAACATTTTTTCAAAACATTTTTATCAAATGCCGAGTGGATTCTCGCAAACATTTTATCAAATGCCGAGTGGATTCTCGTAAACATTTTATCAAATGCCGAGTGGATTTTCGCAAACATTTTTATCAAATGCCGAGTGGATTCTCGCAAAGATTTTATCAAATGCCGAGTGGATTCTCGCAAAGATTTCATCAAATGCCGAGTGGATTCTCGCAAACTTCTATAAAGCCCGATGGATTCCGGCAGTCCTTTCCAAGGTCCGGTGATTTCAACAAACTTTCATAATCGAGCGGACAACTTGGAATTTTTTTCTCATATCACAAGTGTCATCCCCAGTGTGTCTGGTCAAGAGGTGTCACCCATCAGTGTCAAGCTGACAGTCCTAAACCACGGACCGCTTACATTTTTATCTTGTTTCAAGCCGACAGTCCTAAACAACAGACCGCTTACATTTTATCTTCTTTCAAGCCGACAGTCCTAAACAACGGACCGCTTACATTTTATCTGCTTTCAAGCCGACAGTCCTAAACAACAGACCGCTTACATTTTTATCTTGTTTCAGGCCGACAGTCCTAAACAACAGACCACTTAAGTTTACCTTTTGTCTTTGTTTCAAGCTGCTAGTCCTAAACAACGGACAATTTGCATCTACCTGTCATTCCCTCGTGTGTCATCCCCAGTGCGTCTGGCCCAGAGATGTCATCAAAAGTTTTGTCTTCATTAAACTATGGTTCCAAACCAACACGGTAGTAGACGATCGTTTCCCCAGTGAAACTACATTCCCCTAAAAGAGTCGGATCCCTTTCTTCAACGAATTCGGGCATCTCGTCGTTATTACTCGTCCCGGTCAAGTCGTTTATGTTGTCTTGCATTCATAATTGTGTCACATGCATTCACAGTATCTTAGGATCAAAAATAGGTGTATTTTGTATTTAAGTCTCTTCGGCCCGTCAAATCAAAGATTCCATCTTCAAATATTCGGACGAAGAAACTTAAATAGGGGCATCTGTCATACCCCAATTTTTGACCCAAGATCCCACCGACACGCGTCATTTGACCCTGATTAGTCTCTGGCTTTTTAGTAAAAAATTCGGCAAAGGTGTATTTTAAAATACCTCATTTTTGATTCCGAGTCGGACCCTCTTTACACTTTTTATTATTATTAATCCTTTTTAATCTTTAGTTTTTTCATTTCCATCTTTTATTGTTTTGTATTTATTATTCATTATTTTATTTTATTTTATTTCACCTTTTTAATTTTAAGCTTATCCGTATTTATCACCTTTTATTTATTTTTATTTATATTATTAAAAGATAAGTTCCAAAAAGAGTCTTGATCCAAAAAAACAGCTTCACACCTCATCTGTAGCAAATTTTCAGATTCACATGCTTCAATCCATCCCAATCCAAAACCATATTTTTTGCTGCTCTTTCAACAAACCCTAAACATGATCCCTTCACTATAAAAGAACCTGCAGAACACGGTTAAAAGGAGGCCAAAATTAATTCACAACCTGCAAAGAAACCATTCTCAAAGGTTCACTCTCGTTCATAACCCGCATCAACATCACAAGTACCAATTTTTGCATAAAACAGCCAACCAAACACCAATTTTCGCACAAACAGCAAACCAAACACCAATTTTCGCACAAACAGCAAACCAAACAGAAGTTTCTTCACACAGACAGCAAACCAAACAGAAGTTTCTTCGCACAAACAGCATACCAAACATAAGTTTTTTCTCACAGACAGCAAACCAAACAGAAGGTTCTTCTCACAGGCAGCAAACCAAACAGAAGGTTTTTTTCTCACAGACAGCAAACCAAACAGAAAGGTAGTACTTTTTTCTTTTCCCTTTTAAAAAAAATTAGATTTAGACTGCATATTTATCATCCACTTATTTATTGCGTATTTATTTTACAGCAAAGATTTTAGAATGTAAATAGGTGTTCATGTAATTTATTTATCTATTTTCCGCAGACCTTAGAATATATTAATATGTTTAATGTAATAGTTGTAGGTGCATGTGTGCGTGTGTGGGTGTATGCTTTATTTTCCCGCTTCTAGTTTAGGTTAGAGGTCCTCGTGGTGGTCCAACGCCACCACGTGGTACCTGCGCTTTTATTTTTATGCTCCGTTAGTTTAGTTTTTAGTTTTAACTATCATTCAAAAACATGCAAATAACAAAACACAAAAAAACATTTTCATAACAAACCTTGATTTTTAAATCAAGTGATCCTTTTATTTTACTTCTTTCATAAATCAAAATTGCAATCAATCCTAATTATATTTTTTAGTCATTTTCCTTTAAACATAAAAAACACAAACAAATTCCTTTTGCGACTTGGCTTTTCATTTTAAAACCTTTTTCAAAACTAATAAAAAACACCAAACAAATCAAACGCAATTTCTACCCCGAACTACGAGGTTTTGATCCCTCACGGGTACGTAGGCAAAGGACACTCGTCCTCTCAAATCAATAAAAATGTAGATGATAGGCTTCTTTATTCTCTTATCACTTTAAATTCATTTTCAAAAAGCAAGCAAGTTTATAGCACAAAAATTAAATAAAACCAAGAGGTTCTCGTAGAGTACTACGAACATAAAGGGTGCTAATACCTTCCCTTTATGTAACCAACCCCCGAACCCTAAATCTTTTAAAGTGGTATTTGAACTTTTTCCACTTTCTTTTAAAAAAATTAAATGTTCAGTCGTGAAATAAAATAGTGAGTCAAACGCTAATCAAATAGCTTTGATCTCCGAAAAATGACGCGACAGTCTCTATTTATAACGTGTTACATCACTAAGAATTGAAGTGCTACAATGGCTACAATTGTGAAGCTTTTTGGTTCAGTGGGAAGTCCATTTGTGATAAGAGTTCAAATTGCTCTGAAATCGAAGGGTATTGAATACAAATATGTGGAAGAAAAATTAGGCCATTTGAGTGCAACACTTCTCAACTACAACCCTGTTTACAAGATGGTTCCTGTTCTTGTTCATAATGGGAACCCCATTTCGGAGTCTCGTGTGATTCTTGAGTATATCGACGACACTTGGAAACAAAACCCTATCTTGCCTTCTGATCCTTACAAAAGAGCCTTGGATCGTTTTTGGGCCAAGTTCCTAGATGAGAAGGTAAATCCTAGTTATTAATAGTTATAATCTCATTAGCACGACACTTCTGATCGAAGGCGTGTTCAGTGTCTAACACCTGCATAACACAGACAAATGTGATTACATTCCCTTATGTCGTTTTCTTACATTATTACCGATGTTGACATGTCAGTGTCGTTTCCTGTGTGTATGTGTGCACTTCATAGGTTACAATGCTTCATAGTTTATAAAGCAAATGTGACTGATATGATAGCAATTGCGGTTGTGATGTAGTTCTTGTGGATATATCTTAAACCTGTATATTTTGATAACGATTGCAGTAATATTTTGTTGACTAACATGAACAGCCTAATGCGTGATCCATGCTAGAATTTATCTACCTTGTCAATAAATGTAAACTTTGTTTATCCGGTTTCATTTTCCTATCTATCTAACTTTATTTGTACAATCAGTGTATGGCTGCTGCAGTGAAATCTCTTTTTATCCCTGATGAGAAAGAACGCGAGAAGAGTCGTGAAGAATTATTTGAGGCTCTGCAGTTTCTTGAGAATAAGCTGAATGACAAGTTCTTTGGAGGACAAGAGATTGGTTTTGTGGATATTGCTGCTCTCTTCATCCCATTATTCCAAGAAGTAGCAGAGTTGAAGTTGGTCCCCGGTGACAAATTTCCGAAGCTACACAAATGGAGTCAAGAGTTTTACAACCATCCAGTCGTCAAAGAAATCATTCCGACAAAAGAACAACAATTCGACTATTTCAAAGCTCGCAGTGCAAGCATTGCTGCTGCATCAAAATAGTTCGTGTGAAACTCTGAACTTGTAATGAAATTTGTACAAGTACTTGTGTGCTGGTGAGTTATTGGTTGTTTGGATTTAGTTCAAATGTAGATCTATGATTTCTATTTGGTAACACAATAATTTTCATGAAAGAATAATTCCTTGATTATTGGTTTCTTCAAATGAAACACCATTCGATTTATGAACCAAAAGTTTGTAATATGTTTCTTTAATCAATCAATTGAAGACTGATGTGTTCCCTATAACTCTTCTGCATTAATCTTGCATTTCAAAGTGTTAAGACAGTAATTCCAGTTCAATAAAATAAGGAAACCATAAGCGTAAACAATGTACACACGATATTTGGTGACAAAGTTCGGTCAATTGTGCCTACATCTCCGACTACAGAGCGGCCGCAACACCTTTGTCTTATTCTCAAAATTAGGTACAAACTTGTATTTAAATACTTATGGTCTAGTTTAAAATATTACCTGAACCATACCGCGTGGTGCTTCGTCCCCCGCAACATATTCAACACTATGTCTTCCGTAATCTCATAAACCTTTGATAAATATAACCTTAGATGTCACATGGAGAAATCTCTGATTACAAACTATGATTTTAAAATGAAACCCTAACAGCAAAACTCCGATGACAGTAATATTATAACAATCAGAAACATGATATTCCGAGTCTATTTTGAAGCAAAGAGGCTCTCATAGTGAGCTTTGAAATAAGCAAAAAGAGGCTCCCTAGGAGGCATATTTTCCTTAACAACTGGATGGTTGAGAAATTCTTGGCTCCACTTGGAAAGTTTAGGACACTTTTCAGCAATCAACAATTGCAACCCTGTTATGTCTTGAATCAAAGGGATCCAAAAAGCTATGTACACAGCTGCAATATCCACAATTCCAATCTCCTCTCCACCAAAGAACTTGTCCTTCAGCTCATTCTCAAGAATATGCAGAGCCTCAATTGTTCCTTCAACGTTCTTCTCGCGCTCTTTCTCATCATCAACGGTATGAACAGCTTTAATTGAAGCAGCTATGATCTGATCATTTCAAAAATTTATTAGTAACTTACGTTAGAAAAGTACGCGGCTGCGGTTTGGGCCGTGACATCAAAGATAAAAAAAATTATGTTTGTGCAGTGTAATTGTAAAGTGACCGTTAAAACTATATCAATCACATATGATGTAGTGTTTTTTGATAAAATCAAGTATTTCAACGCTACTGCAATTTAAAATTCAGCGTATTTACCTTGTCGTCAATGAAGTTAGACCAAAATCGAGCCAAGGCTCTTTGGTATGGATCAGAAGGAAAGATAGGGTTTTGTTTCCAAGTCTCATCAATATACTCAATAATCACAAGTGACTCAGATATAGGCTTTTCATTGTGAACAAAAACTGGAATCTTTTTATAAACTGGGTTATACTTGAGGAGAAGTTCACTTTTGTTGGCCATGTTTTCTTCAAGAAATTTGTATTCAATTCCCTTAAACTTTAGAGCAATCTGCACCCTGCACACAAATGGGCTTCCTATAGCTCCCAATAGCTTCACTACTTCCTGATTTGTAGCCATTATTGCAGCACTTCAATTTTCTATGAGTTTAGGCACTGTGGCTTTTATAGAGTTTGGAAGATTTAGTAATTTTCAACCTACATGTTGTTGACTAGATGTGCAAGTAGTTGCCTTCCCCATCAAGATAATGACAAGAAATGATGTAAGGGGTTACACCAGCAATATATATAAAAATCATTTAATTAAGTGTGGTCAACCTGACAATTATTTATTGTATTCACAAATTCACATGTATGTATGTACTTTGGAACACTTTACTATAGAGTGTTGAGACTTGAGATCCCCTTTTCATATTGGATCTTTCTTTAATACTTTTTTTAAAAAAATAAACACAGAATTAACATGGATTCTATTACTACTACTATGAGGCAGGGTGTGATCCTATGTCTTTATCTAGGAATTTTGGATACTCCAAACGTAGAGTTTTTTTTTTTTTTTTTATCAGATAAGTGTTGATATCGATAGAAGTCTCATCTAAATACAAGTCTCAGCTCAATTGGTAAAAATGTCGAAATTATTAAGCTGGACATCACGAATGTGGTTTGAACCCCAACTTTCTTTATTTATATGTGTGAATTTCTATAGACTATTGACATTTCGTCTATCTAAAAAAGATTATTAAAGACTTTATGTTTACTCAAACAAGGTTACTTAATTTCAATAAGGAAATTCATAATTCAAACGGAGTAAAATGAAAATCACCACAAGAGAGTAAAAGACAAATGTCAGAGCTAAAACGTGGGCACTCGCGTTACCATGTCACATAGTAAAAACAACATGAAAAGTGTTGTTTACTTTTAAAATGGCTTTACAATCATGATTAGTGAACCATATTTTGATCCATTATCAACAACTTGTTTGCAATCAAATTCAAAGATGACGTATCTTAGACTAGCGATTTCCATCCATTGCAAAGATTGGTATAAGCACTAAAAGTCACATTCAGCTGTTTGTAACTTTGTTTGACACCAATCCGCTCTAGCCGTTACAAAACGGTATTGGTCATCTCTCATACACATACCTTGCTTTCAGCTTTAGCCAGAATTTAATGCGCTGCCAGCACTCAAGGCCGACCCAAGGGCCATATGGCCTAAGCAAGGGCTTTTGGCCTCAAAATTTTAGGTTGAAAAAAGCCTCAAAATATTTTAAGTTATTTATAATATATAATATGAAAATTTATGAATGAATGCTTCCCTAGTTGAGTTGGTAGAAGTGATAGTCTTATATTTCTTTGTTCAAGGTTCAACTCTTGACTCCGACAAATCAATAATTTATTGTAAAAGGCCTCATAATAGAAATTGATTTAGGCCTCTAAACTTGTTGGACCGGCCCTGCCAGCACTGCACACTGTCATACCGAGTACCGACCAAGAACAGGTCAAGTCACTAACACTTGTAGGAAAATATGTAGGTTAACTGTACATAGTACTAGTTGGCAGACGCCTTGAGCCTGATTTGAAAGTTTGATCGAATAGATCCCAATTTTTTTACCCTTTTTAATCTTATGGTAAAAGGTATATAATTATGTGATGAACATCTTGAGACTTGTATAAAACATATAATTCGTTTGTATTATCTTGTTGGTGTTATTTTATTACAAGAATTAAAGTCATTAGAAGTATTCTAATTATTTAATCAAATTCAAATTTTTTGAACTGAAGACATTCAAATGTTTTACCTATGCATACATTCTTATCGAATAATATTAACTATCTATGCTACATTTGCATTCGTAACGGAGGAGCTTTTCAACATCAAAATGGGATCACCTCCCGTGAACTTTTCAATTGAGAGTATGCAGTGAAAATCAAAATCGTGCAATCACTCTTCACTACATCGGAGGGTCCAGCATGTATTAATGGGAAATGAATGGTTCAGATCTGCTCCCCTCAACATCAATCTAGATGTGCACACATTAATTACTCTACAACTTTATATAATATATGAAATATACAATGTGTGCTTATAAAAAATGACGAAGGGAGTTTTTTTTTTTTGCTAATCTGATTTTTAATATGCAAATCAGTGTTTTAATGCTTCATATTTCTTTTCTTCAACAAAATGTTTTAAGTTTCTAAACTATTAGGACAGACAGAAACCCCTTTTTTTGTTTTGCAAAATAACAACAATGAAAGTTCCGCCCCAACACATCAAATGTACCTGCGGCTACCAACTGAGATATATATTTCCGGGACAAAAGTTATTTTCTTTATTGATTGAAATATGAAAAATGACAACAATATTATTGAACTTCTTTCTCATGGAAAAAACAACATACCAAAACTTATTATGAAATGAAATCCCAACAGTAAAAACTCAATGACAGAAAATAATTGCTTTCACAAACTTGAAACTCTGAATCTATTTAGAAGCAGAAACAAGGCTATCATATTTAGCTTTGAAAAATGCAAAAAGAGGGTCTCTAGGAGGCACATGTTCCTTCACAGCAGCATGGTTGAGAAATTCTTGGCTCCATTTGTAAAGCTTTGGAAACTTTTCAGCACTGAACAATTTCAATTCTGCTATGTCTTGAAGCAAAGGGACCCAAAAAGCTATGAACACAGCAGCAATATCCACAAAGTTAATCTCTTCTCCCCCAAAGTACTTGTCCTTCAGCTCATTCTCAAGAATCTGCAAAGCCTCGGTTGATTCTTCAACATTCTTCTCGCGCTCCTTCTCATCGTTAACAGCATACACAGCTTTGAATGAAGATGTCACAATCTGATCATTTATTAGTAAATTTTTATGTTAGAAAATAATCAACACAAACGTAACAATTTAAAATATTCGACTTAGGTAACATTTTTTTTTAAAATGTACGTGACTGCGATCGAGCTATGACATCAAAATAAAAAAATTAATTTTCGTGCATGGAAATTATTATGCGGCTGCAATCGACCACATTTGTGTAAATTCATCGTGATATCATCATATATTAAAACGCGACCGCAATATAAAAGCTTGACAAAATATATACCTTGTCATCGATGAATTTGGACCAAAATCGAGCCAATGATTTTTGGTATGGATCGGACGGCAAAATGGAATTTTGTTTCCAAACCTCATCAATGTACTCAAGAATCACAAGGGATTCTGATATAGACTTCTCGTTGTGAACGAAAACCGGAACCTTCTTATGAACTGGATTGTATTTGAGGAGAAGATCACTTTTGTTGGTCAAGTCTTCTTTGATAAATTCATATTCAATTCCTTTGAATTTGAGTGCAATCTGCACCCTGCAAAAAAATGGGCTTCCCACAACTCCCAAAAGTTTCACATTTTCCTGATTTGAAGCCATTGATTGCAACACTTCAATTTTCTCTGACTTTATCAACTATCAAACAAATTTGTTTTGATGTGTGAGTAATCATAAGATCTTGTGGCTATTTATAGGAGTACATTGTTGCAAAAAAAGTGATGTAAGACGTTACATCAGCAATGTGTGTATAGAAAATGATTAATAATGGAAATCTTTAATTGTGTTCACATGTATATATACGTGGGACAATCTAGACCGTTGAGAATTCTTGTTATCAATATCCTTTACTAATAGTAGTAAAAATTAAATTTTCCGGATTGAATACTTTGCATAAACTAGAAATAGATCTTAACAACAAAAATAGAATAGAATCAATATAATTTAATGAAATACATTAATTTCATTCAATGTATTTATATACTCCGTTTACACAATACAACATTTTTGGATTAAAGGTGCCACCAACCTTCCGTTTTCATCATCGGAAAGAGTAGCGAAAATAACCCCATCTAACTTTGGTCGATCCCAAGGAGTTGAGGACACATGCAGTGGCGGAGCCCTTCATGGGCTAGGGTGGGCCACGGTCCACCTCAAAAAATTAAAAAATTAACTATTATAGGTCTATTTTGCGAGATTTTATACAATTTTGTGTCGGTTTTAGATTTGGGCTGATTCAAATTCCTGCAAAATGGGGTAGTGGCCCATCCAAAAATTTAAATAATTCAATTATAGGTGTATTTTGCGAGACTTTAAACAATTTTTCAACGGTTAATTTCACTGGCCCACCCGAGCTTTTTTTTCTGGCTCCGCCACTGGACACATGATCGGTAAAATAATCCACAATGTCTTATGTACCTCATACGGAGATTCCATCCAACTATCCAAAACCTTTAATGCCTTGATCTTATTCTTATTAGATCTCAACTTCACATTTTTATGAAAAAAAATTGAATTGGCATCTCCCTCCCGCAACCACTTAGATCTAGATCTTTGAATCGCCAAAGCCTTTTTCGCCTTTAAAATTCTCCCATCTCACCAAACAAAACTTTTCTTCTATGCACCTCCTCCCCACTCAAACCAACACCCTCCCCCTTAACATTAAAATCCACAATTGCCTCCACCAAACTCTTCAACCTCCCATCCATTCCCCCATATTGCCCCTTATGTCACTCCTTCAAGTGGAATTTTAAAAACTTTAACGTTTCTTTCAAAATAAAACCCATCCAACCACTACAATTACAATTCCTACACATCCCCTCTACCACACCCTTAAATTTCTTATTTTCCAACCAAAAACTATTGAATCTAAAAGGTCTCGGTCTCCAATTCACCCACCAAGTTTTAGCACCAACGGACAATGATCCAAAACATTGTGTGGAAGCACCAAAGGGAAGGAGTCCTCCAAAATTGAGACAACTCTTCCGAAACAAGCACTCTATCAATCCTACTCATTGCAACACCATTCGAGTGATACCAAGTATATCTATGACCCAATAAATTCAAATCCTCCAACTCCACATCCCGCAAAAAATCATTGAAAAAATTACACTCCAAAATTTGAGATGAGACACCCCCACATTAACACATCTTCTCTCATCCCCATTGCAGACCGCGTTAAAATCCCCTAAAATGCATCAAGCTCCATCTCCCAACCTCCTTTTAACCTCCACAAGAGTATCCCACAACCTCCTCTTATCCTCCAAATTACATTTAGAATACATATTAACCCCAACACATTTTCTCCGATGAACTCCCCACTCCAAGCAAACACCCACAAAACCTTCCCCCACAAAAGTGAAATTAAGACTAGAATCTATTTTACTCCATAAAAATAAAATACCACCATTATTACCTTCCGACGGGAGAACCGCCCACTCGCAATCTTTGCTCCCCCATAAACTATAACAAAGAGTAGGCGTGATGACTTCCAATTTCATTTCTTGAATTGCAAGAAAATCAACCTTATGAATACTAATCAACTCCCAGATTTATTTTTCGTCAAAACTCCTCCAAGCCCTCTAACATTGAAAGTTGTAATTATCATAAATCACAATTTTCATTCCCCCAAGCAACCTTCTTTTGCCTATCTATCTTTTCCATAACAACTTGTTTTTGCACCACCTTACCATCCTCTATGGTAAAAGAATATCACACTTCCTTTTGAATCTCATGTAAACGAGACGCCTCTAACTCCTCCAACATAACATTTCCACTCCCTCAGAATTGAGTCTCTGGCACAAATGAATTGAGTCTCCGGCATAATAATGTCTGATCTTGTCGGTGGTATTTTAGTAGAAGAATTGAAGTCATTAGAAGTATTTTTATTATTTAATCAAGATCAGATTTTATAATCTGAAGACATACAAATGTTTTACAAATGCATACATAACTTATCGAATAATATAAACTGTCAATGTTATATGAGCAGATAGTTTTACATATATGCATACATACATAACTTATAGAATATAAACTACCTACAATACAGCTTAAATGTGAAACATGCATTGCATGCTTATAAAAAATGACGAATGGAGTTATTTTTTGCTAAAGCTATGCCAATCATTGTTGTTAAAATCGTGATCAAAATATTAGAATCCTACGATTTTGCTATGCTTTACTTATCTGAATCTGCCCAAACTGCAAAATCCTTTCGAAATAGGTTTGGTTAAGCAATTTCGCTCTGACTTATAATTGGTGCGTTCGTGATGTGATGTAGGCTTGTAGCATCTAGGTTATGATTATTTTTTTGTTGGACTTGCCGACTTGGTGGTTTGATATATAAGACTTGAGACTTTGGGTCGTTTATATTTAAGTTTTGTCACTAGTTTGTTTTATGTTTAAGATTTGAGATTCAGAGTCTTTCATGTTTAAGATTTGAGACTTGTTGTTTTATGTTTGCTTTAAGATTTCAAACTTAAAATAGTAAAGTAGGTTATGAACTTTATAGTAAATATTTAATATTATTTTCGTAGAATCCTTTGATTTTAGTTGCGATCTTGGATTTTGCGATCTTAGTATCCCCTTTCGATTCTACAAAAATCAATTGAGTAGAATCCTTCTATTTCAATTACGATTTTTCGCTTTGCAATCTTGTTATACACTTCCAATCTGAAGCAAAATCTTGATTTTACAACCGTGCTGCTAATCTCACTTTTAATATGCAAATCTGTGTTTTAAAATTTTTTGCAACCTCGACACAAGATGGTTTTGATGTTGATGTTTTAATATTGCAATTAAGCTTTATACTTCTCTTCTTCAACAAATTTCTTAACCATTAGGACAGACAGAAGCCCTTTTTTTGGTCAAATAACAGTGATGAGAAATGGGAAATCCTGAGTTCTACTCCTTCGCAATAAAGGGGATATTTATTATATAGAAGTAAAGTAGCTTGGATAGAAGTTGCAACTGAGATATGTGTTTACTGGACAAAAATACTTCTCTTTATTGATTGAAAATGAAAAATGACAACAATATTATTAAATTCCTTTCTCATTAAGAAAAAACCACATTACAAAACATATTATGAAATGAAAACCCAACAGAAAAAACTCAATGACAGAAAATAAGTGCAATCACAAACTTGAAATTCTGAATTAATCTATTTTGAAGTAGAAACAGCTCTATCATATCTAGCCTTGAAATTTGCAAAAAGAGGGTCTCTAAGAGGCACATTCTCCTTCACAATTGGATGGTTGAGAAATTCTTGGCTCCATTTGTAAAGCTTTGGATACTTTTCAGCAGTGAACCATTCCAACCCTATTAAGTCTTGAAACAAAGGGGTCCAAAAAGCTATGAACACAGCAGCAATATCCACAAAACCAATCTCCTCTCCCCCAAAGAACTTGTCCTTCAGCTCATTCTCAAGAATCTGCAGAGCCCCAGTTGATTCTTCAATATTCTTCTCGCACTCTTTCTCATCGTTAAAAGCATAAAAAGCTTTCAATGAAGGAGTCGCAATCTGATCATTACAAAAAATTCAACCTTTATAAGTTATTTTTATGTTAGAAAAATAATCAACGAAACATTATTTAGATATTCTACTTTCGAAGTTACATTTTTTTAAAAAATGTAACGATTGCGATATATATTACAACGCAACCACAATATAAAAGCGTTAGAAAATTTACCTTGTCATCGATGAATTTGGACCAAAATCGAGCCAATGATTTTTGGTATGGATCGGACGGAAAAATGGGATTTTGTTTCCAAACCTCGTCAATGTACTCAAGAATCACAAGGGATTCCGATATAGGCTTATCATTGTGAACAAAAACTGGAACCTTCTTATGGACTGGATTGTATTTGAGAAGAAGATCACTTTTGTTTGCCAAGTCTTCTTGAACATATTGGTATTCAATTCCTTTCCACTTAAGAGCAATTTGTACCCTGCAAGCAAATGGGCTTCCCAAAGCTCCTAAAAGTTTCACCTCTTCCTGATTTGGAGACATTGATTGCAACACTTCAATTTTCTCTCAACTTTTGTTTTGATGTGTGAGTTCTCCTAAGCTCATGTGGCCTTTTATAGGAGTACACTTGCAAAAAAGTTATGTAAGACGTTACATCAGCAATATATGTATAGAAAATGAATGAGAATCGAAATCTTTATTCAAGACTGTCGAGAATTCATGTTATCATATTTCCGTTATTACTTTGCAGAAACTGGAAATAGATTCTGTTACAAGGGAAAAAAAACTGGTAATTCTTAACAACAAAAATAGAATGGAATCAATATAATTTAATGAAACACATTAATTTCACTCAATGTGTTTACATACTGCGTTTACACGATAAAACATGATTGTGTAGAATGAAATTTAATTGATTTTTTACTTGATTTGAAAACCATTTTTACACCTAAATTTCAAAATCACAAAAATATTGTTAAAACATGCACAATTCTGCTGCATCCATTCATCACATTCTGCTGCCAATTCACCACACCAAAAACACAGATATACGCAGCAATCAGCCAACAGACTAAACCATGCACAACCACACCTGCCATTCCAAAGTTTCTCAGAGAATAAAAGAATCAATTTTTTTGATGCAAACCTACTTATTTTAGTACTCTGATAAATGCCCCCAAGGACATTCAATAGAATTCTTTATAATTTTTTAGCATTAACACTTCCTCGTTGATTTGCATTTGCCCCGCTTTTTTTAGGCCTGAGAGTTACTTTTGAGAGTCACTTTTGAATCAAAGTAGAAGAGGAAAAAAAAACTAAAAATAAAGTCTAGGTTGTTTGGTATATTTTAATGTTTTTTAACTTAAGATCATTTTAAATTAAATTTTATTTGATAGAACATTTTTGCAAAACATCGAGTTTCTATCTAATAGATCTGAAATATAATTATGGGTTAAATAAGCAAATGATCCTCATAAATATGCCAACATTTGATTTTAGTTCCTTTAAAATATTTTTTAGGTTTTTGGTTCCTCTAAAAAATTTCATTTATGAAATTAGTCTCTGCTCTACATTAAGTATTACACTAGAGTTAGTACTAATTATTCCACAAACCAAACAAGGTTGGGATTTAAATCGTGTAACTTGGGTATGATAAGATCTCCAACTCTCACCTTCAAGATAGACCTATTTCTCATTTTGCCGAAGTTACATTCCATATACTCCATCTTGCTTCTACTATGGCGGAAACCATACGCTTCTAAGGCTTGTCTCTAGCCTCCCGTTCAATTCCTCCCTCGACTCACCAAGCAAGACTACATCATCTGCAAAAAGCATGCATCTTAGTGTTAACTCTTAGATGTGTTCCATAAGTACATCCAAAACTAAAGTAAAAAGATAAGGACTTAGGGTTGACCCTCGGTGCAATCCTATTGGTATAGGAAAATTTTCGGTAGCCCCATCCTACGTCCTCACACTAGTCAAAGCTTCCTTATACATATCCTTGATATCTCTAATATAGGCAATCCTAACCTCATTTCTTCTCTAGGGCTTTCCACAAAACCTCTCTAGGCACTCTATCATGCGCCTTCTTCAAATCAATGAAAATTAAGTGCAAGTCTTCTTCATCCGTCTGATATCGCTCCATCGCACGTCGAAGTAAGTAGATTACTTCCATAGTCGACCTCCCAGACATAAAACAAACTTGGTTATCCGTAACTCGAGTCTCTTCGCATATATAGTGCAATCATATATATGTTAACTATTTTACTTAGCATCAAAGTTAATTGATACAATAATGAATTTCACATTGTTTGTCGGACATTGAATTCAAAATAGTTATTTAGCTACAATTGTTGCTCATGAGTGTCAAAATATTCGGCACAATTTTAATGTATTACTTTTTCGCATGTTAAAAGAGAAGCTAATCAAAATATGCGATTTCTATTTCTTATGATGTTGTTTGGATTGAAGAAACACTATCTTACATTGATACAATTGTGACCTTCGATGTGATGTCACACTCGGATGAGTGAACATAAGTTTGTCAAAAAAATAGTTGTCACTTAAAATTACAATCCCATATTTTGATTAGAACTAATAACTTTGAATCAAATAAGTCTGTTACTGAAAATGGTTAAGTCTTGAGTAATGACTCTTAATTATCAATCTAACTACTTTATTCTTCCTCCAAAAGAATCACTTTATCACTTCTATTTTACTTTTTTAAAATTAGTTGAAAGAATTTCTAATAAGAGAATAGTAACTTGTGTAAGTAATATGAGTCTCTCTTCATGTATTATTATCATTAGGGTTGTTATTTATGCAATTCCATAAACCCAATTAGATAAGGAGAAAACCGACCATTAATTAGAACATAATGCCAGTACTAATTATTACACCAAACAAACAAGGCAGGGATACAACGAACAAAAATTAGATCCATGAATAAATGTAAATGCTAATCAAAAAAAGGAACATAAAGGTAGTTATCATATCTTAATACACAAAAACAATTAACTAATGGTATTATAATAGCAAAACATTTAACGAAAGAGGTTGCAGCTGCCATGAATATGAGAAAGTAGAAAGCAGTGAAGAGTAAGCAGACGCCACAGAAAACTCCGACAACAAAAAATAGCATAATGACGCGAAAACTAAGAGGGTGGAAACGGAGAGGTGCTCTGAGAAAATTGGAGATCATATAACTGAACAAGAAACAGGTGATCGAAGCGAATGAGATCGAAACCACAGTTTGTTGTAGGGTTTTTGGAGCATTTTCGAAGAAGCCGAGTAGTGGAATTGGATGAGATGCCACCATGGCCATACGGAACCCTAACTTCCTCATCTTATGTACATTGACGTCCGCCATTGTTGGAAGAGTGAACCTCAAATGAAGCAAAACCAAGAACAAGACTAATAGTTAACAAAAACGCTGAAATTATGATCACTTTTCATAAAAGAATTTAAGACAAAACACAAACCATGGAGCAGCGGCGGATGTGACTGGAGCAGGAGAAGGTGCAAGCGCGGAGGAAGATGACGAAGAGGTTTCGCCTGCAGCTGTGGAGGCAGAAGGTGGTTGTTGCGGTGGAGACATTGTGATGAAGAAAACAGGAGAGAATGAAAAAAATATTAGGGAGAGTGGGTGTGCTGCGTGGGAGTAGCTTTAAGCAGCTCTTTCTATATATGTGGTAGATGATCATTGGTTGTATTTCCAATAGGGTTGGCAAAATGAATGGATATGTATTTGGATGTCAATGAATTGATCAAAATAATTCATTAATTCATTAAAATCCACTAAAAGATTTCAAACAAAATACATCCAATCCAATCCGTTAACTATAAAATTCATTCGATCAATCCATCATTAAATTATTAATGGATGGATGTTCATCCGATCCATATTTTAAAGTGTGTTATTTTTTTTCATAAATTAATTTAATGACTCACTCCACATTAATTCCTTAAAAAAAACTCACTCCACATTAATTAAATAACATACTATATTTGAGTTGAAGGGGGTGGGGGTAATAACTCACTATATTATTAATTTGATACATGTCCAAAGATATATTATGTAACAAGGCCCGAGCCTAATTTTTCTGTTTAGCCTAATGAGTTTTTTTTTTACATAAGCCAATGAATTAATAATTCAGAAATATTTTATAATATTAATTAAATAATTAAAAATGTGATGTGGTGGTTGTTGGTGGTCAACGGTCAGTGTTGACTACAGTGGTGATCCCGGGGATTCACGATTGTACATTGTGGTTTACTAATCAATTTTTCAGTCATTCACAACGGAGATCTGGTGGTCCGGCGGAGGGTCGGCAATGGTAGTGGTCAACAGTGACAGTTATTGGGCAGACACCCCTAATTAGATGGATTGGATGGATTGGATGAATATGGATTTGGTGGATCACTTTGTCACCCTTAGTTCACACGACAAATTGTAATTCTCTTTTATTTGGCTACTGAGCATTTTTCAATGGTGCTCTTATTAAGAGAAAGCTTAAGGTAGTCCCTCCGAGTACACATCACATATTCATTTCATGTTTAATAAGCACTCTTTCGCTTCAACCCAACAACTCTTAAAAAATCACTCCATTTGTAGCATTGAATTCATGCATTAACTTTTTTATTAGAAATATGATAAATAGAGTTGCATGAAGAATGTGAATGTTATGGAAGGGAAATGGTATTTATTACGGATGTTTTGCATAAGAATAATCACAGACGTGTGCAAAAGGCTATTTCAATGTGGTGCAGTTTCTCTGTCCAGCGAAAAGAATATTAAATTAAATAAATAATAAAATACCCTTGATAGGAATGTTATCCACCGTTCACAAAAAAAGACCAACGTTCACCATTCCCGCCGCAATTGTTTCCTCTTTCCCGCGAATCAAAGACTCTGATTTGAATTCAACCTCATTTGTTCTGAAATAGTGTCGTCGTCGATTTCTCGTTTTCATGCTCTTTCCTCTATGAATCAGGTCTCATATTCATCCTCACATAACTTTGTTTTTGCTTACTATCACAGATTCCATTGATTCATAGCACTAAAGCTGAGTATTTCAATTTTAATTTTACTTACAAGTAAGTATTTTGTGTATTTGTTGTTTTTATATAACATTAGTAGGAAATTTGTGCCTCTATTAGTCAATTAATATAGGTTTTTTTTATTTTTTTTATTAGTGCAAGAAGGATTTGAGTGTTGTGATGAATTGGAAACTAGTGATTGTTTAGAAGCAAATGATAGTTCTAAAGAATAAACACCTTATGATGGGATGTCATTTGGATATGAAAAAGAAATTAGTGAGTATTACACGAATTATGTTTGACGTGTGGGTTTTGGAACTGCTAAAATAAGTTCAAAAAAGAGAGATGAGGGGAAAATGTATTTTACTTTAGCATGTAGTCGAGCTAGAAAGTGTGTGAGTCGCTCAAAGAATTTGTTAGAGCCAAATCCTATAACAAAAGCGCAATGTAAGGCTAGATTGAATGCGTGCATTTATTTAGACGGAACAACTAAATATCTTTCAATGCATTATCATATTGTTCAACAAATTGCTTTAATGTTGTCTTTGAACATACATATCCATCAAAAAATAAGTTCATACTTTCACTTCGTTGTGTAGGAACCCAATGATGTCACTCAACAAATATCTCTTTCAACCATTAATTATCTTGTAGTTTGTAACACTCAATCATATTTTCCCACCTCATCATAAAACCACTTTTGTCAAAAGAATCATATACAATATCATGCAAAAGTGTTTTATTAGACTCATAGTCAGAGTGTTTGCCAAACTTTTATGGAATCTTTTTCATTAAATGTCATAAGCACCGCCGATGAAGAGCCCTAGGAAAGACAATCTCAATTGCATTCTTCATTGCTCTATCATGGTCAGTGATTATCGCATTTGGAGAACATCTATGCATACATTCTAACCATGTCTTAAACAACCAAGTAAAAGTTTCAGTGTTCTCATGTCACAACAGAGCACAACCCAACAATATAGACTGACCATGATGATTTACTCCAACAAAAGGAGCAAAAGACATGTCATATTTATTTGTTAAGTAAGTGGTTTCGAAAGTTACGACTTTGCCAAAATATTCATATGCAAAAGTTACGTGCATATGAATATTTTGGCAAAGTCGTAACTTTCGAAACCACTTACTTAACAAATAAATATGACATGTCTTTTGCTCCTTTTGTTGGAGTAAATCATCATGGTCAGTCTATATTGTTGGGTTGTGCTATGTTGTGACATGAGAACACTGAAACTTTTACTTGGTTGTTTAAGACATGGTTAGAATGTATGCATAGATGTTCTCCAAATGCGATAATCACTGACCATGATAGAGCAATGAAGAATGCAATTGAGATTGTCTTTCCTAGGGCTCTTCATCGGCGGTGCTTATGACATTTAATGAAAAAGATTCCATAAAAGTTTGGCAAACACTCTGACTATGAGTCTAATAAAACACTTTTGCATGATATTGTATATGATTCTTTTGACAAAAGTGGTTTTATGATGAGGTGGGAAAATATGATTGAGTGTTACAAACTACAAGATAATTAATGGTTGAAAGAGATATTTGTTGAGTGACATCATTGGGTTCCTACACAACGAAGTGAAAGTATGAACTTATTTTTTGATGGATATGTATGTTCAAAGACAACATTAAAGCAATTTGTTGAACAATATGATAATGCATTGAAAGATAAAATTGAAAGGGAAAACAAGGCTGATCTTGGTTCTTTTAATATAGCTATTAATTGTATTAGTCAGGTTTGCTTTAAGTTCCAATTCCATAAAGCATTTACCAATGCAAAGTTTAAGGAATTTCAATTGGAAATTGCTTCTATGATCTATTGTCTTGCATGTTTCAACAAATTAGAGGGTTTGGATTCAATATTTTTTGTTGCAGAAACTAAGAGAGTATATGACAAAATGAAAAATATAATATTGTGCTTATGGTGTTGTTCAATGAAAAATACTTCATGTTAAAATGTACCTACTTCCTGTTTGAATTTAAAGGCATTTTATGTAGGCATATCTTTTGTGTCCTTTAGCTCATAGGAAAAACAGATTTTGTGCCATCTAATTATATTTTGGCATGGTGGAGGAAGGATTTAGAGAGGAGGTATACACTTATTAAATGTGGTTTTGATAATTTGGCTGAAAAACTGAATTGCAACGTGTTGATAAAGCTTATGACGCCTTTTATGAATTTGATTCAACAAGGATAAATATTGGAGATGATTTAGTTAAAATCGATGAACTGGATTCAAAACTTGAAAATTGAGTTTGATGAACTGAATTCAAAACTTGAAAATTGAGTTTCCATGTAATGAAACAACTCCTAGAATTATAGAAGATTGCTCAACAAAGCTAAGCTACCATTCTTGATCCGTTCTCCTTCGAAAAAGAAAACTTCTAAAGTTGATCAAATTGTGAAGAAGAAGCTTTTTAAATTGACACCACCACGCGTTACCTTGTCAAACGATCATTCAAGCACCAATACCATTTGTAATACATGCAAGCCTGTATACCTGTTTGTTGACCTCAACGTCAATGACACGTTTGGTGACAATGGCTTGGAACCGCAAGGAACCACGGAACTTGAGAGGGATATTTAAATTTCTTATTCAAAACCGAAACTACTAAAGCAAGCAAAAAGCCATAAGCAATTTCCTATCATGTACACATAAGCCACAACTGCAATAATATTTGTGTTATACTGCAGTGATGCCTTCATATTATCAATGTATCCTCTCCCAGTGGATAATCACCAACTCAGTATTACAACTCAAGAAAAACCTAAGATACGAAGTCAACTCATGTTCTCTTCTATCACCTGAGTCAAGTAAAGCATTAATCTTGCAATTTTTCCTAAAAGAAACAAATTTGCAAGCGACAAACTTATGAAAATAGGGTTTCGAAATCCACCAAAAACTAAGAAAACTCTAAAATATTATTGATTGAATAAAAATTGTCTATTAGACTACAACTTATAAGCTTAAATAGGAAAATAACAAAACCAAATGGGCCGAAAATAACATACTAAAACAAAAACAGAATATTACTAACTTTTGGCTAAAATAAAAATACAAATTACTAAGGAAACCCTCATACATCGCCTATATGTACGGACTACAAAATAGCATAATTTTATCCTCAATTCACATGGTTAAACATCGTTTAGATTGGGGGTATACATATGTTCACAATTTCTTAACATACATGATTCACAAAGGCAAGAGCATAAAAACCAGAAGATGACGACGCCGCTAGTTCACAACAAATGAGAGGTAATTCTAATCAGAGTTTTGATTCACGAGAAAGGAGAAACAATTGTTGCGGGGGTGAGTGGTGAACGTGGGTTTCGTTTCTATTAAGAGACAGTGAGTTTTTTTTTTTAAATTAAACAAAAATCAGAAACTGCAGCGAGTGCAAAATAGCTGTAATCACACGTCCATGAAATTTCGTGGTCAATTGTCCGGTGTGAATAGTATTTCTGGTTATGGAAATTCACTAAGGTTATTTATAAACTTGATAAAAGTGCTGAAGACATTCAATTTTTCTAGCAATTTATGTTGATATAGATTATTAGACAGGTTTTAAATAAACTCTAACTCATTTTAAAATATATAAAATAAAGTATTATAATTATCAAAGAGAAATCAACAATGAATACCTCAACATGTTTATGATTTATCATGCATATTCATATAATATTAATATAATTTATTCATATTTTACATGACAGTTTACAATTATCATTGTTTTTTTTTAATAACAACAAACATGATTTCTAGAAATAAAAATACCCAAAGGATCAGCTAGTTGCTGCTGCTGCTTGAATAATACTTCACTATAGTCACTGGGCATGGAGAGTGAACCATCACAAAGTTGCTAACACTTCCCAATAGTATCCTGTATTTTTTTCACATACATGTCCAAAAGGCAAATATCACAATAAATATGTTAAGAGAGTATCTTAGGAAAAATGAGAGAGTGCCTTTTTTCAAAGAAAAACAGTTGTAAATTATATGTTTCCCAAGCATAAATAGAACCATTTGTTTTCAAAATTTGTTCAAACCTCAAACCAAAAATACCAACAAAGAATAAAGTTATGAGACCATAAAAGAATATGAACCTTTTGATTGTGCTAAGGCCTCTGCTACCCAAAACCAGAGCATCTAGCTTTAGATCTTCAATAGAGTCCATAAGTTTCTGTCTTGCATCACCCCAGTACAGTTTTGCAACAACGCTCACCTATAAAATATAATCTCATAAGGATCAAAAAAATATGGGTAACCTTGAAAACTAGACTACAGAGAAAGATTTTGAAATAAAGATCAGAAACTGTGATCGAGGTCGCAATACTATGCTTTGTTATGTCCTAACCTATAAATTATCAACTCTGATACGGACTTTGGAAATGACACGTCGATATATTAATGTACAAAACGTAGGACATTGATTCTGATTATATTTATTTATTATAATTAAATAAAATATAAAAATCATTCATACTAGATCTGAATTGTAAATCCAAATATATATGTGCACTAAAGTGAACAATTTGTTTCATTAGAAAAATAAAATTCAAACCAAGACATAATAATCTTTCACTTTCATCCATTCATCTACTATCAGAAAACTTGAAATGATTTATCGAACTAATTTCTTCAACCCTAGATTGATTATCATTGCTTCAACGCGTCTTTTTTCTTTGTTATCATGTTATTGGTACAGACTTTCCTCTGTTGTTCATCAGTGACTAACCCTCGCCGGAGAATTTTGTGGAGCACACAAGTGGGTTCTCCCTTCACAATCTAATTTTCTATATACACAAAAGTCAAATATTTAATCCATGACCATTTGCTTAAGGGTTTTTTTTTTAGGGAAACTTGCTTAAGGAGTACAAATCGTTTATGTCTTAAACTAATTTACTGTTGATGGTTCAACATGTCTTTAACATTCTTAGATGTGTACAAGATGTGTTTAAAAATGTCTAAGGTGTTTTGGAAAAAGAAAAATTAGTTTTAATGAAACACTTGTCTGAATTGTCAGACACGTGTTGTATCTTGCAGAGCCGGCCCTAGGCATAGGCTGGGGGTGCGACGGCCTAGGGCTCTTGCCTGTAGGGGACCCAAAAAGTTTTTTAGAGTGGGGTGCGTATAGCAAAGGTAAGAAAAATCGGGGTGCCTATAGCAATTCATATTAGCAGGGCTAGATTAAAATCCTTATCTCGACCCAACTTGTAAATAATAGGAAGAAAAAAAAAGGCTTTTATGTAAGAAGGTTACTTTTTAGTCCGCAATATCTCTTTAGGCCCCTTGAAGAGACTAAAAATTATTTTTGTGTAATTGAAAAGACCTAAATCTTAAAAACACATTTAAACAAAAAGTCTTTTTGTGGAATTAGAAAAATAGATGAGAAAAACTAAAAAGTTCCAAAACCAAAACCAAGCAATTGCAATTTGTAGGAAAATCATTATTGATTCTCACAATTTTCTTAAATCATTCTCTCTTCAGGTGAATTGTTTTAGGTTTATATTTTTTTTCTTATTCCAATTCTCTTTGATAATGATTGCTTCACTTCTCTAATTGCTTAAGGTATTGAATTCTAATAGAATTGATTTATGCTTTTTCCAATTGAATTCACTGATTCTTTCCGTTATTGAATTCTAATTGAATTGATTTTTGCATTTTACAGTTGAAGCATGTACCGTACACACGTGAATAATATTAACGAATTGTTGCCTTTTTCCAATTGAAAGATTGTACACCACACACATGAATAATGTATATAGCTTGTACCGCATTGAATCGACTTTTGCCCTTTTTCTCCAATTCAATTCTTGATTTTTGCTTAAGGTGAATTCTTAATAAAAAACGAAATGAAGAGCTAATAAAATCACAACAAGGACCTGTTGATAAATTTGGGTTAGGTTCGGTCCCCCAACTTTTTTGTTTTGTTTTTCTTTTTTATTAATAATATATAGGATGAGGTGTATTTGACACACAATATTTTGGGGTGCCAACATAGCTGGGATGTCAACCGCCATAACTAATGCATGTCTCATTCCTCATTTATCAGAAGAAAAAAATTTATGATGTAATATAAAAGGCCATTTTTCATATTATGCCTAAGACCCGTAAAACAATAGGAACGGCTCTGGTATCTTGTTGGACAAGAGACACGCCTCATGTGCATGAAATGAAGGTAAACATAGAAGAAGAGAAGAAAGTAAAAACCTCCTTCTGTGTGGCAAGAGTATCAAGCATATCAAGAACCTCAACATCAGTTTGCACTCCATATTTCCTCATAATCTCTACCTCTTTTAACTCTTCCAAAGAAATAAGAGCTGCAAAAATAACAGAAGAAAAACTAATATTCTAATCTAAAATGATCATATAAAAACAAAAGAGGATAAGATAAATTTATAAGAACACAAATGAATTATTTAAATAAATAAATAATAAAAAGGACTCACGAGAACCAGTTTTTGCAAACTGCTTGTTACGGGACTCATCAGAAGAATTGGAGTTGATGTGAATGAGGTAAAAAGTGTCACCTTCATCAGCCATATTTACAATGGCCCATTTCAGAGCATTTTTACTGTTCTTGGAAAAATCTATTGCCACACCAATTTTTCTATCCTCTACCATTGTTTCTTCTTATTATTTCTTGTTGCTTTTCTTTGTTTTTGTGAATATCTTGATGGCTTTTCTAGTACTGATGCTTGTAGAAAAAAGAGTAGGGGGAGGAGATTTAAATACTGTATTTTTTATTGCATAAATATTGTATATTTGTTTATCTAAAATATTAATAAAATGACTCTTGCATTGATAGTAAAAATAAATTTGTTTTAATATTATCTGAATTTTTTATTGAATGTGTCAAATAATCACGTAATCATAATATTTAACAATTAATAGTTCCTTAAAAAAAATTAATAGTATAACATGGTTTTTGTAACCAGAAAATGTAGAACGTGGTTTTAAATTACGGGTGTAGTTGCACTCGACGTGTTTCCGGTCATCGAGCTTGTTCCGATGTTGACATGAAATAATTCAAAAATTTACCAAGTATATAAAGTGGTGCAACTAAATTATTCACCATCATAATATAGTCTTAATTTGCTTCATGAATATTCTTATTGGTAAGATTTTTATAGCTAATTTTCAAATTTAGGGTTTAGAAATTTAAATTTTTTTAAGAAGATTTAAACAAATATGATCAGAATCTTTTGAGGCAACCTTATACGTGATTGAAGATCATAATGCAATTATAGTGTGATGTCGTTGTAAAGGCTACCACAATAGCAATGTAGTAACTGCGCTTGTAAATAACATTCTATAACATTCTTTCAAAAGAATGTTTAGAATGATTATTTATGCAATCTTTTTTAAATTGCAAGATACACTCTCAAGTACAACTTCAAATAGCGAAGTTTTGACAAGTACAACCTTGTTTGGTTCAAAATATTAGTCAATGCAGTTGTACACATGAATACTCATTATTCAAATAACGAAGTTTTGACAACTAGTACAGTCTTATTCGATTCAAAATATTAGTCTTTGCAGTTGTACACATAAATACTCATTATACCTAAAGAAAATAGTGAATTTTCATATTCATAAATCAAGGATTGGATTGATAAAGTTTCTAATCTTGTTACCACTACAGAAAGCACACCAATTTGGTTATTCACGTAGTATTTGACATTTAATATTTTGAGGGGTTTATATTATCAACTTAATTTCCTCACAAAACAACTTATAAATTAGTTTGTCTATAATTTTATTTTATTTTATTTTATATCATCAACTTCTTTTTTTGAGGGGTTTACATCATCAATTTATGAATTAGTTTGTCTTTTTTTTTAACTTTATAATTAACTTTAGAAGAGAATTTTAACATATACTAAATATTAAGTATTTTGTACATTCTTTCAAAAAAAAAGTATTGTGTACATATCTTGTAAAAAAAAGTATTTGTACATATATTCAATACTATTATTATAAAATTTTAAATTTATTGATTAGGCCGCATTTTAAGAATTATAATATCCTAAAATAGATGGATTGGGATTTTCTCCCATATCTTTTTCACAGGGCGGAGAGAAGGGAAATCTCACCATCCAATTGTTTTTATAATAATTCCAACATTTCCGATAAAGTCAAATGAGTTGCTGAGATTCCAGTGAATTCATCCGTCACTAGAGAGGGTATGTTCCCTAAAACAGATTGAAATTCAACCAATTTACATAGATTAGATAAATAAAAAGAGAGCAAATACCCAATTTTTTTCTTTGCTAAACAATTTTCACAAAGCATGCTGTTTGCTTATCTCTGAAGGCTATTCTAAATCCAATATATGCAATGGCCTTTAATCCTTACTAATTTGCGGTAATTAAGAACAAGCCAAAGGCTGCATTTTAAAATAAAATACATCCTTTTTAGTTGAAGCAATTCAACCAATATTTGAAAGGTTATAATTCTCCGATTAAATTACAACAAATTATCTCATGTTCTTTCTATCATTTTCAAATCTTTAAAGATAATTTCTTCAATAAAAAAAATCTCTAAAGATAAACTCTATAATAATTTTAACATAATACACCGTAAGTTCTTGTCAAAGAACTATTGAATTCTCTAGTGCTTGGTTGTTTATATATATGGAGAGGCAGATGTTTGTTGTCGATTATAAATATTGCATAAAATATAACTTAAAATTGGGTAAATTAGCTAGAACAAGTATTTTAGTTGACATGTAACTTCAATTTGGGTAAAATAGATGTTATTCGATTTTTACCGACACATACAACATACTTTATTTTCTCTCTCATTTTCTGTTTGTTACGTAGTAAAGTGGTTAGAATTTTACTTTTAAAATGAATAAGTGGGAAAACTGTAATTTGAACTCTGATCTTTGCATATATTTATAAGATGAATGAGTGGGAGTATGGAGTTTGAAGGTATATCTCTGCATATATAATAAAAGAGAAAGGGTTGTGATTAATCACAACAATTAAGTATTATTAAATGAAGGGTCAAGATTTAGAATAAGTGTTTAGACTTACTCTTGGAGTCAATGGATCTCTTCTCATAATAAAATATTCATACTAACTGAGGTATTTGAAACTTCACTCTTGTATTATTCTCTCCACTACCTAAAGTTTTTAAATGTTTTGGGTATTTAAAAAAATTGAACTCATTTAATGTCACAATTTTGTATTCACATTTTTTTAAGCAAAAACAAAATTAGATTAAAATAAATAGAGAATATAAGATAGGGGCACATAACATGGCCCTTATAACCACATAATCAAACCCTAATGGACGATACATACAATGTGAGCACAAATGTGGAACAAAATAGAGAAATATCTTAAGCGGATATTAAGCAAACCCAAACAAACACTACCACGGACAATCCCGCAACTAGATAATTGATCCCATCTAACTAAATCATTAACAAAAAAGTAGTCATCAGCTTGTCTGTCTGCACAATTATTGCCCTCTCCATAAATGTAAGAAAATCTAAAACGAAACTTTCTAATTATATTATATGAAAACAATTCTTCCATTTAACCTTAAACTTCAAAGGAACCAGACTCACGTTAGTTAAACCTAGAACCGTGAGGAGGGAATCAAACTCAAACCATAAATTTGTCCAACCTCTGGTCTAGCATGACCAAATTCAATATCATAAATTACCATAAAAGTGTCAGCATAAAGAGAAGTTGTAACACCAATAATAGTTGAAAATACACCTAAAAAGGTATCAAGGTGGTCTCTAAAGATGCCACCAAGAAGAGATTCCCGGTGATCCTCTAGATGCTCAATCAGTGTTACTCTTAATCCAGTAGTGATGGAGGCATAATTCAGTTGACTTGCTTAATAATAAAAGGAGGGGGAGAAAGATGACAATCTACATCAAAATGCTTAAGAATAGCAAATTACGTGATAGATGAAAACATTTGACCTTTGGAATGATATGTTGCTTGATGAACGAGGCTTTTGACATTAATCAGAGCATGAACAAAAATGCAAAAATATATAGTAAATTTGACATTGTTCCTACATTTCCAAACCAAGCACAAATTATTGACAATAGATGCAATAATAAGATCAAAGTTGGAGAAATCAAGAGGCATATCTAGAAAATAGACAATAACATCAATATTTTATAATGAAAGGTATTGCAAAAATAAGTGAGTGGCAATTTCATAGTTTAGTTCCACAAAGACTACGACATGATTTTGGCCCAACTTTGGCTTTGTTGATGAATATCACAATGGTAAGCATCTTTAAAACTCATTTCACCGTAATTAGAATCTTTCCAAATTAACTCATCTTGTTCTGAATATCATACTCGGTAATGTCCAAACCTAATATGAATAACATCTGCAACATTAACATTCACTAAATGAGAGATATGTGCAGGGAGAGGCTCCATGTTTAAGTCCCTTAACTTGTAAACCAAGCTAATTGTCATCCCAAAAATAAGTAGATAAATTAAATACCTTTCATGTAATTTATTTATTTTTACAAAAATTCCAAATTGTAGCTGGAGATGATCAAACTCAGGACAAAGACTTGATATTTCTTAACCTTACCACTGCACCAAGTTTAGCTTCTTCTCATGTAATTTAGCCTTGAATCTTCTCATTAATCCTTTTTTTTTAAATAAATGGAATTATGTAAAGGGATCCCCTACGTAAAATACTCGGTATTTCACAGATTTCTCCCTATGAAAAACTCAGTATTTCACGGGTTACAATAGTAATTACATTATTTTGGACATTCTTTTGACGAAATTATTTTGGAAAAATGAAGGCTTACATTCTAAATAAAAAAAACATATCATTAATATATATTTTCTTTAAAAGAAAGAAAGAAAAAACATTTAATTAGTATAAATTGGGCCTTTACTATGATATATGGACTCTTTTTGTGTATAGATCGTTGGAGGCAAATATAAAAGAGAATTTCTTTTTCTACCCAATGCAATTCTCACTCGTCCTCCAAATTGACCATTTTATTTCTGTTTGGATTTTATATCTGAAGTGTATTTGAGATTTTTTTGTAGTATAAAATCTGATTGTGTTTGATTATGATCAGATTCAACATAACTTATTAAAATAACATATACACTAAAATTGCATAATTTAAAGTGACATGATATAAATTGGCAGCGAAATTTAATAATTCAACACATATTATTAGTTGAACATAAACTTAATACATTTACATTAACATAACAATGATTAATATAAATTTTTTGACACCTAAAGTTATATTTGTAGTACAAGAAGATGGAGGAGAATGAGGAGAAGGTTTGACGTCTCTCTCGTACGTCTTCCAAAGTATTTGGGAACACAAGATAATGGAGCTAGAGAAGGTGGAAACTGATGTAAACAATCTCATATTCAAACCAATCTAAAATACAAGTTGATATGGGACAACCCACTTTAACCATTTATACCGACCTCACAAGATGACACAAGGTCTATGTTGACCTTCCTATGAAAGGTCAATAGTGAAACGTTGACATCATCAATGTCCCAAAAGAAAAGAAAGAAATAAAAGGGAAGAGTGAAGATTAGTTTTAGCATGAAGAAAATGAAAGAAAGGAGGGGTACTTATAGAAGAAAAAAAGAATGTCTCATCAGTCAATTCAAACGTGTAACAAAACCACATTTTAACGCAAAATCATCTAAATTTTCAAAGACTTATTGACCAAGCTACCATCAAAATTTTGGACCGCTTCGTATTATATAATATGAATGCAATACCAATATTGGTTTGGATTATATAAATTGAAATGTTTCCAAACTCTGTTAATATAATCAAAAGACAACAAGATATGTATCGTGAATATTGTTTGATTCCGATTGCATTATTAGTGGGGTAGTGCAGTGTGTTAGGATGGTAACCACTTTAGCAATTGGAAAGGTGAAGGGGTGCAAAAAAAGTGTAGTATATTTGTCAAAGAACAAATATTCAGTTGAGCTTATTTTGCATCTTTAACAATTATATATCTATCTAATTAAGCTTCTAATCTAATGCGGTATAACTTTGGATCTTCAATCAAGTGTAATCTTTGTGAGGAATAACAGATTTATCAGAGCAGATGCAATGGTCCTTTTCGTGATTTTGGGTTGGCACGTTTCTATCTAAGGTGGTTACATTAAGTGGTGGAATTTATTCTCCAATTCTAATTAGAGTACATTGAATATACATCAAGCCTTTAGGCATATCAATGTATTATATTGAACAATTCTTTCAATTAGATAATAAAACTTAGCTCGATTGATAGATATTTCGAACTCCGATAATCTGTCCCGACTAATTCATCTTAAGAGTTAAATTTTAGTCACCAAAAAGAATTAAGAGGATGTTACTAGAAAGACAGTAGAATATTTTTGTTTTTGATAGGTCAAATATGACAAATTTTTATGAATGCATGCGTACAAAGGCGTTAGTCACGCCTAGAAAAGCAATTCCGAAACAATGTATATTGGGGATTTTAGGGTGAGGGTCCTATTAAATCTCTTACCGGTGAACCACTCAACTCAACCGTTAGATTAAATAAGGCTTACACGATCTCATTAGATTTTAACACACCGAATTAATGTTCTTTCTCTCTTAGCCAATTTCATTATCTCTCCACAGTGAATACGCAAAAATACTGATAAAATATGAATGACACACCATAACTTTTTGATTTATTTTCTTCCTACCTTTCTAATGTAGGTACTCGATAGGCTAGAAAAAAGAAACTGCTAAAACTGTGTTGATATCAAAGCCTCCATTGAAGTCTTTCTCATGACAAGATCTATAACTATAAGAGCCCTAAATAAATATCACTATTCACAAAAAGACAATGAAAAAGTCTGTTGCGAAAGGAGAGAAAATGCAGAGAGGTTATTTTGAGTCAAAAAATAACTACAAACCACATCTTTATGATCAATGAAAAAAAAAGAGGTTAGAGAGAACTTGAAATTCCCCTCGGTGAACAGTAAGGGCTATATGACTATATCAATTATCAATTTTCTTAGATCATGACTCTGGGCATTTTGTGTTTGGTGGTGTTAGGAACCAAAAGTTATCACTAACAAACTATGATAAAACTAGAGTTCTAAACTAAAAGAGAATAAGATAAAACTAACTAAGATAAAATAAAATAACAATTTCATTCATTTCTTTCTAATGGGGTAATACAATGCTTATATAGGTTGATGCATACACATAGTAAGATAAGTGTATCAACCACACAATAATAATACTACCAAACAAACTAATAGAATATGCTTAAAAGATCCATTCTAAAATAAACTAGAACTAGAAGATTCATTATTTAAACATCGATGATCCTATTATTATTCTAACATTCATGATCCTATTAAGTGGTGTGCTTTAATATATAGATGGGGAGTTTGTTAATGTGAGATTTGTAAGTCTTAATGTAACTAAATAACCAACATTAAGTGATAGTATGACACTTAAAACAACTTTATTTACCTTCAAGATTTTCATAAGAATTATAGATATTTTTTCTTTCTTTCAAATGATATAACTTTTTCTCACAAAATGATACGTAGCATAACTCAAGAAATCATCATCAAAAATAGTTAACTAGATCGACAGGTGAAATATCACACTTTAAACTATTGTTTTAGACGTTTTTAGTTATATTGTTTATTGGCTTTGCCAAACATGCATGCCCATGTAGTACTCAAATAAAACAAAGAATTTGGCACATTTGTCTTCGATTGGTTCGTCAATCTTAATTGTATTGGCACATACTCTCTCCGTATCAAAATATAAGCAAAATTTACTTTTTAGGTTCATTCAATTAATGATGTATGTGGTCCATATTATGGACCATATATAACGGACTAAGGTTTGGTAACAAACTTAGATTCGAGTCCCTACCACTCACCTGTATTAAAAGTTTCTGCCCGCCATTAGTGGTGCTTCATTCATTTCGGTTATTACTCAGAAAATATGTCAACTTATGTGTCTTCCGTCACTTTTTTGTGTTTTTATTTTGGGTATGTTTGGCAAAACACATTTTTTTAGTTTATGGTATGTAGCGTATAACTTCTTTAAGAGTTTTAACATTGTTGCATACCCAAGATTGGATTCGAACCCAGGACCTTGTTAAGCGTTCTTGGGTACATTTTTGGGTTTATGGTATGGGGCTTATAACTTATAAGATCATATGCTTTTTCTTTAAGAAACTTATAAGCTCATGTGATTAAAAATGACTTGTTTGGTAACGGTTATTGACACACAAGTTTATACCTTCTATTTATCGGCTTATAGAAGTTATTGATAAGCTAATTCAAGTCGCATATAGTTTAAATCTTATAACTTATCGTTTTTCTCTCGATTTTACCTTTCTAGTCTTAATTGAAAAATTAAATATTCAATAACTATATATTTTTTATGTCATTTGATATTTTAACCTAGTTCAACAACTAATTTTATCAAACATTACAAATTCAATCAATTAACTTATTTGTTAACTGTAAAATAGCTTATCTTTTATCAGTTATAAGCTAACTTATAAGCAATATGTTATAAGCTCTTCCGTTATAAGGTAGTTTATCAGCTATCAACTAGTCTTTACCAAACATAATCATCTATTAGCATTTCCTTGTTCTTTCCTATCATTAAGAAAACAACACAAGTTGAAGTAATAAAATAGATAAATGGTGAACCAATGATAGAAAAAAAAAATATGGAACACTAAAATTGATATTAGTGAAAGGGTATAGAAAATGGAGAAAGAAATACTTCTTCCGGTCATATTTATAAACAAAAAGACTATTCTTTATATTCATCGGATAACTAATGTATCCACTATTTTTTGTCATAGAATAAGTGTGATCTATATCAATACACTTTTTTTACATTTAAGTCAGGAAAAAAAATCTCATAAAATCGAGTTAGGAATTTTTTGTTAAAACATTTTGGTAGAACACCTTGGTCCCTAAGCTAAAATTAGTTGTTTAACTAAATTTTTGTAGGCCCATTTTTTCTAAGTCATTTTTTTTAAAGAAAAAAAAAATATATTGAGGTTTCACTCCAATATTGGAGTCTCAATTTATTGTTGTATGCAAGGTCTAGTTTAACCGACAATACTCTAATAGTGTGTAAATTTTAAGTGGTATTTATATTTCATCTTTGAAACAAGAAAAAAATCTACATCAATTATCCCCTAATTTGACCTAAAATATAGTTTTCCTCGACTCCTTTATCTTCCTTCTTTGAGAAGATTTCACCTCCCATGGAGGCATATGTCATGACTCTCCCTTTGCACTGATCCTCCCTCTTCTTCCTATATCACCACCCTTACTCTATTCTCCCCTAAACCATCTCCATTGCAAAACCAAAATAGGGGAGGACACGTTATTATAAGCGTAACCCTTTGACATAAAAACAAAAAAAAAAAACAATAAAGAGAAAACGCCGAAGTAGTGGGTAAGAGCCCTTGCTGTTGTCTTTTCTTTTGTTGCAGTTGTTTAGGGCTTCAACAGCCTCCGTTAAAACACGACTCACCAATGTATACTTATATTTTTTTGGATTGTGTGCCTTTATCCTTTGTTTTTCAACTATTTGACATCAATTGATCTTTTCTCTCTTCTTTTCCATTTCATCTAAAATGGTTTTTTTGTTAGCTATCAAGACATATGATTTCTTTTATCAATAAGCAATCAATTGCCATTGTTGACTATATTGTTAATGTTGCTTAATGTTATACAATGACTAATGTCACATTGGCAAATTCAATGGTAAATAAAAAATGCGTTTTCATCAAGCAACATGCCTAAAAAATTCTCTTAGCAAGAGAGCTTTTTTATTTTCTTTTTACAAATTCTACAAAAACAATGATAACGGTTTTATCATTTTAAAATGCAGTAAAAGATTAAATCGGAAAAATAAAAAAGGATAAAAAAAAATCAAATATTACCATTAATTAAGTTAAGTGACCACAATAGCAATTTTAACTAAATTGTTCAATATCAATGCATATCTTCCTCTTTTGTCACTTATTTTGAAACGGTTATTTGTTTGATATCCATGCATAGTAGTTTTTATTATTAACCAAACGCCTTGTTAATATTGCTCGATGCTAAGCACTACTAACTTTTAGTTGCAACTGGCAAGTGTGGGGTGAGTTACAAGTACACTAGAAACTCTATAAATTAATAATGTCGGGACCGGAGAAATTTATTAATTTAGAGAGTTATTAATTTATCGATAAATTAATAATTATTAATTTAAAGAGTTTTTAAGTAATTATACTGTACATACCAAACAAAAAGGCAAATTAATCTATGTCTCTTAGAATTACGTTGCAGCAAATCTTGGGACTCAATGTAAATTAATAAATATTGTATTCATATCCATTGGAAATATGACTTTTGACTTTTGAACTGTATAGTAAATGTAAACAAGTGGAATGTTCAATGTATTCTTAAGCAAGTTTGGCATATATAAATTACATGAATGTGTTAAAAGTATTCAAACCATATCTCACTCACGAGATGGCTTCTCATCAAAAGGTGTTGCAAAATCAACTATGTCAGATCAAATACATAAGGAGTTGTGCGAGTACAAGAGAGATAATCCTGCAAGCACACAAAAAGACTTGCAAAGATGGCTTGAGGGAAAATTTCAGTTGAAAGTTAGTCAAGGAACAATATCAAACACACTTAAGCGGTCAAATGACTATCTCTCTGCTGAAATAGAAAAGGGAAGAGCGGAGATCAAAAGACACAAACCAGCAAAATATCCTGACATGGAGAAGGTTGTTTATGAGTGGTTTCTACAACATCAAGAACGTGTGAATATCACAGGAGAATTAATTTTGCAGAAGGCAAGAGATACAATGAAACTCGTGTACCCTTATGATGATTCAGATTTTAACTTCTCTACAGGATGGCTTGGAAAATTCAAGCACCGACATGGCATAAAGTCATTTCATCGTTTTGGCGAGAGTGGGTTTGTTGATGTACAAGACATGGAGCAGAAATTGGTATCGATTCGAGAGAAAATTGATCAGTTCCCTATGAAAGATGTTTTCAATATGGATGAAACTGGGTTGTTTTATAGGCTACAAGCTGATCATTCACTGGCAACAAAACAACTTGAAGGAAGAAAACAAGATAAAGAAAGGCTGACGGTAGTTATTTGTTGCAATGAAGATGGCTCTGAAAAAATCCCTCTATGGATTATTGGGAAATATGCAAAGCCTCGTTGCTTCAAGAATGTCAACATGAATAGCTTGGATTGTCAGTATCGAGCTAACAAAAAAGCATGGATGACTAGTGTGCTTTTTGATGAATATGTTCGTTCATTTAACCAAATGATGTATGGTAGAAGAGTTCTACTTGTGGTGGATAATTGTCCAGCACATCCAAGAAATATTGAAGGGCTAAGAAACGTTGAGTTGTTCTTCTTGCCACCCAACATGACATCAAAGATTCAACCTTGCGATGCTGGGACAATAAGAGCTTTCAAGATGCATTACCGTAGAAGGTTTTACCGCAAAATATTGAAAGGTTATTAGGTGGGACAATCTAATCCAAGGAAGATAAATGTCCTTGATGCTATCAATTTGGCAATCCCAGCTTGGACGATAGATGTTCGAAAAGAAACAATAGTGAATTGCTTCCGACACTGTAAAATTTGTTCAGCTAGTGACGTTGTAGGAAATTTGGATGAATCCACTTTTGATGAAGAAACTCAAGACCTCCAGACTATGATCAATCAATGTGGCTATCGTAATAAGATGGATATCGACAATCTAATGAACTACCCAGGTGAAAATGAAGCATGTTCGGAGGTTCATAGTTTAGAAGATATTGTGTGTACTATCATTGAGAACAATGCAGAGAATGACGACGAAGATGATACGGTGTCTTTGGAGCCTGTTACGCGAAAGGAAGCACTTATGGCGTCGAACACTCTTCACAACTTTATGATACAATACAAAAATACAACACCTCAGCTATTGGATGCAATAAGAAAAGTTAGAGATGAGCTCCAAACAGACTTGAACTTTAAAGGAAAACAAACAACTATTGAATCATATTTCAACAAAGTGTAATATATATTTTTTTCAGTTTCTATGAATTATTAATTTATGATTTTCTTGGGACCGAAAATTATAAAGGGATCTCCCAAAAAATTATTATCTTATTATTTTATCGAATTATTCAATTTTTTACACTGGCCAAAGTCGGGACCGGACAAATTTATTATTTTAGAGAGTTTATTAATTTACCGAGTATTAATTTAAAGAGTTTCTACTGTAGTAATTTTTTATAAAAGTCTATGTAACCAGTGCACTGAAAATTAAAAACTTATAAATTTTAAAAGAATAATTATTTTATTTGGCATGCTTAAAGAGTACCCCGGGACACTCGTTAATAAGACTCATAACCAAATGCTTCTAAAAATTGTGCCTCTCGAGAATAAATAAACACAAACATTTATATATTTTATTAAAGATAAAAAATGGTTATATATTAACAATAGGAAATCTCCCTTATCTAAGGGACTCCTAATAATTACAACATGTCACAAGAACAGTAGCACTTAGCCAATGCCCAAACAAAGCAAGGGGCTTGACCACCACGAATTGAAACCGTAAACAAAGTTAACATTACTAGCATGTAGCCACTGTAGCGAGGTATGCTTTACTTTATCTAAAAATTGAACTATGAAATTTTCCACATTATTAAACAATCTATTATTGCGGTCTTTCCAGATAGTCCAAGCACAAAGAAGCCAAACTAGCTGCAAAAATGAGCGCCTTGCGCGTAAATCTCCAACTGAATGACTGAACTGATAAAAGTGAACTAAAATGTTATCAGTATCCGGTCCCGACACCCCAATCCAGGACCGCACTGTTTTCCATAAAGAGCCATAAAAACCACAAGTCACATCCCGTCAGACAGCTCGTCGCGCCACCTGTAACAACACCATGATCCGACAAATTAGACCAAGTGGCAGTCTATCATGTAATAGTCTCCAAGCGAAAACGGACACTTTCAGAGGAACTTGCTTATGCCAAACAAGGTTCGCCCTTTGATCTACAATAGGTGTAACCTGTGCAGCTAAAAAGTTATAAGCACCACAGACCGTGTATCCTTCGGATGGATCAAGCTCCCACCTCTAGGAATCTGTAACATCAAGCTGCAAAGAAACACTATGAAGTAATATGATACACTCCCGTAACATCTCATCCTCCCAAATCCACATCCGTCTCTGCCACCTCCACGCCTCCCCACCCGAGTGCCGACATAAGCGAAACAGTGCAAGACTTGTCATCCGCTAACTCAAACAAACGACTAAAACTCACTCTCAAAGGGACTCCTCCTAACCACGAATCTAGCCAGAAAAAGGTATCAACACCATCGCCCACCTTCCTCGAGACATTTTCCTAAATGATGTATGGTAGAAGAGTTCTACTTGTGGTGGATAATTGTCCAGCACATCCAAGAAATATTGAAGGGCTAAGAAACATTGAGTTGTTCTTCTTGCCACCCAACATGACATCAAAGATTCAACCTTGCGATGCTGGGATAATAAGAGCTTTCAAGATGCATTACCGTAGAAGGTTTTACCGCAAAATATTGGAAGGTTATTAGGTGGGACAATCTAATCCAAGGAAGATAAATGTCCTTGATGCTATCAATTTGGCAATCCCAGCTTGGACGATAGATGTTCGAAAAGAAACAATATCAAATTGCTTCCGACACTGTAAAATTCGTTCAGCTAGTGACATTGTAGGAAATTTGGATGAATCCACTTTTGATGAAGAAACTCAAGACCTCCAGACTATGATCAATCAATGTGGCTATCGTAATAAGATGGATATCGACAATCTAATGAACTACCCAGGTGAAAATGAAGCATGTTCGGAGGTTCATAGTTTAGAAGATATTGTGCGTACTATCATTGAGAACAATGCAGAGGATGACGACGAAGATGATACGGTGTCTTTGGAGCCTGTTACGCGAAAGGAAGCACTTATGGCGTCGAACACTCTTCACAACTTTATGATACAATACAAAAATACAGCACCTCAGCTATTGGATGCAATAAGAAAAGTTAGAGATGAGCTCCAAACAGACTTGAACTTTAAAGGAAAACAAACAACTATTGAATCATATTTCAACAAAGTGTAATATATTTTTTTTTTCAGTTTCTATGAATTATTAATTTATGATTTTCTTGGGACCGAAAATTATAAAGGGATCTCCCAAAAAATTATTATCTTATTATTTTATCGAATTATTCAATTTTTTACACTGGCCCAAGTCGGGACCGGACAAATTTATTATTTTAGAGAGTTTATTAATTTACCGAGTATTAGTTTAAAGAGTTTTTACTGTATTGTGGAGAATGGGAGTCACGGGAGAAAACATAAGTCAATTCTCCAAGACCACAAGAGTGAGACATCACGTCTACACCTAAATTCTTAAGGCATTAAGTTATGGGGTGATAGAGGATGGTCTATGTGTTGTAACAATTTTCACATAATGTTATTATCTGGTTGTCATTAGACAATATCTACGGTTTTTTCTCTGATTTGGTGTTTCTACGTTATATTCTTGTGTTCATTTATTTTTCCCTAGGTATGTTTTCCTCCCAATAAATGGTATAAATAGCTTTGGTCCGTGAGGTATAAAATTCTTACTATGTTATGTGGATGCAACGTTGTCTGACCTCCCACATCAGAAAAGAGCGTTTATACTATAAAAGGGTTTTTTGGGGAAAGGTTCAGGCTTGCTGCAATGTCAAACTTTTCAAGTATAATGAAGTTTGACATAGAGAAATTTGATATAGGAATCAATTTTGTCTTGTGGAAAATGCAAGGTCAAAAGATCTTTTGAAAGGAAACATTTCCAACATGGATAGTGAGAAGTGGGGGGAACTAGATTTGAGAGCTTTAAGTACAATCTGCATGTATTTGGCTAAGAATATTCTTGCGAATGTTCTTGGTACGTCGTCAACCAAAGAGCTTTGGTAGAAACTTGAAGAGCTATATAAGGCAAAAGGGTGTCTCAAATCAGTTCTTGGTACGTCGTCAACCAAAGAGCTTTGGTAGAAACTTGAAGAGCTATATAAGGCAAAAGGTGTCTCAAATCAGTTGTTGTTGAAGGAACAATTTCATAGCTAACGCATGGATGAAAATACGAAAGTATTTGATCATATAAGTACTCTAAATGGTAATGGTCTCTTAATTAGAAACTACTGGAATGAAGATTTAAGATGAATATAAAGTATTGAGACTAATATAACCCCGTCCATATTCCTATGAGCATATTAACCTGTTTTGATATATAGGAATGAAACTACCATCTTTGAAAAAGTTGCAAGAAAAATTATAGCTGAAAAAAGAAAAGTGAAAAATGAAGATAACACTTGATGAAACTTAGTGTATGCAGCTAGAGGTGGGCCTTATGTGAGAGAGAAAAAACAATGGAATGGTTCTTACATGTTGAAAATGTGGAAATCCCGAGCATGTAAGAAATAGGTGTCTTGATGGAGCATCAGTAGAAAAACAAACTAAAATTCAAATGCTAGAAAAGTTTCCCTCTATATGGAAGATGGTGATATTTTCTAAAAATTAAAAAGTGTGTCCTCGTGGCATTTATGTGCTGCCATGGAATAGGACGACTATTGCTAGAGGGTTAGTACATGTGCATTGATTTAAACTGCTGAAATGTGTGCTATGAGATTATGTCGGTTGTTGAAGAGTTTCATGTCAACAAGGAAGATGCACCATAAGTTTTTAATCTGTTTTTCGTCATTTACGTGTCGAAAAATAGATTGAAAATTTAATGGATTGGTTTAACTTCAAGTGAAGTATATCTTTTATTGTGGGGTATGATAGCTCTTTTGACTATGATTGTCCATGAAAACAATGTAAAAATTCTTTAAGTGATTTAGCTTCAAGTAACTATACTCTTTTTGGTAGAGTATGATAGTTCTTTTAAACTATGATCGCTGGTGACAACAATGGAAAGAAAAGTATTATTTTCAATTAAGGTGGATATTCCGAATATTAAGCACTTAATGTGGTGTCTTTGAAGGAATTCTCTCCCGAACATACAAAAATTGAATAGTAAGAAAATTTGTTGCCACTTAATCTAAAGAGCACTTATATAGATCTAGTGAACACAATCATCTCAGAGTCTAAGTTCGATTCGGGTCGAAGCACTTTAAAACTCAATTAACAATGAGGTCTATAAATTATATTTCAATGATAGTTAAATTGGACTATCTATCTAGGGGACTAAATAATATCTGCAACCATACAGCTAACACTTGAAAAGTGAACTGATCCACTAGGTCGTGTGTATGTCCTTAAATGTACAATTGGTGGTTAATTTAATATGAAGTCCATAAATGGGGACATGAGTAGGACAGATAGTCAAAGATTGTTTTCTCCCTAGAAAGAATCTGTCTTCTTCATTCTCAGTTGGGATTCTTCTATCAACAGCAAGAATGCCAGTGAATGAATGCATATTCTAATTAAGAAAGGCAAACGACAAGCTTAAGACACCAAACCCATACTTTCCCCGCTAATCAAGGTCACATGTTCCTTCTATACTATTGCTTGCTACCATCTCAATTTTGTTCTTCCTGGTCTATCCACTTCTTTTTTATACCAACAAAATTATTGTAAAGCGAAGGACACCCCCAATGCAAGAAAAGAAAAACCACAAACTTTGTTTTTTTTTAAGATTTATGATGAAGTTTATTTTTAACTTCACCAAATGTGAAATTTTGAACTTAAATTCAAGTCAGAACCGGTGAAAACGGAAGATCTAACCATGTATATTAACCATAATTTGATGGGGATGTATTATTCAACTAAATAACCGTTATTTTACAATCTCCGTCCAAAAATAACTAATGTTTTTGTACGAAATATTTGCTTCAAAATAACTAACACTTCCTATTTTTAGTACAATATTAAAAAAAAACTCAATTTTACCCACTAATTATTATTGATCGCTTCAATCTCAATTCAGCATATTCTAATTTGTATTTATGATAAAGATAAATAGATAAGGGCACTTTAGTAAATAATATTATTACCTCTCTCTTTCATTTATGCATATTTAGGGATGGGAATTGGTCAAATCGACCTACCGAAACCTATGATCTAACATACGACATGTCAGGTCAGACCAGACTTTTTTCTTAAATAAATAATGTCTAAGCTTTATTAGAAGTTTTTAGCTTAAAAAATTAGGCTAGAGACTATTCAAAAATATAATTATAGATATTAGTTGTCTAAGTTTTACATTGCCATATGTTTAATGTCCACAACGACAATTAGAAAGGAATGTATGAAGTTCGTCGTAAAGAAAAAACTCCAAACAATCAAAGATTAATTGACTTACGAAAAAATAAATTTTAAAATGTTTTTGCATTTTGATACAATTAACAATTATTTACTCATTAATTTAGTCGGTAGTCAAGTGGATAATTTGTACAAATGTCCTTGCTAGTACAGTCCTTCCAAGAGACACAAAATATTTTCTTTACGATCAATCATATTTAAACACAAAATATTGAAGTCATTTATACTATTGAGATTTTCAAGGAGTCTACGTACTAAGATGAGATTTATTCTCTCATTTGACGTATCAACATTCTCTCTTTAAATATGAGATTGTATGTTTTGATCCAACATCAAGAATCACTTAGAACTAAGAACAACCAAATAAGCTCTATGTGAAGATGGACTCGAGCAGTAGACTCTTCGGAAGTCCCATAAGTGAGATTATAATTTGGTTTAACTTGATGGAAAAGTGAAAGTGAAAGTCATTCTTGATTTCACTCTTGGGATTTTCAAGGAGATTACAACTTGAATGCATTATTACATAGAACTAAGAATATTCGTATAATTGAGTTTGAACACTATATTTTCATCCAAAATGTAAAGTCATTAGATATGAATATTATTATCATTTCTATGTTGCTAGAAAGATAGAAAGAGCTTTTATGTTTGTTGTTTTATTCAGGGAGTTGTTGGCATTTGGATTCTGGAATCGTGTTGACGGTTCATCCATTCGCCATTTTTAAACGCTAAATGTTCTTTACAGGTGTTCATTCGTCATTTTTTTTTTTGTAACTTGATTTTGCGCTCGTACGCGGGGTTCCCTAGGTTGCGCACGTGATGGGTGAATCTTTGTTAGAATATTTTTTGGTTGTTCCACTTGGTCAACATGATGTATTCATGGATCAGGTCTAATGTCCCTCCGGTCTCTGTATCACTTTTTTATTTAATATATTTTTCTTTGGCCTAAAAAAATATTGTTCAATTTTTACTTTTTCATCTAAATATGAGATTTTTAACTCACGCCTAATTTATCATCATACACATACATTGTATAAAAATATATTCAATTCAAGTGTTGATTTGATTTAAAGAGGGAAATTGAAGAAATTAATTAAAAAAAACAAAAGCATATGGATGGTATGATAACTTTTTAAAATATAAAATACAAAGATCAATCAAAGATTTTTTTGAACACATTTTTGAGCGTCAATTAGTGAAGAATCCAAAGTTTTCATTTCAACCCTTGCATTGTTTTTCTTAACAACTACATCTGATCACGATCATAAGTAAAAGAAAACTTTTTAATTAGATTCGATAAATGATTAATACAGACCAAAGACAATAGATATTCAACGAACTAAAAACATTTTTTTTTCTCCTTATAAATGGACTGAGGAGTACCAATTAAGCCACACTTATAGAACGGGACAGCTGTCAAAGTATTAGTCATAAGCATACTATGGCTGAAATTATAATAAGAATAACTTAGCAGGGGCAACATCCCTAAGGCTAAAATAATTCATTGAAGTTTCGAACAAAAAATTCAAAAGCTTTTTGAATTTTTCTGATCGTGTATTTGTGTGAACGTCTAAATTAAACAATTAATCAACTAACTCTCATTATGTATATGATTTTATTTTTATTCTGCTAAGTAGCAAATTTTCTATCAAAAGTTATATCAAATTAACTTTGACTACTTGGAGTTTTAAATCATCTAAATTTGGTTATCACGTGATATACAAGTATATAAGAGAATTTGAGGTTCGGTTGGAGAATGATAATGGAGTGAAATAAATAATTGCATTTTGAGAGGAGCAAAATTTTCTCAAAAATTAACCAAGTTGTTTGGGCTTCAGTGATAAGGAGCTCATTCCAAGGACGTATCTGAGGAATACCAGATTCGATTTTCAGAGGAAACAACGCATGACCAGTGTACATGTCTCTACACATGAGTCGGATTAGTCGTCGGTCATTGGTGGGTTGGAAACTGGTACAAATGAAATGAAAAAAAATCCTCAAATATTTGATAGGAAATAAACGAAATTCATGACCGAAGCTCACGCAATTATATGTTAGACGTCATTTATACATTGCATCTAGGATTCTTCATCATAAATCAAGAGTTGTGGCTAGGGTGATGATGCAAAGTCAAAATATTTTCATGGATGTATAGGAAAAGAAGAAAAAGAAACAATAATATTTCGAGTGTGAAAGTAATATTTATCTCCCATATTTTTGTTGGCCTTTTACTTCACTCTATTACAAGAGAGATGAACAAAAAGATATAAATATATAAAGAAAGTTGATTATAAGTTGAGGAGTCAGGTGATTAGGTTACACATGGATTCACCACCACACAAACACAATAAAGGTTGCACATGGCTACATAAGCTAAATTTTCTTTATCATATGATCCCCGATCCCTATAAATGAATATGACATCACATGTTAATGAGAATGGTGCCAACACAAAATAAATATTATGTGGCAAATTAACTTGCTTGCTACGCCCTAATGATTGAACAGAATAATTGCTTATTGTTGATCCATAATCCACCACACTTTCTCCATATGTACAACAATTATACTCCTATCTTAATGTGTGATGCATCATCCAACCCATAATTTAAAGCTCCAACGTACAACTTTACTAGCTTATGCATTCTACACATTAGTGAAAATTTTTGTAGTACTATATGACACATTTAATTAATCTTGGAAATTTTAATTAATTTTGTGACGTGATTCTTACCTGCCAAGTTTCCCATACTTTTGCTTTGTGGGTGTCATTTGATCTGATTAAGGAAGATGGTGGAAAAGGAATTTAATTGAAGCCACCATAAGTGTAGACACATTCATAAAAAGTTGTCAGAACTTAGAAGAATATTTTATTTCACTGTTGACCGACGCTATGAGGTTTGACTCAAGCAGTAAAGAGGATATGCGACCACTGTTTCCATGACTTTTTCTTATTTGCGTTTTCACCCTAAATAGTGTTTTTATCTTCAATATTATGATCAAAAATTTGATTTTTTTAGATTATGGGTCTCTTGGCAACACAATAAGCTGATTTATAGCTAATAAACTTATATGATAAAATATATGTTACTTCTATTTTTTATTATTTATTTTTTAGATTGATTAAATAAATGATGTATTTGATCCATAATATCGATTAGTTATTTAATGGATATAAAAAATGAATTATCTCATATAATACAAAGCTAAGGTAGCACTGGATAACCTTCATTTTCTCACAAGCTCCTAATTTAAATTTACTATCTTATTGATAAGCTACTTCAAGTAGCTTATAACTTCTTTTTTTCTCTTAATTTTCCTCTTGTCAATCTTAACTGATGAAAATAAATAGTAATTGAATATTTAACTATATCAAACATTGTAAAACGTATAAGCTAAACTTATTATCATTCATCATCCATCTTATAAATTATCTAATGTAAGCTTTCTTTAAATTACTTTTTTTTTGTCTTTACCATCAAACCCGTGTGTCTAATTATAACTTATAAGCAAAAATAGGTCAAAGAAGATTAATATGTTTAGTCAAAAATTTAAAATTGATACATCAACTTTTTTTTACCTATTTTCCTTTATAATAGTAGGAACGAAAACATTTATGTAAAACCAAGTGGATATGCATTTTCTTTTAGTTTCTTGATAACATAATCCACACAATACATGTTTAAAATAGTAAGAATATAGTTCGTGACCCATACTTGCATTTATAAAATTTAAAGGAAATAAAAAATTTACAGCTCCTACCTAAACTCGTAGTATATGTATAATAGACATATGTGGACCCTTCAAAAAAAAAGGAGACATATGTGGAAAATTATGTTTGTTGTGACATGAGATTTAAGCATAGCTGAAGCTGACTGGAAATAACGTTCTGATGATTAGGTGTTCACACTTGGGCGATGAAAGTGTGACAAATGAACGATCACATAAAATTCTACTGAAGTAGAAACAATTGTCACAAGAAAATGGAGTTTATACTTGATAAGATATATCTGAACTTATTAACTTGATGTATATAAAAGTTAGTTAGAGAATCTTCTCTGATTGAGAATATTCTTCTAATGTATCTAAATAATAACGTAATCAAAATAATTTCCAAGCATGGAATGACTAGTGTGTGGCCAGTGGTCAAAGTAAAACACTTATGATTGAAAATATAACATTCGATAAGTATTCTAATTCCTTTAAAGTATTTGTTCACTTGTACCCTTAAGGACGCGTGTTAAGGAACTTATTATATTATCATAAGCCGTTCAATCAACTTCTTAAAAGTTAAATTATCATGTTTTCCAATATAAAATTACTCATTTTGGATTCTTTAACATGTACCCTTAGGGTACAAGTTAACATAACCCTTAATTCATTCAAGAATAGATGCTTAATGGAAATGAAAGAGTATATATTTTTTTTAAATGAAAAAAATTAAAGAGTACAATTAATCTGGAAAATTTCGAGCAACTATATATGACTTTTGCAATTGTGATAGGAGCAAAACGGCAGCAATTTACGTTTGGTAGCAATATCATGAGTGGGTCACAAATATCCCTACTCCCATGTGTATGGATAAAATATAGACTAATCACATATCAATCCTAGTTCATATATCATTTCTCGAGGTATAATATCACAAAGTAATCCTCATGTCTATTTTAAACAAAATAAAATCATATATTTGCCGCAATTTGATTCAACCGAATCACCTAATTAAAATAAATAAATACTACTATAGGAGTGTTGTCTTTTGACAAGGGTCCTACGAGCTCAACACAATACGAATAAAGAAATGAAAAGAAACCTAAGGACCCCAAACATAAGAGATATGTGGAATGAAAAAGATGATTGCAGAGATGGTGAATGGAATTAAGAGAACAAAGAGGCAAAAAGTAGAAAAAGAAACATAGAAATATGTTGGTGTTGAAAAAATAGGAGACAAAAGTAGGGAAAGAAGGAATAATTTGAGCTAACTTAATTGTTACTCAATAAAAAACTTAATCCTCCTTTCAAAAGAAATCTAAATTTCAATTGGAAAATATTATTAGAACAACTAGAAACAAACCATGCTAATATTTATGCATACACATGCATGGTGAAAGAGAATGAAGATGCTTCAAATTCCATCTGGATTCCCACTAGGTCACAGTTGCCACTACTCACGGCTTCAATTATAATAAATAAATAAATAAATCGATACATAGGCTTCCATTATTTTTCTTTAGCAAAAAATATGCAGCTTTGTTTTACAGTTTACATGTCCCTTGAGTTTGCTCTTTTGATTCTATCTTCGTACTTCAAATATTTTTACTGGTTTTTCTTTTGCATTTGTTCGATTTGGTGTTAACCCTCTGATTCAGCTGAAATGGAATTATGATAATCTTGAGTTCGGTCGGAAGGTAAATGAAGTCTTATCCAAAATTGTTTCATTAGAAATCAAACTCAGGTTCTCTCGAATAATTCATGTTTGATGAAGTTCATTAACTATAATCGAACTCATGTTCTTTTGAACAATTTATGTTTGGTTGAGCTCATTAATTATTTGAGTCAAATGTTTGGTTACAATGATATCTTATTCGATAAATGTTTTTTTGCCAATAAATGTCATATGTTAAATTAAATTGTAAATTTTATACTAAAATTAAGAGGGATGCTAGTAACACTCTCTTTTGGACACTCTCTCTAACACTCACTCTTTTATTGAATAAAATCAATGTATGTCCCACCACATTATGTGGGTTCCATTTTCAAAGTGTATACCCACATTGATGTAACCCAATGAGAGCGTGAGTGTTAGAGAGAGTGGTCAAAAGAGAGTGTTGCTAACATTCATCTAAAATTAATATAATACTTTAGTAGAAGCATATAATGAATCTTCCGTGCTCATTACTAGGTAGGGGTGTACGTGGGTCGGTTTAGGTTGGGTTTGACCAAACTCAAAACTTAAACCATATAAGGTACTCTGATTTAGGCGAGGTAAAATAATCACTCGTGATCTGATTGGGTTGGGTAAACCCAATAATCTCTAGGTTGGATTAGATTGAGTAGTAGTTACCTAAATTGTTTTTCTTTTTTAATATTAAATTACTAAGTGATGTGTCCTCATAATTTTCACAAAAATGACTGTACTTTTTTATTTTCTTAAAAAAATGTGTAGTTTATAGAGTGACATAAAATAATAAATGATAATATCAAATAATAAACTTCATCATAAAATATTTGCAACAAACTAAAGTTGCATGACATAAAATTACATCAACATCAACATAACCAAAATGACATAAAATGCGTTAGTTTTGGAAATATGATCAAAACCTTTGTTATTTTCCTTTTTCCTCGTGAAAATTAAAAAAAATGACATTATTCGGTAAGTAGGTTTTTGAGTTTTGGTCTGGTTTTACCTGAAACCCACTTATTTGACTATTATTTTTCCCACTTTATGTCATTCTCACGCGCCATGTGTTTTTCCTCGTTTTACCACTGGTTCGGTTTTTATAATCTGAACTTGATTTGGATTATAAAATCTAAAATCTTCCAAAAACGGATTGCTTCCAGACTAGCTTTGCATCAACGTCAAAATGAGGGTGTATGTACTAGGGGTGGACAAATATGGGTCAACCTGAATTAACCCGACCAACCCGATGAAATTTAACGCATTCGGTTCAGGTTAAAACGGGTAACGGGTTGACTTTACGGGTTATTATGGAAACATTCGGTTCGGTTTGGGTGGATGTTTTGGATCCGTATGAAACCGAACTAACCCGATTCAACCATTATTATTATGATTATTATTATTATTATTATTATTAGTTTTTCTAGTTTTTTTTATACAAGATACTAACTTATTTCTTTTTTATTAGTCTTTCCAACCTGTTTCTTATTAAGCGCAAAATAAAATAGGCAGTTTTTTACCGAGCCCAAACCAATCTCTTACGACCCAAAAACACTATTAAAAGCAATAAAAACAACCCTAATGTTAATTTGTTTCTTTCTCTCTTTGTTGAACAGCCGTTCCTTCTTCTCCTTCTTCACCCATCCTAAACAAATATTTGTATCATTATTGTTCATCACTAAACAACCACACTAGCCTATCATAATATGCTTTTGTGACTGGTTTTGCTATCCTTCAACAAACTCGTGTCTGTTAGTTTTGAGTTGGCTAGATCTATGCATTTTTGTTGTTGTTAATGCTAGATCTATGTCTTTCATTAACAAGCCGATCTTTTTGGTGGTGGTGGTAGGCTGAAATCTTCAATATCTAAGTGCTAGATCAAGATAAAGCTATTTTCTTCACTCATAGATTTTTGCCTTCTTGATTCCATATTTTCTAATTCTTCTAACGATTAAAAACTGAGTTTTTTCATTACTTTGTTGAACATTCTTCTAACGATTTAGACAAAAAAAATGAGAAGAAAATTAAAAAATTGATTTGGACCAAAGATTAAAAAAACAAATTAAACAATGCTTAACCCGTAAAACCGAACCAATAAACCTGGACCCAAATGAACCGAACCCGATAAACCCGAATTAAAAAAATACACTATATTAGGGTCTATATATATAACCCGTCAGTTTGGTGGTTTGGACCCGAATCTGAACCGAACCGAACCGATACCCACCCCTAGTATGTACATTTGGATATATAATCTGAATTTTTATTACGTATTTCGGATTATATATTCTGAACACCCTGCAAATCAAATGGGCGGGAAAAGTTACAGAAGTTTTCAGATTGTATAATCTGAAAACTTTGATTATATATAGTGAACCCATAACATACCTGAAGTTCACCACCCTTGTCACTAAACACGCCCTACACCTATAGAGACACGCCATCTTGAACGAAAATGTGATTTGGAGTAGCAATTTGGTCATCAAGATGTGTTAACATTATCATTTTCGACTGAATGCAAAGGTAATGTGTATATAAACCTTCTCTCATTCAATTTCTAGGCGCTTTCTTTTTTATCATGTCAACAAATATGTACTGGAGTTTTTCGGATTATAACATCCGAATTCTAACAATGTTGTTCAAATTATATAATATGAACATCATCAGTGTAGAAATTGATTGCAATTTCAGATCCTACTTTCACGCTGTTTCAGTAATGGATGTTCCTATTGATGCCTCCATTGAATTGTCTTCTGATATTGAACCTCCTACCGTGTTTTCGATTCTTTCACTGATCCCGGAATGCCAAAGTCGAGGATCCACCCCTCACCCCCACCACAACCGAAACTTGATATTTCCCTAGGTAATGCAAAAGTAGATGATGCTTGTAACATCCCGCTAAATTCTCAATAGATTGAAGAATCAGTTGGACGCGTCAGGGAATAAATATTTATGAAGGATTACTTATAACAGGGAATATTTATCCTGAAGTGTCAGTCTAACACGCACTATCAGTTATCAGTATCATCTTTGGCATGTCTTAGCCAAACTTTTAATGAAAGGGCAAGATTGTAATTTCACCTAAGCATTATATATAGGTCAAACCACACATTAGATTCATTCTTCCTCTCCTTTTCTCTCTCTATAAGACAAAACTCTCCTCCCTTTCTCTTCTTGATCTCGCCATCCCTCTCCATTAATCCACCAAGCCACTCAAATTTGATTTACACAGCAACATGCAGTTCAAAGATCAAGACCCATGTAGCCTCAATTATCTTATGCAAGTTTTAATTTTAAACTTCCCATCTCTTCTCCTTAACCGAACCTCATCACCATTCTCACCATTATTGAGTTTTTAATGAAATTCAAGCTTTAAGAGTTATGCGTGGGTGATTTTAGAATTGTTTGTGTGTTGTGTTGGTTACTAGAACAAATTAATTGGAAGATGGAACAAAGTAGAGTTTTGGGTGTTTGATTGCAACAACAAACTTGGAAATAGGTTGAAGAATAAGCATGAGTTAAGATTGGGGTTTATGAGTTGATAAAAATTTAAGCTATGATGTGAAAGTTGATGTTGGAGTTGTTTACTTGATGTGTTAAAGATTGGATGCTCAGAAGTTTAAATGGAATTAGGTATAAGTTGTTGAAAGTAATTGAGGCGAGTTCCCTAGCTAGTTCCCACCCTTGGGGTGTTGTGTGTTTATGAGAGAAAACAAATAAATATTAAATTTATGATTTAGATTTGTTGCCCTATGTGTTAACACTGATAATGCTCATCATTAATGCTTTACCTACATAGTTTCTAGCAATTAAATGTATTATGGAATTGTATAGTACCTTTGGGTGTTAGGGTATGCCTCATTTGACTTTAAAAAAGTTTCTGAATAATTCTGATGTGTCGTCATGCTCGCCAAAACGAGTAGGACGAGTTAGCTTCTGACTAAGCTCACCATGGCAAGGTGTCGACTTGCTAAGCAAGCCTCTCAGTTTAATTCTGGGCTGATTGACTCCGTAAGCGAACAGATGCTCGCCAAGCGAGATGTATTGTTATGCAAAGTTTTCTAAAATGAAGAGTGCATACCTAGGGACTGTTTGCAATTTCGGAAAGACTATCTTTTAAAAACAATAAACATAAAGCGAATATGACATAGGTTTTTTTGTTGTGAAACACATGAGAGTTTTTAAATTATATGTATGAAGATGCTCGGGTAGGATTCTAACCCTTAGAAACGGGAACCTAATAGAGACTCGACTTAGATAGTCGTGAATAGTTATGTTACTGTTGTAACCAGAGGCATATTATATATATGCATATAACAACAATATGTGAATCCAATTAGCAGAATGCATCAGATATGCATACGATTAGAAGACATATCAGATATATGTTATAAAGACAATTACAACATGTGTATCCCTCTTAGGCTCCATATTATGCTGGATGGAATCTTCTGGGAATTCACACTGTATGTAATCAGATAAGTTGTGTCCCTCGCAGGCTCCAGATTATGCTGGATGGAATTTCCTTGAGAAATCTACACACCGACAAGAGGAGTGCACGAAAAGTAACATGTATCCTAATCCTCTTAAGCAAATTCAGGTTAAAGTCCACATACCACACAAAGAACAAATCCTACGTTGGATGCTTGAATTTATTGAAAAGGTGGTGGATGTAGTTGATGATAGTCATTGTGGTGACGAACAAATCCCACATCATTACTTTATGTAAAAAAATGTAATTTATATGTTTATAATTTTTTGTTATTCTTGGGATTTATATACTAAATGGCTTATTCAATCGGCTGATCCCTTAACTTAATTGATTGTCTCAATTTGGTCCCCTAACTATAATTTGTACCAATTTAGTCCCCTATGTTTTGCTCTGTTACTAGTTTTAGTCCTTCCTGTTAGTTTCTCTTAAAAAAACGTTAACTTATGTACCAATTTGGTCCTCTATGTTTTGCTCCGTAACTAGTTTTAGTCCTTTCTGTTAACTTTTTTTGAGAGAAACTAACAGAAAAGACTAAAACTAGTAACGGAGCAAAACATAGGGACCAAATTTGTACAAATTATAGTTAAGAGACCAACTTGAGACAATCAATTAACTTAAGGGACCGCGTGATTGAATAAGCCTAACTAAATTCATTAAAAATAGTACCCATATCATATTAATTAAAATTGCATTAGTTTTTTTTTCTATATTTATCATTTTGCATTAAATATTAGTTTTCATCACCCTATTAAAAAATAATATCAATTTATTATTATGTAACTTTTAAATTTCAAGTAATTAAAATACATTGAAAATAAATAGCATTGACTGAAAAATTACATTGTGAGTCAATGTTTTTTAAACTTACATTTAAAAAGTGATTTGATACTTTCAATGTAAATATTTCTATATTATCAGTCAATAATAATTCTTAAATTTTTAAAAATATGGAATTCAATCATATTTAATTTTAAATTTTCAAACATTGACTCGGTGCAATTTGTTAATGTAAACTATTTTACGTTGACAATATTAAAATTTATATCTTTTTACAGAATATCTAAACATAATTCACTTAATAGAAAACTTATTTGTAAATCGAAGTTTAATCATCAAAATTATATTTTTTGCGAGTACAAAAAAAAAATAGCTAATTTTTAATATCATTATTTTAGTATAATATAGTAATTTAACTGAAAAGCAAGGGAAGCATCACTGATGTAAAATCCTTATACATTGACCTTTTAGAAGAATATAATATTTTTGTTTTTATTTTTAATTATAATTACGAAATTGAGATTGTATGTCGATATCATAAATTCTTATTGAATTAAATGGTAAAAGTGTTTTATACCGAATGTATATTTCTATTAAAATCTTAATTGATGTGATTGAAATTGTTGTATTGGATTTGGATTAGGTGGAGTGTGGTTGCAACGACGTAGCATCACATACATCTTGACTGTCTCATGAATATTGCATGCAATCCCGATCCATTGGAAGGACCGTTTATGAGAACTTGGTGGTTTATGACGAACCTACAATTTGAGTCTTAAATGAAGGGTATATAACATAGTTTAACTTTCTAAAGTGTGAAAATAATTTGCTCGAAGATGATAATTTTTACCACGTAAAGAAATTATCTAACAAAAACATCACAATTCATCCAAAAACATTGAATTTTTTTATTTAATATTCAAATGGTCATACAAAACATTTCATCCGAGTATTTCTAGATGCAAAATCACTAATGATTGTTCCAACAACAACATGTTGTTTTACATATTTCTCTACATATAATGGTTAGACCTTCCAACCTTTCTTGTGATATTTCTCAAATAGTTTTTCAATAATTTTAACTTCAAGAAACTTCTTTCTGCAGATGCCACAATCTTCGACACAGTTAAGAGAATTCGATAAGCAATTGAAATATTCAGATAACAATATGCGGCTTTGGCAAACTCAAGAATTTCAAATGCAGATATTGACATATTTGGCAAAGATATTTGCAACACTTTCAATTCAGAAAAAAAAATAGATATTTTGCATCAACATCCGACAAACCCTTATGAGAAAACGCAGTCTTATAAGTTGTGCAAGATTTTTTGAATTCATCATTATCCCATGATTTCATAATTCTTTGAACTGCTCAAATTTATTTTTTAATGAAGTTATTATCATATCAACAACCACTAAAAAATAATTGACTCTAATAGATTCTCTTGGTGATTGTATTTCCTCATCATTATCATTATCATACTCATCATCATATTTTCCTTTATAAAGCTACCATGCTTTGTAGTAAATGTCGGCTCTATACCCATATCAAATGAAAAACTTTTTGCAATATTCATGCTATATTCAAAGCATTCATTTGTATATTTTTCAAAGTATAACATCACACCTTCCACTTCATTCATTGTAACTCCAATGCACATTGATTTAGATTGCAGCTTCTTACTCACAACATTAATAACAAATAAATCTCATACCAAATCACCGTGCAAGTAAAACTTGAAAGGTCTCAAGAGAATTAGCCAAACTTTCAGCTTCACTCTTTGTTTTAACATCATCACCACTAGAATTATACAATTCTAACAAAGCTAATTTTATTTGAGGTGTTTGAAACCTAATAGCTTTAACACTTTTGACTCAACTCTCCCACCTGATATTGTGCAAAGATTTCACTGTTAAGTTTGGAACATTATCAACTAAAATCTTTCATCTTTTAATAGAACTTTCAAATAATGTGTATATGCGTTGCACAATTCCAAAAGAAGAAACAACTTTAACACAAGAATGAACCATATTCAAAAGAGTAAGATTAAGATTATGACAAGCATACGTCATATACAAAGCCCTGCGATTTATTTCAAGTTATCTCTTTTGAACCCCCTTGGTGTTTTTCTTTCATATTAGAATCATTTTCATAACCTTGACCCCTCACATCATCAACATCTAAATCAAGAGACTTTCATACATTCAACAAATAATTAAAAAGCCTCGATCCATACATATCATCAACTTTTAAGAACTCCAAAAAAGACACTCTTCTATTTTTATCTTATCACTTGATACATTTACGCATCGTACAATCAAAGTCATTTTTTCTTGATGGCTCACACATGGGGTACAATCAAGGATAACAGAAAAATATTTTTGCCTCCTTAATGATCATTGTTATTAAAGTTCTAACAACATGAGCTAAAAGATAAATCAACTCATTTTGAATTTGAGGACCAAGGTAGTAATGATGATTTTCTTTGCATTGGATACGTCTAACGTGATCTTGCATTATCAAATCAAATTTAGCTATCATTTTAATCAACGCCAAAAAGTTACCATTATTATCGTCATAAATTTTTCTACTAGATCCAAGAAAAGCTAAATTATGTATAGCGAGACATTTAACAACATATATTATTATTAACACTACATGTTCTTTGAGTTTCTCACTTAAATGTCAATCACTCACTCCATCATTTGTTAAAAGACTCATGTAGTTTCTTTTTTGAGAAGTGAACAATTTACAACAAAGCAATATACTTTATGCACGTGTTTAGAATAAACAAACTATTTCTTTCAAAAATTTCTCCATTACTTAACTTGATGGAAAAATAAAAATATGAAAAATGCCTAGAAAGTTTTTCTTTAGGAAACGTGAGAATCAATTTCCTAATAGCCCCTTTTCAATTAAGAAAAATGTTTGTGGTTTTAGCATCAAGAAGAGATGTTTGTGCAATACCAATTGTGTGATGCCCAACATTAACTAAGGAATGTATCCATTCAATTTGGATAACATGCATTTACTCTATTTGATAATTCAAGAATAACTTGAATTTTTGCCATGAGAAAAATTATATAGGATATATCATTGCAAATGGAAAACCAAATACGCTATTCTTTTTTTGTCCTTTCTTTTTCTGAAAGACAAATACACTATGAGAAAATTATAATAACCTCCCCTAAGTTCTATCTAATTGTAACAAAGCCCCCCTCTATTTTTCCAATCATCACCAACATCCCCTGCCGTTACAATCTATTTGTTTGTTGTTAGAGAGAAAACATATTCTTTCCAAATATGCTTTTCATCCTCCTTTCCCAACACACACTCAAACGGAAATCTCTTCATTCTTGTCATACTATACATTTTCTTGGACATTCACTGCATTCATCATTCGTATTATGGTCTTATCTTCCTTACTTTTCATTGTTATCGTCGAAGTTCATGTTTTTCTGCTGACATTCAATCTCTATTCTCGTCAGGTTTTTCCACCTATGTTCTCCTTGTTCATGTCGTCGTTCTTTTCGTCTGCGTCTTTGTTCTTTCCAATCACTTCGTCGTTGTTCTTTCGAAGTATTTCCTCATGGTTTAGTTTGAGTCGAGTAGTGTTGTAATAGAAAGTTGAAGCAACAATAGTTTTATACTTTTGCAAGATTAATAAGTTGCAAGCCAAGAGATATTTGGTTTTCTTAGATGTCGTTTTGCCGTTGTATGGTCTTTTACTTGGTGCAGGTCTTGAGAAACATTTTGGGGTTGGTATGTTCCTTAAGTATTCATATCAAGTAAACTTGTTGGAAATGGTAACATTGATTTATGAGTCTTATATTTTTGGCTTAATTAATGATTTGGTCCCTTAAGTTATATGTTGATTACATTTTGGTCCCATAAGTTATTAATGTTACAACTTGGTCCCTTAAGTTAGTCTATTTTAGCCAATTAAATCCTTGTTGTTAACTTTTGTTAAAAAAAGTTAAAATTCATCATCAAACTCAAGATCTCATCATCTTCATCTTCTCCCTTCATATCCTTGAAAGTGCTGAAAGCTTTGGAATTGAAATTGCTGAAATTCTTGTTGTTGTTCCTCCTTCTTCTGATGTTCGAAAAGCTTAAGAAGCAAGTCCTGCTACCACTCTTTCTTTTCCAGCCACTGAAGTTGCAGAAAATATGGAGAATTTGGGATTAGGAGGGTTTGAATTTGGGGAAAAAAAGTCAATAATGATGTTTAAATTTGATTATTGAGTTTCTTGAGCATGAAGGTCTTGAAAGGAGATGACAAAGTGATGAATTTTCTGGATTTAATGATGAACATGATGAATTTTTGAGTTTGATGATGAATTTTAACGTTTTTAACAAAAGCTAACAACATGAATTTATTTGAGTAACAAAATATAACTTAAAGGATCAAAATGTAACATTAATAACTTATAAGACCAAAATGTAACCAACAAATAATTTAAGGGATCAAATCATTAATTAAGCCTATATTTTTTCATTTGTTGTTGCATGGGCTTGCAAAAGAGGAGAATCTTATTATTTGGTGGCTTGATGATATCAATTTACTATTATATCTAAGGTATATTGCAATTAAGTTAACTCAATTGTCGAACAACGAATCCAAATTCAAAATGTAAGTGAAATAATCTACCAATTTTGAGTGGAGTAACTTAAGTCATTTTTGTGATTTAAAAGAGAAAGCAAACAATGTTAATGAAGAATGAAGACATTAATTTGTCTATTTAATGAAAACTTAGACGAAATTAATGTATATTTTTAAACAAGAGGGATGGTCGTATTATTAAAGAGACCTTAGAGAAGGTCAATGTAATTTTCGCATACGTTGAACACCCGTGTATTTTTTCTATTCATGACACGCCTTATGCGATGAATAGATTATTATTATGTTCTTTCAAGAAACTAAATTAGTCTACCTAAATTGACAACAGATGAAATCGAACCTAAGACCTTGAGCATAAACACACTCTCAAGCCTCAAGTTAATACCACTAGACCAACTCAAATGGTTTTTCAGATTATTATTATGTTACATTGACTTTTAAAAAAAATGTTACTTTGACTCATTTCTTTTAAAAAAAATACTACAAATAACAATTTTACATATATACTTATCAATTAAGTCATGGTTGACAAAATTTATTAGGAAATATACAACAAAATACAGCAAAGCCAAATTTCCCAACCATCAATAACTAAATTAGAAAATTTTAAATAAAATACGTGTGTAATAAAGAAATATAGATTTGGTGAAAAATTCTACTTAGTATTTACGACAAATTAAAATATCACATTAATAAATTATTTTTCTAAGCTTTCATTGGGTCCCACTGTAGCAATGCGTTACTTCATCAACCACTGTGCAAAATACAACGCCATTTCAAACTTCCTTACCTCTTCGATAATCCCCTTCAAACTTACCTAAATTGCTTTTACACCATTTCAAATATTTTCTTTCTTTTTTGTTCAACCAAAAATTATTATTATTCATTGAAAGTAATATATTTTCTTTCTTAAACCAAAAAATTAAAAGAATGAAATTTTATTCCAAACTCACGCCAATCACTCATTGACAGTGGTGACTCATCACTCGTAATATTAATAATTTTTTTTAGCAAATCACTAAAATAAATGCAAAATTACGTATTAATCTCTTAACCTAATTTTAGATAACGTTTTCGTTCTTTATCTTTTTTTCTTTCACAATTTAGTCCTTATGTTATAAAACAACAACATAGTTATCCTTTTTTATGAAAAAAAATTAAAAACTCCAAAAAAAATCATCAAACTCATAGACAAACAGAAAACTTCATCATACAAGTCTAGAAAATCAAATTTCATTGAAAAAATCTCATAAAAAATGATAAGTTGTTGTCATTTTATAACATAAAGGACTAAATCGTGACACAAAAAGATAAATGACGAAAATGCTACCTAAAATTAAGTTAAGGGACTAATTGTGTAATTTTGCCAAAGAGAATTTAAGAGACACTCATAATATTTATACTTTACCAAATATATATTTTATAATATTGTCAAAAAATATTTTAGGATAGAAAATATTTAATATATCATAATTACGATACATATTATCATTAAAAAGGATTTCTTTGACCATTTATTTTAAAAGGATTAACATCTACATATCGTATTTTTTCAAAGAAAGAACAGCTGTATATTATAGTACAACATTCTTTTAAATATATTTATCAAAAATTTTGGACTGTCAAACCATCATCGTTAAACTTTTACTTTATTATATTAACTTTTAAGAATATATGTGAAACAAAGTATGTGTAAAAATTTACATCGAAGGTGGACACAAATTGAGTTATATACATAATCATGTTTTTTTTTTTTTACAAACATACATAATCATGTTGTTGATATATAATTTCTTTGGTCAAATAGCCTATGTTTTTTTTTTGACGATTTTGACCAAATGGTTTAGTGGTCAAACTTACACACAATATCTGAGCAACACATACAAGACCGTTGATGATATTTTTTAATGTAAAAATTATAATTTTATATGAAAAACATTTTAATTTTAGTACATTGTCATCGTAAAATATCGTAGACACTAACAATTTATAATACATAATTCAAAAAAAAAATTAAAAATCAACCATGTTACGTGCGTGATTGCATATGTGTTAGCGTTCACCAAACTTGAGTTTGAAGGAAATTTGAGATAAAGTGATCATGATTTCAAAAAGTTAGGAAAGCAAGCTTTTGCGATAACGTGGTTTGTTGTAGTGAAACGTGAGTTGCCAAAGCACACTAAGAAAACCATGGCAATATAGAAACTTGACATTGAAGTTTTCGATTTCGCGTAAATCAATGTGAAATTAATTTTCAAAACGGTTTTCAATTTTATGATGAATTTACACACATTTTCATTTCCAAAACGAGCTTCTAACGGTTTCCAATCTCACGATGAATCTACACACATTTTCATTTCCAAAACGAACTTCTTACGTTTTCTTATTTTACGAATGAATCTACACGCATTTACATTTTCATAACAACCTTCTAAATTCGCAAATAATCGACGCGCTTTCATTTCCAAAACGATATTCTAATTCACGATGAATCTTCAAAACGGTTTCCATCCTTTCCGTAACAACCTTCCAACTTCACATATAATCGACGCGCTCTCATTTCCAAAAACGATCCTCAAATTCACGATAAATCTACATTTTGTTTTTATTTCCAAAACCGCTTCTAATTTCGCGGTGAATCGCGATGAAATACATTTCTAGAAGAAGTTTCAAACTTAATAAAAATTAAAAATTTATAAATTTAAATCCCAAAAAGAAAAAATACCATATTTTAATTAAGAAATTAATTAAAATATCGCGTGTGGTACACACTCATGAAACCGCGTGGAAAATCACATCACCGCTCATTTCTCATGTGTGTGTCTCTATAAATTCACACTCTTCCCTCTCCCACTCACACTCAAACACTCTCTCTCTAACTTTTTTTTCTCTCTCCCATGTTTCGCATTTCAGTAATCATGGGTCCCACCACATAATCCCTTTTTCTTTTCCTCTATTAAAACCTAACCAAAATCTCTTCACACTCTCTTCATTTTCTTTCCTCTCATTTTCTCTCTGTTTTTTCTCTCTGTTTTCATTTTCAATGGCTGAGAATTTGGATGACGGTGAGTTCTGGCTTCCGCCGCAGTTTCTCTCCGACGACGACGGTGATGACACAACCACCGTGTCAAAACCGAAACCACCTTCGCTTTTCAACAATGGTGAAGATCCTCTGCTTTTTCCTTCTGAGTTTCCTTATGGATTCGCTTGCTCTGATCTCAGTTCACCAATCGATTCTCTTCCTGCTTCAAGTGAAACTGAAAGCGATGACGATGAACAACTCTTCGCTGAGTTAACTCGTTGCTTGTCTCGCTCCTCTCTCCATGTTGATTCCAAACCCTCTGAGAATCATAACAACAATAACTTGGTATGCATTCATTTTTTTTTTTTCATTCTATTATTTATAAACCTTTTTTTTTTCTCTTTCCTTTTAGGGTTTTTGCGTTTTGACGTTTTTATTGTCGTTTTGCAGGGTCGTTCACCACAATCAACCCTATGTGGTGACTGCAAATGCCGCAAAGGTTCATCAAGCCAAGGAAGCCCTAATGGTGTTTGTGAGAATGCTTCTTCGAATTCTACTTTGAATCTGTTGCATGCTGCTGCTGATGAAGTTGAAACTTTGAGATTGAATCAACAAACTGTTGTTCCTCAAAGAAATTCTACTCCCCCTGTTACTAACAATCCTGCTGATTTGAGCTTTTTTGCTCCACAATCACTTTCTCATTATCAATTGCAAATTGCTCAAGTAAGCTTAATTTTTCATAAATTTTACATTTTTAATAATGGGTTTTTGTTTTTTTATTAATTAATTTTTGTTTGGTGATTTTAGTTGCAGAGGATGAGGCAACAACAAATTGCTGAAAGGCTGAACACAATAAGGGGTATGCAGAAGCAAAATGGGGGTGCAAGAAACAACAACAATAACAACGGTGCTGGTTTAGGTTTGTCATCATCTGCATGGCCAACACTACAAAATGCTCAACAACAAATTCAAACTCCTCAACCAAACATGAGAGGTGTTTTCCTTGGAAATGGTTATGGTAGCAGCACTGGCACTGGTGTGTTCTTACCTCGTCCTGTTGAATCAAGAAATCCACCAAAAAAACAATCAGGTGATTACTTTTTTCACCATGATGATGTTAATTTTGTCTTATTTATTTGAAAGCTTGTCTTGTACGTTTTATTGCGTTTTTGGTTCAAATGTTTAATGCATTTAAGAGGGTGGTTGAATATCATTACTATAGAGAATTTATAATGTTACAACACAATGGTTGAATCTAGTTAATGTGTGCTACTATTTTATGCTTTATTACCCGTTTTTCGTTTATGATTTAGGTCTTGTTTAATGTACGTTTTTGGGTAAAAGGACCGGTTGTGATATTTAATGATTTTAATTAGTATACTATAAGCTTGATTTATTATTAGTGTTAATGTTAAACTTTACTAATTTCTTTGTGGTTTTGTGATTGTAGCAACTGCGTATGTTCCAGCTAGAGTGGCGCATGCCCTTAACCTAAAGCTTGAAGACTATATAGTGGGGTGCCAGCCGCAACAACAACAACACTTGCATCGTTTTAATTCCACCTCTAATGCTGAAAATGGTACTAATCAATTATTAATCCTTTTTAATTACATTAATTAAATTGATTGAGAGTGTACTTGTCAGTGTCACACTCTTATAAACTGGATTTTGTTTTTTTAATCAAAAGGGGGTGTATTGAGTAATATTATTAAATCTTTGACTTTTGTGGATATGCAGTAGCTGGTGGTCCACCAAGAAATAGGGGTAATCAAGTCAATTCACAAAAGAAGCGCAGCAACAATACTACCAGCAGGCCTCAGCCAGCAGCGGTGAGCAATGAAATCAAGCTTCCACAGGAGTGGACATACTGATAATGATGACAATGATATGAAATGGGGTCCTTTGATTTGCTTGGTAGCATTTTAGGGGAATGAAATAGTTTTATTTTATAGAAGAAACAATAGAAGATAAGAGAAGGTTTTTTTTGGATGAAGATGTAGGAAAAATAATACTTTTGTTTAGCAAGAGGCTAAAAATAATGTTAGGAGCCTCTTGGATTAAAAAAAAAAACAGTGATTTCAGTATCTCAGCCTGAAATTGCAGTGATATCAGTTACTTTTTGTTCTTTTTGATGGGGGTCATTAGAAAATCTCTCAAGGAAAGACAAAAATGGTGGTGGATGGGTCAATTTTGTTTATTTTTTTTTGTTTGGTTTTATTAGGGTAATAATAATAATAATAATACAATGGGTTTGTGGGAGACAATGAAAAAATTAGGAAGGAGCTTTGACCAGATTTGCAGTGGTATTACAGCTCCTTCTTTGATGCCAACCTGTCCACCTTAGTTACTTACTATGAATAATAATACAAGGAATTTTCATTTTCACATATTGTCTTTACTTTTATGTCCATGCCTCTTTTCAATTTTTAATTTGTTTTACATGTTTGCATTTCAAATTTGAGGATGATAAGACATTCCTTCCCTCTTAATTAGAGATTTTGTGTTGATTAGAGATTTTGTTAAAGATTAATGAAGATGAAAAAGAGGAGAAGAAGATGATGAAAACCTAACGTTTTTTGAATTAAAACTAACGGAAATGACCAAAATGTGTAACAGAGAGAAGTTAATGGACTAAAATAAATCAAATTTTAATTTAGGGACCAAAGCGATACTACCTAAATAGTTAAGAGACCAAAAATACAATTTAGCCAGATTTTATTTATTAGATTATGATTCTCTCCATTGAACATTTTCTCAGTTTTCTTACGTGAAATTTCAACAATCAATCATGATGAAAGAGAAAGTAAGAATTAAATTATAATGAAAAATAATTATTGTATTTTAACAATGAAGATTGAAAATGGAGAAAACTTTTAACGGAGAGGATCCGAATCCTTATTTATCAAGGGCCAAATTTTAGATGGTTCCTTTCTTTTAAAAATTGAAAAATTAAGACCAATAATCATTAAATTAAAATTTCAATGCAACAAGTGTCTAATGTTAATGTAAACAAAATAATCATGGTCCGTAATAAGGGCCTTTTTATAGTGAGCTGTGCAAAGGACTAGTTGCTTTTTCCAGTACAATTAAAGGCAGCTTTTGCTCTGTCCAAGGAGTGATTGCAGGCACTTTGGATATTGATGTGTACTATTAAATTAACCTTTGAACCATTGGGTATAGGGGTTCTCTCTCATCAATGGATAATTTCTGAAAAAACAGAGGGCAAAAAAATAAAATTGAAACGATAAAATAAAGCAAATGAGAATATCATTGATGGGTCATATGGTTTGTTTGAGTGATGGTGTACGTATGAATGAAGATTAACTGACCATTGCTTGGGAGGGAAGCTTCTGTGCCCCTGAATTTGGAATTGAAATGAATGAATTGGGGTACAATATGAGTTTAGTTTGACACGTGTAAGATATTGCTTTTCAAGTGCTTTCAAATCGTTTTCATATGGTGCTTTCTTTCATTAATGGCCAAAAAGTTCCTTATATAGCCTATCTTGGAACTCACAAATGTGGTGGGGGGCTCATGGCTCATGCTTAGTTTTCAAGGATTTCCAAGAAAACGTAGCTATCTAGTAATGCATTGCTCTCCCTAGTTAATTTTACTTCTCTTTATAAATTTTTTTTAAAGAAAAGATGTAATAATTTATCAATTCATTTTTAAAACTATGATATTTTAATTATTTTTAAATATATGTCGCAGTCAATCATTTACATGTATTACGACATAATTTTGATTGTACATATCTTTAATGGAGAATGTTAACCAATGCATCAAGGGTAATGGTTAAATTTCCAAAACAACAAAATTTTTGGGAAAAAATTGTGTAATCTTTATTCAACATGTTATATTTTCAAGACAAAGTTTTTATATGTAGATTTTTTAACCATTGCCCTAAGAGCAATGGTCAGCAAGACTCATATTTAATTATCTATTGTGTCAACTTCGTTGGTATCAAGTGGGACGACACCGAAGTCAACATATAAAGAAGCTACAACATGGACGGAAGCTCCATCAATATTTGTTTGGCTTCACCCTTATGTGGTTTGACATTTCCGAAATTATCGACAAAAATTTGTTGTCTCAAACGCATCAGCATCCACGTTCTCAACTATAACTATGAATAAACAACTAGCTAATGCAAAAACATCAATTGCATAATGAATTAAAAATAACAAAAAATTAGGCAGTACCATGCAATTTTTATGCCACTGCATCGGTAGTTAACTACCAAATTCCATCGGCAGTTAACTGTCGATGCCTCCATACTTCGGCATTTAAGTACCGATACGTGTATGTCAGTCATTTTGCGAGAACTAACAACAAATAGACAAAAATAAACGAATTAAAATAAGCGATATCTGTTTTTTTTTACGTCAAAAGTGTGTTGAAACCTCCTAGAATTGATGCTTCAATGATTTTGAACAAAGATTATGGAAATTTTTTTTTTGATTTGGGGGTATAGATTGAAAAGAGAATATATGTTGATGAAATAGTGAGTAGGGGGAGCAGGTTGCTATAATCAGATATCTGAGAGCGTGTCGGCAGTTAACTGTCGAGGAATTTGATGTTGGCGGCAGTTAACTGCCGAGGAATAGTGACTATGACGGTAGTTAATTGCCGAAGGATATTTGTGTCTTTTTCTGGTGTGTTTTAGCCTTCTTTAAAGTGCGAACAACAATTTTCAATTGAAAGTAGAAGGAAAAAAAAAACCACACTTATACCGAATAAAAGTACCATTTTCAATTATATGAGCACCATACAGACAAAGCTTTGAGAAAAAAACTCAAATTTCACTTGTTGATTTAAATACTCTTGTGCACAACAATTTTGCTATCAAGAATGAATGAATCAAATAGTTTAGTGGTCAGACATACACATTATAAATGAGTAACACATACAAGACCGTTGATGAAATTTTTTAATGTATAAAATATAATTTTAAACGAAAAAACATTTTAATTTTAGGACAGTGTCATCATAAAATGTTGTAGACACTAACAATTTATTATATGTATAATTCAAAAGAAATTATAATTAAAAATCAACCATGCTAAGTGCTTGATTGCATATGCGTTAGCGTTTACCAAACGTGAGTTTGTGGGATAATTAAGATAAAGTGATCGTGATTTCAGAAAGTTAGGAAAGCAAGCTTTTGCGAAAATGTGGTTTGTTGTTGTTAAACGTGAGTTGCCAACGCACACTAAGAAAACCACGACAATATAGAAACTTGACATCAAAGTTTCTGATTTCGCGGTAAATCAATGTAAAATTCATTTTCAAAACGGTTTCCAATTTACGATGAATATACACGCGTTTTCATTTCCATAACAACCTTCCAATTTCGTGGAGAATCATGCGCTTTTTCATTTCCATAAACGATCTTCTAATACACGATGAATCTTCAAAACGTTTTCTAATTTTACGATGAATCTACATGTGTTTTCATTTCCAAAACGAGCTTCTAATTTCGCTGTAAATCAATTCATTTCCATAAACGATCTTCTAATTCACGATGAATCTTCAAAACGGTTTCTAATTTTACAATGAATCTACATGTTTTTTTTAAGAAAAGATGTAATAATTTATCAATTCATTTTTCATATAATGATATTTTATGTTATTTTTAAAATATATGTCGTAGTCAACCACTTTACACATAGTAAGACATAATTTTGATTGTTCATATCTTTAATTATCTATTGTAAAAAAAAATATAAAATTTAATATTTTGAAAATATTTATCAAGACAGATCGATCATTTAACATGTTAACATTTATATTTGAATGTTTTTTTTTACAAAGTTTGTATTTATATATAAGTTAAAAAGTAGCATTAAAGTAAATTATGTGAATAGAACATATTGCAAAAATGTGACGCATATTTTGAAACAGTGTAAGTAATTAGTTTAATTTTTTTTACACATTGATGTGAACCAGAGATTTCATGTGCATAATGGTAAAGATAATTCTATCGAGTCCAGTCGGGAAGAGTTGCAAGGTATGACAAAACAATCACTCTACAAATTTAACATGGTTGCATTTGCACATTTATATCAAAGATGAACTTAACAAGACACCTCTTTGAGTCAATCTTAATGTTCAAGTTTCACCCCTTTTCTTAAATCTAACATTTCTAGGTAATAAAATTATCGAAAGCCCAAACAAATAAAAGGGTTAAACAACCAACTCTCTCTCTCTCTCTCTCTCTATATATATATATATATATATATATATATATATATATATATATATATATCTTCTCTTTGTAAAGGAAATTTGGGTTATTTATATGCAAGCATTATGTTTATGTGGCATCTCTAAAAAAGCTTCACACTCTCTCTTAAAATTTGATGATTGATGATATATCGTCTCTTATTACTTCTCTATCAATAATTGAATTTCAAAACAAGTAATGGATAATAAATTGGTTAGTTACATTTTTATTAATTGATTATTGTCTTATTCATTTGCAAATCCCTTTAACTTCATGCATTGTTGTTGTATCTTCCAAAAAAAAGTTGTTACTTTTAAAAGAGCTTCACACCTTATGTCTTCCAAGTTCCAGCCGAACAATAAGTAATTTGACAAATTTGAATAACCATTAATATGATCTCATTGGCAGATGAAACAGTTTCACTTAAACTTTTCTAAATTATTATAAGTTGTAACCACAAACTTATTACAATTACACCTCATGATTGTTGGATTTCTATCAATGGTCTATATAAGCAATATCCATGCACCATCATTTTTTGTCCATCTTCTCATTTTCATAGTTTTATTCATTTGTGTTTTCTATGCACTAGAGGTTTAGAAAATCATGTCTATTCTCAACAAGTCACCCACTATTTTATCATTTCAAATATAAATTTGTTCTATTTTCAATATTCATTTTTTCTTACTTTTTAAGGATCGAATTTTTTAAAGATGGAAGATATGCAGCCACTAGCCACTGGAGTGTGTTGATTAAGCAAGAAATCAATTTATATAATGTAATTTTTAATTCTACTCAAACCATCGATTGATATGACGAGTTTGGGTTGACTTATATTGTAAAAGTTTAGAAGTTGAAATTCATAATTTATCCTAATTACTTTAATCTACAATATCTTTGATGACATACTTTTTTCCTCTTATTACTTTAATCTACAATCTCTTTGATGATGATCTATAGTCTCTTTTATAATCTTATTTTATTTTCTCTTTTATAGTCTCTTTTTTGAAATCTATAATCTTTTTTTTTTCTCTCACTGATTACTTAATAAATGTTATTGAAATTTATCAAATGCCATAAAGTAAAAAATAAGTTATCATAAAATGGACTTCAAATATTATATTTTTTAAATATGAAAATTACATTGTATTTATTTTGCGAAATGTCCAACTTTGCTAAAAGGGAATCACCTAAATTCCAACTTTTATATTTTTCTTCTAATAAAGTATTTAAGCATGAGTTTAAAAAAACACCATTTCTTATTTTACGGTGCTGTTAATTGAGTGAATTTTATGTTATTGTCACTCTCATAACTCTTTGTATTGTAGTATTTGTTCAAATTAATTGTAAAGGTATATGAATAGTCCTATTTATTTTCTGTTTTAGAACCATTGTATTTGTCATTGTGATATTTGATTAAATTTTCTCATGATATAAAGCTTATTAATTTTCAGCTGCAAAACGATATTCAATACAAGGAATCTTATGAGTTGCACCACCATTCCACACATTAGACCTTGAGTAAACCTTAGGCTTGGATTATGCCTATATGACCCGTCTATATAACATATCCATTGTATTTTAAAAATCAGTCTTCTTCACATTTAATATCTTTTAAAGAGTAGTAACTTACTTATATGTCAAATTCTTGAAACAATAATATAAATTTGATTGTTAGATTGTGATCATGTGAACTCTTAAAATAAACTTCTCACTCACTCCTATTCTATCTAATCATCTCTAATATTAATGTAATTAAGTTTAAGTTAAAATAAACTTATCCTCTTTTATTCTATTATTGTTTATATATGTGGTTTTTTTGACGCGATATATATATATATATATATATATATATATATATATATATATGATTGAATAGTTAAAAAAAAAGCAATCTCATTTTTATAATAACAGTGTCATATTCTCACTATAATAGTGCTATGAAGCAAAAATATAATAGTAAAATAAAAAGAACAACAAAAAACTTGGGAACTTAAACCTCATTTGAAAAAAGAAGAATTTTTTTTGAAGTAAGTGATAAGAAAGTAAACGTAACCGTTGGTTAAAAATTTTGGACCAGTAAAAGTTGAAATAAAAATCCACAAAGTGGAGGTATGCTAGGAAACTTTAAAAGAAACTAATTTATGAGCACAACAATTGTCTTTTAAAAAAATATGAAAGACTTTAAATAAGATATATGAGAGTAGAAGTAAAAAGGTACATCATGTTATATAATTTAGAAGGAACATAATCAAAAGATAAAAAAGACAAAACTGCCAAAGATTAATCATTTGCTAACTAAGCTTATTCCAACCATCCTTATGAGCAATATTGACAACAAGAATTTGAAAAGAGTAAGGGATACCAAGATATAAAAAAACAAATTAACTTAATGCTACACGAATGCAATTCTAGAAAATAAAAGTTCTATGAGTGCCTTCACCAATGCGATTCTAGAAAATAAAAGTTCTATGAGTGTCTTATCACGATAAACTATGATGTGTTTAAACTTATAAAATATTATAGCATTCACCAAAAACTATATTATCTGTACTTAAAATATTTACACAAATCTACCGTATAACTCAATACAAATTCTTATATTTTTAAACAAAATTTTGATATAATATTAAACATAATCATATCATTATACTTTAAAATATTATCAATCATTGAACTTTATTTGTTTATAATGATCAAAAAAAATTATTTTCTCATTTGTAAAATTAAAATATTATAAATACCTAGTGATAATTAAAAGAAGAAAAAAAACATACCATATTTATACCGAATAAAAGTACCATATTCAATTATATGAGCACCATCGAGGCAAAGCTCTGAAAAATAAAACTCAAATTTCACTCGTAGATTTAAATACTCTTGTGCACAACAATTTTGTTACCACAAATGAACAGGTTGCAAAATCGAATGATACCTTTCCCGATGCATAAACTTTGTATTTCTTATATTTTTTATGCCATTGTGTGTGGTTCTATAGAAAATAAATCATCATAATAATACATGTATAAACACCAAATTCCTAACATGAAACTAAAGAATGAAAAGCTATCTTCTTTAATTAGAAAACGTGAATATGTGTGAAGAGTATAGTGAAATGTGAAAGTGTTATAAATTAATATTACAAAATTCTCGAACTAAATTGGGACGAGATAGATAATCTGATATGTAATATGAATCTGATCTCTGTTTCAATTATTTCATGTTTTGTCCTTCATTTTTGTCCATGCTTATATTTTGACCGGATCCAACTCGAAATATTTTATTCAGTTCAGGTTTTGTACACCCCTAAATAGAGTTGTCAAATGGGATGGGCTGATCCAGCCCGGGAGGCCGGACTCCATAAATGGGCCACATATTAATGAGCCCGTGACAATCTAGGCCATCGGCTAAAGTGACCCAACCCATTATATATATATATATATATATATATATATATATATATATATGTTATTATTCAATCTTTTTTATGCCATTTTGATATATTAGTTTCTAACGGTTGTCTATTTGCTAAGATATGGTTGGATATACATAGAAGTGTAAATAATTTTTACATTAACATTGAATATTAATTAGACTTTAGATTTATGTCTTCAATTGAATTATTAATAACATATAGACTTTAAGATTTTAATTTTTTTTAACTAAATATATCCATTTTTATTAAACTTACATATTTAAAAAAGGTGGATTCTAGGGTGAAAGATTAATTAAGTCCCTCACCGATGGACCATAAAAGTTAAACCGTTAGATTAAATTAATGATATAGATCTGTTGAAAATAAAAATGAAAGCATCTATAATTTTCACAGCGTATCATATTCCTACCATCTATACCTCTCCAATGGTGATTCAATTCAATTAAGTGGAGGAATTTTAAAATTTCCAATTCTAAAGTCTCCAATGGCTATTGTTGAATGAATGTTGAGTTGTATGGTCAAATTCAACTCCTACCCACATAACTCCTCATATATTCACCAACATCGTTAATACATGTCTTTTTTGAGTGGTGAACATCATAATTCATAATACATGTTTAACTGCTTTTGTTACGGCAAGAGCATCTACTATCTAGAAGTAACTTCTAATATCTTCAACAATTAAATTTTTTCTCGTCAAATTTACAAGAGCTCTCAAGAAATTGCCCTATAAAAGTACCTTGCAAAAAATGTAAAAAGTTTAATTTTCCAATTGAACCGATACATAGGTAGAGGAAGAGGCAAGGTCGTGATACAGTGTGGAAATTTCAGATGCTCTTATTTTTGTTTTTAGCATATAATAAAATTTAACGATGTTATTTTCATGGTCCACTGGTGAGGGACTTATTAATCCCTCACCCTAGAATTCACCTTAAAAAAAAATATTAATAATTTTTAATTAATTGTTAATTTTAAAAAAATCCAATTTTAACAAAAAAACACAATTAGAAATGTTGATATTGGCCCGATCCAAAGTCCGATGGGCTAGCTCCTTTCATTTTTATATGGGCTAAATGACTAGGCAAAGAAAATATGGGGAAATTGCTCTTTTGACGACAGAAATTGTTCACTTCCAACTGAACTTTCAAAAATACCCCCCACGTGACTTAAATCACGCAGATGTTATACCCAACTTAACTTAAGTCACGCTGAAATACAACCTATGTGACTTAAATCACGTTGAAATCCAACGTGAGTTAAGTCACGTTGCGTATCCTTTTATGGATTATACAACAACTCATTTCCTGTGTATCCTTTTATGGATTAGACAACAACTCATTTCCTTATTTCACATTTAAAATCTCTAAAACTCTCCCAAATCAACCAAATCCTTAATTTCTTCATGTTCAAATCAAGCAACACTCCAATAACAAGTAAATTTTCACAATCAAACACCATTAACATTTTATGTTTTCATATTAGATTTTTTCCCTCTTAAATTAGAAATTGTTTAGTTTAAGGGTCTGCTTAAATTTTGATATTTTTAGCAAGAAATGATGCAATGTTTACATGGTAAATGAATTATGTTGCTTAATTGTTTAGATATTTACAAGTTTTTGTTGTAGTTTTGAGTTTTAGGGTTTATGTATAATTTGCACCTCAAGTGTTTGATGAAATGTTTGAATGAGTTTTTATTGATTGTTTAATTTCTTATGGTGTAGATATGAAACAACGGACAATTTGTTTAGCGCTCAAGTACACTTCAATGCTTCACCTCTAAAATGTTGTTTTGTGCTTGATCATGCTCCTCTATCAATTGAAACTTGGCAATTTGCAGTACAATTAGATTAAGCTCAAAAGAATGAATTGGAATGCATTCATGTTCGTCGCTACTCATCTTATATGAGGGAATTCCATGTGAAAACATATAAAGTTGATTTGGTAGAATACAGGTGTTGCGTTCTCTTCATTTTTTTGAGTTTTCAAACTGACTTGGAAATTATTACACCAAGTATAAGACACTTCAATGCCAACATTTTTGACAAAATTTCAATAATTTAACTTAAACCCAACATCATGATAATACCACATATTTAGGGAGAATGTAATGGAACGTAGATGAAATTAAAATAAATAAAATTGTGTATTTTTTGAATTAATTCGTGTACTTATTCAACTTTATTCAAATTTATTCAACTTTATTTAATAAGAAAATTTATTCAAATTTATTCAATATCAAAATGTACCTAAAAACATAAAAAAAAACAAGACATTATATTTAATCATCTCCCTCGTCACTTAAGTCAATTGGGTTGTCCTCGATAGTTCCCGGTGCACCTGATTTTCGTTGTGAACCAAAATAACACGTCTTTCCGCTCCATCTCATCTTGTTGAAATTGTACACAAACACATTCACCTTGTTTTTTTGTTCGGATCCTTCACATTCGATATGATGTCATGTCACAATGGTTTTTACTTTCTTCTTCTCACAATCCTTTTTTAATTAAGTATCACTCTGTTTCTGAGACACATATCTACACAATGCAAACATCAATGATCAAACCTACTCTAATTCTAAAAATTCTGCCACAATTTTACAATTCCTAACAATTTCAAACATCTAAGAATTTCTAGCAATTTCTAACAATATCTACAATTCAATCAATTATACTCTAATCAACAATTTCTAATCTAATCAACATCTAACAATTCAATCAATCAAATCATAAAAATTTAACATCATAAAATCAAAATCATAAAAACCTAAATATGTGATAATTTATCCAAAAAATCTATTAACCCAATAAAAAAAAGCCAATGTAATAGGATAAGAAACACTTACTTGATTTTGGGATTGTAATTGGCGTTAAATGACTTAAGCTTGGAGAAAATCGCAACATTGAAGATCAAAACCGCAACAATGGAGTTTTGGAAATTCCTATGGTACTGTTCTGTTTTTGTAAATGAACCCAACATGAGTTGACTCAAGTTGATTTAAGTCATGTACCGAGCGTGACTTAAATCACGCTGGTAATACACCTACGTGAGTTATGTCAAATAGGGGTATTTTGGGAAGTTTGATTGGAAGTGAGCAAACCTTGATGGAAAAAGAGCAATTTTCAAAATCCGGTTGTAATTTGGTTAGCATTTGTGAGGTCCGACTCGCTGAAAAATATGAGCTAATGTGTCGGCCTATCAACCGATTTATTTTTGACAACTATACCCCTAGACAAATCATTCAATGACTTGTTAGTTTATCATTTGATATATTATATCATACTCCCTCCGTCCTATATTAAATGACACAATTGACCTTGTCACACATAACAATGCACAATTTTGATCTTAAATATCTTTACTAATCTATTAGAAAAAAATATAAAAATATGATATTTTGAAAATATTCATCGAGACGAATTAAATGACATCTTATATGATATTATTTATCTTTGTATATTAGTAGAAAAATATGGTCAAAGTATGTTAGGTCAACATTGTATATTTTCAAACAGATCATATATTACATGACGGAGGATATAAAAAATAACTCAAAATTCAACAAGTTCTTCTAGAAATTTTTAATATTGGAGATTGTATCTTCAAATATACAAATAAGAGAATTAAGAAGCAACCAACAATAACCATGTGAGACTATTTTAGCTCCATATATATCAAATGTCTAAATCCACTTTTATCTCTTACCAAGTTTGATTGGCACCTATCCAATAAGTAGGAATAAATCAGACTTCTTGACAAGTCATACAACCTAGTATACACCAGGTTCAAGCCAAAAAAAAAAAAAAAAATTGAAGTAGAGAAGGTCTCAAGGTCGTACTCTTTCAGAAGTAAACTTGACCATCTTTTAAAGATTTGAAATAAGTCAAAATCAAAATATATTTTCAAAACAACCAACCCAACTAGAATAATCAAACAAATAAGCTCAAATGTAACCCAAAAAAAAAAACAAATAAGCTCAAATGATTAATGAAAGACATCAAATAATAAATCATTCGAAAGAACATCAAACACAGACTATACTTATTCCACGGTCGAACTCGAACTCCTGATTAACACAATCATTTCTCCTAGCTAGGCACCAAAGTGTTAAAGAAAGAAATGAAAATCAGATGAAAGGGACTCTTTACCAGCCATTTGTAATGGGGTGTTGTGTTTCCATTACTGAAAAATGCATGGCCAACCCAACTCTACACATTGGTAAGATAAGGAACTAAGGAAGGAGGTGATGTGGTCAATGGTCATCGTTGATGGTGACATTATTTGTGCAAAGACACAGCAACAAACTACACAGCACAGCACATTGTGTGCTTTACTACTTGCTACCTTTATTTGTGTCCTTCCGTTTTCTTTTCTCTTTCTTTATTTTCCTTTTTTGGGTGCACTCTCTACGTTTTTAGACTTCATTGGAATGCCCGTTTTATCGTTAGGATTTGGAAAATCTTTCATTGAAAAAGGAGTACGTCGATTTGGTTGTTAAAGTTGGTTCCAACTTCCAACGTTTAACCGTATTTATGTTTCTTTGGCTCATTTTATCTTTGTTTTTAGAAGACGATTCATATTTTCTTGTTAAAAAATATATATTAATTCATTCAAATCAATATAGTATATCAAATTATCACAAACTCAATGTCAATGTTGTGTAACAAAAAAAAACTCAATGTCAATGTTGTACCCAAAAAAAATCAATGTCAATGAAATTTTTAAACATTAACAAACTCAAATATATCAAGGATTATCCATTATCTAGGTAGTTATATACTGTTAATTTTATACGAATTCATGGTCCACTACGAGAGTTTCTTGTTAGCTTATGTTGATGGAAGCATGAATTTATGAGGTTGGATGAGCTTTTTAAATTGTGATTCTCTTTACTTTAAACGATTGACGTTGATAAAGTAGTTGTGTCTCTCAGCTATGGACTCCCAAACTTCTTCGGTTGAGCATTAGGTACACTAAGAAATACATTGAAAAAATAAAGATAAAAACTGAAAGATAAAGAGATAAAAATGAAAAATAATTTGTTTGATTGATTGAATGTGTCAATTATAATGCATGAACTAGTATTTGTAACAAAACTCATGCTTATTAACCAAACAATGTGACCTACAATGATGAACACATGCTTGGCTAACTCCCTCACTCATGAGATTGTGGGACCCAACGTTCAACTTTAGTCTCTCCTTCTTAATGCGGTCGTCTCTTGGCTGAGACCTCATGCGCAACTCTATGAAGATTGTGTCTCTTCCCTTTTTTTTTCTTTCTCAAATTGATTAGCTGTCCTATACATACAAAGAACATGAGTTTCATGCGTCGTTGTCTAATTCGACTATATTTTGATTTAGTCATGAGGCTCAAGCATGACTTACCATTAGTTTTTTTAGTTGAATTTTTAATTTTATTTCTTCATTTATTTTGAATGTGATTTTCATTGATACGTTAGTTGTTGCCTTTTGCCCAGTTTTCAGTCTTTTTTGTTGGGCTGCTAGCCTTTTTTTTTTATATCACAAAAAAAGTATAATCATTGTGAACGGACATTATGCATTTTCTTTTGGGTGAAAAACAGCGTCTATTTAATGTGTTGCATATCACAATCTAATCATGTATGAAAAGGTTTGGAAATTGGAACAAGCATAATAGAAGAAGTTAAATCACATGTCTGTACTCTCTAATGTGGATTGTGAAGCTGGATTCAATGGATTTGTTTTATACTGTGTGTTTTTTGTACTATGTTGAAGCCTTGTGGTATATTATCATATATATAAAAGAAAAATGTTTAATGTTGTCGGATTTAAGATTTTCTATATAAATATTATAGTAATCATTTTGAAATTCTACAAAAAAAAAATCATTGTGAAACATTTGTATTAATGATTTTAAAATATTATTTTCTCTCATAATGTGTTTTTATTTTTAAATATTTACATAAATATTATTATAATTATATAATATAAAAAAGTCTGTAGACTTATTATAGTCTATATTATCATATTTCAATTTCTATATATTTTTTGAGGGAATTTCAATTTCTATATTGCATCTTCCTTTTCAAAGACATGAACCTCTATTGAAACACCTTTATCACTTTAATCTTAATTTTGCTTTCAATGAACCTTGACAACACTTGTCTATGAGTACATGTGAAGTGAATATATATATATATATATATATATATATATATATATATATATATTTGCTTCATGAAAAAAGACCTTAGGATATGAAAAACTTCGTGATATTTCAATTTCAAAGTTGTTAATTTTGGTCTGACCAAGTTCTACAACCGACAAAGTACTCACAATCACATGATGGAGGAGGTCACATGAAACATAGATTTTAATCTGAAAGTTTAACTTATGGCATGATCCTTCAATGACTATTTGACCAAGCATAAGCATTACCCTACCTTGTTGGAATATCTTACAAGACTACAAGTATCGACTATCAATTGAAAACGATCAAACAACCACTGATGATGAGGTATGCTCCCTTTCTTCTCATCATGTGATAGGATAGGAAGTCGTTAAAATCTTCCAATACATACCAAAGAAGTGATGGTTGAGAATCCGAAGACAGTAAATCATTCTACTACGGAACCTTTTTCTGACGACAATGAAGTATATGTTTCGTACGACTTCTAGAAGATTAAAATCAATTTTTATCAACACAACACTAAATATAAACAAAATATCATAGAAACGCGTCATCCTTCATGATTGAGATTACATCATCCTTAACAATATCATTAATAAAACTCATTGAATAATCAAATTATGATTAAGAAAAAGCTTGTTAGCTCTCGGTTTGAGGAGGGGGCGGCGTGGAGGTGGAGAAGACGGTTGTGAGTTTGGGAGGAGGAAATGTGATGGGAGCGTGTCATATTACTACGTAGTGTTTTTTTTTGTAGTTTAATGTTACAAATTGCTAGAGGTGGATCCTTGTGCATGTTACATGATTCATGGAGCTTACTAGCTTCTGACTTCTCAGGACACTCCTCAGGTTAATCAGGCGGCATATTTGATTTGGCATAAACAAGTTCCTTTGAAAATGTCTATTTTTGCTTGGAGGTTGTTGCAGAATCAGTTACCTACGTGGTTAAATCTCCTGGATCGTGGCATTATTTCAGATGTTGATGCGGGCTGTCCGACGAGGTGTGATCACTTGGAGACATAACAACATTTAGTCTTAACTTGCGGTTTTTACGGCTTGTTATGGCATGCGGTGCGGTTTTAGCTTGGTGTGTCGGGATCATACCCTCACAGTATATCAGATCACTTGTATCAGTTTACTCATTCAGTGAGTGATCTGCGTGCAAGACGATCGCTTTTTGCAGCTAGTTTTGCTACTCTGTGCTTGGACTATATGTAATGATCATAATAATAGACTGTTTAATAATGTTGAAAATTCCGTAGCTTAGTTGTGAGATAAAGTAAAACACTATTCGTTATGGTGGCTTAAAGCTAGTAACAGTAACTTTGTTTTCGGTGTTACTTCATGGTGGTCAGGCTCTTTGTTATGTTTAGACATTGACTAATTGCTTTGTAACTTTGACAGGTTGTAATTATTAGAGATTTTCTAGACACACCTTGTGCTTGGGAGATGTCCTAAACTTATAATATATAACATTTTTTATTGTTCAAAAAAATAAATTAAGAAAACGCTTTTGTATAGTTTTCTAATGATAAACTTACAAAAATAATTTAATATATACAATCATACTTAAATTCTAAGAAACTAAGTAAGCTGTTTTTTTTTTTTTTTAAGATAGAAGCTAAGTAAGTAGAGGGGGATCCACCGTATGGCCGAGTGTGGCTATCGCACGCTAGATAATTACTTTTATTTTTTATATACTAGACATAAATAATGAATTATATACAATATAGTGTAAACAAAAAAAGAATTATATATAATATATGTTGTATGTTTTTCATGTATTCTTACTTGGCCTAGTGGTGGAAGTGTTTTAATTATCGGCATGTCCTGGATTCAACTTTATACTCTATGCTAGGAATCAAACACATTGGTAAAAACGACCCGTCTAAGCCATTTTTGTTTTTGTGCTTAATGTGTCACAAACTTTGTTAATATATAGTTTTTTTGCTATTTTAGCCACATTTAAATCGAAAGTCTAGGTCCGTCCCTGTAGGTAAGTTAATTTCAAGTTTTATTACTACTGTAGCAAGTAAAATAAAAGCTTTTAGCTAATTAATTAACTTTGTTTAATTAAATAAATCAAAATGAAATAACAACTTTGTTTTTCACAAGTGAAGCTCAAAACAAACAAGGATAAGGAAACACAATTTAAGTACAGATAAAGATGACACTGGTGTAGCTTTGAATTCGTCAAGTATTTCCTCCTAACTAAAATGGTACAGAGTGATGAACATTGAAACATTGAACACACTAATTTGTTTGGTTTGGATGCTGACATGAGCCTGATTCTTTGGTATCATTCTGGTATAGAAAACAGTGTTTGAACAGTGAAAATCTGCATGTGGGTGCAGTCACTATGTAATTAGCCTGAATTTGAGCATAGGATTCCAATCACAGAGAGGCACTCCCTCATTTTTCTAGGGATGATGCTACTTTCTAGCCTAGTTACGGGGCACGCGGCATTCCAAATCTTTGTTCCTTTTAATAAAAATTCTTTGATGAGTTGAAGGTGACATTATGAGAAAGATTAATCATTTTTCATTATGGGAAAGATTCAAGGATTAGATTAAGTGAAGAACATATTTTTAACATGTTCTCTCAATACTAGATTTTTCTTCACACTATCTTTCAACAATTTTAAAAATTCTGAAAATTAATTTTCAGAAATTAAAAAAATCGAAAAAAAAAATCAGATAAGTTTTTTCTTTTAAATTCTGTAATTCATTTATTGAATGTTAGAAAAAAATTTGAAAAATCGAAAATTTATTTATTTATTTTTCAATAAAAAAATTCTTGAAACTAAGATAAGTTTTTATTTTTCTAAAAAGAATATATTTTTTTAATTTCGTAATAAAATAAGATATTCTGAAAAATAAAATAAAAATCCTAAAAAAATTATTTTGAAATTAAGGTTTTTTATTTTTCTAAGAAAATAAAATTCTGGAAAATAAGTTTTTTATTTTCAAAAAATATTATCTAATTTTTTGATTTTATACTAAAAAAATAAAAAAGTTTTATTTTGAAAAAAAGTTTTTAGAATGTTTGAAGAAAAAACTTAACTATTTTTTAATTTGGAATTGTGGTAAAAGTGTGTACAAAGATCTGGTGTGGAGAGAGTATGATAAAATTATTCTATTGATTTGATCTTATTTTCTTTTTCGTATCTTTTTTCCTTTGTGATAAAGAGTATAACTCGTGGTCTAGGTATATATTTTCCTTTTGCCTTTCTCTATACTCTCTTTTCCACCAGCAATCCCCGGTATCCGGTTCTTGTTCTTGTTCAATTTGCATTTCTTGTTCCGCTTGTTCTTCTTGTCGAATTTGCCACTCGTAATTCTCTCGTTCTAGTAGTTGTTCAACTGCAAATTCAAGTCCCAACTTTCCCATGGTGGGAAAGAATTGACCTTTTCCATATGAAATGTCACCTTAGTTGAATTCGATAGATATTTTTTTTAGGAATGAATTCGATAGATATATTAGGAAGAAAAAAAACTTAAGATTCAAAAAGTGCTTACAAAGGATTTGTGAAAAAACTAAAAAGAATGAGTCAGACTAACAACATAACAAGAGTTTTAAGGAAGGCTTAAAAATGGTTTTGCTGACGAGTGTTTAACGTGTTTCAAAGATGATGTTTAAAAATAGTTTTATTAAGCGGTGTCTTAGCTCCTACGACACTAGTTAAGTAATTTTTAAATAATTTTTTTGAAATAAATGCATCATTTTGTTGATTCAACTTTTTTTGTGTGGATATAACTCAAGAGAATATACTATAATAAATTAATGAGTCCATTAACAGGTGAGCACTAGTTAACAAAGTAAAAAATTCAAAAGTTAATATTGAAAATAAGTCAAATAACAATATTTGAAAGTATAAAAAGTTGAAATCAATTTTCAAGACAAAATATTAAATTTGATTTCTTATCAAAAACACTAAGACATTATTTAGTCACCACAAAAAAAAACACTCTTTACTACTTTTCTAAATTAAATAAGATCTTGTAAACGAGTGCCTCCAGAACACTCTTTAAACATTCTAAACTAAGAAATTATTTTAAAAAAAGTCATATAGTTCAATTTACAATGCATTAAATACACATGTTTTTGTAAAAAAGTTATTATTCATGACCCTTAAAGAGTGTTTGGGGGCACTCGTTAACATTTCCCATTAAATAGAGGCCTTAAATAAAGACATTCTTAATGTTGACTTGGATAATACATACCACCTATGTCCTAAATTGCATGTCATTCTAGCAAGATATGTTTAGTGATGGTAATTGGACCTATACCTGATGGATACCTGCAAATTTTTTTATATTATGGACAAGGTAAAACTCTCTTTTCATGGGTATAAGAGCATCTACAATGATAGTTTCTTAACAGGGACTCTTTAAATGGACCCCATATTACACATCATTTATTTATAATATTTTAATAAAAGTATCTATTAAAGACTCGATGACTCAAATGAGAGTGCACTAATGAGAACTCTAATGAAAAATACTTAAATAAGCCCCACTAACTTACATCATTAAACAAAAAAAATTAATTATTAAAATATTGCTCATTTTTACAAGTGGGATCAAATAGTACACATATTATTACTTTTTCAAACGTGGGATCCGTTAGTTACTTAGGAGAGAGAATTCTTATATAGTTGCCCGTTTCTTAACGGGGACTCATTTTTTCTTCCTCCAATAGAGGGTCCTTAACCGGGAATAGTCCTTGTTAAGTAAGGACCCCATATTGGAGATGCTCTAAGCTTGAGATCGAGGAAATACATGTTAATAATTTCTCTTTTTACCTAAATACAAAATTTCCTGAGGTTGTTTATGCATATCAAAGAAGTTAATAAACTTTGGTATTTTTTAAGAACTAATTTGTCTTTTACAAATGTATCCTTTAATTATTTATTATTTTATTTCATCTTTTTTTCTGTGTTGTAAGGTGTATTGGAGCACTGGAGTGATATTTATGTTGATTGTATTACGAACTTTGTTCCTAAACCATGTACACCTTGTGCTTGGTTTAACGTTACTTAATAAAATTTCTATAACTTGTTTGAAAGAAAAAAATTAGGCATAATTTTGATAAAATAATAATTATAGATTTTTTAAAACTTGATATCCGATTCAATGATCAATTAATCTGAATTGATTAATCCCTCCGCCCACTTGTTGATGACTAATTTAAGGACATAAATTGACATCATGAGAGTATTAGAACTTGATCAAAGAACACGCTCAAAATCCCAAATCTACACATCATGTTTTTTTTTTTTCAAATAAAATCTACACATCATGCCGACAATGTGAGTTAACAATAATTAATATTCCTTAATGTTAATTCGTGTCTATTAACATTTTCTTTTTCTAGTTTAATCTCTTCAAGAAAAATGTTAAATCTCGCGAAGAAAACAATGCGAATTCTTCACGAAGGAGCTGTAAACACATTTTCTGTTTCTCTCTCCAATGGAATTATACCATATGCAAATAAACCAAACCTTCATCAAATTGAAGAATTGCAGCACAATTCATCTCCTCATTCAGCAACTTCATTCAATTAACCCCGACTCGTGCTTTGCCGCTAGTCAACGTCGTGTTCGTTCCCAGGATTCATCCATATACTTCTTAATTTCATTGTATGTCCTGAGATAGATCAAATTTCTAGGATAACATGAAAAATCAATCTCACCGAGTTAACATCTAACTCGATCGGTTCTTTCAAATCATATTGAAAAAATATGAAAAACATGGTTTTCACATCGTCATTGTTTTAAAGTTTCATCTGAGTGAGCTGAACACATCCATATGACCATATTGACGGACGATTATACTCAACAAACTCCACCATTCTTGTATTATCGTAGTCGAGAGGACCGTTGATTTGATGATTATTCAAATCAGAAAGTATAACATCAACACCGACCCTAAACAGGTCAAATTTCCCCTTGTTGTAAATTACATATAGGTTAGAGTTCAATTCAACTGGACACATGTTAACTGTTTTGTGGTGTGGAAAGAAAATGAACCAATCACATCTATAGATTTTTTTGTGCATCTCAGACAACAAAAAATCTTGTGTTTTACTAATTCGGATTCCATAGCCTGAATATATAATTTAGTTATATTTCACATTCCCGATTATAGAATATGAACTATACCAAACCCCTAATACATCAGGTTTTAAACACAATTAGTTTCAATATACATATATATTTTAGATTATATAATCTTAACGTATAAATGGCATAAATACCGTGTTGAGATTATAAAATCCAAAGTAGTAAATCACATAAAATGCAGTTTATTCACATATATGAATATGTAGTCTAACGTTTCACCGGTATATAACCAAATATTGTCGGATCTTAAACCAACACCGTAAGAAAATTGCTTTTCACACCTCACACAAAGTTAAGAAACACCATAAAATGACAAGTTTAACCTTAAATACTATCGATAGTTAACTACCTCCGATTAAAATCAAGCGGCAGTTAACAACCGATATTGTTAAACTTATCATTTTATGGTGTTTTTTTTGCTTTGTTTGAAGTGAGAAAAACAATTTTCCATGGTAGTATGGTGTACAAGCAGCTCAGTGATCCAACAGAAAACATACATGAAATTTGGGCCAATATTAAATTAGGATCCCACCATGTTTGAAAATTGCTTTTTTCGCATACACAATTGCTTTTTTCGCATACACAATTGCTCTCCTACACTAGTAGAAGACCATTATACCTCTGGTGACAGTTAATTGCTACTGACTCTTACATTGAGAAATCATCGGTTGCTGATTATGTATTTTTTATTGCTTAAAACTAAAAAAAATCCATTTAATCATTTTAAAAATATAGAAAACTATTAGTTTAATTAAAAAAGCAATTACAAAAAGAGATTTAGGGTTCTTCTCAAGAATACGTAACACTTATTTTTCTTAAAACTTTAACCGTTGCCCTCAACTTCTTTGGGTCTCTGTCCATTATAAGAATAGGTTTCACGTAAAATAGGATATAAATGTATTTGACCTAGTACAAAAAAAAAGTATTTGACCTACTACAAGAATTAGTGTTGAGAAAGGTGCGTTAAAATAAGTATTACTAACAATATTCTTATATTTATATATTGTTGAGAAAAACTAAATGATGCAAGCGCAAATTATAACGGCACTTCATTTTTTGAGTTCACCTCAAATGGTCAATTGCTTCATATGTCTTCTAATGTTATTTTAATGAATTAAAAATATGGTTAATTATGTTTTTGTTCCCTATAAATATGTTAACTTTTCGTTTTAGTCCTTTTAAAAAATTTCTTCTACTTTTAGTCCTCAAAAATTTTTCTATCTTCACTCTTGGCCCCTCTTTTAAAGTAAACTCATATGAAGAATTCATATTTTTGCAAAAAAATTTATAATATTATAAAGATCTTTCCAAAAAAAACTTAGAATTTTTTACCAAAACATGAATTTTTATATGTTTGGTGGTAAAAAAATCATATTTCATTTATGTTTTGTTAAAAAAATCTAATTTTTTTGAAGTGATTTTTACAATATTTTATATGTTTTTGCACAATTTCATTAAAAAAATACAAAAATTTACTTAAAAATAGGGACCAAAAGTGTTGGTTTAAAATTTTATAGAGACTAAAAGTTGAAGAAAAAATTTAGAGGGATTAAAACGAAAAAATTGATATATTTATATGGACCAAAAAACATATTTAACCCTTAAAAAAATATATCATTAACAATATCATTGTGTGCATACACCAAATTGAGCATTTATGGCCTTGTAAAAGAGAACTAGATTAATTCTATCTTCTTAGTTAATTTTGTTGCTATACAAGACACTCAAATGAGAATGAAACTGAATGCATGAGACGGTGCAACTGATTACACGTGGTAGAAAAACAATTTTCCAGCAACCGTACCTTGTGTGATTGACCGCTTCGGAATATGCGATGATAGCACAAACCTAATAGCAATACAATAACATCAGAGAGAATAAAATATATGAAAATGTATGACTGATTTAGTGGGAAAATATACTAACCCTTGGGGATAATATTTAACTAGAATATAATTAGAATTTGATTCAGTTAGGTCAGTACACATCATATATGAATTCAGACTCAACCAGATAATATGGTCAAAGTATATATTCAGATACATACACTTTAGTGGATAAGTCATGTCCCATGCAGACTCTAAATTATGTTGGATGGGATTTTCTCACATCATATGAGGATAAACACTTCTATTTTGGATAATAATACGAAGATAAACCACATTTTTTACAAAATCATCGTAAAGGTTTTGAGAAACTTGTACTAAGGATTGGTCTTTGTCGTCTCAGAGATAATTGTCTTCATAAGAGGGAGAAATTTATGTGTTATGTTATGCACTCTTTATCCTCACAGGCAAATAACCTATGGATGTGTTTGCAAATCACATGAATAATCCTTAGTTATATCAGCAAAAAAGATTCCAGCATAAATATTACAATTATGCAAACTAATGTTCATACACCTATAAAAAAAAGGACCAACATTGAAAGAAACCGAGAATTTTTTATTGAACCATACAAAATCCAATTGAATGAGAATCAACTAGCTACATCAAAAACGACATGGTCAACAAGAGGTTGCAAGCAGCTCCTAGAAGAACCATCAAAGTCTTACAGAAACAAGAGTTATTTATTTTGATGAAATTGATATCAATGAAATATTGAAAATAACAAGATCAGGTTTCTTGCTAAGTTTCTCACCAATACTCCTATACAAAAGAATTTCTTACGTATGGATAGCATTTGATGTGATTCCAAGGGGATTGAAATCTTATGTGTGTATGTGAGTGAGTAGAACTATTAAAAAAAGCTCAAATTAAAAAGCTTTTATTAGGTCCATTGACCCCCTATTGAATGAATTTATTTTAAGCCTTAAATCAATTGCGGCATCGCCAGTCACTTGAAAATGGTCGTCCATTGCCAGAACCGTCAAAGCTCCGTCGGCTGTCGACCGTTAACCACGACCTGCCATTACCACTTTATTATTATTTAATTTTATTAATAATATATATTATTAAATATATCTGAATTATTAAAGTTATTGGGCTAGAAAAAAATTGTATCGGGCCTTAAAATAAACTCTATTTGAACTGAATCCATTAAAAAAAGTCAGCTTTAGGGCCCCCTTCATATGTCGGGATAGTAACTTTGAAGCTTGTGGAAAAAGGGTTCAATATCCTTTGACAATTTTAAACCCTCTTGACATGTGAGTTGGGGTTCAAATTTTTAAAGCCTTATAAATTGACACCTATACGAGTGAGTGTGAAGTTTGGTGTGTACATATGTAGTGTAATGTGTTATTATATGTATTTTATGATTGATAAATGTGCTATATAGTGCATGACAATGGAATATGAAATGTATGCAAATTAGTGTCGTTTGTTATTTGATTGTGAAATGTGCATGTGTGTATACAATAAGTATGTGTAGTGTGCATGAAACGTGATATGCTAGCCAATAATGTATCCAAAGGTTGCCAATAATGTATCCAAAGGTTGCTGAGTACTATGCCATAAGCCCCCATTTGACTTTTCCTTTATATTAAGAATAGTTAATAATGTAATTAATGATTATATTTTATGTACTACTATTACTAAATTACTCGGGTGTGTGTTTATATATATATATATATATATATATATATATATATATATATATATATATATATATATATATATAAGGCATATCAAGTAAGAACACTTCTTAAAATGAGAGGCGAGAGGATTCAATGCTAGCTATTAGATTAATCTTTATTATGATCATTAATTGATTTTAATAAATGCAGCGTAACATTAATTCTCTCCCCTTTTCCTTTCTTTCTTAAACAAACAAATAAAAACAAAAACTCTGCATCTTCTCCCTGTAGCTTTGTTCTTTATTTCAATCAGCCAACTTTCATTTTCTTCAACAACAAAAAAACAAGAAGATTTAATTGTTCTGGAGAAAAAACAATTGCAACTTAAGATAATTTACAACAACAGAAAAAGAGCTTATTAAACATTAAGACAATACAGGATCCAATTGTAGTGCTTCTGCGATGAAAGATCAGCATATGCATTGTTTATTATCTCAACTGTTGATGATAATCCAATTTAATTCTAAATCTTCATGGATTTCGTTTGTGCTGCATTCGTTCAATGTTCATGTCATCAATTTAAAGAACACATAACTTCATAGTTTTTTCATTGAATTTCATAATTTATCCCATATTCAATTTATTTTTTTTGTAGCAGTAATGGATTGGTTGAAAAGTCATGGATTGATGCCACAAAAATGGCTTTGTGGTGGAATCAGAGAATGCAATTTAGAAAAAGGAAAAACATATCTTAGAGAGAGAAGAAAGGAAGAAGGGTGAATATTGCGCCTTCCGATAAAACAAACCAAAGAAGAATTGTGTGTACCTATGATAAGATAAATTTAATCTGGACCATTAATATTCATCTAAGGGTTATAATTAAACCCTCTCATCTCTCATAATAACACTCCTCTCATTTGAAATGCCCTATATATATATATAAACTTATTTAGTACAAGTATATTGTAAAAGTTAAGCATAACTAAATACTTATTTAGTGGCTTGCTTGATGTTTTTTGTCCCAGTTTTGCGAGTGTGCATTATTTTTTATTGAAGATAGGAGATGAAGATTGATAGGCCATTTAGTTTTTTGTTGAAGAAATTGTAAAGAGGATGTAGAAAGAGGGAAAAATCAATTTACGTTTTTTATTGTTGAACTATGTGAGAATTTTTTTTTTTGGGTTTTTTAATTAATGAAAGAGGGAAGAAGATGGATTTTTTTTGGGTTTTTGATTAAAGAAGAAAGGAAAAAGATGAAGAAATTGTGATTTTTTTTTTACTTTTTAAACATAGAAATTGATTTAAAAGTAATTATGTGTCAAATAAATGATAAATAAATTAAATTATTAACATGTTGCAACAACATCAAAGTTTTTGAACAAAAAATAGAAAAAAAAGGATAAGTTTGTGAATTTTTAAAGGATTAAAGAACTAAACGGGGTAAAAAGAAGATAAAGGAACATGGTGTTACAAATAAATAAGATAAATTTTTTTTGAAGTAATTTTACCTTATTTATAATAAACTCATCTATCTAATAAATAAAAGATACATAATACATAAACATAATAAGGGTTAAAATATACAATCATTTTGTATTTCTAACTTATGTAATATTTACTCTCACACGACATGCATGACTTAAAGAGTCATACTTAATACTTGAAAAAAATGAGAGAGATGTGTATTCATTATAAAATATATTTGGATGATTTGTTTATGTAGTTGGTGTTGTTGTTCGTGATTAAAATGGTAACTTTCAAAGTCATATGCAATATAAGAAGAATAAGGAGGATAATTTTTTTTAAGAGATAGGACGATATGTATTCTTTGTAAGCTATGTTTATGGTTTGTGCATCTAATTGGCCGTGTTGCTTCTAATTGAATTACATGAATCTTAAAGTCATGTTTAATGCAATGAGAGAAACTCAACTGTATGTAATTTATTTAATATTTTCAAAATTATTATTATTTTAATTTAAAATTAATTATATCAGAGTGATACCCAAGGGAGGAAGATGAAGACTGTGCTTCTGCTTCCGATTCTGAAAATTGCGTAGAAGATGGATATGATGATGAGAAAATTCTCGGTGTTTCTTCTCAAAATCTAGAATCTTTAACTTCGCAAAATTGAATTCTTTTTGTTAGCTTCAAAAGTCCAGTAATTCCCGTTTCTACTTCTTCGATCACACCTGAATTTGATGGATTCTCCATCAAGATTAGGGAGATTTTTTGTTTCCTCGATGATTCTTGCTCTAACGATGTTGATTTCGCAATCACCACTTCAGAAGAAGATAAACAATTGAAGGATGTTGAACGTGAGTTTGTGATTTATGAAGCCAACAAGAAATCAAAGAATCATAGTGTTCAAGCGGTCTCTTCGATGATCAAGCGTCAACACGACGTCTGTAACACCCCAAATTTCCAACATAAAAATTCATACATAATTATCAGAGTATAACACAAATGGGATGTCACACATCATAAAAATCCTTAAAATAAAAAGAATAATAATTCTTTATCCTTCAAAATTCATTAACATAAATCTTTTCAAAAACTTTGCAGCGGAATCATAATTCAAAAATCCTTAAAGGAATTAGTTCTTGGCACAAATGCCTCACAGGCATCTCAAAAATTCAAAGATAGATCGTAAACATCATAATTAGTTCAACATGATACATAAGGAATAGAATTCAATAAAACCCCATCCGGTTACATATCAGAGCATTTCCTACGACACCACAAGGACCTCTCACATCGTCGTACCTAAGCTTAATCACCTGCACTTGCCCACAAGGCGGCAATTCCAATAGAAGGGGTGAGATTTCACAAACAATAAAAATAAGCATATAATTCATTAAATGCATTTAACAACATGGACATCATCAATTAATCATAATAAGTCTTCATATAGTACTTCTTTAACAACTCATAAGCTACATTATGTAATCATCATAACGACATCAATTAGTAATACAAATAACCACGTAGTTCATCTTTAATAATACTTCATATAACAATATAAACAACAACATATAACTCTTCATTAACGATTCATTGATAATTATCAACTCAACAACTTAGACAACTCGACAACTTCGACATCGACTACGCAACTTAGACATCTTATTCATGCATGTGGTACCAATCCAGGGCATCAAGCCCTCAACGTAATAAGTATTAATATACTTTCAGGGCGTCAAGCCCTCATCGCAAATGAGCTAAAGCTCCAGGGCATCAAGCCCTCAACGTGTAGAGTAAAAACTCACAAGGCATCAAGCCCCCAACTGAAATGGGTATGCATGGACTCAACAACTTACAACATAGACATCGTCAACAACTTATAAGACTCCAATACTTTGGAACAACCACTTACAACTCAGACAACTTAGACCAACACTTGCAACTTTAGCGACATTGACGACAACAGTGGCAATGACAACGACAACGACTTCGCATCATAATATCATAATTCATCAGTCATAAACAATATCATATAACATCGTATTAACAACAACAATTCATCAATTATGAACAACATCATGAAACAACATATTCATCAACATATACACTCATGTAATAATTCATCAACCATGAACAACATCATGTAACATCTTATACATTCATATAATAATTCATCAACCATGAACAACATCATATAACATCATATTCATCAACATACACATTCTTATAATAATCCTTTAATCATGGAAAAACATCATATATTATCATCAACATATACATTCATATAATAATTCACTAAAGCCTCCTTGGAGTATTTTCATCATAACTCAAAAACCAAAAATCATTTTCAAGTCAAACCAAAGCCAATGGAAAGCTAACACAATTATCTACAACTTTCATGTTTACACCAAAGGTCAATTCTGTACCTATCAATATCAGTTTTCATTTCAAATTCGGGAAAGGTTGTGCTGAAATTCATAAATATTCACTGTGACCTACGTGCAGTAATATGACCATAACGCAAGTTCTATAAATCATTTAGAAGTCAGACCAACGGTATTAAAAAGCTAACATCCATACCTACAACTTCCGTGTCTACACCTAAGACCAATTCTGTACCTATCAATCCCAGTTTTCATTTCAAATTCGGGAATGGTTGTGCTGAAATTCATAAGTATTCACTGTGACCTACGTGCATTAATTTAACCATAACTCAAGTTCTATAAATCATTTAGAAGTCAAACCAACGGCATTAAAAAGCTAACATCCATACCTACAACTTTCGTGTTTACACCTAAAGCTAATTCAAAACATAAACGGGTGAAAAGTGAATGTTTTTCCAGTTTTGGCTTTCAGAAAATCGGTGGCCGAATTCGCTTACGGGAAAGACCAGTTTTCACTCTAAAAACCCAATTTTTGATCCCTTAATCACCCAAAATGATTTACAATGATGTTTACAGGTCAAGTAGGCAATATAGAAATCAAAACAACATAGGAACATGCATCAAACAACACAATTCATCTCATTTTATCAATTAACATAAACTTTCTAACCCTAATTCAAGAACACAACAATTCATCAAATTTCAGAATTATATACTATGATTATTGAAGGAAATCCCACCCTTACCATAGATTAGACTATCAGACTCTACGAGATTGCTCCTCTTTACAAGATTCTCCTCTTTCTCTGACTTCTCACTTTTCTCCCTTTTTCTCCCAAAAACTGAATTGTACCTTCTGTACAATTCTAACCTAGTTTTCCTTTTATACCTCTTCTATTTGTTTTATCTTATTCCACTTATTCTCTCATAATTCTAACTAATTCAAAAACAGCCCCACAACTTAGTATTCTATTTAAAAATATATATAAATTACTTCCATAACAAATATCAAATATATTTATAACAAATATATTTCTAAACAAAATAACAAACATATTTATAACAAATATATTTCTAAACAAAATAACAAACATATTATCACTTATCAAATATAAAATCATGTAAAAGTATTCGAATATTAACTAAAAATAATTAAATAAAAAGGGGGCGTTACAACGTCAAAGTCGATCAGTTTTTGCAAGATCACAACTGGCAAAAAGGTGAGAAGCTTTCTGATTTGCTACTTCGTTCAATGGGAATCTTTTCTGATTTTTTTGCAACATGCTTACGTTCTCATATTTCATATTCGATCCCAGTGGTGTACTTTCCTTAATTCTGGTGTGTGTTGTTCTATAAGTTATTCATCACTGTGCTCGCGATTTTTGGGTATCAAAATCATTAATCGGATTTGAACCTTTAATCTTTGAACTCTCAACTTTTATTCGTGGGAAGGGAAAAAGTGAGTAAAAACCCTTATAAGACCTTGGATCCGGGGGTTGGTTTCGATTGGGGAAGGTGTTAAGCACCCGAATTGACTATGGTATCCCATAGGAACCTTCTACCTATCCTTAATCTTGCGCTAAATTATTTTTACTTATTTGAAAATTGTTGTTTAAGAGTTTAAATGAAAGAATGGTGGAAGATGAAGCATGTTTTTGGTTATTTTTATTGATTTGGAAAGGCCAAAGCCCTCTGCCTACTTACCCAAATAAATCGGGATCAAAATCAAGTAGTTCAGCTAAAGAACTTCTTTGGTGGGTTGAATTGATTTTAACATTTTGGAAAAAGATTTTAAGAAGAGATAAGAGGCCTCAAGGCATGAGAGAAAAAACGGTGAAGTTGGTTAATTTTAATTGCAAGAAACCCATGTCTAATGTGGATATTAAATTGATTAACATTTGATTAAGAAAAATAAATGGAAAACACTTGGGTTACAAGCCAAGGTTTACTTTAAAGAAATTTGAAATTTGACCTTTTTGATTTTTCGAGATAAAAATATTTTTCTAAACTAACGGTGAACTAGCGTAATGACGAAAAAATAAATGAACGTAAAGCGGTAAATAAAATGGTGAAGTGTCGGTGCGTGTGTCAGTGTTTGTGTCGGTTACATATTACATACCCTAAATACATTCTAAGGTCTCAAGAGAAATAGGATGACGAGAAATAAAAATGCGCAAAAATAAATTACATCATTTCCCTAATTACACACACTAAAGAGGATAAAAATGAATTACATGACAAAAATTAAAAGATGCATGAGATTATACTAGAGATGATGCAAAACGAAATGTACCGAAATATTAAGCCATGAATCAAGAAAATTTAAGAAGAACATCACATACGAAAATAAATACCAAGTAAAATACATGACATTCAAAAATGTATGAAACATAAGTTTTGAAAACAAAACATTAAAGCAAAATTAATTAAAAGATGCATGTTATGAGGACTAAGGCATTTATGAATGCATGACACATAGTTAAAAAGAGAATATTAGTTAAAAAAATGTATGAGTTTCTTTTACTAGAGTTACTAAAAAAAAGGAATGCAGGTAGCATGTACTGGGGGTGTGAATAGCAAGCAGGAGGACAAAACAGCAAACGAAATGGGCTCAAGGGAAGAGAATATGGGCTGAATGAGGAAGAACCGGTTCGGTTCATGCCTGGGTCGGTTCACAGGCGAACCGAACCGGTTGGTAGAGTATAAAAGTGTTTTGTTGTTTTTTTCTTTCATTTCCTCCATATTTCCCTCTCTCTAAAAATCCAAAACATAAAATTCCTCTCCCTTCTCTCTAGAACAAGCACGCCGGAGAAGATGAAGGAGGTGGCCGGAGGGTCTCCGGCGCGGTGGTCGGCCGTAGCGCCGCCGCGCCGGAGTTTTATTCTTATTTTTTTTTTAATTTTTTACATCAAAGCCTTCGTCTCCCTCTTCTCTACTCAAACTCGGGCTTAGTTTTTTCAAAGAATCACTAAACAAGCCTAGATCTACAAAAACAAATCGAAAATAAAACAAGTTTTTACCTCACTACTTCGGTTTGTATGAGTTCGGTTTGCTTCAGATTGCTCTTCTTTCACACGTTCTTCTTCGATTTGCTCTTCTTTCACACGTTCTTCTTCGATTTTGAACTCGTTTGTACCGTTGGATTTAGAAAAAAAAAGTTGTTGTTATGAATTTGGATTTGAAACTTTGAAAGTGTTGGCGTGTTTGTTTGTATGGATATGGATTCAAAAATATTAAGGATTGATGATGATTTCGTGTTCTGTGATTGTTGTTTGAGCTACTGTTTTTTTCGAAATTTGTATGAAATTGTTATGTGTTCTTGAGATTGTTCTTAAGGTTCATCATTTTTGTGACTTTTGATCTGAAAAAGGTGAGAGAGAAAAGGAAATTAGGGTTTGTGAATTGGTTGGTGGTTGTTGATTTTTTTCTGACTTTTTTGACTGATTGGACCCCTTTCTGACGCGTGAACAGTGCTTAAATAGTAAAGTTTCTCTGATACATTGGAATGACCAAAATGCCCCTGACTGAAACTTGGAGAAAAAGTTGGACCAGGACCAATAACAAAGTTTCACATAGACAGGACAAAACTTGGACTAAAAGACTAAATAATAAAAAAAACCAAATAAATAAATAAATAAAAACGAAAATTAAAACAAATAATAAAAAGAAATAACAATCATGACTAAATAATAAAAAAAAATGTCCCTTCGGAACCAAAAAATGAGGTATTTTAAAATACCTCTCTGCCGAAATTTCGTCTGAGACGACAGAATTACGCGGCTTTTAAAACGCTAATAAAATGGTAAATCAAAGACGTGAACAAAATGGGTTTTAACAATGTAAATTATACGATAAATAAAATACAAGTAACACGCGGATAAAATTGAGAAATTAACATGCGAGTGACATTTAAAATGTAAACGAAGTAAAAAAATCAAAATATGAGTAAAATGCGATCAAAATGTGAATAAAAACAAATATCATGGGAATTAGAGCGCGAACGAAAAGCTATTAAAATACGAACGATATACGAAGTAAACAGTTTTAATTGGTCAAAATTTGGGGTATGACAATCACATATGTTCACGTTTATGATTGATACCTTGGGATCAAAGGAGGTATTCATGGATTTCGATGAAACTCCTTCATAATCTCTTTTAAAACTAAAACTCTACCTTAATTCTCAAACTTTCTAAAGTCACAACCATGCTAAGAAACAAAAGCCTTGATTTTTACACTTCCATTTGGATAAGCCTTATGTGGATAAATTGATAAATGAGGCAATGACATAGTCAAGTTATATATGTTGCTTCACGTGCATTGCTAAGGATTTTAAAGAAGAAAAGACTAGGTTGGAAAAAGAAAAGCCAGCTATCAAGCAACGTGTTGATGTGGCAACCGGTAGAGGAGATGTTCAAGCTAATGCTCTTTCTTGGGAAGAAGCTGATAAGCTTATTGAAGAAGACACAAGAACAAAACAAAAATGTATTTTTGAATTTTATTCTCATTGTGTATGATGATATAGAAGGGGAAATGATTTGACAAATAAGAAAGAGTAAACTAAAAGATTAATCGAAACCAGAAAGGAACTTTCAATTAGGACTTCATGCTCGTCTTTCAGGTGTTGAACGTTATTCATTCCAACACTATATTCCTTTTAAAAGCAGGGAATCTAAATACAAAGAGCTTATGGATGCATTGGAAAATGACGACAATTATGTAATCGGGTTGAAAGTTCCAATCTCAACTTCTCAACATATTTTCGATGTCATTTTCTCTAAAATTTGTGTTCTAGCATTTTATTTTGGGCTTCCATTTGGGCCAACTTTTGTGTGCTGATATTTTTATGGTTTAGGATAAATTGTAATTGTTAGAGAATGATGTTGTTTTTCCTTTCTTTCCATTGATGTAGTTTAAACTAGTTTTGATTTACATCCTTACTAGCTTGAAGGAGGCTGTTAAAATAGCTGGAAGATAAGTTAAATTAGTTAGAAAATTGCTCTTCCCTCAAAAGAAATTGCTCAATCCCACTCGAACTTTCCAAAATGCCCCCACGTGACTTAATGCACATAGGTATATTATCTATGTGATTTAAGTCATGTTGGAATACAACCTACGTTACTTAAGTCACCTTTGGTACATCCAACGTGAGCTAAGTCACATGGCGTGTATTTAGCGGTCATACAGTACCTCATTTTCTCATTCTTCCTCATTTCACATCTAAAATCTCTAAAAACACTCTCAAATCATCAAAATTCCAAATTTCTTTAAGTTTAAATCAACCAATACTCCAATAACAAGTAAATTTTCATAATCAAGTACAGGGCCGGCCCTAGGCCATAGACCGGGGGTGCGACGACCTAGGGACCATGTCGGTAGGGGGCCCAATTTTTTTTTATCGAGGGGGTGTATATAGAAATATTTTGTTTATGGGGGTATATATAACAAAGTTCACATAACCCAAACATTAACATGATGAAGGTCTGGGCTGAAGTCTGTTAATATTTTTGCCTCTTTTGGCGTGGTTTGCTATATGTATCCCTGTATAGCACAAAGATTTCTATATACACCCTCCCAATAAATTTTTTAATTGTTCTTAATAATGCGCCAAAAAAATTATTATCGAAGTTATATAAGGAATTTTTTTATTGGAAACAACAATTTTTTGACTTTGAAAAAATTGAATATTTGCTTTTTCACAATTCTCAATGCAATCTTTATAATTTTGTGTTTTTAACTAGTGCCTCGGAGGCACTGGTTAACATTTCCCTATAAAAAATTACATCAATATAGTAATGTCATTTATCTTGAATTGATTGAAATGATTGCATAATTGAATTTGATAAAGTAAGATCATGCAAGACACATTCATGTATCATCATACTGAACTTGTTAGAGATACTTATAACATACAAAAAGAGGAATAATGTACTTCTAGTACACAAATGAGTTTTTGTATCTATGATTCATCTAAAAAGTCTAACACTAATTTTGTATCATGTATTATTGTTGTTTTGAGTCTAACATTGAAAAATTTTACATCAAAAAGTTTAAAATTTAGTTAATTATGTGTTGATATACTTTTATTTTTTTTGCGTTATTATTATTAGGTGCTAAAATTTTGGTATACTTCGCGTCCGCCTTCTACGATATTTTATTTTGTTTTGGTGTCTATGAAATATTTGATTTATTTTCAGAGGTTTTATAAAAAATCATTTATTTAGTAGTGGAAAGCGGAAAAATATGGAATAAAGATTTAATAAAATCACAACAATGAGCTAACAAATTTTATGATATATTTTGTAAGAGACCGTTTTTCGCATATTATGCCTAAGACCTAAAATTCTAGGGTTGACACTGTCTCTGTGCCGTCATGTGTTCTCCGTTGGCCACTATTCTTTTTTATCTCTTCATGATCTATTACCCCATTCTTTTAGATATCCAAAATGAAGAAGTTTCTTCTAGAGCGCCCCTGTGATAACAATCATTTTTCCGCCACCCTAGGCCTCTTGTGGCTAAACTAAGTTGAACAAAAGAACCTCCTTGATATCCGCATAAAAACCTTTACATTCATTTCATGATTATAGTAAATTGTGTTACCACTACTTTTCCACCTCATCTATGTACATTCTAAACAAAAAATATGGTTTAGGGTTAAGAAGAGTAGTAAAGAGAGCAAGATAATGACAAGTAGAGGAAGAAAAGCTAATTTGGTTTATTGTTTTTGTGTGTTTCTCAGTTACGGTGTTACATTTTTTCCTTACGGTTAAGCTTCTTCTTCATCCATTAAGGACCTTCACCGTTGGATTGAGTGGTTTTGCCATCTTCTTTGTCGGGTTTTTCATGGTTGTCGTCGAAGTTTTGGTGAGACTTGATTTCAGACTTGGTTAAGTTTAAGGATTTTTTTTTTTTTTTTGGAAATTACATGGTTATAGATCAATTTTTTTTTTTGGACTTGGATCCTCATCTGTAAATTCTCTACTGCTGCCCGTGCTACTCAAATCTCGACCGTCCTCATCAATTTATCTCTTTCTTAAACATTTATTTACTTTTTAATTATGTTATCTTAACCATTCAATTAGCCGCAGCAGGAGTAGCAGGATGCATTCAGCAGGAGATGATCCAAAGGGCATTTGATATAGGGTATTACAAAAAACCTCATTCATACCCCAAAAAACAGGACTTACGATCACTTGAAAAGAAAGGAGCGTGAATATCACCAAATCAATTCACGTTATTCACAATTCAACACCATCGATACAAGTGTATAAATATTACCAATCATTCCCATAGTCATGTACACGTCATAACTTATATTCACATAATTGAATACATGACCCTCATATCAATCCATAAGCATGCATTGTTCTAGATACGACTCTACATGCACGTGGTACCATTTTTGCATGTCGGAATTCTATTATCGATTGATCCTGCTACATATTCTTCACGTATATGACTTATGAATACATGAAATTCAAGTATAGACTCTACATGCACAACACCACGTATAGACTCTATATATTCTTCACGTATATGACTTATGAATGCATGAAATTAAAGTACATTCTCTACATATTCTCTACGTATATGACTTAGGAATTAGATTAATACTGTACTTGTTGATGTTATCCCTAGTGATTGTGGAATTTATTGTGTATTATGACTTTATAGTTTCAATATTTTTATTCATATTACTTCAAGGACATAATTTTAATATCTTTGGAATTTTAATTGTGAATCGTAACTCGAGACCCATAGGTGAGATTACAGCGACACGATAGTATTTGATGTGTTGGCATCCTTGATTAACTTTTTTGATACGTCCTATTGTTCAACATGACCTACACACATATGAATACTTTACGGTTGACAGTCTTATGTATGCACAAATGTGAACACGTCCGAATATTGCTTATGCAATTGGTGTACTTGGGACATACTTGAACATATACCTATAGAGCTTATGATGCAAATCTCCTAACTAAAATCATGTAACCTATAAGGTTGTTATGAGATCTTTTCATGCCTTGAATTAGTGAAAGATTATATATTGTAATTTATGTCACCATTATGTTTGTTGGTATATTTTGAGTTTCAAATAAACTATCAACAACTTTAAAAAAAAAAAAAACAATCAACATACGATTTGAGATATTGTCGTTAAAGATGTGGATCAAATATTATTATTTTTTGCTAAGATATATAGTTAAGTATTGGTAAACATCTTAATTGGTTGGTAGGGCCATTTTAATTTTTTTTTTGAGGGAGGGCCATTTAAAATTTGGAATCCATGAATAACCATATTGCATGATTTTATGTATTTCATATCTCATGGTGTTGAGTTACTGCACCTGGTATCAATATCTCTATAAGAATAACCCAATTGAGTTGGTCTGATGATGTTGGCTCATTATCAAGATCTCGAGTTCAATTATTCTCGGTACCAAATATTTATATAAGAATGATTTTATGCATCAGTATGACGATTATAATCTTATCATAACCTCATAACATGTCTTCTTTCACACATAATATTGTAGAGTGGAATAGAGATAATTTTCTTTCTACACACGCAAGAAAAACTTGAAGAAGATCAAAAGGGGAGATACATTTAATATATAAGGTTTATAATTAGAATTAATAATTATTATTTGTTCATATTACAAGATTAGATATTGTTTATTAGTTAATCTTATAGTTTATCATTGTTATAATAGCCCCCTAATTGTCGTTGTTATTTCTAATTGAGTTATACAAATGGCTGAAGTAAAAAAAAGAGAAGTGGTTTTAAATTTGACAAGGGTGTAAATTTTTATATCATGTCCTATGCTTTTCCATCACATTTTATCCATGGTCCTCTCAATTCTCAATTTAGTGCTTATGCTAAAAATAGAAGTACAACCATTATTCTGAAAATAGATGTACAACCATGTGCATCATCAGATGGTAAGAATCGAAGATAGGTCCCAAACTCACAATAATCATGAAAGCAATATCATAATCAATATCATAGCAACAACAACAAAAAAACAAGATTCAAGGACCAGTTTGATTTGAACAAGTCCTTCTATTTGTCTTTATCTTGAAATCTATGCATCCTTGGACCGCAAAAACATATCCACCCAAGCAACCTACTTAAGAGGGCCATGACATCAATAAAGACTATCCCAAACTACATTCATGTATAGTTAGTTCACTTTTTGATTGGTTCAATGTTCTGTGGTTCAAGTGCAAAGATATGATCCTAGCTTTTTTTGATTGATTCAATGTTTCTAGTTTTCAATCATTAACTTCAACTAATTTTGAAAAGGGTATACCAAACCTTAAAAAAATAAAAACTTTTGATACCCTACTATCTCTGCAATTGTATTTCAAGAGTTGAATTAATTTACTGGATGAGAGTATCGTAAAATGTTACGAATGCGTTTGCAATTACAGTACAAACCTTGATAATGTGACAAAATGTAGGTGAATATAGCGGATGCAGTTACTATTATTGTTGTACTTCTTAGAATCAAGATGGGACCTAATTTAACCCAATAAAACCAACTTGTAAGGTTATGATTTCTCCACTACTTATAAACACATCTTCGGGTCTATCACATGCAATCTGAAATAAAGTTGACCAGATAGAGATCGTCAAGGCTATTACATAGAGAAATATCCGTCTAAAAGTCAAATATCAAGAAACTAAATGGGTCAAAAGACACATAAACATTATTATCAGTAGTGAGTTGTCGCACAAAAATCAAATTTTTAATAATTTGTGGTGTGTGTAAAACATTGTTAAGGTTTAAGGGTTTGTGTTTGTGAGATGTAGGTAAAGTTGTGTGACCAAACCATTAAATTAGAATACCTTGTCCATTGCCAACAATCAGTTTCTGATTTAAATGATACAAATTAAAATAAGACGTAAGGTTACCTTGTGATGCTGTTGTATGGGACGAAGCTTCAATGTCCATGTACCATGTGTTGTCCGATGGAATGAAAGACATGGTATGCATAACAGCCGCAATGTTAGTGGGTGCTGGTGTAGCCGTGGCAATGTTAGCCTAAGGGTGCTGACCTAGAATGCATGGTTTCCTCGAAGGACCATTGAGGCGAGTCCATTGAGATGTAGGATAAGGGCAAGGAGGCACACCCAAAGGAGACCAGGGTGGATACTGCTGATGCCAGGATTGAGAACGCCAAGAGGAGGCTGCTGCCACGGGTTTAAAAGGGCCATCAAAACATGAACCACCATGTTGTCCATGTCCTAAGGGGCGATTCTAATTGTTGCGATTGGATCCATAGCGATTGTTCTGACGATGATTTGAGCGCTACTGAGAGGAGTCTCCAGAGTCCATTTGAGCTGCAATATGCAAGACAATGTGAGAACTAGTGTTGTGCATTTTTGCCAGGCCGGATTCCTCCACAGTAAGCATAGACCGCGCCTGAAAGAATGATGGAAGTATATTGCTTTGGAGGATTAAGGTGGCAACCCCTCGGTACGGCTCAAAAAGACGAGACACCAGTTGAAGGACCAAACAATGACTGATGACAGGTGCTCCAACGTTCTTCAATTGATCAGAAAATTTCTTGAGACGCTGGAAATAGGCGGAAATATTAGGAAAATCCTCCATGCGAGTGGATGATAAATCCTTCTCAAGAGGAACAAAACATGAGTTTTGATTGTCCTCAAAGATATCAGTCAAATAGTTCCATGCAGCCATGACAGTGGATCCTTTTTCCATAATGGTGGTAAGGAGATCATGAGAGATGTTGTAATAACTCAATTGAAGAACCGTTGAATCAAGAATTGGCCACATTTCAAAACTCATGTCAGTGGAAGCAGGCTTCTCTTTTTCGGGTTAAGGAATGATGTGGTCGATAAACTAGTGGTTAATAACATGAATCTCAAACAATTCATCCCACACAACGCATTGATCCTTCTCCATTTCTTGCACAAAATGAATGCTATTTTTGTTATTGGTCACGACAAGGGCCGAGTAAAAATCAGATTTCGTCAAATTGGAGGTTACGACAACGATGGAGGACATGGCAACGGACAACAACATGGCAGGGGAGGAAGACATGGTGTCACAGTTGTGGTTGGCGCAAGAGAGAGGCGCAACAAGAGAGATTTGCTTGCACAGTGGTTGGTGCGGCTAAGGAAGACGCTTGATTGGCAGTGGGAGACTCAAGGAAGTAGGCAGCGTAGGCCTTGGGTGAAGAAATTGGTGGCGGCTTCAAGGAAAAAAAGGGTAGGTTACGCTGGAAATTAGACCCGTGATACCATAAAGGAAATCAATTCTTGAATTTCATTGATAATGATCAAGAATATATATATATAGTTACAATAGGGTTTTGCCGAATAAGAGGGCACGACAGCGGACGACGACATGGCAGGGGAAGAAGAAATGGTGTCGTAGTAGTGAGCGGGGGGAGAGAGAGAGAGAGAGAGAGAGAGAGAGAGAGAGAGAGATTTTGGCACGGTGGTTGGTGCGGCTAAGGAAAACGCTTGAACGACAATGCGCGGCTCAAGGGAATAGGCAATGACGACCTTGGGTGAAGAAAATGGCGGTGGCTGTGCGGAAGAAACATGTAGGTTACGCTGGAAATTAGACTCGTGATACCATAAAGGAAATCAATTCGTGAATTTCATTGATAATGATCAAGAGTATATATATAAATTTAAGGTACTATTAGCGATTTCTAGTTTACCCTATGTAAAAAAAATTATTTAGATTCCAATCTTTTAATTTGAAGATTATTTTATTTTGGACCTTCATGGCATCAAATTACAAAATTTAAGGTACTTTCGCCCTATGTAATTTGAGAGAATTTCGTTTTACCCCCTGCTATATCATTGATTTTGTACAGTCAAAATTCACGAAGGTACAAAACCAAAGAATCTTCAAATTAGAGGGTTGAAATCTAACAATTTTTTTTACGGGGGAGTAAATCGAAAATCACTAATATTACATGGGGTAAACATATATTAACCCATTGCAAAATAATAACCAACATAATTACTAACATAATTACATAAAGTCAATCATTCTATCATGAAACTTCCCAACACACCCCTCACACTTAGAGCTGAAAATCCAAAGCATGACCAGAGTGATTTAATAATGGATGGTCCAACGAGTCTCAGAATGTTCTAATAAAATCTAAGAATTAGGATTCAAATCTTAGAATTAGGATTGAACCTAATCCAATCTTAGAAAACCGATTTGTGTGACGATGACGACCCACCAATTATAGCTAATACTTTTAAATTACTCCCTAAATATATGATAGAAAGAAGAAAGCTAAAAAAAATATTCTTTTTGAGCACTAAGTAATTTGTTGGTGCGCGATGCGATGCAATAGTTGCACCTACTATGTCGTGGCATGACAAAGTGGTTTTAATTGTGATTTACAATCACCCTGCAATTGTAGCCTGATGCGATTGACACTACCACAACCATAGTATTGGGACCGCATCAGGTGATGCGGTCCCCAATTCGAAACATTGATTCGGGCTGCAATTACAGTTGGGTAGTGTAATTTAAAATATATTTGATATTTAGTTAAAGGGGAGTAAAAGGCGGAGAGGATCCACGTCCTTGTTCGATAACTAACTTTATGCATTCAGAAAGACTTCATTGTTGGCATTATTGTTGTAATAAGAAAACTCTCCTAATCTTAATGAGATGACAAATGACAGAAACATACAGATGGGATAGGTTTGGCTTTGAATAGGAAATATACAAGCTTCTAATGTATGATGAGATCCAATTTCTGTGGGATGATGAGGACCACCATTGGATACTTATGATGTCTATTTAAAAACATAGAGCTTGGCCTCAGAGTTTTAGAAAGAGCAATGGACCATTTACTATGAATTTTGAAGCATACGACATTGTATATTACTCTGCCTTGCTGGCTAGTTTGGCACATCTTACTTCCAGAAACATGTGTGTGTGTATGTGTGCATCACCACCACACATGTATATAAAAGATGCAGGTGTGGTTGAATATGAAGGTGAAAAGTGGTAGTGGTTGTAGAGTTTCATAAGAGATGGGTGGTGTTGCATGGACAGAAGAAGAAGATCACTTGCTTAAGAAATGCATACAACAATATGGTGAAGGAAAATGGCATAGGGTTCCACTTTTGGCTGGTAAAAGTTAATCATTATCTTTCCTCTTTCTTGATTTTTTCTTTGTATTCGTTAAAAGCGGATATTTAATTACCTTTTTGAACTATGTCATCCGAAATTTGACCTTCGACAAATATATGAAGCACATACACGGATGCAAGATACAACACAGACACAACTAATAATTTAAAAAAATCACATAATTCAGTGTAATTATAAGTGTCGACGCCTAATCCGAGGAGTGTCTGTGTTTCATATAGAAGAATAATTTTTTTATTGAAAAATCAATTGTCGACCTCTTAAAACGGATCTCATTATTTTGAGAGATTGGTCCATACTCTTGACTAGGAAAACCTTGGATTCATTATTAAAATGAAATCATCATGAAATGACTGACTTGTTCAGTCTTAGCAATTGGTTCTTACACAATTGAACCAACATACTTATTAAACTGATTACTTTTCTTTTTCCATCAAACATTGGTTTGTTGAAGGTCTAAACAGATGCCGAAAGAGTTGTAGGCTAAGATGGTTGAACTATCTACGTCCTAACATAAAGAGAGGAAATTTTGCTGAAGAGGAAGTGGAAATGATTGTCAAACTCCACAAATTATTAGGCAACAGGTAAACTTTGATATTTTAGACTTTTCTTTGGTATTTTATAATGTGTTCTAAGTTCTAACAACTAGGCATGGACTATGATAGCCTTGTGCAGTTTTTCAAATGTGTAATTGTTGAAATTTCGTTAAAGCTCATTAGTGAAGAGTGTGCAGAGTAAAAAGTTAATATTCTAAAGTATAGTGTAAGATGTGTATTATTCATTTAATTTGAACCGATTGATTTAGTATTTTGGTGTGTGTAGATTTGTAGAGTAAGATATTTGGATTCACATTTTTGAGCTTATCTATTAGTATAAACACTTATAAGGCTATTTGTGAGAGTTTATATGAAAACAACTTAAGATATGTCATACGCTGATTTGTGCTTATTTTCATAAGATCTATAATATAACTTATGAAAATAACTTATAGCCCATATGAAAACATTTTTCATTTTATTTACAAATAAAAATTGTTTAAACATATGCATTAATATGATAAGTGCTTAGTTAACTTGTTTATTATTACCTTAATGTTTGCTAGAGCAGCAACTAGCAATGGAAGATTAAATAAGAGAACAAAAGTAAAAGACAATGAACACACGATATTTGTTAACGCAATTCAGTCAATTGTGTCTATCTCTACGATTATAGAGCATCTATAGTTCCGTTTCTATTACTGTGATGAATTAGGGTTTCAATGTTACAAGCAATATATTTAGGGGCCTGGATCCCCTGCTAACTGCTTCATGCAGTTTCACGCACCAACGATTTAGATTGTTCTATCAGTTTTCACACACTTTGATCTAAACCATTAGAATTTGATCGGACGGCTCACATATCTTACAACACATGTTGTTACAGCAGGAAATTTGCTTCCTATATTTAAGGCCCTGCATATCTGAGTCATATTTAACAATGTTTTTAGTTGTTGACCCCTTTAGTTTTCTTGTTGACCCCAAGTGCTACCCATTTGTTATAGTTTTCTTGTGATTTTTTTTTATCAAAGTTATATCACTAATAGAAGTTTTTCCATGTGTTACAATTTTCTTTTGAAAAAGAGAATCTGAAAATGTCTAAAAATTGCTTCAAGAAACTGTTTCGAATAATTTATCTAAAAAATCATTTTTATATGTGGTTTTTTTTTAAAAGTAAATTTAGTTAGGATGAACGAACACAAAATAGCTTCAAGTTTATTTTTTTAAAAATTTCTAAAAATTAATCTTTAAAATTTTCAAAGCCACCTTTTTGCAATTAGTAACAAATGGACCCTAAGCTATTTGCTACATTTTTTTCCAGGTGGTCCCTGATTGCAGGAAGGCTACCAGGAAGAACAGCAAATGATGTGAAAAACTATTGGAACTGTCATCTAAGCAAAAAACTAAATGCCCTAGAAGCTGATCAAGATAGATCACAATCATCCAAAGATGTACTTCAAATCATTAGGCCACAGGCAAGAAACATTGGTTCAAGCTCAGTAAAGAGAAGGAGCCAAGTAGAGTCACCAACTGACCAAGTTCTAGTGCAACAAGAGAGTGGCATAACAACATTTGATGCTGATGTAAAGAATGACATGCTTGAATCGCAACAAGACATGATGATGTATTCATGCTTGGACCAACAAGGTATGGTTGGTGACTTTCCAATGGATTTTCAATTAGAAGGATTTGAAGCTATGGTAAGTGGTGGTGAGGGTAGTAGTAGCCAATGGAATTGGGAGGATTTGCTTTTAGATATGGATCTGTATAATGGTTTTTCTTAGATTATTGTCCCTTGTTGCCAATAGGGAAGGCAATGGTAGTCTCTAAATCTTGGTTGTGTATCAATATCAAAGATAAATGTTATCCAAGGAAATGGTAGCTTAATCGATGTATTTTGTAAATCGATGTAGTTGTTGTTTAAATAAACCAATAAAGTCGGTCTTATGAGACTGAGTTAGCCCTAAAACTAGTTAGTAATATGGAAATTGTTTGCAGCTTTTTAAACTCTATTTAAACTTTATATCTAGTAGACAATGAATTTTTTTTTTTTTTTTTAAAATAGTACCCTAGTTGATAATGAAAAGGAATATCTTCTTCCATCAAAAGAGAGGCAAATAAATATTCCTTTAAGTTCTACCGGCCGATCTTAGTGTTGTAAAAAAATTAGCTACAAATGCCATTAAGTTTTTAAATATTGGTTATGATAACAATTGTTTTGCGATATTTGATATTATATAAAATTATAGTTGAATACAATCGTAACTGCTGTTGTGTTGGAGTGGTAACAAAAAATAATCATGATGTCAACGCCTTGATTATAGTCGTAAACTTTTGTTTAAAACCTAAGTCATTATGTTTCTATCTCTTTCATTCCTTGAGAATTTGAGGGAATGAAAATACAAAGTTTTTTTTATATTTAAGAGAATGCTATTAGCTTATTAGAGGGAATGGAAATACAAAGTTTTTTTTTTTTAGATTATCCATAATATGACATGCTATTAGCTTCTTTCTTCATCTCCCCTCTTCCTTCATTCTTCATCTCCCCTCTTCCTTCATTCTTCTTACCCTCCACACTTATTGGGGGAAATTCTCTTTTGTTGCAATCTGTTATTCTAGGTGAATCTTTTAAGTTGTCAATGATTATTTGTGACTTTTATAAAAGTTATTTGTACTTTTACGTTTCTTTGAAATTTAGTGGCTCATATAGAAAAATAGAAATGCCAAACAGTTATTGATAAGGCATGAACAGTCAAATCCTACCCCACCTCTGTTGTGTGAGTATCCTAAGTCTTCATGATCTCAATTAATATTGTTGTTTCTTTGTGATAGAATGTGTTTTTTTTTTTTTTTTTTATCACCGTGAGTTTAGCTCGGTAGATAAGGATATTGCATTTTATATGTAGGGACCGGGGTTCGAACTTCGGACACTTCATTTCTCCACAATTAAATTGTGTGAACTCTAATCACTAGACTACTTGATCAAAAAATATATCTATTATTTTTAGCTTAACTGGTTTGTTTGGTCATTTTTTTTAACTTTGACCTTATGCTTTTTTAATTGTATAATTTTGACCTCTATAATTTCAAATGTGCGATTTTTACCTCTAGTTAACCTCATTTTTAATATCGAATGTTTGAATCTTTTGGATTTATAATGTTATAAGTTGTCATTTTGAATGTCAAAACAATGTTTCAGATTGATTGCTAAACGATCTAGTTAAAATGTTTAGGAGGAGAGTTCTTTGATTGCTTGACCAATAACTCATCTTGAAAATGCCTTATGCTATTGGCCTTTGAACCAATCGAACATCAAAATAAGTACTCCTTTCAGTTCTTTAAAAAAAAAAGTCTTTTGAAGAGACATATGAGTTGATAAACGTTGTTGATATATTTAGTACATATTATGAATCAAATTCATCAACATTTGTTGATTTATCTATCTCTTATAAAATGGACTAAAGAAATATTATACAAGAATTACTTTCATAGATGTGAAAGGATACAAGTTGATTTAATGAAATAAAAAAGAGAGGGGAGGAAAAAAATGATCATTGATCATTTTACTAAATGTGAAATGTCTTTACAAGATTTTACAATGTCTAAGGTCGTAAAAATTTGTAATAAGATTGATATTGATGTGCCTGATATGGATGGTACATATGTGCAATGGAAGAAAGCTAGGAAACAAAATTCAAGTGTCTCTAATTTGCATCATTATAAGCATGATTGTTTGTTTAGTGTTGTTGATTTGCAATTGCAGAAGCTCAATGCTAAATTTGATGAAGAGAATACCGAACTTTTACAATGTATTGCATGCTTGAGTCCAGCTTCATCATTTGCAGCTTTTGATGTGGACAAATTATTGAGGATGGTCGAGCTTTATCCAAATGATTTTAAGGACGTGTCAGAAATGGTGGTGTGCTTTTAACCTCGAAATTATGTTAGAAATGTTTGAGGTGATCCCAATTTTGCAAAGTTGTAAGGACTTTCAGACCTTTGTGCAATGCTTGTGAAAACAAAGAGCACTACCTTTGATATGGTGTACAAGCTTCTAAAGTTAGCTTTGATTTTGTCAGTTGCAACTGCAATTGTTGAACATGTTTTCTCAGCTATGAAACAAGATGAATGATCAATTTGGAAGAATCGAAGAGGAGAAAATAACAGAGAAGAATCGAACATGTTATTTCATCTTTCTGCAATTGTTGAACATGTTTTCTCTGCAATTGTTACCAAAATAATCGAAGAAGAGAAAATAAGATAAATTTGGAGAATTAGAATAGAAAAAGATGAAATAACAGAGAAGAATCGAGAAGAGATTGTTAGGAAATGAACATAGAGGTTCAAGAAAGTAAAAATTAAAGAAGGGGAAAAGAAGAATTGGTTACTGTGTTTATCCAAGAGGATATTTTGGTTTGCGTTACACATCATGTGACCTAGTTTTTTTAATTATAAAATAAATTTGTAATAAAAAAAGCCATGTGAACACCATTTGGTTAACATTTGTTTCATAGGGGGCTATGAAATTAGAAATAAGGTAAATTAATTGGGCTAAAATTGCACATTGAAAATTAGAAGGGTTAAAATCACAAAATTAAAAAACCAGAGGATTGAAATTACAATTTACCTTTTCATTATTAGTCACAATAAAAAACATGCAACTTTAAAAGTATTTTGAATTAGAAAATATTGTTGTCATAATAAAGTTGTTACACTAAATAGAACCTTCATATATGCAAGATTGTCTCCAAACTATTGGCCTTAGCTTGGTTAATGCAATGTATATATAACCACACAAGAATTTCAATGGATGTTATGGAATAAGAGCTCCAAAGGGCAACTTGGTTATATACACACATAGATGTATAGAGGTAGCATATGAGCAATAAATCTTTACCATATAACGTATAGAAGGCCATGTTTGGATTGAGCTTATTTTGAGTTTATGAAAAAGAGTTTATGCAAATAAATAAGTTTTTTAGCTTAATTCATAAGTTTTTGCTAAAGAAAATTGTACCTTTATATATTATTTTTTCATAAATTACATTAATAAACTTGTAAATAATACATAAAGACGTATTTATTTACATAAGTTGATTTGCATAAGCTCTAAAATAAGTTAATCCAAACATGGCCTAAATTGTTTTGGTTTTAACCTTCTTTTCTCCAAGGTAGAGGCTATGATAATCCTAAATTCGGTTGAGAAATAAGTAAATATAAACAATCATAATTTCAAACTAGAATTTGAAATCGGATAATATTAACTTCAACTAAAGTATATTGACAAAAAAAGAAGAAGTGTTTTAAGCGAAAATACACTTCTTAAATAAAGTGAGAACACAATATCAAGAAAGTAAAATTCAAGTAAATTTTTTGAAGCATCATCTTAACAATAAAAGTTTAATCTTGTCCCTTCATAAAATAGGGTTTCAATTTCTTCTCGGACAATGGTAAAATAGCTTGAATCCCCTTCCTCCTCTCTCGTCCCTCTAGTCATATCTCCAATCTAGTGGCAGAGTTTGACGATTTCTCTTGAGGGAACTTTCAATAGCTTAATCGGTGGTGTAGTGGATGGTTTAGCCACTTATGCAACCCAAAATTTGTCCACTAGGAATATAATTTATATATGTAGACATTTTTTTACAATTTACATACGCACGCGTGCGCATACGCACACATATATAAACATAATAAAAAAATAAATATTGTGGTGGTGTCCTGGCACCTCCCTAACATAACAAAAATCCACCCTACCATACTGCATATCTCAATCATTGAATTAATCTAAAATATCGATTTATATCGATCATTAGATTAATCTAACGATTGAGAATTCACTCGAAAGACACACATGATAGCATTGAATCCAAAATCCAACTACATATGTATTTAGTTCATTGCACTTCCACTCTCTCAAGTGCTTATTGGTATGTCTCTCCTTTACATAAACCATGACAATAAGGCTGCAAACCATAATGAAAAAGGTAGAAAGTTTTGAACACAACATGCTATAAAAGATTAATTAACAAACAAAACCATGCAGCATGAAAAACATGTAATACAAAATAGTTCAAATTTTAAGTGTAACTGAGGCGGATCGTTGATCTTCTCCATTTGCAACAGCAATAGCACGCGATCTCGTGACAAAAAATCCCAATGAATGACCAAGAACAGCAGCTATGAAGATTCCAACATTGAAGGACATAACAGAAAGCATAAGCAAGTAAATGAAACCGATACGAAAGAAGTAAACACAAGACTGAATCAATCCTCCAATGAGAGGATTAGTCCCACGTTTGATCGGTGGTTGGTTCGACAAAACCTCAGTAGCCAAAGCTAGAAAGAACACAAACAAAATAGCTAAGATGTACATTCCAAGGCTGTTATTTGGCCACCCTGAAAAAAGCACTATAGCATTTTTGCCCCAATAGAAACTCATTTGCATGTTCATTATCATGTTGTACGTGCCATTTGACATAGGCATGCTTTGGCCTGGAGGCATGTTCATGATAACAATAACAATTAACAAAAATGATAGCAATTTCTTGTTGACAATGAGATTGGAAGGATTTAATTTCTTGTTGGAATTTCCTTTTATAATGAAATGGGGAACCAATGCCTAATGAATAATGACGATAAAAAATGTGTTACATAAACTTCTTAGCTGTCATTTTTAAGGATGTCACACTGTACTATTTTGTTGATTGCTTGTTGTCGTTTATGAGGGACTTAAGGTTAGTATGTCCGCAGATTGGAAGATGCTACATAATTGAATAAAAATTGGAATAAAAATATTCTTAGGTGTAATAATGATTAATTTATCAAATTATTGCTTAGTAAAATCTTGATTATGTCGTAAAGGAAACAATATTGAAAGTGAAGTTTTCTAGAAGTTTAAGTCAATGAGCTTCTTTGTTAGAAGAGAAATTGAAATTTAATAGTAGTTTTTTTTGTAGATATGCGACTAACACACTCACATTAGATTAAAAAGTGATATTGAACAACATATAATTGTGCAGATTCATATGCGTAATGCCTTAAAGTTTTGGGTAAAAATATAGTTTATAAATTTCATTTGTATGGTTGTTTAAAATATAATATGAGGATACCTTAAATTCTCTCATGAACCAACACTTTTTATTTCTAAATGAAGATGGATTGTCTTGGTGCAATGTCTTGTACAAATGGTATCCTAGTTGTTGGCTATCAGAATGAAAATGGTTCTTTCTAAATGCATTTCTAAAGAGCAATATGCTTTTGCTGAGGAGGGTGCCTATTTTCTAGATAAAATTTTCATGGCCATAGATATAATTCACTCCATACCGGACCAAACTAGATCGGTTTAGGTCGGTTTTATTCAGTTTTGAATCGAACCAAACAAGATAGGATATTTTTTCGGTTTAGTTAGGTTTGGATTTTCGATTTTATCGGTTTGTCTGAACCGCTAATGTAGCTCAGAAGATTAACATTGGTTACTCTTATCATCGAGTTGATTGGAGTTTTTTGCAGGCATGCTCCTTAAATTTGGTTTTGATGATAAATGTGTTGAGTAAATGATGCATAATATGTCTCACTACAATGAAATGCTCGGTGATATCAACAATGATGTTTTTAACTTATTTGTTCATTATCCACCAGGTAGACGCTTTTGGAGATATTTAGAGCACCTCCAATGGTGCAACTCAACAAGAGTATTTTGAGTAGGTCCACAATGCCACATCACCTTGAAGGAACTTATTAATTTTTTGCTCCAATGGTTTAACTTTGAAGAACTCGTATAGGTCCCACAACTTTTTCCAACATATTAATATTTTAACTAGGTTTGATTTTATATGCATTTGTTAAATAAAAAACAAAGCAAATCTAATAATTTTTTATTGTCAAAGTACATTGCTTTGCGTCAGATAGAGTTACTTCCTCAAGTAACGGTTCCGCCAGGCTATAGTTCTCTTGCTGAACTCCAATCAAAATTTTGATGAAAAACTCATGTTTGTGCTATTACACGCTGACGGACCCAAGAAAATTCATGCCATTGGAGTTGCTCTTAGGACCATACATAAATTTGTTCAAGAGCTCATATTCCGATTCATTTTCTATTTGCATATGAATGTTTTATTTTGAGGGGCGTTTGGGACCAAAGTGCTCAATTTGCTGAAAATCCTCAAGGTGTATGTGGGAGCTTCTGGTTTGATGGTTAATCTTAACCAATCTGAAATGTTATTTAGCCACAATGTTCCTCAAGATACTTGTTTGTCCTTTTTTCACCGTGGGAGTTTTTAAGTGCGACACACTTAACCCGAAAAATATTTATTAATAAAAGAATTGAAAAATAGTGATTTCAACCCACCATAATCTCTTTTCTACATGGATTATAATTGACCGTGAAGTTATTTCTTGTGTTTTTTGTAATCAATATGTAGAGCCAACTGATCACCTTTTTGTCAGATATCATTTTTTTAAGGCAGGTTTGGTATCATGTGCTTAGATGGTGGGGGTGAGAGTTTAGATTTAACAAATATTCATAGTATTCTATTAGACTTAGGTGGGATGAAAAATGAGAGGTTAAGTTTCTTATTAAACTGGAAAATTGTTGTGTGATCTTTGTGGAGATCCTGAAATGTTCACATCTTTTTGGGGCAGAAGATATATGTTCTCTAGTTTGTGGATGGTAAAATTCATCTCTTGAAAATGGTTTTTAAAAAAACATTTTGGTCACACATGTTCCTTCTATAGATGAGATCGTGAGCCCAATATTTGTTGGCATCAATAGTGGCATATGATGGATTTGTCTATAGGTTGATTGTCTGTGGGGTTTATTCCTAGTCTCCCTCCTGTTCGACTGGGGTGGGATGATCCGGATAGGAGGCTAGATGGTTTTTTTAGTGTTGATTTAGTTTTCGCTCATGTTTTATTGAAGGAGAGCTCCTCTGACTTGTTATTGTTTGGTTTGAATCCTTCTTGTACTCATGATTTGTACACTTGTAGAAGATTTTTTTCTCAAGGGAAAATAACATCTAGTTAATAAATATGAAATGACATAGAAAATTTATGTTTAATTATTATTTAATTTTTTTTTCTAGTAAGATAACAAATGTAAAATTTAGATAAAAAACAACGAGCTTTAAGCCACTTGAACTATAAAAGAATATGTTATAAACTAGTGAAAAATAAGTATGAGCTCGTGAGAAAACTGTTATCAAATATGCTTATTGTTATCGTTGTGAATTCGTTGAAAAATTACACTAATAAAACTGACCTAGTATGGGGGAGAGAGTAGCCATCCGTTGCACTATAATGATGATTAATTTTACAAAAGAGATATCAATGGATTACAAGAATAAGTCTCCCGCCTAATTCTACCCAAAATCCAAATCTCTTCTCGTGACCAAGGGATTCAATCCTAATAGTGTTTTCCAAGGTGAATCAACCCCAACCCTAGTGTTTGTTGTCAAGAGCAAACTCTAAACAAACCCTAGTTTTCTTGTTGACTTCAAAACCCTTGTTTCAGTCCCCTCTATCTCAAGGTTTACATCTGATACAAGGTCTATATTTATAGTAAAAGTATCCCTCATAAAATTGGAACAAATCTGACCCATAAAAATATGTTTTATTTTTATGTTGTTACGATAGTTCGGGCATCAATTTTGACCATTCGGACTCTGAAAAATGTCGAATCAAATGTCTTCAAATAACAGGCAAAATTCGGGCCCCAGACAGAACTATTCGAGCCCGATTTTGACATATTCAGTAAACTTTAATCTCTCCAATTTTGAGTCATTTTCGCAACGGTTGTCATTTAGCCTTATATGTTATAAGTAATCCCTTGTAAGCTCAAAATTTAGTCTTGTCAAATAGAGTCTATATGCTATAAAAGTGGGATATACTAAGTTCGAAAATATATTTTAAAATATCAAATGTCTATGTAGTCTTTTTTTGGGTATAAATGTCTATGTAGTCCTTTACCATACGTTGTACATAACCAATTTTCTTTTGTTTTTATAATTAAAATGAGAAATGTTAACAAGTGCTTCCGGGGTATTTTTTAAGCACCTTTAATAGTAAGTTTTTGTGAAAATTCATGTAATCAATGCATTGGAATTTGTAACATTTGACTTTTTTGAAAAATATTTTCTAAATTTAGGATGTTTAAAGAGTATCCCGGAGGCACTCGTTTGCGAAACCTTTAAAATTGTTTTTTTTTTGTTTCTTCATAGATTTACTCCTCTTGAGCTAATCATCTTCAAAGTGTGTTAAGGATAACAGATCGGTTTTGCCATTTTTCTTTATCTGATTACTACACTGTCCATTATTTTGTCTTATTCTGTTGCATTCATGCTGCTGTTTACGTTGTCATGGTTTGTTGTTTTCATCTTGTTGTTTTTAGTTTTCATCATATATACCTTGTTTTATTATGCACCTGGGTCTATTTTATTCTTCTAATGTTGCTATCAATTTTTTCCAATTTTTGTTTTGTTTTATTATATTTTAGGTTTTCATATACAAATTCTAATATGGTATGGCTTTGTGGCTAGGTTCATAGAATTTGGAAATTGAGGGAAGAATTTGACTTGTTACTGGCATATTATTATTTTTGGTAGATAAGAGACTATTGGGTTTATGATATTGGACCTTTTATCATTTATATAATTGTGTTAAATATGTTTTTGGTCCCTATAAATATTCTAATTTTTCGTCTTAATTCCTTTAAAATTTACCTTCAACTTTTAGTCTGCGTAAAATTTCCAATCACTACTTTTAGTTCTTATATTTAAATAAATTTTTGTACTTTTGTATAATGAAATTGTGCAGAAATGTATAAAATATTGTAAAAATCACTCCAAAAAAATATTAGAATTTTTCAACAAAACATAAATTAAATATGAATTTTTTCCCGCAAAAAGTATAAAAATTCATAATTAATTCATGTTTTGATCAAAAATTCTATATTTTAGAGATCCTTATAATATTATTAATTTTTCCGCCAAATTTTGATCAAAAATATGAATTTTACATATGAGTTTACTTTAGAGGAGAGACCAAATGTGAATGTGAAATTTTTTTGGAGGACTAAAAGTTGAAGAAATATTTTAGTGGAATTAAACCGAAAAAGTTAACATATTTATAAAAGAAATAAATATATTTAACCCTATATAGTTAGTAATCCTGTCCTTTTAAGTTTGACTATTTGTCTTGTAATCCTTATAAGTTATGTTAATCACATTACTGAAACATTGATTTTGTTCTTCTTTTTCTATTTTGTTTTCTCTATTGTCATGATATTTAAAGCTTGTTTCAATCCTCTTTGAATTACTCCCATATCACTATTATGCTGCTGATTTCTCAAAATTTTGGGAGTTTGTCTATTGCTTTCTTTTTTATTATTATGACGATTGGTTCAATACAATATCTTACTCGTTGATGTTTTGATGATAACAAAGAAAAAAAATTAATTTACCTATTAATTGTGTGTTCAAGTGTGTACATAATTGGAAACCAGATAAATATGTTAATGATAATCAAAATTTATTTGATTGAATAATTGAGCAAGATTATTATAAACTAATGAACCATTAGATAAAGTCTACCAATTGATTAGTTATAAATATAAAATACATCTGGTTTGGGTTGGTTCGTTTTATTTAGACAACACTCACATCAATTTGAACACACACCATCTTCAACGATGCATTTTTTTTTTAAAAAGTTCAACGATGCATGTTGATTGATCAGCAACCCAAATTCAAAAGCTTATAGAAAAATCTCTTTATTTAACATTTCACAAATTGAGAACAAAACATAAAGTTCTTACATTTCAACATCAAAGAACTTTTTTATTTATAATAACTCACAAAATCACCATTATATATACTTTCTTTTTCTTGGCAGTTTATTACAACAAAGCAAAACCACTTCATTTTTATAATCACAACAAAAACAATACATCAAACAATATCTATGGTTTGGAAGAAGAATCCAACCCACTAGATTTCTTCAAAATAGCCATTGTACCAAAAACCATAAACCCAATAACATGGCCACCAACTGCAGCGAGAAACACACCACCATTAAACGACATAACAGCCAACATAACCAAGTACGAGAATCCAGTACGGACTCCATACAGACCTGTCCTTAAAAGTGAGCCAACAATGTCGTTTGATGTTCCAGGTTTGAGTTTAACAATGTTGGTAAATGAAAGCCACTCCACCAACAACGACATTACAAACACGAGGATCAGCGCCACCGCATACATGGCGGCGCTGTCCCCGGGCCAGCAATGGAATAGTATGTCTACATTATGACCCCAATAGAATGATGTGTGGATCGGAATTCTTCGCCGGCCCAACATCGTCGCCACCGTGGAGTTGGGAGGAACACCATTTGCAGTGGTGGTGAACGACATTTTCGAGTGATGTGGCTTTAAAAATTATTATAATGTTATGTGATGTGACTTCCATGTATGAGGAATAATGTACATTTATAGTAACATTGTGTCGGTTGGAACATGACAGATTTTATTCTTGTACAGAAAATATTGTTCTATAATTCATTTGCAAGCAAACAAGGTAAGCAGTACTATAAAATGTAGTATGAATGAAGAAGAAAACTCATTAAAGGGAGATTAAAGGAAAGAAGGCTATGCATAATTAGCACTTTAGTTCTAGCATTGTAGGATTTTCAGAGAAATGGGACCCTCCAATTATGCCTTTTGCTTTTATTATTAGCTTTTCTATACAAGATTTTATTATTAGTGTATAAATAAACAATAGTCTAGACTTGAATTAATGATGTTTTTGCATTAATTCAGACCGTTTGACACATACTGAATGTTGAAGTGGAAAATCTGAAGTCATGTTTCAACATATCAAATTTGATCAATCTATTAAAAGAATGTGAACTTTTAATATAAATTAGTTACGGTGATATTCAATAAAATTTCACAAATTTGTTATATTACTCTATTTTTCAGATCTTAATGATATATTACTCACATATTATATTAATTAGTTCTCAATGAATTTTTTATATTTTTACTTTAGAATTAGAACAACAACTTAGAGTAACCTGATCCTTATATTTAATATCTGACTTTATTTTTTGTCAAAAATAGTTGCTGTTTAACGAATATTCCATTTATTTCCTTTATCTCCTTTTTAGACTTATTTAAAAAAAAAAATCTATATTTAGTTTTTTGAAAGAAAAAAATATCTATATTTATGGAAATATGTGTCTGCTTTATGTATTTATTTAAAGATGTAAATATGTGTCTGCTTTTTTGTGTGTGTATTTTTTTTTGAAAGAAAAAAATATCTATATTTATGGAAATATGTGTATGTTAAGGAACTTAAAATGAATAACTTTACATTGAAAAACATGATAATTCAACTTTTAAAAAGTTGACTGTACAACTTTTAATACATATATTTTTATAATAAATTCCTTAATATGTGCCCTTGAGAACATAAGTTAACATTTGCCATAACATTATTATTCTCAACTCTCAATTATGTTTCCAAAAAAAAAAAAACTTCAGCAATTCAATACGTGTCACCTTGGGACACATGTTTAACTAGGTTTATAAATTAATTAATAAATGATAAAGTAACTAAATCAAGAAAAATGAATAAGATTTCAATAAGTAGAAAAGCTTGCACTATATTCGTCATTTCCATGTTAAATAGTATCATAGTATAGTTTTTTCTTACTTAAATTCCAAATAAAATGTTCGGATTTTTAAGTCAAGTATGGTTGAGCTTGGGATATAGAATAAAAAGGATGTTGATTTGAATATAAGGATCAATACTTTCCATGAGGCTTTAGCTAGTTTGTAATTTGTTGCCTTTTTGTTTTTCTTTTCCTCATTTGATAAAAAAGAGGGAATTGTTGACCATATTTCTTTAACTAAATCGTTTACCATATTTCTTTAAATAAATTTGCATGTTTTGTTTTTAGAGAAGAAAAATTGTTTCTAAAAGTGTATAATGATAGAACATGCACATACAAAATTGAGAGAAAGATTAAAATGTTCTGCATATTTCAGAATCGTTCTATACTGAGATCAGAATGATCTCCACACACTCACATTTTAGAGACGAAACTGTAAAGGAATGATAAAACTCTTTATTATTGAATGCGAGAGATATGAGTGATATTAGATGAGTGACATGTATCAACTGTATACAAAAACTAAGTACTTATAGGCTAAGTGTAGTTACTTGCACTATAATGCACTAACCAACTAACTAACTAACTAACAAACAAACATAGTTGGATTTATCCACAACTAACTAACATTAGAATATGAATTATACTTCAACACCCCACTTAATTCATATTCTACTAACATCTTAAAATTGGAACAAAACTAAAATCATGAGGCTTGATAATCCTTTTCTTCTCAAGACTTGATGCATCATTCATATTGCTACTACCTTGATTCTCCATAATCTACTTATGCTTCTGACAATGAATTTGAATCAACATCTCTTGCTTCTAACTATTGTATAAAACAAAACTTTCTGCTCCAACCCTTGCTACATTTTTTAAACTTCATAATGTTTCACCTGCATAATATTTTCACTTCAGAATGTTCTCAAATCATTGAACATTTCTTCACTAGAATTGATTTGTCATGATGTTTGCAAGTTGAGCCTTTGATAAGCTAAACATCAGCTTTAATGTCATCTGAACACTCTGACCACCACCAATATTTTTATCTTCAATAACATTCTGAACTTCACTAACATTCTGAACTTCGTTAACATTCTGAACTTTACCCAGAATTTCCATTAACCTTCTATAATGGACATAACCTGGATTTTCTGTAACATTTCCATGTTTCCTCACATAGAAAATCTTGTATTTCAAACTCAATACTTCAATAAAACAAGCAATTTGAACACACTTTGAAAACCTGGATATGTCATCAATTCCACGCATAAAATCAACACCTTCTTGTGCTAACACAATCATTATTTCCTCATCTAACTGTATAAATGCTTTCATAGCTAATCATGTAATCCACTTGAACGTCTTAATCACACAATCAATTTCATCAACTTGAAACAACAACACCCATATCAATTATTGATGCAAATTTTGTAGTGATAAAATCAAATTCAATCTAAATCTCTTTGTAGTGATAAAATCCTTCTTTCTTGGATTCTTGAACCTCCTTAACGTAAACATCACACCCAAAACCAAATTTTCAAGTGAACAACAACGAAACTTCATAACATGAATTCTTCGTTTAACATTGCAACTCCCTTGCAATTCTTCATAAAACCGAAAATATGAACAAGAATAAACTTTGGAACATTGTTCTTCATAATCAGTCCTGATTCATTTTCTTGATTTTCATTCTGTTTCCCCTCCATCTCTATGTTTCTCTCCTGAGCACATCTTTCTTCTTCATCTCCTTGTTGAGCTTTGCTTGAAACAACTCCTCTTTGAGCTTTCCACGCCTTATTTGAAGCTACTGCTATCAAATTGTTAATCTAAAGTTTTTAGGAACCCTCTTGATATCAAATTGAATTCAAATAGTTTTTGCTTCTTTAAAAAAAGTATCAAAAACATGATAACCAAGCGTTAACACATAATATTATCCAAAATGTAATACACAAGTGTTAAAACATTATATCATCACAAAAAGGTAACACACCCGCGATCAAGATTAAGAAAACGATATCCATTAGACCGATTATCAGACCAATTAAACAAAAAAAAATAAAAAAAAATGTCTAGTGTGTATGAAGGAGACAACCTACTCAGTGATATGCCTAATCACAGTGATGCATCCTTATCTTCATCTAGGTTGGGCGATGAAGGAACCATCAAAGTTTAGGTGGTATTCTCACATGGACAATCGCCTTTATAGGTGGTGGTGATTGGGCAAGATCTCTCAAATATTTGACCTTCCTTTCTTCATCTAAACTCTCTATACAAAGTAAAAAAAAGATTCTTCGTCACATGAGGGGTAGATGATGACGAGTAGTAGACTTCGTTCTCTTCTTCATAACATGGGGTTCTTGGTCATATCATATAGCTTGAAGGCAAACATTCTGAAACAATGAAAAAATCAAACAAAAATTAGCATATTTGAACTCACTTCGGATTGTATAAATCAAAATGATGAAGAATTCATTTCGGACTCTATATGTTAAAGGGCACTTGAAAACCAAAAAACAAATATAATTCCATGAAACCACAAAGATTTGTCCACTAACATCTTGTCTAGTTGTTTGAAACGTCTCTAATTCGAAAGATTCAAGCAAATTTAGTTGAAAATTTACATAATGAGAAAACCCTAATGGGCCCTTAATTATAATGGCGTTAAAATATATTTAGGGAAAGCCTAATGTAGAGAATTTTACTTTATACACCAACATTTATACATATACCTCTCCTCCAAATACGTGATATTCCAAAAATTCCCTTAGTTTTAACATGTTAAAAACAATTTTATTTTTTTAACATAAAAATTTATGGTATAAATATCTTTTAAAAAAGTGTGATTGGATTGATATATGATTATATATCATGGTATTCTTTAAATTTTTTAAAAAAGTTTAAATACGTTATACACACACTTAACACTTTAAAAATCTCCCCTACAAAATCCTCCTAAATCTCCCTCTCATACAGACCCTCGAAAAAACACAATGTTGTCTGACCTATCATATTTTTGTTATACATTAATTCTTTGTCCCACAACATCTTCATCCCTCCCTCCACACCATTTCCCATATCCATCACCCCCTTTTAAACAAAAAATAATAATACTTTGAAGATTAAGAGGAAACTTATACTTTATCGAAATCTCTATTTGTTGTGGTTCTTGATATCCTCACAAGAAATAGTTTGATGACACTACAAGAAGAAGAAAAAATTAAACATAAATGAGATACGTTTTGTAGCAACTTTTTGTCATATTATATTTTCTAAGAATTTAGTTGTTATTTTGGGATATTATTTTTAAAAACTCGGTATCCGGTCAAAACACCAACTATTCTAAGGAATTCAATTTCATCGTCCACTTATAGGGGCCATTTAAAGCTAGTGCATAAACTGCTTTATAATTTATCCAAACAAACAAATTATAGAATAGAAGGTTTTAACTACTATGTCTAAATAACAAATACATATTTTATCTTATTCAAATATATATCTAGTGTTTGGTTGAAAAAGTTTTAAGATCAGATAATACAATTTAAGAAGGGTAACTCAAATTCTTCGAAATACTTTCTTATCATGTTTTCCATAAAATAAAATCAACAAGGCATAACCCTCGAATCTATAATTGGTTGATCTATATACATAGATCAATAGAAAAGATGAAAAAAATGAGACATGTTGATATGGAAGAACACAACTTAGTTATTCATTATTTATACATGTAGTTAACCGTGTCTCTTCTACAAAGATTACTTATCTAGAGTTTTGTTTCTATTCTTCAAACAAGAGTGTTGAAATTCTCTTAATCTAATTAACACTTTTATTTAAAGAGACATATAAACTCATGAAACATTATTTTATTTCATAAATTTGTCTCTCTTTAAATAGTAATATTTCTTAAATAGGTAAGAGTAAGACACGGTTGTAGACATTTTCACACATGAGAAATTTGAACATTTCTAACACGTGTGTTCCCAACTCTATGCTTAGGAACATGAATAGTGAGCACACCATTATCCATATAAGCCTTAACATAATCAACCTTAGAATTTTCAGGCAAGGTAAGACGCTGAACAAAATGACCACTAGCTACTTCAACACGGTGCCATCCCCCTCTTTGTTCTTCCATTTCAACACTCTTCTCACAAATGATACATAGAACTCTATCATCATCAACTTCAACTCGAACATCGCTTCGTTTCAACCCCGGAAGATGTGCTTTGTAAACATGAGCTTCATGGGTTTCTTTCCACTCTATTTGAGTGTTAACAATTGGTGATGGCTCGTTGTGGAAAGGTGGTGGTGTTATATGATGTGGTGTGTTGGTTTGAGAAATTCCATAACCATGGTTTTGGTATGATGGGTGGTGCCATGTTTGGTGATGATCTTTTGGTTCTGATCTTCTTCGACCAAAGATGCTATTGGGAAAGAGTGACATTTTTTGTGGTGAATTTGGTGTTATGCGATGAATTTATTGATGATGCTTGTGTGCAATGTGAGTGAAGAAGGACTTATTTAAAGGGAAATAATGGGATTAATGTGATTTCACTAACAAATTTTCTATGGTTATTATTTAGAGCATCGGGAGATTGGACAATTCCATAGTGAGAATCAACTTTAATTTGCACGAAAATGGAAAATTCACAAATCAATTTATTCTAAACGTATTTCATACCCATCGTAACTAGATTTTAAATAAATTTATTTTAGTCAACAATAGGTTGGATTAGATATATCATGTAAATTTCGATGAACATAACTCAATTGTTAGAGATATCATATTGTATATTTAAGGACGAGTTCGAACATTGAATTTATCATTTATTTATCTTAATGGTAAATTTCTAATTATTAGGTTATTTGACAAAAAGAAATCATGTAAAAGAACGTTTAATAATAAATTAGAAAATAAAATTATCAACAATGATAGATATACATTCTTTATTTTTCTACACTCTATTTTTTCACACTCATTCAACACATCATTGTCTTTTTATCTCACACCTCCTATCACATCACCAAATTATCACATCTATCAGATCACTCTATTTTTCTCTTTGTTTTCATATGGATACACTTTCACGGGATGCACACAAAATATTTTCCTTAAATTATATCTTGGGACAAAAGCTACAAATGTTAATTTCATATATCCTCCACACACAAGTGCAAAGTTCAATCTCTAGAACGGATCAGATAGAGCCACAATATATGTCAAATGTCATGTTCAAGTGTTTTGATTATGCTGTATTCTTTGTATTAAATTTGAATTCAAAACCTCTAATTAAGGTATAAGAGACTAAAACTATCTCATCATACAAGTGTTCTTAGAGAATTTCATCTTCAGTTGATATCTTGGAATAGAATAACGAATAATTTATAATTAAAATTATCCAAACATAACAAAACTAATTTTATTGGTCTTAAAATATATATTTTTTCCATTAACTTTCAAAAGGTTCCTTCTACTAAAAGTATTTCTATTTGAGACATCTTTAGAACAACACATTTGAAATCGGACCTTGAACTATGTTGTAGGAGTATAACCTCAGAAAATACTTTTTGATCACAATCATTTAGACACATTATTTAAACATAAACAACAATATGTATAATTTCATTATTTGAAAAAATACATATTATTAACTATTTTCTTTTTCTACTTTTTCTTTTCAACAAATACTAAATTTGTGCACCATACACAAGATTTTTTGTGACCATTAGATCAAATGAATAACATAGTTTTACCATAGACCCTCACCACTAGATTCTTTTCACAATTCTCTCTCCTCCACCCACCACCACCAGAAACAACATCAAACCCGTCTCCTTCTCTTGTTCATGCTTTTTATTTTTAATTTAATTTCATTAAATAAAATAAAAAATTTCAATTTAACATAAAAAGTGAAATAATCATTCATGTCTTGAGCAAAGGTATTTGAGGAGAATTTTATTCAAATCTAAAATCTCATGCATATCATTTTTTTTTGCTTTGATTTCATGACTTTGTTTCCTCTTTGTTTATGTCATTACTCCACTGGAGGCGTTAATGTAAAATTCGAGATCTGAAAAAATCAACAATGATAGAAAAATCTGACAGTTGATGCATGCATGTTTTAATATTTCTGGAAAATTCAAGAACCCATCAGAATTATGCATAAACCTCTCCTAAAATCATGCACTGTTGATCTTGCTAGAATTCCCTTCTTGTCTAGTCCTCATTCTTACACTTACTGATATATAGAAAAACAACAAAAGATGAAGGAAATTTCAATAAACCAAAAAGTGGGAGAAATCAGAAGGGGGATTTTGACACTAAAGTATATCCATGATTAGAATTGGAACTTTGATTTCATATAACTTCAATTGAGAAACACATGAATTTGCCGTTTACCAAACAAACTTCTTCATCCTGTTCTTCATTATTTTTGTTCTTGGTTGGAAGTTAACATGGAGAGAGAAAGCCATGAAGTTATTTGATCAAGTGTTGAGAGTCTATTGTAATAACATGTTCTTCATATGATCCAATGGCTCACAAAAACTTGTGCATGGTGCACAAATTTAACATTTGTGCATCCTAAATGCCAGCTGTTTAAATAGTTTGACCAATAGTTATATTTATGATCATGCAACATTTCCCTCTGTAACCTATCCATATAGACAATGTAAAACAACTTTAACATGTACTCAAAGTGAATCCAAAAATACATTAAGGTGCGAGTACCGATCAAGTAAGCATGTTTCTGCTCAAAATGTCACACAGCTTTAGCCATTAAGTAATGTTTCTTTACCACAGGAAGATTCTAGGTGAGCTGTGTAGGTGCTGGAATTCTTATCAGAATATTAAAGATGGTTTGTGTCGTAAACTAGAAGCTAATAAAGCATAAATTCCATTCGTCACTTTCAGTATTAAAATATCAGAGGTAGAGTTTGGTAGGTTCTCATAATGTCATCATTGTTTTTTTAAATATTTTATCTAACTAGTGTCATATATATATAGGAAATGCTACCTCACACCCGATATTTAGCCAATTACAAGAAAATCAAAATCATTCTTGTGATATAATCAATAAAAGCTTCATCAAGAACTCACACATAAAAATAATTCAAATTTAAATATTTCAAAACTAACACTCAAACCAAAATTAATATTTTTTTAACAAGTGATATATATATATATATATATATATATATATATATATATATATATGCTGACAATCAGTCTCCTCAGTACAAAGCGTACCAAAAAGATCACTTAAATATTTACAAAATCAGAGCCTGAAACAGAAACAAATTAGTTGCTCAAGCACAAGAGCGGGCTCGACCACCACATACGAGTACCAAAACAACATGCTCCCAAAAACAACAACCATCGCAGATTACCACCAATAGGCAGCCCCAAATACATGAACGGAACCTTACAAACCTTACAACTCAACACATACGCTGCCTCACTCAACCAGGATTCAGAAATGTTAACCCCCACCAACATGCTTTTATGAAAATTCACTTTCAACCCAGACACTATCCCAAAGAGAAGGATAACAGCCTGCAAAGCACGGACATTGGTCCATCTTTTATTCCCAATCAGTAAGATGTCATCAGCAAGCTGAAGATGAGAAATGGCCACCTGATTAGACGGACTAATGTTATAACCCGTAAAGATGTTGTTATCAACCATAGCTTTCATCGTAATATTCAGACCTTCCGCCGCCAACAAAAACAGAAAAGGTGAAAGAGGATCGCCTTGACGCAAACCCCTTTCAAGAGAAATTTCCTATGTGGGACTACCATTTACCAACACATATGTTGTAGTCGTATTAACGCACTCTTTAATTCACTTGTGCCGCAAAGTCGGGAAAGACATTCTACCTATAACTGCATCTTAATACCCTAGTCCAGTGAGTCACAAGCCTTCTCAAAATCCACTTTAAACATGTTCAAATGTGAAACCAAAAAAATCTTTAACAAATATGATCCCTAATTCACTCCGTTTCCAAGGATTGTAACATCGAAATATCTTGTTATTTCAACCATAGTACGATGACTATGAAAACTTGGGATATCATAAGTACAGTTCACATAGTTTCCAATATTTATTTGGAAAATATCATTTCCGTAATAGTCAAGGTTAACTTTCGTAAAACTAGACATATTATAAAAAAAAAAATTTAAATTTCGTCATCCATCCATGAGTGACTATAATCACCATTAAATAAATACATGGTGAATTAGTCCTTGAGCATCAAGAAAACTCCATTTGTTATCAAACTTGCAATCAAACATATACAAATATTTATTATTAATCTCTCATAATCCTTGTTCATCAAATAATATATTTGTATCGAATAAAAAATATATTATCCTTGATATATAAGTATATTATATCTAATTAGTACATGTACAGATTTCAAGCAAAAAAAAAATTGTATTTACCTCATTTATAAAATGGCACATCAAGATAATTGAACGCATTTGAGATCTTTTTTTTTTTTTAAATATTTGTGAAAAGTAGACATCTCAACTATCAAACCAAGAAATGGATATACTATCATAACTTTTAGAAATGAGAGAATAAGCAAAGACAATGGCAATGCATCATTTTTTTTCTTTAATAGTTATAGAAGAATAGAGCAATATTGACCGACAAACATGAATGCCTCTAACTTTAATAAAAAAGAATAATTGACGTCAACATAAAAAGCAAAACATCTTGCAATTGCACAATCATGATTCATAAAAAGAAAAGTTATTATATAATTACACTATTAGGATAAAATATGAATTGCCATATACCTCTTGAAACTTATGAAATATTAATAAGACCCACTAAGAATTATATTAATTATCCTTAAAATATTTAAACAAGTATGAATTCATATAGTTTCTAAACAACCCTGCTATATTTAATATAAATTTATATTAAACATAAAAACATCAACATATATTAGAACACTATCAATCAGTTAATAATTTCAAACACAAAATGTACCCGATTAAGAGGTAAAGATATGCAAAAATGATACTCTAGCAGAAAAAATAACAGAGCTTTAACAACGACCAAAACAAAAAGCCAGCGGTATAAAATGACTGAGAATATATTGCCTTTTTTACATTCCTAATTTTAATTATATGACATAGGTAATTGAACAATTATAATTTTTTTTTGGAAATTTTCAGGTATGAATCACATACTCTATTATAAAAAAGAAAGATGTCGAACCACATTTAATTATAAGTTATGTTTTTGAATAACAAAGCAAGTCATAAGCATAGTTCATATGATCCGAAAGAAAGAAAAAGAAAAATTGACAAAGTTGCCTCATGGTGGAGTGGGTGTCTGAGAATACATTAGTCATGCTATTGTTGGCCATTGAACAATGCATTCATTCTATGCAACTTCTTGCAAGCTTCGTTTTTTCTCTATTGATGTTATGGTGTAACAAATTTGTGAAACTAATGTTTTAATTTGTCACAGGTGAATCTAAACTTATTTCACAAGACTGGGCCTAATATTTTTTTTCTTCAAGGGAGACTGGTCTTAATATACGTTACTATCTTTTGTGTTTGGTCATATATGTGTTGGGTGAAATATTTCTGAAACAACTATTACTGCAAAACTCTTTTTTTTTTAAAAACAAAGGCTTAAATGCACTTTTCACCCCCTATGTTTCAAAAAGTTGCGATTTTGGCCCCCTTATAAAAAAAATGGATATTTTGACCCCTAACTTTTGGCCCTCTTTTGATTAGCTGATTTTGATGGAGATTATGATAATTTCATAGTCTCTGATGGTGTAAAATGACATGAGGATAGAAGGATGTTGATAAATGGATTCCAAACTGGCATGGTGTAACTTTTGGTCCCCCTAAAGAAGGATCCACTTATCAGTTTGGACTCCATTTATCATGTCAGTTTGGACACCATGCAAGTTTGGATTCCACTTATCAACATCCTTTTATCCCCATGCCAGTTTACACCATTAGAGACTGAGAAATCTGCATAAAATCAATCATTCAAAAGAAGGCCAAAAGTTAGAGGGTCAAAATATCAATTTTTTTTATAAGGGGGCCAAAATCGCAACTTTTTAAAACATAGGGGGTGAAAAGTGCATTTAAGCCAAAAACAAATTGAAAAAGAACAAGAAGTACAAGATTGAGGGGGAATGTACCTAACCAAGTAAACCACGGAAACAACCTGTAACGGATGATACAACAATTCAGTATTTACATGGTATAAAAATAAAACAGCTCTAAACAATCACTTCCACGAACAATACCCATGTATGGACGCGAAACCGAATTGCAAAAAAAAAAAAAATAGAGTAAGCATTCAAAGCTTTTTTTTTTTGAATAGGCAAAAATGAATTATATTAACACTGACACCGTAATTATTATAGCACAAGGTGTGCCATAACAGTCACGAAATGAACAAAATACAACCAATATTACAATCAAATAAATCGATGCCCTTCAAATTGGCCAGATCAGATTTCCTGGTAAATGTCTCACATGAACCTTTCTAGACCTATTAGCTAAAATTGAAAATTTCATGAACCAAATGTGATTAGCATTTTAAAAATACAAACTATAATTGTTGTTCATTTTGGACCATTTTTGGAGACATAAACAATATCATTATTTCAGATTAAGTGTAAACAAATTTGATCTCATCACCAGACATTATATTGATATAAAGATCAAAGAACAATAGTCTCCTATAAAAGCACACATTTTAATCATTGAAACTTTCTAGGTGAAAACTTAGAGTTCAAGTATTGGCTAATTTAGTTGAGAAGGTGATTTTAAAGTGTTAGTTCTCTTTAAACCAACTATACAAGTGGAGAGAACGATATGTTCTCTCTCAACCGTAACAACCCCAATTCCATCACAATTGTCATCGTCTGGCAGGCCTATCAATGCTCTCTCCCAGAACTTCAGCCTTGTCCCCAAGGGTGAGATAAGGAAACTGGTTTTTGATTGTCATTATGTCCTCCCAAGTAGCTTCTTCTGGCCCCTTTCCTTGCCATTGTACCAAAACTTGTCCTACATCTTCTGTTCCTTGCCTTATCACACGTGTTGCCAAAACCATATCAGGTTCAAATGTTCTTGGAAAATCCCCTTCCAAATTGTCTGGCAGCTCTTCCTCTACCTGGTAATTTCCCACAGCTTTCTTAAGTAAGGCACATGAAACACGGGATGAACCTTAGCTCCATCAGGTAACTTAATCTTATAAGCCACTGCTCCAATCCTCTCGAGAATGCGATATGGACCGTAGTAATGTGCTGCAAGCTTAGCACAAATACGAGATACCACAGTTTTCTATAGATGAGGACGTAATTTGATAAACACCTATTTCCTACCTCGAAACTGTGCTCAGTACGATGAGAGTATGCTTGTGTTTTCATACGACTTTGGGCTTTCTGCAGCTACAACTTAAGTTGCCTCAGTGCCTCATCTCTTTCCAGTAATTCTAGCTAGACAGCTGCCACCTTAGTTTCACCACGAATTAAACGTGTTATCACCGGAGGTTTTCTTCTGTAAACTACCTTAAAAGGTGTCAACCCAGTGGATGCATGAAAGGTCGTGTTAAACCAATATTCTACCCAGGGAAGCCAAATCGACCACGTCTTTGGTTGGTCAGAAATAAAGCATCTCAGATACGTCTCCACACACCTAATACTGCTTCGTATCCTTTGGACCTGGGTAGTCCGACAATAAAATCCATTAAAACTTCTTCCCACGCCATTTCTGGAATAGCTAAAGGTTGCAAGAGTCCACCAGGTGAAGCTGCCATGTACTTCTGATGTTGGCAAACATCATAGCTCTGCATAAATTCCTGAATATTTCCCTTCATTCCAACCCAGTACACATTAGCAGCCATGCGTCTGTACATTCTATAGAAACCTGAGTGTCCTCCCATAGGTGAGGAGTGGAATTCCTCCAACAACTTAGGAATCACACTTGATTGAGCTGAGATGACCAACTTATCCACATAGTACAGCACCCCACGTTCATACGTGAAACCAGGTCGTTTCCCTTGCGCCTTTTTTACCTCCTCAATAATTTTGATAAACACTGGATCTTTGTGAACTTCATCTACCAGTTGGGTACCCTCGTCCCATCGTGGAAATGAAATAAATGTCTGTAACTCTGCAGTTTCACTGACCCGTGACAGCGCATCTGCTCCTTTGTTGTCAGGATCCGGTTTGTACACTATGTCAAAACTGTAACCCAATAATTTTGCGACCCAGATTTGCTGATCTCCTGTTGCGATTCGTTGCTGCAGTAGTTGTTGTAAGCTCTTTTGATCTGTTGAAACCTTAAAATGCCTTCCTAACAAATACAGACCCCAATGCTGGATAGCTAACACCACTACCATTAATTATTTTTCGTACGCTGATTTGGCCAAATTCTTTGATCCCAACGCCTTGCAGAAGCATGCTAAAGGTCTTCCCTCTTGTAATAGAACTGCCCCAATGCCTACCCCCGATGCATCACACTCTATGATGAACTCCTTGTTAAAATCTGGTAAGCCCAGCACAAGCGCAATGGTTAGCTTCTTTTTTAACATTTCAAAAGCTTGTTGTGTTGTTGGATTCCATTGAAACCATTCCTTCTTCGTGAGTTCTGTTAAAGGTTTGGCTATCTTGCCGTAATCTTTGATAAACTTCCAGTAATAACCGGTGAGACCCAAAAAAAACTCTCACTCCTTTGACATTTCTTGGTACTGGCCAATTCAAAACGCTACTGAATTTGCTAGCATCCACTGAAACTCCAGCACCTGAAATCATGTGACCTAGATAGTCCACTGACAGCTGGGCAAAGTGGCACTTCTTGCGGTTAGCTACCAAACCATTCTCTGCAAGGATGCCCAAAACTGTAGTCAGGTGAGACATGTGTTCATCCCAATTTACCACTATATATAAGTATGTCATCGAAGAACACTAAACACATTTTCTCAGCAAATGCTTGAAATGTTGAAGGCGCATTCATAAGACCAAAAGGCATGAACAAGAACTCATAATGCCCCTCGTGTGTGCAAAACGTTGTTTTGGGGATGTCCTCACTTTTTACTCTTACTTGGTGATATCCAGATTTGAGGTCAAGCTTTGTGAAATACTTGGCCCCATTAAATTCATCTAATAATTCATCGATGATAGGGATTGGAAATTTATCTGGAACTGTTACCTTGTTCAATGCTCGGTAATCTACACACATTCGCCAAGAACTGTCTTTTTTCTTCACTAAGATAACTGTACTGGAAAAAGCATTCTGGCTGTGTCGGATAATCCCCGTTGTCAACATCTCTTCGACTTGCCTTTCAATCTCGTTCTTATGGTGATACGGGTATCAATATGGTCACACGTTCACTGGACCCTGTCCCTCAATCAGTGTAATGTTGTGTTCTCTTGCCCTATTGGGAGGTAACCCTGATGGTTCTTTGAAGACTAGGTTGAATTGGTTCAAAATTGTTGTTAACTCTTGTTGTTGTTTATTAATCATCTCCTCGTCACTTCTACCCCTGGTATCTCTATTTTCACCCAGGGACCACATCATACCTTTATTAAACTTCTTGGGATGCATCAATATATTTTGGAATGCTACTGGTTCACTCCTACTGCCCATGCCTTTCAAAGTCACCCAAACCCCCTCTTTCCAGAACTGCATTGTTTACTTCTCCCAGTTAATTACCATGTCCCCCAAGGACTTCAACCATGATATTCCAAAAACCAAATCAACCCTCTCCAACATAAACATATGTGCATCCAATTGCATACGGGTTTCTCCAAAACTCAATTCTAGACCCTTGCACACTCCTCTTGTAGAAGCTTGATAACCATCTCCTAATTTGATAGACATGTCAGGTGTATCTGTTACTTCCCACCCCGACTTAGTCACCAATTGCTGGGAAATGAAGTTGTGAGTCACACCACTGTCTACTAAGACCACCACCGGTGCTCCCAGAATCCTTCCTACTAATTTGACAGTACAAGGCCGATCGTGATTTTCCACATCCAAACCTTTGAATGTCATCACTCGCATCTCCCCATCAGAAATCTCCTCAGAATCGACCACCTCTACCGCTAATAACTGACTGTCTCCTCCATCATCATCTTCGTCGTCAAGAACCATTACACGAAATTGTTTATTTGGACATTGATGGAGAGTGTGAAAAGGCCTCCACATTTGTGTCATACCCCAATTTTTGACCTAAGGTCTCACTTTCACATGTCTCTAACCCGGAATATTCTCTGATTTTTCAAAGAAAAATTCGACAGAGAGGTATTTTAAAATACCTCATTTTTGTTCCGATTTCGGGCCCTCTTCTCCATTCTTTTATTTTTAGTCTTTTTAATCTTTTTATTTTACTTTAATTTTTTATTTTATTTCCATTTTAGATTATTTTTATTTATCATTTTATTTCATTAATAATTGTCCATTGAATCCAAATGTCTAGAAAGAAAAAAAAACAAAGTGTCAGGGTCCAAAGCATTTGTTCACATATGCCACAATTTGTTTACTGAGGGTGGCAGGGGTGCCAAAGGTGGTGGCGTAGTTATAAGGGGTTGAATGTATTTTATTTAATGTTATTGTTTGAATATTTTGGATAATTATGTTATGTAACATTTGGATAATTATGTTTTATTAATGTTTGAATGTTTGAAAATTATATTGTATTGTTAATTTTGATGTTATAACTTGAATTTTTGGTTTACATATGGTCAAAGGCCAAAAAAATTGACTAAACCTGCTCTAAAACCGAGGCTCAGCCAAAACAGATGGCTTTTGCCTCTGTGCTGATGTAGTTCAAATTCTATAATCCGGACAGTTTTAACACTTTCCGGATTATGTAATCCGAAAACATCATTTTCCACCCCTTTTGTTGACTTTCAACGGGGTAAGTAATACTCTTTAAGAAATATGGAAAGTTTTTGAAAATTGCTCTTTTCCCAACAAAAAACATTCACTCCATACAAACTGACCAAAATACCCATGTGTGGGTTATCTCGCATAGGTGTACCCAACGTAACATGTAGATTATAACCCCAGTGTAAGTTAATGCATGTAGGTTATAACAATTCAAAAATACCAATTCTGAAAACAAACCAACATTGTAATTATCAAAAGGATTATAAACTAAATTGAGAAATAAGTATTATGTCTGATGTTCTGATGATTAATATAATATATAACCTTATTCAAACAAAACTTATAGTTAAATTCCTTCAACAACAAAAAAAAACTTAGCTAAATTCTTGAATTTTCACAAATTTACAATCCATCCTATTGTCATATTCATATGGAAATGGAAGGTGAGAGAGAGGTGTTGATATTAAATGCGACTATATGTAATCTGAATCGGTGTCTCTTCGGAAATGTTGCAAATCTGGATGAGCATCAAATCCTGGCCTTCTAGGATTTCTGCAAGACAGGAAAGAAATATGTGTTAATTTATTTATTTTTGAAGGAAAAAATGTGTTAATTTATGTTATATATATATAATAAATAATTCCTTAACATGTGAAAAATGTAGTCGAAGATTGACTAAAACAAATTATGGAACAGCTATGTTCAAAACATGATGTAAAATTCTATTTTGAAATATATCATATACATGTATACAAGCACATATGATAAACCATACCTCGCAAATCTGTTTGGTTCAAAACCAGGGACACCAGGAGGTCCAATGGGATCAAATCGAGCACCCGGTGGAGCACCCGGTGGAGCACCCCTATTTAGATAAATTCATAGTTAGATATAAGCATTGAAATTAGCCACATGTATCGATCACAGGGTAGTCAAATACAAAAGGCCCCCTCAAAGGTGCTAAGGCCATTTTAATGCCTAGAGGCAAGAGGCAACAAAAGCCATACACTCCCATGAAGATGGACGCTGGCGATCAAAAGTAAAAATTATATCTTGCAAAACACGTCTCGGTTGCGACACTGAACAAATTATATATATAGAAATGATAAAATAAGTAAAGTTATTAAATGTTAGGTTCCCTCTACAAAATACGGTGGACCCTTCCTTTCCCTAGACTTAGCACCCAAGGGTGTGCCTTGGGGTTTTGTTGCCTTTAACATTTAACCACACTGACCAGTCAAAGATAAATAATATAGGGTTTAAATGACTTACGGCAACCCTCCAATAAAACCAGGTCCTCCACCAATACCTCCACCAATACCACCACCAAACCAACGGGGGTCATTAGGCCCTACGAGCATGCTGCCTCCAAAGTCATGATCACCCCTGAAATTGAGTGGTGCATATTTAGAAGGATATAAGAATTGTTAAAAACAAGAATTTACAATTGTCCCAAGAGACAAAAGAAATGTAACGAGGGGTGGGGGTTTACCTTGACGGATACATACCGGCACCAGGCCCTGGAAAAAGATCACTACCAGAACCAGCGGGAACTGGAGGGACAATGAATCTGTACAAACACAATAAAATATTGATACTCGATGAATTAGTTCAGAAGCCAAAAGTACTTGCACAAGTACAAAATTAGAGAAGGGATCATAAAGATAACACGGCATAAGGTAACTAATTATTCCATTAAAGTGGATAAGTATGTAACTTAAAAGGAGAATAAGCAAAAACAGTTTGTTTCCATAAGCTAAGCAAAAAACAGTTTTGAATTTTGATGACAACAAAAAAATCATAAACTAGACATAGAGGTTTAACTGTTGAAGTAACATCATGATATGGAATAGTGGAATTCACCAATTTCCAAAGACTAGTGGTTACATTAGCCGTAGCAAGTATGCTCAATACATGAAGAAATTTTTGTCCAAGAAAGATAAATATAATATCATAGTTAACAATTTTTTAAATCTTTGACAAGATAGCCACTAGGAAACTAGGCACATTTATATAGCAGGGTTTCTTTTGGCCTAATAGCAAACAGCAACCATATGTTGAACATCATAATTGAAGTCACACATGTAACTTCCCTTTCCATCAATACTAAATAACCCACTAACCAGAAAAACATACATACATGCAGGGTCAGGATCCTCTCCGTTTTCTCCATTACCAAAGTTTTGGGAATATAAATATAATAATGTAACATTTGATGGGTCCAATTAGTCTTGATTTGGAGAGGATCCTAACAGTAACACCCTCTTTTTTCCGCTTTGTTCTAGATTTTGGAAATCAGAAACACACTTCAATGAAAGGAGCTAAAGATTTTTTTTTTAAAATATTGCATCAGAATGTGGGAAATACCACTTTTGTGTTGGATAAAATATATACCAAACAGGGTGGTCAAACCAATAAGCTCAAAATAGTCAACAATAAGATAGCCCAAAATTAATCACATATTTGACAATCAGACCACTGAGCAGCATTAAAATGTAACACAGTGAAACTTAAATAGCATCAGGAATTAGAAATTTCTTACCCGGGGTGATAATCATGAGGACCAGCAGGTTCACCAAATCCAGGAACAGGTTCAGATGTCTCTTGTCTTGTGCTGTCACTAGTTGAGCTGTGAAGGAAACAAAAACAATTTTGGAAAAATTGTCTCAGTTCACGAAGAATGTAATACATAGGGATTGCAACATGGTACAACATAACCATCCCAAATGAAACAAATACAATGGCCAGGTTTTCTAATGCATCATTCTTATAATAACAAAACAGAACGCTGCCCATAGATCCTACAACCAACACCCATACGGTACATGTCAAACAACATGATTTGTTTTTTAGACCAGAAGTTCTAAAAGAGCACTATGATTTGTTTGAAGGGTGCACTTCCTCTTATTGAAGTGCTTCATTTGGTCGACTCAAATAAGAAACTAGCTAATATAGCATGCATCCATGAAGCAATGGACCAAGTAAAAAAGCATGTACAAAAACAAAAGATACTTTTAATTCTTTCAATTTGTTTTGCACTTTTGCTGTCTTGGTTTTAACATGGAAACAGAAAACTAATGAAATTTAGAGGCCGTGTTCAGTGTCAGCATTTGTAGCTATGCTTCATGGCTAATAACAAACATTATCCGAAAAAACGATGTGAAATTAAATTTTTATCCACTGCCAATATAGAAGCTTTTTAACACCATCACTAGTTCATGTATGCATGATGATTCAACAATCAATAATAATCAAAAGCTTTAAACAGATCATTTCCATTCACTATCAGCATAAAGATTTGTACTCTTATAAGTCACGACTGGACAATGGCCCAATTCAAAAATTTCAAGTATGTACTCCTGAAGAATTATATAAGGCTTGCACACGCACATTACATTGAAAACTGAAAGGGACATGGTTCACAGGATCCATATTTACCTCTTAGTTGATGAGCTGGCATTGGCAGAACCTTCTAATTTTGACAAAATATCAGCATCTATTTTCTTCACCAGCTTGTCCAAATTCTTGAACTGCTGAGAAAAATTGCTACCTCCATCTTCTCCAGCATAGTCCGCAACACTGCACACATAGAAAAACACCCAAAACACATCTCAAAGGGAGCATAATAGAACACAAGACCCAATCACAAAATTCTAAGCCTTGCGCAAACGGGTAAAAAACCCTAAACTAAAATCAAGGATTTACTTGCTCCATACACACTTCAGATAATAAGCACATTTGTTTGGATTGACTTATTTGAGCTTATCAACTGGCATAAACATTTATCAAACTGTTTGGGAGATCTTATAGAAACAACACATGATATATCCAATCCATAAACTATTTTCAGCTTATTTCCATAAGCGCACAAGGATAGCTTATAAAAACAACTTATAGTTTACATGAAAATAGTTTGACTTTATTCTTACTTTATTTTAAAGAAATAGTTTATACAAAAGCACTTTTATGATAAGTGTTTATGCTGTAAGCAAGCACTATATTAAAATGTTTATCCAAACAGGGCAGAATTCAATCCAACAAAGAAAAACAGTTGCGAAAATCCTAAATGTCCACACAAAAAATCAGATCATTTACATGGATCAAACAACATTCTCAGATTTTATATTGGGCCTAACTCATCCTTATTAAACCGGCTTGTAAGGTGAGGACATGCTTTATAAACACTACATAGGCCATATCTCTAAACAATGTGGAACTAAACCCACCCCTTCAAAACCAACACAATGAACTGCAACAGAGACAACCCAGATACCGCAATTAGGCGGCTAGGGGAGGACCACAGTGAAGGAGTAATTTCCAACAGACGTCATAATGTTCTATTATATATCATATTTCTATCTTTCTTAATAGTTTTTCTAGGTCTTCCTCTGTCACTAGTAATTCAACTACCCTCCATATGATCTACTCTCCTTACTACACAATCCACAAGCCTTTTCTCTACATGCCCAAACCACCTTAGGCTAGTTTCCACCATCTTTTCTACTATAGGTGTTACCCTAACTCTCTCTAATGTTGTCCTTCATAATCAATCATGTCTAGTGTTACCACACATCCAACGCAACAACCTCAGCTATGCTACGCTTAATTTATTTTCGTGTTGGTTTTTTAAAGCCCAACACTCTGTTCCAGATCATTTACAGGATAACAAAATATAAAACCAACATCCCCATTTTCCATATTATCATAATCCAATCCAACACAGAAAACCCAGTTGCAAAAATCCAAAATTTTCAACACAAAAAATAATAAGAAAATCAAGTCATTTACAGCCTCAGTAGCATCGACACTTCTGATCAAAGAGTGTCCACATCCGACATGACGCCGACACATGTGAAGTAGGAAAACATAACCCACAAAATAAAGCAATACCCCAATTTCCAAAATTAGCAAAATTCAACAAAACAAAAACAAAAAAACCATCTTCTAAAATCCAAATTTATCAACAAAACAATCAAAATTTCCAACCATAAACAATAAAAAAAAAAAACACACAATTACTTGATTTCAAGATGCAGAGGCTCTTTAAACCCTTGAGACAAAGCATGAACAAGCAACTTCCCATTCATCACAAGACATTTAACAAGCACTTTCTTCAGACCCTCCTTCTCCGAATTCGTGTAAACAAATGCATATTCATCATTCAACTCATTCCAATGATCAACAGAAACCTCATCTACACACAAAAATCAATAAATACCTCAAAATTCACCAAAAAAATTCAAAAAAAAAAAAATGATTTTTTTAGGTTTACCATTGGAGGGGTTAGATAGAGCTGTATCGGAGAGGGCTTGAGGACCAGTAGCGGTGAGGATGTAACCGGAAGCGAGGAAAGAAGAGTGAACGACGAAAGCGATTTTGTCGTTTTGGTTGCGGAAGGTTGGTCTCGCAGCTCTGATTACAGCGAGAACTGATTTGTCGGTGGCCATTGTTGGTGATCGACGACGTGTCGTTTATAGGTTTTAATCCAAATGTCTAAGACAAGGGCCTCAACATATCAAAGCATGCTCGCCCAATCCCAAGCAAATCCCTGGAAGTTTGAAAATCTATGAATTACAATATGCTCAATACATTTGTATGCTGTCAGGCATAATTTCCTCTTGTTGTTCAAAAATTCTTCATAAATTAGAATAAGCTCGATACATTTTAGCCATACTTCTGACATGCGTGCATTTAAATCACAACTTTGAAATTTCTTAAACATGTCTAATATTGTAAGCAAAAACAAAAGAAGCTAAATCTAACGGTTAATCATTTGACATTAATATTATAACTAAGTAAATATTTTTGATGAAGTTGATCTCAAAGACTCAAAATTTAGAACAAAAGGTTCAAGTGACATACCTAGAACCTTATTGTTAAGAGACTTGGCTACTTGCCTACTAGTTTTTGAGGTTCATCATTTGGAATAGGTACATTCTTAACCTGTAACATGTACACACCACAATGGTTAACCTTTTTTCAAAACACACTATTGTTTTTCCAAAACACACTATTCAAAGTTAGAAACAACCAAATTCATGAATAATAAGCTAAAGTTCATGACAGGAACAACAGAGATGACAGAAACAGCAACAGAGACATCATGTAAACGAAAAAAAATAAAAATAATGATGGGTATAACAATCAGAAATAGCACAAAATTTGTAAGATTGAAAGGATACTCACGAGTTTTTTCATCAACTCAAGTTGAATAGACTCCAAAGAACTTCATTCACTTTTTTGTGATTCTAAGTCTTCCACCTAAAAATAAATCAAAGATAATATAAGAAACACTAATTGACAACAATAAACAACAAAGTCACTAAAGTTGTGGATTCTAACTAAACACGCAATCAAACAATAATTACTTTCTGATATATTTGCTAAAAAGAAGTATTGCCGCTTCCCAATCAGCTAGGATACCCGTTTGACAGTAGCTTGGCCCTACATAGTAAGACAGTATTCAACTCGAAATGAGTCATAGTAGAACAAGGATGGGTGGAATGAAGAATCAAATTGCCTCTTTCATTGGATTATGTTAGGTAACCCATGAGTTTCAAAGAAATAGAACATGTAGAAGGGGAATAGACAATGAAGCAATGAGAACAATGTGAGAAAGAGATCAACAAATAAATGTCCAGATCACAATACCTGTACAAATTATAAGAAAAGTCCTAATTGTGATCAACAAGCAAAGTAGTAAACTAAGATGATTCAAACATTGTGATGTGACAGAGCTATTGACAAGTACTATTTAACCACAACCCTTATAGCTCACACCACACACTCCTCTCACCATATATGCTTCACACACACTTGTAAGGAGTTCAAAATCATTGTGCTTATTAACATTAAGCTATAAAAATCTCATCTCTACATCATTAATCCTATTAGCATACAGTTTCACACAAGTTTATAATATCCAATTAATCCTATTAGCATACTTTCTTTTGGAAGCGCTTTTTATCGGATGAAACAGACTTGGTCACAATTCAGTTAAACATGAAAAACTGAATGTCACAATCTCAATTTGTTGAGGCAGTAAAAGAAGATAATGGTCAGAATCTGAATTGACAAATCTAATTTCCGTTTTAGAATCGAAGTTGTTGGCGCCATATGAATTACCACTTTCACCAATACTGGTTGTCATAGGGAAGCAAACTTCGGTCCTCTACTAAATCAGTGTTTAATAGTTAGTATTTAGTCCAGACTCCAGAGTGCTGGTTCACTCCAAGCAAACACAAAAACATGATATATGACATTTCTTCATCTAAAGCAAAGGCCAATACCACAAGTGTAACCTTTTTTTGGTCAGCGTTGTGAAAAGCTTAATTCTGTCTTATGAATTCAACAGATATATACATAAGAAATCTCTTCTTTTAAGTTTTTTTTTTTCCACATACGCATGTATATAAATGATTCTAAACTCATAATCATATGATACTACCACAAATTCATTTATCATAAGGTCCATAATGATTCTAAACCTTTCAGTTTTTCGGTTACTTCAACTTTTTGTTGTTCTTTATGGCCCTCTTTTTGCGACCCTGTTTTCCCATACTAATCCAATTAAACAGAGTTCAAAAACTAATCAATCTCACCATCATGATGACATTGACAAGGGGTTAGGGTTTCATGATTGAAAAGGGTAAAGCATCTAAATCCACTGATTGAAAAGGATTGAAAAGGGTTTAGGGTTTCAAGATTGCAAAGGGTAAATCATCTAAATCAAATTTTGTTCAACGATTGAAAAGTCAGAGAGAGAGAGAGAGAAATCACCAGAGGAAAACAGAAATTGAGCTTCGACGGGAGAGACGTTGAGCTTTGACGGAGAGGTTGAGCTTCGACGGTGAGAGAGAACTTTCGACGGGAGAGGTGGAGTTCGAAGTGAGAGAAAAATTCACAAACAAATCCAAACACAAATATATCATCCTCCACACCGAATAGCATCAAATGGGGGTCAAAGGATAGATTAGATGGACGAATTTGGTTATAAGATCAGAACTTGAAAATAAGTAATTTTAATTTTATACTATCTATAATTCCATAGATTTATATAATGTTTTAAATTGCATCTTGCAAAGTTATTTTTCTTACACCTTCAGCTTCTATACTATATATATTTTTATAATAATTTATGTTTTATGGAAAAAAAATACTCGGTGACTATATAAAAACACTTCGATTTTTTGTTACAAAAGGCATAAAATGGTAAAAATATGTGTCGTCAAATGATTAAAGTAAAATTAAACTTGTTTTTGGTGGTCATTAACTTGCAAATACTATTGATTGATTAGAAATTTTTTCAAATATAATGATATAATGATTATTTATTTCAATGATACCAATAATATAACAGAAAAAATATAATCTAATTTTTTTAATGAAACTAACAACCATTGTTTAAGGGTATTGAGATAATGCAAAAGTAAGTATAGATAAACTTGTATAGTTTGTTACACTTTTTAAATGATAAAAAAAAAAAAAAAAACTAAAGATTTGTGTTTGTTACATGTGTTAAATTTATTTTTTATTATCTTTTTGTTACAGGTGTTATTTATATTTGAAAATATTAAGAGTATTGCGGAAAGGAAAGATAGTTTTCTTTTATATATATTTGGAAAGTGAATGAAAGTGAGTAGGGTGGAAAAGGAAATTATTAAAGTAAACCGGCCCGCGAAGTCCGTACTTCAAACTCATGTATATATATACTGGACGATCATAGAAATAGAAAGCACTAAAATACTTCCGCTAATATCAGCAAAACAGTCTCGTGTTTGTTTTTTGAATAGCGTGCGATTGGAAGATGGGAATCCCAGCCTTCTACAGATTTCTGACGGAGAAGTATCCGAGGGTGGTTGTGGACGCCGTGGAGGAAGAGCCTGTGGTTATCGATGGCATTCAAATCCCTGTCGACACAAGTACGAAAAACCCTAACAACAATGAATACGACAACCTTTACCTTGACATGAACGGCGTCATTCACCCTTGCTTCCACCCCGAGAATAGGGTAAAATCTTTCTCTTTTGATTATTATTACTATTACTATTATTGGACACGTAAAAACTTTCTTGAACGATTTATTTGATTGTTTGCAGCCATCTCCTACCTCTTTCGATCAAGTGTTTGAGTCCATATTTGCTTACATTGATAGGCTGTTTGTCATAGTGAGGCCTAGGAAGCTGCTCTTTATGGCTATTGGTTTGTGTTTTTTCTTTCTTTTATCATTGTTTAATTGTAAATTTAATCCTCCTATTTTCGTCCCTTTATCGTATTTTTGAACTAAATTTGGTGTGATTTTTAAATGATCTGATGATGATGATGAGAAAAGATCAAAATATTTGACGGATGGTGTAAATTTTAAAATAGGCGGACCAATTGCATAAAATTGTGAAAATAGCGGAGCAAAAACTGTAATCAAGCCTATGGATTGTTTTTTGGTGATTAATTTTTTTTCCTTTCTTTCTGAATGGTTTTTAAATTGCATAGATGGTGTTGCTCCAAGGGCTAAGATGAACCAACAACGGTCTAGGCTGTTTAGGGCGGCTAAAGACGCATCTGATGCAGTATGTATTTTGTGATGCCAATCAGTGTTTTCATACTTTGGATTTTGGTTTATTACAGACTTTAATTTTTAATGCTACCTAATGTGTAGGCTGCTGAAGAATCAAGGTTAAGGGATGAATTTGAGATGGAGGGCAAAAAGCTTCCTCCTAAACAAGAGTCAAAGATTTTCGATTCAAATGTAATCACACCTGGAACTGAATTCATGGCTGTTCTGTCAGTTGCACTTCAATACTATATTCATCTTAGGTTGAACAATGATCCTGGTTGGAAAAATATCAAGGTAACAAGTTCATTCAACTGTATCTAAATTGTATTCTATGGCTGCAGCACGTGTGTCTCAGTGGAGCACAGGTTTTTAATATTGTGATTTATGTATATTTCTGAAGGTTATTCTTTCCGATGCAAACGTTCCTGGCGAAGGGGAGCATAAGATTATGTCCTACGTTCGCCTTCAAAGAAATCTTGAAGGATATGATCCCAATACACGGCATTGCCTGTATGGTTTGGTATGTGTCTTCCTATATTTTCTATGCATTATTTAATCATTGACTTCATCAACTTGTTCATATCATTTTGGTGTCTTATGGCAGGATGCTGATTTGATCATGTTGGGTCTGGCTACCCATGAAATCCATTTTTCAATTCTTAGAGAGGTTTGTGCTTTTTGAAAAATAACTACATAATGTTAATGATCGTTTGTTATTGATGTATATGCAATATTATGTGCTTCTTTCTGTCAGACTTTCCTAGGGATACACATTGCTAAATAATTGGTTATTGCAGGTTGTGTTTACTCCTGGACAAGACAAATGCTTCCTGTGTGGTCAGATGGGTCATATGGCTGCAGAGTGTGAAGGAAAGGCAAAAAGGAAGATGGGGAAATTTGATGAAAAAGGAGATGCAATTGTTGCTAAATTACCCTTCCAGGTCAGGGTTTGAGACAGATTTTGAACTTCACAATGAAATTGTGTTTGCAATTCAGGATTTACTTCTCACTTCTACGTATTTCTTTTGTAGTTTCTGAACATTTGGACTCTGAGGGAATATCTCGAGTATGAGATGAGAATACCTAATTCTCCTTTTGAGATTGATTTTGAATGCATACTGGATGATTTTATCTTCATATGCTTTTTTGTTGGGAATGATTTCCTACCACACATGCCTACGCTAGAGATTCGTGAGGTACGCCATTCTAGATCTCTTGTTCTTTATAGTCTTCGTCTTTTTCTATTTTGCATCTAATTTCCAATTCATGTTTTGTGACTTGTGTTGTATTTTATAAGCATTAATTTGCGGATTTTGACTGAAATTTCTTTAATTTTTTTTTTATAGGGTGCAATTAACTCGCTGATGACAATATACAAGAACGAATTTACGAAATTGGGTGGTTATTTGACAAATGGCAGTAAGGTACTTACTTGATAGTAACAAGGGTGATGATTGACATATGTGCCGTTTTTCATCTAAATTAAGCTTGTTCATAATATCTCTTTTTCCATTGCTTTTCTCAGCCAAATCTGAGCAGGGTGGAGCATTTTATTCAGGCTGTTGGATCTCATGAAGATGAAATATTCCAAAAAAGAGCTCGATTGCACCAGGTCTGTTGAACTGGAAACACTATATCACTATTTATTTATTTATTTATTATTCATTTACCACATGCCATGTCTGATCTTGAAATAATTAGAGGAAACCACCCTAAGTATTTGATATGCCGACATATATGCTCATCAGTATATGCTCAATGTCTGTGCTGTATTTATGTGTCATGCCTTTGTCCAGGAAAATGGGTGTTGATTGTTTTATTTTTCTCACAATTTCTATCCATGTATTTTAATATATAAACTGAAGGGAGCGTTTTTGAAACAGAGTGGTCAACAATTAGTTTATATAACTGTATATAGATTTTCATGTTCATAGTAGTAATATATGTTTGACTGCTTGCTCTGAAGTGATTATTGCTTTCTGTTTTTACTGTTATTTTAGCGACAAGTGGAAACAATAAACCGTCGGAAGAGACAAGCAAGAGGAGATGATGTTGGACCTCAAGTTCAACCGGAATCTATAGTTGCAATTTCACAATTCCACGGTTCTCGTCTTGCTTCAGCTCTAATGCCTTCCCCATTTCAACAATTTGGGCATAATAAAGAGGTCCTTGAGAAACCGAGCAAAGTTTCTAGGTTATCTTCAGGAGCAACTGTTGCTGCGGCTATTGTTGAAGCAGAGAATAGTCTTGAAATAGATGTAAGTTTTCCTGCTTCAGGAGAGACATTTTTTAGAACTAACATATGGACTATGAGCCTGGCTGAGTATAAGATGCATTTGCTATCATGTTAAATAATTGTTTTTCTAAACAGTTCTATATTTTGAGCTGGTGATTCCTTGTACTTTGTCTTGGAGTTTCTTATTCTTGTGCTTTTCAGGTTCAAGATAACGAGGACGAGTTGAAAGCAAAACTGAAGAGGATACTTCTTGACAAATCTGATGTATTCAACTCAAAAGGTGGTCATGAAGACAAGGTAAATTTTAATCTTTTGGAAATTTATATGGTCTTTTGGTTACATTAAGAAAGTTACATGAAGTTATCTATCATTCTTAACGCATGTGAAATTGATTATTATATTTTAGTCTGGAGGGAGTAATGTAACATAACCTTTTAATCCATTTTTGGATCATGACTATAGCTTGTGATTATGGGAAGCATGATGTGTTAAACTGCATCTATTATAGCTATTCTACATTTTATTATTTATTTTGACTTCCTTTATCTTGATTAGTTTATTTCACTTCATTGTAGTTTATTTTTTTATTTTTTTTATTTAACAGATTAAGTTAGGAGAACCAGGCTGGAAAGAGAGGTATTACGAGGAAAAAATTTCTGCTAAAACTCCTGAAGAACTTGATGCTATACGGAAAGATGTTGTAAGTTAAGAAATTGAAGTTTGATTGGTTTTGACTCATAAGGATCTGTGTTTTCTTACTGTGATTTATTGTTTAGGTCTTGAAATACGTTGAAGGTTTATGTTGGGTGATGCATTATTATTATGAAGGTGTTTGTTCTTGGCAATGGTGAGTACTTTTCTAATTTTCTCCGGAGTGCTATATGAATCTTTAGTTTTGTTAACTTTTCTCTTTAGTTTTTCTTATTTTCTTATTCCTTGTCATATAACAGGTTTTATCCTTATCATTATGCCCCTTTTGCGTCTGATCTCAAGGGCCTTAGTGAGCTTAACATTAATTTTGAGTTGGGTGCTCCGTTCAAACCATTTGACCAGCTTATTGGGGTTTTTCCTGCTGCAAGGTATACCTGCTATCCCATTTTTTCTCATTAAAGTTGTAACTTGCTAAGCTTGAATTGCTGTAACATGGAAATTATGATATATCTGCAGCTCCCATGCTCTTCCTGAGCCGTATAGGAAACTTATGACCGATCCAAGCTCGCCAATTATTGATTTTTATCCAATCGGTATGTCTATAATACAAGCATACACCCAATATTTATAAGTGTCACTGCTTTATCTTTATTGCACTATCACTCCCCTATTTAACATTTTAATCATATTTGATGTTGTTAGATTTTGAAGTGGACATGAATGGAAAACGCTTTGCTTGGCAGGTTTGCCTCATTAAATTTGCTTTTATCTTAACAGGACAACACAATATTTTGTGTTTGTAATACAATCCTTTTTGCAGGGTATTGCAAAGCTGCCTTTTATTGATGAAACGCGACTTCTTGCAGCAGTTCAGAAAATAGAAAACTTTTTAACAGTATAGCTCTCTCCTTTATTAAGTTATATTAATCTGCATTTTCAGTTAATTGTTCTCAATTCGTTCTCTACCCATTCCCACGCTTCTTATCATATACTGATGTTTTGCTGGTATCCTGTCTATTAAAAAAACAGCCAGAGGAAAAGCGACGAAATGCAATAATGTTCGACATGCTTTTTGTGAACTCGTGCCATCCTCTCTCTGCGTGCATTAGTACACTCGACAACAAATGTAGAAACACGTCTAACTGTGTACGTGCCAATGCCAAGGAAAAAATCAATCCCATAGAAAGGTTGGTTCCTAATGCTTTGAATTTTTTGAACTACTTTTGGGAGAGGAAGATTGGTGCATAATGCATTATTTACGATAATGAGCTGTATACATCATATATCCTATTTATAATGATAAAATTAAGATCTTGCTCGACTATTTTCTGATGTTATTTATGGATACATGCAGTGGTGGAATGAATGGTTACATATCCTTCTGTGATGGAGAACCTTGCCCTCCTTTCTTCAGGTCACCTGTTGCAGGCATGGAAGACATCATCGATAATCATGTGATGTAAGTTTTTCAATGCAGAGTATAATATAATAAGAACTTTAAATCAAGTGATGTAATTTTTATTTTTTTAGAACTTTAAATCAAGTGAGTAATTTTTTATTTCTTTTCGGATTCCTGATGTTCAGATGTGCAATATATCGACTTCCTGATGCTCATGAACATATTAACCGACCACTACACGGAGTTAAATTTCCAAAAAAGGTATTAAACTTTCTACCTACCTCTTATTTATAGTGCTCTAACTCTCCCATGTTTCTCTTTTCGGGTTTACTGTTCAATTACGGTGGGTTGCTTAGTAAGACCGTATTCTGCTTATACTGTCAATATAGTTGGAAAAATAAAATTATGCACCATTTGTGCAGACTGTGGCGATAGAGGATTTAAAACCCGAACCTGTTATGTGGCATGAAGATTCTGGTAGGAGATATGGAGAAAGTCAAAGGTAAGGCTTTGGTTACTTACTGTTGAATAGCATGCAATATCTTGTCATCTAGCTGACTAAATTTGTTTACTGAAGATCTGGTTTTTCTATTTAGGAGAAAACCTTCGGGAACTTATTCTTGTCGGCAGCTTAAGGAGGCAGCACACAGACTTGTTGTCAATTCCTTGCATGTCAAGATGGATGCAAATAGGTACCATCATCCCATGAATGGATTAAGAATGTCTTATGTCGCACCAATCGATCATAGACAATCAAGGCCTCGCAATAACTATGAATCACACCCTGGCTATAGTTATGAATCACACCTAGGGTATGCTGTAACGCCACCACCTTTATCAACTCCTCCACAGTTTGTACCATACAATGCTGTCCCTACTGCACAGTATGGTTATAACCAACCACCAGTGATGTATACTCATCATCATCGATCAAACTTTGCAAGAAATGTCCATCATAACCCTAAATCACATGCTTATGAAAGAAATAGCCATTATGTTAATTGGGAGAAGTATAAAGGTTCATGAATACAGAAGTTTCATTTGCCAATCACAATCAACGCTGGTCGCCACAGCCAAAACTTCCAACCAGATAGAGCTTTTGACCGGAGTTGGACTCCACGAAGTAATCCAGATGTATGCAGGGAATATGGTCAACATTCGGCCAATCATTGTTGGCACGATAGTGAGTATGTCAAATTGGTTACAAAGAGAGCTTCTGACCTACGAAGTAACCCAGGTGTGTACAGGGAATGCCGTCAACATTCGGCCAATCATCATTGGCACGATAGTGAGTATTTGTTGCACGTCAAATGGTTACCAAATTTGGTGGCTACGAACTAGCATGAAATACTTTTCAAACTATTATGCTGTCACATAAAAATTTAGGTTATGGTTTTTTATTTAAGATAGCAAGAATTGTAAATAGATTTGCATGCTACGGAATGAATGAAATAACAGTTTTGTTTAATAATTTTTTATTTAACCTTGTTATGTTTAGTACCCAAAATATTCAAATTTTTTAACACTACCACTCCTTCTGTTAACTTATTTCATCTTATTAACTTAACTAGATGAATATATTTGTTATCGCATGTAGCAGCGAAACTAGCAAAAAAAATTATGCAGGGTTCAAGTATAATGATAAAATAAAATATTTTAAAAACCAACATATTCAATTTCGGGGTAAAATATATTTTTAGTCTCATAAATTATATTTTAGGTTTAGTTTATACAAAAAATTTATTCAATTTCTGTCTCAATTTCTTTATAAATTTTACAAAAAAAAAAATTAGTATTTTTAGTCTTTCCTTTAATATCTATAAACAAAAATTAAAGACTAAATTTAAACAAAATTTAAGAAACTTAACTTAGCTCAATGTTTATTATTTAGGATAACTAAATATATAATTACTTACCAATTAATTCAAGAATAATATTTTTTTTTGGTAGCCAAGGCTACCCTTCATTTAATGCTATGCCCTGATCACATGAGATTGTTGGGCGTATAGTTACTAATGAAGTTGTCACTATAATAAATGAATCAAAATCATTGTTTTAACTCTTCGGTTTCAGAAGTCTCGCAGTCAATGGATATTTGATGGGGGACCATAACACTAAATATTATCATTCGAAAACCATTGTTAGAAGGAGGAGGAATACAATTTTAACTCTTCGCAGTCAATTTTATTTCATTTTAGTCCTTTTAAAATTTTCCTTCAACTTTTAATCTCTATAAAATTTTGAATAAATAACTCATATGAGTTTACAATAAAGGAGAATTTTATGGAAAAAATTTTAGGGACTAAAAACGTATTAACCTTATATATAAATAACAGTATCATTTATTCGTATGACATACCCCTTTTAAATATATGATTTTTTATTAAATTTATAGTTATGAAAATTATTTAATAATTATTATTAAAAATTAAAATATAAACTGGCTCAATCCGATTACATGTACATTTTTCTATCAAAAAACGAGTATACAACCAAACCATCCGGCTTAGACATGATTGTTCACCTGATACCAATATCATCCATCATTGATATTACAAACGCACTTCCAAGAATCCTTCCAAGACCAGTCTTCATAAAATTCTTCATCCACTATTTCCTCCCTCTGTGCACGTTCCTTTCTGTTTTTCGCCTTGCTCCTTCTATTCTCCTTTCTGGTTTCTATTTGTTGTTATCCAATCACTACTTCTACACACTAGAGAAACGTACTCCCAAGAATCCTCCCAAGACCAGTCTTCATAAAATTCTTCATCCACTTTTTCCTCCCTCTGTACACTCTTGTTCCTTTCAGTTTTTCGCCTTGCTCCTTCTATTCTCCTTTCTGGTTTCCCATAACATGAAATTGGACACTAAAGGAAAATAATATAAGTTGAAATTGAGATTTCTTCTCAACACTTTCTACACCGTCATTCCCAATCCCACAACTATTCTAACCAAACAATTCTACAATAAACCTTAAATTCACTGTTATGATTATGAATTCAAAACCTTAAAATAAAAAATAATAAAAAAGTACCTTAAATCAGCAACGTCAGCAACAACAAAACAATCCAACTCCAAAAAACAACATCATTTTCACAATAATAAGCGACCCAGATAAGTGTTTCATTAAAAGCTTTAACTTGGTGAAGCTTCCAAAGAGAGTTGATGAAATGAAACGTGGATAAGGTTGGAATTGATTGCTGTAATAACTATACGCTATTTTCGATCTCGACCGTTCATATGAAATCGAACGGATATGAATGAAAATGGTGTTGTTTTAAATAAAATGATCTCGACTGTATAATTTTGATTGGACGTGTAATGTTGGTAATTTCAAAAAATATTTTTATCACAATTATTCAATCAATTATTATTTTTTAGTTTAATACTCCATATGAGGGTATACTGTCCACTCTTTATGATCTTTAAATTAATAATCAAATGATTTATATTTTTCTAAAAAAGAATTTATCATTTACAATTATAATAATTAAATTTTATATATAAAAATTATTGGTTATTATTTTATGATAAAATATAAAAAAATTATTATGATTTTTATAAACAATAAAATGATAATTTTTGAAATATAAAAAGGATTAAATATGTTTTTAGTCCCTATAAATATACCAACTTTTCGTTTTAGTCCCTCTAAAATTTTCCTTCAACTTTTAATCCCTATAAAATTTTCAATCATTACTTTTGGTCCTTATGTTTAAGTTAATTTTAGTATTTCTTAATGAAATTGTGCAGATATGTGTAGAATATTGTAAAAATATTTTCCAAAAAAATTAGAATTTTTTAACAAAACATAAATTAAATATGAATTTTTAACCTTCACAAATATAAAAATTCATATTAAATTCATGTTTTGTTAAAAAATTATAATTTTTTTTGGGATTGATACTTATAATATTATGAATTTTTCTGCAAAATTTTATTCAAAAATATGAATGATACGTATGAGTTTACTTTAAAAGAGAGACCAAAAGTGAAAATAGGAAATTTTTAAGGGATTAAAAGTTGAAGGAAAATTTTAGAGGGACTAAAACGAAAAATTGGTATATTTATAGGGACCAAAAACATATTTAACCCATGTAAAAATTATGAAATAGTTCTTTATACGTTGTAGTGGTCCAAACATAATTATCACTATATAATATCAACTTTCATTAATTATCAACTTATTTGAGTTAACCTGGTGGTATTGACTTGAGACTTGAGAGTGTAATCCTGCTTAAAATTTCAAATTTAATTTTCTCTAATGTCTGAGTGGGTAAATTTAGCTTTAAAAAAAATAAAAAAAATCATGAATTATCATGTCTAGTGATAGATGTGATTGTATATACGTGCAGAACTTGTGTCCAATTCATAGAATTTGCAATGTTTCTTCATAATTTTAGTTTTAGTCTTTTTTTAGGATAGTTTTAGTCGATTTTAATTCCTTAAAAAAAAAAGGTGCAGGTGGATCGGAGTGAACCCAAGACATTGTGGGATTTTCTTCCAATATTTTCAACCAACTCCTACATACTTTAATATTTGAAACTGCAATTATTGAGTAGTTTAACCCACTAAAATCAACAAAATTTTAAAATAACCCCAAAAATTACAAAATCATGAATCCTTTAAAATCACAATTCTGAGAGTATTTTAAATTTTTAGGTAAGTTTTTTGAAATCTCGTTCATTTCAAATATCAATTTGTCATATCAATATTCCATTTCAAGGTTGAAAAAGGTTACTAACATATCACACTAAGCTGCCCTAAAAAACATAAAACAACATCAGAAAAATATGAAGATTAAAACAAACCAGACTTAACAAACTTCAACAACAAAACATTTAACCATAAAATCAACAAAAACACTTACCTGAATTAGTCACTTGAGCTTGGTAATCGAGTCTCAACATAAATAAAATTATTGAAAATATCATTCCTTTAAAACTATAATTTGGACAAGTGACAATGGTACACCACATGTTACGAGACATAACTAGCTCTAGCGTTTGCCCTTGTTTGTGACTTGTCCAAACAATAGTCCTAAAGATATAATCCCTCCAACTCCATAGATTTGTTGCTAAATAGTCTTAAAGATATAATCCCTTCCAAATAGATAAAATTATTGAAGAGATCATTCCTTTAAGACTATAGTTTGGACAAGTGATAATGTGGTGCACCTCATAGTTACAAGCCATAGCCAACTTTTGCTTGTAACTTGTCCAAACCATAGTCCTAAAGATATATTCTATTCAACTCCATAGATAAGTTGTTGCTAAAACAATGCATTACTTTTATTTATAATATAGTCTTGCTTATAATTGTACTACACTTTAGTACTGGACATTGGATAAGTTTTTTGGCCAATGAAAATTTATTTATTTTGTACTACCATCTATGAATGGGTGTCACTTGTACTCCAAATGCAACGTAATGTGTACCATAAATAATCTTGTAAGTACAACGATTATGATCCTTGCAAGTTGCCCCTACCCATAAATTTTTATCATTATATATTTATATACAAAATGAAAGAAAAATATTTTGTCCTCTGCACACTGTGTATGAAAGAATACCGTAGGATTTTACTAAAATTACTAGTTACAAACCCATGCTTCGCACGGGTTGAATAACATATCTTGTAAAAAAATTGTTCGAAAGGAAAAATGAGCAAATCGGTGAATATTGCACAAACAATAAAAAAAATTATCAAAACATTTATGAAAGTTATACCAAGTCTTGATTCATGAATAGGTTAATATGTTGTCAACCGGTTAATTCAAATGTATGTTTACTAATGTGATTTTTTTTAGATGCCATGAGCTATATCTTATAAACGCATAATTGCTTGAATTCTAAATTTCCGATTTTGCCAAAGACATGTCCTGAAACTGCCCTAGACGGCAATGTAGCACCTTTTTATTCTACTGTTTAAAGGGCTGACACAAAACATTGTAAAACTTTAATGCATAAAAAGTGTCTCTTTCACTCTGATCAAGAGAAACTGGTGTAACTATATGGTAAACATTCTCATGCTTTTCAATGACTAAAATTAGGTGTCATTGCATGAAAGTTATATTTTGTAGTTTGTAACACCATTGTTTCTACAAATGTGTTTCCATGAAATGCTATAAATATTTTAGTCTTTAAATGTATGCAACCTGTTTTAGATATTTTTTTACAGAGATGTTAATTTCCATTTGTTCCAACAATGTTGATGCATTTTTTTCTAAGAATATATGTTAAGATCGTAGACGAATCAATTGGGTAACATAATGCACCAATAAAGTTAATATTATCAGTCATATCCAACAAATTATAAATAAGAGTTTAACTGTTCTTGTTCATTGGTGACCATATTCAACCAATTTTTTTTTTGTTTGAAAGAGGCAGAAATAGAAATCATAAATTATGATCAATCTTACGTGTTTCACATGCTAAAAAACTTTAAAATTAAAAAAATGTTGTTCAACTTACATACATGATTTCTTTATCAAAATAGATTTTGAAAACAACCATTAATTTCTAGTTAGAGATCCTGACTAACATCTCAGAACCTAATTACACATGAAAGTCAAATAACTTTGCAAGAGTCGATGGCATGTTTTCAAAAAAGTTGACAAAGAAAAGGTCAATCACTCCTTCATGATGTGTTTGACCAACTTAGTGGAAGACAATTGCGTTGGATTATAGGCATCAGATGCAATGTCATCTTGGTATTTCTCAGTGGTCGGACGCTTTGCATGAGTGCAATTCCAAATCATTTTCAGCACAAGCAGAGAAGGATTGTTGTCACAAAGTTAATGAATATAATATTAATAATTACAATAACAAATCACACATAAATTCAATGCGTTTATTATACCGTGAGAATGTTAAGGGTATGAGCACTCAGCATAAGCATTGTTCTTCTCGAGAATGAATGTTTGGGTTGGATTATCATAGATAACATTCTACAATAATAAAATTGAAAAACAAATATAAGTGACAGAAAAAGAAACAGTCAAATCAATTATTAAAAAAAGAACAGGATAGACACAAAGAACCTCATTAAGTTGTTGCTCCTCTGGCTGAAGATGAGACTTAATTTTCTTGATGACAACATGATCACGGGAAACACCTAAAACGAATGTTTGATGATAGTATGGTTGATGCTTGACACGTAACACAAACTCAAGGGCGAGTAGTTTATCTAGATGTTTTGGATATATTTCAGGATCATCCTCACCGACCTTCATAAATAAACACAATCACATAAGTTATAATACCTATCAACCATGCGGAAAATAAGATGAAAACTAAATTAGGGATACCTCTTGCATATTCTTCCTAAGAGCTTGGGCAGTAATACCAATAATCTTAAGATATTTCCTATCCCAAAACACAAATTCAGCCTTGTGACTATCATGAACAACTTGAACAACTACCTTGTATCTGATAAAATGGATAGATTCAAAAACATATTAGAAACGTGCCAAACAAAAAAGCACTAATCCACCACATGAAATTTTAAATATGTAACCTAGTCAATGGATCATCAACATCTTATCCGCATGTACATCTATAGCTAGAACCATTTGACTTTGATGTCTTTGGATATTTGATGCAACTCTCATAATATCATCCAAACTGGTCAGGATTGAATTTAGTTATTTTCTCAATAGTGATGCAATATGTATCCTAACACAAATTATGCTCATGAAATAAAGAATAAATATATTTTTAATTTGTGCGTAAAAAAACTCAAAGCATGTTTGTGCATAAAAAAACAGACTTTGACTAAGTTTTTTTTTTGAAGGAGTCTTGACTAAGTCTCTAAATTCAGCAATTGGCCTAACTTGATACATATTGGAAAAATTATTGTATGAAGTACGTTGAGAAGAAGCCGAACCCTAACTTAAGTTCTGGCTGAAGCTTTGACTCTGAGCTTGAGAAGTGTTAAGGTCATGACAGTTATTCAAGAAATCATAATACTGTATTGTGAAATCATAATGCAAACTTACCAAGTCTTAAACTTCTCAAAAATCGGGCGATGTAGGTTGATGAGCAGCCTCGAACTTGAATAATTGTTACATATATTTGGCGTGCCATTGTCTATAAAATGGAAGCAAATAATTCAAGGTAAATATATGGTACATGACAAAGTTGTTGAGAAAAATAATAAATGTATATCACATTGACCTCCAAGCTTGCATTGAGCATGAGTCAATATTAAAACAGCAGGCCATACATCATTTCAATCAGCAAGAAAATCCATCAAAGCTACATATTATTTTTCCCATAGTGTTACATCAACCATATTGCCACTACATAAGGAAAGACATCTTTCAGGTCATTATCAAACCTATACAAAATTATATCATTTGATGCTGACAAATTAGAAAATAATACCTTTCACCTCTCAATTCAATGTTCATACACGGTTTCTTTCTAGTCCCAATTGGCGTTGTCTTGACAATCTCATGAAGAAGCCCGATGATTTCTTTAAAAAAACTACATCTATAAGAACCTTATAATCGGAGAAAACACATAAATAAATTAAAGCACATAACTATACCATATAAAACGTCAGTTTTGAAATTTCCATCTTGAATTTCCTTAAATGTCTTAAAGCAAAATTCATGAGTAGGAATGTTAGTTAACTTGTCATCCTTCGGCACCTTTCTACCAGAACCAAAAACAACCTTAAAGGGATGGTCAACGGGCTTAAATGCAATGTCATTATCAAACACATGACAATTATACAAAGTATAAGTCTTGCTTTCCTCGACCAAAGCCTTCCAATGCTCCAATTCTCTATCTCGAGTTATTACATGAACTCGATCACCATAACTTCGAGAAAGAAACAAAAAAACATAAATAAATCAAAAAGTACACTAATAAGTAACATTGATAAATCATAAAGGAGATTACAACAAATCTTAACTAACTCCTCTAACCTCTGCATCACAAATAATGAGCTTCATAAGTTGATTCTCATTGCTACCACTCACAATCCAAGAATTAAGCACTCTAAACCTAATTTTCAAATGTCTAAATCCTTTTTGAGATCCTTAATGGAGTCATAATCCCTTGACATTGAAATCCCTATATAGAAGCACAACAATACATAATTTAATTTTATTCTAATTGTTCATTATGATATTGAAAGAAGCTAACATATTTATGTGTGATCAATTTTTGTATTAACAAATCAACCTGATCTTAAATGCACAAATATTTGTATCATCAACTTTATGGACCTCAATGATATGACAAAAACAAATTTAAACCAATCAACCTTTGTACAACTCAATAATATAAGAAAGAATAAACCAAATATGAAAATTGTTACACCTTTAGGAATACTCACAAAATCAAACAGCTAATCAAGGTACTATATCATCAATTTGGAAATTCAATGCCACAGGTTAAAATATTAGCTAATCAAGGTACTATATCATAACCCACATGCATCAATTTTTTTTCAACTATAGTACCAGAAGGTAAAATAACAATTGTGACAAAACTTTACCATGCGCTAAAATTCAATCATCATGACCTCTACCATAATTCACATGCATGCATTTATTTAGACCACGAAAAAAATGCACAAATGCAAAAACAGGATCGCAACAACAAACATGCAAACATGACAACCTCAACTAAAAAAATCATCTTTCTTGAAAATAAACCCAAAATGAAAAACAAAACACCTGAGGTTAAAGGGAGATATTTCTGCAGCCGTGCAACATAACAATTTCGGGTACATAATCCACTAACAATCGGAAAAAAAAGTAAAAAACAAAACCCTTAAAATGCAGAATCATGAAAGAAAAAAAAGGAAGAAAACCACCTGTGATGAAACAGAAACTAAAACATTGTCGAAAAATGAACCCCTCAAAATGAAATGAAAATGCAAAACAAAACAAACAACAAAATATTTGAATAGGAGAAATAATTTAAGGAGGCTCAAATAATAACATAAATAATATCAAAATAGTTTATTTTTTCTTTTTCAATTATACTCCCTCCGTTCCTTTTTAAGTGTCTTTTTAGGGTGAATTTTTCGTTCCTATTTAACTGTCTTTTTGGTATTTTAAGTGTACGATTTGTCAATTATACCCTTTCTCATTTACTTTTATTTTTTTCAATAAAATTAATTAATGCTATCTATTTGGAAAACTAAAGTTTGTCTTTGTTTAAAGAGAGTTTATTTGTTTTTTTTAAACAAAGTTTATTTATTTATTTCGACAAGAAAGTTTGTATCTTATTATCTTCAAATTTAAACAAAATTTTGTTCCAAACAATGGTTCCAAGAAGAGTTAAAATTCTATAAATAAGATGAGTAGCAATCGTTAAAATTTTCAGGTGTGACTCTAGCATTGGTTGAAGCCATAGTTGAAGTCTTAACTTTAATTAAGGATAAATACCTATTTTCGTCCCTGTAATATTAGCGAATTCCGATTTAAGTCCCTGTAAAAAAAAGATTTAGATTTTGTCCTTGTAATATCAGATTCTTTCACTTTTGGTCCCTCGTTTCACCACATCAGCAGAATCTGCATACATGGCACGTAAAAATGAGGGACCAAAAGTGGAGGAATATGAAATTACAGGGACGTATTTTATGCATATTCTGCTGACGTGATGAAAGGAGGGATCAAAAGTGGAAGAATCTGAAATTACAGGGACAAAATATAAATCTTTTTTTTTACAGGGACTAAACCGGAATTCTCTGATATTACACGGACGAAAAGAGGTATTTACCCTTTAATTAAAAGCGTTGGAAGAAAGTTAATTTTTTCTTAACTTTTGATTAATGTGAAGTTGGAATAATTTTTATATTGACTTAAAATAATTAAAAAGATGTGCACGATATTTAGAAAATTGACAATTGTTTGTTATGAGAGAGAGAGCGCACAAAAAAAAAGGAATTTGTTTGAGAAAAGATAATAACTGACAATTGTTTGTTACGTGAGAAAGATGACTTATTAAATTTATTTGAAAGATAAAGTGTGTGCAAAAATATATGAAATTATTTGTGGATTAGAATGAGGGTATAATAGGTATAAAATGTGCAAAAATACACATCGCTTTTTTGTGTTAATTTTTTAAAAAGACACTTAAAAAGGAACGGAGGGAGTACTATATAGCAAATTTCGTTATAAGAATACCATATTTTTGGTGACTTTCAAACAGATAAGAATTTATATTATTTGACATTATATTTGCTACATTGTTGGTGTCATTGAAAGACATGTTTAGTTTTTTTGAATAAGAAAAATATATGCATAGTTTGTTACAATATAAAGGTGCAAAATATATATAAGTATATTTTTTTTAGGCATCTATACTTGTATTTTTAATTAAAATCAAAATTTTATAAAAATAACCATACACTTTATGCAATGCTAAAAAAAAATATACGCATTAGCATAACAAAAAATAACAGATAGACGGACATAAAATATTACTCTAAATGCTAATGCGTGTGTGTATATATTTGCAACGTTAAAGATAGGAAATAAAAATATTTGGTATCATTAAATGACAGCGTGAATAAAAATATTTGTGAGGTTGTGATGATTAAGCGATATTGAAATTAAATATATGAGTGATAAAAAGATAATAAAATTCCTATAAAAAAATAAAATAATACAATTAAATGGAACCTCCTTAAAAAAAATTAAGGGCCCGTTTGTTACAGATTAAAATAAAATTGATTTTGACATAAAATAATTTAGAGATTATATTTTTGAGATTTTATGAAAGATCAGAATCTATTTTGCGTTTGTTAAAGGTAATAAAAATCACTCTTTTTAAACAAATAATCTAGTTTGTTTGAAGCTGTTTTTAGATTCTAATTTTCATAAAAAGTTGTGAAAAACAGATGCAAAAATCTTAAAAGTGATTATTTTTCTTAAAAAAGCTATAACAAACAGACTCTAAATGGAACGGTTCAAAAAAAATAAAAAATAAAATGGAAGAAAAAAACATATTGAAATATAATATTAAAAATAAAATAAAAGGTTCTCAACATGGCGGAAAATATAATTTTATATTTTCCTTCTATTAATTAAAATATCTCCTCTTCTTGTCGATTAAATGCAAAATTATTTCAAAATCTTTGCTCTTTTCCTCTGTAAAATTCTTCCCGTGTTGCTCCACAACCCTTAGGGTGTGTTTGTTTCCAGGTTTAAAAAATTATTCCTAGGAATGTGGAGGTTGAAATGATAGATTCATGTGTTTGTTTTAAAGTTAAAAAATTAACTCCCAAGAATAAAAAATTCCTAGAAAAATAATAACTGCCACTTCCCATGATTTTATTCCCAAAGAAAGTGGATGGGAATAAAAGGTTCCCGTGTAAATAGTAATAAAATTGAAATAACTATCCATATACCCACTATCACAAATAATTCCCATGAATCTTACAATTATTTACCAAACACAATTTTTTATAAATACACATGAATAAAATGACCATTATTATTTTCCAGAAGGTTTAATACATACTTTGGTCCCTTAACTTATTTTTGGATTTCAATTTGGTCCCCTAACTTTAAACTGTCTCAATTTGGTCCCCTAAGTATACCTCCGTTTACTCAAGTGGTCCCTTCTGTTAGTTTTTGTCAAAAAACGTTAACTTTGTCCATGTTGGCATTTCAAAAAAGTTAACGTTTTTTGACAAAAACTAACAGAAGGGACCACTTGAGAAAACAGATGTATACTTAAGGAACCAAATTGAGACAGTTTAAAGTTAGGGGACCAAATTGAAATCCAAAAATAAGTTAAGGGACCGAAGCATGTATTAAGCCTTTTCCAGAAAAGGTTATACCCAAGAATGAAATTTTAATCTGTGAAACAAACACTCCCTTAATATTAAGCACACTTTACTAATTTTTTATCCTACTTCCATGCTATTATTACATACCAACAAAATTTACTCGTACACCCCTCCCCTATGTGAAGGAAGTTTCGCGAGAGAAGAGCTAATGATGTATAATTATGTTTTTTGGGTATAATAATAATGTATAATTTTATTCATCGCCATGAGTACTTAGAAATCAAATCAAATAATAAAAGAATAAATAATTTGATGTTGTTTTTGTTATTAATGAAACTAGGGAAATGTTAACTTGGTTAGGGAAAACAATCTTTAACAACCTAGCTACACTAGCTGAGTCAGCATAGCATGTGTCAATGGATCCAAGTTAGTTAGAAGGTGTAACAGTGACGGCATAGAGGGAGCTATATAAACTTATAACTACTTTCCATTCATTCTTCAATTCATCATAAACATTCCTCTTTCATATGAATCAATGTCATCTTTATTCTATGAATAATGTTAACATGTGCAACACTTATTTTAACACATTTGTTCTAACATTCACTCTTCTATTAGGTAAAAAGTACATGTAGGTTGCACTGCTATGAGAATGAGTAAAGTATGATCTACATGTATTTGACCTAATATAGAAGGAGTGTTGAGAATAGTGTGTTAATATGAGTATCACTACCAATATTTTTTTTTTTAATAGGCAAAAATGAAATATATTAACATCAACACTGTAATGGTTGTAGCATAAGGTGTGCCACATCACTACGAAGAAAAGAGCACATGCAAGTCAGTATACAGTTACAAACATAGTCAGTCAATGTCCATATAGACAAGCGGGTTTGACCACCAATTATGAGTTCCAAATATTCTTATTTTATATTGTTAATAAAAACTAAATGATGGATACGCAAATTACAATGGAGCTTTATTTTTTTAGTTCATCTCAAATGGTCAAATTACACCATATTTGTATGTCTTCTTTTGTTGTTTTAAATATAAAAATCTATCATTAAAGGTATCATCGTGTGAATACACCAAATTGAGTATTATTTGAATTCATGTGAGAATAAAAAAGAGAGGGAATAACGTTATTGCAAAATGAACTGGAATAATTTTATCTTCTTAGTTAATAAGTAAGGAGAAATGGGAAACATGTGGTTCGAACCCCGACCCCTGCAAACATTATCCCTGGTAGCTACCAACTGAGCTACACTTACGGAATTGTAATTATCTATTTTTCGTCAAAAGAAACTTTCCACAATATATTGGGATCCAATATTGCTACTTTTATTTTGCATTTTGATGATTGATACCGTGTTCAGGTTATAAGACCAATTTCAGTTTTTGGAGCTATGGTTGGTATGTAACGTATATGGGTTACTTTCCTAATGTCATGGACAATTGGACATGCATATGAGGATATGGTATGACCAATGATCATGAAATTTTCGGTATCAAAGAAAAAGAAGACAATGTGAGCATTTCCTAAAAAACAATACAACTGAAATATTTCAAAGTATTATGGACATATGTCCCTAATCTGATCTAATCTAACCATAGACAATTGAGTCACAAAAATAAACTTTTTGAAGGTTTTCATTACACGAGAAAGTTTGGGAAAAGGTTGTTTTTGAGCTTGAAACTAGATTGGGAAAATGACCAATGAAAACGTTAGAGCAGTTTTTGCAGGCATGGGCTTTTTTCAACATTGTATCTCCTTTACTAGAATTGTATATCTAATGTTTCTTTGTCGATCCTTGTGTACTGTGGACCTTATCGATTATTCATTCTCAATGAGGGACCAAGACAATACGATATGTTATCACTTTTTTTTTTTTGCTTGCAAAGGTTTTTTTTTTCTTCAGATTTCTCTCAAGAGTTATGGTTTGATCATAATGTCCTGCATGTGATTCAGATCTATAAAGGACTCTAGTTATTTTTGTGTTTTTGAAAAATACCCAATTCGATAATTTTGACAAGTCAAAGACCTTTTAAGTCGAAATGTCCTTAACAATAATAGTGGTGAGTATGCTCATGCATAAAAACAAAAGAGGGGCAAGGAGCAAGGGAGCCGAACTCCCTCCTCTTACCCATGTGTTGACCAAACGTGTGTAAGGTCCAAATCTTATTGTCAAAGAAGATGGGGTGTTGGGGGCTATTGCCCCCCGGTGTAGGATTCATAGATATTGTAATATGTATTATAGTACAATATATACAAGATTTGTAACAATGTAAACCTTAATTCACTCAGTAATGTATAAAACTATAAATGCTCTATAATCGTAGAGGTAAATACAAAAGGCCAAACTATGTAAACAAGTGATTGAATTCTATTGTTTGTGATTTTTATCATTTCTTTAATCCTCTATTACTAATTGTTGTTCTAACATGCATAAACATTGATTTCTAAAAATGGATTTCTTTTAAGGCTATAAAAACACAGTCCATATAGTTTGGCTTCCCTATATTATTGGTAAATCAAAGCTAATTGTTGGACACTTAAACTTTGTTAGTCGAAAATTTGAAAAGGGAATTTTCCTCAACGGAAAGAGTGATTTTCATTTTTATGTGGCGCAATCCATTATCACATATATTATGGGTTGTTTCCTCTTACACACCGACTTACATGATCACATTGAAGCACTGATGAAACAATATTCGTGAGGTCGCAATAAAAGATAGAAGAAATTGATATAGAATCCTAAGAAGGAAGATATATTTTTTACTATTTGACGATAGGATGAATTTGAGTTTTCTTAAAGTTCTCGTCTTACGATTAAGGTGGAAGGAGTAGTTGTTTCTTTTTCTTTTTACTTTAAATCATTTAAACGATATGCAAATGCTTATGCTCACCATTTAGTTAAATTTACTTTATCCTTCATTGATATTGTTTGGATTTAAGATTGTACTTCTAGTTTTGCTTTTTTTTTTTTTTTTTTTTAATAATATAACTTTTTTTGTGGCTGAGGTTTAAACACCAAACCTTATATATATATATTATGCATTATCCTTATAACTGAATTACGTTTACGAGAAAATAATATTGCTTACTTTATTTCAATTTCAATTGATCCAGCTACTTAATGATATTCCTTTTAATGTACTACTTTGCTAATATAATCCATAAAGAAAATTAGTTGGAATTGAGTGGGACCCAATCCTCAAACATGTACATTCGTGAAAGCAAAACAAAGCTCCTAATGGGACCCAAACCAAATGGTAGACCCCCTCCCCCGCCAAAACCAGACACACGCACAGGTTGTAACGTAACAAATACAGAAACCATGATTCTCTTTCACTCCCTTTTTGTTTATTCCACAATTAACTATACTCACATACATGTATTTTTAATTATATCAACAACATTATTACATACCAATACGAATAAGAAAACATAGATTATCATGATGAACAATAACGTGGGAAGAATTATGATTCATCACCACACACAGTGCTACCACCGTTCATAATTTCCACTTCCTCTTTAGTCTTTACTTTGCTTCCAACCTTAACTTTCTTCATTCATTTTTCTCACCTTTTGGATCTTCCACACCATTTTCCAACCATTTTTGCCTTCATATTTTGCTTTCTAGGTGATTGGACCGGTCCTGGATTAGTCGGTTATTATCCGATTTTCCAAAAATATACATATACATATATATATATATATATATATATATATATATATATATATATATTTCTTCTTGTGTTAATCTGGTAAGTTCTCTGATTCTTCATTTTCTCAGTGTTTTCTTTTCTGGGTATTTTGTATTTTTTAAGATAAAATGAATCTTGGCTTGAAAGCAAAGTTTTTTTTTTCATTGCTTGTAGGTATGTTTCTCTTCAATTTTGTATTTTTGTTTAATTTGGTGGTTGCGTATGTTTTGTGATGTCATATATGGCTTTTGTTAATTACCACCTGTTTACTTGTGCTTAATGTTAGTAATCTCATCTCATCTCATCTCAGGGATGCAACTTCTATGTTTTTCTGCTTGAGTTTATATTTTGAGTAGAGGTTTTTTGTCATGACAAGATATGAATATTATTAATAGTAAATGCAATATGGGAGGCATGCTATTCGTTTTTTGGTCTGAATTCTCCGGTTCCTAGGGAAAGAACCCTAGTAAGCGGAAGATTAACCAATATGTAAGTAAAGTTTGGTCAATGATTGTTTCGCCCTTAACTTGAGCTTATTAACTACTTGAGCTCAATCAGGCATGTAATTATGCCTATCTATGCATATACTTTGTTGAATTGCCATAAAAGTTTCATTTGCAAAAACCTTATAATTGGAATTGTAGCATTTGCGTTCGCACCATATTTTTTTATACGCTTTTTACAACTTGCTTAACTGATTTAAATGTCAACATTTCCAGATACACAATTGGTATGTGAAGCAAAAACTGATTATCTATGAGCTGTTGAAGAAACCCTCTGATGAGATGTTGTCTGATATAGACTTGAGACCTCAGAAAATCGGCGCAAAGGCAGCTATGCAGTCTAGGAATCGACATAAGTTGAAAACAGAATTTGTTGTTGATCATTGTCAAAAACCACTTGATACTTTAGGAGAGATTCTGAAGCGCGAGAGTGTGAACGAAAGTTCAACATCACAACATGAAGAGCTAGTCAAGCACATGTCTAATTTGCCAGGTTATCTCAAACGTTCTGATAGAGGAAAAAACATCCAAGAGAAGGCTTTAAATTTCGGTGTTCTTGATTGGTCGCAACTCGAAAAATGGAAGAAGAACAACCAACTGTTCAATAGCAATGAAGAAACATCGTCATCAAGGGCTGCCACAACATCATCTTCAACTGCTAGAAGGCATAAAAAGCTTGATAATAAAAAAGGTTTGTGTTCTTCTCAGAATGTTAAACAATGTCGAAATTCTGGTAAAAAGATCATTGAAAGAGAGCACAGAATGAAATCAAGGGAATTTGAGTCCATTGGAAAAATTCAGTTAGAGAAATCACTTCAAAAAGAAAAAAGGCGTGACTATGAGGATGAAGCTATAAGCATGCAGGGTTTGCAACATCTTAGCCTTAAGAAAAAAGAGAGAAGTCTTCATTCTAGTTTTGAAAATCGACTTCCACCGTTAGAACGAAAAGATAAAGGTGTGTCAGTTGGTTCCGAGAAGAAAGTGAGTTCCAGAAGCAATGAAACCAAGTTAAGGATGGATCAGTGGAAGGACTCAGGTACTAATGCTGATCAAAAACATTCTCATAGCATTCCAAGAGACATTGTTTTGCTTCGTCCACGGAAATTTCTACAGTCAAATTTCGAAGACTATTTTCCGCTTTCTCAATCAATAGCTTCATCTGATGAAATTTTTTCAGAATCAAGCCTGAGTGGCTCATCATATATTTCACTTCCTGAGGAGGCATACACTGAAAATGCATGTTCTGAAACTATACATTCAAGTCTAATTCTCCCTTCTGTGACCGATCTTGCTTCTTCTTCAGAAACAACACGAGACAGTTTCGATAGTGATCTAGATATTGATTTTTCATCTGTTCAGTCGAACAAACCTGGTCGCTCGAATAAGATGTCTAGTTTCCAATCTAATAGAGATACTTTCATTGAAAAGGATGTGTTAGACACGAAGCTAAGAAATCAATGTTCTACCGGTAATACGAAAGAATCAACTGAAAGTGACAGGAATAACTTATCCCAAAGTCAGCTTAGCTTCGGCTTGAATCGGATAGGTAGAAGTTTAAGTTTCAGGGAGGGACCTACCATTCCAAAACAAAGCTCCATGCCAGTCAGTGCAAAGTCCGGTCCATTGATATTTGAATCTTCTTCTCGTTTGAACAATTCTAGCAAAGATAATAAGGTGAATGGTCATAAGAGAAACATATCAAGCACCTTCATGAGGTTATTAGATCCTATATGGAAGAATAAGGCATCAAACGCACAACACCATTCATCCGAAAGCAGTTTGACACCGAAAGGTAGCCCAAATTCAGCGAGCTTTCGAACAAATAAGGAATCATCAATTAAAGCTCTTTTGCAACTAACAATAAAAAATGGACTACCATTGTTTCATTTTGTGATTAACAGTGAAAGAAAGGTTCTTGCAGCTACCATGAATAGTTTAGCTTCTCCAGAGAAGGATGATGGAAGCTGCTATTTCACATTCTACCTTCTTGATGAAATTAAGAAAAAGAGCGGTAGATGGACAAGTCACTGGAGCAAAGAAAAGAACTGCGGATATGCCTATAATATTGCTGGTCATATGAAAATTTCTAGCTCAAAAATCACTGAATCAAAAGACAAGAACTTCAAAGGACAGTGTATGGTGAAAGATTATGTCCTATTTGGCATCGGAGTTGATCAGCCGGATCAACGACCGCAAGAATTCGTCAAGAGAAAGGAGCTGGCTGCTGCTGTTATTGAGATCCCTTGTGAAAATGATAGTAACTTGCTGAAGAAGGAATGCTTAAAGTGTCTCCTTGCAGATAAAAGATGTTTTTGCATACCACAAGAAAATGATATTTCTGGTAGTAGTATTACAGTTATACTTCAAGGTGGCTTACATGCTTCGCCGAACAAAGGAGAGCCTTCACCGTTGATTCATCGATGGAAGTTGGGCGGAATATGTGACTGTGGAGGTTGGGATGTTGGTTGCAAACTTCTTGTTCTCTCTAACCAGAACCTGAGTTCAAAACCTCACCTTGAGAAATTTCAACTTTTTGTTCAGGTATACTTTTACAGCTTACTTTTCTATCACATCATGTCTGGATAAACAACTTAATTAATCATAGTAGCATAAGCCTTTGTTATGTTAGTGTTTATGTGTAAGTTATCTCTATTACAAAAGATAAAATAGAGTCAAATTGTTTCCATATAAGCTATAATCTGTAATCATAAACTATTCTGAAGAGCTTATTAAAATAAACTGAAAACAGCTTATGGACACATCATAAGCTCACTTAAACAACTTTAACATCATTCTTGTCGTAAATTTCAGGAAGGAACTGAGCAAGACACAGCTTTATTCAATTTGGAGCCATTGAAGGATGGATTTTACTCAGTTGAGTTCAGTTCAACAATCACTCATTTACAAGCTTTCTTTATATCTGTTTCTCTTTTAAGCTGCAAGAAGCTACCAAACACCATGGATATGAGTAAGGAACTAAATTCCAAGGAGATAGCAAATAAATATTATAATTCAGTTCCACCACTCTCACCTGTTGACAGAGTTTAAAGTACATGTTTTTCTACCATCATAGCTATCTGTTATGTATATCTAAGTAGCTGAGGAGAGTAAGTTGGTGCAATGTGAAATATTTCTCCAATTACTTCCTTTTTTTCCTTTATAGTGATTACATAGTCTTTGTTACATTGTATTATTATTGTATTAATTGTACAAAGGAACCACTGCACCAATACTTTTTATAAGACAAAATGAAAGAATAAAACTAGTATTGTTATCTACTGCACATTTTGGTCACTGTGAAACTGAAAAGGTAAATTATATCATATATGATCTATGAATCATAGACTCAGATACCGGATACATGTCACACACCAGACATGTTTTCGACGTTTTCCATCAATAGTGTCGGTGTCAAAGAGTGTATGATCAGGCGAAGTATTTGAAGTTATTCCTAAAGAAGTACTCTTTGGTAGCCATCTGAACCTTTTCCACCAGCTTGTTCTACAATGAAGCTCATTGGAGCACACTCCTATAGAAATCACCTACCAAGATATGAATATACCTTGCATAAGAAGCTCTGTGAAACCTTTGTTCTGCTGTGTTAAACTGCAATTACATATGGAAACAAGATGTATTAATTTCTAGTAGCTTATGAAATTTTGCAATAAAATTGAAACTTCTACTCAGCTAAGCCAAATGAATATGTTGCTTCTTTTTCCTTTAAACATGTGATTGAACAAGTCAGCAAGGGTTCTGAAAACATTAAAATATCATTATTAGACAAAACCAACAGTGAGGATTTTCCAAAATTTAATTACATTCCATGTAACACAATGTATCAAAGTGCAAATGTTAATATTTCACTTGCTCGGATTCCGGATGAGGATCGATGCTTCAATTGTTCAGGCGACTGTCTTTCCTTGTCATTTCCTTCTGCATGCTCTCAAGAAACTGGTGGAGTGTTTCCTTACACTTCACAAGGTTTGTTGAGTGAAAAGAAGTTTATGAATCAAACAACTACTGTACTCAAGAAAAAGCAGTGCACTGGTAGGTACAATCAAAGTTTAACCAATAGTGGAGTTAGTTAGCATTCATATATACTCAGCTCTGAAATGTAATAAGCAAAAGGAAGTTGAAAAGTTGATGTATATAGACGTAAATTTTAACGATATATATTGACTTTTTAACTACCACTTTTGTTTATATTTCATTTCCAAGGAAGTATATATTAAAGGTTGACTAAATCAATATATCGATATATTTGTCTATCCAATCTGGTTCATATAAATTATACAAATTATTTCAACAAGTGAAATTTTTAATTAAAAATCATAACAAAATTTCATTTGAAGGTGTTTCCAAGAAAACAGAATGAAAAAACACACACCTATCACAACTTTATCACCCCACCTTCATCTGAATCATAACCTCATTTTCGTTTGATTCCTACTTTCATGTCTGAATCTTCCACATTCATCTCCCATTTATGTTCGATCAGTAAAACCCTTCATTTAAATGCAGTCTCAATTTGTGAAACTGTAAACTTCATGGCCCTCGTAACGTCCATTGTTGGCTCGACTTGTGAAACCCTTAAGAGCATTCAATTAGTTGCATCTAGCCATGATCATTCATAGGAATGGAAATCTTCATGCATAATATAGTATATTACTGAATGCATCCCATAAACCCCACCTTTTGAACGTAATCTATGTTGTTCGTGAAGTATATTGCTTTCATGTGAAACACACTATAAGTTCCATGTGAATCAAATAAAAGACATTCCAATTTTGGTAATGTTTAGTAAAAAATAAACAAAAAATATGTGAAGTATTTACACAAACATAGTTGGTAAGTACCACAAAGATATATTGTTTTTCCCATATATCTTTCTTGGTGTGTTAGTTTGCAACACACAAGATTAATGACCATTTTGACAAAATTTAGTCTATGTGTACATGTCATTAGCACATGTTGATGCTGATGCTGAAAATAACAAGATGTATGAAAATAACAAGATTAATGGTTGGAATGAACGACGAATTCACGACTGAAAGAAAAACAAATTACTTCTCCATATTAATATAACATACAACAAAAATAATGATTAAAACCGGTGAAATTTAACTAATTACCTTTAGCATAGAGATACTTAATAAGATTTCACAGGCGTTAATCATTATTTTTGTGTGATGTAATTTATACTAATATGGATGTGTAATTTTTTTTTTGTTTTGGCAATGGCTTCCTCTTTTATTCAAGTCATTCCCATATATGATCATGAGTGATTTAGAAGTTTCTTTGGCCGCATAAATATTCACTTTGGATGATAAAAACCATTATGAGTATGTGTTTTTATCTAATTTAACTCTTAAACTTGGGGCCGTGACAAATAGAAAAATTCTGAAGACTTCGATGCCTAATTGTTGTGTTGACCAGGAGATCGATCAGTCATAACTTGCATGGTACGTTAACTTTAATAGACCCTTTATAATTGTTTCTGGTCATTTGATAGGTCCTTGATATTGTGTGTTGCAAACTAACACAAGAAGAACGATATACGAGAAAACATATATTTTTGTGGTACCTATACCAACAAAGTTTGTGGTACATACAATAGAAAAACATAGAACCTGATTTGTCAATGAAATAGTAGTTAAGATGTTTTATAATAGGGAAATATGCTCTTTTGACCCTCTTATCTTTATAAAAAAGTTGCGATTTTCCCCCTTTTTTGGGACACGTGGCAGCTTCCCAACATAGTTGAGAAAATTAAGGGGTCAAAATTGCATTGTTTTTATTAGGAGATCAAAATTGCTACGACGACAAACATAGGGGACCAAAAGTGCATTTAAGCCTAAGTTAAAATTATTAAAAAAAATTAATGAAACTATTTTTTGGTCGAACTCCTTAAAAAAATAGTTTTTGGTCAAACATTTATTTATTTTAAATTTACTCTTAATAGTCTAATTTTTTTTTTCGAGAAAAATAGTCTAATATTGTAGAAAAAGAAGCCAAAGAAAATTCACATATTCAATTGAAATTTTATGTAATGGTTGTGGAACATCTAATAAATAAAGTCAATTTACTTAGGCCTATGCTGCCTAGTATGGTTGTGATACATCAAGTTAACATATCATTTTAAAAAGAAGATCAGAGGCATTTAGACACTTTCAATTGCTAACTAGTACCTTAAACTACCAACAATACTTTAATCTAAACCTAATTCTCGTTCGATTGTGATCATGAGATAATCTATGTTCATTGCTTTTTAGATTGATTTCCCGTTTAACTGATTTAATAAGACAGACATGCGGGATCTCTCAATTTCAGAGAAGTGACTTTTTAGAGCAGTTAAACGTGTATCCGATGAAAAATCCTTCGTTGATATTATTACTTTGGAAACACATTAATTAAACGATATTATTACTTTGGAAACACATTGATTAAACAATAAACAAAAATTGAGGGGAACCGATCTACTTTGTTAAATCGTTTCAACAGGGAACCAATCTAAAATGTATAGATCGGAGGATCACAAACGACCGGGAATTAGGATTTTATAGGGATAGTTTTAACATTTTTAGATACCTATGAGCAATTGAAGATGTCTAAAGAGTAATCTTGTTTTAAAAATAACATTGGGGCCTGAATTAGCCCAATTTGATTAGAGCCCGTGGGCCAAGCTTTCTCTACAAACTATTCACTAATTAAAGATTATGAATTTTACTCTTCTTCCATCACGTTTTGCTCACTCCCAATTACACTTTCGAAAATACCCTCGCGTGAGTTAAGTCATCCCATGCTTGAAAATCAGATGTGTCATCCCACTCCTGGTCTCGGAATCGCTCTCGTTCCCTTTGGTGTCTACCTTGTTGCTGAACAAGTCACACCCCCCCCCCCCCCTATTGCATCAATTCTTTTCATTTCCATCCCACGCCCCCTTTTTTATTGCAACAATTATTTTCATTTTCTTGCTCCCTCCCATTTCCAAATAACATTTTATTACCGCTAATTTATAATCTCCCTAATTCTGGATTCAATTGCATATTATTGTTCAGTATACTTTGCGAGATTTTAAAAAAATTGCTACGATTTTAGTGTTTGACAAATCCAAATTCGCACTAATTGGTTTAGTGGCCCACCTGAAAAATTAAAAAGTTAAAAATTATAGGTTTATTTTGCGAGTTTTAAACAATTTTTTTTAGCTAAATAACATTCATTATAAAACAGAGGGAATAATATTTAGGACTAAAAATAACATTTTTCTTTCAAAAACAAAATTTAAAAGTAACATTTTGTATTATTTTGTATTTTCGTTTTAGAAATCATAGTGCATACTTTGATAGCTTGACTTGGTTTAAACTTTGAAGGATCTAAACCACCAATCAAAAAGGTTCATTGCATGGCCCACACATGAAGATTAATTTTCAATTCAAAAAATGAAAATCCAAGTGTGGGGGCTTGACCATTTGACGTCGTCAATAATCCTCTCGTGAAGGAGGCTCTGACCATGTGCTGCTCCAATTTTTTAATATTTAATTTAATTTCCACTTGTGATCTTATAGATATTTTTTGACTTTTGAAAAAAATAAGATAAGACAAGTGGTTGCTTTGAAAACTTGGACAGCTTAAAGAGAATAAATGCATTCTTGCTCATTTTTGGACGAAGTTTGTGTCTATTTTGAAGTCATGTATTGACTTAACTATAAACTTTCTCCTAAGAAAATTCCAAAATATAATTTATATCCGTGATGTTTTTATTTATTTTTAATCCTTGTGGTCCTCCTAGTTAGCACATGTTTACTTAATTGTTTTACAATGATTTTTGTTTATGTCCTATATTGGTCTTCGTGCTCTCTTTTTTACATAAATTTAGTTAATATATTTGATAATATTGTTATGTTGGACATGTTCTTTTGAATTGAAGATCATAGTGTATACGTGAGATTTAGATGGTGATTCTCACTCCATTCACCTATAAAAAAGTGAAAAATATTTGTTTTGCAAAAATAAAGTGTGAGAGCTTGATTTATTTACCGCTAGCGTTGAATATACTCTCTTCGGTCACATTTATAAGCAATTTTTATTTTTTTATGTTCATTAAACAACTGATGTATCTTGAATGTATTATAGTTCAAATACATAACTGATTTAATGAATATGAAAAGGTAAAAGTTGCTTATAAATGTTCGAAGGAAGTAAGTTTTAAATATCTACACATCTATTGCGAAGAAAAATCTTGTGAAGATTTTGTAGCTTCTCATGTGTGTAATATAGATGGTCCATTTGGTGGAACATTATTCTTCATTTTATTTGTGAAAATTGTTTTCATAATTGTTATAATCTTCCTAATGTTTGATAATGAGAGAAGTTTGGGGATCTTCGCATTGCACTTTGAGCAACGAAACCAATTAAATTGAAACTATGTTTCAACCCAAAACTTTAAGATTTTATGTATATAGTCCTTCACTTAAGTGTTGTCAAACATTCATTTTTCTATTCAATATGAGTCTTTAAACCCCACTTGACACACAACCATTTATCCTTCAAGTGTGAGTACATCCTTTCATTTGGATATGCTCCTACTCAAATGAAAACTTTTTCAACCACATATATTTGCATTGTCATAAACACTCATCATAAACATCACAAATGAGTACATGACCACCATTATTAGAAAAACTTTTGACATAAAAAGTCGGTCTAATCATAAAGTATAAAACAATGATTGGATTATGTGGAAGCTAAGGGATCATTCCAGTGGTATAAGTGCAACCACAAAAGTGAATTGAACATTACATCTTCACCTAAAATATTAAAACATTAAATATATAGGTCCTCTCACCATATATATAATGCTCAACATTCATTTTCTTCATCAAATGTATGACTTATAACCTACGTTGCATAACCAATAATCTTCTCTCAAGGGTAATATTCTCTCCTTCAAACATTACATTTTTCATCGACATTCACTTCTATCACAATTGTTGCTCCATCTTCGAGCCACACCATTTGACCACCTAAATATAGGTGTACTTAATTGTGTTTACAACATTTTTGGTTTTATGTCCCATCGTTTTGGATTGTTAGCGTAAAATTAATTTACATGGACAAATCATGTCTATTAAACTTAAATACAATATATTTACATTCCATTTAAATATAAAAGTTTAATGGGATGTGTGTAAATTTGTTTTGAATCATTGATCTACCATCATTAAACTATAACTATAATTCGTATATAATTGATGTGGTATGACTATAAAATGCATTGGATATAATTTATTTTCAAGGTCAATAAAAATGAGATGTCCCTGCAAATTAATCCAACTAAATTTAATTGTGATTTTTGGTTTTTTATATGGTTTGGATGTAAAATTCCCTACTTCAAATATCAACAATTTTTGCACAACTTTATACAAGTAGAAAGAAAGAAAAGCACTGCACAACCGTTGTAAATTTGCAGGCCGAAGCCGGAGGATCCGAGAAGATTCACAACCATCACATCTTTTCTTATGAATCATTGTTCCTTTTTTTCTTTTTGAGAACATCATTGTTCCTATTTTTCAAACACATTAAAATTTTCTCCGTTTTATTATTTTTTAAAAACATATTATAACAACTGCTATCAACATCTGTAAAAAAAAAAAAAAACCACTTTCCAAAATGGAAAATTTTGGTTAATTAAATTTTGATATACTAATTTTCCCAAGCTGGAAAGATGATTCTATAGGTGTTGTCAGCACTTTCCTGGTAACAGATCCCTCCCTACCTCACACAACAAGAGAGAGAAAGTGAAAGAGACACAACGTGTGATGGTGGCGTCAAAGGAAAAAAAAATAAAAGCAGTAGTGTCAAACATTCCAGCATTACTCGTTTTCTTTTAGGTGAAAAAATAATAGCATTTTCCCCTTGAAAAAAATATATTTTTTTGTGATTGACATGTATTTATCATTCAGTGATTTAACCTTGAGTCATACTTATTTTAATTTATTGTAAAATAATTTTGAATTAATTTCATCTACAGTGTAACATAACAACCAAATTTTAAAGTATTTAAGAATTTACTTGTACCTAGAGGGTTTGAGTTTAAGCTTGAAAATCCAAATGTGATATTTTTTATTTTTTTAGTAACCTGGTGGCTGAAGCTCATACATTTAAATGTGGAGAAGTGAGATATTTGGGGTTCGAATATTGACCCCTGCATAAATTATGCAATATCCTTACTAATTGAGCTAAGTTGATGGGGAGAATGTCATATGTTAATTATTAAGAAGTCGAGGTTTTTTCATGAACGATTATAAATTTCTCGCATAAGCAAAATCGAACATTATAGATAACAATAATGAGTTTCATATGTTAATTATTAAGAAGTCAAGGTTTTTTCATGAATGATTTTAAATTTCTCGCATAAGCAAAATCGAACATTATAGATAACAGTAATGAGTTTATGAAAATAACAATCGATCATTTATTATAAAAAAAAACATAAAGTAATAATTCATTGGCTCACTTTAAGGGTGACCCTGAGGGTGTGCGGTAGTCCATGACACCGTTTTTACAGGGGCAAGGACAAGGTTATCACGATGTTGGAAAACGTATGAACAAGGTTATCAAAGACATGATAGGTAGTCCGGGGGGGGGGGTTCACGGCATGGAGGCTTGGTATTGAATCGGTTCGGAGAGTTTAGGGTTAGGTCTTCTCAAGGGCAAGGCCAACACATGTTAGCGCGATTAGGGTCACACTCGTTCAGGTCTAAGCGCAACTTCAATTATGGTAGAGAGATGATGCACATGGGTTCTGGTCATGGTGGTAGGGAGACAACACAAGAAGGTTCTGGTTGGGGTGCATAACAACCACATTCACGGCAGAAAGAAATGATGGAATTGCAAGTGTATATAAAAAGGAGTTTGAATATTTGCGAGTGTAATTTCAGATAACAAAATTGTTGTTTATCTTTTTCATATTATTTTTTTCTTTTTGACCCATCCGCATATGAATTTTCAAACATCAAATCTAAAATTTATATGAAAACATAAATGATTCACTCATGTTTTTGTATAAATTTTAAATTTGAATCTTAAAAATACATATGTAAATCATCAATATGATGTGAAAAAAGATAAAAACAAAATTGTTAGTTAAAATTAATTTAAGGGACGATGTGAGTAATTTTCTTAAAAAAATGAGGTGGCTTCTTGATCCTATTAACGGCTATTCTTGATCCTATTAACACCTTTTGATAGGGGTTTGACTGATGCAGTGTGGCATTAACAAGTCCCATTAAAGGTGTTAGTGTTCGCTTGGAGACTAGTCCACAATCGACTACCAACCAAAGACAATCTAATGTTGCGTCGAGTTCTTCACTTGAATGATAATATGTGTGACGAAGGATGTGTCTCGTTTGAGACTGTGAATCATCTTCTTTTCAGATGCGGCATCTTTGGAAGCATGTGGTTCTTTTTCTTGTAGTGACTTGGGGTATCCTTCGTTGCACCCGTTAGGTGTAGGGATCATTTTCTTCAGTTCGGGCGCATGGTCGGGTTACTGCACTTTACACATTCGTTTCTTCAGTTAATCTGGCTAGTTGTTGTATGAGTCATTTTGAAGGAGAGGAACAACCGCGTTTTCAATCAAAAGGCTTTGGAAGTTCACATTGTAGCAAACAAAGTGAAACTGTTATCTTTCCGATGGCTTAGGACCAATATACTCACTTTTATTTTTCAGCTACCATGATTAGTGGCTGCATCATTTGTCTTGTATGGGTGTTACGATGTAATCTTCTTAATATTTCATTTTTTATTGCGGTGACCACTATTGAAGCATCGGTAACATTGTATTTATTTTGGGTGTTTCTTTTTTACATACTTTGTGCGAGATGAATCACTTGTGGTCATTTATAATTTTATTTTAGCTTCTTAAAAAATATATTTTTATTAGTTTTTCTTTTTTATAAATACTTGTATATCTTTTTGTCCAACCCCTGAAACCCACCTTCCCTTGAATTTCGTTTTCCTATTCAAAAAATCACAATCACAATAGTAACAAAATTTAAAAAACAAACTCAATTTAATATTTTCTTTTTCTTAAATAATAATAAAAAAAGCAAGTTGGTAAGATTGTATATATAGTGTTTGTTTATTCATTCTCCTCCTCTTCTCAACTGTCTTCTCCGTGTTCAACTCGCGTGCATTGCAGTCAGACCAAACCAACCCAAGAAGAAGAAAATCCAGAGAGAGAAAAAAAAAGCCCAGAAAAAATAAATCAATTACCCTTTTTCCACCTTTTCAATTTTTCAAAATCTTTTTTCTTTCTGGGTTTCTCTTTTTCTCCTCAGATCCTCTTCCATTCTTCACAAAATCCCTTTTTTTCTTCTTGGGTGTGTGTTTTTCTGATAAAAGATTCAGTTTTTAATAGTTCGAAAGTGAAAAATTCATTGATTCTTATCTGGGTTGGTTTTTGATGCGGCAATGATGTTGACATTAATGTTAAGAGTGTTTTTTTGAAGTATTATGGAAACTGGTCGTTACATGGTTTCATCAACAACATTATCAACAACAACAACAATATCTTCTTCATCATTATCATCAACAATCTATAATTACAAGAAAAACATGTCACTTTACATTGGTCGTGAGGCTTCCAAGGTTGTTGTCTTTTTCTCTTTCTCTTTCCTTTTTTTAATCATAAATTTGACTTTTTTCTATTTCATTTTTGGTATGTTTTAATTTTTTGCGTGTTAACCGTTCGGTTACCCCTCTGGTAATCTGGTTTATAATTGTTTCATTCAGGAATCGAACTCGATATAATATAATTTTAATCTGTGTTTGAATGTTATGATTTGTAGCTATGGAAGAGAGTTTGTGCAGAAACAACCACAGAAATCAACCTTCTTGTGGAGAATTGGAAGTATCTTCTTGCTGGTTTAGTTTTTCAGGTTTTTAATATTTTATATATTTTTTGCCTCTTTATTATTTTGATAATTTTTTTATGAATGGTTTAATTTAATGTAATTAATTGTACTTTGTTTGTTTGTTTTTGTTTTTGATTGTCCTTTTGTGAAAAAGAATGGAGATGTTCTTTTGTTTTCATTTTCATGTGTGTTTTGATATATTAAAGTAGTTAAAGTAGTTTTCACATTTAGTTGTGAGAACGTTGCTTGAACGTTACAAAAAGTTTTTCATTTTCTCTCATGTTGAGTTGGCAACTTTTGAGATTTCTTACTTTCTATATCAGGAACAAAGTTTTTTTAATTTTTTTTGTCAATAATGCTAATACTAATCTTTTAGAACATTTATTGTGTTTTGAATTAAATTATGATTGCTGATACCATCAAATAAGTAACTGAATTCACACATTTATTACAAGCTTAGTTACAAACTTATCAACTCTATATATATAGCTGAATCTATTTGTTTTTATGTTATTGAAAACCTTCAATTATACTATTCAGTGTTTCAGAAAAGGATAAGAAATAGGATTTGGCAATTTTTTGATACATATTTTTTGCAGCTTGTGTATAATACTAGTACATTAGATTATTATACTGTTTAAGTTGACATAGTTTTTGTATCAATCATCAATGAATTCTAAATCAATATTGAAACTGTTTGCATACAGTATATTCATGGTTTGGCTGCACGAGGAGTTCATTATTTACATAGGCCTGGTCCTACATTACAGGATCTTGGATTCATGCTTCTTCCGGTTAGTTATTTTCACCTCTTTCTCTATTGAAAAAAATGTCTTTCACAAGATTGTCTTTTGATTTTTGATTTTTGATGTTGGTGACTTTTACAGGAGCTTGGCCAAGAAAGAGCTTACATTAGTGAATCTTTGTTTACAGTTATCTTTTTATCATTTTTCCTTGTAAGGATTCTCAACTTTCACTCATTTGCTTCTATAATGTTTTTATGAAGTTTTAATGATTGATGATTTGAAATTTGTGCTTTTGCAGTGGACTTTTCATCCTTTCATATTCAAGACCAAAAAGATCTACACAGTTCTAATATGGTGCAGGGTTCTAGCTTTCTTAGTTGTAAGTGTTCATAAAAACCATCTAAATTAAACTTGTGATGCTTAGCGTTAAAAATTTAATTACTGTTTGTTGTCAACAAGGGTAATGTTAATTATGAAAGTGACAATATCATGAATTTTACAGTAATGTTGTAAGTTTAATTTATAATTTGAGAATTTGAAGACACCTAAGATAAGTGAATAAATAAGCTGATATAAAAGATCTGGGAAGTGACTCCTGTATCGATCATAGAATTGCAATTCACTTTTTTCATTTAGTGTACTCAGCAGAGTCAATTCATCGCCATGTAATATTTCGGGTCGATTTAATAACCTATTGCCACGATATGTGACTGCTTCTAAAAATTCTGGCTCCTCTGTTGTAAACTGCAGGCTTCTCAAGCTCTTCGGATAGTGACGTTTTATTCGACGCAGCTTCCCGGTCCAAACTACCATTGCCGTGAGGTATTATTACTTTCTTTTTTGTCACTTGCAGTTTATCTGCTGATTTTCTTTGAGGGATAAATGGCATTTTTGCATAGATTTTTCTCTAAAAAAGATTTTTTAAACTTAACAATACTTGTTGTATTATGCAGGGATCTCCGCTTGCAACACTGCCTCATCCGAAAAGTGTGGCTGAAGTCCTCTTGATTAATTGTTAGTATTCTTTTGTTTCAGAGTTGTCTTAGCTTCAATGGCACTGTTGTTGTTTTGTTGCTCATTTGGTTTTTCCCCATGCAGTTCCTCACGGCGTGATATATGGATGTGGTGATTTGATATTTTCGTCACACATGATTTTTACTCTAGTCTTTGTTAACACATACCAGAGATATGGCACAAAGAGGTGAATTAACTCATAAGTTTCTTTTATACGGGTTTTGTATCGTTTGTTCTTTGTTTTGTTTGGTTCATTGTTCAATTTTGTCTTACCGTGGTTATTTTTGAACTGCCACAGATGCATAAAGCAGCTAGGATGGGCTCTTACTGTCATTCAGAGTTTTCTGATAGTAGCATCTCGCAAACATTACACAGTTGATGTAGTTGTTGCCTGGTAAGAAGAATTTTCTCATTTGTCATGGTAAAATTGGAGAAAATAATCAATTTTGTGAAGTTTGGTTTCTAAATTAGCGAAATTTCAAAGTGATCAATGAAATTGAGAATCATCAATCATAGTCCCCTCCAAGACAATTTTAGAGACTAAATTGACCGACACAAGATTTAACGTGATTGAGGATTTTCAATTTGAAGTTCACTTTAGGCTTTCATTAATTTCACAAACCAAATTGCATGAAATTGAAGTCCTAAAGTTTTAAGGACATTGTTAGTTAATTTACTTGAAAAAAGTTGTGGTCCATGTCCTTTTTAATTTTTGTTTTTAACACAACATTTGGATCCTTGCAGGTATACTGTTAACTTGGTGGTATTTTTTGTTGAGAAGAAATTACAAGGTTTGTATTGTACATAAAGACATATTTATTATACTATTGTTCTGTCATATAGTATTTGCAATTGTGTGCTAACCTAGTTATTCTACAACAACAGAAATGCCAGACAGGACAGCTGCAACACTGTTGTTACCATTAAGCACCAAAGACAACAAAGATGGCAGAAACAAAGAAGAGAACCACAAGCTGTTAAATGGCAATTCTGTTGATCCTTCAGATTGGGTATAGTATAATAATCAATCTCTACTTGTCTATTTTTGTCTGTTTTCTTTTTGAGTAAATATGTTTTAGTCTTTGAAATTGAAAAGGTCAGTTAATTTAATCTCGCAAATTTACGAAAAAAAAAAAAATCAATTTTAGAAGTAAGGATTAGCAGCTTCTCAAATACATGGTTAAATTAAATATTGGGACGAGGTTTTGCTTTTGCCGTGGTTTCCAAAACGTGGATTAAACACACTATTAGTCCCTCCACCGAAATAAATATTTCTTTAGTAAACTTTCGGCAAAACCATCGAAAGACCTAAATATTGACTTAGTAGTCTCTTGCTGCATTAAGACAAAGCATAAAACCTTTAAAATTACAGTGTTAAATTTGAAAAAAAATGACTAAATCCACTGAAATTGTTCAATTTAAGGACTAAATTGTATTTTTTTAAATCCACACCTTTACAATTACTAATTTCTTTTTGCTAAAGTCATGTCACTGTCTTATGATATGGACCTAACATTGTTATTGTCACTTTGTTCAGAGACAGAGAACTCAAGCAAATGGAAAGATTCTGGAAGATGGCCATGCACACCATACTGACTCTGCTAAGAATGGTGCATAGGAAAAAAGAGCTTTTTCTACAAATTGGATTGGATCTTCTGCTGCAACATTGTGTCATTGGGAAGCTGCAACCTTTCAATTAGTTGAATTTTTTAACTTGGAAATATTAGTAGCCTGATTGATCTATTAAGCACATTGTAACTGGGTTATGTGCTTCTTCTTTTAACAATATTGTAGCTTTGGTTGGTCCATTGTCATTGTTTAATTGTTTAGCTTCAGCAGGTGCTGTAGAAAATTTTCCAATTCATATTGAATCAAAAGTTTCAATGTGTATAGTCTTTTTGGTAACTATTTTTTGGTGTTTTTATCTCTGTTATCCTTGTTCCATGTTGAGGAAATTCTCAGTAAAATATGATAAGCTTATTTTTTTATGGTAAAATTTCAAAATGAAAATATAAATACTTTATGGATCCACCACCTATAATTTTTTCTAAAAGGGAAAAAGGTAAAATAGTTTATGTTTCTCTTGAAATAACTTTTGCAGCCTTAATTATTGTGACAACCTTCAATTTAATTTTAATAATTGGATATTTCTGCCAGAGCAATGTTCATTTGGATAAGTCAATAATTGATTGAGTGGATAAGCCAACAATTAAAGTTAAAGGGCCTGTTTGTTTATGCAAATAAATAAACTCTTATCTTTGTAAACTGTTTTTTCATAAATTACGTTTACAAACTTATGAATAATATATAAAAGCTTATTTATTTGTATAAGCTCAAAATAAGTCTAATTCAAACGGGTCAAAATGCTCTTAATTAGGAAAAAAACAAATTATTAGTTAATCACATTTTACTATAGGATATTGGTAAGCAAGTTTTAGGAAGTAATATAAGAGCATTTCATGTTCAAGTCAATAGTGAATTTGAGACAAAAACTATTACTCTTCTTACACTGGTTGTTGAGAGTGAAAAGGACTTTTTCTCATTAATGAGAAGTTTCTTAATGTGTAAGGACTAGCTTATTTATGAACCATGCTTTAATACTCATTGTTGGAAGGTACATTACCTAAAATGATGAATTTGGCTTTTATCATAAGGTAAAGAAACTAGCATAATTTCTTGAATTGAAATGGTAATCAGTGACGCCAACAAGCACATGCTTACGGACAAATAATAATAACAATGGTTTGAATTGTCCCAATCTTTGTGCCTCAAATAATATTCCATATTTTGAAGTTCAAAATTTCTCCAAGGTTTCCGTTTCTAAGACAGACCAGTCACATGCATCTAGTACTACTTTTCACATGGACCATAGATATTGTGACCTGTGTATTTCCTCATATTAAACACCTGGTCTAATCATATAGGGTGTATTTATTATGGGGTACTATATATTAACCATGGATTGGTTGGTCTTTTATGGTTGGGAAATGTTAACCCGTCGTTTCGAGGATACTTGTTAAGTACCTTAAATAACATGTTTTTAATGAAAACTTGTGTTTTCGATTTATTGAAAATTATAATATTTAACTTTTTAAAAGAATAATTTTTAATTTAAAATTTTTAGAAAGTGTTTCGATAACATTCGTTAGCAATAGTTTTATTTTTTTAAGCTTGTGACCAATTAGAGTATAAAACCTCGTAATTATAGCTATTTTTTCACCTATAAGGCGTGCGGTATTTGTTGCATAATTAATTAAAGCCAATTGTAAGAAGCCTATAATGGTGTCACTATTATTGGTTCATATTTGCTGATATGCACCATTGATAAGAAGAATAGATCCCAGCCATTTATGGTTACTTTAATCAATTCAATTTGAATCTTATAGTCAAATTCAAATTTTAAATAGAGTAGACACTAATAATATTAGTGGACTTATTTTATAATTGTTATCTCTTCTCTCACACACACTCATATAGGTAAAAAAAAACACATAAAAACAACAAAGTCAAATTGAATTGCTCACTAGATACAAAACATGGGCAGACAAATATTTTACTTTATAGATTTTCTTGAGAAAAATATCTAACTATTATATTTCAATGGTTCATAAAAAATTACTCTTAATGATTTGGTACAGGAGATATGTCTGTATCATTTTGAAAATTGTGAGTAAGCCTAGGAAATCATTGCCCTTGACAACTTTTTTAGAACTCAAATCTATTCCAATGGAGGTCTCTCCAACTCATTATTCTTATTACGTGTTTGTTAGCACGTTTAGTTGAACGTGGCTGCATAGATAGAAGCTTGAATATATACCTTCTTGAAATTGCGGTGAAAACAATTTTAGAATGCGATAATTGCATATTGGACGCACAACCAAACAAATGCTTAGACAATGTTTGGTTTGGCGGCGAATGGAGTTTTCTACCTTGGATTGGATTTTCACCGAATGTTCATTTGAATATCTAATTTGTAGCTTTGAAATATCATAGCCAAATTAAGCTTTAAGCTTCTAGAGACGCAAGAAAAACAGAATAATGTGATATCAAACATGCACTTAATACCTCTTTATATTCTTCATATTTCATACATCTTCTCTTCATTCTCTTTGTCTTTGCCCTCTCACTCTTAGTTGTCACTTATCACAACGTTTTTTCTATTGTTATTTGTTACTTATATTCTCTACGTATAATTTAAAACTTTGGCAGCTGTATGAGCCAGTGAAAATGGGTTGTGCAAGCTGGGTATGAACTATATAGTGCTCTTTTAGCATAGCATGAGTCCAAAGCAAATTAGATAAGGTTTTTCAAATTATTCCAGTCTTATTTGAATTCGACCTAAAAGAATAATTGGAAATCCACCTAATTGATATCCATGTATGAGTTGTTTATTGTATAAGTATGCATACAATACTCGATATATATTCTCAACAGGTAATTGATGATTGACAAACTTTGTTTCATTATCTTCTTTTCAAGATACCAATTGTAATTACATAGAACTTTTTCTAATAAAAAAATGTAATTACTTATCTAGTAGTCAAAAGGGAAGGTTGCCTTTCTTGAGGCTTTTAGGTGAAGACAAGTATCTTCAGTGGATCAATGCTTAAAAATCGTTCGAAATTTTAACAACGACATATGTTGTTTGCAACTGTAAATAAAAGTGTTTTTGTCCTCTTCAACAAAAAAAAAAGGTAAGTAGAAGCAATCAACAACAATCGATGCTAAGCCGTCAACAACAAAAAAAACAAATATTTCTGCTTCAAAATTAATTATATTTATTTTCTCTTGTGTTTGCAAAATCAACATCGACTAGGTGCTTATCTCAATTGTAACGACATTAATGACCATGAATTTTTATTTAATGTTAACAATTGTCGCCAATGTTATAAACTATTTTCAAGTATCGATAAAGTAATGTTCAAGATGTGCACTTTATTTAAGATGTGCACTTAACAATTGTCTTCATTCTAATAATATGTTCAAGATGTGCATTCAATATATTGGAAGTTATAGTATTTAACGTTTCTAAGGAATAATTTTTTATTTTGAAATCATGTCCCGATGACATTAGTTAGCAAGATCTTAATAATTAAGCTGCATAGAGTTCCCAATAATCATGTATGTAATGTAGGAGATGTCCCACAAATGCATATGAACGATGCCATTGAGAAAAAGGTGCAGGTGCTAGCGGATTTTAAGCTGGAAAAGTTAGTCAATGCAGAAAAGAGAACATACTCATATTGTGGCATAAACGTGCACACCCAAACACACTTCAAGAGAGACAGAGTGCAATTATAAGAAGATATATTAGTGATTCAAAACCATCATTGTGACATGCTTAGACAACCCAAATAATGAACACTTCTATATATAGTTCCTTTCTCTCATTATTACCAGGGTCCTTTTGATCTTTATATTGGGTGTGTAAAGAATAATACCAACTAAAGTCGAAACTCTATAAATGAATAATGTCGGGACCGGAGAAATTTATTAATTTAGAGAGTTATTAATTTATCGATAAATTAATAATTATTAATTTAAAGAGTTTTTAAGTAATTATACTGTACATACCAAACAAAAAGGCAAATTAGTCTATGTCTCTTAGAATTACGTTGCAGCAAATTTTGGGACTCAATGTAAATTAATAAATATTGTATTCATATCCATTGGAAATATGACTTTTGACTTTTGAAGTGTATAGTAAATGTAAACAAGTGGAATGTTCAATGTATTCTTAAACAAGTTTGGCATATATAAATTACATGAATGTGTTAAAAGTATTCAAACCATATCTCACTCACGAGATGGCTTCTCATTTAAAAGGTGTTGCAAAATCAACTATGTCAGATCAAATACGTAAGGAGTTGTGCGAGTAAAAGAGAGATAATCCTGCAAGCACACAAAAAGACTTGCAGAGATGGCTTGAGGGAAAATTTCAGTTGAAAGTTAGTCAAGGAACAATATCAAACACACTTAAGCGGTCAAATGACTATCTCTCTGCTAAAATAGAAAAGGGAAGAGCGGAGATCAAAAGACACAAACCAGCAAAATATCCTGACATGGAGAAGGTTGTTTATGAGTGGTTTCTACATCATCAAGAACGTGTGAATATCACAGGAGAATTAATTTTGCAGAAGGCAAGAGATACAATGAAACTCTTGTACCCTCATGATGATTCAGATTTTAACTTCTCTACATGATGACTTAGGAAATTCAAGCACCGACATGGCATAAAGTCATTTCGTCGTTTTGGCGATAGTGGATCTGTTGATGTACAAGACATGAAGCAGAAATTGGTATCGATTCGAGATAAAATTGATCAGTTCCCTATGAAAAATGTTTTCAATATGGATGAAACTGGGTTGTTTTATAGGCTACAAGATGATCATTCACTGGCAATAAAACAACTTGAAGGAAGAAAACAAGATAAAGAAAGGCTGACGGTAGTTATTTGTTGCAATGAAGATGGCTCTGAAAAAATCCCTCTATGGATTATTGGGAAATATGCAAAGCCTCGTTGCTTCAAGAATGTCAACATGAATAGCTTGGATTGTCAGTATCGAGCTAACAAAAAAGCATGGATGACTAGTGTGCTTTTTGATGAATATGTTCGTTCATTTGACCAAATGATGCATGATAGAAGAGTTCTACTTGTGGTGGATAATTGTCCAGCACATCCAAGAAATATTGAAGGGCTAAGAAACGTTGAGTTGTTCTTCTTGCCACCCAACATGACATCAAAGATTCAACCTTGCGATGCTGGGATAATAAGAGCTTTCAAGATGCATTACCGTAGAAGGTTTTACCGCAAAATATTGGAAGGTTATGAGGTGGGACAATCTGATCCAAGGAAGATAAATGTCCTTGATGCTATCAATTTGGCAATCCCAACTTAGAGGATAGATGTTCGAAAAAAAACAATAGAGAATTGCTTCTGACACTGTAAAATTCGTTCAGCTAGTGACGTTGTAGGAAATTTGGATGAATCCACTTTTGATGAAGAAACTCAAGACCTCCAGACTATGATCAATCAATGTGGCTATCGTAATAAGATGGATATCGAAAATCTAATGAACTACCCAGGTGAAAATGAAGCATGTTCAGAGGTTCTGAGTTTAGAAGATATTGTGCGTACTATCATTGAGAACAATGCAGAGGATGACGACGAAGATGATACGGTGTCTTTGGAGCCTGTTACGCGAAAGGAAGCACTTATGGCGTCGAACACTCTTCACAACTTTATGATACAATACAAAAATACAACACCTCAGCTATTGGATGCAATAAGAAAAGTTAGAGATGAGCTCCAAACAGACTTGAACTTTAAAGGAAAACAAACAACTATTGAATCATATTTCAACAAAGTGTAATATTTTTTTTTCTTCAGTTTCTATGAATTATTAATTTATGATTTTCTTGGGACCGAAAATTATGAATGAATCTCCCAAAATTATTATCTTATTATTTTATCGAATTATTCAATTTTTTACACTGGCCCAAGTCAGGACCGGTCAAATTTATTATTTTAGAGAGTTTATTAATTTACCGAGTATTAATTTAAAGAGTTTCTACTGTATGTGACCAAAAAAATAAAGAATAATAATACCAACTCTTACTTATGCCATTGACCAATTTCATTTTGAGCTTTTGTTTTCAATAAATGAAAATTTCTCTTCTAACTTCTCGAATTTCTCCTAAAGTTATCCGACCGCCGTTCGGCCCTTTAGCGGCGGTTAAATGTCGTTCAACATTTTTTAGAGCAGTTCAATTATTTTTTAAATCGATTTAACTGATCTTAAAAGTGCTAAATTACATTCGACTGCAGTTAAAAAGTCAAATGACAGTTAACTGTTTCTGGGCCACCCGGGTTAGATAAAAGAGAAATTTGAAAAGCAAGAAAAGTAGTTTTTTTTCAATAAATTGATAGGTTCAATTATCGGATTGTGGTCATGCGCCCTAATAATTTTTTTTACCCTTATTGTGAATTTTGGGAAGACTGTTGTTTTTGTTGGAAAATTATAAAATTCCACATCAACAAAGAAAGACAAGTAAGTATAAAATTCAACATCGTACAAAGAAAGACAAGTAAAAATGTATGCAGTATAGATGCATGCAGTACAATAGGTTTGAACATTTTGGAGTATGAATCTAACATGATGTTAGAATCCAATGGCATAATAGTCAGTACTAATCCAACAAAATAAAAGGAAAAATACTTAAAGAATCTATTTGGCCTAAAAAAATATAGATGTGTTGTCTCTGAAGTTTACTGGAGTACAATCCCAATAAAAGAAACAACCTAGACAATAAAAAATCAAACAAAAACGACTTAAATGAAAAAAGAAAAAGAAGACATCTGAGGTTAAAATGGTATGCAAGTCATAATTTATACAGCAAAATAACAAACATAGTTTGATTTGAGGGAGAATGTTTGAAATCAATTTAGGAGGGTGTTTAAATTATTGCTCTTGGAGTCTAATATTAAATAATTCTTTAGGTGAAAAAAAAAATGTTAGTGCAAATTGGTTAACTAACATTGATTAAAGCCATCATGTTTGACCCCATTGTCCTCCTCGTGGTGTTTCCTCATCTCTTTTAATTGCTATGAGATTTAAAAGAAGACAAATGTTAACTTGTACCTTCAAAGACACATGTTAAAAAATTTATTATAGAAATATGTATTAAAAGTCATGCAGTCAACTTCTTAAAAATTATTCATTTTAGGTTCCTAACATGTGCTCTTATGACACAAGTTAAGATGACCCTTAAAAAGAATCATAGAGTAGTTTCCTGCTCTTCCTTGTTTTTCTTTCCCATCGATAAAAATCATCACTCAAATGAAAGTGTTTAATTTTTTGTTTTTATTTTTTTGCATAGAAAAACATTAAAGTGTTACATTCCTTTGATGTTACTTTTCTCACTTCTCAAATTTCTTTTTTTTTCAATCAACGTTGGTTGAGTGGCACTTAACTGCCGTTCAACTTTTCAGCAGTAGTTAGGTGACGGTCAACATTTTTAAGACCAGTTCTACTATTTTTTAAATTGGTTTAACCTATTTTAAAAATCTTCCAAACAGTGTTATCTGCCGTTGGAGGTAAATAAGTAATTTTAGGGTGGATGGAAATTTTTTTAAAACCTAAAGAGTGACTTTGGAAAATAATGTACTCAGCCCATCATCAAGGCCCACTATAGCTTTTTTAGGGGAAGGCCACTATTGTTTGTATTCTTGAAAGAAGTCTTGTTGAAAGAAAATTGCTCTTTAACCCGCACTCGTTGCTAAGTATACAACTTCTGTCTCTCTTTATAAGGAAGTTATTGTTCAATAACAGTGGGTCAGACGGCTTCCCGACCCACTCCAGATTATTGCGCGAACATTGGAGTTAGAGTGGATAGTGCAATGAAGCATTCTGATATGTTTCCATATTCAGTCTTTACCAGTGTGTTGCTGGGCATCCAGTCGGAGAAGAGCAATTTTATTCTTGAAATATCACAAATGTAAAAGCTAGCCCAGGTCTTGTGTTAGCAATAATCCAACAAGATCCTAATAGATGTCAGAAAAATTTTAATCCCAGAGGTTTTGTGAATTGCCTAATGCTCCTCTAGTTAATGAAACACAAATATTGTTGATTTGGTGTATTCTGTCTTGGAGGGTCACAAATTCACGTCCTTTGCGAGTTGCTGTTATTGTAATCCTCAACATGGCTGCTTATCACTCTCAGTTTAATCCTTCATGCGGAGTTTGACAAAATCACATTATGTCACCATAATTTTAAGAGATAAATATGTTTTTGCTCCCTATAAATATACCAATTTTAGAGGGACTAAAACGAAAAGTTGACATATTTATAGAGACTAAAAACATATTTAACCCTAATTTTAATAAGCTACAATTTGTGTTTCAACAAAATCGTGTTTCCTTAATTTTTTTCAAACCCACCAGGATTCTAAACAAAACATCCACTTAAAAAACTCAACGACTGAATTGTACGTGTCTTGTAACTTGTAAGTGATGTATATATTTTATAGGACCAAACACTATCGTACTAAATTTTTTATGGTTGTGACAATGCCATGTTTAATGAATATGAAAAATGTCATAACCTACTAGAACATGTGTCTCACTCGTACAATACATTATACAAACTCCATAGTTAATTCTGCTTACTGTGGAAATTGCAACCTTCCTTTCAATTGGGGATCAGTCAGATGCATCAGACCTTAAATATGAAGAAGCATGGAGGTGTTACTTTAGGAGTTAAGGACTCTGTCGGTGACAATGCCATTAAGTGGTAAACTTGAGTAAGTACAATTTTCAAGTACCAATGCTCAAATTGTTCATAATTGTTTGAAGTGGGTTCTAAGACGGAGAAGTGTCACGTATGATTTATGGTGGTTCGATATTTAAATTGGGAAAATTCTATGATACATAAGTGAGACAAGTCTTGCATCATGCATAAACTACTTTCCATCATTAGATCAATAAATCTTACCATTAAATTAAATGAAATATAATGTGACTTTTTTGATCAAATGATGGAAAATACATTTGTGAATGGTGCAAAACTATTTTGTTTGTGCATGTTAGACGAAGTTTTTGAACTGACATCACAATCTTTTAGTAGAAAGTTCATAGCCCTGAGCATTCTCACAACCAACACAAAGACACGATCTATATATGTTGATTAAAAAATAATAAGAGAAAACAATATAATGGTTCAATAGCTGTTTAGCTGTAAAAAAAGTGGTTTACATGTGAACTGAACATATTACTTGAGCTTAATTAGTTCGTAAATGATGGAACAATGGTCTTTTATGAATGGTTCACATTACTATTAGATTGAATACTTAGATAGTCATGTACTTGACATAAATTTTTGGGTTTAGCTCTTCTTATACTTATTTCATCTATTAATGTACAAGTTTTGCGAGTGCTTATGTGAATAGATGAATTCAGTTAAGTTAATACAAACAGATATTACATTTAACCTACTGTATATACATGCTTATCTCATCTGATGAAGGAAGCTCTGGTGGATGCTAGGCCAAGTGGTGTCACCCGAGTGGCCTTCTGATTCTTCAAATAACTTGTCTTTTCACTTTCAGCTTTGTTTGGAATGGATAATGTTGCACATGGAAACTCTCATAGATGGGACAATTATTGAATGAAGTTGAATCAATAGAAGACAATTATTTTTGTCTCTCAAAATTAGGTAAAATTTCTGTAAGCCGGAAATTTAAATTGCGCTCGTAATTAAATTATATATATGGTGTCTTTACTAGTTAAAATTTCTGGCTCCGCTACTGCTCTCTTTTGTCTCCATCAAAATTAAGCAATATACATACAGCAGGCCATTCGGGTTATTATTTATCTCGAGAGAAATTATCCTAAGCGAACTGTGAAAAGAAATTAGCCAATTAAATTTCTTCTTGGATGGAAAACAAGGAGGTGGTGGGATATAGTTTAGGACACATATTAAGTAAAAAGTCGCTCGTGAAACTTTTGCGAGATGTTCTTTCGCAATAACTAGGAATATCCTTGAAAAAATGGGATTAAGGAAATACATAAAAACCAAACCCATTATAAAAGGTTAAACAAGAAAATCTAGAAGACCAATCCTTAGTCAACAAAAAGAGAAAAGTTTAATGATTGAGATTTTCATTTCTCTCCCTCGCGTGAAAATTCCCATAATAGAGATGATTCATCCTTTATAGTTCCTTGGCCTACCTTTATGTAAGGTCATGAAATTATGGTCTATTTTGCACCCATGCATGTGGTCCATGAAAGCAAAGACTTTAGACTCAAATTATTTCTGCCTACTTATTGCATGTGATCTACTTACAAGTTAACAAGTCTCCACCGTAGGAATATTGACTAGAGCCGTTAAAGAAGTTTCAAATCCTTAAGTTCTACTTACAAAGCCCCTTAACTAAGGTCCCTTTTTAAGAGATTTTTTTTATAGCTCCAAACTCATTATATCATAATCTTTTGATGGCTTGTCTCAACAGAGATTCTTTAGCATTATGAAGTGTTGCTTTTAATTTGCCATGCAGTGACGATGCGTTTTTAAAAATAACATTTGTACAACCATTTTATGATAATTTTTTTGACAATTCTCTCTTACACTCGTATTACGTTCTTATTTTCTCTCTGTTGTTTTTTATCAGTAAAAAAAGAGAAAAAGAAGGTTGTCACAAATGTTGTCACAAATAGTTGTACAAATATCACTACTCTTTCCATAAACATGTTTAATCCAAGTCAAATATAATTTTTTCTTCTTCCAGGGACACTAGTTAACATGAAATCTAACAAATGTTCTTATGATATTAATTTAAGAAATCAAAAGAGATAAAGTTATATAATTAAATGATGTATTTCTTCTGATGACATGGGTTCAACTTGTATTCTCAAAACAAACTTCTATTTTATGGTTTTTTTTTTAAGTTACGTCTTTGATGATTTGGAGGTAATTTACCTCTATCAAAGAAAAAGTCTCTTTTCTACATTTTTTTTCTTCTCACAATCAAATATTATTTCCATCTTCACAACATCAAAAATTTTCACCTGTTTCATTTAACATGTGACATTCATCTCCTTTGTTCCACAATCGAATCTTAATTGTCATTAGGGGTAAGTTATCTCCAATTCATCAAGAGATAATGTAGGTCACACCATTTTGATTTTTTCTTTACAATCAATTACCATTTTCATCTCAAGAACATCAAACTTCTCCATCTCCTTCATTCAACACATGATCTCCATCTCCTTCATTTCAGAATCAAATCATACTTTTCATTAGAGGTAAATTACCCCAAATTCATTAAGAGGTAATGCATGCCTCACCGTGGATGTAGGGAAAACTTTGGGGCTCTTTCACGACACTACTGGTGTGTTGGGCTGCAATGGTGCAGGTGCAGGGACGTGTCAAAGTACCTTTATCGGCTTGAAGTGCGATAGAAAAGATCGGCGATTGTATGACATATGTAACTTTGATGCGTCTTTCTCGTCACAACATAATAGAGTAGGAATTGACATGTGTATACATGATGATGAAGGTTAGATCGTGCTTGCTAGAACAATGTGGATCCCACCTACATGCAATGGGGATGTAGGGGAAGCTTTGAGGCTCTTTCATGCTATTATTAACTCGAAACATGAATTACAACTCGAACTTCCATAAGGGCAGGAAAAAAAATGCTACTGAGTTTGGTGTGTTGTCTGATTGTAAAGGTTGTTTTGATTTATATTTTAAAAACTCTCGTATTAAGTTTAATCGGAGATAAACGAACGAGATCATTCATGGTTTAACACCGGTAGCCACATATATAAGTAACTCTAATATTTTCATTGATGTATAACACACTTGATTATGAATGGAATGTTATAAACATCCTTTTATTAAGTTAGTTAAATGTCAGACTCTAAACAAAAAGATGAAAACATTTAAACATGACTCACGACTTTAAGCACGTTTAATGATGAATAGATTTTTTTTTTTGAGGGATTTAATGATGAATAGATATTGCACATCTTTAAGAATTTCCCAACTATATTATAAACTCAAAACAAAGTTAACATCATGTATGATTTGTGACGCACATTTGCTAAAGACATGATGATATTTATCAAATTGTACAAGAATTTGTTTATACTTCATATCACATATCACATAAAATCGACAACATGTTTGACAAAGACTATGACCACCTACCTATCATTACTATTCCCTTTAATAAATATACGCTAAAGTAAAAAGCCAAGATCAAAACATTACATTGGTTTTAAATTTTATAAGAATTTAAGGAATGTGCACCGACAATATAATAAGTTGGTTTAAATATGTTTTTTAGAGTTTAAATATGTTTTTATCCTTACAATTATACAACTTTTTGTTTTGGTTAGTGTATCTCTCCAACATTTAAACCTAAAACATTTTACACAACTAATTAGATTTCATTATATAAATATTTATTAAAATATTTTTAAAAAAATAATAAAGTAGGAGTAATATCATAGTGAGATGTGTGTGTGTGAATGATAGAATGCATGGTAAAATTTTACATAATTTTACTGGTTCATCCAATCCATGTAACTTAATAAAAGGACAAAGATTCTCTCACATCACTTATTGACAAGTAGAAGAGATACATAAAAATTAAAAAGAAAATGAGAGTGAAAATAGTAGGCCAGATGATTGATACAATAAGAAAAAACAAGTGTAAATCAGAAGAGAGGGAAAATGTGAAAGTGATAGAAGAGAAAATAAAAACGAGAACACCAATACTCTTATAAGAATAATAAATACAGTCTTTTGTCCAAGACAAAATCTGCATTGATGTTGAAACATAAGATTCTCAAACATTGATTTACTTGTGTTTAATTTGTCACAAAAGTGACCAACTAGTTGCTCTAAGCTGTGGAAAAAGCAAGAAGCCCAATGTAATACTGCTTAGATAGATGGTTGTTCTTTTGGCCTCCACAAATGCGTATATCGCTCAAGAGACAACTCCCAAACGATAGTTTTAGTATTTTTAAAGGTTTCAAGAGATAACTTTCGAAGGTTGTTTTTCAGACAAAGAACAAATGAAATTGTTGTTTTGACATCCATTGTTTCTTAGAAATACATAGAAATGACCAAAACACCCAGGGGTAATTAGCTACCGCCATTTTTCTGCTTTGAAGCCAGCAGTAGTTAACTACAGTTGAGTGTTTTTGGTCATTTTCATATGTAAAAATGGATATCAAAACAGCAGCACTCAAGAACAAATAGGGGGGCCAAAAGAGCTACATCTAATGCTCAAGCCATAGGTTTGTTTCACACTCAACAACTATAGGTGGAGCTAGTAATTTCTTCTGCAGAACCTTGACTTGGCATCATCCTATGATATGGTTCCTCAATATAAATTTATTAGGGTATTTATTTATGTTTAATGATGTGACCTCATACAAATTGCTAATTTAGAATTGAGGGAAAAGGGTACTCCATATGTTTATTCAAAAAAAAAAAAAACAATTGTTTATTTATATCTGTTAATAGTAGCTTTTAAGCCATTAGCATAGATATATGACATGATCCTATTCCTTGATGCAGAATAGTCAACCACCAAAAGAAATTGCAACAACCACTCACAAAGAAAGAAAGCATTGTTCAATAATATCACTTTTCAAATAAACTAGCATGGAAAATCACCATGCACCTAAAAACACTGATTGAGTCACAATATATAATATGATATATAATATACATTTTGAATAACCATTCTAGTACTTGTCATGAAATTACATTGATTCTGAAATACATTTTGTGAAGCTAAATAATTTAGGAGAATGCACAACAGAAATTCAAGAAGGATTCAATAATGCCGCAAATTGTAGAAGGATTCATTCCCTGAAAACCTATCTCTTTGGACACTTCATTCATTTTTCATCTCTTTTCTTTTCCTCTCTGCCTCTCTGGCTTGTTTGCTCCCTAATAACTTCAAATGTGCATTAAATCATGAATGAACCTAAGATGATGGCACATTGAAATGGAAAAGCCATGATATGACAAATGCAAAAACCATACAAGCCAGCAGAAAATTCAAGAAGCGATGGCCATGCCAAAATCTTTGAGTTTCTGCTGTAGGAGCGGCTGTTGAGAGTGTGGATGATGCGGTCGCATTGTTATTCTCGCTCACATGTTCTGTTAAATCCTCATTTGGACTGTAAACATTCCGCGCAACCGAATGACAAATTTCACAGGTCCTATAAAAAAAATTAAACACAGAAAATAATTAGAAAATTTCAAAGCTGAAGAGAAATCTGTTCAGGCAAAACTGCTATAATTTCCATGCTCTTCGCCCAAAACCACTTCATATATAATCATCATCCACATCATCATCATCATACATTGAGGGCAATATTATCAGGGAACCAAATGTGGATGTTACAGACACGCAAGCAAACTAAGAGCTAAGGTCATATCATTATGACGAATGAACTAAAAAATATGGATGTTACGAACAAGCAAACTAAGAACTAAAGTCGTATCATTACAACGAAAACTCAAAAGTTAAAACATCTGCTTACACATCATTAATGTTGAACAGTAGAGAAATTACTCTGTCAAACTTGTGAGAAATGAGTTGATTTAAATTCAACAATGTCAATCTGAACCATACATTAACATAACAGTTTATACTAAGTTGTCATGACAGAAATGCATAACAAATCAGAAAGGTTTAACCATCCATCAGCCTAATGTGAAACACTATATACAAGTATATATATTAGGAAAAACCAAAGCTCTATGTCGAAAATATATAAAGTCCTAACAGAGTCTATACAAAGTGGCACCCATCTCACATTCAAACCCATTTTGTAAGGATGGGTTAAGCACAATATAAAAAAGCTAATATGGTGTTCGAACTTATTGACTCATGCCACCCACCATATTATCCACGCACCAAGCCCAATAGTGCTAGGTGAGAGGAAGTATATTGGAAAAAAAAAAACTCAGTCTCACATTGAAAAGAGATAAAGCCTGAAAAGAATTTATAAAGAGTGAAACCATTCACAACTGTTTTTGTTCAAACCGTTCAGTGGTTTCAATATTCCAAAACAAAGGAAAAGAAGATATCATGAATTATTTGCCACCAATGAAGGCACCAATCACAACATACATTAAAGAAGATTCCAAAACTGATAAGATTCAAATTCTGTTCCATTAGAATTTTAATTTAGCAATGAAATAATGCACTTGGATGGATTTGTGTACCACATATCCTTCCTCAACAAAAGGCCCCAACAAAATGCTTCTTTTGAATTGACAACGAAGCAAGGACAGTTTACCAGTTAATCAATAATAAACTATGTCCATTCAAGTATTAACAAAAGCACAGAAAACTACTTGTTTGTATTCAATTTCAGACTTTAAGGATTGAAATTAAAATTAAGGAAAAGCACTGTACCACTGTGTAAAAGTCATAGATGTTATATTATCTGCAAGTAACACTGCAGAACCAGTACATAAAGTGTATATATATATTTTACTTCAAAGAACAGCAACAAGAATCTGGACAATTGTACTGTCAATTCAGTAGCTTGTATTGTAGTACTCAGAAATCACAACAAATATGCAATATAAAAGTTGTCATCTATGAAACACCGATACAAACACCAGAGTCAGGACTAACATGTTGACACCGATAATAATTTGAAAAAATCAATTAATTGACTGTAATCATATGTGTCGGTGTAGTGTCGCACAATCCTTTGATCATAAGGGTTGGTGCTATGGAGTTGTCATCATATATCTTAAATTAATAGATTATTAGGAACCAGTGATTTATTATATGGATTAAAATATTCTATGTGGCACATCAGCAAGCAACTATCATCCACCAAGATATTTATATACATGAATAGCAGTCAGAAGGGGTCAAATCTCAACTTTAAAAGAGATAAAAAAAATTAAAAATTTTAGAAAAAAGAGTAATATAGAGATTCCTAAATTTCAGAAAAGGAAGAAAGCAACAAAGAATCCCACTGCACTAAGACATGTCAGCAAATCAGTGAGACTGACTGATGCTTTAAGCCTTTATTTTTCCATCACCTTCTTCTTTAAATTATTTAATCTTCTATGACTTTCCCCTTTCTTGAAGAAATAATTGAGCTTGCTTCATTGCAATTTTGTTCTCTAACCATTCTAAAATATGCTTCCAAATTCTTTTTTCATCAGCTTATACATCTTTACACTCATCATCAATTAAACAATCCATATCACCAATTACAGAACTTCAATCAATTTCACACTCTAATAATCTATATAGCACCGACATTTCAGATCCGACACAAACACGACACTGACTCATATGGTTAGGTTCAATCACTACCACTTTCTCATATTATTATGATACCTACGTGTTAGTGTCTGTGTCTGTGCGTCGTAGATAATAATTGATTTCACAAGTAATCATAAAACCACAAATAATTCATCTAGATAATATCACAAGTCGCAGAAATTCATCAATCAATGCCATCAATCAGCAAAAGGGTGTCTAAATTTTATCTAAAAACTTCTGAATTCATAAAAAAAATAAAAATACTAAATTTAACAATCAAAATTAAGAGAAAAACAAGTTTCATTTCAACTGACCTATTTCCCTTAATCTTGAACCAAGCCTCAGCACAATTCTTATGAGCAGCAGCTAAATCCTCTTTACAAGAACAACCCAATTCAATTGGAGGACCAGATTCATGGCTTTCACTCTCCAAACCCATATGACAAATCCTACAATCTTTCTCCACTTTAGCCAAATGCACCTTATTCTCAGGAACCCTCTCAATTCTAATTTCAACCTCAACAGAACAATCAGTAACAGAAGAAACTCTTCTAGAATCATGAACACAACCAAGTTCAGGATCAGAAACACAAGCAAAAGTGTAATCATCATAGCTTGAACCACCATTTGTTGAATAGAAATGAGAATAGTTTGAACCACCATCATCAGCATCAGAGAAACATACACTATCTTCACCACTCACATCACTTCCATGATGATGATGATGGTGATGAAGATGATTTTCTTGCTCTAAATCAACATGGGCCATTTGTAAATTTGACATTTTTTTTTTCAGAAACAAATAAAAAAACAACAGGGTTTTCTCAGAAACTGAAACAGAACATGTAATGTCTCAAACTTTGTGTAATACGAGAAAACAAAAACACATATTTATAAACATTAAAAAAATGTTTTTTTTGTTTTTTTTTAATAAAAAAACTAATGAAGCAGTTAGAAAAAACTGGATTAGGTGAATATATACTTCAAACCCATTAAAGCAAAGTTCCAAAAGATTCAAGTTTCGGAACAGGTTGAGAAGAGTTGAATGTTTTATTACTGTTGTGGGGTTGAAGAGAAAGGGTGAAGTGTTGTGAGAAGGAGAGAAGTGAAGAAGGCAGAGACAATGACACTGCCAACAAGAACAGAAACGTGCTGTGAGAGCACACAGAAAAACTCTCTTGAGATGACATTGCATTGATAAAGGAGTGAGGTATCAAGGGAAAAGGAAAAAAAAAACATTAGGATATAAATTATTTAATATTCCCTTATCATAGTAATTTAATATCTTCTACTTTACCTTATGATAATCTTTTTTTTGTTTTGAATAAATTTACCTTATGATACTCATAAATCATAAATATAGTAAATGCATACTTTAATAAAGAGTATTATTGTCTATCTTATTTGTAAATTTTATTGATTTTTTTTTTAAAAATAATCAACGTATGACGGAAAGAGTGATTGATTCTAATCGTGACACGAAATCAAAGTCATGTCGATTCTATTGATTTATTTAGGGATGATAAATAATCTCTTTGGATCGATAAGTATAACTTATCTTTTTTGGCAGATATGATTAAGATTTCGAATGTGTCATCGTAACACTGACACAATGGGGGTCACCGAGGCCGACACGTTGGCTCGTCGGGTGAAAGGTTATTTTCCACGTTTTCTAATATAAATACACTTGTATATCTTGCTTAATTGTCACGAGTATAATCTATTATTAATTATTTCAAATTACTCATCATAATCCATCTACATGATTGAATTTAGCAAAAATGACTAAACTCTGCCATAAATTAATGTTTAAATTCTTTATGAAAGAGATATCCATCACAAAAAATACTTATATAGACACTACTACAAATAAAATGTATTTAGGCACACATATAAAGGTACTTATCATTTAATCATTTAAAATAACGTATTATTAAGTGTTTCTTCTTTTACTTTTTTCTTAATTGTGTGAGTGTCTCAAATCAAATTAGTTATGTTTGTGACTAAGCAAATGTTCCTCCATCCATCCATCGCACCTCAAACATAATTGCTCCTGGTGAAGAGAATCTATGGCAAATCAACCCAAAAAGAGAAACTCATTCTATTTCAATCAAAATGACGTTTTAATGAAAAGAAAAAAAATGTTTTTCAAAACAAAAAATGAAAAGAATAAATAATCTTAATCAAGTGGCTTTTGATTTTTACAATAAACCATTTAAACACTTGGTGTAACAGCCAACACTTATTTTACGATAAAAAACCCCTCAAAAAATTATTTTACTTTGAAGGTTGATAATCTAATGATAAATAAGAGAAATTATTTTATGATAATGGTTAATAATCTAATGATAAATAAGAACATTATTCGGTCATGTAAGTACAACACGGTTGATAGTTTTAAAGACATAAATATACAAATATTTTAGTTCAAATCATGTGTTTTCCACTTCCACATACTTAATGTGTGATCTAACCATTTTAAATATTTAACCAAAATAATTATTCCTTAAGTGTGGTTCATATGATATAAGGTTGCTTGGACATTCAAGACTTTCCAAAACATGAAAAACCATATGGTGTTGATGATAAAAATTTATTTTGAGAATTAAAACTTATTATTCAAATAAAAATAAGCTTTATCATATCAAGTTTTTTTTAGGGAATCATATCAAGTTTTTTAACTATCTTTCTAGCGCCCCTCTAAGATAAAACTATTAAACAAATGATATCTAAACACTAGAAAAATAGTTTATCATAATGCTGAGATTATGGAGAGAGGTAACACTGGTTGATTCATCATATTAGACAAAGAGCAATTCATCACACAAGTAAAATTGACACGACATATTCACTTAAAATGTCTAATAAGTATTTATTTTATCAACTCATCATTATACATCTACAATTTTTCATTATCAGATCCCACCAAAGAACAAGAGTGAAGTAATTTGAAATAATATATGTCGAATATAAAAATTGCATGAAAGCGAATGACTTCTAAAAACTAAAATTTAAGGGGGAAAAACTAAATAAATGGTGTCCAAAACTAACAAGACAATTTATCATAATGGTGTGACTTTCAGAGGAGTCTAAACTTGGTTGGATATTCACATTAGGCTAATCAACTTCAGAAGTGAGATTGACACCACATGTTCATCCAAAACTTTAAGACATTAGATATATGAGTCATTTCACTTATAGTTTTTTTAATCATCTACTTTTTAATCCAATGTGGAACTTTAACTCACATATGACACATTAACATAATTCTCTTAAGTGTGAGACTCTGTATTTGTAATTTGTTCGCATAATAAAAATAAGGTTAGACTAAGGGAGAACATGGTAAAAAGGTAGGTTTATCATGGTTTCATGGAGGAAGGTTTTTGTTCTTTTCTTTCATGAGAATAGAGAAATAAATTAGAAAAACAAAGAAGATAAAAATGGAATTTTAATTAACATGAGAGAAATGTAAGCAAAAGAATAAAGATTGTGTTTTAAACGTGAGAGTATAAGAAATATAACAAGTTGCTGTAATTTGCGGGTTTGTTGAAAAGGTTTGGAGATTTTGACGTAATTATTTTATCATAAATTAGACTCAATTAATAAAACTTCACATTATTTTAAAATATCTAATAAGCATAAATTTTACCAACTTTGTAGGACACATCTGCATTTTTTAATTGTTAGATTCCACCGAAGATCAAAGTCAAGAAATTTGAAATAATGGAGGTTCAATAAAAAAAATAGCATGAAAGCAAATGACTTCAAATAATAAAAATATATGATAAAAAATTTAAACAAAAGTCATATAAAAAAATAACAAAATAGTTAATCAAACTTTTTTGGACCTTCGAAGGATCTGACACTGAGTTTGATCATTACATTAAACTAAGAGAAGTCATACAAGTGAGATTGATAGTATATCTTCAATCAAAATTCGAAGTCATTAGGTATATGGTTCATATCACTTATACGTTGTTCAGCATCTATTGTTGCATCCAATGTGGAACTTTAAATCACATTTGATACATTAACATCTTTCTCTCAAGTATGAGACTCTTTACATATCTGATCTACCACTAAAAACTACTTTTGTTTCTCTCCACAAAGTTGAACCGGGTTTTGATATAGTCATTCGACCTTACAAGAGAGCCAACACTAGTGTGGATCGACTCATTGAACCCAGAGTGACAATACAAATGAGCTTGATACCACATCATCACCCAATATTTTTAATTAGACAAAATTCTAGCGCGTGCTTGACACGGGTTTCCATACTAGTATTAATTATGTGGCTTTTGATTTTAACAATAAAACATTTAAACACTTGGTGTAACAGGCAACAATCATTTTACGATAAAAACCCCTTAAAAAATTATTTTACGATGGTTAATAATCTAATGATAAATAAGAGAAATAAGAGAAATTATTTTATGATAATGATTAATAATCTAATGATAAATAAGAACATTGTTCGGTCATGTAAGTACAACACGGTTGATAGCCATAAAGATATAAATATGCAAATGTTTTGGTTCAAATCACGTGTTTTCTACTTCTACACACTTAATGTGTGATCTAACCATTTAAATATTTAACCAAAACAATTATTCCGTAAGTGCGGTTCATATGATATAAGGTTGCGTGGACATTTAAGACTTTCCAAAACATGAAAAACCTTATGGTGTTGATGATGAAATTTTATTTTAAGAATTAAAGCTTATTATTCAAATAAAAAAATAAGCTTTATCATATCAAGTTTTTTTTAGGGAATCATATCAAGTTTTTTAACTATCTTCCTAGCTTTCCTCTAAGGGTGTGTTTGGATTGAGGTTTAGGAGGGGAAGGGAGGGGAGGACATATATTTCTTTTTTAAATTACGGACATCATAAAATGATTTTTAGAAAATTAAATTAACACCATGATAAATAATCATATAATAATTCAAAAACACTTACTTATTTTAAAAAAACATTTTACATTGTTCGTAATTTAAAAAATAAAAGTAAGTCCTCCCCTCCATTCCATCCCAAACCCTCAATTCAAACACACCATACAAAAACTATTTTCCTAACGCATGCCCATTTTATAGAATAATATTAATTATTATTTTTTACTATAAAATACTCATGGAATTTTACTAATATAGTATGAGAAATACAATACAAAATCTCATAAAAAGTGATGTGAGTAAGATATTAATACACTAGCAAAAGTGTGAGCCCTTCCATTAGTTGACAGCCTTAGAAATAACAAATTTACAGTTGTTATAGAAATTAGACAACATTTTACATTCTTCAAAACTTAGAACAATATTTTAAACGATTGAATTTGTAATTAAGTGCATTGTCTACAACTTGTTTAAACAATAGCCACCTGAAACTCAAGAGCAGCAAACCATATTTCAAAGTCCAGAACTAAAGACTAGACATCCATTGAAGGGCATCATATTCTAGAGTAAGAGAGGACATAGTTTTCTCAATTCACTAGGATTACTAAAATTGTAGGATCGACCTTGATTTTTCTTTTCTTTTTGTTAATCTTTCGACTTTTAGAGATATATCAAAAAAAGCTGTCACTTATTGAAATGTACATATACTAACTTGAATAAAAATTTACAATGATATACAAGAAAATAGAAGAAGAATTCTAGATTCAAACTTCAATCACAGTTTGTGCATATGTCAAAGGTCAAGCCACTTGAGCTCACCTAGCTTTTTGATTCATTTATGCTCAAGAATCTTATTTATTATCCGGATCATTATCGTAAAATAGCTTACGTTAAACATAGATTTCTAAACTACAAAAAATAAATAAATAGATTTCTTTTGTCTTGAATGATTGCTACAAGAACCAAACAAAAGATGAGAAAATGAGTCACACATAACATGATCGGTCCTGCTTTTTTAAACACTAATTAAAAGGCTAACAATTATGTGGCAATATTTTTTTTTAGAAAGAATTATGTGACAATGTTTAATAAGCAAAATAATAATAGAATAAAAAAAAGGGACATGGTTAAGAATAGGAGTTTAATTATACACGGTGTCATATTGATGTGTTTGATAATTTGGTTTCTTATTTAATGGCATCTACAACTTTTTGTGTTTCATGATGAAGCTTTCATGCCATAGAAGGAAGACACATAACACACATGTGGTTAGTTTACTTCGTGTCTATAAATTGTAAACTCAAACTTCATGTAAAGAAGTTTATTTATGTTTGACAAAACTATACCTACCAGAAACACATAGGTCCTCACAAGATAATACTCTCATTAGCAACATTGAAAGAAAGATGTATGAAACTCATCCATCTTAATATATATTTTTCCTTTTCGCACACTTGTACCTTTGAATCGTGATTGTAGGCTTGTCCATGTAAACCTATCAATTAAGAGCCCCTCGTAAGGATCTAATTACTCGAATGCTAGATTTCACGTCGAGTTCATTTGTTGTGGAGAAAACGTTTTGAATCAACAAAATTGCATACCCAATGGGACATTAATTTGAGATAGTTGTGTTAAGTTTCTAGTTATTTATTATTTATATTTTTTTGAAATGGCTAAATTTTATTAAGCCAAGAGAGTGTAAGTCACACTCAAACTTGGACGAAAGCGGATAAAAATTACAAGGTGCTGCATATATGTGGAACACCTAAAAGTAAAAAATCTTCCCTTATATATGTGGAACCTCAAAGAAATCACCACAAAACCACCCTACTCACAGCCAAAACTGTCCCGCTCCCTAAAAGAAAAATATAGTATGGCTCTTGCTAGATGAAGAAATGCTTACGAAAATATAGCATTTGGTTAGGTATCAAATGGAGTGTGGGGATATTCCAAATGATGAATTTCTATAAATGAAATGCTTCCTTAGTTTGTTAACTAAGGATGCTTTTACTAGGTTCACCACCCAACTACCCAAGTTGATCCTAAATCGAGGGCAATTAGAAACCGTTTTTCATGAATAATTCTTTACAAGAGAAATGAAAGTGAATGTCATTGATTTTACCAAAAATTAGGGAAGATATGATGAACCATTAGATGACTACATCAATAAATTTAGGTTGATTAAGGCTAAATGTATTACAATGATTCCTGAACATGAACGGGTTAAAATGGCTGCAACATACTTTAATTACCCAGTTGAACATAAATCAATAGCATGAAAACAAGTAAAAAACTTAAGATTTTAAAAGGAAAGAAACTTAAAGAAAAAGTAATTGCATTGCATTGAAATAAAGATGGTTCACAAGATCATTGTACATACATTCTTGACTCGTTTCACTCTACCCTGGTATTTTAAGTTTATAAAACTTTTGATAAATGATTTGTGACCCGTTTTTTCTATGAAAAACTACTATATATACACAAGTAAAATAACTACACAGACCAACAGTCATAGACTAAATCCTTTCGACAACTTTGTCTTGTTTTCCACGTGTCTGACCCTTCAATCTTGCCTCTTCGAAGAATTTGAACTCTTCTGGTCGAATCCTCAAAACCTTCTCGAAACCAGCTTTGTCGAAATCTTTATCTTCTGTCTTGAACTTAGATAATTCAGTAGTTTCGACTTCCTTCTTGCTTGTTGAAACACATACTAAAAAATACAGGCTGACAACCATGTGTCTGAACTTTCAACCTTGCCTCTTCAGGGAGGATTTAAACTTGGTTGAAAAAAGAGAGTATGTCGAAAATATGTATGTTGAAAAGCTTCATGCTTTGATCTTGGATTTAGAGAATCTTGTAGTTTTGGCCACCATATTGCTTGTCGAAATGCATATTCAAAATATAGGCCAACACGTTAAATTTTGCTTCTTCAGTAAGAATTTGAATCTTCCCAGTCGAAGTGAACAAACACTTGTGGAAACCCTTCCATAACTCTGTCGAAATACTTGTGCTGCAATTTTTACTTAGAGAATTTTGTGGTTTTGATAACCATTTTTCCTGTCGAAATGCATCCTTAAAAACACAGGCTAACAAGATGATGTTTTGAATGAGACAAACTATAGCGGTATAAACCTTCCAAAATTAAAACTAGAGCCCTGTTTTACATGTCACAATTTTAAACCCCTTGAGTCAAAAGACTTTTACGAATGCCACTTGAAAAACATATGCTTTGGATATAAGTGATCAAATTTCCGTTTCCTTTTGAAGGATCAACAAATATATTGTTAAGTGGAGGTCATAAAATGCTTCCTCTTGAACAAATTCTAGAAAGGAAGTATTATAAAGTTCATAATAATTTTGGCTATCACACTAATTCTTGTGTTCATTTCAGGGATACTTAGTCTTCAAAGATAAGCCAAAACTATTTATGAAAGTTGACGAAGATCCTTTCCAACGTAAAACTTCTTCAACATATATATTTTCAACCGACACCAACATACATATATTTGATCCATTTTAAACTATCATCTTTTTCTCACAACTTTATTCAATTGCACAAGTGCATTGGGAGTCATAAGGCAGTACAGGTGGTTGGGATGTGGTGCAAAAGGAGCTGTGATATTTTTTTTTATAAGTATGAGAGTATGAACTCACTGCATGTTAATATTTTAACATAAAAAAATGTAAAAATCACTCTTTTCAACATTCACCTTTTTATTAGATGAATATAAAACGAGCTTCACAAGAGGAAATGAAGAAAAAAATATATGATAAAACTCCATGAATTTCACCTAGTAAAACAGTAAGTGTTAGAAAGAAAATGCTTATAACACTACTCTTTTAACATAACTACGTTGACTTTGGCTAATTAATTTTTTTTTTTGGTACAAGTTCATTCAATTTCATTTTGAAGTTATTAACATTTTTTAATTAGATAATTCAAAGCTTGAATTTAAGAATATAATTAATTTCTGAAGTTTGTTTTTAAAAAATTTAATTCATGCATATACATTTCGTGGCCTAACAATTTTATGATTCTAGTCTTCTTGGCACCTTCTAAAGATAAAAAGAAAAGTAAAAAGGAAAAGAAATTCGTTTATGCATGTAACTCGGAATCTGATTTGTTTTATGTTTCTCATCTATGGTTTTTGTTCTTTAAATAGCTTTAGGAGGTGAATTTAGAATCCTACTTAACTTTATCTTTTATCTTTATCAAATTCTTAAACCAACTAACACTTCGAGGATGAAAAAATGTAACTAATAAACCACACAAATTGTCCAATAGATAGTGGAAAATTGTTTAGATTCGCTTTAATTAGCATGTCTAAGGTGGAAGCAACATAATTATATTTATGGTCAAATTAAAGAACCTTATGTCTCATAATGATACCTATGGGAGTTAGTTATCTTACTATAAAATGATGGTGGGGTACCTTCAATGATGGAGCTAGTACAAATGAATCTTCCAAATAGGTTATGGGTCTAATAAGCTTTTTTTAGTACCTTCAAAAAATAAGTCAATTTCCAAAGTTATGTGTATCTTAGGAGGAAATCCATGTTTTCTTATAGAAGTTTCAATATTGCAACATATTTTGTAAGATCCCTTGGGTCCAGGCATTTTATAAAGCTGAGTTAATCACTTGAACTTGTTGAATAGAACATGAATTTCATTGCTTAGCTACATGTTGAATAATGAATATGTACACTTAATACTGAAATCATAAATTGCAAGTAGGAATCCACGTTTTTTTTAAAGTAAATTTGCATTGAAAAATAGAGTTTTTTGTAGGACTAGGATTGTGCTCCTACCTCCATTCTTAAGGTAAGTATTCAAATTTTCTTCTTCTTTTAAGATCATCAAGATGATTAAAGTAAGCAAAATGTTAACGAGTGTTTGCAGTACACTCTTTAAGAATCTTAAAAAATAGTAATTTTTTATAAAAATATGTGTAAACAATGCATTAGAAATTGAATATGTATCATTTTTAAAAAATAATTTTCTAATTTAGAATGATTAAATAGTACTATAGAGACACTCATTAACAAAACCCTTAAACTAATATTTACCAACTCAATACAAGTTAACCATTGTACGAGGTAACCAGCTTTGCATTTTAATCTTAATTATTATCTAATGAATTTGTTAATAAACAACTTAAATAATAATTTTGCCTTGGTACCTTCCTAGTTGTACCATATTTTATTTTTTTTTACAAAAATAAACGATATTCATCCATTCAAATTGATAGAGTACATCGATACAATACAAATTTAAAGTCGCTAAAAACAAAAAGGATGAATATGTGAACATACTCACAACACCCATGTTAATAACATAAAACATCAAAGTATCCATGCCTAAAAATATGACTATATACAAGTCTCCGGAATACTCATGTCTCCGGATCTGCAACGTTGACGACGCCAAAGTCATTGATCGGATATGCACTTGCTCAAAGCTAATCTTTCAACCTGAATCAAATAAACACGCACTAAGACGGGAAATTAAAAACATACCGTACACGTACGAGAAATCAAAACAAATAAAGTCGTGCAGAAACGACGAAATCACAAAAATAAACGAAAGAAAACTAAAAATATGTGGAAATCACTTATTCAATTAGGATAGATAGAAAAACAACTTGAAGGATTGATTTTGAGTCAAAATTGACCCTAAATCATCCCTCTTCGATAGACACGAAGAAGAAAGGGAAGACGGCTAGTTGTACGATGAATATAACCTCCAATTCAAGCCTACATTAATTTTTTTTTCTTTTTCTTTTCTTTCTAATATACCACTAGGAGTTAGAACTGTGAAATAAGTCTTAGATAATATTCATTAAAGAACCCCTTATTGACATTTTTTGTTTGGACCCGAGCGCATTATATTTTTCGGGGGCCTCGATCAAAATCTTCAGGCCCCATATTTCTTTTTTGTTATTTTCAAATTGTTTTGTTATTTATCCCCTAAATATTACTCACACCCCCACAAACCTCCTCAATTTCCTTTGATAAATATGCGGAAGAGAGATGCAATGTCATCCCACATGTCATCTCACCGGATGACATGTTTAATGTTTATCTTCTTTCACATTATATTTTAATGTAAACGAACAACTTAATTTTCAGTAAGACAAGTCTTTAGAGTTTATATGTCATATTTCAACTAATAAAAATATTAAAATTGATAAAACAACTCTATGATTGAGGTTCAAACATCGAACTTTTTTTTTTAATATTCAACAGTCATTTAACATTTTATCTAACTTAAAAAACAAAGTTTTTAGGGGTAGCTCTTGGGTGACATTGGGTGTCAATGTCATGTGGCATTGATTAACCACAATGTTACAAGTGTAAAAAAAGACATAAAATTATGGTTTTCTACCTCTCACTTACAAGGACTTTATGTCTTTTTGTATATTTGTGATATTGTGGTTGACCAATGTCACATGACATTGACACCTCAATGTCATCCAAGTATTTTCCGTAGGGTTGGAAATAGGCCAGGCGGGTCTACAAGGGCCTAAGGCCTGACCTGTTTAGTAGATAGGTCTAGGCTTAAGCTTTTCATAAAGCCTGTTTAGTTAAATAGGCCAGACTTAAACTTTTTTATAAAGTTTGTTTAGTTAAATATGTCAGACTTAGGCTTCCATAAAAGCATGTTAAGCCTATAGGACAACCTATTAATACCTATTTATTAAAAAATGTTTTTTTATATTAAAATAATTGCATACATTAAAAATATAAACACATTTTTCTCTATCTGTTAGTCCCTTAATAGGTTGTTGTTATATACTTTTAAGTAGACTTTAATCTAGTTAAAATTTACTTGTAGTGAAATAGGCTTTTAAGTAGGCTTTAAGGTCAGTCCAGACTTTTAAATTAGGCCAGACCAAGAAAAACAGTCTACGATAGGCCTATGGTCATGCTTAGACTTATAAATTTTTTCATAGGTCAGACTCAAGTCTATCAAAATCTAATTTGGTCTGACCTATTCCAACCGTTAATTTTCCGTCTTTAGGAGGCCTACGGGCAATAAATTATACACGTTTTCTCTCTAGTTAAAACGAATTCAACCAGCTCATCATCAACCCATAAGGCACGGTTCGTATGAACTTAAAAAATCAAAAGTGTATATATTTCTCCAGTTGACTGACTGCTAGTGAGAATTAAACTGTCAGTTCTATATAAAAGAATAATAATTAAACTGTTAGCAAGGTTCATGCCTTAATAGTTTGATCATCATTATTAAAAAACACTCTATACTCTTTTTTTTTTTTTTTTTTTTTTACGATAAAACACTCTATACGTGATATATAGCAAATTAGATATTCATGTGCTAGAATAGTGTTAATTACCTATGAATACTATATGTGATTAATCGAGACAGAGAGAATATTATCAAGAGTTATAAGTACTTATGATTTAAGGCAAACTATTTTAATGATCTGAAGGATTTATGAAGCACATTTGGTTGGGTATAAACCCAAATAAAAATATTTAAGCACACACATAAAATAAAAAAATAATTAAAAGAAAAAAAATTATATTAATTGATGTGACTAAATTTTGTTAGTTTTATACAAGTGTGTCTAAATAATATTTATTTAAGGTTGTGTTCATGAAAGACTTTCCCACGATTTAGAATCATTGACGTTGTAAAAAAGAATTACAATGATAATACATATGTAAGTAATACCTGATATATAAAACATTTTGTAGAGAAAATAAATATTTTCTCCCCAAAAAATGATAGTACATGTGAATTAAATCCTATTGTAAAACATTTTGTAGCTAAATTTGATTTGATATTTTTTCTAAGACTAAAAGATCGAATGGTTGAAATTTGATATCTCTTACCTTTCTTCCCTACGAGTGAATTCAAACAATTTAATCAAACGTACATAACACGGTTCTCATAATCAAACGTACATAACACGGTTCTCATAATTTCTTTACCCAACACCTATAAAATGCTATGAACCCATCAACATTTTCAACACAACTAACAACCTTAAAACACAATCAAACATGGCATCCTTCAAACAAGTTTCAATCCTGTTATTCCCTCTTTTCCTCGTTTCCCTATTCAAATCCTCTCATGCTGCAGGAATTGCAGTCTATTGGGGCCAAGATGGAAATGAAGGCTCCTTAGCAGACGCTTGCAACACAAACAACTACCAATTTGTAAACATAGCTTTTCTATCCACTTTTGGCAATAGCCAAAATCCAACTCTAAACCTTGCTGGCCATTGTGAACCTGCCTCAAACGGTTGCACAAAGTTTAGTAGTGAAATTCAAACTTGTCAAAGCAAAGGCATCAAAGTGTTGCTTTCTCTCGGAGGCGCCTACGGAAGCTACTCTCTTTCCTCAGCTGATGAGGCCACACAGCTTGCAAACTACCTATGGAACAATTTCTTGGGTGGCACATCATCTTCAAGACCATTAGGTGATGCTGTTTTGGATGGAATTGATTTTGATATTGAAGCTGGTGATGGTCAATATTGGGATGAACTTGCAAAAGCACTTGATGGGTTTAGTTCACAGAAGAAAGTTTATTTGTCTGCAGCACCACAATGTCCTTATCCTGATGCTCATTTGGATTCAGCTATTAATACTGGTTTATTTGATTATGTTTGGGTTCAGTTTTATAATAATCCTCAGTGCCAATACTCAAATGGAAACACTAACAATCTTGTTAATGCTTGGAATCAATGGACTTCAAGTCAAGCTAAACAAGTGTTTTTAGGTGTTCCTGCTAATGATGCTGCTGCTAACAGTGCTAGTTTTATTCCTTCTGATGTTTTGAACTCTCAAGTTCTTCCTGCTATTAAGGGTTCTGCTAAATATGGTGGTGTTATGATTTGGAATAGATTCAATGATGAACAAAGTGGATACAGTAATGCTATTAAGGGCAGTGTTTAATTATGGACTAGTTTCATTAGTCTTTATGTATTTGGAATAAGTAGCATATTTATATTTAGTAGGTTTTGTTCCTACACATTAAGTGCTATGCGATCACTTGGTTATACATACATTATATCTATGTGATAATAAGAATATGTTTTATGCAAGCCACTGTACTCTTTGGAACAATGCAGAAATTGCTTAAATTTCTCAATTGATGTAGTACATTGTGTCATTTGTATCCTAGAATGGGGTGAAAAACTTGATGAGTCTATTGATGTAAGATTTTTTCACATCGTATTTCTATTTACACGTGAGTATATTAGTATCGTCTCCACAGGGACTAGCGTATACCATAAGTAATTCAACTACATTTATCATCTTACGTGTTTGGTACCCAAAAAAATTAAGAAATTTAATGTCTACCAAAATATAATCTTACGCATTCTTAAGTTTTTGACACGTCATCAAAATTATACCTTTTTGTGTCTTTTGCTTCAACTTCCCCCTATTTTTTTCCTCCTAAAATCAAATTAAAACAAATCTAAAGAACAAACAAACTTAATTTTAATACCAGATGTCGTAGATCCGTAAGTGCACAGTTTACCGATGTAGTAATAAAAGATTATCGTTCCGACCGGGAGTTATGAATTCAATTAACTTTCAACAATGATTAGAATAGAGTTCAAGTTTAAAAGGTTGGATTTTGTTTGATTTAAAAGAAAATATAATAATAAAAGCGTCTTGGGATTATTGGTTTATCTTGGTGACAAATCCTTCACAAACCAAACCCTACACCTAGAACCTTATGTTGGACCTATTTTCTAAAGACAAGTTTCTCTTTAGCCTACCACATCTCCTATTTTCATGGTTGATTGATATTGAAATTCTTGAAGCTCGAAATTTTATTGTCTCAATGTTTGCTAGACTATTTTCATGTTTCACAATCCTTGTCTAATTTCACTTGTTCCAATATCAAAACTTCATCTTTTGATCCTTAGCTTGATATTTGTGATTATGAATTAACAACTATTAAACTTCACCTTTATGTCCATCGATTAATACTTGTTAATTCATTATAAAAACGGTGAAATAGATTAGAAAATAGATTTACATAAAAGTAGGGTTCGATGCTTGGTTTGATAGGGATTAGGTCATTAGACTCATCCAACAATCTCAAGACAAAAAAGTCTACTCACACATGTTCATTGTAGACATAGAAGAGAAGAAGAAGAAGAATATGGAAGAAAATAAATAAATAAAAAGGAGAACTTTTATTCAAAGAAACAATTGTCACTTATTAATTCCCAAGAAGAAAATATGATTGATTATGTTTGCTAGCTACTATATTTATAGTATACAACTACATAAGCCCCAAGAAATACATCAATAGAATGTTCCACAAAAAACCACGGGCATTAGATCAGAAATAAACTAAATAGGTAGCTTGTCGAAGAAGCAAAAACAACAAAATGAGTGCTGTGGTGGTGGCACGGCCATGCCACTGGAGGCACGGGCCGTGCCAAGCTCTCTGGTGGCTTATTGTCTTTGAATTGTTTGGAGGCACTGTAACGCCCTATTTTATTTAATTAATTATTTTATTTAGTTTGGAGTCTTTTATTAATTATTTAATTAATATAATCAATTTTTGCTTGTTAAAAACATGTTTTTTTTTACACAAAAAAATGATGAAAAACGCAAACGTAAATTGTTTTCTCAAATTTAGCGAACTCCTTTTTAATTACCTCTGCTCCCATCATCCAATTCTTTTCTTGGTCAAGTAGTCTAGTGGCTAGAGCTCACACAATTAAATGTGAAGAAGTGGGGTGTTGGGGTACGAAACCCGACCCCTGTATATAATATGCAATATACTTATCAATTGAGTTAAGCTCACGGGGATTCCATCAACCTATATTTTGAAATCGTCTTAAAATTGAACATTCAATTTCTTCAAATTCTTAATAGTATAATAATTGATTTATTTTTCTACTGTAGAAAATACTATGAATCGGTGGGTTGTAGATAGTTGAGACACACCGACCGCGGATAAATTGCGTCCTCATTCATCAAAACTCAGAAATCTTGGTTATGAAGAGATAATAACACAGCCAACCTTTGTGTCTCAATTTATCAGATAGATTTTAAATTAAATATGTGTATATAATATACTTCACGTCTACTCCAAAAAATAAAGACTTAAACACATTTTTCGTCTCTTAAGTTTGTAAAAGTTGCAATTTTGGTCATCTATTTAAAAAAATAGCAAAAGACACCCTTCATATTTAGCCCCTTTTGCAAAACCCCAATTTTAACTTGGTCAATCCAATGTGTCTTGCCATTTATGTAATTTTTTTAATTAAAATGAAGAATAATATCCACGCGTGTAATTTCCGAATAAGAAAAAAAGAAAAAAATCAAGGAAAAATTGGCAGGCACATGCAATCTTCATGCAAGGTAACATTGAACTTCACCTTCAATCCATACCAAACCTTTATCTTCCATTAATTCTTCTTCTTCTTCTTCGAGTTCTTCTTAGCGAGTTCTTCCTTTGAGAAAACACCAGGTTTGAACTGGTTTAAGGATATAATGTACTGGTTTAATTTTTCTAATATTATGTGGGTTGATTTGGTTTTTCACTAATTGGATTGAGTTTTTAAAATATGGATTAGGTTTGCTAATGTTGTTGATTTTAAGGATGTGGTTCTGTTTTTTGATTATGATGTGGTGGAAAGAAAGAATAAAAGGGTAGAAGAAAAGGGAGGTGATGGTTGTTGGGAGGTGGTGGTGTGGTTTGGAGAAGAAGCTCACGTGTGTCTCTCCAAATAACCCTTTCATTTTTTTATTTTTTTTATTATGTAATTACACGTGTGAATTATTATTATTTTTTAATTTAAAAAATACACAGCTGTCAACTTTTAAAATTATGTGGCGGGACATGTAGGATTGACCAAGTCAAAATTGAGGTTTTGCAAAAGAGGCTAAACATGAGGGGTGTTTTTTGCTATTTTTTTTAAAAGGGAGCTAAAATCGCTAATTATGAAACTTAGGAGGTCAAAAGTGGGTTTAAGCCAAAAATAAAACATGTGGGCTGTGACCTGTCTTATAATTCTCTGATTGTTTCGTATAGACAGAAATGGTCTTTAGGTGTTTAAAAAAAAGAAAGAAATGGTCTTTAGGTAACTGCATGTTGGCACGACAACAATCAGGCACGAAGATGAACAAATGATTTATAACCGAAAAATCGTATTTGTACAGCTTCGTAATATTTTTTGATAATTCTGTCTCATACTTATACTTATGAACTCAAACCATTCTTTATTTTTTTGGGAACCTAAACCTGTCACTTGTATCATTATAATATAAGAAATGTTAACGATTGCTTTAGGACGCTCTTTAAGATCTTTGACAACTTCTTATGAAAATATATGTAATTAATACATTGTAAATCGAAATATTTGATTTTTTTATAAAATGATTTCTTTTTTTTGTTATTCTTAAAGAGTGTTATAGAGAAAGATCCTTATAATATTCATCCTTATCATTATTACAAAGTATTCTTAGGTTTTAGTATTTTTTTTTTCTTTTTTTAAGACAGAAGCATCATCATTTTCATTTATTTAATATACTAATAACAAAGTGATCCTAGGTTTTATTTTTCAAAGAAGTTTGTGTTTTCCGCCATTTCTTTGACTTGAAGTGATCTTACCATGTTCATCACTTATATGCCAACTCAAATCACATTGGAGTTGCTTGCATGAATAGTTTCTAATGGAACACGCAAATGTAAAAAATGTCAAATCTCACTACTATATATATGAAGTACTACAATAACGAACTATAGACATCCAAACAAGTACATATTACATAATTTAATTTGATTTTAGAGAAAAGTTTCTATATATCTTCAATCTTCTCCTGGTTATAGATTCCTACTTAATTAAACATGAAGCTATTCTTGTTTTTGCTAGCATGGGATTTTTCCCTTCTAGCTTCTTCACTGGCTTTTGCTGGTACCGTGGAACACACTTTCAAAGTAAATTTGCTACCTTATTTGATTTTCTTTTGCTCCACAAGTTGTGGAATCATTTATAACTTATGTTGTTTTGTTTGTTCTTATAAGCAATTTCGTGCATGATTGGTATTACCGTGACAAAATTACAGTGTCACTTTGATTTCTTTGAAATTATGAAGTGTAGATTTTGCTAAAATCACATGAATAAGTTCAACCATGCCCTTGTTTGCAACACAAGTACAAAACTACTCAACAAATTACGTACAACTCATTTAATGTTGAGACATATATCTGGCCTCTAATTTTCATGGAAAAAAACATGTTTATAAGTAGAAAACATAAATTGAGTAAAAAAAAAAAAAAGAATACAAACAAAATATACAGTCATTGATTTTTGCCTAGCTAGTATTTTTTTTGACAGAAACCTAGCTAGAACTTAATAATTACATATTGTTACATTATTGCAGGTTCAAAACATGACTATCAAACGCTTGTGCAATAAGAGAGAAATTGTTGCGGTTAATGGAAAATTCCCTGGACCAAAGATAAATATCCATGAAGGTGACTGTGATTGTCAATGTGATCAACAATTCACCCTACAATATTACAATTCACTGGTAAACTCTTCTCCATATAAAGGCAAAACATGAGTTGATATACTTTTATAATATTTTATACATTTATGCACAATTTTATCATGAGATTTTTATAATATTCTATATATTTCTGCACAATTTTTATTAAAAAAAATACAAAGACTAAACATGAGTTGACTTAAAAGTATGGAATAAAGCGTGCCGATTAAAAAATTTATAGGGAGTAAAAATCGAAGAAATTTTTTAACGGACTAAAACGAAAAATTGATATATTTATAGAGACAAATAACATATTTAACCCAGTTTTTTTTTACTTCATAATAAAGTCTTTTCAAATATAAATATTTTTTTTAAAAAAAGGTTTTGTTTCATCTGGATGTATACATCCAGACAACAAAACATTTTTGCCACATTTCGAAGTACACTTCCAAAAATATTTTAGAAATAGAAGGGATGGACAAAGTTATCATATTTTCATCTCTAATTTATGTCTTCAATTAATTATATTTTTCCTAATATTAAAGCTTAATTTTGTGTAAAAACAAGATAAAAATAGTAAATCTGAATTTGTACCATTACCTTTTCACCTCTTAAGAAAATTTATATTTAATATTTATTTGCAATGTCCTTGCATCGTTTGGATTAATATAGCTCAATCTGTTTAGAAATATTGGACTTAATTTATGTAGGCATGGAGTGTTTCAACTGTTTAGTGCTTGGGCAGATGGTCCTGAATATGCAACTCAATGCCCTATTAGTACAGGAAACAAGTACACTTATAAATTCAGAGTGACACAACAAGAAGGAACTTTATTTTGGCATGCTCATACATCAGTTTTACGTTCCACAGTTTATGGTGCTTTCATCATTCAACCTCGTTCGAATCGATTTCCATTTCCTAAACCCTACAAGCAAATTCCTATTCTATTAGGTAAAAAATTTAACATTTGATAATTGATATACACGTTCCTCTACTCGTTTTGACATGTACCACAGGGTCTAGCGCATGTCTTTGGAGCACAGAGTGTACGAGTGTTGTACGCTCTAGAATACCGAGATTGATTCTAACTAATAAAATAAATTGTTTTTGATATGTTTTTTTTTTTTTTTTTTAATAATTTATACAATCTCTCTTCTTTAATGACAATGTTTTTTCTTACATGAATCCTAGGAATATAATTATAAAATTTGCAATTATTTGAAATTTGAAATATTTTCCATAACAACAAATGTTATATGTCTTTAAATATAGGTGACTGGTATGATGCTAATGTTGTTGACGTAGAGAATGAAGAACTCGTCACCGGTGGTGCTCCAAATTCATCTGATGCCTACACTCAATGGATTGCCCGGTGATCTCTATAATTGTTCCAAAAATCGTAAGTGCATGAGCTAGATTTTGAGATTGAGTTAGTCCCGAAAACTTCATCCATGCTTCATAGGTTTAAATTGGTATTGTTGAGTTTGTTAGTCCTTGATCCGCGATAGAGTAATGTTTTAAGAGTCTTACATCGAGTAGTGATTATTTAAACTCGCTTAATGCCTTTTCAGCTGTCATATTTGTTACGAAAGTGTTGTTCAAATATAAATTTATTTGTCATTTTCAAATTTCAATGTAAAATTAACGACATAATTAAAAATACATAATCTCTTTTTAACATAATTCAGATGTGTTCAAGATGAAGGTGAAGCCAGGGATGACATACTTGCTACGAATAATCAATGTTGCACTCAATAACCATCTTTTCTTCAAAATAGCAAATCACAATTTCACAGTTGTTGCATTGGATGCTGACTACACCGATCCATTTGAGACCGACATCATCGTTATCGCCCCTGGCCAAACAGTTGATGCTTTGTTCACAGCAAACCAACCTATAGGCTCATACTACATGGCTGCCTCTCCTTACGAAGTTGGTGTCCGCGACTTTGCCAACATCACAACTCGTGGCATTGTTGTTTATGATTGTTCACTTCCCTTATTATCACCACAACTACCTATCATGCCTTCCCTTCCACCTTTGAACGACACACCAACGGCTCATAGATTCTATAGCAACATAACCGGCTCGGTGAGGGCACCACATTGGGTTCCAGTCCCACTTAATGTTGATGAACACATGTTTATTACCGTTGGATTAGGCACTGCAAGGTGTGATCCTTCAAACGTCGCCGATGCCACGTGTCTTGGTCCGTTCAACCAACGATTGTCTTTTAGCATGAACAATGAGTCTTTTGTTATTCCTAAAGGGAGAGGACTTTCTATGTTGGAAGCATTTTTTAATAACGTCAGCGGAGTTTACACCGTCGATTTCCCTAACAATCCACCGGTTATATTTGACTTCACTAACCCTAACCCGAATTTAAATACGAACCTTTTATTTGCCCCGAAATCAACCAAGGTAAAGAGACTCAAGTTCAATTCAACAGTGGAGATTGTTTTCCAAAGTACATCACTTGTTGGTGCACAAAACCATCCTATGCATATTCATGGTTTTAGCTTCCACATTTTGGCTCAAGGGTTTGGGAATTTCAATTCCACCACTGATCGTGCCAAGTTTAATTTGGTAAACCCTCAAAGACGTAACACAATTGCTGTTCCTGTTGGAGGATGGGCAGTCATCAGATTTCAAGCAAATAATCCAGGTATTAATTAAATCACTATAAAAAAAAAAGTAGAGAAAATTAATGATCTTTATGTGTGTGCGCGCGCGTGTGATAATAACACATTCAAATTGATGTATACCTTTGTTATGTTTACAGGAGTGTGGTTTGTACATTGTCACATGGAAGATCATGTGGCACGGGGACTAGACATGGCTTTTGAGGTTGAAAATGGACCAACTCCTTCAACTTCACTCCCTCCACCACCTGCTGATCTTCCTAAATGTTAACCAGGTTGCAATGTGCAGGAAACAAATTAAAGCGGGTTCTTAATTTGTCGAATAAATATAACTATAATGATATTATTCATGAATTGAAATTCAGATTTACGTTGTTACCAAACATGTCAGTCTGTAGTAGTATTGTAAATAAGACCAATTCTTCAAATTGTGTTAGAATAAATTGGAGTTGTTCCTGTCATATAGAAATGCAAGAGTTCGAGTAAATTGTGTGTGCATGTGAGTGATGTGATGTTATTAATGTATTTTAATTTTTTTTAGTTACTTTTTGATTTAAGAATTGCGAGATTAATTGTAGTAATAACTACTAACAAGTGAGATTATGAAGGTTACTTGTACAACAAGTTAGCCAACAAAATAACTACCTAATAACTTTTTCTCAACTAGAATCTATAAATATGTACATGATAAATACATGTAGTTCAGTTTTTCTGAATCAATCAATTACATTGTTCAGTTTCTTGCTTCCTAAGCTTTTGTTCTCCATTAATGGAGATTCAATTTTAGCTTTACCATGATATCAGAGCGCCCTACAACGGGGCCTTGCCATCACTGCTGCGTTCTTTTTTTATCCTAAAACTCTTCAGTTCATCATGAATTTCGTTTTCTTTACCCATTTTGTTCTTTTTCTTTCTACAATTCATCTTCTTTCTTCATTATGTCTATGGATAGTATAGATGGTAGTGTCAATGGAGGATACAACCTTAATCATTAGAAGGGTTATCAAACTGATACTTTGAACCCTTATTTCATGCATCCCAATGAAAATCCAGGAAACATTATTGCTACACCATTGCTGAATGGAACCAATTAAAACTCTTCGTCACGTGCCATCACTGTTCCATTGTGCTTGTAACACAAGCTTTGTTTCATCAATTGTGAGTTACCTCGTCCTCCTGATGAAGATTGTGATTCCAATTCTTGGGATATTTGTAACAGGATGATAAATTCACGTCTCAACAACTCAAAGGAACCGAAAATATCTCAAAGCATCTTCTGGATGGACACTGCATCTGAAATTTGGAAGGAACTCAAAGATCGTTTCTATCAAGGTGACATCTTTTATATTTATGACATTCAAGAGGAGGTTTAAATATTAAAGCAAGGTGATTGACAGATTTCTCAATTTCCTCATATTATACAAAGTTAAAGAAACTTTGGAAAGAACTTGATATATAATTTTAGGCCTATTCCTGTCACTTCTTGTATTGATAAAATGCGTGAGTACAGAGATATTTATCAGGTTATTTGTTTTCTCAAAGGGCTTAATGATCAATATTCAGTTGTAAGATATCAAATCATGCTCATGGAGCCTCTTCCTAATATCGACAAAGTGTAGTCTTTACTTGTGCAACAAGATACACAAGCTACTCTCCCTTTTGATGAATCTAAGATTCTGTCTGCCGCACAATACTCTCAATCTTATGGTAGAGGTAGAGGCACAAGAGTATGCACTCACTGTGGCAAAATTGGTCACACTATAGATACATGCTTCAAGAAGCATGATTTTCCTCCTCATTTTCAGCAAGGTGCAAATGAGGAAGACTCTCAATCTTTTGTTTATGAAGAAGATCATCGCCAGCATAGATACATGCAAGTTGTCTATGACACCAGATCAAAAGAAAGCTTTTCTAGCTCTTCTCCAAGGTTCAAACACATTGTTAGCCATAGTGTGAATCATCTCACCACAAAACCATCCTCAGGTACATGCATCATCTATACTAGTATAAAGAGGATTCCACTCATACAAATTCAGTGCATGAAGAGGATTCCACTCATATACATTAAATTTCCAAATGAATCTTTAATTACTACTTTGGCTTGCAGGAACCATTGTCTTTGATCAAAACCATTATCTCAAAGATGTCTTTTACATACCAAATTTGTCTTTTAATCTCATATACCTCCCTAACTCACTTAAAGTATTAAATGTCAATGAAATTTTGAAAATGACATATGTGTTATACACGACACTTGCTCACAAAGGATGACTGTAGCAAGTAAAAGACATGGATTGTATATGATCAAGATTTTTTTTTTTTTTTTTTTTTTGTTTTAAAAATTGAGCATAGGCACTTGAACAGATACAACATATCTTATGAGTGAGTCAGAATTTGATAGCCCCTTTGAGCCAAAATGACATAATTTTCATCAATTTAGGAAACAGTCAAATTCGTTAGGCGAGCCTAATTTGTCCAATAAATCTGTCTTTTGTTTTTAAAAATCTAGTTCTATTTTAAATCATAATGCAAATTCTTATTGTTGTAAATTATAAAACCCTGAATCTTTACAATTTGCTCAAATATAGTTCATTGTCTTAGGATATGTGATCCTTTTTTGATAGATTATAGTTCATTGGTGTAATCCGAATTCTATAATCTATTTTAAGTTTCAGATTATAGAATCCAAATAGGGACAAAATGAGAAAAACGAAAGGTACATCAAAAACATAAAGAGTGCAATAAGAAATTGACGAAAACAAAAGATAATAAAGCTAATAAGAAATGTAGTTTATCTTTGACAAGAACCTAAAAAAAAAAAAATTCCTTACAACACAGTCATCAATCGACCTAAAAAAATTGTTGCACTTGCAATGACTTCAACAACGGTCTCTAGGCAAATATTTATTTGATGAAAACGGCTTTGAATAAAAAAAATGTCAATTTCTTTACCAACTTCCTTTTAATAGAATTTTCTTTACCTACTTTGATGAGACCATTTAGACGATTTCAATAATTTGATTTCTTTACAGTAAAAAAATATAAATTTGATTTCTTTATGTTTTTTTTGTGAAAAATATATCAAGTGTAAGCTCCTTATAAGATATGCTCTCTCATAATTTGAATTATCTAATAGCCTTTTTCAAACACGTTATAAGGCTCAAAAGTTAATGACATATGATTTATGATATAGACCTTTTATTTTAATTACATTTTTTTTGTTTATTCTATAATTTCTTACTGTGGTGAACGGAAGCAGCTAATTTTGATCAATCTATTTAAATATAGACTCTTTCTACTTTCACCCCATATAAGTCTAGTTACACCTAAATTTATTTTAATTTTTACAATAATATCAAAATTGCCCTCTCTAAAAACCCCTTTTTCATGATCATTATGACCATTCACCCTCTTTAACCCATAAACCACCATAGATGTGCAACCAAGATCAAATATTGAATCAACATTTTTTTCTTTGATCGGTACTCTATTCATAAAGGTCAATGAATATCATGGATTTCGTTATCAAATAGTTTCTATTTATTTAAGATTACGTATAAACGCGATTTGATTTTACGTATGTACAATTCACTATGATAGATTAGTGTAAATTCAATTTACGTATATACAATTACTCACTATGAAAGGTTAGTGTAAATTCAGTTTACGTATGTACAACTTATGTAGAGTGCACGTGAACATATTTATACACACAGAGCTATAAACTTAGTTTATTTAGCTTATGTAAACTCGGTTTACATTAACTATGAAAGGTTAGTGCAAATTCAGTTTACGTATGTACAACTACTCACTATAAGAGGTTAGTGTAAATTAAGTTTACGTATTATGTAGAATGCGCGTCAACATATTTATACACACAGACGTAAACTTAGTTACGTTTACGTAACTTATGTAAACTCAGTTTACATTAACTTTGAGATGTTAGTGTAAATTCAGTTTACGCATGTACAATTAGTCATTATGAGAGGCTAGTGTAAATTAAGTTTACATATGTATTATGTAGAGTACGTGTGAACATATTTATAAAAACAGGCGTAAACTTAGTTTACATATCTTGTGTAAACTCAGTTTACATTAACTACGTAAACTGAATTTACATAGTTTTAAAAACTACTATCTTTCTCTTAATTTTACATTTTTCTATCCTACCTTTCAATCAATTTTACAGATTTATCAATTTTTCTATCTTACGTGATTGGATGTTATTGAAGAGTACACGTGTGAAAAGAGACGAGGAGATGAAGGCGTTCAAAAATCGTGTGTAAGTCCATTTTTCTGGCTTTGACAGGGTTTGAGAGATGAACACGAGAAAATAGCGTTGACTTTAAAAAACAGTGTGAGTGTTTGAGATGATGAATACGTGAACTAAGTTTATGGGTTTGAATGATGAATAAGTGAACTAAGTTTTTGGAGTTTGAATGATTAAACTAGATATGCGATGAAAGAGTTTTGGATTAAATAAAAAATGTATTCAATTAATGGGTATATTGGCCATTTTGTGGTGTAACCGGCGTTTTTCAGAGTGTAAGTAGTATCTTTCTTAAATATATAAATGATATTAAAACGTAGGTGCATTTCATATAATTTTTAGCTTAAATATTCATGATTTACTCAAATACACAATTTTCTTAAAATATCAATGTGGTATACCAGGCTAGAAGTTAAATTTAATTTTGAATTTATGTGTTCTCTTTACTTTAAAGAGTGTGTTGTTTTTATAGATTGCATGTTTGCTATTTGAATATATCAAAATCATCGTAACCGTGATTTTAACAAATTCTTGTAAAGATGGTGGCAAGTAATTGAAAATGATTTGAGATATACAAAATCAAGTCTATCATAATCCATTGATTTTTTCTGGGATTCTTGTTGTTGAAGGTTGATGGAGATGATATGAAGATGAAAAAGAGGAGAAAAAGATGAAGAAAACCTAACGTTTTTGAATTAAAACTAACGGAAATGACCAAAATGTGTAACAGAGAGAAGTTAAGGGACCAAAATAAATCAAATTTTATTTAAGGGACCAAAGCGATACCTAAGTAGTTAGGGGACCAAAAATGCAATTTAGCCTTATTAATATGAATATGATTAAAAGAAGGCTTAATTGTATGTTTAGTACCCTATGTTTATTTTAGGTTTTAAGTTGGTCCCTTATGTTTTAAAAGTTTCAGGTTAGTCTCTTATCTTTTAAAAGTTTTAAGTTGATTCAAAACGTTACTTACATTAGAAAAAGTTAGTCATTCTCTCACTTGACCGTTCAAAGATTCGGGTTGACAATATGCATGGTGGAATTTAACTTATTTAGAAAATCAGTTTGAAAACATTTTATTTTATTTCATTGTTTTATTAAACTCAATATCATGTTGTAGAAGGGACTAACTTACTCCAACGTGAGTAACCTTTTGGACCAACTTGAAACCTGTAAGGGACCGACTTAAAATTTTTAAAATATAAATGACCAACTTAAAACCTAAAATATAGATAGAAGATGAAACATTCATTTAAACCTTAAAATAGTCATATATAATATCATGTAAAGAGTTGCTCGTGAAATGATGACAAAATCTTGTGAAGAGGTACTCTTTCTAATGTTATAAAACATGAATTTTGTATATATGAAAGTACCGGGGTTAGGGAGTTTGATGGAACAGAAAAGTAACAACAAATTAATGATTCAAGATTAATAAGAGATCAAACAAAATAGCTCCATCTAAATTTGATATAGGGTCACAACTCATATATCTGATATTCAATTTATTTATAATTGATATCAGACTCACCACTCACATTTGACCCAACTTAGAATATGACATATTATTCTAATTAATTGAATTTGTGACACTTACAACTTTCTTATTTTCTTTTGGTACAAAATTTTCTTATTTTCTATATATTTTAAACAACCATGCAGTTGAAAAAAAAATATTTGGGACACAAACAGACCAAATTAAATCGAAGAAATTCATTCCCCATGCAATATTTTATTTTGGTAAGACCAATCCTCATGCAAGTGACACTTGATTTATAACTACAGTTGATAGCAACCCTTTATTTTATTTTATATTTTCTTTATAGAAATCCTTTAATGTCACAAATATCCCAAATTTTAGACAATTGTCTTCCTGTAGGCTGTGGTATTGACTTTCACAAATACATAATAAAAGACTAATGATTTTATTTTTATATATAAACTTCTCATGAAATGTTTTTCTTTTTTTCCAACTTGTGAAGCTTATTTTGTCTCTATTGTCAAACCATGTCAATCAAGTGTGATAAATTAATCAACAAATTATGTACCTACATTGCAAGACATGACCAGGAATTTTTTTAAATAATATAATTTCCTCTGTTTCCGAAAGATGCATGAGAAACATTTATACACAATGGAAATACAATATTAGTTATAATGAGAAAAATTAAAGTCAATATTATAATTTTTATATCCTCAACTCTCATTCCTATCCTCATTATACATGTAGTATCTTTTATGATAGATTTTTTAAGATGAGAGAACAGTACCCTCAAGTTAATCTAAGGCTGCTCAAAAAACACTTCCAAATTAATTTAAACTTATTTACATTCAAAAATAAAAGCAGAGCTCAAATCCAATAAGTTGAGATCTAAAACATGTCTTTTTACCACATAGATCAAACCCATTACGCAACAAGTAGTATTATGCTTAATTTTACCACCTCTAATTATAATAAAATATAGCACACCGCAAGAGGAATAAGAAGTAAAGATCAATTTGCCTAAAAACGTTATTTTTTTATAAGAAAATTATTAACATAGAATTTAGTTGATTTAATCAGTATGATGACTTCATTCTACATCATTGTTGGACTTGTCCAAAGATAGGACCACCATACATGAAGCATATGATATGTTACCATATCAATTAATATCGTATCACAAATCATACATTTTTAAATTTATTAAATAATGTGATAACACATAATTAAAGTAGGTATAAATCCGAATACACCAACTATGTATATAAATTAAACGTTCCATAGTTATCGCTATAGTCGAGGATAGCAACTTATACATGTAAAACTCTTCTCAAACTTGGGTTTCGTCCTCTTTTGTACCAAAAAACATTATCCCAAACAATTTTAAGCCAATTGATATCATATGATTAGCACCCTTATCTATTTGGCAGAGAAGTTTGTTTGTCAAAATTGAATATTGAAAATTCTTGTCTAACATCTATACACGAGCATCTACCTGCTCATTACAAAAACACGAGCATCTACCACCATCTCTATAGTTAACAAAAAATTCAAAGACCATGACCTAATCATATATAATAAGATATGTTTAAGTTGAATCATATTGAAATATTACATAACCATTTTTTTCTTTTTCGTATTTTAATTTCATTTTCTTGTGTCTGATGCATTTGTTTATCGAATCCTATTGGATGTAACTTATGATTATCAATATCACCATAGTCCAACAAAATAAATAAAAAAATAACCAAAGTCCAAGATGAGGGAAGACATAGTCTGTCTAATGAAGCCAAAACTATATCAAATAAAATAGGGATGACGTATTCACAGTCAAAAAAGTCTGCCAAGATAACTATACTCATAAGATACTTACTTATTTATAAGGTTTTGACTTATAATTATTACTTTATTTGGAAAGGGTTGTGTAGACCAAATCTTCAATTGATAGAGGCATAAAATAAATTTAACTCACAATAATTTGTATTATTTTAATAACAATATTATTCAATAGGTAAATTGAAAGTGATTGATATGAAAACAACGAGAACCACACTACCTATTAACACCATAAATATAGGTTCACTTTCTCACAACTTTATTAAGTGTAATCATAAGCTATCTTCTTATTTGTCCTATAAGTTGGTCACTTCAAGATGAAGATTTTGTTGTGGCAAACATGGGCTTTTGCTCTAATTTTATCTTCATTTATGGCTTCTGCTGCTACAGTTGAACGCACTTTCTTGGTAAGATTTTAATGTGCTTAGTGTTGAATTTTTAGTTATTTATTTTATATTGACTAGTCTTACTTAGATGACATTTAATTCAATCAATCTTTCACTTCAACTCAATTCTCCACTTAGCTTACCCAATATAACTAATTGCAATAATTTCTCAAGGTGTATACTGTGACATAAATTTTTGCAAGGTCGGTCTATAAGAAAGTGAGATTTAAAATAATATTCTATCTCATATCATGTAAAAAGTTTTTTTCTTTTTTTGAAATTATGTAAAAAGTTAGTTTTTGACTATTGCAAAGTGAAATTTATTTGTTTAAGTGGTACGTGGTGAAGGTTTATTCTCCGATTCTTCTAAAAATTTATCAAAGGTTTAAAGTAAGGTTATTTTAAAAACTATACCATATTATCTTGTTCTTTATCTTTTTGTGGGGTGAGTTGGGGAAACCGAAACTCACTATCATTGGTCGGAGTGAATGAGTTCCAATTTCTCCAACCTAACGTAGGGATTTCACTAAGTAAAATTGGCTTCTAATTTTTTTGGTATACCTTGTCTTCAAATTTTAGTATACTTAATTTCATATTATTGAAATTAAATGAGTTGCAGGTTGAAAACAAGACTGTTAATCGATTGTGCCATGATCAAGTGATTGTTACAGTCAATGGACTTTACCCAGGTCCAAAGCTAGAAGTCAGAGATGGTGACTCTGTGATTGTTCATGTAATCAACAATTCACCCTACAATATAACAATTCACTGGTAAGCAATTTGAATCACATAAATTTATATGATATTGTTACATTTTTCAAACCTTTCACCAATTAAATGCATTTTTTTTGCCAAATTTGGTTTGTCACAATCGAAAAATATGTCTAGTCTCTACATGTTTGATCAATGAGATGATCAAATAGCATAGTGGTTCGTCACAATTGAATCTCGAGTTTGAACCCCAACTCCTGCATATAATGTGATGACCCTATCAACTGAGCTGCACGAGACGAACTTTAGTTTTTATAGGCTAAAAAGTGAATTTAATTAGTCTTTGCTACAAAAGAACTCAAGAGAAAGAACTCATACATAAGTTGTACACAAATACAGAACACCACCATCAAAATCCTGAGAAAGAACTCATATATAATCTTAGCATATATTATTTCACTAGAATTTTGCTATTTCTTAGAAAACTAATGTCTAATTGTTTATGAATTTTTGAACTATGTAAAGGCATGGAGTGTTCCAGCTATATAGTGCATGGTCAGATGGTCCTGAATATATAACGCAATGTTCAATTCGTCCTGAAAATAAATTTACATACAAATTTAATGTGACACAACAAGAAGGAACATTATGGTGGCATGCTCATGCATCAGTTGTACGTGCAACAGTTCATGGTGCCATTATCATTCAACCTCGTTCTGGTCGATTTCCATTTCCTAAACCTTACAAGGAAGTACCAATAATACTAGGTGATTGGTATGATGGAAATGTTGAGGAGATTATCCAAAAAGAACTCGAAACAGGCGATAAAATACCATCTGATGCTTTTACTATCAACGGCTTTCCTGGCAATCTCTTCAATTGTTCAAAAAATCGTATGTTTCTATTTTAACCTTCTCTAATTTAGTGTAAATTAGACTTGTATACTCAATTTCATGTGTCATGTGTATATAATTTGACTTATATATTTCAGAGATGTATAAGCTGAAAGTGAAGCAAGGAAAGACCTATTTGTTCCGAATGGTCAACGCTGCACTCGCTAACAATCTTTTCTTCAAGATTGCCGATCACAAATTCACAGTTGTAGCCATGGATGCTGCATACACTGAGCCTTATACAACCGATATAATCGTCATCGCAGCAGGCCAAAGCGCCGATATACTTTTCACAGCAGACCAACCAAAAGGTTCATACTACATGGCTGCATCACCTTATGTTGTTGGTGAACCAGTAGGACTCTTCGACAATTCCACAACTCGTGCCGTTGTCTTTTACGAGGGTTACAAAAAATTGAAAACAAAACATATAGTACCTTTGATGCCAGCATTACCACTTCACAATAATACACCAATAGCTCACAAATTTTTTAGCAACATAACTGGTCTTGTAGGGGGTCCTCATTGGGTCCCTGTCCCACTTGAAGTGGATGAACACATGTATATCACAATTAACATGGGTTTAGTACCTTGTCCTGTAAATGCTAAGTGTACAGGTCCACTTGGACAAAAATTTGCATCTAGCATGAACAATGAGTCATTTTTGCTACCTGTTGGAAAAGGATATTCCATAATGGAAGCATATTTTTACAATGTGAGTGGCATTTACACCACAGATTTTCCGGATAATCCTCCTAAATTTTTCGACTTCACAAACCCGAAAATATTTTTGGACCCTAATGTTACATTTACACCGAAATCGACTAAGGTGAAGAAATTCAAGTTCAATTCAACGGTTGAGATTGTGTTTCAAAATACAGCAATTTTGAATGCGCAAAGTCATCCCATGCATCTTCATGGTATGAATTTTCATGTTTTGGCGCAAGATTTTGGGATTTTCAATCCTACTACGGATAAACACAAGTATAATTTGGTGAATCCTTCAATTCGCAACACGGTTGCTGTGCCGGTCGGAGGATGGGCTGCTATTAGATTCCAAACAAACAATCCAGGTATGTATAAATATGTAACATTAGTTCACTATTAGAAAAATTTAATTAATGACAAAAATTTAGTGAAGAATACTAAAAATTTCATGATTGTTTGTTTTGGCAGGGGTATGGTTTTTGCATTGTCATGTGGATGATCATAATCTATGGGGACTAGTCACAGCTTTCATAGTTGAAAATGGACCAACACCTTCAACTTCACTTGGTCCACCACCTGCTGATTTGCCTAAATGTTAATTGGCTATATATGCTAGAAAATGCAGCTGTATATGTTAGAAGTCAAAGTCTCCTCTTTCATATTTTTCTTTTGATTATTCAGTCAAACGTTTTAGTTTTAAATTTCAAGCAATAAGTACAACTTTTGGTCACGTGGTAGGATGAAAATTGTACCCATATCTACAATATACATATTTTGGTCATGTAAAATTATCAGAGTCTTACATTGATGCTATGATTGATTAGTAATCTGCGAACACTGAAAGATGTTTTTTGATGAATAGTGTAATTTTAGTTTTGCAGTTATGCTCCAAATCTAGTGTCCCAATGTTTATTTTTACTGCAATTTTAAGAAATTTTAAGAAGCTAGAAATTACAGCTTCTATCTTACTGTATGGCCTTCATTTCATTCTCAGAATAAACAGGTACTAATCAACTATAAAAAAGAAAGAAGTACAAGGAAGACATTCCTCAATTCAGCCACATATAATCAATTGAGGAAAGTGCAAACTTAACTAATTGATGTGTAGATATATTAGCAATTCTTATGAGTTATGACATCTCTCACATATAATTAAGGGAATCAGTCTCAACTTTAAATTAATTGAAACCCAATTAAACGGCTTATTTCACCTTATAACACCACATAAATCATTCTCCATCTCTAATCCAAAGGCTTAAGAATTTTAGATCCAAGCCTTCTTAAAAGAAATGCATTTGTTTTATTTTATACATTAAATCAAATTGAATCGTATAATATAATAAATTGAAGTTAAGCTGTTCATTAATATGGCTCCGAGTGGTTTAGGTAGGAAGGATATTATAGTCTAAAGTGTAAATTGAAGTTTTAATTAAAACCACGGGCAGAAAAACGAGTCTGGTCAGTCGATCTGACCAACTATCTGTTATTTTAGGTGATACTGGTTGAAGTTTTGAGTCCATCTCATTTAGATGGTCAACCATGTTTAACCCATAAAAAATAGATCGAGGTGAAATGAGAGCTTTCTAAAAAAACTATTATTTTATGACAACAACTAAATTTTTTGTTATAATAAATTATAAAAAAGTTTACTTTTTTAAGATGGACTAGTTCGCCAACCCACTAAAGAAAGAGGTGAGTGTTTGATCCCAACCTCTGAGCTGGGTCGCTCCACATTTGACGGATTAATTGTGGGATGGGTCTAAATGGGGCAAATCATCCCACTCCTAATTAAAAGTAGGTTCGGTTCACAAACTTTAATTCAAACACACACTTACCCTTCACCCATACTTTTATTATCCATCCTTTTAGAAAGAAAAAAAGAAGTACATTATCTGTATGTTTAAACCATGTTGCCATACACCAATTCTCTATACACTTAAACTATGCTGCCATGTCACACATTAATGAAAATCGACTCAATTGATAAATAGTTGATTTATCTGAAATATTGTAGATTCAACTTCTATTTTCAATATGAGCATCTCTTTTATTGATAATTTGTGAGAATCTCGCAGGTTTAACTTACCTAAATTTTTTATTTGATAAAGTAATTTTTCTAAATAGACATTAAAAAATGACAAAAAGTGATTGGTTTTATAAAAATATCACTAAAAATAAAAGAAAAAATTCATTGAAAAAATAAAAAAAATTTGACAGTGACCCCACCAAGAAAAGAAAATCCTTGCTCACTCCAACGGTTACTTCTTCCACTCACTCTGTTTTCTGGGAATGGAATGGAAGCAGCAGCAGATCGACAACAATCATGGCGAATCCGCGTTACTGCCAAAGCCAAACATTTCAACTTCAGATTCAGATTCGCCGCTGCAACTAACACATCAACCACTCCTCAATCCCTCTCCTTCTTCCGCTTCTCCATTCTCCTCAACCTTCCTCATTTCCTTTTCACTTTCACCTCTCACCCCAAAAAACCCAAAATCAATAAATTTCTCCAAAAATTTCATCTCAGCATCAAACCTAAATCCAAATCCAAATCCAACATTGTTTCTAAGACAAAGACATCATCAAATTTTTCAGATCAATTGCAGTTGCATGACGCGATTCGTATTTGCAAGAAATATTGTGCTAGAATTGTGATGATGCTGTTTTTCGTTGCTTCAGTTCTGATCAAGAAATTCAAGATGGTTAAGGTTATGAATTTTGCAGCATTTCTTTTTGTTGGGGCTGTAACAATGGTTTATTACATATTTATATATTTTTATTATAATTATTATAGTTATAGTTATAATTATTGGGAATTCATGGGTAAGTCTGTGTGGAATAAAATGAGTAGTCTCAAATAGATAAGAGGATGATGAGTGTTGTTTCTGTTTCTTTGTTCTTTTTAAATGATATTTTATGTAATTTTAAACTGTTTCTGTTTTTCCTTTGCTTAGCAACTTATTTGTATAATTGAGAGAGTTGAATTATCAATTCTCTAATGCTATTGAAATCAGACTTCCATTTTGTTGAGAACTTAAGACCTGTTTGAATTGGTTTGTTTGAGCTTATTTACTGAAATAAGATTTTTGAAACTGTTTGAGCGAAGTTATGAAAACAACTTATGATAATTTTCATAAGCCTTTTTCAACTCATTTTTATAAATTCTCCAATGTAGCTTATAAAAACAACTTATATCATATATGAAAACAATTTAACTTTATTTTATTTTTTGCTATAAAAATAGTTTATACATAAGAACTTATCATGATATATGTTTGGACTGTTGGTGTGTTTGATGAAATAGCGGTGACACCTTGATTTTATAAGCTGTGACAAAAAATCATGTTGCAATTCCAACCAACTTGTCGTCAATCCAAACATGCACTTAATGTTCCATATAAAAAAAAGTGAAAATAAGAGAGTAGTTTCAAACAATTTGAGATGAGGTAAGGTAACATGATTGAATTTCAATTGAAAAATGAATGTCATTATAATCCATAAATTTAGTTGGATGCAGACAACCTCCTAATCTCTTACTGCCAAAGTTGGCACATGTTTTGAAATTCTGCAAACTGATCACCTTGTGTCATCAACTATTGGTTTAGTTTAAGCAAAATTGATTAGCTACATGAATGAGCTGAGCAGGAGGAAAGGATGTGAACAAATGCACTCTAACCAACTCTGATGCAAGGGAGATGCTAGATAACATTGATATTGAATGTAAAAATATAGAGGTTTAGTTGGAATGCTTGAACAACTAAATGAAAAACTAAACCATTTGTTATCTTTGACCATTAAATATTTGCATACTACTCAAATTTCATGTTAGGATTCTGGTAATTTGGTTTGATATATGTCAATAGGACATAACAGAGTTCATTGGATGAATATATTAAGCTCATAATCACTTTTAGTGAGTGTAAGTTTTGATTGACAGGGAAATTTGCGAAATCACGGCGAGTCATTGCTATTTTTGCAAGTGCTATACTTTTGTAGTTTCAACGAAATTATGGTGCTATCCTAATTTAATCAAATTCGCCATCAATCTAAACATACACCGAGAACAGGTTTTCAAATGCAAAATATTGAGTTTCTTTTATGCTGTTTTTTAATATTTGATTGAAGAGCATCCTTCAACTAAATGCTCATAAACAAGGATAGAGTAATCATAAACATTTCACATTTTTTTAAGGGAACATTTAACATTTTTATGCACTAACTAATAATATTTTTATAAATGCAGCTGAGTCTAGTTTATTTAGGAATTTAATCTAGTTAACAGCGAGCAATTATTTCTACACAAAAAGAAGATACAAAAATTGCGAAGTATCATTTGCAAGCTAACAGCTATATAATATTGTTGAAAATGCCTTCAAATTTGTGTTTTGAGAAACAAAGAAAACGTGACACGATTTCCTCAACGTGTCGCGATTATCTAGGCCGAGAGCATTGTTTTCTGGGTGCTCAATCGTGTCACGATTTTGGGAAAACGTGACACGATTTTCAACTTGTTGGGCACGTTTTCAGGATAAATGCATCTTCACCTATGTATGCAAGTTTATACATTGCGGGCATGGTTCAGTCAGGCATATTGTGAATATTGATATACTATGATCCAACTTGCTAACAATATGAAGGTTAGATGTGGAATGTTTAAATCACCTAGTTTGCCTTTCAAGGGTTTTGACAATAGGGGACAATGAAATGTCGAGGTAGAGTGCCTAAAGCTGAAGCGGTCACCTGTAAACAATATATTAAAAGAGAGAGCTTAAAGGTCACTTGTATATGATATATCATTACTATATTAGTTTCTAGAAATATGTTTCGCTTTTATCAATTTTTTTACTTCCTAAACCTGAAAATATTTTTGGATGCTAATGTTACATTTATGCCGAAATCGATTAAGGTAGGTGAAGAAATTCAAGTACAATTCAACGATGGAGATTGTGTTTCAAAATACAGCAATTTTGAATGCACAAATTCATCCAACGCACCTTCATGGTATGAACTTTTATGTTTTGGATCAAGACTTGGCGATTTTCAATCCTGCTAAAGATAAACTCAATTATAATTTTGTGAATCATATAAGTCGCAACATGGTTTCTGTGCCGACGACAGGATGGGATGCTATTAGATTTCAGATATGGATAAGTATGCAACATTAATTCACTATCAGAATTTCTTCAAAAATAATTCACTGTCAGAAATATTTAATTGGTGAGGTCAGGAATTTGGTGATGAATTTGTTTTTTGTCTATAATTTTGGTCACTGATTTTTTTTCTTCAAGTTGTGAGTTTAATAAGGTAATTTAGAGTCCAACTGAGATAGCACATGAATAATTTCTTCATTGTTTGTTTTGGCAGGGGTATGGTTTTTGCACTGTCACAGACTTCATAGCTGAGATAGCACACCTTCAACTTCTTTTGGTCCACCAAACCTGCTCATTTGCCTAAATGTTAAAGTCTTATGTTTCTTGCTTTTCTTTTGATTATTCAATCAAACAATTGAATTAATTTTTAAGAAATAATTAAGAGTTCTTAGACGTGGTTATAACTTATACGGAGGTAAATTTGACCCAATTCGAGTTATCTACACATTAACCTGCAACAAAGATATACAATATGAGGACAAAACATGAAAATTCATACCATGAAGGTGTAAACTTGCATAATTCCTTTTCATAACGCTTATATCACACCCGAAATATAGACAACTTTTTAGTTGTCCGACACTGTATATGTACACGCCTAGAACACTGCTCTACAAAAATATAGTAACACAAAAAACAATCCACACCTATGACCAACTACACAGACACCTTCACTTCACCAAGGCTTTGACATAAATTTTATAACCAACCAACACTAATAAGATATTTAGTTAGCCAGAATCAAAATATCAGGAAATATGAGAAATTCCTCTTCAAATTTATCTTTCTGCATAATTAAATCTTGGAGGTTACAGGCTAGCAAAGCTCAAATAATTCGAACCTCAAGCCACCAAATCCACCAACCCTTCCTCATTTATTTTTCACAAATGAGTTTCTTTCTCTCCATTATACTGTACTTCCGCAACCTCTATCGAGGCTATAGTTCGGCAGAATTTGGACAAAGAAAGAATAGAAATTTTGGAAGAACAATGATTGAGGAAATAGTTCAAACCAGGGTTCAAATCCTGCAAAGGGAGAAAATACTTACTTACTTAACAAAAGAGAAAAGGGTTTAAATGAGTTAAATAGTTAAAAGTCAACGATAGCTCACTTGGTTGAGCTGATGGTTTAAACGAGTTAAGTAATTGAAAGTCATACGATGGAAATAGAGGAGTATGCAAATGTTTATTTAAAGATAGAAAACAAATGTTTACTTTTTCCAGCATTCTCGTTAAGTCTCTATGCTGCACCTTCCTTCACTATCAAAGACTACTTTTCTTCACTTCCTTTCCTCCTATTTAGCACATTCATGCAGCCGATCAAATTTACTGTAACCATCATGGTCAAATAGGTGACTGCTACATTCACATTCTTTGACAAAATGACGCTTAGCTGAGTGAATTTGCAGTCACCATTCTTTGAATTGTTTCCTTTGTCAGAGAAGTCTCTCTCACAAACACGTGCACGCACACAAAATTTTTTATGCTTTATCAGCATACATTTTTCTCCAACCTAATTCTATCATGCTTTTTAAAACTAAAATATTATCATTTATGAATCAAACAAGTAAACAACCATTTGCATAAGACGATATATAAGTTAATATATCATATATGAACTTCATCATAACTGAATATCCAAGTCATAGACCAAATCGAGAAAAACTGAGGCTGGGCGCTGTGGAAAGCTCAAGCTTATTATGTCCTACTTCCTATGTTTTGGTCATATTACATAATCTTAATCTTAATCTAACAAACTAACTCATTCATCATCCTCAGAATTATAGTCACTTAGCCCATCCGAATCCAAATCGTCTTGTAACAGAGTCTCTTCCTGCTCCTCTTTCTCTTCCTCACTACTCCTCACTACTACAGTCTCCAGTCATGTCTTCTATTCTTACCACGCTCCCATCTATAGAGAATGTGCTTAGAGTCGGGGTTGAAGACCTATATTTCACAAAATACCCATGAGTTTAGAAGTAACAAAATAAACAAAATTTACAATAAACATGAAAAACACAAGAAAAAATGAATGCATAATGATAATGGTTAAGGGTGCAACCATATCCAGCAGTAAACAAAGAAATAAATTAGCTACAAAAGTGATACAATGAATCCAAGGGTTGTGTGATTAAATAGCAAATTTTATTGCAATATCATTATCATTGGGTATACAAGTAAAATAACTTCAGTAAGGGATCATGTTTGTGAAATATTGACACAAGTTATTTAAACATGACAAAGGTTTTAAAAAAAGATACATGAATTACCATGAATTACCATTGATTCAAATGATTTGAAAAAGAGAACTTACTTCCAATGAGTCGAAATCAAGCTTTCAACATAGTGCATTGCAGAAAACCAACACAGTTTGTTGGAAATTCTAATTCTCTCTACTCTCTTATCTCTCCGATTATAGATAATTGCTCGACCATCTTTATAATTTGCAAATATCAGTGTATCGTCATTCTTAGAAAGGTACAATGGCAACAACGGTGGCGTACCACATTTATTGGCAATATCCATGTTATAATTGACTTGGAGGTTATACATTTCAAGATGAATGTAGTCAATTTTAAATAACAGAGACCAAGACTCTTGAACTCCAAACTCCTTCATTTGCCATATAACAAATTCAGTTCCCTTGATATCGTGCGAAAAGCAAAGGCAGTCCATCAGAACATGAAGAGTTGGCTGAAAGTGTGGGACTTCATCAAAACCAGGAGGTAGCAAAAATTGTGTGTATGTCTCAGTCGAAAGATCAAGGGAAACAATCACAAATTGCTCAACATTAGTCATACATTCGTAATGATAAGAAGCACAAAAGTAGTCGCCAATAACCAACCAATAAACCTTGCCACTTAAATGTACACCATTGTTGTTTCGATTCATCTGAATACGTCCATTAGGAATCAAAGGGAAACTCTCAATATTTCTCCAACAATTATCACTCAAACTGAAAATTCTGGCCTGACTTCTCCATGAACCGTTGTGATTCGCATCATCATCTTCTCCCCGATATGCCACCAGCTTGTAAGTTCCAGTTGAAATATCACAACCAAAACTGAACTCGAAAGGGTCTGATAGATTGTTATAGCATCGGAAAGTCCCTAATTCTTCAGATATTGTTCTCGTGGCAGGATTCCACAAACAAAACCAGTATTTTGTATACTTCCCATGGAGAGAATGGAAAATCAAGCAAAACAATCCATTACAGGAACCAACGACCTGACAAGTGTCCTCCAAATCATTGCATTTGTCACCAAAAACAGTGATCGAAGGATTCTCGAGTAAACGACTCACAGGGAAGGACTCTACACTATTGATAGGGTATTTCGAAGTTGGTGGTGTGAGTATGATGTGTGGGTTTTGTGAAGACTTCTTGAGGTGTTTTTGGACGAAGGTCGGATCGGAGATTAGAGTGTTCCATGACTTCCTCACACATTTGAATTGCGTGATGGTTTTTACGTTAAGAAAGGATAGGATTTCCGCGATGAGTTCAATGGGGACGAACGGCGCCGTTAGTGGTGGTGAGTCGGATTGACCACGCTTCTTAACCGGAAGGATCTCCATCGAAGCTGTGACACTTCTAAACCCTAAACGTGTATCTGAATTTGCACGGATTATTTTAGTATTGTTGAAGTGGGCCAAAACAAATAAAAAAGAAGTGAAGATTATTTTTCTTGGAGGAAAAGAAGTGAGGATCATTATTATGGATTATTATGGGATAAATCCTTCAAAAAAAGTATTAGGGGATAAAAGATCCTTCAAACAAAAAAATTATTATTATTATGGGACAAATTGATAAAAGTTTACACCCTCCGGTCACTATTATAATAAAAAATCAACATTTTAAATTCATTCATTAAAGAAAAATAATAATTGAAGAAGATGGAAGCAGAGGATAAATTGATTGCAGAAGAAGTAGAAATCGCGTTGGATTGAGGTTTTAGAACGAGTTCGACTGAGGATTGAAGGAAGAAAGGGAGAAAATGGGAAACCCTAAATTTTTCCCCCTTTTGTACCGTTTTAATCTTTTTTTTATTTAAATAATAATTGTTGTTTTTTAAAAATCCAAAATAGTATTGCCTTTTATTAAAAATAGGTAAATATGATTTTTAATTCAGTGCCTTGCCACGTGGATACCAGCTGGACAAGTTGGTACAGTCATCAAGTGCCACACATGAACAAAGGTGACAATCACAAAAGTGGAGTTAGAGACTATTTTAAAAAACAAAAATGATCGTACCCGATTGTGAACCGCTTTCACAATGATTTATATAGTTTCTCAACAAACCTTTATATTAGAATATAGAAGTTAATATTGAGTTAGTTATTTAGAGTTTGTTAGTAGGTAGTTAGTTTGTTAGTTCCTTAGAAACTTTATATAGAGCAAACCTTGTACTCATTACTCATCTTTTCATCAAATCATTCAATGTGAATAATAAGGATGTTTCCTTTGTATCAAGTTCTCAAGTCTACTTCCCCTGGGAACTTTATCTTCAACTCTTTAATCACATGGTTATTAAGACTTTTCAATTTCTCTTTTTTATTTATTTAATGAAAATCGATATTTGGACCAAGGATGGGAGACCACACGCACCGTCCACTATCGCAGGGCCTAATTGAAGTCAAAACAAAGTTTTATATGGACTAGACCAACACAAGAATTGTTGGCATTTGGAGTGTTCGAACATAAGATCGAAAAAAGAGCACACTCCTAAGTCCTAAGCCTTCATCACTCAGCTAACCTTTGGGGTTTCCTTTTGAATTTCTCTTGATAAAGCAAAAATATATGTGATAATATTATAGTCTCGTAAAGGTTTCAGACATAATTTATCTTTTAAAAATAACTTGTGCTTATCCCCACATTTTAAAAAACCCACCTCATTATAGCCATGATTGTGTTTGTAAGATAGGTATTCGCCTTTGTTCTAGCTCCTACGCTGGACAAAATGATGATTACTATGATCTAGTTCCTACGCTGTGATCATACTACATAATTTTAATATAACAAATTGTCTTTTCAATCATCACCAGAATCAGTGTCACTTAATTAAACCTCATGTTCATCCTCGTCCTCATCCAAATCCTCGGATAACAGAGTCTCTTCCTCTTCCTCTTCCTCTTCTTAATAGAGGATAAGCTTGGAGTCAGGGTTGTAGACCACTTGATTTAACGAGTACCACCTTAGGATTTGTACGAATAAAATGATATTGTTTTAGATAAGATGAGTGGTGGTAAAGTTATCTGTGTAAGAAAAATAAGTATCTTGAACCAGACATAATTTACTTGTTTTATGGATATGGCTTTTAGCAGCATTTTCTTTTTGAAAATGTATATTTTAGGAACATCCACAACCTTACCTATTTACTTATTAGATCAAAGCACTAGCATGAGATCTGAAAGTTATTTTCAAGCTCAAGCGCGTACCGAAATGTTTGATTGATGATGTAGTGCTGTAGTGTGCAATGTGCAGTGTAGAGATGATAAAATATGCATGCAATCAAATATGCATAAACCAAGAGTTGTTGACACATGGTGATCATTTAAACAAATCATTGGCAGATTCTATTTTCTAGAGGTACAAGTCCAAGAAGATTTCAGTATTCTAATCTAAGTATTATGAAATTTATTTGTCGACAATTTTGACACTAAAAGCTTAGTAGGATATTTATGTTGAGTTGTAATTCACTTTAGCCAATGATAATATGTTACTTGTAGTGAAAGTAAGAAGAGGTAGAGTTCAGAATTTTGAGCTAAAAATATTCTGCCGTGGTAGTTAGTTAGTTTTAACTTTTTGTTAGTTAGTTGTTAAATACTGATGTACATTTTGTGATGTATAACATGACACACAGAAAATTTCCCACGAGTGCTGTTCAATCTCTCTCTTACTCTCTCCAAACTTTCTCAAACAACTTTCATATTTTATGTTATTCACTTTCTTCTATGATACTCTGATACCAAAAAGTACGTGTGAGTAAGGTGCAAGAGTGAATTGCACTAACATGTGTGTGAGTGAACGTGTAAAGTTAATTTCACCATCATCTACAAGGTGCAAACGTGAATTGTCCTTCATCCGCATATTGGGAGTATTGTAGGAAAGTTTCGCGCGTTAAAAAACAACTGTGTTTGCTTGGAAACTTTTGTTGGCCGGGATCCCTATGGGTTAACTTGCAAAAAAGAGGTGTGCTCGTGGGAAATGGTATATGTAGCTGCATTTGGAGCTCATCGGTGGCCGAATCGGAGGACCATTTATTTGTGCTGTGTAAGTTTGCTTGTAGTGTTTGGCATGGGATTCTAAAGTGGCTTGAAGTAATCAAGGTCTTTTCAGGTGATGTATTCATGTAATTACAAGCTTTCTTTGGGATTATTCCTGACTGGAAAGACTTTGAAAGGATTATGATTGGCATGACATTCAACTATTTGTGCAATTTGTTGTGCACAAAAATCATTCTTCTTTTCTTCTAAGGATCATTTGGTGGAGGAGGTGGTTGATAGTAGTTTAATATGCACTTGATGGAAAACCTGGCTAAATGTCCTTGAAATCCTTGTATGTATTATGAATAGTTTCATAACCCAATAGATTGTATTTTAAGGTAACATTGATGTATTTTTTTAAAAAAGAAGGTAGCATTGATGTAATAGTTTTTTTTTAAGAGATTGTAATAGTTGTGGCACCAAGGGTGTCATCTTAGTGTATTTTTTTTAAGGAAGACACCTTTTGTACTTTATCCCATCATTGGATGTAGTATTTTGATTCTTGTAGTTGGTTCTATCTTCAATATATGAAATATTTTTTCCGTTAAAAAATACTAATCGAAGCCATCTAAAAAAAATAAAGTATAAATGAGAATAGAAAACTAATAAAAAATATTAACGTTCACCCTCACTTTCAACATTTCCCTTTCAATATGAATTCACCCCCACATGATATTCATTCAAGTTTGTATTTGACGTTTTTGGCAGAGAATGGTTCCAGCAATGCTTACTGTTTGTTGCGAACGTTTTCCAAAAAAAAGATGGGGTGAACAAGTGAAAGAGTGATTGAGTTGTATTTTATATAAAAGTTAAATTTGGTACTTCACATCAAATTTTGGGGTCAATGTATAAATGTAGGGGTGTGGGGTATAACTTCCCCAACATTGGCCCATTTACAAGTTTTTTTTGTTTGAATAATTGGCCCATTTACAAGTAACATAGCATTACACAACTGAGTTGGTACGTAAAAACATTAGGAGGTTTCTTTTTAGACCCTCCACATATCTCTTTAGGCCCCCAAAAGTACAAAACTATCCTTAATACCACCTCCGGTAGATATCTCCCGGAAGTACTTTTTTAAAATTTCGATTTTGTTACTCCGGTAGATAACTACTAGAAGTGTATTTTTAAAATTCTGCTTTTGTTACTCGGGTAGATAACTACCGAAATGCTCATTATATATCCAAAATCCAAAAAAATAGTCAAAGTAATACAATAAAAGTCATATAGTTTTGAACATATCTTCCTCGTCATCGTCACACAAACACTGTCTCGCAACAAAGTGATTCTCCCAAGCTTGAGATTCTGGCCTTTTGTATTTTTTCCATTGTGATGTTGTTGGAGGTATTGGGCATTTGGGTCTCAAAAATACATGCACAAAGTGGTTAGGAATCAATCCTAGACACATAATATGTGCAGATGGATTTGTTGGAGGGCGACCAGCCGACCACATAAAGGAAAACATGTTTTAGAAAAGTTATTTCCATGTTTCAGCACAACGACAAACTTATTGTATAATTTTGCAATGACTTGTCTCATATCTGGTATTGTCAACCATTTTTATAACGACGCAATTGAGGTCTTTTCCTTTGGAGGGTACAACGAGGCAACAAAAGCAACATTTTAAAAATACACTTTCGGTAGTTATCTACCGGAGTAACAAAATCGAAATTTTAAAAAAGCACTTCCGGGAGTTATCTACCGGAACCACAAAATCGAAATTTTAAAAAATGAACCTCTGGTAGTTAACTACGGGAAGTGTTGTTAAGGACAATTTTGTAATTTTGGGGGCCTAAATAGATATGAGGGGGGCCTAAAAAGAAACATCCAAAACATTATTTAATTGAAATAGTTCGGTTAGGGTTTTTTCAACTTCAACATCTCTATACTGCGATGATGGATACCCGTCCAAGTAAGAAGCCGCGGCGTCGATCCAGTCGATCTGATGCACCAAATCCAACTTTGTTCGTGCCCAACGAAATCATCGCAGTAATCCTATCTTTGCTTAGCATTAAAAACATCGTGCAACTCAAATGCGTGAGCAAGGCATGGAACGCTCTCATATCAGATCCAACCTTCATTGAAAAGCACCTTAAGAAGTCGTCTCAAAACCCACACCTAACCTTATTTTGGAACCAACACAAAAAAGGTTCTGGTTGTAATATGCTATCCGTCCCTGTACATCGTTTACTTAAAAATCCATCCATCAACGCTTACAACCACAATTTCCATCGTTTGAAGAAACGTTACATTATTGTTGGTTCTTGTAATGGATTACTCTGCTTACTTTTCCATTCTCTAATAACTACACCAACAACTTCTATAAATTATTGGCTCCGTTTCTGGAACCCTGCAACCAGAACAAGATCTAAAAAATTAGGGTTTTTATGTGTTAATGGCCCTCATGGTGGTCCTTTTCATTTTAAGTTCACATTTGGTTATGATGCTTCAACAAGAACTTATAAGGTTGTAGCAATTCGTGCTGAAAAGAATAAAGACGAAGGTTCATGGAAAAGTTTGGTTAAAGTTTTCAGTCTAGGTAATAATTGTTGGAGAAATATTCAGAGCTTTAATATTGTTCCTATTAATTGGCACTGTCGTCATTATAGTGACACCCGCCTTAACGATGGTGTCCATTTCAGCGGCACTGTTAATTGGTTGACTAACGAGTTTATTAATCATGCTGGGCAATTTCAGATTGTTTCTCTTGACCTTTCAACAGAGACATACAAACAGTTTCTGCTGCCTTTGGATTTTAATTACTCTCCATCTTTTCAGCAGCCAGATCTTAGGGTTTTGATGGACAATCTCTGTTTTTCACATGATTCTGGAAAAACTGAATTTGTTTTATGGCATATGAAAGAGTACGGGGTTCAAGAGTCTTGGACTCAACTATTTAAGATCAGTTACTTATTTCTTCGAATGCATCTTATTATTCAGCATGGTTATCAATTGGCGTGCATTTATGTAAATGGTGATATGGTGATATTTGCAAATCCTCGCAACCGGGCATTTATCTATAACTTAAAAGATAGAACAGTCGAGAAAATTAACATTAGAAACTCCATACAGTGGGTCAATCATTCAAAGGATTACGTAGAAAGCTTGGTTTCTGTTCATTGATCGGAGAGTAAGTTTATCTCGGATGAGTTGATTTTAATTCCCTGTTTATGCATACTTGTCCAATGACAATAATTTGAAAACTTAATAGATTGATTTAATTTGTTTTTCTTTTTATATTTATTATATTAGATAGAAGATGAGTTTATTCAAAGTTACTAGCTATAACTTGATTCTCCTATATATAAAGTCAAATTCATTGTATGATAAATGAAATAGTTCTTGATCTATAAGTGCAATACATAACTCCAAATTGAGGTGCAAGAGACAATATATTTTGTTGCTGAGATTTTGAATGGCCAGATGTATGATTAAGTTTCTCAAATCTCTGCGTGTGACAATATATCTGAGTTCGCAATAAAAGAGGAGGTTACTGTTGTAGTATTTCAATTTTATCATTTAAGAGTTGAAATTTAGTCAAAGTTTTCATTATCAAAGAAAATAGTTTCTTAAACATTTCAGTATTTTTAGAATACATGTTTAGAATTGGTTAAAATATTTCAGTATTTCAAACAATCTATTTAAGCTAGTGACATGTAACAGGTATACATGTTTAGAATTGGATTCATGTCATTCTTGCAGTAGCTAACATATTTATTTGTGTACATATGAGTAGTGATTCACTTATGAACTTTATGAATTCATTTTTACTTTTGAGTTCATGTTTAATTTTATTTTTGTGTTTCGCATTTACACTTCTAGTCTAATGGATGTTTTTTCAATATTAGATTTGCGACCCGTACTCCAAGCACATTGGGGACTATGGATGTTACTTGGAAGTTTTTTGGGAATGTCAATGGATAAATGATGAGGAAAAACATTTGATATCACAGGATGCGGATAAACTAAGTGAGACAATCACTTAAAGACCATAACTGTCATAATCTGTCTAATAAGTCTCTTGAACTAAGTCAGATAATTTATTTGTTTTGTGGATGCATGTTATATTTTGGACATGGCTTTTGCAGCTCTTTTTTGAAAATGTATGTATTTTGAACATCAACAACTTTACCTATTTACTTTTGCAGCTCAACGGCTTTTGAAAATGTAGCTGGCCACATGTATTAGATGAAAACTTTCTCTCTACGATTCCAGAAACAAAGCACAAATGTGATATGTGTTAAGATAGATATCTGAAAGATCATAACTGTCATGATCTGTGCTAGGTGGCAATGCCAAAATCAAGGTGGTCCATTAATTATGTCTTAGGTAAATAAAGAAAAAATGGTTTTCCTAAGGAATAGCAATATCAACAAGTGGATGAGCCAGAGTTCAAACCCTGCTCACGACGTCTGGCGCGCCAAGCAATATCAAAAAATTGATTGTGAAATGTTACGGCTCGAATAAACTCGAATTTCTCATTACGGATATATATATATATATATATATATATATATATATATATATATATATACACCAACTCTAAAAGCATTTTGATGTAGAAACAAATCTGCATCTACATTGCTCTTTAGCACGGCCGCGGACAATGTTTTCCAGAACTGTGGCCTGTTACAACTTACAATACCTGCAAGTTCTTAACTTGCTACACTGCCTGCATAAATTCTGCTACAACATTATGTAAAGGTCCTTCTGCTTCTGTTCACATAACGATGCTAACAAGCTAAAAAAACGCAGATTCAAGTTTATAGTTTAGAGAGAGAGAGAGAGAGAGAGAGAGATAGGTCTAAATAATTCCAAAAAGGGATCAGAAGCTGAGAAGCAAGACATGCAGCTAATGTCTATAGAATAGGTGATAGCTACTTGCCATTATAATTAAAGCAAAAACAGAAACCGGCATTCACGGTGCAAGCTTAGTGTTAACTAAATAACAATTCACAGAAAAAACATGCAGTTATCATTCTTTGAATTGTGTGCTTTGTCATAGAAGTGGTAAATAGATTTGTTGTATTTGAGTTAGGAGATCAATCTCAAACACACACACACACATATTTATATGCTTGGTCATCATACATTTTTGTCCACCCTAAATCTATCATCCTCTTTTAAAACAAAAATATTAGCTTTTATGAGTCAAAAAAGTAAATGACTCTTCAACAAAACTATATATCCATCATCCTCAAAAATGAAATTGATAAAACCTGTACTGGCTTTGAAAGCTTTGAAAAGTTCAAGCTTATTGAGTCCTACTTCCTATGCTCTGAATCTCTGATCATACTAAATAGTCTTAATCTATCAAATTAACTTATCCATCATCCTCAAAATCAACGTCTCTTAGTTCATCCTTATCTAAATGGTCTGATAACAAAGGCTCTTCCTGCTCTTCTTTCTCTTCATCACTACAGTCTTCGATCATGTCTCCAAGTCCTACCAAACTTTCATGTATAGAGAATGAGCTTGAGTCGGGGTTCTAGAACTATAATTCAAAAAATATCCATGAGTTTAGAAGTGACAAAATAAAACACAAGGAAAATATGAATGCATAATGATAATGGTCAAAAGTGCAGCCATTTCCGTTGGTAAACAAAGAAAGACAATGACTTCAACAAAGATGCCATGAATCCAAGCTAGTATACAAGGGTGGTGTCATTAAATAATAAATTTTATTGCATTATCATTATCATTTGGCATGTAAGTAAAATAACTCATCATTTTACATAACAAAAAAAACTCATCATTAGTAGAATAAATTTAAGGGATCATATGAAATATTCACACATCTTATTTTAACACGAAAACGATTTTAAAACAAATTGTAAATGGTGAAACATAACTTACTCCCAACAAGTTGAAACTATGCTTTCAATAATCCATGGCAATTTGTTGTGTAGTCCTTGTGGAGATCCTGAAATGCTCACATCTTCTTGGGGGCAAGAGACGTATGTGCTCCGGTTGGTGGATATGGTTAAATTCACCTCTTGGAAATGGTTTTTTGGAAAACATTTTGATCACACTTGTTCCTTCTATGAATCAGATCATGAACCCATTCTGTGTTGGTACCAATAATGTTATGTGGTGGATTTGTCTGGGTTGATTAACTATATGGGTTGATTCTGATGCTAGATGTTTTTTTTGGTGTTGTTTCAGTTTTCGCTCTTGTTTTATTGTGGGAGGGTTTCTTTGTCTCTGCTATTGCTTGACTTGAATACTTCATACTTATGATATGCAATTGTTTGCATGAGTTTCTCCTTTACTTATATATATATATATATATATATATATATTCCATTTAAAAAAAAATATGCAATCCATGGCAGAAATAAAAAATATATATATTTGCCATTAAAAAAAATTGTAATCCACGGCAGTAACCAACAAAGTTTGTTGAAAATTCTAATTCTCTCTACTCTCTTATCTCTCCCATTATATATAATTGCACAATCATCTTCATAATTTGCCAATATCAATATATATTTGTTCACGTATCTAAACATGACTTACAATAGATGAAATATTGAGTGTGAAAGAATCCCCCTATTGCTCTCTAAGTGTCTCCTTTTATTAGACTCACTTTCTTAACCTAATGGGCATCTCTTTTGGATGTTCAGACTCATTAGCCCTCTGAGGTCTATATGGGTCATCTATACATATACTATAGCGCGTGGAGCTGATCACTTTTCCTTTGTACAACTCGTTCGTACAAGGAGCGTGGAGTTATGGCATGCAGCTTAAGTCATTTTTCCGTGAAGGACACATGGCACGTTATGAGATACATCCAAGAGGAGGACCTGACCATTACTTGGTCAATAACTTTAGAAAGAGCAAGTCAGCTTGAAGGTTGAGCTCATGCGACATGGACGATCAAGCCGAGCTAAGCACATTGAAGGTGGAGCTCATATGACCTGAACGATCAAGTCAAGCTAGGAATGTTGAAGTTTAAGATGTGACTTAGTCTATCAAGCTAAGTTAGACATGCTGAATAATCAATGTATAGTAAAGTCTATGTGGCATGGTCCTCCATACCAGTCCAATATCAATTCTTATAAAGGTATAATGGCAACAATAGAGTACCACATTCAACAATTTCTTTTGCATTGAAATCCATGTCATAATTGATTAAGAGGTTATACATTTCAAAATTAAAGTAGTCAATTCTAAACAACTGAGTTCACGACTCTTTAACTCCAAAATCTTTCATTTGTCATATAACAAATTCAGTAAGTTCCCTCGAAATCTTGTAAAAACCAAAAGTAGTCCAAAAATAAATGAAGTGTTGGCTAAAAGTGTGGGACTTCATCAAAAGCAGGAGGTACCAAAAGATTAAGGGAAACAATCACAAAAATAGTCGAGTATAACAAACCAATTAACATTGCCACTCAAATGCAGACCATTACAATTTTTAAAAAGTAATGTTATGCATTTTCTTGATATCCACGACCTTGTAAGTTCCAAGTGAAATATCACAACCAAAATTGAACGTGAAAGGGCCTGATAGAGTTTTATAGCATCGAAAAGTCCTGATAGTTTAGATATTATTTTCTTTGCAGAATTCCATATACAAAACCAGTCTCACCCCTCCAAAGTTTTCAGGAAAACCAAACCTGAAAACTTAAAGAAAGTTTTATGGAATTTTAACCAACTGTGGGTAGCTTATAGATATGGGTCCTATTTGGATTAGCTTATTTTAGAGTTTATGCATAACAACTTATGCAAATAAATGTCTTAATTATGTATTATTTTTAAGCTTGTCAATGTAGTTTATGAAAAAACAGTTTATGAAAGTATATTTTTCGTTAGTGAGAACTTATGATTTAAGATAAAAACTTATTTATTCGCATAAGCTCTTTTTCATAAGCTCAAAATAAGTTAAATCCAAATGAGGCCTTGAAACAAAACAATGGCAGAACCTTGTGAAATGGGAATGTAATTGAATATGCAAGACTTGTAATATAATGTAAATCAATAAGAAAATGGATTCATAATTTCTGTGTTTTCAAGGCTCTTTGGAATATGCCCCTCCACGTATTGTTCTAATTATATCTTATCTACGGTCTTATCATATCAAAATTGTCGAATAACTTTTCCCAGTTTTCTAGTATGATAGTAAATTTCGAAACTTATGTAGGGGGTGAGTTTCTGTTTATATGAAAAGAAATTTGTGATTGTATCACTTGACCTTTCAATGGAAACATACAAGCAGTTGCTTCCGCCTCTGGGTTTTAATGAGGTGCCATTTTTTCAGCCAGTTCTTAGGGTTTTGATGGACGGTATTTGTTTTTCTCATGATTCCAAGAGAACTGAATTTGTTTTATGGCATATGAAGGAGTACGGGGTTCAAGAGTCTTGGACTCAATTATTTAAGATTAGTTATCAGAATCTTCACATCCGTAACATTAATGATACTTTCGAATTGGCGTGTCTTTATGTAAATGGTGATGTGGTTATTTTTGCAAAAGAAAACTCCAACCAGACATTATTTATAATTTATAAGATAAAACAGTAAAGAGAAATGTAAACCACATACGGTGGTATTGTTCAATGGACTATGCAGAAAGTTTGGCTTCAGTTTGTTGATTGAGAGTAAGTTTCTCTTAATGTTCACTTAATTGATTTTTTTTTAATTCACTGTTTCTGTATCATTGTCATTATGTACGAATAGATAGTGTGCAATTTTTCTGTATCAATGTCATTATGTGACAGTTTTGTGAGTTTCCACATCCAAATTTGTTAGCAATATAGTTAATGGTTATTATTGCAAATTTCTTAGGACCTTCATCTTAGGGGCTGATCCTTTTTGCTTCTATTTGGGGTGGCTCTTTTTTAGCTTTTCTGCTGTAAGCTTCTTGTAGTTTTGGTTTCGCGGAGGATTGCGTGCAGAAGCCAGTTGTGTTTCACAGTGTGGGGTTGAATTGGATACTATCACTTTTGGTTTTTGAGGAGATTTTAGTGTTATTCTGCTAAGATTCTCTCAAGGTTCTGCTGAATTTGTATTAGCAATCACATGCAAATTTCTGTAGTTGTTTACTTAATTTGGTTGAGTTTAATGTTATATGATAGCTGCTCTTTTTCTTTGACAGTAGCTGCCCCGCTCATTGTGAGTTATTGCTCTTGTAGTGGTTTGAATGGTGAGAGTTTCCGTGATGTATTTTAGGACTTGTTTTGGCTTCTGTTGTTCCTGCGTGGTGTCCCATTTTTATATAGAACATTGCAAACGTCGGCCACTGTACATCCATGACCTCTTATGTAGGTTCTTGAAATAATCAGCTCAGCTCAGCATAATTCCAACATGTAATTGATACCCCGATCAGCACTTGGAAGGAAATACAATGTCTTTATTAATGAATGGAGTGAATGTTCAAATAAGATAATAGAAACCATTGAGCATTCATGTTGGATAGGAAATATAAGGAAATATTTTCATCAATAAACCTGTAATTAGTGGCACAAGCAGGGACAATTTGAGGAGAATGTTGGAGAGATGCCACTCATTGAAACCATGGGCATTCTTTAGAACCATTTATAGATTAAAGGAGGTGATGATTAACCAAGTATGTTGAAAAGAGAATAAATGTTGAAGTAGTAGAGAAAATTAAAACTAAGTACTCAAAGGATTACGTAGAATGTTCGGTTTCAGTTGAATGATTTAGAGTAAGTTTCTCATATAGATGCTCACTTATTTGAATTTATTCTTGTCTTTATGTAATAATAGACTGTGTGAAAAGAAATTCATTTTGCTTAGGTTGTTTGTATTGCTATTTGGTTACGTACTGGCCAATGATAATGGTTTGACAACTAACTAGATTGAATGAATTTATTTTATTTTTATGTTTATTATATTAGTTATATAGAAGATGAGTTTCTTCAAAGTTACTAGCTATAACTCGATTCTCCTATAAAGTCGAATTCATTGTATGATATATGAAATAGTTCTTGATCTGTAAGGACAACGCATAACTCTGAATTGAGGTGCAGGAGAAACATTTCAGATAATAGAGTGAAAGAGGATAGTTGGAAATGGTTAATGGGGAAGGAACATTTATCAGAAAACTTTGTTAGATTTATTTCGGCTATTGATCGATACATAAATCACAATTCTTCTACTGATATGATATTAGTCTTAAAGGATGTTCTTGTTTTCTAAAAAATTTCTCTTGACCATGTTAAAATCTTAATTCTTCTACTGATTTCAATAGGTCTTAAAGAATATTTGTTGTGACTTCAATTTAGATGATTATAGCACACAAATGTCAGGTGGCATAAACATTAAACTTTAGTTTTCATTGTATTTAAATTTTATCATTTAAGAGTTGAAATTTAGTCAAAGTTTTCATCAACAACGAAAATAGTTTCCTAAACATTTCAGTTTTTATAATCTCGATTAAAATATTTCAGTATTTCACACAATCTATTTTAGCTAGTAACATATACCAGGAATACATGTTTAGAATTGGATCCATCCATCTTTGTTGTTCTTAACATATTTATTTTTTTATATATCAATAGTGAATACATTTTTGCTTAAGTTTGTGTTTCGTTTTCTCAAGTTCAAGCTCAACGGACTGTGATTTTGTCCAGAAATGATTAAGTGATGATCTCGTACTATAATGTGTAGTGAACTCAATAGATATAGGTAACACATTCGGGATGCACTGAAGTTGAATTTATGGCTGAACTCGGAAATAGCATACATCAGATACCATTAATAAAAAAGTAAATAGAATAAGACCATAACTTGCATAAGGTTGTTCATTAAGCCCTTCAAATTGTTGCTCAACTGATCGGTTCGTAACTCCAATCACCTTTTTTTGTGTGTGTAAACTTCGATTGGGTTGTAATTCACCCCCACATGATATTTTTTTCAAGTTTGTATTTGACGTTTTTGGCAGAGAAGGGTGCCAGTAATGCTTATTGTTTGTTGTTAATGTTTTCCAGAACAAGGTGGGGTTAAAGTTTATCAGAAAAAGATGGGATGAACAAGTGAAAGATTGATTGAATTCTAGTTTATATAAAGGGTAAATTTGGCACTTTGCGTCAAATGTTGAGGTCAATGTATAAATGTAGGCGTGTGGGGTATAACTTCCCCAACCTTGGCCCATTTACAAGTTTATTTTTTTTTGGATAATCAGCTCATTTACAAGTTACATAGCATTACACCGTACATAAAAACTAGAAGTTATACCTTATACCCAAACATTTAATCATTTACCCCTACAAATTAACAAAATGTCAATTTTACCCTTTTAGCACTTAACTTCACCCCTATAAAATTTCCGGAATACTCAGATTAAAGGTTTATGATAGATTAAGCTGTAACAATTTGGTAAAGAATGACTATTGGTATTCTTTCTTCTTACAACGAGGTTTGAGAGGAAGTGAGAAAGGGCAAAGAGAGTACACGCCCCTACCTGTATCAATGAATATAAAACTAATTACAGTAGAGATCATGATACCAAACCTTATCATATTCTTCATGGAATTATTTTTTGGATCTAAAAAAGGAAGGGTCTTATGATTCCGCAAAAAAAATTTAGATCCAAAGGTTGGAAAATAATAAAACTTGTGTTTTAATTATAAAGGTTGGGATTTTTTTTTTGTAATTAATTATCTTGGATTTTTAGTATGGTTAAGAATTGGAGTTTTAGCAGGTTTACAAAATTTAGATCTAACTCTAACTCTAAGTAACTTGTGTGGATTAGATATAAAAGAATTCAAATTTAGATTTAAGAAATTTTTAGATCTAAAAAACCGCATAAACCTCTTCTTGAATTCTTCCTGAAAAAGTTGAGAAAAAATTGCTTTGCCTCTTTACCTTTAGATTTAAAAAAATTGGAACCGTGAATATGAAAAGTTGTATATTCCAAATCTTTTAAAAAAATATTGTTGTTTGGATTGTATGAAAAGAAGGGGTGCATGTTAAGTAGAAGATTTTGGTGAAGAAGAATAAATCTAAAAAATCCTAGAAACCGTCACTCTTTGTTTATCCAGAATATTGCTTTGGGTGAAGTCAAGTTATGAAAGGGTAAAATTGACAATTTACATAACTTGTAGAGGTAAAAGATTAAATGCAGGGGTATATGGTATAATATCCGTAAACATATTATTCTATTGAAATATTTGTTCAACTTCAACGTAAAAAACATTTTTCAACTTCAACGTCTCTACACTGTGATGGATACCCGTCCAACTAAGAAGCCGCGGCGTCTGGATACCCGTCCAACTAAGAAGTCGCGGCGTCGATCCGATCGATCCAATGCACCAAATCCAACATTGTTCGTGCCTAACGAACTCATCGCAGTAATCCTATCTTTGCTTAGCCTTAAAAACATTGTGCGACTCAAGTGCGTGAGCAAGTCATGGAACACTCTCATATCAGATCCAATATTCATCGAAAAGCACCTTAAGAAGTCATCTCAAAACCCACACCTCACGTTATTTTGGAACCAACACAAAAAGGGTTCTGGTTGTAATATGTTATCCTTCCCTGTGCATCGTTTACTTAAAAATCCATCGATCAACACGTACAGCCACAATTTCCATCGTTTGAAGAAACGTTGCATTGTTGTTGGTTCTTGTAACGGATTACTCTGCTTACTTTTCCATTCTCTAAGAACTACACCAACAACTTCTCTAAATTATTGGCTCCGTTTCTGGAACCCTGCCACCAGAACAAGATCTAAAAAATTAGGGTTTTTATGTGAAACTGTCCCTCCTTGTGGTCCTTTCGATTTTAAGTTCACATTTGCTTATGATGCTTCAACAAGAACCTATAAGGTTGTAGCGATTCGTGCTGAAAGGAATGAAGACAAAGGTTCATGGAAAAGTTTGGTTAAAGTTTTCAGTGTAGGTAATAATTGTTGGAGAAACATTCAGAGCTTTAATACTGTTCCTATTAATTGGCACGGTTGTCATTATCGCGACATCCGCCTTAATGATGGTGTGCATTTGAGCGGCACTGTTAATTGGTTGACCAACGAGTTTATCAATCATTCTGGGCAATTTCAGATAGTTTCACTTGACCTTTCAACAGAGACATACAAGCAATTTCTGCTGCCTTCTGATTTTGATTTCGTACCATCTTTTCAGCACCCAGATCTTAGAGTTTTGATGGACAGTCTCTGTTTTTCACATGATTCTGACAAAACTGAATTTGTTTTATGGCATATGAAGGAGTACGGGGTTCAAGAGTCTTGGACTCAATTATTTAAGATTAGTTACCAGAATCTTCAAATGCATAGTAATCTTCAGGTTGGTTATCAATTGGCGTGCATTTATGTAACAGCTGATATGGTGATTTTTGCAAATACCCGCAACGAGGCAATTATCTATAATTTTAAAGAAAAAACAATGGAGGAAATTAAGACTAGAAACTCCATACAGTGGTTCAATCATGCAAAGGGTTACGTAGAAAGTTTGGTTTCTGTTCATTGATTGGAGAGTAAGTTTCTCTTAGATGTTCACTTATTTGAATTGATTTTTATTCACTAATTTTGTATACATGTCCAATGATAATGGTTACTAGATTGAATGAATTTGTTTTTATTTTTATATTTATTATATAAGATAGAAGATGAGTTTCTTCATAGGAACCAGCTAGACGTAACAAAAAAAAAATAGTAACCAGCTAGAACTTGTTTCTCCTTTAAAGTGGAATTCATTATACGATAAACATTCATGTAGATATATTGAATGATAAATGAAATAGTATTAAATTAGTACTCCAAATCGAGGTGCAGGATAAACATTATGGATAATGGTAGATGAATAGTGATAGTTGGAAAATGGTTATTGTGGAAGGGAGATGTATCTGAAAAGTTGGTTAGATTTATCTTGGCTATTGATCGATAGACAAATGAAAATTCTTCTACTGATTTCATATTAGTCTTAAGGCTTAATAGCAGTTTTTGCCCCCTAACTTTCTCAAAGTTGTGATTTTGGCCCCTAAGAAAAAAACAACAAAACTGCCCCCTAAGTTGCGATTTCATATTGTTCTTGTTTTTCTCAAAAAATTATGACCTTGACCATGTTAAATTCTTCAATTTTTGTTTGAATGATTATTAGTATTGCTCAGAAAATATCTGCATTTGTATAATGTTTGTTGTCATCCTGGTTGTAACTAACATATTTATTTGTTTACATATGAATATAGTGATTCACTTATGAATATTATGAATTCCTTTTTACTTTTGAGTTTGTGTTTACATTTTATTTATGTGTTTCGCTTTTTTACTTGTAGTCTAATGGGCGTTTTTTGAATATTAGACCTGCGACCACTACTCCAAGCACATTCGAGACGATGTTACTTGGAAATTTTGGTGGGAAAATCCATGGAGAAAAGAAGAGGAAACACATTTGATATCACAAGCAACGGATAAACTAAGCAACCTTTGGTTAGGGGATGATCAATGAGACAATCACTTATAGTGATGCATGTTATTTTCGATGAGATGCTCTAATAAGTCTCTTGAACGAGAGATAATTTATTTGTTTTTTGGATGCATGTTATGTTTTGCAGCACTTTTTTAAAAAATGTATGTATTTTGAACATCCACAATTTTACCTATTTACTTTTGCAGCTCAATGGCTTTCGAAATGTATAGGTAACACATTTGGGCTGTCGCTGGGGCTACGATTCCAGAAACAAAGCACTAATGTGATATGTGTTAAATTAGATATCTGAAAATCCACTGCTAAGATTGTCAGGATTATGACATCCAAAAGCGTTACGGATATATCGTTACAGATATATACACTCAAATTTGTCGTTACGGATAAATACACACCAAATCCAAAAGCGTTTTGATGTGGAAAAAAATCTGCATCTAGATTTCTCTTTAACATGCCCGCGGATAGTGTTTTCCAGAACTGTGGCCTCTTACAATACCTGCAGGATCTTAACCTGCTACAGTGCCTGCATAAGTTCTGCTACAACGAACCCGTGTCCTTATTTTACCATACTTTTTCATTTATTCTCGTCAACATTACACACTCTATAAGTCTTCAATGAATGATTGCAAAGGGCCTACACTATCACGCGCTAGACAACTAAAAAATCATAACCAACCATCAGTAATTAGATGTCGAGTTAGCCAGAAACAAAATATCAGGAAACATGAGAATTTCTCTTTAAAACAGTTTTCTGCATAATCAAATCTTGGAGTCTGCAACTAGAAAAGCTCAAATACTTCGAACCTCATGCCATCAAATCCAGCGACCCTCCAAATTCACACTGTTAGCTAATGCATCCACAAATTAGTTTCTTTATCTCCAGTATATATATGGTATTGCACATCAAAGTTTGAACTTGCAATATTTGTAATCCATTGACACTAATTGTTTCTGGGAAATGCTCTCACACATCTAAGTTTGAACTTGAAAAAGTCATTTGAAGGGTTGGTAATGAAAAAAAAAAACACTTAAACAAAAATATCTAGGTAAATTTTAGGTAAAATGTAATAAATGCAGAAAAAATGTTGTTTGCCAACATTAATTTAATTGAAGGTCTGCTCCAATTGTTGACAATCCTAGACACTCATCTCTAATTGTTTGAAACTAACAGCTTAAAATTCCAAATATTATTTACAGAGTGTGTGTGGGCATGAGAGAGAGAGAGAGAGAGAGAGAAGCTGAGAAAGTGTAGAACATACCAGAATCATAACATGAATCATACCAGAATCACTGATTTTCTTGTTGTGAGTGAACATGAATCATAGACATTTAATCCTAAAGGCATAGATCATACCACAATCATAACATTGAAATAGAGGAATTTTAATTTTTTTGTTAGTTTTTCCATCATTCCAAGCAGCAGAGTTGGTTAGAGTGCCTTTGTTTGCTTCCTCTCGTCCTATGCGCATCAAAGTTCAAACTTATTATGCCCAACTTCCTATGATTTGAGCCTTTGATCATCATCCAGAGAATCTACAAGAAAAATGGTTTTTTGACAGCGACATGTGTCGTTGAGAAAAATACAAAGTTGCTGCGAAATGTGCTTTTCCCAACGAAAAAAATATGGCTGCATGTCGTTGGCATAAGTGCTGTTGCGAAAAGTTTTGCAACGACACTTGATGTCGCTGTGAAAACTAATGCTTTTGCAACGATAATTATTGTTGACTTATGTCAACAACTAAAGTTGTTGCGATATGTTGTTTTTTGCCAACAATACAAATTGCTGCTATTTTCTATTAATGTCACAATGACTATTCGTTGCGATAAAGTATTTTCCTCAACAACAAAAGTTGTTGCGATAAGTTGTTTTTTGTCAACAATACAAATTGATGCTAATTTCTATTAATCCCAACAACCAGAGTAGTTGGTATAAATTACATTTCCCAACAACTTATGTCATTTAATAAAAATGATTATATTTTCTAATAAAATTAGTATCAATCACATTTGTAATTTAAATGTCAAAACTATTCAAAAGTAAATTACATTAGAATATAAGTCACAATATTTTTAATGTAAAAAATGGACAAGTTTAACGTAGATGTAAAGTAATATAACATTAAAAATATAAAATGCCATAAATTATCCTTCTTAACACAAAAAAAAAACTAATAATCATAAATGGTTTTCTCATAGAAAAAGGAAACTGAAAAACTAAAAATTCCAAAAACAAATATAACATAAAATTGTGGCTCCAGCCAACAACAATATTAATTCTTCTGTTCTTTAGCTTTTCTTTTAATCTTTCTTTGTGAAACAATTGAATCATCCTTACTTGACCTGCAATTTCAACATAATCGAATTAATATTTAATGTGAGATATAGCATTATCCTTTGTAAAAAACATATCAGGAAATTCGTTCCAGTTATAAAATAAACACTAGTATGATGAGATCAGAAAAATCCCTTTCTTTTGGACTTTTCTTTCCATTAAAATGTATATATCTATCATTACTTTTGGGAGTTATATACGATGTATGTATGTGATTTCGTTGAGTGATCTTTCCCATTCTTTTATGGGGAAGACAAAACTGATCTAGGAGTCATGGTTCAATCGTCTTAAACCACTTGATTTGGGACGAAATCACTATTGAAGCACCAAACTACTAAACCATGAATAAAACCTGTCGAAGATTGAACTTGTTGAACCTCTTATTTGATTTACGTTTTTTTTAATATATAAGTCACTAGTCACTTATTTAATTTAAGTTTTATTTTGCTTAAGTTAGTATAAAACATGCAACTCGAAGTGTAGGGTAGAAAATGCCACGTGGATTCTAAGTGACATTGTCTATGTGGCACATCTTTTAACACATCATTTTCACATCATTAAAATTTAAATATAATCATAAAATTAAATAACAAATTAATATTAAAATAAGAAAAAGAAGAATTGGGGAATAAAGTTAGAAACCCTAAACTGTTCTTATACTTCCAAATTGAAGAGAAAAAAATCTCAAATTAAAGAACACAAGAATGGATCATTCAGTTGATAAAAAAGTGGAATTAGAAAGATGATTTCTTCTACTAATATCACCAATTCAATAATTTGAAGTTACATGAAGAAGAACATAACGACTTTTTATCAACAGTTTCATATAAAACAAGATTCAAAAATTGAAAACTGAAGAAGAAAATTAGATGTAAAAAAATAGAAATCAAGGAAAAATAATTAATACAAGTGCAAGAAATTGAATAGGGTGATAGTAATTTGATAGTAATGTTTTTTCACCAAGAGGATTGAAGAGGTGAAAATTGAAGGATTTGTTCTTGTGTTTTTCAATTTAAGATTTTTCTCTCTTTAATTTGGGAATAAAATAATATTTTAGGGTTTCTAATTTTATTCCTCAATTTTTTTTTTAATTTTAATATTAATTTATTTTTTAACTTTATGATTATTTTTTTTTAAGGAACTTTATGATTATATTTAAATTTTAATGAAGTGGAAATGATGTGTCGAAAGATATACCACATAGACAACGTCACATATGATCCATATCATTAATAAGCTTGCCACATCATCTAAATAGGAGGACACTAAATTTTTTTGTTGACTTTCTAATTAGGGGGGGTGAGAAAGTTGGTTTTGAAAACAAGGGTATTAAAAGTTAACAATTTTAAAAATAGAGGGATCAAAATTGCATTTAAGTCTAAATAAAAAAAAAGTTTTCCTAACAAAAAAAGTTAAAAGAGTTATTTTGTTTTATCTTGACCCGTTATTAATATCACCACATGGGCCTCAAATTCTATTCTATACTTTTGTATTATTGTCGCACAACTGATTTGCGTTGATGGTGTTGTGTTAGGGTTTTTTTCAACTTCAACGTCCGTACTATCTATGATGGATAACCGTCCGATTAAAAAGCGACATCGTCGACGATCCAATGCATCATTGCCGACTTTGTTGCTTCCGGACGAACTCATCACCGAAATCCTATCCTTCCTTGAGGTGAAAACCATCCTGCAACTCAAATGTGTGAGCAAGTCATGGAACACTCTCATCTCCGAACCAACCTTCGTCGAAAAGCATCTTCAAAAGTCGTCACAGAACCCACACCTCACGTTATTATGTCACGGATACAAAATAGGTTTTAACATCATACCCTTCTCCGTGCATAGTTTACTCAAGAATCCATCCATCACCATTAACAGCGACAAATTCCATAGTTTGAAGGTTCGCTGCATAGTCCTTGGTTCATGTAACGGATTGCTCTGCTTGCTTTTCCATTCTATAAGAAGAACACAAACAGTTGTGCATTGGTTCCGTTTTTGGAACCCTGCGACCAGAAAAAGATCTAAAAAATTAGGGTTATGTTATAGTACCCCTCGCAGAAAAAGATCTGATAGCAGCACTCCTTTGTCCCTTTTTAAGTTTACATTTGGTTATGATGCTTCAACAAGAACTTATAAAGTTGTAGCTTTCCGTGTTATAAAGAAACAAGGCGAGGTCAAAGTTTTCAGTCTAGGTAACAATTGTTGGAGAAACATTCAAAGCTTTCCTGTGTTTCCTCTTAATTTATTGGAAGTTCATTATAGATGCCGCCGATGCCGCCTTAATGATGGTGTGCATTTGAGTGGCACTATTAATTGGTTGGCTACGTATAAACCTATTGCTCATGTAAAACAATATGAATTTGTGATTGTTTCGCTTGACCTTTCTACGGAATCATACAAGCAGTTGCTGCCGCCTCCGGGTTTTAATGAGGTGCCATTTTTTCAGCCTGTTCTTAGGGTTTTGATGGATGGTCTTTGTTTTTCATATGATTCCAAGAAAACTGAATTGGTTTTATGGCATATGAAGGAGTATGGGGTTCAAGATTCTTGGACTCAATTATTTAAGATTAGTTATCTGAATCTTCCAATTCATAACATTTCTAATTGGTTTGAATCGGTGTGTCTTTATGCAAACAGTGATATGGTGATTTTGGCAACAAATGAATGTGGCAACCATACATTTATCTATAATTTAAAAAATAAAACATCAGAGAGGATTAAAATTAGAAACTGCATACTTTGGTTGCAGGCAAAGGAGTACGTAGAAAGTTTGGTTTCAGTTCGTTGATTTAGAGTGAGTTTCTCTTAGTTGTTTACTTATTTTAGTTTATTTTAGTTCATTGTGTCTGATCCTTCTCATTATGTATGAATAGACTGTGTGAAATTTTCTGTAGATTCCTTAGGTTGATTCTATTGCTAATTGATTATATATTGGCCATTGATTTTTTTATAAAATAGGTTTGATAACTAACTATATTTAACGGATTTGTTTTTTTCTTTCTATATAAGATAGAAGATGAATTTTTTTAAAGTAACTAGGTAGAACTTGATTCTCCTAAAATGAAATTCGTTATCAGAGGAATATTCTCGTAGAAAAATTGAAAGAGAAATGAAATAGTACTTGATTTATAAGGACATACATTACTCCAAATTGAAGTGGGAAAAAGGTTAATGAGGAAGTGACATGCATCAAAAAACTTGGTTAGATTTATTTTATATGTTGGTCCATAGATATATGAGAAGTCTTCTACTGATTTCATATTAGTCTTAAAGCATGTTCTTGTTTTACCTTGACCAAGTTAAATTCTTGTGTTTTTTTTTTCAAGCAATGAATACTATAAAACTCAGGAGAGGCCTGAACCACATACAAAATGTAACTTTACATGTTTAGTCTAAAAAAAAAAAGCCCTGTACCGTCTCTATAAAGAAGAGGTTTAACAAAATCAAGGGGGGCATCCCCAATATTGAGAGGAAAACATGGCTAGCCCTTGCGCATTTTTAGCCAATGCATCAGCTACCATGTTTCCTTCCCTCAACACACATGAGTGAAAAAGCAACTAAAAGTACTAACAGCAAGTAAACAAGTAAACATGTTAAATTCTTGTTTGAAAATATCTGCATTTCAATAGTGTTTATTGTGACTTTAATTAACATGATTATAATTTGCACTGATGAGGAGGGTACTGTTGTATTTCAAATATAGAGGTGAAATTTAGTCAAAGTTTTCATTAACAAAGAAAATAGTTTCTCGATCTTGGTCTTTAAAATCCAGTACCATAAATGAAAGCCAATTGAGTACTAAGTCAAGAGATTTAATGATACGATAGAAGCAAATTTTCAGATGCAGAATTGAATTATGTTGAAGAAAAATTATTGCCTTCCTTGTACTCTAAACATTGCTGTTTCTTATTACCTCTGTCATACCATTACATGTATCTCCAAATTTATATTAATTTATATACTTAAAATTTATAATACATTAAATAATCAAAGGGGTTCTCTCATTATGTTTAGAATTGGTTCATGTCATTGTGTTTGTAGCAAAAATATGTATTTTCTTACATATTTGGATATTTATTCACTTATGAACATTATGAGTTCATTTTTACCTTTTGAGTTTGTGTTTACATTTTTTTTTTTTTTTATCACTTCTACTCTAATGGGTATTTTTTTAATATTAGATTTGTGACTCCAACTCCGATCACATTGCGAACTATTGATATTACATGAAAGTTTTTGGTGGGAAAATCTAGGGTGAAACGAAGAGGAAAATCATTTGATATCACAGAACGCGGATAAGCTAAGCAACCTTGGTTAGGAGATGATGGATGAGACAATCAGTTATATTTATTTCTAGGATCTAAACATAGAAAGTAGGAAATAGTAATTTACATTTCGCTATTTTCTTATTTGATATTTTGTAGGAAGCCACATTTTTTTCAATTTGTTTATGACTTGACTCTTGAATTACTTTGTTGTTTATATATGTTATATAAACTTATATATCAGATTATGGCATTATGCAAATATTTGATGTTTTCATGTTTTAGAAGTTCATAATATCACACTTTTTTGTACTATTTGGCCATTCTGTTTTGTTGTTCTCAAGAGTTAATTTTGGGGCTGCTGTGATTTCATGACTGATCTTCGGTTCCATCTTAGTTGTTGAATTTGTGATACAAAGTTTAGCCGAAATCTAACATTTTTACACGTGAGGCAAAATAATCTCGTTTTAATTTAATTAATTAATCCCAACAAAGAAACTAATTTGACCTCACATGAAAATGTTAATACGGGCTTTTGGTCAAAACTAATTTGTTGATTTCATTTAAAGTTTATTCAATTTAATAAACACATACCTAATTCGTTTAGTCAAAGAAAAAATACCTACATTTTTTTTTTACAAAATTCGAATTCTTAAGTTATCCTATTTTGTTTCTAAAATATCGCCACACCCATAACTTTTAATATTTAAAATAGTCTCTAACATGAATTATAGTTCTCTAACATTTTTATACGTTATGGATAAAAATTAATCCCTCTTTAATTTTTAGTCATACTAACAAATAATTTATTTTGGTTAATGGACTCTATCAAGGAATGAATCATTCCCGAGAAATCATCAAATTCAGTTTTTGAGTTGAACAATTTTTTACCAAGTTTACTTACCTCTAGGTAAAATTCTGGATTACCAGAGACGATTATCTTAAGAACTTGAGAATTAACAAAAATAAAAATAAAAATTTATTCTTGTATGAAAATGTTAATCTGGAGACAACATTTAGTGATGAACACTATTTGTGAAAATTGTTCATATTTGAATTTTAATTATGAATTGATAAAAGTTGCTTGCTGAAAGATTAATTATAGGCACAAAACAAATGAAATGGACTGAAAATATTGTTAATGAATGATGTGCCAAAAGGAAACGAAAGTTATGTATTGGGATTGATTTTGACAATGATTTAATTTGAGTTGAAAACGAGAATTTGAGTTTTGGATTGGTGTTTTGGCTGATTTGTGGTTTCAAAACAAGAAATGGAATAGAGAGTTTAGGGATGCCACACTTTCTAATCCTAGAAAATGATAAGTCTATGGAAATGAAGATCACCACAAGAAAAGATTCTTGATATGATCAATACAAGGTCCAATCCAGAACCTAAAGAGCAATTACTCACTTTTTAACAAAATTCAACTTTAGCACTTTATTCAATTTTCGTGTCCTATATATTAGGTAGGAGGGACACTTGTTGAATTACAAAGGAAAAGACAAATATCTCTTAAGATTCCTTCAGCCAAATTAATCTATCATTATTTCCTATGGCTGAAGTAAATTAACATGAATACAAGAAATGGTTACAAGACAAATCAATGAATAAGGGTGGCTGGTCTTGATGATCATGATGATGGACGTGATTTTGATGATTATGGTGGTTTCATATGCTGAAATGAAGTACCTTCATTGTCTCATTGAAGTCTTGTCTCTTTCCTTTTCAATTCTTGCATTCTTTCCTTCTTCAGATTAAATGCTCTTTAATGCTTTGTTTTCTTTTGTCTTCAGCACTCATTTGCACGAAATAAACACACAAAACATTTCATTTAAAGTTTTGGAAGCTTTAAAATGGATTAAACACACAAAATAACCATACTTAGTGTTTTTGAGCCAAAATTGGTTCCTTACACTTTTTATTTCAACATAACAAAAACAACTAAATAAATTAGGCAGGAAGAGATGCGCCCCAACCCTCCTCCAATGGTTTGATGCACATGACCATTTTACCCTCCATGCTTTCTAGTGTAGGTTTGAACTCCAAGACTTTTTCCACCAATTGAGTTAGGGCCTCCTTAGCTTTCTTGGTCCTTGCCCTTGTCATTGGTCCTCCTAGCCCTTGAATTGAAGCACTTGTGTCATGGACAACTATGCTCTCATCATTTAGTCTAATTTGTTTATTGATTTCAAATTCAGTATATTTAAATTATTAAAAATATACCTAACTCGTCAGTCAAAGAAACAAACATACCTGTATCTTTTATACTGATTTCAAAATCTTATTTTATCCTATTCCATTTCTAATATATTCCCACATCCTACCCTTTTTTTTTTTTTTGGGATTAATTCAAAATCTATATATTTTTTTGACTGAAATTGAATTCAAAATTTACTTTATTCTATTCCATTTCTGGTGTATACCTATTTATATCTTAGTTATACGTACCACCAAAATATTGTTATATTGCTGGTGTATACCTATCTGAATTGCATATATCCATGACATATATTAAATAAAAAGGTATACATTTGTGTTTTCTTCGTCTTCTTCTTCTTTTTTTTTTCTTGTTTTGTGGTTCGATTTCAACTTAAGCACTATGATGATCTAATAATTTTTCTTTTTTAGGAAGGCAAACTAACCCACCAAAATTAGCATCGGGAGAATTGAAGCTGACACCACCCCGTCAAACCAAGTGGGTTACTATGATGCTCTAATGGATGTCCTTCGGAGCGCCCCACCACCAATGTTCCTTCCTGATGAACTCATCGCTGAAATCTTGTGTTTTCTTAATGTGAAAACCATCGTTCAACTCAAATGTGTGAGCAAGTCATGGAACATTCTCATTTCCAATCCAATCTTCATCGAGAAGCATCTTAAGAAGTCATCGCAAAACCCACACCTCACATTATTGTTGAGAAACACTAATCGTTACCTTGTCTTACCCATCCCCTTCCACCGTTTAATAGAAAATTCACTCATCTTTGGTCGTAACGACAATTCATATTATTTGAAGTATGGTTGTCATATTGCCGGTTCCTGCAACGGTTTGATGTGCCCGTTTTCCAAATTTCTTGATACACCACATCAATGCTACTCCATCTATTTATGGAACCCTTCAACTAGAAAAATATCTGCAGGATTAGGGTCGTTTCATCGCCGAATCCCACAAGATCATAACAACCGTCATTTAGAGCTTTTTAAGTTTGCCTTTGGTTATGATGATTCAACAAAAACTTATACGGTTGTAGCGTATTGTGTTAAAGAGAATAAAGATTCAGTGAAGCCAAAAAGTGAGGTTAACGTTTTCAATTTTGGTGGTAACCGTTGGAAAAATATTCAAAGTTTTCCACTGATTCCTCTTAATTGGCTAGATGATAGTGATACTAGTCTTAACAATGGAATGCATTTAAGTGGCACTGTTAATTGGTTAGCTATTCACGAGTATTTCTATTCTCTTTATAAGCATGAGTCTATTACCAATGTTAAACAATTTGTGATTGTTTCCCTTGATCTTTCGACGGAGACATACAAGCAATTGCTGCTGCCTCAAGGATTTGACGAGGTGCCATGCTTTCAGCCGGTTCTTAAGGTTTTGATGGAAAGTCTGTGTTTTTGTCATGATTCCAAGAAAAGTGAATTTGTTTTATGGCAGATGAAGGAGTATGGGGTTCAAGAGTCTTGGACTAAATTATTTAAGATTAGTTACCAGAGTCTTCAATTTGGTGATGCTTTTCCAATGGTTTGCATTTATAAAAAAGGTGATATTGTGATAATAGCAAATCAATTTGGCCACTCAGCAATGATCTATAATTTAAGAGATGAAATAGTAGAGTATATTAGAATTACCAATTACATAGAGTGGTTCTATCATGCAAATGATTATGTAGAAAGCTTGGTGTCAGTTCCTTGAAAGTAAGTTTCTCTATGACGATCCACTTGAATAAATTTTTATAGTTCATTGTCTTAATACATTTAATACTACTAGATTGTGTGAATAAATTTGTTTTAATTTTATATTTATTGTAATCTAGATTCTAGAAGATTATATTAAGATGAATTTATTATAAGCTAGAGGATCTATTTTATCTGAATTTTTCAATTTACTAGTTTGATTGAATTTATTTTGATTTTATATTTATTGTTAATATTGTGTGATATTCAGTTTAAAAGATTATAAGTACTCAAAGGTTGCCTTATCATTTATTTGAAATTTAATTGTACTTTTTATTAACAAAGATAGTTTCTTAAGCTTCGTTTTCAAATATGAAACGCAATAAAGTACAATGAATAAAGCTCAGGTTCTATAATAGTTTCTTAGCATATAATCTAAAGCTTTCACTACATATACAATTTTCAATCAATTTATTCTCTCTTAGTATCACAAATAAAACCATGCATGACAAGTTAACTTCCCAGGACATAGCATATTTTACAACAACTATTTTAGCTAGTGACATGTATAAGCAAACTTATATTGATTTTATTTACTTCAGACTCAGTTACAACAAATTTACATTGAATTCATTGTCTTCACTTATGAGCATTATGGTTTCATTTTTTACTTTTTTGTTCTAATTTTTCACTTCTATTCTAATGTGTATTTTTTGAATATAATGGATAGAATTGAAATTTAAAATGGAGTTGGAGATACAAAGGAAGAGGAAAATCATTTGATGTCATAAGACTGCGATAAATTAAGCGACATTGTCTTGGGAATGATGGATGAGAGAACCAGTAATTACTTTGATGTTATTGTGAAGAAGCGATGATAATCTGATCTTTATCTTGGAAGCCAATGTTTTTGTAATTTTGTTTTATGATGATTTCGATTTGAATTAATTTGATGTTCATATATGAACTATCATCTTACATATGATATATCAGTATGTGGGAATTTTTCATTAACTGTTAGAGACTTAAAAATGTTGATGCTTATGTGTTTTAAAAGTCTTTTCTTCTGAAAAGTCAAAGCCATTAGTTTTGAAGTTTGACCATGTTCTGTAGTTCGAGCAACACGTACATGGAGACAAGCCAAAATAAAAATGATTTAGCTACACACATCAAAGTATATATTGTTTATTAATTTAAAAAATAACTTCGTTTAATTATATTTTCTTTTACATTTATGCATTCATGTGTGTATGCCTAAAACATTTATATTTAGGTATATGATCAAGTAAGAATTGACCCTGTAGTTCTATCCTTGCATTCATTCCCACTTGTTTCGATAGATGTTTTATGATATGTGTATATACAATGAAATTTCTGTTGATTTGGCATTTTAAATTACTAGATTTATCGTACCCGCGAGCTTATCTCAGTTGATGGGGCCAATGCAAAATATATGCAGAGGTCAGAGTTTGAACCTTTCTTTTTAATGCTTTTATTCCAAATCTAACGTTATATGCACACTCTTAATTTTATTCCTTCCCACAAGGCAACCCATATCTTTTTATGGGTGTGAAACCCTATATAGGTTTGTCAGTTTCCACATACTCAGCCCTCTCACACTCTTTCGTAGTGTGTCTTAAAGAAGCTTTGTATATAGAACCACACAATTTCTCATAAAAAGGATTCGCGGCCTATTGCTCTTTGCAATGTTATGTATAAGATTGTAGCCAAGGTTCTTACAAATAGACTTAAATAGGTGTATATCTATTATCCATACAGCTTTCACCTAAGGTAGACTAGGAATATTAGTAAAGTATATGACAGGTTAGACTAGGAATATTTTCGTTATATTATGGTTCAAAAGGGATTTTCATCTTGTTGGGTTAGTTAAATTATGTTATCTGTTGAGACGGTAGACTATTAGGTTCTGGTTAATGGAAGATATGTAGTTCCTTTTGCTCCAGGTCGTGGTCTTCGTTAAGGTGATCCTCTTTCGCTTAACCTTTTTTTTTTCATTTGTGGTGAAGGCCTTTCCTCCTTAATTTGTGAAGTTGAGTGTCGTAATGACATCAAAGGTGCTATGATATGCACAAATGCACCATTTATTTCATATCATCTCGTTGCGGATGATTGTTTTCTATTTTTTAAAACCTCTGAATGGGAGACGGTAGTTATGAAAAACATTTTAGGTACCTATAAAGAGGCTTTGGGAAAGCCATTAATTTATAAAAATTAAAGTTATTTGTAGTCGCAACATTTCATATGAACTCAAGAATCTTATTGCCACTCCTCTAGATGTTTCTCATGTGTTAAGTGCTGGTAAAAATCTTGGATTTCCTTCTATAATAGGGAGAAGTAAACACACAACGAAGAATACCCTTAATGTGCAATTCAAAAATTGGGTATGTTGAGTTGTCAGGACTCAATCTCAAGTTATTATTGGTACACAAGGCTAACATTGACTCATCATATATTTAGTCAAACAATCCTAATAAATAAACTATAGTCTATAGCATATGCACCTCTCTGAAATACTAAAATATTTTGGTAATGTCTAGTAAAATTTCACGATGCAAAAGAGATGAAAGGTATATCTCATTATTTTCACACTTCAAAAGAGAAGAACATTTATTATTCCTAGTTGCATTGTATATAAATAACAAAAATGACCACCATTCAAGATAGGGACCTACCACAAAGAATAAATTTTTAGGTACACAAGATTCCGATTTTGCAAACAACGAGAGAAAGTAAAAACATGACGTGAGTATTTTTTTGGTTACAAGGAAAATGACAAAAGGAAAAAACAACAAAAAGAAGAAAGAAAAAAACAAGAGGAAAAAATAAATAGAAGGAACTACTATTTAGAGTAGAGGGTTCCAACTTTGTTCATCCTAAGAAGATACAAGAGATCATCTAGAGGAGAGCCATGATAGAGCAGCGTAGTAACTAAATTAGCTCCAAGTTTAGCAAAGAAGTCCGCACAATGATTTCCCTCTCTAAGAATATGGCAAAACAATGACATTACTTTCCCAATTAAATCCTTAACATCTTGAATTAAGACAGCATAAACATGATATCTCATTAGTGGCCTCCTTGAGGAGGTTGATACAATGCAAGGAGTCGGTATAGCAAACAAGTTCAATTATATTTAAACTTTTTGCCAAAATAAGCCCCTGGTAGATAGCGTAAATCTCATCATACAAGATGTCAGAAGAAACATTGATGCATGCAGACAAATATGATTAATAGCATCCTGCACTATTTCAGATAATTCCACCAAAACCAGCTCGCAAGGGTGTTCCTAATCAACTACCATCGACATTAAGAATGGGACAAGAATAATTATCATTATTCCATCTAATGAATCTGTCAACCTGTGCAATTTGAGAATTATTTTTGAAACAAAGATTGAAAGAATCTATATATTGTGAATGTTGTAGGAGAGGCGGCTGAGAGTCCAGGTCTCGTTGTTAAGACACATTAGATTTCAAAGATGCCAAACCCACCAAACAGTGGCGTGTATAAATATTATTTCTCTAAAAAAATAAGTGTCATCATTAAAAAAAAGAATAAAAATAATAATAAAGTGATTCATTGTGATTCACTGCGGTCATAAAAATGATGCAGTCACACATTCAAAGAAAAGAAAGTCATCCGTTCAAATCAATGGTGAAGATTGCGTCCATCCTAAGAAGATGCAAGAGATCATCCAGAGGAGAGTCATGGTAGAGCAGCTCAGTATCTGAATTAGCTCCAAGTTTAGCAAAGAAGTCCACACAGTGATTTCCTCTCTAAGAGTATGGCAAACAATGACATTACTTTGCCCAATTAAATCATCTTGAATCAAGACAGCATAAACATGATATCTCATTAGTGGCCTCCTTGAGGAGGTTGATACAATGCAAGGAGTCGGTATAGCAAACAAGCTCAATTATATTTAAGCTTTTTGCCAAAATAAGCCTCTGGTAGATAGCGTAAAGCTCGTCATACAAGATGTTAGAAGAAACATTGATGCATGCAGAAAAATATGATTAATAGTATCCTGCACTATTTCAGATAATTCCACCAAAACCAGCTCGCAAGGGTGTTCCTAATCAACTACCATCGACATTAAGAATGGGACAAGAATAATTGTCATTATTCTATCTAATGTATCTGTCTACCTGTGCAATTTGAGAATTATTTTTGAAACAAAGTTGAAAGAATCTATATATTATGAATGTTGTAGGAGAGGCGGCTGAGAGTCTAGGTCTCGTTGTTAAGACACATGAGATTTTAAAGATGCCAAACCCACCAAATAGTGGCTTGTATAAATATTATTTCTCTAAAAAAAACTAAGCGTCATCATTAAAAAAAAAAGAATAAAAATAATAATAAAGTGATTCATTGTGATTCACTACGGTCATAAAAATGATACAGTCACACATTCAAAGAAAAGAAAGTCATCCGATCAAGTCAATGGTGAAGATTGCGTCCATCCTAAGAAGATGCAAGAGATCATCCAGAGGAGAGCCATGGTAGAGCAGCTCAATATCTGAATTAGCTCCAAGTTTACCAAAGAAGTCCGCACAGTGATTTTCCTCTCTAAGAGTATGGCAAACAATGACATCACTTTGCCCAATTAAATCCTTAACATCTTGAATCAAGACAACATAAACATGGTATCTCATTGGTGGCCCCTTGAGGAGGTTGATACAATGCAAGGAGACGGTATAGGACACAAGCTCAATTATATTCAAGCTTTTTTCCAAAATACGCCCCTGGTAGATAGCGTAAAGCTCAACATACAGGATGTCAGAAGAAACATTGATGCAGCCAAAAAAATCTAATAAATAGTATCTTGCACTATTTCAGATGATTCCACCAACATTGTATAGATATTATTTCTCTAAAATAAATAAGCGTCGTCATTAAAAAAAAACAATAAAAATAAAACATAAATTTCCTTCAAAATAAAATAATAAAACATAAATTGGTTACACGGAGACATCAAATGTTATGGAAGAGATAAGTAGTTCAAAAAGTCGATGAATAGTTCCAATTGTGATTCAGTGCGGTCATAAAAATGATGCAGTCACACATTCAATGAAAAGAAAGCTATTCGATCAAATCAATGGTGAAGATTGAATATTTCTATCTATTCTTTAAACTGACAACACACAGAATGAAAAGTGAAAACCCATCCCCGCATCTCTTCTGACTAGGAACAAAGTATAATCAACAAAGTGAAAACACAGTCGCGGCACAACACACAACATAACCACCTTTACCATTGTCGATATTTGTTGAACAGTTAATCTGAACTTCATTCTAATCAAAAACAAATGAATTGATTATCGAGAGGTTAGGGTTTTCTTTGCCGCAATCTTAGGTTAGGGTTTTCCATTGTCGCACAACTGATTTGCATTCATTAAGTTGTGTTAATCAATAATTCAACATGAACCTATTTTTCAACTTCAATGTAACAACTTCTATGCCATGCTATGATGGATATCACTTCTATTATGAAGATCACTTAAGGTACGATCTCGTGTTTCTAATGATTTTGTGTGCTGTTTCGTTTATGTTCTTCAACTGTTAAGGTTTTTTCAACTTCAATATTACTGCTATGATGGGTACCCCTCCGATTAAGAAGCAACATCAATCCAATGCACTGCAGGCGACAGGACAGTTCCTTCTGGACAATCTCATCGTCAAAATCCTGTCATTCCTTGACGTCCAAACCCTCTTGCAACTCAAATGCCTTAGCAAGTCTTTAAGCTCTTCTATTTCTAATCCAAAGTTCCTTAAAAAACACCTTAAGAATTCCTCTCAAGACCTTATCCATTCGTCGTTTGCTGGAGAATCAGCAGTTTACTTTTTCCGGTGACTGTCGCCGTGGTGGTATGAATTCAAATCGCATGGAGCTATTTGGTTCCTGCAATGGATTGCTATGCTTTCTTTACAATACTTGGCATGGTTATGTTAGGTACTGGTTTTATATATGGAACCCTGCCACTGGTATAAGATCTGCAATATTTGGGACTGTGTATGACTATGTCGGTTCTCTTATGTTGAAAGTTTGATGTCAACTTCGACTCATTGGAAGTAAGTTCTTCCCTAATATTTTTTATTGTTTGAATATGTGGTTAATTCATGCATGTTGTTGTACAATCTTTGTCAATTTATAATAACATAGATGAGTGATTGTCTATTGGTCATTGTTAATAGTTTGGCAATCGATTGGATAGACTGAAAGAATTTGTTTTGGTTTTATCATAATTATTATAAACTAGAAGATGATTCTCATAAAAGAAGTTGATTCCTTGCAAGATACAACAAAAAAATGTTAAATACAAAGGAAACAAACATTGTTGCGGTGATAAGAAACCCTCGACAAAACAAAGTGGAAGGTGGGCTATAGGACACAATAATTACTATATCGATAGATGACAATCCATTGATATGCTAAAAAAATCCCTTGAAAACCATATTGATTTCAATTCTTCATACTATATTAATATCATTTGCTTCAAAATTGTATTACATGTACATTAAATAAACATAGTGATCAGCTATCAATTTGTCATTTAAGCTAAATACTTTTGCAAATTAATATTATTTCAGCTATCTAGTTCAAGCACATCCATGTTGATTTTGAAAGTAAGAAATTCTGTTTTCTTAAAGGAAAGAGTGAGAATTATTTTATTTTATCTGTATACCTAATGATAATGATATTGATATTGCAATAGAATCTATTGTTTAATGACAACTGTGATATAGCATGTTGTACTGTACAGGCTCATATTCATGGTTGAAGGTTGATACTGCTTTTTTTTTTAACGAAACTTTTGACCGTTTTCATTATGCATTAATTTTTTCTATTATGCTTTTGTTTTATGTTTTACTTCTAGTCTAATGGCTATTTTTGAATTATAGGTCTGCAAAACCAATTCCAAGCACATTGGCTATTTAAGGAATTATGGTAAGAAAATGTATCTAAATGGGGAATGAGAGTGAAGTTGGAGATACGGAGGAAGAAGAATGCATTTCTTATGAGGGAACAAAATAGATGACATTGGTCTTCCGTATGATGGATGGTACAATTTGTTAGATTTTGATTTTGTACTATGATCAAATAATGGGAAATAGTACTCTTCATTTTGTTATCTTCTTTATTATATTTTATTTTTTAGGGTTTGGGAACTTGAATATTGTGCTGCCATCCACATTTTTCCCATTTTAATTTATGACTTGGATCTTTATTTATGTTGAAGTTCATATATTGATAAATTAACTTACAAATCATCCATGTGCAAATAGTTGTTTACTTGTTTGATTCAAAAATTGGAGATGAGAGTGAAGTTGGATATGCATGGGAAGATGAAATCTTTTGTTATGAGGGGACACGGATTTGCTTCTGTAATAAACGAACGTTGTTTCATCCAGTTTTCAATCTCCGCGGATCATCTGAAATCGAACAGTCAAAATTGCAAACTGTGTTATTAAAAGGATCTTGGTCGTACAATTTTGATTGGATGGCTAACTTTGATTACAACACCCTGCTATAACTGCAGGAAATCCCATTCCGATATAAGCGAATAAAGTAAGTGATATCAATCTTTTGGATAATGAATGGTACAATCTGTTAGATTTTGATTTGGCAATCGGAAGTTAACCTTTTCCTACGTGATCGTTAGTTCTGTTGTTGCTTAGAAAATTATGGCATGAAGGAGTCACCTATTCTAGAGACATTAGCTGGTTTTAGGACTATTAGCAAATATGTCAGATGATCTTTCAATTTTAAATTTTAACAAGCTTATCACATGTTCCCTTTCCAAGTATGTATATGGTGAATTCGAATTATTATTTTCTGTAAGTATCTTTTAACTGATCATACGAGAAAGATTTAACAGTCATTTTCATGATAAATCTACTACCAATCCTGGAGAAATAATAGTACTATTTTATAGATACACATTCAAGGTATGCATATTTTTGATAGTTTCATTGATTTAGAGGAAGTGACCACACCATATCCATTTCATTGTAGAGCTAATCACAAGAAACTCAGCAAAGTTCACATTGTACACAGCCATAGACGAAAACATAAACAACAAGTTATTTACTTTTTCAAAGTTACAATGCAATATTTCTTTTTTCTGCAAAACTTTGCTTTGTCTGATATTATTTATATTTATATTGAAGAATGCTATTTATCGTTCAGTAGTTTGATTTTATCCTACCCTTTTTTGACGTATTCTCATCTATATACCATTTTATCTTATATCAAATTACCCATAGGTTTTGTTTTACTTTTGTTCATCTATGACACATCTTAGAACAAAAATTATTTGTGTATCTTTTTGGAACGAAATGAAGCAGAGTTAAATAGAACATAATACAAAGCATTCTTTTCTTGAATGGCCAATATTTTCTTATCAAAGAAACTGTTGGAACACTAGAGAGTTTACTAGTGAGTTTGTGAAGTTTGAAATGTAAACACAAGTGGAGAAACTAGTGTTAAGTGTGAATTGAAAATCCTATGTCCCACATTGGATAGATCACACACTCTAGTAGTGTTTATATATGTGGGATATCACCTCCAAGGGTGTGCCCTTGGGGTACACACTTTTGTGAACGGAGTGAGCTAATGCCAAAAAATAATAACACGCGCGCGACGCCGCCGACCGACCGGGTTTGGGCCTGGGCCGTAAAAGAATATTTTTTGGTGCTCAGAAAATAAATATTATTTTCTTTTTTGCTCCGAGAATCCTGCAAGCTTAGACCGAGTCCGGCACACGCTTTCCACACGCCTCCACGTTTCCGCCTCGTGGGTTACCGTTACTGGAGCGTGGGCTTGCGCGAGCGGGTCGTGAACCGGGTCGGCGAGGTCAAATCCCCTCTATAAATAGAGAGCTCGGGATCCTCATTCTTCACACCAAAACCGAGAATCGAACGCTCTTCCCCTTCTCATCTCCCGCGATTTGTGTTGACGAATCGTTCTTTTCCTCTTTTGTTTTCTCGAGTGGTTTTTCTAAAACCATATTCTTCTCAGAGGTGTTATTCTCGACCGATTCTGGGCAGTGCAGCCTTTAATCGTACAGAAAAAGAATCTGGGCTGTTTTATCCTGGAGACGCACGGTTGATAGTCTACCTTGCACATTTCAGGTAGTGCCGTGAAACGTCTTAAAGAAAGCGACCTGGTCGTGACTCGCCCAAGTAATCGTTTCAAAACTCTGTCGTAATTTTCAAAAACAACAGAAACTCTCTAATTTTCTCTAATTTTATGCCGCTTAATCATAGACCCCAAGCCTTGGACATAATCACTCCTCTGCCTCTTTCCCAAAGTGGTCACTATCCTTCAAGTTCACTATCAGGTTCAAGTTCATTAAAGGAAAAATTCATCCCCTCCTGAATATCCTTGATTACCCTATCATCCAAAAGTTTATACGAAGAATCCACAACTTCTATAGAAATTGGATAGTCCGAAACCATTGACATATTATTGCCCAACAAAAATTTTAATCTGTTATTCTAACAAAATTTTCAATGTGTAGAAATATAACAAATAGACAACATTTGTCTCATTTCCAAGGTATGTCTAACAAGATTTCAAGCAGCAATCTTGCCATGATGTTTCTTTTCAAACATTGGAGTCACTTTTGAGTCAATTCCACCATGAATATGAATGAGTTACAAGACTAAGAAAAAGACTAGATATGTTTTGAGAACATTTTCAGTGTAATATGATTCTTATGACTTATTATGAATGGTGCATGTTTCACTTGATTTTTTTTTCATTATCTTGACAAATTATTTTCCTTTCCAGTCTAAATCATTACTCACTTTTGAAGAAATGGTTGCTACATAAAAACAATTATGAAAAAGAAGCTGAATATCACTTTCTCCAACAAGTGAAGTAACCTTAACTCCTTATGATGAAAAATTATGGAATTTTTCTCCTTCCCAAAAATCCAAACGCAAGCCAATCATATCAAACGTAGACAGATACACATAATTTTAGAAAACAAAACGAACCTTCAAACTGAAGAGCATGATCGGAAGGTGAACAAGGAACAACACAATACGAAGCCAATTTAAAATATGAATCCAAACATCCCAAAGAATTCACATTCAGAAACAAGTGATTAACAATTTCATATTTCCTACATTCTCTTGTTCATAAATGTGATTCAGAATGTTATTCCACAACAAGTCAAGTTTTCCTTGTGGAAATCCTAATGTTCAAAAGCCTCCATACATATAGAGAAACATTTGAGAACTATATCAAATCATAGGAACTAGGAAATAGTAATTATTTTTTTCTACCGTATTCTTGATTAGATTTTACTTTTGTGTTTTGAGGGTCTAAGAACTTTAACTTCTTAAAGCCAACCATATTATTGTCATTTTAATTAATGACTTGGAACTTTTTTTATTTTGTAGTTCATATATGTTATATCAACTTATATATCATCTTATAAAAAGGATTGTTTACTTGTGATATTCAAAAATTGGGTATGGAGAGTTGTCAGGACCCAATCTCAGGTTATGATTGGTATACAAGGCTGACTCATCATATATTTAGCCGGACAATCCTAATAAACTATAACATATATACCTCTCTGAAATACTGAAATATCTTGGTAATGTCCAGTAAACTTTCAAAACATCTCAAAATGCAAATTAATTATTACGAAGTATAAACCCACTTGAGTTGCTCGGGTGGTATTGACTTGGAACTTGGGAGTGTGCTCCTTTTCAAGGTTTTAGGTTCGATTCTCTCCGGTGTCAATTAAGGTGGGCCAATTTAACTTCTTCAATACACAAGATTCTGATTTTGCAAATCTAAAAAAGTGGAAATGATGGAAGGGTGAAAATTTCACAAGTGTTTATCCAAACGTTTTTTTTAACTAAAATCTCATCCTTCAGAAACTCATCCATGCTTATAAAAATACTTACAACATTTAGGACAACATTTATTCGACGAAAATCCTTAGTATGACCAATTCTTAGTATGACAAAAATCCTTAGTTGTACACATAAAATTATGAAACCACATCTACAACAAAAAACAATAAGGGCTTAAGGGGCCAAATTGAAACAAAGAAATAGGTTAAGGGACCGGCTATTCAATTAAGCCAAAAAAAAATAATAAACTCAAATAAGTCACTGAGTTTTCAACCAAGCATTGGTTCATACAAAATATTTTTTCCAAAAAATTGTTGTCCTGAATGTTGTGAGGTTTGTTTAGCATCGAGTTTGTGTCCAGAAATTTGAGGTGCCTATAAGTATTTCAAGGGGCCTATTGAACAATTTCCCTTGGTGTTACCTCATGGCCGCATATCTCCAAATTTGGCCCATTTACAAGAGATTCATTACATCAAGCTTAGAACTTGCCGCATTGCTAGGCTAGGGTTTCTCTTGAAATCGCACAACTGATTTGCAGCATTCAGTGAGTTGTGTCAATCAAAATTTCAACGTCAACCCATTTTTCAACTTCAATGTAACAACTGCTCTTGTTAACAAGATCACTCAAGGTACGATCTCGTGTTTCTAATGACTGTTTCATTTCTGTTCTTGTTGTCACACAACTGTTAAGGTTTTTTCAACTTCAATGTCACAGCTATGATGGATTCCCCTTCGATTAAGAAGAGACCTCAATCCAATGCCCTTTCTTCGATGGAACAGCTCCTTCCCGACGATCTCATCGTCGAAATCCTAGCATTCCTTGACGTTCAAACCCTCTTGCCACTCAAATGCCTTAGCAAGTCATTAAACTCTCTTATTTCTGATCCAAAGTTCGTTAAAAAACACCTTAAGAATTCCTCTCAATACCCACACCTCATTCTCACAAATAAACTTTACGATTACATTATGAGTAGTGTCAAGACCTTACCCGTGCGTCCTTTGCTCGAGAATAGGTCGTTTAATTTTTCCGGTAACAGGTGCCGCGGTTGTACTAATTCAAATCACATGCAAGTGATTGGTTCCTGTAACGGATTGCTATGCCTTCTTTACGAGAGATGGAATAGGACGTTTAATCTTAGGTACTGGTTTTATATATGGAACCCTGCCACTGGTACAAAATCTACAACATTTGGGACTAGATACGACGGTCACCTCCGTGAACCTCTCTTAAACGTTGCGAGTTTCACTTTTGGTTGTGATATTTTAACTGGAACTTACAAGGTGCTGGAGTTTCGCTCAGAACAAGATAAAGACAGCTACGGTCCATTAAGAACTCAGGTCAGCGTTCTCAATTTGGATGATGATAATCGTTGGAGAAATATTAACAATTTCCCATTGATTCTTGGGAATAGTGTTGTGTATTTGAGTGGCACTGTTTACTCATTGGCTATTCAGAACTATTTTAGTCGTCGTTATGATTACAAGACTATTACTCATGTTGATCAATTCGTGATTGTTTCCCTTGATCTTTCGACCGAAACAAACATTCAGCTTTTGTTGCCTTCCAAGTTTGATGAGGTGCCATGTTTTCAGCCAACTCTTCAAGTTCTTTCGGACCACATTTGCTTTTCGCACGATTTCAAGAAAACTGAATTTGTCATTTGGAAAATGAATGAGTTTGGAGTTCAAGAGTCTTGGACTCAACTATTTAGAATTGGCTACTTTAATCTTGAAATGCATAACCTTCCAATGGAGAATTATTTGAATACCACATTGTTGATGCCATTGTATCTCTCTGACAATGGAGATAGCTTGATATTGTTGTTTCCATTGAATCGCACTAATCTAGGAGATAGTTGGATAATTGATTATTATGGAGATGATGAAGCAATTATCTATGATCATAGAGAAAATAGAGCTCAGAGAAATAGCATTTCGAACAATCTATGTCGGTTCTCTTACGTTGGAAGTTTGGTTTCAACTTCAACTCATTGGAAGTAAGTAATCTTATACTATTTTCAATTGTTTGAATATATGGTAATTTTGCATGTTGTTTTAAAATCTTTGTCATATTATAATTACATGTGCGAATGATTATCTTATGTTCCTTTGTCAATAATTAGGCAATCTATTCGATTGAATGAATTTGTTCCTCTATTTGGTGTGTCGTTATGTAAATGTGATATGTTGATTTTGGCCAATGAATATTGTCACAGAGCGTTTATCTATAATTTAAAAGTTAAAGCAGTAAAGAGAATTGACAATAGAAATTTCATGCAGTGGTTCTCCGAGGGGTGAGGCAAAGGCTTACATAGAAAGTTTGGGGTTGCTTCACTGATGAGAGTAAGTTTCTCTTAGACGTCCACTTATTTGAATTTGTTTTAATTCACTGTTTCGGCATCCTTGTCATTATGTGGATTTTTTTTAAGATGGCTTAGATTGATTGTATTAATAGTTACTTATATATTTGCCAATTATAATGGTTTATTTGACAACTTGCTCGATTGGATGAATTTGTTTTGACTTTTATATTTATTATATTAGATAGAAGATTGAAAGATATATGAAATGGTACTTGATTTGTAAGGACAATGCATTATTCCAAATTGAGGTGCAGGAGAAACATTATTAAATTTAATGATATGTTAGAAGAGAACTAATATTCTTTCTTGTACTCCTAACTTTAACTGGTGCTTATTACCTATGTCATACCATTACATGTTTCAGCCAATGTATCAGTAAAAGGTTGATTGAATAATAAGATGGAAGCAAATTTTCAGTTGCAGAAGAGAAATTTTATGCTTTGAATGTCATACCATTACACTGCTGGTGTTTATTGCTACTTCTGTCATACCATTAATGTAATCAAATGCTTTCACTTCATCATTTTATTTTCAATTTGTTCTCTCTTAGCATATTTCAGCAAATTTATATAGATTTGTTTGCTTCAAGATTATAATACATTGAATAACCAAAGTGATTCTCTCGTTATGTTTAGAATTGAATTCATGTCATCGTGGTTTTAGCTAACATATTTATTTGCTTACATATGAATATTGGTTCACAGATGAACATTATGAATTCATTTTAGTTTTTGAGTGTGTCTACATTTATTTTGATGTTTCGCTTTTTTAGTTCTGGTCTAATGGGTATTATTTGAATATTAGATCTGTGACCCCAAGTCCAAGCACATGGGGAACTATTGCTGTTACATGGAAATTTGATGGGAAATTATAGGGAGAAAGGAAGAGAAAAGGTATTTGATATTACAGGACGCGGTTAAACTATGCAACCTTGGTTCGGAGATAATGGATAAGACATAGTTCGTAGGAAATAGTATTTGATATCACAGGACGCGGATAAACTAAGCAACCTTGCTATTTTCATAGATGTTATTTTGTGGGGACCTGTGCATCTGATCTTTGTGCAGCAAGAGGCCACTGTTTTGTATTTTTTTAATGACTTGGATCTTGATTTATTTATTTTCTTGAATTAGGCTTGGATCTTATTACATTGATGGTTATATATGATATATCAACCTATATATCAGTTTATGCAAATATTTTATGTTTTCTTTAGAGGCTCTCCCATAAGGTTTCATTTCCTCTAAATCTAATTATTACTATTTCGATTTTGTTCAACTGAGTTTGGGTACATGAATTACATGTGTGATTGTTTTAAACGGAGAAGAGATTCATGTTTTGTTTGAAGAGTGCTACTGAAGAGATTCGTGTTTTGTTTTAATCAACCAATTTGGTATTGCGGGTTTGTTAGACTCTCGCCTGAGTACGTTATCAGTTGATATGTTGTCTACTGTTTGGCCATTCAATTTTGTTGTTCCAAACAGTTTCCTTTGCTGCTATGCATGGACCGATTTTTCTGGTGTACTTATTTTGCTGCAATTTTGTTGCATTTGAAGGCTTAAGTTGAGCAAATGTAACACATTTTATTTACCGACAATTCTCAAGAAAAAAATAATAATATTTGACAGTATTTCGAGCACAAACAAATTCCAAAATGCGAAAATTCTCAAGTACCAACAAATTATTGTTTCTTCTACAAAGATTATTACGACATAGAAAATTATTAAACATCATGTTTTTAACGACAAATGTTAGTAATTAGTTGTTAGATTAGTTTTTCTCCTTCGTTCGGGTTGAACATAGGATTTCCAACTCTTTATCCTTTATGTCAGACTAGTTATCCTTATTTCGTTGAAATTTCAACCATGATTCATTAGTATTTGCCAGTCGATACAACATTCTTGGAAGGTTCTTCAAATAAAGACGGCAACATGAAGGTTTCAACACTAATAATCACTAAGGTGCAATTATTTGAATTGATTAAAAAAGATGAAAATTTGGGTTGAAATAAGTCTTATTTCATTGACATTTTATAAACAATTAGTCATATAAATGTATCTTTCATTCTATTCAACTCTCCATTTAATATCCAAACATGGTCTCACAAGTTAACCATGATCAACATGCATAAATGTTTTGGTGCTAAAAGTCTCAAACCAAATGAAATATCTTACCTTCTCCCACAGCCAAATTGAAGTAATTAAAGGTCAACAATATTGGGGCAATTTTGGTAACAAGATGGTGAACAAAGTTTGGCTGTGAATTGTGGCTCAAGCAATGCATTAGAAGGAATTCCAGCGAAATTCTTCTCAACTCCACAAGATTTCACACATTGATCCGTCTCTATGTATCCCGCCATTCGCTCCAACACAACTTATGATGTCCTGCATTAGTATTCTAAGGCACCATCGGAGGCCTTCTCTATCTCCAACAAACACCATTTTCTCGAAGAAACTATTGGGAAAGAACATAGATCCTTTTGCAACTCCTCACACATGACTTCAGCTGTCAGTTGAAAAATTTAAACACATATCATATTGACACCTTTAATTTGATTCATCCAAAAAATATAATTTAACTCTGCCTTCTCTTCTCACAAACCGCAATCTTCGACTCTTTGACTTTCATCTTCGTCCTTAACCCGCTAACGACTATATGCATTGTTTTCTCCAAAATCTTCTCCTAATTTTTTATTTTCGCATTTAATATTCAAATTTTACCGTTGTCATTTGTTTATTGAAAAGAAGAAGAAGAATATAATGAGACTGATACTTCTTCTATGCAATAGCACAACCGCTCTTCCACATCAGATTTTTCCAGGTAAAGACCGTTTGTTTGGGCACGTTAGATAATCGTAACCAGACTTATTTTTTAGGCTTAATAGGTCATTTGGTCACTTAATTAATTTTAGGTTTTTACTTTGGTCACATAAGTAATAAAACTCATCTTTTGGTCCCTCAAGTTTGCCTCCTCCGTCAAATAAATGTTGGGTTGTTAAGTTTAACTCCAAATTTGTATGATCGATGTCATACCCCAAATTTTGACCAATTTATTTTTATTTATTATTTTTTATTTGTACGTTGATCGTTTTCAGTCGTTCGTTCGCGCTCTAATTCCTGTAATATCTATTTGTCTTAGTCGTATTGTGATCGCATTTTTTTTTTACGTCGGTTATATTTTAATGTCGCTCGCGTCTTAATTTCTTAATTTTTACTCGCGTTTTATACGTATTTTAGTTATCGTAAAGTTTACGTTTTTAAAGCTCATTTTGTTCACATCGTTGATTTACTATTTTATTTAGCGTTAAAAAAAGTCGCGTATTTCGGTCGTCTCAGACGAAATTTCGGCAGAGAGGCATTTTAAAATACCTCATTTTTTTGGTTCCGACGGGACATTTTTTTTCTTTTATTAATTAATTAATTTTCGTTTTCCATTTATGTATTTATTTAATTATTTCTTTTTTTATTTTATTTAGTTGTTATTTAGTTATTTATCTGTTTTTTTATTTTTAAGTCATTCAGTCCACTTGTCAGTTTGTCATTGGTCCTGGTCCAACTTTTCCTCCAAGTCTCAGCAAGGGTATTTTCGTCCATTCCGTGTATCAGATACTTAAGGTTTGTCAGAATCAATCAGAGGCAGGCACACATTTCCACAAAAACACTATCCCATTCATGGCAGCCTCAGAAAACGGATCAAAGACCCCTTTTCTCATGAACACATCAAGAACATTCAAAACTTTTTTTACAATTTCCAGTAACCTTTTTCAAAAAAACAACAACAACACAAACTCGAACCGTACAACAACAACAAACTGTTCATGAGCAGATTCAGAGTAAAGGAAAACGAGAAACTAGCAAGAATCGTGAATAGCCTTCAAAGATGATGAATCTAAGGCCGAAATCGAACAAAAACGAATAAGCAAAGCCGAAACAAAAAAGAACGGAACACAAGGCACAAGGCTGAACCGAACGGAAACAGAAGGCACGGCCGAGGAAGAAGAAAGGGTAGATCCGAAACAGAGGTAATAATTTTTTGCTATTAATTTTAGAACTTAAATGTTTAGATCTACGCTTATTTGGTAATTTTCTTCGAAAACCAAGGTTGGATTCGTGTTTAGAGTAGAAGAGGGTATCTAAAAACGTAAAAAAAATGATTTGGCAAAGTTTTGCGACTCCGGCACGGTGGTGCACCACCGGCCACCGTGCCGAAAAACTTGAACCTCGCTGGAGAAGAAGCAAGTGGGCGGCGCTGGTTTTTTGAGTGAAGAGAGAAGGGAGAGCAAATTTTATTTTTTTTTGAAATCTAGAGAGAGAATGAGTTTGGAAAATGAAGAAAAAAGACATGAAAGAAGCTTTTATACTCCCTCTTCAAACCGGTTCGGTTCAAACCGAACCGGTTCCAGCCCGCCCCGTTTCTTTAACCCGGTACTATTTGTTCCTTTGGCCCAGTATGTTGTTTCTGTTGCTGTTTGTACCCCCACCTTGCTGCCTGCACCCCCCTTCCTGCATGTTTTTGTAGTAATTTTGTTATAATTTCATGCATTTATTTTATTTTAATTAATTAATTCACATAATATTTGAACTGTATTTCATGCATTTTTTAATTAATGTCATAATCTTCACATCATGCATATGTTTGTTTAGTTCATACAATTTTTGTTTATCTAGGTACTAAAAAAAAATTTAATGAATATTTGTTTATTTTGATCTTGTTTATCTTGTGTTTAAGTTTATTTCATATGTTTGCATTCTTTTGTTTTGTTATTTTATGGTGTTTAAATTGCATTTTTAGTGTGCATAATAAGTTTCATTATAAATATTGCATGCATATTTAAATTTTTCTCCATTTATTTCATTTTTGGTTTAGTTTGTAATTAGGGAAATGATGTAATTTATTTTTGCGCTTTTTTTTTCTTTTGAGACCATAGAATGTATTTAGGGTATGTAATATGTAACCGACACATGCACTGACACGCGCACCGACACTCCACTTTATTTATCGCTTTACGCTTATTTATTTTTCCGCCGTTACGCTAGTTCACAGTTAGTTTAGAAAAATATTTTATCTCAAAAAATCAAAAAAATCAAATTCAAATTTCTTTAAAGTAAACCTTGGTTTGTAATCCAAGTGTTTTTTTATTTTTATTTTCCTTAATCAAATGTTAATCAATTTAATATCCACATTAGACATGGATTTCTTGCAATTAAAATTAATCAACTTCATTGTATTTTCTTCTCATGCCTTGAGGCCTCTCATCTCTTCTTAAAATCTCTTTTTTTTTCAAAAATGTTAAAATCAATTCAACCCATCAAAAAGTTCTTCAGCCGAACTACTTGATTTTGATCCCGATTTATTTGGGTAAGTAGGCAAAGGGCTTTGGCCCTTCCAAATCAATAAAAATAACCAAAAACATGCTTCATCTTTCTCCTTTCTTTCACTTAAACTCTTAAAAAAATTTTAAATAAGTAAAATTAATTTAACGCAGGATTAAGAATAGGTAGAAGGTTCCTATGGGATACCATAGTCGGTTTGGGTTCCTAACACCTTCCCCAATCGAAACCAACCCCCGGATCCAAGGTCTTATAAGGGTTATTACTCACTTTTTCCCTTCTCGCGAATAAAAGTTGAGAGTTCAATGATTAAAGGTTCAAATCCGATCAATGATTTTGATACCCGAAAATCACGAGCACAATCGACAACATTAAGAGTGATCCATCATAGACCTTATTAAATTTTTTTAATTTAACCGTTTGATCGGATTTTTAAAAAGATGACCACTAGATTATGTGTGTCTATTGTAACTTATGGTGTACCACCAACACCTAATTTTTCTTTCTTTCTTCATCTTCTACCTTACTATAATCTTCATCATCTTCAACTCACATTCATCAATTTTTATCCAGAAAAAATAGAAACAATTCAACCAAAATTATGGATGATCAATTAAGCCTAATATATAACACAACATAGTAATATAATTTTTCTAATAATCTCCTCCCCACATTTTCATGCTTCATGTAACCTTCTTCCTTGCCTTTCAACTTCTCTCTCATTCCCTAGTATCATTTTCTTCTTCTTATTTCTTTCCAAGATACAACAACATCAATGTTCTCAGATCTAGAACCCGAAAATTTAATGATTCAAAAACCAGAAAAAATTAAATGAATTCAACACCCAGAAAAGGAAAATGAAAGAAGAAGAAAAGGAAACACATGAATGAAGAAAAGGAAAGAAAAAGAAGAAAAGGAAACCCAGATAAACTTTTCTTCACTGTTGTAAGTGATGATGATGAACAACAATGGCTTCACCATCAGAACCTGAAATCTCCAACTTGCAAAGACACAAAATTTGCATTCAAAATCAAAATCTCATTTTGTATGACCCACTTTCACCTTTCACCACTTTTTCTAATAAAATTGTATGTTTCTTTTACCCTTTATCCATTTACCTCATAAAAACGTTTCCAATTCTCAAACCCAGAATCCAAAGGTGATCTAGAATTCGAGAGAAGAGGGATTAGGGAGTATCTAGTATTTGAGAGAAAAGGGATTAGGAATTTGTTGTTGTTGGGATTCAAATTTGGAATTGACCGTCAATAATTTCCTAATTGGCTAAAGAGACCTTCATAAAGGCTTTAAGACCTTTCCTAAAGGCCTCGCCGCCCTACAAAAGGTTCCTAGGCCCATAAGGCGTCTAAACTGCCTTAGCCGCATCTGGAAGCGCCTACAACCCGCCGAATATACTAAAATACCCCTGTGGCTTGGAGACCAAGCCACCAAAACCCAAACCCACAACAGGCTATAAATACCACCCATGAGAGCACTCTCAAGGTATCCAATAATCAGTCTAAACCCTAATAGACAGAGAAAACCCTAGTATTCACTACTCGTACTTTTTGCAAGTACAGTTGGCGCCGTCTGTGGGAAGAGGTAAAACTAACCTTGACCACGTTCCTGAATCGCACATCGTGATTTAGAAAACATAACCCTAAAACCCTCCCGCCGATCCTAAAAAGAATTGTAGTCGACGAAGACCAAACCAACATCGTTGCTCACCTGACCTCAAGATCTCTTAAGCATGCCAATCATCATGGACAACACGTTACCGAAGGAGAGAAACAAATTGTTTAGAAAAAGAATCAATTTACATGGTCATGGAACAATGACGCGGAAAGAAGGCGAGAAAGATGTGGACTTGTCACACATTAAGCCTAGAGGCGTTTTGTAAAGCTTTCAAAGCAGGCAATCACCAGAAGAGAGCAAGGTTTTATCTTTACAAAATTATATCTATATCGGTACCATCATCTCCTTTATTTAGTCTTATATCTATATTTATATCGATACCATCATCTCTGTTGGAAAATGACTCAAAAATGCATCCTGGCACTGTTCAATTCGGGGACCGAATGGAGTAGTCCGGGGCCTGAATTGTGCCTGTTTTTGGAGGCATAAGCTGCGACATTTTTCGGCGCCCGAATTGTCGCAGGAGCAGAAAACTAAAACAGCTTTTTCATGGGCATGGTTTATTCCAATTTTTGAGGGATGTTTTCCACTATAAATATAAGCCTTGTATCAGATGATTAAGGGTGTAGAAAAAACAGGGTTTAGAAGCCAACATATAAACTAGGGTTTTATAGAGAAATTCTCTTGGCAACAAACACTAGGGTTGGGATTGTTTTGATTCACCTTGAACAAAACACTATTAGGATTGAGTCTCTTGGTCACGGGAAGAGATTGGGACTTGGGTAGAATTAGGTTTGGAGACTGATTCTTGTAACTCAATATCTCTTTGTAAAGAAACTCATATCATTATAGTGGAACGGAGAGCTGCTCTCCCCCCCGGAGTAGGTCATTATTAGACTGAACTGGGTAAACAATTTCTTGTGTTCTCCTTCTTCCTTTTATCTCTTGCTGTTTATTTTTGATTGAATTGTTTTGTCACCCGCTTAATTGATTACTTGGTATTAATTTTCTCCACGTATCAAAATTATTATTGGTGTGGTTTTCACAACGAATTCACAACAATTGGCGCCCACCGTGGGGCAAAGGTCAAATCAATAACCAGGTATCATGGGTTCGAAGTGGGATATTGAAAAGTTTACCGATAGTAATGACTTTGGGTTGTGGAAGGTAAAAATGAGGGCAATTCTAATTCAACAAAAGTGTGTTGAAGCATTGAAGGGAGAAGCACAGATGCCTGCGCATCTAACACCTGCTGAGAAGATTGAGATGAATGATAAAGCGGTCAGTGCTATCATTCTGTGTCTTGGGGATAAGGTGTTGAGAGAGGTAGCAAGGGAGACTACTGCTGTGTCTATGTGGAATAAACTTGATTCATTGTACATGACCAAGTCTTTGGCACATAGACAATGTCTGAAACGACAACTCTACTTTTACCGAATGGTGGAGTCAAAACATATAATGGAGCAACTGACGGAGTTCAATAAGATTATTGATGATTTGGCGAACATAGATGTAAATCTGGAAGATGAGGATAAAGCCTTACACCTACTGTGTGCTTTACCTAGGTCCTTTGAAAATTTCAAGGATACAATGCTTTATGGCAAAGAAGGCACTATCACTTTGGAGGAAGTTCAAGCAGCTTTGAGAACCAAAGAGTTAACCAAGTTCAAAGAGTTGAAGGTTGATGATAGTGGAGAAGGCTTGAATGTCTCAAGGGGGAGAAGTCAAAACAGAGGAAATGGGAAAGGCAAGAATTCCAGGTCAAAGTCTAGGTCGAAGGGTGGTGGTAATAAAACACAGTACAAATGTTTTATTTGTCATAATCCAGGTCACTTCAAGAAGGATTGTCCGGAGAGAAAGGCCAATGGAAGTGGTAATCCATCCGTTCAGATTGCAAGTGAAGAGGAAGGTTATGAGAGTGCTGGAGCACTAACTGTGACAAGTTGGGAACCTGAAAAGGGCTGGGTCTTGGACTCTGGGTGCTCTTATCACATCTGTCCGAGAAAGGAGTATTTTGAAACATTAGAGCTAAAAGAAGGTGGAGTTATTTGTCTTGGTAATAATAAGGCTTGCAAAATTCAAGGTATGGGTACTATCCGTCTCAAAATGTTTGATGACCGTGATTTCCTTTTGAAGGATGTGAGTTATATTCCAGAACTTAAGAGAAATTTAATATCTATAAGCATGTTTGGTGGTCTAGGATATTGCACTAGAATTGAACGTGGAATGATGAGAATTTCTCATGGTGCATTAGTTATAGCTAAAGGGTCTAAAATACATGGTTTATATATTTTAGAAGGTTCCACTGTTATAGCTCATGCATCGGTTGCTAGTGTAGACACTCTGGACATAACTAAACTGTGGCATTTGAGGTTAGGTCATGTCAGTGAGAGAGGTTTGGTTGAGCTAGCTAAACAAGGTTTGCTAGGGAATGAAAAATTGAACAATCTAGATTTCTGTGATAATTGCACGTTAGGCAAACAACACAAGGTGAAGTTTGGAGTGGGTGTGCATAAATCTAGTAGGCCTTTTGAGTATGTTCATCCGGATCTTTGGGGTCCAGCATCAGTTAAAACTCATGGGGGAGGTTCATATTTCATGTCTATTATTGATGATTATTCTAGAAGGGTATGGGTTTACATTCTGAAGAATAAAAGTGACGCTTTTGAAAAATTTAAAGAATAGCATACACTTGTAGAAAATCAGATTGGAACTAAACTGAAAGTGTTAAGAACTAACAATGGTCTGGAGTTTGTTTCAGAGCAGTTTAATGAGTTTTGCAGGAAAAGAAGTATAAAGAGGCATAGGACCGTGGCATACACACCTCAACAGAATGGTCTTGCTGAAAGAATGAACAGGACCTTGTTGGAGCGTGTGAGGTGTATGTTGTTGGGAGCTGGATTGTCCAAGAGTTTATGGGGAGAGGCTGTTAGTACTGCAGCATATTTGATCAACAGATGTCCATCAACAGGGATAGATCTCAAGACACATATGGAGGTTTGGAGTGGGAGACCGGCAGACTACTCTAATTTGAAAGTTTTCGGAGCTTTAGCATTTGCTCATGTCAGACAGGACAAACTTGATGCTAGAGCTGTGAGGTGTATTTTCATTGGTTATCCTGAAGGTGTGAAAGGTTACAAACTGTGGAAGATGGAACCTGGAGGATCAAAAATTATTATAAGCAGGGATGTTACTTTTGATGAGACCCGTGTGGGGATGAATTGCAAAGACCTGGAAGAAAGCTCAGAAACAGGGGTACAGAAAATTCAGTTTGAGGTGGAGCCTACCACTAATGACAGGGAAGGGGAAGATCAGACTCCAGTACCTGATGAGAGTGAAGGCCAAGAAATAATTGATCCTGACTATCAGCTAGCAAGAGATAGGGAAAGGAGACAAATTAATCCACCTGTTAGATACGGTTATGCTGACCTCATATGTTATGCTTTGAATGCAACTGAAGAAGTGCAAGACTCGGAATCAAAGAACTTCAGGGAAACATTAGAAAGCAACAAAAGCAAGGAATGGTTGAAGGAAATGAATGAGGAAATGCTTTCATTGGAAAAGAACCAGACTTGGAAACTTGTTTCATTACCTAAGAATCAAAGGGTAGTGGGAAACAAGTGGGTGTTTAAGAAGAAAGAAGGGATACCAGGGGTCGAAGCATCAAGGTATAAGGCAAGACTTGTAGCAAAGGGTTTTACTCAGGTGGAAGGGATTGATTACAATGAAATCTTTTCACCGGTGGTGAAACATTGTTCTATAAGGGTACTTATGACAATTGTTAACATGTATGATCTTGAGTTAGAACAGATGGATGTGAAGACCGCATTTCGACATGGACAGTTAGAAGAAACTATATATATGCAACAACTAGAAGGTTTCGTAGAAGATAATACAAAAGTGTGTTTGTTGAAGAAATCTTTGTATGGGTTGAAGCAAAGTCCAAGGCAGTGGTATCGTCGGTTTGATGAGTTCCTAGTGAAGGCTGGTTTTGTGAGAAGCAACTATGACAGTTGTGTTTACATAATGAGAAGGAATGAGAAAGTCATTCTCTACCTTCTCCTTTATGTAGATGATATTCTTATGGCAAGTTCTGACAGGCGAGAGATTCAGAAGCTCAAGAAATGATTGAATGATGAATTTGAGATGAAGGATCTTGGTAATGCAAAGAGAATACTTGGTATGGATATCATGAGAGACCGAAACAAAGGTGAGTTGTTCTTATCTCAGCATGGGTACTTGAGGAAAGTGGTGGAGTGATTCAAGATGAAAGATTCTAAGGTCGTTGGCCCTCCTCTTGGACATCACACAAAGTTGTCAATAAAACAGTGTCCTCAATCCGATGAAGAGAAAAGCAAGATGGAGGGTACTCCCTATGCAAGTGGGGTTGGAAGCATCATGTATGGTATGGTTTGTAGTAGACCGAACTTATCCTATGCAATAAGTGTGATAAGTCGGTTTATGGCAAATCCGGGTCAAGTGCACTGGCAAGCTTTGAAGTGGGTTCTGAGATACTTGAATGGAACTTTGAAAGGTGGTCTGAAGTATACAAGGTCACAATCAGGAAGGGATTCTTTGGAGGGATATGTGGATGCGGACTATGCAGGTAATGTAGACACTAGAAAATCTTTGTCAGGATTTGTGTTTACATTGTTCGGTACAGCAGTAACTTGGAAGGCAAATCAACAATCACTTGTAGCTCTTTCAACAACTCAAGCAGAGTACATTGCCCTTGTTGAAGGGGTCAAGGAAGCCATATGGTTGAAAGGTATGATTGGAGAAATGGGGATTGGTCAAGGGTGTGTGAAGATACATTGTGATAGCCAAAGTGCCATCCATTTGGCAAATCATCAGGTATATCACGAAAGAACAAAGCACATTGACATTCGTTTGCGCTTTGTTAGAGACATGATTGAGACTAAGGAGATCATGGTGGAGAAAGTGCATCGGAAGAAAATCCAGCAGACATGTTCACCAAATCATTACCGAGATCAAAGTTCAAGCATTGCTTGGACTTGATTAACTTCATTGAAGCATAGATGAAGGTTGGAGAGAGCAGCATGGTGGTTGATGGTTAAATTGGCATCATCATTATTTTAGAATCAAGGTGGAGAATTGTTGGAAAATGACTCAAAAATGCATCCTGGCACTGTTCAATTCGGGGCCCGAATTGTGCCTGTTTTTGGAGGCATAAGCTGTGACATTTTTCGGCTCCCGAGGGATGCAATTTGGCGCCCGAATTGTCGCAGGAGCAGAAAACTAAAACATCTTTTTCATGGGCCTGGTTTGTTCCAATTTTTTAGGGATGTTTTCCACTATAAATATAAGCCTTGTATCAGATAATTAAGGGTGTAGAAAAAACAGGGTTCAGAAGCCAACATATAAACTAGGGTTTTATAGAGAAATTCTCTTGGCAACAAACACTAGGGATGGGATTGTTTTGATTCACCTTGAACAAAACACTATTAGGATTGAGTCTCTTGGTCACGGGAAGAGATTGGGACTTGAGTAGAATTAGGTTTGAAGACTGATTTTTGTAACTCAATATCTCTTTGTAAAGAAACTCATATCATTATAGTGGAACGGAGAGCTGCTCTCTCCCCCATAGTAGGTCATTATTAGACTGAACTGGGTAAACGATTTCTTGTGTTCTCCTTCTTCCTTTTATCTCTTGCTGTTTTATTTTTGTTTGAATTATTTTGTCACCCGCTTAATTGATTACTTGGTATTAATTTGCTCAACGCATCAAAATTATTGTTGGTGTGGTTTTCACAACGAATTCACAACAATCTCCTTTATTTAGTCTTATATACATGTTTGATTAAACATGCCGCACATATATGTTCATCAAAAGAGATAAAATTTTAATAATTAGCATAATTTCAACGTTTTACATCACGAAAACTATATATATCATGAAGCCAATTCCAAATACATCATGTTGAATCCATGTGCTACCTCATATATGTCTACAGTATTTGCTTTCATTCACTAACATGTAAAAATCATAATCAAGAATTATTATATTATTTTCAACCATTTTTTATTATTTGTAGACAACATGGTGCAATTACCTTCTAGTTCTGGCAATAAGAGAGAAATTGACTTTTGTTGAGATATTTTACATATATCCATGAGTTTCTTTAAACTTTAATTCACAGGTTTTTCAAATTTTTGTTCCAACACAATTCTTTTAATCTGAGTTATGATTTGAGTAAGTTACACGGAAAATTGATTGGTTATATTTACTTTATGATTTATACGTATCTCCATATATTTTGAGGCAATATATTTCCAAAGAAAATTTCTTGCCCAATATATTTTGAGGAAATATATTTACACTTTTTCATTTGAAGAGAATTTATTGTTCAATATATTTTGAGAAAATATATTTACACTTTTAGATTTGAAGAAAATTCTATGTTCCATATATTTGACGAGAATGTATTTCCACTTGAAATATATTTTACAACCTTAATTTCGAAGGCTATAATCGGTTTTGTTTATTTTGCAATTATTCGTTGGTGCATATACATCATATGTGGACAATAAGTCTTATAGACAAATTAGCTTTAACTTAATTTATTCACTTGCTTTTAATTCTCACTATGCGATTTAGTTACAAATAGAAAAAGATAATGAGCAAAACACAAGACATAGGACCAAGTTATTAAAAGAAATACTACTCTAGGTACCCCGTGGCAAAAGTAAAGTGTAGTATTGTTAAAAGGTGACATATGAGGGATTCTGGCGAGGAAAATCTTGGTATTTAAGAGGTCCAAGTGACCCACCTCTCTTTTCTGGGAACCCCTTTTCATGTATCATTTACTTTGCAAGCTGAACTCACTGCTTAGTAAAAACAGAAGTAAAAAGTTTAGTTAACACCAGACCCATGTAGAAGAATAAAATTGGGCAGAAGACTTAGTCCTAACTTCATAGGAGGAAATAAAGACAAAGAGAATAATGGAGTAAGCGAGTTAGTTCAGATTTAATATGAGCATGATAAGGTAATGGGCGAGATAGTCATGAGTTAGTAGAAGAACAAAAAAAGGTGAATATTAAATATGCTTGAGCATGATTAAGCCCCTTTTTATCTTGGAAGTAAAGTTATTTTTCAGATAAACCAAGTTTGGAAGGCAAACACGCCCGCCAAGGGCGAGATTAAACAGAAGGAAGAACTCACCAAACAACACGTCAAAATGAAATATAGAAGCAACGGTCCCGCCATTAAGAGTTTGAAGATGAAACACGAAGTTATTCTAAACCTTTCTCAACCTTTGAGATTTGTTTTGCAGGTTTTTAAAGAGGCACCTTAATGTCTGCAAATACTTTGCCATTTCTGTTTGTTATTTTGTTCAGGTGCTACTACTACAATATCCACAGGAATCTACAAATTGACTAGAAGCCGTAAGACCCAACTGGGCAGTGAGAACTCAACCCCAAGAGGGCTCTGAGATAGAAGCCGTAAGACCCAAATGGGCAGTGAGAACTCAACCCCAAGAGGGCTCTAAGATAGAAGACGTAAGACCCAACTGGGCAGTGAGAACTCAACCCCAAGAGGGCTTTGAGAACTTTGCAAGACTTCCCACGACAGAAGGATCAAGAAGGTTGAAATCGCTAAACATGTACAATTTCTCTAAAGGGAATCATCTCGATTCAGCAAGTAACGAAAACTTCCCAAAGTAAGCGACTGCATAACTTAAGAAGCCAACACATAAGAAAACGCCAAAATCAATTCTCCCTTAGAGGCCTCGTGCCTAAGGGATAAAGAGAAATGAGAAAGAAAATACCTTTTAAAGTTCCAGTGATAAATGTCACCAAAACTCAACTGTTGGCTCTAATCAGACCTCACCCAAACCATAGACAAGTAAGCTCGCCAAAATATACATAAAAGATAGGTGTCACCATTACCTCAGAATCTAATGCAATCTTATAACAAACCAATTTGCTTTGTCCCAAGACTCATGCTTGGGGGACTATGGACTATCGACTTAATAATTAATTACTTCGCCTTGTCCCAAGACTCCTGCAAGAATCTGGAAGGACGACCTGAGCCGACAAAAGTTGCCGGATAAAATTGAGCCGCCTAAGGCGGCATATCATGAAGACCCTTTGCCAACAAAGTTGCCAAACAAAGTCGCCGGGAACAATTTGAGCCACCTAAAAATCCTCTCACGCAGAGGTCGTCTAAATAACAATGGGCGGAATGTAAAAATCTCCAAGCCTCATTGAAATCCATGAGTAAAATCTCCAAATGATAAACAAAATCCCCTCAAGAGAAGAATGTTTGGACGCCATAAGCCTTATCAAATCACTTAAATAGGAAAAGTTCTACGTCAGACGATGGAGTCAAAATTCAAACAACAGAAGACAAAGTGTTAAAAAGAATAAAGTTTCGACATCATCATCACTTCGCCTTGTCCCAAGACTCGTGCTTGAGGGGCTGTGATCCATCAGACCAACTTCAAGAAAACTTTAGACACATTTTAAGAGGGATCATAAGAATCGTGTACAACAACATGTACAAATGCCCTGCAAAAGACTTTTTAAATCTTGGGCATGCCTTTCTGAAAGGCACCGCCCTGTAATGAATGTCTGGAAGCACAATAATAGTAGATAGAAACAATCAAACCTATATATTCATCACTTCGTCTATTGGAAATTACATCAAAAAGACGCCATGATTCGAACACGTCACAACTATTGAAAGGTTGCAGAACCTGCACTATTCAATCTACTCAACAAAGATAACATCCTCACCAGTCATAAAACCATCTATCCCGCCCTGCAAGCAGGCGAGACATCGGGAGTTTTACAACGGAACCGTCTCGCCTTATCCTAAGACTCGCGCTTGAGGGACTAGAAGGACCGATGTGATTGTATGAAACAACTCCCCCTACAAAATGAAACCAATACAGGAGGGATCCACAACGTAAGGTTAATATGTACCCTCTCAGAAGCTATCAAACAAATAAAAGACATCCTAGGGGAATTTCGGTATCGCTCAAATCACTTCGCCTTGTCCAAGACTCGTGCTTGTTGGGTTATGGACCGTCAATAATTTCCTAATCAGCTAATGGGACCTTCAGAAAGGCCCCAGGACCTTTCGTGTAGACTCCCACGCTTACCAAAGATATTAATCACTTCGCCTTGTCCCAAGACTCGTGCTTGTTGGGCTATGGACCGTCAATAATTTCCTAATTGGCTAAAGAGACCTTCATAAAGGCTTTAAGACCTTTCCTAAAGGCCTCGCCGCCCTACAGAAGGTTCCTAGGCCCATAAGGCGTCTAAACTGCCTTAGCCACCTCTGGAAGCGCCTACAACCCGCCGAATATACTAAAACACCCATGTGGCTTGGAGACCAAGCTACCAAAACCCAAGCCCACAGCAGGCTATAAATACCACCCTTGAGAGCACTCTCAAGGTATCCAATAATCAGTTTAAACCCTAATAGACAGAGAAAACCTTAGTATTCACTACTCGTACTTTTTGCAAGTACAAGAGAAGAGGAGAATTGAGAAGGAATATGATTATAATGGAATTTTTATGGAATTTCTGGGCTTGATGAATGGTGATGAAAGAACCCTAATTTTCTGGGTTTCTCGAAAAAAACTTCCCTTTTATACTTGCCACGTGGGCAAAAACTAACGAAAGTTTAATGTTTTTTCAGAAGGGATTTATTTGACCGACGGAGATACAGTTAAGGGATCAAAACATTAGTTTTATTACTTAAGGGACCAAAATGAAAATTTAAAATTAATTAAGGAACCAAATGACCTATTAAACCTATTTTTTTATTTCTTTTGAAGGAAGTACTAGACTTACTTTTTATTTCCATCTCTAATCTTTTTGTTTTGTTGAAAACTCTTGCAACTATATGTCATATAATTTGGGAACATTATACCATGTACCCCTACAACTAATCCTTCACCCCCTACAAACCATAAAAAATATCAATTTAACCCTTTTTCTTATTTGACTTCACACCCACAAAAATATATTAAAAACTTCAGATAAGTTTTCCACGCTTTTTCTACTACGCTAACGTATTTAAATACTTTTGATGTTTCTTCATATAAATTAATATAGTATGTCATACACGTATAATTTATTCAACACCATGAGGAAGAGTAATATTTAAAAGTTATGACATACGTTAGCTTTTATTTTTTAACTCATTTAATCCCTTAACCATGTGTAACCAAAAAAAAAATCTCCCTTTACCATAACCAAGTTACCTACCCATAAACCGGAATGGCATAGGAAAATTTTCCAGAAACTGCAGATACCATGAATTCCTTATTCACTTCTTCGGTGCTTGCACGTGTGAAATAACTAGAATTTAAGACAAACATCATCACAATGTTTATTGATCTCCATGATTTCCCGTCAAAATTTCATGAATTTCCATCGATACAAGGTATAAGGTACAAGGTATAATTTCCATAATCTGGGCGAGGTTCAAAATTAGCCCATATAAAAAATGATACAAATTTAACCATTTAAATTTTGGATTATTCATACTTTAACTCTTTCTTAAATCAATCAGTATGGCCTCATTTAATGATGTGGCACGCTACATGTTTAAAATGTTATTTTATTTAAAAATTAACTTATTAATTAAAACAATTAAAAATTCGAAAAGTTTTGAACAATATCATCAAAAACCTGCTTCTTCATCTTCATCATGTTCTTCCCCCTTTTTCACCATTTCTTCCTTCTTCTTCCATCATCCTCTACCAACGTCAAGAAGAAAAGATTTATTTACCATCTCGTCCTTCTAAGTTTTTCTTCTTCCACTTCCTCCTTTCCGCCGCACACACCAACACCATCACATATCTTCAACATATTCATAGACAACAAATCAACCCTAATTCCACCACCCCAATCCCTGGTCCAACTCCATAACTACTCGCTCTAAATCCATAAACCTTCCTCACCACCACTTACACCAAGAATTGAAAGTGTTGTTTTGAATAAAGTTGGTGACTCGGATTAATTAGTGTTGATCTCAAGATTGGTGACACTATTAATGTTTGGATCAAATTGGATAATAAAATACATATATTTTGATTGGTGGGAAGGGATGAGGGTGTTTAAGAAAGAGGATTTGGAGAGAAGAATTAGAAAAATATGAGAGAAAGCCTATTACAGTAATGTCTTTAATGTTTGAGTTTCTTATTCTGGACATAAACGAAAAGATCAAATTTTATATATGAATCATTATATTGGCCACTACTTGAATGATTTCATGTATCTACTCTAAGATTTTTCGGAAAGTTATGGTGTCGTCAGCGATGGTGATTGGGTCAGCGAAGGAGAAGTGGATGAGATGGAGATAGTGGTAGAGATGATGGAGTGTGATGTCAAGGGGATGTGCAAACAACTTTTGGAAATTGGATGAAATTGAATAAGATTAGGGATTATGAGGGTCTTATTTTGTTGTTATTGTTGTGATGAATTGGTGTAGAGATGTGTTCTTGTTGGTGATGAATTGATCGAAATTGGTAGAGAGAAGTGATGGACTAAATTTCACAAGTGCACCAAATCGTTCAAAATCAAAGAAGACCATATGATTCACATTTATAAATGAGAAACCCTGAAATTGAGAGGATGAATTAGCAATCTATACATTATGCACTAACAAACATATGAAATTATAATTGTAATATTCAATTAACGAACCTGGAAGAGGAGGAGAAATGAGCATGGTGGAAATTGATAAGCTAAAAAAAAGGAACTCGTAGTAGCAATTGATTGGTGATCAAGAGATGAAAGTAACTGGCTGAAGGAATTCAATTTCTGACTCACAAATATAAGCATGCTCGATTCAGAAGACTTCTGACACTTATTTTTTTGTTGCATTTGTTTTCCCTTTCACATGTGTTATGCAGATTCATGATGAATTGAATTGGAGAACATGAATTGTAGGTTTGCTCCATTGTTACAAAAGCATAATTGAATGAGCGGGTAAAACATTATGATATTAATGGTTATGGAAGTAGAGAAGCTAATATTGGAAATAGTGATAGGAGGGAGATGGGAGGGCACAATTAATGGGGGAAGTACGCAAATGAGCTATGGGAAAATGCATGATTTTAATGCTTATGGGAATGTGGAAGGAACTTTTGGAAATCAAGAAGGATTCGAATTTGGTCACTATCAATGGATGAGTGTGGAGGATATGGAAGGGAAAAATCGATTGCAGTTAGATTGGAGGGAAATGGTTGAAAGGCTATGGTAGTAATTACATTAACAACACCACATTTAATGTTTTTTAGAATATGGAAAGAGATTTAGGGCTAATTATGGATAGGCATGTTTATTGCAAGTTTTGAAATTTGCATTTAATGACAACATGAGAGGGAAAAGACTTAGTTGTTGGATTTTTAAATTCGTATTTAATGACAACTTTGGAGGGAAAAAGGCTTGCTTGATTAGGGTTTAACAATTGCTAGACCCAACAAGCTTTTAATATGAATGATGATGATAGATAGATAGATAGATAGATAGATGTATGTTAAATGAAATTGATTATAATATTTTAAATGAGAAATGATTGTTGGTAGGACAATAACACGCACGACAACAAACACGATTGTTTAATGACCCTTGTATGTGAGGTGCTCTATACAAGTCGTGTGTGTTCATGGGCAAAAGAGAGTTGTTCCATATAGCACCTCTCATTTTAATTAAATATTATGATAATTATAAAAGGTATTTTGAAGCATAATTTCTGATCTGCATTTTATAGAGGTTGAGAAAACTTTTTTTTTTTTTTTTTTTGAAGGAGTGGTTGAGAAACCTACAACCTAGTAAGGTATAGAAAATCTTGATTATATATAACACTGGGCCCGCAAACCCTCTAACTTTGGCCCATTTAAAAAGAAAAAAAATTATATATAACACTGCATTGAACGTAAAAAAATCCATCACCTCAAAACCTATTTCAGGATTTTCTTTGAGTTAGGGTTTTTTCAACTTCAACTCCGTTGCTGTGATGGATACCCCTCTGTTTAGAAAGCATAGACGATGCGATGGATCATTGAAGACTTTGTTCGTCCCAAACGATCTCGTTTCCGAAATCCTTTTACTGCTTAGTGTTAAAAACATAGTGCAACTTAAATGCGTGAGCAAGTCATGGAACGCTCTCATCTCCGATCCAATCTTCGTCCAGAAACAGTATAACTTGTCGTCGCAGAACCCACATCTCACGCTATCTTGGAAAAGGAATTGCCCAGACATCCAGTTTGTTGTACCCTTCCCCGTGCATCTTTTGCTCAAAGATCCATCCGACACCGTTTCCAGCAACAAATCCCATCATTTTGAGCATCATTGCAGGGTTGTTGGTTCCTGTAACGGATTGCTCTGTTTGCTTTTCCATTCTGAAATAGAGACATTAAAACCAAAGAATTGGTTCCGTTTATGGAACCCTGCCACCAGGACAAGCTCTGAAGATTTAGGGTCATTAAGTTATCGAACCTCTTGCTTCTATGATAACAGCTATGGTTTGTCCTGTTATAAGTTCTCTTTTGGTTATGATGCTTCAACTTTAACTTATAAGGTTGTGGCGTTTCGTGTTAAAAGGAACAAAGCTTCATGGAAAAGCAAGGTTAAAATTTTCAGTCTCGGTGATAATTGTTGGAGAAATATTCAGAGCTTTCCTTTGTTTCCTCTTAATTGGTTGCAGAATAGACGCCACCTACACAGCCACTGCCGTCTCAATGATGGTGTGCATTTGAGTGGGACTATTAATTGGTTGGCTATGCACAAGCCTCTGACTCATGTTGTGCAATTTGTTATTGTTTCACTTGATCTTTCGACGGAATCATATAAGCAGTTGCTGCCTCCTCCGGGGTTTAATGAGATGCCATGTTTTCAGCCAGTTCTTAGGGTTTTGATGGACTGCCTTTGTTTATCTCATAATCGCAAGAAAACTGAATTGGTTTTATGGCAAATGAAGGAGTACGGCGTTCAAGAGTCTTGGACTCAATTATTTAAGATTAGTTACCAGAATCTTCAAATACAACACATGGATTCTGGTGGTTTTGCATGTCTTTATGTAAATAGTGATGTGGTGATTTTTGCAAATAAATACTGCAACAAGCCATATATCTATAATTTAAAAGACAAAACAGTAAAGAGAATTAAAGTAGGACACAACGTAGACTGGTTCGATCAGGCAATGGGTTACGTAGAAAGTTTGGTTTCAGTTCCTTGATTGATAGTAAGTTTCTCTTAGATGTTCACTTATTCGGATTCAGGTCATTGTGGTTGTAGAGAACATATATTCAATTGTTTACATATGAATATTGATTCACTTATGAGCATTATGAATTCTCTTATACTTTATGAGTACGTTTGTGAGCATTATGAATTCTGTTTTACTTTATGAGTATGTGTTTGCATTTTATTTTTGTGTTTCACTTTTTCACTTATAGTCTAATGGGTATTTTTTTAATATTAGATCTGTTACCCCAACTCCAAGCACATTGGGAACTATTGATGTTACATGGAGGTTTGGTGGGAAAATCTTGGGAGAAAGGAAGAGGAAAAGCATTTGAGATCACAAGACGCAGATAAACAAAGCAACCTTGGTTTGGAGATGATGGATAAAACAATCATTTAGATTACTTTCTAGTATCTATCTAAACATATAAAGTAGGAAATAGTAATTTGCTTTTTGCCATTTTTTTTAAGTTATTTTGTCGGGACCTTAGCATCTTTAATGTTTATATATCAGTTTATGCAGAATTCGATGTTTTCGTATTTTAGAAGTTCATAATTTCACACTTTTGTGGCTCTCTCATGCTGTTTCATTTCATCATTCTTTTCTTCTAATTAATGCAACTTTGGTTGTGCTGTGTTCGTTTGTGTTTGTGTGTGATTATTTTAATCGGGGTGACATTTTGTTTTGGTTAAAGTCTTAAAGAGTTTGGTTTCCAAAACATTTGATCTGATACATGCTCTTCAATTTTTATGTAATTACTAATTATCATTTATCAAATGAGGCCTTTGTGCTTGTGGTTTGCATATAATTTAAGCATGCATTGTACTCTCTTCTAAATTGTTAAGTTTTTTTCTTTAGCGAAGAATTTTTCAAGAAAAGTTATTGGGTAAAGAATTTTCAAGTTGCAGTATTTTATGTTTTGTTCTCTTAAAACCCACTTTATTAAATGTAACAAGACAAAACCCCACTTTATTAATCAACCATTTTGGTATTGTGAGTTTAATAGACTCTGGCCTGAGAGAGTTAGAGCCTTATCAGTTTAGATTCTGCCTACTGTTTTGCTGTTCTGAACAGTTAACTTTGAGCTGCTGTGTCGCGGCTTCGGTTATTCCGTTACTGTTGTTCAGTTTGGCTGCAGTTTTGTTGCATATTTAGACTTAAGTAAAGCTAGGTTCTTTATTATGGTGCAGCTATGTTTGCTCATCTTAACCTTACTGCAGGCTATGTATCTTTTGGTTTATTTATTTCGGTTGGTTTGGTGGTGTTTCAAATATTTCGCTATTTCAAAAAAAAAAAATCAACCAATTTGGCGTATTTGATTTAAGTTTCAAGATTATATGAAATAAATAGATAATAAGTTATTTAAGTACTTTACCACTTAAACTTGGTACATATGGATAGATAAGATTTCCTTGATGAACCCATAAATGTTGATAAGATATTGAGACTGATAGAAAAGGATAATGACATAAACTAATACTAAAAGAAAAAATTGTACTTGATCATATAATGTAACCCAAAAATTATGGATACTGAATCCATCATAAAATATCAGTGATAGTTAAATTGTTTAACAGATAATGCATCACATTTATTGCAATAATTTGGAGCACAAACAAATTCCAAGAAAATTTTCCGAGTACCAACAAATTATTGTTTCTTCTATAAAGACTATTACAAAATAAAGTGAAAGCTTAGGATACTTTGTTTACAGGGGAGAAGGCGCAAATGCTGCATGCATGTCTTGTGACAGAGCAGAAACAGGGCCAGGTGCAGCTCCAGAGCTCACAAGCTCGACCATAGCGCGGTGAGGGTTGGTCTTTTGCATCTCACATAGGTCAGGCAAAAACACACCTGCATAGTATCAGAGTAACCTTCTTTATTATAATATCAAGGGAGTGAAAATAGTACAAGAAAAGAACAAAAATGTTTTCCTTCTACAAGAAAAGAACCTTCTTTGTTTTATTTTTTGTTTTTGAAGAGTGACTATGTGCCCCTTTGATTAAATTTGAAGTTAAAATATTGATGCTTTGTTATATTGATGCTTTCGTAGTGAAAAGTGAGCATGAATAAGCATTGTCTTGTAATTAAGCAAAAAATAAAAAATTGTGTGACATGACCATATTTTTTTCTTCTAGAAAATGCAACCAAGAAATTAAATCGAAAAGAAGGTTTATTTGAATTGTTCAAAATAAGATGAAAAGAAATAACACATCATGAAGTGCAATTTTCATTATTTTCCACTCTCTATTTAAAACATAAAAGTTAACCATGATCTTTAAGCATAAATGTTATGGTACTAAATGAAAAATATCTTACCTTCCCCAGCAGCCAAATTGAAGTAAAGGTCAACAATATTGGGGCAATTTTGGTAACAAGATGGTGAACAAAGTTTGGCTGTGAATTGTGGCTCAAGCAATGCATCGGAAGAAATTCCGACAAAATTCCTTTCAACTCCACAAGCTTTCACACATTGATCTGTCTCTATGTATCCCGCCATTTGCTCCACCACAACTTCTGATGTCCTACATTGGTACTCGACGCCACCATCCGCGGCCTTTTCTGTCTCCAACAAACACCGTTTTCCCGAAGAAGCTATTGAGAAAGAACATAGATCCTTTTGCAACTCTTCACACACAACTTCAGCTGTCAATTGAAGAATTAAAACACGTATCATGTTAATTTTTAAAATAAAAAAGTTGCACTGGTAAATATATAGCAGGGTGTATATATAGTGTGCGTACCGAAAGAAGCATGGATAAAAAGAGAACAAAAGAACATAACCAAAGGCAATTTGGATGAGAAAGACATGGTTTAAAATTCTGGCTTTTATAAGATTTGTGTATAGTGTATCAAAAATTAAGGAATAGAATGTAAAAAATGAAGAATATGTGAATAACTATGTGTAAAAGGCACCAAAGACTTGGTTATATATAGGTAAGAAATGGAACACAGTGTCTCTAATTAACGCGTTAAGAATTTAGAAGAATAAAATGGTCTTCCTTGCTACGATAGTTAGTTAGAAAATCGACATTGTAAAATGACATTCAATTAGTTTATTATTTCCCAAATTTAGAACTTCACTTAAAGAAAAAGTCATAATAATTGGACAAAGGCTCGAGAGTATTGCCACTTGTCTGCGCGGAAAAATGGTTGCATCTAGCAGGCCATGATGATAAGCCATAAACCAAATATATTAACCAACACTTGTAATATAACAGATTTTGGCCGGTTGTTATGAATCACTAGAAAATTTACACTTATAAATTAGTCGTTAAATAACTGATATATTTGATCTATAATAGATCATATACATAGATTAAATATATAAGTTATTGAATAAACCTAAAAATTGATTCTTTAAAGAGTATAAAAATAATGGTTTTGATATTCAATAATCTAACGATTTTTTAAAGAATTAAAAGTTATTTTGGTTTTTCAAAAAGATAGGGGGTAGTATGGCAATGAATGATGGAGAACGATGGAGAATATTATGGAACTTTTAAGATGTGGAAAAACTTTCGAGAAACACTGCAAAATAAGGACATAATAACTAGGACAACCTTAATATCTCTAGAATGTTCTGGCTAGATGTATTAGGGTATTCTTCCCATCTCTATATATTTCTTGTAATAGTGTTAAATGCGCTTCTACAAATTTTTATTTTGTAATATAGAGTCTTAGTAGAGTAGTACAAATAAGGCTCATCACCAAATGTTTTGGCAATTCAAGCATTCAAACAATAACAACTTTCTTTGAGAAAATTAGAGAGTTTATTTACTTTTGTGGCACGTGAGGGCATGTGTTTTTATTGTTGTACCCATATGGTGTAAAGGTTGGGTGACCGATTAATTGTTTGAAGGGCTCATATTGGATTTGAGTGCCTTATTTGGTGCTTTATGGCTCTTTACTGGCATAACTGATTTGTAGATGCCTTTGAACGCCTTATTTTTCTATGTAGAGGGTTTTGTTATCGTTAGAGTGAAGAAAGACGTGCATATGCATATGCACCTTCGAATAAGCAAGAGCTCTTTAACATGAAGCACATGCAGGGGTGGATCCACAGTGAAACATAGTTTGGCACTTGCCACACCAGATTACTACCCAATTTTTTTTTTCACATACTTGCCTTAAACAATTAATTATATATAATATATGTCATAGATATATCACATTTTCCTTCTTGGTCTAGCGGTAAATAGGCATTGATGTCCCGTGTATCCTGGGTTCAACTCTTGTTATGTAAAATGGACTCACTTGAACCATTTTGATGTAGTGCTTAACATGTCAAGAATTTACTTTGTTAATATATATATATATATATATATATATATATATATATATATATATTCTTTAAAAGTTTTGCCACACCAAAATCAAATGTCTGGATCCGCCCCTGAGCACATGGTAATAAATATTATAGAAATAACTTTTGGTTTGCTACAAATGTGTCGAGTTATACTTAGAAGTTGCTCTCTCTAGGTGGAAATTATACCTCTCTAACCTCATGCCCTTCTCTTTTCTTTTTTTTAAACTTGATATTCGACTTATAGATCGACTAATCTGTAGGGTCAAATTTCACTATCTATTTGCAAGGGAGATTTAATGCCAGAGTTTTGCTTTATATGGGCTAATCCATCAAAATTGACATAAAAAGGAATCAAATTTAAATACTTAAAGGAACACACTCTAAAATGCCAAGTCACGCCAAACAAACCCAAGTAGGTTTACCCCAGGTCCTTCTTTGACTAACTTTTATGTCGCTTCTAAAGTTAACATCCATCATCCTAAAGCTCCTATGATAACAGAGGTTATTTGGCATCCTCTTTTCCTCAATTGGATCAAATGTAACAATGATGGCACTACTTTAGATACCCTTAGTCTTTGAGCATGTGCTAGCATCTTTGGAAACAATAAGGGTGAGAATTTGGGAGGCTTTAGTTTGAATCTTGGTGAATCTAGAATCTTATGCCCTTTTTAATATAAAATATATACCTTAAGAACATAAAAAATAAAATCGAAACTTATTCTAAAAATTATCTAAAGTTTTTTTTTTTACAAAAAAAAGTTAGCTGAAGTTGTTTCTTTGGGATTAGACTGTTAACAAAATTGTGAAAATTTTTTTTTGGCTTTTACTTTTCCCACCCTATCATCTACTCACACGTCCTAATTTTTTTCTGAAAAATACAAAACAAACTACATTTTATGTGTTATATTTGATATCAAAGGTCTATGTTAACCGTCGTAGAATCCCCGCATAAACTGCAAAGAAATTGCAGAGATTCTATGGACGGTCAGCAGTGACCATGACATAATAAACACTCCTAAGAAACTAAAATAAGTTTAAGAAAAAATAAGAAATTATGGGAAGTGGAGAATGAATGAAAATGTTGTAGAATGCAAGGCTATTTATAGCCTTAAACCAGCCCTAGACTATAACTACAGTCAAAGGAAACATTTTCCATGCTTTAGCCGAACAAATATACAATAAACACACCACAAACCATCCAAACCTTGGGGGAAACGCTACAGTCCGCCTAGTCTGGGAGGTTTCGGATTTTACAATCCGAAACTTTCTAAATATTTTCAGATTCTAAAATCCGAACAACACCAGACTGTGTTTAAGTTTGATTTTTGGAGGGTTTTCATGGCGAATGATATAGGAAAAATTAAAAAAAAAGACACAATAACATAAATGATGAATCTTCTGGAAAGTTGTTTGAAGAGGTGTTTTTAAACTTGATCCAACTGGCCAGCCAACTGACATATTTTGATTGATAGGTTAACTAGATCAGGTTCACAAGAACCTCTTCAGAATCAGATCTGCAACATAATGATGAAATACAAGGCATTTCAAGAGGATTGCAAAGGCAGCAATATCTAGCTCATAGAAACCTCTTGGTGTTCATATTGTTTGGAAGATTTTTCAGTTTTTTGTTGTGTTTTACAGCATATGAACCGATCACAAGAAATTGTCAGTGCAATGTGGACCACACAAAAAACCTGTGCAGAACTATATATCTTTGCATATTTTCTATCTATATGTTCATATCTTTTGAAAGATTTTTCTAAGTTTAAATGAACATCTTTAGTGAAAAGGTCGGTAGAGAGATTCTTGACAGCATGATGAATATCTTCGAGAAGAAGTCGGGTTCAAAAATTGGCCATATATATATATATATATATATATATTGATTTTAACAACATAATTCAACAACAAAAAACACATAATAAAATAAAGGCTAAAGTGCACTTTTCACCCCTTAAGTTTTAAAAGTTGCGATTTTGTCCCCCTATGAAAAAAAATGACAAAAGTGACCCCCATGTTTAGGGAAGTATGTTCTTTTGACCCCATAACATAAGGGAAATATCATCTTTTGACCCCTTATCTTCTCAAAAGTTACGATTATGGCCCTTTTTTGGGATATGTGGTGTCTTCTCAACAATTTTGGACCGAAAGGGGGCAAAATTGTAATTTTTTTAATAAGGGGTCAAAATCGCAACAATTTGAAACTTAGGGGTCGAAAAGTGCAATTTAGCCTAAAATAAAACATAATAGATCACATATCAGCTAAATCATTTATTTGTCTGGTTCTCCATCAGGGCCCTGATCTCTTCGCATCATATTTGACCAACGAAATGTCCAACTTGATCGGTCCTTTAATATTGTACTGACCAAATATCGAGAACATGGTTCTCACATCGTCGTCATTCTCGAGCTTCATCCGACTAAACTGCAGAGTTCTAGCTTAGTCGGTCGATGGACGTCAATAGTTAAAACTATCCACCCTCCTTGTGTCTTTGTGTTTGAGTTGACAATTGATTTAATCCAACTGATCCTTCAACACAGAGAGTGTGACATCAGTGCGAATCATGAACAGATGGGATGGTTTTTTCCTGTTGCAGTAAACTGCAACTAGCTTGGTGTTCGGATCAATGGAAGAAATTTTCATGGTTTTTTGTGTGGTTTACTGCTTATGAAAACAGGCACACTTATTTATAGAAGTTTCTAGGTGTTGTGGACAACAGAAATTGTCGGTACAATGTGGACCACACAAAATTATCTTGTACATAAGATATTCGGATTATATAATCTGAGATATCCCTCACCCTACAAAGTGAGAAGGTTCTCTCATTTTCACCCATTATTGAAGCTTTTCGAATTATATTTGAAATTTTTTGGATTATATAATCCGAAACTGATCAGAGTTTTGGACGATTGCTTGCTTAGCAAGAGTAACTCATTGAACATCGTTTTCAAAGGGTTTTACCAGCTTTAATGACGGGTAAAACCTTTTGAACACGTTTTTTGACCCATAATTAAGAATCGTTACACTCAATGCAACCATTCTTCGCAAATTTCCCCTACGAATACCCTTTAAACATTCACAATTTCTCACACCGTCATCTCACACTCTCTTATCTTCTTCTTCATACAACAATGGGTTTCCATCATTAGCCTTCCATACACTACTTTGGAAATTCAGGGATTGTATGAACGATCAATGAGGATGGTGCCACGCTCCAAAGAAGCGCGGTGTGTTTGAGTGCGAGTTTGGTCCACTTGGGTGTAATGTTGACCATGAAGATCTCTTTCACCGTAGAAAGGAAACAAACTTTACCCCACACACACGCACACGCGCGCGCACAACCACCACCACACCACCATCTTTTTCTCCTTCCCCCTCCATCTTCTTACATCACTAAGCTTAAACTTTATTTTCTCATAAATGCTTTGTTATATCAATAAAATGAGATTTTGTTAGTATCATTTTGTCCTTTTAATTTTGTTTAAATTTTATGTTTTTGTCATTTATATTTATGCCATTGAAATAATATAAATCATTTTCTCTTTAAAAATCTAGGAAAAGCACATTTCAGATTATATAATCCGAAAAATCTAACAATTTGTTTTGGATTCTAAAATTCGAACAAATGATACTTTTAGAAAGGAAAAAAATATGGGGCGTGAAAAATTGATAGGGTGGGAAAAGTAATAGTCTTTTTTTTTAATTTAGTCAGATTGGGCGGCCCATCAGTATTTGACAAGCCCAACACTTGCTAGTTAAACACGCCCCCTTTAAGTTCTTATTCAAAATAAAAAAAAATAGACTCCTCTTATATTTGTCAAAATAAAAAATTGACTCTTACTTATTTATTTATGTATACCTGGTATAAAAAGAAGTTCAAAATAAACCGTCAGAAACTACCAATTTTCATATCTAAACTCACCTTGAACAATACAATTTTTCCCTTCTAAAGTCAAATCTATAACATGATTAAACGAACATAAAAGTAAACACTAAATTTGATTTGATCTTTTTATGTCAACAAAATTAAATTATTTGATCTTTTTACGTATACATTTATCTTTAATTTAACAATACAATTTTTTCTTCCAAATTTAACATTAAAAAATATACAATTGAAATTTAGGTCCACAATTATAAACACTTTGTCGGTCATTTCTAATTTGTTGCGGGACTTTTAACATATCCCTCACAATGTGTAGATATAAAGAATATAAATGATAGATGATCCGATAGCGATAAACACGATACCATGTTGAAATTAGGCTTAATTTAATCCTTGCAAAATCGACTTCATAGGTGATAATCACCCCCACATATAAACACATTGTCAAATTATTTTTTATCCGATGTGTAACTCTTTAACAAATATATTATTAAAAACAATATATTAAATACTTAAAGCCCATCAAATGACCAATTTTTTCCATTCATCATCTTTTAAACCATTCAGATTATTATCTTGAATTCAAATTTGAACTCACAAATATAAACAGACCAACAAATTATATTACTTCTAATTGATATGAAAATAAAGTGACAAACACCATTTGAAATTCACACACATAGTTATGAGATTTTGAATTCAAACTAAGATGAAGTGTTTAACCTAACAACATCGATAAATTCAGTTGAACTAAGTATTATAAAAATATGTAATATCTTGTTTAAATTGAACGACACTATAAAATCCTATCAAAATATTTAAAAATCATGACCTCACCCATAAACAAGCCACATTCCAACTAATGGTTATACCACTTAATTTGATGAGATATTTCAATAGCATAAATAGCCACCATGAGTTAAGCCTGAAAGGATGAAGAAGTATCAAGGTTTACGACAAAGCAACCCATAAAAGTAGCAATGCTACCTTTGAAAATACTGCCACAAGTTGCAGGACCCAGAGAACCATGAGTTATGCCATCAATATTGCACTTAATTGAATTGTACGAGGAGAGAGCAACTCAACTTGAATAATATTTTAACATTCCTTTGATGACCATTTACTTTTTTTTTGGTTACAAAGGAAAAAAGGAAAGGAAAAAAACAAAGGTCTCACAAATCGAGTACCACTTGCTTCAGCAATTAAAAGGGGACCTTAATTTGTAGGGGTTTCTACAAACTATCAAGTCGACATTGTTTCTGGCACCTGTCATCGATCCGCATAAAAATTACAACAGTAGAGATACAATTTTGTCTCAAAATTTTCTTGGAGTTCAATTTAGTCTTAGATCAAAAAAATTATACTTAGATTAATCTATGATACATAACTGAGGAATTAATTTGTTCTTAAGTATGAAAAATTCTATTAATATATTAGAGCCTCTGTTTTTTTTCATCGTAGAAAATCTTTGTCCAATCATAAACAAGTAAACTATAATTAGTAAATAAAAAGTTAGTATTAATTTAACATGTATATGAAAGTAACAATAACAATCCATTTTCATTTCCTTTTGTTATCAAGAAAAAAATATATCTCCATGAGCGTAATTCAATTGGTAGAAACAATGCATTGTTATGTATAGGAATTGGGTTCAAACACCGGACACCGACTACTTGACCGAAAAAAAAGATACTCCATTTTCATTAGACCTACACAATAATAATACTTAAAAAGGCATCAATTAGTTTTAGAATCGTTGAGACTACATTTTCATTTAAGAAAAATAAATACAAAAATCCACCGTGGCAGAACAGAACCATTGGAATCCACAAGTAATAACAATCACAAAAAAGGAAATGATATGAAGAAGATAAGGGGGACCAATAGTATCACAAACCATTACGAACCTTACAATTTCTTTTTCATCAGTACCTTAGAACACAATCCATCCATGCAACTCATTCACCACTAGAAACACACTAGTGCAAAAATCAACAAAAATGGTTGCAATGGCAGCAGCAACAGCATCATCACAGTTAATATTCTCAAAACCTTATTCTCCCTCACGTCTATGTCCCTTCCAACTTTGTGTCTTCGACACGAAATCAGTGTTATCAAGTTCAAGAAGAAAGCATGTGAGTGGCTCTGGAGGAGTGAGATGCATGGCTATTGGTGAAGTAGCTGCTGAGACAAAGAAAAAGAGTAGTTATGAGCTTATAACATTGACTAGTTGGTTGTTGAAGCAAGAACAAACAGGGATTATTGATGCTGAACTTACTATTGTTTTGAATAGTATTTCTATGGCATGTAAACAGATTGCTTCTTTGGTTCAAAGAGCTAATATTTCTAACCTTACTGGTGTTCAAGGTGCTGTAAATATTCAAGGGGAAGACCAGAAAAAACTTGATGTTGTCTCAAATGAGGTATGTAATGTATTACATGTTATTTAATTAGTTTTGAACTAGGGTCGAACTCTGGATTACTAAGACCTTTTTCTCTTAGAAACCGGAGGATTGAGACAACAAAAAAAAGTCACGGCCAAGGTTGAAATAATTGACATTGCAGAGAATCGCAATTAAATGTGACTAATGTTGCCTCATTTACAATCATTTTGAATCTCGAGACGTCACAAAAATTTATGTCACAGTCCAAATCACAATTGTGGATTTTTTTAAAAAATATCCCTTGTTAAATATGCTTCAATTCATTGAGAAAAATTGATTTTGACCAAGTTCAAATTGCAAAAACAATTTATAACTAAAGGAGTGTAAATATGTACGAAGGGCTTACTTTTCGTCACATTATTAACGAAATATGTATGTACATAAACTTAAAAGGTTTACTTAGGTAGCTGCTAATGTTAATAGACAATATTGTTTTTTTTTGTTCAGGTATTCTCAAATTGTTTGAGGTCAAGTGGGAGGACAGGCATAATAGCATCAGAGGAAGAGGATGTGCCGGTGGCAGTAGAAGAGAGTTATTCAGGAAACTACGTTGTTGTATTTGATCCACTTGATGGTTCATCTAATATTGATGCTGCAGTTTCCACTGGTTCCATTTTTGGAATTTACAGCCCCAATGATGAGTGTCTTGCTGACGTAGGCGATGAGTCTGATGCCGCCACAGTAAGTGAATATTTCGAAATTGATTCTTTTCATTTATGATTAGGAATCGAACTAGGTAATTTGGGGTGTGGTCTGATGACGTAGGCTCGTTGACATTTGATTGATTAATTAACTTGTTAAGAAAAATGTGACTAATATAAGTTTGAATGATTCAAGTGGAATGCACTTGTGATAAATGAAATTGTCATATTTCAAGTTTTTAGTTGAATCACGACATAATGTTAATAGCAGATCAAAAAGGCTGGTTCAACTAGTTGAGCCGAGAGCAGGCAAGTTCATCGGTTGGTTTGATCCAACAATACCCTAATTTGGTTAAACAGGGGTCACAATTGGTTCAGCCCGTTCTTACTTTTTGTATTTCTTTTTTCACTTTCTAAATATTTTTTAAACTTCTAGTTCAACTATGGTTGAACCGATTGAACCATGATCGGAAAGTCTCGCCAACTTGATGTCCAGTCCGATTTTTAAAACATTGTTTAACACAATACATATGTAAATTGCAGCTTGGCACAGAAGAACAACGATGCATTGTGAATGTGTGCCAACCAGGAAGCAACCTTCTAGCAGCTGGTTACTGCATGTATTCTAGCTCAGTAATCTTCGTTCTAACAATTGGCAAAGGAGTGTTTGTATTCACATTAGATCCAATGTACGGAGAATTTGTTTTGACTCAAGAAAATCTCCAAATACCGAAATCAGGGAAAATATATTCTTTCAATGAAGGGAATTACAAGTTGTGGGATGATAACTTGAAAAAATACATTGATGATCTGAAGGAACCAGGTGCTAATGGCAAACCTTATTCAGCAAGGTATATCGGTAGCTTGGTAGGTGATTTCCATAGGACATTGCTATATGGTGGCATTTATGGTTACCCTAGAGACAAGAAAAGTAAGAATGGAAAGCTTAGGCTTTTGTATGAGTGTGCTCCAATGAGTTTCATTGTAGAACAGGCTGGTGGAAAAGGTTCAGATGGTCATCAAAGAGTACTTGACATTCAACCAACCGAAGTAAGTGTCGAATGACTTTGACCTTGTTCAGATAAACTACTTAATTAAGCACTTATAGTTTAGGAAATTATCACACAACTGGTTATGTATATATGCTAGTTTTATGAGTAATTTTGGAGAGTTTAGGGATATATGCCGAAATGAGTTTATGGACATGACAAAAGCTAATCTATAAGAACTTCCAAACAGTCCTTTAAGTACTTATGTCAGTAGATAAACTCAAATAAGTCAATCCAAACAAGTATTTTACATGTTACTAACAGCCATGGTTTTAAGTCATGATTACGATCATATTTGTCATAAGCCAAGGTCGCGTTATGATCCTTAAAGTTGCAAACAATTGCAGTCAAATGCGACTTTAACTGTCATTGCAGAGACATCAAATACCTTGATGTCACAGTCCAAAAATTGTGACTGCGTATCTTCTACTAAACCATGATAAAATATTTAATAGTCTATGATAAATGTTATGATGAATACTCTTATTGAATTTTCCCTTTTTATGGACAGATTCATCAACGTGTTCCATTGTACATTGGGAGCACAGAGGAAGTGGAGAAGGTTGAAAAGTACTTAGCTTAAAAGATATGTTAATGTAAAAAAAAGTTATTTTGAGGCTTATGTTCTGTGAAACTTGTTACGGTCAAGTGGTTTTAAGGAATAATTCTTTTTGTTTTATTTCTCCATTTTCATTTCTCTATTGTAAAGAAAAGGCAAGAAAAAATATTTCTCTTCAGACTATTTTGTATAAAATTTTGAAATAATATGATCTTTATAGCACAACTTACTTAGCCTTCCTTAAATCACATTTCCTCTAAATGAAAAAACCCTTGAATATTCATAAATAATAAATGTGACAAAAGATGCAATCATGTCAGTGCATTTTGTCTCAATGTCTCAGTATATATGCATCAAGATTTAAGACATTTGACGAGAGTTTAAAGGAGTTTCTCAATTACAAAGTAGTGGTCGAAGCAACCGCCTATTAATTTAGTCTTATCTCACTATGTAGGATAAGGTACAAGGTTCAAATTACGCCATAATCTTCTATGATAAACCATATTTAATCTTGTTAATACATAGAAAAGATGGATGATAATGTTAAAAGAAACATAATGTAAATCATTTAAATTTAATATGAACAAAGATGGAACATGTCATGCACCAATTACAATTTAGTTTTGGTTAAACATAATTAGCTCTAATATCATTGATCAAATTACAAAATTATCAAACAAAGAAGCACACAAAATTTAGTCTTTCCCTTGAGTCATAATACTTTAACAATAAAACAGATCGCTTAAATAACTATTTTTTATAACAAGGGAAGAAGTCGTCTTCATTACATGAAGATTGATAACGAAACCGTAAAAAATTAAAAGTGTAAAAAAATCATTATGAATAACTAAAATCCCAACTAGGTTAGCACCTTAATCATCCACAAATCACGTAATTCCTTCTCTATATCACTTTTGAACTCGAAATCTAGAACTCAGGTGGAAAATTCACATTCATCAACAACTGAAGGAAAAACTCAGTGTTGAAGCTTTCAGACACATAAACGGAACCACTATCCGACATCAGGAAGTTTTCCATTTGATTTCTAGGGTCGTGCGAAACTCTCTTACTTATTTCAGTTTAGTCCAAGTTTCCGCACCCTCTTGATTGGAATGCGCGCACCCTCTTGATCAAGTTTACCCCAACTCGTTTTGCCTGGGTGAACTCGACTCGTATACTCAACTCGAGAACTCGTACGAGTTTACCTAAAATTAAAATTATATAAAATTTATTATATATATATATATATATATAAGCTAATATAATATTGTAAATAGGTCAATAGTCTAAAATATGACTTAATTACAAATACAAATTATACCAAACTGCCATAATAAAACGTTATGCTCAACTTAGCATCAAATTACAAAAACTAACGCACAAAATTATAAGTTTCATAATTCTCTAAGTTTAAGTCATCCATAAAATCATTCAAAATAGCAAGTTACACAAGTTTCTAAAGTTGTTAATAAAACTATCTAAAAAATAAACTAGTTAATTTCTTCAAAAGGTCAACAAACACCACCACCGCAACCCTAACCGGCGTCGAAATCTGAATTTCCACCGTCGGAATCGCAACCCTAACTGGTAAATGGACCAAAAAAGGACCAATGTTTATTTTAGATGTAAACTCATAAAAATCGGTAAACTCGGTCAAGTTTACCGAGTGTTAACTCGGTCAAACTCGTCAAACCTTCCGATTTTATCAGAAACTGAGTTTACCTCCAAGTTAATACGACTTTGGTACCTAAAAACGTAAATTTGATAAACTCGGAGTGTTAACACTCGATTTGCGAAACATTCCACTTGATTGCAAGGTGTAGCAAAAGAAGTCTCAATAGAGGATATATTTGTAACACCATTTGTTCCAAGATATTTATTTGGAGTGGCGAATTAATTGGAACCATTGTTGACTTTCTAGTCATTAAATATTAATTGTTGTGCTGAAGACGGAACTGGCGTTGGATTATTGAAAACAATATCATCGAATTAATGTAGTAAGATATGACCATCCCATAGAGATCATAGACTGCTACAACAAAACTTTCTTTTGCTTCTAAAAGAGTATCCATAGCTGAAGTCTCCTTTCTATTTCTTTCAGATACATTCACATGAATGTCGAAATATTTCTACCATTAGTATTTGAATTGCTCAAAAGAGGTTGTGACAATGTATTTGATATGTTTTGATATGTTTGGCGCAAAAGTAGAAACACCTAGTACATAAACAATACAAAAAAACAAGAATGGTAAATTAAAAATTCAACTTATTGATAAATAACTTGCAAAATTGACATAAATTGAAGCAACATAACCGACATAATAAGCTAACTTGTAAATTACTACATAACCAATTGCATTCTCTTAGAGAAATGTCATTCAAGCATAGGAACTGCATAGATAAATATAAAATTAAACATAAACTTAGATTGTTTATAAAGGATTCTACCTGGTTGAGATTTGTTACTAATTACTGATTGAGGAGCAAGTGTGAGTGCAATTTTTGCAGACGGTTGACGAAGGTTTGCGCTTGCATCGTAAGTACTCATGACATGATGCAGATCTTGGAGTAAATTCTGAATTTGATTTTTCTCTTATGCTAAAATAGACTTTTCTTGATTCAGCATAACCACATGCTCTTTCAAGCTAATATATACAACATCACATCCAATGTCTTCAAACTCATTTTCCCCTGAATAGAAAAGGCGAAAAACTAAAAACAAAAATTTGTTAAATAAAGAAAAACTAGACGATAAATCTCAAACAAAACAAAGTTAACACAAAAGGGGTGCAAATAGATGATAAGTAAAGGTGCATAAAAGTACCTTAGGAACGAGAGAAGAAGCTTCGTCTTTGAAAGTGAAACGAGTTGATAAAAAATTGTTGTCCAACATGTATTTGTCAGCCATAAATGCAACCTGTTGAGGGATGTTTTTATCCTCATTGTAATTATCAATAACATTAGTGTTTGTGTTATCTATACTATATATAACTGGCGAAATGAACGGCATACTCGTCTTTCAGCTATTTTTATTGCCCTAACATTATTATGAACGATATTTTTTATGAAATTTTGATTTTGATTAAAAACATAAATATAAATGTTCGTTACTTTCAAATTATAGCAAACCAAAATAGTCATATTTATCTATTTTGATGACACCAACAATATAACAAAAAAATATAATATAAATTCTTAAGAGAATACTAACCATTGCCCTTGGGGCATTGGATAAGGGGATAAAAATAGAAATATAGTATTGGAAAATGGTGAAAAGTGATAAATTTAACTTTTTAAAAGTCAAAATGTTGTTGAAACCAATGCAAACATACTACTTTTGACTTCCTTAACCATTGCCCTCACTTAACCATTGCCCTGAGGGCAATGGTTAGCAAGACCCAAATTCTTATCTTTCCAATGACATCAACAACAATCATTAAACAGTGAGTATTATTTGAAAAGTTGTTTAAGGGTATATTTGAGATAATGAAAAAGTTCGTCATAATCTTCTATTTTATCAATATATAGTATAGATGAAAATATGTCGTTTTGGGCTGACTTTGTTTGTGTCATTCAAAAGATAAGAATTTGTTACATTTGTTTAAATATATTATATTTGTTATATTGTTGGTATCATTGAAAAATATAATTATAGTTTGTTACAATATAAAAGTACAAAATATCTTCTTTTTTTTACAAAAAAAAATATCTATTATCTATATATATATATATATATATATATATATATATATATATATATATATAATTTTAAGCATAGGATAGAGATTCTCTGAGGTGCCAACTTAGTTGGGATATGCCAACTTAGTTGGGATATCAGTGCTTCCTCTTGATGCATGTCCTCTCTCCTAGCTTATCCAAAATAATATATATAATTTTAGTAAAAAAATTGTTTATAATTTACACGCGTTAGCACATAAAAAAAGAGTTGATAAACAAGCATGGAATATCCCTCTGAACGCTAGTATGTATAATATTTATTGAAAATGCATATAATTTAAAAGTAATAAAAGAAAAAAGATTGCTCTTATTATAACACATCATTTTTTGTGGTAATATTATATGTAACTTGTTAAATAAACTATTAATATCTAACTAAAATATGGATTTAAATGGGGTCTGCGAATGAACGGTAGGATTGGACCCATGATTTACTTGGTCTTTAGACAAGATACCAAGTTTTAAAAAAACCTACTTAAAATATAAAATAAATAAATCCTAGTTATCTAAACTAAAAAATTATCAAAAGTACGTGTTTAGAATGAAAATAATGAGTACAAGTGGGCAAAAAAATTATTTTCTTGTAAATATATGAAATTCATTAAAGCAAATAATTTACCCAAATAATCATCTAAAATTTTCTCTATCAATTTAATATTTAAAAATCGAGTGAACTATCTATTGAATTTGTCAAAATATGAATAGAAGGGAATCCTTTAAAAAGAAGAATAGATTGGGAATGGCAAAGACCATATTTTTTCCAATAATACTTAATTATAATATGATTTAGAATTTACGATCACTTTATATTTTCAACATATATAATGTTGATTGTCACATGATATAAATGAATCTGAACGGTCATACTAAATACTTTTTTTTTTTTGGCAAAATCATACTAAATACATGAAGAATAAGAAAGAATATTTGACCCAAAAAAAAGAATAAGGAAGAATGATTTTTTTCCATGATATATAGTTGGTGTCATGCTTGTATAGTTGATGATGCTCTTGATAATTGACATGCGTGTTTTCAAAACTCATATCTAATACATGAGAATGAGCAAGAATCAATTATATATGATAAATTTAATATTCAAAATTGATTTTTTTTAATATAAATTTAATGATATATTAATTGTGTTTTTCTATTTTATTTAATAATATATAAATTTTGAGTTTGATGGTATAGGATGAAGGTTTTTCAGGATGCCAACCTAGTCGGAATGTCGGTGTTTCCTCTTGATGCTTGCAGATTCTCCCGGTTCATTTAAAAAAACGGTAACACTTAAAATCTAAGAAAAATATTAGCGAGCACTCTTTAAGAAACATAAGTGGTAAGTATTTTTGGAAAAATTTGTAATCAATTCATTGGAAATCAAATCATTTGACTTACTAAAAAAGTAACTATTTATATAAAATCCTTAAAAAGTGTCATAGAGGCACTCGTTAACAAGACTCAAAATATAATTATTTTACCGATTATAAAAGTCATTTTGTGCCACTTGTCTTCATTTTATGTACTTTGATTTCCTCCCTTTTTTTTAAAGGAGATTTCCTCCCTTTTAAAACTTATATTTTATTTAATTAAAGTATATATTTTATCATCATTTTTAAAGGATAAGAAATCTATTTTCTTTTATTAATTTTTTAATCTACCATTTCTTTTTCTCATATCTCTCTCCCTTCTCTCTTTAATTTAGCCATCTGTTGTTATTCAGTATTTCTTATGGGTTATTACTTTATATATCCTTGCATATTCAAGTTATTATTGTGTCATCTTAAAAATAATGTTCTCATTGAGTAAAAAAAAAGTTTTATTTTTTTAATTGTCATTATTCTGTCTTCAAAAGAAGTGCCATCATTCTTTAAAATTTAAGTTCTTGTCTATTTTATTATTTCTTATATTATTTCTAAATAAAATATGAAGATATAAAAATTAAGTTTAACTTTAAAAAAATACAAGAATTTTTCTAGTTACATCCTATTTTATTCTTGCTACACTCCAAAATGACAAAATTACTCTTCAATAAAATTTAATTTTCAAATTCACGGAAAACCCTTTGGATTGTTCTTCCTCATGTAAACTGTTTAAGTTTGTACATTTAAACTCAATTTAAGTAGGTCATGTAATTGGTTTTAAGTGTATATACTCAAATTAAAATTTGTGTTAACGTCTCAACCTTGTTTAAATGATTCTAAGTAATCTGATTTTAAGTAGGTACATGTAAACTTAGTATAAGAAGGTCCTGTAAATTGAGTTTGCATATACCTGCTTAAACTGAATTTATATTAACCTCAACCTTTAATTGAATGTTTACGTAACGTTGACATGATATTTCTTATAAAGGTGCCCACATAGTTTAAATTAACATGCACCATCAAATAATTGTCGCTTGTAGCACAAAACATATCAACACATGTTGAACAACAACCAAAAATAAAAACTCATCGCTGAAAAGAAGAAAGAAAAAAAAGAAATTGACTTAATTACCTATATGCAAAAGAATATGGATGAAAGATGCTTTGATTTACTCTTCAATCTTTCATTGAGATTGATTGAACACCTATAATTGTTTGCGAGTGAGTGAGGATGAAAGTTTAGAGTTACAATGAAATCAAGGTTTAAAGAAATTTTATATGAAAAGGGGAATTTTGGTATTATTGTAAAATTTAAAGTAAATTTTAGTGTAACTAGAAATATATTGAGTGTGACAAGAAAAATTCTAAATACTAATGACAGCAGTTTCATAAAAAAAAAAAAATTGAATCAATAGTGTTTTACCCCTATAATATAGGTCATTTTCGGTTTACCCCCTGAGAAATTTTTGGTTTGCAATCAGTCCTTTAAAAAAATCCAGAATACGGTTAAAGGAGAGAGAGAGAGAGAGAGAGAGAGAGAGAGAGAGGGAAAAACGAATTTGTTATGTTGAATTAACCTTTCAGATATTACAATGGATACTTATAGATGCATTCTAAAATACATAGAATAAGTGACATATATCACACTCTAATAGGTTGCAACTATTCTAATAGAAGCTTAGTTACTTAAACATTACAAGCTTATTATTCTACTTTTAACATCCCCCCCCCCCCCCTCCTCCTCAAATTTAGGGTGGATTGCCAAATGACCTCACAAACCAACATGAGTTTTTTCAGCGTGTTTTATCCTCACTTGCACGCTTACCAGGAAACTTCCCAGTAGGTCACCCATCCCGAATTGCTCCAAGTCAAGTACGCTTAACTGTGGAGTTCTTATAGAATGAGCTACCGAAAAGAAGATGTATCTTTTTGAGATAGGTAGTACTAAACAATTCTTATAAACCTTCCTTCAACCATGCAATCTCATATCTGCACGGCCCCAGGATCCCTCTCATTCCGATCTGATTCAATTTTTCCTAGAAGCATGTCAAGACACTACCCACACTCATCAGCCTCGGGCGTTACATGCCCACCAAGTAGAGGCGTTACATGAAACAGTGAGGCTTTATGTTGAGAACCCTTTCTCTAACAAAGAAAATATCCAACTTCATATGCTTAGTCCTAGAATGAAGGACAAGGTTGTGAGCAAGAGAAACTACACTTAAATTGTCACGATAAATTTGAGGAATTTTACTGGGAATCTGTTGTTCTTGGAGCAAAGATTGTATCTAAAGAATTTATGTAGAGGCTTGAGTTAGGCTTTTGTATTCTGCCTCAACACTGGACCTTGCAACTAAAGTTTGCTTCTTGGCCCATTAGGAAATGAGATTGGGGCCTAGATATATACAAGCACATGAGGTGTGTAACAACCTGATTTTCACAATGATTATTTTATTTATTTATTATATGAGTTTATATGTATTTAAGTGCTTGTTTGTGTGTTTGACTTGGGATTAATGGATTTTTAGTCAAGAATGGTATTTTAGTCATTTTAGTACTAAGGGCATTTTGGTCATTTGAGGAGTATGGGTAAATTAGTAAATTTAGAAGGAATGGTGTTTTAGTGTTTTTAGTGAGACAAGTTATTTTTACTAAGTTAGAAGTAACTAGTGGTCATTATTTTGAGGCGGTAATTAATGAGATATTTTAGTGAGATATGTGGGTAATAACTTTTTAGAATTAAGTGGTAAGAGTTTTGAGGCCCAATAAGAATAGAGTTAACCTAGCCCAATAAATTGGAGTATATATAGATAATTTAGGAGGGAAATTTAGGGTTTAGACATTCTTTCACACATTCTCATAAAAAGATGGGCTAGAGAGAATTGAGGGAGAAGAGAAGAATATAAGAGAAAGAGGAAGACCCATTTGGAGAAAAGTGAAGAGAAAGCTAGGATTCATTGGAAGGAGTGAAAGATTCTTGGAGATTAGGTTAAGCTTAAGGAAAACAAGGTAAGGGGATAGGTTTGTTCTACTTAATAAGCTATAATCTTGTTTTTCACTTATGAGTCATATTTGTTTTTCACTTATAAATTTGATGATTTTAGATGTTAATTTTTATGCTCATAATTAAGTGGTGAATTTGGGTATATGAAAATTGTTGAAAACATGTTGCTAATTAATGCTTAAATTTCGTTGTTGTTATGTGTTGAAGTGATTACTTTGAAAATTTGGCTTAAATTGGTGAAAATGATGATGTTGTTGTTGATGTTGAATTCATGATTTATGTGCTATGAATGTTGTTGGGTATATGTTGTTGATGAGAATTGATGAATTTGATGATGTTAAATGTGAAGCTTGGTTAAGTTCTTGTGTTTTGGTGATCTTTATGAAAATGGGTCAAAAGTGGAGAAGTTTGATTTTAATAATTTTGAATGAATTGATGAAGTTGTTAGGTTGAGTTAGAGTGCTTAGAATTTCTCTTTTGAATTCAAAGTTTTGGGTGTGAAATCGTTTGGTTGAAAATTGAATTTTTGAGTAAAAAGTCGTTTTAAGCACTTTGATAAATAAGGCGTTTTGGTGAATTGGATGAAGTTGTTTTGAGTTGGGAAAACATTTTACGATAGCGGAACTTAAGTGGTTTAAGTGATTGGGATGTGTTGGTGAAAACGGGATGGAAAACAGATCAAAAATCGAAATTTTACACGCGAAATGGCGAGAAAACGAAAAAATCAGAAGAAAAAAAAATTTGTCCTATTAGTCGCGAATGACCATTCATGTTTTGGCACGGACCGTGCGTGCCATTCACACTTGGTTTGCACGACCGTGCGTAATGGAGGCATGATCGTGCCACCTGTGCAGGTGTTCAGAAACTTGATTTTTCGCATTTTATGAACTTTTAAGCATCCCTATGAGTCCCAAACACCTAAACCAAACTAGTTGGAGTGTAATTGAACTTTTATGGGTGGTTTAACATGGCCTTGCTTTGAAAACAAAATGATTTTGAAATGTGATAAAAATGAGATGAACTTTGAGACTTTTGATAAATGAATACACTTTGTAAAACGAATATGCTATGATTAAACATTAATTGATATATAGGAATGATTTGTTGGAGTATAAGAACATGGTGGCTTATTTTGGTTGAGATAGTTGAAAATAGACGAACTTTGTCAAAATGAAGTTTTATGATTGAATAACTTGTAAATGGTTTTGTATTCATCATAATCTGATAAAATAAGAATGAATCAAGGATTGTTGGGTGTTTAATATGTTAGGTATCATGATGCGGTTGATTGTCCGACTATTATGCGAAATGTGCCTTGTGAAACGATGTTGTCTCCTTGTGGTGATAATTGTTGATGTTGATTAAGACGATGACTTTTTTGTTGATTATGACTTGTTGAATTGTATGGATGCAAATGTTTGATAATGCAATGGTGAATTTTGGTGACAATATTATATGATGGTGTAAATTGTATAATATATAATTGGTGATTTGTGCATTGTCGAGTCTTTACATGGAAGTATATGCATTAATATGATGGTGTATCTTGTTCCTCCCACTTAGTATACGCCAAATTCTTCTTTCGGACTTCGCGGTCTTCATCGGAGAGGAAAACTAGAGGAATTTAAGGCGAAACAACGAGTTTCACCATTTTCGTACCTCGAAGAACATCTTCTACTTGTTGCTTCCATTGCAAGTAGTTCGTATCATCCAATTTTATAGAAAAAATTGTTTGAAGATTTTCGATGTCGCCATAGTAATGTGTTGTGCATCAGAAGCAGAAGAAGAAGGTTCAGGTGTGGACGCCATGGTTCTGGATCAAGCTCTAGATACCATGCTAGAAGCTTAGAACCGTAATAGTTGAAGCTTGGAGAAAACGGTTAGAGGAGAGAGAGAAAGAGAAAGAGAAAAAAAGGAATTTGTTATATTGAATTAACTTTTCAGATATTACAATGGGTACTTATAGATGCATTCTAAGATGCATTGAATAAGTGACAGATGTCATACTCTATTAGGTTACAACTATTCTAATAGAACCTTAGTTACTTAAACATTACAAGTTTATTATTCTATTCTTAACATGGTGAATTACTTGGAACCATTGGTAACTCTTTAATCATGCAATGTTGTGCTGAAGACTGAATTGTCATTGGATTATTTAAAGCCAAAAATAGCATCGAATTGTTGTAGTAAGACATGACCATCCCATGGAGATAGACTGCCACAAGATCTTTTTGCTGCTAAAGGAGCATCCGTAGCTGAATTATCCTTTCTCTTTCTTTCAGATACATTGACGCTGAATGTCGAAATGTTCCCACCATTAGCATTTGAATTGCTCGAAAGAGGAGGTTGTGACTGTGTCTTTGATATGTTTGGCACAAAAGTAGGAACACCTAAAAAATAAATTAAATACATAAACAACTTCAAAAAAACCAATAGTGGTAAATAAAAAAATTCAACTTATTAACATGCAAAATTTACATAAATTGAAGCAACAATTTTAAAGTTATCTTAGAGAAAAATTATCAAGTAGCCTAACATAATGTACATAATAAGCTAACTTGTAAATTACTACATCAAATAACCCATTGCATTCTCTTAGAGAAATTAAGCATAGGAACTGCATATATAAAAATAAAATAAAATATAAAACTAGATTGTGGATAAAGGATTGTACCTGGCTGAGATTTGTTACTAATCACTGATTGAGGAGCGAGTGCGAGAGCAAATTTTGCAGAAGTTGAAGGAAGGTTTCCACCGACATTGTATGTAGTCATGACATCATTCAGACCTTCGAGTAAATTCTGAACTTGATTTTTCTCTTGTGCTAACATAAACTTTTCTTGATCCATCATAATCTTATGCTCTTTCAAGCTAATATACTCATCCAACATCTCATCCAATTTCATCAAACTCTTTTGCTCCTGAATTAGAAAGAGAAAAACAAAACAAAATCCATTAATAAAGAAAAACTAGACTTAATGTACATCAATTCTGAACAAAACAAAGTTAACACAAAAGGGTGCAAATAGATGATAAGTAAAGGTGCAGAAAAATACCTTAGGAATGAGAGAAGAAGCTTCGTCTCTGAAAATGGAACGAGTTGATGAAAAATTGTTGTCCAACAAGTATTTGTCAACGATGAATGCAACCTGTTGAGGGATGTTTTTATCCTCCATTGTAGTGAAGGTTAAACGATTTAAACATGCTGTAGATATTTAAACAAGAAAGTGGTTAGTGAATGTGTGAAGTGATTATGGTCTAGGGCTTAAAATGTACTACCCCCAACATAGATATAATTATGTTTATTTGAGAAAATAGTGAGAACAGTATTAATAATTTTGAAATCCTCCCATAAAAAAAAAATATTATTGTGCTAGCCCTAAGACCCTTTATTTGAATTCACTGAATAGAATTTAATTTAAAAAGGCACACATTATATTAAACAATTAATTTCTACGCTGCTTTGAATCAAATATGCCTTTACTAACAAAAAAATCTCTAAGTCACACTTTTTACCTTTCCTAAATAAGAATTCACATTAGATTTTTTGTTGATTAGAGCATCAAATAGTTCTCCTACAAATATATCAGTTTAAAATTTGACAAGCATATGAACTGCATATATATTGGAAAAAAAATAGAATTAGCTGTCAATATAAGATGTACCTGGATAAGATTTATTACTAATTCTTGGTTGCGAAGCAACCTCGAGTGTAGATTTTGCAGCAGGTGGGGGGCAGTTTCCACCAGCAAGGTAAGCCGTCATGACATTATTCATCCCTTGGAATAACATCAAATTCCTATTTTTCTCTTGTTCGATGATAAACATTTCGTGATCCATCATCACCTTGTGATTTTTCAAACTGATATACTCTTCCAAGATCGTATTCAATGTCATCAAATTCTTGGGTGCCTGAATAAAAACAATAAACCAATAAAAAAGAAAACCCTAGACCCATGTGCATGCATATGGTTGGAAATGGATGGCAAATTAAATGACAAAATTACAAACTCTAAGACAATGTGTGCAAAAACAAAAGGAGACATTTGCATCTAAAGAGCTTAACTTTGATATTGAAATTGAAGACTAGATGTAGAAATATACCTCTTGAATAGGAGAATGGGCGAAGAGACGAGAAGCTTCGTTTCTGAAGGTGGAACGAGTGAACGAGAAGTTATGGTCCAAGAGGTATTTGTCAACCAAAAAAGCAACTTGTTCAGGGATGACTTTTGCTGCCATTGCAACAAAGAATGAAGCTGAAGACCTATGAGATTAGAACCAAATAGAAAACTTTTAGTGCACTTGATGATTTGTGATGATATGATTAAAAGCATCCTAACTTTTAAATAAAGAATATGAAAATCCAATTCAAAAAACGAAAGAGATCCATAGAGCATATCCAAATTTGTGATGATATGATTTACTTTTTGGTTAAAACTATAGGTGTGTTATTTGAACAACCATTTTGTTGACAACTTAGAGGACAACCATAGATTTATAAAGAAAAATTAGGTATTCACACAAAAATTAATGCAATAGAGAGATAAAGTAAAAATATAAAGTATGAGAGAAAATTGTCGCAAAAGTTGTCACAAAATAGTTGTAAGAATATCATATTTCTCTAAAACTATATACATTTTGAAATATTTTTTACAGTTTTCTAGCTTGCCTTCTAAATTCAATTTTAAAGTTTGGTATGCACATATGAGTTCATCCTGTCTTTTTAAGGGCGTATGAGTTCCTCATATGTTTTGTTTTTCAAGGTAAGTTTATTTCGGATCCCAATTCTCCAATTAATTATTTTCGAACCTAAAATTTTAATTTTAAAATTAAACCTATATATATTTGAAAGCTTTTCAAGGTTTGTAGTAATAAGTGCCGCTTCTACCTTAAATTTTAAGTTTAAGTCCTTTGACGTTTATTTTACTAACAAATCAACCCACATAAAATAAACAACTTCCCCTAAAAAAACAAATTAACTTCCCCTAAAAAATCTTGGGTCTTGCTAAATAGTATCCTCGGATCAATAATGGTCAAGGAATCTATAAATAAATAAAAAATTCAAAATATAATTTTTGACTTGATTAAATAACAATTACATCAATTTTTATAAAAATTTATTTATTTTGGTTGTTTAACCGATATCCGGGTCACTGTTTAGCATTCTCCAAAATTATTTATCCTAACAGGCACATGTTAAGATACCAAATATAAAAATCGTGGATTATAAATTAGGCTAATTATTTCTCAATATTTTATAAATTATTTTTTCTTAATAAATACTTTCTATTTTTTAAAATCCTTAACCTACGTGACCTTTTTTACTTAATCTACATCCTTTTTTTACTTGATCTACATCCATATTTCTATCGGTGAGCTGACATTCTATCCCTTTTTCTTTTCTTTTTTTTGTAACAATCTATCCTTATTATTTCAGTTGCTATATTCTAGGATCATAGGGAAAACAAAACAGTAGTTCCTTTTTTTTAGGAGAAAACCCTAGTTATTTCTCTCTAGAAAAAACTACGCATGTTCCTCCTAAATACAGTAACTTATATTTCTCTCCTAGGTACTTCTTCCTGGTTTGTAATGAAAACTTTGAGTAATCAATTCATGGCAATCACTTTATGGCTATATTTTGGTGTATGACTCATTCATTTTTCTTGTTTGGTCAATCAAATAAACACATAACTCATGCCATAATCTTTAAAATTTATTAGTGATAATTCTCGTTACTTACCTCAAAGCGTTCTTAAATCTCTTGATGGGTGATTTCTTTAGCTCCAATATCACCTAATAATCCAGAAAACAACTCATCATAATCATCATCATTACACAATTACATAACTTAATAAAATTGAACAACATATAAAATAAGAGGGTCTATTAAACATGTTCACCGGTTAAGAAATTAGAAAATAACTAGAGGAAATAAGAAGAGATGAAAAAACGATACAAAATAATAGAGAGAACTAAAGAGAAGACACTACCTTCAATGGTAGAGAGAGGGGCAATATGTGATTCTCTCAAGGAGTAGTTGGATTTATAGTTTTTTTTAGCATGCGTGGATTTTAAATAAAAAATATTAAAATAAATGTGTCCACCCTTAAATAATGGATATTGACGGTTAAGAATAAATTAAAATTTTAATTTTTTATGTAATAATTTAAAAATAAAATAATAAAATAAAAACAACTTTTTCCCTATTTCTCAGCCAATTGAAATTTAAGATGCATGCAGTATGTTCCTACGTAATTCCTTAAATTTCGTGAATCAGTTTATTAGTTAAGATTTCTTTAGAATGAGAAATGAAGGAAACTATTGATGCTTCGTGGAAGAAGTATAGAATACATTGAAATTATGATTAACTATAAGACTTATATTTTTTTATGAAGCATGCGAGTGGCTGATATTCATGACTAGCTGGTATTTCCATGGCATGTAAGCAAATTGTTTATTTGGTTCAAATAGCTGATATTTCTAACCTCACTTGTGTCCAAAGGAGTTGCAAGTATTGAAAAAGAAGACAGATAAAACTTGATGTTGTCTCAAATGAGATATGTAGTACACGTTTCCTTAGGGGCCTTTTGCTTTGGGAAGTCATTTCCTATTTATTTTTCCAAAAAAAATAAAAATACGATAATCATTAATTCAAATCATCGATAGAATACATCACATACAATAACATAATCAACATTTATTCACTAGTTGGCGTTAGTTATTTCCAGTTGGCGTGGAGGATATTCGTCATTTATTCACTAATTGTGTTGTGGTTCGAAGTATTTGGTATTATATTTCCAGTTGGCTAGGTGTTGCAACAGTTTTTCATGGTAACTTGCAGGACCATCTTTTGCAATTTAGCGATCTTGACGAATTTAAAAAAAAATGCTAGAATGACTTTTACTATTATCTGGATTTATGTTATTCCAGGTAATATGAAAGGAAAGGAATAGGACATTGCATACATATGAATCTATGAGAAATGATTTATATTTGATTTTGATGAATAATGTGACATAGGTGAATTATGTGAATGGTGTGAATTATATGCATTAGATGAATTATATGCATTATGTGCTTTATGTGAATATAACTTGAGATGAATATATGGTTATATTTCTAAATGATGATGTTGGTGTAATTTGACGATTAAGATGATTGGAAATTGATGTTAGGAATTCTCGTATGAATAATGTTGTTGATTTATGAAAGTATGGATATGTGATACTTGAATTCCTATTATACTATACTTGAATTCGTAGTATATTAATGTTGAATGTAAACATACCTCCCATTGACTTTTGTCACCTTGCCAATGTAAAATGGTATAGACGTGCAGGTAGAACACGCTTGAGACGATGTGAGTTCCAAGGATTAGCTTGAGGCTTCCTTATTTTCTTTGCTTTGGAGTTTAGTATAGGCTCTGATTAGGATCTTTTGGGAGTTATTTTATTTATATTCTATGTTGAATTTTTATGGAGACTTTGTTGTCTTGGTTCGATGTACTCTGAGATTGGATTGTGATGTTGAGAGCTTGTTATAATTTTGGAGATTGTTGTTTATTCCGTTGCAAAACTTTGATGAAAAATATAATATGTATGTTTTGAGTTATAATGACGTAGAACCTTGCACTATGTGAATTAATTGTTGTATTTATATTAAATATTATTGGTGGGGTTTAAGGGTGTTTCATTTCCAGTAGTTCTTAATAATATTATACCATATAAAAAACTAGTATTTTTTTTTTGATAGGATAAATAAATAGTACGTGAGTATGACAATAAAGCGCAGGTTGATTGGTAAGACACTTCACATATACCCCAAAGGATGTGGGTTCAAGTCATGATGTAGGAAGTAGAGAACACTATTCATCCCAGTGTATGAGTAAAAAAAAACTAGTATATTTATATTTGAATTTTGAATCAAGTATGGACCGGTTAAATGGTGGTTAGCTTTTGATTTGTCTTTATATGATGGTATAGATATAATTAACTATTTTGAAAATTCGTTAGTACCTTAGAGTTTTGTTAAATAATTGTGCGTAAAATTAATTAATATAGTCCCATGTGGATTCCTACTAGAAGCAATCTTGCTGGGCGGTGTAATCTTGCTGGGCGGTGTGGATTCAAAAAGATGTTAATCATAATTCTCAACAAAACTTATTGCAAATATGATATGAAGTGACATGTTGGTCATAATATGTTTTTTCCTTACTAAATATCTGAAATACCTCATGCAAAAGAAAGAGAAATTTAATAATGTGAGCTTGATGGTACCACATGGGATTTTAATTTGGATTCTTCGAATCACGTGACACTATCAATATCACGTTATTAAATTTCTCTTTCTCTTGCACAAAATATTTTATGGTGTTTTGTTTCCTTCTCTTGTTAAGATTTTTATCAGGTTTCGTAAGGAAAGAACATATTATGACCAACATGCCATCTAATATCATATTTGCAATAAGGTTTGTCGAGAATTATGATTAACATCTTTTGGCATTTTAAATAAAAATTTAAAATCTTTGTTGAGAATAAAAATTTAAATAGAAAGATTGTTTATCGTATAAATACACTGAACACCGAAGAGTGCATGTCTCATATTCTTCTCACATATGTGTGTTAGCTTCAAGTTGATGAACCCCACATTAAAAAGCTGATTTTCATAATTCTTTAAAAAAATAAAAACTGATTTTCATTATTGTAGTCATCATCATCTCTCTGTTCCTTTTTATCATGTTTCGCTAAAGCTTTTATCCCGGATGAGAGAAACAGTGCATAATGGTTAGCACTGGTACACTATTAATTTGGTGGTCCTATCTCACAAATTACAAGTTTAATTTATTTTTTTAATTGAATATCATTTGGGTTATGCTAATTTGTGTCTTTATGGTACATGTTAAAGTTTCTATAAAGAGCAAATATTTATTAAAAAACATTAAATTTTAATTTTATGAGAAATAAATAGGCATAATTTCTATTTTAAAACCTTAACTTATACCTTAATAGCACACGTTAGCATTTCCCATATCATTTATGTGTAACGGTAGAAAATAGTCTCTTAAGTCATCTTTTGTCAAAAATAAAAAAACGTCTTAAGTCGTCTAAGACTGTAGTTAATGACAAAGTTCTCTCTATAAAAAACGTTAAAAAAAAAAAATTAACGTTGTTGTATTTCCTAAAATTTATATACACAAATATAAAAGAGTTTTACATATATATTCGATATGTGTTGTCACATTATTTAAAATGAATTAAAAATATATAACTTGTCATACTCATTAAATAATGTGGTAAACAATCTCGTTGAGTATATATTAGTTGATAAAGACATTGTATTATATATGCAAGGACCGAACTTCAAACCATAAACACTTCACTTTTTCATCTTAAGGTGAATTATTTCTTGCTACTATATAGGCTATTGAAGAAAAAGAAAATGTGGTAAAGATTAATTAGATACATGCATAAAAGATTATTATTATACACTCACAACGTATATAAATTAAATCTTTGAAACTATATTATAAACTTTGACATTTACAGTAAACTCTGTTGTTGCTCGATTCCAAACATTTTCACATAAAAGGTGAAACACAAATCTAATAAAGCATCGTGAAAGCGAAATATCACAAGCAAAAGGGAGAAACCGAGACCAACCCTCATGCAAACCAGTGATAAGGTTGTGACTATTCAGCATTCTGTGATTTCTCATCAGAGTTTCACATGCTCTCACAATTCAGTTATAGCTGCCATATAAACTAGTCATATGTGATGCATCAGAGTTTTTAGACCACAGAATTATATAATACATTACATTTAACACTGGTGTTCTAAAATAAAAAGGTTTGAAGATATGGTGATTGGCCTGGGCAAATGAGAGAAATTCTACTATAGTGACGTGCATAAATGAATAGTATTTGGACGTACACATATTAAAAGATTATTTTTAATAATTGAAAAAAAATGATAATAAAATGATTAGTATTTTAAGGAAAAGTCTTGTTATGTGTATGTGACCAAATATTATTCATTTATATTTGTGACCATAGAAGAATAATGACACGACAAATGAAGTCAAACCAATATATTTTTTATTATATTTTATTGACTCATCTTATCTACTAACATCAAATTATTAGAGTTTCATTCGCTTATAATTAGAGAGTCATTCTAATTTTTATATATTTATCTTTATTTCAATTCATCTTCTGATTTATTTTCTCACGCATACTTTTTCCTCCATTTAAGCATCACCGTCTCTTCTAGTTTATCAAAATTTTGTTTAAGGAGCAAATCTTACATTGACACAACTATAATGTAAAAAAAAAAAATGATGAACACAAATGAAAAATTAATAGGACAATAATTTCGTGACATCATTTAAATATTTTTATTTGTGTTTATGTGCCAGATTATTTTTTATGGGGTTGTGCGCTAGCCCAAGTAAGTATTTTTCTCTAGATTTGTTAAATCAAACATTGCTAATATTGACTTAAATACATGTTGTGTAACTAGTGTGGGTAAGTCTCATATTACTTATAAATAAAATGACTCAAACTCAAAATTTTAAGTTAAAGTGTGATGTTCGGCAAATTTATGTGGTGCTTTTAACCCCTATGTGGATGATATCCCAAGATTTCCTCGTGTTCAAACAATACATGACTTATAACTTTCAGATGTAAAATGTTTAAATTTGATGAATAAAACCAAACCATCCACATCTTTCATACAAATTGAATGAGAATTTGTTGATGAGTAGCATTAGTTGATTTCATGACCTCAAAACTTTTTGAAGTTGATGAGTAGCATTAGTTGATTTCATGACCTTAAAACTTTAATCAACAAAAATTGATGTATTTAGTCCAAAATTTAAACTAAATACATTCATTTTTATTGATGTCAAGTTTGTTTATATTTGAGATCGGATGAAGTATTAGAGTCGTTTCTACGAATTCGGAGACACGGCTCTACAAGTGAGAAAAGGTCAATAATAAAATAAAAATATATTTTTTTTAAAAGAACAATGTTCTATTTAAAAAAATTTAAAAGGTAAATACAAGGTGTCGTATATATGCGGTATACCCAAAGGTGAAAATCATTATCGTATACATGAGGAACCTCAAACCACCATCCTAAAAATAAATTCACCTAACATCAAAAACAATAGGACACAATTCTAATAAATCTAAAAGAATTTTAAGATCCAGTCTCATTGAACTTCTTGCAAACTCTAAGATCCGGCCCTATGAAGTATAATTCAAAGCTGACTTTATACGGTACTTTTGAACTGGACGACAGTTGAATTAAACTCTATAGATCCAAAATACAACAGCTGTCGCAGAGAAGCAAAGCAAAGAATGTTAATATATACCCTTCACATGTCAGGTTTAGGAACAAGACAAAGAAAGCACGCGTAGTATACTTTATATTCTTTCAATTTTTAATTTGATTTTACCCTATGGTCTTAATTTATGCAAACAAGTAAGTAAAATTGTACAAAGTGGTGACCACCACACCAAGCAAGCATAGCACAACTCACAATCACTTGTTGGATGCAAACCAAGAAAGGTCGTTCTCCTGCCTCGCATATTGGAGTGAATGCAAACCAATGGTGCTATCTACTTGATGTCCAAGCTATAGAGGTCAAAATATAATGCGTATGTTTAACAAAAATGTAAATCAATCTTAATTTAAATTTATTTACTACAAAATAGTTATATATAGATTAATAAAATTTGAAGCAAAAATATCCATGAATATATTGCTTTTGTACTTGCACCGAGTACAATATCACAAAAAATTTCCGATATTGTATTCACTATGAGTATAATTTTAAAAAATCTTATTATCATTACTATATACTTATAAAGAAATAATATTTATACAACTATTTTATAACAACTTTTATGACAATTTTATCTTTTATTCTCGTATTATATTTTTACTTTATTTCTATTGATTTAATTTTTGTGCCAATATATTTTTTTTTTATAAAAATATGGTTATCCATTAAGTTGTTAAACAAATGGAAGTTGAGATAACACATCTCATACTTATATGTGTATGGGTCCCTTAATACTATTATGTTTGTGTTATTTAATTTTTTAAATATAAATGTCCAAACCCTTTTCTGCCATTTGGCACATGTCAACCCCACACACCTTTTATAGTTTTGTTTTCTTACATGAAGCTTTTCTAGATCTAAGTTACCTAGAAAAATGTAGGACGTTTTACTAAGAAAATAAGCATATTAGCCATTGAATTTATGATTATTATTTTTTTGAAAAACATTGAACTTTAGGATTAGGCTAGTTTTCGGTATTGGTTTAGGATTTGGAAGTGTGCTTCTCCTCAATGTCTCATGTTCGGTGAATATAAAACGAGTCGAATGCAAGTAAGTTGATTTTTCTCTCTCAAGTTTAATGAGACCCACTAAGATCATTGGCTGATAATAGATCTAAACTTTGTGGAACTTAACGAGCACAAAAACATGTTCTTAGATAAAGAAAACCAGAAATACCACAAAAGAAGGAAGACCAAGCCATAAGTGGGGCACACGTATCCTTAGCAATGGAATAGTTCACGCATTACCAACGAGATTAGCCAAGCAAGGCTAAATGCCATTTTGACCACCAAGACTAACGTTTGTCTATAAGTATTGTGATTGTAAATTTGTTCAACATACATGATCAACCAAAAATCTTTTTGCGCAATTTATCCATTTATTGTTTTGCTTTCCTTCACACATTGTAGTACTTAAGAAACTTATAGAAGTAGCACATTCTTATAAACAAATCAAAAGTGGCAAGTATGTTACAAATTAATTAACATTTTGTATTCTTTATGATTAAAATAAACGGTGCGTCAATTAAAGAGCGCAATCATCGACGGTTTGCGACAATGTAAGACTAAGTTGGAGAAACGACAACATGAGATTGAGTCAGAGGAGGCGAGGAGTGGTGACGTGTCAAGTGAACCCATGTGAGGTTTAGATAGAAAGTGAACATTATGAAAATATGTAAAATAGTAAAAAAAACCATTTTCCCTCGAATTAATTTATGACGGCACATGAAATATGAAGGATAACTCGGACCCGATCCTTATTTAACTTATATCTATGTCATGTCCCATTTATTTTTTTTGTTTATGTTGATAATGAACCCGATCCTTGTTTAGCCATCACAAATTTACCCTAATATAACATTTTATTTCATAGACAAATTAGTTGATAATGAACTAACAATAATGTGAAATTAATGTGATATAGTACTAAGTTAACTAGTCACATCATAACCTCTGACAACAAAAGTTACTCAAAGCATATGATTAGTCAATAATGTGAATCCTCTCCAAGGGATCCCTTTGAACAGAAGTCAAGTATTGATACTCTTTTGGTAAAAAAAAAAAAAGATATTGATACTCTTGTTAGACATGTACAATTTTTATTCTTTTTTGAAAAGACCAATTTATATTTTAATAGATTGATACTTCTGTAGTTCTGTAAATGTTTCATTAGATTCCATTATTATTTTTCTTCCAGCATCACTGGGGTCTCTTTCATTTTCAGTCCCTATACAGAAATAAGAAAATATCATACGTGTATGAATTTTTCTTCCAGCATTCCTGGTCTAAAGAAATAACCTTATTTTTGTTGTCACTTGTCATAAGAAAAAACCTTATTTTTGTTGTGGCATTAAATATGGAAAGAGATGTACCAACAATTCAACAGGTATGTATTTTGTACACTAGAAAAAGACATCATACGTGTATCATGTGAAGCTATTTATGTAGAAATCCAAAATATTCATTTTTCTAATATATTTAGATTCTCTTCTCTTGAAAAGTGCATGATACAAGTTTTTCTCTTCATAGTCAATCCACTACACTGAAGTAGTCATACTTAGCGGTGGATACCACTAAATAGTCAGAATTCAAACTTTTGTTGAACACATTTTAAGAGCATATGAGTGCATTTGTTTTGGATTCATTAAGAAAAAAAACATATTTTTAGATTTTTTTTTATTTTACATTTTAAGTGTTTGTTTAGAAATTTTATAAAAATTATTTTCTATGAAAAATCTATTTTGACCTTAAAAAAAATACTTATTAGGATTAGCTTTTCTTAAAATCATTTTTTTAAAAAACAATGAGGTAACACATGAACTAATTAAGCATAATTTTGTTTTTAAAAAAGTGATTTTTTAGATAGTAAATAACTTCAGGTTTTTAAAAAAAATATAGAAAAAGTGTATAGATGTTTTTTTTAAAAAACATAGAAAAAGTGTATAGATTTTTCTAACACAAATTTTTTTTTTTTTAAAGTTAAAACGAACGCCCCTATAGTCTATTTAAATGCCTATCAAATTAGTTATTTAATTATGTATATACGGAATAAGTTTTTAAATAGACTAACATATCATATTAGACATTTGAAAGGCTTGTCTCATACCTATAAAAAAAGTTTATGACAAACTGTTCGGGTATGTATCAACGCCCAATCACTAATAAGTTCCAAAGGGCTCCTCACGAAAGGAGTCCACAAAGTTTGTGGCACATAAGCACACATACAAAAGGTGAACAACCAACATTATCCGCCGCACATACCTACCAAGAAGTAAGCACTCAGATCTGTCCTTCAAAGGACTACAACTGCACCTAAAAGAACAACGATTGTCCTTCCAGAACAGCTGTTCAGGAAAAGGTACAAGAGCCATCAACATGATCAGCGACACAAAAATACACAAACCAAAATAAATAATCAACAGTATCCTTGGCACAAACCTGTCAAGGAGCAATCACTCGTAGTTGTCCCTGAAAGAACTATAGTCGTTCCTAAAAGGACAACGTCTGTCCTTTCAGAACAATTGTCCGATCAAAGATGCAAGGGTCAAAACCCGAGACCTCTGCTATAAATCCTGACTCTTATGCCTGAATATGGTAAGTTCAATGTTTACAAATACACCTGTCAACCCCCACCACTCACTAGCTTAAGCTTTCAAGCACGTGCAACTACATCACCCTTATTCGCATGGAGAAGAAGGATGAGGGCGACAAAGAAGAAGACAACAATTTACAGAAATGTCCTATTCAAAGGTCATTCAACGTGATCAACCCAAGGTTCTCAGGTTCAGCAGAATCACAAACCACATTTTAAGTTTAAGTCTTAATTTTTTTACCAAGTAGATTTAGGCCTCGCAAATCCCAACTCAACCAAGGTTATTCTCACCACTAATGGGAAGGAGACAAGAGCTTTGAAATTAGAGTAAGCGGAAAGAAATAAAGACTTTGAAGATTTTATTTTTCTTCATAGTACAAATTTTTCTTCATATGAGAGAAATTAAAAAATGTACTCCCTTCGTCCCAAATTGTAAGCAAAAATAAAAAATCACTTGTTAAGAAAACTAAAACATAAGAATTTGGAGTATAGTTTTTTGTGTTTTCCTTAGAATAAGTTTTATAGGAAGATGTAAAAACAATTTTCATTGACTATTGATTATGGAGAAAATCAAACAAAGAGAAAATTGAATGTAATTTGCATATAATTTCATACGAATAAACAAAAGTTTTTCTTGAAAAAAATGATTTTTTAAAAAAACAAGATTAAATAGGATAAATGTTTGTTTTTTTCTTACATTTTGGGATAAAGAAATTGAGTTTGTTTTGCTTACATTTTAGGACGGAGGGAGTATTAGTGAAGAAATTTATAGGGCATAGACAACTTCTTCAAATTATTTTGAATGTTTTATACTACTTTGAAAATTAAAACATTTTAATTATAAGTTATAACACATTCTTTTATCATTAGACATTCACAATAAAAAAATCAAACAATTAAGTCACGTGGTTAATGAATTTTATCAAAGAACGACTTGTTCAAGAATCTAAATTCAATTTTTAGATGAAACAATTTTTGGTACTTTACCACGTCATGGTCGAACTTCAAACCATCAAACTTTCTTGATCCGGATTGTTAACGGAAAAAAGACATTTGCAATAAAAAAACTTTAAATTTAAAAATTAAATACTCATTTCGGACACATTTATAAACAAAAAATGATTATGTAGGTACATTGAATAATTAATGTATCCGGTCACATTTATGGGTTAGATACATTAATTATTGGATGTATCTAAAACGTTGTTTTATTTAATTTTCTTAAAGGCAATTTCTATGGTACACCCAATAAATTTGGGTGTATCGGTACACTAAGTCATTAAATTAATAATAAATGAGTTTTTTTTAATAAAAATAATTATTTTCTATCATTAACAACTATAGTAGTTAAATTTTATTTACCAAGAGCTTCGACAAAATAAAATTTAATTTTTACAAATTTTTATTACTCATAACAATGAATATTGATTATTTTTTATGAAAAAATGTAAAGTTTTTAATATGATCCATATAGACAATGAAATGATGTTTTTTTTCTTATAAAATGATGTTTTCTAAAATATAAATATTGATAAATAGTTTTTTATTTCATAAAAATATCATTAATTTATTAATTTTGTGAAACAAGTGTATCAGTACACTCAAATTTGTGAGTGTACCGTAGAAGTCCCCTTTCTTCCCTACTAAAAAGTAGAAATTCATTAACTACTTTTTTTAAAGAAGAAATTCATTAAATATAAAATATATTTTATTAAATACCTTTTTTATTGCATTCCCATCACTGTCTACCACTGAAAGAAAGTGAAAGTAAAGTGCACCCAATGCAGCAACAAATAGAGCAAAAACAGTTAAAACGTATTTAATTTTCACAACCTCCAATTCCAACAACTTTCTTTCCTTTCCCCAATATTCTTAACTTTCTTCCTCTGTTTTCTTCTTCTTCAAACCCTAGAAATTAACAAATCCCCCTTTTCATGCAAATGGCTTCAACCCACCAAAATTAACTTCACACCCACCAAAATTAACCTCAAACCCACTTCAATTATGGCCACATTCTTCATCATACCCTTTGCAATCATCATTTTGTGCTTAAAAATCCATGCTTTTGATCCTGTTTCTTCTTTTTCCTTCAATGATTTTGGTAAAGTTCCAAACTTTAAGTCTGTTTTAGGATTTTATGGCAATGCAAAAGTTGTTAATGGTGGTTCTGAAGTTCTGCTTTCTGGGTATGGTGATTCTGGAAATGGGAAAGTTATGTACAAGAAACCTATTAGGGTTGTTGATTTTGAGGATGAACCAAAGTTGTTAGTGTCATTTTCAAGCTATTTTGAGTTTTCATTGTCTTTTGGTGATGGAAATGGGTTGGCTTTTGTTATGGTTCCAAAGGGTTTTGAAGGTGAGGTTTTTGGTAATGGTTCTTTTGGTTTGAAGAAGAAGGAATCTAAGGTTGTTGCTGTTGAGTTTATTGCTTCAAGAGATGTTAGAAATAAGAGTTCTGATAGTTTTGGTATGGCTATTGATGTTGGTGGTTCTGTTCCTGTTAAGAGAATCAATGTGTCTTCTGTTAATATGGTTATAAGAAATGGTGGAAAGTTGCATGCTTGGATTGATTATGATTCGAATTCGAGGCGTTTGGAAGTTAGGTTGAGTCGATATGGTCATTCAAAGCCGGTTGATCCGTTGTTATGGCAATCGGTTGATTTGTCGTATAATTGGACAACTGAGGAGATTTTTGCAGGGTTTAGTTCAATGAAAGGGAAAACTTCTCAAGCATGTTTTCTCTATTCATGGAGCTTTGATGTAAGGCATTTTCGGCATTTTATGCATTCGGAGCCGATGGATACAAAAGCTTATTATGCTAAGAACACATATAGTCCACCGGCAGACAAACCGAGGAGTGATTGTGTTTTACGAATTCTTGCTGCAATGATATTTGGTTCTGGATGTGGAGCATTGGCGGCTTTCACCTTGCTTTATTTGTGGACGATGTTTGGTAATAGACGTCCTGTGGTGCCTGAGGAGTGTGTTATGCAGCCGGTAGATTGTGAGTACAAGAAAGTGAACATTGTTGTTGATAAACCCCTTAAAGATGGTAAGGAGTAGATCTACAAGATGGAACTAGTTGGATGCGTATGTGTTGTAAATCGGTGTTCCTTGTATTCAGGTTTTGCTGTGTTGTAGTTTGATAAAGAACTAATTAAGTTACTTTTTCTTATGTTATTGTCTATTTTTGAGCAAATTGAGATCCATTCTTTCTGCATTAAAGGTTACTTGGCTTGCTTTTCTTTTTAAACAAACCTGAGTCTATGTTATATATGATGTTTGGTGACTAGGATTTTGTTTTATGGAGTTGAAAATTAGCTAAATCTGTCTGTCTATTTAACATTGATTGCTTCATGATAACAATGTAGGTTGGCCCTTATCTGCATTACACTTCTGTTCTCTGTGACTGTGCACTTCAAGGAACTCAAATATAGGAAAGAAAAATATCATCTGCATAGAGATTGATAATTATGACCATCTGCATAATGAAGTTAGAATTATTCTGTAAATTTTTAGACCTTTTTAGTTTTATTTAATTATTATATTTTCAAGAAAAAGAACTTTAAAGAGAATTGGAATGAAAAGGATCAGCCATGGAAGGAAAATAGTGTCATGCATATTATATCTCATCTCTTGAATGATATTGTGTCCATGAAATTACTTCAACTGCAAAGATTTGGATCGCGACTTCGTTTCGTTTTAGGTTTCTCAAATTATATCATCAATTTACTTCTCTTTCTTTTATTGATCTTTTCCTTCATTCCTCCTGTGAGACTAGTTTTTAGCAGTTAGAAAACCATGTTGCTGTTTTATTAACAAGAACTTCGATTTGTTTGCACATTCTGCTACATTTAACCAATATTCTGACACGTAATGCAGTTGTATAGGAATTCTTTTATAGCATCTTTAAATCATGCTCTATGGCTCTCTGCATTCAGCTAATAGTATTTCTGCAATAAAATGACCAGTCACTTGATATATGTTACTGCAGACATACTTCTATCAACAATACAACCTATAGGGTTCATTTTATTTATGTTATATCAAGCATTTTGTCCTCTGTAGATTACACTGCATCCTATAATGCTACCTTGAAATGTTTTTGTAAAACTTTGAATCTTGTTTATAGTTGTTTTAATATTGAAGTTTTCCTTTGTCAAGCATTTATAACATTTTGGCATATTGTTACTAAATAGCCTCTCTGAATGTGTATGTTCTGTGAATGTTTTCTCAAATAGTAATAACATAGTCATGTGACTTTGCCTGGTATAGTCTAGTAGGTGGAGGAAATTTATTATGATCATTATTGCTTGGCAACCTATGAAGCACAAACACGTACATGGACACCGGACACGACACGCTGACACTACTAATAATTTGAAAAAATCATATAAATCAATGTAATTATATGTATCGGTGTCAGACACGCGCCTAATCCGAGGAGTGTCCGTGCTTCATAATTAAAAACTAATATGTAGCTCTTTTTTGATAGATTGGTTTCCATTTACTGCATAATTTTGTTGACATTACGATCGTTTGAGTATAAGATGTTTTTCTTAGCTGGCTTTTTTGCTTAACTGGAACTTCAATGCTACTTGGATAAGCTATGTGTAAATGAAGTATGTTCCAGTCTCTGTTATTGTTACTGTTAGAATAGTGAATTAGATCCTAAAGTAAGCAGATAAATAAACACACAAGAACACAGTAATTGATCTCAAAGTTAGGCTGATGTGTCCTACATCTCCGACAACAACGCGGCTGCTGTAATATTCTATTATGCAATGAATTAGAGAGATAGTGTAAGAGTACAAAGCTTTGTTTAAATACTATGGTCCAGTTTTTCTAGTTGCGCTTTCAGTTCCACTTGTTCCGATATGGCATGTGTCCACATATCAGCGAATATGAGTCATACTCACTAATCGATTTACTTATGCCGTAATTCGTGAAGCAGACTTAGGCTTAGAGGGCTTTATGAATGTTCTTGATTATATTGTACACCAAAATGTCTCACTCCAAAATTTGTGGTACGAAAAATATCATGCTTTAGTTTTTCTTCATTCATGTCTGGAAATCTAATAACTCACCTCCTCACCGCATTGCATTCACTTTCAAAGGGTAGCTTCTTGCTGAACAAAGAGGTAGTACCGTGATTTCATTCAAATCCAAACAACCACGTATGACATATTGACATTGATGGCAGAGGTATTTAACATTGATATTTTTTATCCAGGCCGGTTCCAACATATTTAGAGGCTCAAACCAAGTTTTACAGCGGATTTTTTTCTGGTACAAAGAGGGCAAAAGCTCAGGAGGAAAAAACTAAACAACTAAACGAACATTTCTAGACATGCAAATCCTAAAAATATCATCAAATAGGAGACTATTGAGCTCACTAAAAGGGATCTCCAAAACAACAAAACACTTAATAAAACACTAGACATAAAAACGAAATAAAAGTGATCATGTTTTGTTGAGTCTAAGTTTTGAACCTATGTCTAGAAGGATATATGAGACCATCATCTTTTTTTTTTCTTCCAAGGATGACACCATCATCTTAACCAATTGAGATAGACAAACATCTATAACTAATCTATCATATTGCATTTTTATAACTAATTCCAATTTTTTTATATCCATTTTTAGCCCAAAATTATTTTTGATATCCATTTTTAACACGTGCAAGCTGATGAGTTATGCTAGCAGACTACAAGCAATAACTCACATGATCGAAATTCGAAATTGAAACAAAACAAAAAGAGAGAGCAATACAGGGAAATGAGATACCAATGTCATCGTGTTGTAAAAAATGTAAAATACTTCAATACTACTTATTACTAAATGTATTTAGATAAAAACAGGTCAGTGTATAGGTCAAACAACCTAAAGTAGAACTTTAGACCTTATACTTTAGGGATAAAAAACGATCTAAAAAAATTGAAATTAATTTGTAACATACAATATGATAGATTAGTTATAGATGTTTGTAAGAAATTAGACTTGAAATTATCATTAAATAATAATCATCATATAAATGAAAGCATCAATTGAAATTTTAACAAGAATAAAGGAGAGAGATAAAGTAAACTTATCAATCCTCAAAATTGCAGTAATTTGAAGTCGGCAAAATCAAAGTGAACAAACACGAAACCATAAAAGGTTATAACCTGCAAAACAGTAAACCTTTATATAACATGAGGCGTGACTGTCCTTAAGGATAAAACATGTTCTTCTATGATATGAATCATATCAAAGATGACAGACACATCAAAGATGACAGAACAACTTGAATATGATAAAAAAAATTAAAATATTTGGGAGGAGTGAAAACAATATTTAAGAGAAGAGTTGTACTATTGTTGTGATGTATTCACGGTATATAGATATGTAAAGATGCCTTTTTTTCTTGTTCAAAGCAATGGATCAAAATGCACTAAAGAATGAACTTTTCTTAATTAAAAACGTGTGCAAATTAAATTATGATAAGGCCTTTGACCTGGCCAAAATAATATGGAGGTAGTAAGACTAAATGAGTCATGGAGAGTTTTAAAGAATTTTGGTTAGCAAGGTGGGAGAATAATAAACACGTCACGTATTTATTTATTAATAATAATAATAAGAATAAAATAAATATTTCTCTACTAAAATATTTTTCATATTTCTCATTTAAACAAAAAAGTAATTAAACTTTTGAAATATCTTCAAAATTTACAACACCATCATCTAAAATAATAGTTAGGGTGTTACCCTTACATTAAGAGAGAGGAAGACAATCTAAATAATTTTATTTAGGCTTAATTATATAAACGGTCCCTTAATTTATTTGTTGTTTTTGATTTGGTCCTTTATCTTTAAAATATTTCAATTTGATCCCACATGTACATCTCTATTACTACTCTTGGTCCTTTCTGTCATTTGTCCGTTAGTGAGGCACACATGGCCAATTCCACGTGGCACATATATAAGGGAATTTTTTTGGAGATTGCAGATCTAATTTTTTTTTTCTTTCCTTCTCTCATGTTTTCTCCTTCAAACACAAACACATGCACAAATCAAATCAGCTTCAAACACAAATTCAAACTCGAATATGAGAGATTAAGTCCTGCTTCATTCACTTTCCTGACAATTCTTCATAATCCTTTTTCAGACAATTCTTCATCTTCACAATTGTTCATTTTCCATAAAAAAATCCTCTTCTTTTTTTGCCGGAAACCGCCAGATCCGGTACTGCTTCTTCTTTTCCGTCATTCTCTTTCGCTTTCTCTTCCCTTAATATCTTCACCTGCAACAACCTTGAAGATGAACACAACTTGAGAAAAGAGACAAAAACTTATAAAGAGAGAACAAGGAAAAGGGGATCAGGAGAGAACGAGAGATGAAACAGCAGAGAGACTACTGACGAGAACGATTTGCGAAGAAATTTAGTGAAATGAATGAATTGAAAATGTATCAATAAATCCCAAGATCGGCTACATCCACCACCGTTTTGTATTCCCATTTGAAGCAGAATCAGATATCAATTAGGGCTTATGAAATGGGAAAAGGGTCAAAGGTGAAAGCTTTTAAGAGTTTACGATGAAATTGAAGATGAAGGGACAGTGAAAATACACACACAAAACCATAGAATCAGAAGAAGAAAAACAAACAGTGCAAGAAGCAATTTTTGTGGCTCAAAATAGATCATGGGTTATTGATTAATTAACTGAGTTATTGAAATTATTTTTATGGGTTACTAAAAGTGGTGATGTTGTTGCTGAATGTTGTTGTTGAATGTGAGCCATGCTTTCATCTTATTTTTCTTCATCTTGTTTCTTTTCTTTGTGACATTAATCCTTTCTCTTTGTTTTGTGTGTGTGTATTTTGGTATTTTGAGGATGATTGGTTAAATTTTGGATGTGGGGTGTTAGTGTGTGGTTGCTGTTGAGTTTTTGTGATAGAAAGGAAGATAATGTCTCCTCTCTTTTCTCTCTGTGATGCTGAAAAAGTGTGTAATGGATTTTATGCATTTTTTATGTGTTTTTCTGGATATGATTTATGTAGATGGAGAAAACGATGAGAGAAGGAGCAAGAAGGAAAAAAAAATTAAATCTGGGTTCCAAAAAAAAAACTGCCTTATATAAGTGTCACGTGTGTACTCATTGACGGAAAAGTGAGGCAATTGACAAATAGGACCAATAGTAATAACGGAGGTGTACATCAGAGACCAAATTGAAATTTTTTAAAGTCAAAGGACCAAATTAAAAATAACAAATAAGTCAAATGATCATTTATGTAATTAAGTTTTTTATTTATTACTACATCATTTCATTTAATTAACATCATTTTAGAGTACAATTACAAAACCATAATCTCATGGTCTATAAAATTTGGAAAGGAAAATTAACAACAAACTACACCTAATTAGTTGGTGCAAGCACAATAATTAAATTACATATCATCAAATATTTTATTATAAACAATATTTCTTAGATATTATACTAGTGAAATTATCATTATTCCTTGTATGGCATCTTGGTATTCTCTTTGGTCTTCTACTCATACGATATAAGTGAGGAGTCCAGCACTCCCTGCTGAACTTTATGTTTCTATCTCTATCATCATATCCCTCTCTATCATCATCATCTCTTCATTTTAAATTTTTGGTTTCTCTCTCTTCACACTTAGAAAATCATCGTTGTTGTCATGTTCCGGTTCACCATATGGAGGATCATCACATATACAAGTGTAATTAATACACTGGATAGTTAGAGGAGGCACACAAAAATTTTCTGGACAATCAGAGACACTACGACATACATAAAGTGCTGAAATTCGAAAACATAATATAAGATTGGTAGGAATCAAATGCGATAAAACATTGTGCAAGAATTAAAAAATGCAAAATGGCATACCGTTAACGTTCATTGCAATAAGAAATAGAGAAATAAATAGGATCATAACATAAACATACTTCATAAGTTTAGCTATATTTTTTTTGACAAAAGTTTAGCTATAATTTGTACACTATATTAAAAACATTTTGAATATTACCTAGCATTTATAGAATTGTTAAAAATAAAACTTGTTAAATTAGAATAATTATAGAACGTTTCCTAAATACATTGAACTAATTTGTTTGCCCCTTTAACACAAATAAAAAACTTTACACTTGCAAGAAATAACTTTTTAACCTTTCATGATAGAAATAACATTTATTTCTTGATTGCAAACTTTTTAGTTCTTTATAGTATCATGTTTGACATTGGTTAGACATCTCTTCTGTTAGCCCTGGAGATATCAGAAATTATTTACATCAATTTGTTAATATGACAGGGCTACCAAGAGATACTCATTTGTTTTTAAAAATTATATGGTTTGCTTGGGTAATATGGAAGGAAAGGAACAACCAGGTCTTTCAACAGATGACCTCTACTCTTTATGTTTTACTGAAAAAGGTGAAATTAAATTCTTTTATGTGGATCAAAGCAAGACAGATTACATTCACCTATAGATATCATGATTGATGTCAGAATCCGCTTCCTTGCTTGAGAGTTTTACTGTAATTTTTATTGTTCTGTTTTAACAGATGCTTGAATTTGTTGGCACCTTGACTGTTGTAAATATTGTTGGGTGGTTTTCCCTTTGCACACATTGTGCAGGGTGAATCCTTGTTGTTTATATATCATTTTATCTTCTCCAAAAAAAACCTTTCATCATAGAAAAACGTAAATAAAAAGAGAGTAGAAATATGTTGCACACGCCTCGTGCATGGGTGAAAAAAAAAGGTGCTTTTCAACACTGTTTTGCTCACCTGAAACACAAAGTGCTTCTTTATATATAATACTTGAATTTAATTGAAACCCTTCATGATTAACGCATACAATATTACACTATAATAATAATGATAATAATAATAATAATAATAATAAATTAAACAAATTTTTTGAAGGTTTTTAGTCGAAAATTTAGTGTACTTTGGGATATTCGTAGTTACCTTGTAAGGGTTGAGAATTTACGTACAGCCCATAATGAAATAGCAAAGATACAGATGGATGAATAATATGCAATATTGATTTAAAAGTAGGGAATTACAATCAAGACGAGAAGTTAAACAAGATGGAATCATTCTAATCATTGAATAGAGATACCAGATAGTAAAAAGATAGAAGACAAAATACAAGATTTAAGTCATTATTATACAAAAGAGATGAGTCATTTCGTGTATGTTTGGTTCTCGCTCTAGAGGGACATAATTGATTCTGGATGTGTAGAATTGATTTTGACATGTTTCATTGTCATTGAGTAGAATTAATTTCGCCTCTATAATTGATTCTGCTTGAAGCTATAGTTTGTAGATCTTGATTGCAGATATGATTTTCACACACAAATTTATAGTCCTACTCACTTTTACATGAATAATTCCAAACACAAACCACTTTAGTAAGAATACCTTTTAACCAAAATTAACTCTCCCGAACGCACGTCCAAACATACGCCAAGATTAAGAGAATATTTCAACTCTTCATCAATTTTTTCACACCTCTCTTTGCCAATCATTGTCCGATAAAAATGATTTTGTGAGAAATATAGTGTAGGGTGAAGGTGATGAGTGGAAATTGAATTTCAGACGAAGAAGGGAGTTAAATCCCATAGAATCCGTGTCGGAAGAGGAGCTCAAAAGGAAAATCCAAAAAGAAAATATACGAGGAAATGGTGAAGATAGACGGGTGTGGTCGAAGAATAAATATTCGTCTAAAGAAGCTTATTCAGTATTTTATGGAGTGACCAATGATTGAAGAGTTGAAGAAATTTGATGTTGCTTCGGTTGGACTCATCCCGTTGAAAATAGTGGTTTTGGTATGGTGACTTTTTCAAAATAAGATTCCAACTATAGATAAATTGGTGAAAATATGTGTATTGCATGAATCTCATGATGGTTTCATATTTGGTTGTGAAGTGACAAAATATTTCTCACCTATGTTTTAAATGTGTGGAATAAATTTTTGATTGGTTGAACATACAAATAATAATGTTAACCCGTGCTCCGAAAGCATAAGTTAACATTTCACTTTTCTTTAGGTTTCGTCTTTGCCATGTGGCATTCATCCATTGGATGATGATATAACACTAACAACATGGCAACTCAGTGCGACATGGCACCAAAGTATGCCATGACATGTCAATATGCCAACTTTGATGAGTAGATGATGACAAGGACTAAAACAATGAAAATACTAAAAGGACAAAATCAAAAGACTTAATTTAAAAAAAAAAAAAAAAGGATGTTGTGGGATCAAACTCGCACTCATATGTCCTAGTAATAGTTACCACTACACTACAACATGATGGACATTTCAACATGTTCCATCTTTGCATTTTATTTGAATTTAAAATATTGATACCATTTATCCAAAATAATAATAATATTGATACCAATAAAAAAAAGTTGAAATATTAAGTTATTTTGTTGTTAATCGTAACACATTTTGGTACCCTTTCAAATTATCAATGATTTTCTTTCAATTTTTTTTATCAATGATTTATTCTTTAACGCAACTACTATTTAGAGTGTTGGATTTGAAGGGATGTTCCTTGTAAAAGCTCTTTCTGTTTAGGACATTCAAGTTGCTGGCCACTATACATCCAACCGGACTTCATGTAAACATGATGCAAGTATTGTGCTAACATGTCATACTTACAATCTCAAGGACTAAAACGAAAGTTCCTTCCTCTAGGAGTAAAGAGTTTATACGACCCAATTCGAGTAGCGATCACACTCCATAATTTAGGGAGAATTTAGAGAAGAAACTTGATAATTTTTCATTATAAAAAATAAGACAGATTGCTTCTGTCCCTTTTTAATCAATTGAGCCTTGATGTAATCAATAATTTCCTAAGAAGTTTTTTGAAATTTTGGTAATCACAAGGAATAAGTATTGATAGAGACCATTGATACTAATTTGTATTTTTCATTCTATGACCAAGTCTCTCAATAGAGCACTTGACAAAAATATCATTAAGTAACATGACATTTAATCAAGATCAATCACAAAAGAACAAATAAGAAAACGTTATTCAGAAATCAAGAACCAAATATAGAAAACTCATAAAAGAACTAAATTTGAGAGTATCTCAAAGTATTAAGAGACCATACTCCATATTCAATATGTGAAGTTTAACGGTGCAAACTACTGAAAATTCATTCATACTACTGCTACTACTACTATTCCATTGTTGCTAAAAAGTGTTCTTAAAATTTTTAGGTATCATATTTTTGGATGTTTTGATGATTGATTCATGGAGATTACTTGTTAAGGTCCTCACAATCTTCTCAACATGCCTCGTACTGGACAACGCGATGTGTACGCTTCTTTGTAAAGGATTTTATAAAAACACACACAACACTGAATAACGCCGTCTGTATACAAGGGAGTCTCGGCTCCACAATCACCGCAGAGATATCTGATGGGCTGTGTCGGAGGATTCATGTCTGGTTTAAGTAACAGACCTTCAGAAAACATACTAATATGTTATCATATATTCAAGAGGTAGCTAAGCAGCATTGCATAATATAACTTAACAGTGTGAAGTCCCATTTCACTCAATCACGAAGAGGTTTACAAATATATTTGAGACAGTGTATTATTTATCCATTAGTAAATCTAATCAATTATAAAAAGACATGCTTAAATTATTAACTAGCAATCTTTTTTAGTTTAAAAATCCATTGCATTATTTTCAAACAAAAATGCAGCTACTGAGACAATGTATAATCTCCAATGCTGCTGCAATAGTGAATCATTGAAATAAAAATGACATGAAAATTAAAATACAATAATTCAATCAGTAAAATTGAGCAGAAAGGAAACACAAGAATGGAAGATGAATCAGAAAGAACGTAGCGATAATATGTTTGATCATATCAAACACGCAATATTTGTTTTTTTTTTTGGAAGGAAATGTTGATCACACATCTTTCATATATTTTATTATTGTCTTCATCTTTCAAAAACAGAACCGAATAAGAAAAGATTTTAGTCAAACCAGTCATGAGCTTTGAGTACTTTAAATTTTTTTATAGTCTCGTTACGGTCCCTTCTGTTAAGTTTCTGTTAGGTTAAATAAAAAACGTTATGTGTGGACACGTGTGTCATTGGCTCCGAGAATTTTTTACAAAAAAATAAATATATTTTTTTAATTTTTTTTTGTAAAATAGAAATTCCCATAACCAATGACAAGGTGACACGTGTCACTTTGTCATTACCTTTGGAAATTTTTGTAAAAAATTATTTTTTAAATTATTATTTTTTAAAAATAATTTTTTTTTGTAAAAAAAATCTCAGAACCAATTAAAAGATGACACATGTCCAAGAGTTAATTTTTTTAAAACCCTAACGAAAAGGACCAAAAGAGCATTTAAGCCTATATTTTATAAAAGGACCAATTTAAAATAATTTTCAATGATACTATTTTTTAATTTTTTACAAAACATTTATATTAAACCCTAACTAATTTTTTTGTTTTTGGAACAGGCTAAAGCCTAACTAATGTTATAATTTATCCAACAATCGAAGTGCAAAGATAACGAATAAGAATTGCAAGAAACAATATTTCCAAGTCTTTAACGATCGTAAACTATTAAAAGGGAAACACGCATGTTTATACCTTCGATTAAGAACTTGGAATCGCAAAACAATGAAAGAGGATGAGGATGGACACGGTGGCTATAATTACCAACTACGTGTTGTGGCTTTTAATATTTATAGAAAATCCTAGAACAAGCCAAAACCGACTCACTAAAAGCCCATATTCTTAAGATTTTGTATATATAACATTTTTTTTTATACTTTTAAATCAATCTCTACCTCTTAAAAAAAATTAATAAAGTTCCTCTAAAAAAACCAAGTTTTAATGTAAACCAACAAATCATTGACAAAAATAAGTTTTATTTGTTTCAAAATTTATTCACATGATTAGCTTTACTAAAATTTATTTGTTTCAAAATAAATCATTTATTTAAGGTTATTTTGAAAGTTCTTAATATTAATTCCTCAATTTTTACAAATTTGCAACAATGGTAATAACGTCATATTCCCAATTCACGCTATAACTATAGTCCAACACCCTTTCATAATTTTTTTTCAATTATATAATTCCAACTTCGAATTTTTATTTAGATTTAGATATCTAAGACACCAGACTCCTTAATTGGACATAAGTAAATAAGATATCACAAAAAAAAAATTCCTCTCATTACTCAAGACTCCTTAATTGGAGAAAAAAGAAGATAATTTATTTTTGTAAGGATAAAAATACAAAGATGATGCTTATTTTAGATTCACGCAATGACACAAGTATTCAAGGATTCGTGAAATCACATACACTAAGATACACAGTAGACAAGGGCATTAACATAGGAACAATTAGGATGTTCAAGTTCGAAGAACTAAACCCAGTATCACACATTGTAGACAATAACATCCACACCATAAGCTTAAAGACTCAAACTGCTAAACATGAATTCATACTCAAGTTTTAGGATTTCATTTCCACAATACCACCAACTAGTCTTTAAGAAGATTTGTACACACAGATTCTTATATGATTTAAAGATGATTCACACTAAGTTCTTAACGTGCCTCGTATTGCACAATGCGACGGGTGCGCTTCTTGTAGAGGATTCTATAACCACAGTCACGGCACTGGATAACATCGCCGGACTTCAGCGTGTTCTCCACTCCACAGTCACCACAGAGGTAACTCACAGGCTCAGGCAGAGGATCCATCACTGGTTCAAGTAACAATTCAGAAAAATTATATAATTAAACAACCAATATATATTAACAAATCACACAATGCATTCAGAGATATCACACATGAATCCTAATTAATCACTCACATGAATATGCAAACATTAAAATTCATTGAATTTCATTGAAACAAACACCAATATGCAACTAACAACATATACAAACCAATTATGCTTCTGCAACAACAACTTAAATAGAAACATTGAATCAACGGAAGATGAATCAGAAAGAACGTAGCGATAATAAGTTCGATCATATCAAACACATAGTATTTGATTTTCAGATATCTTTTATTATTTTTTTCATCATATTCATCTTCCTCAAAAATAAAATTACACTAATTAAAAATTACAAAATCTTATAACTTTGGATCTCAGTAAACTAATTTCTCCTCAAATCCTCTAATGAGGTTTCAGATAGATAACGCAGTAATTAAATAACATCACAGATCCATAGATCAAAAACAAAATAACAACAAACAAATAAAAGATTAAAGAGCATCTCAGAGTAATAATTCCCCATGATTTTCTTCACTAACAATCAAAGTGCAAGGATAACGAATTGGATTATCTCATCACTGATACTCGAAATAGTGAAAATCAAAATTAAAAGATCAAAGATTAAGAAAATTGAAATTATGATAAACGGATTATACCTAGGAATTGTTTGGTAATCTGAGTTTCCTGAGGTGAATTGAAGAGAGGGTTCTCTGTTTACGGCTGAATGTGTTTGGGGATTGATATTTAGGTTTTTATAGAACTGTGTAAACCCTAGGGGTAGTTTGGACTTTGGACAATCTGATATGAACCTTAGGCCCAACTCTCTTAACATGCACATGAGAGTTTTAGGGTTTCCTTAAGTTTCTTTTCGCACCCTCCATGTTTCTTAAAAGAGTTTAAGTCATATGTTCCACATCATGTTTGAATTTTTTTAAAGGAGAATGCTAACTTGTGTTCTTAAGCTACATTTTTTTGAGATATTTACTCTGATGCAAGAAAAAAGTTGTATTTTTACCCGTTTGAATTGGTAAATTCAGAGGAGGTGTGGTTTTAAAGAAAAATGCGGGAGTAAAAGTGGTTTTTTGTATACAAGTTTTTTTTTTACACTTTGTTTTTGTACAAGTCGTGATTCTCCGCCTCATTCTTCCTCGGTTTATTTATTTAATCTTTCTTTGTTTTTGTATAGGTGGCAGTTGAATCTACGATTTGCAGATGAGTCAACCTATCAACTGAGCCAACTTTCATTCACTATACCTTTTTTTTATTACCGATAAAACTAATTAAGTTATTTTAAATATACCTAAGATTTTACTCAACACTGTCAATTTTTATGCAATTGAATTAAGTTTTTAAATTCTCATGTTTCTTATGGCATAAACAACCTTCTTGGAACTAGTTGCATAAAGGTTTTCTTCACAAAAAGTATGTTATCATGTCAAGTGCAAACAAATGTAGTTTCAGTTTCTCTACTAGACTTTAGTTGCTTAGGTCTAGGTGTGGAAATCCAACATGTGAGTGAAGGCAAATATTTTTTCTCTTCTTCCCCTCATTCACGCACAATCTTTCACAGCCTTCCCCTCCTCCCGACCACAGCCACATTCCCTCTCCTCTCTTGGTCTTCCTCACCACCTCCGTCGATCCCTCCACGACTTAGAACACTAAACGCAAATCAGCAAACTCCTGGAATCAACACGATGGTGTGGCATGCCAGATGCTGCCTATCGATTATATTACTCTTGCAAAAAGTTTCTACTTGTCTTACAACTCTTAACTAGGTATCTTAGGAGCAAAGTAATGCAATTAAGTCTAACAAAAATTGAAAGAACAGAAGTTTCAATGACTCAATGAGTATCAATCATGCAAACAAGCCATGAATAATCAGACAAACAACATGAGAACAACATCTAAATATTCACCAGTTGCACTGGTCTCACTTGAATTTGACTTTATTTCATAAATAAATATAATCCATAACTGTAGTCCTTACAAGCCAGTTGATAATACAACAAAGGTAATCTACAAACCCCTCAAACCAAAAAACAAGCTTCTGTTATTATTCAGAACAAACAAAAGAGAACATGCAAACATATGTAGATAAAAACATGTACAACCTTACAACATTACAACTTCAACCACTCCAAACAAGGACACAAGCCCCAACAAAATCTAGAGGGGTAATAATCCTTTAAGTAAACCTCCCTGCCATTTCCTACAATATAGAAACTGAAGGATTGCCGACGATGAGACATGGTGACGCGAGTTACCGGAACAACTGAGATTGTATGTCTCTCACAAATGACTCTTGCAGTGGCAGGTACTTGAGCTCTATCAGCAATGACTTCAGACGAGAACATGTTGAGAAAAAAAGAATCAGCAAAAAAGGCAGGAGTGCATTGGTGAGCCTGAGTATTGCATAATTGAACTCCTTTGGATCTATGGAAAACTTCATCTGGTACTGATGCCGCTCCTTTAGTTGCACTTACTTTCCGAGTTGAAAGTGTCTTCCTGTCAAATGCACAAACATTTTGTCAATTAGTACTGTCGCTGAAAGAAGTCAATTTAAGAATAATATGATACTGTAGGACTACAAAATTCTTAAAAGATTACATACACAAAATTGCATAATGACTAAAAATAACATTTAAGGCTCAGAATATTTAATCGAATTCATTTCTAGTGAAATATTTTGAATCTGCAGAAGGGATTGAGAAGTAATGTTCAAACATTAATTTTTTGACACAAGAGCCTTTGTTCCTAACTATTTGGAGTCACCGCATCACAAGTACCATCAAATAGTAACAATATCTTAACATCTATAAAAAACCATCAACCCTATAATATGATAAAATTTTCTACAAACTCTGATATTTAATTTCATACAAATTCAAACCATATTAGGAACCTCTCTTGCAACTTTTCTTGATTAGTATGCGTGTGTTGAATTCATCTGAAATGTCAGACAACTCTCCCATCAACATACAACTTAACCATTCTCATCTTTTTACAGCATTCAACCACAACATACAGCACATTGATTTTAAACCTTTGATATTAACATCAGCTTCAAGAGCATGCTTAAATAACAGTGTTATGTATGCTTTTGGGTTACATCAATTGTTGAGATACACTCTTGAAACATGTTTTTCCCCTCTTAAAACCTATGTATACATTGTTCAAAGTTCCCTTGTTTTGACGAATGTGTGTTTCGGAAAACAACTGTAGCACATAGAGGTAATAAACAAATAGTACAGGTCTTTCCAGGAAAGCAATGAAAGCTGAAAAACTACAAACTTATCTCACCTTCCTATACGAGTAATACAATCTTGCTTGGACTTAAAGGCCCTGTTTATTTAAATTAAACTGTATAGACAGTGCATACCATTTAGCAAATAAAACATTCAAACATAATTAAGGATAGATCATATTATATAGTTCATAACAACTGCTGATGCAATTTACTCTAAGGATCTTTTGAATGCATGTCGCACTAGTTTAAACATAAAGTATTTAATGGATGGGGATTTTTACAATTACAAATTTTACCTACTATATGATTCTTGAAATAAACATACTAAAGTAATTCTTCCAGATGATGATGTATGAATTATGCTATATCATATACAGCTACATCAAGTTTGTGCAAAGTTTTGTAAGTTTGAGGAATAAATTTGTTCCAGAGTCCATTGAAGCATGTGTTTTTTAACATTCTTAGTTATTAAAGGTGCACATATAAGACGCAAGCAGATTAACATACCATTTTATAATGGCTACATTGCGTGCTAAAAGAGAACCACTTCCATTACACGTTTCACAGTTAAGTAATCCACGAGATCCACAAGTTGCACAAGGAAGCTTCCCTTTACCATTACATTTTGCACATCTGCAAGAACATGTAAATGGAATAAGTCAATTATGAGCATAAAACTTCCAGCTTCAGAAAAGAAATGCAGCCTAGACATCTCGGCTTGAATTAAATATTTGAATTTTTTTATTTTCAGTATTTCATTCTATTTATGAGCAAATAAAATACTCACAGTGTGTCAGAGCCATCTTTATGAGCAATCAAACCCCTTCCATAACAACTAGGACACTGAGTCACCTGATTTTCTTTATAATGTCCAGGTTCTTCGTCAGCATTGCATGTAGCACAGACTATTCCTCCTCGCCCGGCACAACCTGAAAACAATTTCCAAGGTTTTAAGGGGGAGGTAGAAAGAAATATTAAGAAAATAGCAGTGTATGTCCGTGAAAATTTGATTTGGGAAACTATGAAATGTAATTCCAGGATTTACCTGAGCATTTCTCAATAACTTCAGAATGAGGAATCTTTTCACGCACTTCCCTGAAGGGTACAAATAGAAAAGGGAACTGAGACCTTAGATCCAATTCCCAAATACCAAGTTCAGGTCCTTTATCCTTTCCATCAATACTTCCACCAGGGTATGGCTCTGTCTCTTTTATGATCTCCCTTTCTTCTATAAAGGTATCCAGAGTTCCAACATAAACATTACAGTCTTCTACTGCCTCAATCTTCCATGTTCGAGCAGGATGGCTACCCCAACAACAACGATGACCAACGTGATCAATGAGCAGCTCTCGTATCTCTACTTCATCCAAGGTTTCCCTATAAGTGGATTAACCATTTGATAAGATTATTGATCAATATAGTGCTGGAATATTCAACTCAAGAACTTTTAATCTTAAAGGACTTTATTGAAAAGCATATACTTTATGCTTTACCAAAACAAGCCTTGAAAATAATAATCTAATTTCATGACCGATTACTGGAAACAAGACAATCTAGTCATATTTCAATAAATTTAAATCCACACATGATAAGAAGTTTATCTTAATTATATATTACCTACTATAAAGCGAAGAGTAGCTAATAATAATATCTCTCATCACAATGCCAACACTTCAAATATTAAGCAGCTTGATAATGTCTAGATCTAATATGTAGTTTAACAGCCTAATCTTAATTCGAATCTAATTTGATTGGGCCTGTTCCTTCTGCCTCAATTATTATCTTCTGCTCATTTACACAAACAATGTTCAAAGTCACTGCTTTTGCCCGTAAAGGATGACCAACGTGAAATTAAGAACAGGGCAAAATAGATATATTCATTGATGATAACATTACAACACTTCACAAATAGAAATTTATTTTCAGCAACTAACATCTGCCATATTATGGTCTATATCATTGTAGATTGAAACCACAACTAATATTTCTTTCAGAAAATAAAACCACAAAATTAGATATCATGCACAATCTAGTTTCAATACGACAAACTATGTCAAACACATTTTCATACACACAGTTAAGTAATCATACCTTCGGAATTCAGGTCTGGTTCCACCATAATCTCCTCCATATCCACCTTGATAAGCAACCGCTTGCACTGCAACATGTAATGTATTTTAGGCAAAAACTCTTCTGCAACAAAACTTAAACAAGAAAGCTAGCAACTCTCTATTTGCCTCATACTTACAAAAGACATGGCTGAAGTAAAACGAAACAAATTCCCCCTACTCAAACGTAAATTCAATATTGCCAGCTGCTTATCGAGGGAAATAGCAGTTTGTTCAACTTCCACAGGGCTACTATGCTATAGCCGCTATTTGACAACTTTTTGTACAAAACCACATATTGCGTAACACTCAAGGTTCTCAAAAACAGTCTGTTACCGTAAAAACAGCAGCGACAAAAAGGTATAGGTAGTGTCCGATACCCTTTTTCTCCCTTTTAATATAGCGAACAAAAATTGCGGACACAGTCGCAACAAATGGTAGGAAACGAATTGATTGTCTCGTATTTTTTATTTTTTTTCTATACTCTTGTCTCTTCTAAAAACATTAAAACCTGAATTTACTAGTGGTTAATTTGGTGTTTAGAAGAAACAAAAACATTACAAAAAATTATGAAGAAACAATGAGAAATTAAGTTATTTATTATACATTTTACAATAGTATAAATAATTTAAATAAGATTTGGACAATGTTATGATTAACTCACATGTATCAACCGCAATCCATAACACAACACCCATGACAACTAAAATTACAAAATCCTTAACCTCGACTGCTATTTAAAACCTTGTTAACAATAGTGGTTTGTTGAACATTCCATGAATCATAACACAAAGTCAAAACCAACCATCATAATTGAAAATTGAGACAGAAACAGCCAAAGAACATACCAACAGGATCAGGCTCAGATGATCCAACCAAACCCCCATGAACAGGAGGATAGTAACCTGCAGAAGAAGGAACAGGAGCAGCAGATCGAATTTCATCAACACTTACACAAGTTCCAGGATATGCAGAACCTGTTCGACCCACATACTCATATGAGCTCCATTTTCCACTCTGATTCCCAACCAAATCACTTCTTTGTTCTAATTTATCAAAAAACAAAAAATACCCAGAATCAAAATCACTATGAAATTTCAATATCAATAATAAAAATTGAAAATTTATAGAAGAACATTCTGATGGGCAAGAATTGAATAAAATTGTACCTGATAGAAGAGGTTGTTCCATGATGGTTTAGACAGAGACCAAATTATGGACAACGGTGCATTATTATATATGCGGGTTTATTGAATTTGAGTTAACTTTGTGATTAAGGAATTAGAAAATAAGATGGGTCAAATGGTGCTAAGCTATGAGATTGATATGAGCATTGTAAACGGTCCACGCTTTTAATACAGATAGACACGGTATGATGCTGACAACGAACGGCAAAATCCAAGAACAGAACTATTGTTGTTAGATTGTGGGTAAATGTAAATTCCAAGGTCTAGCTTGTCCAATTCAACAATGTTAAAGTAATCATCACTTTTTTGCTTGTTAAAGTAACAATTTCAATTTAATTAAACTATGTTTGATTATTATACTCCATCGAATCACTTTTACAGAAAAAAAATTCATTTTTGACCTTCATGATTATTCTAACTTAAAATGCATTTTTCGTCGTAAGTTTTAAAATGTTTCGATTTTGACTTTCTATAAAAAAATGAAAACTAACTTAATCAATATAATAAAGTATTATAATCAATATCATTGGAATTTGAAATCGATTACTATAATTAATTCTTAGAATAAATTGTTGAAGTTACTTAGCTAGAATAATTCTCCATAACTATGAACTATTATACCATTCACTCAAACTAATTGTTACCAACATGAACATGATCAACGATGTGTGGTTCAATGACTTGATGATATGTTACATCGAGCGGGAGATATTCAAGTCACTAGATGATATTGATATTATTCGAACATTCATCGCAAAGAGGTCTCGGAAAGGGCATTTACCTCATAATTTTATTTAGCACAATATTGACAAGTTATGTTTCATCTCTCTTATTTCAAATTGTACTTTTATCGACAAAATGACGAGCCTCTTTTATTCCGATTTATGACTATTTATATATTATGTCGCATGTGAATTTGTGGTCAAAATTTTGCCCAGACTCAATAAAATTCCTAGCTCCGCCACTGCTTGCGGACCTATTATTTGAATATCCTTCAGCAAGCCAAGTATGGAATATGACAAGATTTTGGCACAATATTCATGATTCTATTGGTACTACTGCCTCTGTTGTCGAGGCTATTTTCTTACTTGTTGAAATTCTAACTATTGAGCAGAGGCAAGTTTTTGCTGCAACATTGTGGAGTCTTTGGAAGCATCGGAATTTATGGCTTGGGAGAATGTCACATAGGTTTACACAATAGTTGTAGAGAGAGCTCGTGTGTTGGTCACCGACACCTCATCGGTTCTTTCCTTCCTCCAAATGGGAGTATTAAAATACACTTCGACGCATCTTCTCGACAAGTGCTTCGATCAAACATCCTCAACATCATCTTCGGTTCAGGTTCTTCATCGCTTTATTCCTACTCTGATTACTTGATGATCATTTAAAAACTTGATTATCCTCATTATACATCCACTTCACGCTTGCTGTCATCAAGAAATAAGTAGTAGATAGAATTTATATCATGTGTAATTCCCTGAAGTTTTACATACTAGATATTCACCTTTTTACACAAAGTATCTTCACTTTAAGCAAATACAACTTGCAATTTACCTCACTTTTCTACAAGAGAAGGTACATAAAAATATGAAAGTTCCTGCTTACCATCAACTCAAGGTTGGTGAACTTCATGTGAAACTGTTCAAAGTTCTACAAAGCACACCATATGTGTATCCCATGAAACATAGTGTCATGTTTGCTATTTTTCACTACCTAACACAAAACTTGGTAGCCTCTATTATTTCGCTTGCAAAGTCAAATAATTTGCAGGTTGAAGAACTACAATTTGGAGACTACAACTTCAAATCTTACACATTGTTTCCGGTTAACAAATATATTCTAGTTATTTTGTTCAAAAAGCATTTTGCAGGGATCACATGGCAGCAAAAAGCCACAGTGCCATCACTCATGTGCCAATCCAAAGCAAACAAAAGTTGTCATTCGACAAGTGCCTTAATGCACCTACTGCCTCCATTGACATCATCGTCGGTTCAGGCTAATATACTCCTCTATGACATAGTATTTTACTTGCAATTGCAAAGATTTGCAGAGGATGTGCAGGGATCATCGTTATTATGCGGCATTCCATCACAAATGACCAAGCGTGTTCGATGGTTCTGCTTGTCGTCAAGACAAGCGTATTAAATTGACACGGACCATGCACCTCGAAAAAGTGCCCAGCCGCACGGTCCATGTGTCCTTATAAAAGTGTTCCGTCACACTGACCAAATGCATCGGCGTCGTCGTCTGTCCAGCATTTTAATGGCAGAACAGAACTAATGGACAAGTCCTTGGCCGGGACTATCAAGCCAAAGACAGTACTTCGACAAAACGTGTCCAACTAGACGTTTCGGACATCATCGCCGGCTCTGCTTGTCAACAAGTGCTATGTCGCGCAAACCAAACATCCTCGACACCATGGTCAAATTTGCTAGCCGCCGGACCGAGTAAATGAAAATCCACTTTTGCTCACAATCCTAACAAGTGCTCGAACGCACTAACTCAACATTTCCAACATCTTTGTTGGTACAGTTGGAGTTTGTGCTTGTTCCTATTATGCAGGAGAAGCTAAACAACTCAACAAACAGAACTCTCCCTCGGAGTTCATTCTCTTGGTTGGCTTAACTGTCACAAACTATAAATTAGGTAAAACCTACATCCCGCAGCGGATACGGTTTACACCTTCTCGGGGAAGAGAACTTCGCGTCAACTAAGTATATATAAAATTTAGGTAAAACCTACATCCTACGCTTCCTCAATTTGAGAACTTACCATAACAAGTTCAACCATCAAGCATAAAAATATATCGAATATAGGAGAAACCCGGTGTTTCCCACAAAAACAAGTTCAAACTAACGAACTATACGCTCTCACAAACGAGCATTAACAACAAACAAGGAAATTCGTGCCACTCCAAATCCAAAAAATTTAAAAGGATAAATGAAATCTACACAACAGAATCATTTACTCCCTAGTATGTTCGCTCCCAGCAGCGACATTACTGCTCAGCATGTTAGGTAGAACCCCATCTCACGATGGGTGATTCATGCCTCTGGGAACTGAACTTAAATTGAGTTTTTCATTCGAAACACATCTTCGAACACACGTTCAGATAAACATCTCTTGGACGTGAGTGCTTCTAACGTATACCCCGCGTAAAAGGTTAGAACGTTCACGCTTGGATCCCCTCGCAAAATAACGCACAAGTATTCGTTTTCTAAACAAACAAAACAAATACTTAGGGGAGGAAGGGCACACCTTTAAGTCAATTAACGAGTTAAAGGACTAATCCATTCGGCGATCTCAACTATCGGTAAACCCCAATCATCACTTTATTTCATTAAGCAATGACTGCAGGGGGGGCAGGTCCTCACCTCCAGCCTATCGAATCTACTTCTGATTTTTTGCTTGGATTATTTACAAAATAAATCCTACAGGCATACATCTAAATCAAAAAGAAAAAATAGAGCATAGAGGTCGGTATTCTTAAAATATACACGGGTATTGACCGCTCTCTAGTATATCGGTCGCAAAGTATATTTGGAAATAAAAACAAACATTTCACGCAAGTATAAGAGAACTTTGCCACAAGTACGATTTACGCCTCCTCGGGTAAGAGAACTTTGCCACAAGTTCCACCATCGAGCAACAATAGATATGGAATGTCGTGCTACTCCATCATCCTAAAGGACAAGTTTAATCTATTCGACGGATGTAACTTGCTCCTCGGTATGAAAGTTTCTAACTACTTCATCGCCGACAAGCATGTTTTGTTCCTCCACTATTACCGTTCGAATAACAACTTCAAACACACGTTAAGATCAACCTACTCTTAAATGTGAACCATCGGTATCATTTGGAAAAAACAACTTCTAACAAAAATATGCTAGGGTCAACCTGGTCCTCCTTGCGAGCTCCTATGCTCAACTGGGAGAAAATCTCAATTCTCTCCCTCGACAAGTCCAGTCGACATAAAGGCTATCATTTATACAATGATACATCACCACAAATTCATGTGTGTTCACCTTACAATAGGAACAACACTAAATAATTTGGCAAAACCACGTCATTCTTCGAGAAGAAAAAACATTATCTCCTCACAACGCTTTCCACAAAAGCATAAACTTAAAAACATCTCACCTTGGAGCATAATACAAATCCTCCTTGGATTATAAACGAACTCTAACAGTAAAAAACGATCTTCTTCAGATCGTTTCTAACACAATAAGTTCTACATCCCCTTTTTGCTCGTCATCATTTGAAGTCATCACTTCGAATCCCTCGAACTGACGACTTGGGGGGCTTATGTTCTGGACTAGCCAAAAGCCTAGCCCACTGCAAATTAGGCCCAATTACTCAGAGGCCCAACAAGCAAAAGCCTACCATCAGGCATCAAATCCTCTCCACCTCAATGAAGACACATAATGACTCATAATGGCTATCATTGAGAGCATTGATGGGGCCATTCATAACGGCTTCCCACCATGACCTTACAACGGTCTCCAAGACTATATAATGAGCTATTGACAATCTCACAAGGTATGCATCTCTCGATGCTTCACCCACTCTTGCTCATTCACTAACTTGGGCGTCAGAGCACATGCAGGTACAACACCCCCTTCTCCTCAATGGGGTTTCGGCGAGCACATCCTCAGAGCACCGTCGTCAACGGTCGAAGCACCTACTTTTGTCGATCCACCACCAATGTGAGTATATTTATCCTCCTCGGATAAATTATTCTGTTTGTTCTGAACATAAACGTTTCTGGTTTTGTAACAATAACAACATTATATTTTTTTCTCTGTTTGCTAGGATTTCTCTCAACGACCCTTCCTTTTCTGAATTTCAGATTGCTGGTTGCGGCTTCACTTCTTCTGTGTAACTCTTGTTGCCAATTGTGTTAATGTCCTTGGGCATTACAAAGACTGAGTCCCGCAATACTAATAACTAGAAACAGTTCTGGTGACGATTGGCAGGTCTTTGATGGCATACACGTGCCCCTGGACGTGTGTGTCCAAAATCTTTTACAGTGGCTTTGGTAGGACATAATTCGAAGGATGACAGCATGTTTCCAACTCCTTGCATCAAAGGCGATAGATTGAGTATTTGAATAGGTCAGGTTGAATATCAACGTGGTGTGGATGAATGCAAGAATACGCTAAGGGCCATATTGACATTGAACAAAGGGGACAAACCGTGCTCTGCACGGGACTTGAGTACCAAATTAGGAAAGATTTGGAAATCTAAGGCTAGCTAGAAAATGGTACCTCTCGGCAAAGGGTACTATGATTTCCATTTCGACTTGGCGGATGATTTACGCAAAATTTGGGCAACAGGCACCATCAATCTTAAGCCGGGTTTGTTAAGACTTTTTTAGTGGATCAAGGACTTCAATTACTATTCACAGAAGCAGACACATGTATCACTTTGGATTCTCTTGGTTGAGTTTCCGCATGAATATTGGCGGGAGAGAACTTTGAAGGAAATTGCAAGTGTGGTTGGCACTCCTTGATTTGTCAATGAGGGTATACGACGAAATTCTAGTTGAACGAGACAAATTTGCTTTCAAAGTGGAAGTTCAATATGAGAGGAGGCTTATACTTTGTCATCATTGTTACTCTTTTGGAAACAGTGTCACTACCTGTCGGTGGTTGCACCCGTAGGCGGCAAAAGAAAAGCATGATCGTGGGAAACAACCAGTGGTGGCCGAAGATGCTCCCCCTAGATAAGCACGGGTACAACATGGTGATTTGACATGGGTGTGGGGGCTTCTTCCTCGGCCAATGGAGGTAATTTGACATGGGTTCTGGTTCCTACGGCCTCTACAACCGTGGATTCTACTTCTCAGATGGTTCTAGTTCTTATTGCCTCTACAACAATGGCTACTACTTCTCGGTTGACTCCGGTTTCTATTGCCTCTACAACAATGGCTTCTATTACTCAAACGGTTTCGGTTAATATTGCTCTACAACAAAAACTACTACTACTCAGACGGTTACTTCTAAGCCAGCCCATCTTTGTCGTCCAACTCTTCAGTTTTGCTCTCCATAATGTTTTTGATATTATTCCTCAGGGAGAGTTGCGCCCTTCTAGCCCAGTGATGGAGGTTGTTTCCCTAGTAGCGCACAATAACGTGCAATGTGAGGAAGTGGAGCAGTTTCATCTGATTCTGCAGGAGGGGGTGGAGAACCCCACAATTTATGATGCTACTGCTGCACTTTCTGATGATGTTGAACAAAACCATTCGAAATCCCAGGAGTTGGTGGATAGTCTCAGGATTTTTGATGTGAATGTGACATGTTCATCCTCTGTAGCGCACGATGACGTGCATGAAAGGTTTGTTGAATTGTTACCGGTTCATATAGACCACACCGTTGAGCATGATAAGGTGCAATCTGGTTCCCCATGTGTCCCCCTCTTTGTTCGTTCCATTAATGATGATTCAGTTGTGGCTCCAGATATCGTGGAGAGGTCCCGTGATGGGGTTGCGGATCTATAGAAAGTTGCGGCCCCTGAGGGTTTGGTGCTAACAACACAACATGGAATTCAAAATATTCTGAGAATTCAGCATGACATGGAGTTATGGCGCCGAGTTCGTGATTATGATAAAAAATCAGCTGAAATGCCATTCATCCCGGTTTTATCAAAGAAACAGAAGCAACACCTGAAGAAGACCACTGTTGGTAAGACGTACAAAACCCATTCTAGGGGTGATACTTCTCCCACTACTCAATGATAATTTTATATTGGAATGTCCGCGGCTTTGGTAACTCGGACACAAAAATTAGGTTGGCTTTGATGGGTCACTCGGTTCATGGGGCGGTGTGGATGTCGGGTTTACCTCCTGATTTGCAGGCAAAGTTTTATTCAAACTGTTGTGGTATGCCTCAGTATAGGTTTTTGTAGACGGTTGTTGTTTTTCTATTTTATGTTTTCTATTTTCTATTTCCATTTTTTTTTCTTTTTCTGTTTTTTGAGGGTTTTGGTCTAGTCCCCCTCTTATATCTCCCCCCTCCCCTTTTTAATAATATTTTGGAATTGGCGGTAGAGGATGGGGGTTCATCGGAGCACCATCCTAGTTGGGAGGTCGTTGCTTCCCTTTGATGTCTGTCATTTCTCATGGTTTTAGCGAGAAAAAAAAATTCTCAAAATATCAATTTTAACAATATAAACCGAAAATCATAATTTTTTTTAATTTATGAAAAACATTTCCTAAAATAACAGTGGTAAATATATAATTTGTAAATTCAAAAACGATTGTAAATGTTAGTTTAAATGATAATATTTTTCTCCTTCTTCAATTTTTAGAAAAAAAATAGTTCGTTGACCATTATTAATATCATTCTAAATTCTTTCGATCAATTCAATTCAAAACCATTAATAAGATTCCTATTAGAGAAATTATATTTGTAAAAAAAATGTAGTTATTTCTTCAAAAAAAATAATTATAGCAATGTAATAATATTTTTAGTATACTAGTAATCGTGAAATCCTCTTAGATATACTAATAATTGCAAAATTTTCATTTATTTTATTTTATTTTGAGAAAAAATTATTAACTAAATAGAAATATATAGTTTAAAAAGAAATACTAAATAAGGGTTTATTTTTTTTAATTATCTTTTTCAATTCTTTACTTTATAATTAAAAGAAAAAAGTCTTAAAAAAATGAGTTAAAGGAAAATTTATAAATTTAAAATAAAAAGTAAGTAATTTTTATTATGAGTCAAGCTAATATGATATTGACCATTTAAAAATGTTCCAAATGTAGAATCTTACCATTTTTAACAAAAAAAGAATTTTATAATAATAGAAAATAAAGATTAGATATAATATTTTATTAAAATTACTAAAACAAGTAAGATTGACCTTTAAACTGTGTCAATACCAGACGTCCTTTTATAGAATTATTTAAAATTAAGGTAATTATATTAGATTGGATTTTTTTTTTTGTTTACAAGGATTGGATGTTAGGTAGAATAATATATATTTCACATATATTTGATTTAAGCTATTATAAAAAAAAGATTTACTTGTAAAAAAAAAAATTTGAAATAAGCTTTAATTTCTTCATTACACAAAAACATTTCTGGACTTGCACTTTGCTAATTTTTATTTCATAATTAACATATTTATATATGATTTTGAGAATGTTTGTTCATTATTTTTTATGTTAGAAGGTTTTCTATAAAAATGTTGTTATGTTGATTATGAGGGTCTAGAAATTACTTTTTTTAAAAAAAAAATTTAAAGGAAAAAAATCACTTTTTAAATATTAACAAAAAAAGATAGTAAAAGAAGTCACTTTTTAATAGATAGAATTATACCATTTTAATTTCAAATAATAATTAAAGTTTAACTTATAAGTTTTTTTTTTGACAAATTTATAAGTTATTCATACCATCCTTAAAAAAAATTATGTAAGAATATCATTATGAAAATACTATATATTTATAGATTTTATTAAGACTCATTTGAGAGCGAAAATTACCTTTTAAATTCATCAGCTTGATTTCATTTTTTTTTTTTACAATTAAACACTATTTATTCATTCAAATTGATAGGATATACCGATACAATACATATTTAAAGTAGCTAAAAACAAAAAGGATGAATATGCGAATAAACTCACATCATCCATTTTAATAGTATAAAACGGCAGAGTACATATGCCTACAAATATAATTATATTCAAGCCACCAAAATAGATCTCCAACTTTAACAATGCAAAAGTCATTGATTGAATTTACACTTGATTAAAACTAATCTTTCAACCTGAATCAAATAAACATTATACTAAGACGGGAAAATCTGCACAAAGACAGGAAAACAAAATAAACAAAGTTGTATTGTTAGTCAAAGAAATTACTTTTTAACGGATATAATTATACCATCTTAATTTTGAACAATAATTAAAGTTAGCACATACGTTTTTTTTTTCAAACTTATAAGTTATTTATACCATCCTTAAAAAAATTATTTATGTAAGGATATTATTAAAAAAATACTATATATTTATATTATTCTAATAATAGATTTTATATAAACTCATTAGAGAGCAAAAATTACCTTTTAAATTTTTCAGCTTGATTTTTATTATTTTAAAAATAGACAAATAAATGGTAATATTCATTCAAATAGATTGAGTACATCGATACAATACATATTCAAAGTCGCTAAAAACAAAACAATGAATCTACGAGCAAACTCACATAATCTATTTTAATAGCATAAAATGGTAGAGTATATTCAAGCCACAAATATGAATATGCCTACGAATATTCAAGCCACCGAAATACTTATGTTTCTGAATCTGCAACGTTGATGACGTAAAAGTCATTGATTGAATTAAAACTACCCAAAAACTTTTGTTTTTATTGACACAATGATCGATTAATTCGAGAGGTTTAATTTTACGGTCTATTAATGAGAGCCCGTTGAAAACAAAGCTATGTATAAAGTAACACACCGAAAGAAAAATATTTTTCAAATAAAAGTAAGTAGCTAGTACCTCGATTGTAATCATAAAGTAATTCATTATATTATATGGTGGACAAAACAAAACAAAAAAAAATACAACAATGAGAGCATCTCTAATGAGAGTTGTAACACATCTAAATTTTATTATGAGAAAAAAAGTGATGATTCATTAAACCAAAAGGAGATAAGCTATTCATAATTTATAGATGAAGCGAGAGATCCAAACGCTCATCATCATTTTCATTTGCATCATCAGCTTCAGTCACTGAGCTTGTAGGAATTGTATCCTTGAAAAGAAGTAGCTCTTTCATTTCAGTTTGTATTGCTTCAAAAGAATTATCAGGGGGAGTCATTGGCCTTCTCCAAACATCAGTGTCTCGAATGTCAAACACATGATGGCTCATTGATGTCTCATGAGCTGAATCCAAATTATCATTACCAGAAGAGAGAAACATGCTTGTATCCTCAGTGTTAATAGGACAAAATGGAGGAGTTGTAATTGGTATTGAGACATCATTCACATGTAATCTATTTGTATCAACGCTTGCACGAGGATTGAAATCATTATTGTTAATAGGACGAAATGGAGGAGGAGTTGATCTATTCCTAGCTTCACTATCTCGAATGTCGAACACACGATGACTCGTTGATGTATCACGAGTTGAATCCCAATTAGCATTGCTAGAAGAAAGAAACATGTTCGAAACATTATTGTTAATAGGACAAAATGGAGGAGGAGTTGCACTTGGAATAGAGCCATCATTCACACTGTGAAATCTATTCATATTACCACTTGGACGAAGGTTCAAATCGTTGGATAAAGAAGGATTATTCCTACGATTTGAACCCTCTCCATAGGGAAGATATCGGGAGTTCCTTTGATTTTGAATAATTGGTCTTGAAGGATTTCGAGACCAATTTGCAAAACCTTGGGAACCAACAATATTGGATGAGGAATTTCGAGCCAAGTTTTCATGATAAAGGGAAAGAATAGTGGTGTTGGGGGAGCTCATATGTTGCTGTGGGCTACTTGTTAGACTTGAGCCTAAGGGTAGTGCTCGACCATATCGAGCTGTTGTCATGAATGATGTAGTATCATTGGCAGAAAAGGGAAAAGTTGCAGCATCAACTCTGTTACTCCTCTGGTACCGCTCTGCATTTGACATGTGAAACAAATATTAACTTAAAGTCATAATAATAATAATAATAACAATAAAAAAATCTATTCCTTCAAAAAAATAAAAACAAATCTATTAGAGAGCCTCAACGTTCTTTAACTTACTTTCATACAACAGTTTCGTTCTTTACCTTTTTTTTTCATGTCATTTTTCGTGTTTTGATCGATTTGATGTGAACTTTCAAAATTCAAATCTATTATTTTATTTTAATATGAGTTTTTGGTGTTTAAATCTATTGTTCTTCACTCATGTGTTCACATAAATTGTACATTTGATGTTTGAAAACTCATATACAAACAAACTCAAAATGACGTGAACAAAGATAAACGACGACACAAATTTATGGTGGAAAAGACATTAATAATAAGATTGATACCTTGGTTGAAATTGTTGACACCCATGAGATGATTTTGGGGTCTTCGCAACATGGTTTGTGGTGTTGTGAGGTAACCATTTGTTGATTGATGGTTATTGTGAGCTTGACCATCACGCTGAACAGGATGAGTAAAACCATTTGTTGATTGATTGTTGACACCCATCAGATGATGATTTTGGGGTCTTCGCAGCAAGGTCTGTGGTGTTGTGAGGGAACCATTTTCTGATTGATGGTTATTGCGAGTTTGAGTATCAGGCTGAACAAGATGGGTATTGCCATTGTTTTCAGTTATTTCTCTATGCAAAGCCCAAAAATTGTTCACCATGGCTATGAAAAATAATACTCTAAAGTAAGCTCAAGAAAACTCACAAGAGACTAATTGGCTATATGATAAAAATTTCATAGTCCTGAGCTCTTTATTTATATTCAAGAAATGCTATAAATATAAAAGGAAGGTAAATATGAAAATGACTCGATACACGTAACGAGTGTTGGTCAAACCCGTAGTATTAAAAATGTTAGTTTAATAATTACGCATACAATTACTATATAAAAATTTAAATATAAGTTAAATTATATTTTACCATTTTGCACTGTCCTAATATTGTTTGAACAAAACAGTGTATAACTTAAGCACACTGTCTAATTTTTTTTATCAAACTTTTACTTTGAATTAACTTAGAGGCTATTAATTACCGTGTATCACACGAGATCCATAGAATAGATGACTTATGATGCATCAGTGGCAAAATAGTCGAATATTTCTATGACATAAGCTCGGAAAGTTATACATGAATATAGTTCTACCTCCACTCGCGATCTCTCGAGTGATATCATCAAAAGACAGAGGATAACATCATTATAACAAAGGAGAGTGTTTCTTTGGTGAGGGTGATGGTAGAGGGAATAATGGGTTGCGCAAGGTGGAGGTGAGGAAGTTGAAGGTGTTGTAGGTAGGCGAGGGAGAAAAATGAGAGTTATATGTTGAGAGTGTGGTGAATAAATTTTAATTATGAGGGAGGGAAAATAATAACAACATTGAGGCTGGTAAGGGAGGGTATATGTTTTTTTTAAGAAGGGGAGGGTATATTTTATCTATTAAAGTTATTTTGATGGATAGGCAGTAGGCGTGTAAGGGGGTGGTGCAGACGGTGGCTGATTGTGATACAATATGTAGTTACAACAACAAATTGTAGATGTGGGATTTGCCGATATTCAGACTGCCTACGAGTGGAACAAAAGTCTTCATTTCCTTTTCTAGTAAAGGAGGGGTCATGGCAATTGAATGTTTTAGCTCTTTCTTCGAGGAATTTAGTGTTTGGTATCCAACGTTGTCAAATCAAGAAAGATGAATTTGGTTGCGGTTATTTGGGGTTCCTTCACATGCACGGACGATGACCACAAAAATGTTGGTCATTACCTTTTAATTATTACCCTAATTTAATTATGTATTGAGTGATTGCATGACCTAAATCATTTAATATATGTCTATTTAGGATGTTAGGAATTTATTTAGTTTTAGTTAGTAGGTAGTTATTTGGAACTAATAATGATTGTTATGGTTGATTTTGTCAAACAAGTAGAGTAATTGTTGTGAAGCTATAAGAAGATGCAGTGATGGAGTGTGAGGAGGATGGAAGGGTGAAGGAGGGAGGGAGAACAAGATCTGGTTAGTTAAGGGATATTTTAGCCATTCGTAAAGGTGTAAGATTGGAGGGTGGGAAGTTGGTTTGATGAGAGAATGGTAAGGGTGGTGGGTGATGGGACCAAGACTTTATTCTGGTTAAATTAGTGGTTAGAGGGATGCGTGTTGATAAGTGCCAGAAAGCAGTTAATTTCATATGGTATTTTTGGCACCTTAGTTACTTGTTTTATAAGTTATCGAAGGGAAAGCCAAGATTTAATGAAAAAATGCCCAATTATGCTTTTTATATCTTACTTTATCCCATTGTGTAGGAAATTGGATGCCAAGACACCGAGCAAGGACGAAATCAACAAAATTGTGCAAAGGTTAACTCGCCACTTCGAGCTCAGGGTGAGGTCAAGATGAGCTAAGTCAGAAAGTTCACATTTTCACAAGTCCAAACCTTGCCACAATGATAAGGAAGTGAGCTCACTCTCCATGGAGAGCTCACATCGAGGAGTTACAAAGAGCACCAGTTTTGAGAAGTCCCTAACATGCCAAAGCGAGGCCATGGCGAGCGAAAAGCAAGGAAGGAGCAATCAAGTTACAAAAAGTCCAGAATCTAGGGAAACAGGGCCTCACCACAATGAGCAATAGCCTCGCCATGGCGAGATAAGGCGATCTCAGGCTCCTTGATAACATGGAAGAAACCCACTAGTGAAGAAAGTTCCACTCTCCATGGCGAGCCTCATCTCGCCTAGCAAGTTGTCACTTATGAGAAAGAGTATAAAAGCCTTTTTCTCATTTTTTATCAGATCATACTATCATTTTTAGAGAGAGACAGAGGCGAAATTGTTAGAGAAACATATAACAAGAGTGTTAGAGTGTAACATCATCAAGATTACTTGAGAAATCAAGAACTTGTCATGCATATTTGATAGATATTTTGGCAAGTGTACCAAATACTATCGAAGTAATAAAATAAGTTTGTATCCACGAGGACTGTGTTAATCTCAATTTAGAAATAAAGTAAATATTTAGGATGTATATATTATTTTGTAAAATATAGGTAGTAGATTTGATTTGATTGCATAAAATTAAATAACATAAAATAAAGATTATGTTAGAAAATATAGATTAAGTCAGAAAATATAGATTCGGTTAGAAAATATAGATTCCGTTAGAAAAGATAAATTCAGTTAGAAAATATAGATTTGATTAGAAAATATGAAGAGAGATGAGATCAGGTCTTTCAAATCATCTAAGTTCCCCTAATTGGTATACTGCACCTATTCTTATGAATTATTTTCTAGTCCCACGATAGTTAACAAAATAGCCCTTATCAATCCCTTGACTTAGGACCGTCTTCTCAAACTACAACCCCTAATTCCTTAGGTGATCTAATAATCTTTGAAGGTTTTATGAACGTTAACCTATTATCACTAATAAACGATTATCCATTCCTAGACTAACCATGTTTATTAGAACAACTCAATTCTGTCTAAGTTGAAAGCTAGGGTCAGTAGTCATTCATTCTCACTAAATCATGTTTATATTTGATCAGGATATAAAAAGCATTAAGAACAATTAAATTGAATAAAAACTAGATTGTCATTCACAATGAATAGAGTTTCACAGCAACATGGTTCAATTAGGGTTACACGAATCATCTCAGACCTAATCTCTAAGAGATTTAGCTACTGATAATCGAGTTTACAAATAACATAATCAATAATGGAATCAAAACATACATGAACTGATAGAAGGTTGAAGAATTCTCCCTCCTAGCCGTCTTTAGGTCTCAAAATCGCACTTTGCTCTCTCCAATTTGTAACCCTTGTTTTCAGAATAGTCTTCATTTTAAATAGGAAACAACTGCTCCTAAAATCGTGGCACGATTTAAGTAAATCGTGACACGTTTCTGTCTTGTGTAACAAACCACCAAAATTAGGGTTTCCATAATCATGTCACGTTTTTGCCATCGTGACACGTTTTAACCAATGTCGAATGCATGTTTCCTAAAAGCTCCAAATCGTGACACGTTTTGTAGTAACCGTGACACGATTACCTTTTTTCAGTTTCTTTAGTTTTTCTTGCTTTTCTTGCTGCTTAAGTTTGCTTGTGAACTCAAAATATCATGAAAATAACACTAAAAATAACGAATGACTGACTGTCATCAATATTCATCATTTCTTCCATTTTTGCGAGGCTACCATGACAATAAGTAGCTAAATCTCATCTTGTTGGGATTAGATGTAACTGATCAAGCACATTATGTATTCCTATTGATCTAAGCAATATACGATTCTAGTTTTATTTGATATTGATTTTATTATTGTCTTTTGATGTTTTGATCTTGTAGATTTAGAATATTATTGAAAAAAACCTTTTGAATCTAGGTTAGAACATTATCTATTGAAACTTGAATGCTAGAAATGGGATTTAGGTTTTGATAATCACTTCAAATATAAAAGCTTAATGCTATCAGATTGTTTAATAGATTGAGAAATCTTCTATTAAACGATACGATTGAGCTCACGACATTATTTAGACATAAATAGTGTTGTTGAGGATATATGGTAATATCAGATCATAACTAGAATATATATGCACGATCATGCGAATATATTCGTCGTTCAGTCAATGAAGTCTAATCCCAGCAGTTTTAATCTCTGTCAAATCTCTGTTTATTTATCACATTATAGTTCGATTAGGTTTTATATAAATAACAAATTAAACTCTAACTTAAAATGGTGATTGATGTTGAATGGCTTGTGATATCGCACTAGTCCCTATGAAAACAATACTCGAATACTTACTTTTGATTGATACAAAAACAAAAATTTATTACATCATGTGTTGCAAGACGAGTTTAAATCCAAATACAATATGACACATCCATCAAATATGCAAATGAAAATATCCCAATACAATATAATATACAAATCATCGAAATGAAAAAAATCCAAACATAACCTAATATGCTACTGGGTCGCAAAAACTCTTCCAACCCTCCTCCATTATTACATGAAGGCTCCTTGAGCTTCTTTATAGATATGTTGCACAACATTAGAGAATTCTCAAGTCTTCAGTGTTGGAGCCGATATGATTGTATGTGCTTAGAATGGCTGCAGAAACACACAATCCAAAAGATACTAGACCATGCGAGGTATGCATTTGATCCATCAAGAGTAAAGGCACATGTCTTCAAACGAGCATGTGTTGCAGTGTTGATGATAATGGTAGAAAAATATATGAGTGTTGCTATATATCACGACATCAATTTCACGAAAGCCTTGTCACCATTGGATCTTCTATTTAGCACAATACATGAGCGGTTGGCATAATTCATGAGTGGATCCTTATCTAAAAAACTTTTTAATGTGACTGTTTGCCCCCTCTACTTCAAACATTTCTATGCACCACATAACAAGAAGAAGGAAAAGTTAACAACATTAGTCCAAAACAATCTATCCATTCATCATTATTCTTATATTCATGTTGTACCAAAACAATAAACTTGTATCATCAGTACAATACAACACCAGGTCAAGCTCGAATTCAAAATAGCATAAAATTCAATATTCCATTTCATAGTCCATACTATTTCAACCCACTAAGTTAAATTGAGAGTCATAAAAAAAATCTTTCAATATTAAAGAAATGGTTTATATCTTTTAGGCTTTGAAGTTTGATCTTTAAAGCAATGCAATTTAGTAGGAAGGAAAATACATCTCATCCTTAAACCCAATCAAACTCAGAGACTCGGCGCGCTCCGACTCGGCACAAACAAAGGTACAATCGATGAAACAAAGTTTGTTGGAGTGAAGGAAACAAGAGAGATAAGGAAGAAATTCTTCCTTCCCCATCCTTTAATGCACTCTTCTGATTCAGAGTGATGAGGAAAAGAAACTTGTTTTCAACGTTTTATCCTTTGTCAGCCTATTTGTGTTTTTTCAAGTAATAATATTTCGCGACATTAAGCATTTTCCAAAATATATCCTAATGGTAGAAAAATATATCCTAATGGTGATAAATTCTACAGCCTGGTAAAGTCATCTCCTTGAGATGGGTGAAGCAGAAACAACAAGGAAAAACTACTGACACAAATATATTTTTTTTCTAAGAGAGAAGAGGGATGAAATTGGAAGACTTGGTGATTCAACCTTTTGATCATCTTCCTCAAATAAAAATAACAGATACCTAGGGGTGATAAAATGGATGGATATGAATTTGGATCCTAATGGATAGATCAAAACGATCCATTAATTCATTAAATTCCACTAAATGTTGTTCAAAAAAATAATTCATCTAATCCAATCTGTTAAATATAAAATCCATATGATCCATCCATTATTAGATTATAAATAAATGGATGTCCATCCAATCTATATTTTAAAGTGTAATATTATTTTTTTCTTCATAAATTAATTTAATAACCCACTACAAATTTATTTAATAACTTACTGTATTTTTTAAGAGTGGTGGGGGTAATAACCTACTGTATTATTAATTTGAAACATGTCCACACATATTTTATGTAGCAAGACCCAATAATAAATTTTCTTTTTAACCCAATGATTTTTTTTTTTTTTTTTTTTACAGAAGGCCAATGAATTATATAATTCAAAAATATTTCATAATATTAATTAAATTATTAAAAATGTGATGGGCTGGCTCCATTAAAAAAAATGTGATGGGGTGACTGTTGTGGCAACGACTGCCACTGCCCACGATGGATTCCGGCGGATACACGACAGTTCTTCGGTCAATTTTCTAGTAACCCTTGGCGGCGTTTCAACGTACGTCTGTGGAAAACAACAGGACCAGCAACGGCAGTGGCCAACATAGGTGGTTGCCGATCAACCACCCCCAATTAATATATATATATATATATATATATATTAAATAAAATTGATTTGGGCTTAGGTTAAATATCATTTTTTTTTCAAAGAAAATTGCTCTCCCCTTTTGTTTTTGCTCATTCATCGATCATAAAAGTGTCTGCGTGAGTTAACTCACGTTGAAAAATGTCGAACGTGGGTTAACTCACGCTGGATATTTTTCAGGGAATGAACAATTTTGAAAAGGGGGAGAGCAATTTTCTTTTTTCAAATGGACTTAATTGAAATTTTTTGTTTTAGGCCTAGTCAATAGAAAATAATTCTATCCATCAAAACTAATAATTTTGTCACCCCTATTAAATTTCTATAATTTTATGTTTTGTATTTTGAGATTTTTCCAATTTCTTAGTTTTAAATTAATTTTAATATTTTAATATTTTTAGTTTTTTATTATTAGGACATTTTTTTATTTCAATTAATCCATTAGATTTTACAAATAAGTTGGATGGATTGAATCCATCCATATTTTTAAATGGATGGATTGAATTCAATCTATTAAAAAAAAAGTTTGGTAGATGGATATAAATTTGGTGGATCACTTTGCCAACCCCTACGATTATCAAAGAGAGATTGATGATTCCATGATCTTTGTGTTCATTCTTCATTTCGTCAAAATTGTATCTGGTTTATTAGAAAAACGTTAGACAACCATAGAATTTTATTTGACCTTTTAACCAATTTTACCGTTTCACCTTAGAATATTCAATGTAATTGTTTCATTTGGTAATGGATATTATCAACGTAATATGAATTATAAATTCAATATGTTGTTGGTATCTTTCTTTTCGCTTATGTTTGTATATTTATCTTCCTCTGTGTGGTAGTTAGTTTTCTTTCAGTTATTTGTTTGCTCTTTTTTTTAAAACCAAACTAGCCCACCGAATTTGGCACTGACGAGAATCAAACTTGTTTGCTCTTATTTTCCGTCGGATCTTTCATCATTTGGTATATTTCTTTTAGTTGTTATCTTGCACTACCCTCCGCAGTGGATATATTTTTCTTTAGTTTTCTGTGTGTTTATAGTTTGAAAACTGGTTTTTTCCCTTTCATTTTTGCTCGTTCTCACCCCCAAACTTTTAAAATTAACCTCGACGCAAGTTAACTCACATTGAGTATCTAACGTGAGTTAACTTGCGTTGCCTACATGAAAAAAAAACTCCACCGAGCTTAAGTCCTGCTGGCTAAATATGAAAAGTTTATCGATTGGCAGCTTGCAAACGTCCGTACCCCCGAAAACTACCAGACCTTGCAAATTGTTCAGCCACAACCGGTTTGTTGGCAGAAACCATCCCCATGATGTGTTAAGTGTAATATTGATGATGCCTTATCCTCTATTAAAAACCGGACAGGAATATACATGTGTTCTAGATGCGAATGGAAATTTTGTGTTGGCTAAAATGATTAGTTTTCCCAATGTATATCAAGTTGCGATAGGGGAAGCTTTGGGTTTATTTGAAGCTTTATGGGGGCTTAGTGATATGTCTTTTGACAACATTGATTTTTAGATCGATTCCAAAATTACACGTGATGCTTTCCATTCCCAAAGAGACGATATTTTTGAGTTTGGTCATATCATCACATCGTGAAGATCTTTATTCACTTCTCGATTTACAAACTCTAGGGTGGAGTTCACAAGGCAACAAGCAAATGCGGTGACTCATGTGCTTGCAAGAGAAGCTACATTTATAGCTAGTCCTGTTATTTATTTCCATATCCCTCATTGCATTGAATCTATTTTTATTAATGAAATTTAATGAGCATGTTTCCTTCAATTTTTTATTATATTATAATGGACCAGCAATACTATTTTTCTTCGGAGTGTGTCTGATCTTTTTCTAGAGGAAGTTATACCCCACACCCCAACATTTATACCTTCACCCCAACATTTAACACAAACTATCAATTTACCCTTTACCCTTTCAACCATTCACCCCACCTTTTTCTGGAAAAAACTTACGCGTTTCTAATCCCTCCCTGGCTGAAAAAACGCTCCCAACAATAAGTAACAATCAGTAGGTATTCTTTGCCAAAAACAATTCCTTGTTCTTTCTCTTAACCTTTTCTTGTGTTTGTTCTCTTAATTGTTTACTGAATCATTGATTGAGGTTTGAGATTTTCTGAATTTTCAAGGTTTATTGGAATCGTGTTATGGAAATCTCCATTCGGTGAAATTACGTTGTCCGAAATCGTTCCCGGAATTGTTCACGATTGGAAGGAGCAAGTCATTGTTGAATATTTAGTAGTACACATATTTTAATTCTTTTTTACTCAAACTTTCTATGAACAAATCAAGGTTGAACCTTGCTGAGATGACCGGTTTTCAATTATTACTTTTGTTTAACAATCTAAAACACACTATACATATAAATTAAAATAAACAGAATGCTATTGCAATGAAATGAAATGGTTTTTACCTGAATGCACTTCCAACCTTAATTAAATCAATTATGAGCTTACCCTTCCTTTTTTCTATGTTACAAGGTTTTCGGTTGACAATTTTTGGAAGGGATATGCAAAGCTTTCTGGTACCAAATTTTGAAAAAAGTAATGATGAGTTTTCTGAAAAAATATCGGTAACGTTTTATAGGAAGTTCCGGAAAAATTCTGGAAAGGTATTATAAGAAAAATAAATCGGAATACATGATATATGTGGAGGTGAACGCATCGTGAATGGTAAATGTTAAACGTGAGGGTGAGAAATTAATGTGTAAAAGGTTAAATAACAAAGAGGACAAAAATGGAATTTTTAAAGATATGTAGGGGTGAAAGTACATGTGTCGGGGTATAAGGTAAAATTTCTTTTTCTAGATTATTACAAATAAAAAATTTATTAAAGAAGAAAAGTTTGGAAACTAGTGAAATATTTTCTCATGTTTTGAATAAGAGAAGATGAGAGTGTATATTTTAACATAAGAAGAGAGAGGAGTGTAATTAAAACATCTTTAAAAAAAGAGGTGTGTTACTCAATTGTAAAAACAATAATAAATTAATTACAAACAAATTTAATCCTACTATCAATTTTTTTTATTTAAAAACAAATATAATCATATTATCAACTTGTATATTTAGGGTTAGAATAAATAAATATGAACAATCAAGAAAAATTATAATGATGGAAAAGTAATATATATGGAGCGTGACAAACATTCTCTAAACCATCTCTATTAATAAATTTGTTAGTAAGAAAAAAGGTTGTTAGTCACAAATAAATTTCAGCCTATAATTGAAAAGTAACTAAAAACATCTTTAAAGTTGTTGAGGCTGATCAACGTACCAAACTGCTGAAGAACAAATTCTATACTGAAACGGTGGAATTTAGGCAACGAATGGCAGCTTTGAAGAATCAATCAGGTGATGGTTCTTGCGGTCCAATTCAACCTCGTCATACTTCTAGACATCCACATTATGATGTTGCTTTCGATGATCAATCGTAGGATGGCCTCATCTAATCATTGTCACTGTTGTAGTTTTTGTTGGATATAACATGGTTGTCAAGTTTTTTTTGGATGACCTCACCTAGTCTTTTGAACTACTATCACCTTATGTTTTGACTTAAGGATTATGTTTAGTTTATACTAATTTTACATTTAAGAGTTTGCCAAGCTTTTTTGGATGACCTCACCAAATACTCTTTTAACTTGTGACACATTATGTTTTGGCTTTAGGATTATTATGTTTAGTTTCTACTAAATTTATGGTTAAGACTTCATTATATTTGTTGTTTTTTTATCATTGGATGCCTCCATTTCAAGTCTTATTTTAATTTCTATAATATTATATTATTAAGTCTTAAATATTATTTTGTAAGTCTGATAAGGGATTGTTAACCAACAAAAAATAACCACATGCATTCAGGGATTCAAGTTAATTAGTGTTGGAACAAAATGTGTTTAACATTACCACCTTAAGTTTTAATGATAATAAGGTATTAAAAAGTCAATTGGATATGCTAATATTTGTTCAAGTGTGCAGGACCATAGATAAAAATTTATGTTAAGATATTTGGTTCTGGAAGAACAATACAGAGCAATACAATGTACAAAGGAAGCTTTTTGCATGACAGAGTCTGAAGACCGTCAGAATCTGAAGGTTCATCGGAAGCTGACTGCCAGAGTCTGACATCATCAAAAGTCTGAAGACCATCAGAGTGTAAAGTTAATCAGAATCTGAAGACAAGAAGATGCAGTTAGTTAAAGTTTGTTATTCTAAAGTCACACGATTGCAAAAGGAATAGAAGTATGGAGCAACGACTATTTCAGAGGAATTAGAAGGCATTGAATGCTTATCCACTGAAGAACGCAGGAAAAAGACATAATACAATTGTATAACCACTACTTCATTACTCCACTCTCATGTCTGCTATAGTACAAGACTACAGTTGTGACTACGTTGATTAATTCTCTATACAAGGAATGAAATTCAAATTATTCCTTCATAGGACATTAACCAAATCAAACAACAGATCATTGGTGGTTTGATCAAGTTTGAACAACGAATCTTTGATGCGTTGGATATATCTCAACATCTCTTTCATACCTTTATATAAAGGAGTGAAGACTTGAAATTTAAAAAGAGACTCAACAACATTTTTCAAAGTGCCGAAACTCTGCATAAATTGTTGTGCATCAAGTTGACTTAGAATTTCTTAACAACTTTCATATCTTAGAAATTCTAGAGTCTTAAGAGTATTATTTGATTTGTATTTGTGAACGCCACTGATTGTATATAAAGTGTTCAACCTCAAACATTTTTACGTGTAATTTTGTTTGTTTAGAAGTCTCTTGCTTTTGTGCTTGAGCATAGGGAATCTTTTGCTTGTATGCTTGAGTATTTGGAAGTCTCTTGTTGTGTGCATGAACATTTGTAATTAGATATTGATTTTAGTAAACTCTTCATGAAAGTGCAAGGGGGACATGGCTACTTCCAGATTGTGGAAGGAACCTGTATAATTGTTTTGTGTCTTTCTCTTCTCTCTCTCTCTCTCTCTCTCTCTCTCTCTCTCTCTCTTATATTATCCGCTGCATCAGACTCTGAACTCTATCAAACTCTAAACTCTGGACTTAGTTTACAAAGAAGAAAAAGCTAACACAATTCAACCCCTCTTCTTGTGTTTTTCTCACCTTCAATTAGGGTCGGTGAACTGAATGCGATTGCGTACACTATTTTTCAATAAAGTTAATCAATTTAACATATGTTAATTGGATGATAATATTAGCATCCACTATTTTGAATGTTAAACTTGACGTTATTAGTTTTTTAAATTTTTATCTTAGCATTCATAGTTACTAACACTAAATTTAGTCCAACTTTTAACATCCATTTTTATAGACGCTAAGTACCGTCTGCATTACATACATTTTTAATATGTATTTAGCTTCAATTTTAGTGTCCATTTTGAGATGTTGTCTTAGCGTTAGTTGGAAGCTAGTATTTAGCATCCAAGCCTTTATTGTCATTAGTTTTTTGGACTCAATACCAACTCTTTTTAGCATTTATTTTTCTACCGACTCTAAAACACCATTTTCTCATAGTGAGAGAATGCCAAATAAAATTTTGGTGGCACTTCTCTTAACATAAGCACCTACTAATTAGAATTGGAGAATGGGAGATGGATGTTTTCCCATGGCTTGCCTCTCATTAGGTAACAATGATGGTTGAGTGACATTTTTTTAAGGAATTTAGTTGCATTGCCTTTTGTCAATATTTTCTATGCTGTGGTTCTCCATTGAGGCATTGGAACGTTTTGGCACTGAAAATATGATATTTTTTCAAAAAAATTTAATTCTCTAATCACCAGAGCACATGATTTATCTTATAAACACTTGATTCAAAACAAAGTTTAAATCGTTTCCAGCTTAAAATGACAGAATATAAAATAAACTACGATCATCCAAATCACTTAAACATAACCACATATATCAAACACCAAAAATATGACATGGTTGTTGTAAACCATCCCTAATCAGTTATCACAAAGATTAGCTCAAGCTTCTTTTTCTTCCTTTGGCTTCTTGAGGTTGTACAATGGAATATCTGTCAAAGCAGCTCTGGATGAAAAATTAGCCTGAACAGTTGTACTTCCTGCCATGTACATGCAGATATAAAGAAGTGTAGTTAGTACCAATTAAAAATTATTAACTTGACAACAACCATGCTTCATTCAATGACACTTTTTGAGAGAACCCGAATTTGAATCTTGATTGAAGCAATATTTAGTTAGACTTCACTTAATTCTTGATCCAACTTCGGAGCACCAGGACTTCCTTTCTCCTTTCATAACGTCGAGAAATAATAAGTACTACGACAGATGCCATATACATGCTAAATGAATATTGACGATAAATATACAGAAACAAAATCCAGATTTCAGAGTATTTTGTTGGAAACATAACATAAAAATGATCTTATAGTGTCTAACTACTCATATGTGTTATAATACAACATAATAATTTAGTTTTTTACGCAAGAAGTGTATAAAACCAACGATTTGAATGTTTCTTTTATAAATACTAATGTAAAGTTTTGTTTTGTTAAATGCTGTGCACTAACCTATGTACTGCTTGAGGCCGTTTGTCAAAGCGGATGTTGAGGTCAACGAAGCTTTTAGTATACTGAGACCCTACAACCATATATGCAATCAAATATTGTTAGTTGTTACGAGTCTGAAACAAGAAATATTAGAATCAATGGACCTTCATTCTTTCTAGATATGAAACAGCGTCAATGGATGACATTGGAGTCACAACCAAGTCGTCTGTCACCATAATTGTTAATGGTCCTTTGACATCTCCAGAAAGAGAGGATTTATGATCAACAAGTTTCGTGGGTTCACCACTATCAAACGTCCCATGGGAAATGTTAGAAAACTAAATAGAAAATCTGCAAAATCTTCATCTGCTGTAGCAAACAAAATTTTTCTTTTTGATTTTCTTAGCAATACTTTCACTATCATATTCTTCATACTCTTATTAGAATCAGATTGTAAGCCACTTCCAATCCTAGACTTGGACCGTAATGCTGGGTTAGAATTACCAAGAATTTTTTCCTTTTTAAAGATAAAGTCTGTCAGAGGAGTTTTGGAGAGCAACGACAATTTAAGAAGATCAACTACCTTAAGAATAATATAAATTCATCTAAAAAATTAACAAAAAAGATGATGATAGATAGAAACTGAGAAAACATGCCTCCTTCTTAATGATAACTAGTGTTTTTTTTCTCAACATCCGCAATGTCATTTAGTCCATGTGTCTGAAGCAAATGTAAACTTGTTCCAAGATCATTACGCATCACACAAAGATCATCTCGAATTACTCTCTCCGTCCCTGTATTTAACCTCCTTTTACATTTTTTACATTTTTTAAGAAAAATTGTCGTGTAATTAATGTGTCTGTTTTATGTGTTAATATTACCAAATTGTCCTTTGTTTGTATGTGTATTAAATTTGACTTTTCATATTTCAAAACTAGTTAGTAGTTTTAATTAGGGGTATGTATAGGAAAAAATAATAAATGTATCTAGTAATTTGAAAAGGGGTTTAGATTTAGGGACAAAAATAAAATGAAATGAGTGTTTAGATACAGGACGGAGGGAGTATAAAAATAGCGGTTTCCTTAACAAAGCCATTCCCAACAGGAGTCAAATCCGTTTTGACGGCAGCAGCTTTGTTCAAAAGCTTTCCACAGATGCATTTCTGATTTCTATAAGTGGTTATACGGCTCCCATTAATATATCCCCTACAAGACTGCCAGTCCTTGCACGTAAAATACTGCACCGGCGTGTCATCAATATTCAGTTTGAGCTGTTTACAATACGCCTCCATTGAGTTTCTAGGGTTGAGTAGCATTTCTTTGTAGTAGATCGAGTGTTATTTGGGAAAGGTAAATATTATTAATCACATCTAATTAGTCCTAGTGTTCTTAAAAATAATAATCTAATTAGTCGTAGTGATATGATTGCCCTATTAAAGAGTAATCTTATCGTCCCCGCAAGCTTAACTCAGTTGGTCAGGACATTACATAATATATGCAGGGGTTGGGGTTCAAACCCCGGACAACTCACTCCTCTAAATTTAAAATGTGTGAGCTCCATTTTCAGACTATTTGATAAAAAAAAAAAAAAAGAGTAATCCCGTCATCCTAAATAGAAATATAGAAGCGATTGATATTAAAAAATAAAACTAATTTGAAGAAAAAAAAAAAAAGCAGTCAGTTTAGTCCTTAAATTAAATGAGTGAAGCGAAGGATGGATTTGGTCTAGTTGTAAAAAGACAAGTCTTGAATTCGAGATGTCCCGGGTTCGAGCCCTATTAGTACCCTTAGAGGAAGATAAATGTTAATACCTTTGTAAGTGTTCTTTGAATCCGAAGGTATTCTCTACCTTGGATTGGATCACCATCCTCTCACCCTAAATTTAATTCTACCAAAAAATGAATAAATTAAATGAGTAAAGTGGTACTCCCTCCGTTTTAAAATATAAGCAAAATTTGTTTTTTAGATTCATTCATTTAATGATGTATGTGGTCCATATTATAAACCACATACATCATCAAATGAATGAACCTAAAAAACAACTTTTGCTTATATTTTGAAACGGAGGAAGTATCAACATAGTATGTGTAATTCAATCCAAATTGCAAATACATTCCAAGGTAACGCTTTATTTTTGAATGTTTTTTTACAAAAACAAAACGATAACATCGCTAGACAAACACACAACATACAAATTAATAGCCATAATGATAAAATATCTATAAATAATATGATAAAACAAAAGTGATCAAAATATAAAAAAAAAACATTCTTAGATATCTCTTTTGTTAATAATTTTAATGGACTAAATACATTCTTAATATATTATAAAAAAGATAAGAGAGCAAATAAAATACTTTTAGTGAAGGATAAAATTAGAAAGAAAAAAAAAATGGGTCCAAATTCATGCACTTTTTGCATATAGTATAGGGGTATAGAAGTATTAAATAAAGGAAATATATGATTTTAGGGTGGATTTTTCACTTCAACTATACCCTTGAATAAATTTGGCTATAAGAATGTTATATTGTTTGTTTTTTAGGGAAAAAAATGATATATTGTTGTTGGTGTACTTTGAAAAGATTAGAATTTATAAATGATATATTGTTGTTGTACTTTGAAAAGATTAGAATTTATATTATATTTTCGCTAGTGGATCGTTGAAAAATACTCCCTTCTTCCTTTTTAAATGTCCAAGTTTTAAACATTTTTTTCCTTCTATTATACCCTCATTTTAATCCACCAATAAATTTCTAATATTTTACACACACTTTCTTTTTTCAATAAATTTGATAAACCACACATTTACAAGCACCGTTATCTATCGTTTCTTTGTTTATTAAGGCTAGTTCAAAATAATTTTTGTTTCGCGCGTACAACTAAAATAAAATATTTTATTCGATAATAACAACGAAAGGTCAAAGTGATGATTTATGTCAAGTTGTCAACCCAAGTTACTCTTGTAGATTGCACTATCTATGTGTGACCAGAACAAAATTTATTTGTACAAAAATATTAAACTAAGATACCCGTTATGTTTTCATAATATATAGCGGACAATTCCCTATTTTCATAGTGTTTAATTACGCATCTAAAACTCTTCTATAATATTCAATAAGTTCCTATTTAATTAATTAAAAAAGTGCTTTCGCTACTTTATTTAATCAATAAAGTGAATTTTCTAAGTCCAATATCGTTCATGCTCTTTCGACACGTAAACCAAATATTTGTATGTTCCTACTTTCGTAGCTAAGCTTTAAATTAAAATAGAATTTTCAGAACATTAAATTCATTCTCACTATAATCAAATAGGCATGCAATTCAAGAGTTCCGTGGATGACAGAACTCTCGTTTTGGGCTCAATTAAAACTATTCAACATAATTAAATAATTCTCTAAAAATATCTCTGCTGAATTCATATTAAAGAGCAAAATAAAAAGGGAAACGGAACCTGTTAATGATGGAAACTTTAAATCAAAAGTATATTGAAACCGCAGCAAGCAATTCACAGCAATTTGAATTGAATTTTTTGAACAAGGCAATTTGAATTGAATTGTGGACGATTAATCCGGCTCGTGCGCAGAGACATGCGCACTGGCCAAGCGTTGTTCCTCCTGGGAATTGAACCCAGTATTCCTCGGGTACGTCCTTGGAAGGAGCTCCTTGCCACTGGAGCGCAAACAACTTGTCAGCCACAGACCACGTGTGTTCTTGTCTGTCATCCACAGACCGACAGACAAACAAAAGATATGAATATAATTGTTGAGCAATACCTAAGTTCTTTTATCGACGACAAGGCTTCTTTTGTTTTCTTCCTTGGGCAGAGTACCACTACAATACTCTGCTCCATTATACTCAGATCCCTTCTTATTGAAGCAAGTGACGTTGTTTTGACTGGCCGAGAGGCCCTTCTGTCCAAATTTAGGAAGAATCCGTTGAAAGCCCAGTTGCAGATGAAAGCCATGGCGGATAAGCATCGTTGTGAAGTTCAGTTCGATGTAAATTCTCGGGTGCATGTCAAGCTCCAGCCCTATAGACAAACTTCCCTCTCCAGTTCCAAGTGCCACAAGTTGTCAAAAAGGTATTATGGTCCATATTTGATCTTTGAGCGTATTGGTAAGTTCACCTACCAACAACTATCCCTCCCACCTCATTCCAAGATTTACAACATGTTTCATAGCTCGCTTCTCAAGCCAGACGAAGCTCCTCCTCTGTCTAGTGTGGATCAGCTTCCTCCACATTCCATTGATCACCATCCCATATTCTGAGGTCTGATCCGAGTCACATCATTGACGATAATCCTACTCGTTTTGTCTTGGTGCAGTGGCATGGCCTCCCCCCAGATGGCACTTCATGGGAGAAGTGGAATGAATTGCGCTGTACTTACGACCTTGAGGACAAGGTCGATTTGGAAGAGGAGAGTAATGATATGGACCCGGCTTTCGGTCCTAGTGTGCCAGGAAGGCCCAAGAGAACTACTACCAAGCCAGGAAATTGGAATGACTTTGTGACAACAAACTAGTGACACAAGCATTCTCTAGAAGATTGATGAGTCATGAGTTTGTTTAGAATTTGGCTGTAAGTGTATTGGCTCAGCCAATAGAATTCTAGGATAAATGATTATTTAAGTTACTGTATGAGAATTATCAATAGAATCTTCTTATCTATTATTCTTAGGAGTTCACTCTGTACAATAACAAAGTATTATCATTTACCTATCATCTTCTCACATAAATTACGATTTATATAACTGAATTGGCAAAATGTATCTTTTTTTCTGATGTAAAAAGCATAATAAAACGAAATACTGATAAGATATAACAATAGAGGAACAAACTCCCCTTAGTCTTTTTCAAGAAGTAAACCATGACAGAATACAAATTAAACTATATGTAAACAAAACCACATATTTCAAACTCCAAATAGAAACATGCTTTCTCTAATCAGTTATCACTCACACCATAGGTTATCTCAAGCTTCATTTTTCTACCTTTGGCAACTTCAAGGGGCTAGAATTAGATGGCAAATTATCCTGATCAGGTCTACTTCCTGCCATGTACATGCACATATAATAAAGGAGTAATAATAAGTACATGTTCAAAATTATTAACTTGATAACAAGCAAGTGATCAAGATTACACACCCTTCATGACTCTCACTCTCTTTCCTTCTCACCTTTCGTTCATCCTTTCTTCCTTTACTTCTTTTCTTTTTTTATGTTCATTTTTAATTACTCAATTTTCTCAATATTAAATTTTCCTACTCCTCATTACCCTTAGATCATATGAACATCCCATTTATGGTTACCTTTCATTACATTTTCAAGGAAAACTAGTACTATATGTAACAGGTCGGTAATTTCTCCTCCTTTATGGTTGGATAAACAAATATGTAAGTGAATTAATGGCTATGTTAGATTACATAAGTATTTCAATATGAAAAATAGTATGAGGGCACAATCAGTGAAATTCTAAAAATAATATATAAACAAGAGTTAAATATGTTGGTCCCACTAAATATACCAACTTTCATTTTTAATCACTCTAAAAATTTCATCAAACTTTAGTCTATAAATTTTTGTTACTAATATTAGCCCTTTCTTTTTAACAAAAGTTCATGTGAAATGTTCGAAGTGGCTATTTTTGTTTGAGAATAATTACTAACCTATGTACTGGTTGAGGCCGTTTGTCAACGCATATTTTGAGGTCAACGAATCTCTTAGTATGCTGAGACCCTGCAACCACATGAAATCAAATATGGTGAGTTGTTATGAATCTAATATAAGAAATATTAAACTGAAAGACTAAGACACTCCCTTTTACCTCCTTCTGGCCAATATTAACGACCATTTCTTCCACATCGTTAAGTGGGACGTTCATTCTTTCAAGATATGAAATACCATTGATGGATGACATTGGAGTCACAACCAAGTCATCTGTCACCATAAATGTTGATGGTGCTCTAGCATATCCTCCAGAAATAGGGGATTTAGGATCAACAAATTTATATGATATAAATTTTTTCTTATAATTGCTATAAGGTATTGGTAATATCTGGTTCGTGATTTCAGACTGCATGGAAATGCTTGGATTAGTTAGTAGGTTTTTGAAATACCGTGACCTTAAGCATTTTTCTGAGCTCAATTCAGTCACACTCTTATATAAATTATCAATGCAGCTTAAGGAAGAGAATCCTTCGTACATAGGTAACACTCCTCCCAAGGGAAAGGTGAGAAAACTAAACACAAAATCAGCAAAATCTTCCTCTGCTTCAATAAACAAGATCTGCTTATTTGATTTTCTTCTCACTACTTTCACAACCATTTCATCAGATTCTTCCTTTTCTTTACCAATATTAACCTCCATTCGGTTACTTGGGACTAAATTTTCAACAGATTGTTGCTTTTTAAATATAAAGTCAGAGAGAGGAGTTTTTGAGACCAAAGACAATTTGAGAAGATCAACTACCTATTGAAATCAGAGATTTAAGAATTAGTGAGAGAAACAATAATAATAATAATCAACAAAAAATATGCCATACAAACTTAGAATAAGAAAACATACCTCTTTCTTGCTGATGTTGATATTAAGGGTTTGTTTATCAATAGCATCAATGTCATTGACTCCATGCTTCTGGAGGAGATTTAAACATGTTGTAACAACATTTGGCATTACATAAAGATCATCAGTAATGATAAAAGTCGAAGTGTCGTTAACAAAGCCAATTTGTTTTCCCAAAATCCGGGATTTTTCTCGGTTCAACAGCTTTCCACAAATACATTTTTGATTCCTGAAGAAACTTGAACAGTACCTATTTTCAATTCTGCAAGTCTCGTTCTCACAGCGGAAGTAGGATTGGAAGGTTTCAGTATCGTCAATGTTCAGTTTCATATACTGGCAATGAGCACCGGCTGAGTTTCTTGGCTTGATAAGCATTTCCTTGCATGTCTGTGACCATAGATATTTTTCATCAAGATCTGACATACTTTGATACAGTGAGCTTATGCTGCCAAAGCTCATTGCTTCAATATTTGAGTCATTAGCCACAAGTTTTGCAATGGTCCCTAAGGGAAATGTTAAGAAGCTCAAAAGAACATCAACAAAATCCTTCTCTGCCTCAGCAAATAGAACTTTATTTTTCCTCTTGTCCACCAAAACTCTAATGGTAACTTTGTCTACTTGTTTTGCTGAGGTATTTTCATCCATGGTAAGAATCTCAGAACTAAAATAAACAAAACACTGTTGCTACAATCTATTAGAAAAAAGCACTAGTAAAAATATTGAAGAAAAAAAAAAGTTGCATGAAAGTATTAGTAAAAATAAAGGGCAGACTAGGTTCATTAATGTGTTATAGTTTCTAGACAAACTTTGGAAAGGAGAACAATAATCACCGAGTAGAAATCTAGCCGCATTGTTTCTGCCTATCAAACAATTAAATTTGCGGTTGTCTAAGAGACTAAGCGTAAAAAGAATCTAACCTAATTAAATTTCAATAAATTAATTAAAAATATTTTCCACGTTCTAGTTTCTATAACTATTTGAAGATTTTTCCTCCCAAAAAAATTAGTAAAAGTATTACTCCCTCCATCCCATATAAGTGACACATTTTACCTAGTCACACATGCTAATGTACAACTTTGATCTTAAATAACTTTACTAATCTCTTAGGAAAAATTATAAAAATTTGTTATTTTGAAAATATTCATCGAGACGAATCCAACGACATATATTATTTATCTTTGTATATTAGTAGAAAAATACGGTCAAAGTATATTAAATCAATTGTGCACATTTTCAATCAGGTCATCTATTGTAGGACGTAGGGAATACCAAATTTTCGAGTTAAGATCTTCTCTATTTCTACCATTTGGAGAGATAAAAACACACAAAGATTTGAAAAAAGTAAAAAGTGATTAATGATGGTGGAACTCACTTAATGGTAGAACCCACTATCTATTTTATGTGTCTATCTCTCTAAATTGCATACTCCATTTATTGTGCTAAATGAAGACGATCTTTACCCCAAATTTTCAAATTTTACCAAGCTTTGAATGATTATACTAACACCCCCACGAGTGAAGATCCTCTCCATTTATTTCCCTTCTATTTCTTTCATTTAGAAAGATAAAGACGCATAAAAAGTAAAAAAAAAGTTAATGATGGTAGGACTCACTTAATGATAGGATCCACCACCTATTTTTTATGTCTATCTCTCTCCAAATTGCATCTTCAAATTATTTTTATAAGTGGAGAGGATCTTAACCCCGCTCCCACTACCTCATGAATCGCAATACACTTGCGAAAGATTCAACCAACTGGTATTAATCAGTTGTTTCTATACTTTCTTATGCTTTATTAGACCGCGTGCCTATCTTGTCTAGCAAGTTATTTATGTGTAAACAAACTAGAATTTAGTTATAGATTTTTTATTTTGACAAAGAAAATTATGGGATAATAGACGTTTGATCTAGAGCTGTCAAAATGTGCCGGCCCGTTTATCCCGATTAATTCTAGGGCTTGGGCCTTAAATATTGAACCCGAATTTTATTAGGGTTTTTTAGCCCGCCCTAAAAAGCCCGGTACCCATTAGGGCTAGCCCGAACGGGCCGCGGGTAACCCGTTAGCCCGCATAACAAAAAAAATCCTATAAATTATATATATTTTTCAAATAATTATTTACTTAGTTGATTATCAAAGTAAAAAATAAAAGTGAAAATTCAATGAATTAACACAAATATAAATGTAATATAAAATTATATTTACTCGTTTCGTTATTTATAATTTTAAAGATCGAATATATATAAATATTTATAATCATTACGTATATAGTTTATTTAAAATTGTTTTCCTTGCCGTTTTAGTTTACGACATGTGTACGAAAATGTTTCAAATTTATTTTTGTGCTACACATTATTTAAACATATTAAAAATATTATTTATAAAAAAATTATAGGAGTGTTTTATAGTATTTTTTTTATAAAAAAATGTAATTTTTAATACAACCCGGCCCGTTAGCCCGCGGCCCGTGGAGGGCCGGGCTCGGGTAATATATTTTCAAGTCCGTTTTTTCAACCGGGCTTTTTGGCCCGGCCCGATAAAGCCCGAAGCCCGTTAGGGCCGGGCTGCTTGTTTTGACAGCTCTAGTTTGATCTCCGATTATGCAATGATCAGACACAATAGTCTCTAAATGTATCAAAATTATAAAATAGTTGTTGATTGTAAACCTCGTTAGTCAAAATAGTCTTTGACATTAAAATAAGGGAGCTTCTACGGTGCAGTCAGGAAACTGACTTTTTTGAAAAAGTTAATTTTGATCTTAATGTTTGATTCATTTTTAAATTGTTGATTACTGAATAATGATCAATAGTAATTCATCTACTAATGCTTGCAACATCTTGGACTTACGGGTACTATTTTATTGTTGACTTCTTTAACATGCAAACAGAGTTAATGATATTATGTGATAGTCTTAAGTGTTACACTTTGTGGGGGTGTTACATCTAAAATAAGGTAGGATAAAATTAGATTAAGTGTAGTCTTGTTAATCTGATGAATTAATGATACTATGGGGATTGAACTTTTGATGCCACTATACAAACAGTGGGGCATTATTCACTAAACTTTTGATGCTATAGTGTTAACTTTACTAGAAAAGTCATTCTCATGACTTCACCATAAAATTTTCCTTAAAATAATTATTCAATACTGACATTAACTATTTCAATATAGGGACTGATATGACATTAAATAAGTACTTATATGGATTAAAACAAGAAATAAGTATATTGAGGGACTAATATGACAATATTAACATGACATTTTAACGTAGGAGACTATTTTAACTAACATAGTGCACAAACAGGGATTGTTTTAAAATTTTGATACATTGAGATATTATTGTAATTTACACATTCAAGAACCAAAATGACTATTACCTCTTTAATTATAGATAGAAAGTTGACATTGATATTTTTCCAATGACATTTGTGCTAGGGTTCTAATGAACACCAATAAATATAATAAGGTTAAATAGTCTTCAACTATTTGAGGGTTTTGCTATAAAAAAAAACTATTTGAAGATTTCAAATAGGTCTATAAACTTATTTTTTGTTTTTTTACAGAAAATAATTTTCATTCATTGAAATGCTAACATAGCAACAATACTATCAAAATGATCATAAGTCGGGACATTCCCGATTCATATATTTGCACATATTAAGATGGTTAGATAGATGTTAAAGGTATATATTAAACTCTCAGAAGGCATTAAGGAAGTAGTGAAACAAAATCAAAATCCTAACAACCAAACTAAATTCTTGCTCATATGACCATAAGTCAATAATAAATTGAGATTCAGGGTCTTCGATGTAATCCAACTTCATAAACAAATATTTGCAGGTGTTTGCCCGAATAGACTATTTGTATCTCTAGGATGATCAATTATGCCTCGTATTGTCGAGACATTTACAAGGTTGAAAGGACGTTGAGTTTAGTAACTGCTTCCATAAACCTCTTACTCGAAATATCTCAAATTTTGTAGAAAATTATACGATTTTTCAATTGAGATGACAATCATAACAATGAGATATAGAAGAGGTAGTGGACGATCCCTCTGAGGAACACTTGAATGAGTCGCGAACTAATTGATCTCACTGTCGGAGCACAATGAGGGGAAGCACAAACCGTTTGCCGCAAAGCATTTCAGGGGAAGCACGGAGCTGTAAGCGGGTAGGGGTGAAGGCGATTAAATCTTTATTTAAAAAATAAATCAAAGACCTTGTGATTGGGCCTAACATAACCCCACAAAACCGTCTTGTGAGGTGAGGATTGCCCCCACTTATAAACACATTGTCAGACCAACTTCTATCCTATGTGGGACTCTTAACATGATGCGAACCTTCAACAGCGAGATGGGAAACCAGAACGCGGCTATGATTAACCTCCACGTGTGACAAACCGTTGTTACGTTTTTAAAGTGTTTGGAAAGGTTTGTTGCAATAATCTTAGTGGTGTGAAATGTGATTATAATACCAGTAGATATGTGGTTAGCTGGGATCATAGGTTCAAATACATTACAAAATATTGTTATTGTGGTAGCCTCCGCAACGGCAACACACCGCAAGTGTGATCATAATTACCACTACGGCTGCATCCCCACCGCTGTGTTTACTCTATTGTTTATATGTCTGTGTTTTGCATTTTGGTTTCCATTTATATTGTGATTCTGCATAAAAACGTTGAAATCGTTTCTGGACCAATATCAATATCACAATCCTAACTGACATACCAAAACCAGTATTTGTAAAAGAAAAAGATATAAACTTTTTAAATGGTCTCTAACCAGAGCAGATTGTTTATCTTATGAGTGAATACTTGATTCATCACAAAGCTATTAGCATTTTATATGAAAACAACAGAATATAAAATAAAATATGACCATCCAATTTCCTTAAACATAACTACATATTTCAAACACCAAAAAGATTGCATGGGTGCTTCCGTCACTTCTAATCAGTTCACGCTTCATTTTTCTTTCTTTGGCTTCTTCAGGCTCTACAATGGGCTATCTGTCAAAGAGGAATTAGTTGACAAATTTAGTAATGTGTACAAAATTGTTAACAAGAAAAAAGATCATTCCCCACCCCTCTTGATACTCTCTTTTCCCTTATCACCTTTCATTATTTCTTCCTTTTCTTCTCTTGTTTCTCTATGTTCGTTTTTAATTACTCTATTTTATCAACATGAACAGTCATTTTATAGTCAACATTAGATATTGGAGAAATAAGTACTCTACTTATAACAACTTCGATGCTATATATTCATGCTAGAAGAAAGAATATTGATCATAATTGTTACATTCCAGAGTTTTTTGCAGGAAACATAAAAAAAATTGATCCAAGAGTCTAACTACTCACAAATGTCAAAGAAGCGTAGAACCAACTATTCTAGTAGTTTAGTGGTTATGTGCGTGTTTGGTATGACGTCACATGAAACGAAATCACGGTAGAATACCACATTATTGTGAAAGCTAAGAATTCCAGTTTCTCAGTTTTCACGTCCATGACACTACAAGAAACATTGCATTTTGCCAGGGGCAAAACCCTTGTCAAAAGGACAGAATCCCTGGCAAAATGGACGTTTGTGAGGGATTTTCCCAGGGGCGGAAGCAGTGGCAAAAGCGCTCATCGCAAACACTTTGCCAGGGGTTTCACCCCTGGGATGAATGCGAGGGACGCAACCCCTGGGAAATGTCCTGGCATAACCCCTGGCAAAATCCGTCACTTTTTTCTATCGCCGCCTGACGCACTGACTGATTGATGGACGCAATGATGATAATTCTGATTCCAGAATACCAGGGACATGTGAGGGGTTTTACCCCTGGCAAATTGCAAATTATTTTTTTTAAAAAAAATGTTTTATTTAATAAACCGAATATTTCTATTATTAATTAAATATTTTAAATATATTTATAATTAATAAATTATATTTAAATTAATTAAAAATTCGATTTTTTTAAATACATTAAATCTTTCAAAAATCATTTTAATTAATAAAATATATTTTAAACAAAATTTAAAATTAATTTTATTACACATAATAATATTAAGTCATTAATTAACAGTCATGAAAAATAAAATGTACTTAATAATTATACAAACCGTGCAGGAAAATAAAAATTGTGCCGGGAAGCATAGAAAACCTCCCATAGTCATACAAACCATAGTAAAACAATAATTATAGAAACACGCAATAACAACCATATCAATCATCCTCATCGAGCCCAAGATCATCATCGTCGTCCCCATCGCCTTCACCATACACTTCATAGGGGTCGTCCACATCATCATCAGGCACTGGATCAATTCTCACATTTTGCTGGCTTCCACGCTGCTGCCCAACACTCTGCTCATCCGTAGGCCAGCCTTGCTCTTGCCTAAATGCGGCCAACTGAGCATCAAATAATTCCCGTTGTTTCCTAACCACATCCCGAATAAGCTCCTCTTGGGTTTTCATTTGCGCAGCAAGTTGCTCTTGAGTCAACCTAGCGATCATTTCCCGCATCTCGGGAGTAAGCTCAGGTTGCCGAGAAGACCCCTCTCCAGAATTAAGGGTAAGCTTTAGTGTGGCAGCAATACCCTTCCTGTAGTTTCCAGCTAAGTTTCCTGCACCGTATAACCGCCCCTTTGTCTTCTCACCAGCAACTTTTGTCCAAGTGCGGAGTGTCAGAGCTTCGTCAACTGAGCATCCACGGGAGAGCGACTCTGCTAGCTGTCGATCGTACTCCTCCTAATATAAATAATAACAAAATAGTTAAAAGACAAATTAAAACTTAACAAAAAATTATAAAAAAAATAAAATTAATTAAAATATACTTATTTAACAATTACCTGACATATCCTGGAGCGATCGTCAACATACTGGCCTGATTTATAAGTGTGGGTCTTCTTGTGAAGCTCATATATGTATGGATCTCTACCCAACTTCTTTGCCTAATTGAAAAACGAAACACAGTTATTAATTAGTTAGTAAAACATTAAAATATTTAACCACATAATTTAAAAAAATACATTCTAGAATTAATTAATAGTTATTATTTTTACTAGTCGGCGGGCATGCTCTGTTGCGCTTATGCAGCCTCCGGTGTGAATGCATCCTCCTTTCTCCGATGCTCTGTTCTTCTTTGCCTTATCTGATTTCTGCTTAAACTCTGGAGTCCCCCAGTAGTCCACCAGCTTCTTCATCAGTACCGGACCGATCCAATATGGAATCTTTCCAGCAGCTTCATGACGAAGTCGGGCATGTCGCAGCAGGTCCGAGAGGCGTGCAGCAGCTCTAATGTGAAAGTTCCTTCTTACCCGATCATAGTACCTGGGGTTCCAGGTACACTTAGTCTGCATTTTTGTTAACATATTTTAGAAAATTAATATATTATAACATATGTATATGTAAATTAAAATACATATTATGGTAAATATTAATGTAACCTTAAAAAGGTCGAACCAGGCATCCTTCTCATCATCGGGGACATCACCATATGTCCTCCAAAATCCATGATACCTTCCTTGGATGATGTCTCTAATGGCACTGGCGGCTGGCTTGCAGGGCATGAAACTACAAACAATAAAAAGCTCATAGCATTACATAAATTTATAACAAAATACATATTGAAAACAAATACAATAATTACTTACGAGTTGCCGCTAGGCTCAATGATATAGCGATCCATTTCATCTTGCGGATAATCCTGCATCTCCTCATCTTCATCTTCAGCACCCTGTTGGGGTTGGGGAGGGGGTTGTTGTGGTTGAGGTGGGGGTTGTTGTTGTTGGAGTGGGGGATGTTGAACTTGGAGTGGGGGTGTTGTTGTTGGAGTGGGGGATCATAAAGCCAGTCGGCCCATAGGGAAATGGTGGTGAAGGAGAAAACTGAAAACCTGTAGGGAGGATAAAACCATGAGTAGATGATCCATAATTAGGAGGGGACACTCCAGCAGGTGCAGCAACACTAGTCTGGGATGCCCCATTCGATCCTTGGCTAGAAGAAGTGGTCAGATTGGGGAAAGGAGTAAGATTTGCAAGCGTCGCTGCATCTGCAATACGGTACCGCCTTCTGTTGTCCTTGCTCTTGCCTTTCCCCTTTTCCTTCGGAGGCATTGCGAATCTGGTTTATAAAAAAAAAAAAAAAGATCAATAACTAAAAGGAAAATAATTAACAAGTGATATCATCATTCAAACTCATATGTATTCAAGATTACAACAAATTCATCCATTACAAGTGTGGATAACCATAACCTTCAAGTGTTATTATCAGACGCATAGTCATATTCATCGACATCACCATCATCAACTTGCGTGTCTTGTTGGTCTCCTTCATCATTCTCATCAACAACTTCCTCATTCTCATTAAAAAAAAAAGATTTTTATGAAGTTGATTAGTTTTAATTTATAAACTGTTTTTAATAAATTATAACATATTTCAGTTTAAAAAATAATAATTATAACATAGTTTTAATTTAAATTTATTAAACATATTTTTAAATATAAAAACAGTCCCCAAAATGTTATGGCCCGAAATTAATTTTTTCTTTTTTAACAAACAGTACGTACATGTCCTATTTTTCTTATGAAATTGCTCCTATATTTCTTTAAAAAAATTACAGTTTAATATACAATAAAGCTTAGTTTTTGACATTTTTTTTAAACATTATTCTACTACAACATGCATATATTTCAATTTCTCACAATAAAAACAACATGCATATGTTCCATTTTATCACAAAATAAAATAACAACATGCATATATTTTCATTTTATCACCAAAAAGAAAACAACAAGCATATTTACCAAACAGTCAACATGCATATATTTTGCACAAAAAATAAAACATGCATGCATGCATATATTTATCACAAAAAATAAAACATGCATATATTTTGCAAATTCGAATAAATAAATCAACATTCATGAATAATAATATGAAAAAACAAAAATAAAGTATCATGATAATATTTTTTTACAGATTTTCGGACAAAAAAATTTTACCAAACAGTCAGCATATTTTAGAGCATATCATCTACATGTATATCAATTATAATGTTATAAGTAAAAAAAATCACTAACTTGTTGAAGCTTTACAATAGAAGATCTGCAAGGGTTGGAGCAATAGCTAACAACAGGAGGCAGCAATTGCAAATAACATACAAAATAAATAACATTAATATGTAGTAAATATCAATATTATGATGAAACATATAACAAATGAAAAATTTCTTACCAAAAAAATTAAGTGTGAAGAATGTGTTGTGGGAAAGTGTTGTGGTTTAAGTGAGAAATTTTTTCTAAGTGGTGTAACAATTCAGAACCGGTGCACACACTTATATAGGGAGGGGGAAAAAACCAGGGACTATGCGAAGGACATAGCCCTCACTAGTCTGGTCAAATCCTAGCATAGCTAGGCACAGGCATAGGGTCAGAACTGCTGCCATTTGCGAGGGAATTTGCGTGGGGTTGTGCCCCTGGCATGCCTGCAACGGCCAGCTTTTGCAGGCCCTTGTCTCTTCAATGGTGAAAAGTGGTCAGCTGAGGGACATAAAGCAGGGAATCTTTTGACTTTTGGTCATGCCAGGGACAGTCCCTGGTTAATTCCCTCGGATATGTGATATGTCTGCCACGCATTAAATTTCAGCTGCTTTTGAAATTTCAAAGTGGCGCCATAAAATTTGCGACGGCTTGCCCTTGTGTTTTATGCCAGGGGTTCTGCCTGGTATATTCCCTTGCAAATTTGCCAGGGGTTTCAAACCCCTGTCAAAATCCCTGGCAAATTGTAATGTTTCTTGTAGTGTGAAGCTAAAAACGTGAGTTTGGCACTTCAATCGTCAAACCAAACAGATGTGTTGTGAAATTGATCACGATCGGTTCGAAATCACACCAATACTTATATAGATGTGTGGAGCAAAAGGTAGTGGTAATCCTAGGTCTAAGTGCCTTCAAGCAACAACAACAAAAAACAGATCTAAAGCCTAAGTGTAGAGCTTAAAACAATGACACTAACAAACATGAAAATAAGAAAGCTTAAGGAAAACAAACACACACAAAATGGTAACCCAGTTCAGTCAATATGACCTAATCTGGGGGAGAGAGCAGCTCTCCAATCCACTATGATAAGATGTTACAAAAGGTTACAAGAAATCAACCTTCAATCCTAATTTCTACCCTTTGTCTTGACTCACCTCACTCATATGAACCTACAAGAGATTATACTAGAGGAATCTTATAATCCTTCCAATGATGTAATCTCACTACCCAAAGTGTTTACAATGTTTAACCCAACCCAAGAGACTATCCCTACAAAGGTACTCAACCCTCAAGTTCCCCCTTTGTGAACCCTAAACCTCTTGCTTCAGCTCTCTTCAAAGAAGTTGTTCAAGAAGTTGTCTAATCGTGTCACGATTTCCCAAATCGTGTTACGATTTCCCTATGACAAAAACACCCGTTCTGCCAACACAAATCGCGTCGCGGCTCTCTAAATCGTACCACGATTTAATGCATTCCCAGAATCACAATTTTAAGGCAATATACAACAAGATGCTATGTTAGTTTTTAAAGTTTGAACTTTGGACCTCCTATAGATTCTCTAAATTCATTAACCAGACCACCTACTTGGAGAATAGTGTTTCATGTGAAGTGATACGAAAACAATTTCTATGAGCTTTAGTATCGTTTTTATGATAATTACAAATAATAATGTATCATGAAGTTTTGTTTGGTTGTGTAGTGAACTAACCTATGAACTGGTTGAGGCCGTTGGTCAAAGCAGATGTTGAGGTCAGTGAAGCTTTTAGTATGCTGAGACCCTGCAACCATATGTGCAATCAAATATTGTTAGTTGTTACGAGTCTGAAACAAGAAATATTAGAATCAAAGAATGTGCTAAATGAAGTGTTACATCATCCGTTTACCTCCTTCACACCAATACTAACGACAATTTCCTCCACGTCATTAAGAGGGACCTTCATTCTTTCTAGATATGAAACAGCGTCAATGGATGACATTGGAGTCACAACCAAGTCGTCTGTCACCATAATTGTTAATGGCCCTCTGAGATATCCTCCAGAAATTGAGGATTTAGGATCAACAAATTTTACAAGTTTACCACTATTTTCTAACCTGAAAGTTTTCTCACTTGTTCCAATTGGCAGTATCTGGTTCTTGAGTTCAAATTCTGGAAATATAGAAGGCGTAGCTAACTCGTCTTTGAGTTCCTTAGACCTTAGACATTTGTCTGAATTCAACTCAGTCAAGCTTGTATATAAAACATCAATGCTGCTTAAAGAAGATAATCCTTCTAGCATTTGCAAAACTCCTCCCAAGGGGAAGGTAAGAAAGCTGAAAAGAAAGTCTGCAAAATCTTCCTCTGCTGTAGCAAACAAAATCTTTCTGTTTGATTTTCTTCTCAGTACTTTCACAACCATATGATTACCCTGGTCAGATGGTAAATCCTTTCCAATCCTAATCTCAGATTGGAATGTTGAGTTAGATTTAGCAAGAAATTTCGTATTTTTGAAGATAAAGTCTGTCAGAGGCGTTTTGGAAAGCAACGACAATTTGAGAAGATCAACTACCTGCACAAATAAATACTTATTCTAAGAATAATATAAGTTCATCTAAAATAATCAACAACAAAGATGATGATATATAGAAACTGAGAAAACATGCCTCCTTCTTGTTGATAACTAGTGTTTTTTTCTCAACATCTGCAATATCATTTAGTCCCTGCGTCTGAAGCAAACGTAAACTTGTTCCAAGATCATTAGGCGTCACACAAAGATCATCCCGAATTATAAAAGTAGCAGTTTCCTTAACAAAGCCATTGAAATTAGGAGGAAAATCCGTTTTAATGGCAGCAACTGAGTTCAAAAGCTTTCCACAAATGCATTTCTGATTTCTAAAACTGCTTATACGGCTCCCACTTATATCTCCCTTACAAAGCTCCCAATCCTCGCACAAAAAAAAGCTGCACAGGTGTATCATCAATATTCAGTTTGAGCTGTTGACAATACGCCTCCATTGAGTTTCTAGGGTTGAGTAGCATTTCTTTGCAGGTATTGTACCATAGATAGAGTTCATCAAGATCTGACACACTTTGATACAGTGTACTCAGGCTGCCAAATTTCACTGCTTCAATATCTGAATCCTTAGCCACAAGTCTTGCAATAGTACCTAAAGGCAATGTTAAGAAGTTGAAAAGAGCCTCAACAAAATCCTTCCCTGCTTCAGCATACACAACTTTGTTCTTTTGTTTGTCCACCAAAACTCTCAAGGTAACTTTGTTACCTTGTTCAACTGATTTAGTTGCAGTGCCAGCTGCCATAGTATAGAAATTGCAGATTACCCTGAGAATAAGCAATTAGGAATACAACTTTTTCAACTTATAAAATGTATGCTTTCTTTCTTTCAACGTGTGGTTTATTGACTGTAATAGAATATGAAATGAAACTATTAATCACATTAGATAGTGCAAAAGTCTTGGATTAGCAATTGTCCAGAAAAAGATTTGGTTATTGTTATGATGGTTCATTAAAAACTTGAGCAAATACCAATTGATTTGTGGTTTTCCTAGATTGTAACGATACATTTTCTTGAACACGTAAAAAAAAACGGGTAGGCGAATTGATTGCAACTGTATATTGGAAAAATAAAAATTCAAAAAACTAATTTTTTAGGAAGGAAAATATTATCACATCCACTCGTATCCTCCTGTCACTCTATTTTACGCAGATCAACATTTTAGATTTATTAATTAAATAAGTCAGATTTAAAATGTAAAGTTTTGCTGATCGTAATAGTAATAATGAGTGGGTGTAACAAATAGTCAAATGAGTACTTCCTTCATCTCAAAATTATAAGTAGTCTTGAAAAAAATATTTATCCTAAATTATGAGTCGTTTTACAATAGCGATGAAAAGGAGACCATTGCATAAAGGAGGTCAATAATATCTAATTGTGTATCACCAATTAAAAAAAAACAAATTAAGTTAAAGGACCGGATGATCAATTAATCCAAAAAAAGATTGTTATAAATTATAAGTCATTTAGCATTAATGCTAATTTTTCTATCATACACTTGATTACTTATTACTCTTTTTTTAAAACTAGACCTTGACTATATTAGTAGTTTCTGACATGTTTAAATGTATTATGAACTCCCTCCGATCCTTATTATAAGAAATATTTGATTTTTTAGGTTCATTGTTTAAATGATGTATCTTGTCTACATTTATAACGAGATACATCACTTAAACAAGGACCGGAAGAAGTATAATATTTCAATAAAGATTATAGTGATACTATTGAATAAACCAAATTAATGTCGAAATGTTTAATGTTTATAACATTTCAATAAAGACTGCAATGATACTATTGAACAAAGACTTCAATGATACAATTTTATTGTCAATTTTAAATAGATTTTTCAAACAGATAGGGGTGTACGATGGAAAAATATTAAATCTATACTATCAAATGCATTTTACTTAGCTCTAAAGGCTTGGTCTAGTGGTAAAAAGACAGGTCTTGAATTCAAGAGATCCTAGGTTTGAGCCCCGCTAGTGCTTTTGGAGGAAGGTAAATGTAAATACATTTGTAAGTGCTTTTTGAGCTCGAAAATCTTCCCTGCCTTAGACTGGGGCACTATCCCCTCACCCTAAAATTTATGTAACAAAAAAAAATGCATTTTACCTTACAAAAGCATTCAAAGCCATGCCATGTAGACTTCCTTGTGTGAGGAATTTCTTCAACTTCCATAATTTAAGTTGGGATTAGTTAAGCAAAACCGACTACATCACTAAGATAAAATAAGCAAACAAATTTCAGCAAAAACATGTGTGGCTTAGTGGTAGCTTACATGAGGTGTTTGCATATGATACCCGGTTTGGATCCTTGCATGAGCTTTTTTTTGAAAAAGATTTTCTAAACCCCTTTAAAAAGAGGCTGAATCAAAAAGTTAATCAGAACTATTTAACATTTATATATAGTCTTTCCGTTTCTAAATATAAGGAAAATGAAATTTTTAAGTTCATTTCATTTAATGATGTATGTGGTTCATAGTATGGACCACATACATCATTAAATGAATGAACTTAAAAAGTCAATTTTACTTGTATTTAAAAACGGAAGGAGTATTGATTTATCTTTATCTAAGGAATTTTTTTTAAAACAAGTCATAATATCCATTTTTCATTCACAATTAACTAAATATCTTAATATATGTGGAATGGTCAATACGACCTATAATTTGGGAAAGATAGAGTACTACATTAGTTTTTTGACAAAAACAAAACGATATTCATTCAATCAAAATTGATATAGTACATTAGATACAATAACATGTTCAACACCGCTAAAAATGTATAGGGTGGATATGCAAACAAATTCACACCCAAGTTAATATCATACAACGACAAAATACTTACAACTAATACGATAAAATCTAAATCACCGAAATATACATGTTTCCAAATATTCAATGTTCGCCCAAATCATGGAAAGATTTTTAAATTAAAGTATAATTACTCTTAATACTAAAAAAATACATAAAAATAACTCTTTAACTAATTTACAACACTGGAATAGTTTTTTTTTTGTTGAGTAAACTAACATTGGAATAGTTATTTTTTATTTTTTTTGAAAGAAACTAACATTGGAATAGTTGTTGTACTATAAATATTATAAAATGGTAGACTCAAAATATATCAAAATATTAAAAAAAATGATAAAGGAGGCTTTAATGTGTAGATATTTCTTTTTCACAACACCAAAATGGCTTGGCTTAGAACCCTCTTCTTTGATTTACCGGTAATCGGCAGCAATATTGATGAAATGAAGAAATTCAAGATGCTTATGATGAAAGAGTTTGAGATGATAGACTTAGGCAATATGTCCTACTTCATAGGAATATAATTCATAAAAACTTCAACATGGTTCGATATGGTTGATTGTAGTCATGTGGATACACCAATTGAGTCAAGCTTTAAGCTTGAGAAGAACACTGATGAAAAGCAAATTGATCCAATAATTTTCTAACAAATTGTCGGATCAGTCAAGTATGTATGTAATAACAAGCCTGACATAAGTTTTGTAGTTAGCTTAATTAGCAGATTCATGTATGTTCGTAAAAAATCTCACATGAACATTGCAAGGAGGATCATACACAAATGAAACTAATTTTATATTGAAATCAACCTAAATTATAATTTCTTTAATAATCATACACAAACCTTAAACGACTATCATTGTGAGACGGATGAAGTATCTTAAATCATAGAAACTCAAGGAGAACTTTTAGAGAATGGTAAAAATATTAGTCTTCTGCATTTTTTATTGGGATTATTTTTTTCTTTATTTTAATAATTTGGTCTATATTGATGAAAACATTGTTGGATGAAAATGAAATTATAATGTTATATGAAATTTGAAATATCGTTAAAAATAAGTTGTTTTTTAACTTGATTTTAATGTAGGAAACAAAAAGTTGTGTTAGGTCATAAAAACCCGCAACAACTTAACCAATTCAAACCACCTTAATTTGGTTTGTTTTGATTTCGTTCAGTTTATTTTAAAAGGTAACCCAACCAAATCAAATCAAGACGCGTGTTATTTTATCTTGTTGTTAGCATGAGTTTTAGCTTCAAGTTTAACTCAATCTGCACCGTAAACACCCCTATTATATCCCATTAGCCGATTCACGATCAAATATCAAATGATATCCATTACTAAAATATACTCTCTTCGTCCCAAAATGTAAGAAAAAATGGATCAACATAAGTTGATGTATCTGATACGAATTTTGAACCACATACATTATCTTTTATTTTTTTTTGAAGGAATACATACATTATCTTTTGTTGACCAACTTTTGCTTACATTTTTTGAAGGAATACATACATTATCTTTTGTTGACCAACTTGTGCCCTAAGGGCATAAGATAAAAAACCAAAAAAAAAAAGAAATTCATGAAAATTGTGTATTCTTAATTTTGAAAGCTTTAAATTTTATCTTTTTAACTTGTCCGCGTCAAACACATGATAGGATTAATGTTTATCATGTTCTTATCATATCCTATCTCTATTCAGCTTTATATTATATCTTGTCTCTATCCTATCCTGACCATCAAACGGGCCCTAAAGAGCAAAGTAATCCCACCATCCTAAAATTATAGAAACAAATCCTAACATCCTTTCTAAGGACCAAAATATGCAAGCATTTATATGAAAGTTCAAAAATTGCTATTTTTAAGGCGTAGAACTTTCATTTTTTATTCATAGTTCATGTAGAAAATTTCATATGGGAAGTAGAAATTAAAGGAAGGGTATTGATCGTATCTGATCAGAAGGTGGGTGCCGTACTTTTAAATATGATGGTTGACGGTGGTGGGAATGCGTCAGTTTATGCACTGGAACGGCAATGGGTGTATCTGCAGACACTCCGATGCTTAAGTCAGAAGAGATCAGAAATGGAGGTTAAGAGATGAAAAAGATTATACCTTGAAGACTACAAGGAGTTCCCCTTTATATAGAGGTAGGTCTCAGTTGCTCCGTGCACCCCCTCACGGGGAGATGTGTTACGAGTAAATAGTTAAACACGGTATTTGAACTATATTGTTATTTGGCCTACGCAATTGGGTCTTAGGATATTTGATCGGTGCAAAACAGGTATATTAGGAATACTAAATAGAATGTAATTAATTTTTTTCTTAGAATAGTGATCAATATTTGAGGTTTCTTTAGCCTTTTTCTCACGAACTAAGTGTTTCTTGATAAGCTTTTTCAACAACTTACTATTTTTTTTTTTTGAAACATTCAACAACTTATTATTGTTAATTGTATTTTATTTATCAAATTAATAATAATAATAATAATAATGTTTCCTATTTTGTCCTTATCTTTAAAATCAAATTAATAACAATAATAATAATAATGTTTCCTATTTTGTCCTTATCTTAAAAATTAAACATTAGAATCATCTACTACTATATATAAAAGTTGGGAAAGGAATCAAAATTTAATTAAAGGGTAAATTACTGTAGTAGTTGTACTATTTTTTTTAAAGGTGTATTAGTTTCAGTGTTGATAATTGTATTTTGTTTATATTTGAGATTAACAATATTGAGGTTTTTTCCTTAAAAAAAGGGTTAAACAATGTTTCCCCGTAAATTGAGCAAGTTTTGATTTAGCCCATTTTAAAACAAAAGTTTTAGATCCCCTATTTGAAGATTATTTGATTTTGGTTATATTTTTTACTTCCAATTTCCATAAAAATAGATTGATCCTTTCATCGTACTTGGATATAGTTAAGTTTTAATAAGAATTTCAGTAATTTATACAAACTTATGAGCATCGATGAATTTATGGATTTGGGAATAAATTAATCTTGACTGTGTTAAAAAACAAAGAGAGAAGAGAATGAGGAAGCTGAGAGAGAGATATTATGTGAAAAAATCCAAAAAATTTATACTGGATTGATTTTTGTTTTATTTTTTTTGTATGATTTTTAAAAAATACGTAATGATAAATAAAAGGGTCTTATTAACTTGTTACACAAGTTAAGAATCTAAAAGTGAAATTAAAACATAACTTTTGTTTTGGAAAGATAAGATTTTAAATTTTTAGAAGTTGAATGCACAAGTTAACATTTCCCTAAATTTATCCTTTTTAAAATGTTTCTATCTTTGGTTTCTTAACTTGTGCCTTAAGGGCACAGGTTAACATTTCCCTAAATTTATCTAATGAGTCACGTCATCCATTTTGCACACTCAGATGTCATTAGAGTCAAAAATCAATAAATCTTCAAATGGCAAAGGGATCTAAAACTTTTATTTTTATAAGGATACATCAAAATTCGCTCAAATGAAATGGAACAATATTATTTAATCAAAACATAAATATTGAGGATTTTTTTAAGGAAAATATTGAGGTTTTTGTTGCTTATAGTTGAGACCGAAGAAAATATAAGTTAACTTATTATGTTTGTTAAACAAATCCAAAGAACTGCATGTCCCTCATTTTATTAACCAAAAAAAGAACGGTATCCTCTTTAAAAATTAAAAATTAACTTGCCCGTCAATATAATCTTTTGCATCAGAAATGACCCATTGATGAACTGTCTAGTCTTATTTAATTTTTTTTTTTTGAAGAAAGTCTTATTTAATTTAAATACTCTTTTAGGTAAATGAGATTGCAATGTAAATGTTTAGCGGGAATTTAATTTCATCAAAAGATCATAAAAGATGTTACGATGAAGAGACATGCGTTCCATTTAGTTATTTGGAATGACAATAATCATCAATTCAATACAAATAGAATTACGATTCATGACTCATACTCTCCCCCTCTCAATTTCTCAATTCAATCCCTTCATTTTAGTTCCTTAGAGTGCAAGAAACACGTATTGCACTAACAGAGAAAATGGTGGCACTTCTCTTAATACATACACCTACTAATTAATTAGAATTGGAGGATCAGGGATGGAAGTTTACCCATGGCTTCCCTCTCATTCAGTAACAAGTGATTCGACGTCTTGTAGAATGGCATTTAACACTATGTCTTTTCTCAATAAGTAAACCATGGCAGAATACAAAATAAACTATGACCATTCAAATCACTTAAACAAAACCACATGTTTCAGACACCAAAATAGAAACATGGTTTCTTGACACCATTCCCTCTAATCAGTTATCACTCACACCATGGGTTATCTCAAACTTCACTTTTCTACCTTTGGCTTCTTCAGGGGACTAGCATTAGATGACAAATTATCCTGAACAGGTATACTTCCTGACATGTACATGCACATATAATAAAGGAGTAATTAGTACATATTCAAAATTGTTAACTCGAAAACAAACAAGTGACCATGATTACACACCCTTCATGACTCTCTCCCTTCTCTTATTTTCTATGTTCAATTTTAATTACAAAATCTTATCAACATTAACTGATCACATCCCATATATGATCAACTTTCATGTAAAATCAGTCTACTTGTAACATGTCAGATACTTTTGATGCTACCGGAAATAATGTTACCAGACTTCAGAATATTTTACAGGAAACATAAAAATTGAGTATAATAGAGTCCAACTACTGTCAAATGTTATCAATAAATGCAGTCATCTAAAATTTTTTTAAGCATGAATTGTGTAGCACCAACGATTTGAGTGAATTCCCTCAAAAAAAAAAAAAAACAATTTGAGTGAATTAAAATAATCGGTAATTTCTCCTACTTAATGGTTTTATATAAACAAATGTTAGTGAATTAATGGTCTAGAAAGTTTTGAAGATTTAATGATTTGATTTTCTATTTATTTTTTATTTCTTGTTGCCGTAGATCACCTACCAAACTACTTTCTAGGACATAATTATTTCAAATACGAATATAGCATGCAGGCACAGCTAGTCAAATTAGACATATAAACAAGGGTTAAATATGTTGTTGGTCTCTCTAAATATGCTAACTTTCATTTTTAATCACACTAAAGATTCATTGGAACTTTGGTCTCTCTAACTTTTTGTTACCAGTAATATCAGTCCTTTCTTATTAACAAAAGTTCATGTGGCATATGAAGTGACTATTTTTGATGAATTTTCTCGATGAACATTAATATTGTGTTTATTATAATTATAATGTAGGATGAGGTTATGTTTGGTCTAATACAGTACTAACCTATGAACTGGTTGAGGCCATTTGTCAAGGCACATTTTGAGGTCAATGATGCTCTAAGTATGCTGAGACCCTGCAATCACATGAAATCAAATAAGATGAGTTGTTATGAATCTAATACAAGAAATATTAAAATGAAAGAGGAACACACTCCCTCTTACCTCCTTCTGGCCAATATTAATGACCATTTCCTCCACATCATTAAGTGGGACGTTCATTCTTTCAAGATATGAAATACCATCAATGGATGACATTGGAGTCACAACCAAGTCGTCTGTCACCATAAATGTTAATGGTGCTCTAGCATATCCTCCAGAAATAGGGGATTTAGGATCAACAAATTTAAATGACATATTTTTTTCCGTATAATTATCTTTAGGTATCGGTAGTATCTGGTTCCTGAGTTCAGATTGAGCAGAAATGGTTGGACTAGTTAGTATGTCTTTGAAAAACTGTGACCTAAAATACTTGTCTAAACTCAATTCAGTCACACTCTTATATAAACTATCAATGCAGCTTACAAAAGAGAACCCTTGGAGAATATTCAACACTGCTCCTAAGGGGAAAGTGAGAAAACTAAAAACGAAGTCAGCAAAATCTTCCTCCGCTTCAACAAACAGAATCTGTTCATTTGATTTTCTTCTCAGTACTTTCACAACCATTTTATCAGATTCTTCCTTTCCTTTACCAATCCCAACCTCCAATTGGTTTCTTGGGACTAAATTTTCAATAAATTGTTCCTTTTTAAATATAAAGTCGGACAGAGGATTTTGAGACCAAAGACAATTTGAGAAGATCGAAAACCTATTCAAATGACAGATTGAAGAATTAGTGTGTTAAAACAATATAATTATCAAAAGCAAATATATATATATATATATATATATATATATATATATATAGACACACCATACAAACTTTGGAAACTTGCCTCTTTTTTGCTGATACTAACTGTTTGTTTATCAATAGCATTAATGCCATTGACTCCATGCTTCTGGAGGAGATTTAAACTTGTCATAACAGCATTTGGCATCACAGAAAGATCATCAGATACAATAAAAGTCGAATTTTCCTTAACAAAACCGACTTCTTTACTCAAAATCTGGAATGTTTCTCAGTTCAACAGTTTTCCACAAATACATTTTTGATTCCTAAAGTAACTCACAGAGTACTTCTTTTCAATTTTGCATGCTGTGTTCTCGCAGAGGTAGTAGGACTGAAAGGGCTCAGTATCATCGATATTCAACTTCATATTCCGGCAGTAAGCACCCCATGAGTTTATAGGATTGAGCAGCATTTCCTTGCAGGTGTCTGACCATAGATACTGGTGATCAAGATCTGACACACTTTGATAAAGTGAACTAATGCTGCCAATTTTTTTTGCTTCAATATTCGACTCTTTAGCCACGAGTCTTGCAATAGTTCCTAAAGGTAATGTTAAGAAGCTAAAAAGAACGTTAACAAAGTCCTTATCTGCCTCAGCAAACAGAACTTTCTTTTTCTTCTTTTCCACCAAAACTCTAATGCTAACTTTGTCACCTTGTTTTTCTGAGGGATTTTCAGCCATGGTAAGAATATCAGAAGTCAGATTCACCGAAAAAAGGAAGCTAAAACGTTCTCTTGCTTAAATAAGTTTAATGATGGTACTAGTTAAATAAAGGGACGTTGAATGCGTTTATTCATGTGTTGTAGACAATGGAAAAGAAAGCAATGACCACTAAGTAGAAATCTAGCCACATAGTTTCTTAACGACTTTGGAAAGGAAAACAATTAGGGTAGTACTGCCCTTTCTGCCAAGAACTGAAGAGTTTATAAAAAACAAAATAAAAAAACTCTCGCTGAGTGCTCTTATGACACGGTTAAATATTACAGTAAAAAACAAAAACTATTAACTTTCATGTAAAAACAACAATTAGATAACTTTCCAAAAAAAAAAAACTAAGGAAACTTCTTATCAAATGCCTAAAGTCACTTATTTTTTAAGGAAAATGCCTAAAATCACTTGTTAGCATTTTCCAAAAAAACTTAAGAGGACTAAAACGTAAAAAGAAACCGTTGCTACATTTGATAACCTAAGTGCAATAAATTAAAATATTTTTCAAGTGTTCTAAATGCAATAAATTAAAAATACTACCCTATATCGTTAATATTTTCTTTTGTGTTAACTTCATTCCTAGAACGCCTTAATAATTCGAAGTTCGATAGGGAGATAAGTAAATTCTGACCTCTTTAAAAAAAATCTGATCAATAGTTGTTTCATTTAAAAATTAAACTCAAATTCAAAATAATGATTTATGTTTGGTGGAGCTTATGAAACACTTGAGTTCAATCACATTAATACAAGATATCGTGTTCGTGTTTCAAGTTTTTTTTAATTATTTTTTATCAACGTATTTCTAATTAGTATGCTGTATCCTTTTCTACAATCAATAATAAAATGCAAACGATGATCAATTCTTGGGGAAAACTTGTAAATTTAGTTATCTTGATTTACTCAGAAGGGTTTTTTATAAATAATTTTTTTGGTTACATTTTATAAATAAATTAATATATGTTTAGTTTTTATTAATAAGTTAAATATATGTTTAGTACTTACAAATATTGTCATGCTTTCATGAGTTTAGCTCAGTTGATAGAAACATTGCATAATATATGTAGATGTCGGGGTTTGAACGCAGTCACCCACCCCACCTATTCATTTAAGTTGACAAAAAAAACTGCATGTAAATGATTTGGAAATTGCGAATTAAAGTTCCACAATGCTTGAAAAATTGAAGATTGTGAATTTTATAAGTGTGATGATCCATAAACACAATTGCTTAAGGTTTTGAGTTAAAGTAGTGTTTAACTCACTTTTGTGGTTGCGTTGCGTTCAATGTGAGGTGATTCCCGAAACTCCCCGCGTGATCCAACTATGGTATCAGAGTCGATGGTTGGATGAAATGTTGAACGAACTCATTGTATTGAAAGTCAACGATGGTTCATGTCCAGATGCAAGTGTGTGTGTGTGTGTGGGGGGGGGGGGGGGGGGGGGGGGGTTCTATAAACACCATGCCTTATGGTTTTAGGTTCAAGTGTAGTGTCCAACTCGCTTGTTTGGTTGCTCTGCGCTCAATATGAGTGATCTCCCAAGCTCCCTCCATGATCCAACTATGATAGTCGATGGTTCGGCGAAGGGTTTAACTAAATCCTAGCATTGAAAGTCTTTTTTAACAAAGAGTTTTCATACGACGTGTCCGGTTGAAGGAGAATCAATGGCGGTGCAAGTGCAAATGCAAGTGTGTAGAAAAAGCTTGCGTTTGAGGGGGAGTGAGCTTAATGAATTGATAGACTCACCCTTGAGGGGAAGATTGCTGGAAAAAGTGTGATTTATAAGTTATATACATTGCTTGGAAGTTAAGCATTTTATAAGCAAAAGGGTCGATAAACCAATGTCTTTAGGTTCTAAGTTAAATGTGGATGATTATTTGGACTCCCCTCGCGAACCAATAGTAAAATACATGATAGAAATATGTTTCACTCATTATTCATTAATATATAATCATACAGTTTGAAAAAAATAATACTTGTTATCAAAACATAAAGTGTAAAGTTTTCATATACAACCATAATTTATTTATATCCTTATGTTAGATTATGAACAAAGGCATTGTTAAAAAGAACTTAAAACAAGTTTTTTAATGTTGATTGATTAACTCTTCCATCTCCTTAACTAAAGAAAAAGTTTCATCTCTCTCTCTCTTGTTTATCATCTTCTATAAAAAAAAATGCAACTTTAAAATATGGTTTATCAAGGTACATATCCATTAAATGCTTACAATCCTGTCTTAATTTATCTGCAAGTTTTTGTGGAGTATATAGAATACGTACCTACTTTCTATGGATGTTCAAAATTAAACCGATCTAAAATAAAGTCATAAACCGATATAAAAAACTGAATATTTTTGGTAATTGTTTTGTAATTTACATGTATCTATATCTTGTATGTATCCGACCATATACGTTTCTATTTTGTAGTATTTGAGCTTCATAGATTTGATCTTCTTTTGCCAACAAATAAAGTTAAATAAACATAATTGAGTTACAAATACAAGTACCCCCTAAAGAAGTGAAGCAGCGTCAATAAAGATAATAGAGACACTTAATTACTTATACAAAGCCTTGAGAATGCGAGTTAAAGAAGTGAAGCGTCAAAGCCTTGGGAATTAATCAATTATACAATGTACAATAAATCTTTTTTTTTTTTTTTTTTCGAAATAAATCCATACTTAATATAAAGGAAACTACCCCTTTCAGCACACTTTTAGATTGAACTTTTCTTTTCAAAAATACCCTTAATTTTTAATTTTAATTTTATTTTAAATACAAATAACACATGTAACAAATAGATAAGAATAAATTCTCTCAATCCATGTCTCCAATCGTCTCCGTTAACCCTTTTTTTACTTCCGTTAACCACAGATCAAACTCACAAAAAACTAGCACAAAACAAAAACTCATGTTATTTTTTTATCAGCCGATTTTATGTTGTACATCTGTGTTGTTCCCCTTAATCACATGCGTTGGCGCAGTAGAAAGAGCGGACAGACGGGTACGATAGTGCCAGTCTTTCCGCTAGTTAATTATAGTAAATGTTGCAAGCCTCGGTAATTATTCCTCTTCAATAGTTAATTACTCTATTGTTTTCATTCTCACTCTTATATAATCTAGGCTTAATTAATGATTTGGTCCCTTAAGTTATTTCTTGGTTACATTTTGGTCTCATAAGTTATTAACGTTACAATTTGGTCCCTTAAGTTAGTATATGTTAGTCAAATAAATCCTCACTATCAGTCTTTTGACAAAACGTTAAATATGCACATGTGAACGGTTACGTGACAACTTGCAATATATATTCACCTTAGACGTTGGGTTAACGGTTTTGACGGTAAGAATTTATTTGGTTGACGGAATATAACTTAAAGGGACCAAATTGTAAGGTTAATAACTTATGGGATTAAAATGTAACCAACAAATAACTTAAAAGACTAAATCATTAATTAAGCCTATAATCTATAAAGGATCTGTACTTGTTCTCTTATAGCACAATATAAACAAAAAAAGATTAAGCTGTTCTCCTGAAATTACATTCTCTTCAAATAAAAAATGTCCATCAGCATAGTTGAGTGTCACCGCAACTCCAGCCACGATAAGTATGATGTTATCTTCCACTCCGAAACCATTCACACAACAGTCACACATACTCCTTTTGCAGTTGACGACTGACTCTCAAACTTTCCTCGCGACAGCAGCAACCTTGTCAGCCTCAATGTCGAGTGGCTCCCAAACAGAGACCGCTCTACGGAATAACCCCATTGCTATCATCCAACTCTGCATAAACAAAGAATGCCTTGTTTTTCAAATCCATCGCACTTCACTCGTCCGGCGTCCCTGAATCACTTGATTATTTTCTTCAGTACCCATGTAACATATTTTTTGGTGTTGGCAATTTGGCATCAAAGAAGCTGTTGACAACCTTAGAGACTACTCTTTGCTTGTTTCAAACTATATTGAACTTCGGTCCCTTGCAGTTTACAGATTGGGTGAACGAGTGATAGGAAGTGCTGGACTTGAGACACTGGCTTTGCGTGTTCTTAGTAAGGATAATGATAAACCAAGATGGATTACCGTGGGTAGGTGGGATATCGTAGGCTTACTGCTGAGCAGGTTCAGTATGCATGCATTGATGCTTTTGCTTCATTTGAGATTGGAAGGATACTTTATATTCGTAGGAATTAAATGGTTGAATTCTGTGTTGTTTTGACTTCATGGATCTAGTTAGTTTTCTTCTGGGGTTGGTTTCATTTGGTGTTTTTGTAGGTTTGTGCTCTCTAAAGTGGAAATCTAGTGCATTGATGATATATTTCCTTATGTAATGCAATTTTGGGGTTTTTGATTTATGAATTATGATTTTTCTCTATAATACCATCTGAATCTTTGTTATTTTTTGTGAATTACCCCAAACACAAAAAGACTAAAATTAAAAGCTCAAGCCCCAAACACAAAGAAAAAGACCAAACATAAAACACGTAAAATAGACTACGACTCTGTTTGGCAAGGCCATAAAGCTAGCATATATATAACTTATAAATTTGTTTGGCTAAAAAGCCCCGTTTGATAGATGCCAAATCCCAATCATTAAAAAATAACCCGTGTGGCAGCTCTTATATCTCGACCAATGTTCTATGGACTCTTAAACAAACATTCTACACTGATAGAGAGAAAATGAGATATTGAGAAATGACCTGGTCCAAATGTATTACCCAAATTCAATAGCAGCAAAGATTGGTAAAGGCTTCCCTGGGCATTTAAGTTATCACCCTATAAGTTGGATCAACCTTCATTGTCTTCATTAAGGTAATTCTAGTGGTAATAGAGACTATTTGCGAAGTAGATTTTTAGAACTAAATAGTTAGTTGTTAACAAATTGAAACTTCACTAACAATTATCAACAAATTGTTAACTCAACAAAAACAGTATGGTAGAAAATTGATGAGAAATTAAAATCACCATCGTCACATTTCAAAATAACACATACAAAATATTTGATCAAATAGAGTTCATCAACTAGTCTCAAATACAATATTGTTACAAAAGCAGTGCTCAAATATTATAACTTCAACTCCTCAGTTTTATTGGCATATATAACGCCTACAGAACTTTCTTGCTTTCTTTGTCAACCATAAATATTAGGGGCACTTGGACACCTTGATCATCTGACGCATTGGCAACCAATGTAAGAATCTCAACACAGAATCAATGAGAATCACACTAAACAATTGCTACTCCTTCTCTTATTTAGTAAAGAACTAGTTTAGCCTTCTCTTATTTAAGTAAGAGACTAGATGAGAAGAATACATTTCTTGAATGTGTTAAAGTCTATAGACACTTTGGAGAGGAAAACTATACTAGTCACATAACAATCAAACGGCAAGGGTTTATCTTCTTCATTGAAAACTAAAGCAATTAAATTTGCGGCTACCTAAGTCTATAAGACACATAAATGAAATTTTAATATACATTTTCCACCAAGATTTGAAGAGTTTCTTTAAAAAAAAAAACTTAAAAGAAATGAAAACTTTTAAAAAAATAATAATATTTGTTTACTCTCTAGGAGTAGTTTCAAAATAATTGCTTGCAAATTGTATTAACTTCAAAATATTTGCAACGAACTATTAGTTTCATTTCTTGAAACTACGGTCGACAAAGAACCATGTCAAGGAGTAGCAGTGATTAGAGTTTCCCTTAATCCCCTCTATCTTCTTTGTTGGAATGAGCTAGTTATTATTATGACCTACCCTTGATAAAAGATAGTTATGATATGACACCATGATGAATTGGTTGAAAGATGTTGGAACATTGGTGTGATGTTGGAAGAAAAATTAGAAGATTAAATACAAGTAATTATACTTTGATCTAATGTTGTGTGAATTAAAAAATTGAATGTGAGGTACCACATAAAATAGAACACACACATTAGTAATGTTTAACTTGAGGTATTTAATTTTAAATACTTGATAATGATAAAATAATAGTAATTATTATTTTTTATTCGTGAATATCACTTCTCATAAATTTAGCTTATGGTGGTTACGATAAGAATAAGAATAAGAATTCAATTGAATTTCTTATCTTTCATTCATTCAAATCCAATGAGTTTGTTTGCTCCAGTTCTTTTTCTTACCTTATCCACAAATGTGGTTGAACTGATTAATGAATAAGTTCCATTTTGATCTTATCCATTAGAGTAACTGCTGCCGCAAATTTTGCTAATACAGTTACAAAATCTCTATATAAATAGAGGATTCCACTCAGTATCAAAAAGTTAAATTGAATTGTTGAGAACTCTTTCTCTCTTCTCCTCCAGCTTGTATTGACGGGTTATTTTTCTCCTCATCTCCTTTTTCCATCCCTTAAAAAATAAGAGTGTTCTTAAGACCTTAGTCCCTATTCTGTATAATGTCCCTTCGGAATTAAGAAATGTCTTATAAACATAGTCCCTTCGATAATGTATGTCCCTTCAGAATAAATGGTACATTTAAGATCATAGTCCATTTCTCTCTCTAAAAAAAAAAAAAGATCATAGTCCATTTTGAAACAATAATGTTCTGTCGGAATTAAGAATGATCTTAACATTATATAAATATTCTTTCAATATTTTTCTATTTGAGGATAAATAAAAAAGTTGAAATGGTAGTATCACCATATATGAGTGGTTGTAGTACCATATTGATAGTTTGGAGAACTTAAAGTTAGTTTGTAGTACCATATTGATATTTGAGTGGTCTCAACACTGTAACAGAGTGGTAACAATACCATATTAAAGTGGTTTCAGTATTAAAGAGTGGTATTAGTACTATATTTGAGGATGTAAATTTCGAAGGGTTTTCTACAGTGGAGTAGTTAACAGCACAGTTGTAATTAATCTTGTTTTAATTTATCCTGAAGACGGCGTGGTTGATAGTCTGCTTTGCACAACTTTGGGCAGTGCCACGAAACGTCTTAAAAAGAGAGACCTGATCGTGACTCAACCTAGTAACAACTTCGGTAGATATTCTTTTTTAGAAAGAATTTGGAAATCCAAATACAACAGTTTGGAAATCCAAAAACAACAATTTTAAGACGTTTCGACTACTATGTCAACCAAATAAATTACTTTTTGAGGTTTCGTTGTCCCTAAATACAAGAAGGATAAATCAAGCAATAGAATTACATCTTTCGACTGAAATGATGAAGTGTTTGCTGTTATAACAACAACCCTACGAAATTCACAAATGCAACTTTGAAATTAATTTTAAAAAATCAGAACTGCACCGTGAATAAGTAAACATCCAAATAAGAACCCCAAAAAGATCCTATAACAGAAATCAGCAGTCACCATCAAGAAAATCCCTTTTATACTATGGGATCTAAACTAACTAAATTATTTATTTATAAAAATTATTTTATTATGTTACACAATCACAAAAAAAATTCTATTTTTAATTTATGTATTCTATTCTCTAACTATGAAAGTTAATGATCAGCAAAAACATAATTTTACCCCAACTTAATCTTTTGACACCTCATCATATATTTACCCTTTTGTGTCTTTAGTAACAAAAAATCCTATTTAAGATGAGTTTAATAATAACTTTCAAAAGATTGATGTGATTTTGTAACAAAAAATTGTTTTTATATTGTTGTATCTAAATTATTTGACATGTTCTTCAACTTTAAAATGCTCTTTGTCATGTCAAGTAGTGTTATGTTCCTTCTTTCAGCCAAGCCATTGTGGAGTGTACGGTTCTGTCACCTGATGAACGATGTCATCTTCTTCACAAAACTTCTCAAATTCCTTGGAACTATAATCTCCACCTCAATCAGCAATTCTCAGTATCTTAACATGTTTTCCACTTTGCTTTTTTGCCAAGACATTGAACTTCTTGAATATGCTAAAAGCTTCAATTTTTGCTTTAACCAGAAATAGCCAGATCTCCTGCTAAATTTATCCACAAATGTGATAAAGTACTTGTTCTCTCCTAATGAAGAAACTTATAGAGGACTACACACATATGAGTAGATTACATTCAAAACCTCAATTGATATATGAGTTATGTTTGAACTGAATGCATTTCTAGTTTGCTTGCCCGACTTCTTCTCTCAACTCTGCACCCCAATCACGTGTACAATCATCATTCTAAAGATAAAAGCAAGTCGTACATTGACTCTCAGTGCGACCCATCAATCCACCAGCAAAGCGAACCTCACCAAACTTTTCATACTTGAAATTCACCACGCACCACTCCCCCCCAATTAAACTTGATCTTAGGCTCATTCTTTATAAGTTTACATATATCAATCTTCACTTAATTTCATACTTTTCCAAAAGCTATTATTGTTTTTGTCATATTCTGCAAATTCCGCAATATGCCAATGGTCCTCCCAGCTTCTCTGATATAATTCCAGCTGGGTATTTTTTCCCATGAACCCAAAACACCACATGAAAAATAGGTATATTTTCAATAGATATAACTCCAAACCTCACCATCTCCACCACTAGTAAGTGGTTTTCGTACGTCCAAGGATCCTCCTTCAACACAACCTCCATATCAAGAATGAGAGAACTGAAACAGATAGTTCCTTGAGATGCTTCTTTAATCGACCCCCCTTCATCGGACGCCACACATCTGATTCTCACTTTCATTGAATTCGGATTGATGGGACAGTCATTCAAGAACCTACCAAGACATTTTAATTGAATGTTGGCCCATATTTTCCTCACCGACAAAGAAACTTAGTCCCTCTTCATCCTCCCCATCCAAGGACAAACCCCCTTTAAAACTTCACGGATTTACTTCAGCCATATTACCGACGAATATGAAAAAAATCCAACTATCACAATAAATACGAGATAACCCTAGCAAAACCCTTGATTGTTTTTCCTTACAATGATAATCTAGAGAAGGAGAAGTCCTAGCAGGGAATTCGATAGGAGTTTTCTTGTTCATAGTTTTGTTTTCTGCTCTACATTTCTTAATCTTCAGAACATGGTACCTTCCTATTAATTAAAATTGGGGATGGAAGTCTAATATATTAATGGTAGTCCATAGTTTTGATTCAACATCTGCTTGAATGACATTTAACATAAGTTAAGGACTTAAAATTGCATCGACTTTTGTTTAACATTTTATATGCCGTGGTTTTGCATATTGAGGCATTGGAATTAATTATGGACCAATACTATCTTTAATATTCTGACATAAATGTCGATAAATATATAACTGAAGTAACAAAATGTATATTTGTGAGAAAAATACATAATTTTTGTAAAAAGGTCTCTTTTTTCTGATGTGAAAAGGAAAATAAAATGAAACGCTAATAAGACATGACAATAGAGGAACATACTTCCCTTAGTCTTTTCTCAAGAAGTAAACCATGATAGAATACGAAATAATCTATGATCATCCAAATCACTTAAACAAAACCACATATTTCACCTAATCAGTTATCAGTCACACCATAGGTTATCTCGACTCGAGCTTCATTTTTCTACCTTTGGCTTCTTTGGGGGTCTAGCATTAGATGACAAATTAGCCTGAACAGATCTACTTCCTGCCATGTACATGCACATATAATAAAGGAGTAGTTAGTACATATTCAAAATTATTTAACAAACAAGTGACCAAGATTACACACCCTTCATGACTGTCACTCTCTTCCCTTCTTACCTTTTGTTCATTTTTAATTACTTAATTTTCTTGACATTATCTGTCCTTATTCCTCATTACCCTTAGATCATATGAACATCCAATATACATAGAGTTATATTAAATGCAGTCATCTGATATTTTTATAAGCATGAGTTGTGTAACACATTTAAGTAGATTAAAATAGTCGACAATTTCTCCATCTTAAATGTTATATTAAAAATGTGTTACTGAATTAATGGCTATGTTGGTTTACACAAGTATTTCAAATATGAAAATAGTATGCTTGCAGGCAAAACCAGTCAATTCTAAAGATAATATACAAACAAGGGTTAAATATGTTATTGGTTCCTCTAAATATACCAACTTCCATTTTTAATCACTCTACAAATTCCTTCAAAATTTGGTCTCTCTAAATTTTAACTAACAAAAGTTCACCTAACATGTTCGAAGTGACTATTTTTGAATAATTTTCTCGATGAACTTTAATTTAATATTGTGATTATTATAATTATAATGTAGGAAGTGGTTATGTTTGGTCTAATACTGTACTAACCTATGAACTGGTTGAGGCCGTTTGTCAATGCAGATTTTGAGGTCAATGAAGCTCTAAGTATGCTGAGACCCTGCAACCACATGAAATCAAATATGGTGAGTTGTTATGAATTTAATACAAGAAATATTGAAATGAAAGACTAACACACTCCCTTTTACCTCCTTCTGGCCAATATTAACGACCATTTCCTCCACGTCATTAAGGGGGACCTTCATTCTTTCAAGATATGAAATACCATCAATGGATGACATTGGAGTCACAACCAATTCGTCCGTCACCATAAACGTTAATGGTGCTCCAGCATATCCTCCAGAAATAGGGGATTTAGGATCAACAAATTTGTATGACATATTTTTTGCTTTATAATTGTGTTTAGGTATTGGTAATATCTGGTTCCTGAGTTCATATTGAGCGGAAATGGTTGGACTGGTTAGTATGTCTTTGAAAAGCTGTGACCTCAAACACTTGTCTGAACTCAACTCAGTCACACTCTTGTATAAATTATCAATGCAGCTTACAAAAGAGAATCCTTGGAGAATATGCAACGTACTGCTCCCAAGGGGAAAGTGAGAAAACTAAAAACAAAATCAGCAAAATCTTGCTCAGCTTCAACAAACAAAATATGTTCATTTGATTTTCTTCTCAGTACTTTCACAACCATTTCATCAGATTCTTCCTCTTCTTTACCAATATTAACTTCCAATTGGTTACTTAGAACTAAATCTTCAATAAAATGTTCCTTTTTAAATATAAAGTCGGACAAAGGAGTTTTTGAGACCAAAGACAATTTGAGAAGATCAACTACCTATTCAAACCACATATTGAAGAATTAGTTAGAGAAAAAACAACAAGAACAACAACAACAACAACAACAATAATAATAATAATAATAATCAACAATAAATATGTCATACATACAGAACAAGAAAACATACCTCTTTCTTGGTGATATTGATATTAACGGTTTGTTTATCAATAGCATCAATGTTATTGACTCCAAGCTTCTGAAGGAGATTTAAACTTGTCGTAACAACATTTGGCATAACATAAAGATCATCAGATACGATAAATGTCGACATTTCCTTAACAAAACCGATTTCTGTATTCAAAACCCAGAATTTTTCTCGGTTTAACGGCTTTCCACAAATACATTTTTGATTTCTAAAGTAACTCAAACAGTACGTAAAACATGTCACGTTCTCATTCTCACAGAGGTAGTAAGACTTCAAGGACTCAGAATTGTCAATGTTCAATTTCATATTCCAGCAATAAGCACCCGCTGAGTTGTTAGGATTGAGTAGCATTTCCTTGCAGGTGTGTGACCATAGATATTGTGTATCAAGATCTGACACACTTTGATACAGCGAGCTTATGCTGCCAAATTTCACTGCTTCAATATTTGAGTCCTTAGCCACAAGTTTTGCAAGTGTCCCTAAAGGCAATGATAAGAAGCTCAAAAGAACATCAACAAAATCCTTCCCTGCCTCAGCAAACAGAACTTTGTTTTTCTCCTTTAGCACCACAACTCTAAGGGAAACTTTGTCAACTTGCTCAGCTGAGGAATTTTCAGCCATGGTAATAATCTCAGAACACAGTTAGATAACCTGCAACAAATTTAAAAGAATTTTTTGATAAGCTTATAACTTGTTTAATTACCCTTTCCTGTTCAAGTAACTTGTAACAAACAAGGTTATACTGTCAACTGCTTCTATCATATATACAGGCTGTTACTGATGACACAATTTGGAATAAATCAGTTCCATTAAAATTGTCTCTTTTTCGCTTACCGGTTACTTTGTAAACCGGTAGCTGGATTCCTACAAAAGATAATTTGGTTTAGCAAGAGTAATTCAACAAAATTCTAATGTGTGTGTCGGTGGTCGTGGATCAATGGAAAGTATTCACCATCTATTCGCGGGGTACTATTTCTTTGTGTCCATTTGGGTGTTGGTTGGACAATGGATAAGTGTTCATATGCTGCGTGGGTAAATTGGAAAGAAAGGAATTGTAGATTTTTTCTACAAAAAAGAAGACTCAATACAACATTAAATTTATAAAGTGAATACATGGTTGAAAGCAAAACACTCAGTTACAGATTTTGTGGGTTCGATTAATTAATAGATTATATTTTGACTTTTTAAAAAAATAATGAGAAGAAAATTCTTAAAAAGAAATAGAGCTATAACGAGAAAGAGAAGAGAAGAGAAGGTGGGAGAAAAAGTTACCGTAAATTTTAGTTACCACGTATATTTAAAAATTAAAATAAGAACAGACATGATAATAGAATTGCTCAAAAAAAAAAAGACATGATAATAGAAAGAAGAAAAAGAAAAATTTGATAAACCTGAACAGTAAAGGTGAGAAGACAGTCACAACTTTGCGTCGTTTGGGTATTTCTTGATAAGCGGGGGCCGATCAATAATACTTCAAAATTTGGACTGAAAATTTTAGAGACAAGTCATGGTTTAACATGGACCCGTCTTAAATAAATAATTCTAGGGTTTTACCCTTTTCAATTTGGGTGAAATTTGGCTTAACCTAGATAATTTTTTTGTTGTTCTTTAGATTTCATCACATTATTTTAAAATTCTTTGATTTTAAACTCTGAACAAATCTGATTATGGGCATAAGCTGAAATGACGTAATTAATTAACGAGGTGGCACGCTGACTAGACTTTTTAAAGATATTTTAAAAAATTTGCCTTCTCTTCTCCCCGTCTCTCTTATTCCTTTTTTTCTCACTTCTCTTCTCGAGAACTCATCCTTCTCTCTTCTCTTCTCTCGTTCCCTCAATCATCCTCTTCAAACCACTTCTTCTTCATAACCCAAATCTCCAACACCCATTAATAATTCAAAACTCTTCTCTCTCAGATTTCTCCCCCTCTCTTTGACTTTCTCAGATTTATCCTTCTTCTTCCGTCAATTTCCCTCAAAATCAAGTTCATTTAAGAAAAAATTGAAATAAAAACCAAGTCTAGAAAAAATCGATCAAGAAATTGAAATCAATCCAATACAATATGAGAAAGGGGTTAATCATCAAGAAATTGAAACTAAAATTAGTCTAGAAATTCACTAACAACACTTTTTTTATAGGCCAAAAGAAAGGTTAAGTATCAGGTAGAGTCTGATGCATCCCAACTAGGTTGGTACCCAACAGAAATCCCATTCTTCTACTGCCTTTCCAATACATATTATTAAAAAAAGGGAAAAGTATGTACAAGAGGGAGGACTAGGCCAAAACCCTCAAAAGAAACAAAGAAGTATCTACAAAAGAAAATGACAAGGAAAGGCTAAAGAAATCAGAAGGCATGGTGGTACACCAAGTAGTGTCTGTCAGCGTATGGCCCAAAGATTTTAGCATGTCAGCACAACAATTTCCTTCTTGGAAAATATGAGAATAAATCACCATCAGACCACACAGTGCAAGCAATTATGCCAACGATTCCATAATCGAAAAGGAATGAATGAGGGATTCTTGAAAGCTTGAACTGCACTGAACGAGTCAGTTTCTAGCCATAACCGAGTCCAATTGTTCTGAGCAGCATACACCATTGCTAAAATTAAACTCATAAGCCCCGCCTCAAAAACAGAACCCCCGCCAAGGTTACTGGCAAAACAACCCAAGGAGGTGCCTCTAAAATCGCGAAAGCTTCCACCACAGAAAGCATTAAAATCAATAACAGAACAATATGTGTTAGCCTTTACCCAAGTAATAGTGGGAGGCTTTCCAGCAACCAAAATGATCTCCCTGACACACCAGAGGGATCAATAAATTTTCCAGCAATGTAACATCAAAAGATAAACAATTACCGTTGGAAGCGGTCCCATAGATAGCAACCAAGGATGAAATTTTAGTCATAGTAGCATGAAGGGAAACAGCAACCGAGCTAAACCAAATAAAATTCCGAGCCATCCAAATGTAATGTACGACGTGAACAATTTTAGCCACAAAAACATGTCGAACCTGAGAGCTGCATCTCGATGGGATACAATCCAGAAGAGAGGCAATCGAAATCAAGGGAAATGTGCCACTGCCAAATAGCCACTGCAAAATCATAAGCAAAGAATAAATGGGAGGAAGTCTCAGCCTGCTTATAACAAAGAACACAAATAGAAACCATAGTACAACCACATAACTGCAAGTTCTCATCCGTGGGGAGTTTGGACAACATAAAATGCCAAAAAACAAACGAATGAGATGGCGGGATATAAGGATACCAAATAACGGTTGCCCACTCAAGCTTGACTGAAGATGGATGAAGGAATTGGAACGCAAGCTTAGTAGAAAGGGTAACATCTGGAGAATGGATCCAAACACGCTTATCTGACAAAGGAGTAGCCGGAAGTGTGATTTTCATAATGCTGGCAGCAACAACCAGATAATCTAGTAGAGGACGAGGAATCTTCCACCTACCATGAACAATAACAAACGCAAGCTTGGCAGTAAAAGAAGGATACATATTCAGCGGAGAATTGAGAATAAAAACAAGAGATGCGCCCATCCAATTATCCAACCAAAACTTAATATTGTTGCCATTACCAATAATTCAAACCGAGTTTTTAGTCATCGTAGTCAAATTTTCCTTCACATCCGCCCAAATAGAAGATTTAAAATAACGATTGCGATGGAGACCAAAAGAAAGAAATTTGTGCTGAAAGAGGCGAGAGCATTGAGAGTCTTGTATGAAAAGGCTCTAACTCAGATGCAGAAGCATAGATACATTAATAGAACGGGTGGATTTGAGGTCCAAACTACTAGAATTCCAAGGAAGGCAAACCTAATTCCGAAAAACCGTACAAATTTTGCGAGTATAAATGTTGCCACTCCAAACAAAATTCTTAATCCATCTATCTAGCATCATCAACAATCTAATAAGCCAATGGTAAATATGAAAAGAGTAGACCAGCATACCATGCACAATCGACTTCACTAATTGAACCTGACCCATAATGGACAAAAGAACACATTTCCAAGTAGCAAGCTTCACCTTAATGCGATCAACAATCGATTGGAAGTGAATACATTTATGATTTCCTTGGAAAATGGGGCAGCCTAAGTATTAGAAAGGAATTGTACCAACCGTAAACCCCGACATCTGTGCCAGCATATTCCTCCAAGTAGATTTCATAGGACCCATGAACAATTTACTTTTATCAAAAATAACCAATTGACCTGAAGCATCTGAATAAGCTTGAAAAACCCGCAACAGGCAACATATGTTCTTCCTTGAACCAACACAACAAATAAGAACATCATCTGCGTAAAGAATATGTGTTGGCAAGGACTTACCCCGAAAGTAGGACATCGGTTGGAAGGAATTAGAGATATGTTCCATCTCCAGAGCTCTACTAAGCAATTCTTTTGCAAGACAAAAGAGAAGAAGATATAGGTGGTCCTCCTGGCGCACACCTCTTTTACACGGGAAATAACCAACAACATTGCCATTAACCAAAATAAAGTTGTGCCGAATGCAGAATAGCCGAGATCCAGTCACAAAACAATTGACTAAACCCAAACTGCGTCAAAACCGCTATCAAAAAGATAGGGACAAAATATAATTTATGCAGAAACTTCTTTACATTTAAAATGTGTGAGATTCAGTCATTACGCTACTTGACAAAAAAAAAGGCATAATTGGACGTTTGGTTTCCTAAGTAATTTTGTGTTTACGTTTTTGTCTCATAACTCATAAAATCAACATTTTGGTCCTTTTTGTTTTGATCCGTTAGTCAATTTGGTCCTTTGCTGTTAACTTTAACCACAAATGTCTATGGTGGATCAACCTTAAGAGTGGTAGATCATAGATCCTATTAATTATTTTAATTTAAACCGTTTGATTTTTTTTAAAAGAGAACCATTGGATTACACATGTCTATTTTAACTAATGGTGCACCAACGACATCTAATTTTTTTTTTGTAGTTTTTCTTTATCTTATTCCCTACTCCTCTTTTTCATCTTCATCAACAACTTCAAACATTCATAAAAAAACTCATTAACCCAAGAAATTTCCAGCAAACAAAACATTTCTTCTCCCAAAATCCATAAATCCGCAATCAAGAACCACAATTATGAAAACCATAATTATGAAAAGGAAGGGGCACGTGAGGTCAGACAATCATCTTCTTCATCTTCTATTTTCAAATAAAGGAAGATGAAGCTATTTCAATTTTTGGGTATGTGGATGAATTGTCTGACAATTGATTGAGAAATTTTTTGGTGAGGAGGATGGAAGTAGGTCGAAGGATAGATGGCTGAAGCTTGTGTTGCACATGCTTGGTTAGCGAAGTTCTCTATGTGTTGGAGTTTACTGTTTCTAAACTCATTCCAGGATCACGTCCCCTGCCACTTTCCAACATGATGAAACAATATTGCCTTTAAAAAACATGATAGAACAATATCAACAAATAACATACAAATAGTCTTAAAAATAGTATAATTAGTTTCTGGTTTTTTTTTAAAAAAAATTCTTGAAAAGTTGACGAAGATTTGAGGAAGAAGAAAGAAGATGATGAAAAGTTCAAAAAATTAGGTGCTGACAATTCACTATTAAATACAATGGACATGCAATCAAATGGTTAAAATCAAATCAAATGTTTTAGACAATAAAAAATTAACGGAGGGACTAAATTGACTAACGGAGCAAAACAAGAGGAACCAAAATGTTGATTTTACGTGTTATGAGACCAAAATGTAAATAAGAAATTACTTAAGGGACCAAAAGTTCAATTAAGCCAAAAAAATACTATATAATATCTTAGCATCAAAACTATAAAATAATTTTTTTTATTTTTTTAAAATTAAAATAGGTTTAATTTTACATTTTAAATAAAAAAAGTTGTTCCTCAAAAAAAAAAATTGCTACGTTCCTGCCTTAAAAGATGTCACATTTATTATATACCGGTCGTTTATCTGTTGTTAGTTTATAATTTTTTTTGTTGGTTTATAAATTAATTCTCAGGCTCATAAATTATAGTAATGAATAACTGGATCATATTTTAATGTTACAGTTTTTTAAGGAATTTTTTTTTAATAATATTAGATAAAATATTTATTAAATTAATAAATTGAAATTACCAAATTCTAAGTATCTTAAATATTTTGTTTAAAAAAGTATTTTGATTATTAATTGAAATAAATTTTATTATGAATTAAGAATATTCTTTTAAGTTATTTTATATTTCTTAGTTAGTTGAACCACTTATTTTACTAATTAAACCAATAAACCATTCAATTAACTCATCATCAATCAGTCAATCGAAGATTAACTTTAAACTATTGGTTATAAGTTGCTAGCCATCAACCATAAGTTATCAGTTATCCACTATTTTATCAAATAGAGTGAGGGTAAATTATTGGATCGAGATCAGATGCTCTATGTTACAACGTAGTATAGATTTCTTTTAAACCGTTGGATCTAGATTATGATGTTGTTGAAATTTCTGTTAAATATAAAATATGAAACATGTACTATAGATCGTTTAATCTTTATACAACGATTACTGATGCACTGACAACGAAGTCATTTGAAAGATTAGGACATGAACTCGGACATGCAATGCGTGAGATTTGCCTGTAAACTTTTTAAAACCAAAAACAAAAATCCATTATTTTCAATTTGTTGAAGATTTTTTATTTTGTAACAACATTTTCTTTTGTAGATACTGGACTTGCTCAAGTGCTCCTTATATTCAATGACACCTTTAACAGACGTATTCTTGAGAAAGAATTTGGCTATTGAGAATAGGATTACACAATCCATCAGTTCATTTGTTTCTGGTACCAGTGACCTTAAATATCTAAGTCAAGAGAGAAAAAAATAACAGTAAAGCTACTGGTAAGAAAATCAAGCGACACAGTATTGTTTGCTTTAGGTGGAAATTTTTTTGCAGATTTCATTATGAGTTTGTTGACATTCCCCTTAGGAGGTGTGGAAAACATGTTAAGTGGTAACTCTTACATGGGAAGCATTGATAATCTATACTAGAGCATCTCTGTTTTGGATCGTAGTAAATATTTAAGATCTTCTTATGTGCTGGATATGCTACTTAAAACCCATCTTGCACACCAATTTAAAATTAGCAACCAGATGTTACCGATCGATGAAGTTTCTGCTGTCGGTTATGCTTGTGATAGTAAGAAAGACATGTTTGGTGAAGTAGTTAGCGGGTCTTTAGTTTCTTCAAATGGGACTTCTTGTTGGACAAATATGCGCTCACATGTTCATTTGGAATATTTGGAGCCACAGTCATCAACTGGTGAAGCATATAACAAATATGGTGGGAGAGGATTCACCAAGAAGCCATCGGTCTACATGGTAACTGATGACTTGGTCGCAGTGGCGTTGCCAGGACCTTGGATCAGGGGGTTCAAACTTTAGAAACACCGACACTCATACACGACATAGACACATAGTCGCTGATAGTAATTAAAGAAAGGGAGTTTCTACGGTACACCCGTAAATTAAGGTGTATCGGTACTCTTGCTTAAATTTTTTATAAATTAAGTATCATTTTTTATGAAGAAAATAGGTGTTTGTTGACATTTATATTTTAGAAAATATCATTTTATAAGAAAAAAAACATCATTTCATTTTTTATAAAAATCATACTAATTTTTTTACATTTTTGTAAAAAATAATTAAAATTCTCTATTATGAGTAATAAAAATTTAGAAAAATTAAATTTTATTGTGTTGACGTTTTCGGTAAATAAGATTTAACTATTATAATTATAGGTGATATAAGATAATTTTTTCCTACAAAAAATAACTCATTTAACTATTAATTTAAGAATTTGGTGTACCAATACACTCAAATTATTGAGTGTACCATAGAATTTGCCTTAAAGAAAATATCAAAATTAAATGTTATCATGTGTATCAGTATTGTATCAATGTATAACAAGCACACATTCGATTAGAAGTATCCGTATTGTAGAGATGCGGACTTTTTAATTTTACTAATTATTATTTTATATATAACATTATACTTGTTAACTATTGATTGTTTTTGTCAAAATATTATTGATTTTTAGTAATTGTCGTTATGTCATAGGATAGTTAAAAGTAGTATACAAAATACTTATTTTAAATTATTTTATATATTTAAATAACATTTATTTGGAACATAAAAGGCAAAAAATAGAGAATTAAAGAAACGAAAGATTTTTTTTTACAAAGAAATGAATTAAAGATTATTAAATCATTATATAATACTGCTATATATATTAAATTTGAAGCCATTGACAAAATAATCACCTTATTCACATATGCGACATGATTATCAGAAGGCATATGTGATGTCAAGCTTCCAAGATGATGGGAAGAACTTTGTTTTCAAGCTTGATGAGGACTTTTAATCATGATTATGTTAAGTTACAGCTTCAAATATTATCTATGGGACATTAGCGTAGTGGGCATGTTTTGAGACAATACATGAATTCCATTCTATAAGGTCTTATTTTTAGTGACTTTAAATAAAACACTGCTAATATACTTTGAAAAAGTTAAAAATAAACTATATCAAATAAAACGAAAAGACAAATGGACGGCAGACAGGGACAAAAGCTGGTAGATGTGACAGAAGTTGTGTCTTTGGGTGCACTGAAGAGAGAGACTTGGTGCAAGACTTGTACCTGAGGGGGTTCAAATAGAAAAACATAGGATAATTGTGGTAAAATAAAAAGATTGAGGGGGTTCAGCTGCACCCCCTGGACAATAGGTGGCTCCGCCCTTGCTTGGTCGTCACACCAGGTTCGTCCACTTCTGTTATTACCGTTCTGACTAAGTTGAGAATTCTTCTCTCTGATGTGATGGAATGTTCAATCAACATTGGCCAAAATGAGGTAATAAGATTGTCATTGTTTCATATTTCTAATCTAATAGTAAATTGTTTGTTTCTTTTTTTTAGTATTTTGTTGCCTATGTGTTTTTCCTGTGGAATTGCAGTGTCTCAGCATTTTGAAAGCTTCTTTAATCTCATCATCTGCTTTGACTAATGGTTTGAGTCTATTCCTTACAAAATTTAAATGAACACCGCAAACAAATAGAGAATGGAATTTGATCCTCCACCGCAAACAAATTTCTCCAAGAATGTCTTCATTTTCATTTATAGGAGCCTTTCTAAACATAACACTGAATGTATATAATGGGTTGGTTCCAACATCACTAAAGACAACACCAAGAGTCTGAAAAGCCAATACAATTTTCCTTCCTACGCTGATATCCTGCAATAAATTATTATAAAGACAACAATCATAAAACAGTTATATACAGATTTTTTATGTTTCACTACAGTTTATAACTTCATGTTCTTATGATGAGCAGCACCAGATTTTAAAGGGTGAGAACAAGCCTTATACAGTGCATCAGTGAATTGTGGAGTAGGTTTCATACAATCCACAAACTAAATAAAATAATCAACATCCAAAAATAATAGAAGTTGAACAACAACAAAAATAAACATCTTTAGACACTAAACATTATAAAGTAGCTTGTGTTGTAAAGTTGTAAAATCATTAGATAAGTTGTAAAATTTGTGAGAGATAAGGTCTACTGTAATGAATCTGAATTCATTATTCAGTACATTGGAAGATACTTGATACTTGTTTAATCTTCACCAATCATAGTAAATCATGCTTGAATAAACAACTTATTTGCAGCTTATACCACAAGTGCTTATCATGACAAGAGCTTATGCTTGAGCTTACATAGGCTGTTTTTATAAATTTAAAAAACAGAGATGAAATAAAGTTAGATTTTTTTTATATGCTATAAGCTGATTTTATAAGCTAGTATATTGGACAACTTATGAAAATAAGTCGAAAAAAACATGTGAAATATTGGAGAACTTATGAAAATAAGCTGAGAAAAGCTTGTGAAAATTGTCATAAGTTCTCCCTAACAGTCTCACAAAACTTAAGCTAGTAGATAAGCTCAAATATGTGAATCCAAACAGGCCCAAGTACAACTTCACTCTACTTCGATTACCATATCTAAAAACAAAATAGCTCATAAACAAGCATTACAACAATCTTCAAAATTCCACATTCAACTCAAAAATAAGTAACAGAATCTAAAAACTAAATCACAAAATTCTTTTGCATAGAGAAAGGAAGAACCTCATAGTCATTTCTATTCGCACCAGGAACATCAAGAGCTTCAACATCAAAGAAATTAATTTGAGGACCAGTACGATTGAGTTATTGTTCTGTGTTATCTTCATCTTCTTGTGAATGATGTACATTAACGCGTCCTTTGAATCTCAAACCGTTTTTGTATTCCTCAATATCAGATGCGTTTTCGATGAAGGGAAAAATTAATGGAAAACCCAACGTGATTCCAACCAAGAGATCATAGATTCAGAAGAAAAGGGAAAAATTAACAAATGATGGAGGATTTCACGTGTTTGTCTGAAAGGAAATGGAAGGTTTTAAAAAAAAAGTGATAACATAATAAATAACATAATTTGAATAAGATATAAAAATAGTCATAATGGCCTGGTGGTAATTGCTCTTTCAATCAGTTGAAGGTCATGGGTTCGAGTCTTAGGTCACTGGTAAAATTAGTCAAACCCTCACAAAATGTGATTTGTTTCTTTCTCTTTACAATTTGGGACGGAGGGAGTAAGTGAGTCAATTGTTTATTTCACACATATAAGTAGAAGAGAAAAAATAAATAATTTTGAGTATCTTGTCAAGTATTGGTGCATTTTTCATTATAATAAATGCAACGTGTAAAATATATTGAATACTAAGATTAATAAAAGTATTCTTAATTGATATTTTTTTTTTGCAAATGACTCACTTATTATGGAGAGATGAAGTATGTCATTGATAAATCTAAGTAGATGTTATTATTTATTTAATTTCCAAACACATTCACCATTTCTTTAAAAGTTAGTTTTATTTGCAAAGTTATTTTCAACATTTTTTTTTCATTTATTAAATCAGTAAATATTTAATGGATAGTGTTAACTTGTGCCCTTAGGGTACATGTTAAGAAATCCAAAAAAACAAATATTCTTTTAAATTTTGTGCATTCAATTCATTAAAACATTAAAAATTAAATTTAATGTACGCATTCCAATACATTATTTCTACATTTGGCTTCTAAACTTGTGCCTTAAGGGCACAAGTTAACGTTTCCTTTATTTAATTAGTAATGACAATAAACTTAACATATAATCATCATTCGTATACACCATCTAGTCTGTTTTTTTTTTTTGAAAAAAAATATGTTTAAGCCATTACATTAATAATAAGTTGTTCAATACAACGAGCTATGATATAATAAGTAGCGGGACTAGCTAATAATGTGATAACCCTGCTAAAGTGTGAGCTACCTCATTTGTTTGTCTCCTATAAAACTCTACCTTCGAGTTTGTGAAGTCTGAAGTAAACAAACATCGAAATACATAGATTATGTGACCAGTCTACTTAACGTCAACCTAATCCCGATGGAAAACATCTGTAATAACTTTGGAAGAAAAGTTTTATAACTTTGAAGTTCTAAGTATTTTTTTTTAAGTAAAGAAATTTAATTAAACTTTCTCCGACCTCTCTCTTAACATAGCTCTAACGACTCCCTTTCTTCCAAAATCTTGCTAGTAAAGATGTAGCGGTAGAACTATGGTGGTGCGACGATGGCCCAGCCATTCGCATCGCCCCCTTTTGTCGGTTCTCTCTGCATCAACTTTGTTTTCCTACGGTAGCCGTTGTTTGTATCCAGTAGGGAACTGTGGCGGCTCTCTCTTGTTCTCATCGTAGAACCGTTGTTCAATTCGGCGTACAAGCCTTAGTATCATCCTAACCTTCTCTGGTTATCTTATAGATCATCGTCGACTCTAAGGTCTGCCAATGGTTGCGAAATGGCATTGTTTCGTTGGTTGGTGGTATTTGCTTCCAGATCATCCGCCTTCGTGTCGGAGGATCACTATTGTTGGTCTCGGTTGTGACGATGTAGATGGATTTCTAGTTTGTTGTTTCAAAACCCGTAAGGGCATGTTATTGTGCTCGTGGTGCTCAAACCCGTTGATTGACCATTCCACGATCTGGATATCGATGGTAATGGGTTGCTTTAAAATGATTTGGGATGGAAAAGCGTTGATGCATGTTGTGGTTGTTGTTGGTGGGGGTTCGTGAATTTTATCGTGTTAGCGGTCGATTCATTCGCTATATCGATCCAAGTGAAGACTCGCAAAAATCTGTTTTGATCTTTGATTTTGTTTTGTTTAATGAATTGTTGGAGTATGGATTGTTTGAGACTCGAAAGAGTCATTAATGCTTGTTGTTATAGGTGCAGAGAGTACATGATTGGTTCAATGTTGACAGTCGGTTCATTCGACAACTTATAGACCTAGTTTGATCCGTTCATTGTTGACAGTCAGTTCATTCACCAACTTATAGACCCAGTTGGTGCTCGCAAACATCATTTATTAGAATTGACTTGGGTTGAATCTAGTGTGTTGTTGTTACTGGTTGTATTTCCTGTTAGGGTTTGTGCTCTTGATTTTCGGATATCAAGTAATTGGATTGGTCTTGAATCATCAATCTTTGAACTTTCTACTTTTATTCTTGGGAATTGAAAAAGAGATAAAAACCCTTATGAGATCAAAGTTCGGGGATTGGTTACGCGAAGGGAAGGTGCTAGCATCCTAAGTGTCTATGGTATCACATAGGAACCTCTTACCTATTCTTATCTCGTGCTAAATTTTACTTATTTTTGAAAATGGTGCTTAGAAGTTAAAGTGAAAGAATGGAGGGAGAAGTAGTATGTTTTTGTTGTTTTCATTTTATTGATTTGGAAGGATAAAAATCTTTTGCCTACATACCCTTTTTAAAGGGATCAAAACCAATGTAGTTCATCTAAAAAATTTGGTTTGTTGGTTGATTTGATTCTAAAATTTTTGTAAAAAGGTTTTTTAGAAGAGTTGAGAAGACGAAAGACATAGAATGATAAAGAAGTGATTCGCTTGCTTTTGAAGATATTTTTAGAGGGTAAGAGGCCGTAATGACATAGAAGGATAAAAATGCGATTTAATTTTAATTATGAAAATGGAACTAAGTCTAATATGGTTAAAATTCATTAAAGTTTAATTGAGAAAAAAGAGAGTAAAGGAAAAACACTTGGGTTAAAATTCAAGGTTTGTTAAGAAAATATTTTGAGTTTTGCATATTTGATTTTGTTGAGAAGAGAGATTTTTCCTAAGTTAAAAAAGGTAAGCTAAAAACTAAACGCAACGACGTAACTTAATTAAAAAAAAAATGAGCAATTTATAAAGGACGTTGGATCCTATGCAAATTCTCAAGTTCTCAAAATGAGCCTAAAATTACCAGTGGTTTGGTTTTAAGAAAAAAAAATTGAAGTCCAATAATTAACCTAGATTGTCACTAGTTCATTTTAGTCATCGCTTACGGTTACGACATACATAAAATGGTAAAAAAGTAAATGTGATAGTGTCGGTGCATGTGTTACTTACATATTACATATCTTAAATACATTTTAAGGTGTTGCGAAAAATAAATGACGAAAAGTAAAACGAATGCAATATATACATCTAGTCCTATTATACACACTAACAAAATTAATGATGATACCATGAACTAAAATGCATGAGATTGTGAATAATAATAATGCAAATATAAAATGCAAATAATAAAAAAGAACATTAAACAAGTAATTAAAACAAAGCAAAAAAAAAAATTGAAAACAAAGTGAAAATGATTTTTTAGAGCAAAACAGGTGCAAAAAGTGAAAATAATGGTGAAAATAGTAAAACAATAGATAAAATCAAAAACAGTTTGGGCTCAGACTGGACGAACCTGGACCGTTCCATGAATTAGGAGGTCCAGATTCAATCACAGTATTGTCTCATCACAGCCACATGATCAAAATCAAAGAGCTAAAAGGAAAGAAGTACACAGTAACACAGCAGGAATATATGCACAGGAAATCACACATGACTATCACAGGCCATCAGATCTGAGATCTGACGGCCTAAGCCTGATGATGTATGAGTTAACCATAGACGGGCGCACGCAGGATTCACAGTAAAGACGGCAGTATATAAATGATTTTCATCGCAAAAACTTCATAACTTAAAACAAAACCTCTCTAAAAAAAGAAAAAAAATCTCTAACTTCTCTCTAGGTGTGCGCTGGAAACGACCTTCTTCTCCGGCCAACATCACAACGCCGTTGCGGTGGTCGGCAACCCTACGGTGGCGGCGGCGTCGCCGGCCAACCACCAAACAACTCCGATTTCAATTTTTTTTATAGTTTTAGAATTCCTTTTCTTTCCTCTATTCAAATATCAATTCAAATTTCAAAAAATCAACACAAGCTCCTAGATCTAAGTTTTCATTTTCGAAAATTTTCATCCTTTTTTTTTAAAAAAAAAACACACATTCTCATATCCTTTCCCTTGCTTATTTCAAAAATCACCATAGTATTTGAAGATGAAGCTTAGAAGTTACTAGATCTAGCATTTGAAGTTATGGTTTAACATAAAAACACAACCGATTTACAATATCAAATAAATTTTCATGAGAGAACTCACCTTTGGTTTTGAATCAGAGATAAATTTGAGAAAGGAAAACTTCAAAATATTTTGCTCCGGTTTTCTTCTTCTCCGCTTTGATTTCGAAAATTTGCTTGGTATGTTATTAGGATCCGAAAATTGTTGTTGTTGTATAGTGTAGAAAGAATACAAAAAAAACATTGATGTTGGGGTTTGTTGATGATTTCGAAAATCTGGAAATTTTTATGTGTTGTTCATGATTCTGAAATTTTCATGTTCTTGATGTTCATGAGATTTTTTGTTGATTTTTGTGTTTGATTCGAAAAAAGGAGAAAAAATGGTGAAATTTCTCTGCTGAAATTTCGTCTGAGACGATCAAAATTCATGGTGTTTAAAATACGAATAAAAATGAGTCTTAAAATGCAAATAGCGTGATGAATAGAATACGAGTAAAATGTGGATAAAAGAGTAAGAATCTAAAACGCGAGTAACATTTAAAATACGAACGAAATAAATATTAAAGTACGAATAAGATGAGAATTAAAACACGAATAAAGTGCGAACAAAGTGCAATTAAAATGCGAATAAACTACGATAAAAATGGGAATTAATCATGCGAATAAAGTGCGGATAAAAATAGGAATGACATGAGAAAAAAAAAAAAAAAAACTTGATCAAAAAATAGGGTATTACAAAGTTCATACACTTGGATTCACTAGGTCAAGTTTTATGTGCCCCGATATTTATGTTTTTTATTTTTTAATAATATATGCGAGCAATTGTAGACTTAGAGGTAGATGTGTCAACTTAGTTGGTAAGTCCTCTATTTATTACATGTCATTTTGTTTTTACTTATAAAAACAACTTTCGAATCAGACGAGATTTAGTTTTTTTAAAGTCACATTGAACTTCAATCACATGCTCGCGCGTAGACATGAGTAATTTACAGTGCAGTTCTCAAATCTATCGTTTTCAGAAAATAGTGGTCGTAGAAATATGTGCACTGGAGTGGTGGATATTACAGTGTCCGTCTCATAATAATTGTCTCTTTACCCATTTTTTCTTTTTCTCAAAATAATTGTCACTTTATAATACCAATGCATCATTTATTATTTTCTTTCCATTAGTATACCCCTATTTATTGAATTTCATCCGACTTAACCACTCCACTAACTACAATTAATAAGGCTGTATTAGTAAATGATACTCCCTCCGTATCAAAATATAAGCAAAAACTACTTTTTAGGTTCATTCAATTAATGATGTATGTGGTCCATATGGACCACATACATCATTAATTGAATGAACCTAAAAAGTAAATTTTGCTTATATTTTGATACGGAGGGAGTACTAATTTTACCATCAAAATCAACACAATTAATCATTTCCTTAATAATCGTGTATAAATCTTAAACGACTATTTTTTAGAGACGGACGGAGTAGAAGAATAGTAAGAGTCCCACAGTATTGGTTCGGTTTGGGAAATTGTAATTTTTGCCTCTTAAACATTTACTTCTCCAACTCAACGTTTAACGGTCGACTTAATCATCAAACACCTTATAAATTCCTAATGCTACAGCTTTTATTTGATCATTCTTTTGCAGAAATAAAGAAAGACAATAAAAATTAATTATAAATAAATGTAATAAGCCTTGGGAATAAGAGGAAGAAATTGAAGCGTCAATAAAGATAACAGATACATTGAATTCGATACTCACTATTGCTTTCATTCTCACACTTATATAAACGAATTGTTCTTCTTCTATTTCAATGCATCATCACATAAAGGGTCATTTGTAGGAGTAATTTCTTTTCCTTTTTCTGAAATAACCTTCTCTTCAAATCCAAAATGTCCACTCACGAAAACTACGATGTTATCTTCCACTCCGAAACCATTCACACAATGGTCACACATGATCCTTCCATGGTCGATTACTGGCTTTCAACCCTCTCCCACACTAGCCGCAACCGCCGCTTTCTTGTCGGCCTTGACGTGGAGTGGCTCCCAAACAGACAACGCAATGACGATAATCCCATCGCTGTTCTCCAACTCTGCATAAACAAAAAATGCCTTGTTTTTCAAATTCTGCATGCTTCATTTGTTCCACAATCTCTTGTTGCATTTCTTGAGAACCAAAACAACACATTCGTTGGTGTTGGTGTCGAAGAGGACGTGGGTAAGCTTCTTAAAGATTACTCTTTGGTTGTTGCTAACTTTGTTGAACTTCGCAACCTTGCTGTTGAGTGATTCGGTGAATATATGAGACGTACTGGAATCAAAACATTGGCTTTAAGTGTTCTTGGAAAGGATCTTGAGAAACCAAGGAAGATTACTATGAGTAGGTGGAATAGTCTGAGGCTTAGTCCTCAGCAAGTTCAGTATGCATGCATTGATGCTTTTGTTTCATTTGAGAATGGAAGGATTCTTAATGCTCGTAGCTAGGGTTTTGATTGGTTTGGTTGGTTTCTCTTACTTCGTTGATCAAGTCAGTTTTCTTTTTGGGGTTGTTTTCTTTGATGTTTTATAGGTTTGTGTTGTCTAGAGTGGAAATCTGGTGCATTGGTTTAGGATTGGTTTTCTTTGATGTTTTGTAGGTTTGTGCTGTCTAGAGTGGAAATCTGGTGCATTGGTCTAGTATGTAATGCAACTTTGGAATTTTTGATTTATGAATTATTAGTTTTTTCTCTTCCCATAATAATTTGTGAATCTTTCTTATTTTTATTGAATTATATTTGTATATGGGTTTGCCATGTGAGCTTGGATTTGATAAGGGAATGAGCAAGCAAAAAAATATTGAGGGTGACGAGAAATGCAGCAAAAGATAACCAACCTCACTTGATAATAATTGTATACATTTTGATTTAATGAAAAAAAAAAATCATACTGCTAAAGTCCTTGTTGGGCCCAACAACAAAAAGCTATATGACTGGAGTGTTTGATTTTATAAACAACAAAAGCGCAATACTATATAGAGACAAAAGGGTTCATTTATTTTATTTTTATTTTTGAATAAAAAAGGGCTCATTTATTTAAATTTGCTTTAAGTATCATTTATTATAAAAAAAATATTAATGGTCTTGTTCTATGTGATGGTGGTAGTGGTGGTGGTTAAAGCAGTACCTTAGGAGTGTTTGGAATTTGAATCATTTGAGGAATAATGTTGGAGATTTTTAAGATCCAATCAATTATGTAACCTAATTTTAGATTTAAAAAATATTTATTATTTAGTTAGTCGATATCAAGCATACCTAGGTGAGGTTAAGACCATTCTGAAGTACCTAAGTAGAACTAAAAACCAATTCCTCATCTATGGAGATTCTGAACCAAAACTAAAAGGTTTCAATAAAGATGATAGTAAATCTATTTCACGTTATGTCTTCACTTTGAATGGTGGTGCAGTAAGTTGGAAAAGTACTTTTTCAATCAAAATCTAGGATAAACATTTATTAAACCCTAAATACTAGAAATGGTTTTAGGTTTTGATAACCACGTCATGATAGATTGAGAAATCGTCGATTAAATAATACTCCCTCCGTCTTTATCTCTAAGCACCCATTTGATTTTATTTTTGTCGCTAATTGTAAACCCCTTTTCAAATTACTAGAAGCATTTATTACTTTTTTTTTTCTAAACATACCCTTAATTAATACCATAGTTTTAAAACTCGGCTCGGTCATCGACTCGGCAGGGGTACTGGGTCACTGGGTCAATGGTCGAACCACTGAGTCATTGGTTGAAACGCATGACTGAACCGGATCAACTTGGATGACTCGGTTAGATAACTCGGTCTTGAGATTAAATTTATATAGCTATTTAACCGGATTAAATCGAATTTAATCGATGACTTGTTCACTTAAAAACTAAAAAAACTAACATGTAATATGTATTTTAATCTTTGTACAACTATATTTTGTTGATAGGAAATATATTAATATTAATATAATATGTAGATTTTCTAAAAAAAAAATGATGTGTTCTTTCCTCTTATAAAATTTAAATGTATTATATTTACATATATAATATATTTCAATTTGAAACAAAGATTAGAAGTTGTTGTTGTGGTTAAGCTTCCAAGCATTCATTTTAATGTTCACGATTCGATTCCTCTTGTTGCTAACTTTTTCATATTTCAAATTTTTCTACAAAAGTCCAAACTTGAAGTATTAATCGGTATTAAATGTATTAAACCGAGTATTAATTAGTATTAATCAGCTCTTAATAACTAATTATGACAGAAATTGAAGAAAAAAATTACTAAACCGGATTGACTCGGAAAACCAGCCGAGTCACCGGGTTTTACCTTTCTAATTCTAGTTTTTCCCCTTTTTTTTAATTGCCAATTCCAAAACGACGTCGTTTTAGTTAAGTAAAAAGCAAAAAAAAAAAAAAGGAAGAACCGGTCTGACCATCAACTCGGTCGAGTCACCGGATTTTACCGGTTTTGACCGGTTCTCGCCGAGTTAACTGCATGGCCAATCCAAATGTTGGCTCGAACCGGTCTGGCCACCGGTTCCTGGTCCAACCGGTCCGAGCCGAGTTTCAAAACTATGATTAATACTACTAGCTTGTCTTAAAATTTGAAAAGTCAAATTTAATACACAAACAAATAAATGACAATTTGGTAATATTAACATACAAAACAGACACATTAATTACACTGACAACTTTTCTTAAGAAATGTGAAAAAAGTAAAGGGGGGTTACATATAGGGATGGTGGGAGTATGATTGAACTCACGACATTATTTAAATATAAACGATGTTCGTCGAATGATACCTGATAATATTGATTGATAACTAGAATCTATATGCATGATTAAGATAATATATGCGACGTTTGGTTAGTGAAGTCTATTCCCAGCAGTTTTAAGTCTCTGTTTTACTCAGTTTTACCACATTTTAGTCCGATTAGGTTTTTGAAACAAACAAACTTATAAACCCTAACTTAAAACGATAACCATTGTTGAACGGTTTATAATATCTCACCAGTCCATGTGGAGACAATATAAAAACATACTTACATTTTAATTTTATCAAAGTTTAAACTCGATACCAAGAGTTTAAACACGTGTTAATTGCTTTTTATAATGGTTGATTATATGAAATAAAAGACCATTAAGATGAGTCGACACCTCCTATTTGAATGTAGTGTGTGTGACTTTTAAATAGCCCTTAGGTGAGTTTTCTTGTTCTAATACTCAAAGATTGATGGCAAGACTTGGTTTCGGCGTGGATACACTTAGAGTTTTCATATCCTTAAAGAATTTTTCATGCTTCAAGGATTGATAGGAAGGTACCTTTTTAGTATCTAAATATAATTTTTATAATTTAAACGTAAAATAGAACCAATATTTACTCTGTTACATGTGTTATGAACACTATTTTTACTTCAAGTCCTTTGAATTGTTTTGGAATTGATAGACATTAGGGTAAGAACAAGAAGTTCTCGCTAAAACGTCAGTGAATAAAAGCAATAATTATTTTTACTTCAAGTCCTTTGAATTCTTTTAATTATATTAAAAACCAATAATTATTTTTTAATCAAAAATTCCCAATAATTATTTTTCTGATACCATGTGTCAATTTATAACTGCATTTCCTTTTTCTGATAAGTCTTTTACCTTTTCATTTTGAATAATTCTTCCCTCTTACCCGCTAACTATCCCAACAATCATGGGATTTTGTTACAACAGCTGTTTAAGTGATGCAAAAACTTGGGAAATCACTTCTAAATCCATTGAATACTTCGAGTGTTCTATTCTCACACTCTCTCTCTTCATAACTATTATTTCACTTCTCCATGGCTACTTTCCTACGCAACTTCAATTGCTTGGCCCCATCCAATGAAGTTTCTGTGAAAATTTTGGTAGATGAAGTGAGAAACAAAGTTTTATTTGTCCAAGCAGGGAAGGACTTTGTTGATGTGTTGCTAAGTTTCTTAACTTTGCCATTAGGCACTATTGCAAGACTTTTGAGTCAAGAATCTAACATGAAGGATGTTAGTGTTGTAAGCTTAAGTTTGTTATACGAAAGTGTGGCCAACCTTAACAAAGAGAATTTCAGGTCAGATTTTGAAAAAGAATTATTGGTTCGACCAATTAATTCAATGGACCGATATTGCAAGTATCTAAAACTCAACATTGATGACACAGAAAAATTGAGGTCTTTTAATTGTGGCAGCCAAAAGTGCATTGATATACCTAAGAAGCGAAGCTGCAACTGCTGTGAAAAGAAAAGAACCTATTTATGTGAGGTTATAAAACCTGCTAGGAATGGTTTTGTTCCGGTGACCGCAACTTTTCTTATATCAGATGATTTGAATGTGAAGCCTGATAATTCTCAAATCTCTCAAAATAGTGTTTCTCTTCTGAAGTATCTTGGATGTGAAAATATGGATTCTATCAAGATAGTGACTGTTGATGTCACTCGTAGGGAGGTATCTATCTCTTTCGAAAATTCTTAATACTCTTGTATAATTCATGTCTAATGTGATTTTCTTTGCTTTAAAATTTGCTAAAAAAAACTTTATGAATATAGATGAAAAAACGTAAAAAGAAGTTACTTCCCAAAGGAAATCATAGGTATTGTCCACCTACTAATCCTAGGATATTATAATATAAATGTGTTATAGACATATAATAATTTCGTAGAAATATGCTATAGTTTTCTATCTGCTTTCATGTTGAATATATATATATATATATATATATATATATATATATATATATATATATATATATATATATTGATAATTATAGAATTTCACGTTGCATATATTGAAAGTTAATGCTGCATATTATATTGAAAATTATAGATATATTAAAACCTATAGAATTTTACATGATCTCGCATGAAGTTCAAGCATACTACCACTATCCATAAATACAAATTTATGTGTTATGTGATTTTCTTTGCTTTACAATTTGCTTAAAAATACTATAGATGAAAAAATGTAAAAAGAAATTACTTCTAAAAGGAAATCATAGGACATGTCCACCTACGAAAAGGAAATATGATGTAATTTGTATCTACTTTCATGTTGCTTGCATATATTGAAACTTATAGAATTTTACATGATTTCCCATGAAGTTCAAGCATACTAGTACTATCATCCATAAATACAATCACAAATTTTTGTTCAAATTTATCTAAATTTACTTTGTTAATTCTAAAATATATAACATTGTACATTGCTTTATTGTAGATACTAGATCTAGTGAAGTGCTCCTTATGGTCAGCGACACCTCTAACAGACGTATTCTTGTCGAAGAAACTGTTTCTTGAGAAACCAAGATCTGTCAATGTATTGGATTTAGATTTTGGTAGCATGGGAGCGCACCTTGTAAAGGGAACAATAGAAGTAAAGGCAATGGTGAGAAAATCCAATAAGAAAATTCTGTATGCTTTGGGTGAAGAGGACTTTGCAGACTTGTTACTAAATTTTTTGACATTCCCTTTGGGAGGAGTTGAGAACATGTTAAATGGAAACTCTGGCCTAGACAACATAGATAATCTATTCAAGAGCATGGTTGATTTGGATGCTGAAAGATATTTTAGATCCAAATCAGATTTATTGTCTAAGCAAGTAAAATCTAATTTTGATGTAAAAAAAATCATCAAGAGTCCATCAACATATATGGTAACAGATGACTTAGTCATCACACCAGGTTCCTCAACCGATGCGATTTCCTTTCTAACAAAAATGAGAATTCCTCTCTCTGATTTGGAAGAAAGAATGATTAGCATTGGCAATAAAGAGGTAAACTTGCAGTTGTCAATTTCATTTCTTTTATTTCGACAAGTTCATGTTTCTTATGTTTTAATTTTTTTTTTTTTTTTTTGTGGAACTGCAGGCTCATAGTCTTCTTAAAGCTTCTTTGATCTCATCATCAGCCCTAACTAATGGTCTTGGTCCATTTCTTGCAACCAATGACAAGAAAATCTTAAACTAATGCCCTTCATGATTTGAAACTATCAAATAACGCTAAATCATTGAGATTATGCTTTATTCTTTGTATGCGGATTATGAATTTCGCATATTTATTGTTAAGGACTTTGCATCAATAACTGGCTTGTTTGCCTTCTGCCAATCTTACATTGTAGTCCTATTATGTTTCGAAGCTAGTCATATCGGAATTACTCTTCACTTCATCTCCTCTCGTCCTCTAGTTAGTCTCCTTAGTTCTTTCATATATCCAGAGAAATCATAGATTGAAATGGTGCCTCCCTTCTCTCAAACATGTCAAATGCTTCTCTCATATTTTGTGTGAAGAGCGTCGAAGATGGTTGGACGCACAAGTAACTTTGATGGATTTGGTTTTTAGACTTTTTCTTGCAGATTTGTGGTTTTTGTAGATTTTAGTCTTTTTCTTGCAGATTTGTTGTTTTTGTAGACTTAGTTCTTGAGTTCTTAATTTTTATTTTTGCTTTCTAATGATTTGTCTCTGCATTTTTTCATCTTTCCAGTTTTTGTAGATCTTCATTTTGTTATCAACTTCTATTAGTTTAAGTTTTTATTCTACTATTCCCTTTTGAATTTTGAGCTTCATTTTATTGATTTTTAGTTAACCTACGATTTTCATTTTTGTTCAATTCTTCTAATCCAACTAACAATTGATTGGTTAGAATTAGAATCTTGTACTCAAAATGTTAACCGATAGCTTAGCAAAATATTTTTCCAACTCTCTTTCAAAAGTCTTGATTCTTTAGTTAAAAAAACATAAGACTTGTTTCTAAAATAAGCATAAATGTATATCATAAGATACTATTTTTATTTTGATAAGGCCAAAATATGTAGCAATGGATTAAACACTAAGTAATTATATTTTGATCTAATGTTGTGTGAATTGAAAAAATAGATTGTGGGCCCCGCAAGTGGACGGTATTTAATTTATTTTTTTGAAAAGTCGGTATCTGATCCAAAGACCGACTAATCCGCGGGAACCAATCCCACCGTCCACTTGCGGGGCCTCGTTCTAAGCCTGAGTAAAGCTATGTATCGTCCACTTGCGGGGCCTCGTTCTAAGCCTGAGTAAAGCTCTGTATTGACCTGCCCACTGAAATTGGCACAAGACGGAATCAAACCAAATAATGATAATGATAAAAATAATAGTAATTATTGTTTTTATTCGTGAATATCCTTCATTCAAATCCAATGAGTTTGTTTCCTCTACTCTTTTGTAGATTTGTTTTTTTTTTCCTATCCACGGTCTTGTTGAACTGATTAATGAATAAATTCCCTTTCGATCTTATCCATTAGACTAACTACTGCCGCAATTTTTACTAAAACAGTTACAAAATTTCTATATAAATAGAGGACTTCACTCAGTTCAAAAAAACACACCAAAGAGTTTCTATTGAATTGTCGAGAACTATTTCTCTCTTCTCCCTCCAGGTTGTGTTGACGAACTATTCTTCTCCTCATCTCATTTTTCTGTCCCTTCGGAAATAAGAGTGTTCTTAAGACCTTAGTCCCTGTTCGGTATAATGTCCCTTCGGAATTAAGAAAAGTCTTAAAAACATAGTCCCTTCGATAATGTATGTCTCTTCGAAGTAAAGAGTATTTTTAAGATCATAGTCACTTCTTGGAACAATAATGTCCCGTCGAAATTAAGAATGATCTTAACAGTATATAAATATTCTTTCAATATTTTTATATTTTAGGAGAAATTAAACAAGTCGAAATGGTGGTATCGCCATATTTGAGTGGTCCTAGTACCGTATTAATAGTTTAGAGAGCTTAAAGTTAGAACGGTTGTAACACCATATTTGAGTGGTCTCAACACCATAACAGAGTGGTAACAATACCATATTAAAGTGGTTTCAGTATTAAAAGAATGGTCTTAGTACCATATTTGAGGGTGTAAATCTCGGACGATTTTCTACATCGCACAGTTGTAGTTGGGCTTGTTTTTATCTTGGAGGCGGCGTGGTTGATAGTTTGTCTTGCACAAATTTGGGCAGTGTAACGAAACGTATTATAGAGAGCGATCTGGTCGTGACTCAACCTAGTAACAACTTCGGTAGAAATTCCTTTTAAAAAAGAAATTTAGAAATCCAAATACAACAGTTTGAAAATTCAAAAACAACAACAATAGATCCACAAATTTTAATATTTTGACATGAAGAAAGGTTATACATGAGGTTTTGTGCCTAAAGATATTTCTTTAAATTTAGTTTATTAACCACTTGATTACTTATATAGTAACATTTATCTACAAAAATAAAACTGATTCACAAAATTTTCAATTTTTTATATTTGTAGTATTTGTCCATATTTTCACAAGACCGTAAAATTAATCAATCATTTATGCATACATATGTTTGGAAGTCATGCAAATAGAGTGCTTAGATAGAGAGAGAGAAAGAGAGTATTCGTACAGATTGTGGGTAACACAAGATGTTGGGAACAATATAGTAAAGTTGAGAGAGTATGGAAGATACATATACACTATCAATGCTAACGTTTGTTGAAAGGGTGACACAGGGCTTCTTTTGATCTTGAATTCGGTTATCTAGAATCTAGAATAATATAAAGGGTAACAAATGCCCCATCACAATAGTTTTTTCTTCGAGAGAGACTCCTCCCTTAAAGCTTTTAGTGCTTGCCTTCTTCTTGAACCACTTTGTTCTCAATGAAAAATTATGAATGAGAGTAATGATATTTATAGGGACAGTTTCCACCTAAAATTGGGCTTAAAATAGATTTTTCCACTTAAAAGTGGTTTCTGGGTGCATGTGGTGATGCATCCGGTGCAAAATTGTATGTTTCTTCCGTCTTCTTGGGTGTTTTCTTTCATATAAGATGTCTTGGGACTTGAGAATAGAGTTCCTTCCTTTGTAATGTCTTCTGAGGGCTCTGGAATCTTAATTGGTGGTCTTTCCAAAGTCTTCACAATTCTTCAAATGTTTTGTTTTCCCTCTTTGCATGATTTCTTCTTGAATTATGTCAAAACACCCAAAAATTGTTATATTTCGGGAAAAACTAAAATTACACTCAATATAGAAAACATTACAAATGTCCTGAAAATCATAAGCAATTGTTCTAATACTCCTCTATTCTGGATGAATACTCACTGAAAATACCTAAAAAACATACTAATAATAACGTAACATGACATGTCATCACAACCTCAAACTTAAACTGTTGTTTGTTCTCAAGTAACATAAGAAAACATGCTACCATAAATGATATTAAGGCACCGATATTCTTGTAGTAAACCATATATCTTCATCCAGACTTCTTGAGCACATGTGTTTGGTTGAACACTAGGGTTAAAGTCACGGGTCCAAGTAAGAAACTTGATAAAACCATAGTTAAGATTCCATGATCAGCAGATCTAACCCTTCTAACATCTTTACTATTAGAAAACGTAAATTCATAAAAACAATTACCTTAGAAGATCACACCCCAACTTCCCAGATCCTTCTAGTAAGGTGGTAGCTTGGCTCGCAAGTTAAAGACAGTTAAAGGGGTAGCCCCTTTAAGGTTTATTATCCTTCCAAATCTTTAAATACCTGCAATATAATCTTCCTCTTGAATCATTATTGAGAGTCGATCTCCTTTAAGCAATGGTTGTGGAAGTTGTGATGATGGAATCTCGCAAACATTATTCAAAGCCTGCGCAAATAGATTTAATGGGTTTTGGTGTAGTTTTTTGGGGAGCTTCTTTTGGAATCATGTTTTGTGAAGGTGGAGCAAGACAGGAGGTGGTGGTACGTGGAGATTGATGGTATGAAGAAAGGTATTAGGGTGGAGATGCTACGGTGCTATATTTGCCAAAAATTTCGCCATAGCATTTTTTTGTGATGGGATAATAATTGATAATTATAACTTGTTACGACGTAGGTGAAAAATAAATATTTTTTTATTATTTTAAAAATAATAATAAACTTTTTAATCAAAATCCCCAGTTATTTTCGGAAGAATAATAATTTCCCATTGCCTTCTGATGCCATGTGTTAATTCATAAGTGCCACACTTTTTTTTTATTGACAAAATCTTTTTGAACAATTCTTCCCATATACCCGCTAACTATCCCAACAATTATGGGATTTTGTTACAACAGCTGCTTCAAGTGATGCACAAACTTGGCAAATCACTTCTAAATCCATTGAAAACTTCGAGTGTTATATTCTCACTCTCTCTCTCTTTAGAATTCTTATTTCACTTCTCCATGGCTCCTTTCCTACGCAACTTCAATTGTTTGGCCCCATCCAATGAAGTTTCAGTGAAAATTTTGGTAGATGAAGTGAGAAACAAAGTTTTATTTGTCCAAGCAGGGAAGGACTTTGTTGATGTGTTGCTAAGTTTCTTAACTTTGCCATTAGGCACTATTGCAAGACTTTTGAGTCAAGAATCTAACATGAAGAATGTTAGTGTTGTAAGCTTAAGTTTGTTATACGAAAGTGTGGCCAACCTTAACAAAGATAATTTCAGGTCAGCTTTTGAAAAGGAATTATTGGTTCGACCAATTAATTCGATGGACCGATATTGCAAGTATATAAAGCTCAACATTGATGATACAGAAAAATTGAGGTCTTTTAATTGTGGCAAGCAAGAGTGCAGCGATAACCCTACGAAGCGAAATTGCAAGTGCTGTGAAAAGAAAAGAACCTCTTTATGTGTGGTTAAAAATCCTCCTAAGAATGGTTTTGTTCCAGCAACCGCAACTTTTCTTATCTCAGATGATTTGAACGTGAAGCCTGATAATTCTCAACTTTCGAAAAATAGTATCTCTCTACTTAAGTATCTTGGATGTGAAAACATCGATACTATCAAGATAGTGACAGTGGATGTCACTCGTAAGGAGGTATCTATCTATTCTTTATAAAATTCTCAACACTCTCCTATAATTTATGTCTAATGTGATCTTTACTTTACAATTTGCAAAATATATAACTACGAATCTTGGAAGTATATAACCACAAATTTTTGTTCAAATTTATCTAAATTTCATTTCTAAAGAGCAACTCTAAAAAGTATAACATTGGAAATTGCTTATTATTGTAGATACTAGATCTAGTGAAGTGCTCCTTATTCTCTGCAACACCTTTGACAGACGTATTCTTGAAGAAGAAACTATTTCCTGAGAATCCAAGACCTTTCAATGTATTGGATATTGGTGGTAACATTGGAGCTGAAACATCTCATTTTGAAATAAGAGGTAAATGTTTTCCTTTTCTTAGTTGTGGAATCCTTTTCTAATTAATTTAATTTAATTTTCTCAAAACTTTTCATAAAACTTTCAACATAAAATATAATTTAAAATTTACACATTAAACCTGAACATTAAAACATAATAAAAGGTTACAAAACTCAAAGCTATATAGATAGAAAATCCAAATCTAGACTCTGACTGTAATCTGACACTGATGACACTTTAAAAGGGCTTATACTTGAAAAATGAAATCAGAGTGGTGAGATATTGATTATCACAATGAGTGGCGTATCCAGGACCCTGGGTCAGGGGGTGCAAATAATTTAGCGTCGATTAATATTTGTTTTATTACATACATATCTTACATATATTCCTATGGTGGGCTGAGTATGAGGCGATGTATAATACAATAAGATTGAGAACATTGAAGGTTGTTAGACAGATTTCAAAACGATGTCCAAGATGATTATTGTTGTGGAAGTAAATATGTTATCAAAGAAGATTTTTTATTTGTTGGTTGAGAGAATGTTTTTAAAAGAGATAACCAAAATCCATATGTTAATTTAAATTTGAAACAAAATTAGTTTATATTTTTTTGTTAGGGGAAATTAGTTTATATTTGATTTAAAATTTAAAACATGACTAGATAAAATTTGATTTGATTCAAATTATAAACAAAAGGATTAAATTGCATTAAGAGATTAAAACAAAAAGTAAATTTAGAAGAAAAAATTACACAAATAGATAATATTTATCATGACTATACTATATGATGACTATATATTAAATATTTGTTTCATATATGAATGGTGTGTAGTGATATAAGTTTTGTTCAGGGGGTGTTGTGACAAGAACATTTCCGTCAAAAAGTATTAATTTTCCATTTGCTCCAATTGTCCAAAAGCATGGTTATAAACTAACATTTGCAAACCCCAAACCCATAGTAACATACATACACTTAACCCTAATTATTTTATTTATTTATAAACATGCTTTTGTTCTCTTCTTCTTCAGCCGTACGTGCCCATGCTTCTTCACTTTTTCAGCCGTTACAACGGAAACCAACCTTTGTTCTCTTCTTTAATTGTGCCATACTTCTTTTTATCAAGTTTTGTTTTTTATTTCTTTGTAAGTGAGATGAAGAGTGAACCAGAGGTGCAAAGAGATATTTTCAAGGTGTGCAAAGTGCATAAAATATAAGATTATATGTGTAGATTTTAAAAAATCAGGGTGTGCAGGTGCACACCCTCATCACCATGTAAACCCGCCCTTGATCACAATGAGTTCTTTAAAACAGGATAGAACATAACCTTGTCATTGAACAAGATTTTCAATTAAAACATAAATATTATAAAAACATGTAAAATAAGCAGTTCCAAAATCCTCAATTAATTATTCTTTTTTCTTCATTGAACAACCAAAAAGAATATTTTATTTAAAATAGATGAAAATAAGTACAAGTGGTACTACACCTCAAAAAAGTATAAGTAATACTCATCCATTCTAAAGAAATCTAAGTCTAGAAATCCCAATACAACAATCACTGTCCATTTTGCATCGCAAAGCATGCCGTTCATAAAAAATTCTATCATTTCTAACCTTCCGAATTTGCTGAAGCGCCTTATGACAAACCAACACAACACCCTTCAACCGTTTACCTCTCACCTTCAATGAAGAGAATATTTACAATAATGTTGATATGTTTCTGGGAAGTACTGTCTCCATCCCTAACCATTTAAAAATTGCATACCAAATACCACTTGCAAAGCCACACGTTATAAATAAATTATCTTCCAATTCCATTCCCTCATCACACAAAACACAACACGCCTCCCTTATTTCACCTATCACCCTTCTTTTTAGAAGATTTATTCTAGTGTGTAGACGGTTTAGTATCAATTGCTAAGAAAAAACAACCACTTTGGTAGGGGCATAGCTCTCCCACACTTTCTATAGTAATTTGGCTTTTATAACCTCACAAGATGAGGGGAAAATACTATTACAAAGAATAAGGTAAATGGTACTCACCGAGAATTTGCCTTGTGGATCTAACTTGCACCACCACTCATCGGCTCCAAGAGAAAGTCGAACCAAATAAACCAACTCCAAAAACACCTTGTAGAGTTCCTCCTCCCAGACAAAGAATGACCTTCTCCATTTTAACCTCCAACACCAAATACCATCCTCCCAAATCCCCATTTTCGACACTTTACAAATTTTTTGTTTCGAGATTCCCATTAGTCTATGATAATAGGAACTAAGAGGATTCTCGCAGCACCAATTATCATTCCAAAAAAGTGTTTCACTCACATTCCCTATTTTCTTATAGACCACCTCCACAAACCAATTTCCCATGCGACCTGGCATCCCACCTAGACCGCGGATGTCCCTCCACCGCAATGATTCAACTTCAAACCTACTAGCACTAACAACATCCGGATTAAAAGCCATCAACATGCCATGCTTTGCTTTCACCACCCTTTTCCATTTGGACTTTCCATCGATCAATAACCGCCACCTCCATTTTGCCAAAAGAGACATACTATGCCTCAATTAATTATTCTCGATCAATTCAATATGTTCTTCATTAGGGTAAAACTCGCCTAATATACTTAATACCTTGTAGTTTAATTATTATGGCAAGGTGGAGGATTACTATCAACTCCCATAAGTGGTTGTCCCCACATACCCTTCTTGCACGCCTAGGTAATGAACAGAGCGGAGACTCCGACTAGCTAGAAAGGACCCTAATATTCTAAGTATAATATTATACTTTAAATTACAACCCTTATCAAATTGCAATTAGAACTTAAACCTCATACTATGTATGATCTAATTAGTCTGCCTTTATTTCATTTAGGTTATATCTACACAAATAGAACAATCATAATGAGTCAAACCTCATTTATCTTTTAACATTGACACCATACTTGGAACATGACAGAAAATTCATCATTGTTCATAAAATATTCAATTCTAAATCAATCATCATCAATCCATGTAATATTTATCGTATATTACTTCCTAAGAAAGCATAAAACATAAAAGTGTACATAGGATACAAAACAATATTTTTCCATAATTTTTCAACAAAATAACTGGTCAATTTCCGATCCCCCAAATGTATCGAATTATTCACATGTTGCATACCCGTACCTCGTACCAATGCAAATTGTAAATAATGTGACTATGGTTTAGGGTTTGTGTGTAGAAGAGAGTGAGAGAATGCTAATTATTCACATGTCGCGTTCCCGTACCTCGTTCCAAAATTCTGATTTTTGTGTGTCCAAGTTACCATTTTTGTCCTTACTAATGTATCAAACCACTATGATGTTGCTTTCTAAGATTAGGCCTAAGGAAATATGGTTGGGCTTGATTTATTTCTTTGTCCATTGTCCAATTCTCCTCTAGCTCACTTTAGTTAAAGTAAATAAGAACTTTGGTATAGGATAATTAACTATGACAATTTTTTGGGCTGTTACAGGAGCTCGACTTGTGAAGAGCACAATAGAAGTAAAGGCAATGGTGACAAAATCCAACAACAAAATATTGTATGTTTTGGGTGAAGAGGACTTTGCAGACTTGTTACTGAATTTTTTGACATTCCCTTTGGGAGGAGTTGAGAACATGTTAAATGGAAACTCTGGCCTAGACAACATAGATAATCTATTCAAGAGCATGGTTGATTTGGATAGTACAAGATATTTTAAATCTAAATCAGATTTTTTGTCTAAGCAAGTCAAATCTAGGTTTGATGGAAAACAAATTACCAAGAGTCCTTCAACATATATGGTAACAGATGACTTAGTCATCACACCAGGTTCCTCAACCGATGCGATTTCCTTTCTGACTAAAATGAGAATTCCTCTCTCTGATTTGGAAGAAAGAATGATTAGCATTGGCAATAAAGAGGTAAACTTGCAGTTGTCGATTTAATTTCTTTTATTTCGACAAAGCTCCTTAGATTATTTATTATTATGATTAAGTTCAGATTCCCCTTCAATATAAGTTTTTTTTTATTGTCAATCATAAAAACTCTTATGACTTTGGTCATAAACTATTTATAAAGTCGCACGTATGAATGATTGTGATAATTAACAATGCAAAACATTTTGTACTGATAATGTATCAAAATAAAACTCTAGTTATTGACAATGTCATGTTTTTTTTTTTTTTTTTTTTTTTTTTTTTGTGGAACTGCAGGCTCATAGTCTTCTGAAAGCTTCTTTGATCTCATCATCAGCTCTCACTGATGGTCTTGGTCCATTTCTTGCAACCAAGGACAAGAAAATCTCAAACTAATGCCCTTCATGATTTGAAACAATCAAATAAAGCTAAATCATTGAGATTATGCTTTATACTTTGTTTGCAGATTATGAATTTCGCATAATAATTGGCTTGTTTGTGCCAATGTTACATTGTAGTCCTATTATGTTTCGAAGCTAGTCATTCCGGTATTACTCTTCACTTCATCTCCTCTTGTCCTCCAGTTAGACTCCATAGTTCTCACATATATGCAGAGACATCAGAGATTGAAATGGTGCCTTCCTTCTCTCAAACATGTCAAATGGTTCTCTCATATTTTGTGTGAAGTGTGTCGAAAATGGTTGGACACACAAGTAACTCTAATGGATTTGGTTTTTAGTTTTTTTTTTGTTGATTTATGGTTTTTGTAGATTTCGTTCTGAATTTTTTATTGCTGCTTTCTTAAGATTTGTCTCTGGATTTTTTTATCTTTTCAGTTTTTGTAGTTCTTCATTCTATTATCAACTTTTATTGGTTTAAGTTTTTATTCTGCTATTCCCTTTTGTTAGATGCAATAAGAACCACAGAGAAAGCAAGTAACAGTTATGGGAATGACTTGTTTATTCAATATGAAAGTGCAGCAAAATAAATAGAAGCAAAACATACGTGCTGTAACAAGCTACAGCCCACGTTCTAGCTAAAAATAAGGAAACAAACTTGACTAACAAACTTGACTAAATCAGCTAACAAACAATGCTAAAAACTAGGACTCTTTTGACTAAGCCTTATCATTCCCTCCCTTAAACTAGACTGCATTTGAAGCTAGTTAACTCCTGAAAAATCACAGACTCCAAGCTTCCATCTCAGCTCCCGAAACGACTCCAATTTTAGAGGTTTGGTGAGGATGTCTGCTAACTGATGCCTTGTACCACAAAACTGAAGTTGTACAACTCCATCATTCACAAGCTCCCTTAAGAAATGATAACGCACATCAATGTGCTTGCTCTTTCCATGCATCACCGGGTTCCTCGACAACTTAATTGTTGAGCTGTTGTCACAAAAAATAACAGTACTTTCACTGCCCTTGTAGCCTATCTTCTTCAGCACCCTTTGCATCCATATTGCTTGACAACTACTTCCAGCAGCTGCTACAAATTCAGCTTCTGTCGTGCTCAACGTTACTATCGGTTGCTTTCGAGAAGACCAAGCTACTGCAGCTCCACTTAGCATAAAAACATAACCTGAAGTACTTCTTCTATCCTCCGCCGATCCAGCATAATCACTATCAGTAAATCCAATCAATTCACAATTTCCTTCCTTTTTGTAGAGAATGCCAAACTTTGTTGTACCTTGCAAGTAACGTAAAATTCTCTTCGCCGCCGAATAATGAACTTCTGTAGGTCTTGACATATATCTGCTCAATAAGCTAACCGCATACATTATGTCTGGCCTCGTAGCAGTCAAGTACATCAAGCTTCCAATCAACTGCTTGAAAAATGAACCATCCATCTCAACACCATTTTCATCTTTGGAGAATTTAAATCCTGGCACCATTGGATTTTCAACAGGATTGCTATGCTCCATTCCAAATCTTCTCAACACTTCTGTCACATACTTCGTTTGACTGATGAAAATACCGCCATCAAATTGGACTACCTCAATACCAAGAAAATACCTCATCTTACCCAAGTCTGACATATCAAATTCCTTCATCATGGACTCTTTGAATTCAGACATCATTTTTTCATCATCTCCGGTATAAATTAAATCATCAACATATAAGCTAATGATCAAATGTTTACCTTGTTTGACTTTGGTAAACAAAGTTTGCTCACTGTCCTCCTTCTCAAACCCTTCCTTTCTAAAGTATGATTCAATTCGGCTGAACCATGCTCGCGGTGCCTGCTTAAGTCCGTACAAAGCTTTATTAAGCTTATATACCTTATGCTCCTCATTCTTTATTTCATAACCCCTTGGCTGCTCCACGTATACATTCTCAGCTAACTTCCCATGAAGAAAGGCTGACTTCACGTCCAGCTGAAATAGACACCAACCTCTTTGTGCAGCAAGTGCCAAAATCATTCGAACCGTGTCCATACGAGCTACAGGAGCGTACACTTCTTCATAATCAACTCCATATTCCTGAGCATACCCTTTGGCGACCAAGCGAGCCTTGTATTTTTCTACTTCTCCCAGCTCATTCAACTTTGTTTTGTACACCCATTTGACTCCTATTTTTCTCGCTTCTTTCGGCAGCTCCGTGAGATCCCATGTTCCATTCTTCTCAATTGATTTCATTTCTGAATCCATCGCTGCCCTCCATTTCACTTGCTTTACTGCTTCGTCAAATGAAGTAGGATCAGAATGAACGGCATGAGCAAATAAGACTAACTGAGTTTGTACCTCTTCATCGGAAAGGCCTTCACCAGAGACATAATCATTCATCCACCCTGGTGCTCTTCTATTTCGGCACTCTGTCACGGGAGAAGCTGCATTTTCATCTTCATTACCATCAGTTGCATTTTCTTCTTCATTACCATCAGTTGCATTATCACCATCACTCGATTCCTTCCTTTCTTCACTTTTCTCATCTTCCCATTCAGTATCAAACGTGTTATCCTCTTCAGAGCTCTTCTCCCAATTCCATTGCCCGTCTTCTTCAAAGACGACGTCCCGACTGATAATAATCCTCTTGGAGGTAGGATCATAAAGTCGGTATGCCTTTGATTCTTCACTTACACCAAAAAGAACACAACAACGGCTTTTATCTTCAAGCTTTGTTCGTCGAGCATCTGGTACATGTGCATATGCTATACAACCAAAGACTCTCAAGTGCCCGACTGAAGGCTTCACCCCACACCAAGCTTCCACTGGTGTCATTTCCTTCACTGATGATGTTGGACATCTATTAAGAACATAGAATGCCCAGTTTACCGCCTCTGCCCAGAATTTTCTTGGAACATTTTTCTCAACCAATAAGCTCCTCGCCATATTCATCACGGTTCTATTCTTCCGCTCGGCGACTCCATTTTGCTGCGGTGTATATGCAGCAGTTAATTGCCTCTTGATTCCATTCATTTTACAATATTCCTTGAATTCATTTGATGTGAATTCACCTCCACGGTCCGTTCTTAGACATTTAATGGACAAGTCAGTTTCTTTTTCGACAAGAGCTTTAAATAGCTTAAAGGTAGTGAATGCATCTGACTTATAAGCAAGAAAATACACCCATGCCTTCCTACTATAGTCATCAATAAAGCAAATGAAGTACCTTTTGTTACCCTCCGAAAACGGAGAAATCGGACCGCAAATATCAGCATGAACAAGTTCCAACTTTTCTGATGCTCTCCATGTGCTTCTCCTAGAGATTACATCACGATGTTGCTTCCCTTTCAAGCAATTTGTGCACACAATTTCACCCTCAGAGAAACTTGGCAAGCCTCTCACCATGCCTTTTGTTTGCAAAGTCTTCAACCCTTTGTAGCTGAGATGACCGAATCTTCGGTGCCAAAGGTGAGCCACGTCTTCAGTGGTTACTTGGAAGCACTCTTCCTTGTTTTCCTTTTTGATTGATTGAGTGCTCGATAATAGCACAAACATTCGATTTGCTGTCATGTTGGTTTGGAATACCAAACCTTTTGTGTGGTGATAAATCCGACATTCATTTGACTGCATTAGTACAGCCAAACCCCTTTCTTGCAGCTGCCCAACACTGAGAAGATTATTCTTCAAACCAGGCACATAATATACATCCAGTACAAGGTAATTTACTCCTTTTATATTCAATCGAACACTTCCTTTTCCAACAACGTTCATGCTTGCATAATTCCCCAATCTAACCATCTTGTTGAACCCTTCTTCTAACTCACAGAAGAGTGATGAATCACCACACATGTGATTGCTGCACCCAGAGTCAATATACCACACAACATCTCGATCACCTCCAAACGTGTCTATATACGCCATTAGCACCATCTCTTCAGATTCCTCCAAATCAGCATAATTTGCTTGGCAGTCGTACTGGTAGTGTCCAAGCTTATGACACTTGTAACATTCAACTGTTTCCTTACTCCTTGGTTGGATACTCCTGCCTCTGCCTTGTCCCCGGCCTCCTCGGAAAGCAGTTCTTCCTCGTCCTCTTCCACCATAGGTATGTTCATGAGTTACCTTCAAAGCATGTTCATCTTCTCCACTTACTTTGAACTTTTGCTCATGAACGAGCAGAGAACTTTGCAAGGCATCCACTGATAGCTGATCTATATCCTTGGATTCCTCAATGGAACAAACGATGTAGTTCCACTTATCAGTGAGGGTTCTCAAAATCTTCTCAACGATCTTGACATCATCCACATCTTCCCCATAATTCCTCATGTCGTTTATAACCGTCATTACTCGACCAAAATAATCAGTGATCGATTCACCCTGCTTCATTGCTAAGACCTCAAAGTCTCGGCGTAGACGATTGAGCTGTGCTCTCTTCACTCGAGCATTGCCGCGACACTTCAACTTCATGGAATCCCATAACTGTTTAGATGTCTCCTTCTGCGTGATCGTCTTCAGAATTGACTTGTCAATTGACTGAAACAAGTAATTCTTAGCCTTCAAATCCTTCAGCTTCATCTCATCCAGATTCTTTATTTGCACTGCGGTCATCCCATCTCTAGTTGTTGGCTCTGTGTAGCCTGATTCTACAGCAACCCAATACTCTTTGGATCGAAGGAGATTCTCCATGACCATGCTCCAATGATCGTAGTCGCCGTCAAACTTTGGTATGGATGCCGCGGCAAAGTTTGCTTCTGAACCCATCTTTCAGGTCACTGCTCTAGATACCAGAATGTTAGATGCAATAAGAACCATAGAGAAAGCAAGTAACAGTTATGGGAATGACTTGTTTATTCAATATGAAAGTGCAGCAAAATAAATAGAAGCAAAACATACGTGCTGTAACAAGCTACAGCCCACGTTCTAGCTAAAAATAAGGAAACAAACTTGACTAAATCAGCTAACAAACAATGCTAAAAACTAGGACTCTTTTGACTAAGCCTTATCACCTTTTGAATTTTGACCAGAATTTTAATTGTTTTTTTGTTAACCTACAATTTTCATTTTTGTTGAATATTTTTTTTATCAAATAGCAAACTGTTAGATTTCACTTTTTAAGATGAATAATTGAGTTGTCCAGAGTTGAACCCCAACATTTGCATATTAGTATGCATTATCTCTACCAACTTAGGTATGTTCACGGAAACTTGCTGAATTCTACCTATCCTAACAACAATTGACTAGTTTTATTATGTAATTATGTTTTCCCTATTAACCTATGAATCTGATTATATTAATTTAGAACTAGAATTTTGTAGTCAAAATCTTTGTAATTTTAGTTCAATTGGTAAGTTCATTGCATTATATAATCGAGGTTTGAACTCTAAACAATCAAGTTCACTCTCATTAATATATATATATATATATATATATATATATATATATATATATAGACTATCCTTAGAAAACAAAAAAACATATGTTGACACATTAACCACACCATCTTAGTTAAATTATGGATTAGTATAGCCTACCTTTGAGGTAGGCACCATCTCTTTGTCACTACCTCCTATCCTACTAAAACTGTATGACGTCATAAAATACACTATTGTCACTTTTTCATGAAATACACTACGCTAAAATTGTGTGACTAAAACACAGGTAGTACATTCCTATTTTTTTTAAATCATTTCATTTTTATTATATATATTGAGACGTGTCTTAGATCTATTTTATGTTCAATTTTTTTTATCAATATGTTCAATTAAACCCAACTAAGGTGGATTTTGAAATTTTCTATAGTTGAGTACAAAAGTAGTTAATTATTTTTTCAGTACAAAAATATTATAAATTTTAACAAAATTATTTATAGACAAAATTGTAAATTATCATTAATACTCACCCAAACCCAAACTACCTTTGAATTATCAATTTTGATATTTTATCAATTGAACTAAGACTTGTAGATATCAAAATATATGACAAAAAAGCTATAAATGTCCAAACTTTTACAAATTAGAATCATCATCTATGTATTTTGATGTTATAAAAATGCTGTATTGTCAAAACTATCAAAAAAAACCTCTTTACATGTTTTTTAAGGAAAAAATACCTCTTTATTTGGGTTTTCTCTACATTACCTTTGGTGAATTTGGGGTATGTTTTTAGAGTTAAAGAAGCAAAAACATTTAAAAAATTTACCTTACAAGAAAAACACCTAATTTTTTTATCTAGAAAAAATTAGTTATTAAGTATATATAGTGAGTATAATTTTACCTTGTGGGGGTGAGTGTCCCCACATGCCCATGCTATATACTTGATTATGAGAACACAATTTAGGAAGTAAATGTATTCTTAAAATGATAAGTAGATTGTTAATTTGGTCTCTAAAATTATAAGGATTGTTCATTTTAGTTTCTGGAATTTGTGAATTGATAATAAAAAAAAACACTGAAATTATATGACGTCAATCAGTTTGATCATCTTTTTTACAATTTGGTTTCTAAAATTAGAAGGATTTGTCTTTTTTTTTTTTTATTAAATGACTCCGTTAAGGGTATGACATGGAAATTAAATACACATGTGGGGAGTCTATATGTAGTCCAACTCACTGCGACATCTTAGGAACTAAACTACAAATGGAATTTATTTTACACATAAAACAATTTGAGTTTCAAGAATATATATTGTCACTAATCTAACGATAGACCTCTATTTTTCTATCTCATCTACCATCAATTTCGAACATTCGTTTACAAAGTAAGTTTTGTGCCAAATAAAAAAATTTCATTAGATGTTGGTATAAAACTGAGATAGATTGAAAATATATATCCTTTAAATCCAAAACATTGTTAACCTTGCACAATTATATGTCATGTCTTCAAGTTTCACAGTTATGTCCCTCTTCTTTCTGGAGCTTGGCCACTGCTTTCAAGTTTTCTACGTTTTATTCAATTGAGATTGAAAATCACAATATTCATAATTAAAATTTTGGTTTACCCTTTGCATTTCTGCATTTTTTTTTAATTCATAATTAAAGAAAATACACCGATGAATATTTTATTTCATGTTAAATGCATTATTCTTATCATTCATCCAAAATGAAATGTAAAAACACATTGATAATTATTTCATAATTAAAGCTTCCATAAAGCAACGAAGGAAGAAGTTTCTTATTTAGTGAACTCCTCAATGTAGATTTCTTTTAATTCTTCACACAGCAACAAAGAGGAAATCCTAAACATGCACCTCCTTTTTTGTATCCTTCATTAATGCACCTTTCTCTGCAATCTACACATGGTCCATGACCAGTGCAGTCGATGTCTGGATCGGTTCCTGTTGGTAGTCCTGCTATAAAGATTAAGAAGATAATAAATATTTTTTGTTAAATGCAAGAAAAAGGTACAAAAACTGAAATACAAGAAAAAGATCAAGAATATAATAAATATTTTTTTGTGGATAAATGGTATGTTTGGATATGTGATAGAAATATTCAAAATTAAACATTTTGCTTAAAATGCTTTTTATGAAGTTAGAAATTAAGATTTTTTTTCACAGTTTTAGTAGCTTACTTTGTTAAAACGGTGGAAATAACTAAACTATTTTTTTGTGGTAGAGATCTGAAAAACTATTTAAATAATTCAAGTAAGTTGAAATAAGAAAATGTTTAAAACTTATTATAGAAAACGTAACTATAAAACACCATAATCTTGTTAATTAAAATAAAAATTAAAACCATAATCTTTAAAAAAAAAACTAAAATCATAAGGCGCTGAACCATACAAGCCCCGTAATTTAAATAGAAAAACTCGAATACCACACGGCTACTCACCAATTATGTATTTTATATGTTCTTGTTACCATGTAAATACCAAAAAGTAGAGAAAGAAAATGGAGAAAAGCATAGGCAAATATAACTTACCAATCTCTTTTTTTATTGAAGGATCTTACCAATCCTTTAACACGTATCACATTTCACAATACAGTTTACAGATTTTAAAAAAACTTCTTTGTTGACTATGTTGGAAATAGTTTTTGTAAATATATTGTTTTTGTCGGTTAACAAATTTTTTAAACTATTGCTGGAAGTGACTCTTAATATAGTATATATAGTTGGCTATTTGAGAACGCTAATTGTGATAAATGCACTTCAACTAGCCTAAGTCATTTTCTTTGGCTTTTCTTAATAGTAATTACAAACAATACAACACATAGAAATTGTTCACGTTGAAATATATATGAAATGAACTCTTGAAAGTTGCAATGAAGATTATTTAAGTCTGATTTTCATTTGAATTTAGTTGAGACTTTTGTTGCACCGTCTATTAATTGAAATTTAATTTTTATTTTGGATAAATTTGGTTATGCGTGCTCATTAAGAGATGATAAAGTTAGTCTCTCATATGACTCGAATATTGTTCGTTATAGGTCTTTAGTTGTTAATCAATATTTGCTAGACATTGAGCCTTCCCATAATGAAATATTTCAAATAGAGTCACACGGTACGACACACAAATAAAAACAAAATTCCACCACTTTATGGCATGTCTCTAAACAAAAATTCAAAGGCTTGTGTAGGAGAAAATTCTTGGACCCTAGATATTTCAAACTTTGAAGTCTCCATTTAGTGTATTAAGGGTAAGCAAACAAACGAAATAAATTTTAATGCAGAAAAACTAAGGTTGTCCTAGAACTAATCCATACGGATACATATGGTCCTTTCCCTGTAGATTCTTGAAATAGATAATGGTATTTTATTACGTTCATAGACGATTACTCGAGGTATGGCCTCATGTATTTGATTTATGATAAATATCAATATTTGGACATGTTCAAATCATGTCAAGTTGAAGTTGAGATTCAACATGGAAAGAAAATAAAGGTTGTCAAGTATCATGCGTTGTGGGGAATACTATCATTCGTATAATGGATCAGGAGAACAACGTCCATGTCTGTATATGATCTTCCTTGATGATTTTGGAATTGTTTTGCAATATACAATGACGAAAAAAATGAGCATGTATGGAGTTGCAAAATGACAAAACCAGACTCTTAAGGATATGGTAAGGAGTATGATAAGTCATTTTTCTATTTTTGGAAGAGGCATTGGAGACCACAATTTATATCCATAATAGAGTACCTAGTAAAGTAGTAGCTATAACCCCTTATAAGTAGTGGATTAGGAAAATGCTCAGCATCATGTAGATGTGCATTTGGGGATGTCTAGCCAAATCAAGGTCTTATAAGTCTCATAAAGGTAAGTTGTTGTATTAAAAGATAATTAGTTGCTATTTTGTTGGGTACGTTTAACGCTCTCACGGGTAGAAATTTTATAAACCTTGGAAATAAAAGATTCCTTAAGAATTTTGACTTTTGAGGGGAAGGAAACATATGGAGTGTTGTTTTTGATGAAGAAAGAAGTAATAACCTTGATCAGGTCTTTATACTAATCATTGTTCCAAAAAACAATCCATGAAATTATTGATTATGTTATTCCTAACATCCCTCAAGAACAAGACAAACTAAGTTTCTACCTCATGCACAACCTATAGTTCAAACTCAACAACCCCAAATGCCACCATTATAAAGATCGACAAGAGAAAGAATAAACATACTCACAACCATGATCAACGACTTTCCTATAGAGCACTTAGACCAACAAAGAAAGAATAAGTGTACCCCATTTGAAAAGGGTCAGAGTTGCAGCGAAAAAGAGAGGATTACATCTCCGAACGAGGATGTCTTACAAGATTCGCGGTGAGCTTCGATTCAATATTAAGTTTGCACAAATCCCTTGAGGAATGAACAAGGTGGTGGTCACAGCCTATAGAGAGAAAGAGTGTAGAGGATTCTCATGTTTAATAAATCTCGATGTGTGATCTTACTATTCATAGTAAGTTGAGTGTTTTGAAATAAACCGGTGCCGATTCACTAATGATTCATGTCATACATTACTAACAATACTCTATTCTAATCCCTCGGCATTCTAACCATTTCAGAGCATTTAAAACTACTTTATCACTCAAATCATTAATCATACGCTGATTTCTTTTCTCGGAATTTTTTTATAAAAATGTAACAAATCAAAGGTTCACTATAAATTATTGGCTTTTATATGTGTTTAGTCCTTGCAAATACGAGTCATTTAAAATTTGGTCCCTATATTCCTTAATCCTGGCATTTTGCCACTTCAAAATTTAATTATTTAAAATTTCATCCCTCTCCCCACTTAATCACTACGACGTCACTAAACATTTTATGTGGCTCTGTGACTCATCAAAGTATGGCCTAAAGTGACGAAAATACCCCTACTACTATCAGAATGCAGCGAAATGACGAAACTACCCCTTATATCACAACACTTTCTTCTATCATCAAAACCATGGCCGTTGCACACCCACACCTTCCACTGTGTATGTATCTTTAATTTTGTTCCTCTCATCTTCACCGTGAGTTTTATCATCATGTTTTTTCCTTTGTCATTTTCCATCGGCGTTCATCTTCCTTCGTCGTCGTCGTTTGATGCAAACTGGATAATTTTCTAAGGCAACGAGTGATTCAAACTGTTGTTTTCTAACACAAACTGGATAATTTGTTCTTTAAGATCCATGAAATTTTCAGTTGGGTACCTCTAAGACTTTGAGAAAGTGGTCACTAACGAGTGATTCAAGACGGTGTTTACAAAGGGTGTGAACGTGAGAAACAAATTCAGCACCGTATGAAAGGTCGCCGACACCGTCGAGAAGAGATTGTGTGGCGTTGCAAAATAAGGTATAAATTTCGAGGATTTCTTGAAGTTGGTCTTGGGTGAGTGTATCTAGGATTCCTAAGTTGAACAGTGATGAGTGAGAATCCTCCATTCTTGTTGTTTCACAGTGTTGTTGTGCTTCGATGTTGGAGTTTTGGTGTCGTAACTTGAGTTTCGCTTTATTTCTTTTATCAAACAAACCCTGTTTTTTTTAATCTGGATTGGAATAGGAAGGAGGTTAGAGGGGGGTTGGTTGTGATGGTGGTGGAGAGAGAACTGGTTTTGTGTTTTTATGTGGAAATAAGAAGCCAAGGGCATTTTGGTCATTTCCATGTGAACTGGTTTCATTAAGGGTATTTTCGTCCATTCGTGCCATAAAATATGAGTCACCTGCCACCTATCCCAATCAACACATGCCACGTCAGCAAATTACTAACGTGACAGTAATTAAGTGGGGGTAAGGACCAAATTTTTAATGATTAAATAGTTCTTGTACAAAATGTTATAATTAACGAATACAGAGACCAATTTTTAAATGAACTCTATTTATATTTTACAGGGACTAAACACATGTAAAAACCTAAATTATTTGATCAAATTTTGATGATTGTCTAAACAGTTCAAATATTTAATCACAAACCAATTCATATTCAATTTTACTTATATGTAACTCTTCCTTAGTGTTGAAAATCAGTTAGTTCGAAGTCCTTATTCCTTAAACCATTTGTTCTTATGTTGCCATTATGTTTGGTTCTTTTTCGCTTATAAACAAGGTCAGAGGAACTGCATAAAAATGTAGAACCCTTTCAAATTTTTATGGCTTAAACCATTGGAACAAGAGAGTAAGTTCCCTTAAAACTAGTACAACAATCACAACAATACGAATCTACTCAAGTAATTGCTTTTTGAGTGCAGATACTCTTACTAGCTACGAATTTTGTTAAGAGAGTATAATAACTCAGTTGTTTCATGAACAGTTAAATTTCATTCTAGATAAAATTATGCTACTCGTCTCCTATTTGTAGAAGTTACTAATAAATCTGTTTGACAGATGTTTATATAGTTCCACCCAGTTGTTCTGCATCATATGCTGTATTTTACATTTTGGTGCATCTTTCAAAATGTAAACATTATTCCAAATATTGTCATCTCGGTGTGGTTTGAGGTTAAATTTTATCAAAATGTTCAATAAATTACATTATAGTTGATAGATAAATAGATGAGAAGTTCAAAGATGACTTATTACCATATACACCTACTCTAAAAAAATGCAATTTTAATTGTCAAAACTTTGTTTACTAGATCAATGCTTATATAAAGTGCAAGAGCTTAAAGCATGAGAGTTTATGTCATAAGCTCTTATATACTCAATAAACTCTCTATGTTTAGATATGTATTTTTCAATAAAATTTGATGTTCAAAAAGAAAGTATATCCAAAGAATAAAACAATCATTGCAAATTTTAAGAAAAGAAAAGAAAGTGATGTACAAATACTAAAATCTGCGTTTGCAAATTTGTCACTCTTGCAAATTTCAAGGGTCAAGCTCATAGCGATAGTTTATTAAAATATGGAATATGCAACTTATGGAATTGTGATAAGCTATTTTTGTTGATTTACCTAAACATCATTACAAAGACATAGTAGATAAAGCTCACATAAATTCAAACTAAATCAATCCAAATGTAACCATAATATAAGATTTTTTCTTAGCTCTCCCAAACACACTCCTGGATAGATAAGTTCTTCCTAAGTCCATCAAAACATAGTTATTAGGATGAGAAACTCCCATTATATCTAGCAATCACACATGCTAACACTAGTAGTAAAATCAGTTTTGAGCCAGTTCCAAACTTTAAAAATCTAAAAATGAATCCATTGGAGATATTCTTAGCACTAAGCTTTCGAAGATGCGTATGAGAATAGAGACGACGACCAATCTCAAACGAAACAAAAGCATCAACGGTTGCATATTTAACCTGATCAGCAGTAAGCCAAGGATTATCCCACCTACTCATTGAAACCCAATGCGGCTTCTTAACAGTTTTCCTAAGAACATGTTCCGCTAAGGTATCAATCCCACTCCTCAACATCTCTTGATCATCCAACACATAAGCAGAAAGGGAATGCAAATTAACATAATTTGCCAAGTGGAGATCATGATCTTTTAGAAGCTTCTTAACACTTGCTTTTGCTCCAACGCCGACAAATCTGTTGTTAGGGTTAGAAAGGTAGTTGGAGAGGGAGGCGTTAAGATAGGGGGAGTGGATGATTTGGTAAACAAGGCAGAAGTTGTTAATGCAGAGGGTGAGAGTGGCTGCTGAGTTTGATGAACTCCATTCGATGTGAAGGCCGATGATGGGCGAAGAGAAGGAAAGGATTCTGTTTACGATAAACCAGTCGTCAACAAGGTCAGGGATGGAGGTGAGGAGGGTTTGGATTGTGTAGTTTGAATCGATGGTGATGTCGTAGAGGTTGTGGGTGTCGAGAGGAAGGTGATGGTCAACTAGGGTGATGAGGTAGGGTTTTGGAACTTTTGGTGTGGGATTGAGGTTGTTGGTTCTCATGTTGATGGGTGTGATGATGGAGATGAAAGAAGGCAGAAGGACAGTGAAACTGATAGAAGATGGAAGAATGTGGAATTAAATTGTAGAGAAATGTGAGGAACGAATGTGTATTTAATGAGAGAAAAAAAAAAAGTGAATTGAGAAGTGGAAAAGCTACCTCATTTACTTTGTACTTGGAAATATGTCCTCGTACCAGTGAATTGAGAGAAAAAAAATTAAAGACATAAGTTGAAAGTTTGGAAGTTGGAACAAGTTTTTAAAAATGGGTCATAAATTTTAGGCTTATATAATACTTCTTTTCAGTCACTATTATAAGTAAATTTTTATTTTTTAGATTCATTCAATAAATGATATATGTAGTTTATATTGTAGATTACATACATCATTTAATTCCTGCAAATAGGAGTCGTTTGAAAATTGGTCCATGAATTTACTAATTATTTTAAATCGCCATTGCAAAATTTGATTATTTGAAATTTAGTCCATAAACTCTGTCAATTATTGTCATGTCACTAATCAGCTGACGCGGCAGTGTTGAGGGGATTAGTGGCTTGCTGACCCAACAAAATTTGGTGTGAATGGGTGAAAATACCCTTGACCCTCTCAGACAACTGCAAAAAGATTGTTTTACCCCTTACCATCCAATGGTTCTGATTCTCTGAGTTTCTCAATGCCTTACAACCAAAGATGACAAGAGCAGGAAAAAGAAAGAAAAAGGTTAAAGAGAACTGGTTTTGTGTTTTGCGAAGAAAGAAGAAGACAATGACATTTAGGTCATTTTTGGATGAACTGGTTTTATTAAGGGCATTTTCGTCCATTCGTACCAAAAAATCTGAGTCATCTGCCGCCTATCTCAATCAACACGTGACACGCCAGCTAATCAGAGCCACCTCAACGAGATTATGAGCTGAGGGATTAAATTTCAAATGATTAAATTTTGCAGTGGCGATTTAAAATAATTAGTAAGCTCAGGGACCAAATTTTAAACGACTCCTATTTGCAGGGACTAAACATGTATATAAGCCTCAATTTTATTTGTAGAAAAAGTTACTTTTTGTTGTTTTAATGTGTTAAATGCACAAATTCTAAGATAAAAGTTTCTACTTTAAACTTGTTAAGAAGTATCGCAAGCACACTTGGTAGCATTTTTCTTTAAAAGTTCATTTAGCTATTAAGAAAACTAAAGTTGTTGTGATCACTATTGTTTTTACAATTTTATCCTATAAGAGAGGGTTAATTTATATCTTCAACTTGTATTTATTGCTGATTGAAGAAGAAAATGTATAATAAATAGCGGTATTAGGTAAAGAAATAATTAGGCTCTGTTTGATAAAAATAGTTGATAGTTTATAAGCTAGCTGATGATTGATAGCTTATATTTGATAGCTTATAGCCGATGACTGATAGCTTATAAGCTAATTGAAGTGTTTGGTAAAACTAACGGTTCAACTAACTGATAAATGTAAAATGACATAAAAGGCATTCTTAATTCATAATAAAATCATATCAAATAATATTCAAGTATTTGTAATTTCGTAATCTAAATTTTCTTTAAAAAATACTTTAAATTTATTAATTTAATATAACCTTTGTATGATATATTAAATTAAATTTTATTTCTTATTTATTTTCATTTAAGTGTTTCTAGTTTGTAAAATAATTAAATGTAACAATTATTAGTTACCGTAAAGTATTATTATTATTATATATATTATTAACAACAATGTTTTTTTTTTATGAAGTTATATATACATGATATATGGACGTAAAATAATTTCATTAAAATGTAACACAATTGATGGCATATTTTTTAAAGAATAAAGAACGTGTTTGTGAGCTTAAAGAAATAAAGAACATAACACTAAGATATATTTTCATAAAAAATAAAAAATAAAAACTGAAGGTATATTGTTGCGTTGCGTCAATTTTTTAAGGCATATCGTATAAAAAAATAAAAACGAAAGCCATAGAGTAAAATAACACTAATAGTGTGTTTATATATATATATATTAAGTAACACTAATAGTATATTGTTCCTTAAAAAAACTATTAGTATATTGTTCCGTAAAAAAAATGGTATATTGATTGTATACAGAGAATTACAAAGAAAACCGGTTGGTGTATTTATTAACGAGGGCTAGTAATATTTTCTAAAAAAAAAAAGACAGCAGTATTTATTATGGAGCTATATTATAATAAATTGTAGTGGGTAAAAATGGAATTTATATAAAATATTAAGGGTAAAAGTGGAAGAAAAAGTAAGAAGCTATAAGCTATAAGCTCAAACGCTACTTGGAATAGCGTCTGAAAAATAGCTCATAAGCTCGTGGTGGAAAAACATTACCAAACAGAGCTTTTTTTGTCAAACGAGCTTATAAGTTATTCGCTAAGCTATAACCTAATTTTTTGGCCTTACTAAACACAGCATTAATGTAGTTGGAAATAACAAAGAGGTCTTATAAAAAGGGACAAAAAAAATTCTCAAAAGGGTCTTATAACTTGGACGGATGCGGTATAATTTTTAAACATTTAAGAAGTAAAATTCATTTTCTTCAAAACAAAGAAGTTAAATTCAATGTTTTTCACCACTTTCTAACACAATATTTCTATTTCTATTCCATTAATCAATGTCCTATATTTCCCTGATAATAATACTTCATTTGTCCCGTAATGAATGACCATTTTGATACTTTCACACAAATTAAAAAAAAAAGTTTATTTAATGATTTGGTCCCTTAAGTTATTTGTTGGTTACATTTTGGTCCTATAAGTTATTAACGTTACAATTTGGTCCCTTAAGTTAGTATATGTTAGTCAAATAAATCCTCATTGTCAGTCTTTTGACAAAACGTTAAATATGCACATGTGAACGGTGACGTGACAACTTGCAATATGTATTCACCTTAGACATTGGATTAACAATTTTGACAGCGGGAATTTATTTGGTTGACGGAATATAACTTAAAGGGACCAAATTGTAACGTTAATAACTTATGAGACTAAAATGTAACAAACAAATAACTTAAGAGACCAAATCATTAATTAAGCCAAAAAAAAGTGTAAATCAACAAGAGAAAATGATATTTTTACTAAGTTACTTCATCATTTATCATGTATTGATGTAATCATCATTACCATAAATGCCTAGTCGAATATATTGACTCTAAAGTGATGAAAGTAATATTAGTTAATTTGAGCGTAAAATTGAAAAACCAAGTAATTAATAATCTTTTGAAAATCAAAAGGGTCGTTCATTTTGAGACTATTGTTTTAACAAATAGGACTCTCATTGTGGAACAGATGAAGTACTAGTTCAATAGGACGTGATGGGTAAGATGAGGATCATCTCGTACACGTCCTAAGCCGATATTATGAGGTTTTAAAAAAATGGTCTTTTGTCAACTTTTGTTGTGGGAAAAAGTTAAGACAACCCAAAAGCATTGGATTTAGACGGGCCTTCGGGTTTTGATGGTTCTTGCTCATCTTTAGAAAGTCATAGTAATTTGGAGTTCGGTCGAGAGGTAAGTAAAGTTAAACCAAAAGTTGTACCACTCACAAATCAAACTCGGGTTCTTTGAACGATCATTAACCACTTGAATCAATCATTTTGTTGTGTGACCTCTAAAAGTACGATGTACCAGATTTTTAACAAATTACAATCTTTTTATTGTCATGGAGAAGATAAACTATTTTCACAAACTATTTATCAGTACTATCTTTTGACAAAAAATTGTTTGCAGTTCAATTTTTGTTCTCTTGAACTATTCTAAAGAGTTTATGAAATTAGTTAAAAACAACTTATAAATGTGTCAGAAAAGATATGTCCTAAGCTCTCCCAAACACTCTTATTAAGTGCTACCAATAAAGAAGCTCAGATATGTTTTCATAAGTCCATCCAAAAAATACATGTATTTGAAACCTCCATTACATATGTGGCAGTCACACATACAAACATTAATAAGAAGTGGTTTGCAATTGAAGATATTATTTGTCCTAACTTTTTGAACACCACCCAAGTAGTGGAGCAATCGTCAAATGAAAACTCTTAACTCACATTACAAGTTTTTGATTCATTCTTACTAAATAAAACTCTTCTTTAATAAGCATAAGCATGTAACTCATATTCTGGCACATGCATAACTCAATCGATCACACGCCCACAGAGAATCAAACACATAAATAAGTAGAGAAATAAAGCAAGAAAAGAAAAATTTGCACAAATGATAAATCCTTCAAATCTGAAGTTTTAACAACTTCAATCCAAAATCCATACATAATAACGACCATTAATACATACAAACCAATAATACATCACTAGCTAGAATTCCTTAGCCACCACCATTCAAGTACAATACAACAAGATTTCCGAAGGACCACTCAACATAAACAAAATTCTGAATTGAAATACACAAACACAAACAAAACAAAAAACCCAATTTTAAGACATTCACTCATATATATATATATATATATATATATATATATATATAACAGCACTAAAAAATCACAAAGATAAAACGAAACAAAACACAATACACACGAATAATTGAAATCAAGTCTGACGAGAATAGAGACGACGACCGATCTCAGATGAAACAAAAGCATCAACAGTTGCATACTTAACCTGATCAGCACTAAGCAAATGACTATCCCACCTACTCATAGAAACGTTCTGCGGTTTCTCAACAATCTTCCCAAGCAAGCATGCCGCCAATGTTTTAAGCTCACTACTCCTTAGTATCTCTCGATCACCCAACACCTGGGCAGCAAGGTTACGCAAATCAACATAATTTGCCAAGTGGAGACCATGATCTTCTAGAAGCTTCACAACATTTGCTTTGATTCCGATACCAATGAATCTGTTGTGAGGGTCTGCGAGGTAGTTAGAGAGGGAGGCACAAACGTAGGGGGAGTGGATGATATGGAAAACGAGGCAGAAGTTGTTGATGCAGAGTTGGAGAGTGGCGGTATAAAATAAAGAATGGATTGATACATAAAGGAAGGGCTTGAATATTGTATCAGAATGTTTGTTTCTTGTAATTTGATGTACATATATAAGAATACAAGAATCTGTATATTAATTGCCTATAATTGTCTAATCTATAATTGCCTATGACAGGGATCCTATTATGATACAATTTCCTGATATACTTTGACAGCTATAATTGCTTGGCTTTGACCTTCTTGAATGTCTTGATATTTGCTTTGACCTTCTTGAATGTGAATAATATGTGCGTATCCTTAACACCCCCCCTCAAGTTGGAGGTGGGATTGAAATCTCAAGGACACCCAACTTGCCGAGTAGTCGTTTATAGGTATCGCCTCCAAGAGGTTTAGTAAATATGTCAGCTAGTTGGTCAAAAGATCGGAGATAAGAAGGGCTGAGAAGACCTGATTTAATTTTCTCACGGACGAAATGACAATCAATTTCAATGTGTTTTGTGCGTTCATGAAAAACTGGATTTTCGGCGATGTGAATAGCAGCTTGACTATCACAATGAACGGTGATGGGTTGAGGATGATCAATGCCGAGATCCAAGAGAAGATATTTTAACCATTGTAACTCGGAAGATAAAGTTGCAACGGAACGATATTCTGCTTCAGCAGAGGAACGAGAAATTGTTGGTTGCTTCTTGGTTTTCCATGATATAGGATTAGAGCCCAACATGGTAAAATAGTCGGTAGTGGAGCGACGAGTAGTAGGACAACCAGCCCAATCAGAGTCGGCATATCCAACTAAAGTGAGGGAGCTAGAAGCCGAAAGGAATAAGCCTTTGCCGACACTGCCTTTAAGATACCTGAGAACTCGTGTGGCCGCATCGAGATGAGTTGTACATGGAGATTGCATGAATTGACTGAGAGTGTTAACAGCGTATTGGATGTCGGGCCGTGTCACTGTTAAATATAATAGACGACCAATGAGGCGACGATAGATTGTCGGATCAGGAAGAGGGCTTCCTTCATTGGGCCGTAGACGGAGGTGTTGCTCCATAGGAAAATCTGATGGTCGACAACCAGTCATACCAGAGTCGGATAAAATGTCAAGTGTATATTTCCTTTGACATAAGAATATTCCCTTTTTAGAACGGGATACTTCGATGCCTAAGAAGTATGAAAGATTTCCAAGATCTTTGATGGAAAAGGCCTGGGCGAGAAATTTCTTGATGTCGAAGATAGCGTCTTCGTTATTTCCAGTGATGATGATGTCATCTACATAAACAAGTACAAATATGGTCGTGTGGTTACTTTTGAAAGTGAATAGACTATAATCAGATATGGATTGATGAAAACCCTTTTGAATGAGGGTGGTGGAGAATTTTGAGAACCATTGACGGGATGCCTGTTTGAGACCATAGATGGATTTGTTTAATTTGCAAACACATGGTTTCCCTTTATGAGAGAACCCGGGTGGTAATTTCATGTAAACTTCCTCATTAAGGTCTCCTTGGAGGAAAGCATTGTTAACATCAAGTTGATGTAACAGCCAATTTTTAATGGCAGCAATGGAGAGAAGGAGTCGAACCGTGACAAGTTTGGCAACCGGTGCGAATATTTCATGGTAGTCAATACCATGTACTTGATTGTAGCCTTTGGCGACTAAACGAGCCTTATATCGCTCAACGGTACCATTAGAGTGATATTTAATTTTGTATACCCACTTACAACCTATGGCGATTTTGCCATTCGGGAGAGGAGATAAAACCCAAGTGTTGTTGGACTCAAGGGCGTGGATTTCTTTAGCCATAGCGTCACGCCATTCAGCTGATTTGATCGCTTGAGAATAAGATGTTGGTTCTTTATTCTCAAGGATATTGACAAGAAGAGCTCGATGGGAAGTGCTCAAATTGGATAAAGAGAAATAATTCTTTAATGGGAAGGCACTCTGTGAGGTGACATTATTAATGTCACATACGTGGTCCGTGAGGCGAACGGAAGGAGTATGAAGACGTTGAGGGTAACGACGTTCTGGAGGATTGATCGCTGTAGGTGATTGTTGTTGGGGAGTTTCTACAGGAATGGATGGAATATCCGATGAGTTATCAACCTGAGGAGTGGGAATAGGCACAATTGTGTCATCATGATGACTAATGCCGGGAGAGATACTTGATGCAGGTGGTAAGTTGGAAGAGGAATCATTAAATTCATAATCAAGGATTTGAGTGTTGATGCTTATGTCGTTAGCGAAGGAAGGAGTTTGAATGTCTTGATATGGAAACATGGTTTCAAAGAATTGAACATCGCGAGAGACATATATTTTGCGAGTGTGCATATCGTAGATGCGGTATCCTTTTTGATTAAAAGGGTAACCGACAAAGATGCCAGGTTTGGCTCGTTCATCGAATTTGTGTTGAATGTTCATATTTTTGGCAAAACAGAGACATCCAAACACACGAAGTGATGAGTATGAAAGAGGAGAACCGAGTAAAATTTGATGAGGAGATTTATATTTCAGGATGGGAGTAGGAAGTTTGTTTATGAGATAAGCGGCAGTGAGCACGCATTCACCCTAAAAGGAAAGAGGTAATTTCGCTTGGAAACGTAATGCTCTTGCGACGTCGAGAAGATGGCGATGCTTGCGCTCCACAACGCCATTTTGTTGAGGGGTTGCAACGCAGCTGCGTTGATGAATAATGCCATGATCATGGAACCATGCTTGGATTTGTTTGGATAAAAACTCTGAACCATTGTCGGAACGAATAGCTTGAAGTTGGGGAAGAAAGATTCCCCCATCGCCGGAATTATTTTTATTAATTTTAGTGTTGAATTGGCGATTGATTTGATTAAAAAAATGCATTAGTGTAGTAAATGTTTCAGATTTATGTTGCATGAGATATAACCAAGTACATCGTGAATAATCGTCGACAATTGTTAAAAAATATCGTGATCCATTGTGTGATGGAGTAGAGAATGGACCCCAAATATCGACATGAATTAACTCAAAACAATGAGATGAATATGATGTTCTTGAAGAAAAAGGTAAACGTGATTGTTTTGCACGCGGACAAACGTCACAAACAAAATCTTTATTCGCATTAATATTTGGAGAGTTCTTAACAATAAATTGAAAGCGGGAAATAGATGGGTGACCGAGGCGTAAATGCCATAGGTCAGCCTTATTACATTGCTTAGAACTAAAAAAAGAACTTGATGGATGGTCAAGGCAATAGTGATCCTTGTCATCTTTATTTAATGGTGGTTCTTCATTCAAGTAGAAGAGTCCATTTCGAGCACTACCCCGACCAATCGTCTTTTTCGTTGCTCGGTCCTGAAATATGCAACCAGATGTTGAGAAAATAATATCACAATGTCTTGATTTGATTAATTGTGAAAGAGATAATAGATTATATTTGAAAGATGGAATGTGATAAACATTCGTGAGTGTAAGTGACGGCGAGCAATGAATATTGCCGATGTGTTTCACGGACGCGTGAGAGCCGTCGGGTAATTGAACAAATATATTTTTATGAACAGGGGAATATGAAGAAAAATAAGAAAGAGATATGCATATGTGATTTGAAGCGCCAGAATCAATAATCCAAGAAAAAGGAACACAAGTAAAAGCGGTACCTGCTAAATGCACAGATGGTCCTATATTGTCCTCTTTGGCTAAGAGAGATAGGAATTTTTGATATTGTGCGCTTGAGAGTTGAGTAGCGGAAGTAGATGAGGATGATTCAGATTTCTTTGGTGGCTTAGTTGGAAAGCCATGAATCTGATAACAAGTAGCAATAGTGTGACCATACTTATTGCAATTCTCACAGTACGGACGTTGCCGTTTGCCTTGAGTGCGATATTGCACTTTAGAAGCTTGAAGCGCTGCTGATTCCTCAGCAGGGAGGGGTCGAAAATTAATCTCTTGTTGTTTCTCTTCCTGACGTACGATGTTATAAATACGTTGAATTGAAGGAAAAGGATCCATGAGGAGAATTTGGCTGCGGACGGCCGAGAATCAGTCATGGACGCCCTGAAGAAATTCCATGGCCCGGTCCTGATTTTGTTGATCAATAATACTCTTGGCATTACCGCAGATGCACGGATTGACAGGTGCGATGGAATGGAGTTCATCCCAGAGAGATTTCAACTGAGTGAAATACAGAGATACAGACATGCCCTCTTGTTTTAGGGTAGAGATTGATTGTTTTAATTGATAGATTTTCGGAGCGTTGGACTGAGATAAACGATCCATGAGATCAGTCCAGATTTGTGCCGCTGTTTCAGCATAGAGAATGCTAGGGCGAATCTCGGTTGAAACCGAGTTGAGAATCCAGCTTGCGACCATATGGTTGCAGCGGCGCCACTTAGGGATATCATCGGCCTTCTTTGGACAGGTTAGGGTTCCATCGACAAACCCGAATTTGTTTTTTTGCACGAAGTGCCATTGTTACGGCTCGGCTCCATGAACCATAGTTGTCGACCGTGAGCAGAGGTGTAACAAGGACAGTGGCAGGGTTGTCGGAATGATGGATGACGCATGGGTCGGTGTTGGAGGTGGTGGTGAATTGATCATGGATCGGCGGGTTTTGTGAAGGGATTGGGATGGTGGGTGGTGGAACATCAGACATGATGATGCGAGTGAGTGAGTGAGGCGATGAAGAAGGATTGAAACCGGATGATAAGCACCAACTGAGGGAGATTAACCAGAGGAAAACTGATACCATATAAAATAAAGAATGGATTGATACATAAAGGAAGGGCTTGAATATTGTATCAAAATATTTGTTTCTTGTAATTTGATGTACATATATAAGAATACAAGAATCTGTATATTAATTGCCTATAATTGTCTAATCTATAATTGCCTATGATAGGGATCCTATTATGATACAATTTCCTGATATACTTTGACAGCTATAATTGCTTGGCTTTGACCTTCTTGAATGTCTTGATATTTGCTTTGACCTTCTTGAATGTGAATAATATGTGCGTATCCTTAACAGGCGGCTGAGTTTGATTGACTCCGTTCAATGTGGAGGCCGATGATGGGGGAAGGGAAGGAGAGGATTAGATTTTCGATAAACCAGGTGTCCACATGCTCAGGGGAAGAAGTGAGGAGGGTTTGGATTTTACGGTTTGAATCGATGGTGATGTCGTAGAGTTTATGTGTGTTGTAAGGAAGGTGGTAGTCAACAAGGGTGATGAGGTAGGGTGTTGGAACCATTGGTGTGGGAGTGGGATTGGAGTTTCTCATGCTAATGGATGTGCAGTTACTGGTAAAGAAGACTGAGAGAAAGAAGGTGGATTCAAGTGTTGATTATTTGGGAGAGGAGTGTGGATGAGGAGAAAAAGAGAATATAAATGGACTGATATATAGAGAGCTAAGCAGAGTAGGGATAGTGACGGTGGATGTTCAAGACACTGTTAAAGGAGGGGGAAGAGTGATCGTCGATGTACAAGACATTATTAAAAGCGTTTTTTGATATTTTTCTATGCAAAGAGACCCATGTATGGTTAAAAGACCACTTACAAAAATAAAAAAATAAAACGACTTTTGTACCCAAAAAAAAAAATATAAATAAATTAAAGCGATCCATTGCAAAAGAAATTCATATTTAAGTTTAGTTGGGTTGATCCTTAAAAAAAGTTTAGTTGGGTTGAAGCAATAGTAAAATGAGAACAAAACACGAATGAATGAAATTATGCATGTTCACAACATGTACGAGATAAAAACATGCTAAAATGACCCGTATCAAATCGAAGATTGGTTAATAATAAGATTAGTTCGATAATTAGATTAGTTGGCCTTTTTTTGTGGTGCCTAAGGTTACCAATTGAGTTAAGCTCACGATGACATTAGTTTGCCGTTTAAATAAAGAATATTATTCCTTTGAAAAGTTAAACATTTAATACATTATTACAAAGGATATATAAGCCTTTAAAAGAAAAAGATAAAGGATATATAATGGGAAGTTAAAGTGGGTTTTTTTTTTAGGGAAAGTTAAAGTGGAATTATTATACAGTACTCTATTGTTACTCTCTTTTTATTTTCTCTTTAGTGCATCTCCAAAGATCCGCTCACCAATGGAAATTATGGAATGGTAAAATACCATGGGATGTTAGTGTCACGTTACTTTTTCAGCTATTCAACCATGGTACCAGACATGGTTGAGTAAGACTAATTTTTATTTTTTAAAGCAAAAAAGATTTTATTAGATTAAAATAGTACCAGTGGTGCCACCAAATGGAAAATACAAAACTAAATGAAAGTGTCTCAAACTCTAATCAACCAAATTCCACTTACAACTACTCCAAAAATCTATACATTTGAGACTAGCTATGCCCAGAATTGCAAATACATAAAGGTAACTAAAGATATATGAAAGTGAGCCATTACTCATCATGTTTTGCCCAACGTCTGCTGTAAAAATACCAAATTGCGCCGATCAAAGGGCTCGCTACAGCTGCTAAACTGAAGCCAATTAAAGATAAAATGCTGATAAAACTTGAATAAAGTGAGCACAAAAACATTTGCGGCCGATAATGTAGAATGCTGCTTAAGGAACAACCACCCATATTGTTGAAGTAACACATGTCCAAGCCGATACAAATACCTGAAGCACATTAAAAACACTCCAAAGCAATCTTTAATTCAAAATTCAAGCCCAACCAAAGGGAAATATTGATAACACCAATTCGACGATGAACATTAAAAGATGCCTAGTTAACACTACACATCAACAACTCCGCTAAGACAGTTATGATGGAACCTTTTCTACTTTTTCCGATATCTAGATTTACCCCAATGTAATCTTTATTCCCAAACAATCTAGAGGATTTAAAGACCATTGATTGAAAGTGTAGTTGAACCCCCTAGCTTGCTAGTTAACCATTTCCATGACAGTAACTTTATTTCTTCAAACCAAGTCTCCAACGATCCATTTTTGTCTTTGAAAGTTTACTCAATGTGACCTTTCCACAATATCCAAATGCATGCATACCAGATGACAATGAACTGTATGTCCCTTAAACTGTAGGGAATTAGGCAAAGTTGTGTTCTGTAAAACACTGGATATATTTAACCAATTTAATATCTACTGTTAAACCTCAACTGCTAAGTTGCATTCATAAAATACATGTGAAGCATTCTCCTCTTTTCCACATCCAAACAAACACAACTTTTGCGATTCAATCAAAACTCCTCTTTTAACTAGATTGTCTTTTGTCGGGATTCTATTTTGCATTATTCTCCACACCAAAACTGAAACTTTAGAGGTATTAAATATTCCAAACAGCTGCAAGATCCCTTGAATCTAATGCCACATATCCTTCTACAATCGATGAATATGCTTCTTTTACCAAAGATCCATTTCTAGACCAAACCCACTTATCATCCTCATCTTCTTTACATTGAACCCTTTGTACCTTTTCTATTATTTCCAACACCAATAATTTTCCTTCTTCCATCAATCCCCTCCTCCATCTAACCGAGCCTTGTCTCCTCCCCACTTCCCCTTACATCACTTCTTTCAATGAAATTTCTTTATTTTCAGCCAACACAAAGAGCCCCGGATATCAATTCTCCAACGATCCACCCTCTATCAAAGGATCTATCAAAAAAAAAAAAAAATCTTCACCACTTCCTATATTCCTCCTCAATTTGTCAGAGAACCAATTTGGTTTAAATCCCCAGGCTCCCCTCTCAATATTTTGTATATCTCTCCACCATGTCGAACAATGTCTCCCATCCCTGTTTATTCTCCCATTTGTTTCACCATATTTACTGGAAAGAACATTAACCCATAAACTATTTTTTTCCTGTACGGATTCTCCATTCCCATTTTCCTAATAAAGTTAAATTGAACGCTTTTAAATTCTTAATCCCCAACCCTCCCTCTTCTTTTTCTCGACACACTTTATTCCAATGGACCCAATTGATTTTCCTAGATTCTACTCCCCCACCCTACAGAAATTTTTTAAATATAGATTCAAGTTAAGAGTAATACATGCTATATGCTAATACAGCATATAATGCCATGTCAATGCTATCTTTAGTTTCCTCGTTAAGAGTAATACATGCATATGCTGATACAAATAATACTATAGAAATTTGTTTAAAACACGCAACACAAATTTATCAGCTTCTTACAAAATAAAACCTACACATCAATATGCCACACTCAAATCTCTCATTTTGTATCATTTCATCCGACAAAATAAAATTACACCATTACACACTAAAATACAGTTATATATCGTTAAGTATTTTACAATACTTCGAAAAATTCAATTCAAATAGAGAAAAGAGTGACTATATATACCTGGTAGCAGGGCATTCAAAGTTGTTCGGTTTAGAACTTGATATTCTGCATTATGCTAGTGATCCTAATATCAAAACTATAGAGATCACACCAATAGTTTGTAGGAATCGACAGTAAGTTTCTATACAATAATAATAGTAACAAGTACAACCACAAGAAGCCTTTATTTTCTTTGAAAAAAATAAGTAACATAAAAACATTGAAAAAGTGACGGAACATATAAATGAAACAAACAAAACATTGGTTTATAAAAGTTGGTTAACAAGAAGTTGAAAGAAAGTTATTAGCTAAATAAAAGTAAACAATGTACGGGCTTCGTTCCGTGTACTCACCTATAAAAGAAAGTTCTGGCACAACAGATAGGGAAATCTAACAAATTAGATAGTCTGATGGTTCCGATCAGAGAAAAACAAAGGAAAACCATGTGATCTATCATTTGTCATCATGTATGCTACTCATGCATCAAATGTGTGTCATGTCATTCTTAGCAATCAACCCTGCCTGAAAAAACAAACACCAAAGAATGACAGAATAACATCACAAAAATGAATTATGCATACCTCATATGCACAAAAACAAGCCAAGTTAGCAAGATGATTTGAATAGATTTGAATTGCCACAATAAGTAGTTATTGCCGCTCTGATTTGAGTGTATTGGAATTGGCTAATAAATAGTAAACAATTTATGACCTTTGCCCCGTGTACTCGTAAGAAAACATACATTTGAAAAACCCATGTTTGAACAAAGAAATTCACATCCTTGATGAAGTAAGAAAGGAATGAAAAGGAAGTGATGATACTCATGTTCCAATCTAATGTGCTAAGAACAAAAAGCTTCATTTTTTGAACTACTTTTCCTAACCATAACATAAACAAATGTGCCTTGCTCAAGAATGTACTTATAAACTCTAACCCAAATAAGTACAAAAAATAGTTTACCATCACAATTAAAGTTGTTGCATTAGAACTTTTGAGAAATTTGACTTCAATAATTGATAGTTTATGGCATTCATGTACCTTTTACTATTTGAGAAGAAATCAATTTGATTAGCTTATGTGCCACTATCAGTATAAATTAAAAAATGAGGAAAGGTTCATCGGATGCTATATATAAGTTGAGAACATAGACATAAAAAGAGAAGAAAAAAATGAAGTACAGACAATGCTTTAGAGAAACATGAATACTTTCCAAGTTTGTGTTACTTGAGATATAATAAGACATATTACCATTTCCTCGTACAAGCATAGGTTCAAGTCCGCATAACTCGTGACATGTCCTTTAAAAGAGAACAAGTTATAAACAAAGGATATAATCATCAAAAGTTTTATTTAGGCAATCAAGATATGTATAATGCATACCCTAAGAACCCCAGGTTCATTTAGATCAACATAGGAATTGCTCTTGTAATACAAATGAAACATGTACATGATGGTAAAAACAAGGATCAACCCGAACCCGTCTTTACCCGATATTGGGTTTTTAAAAAAGATGATCCTTTTGTAAATTTTGTTGGAAATTGTTGTTTACACTATGCACAAAGCTAAGAAACACCATGAAATGACAGATTTAACCCCAATTTCCATCGGCAATTAACTACCGCCGGTTAAAATCCATCGGCAGTTAACAGCCAATGAGGTTATATTGGTAATTCAATGGAACAATATTGCTAGTATGTAAAACTCAACATTGATGACACGGAAAAACTGAGGTCTTTTAATTGTGGCAACCAAAAGTGCATTGATATACCTAAGAAGCGAAGCTACTAGTGCTTTGAAAAGAAAAGAACCTATTTATGTGAGGTTAAAAAACCTGCTAAGAATGGTTTTGTTCCGGTGACCGCAACTTTTCTTATCTCAGATGATTTGAATGTGAAGCCTGATAACTCTCAAATTTCTCAAAACAGTGTTTCTCAAATTTGCTATCTTTCTGCAAACTGAATCTACTTTATAAATTACAACCTTGGTGAAGAAGGTTAAATGAGAATTAGTCAATAAGCCATTATGATATGACGAGAAGAGATGCTTAGCAACTTAGGTCTTGTACCATCCTTTTCAATTATAGTATTGATTAGAAACAGTAAGAGGAAAGTAATACAATTTTTTACCCAAAAACAAAAAACAGCAGACTGCAAAACTTCTAGGGATGGAATTTGTTGCAATTTTCCTGTTCCAAATAACGAAATCATTTTGTGAAATTTGATGTTCATGATAGCAAGGTGAGTGCCGAATTTAATTTTCCAATTGAAGGATTGGCATAACACACGTGATTAATTGATGGTAATATATCTCAAGAACAAAACTATCTTGTATGTATATTATTGATGGATATACAATGAAGAAAAATACAAAGTAATGAACGCTATCTTCTGTGTATTATCAGAATCAAATTTTATTATCCTGAAACAAACACCTCCATGGAGCATCTTCAATTGTGAACTCAATTGAAGATGCTTAACCCATTTTTAACGAGTTTTTCATAGTGACATCAATTTTAAGAACTTTTCACTCCATCAGCTTTCTGCTCTTTCAACGCTGCCTCCTCCCTCTTTTAAGCATTCACTTTTCATTTCAATCAACTACTAGATTAGAGTCCGTTTGGACAAGATAAGCACTGATGTGTCAGTTATTTATATAGTCAAACTCAAAGAGAAGGTATGGTCAAATTACTTCCATAAACTATTCTATAGAGCTTATGAAAATTATTCGAAAACAACCTATGAACATGTTATAAGATGTTTTCTAAGCTCTCCCAAACACCTCTATTAAGTGCTACCATTAATTAAATATGATCAGTAAGTAGTTCATAAGTCAATCCAAACACAGTTATTTGTATATGAAGCTTCCATTATATGTGGCAGTGACACATACTAACACAAAATATGATCAGTAAGTAGTTCATAAGTCAATCCAAACACAGTTATTTGCATAAGCATTGTATGTGGCAGTCAAACATACTAACATGAATAGTAAAATCAGTTTAGAACCGGTTCCTAACTTTAATAGTCTAAAAAAATTCCATTGGAGATGCTCTTAGGGCCTGTTGGACTGGCTTATTTGTACTCATTTACTGACATAAGTTTTTTAAGACAGATTGGGAGAACTTGTTAAAACAGCTTATTATAATTTTCAAAAGCTCTCCAATATAGCTCATAAAAACAATTTATAGCATATACAGAACCAAAATATAACCTTATTTATCTTTTGCTGTAAATATTGCTAATGCAAGCTTCTACATAAGCGCTTATCATGTTAAGTGCTTGTGATATAAGCTGCAAATAAGCCGTTTATCCAACTAGACCCTTAGTCCTAAGTCTTTAAACATCACCCTAGGAGTGAAGCAATTGTCAAATGATAACTCTTAAATTCACATTATAGTTTTTGATTCCTTATGAAGCATGGATACGCATGGACACTCCGACACCGCTAATAATTTGAGAAAATCACATAATTCAATGTAATTATAAGTGTTGGTGTCGGACACGTACACCGGGACACGCCTTATCGGAGGAGTGTCCAGGCTTCGTATTCCTACTAAAAAACCATTCTCCTTTCATAACTAATCAGCACGTGCACAATATTAACTCAATCCATCACACCCACATAAAATCAAAGACACAAAATAAGCACAACTGATAAATCTTCAAATCATAAGTTTTAATTACTTCAATCCAAAATCCAAAACCAATAACTGTAATTAACACAAACACACAAGAAAAATTCCCCAAATCTAACACAATCATTCATGTATAAATAACAGCACTGAAAAATCACAGAGAGATAAAACAAAACAAAACACATCATTGAAATCAATTCTGATTCGAATAAAGACGGCGACCAATCTCAAAGGAAACAAAAGCATCAACAGTAGCATATTTAACCTGATCAACATTAAGCCAAGGATTATCCCATCTACTCATCGAAACCTTCTTCGGTTTCACAAGAGTTTTCCCAATCACCTTTTGCGTCAAACTCTTAATCCCAGTCTTCAACATTTCCTTATCATCCATCACCTCAGCAGCAAGGTTCCTCAAATCAACGCAATTCGAAACGGTAATATTATAATCTTTGAGAAGCTTCTGAACATCTTCTTGGATTCCAACACCGACGAATTTGTTATTAGCGTCAGCAAGGAAGTTTAAGAGGGAGGTGGGGATGAAAGGGGAGTGCATGATTTGGAAAACGAGGCAGCGGTTGTTGATACAGAGCTGGAGGACGGCGGTTGGGTTGGATTGGCCGCGTTTGAAATTGGGCCGCCATTCGACGTCGAGGCCGACGAGCACGGGGAATGGGGGGTGGAGGCGGAGGGTTTCGAGGAGCCAGGTGTCGACGAGGGAGGGTGTGGAGGTTAGGAGGGTTTGGATAGTGAAGGTGGAGTCGAAGGTGATGGAGTAGGTGTCGTGAGGGAGGTGGTTGTCGATGATGGTGATTTTGATGGGTAGTGGTGTTGGTGTAGGGTTTGGAGTGGGGGCGGTGATAGGATTTCCGTTACAGTCTCTTTTGATAGCTGACATTGTGAATTTTGAAGATTGATTCGGGAAAGAGGATGGTGGCTGTGGAGGAAGAATGCGAAGACGGTAAGGAATATACTACTAGTACGATGAACGGTAGAGCTCGTTTGTTAGGGATTAAAATAATACGATAAACTATAGAACTTGTTTGTTACGAATTAAAACAAGAGTAATTTTTACATAAAAATAATTTAAAGACTATGAATCCGTTTTTTTATAGTTTTTTTAAAAATTAATCACTTTTTAAAAAAATAATCACTTTGTCACAGAATCTACAAATAATCTACATACTCTTGAGAGCATCTTCTCAAAGAATAAAAAAATTTAGAAGAGAGAGAAAATATGATTAAAAAAATTAAACTAATTTTGTAACAAAAAAATCTTATAGTTTGTATCCAAACAAACTAAATTATTTGTTTAAAAAAATGATTTTTATCGTGGTAAACAAACGAAAAATAGATTTTGATTTTTCATAAAATCTCTAAAATATAATCTCTAAATTATTTTATGTGAAAATTATTTTTATTTTAATCCATAACAAGCATGTCCTATATTTTAGAGATTTTATGAAAAATCAAAATCTATTTTTCGTTTGTTTACCAAGATAAAAATCATATTTTTTTAAAAAATAATTTAGTTTGTTGGATACAACTATATAAAATAGATTTTTTGTTACAAAATTAATTTAATTTTTTAAATCATATTTTCTCTCTCCTCTAAAAAAAGAAAAGCTGCTCTTAACAGCTTCTAATTTGAAGTTGTTTTTAGATTATTTTTAGATTCTGATAAAATCTGTAACAAACGGATACAAAACTCTTAAAAGTGATTATTTTCTTTAAAACCATGATTATTTTCTTGAAAAAGCTATAACAAACGGGCTCTTAGTATGCTTGCATAAATTTAAAGCTAAATTGCATATTTGGACCTCTAACTATTTATTTATGTAGTATCGCTTTGGTCTTTTAGTTAAAATTCGATTTATTTTGTTCCCTAAAACTTCTCTCCATTATACATTTTGGTCATTTCCGTTTATCTTAATTCAAATTCAAAAATATTAGGTTTTTTTCATTTTTTATTTATTTTTCTAAGATTCTTGTTGTTGAAGGTTGATGAAGATGATATGAAGATGAAAAGGAGGAGAAGAAGAAGAAGAAAATCTAACGTTTTTGAATTAAAACTGACGGAAATGGTCAAAATGTGTAACATAGAGAAGTTAAAGGAAGAAAATAAATCAAATTTTAATTAAGGGACCAAAGTGATACTACATAAATAGTTAAGGGACCAAAAATACAATTTAGCTTATATTTAAAAGAGAAAATTGGTTTTTTTTGTATAATTGATTGATTATTATGTTTGAAACTAAAAATGATTTTCACATAAAATTTGAGCTCGTTTGTTATAGCTTTTTTCAAAAAAAAAAAATCACTTTATTTAAAAAAAATAATCGCTTCTAAGAGTTTTGCATCCATTTGTTACATTTTACAAAAAAATCAGAAATAAAAATAAACTAAAAACAGTTTCAAATGAGAAGCTCTTAAGAACAGCTTCTCAAAAATTGAACTAATTTTGTAACAAAAAATCTCTTTTATATAGTTGTATCCAAACAAATTAAATTATTTTGTGGTAAACAAACACAAAATATATTCTAATTTTTCATAAAATCTCTAAAATATAATCTCTAAATTATTTTGTATGAAAATTACTTTTATTTTAATCCGTAACAAACGAGTCTAAGGTAGAGATTATTTTTTAGAGAATAAAAAAATCAGAATTTATTTTGCTCTTGTTTACCGTAATAAAAATCATTTTTTTAAACAAATAATTTTGAAGATTTTTCGTTATAAAATTAGTTAAGGGCCTGTTTGTTACGAACGAATTAAAATAAAATTGATTTTGACATAAAATAATTTAGAGATTATATTTTAGAGATTTTGTGAAAAATCAGAATCTATTTTGCGTTTGTTTACTGTAATAAAATTCAATATTTTTTTAAAACAAATTGTTTGGGTACAACTATATAAAAGAGATTTTTTGTTACAAAATTATTTCAATCTTTTAAATCATATTTTCTCTCTCCTCTAAAAAAATAAAAATCTATAACAAACGGATGCAAAACTCTTAAAAGTGATTATTTTCTTAAAAAAAAGTGATTATTTTCTTAAAAAAGTTATAACAAATGGACTCTAAATCTCTTGAACTATATTTTCTCTTTTCTTTAAAAAAAATCTATTTTTTAAAAAGCTACTTTTAATAATTTTTCATTTAAAGCAATTTAAAAAAAATTAAATTTTGATTTTTTTTTAAAACTGTAACAAACGGACTATGAAAGACATTTTTCTTATAATTTTCAACTTAATTTCATATTTTCAAGATACTTCACTGCAAATTTAGGTAGCTTATCAGTTAGAGTTAATAAACAAGTTTTTTTTTTTTTTTGCAAAATCAATTATAAACAGATTAACATAAAAAAAGTTATAAACTAATTTATTAATCATTCATTTTAAACTAATTTTTTTATAAAAATCTTGAAGATATCATAATTCACACTTTTAAGGTAAACAATCAAAGAATTTAGTTTTTTTTTTTTAAGAAGAAGAATTTAGTATTTGTTAATTATGCTTTCAACAATTTTTGTTTATTTTTTATTAAAAAGAAAAAAAAAATCAACCAATCAAATATCTAGATTCTGTAACAAACAATACACTATTCTCTGACTTCCGTGATTTCAGACTCACGCCTCTAATATACCTTTTCTCCACTTCCAAAATCCAGACACACTCTCTCTCTCTCTCTCTTTTCTTCACCGATCAACCAATTCTCAAAATGCCGATTACCCTCGTTGACCAAAACGACACACCCATCTCCATGCCAATCCCAAACCCAAACCCCACACCAACACCCTTCAACATCACCCTCATCGACAACTACCTCCCTCACGACACCCACAACACCTACTCCATCACAATCGACACCACCTTCACCATCCAAACCCTCCTCACCTCCACCCCCTCCCTCGTCGACACATGGCTCCTCGAAACCCAATCCCTCTCCCCCGCAATCATCGGCCTTGACATCGAATGGCGTCCAAACTCCCAACGCGGCCAATCAAACCCAGCCGCCACTCTCCAGCTCTGCACTAACAACCGCTGTCTCATTTTCCAACTCATCCATTCCCCCTCCATCCCCACCTATCTCTTCACCTTCCTCTCTAACCCTAACAACAGATTTGTCGGCGTCGGAATCGAATCCGACGTCGAGAAGCTTATAGAAGACTACAACCTCACCGTTGCGAATTACGTTGATCTGCGTAACCTTGCTGCTGAGGTGCTTGAGGATCGTGAATTGTTGAGAAGTGGGATTAAGACATTAGCGCAACGTGTTCTTGGGAAGATTGTTGAGAAATCGTCGAGGATTACGAGGAGTAGGTGGGATAATCCATGGCTTGATTGGGATCAGGTTAAGTATGCTACTATTGATGCTTTTCTTTCCTTTGAGATTGCTCGTCGTCTTTATTCTCATCAGGTTATTGAATGATGATTGTTCTGTTTTTATGTCGTTTCGATGTGTTTGCTGTCGTTTTAACAACTTTAGGATCTGCTAGTGTTCTATTGGGAGAATACTAGGTTTATGTTTAGGTGATTGTGATGATGTATTCGATGATGATTATTCTGGATTAAAGTAGTTACGATTTTAAGGTTTATTGTTTGTGCCACAAATTTTATTCTTAGAATCTTAGGTGAGTATTTTATGGTTTGATTCTGTGTTGATGAAAGTTTATTTTATTAAAGGGTAAATTGCACTAACCTCATACCCCCTGTTGTTATCTCCGTCCATCCTCCGTTAAAACAATTTTCAATCAATTAAAGACAATGAAAACCCTTCTTCTACTTTAAGATTTACACATGTTATCTATTGCTAAAATTGATCCACTGTGGCAACTGGTAAGGTCCTCCCCATCCACTTTTCAACAATAATAAAACAGATAAATTAATATCAATGCCTATTTTTCCAAGAGAAAACCATATGTAACGGTGGTAATATAAAACAAAATGAAATAAGGAAAAATCAAATAACTTAATCAAGGTGTAGAAGTTGAGTCATGAAACTTTGGAAATAAAAAAAAAAAAAAAGCAAAAGCAAAATAAGGCATATGTGACTCTGTAATCACGTGCTCAAATTGGGTGGAGAAGAAACAAGATGTAGAATCTGTTAATTAAGTTTGTTTAGTTTTTAGTCCATATAAAAACAAATAACAATCTTTAGTCCTTACAAAATTTTCTACTAGTGGTTTTAGTCCCTATTAAATTAAAATTTGTTTAATTATGCTTAAAATTTTAAATTTTTTAATGATTTACCCAAAAGGTGTGCTAAAATGGTGAATCACCCAAAAGTCTGTTACAAACATCAGACACTTGCGAAGGAAGCTAAATGTGTTACATTCGAAGATAACCATAAAAAAGAAGTCTGTTTCACCTTGTCAAGAATATTATGTGGATCAATTACCACATTTTTAAAGATACAGTTATTTCTATCCTTCCATACTGTCCAAACTGAAGCTAGCCATATTACCTTCAAATAATGATATGAAGTTCTAGGCATGCCCGCCATCTGAGTAAATTGGAGATAAAAATCTTTAACACACCCGGGGAGAACAAGAGAAATTTCAACCCAATGTCCTATTAAATACCACACATTCCAAAAATAGTTACATTGAAGAAAAAGATGATCCGTTGTCTCGATGCTACCACAACCAGCAACACACAGACTGTCATTTGGTTGAAGGACAAGTCGCCGTACCAAATTAGCTCTTGTCGGGATTCGATCTCGAAGCACACGCCAAACAAAAATTGAAACTTTTACTGGAACAAGCTTGTGCCAGACATCATTGTAATCTCTAGTAACCGTTGTTACAGCAGCAGAAGTTAGATAGCAGTAAGTCCCGCTAACCGAATAACCACGAATAGGATCAAGCAGCCAACGCCAATAGTCTTGAGTGTTTTCCTGCAAAACAACATTATCCAATCAAGCCGAACACTCCCTCACACTCTCCTCCTCTCACGCCATCAGTCTCCTCCTCCAGCCCCACGTATTGCCTTTTAATGATTTTTTTTACATACTTGCTTAAAACATTATAAAACATTCCGCCACAATAAGTAAACTAAAATTTTTATTTTTAGGTCCAAATTTTTGTTAGTTTTATCTTAAATTTTTGGCGTTTAAAAATAATTATATTTAATTCATTACATGTTAAAAAATTCTAATTTTTTTGTAAAAGAGATTATTATAATGTTCTTAACATGTTTGTTAAAAATCATTTAAAAATATAAAAGTTTAAGTATGATTAAACAAATTTTAATTTAACATGGACCAACACATACTTTTAGTCCTTGTAAAATTAAAATTTGCTTAATTGTGCTTAAACTTTTAAATTTTTAACATATTTTTTACATACTTATTTAGAACATTATACAAAGTTCCTCCATAAAAATGTAACTCAAAATTTTATTGTTAGGTCCAAATTTTCATTAATATAATCTTGAAAATTTGGTTTTTGAAAAAATTCATATTTAATTCATTACATGTTAAAAAATTAAAAGATTTTATAAAAGAGTGTCTTACGATGTTATAAATATTTTTTATATGAACTAAAAACTAAAAACAAAATTGCAGATATTTATATAGATTAAAAACTTAATTAACCTTGCAAAGAATAGAGACTCCATTCTTCGGCTCCTTAATGTTACATATTGGTTCAATAATAATTTCTTTTGATGTTACGATATTTTAATCTGCTCTAAAGCTGGACTCCATCAACAAATGAAATCGTCTTCCTCCAAGAAAACAAAGATTTTTTTATTTTTTATTAAAAAATAGTTTTTTGTTCTTAGCTTTTAACGGCTAGCAAACGGTGTTAAGCTTTAAAGGAAGGTATTTAACTATTTTAAAAGAACTTAGGGAAGGCTAATATCTATTATAAAATTTGAGGGGGTGTTTATGTCGTTAGCGAAATCTCAAAGGTGGTTAGTGTAATTTACCCTTTATTAAATTGATTTTACTTAAATACGTTAAAATTGTCAGGTTTACTTAAAAAAATAAGTTGAACAATAAATTTCACTGCAAAATCAGTTTAAAAACAAAAGCTAGAATCTATGTTGATAGCAAAATCAACTATAAGCAACAATGATCAAACACTTCATAATCAATTTTAAATCTTTATAATCAATTTTAGTAACTCCAAAGGTTGAACCAAATATATACGAGTAATTACCCAACTTCATCCTTAAATTTCCACAAATCAGCCAAATTCGTCCTCAATTTTTTTGAAATATCTATTTAACCCCTGAATTTTCAATATGTCAATCAAAATGGTCCATCCATTAAGTTGGCATGTTAACAGAGGTGACGTGTATTGTTAACCTCTTACATGACATACCACAGCAGATGTCACGCAAGCAGAGACTAATTTGGCCAAAAATGATGAAATTATCAAGGACCAAATTGATGGATTTTCCGAAAATTGCAAAATGCCCAACATATCTTTTTTCCCAACGTCTCTTTCTCATGAACGGCTCTTTCTTCCCCAAATATATAAATTTGGAACCCTAATGTCATAACTTGTCACCTAGAGTTCAAAATCCCCAAAATTTCTTTCATGAATTGATGACAAAGTTTTTCCCCAATTCAAAAAACTTAGAGCCCTAATTTTTTTGATTGAATTCGAAATCCAAAAATATGTGGTTATTGTTCAAGCTTTGGTGTTCAGAAATGATAGGTGGTATGGGTAAAAACAGCTACAACAGTCAGTCTTCATCTTCAAGCTCTATTGTTCAAGATTTTGTTATAATGTTGTAATGAAAAGAGGTTGTCAATGAATGAAATCATCCTTTCTGTCAAAATATTTCCATCAAATTAGTCATTCTATTATTTGTCTATCCATCATATCGATCACCAAATTAGTAAAAATACCATCAAATAAGTCCTTGAATTTTCACAACAGAGATCATTGTGATCCTTGGTGCATAGATTTCCTGAACAATGTAAAAGGTAAAAAGACATACACTAATATTGTTGAAAATACCATCAAAAATCATACATTGGATGTTCATAAGTCATTACATAGCCAAAAAAAGAACATTACATAGTCATCAAATCATTTGATGTTCTTAAGTCATTACATATCCAAAAAGCATTAATTAAACAAGTCCAAAAAGTATTAATTAAACTAGTCCAAAAACATAATTTGAACATGCGTCACTGCTCTGGAAATCTTGAGGTTGGAATAAACTCCATGTATTTCGGTTGAGTGGAAGCGGATGGCCCGTAATTTGGTTATGGAACTCTAATAACTCCAGGAGCAGTTGATTTTTGTGGAGCAGGACCCCTCATTGGTGTTTGTTTATTCCTGTCATTTGAAATCACAGACTCTCTCATGTCATATCTCCTTGTACTCATTCCTTGAAATAAAATCAATTAAACCAAACCTTAAATTATAACAGTATCCATCAAATCAGTTCCTTATCACAATAAGTATCAAATCGATCCTTATATATAGGGGTATAATTGGAGACACAACAAAAATGAAACTGAAAAGTTAAACCTGCAATTTTAACCATTTCCATCAAATTAGTCCTTGTACACGTGGCTGCCTTGTTGACACGTGTACAAGACAACACAACATACAAGAGGACACATCATCCTCACTAACGGACCTTTTGGACGGAGGGACCATTTTGATGGACGTCTGTAAATTTCAGGAACTAAATATATATTTCAAAAAATTCGGGGAAAATTTTCGGCAGATTTATGAAAATTCAAGGACGGACATGGATAATTACTCAAATATATACTTAGCCTATGCTTGGTTGGACGGTACAATTTTCACGTCTAGACAAAAACACGGATCTTTTTTAAGAAAAAACATTACACGACCCGATCAAAACACCAGCATGCTCATCAGAGTTGGATTCAGATTCAACGCAAAAACTAGTTTTGGCAGACACAACCCAAATCAACAAACTATAATGAGTAAATAGTCAATTACCCCCCTGAAATGTCAAAGTTAAATTCTCTAAAGCATGATGTTCCCTAGCTTACTTTCTAATACTTTATCGGTTATACTAATATCTTCCATCTAGAGCCAACAGTGTTCATGCAAAGCTTAATCCTAGTTAGTTTTGGCCACAATGAATACACTGAAACATACATATGAAGAACAAAAGCAGTTAATTGAAGTGAAATCATTGAACCGGTACATAAAATTGGTATAAACAAAAATGTCAAGTTTAACTCTCTAGAGAAATATGTCCCTAGCTTTGACTAAGTGTCTATTTAACTAAGGAATATGTCACGTCAACATGTTAAACAGAAAAAACTAATCGAGGGGGTACTTGACAGATGTTTGACAATTTCAAGGGGGTTTTTGAAGTTTCAAAAATTTCAGGGAGGATTTTGACGAACGTTAAAATTTCAGGGGGGTAATTGACTATTTACTTAAACTATAATTGTCATACCCCGATTTTTGACCTAAGATTATATAGTGGGGGTGCACATTTGGTTAATGGGGGTATGTATTTGTGTGAACGAAGTAGTGCTAGAAAAATATTATTTGGAAATGATAAATTAAATATTTAATTTGATCTTTTTTTAAAGTGTTTTCTTTGTCCCCAAGTCTTGCTAAAATATTTTAGAATGCAATTTAGAATATTTTAGAACACAATCTGAAATATTCAGGTAGGCAATCTGATATATTTAGTGTTTGATCTGAAATATTATTTTGATACTCAATAATATATATTCATGTGCCGAATAAACATATTTATGTACTGAATAATATATTTTTGTACTCAATATAATATTTTGGTGCTTAATCTGATATATTTTAGTGTTTGATCTGAAATATTATTTTGATACTCAATAATATATATTTATGTGCTGAATAAACATATTTATGTACTGAATAATATATTTTTGTACTCAATATAATACTTTGGTGCTCAATTGAGATATTTTTGTGTTAGATATGATTACTTGTACCCAAAGTTTCTCACTTATTAGTTATGAATTTTCTCTATAAATAGAGAGCTCATATAGTGCATTCTAGACCCCGAAAATTGACAGTTGATGCTTCCTATTTTTTTTTTCCTCTCTTCTCTCTCTTTCGACTTGTGTTGACGAGTCTTTCTTCTTTTTCTACTCATTTCTGTCCCTTCGGTTTCAAGTGGTCTTCGTACCATACAGAGTAAGTTATTTTCTTTTGTTTTTGCATTTTTTTATTATTTATTTGTTAGTTTAACTTTATCACTCTACATTTTATTTATTTTTCCGCTTTTATATATTCAAAAAGAACAAAAACATTACAAATAACCAAAAATTCACAAAAATATTTTTCTAATAAACCTTGATTTTCAAATCGAGTGATCCCATTTTTATTTTATTTTCTTAATCAAATTTCAATCAACTTAATTCTATTTTGATTTATTTTCTTTTAATATAAAAAAAAACACAAACAAATTCTTATTTGCCATTTGGCTTTTTCATTTTAAAACCTTTTTCAAAACTAATAAAAAACACACAACCAATCAAACGTCAATTTTTACCCCGAACTACGAGGTTTTGATCCCTCACGGGTACGTAGGCAAAGGACACTCGTCCTCTCAAATCAATAAAAAATATAGAAATTAGGTTTCCCTTTTTCTTTCTTCTTTTATCACTTTAAATCTATTTTCAAAAAAAGCAAGCAAGTTTATAGCACAAAAATTAAATAAAATCAAGAGGTTCTCGTAGAGTACTACGAACATAAAGGATGCTAATACCTTCCCTTTATGTAACCAACCCCCATGTAACCAACCCCCGAACCCTTAATCTTCAAATATGGGGCATTTGAATTTTTTCCCTTTTTTCTAAATAAAATTAAATGTTCAGTCGTGAAACAAATAGTGAGTCAAAAGCTAATCAAATAGCCTTGATCTCCGAAAAATGACGCGACAGAAATGGCGACTTCACTGGGGACCCTAAGAGGGTTGAGCCTAACTTGGCTTTATTTAAAATTTTGTGTTACAACTTGCTTAAAAACAAAAATAAAAGACGGAAATACGTGTATATATGTTCTCCCTTCTTCTTTTCTCTATTCTTAAACGTGTATGGTGAGATAAGTCCTAACCCGGACTTGAGGGAAATATAGGATAGGAGTGGTAGAATCATAGCGACATACCGAGAGTATTCTCGTGTTTTGGAGCATGTGATGTAACCACACTTAGCGGAGGACCTTGAGGTGATGTATGTCGGCGTGTGTTGTCACGTTTAGACATTATTACTTTTAAGTGTCCGTCGAAGCTAAGGACCTTAGTTACCTTTAACCCATCTTGGCCTTTAGGACGTAGTGCGGTGGCTAACCAAGTGTTGTCTTGGAATTAGTCGACATGTAATACTACACTCAAACGAGACTTTCCTACGAACGTTGTTGGACCGGGTGTTATCCCGGGCATCCGACAAAGTTCGGAGGGGGTTGGACTTTGGGAACTTGGTAGAACCCGTGATACAGGTACAAATAAAACTATAGTCCCTACCAAACGGCGCGCTCACCCTTGACTCCAACATCATGGACTTAACATCATCATGTTTTCTCTGTTCTTTAGCATAATCATGCATACATGCATTCATTCATAAACCTTTTTTTTTTTCCATCAAACAATCGAAGGACTTATATAAACTTTTTGTAAAACATCATAGATGGAGATTGCAAGAAGAAACACTAAGAAATACACTTTCCAGAGACCGGATTTGCTGAAATTAAGGGAGCTAGGGAAGAAGGTATCTAGTCCAAAAGATTTTCATACTCGCCATGGGAGATTGCTTGGTATCCTTAAAACGGATGTTGCGAAAGGAGTCTTGGAAACTTTAGTCCAATTATATGATCCTCTTTACCACTGCTTCACGTTCCCTGATTATCAACTTATCCCCACCCTCGAAGAGTACTCTTATTTGGTTGGTCTACCAGTGGTTGACAAAATACCATTCAACGGCCTTGAACCCGTCCCTAAACTCTCAACCATTGCAAACGCCCTCCACCTTGGAGCCTCCGTCATAAAATCAAACCTCATTGTTAAAGGAGGTCTCCAAGGCCTTACATCAAAGTTCCTTTATCAACAAGCATCCTTTCTCGCTAATGTAGCCAGTAACGAGGCCTTTTACTCCATTCTAGCCCTACTCATATATGACCTTGTACTTTTCCCAAATATTGATAACTTCGTGGACATCCGTGCCATTCAAATCTTTCTCACCAAAAATCTTGTCCCTACCCTGTTAGCCAACACATAACATTCCATCCATGATCGGACCTTAGCAGGTCGTGGAGCTATCCTCTGTTGTGCACCTTTACTCTACAAATGGTTTACCTCACATCTACCTCAAACCCATTCCTTTCAAGCCAATCTTGAAGGTCATTCATGGTCCCAAAAAGTCATGTCTCTGACCCCATCTGATATAGTCTGGTACCATGCAGCTTGTGACAACGGAAGCATCATTGCCAGTTGCGGTGAATACCCCAACGTGCCTCTTCTCGGTATGTATGGAGGAATTAGTTACAACCCTTTCCTTGCCCGACGACAATTCTGAGAACCCAATCGGATAACCTCTCTTTAACCGGAGAATTCTACTACAATGACAAAGATTACTCGAACAAGAGAGATAAGTTTGTGCAAGCTTGGAGTGGCATCCGTAAACTTAATAGAAGTCAGTTGGGAAAGAAGGGAGACTTTGTGCATGGATCTTATACTCAATGGGTTATTGACAGAGCTACAAGCTTTGGGATGCCTTACACCCTACCGAGGTACTTATCCTCGACTACCCCATCATCATCTCTACCCATACCCATCAAGACTAAGGAGGAGTATCAGGAGCGATTGACTGAGTCAACCCCTGAAAGTGCCACTTGGAAAAGAAGATATGATGAAGCTATGCACGAGATGGAACCAATGAGTGGAGAAATAGAACAGCACAAGCATAAACTCCTCAAACAAAGTCGAATAATTGTCACACGGAATATTGACATCCAAGTGAAGAACAAGCTTCTCAAACGACATATTAACAAGAAATAGCATATGGATTTCTTTGCTAGCACTCATCCAGATTTCGAGGAGTAGTCCACCTCAGGAGTTGGGGAACTTCAGAGTTGTTTTTATCATCTATGTCATTTTCTAGCCTCTCTGTGATGTATTTTGGAGTCTATCCGTTGGCTCAGTTGGGTAAGAAGAGGGAATTATCTTGTGGTGCTTTAAATTATTATTCAATGAAATTTTCAACTACGATGTTTACGTAAATGCTTTTATAAGTCCTTCAATAAAAATGTCTATTTTTGCATAAACATACCATGCATCATTCTGCATTCATAGTTTCAAATCCGAGTCTCACACCATGTCTTTTCAAAAAAAGGTCGATCCATCAGTAAGTGGTCCGATGTCTTCGTTCAACTTTAACTCGCACATGCAAACACTCGTGCAAACACAAAAGACGGATCAGCTTGAACAAGAGGTCCACGAGCTTCGTGAAGAGGTGACAACGCTTCGGGCTGAAGTAGAGAGGTTAACTAACCTGGTATCTTCGATGATGGTTACAAAGGATCCACCACAATTCCAGCGAGGGCCCCAGCCACCATGTCAGCCACTGTGCATACAACAGCCTCGACAACAGGCTCCTCAACAATCCAATCCTCAGAATCAGGCTTGGAGAACACATTATGATCCAATTCCCATGAAATATGCAGATTTGCTTCCACAATTGCTCGAAAAAAATCTGGTCCAGACTAAAGCGCCTCCTCCAGTACCAACAAGAATACCATCATGGTATAGACCTGACCTTTTCTGTACTTTCCATCAAGGGGCACCCATACATGACGTCGAACATGGTAACACACTAAAGAAGGCAGTCCAGAACTTGATCCGGACCAACCGCCTGACCTTCTAAGACTCTCCGAACGCGCAAGTCAATCCGCTACCATATCATAATACATAGTGTTTGTGACACATGGGATGGCTAGCCGCAATCAGATCTTTGTTGATGTTTTCTTCCGCTACTTATCCATTCAAATAATGTGTTTGTTTGCTGTTTACTTTTTTCAAAAATATCATTTTGTTCCACCCGAGACAAAAGTGAACTTGTGTAGGGCTTTTTGCTTTAAGTATTGTCATCATTAATAAAAATGTCGTTTTGATCACGACTTTGTTTTTTATTTTGTGCTTTTTCTGGAAAATGGTAACACAAAAAAACCAAAAATCTTCTTCTTTAATCATTTCCAAATGTCTGCATACAATCATTCATTCTCTAAAATCAAACATAAATGCAGATTAAACATAAATAAGCCCTTTGAACACATTAACCCTATACTCTTTTTCGACTTTGAATTCCCTGTGTCCGAAGATGAAGAAGAATGAAGTGATTCCCGACAAAACCTCTCACATACTGGGGCATCTTAGCCGTCAAAGCTGCAAACAAAATCAAGAAGATCGCCAAGAGAATGACTGTCACTTACAAAGACCAGCATGAGATAGCACCGTTGCCTCACATGGGCATCGTGTTTCAATAAACATTTCAACGTGGGCAACCCCCCTCCTTCCATCAGTATATGACATGAAGGGGCGGACTTCTCATGGAGGTCAAAGTCCCGCCAACAAGGTTTCGGCTGAAATCTCAAGATTGATTGAACTCACAATGCATGACGACCTGGTACAGCTATATCAAAAGAAGTTGAAGCAAACTTCCAACAAGAAGGTTCGTCAGACTTTGTGCTCAAAAAGGCACTCTTTCCAATCTTACTTCAGGGGCAAGTGGACGCTTGACTATGAAGGCTCGCGTGCAATGACTTCTTACAACTACGAACGGTGACAAACTCACACGACCTATGAATGCCGGTGCAGTCAAGAAATACTTTGTCAAAAATAAAAGCTCGATAAGTCGCAAACCTGAAAAGGGGACTTAGGCAAAAATGAGCGTCTCGGTGGACTGAAAACCCGAAAGGGCGATCCAGGCAAAAATTAGAGACATGAACAAAAATTATTATCCTGATAGATTGAAAACCCGAAAGGGCGATCTATGCAAAAGTTAAGGATCATGACAAAGTAACTGCATCAAATCAAGCACAGTCCACTTAGGGCACTCAACTATCAAAAGATCTCCAATTCAAAGCACCTGCAAATCAAAGACTCGGAACAGGGGCATTCAAAGTTGTTAGGGAGAATAGCGGTTATCGTGTTCAATGTACCCTTCCCATTACATTTACCATTTTCCAAAATATTTCAAAGATCCGTGGAGCCATCCCATTGGAAGGCCACCACTCAATTAATCAAGTTTGAGCCCGTACCCATTTATTTGGAACTCTCATTTATTCAATTTACGAAATCTCGTCTATTTTTTATGACAATACTTGAAGCAAAAAATTTCAAAATACAAAACTTTTTTTACATCTTTTGAAAAGCACGAACAACAAACACACTCTTCGAACTCGTGAGCAGGAAAAGCGCACATCAACATTCGCCTCGAGAACGACTACACTCCGAAAGAGAAACATGACTAAGCGCTATGAAGAGGACCTCTACTTTAAGCAAAATGCAGTCACAATCCAAAAACAAGAACAAAAAAATGAAAGCTCGCTAAGTTGAAAACCTGAAAAGGCGATTTAGGCAATAGAGAGCGTCCTGGTGGACTGAAAACCCGAAAGGGCGGTCCAGGCAAAAATTAGGTGCACAAAAAAGGAAATATACTCCCGGTGGACTGAAAACCCGAAAGGGCGGTCCAGGCAAAAGTTAGGGATTTCAAAAGAAAACAAACAAACAAACAAAAAACAAAAAGGAGCGTGACTGCTGGGGCATACCAATGGATTGGCACTCTATGCAAAATGGCGACTTCTTCCCAAGGTTTTGGTCAATAACGGGCTCCCTCCCCAAGAAACATTGAGAATTGCTACCTTGTGCCAGGTTTCACCATGTAAATTGTTCGATTAGTTCACAATAATGTTATCTTCAAGGAAGTTTGCCGAGTGTGGGTGTTGCGATGTCAGCCAGTCTCCCATCCTACCTGCTTTGTCTCGTTCCATCGAATTTACCTATCGCAACCCGGTCTACACACTCATACATTCATTCACACATTCATACATCCATGCATTATTACTTTCACTCACACACAGCATATACACAACATCATTCACACATGGTTGCATCAGTCACCCAAAGTCTTGTTTAGCCGCATCCTTTCGTTTCAAGTCCTTTATCGTTTCAAGCCGAAAGTCCTAGACAAAGGACCGCTTACATTTTACTGCTTTCAAGCCGACAGTCCTAAACAACGGACCGCTTACATTTTTATTGCTTTCAAGCCGACAGTCCTAGACAACGGACCGCTTACACTTTTATCTGCTTTCAAGCCGACAGTCCTACACAACGGACCGCTTACACTTTTCTTACTGCTCTCAAGCCGACAGTCCTCCACAACGGACCGCTTACACTTTATCTATTTCAAGTCGACAGTCCTACACAACGGACCGCTTACACTTTTCTTACTGCTCTCAAGCCGACAGTCCTACACAACGGACCGCTTACACTTTATCTGCTTTCAAGCCGACAGTCCTACACAACGGACCGCCTACACTTTTATCTGCTTTCAAGCTGATAGTCCTACAGAACGGACCATTTACATTTTTACTGTTTTCAAGCCAATGGTCCTAAACAACAGACCACTTAAGTTTACCTTTTGCCTTGTTTCAAGCTGTTAGTCCTAAACAATGGACAATCCGAGTCTATCCGTCATTCCCTCGAGTGTCATCCCCATTGTGTCTGGCCCAGAGATGTCATCAAAAGTTTTGTCTTCATTAAACCATCGTTCCAAATCAATACAATAATAGACAATCATTTCCCCAGTGAAACTACATTCCCCTAACAGAGTCAGATCCTTTCTACAAACAATTTCGGGCATCCTGTCGTTATCACTCATGCCAGTCGAGTCATCCATGTCGTCTTGCATTCATAACTGTGTCACATGCATTTATTACTCATCCCAGTCGAGTCATCCATGCCGTCTTGCATTCATAATTGTGTCACATGCATTCATTACTCGTCCCAGTCGAGTCATCCATGCCGTTTTGCATTCATAATTGCGTCACATGCATTCACACAGTATCTTAGGGTCAAAAATAGGTGTACTTTGTATTTAAGTCTCTTCGGCCCGTCAAATCAAAGATTCCATCTTCAAATCTCCGGACGAAGAAACTTAAATAGGGGCATCTGTCATACCCCGATTTTTGACCTAAGATTATATAGTGGGGGTGCACATTTGGTTAATGGGGGTATGTATTTGTGTGAGCGAAGTAGTGCTAGAAAAATATTATTTGGAAATGATAAATTAAATATTTAATTTGATCTTTTTTTAAAGTGCTTTCTTTGTCCCCAAGTCTTGCTAAAATATTTTAGAATACAATTTAGAATATTTTAGAACACAATCTGAAATATTCAGGTAGGCAATCTGATATATTTAGTGTTTGATCTGAAATATTATTTTGATACTCAATAATATATATTCATGTGCCGAATAAACATATTTATGTACTGAATAATATATTTTTGTACTCAATATAATATTTTGGTGCTCAATCTGATATATTTTAGTGTTTGATCTGAAATATTATTTTGATACTCAATAATATATATTTATGTGCTGAATAAACATATTTATGTACTGAATAATATATTTTTGTACTCAATATAATACTTTGGTGCTCAATTGAGATATTTTTGTGCTAGATCTGATTACTTGTACCCAAAGTTTCTCACTTATTAGTTATGAATTTTCTCTATAAATAGAGAGCTCATATAGTGCATTCTAGACCCCGAAAATTGACAGTTGATGCTTCCTGTTTTTTTTCCTCTCTTCTCTCTCTTTCGATTTGTGTTGACGAGTCTTTCTTCTTTTTCTACTCATTTCCGTCCCTTCGATTTCAAGTGGTCTTCGTACCATACAGAGTAAGTTATTTTCTTTTGTTTTTGCATTTTTTATTTATTTGTTAGTTTAACTTTATCACTCTACATTTTATTTATTTTTCCGCTTTTATATATTCAAAAAGAACAAAAACATTACAAATAACCAAAAATTCACAAAAATATTTTCCTAATAAACCTTGATTTTCAAATCGAGTGATCCCATTTTTATTTTATTTTCTTAATCAAATTTCAAGCAACTTAATTCTATTTTGATTTATTTTCTTTTAATATAAAAAAAAACACAAACAAATTCTTATTTGCCATTTGGCTTTTTCATTTTAAAACCTTTTTCAAAACTAATAAAAAACACACAACCAATCAAATGTCAATTTTTACCCCGAACTACGAAGTTTTGATCCCTCACGGGTACGTAGGCAAAGGACACTCGTCCTCTCAAATCAATAAAAAATGTAGAAATTAGGTTTCCCTTTTTCTTTCTTCTTTTATCACTTTAAATCTATTTTCAAAAAAAGCAAGCAAGTTTATAGCACAAAAATTAAATAAAATCAAGAGGTTCTCGTAGAGTACTACGAACATAAAAGATGATAATATTTATGTAACCAACCCCCGAACCCTTAATCTTCAAATATGGGGCATTTGAACTTTTTTCCCTTTTTTCTAAATAAAATTAAATGTTCAGTCGTGAAACAAATAGTGAGTCAAAAGCTAATCAAATAGCCTTGATCTCCGAAAAATGACGCGACAATAATTATCCCAAAAAAACTAAATATAATTAGATCAAGTAACATACTGTGCTAAAACCAACTTAACTTATCCTTGAACACCTATGATGCCCAACATATTGTGCATATTTTTATTCATTACCAACTAGTTTGAGCTAAGGGAATATTAAAATTCAAACTTAGATAAAGAAGAAAATATTAACCATTAATTATTAGTTTTGGTGGTTTTAAGGGAAAAAATTGAAGCCTAATTGACTTGGTTAAAATTATTGATATCTATCATTTTTCTTTTTTAAAGTAGCAGAAAAGAAATCACCTTTGCAGTTACTTCTAACTATGGGGAAACAATTTTCCTTTTTTATATAGTGTCATAAAATATGCTATGTAGTATGTACCTGGGTTAAGTATAAAACTTTGGTCTAACATCACCCAACTTATAACACCTAGAAAGTACTTGATCCTGGAGAAAAACTATTCCAATTAACATCAGCCAACTAATAAAAGGTCATCAACATATTAATTTTCATCGTACAAAAACTATTCCAATTGGTTTGACAAATTATTATTCCACAAAAACTCTCATTATCTAAATAAAGAAAACAAAAAACAGAAGTATGCAACAAGTTTTAGTTTATCAAATAAAGAAGCAGCAACTTTTTTTGTTTGTAGATAGAAGCAGCAAGTTTTATTGTTTTAGATTTATGACTAATTAATATTCACATTCTATCGTAGCTAAAAGTTTGTGTTTTAGTTTATCAAATAAGAATATGTTCTATAGAAATATAATTACCCTACCAGTTGCGAGTGATAAATTCAAGAAGGTAAACAGCCCAAAATCCAAGCTGCACAATATTTATGCAGAAATCAAACCAAAAATGAATTTGCAAACCAGTTGCCACCATGCCAAATCTTCACATGTCACAAACGTCTAATCTTAATAAACCAAAAATGCATTTGCAAACATTAATACAAACACACTTAGAAAAGTATTTAATCAAAGGAATAACAAGGCACCAATTGTTACATGTTTTTGTATATTGTGCCTCATCAAGCATGACCGCTAGCTTTGCGCTTCCTAGTTGATCTTCGCAAAGCCAACGCAGGAGCCTTGTTCTCTTTCTCCTGAATTAAAAAGACCAGTGTTAGCTTCCCCTCCCAAAAAGATATAGATACTGACATATCAACACTACAAATACAAAACAATAACAACACTGACACTAAACATTATTCCAAAACCACCTATATTGTTAATCATATTATACACATGTATTTAATGTGTTTTAACCTTTGTTAATTAGTGTTCGTCGTTGCTTCTATACATCTTTAAATCTCATAGTACCGTTGCTTCTACATATCGTTAAATATCATAGAGACGTGTCTAAAGAATATATAAAGTGTGAAGTAATGAAGAAAAAATGGAGACAATGTTTGAACTGTCAGACTTGTGTCATACAACTGTCGAACACCAATGCATGTAAGACATGAAGACAGGCCTAATCACAAAACACAGAAAGTAAAAATCCATGAAAGAAATGAAAAATAGTTTGGGAAGCAAAACGTCAGCAGGACTTTGACATATATGCACGTATTGGAGTATTATGTATCGAGTCACAAACTAAACTTTTTTGCAATATTGATGTGTGGCTCCATCAAAAAGAGAATTCGGTTCAACAATAAACCTATCAACAAAGATGTAAGTAAATAAGAAATAGTGATACCTGTATTTTAGGGGGCAGGGGCAATTCTTCCGCCAAAGTAGCTCTTGGAACCTGCAAAACTTGAGTACCACTTGAACAATCCGGAAGCTGAACACTCAAACTTGGAGCATTATTTTTGTCTAATGTCTTAAAGTTAGATTCTGATCTAACCACATCCTCAGGAGCAGAAAAGGCAGAGGTTGAGACCTGTATGTCCTTATGATCAACAAAAGTAAGTTGGTTAGGTTAGTACATCTTTAGCACGGAATAACCCTATTATGGAGAAGAGAGTAATCTAAACTTGATAAGGAAAATATTTAGTCATTTCTCCACCTTAACAGTTCTTATAAATTGGTTGAGACCATTTGTCAAAGCAGATGTTGATACCAAAGAAGCTTTAAGTATGCTAAGACCCTGCAACATGTAACCAAAAAGTAAGTGTATATGTGTAATGTTTGCAAATAAAAAACAATTATAAGTTGAACATGTGAATACCTCATTGACACCAATTTTTATAACCCTTTCCTCCAAATCAGATAGAGGGACTTTTGATCTTTTTAGAAGTGACATGGTAGAAATGGAGGACATTGGACTCACACACAAGTCGTCCGTCACCATATACATTGATGGTCCTTTGGCATATGATGATTTTGCAATAGAAGACTTGGGATCAACCACTTTAAACGGTACGTATTTTTCTTCATGAATTCTATTATAGTTAGAATACACCATTTCTTTTGTAAGGTCTGTATACCTCATTCTTCCGTAATCGTAGTAAGTATGACAATAGTTCACAGGTAAGAAAGCAGCGCCGATTGGTAATATCTGGTTCTTGAGTTCAAACTGTGGGGCAATGAGAGGCTTACATAGTTTGTCTTTGAGTCCCTCCGGCATTAAATATATGTCCGGACTCAAATCAGAAAAGCTCTTGTACAAGTTATCAATGCCGCTTAAAGACGAAAATCCTTGAAGCATATGCAACACTCCTCCTAAGGGGAAGGTTAGAAGACTAAAAACAAAGTCAATAAAATCATCTCCTGCTTCAACAAAAAGAATTTGTTCATTTGATTTTCTTAATGTCACTTTCACAGACATTTGTCTATCCTCATCAGTTGGTAGCTCTCCAATCAGAAACTCAATATTGCTTCTTAGATTCAAATTATCAACAGATTGGCTCTTCCGTAAAATAAAATCGGTCAAAGGGGTCGTTGAGATTAATGATAACTTGAGAAGATCAACTACCTATACAAATCGAATAAGAAAAAATCAATTAGAGAAAATAATCAATATTCAAAGATGATATATATAATGTAGGTGATTTAGAAGCTGAAAAAACATGCCTCTTTCTTGTTGATGTCAACAGCTTGTTCCTCAATAGCATCAATAGTCTTGAGTCCAAGCTTTTGTAGTAGATTTAAACTTGCTCCAAAAACATTAGGCATAACACAAAGATCATCACCAATGATAAAAGTAGCATTTTCCTTTACAAAACCATTTTCTATATTTGAAAACTTTGGGAATACTTCTCTATTCATTACTTTCCCACAGTAGCATTTTTTATTCCTAAAGAAGCTCAAAAGGCATCCACTTACCTTTCTTCTACAATCCCAATTCTCGCACACAAAGTACTGCAAGGGTTCTGTGTCGTATATATTCAGTTTCAGCTGTCGGCAGTAATCTTCCATGGAGTTTCTTGGTTGCAGTAGCATTTCCTTGCATGTAGGTGAGCATAAATATTGTTGATAAAGATCTGACACACTTTGATACAATGAGCTAATGCTGCCAAATCTCACTGCTTCAATATTTGAGTCCTTAGCAACGAGTCTTGCAATAGTCCCTAAAGGCAATGTTAAGAAGCTGAAGAGAGCATCAATGAAATCCTTCCCAGCTTCAGCATACACAACTTTGTTCTTTTCTTTGTCCGCCAAAATTCTCAGACGAACATTACCAACTTGTTCAACTGATTCAGTTTGAATGGAAGCCATAGTATATCAATGGAAGAACACAAAGTACATAGAGATCCTAAAACAACTATCCACAAAATGTGCTTATATTAAAAGATTTTTTTTTTAATTGACGTTTTCTTTCTTCTATGAAAAGTGAAGTTAAAAGTTACTACGGCGTGAATGTTTTCTACTAATTTCTAGACGACTTTGAAAAGTGAAATTAAAAGTGTAACCATACAAATCACATACATGAGGTAGTGTAACCATTAAAAGCCTTGGTTAGCCAAACGTCATTTTGTATGCTTGATTAAAATCGTAGATATAACAATCGGTGTGGGGCAATCCAATGGACAGGGAAAAAACTCGGTGGAATTAATTAAAAGCGATAGTCCGTTTCTTTTCAAGCGTCTCTTTTAAAAAAAAATTGTTCATATTTAAATGTCACTTTTAATGCAACACTAAATATTGTTTGGGTGCGGCTAACGAGTGCCCCTGGTACACTGCATAATTGAATATAGTATTGATGATGGCAGAGAGATAATAGATAGCAGTCGTATGGTTGTGTAAACGGATGGAATGGAAAGAGCGTCTGTATAATAATAGTTGTGCTTTTGAGAATTAAAAGAGTATTGAATATAACTTTTATTATTTTTAATTAGTTGACATATATTACACTTTAATTGAGATGAATTAAGTGGAGATCTATTTATTTATTGGCTATTTACTGTTCCTTATCCAGTGCCCCGGGGGTACAGGTTAGCATTGCCCATATTGTTTTACCAATATTATCCTTACTTGTTTATTACAAAGAGATAAATTTATGAAATGAGATATTAAATGAATAAGGTTATGGCTCCTCTCAAGGTCACCTGTTGTTCCTTTGGTCTTAAGGAATTTCGAATGGCGTCATAGCCAAAGTAAAATCAAGAAGTATAGCCCGGTTCGAAAAACAAAGTAAAGTCTGCACTGGGGAGTGTGAGAAAATTTATGCAGTGAAATGCTAAAACCATTTTGTATTTAATTTGTATGCCCCCCACATGAAAAGAAAACTTTATGTTTGGAAGTTTTTCAAGCATTTTATGTTTCAAAACCAGTGCAGCATCTTTTACAGTTCTTTCGACATCTAACGGATTATACACAACTTCAAAAAAATTATGGAAAGTTTGTATCTCTTTGATGTGTATACCTTTGGTTTACTTTGATTTGCTCTACAAATAAGGAAAAACATTAGTCAACTTGGCACAAAACACCGTCTAATCGATAAGGTGAGCTAAATAACATGAATTCCACCACAAAGAGAAACTTTCAGTACACTCATGAGGAGTCTGGAAAGAGATAGACTCAAGAGTCTGGACTAGACCATTGAGAGCGCTAAGGTGTTGGTGGTACGGGGCTTCTGACATTTTGTCGAAGTTCTCTTAAATGGTATCACAAAATGTGGCTATGGTCGCTGGTTTGAATTGGCTTAGTCCAAATTGACGCGCTACCAAATAAGGATAATAGCCGATCAGTTTGTAGTCAGTTTTGCCAGTAGTGATCCTCACAGGAAGGAAAGTGGGACTCAAATAAGTTTTCCACACTTCGACAATGTCCTTATGGTGTTTGGTTTCTTTCGTTGGAAATTCCCTCTGAAACCACTTAGGACCTAACTTTCGATCAAAAAAAGGAGCCATGGTGGGTTCGAAGGTGTTGCATCCAGAAAAGACATCGTAGTACTCTAAGAAGTCGTCGAGAGATGAGCGACCAATTGTCTTCTTGGTAAGATAAGCGAGTTGAAATCCTTCTATCTTTCGACAGTTGACTTCTGTATCATGGACTGGTGGAATGTGGAAATTCAGTTTTGCTTTGAAGGTAGCAACAAGCCACAGTTGGAAGAACCACCAGGGACCATCACGATTCAAGGTCTTGCCTTCAGTCAAACTTTTCATAGTTGTCGCACCTGACTCCTATGGAATTGTACAAAGTCCCGAAAAGCCGCTTACCTAGGCTAAATCAGTGACCTTTGTGGATCTGGATGGCCATGGTAACGTAGTGTTTCGCTATTTGAAGTGAACGAGTGCAGAAGACATAATGACAGAGCCATAAGGCAAGGAAAGCAATGTGATCTTCGTTAGAAACCTTAGTAGTATTTTTGTCGAAGTACTTGTTTATGAACTCTCCATAAGCAACTATGTCCAACTTAAAGTGTGTCTTGTTCTCTCGATCAGGATCATATGTTTCGCCAATTGGTGGCAATTAGGGCTGGCAATGAACCGAACCAACTCGAAAATAGTTTGAGATTCGATTCGATAATTGATTCGTTGAACTTGGTTCATGAACCTAATGAGTCGAACTTGAGTTTAAAATTAAGCTCGTTAAATAAATGAGTTGAACTTGAGGTAAGTATGGTTTGACTCGTTTGGTTCATGAACCAGACCGATATATATATATATATATATATATATATATATATATATATATATATATATGTGTGTGTGTGTGTGTGTGTGTGTGTGTGTGTGTGTGTGTGTGTGTGTGTGTGTGTGTGTTCGTTCTCTAAAAAATATATATGTATATGTATGTGTGTTTATATAATATGTAATTTTTTACAAGCTTCATCTAATAATTATGTACTTTTTCATAAGAATTATTACAAATTTGATTAAAAATTAAGGAACATTATAATAATAGAGAGAGGAAAAAATGAAGCTAATAGTTTATACAAGCTTTTTAACAAACATATGCTCTAAAATAGTCCCACATCGGGGAGTTTACAAAATATTAGAGAGGTCAGTGTATACACACACAAGAGAAGTGCATTACAATTATAATGTAAAAGCTATACATGTAGTGTATGGATTGTGCTATAGTAGCAAAAGCTATGTACGCTTCATAGTTTTATTAGTTATAATTTTTTTTTTTAAATATGTCAAAGCATATATTTTTGACAAAAAAAAAGCTTGTAAGATATACAATTCGAGCAAACGAGTTGAACCTAACGAGCCGAACCGAACTGTTCGTGAACTTTAAACGAGCCGAACTCGAGCTAAAAAAAAGGTTCGTTTCAAACTTGAGTCGAGTTTCGAGCTGAATCAATTCTTATCGTGTCGAGTCGAGCTCAGACAGGTTCGATTCGACTCGGCTTATTTCTAGCCCTAGTGGCAATCCAGTGATGGCAGCTACGTCGAACAAGGTAGGACAATAAACCACACTTGAGTTGCATGGTATTGGTAGAACTTTCCCATAAGTGCGTCGCAGCCAAAATTAGGTTTTCATCATAATTTAGTCCCGTTCTGGAAATTTGGATTAGGTTGTAGATGCCTAGGGGTTTCCAAGTTTAGACCTTCTTAAATTCCACTTTCTTTAGCCAACTCAAGAAGGCGGAAAAGCGGATAGCTGAGGGAGAAGATCTAAAAACTCGGTGGATCATATAGGACACGTTAGGAATGTTCTTCGAGATGACTATAGGTTTTGGACCCCCATAACAAGGAAAAGCATCTTCAATTTCTTGGGTTTTTAGTTCAGGATATGAGTAAGGTCCTAGAAAAGTGTGAATAGAACCAGAGACAGAATACAAAATCAATACCTGAGATTGCCAGATTTTTTCTTTCTTTGCGTCTAGGTTGAGGTGGAGTTAGTGACACTGGAAATGGTACGACTATGGAGGCTTTGGGTGTTATGCTCTAGTTGCGAGCATGTGAATTCTTCAAGTGGACGGAAGGCATTCCGGGGGTTGAAGAATGTTTGACATGACTTGTGGGATTACCGGAAAAGACCAAGGGTAATTGGAGGCAAGTGAATCTTCGGGAGGACGGGTCTGATCACTCCGGGGGCCGAAGAGGTTATGGTGTAGTCTTGTGGAACTACCTAAAATCCTAGTGTAGTTGGATGCAAGGATCTTCAAGAGAGAGGAAGACATTCCGAGGATTGAAGAGGCAAAGGGTGGAAGCTTGTGGAGCTACTTGGAGTAGTTGGATGCAAGGAAAGCAGAGGAGAGAGCAGCATGATGGTTGATGGTTAAACTAGCATCATCACCAATTAGAAGTCAATGTGGAGAATGTTGAAAATTGGCTTCAAATTGTGAATGCAGAAAGCCTAGAAATCGTGACACGATTTGGGCATCGTGGCACGATTTGGCTTGGCAGTGAGCATGTTTCTGAGATGGAAAATCGTGACACGATTCAACAACTTCCTCAACAAGTTTGCCTGAAAGGGACTGATCACAACGGCTGGATAAGCAGAATCGTGACACGATTGGACCAAATCGTGACACGATTTTGGACGTTTGTGACTAGTATATAAGTGTTTTCTGCAGTTTTTGAAGGAGAGCTGAAACAAGAGGTCTAGGATTTACAAAAGGGGGGAACTTGAGGGTTGAGTACCTTTGTAAGGAAAGTCTCTTGGGTTGGGATAAACATTGTAATCACCTTGGGTGGGGAAAATCATATGAGGGTGTTTAGTCAAACAAAGGGTAGAGATTAAGAACAAAGTCTATTTTCTTGTAACCTTTTGTAACATCTTTCATAGTGGATTGGAGAGTTGCTCTCTCCCCCAGAGTAGGTCATATGGACTGAACTGGGTTACCATCTCTTGTGTGTTTGTTTATCTCTTTAAGCTTCCATATCTCTTTATGCTTTGTTAGTGATAGTGTGGTTACTCCTTTCTTTTGCTCCACACATCCTTGTTATTCATTGGTGTGAGGTTTGAGCCGGGATTCACAACAATCATTTGTGATGATCTTTATGTAATGCTTAACGTTATTGGAACAAGTGTTCGTCTACTACAGGACCTTGGAGTCCGAAACTTTCAAGCTATTGAGGAAAGAACTCTTCTCATCAGCAGAAAAGAGGCACGCTTTCTTAGCTTGTACATATCTTTGTTGTTGATTATTTTGATTAATTATTTTATATCTGATATTTGACTTGTTTAGGTACTTGATCTTCTCAAGTTGTCAATGCTCTCAAATACTCCTTTGGCTAATTTTTTATTTAGGAATAATAATCAATTCCTTCATAGTAACCTAAGACACCAATCTGAATTTGTGATTGGAGATGTATCACCCTATGAATTTATACAAATGTCTGTGAAAGTCTTGCTGAGAAGATCAACAAGAGAGGTTTTTTATGCTGAAGCTGAGGAAGATTTTGCGGACTTTCTTTTGAGTTTTCTCACTTTCCCTTTAGGAGGAGTGTTGGATATGCTTCAAGGATTTTCTTCTATAAGCTTCATTGATAATTTATACACCAGCATGACTACGTTGAGTTCAGATAGGTATTTGATGTCACAGGACCTGAAAAACAAATTGGTGAAGCCTCTGTGTGCCGCTCAATTTGAGCTCAGGAACCAGATATTACCAATATCTGCAGTTTCCTTACCTTTATATTGTTGTCATACTTGCCAATTGAAGCATGATTGTATCACTCAACAAAAAACACAATTGTCATTTGTTGATCCTATGTTTTTGTATGTCAAAATCATCAAATTCTGCAGAATATGCTAAAGGACCATCAATGTTCATGGTGACGGACGACTTGGTAGTGACTCCAATGTCTTCTGTAACTGCTCTTTCATGTCTAATTAGATCAAACGTCCCTCTATCTGACTTAGAGGAAATGGTCATCAGAATTGGTGTAAAGGAGGTAAGAAACATCCTAATAATTTGATCCTTGTCATTCATTGTTATATATTTTCGTTAGTTTATATTGCACTGATATTGATTTGTATGTTTATTTTTATGTTGTTGTAGGGTCTCAGCATACTAAAAGCTTCTTTGATCTCAACTTCTGCTTTAACAAATGGTCTCAGCCAGATTATAAGAACTAATCTTGGAGAATTGTAAAACATTTGAAATGCAGCTTTGTTGCTTGATAGTTGATGGACATGAGTTCATCAATATTTCGTCTTTTTATTATCCTTTTTGAATATGTCGTTTCATTTCTTATAAAAGTATTTAGTGCTCTTTTCTTAACCTATCAGATTAAATGAATTTTACATTGTGATTTTTCTTACATTATAAATAACTTTTTTAATGATCAAAAGGAACTAACCCCAAAATGTAAAAACACTCGAAACCTTGGAGTTTTTTAACCTTATCATACCGTAAAGCACAAACGAAACTCCCAACTTCATCCCACAAAACGCTAACACAAGCTATGAAGCCCCGATACTCTAAAAATGATGAAGAATCGTGGTCTATACGTATCCGATACTGATACGTCTCGATATGTCTTGATACATGTATCGAAGAAGTATCGGCCAATTAATATTTAAAATTATTTGTAGCTTTCACTGGTTTAGAGCAATGTTGATATTTTAGGGAGACTATTTCATCAAGTATTTGGTTATCTTTTGTGGAAAATATTTTGAATATGTAGAATATTATGATCTCTATTTTTTTTCCTTGATGTTTAATAACACTTCCATTCACCTTGGTGCCCCCTTTTGGAATTATTGATATAGTAGTGTACAATATTCTTTTGGTAGACAATAATCACTACCCATAAAGCACAAACACCCTCTAGGACTTGGTGTGTTGTGGCGTCGTCCGACACTCTTGTAACATCCGTACTACACATGTTGGACAACTCAAACAAGTTTTTTCTTTTAATATGATACTCTTTAAACTGGTGTCTACATCTATATAACACTCATACAAGCCGTATCAGACAATTCAAATAAATGTTTGAATCTTGTTTGTTTGCTTCCACATACCGTAGATTCAAGAATTAAAAATATGTTGAGAAATATTAATCAAATACATTGTATCCCAAATAAAGTTGATTCTCAATTTACATATTTTATACACATATATATATATATATAGGTATATCTGTGTGTGTAGGTTCTATATTTTTAACATTAGCGGTGTAGACATGTCTATGTCATGTCATTTTTATGTTTATGTGATATGATTATGTGAGTGTTGTCATTCTGGATTATTCATCCATCTTATAATTAGTGGAATTCAGATTAGTAGTAGTTTTTTACTTAATCTGGTACACCCACCAAAATTGTAGTTTTTGTTTTTGTTTTTTGGGTACAAAATGCATATGTTATTACGGTATAAGTTTAAATTATTAGACGTATACTTTGTTTCAAAACTTCCCCCTAATGAAGCATTTTCAAGCATCTAAAAAGAATAATACGTACTAATAAGTTCTTCAGTCTTCACAAAAACTAAATTATTTTAAATGCAAGGTTTGGATTCTAAGATTTGATATTTACATGTTACACAAACAAAGTAGACATCCAAACATATCACCTCAAATGTTATACATTTCAAATATTAAAAGTTGTCTTGGATGAAGTGGAAGCAATTCTTACCCACCAAATCTATATAGTAAAACCATGCTTGCCTCCAATAAGGATTGATGTACAAAACAGTTGCAATTACCAACAACACTGATGTGTATGCCACAACAAAGCTCACACGGAAAACATACATGTCCACCCTACTATCATCATCTCCATCCTTGTTTAAGCCATCTGGTAACGTAGCAGGTGCTTGTCCACCTGGATTGCAACTTTTTGGCAGTGGAGGCCCACAGAGAAATTGATTGCCCTCATAACTGCTATCATCAAATGTACTAAATTGTCCTTTCCATTCAGGTGTTGCACCAGATAAATTGTTGTGTGCCACGCTGAACACTTCAAGGGAGGTTAATCCAGTTAGCTGAGGAGGAATTTGGCCACTCAACATGTTGAAAGAAAGATCTAAACTCTCAACTTGTACCAAATTTGAGAATGTAGCTGGAATTTTTCCAGTGAAAAAATTGTTGGACAAGTTCAATGCTCGAATTCTTGTCAAGTTTCCAAGCTGAGATGGGATACTACCATTTAACTTATTATGAGATAAGTCAATTCCAGACATATAAACAAGGACATTTGTTGTGTAAGTTTCTGATCTTTCCTTTGAGGTGAAATTTGTTTTCTCTTTCCCAAACCGATTATTGTAAGCTCCATATCTATTACGAGTGATACCATTGAATTTATCCCTTGACGTATTTGGATCATTATTCTCAAAAGGCATTTTACCTAAGCAATTAGGAATATTTCCAACAAAATCATTATAAGAAAGGTCTAGTATATTTAGATCTACTAGTTGGCACAACTCCTTTGGAATAGTCTCTTTGAAGTGATTACCTTTCAGAAGGAGTATGTTCAATCTTGTATGGCCAAGGTCATGTATTAGATCATGAAATCCATTTATTATTTGATTGTTGCTAAGGTCTAGTGTCACTAAGGAAGTCTTTTCTCCAAACATGTTTTGGGACAAACAACTTAAATTGTTGTTGCTCAAATGGATAAATGTGGCAGAGGAGTTTACAAAAGAAGGAACACAACCTATCAAATTGTTTTGTGAAAGATCTAGATAAGTAAGACTTTCAAGTTCTACCAACTCTGATGGAATAGATCCTTCAAAATGATTATTTGACATTGAAAGCTCAATCAATCCTATACTATTTTTTACTTGGCTTGGAATTTTTCCAATGAAATTATTATTACTTATGTCTAAATGTTCTATCTTAGATGAGTTAAAGAAGTTAATAGGGATGTTACCAGAAAGGCTATTACCATCCAACAACAAGTACTCTAGAGGACTAAACATTGACAATATAGGAGGTACGGACCCATGAAGCTTATTGTTTGAAAATCTCAAAAATGTGAGTTGGCTCCCGTCTCCAGATATGTTATGTGGTATTTCTCCAGACAATTGATTATCTGACATATCCAATTCTTTTAAAGAGCTTAAGTGACTTAGGTCATAAGGAATTGAACCATGGATTGCATTTCTAGACATGTTTAGATGAATCAATTTAGGAAAAATTGAACTGATATTATTGCTCAACATTGGACCTGTTATTGTATTGTTGGACACATCAATTCTTACCATGTTGAGATTGGGACGAGAAGGAAGTTGGAAATCTCCGATAAAGGAACAATTCTGAAGATTAAGATCTTCCATTTTTGTATTGTTTTCTAAAAACCAATTTGGAAACTCTCCACCTAGTTTACAACCACTGAAATCCACAGTAGTCAAATTGTACTGGTAAAAAAGAAAGTTTGGAAGTGGAATGGAATTTGCCTCAGTTGTAGAAGACAATTGAAGCACTTGCAATTGAAATTTGGGAACCCATGTTTTCAAAGTTGAGTGCGAGTCAAGTATGACTTTATTTCCATTACCATAGATGAACTTAAGGTTTGAATGATTGGAAAATGGTGTGAATGAAATAGGGATTTGGAATTGGTTTCCTTCAAAATTAAGATATTCAAGTGAAGTAAAACTTGCAATGTTTGGATCAATATTACCAGTAAAGTGGTTATCATGAAGTGCTAAAGTCCGAAGTGATGTCATGTTGACAAAAGACGAGGGAAGATGCCCCACCAATTCATTTTCTGATAAATCTAACTCTTCCAACTTCTGAAGCTTAGACCAATCTGAAAAATGAAATGTCGACAAAAAAATCCACTTTAAATGGGGCATATTGAATTTCAACAAATCAAATAGAAAATTTAAAACTTTGGTTTATAGGTCAGGGCATACAGTAAAAATTGTTCAAATACTTGAATTGATAAAGAAAAACTACCTTCAATTGGAAGGGTACCGTTTATCCCGCATTGCATCACAGACAAAACTTTTAAAGAAGACAAGTCACCAATATTTTTGAAAAACTCATTTTCTATGTTAGAACTGGCGTCCAATTGCAAGTATTCCAAGTTACTTAAACCACGCAAACCTACACACAAAAAGAAACATGGATATATGGACAAAAAGGAAATGGAATAACCCAAAATATATTAAGGATTTAATTTGATGCACCATTAGTATTAATTTGATTTTTTTTTTGACAAATAGTATTAATTTGATTTGAAATGCATACAAAATTACATATTACAATACCGATATTTTTGCAGATGTTTTGGAACAAAAAAAATCCTATCTAATGGAGAAATTGTTGGAGAGGTAACAAAACCCTATACTCTTCATTACAAAACCAATAAGCCTGAAAAAAAAAAAAAAAAGATTATTTTGTGAACGAATTTTTGGGCCCCTCCTCCGTTTATTTTTAAGTGTCGTTTGACTATGATTTTATGTTTTTATTTATCGTTTGTTTTGTTGGTTTAAGGGTATATAATTTATGAATTATATAATTTCTCAATTACTTTTACTTACTCCTTTTCAATAAAACTAATTAATGCTATATATTTGAAAATTAAAGTTTGTTTTTGTTATTTTCAAATTTAAAATTTCTTAAAATAAAAATTAGTTACCTATAATAATGGTTCTATGAAGAGTTATGGTTTTATAAATAATACAAATAACATTATTAAAAAATTTAAGTGCAAAATAAAAGAAAATTATGATGGAAACAAATAAAATAAAAGACGATTTAAATCTTCAAAAAGAAGAAAGAGTGCAAGACTCATTGGAAGAGAGATAGAGTTTATGCAAAAAACTAAAAAAAAATTGTTGGAGAGGAAAAATAGCTCCCAAAATGTAAGTAAAAAGACAAATTTTTATCCTATTTAATCTTGTTCATTTAAAATACCATCTTTATCCAAATTCTTATATTTTAGTTTTCTTAACAAGTGTGATTATTTTTTTCTTACCATTTGGGACGTAGAAAGTACATTTCATTAATTTAAGTGTACTATTAAAAAATGAAAATTAAAAAGGAACATAATAAGCACTAAAGAAGCATCATAGTGATATTTAATTGGATGAATGTGTACACATAGTTTACACTAGTGCATAATAATTAATTATATAGTAGAGATTAACTTAGAGAGAATGAGAGCGAGTGACAGAGAGACTGAGAAACAAGGCCGACTGCAACACCATCGCATGCAGGCTTACCGGCGTTCCTTATCGCCGGATGAGAGGTCCAATTGGGGGGGGGGGGGGGGGGGGGAGGGGGCCAAGTAGGGTGCCACCAAAAGGGGAGGATGGAGATGATTAGCTTGATGTGAGCCATAGGAGGAGGAAAGAGCTGCGACAGGGTGATCGAGGTCAGAATTGGAAGCGACAGGACAAGCGGTTCAGAGATTGGGAGGAAGCTGGTCAGCGACAATCTAGATTTAGGGATTCACGAGATGGTTTATATGAAAGCGAAGTGGATTACTACCATGATAGGTTTGCTGATCGGTACATAAAGGAATCGAAGGAGGAACAATTTCGGCTTCAGGATAGGAGGCGCGATGGAGGTCACCGTCGTTGGGAAGAAGGATCTGTGTGGGGAAATAAGGTTGTGAATCGGCGGACTGATGGTGGGGGAAAGCCAGAGGCGCGTGCGGTGGTCACCACCAACAATGCTTCAGTGGTTGGCCCTCAATTTCGCCGGTTTATTACTTTATATTTTACTAATTTTCCACCGCAATTATCGAATTTTTATTTACGGAAAGGTTTTGAGGTTTGTGGTATATTGGAGGAGATGGTGAGTGTAATGTAAATAAGGAACACTATGGTTTTGTGCGTTTCTCTAATGTCCGTGATGTCTGTAAGTTATTGAAAGCGGTGAACTCTGTTTGTTTTGGTAATTTTCAAATTAAATCTAAAGTAGCGAGGTTTGATAAGGCATCATCGTTAAAGGTTAAGAAGGTGATAGAGAGAGAAGGCGGTAGCATTGACGTGAACAAGGGAGGTGTGAAAGATGGGGGCGGTGAGAAGCCTGTTGTTGGTGAGGGAGCTAAAAAAGCAAGATTGTGGGAAAGGTGAAGGGGGGCGCAGCAATTGTGAAGGATGTTAGTGTGAAACCGGCGATGGGTGTGCAAGTTGGGGATGTGACAGTGAGGCTGGATAAGGGGTTACGTAGAGGGAAGGATGGTGGTGGTGGGCTGAAAGTGTCTGGCATTGTTAACGGAGGCAATCTCAAAGCAGGGGGCAACCTTCAATCCAAAAATTGTTATGCAGTTATGGGTCCTGTGCGGAAGATCTTCAGTGGGCTCGCAATGGTGTTATGGTGTCTGTGATTAATGGTGAGTCTATACCAGTTGCGTGAAAGAGAAGTGTTGATGCAAGTGTTGAGGGTATTGATATAATTCCTTTGGGAGGTGACAGAGTATTTATTCGAACTTTATCTGAGGTTAATATTTCCACTTTACTCAATGAAGCTAAGGATTTTTTTGCTCATTTTTCACCAATATTGTGCGGTTGGATAAGAAAGTTGTGCCGTTTCAACGGGGTGCTTGGTTGAGGTTCTATGGCATTCCACTACATGCATGGAATGAGCGTTTCTTCAAACTTTGTATTCTTGAGTGCGGTAGGTTCCTACGTACGGATTCTTGTTCGGTGGAGAAAGAAAGATTTGACTATGCTCGGGTATTGATTTCTACTTCATCTCTTGAGGTTATTAATTGCTCTAAGTCGTTATTGATAGATGGAGAAATGGTGTCTGTGAAAATAGTAGAGGAGTGGGGATTTAATATTGGCGAAGATGTATGTCTGTATGAAGATGATGAGGTTTCTAATGATGAGCTGACAAACCTGGATGATGTCCGAATGAACCAAGAACTTGATGATAATGCAGACTTCTTGATTGAAAAAATTGTTCATGATTTGGTGGAGTCAGAGTGCCACAATAAAAATGTTGAAGCTAAAGTGGATAAATCTGAAACTGATGAGGTTGCGGGAACTCCAACAAAGCAAATGTCTTGTAGTTAGGTAGCATGTAGTACGACTGCAAAAGTTTTTCAACCGGTCAGTTCACCGCCGTTTGTGGATCAGCCATTGGGTTGCGCTTTGGGTAATAAGTTTATTGAGGAGCAGGACCTTAGTGCGGACCATGTATCTGTGTCTCCCAATGTTATGGGGTCCAGTTCTAATGGGAAGCAGCGTCGTTTGTGTGCGACATCTTGTCTTCCAAGGCCAGATCGTTCAGTGGTCTCCGGTCCTTGGAGCCTGGAATGGTTGAGTGATCAATATCACAGTGAAGCGGGGGTTGTATCTTCTTTAAGGAAAGTTGTTAAAAAGGTGTTGCAGCCTAAAGTGTGTCGTGTTATTGATGATCCGACTGTCCAAAAACGCAAGAAAGTGAATGGGTTACTGCATCATTATGTTCATAGCTTGAAAAAAAGTTGCTCATCTTCATAACAAAGATCGGGCATCGGTTATGCAAATACTTAAGAAAAATGTGCGTAAGTATCAAGGCTCAACCAAACTGAAAAAGGCGGTAAGAATGATTTCTAAGGACTTATCTCAAGAGATATCTATTTCTAGTTCGGTTAATAATGATTGGCAACATTGGGTGACTGTTCATGGGAGTGAGAAGGTGGTGAGGGAAGATGTTCGGAACATAGGTGACACAATTGGTGTGAAGCTGGGTGAGTGCAATAACATGTTTGGAGTGTTAACTAGGAAGGTGAAAGGGAAGAAGAAGGGGATGATAAATGGTGAGGGAAGATCAAGGGGTTTGGTTGAGGGTGGGGAGTAGTTGTTCAGGGCGGTGGTGGTGAGGGTGAGGGCATTGGTGATGAGGTTGTTATCTTGGAATGTAAGGGGGTTGGGTGGCCCTGAGAAAAGGAAGGAAGTGCGTACTTTGGTTAAGGAAAAGCGTCTGTTGATTATGTGTCTGCAGGAAACAAAGTTGCAAAATTGTGATGACAGGGTTTGTTCGTCGTTTTGGGATAGCCAACTAGTTGCTTTCTCTTTTCGCCCATCTTTAGGGGCATCAGGGGGTCCATTGACTGTTTGGGATACTTCGGAGGTGGAGGTTTGGTCTTCAGGTAGTTTTGATCACGTTCTGAGTATTCATGGCCGGCTAATTTTATCTAATTAGGAATTCCATTTGGTCAATGTGTATGCCCCTTGCGACGGTAGCGCTCATCAGACTCTTTGGGATGCTTTATCTGTTCAGTTACAGTTGTTGAGAGGGAAGAAGGTTTGCATTTGTGGTGACTTTAATGCCATGTGGTGTAGGGAAGAAAGGAGGTCGGTGACAGACTATGGTGGTGGGGTGGATTGCGCGCCTTTTAATTTATTCATTGAGGAAAATCTTTTGCTTGATTTACCTTTGTGTGGCCGTAAATTCACTTGGTTTAAAGGGGATGGTAGGTCGATGAGTCGTCTTGATCGGTTTTTGATTTCTGAAGAATGGGGTTTGCTTTGGCCTAATTGTATTCAGGTTGCTCAATTGAGAGGTTTGTCTGATCATTGCCCGTTGATTTTATCTGTTGATGGGAAAATTGGGGTCCTAGGCCTTCTTGATTCTTGAAATGTTGGTCTGACACACCGGGTTACAATCAATTTGTGTCCGATAAGTGGAAATCGTTGCAGGTGGATGGATGGGGTGGCTATGTGTTAAAAGAAAAATTCAAGTTAATCAAAATGGCATTGAAGGAATGGCCTGCTTCTTATTCTAGAAATTTATCAGCGACAATTGCTACTTTGAAAGATTGGGTGGACGCTTTGGATGGTAAAGGGGAAGTGGAGGAATTAACTAAGGAAGAATGTGTTGAGTTACATGGTGTTTATGAGAATATTCATTCCCTATCAAGGTTAAATACAAGTATTTGTTGGCAGCAATCGAGGAACCAGTGGCTCCGTGAAGGGGACGCGAATTTAAAAAAATTTCATTCAGCTATGTCATCTCGTCGTCGACATAATGCCATTTGTTATGTTATGGTTGACGACATGTTGATTGAGGGAGTGGAGTCTGTTAGGAACACTATTTTCACCCATTTTGCTCATCACTTCAGGTCGCAAAATGTGGTGCGGCCTTCTGTGTCTAACCTTAAGTTCCGTACACTGTCTTTGTCTGAGGGTGGGGGCTTAATCAAACCGTTTTATATGGATGAAGTTAAAGCGGCTGTGTGGGACTGTGATAGTTTTAAAAGTTTGGGTCCAGATGGGGTATAAAGGAGTTCTGGATTTTGCTGAAAGATGATATTATGAGGTTTGTTTCTGAGTTTCACTGTAATGGGAAATTGGCCAAAGGTATTAACTCTACTTTCATTGTTCTTATTCCGAAAGTGGATAAAATAATAGCAAAATTGTTAGCCAACAGATTAAGGGTGGTTCTTGGCAGTGTCATCTCCGAGACCCAGTCTGCCTTTGTTAAGAATCAACAAATCCTTGATGGTATTCTGATAACTAATGAAGTGGTTGATGAAGCTAGTAAATTAAAAACGGAGCTCATGTTGTTTAAAGTAGACTTTGAAAAGGCGTACGACTAAGTTGATTGGGGATACCTGGATTCGGTTATGGAACGCATGTCTTTTCCTGTCTTGTGGAGGAAGTGGATTAGAGAATGTGTATGCATTGCCTACAACTTCTGTTTTTGTCAACAGTAGCCCTATGGAGGAATTTCCGCTTCAAAGGGGTCTTCGTCAGGGGGATCCATTATCCCTTTTTTTTGTTTCTCGTGGCAGCTAAGGGCCTTCACACTTTGATGAAAGCAATGGTTGAAAATCAATTGTTCACGGGGTATTCGATTGGGTCAGCCAATCCGGTGGTTGTTTCTCACCTCCAATTTGCAGATGATACTATGTTGTTAGGTAACAAAAGTCAGGCTAATGTTCGTGCACTTCGGGCGACTCTTGTCATTTTTGAGTCGTTGTCAAGATTGAAGGTGAATTTTAATAAAAGCTTGCTGGTGGGAATTAATATTTCTGATTCGTGGTTGGCTGAGGCAACCTCAGTGTTGAGTTGTAAAGTGGGTAAGGTTCCTTTCATGTATCTCGATTTACCTATTGAGGGTAATCCACGAAAACTTTCGTTTTGGGACTCTGTTGTGAATCGAATTAAATCTAGATTGTCGGGTTGGAATATCCGGTCTCTCTCGTTTGGCGGTCGCTTGATCCTCCTCAAATCAGTTCTGACTTCTCTTCCTGTCTATGCACTTTCCTTCTTTAAAGCTTCATCAGGTATAATCTCTTCCATTGAATCTTTGTTGAATAATTTTTTTGGGGGGGGAGTGAGGACCGTAGAAAAATTACTTTGATAGGTTGGAATACTTTGTGCACCTCAAATGAGTCTGGAGGATTGGGGGTAAGGAAGTTGAAGGAGTTTAATGTTTCTTCGTTAGGTAAATGGTGTTGGAGGATGTTAGTGGATAAAGAAGGTTTGTGGTATCATGTTTTAGTCGCCCGTTATGGCGAAGTAGGTGGACAGTTGAAGGTTGGGGGCCGGAGTTGTTCTTCTTGGTGGAGGGAGGTAGGGAGGATTCGTGATGGCGTTAAAGGTGTAGGTGGTGGTTGGTTCGGTGTTAGTGTGTTGAGAAAGGTGGGTGACGGGACCGATACCCTGTTTGGGTCCCATAAATGGTGTTGTGGGGCGCCCCTTTGTGAGTGTTTTCCGAGGTTATTCGACTTGGCGGAGAACAAAAGAGTTACATTAGCTGATATGTTCTCCATTGATATGGTGCAGGGTGGGGAGGGTTGGAGTTGGCGTCGTAGGTTATGGGTGTGGGAAGAGGAGGTCTTAGAGGAGTGTAGGCCTTTACTGCTTGATGTTTCCCTGTTTCATAATGTTTCAGATACTTGAGTGTGGCTTCCTGACCCTATAGGAGGTTATTCAGCTCAAGGTGCTTATGATTTATTAACAGCTACTGTCAATCCATATATGGATAACACTTTGGACTTAGTTTGACATTGACAGGTTCCTTTGAAGGTCTCGATCTTTGCATGGCGGCTTATTCGGGACCGTTTACCTACTAAAGCAAATTTGACAGCTCATGGTATAATTCAGACAGAAGCAACTCTTTGTGTCTCAGGATGCGGTCATGATGAAACGACCGACCATTTGTTTTTATCTTGCACTTCATTTGCACTGTTATGGGAGCAGGTGCGCCGGTGGAATGGGTTTGTGGGGGCGGACTCCAACAACATTTCAGATCACTTGTTGCAGTTTACTTTTATGACAGGTGTTGGCAAAGCTAAGAGTTCGTTTCTACAGTTAATCTGGCTACTTTGTACTTGGGTGTTGTGGAACGAACGAAACAATCGACTGTTTAATAATGTTGTAACTGATGTTCCTAGGTTACTTGATAAGATCAAATTGTTATCGTTAGCGTGGCTGAAAGCTAAAAAAAGCCATATTTGTTTTTTGTACTCATAGGTGGTGGTTAAGTCCTTTGGCTTTTCTGGGCATTGACTAACCATCGTTGGTTTTTTTTTCTCTCATTTTGACACTGATCCCTTTTGTATATTTGTAGTGGTCTCCTAGGCACACTTTGTGCTTGGGTACTGCTATTGGTGTGGTAATATAATTCCATTTTGGCTTGTTCAAAAAAAAAACTAATTATATAAATTAAATAAGTGTCATGCCAACGTGTGTTTTCAGGGCACATGTTAAGCAACCTAAAATTTGAAATATTCTCTTAATACTTGTGCATTCAATTAATTAAAAGTTAACAAATTAAATTCAATGTACGAATTCCAACAAAAAATTTCTACATTTGACTCATTAACTTGTGTCCTTAGGGCACAAGTTAACATTTCCTTTTAAATAAAAGAAGATACAATTAATTTGGGTTGGTCTCGTGGTGTTGGTTTTAGATAATATTTTCCTAATGTCAATTCTGGTGGGATAATTTATATAAAACATTGTTGTGACTTTAAATAGGGCTCCCTAGCTCTGTTTAGTAAGGTTAAAATGTTAGCTTATAGCGGATAACTTATAAGTTTGTTTGACCAAAAAAATTCAGTTTGGTAATTATTTTTCACCACGAGTTTTTAGCTTATTTCACAAGCTTATAAGCTATTTTTCAAACGCTATTCCAATTAGTGTTTGAGCTTATAGCTTATAGCTTCTCATTTTTCATCCATTTTGACCCTTATTTTTTTTTTTTAATGTAAAATCCATTTTTACCCATTATAATATCCAATAATATTCAATAAAAATATTATTTAATATTTTTACTGAAGAAGATATTATTCAATGTAACGTACATTATTTTTAATAACATATAATAATAATAATAATAATAATAATAAATTTCGGTAATTGTCATTTCTTATGTTTATTTGTTTTTATAAAGTATAAACACTTAAATCAAAATAAATATAAAATAAAATTTTGGTGAGTAAAATTTAATTTATAATATAATTAATAAACTTAATTTTTTTTAAAAACATAATTTTATAAAAAACTAAATACTTAAATATCAATTGATATAAATTTTATTTGAATAAAGAATACCCATTTTTTTTTGTGGTGGCCGGGGTTTAAACCCCAGACTTTGCATATATTATGTATTTGTCTTTATCAACTGTGCTAAGATTGAACAACTAAATTTAGTCGAACCTTGCCGAGTTATTAAAAGAATAAAAAAGAAATTAGATGCACATCCTTAAAGAAGAAAAAAAGAAAAAGATGTATTATTACCGCTGGCAAGCATTGTTCCTTGAAATTCATTTTGTACCAAAGTAAGTGTTCTTATAGATGGGAAAACCCGCAATGACTCTGGCAAACTGCTTCCATTCATTGTATTTTGATTTAAATTAAGGGTAACCAATCTGCTTAGATTTTTTGACCCTGAAAATGTAAGATTGTTTAACAGAGCTCAGAATATGTTATGATCAAGCTAAATATGTAACACAGGTTAAATTACCAAAGAAAATAAATATATACACCGTAAGAAATGAGAAATGGGTTTTGTTTAAGGGTTTGTTAAGGAATTCGGTGAATTTTTTCATCCTTTGTATGCAAGGTGTATCAAATAATTGGTAGAAGAATACCTGTTTCATAAGAATCATCCTAAAAAATCTCCTTATATTTCTTCTCCAATGTTTCCAAGTAATAATAGTATAATTGGAGCTTATTTCCAGCGAAATAAGGTTACAACCGAGGCAAGTTAATTTAGGTTTAATTTATTTGTGTTTCTTTTCTGTTAAAAATTTGAAATCTAGTAATGGATTTTAGGTTTGAATGTTTTTTTGTTTTGTTTTTGCATTCAGAGTATCTTCCGTACGTACAACTGTAGCCCAACAGTTTTAACGCTGTTAACACCTGAAAGACTAGTAGAAAAGTGCTTCAGCAACAAACTCTCATCTTGAGCAGCTGGCAATTTCTAAATTACTAATATGCTGCTGATCTCCACTTCCATCATACAACCCTAAGGAAGGAGCTAGGGTACCCCGGCTTCACGAGACCATTTCGATCTGCTCTAGACTAGCCGCGGAGCTAGGATAAGGTTCCTGGCACTTCGTGGGACGGGCGTTCGCAGTCCCCTGTATGCCTAAGACTGAATTTGAATGTGAATGCAGGACTTTAATTAAGTTAGAAGAGACAAGTGTCTTCTAATCTAAGTGCTTTTAGGTAAAAATATTTTTTTTGGGTTTCATCTAGGAATAAAGAAGGAAAAGAAACAATAATGCACTGTTAGATCTAATATACATACAAAGATCCAATGATTTCTATTTGAATAAAAAAAGTAAAAAAAATAAAATAATATTGAGGTGTTTGCTGGCTTACCTACAAATCAATCGGAGAAAACAATATTAAATTCTCACAATGTACTCCAATTATTTAACGACAGTGCCTACTTGCATTTTTGTTATTCTTCATTTTTGTTACTCTTTATTATACACCACAAACATATTTCTATAGGAGGTCTTTCCATTACAACACAAAGCATGTCTTTCCATTCCTACTAACATGTAAACGATTAACACTATAACAGATCTGTGGGTCAAGATATTAGTTTACATAAATTTTCAAGAATCGTTTTAATAGAGGTTAATGGAAATTACACATAAGTTTATTTTTATCTTCATGACCACTTATATTCTCACCCTTTTCTATAGGAAGTTTGAGTCCGTTTGTTATAATTTTTTTAAGAAAAAAATCATTTTTTTAAGAAAATAATCACTTTTAAGAGTTCTGCATCCGTTTATTACAATTTTTTTATAAAAAATAAGAATATAAAAAAAAATCTAAAAACGCTTCATCAGCTGAGAAGTGTTAAGAGCAGCTTCTCAAAAAAAAAAAAAAAATCCATTTTGTATAGTTGTATTGAAACAAACTAGATTATTTGTTTTAAAAAGTGATTTTTATCACGGTAAACAAACGCAAAATAGATTCTGATTTTTCACAAAATCTCTAAAATATAATCTCTAAATTATTTTATGTCAAAATCACTTTTATTTTAATCCGTAACAAACGAGTCCTAAATTGTAACAAACATTAAAATGTATATATATTTCTACCATTTTATTCCGGGAATTTATAACAGAAGGGACTTGCAAAAGTAGAATTTAGGGAACTTATCCATAATTAATTATAGAATCAAAATGAAACCAATAAGCTAAGATATATATATATATGTAATTTAGCTTGTATTTAAAGATGATTTGTCACGTTATAATGTAAAAAAAGTAAAAAAATCAAATGCATAAATAAATACCTGAATCAAAAACAAAATCCACGATTTGATTTCCACTAAAATCGAGAGACTCCAAGTTTGTTAAAGTCAACAATCCTGCAACAGATAAATAGGTGACTTGTTAACAATAAGTTAAGCATGTAATTGTTGAAATCTTAATTTATAATAGTAGTAGTTAACTACAAACATATAATTAGTTAGTTACTTGACTAGCAAGTAACCACTATAAAACACACTATTCATCCAACAATGAAAATCAGTTACAACATATTACTCTCTTCTCTAACTCTCGTAATTGTATTCTCAATTATTCGTCATCTTTCAAAGATTACTGAGATTACATGAAATTTAAAAGTTGCACTAACAATTGGTTCGAGAGCCTTGGGTTGAGATTTATGGGGAAAACGAGAGATTTGTAAGGGGAACAAGAGTGAATTGTGAGTGATTTCAGAATAATTTTTGCGTAGTCATCATGAGTGGGAATGATGGAGTGTTTTGATGAAGTGGTTGTTTGGTGCTCACGATGTTCTTGAATTTATCCAAAATGGTACGAAGATTTGGGAGTTATTTCCGTCATGCAAAATCTGGTGCTCAACTAAGGTCATGACAATGTGGTTTACTTTTGGATTCCATGGCTGATAAGATGATATGTAGATTGATTTTGAATTTGAGACAATGATCCCATTGTAAGATCAAGCGATTATGCCGCGAAAGAGACTATGTTTCGTCAGTTGCAGGTTCCGAAACAATTCCAAAGAGTTTTTAGAGTTGAAGGGTGAAATACTATTGAAGAAAACATAAAAATAAGGTAAGGGAAAAGGATAAAGGAAAGATAAAAAGATATTTAACCATATGTTTGATTTGATGTGTGCAATTTGAATAATACTAGAGAGGAAGAGGTATTGAGATAGGGGTAAAAGAGTAGTATTTTTTTTTTTATCGAGTAGTAATTTTAATTATTAAGTTTTATTCCATTGGATGCGCCTTAAATTGGGGGGAAAAGAATACTGAAGGATTTGTTAGAATGAGTGGAATTAGGAATGACAAAATGGGTTTGGCCAGTCAGATACTCAGATCGGCCCATTTAGCCCGCCTATTTTGACGGGGTGAGTTGAGATTTTGAATCCACCATTAGTAGGGTGTCCGTCCCGAATAACCCGCTAAAAAACAGGACAGTGACAGGACGGGTTGACCCATCAGGCTTAAGCAAAACAAAAAATTTTAAAAAATTCTAAGCCCGCTGTAAATTGCTCTTCTACTTTCGGCCCATATTAGAAACTTCATTAACATAATCTGTCGTTAGGGTTTGTATTATGTACTAAACTTTCTAGGGACAAGACAATCTTTTGAAAAAGCTTAGATTTAATAGTATTATTATTTGAATGATTAAATTATTGTTAAGAACATTTTATTTGTATATTCATTTTTTATTTTCTCTTTATAGATCGTTTGATTCATTTGTTCCTTCCACACTCATTTCATTCATTTGTTCAAATGAACCCCCTTCATCCATAAAATACTGTAGCATATGTAAACTATGTTACAGAGGAGTTGAGTATTTCCATATGGTTACCATATGGTTTTCTTGTTGGTTTAATTTTTGTTGGTGAAAGTTTAAATATAGAATCCAAGTTTTGTTGGAGCTATTGGATTTGAGATTATTTCATTAAGGTTATATGGTTTCCTTTTTACTTTAATGGATCATAGATGTTTGAAGTTTAGTTTTATATTTTGATTTCTTTGAATGGTCTTTAATTTTATGTTATTTTTACACATTTTTGCGAATTTATCAATTATTAAAAAAAAAAGTTGACGGGGCACCCCGCCATTAAATGAGGCGGGGTGAGATTTTCAATCCGCTATCACTAATTAGCCCGCTCCGCCTTTTTTTTGTGGGTTAATGACGGGCCGGGCGGGTTGGACCTCTTTGTCATCCCTAACTAATTTATGAGCAAGAGTACTTCGTTGGACTGCCTCTTTACTCATTCATTATTATTGCTGCAGAGATGTACCGAGGAAGATGATCCTTGTTCGAACTTCGAACAAAACATCTTAAAGCTCATAAAATTTGCATTTGGTGAGAACCAAACAATTTAATTTACTTACACTTACAAAATAAATCACAACTTAAATTAGTTCGAAAGACATTGCCATGAGGATCACGGGCAAGAACAAAGTATATAAAACAAAAGATGCATTTGAAATGTAATTGAAACAGCAATACTTACCAGTGATATCTACCGATCCTTTCAAATTGTTGTCACTCAAGTCAAGAGATTTGAGATGTCGAAGACCACTTAGGGATGCAAGAATACTGTTACTTAGTTTGTTTGAACTCAACACAAGAGCTTCTAAACTGGACGGCCATGCAAATTTGTGGTTCTCTAAAAATTGAGAAACGTGTCAATATTGTACTCACAACAGATAATCTAAAATAAAAAATAAAAAGCTAAATTATATTTTTTTCGAACGAAACCTCTCAAATATGATAAAAATGATGTTTAATATCAGGAATAAGTTTAATTAGTTGCATAATTTTAGTTTGACTGACTTATTACCGAAGTAAGCTAGTACTGTTAGCAACTAACTAGTATTTGGCTATATATGCTTTGTATTTATGCTATTGATCAAAGATAAACATTTTTACCTTGCAATTGGTATCAGGAGCCCGCATAGGGTACTTTGAGTTTAGAAAAAACTCAATATTAAAAAGACAGTTTCTATTAGTGGGAAATTCGGTTACAAATAGTTAGTTCTGTGACAATTCATCAGGAGATTTATCAAGATCCATCTTCATTCTATCTTATTGTTTCAATTCAATACTTGAAAGCTTTGACTATGGATCCTACTCTTTTGATTCCACCTGCAATCCCTAAGTTTGATAGATTTTATGATCACCGGGTAAAGTTGATGGAGAATCTGCTACAATCGTATGAGCATTGAGGATTGATTAAGAATGGTGTCACTGTGGCAACCTTCAAATGCAACTCTTGAACAAGTTAAGGTTGCAGCTGATAGAGAGATCAAAGATCAGGTAAAGAATTGCCTCTTCAAATCTATTGATAGATCAATTTTGGAAAGAAATATCAAGGTTCGACAAAAGTTAAGTGCGCTCAATTACAAGTTCTTTCTAGATACTTTAAAGATCTTGTTATGAAAGGTGGATATGTAAATGCTTACTTTGCATGAACTATTGTGATCGCTAGATGACTACTCATGGGCAAAAATATGGATGATATATTGATTGGTGAAAAAAGTTGAGATAAAATACAAAGCGCCTTGAAGATGAGAATATAAACATCTTCTTGTAAGTCTACATGGAGGAAAGCATTATTAACATCAAGCTGATGCAAATGCTCAGTTATGTATGGAGGACAATGCAATGACAAGCCTGACAGATGTAAGCTTAGCCACTGGAGAATAAGTGTCAAAATAGTCAAGGCCTTCAATTTGATTGTAACCTTTGCCTACCAATCTTGATTTGTATCTTTCAATTGAGCCATCATCATTGTGTTTGATCTTGTAAATCCATCTACAACCTATAGGCTTGATATTAGGTGGTAAATCTACAAGTTTCCAAGTACCATTCTTCTCAAGAGCATGTAGTTCAACTTGCGTCGCTTGTTTCCATCAATCATGCTTGCTTGCCTCAACATAAGATTTAGGCTCAGTATGAGTGTGAAGAGACATAACAAAAGAAGAATGATTGTCAAATAAGCTATTATGAAAAATATAATGATATATAGGATATGTAGATGCATGGATATTATTGTATATATAATCTTGTAAGTAAGAGGGAGTGGTGATATGTTTGTTAGAATGTCTAGGAACAATAGGTGAAGGTGGAGGAGAGTTTTAGTCTTAACTGGTGGAGACATGTAAAATATCATCATTAATTCGTGGATATCAGTGGTAGTAGGTGAAGGTATATTAGTATTTGATGGAATAAGATTAGTGTTAGAAATTGATTGAGAAAAAAAAAATATTCCCAATCATGAGGTGTGGATGAGGAATTATGATGATAAGGAAGAAATTTTTCATGAAAAGTAACATGTTTGGAGACAAAAATTTCTCTAGAATGCAAATCATAAAGAGTAAAACCTTTATATCCCGACTTATATCCCAAGAAAAGAGATTTTCTAGCTCTAGGTTGCAACTTAGTTATGTGTGACTGAAGAGTGAAGGCATAACACAAACAACCAAAATCCTTAAACAAATTGATGTCAGGTAATTTGTGATGCATAACAAAATATGGTGACTGATGTTTGAGTAAAGGTGTAGGGACATGGTTGATAAGAAACACAACATGAAGAATGGAATAGGACCAGAAAGAAGAGGGGTTGGACTGAAAAAGTAAGGCTCTTCCTACGTTAAGGATATGTTAATGTTTCCTGTCTACCCTTCCATTTTTTTGTGGGGTTTCTACACAAGATTTTTATTGAAGAATGCCATGAGAAGCATAGAAGTCAAAAAGCATGAATTCAGGACCATTATATGTTCTAATGTATTTGGGAGTGGTATGAAAATGGGTCTGAATCATTTTGATAAAGTTTTTAACGTGTGTAAAGGCTTCAACTTTAGTTTTAAGTAAGATAACCCAAAGGAACTGCTATGGTCATCTAAAATGGTGAGAAAATATTTGTGGCCATGGACAGAAGCATAGAAATGGGACCCCATATGTCTAAATGAATGAGTTCAAAATTAGGAGAAGCATGTGAAGAACTAGAATTAAAGGATAACTGCTTATGCTTGGCAAAGTGACATAAGCCACAAACTGCTTTATTATCAGTGGTAATAGTTGGATACAAAAGAGACATTTTGTATAGTCTTTGATGAGACAAATGTCCAAGTCTAAAGTGCCATAAGGAAGTAGAAGGAATAACATTGCCAGATTTATCTGAATGAGGTATTTGTAAATATATGAAGATGGAATGTATTTGTATTAGCCATCCACTTGCTTAGTCAAACTTATCATCTTCAAAGACAATTTGTCCTGTATGAGACATTGATCAAGGGAAAATTGTAAAGAACATGATAATGACTGACACAGTTTGGTGACTGAAATGAGATTAAGAGTAAAGACATGTGAATAAAGAACATGATTAAGGTAAAATTGTGGAGTAAATGAAACGGTAACAACATAATGCACAAGAATGGAATTACCATTAGGTAAGGAAACATGAACAAGTTAATTCTATAGAATGAACTAAAACATGAAAGGTTGCAACAGATATGCTCATTAGCTCGTGCGTCAATGGGCCAATAAGCAGATTTTTGTTGTAAGAAAAAGGAAGGTAAAGAGAAAGTTATACTTGCAGAAGAAGGTTCAGTAGCTGAGATGCTGGTGGAAATCATGAGAGTAGCAGCAATGTGATTTGAAGTAGCTTGGTATGAAGGTGGTGCTGGAGCAACCAAGTTTGCTTGTTTCAACAACGATACAAGTTGAGCTAATTGATCTTGAGAGGAACCGGTATTGGAGCCTGTAGAAGTACCTAAGCCATGAGAGGATGAAGTACTAGTATCAAAATCCTCTTGAGAAGCAGCATTAGCACAAGGTTGGACTTTATTGATGTTAGGATACCCATGCTTCTGATAACAAAAATCCACAGTGTGGTTTGTACGGTTGCAGAAGGTGTAAAACGTAGTAGTTTTGTGCTAAAAAGAACCTTTGCCATGACTTTGAGGTCTTCTAGTGTCAGAAGCATTGATTTGGATAGAAGTATCATCAGAAATACTTAAAGGAGTGAGAGAATAATTATTACTTTCTTCTTGAATGACAAGAGAATAAACCTTGTTCAATGAAGGAAGAGGATCAAGAAGTAAAACTTGAGGTTTGACAACTGAAAACTGATCATTTAAACCTGTAAGAAACTCCATGATCTGATCTTCATTTCTATGAGTTTTAGCAACCATTAAAGCTTCACAAAAACAAGTATGGATACAAACACAACTAGGGATGAGTTCGTGTGAAGATAATTCTTCCTAAAGTGCCTTCATTTCGGTGAAATAGTTCATGACAGATTTAGTACCATGCTTTAGATTATTGATGGAGGAATGTAGGTTAGCAATACATATACGATCAACCTTGGAAAATCTTTCCTGAAGATCTTGCCAAACTTCAATAACAGTGTCACATAACACTATAGTTTGAGCAGTTGAACCAAATGATTGCACCGTTCCCAAGCTGCGCGATTCAGATCCTCAGAATCAGGATTTGGGATAGAACCATTGATGAACCTTAATATGTTCTTCATCCCCAATGCGCGTTGAAAAGTTTGATTCCAAGTAATGTAATTCGAACCATTGAGTTTGGGAGTAGTGGAGAGAGAATTAGGACCTTCACTTGGATGTACGAAGTAAACAGATTCGGTATCAAGAGAATGAGGATTACGTTGAGCCTTGAAAACAGAGAAAAATTGCAGAAATGCAAGGTTGAAGAATCTGAAAGAAAGAAGCACAAAATTCACACCAATGTGAAGTGAAAAACATAGAGATGGAGAATTTGAGAATAAAAAACGAGGAACAAGAAGATTAGGTAGAAAATGCAAGAATAAGAACGACTGAAAAGAAATTCAACCGAAAAAAAGAAAAAAAAAAGAGAAATCAACAAGAAGCAAGAATCAAGGTGTAGAATCAACAATCAAACACCAAGAATCATGCAGGAAGAACAGTCAATGAAGATGATCGAAAGAGAAATGCACAACGGAGAAAACAGATAGAAACCGTTATGGATCGAAACAACTTTTCCCACGTGGGAGAAGGCGCTTGATACCATATTAGGAAACAAAGGAAAAAGATGAAAAGCGAATTCTCATTGATTGAACAATCATTACAATAGGTATATATACATGAGTGGTAGTGTAAGGTAAACTATCATGTATATAATTGCCTAAGGCTTATTACTTGTGATACAAGGAAAGAGGTTAATTATCTAATATCATCTATATTATATTCATTATGCAATATTTATAAGTATAGAGCAATATTGGATGCTAAAGGCTACTCTCAGCATCATGTAATTGATTATAATGAAGTATTTGCTCCCGTTTCTAGTTAGGATGCCTTTATCAATATTAGCTAGCAAGAATTGGAATGTATATCAAATTGACGTGAAGACTTATTTTCTTCATGGTGAGTTAATTGAATATGTGTATTTGGATCAACCTCCTGGTCATCAAAATGAATAGAAAAGTAAAGTGTACAAGCTTAAAAAGGTATTGTATGGGCTCAAGCAAGCTCCAAGAGCTTGGTACACCATGATTAATTCTTATTTTTGTCAGGAAAAGTTTAATAAATGTCCTTACAAGCATACATTGTATAAGAAACAAGAAAATGGAATCAAAATTATGATCGTCAGCTTATATGTGGATGATTGTATCAAAAAGGAAATGACGAGGTAATGTTTGAGACATTTATCAGTTCAATATGTAAAGCAAGTTTGCAATAACTGATTTAGGAAAGACAAGGTACTTCCTTGGAGTGGAAGTCAAGCATCTTGATAATGGAACAATTCAATTTTAGCATAATATCGGTGTAAGAAGATTGGCGTTTATCAATCAATAAAATTATTTTTGGAAGACATTGCATTCCGTGCTGATCACAGACAAGAACAGAGTATATAAAACAAAAGATTAGTTTGAAATGTAATCGAAATAGCAATACTTACCAGTGATATCGACCGATCCTTTCAAGTTGTTGTCAGTCAAGTCAAGAGATTTGAGATGTGGATGACCACTTAGGGATGAAAGAATATTGTCATTTAAACTGTTTCCCGTCAAAACAAGAACTTCTAAACTGGACGGCCATTCAAATCCATGATTCTCTGATAAATAAAATTAAGAATGTTTAATTATATGTGCTCATTAAGAATCAGGAACTTAGATTTTATAAAATTATCAAATGATGACAACAAACCTAAAGGCCATAAGTTAAAATTGTTGACAGACAAGTCAAGGATCTCCAAAGATCGAAATTTTGATATATCTAGCAATATATAAACATACATGATTAGAGATCCATATGTTTTTTAAAAACAATAACGAAAAAAAGATCAATAATTAATATACAAAGAAAATACATACTATGAATTGATCTCATAGTAAGTTCATTCCATGCTAAATTCAAACTCTTGAGGGAAGAAAAGCCACTAAGAGCAGATGCAATGTCAACGTCTTTGAAGTTGTTGTTGGCGATGTCAAGGATCTCAAGATTCTTCAATGTTGCGCATAATCCTACGAGTTAAATTAATATAGTTTTTTACTGCACCGGTTAGCTATTTATCTTAATAAAATGGAAAGTGTTAATCAGTGTACCTTGTATATGAAGATCTGAGTCCAATCCAATCCAATTCAAATGGAGTTCCTTCAAAGATGTGAATCCCCTTAGTAAAGGAAGGATTTCATTACTCAAATTGTTGTAACCTATGTCAAGCACCTCCAGATGCAGCAACTTTGATGGAATTGTCTCCAGAACTGTCTGAAAAACTATGGTACAGTTCAAAACATGTATTAGTGTGATAGTAAAAATTATTGATTTCCTTCAATTATTTCTTTTCTTAAAAGAAAACTATTGTTATCCTCACTGTGGAATGAAGTGTTGTCGAACACGCTCGTGAACAAGGATAGAGACTTGATAGAAGAAAGTCCATCCAAACAAGACAGAACGCTGCTGATAGCATTATTCAATTTAAGAACTTCAAGATTTTTCAACCCTGCATGATAATAATAAATGAACATTATGTCAAAATATAGTAATTTTGATTCAGTAATGGATATTTGAGCATCTGACAGGTCCAGATTCTTCAAATCTTTGAAGGTGAGAAAATCAGTGTAGTTGAGCTTCCAAGGTCCATAGACAGATTCAGGTTTTAGCTTGGTGACTCTTCTAGTGGTGATGTTGCATTCAACTCCTTCCCATTCACAGCAATCAGTGTTATTGTTGGCTAACCAAGACATAGTATTTCCCAAATGGGAATTCAAAGCAATAAGTGCTTCTCTCTCTTGTTTCCAACACCCTTCACAATACATTACTTCAAGTGTAAAAAAGAAAAGTAACAAAAACACACACATTAAGCTCTTCATTTTCTTTTCACGTTTGTAATCATGGCATTCGCCTTTGAAATAAGTATGTGAAGTTTATTAATTTCTTTGTAAAATTAAGTTAACAATAATAATAATAAATTTGAGAAAAGATAGCTCAACTACTCGCGGAGGGACCATGGGGGACAGGGGTGGCCGTGGTCCCCCCCAATTTTTCTAAATGTTTTTTTTTTACTACTATTATTCTATTATTTTATACTGCTATTTACACATTATCATGAATATAGTCGCATATTATTAACATTTATGTCATTTTGTATGTTGGGTCTTTGTCTTTTATGTTAAAAAAATATTTTCCACTTTAAAAAAAAGCCCATTATACAAGCTTATTTGCTAAATTATACTATCTTTTAAGACTTGATCTCCACAATGTTTAAAATCTGGCTCCGTCACTCCGTATTGAATATTTTTATCAATCTATAAAGCCAAATTACACATATTCTCTTTTTCACACAGCCAGTCAACTTGGTTGTTTCTCTTCAATAAGCTTACGAGAAGTTCAAGTGGATTTTTTGTATTCAACTACTCACCGTGTTGAATATTCTTATCCGTTGTGTCTCGTTTTCACATGTTGTGTATATCTGTATACAAACACCTTTGAAATTTCCTACATTCCAAAATATATGATATTGTTGACCCCTGCACACATACTAATGTATTTCTTTAGTTCTTTTTTAAGTGTAGTAGATTTAACGTGTCTATTTAATAGTGGTTTTGGTATTTTTTTTCTCAAATACTCTTATCTTTTTCAATAAAATTAATTAAAACTAAAGTTTGTTTTTCTAAAATAAAGTTTGTTATTTTAAATGATACTTTCTCCCTTCCTTTTTAAGTGTTGTTTTAAAATATTAACACTAAAATAGCAAAGTGTATTTTTGCACTTTTTTATCTATTATACCCTCATTTTAATCCATCAATATATTTTTATTTTCTTGCACACACTTTCTCTTTCCAGTAAATTTAATATATTATATTTCTTTCATAACAAACATTTGTTAATTACCATCTTTTACTCCAAAAAAATCTCTTTTTTTTTGCATACTCTCTCTCTTTCATAACAAACAATTGTCAATTTTTTAAATATTGTTCTTCTATCTTGTCAAACGAGTCTTCAACTATTTCTTCCTATTCACCTCTCATCATCCGTTTCAATGAGTCTTTCACTCTTTCTTCCTTTTGAACATGCATGAAGTCTTTTATTTTATTTTTCTCTCAGATCTGTTCTTTAACTTTGCACTTGAAATTTTTAACAATTATTACTCATCTTATTCATATAATTTTAACTATTCATAGAACCATTATTATAGGTAACAAAATTTTGTTTAAATTTTAAGATAACAAGAAACAAACTTTGTTTAAGAAAAACAATCAAACTTTGGTTTTCAGTTATATATCATTATTAGTTATACTGAAAAATATAAGAGTAATTGACCAAGGGTATAATTAACAAATCATACCCTTAAAATATCAAAACGACAGTTAAATAGGAACGAAAAATCTGCACTAGAACGACACTTCAAAAGGAACAGAGGGAGTATGTTTTTTGAAAATTAAAGTATTTTTTGTTATCTTCGACATTCAAATTTATGACACTATGAATCTAGTATTGGTTGAAATCATAGTTGAAGTCTTAAATTTTGATTAAAGGAGTTGAAAGAAAGTTGAAAAATATTTAACTTTTGATTAATGTAAAGTTGAAATAACTTTTATTTTGTTTTACAATTATTAAAAAATATGTGTACAATATTTAAATTATTGATATTATTTTGTTATGGGGGAGATAAAGTGTGTGTAAAACAAAAATTTGTTGGAGAAAGAGAGAATAAGTAACAATTGTTTCTTATGTAAGAAAGATAACACATTAAATTTATTGGAAAAAGAAACTTTGTAAAAAAAACTGAGAATTTATTGGTGGATTAAACGAGAGTATTATAAGAAGAAAAAAGGTGCAAAACAAATTAAAGAGGAAGGTGGTGGTAAGTTTTGGAGGTCGGTTCCATGCAGAGATATCAAAACAAATTATATCAAAAAATGAGAATATTTATTAATGATTATTTAACCCAAAAAAAAATATTATACACTAGAAGGCATGTCTCGTGCCATCAGGTATCCGACACTCGAGTAGACTAGGACAGAATGAGAAAAATAATAATTGAGAGTGGCGAAAATATAGCAAATGATAAGACAAATTTTATAATACATTTGAAAATTTGAGTGTACTGTTACACCAAATCTTTAAATTAATAGTTAAATGAGTTTTGTGGTGCTTGACTTTATGAATAGCAGCGCATCTGACAACCCTCCTGTGCGAATTCTGCAGTCTTTGTTCTTTTTTCAAGCGTTCTTCCATCTTGCATTGCCTTGGAATTTGAAATGAATTTTCTTCACTCTGTAATAATTGTCTTCAAATACATTTTAAGAAAGCTAAATTGTCTTTTTGGTCCCTTAACTATTTAATTAGTATCGGTTTGGTCCCCTAACTAAAAATTGATTTATTTTGGTCCCTTAAATTTCTCTCCATTACACATTTTGGTCTTTTCCGTTAGTTTAATTAAAAAAACGTTAGGGTTTACATGATTAAATAGTTAAGGAACCAAAAAGACAATTTAGCCTTTTAAGAACCATTGATCTTCAATATTCAAATCTTTGAACCTTCACTTGATGTCTTGTTTTGCGGATTTACATGATTTCTCACTAAAAAGACTCGAATGAAGGATCATACACATAAGGCACTTGTTTTGCCGATTTAGTTATGAAGTTGCATGATTTAGGATGAATCTTAATTACAACGACTCGAATGAAAATAATACAAAAAATTCATCAAACTAACGACAACTCTTCTAAATGACTTCTAATTTGCTTTCAAATGCAAAGAAAATAACTAAAAACATAGCCAAAAATATTATATGATGTTCCATCTTCATTTTTACATGAATTGCATAACCTTTGTTTTTCAAAAATTTTGTTTTAGTCTTGGAGAATTGTTCCAACCATTTAGAGTAGAGGGCTAGCTTATTTCCGAAGTTCAAGATCACGATAACTATTCGGATTTGTTGCGGAAGATACTCGTAAATATTTACCATTTCATCATATGTCAAAGGACCATCAATATACACGGTGACAGACGAGTTGTTTGTGTCTCCCATGTCATCCATATCTGTAATGTCACATATTAAAATATTAAAAGTCCCTCTATCTGATTTGGAGGAAAGAGTCCTCAAAATAGGGGTGAAAGAGGTAAGCAACTACGCATTTTCTCTAGACATAAGAGTTTTCATTCATAGTAATTTATCTTTTCTTTTAAAGAGTTGATGTAACCGCAAATAAAGATTAAGATTAATACTAATTAGAGGAGAGAAAGAAAATTACATTTTATGTCCCCATATAAAAGCTTTGTCAATTTTAGGATCCTTCTTTGTAGCCAAGGAAAAATTCATCCAACGTACTAGTAGCAATCTTCCTTAGGGAAGTACTACCTTAGTACTGTTTTATATTTCTTAGAGCTTTCTGTAGTGCTGCACGAATTACCTTTTCAATTTTATCAAGATTGTAATTACGTAGAAACATGTACAGTACAGAGTATATTGGTGACAGAGGACACTCATGAGACTCCAATGTCGTCAATATCTACTATGTCATATGTATTTCAAAATTGGTTGATCCTGACTTGTTTGTGACTACAAAAAGTGAATAGAGGATGATCTTCTTTAAGTTTACACAAAAACATCTTTGAGTTGAGTTCCGTAAGATATAAAAACTAACTTATCCTCCCATTGTGACGCACTTCAAGCTTAGCAACAACATATTACCAATTGTTATCATACTTACCATGATCACAAAAGTGAAAGGCTCTAGTAAAATGGTGTGTATTAACAATAATAGCATTTTTTATCCTAAGTCTTCTATTGCAAAACCATCATTTTCTAGAGGAGAATTACTGTACGTGGTAACAGTAATAGTGTAGAATATTGTTTTGGCAGCCAATAATCACTATAGTACTTTAACTTTCTAAGCACACAGCCATTGTCATCCTATAGTTGGGTTCTACATTCTTCATCCATCCCATAATTGGAATCCGAATTAGTGGTAGCTTACTTCGTGAATAAATTTACTTAATCTGGTACCCACCAAAACTGCAGTGTATTTTTATTTTTTTGGGTACAAAAAGTAGATGTTGTTATCACAGTATAAGTTTGAGATTATTAGTCATACACTCGTTCAAAACATTCCCTAATTAAGATTTCCTATATTCATTTTTCAAGAAGCATTTAAAACCATAATACGTAATAGCTTGTACATAAAAACAAAATTATTTTAAATGCAGTATTTGGATATTAAAATTCCATATTACACATACCACAAACAAAACTGAAACCCAAGGCATACAGCCTCACATGTAATACATTTCCTCTTAAATAAACTTACACAAATTGTCCACAATGAAGTAGTAGCAATTCATACCCACCAGTCCTATATAGTAAAACCATGCCTGCCTCCAATAAGGATTGATGTACAAAACAGTTGCAATTACCAACAATACTGATGTGTATGCCACAACGAAGCTCACACGAAAAACATACATGTCCACCATACTATCATTATCTCCATCATTGTTCAAACCATTCGGTAATGTAGCAGATGCTTGTCCACTTAGATTGCAACTTTTTGGCAATGGAGGTCCACAAAGAAATTGATTACCTTCATAGCTGCTTTCATCAAATGTACTAAATTGTCCTTTCCATTCAGGTGTTGCACCAGATAAATTGTTGTGTGCCACACTGAATACTTCAAGGTAGTGCAATCCACTTAGCTGAGGTGGAATTTGGCCACTCAACATGTTGAAAGAAAGATCTAAACTCTCTACTTCTACCAAATTGGAGAATGTAGCTGGAACTTTCCCAGTTAAAAAATTGTTTGACAAGTTCAAAGCTCGAATTTTTGTCAAGTTTCCTAGCTCAGATGGGATGCTACCATTTAACTTATTGTGAGATAAATCAATTCCATACATATAAATAAGAATATTTGTTGTATAAGTTTCTAATCTTTTCTTTGATGTAAAGTTATCCCTCTCTTTCCCAAATCTGTTATACATCGCCATACCATTTATTTCTTGGAATTTGTATGCATCTCTATCCTCATTATCAAAAGGCATTTTACCCAAACATCTAGGTATTTCCCCAATAAAATTATTGTAAGAAAGGTCTAGTATATCTAAATCAGTAAGGTGGCATAATTGCTCGGGTATATTTCCTGTGAAGTTATTACCTTTCATATATAAGGAGAAAGTTCAAGCTGCTATAACGGAGGTTATGTATTAGATCATGAATTCCATTTGATATTTCATTATTGCTAAGGTCTAGAGTCAATATGGGATGAGAATTTCCATTGAACATGTTTTTGGATAAACAACTTAATTTGTTGTTGCTCAAATGGATAGAGATGACAGAAGAGTTTACAAATGAAGGAACACAACCTGACAAATTGTTTTGTGAAAGATCTAGATAAGTAAGACTTTCAAGTTCTTCCAACTCTGATGGAATATACCCTTCAAAATGATTATTGGACATGGAAAGCTCAATCAAGGCTGCACTATTTTTTATTTGGTTTGGAATTTTTCCAGTGAAATTATTATTACTTAGGTCCAAACCTTCAATATTATATAAGTTAAAAAGATTACTTGGGATGCTGCCAGTAAGCCTATTTCCACCCAACAACAAATAAAGGAGCTGCTGACTCCAATCTCCAAATAAGTTATTTGGTATTTCTCCAGTCAATTCATTATCAGACAGGTCCAAAACCTCTAAAGAGCTCAAGTGGCTTAGTTCATAAGGAATTGAACCGTGGATTGCATTTCTAGACATGTTTAGATGAACCAAATTTGGAAAAATTGAACTGATATTATTACTCAACATTTGACCTGTTATTGCATTGTAAGATACATCAATTGTTGCCATGTTGTGAGGAGGATGGGATGGAAGCTGGAAATTTCCTACAAAGGAACAATTATGAAGAATAAGATTTTCCATTTCTGTGTTGTTTTCTAATAACCAATTTGGGAACTCTCCTCTTAGTTTACAACCAGTGAAATCCACATAAGTTAAATTGTATTGGTAAAGAAGAAAGTTTGGAAGGGGAATGGAATTGAACTCAGTTATTGATGACAACTGAAATTTGGGAGCCCATGTTTTCAAAGTTGAGTGTGAATCAAGGATGACTTTGTTTCCATTACCGTAGATGAACTTAAGGTTTGAATGTTCGGAAAATTGTGTGAATGAAATAGGGAATTCGAATTGGTTTCCTTCAAAATTCAGATATTCAAGTGAAGTAAAACTTGCAAGGTTAGGACCAATATTACCAATAAAGTGATTATCAGCAAATTTCAAGGTAAGAAGTGATGTCATGTTGAAAAAAGATGAGGGGAGTTTCCCCACAAATTCATTGCCTGATAGATCTAACTCTTCCAATTTCTTAAGCTTAGACCAATCTGAAAAATAAAAGTTTGTTAAAAATTTCACCTAAATAGTGGCATATTGATGAAAATACATTTCAACAAATAAAAAGGGAAATTAAAAACCTTGGGCTGTGATTCATAATGTAAAAGTTGTTCTAATAATTGAAATGATTAAAACAATTACCTCCATTTGGAAGGATGCCGTTTATCCTACAATAAGACACAGGCAAAACTTTTAAAGAATGCAAGTCCCCGATACTTTTGAAAAACTCATTTTGTAAGTTAGAACTGTAATCCAATGCCAAGTATTCCAAATTTCTTAAACCACGAAAACCTACACACAAAAAGAGGGATGGGCATATTAATGTAAAGCAAATGTAATTACCAGACATAGAGTAATGATTTGATTTGCAAGAATTATGAGTATAAATGTTTTTCGAGGTGCATCCAATCCTATATATTACAATATTGATATTTTTGGAGATATATATTTTTTTACAAGCTTTTTGGAGATATTTTAAAACCTAACATTATAGGATATGAATGTGTAAATTAATTGGATCAATATTTTGAATGTAATTGGATCAATGTTTGAAGATAGTTTACATTGTTGGTGCATAATAATCAATCACATAAATTAGATAAGATGCATTATTACCTCCACCAAGAATTTTCCCTTTAAACTCGTTTACTCTTAAAGTAAGATTCCTAATAGATGGGAAAGCCCATAACCACTCTTGTAGATTGCTTCCATTTATCATATTGTGATCTAAATCAAGAATATCCAATCTGCTTAAATTTTTTAAACCTGAAAAACATAAGTTCGTTTGACTAAAAACTCAATATTTGTTGTTTTAAGCGGATAAAATTTGACAAAGCAACTTATTGCGGCGGAATGTTTTATAATGTTTTAAACAAGTATGTAAAAAAACATAAAAATATTAAAATTTTAAGCATAATTAAACAAATTTTAATTTAATAGGGACTAAAACTATGTGTTGAAAAAATTTATACAGACCAAAATCTGTCAAATTTTTTTATGATGACTAAAACCGAAATTCGGTATATTTATATGGACTAAAAACTTAATTAACCTTTTTCATTCTCTATTGATACTTTGTCACTCTCTTTTTAACTATTACTCTAACTCTCATAATTTATTCATTATTTAACCCCCACTAAATCAATTTAATGTTTAGTGAAATATGAATGGATAAATAAGAATTTGTCCATTATGAGAGACTTTATATGCATGCCTTTTCCATTATTTGTCTTAGCTTTCCACTAAATCAATTATTTACTTTGCTACATATGGTTGATTTAATTAATTGCACGTCCATAAGAATTCTAACTCATAGATGTTTGGTATTTGTATTGGCTGCATTGTTGCTAAAACAAATATCCATTTAATGTGTAGTTGGATACTATGTTCCAACATGGTTTAGGCATCCATATGAGATGTTGAACAGAATGTTCCAACATCCTGGCACATTTCAGTGTGCCTAAGTACATGCCTATTTGTATGCGCGCTTTATCTTTAAAATGAAACAACTTTTCCTTAACTTAGTGACCAAGCAACGTACATATCTGTATGGAATCAGTTCGGTTTCATTCCCAAAGGAGCAAGAATATTTAAGGGAATATTTGAAGATGGTTTGGACGATCCTAAAGATGTTCCTAAATTTTAGGACTTTTCATATTTGTCTCTGATTCTGTCTTGTAGATCAGATCGATCTGCAATTTGTTACTGAAGCTCAACAAGGTTTGTTAGTCCATGTTGGTTCAGTATAAAAGGAAGACTCCAAGACCTAATTAGGTATTCAAGCCGTCACTCTAAAAAGTTTAGCTTTTAGGGTTTTGAGTCTGTGTGTTCTACTCTTGTATCGTTTGATGCAAGTTTAGTTCTGTTTATTTGTGAGTCTTTCCTGTATCATCTTGATACTTGTTAAGGATTGTGTGTTTGAGTTGTAAACTCGTTGTGCTACACCAAAGCTTTTAAGCAAGGTCGTAGTTGTTTGTGTTTGAAGGTAACTTCACCAATTGTTTGTTTGAGGTCTGATATGTCACAGAGGTTGTGACTGACCATAGGATAGTGAGATGGGGTCTCAAATCTAGGAGTTCCTAGGTTGAAGTCTATGGGTAGGTCCTAGGTCATAAAGTGTAAACGAGGAGTTTGTTGAGAGCTTTTGAATAAAGACTACACTAGTGGATTTCCTTCCTACTTGGTAGTCCCCAGAGTAGGTGTGTTTGTCGCCGAACTAGGTTAACAAACTCACTGTGTCTTTTACTTTCTTGTCTTTTATTTTCTTGTTTTTATTTCTGTTTACGCTATGATGTTGGAACATTGAACGGAACATTGCAAACGTTGAAACATCGCACATAACATATTAAAACAAGTACGCTAGAATTTCAATAGATATTCATAAGAATAAACTTCTCACTCATTCTCATTCGATTGTTGTCTAAAATTGTTTAAATTCATTTTTTTTTACATATTTGCTCTATATTCAATTGTTTCACCTTCCACATTTTAAAGACTTTTTGTTAGAATATAATTGCAATCATTACTCATTAGCATATACCACTGTCTTTATATTTGGTTAAAATCAGCTCACCCTTTCATATCATTAGTTTACTCTCTCCGTACAACATGGATCATGTGGTTTTGTTTTGTTTTTCTTTCATTTAAGATTCAGGTACTATTGTTGCGTTCTCCTAAAGAAAATAAAAATTCAGGTACTATTAGTCATTTTAATTATTTTGGATTCAACTATGATGCACCTAATTTGTAATTTCATGGATAATTGACTTTGTAATTTCATGGATAATTGACTTTGAATTTGGTTAACTCTTTCGTTCTCAAAGCTGCTTGAACTTCCTGCAAAATGATAGTACCCTCTTTGCCATAAAGCATTGTATCCTTAAAATTCTCAAAGGACCTAGGTAAAGCACACAGTAGGTGTAAGGCTTTATCCTCATTTTCCAAATTTACATCTATGTTCGCCAAATCATCAATAATCTTATTGAGCTCCCAGTTGCTCCATTATAGGTTTTGACTCCACCTTTCGATAAAAGTAGAGTTGTTGTTTCAGACATTGTCTATGTGCCAAAGACTTGGTCATGTACAATGAATCAAGTTTATTCCATATAGACACAACAGTAGTCTCCCTTGCTACCTCTTTCAACACCTTATCCCCAAAACACATAATGATAGCACTGACCGCTTTATCATTCATCTCAGTCTTCTCAACAGGTTTTAGATGCGCAGACATTTGTGCTTCCCCCTTCAATGTTTCAACACACTTTTGTTGAATTAGAATTGCTCTCATCTTTTTCTTCCACAACCCGAAGTTGTTACTACCAGTAAACTTTTCAATATTCCACTTCGAACCCATGATACTTGGTTATTGATTTGACCTTTGCCCCACGATGGGCGCCAATTGTTGTGAATTTGTTGCAAAAACACACCAATAAAAACTTGATGGGCGGAGCAAATTAAAACCAAGCAATCAAATCAAGTGGGTGACAAAATAATTCAAACAAAAATAAATAGCAAGAGATAAAAGGAAAAAGGAGAACACAAGAATTTGTTTACCCAGTTCGGTCTAATGATGACCTACTCTGAGGGAGAGAGCAGCTCTCCGTTTCACTATAATGATATGAGTTTCTTTACAAAGAGATATTGAGGGTTACAAGAATTAGTCTTCAAACCTAATTATACCCAAGTTCCAATCTCTTCCCGTGACCAAGAGACTCAATCCTAACAGTATTTTGTTCAAGGTGAATCAAAACAATCTCAACTCTAGTGTTTGTTGTCAACCTATTATGTTTTGCTCTCTCCTAACTAAATTTCCAAAAATATCACCGCGAGAGTTAACTCGCGCATGTGTTAGCTTAGCATGAGTTAACTCACGCTGCGTGACTTAAATCACGCTGAAAACATACATTGAGCACCAACGTGAGTTAACTCACGCGAGAATATTTTTAAAAGTTTGATTGAGAGTGAGCAAAACGTAATGGGAGAAGAGCATTCTTCATTATTACCTCCATCAAGAATTGTCCCTTTAAACTCGTTTGCTCTCAAATTAAGATTCCTAATAGATGGGAAAGCCTATAACCATTCTTGTAGATTACTTTCATTTATCGTATTGTAATCTAAATCAAGAATATCCAATCTGCTTGAATTTTTTGACCCTGAAAAACATAAGTTTGTTTGACTAAAAAGTCAATATTTGTTGTTTTAATCGGATAAAATTTGACAAAGCAAATATGTCTCACATAAGTTACACAAGGAAATAAATAGATGTCACTAAAAATTAGAACACATTTGGCTTATTATTGTGATTGCTACCTTGTCCATTACACTACACAATTGTAACACGAACCCAAATGATTGAAATATGCTATAGCAGAATACTGGGTGCCCTTCTAAATGTAAGTTGAATACATGCAGCTATTTTTATTTGTTAAATGCACTTGGCAGCCAATATACATATTCAAAGTAGGGATGAAAATAGGTTAGGCTGAGTCAGGCTTTGTAAGGTCTAAGTTTGGCTTGTCAACTTTTTGGAAGGCTTGAGCCTGCTTGCGGTGTGTCATAGGCTTACTTTTTAAGTCTGAGCTCGGCCTTATGAAAATCTGATTAGGCCTGCTAGCCAGTTTAAAAGCTTCTTTCATACGAACACTTTTAAATAAGTAATGTGATCCAAGAATAAATAGACTAGCGACCTAATAGATCAACGATATTAAACTCTCTTTCGATATTTAACATGAAGTTTTATAGAACTTTACTATGTATATTATTCATATTTACATAAGTAGGCCGACCTAATAGGCCTAAAATGTTGTTCTAATAGCCTCTGGCCTAGCCTTTTAAGCTAAATAGATTTCTAAAAAAGTCTAGGTCTTCCCTATTTAAGAAAAAAGTCTGACCTGACCTGACCTGACCTGTCGTAGGCTAGGTCGTAGGCCTATGTAGACCGGCATAACCTATTCTCATCCCTAATTCAAAGAGTAATGGTGCTGTAACTATGCAACATTTAAAATTAAATGCTTAAATACCTTCACGAACAATTAAATCGACTAATTGATTATTACTAAAATGGAGAATCTTCAAGCTGGTTAAATTTGACAATCCTGCAAGACGTAAATAAAGGACTGATTAATTATAATATCAACGTATAAATCAGAAGTATTAAAATAGTCCTTCCAATAACAGAGTAAAAAAATGGTATAAAAAAATTGCATTCATCGATCAATCAAAAGTTATCTTTTGTTTTGTTTGTCTAATTATACCTACAATTGATGCAGAAATATTGTATATGATTTCCAAATGGCTTTGCCATGATGATCACATGCAAAGACAGGGTATATCAAGCAAAAGATATGTGTTTGAAATGTAGTATATTTTAATTTTAAAATTGGTTTGAAATCTATAATCTAAATATCAATACTCACCACTAATATCAAGCGATCCGTTGAACTTGTTGTTGGTACTTAAGTCAAGAGATCTGAGACATTGAAGACCATTTAGGGATGAAATAATATTGTTACTTAAACCGTTATCACTCAATACCAGATCTTGTATTATATTTAATTATGTGAAATATTATCTAACACACAGTGGTTTTTTATTAACCGCCTACCCATTTGTATGAGTGGTGTAAACGGCGTGCAAAATTGATTTCTTATTGTTTGTGAGTGCTTGATGACTAGATTTGAGCTACCTCTTTATCTTTGTTTGAAGTCTAGTTTAGGGCTCTGAATAGGAGTGTCAAGACTTTTACATCTTATGTTATGTATATATGTTGTTGCTGAGACTTATTGTCTAATTATGTCTGTGATTTGAGATTTTTGTTGGTGATGTATTATGAGACGTGAGACATTGTTGTTGAGATTTGTTATATGTTGTTGCTGAGATATTTATGATGTTGTTTTTCCGCTGCAAGTTTTATAAAAATTATTTTACGCATGTTTTTGAGAAAATAAAGACATAGCATCTATACTCTTTTGAATAGTTGATTTATCTGCTTGCATTCGAGTTTAAGGTGTTACAGTAACCATTGTTAAAACCCCTGAAAAAACAACCATCGTTAAAAGAGAAATTAATTTGTTTTAATGTAATTGATTGTCATATTAATTTGTTAAGATATGATATTTCTTTTGTTTTAGAAATATTAATTTGGTTGCTTTTAATGAGATACAAATATTAAAAGCATATAATGTATTCTAAAATAACTCATGTAATTGTATCATATCTTTGTTTGTTTATTCTTGTTAAATTCCAAAAGAATTGAGTATTAAACATCCCCTACGTATTGTAAAAATTGTGATTTTCTTATATCATATCTAATAAAAAAAATCTAATATCTTGACCAAAAAGAAAAAAAAAACTAATATAGTTTCTAAAGAACTAAGATTTTAATAATGATCATTTGTGACATAGTTCTTAAAGAAGTAAATATATATAATATAAAAGATATCCCTAAATGAATGGTTAACATAGGAATTCTCATTGGTCATCATTTATAATAATTTGATTTTGAGTTACTGAATAACTACACATTTAGACCATGATATAAATTGATAAGATTTGTTTGATCTTCGTATTATTCTGAAGAAGAAGAAAACAAAAAGGTGACGATGTCTATTCCTATATCACTTGAATATGTTCTTGAAGCAACAAAAGTGAGAAAATAGTTTCAATACAACATTTTTAAATATTCCCTCCGTCTCAAACGTTGCTTTGGGGAAAAAAACTTATCTTAAATTATACGTCGTTTTACAATACCTTTACAATACCAATAAAACATTAATTAATTTTTTTTGAAGAAACCAATGAAACATTAATCTTACTTTTTTTATTATATTCTTAACTATTTATTATCTATCTTCTTTCAATTCTTTAATTTATCTGTCACATACCATTTATTATGGACAAACAACTCATAATATCTTTTTTTTAAGGAAACTCGTAATATCTATTTCCCACGTAAAATTAATTATATTTATTAATACGTGTGAAATGTCTAAGTCGTTTAATTTGGGACTGAGTGAGTATATTAGTTACATTTATAATTGAACTGGATATTGGTTATAAATTAAAAGGATGAAAACTGAAAAGTCACGTGATAAATTGAACTTCATTTTGACAAAAAAATAAAAAAATTTAACTTCATTTGTAGAATTCCTATACATTATCATTTGATCAAAGATTTACATAATTCCATTATTTGATTAAAGTTTTTTTTTGTGCGCTCATATTTCATATTTCTATTTTAATGCTTGAATCTTAGCAAGATTTTTTTTTTCTTATTCTACCCCCGAATATTTGCTTATGATTTTATTTTTTCACGATTTGTTCTAAGACAATGGGATTGAATAAAAAATAGCATGTCCGTCCATATATGTGATGCTTATCTGAAATTTGAGGATATAATTCATTCGTTTGATTTTTTAGCTGGACTATGTAATATACTTTCGCAGATTAGGTTTTCTGGTGATAAAAATTTCAACTTATCTCTAAATTTTCTTTCTCCTTTGTTCATCGAGGATGAGTGGTTTTAGGTCATTTTTTGACTTAAAATCATCCATTTACATCTTTTTTTCCCTTTTCTTTCAATCTAAATAAGTAGTTTTCGCATATATAAAGTTTTTCCTTTTGTGTTTTTTGTGATTTCGTCGTCTAAGTCTGACGTTGTATTGTTCGTCGTCTTGTACGACGTTTGATTTGCGTCTTGCGTGGTGTTTGTTTAGTTACTTGTAGGCATTTTATACCGTCGTATTATATTAATTTGGGCGATGTGAGTTTGTTCACAGATTCATTTTTTTTTTTTTAGCGATGTTTGTATTTGATGTACTCTATCGATTTGAATGAATGAATATCGTTTTGTTTTTCTAAATTTTCTTTTTTTATTTGTTTTATAATTTAGATCGGTAAGAATAGAATGACTTGACTTGGCAGTCAACTCGGTTTTTGCTGAAGAGAGAGAAAAGTCTACCATTTATTGTACGCGCCGCGTTGAAGACTTCCATTTGCTTTGTAGAACCAAAAAAAAATGCAAATAAGACAAATTATGATACAATTTTAATCACCAAACATACTCCAAATTTCCAAAAGCTTAGTTAAGAAGAAGTTAACAATCGAGTTGACTACCAAGTCTACTCTAGTCAAGTCATTCTATTTTATTCCTAAATATTTAACTTTTTAAAGGAATGATATCCTCAAATTTTAAATTAGCATCGCATATACACAAACATTTAGTTAAAAGGATTTATATTTTTGCAAATGTTGTGACGCATGTTAACAAACTCAATAAATAAATATGATTTTGTAAATCGAGAACTAAATTAAAAAAAAAATAGCAAAATTAAATATATAATTCATATTTTTATAGATATAGACAAAATGACTAGGGATGTCAATGGATATCCATGGATACGGATAGTGTGATATCTGTATCCGCTCCATTAGATAAATATGAAATTCATACCCTATCTATATCTGCGCGAATATCCATTTAGCGGATAATCCGCGGATTTTGAGGTATTTGCGGGTTTATACAGATACCCATGGATAACATTTATAAATAAATAAAAAATGTTTATTTTTTTGGCTAAAATTTAGAAACAAAGGTTCATCACATGCATTTTCTTTCTTTTTTGGCAAAACATAATACCCATGGATAACATTTATAAATAAATAAATAATGTTTATTTTTTTGGCTAAAATTTAGAAACAAAGGTTCATCACATGCATTTTCTTTCCTTTTTGGCAAAACATAATATATGTACATTACAGTAACCACAAAGATCATTGACTTAACGAAAACATAAATAAAGTCTCTTACATTTAATAAAAATAAAGTTCTTTGATTTAAGTAAAGCTCATCATATTCAACAAAAACAAAGCTTCTTGCTTCAACAATCCCAACCACTTTCAGTTCCTTTACTCAGTTTAATAGTGGGTATGGATATCCGCGGATGTGGATACCATTAAACCCGCATTCGTATCCATTAATTAGCGGGTAGTTGCTCCGTGTCCGTGACGGATTTTATCCGCAGATATCCACGGGTGCGGATTTTTTTGCCATCCTTAAAAATGACAATGGTCATTAATAGACACAAGTATTGAACCAAAATAAGTTTTGTACAATGTCTTTGAAGTTGGGAAGTCAGGGGAGTGCGGAGAGCGGCAATGAGCTAAACGTCTTAGACCTGCTAAGAGATAGACACCACACTCTGACCCAAAACTATAAGGCAATGAGTTTATATATCCAATGTTTCCTCCATTTTTAGTCGATGTGGGACATAATCACTCACATTTGATTTTCACCAGTATAAAGGAACAATACAATTGGATATGTGCTCAAGTGTGCAGGACCAACGTCTCTCAAATTTTCCCATATAAAAGGAGGCGAAGACTTAAAGAAAGAAAAAAAAAAGCACTCTGAATTTTTACAAGTGTACTTACTCTGTCAAAATCAAAGCGCTCAAAACTCTTAGAAAATTTCTTATAAACTTTCATATCTTAAGAAATTTTTAAGTCTTAGAGTCCATCTGAAGATTAATTGTATTACAACTCTGATTGTATATGAAGTGTAAAAAAAAAAAATCTTTTGTTTAATTAAATTAGATTGTAGAATTCCCTTCCAGTTGTGATTGAGCCAAGGAAGTATTTTTCTTGTATGATTGAGTATTAGAAGTCTCTTGTTTATGTGCTCGAGCATTTGTAAACTTTGAAATTATAGTGAAAATCTCTTGAAAGTCCATGGAGATTGGACTATTCTCGGCTTGTGAGAGGAATCAATATAATTACTCTCTCTCTCTTCTCTCTCTCTCTCTCTCTATATATATATATATATATATATATATATATATATATATATATCTCTCTCTCTTGCGTTTGTATCTGTATATATAAACACAAAATCCGCAACGTCGGCAGTGAAAATATATAAAAGTGTTTTCATATAAAAATAACAAATTTTTTAATTGAAATAATACATTAATGTTGATATTTTGAATATGGTATGACTTTTCAAAATTTTATCGTATTGATCTTCTCATATCAGTACTGTTTTTTACGCATCTCAAATAAATACATAAAAAATTCCTTTCGTAGATATAGGCAAACAAAATCTACAACGGGCGCAATGCAAATATTTAACGAATTTTCGTATACAGTTTTTTAATAGAAACATTACAATAATGCTAATAATTTTCATTTACTATCTTTAAACATTTCACAATATTTTCAAAGTAATTGTTTTTTATATAATTACCACCATGTTTCACGACCCGACCGAATGCAGCACGAGTCTTTTACTGGTATATATAATGTTGGAAAATGCTAACATGTGAATTGAGAGTACGTGTTAAGAAACTCAATGTGAAAATTTTATCTTAAAAATTGTACATTCAATTTCTTAAACATTTAAAAATTGTTTTCTATAATACAAAGTTCTACTTTTGATAATCAAGTGATTGAGTTCAACTTGTTAATGAATCGTTCGAGGGGACCCAAGTTTGATTGCTTGTGGGAACAATTCTTAGCCATGATTAATTTATCTCTCCGTCAAACTCTGGATTATTATGGCCTTTTGCCGTAGAAACTAGAGGTTAACACAAAAAAAAATCCACTTTTAATTTCTTTAATATGTGTCCTTATAGCACATGTAAGCATGACCTACGAAGGTTTATCTCAAGTTTAAAGCTATCATTCCTTTGAAAAGTTACTATTTAATAAAGAGTGATGATTGAAGGTGAGAAAAACACAAGAAGGGGGGGTTGAATTGTGTTTACTTTTTCTTCTCTTAAAATTGAGATCACTGTTCAGAACCTGATAGAGTTCAGCTTCTGAAGTAGTGTTCAAAGTCTAAATGCAGCGGATATGTAAAGAGAGAAAGAAAGAAGAAAGACACAGAGCAATTATACAGGTTCCTTCCACAAACCGGAAGTAGTCATGTCCCCTTGCACTTCCAAGAAGAGTTCACTAAAATTAATATCTGATTACAATTGCTCAAACACTACAGTAAGAGACTTCAAACTACTCAAGCACAACTGCAAGAGATTTCCTATGCTCAAGAACAAAATCAAGAAACTTCCTATGCTCAAGCACAACTGCAAGAGACTTCTATTCAAACAGAATTACAAAGAAAATTGTTTTAGGTTGAACACTTGATATACAATCAGCGGTGTTCACAAATACAAATCAGATAAGACTCTTAAGACTCTAGGATTTCTAAGATATGAAAGTTGTTAAGAAATTCTAAGTGAACTTTGATGTGATACAATTTCAGCAGAGGTTTGGCTCTTGTAAAATTGTGTGAGTCTTGTAGAAATCTTCAAGTCTTCACTCCTTTATATAGCGGTGTGAAAGAGACGTTTTTGATTGCCAGTACATCAAAAAGAGTCGTTGTTGAAGATTGATAATCACCAATGATTTGTTGCTTGATTTGGTTATTGTCCTATGAAGGAACATTTTCAAATCCTTTCCTTGTTTGGAGAATTACCAGCGTAGTCACAGCTATTGTTCTTGTACTATTGCAGACACAAAACTGAGTAGTGGAGATAGTGGTTGTACAATTGTACTATTATCCTTTTTTTGCGCTCTTCAATGGATAAACATCCAATGCCTTTAAATTACTCTGAAATAGTCGTTGCTCCAGGCTTCCATTTCTTCTGTGTACATAGGCATGAGAATAGCATTTAACAAACTCTGAAACTTTCAGTCTTCAGCTTCCGATGATCTTCAGATCCTCTAATGACGTCAGCTTCTGGTAGTGTTCAGCTTCTAATGAGAGTGCTTCTGATGATGACATGGGGAGATAAATAAGAGAGAGAAAGGGAAGTGATGACTAGTGTGTTGTAAGATGAATTTATCAAAACGACCCTAGTGTATAGGGAGTACAATAGGGTGTGTGAATAAAGGGTGTTATGTAACATTTTTCTTTTATAAAGAGAAATTCTTGCATGGTCTTGCCCTTAACACGTCATCCTTGAACTCGTCCAATCAAATAATTACATTTTAATTAATTAGTTATTAAAATAAAAAATGAAATATAACACGTTCTATTAAACTTGAAATAAAAATTGAAATGGGTTATCTGGGAAAATATAACACGATCTATTAAAATTGAAATGCAGTTTTCTTCCTTGCATTCCATTGTGTCGTGTTATTTCTGCAGCCTCGCTTGCCACAACAATTATGATCATTGCTTTGTTTCTTTAACCTGAGAAACAAATAAAATTTCATCTCTGCATGCTAAAAATTCAACCTCCCTTTCGAAACTCTCTTTTGTCGATGAAACTGCATCCTCCAACTGAAACACGTTTGTTATTTGTTTTTCTTGATTGAGCATCACCCAAGAAATCGTTCATACATGTTGATACTTCTCCTGTTCCGGTATGCATATTGTAATTTGTGGGATATATCTAAATGATGAAACTGGAATTATTGTTGGTATAATGAAAGAGATGGACAAGAGAAGTGCACCTTAAGAACTAGCAATGCGAGGGAAGAAAACAGTTTCCCAATTTTAACAGAACGTGTTGCATGGATGACATGTCAAGGTTAAGACCATACAAGAATTTCTCTTTAATAAATTAGAAAAAGGATAGAAAATGACTTGACTTTACTAGAGTAGACTTGTAAGTCAACTCGATTGTTTCTTTGTAAAAAAAAAAAAAAAACTCGATTGTTTCTTTTGCACTAAGCTTATGTGAAGACTTCCATCCATTGCTGGACTAAACGACCCATATCTCTCATATTTTATTTCTCTTTTATCCTAAGCATCTACAAATTAAGTTGGGGGTTTTGATACATTTTTAAACAAAAACACTTGCAGATTGATTTGGATGACTCATTTAACCAATCTTATTCAATTAAAAGTGATTTCAATTGAAACTTTTTTCAGCTGATCAATTTACAATTATAAAAATTATATTCATACTACTAAAGTATTTATTAATTTTTTTTTTTGGTGACTGGGGTTTGAACCACAGACCTTGCATTTATTATGCATTGTTCCTACCAACTGAGCTATGCTCGATTCAAAGTGTCTTATCAAACACTAAATTGAGTCCAAATATGATACAATCATCCTATTATATATCTTATTCTGACCCCAAATGAAGCTAACTTTCCATAAGCTTAGAGCAAAAGAAATTAACAATCGACTTGACTGCCAAGTCTACTCTAGTCAAACACAAACTTAGTCTTTTAGAAAAACCGGAGTGGCGAAGCTAGCCAAAGTTTTACGAGGGGCCAAATATATAGAAAAAAGAAAAATATATTTTTACAAATCTTATCTTGACAATTTTCGTTGTCGACAAAGTTCTGCGTAATTGCTGAAGCAGATGAAGATTTTGTTGATTTTGTTTTTAGTTTTATAGCCTTCCCCTTGGGAGGAGTGTTGCACATGCTTGAAGGATTATCTTCTTTAAGCTGCATTGATCATTTTTACTAGTTGAGTCCCCAAAGATATTTAACCTCACAGGACATTAAAAACAAACTAACTAAGCCTCAGTGTTTCCCACGTTTCAAGTATTGCAACCAAATATTACCAATTGGAGCAGCATCCTTACCTGTTTATTATTGTCATACTTACTATAATAGCTATAATTCAGTGTATTGTGCTGATCTGAAAAAAGAAATGGTGCGTTCCAAGTAAAATTCTAGTGTTCCTGAAAATTTTCTACCATTTAAACTTAAATTTGTTGATCCTACGTCCTCTATAGCAAAATCATCATCTGCTAGAGTACTATCGATATACATGGTTACAGATGACTTGTGTGTGATTCCAATGTCATCCATATCTACTATGTCATATCTAAATAAATACAAAGTCTGATTTGGAGGAAACAGTTATCAGAATTGGTGTGACGGAGGTATGTATTTTCATTTATAGATGTTCTCATTTTCTGTAATTTATTTATATCGCATACACAAACTTTTTGATTCCATGTTGCAGGGTTTAGCATACTAAAAGCTACATTAATCTCAACATGTGCTTTGACAAATGGACTCAAGCAATTTATATGGACACTTACTTAATCAAATGGTTGTTTATCTTTTAAGGAACATGTCTTAAATATGTCAGTGATATTAGTATTTTCATGTCTTAAATATGCAATTGAAGGATCTTGAGAGTAGTCACTAAAGGTGTGCAAAAATGTGGTTAACTGAATTATATCCATAAACTGAACCAAACTGAACCACAAAAAAACTGCACCATATTAAATGGTTTATGAACTGAACCATAAATTTAAACCAATTCAGTTCAGTTTAAAACCGGTTCAAAACCAGTTTAATATATTTGAACCATATTTTTCTTAGTGCACTTTTATTAAAACAACTTATTAGGATCTCTTTAAAAAAAACGGCTTATTCAAACCAGTTTATTTATGGAAAACAACTTATTAGGATATCTTTTTCAAAAACTGCTTATTCGAAACGACTTATTTATGCAAAAAAACTTATTAGGATCTCTTTTTATAAAAAAAAGCTTATTTATGCAAAACAGCTTATTAGGATCACTTTAAAAAAAACAACTTATTAGGATCTCTTTTTCAAAAACAGCTTATTCGAAACAGCTTATTTATACAAAACAACTTATTAGGATCACTTTTAAAAAAAACAACTTATTCAAAACAGCTTATTTATGAAAAAACAAATTATTAAGATTTCTTTTTCAAAAACAGCTTATTCAAATCTCTTTTTCAAAAACAGCTTATTCGAAACAGCTTATTTATGAAAAACAACTTCTTAGGACCTCTTTTTCAAAAACAGCTTATTTAAGCAAAACAACTTATTAGGATCTCTTTTTATAAAAAAATAGCTTATTCGAAACAGCTTATTTATGAAAAAACAACTTATTAGGATATCTTTTTCAAAAACTACTTATTCGAAACAACTTATTACAATCTCTTTTTAAAAACCAGCTTATTTATGTAAAATAACTTATTATGATCTCCAATAAGCAATTTTCCATAAATAAGTTGTTTCGAATAAGCTGTTTTTTTTTATAAAAAGAGATCCTAATAAGCTGTGTGACTAGTAGTGACTACTAGTCACATACTCCTGTTTTGTTTCCCCTTGATCTCGCCTCAATTTTCTCCTTGTTGGTCTCACCATATCCTATTGAATATATATGACTAAAATTCCGAAAATGATCAAGAAACTATGTTTCCATTGATGAAATCACATTTATTGTGTATATTAACACTACAAAATTTTAAATGTGAGATTACAATGTATTATACAGCCAGGATCAGCAACAAAGTTGATAACAAATTCTAACTGCCTAAAACAGGAAACTAATTACAGTTACTACTTACAACTGAAGAGAAGAGCTAGCTATACTAGAATATCCTCTCTATGGGCAATCCCTTTGAGGATACGAGCTTGGTGAATGAGTATGCAAATTGATTTGCAGCTGGAACATGTTGCGTGCTGAGTTGCCTGGAGATTACCTTTTGCCGAACAAAGTGAATATAAAGTACAAAATCCTCTGTTCAAAAATGTAGAGTTGGTTTTGTGGGAAAGGACAGCACTGAGATTGTCGAACAACAGTGTTAGCGTTTTAAGTTGAATGTTTTTTGTAAAAGCTCTCCAAGATTTCAAGTGGAATTCCGATAAATTGATATACTTTGTTTACACTTAATATCGGGACACATTAGAGTTGCATATAAAAGAGTACCAGCTATAGAGTGATAGATGGTTGGATTTGCAGGAGTGTCAGCTCTGCAATTGGAGATGAGATACCTTTTGCATCAGACTTGTTTGCTTTATATATATAAGGCCATAAAATATTTACCTTGTGAAAGAAGAAATGATCCATTTTCCAATTGCTCAAGGAGGTAAGCATTTTTATAAGGCTTTAATTAAGCATTACCCTTAAAAAAATTATTAAATGTTGCAGGGTCAACAACTACTTTGACAAATGGTCTCCATCTCAACCAATTCACAAGCACCATTAAGGTGGAGTATATTCTGAGTATGTCAATTTATTTTTTTGTTTTCATGAACAATTGCACTTCCCTTTCTCATTAGTACTCTCTTATCCATTATATAGTTCCAAGAAGGATAATTGCTTTATAGTAGTAGTAGAATATTTTCTTGGCAGCCAATAATCACTATTACAGAATGGCATAAGGCACACTATATATATATATATATATATATATATATATATATATATATATATAATGGGATCATGATAAAAGGTACTCCCTCCGGTCACTTATTTAAGCAAAAAAACTGTTTACACAGTGTTTAAGGAATTCAGTTAAGTGTAGTTAATACTTTTGACTTGATGAAAAATATGAGTGAAGTTTACTATATTAACCTTGATAAATTCAGATATGGGAAAGATCAACATAACTCCAGCAATTACTCTGGTTAAACTCAAAGAGCAATTACTCTGGTTAAACTCAAAGCAAGAAAAGTACTATGTGAACTTGGTAAGACTTCAATTAACCGAATAAAGTCATGTTATTATTGGCTGAAAAAATTGGAGCAACTCTTCATTTTTTTTTTCTACTTTTATTGGTATGCTACTAGTATCAGAAGCGGAAGGATGCAGGCATACATTTTCCTTGGAACTCGTAAATAAAAAGTGGAATAAATGACTAAAAAAGAAAGTAAAGTGGAATTAAATAAGGGTATATTAGGAATAGTAGTATTAAATGGTTTAAAAGTGGTTAAGTTTTGCTTATATTTGTGACCAAGATTTGAGATAATTTTTTGCTTATAAATGTGACCGGAGGGAGTATATAATGGCAAAAGTGTTTACCTTCTCGTTTCTTCTTATTGTTGAACTTTCATCATTCTTAGTATAAGTATGACTTCATTATTTTATTTGCTGATGAAGCATTACCTATATTCATTATTCAAGAGGCTTTGAAAACATTGTACACAAAACAGACAATTTTTTATTCTAAACTAAGGATTCAATAGTAAAACTCCATATTACACATACCACAAACAAAACAAAAAAACATCTAAGCATACAATCTCACATGTAATACATTTTCAATGTTAAAACAAATTGCACAAACTATCCTCGATGAAGTAGTAACAATTCATACCGACCAATCTTATATAGTAAAACCATGCTTGCCTCCAATAAGGATTGATGTACAAAACAGTTGCAATTACCAACAACATTGACGTGTATGCCACAACAAAGCTCACACGGAAAACATACATGTCCACCCGACTATCATTATCTCCACCATTGTTCAAACTATTTGGTAATGTAGCAGGTTCTTCTCCACTTGGATTGCAACTTTTTGGTAGTGGAGGTCCACAAAGAAATTGATTATCCTCATAACTGCTTTCATCAAATGTAATAAATTGTCCTTTTCTTTCAGGTGTTGCACCTGATAAATTGTTGTGTGCCACGCTGAACACTTCAAGGGAGGTCAATCCAGTTAGCTGAGGAGGAATTTGGCCACTGAACATGTTGAAAGAAAGATCTAAACTCTCTACTTTTATCAAATTTGAGAATGTAGCTGGAATTTTCCCAGTGAAAAAATTATTGGACAAATTCAAGGATCGAATTCTTGTCAAGTTTCCAAGCTCAGATGGGATACTACCATTTAGTTTATTGTGAGATAAGTCTATTCCAGACATATAAATAAGGACATTTGTTGTATAAGTTTCTGATCTTTTCTTTGAAGTAAACTTTTCTTTTTCTTTCCCGAATCGATTATTATAATCAAATCTACTATGAATGAGACCATTGAATTGATCCCTTGATCCATCTGGATTCTTATTCTCAAAAGGCATTTTACCTAAGCAACTAGGTATTTCCCCAACAAAACTGTTATATGAAAGGTCTAGTATATTTAAATCTGTTAGGTGGCATAATTGCTTCGGTAATTTCCCTTTAAAGTGATTACCTTTTAAAAGGAGAATTTCCAATCCTGTATAATGAAGGTCATGTATTAAATCATGAAATCCATTTGTTATTTCATTGTTGCTAAGGTCTAATGTCACCAAGGAAGACGTTTCTCTGAACATGTTTTTGGACAAACAACTTAATTTGTTGTTGCTCAAATGGATAGAGCTGGCAGAATAACTTTTAAAAGATGGAACACAACCTATCAAATTATTTTGGGAAAGATCTAGATAAGTAAGACTTTCAAGTTTGGCCAACTCTGATGGGATAGATCCTTCAAAATGATTATTGGACATTGAGAGCTCAATCAGATCTGTAAAATTTGACATTTGGCTTGGAATTTTTCCAACGAAATTATTATTACTTATGTCCAAATGTTGGATGGCTGAGGAGTTAAAAAAGTTACTTGGGATGCTACCAGAGAGACTATTATTGTCCAACAGTAACAACTGAAGAGGGAACATTGACAACATAGGAGGTATGAGTCCATGAAGATTGTTATTTGAAAACTTCAAGAATGTGAGTCGATTCCCAGCTCTAGATAAGTTATATGGTATTTCTCCAGACAAATGATTATCAGACAGATCCAATGTATCTAAAAAGCTTAAGCGACCTAGCTCATAAGGAATAGAACCACGGATTTTATTTATAGACATGTTTAGATGAATCAATTTTGGAAATATTGAACTGATATTGTTGCTCAACATTTGACCTGTTATTGCATTGTTAGATACATCAATTGTTTCCATGCTGAGATAAGGACGGGGTGGAAGCTGGAATTCACCTATAAAGGAACAATTCGCAAGAATAAGCTCTTCCATTTTTGTGTTGTTTTGTAATAACCAGTTTGGGAACTCTCCTCTTAGTTTGCAATTAGTGAAATCCACATATGCCAAATTGTTCTGGTAATGAAGAAATTTTGGAAGTTGAATGGAATTGGCTTCAGTTATCGAAGACAATTGAAGCACTTGCAATTGAAATTTGGGAACCCATGTTGTCGTAGTTGAGTGTGAGTCAAGGATCACTTTGTTTCCATTACCATAAATGAACTTAAGGTTGGAATGATTGGAGAATTGTGTGAATGAAATAGGGAATTCAAATTGGTTTCCTTCAAAATTAAGATATTCAAGTGAAGTAAAACTTGCAAGATTAGGACCAATATTACCAATAAAGTGATTTTCAGAAAGATGCAAAGATCGAAGTGATGTCATGTTGATAAAAGATGAGGGCAGTTGTCCGACAAATTCATTGAGAGTTAGATTTAACTCTTCCAACTTCCTAAGCTTATACCAATCTGAAAAATTAAAGGTCGACAAAATTTCACTTTAAAAGGGTCTTACTATTTAAAATACATTTTGACATGTCAAAATTTGTTCTAATAATTGAAATGATGAAAACAATTACCTCCAATTGGAAGGACACCTTTTATCCGACATTGAAACATAGACAAAAATTTCAAAGAAGGCAACTCCCCAATACTTTTGAAAAAATCATTTTGTAGGTTAGAACTGTAGTCCAATGCTAAGTATTCCAAGTTCCTCAAACCACGAAAACCTAGACACAAAAAGAGACATGGACATATTGACACAAACGAAATGAATTACAAAAATAGATTGATATTTGATTTATATGAAGTATAAACCGAACCATATGTATAAACATTTTTTCTACATGCATTTAATCACATATTACTATATGAATATTTTTGAAGATGTTTTAAAAACTAACATCATAAAGTAGCATTGTAGTGTCATTTAATTGGATGATTGTGCAAAAATAGTTTACATTGTTTTTGCATAATAAGTTATCACATAAATGATAAGAAAAGATGCATTATTACCTTCGGCAAGAGTTGTTCCTTTAAATCTATTGTGTGTCAATGTAAGGTTCCTAATAGATGGGAATGCCCGTAAGGACTCTTGTAGATTGCTTCCATTTATCATATTTGAATCTAACGCAAGAATAACCAATCTGCTTAGATTTGGTGACCCTGGAAAATGTAAATTTGTTTGGCTAAGAACTTAACATTTGTTTTAATTAGACAAAATTTGACAAAGAAAATGTATATCAACTTAAGCGACATCGAAAAATAGATATTACATCTGTCTCTAATTAAAAGACCCTTTTAAGTTTTCTCTTTGTCCCTTTTCATAAGATTTCTTTCAAATTTTTAATTGTATTAATTATTTCTTTACCAATATATGCTACATATTATCCTGTAATATGTAATAAATACTTTATGGAAGCATTAACAAATCCTCTTTCCTAAAAGGTAATTTGTAAAATATCTTTAGAATTTAAAACGAGTTTGCATTATTATTTGTGGAAGATTGTTATTTCTTACATATCAAGTGGCACAAAAAACAAGAATTCTATTTTTATGGAAACTCAAGAAATATTGGTGTTTTTAGAGCATTAGTTAATAAACTAAAAGTAAAAAGAAAAATCAAATTTTACATTAAAAAGAACAATTTTTCAGCTTTCAAAGAATAGAATAAAAAGTTTCAAAGAAAGTATTTATTTTTATAATTCCTTAACAAATGTTCTAAAGACACTTGTTAACATTTCCCTTTTCGTAAAAATCATCATTTTCCTTATTTGTGATATTTTTTTTAGGGATATTTGTGATATATCTTATGATCCATTACTACACAGTTGTACCACGAATACAAATGATTGAAATATGTCCCTATTTTTATTTGTTAGACACACTTGGCTGCAGATAAAATTCAAAGGTTGAGCTCTAGCTTTAAAAAACAATAATTAAATCTCTTAAGAAAAAATCACAATTAATTCATTCAACACCTTATTTTTTTCTATATTTCTTTCTATCAAGTTGTCAACATATTATAACTATCACATCATTCCCTTTCTTTATTTCTCTCTAGTTTTTCTTCTTTGAAAAGAATTATTTCCTCTAGTTGTAGATTGAGCTTTTATGTCTAAAAATTATTTATCTATTTAAAGTCAATTGCTTAAATTAATACCTTTATGGACAACGAAATCGACTAATCGATTTCCACTAAAATCAAGAATCTCCAAGTTGGTTAAAGTCGACAATTCTGCAAGAGGTAAATAGAGAATCAATTAATAATACTCCAATGCTCTCAAAATAATTGAACCATTTGTTAAAAAATTGTTTTAAAATAAATGATTCATTACACTTTTCGATATAATATTAAAAAAAATCAATTATACACTCTACTTTTTTTTGAAGAATTATACACTCTACACCCTCTTATCACTATTATAAAAAAATAAAAAAATAACATTTTAGATTTATTAATTAACTGATGAATGCGGTCTATAATAAAGCACACATACGTCGGTAAATGTATGAATCTGAAATATACATTTTTTGGCTTATAATGGTGTATTTAATATTAATTTCATCACTCTCAATTTAATATCTTCCGCTTTGCATTTATGATATAGTGGTTGTGAATATGTATATTGTTGGCTTTTGAGGAGGAGTTAGTGGTGGAGTGTATGACCTTGCTTTCTGATGTTTCTTTGGAGGATACTGCTACAGATGAATGGAAGTGGTGTCCTAATGTGGGAGACATATAGATTGTTCATGGTGTGTATCAAATGCTTACGCAGCAAGAGATGCACAGTTACGATTCGGTGTCAGCATGTATTTGACATAAAAATGTTCCTTTGAAGGTCTCTATATGTGCGTGGTGACTTTTCCGTAATAGGTGGCCGACAAAGGATATCTTGGTTATCATTGTACGCGACATTATTTCTAATAACTCTCAAGTGTGTGTGTTTGGATGCAGCTTTAATGAATTAGCATATCATCTTCTCTTCCATTGTCTTATTTTCAGCACTCTTTGGAAATTAGTTAAGGAATGGCTCGGAGTCTATTCAGTGGATCCTCAACATATTTTGGATCATTTTAACCAGTTTGCTTATTCTTCATAAGGATTTAAACTGCAAAGATATGTTCTGTAGCTTATTTAGCTGTGTTGTATTTGGACGTTGTGGACGAAAAAGAATAATACGATTTTTAACAATAAAGTTAAATCTATTGCACATTGTTTGCTTCGGTATCAGTTGATTGTAGTTTTTCTATTTTGTTTGTGGATTCTAGTGTGTGACTCTTCGTTGCTCTTCTTTGCACATCTTGTGATAGAGAGCATTCCTTTTCGGTGGTAATATATTTTAGTTTTCCTTGTTCAAAGAAAATTAGTTTAGGTGGGGGAGGGAATAAAATTGTAGCTGATAAATTAGAATTTTGATCAAATATTCTTTCGACATCTCCTTTTTTATTTCTATTATATTTTTAATATTTTATTCAAAAAAATATTCTTATGGAGATTTGAACCTGCACCCCATGCTACATTCAACCAAAATAAGCCTCTAAACCAGTTGATAATATTTATAATTTTCTACAACTATATATTCCACAAATGTTAGCAACCCCCAAAAAATAACTCAAGATCTACCAGTGCTGCAAAGCATAGTTGAGAAAGGGAAGAATTATATTCTTACCGGTTGGGGTATAATTGTTGCTAGGTATGTTCCCAAGGAGAAGACATTTCAATGCATGAAATATGTGTTTTTTCTTTTTTTGAAAGAAAATATGGTATGGTTGTACAACCCAAGAATAAAGGTTGGAGACCAAAAAGGCGTGTTATTTCCATCATTTTGAGTTGGGAAACTGATTTGTTCGCTAAAGATTAGAAAAAATTAATGGTGAACATCTGAGAATAGCAGTGGATGTCGTCGTGGTTGTTCACAATGCTCCAATACAGCGAAGATGAATTTTTGTCATCAGAGGAGAATAATTCATGCAGGAACGTTATCACTCCAACACTCAGGTCAATATATCAAAAAGGTGGATTGTGTGCAAAAAATGGGTGAGTGAAAATGTAACAAAGTGTGACGCTGAATCATGCTCATATAGAGGAAGAATGTGTTAACCATCTCAGGGTTTTGTGCAACAGCCCGATTTTCGTTAGATGTATTTTAATTAATTTTTATTATGTGTGAATATATGTGCTTGTATGTGATTATTTGTATTTATGCGTATTTTAGCTTAGAAAGGGTATTTTAGTCATTTTAGATTCAAGGGTATTTTGGTCATTTGGTGAGCGAGGGTAAAATAGTCTTTTGATTACAAGACTTATTTTAGTAGTTTTAGTGGCAGTAATTATTTTCGCCTGGTTACTAGTTAGTTGGAATAATCCATTAAGTGTCGGTAACTATACGTTATTTTATCCGTTAAGCGAGTAGAAACTTTGTGAATTAGTTAGAGAAAACCTTATGCCCATTAAGACAATTGAGGGTTTAGCCTATTTGTGTAGAGCCTATATAAACTCTAGCCATTAAGAGAAATTAGGTCTTACACACTCATTTTCACAAATATTGAGAGAGGTAGAGAGAGACAGAGCTAGAGAAAGGATAAAAGGGTTTTGGGAGAAGAAGAGCTTGAAGAGGAAGAAGAGGGTAGAGATTTGAGGAGAAAAAGTGAAGCTCCAGCTATGATTGTGCTCAATTGAAGTAAGGGGGATAATGTACATTCACAACTTAAGCTTTAATCTCTTTTTTAACTTAATTCAACAAGTGTTTATTTTGTGAAATTGTGTTTTTGTGAATTTCAAGTTCAAAGGATGATTTCGTGTACTCACTTTGATACTAAGTTTATGTATGTGAATTTTATGTTAAACATGTTGTTGTTGTTGAATTTGCATGTTTGAATTGTGGTTATATGAACTTTTCTTGATTTATGCTCAAATTGATGAAAAATGATGTTGTCGTTATTAATTGTTGATGAATTCATGATTTAATGATGTTGTTGTTGTTGTTGTGAGATTTTGTTGTTGTTGAATTATGCCATGGGTATTCTCATTGGTGAAGTTGTGATTTGAATTATGAAGTTGTGTTGATTTTTATGTATGAAGGATCCAAATGAACTAGATGATGGTTTGAGACGAATTCATGTTTTAATCCGATGTTTGTTGATATTTTGAATGCCTTTTTATGTTTGTGATCAAGTGTATAAGTTTTGGGGTCAATGGGATCGAAAATAGGGTTTTGGTGTGAAAAGGGATGGTTTTCCCGAGAGGAAAACCCAGAATTTTGGGTTCCTGTCTGGTGCAGCTCGTGGGGCGAGCTGGTGGCGAGTTGCCCAGACCAGCACCCATGTTTTTTTTTCCGTTTTGGGTACTTGGGGTCGATTCGGACCATTCCAAACTGATTCTTTTGATGTAACTAAGTGTAATTAAGTTTTCTAAACCTTTGCAAACATCAATTGAATTAATTTGAACATGGTTTGGTAAATCGTACCTCAAGAACTTTTGAAAAATGTCAAGAACGTCAAAAACTTCTCAAGGAATAAGGGGAGGATTAGGGTTGTCTAGTAGTGTTAAGATTTGTAAAAATGTTTTGGATGAGAAGCATAAACTCTAACTTGGTTTTGCTTTGAAAACTTGAATTCTTTGAAAAACAGTAAAATGAGACGAACTTGACGTGATTTTGTGATTTCTTGGAACTAGCCTAGGATACTCATATGCCTAAGCTACTATGATCATATGTGAGTAGTACATATGCTTAGTTGAGGCAATCAAATATGATGTTTATCATGGTGTGATATATATAATTCTTTTATTTGAATTATGAGTCGTTGTGATGATTGCTAAATCATAATTTAATAGTAATGATGTTGTCAATTATGTCAACGTTGATTAATGAACATGATTAATGATGATTGTTGGTGGTGAATACATACATGCTAATTTTGATGTGATTGGTGACGAATGCATATATACACACACACACACACACACACACAAACATATAGCCGTTGATTATAGCCGTTGCAATTGTCGTGAACATAGGCATGGTTGATTGAGTCATATGTTCATGCATCATAAGTCGAGTCGGATGTTTACATCCATATTGCTGTTGACCGGATACTTGTATTCATATAGCCGTTGATTATAGCCGTTGATTATGATGTTTTTGTTGCATCATGAGGTGACGACCTTGGTGACGATTGGAACCACATGCATATATGTGTCGAGTCTAGGCGCATTGCATGATTTGACATGAGTCATACTTGCTATGTGTTTGATGAAAGTGTATTGATGAATGCGTGCTTGGTGATTATTTACTTTGGTGACTATAATACTTGATGAATGATATATTTGTCAATTGTTGCGAACTTGTGATGAAATGATTATATAAGTGTTGAAGAATATTTAATTGTGTTAGAGAAAGCTTAATCATTTTAAATTTAGCCTTGATGTTTTAAACTTCATATGATTATGCTTATGTATGTTAATGTGAACTAACCCCCCAGTGGTTGTTCGAATGACCGCCTCACTATATTTAAATATGGTGTAGACGGCGTGCAGGATTAGCTTGTTATTGCTTGGTGAGTTGCAGGAGGCTAACTTTGGAGCTACCTCGTCTACCGCTTTTTGGAGTCTTAGTTTAGGGCTCTGATTTAGGATGTTGGTCAATCTTTTATTTTTTGGTATTGACTATTATGTATGTTGTTGAGATTTTGTTCTCTCATATGTTAAGACTGAAAGTTTATTTTGTTGATGTATTATGATGCTTTTGACATGACAATCTATTTCTTTAATATTTGTAATATTCGTGTGTGTTATCGGTTTAATAGAAGTACAACGTTACATTTTGCACCATCAATCATGAAGGCCGTTAAAGGTGATCTGGACGGCCATGATTGACCCTAATGTGCTCATGTGCGGTGAAGCACACAAGAGTTCACGTGCACCTTCATGGTGCTTTCTCTGGGAGAATGTGGACTTTTCCTTATTGGGATTATTCACATTGGGCTCTATGTTGGTCTGAAACAGTTTCCCCTAGGTCAAATTATATTTTTTTGTTACACGTAACTTGTTTCAGGGTTCGTTCTTGAAGATGGCGCCACTAGTGTTTGTAAGCTTGTGACCTGAAGATGTTTCAGATCTACGTCATATATATGTTGGCACAGATCTAGCGAGGACTTTGGACAAAACCATCGCGATTTTCAAGCAGGATTTTGAAAACGTGGTGGCCTAAGTCGAATACTTTTACCAGCCCGTGAATGTTGACAGGAACAAGGTATACCTTGGTCAGCGGTCCCATAAGGCTAGGAAAGTGGAGAAGCCTTCTAAGAGCGGCATCGGAATTATTCAAAGCGAGCTTGAACTTGTCATTTTGCATTTTTGGCTTGTAAATTTTTTGTAATATTTTCTTTTTGCTACCGTGACATCTTAATTAATGAAATGACTTCCTTTATTCGATTGGCATGCTTTTATTTTTATTACTTGCATTTATTCTCTTGCTTATTGAGGTAACTTTTTCCTGTTTTCACCTTCGAGGGCTTCGAATTGCCTTGTAGGACTCTGAGTCCAGAGATATTATCTTGATGTAAGCTACTCCATGGACTTTAAGTCTCACTGTCTCTTTTTTGTTTGACGACGCCTTGGTGGACTTTGAGTCCAACGGTCTATTTGGGTGTCACTGGAACGCCTTGCAGAAAAACGAATACGGTGGCAGAATTGTTTGAACCGTTGATAATCAGTGAACGATCCAATCCTTCTAGCGCCAGATGATCTATCCAGTAAAGATCAAAGAAAAGGAACGGTGAATCTCTAAGAAATGCGGTTGATGTCGCGGTGACTCACGGTACTCCGGCGCGGCGGAAAAGAATCTCCGTCGTCTAAGGAGAATGGTGCTTGCAGGAACGTCAACACTCCTAAGTTCAAGTTAGTGTATGAAAGGGGTGGATTGTGTGCGAAAAATGGGTGAATAAAAGTGTACATGACCGTCCGTGACGCTGAGTCACACTTATGTAGAGGAGGAGAGCGGTAATCAAGGTTCAGGTTTTGTGGCATCAATCCTGAAGGCCGTTATAGATAATTTGAACAGTCAGATCGACCCTAATGTGCTCTAGTGTGGTGACGCGCGCGGAGCTTCATGTGCACCTTCACGATGCTTTCTCCGTGGGCTTTGCCTTATTCGGCTTATTCGCATTGGGGATTATGCCAGTTCTAAACAACTACCGAGATACAGACGAAGTAGAAGATTTCGTGAATTCATTGAAGACTATGACTTCAATGAATATGCATATGTATCTGTCCTCGATCAAGATGTATGTTAGATGTGGAAAAGAGCTTGATAAAGTTTTAGAGAGTACAAGAGCTGATAAAATAGAGCTTAATGAAGAGATTGGGGAATTTCTCAACACAAGAATGCAATAATATACTTTCTTTCTGGTTATATATCTTACAAAATCATTGGTGTTGAATGCAGTTCATGATTTGAGTGATACTAGAATAGCATTTTTTCTGTGTTGTATATCTATTTTAAAGTTGCATTTATCATCTAGACATGTACCACTTTAGGGCAGTGCTAATTTGCATAGAAGATTAAATTCTGATCATATATACCAGTTGAGTAACTAGTTGAATTGGTTTATACCAAGAGGTCTATATAAAATTTATAGTAGAAAACAAAAACAAAAACAAATATACTAGTTGAATTAGTAAAAAGTTTATTATATAAAATATATACTAATGGGATAACATAATTTCAGCATGGACAATTTTAGTCTTTTTAAATAACTTTTTTGTCTATTTTTATTTATTTAATATTTAATTTAGAATATTTTTAATAAATTGTCAATTTTGATTGACTGAGTCAAATAGATGTATGACTCAAACAAGACATGATGGCGTGGTATGTATTAGTGGAAGAAAGTAAAGAAAAGAAACAGGTCTTTGATCCATTGGTGGTTGACCCAATTAAGAAAAGAAAATGTAGGAAGAAATAAAAGAAAAATGTGGGTCTAAGAGATAAGTAGGCCTTTTAATTCAAATGATCTAAATAGCAATAAATTCTTACCACCAATATCAACCGATCCTTTCAAGTTGTTGAAACTTAAGTCAAGAGATTTGAGACTTGGAATACCGTTTAGGGATGAAAGAATATTTTTATCCAATCTGTTTCCGCTCAACACAAGAACTTGTAAACTGGATGGCCATGCAAATCCATGATACTCTGATAAAAATTGAGAACGTGTAATTAATCATACTCATTAAGAATCATGAACTTAGTTAAGACCATAAAATAACCAACCTAGAGGCCATAAGTTCAAATTGTTCCCAGCCAACTCAAGGATCTCCAAAGTCTTCAGTTTTGATATATCTTGAAATATATAAACGTAAATGATTAAAGTTACATATGTTTTTCAACAGATTTTATTTTGGATATCTAAAAATTTGACATACTATGAATTGACTTCAGTGTAATTCCACTATCTACTAAATTTAAACTCTTGAGGGAAGAAAGTCCACTAAGAGAAGATGCAATATCAGTGTATTTGAAGTTGTTGTTGGAGATGTCAAGGATCTCAAGATTCTTCAATACAGCGCATAACCCTACAAGTTAAATTAATATATGTAAAATGTTAGCTTTATATCTTGATAAAGTATAAAATGTTACCATTGGTCCACGTAGTAAGTGACTTGGGTCAACAAACTAGAAGGGAAGAATCCACCTTGTGTGCTCCACAGATTCCCAACCGATATTAGTCGGTCGTAATTCAAAGATAAAAAGTGGAAAGTGTTAATCGGTGCTATATAGCCTACCTTGTATATGATGGTCCGAGTCCAATCCAATGTCACTTAAATGGAGTTCCTTCAAAGATTTGAATCCCATGAGTGATGGTAGGATTTCATTAGTCAAATTGTTGCCACCTATGTCAAGGACCTCTAGATGCAGCAACTTTGACGAAATTGTCTGCAAAACTGTCTGAAAAACTGAGGTACAAATATGTATTAGTCCTAGTTAATGAATTTTATGAAGCAAATACAAATTGTTGATTTGGCCTCACTGTGGAATGAAGCGTCGTTGTTCAGGATCCAATTTCCAGTTAAGGATAGCGACTTAAGAGATGAAAGTCCATCCAAACAAGACAGAATGTTGATAGCATTATCCAACTTATCATTATGAATTAAAGCTAGGACTTCCAGATTTTTTAACCCTGCATAATAATATGTAAAGGAAAGTGTTGGATTAATATAGTAATTGAAAAAACCTAATTAAATGGATGAGAATATAGAATTTGTATAAGTAACCTGGACCGGTACAATTCGATATTTGGATAGACGTCAAGTCGAGACTCCTCAAATCTTTGAAGATTAGAAAATCCAAATAGTTAATATGCTGAGGTCCATCAATGGATTCAGGTTTGAGTTTGGTGACTCTTTTTGTGGTGATGTTGCATTCAACTCCTTCCCATTCACAACAATCAGTGTTAGTGTTGGCTGACCAAGACATAGCATTTCCCAAATTGGAATTCAAAGCAACTAGAGCTTCTCTCTCTTGCTTCCAACACCCTTCACAACACATTACTTTTACTAAAACGAAAAGTAACAAAAACACACATACTAAGCTCTTCATTTTTCTTATACACTTTTTGTTTTAAGATAATGGGACTAATTGGCCGTTTAAATAAAGAAAACCCTATGAACAAAATGCGTGTCCGTGCATGTGATGTGTATATCATTAATTTCAAAAAGTCAAATATTTAATAAAATTAGGGAAAGGATAGAAGACTTGACCAGAGTAGATTCGATAGTCAACAACGATAGCTTTATCCCAAATGAAACGATAGATTTACAAAAGCTTGTAGAAATATGTAGACTAGTGGTATTATTTTAGTAATAAAAATAAAACATATTCTCCCGTACTTCATTACAAGTCGTTTTGACATTTTTCACATGTATTAATAACTAATGAATATAGTTAGTTTGTATTCAAAAGAGAAATTGTAATTGATTTTACAAAATTATCTCTTATTAGTGATACGGCAAAAAGAGATTGAAAGAATGGAAAGTAATAAATGATAAAAAGTATGATAGAAAAAAAAAAGTTTAGTGGGGGAAATTTAGCGAGGTAAAACATGAAATCCCTCTCTAATTTTGTCATTAAATTTTGCGACCAAAGAATTTGTGAGAAATTTTTTTTGTTCCGTCACTAATTTTCCTCCCTAATTTTGTTTTTCCTAATAGTGAACATTAATGATGCACTGATATTATATTATAAAACGACTTCTAATAAAACCAAAATATCTTTTTTAAAATAACTTATAATAAAATAAGAAGAGAGAAGCTTTGTACCAAAAAACAAAAACATAGCTTCACTAACTTGGTTCATCGCTCTAGATCTTTATAAACTTTTTTCAAATTGTACCTCTTTAAGTGTGTCTTGGATTTGTTTTCCAATAAAACTCGCAAAGAAAATGCAAAAATATTATGTCAAAAATGATCCCAAAGTTACGTTCATTAATGACAAATGGGAGGTTTTTTTGGGTCAAAGGAAAGGAGGCTTTTTTATTGTAAGTTTAAAACCTTTAAAAAAAATAAAATTGTAAGTTTAAATGGAAAAATGCAATTACTAATGACAAATGAGAGTAGTTTGCAATGCTTCTATGTAATTAAGTTACAGGGAACATGTATAAAAATGGAGAAGTAAGGTTTGGAGGACATCAGAGAAAACTGAGGTCAAATACAATGTCAAGTGTTTTATTGTCCAGTATTTTGCAAATATATGTGAAGTGTAAAATACATAAAGTATGAGAGAGATATGCTCTCTCCAAAATAAAATTTAAGAAAAAAAGATAGTCGAAAAGTTGATGTGTATGGACTATAGACTAAATCTTTAACCACATACATTAACAATTTAACTACCATGTTTACTTTCTTTCAACAAAAAAAAAAAAACTACCCTATTTACTTATATTTTATTACAGAGAGAGTAGATAAACATATATTTGATGTTTAAACTTTAAATAAGATACTAGTTGATAAAAAATACGGATACATAGAAGAGTTGCATATCTTGACTTGGTACTCAACATTGATGACTTTTCTAGGTTAAATTTCGAAGAACATGTTTTTTTCCTTCATGCATGCATTCCCATTAATTAACACGACATCATATTTCTCTCTCAGTATCATAATGATCATCAAAATATGGTTGGAAAAATCGCATTTATTTACTTGGAAGCCAACGCTGGAGGCTTTCATTTCTATGTAAATTTTGAACTTTTACAAAACAAGAACAAGAGTACTCCCTACGTTAAAAAAAAAAATATATCGCTTTTGTAAAATAAGTATATCATTTAACCTATTCAATACAATGTTTATGTTTTTTTTTAAGAAGATAAATTAGCCCACCCAAAATGGTACTGGAGAGAGAATCGAACCTGAGACCTCGAGGAGGAACACACTCTCAGATCTCAAGTCAATATCATCAAGTCAACCCAAGTGGGTTCTATTCAATACAATGTTAATTAATTTATTTCAAATTTACCTTCAAATAAATATTGTTTTGTTGATTTGAAAACGTCTCAACCCAACAAATATACCCGATATATAGATCAATCTAGGATTTGTGTTTGATCCTTCAAAGGGTTTTTGGTCGATAGGTTTAAATTTACAACAGTAAAGTTTTGAATCGAAGAAACGTATGAATTTTGAATAATAAGGTAAAGTGAAAATGAAAAAGAAAAAATAAATAAAAGCACAAGTGTGCAAATAGAAATAAGCATATATTAAGATAGGTAATTTGTATACACCGTTCTTTCAATATTATCAGTAAAAATGTTATCATGTGAGAGCGGATATGTATCTACTAGACATGGTTTTGTCAAACGAAATGAACTTTTTTTGTATAGAATTTATTTAATCTTACAATTTATAGGCAATACACAAAATAACCTTTTTTGTTTGCATCACGGCTGGCCCAAGGCATAGGCCCTGATGCAACGGCCTAGGACCCATGCTCATAGGGGCCCCAAAAAAACTATGGAGGGGGTGTATATAGTAATACTCGGTTTAACGGAGATTTATATAACAAGAAAGCGTAAAGATGCCCTAAACATTTACCAGACTTCAACCCATCAAAATTTCATTTTTACACCCCTCATCCAGCAGTAATTCATTTTCACACCCCCAACTCGGTGCTTTCATTTTCACCTCCAACATTTCATTAGCCAAAATGTAAAACTTATAAGTAAAACGTAAATCGCAGACGCATCACATAAAGCGCAAAATATCCACTCCATCCCAGAAACCAAATTTGTTTTTTTTATTTTGAGGATGTTTTTTGATTTTTCAGATTGAAGCTAATCTTAATATGTATTTATAATGTCATTCCTATTTTCTACATGTCGGTCATGAAAATGCCCGTTTTGGTGTGGAAGAAAATCATGCGCATTCAGAGAGAGTTCCTTTAGGGGGGGGGGGGGGGGGGGTCAAGTGGAGCAGAAGCATCCCTTGGGTGTCCTGGTCGATGGTTTGTAAGCCCAAGCGTGAAGGGGGGGTTAGATGTGAGGGACCTTCGACAGGTTAACCTTGCCCTGTTGGCCAAATGGAGACGGCGGTACCTTTTGGGTGATGGGGTATCTGGAGAAATATCATACATGCCCGCTATGGGGGTTTTCTCCCCTCTCCTCACCTTGGTGGTAGACCTTCCGGCCTACGTGGAACGTCCTCTTGGTGGACGAATATTTCCCTTCTTGGGGGGGGGGGGGGGGGGGGGGAGGGATAGGGAGGTTGTGAGGGACTGATTTTCGGATGGGGTGTCTACGATTATCGGGAACGGTCTCTCGACTCAATTCTGGCATGACCCTTAGTGTGGGCCGGTCTTCTCAGAGTTAGGTTTAGTAGGCATTTTCGGCTTTCTCTTCAGGGTGATGACATTGTGGGGGATTTAGAGGGGTGGGAACAGAGTGTTTGGGTTTGGGATCTGAGTTGGAGGAGACTTTTGTTTGTTTGGAAGACTGAGTTGCTCCATGAGTTGCTTGAGATTGTGGCCAGACACTCTCGCACGGATAGGGAGGATGTGTGGTCCTGGACCCATAGTTCTGATGGTCGGTACTCGGTTAGGTCGGTTTATACTTATCTCACTAAAGGTTTTCCGCCTATGGGTGCCCCTGAAAGTGTGACTTTACAGGCGGTGTCTAGGGTTTGGAAGTCTTGGGCGCCGTCGAAGGTGGTGTTGTTCTCTTGGCAGCTTATCCTGAATAGGATTCCTATCAGGCTTAATCTTGTGAGGTGGGGTATCTCACTTATAGAAGGGAGTTTGGGGTGTGCCATTTGAGTCGTCGATTCAACGGTTCCTCTCGTGCCCCTCTATCTTTTCGGTGTGGTATCTAGGTGGTTAGGTTGGGCTTTTGTCCCCCCTAGGTATTGCCCAGCATTTTCAGACTTTTTTGGGCTTAGGTAGAGGGAAGATAGTTAGGTTAGGTTTGCTTCTTGTTTGACATGATGTTATTGGAACCATTTGGACGTCCCGGAATGACCTGATTTTTGCTGGTGGCACCCTCCAAAAGGAGCCGGTGGTGGACAGAGTGAAACTCTTATCCTGAAAATGGTTCCTGGCTAAGTGTCATGCTAGTTCCTGCTCCTTTTATGGGTGGGAGGCGCAGCCTGTTCTGTGCTGGAACTGGTAGGGCTTTGTGGTGGTGGCTTTCCTGGGGTGGCTTGGGGTTTGGGTGGGGGTCCTTTGGCTCCTCCTTTCCGGCTTGGCTACCTAGGTTTCTTTTTTTGTTCCCCTTTTTCTGCAGGTGCTTGGTCGGTTGCGGTTTTTAGCCTTCTTGTGACCTTGGTCTAGTGTATTTGTTTTTTTTTCCTTTTCTTTCTCAGGTGTTTTTTGGTGTTGCCTTGGGCCTTTCTCCTTTGCTTGGTTTGTCGGGCTAGGAGTTTGTCCTACGGTTTTTTGGGGGGCATCTTTGGATGTTCTGCTGTGTGTGTGTGTGTGTGTGTGTGTGTGTGTATATATATATATATATATATATATATATATATATATTGTCATTAAAAAAAATCTATATTTATAATTCATAATATAATATGACTTTCAATATAAAAGTTTCATGTTTGGGACATCAAATTTGGTCTTGTTGGGATTTTCGATAAGTAACATGTCATATTCTATTGACAAATGATAAAAAAAAAAATCATGTTACTGGATATCAGGGAAGTGTATTTTATACTATTTTAAATTTATGGTGTTGAATGATAGTGAAGCTCTTTGAAAATTTTTAGAGGTAGTAAATCGATTGAATTATCAAATGAGATAATTAAACTTACATAAAGCTTGATATGTCTACTAAGTTTTACTTATCTTTGTTGGTTTGTTTTGGTCCCCCCAATTATTAATTTTTTGTTTTTTTATTCTTTTTTATTAATAATATATAGGACGAGATGCATTTGACACAAAATGTTTTGAAGTGTCAGTATAGTTGGGATTTCAAAACATGTGTCATGAAGACCGTCATGATTAATGCATATGTCATCGTTTATCAAAAAAAAAAAATGATGTATTATACAAGGGGCTCCTTTCTCAAACTTGACGTAAGGGCCATAAATTGTTAGGAACGGACCTGGTTTGCATGCGCCTTATAACTTTCAAGGAACTTCTTCTTTGTGTTTCTTCTTTTAATTTGAATCTTGACGTTAAAAAACAAATAATAGTTCGTTTGAGAAATTTCTTGAACACTCATATGTTAGTTTTCAGTTTGTTGTGCAATTTTGAATTTCTTCGAGTGACTCTATATGCCAATTGGACCTTCGAAATATCTGGAATATTAGAACTGAATTAACTCACTCGAAAACCCTTATTCGAATTTTGCATATAACATGTTCCTCTCCAAATGTCATGTGTCAAAAGGGATTTGAAACCGACATTTTAAATTTGATTAGATGTATGGAACTAAAACATTTTCAAGCTAATCAGAAGGTCATCCATCATTAACTTCAAAATTTTAATAACTGGTTATCATCACAAAATGAATACATCAACTACAACAAAATGTATTTCATACATAAATTCATCAATAAAACTTTCATTTAAAAAATAAAATAAAGAATGAATACATCATATAAGAAGATGACGCGTTACAATAGTCATTTCTATTATGAACAAAGGAAAAAGAAATCAAAAGCGAAGAAGATCAATCTTCAACGAGAAACAAGATTGAAGCATAAAGCTTCAAGAACAAGCAACAATGGCGAAAGCTTGTAATTGAATCGTAACAAACTTTCTCTCCAGAGAGAAAGCTACCGATACCATATTATGAACAAAAGAAAGAGAAATGAATAGATTTTCCATTAATGAATTATGGGAATACAAAGTGCTTATATACACAAATTGATCTCTATGCTAGTTTATCGTAAGTAGTCTACATAGTCTAAGAATTTCATCCAGAGAGAAAAGAGAAAAATATGAAGAAAAGTGATTATGATTCAATGAATAAATTATGTTACAGCTTAGGATTTATATAGAAGCTATAAATGACACCTCATCATAACTAACATCTAACAAACAAAATGCAACTAAAATGAAACTCAAATGTACAATAATGACAAATGAAAATCTAGTAGCATGCGCCTTAAGTTATCTCAAGCCTTAGTTACAACTTTCAACTTCTCTCCAATTTTGTTTCTTTTTTCTAATACATAGGATTGCTAAGACATAACAAACTCAAAGCTATGCAATGATTAAGAGATCATTTCTAACTAACAACTATAACTGCCAACTAGTTACTTGTTGCACACGTAATCTCTTTATTGTTGATATGGTGTGATAATTTCCAATGAAATGAACTAGTATAACAGAAAAACACACAACTATCATCTTTTCCTCAAATTTATTGTCACTAATCTTTTTTCTTATATATAATTGGTCCTAAGCAACATTTTTTCTTATACATAACTTGTCCTAATCGTCACTCCTTATAAGTTTAACCTTTTTTCTCAAATTGATTTTCTATCATGTGAATAAAAGTTTTCACCTTATCAAATGCTTCTGACTTGAATTTCAACCCAAACATGTCTACTATAATCATCAAGAATAGTTAAGAAATACTTGAATCCATGAATTGAAGCAGTAGAAAAAGGTCCCCATATATCCAAATGAACCCAATCAAACATAGCTTTTGCATTATTTTTACTTATAAAGAAGGGTAACTTCTTTTGTCTAGACATATGACAAACATCACAAGCTCCATGTAAACTAACAAGAATGTAACTATACACTTTATTCATGCATTGTATTATATCATGAAATAGATGCCCTAATCTAAGATGCCATTGAATCCCAGGAGGAATGACATTCTTAGATGAACTATCAGAAGCAAAAATACTTGAAACTTTGGAGACTTTATTCTCATTCTTCTCAGCCTTCAAGTAATAAAGTCCATTCAACTCTTTGACCAAACCAATCCTCCTCAAATCCTTCTTTTCCTGTATAACACACTGGTCAGTCTCAAATGTGCCATTACAGTCTTGCTCTTTATATAATTTTGAGACAGATATAAGGTTCACAGCAAAATCCGGCAAATTCAACACATCATCAACGTGCAAATTCTCACTTATTTTCACCTTTCTTTTGCAAAAAGCTTGTATCGTGTTACCATTAGGTAGATTAACACTAATTGGTTCAATATATCTATAAGTAGTAAACCAGTTTATATCATAGCAAGTGTGATGTGTAGCACCAGTATCTACGATCCAGCCAGTATCATCATATTTCTTTAAGTTCTTAGCATAAAATTTACCTCCTATGTTTGCTACCAAAGATCTAGCTTTCATCATGTTAGCTACAGTGTTTAGAACTGCTGGCATGTTTTCAGAGTTTCGTTTACTTATGTTTTGAATATTTTAAATATGTTTCCTAGTTTTTAGTTCAGTTTGTTTTTCTCCCAGTCTTCAGCAATCAAATTGTTTCAAGCATTCTATTGTGACCTAACTTTTAGGAATATGATCTTAGTCGGCAGTTATTTTCTATTTTGTACTTTTCTATTTGTACGTTTGAATTGAATGAAAAATTACTCCTCTTGTACTTGTTCTATCAACTACCTTGAATCTTTTCCTCTACAACTTTACAAAATAACAACAAAGCGGTATCTAGAGCTCTCTTTTCGAGGGACCTGTGAAATGGATGATGAGTCAGGTTTTTCAAAAATTGCCCTCCTCTCTTTGATCGGAACAACTATGACATTTGAGCTATCAAAATGGAGACTTACCTAGAAACTTTGGTTGTTTGGGAAGCCATAGAAGAGGATTATAACGTTCCTCCGCTACCAAATAATCTAACTATGGTTCATATGAAGTATCACAAGGAGAAAAAAAAAACAAAGAAGGCAAAGGCAAAATCATGTCTTTTTGCTGGTGTTTCAGAAACAGTTTTCACTAGAATCATGACCCTAAAAATACCAAAAGCAATATGAGACTATTTGATGGAAGAATATGCAGGGGATGTGAGAATTTGAAGCATGCAAGTGCTGAATCTGATGAGATGAGAATTTGAGTTGCAGAGAATGAAGGAGTCAGAGATAATCAAAGAATACTCTGACAAATGCTTTCTATTGCAAACAAGGTTAGATTACTCGGCACTGGATTTGCTGATTCAAGAATTGAAGAAAAAAATTGGTTACCGTTCCTGAAAGGTATGAGGAATTTCTAGCCTTTTGGAGAACACAAAAGATCTTTGTAAGATCACTTTGGCAGAAGTCATTCATGCCCTGCAAGCACAAGAGCAACGAAGGGTCATGGGGTAAGAAGGAGTTGTTGAATGAACACTTTCAGTCAAGTATCACGATAGAGAGAAAATGTGGAAGTAAAAAAGAACAAGAAGAATTTTAGTGCAAGTGGTGATGCTACAACGAGCAACAATAAGAATAAGATCATAAGTTCGAAGGGTAATTATCCTCCATGCCAACATTGTAGAAAAATGGGTCATCCATCTTTTAGGTGTTGGAGGCAACCATATGCAAAATGCAGCAAGTGTGATCAACTTGGTCATGAAGCTACAACTTTCAGAACTAAAATTAAGGAGTGAGAAGCAGATGCTCAAGTTGCTAATCAAGAGGAGGAGGATAAAGAAGACCAACTAATTAACTACTCCGCTAAATACAAGCAATAAGGGTATTTTAACAAATGATATTTCCTCTCTTTCAAAATGTAAGCAAAAAAAAACTCATTTTCATTGTTCCAAAATGCAAGTAAAAAAGAATTTTTTTTTTATCCTATTTAATCTTGTTTTTTTAAAAAACCATATTTTCTAAGGAAAACTTTTGTTTATTCTAGGGATGTCAATGGGTACTCATGGGTACGGATAGTATGATACCCATCCCCGCCCCATTGAATAAATATGATATTCGTGCCCGCCCCGTACCCTCGTGGGTACCCATTATGCGGGTACCCGCGGGTATTGAGGAATCCATGGGTATTCATGGGTACCCATGGATTTTTGAATTTATTTATTTTTTATACAAATAATAACTCTTTTTTAATTAACAAAAAACTTCAACTTTTAAACATTTATACATAATCTATTCAAAATTTCATAAATCATATATATTCCATAGAAAATTCATGATTCTTACGTAATCCATAGGATATGTTTTATGATGTGAATGAAGTGGAAATAGTGATTTGATCTCCGCTCTTCCCTTTTCTATTTCAGCAGAGAGATAGTCATTTGACCGCTTAAGTGTGTTTGATATTGTTCCTTGACTAACTTTCAACTGAAATTTTCCCTCAAGTCATCTCTGCAAGTCTTTTTGTGTGCTTGCAGGATTATCTCTCTTGTACTCGCACAACTCCTTACGTATTTGATCTGACATAGTTGATTTTGCAACACCTTTTAGATGAGAAGCCATCTCGTGAGTGAGATATGGTTTGAATACTTTTAACACATTCATGTAATTTATATATGCCAAACTTTCTTAAGAATACATTGAACATTCCACTTGTTTATATTTACTATACACTTCAAAAGTCAAAAGTCATATTTCCAATGGATATGAATACAATATTTATTAATTTACATTGAGTCCCAAGATTTGCTGCAACGTAATTCTAAGAGACATAGACTAATTTGTCTTTTTGTTTGATATGTACAGTATAATTACTTAAAAACTCTTTAAATTAATAATTATTAATTTATCGATAAATTAATAACTCTTTAAATTAATAAATTTCTCCGGTCCCGACATTATTAATTTATAGAGTTTCTACTGATATTATCAAGTTGTCATTGATCTCAAAGTCCCCTTTGACGGTAGTAATATTCTCTTGGTGTTTAACTTTTTTAAAATTTAAAAGTTATCGTTTCCAATAAAAAAAATACTACTTTATAGTTATGTGAAATAAACAAGGGTCATGCTATCATCTGCGCATACGTTAAGGAATACAATTTATTTCTCAAAAAGTTTAAGTCTTTTAGTAAATATTTATTGTTGTTGGAATCCTTAAGGTATACCCCTAGAATACATGTTACTCCCTCCGTCCATATATTTAAACACCTATTTGATTTTATTTTTGTTCTTAAATATAAACTTCTTTTTAAATTACTAGATGCATTTATTAATTTTTTCCTAAACATACCCCTAATTAATACTACTATCTTGTCTTGAAATATGAAAAGTCAAATTTAATACACATACAAACAAAAGACAATTTCGTAATATTAACACATAAGATATACACATTAATTACACTGACAACTTTTCTTAAGAAATATGAAAAAGACAATGGGTGTCTACATTAAAGGACGGAGGGAGTAATATTTTCCTATAAACAAATGTACGACTCTCATTATGTAACATGAATGAAGTACTAGCATAGAAACTTGAATGAATGTGTATATTAGTAGAAGTACTCTCTCCGTTTCTAAATATAAGCATAATTAATTTTTTAGATTTATTCATCTAATGATGTAATATAGACCACATACATCGTTAAATGAATGAACCTAAAAAGTCAATTATACTTTAGAAACATAAGGTATACTTGCGGTGAACGTACATTTCTTACCCGAGTTTTCCATTTTGTTCAAGTTATTGTCGCTGACTTGATGTATTTATGATCTATTGGATTGGATAACCTCGTGCAAGTGCAAAGCCATTGTTATTCTCTAAATTAAATAAATGCTTAATGAAGTGTCACAAGGACCAAAAAGCCTTTTGTTTGGGGATTTGGCTAACTAATAACCGAGCCTTTAAACTGTTGCATTCTCTCTGTTGTGGTTATTAAATGTATTTTCCTTTCAAGGTTATATAGTCTAGAAAATACAACACCATGAAGTAACATTTTTAATTTCCTTTATTGCTATAACGTCCACTAATTAAAGAAGCAAGAAACCGTCCATATGAGAAGGAAAATGCATTTATAAGTACTACTCTACTATTACAATTTGACAAAGGTATAGTTTCTGCAATTGCTGATTTATTTCTACTGGGGCTGACGGTGCAAACTGAATCTTTTAAACAAGTTGACAAAATTACATTGAGAGTTATGGTGGACAAAGAAAGTAACAAAGTTCGGTATGCTGAAGCAGTGAAAGATTTTGTTGATGTTCTCTTCGGCTTCTTTACTTTGCCCTTAGGAACTGTTGTATATTGCCTTATAATTGTGATTCTGGGAATGCATAAAATCGTGGTATGATTTCGGAGAGCCGCAACGCGATTTCGTTGACAGAACGATTGGTTTCTGGCAAAGGGAAATCCTGACACGATTTGGGAAATTGTGACACGATTAGACAACTTCTTGAGCAAGTTGTTTTGAAAGTGACTGTTCACAACGGCTGGAAAAGGGAAATCGTGGCACGGTAGTGGAAAATCGTAGCGCGATTTTACACTTATGTGTTAAATATTTAAGTGGTTTCTGCATTCTTTGAAAGCGAGCTGAAGCAAGATGTCTAGGGTTCAAAAAGGGGGAAACTTGAGGGTTGAGTACATTTGTAGGGATAGTCTCTTGGGTTGGGATAAACATTGTAATCACCTTGGGTAGTAAGATTACATCATTGGAAGGATCATAAGCTTCCTCTAGTGTTATCTCTTGTAAGATCTTTTGAGTGAGGTGGGTCAAGACAAAGGGTAGAAATTAGGATTGAAGGTTGATTTCTTGTAACCTTTTGTAACATCTTATCATAGTGGATTGGAGAGCTGCTCTCTCCTCCAGATTAGATCATATTGACTGAACTGGGTTACCATCTTGTGTGTGTTTGTTTTTCCTTAAGTTTTCTTATCTTCATGTTTGTTAGTGTCATTGTTTTAAGCTCTACACTTAGATATTAGGTCTGTTTTTTGTTGTTGTTGCTTGAAGGCACTTAGACTTAGGATTACCACTACCTTTTGCTCCACACATCTTTGTTTTCATTGGTGTGATTTTCGAACCGTTGAATCGTGATTTTCACAACAGAAACTATTGCAAGACTTGTTGCTACTGACTCAAACATTGAAGCAGTTCAATTGTATCAAAGTGTAAAAGATCTTGATCAACAATATTTATGCACAAATGCCTGCAAGGAAATGCTGCTGCATCCAAGAAGCTCTATGGAAGCTTATTGTCAAAAGCTCAAACTGAATATAGACGACACAAAACCTTTGCAGCACTTCGTGTGCGAGAAATGGGATTGTGTTAGAAAGCAAAGTGGAGCTCGTTTGAGCGTTTTTAGGAATAAAAGTGCAGTTGTGCAAAAGTAATGAACCTAGTAATGTCCCCACCAAAAGAATGTTTGAGTTTAGAAAATGGCTTTGCTAAGGAAACTGCCACATTTATCATTTCTGATGATCTTACTGTGATGACTAATGTTTTTGGAACAGTTACCACTACTTCAAAAGCTTGAAATCACAAACATTGGTGCTATTGTTGAAGAATCTGTCGAAATCAGCAAGCAAGATGCATCCTCTCTATATATAACTCTTATCTTTGTATATCATTACTCCCTCCGTTTCTAAATATAAGCAAAATTCACTATTTAGGTTCATTCATTTAATAATGTATGCGGTTCATAATATAGATCACATACATCATTAAATGAATGCACCTAAAATGTGAATTTTGCTTATATTTAAAAACGGAGAGAGTATTTTGTTTAGTTGATTTTTTTTTCTCATCAAATATTCATTTTTGTATATAACTGATATTCTCAAGTTGTCATTCCCCTTTAACTGACTTCGTATTTAAGAAGAAACATTTCTGTGATATTTGTCAAGACAAACCAACCTGAGTTTAAGAATAGAGAAGAAACATCTGAAGAGGGTAGGCAGATGTCTGTGAAAGTTTTGCAAAGAAAATCAACTGGAGAGATTTTGTTTGTTGAAGGAGGGGTAGTTTTTATTGACTTTATTTTTAGTTTTCTAACCTTCCCCTTGGGGGGAGTGTTGCATATGCTTCAAGGATTCTCTTCTTTAAGATGCATTGATAATTTATATAAAAGCGTAATTGAGTTGAGTCCAGATACATATTTAACGTCACAAGAACTTAAAGATAAACTAACTAAGCCTCCCATTGCAGCAAAATTTGAGCTCAGCAATCCATCTTTACCAATTTCTGCAGATACCTTGCCTGTCTATTATTATCATACTTACTATAATTCCCGGTGGATTCGCTCTCTTCGTATTACATATTATTGTTGTGTTTCTGATGACAGGTGTGTACTTTTGACATTTGTTGATCCTAAGTATTCTGCTTCAAAATCATCAAGTTGTGGAGAATTTGCAAAAGGACCATCAGTATAAATGGTTACAGATGACTTGGTTGTGACGCCAACCTCATCCTTCAATGCTATTTCACATCTAAAGAGTTTAAACGTTCCTCTATCTGATGTAGAGGAAAAAGTGGTTAGAATTGATGTGAACGAGGTAATTCACAACTTAAGACTTTTCGCGTTGTTATTGCAATTAATTTTCATTTCCATACATTTTTACAATGCTTTATTTGTTTACATGTTGCAGGGTCTCAGCATTCTTAAGGCTTCATTGACCTCAATGTCTGCTTTGACAAATGGTCTCAATCAATTCTTAACAACAACCAATAAGGAAGGGAAATGACCAACAATTTTCCTCTATGAAAACTTGGTTTACAAACATTATTAGACCCATAATGTAGTTGATATATGGACTACTATTTCCTCATATGTTTGGTTCTTCCTTTAGTTTTGATATTGGCTTTCATATATGGTTCCTTATGAAATAAAGTTGATACTAACAACAACTGTCTTTCTCAATAGTGTCTTGTACAGTTGTTTTTTCCCCCTCTACCTCTAGCAATTGAGATACCCTCCATCTGATCTTTTCTACAGTCTACACATGTCAGAACCACCTAAGTCGAGTTTCAACCATAACTCTCATGCTATCATTCATTCCTTATCCTATCTCGCTAGAAATTCTACACATCCATTATAGCATTGTCATATCTGTTACACTGAGTTTTACTCTCATGTTGGCATTTTACTGCCCAACACTGTCATATTAATTACACCGCTGGTTTTACAGATGTATAACAAATCCCATGAAGCTCTCCTCCATTTCATGCATCTACTAATGTTTATTCTAATAAAGATTAGAACTTGCTTATTATGACTTTGTTTAAACTTTACACTGTCGTATAGGTAGTTGATTGATAAAAGAAAGTCTGGCCTTCTCAACTCTTAGTGTCATCGTCTTAGACACTACGGTTAGAGGAATTCTATTGTCCCTATTTTTACTTCTATATGCTTGCACGTACTGTTCATATATGACATACTCTCAAAGAATGTAATTTTCTTGCTAAAGATGAATCTTCTCACGGGTTGTTGATATGAGGGTCTTTTTCCAATTTTATATTTCCTCTAGTTGGTTAAAAGCCATTCATTAGGAGCAACCAAATGAAGGATATGATTCTCTCAAGAACTCTGACTTCCAAACCTTATTCCACTTATTTGTCATATTTTTAGAGAAAATGACCTCCCAAAATTCATATTTCGGCCAAAGTGAATTTAACATTTTTTGTCGGTTTCAAAATAATTGTCACATTTGTTTCCACTAATATACCCTTTATTTATTGAATTTCACTAGACTTAACTACTTCACTGACTGCAATTAATAAGTGTGTTTTAGTAAATAATACTAATTTTACTATTGAAATCTACATAGTTAATCATTTCCTTAAGAATGACACACAACTATAACAAAACAATCAAAATGAGATGGAGAAAATATTTATTTTCGAGCATATCCATCAATTGAACTTTAACTAAAGTTCATTAAATATTTGAGTCAAATCACTTTATTACACCTTGTTTTACTTGATTGCAGCACAATTTGTGCTCAACAATCACACTTTACTCATCCCCAAAGCTAACTTACCTGTCTATTTTTGTCGTACTTACTTGGATTCACGGTTTGTTGAGTATACTCCCACTCTTAGTACTACACTCATTCGTATTGTTTTTCCTAGTTCTGGTTAAAGGTGTGTAACTTTAAATTTGGTTGATCCGAAGAACACTGCTTCAAAATCATCAAGTTGTGGAGAATTTGGCAAAGGTCCATTGATTTACATGATAACAGATGACTTGGTTGTGACTCCAATGTCATCCTTCATTGCTATTTCAAATCTAAATAGTTCAAATGTTCCTATGTTTGATATGAAGGAAAGGGTCGTTAGAATTGGTCTGACTGAGGTAATAATTCACTGCATAAGACTTTTATTGCCGTTCATGATTGCAATTAATTTGAATTTCCATACATTATCACAATGAGTTGTTTTATATAAACCATTTTGATTTTCTACTTGTAATCTGTTAGGTCTTAAAAGAAAGCAGAAATGACTCTATTTGGTTTGTGTGTTTGTTTTAAATTTGTCTGAAAAATGCTAGGTCTGAATTTCACATAGATTGTTTAAATTTGCAATGGAGTATTTTTTTCTGGTGTAATCCGTCCAAAAATCAGTTATGTCGTGTGAAAACTATTTATAATCTGTCTAAATTTGGTTTGTAACTCTGTGCCAATAAAATTATGCACAAGTTAATAGAAAGTAACAAAGTAAAACAACTTGGCAAAAAAATTGGTTTGCAATACTATGGCTTACAGTGCAACTGAATCTGTTGAACAAGTTGGCAAAATTACGCTGAGAGTTATGGTGGATAGAAAGTAACAATGTTCTGTATGCTGAGGCAGTGAGGGATTTTGTTGATTTTCTTTTGATCTTCTTAACAATGCCTCTAGGGACTATTGCTATACTTGTAGCTAAAGAGTCAAATATTGAAGCAGTGAAATTTGGCAGCATAAGCTCACTGAACCAAAGGGTGTCAGAACTTTTTGAATAATATATTAGTTTCACCAAGAAACTATGCTAATGCAGCCAGGAAACTCTGTGAGAAGCTTATTTCAAGAAGCACAAATTGAATAGAGACGACATTGAACCATTGCTGTACTTCGTCTGTCAGATTTAGGAAACAAAAGTGCAGCTCTGGGAAAGTAACGGATAGAGTATTATCCCCACCACCAGAATCTGATTTATCATTTCTAGAACAGTTGTAAATTTACTAGCAAGTAGCAACAGATAAACCAGGTGTTTTAGGGGTTTTGCCATCAAATCACTGATCAGGAATTTGAACAGGATAGACGGTTTGTATAGCTTCGAGTCAATCAAGTCAGTTCAGGCTCAATAATATTGTCCAAGACTTCAGCATACATTGAGAACCTTCATTACTTTAATTCTTCTGCAATTCAGGTGTCATGAAGATGCTTCTATTCTATTATAGTATAAGTTTTAATTAGTAGATCAAAAAGAAATTAACACAATAAAAGAAATAATATTTTGTACTACACACAAACTATTTTAGATGGAGTTGACAGTAAAACTTCAAATCATTTTCATACACTAAAGCAAAGTAACTTCTTTATTGAATTAGATATAGCGTAAAAAAATAGATATTCATGACATACAACCTCACATGTAATACATTACCACTAATAAATAAACTTGTACAAGTTGTCCACGATGAAGTAGTAGCAATTCATACACACCAATCCTATATAGTAAAACCATGCTTGCCTCCAATAAGGATTGATGTACAGAACAGTTGGAATTACCAACAGTATTGATATGTATGCCACCACGAAGCTCACACGGAAAACATACATGTCCACCCAACTATCATCATCTCCGTCCCTGTTCAAGCCATCTGGTAACGTAGCTGGTGTTTGTCCACCTGGATTGCAACTTTTTGGCAGTGGAGGCCCACAGAGAAATTGATTACCCTCATAGCTGCTTTCATCAAATGTAATAAATTGTCCTTTCCTGTCAGGTGTTGCACCGGATAAATTGTTGTGTGCCACGTTGAACACTTCAAGGGAGGTCAATCTATCTAGCTGAGGAGGAATTTGGCCACTCAACATGTTGAAAGAAAGGTCTAAACTCTCTACCTGTACCAAATCAAAGAACATGGCTGGAATTTCCCCGGTGAAATAATTGTTAGACAAGTTCAATGCTAGAATTTTTGTCAAGTTTCCAAGCTGAGCTGGAATACTCCCATTCAGTTTATTGTGAGACAAGTCAATTCCGGACATATAAACAAGGATACTTGTTGTATAAGTTTCTGATCTTTTCTTTGCTGTAAAGTTTGCTTTCTCTTTCCTAAATCTACGGAATACATATGGTCTCCCATAGGATATGAGACCGTGTTGATCCCTGGATGAATTAAATTCATTGAATTGTTCCCTTGTTCCTTCTGGATCCTTATTCTCAAAAGGCGTTTTACCTAAGCAACTAGGTATTTCCCCAACAAAATTGTTATATGAAAGGTCTAGTATATTTAAATCTGTTAGGTTGCATAATTGCTTTGGTATATTCCCATTAAAGCGATTACCTTTCAAAAGGAGGATCTCCAATCCTGTATAATAAAGATCATGTATTAAATCATGAAATCCATTTGCTATTTCATTGTTGCTAAGGTCTAGTGTCACTAGGGAATACATTTCTCCGAACATGTTTTTGGACAAACAACTTAATTTGTTGTTGCTCAAATGGATAGAGGTGAGATAAGAATTTAGAAAAGAAGGAACACAACCTACCAAATTGTTTTGTGAAAGATCTAGAAAAATAAGACTTCTAAGTTCTGCCAACTCTGATGGAATAGATCCTTTAAAATGATTATTGGACATTGAAAGCTCAAACAACCTTACACTATTTTCCATTTTCCTTGGAATTTCCCCAATGAAATTATTATCACTTAAGTCCAAATTTCGGATGTAAGATGAGTTGAAAAAGTTACCAGGTATGGTACCAGAAAGACTATTACCATCCAACAACATGCACCGCAAATAACTGGACATTGACAACGTAAAGGGTATAGGTCCATGAAGCTGATTGTTCGAAAAGCTCAAGAATGAGAGTTGACTCCTGTGGTATTTCTCCAGACAAATGATTATCAGACAGATCCAATGTACCTAAAAAGCTTAAGTGACCTAGCTCATAAGGAATAGAACCATGGATTTTATTTATAGACATGTTTAGATGAATCAATTTTGGAAAAATTGAACTGATATTGTTGCTCAACATTTGGCCTGTTATTGCATTGTTAGATACATCAATTGTTTCCATGCTGAGATAAGGACGGGGCGGAAGCTGGAATTCACCTATAAAGGAACAATTCGCAAGAATAAAATCTTCCATTTTTGTGTTGTTTTGTAATAACCAGTTTGGGAACTCTCCTCTTAGTTTGCAATTAGTGAAATCCACATATGCCAAATTGTTCTGGTAATGAAGAAACTTTGGAAGTGGAATGGAATTGGCTTTAGTTATCGAAGACAATTGAAGCACTTGCAATTGAAATTTGGGAATCCATGTTTTCATGGTTGAGTATGAGTCAAGGATGACTTTGTTCCCATTACCATAGATGAACTTAAGGTTTGAATGATTGAAAAATGGTGTGAATGAATTAGGGAATTCGAATTGGTTTCCTTCAAAATTTAGATATTCAAGTGAAGTAAAACTTGCAAGGGTAGGACCAATGTTACCAATGAAGTGATTATTGCTAAGTGCCAAAGTCCGAAGTGATGTCATATTCACAAAAGACGAGGGGAGTTTCCCTGCAAATTCATTGTTGGATAGATCTAACTCTTCCAACTTCTTAAGCTTATACCAATCTGAAAAATGAAATGTTTACAAAAATTTGTTTTATATGGAGCATATCATCAATGAAAATACATTTCAAAAAATCTAAAAGGAAGAAAAAAAACAATTTTGTTCTGATGTATACTATAAAAGTTGTTCAAATAGCTAAAATGATAAAACAATTACCTCCAATTGAAAGGGTACCGTTTATCCTACAAAATGACGCAGACAAAACTTTTAAGGAGGGCAAGTCTCCAATACTTTTGAAAAATTCATTTTGTAGGTTAGAGCTGTAGTCCAATTCCAAGTGTTCCAAGTTAATTAAACCACGAAAACCTACACATAAAAAGAGACATGGACATATTGATCAAAAGGAAATAGAATTACAAATGATATGTTGGAATTTTTACTTGGTTAATTATTTATTTTAAAGTCTTATTATTAACTTTACTAAATATTATAATTATTTAGTTTATCTTTTGACCAAGTGGCATGCACGTTTCTATTTCTATTCCAACTTCATGTACTTATGGTTGCAATTTACTCGGTCAAATGTATGTGCTCCTATTTACTTGCTATGTAACCGTTGAAGCTAGGAATAATTCTACTATAATTTCGGTTTCAATTTGCATTAAATTGAGGCTACTATACGTATGTGTGTGTGTATAAGAGGGTATGGGGCACTTCTAAGTGTAGACAGTTACATTGGAACTCTAGGCTGTAAGCTATTTACAAATATAGAATACGTATACATATTATGAGTAAATTGTAAAGAAATTATAGGTTCCCATGAGCTTCAAGAAATGGTTCTTGAGACTTTGATAATTCACGTGCGGTGCTAGCAAGAAGTGATTGTTTTATCCTGTAGAGTATTAGCTATGAGACCTACTGCATCGGGTAACCTATTCGGGATGGCGAAATACTTTTACGTCCAGTGCGTGCATTTTGCACGCCTCAGTCAAATCCGATCAGTTTTTCTATCATATATTTTTATCTATTATGAGTCAATTTGTTTATGCTAATAGTATTTATCTTTATTTATTTATTTTAAAATAATTCTATGTCTAATTTTTCCTATCAGTACTATTTTTCCAATGAAATTAAAATATTCTACTAAGGCGTGTTTGTGTCCCCATATTGTTTCAAGAAATATTTGTTTTGGATGAAAAATATGTATTGAGGAACTATTGTTTAATTTAATCATCAATATTTTAACCGAATAGTTTTTATTATACTGTTACTATCATGCTTGCCTATTTTGAGGCCATGATGCTAATTAACAGATGCTTCTAGAAAAATAGAAAGATGATAGGTTTTGTTGGCATGAATCAATAATTGAATTTTCATAGTAAACGTAAGGTGAGGCCTAGGCTACCTTTGAAAATTGGTGGGTAATTTACCCAAACCAATAAAAAACAGCCATGTGTACTCCGTTATAAAAATAACATTTATTATTTTATTTTGCAATTTTAGCATCTATTTTATTATTTGCATATTCACCCCATTTTAAATTAATAACATTTTACAATTTAAAACATCAAATTAATTAGATTTCTCTTTCAATCAAATCACTCTCCAACTTTTAAGAATGACTCTGCAAAAATGATTAAAAATAAAAAATACCACCACCTAGAATTGAACTAGGGCACACCCACTCTTATTCATTTAACTTAACCACTTGAACAATACATCTTTTATGATAAAAATTGGAAAGCAAAATATATGATATTAGTCAGATATTTTTTTAGGGATTATATGCATTTATATTAAAATAATAAATAATTCTAAAATAAAACAGTATGAATTCATTCATTTGATTTTTTTTTATATTTCAAATATTATTCTCTTATATAAATGCATATTATTTATCTAGATTCAATGAACTACAACAATGTTTCAATTGTGATCAATCGAATTGTGATTTATTTTAGGTCCGATATTTCTTTTGAATTAGATGAACTATTTAAAGGTATTAGATGAAAATTGTCAAGGATAAATTTTTATGTATTCATATGAAAAAGTTAATATGACAAAATTTTGAAAACTAATAACTATTTTTAAAATATCAATGTTAATGTAGTGTTTTTATTAAATATTTGTTTATTTTATTTGCAAAACATTGTTAAATAATTGGACTACACTCGTCGCAAAATATATGTGCTTATATTGCGGAAGCAATTCTTTATGTACCGGTATGAAAAAGTCAATTTCATAAAACATTCATAACTCGTGATTATTTTCTCGTTGAGATACGAGCGTATTTAAAAACAAATAAATTTGAATTCAACGAAATCATATCTTCCACCAAGACATTCATTGGGAAAGTAGGAGCCCTTTTGAAGAAAGTTATTCAAGAGAAGATGAAACTTTTTTTACTTCCGGAACAAGTAGCAAAAAATTGATTAATAGTTTCATATCTTTATTATTTTTACTACCGAACCCGTCTGTTCGCTCTTTTTGGGGTCATTGAAAGTTAAAAGTAATTTTGAAAGAAGAAAAAGTCAGCTCAGCAGAGCCAAAAAGAGGCAATATTTTGATCCATACTATTTGAACCAGAAAAAAATGGACAAATCTCATTGACCCAAATAGTATGGACCGGATATTATATATTTAAAACAAATACAAATGATTCCATAATAATTCCAAAATAAAATAAATTTTTGTTTTTTGAGATTTTATAATTACTGTGATTGAGAGAACGTGAATCAGTGAAAAGATAAACAAATATTTGTTTTGGCAACTTGATTTCATAATAAATGATCCAGGAATAAATATTTTATCTCACATAAGTTAAGAGAACTCACATATGATAAGAGTCACACTTTTACTTTCTAATTGCACCTTTGCAAATATTTTATCTTAGTGTATCGATGATAATTTTCCTTTTATTATTCCTTAAGATCTCGGATCCGATTCTTTTTTATACCAAATCGGGTGACACATAGTTTAGATTCTACAAAAAAATGGGCCATGTTAACCGGTGCCTCCGAATACCGGTTAAGAATGCCAAAAAAGGATGTTTTTGCTAAAAAAAGGAATTTTAATTATTACACAATTTTTAATTACAATATAATGCAATAACTACTATATAATTTCCTTTTTTAATATATTTAACCTTTGCCCGGGGCACCAGTTAGCATTTCCCAAAAAAAAATCCATTATATTATTGATTACTAGTGTAACACCCGACGTTCCCCCGGTTAAACAATATAATTAGAGGATGACAAAAATTAAGTATGCATGGTATATGGAAGTAAAGTTCACCATGGATCCGTACAGAATGAATATCTTAATGGGTACGCACGAATAAAATAAAATAAACCATATATTAAGTACCTGCAAATTAACAGATGCACATGCAGATAAAATTTAGTGCACTTAGTACAAAGAAATAATATCAAAGAATAATACAAGCCTCACGATAATTAGGTTTCTACTTGGATAGTTTGTCAGATCGACTTACACCGAAAATTTTAATTTCCGAAATTATTTTTCTTGCTTCGTTCTTATTCCGATGAGGTCATATTCAACAGTCCGATTGATTATATTTGATTCCGTTAGTCAGCTGGGTCCGTTTTAATCATCGGAGTAATGTCCTTCCATGTTGACTAGGTTTCTAATGAGATAGTTTGTCAGATCGACTTACACCGAAGATTCTGATATTTGAAGTTCCAGTTCTTGCTTTGTTCTTATTTCAACAAGGTCATATTCAAAGGTCTGATTGATAATATTTGATAGTGTTAGTCGGTTGGATCCATTTTGATCGTCAGTGTAATGTTCTTCCATGTTCACTAGGTTTTTAATGAGATAGTTTGTCAGATCGACTTCCCTAAAGATTTCGATTTTTAAAATACTTGTTTCTGCTTTGTTCTTATTCAAATAAGGTCATGTTCAATGGTGTGATTGATTATATTTGATATCGTTAGTCGGCTATGTTTGTTTTGATCGTCGAAGTAATGTCATTCCATGTTGACTAGGTTTTTAGTGGGATAGTTTATCATATCGACTTACACCGAAGATTCCGATTTTCTAAATTTCCGTTCCTGCTTATTTCTTATTCCAATAAGGTCAAATTTCACAGTTTGATTGATTATATTTGATACCGTTAGTTAGTTGGGTCCGTTTTGATCGTCAGAGTAATGTCATTCTATGTTGACTAGGTTTCCAATGAGATAGTTTGTCAGACCAACTTACACCAAATATTTTGATTACCTAAATTCATGTTTCTGCTTCTTTCTTGTTCCAATATAAGGTCATATTCAATGGTCTGATTGATTATATTTGATACCGTTAGTCAGTTGAGTCCGTTTTGATCGTTAGAGTAATGTCATTCCATGTTGACTAGGTTTTCAATGGGATAGTTTGTCAGATTGACTTACACCGTAGATTCCGATTTTTTGAAATTACAGTTTCTGCTTCGTTCTTATTTCAATAAGGTCATATTCAATGATATGATTGATTATATTTGATACTATTAGTCTGTTGAGTCTGTTTTGTTCGTGAGAGTAATGTTCTTCAATGTTGATTAGGTTTCTAATGAGACAGATTGTGACATTGACTTGTATTGAAGACTGTTAAGATAAATGTAATATTTAATACCTTTAAACAGTTCATCTGATACAAAAGAAACGTCGAACCTAAAATAGATCACAATTCGGTTGATCACAAATGAAACATTGTTGACTCTTCAAAAAAAAATGAAACATTGTTGTAGTTTATCGAATCTAGATAAATAGTATGAATTTATATAAAAGAATAATATTTAAAATATAAAAAATAAATAAATGAATGAATGTATATTGTTTATTTTATAAATATTTAGTATTTCACACACACGCGCGCATACATACATACATATATATATATATATATATATATATATATATATATATATATATTCCCTAAAAAAAATGGCTCACTAAAACATATATTTTGCATTCCAATTCATTTCATAAGAAATGTATCAATTAAGTGATTAAATTATATGATGATGAGTGAGTGTACATTGGTTCGATTCCCTGTATTGGTATTTTTTATTTTTAATGATTTTTCAAAGTCATTTCTTAATTGGAAGAATGAGAATGGTTGAATGATGAATGATGAACATTTGAAAGAAAGAAGAAGAGTGATTGTATAGAAAGGGGAATCTAATTAATTTGATGATTTAAATTGTAAAATGTCATTAATTTTAAAATGGGATAGAAAGGGGAATCTAATTAATTTGATGATTTAAATTGTAAAATGTCATTAATTTTAAAATGGGATACATGCAAAATAAAATAATAAATGTTATTTTTATAATGAAGTACACATGGATGTTTTTTATTGGTTTGGGTAAATTACCCACCAATTTTCCAAGGCAATTTAGAAAAAACCTAAACTTAATATGAATCATATAATATTTTTTTTTTTTGTTGGATGCTTACTTAATTGTCTATTTATTTTATGGTTTGTTTCACGTATGGTTTACAATCTCTTTATCATTTGTGTGTCATTTATTCTTGGTATGACAATTAATTCATTTTTTTGTTCGATAAGCAAACTTGTACACTCTCACCCGACCCACCAAGAACCAAGCCATCATTTCGTGATAAGCTTTTAGGATCCCCCAATGAAATCCCAACACATGAAAAAGAAGATATATATGATCAAGAAAAAACTTGTCCGCGTTGAGCTAGAAATTGGTAACCGGTTCCTCCCAAAAGTTTATCTGGAACATCAGGATGCCCCATAGCACTATCCACTCTGGCTCTGATGTTGGCGATGATCTGGTATGGGTCGGGAGGATGTCTGGCCCACTGCTGGTCAACAATAACCTCCTCGTAAGGAGGGACATGACGAGGAGGTGTCTGAGCTGCGTAGTCAGGAATGACCGCACGGGGGTTCACAATAGGATATGACACTCTATAGAACCATCTCATGTACCCCTACTATGAGCCCAAGGTTCGTCCTCTGGCATCGGATCACCCCTCTGCTACTAGCTGAGGACATGTAGAGCAAACTCCATGAAAGCCTAGGCCACGTCATCTGTCGTAGTAAGCTCAACATTTTTAGGAGACTTGGGTCATGTCTGGACATACCCGTACTGCCTAAGAACCCGCTCAGGCAAGTGACGAAACACCCTGTCTCTACCGGCCATGATCCATCCGGAGTACCAGCATATGTCATGAAAGGGCGTGATGTGTCGTCGTCTCTCGTACGACCTCCAGATGACATGAGAGTGATCCATCGCATCAATGGCATCTCTGTAGTGTCCAGGGTCTGTAAAGCCCTTAGGAGGTCTCCACTGGCTCACAAGCGGGGCTACTGTCGGGTCGTACACATCACTACGATCCCTCGGAATGAGGTTCGTGAAGTGCGTCAAAGTCCATCCCTGCAAACACAAAAAACCAAATATATATCAACACAAGTATTATACAAACAAGGTAAAAAAGAAGAAAAACAAGTTAAACAACGCACAAATTTATGATCCAATAAGTTAAAAAGAAGAAAAACAAATCTTACCACAAGCAGGGTCATGTAACCACCATAGGTGCCCAATGATGAATCAGAGGTCAGAGAGAGCTGCTCGTACAGGAATGCTAGCCCCGTCCCTCCCCATGACCAGTCGTCCATATCTTGCAGTGCAAGCAGCCACAACAGATTAATGTTTTTGTTGTTCTTGCGGGAGAAAATGGTCCATCCAAGCAAGAGCAACATAAACGCCTTAACGCAGGCCAACCTAACTTCAACTCGCTCGATATCCTCCTCCTCTGTGTCAATCTCCACCATCTGATTACACATATTCAGGAGCTCCTCGTAGCGCCTCTTCAGCACACCAAAACTAATATATGGACCACCCTGCCTGTTCAGCTCCCTAGCGGCATCCTCCTCAGGAATAAGTAGGTCCACCTGCATCATCTCCATCGCCTCGGTACGGGTGAGCTCTCTATCAGAAAGGAGCTTCCCAGTGATGGAGATGCCTACGAGACACGCAACATGATCCACTGTGATGGTCATCTCCCCAACGGGTAGATGGAAGTTGTTGGTCTCCTCATGCCATCTCTCTGACATAGCACAAACGAGCCCGTGAGAGATGTTCTCGTACCCACTATTCAGGAGAGGAGTTAGACCGGACGCATTCAGTACATCCAAAAACCAATTATTTTGTGCTCCCGGCTGAGGCACCGTCAAGTTTTCAGGCTCAGCTTCTTCCCGTGGGAGATACCTCTCATCCTATGCTTTCTCCGAAACTGAAATAATAAAACAAAAAACAACAAACAACACCGTTAAATAAATAAGTTGTAAAATTACCATTAAAATAAAAAAAAAAGTAAAATAAACATTAAAATATACTTACATTGGCATCGACCCATATCCTGCATGCCACATGTCCTCCAAAGCGAAGTAAAACCGAGAGGTTAGAAGTCCCCCCTGCATAGCCGTCTGGTCCGACATCGTACACCACCCTTGGCATCCCATGAAAACGAGCCCCAACATCATCATCCTGCTGAGCTTGAGGCTGCGCAATATCTTCCTGCTGCTCAGACTCATCAATATGAGGCTGCTCTTCCTACTCAACAACAGGCTGCATATGATAATGTTGCTGATGCTAATACGCCTCAAACTGATACTGGTGAGGCTGAGGTTCCTCAAAATGATACTGGTGAGGTTGAGGCTCCTCAAACTGATACTGCGTCGGGTCCATCGCTTGGGATGGACCAGTCTGTGATGAAGAGGGCCCAGGCCCAGCATCATCATCACTGGCAAGTCTCGTGCCCCACTCTCCCTCGACCTCGGCCATGTAAAGGAGGGACTACTGTTTGCTTCTCCCTCCGTGCACTACTAGTAGAGGTAGGCCTCTCTAACCTAAGTCTGTCAGTCCTCTCCCTCTGGGACATATCTGCACGACACAACATTTTAAAAAGCACAAAATCAATGACACATTTTCACACGGACATTGTGCCATTTCTAACAATTCAAGAACAACACGAAAGTTTTGACAGTGTCATTTTAATACGTAATTTACCAAATTGTTGTCAAGCATACTATATTCTAACTAATTTCATCATTAAGAATCCAAAAAACACACAAATTTTTCATTGATACATTTTATCAAACACCTAGAGTGCAATTTTCAATCAACATATAATCTAACAATTTCTAAACCCTAAACTACCACAATGCACTATAAACAACATCTAAACAACAATTCCTAAGTTAAATCATCACTAACAATCATAAAAACTAACATGCAAGACAAATTTTAAAAACCTAAAAATGTCAATTTTCTTCAAAAATTCGTAAATTTCAACCAAAAAATACAATGAAGTAGGATAATCATCACTTACTTGATATTGTGGGCGAAATTGACTTGGAATGACGCAAAAATGGTGAAAATCGCACTTGGGGGGAAATTTTCGGGTTTTGGAAGTTTAGAAAATGTAGGGTTTGTGTTTTTGTGTTGCTGTTATATGACTTAAGTCACGCTACGCAGCTTAACATGCGCAGCGCAACTTAAGTTGCGCAGAACACATAACGTGCGCAAGTTAAGTCACGCAGCGTGACTTAATTTGCGCAGGGGCATTTTCGTCATTTTGGCTGGGCGGGAATGTATGTTGCCGGGTGAAGAGTGGCTGCCAAACATTTATTCAAGGTCTTAAAGTATACAAAAGTGACATTTTTAATTTAAAACTTTCTATTTTAACTTCCTTAACCAGTGCTCCGGAGCACCGGTTAATATGACCCTTGTTATAATACTACTTTACAAACATTATTAGACGCATGGTGTAGCTGATATATCGGCTGATATATCGGTTAACATGACCCTTGTTATAATACTAATTGAGTTCTTACTTCGGTTCAAAGCTTCTCGAATTTGGCTGATTGAATTCTTCTTGAAGTTGGATTTGGAAATTCAAAGCTCCGAAAAAAATTAAGTTCTCAATTTGGTTTGCTTGCCATAAATCTTTCCTTACTCTTGTACATCACAGGAAAATGTGTACGAAAAAGTTTTGTCAACATGCTTTTCAGGCTAAAAAGTGTTTATTGTATTGCATAACCATTGTATACTTAGTATGGATACTATTTCTTGTCTCAGGTACGAGTCTAAGGTCCTAATTTCCGTTTGTTCATTGCAGCAATTCGGAGAGCAAGAAATAAGATTTGTTTTGGCGAAGATAGTACCGAACCTTATAAAATTATTATGGAGGTTTAAAAGCTTGTTTCTTCAAATTTGACTAGTTTGAATTGCATTGACATGATTATAGTATTGCTCGTGAGAATTGGATCACTTGACACCCTTCAAAAGAAGTTATTTTTGTTGTAAATGCGTATGAAAGAAAAATTGGTGATTTGGATCAAACTGATTTTGGTGGTTTACTTAGGAATGGAGATGATTGTTGATACTTTTACTGTCTATACTTACTGCTGAATTTTTTGCAAAAGATGAATCTTTTCGTGAGGACATGTTTAAGATTTGGGAGACTCCCCATGTTGGGCGTAGGGACACTCTTTTGGCTGATGTTATGAGAGTTGTTTTCCCTCATGCCTAGGCTTTTGTTTTTCCTCTTGACAAGAAAAAAGAATGTTGTTTTCCTTCTTCTGTTTTTGTTTTTTCTTCTCTTGGCTAATATAAATCATTATAAAACACATTAATATTTTCTTTATAATAATATAAATCATTATAAAAGAAATAATAGTTTGTCAAAAAAAAAAAAATACTATTTTAAATGGAGCTGACAGTCAAATTTTATTCAGGGGTCCGGGTATGCTCCATTTACATCTTACTCCATTTAGTTCATTTAGGGATTGGATGCAAGACATGTGGCAAACAAACATCCAAGGGTTAAGATTTTAAATTAAAAATAATCATTTATTTAATCAATTAAAAGAAAAGCGCTTCATCTCTCTTCTCTCAAACGGTGTTACGTCCTTCCTTTTTCCTATGCACCACTGCCCTCTTCCAAGCTAGAGGCTGAGGGAGTCAGACTTTAGCTTATTAAAAGTCTAGAGGACCCATCTTACCTGACAAGTGTCCCATCAGACTCTTGCAGCTTTGGACACAAATGAGTCTCGTCAAGCATTGAACATCCTTATGAGATTTTCGGAGATCATGTTCCCAAGACATTCAACCGTGAGACAAAAGATTATTTTGGTATTTTAGAACACTTATGACAAATAGTTGTGTTATGGTTTAGTGAGAGATAAAAATTTATATTTTTTTCATGTCATGTCCCCTAGATTCTCTGTCCCTAAAATAGTTTTATAATCAAACACATAAGTTGTTCGTCCACACTATTAGTTTTTTTAAAAAAGATCAAACACATTTTTAATGTGATTTTCAATCGAATTCACAACGGTCTCCATTGTTTAAGATGGGTTGGTTACTGTATTTATGTACCATCCGATTTATATTATAAGCAAAAATCTCTCATATCAACTTTGTCACGGCCCATCTTTGAGCCATGACCGACGCACAGGCTAACACTAACTCATGATAAATTTAGCCTGGCAAGCCTAAAAACTATAACACTTGCACCTTTCTAAAATACTGAATTTTTGGTAAATGACTCACAAACTTTCAGGATATTTCAAAATACAAGTTTAGTATCACAAAGTATAGAAAATCTATCTCATTATTTATATATAAACTTTAACTAGAAGAAAAACTATTATCTCAATAGTTACATCATAAGTATGGTTAAGATAGAAATCTACCGCATTCATTAAATGATGTATGTGGTGTATATATTATTTAATAAATAAATCTAAAATATTGATTTTTGTTTATAATAGTAGTGACCAGAGGGTGTATCTATCGGCTAATGACAGCAGTGTGCAAAAACCCAAATCTACACGTGTTAGAAAAACCCAATGTTTAATGCATCATAATAACCGAGCCTTTTGCGTGCCTAACTAATAACCTAGGCATTAAACTGTTGCACTCTCTCTGTTGTTGTTAATAAGTATATTTTCCTTTCCAAAGTCTTCTAGTCTAGAAACTAGAACACCTTGAATTAACACAAATACTCCACTCATAGTTAAAGAAGTAAGAAATCTTTTTTCAAAAAAAAATAATTAAAAAATTAAAGAAGAAAGTAATCGTCCATGTTATAACGCAAATGCTTTATTAGAACAATTTGCCAAAGGTTGCATATCACTATACTACTACAATTTCAATACTATGGCTGACAGTGCAATTCAATCTGTTGAACAAGATGGCAAAATTCAATCTGCTGTTCTAAGAATTTCAATAATATGCTGAGGCAGGGAAGGATTTTATTGATGTTCTTTTCAGCTTCTTAACGTTGCCGTTGTGGACTATTGCAAGACTCGTAGCTAAGGACTCAAATATTGAAGCAGTGAGATTTGGAAGCATCAGCTCATTGTTTCAAAGTGTGGAAAATCTGCGAGAAGAATATCTATGCTCACAGACATGCAAAGAAATGCTGCTCAAGCCAAGGAACTCCATGGAATCTGATTGCCAACATCTAAAAATTAATATCGACGACACAGAAATCATGCAGCACTTCATATGCGAGAATGTGGAATGTGTTAGAAAGAAGTGGGAGCCTTTTGAGCATTTTTAGGAATCAAAAGTGTGGTTGTCGGAAAGTAATGAACAGAGTAATATATTTATCCCCAGAAGAACGTGAGATTTTAGAAAACGGCTTTCTTAAGGAAACTAGTACATTTATCATTTCTGATGATCTTTGTATTATGCCTAATGTTTTTGGAACGGTTTTACATCTACTTCAAAAGCTTAAAATCACTGACATTGACGCTATTGTCGAACAAGCCGTTGAAATCACCAAGAAAGAGGCATGGTCTCTATGTATAACACTCATATTCTATATTATTAATTTGTTCAGTTGATTATTTTTTTCTCATATTTGTTTTAATTTTTTTATTGCAGGTAGTTGATATTCTGAAGTTGTCATTGGTCTCAAAGACTCCTTTGACAGTCTTCGTATTCAAGAAGAAACATTTTAGTGATGAATTCAACAAGAGGAAACAATCCGAGTTTATGATAGGATTTGGAGATGTGACATCCGAAGAGGATTGGCAGATGTATGTGAAAGTAGTGAGAATGAAATCAACAGGAGATATTATGTTTGCTGAAGCAGATGCAGATTTTATTGATTTTGTTTTCAGTTTTCTAACCTTTCCTTTGGGAGTAGTGTTGAATATGCTACAAAGATTTTCTTCATTAGGCTGCTTGGATAACTTGTACAATAGCTTGTGTGAGTTGAGTCCAGACAGATATTTAATATCAAAGGAAGTCAAAGAGAAACTAACAAAGCCTCTAATTGCTGCACAATTTGAGCAGTTAATTTTCATTTGCATACGCTAATACAATTATTTGTTTGGTCACATGTTGCAGGGTCTCAGCATTCTTCAGGCTTCATTGACCTCAACGTTTGCTTTGACAAATGGTCTCAACCAATTCTTAACAACAACCATTAAGGAAGAGAAGTGACCAATGATTTTCCTCTATGAAAACTTGGTTTACAAACATTATTAGACCCATAATGTAGTTGATATATGGACTACTATTTCCTCATATGTTTGGTTCTTCCCTGTCTCTGTTTGGTAAAAATAACGGATAGTTGATAAGCTATCTGATAGCTTATAGCTGATGGCTGATAAGCTAGTTGAAGTGTTTGGTAAAATTAGCGGTTCAAGTAGATGATAAATGTAAAATGACATAAAAGGGTATTCTTAATTCATAATAAAATTTATATCAAATTATATTCAAGTATTTAGAATTTTGTAATTTAAAACATTTTTTAAGTTATTTAAATTTATTAATCTAATATATCTTTTATATTATAAATTAAATTTTACGTTTATTTTCATTTAAGTGTTTTTACTTTATAAAACAATTAAATGCATTATTAGCAAGGTAAGAGCTAAATAGACATAAAACAATTTTTTATAGGTATATTTAGTTCAAAACCAAGGAGGTATATTTTCCATAAATAACAGAACAAATATTAAGCTTATATTCTACATATATAAAATAAAAATAAAAATGAAGTGGAAGGTGTAACACCCCGTTTTCCCAAAATTTAAAATTTCATAAATAAATCAGAGTATCATATAAAACGGAATGCTATATCTCATTAAATTCTCAAAGAGGAATAAATAAACATTTATTCTAGTCAAAACTGTTCTAACATTGCAGCGGATAAAATTTAATGTTAACAAATCGTTTTGGCACGCAGGCCTCATAAATAAGTCTCGACATAAATTAACTGCAAACTTAAATCATAATCAAATACGTAAGGAATAGAAAGTAAACATAAAGGTTCTCATCCCGTTACGTATCAGAGCACCTAAAGGACACGGTGAGGATAGCCACTCACAACAGCAACAGCAACAAAAACTTAATCACCTGCACTTGCCCACAAGGCGGCAATTCCAGCAGAAGGGGTGAGATTCTCATAGCAATAACATTAAACATATAATTCAATAATTACAATTGACAACATAACTTCATCATCATACATCATAATAACAATCATGCAGCATCTTAAACAACATCATAAATCAACTTAATAGTTTGACTCGACAATGCAACATCGACTCGACTTATGCAACTTAGACATCTTAATCATGCATGTGGTACCATATTGAGTATAAATATACTCCTAGGGCATAAGCCCTCGTCGCTATTGAGCATAAAAATACTCCTAGAGCATAAGCTCTCGTCGCTGTTGAGCAAAAGCTCCTAGGGCATGAGCCCTCGTCTCTGGATGAATATGCATGGACTCAATCTCTTAAGCTTAGACGTCTCAAGATAAATTCCAATAATTTGGATTACCACATCATGAATCTTATAACAACACATGCAGCTTTTAATTAATAAAACATGGCAGCATGGCAGCAATCAACATCTCAAACAATAGCAAGATCGTAAACGTTCACATACATCGTCACTTATGATTCAGAAAAGCATATACAAATGTATAGGTTACAATAACAAATCAATTATCAGCTAACAACTCTACATTTCTTCTTAATACCTCAGTACTTAATTCCCAAACTAGGGGTCATCTCATAACTAATCGTGCGACAAGAGTCGCATTGTTCTAAAAGGTAGTCTGATACAGGACTACTCGCTATGGCGAGTGGGATCTCTCGCCTCACGAACCATTACAGGGGTTACTCGCTACGGCGAGCTGGGTTGCTCGCCTCGCGAGCATCAGGGGTACTACTCGCTATGGCGAGTTGGGTTATTCGCCTGGCGAGCTCCTGGGTGTTGCTCGCTACGGCGAGTTGGGTGTTCGCCTCGCGAACCTTCTGAGGGTTGCTCGCTATGGCGAGCTGTTCTATTCGCCTCGCGAGCTGATGAGTACTCGCCGTGGCGAGCTGGCTGCTCGCTGTGGCGAGCGGCGACAGAACAGTTACGGGGTTACGAGGGTTTTCACCCAAAACCCCAAATTTCATCCTAATTCTTCCCAAATTCGACTATAATGATGTCCAAGAGTTATTCTAATGTCTGTAAACAGTTTCCTACGTCAACGGTACAGTTTTTCATCATCTAATCATCAATTTACCACTTATGACCTAATTCTCGTATTCCTAATTCTCATGAAATAACCTAGAATTTGCTAACTATAATCATGAATTACATGTTCTACTGATATTGTAATAATAGGCTCACTCTTACCTTAAGAAATTCGAGCAGCAGCCTCTCCGGTTCTTCTCTTCCGTTTTCTCCCTTTTTCCTCCCAAAGCTCTGAATTGTACGTTCTGTACAATTCTAACCTAACTCCCCCCTTTTAAACCTCTTTTTGTTTGTTTTATTTTATCTTATTTCCCCCACAACTATATCTAATTATAAAACAAACCCACAACTTATTATTTGTTTTATTTTCTAATCTTATTTTATTAAACAATAAAATAAGTCACAACACATAAGTCACATAAATCACATAATATCTCGAATATCACTTAATTCACACAAAATCATATAAATATACCCTATACTATATAAAATAATTTTAAATAAATAAAACGGGCGTTACAACTCTCCCCAACTTATAAGATTTTCGTCCTCGAAAATTTACCTTAAGCAAACAACTCGGGATAAGACTCCAGCATCTTACTCTCTAGCTCCCAAGTCAAGCTTTCACCAGTCGCTCCGTCCCAAACGACTTTCACAAGAGGTATCTCCTTGCCTCTCAACCTCTTCACTTCACGACCTTCGATCCTCACTGGTAAGGTCTCAACCGTCAGGTTATCTCTAACTTGCACATCATCCCTTTGAATCACATGGGATGGATCTGGGACATACTTCCGAAGTTGCGACACGTGAAACACATCATGTAAATTTGACAGGTGCGGCGGTAAACCTACTCGATACGCCACTGTCCCAATTCTCTCTGATATCTGATACGGACCAATAAACTTCGGGGTTAACTTCTTCGACCTCAATGCACGACCCACACCGGTCATGGGAGTAACTCTTAGGAATACATGATCTCCCTCTTGGAACTCAAGGTCCTTCCTACGCTTATCATGATAACTCTTCTGCCGACTCTGCGACGCTTTCATCTTCTCTTGGATCATTTTTACCTTCTCAGTAGTTTGTTGAACGATTTCTGGTCCTAAAACCACATTCTCACCTGACTCAAACCAACACAACGGAGTTCTACATCTCCGACCATATAAAGCCTCGAAAGGTGCCATTCCGATACTAGAATGATAACTGTTATTGTACGTGAACTCTATCAATGGGAGATGACTATCCCAAATTCCTCCTTGCTCAAGTACACAAACTCTCAACAGATCTTCCAACGACTGAATCATTCTTTCCGACTGACCATCTGTCTGCGGATGGTATGCCGAACTCAACTTCAACTTAGAACCTAAAGCCTCTTGCAAACTCTTCCAGAATCTAGAAGTAAACCTCGGGTCTCTGTCTGATACGATGCTCGAAGGAACACCATGCAGCTTGTAACACCCCGTTTTCCCAACATAAAAATTTCATAAATTAAATCAGAGTATCGCATAAACGGAATGCTACATTTCTTATAATCTTCAAAAACGCAATAAATGATAATTTATTCTAGTCAAAATAATTTAAACTTCGCAGCGGATAAAATTCAAGTTAGCTTAATAGTTTTGGCTCGCAGGCCTAATTCAAAAGTCTAAACATAATTCAAAACTACTCTTATTCATGTCAGTTCAAGGTAATACGTAAGGAATAGAAAATGGTTATAAAGGTCCCCATCCCGTTACGTATCAGAGCACCTAAGGACACAGTGAGGGTAGCCACTCACAACAGCAACAACAACTAAAGCTTAAATACCTGCACTTGCCCACGAGGCGGCAATTCCAGCAGAAGGGGTGAGATTTCACAAACAATAATAATGAGCATATAATTCATCAAATGCATTTAACATCATGGACATCATCAATTAATCAACAATTATATTTAACAGCATAATTTCATCATCTTAATATCACAACAGCAGTCAAGTAACATCTTAATCATAATCAAACGTCATAATCATAATCAACATCATAAAACATCATCATAAATCATCATCATAAATCAATGTCTTAATCAACAATCTTAGTCCGACTCGACAATGCAACCTTGACTCGACTTATGCAACTTAGACATCTTAATCATGCATGTGGTACCATATTGAGTATAAATATACTCCTAGGGCATAAACCCTCGTCGCTATTGAACATAAAAATACTCCTAAAGCATAAGCTCTCGTCGCTATTGAGCATAAAATACTCCTAGAGCATAAGCTCTCGTCGCTATTGAGCAAAAGCTCCTAGGGCATGAGCCCTCGTCTCTGGATGCATATGCATGGACTCAACTTGTGTATATCAACATACAACTCAACAACATCTACGACAACAACATATGTGCCTAATCATTTATGACACACTCCACAACTTAGTCAATATCTGACACAACAACTCTTACGACAGAATTCATCAACATAACACATATACATTAATCAACTACATTCATATCAGACCAAAACATTCTTCAACAACAAGCAAGTGTGATCAATAAGACATGAGCCAAATACTCATAAAACACTTCAACTAAATTCCTAAATACCTAAGTTTGAAGTTGGGAAACTAACCATAAGTTTTGGACTAACTCAGAATTAGTTATGCTAAGTTTTCTTAAAATTTTCTGAATACCCACTTGGACTATTTTCATCATAACTCAAAATCTAAAAATAGTTTACACGTCAAACTAAGGCCATTAGAAAGCTAACTCAATTATCTAAAACTTTCATGTTTACACCGAAAGCTAATTCAAAACAGAAACGTGTGAAAAAGACACAAGAACGTGAAACAGGAAATGCGGTTACTGTGCAGTTCGCTTAAGCGAAGGGTGGTTCGCTTAAGCGAACGTAACGTCGAGAGCAAGCTCAATTTCGCTTGGAAGTTCGCTTGGGGCTCGCTTAAGCGAACTGGGCCCCGTTTTTTGACGATTTCTCACCATTTTTCACCCAAAAACCCAAATTTTGATCCCTTAATCTCCCAAAATGATTTACAGTGATGTTTATAGGTCAAATAGGCAATATAGCAATCAAAACAACATAGGAACATGCATCAAACAACACAATTCATCCATTTTAGAAATTACACAAAATTCTAAAACCTAGAAAACCAAGAACACCACAATTCAAAAAATTTCAGAATTATATACATTATTAGTGAAAGGAATCTCACCCTTACCTTAGAAAATTGAGCAGCAGCCTCTCTTGTTCTTCTCTCCTGTTTTCTCCCTTTTTCTCCAAAAACTGAATTGTACCTTCTGTACAATTCTAACCTAGTTTTCCTTTTTATATCTTAACCTAATTTCTCTTCTCACACCAAAACTTACTTTTTCCCCTTAACTTATTTATTTCTCTTAATTCCACAAAACTCTCTAAATCCACAAAACAACCCTTCAACATATTAATTACTCTAATTTCACATCTTATTCTAGTAAATAGTAAAATAAGTCTATCAATAAAATATCAACACATCACCTAATCATATAAAATCACATAAATCATCAAAGGGGACTCTAAACTCTATAAAAATAATTAAATAATTAAAGAGGGCGATACACAGCTTCACTATTTCACGAATATAAATCTCTGCCAATTGAGCTATAGGAAAACTGATGTTAATCGGAATAAAATGAGCCGACTTCGTCAGTCTATCAACAATTACCCAAATGACGTCATTCCCTTTAGGCGTATTCGGCAAACTCGTCACAAAATCCATGGATATACTATCCCATTTCCACTCTGGCACATCTAAAGGTATCATCATCCCAGCCGGCTTCTGATGTTCCACTTTCGACTTCTGACAAACCAAACACGAATACACAAAATGTGCCACATCACGTTTCAATCCAGACCACCAGAATAACTTCTTCAAATCGTGATACATCTTCGTAGCTCCCGGGTGAATACTCAAGCTACTTCTATGACTTTCTTCAAGAATCATTTTCTTCATCTCATCATCATCTGGAATGCAAATTCTACCTCGGAACCTCAACACACCATGATCATCGACCTTAAAGTCACCGTCTTCGGTCTGATTGCTAGCAACTAACAAGTCCACAAACTTAACATCCAATTTCTGCGCCTCTCTAATACTTTTCAAGAATTCATTATCGATCTTCAGCATTCCCAACCTCACACTTTGGGGTGACCATTCGCATACTAAACTCAAATCTCTAAACTGTTCCAGCAACTCAAACTCTTTAACCATCAAGGCGGACATATGCAAAGTCTTCCTACTTAGGGCATCTGCAACAACGTTAGCTTTACCCGGATGGTAATTCAAACCAAAGTCATAATCCTTCAGCAACTCAAGCCACCTTCGCTGCCTCATGTTCAATTCCTTCTGATCAAATAAATATTTCAAGCTCTTGTGGTCACTGAACACTTCAAACCTCGAACCGTACAGGTAATGTCTCCAAATCTTAAGCACAAATACCACTGCAGCTAATTCAAGATCGTGAGTAGGGTAATTTCGTTCATGGATTCTCAACTGTCTTGATGCATAAGCAACCACCTTACCATCTTGCATAAGCACACCACCTAAACCCAACTTGGACGCATCACAATACACAACAAAAGGTTCATTGGGCTTAGGCAAAATCAAAACTGGAGCCGTCGTCAGACGCTTCTTCAATTCATTAAAACTATTCTCGCAATGAACATCCCACACAAATGCTTTACCTTTACAGGTCAACTGCGTTAGCGGAAGTGCCAACTTCGAAAATCCTTCTATAAATCTTCTGTAGTACCCAGCTAATCCCAAAAAGCTTCTAATCTCTGTAACCGACTTCGGAGTCTCCCATTGCGACACTGCTTCAACTTTAGACGGATCAACTGCAATACCATCACCAGAAATAACATGGCCAAGAAAACTCACTTCGTTCAACCAGAATTCGCACTTCGATAATTTAGCGTAAAGCTTCTTCTCTTTCAACACTTGAAAGACTATCTTCAAATGTTCCGCATGCTCTTCTTCAGACTTGGAGTAAATCAAAATATCATCGATGAACACAACCACGAATCGATCCAAGAATGCATGGAAGATGCGATTCATATATTCCATAAACACACCAGGTGCGTTCGTAACACCGAAGGGCATCACTTTATACTCATAATGTCCATAACGTGTTCTAAAAGCCGTCTTTTGCATATCTTCGTCCTTCACTTTAATCTGGTGATAACCTGACCTTAAATCAATCTTGCTAAACACTCGTGCACCCACTAGCTGATCCATTAAATCATCAATTCTCGGAAGTGGATACCTATTCTTTATAGTTACTTTATTCAGCTGCCGGTAATCAATACATAACTCATACTACCGTCTTTCTTCTTTACTAGTAATACTGGCGCTCCCCAAGGAGAAACACTTGGCCTAACAAACTTCTTGTCAAGCAAATCTTCTAATTGCTTCTTCAACTCAGCCAACTCGGAAGCTGACATGTGATAAGGTGTCATAGACACAAGCTTCGTTCCCGGAATAAGGTCGATTGAAAATTCAACTTCTCTTTCTGGAGGCACATCAGGAATTTCATCGGGAAAGACTTCTGGAAAATCGCATACCACTTTCTGCTTATCAATCAACGTTTGGTTCTCAATAGATAAAGACGCCATCAAAGAAAACATCAACATTCCTTCACGTTCTAACTGCTTCAGCTGTTTAGTAGATAAAAACTCTGCCCCACTCTCTTCTTCATCAGAGGAAAAATACACTGACTTGCGAAAACAATTAATATGTACATGATTGTACTCTAACCAATTCATACCCAGAATCACATCCATACCACTCAAGGGTAGACAAACTAAATCAATTTCAAAATCACGATCATACATCGATAAAGGACATCTTAAACACACAAGAGAAGTGGTCACCGAACCCTTAGCTGGAGTTTCGACAACCATTTCCCCATTCATATTAGACATAGTAAGACCCAACTTAGCAGCACAATCAATGGCAATAAAACAATGTGTAGCACCAGTGTCAATAATAGCAATTAAAGGAGTACTATTAAAATAACAAGTACCTCTGATCAAACAATCCTCATTCTCTGTCTGTGTACCAGTCAAAGCAAACACTCTACCAGTAGTCTGAGCCTTCTTAGGCTTCTTGCATTTTGAACCAATATGACCCTCTTCGTTACAATTAAAGCACACAACATCATCATACTTGCATGCCGAAGTAGCATGTCCCTTCTTACCACAGCGGTAACACCGCTTCACATCTCCAGTACAAGCATTACTCTTGTGGCCTTTCTCACCACAATTATAGCAGACAATCTCAGCAGGAGCATCCTTCTTCTGAGGTCTCCTCTCATCGTTAACTCTTTGCTTGCCCTTATCAGCAGGGGCACTATAAGGCTTCGGGCGGCTCTGCTGTCCTTTACTCTTTCTTTCATTCACTACCTTGTAGTGAGCTTTAGTGTCCTCCTCATAAATCCTGCAGCTGCTCACCAGCTCGGAAAAGTTACGGATCTTCTGGTAACCAATTGCCCTCTTGATATCAGCACGCAAGCCATTCTTGAACTTGATGCACTTAGAAAACTCCGCCGTCTCAGCAGTATAGTGTGGATAAAACTTAGCCAATTCCACAAACTTGGCAGCATACTCAGTCACCGACATGTTCCCTTGTTTCAGCTCAAGGAACTCAATCTCCTTCTTCCCGCGAACATCTTCCGGAAAGTAACGGTTCAGGAACTCCCTCCTGAACACAGCCCAAGTAACAGCAGCACCTCCATTCTCTAAGACCGGTTGGACACTCACCCACCAGTCGTCAGCTTCTTCTGCCAGCATGTGCGTACCAAAGCGCACCATCTGAACGTCCGTACACTGCATCACTCTGAAAATCCTTTCGACCTCCTTGAGCCATGTCTGAGCTCCATCGGGGTCCTATCTTCCCTTAAACGTAGGTGGATGATTCCTCAAAAATGTCTCCAACATCCTCACACCATCATTTCCACCAGCATTCTGTTGTTGGCCCACAGCTTGAGCCATCGCTTGTAATGCAGCAGCAAGAGCAGCATCATTTCTTCCAGCCATCTTAGTTCACTACATAACGAGAACGGGTTAGAGAAATTCAAATAGAATTAAACTAACACTCGACACTAACGACTCGATCTACTTGACCGGACGGACCGACCTGCTTTGATACCAATTGTAACACCCCGTTTTCCCAAAATTCAAAATTTCATAAATAAATCAGAGTATCATATAAAACGGAATGCTACATCTCATTAAATTCTCAAAAAGGAATAAATAAACATTTATTCTAGTCAAAACTGTTCTAACATTGCAGCGGATAAAATTTAATGTTAACAAATCGTTTTGGCACGCAGGCCTCATAAATAAGTCTCGACATAAATTAACTGCAAACTTAAATCATAATCAAATACGTAAGGAATAGAAAGTAAACATAAAGGTTCCCATCCCGTTACGTATCAGAGCACCTAAAGGACACGGTGAGGATAGCCACTCACAACAGCAACAGCAACAAAAGCTTAATCACCTGCACTTGCCCACAAGGCGGCAATTCCAGCAGAAGGGGTGAGATTCTCATAGCAATAACATTAAACATATAATTCAATAATTACAATTGACAACATAACTTCATCATCATACATCATAATAACAATCATGCAGCATCTTAAACAACATCATAAATCAACTTAATAGTTTGACTCGACAATGCAACATCGACTCAACTTATGCAACTTAGACATCTTAATCATGCATGTGGTACCATATTGAGTATAAATATACTCCTAGGGCATAAGCCCTCGTCGCTATTGAGCATAAAAATACTCCTAGAGCATAAGCTCTCGTCGCTGTTGAGCAAAAGCTCCTAGGGCATGAGCCCTCGTCTCTGGATGAATATGCATGGACTCAATCTCTTAAGCTTAGACGTCTCAAGATAAATTCCAATAATTTGGATTACCACATCATGAATCTTATAACAACACATGCAGCTTTTAATTAATAAAACATGGCAGCATGGCAGCAATCAACATCTCAAACAATAGCAAGATCGTAAACGTTCACATACATCGTCACTTATGATTCAGAAAAGCATATACAAATGTATAGGTTACAATAACAAATCAATTATCAGCTAACAACTCTACATTTCTTCTTAATACCTCAGTACTTAATTCCCAAACCAAGGGTCATCTCATAACTAATCGTGCGACAAGAGTCGCATTGTTCTAAAAGGTAGTCTGATACAGGACTACTCGCTATGGCGAGTGGGATCTCTCGCCTCGCGAACCATTACAGGGGTTACTCGCTACGGCGAGCTGGGTTGCTCGCCTCGCGAGCATCAGGGGTACTACTCGCTATGGCGAGCTGTTCTATTCGCCTCGCGAGCTGATGAGTACTCGCCGTGGCGAGCTGGCTGCTCGCTGTGGCGAGCGGCGACAGAACAGTTACGGGGTTACGAGGGTTTTCACCCAAAACCCCAAATTTCATCCTAATTCTTCCCAAATTCGACTATAATGATGTCCAAGAGTTATTCTAATGTCTGTAAACAGTTTCCTACGTCAACGGTACAATTTTTCATCATCTAATCATCAATTTACCACTTATGACCTAATTCTCGTATTCCTAATTCTCATGAAATAACCTAGAATTTGCTAACTATAATCATGAATTACATGTTCTACTGATATTGTAATAATAGGCTCACCCTTACCTTAAGAAATTCGAGCAGCAGCCTCTCCGGTTCTTCTCTTCCGTTTTCTCCCTTTTTCCTCCCAAAGCTCTGAATTGTACGTTCTGTACAATTCTAACCTAACTCCCCCCTTTTAAACCTCTTTTTGTTTGTTTTATTTTATCTTATTTCCCCCACAACTATATCTAATTATAAAACAAACCCACAACTTATTATTTGTTTTATTTTCTAATCTTATTTTATTAAACAATAAAATAAGTCACAACACATAAGTCACATAAATCACATAATATCTCAAATATCACTTAATTCACACAAAATCATATAAATATACCCTATACTATATAAAATAATTTTAAATAAATAAAACGGACGTTACAGAAGGCAAGTAACACGAAGTAAAATTCCTTCTTTCAAAAAAAAAATAACGAAGTAAAATTTCTTAAATAAAAAAAAAAACCACACACGAGGTGAATTGGGTATATATTAACGAGGCAGGTTTATTTTTTAAGGTTACCAGGCATATTTATTATACTAAGGTGTTATTTTAAATTATAAGAGTAGTAATAAATTATAATGGGTAAAATTGGGTTTTAGATACAATAATAAGGGTAGAAATGGAAGAAAAGATGATAAGCTATAAACTCAAACGCTTCTTGGAATAACGTCTGAAAAATAGCTTATAAGCTCCTAAAATAAGCTATAAACTTGTGGTAAAAAACATTACCAAACAGAGCTTTTTTGTCAGACGAACTTATAAACTATAAGCTCGTTGAAATGCCTTACCAAACAGACCCCTTTAGTTTTGATATTTGCTTTCATATGGTTCCTTATGAAATAAAGTTGATAATAACTTATATCTACTAATGTTTATTCTAATAAAGATTATGACTTGTTTAAACTTTACACTGTTGTCGTATAGGCTCTTGATTGATAAAAGAAAGTGTGGTCTTCTCAACTCTTCTTAGAGTTGGAGATGGCTCTTGATTTATTTTGCTTCAATTAAGGTTAAAGGCTATAGGAATATTCACTACTAATTAAATGGATTCCTTGTCTCCGGTGGAATTCTATTGTCCCTATTTTTACCTCTATATGTTTCCGTCCTCTATAGAATTATGATCCTTTAACGCTTGCATGTACTGCCCATATATGACATACTCACGGAATGTAATTTTCGTGCTAAAGATGAATCTTCTCATGAGGAAAAATACAAGATTTTGGAGACTCCCCATTTTATATTTCCTCTAGTCGGTTAAAATTTTCTTGCTAAAGATGAATCTTCTCGAGGAAAAGTACAAGATTTTGGAGACTCCCCCTTTTATATTTTCTCTAGTCGGTTAAAAATTTTGTGCTAAAGATGAATCTTCTCATGAGGAAAAATACAAGATTTTGGAGACTCCCCCTTTTATATTTCCTCTAGTCGGTTAAAAACAATTCATTAGGAGCAAGCAAGTGACGGGGAGGATTCTCTCAAGAACTCAAACTTCCAAACCTTATTCCACTTATTTGTCATATTTTTTAAAAAAATGACCTTCGAAAATTCGGATTTCGGCCAAAGTGAAGTAAAGCTCCACTAATAATATTCACTCTATTATATTGATTGAGTGTATATTTGGTATCATGGTAGATGTATCAGTATCACAGTAATCCACCGTGATTTTGTAGAGGCTACAAAACATAATCAAAGTGGATCGTCGTGATTCTAACACACTTGCTATGATACCAAATATAAGCTATGTGGGGGGATACATATAGCTACACTATTCTTTGACTAAGGGAATCTAAAATTCCAAATGCATGAAGATCCAATGATGTAGCAAAGTCTAAGTTGTGACAAATCCACAATATCATCATTCCCTAACTGGAAAAGTTTAAGACTAGACTTGATGGAATCAAAGAATCCACCACACAAGAATTATTTCACCATGCTTCAAAACCCATGTTCTTATTCCAATGCTGCACCATATTCATCCAAAACTAAAATCTATAATTTGAGCTAGAATAATGCCATTTGGTTACATAGTACCTCTCTCATACGTCCCTTTTACCAATCTACTAGAGCCACTGCTGATGTGGCAGTGTTAGTTAAGCCACCTCAACAATGCAGTTATAGTTTTTAGTTAGCACGACTATAAATGTAACACTCCTATGCAATTCATTGGAAGAAAGAATAAAAATCACGAGAAGAAAAGCTGAAACACCATATTCTTATTGAGATTTCAATATTTGTTTGGGTGGTCGGGATTTAAACCCGGATCTTACATATATCATGTATTGTTTTTACCGACGTAATTAAATTTTTAGTTAATTTTATAAAATTACTAATTTTTACGTCGTCGTCGTCTCTCACTTAAAAAATTTATGGTTGGTAGACTTACAAATCTATCTATAGCGTCAAGGCTGTGTGTGCATGCAGTGATCATTATCCTCTATTTTAATTAGTCAAACATCCATTTGCTTACTCTACGGCTCCCTTATATATAAAAACCCCTTCTAAATATGGTAAATTCGAATGATCTGACTCAAATACGCGTGTGTCCTTTATCCATCTTATGATCTAGGATAAGTAAATCCCTCAACAACAAAAATTGATCTAGGATTATAATTTTTTGCATCAAAATAATAGATTAAATCACAATTTAAAATTACTTTGAATATTTAAGGATATTAATTGCATTTCCATAAAAGGAAATTGTTAAAATCAGATAAATGATATTTGAACACAATTTTTGTGTGTGCACAAGAACGTTTATATGAGATGACACGAGTCTCTTCTAACTTAACCAAAATTTTGTGTTCGAATTTAGTCTGAGCATCATTTAAACTCTTAGGAAGATATTGCCGCTCATTTGGATCCCACAATGTTTGGAAATTAGTTTTCGCAGTTGTGCGCAGAAAATACCCAGTTTACACACACAAAAACTGTGACAACTCTCTCATAATCTCATTGTACATCTATTCTCTTTTTTCTCTCCCTATTGTTATTGTCCAATAAGAAGAGAGGAAAAAAGGTTATCACTAAATTTGTTTACAATTGGTTTTTTAAATATGATTTCTATAAAATTAAGATTAAATAAGTGATTGAACTCAAATGATTAATGATCCCTTCTTATAATGATAAATCGGTCAAAAAACTCAAATTTTATTTTTCATAAAAACAATTTTTACCGTGTTTTATTTTCAGTCGAACTCTAAATTACACATACCTTTGTATGAAACTAGGCAAACATTTTTTTGACAAATTCTTTGATTTTATTATGAATTTTGCAAGATATGTTCACAAATGTTGTAAAAAGAAAAACATTTATCTCCACGTAAGATATGACTAGATTCCATCAATGAAGACTAAAAAAATGTTATTATTCTCAAAATTCCATTTAAAAATGCACCAAAATTGCAAAAATTTCATATAAGCCACAGATCAGTAGCATAAAAACCCTTTCACTTCGTTCCATTTCATTTCCGCAGCAAAAAACAGGTTTTTTCTTCTTCCTTTATAACCACCATTTTTCTACTTCATCTTCTTCTTCGTTCTCATTAACCGTAACATTTTCTTTTGAAGCAGCTATGGTGGGAGGTGGTAACGCGAATTCCGATATCTCATTCGCTGGCACTTTCGCAAGCAGTGCTTTCTCTGCATGTTTCGCTGAGGTATGCATGTCGCTGTATACATCCTTTTCTCGTAAATTCTCATCTGGGTTTTCGTTATTTTTCGATTCTGTGTTTTGTGTGATCGCTTTTTGTTGTGATCTTGCGTAAAACCCATCTGGGTTTTTTCGGAATTGGACCCTATTGATTTTTGTTATGTAGTAATGAATGATCCTAATGGATCGTAATTAATTGCACTGTTTTAACTGTAATGGACTCTGTTTTGTGCATTTTTTTGAATTAAAATATAAATGTGATTCTTTGTTGTTTTTGATGTATAAGATTGTATGTTTTTGACTTTAATTATTATCCTTTTGGTTGGTTAGAATTGAATTGAATGTGAATTGATGAGTGAATCTGTTTTGTGATCAAATAGGATTTTCATTTAGGTTGGATCAATTTGTGCCTACCCGGTTGCTAGTGGCGGCTGGCATGCATGTTTGGATTGACAGTGAGTTTGGTGAAATCACGGCGTGTTACACTGATTTTGAGAATGAAATTTAGTAGTTTCAACAAAATTACACTGGTACCGTGGTTTCGTCAAACACATTGATTGTGATTCCAAACATGAACAGTTTGGCACTTGGGCTAGGAAAATTCTGAAATTGTTGTATTTGATAATCGCAGACTGAATCAACATTGAAAAAGAGGCATAATGATTGAAATTTTTACAATAAATTCTACAATATGAAAAAGCTTTTGATTTATTCAGTCTCCTTATTTATGGAGATTAGTTCAGCTTGTCATATACTAACTATGCTGTTTTGTATGTTCTGTTTACTTATTGGATTTCGTTTCATAGTGCTTTTACAACAACACAGTCATAGCATATATTGAAATTATATGCTCAAACTTATTTATGATATAGATATGTACTATTCCTCTGGACACTGCCAAAGTTAGGCTTCAGCTTCAAAAGCAAGCTGTAGCTGGTGATACGGTGAGCTTACCTAAATACAAGGGTATGCTGGGGACAGTTGGAACCATTGCCAGGGAAGAAGGTCTTTCAGCACTCTGGAAGGGAATTGTGCCAGGGTTACACCGTCAATGTTTGTATGGAGGATTAAGAATTGGGTTATACGAGCCTGTGAGTAATCTACTGTGTCTCAAAGATTATTCATTTGTTTGAGTTCATATCTACTTTTTGCATATGCAATCTGATGTGTTAATTACTTTGGAATTGAACAGGTTAAGAATTTATATGTTGGGAAAGACCATGTTGGAGATGCTCCGTTGACAAAAAAAATCCTTGCTGCACTAACAACTGGTAATTAATCCCAGTCAGTTTTTTCTAAAACTCTCGATATATAATGGAAAATTATGATATTGAACCCTCTGAATTTGTCTTATCGACAGGTGCTGTGGCAATTGCGGTGGCAAATCCTACTGATCTTGTCAAAGTTAGACTTCAAGCGGAAGGGAAATTGCCTCCAGGCGTGCCCAGGCGATACACTGGATCGTTAAATGCATATTCAACAATTATGAGACAGGTCTACTCCTTTAACCTTGTATGACTTGTGAAATATAAAGATGTGGTAAGTCATTTTTTGGCTCTAAACTGATACTAATAAGTTTTGTTAATTTGCACCAAACAAACAGGAAGGAATCGGAGCTCTTTGGACAGGCATTGGCCCCAATGTCGCAAGAAATGCTATCATCAACGCTGCTGAGCTAGCCAGCTACGATCAAGTGAAACAGGTAATGTAAAAGATACTAAACTGCATTTTCGATTAAAATTTTATTATTATTTCTCTTTCATAATTTTAATAACCTGGCCTTTTTTACTGCAGACCATTTTGAAAATTCCAGGATTCACAGATAATGTTGTCACACATCTTCTTTCTGGTCTTGGGGCAGGTTTCTTTGCAGTCTGTATTGGCTCTCCTGTTGATGTGGTAATTTATTGGTGTTTACTTGTGAATATTTGATTGGAAACTTTTTATTGTCTCATCATTTTATATATAGTATGTTAATAACTGTATATACTACCATAACCATTCGCTTTGAGTTTTGTACTTCAATTTGACATCTAATGCTTAATATAAATAAAAATAAAATTTGACAGCTGATTGTTTTAAGTTCCATTCGGGAAGATGACAATTATTTCTTTTCTATCGCCATTCAGTTGCTTAGTGAGCTTCTTCACTGTGCAGTCAGCCTTATCATTCCCCTGATTTAATTATTCCATCTTCCTTCTTGTTTATATGCAGGTTAAGTCAAGAATGATGGGAGATTCTAGTTACAAAAGCACGATTGATTGTTTTGTCAAAACATTAAAAAATGATGTATGGTTTTTTCTCCTATCATTACTTTCTCTCACCCTGTTTTTCTTTAATTTTAAGCATTAACTGTATGTGAATAAAATACTTGCGCAGAATTTGATCATATCTAGTTTTAAGCTTAGTGTACGTGAGCTAAACAGACTTCCTTGTGACATTTCAGTTTTTATGATATCTTTATTTCTTATGTTGCATGATATCCCTATTTTTTCTCTGCATGAATTTCTATGTTGGGAAATGCAGTAGGGAATAGTCCAAGAATTCTTCATTATTATTGCATGATGTACTTGTCAGTCACCAATTTAATTCACCTGTCCCATTTTCTTGCTCCCTTCCATATCTAGTGGGAACACAACACATCACTAATGGATTTTCTCTTTTCTTAAATAGTGACGTTTGCTATTTTATTTGTTACATTTTTATGTTTTAATTGAAGAAGTATTAAAGCCAGAACTCGTGATTTGCATCAGTGTTAACATGGCTTGCATCTGTCTATTATGTGTGTATGATGCCAATGGTATCATTTATCTCGTTCAATTGGTTCTGTCTATTAACATGGCTTGCATCTGTCTATTATGTGTGTATGATGCCAATGGTATCATTTATCTCGTTCAATTGGTTTCGCAGGGACCTTTAGCCTTTTATAAGGGGTTCATACCAAATTTCGGACGTCTAGGGTCGTGGAATGTCATCATGTTTTTAACACTAGAACAGGTATAACTTGGGTACTTTGTGATAGCTTTTGAGTCATCATCCTGTACTTTTTGTCACACCCTATCTCATGGAGTTCTAGATTATTTTATAGCATATACTTGTTTGTTGTAGCAGAGTTCAGAAAATCCAAAATTTGCAAAAACAATTTTTGTGATTAGTATCAAGATGACTTAGATATTGGCAATGGTTTGAGAAGCATGTGTGACAAAATTGGATTAAAATAAAAAAATTTGTCACTCTTAAGGGTGCCGATTTTGAAAAGAAAACATTCTCTTAAACTGACTGAAACTAAAGATGAGGCCTAAATATAGTTTATAAAGCGTTTTTGTAGGGTTGAGTTAGACCTTTTGTCCAAGACTTATAATTGAAAATTTTGTCCAAGCATGATGACATTTGAGTGTTGATTGACTATGTTTTTACATACATTCTCATTCTCATGATTAACTTTCTAAATTATGCTGTTTTCTTTCTTCTTTTTATGACACAGACTAAAAAGTTCGTCAAAAAATTGGAATCACCCTGAGCTCAAGCAAGTACCACTAGGAGTTATTAGAAGGCCACAACTGAGGTTACAAACAGAAATCATCAAGAAAATAAAACTCTTCTCTTAGTTTTTACCCTATTGGAATGTGTGAACATTTATTTTTTGCCGGAGTAAAATTAAGTATTCATAAATGAAAATAATGTAACGTGGTCCATGTTAGATGCCACCAACATCGACAAATTCATAAATGCTAGTTTTTAGACCTTCAAATTACTGTCTAATTTATTTGTATTTCTCTTACATTGAGCTTCTCGCGTGCTCTATGCTATTTGGATTATAGAATCTGAACGGCATAAACACTCCATAAAAACCTTCAAACAAACGTTAAAATATTTCGGATTTTAGAATCTGAATAAGGGAAAAGTAATGACCATTTTATTACGAGTTGGGTTTGATTAGTTGGATATACCAACAAGAGTACGTCGAAATTGGGTTTTTTTTTTCCGCCTTTTTTTTTTTTTTAAACACCCATATGTATGCCTAATACTTTATCATCACAAAAAATAGCATTTTCTGGAGATTTACTCTTGCATTATTGTTTCTTGAATTGAAATTACCTTCTGAATGTTAACTTTGGACTAGATATACATTCCGGATGTATGACTTAGAACTCTAGAAAATATGTTAGGTTAACATTCTGAAGGTTTTTTGGGGGGATAAAAATTCTGAAATTATTTTGATAAACTACCACAGTTTTTTTTTTCGGACTTTACTTACCTCGAGGTTAAATTCTGAATTACTAGAGACTCTTTTCTCTAAGAATGTGAGGATTAACACATTAACACCAAAACATTAAAAATATTACTTTCCTTAAACTTGTTATTATGAACCAAACGTTGTATTCATATGTAAATGTGAAAGCAAAACAAGACTAAGGTAAATCAGCAAAACTACAATACGGCAAGATATAAAATTTAACAAGAAAAACAGCATTTCCGGCAGCCTTGGCACCTGGTAATTTCTGGCAGCTATTGGTACAAATTATTTTTTACAACCTCTCTAAGATAGTTTCCGACATGCTAATAATCAAGAGTCAGGTGGCCCTAAAAAAAAAATTACTTTATCGGTAATTAGGGGTGTGCAAATAACCACAACCAAATCAATAACAAAACCCTTCCATTTTGTTAAAGCCCAGCCCACTTTATAAGGAAACCAACCCAGTCCATTTAACACAAATCAGAATGCATCGTATCTTCTGGAAAATTGCTTCTTCTTCTTCTCACAGATCACAAATTACTTCTCACTGATCCTAAATCACATCGCTTTCGGATCGCATTTGGTATAGATTCGGTTGTTGTTACTTGTTGCAGCGTGTGAACCTTGAATGGAGACGAATTCATCAACGTGAATTACTGAACAACAAAGCGGGTATGTTGTCCATGAGAAAATGGGAACCAAATTCAATAGACCAAGAATTACATCGAATTTGGTTCCCATTTTATCTTATCCAATAATATCAATGTTGTCTTAGGTTGTTAGCACAATTGTTATATTCAATTCAATATGAATGTTGTTGTTTACATTGTTTTTATTTGATTCAAGTTTCTGGGCCTGACAGTGTAAAGTTTTTTTACACAGTCAATCAATTACAACCGTCTGATGGTAAAATTTGTTTGACTTTCATCATAACTATTTTTAAAGTCAGACATATCAATGACTGTGATTTATTGATAGTGTAAAAGTCTTTACACTGTGTATGAAAATTAAACCCCAAAACTTATAGATACAGTACAAGGGAAATGTTAATCATTTTCCTTTTTCATTTGTTTTTTTTTAAATGAAAATTTTCTTCTGAATATATATGCTTCACTTATCTGTTAACCTTTTTCTGTTTTTAAATCTAAAAATGTTTTTTTTTTTGGTTGATTTGATAAAGAAGGAGGGTGAATAATTTGGTATATTTCGTACCAATTTGAAGTATTGCATTGAAAGAGGTTGAGGGAAGAATTTGATTGAAATATGCTTCAAATTCGGCTTAGTAAGAATCCATCCTCCGATGGGTCGGCAGGCGTGAAGCAATCGCCTGTTGAGACTGTTACGGTTGCCTGCCCTGACCATTTGGTCCTTGCTGATCTTCCTGTTGCAAAGGGTATTGGCACAGCTACTGCTTCTTCCGTTGTTAGGAATGTGGGTCGCAGATCCCGTCGCCAGCTTGGTGAGCGAGTTCATTTCTGTGTTCGATGTGATTTTCCGATTGCGATTTATGGACGGCTGGTAAGTACTCTCTTACGTTGCAACCTGTTTTTTGAATTGAGGTTTTTGCTTGCTAGGATGGTTTTAAATTTAATCAAAACGAGATATAAAATATTTTGTTCTAACATACTAGTAACCTTTACATTCAGGCTTAGCGTTTTTTGGGCTTGACTTATTTGAGTTATCTATTGACATTAAGCACTGGTGAAACTGTTTTGGAGATGTTAGCTCTCTAGGAGTGAAAACAACTTGTATGAAAATAGTTCAACTTTATTTTATCTTTTGTTGTAGAAATATCTTATATATAAGCCCTTACATTATATGTTTTTATGCTATAAACATTTAATAAAGTTGGATATATTCTTTGTTCTAGTTTTAGCATGTGTTCACTCCAAAAAATTCAATGCAGAAAAAGATTAGAATTAATATAAGCATGCTACCTGAATTGCTGTGCAGTAATTGTGTGTAGTAGTTGACAGCTGCTGTATGTCCTTGTTTGCCTTTGATTTGGTGCTGACTTTTCATTTTTCTACTTGCCTCGTAATATATTACTTTCACTATAATAGCCTTGTGGTTTTGTTCTTTAGCATTTATAGATGACACTCGTTATTTCATCAATGACTTTGCAGTTTTATCCAAAATTTGGTTGAAAATGACAATGTATTTTATACCCGCACCAAAACACCTTTTTTTTTTTTTTTCATATGTAGTTTTTTTTGCTGTTTAGAGTTCTAGATGTTATGCACGCCTCCAAAGGTGGTTTGGTTTGTTTTGTGATTTGGCTGCTATGTTTTAAATTTTGATTTGGATAGTGGGTGTTCTCACTGAATATGTGCTAGAAGCCTAGAACTTGTTAATTTCCTTAATGTTGGCTTACTATAGGGTTGTGGTCTTGCAGAGCCCCTGTGACCATGCTTTCTGTCTCGATTGTGCAAGAAGTGATTCATCGTGCTACCTGTAAGTATTTTTCTTATCTTATTCTCTTCATACACCAAAGCATTGAAGACTGTTGACTCTTCACTTTGAAGCTTAATGTTTGCTAATTACTTAAGCAGTGAGGTAGCTATTAGAAAACAGTCGCCACTGTTCCGTGTCGTAATCGTCTTGTTCACATGCTGTCTTTCACTGTTTGAGTTCTTCGTTTCACCACTACGTTTTTTTTTTTTTTCGTTTTCGCAATCTTCGCCCCTCTTTTAGTTGTTTTGTAAATTTCTTTCACACATTAACTAAGCTTAATTGCTACAGTACTGTGTACACATTCTTTTCATTTTCCAGTCAATAGGTGAATAATTCTATAGGGATGCATTAAACCTTTCCTTTGAACATTATTTTCATTAAATTTGATTACTCTATGGACATACAATTTAGAAATTCATACTCAAATATTTGTGCACTTTTTTTTTAGTCCCTCTACTTTTCCACTTGTTGAGTCATCATTCTAACCTGACATGTGGAGGGAGGTTTTTTTTAGTTACATGTCTGTGGGACCATCTTCACACAGATTAAAATCTGCCCACTTGAATAGGTGAAAATGGTGTCCATGCTATTGGCATGTATGTAGCAATATCTGTCCCCACTTTGCAATAAAATAGATACTAGAGTGGCGCATTTATTCAATCATTTTTTCTGTTTTCCTTGTGTTTTGTCTCAGATATAAAATTATTAATGATCTTTAACTGAAGAACTTTTTGTTTAAGGATTGTTTGTTGATTTATAAAATGATATCAATTGGTCTAGACTCTAGAGTTTGAAAGAAATCTAGGTAACTCTGAATTTGAAAATTAAGAGTACGGAAGAGAGCATTTGTGTGAGATGAAATTGAAAATCTGTAAAATATTTCATGAACTGTTTGTTTGTACAACATAGATTTATATTTAAGACGACCTATCATAAGTCATAACTGCCTAGCTGACTCAGCCTAACTGAACTAACTGAGTAAATTAGTAATTGAAGAAAATACTCAGCACATTCTGTTATTTACGAGTGTTATGTGCAAGTCTAAGAAGCATGATAGCTTATCTCAAGATATTTCTGCTACCATACGAAGTAAAGTACTAAACTCTAATGGAGTTTAGCACGTTGAGTTCCGTCCACTAATAAAAAGCTTAGTGGTACTTTATGAGCCTATGTGCAAGTGTAAGGCTGTTGCATTGTGCATGCTCTAAGGCCAATAGGCTCTTTCGTGATAAAGCATAAATATAAATTCATTCACACGCTTATATTAAAAAACTTGAATTTTCGGGATGATATCAACCTTAATGTTGACCTTCGGGATTAGAACTTTTCTGTGTAGCATATTGTTTGTATGTTAAAAATGGTTTTTCATCTTCCTTGGTACACAGGTGTGAAGGACGAATCCAGAAGATTCAGACTATCAAAGTGATGGAAGGAATCCTAATATGTGCAGCTCCTCATTGTCTCAAGTCATTCTTGAAGAGAGCTGATTTTGAATCTCATATTCATGAATACCACGCTGATCTTCTTCGCCCCAATGCAGATAAAGAAGACGGAAATGAGTCAGAAGCACAAAGTGTTAGACAACCTACAGCCTCAGACTCCACTGTTCGAGGCCCCCAAAGGCAAGTTTTTTCTCCAGGTTCAAATTCTCAACATCATGATCTGGAAGACAGAACCCGTCGGCAACCACTAAGAGATCAAACTCCTTCAAGGCCAGCAATGCAGCAAAAGCCACCATTTTTCAACCAACAACATCACCCTTCAGATTCCATGTCTGGTTCGGTCGGAGGTATGCAACAGGGCTTCCATCAACAAAGTTTCGACATGCAGCAGCACCCCCCACAAGAACCTGTTCAGTTTACCGACAGGCAGCAATCAGTTGGTCCAGATAACTCATTTCCTGAGTATCCAACAATGCACCCTGCACAACCCACCAATGTTCCCCCACACCCAAACCCAATGCTGAACCCACCTGTGCCATTTGGTTACCCCCCTTTCCCGCAAGACCGAGCTCAGCCATTTTATGCTGCTCCCTATGATATGCCTAGGCAGGACTCGTCTTCTGATATTGGTGGAGACCCAAATTCATTAATGGGTTACCCACAAGGTGTCCCAAATGGCCCAAATTTTCAAGGAAATTACCCCCAGCCCTGGAATGCAGCAGGTCTTCCTTTTGAACAAGCACAAGGTGGTGGTATGGCTGTGGATCCAAGGGATTCCAAAAGTATATTGACACCACAGCCAATGCCTCTCCCACCACCACCACCACCTCCGGCCCACATGTTGAAACCAAACTACTATTCTGGTGATCATGGACATGATGGTCAAGGTTATGGTTGGCAGCATGATAACCGTGACAGCTTTAATGGTCAAGGCTGATAAGGTTTCCTATCATTCATGTCATGTCTCTTGCATCTTTGAAATCACTAAACTGCAATTTCTATTACATTTTGGTCTTTTTGTGTTTGTACATTCTAATCGAATTGAGTTTTTCCTTTATTGTTTACCAAAGGTAATTGAAAGTTTTATTTTGCGTATTTTGCACTAGAATTGTCAAATGAGAATGGAATCGAATGTGTTGGAAAACTTGGAGTAATATGGCTCTTCAACCTCGTTGATTTTTTTTTGGTATGAATGCATATGACAACCATCGATTTAGATCAAACTATGAGTGACAGTTACCCATCATCAATTATTTGATGGTAGTGTGGTTAGTACTAAACCATGAAACTTTAAATGAACCATCAATCCAAATGTTATTTCCGTACAGTTTTAAATTGGGAAATCACTTGTATGAAAAATAAAGAGAGGAAATTGAAAAGAACGAGGGTTAACTATTCAAACTATGTAGTTTGGTTTTTTGGACCAAGGAGTTTAAAGTAGGAGATCAAAATTCAAACTCTGAAAACTCTAATAACTACTCACTTATTAACATTTGCTTACAAAACGAACTAGTAAATTATTTTAAAGATTCAATATTATCTCATTTAATCTGCATTTGTTTTTTTAGCTCATTTTACTTTTCTGAAGGAAGAAACTGCAGAAGAAAAAAAATTAGATCTATCAGAAAAGAAAAAAATCACAAGTATATCAGGGCAAAATAGGCAAACAAAATAAATCAAACAATTCACACAGACTTCCCCTTTAGTTATCACAAAATGGAAATGAAATGGATCTATCAAAAGTTCCACACCACCAGGGTTTTACAGACTTACCTTTCATATTAATAAACCAAGCATACATCCATAATATTATGGTGTTAGAGAATATTAAGCACATTTTATAGCTGCAGCATGCGTTGATGCTGTTGATTTGGTCTATTAAAATGTGAGTGTGGAACAATATATTAGTGGAAGAATCTCTATACACAATGCCTTAAGATGGAACTTATGATGTATCCAATGTCTTAGATTTCGGGTGAAGATATAATGTCTAACGTAGTTGTGTGATTATAAAGTTGAAATTTATGTTCGTAAAAATGGTTAAATTTATGATTTTCTTTAAATTATAGAAAATATTCATCACTATTCTAATTCTAGTTACTTATATTACCATTCTCTTCATTCTAAAATAATTGTCGTCCTGAATTGTTCGAGAGAATCCGAATTTGATTTCTGATGGGAATAATTATTTTGTCAGGCGTCGTTACCAGGTTATGTTAAGCATTTTGGAGCCCCTATTTTAATTTTAGTTCTCAAAATTTTTGATGCCAGAATTGATATATGCATGAATGTAGACTCTTAAAAATTGATATACGCAAAAGTTTAAACCTATAAATATTTTGAAGACATGAAAATAAAATAATACTCCATCAATCTCTTGTTATAAGACTCTAATAAAATTTAAGATATTATAAAAATTAGTTATAATGATAAATTTGTTGAAAATATGTACTACTTTTTCAAAAAAAAATGTACTACTTTTTCATAATTGCACCTACAACAATTAATTATATCATACGAGAAAAAATAAATTTACTCAAATTACAAATAGATATATTTTTGTAAAAAATTTGTTAATACACACGTTAAAAGTTTATAGAGTCTGATAACTAAGCAAATTGTGGGGTAATTTAAAACAAATAATTACATCTCCACTTACCAAATTGAGCCTAGTCAAGTTAGACATAGCATAGGTTTACGAGCCTCTCTTTTTAATTTTTCCATCACATACTTTCTTTATCTCTTACCTTCTCCATGAGAGAGCAACATAGTGAGATGTTTTTCTACTGCTTTTTTGACTTTTGGGGCAAAATCGGTGGTAATGGAGCTTTACAAACTGTATTGAAAAGGGAGAAAGCACATAGCTCAGAGACTTGGTAATTGAAATGTAAATAGATTTGATTCTTTTCAGTATCCCAGTGGGACAATGTAATGATCTTAAATGTTGAGCTACAATCATTAGCTTCAAAATTTATGTCCAGCTCATGGGATTTGAGCTTTGTAGGGTTTTAAAGCAAGCATAGTGCTTCTGTTTTGGACTTCTTGGCTAATTGCTTTCCCACCTTGTTGCTAGCTTCATTTCATTAACTTAACATGGGTAGACTTTTAGCACATATCTTATGCTCCAAGGTTCACTTCACTAACTTGACCATAAACTTCTACCATGCATTTTCTTTTTAGAAAATCGGTATTCGACCAAAGACCGACTTAATTAACCATAAATTTATGCACATAGGTTAACTTGACTAATTTAACCGTATTCTAGCACACATGTTATAGAAAATTGTTGTTCGCACTTGGTTGTAGGCTAAAACACACCTAGAAAACACCGTTATACCTTTGGGTAGTTAACTGTCGCCGGTTAGGAAGGCCTCGGCAGTTAACTGCTGCTGGTTAGGAAGGCCTCGATAGTTAACTACCGATGCGATCGATTATGCATACAACAAGTTATGCTATGTGTTTTTATGTGTTTCAAACCAGATTTCGGTCTTTTTATTGTCTGTAATTCAATAACATCAATTCCAGAGGCAGTACAACTCATAAATCAATTTCTCCGATGGATGCCATATGAATAAATTTGGTACATGTTGGTATTTAATAAAGTTGCGTATTGAAAAAATTCGAATAAAGTTGCACAAGTATACGAAATCAATTAAAAAAATACACAATTTTATTTAGTTTTAATTTCATCTAAGTTATATTACATTCTCCCTAAATATGTGGTATCATCATGATGTTGGGTTTAAATTATATTCTTAAAAGTTTGCCGAAAATATCGGCATTAAAGTGTCTTATACCTCGGGTAGGGATTTGCAGCATCCTTTGAAAATTCAAAAGAATGAAGAGAACACAACATGTGTATTTTACAAAATCAAGAATATAGGTTATTATATCAAATTTCCTCATATAAGATGTGTCATCACAGAAAGGAGTGCATCCCAATATATTCTTTTGAACTTAATCCTACTACCCTGCCAACTGACAAGTATCAATTGACAGAGGAGCATGATCAGGCACAAAACAACATCTTAGAAGTGCACTCCAATCTATGACACTCATCTTACACAAAGGAATTCGATGTGAAAACATATATAGTTGATTTGGTAAAATATATGTTGTGTTCTCTTCATTTTTTACTTTTCAAAGAATCTTGCGAATCTCTGCACTAATTATAAGACACTTCAACACTGACATATTCAGCAAACTAACAAGAATTAAACTTAAATTTCAACAAAATAAAGACACTACATAATAATGATGCTACCTAAACATAACTTTCTAGCAAAATCAAACTCTTGAGAATATCTTCAGGCGATCTCAACAATGTAACAAACATATCGATCCACATGAACATGTTGTGCTGACATAAAATCAAGAGCATGCTTCTCACGTCGTCGTCGTTCGTTAATTCTAGCCGACATAACGTTATTCTCCCCTCGTCAAACGTTGGGCGTTCATGCCAAATGTATTCCACCCTCCTTGTGTCTCCGGGATTGAGTCCTTGGTTGATTTCATTTAGTTGATCCTTTAAAACTTTTAATGTGACATTAATGTACCGAACCTTGAACAACTGATGATTTCCACCATTGAAGCGTATGCAAACAGTGCACAAATCAGCCATTCAGATCTACACCATAAAAAATCAAACAATCAATGAAAAACTCATTCAAACATCTCATCAAACATTTGGAATGCAAATTATACATAAACCCTAAAACTCAAAACTACAACATAAACATGCAAACATCTAAACAAAATTAATCAACTTAAATCTACTCTAAAAATGAATCATAATATCTTACTTGTAAATCTACTCTAAAACGAAAATTATAAAAAAAAATAAAAACAACAAAATTTAAATCAACTTAAAACTAAAATTAAAAAAAAAATAGCAATGTGGTTACTTACTTGTGATTTTGTTGAATAAATTTGGATGAATTTCAAAAAAAATGAGATTGGGTGATTTTGGTAGAGAGTTTAAGAGAGATTGATAGTTGATAATGGATGAGAGAGTAATGTTGGTTCTTCCTGGAATTTGTATCAGAATCGCAACGACAGTTAACTGTCGATGGAAGCCGCGACAGTGAACTGCTATCGGTTAGTTCCTTCAGCAGTTAACCGTCGAAGGGTATTTCGGTCATTTTGTGGTGTGTTTTAGCCTTCTGACAAGTGTGAACAACAATTTTCCATCTTATATGGTAGTTGATAGACAATAATCGTAAAAATGGATTTTAGCCCACAACTAAGTTAGACCAAAATTGGTTAAAAAAATCTTAAGTTTTGATGATAACAATGCATGTACAAAGCATGTTTGTGAATAATTAGGATATTCTAATGTGTGTTTAGGTGTATAGGAAATTACAAGTACATGAGTAGTTCTGCCTTTAGACTTAGTTCTAGCTCTGAATCCGGTCTAACACTGTGGACTCTGGTCAAAGCTCTAGATCTTGATGAAGTTCTCTTTCATAGATAAAGACAATGCTATGTATCAAGATTAATGTCAACTTTGTGAAAGTCAACAATGTGGTTCAAGCATCTGAATTGAGATCCTTTGTACCACATTGATTCAAGAATTCGTTAACGATGCATGCACGACTCTCTGCTAATAGATTAAAGTTTGTTATGACTTATGCAACAAAGTAATATTCTTTAAAGAGCATCATTCATGGAAATAAATGGTTGACACGTTAACTGCATTTATTCAAGAATATGTTCAACATTCAAAGACAGTGAATTCTCAAGCAACGGTAATCATGCATAAACTCTATTTAAAGAACCTAGTTTGATTGAAAAAGTTTATTGACTGACTTGCACAATGTATGAACATACTAACGTATATACAAAGTCTAACATGTTCATACTATTGTAATTATATACATACTTGTTCTTAGTATATACCTTGTGTAGAAACCAATCAAGAAAATCATAAGAGATACATTAAGAGTGTATTGAGCTTTATATATGTTTACTCCTAGAGTTTGTTTAAACTCAAACTTTTGTAGTCAACAAGTGTTTTTGTAAATCTCTGGATTGAGATTAGGAAATCCTATAGAACTGAAAGGATACTGCACCTAATTCTGAATTGAGAGGTGAACTGGAAGATAAGGTGTTGGTCAACCACTCTTGGGTTCATCCTTTGAGCAAGTGTTGTAAGAATTGAGTTTACTTGGTTGTTTCGTCTGCTTCTTCGTCAGATAAGGTGTAAAGTAGACGTCAACATCTTTACCTTGAATAAGATATTCTCTTACAAGATCAAGTTCTTTCTAAAGTTGTGGATCAATATGCGCAACCACCTTTATTGTTTGTGCAGCCATAATTCGTTGAATTAGTTGGATATCCTTTGTCATAACCGGACTTTTGTGAGGAATAGCCACCGAGAAAAGAGTTGGCTCTGGTGACTCGTTTTGCTAATCGACAAGTTCAAAATAAAAGGATCATTGTCCTCCTGTCCAACCAAACTAGAAGTATCTAAAATTTCATCAGTTACGTTAGATATTGGAAAATGAAAGGAAGTACTTGACTTTGAAGGCAGCGGGATCGACGAATGTTTAGCTGTTTGCGCAGAATCCAAAGAGTCATGGGGACACAACTTTATGTACTCTTGGAACACGAAGTGATACAAAAGGTTCCTCATTAGACGCAATATGGGCATAAATTGTTGGGGCATCATACGCTTATTTTGCATTTACCTGTTCATCAACAATATCCTTTTCAACATGAGTACCAATAGTTGTAGCATTAGTATCATGGGTAGCAGTGTCGTCATTAGAAGAAGCATGCACTCCATTTTCAGCATCAGTAGTATCTTTATTAACACCATTGTCAACATGGGAGCTCACGTGGGGAGAAATTGGCACCTCAAAAGCCCTGGAGGATTTGATGCCATATACATTCTCCTTTTCAACATATTTTATATTGTTGGTAAAAGATAAACATTTTTTTAATGTAAAAACACTAGTGTATGTTTAAAATGGTGCAAAAAACACTAGTGTAGGTTTAAAATGGTTACCTATATTCATATTTTTAATCTTGAACATATATCATGTACATGAATTAGTAGGTTTAAAATGGTGCAAAAAACACTAGAATAGGTTTCTTAGGTAGTCTAAGTCAATAAATGTTAGTTGTATTTTTTTTTTAGGCAAATGGGATGCAGATACATCTGCGACACCCAAAATAGATTAAAATAAAATAAAGAGTACAAAGAAGAACTGAAGGGACATAAAACTTGACCCAATGATAGAAACAAACCCTAAAGGGTAATAACAAAAAGTTAAATAGCATAAATCTAAGTCAAAAGCATAAAACCACACAACGCTTGCAATATCCAGCAGAACTGCTTACGAAATAGAAATCAAATTGCAAAAGAAATGTGATGTGTGGATTGAATAGCCCCAGACTATGATTTTCAAAACGGTGAAAGAGATCGACCGCCAACACAAATCAGGTCCACAATTAACCATAACTTCCTGCATCGAAACCCCAACTGCAACAAGCTTCAACGCCCTTTCGAGCCAAAATATCCAATCAATCTGAGGTCACTGTTCAGACTATCAGGGAAGACGATATATTATATAGACCTAGATTTTAACACCCAATGAGAACAACCCAAATAGATCCGATCTAGATCGGGATTTTGAATCACACATCACAAATCCGCCGTACTAGAGAAACAACCAACATATATGTAATTTTCCTGTAACTCGACGGTAGCCTACAACTACCTTTAAAAATCAGCCAAGAACGACGACGGTGGTGGTGAACAGCCAACCACCGCCGTTTGAAGAACTACCAACTGAAAGCTCAAAAAAGAAACCTCACAGGTCTATGAGAAACGAAGTATGCCGACGACAAAGGGGTCACCGACGGTTACTTAAACAACCCCAAGAGGGGGTGTTTGAGGTGGTGACTCGACGGAGCTCTGTCGATCGCAACATTGACACGGACAACTACATCTAAGCAGAAGAGTTTGGATGTTGAAGGAGCAAAGAGAGAAGTAGATAAGGTGGTGGTAGACCGGAAATTCAGGTGAGGGTGAAGAGAGTTTCTCTCTCTAAGTCGGTTCTCCAATCTATAAATGCTAGTTGTAATAGTTACTTACAACACACTCAATAAATAAAACAAGAAAAAAGCTAAAGTGTACAAAAAAATAATTTGTGTTTCACACGAACAAGTTCTTTTATTGTCGTTTGAGTTTCTTTTCATTTTGCTTTGATTCAAATCACAAGTTTAGGCTCACATACATGTTTGCTTATGAGAAATCACAGATTATCTTATGACAATGTTTTATCAAAATCACTCTAACTTAAGTTTATGAGTTGCATCTCCATTGATTAGTTAAATAGTGAAAATCTTCATTATACAGCACGTAAGCACACAAGCTTAAGACTCTTGCACCATCATCCTTCTTTAGATGCGTATTTTATCATGGTTTGTATTTTATAGTAAAAAAATATAAGGTAAAATGTATTATCATAAAAAATACATATGTAAATAAACGAGTCGTGCTTTTTATGTGTGGTGCCTATTGTGACATATAGCAACACTCATATAACAATACTTGGCTTATCTTGGTCATTTTCATCTTGTATTTTGGAAGCAATCTTAGTTAGTAGTTCAATGACAATCAATGACTAATCTCAATCAGATAATCTTATGATCCATCTTTAATAGGGTTTGTCGTTCTAATCACATTTTATTTAACCATTGGATTCGAACACAAATACCAGCATAATATAATACTTGCTTTCCCCCCTCTCTCTCACTCTATATATATATATATATCATATAATTAAATTTTAGATAACAAATAACTAGTAAAGAAAGGTTGGTAAACAAGAATGAATTCTAATTACAAGCAATATTTTCCTGTGAGATCTATTCTATGAGCTAAAAGGACAAAAATGATGCATCAAGGTACTTTAAAGACATGTAATAATTAGTCTAATTTTAATAATGGATTTCTTCTAGCAACATATTATTATTATAAATTATTTACTTGACGCAAACATTGCATGAGATTTTTACTATATAAAGTGACCAAATAACTTTATATTTATTATATGAAAAGGTGCTAAGAAATGGCTGAAATTTTTAAGTTTATTTATAAATGGATCCTTTTTGTTTCCCTATTTCTAGTTATAGTTGCCAAGAAAGACGATATAGGTAGACTCATTCTCATACAATTTTTTTTAATTAATCTTTTTTACAATCTTTTACTTTTTTCATAATATTTCTTTGTTCTTATTGTATATTACAATAGAGTGTGTTACTGATGCCGATTGTTACGAAAAACTTCCGGCTCTTCAACGCGCAGTTATGAAGTGCATTCAAGGTTTTTGTAAAATACATATCTAGTTAAGGTAATAACTATTTCTCTATTATGTCTAAACCTTTTATTTTATTTTTCCATCACAATGTTGTCACTCTTATAATTTCTCACAGACTTTCATATATCTATCTAACCTTTCAATTTCTTTGTTAATTTTAGACGCCCGTTAAATATTTTTTTAATGAAAAAATATATATTTAAAAAAACAGTACAAGGGGTACTCCAACCAATACAAACAATAAAAAAAGTACATTTAGGAGAATCATAGTAAATATATTATGAAATTGTTGTTATCTTCATTTTCTAGAAAACTATGTATATATGTTTTAGGATTAATATCACCTACGTGCTAGATATATAATCTAATAAATTAGCATGTTCCTACTATCACAAGCACATGCATACAAAAATTAAACAACAGAATTATACTCAAAATCAATGTTATTATCTTTTTTTTTTTTAAGAAGCTAAACTAGCCCACCTAAATTGACACTAGAGAGAATCAACCTGAGATCTTATGTAGGAGCACACTCCCAGATCCCAAGTCAATACCACTAGACCAACCCAAGTGGGTTATCATCATTTATATTGTTAAACGATTAATTACAGCATAACTCTCTAAAATCACCAAATGAGCATTAGCTTCTTTAATTATATATCCCTTGTAGGACTGGGATCATCCCACGCATATTATTGTTGCTATTTTACTCTAACCGTTTTCGGTGTATACTGGATATTTTTCACACCTTAATTCTGCATGTTTAACTAAAAGAGGAAAAAAAAAACTTCCTTTATTTAGGTATCTGTTGTTAAGAGGTGTAGAAGTATATTTGTTTCAAATTTTCACAATTTGCTAGTCGTTCTATCAATATAACTACTTACTTCGTTAAGACCTATATTTTTTCAAAGCATGAATGAACCTATAGTTTTTCAAAGCATGAAAGAATTAAAATTATGGATAACTTTGGGGGTAGAGAATGACAATTGTTGACAATTCCGGCAAGTGTATCAAATTGTTCCAAATAATAAAGGCTGTGTTTGGTAACACAAATAAGCTAGCTTATAGCTTGTTGGATTAGCTTATAAGCTCGTTGCATGAAAACGTGACGTGTTTGGTAACAAGCTTTTCTCATGAGCTTATAGCTTTTTGTGAAAAGCTATTTCAAGTAGCTTTTTAGCTTATAGCTGGTAGCTTTTTATATTTTCTTCCATTTTTAACCTCATTAATTTAATTTTATTATATTTTTAATAAAAAAGCAACCCACAATCATATATAACTACCCACTTTTAGTGAGAAAAAAAACATAACTACCCACTTTTTATATGTAGGTGCAACCAACATGTCGCACGTTATTATTACCTTGCTCTATTTTCCTTATTACCTCACGTTGTAGTTTTTTATATTTTTATTATTACCTTGCTCTTAATTCTGCAATATAATTATAATTTAAAATAAAATATACAATAAATAGTGAAGCAAATGTTTAGTAAAAATAATGTTAATTGAATTCATAAAACACATTTATCATTTTCGGGATGAAAGTAATTTGAAATAAATTTAAATATTTAAAAAGAAATAAATAAGTAATTTTTTATGTATATATTTTATAAAAAATAATAATGTCATTTTATATTTATCAGTCACTTCAACAACTAATTTTACCAAACACATTATTTTTAATAAGCGAGCTTTTCAGCTATAAGCTATCAGCTATCAGTCATCAGCTATAAGCTAGCTATTCAACTATCAACTAGCTTTTCAGCTATCAACTAGTTTTTCAGCTATCAACTAGTTTATAGCTTCTTTTTACCAAACAGAACCAAAGTAGAAAGTCAGCGTCGCTACATGGATTTTTTTTATTCAACAATTAACTAAATCTATGATAAAAATAGTAAATTGGGTGGATTTGCCAAGACAGATTATTTCGCAAAGAAACTACAAGTAATGGTGAAACAAGGTTGATACAAGCCGAACAAATTAAGACATATTCAAGCTACGATTTCATAGTCCCCTTCTTGAAATATTTCTCCCTAGGGTTAGTAACAGACTTATATTATCACTAGCATTTGGGAATGTTACGCATAGTCGTACGAGATAAAATCCCAATTTATTGGCAAACTGGCCTAGCAAATAATATATCTCAACTCCAGTTCAAAAGGCAGACTTAATTGAAGTTCTTACCTAAGTTTGATTCAAGATCAAATGATATGAAAAGCATGAAGAATGGTCTATATTGAATCAACATAATTCAAACAACATCGCTAAAAGAGCATGTCATAAACTGCTAAAAATTTCCAACATATAATAGAGGTTCATCTTTGAATCATAACCTAAATTTTTTAGTTACTAATGGTAACTAAACACATCATAAGAAAGTGAACATTCACAATAAGTAGTGGAAGAGGGTTGAAAAACACCCCTTTATGTTGTCGTGGTCACATTCCTTAACTTTTGAATTGTCCAATTTCTGAATAAATAATTTTGGGTCAAAACATGATTTAATTAAGCAAAAATTCACACACGGAATGCACGAAGTGCGTTGCAGAAAAGAAGAAAAAATTAACCTATCAACAACATGTGGGCCGTAGGAACTAGGGAGCAAACTTGATCCCCAAATTTAAGTATGTCCAAGTCGCATGGGTTTGTCCAGATGCGATTTCCTTTGTTTTCTTCATCCTACATCTGTTTGGGACGGAATCCCCTAGCATTTTTTTGTCTACATATTCTTTATTCTACTTGATTCTTGAACTTCGATAACTTTAATGAGATGTCTTGGTTGTCCTAATACCATGATTTATATTAAAAGGACTCAAAACACATTAAACTAGTCTGGTTAAGGGAAAAAAAACAAGTTACAACAACCCAGCTTAAAACATTACAAAACATTTTCTACATTATGAGTAATCCACTCTAAAACCTCTAAAAAGTCCTCAAATGACAAGAAAAAGACGCGATAACATAGCTAAAAATATCAGGTGTCTTCAACAACATACATAGATTAGATATAGAGAATTACAAACTTAAAAAAAAAAAAATCCCAAATAATTGGCAACAAAAGTCTAATGAGGCCCTTGTAACGTTGGAAACTCTAATTATGGGTGGGACCCCAATTAGGCCATTAAAATCACTTAGTAAAATATTAAAGGAATTTGATAACAACAAATAGGCATAGTAGGCTTAAGGTGACAACACCTTACCAAGAGAGAAAATAAAGTCTAGTGTGGCTCATATAACATTGGAAACTCTAATTATGTGTGAGAACTTTATTAAGGCATTAAAATGACTTAGTAAAATATTAATGGAATTTGAAAACAACAAGTAGGCATATTAGGCTTAAGGCAACAACACCTTACCAAGGGAGAAAAAAAACTATCAACCTCTTGGATCAAAACCCCTAACTCGTACCAAGATATTGACAACATCTTAATTAGAATAATATTTATTTGGATAAAAGTATTTTGGTTAAAAAAACTAGAGAGAGATAGAGATATTGATGAACTATTTTTAGAGAGATAAAGAGATAAATTGGGGTTGGGGTGCATAAATGAAGGAGATAGGATTCATATTGATAGTTTTTGAAAATTGAATCTCACTACGTAAATTTCTTTATCTGTTTGTTATATTTATTCATATTGTTATACCATTTTAAGTGACTTGGATTATTTCTCACTTTCTGTTTTCTACATATTTTTTTAATGAATTATATGAAGACTATCCTTCAGACGAGACTGTGTAGTATCAAGGTGTTTGTTGATGAGAATAAAATGGATAATTAATTATTCTCTCACCCACATTATGATTTTCTTGTAATTTTATCATATTATTTCTTATATTTAATTAGGGTTGAAGGCTTCAATATTGTAACATCAATGTTGAATAATTGGTCTTCATTTATTTCATTGGATCTTGTGAAAATATTACATATCTAATTTTATTATGAGGATAATTGTAAGACCACTAAGAAGTCAAAATAATTTATTTTGGATTATGACATTAAGTTATTATTTATGGTGATGATGTGATATATTATCTTGCATGAAAATTAATATAGTCTCCAACACTTTTTTTTTTTTTTTTAAGAAATCAAAATGGGATTATATTACTAAACCATAACACTTGCAAGCACAAGGTGTGCCTACAACTACTATCAAAAGTACAGAATAGTCAACCACAAGGTAATAACAAAAAATGTGGTTTAGCCAATACCTAGACAAGCCAAAGGACTTGACCACCACATCTGAGAGCCAAAAATAAACAACGGCTTCTTAACTTTGAGTCAACCTAAGGATAACAATTTAACCTTATCTAACAATTTGGGTACATCAGATACAACATTATTAAAAATTCTATTGTTGCGTTCTAACCACAAGCCCCACGTGCAAAGGAGCCAAATCAACTGCAAAAAGGAGCGCTTCGCTTTTCCCGCACCAATCAAAAAAGTGAACTGCAACAAGTGGTTGGACAAATGAGTGGAGTCCACTCCCATGCAACCTATCCAGTTACGCACCTGCTGCCACAACAATACAGAATTCGGACAAGTCAAAAACAAATGTTCGGATGTTTCCTCAAGGCCACATCCTAAATCACATAAAGTCACTGGAGAAAGAGTCCGCCGAACTGCCAAGTTTGTCTTTGAAGGAACACGATTTATAAGAAGACGCCAAGCAAAGATAGAGACCTTCAGAGGAACCTGGGGATGCCAAACTAACTCAGAAGCTTCATCCACGGGAGGACTGCTACCCTCCGCTAAAAGATCATAAGCACCACGGACAGTGTAACCTCCTACTGGATCAAGAAGCCACACCCATCTATCTGAAACATCAGGCAACAAAGAAACATCAAGCAATAAAGTCCTAAGCTCCGCTAAAAGCTCCTCCTCCCACGCCCACAACCTACGCCTCCAAACCCAACCCTCCCCTCCCTCCTCCACACCTCGAGAGAACAGCTCCGCCACCGAAATAGCTTGATTAACAGCTAGATCAAACAACCGACGAAACCTCTCTCGGAAGGGGACATCTCCACACCACCTATGTAACCAGAACAAAGTACCAACACCATCACCCACCTGCCTAAACACACTGCCACCAAACCAATCACCCCCTACATCTCCCCATCCCTCACGCAACCTCCCCACCTCCCTCCACCACGTAGAACAACTCCGGCCCCCAACCTCCAACCTCCCACCTAAATCGCCATAACGGGCGGCTAAAACACGGTACCACAACCCCTCTCTATCCACTAGCATCCTCCAGCCCCATTTCCCTAGCAAAGCTATATTAAACTCCTTCAACTTCCTCACCCCCAGACCCCCAAACCCCTTTTAGAACAAACAGTATTCCACTTTATCCAAGTAATTTTAGAACACTCCTCACTCCCACCCCCAAAAAAAATTTATTTAACAAAGATTCAATGGAAGAGATTATACCTGCAGGAGCTTTGAAGAAAGAAAGCGCATAGACAGGCAAAGAAGTCAGAACAGATTTCAGAAGTACCAATCGACCACCAAACGAAAGAAACCGACTATTCCACCCCGACAGTCTAGATCTAATGCGATTCACAACAGGATTCCAAAAAGACAGTCTCCGCGGATTACCCCCAATAGGCAAGCCTAGATAAACAAAAGGAATTGTCCCCACTTTACAATTCAACATCGATGCCGCCTCACTTAACCAAGATTCAGCTATATTAACTCCCACCAGCATACTCTTATGAAAATTCACTTTCAAACCTGATAACAATACAAGAGTCGCCCTCAAAGCCCGGACATTGGCCCAAGATTTTTGACCAATCAGCAGAGTATCATCCGCAAACTGAAGATGCGTCACATCAACCGGGTTAGATCCAACCGAATAGCCAGTAAAGAGATTATTATCCACCATGGATTTCATCAACACGTGAAGACCTTCAGCCGCCAAGAGAAACAGAAAAGGTGACAAGGGGTCCCCCTGACGCAAACCCCTATGGAGGTGAAATTCATCAGTGGGACTGTCGTTAACAAGAACAGACGATGTGGCAGTGCCCACACACTCTTTAATCCATTTCCTCCACAAAACCGGGAACGACATACGAGCCATCACCGCGTCCAAATAGCCCCAATCAACCGAGTCATACGCCTTCTCGAAATCCACCTTGAAAAGCTCATGCTCCTTTTTTAACTTAGTAGCTTCATCTACCACCTCATTAGCCACAAGAATACCATCAAGGATTTGCCTATTTTGAATAAAAGCATATTGTGTTTCCGATATCACACTGCCGAGCACCATTCTTAATCTATTAGCCAGCAACTTAGCTAGAATCTTGTACATGCTCCCCACCAACGAAATAGGTCTAAACTCGTTAAGACGCTGAGGGTTATCAACCTTTGGAATAAGAACAATAAAAGTAGTGTTGATACCCTTGGTCAAATTCTCGTTACGGTGGAACTCGGTAATAAACCTCATAATATCATCCTTCAACTCACCCCAAAAATCCTTTATAAAACCAAAATTCACCCCATCAGGCCCCGAACTTTTGAAACTATCACAGTCCCACACAGCGTCCTTCACTTCATCCACCGAAAAGGGCTTAATCAGACCCCCGCCCTCAGCCAAAGATAAAGCTTGGGCGGTTCACAAGCGGCGCTTGAAAGTGACTAGCGAAATGGTTAAACACCGCGGTTCTAACGGGGACAACTCCTTCTATCAAAACGCCATCAACCAAAATAGAGCAAATAGTATTATGACGACGCCGTGAGGACATAATAGAATGAAAAAACTTGGAATTCGCATCACCTTCCCGCAACCATCTATTCCTCGACTGCTGCCAGCAAATAGTATGGCTAAGCCTGGACAAAGAGTGTGAGTTTGCGGACACTTCAATCATCTCGCCACACTCAGAGTCGGACAACACATCAACCTCCCCTTTGCTATCGAGCTCCGCCAGCCTGTCTTTTAGGGAAGAGATTTTAGCCTGCAAATTTTGGGAATGAGAATTATGCCATTCTTTCAAAGCTTTTTTAATAAGCTTAAACTTCTCTTTTAGCACATACCCACCCAAGCCTTCCACCCGCAACGATTTCCAAGTATCACTAACAAAGGGCCTAAAACTCGGCGTGTCCGCCCAACACTTCAGAAAACGGGAAGGGCGGGGCCCCCAATTCTCCTCGTCAATGGACAACGACAAAGGACAATGATCCGACAAACCTCTCAGCTGCGCCACCTGTAAACAGTTAGGCCAAACCAGGCACCAATCCTCAGACAACAAAAACCGATCCAACCGACTCATCGACCTACCGTCCCCCTTAAACCACGTGAAATTGCGCCCGCATAACGGTAGATCAATCAGCTTATTATCCTCAATAAAGGTATTAAAAGAACTGTACTCCGACGTACCACCGTGAGTCACCACAGAGCGTCTTTCCTCTCTACACCTAACAGCATTAAAGTCACCACAAACACACACTTTCTTCCCTCTTAGACTGACAAGGCGCACCGATAACTCTTCCCACAAAATTTTTCGGTCGCCTCCATCACAAGGAGCGTACACATTGAATAAATGAAATTCCTCGTTAGATTTAATGAACCGACCGTGGATACCCAAAACATGGCTAAAACTGCACGTCGACCACACCTCCACCTCATCAACATCCCAGACGGTCAACAACAACCCCCCTGACGCCCCTCGCGAAGGACGAAAAGAAAAGCACACTGACTGCCTATCCCACACCGACTTACACACCCTATCATCGCACGATTGGAGCTTAGTTTCCTGAAGACACATGATGAACGGGCTTTTATCCTTCGCCAAAGAACGCACCTCTTTACGCTTCTCCAAACCTCCCAAACCCCTAACATTCCAAGAAAGTAACTTCATAACCCACACCCTCACCCCCTACCCGCGACCCACTCACCCACAACTAAGAAGTCCCACTGACCTCCTCTCCCCCCTTCCCAACAACAAGCTCGACCTCCTTCAACTTCCCTTTCCCTTTCCCTGCCAGGACACCAAATATATTGTTACCTCCTGTAATACTTACCCCAATGGTCTCGCCTAGGCTCCTCAGGTCGTCCCGAACCACCTTCTCACTCCCATGCAAGACAACCCAGTGTCTCCAGTCATCAGAATTAACAGCTGAACTAGACGACGATGACGAGTCACACTTAGCATTGGACATCATCCTCACAACCTTTTTGAGAGAATTTGACCCTTTGAACTTACATGGCTTCTTCTTCAGAGCTTTCATGACCGCCGCTCGGTCTTTAGAGGGCATCCTTGCCACTTTCTTCAGACTATGAACTGGATGGCGCAACACCCCCTTAACCTTCTTTCGCCTGCTAACCATCGCGTCAGTTGAACCCTTGCTCCCTGCAGAACACGCCCCTGCACTCACATCCTTTCGCGCCACCGACCCAACCTCGGTCTCGCAAATATGTTGATCATCTAACCAATCCAAGCTCCAGAGCCCGAAGACCTAATAGTTCCCGAAGGGGCCTTGTCCAGAACGAGTTTAGGCGCATTCATCGTTACCCCCGCTTCCCCCTCCGGATTGCGATCTTGAGAAAAAGTGGCTTGGACCTCGAACTGATCCACAAACGGCCCAGCCGAGACCTTCTGAACCGCCTCCTCGGGCTGACGATCATCCATATCCCCCTGATTCTGATGAAGACAAGATGTCACAGGTTCAGAGGGGTGCACGTCCTCATCCTGGTGAGAGATATTCTCCTTACCCTCGCCCTGAGCAAACTCTCTAACGATCTCATCCACCAACACATTAGCATGATCCGTAACCAACACATGTTCACTCCGGACATCCTCGTGATCTGCCTTATCAATGTTGGACGCGTTGTCATCTTCTTCATAAAGGCACGCATCATCTCCTAGATGAAACCCCCACTCCTCCACAATATGCACAAACACCAAAGTTCCATCCACAAGAATCTCGTCTTTGCGGTTAATAATGTCTAAAGAAGATGTTGCCACCAAAACTCTCGCATAGTCAAACCGCATTTTCTCCACCGTACAAGGTGCGGCACGCAAAAATCTACCGACGTCCAAGGTACACAGTTTAAAGAATCCCTCATTCCAAGCATGCAACGGAATACCATACATCCGCACCCAAGCCCCCCGTTGAAAAGGCGTGACGTTCTTCTCCCAGCGCACAACATTAGAGAAGAAATGGGCGAAGAACTCCTTAGCATCATTTAAAATTGTAGTCACGCTGACATCAGAGGTACTGCGTACAAAGACCTTATCTGCACCTAACGGAATGATGTCGATATCGGTCACACCCGCATCCGCAATTCTATCCTGTATAAGGGGCACACTCTCGCCATTAAGCACAGTAGCAATAACGCCATTCCAGGCCCAAAGAAGATCTTCCGTCTGGGACCGGTACTTCTGCACCTGTTTTTGGATTGAAGGTTGCCCTTCGACTTTTAAAATAGCATGTGGACGCCTGACCGCACCACCCTTGCCCCCTTTTGACACGTGATCGGTACGCTCTCCGTCCCCCAACCTCACGGGCACATCACCTACCGTCACCTGATCCACAGTCCTCCTCCTACCTAACGGTGCACTCCCTTGATTCTTCTTATCCATCACCACAGCTTCGCCGCTCACCCCTACATCCGAAACCAGCTCCTGGGTGCCCGTGGCCCCTCGCAGTTCTAAAATAGGTCCCTCACCACCCGCTGCCTTACCGTGGTTCAACCCCTCTCCTCCATCACAGGCAGATTTAGGCGGCAACACAGCGACCGGTTCCTCGTTCCCCACATCAACAACAGAGTTAGCTTTGGTCTCAGAAGCTACCGCTTTAGCTGCCTCCTTGTCAAAATTAGAAACCTTAGCCACAATATGGAAATTGCCAAAACACACAACGTTCACCGCCTTCAGAAGTTTACTGACGTCCCGGACATTGGAAAATCTCACGAATCCGTACCGTTCCCCCTTAACATTATAACGATTGGGGATAACAACCTCTTCCAGCATGCCACAGACCTCGAAACCTTTGCGAAGATAAAAATTCGAAATTAACGGAGGAAAGTTCGTAAAATAAAACGTAACAAACCTGCGTCGCTGAGGAACAATGACAGCATCGTTGCTGAGGGAGACGACTGCGCGTGGCAGAAGATCATCGTCCTGATGAGGTGCAGACGGACGCCGCAGCAACCGCATCTCCCCCGACCCTCGCCGCTGCAGCAGCGCCTCCTCCCGCCGTCGATGATGTTCCCTACCAAAACCTCGCGCCGCCGAACCTGGATAGCTCCGGACTGCACCGCGCGCCGCTGAAGATGGAAATCGCCGATCGTTACGATTGGCCTGCCTACCGGGAAACCTTCCGCCGTCGCTGCCACTATCGACCCACCGAGAATCACCCATCCTAGACTGTCGAAGCCCCGCCTCATCCCAGTCCCTGAAACGCTGGTACGACCTTAATCTGTTCCGACCTCTTACCTCCTGTCTCGACGATTTCCTCCTCCTAGGACTCACCACAAGCCAATCATCCCCATCCCCCCTTTTGAGTGGCACCCTGCTTGGCCCCCTTCCCCCCCAAATTGCTCTCTCAGCTGGAGACAAGGACCTCCGGCGGACCAGGCTGCGATGTTGATGCAGCCGATCCTCTCTCTCAAGGTCGCGGCGGACCAGGCTGCGGTGATGATGCAGCCGATCCTCTCTCACAGCGACGCGACCTCTCCCTCTCATATTTTTGCTGACAACTTGGCTTTTGGGTGTTCTGGGTTTATGAAAAGTGCGTGTAAAGTGTTTGATGAAAGTCCTGAAAGGGATATTGTTGCTTGGACTGCTTTGATTAATGGGTATGTGAAAAACGGTGTTCCTCGTGAGGCACTTAGGTGTTTTGTGGATATGAGATTGAAAGGTATTTAAATTGATGGTTTCACTGTTACTTGTTTTACGTTTATTACTAATATGAATTGTATTTTATTTGGTTTTTACTACTATTGATAAAAAAAAAAAAAAACTTACATATTTTTGGATAATTTATGTAATAAGTATTTTTGGGTTTAGGGTGTCACATTAGTGGTATCAAAGCATGTATTTTTTGTCAGGCTGACGTATGTGTCGGTTATGTTTTCGTAACTCCGTACATTTTTGTGCAATCGCTTGATAATGTCTTAAAAAAAAATAATTATGGTTGTGTCTATATGTTAGATGTTATTGTACAATTTTGTGTCGTATGTCTTATGCCTTTTTTATGAAATGATTTTGAAGCCTATAGATTGTTGAACACTTTAGGTGAATTATTTTACGGTTGTTTGGTGACTAAACTAGATATTTGAGCTATTTAGTTGATACTAGATGAGAATCTCCTATAAATGAAAAAAGAGAAATGCGCTTAAGCAAGGTCATCAAATTTAAAATAGAGTAAAGTGAGCCTAAAGATTTTAATTGGTTAAATAGGATCTAAACAAGGTGTTTAGTAAGAACCTTGATATGAAGTAAAATAGTTCTAATTGTCTTATAATTGAAATATTCAAACACCAAAAGCATCATCACCCAAAATCACTATAACACACATTTGGAAAATTAGGGATTTGGTAGAGTAAATTGGGGAGAATAATGTGACATTGTGAGAACCACTGGTATGAAACTCAACAAATTCCTTAAACAAATTACCATAGAAAATGTTCCATAAACTGCATACTCTGATCGTAGAGTTTTATAATATGCAAATAAAAAGAAACAATTGAACAACCCAATAAATTCTAAAATGTTCAAGCACACCAATGCCAACAAAGACATTTTTCTTCGTAAAGTAAAGTAACTGAAATTATTCCTGATTCATCAAAAGAAAATAGTATAAAATATACAGGAAGTATTGAAGTATGTATGAAGAACAGCAAATAATTAGAGACAATAATATTTTTAGTAAAAGAATAAAGGAGTAGATTCCTTCTATTTTTTAAATATACCAAACAAAACTATACATTAATGAAAATCATATAAAGCTTCAAACGATGTTGACCTTTCATACCACATGCAACAACATATTCTAGTTTCAAATAAAATAGTAGCTCCACAACATTAAAAATCTACAAAATTGTTCTTTTTCTACATGCAGGAGACCAGGCCAAACCTTCTAATTACTTATTATTATTATTATTATTATTATTATTTCAATTTAAATTTAGTGTTTGTTTGTTACGCGATGAGATTGATAAAATCACAATAAATCACTATAATTTTGTAAAACTTACACTTAATAGTTTCGTCACAATCAAAGTGTTACCGTAGCCACATCCAGCAACACCAAACATAAACTTTAATCTATGTTTGGTATTACTGTGGGTATGTCAAAATCACAACGACCCGTTGTGATTTTCTAAAAGCTACACTTTATAGTTTCAGTAAAATCACAATAGATCACACCCACCAACCTAATTCTTACGGTTAACCCCTGTTCTTTTCCACAATGTTAGAAACACTTGCTCAGTAACTCACTGTCTTCAAGGCCCATGCATCACTAAAATAACAACGCCGAAAAAACATCACATTGAGGTAACTGTGTACGTATAAATGAAAATAAATCAAGTTCTCAGAAGAACAGTTACAAAATCCTAACAGTATTAAAAATACCAAGAGACAAGATTGCAGAAATTTGCAATACATAATTGAAGCACTGTAGAACTCATAAACCGCAGAGAATTTATTAAACTTCAAATTTACCTTTCCATCACACAAGCCAGCAAGGAATAGACATAAAGGTATGAATGAATATATTGATATAACACAAAGCTAATAAGGTAATGTTTTGTTTGGGACCATTGTCTGAAGTAAGTCACATGTAAATAAAGTTTGATTAATTGATACCAACCAAGCAAGAAAAAAGCACTCTCGACTACAACAGATATCTATCGTGTTGTACTCAAAACTACAACTTATGACAAGCAGCAAAACCAGGTGGCATGAGCCCACCTTGTTATCACTTTTGCAGGAATCCATAACATTCCAAAAATTCAAGTTAAAATGCTCCCAAATTATAAACCCTCCCAACATTGCACCAATCAGTTAACCTTTTGCAGAATAAAGACACAAAAATAAAACACATCCTGTCCAAAGTTAGAGCACAATTTTCAGTGGCACCATACTGCCATTCCATATTCCCGGGCCTTTTTCAGGCAATAAAAGAAAAGAATTCGCATGTATGGTATCAACTGGGTTTGTGCAATGTGACTTCGTAGATGCTCAAAAGGGTAATTTTTGCAAAATTACAATGGTTTGCCGAGATTTTATTGCCTCCAGTCCAAACATACACAACACTATGGAGCAAAATAATAAAAGACTCATTTAATTAACATCATCAACATATACATATTTTGGTGTAGAAACTAATCTCACAAGCCCTCAAGCAACATCATGATCAGCATATGGTTAGTGGAAAAGAAAGAAACGCCGAAAAATACTTGTTATTAAGAGTAATCTAATCTAATGTAATCTAAGAAGCAGTATAGCTGATAACAGTAAAAGAAAAATGCAGGGTGTTTTTATCCAATCCAACCATGAAGAATACATAGCCATGTGTGAATTTTACACAAGAAATGCAGCAAATGCAACAGCATGAAACCAAAGAACATTTTATGGAACTTCAATTTTTTGATTTTTTTTTTTGCTTTCAATACAACCTAAGTACACTTCTAGCAATAGAATGAGCCTGATTGGACCTTCCTTTCGAGGCACCATTTCTCCGGCCGCTGGGCGTTAAGTAGAGCCTCAAGAGACCACCGTTATCCATGCTGTTGGTAGGAGAATATCTTGCACTCCTGTTCCTCTCCAACACAAACTCATCCCTTCCTTTTCTGCCAAGATACCCATTACTGCTATTAACATCACTTTTCCTCCCGCCAAAAATTCCTCCTCCTCCTCCGCCTCCACCCATTCCCATGCTCGGCGCGTTCCTCCAACTCACACTACTATTGCTCCTCAACATCTTCCTATCGAAACCATTACCACCACCGCCAATACTACCAATTCCAACACCACCTCTAACATCCCCGTTCCTTTCGCCTCTAAACTCCTGCCACGACTCCGAGTAAGAACGCTCCACTCCATTACCATTCCCTCCTCTACTACTATACCTATCATCCTCCTCCTCTTTATTGTTATTCCCTCCACTCCGACGATGTATAAAACCCCAAATACTCCAAGCAGCTTTCCATTTACTGGAACTCTTCTTCGACCCTCCTTTCCGATCACCACCACCATTATTACTCCCGACAACAGAACCATTATCTCTAAAACCCCCCAATTCAAAACTCTCGGAACAATCATCTCTCAACGAATTATTCGAATTAGAATTAGAATTATTTGAATAATCCCTCAAATCCCTATCAACAACTTTCTGACCATGTAACAAATAATCAATACCAGCATTACCATTAACACTAGCACTGGCATGAACGCTAGCAGTAGCAGGAGTAACCTTAGCATTAGAAACTGGTTTCAGCTCGTCCATCTCAGCAACAACAGCAGCAGCAGTTTTCCTAATAGAACTAGACCTATCAAGGCTTTTCCTTCTCCTAGTCGACGAATCCGAATAATACTCTTTCGTCTGCGTTTGATTCCCCGGAAAATTCACATTAATCTCTTCACCATTCTCGTTCAAAACCGGTGGCTCCTCAACGGGTATAAGTGAATCCGTTCTCTGAACATGAACAGGAGCATCTTCAACCACAGATAACATAGTAGGCAAAGGAACTCTTGGAAACGTTTTTCCAATCAAGTAACCATCCCACGAAGCTCGTGGCTCGTCAAACGAATACCTTGGATCATTATCGAACGACATTCGAGCAATATCAAGCGAAAACCTCGGATCAGTATCACAAGACCTCCGGCCAAAGCCATAATCCGCGATCTCCGACTGTGTTTCCCGGAATTGCCGGCCAATCGGCTTCTCCACCGGCAAAAGAGCTGAATTACCCGAAACACTACCGTTTCGTGGTCCTCTTTTCTTCGCTTTCTGCTTCTGCCTCCATTTCTGAAGCTTCTTGCTAAAAACCGACGCCGCCGACCAAAAACTTCCGGCGATTTCTTTCAAATCTCGACCGGAGTTTTTCTTCGGTTGTGAATCTAGATCCATATGTTCCTTCATCGGCTTCAATGATTCTTCTGTAAAAACAAGCTCTGGTTCTGGTATAATTTCTGATTCTTCTTCAACAATTTCGTGAAAAGTTTCTTCAATCACATTAGATAATTCACGTTGTGGTTGTTGTTGAATTTGTGGTTCTATAACCCTAATTTGGTCTGAATCTTCTTCAACGACAATGTTGTTTTCTTCTTCTTCTTCTTCTTCGTTTTCTTCTTCAGACTCAATGAACGGTTTCTGAACAGTTGAAGATGAAGCTTCAAGCTCTTGAGCTTGAGGATTAGCGATTTTCCGTTCGTCGGCTTGATTGAAGAGAGTAAAGAGAGTGCTACGACCACGAACGTCACAGGATTTTCGCTGAGGTTCAAATGAGCCGGAGAAACCGGAGAACCCTTCGTTTTTGGAGGCGGAGAAGGATTTAGTGCGGCGGAGTTCAGGGAAGAGGGATGATGATGCGGCGGTGTTGGAAGTTGGAGGACGGCGTTGAGAAGTGGAGGGACGGAAAATGGCTTTAAGAGCGGCAGCGGCAGTGGAGGAAGTGGGAGGTTTACGGGTGGAGGAGGTGGTGGAGGTGTTGTTTGGATCGAGAACGGCGAGGCGTTCGCAGAGGCATGAAGGGCAGAAGCCGGTGAAAACTTCTTGAGGGTGAGTTTCACAGGAGGTGGAGGGGCGGTTTGGTTGAAGAATTAGTGGCGGTGGTGGTTGTTGCGGTGGGGGTTGAATTTGTGGCGGTTGTTGTTGATTGGGGGGATTCATAACAGAAAATGGGGGTGTATGATAGAAAAGAGTGTGGTCATGTTACGGTGAGTGAGTGAGAGAAGAATGAGTAGAAAATGGGGGGGTGTATTGTGAAATTGTTTCTCTGAGAGAGAATGAAGAAATGAAAGAGTGTTGTTTGAGAGAGAAAGAAGAAGTGTTTAGTTCCAACGGACACACACAGAGAAAAAGTGAAGAGAGAGAATCTGAGTGATTGGGAACTCAACAGGAAGAAGTGTGAAATCAAAATATAACACCACCGGCATTAATATTATATTTGCTTTAACCAAAATATTACTATAATTATACTGCATCACTAAAAACAAACTAATATTCTAGTTTTACAATTTATCACTTTTTATAGTACTATCAATAAAACATTCATATTTATTAATTGTTGTATTTTTTTTTTCAAATTTTTAAGTAAATGAATTATATTTTTAAATTTGTGTGAAACTATAAAAATAACTTAAAATATGTGATAGAAAGATTACCGTTTAATGTTTAAGCTGACCCAACTACTCAACTGATTTCAACAGACACTTGGACCTAGATCTAGGATGGGTTCAACGTGTTTTTCACAAACAGAGCTTAGTCACAACCACTGAAGTGATTGTCACTCACCTCCACCATCGAAGCAAGAGCAGCCACCTAAGATAAAAGGAACACATGCTGGAAATCGTGGATAAACCACTAACCCGATTGATAGAAGTCATAAACAAATTGACAAAACAAATCGTTGTTGGATCCACTTCTGTTAGAACCCAACGTTGAGACCCACGCTCGGACTCGATGCAACAACACTAAAACGCTTCTGATCAACCGCCAATATGAACCCAGTAGAAAGATCTAAGATGAAACAAGATTGATGCACACATAAAGGTTTTGAGGTCGCGAGACTCAAACCCGTTTTGAGCACAACCACTGACGAGAGTTAATAGGTTCTGACCATAGATCCGGAGAGATGTTGGTGCGGAGAGCCAACTCCATTCGCCGCACCACCAGTAATGAGTTCTACATCGTGAGCAAGACAGTTTGGACGGAGAGGTGAATATGGCGGTGTAAATGATTAGACGTAGGTTTCATTTCATAGATTGATGCATGACTTCTTCCTTAACATTTGTATTCGAACTCAAGTGATTAATGAATGAGTTCCATCAAAGACAAATTAATTAGAAAAATATAAGTTTGATTATCAAATGAAACAATTTTGTATCAGATATTACATACATCTTGATTCAACTCTAAATTAAATTTTTTTCTTCCTAAGAACTGAATAGATAACCAAAAGACACATGTATTTTAAGTGCTTTTATTACCACTACTATAGTTTATGCCTACTAAGATACATCGATATATTAATGACAAAAGTCTTTCTTTATGATTTTTGCAACCTTTGTTACTTGAAGTATGTCACGTTAAGTTTATGAGTAATTAGTGTCTTTTATTGCTTTATTAATTGATTGATATTAGTACCACTAGCATCTACTGATTCATGTACAATTTTTTAATAGAATATTAAATGATAATTAAGAGCATTTAAAATTTATAAATAATTAATCAATGAAAATAATTTGAGTTTGGAATAACTAAGTGGTTGAGAATGTGTTTTAATTTTGATCTGATATTTTAGTAGAATTAGAGTTAGGTTTTTCTTTGTTTTGTCAATAAAGTTTTGTTTTTTGTTTTTGTTTTTGTTTTGATAGTTAGATTTTTGTTTCAACGAATAGAACACTCCCAAAGACCGTTAAGCCGGTAAACTTGTTTTTGTCTTTTTGCAATGCATGAGATTTTATAAATTAAACAAGTGGTAAAACCAAAACTTGAATTCAACATTTGTCAAGACCGACCTGTCAAACCATTCTAATAGAATTACTTGTAACAAAACAAAAATATATCTAACCGATTAACGAACTGTTGGTTTTCTTTGTTTGCAGTGGAGGAGGCTGGATGGAAGTACTATATGTTGTGATTACTATTATTATTATTAAATATATGAGTGCATGTTTGATATTTATTAAGGTGAATTTAGTAGACTATGGTGAACAATGGTGATTTACAAATAATCGATGGGAGTAATGTTCATCGTAATTCTAACAACCTACTATGATATCAAACATGCATTAAGTCTGCTTAATCCATAGAGCAAGCATGATTTATAGTGGAATTGACACTTACAACAAAGGTTTATTGTAGCCTTCGCCTAAAACATATCAACAAAATATAATAGCACTTTTAATGAAGGTATAGATGGTTTCATAACGATGAATTATCTTTTTTTTGTTCTCATTTGAGGAACCTAACGTGACAATGAGTTTATATAATTTGATGAGATATCTTAATTAAGCTGCTATGGTAGTGATAGAATGAAACATTCATTTTCTTTCATTATCCATACCAATCAATACCTTAAAAACAAGGTACAATATCATTCTATAGAGTTTACTTGCTTGTTAAGTAACGAAGTGCAATGTTCAGAACGATTAGTTATAGCCAAGTGCAAAGTAGCTCAATGTATAAAATCATTTGCCTATAAATAATCATGTAATCACAAATTCAATAATAAACTAACTCTATTCATTTAATGCATAACAATAATAGTGTGAGTTGCTTAATTATTTTTGCCATTTGACCATAATGTGTATGAGTTGCATATGATATGACATTGTGAGATCACTTAACAATAGTGCAAGAAACTAAAAATGAATTTCTAAAAAAATATCACATCCAATCTTATATATAAGAAAAAAAAAATCAAATCAACAAAAATTTATATTGACCAATTCACCGTAATAAATGCGTGTTTGATATTAACTTTAATATCCTTCACCGATTCACTGGATGAAAGTAATCGTAACAGTGAAGGGTAACTATTGATGTTGATCACTTAAAAACCATTACATCATGTATTTGAGTTGCATATTGTAAGTGTGTGTTTGATATTGACCACACTTTTTCTTATATAAATGATGAAGGTTAACTATTGAAGATGCTGTTAATGTTTTTTTTTCTTTTTTGGTGACATGTAATTTATCTTTAAAAAAATTGCAAATAACCTTCATGAGAGCTCCACCTATATAACTTTGCATGAATACAACATCTAGTACTTGTACATGTACTATGAACCTTTAATTCTTTAAGAAATTTTAAGATCCATGGTTAGAAATTATTATCCATATTTGTACCAAAAAAAGAAAAATCATTTTCCATATCAATACTACTTGCTTTTTTTTTTTTTTTGGTTACATTACATGGGGATGCTTCCAATTTTTAAAGATTCCATGCCAATAGAAAAAGCAAAAGTTAATTAGACCAACACAATTTACATTTAGAGAGAGAGTGAGAAAAAGAAAAGAAATCATCTGCTATGTACATTTTTTCCTTTCTCACATTTCGCTTTCTTTCTTTGCTTTCTCTCTCACTACCTTCTTTTCCTTTTCTATATTTTTTTCTCTATCTTTCACTTTCTTTTTTTTCTCTTTTTCTTTTTCCTGTTTCAACTTCCTTTTTGTTTTTCGGCTTTCTTTTTCCTCCATACACCTTCAATTTTCCCACTTGGTTTCTGCTTAGTGAGAAAACACACACTGTTGCTACCATCAGTGTACAAAACACAAGGTACATTATCTAGACCCCACTTCACTTCATAGCCAAAAATAGTTTTATTATAAAGTTAAATTCAAGAATGAGAGCGTCTTTGGTTTTGAATAGTAACATTGGAAAACTATATTTTAAAGAAATAAACAAACTATAACAGTTATAATAAAAAAAAGTAAATTTTGCTCAAAAAAAATAAAAAAAGTAAATTGAATATAAAAGAAAATGAGATGCAGATGTGAAACCCTTTGCAACATCCTAAAATTATTAAAATGAAAGAGAAAACAAAATATTGGATGACATAAACATAACTCAGCCAAACCACATTAACAATCAAATGGATATCCATACTTTCTATATGCAACAAAAGTGATCTAAAGACACCGAAGCGAGGCACACACATCACAAGTACTATACAACACAGTGTGAAATTCAATATATAGCAAAAATAAGGTGTTGTGTGAACCTTCACATATCAAAATAGTGAATGAATTAGCCGTCAACATAGTCAGATTCATGTTCCAACAACCCCTCTGATGAACTACAACATACACTAAAGGCATTCAAAGAAACAATATACACGTGATAAAACTCATAGTAACCTAACATATCTGTGATAGATAATCAGGTATCTTTGAGCTACGAGTGATTTTAGTCCCTCAATTTTCAATTGTTATAATTAAGTCTTTCAATCTAATTTTATTTATTTAAAATTCTTGTAACCTATTAAAAAATCAAAATTTTAATTGATCAGATCATTTTAAAATTCCTTTTACTTAAAACTTATGCATTAAAATATATCAAAAAACTCAAAATTTTCTCTTTAAATCCTATTCCTCCATTCTAAAAATTTATCATTTTATATTTAATACGACCTTTCTTAAAAAATTAAAAATATGACCTATTTGACACAAATGTCTTAGAAAATATTTTTGTTAAATAAGGCATGATTTTTAAATTCAGCATAGAATCTCAAAATGCATAAAAGATTTTTTCCTTACAAACGAAGTATGTTGTGTGTGAATTTCTTTGTTCTTAGTCTTGGTTTGATTTCTTGTTTGTGTTTTGTCAAAGATGTTTTGCCTTATGCGGGTTGAAGAATGGGACATAAGGTAGGGAAAATGGCTTTATCTTGGCATGCTTTTATACATTTGGCAAGAAAGAGTACGTAGGTAACTATAAAGACTAGACAATTTAATCAACTAAGTCCCACATCCCCCAAAAGACAAAAATAGTATCCCTCAAAGCATATGAAAGACCATAAGCTCCTCCATCCATCGACTACAAAAGGAAACATGCTTTATTCAAAAAACTATAGTTTCCCAAATGCATAACTCAACCATGCCAACTTTTGGGATAAGCACAATTTCTACCTGGTTAATTACACTTAACATTACCTAATACCTAATGTCTTCCATTCAAGTCTACCTAATTGCAATAATTGTGTTTGATTATGAGATGAAAACAAAATATTTTGACTAAATTTGAAAGTAAATTGATTAATGCTATGTTAGTTGAACAATAAATTTAAGTTTAAAAATCAATTCTCACATCAAAATAAATTTCTAAATTTTTGTTTGAAGTCTAAGCCTTTCTTTGTCATGAAGCTACATCTCTCAGCTTCTATTCTAAATTCTAAGTTTCTAACTAAACGTGTCTTTGCCATGAAGCTACATCATCTCTTACTTTTGAATTTTTAGGTTAGATCAATGATCCTTAAACCAAACACAATCTATTACGGAGAGAAAATCAATTATACTAATGAACAACTAAATATGTCAATATCAATTATACACTTCTAAAAGTAACTTTAATTCCTCTAAATATGGAACAAATCAAACACTGAACTAAAAATCAACTATGTTTGACACTTTACTTCAAATGACTCTCTCTCTCTCTCCCTCCCTCCCCATGTGTGTGTAGTTTTACGATAGGAGTCTCTATTGTTTTTTTGGACAAGTTTCCGATATTGGATTAGGAGTCTTGATATCCATCAAATCTTCATTTTATATTATGTTTAAATTTAATTGTGGTTTAGGATAAAGATTTAAGAGTGTGACTAACTATCTCTCTCTCTCTCTCTCTCTCTCTCTCTATATATATATATATATATATATATATATATAATTATTATTTTTAAACACCAAAATGAAATATATAGATCAAACCAAAAAGTCATTCCAACACAATTATATGGAGATTTGACCAAAAAAAAAGGTATGTACTCGATAAAAGGTGCTTATTTTGTTTCTGTTGACATCAAAATAAACAGAGATGAATGGAAGGTCGAATGAGATTGGAACAAGCTTTGGTCACTCCCCATCCTTCTGAAGGTTAAACATTTTATGTGGCGCCTTGGAGGAGATTTTTTGCCCAATAGACAAAGGATAACTAGTAAGGACGTTGGCTTAAATGCAAATTGTGTAGTTTCTCATTCCTATATTGAGTATAATTGACATTTATTTTTATGTTGTGCGAATAGTGTTTGTTGTTGGCGAAAACTAAAGCTTTGGCCTCTTATGGAAATGTTGACGAGTTCAATGTTGTATTTACTAGGATATGGCAACATATGAGTCAAGAGCAATCCGTTACATTTGCGATGACCGCTTAGAGCTTACGGATGAAGCGCAATCTAAAATTATGGGAAGACAAACATGAATTTGTAGATAATGTGTTGCAGTGTGTTTTTGGAGTGCTTCATGCATGTTAGCAAGCACGTGGATTGGTTCGAGTGCAAATGATATTGGTGAGGCCGACCGAAATATCATATGGCGACCACTACCGTCAGGATATGTTAAATGCAACATAGACGCGACAATATTTGCGGATGATCAAAAGTAAGTATGGGTATGTACCTCCAAATGTATATCAAATGTATGTAGTGTTGTAATGGCAGCTCCAGAGGCAAAATGTTGGGGACTAAAAAAGGCACTTGAATGGTTTTATACATTGGAATACCATGTTATATTGGAAATGAATTGCAAACCCATCGTTGATGATGTCAATGAGAACAAGTTAAACCTTTCAGAGTATGGTGTCATCTTGCAAGATTGTAAAACTCTTCTCTCACATCACAACAATTACAAAGTTGTGTTAACTAGACGTTAAGCCAATGGTAGCGCTCATACTCTTGCACGATCAACTTTATCTTATCTTATGCTTCTCACATTGTTTTTATTTAATTCCATGTTGTATTGAAACTATTATCATTAATGAAATGACTTAAATTTGTTTACGTAGGAAAAAAAAGTATACTCTTTATGTGTCCCATATAAATTGATACTGGTTCGATCATGTGTATTATTCACATAATCTACTTTGATCATTTTTTAAAGAACTTTGATCATATTTTTTACTAGTAGATAAAGATAAATGTTAATAATATACTTATTTTTTCACTGAATATTTTCCAAACGATTATATTATTATCACTTATATTCTTACGGTTGATATATTTTCTTTATGTATTTTTTTTAATCTTTTATTTTTTCACTTGATTTTAATTTTTTTTTGTCAAGTATCTAAGTGGATAGACTCGTACATTTTTTTTTTTTTTTCAACAAAAGACTCACATATTATAAGTGTGGAGAAGTGGGGAATCCGATATTTGAATTCAAGTCTCTACATTTTAATGTCTATAAAGCTATCACCTAAACTGCATTTAGGAGACTTGATTTCTTTGTATACAAACTATTTTAAGAATGTTGCACGTTAACCTTTTTTATGAAATAAGGTCAAATTGATACAATGACGGTCTCCTTTAATTGAGAAATTCTCCAACAAGAGTGATAAAGTATATTAATTATACAATCAATAATAATGATAAAAAATATCAATTGAGATTTTTGTTCCATTTTAAAGAAAAGAAAATATTAGAAAAAGGGTGTTGCTAACGAGTATCCCGGCACTGGATAAGGAACACTAAATAGGCAATAAATAAATGGATTTCACTTGATTTACCTCAATTAAAATGGGAAATAAATCAACTAATTAAAATAGGAAATAGTTGTGTTTAATAGTGCAAATTTCCGTTCCATTACAGAGCTAAACAGCTGCTTCTAATTATTACCTTGTCATTCCTATTTTCATTAAGTTGACCAACTTTTCACATTTTAAGAGTGTTCTTTAACTAGTGTCCCAGGTCACCGGATAACATTACCCTAAAAAAAATTATTGTGAATGATCCTACATAATTACAATTCAATTCATTTATATCTTTCAACTCTTGTTAAAATCATTTCTAAAAATTTCTATCAAATGAGTACTATATAATGACCATGAACCTTTTCAATAGCCATATCATATCATATTACTCAATCGAAAGATAATATTGTATCATTAAGATACAAAAAAAAATATCCTAGCAAAATGGCTAAACTCATCTCTTCTTTATTCGTTGGAATTTTATGCATTATGTTGCTCCTTGCCGCAGGTAAATGCCCTTAAGTTCTATTTCTGATGATAACTCAAGCAAAGAAGGAAATAATAATATATTTTATTTAATATTATCTCTTTCTGCTATATCATTCATTATTTGCCATTAAAATATTACTTTATTCTTTTCTTTGAACATTCAATGAATTTATGTCCAGTTTTTAGGAATATATATATTTTCTATGATCAGTAATACTTTGTTCTAATCTTGTACCAAGCTGTTAACACATAAACATATGGATTCAAATCTCGTTAAAGAAAAGATATCTTTCACATATGTGATACACTGATATTTTATGAAAACAAAACAAGGGTTTTGAATTAATGATTTTTTGTTGTTATGGCAGGACCAGCAACATGTTCAACCGATCCACAAATTGACTGTACTGGCCATGGACAATGCGTACAATGCAAAGAAACATGTATTAGTGAGGGCTTTAAGAAAGGAGGTGCATGTTTGGGATTTGAAGTTTGTTGTTGTTTGAAAAACTGAAAAGAAAATTGTACTGTTTTCTTATGAAGAGCATAGATATTAATAAAAAATATTCCTCAATATTAATGTTTTATTGTTCTTTACAGTTTTTTTTTTTTTAAGACTTCCGTTACAGTTATTAAGGGTTATCAACTTATCATGGCTGAATATGTACGAAAACAATAGCCATATGCCAATGCATTTATCTTAAATTTTTTATTCAAAATAAATCAAGGGCCATAAAATAGAGAAAAATAGAGAAAAAGGTATCCAATAGCTCACGGTTGTTGTGGCTGTAGTGACTGCACCAAACAGTGACCGCAATCAATTCTGTTGTAGAGGATAACATTTGGAATACTACAAAGAAGGATGGTTATAGAAACACCATATCTCTCTTCATGCATAAATTTCAATAAAATACCCACCACCCCCCCCCCCCCCCCCCCCCCCTCTCTCTCTCTCACACTCTGACCAAATCCAAAATTAAACTAAATAGGGTATTCTGGTTTGGGTGAGATAAAATAACCACCTGTTATACTATTTTGTGGGTTTGGACAAATCCACTAATTTTTGGGTTGGATTGGATTGGATAATGGATTACCCAACTTATTTTTTTATTTTTTTAATATTAAATGACTAAATTACAAGTCCTCATAATTTTATTTTAAAATAGTACTCTACTTTTTAATTCTCTTAAAAAAATGTTTAACTTATTTTACTATAATTTTATGCATCATAGAATATCAAATAATAAACTCCATCATAAAATACTTGCAACAAACTAAAGTTGCATGACATAAAATTGCATTAGTATCAAAATAACCAAAAAGGACAACATATTAATTTGTAACTCTAGTATGTTTTGATTTTCAATATATAGAGTACAATGTGTATGTTTTGGAAATATAACTTTATTCTACCCTATGAAAATAAAGATAAAAAATATTAACATTATTGGGTAAGTGGATTTTTTGGGTTTGTGTCTGGTTTTACCCGAAACCCGTTTATTTTTATGAGTTTTTCATTTTTAAAAACCATACCCACCCAATTACCCAACCCAACCCATTTTTTTTGGATTTTATGGATGGATTTGACCGGATTTTCTGGGTTGACCCAACCCATGAACATCCCTATATCCATCCATCTAATCCACAACACCCTAATCACGAGGCCTGAAACGGTGAAGTTCTTATAGTCCTAAAGAAATTGTATATTCAAACTTCTCTTCATGAAATTATCTTATGGAAATAAAAGAATCCTTAATCATTAAAAAATATTTAAAAATGTAATTCAGAAGAAAAAGAATTGTCGGCATCCGTCAAAAGGAGAAGTTTGCCGCTCATTTAGCTGAGTAGATAAAATTGTTATCTTTCTAGTGATCGAAAGCAAAAGAAAGAAAGAAAAAAAAAAACTCAATTTTAGATTTTGATCACCGGTGGGTTAATTATTTGATATATTTAGGGTTAACCTCCTAGTTGAGATTTTTTCAAGTTATGTTGCATAGATGTGTACTGTATATAACTCTTTATTTCTTTAATTCTATATGTGCATCTCTTGCGCGTTGAAGTAAACATGTGAGTGGATCAATATATATATTCTATTTTAACTTGATAAAAAAATATTTAAAAATAGTATAATTAAATAGAATAAAAATAGTTATATTTCTTGACAAAAAAAGAAGTAGTTATATTTAATCATATTTAGAATCACTAAACAAAGATATCTTGTTACTTATATCCAAGAGACAGATCAGTGAGTCTTCAACAAAAAAACTGATGCATCAAGGCAGAGGCAGCTCCTGCACTATGCTGTCATCTCTGATCCTTGCCATTCATATTCATATTTTTGTTACAAACCATTACTTACCCAACCCTGCCATTCTCTGATCCTTGCCATTCATATTTTTGTTGGGGTCCACCAACACAAACTGCTCAATTTTGATTCTTCATGATATTGTTTAATTCAGGTTGGGTTCAACACAAAATCCATGCATAATATTACAACCTCTTAAAATTTATTTCAGTTATATTTCACGTGTTCTCATTAATATTCACCTCTTCTTCTATACTACTAGCATGCGTGGACAGTTATTTTATGTAACCAATGAAAGTTGTACACGAATGTGACCAGAGAGAAAGGACCCTTCAGGTCAGGTTTTGACGTCACAAAAATTAGTTTACTCATGCGTGCATGATACCTAGTACTATGTAGTACAAATTCTGTAAGCTATTAATTTATCATTTATTTGGTGAAATGGTTTTCATTTACAATTACATGATACTTAAAGCTTTGTCTGATGAAGTCATATTCATCAAAAAAGAATAATATATATCATGGTTGTTGAACGTAGTGGTGAATACTCACAAGACACACTGTCACTTTGATTTTAGTTAAAGTTGAGTTAAGATAATATGATTTATGTAAAAAAATTATGTAAGCCCAAAGATAGAAATCCTAGTTGTACAATCATATTTTACTTTTTTAAAAGTGAATCCAAACGCACACTATTAAATTAAATTAAGAAAAAACGGTTCAATTAAGTTCTTTCATATTACACATTTAAGCTTAAGCTTAAAAATGATTAACTGTATTTTATCATGATGGGAGCTCAAATAATCATCATAGTGACACATCAACTGCCTATTTGTCACATAGACATTTTTGTAGTAGGTTTATCATATTATGTAAAAAAAAATGTAACGTTGTTAACATTTTAAAATGCAATGAACCAATTTGCACAAAGAGAGAGTTGTGTTAGGCCTCGACAACCAACGTAAAACTTGTCGAATCTCTATGACATGGACAAAATATGAAATAGTGTGAATGCTATAGGTCGTTGCCCGGAAGCAACGCGCTTCATAGCTCGAGTACAGTGTTAAATGAGCAAGGGTCACTGCATCGCCGCCTGGATGTAGTGAAAAAGAGTTGGATCAAAATATGATTTATGATAGAGCACTATGACGTAATTTGATCCATGTAGCTGACCCCACTTAGTGGGATAAGACTTTGTTGTTGAACCAATTCGCAGAAAATGTTAAATGGTTATTGTTATTTGAAATTAAGTTAAGAGATATGACAATATTTTTACTTTTTTTTGTCAAGTAGTCTAGTGGCTAGAATTCACCATTTTCAAGGTAAATAAGTGGGTGTTCGGGATTCGAACCCCAACCCATGCATATAACAATGCATGTCCATGTCAATTGAGCTAGTTATCATAAGACTATATCTACATGATGGACCTATCCGCATTTAAATATTTATGTGAATCTCGCGTTTACATGTCACTTGTTTATAATTTTCAACATACAAGATGACAATTTACTCAAATGATAAATATCTCTACAACATTACACAATATTTTTTATTTCTTTTTGTGGAAAATAAAAGTCCCACTTGGATGGTCTTATTATGTTAATATTTTACAATAAGCAATCATATATTGATTGGATAAAAATACATGATAAAATATTTATATATATTTCTGAAAAATTGTGTGAGTGGGAGACATTATTTGCTAACGTATGCAACTTGTATAGTGACTTAGATTTAGATTAGATTAGACGGTATATATTGATGGGTACGTGTGGAATGAGGCGTAAAGTGATCACTAGTCCCTCTCTTGTATACCTTTTTCCACATAGAAAAACAATTTTCACCAAACAAAATGGATTATTTGTTATATGTTTTTGTCTTTCCTTAAACCATGTCACACCCAAGGCTTGTGTTTTGGTTTGTCTTTCTATACTTAATAAGTTGATTTGGTTGGTGGATCTGAATCAGATAATTCCTCTATGTAAAGTGCATAGAGCATGCATATATTTTGTAGTATTTGGTGGGACACATAATTTAAGTATATATTTTGGGACAAAAATTCTCCCCTTTAGGCTATGGTCCTACCTTGCTTTGATATCTTCCACTAAGAAAAACATAGAGCCATTGTTTTCAACATGTAATTGAATTGTTTTCAAATGGGGTGCGTATTTGTGTTTTGTTGCCTCCTTAAATTTGAACTCCATTCAAACTTTAAAGTCTACTTAATTGACATCTCTAAGATTTTATGTTGACGTGTGTATTATTATGTGTATATTTTATTTTGTATATAGTTTATAAGTATTTTATCCCCCATCATTCATTTATTATTTATGTGTATGCATAAATCAATTAATAATCCCTCAAATCACCAGAACACTCAGACAACAATAGCTGTTGCTGAATATGATAGTATCCGTGCTCTCTTAATTAGTTTTAAAGAACATGAAAACATTTTAGCATGGGAGAGAAAAATTATTTACCTTATACTAGTATATTGAAAGGTTCCTTGCAACACTACAGTAATGATAGATCATTCCCTAACAAATTTGTGAATTTATGTTATAACTTATAGTATAATTTTCTTACTTTTAAAAATAATAATAATTTATCTAAATTCTTAAAAAAAATGTGCTTGATAGTATAATAGATGTTTAAAAATATTTATTCAATTTTAATATCATTATTAAAATTACCTCATTTTGTTTCTTTATCAATGATAACTTGAAAAATTATACGTGTAATAAATATTAGTATGTTCATTGTTACGTTAGTTTTCTATTTTTCTTCTTTTCGGAACTTGAGTTATGAAACTACTTTAACTTCTCAACTCTTTTGATCCTTAAACTTAAATCAGTTGGGCTTTCCAATCTCATAAAACTCACCGTTTTTAAGTTTGTAAATTATGTGTGGTATATACATGAGAATTTTAAATTACTAATGCAAAATAGATCAATTAAACAAAATTATATACTGACATAATGTAACAGCATCTTACACCAAAGTAGTATGACAATTTTATCTACAATTGTGCACAATTGAAGTATAGCTTAGAAGAAGGTTTGTACCCTATGGAAACATATTATGCGCATACTTAATTTTTTATTATATGACATAAAGTGTATGATTAGTACTATTCAAGCATGCAAACAAAGATTACAGTAAGATAACACTTCGTGATTTGGTGAGACAATTTTTTTAATCTTGTTTTGTGTTCTCTAGCGATAAACTGAAGATTCTATAGCAGAGAGTAATATTGGTTGTGTCCCCTACAAAAAAGCTTTGATACAGTGAGAATGAGCTTTCTCGTGCTTCTTTAAGATTTTGTCATTTTCTAATTGAAAACAACAACTGAAATTCTCAATGTCTCAATATTTTCAGTATTTATTTTTTCTGTTTGAAAACTGGAACATGAACAGAATGTCAGAACCTTAATAATTCCAAAACTATGATAAATTTACCGCGGTGATTTTTTACATAATCATAAATAATAATGATGTTATAAACCTAGGTTGCATTCATGTAATGTAAAGTTTGTGTTTGGTTCTAATTGTAAAAGAAATAAAAATGATTATACGGATGTATTTTAGAATTTAATTTGACATGTTTAAATGTTTTCAAGTAGAATTAATTCTAGTTTAAAATTAAAATTTAGAGATTTTGCCTACAAATTTAGAGTAGCAGTGAAAAACTCCACAATGATGTCAGTTATACGAATCAAAGCGACTATGATAACTAGACAAATTCTACAAATGTTTAGTGTGCTAGTGTGTGAAAGGATTATTATATTGTTGCAAGAACAACCATACAAGTGAATTGAACCTCATATTTTGATCTAATATTTTAATTAAACTATTAAGTATATGAATCATCCTACTTATATATGAATCAACATGCATTATTTCATCCAACATGGAACTCTTATTCATATTTGATATACCAACATGATGTCATTTTACAATTGATGTGTAGGGAAGTTGAGGTTTCGAGAAAGTTACGTGGTAGCTTGGATGTCCCAGTGTAATTTGTGGATCATTATCTGAATATTATCAAACGAAGGTGATATGATAACATGGATTTATTCGGTGTGTGACGAGAACATGGTGATATTTGTTTAGTTGGGTCATGGATCTCGGTGAATTGGAAGTTTCTACCCAATCAAAGAACATTATTTAATAAAGTTGATGTTGCTCATTCGTAAATGAGAATGTGAAAAAATATGAGGGTTCTTGAGTCGAGAATAACTTTTGGAGTGATTTGGATTGAGGAATACATTGTAAATATCTTAGATAATAAGGATTCATAGGGTAAGAGCTCAATCTTTCTCCATTGACTTATAAAAAGAAATCATTGACGGTTGGGAGAAAATAGAAGAAATAAAAGATCGTTCATCTTTAACAATTGGGTTAATATTTTGTAATATTTATGTATCTTTTGTAAAAAGACTCATCGACAGTGAATCAGAGAACTGGTTTTTCTCCCGCATATGTAGATCAATACCTTTCGGATAGAGCTGCATCGATAAATAATTGTGTTATTCCTCAACCCTCTATCTTTATTCTTTTTTCAATGACAAATATTAATAGTTAATTGGTATGTTAGTGTTTTTCTCATTCGTCCGGTTTTAAACCTAGGACCACTCTATCTTTATTTTTTAGGCAAATTCTATGATACATCCAATAATTTAAGTGTATTGGTACACAAAATCCTTAAATTAATAGTTAAATGAGTTATTTTTTGTAGGAAAAATTATTTTCTATCACCTATAATTATAATAACTAAATTTTATTTACCAAAAACGTCAACGCAATAAAATTTAATTTTTCTGAATTTTTATTACTTATAATAGAGAATTTTGATTATTTTTTACAATAAAATGTAAAAAAAATTAGTATGATTTTTATAAAAAAAACAAAATGATGTTTTTTTTATGAAATGATATTTCTAAAATATAAATGTCAACAAAACAACTATTTTTTTCATAAAAAATTATAGTTAATTTATAAAAAATTTAAAACAGAGTACCGATACATCTTAATTTGCAGATGTACCGTAGAATTTCTCTATTCTTTAATGTAAATGTTTGAAATTTCATTTACACTTAGGTTCTAGATTTCCTCTTAGGTGAATCTTTATTTGTTCCACTTTTCTTCTCAACAAAAACTACCTATAACAAATGTTTATGTTAGGCACTCTTATTTATTAATTTGACTGGAGTTAGACACTCTTGTTAGGATTTGGGTCTTAAATCACGGTGACAATGAGCATTTTTTTTAGGGGGACAATGATCATTTTATAATGCAGGTCTAGGTATATGGAATTATATTAATACAAATAAATAGTATCTCTCTTGTAATTTGCACTTCTAGTACCTTTTTTAAGAGATAATTCAAAACTTTCACATGGAATAAGTAGAACTTATAGCACCAAGCGTTGATTACATGAACAAGTAGAATGATTTTGGCCTAACAATAATTGACATTTTTTCACTGAAAATAGTTGACTTCTATAGTTGATTTATGTGTGAACCTAGTATCGGAGTGATAACTAATATGCAAGTTGCTCTTCTTTAGTGCAATTTAGGCAAAACTATACCACGACCATGATTCATTTAACTTTAGTCAAAAACTTTAACTTATTTTTAAGTGTCAAACAAGTTCTTTATTTTTTTAAGTGTTACATTAGTCATAATTCACTTACTCAAAAGAAGTTGCTCTTTTGTGAGCCGTCACCAAAACTATAGTTTCTTATTCTTCTTCATCCATCAAAGAGGGGTGATTTAAGGTCAATTTTTGACCCAAAGTCACCCCTCTAACTCGTTTTTCTCTTTTTCTTTTATTGAAATAAGTGATTTTCATATCTATTTCGTTTTTTATTTTGTGATTTCGTTGTCTTCGTGCGACGTTGGTTTGTGCGACATTGTTTGTTTTTCTTGTTTCTCTTAGGTATTTGATCGGTTCAGATTGTCAGATCAGCTTCGATCTAGTGCAGATCCAATCAATGACTTTGACGTCATCCACGTTGCAGATCCGGAGACATGGTTTTTCTGAAGATTTAAATATAGTCATATGTGTAGGCATTTGTACTTTGCCGTTTTATGCTATTAACATGGATGTTGTGAGCCTGTTCACAGATTCATCATTTTTGTTTTTAGCGAATTTGTATTATATCAATGTACTCTATCAATTTGAATGAATGAATATCTTTTATTTTGTAAAAAAAAAGGGTTACATTAGTCATTAATATCTTTAAAATGTTTACAAATTTATGTAAATGTTCATTAAATGATACTCCCTCTCATTCTATTTATAAGAGATATTTGAATTATCAAAAATTGATATATATCGTTCAAAATTTATATTTTTTATATCTATTTTATTGATCAAAATGTCAATACGATCGGAGAGAGTATTTCACCACTCATCAGCACAATTTTATACCATTGTTGATAATGAATTGATCAGTATTTTAAATAAAAAATTTGATTTATAAGAAAAGTACATGATTTATACCTAAGAAGGGTAACTTATATTGATTAAGTCACATTTTATCTTATGTGTAGAAACTAGAAAGAGTGTGTCCCTTCGTGTTGTAGTCAAAGGATAAGGGAGTGATAATGTAAAGATTCAGCAAATAGTTTATGAGTTGATATTCTTTATTGTTTATTCGAAATGGGTCAATTATAGGCTCATCTTGGTCAAAGAAAGTTTCAACACTCATCAAAATTAATAGTGGTATATATCATCCACCAGTAAAGTTTTTACATCGTCAACAAAATTAAACTCAAGTCTTTGTAAAATCTGAGTTGATTCTTTAATAAGTAAACCAACCTCAGCTATTCCCTCCGTCCCATAATATTTGTACCATTTCACATAGATTATGAAGAAAAAAAATAATAAACGAATTAGAACGATAATTTTATCTAAACGTAAAATGAAAGATAATAACTTAAAAATAATGCATATAAAATTATATTATACGATCGGAAAAAAACGTATTGAAAATTAAAAGTTGCAATCTTTTGATGAGAATAAGTGAAAAATTTGAAATTCGAATCCTTTACAATTTATATATGAACCGATTAAACTCGCGTCGATGAGAAGTTGCTCTTTCTGACAAAATTATAGATTGTTTTTAAACTTGATGCTATGCTAGCTATATATCTTGCCAATCAATAGAATGCGTAGATATAGACGTGCGCATCCAATCTATAATCCACTAATCTTTGCCTAGGTCATTACTCATTATATTCAATAATGTTGTCTAAGTATACGTTTGGGGTAATTATTATCCATAATAACAACCCATTTGCGCACAATCACTAAAAGTTAATTTTCTTGAGACATTTATAAAAGTCACTCTTCATTGGCTACACATGTATATATTGAAACATCCTCTAAAAAAAATTGTATATATATTTTCTCATTATTTTGTGGTTATTATTTTTCTTGACAAAGAAACAAAATATTGAGTTGAATCACTGTACAAATCCATGCCTAACTAATGTGTGAAATGAAAAGAAAAAGAAAGGGAAAAGGAAGAAACTCATGATTACAAAGGAAAATTTGATGCAAAAGGACAAATTAATTGAGGGTCCTTCAACCCACAAACATATACATCACATATAAATAAGTGGCCTTTTGTTTTTGTTAATAAAAAACAAACTCAGAGAATGATAAACTACTTTAAACAAAGCCTCCATATTGGACCCAATATGTTTGTGCAAAACTTTTTTGCATTTCCCCCTTATGACGGGATGCATTATTTTCACACCATTTACTTGATAATCTTTTTCACATGAATTTATATGAAAAATATTAAAACCACAACGATTCTTTTTGTGGATCATATGTTCATAGAAATGTTCCTAATGCATGTGTAATGTGTAACATAATAATAGAAAATAAACCCTCTTTTCTTGCCGCTAATTACTCCACATGGCATTCATCTAACTCAAGCAGCATCAAAACAAATTGTTCTTGTACCGTTTGATTAAAGTTGGAGATTAAATATAATAATCATAATTAAACGATTTCATTAGCACCTACTAATATGGCCTCAAATGGCCATGATTGCGCATTTCTTGGGCAAGTAGCTAGGTTGCACTTAATTAGATAGGTTGATTTATTTTTATCATGGTGATTAAAGTTTAATTAGTTCATGAATTTACAAAAATAACCTTGAAATTTGAGAGATGAAATATAGTATATTTGTAGAGTGAAGGAATCCCAATGGAGAATGTAGAGTTTGGCATGTTACTAAAGCAAGACAAAGGAAGAAGTATAGCCTAGAGAGAAATATATATATCTAGGGATACCCTCCTAGGGATTTATAAAATATTTCAATAACGATTGGATTGAGTATTATTTTATGTCTAAAAGAGCAACATTAACCCATTGCATACCTTGAAAATGAGAAAAAGGAAGGAAAAAAGAGTAATAAGATAAGTTAAACAAATTAGGAGGAGGGTATAGTATATGTATTTGTACTTTAAGTTTTGTATTAATATAATTGCATGAAAATAATCGATGAAATTAATAAGTTTGAAAGGATGGGAAAAAAGAAAAGATTATATTTGCTTTTGTTACTGCACCTTTTCCTTTTTAGTGATAAAGTGGATGGAAGTTGATGAAGATGTACTTGAAAAGATTTACAATAAAGAGTTTTTCCACATGGAGGAATATATATATATATATAGTTGTAATATTCTTAGGAAAAGATTAAGCTTGATTCTGCTGGTAATCTTTGAGACTTGTGAATTTTGTATCATGCATATTTCATTGCATAGTGCAAATTAAATATCAATTTTGCTTTCAATATAGAGACTAAATGATCATTTTGCTTCTCAAAATTTATAGGAACCTACTCTAATGAAGCATGCCCTAAATGTTTTAACTCAAGGTTTTTGGCCCTATTAGATATAATGAAGGAACTATATTGATTCACAATCTTCATTTCTATGGAGGAATTAATCTTTCATTTTTAAATTTTTTGAGGACTGAATTTTTTGACTGCAATTTTATAGATCAAAATGATGACTTGCATGTCTAACAATTGCATAAAATCTTAACATGATTATTATAGTGATTTGCGACAACAAATATAATAAAATGAGAAATGAAAAAATATGATTGGACGACCAAAACTTGATGCTTACACAGTATCTAATTTGTTGAAGAATGTTGTAGCATACTTCAGTCGATGTTAGGAAACACTAGTAATTTACTAATATAATATCATCGGCAATTAACCGCCGATGGATTTTAACTGACGACAGTTAACTGTCGATGGGTATTTACGTCTTTTTCTAGTTTGTTTCAGCCTTGTTTAAAGTGTGAACAACAATTTTCTTATTTGTTCGGGCTTTCTTTGCAACTATATAATACCGTATAATAAATCCAATTATAAACTACAGAGATTGCTATTTGCACTCCTAGTTTTCTAATGCATCCTTTTCCAATAAATTTACTATTTTGTGAAATATATATTTTTGGAAGTATACTTTGAAATGTATCAATATATCTCTCTATTCATAAACTAACTTCAAGAACAAGTAAATCTTTGTTTTGTAAATCAACTTATAGATGATTTATATATTCTAAAACTATATATCTTCAGATGCATGAATATCTGTGAAATTGATCATCTGAATTAATCGGTCTTTGGATCAGATGTTTAAAAGAAAGATAAAAGAATTCATGCACTTACACAATTTTAAGTTGGAATCTCATTTCTCATTATCGCTTCCAACATGTTGCTCCATAACAAGCTAGAACTCAGCCTAAAAATACCAGCAAAATAGTATATGCAGAGTGGTTGTTTTACAAAAAAAATAGGGTGCAAATAGAAGAGTTTTCATCATATATGAAACTGGTTTGTCATACTTTATTGTTCGTGCGGCTGATTTGTTTTGTTTGATGTATGTCACGTCATATCATATTCTAGTATACTATCTAGGGTTATAGTATGGACTGTGCAATTTGTAACTAATTATGTCCAACACGCAAAGTAGCTAGCTGCCCTGATGTGAAATTCTTGGAAATAAGCCATTTTATGTATGTTTTCCAAATTCCCAAAGCATTGAGAAATCAATTCAAGTCCTGAATTTGCTCATAATCTATTCTAGCCTAGTAAAGTATTAATATATGAAGGGAAAAAGAAGCTTGGTTGGATGTGTAAAGGAATGTTGATAGATGTATCATGAAGTCAACTTGTTAAGATTAAAAACTTTCAGGATCAACCATGGATGGACACTAGTTAAAGAAGAAAGAAAATGGAAAATGTTAACTTGTGTCTTTAAGATACAAGTTAAAGTTAATGAGCCATAAATGGAAATAAATTGTTGTAATAAATGCATTTGAATTTAATTTTGTTACTTTTGATTATTGAATGCACAAAATTCAAAAGAATGTTTCTACTTTTGGATTGCTTAACATGTGCCTTTAGGGCACAAGTTAACATGACCCAAAAAAAATTGCATTGAAATGGATATTTTTTGACACTTTTAAAAGTTTGATTATACAAGTTTTAGGATATTTTTATTATATTTGTTTCTTTAATTAATGTCGTTAGCATTTTCCTTAATTAATTTATAATTTTTTTTTTCAAAAGCAATTAGAAATTTGTTTAGGCAAAGAAGTGGGAATAACCATCTTGCTGATGGTGTCTTCTAACATATGCAAAAGCAACATTAACACTTGAAGTTTTTTTTTTTTGGACAGAATAAACCCTCAAAGTTAGCATTTGAGCATAAAAAAAAGATGAAAATGAATTTGAATTCACTAATATAAACAAAAAAACATTTTATATTTGATATTATAAAATAAATATATCAATTATTCAATGAATTCAAAATATTATTTTTTGATTGCAATAGTGATCGAATCAAGGATTTACTAATTACACTGTTTGTATATCTTTTGTTGGAAATGCAATTGCACACTTGTAAAACACATGATGAGGTAACGTAAAGGACATTGTTGTAGTACACTAGTACTCATGAATCATGATAATCTTATGATTGAGTCTCATACAAGACTAGTGAATATTCCTTGAAATTCTTTTTCCAATAACAAAAAATGAATGCGATCAATGTTTTAGCCTCTTAAATGAATGTGATCCTTTCTCTGAACATGCATCACCTCAGATTCTTACAAAAGTCTCAGCAACAAAAAGACCCTTCATTTAGGATTACTATGATAGGCACCCCTAAATCCTGCTTGGTACTTAGCATTATAAGTCTCAGCTCAGATGTTTTCTCAGCCTGATTCCTTTTTAACGGTATCACCCATATGAGCTGCTATAAATTTTAGCTCCTCTTGTATTCTAGGAAGAAGCTCTTTGTTATTGGTGTCAACTCAACTATAAAATTGAAAATAGGGACACTACTAACACTAGCATTGGGAGAAACTCTAGGATTAACAATAAAATGAGTTTCTTGGGAGCCCTTATTTAAATCAGTTGGTAGAGAATCTATTTTAGACAAAGGAATACCATTCTGAGTACAAGAGATATCAGAAATATTAGCAGACAAGGCAGAAACTTATTAGCAGACAAGTCAGGAATTTATAAAATGAGTTACTTGGGAGCACATTAACCTTTTTCTTGCTGTTCAAGTTTGTGCCTTTGGCCTCAACATCCTTAATAAAACCTCCAATAGCCTTAAGATATTGCTGGATAATAGAACTAATGCTGGAGATATCAGAAGTTTGTTCTTCATGCACAATAACCCGTTTCTTGCTATGCAAGCTTCTGTCTTTGGCCTCAACATCCTTCATAAAAGCTCCAATAGCCTTAAGATATTGCTGGATAATAGAACTAATGCTGGAGATATCAGAAGTTTGTTCTTCATGCACAATAACCCGTTTCTTGCTATGCAAGCTTCTGTCTTTGGCCTCAACATCCTTCATAAAAGCTCCAATAGCCTTAAGATAATGCTCGACAATAGAACTAAGAACCTTATTATTAACATCAACTGTTAAGTTTAAAGGTTCACTGTCGGGAACAATTTCCTCAACCTGTTGACGAGATGAATGAGCCACTTGGTGACCAGACTTGACAGCAGAATATTGAGATTTTGGAGTTTTGCGAATTTCCTCAAACTGTCACTTAGTTGTATTAGAACTTAGAAGTAAAAATTTTAGACTGATGCAAAACTGCATCAATCTCATCACTATGAGTGTTATCATGTTTGTCTTCCAAATCAACAACATTATGATTAATATTCTGAGAAACATCAGCCTTATCCTGCAAAGGAGTTAAAACTTGTTCCTTAGGCATCCCCTCTTTAGAAATATGATTAGCATCATTAACTTTATCAGCAGGAACTTTTGCTGCAAGGCCTCCCCTGATGAAACTAACCCAGAATCTTTCATACTAGAGCATAACATTAACTGTTTTAATTAAATTTTACCTCTAAATTAATATTATATACATCATTCCAAAATATAAAATATTCCTCTATGAATCTATGGTAATGATAAACGCTCAATGGTTAATTATGATTTTTTCATAGACAAATGTTAAAATATATGTTTTTGAACAAGGACAAATGTTAAAATATTAGTTGTTATATTTGTATTTTCTCCTTCACTAGGTTTGGATTTCGATCATTTAACTTCTTTAATCCTTAGTTTAAACAAGTTGAAGCAATTAGACAAAGCAAAAAAGAAATAAACTAAAGAGAATAATCACCCAAAATTAAAAACAAATAAGAGAAGTAAAATAATTAAACTTGAACTTTTTTTTTTAAATTTGAAGAAGAGTAACATTCATTATAAAGAGGCTTAAACCAAAACACATACGTTTTACAGGTAAAAATTAAATCATAAGGTTCTGTAAGACTTTTCTATATACCAGCTTCCTTTGGAGAAATATAGCAAAAAAGGTTGAATTTCCGAGTCTTCTTCGCAGCTTCTACATCTCTCACAGAAATTACTTTGGCAGTGATTCTGATCCTTGATTAGACTTCTTGACTAAAAAGCTTTTGCAGAAGATGAACAACCATCAACTTTTCTCCTTGATGTACAAAATTATCAAGGAAGGCCAGAAACTATTTTAAGAAGTTTTTAGCTTCAGACATCTTTGTTTAAGTCAAAGTAAAGGATCGGTATATTCTGCATGAGACTACGAATAATATCTCAATGAACGCCTGTAACTTTTGACATTTCCTAAACTTTGTCCTAATAGCCTTTGGCAAATCTATCAAACAATTAACTTGATTCTGGATCGCCTAATCTACTGCCACATTTGTTGTTCTTCCTACATTGAACCAATCTAGCAACAGTATTTACTTTCTCAACAATTAGTGGAAGAAGCTCAGCAGCATCATTTAAAAATTGAACACCATCACTTGAAACCTCTTCTCCGTAACTTTTTTCTAATTTTGAAAATAATTGCACAGCACTCTCAGCTGCTGCATCCAAGCTACCAAATGCTTTCTTGCATGCAGCTATGGTTTCTTGTAGTTCACAACCACTTCCCTTTTGATCTCTATCTAGCCCCGGCTGATTGTCAATTGAATTTTCTTCGGCAGGGCACCTGACTAACTCATGTGTTGAATCTGGTGCTGAGTTCTTGAGGTTCTACATCAAACATTTTGAGAAGCATATATTGAGCAAAGTGATTCATGGTGCTACTTTTCATAAACTATAGGTTTTTCAAAATTCCACCGTGAAATATTAAAATAAAAAGGACCACTTAAAAGAGTATTAAGGGCTAAGTGAACACTGTTATTATGTGGACTCATGCTTTGATGAAACAAAACCCGTAATTCAAAGTTCAAACTACTAATCTTAATATTCTTCAAAGTGAATTGATTGTAAAAGGTAGGACATTTGTTTATAAATCGGTATATCATACATACCTGCTCACAAGAATTTCCCACTTCTTCAATTTCCATTAACTGCGAGGATCTGCTTTCTGGTATAATATCAGTTGCAGCTTCTTCCTTGGATCTCTTGCTATCAGGCATATTCCTGACAGGACTACTAAATAATTTCTTGTAGTCCCCTGCATAATCCCATTGTACAGTATATCTTGCAGAAAACCTTCTAACTGATGAATTCCTTGGCTCCATCTGTGCACATAATACGTCAGGTTAAAAAAAGGCGTTATAAGCTCAAGAAAATTGTGATTTTCCAAGAAGCTGAGTAGGATACCAATCTCTTTCATTTTCCAAGCTCAATGTGATTTTTTTAGAGAAGAGGAAAACTGTGGTTTGAAAAAAAAAATGGAAGAGAAAAAAAATCACAATTTATAAATATCATCTCAGTAAGGCAATACCATTTTCAGAAAAACTGTGGTAGTGGTACATTTTGAAAGCCAAAGATAATTTTTTAAATAAAACTAAAATAATAAACCAGTTGTATTACCAAAACTATATTCTAAATTTAATAGAACAAATAAACCAGTTGTATTACCAAAACTATATTCTAAATTTAATAGAACAAATAAAATCAAGAAAATAATGCAATGTTGTAGCAACACAACTCTCACCCATGTTAAAATTTCTTCTTTACTCTTCAAAATAATAGCCAAATATTAGATATAGCCATTGAAAACAATACTAACCTTATGTGTATTTGATAGGCTTCCAAAATGTCGCTTAAAGATACCACTCTCTTCTTCACAACACAGACTGTCCAAGTTATCATCAAGAGTTGTTTTTGACATGCTTCCAGATTCTTCTAAATGCGACTGCTCTGCTTTTCTATCGGAAACTTCTTCAGAATACCCAGAAGAATCACTATTTTTATCAACATCATGCTGGCCAAAAACGACACCCCTTTCCCCATTAAGGCTACTAAGCTCAGAGGAGATCTGGTTCTCACTGTTCATAGCCCTATCTTGTCCTGCAATAAGCCATCATTTATAACATTGGAACATATTTTTACAATCACATGCATCTAATAATACCGAGTAGAATTTGCATCAGCAGCAGCATTGGACATTTTGGTCATTTCCAGCTATAGTTAATCGTTTTTTTAAGAAGCTAAATTAGACCACCCAAATTGGCACTGGGGAGAATCGAATCTGAGACCTTGAGGAGGAGCACACTTCAAGGTCCCAAGCCAACACCACCAAGCCAACCCAAGTATTTAGTTAAATTAACGATACTCTCTCTGGTTCATTTTATATGAAACAAAGACCAAATCATCGACACCAAGGTGTATTTAAAAGAGTTAAGTTGTTCTCTAAAACTACCCAGTACTCATTAAATGCCTCCATTCACATGAAAAATAAGTAATTTTTAGGCAACATAAATGATGGCATAAAAGGAGTTCTAAAAATTAATACTCTTGAAAAAAGGTATTTATTTCTTATAATTAGGACCTAAAAATAATCTCTATTTGATTTTTATAAAAGGACCAGAGGGAGTAATAAATGTTGATTCACTCAAATTGGTCAATGGCGGCAGTATATTCACAATCTACAAAAGTGGGCAGAAAAACTCGTCTCCAGACATAAACACTTGTGCAGAAAAGAACTTATAAAAAATCACTTATGACATAGGCTCCCATCCATAAAAGCTTATTGAAATTTTTACCAAAAACAATCCAGTAAAAATTGTTTACCCAGACACCCCTAAGTAAATGTCAATTAGAGGTTCAAGATGGAGGAAAGAAAGCAAATGCCAATTTCTAAAAAGTAAACTATTCCTGTATTCTTGTGTTTCTTTAAGTTCTTTTATACTCTACTCTTGTAATTTTCTATTTTTTGTGTAGTATATTTTACATTTAAGAAAAAATAGAGTTCATGAGCATTTGCGTCGGACACACAAATACAATGTCAATATATTGTTAGTGTACAAGCGTCTACAAATCAAATATATACAATTTGACCACCTAACGTTTTGAAAACTGAGCTGGATTTCAATTATCAAAACAACTACACCTCCTCCAAGATGTGGGTCAATTGGTTTGGTTCTATCAATTATACTGAGGTTTGACAATGATTAAACCGTGGTTTAATCAGATACTGATCTGATTGGAAATATAGCCAGCACGGTCCAACATGGTTCTACTCGGGAATACAGTTCAGTTTTTAAGACACTATATCAGCCACTTTGCATGCAATACCAAATGCTCATTACCTATAGGTGCATTCAAAACTATACACAAGAAAAATAGTGTAACCACTAACCAGAACATTTTTATTAGTACACTAGCTTTTGTCATCAAAATCATATTCTTCACACTACAGCTAAATCAAGCTTCGACATTTTGGTTTCTGCACTATCCATAGTAGTCAATCTCGGAGAGCAGTGCGTAGCGGCTGACCCCAAAAGTGGGATAGCGTATAGCGGTGTGATAAATAGCGGTCACCGATATTTGATTATTTTTTGAACAAATTACATGAATAATGGGATAAAGTATAAACAAACTTATATATTTCTAACAAAAAAAAACTATATTTAATATAAAATTAAATATAACACTCAAATCTCATGAGACATTCATAAAACAAAACACAAAAAAAAAAAGATAGAGGAACAAATAAAAAAATCATAAAAACAAGAGAAACCATAAAACAAAAGAAAACAGAGGAAGACAAAAAAAAACAGAGAAACCATACAACAAAGTCGATTTGGTTTTAAGAATCCCTAAAATGCCCTAAAATCAGTTTAGAAATTTGGAAACCATACAAAATGTTATAAAAATATGGTCAATTGAAAATTTTCAATTAAAATCAAATAGCTGCTGAAGCGGCCGCCGGTATAGCAGCCGAAGCGGACACTATCTTATTCCGCACCGCTACGGCGCTATAGCGGCCACTGTCGACTACTATGGCACTATCATATATAAAACTGAGATTGAGAGAAATATGATGCGAGTAAAAGGGTTCAACTTACTTAAATTCGAAGAAATCTTTGGAAACCTTGTCTCACGTACATTCTGCATCTCGGGGGACGAAAGAGCATCCATACAAACAGTGTAAATAGAGCGCCAATGGTTGTCCAAATCAGTGTTGCTGAAATTTTAGTGTTTTCATGAGCAAAGAAGTGATATGCCACAAAAATAAATTATGATTTAAGATCAAGACTTGGTGCTTACTTGAAAGTACCTCTAGGCCTTGAAGAGCATTGAGTGCTCACAGTTTCCGGCGATAAAGAAGCATGATCAGATGGCATTTGAACTTCTGGGGATAAAGCAGAATATGCCTGATCATCATGAATGCAAGAAATATTAGAGGGTGGACTTCATACCAAAATCCTAACACCATTTGTGGCGATCATGGAGCTAAGAGAGATTTTTGTGTTCGGGATTGGCATTGTATGCTTGACACCACTACAATAGATCCCTTATTTTTTAAACCTTGACACCCTTACATTAGAAGTTTCAACAAGAGTTTACTACAATTTTAACTTCTACAAATGAGGAGGAACAAACTAGCTTAACCTAATGTCATCGAGGGATTAGTTAATTAGAAGGAAATAGTTTTCTCTAACACATTTCCAAAACTTAATCCAATTAAAATGCCAGTTTTGAAGCATACATAATTAATTTGTCCTCTACAATGATGATATATATGTTCTCGAAGATGCTGACTGATACCTATATAGCTCTACTCATGTATACATCTCCAAATTCCAAATATGTTTCCATAGGCATAAAAAAGTTCTACATGTTTGAAATTGTGGGTAAGAGGAGAGAATTTAAATAGAATGTAGTTTCTCAGAAAGAAAATAAATCCAAGTACATATACCTGTGATGAAGTGTCACTAACATTCCTGCAGACATTATTGCAGCCAGTCACTTTTGCTTGTGCCCATCTGGGAAGTCTTGAAATACTATATTTAAAAGATGGAGTCTCTCTATGACTACTTTTTGAATTAAGCACTCCATTCCTGCTTTGTCTCTCTTTCCTTAATGAGCAGACATCCTCATAATTAATCTTGCAATGCTGACACTCCTCTTTGCAAGATGATAGATGACTACAAGCAGGATGTTGATCAGGCATTCTTAAAGGCAATGGATTACTTTTTTCCATTATTTTCTCCAATATTTTAGAAGACAATGGAGTTGGCAATTTCCATACAAAAACACAACCATCACCATCCACCTGAATACAGAATAAGTTAATAATTTTTTTGTTGATAGTTAAAAAAGCGAAGGCAGAATCATTGAGATGAGAAATTGATGAAGCATCTTCCAGATTATTGTGATGAGAAACAAATGAATAACTTGAATGACAAGATTTTGAAAATTTAACAATGAAGTAAATGATTACAACAATCTATTATTTGTGATCATATTGACTTTAATTTCCTTATGAGAGTTGGTGTTTGTGGCTATTGAGACATGTTATAATACCTTGATTTATTTGAGACACATACTATTGACTTGTTAATTATGTAGCCGTTAGTTTACATGAAAATCATGTATGTTTTTGAGACTTGTTAATTTACTTTTTTAATAATATGTATATTTTAGTTAAGAGTAGCTATATATAATGAAGGAAATGCATAGCAAGGGCCACTTGAAAAATGGTCCACTGGAGCACACATCAATAACCATTGGAAGTTTTGATTTTTAAAAAATATGGACCAAATTAAATAAAAGGAAAAGGGATAGTATAGCAATGTGATATAACAGTGTCTATCACATTAAACATGAAAGTAACTCACTGAAACTAAATGCTTGCAATCAGGCAAGAAGATGACACCAGTAACAATTTCAGCATGTCCTGTGGCCTTGGCAACCATCTCTCCAGTCATAAAGTCATAGATGCAGATGGACTTGTTAGAGAATGAGCAGACCACATATGTGCAGCTAGGATCCATTATAACCTGTTAACATTATTAGCTCCAGATAAAGAATATCTGCAATCTTTTCAAACAATGAAGCTCACCTTTATAGGTTCTCCAAAAAAGTTATCATGATTGTAGGACCTTATTAGTCTCCGAGTTGCCATGTCAAATGCCTTTATCTTCTTATCCTATAAGTATGATAATGTAATTAGTAACTCTAAGCGCTGATTCTACAAATTATGAGCATTGATCTTATCAATTCTGAGCATTCAACTAATAGGACTAAATGTTTTAGAATTTACTTGGTAAGTATTCTACGACGGCGTAACCCACGCATGAACTTTGAAATGAGTATCACTGGTATGAAACATATACATTACCTGCCCAACTGTAACAACAGTCTCACATGTCTGATCCACAGCCATGTCATAAACAGTTCCACATTGTGAAGCCCTGTGACGATGTTGCAGCAAAATTTTATAACCATTATCTGCTACCACTACATCATGAAGCACCAGGAAACTGTGTATTAAAAAAGGATTATTAATTACAGAGGAAAACATTCAATGCCATTAAAGTAATATTAGGTGCACTGGTTACTGTAGAAAATAATTTCGAACAATAAATGAGTGGAAGTTTAGATTGAGCATATAACACCAAAGGAGAAACTTAACAAAAAATAAGACTTGTGTTCTAAATAAATTTGTGAACATTTCCAACCAATGCATAGACTACTTTAAACTGCAAATTCCATTGGCATGTATCCGTTATTTTTGAAAACTGCTTCCTAGAGAACAGTGCTCAACATTATCAGGTAACTAATCAATGGTTCAAATGGGTTTTCTTCAAAATGACAAATTAGGATCAAAACAAAATGATTTTATTCTTTGAGAATGTGACATCATAGAAACTTTTCAAACATGGGTTTGAGTACATCAATTTACTTTTAACTTTCTGCCTTTCTAGCCTAGATTTTTAGGGGTGATGGGACTGCTATTAGACCATTTCAAATCAACCTAAAATAAAAATCCTAATGTCCTTTCCATACAGAATTACTGCTAAATGTTAATATTTTAAATTTTAAATTCAAATGACTGACATATGGTATGCATCAGTGTTGTAATTCGATGCGACGATTTGTAAACGATTTAAAAATTGCCTTCACTTGAATCACGTTTACCACCAAAGTAAATGGCCAGTCAACCAAGTGGCATTGTATTATTGTCATTGAGGAGTCATCGAGTAAACAAATAAAATAATGAACTAAAAATTTGTTTTGGTTATTCAATGATGTATTCCCGGTACATTCGGTACATTTTGACTTCAGTAATACTTGTCAATTGGCATGCACTACAGGAAGCATTTCCTAATCGTAATAATTAGCCATAAGAGGTTGTTAAAGTTCAAATTCATTTGTAGTTTTTTCCACAACTAGCCAGAACCTCTGTAAAACTTCTGTTTCCTATTATTCAATTGATCAGCAAAACTTAACACAGTCCATTCAATTTTTTTGTTTCAAATATAATATTTGAAATACCAAACATATGCTAACATACCTATCAGCACTACAACTGAGGATCTTGCAACTGTCACTGCTAATTTTGATAGAAGTCACTGCAGCCGAATGATCACCAACGCTGCCAATAAGATCAAAATTTCTGCACAGCCGTACATTCATACAGTCATCAAAATGCACAAGCAGTCAAGCAGCCAAGGTTAGCCTAGAAAACTGATAACTACACCTTTCAGCGTCATAGAGATGGATCATACAATCTCGCCCCCCTGAGGCAAGAAAGTAACTGCCTTTTGCAATTTCCCCATATATGTCTTGGGTGGATAAGGTAAAGCTCAATGTAAGAATCTCGGCATCATGAGCGCCCTGAAACAATATGCAGGATACAAATGACCATGAACATAAATGTATACATTCAATATTGCACAATAACTTTAAATAGACTCAGGTGTCTTAATTTACCTGCAAACATGTGTAATCTGATGTTTGAAGATTGTATATATGAAGGTTTCCATTGCAATCACCAGCAGCAAGATGCTTTCCATCTGAACTAACAGCAAGCGATCGAAATTCTTGACTGGTGAGATCTACCTTAACTGCATCACGCTCAACAGTACCAGCACTTACTGCAGCAATAGACAAGAAGAACTTAACATGTGAGTAGCGGATAACATAAGAAGTTGTTGGTGTTATAGGGCTTAATCCTTTAGGTACACAGGGCAGAACATGAAAACTAAATAATAAAATTATATTGATGTGATATGGATAATATATTAGATCTTTCTAACATAAGACAAAGCAATTATCCTTATTTTTACTAATACTAGACTCATCATATTCCTGAGTAAATAAGTGAACAAACTGTGATACTTAAGGAAATATAAAAAGCAATCCTAGGACATAATGAAAGATCATCAAGTTGCTCTAAGATCAGATCATGATATTAAAAGATACGATGCATTTTACGAAATAAATAACATCTTAAAACATTCCTAATTCTATTAAAACTCCCTTTAAAATTACAAAAAGAAATAAGATTGAATAACAATTTGTGTGAAGACCATGAAACCTGTTGTAGCCTAATGCAGCTGTTGCACTTGCGGCCATTGTTGTGGCCTTGGGTTGCATGTTTTAGTGATTTCGAAAAACACTGCAACTGCAGTGTGAAGCGCCTATGGGCACAAGGGAAGCCACAATATCGCAACCGCGCACCATTTGAATTTATCCCTTGTTTGACATCAGTGCTAACCTATTAAAGTTTCTAAAAGAAAAGGGGGGTTTTCATGAAATAACATGAATCGATACCTCCCAATAAGCAGGGGCTACAGATTCTTTTCTAAATTATAGGAAGCAAATTAATAGACTTTCTCTACAATAGTATATGAAATGAACATTATGTCTTTGTACAAAATCAATCAAATCTGAAATAATATTCCGTAAATTTTCTAGTTTCAAATTAAGATATTAAGATATTTTTCATTTATTCTGACATATAATTGAATTGAGAATTTTGACAGTCGTGAGTTACCTAAACACGAAGAACCGAATAGTTCATTCTAAGTTCTCAAATCATAATTGAATTGTGAACTTTGTGTGTGATGCTTTTTTCACACACAAAGATAACCCTTCACCATTTTCCATTCCATAACAACAATAAAAAAAACCATCAAATCAATATTCTTTATTGCTGCTGTTACAAACTCATGAATATCTCATGAGTTGTGTTCCTCCACATCAATCAATCCAATATAACCAAGTTTCCATGCAATGATTCAGCAACACATTCTCATTAATCTTTACCCTTCAAAACATAAACAATACAATATACAATAGAACAAACCCCAATTACAACAGTTCATAATAAAAATCAATATATCCTCTCAAAATATAAATCAATACAAAAAAGGAATAACAGCTTTCCTTTTCTTGGGATAATCCTCTCCAAATTTCGCCAAATACCACCGATGATTAGCACGTGCCCTAGGCCCTAAATTAGCAAAAGTATAAATAAAAAAACCCAATCCAGCCCAAGACCAAGTCATCAAAGCCCAACCAAACCACTCCACAATCTCCCCAAAGTAATTAGGACAACTCACAAACTCAAACAACCCTCCTTTGGGTATCACATACCCTTTCCCTTCACCTTTAAGCCTCAACAATTCCTTATCAGAATAAACATTAATCATCATCCCAACAAAAAACACAAGAACCCCACAAAAAAACACAACCCAAAAACACCATCCATCATCATCAAAATCTTTGTAGTGAGAGATCCATCTAGCTTGAACAAAAGAATTCAACAAATTGAACAAAAAAGCCATAACAGCAATACTAAAAGGAAACCCAGATGGGTTTTTTGTTGTTTTTGTGAGGAATAAACGAAGAGGGTAGGTGATAGTGCGGTTGAAGTAATGAACAAGAAAAGGGGTTATGAGGATTATTGATTTAGCGTTTGAGGAGTTTTTGCCGTGTGGAAAAAGATAAAGGGTAAACCAGAGTGTTGGACTTTCCATGAGGAACCATGCAAGAGGTGGAGAGAGATTTGGACCCCAACCAGGTCGATAGTGTTTACCGTATGGAGCTTGGAGGAATGTGAGAGAGATGAAGGTTGGTGGTGCTATTAGGAAGAGAGTGATGAGTGCGTAGTGGAACATAGATTCCTCTTGTAAGAACATTGTTGTGAATGTTTGTGTGCGTGTGATGATGACGAAAACAAGATCTATTATAAATAAGGAGTTAACTTTTTTTACATTAAAATTTTGTTTTAACTTTTTTTCTTTTCTTTTTTTGGAAATTTTGTTTATACTTTATATATTTTTTTGATGAAATTTTGACTAATTTTATTTATATACTTGAAATGTGGGTAAAGTTTTTTTTGGACTAAAAATAAGATATTCATTCAAGTCGATTGATTACGTCAATAGCAAACAAATTCCATTCTTTTTTTTACAAAACAAACAAATTCCATGTTCCCTCAAAAAACAAATTCCATGTTATTGAAACTAATGAATTGTGATATATAAGGAAATGTAAAAAACAATCCTAGGACATAATGAAAGATCATCAAGTTGCTCTAAGATCAGATCATGATATTATAAGATACGAACAAGATGCATTTTACGAAATAAATAACATCTTAAAACATTACTAACCCTATTAAAATTCCCTCTAAATTTACAGAAAAGAAATAAGATAGAAAAACAATTTGTGTGAAGACTATGAAACCTGGTGTAGCCTGATGCAGCTGATGCACTTGCGGCCAATGTGGCCTTGGGTTGCATGCTTTAGTGATTTCGAAAAACACCACAACTGCGGTGTGATGCGGCTACGGACACAAGGGAAGCCACAATATCGCAACCACGCACCATTTGAATTTATCCCTTGTTTGAAATCAGTCCTAACCTATTAAAGTTTCTAAAAGAAAAGGGGGGATTTCATGAAATAACATGAATTGATACCTCCCAATAAACAGGGGCTACAGCCTACAGATTCTCTTTCTTAAATCATAGGAAGCAAATTAATAGAATTTCTCTGCTGTAGTATATGAAATGAACATTATGTCTTTGTACAAAATCAATCAAATCTAAATAATATTCAGTAAATTTCCTAACTTCAAATTAAGATATTAAAATATTTTTCACTTTTTCTGACATAATTGAATTGAAAATTGACAGTCGTGAGTTACCTAAACATGATGAACCCAATAGTTCATTCTTAAGTTCTTTGGCGCCTTTTGACAAATCAGATTGCAAAGAAATATCCCATAGCCTAATTGTACCATCAGTAGAGCATGTTGCAAAAGAAATCCCTCCAGAACAACCTTTAGCAGTGCATGCAAGAGATGGATCATGCATGTTTTCACAACATAAATTCTTGATATCCCATATGCATGAGGAATGTGAAACTAGCACAAAACACTTTGTAGCCTGAAAAAGAAAAACATACTTTGTATGCATTAACCACTAATAAATGTATATAACACCTAAAAATAAGGGAAAAAACTTGCTGCATCGTCTACTAATTTAAAAGCAATGTCTTGAGAGTAAGAAATTAAGCTACATGAATATGTAAGGGAAACCTGCTGATAAAAAGTCTCACAAAGGTCGGACCAACTGTAGATTTATTTTAGAAAAACCTGCCTTGCATATACATGACACTAATTTTTATCAAACTTGCATGAAAGTTACCATAACAAGCAAACCAAAAAATCATTTACCTGATTCACATCATGGATGTCCCAGATGTAGAGGCTATGATCGCTGTAAATAACCACTGTGGGGTAAAAATGAAAAGTATATCAATGCACAATGCAAGAGTTTGTTAAATACAATTATCAAAACAGTACACTCACCAAGCTTTTCTAAGGCTAAAAACTGACATGCAACTGCATCAGGCAGTGCAGGTAACTGTTGAGAATTCTGTTCGGGAAATACGGCAAGGTAAACAGTGTTGTTTTCTTCATAAAATTTCTTGGCCTTTGAATATAATATACTGCCTACATATTCCAGCGACACGGGGGTATATATTAGGACTGTTCCATTATTGCATGCACAAGCAATTAGCTTTTCCGATGTTGATAATGCAAAAGCTTTTTTAACCTGAAAATATAATTTGGGGATTGTTAAAAATTACGAAGAAATACATGCTAATTTTCACGACAACTCAATCAAATTTGTTGTGGGACAGTTATGGAAAGATCAACTCTGAGTTTTCCATCTTAGAAATAGAAACTTTACTAGAATATTCCAGCTTTAACATGGAAAACATGCACTTCTACATGGGAAAACAATTTGAAGTCTTTACACGTCGGTTACAACTTAAGTTACTTGACATTTCATGCATCAAGATGTCATCTTCTGAAAGATGCCTATGACACATCAATATATTACATATACCTTCAAGATCACCGACTTTTTGACAGACAGCCCAGAATGAATAAGGTATAAAATGCCTGTAAACAGAAAAATTAACAACTCAAAATATTAACCAAAAGAAGTTAATTTTAGACTTGCTCTAAACTGAACCAAACCTGAATCAGTCAATGCATATATAGGAAATAAACCACCAGCTTGTCTACGATTATCATTGCTGCTATTGATCCACAGAGAAGAAGCAATAGATGTAAATGAACAATCTTTCTCAATTGAGAGATTGGCAAGCTTTTCGTGTATTGCTAATGATGCAGTCCTGGCAGTCTTGCGCATCCCTCCATTTTGTTGAGTTTTCCTAGATGATTCAAGTGTCCAGAATTTCAAGTGCTTTTTACCAGCAGTTACAATAAACTTTGCATCTGATGAGAAGCCGACACTTGAGACAGTAGAACCAGATGAAGTTGCTTGAAACTTTGTTATCAGGTGACCACTCCGCCAGTCCCAAAGGTAAATATATCCACCACCAGATACCAGATGTTTACCTTGGACAGCATACTATATAATGAGTAAGAAGCAGCAAGTAATAAAATTCAAGAACAACATATAGATAGCTAAAGTGTAACCAACCATTCGGTGAGAAACAGATGCATGTAACTCCCAATAAATGGCCTTTCAATTCAGAGACAACGGACAAAGTAGAAGAATCCCAAACTAGTACTGAGGACTGGTTTCCTGTCTGCAAAACATAGTTAGGCTCATGTAAAATATGTGAAAAATGAAACCATAATTTGTATTATAATGCAAGTACATATAAATCCCACTTGTATTCTTACAAGAGGTGGAAATTTGACTATGAAGGTGTATACAGATACAAATTGTGAAAGCTTAGTAAATCACAGGCAGGAGCATAACCAGGAATCAAAAGGGATCAAGTTCAGAAGACATAATCTAAACTAGGACGTCTTAAATTATCATTAAGCGTAAATAACACACCCTCTCTTTGATTGGTTAATAATCACATGGGTCTTACCAAATCATGTGGGTCCCATATAAATTTATTGGGACCCACGTGAACTCTAGCATATCAACAAGGGTGTGTTGGAAAGAGTGTGTTGCTAGCATTATTCTATACAAAATACTGCTACTAATACCATGATCAAAATGTGAGAATTGATCCTTACCTCTCCAGCCGCAACAAAGCGGCCATCTTGTGACAAAGCTACACAGCTCAAAGTTTTCAATGGTAATCTATCAGATGCAACAAGGTGCGACTGAGTACCCGAAGTCACATCAAGAATCACCACCACAGAACCAGCCAAATAAGCACATTTGGAACTCGAGACATTCGAAGCTAACCCATTTCCATTTTTCGTTGTCAATCCAATTACCTCCTCCAAAACAAGCTGGAACAAAAATCAAAACATAAGAAACACCCAAAAAAGCAAGTGTACTACTAAGTTTCCAAACAAAAGCCACCACCAACTCTCTGTAGCACATGTGATTCCCTCCAATTAATTCATTTTCTCAAATTATTTTTGGTGTTGACGTGTCAGTGCTTGTGCTTTTGGTGTCTGTGTCGGTGCTTCATAGCTCGGTGCTACTCAATAAGCAAACTCATCACGAAGTTTCACTATTTTTAGCTCAATTTACTAAGGAAACAGAAAATGTAGAGGTTTATGATCCTGAAAATCAAAACGCACCTCGAAAAATTCGAATTAACTAGTACTACTCAATATATAAAATTAGCCATAAATGTTCAAAAATTCTAGCACGAATTTTTCTGGAGAAACAAACACTGTGTATGATTGTGGTTTAGGAATTCATCAAAAAAAAAGATTGTGGTTTAGGTTTACGAATTGAAAATGTGCATTGTTGAACAAATTGAAGAATTGGTAAATAGTTGTCACAATGCGATTTTTTTAGGGTTTTTGTTGATGAAATTAGACATTGTTAAAAAAAAAACAAAAATGATAATGATGAAAAGAAGAACCTTGGATACAGTATGAGGTTTTTTGAATCTGCTGCGAGTTGGCTTCATCTTCAGCTTTCACGATTTCACTGGAATTTTAGAGAGAGAAAGAGTGATAACAGCAGCAGAGAGAGAGAGAGGCGGGAGTTTTGCCCAAATGCAAATGTGACCAATCAAAATCAAAATTTGTCAAAAATATAAATGAAAATGAAAATCTACCGGTACAAAATCATTATGTCTCGTAAACTCGACTATAATTTTGATATTTTTTTCACAACTTAATTCTCTTTTATGTCCATTAGTTTATTTTTGATATGTGACAAAAAAAATAGTTTATTTTTTATATTTAAGTTGGTCACTTGGATCACCTCAAAAAAGAGGTCACTTGCCTGATAAAAAAAAACTTGCTATGTTAACCTTTTTTAGAATAACTTGCTACTATGTTAACCTTTTTTTTAGGAGACTATGTTAACCTATATTGGTCTTCTTCTTTTTTGTCTTCTAACAATGGAATTGCTTTTTTTTCTTTTTTTTAAGAAGCAAATGAATTAGACATGTTACATTGTCGGTACAAGGTATGCCAACAAAAAGCAACTAAAGTCACACAAATGTTTACATAAAATACACTTAACAAGTGTCCAAACAATTTAAAGGATATGCAAGCCAATTGTGCACCCCTAACACATAAACAATGGAACTGCATTATCTATCCAAACTCGTGATATTCACAATAGAGGAATCATTACAAGTGAGAATGTCTAATAAAGAAAAAAAAGTTAATTAAGTAAATGGTCTCTATAAATATTTAGAATTTTGTTTTTAATCCCTACAAAATAAAATCATATTTTTTAGTCCCTGTAAAAAATTTCGTCATTGTTTTTAGTCCCTGTAAAATTTCCCATCAACAATTTTAGTCCCTATAAAAATTTTACGTCAATATTTTTGGTCGCTAAAATACTAAAGGAAAATATCATAGGGATTAAAAAGTGTGATTTTATTTTGTAGGGACTAAAAACAAAATTCTAAATATTTATAGGGACCGTTAACTTAATTAACCCAAACAAATGATTAAATATGTTTTTGGTCACTATAAATATGTCAACTTTTTGTTTTAGTCTCTATAAAAATGATTAAATGCATTAGAAATTTTATCTAGTTTGATGATATTGAAAAAAGGAAAATGGTGATTGTTGCTTGGCACAAAGTATGCAAGCCTTATGTTGAAGGTGGACTGGGAATCAGATCACTAATAGCTCTCGATAATGCTTCTGATCTTAAGCTTTGTTGGGATCTACACAATGAGCCTTGGGCGCATATTTTAAGAGGCAGAGTCCTTAAAGGTAACAAAGTGATAAGATACCACATTTACTCCTCTCTTTCGAGTAGCATAAAAGCAGAACATGATGAAGTCTTAATTAATTCAGGTTGGAATATAGGCAATGGTCAGAAGATCGACTTTTGGAGGGATAATTGGTATGGAAATGTGCTCGCAAATTTATTCAATATCCCTGATCATATCTCTGATAAATTTCAAGCTAAGGTATTTGATTTCATAGATCAATGGAGCATTCCAACTGCAGTAAGTTATGTATTTCCAAACATCATTCACCTCATCATGCGAGTAACAATTCCAAAGGTTGGTGCTGAAGATAAAAGAATTTGGAAAACAAGTATCTCTGGGGAACTCTCTTTCAAAGAAGCATATCTACATAAAGTTTCTAGTACGCAACATTTACAATGAACCAAGAATGTTTGGTCAGCTGATATCCCACCTTCCAAATCTCTGCTTGCCTGGAGACTTATGCACAACAAACTCCCTACCGATGATAACATGATGGGAAGAGGTTTCTGCATTGCTTCAATGTGCAGCGCCTGTAACAATGCTCTTGAGTCCATATTACACCTTTTTTTCAATGTTCAGTAGCTTTGAAGTTATGGTCTTGGGTATCTTCTTTGTTGAACATTAATATGCAACCTGCCTCTCTTGATGATATTTGGAATTTGTGCGAGAAAAGATGGACACCACAATGCAAAATAGTTGTTAAGGCAGTCATCATCAACACTCTCTCCGTCATCTGGTTCATTAGAAATCAAGCAAGATTTCAAGACAAAAAAATTCATTGGAAAGTTGCTATCAACAACATTATTGTTGTTGTTTCCCTTACAGGTAATAGAACGAAACTAACTTCATATGTTAGTATGGAAGAATTTGTCTTTTTGAAATCTTTCAAGATTGAAATTCACCCCCCAAGAGCCCCTCTGATCAAGGAAGTCATGTGGAATCCCCCTATCCCTCATTGGATAAAAGTAAACACGGATGGTGCATTAACCAAGTACCCTGTCAAAGCTTCTTGTGGCGGTGTTTTTAGAGATCACAACAGTATGTTTGTAGGTGTTTTTGCTCAAAACTTGAACACCAAATCTGCTTTCAATGTTGAACTCTTGGGAGCTATTGTAACACCTTATTTCTATTAAAGCGATAAAACACGCGAATATAATAAATATTCAAGAAATAGACGTTACGTCTTCAATCAACGTCAAAACAACATGCATGCATATATATATATATATATAAGTTCTCAACAGTCGCAGCAGATATAAATCATACATCACATAATCCAACATATCAACATATAAATCTCCAAATCCTGACATATGGGCAATAATCAACAACATAAGTCAAAACAATAGACAAGACGACCATGTCCTAATCAGAGCATAAATCTAGACTCGACAGAAAAGTAGAGGAAGCATCCGCAATCCTCGAATCAACTCACCAAGCAAGCAAAACTACTCTTGCACTCCGTCTATCCGTCCATACGGAAAGGCAGGCGGTCAAAACCATTGGGGGTTAGCTTCACATCAATAATAATAAACAGTTGAAATGAACATCATTGATTAAATCTCAATTAACAAGTGCATTCAACTGTAACATCATCCATCAACACAATATTCGCAATCATTACAATATGCAATGCATCAAACACATTTATCGCCAAACCACCATCAACACATAAACAATTAGGACTCATGCCAATTCATGCTATGCGCCTAGACTGAACTTCTATATGCATGTAGTACCAATCTCCTCAAGGTCGTCACCTTATGATGCAACAAACACATCAAAGTCAACGACTATATGGATATCAACATCCGACTCGACATATGATGAATGAACATATGACTTATTCAACCATGCATATGTTCTCAACAAATCAACGGTTGTACTCAACGGATATATGTATACAACTTCTACTGATTGCATTCAATCAAGTATGTATACCAATTCAACTTCAACAACAATTCAACAATTATCAACTTCACACAATTTCTCACAAATCAAGTAAAGGATAAAATTCACCAATTCATGATAATCATCATATTCAACACCTAGCAATCATTCACGTATCCTCATATAATCATACAAAGTCATTTACATAAAGTTTCTGAGATAATCGGTCTTAAGGATTAAATTTGACAAAGTTCGTCTATGGTTAAGCAAAACAACCAATATATAATTTTTCAAAGTAAACAACATTAATGCCTCAACTATGTATACTCTTAGATCACATATGTGTGCAGTTGAGCATACATGCACGTTTCACCGGCCAAATACGACGAAATCATAAAAATCACAAAGTTCGCCTCTCTTATCGTTTTTCAAAAAGAATTCCATTTTTCAAAGCAAAACAAGTTAATCCTCATTGAATTCATTCACAGTCATTTTTAGAAATCATGTATGCAATAAACAACCTTAACCCTATCCCTTTCCTTTGAGAAAAACGAGTTTCGGAAAAATCGACATTCTTGGGTTTTTTCAAAAAGTTTAGTTCAATTCCTCAAATCAAGCATCAATCCAAGTCTCAAGATGTTCCAGTAGGTTTATGAGTGAAAACAGTAGTTAAACAAGTTGAAAGGAGTATTTAGAAAAGTTTGGAACGGTCCTCAGATGCCCGAAACAACAAAAACAGAGGTTGTTGTTTCTGTGAATCCTGTCGGGCACGCCATTTGGCGCCATGGCGAGAAGCCTAGAACAGCAACCATGTTCTTGTGTTTTTCCCTTACGGGAATCCATCATTTTCAACCTCAAAACCCCAATTTTGATCTCGTTGACCCCAAATTTATTCCCAAAGTTTGCATAAACGTTTACATACACAAAAAGGCAATCAAAAACTTATAAAACTTTAAATCGAACATCATTCTAACACAAATCACCATTTTGACCCATTTTTGTAAAACATTCAAAAACCACATAAAGTCACACCACAACTCTATGATTATGATTACCCAAGGTTTCAATCATCAACAACAACATCTCATAACAACAACAACTTCAATTAGAAATGAATTTACCAACAATCCATCCACAACAACATCATAATCACCAAATTCATCCAATCTCACAAATAAGCAACATCATATCATAGAGCATTCAATTTTCATGTTAACAACTTAATCAACAACTAATTCATATACCCAAACATATCTAGATCATATGAACAAGAAATTCAACAATTAGTTCATGAAAATTACTTATTCAAATAAGCACTTATGTATATAATTAGAGAAGAAAAAAAGCTAAGAAATTATCATTGAAATCTAACCCTCTTACCTTAATTCTTCACAATCCTAAGCTATTGCCTCACTTTAGCTCCAATCCTTGAGCCTCTAACCCTTCTCTTGCTCTTAAGTCTCTTCTCTTGAAACCCTCTCTCTAGCTCCTCTTGAACTTCTCTCTCTAGCTTCTCTTTCTAAAACTTTGAAATGAATGGCATAACCCTAATTTTCTTTCCTCGTGGGTTTATAAAGCCTATTCTCTTAATGAGCCTAATTCACCAAAGTTTCTAATTCATTAACTCAAGACTTCTAATTTTCTCGCGGTAAATTATGACGACTAAACAACAATTCTAATTAATTATCTCTACAATGTAGTAACTAAGCATAATTAATGATTCTCACTCGAAACACTAAAAATAACTCTTACCGTAAAATTACTAAATTACCCTTCCTCGCTAAATGACCAAAATACCCTTCTAACACTGAATTCTACGAAAACACACAAAGACATTTAATCACATACGAGTACAAATAAACACAATTAAAATTAATTAAAATAATTCTATTAAAAATCGGGCTGTTACAACTATCACTGCTATTAATATTGTTGTATCTAACAATTGGAGGAATATTTGGCTTGAAACTGATTCGCAACTGGTTGTTTTAGCTTTCAATAAGATGAATATGGTGTCGTGGAGTTTAAGGAACAAATGGTTGAATTGTTTACAACAAGTTAAAAATATGAATTTTTTGGTTTCACACATATACAAAGAGGGGAACTCTTGTGCAGATAGTATAGCTATTGTTGGACTAGCATTGTCTTCATTTGTTTGGTTCCCCTCCCTCCCTGATTGTATTAGACATGACTATGGTAGAAACCGTCTTGGTATGCCTAGTTTTAGGTTTACTTCATTTTAAAGGGTTTTGGCCTAGTCCCCCCTTCATGTCTTGGTTCCTTAGTATTTTGTTTCTCCACTTTTTATATTTATATATCAGGAAATGCTCTTTGCATTACTTTTTGTTATAAAAAAAAATTCAATCGCTACTTTTGGTCCATATTTTAAAGTTAATTTTTATATTTTTAATGAAATTTTGAAGAAATATATAGAAAACTGTAAAAATCTTTTTCAAAAAAATTAGATTTTTTTAACTTAACATGAATTAAATATGAATTTTTATATTTTTTACGGTTAAAATTTTATATTTAATTTATGTTTTGTTAAAAAATTCTAATTTTTTTGGGAAAGATTTTTACAGTTTTCTACGTATTTCTTCAAAAATTTCATTAAAAATACAAAAAATAACTTAAAAAGTAGAATGAGCTCAGTGTGGAAGAAGATCTGCACATTTATTCATGTCTGGGTCAATATGATGTAATTCAACGTTCGTACTAGGAGGTGGAGAATGTTAATGATGTCTCCAAGTATAGGTTGCAGATAAAAAATATTAGGGGTGAGCAATGGGTGGTTTCGGCCAGGTTCGGTTGGAAAATCCTGATATGATGGCTAACCGAAAAAAGTATACATGAAACCGTTCCCGTCCGCTTCTGGTGTCGGGCTCGGCGGGTTGAAAATATGACGGGTTGCAGGTTCCACGGGCGGATTAGTTTGGTACCCGTATTTAGCTTTCTCATGTACTTTAGAACAAAAAGCTTCAAAACAAAGAGAGAAGGAACAATGGATTCACATAAAATCCTAGATGATGGAAGGAAGGAGGTGGAGTGTGAGTAATATTTTACACCGTAAGCCTATTTCCTTCTCCCTGTAGCCTAGAGGATCATTTCATTAGTCACGTTCTTTCAAATTTTAGCCTCCCATGCGACAGAGGTTGCTAAAAACACATCAAGCTGTATTTTCATATTCAATAAAGTAGGGTGTAGCATTGAGTAGTCATCACAATGAGATGGCTTGCTTTATTTCAGTATCTTACGGGCGGGTATGGAACCGATGGGCTTGATTTTTAAGACCCAAGCTCGCTCAAATCAACTCATATAGACTCGATTTTACTACTTTTATCACCTGATATTCATTTTAACCCGCCCGTAGAACACACAGTTGGTACATATATTTCGGGTTGCGGGCGGGTCTTAGGTTTATGTTCACCCCTAAAAAATATTGGTATAACCACATTAAATCATATCCAGATTGATTTTGGAATCAGATTCAATAAACAAGTGTTGCAGATGTTGGGATAGAACAAGTTGGAAGCAAAAAAAATTGCCCACAATTCAGTTGCAAGAGTCTATGAAAAATTAATTTCACACATAAAACGAGACATAAATTTACCATGTTGATCACGAATTACCACAAACTTAATTTCTATTGCTAGTAAAATACGATTCATCAACATTGAGTTTGAGTCGTCCAGAAGGAGGATGAACCCAATTATGTTTTTGATGTGTATTGTTAATTTATCTAGATGTCTTAGGTTGTTGCAGTTCCACTATAATATCACGAATGTGATTGTTTACCAAATTTGAGAGTTTATATCCCAAATTGATTGATGAGAATATATGAGCATGTTCCTTTCATTCTAAAGAACAAACACCATAGCTGTAAAGAAGATAGAACAAACCTCAAGATGGATTATCAATGTCCTTACACGTCATGTTCCATTCAATATATAAGTAAAAAGGTTGAGACAACTTACTAATTCTTGAATTTGTTGACATCTGCATAAAAAAAAACTTTGGTGTGCATTATCGGTTAAATGCCACGAGATAGATGAGCCTAAGATAAGAAAATTTTACAATTGATTTATGCTAAAACTCACCGCCCTTTCATATATATTAAGAAAAATAATAATGTCATTTTGATCCTCGAATGTGCAACGAGTAACCATAATAGTTCTTGAATATATTTAAATTCTAAAATAATTTCTAATTATGCACTATATTAATCAAAATAGTCTCTCGCGTTAAAATACTTTGTAATACTGTCATATTAGACCCTAAACATATATGCTTATTGTCATATCAATCTTTAAAAGTATTTACTTATGATCATGAGTCCCTATAAGAAAAGAATTATTGTCGACATTGACAGACTGTGTTAACTAATGAAGTACACAATTAGATACTATTTTGAATTTTCATTACATTCATAAACTATTGTGGCTATTCGTTGCACATGTATCAAAATAACTATTATCATAAAAAAAATTGATAGTATAATTAATATGTATATTTAGTTATAACTATTATTTGAATTTTTATATTACATGAACATGTCAAATTAATACTAGTATTAATTTGTGTTATGTTTGAAAATTTGAAAGAAAAAAAATGGATCTAGTGATTCGAATAAGACTTGTTATTTTTAGTGACATTTTCTTTCAAGGAATGGTTATAGTCAATGACCAAAGAATATTTATTCAAACAACAAATGTTAGTACACTTACTATTACACTGAGGTGAGGATCAAACCCTTAAACTCATTATCACTCTATTTTTCAACTCATTAAGAGTTAAGCACAACTACCACCACCATCAAATATTTTTCTTGAATCGAAGGACTGCGAAGTGTATACTTTTGTTGGCTTGTGTGTTGGCTAAGGAAGTCACATGAAATATTAATAGTTTATTTCTCTTATTTTTCTTGCTTACACTTATTCTATTGTTTTGGTCATTTCATTTATTGTGGATGGAACAGAGCAGCTTCTCGTTCTCCGAAAAGCAAATGGCTTCTTCCTTAAACTATTGTTTAACTTGACTTGGAAGTATTGTTGAACTTACTCAACATTATACGGAACAAACTAAAGAATGTTAATTTAGTTGATAAGGAGGTAGATTCATGGTGAGACTCGTATATTATGTAAAGACGTGAGTTCAATTTTCACTGACGTGGAAAACTCTTTAGTGACTGATTTCAAAGTATTCTTGTATGCATTTGTTTAGCCTTAAAACATGCCTTGCTCATATGAGTCATTGAAACGGAACTAACTTAAACTTTTGTAATTCAAAAAACTTATACAAGAGAAATTTGATACTCCGTCCGTCTCTCTATGTAAGCCCCATTTATATTTTTTACATTTCTTAAAAAGAGTTGTCAGTGTAAATGACGTGTCTGCTTTGTGTGTTAATATTACCAAATTATCTTTTGTTTGTATGTGTATTAAATTTGATTTTTCATATTTCAAGATAAGTTGGTAGTATTAATTAGGGGTATGTTTAGGAAAAAATAATAAATGTATCTAGTAATTTGAAAAGGGGTTTACATTTAGGGGCAAAAATAAAGTCAAATGGATGCTTAAATATAGGGACGGAAATGGTATCTTCTTGCAAGAACGGGAACCTTTGCAGTGATATTTTTCTACGATGAGATCTTAGCTACTCATTGTTTATATTGATGCAATCAAAGTCAGTTGAGAGAAAATTAGATGGTATAGATCTTCATTGAATTTTCTACGATAAAAATTACACGAAATATAATCCCAATCTTTTTTATGCCAAATTGATATTTAAACTTATTTGAAAGTCAAAAGGAGTATGTTATAGTAATGTATATACACATCTTTCAATCACTATTATAAACAAAAATTCACATTTTAAATTCATTTAATAAAGGGTTAATAGTGCTTTTAGCCCCTGTAATATAGGTTATTTTCGATTTTCACCCTTCTAAAATTTTCGGTTTGGATTCCGTCCTCGTAATTTTTTTCTTTCCGGAAACCCCCCTCCCCCATATGACTATGCATATTTGCTGACGTGGTACAATGTGTGACACGCTGACTGTATAATTATTTTTATTTTTTTATTCTTTTAAGGGTACACGTGGCATTTGTGCCTTTTTTCTTAAAAAAATAAAAATGAATTTATATTAATCTAAAAATAAAAAGAAATCTGAAAATTAATTTTCCAAAATTTAAAATCGTAAAAATTTGAATTTTTTTTAAAAATAAAAATCAATATATATTCATTTATATTAATTTAAAAATAAAAAATCTGAAAATTAATTTTCAAAAATAAAAAATATCGTAAAAATTAGAAAAAAATTCATTTTTTATTTTAAAAAATTTCAGGAATAATATTTTTAATTTTTCAATTCTAACAAAATATGATATAAATTTTAATTTTTTTTATTTTCAAAAATTTTTATCTAGAATTCTTTATTGGTAGAAAAAGTTAAAAAAAAACAGTTTTTTCGAAAAAAAATCTGACCTTTTTTTAAAAATTTTGGTTTTTTTTTATTTTGAAAATTAAATTCCAGAATTTTTAATAATATTCTTAATTTCGAAAAAGATCCAAAAAAATTTAATTTCGAATAAAATCTGAATGTTTTTTCTGATTTTAGAAAAAAATTCTAAATTTAAAATTTTCTAAATCAAAAAACTGAATTTTTGATATTTTGATTTTAAAATTTTCGAGAAAAAAATCTGAATATTTTTCTATATTTAAAAAAATAAACTGAATGTTTTTTCTGCATTTTAGAAAGAAAAAAAGAATTTTTTTCGACTTTATAAATTTTTTGAAAAAAATTGGAATATATTTCTGATTTGATCTAATTTTTTAAATTTCGAAAAACAAATATAAAAGATTTTTCTGATATTTTTAAATTTTTTGGAAAAAAATGTGAATATTTTTCAAATTTATAAAAAATCTTAATGTTTACCTTATTTTTTAAATTATTGGAATTTTTGAAAAATATTTTTTGGATTTTTTAATTTTATTTTTAAATTAATTTTCATATATTTTTAAAAATAATTTGATGTGGATGGTTTTTTTTACATGGGCCAATTAAAAAAAATCAAAATAAAAAAATGTCAAATCAACGCCACATATTACATTCTGTTGAGTTGGATGAGAGGGGAATTTTCCGGAATTTTTTATTACAAGAACGAAATCTAAACCGAAAATTTTATAAGGATGAAAATCAAAAATGACCTTTATTAGAGGGACAGAAAACGTTATTAACCATTAAATAAATGATATATATATTATAGACCTCATATATCCTTTACTAATTAAATTTTAAATATGAATTTTTACTTAGCAAAGTGTACGTCAAAGAACCTACTTGGTGATTTACTCCCTCCGTCTCACAATAATTGTCTCTTTACACATTTTTCTTTTTCTCAAAATAATTGTCACTTTAGAATATTAATGCAGCATTTATTATTTTTTTCCATTATAATACCCTTATTTATTAAACTTTATCCAACTTAACTACTCCACTAACTACAATTAATAAGGATGTTTTAGTAAATGATACTAATTTTACCATCAAAATCAACATAATTAATCATTTCCTTAATTGTGCATCAACCTTAAACGGACTATTATCTAGAGACGGATGAAGTATTTTTATGAAAAACCATTCAAACATAAATGTTGACCAAGACCATGTTTAGCTCACGTTCTTAACCCCTTTTGTTTTTAATAAAAACAAAAAGTTGCTTAAAAAAAATGTAAATGGATTTGGTCAAGATAAAAAAAGTCAATGATTATAGACATAGAAGATTTCGTGCAACGAGGTTGGTGTCCTTGTTGTTACATGATTCATGTGTAATTACTCCCACACATGGTGTCAAACATATAAATACAAGTAAATAATCATTTTAGTCCCTAATTCTACACCTCAATATCATGATGGTCTCTGAGAACCTGACTCATGATTAACCTCAAATAACCATTTTGCACTTTCGATATTACTTTAGTCTATGACATTAAATAATTTTGTTAAGTGATGATCTGACATATGTTTTTCAATGACATGACATATGATGTGTCACATAGACTAAAATGAAAATAGAAAATGATCATTTTAATCCTTGAATCAAAAATCAATATCCCCAAATTGAATCTCAAATCCCTAAATGTTCTCAATCACTATATTAAATAGAGATGTTATTTTAACATATAAAAACTTAAGACAATTCCTTAAAAAAAAAAAAATTAAGACCATATTTAACATTGTATAAAATATAGTCCAACTAAGTGTTAAAAAATAATATAAAAAGTAAATACCCTTGTTTACAAGGAAAAGTTGAGTCAACAAAAATAAAAGTATATGAACTGAATTTTGAAAAAGATACATCAACTTTTATTAACCTAACATTCTCTTATAAATAAAATCGAATAAAATATTATATCAAGAGTTGAGATTAAAAACGATATTAAAATCAAAATTTTAGCTTGATTTCAGTCACGATAATCGATCGGTTCACATTAGCATTAATTAATTAACTAATTTGACATTAAAGGACGACTAAGATTAATTATTACTATGAGATAATTTAATGCGTGGAATCCGAATCCATTTTGTCACACAACTCCATTCTTGAAGCCACAAATTCTTCATTTGACATCTTTTCATTTTCTCACCAACCCTACCAAATCAAGCAAAAAACTTGTCCTTCTTTCTTTATTTCATTCTTTTTTTCTCTTCTCTTTCAAATCTTGTGGTAGTTGTTTAAATACATTGCCATTGCACCAAACTCATCCTCTATAACAAAACAAAGATACAAGCAAATTTATCACAACCATGTTTCACACACAAAGATAACCCTTTAATTCTTCATCATTTTCCATTTCATAAAAAACATCAAATCTTCATGAGTTTGTGATATGATAGTTTATTATTTATTCTTATAATCATCACAAATCAATATTCTTCATGGCTGTTACAAACTCATCAATATGTCATAATAACTTGTATTCCTCCACAAGAAAATATTCTTCTTCTTCTTCTTCATGTCATTCATATGCACCACCCCATTTGAGTTTTGTTAGTTTTAGGAAAGCCAAGTTGGGTTTTGAGACCACCAAGAAATTGGAATGGAAAAGAGAAAGAAGAGAAGAATGGAGAAAATGGAGTGTGAAGTGCACTGCAGAAGGAATAGATGGAGGAATGTTTGTGGGAAGGAAAAGTAGAGAAAATGGTATTGTTGTTAGTATTCCTGAGAGGTACAAGGTTGTATTGTTGTTGGCATGTGTTATGTGTCTTTGTAATGCTGACCGTGTTGTTATGTCGGTTGCTGTTGTTCCTCTTGCTGCTAAACATGGTTGGTCTAGCTCTTTTCTTGGCATTGTTCAGGTACTATACATGTTCTGTGTCCAACACATCTCGTTATATTATTCAATCGTGTGTTTTGTCCGTGTCAGGGCTTCATATAAATTGACACGAAAAAGGAGAACAATTCACAAGTCTAGTCAACGGCTTGGGAAGAAGCTAGTATTACTTACTCCAATTTGAAAACAATGAAATCATTATATTACTTTATTTTTGAAACAATCATTATATTCCTTACTAGTTAATTTACCGGTCGTTGGCCATAAAAAAGTTTGTTTTTTGAAGAATTTAGTTGAAGACAAACGTTGATTTTGTTCAGTTAGCATGCTCAAATAGCTGTCACGATATGATCTTTGATATCTCAGAGAATCACATTTGATTGAGACTGATGTGGTCTCAATCGCAGTTGTGTTGAACTTTTTTGATGTCGTGGCTCGGATTGTGGTTGCAGACTTTTTAAAAAAAATCTGTCTGAAATGCATAATAGTTTCATTTCATTTGAGTGGCGTATGATACATCACAATATCTTTGACAACCAAACCAGTTTTACATGTTTTTGTTTGTTTGTGGTGGACTCACTTTGCTGACATAAAGCACATTTTTCATGCATTTATCAGTCATCTTTCTTGTGGGGTTACATATTCTCTTCAGTGATTGGTGGAGCTTTGGTAGATAGATATGGAGGAAAAAGGGTTATGGCTTGGGGTGTATTGTTGTGGTCTTTGGCAACTCTCCTTACACCTTTAGCAGCTAACCACTCAACAATAGCCTTGTTGGCAATTCGTGCTTTCTTCGGACTAGCTGAAGGGGTAGCTCTTCCATCTATGAGCACTCTCTTATCAAGGTGATGCGTCTAAAATCTCCTTGGACATATATATTTAAGGTTTAATTATTCATTTAGTCTTGCAAATATGGCGAACATTGAATTTAGTTCTTGTTAATGAATAGTTAAACCAATATTTAGTTATCTCTGATACATACCTTGGAATCCAAGTATTCAAAATTTGGATCTAAGACCTCTTCAAATTTGTCTCTTTCTCTTATATTTAGTAACAGAGATAGTATTATCAAATAAGGACCTCACGGTTTTAAATTGTGGTTGCGTCGTAGTCAAATGTGGCTAATCCGACTGCAATCGCAATCACATCTCTAACACAGTCATCAAAAGCCCTGGTTTTGTGGCTTTTTTTTTAATAATTTGATTGCTTATCTAATCTTGTAATTTGAATAGGTGGTTTCCAAATAATGAAAGAGCAACTGCATTTGGAATTTCAATGGCTGGATTTCATATAGGCAATGTCATAGGCTTGTTGATAACACCAATTATGCTATCAACAATTGGAATTTTTGGTCCTTTTATATTATTCTCATTTATTGGTTTACTATGGGCGATGACATGGTCGTATCAAGTTACAGATGATCCTTTGGAAAGCAATTTCATTAGCAGATCAGAACTAAGATTGATCCAAGCTGGAAAAACTGCTTCTCCAAAAAAGAGTAACAAGTTTCCTCCCATAGGCCTTATTTTATCAAAATTACCATCATGGGCTATAATATTTGCCAATGCAACTAATAACTGGGTGAGTTTTATTTGCTTTTGAGTGAAGATAAGAACTTGCTTGATATCATGAATTTAATTTTAAGCATACTGATTTTGACCTTGTTTAATTTGCAGGGTTACTTTGTTCTCCTCTCATGGATGCCGGTTTATTTCAAAAGTGTAATTACTTTCTTACTTTGTTCTTGTTACTTATTAATTTTAATAATAAACAACTTACCGACATTATGTTGGTTTGAGTGAAACTTGACTTGGATCCCTTAAGCAAGGTCTCGGTTTGCGTCTTGTGAATGGAAAAAATGTGATTTGGACGAGAGACCTAACTAAAGGTGGCCAGCCAGGTTCTCCGACAGAAATTAATCATCGGTGAAGGCAATCGATACATTGCACCTATAACATGGTTAACAGTAATAATATAAACAACATTATGTTGTTTTTCATCTACGGCTTAAAAATTATGCATATTATAATGAGCTAGCTTGTTTGTAAAATACACATGTGAAGATGTATTTATTCTGAAATCCTAGAACATTCAACAATGGACTATTTTTTTTGTTCTTTCTGTAGGTATATAATGTGAATTTGAAGCAGGCTGCATGGTTTAGTGCCGTTCCATGGGCAACAATGGCAGTTTCAGGTTACCTAGCTGGAACTGCATCAGATTTCTTAATCAATGCCGGGTACCCTACGACATTTGTACGAAAGATCATGCAGGTAACTCTTTAACATTGTGAGAAATTTTCTGTTTTCAATTTGAAGCAGTCAGTGTTGTTAAATAGCTGTTATAGTTCTGTGATACGCTATTTAAACACATCGATATTGTTATACGATACACTATTTAGTACAAAATTTTTCAACAGAAGGCTTTAGCGACGTTGTAGAAGTGTTGCATAGCAGAATTTGAACAAAGTGCTATCTTCCGCGATCCGCGATTGATAATATTAAATTAATTATAAACCATAATCAGATAGAATTCATTAACTAGTGGAAACTATTTCCTTATTCATGTTGATTATTTTAGCAATGTACATGTAAAATTGCAGACAATTGGATTTATTGGACCAGCTGTGACTTTGATCTGCTTGAATTATGCCAATACACCAACAATAGCAGCTACACTCTTGACTGCAGCTTTAAGCTTAAGCTCTTTCAGCCAAGCTGGATTTATGCTTAACATACAAGTAAGTTCAACATACACAAAAATCTGCATACACCTAAAACTTTAAACATTATATTTAAGACATTTCTTGAACTTACATATATATTAGTAACCTTTTACATTTTACATGATCAGGACATTGCTCCTCAGTATGCAGGAATTCTACATGGTAAGAACTTAAGCAAATGTGTTTAGAATGTTTTAACTTTAGTGTTTGGCTTTAATTTCTCTCTCCATATATGCATAGTTTTTGGTTATAGTTTCTATAAAATAACTTCATTTCAGTTTTAGTCCTTGTAATATTCAAAAGTTGTTTTTAATCCTTGTTGTTTTAGTTCCTTTAAACATTTGTGCATACTGGAATTAGTCCTATAATATGCGAAATTGTGAACTATATATAAGGACTAATTCCAACATGAACAAATATTATAAAGACTAAAATCAAAATGATAAGGATCAGAAGCAATATTTCCTGTGTTTTAGGAACTAAAACCGAGAAGTTTTTTTACAGAAACAAAAACCAAAAAATGTGTACATTTTAGGGACTAAAAATTTGATTAAATCTTTGTTTTTACATCATGGATCATGTTTTAACATTAAAGAAACTATTACAGGAATATCAAATTCAGCTGGAACTTTAGCAGCTATCATAAGCACAATTGGAACTGGTTATTTTGTACAATGGTTGGGATCCTTTCAAGCATTCCTAACTATAACAGCATGTCTCTATGTTGTGACAACCATTTTTTGGAATCTTTTTGCCACAGGAGAGCAAGTTTTATGACTTCTTCTCATTGAAAAATTACCCTTATTTTTTATACATCAGAAGCACAGAAAATTACAAATTTCAAATTTTTTATATTTTTTCTATATAAGAAATGAATGGAAAGAACTCTCTATCACCTAGTTTCATATCAAAAGGTAAATTGAAATATCTTCAGCTTAAACTGCACAAATATTATGACAACTCTAGACTACTTAAAAATGTCACATTGATGAATTTATGTGGTTATCAACAATCAACAAGTTAGATGAACAAATGTGTGAATTTGTACAATTATTTTAAATCCTATGTGATAGAATTAATTCTATGTCTCTTCTGGTCAATGTGTGACACTGTCACCTTAATGTACTAAATTGTTTAAAACAGTGTAATGGAAAGATATTGTTATGATGGAGTAAAACTTGCTGCACCAAATTGTGTAAAGAAAATGTAAAGGATAAATCATGCTAAACTTATATATTATTGCATGAGTTATCATGTTTTGCCAATTTCATGCTTTTGAATATCATGACTCACTCACCTTCTTTTGTTTTTGAATATAGTGAAAAATCTTTCTCTCAACAACATCATTTCAAACACATTTTCAAAAGAACAAAAATAAGTTTTAAAAAACCTTTTTCAGAAACATTAAACTATAGGCAGCCACCGAAAAAGGAATGGCAATACACTACCGTCCAACCAAGCATAGCATTGCTTCAAACTGTAGGTCCCTAACTAAAACCATACGCTTACATATCAGCTAGCAGCACACCAGAGAAATTAAACAAAGCCAAAAATAAGTATTATGCTTCCTCTACTACTAACAGAAATAAAACACTAAGTGACTCATAATGCCCACTCAACTAGCTATCTCAAAAGACATCCTTGCGGGTTTCAACTCCATTCATAGTGCAAACAAGCTGGTATATTTAGCCTACTCATACTCCAACGCCAAGACAATACTATAATTTCCGCCACCAAATCGTCCACATGTTTCATTTCATTCCGGAAAATTCTATGATTCCTAGCTTGCCAAATTGCCCAAATTATTGCGTGCTAAATTATCCATAAACCTTTACGGATTTTCTTCCTCCTCCCTTCATTACTCCAACATTCTCAATGCACAAAAAGATTCATCGGAGTAATAAAGGAGAAATCAAGCCACCTCATTACAACCGCCTAATCACTAGCCGAAAAATCACAATACAAAAAAAGATGATTCGTCGACTCCTCCAAACTACCACACAAAACACACAACGATGACATATCCGGGGGTAAACAATTACGCCTTGCTAAATTTCTTCTCGTTGGTATGCTATCTAGAAGAAGTTTCCAAGAAAATGCCACTACTTTCGATTTCGAAGGAGCTTTATTCTTCCATATATGCTCAAAAACCCTCCTCTCACCCCCACTCCAACCAATTTCACCCATCCACATCTTTTCTAGCTTCAAGTAGCAAGACATAACCGAAAAAACCTCATCCCCCTCCAAGTTCCAACCCCACCTATCTTCATGGTTAGCCCACCTATGCCCCTCCAAATCCTCCATCAAACTAATAAGAAGTTCCTCCTCCCATACAAAAAGAGGCCTTCGCCACCCTAACTCCCAAACATCCGTACCACCATTAACCCCCTAACCTCCGCCACCGTTGCCTCTTTATTGTTAGAAATCCCATAAAGTCTCGGATATTTCCCACAAAACGGAGTCACCCCCCTCCACGGGTCCTTCCAAAAAATAGTCGAATTACCCCTTCCAACCTTCTTGATTATCTCCGAATTAAACCACAAAACGCCACCATCTCCCTCCAAATGAGCAATATCTTTCCACCATCTAGAAAAAAATCGCGGCTTAGTCCCAACTTGAGCACCGACAAGGTCACTCACCCCGGAGCCATATTTTTCAATAAGCACATCCTTCCACAATCCCTCTTCACCAAATAGTTGAAACACTATTTGGTTTCCCACATTCAGAAAATAAATATTCTTGTCGAAGTGTTATAGTGTATGTCTTGAAAAGTGTTTACGAGGAAAATGTTGGTATTTAAGTGTCTATTGACCCGCATCTCTTTCCTAAGAACTTTCTCGGTGCACTATATTCACGAACTCATATATATTCTATTATTCGACACAAATACCATTTGTTTAAGAAATAATTATCATGTGTAACTCAAGATGGAGAGTTCTACCACTCATGATGAAGATATGTTCAAGCTAAATGCTGAAAATTACACATCAGATGTTGATGATGGAGGACCATTTATAGTGCAGAGAATTGCATGAGTCAATCACCTAGGAAGATAACCCGAGAAAAAATCGACAAAGACCGGGAGACCTTGAATCGGAAGACCGTAGCAATGACTCAAAAATATATGGATCAAAGCATGTTCGAACATATATCAACTTATATCAATGCACATCAATTTTGTATGAAACTTGAATATTTGATTCAAAAGAAGAGACCGAGAAATAAATGCCACCTTTGTTAGACAAACCAGGAAGCTAGAATACTTAGACGATCAAGCTAGTAAAAAAATACTCTAAACTTGTAAAGCTTCTAAACAAATCAATAGTATCAAAAGAATTCATTAAATATTAGAGTAAAACTATTTTTCACCGACGCAAGACACGTTAACAGTAAAACTCAAAATTTTTGCATATAATTTAGTCTTTGTTTTCACTTTCTTTCCACAATATTTTTAACAAGTAAGAAGTAAGAGTAATTTTACTTTTAATCCTTGTAAAAAGTTTTTTTTTTTCAATTTAAACTTACAATATTAAAAAAATACTTTTAACTTGGTATGCCACATGAGCAAAAACTAGCCACCTAAGCATGTTTATCTTATTTGTATTGATCTTTTACATATTTAAGCTTCCGAATAACCACGTAATTTGATCATTAAACAATCATTATTTAATCAATTTAGTTTCCAAACTATTAAAATCAACTAAAAATTTATAAAATTTTGAAAAATACAGCAATTTAACCCATAAACTATAATGAAAACAATTAATTAATTTTTTAACTGAGGGATTAAATAGTTGAATGAAAGAATAATTTAAGAACCGACTTTAACAGTTAAAAATTAATTTAAGAACCCATAAACTATTAAGAAGCTTTTCTATAAAAAGAAAAGTGAAACAAAGAGTGTAAGAAAGGAAATAGGATGAGGATTGAGAAGAAAAGCTTAACCATGAAGTCACTCTCAGATCAATCCAACACATCAACAAAGACAATCAAACCAATCCAATCCATACACGACACACACAACACAACACTCTTCCGTCGAATTCAATGCAAAACATCCTCTTTCTTTGTATTCTCTACATTTTCCCCACCTCATCAAAATCCCAACTTTCCTTCCAAATTCACATTTTCACAACAACCCTTTTCATTTTTTGATCTAAATTCTTCAAATTCATATCCAAAACAGTTTTTCATCCATTTTCCCATCTGGGTTTCGAAAAAAATTTGATTTTTGAAGAAAAAAAAATGAATTTTAGAAATTTAGAAGATTTCTGGGCTTTTTATGTGAGCCAACATTCAAAAAGAGCAACAAGACATTGGCACTTTGTTGGAACGGTTTTGAGTTTATTGTTTTTGTTGTGTTCTTTTTTGTTTAGTTGGTGGTTTTTGTTGTGTGTTCCTTTATCTGGTTATGGATGTGCTTGGTATAGTCATTTCTTTGTTGAGAAGAATGTTCCAGCTACTTTTGGTCATCCCTTTTGGTCGTTTTTGTGTGATTATAAGATGTTTGGGTTGATGCTTACTGGACAAATGGATAGAGAGATCAAGAGGCTTGGTAAAAGACCTGTGTTGCAAGGGTTTTGACTTTTGATTTGTAGTGTTTGGTCCTTCTTGTTTGAGGTGAGTTTGCATCTAAACTTCTCTCTGTGTGTCTGTTTGTTTCAATAGATGTTTTTGTTATTGGATTGATTGGCTATGGATGATTTTAATGATATATGTTGATAATTGAATGAAACTAATGTGTGCGGGTGAGTTTGAGAGTACAACGTGTTCGATTAGGACCTATTTAGATTGAATTATATGAGCTAATCTACTAGCATAAGCACTTATGAGATAGTTTGGGAGGTCTTAAGGAAACAAGGTATTAACGTCTCCATAAGTTCTTTTCAGCTTATTTCCATAACCTCTCCAGGATAGCTTATGAAAACAACTTAAAACCTGTATGAAACAGATTGACTCTATTTTATCTTTGTTATAAGTTGATACATAAGCACTTATATAATGAACGCTGAATTAAACAGTTTGTCCCGCTAAAAATATCACAGCAGGACAAAGGCATAAGTTGAAGAGAATTGGGGTAGTGGAATCTGGAATCTGGATTGACTTGTGCTACATGTTCAGATGCATAGATGTTGAAATTGTGTTGATAAAGTAGTTGGGAAAACATCTTGGACCATTCGGTCCTTTTAGTCTGACCTTGAACCGATCATGTGACCGGTTAAAGCCACAGATAAGATCAAAGGTATATGAGAGCCGGTGAAATCTGGCTTGCTGATTTGGTATGAAAATCAGTGACTTGGCTGCCGAGCCACCGTAAGAGTTATAAATGAGTTTCACATTAGAATCGTACAATTAAAAATAAATTTGTGAACGTCTACTGTTAGGACACCTGGGTCTGATACAGTTGGTGACCCTATCATTGGGCCCAACTCACACAATACAGCTTCTAGAAGACTGTAGAAGCAAAGGGAATGAGTTAGTTAACTCCCTCGCTGATTTCGATGGATTTCTGTTGAGTTGTTAGAGTCAGTTGGGAGGGATTTCTCTCTGGTTTAGGAGGTTATAGAACTCTGGTTTGCATTCCGTTTTCCTGCATTTCCACCATCGTAAGAGCTTCAAGCTCATGCACTTACAGGAAATCATACACATTTTTCCCTTAATTTTCTGGTTTCTATCATCTTCTCTAGTATGAACTATGAAATGTTAAAGTATAATATGAATCTATTTTGGAATGTCTGCAAGTATGAAATTTACAGTTATGAATTTTTTGATATTCTGCAATATGTACCAATTCAACTGATTCAATTAGCAATTCATAGTTTAATCAATTACTCATTAACTTAGTACACTGACCATGTCAATGACTGTTCCAAGTTTTATAGCATAAACAGAAACATGGCCAATAAATATTTACAATTACATATTTCAGTTAGAAATTTTGAAAAACCTGTTGTGCATCGGTGTAACATTATTTCATAGAAAAGTCTTCTTTTTGAGCTAACCATCATAACCTCAAAGATTGCACAAGGAAGATGTTAAAGGCTTTTAGTTATCTTCACTTCTACATTATAGATGTCAGATGATACTATGCTATTTCACCTTTCTATGTCATCTTAAACTTGATTGTTTGGTGTACTCGAGAGATTTCAGAAAGGCTATTAGCTTTCAGCTATAAATCTTTTTTAGGAAGTCTCTTTGTGTGTTTACTTGATGATAAAGTAAGCTTGTATGTTATCAGAGAAACTTGAAGTGTTTTCTTTACGGTATATAGTTTCATAAAGAACTCAAAAGTTTGGAAGTACCCTCTTTTTGAATCATGTGGCAGAGGACATACAATTTATGCATTATACTTCATCTTGAAAAATTCTACATCTAATTGGATAAAATAACAAAATGAAGCTACTAAATTTCCATTTGATCATCTATTATGTAGATTTGTTTGTTTCAAATATTTAAGTTAGGATTGTTTCATACCCTCTGGTTGACGCTCTTCCTATGGTTTTTAAGTTTTACGTTTTCTAGCCTAGAATTATGAGCTTTTGAAAGATCTAATTCAGCATGTTTAGATTGTCTATACTCCATAAGACTAATAATTTTTAGAGAAGTAACTTCATTTTGTTAACATGTGGACAGTCTGCAGGTTTGTCAGTTTGCGATTTTGAGCTTTGAAGTGTTTCAGACCGACATAGATACGGGAAAGCTTGAAGCGCAGATGGATTCACATGTGGTCATGCAGTGAGAATGATGGGGTTGTATAGTGTTCAAAATTTAATAGTATGATATGAAGCATAACACCACTTGAAAAGTTGTAACTAAATAATACCATTTTTTATGTGGTGTGTTCTATCTAATGCAGCATACAACTTTACCCTTATTTGCATTCTAACAGCTTTTTCTTTACTAATATACTTTTTTCCTGATAACTAATTTTGGGAACTCCATGACAAGCTCCCTTCTCCCTCTCCGACTTCCGTGCACACAAAAAAGAACCAAAAACTTGTATGATCTTAACCAATAGAAACCATCATAGATTCACACACAAGTAGAGAACTATTTAAGCAATTCCAGACTTGTTAAATGAAAAGATGCTAAGTGAGGAAAGAAAAAACCTCCAAAGTGTGCTTTGTAACGCGAAGATACAAATTTTGCATTGTCAAGGAGGCTACTGATACCGATATCAGTTGCTAACCAGAATTAAATCTATGTAATTGCATTCTGGAAACATGTTTGTTGTCTCTCTTGAATTACTTGGAGCCCTGATACATTTAGGTGCCATGGTGCTAAATTCAAAATAAGTGTTTCAAAATTTAGTTTTCAATCACACAACATAATCGAAAACCAGTTTCTAGAAATATACTATCATGTATTTCAGAAACAGGTGAAACACACAATTATGTGGGAATTTACAATGATGAAGACATTCAAACACAACAAAAGCACCAATTCCAGATATAACTACAACACTGCAAAATATGTAGGATTGAACGAATACCATATTTATGTAAAATTGTATAGCACAGAGTTGTCAGTGTGGGAACGTACTTGTCAGGATAACAATTAGCCAAGTTGATTAAGACATGCACTATTTTCAGAAATTTGAACTATATCTTTTCGCAAACCAAAAAACGAGAAGAATTAAGAAATCATTTCACGGTGACCTCTCATCTGTGTCCGTCTCTCATAAATAAAGCTCTCCATTTCTTTTGTAAAATGGAGAAGACCTTGAACCTTTGATAATACTCATAAACCAGCTGCTTGAGAATAATACGTTGTAACAAGTAGATAAGTTCATCCCAACATAGCTTCCACTAAGGAGGTAAATGCAGAATATCTTCTACATTGGAGTTAATGAAATGCTAATAAGTACTTCCCCAAATTAATATTCACATACAGGGAAATTTCTAACCAATGTAATGAAACTTGAATCTAGTAAAAAACTACCCTTTCAACAATTTGTAATCACTACTTAACAAAGAAAATTATAAGGGTAATATACATTGAGATCCTAAACCTAACTATTCATCTAGATAACCACAAGAAATGGTTTCAGGCCTGAATTTGAGCGGTGTCGATTACTGCATTAACTAATTACTACCTAATTACATGATACGATGAACCTTTGGATGATGTTCATTTGCAGACCATCAGTAGATCCCTTTGATCTAGCTTTCAACATATGATTCTCCCACCAGTGAAAGCTTTACAGACCATGAGTTCCTCACTGATTACTTTCGCCTAGCTACATGATGTCCTTTGCTATCGATTCTTATCCTGTCGGCATACATGGGAAGGCGGATTATCTCGTTTATTTCAGTCAACAGGACATCCTCGGTGATATTGTCTTTTATGCTTCGCATCACCTGCAACATATTGAGCAAATAGCTATAACGACATACAAAATCAAAGAGAAAAAGGAAATTCAAAATCAAAGGAGTTGGTAAAGTACCTTCTTGTAAGTATTTAAGTCATTGGGAGTTGACTTATCTGTTCTGACTCGCTTGAATATCCATTCGTTTCTATCACCATCCCAAGCACACTCGATGATCTTTCCAGAATAAAGCACGGGGTCTGAACCTTCTGCAGATTTTAGATTTTCATTAAGCATTTGAATTGAACCGAATGCAACTAAAAAAACATGACAAGCTATAGACTTCAAATCGTAAACATGACAACATCATGCACGCACAAGTGTTGCTGAAACATCATTGCAAACAAACTTAGACGCTAATTCCCATACCCAACTTTCGGGTGGGTGCTAGAAATTGGTTATAGTAATAAGAAAATCACCAATCTCAAGACCAAATAAGCATGTGAACCTGTAAGTACTGAGAAACAAATGAAGCCATGGCCTGACTAGACACAGTAGAATTTCCTATTCTATAATGAAGCAAGAATGCTTTTAATTTCAAAAAAGTTAAGCAAAAATGCTTTAAATTTAAAAAAAATAAAAAAATGAAGCATGAAATCCCATTGTTAGTTGAAGTTATAGTATTTAGGTAGGGGAAAGAGGAGGGTGGAAGAGGGAATAAAAACTTCAAAGAATAGTCTATCATATTTATATGCAGTGTAATAATTCATTACTAAATAACTAATCGTCCTATTTATTTATTCATATAGAAAATTTAGGTAAAGTTTAGCATAATATTACTAGCCCAAGTACAGGCCCATTGATGCAATAATCTCAGATATACCCTGATATTCCAAACATACATTGTAGATATTCAAATAACTAACAAAATAAACTGAATGAGTTGGACAGGTGTAATGAAATAAAAAAAATCTTCCTGACCTTCGAATGCAACAATGAACCCTTCCATGAGTTTCTTTTTTCCACGTTCATAGAGAAAAAGTAGCTGACGATCCTCAACAATCTGTCAAACACAAACAGCTAGATTTTAGTTGGATGCATCGGCAACAAACTAGAAGTGACTAAATGATAAGTGGAACGAGAAATATTCAATAACATGTGTAATAAGTTCAAAAATATCACCTCAAAGAGAAAATCAACTGAATTCAGAGCAGCATATTTCCACTTTAAGAGACCTTCATGAGTACGAGGTACATAAGGATCATTCCATCCCTGATCATAAACATTGTCAGTAACAACCTCTATTCACTTCAGTAACACGAGGGAAAGAAAAAGGAAATACTACGTGGTAAGGAGGACATAAATGAATGGACCAATGTATCTAGACTATAAGCTAGTCTAGGTGACATTGATCCTCTATAAGCTAAGGCTATATATGATGTCTCTTTTACTGGACTGGACATGATATTAAGATTGCTATAGAAGGTACAAGAATATCCATTCTCATGCTAAATAAGATGAAGCAGTGTGTAGACCTTGATGTGATAGCCAATGAGGGAAAAATACCTTAAAAGACTAAAAGCCACATGATTGAAATATTGGTTACTAGCCAGCTTGGCATTGGACCAGAAGCAAGTAACTCACAGGTCAGAAGAGATAATCTCATCAATATTCAGTAGAAAAGAAAATGATCTATACCCATTACCCACCTGAAATATGAGACCATCTGCATCATGTGAGAGTTTCGGAATGAATTCGTTCAAAAGTTTTGTCACAGTAGAGAGCAACCAAAAATCTTTCCTCCTCACCTAATCATTTCAGATGTATATCAATAACCAACTACCAGGTGAAAAATAAAGCTCGAGCTGTATGCCCAATTTCAGGTCAGAAATGCATACCCTGAAAGGCTCCATGTCATATATATAGTAAGGATGTTTGCGATGGTACCGTTCATGATTCCTGGGTTCAATCACTTCTTTCTCAAGCATCTTCCACCGCTCACAGAAAGGCCGCTGCTCCAAGTTTGTATCAGATTAACCATAAATTTGTTAATAAGGAAAACGAGCATAGATTATCAAAGATAAAATCAGAAGAAAAGCTATACAAAACATTTGATTTTATCAACCAAAAATAAAATTGATTTCAGGATATTTAATCTTTTAAGAAAATATAACTAAAGCACACCACAGCATGGTCTATTTAAAATACAGAAATCCAGAAGCGCAATACATAGAAAGGACATGTTAGCATTTTACATCTCTATCTTTCTCCACACTGGATTTCCCTCTCTCACTTTAATGTGTGAAATACTATTATTAAAATATCATCCTCGTGTATTCGTATCTGATGCTAGCCAGCCCTCAACTAAAGGACTAAATCCCTACTTTTGTATATCATAATGTACAGCGAACAAATTCACACAATCAGCTACGTTGACAGGAACTTTGGGTGATTAACAGAGAATCATGCAAACAGAAAGCAAAGTAAATAGATGAGAAAAACAATAAATATAAGAAGATGAAAAGTGTATTGATCTTGAAGCCACTATAGAAACAATAGCTATTCTGCTTCCATAGAAAATAAACTAAATTAAAAAGAAAAAACTGCTGTGTAAGGTCATAAAAGAAACAGCTGTATGCTGTCTACAAAAACAGGGTTGCATTTGCTTAGTTAGCCACGAGAAATTGAAAGTTAAGAAAAAAAAGGTTGCAATAATTTCAGTATTTTTGCACTATGCAAATAAAATTACACCTAAGGGCATGATTATGGAACAACTTTATTCGAAACCAAAATGAGAACAGCAAGTATTGTATTCTGCAGTTACAGATAAACTGAACCTCTATCACAGCCACGGAGTTAACCGCCATCAGATCATATATTAGGTATCTCCTTTCCTGCTTTTTGGAATTTGGCACTGTATCAATAATCATCTCCCCGTCAAGTAATGTGAAGTGGTGAGTCTTCTCTGCCAAGCCCTTGAAAGACAAAATATAAGTGTATTAGCAGTATACCACATATTCAGAAGCTTTCACTTTAAATTAACAGTATTAGTAGTATACCGCACATACATCATTTGCAACCCTGCATGGAAACCTCATCTGAATCCTTCTAAAATTGAAGTTTCTATCAATCAAGAAGCATCCATCCATAGTTATTAGCATCATATATCTTGTTCCATCAGCTTTCCATGTTGCATAGTAGTAACGCTGGCGTAGCAGCTGTAAATTTTCCCTGCTTGCAAAGCAACAAAACTTAACATACTACTGATAAAAAGGCTAAATCAATGAAGAAATTTAATTACAACATTTACTAAACTATGGAAGCATAAAATTAAATGACAAGTTTAGAAAGAGATTTAAATATTAATATAATATAGAAAAATTTCAATAATTAGTATAATTACAACAGAAATCCTTTTGGCACTAAGACTATATCATATCTGTAAGAGACAAGATATGAGACTCTTGAAGTGAACCATTCATTGTGAAGGAGAGAAGATGGAATGCCAGCTAGGGATGATGTATTTTTGGAAATAATGAAAACAATTATTTTGGTATTTTCATTGTTTCAAAATGCACATAATTGTTCATTTCAACTTCAAGAGTCTATTTTCTCTTTGTTAGGTAAAAACAAATTTAAAAAAATGAAAAAAGAAAATGTTTTACAAAGTAAATGGGGCCTTAGGTTTAGTTAATATAATATATCACTATATAGCAAGTTAATGGCTCAGATAAGTTGCACCTGTTTAAAGAAATTGGGTGTGACCCTGGAAATTGCATGTGTCCTCTGGCCTGCACATTCAGAAATTAATAAAATGCATTAGAGATACATTAATAAGGTAAGTCATAGTTTAAAGAGGGAGAATCATCAGCTAAGAAAAATCACAATTTAAAAAGAAGGGGGCAAAGCAAAGCAAAACCATGTTATCAGCAGCTAAGGTAAACATATATGAAACCAATCACAAAATTCAACAATAGTCGGGGTATCTAATTTATTCATGAACTTTCTGATGTAATAATGTCTCACCTGCAAAAAAAATGGAAGATATGTGGAATAAAAGAAGCATATAGAAAAAATAATGACCTTACAGAAACAATAATCACAGACCAATCATAAAAAAATGACAGACCAAGCTTGATTTTAATTACAAGCAAAAAATGCGGTTTTAATGAAAGATACAGTTGCCTATTTGACCTTGCTGCTAAGCTTGGGCTTTTTGAAAACTAGCTTATTTTTTAAAAAGAAAAATTAAAAATCACTATCAGAAATAATTCGGTCAAGACGGAGCCTATTCTATATACAATTTTGCTTCCTAGGAGAAGCACCAATTTTTGTTTCATGTTAACAGTAGATTTTTTGCATCTGCTATCACCTAAACAAATTTTTGGCTAAACACCTTGAAAGATAAAAATCAATTTTCCAAGTTAGAGAAAATCTTGTTGATTTCGCAATATATGGTTACGAGGCTCCCAGTAAAGGTAAAGCAACCATGAATCGCAAAATTCTGGTTTGAAATAACATTCTTTAGCAGAACATGCATTAAAACCTCTACAAACATGGAATTACAAACATTTAACAAACATATAATGCCATGTCTAAGCGCACAATTTTAACCAACAATAAGGCAAACATAAATAAGTACTAACAACCGGCCGAATACATCCCCACCAATTTAATTGTTGCCATGCAATTTAACAAACAAGTAGTGAAGCTAATAAAACTGAAAACATTTTAATTACATCACTGAGTTGCCACTTGTCATCACAAAAAGATCCAAATACTAATCTCACACATGAAAGACAGATATTTAAAAGGCTTACCCCAGCCCCCAATTTGAGTATCTGAAAGCAGAACTGCCGAAATGCATCTTGCTGATCATTAGGTATCTCATCTCCCAAAACATCATCATTTGTCATTGTTGTGTCAATCTCATGGTTCTCCTAAGAAAATAGGAAAGACATCAAGATTTAATTACCATCAGGAAAAAGGATTCGATAAGAGTATAAGCATGTAACTGTTTAGTTTTTCTCGAGGCCTTACATAGTCTCTATTGTACCCGACTATTTCTCTATTCTATTAGTGTTAAGCTGTCGGTGGCCAGCTGTCATAGGCAGATATAGTTGGTTAGAGTCTGCTATGACCCGTGTTCTATAAATATGGGTCACCTCAGAACCCAATATAAGAACTCATTCAGTTTCAATATTCAGCAATGATTCAAAATTTCTCAGTTTATCAAACACTGTTAGATCCTAAGTACAAAACCAATTAACAACTAGGTTCAAAAATTTACGAAGGAAATAGAAATATCCCTTGAAACAATCATGAGCAAAAGATAAGCGAGAATGAATTGCCACAAACACGACCATGCCCCATAGCATATCTATAGAGGTAGAGCCCCACTTTCACTCTAATCCAATCAAGTACTTCAAAGTATTACAAAAATGAGCACAATCCCATCAAATTTTGGCCTGTTATTTTTTCCAAAATCTAGAAAAATCAATACAATCTACTTAAGCCGAAGGGAGTCACAACCAACATACATCCAGACCAAATTATTCCAAAGGAAAATTGCCACCCTACAAGGTAGAAACAATCAGACCACTGTTTCTGAACTCAAGCTGTATGATGTACGTAACAATGGTACCTCCACCTCTCCCAAAAAAAGTTTTTAGAATGTTATGCTTTACAGGTTTTACTGCGTGCGAAAATAAATAAACCTTCAAGTTGGCCCCTTAAACCCAAACTATGTGTTATAATTAATAGGAAAATGGAAACAAGACTCGCATGAAAACACACCAGATGATCGACAACCTATTCATAATACGAGATATCATAAAAAAAACTAAATCTCAGAATTCACTTTCTATAAGTTTCATACTTGCAATGGAGGACCTGGTACTCCATCATCATCATCGTCATCATTATCAAGAGCTGCTTCACCATTGAGATCAACAAGTTCGAGAGCCCTCTTCCACTCCGGAGTAGCAGGACAGACTATCGTTTCGGGCTTTTTTTCATGATAGAATTTATATAATGAGTCAATATACTCAGGTTTATAGATTCCTGGAGGACGTGCATCAGAAAATATTTTTATCGCCTGTAAAAAAGGAAAACAAACAAGTAAAAATACTGAACTTGTGCAATGTCACATAAAGATTCAAAATAATACAGTTACTCCAATGCTGACCTGAGTAACAGAGATTGACATTGTACGCATTAGATAATGGACAATCATATATCCTGTACGATTGTGACCATGCGTACAATGAACAAGTATATACTTCTTCGAGTGTTTTTGACGCGATAAAAATTGTTTAACCTGGAATTGAAAATAATCATACGGTTAGCAATTTCTGATCAAGATGTTAAACCAAAAATCACATCGCATATGAGCATGAAATTATAAAACATTATTGAAGAATAAAGAACTACATAATATTAAAATATAAAACCAGTTAATTATTAATTAGATAGAACATAATATTATTCCACAGTTAAAATGAAATCAAGATGGCATAGCAATTAAATAAATATGGAATGAATGCAACAGATAGGTTTGAAGGTATTGAAAATCCCTATGACTGGAGCATGTTTCTGAGGTGATGCAGATGTTTATTCATGTAAATAACGGAATAATAGCTTACCCTAAAAAGAGAAATATATGCCATATTCTTCAAAATAACTCAAAAAGACTAGAACAATACTATTAAGAAAGAAACCAACCTCGTACACAAAGTGATTGACAGATGAATTATCAGGTACTGAACCGCGGCCCTTGCATTGGATCTAAACCACAGCCATGATGCTCAAATGTAAGAACAAGAAAAAGGAGCCACTTATTTAAAGGTTAATATATACTTAAAAAACATATGGATGGGGTGAAGGTTTTCCACAACAAACCTTAACATGTTTGATACCCTCTTTCTTTAGATCTGATACTGGATAGTATCGAGAAGTATTTGTCAGATCAATGACCAGACCAAGCTGCAAGCCAACGCAACAAATTGTAAAAAAAGGCAGTCAAATGAACCAAGCCAAGGGTGCAAAATAGATTTTGCGACTCATGACGAGTAGTGAACAATTGTTTTAAAAACTAGTTTGAGGCATTCTCTTTTTTCTTTCGTTGTTTCATAAGAATCTAGAAATCCTTTCATTGATCACTATCGTACTAAAACTTATATGAAAAAGAAGAGAAAACACATCCTACTTACTTTTCTCCCTAAAACTCTCAGTTGATGTATCACTTGTTTAAATGAGTATCTTTTACCAGGTAAAATATAATCATTGAAGGATTCACCCAATGGAACCTTAGAAGGTATCATGCCGAAAATTTCCTGGCCAGACGAAGGGCAATCTAACCAACCTGCATGTAAACAATATAATGATAATTAAAAATCATGTTTTACTAACATTCACAATAATCTTAATCACTTACTTAAAATAAATATTAAATATATCAAATGTCTTAAGGAAAATATAAAAAATAGCTATCCATCAGCATTTTATAAATAGAAAATCCTCTGTGTTATGTATTTGATAGGATCGCTCAATCTCCACCCAGACCCCCAAAAGAACTCAAAATGCTTCCAACTTTGGCAAAATATCAAGCCAATTTTATTCACCCAAAACAAATTTTAGAATAATTAAAAAATAATAATAATTAGAATAAATAAAGCAAATAGCATCTGGGGAATCTAATAAATATCCCAAAGAATCGTCCAACATAAGTATATAAACGGAATTGTATAAAGAGCAATCCAGTTTGCCATTTCAATAAAGACTGGTTATTTGAAAATAATAAATTGTTGAGACAAAATATAAATGAAACTACATCACCAATTACCACAGCGAGTTGTCCAGGGAAGAAATCCTTACCCGGAGGAAGCTTACTTCTATCATATGATTTAAGGATCTTATTATGGAAAAAATTATCATATCCAGGTGGCTGTGATACTTGCACGGGCCTGTCATCTGGACGTTCTCTTTTCAACCGTTTCTTTCTTTCTTCACGTTCCTAAAACAAAGCAGGAGTTTAGCAATTGAGTTAATGAACAAAAATGTATAGCTTTGGAGAAAAAAACATAACTCCTTGCACAACAAAATACAGTCAAGTTAACCACAAAAATAACCCTTCAAAATGAAAGTGGATTCCTGACCAAAACTTATGAAAATAACTATATATAAACCATACCAAACCATAGTAGTCAATAGCAGCCAATAGTAGCCGCGCATAGCGTAGCGGCGATGAACCACTACGGTAATCGTCGTAGCGGCTCGAAATCAAATAGCAGACGCCTCAGCCGGAGCCGCTATTTGATTTTAGTAGGAGTTTTTTTTTCTTCCTCTGCTTTCTTTTGTTTTATGATTTTTTTTATTTGTTCCTTTGTTTTTTGGTGTTCTTTTGTTTTATGATTTTTTTATCTGTTCCTTTGTTTTTTGGTGTTGATTTATGCATGTTTCATGAGATTTGAGTATTATATTTAATTTGATATTAAATATAAGTTTTTTTTTGTTGAGAAATATATAAGTTTGTTTATAGTTTATAGTATTATTCATGTAATTTGTCCAAAAAATAATCAAATGTCGGTGACCGCTATTTGTTATACCGCTATACGCTATCCCGCTATCCCACTTTTGGGGTTGGCCGCTACGTGCTGCTATCCGGGATTGACTACTATGTACCAGTCATTGATGCATATAAACCATATCAATAAATGTTGTTAAATAGTGGCTATAGCGCTATTGCATAGTGGAATTTGAAAAAATTGATGTTGTTACACGATACAGTATTTAGTAAAAAAATTGTGAAATAGCGGCTATAGTGCTGTTGGAATTCACTATAGCGCTATAGTGAAATAGCGGCAATTCATAATTGACAACACTGATACCAATAAATAAAAAACTACAATCACAGTGTTCCAAAGGTATCATGAATCAAATCCAACTTAAACCACCAACCATGACAGTATCAAACAAACAACAACAACAACAAAGCCTTATCCCACTAAGCGGGGTCGGCTACATGGATCAAATTACGCCATAATGTTCGATCATAAACCACAAAGTATCAAACAGAAAAAGAAAAAAAAAAAAGTAAGAATAGAGAAGAAAGGGTACCCGGCGAGCTATATCAGCTCCACTTTCTATGTGCTCTTCTGGCACAATATACTCTTCAACCTGGTCCTTTTTTGGTGCATTATACTCTTCAACCTGGCCCTCAAAAGGATCTTCATCTTCCTCCGGCAAAGGAGAGGCATTCAAGTCCATAGAAATCGTCATTACACACCACCAAGTAACATTCACCCGCCACAATACAATTCAAATAACCACACCTACATAAGATGGTATCTATAATCCTTCTACCTGCACCAATTCATATAGCAATCCTATTATTACGCCAGCATGCCACAGCAAAATTTCATTAAAGAAATTCATAAAACCAAATTCTACTTCCTCATTATTCAAACTTCAAACATCACAATAGAACAATGATGAACAATCTAGTACCCTGGATACACACTCATCATACAATCATTTAACGTCGTGTTATTATTTATATTTAATTATTTTTAACTGAATTTTAAATTTTGAATTAATTTTCCTTACAGGGTACCGGTACCCAACAAAAGCATATGTACCAAAAAATTCTCCTAGAAAAATTAAAAAATCCTTATGAAAAATACTTCATATGAAATTCTTAGTTTTCTCTAAAACTCAAATAAACTTAATCACCCAAATTTACCCTTCACCCAACAAAATCACATATTTCTCTGTTTTTCCCTCTTAAATCATTCCAAGAACTAGAATTAACTAATTTTCAGTTCAAATTTATCAAAATTCACGTCAACATTCAAATCCTAACTTCAAGAAACATCAAAATTAAACAAGTTCAAGAGTATAATACTGCACAAAACCTACCTTAAACCACGCAAACTTTAAATTCCCCTTCAAAAACAAGAAACCTGAAACAAATTAACAAAACCTGAGTAAAAACCAAAACAAACATATATCACAATGAGAATAAAGAAGAAGAAAAAGCAAAAAAAAAAAAATCAAAAATTCAAAAAAAACCCTACCTACTAGAATTGTACTACCTTTTCACAAACGGTTCTCCGAGTGATGGAGTTTGAACTCCAAAACCCTAGAGAGAGAAACAGTGACAGTTAGGTTAGAGAGAGAGAGTGGTGTAACTATAAGGAAGTGTTTGTTTTTGAAGTTTGAAAGAGAGAGAGAGAGAGAGAGAGAGAAAGACGAAAGAGTTTGAAGAAAAAGAGAAAAAGTGATTATGGAAGTTAAGAAGAGAAAAAAGAAGAAGTTGTTATATAGTGTCACGGTTCATTCAGATTACGTGTTAAAGTGATTATTAGAACTGAATGTGATTACACGTTGGCATGTGTAGTTAGTTGGATGTTTTACATTTACTGTGTATGTGTGTTGTGTTGGATTTATGTTGGGGATTCATTGGTCGGTGGTAAATTTAGTCTAGATTTTGTTGTAAACTTTTTAAAGAAATCAAATTTATTAAAAATAAATAATATTTATTCATTTAAAAAATCTTCCCGTCGAGACTAACCTCTTCCGCCAAATCACACTTAGTTAGTTAAAAATAAAAAAATATGTTATTCATTTAAAATTGATAGAGTATATTGATACAATGCTTTAAAAACAAAAATGATGGATTTGGGAACAAACTTACAACATCAATGTTAACAACATAGAATAACAAAGTACAAAAACCTACGCATATGAGCATATGACTGTATTAAATTATTTGGAATACGCATGTCTTCGGATCTACAACATTGATGATGTCAAAGTCAGTAATTGGATATGCACTGGATCATAACTGATCCGACAATCAGAATCGAACAAATACCTTAATGAAACAAAAAATACAAACAACGCCGCACAATGACGGGAAGAATGAAATAAATGTGATTCACTTATTTCAATATAAAGAAAAGAGAAAGACGAGTTAGAGGGGTGATTTTGTGTAAAAAAATTGACCCTAAATCACCCCTCTTTGGTGAATGAAGGAGAAAAATCTAGGATTTTGATGACAACTCACGAGAGAGAAGGGGAAGAGAGAGAGAGAGAGGTCGTTGAATAAATTTCTTGACAGGAAGATTTGTACATATTTAATGTTGGTGTTTCGAAAATCAATATTATATTTATTGACGGAGGAATTTTAAGATTTTTTTTTATTGAGTAAATAAAAGTGTTGGTGCTTAAGATTAAGAATTTCTCATTTAACATATTAATCTTTTTGTTAAGTCTCGTCGTGGGCTGAAGTCATAACAATTAGTGTTTTTGTTGAGGAATTCAGTCATAAAAAAGACTACATATTGGATTAAGACTCGCTGACAAATATTGATAGATAAACGAGGTCGTCAAAAAATGAAATAACTACTATTTAATTGTTGTAGAGTGAAAATTATCGTGAACGTCGACTCTTAAAAACATCACAATGTTATGATTTAACATTGAATAAATACAAGTATTGAATGTAGTACTTATGATATTCTCCTATTTAATAGACTAATATTTTGGATCCACTATCAATAGGCATAAGTCTTAACAATCAACCAACAAACAATAGTCATAATCTAAATTTTTACCATATATGAATTGTGTCTCTCTAATCTAAATTTTTCATAAGAAATTATAATTATCAACTTATCCTTCATAATATTTGTAAAAAGTACTATTAATCGGTTCAATCATCATTAGTCATTAGATAATGGGGAGTTTATCTTTTTTTAGGGGAGATAATGTGGAGTTATTTTTTATGATTGTGATCGTTTATCTTTTAAAAACAAGACAAGATATTATTCAGTGATGTGAAGTGATGATAAGTATAAATTCGTTTTTTGTATACGTTTGGTCTGTTTTGTTCTATATATATATATATTTTTTTTTTTTTTAATTTCATAAATTTCTTAAGATTTGAGTGATGAAATAAAAATTTTTATTAAGTAGTTTAATGACTATAAATTCACCTCATAAAATAAATAAGTGGGAAATATGAAATTCGAACTACAACTCTTACATATTATAATGTCGCATCCAATCGAGTTATGCTCACGTGGATCAGACGATAAAACTTATTGAAAAAAATACGATTAAGTACATGTTTGTTTATGAGGTGGGCTGGACGTGACCGCACGTTTGGTGAGAAGCTCTGATGTCTAGCTTTAGAAAATCACAATTAAATGTGCTTTGGGACGCGAGAATAGCAATTTCACCGCATATTCAAATAGACCATAAGTTATATAAGTATGATGTGATTTCACCGGTGAACTATCAATTAGTTTTTTTTACTCACATCGATTAGTTTTTAAAATTGTATAAAGCTTGAAAGTTTGATATCGGCTGAACTTTAAATTAGTAAGTCTCATTTTCTCAAAAATAGGAGGGTTGACAAAAAAATTCAACTTAATTGTTACACAAGATAAAATTGAATATTTGAAGAGATTAACTCTTAGGGGGTGTATTGGATTAGGATTTTAAAAGACTATTTTAATAAAAAAAGTCTTCAAGATTTTAAAAGACTTTGTGAGATTGTACTGATTCTGTGAGATTTTAAAAGACTTTTTATGCAAAAGACTTTATACATTCAAGATTTTAATGGATTTATCACAATGACTTCAAAGGATTTTATGAGATTTTATGGGATTTTAATATTTCAAAGGATTCAATGAATTTTAGGGGAAAAAGAACAAACTTACAACCGTGAATGATAAAAATAGTAAACAAATAAATTGCGTTTGAATAAAGAAAAAATAAAACCAATAGAAAATTCTTTTACTAGCAAAGTGATTAATGTTTTTTACAAAAAAAAAAAAAAAAAAAAAACAGAGAGATTGATTATTTTCTACATTGTAATATTATAACTTCATGTTCTCCTAAGTAGCATCTCTCCACATATCCGAAACCTATATTAGTCCTCTATAGATTAGCATCTTCTCGCTCTTGCTCTTGTGTTTGAACATTGAGTTCATCATTATTGTCTTCAATTCATAGTAACATGAGAACTAGGTTCATCCATCTAATGAAGGGAATTGAACAATCCTAGGATAAAAAAATTGATCGTCGTTGTTTTTGTTATTTTTGTTCACTCTATCTATAAATAAGTATTTGAACAGTGTCAATCCCAAACATAATAATTTGTATTTGTTTCGGTCAATGGTATCAATCCCAAACATTAGAATCAGACAAAAAAAGTATCAATCCCAAAAAAAGTAATTGAACAGAAAAAGAAGAGACAAAAGTAATCGAAAAAGAAAACAATAGAATCAGACAAAAAAAAATGAAAGTTGAAGAATTTGATAGAGAAAAGAAAAACCTAACATGGAAGATGACGACAGACAAGGGTTTGCAAGACAATGACAAAATCTCAAGGGTTTGTGTGAGATTGTTGGATGGGAGTAGTATTTATATTTTTAACTAAAAATTCTCACAAAATCCATTCCATCTAAGAATCCATCAAAATCTATAGACTTTTGAATACCAATAGACAATTCATAAATCATGAGAAATCTCAATTGAATACCAACGGATTTTGTTGCCTTAAAAAAAAAGTCATGATTGTTTTGATTGAATACCACAAGATTTGTTTACATTTTATAAAAGTCTTGATTGAATACCACTAAACTTTTTAATTATAAAAAAGTCTTTTAAAATCCCTTGAATTCTTAATTCAATACACCCCCTTAAATAAGCAAACCCCTTCACATGTGTATGTGTGCATAATAAACTTTGTTCCCTCCTAAAATTGAACTTTTGTTAATAAAGCATGTGTTGTGTTGTGTGTGTGGCAGAGAGGGGAAGATAGTAGTGCACATACACCCTATAAACAATCGATTAAAATGGGTAGGATAATCCATTTAATCCAACTTATAAGCTGTTTGGATTGGCGGTAAAACAAGAAATCCCGAGTTCCAAATGCCATTTGACGTGATTTTAAGAAAGCTACAAATTGTTTCTCAATCACAAAAGTCATTTTAAAATTAACTAGAGCATGTGAAGAGTAAGGAAGAAAACAAAACCTACGATATATAATTGAAGAGCACCATCCAATAGTAGTTTGGAGAAAGTAACGATGACCCAAAACCTTTTTTTTTTTTTAAATTTAAAATAATCATAAACAAAATAAGAAGTCCCAAGAATATAATATTCATATACACCATGTAAATTGTTCTAATTGATCAAATATTAAAATCATGTTTTCTATGAATAGAAGCACCATATAATTATTTTTATGATCCAAAACAACTACAACTTCATTCTCACAAAAGAAAGTGTCCTAGAAATTGTTCAATAGTTTAAGACATTCTAATGATCATATGGTTAAACTAATATGCTTTTTAATGGCATAATCATACGATTAGGTGAAAGAAATGACAATTAAAATGAAAGAAAGTCTCAGTTTCTTACCCAGTTCTCGATGAACAATGCAAAGTTCTTCTTGTTTTTTCTCTCTAGTTTCTCCAAAGTTTCAAAGAATGGAAGGTTATAGTTTGATTTCCTCTTTCATTTCTTGGATTCAAATGGTTAGTGAGTGATCAACTGTGGATATGATCTTAATCCATTGTCTTTTTTAACAACAATTATAATTGTCTTGGTCCCCAACTACACTATATTCATGCTTACGATTATTTTTCTTATAACTCTTGATTTCACCCACTAATCTTACTAACACTACTAATTAATTAAAATAAAATAAAATAAAGCAATGTAAATAATATCAAAGAGTGAGTGGTGACTATTAATTGAGAGAGAATATAGTGTTTTTTTGTTACATGAGAGAGAATATAGTTGAAAGGTTTGGAAATAAAAATGAAGAGTTTTAATAATTTTTTTTATCATACACGAATTTGTTTTGGATTTCTTTTTTGGACAAATTTCTTATTGAGTTAAGGTCAACTTTAAATCATTTTTGAGTGACTCAACAATTTATAATGCAGTAAAAAAATTTGGAAATTAAAATGAAGAATTTTAATATTTTTTTATCATACACGAATTTGTTTTGGATTTCTTTTTTGGACAAATTTCTTACTGAGTTAGTATCATTCGGTATTGAATTTATATGGTGGATGTTATATTACTCACGATCTTGTTATTGGATAATGAAGAGAATATATATGACATTAGCCAGTTACCTTATTTCCTTGTAATGCAAGTAATAAGCTTTAGACAATTATTCACTACAGACAATTATTGTTCTATAACCGTTTTTCTTCGTTGTGCTTTTCTCTTTCGATCACCTTCATTGATCGTTCTTTGTTTGATTCATGGTGCTAGATAGATTCTTCTACTCTTTGATCTTCATTTCTCGTTAAAATCTCTGTTTTTTGGTTTGATTGAGTTCATCTTCAATCATACTCATTTCTTGCTTTTTTTCTTCTTAATCTTCTTGTTCGTTGTAATTGATTCACACATTCTTCTATGTGATTTCAATTCATAGTGTCCGCTTTCTTGATTTTTCTTCATCTTCTTCACATTTTCTTCCATTTCCATGGCTCGTCGTAACAATTCACTTGATACTGAATCAATATACTTTGTTCATCCAAGTGAAGGTCCTAATTCACTTTCTATAACTCCTAAACGCATTGGTTCAAATTACATTGCTTGGAATCGCACCGTTCAACGTTCGTTGGGAACGAAGAACAAATTATGGTTTATCAATGGTTCAATTCCAATTCTAGATTCTGATGATTTGACTCGCACAGCTTGGGAAAGATGCAATCATCTGGTATATTCTTGGCTTATCAATTCAGTTTTTGATTCCATTTCTTAAACTATTGTGTTCTATGATACTGCCTTTGATGTTTGGCGTGATCTCCAGGAAAGATTTTCTAAAGTTGATCGCATACGCATTGCTAATCTACGTTCCACCATTAACAACCTCAAGCAAGGTTCTAAGTATGTATTGGATTATTTTACTGAAATGAAGACACTTTGGGAAGAATTAGCTTCACACAGACCCATTCCTAGTTGTTCCTGTGTTCACACATGTTGTTGTGAAGCTTCTAGAGTTGCCAAAGTTCATTGGAATGAGAATCAAATCATGCAGTTTCTTACAGGTCTCAATGATCAATTTTCTTTTGTTAGGACACAAGTTTTGCTCCTTGACCCTCTTCCTTCATTGAACAAAGTGTATTCATCGGTTGTTCAAGAAGAGAGCAATAATGATTCTCTCTCTTTGGAGTGTTTATGATGATTCCTCTATTCAAATCAATGCTTCTGACACTAGAAAGTTTCAAGGTCGTGGCAAAAGTTTTTCTCAACACAAACTTGCTAGGTTTTGTATCTTTTATAATCGTACAAACCATACTGTGGATTTCTACTATATGAAGCATGGATATCCCAATGTTAATAAAGCTCAACCTAGAGTTAATGTTGCTGCTCAAGAGGAGAGTGATACTAGTAACTTATCCTTTCTTGGTTCAGGTGCTTTTGCAAGTTCCAACACTAGGAGTTAGCCGTGACAGACTCATCTTAGAATACACCAAACCTGACCATGACTTTAACTCCACCAATCTTCAAGATGTCCTAAAAATTCTCCACAACATGATTAAACATATTACCTAGATGTGGAATATTTAACGCAGGCACTAATACTGATTTATGTATCATCTATCACCTCATGACCAAAACAAAACTTAACTTATGTTTTGAAATCCTTCAATACATGATTGATTCATGTTTGGCTGTCATACAAAAGGTTGTTGGGTTACCTTATGGGATGCACGTGACTCCCATTTTTAAGGCTGCTGACGTATCTCTTGAAGGAGAAGAATGTAAATACACTTTCATGAGATTCACATCCAAAACCTTAGGAGAACTTCACATCACCACTTCAAACATGCCAACTCCTCCAACATCAGGAAGCTCTGGATCTGTGGAAAGACATGCATATCAAAAAGTTCAGAAAACTAGGAAGAAAAGAAGACTTGAAAAAGTTAGAAACTTATCCAACATTAAAAAGGAAGAAGAAGATGGATCTCCTTAAAATATGGAAGATGATGAAGGTCATTCTCCTCCAGCTGTGGAACTGTTTCAACAAGTTGCGGAACTTGCAAGGAAAGCAGTTGAAAATGTTGCTGAAGAAAGTGAATAATAACTTCAGAAGGAAGATGAAGTTGTTCAAGAAGAAAATGTGAAGGATGAACATGTATCTCAAATGGAAGATGATGAGATACCTCAAGAAGCTCATATGGTTGCTTCAATCACATAAGATGATGCTCAGAAGGTTGATGATGAATCTCTTCAGAAGAAAGATGAGAATGTTGCAGAAACTGCCAAGGAAGAACATCATAAGGTTGACACACCTCAAATTGTTGAAGAAAACTCTCCTGACCAAGATCATAGAGTTGAAGAAAATACTGAGCAAGCTGCTCAGAATGTTGATGAAGATACTCAAGAAGTTGCAAAAATTTTGGCTTCTAAGATGATGAGTGGAGGAAATGCTCCATCGCAAGAAGATGAGCACATGAAATTTTCAACTAGTTCACATCTAAACATTGAAAATCTAAACTCTGATTTCAACACTGATGTGTTTCAAGATGCTCAGGAAACAGTTCAGATTGTTCAAGAAACATCTGGAACTGAAGATCAAAATGTTCTAGAGTCAGCAGATCAGAATGTTCAAGAGAATGCAACTAAGAATGTTCAAGAGAATGCCTCAAATGAACCAGTCATCTCTCCAGTTGACTAGCTGTCAGCAAATCCTAATCCTATAGCTTCAGGATCTTTACCCTCTGAGGAGGTACAACTCTTGGTTCAACCAACTCCGAATTTGAACATTTCCACATCCATCGTGGGATCCACTACTGGGGTCAGCAAGTTTCTGATCTCCCCTCTTCCAACTCCCAACACTGTTCTTGTTTCTCCTCCACCACCAATTTCCAACAAAAACACCAAACTACCTAGTGTGCATGATCTGTTTGAGTCTCTCAACATCTTTGTCACTGAATGAGGTCCTTCAAACAAAGAAAATGTTGAAGCTTCTGGTCCCGCTGCACCTCCTAAGCTTTCTAGAGCTGAGAAGCTTGCCTCCAGAGCTCTTAGGGTCGCTACAAAAACCCATAAGATAGCTTGTATGTTGACTAAATGGAAAATTGATGTTCATGCTCCAGGAATGGCTTTGCCTCCTTCAATCGTTGATGATCCATCAACTTTTGAATAAGAACCTTCCTTTAATTTTGGGGACTCCACTCCCTAAATCCTCTCCTCTTGTACCTTTCATACCTTTTTGCAGATGATTAAAGGGGGAGAAGCTTTAAGATTTAATGTCTTTAAGTTTCTAAGTTTTAGGCCCTAAGTAGTTCTAGTGATAAATAGTTATTGGAGTTCTTAAAACTTCATTTTTTGTTTGATCATTTGTACTTTGAATTTCTTTTTTGTTTTTGAACCATATGAATCATGTAATTGTACTGAATGTATGACATTAATGAATGAAAATGATTTTGGTTCAAGCTGTACATATTTTTATCTATACCATGGATTATAAAAGTGAGGGGGAGCTTTTTAAAGTTATTAAAAACTCACTATAATGATTTATAAAAATGAGGGGGAGCATAAAAATAAATTTTCAGCTATGAAACTCTTCATATATATAAATCAAAATCCATAATCCTAAATCATATGTTTAACATCTTCAAAAAGGGGGAGATTGTTGAGGCAAAATCCCTAATTAATTTTAAAGATAATAAACCTTGATGATTAAGGAATTAATGAACTTTGATTAATTTCTTAGTATTTAACTTGTGCTCTTGAGTGTTTAACTAAGACAAGAACAAAGTTTAAATAATACCAAGATACAAGAAATCAAAGGACATTTGGCTTTATGAACTAACTCTGAGTTTAGAAAGTTGCTCATAGTTCATAATGTTCAAGCAGAGTTCAGAAGGTTGTTCTTATACAAGCCCAGAAGCTCATGAACATTATCAAGAACATGCAAGGCACACATGACATGTATAAATGTCCAGTAAAGTACATTGACATGGATAAATCAAGCAATAAAGGCATTTACAAGAATAATGTCAAAAAGGATCTTCAATCTTCATTCAAAACTATGAATACTTGAAGTACAAGGAATATTCCAATGAGAATATCATCCTTGATGTTACAACCACTTCACTTCATTGATGTTTCACTATTAGGATTTGATTACAAAAAATGGAAGTCTTACAAATCATCCTGTCGTACCCTAATTTTTGACCGATTCATTTTATTTTATTCGTACGTCGATCGTTTTTTTTTCCAGTCGTCCGTTCGCGCGCGAATTCCCGTAATATCTGCGTTTGATTCGTATTTTGCGGTCGCGATTATTTTTTCGTCGTTTATGTTTTAATGTTGCTCGCGTTTTAATTTCGTAATTTTTACTCGCGTTTTGTGCGTTTTAGCGTAGCGCAGCGTTAGCGTTCGTAAAGTTTATTCCATTCACGTCGTTGATTTATCGTTTTATTTAGCGTAATAAAGCCGCGTAATCTCCGTCGTATCAGACAAAATTTCGGCAGAGAGGTATTTTAAAATACCTCATTTTTTTTTGGTTCCGACAGGACATTTTTTTGTTTCTTATTTAAATTTTCGTTTTTATTTATTATTTAGTTATTTAGTCATTTATTTATTTTTCATTTTAATTATTTATTGTTATTTAGTTATCAGCTTTATTATTTATCTTAAGTCCTGGTCCACATGTCACTTGGCTATTGGTCCAATCCAACTTTTCCTCCAAGAAAGAGCAAGGGTATTCTGGTCTTTTCCGTGCGTCAGGTAATTAAGGGAGTGTATCAGAGTTAGTCATCAGTCACAGTTTTCAAGGCAACAAACAGATTCCAAAATCAAAAACAAAAGAAAACAGATCAAAAACCTTTTTTCACCAAGAACACCAAGAACAAAAATAAAAATTTTTAAGATGATTCTCAGTGGTTCATCAAAGAACCATCATCATTGAACCTTTTTTTCTGCAATTCAAGTGCGAGTTCATCACCATTCGGTGACAAACTCAAGCACGATCACAGAAATCAGTGAGAAAGAAGAAAGAAATCCAAACCCTAGCCATAACAAAAAACAGATTCGGCCAACACCATAAACAACACCCACACAAATATCATTTTCAGCCAACAACATGAACATAGCAAGGCCAAGCCAGAACCAAAATCAACAACAATAAATCCATACCAACAGATCCGTAACCAAACCCTAACCACAAATCCAACACCAAATCCGAACCCACAAACTCACAAATCCAACATAACCAACAATATTTCGGCCAAAACATCAACACAAACACCAAATCCGAATCAACCCTTTTTGATACAAAGAAGAACAACACGAAAAAAACGGACAAGTGAGCAAAACCGAATTCAAACACAAGGTGAATCCCAAACGAATCTCAAAGGAATAAGAGGAACAAGTCAAACCGAAACAGAAGCGTGAGCAAAGAACAAAGATAAACGAGAAAAGGAACAAAGCAAGCACAGCAGAACCAAAGGTAAGAGGTTAAAGGTTTTTTTGGTTTGTTTTATTTTTGTAGATCTAGGTAGTTTCAGACCTGTTTTCGTTTTTATAAGGACGGATCTGTGTTTAGTCTAAAGAGAGAAGTAAGAAAGGCGATTTTGTTTTGAAAAATGGTGGCTTAGGTCCTCCGGCACGGTGGCGCCGCCCTGTTGGGCCGGCAACCACCGCGCCGGCGTTCATGTGTTACGCCGGAGAAGATGAAGCTCATGCTTCATGTTCTTCATTTTAAAGAACATCATAGAGAGAAGGGAGAGAGTTATTTTCGTGTTGAAGTTTAGAGAGAGAGTGGACAAGGGAAAATGAAGAAAGTGAAACAAAAACATTTATATATCCTCCCTCTTCAGACCGGTTCGGGTCAAACCGAACCGGTTTCCCCCAAGTCCAGCTTTTTTTGCTCTAAACCCAACTGTTTGGCTATTTCAGCTTGCTGTGTATACCTCCATCTTTGTTGCCTGTACCCCCTGTTGGTTCTTTGTTATAGTGATTTTGTTTTATATAATTTTCATGCATTTTTTTTTTTATATATTTTATGTCCCATACATTATTAATTAGTGTGTTAGCTTTTATGTCATGCATTTTTTTGATAATTAAATCTCTATTTCATATGATGTTAGTTAAATATGTTAAAATCTATTTCCTCTTTATTTTAAAACTACTTCTATATTTATTTAATTTGTTTGTTTATGTTTTTATTTAATTGTCTTTTTGTGATGACATTTCTATTACTCTTCATCTTATGCATAAATTTTTTGTTGTTCCTCATCGTTTATTTCATCGTCATTATCTCATGCATCTTTATTTCTTCTAATTTTATTCATCTTGCATCTATATTTATTGCCTATGTTTGCATATTATTGTCACATTGTACTAACTTGTTTAATTTTTTATTATTTTATAGAATTAATTCTCATTAGAAATATTATAGGTTTGTCTAAATTTCTTGTCAATTTATTTTTTTTGATACTTAGTGTGTATAATTAGGGAATTGATGTAATTTATTTTCGCGTTTTTTTCTCTTTCAAGACCATAGAATGTATCTAGGATATGTAATATGTAATCGGCACACGCACTGACACACCACTTTATTTATCGCTTTACGCTTATTTATTTCCATCGTTACGCTAATTCCGTCGTTAGTTTTAGAAAAATATTTTCTTCAAAAAAGTCAATCAAGTCAAATTCAATTTTTTTTAAGTAAACCTTGGTATGTAATCCAAGTGATTTTCTTTTTATTTTCCTTAATCAAATGTTAATTAATTTAATATCCACATTAGACATGGATTTCGTATAATTAAAATTAACCAACTTCATCGTATTTTCTTCTCATGCCTTGAGGCCTCTCATCTCTTCTTAAAACCTTCTTTTCAAAAATGTTAAAATCAATTCAACTCATCAAATAAGTTCTTAAGCCGAACTACTTGATTTTGATCCCGAGTTATTTGGGTAAGTAGGCAAAGAGTTCCGACTCTTCCAAATCAATAAAAATAACCAAAAACATGCTTCTTCTTTCTCCCTTCTTTCACTTTAACTCTTAACTTTTTTAATATAAGTAAAATCAATTTAGCGCAAGATTAGAGAATAGGTAGAAGGTTCCTATGGGATACCATAGTCGGTTAGGGTGCTTAACACCTTCCCCAATCGAAACCAACCTCCGAATCCAAGGTCTTAAGGGTTTTTACTCACTTTTTCCCTTCCCGCGAATAAAAGATGAGAGTTCAATGATTCAAGGTTCGAATCTAACCAATGATTTTGACACCCGAAAATCACGAGCACACATCCTAAGTAAAACAAAAGGAACAATCTGAAGTTCAGAATGTTCAGCTCTGCACATGCTTTGAACTATGAACAATACAGTTGGTGAAAAGTGAAAAGCAAAAGAGAAAAGATCTTGTCTTGTTTAATCAAGATTAGACACGTATAAAATCCCTCAAAACATGGGCATGAAGACGCAAATCTACTTTTCTCTGTCTCCTGCACACATTCCAAGGCAAATCTGAAAAGGCTTTGTCCATCAACATTCTGATGTACGTGCAAATGACATTACACATGGATAATGCCCAGAAATTCATCTGACATGCATCTGATGAACCCATAAACTCATCACACATTCATGTGTGATGAACCCAGATGAAGATCATGATGAACACAATAACATTCAGATGATAAGAATGTTCACCCAGATTTTCAAGTAAAAGCTGGTGGACCGCAGGACACGTGGCACAAGACTATTGACCACTCTCCAACGGCTACAAGATGTCAATAAACTCTATAAATAGGAGTGGAAGACTCAACATTACTTGCACCTTTACAAAGCATATAAGAAAATAACTTATTAAAAGTGTTTAAAGTTTTAGCAAAAATTGATTTCACAAGTCAACTTCAAAGATTCCTAAAATCTTAAAGAGTGTGAATCAATACGCTCTTATATTTTTAAAGATAAACTTCTCCCTCTTTTCTTCTTCCTCTTGTTTGATTACCTTCAAATCTCACGAATCATTGTAAAGAAAGTCTCATCTAGTTTTAGGGGTACTAAAGTGTTAATTTGAGTAGAAGGTGTAAAGTTCTAAGTGGGTAACTTAGCAAGAAGGTTGTAAGGCTGCTGAGGCTTAGCGAATACAGTTGTTGTAATTGTTTAGGTGAACAAGATTGTAATGTGCAGGATTTGAGAGGTTATCTCAAGCATCATAGTGGAAACTCTCACAAAAGAAAGTGTCCTAGTTATCGATTCTATAGTTTAAGACATTCTAATGATCATATTGAACAAGTATGGTATTTAATGGCATAATCATATGATTAGGTGAAGGAAATGACAATTAAAATGAAAGAAAGTCTCAATTTCTTACCTGATTCTTGATGAACAATGCAATGTTCTTGTTTTTCTTTCTAGTTTCTCCAAAGTTTCAAAGAATGAGAGGTTATAGTTTGATTTTCTCTTTCATTTATTGGATTCAAATGGTTAGTGAGTGATCAATTGTGACTATAATCTTAACTATTTATTGTCTTTTTTTACAACAATTATATCTATTGTCTTGGTCACCCACTAATCTCACTAACACCACTAATTAATTAAAATAAAATAAAGCAATGTAAATAATATTGAAGAGTGAATGGTGACTATTAATTGAGAGAATATATAGTTGAAAGGTTTGTATCATATATATATATATATATATATGAACAATTCCACATTTTATTAAAAATAGTGAAGGTCAACTTTAAATAATTTTTGAGTTACTCAACAATTTATAATGCAATAAACTTTTTTAGAAATTAAAATGAAGAATTTTAATAATTTTTTTTATCGTACACAAATTTGTTTTGGATTTCTTTTTTGGACAAATTCCTTTTTGAGTTAGTATCATTAGGTATTAAATTTGTATAGTGGATGTTATATCACCCACGATCTTGTCTTGAAAGAATTAGAATATGAAAGGGGAGAACTTTTAAAGAAAAAGTGAGGATGTTCTATAACTCATGAATTTGAAATCTAATTTAATTGATATTCTTTAAAGAGATAGAAAAGGCGAACAAGACTAATTTTTAAAGTGTTCCCATGGTCCGAAAATATGCTTATATAAGTGGAGGTGTTATCATCTTACAAGGAGATTTTATAAGGTTGAATTAAGCACAATTTAAATTCTAAGATAGTATAAAAGTTGTTTGCTGTTTGTTTTAAGTCACAATGTTGGATCATTTACTATCAGATTTTTGCCATCGACCCATCTACCATTTATATCAACATACTAAATGCAATAGCAGGACATGAGTGACGTGTTAAAAGTCATACATTAAATGAGAGATGACATAAATATATGTTTATAAGTAAAGACAATCATTACAAATTAAGTGTGTAAGTTGAGTTAAGTCCAATCCAAATTATAAAAATATGCGAAAAAGAATGAAAAGAAAAATAAACATAGTACTGTATTTCAAACAAAATTGCGGCAATATTCAACCGAAAATTTCCGATAAGAAATGCTTTTTCGGACCAAAAAATATCTTAGCATCATATATTAAATTTAATAATTAATTATTATTTTTTAAATTAAATCCATCCAATAACTTTCGAAAAAGGGCAAAAGTTATGGTGCATAAGCCATTTCCTTATGCATCGTGTATAAACACTTCACAACCATCAGATCTAGTGTACACGGTGTAATAATCCTAGGCTTCTCTCTAAGTTAAACTTAGAGAGAGAAGTTCTCCCTTCTCTCTTCAAACAAACAGTCTGACGAAAGAGAGGAAGAAGACGACCGGAGTTCCTCCGGCGCGGTGGTTGGCCGTAGCGCTGCCGTGCCAGAGTTTTTTTTACTTTTTTTTCGAAATTTTTTTACATCGAAAGACTCCTCTTCTTCTTCTCTACTCGGATCCGTAATTAGTTTTCACCAAAACACATACACAAAGCCTAGATCTACATTTTATTTTCGAAATTTTTTGGTATGAAAGAGCAAGAGCAAAGGTGAATCGATTGTTACCTCTGTTAAAAACGGAGAAAAGAAGCTTGAAACGGAAATCTTCGATTGAAAAACCTCTCGTTCTTCACAAATCCGGTTCTGGTTCCGTTTTGTTCCTTCTTTGATTCAACTCGTTCTGGTTCGAATTTGTACCGGTTCAGTAGGCTATGAACATGATTTGGTTGTTACTTCGGATTTGTGTGATGTTGATTCGATCTGTTATTTGTTTGGTGATTTTGAGTGGTGAAAAGTTTATGTTGCTATTATTTATGAATTTGGAATTCTAGAAAAGTACATGATGTTCTTCATTTTTCTCCGTTTCGACGCACTGCACTCCGTGCAAATCTCGTTCAATCTCGACATTCCTTTCCTCCTCCAAAACTGCTGGAAACAATTAAGTACATCTAATAGTTTTCCACAACAAAATGGTTTTGGCATTTCGGTACGATGATGATAATGAACGACGATGTTGATGATGAGATTGAAGATTCTGGAAACCATTTCCACAACAAAATGGGTTTTGAGTACAACTCACAAAAACCATTTCCACAGCAAAATGGTTTTGACATTCCGGTACGGTGATGATGACGGTGATGATGATGAACGACGGTGTTGATGATGAGATTGAAGATTTCAGTGATGATGATGATGAACGACGGTGATGATTCAGTTTGTGTTCTGAGTTTTGTACGTTTTGTTTTGTTTTGTTTCTTTGGGGATGTAGGAAACAATTATGTTGAGATTTATGCACGGTGCATAAGGATTTCCTTATGCACCATAACCGCTCCCTCGAAAAAGTACGTAAAAAATTACATCAAGTTGCTTATAAAACTTAACTTTGACGTCTGTTAGGGTTGAATTTTTTTCAACACCGAACAAAGTAATGCATGATAACGAATATTCGTTCCGCTACAAGGCGTCATCCCAAAATGCAGCCGCCATCGCCACCGGTATTTCTTCCCGACGATCTTATCATTGAAGTCTTATCGTTCCTTACCGTGAAACTTCTTATGCGATTCAGGTGTGTTTGCAAGTCTTGGAATGCTTTATTCTCTAACCCTAAATTTATAAAGAAAGACTACTCTTCTTTCGTGTGCAAACGTCTCATGGTCAATTATTTGCCCATAAGTAGTTTAATGGGGAACTCCTTGATCACCCTCACAAACGATCACATATTGAATGAAGAAGATGGTTCTTTCGCCGTTGATTCCTGCAATGGTTTAGTATGCTTGGTTGGTTATTCTAATTTAGAAACATGGTTATATTTCTATAACCGGCCACAAGGACAGTGTCTTAAAAAGTAGGGACTTTAACTGATAAATATAGATATATGTTTGGATTTGGTTATGATACTTCCACGGACACCTATAAGGTAGTGAAGTTCTGTGAAACGAGCAGAGATGCAAGGATTTTTAGTTTGGGTGATAATATTTGGAGAAGTATTCCAAGTTTTCCAGATGTTTGTATTCTCTATGAGTTTTCATGCTACAGTTGTGTGTATTTGAGTGGAACTCTTAACTGGTTGGTCATTCGAAAGGATATTACATATGACTGGAAGAATTCTACCGTTGAGAATTTTGTGATCATCTCGCTTGATTTGGGGACTGAGACATACACACAATTGTTGCACCCTCAAGGTTCTGGTGAAAAGTTGTTGGTTGAGCCAACTATTTGTGTGTTCTGGTGAAAAGTTTTTCTCATGCTGAAGGTTACAAGGGAGATCAGTTTGTTATATGGAAGATGATGAAGTTTGAAGTTGAAAAGTCTTGGAGTCAATTCCTTAAAATTAGTTATCTCGGACTCTTCAAAGAAATTGTTATGATGATCCGTTGTTGCCGTGTCTTTCTGAGAGCGGTGAAACATTGATATTTGGGGTCCGTAAAAAAGGACAAAAAATTCTCTACAATTGGAAAACTAATAATGTAGTGAAAACTGTAACTACTGTAGGAAAAAGGTTGTTCTATTTCAATCATTATGTTGAAAGTTTTGTTTGCCTCATTCTTTTTTTCTTACAATTCCCTCGTTATTGTATTGTTGAATGATTATCCATTGTTAACAGATGACAATCTCTGAATTAAATAGATTTGTCTTTAATTGTTGTAATTACAAATTCACTAGATAATTCTCTCACAATAATTTTTTTTCTCTCTTGAATATTAATGTCTGGGTTTCTCACGCAAAAGAACCAAAGCATGGAATTATCTTCCATTTTCCTGCACAAATGAAAGTGAGGGAGATTTTTTTATTTTTTTTTAATAAAAAAGTGAGCGAGAATGTTGTTATAGCTTATTAGACTAATAATTTTAGTCAACGAGGAAAGTGGTAAAACTATCTTTCACGAGTTTTAACGATATTGTTGCATTCATAAGACTTGAATTTGAACTCCATATCAAATGACCTGTTCCATTTTGTTCAACTGCTCGTAGGTATCTCAATAGGTATATAAGACTTTTCTTTTTGGCCTTTCTCAATAGGTATGTATTTCCTTAATTATACTTATTACTCAGAAATATTATGACTAACAACTTTAAGTAGTTCTATTTTATGAAAGGAAACTCTAATATGTCAATAGGATCCATCTTTTCTGTCCTTGTTGGAACTAAAGCATATGTTTTCACTATTATATTTTCTTAATTATTGTAAGTTAATAAGAGATTGTAGCGATCACATGTATTTTCATATTTTTTGTTGTTTATATTTGAGAACGGAGTGAGGATATTGCTACTAAGTAACCCTTAAAAATTTGAGAGAAAGCATGCAGTTCAAACTTAATAACAAGAACACTTGTAATTTTAAGGTGTACATATTTGTATTGGTGTTTTTTGCTATCCAAGAAATGCAAATGTTTCAGTATTTTCCCTTAAAAATTGTGATGTTCTGAGGTGAGAGAAGAAAATACAGAGAACATCATGTAGAAGAGTGATAATTTTGTAAAAAAAGTATATGTAAATTTAGTTGTGTTCTGATGTGTTGTGGGAAACATGATCTTTAATTTAATCTGTGAATTGGTGCTTATAGGGGTGTCCACAGTTTGTTTTGATTGATTTTGAAGCAAAAAATTATCCATCATATGATTAAAATAACATGCTGTTCAATTTTTTAGATAGGTTTGCAGTTTTATTTGAATTAATTAGGGATGATTCTCCATATGATTGCAAGAGTAATACTATAATTACCGTTTTTTTCCTTTCTATTTTGTCTCTCTCCTCTCCATTCTTTAACATACCTTTTCGGTTAACATGTATAACTTTTAAGTAGGTTAACACAACGATATGGGTGATCAAATTTTTTCAACGATTATCTCTCATTGTGTTGCATGAGTTCTCAATACTAGTATAAGTGACACCTAAATGCATATTCGGAATGGCATTTCTTTCAATTGACACATGAAACTATTGCATGAAGATGTAGTTTCATTTTATCACACGGTGTCACTTTTATAATTATGATTTCTAAACGTGCACCGAATGTTGTTTCTATAACACTATGAACTAACTACAAACCATGGTGTTTTTTGATTCACACCGTGTCACTCTTTCTAATGTCCGATCTGATGCTTATTCGATTGTGGATTTATATAAGTTACAAATGGAAAAGTTTGTGTACCATGGATGGATGGCACCACCGTGTCACTTTTTTTCTGGCTCCGTCACTGACCACAAGAAAGTGATAATCCGCTGATTGTTATCCAGAAATAGTTTTTCAACACCAATGTAAAAGTAAGTGGACCATATATAAAAGTAAGTCATTGTTCTTGAAAGTAAGTTATTAGGTTTCTCAGTTACAAATAAGACATTCTAAAATTAAGTGCAACATTCTAACTCAAAGATGGTTTATAGTTTTGTTCCCCCATGCAGGAAAATATCAGCAACATATAGTTAAGATACAAATTAACAAAACCAGAAAATCTTGGCATGATATTTTCTAGTTGCACCCTTAAATTATCCGGTTACACCCAAAATATTTTAAAATTGTAGATTCAAACCGTGCACTAACACGTCAAATATCTTTATCTAATCATGTGAATTGTACTTGTAGGGTCAACATATCTTTCTTTAAACCAATAGGGATCAAACTCTGAACCTTTTTAAACATTGCATATCCGAGCAGTTGGTGTTTGGAACATTCTCAAGTATCAATGTTGCTAGTCGGTTTCTTGAGTATCAGTTTTCACCAAAACAGTAGCCTTCTCAGTTGAATCAATAGAAACCTGTACAAGTAATATCAACATTTTCCCTCAAGCTGGGACATTCAAGTTATAATTTTATGGATCAAGTAAACTAAATACAAAATGCATATTATCCACTCACTACTTTGTCTAAAAATTACATCAGCTATTCACAAGGAAAGAACTAGTGTGCGCAAAATAGTGTTAAACTCGTATCTTCAACCTGTATCACTGAAATATTAAATCTTCTATGATATCATTAAATTTGACTCACGGAAGCCATGATGTAATATTGGCAAAAGCTGAAAGTGACAGCCCTCCATAAGTCCAGGACTAGGTTTGCACAAAAGCCAGTCAAAATCATAGCCGAGATGATCAGAAAATAATTACAAGATATTATGGTCTCATACTCACATTAGATGCAGACTCAAGAAGTATGTGTATGACTAGAAACCTTGTTTATGGTCACATGCAAGACTAAGATCACAGAAACTTGTATGATCTACCCGTGCTGCCTCCGTAGAAGAACTTGAAACTGTCTCTGTAGAAGAAGAATAAAATTGACTAAAATGATGGTCTAAGACACAGATGAAATGAGAAATATGAAACTGGTATGAGTATCTGACCTCCATTAAGGGGTTGCGACTTGCGAAACAGATTCACGAAGCTTGGCACAAAGATCAACCCCATAATTAGCTGCCTGGGAAGATATTCAATTTTTACTTTGAGAAAATTGTGTACCTCAGTTAAATAACAAAATTAAAAAATTTGTATACAAACCTGTTTTATCTATCAATCCAACTCTTCATCTATATCGTTCACAAACATCCATTGAATTGACAAATCTTGCACTACAAAATAAATGGCTTCTATCGGTGGATGTGTTTTCTAGTGACATGGAGTTCTTTTTATCGAAGTAGAGTGGAATAGATTATTGTATAAGTTAGTTATATGTACCACAATAATTTGTTAATTACTTTTATGCTCAAAGCATATTCATCAAACTCAAACCAGAACCCTCATCACCGATCAAGAACAATTTTACCATTTCAAGATCATTATCACAGTCCGTCATTTCATAAATTAAGGGTGAATTGGATGAATTGACATGGCGTAATATAATTCATTTTAGCTTCTTCAATTCTTTTTTTAATTTATAGTAAAATAAAACATAAATTTAATTTAATAATTAATTAATTTTGTTTCAAATCAAATGCATCCAATAACCTTTTTAGGAAATTCCATCCAAAAATAATATTTCTTATAGGGTTCAAGTTGCTATATAACTCAACTTTCGGAATCTGTTAGGGTTCAAGTTTCAATCACAGAAGAAAAACAGTACAGTTCTGATGAATATCCCTCCAGCTAAGTCCCGGCGCCAGTCCCTTGTGCAACAGTCCCTTGTGCAACCATCTCCACTGGTAATTCTCCACGAAGATCTTATCTTTGAAGTGTTATCATTCCTTACCGTGAATCTTCTTATGCGATTCAGGTGTGTTTGCAAGTCGTGGAATTCTCTAATCTCTAACCCTAGTTTTATTAAAATTCACCAAAAGAAATCTGAATGAAATAAACGCATAATACGAATAGAGAAAGACTTCGATCACATCGTGTCCAGATGTCTCATAGTAAATTCTTGGCCCATTTGTGGTTTAGTGGAGAGCCCGCTGATCACCTTTGTGGACAAACCTTACTGCAGATTGAAGGAAGAAGATAGTGTCGTTGTTGTTGGTTCCTGCAATGGTTTGGTTTGCTTCCTATTTTATAATAAATTAGAAAATTGGCTTTATTTCTATAACCCGGCCACAAGAACAGTATCTGATAAATTGGGATCTTATACAAGGACATATATATCAAAGATTGCATTTGGTTTTGATGATTCAACGGACACTTATAAGGTAGTGGAATTCAATCAAATGAGTAGAGATGCGAGAGTTTTTAGTTTGGGTGATAATATTTGGAGAAATATTCAAAGTTTTCCTGATGTTTATTCTACTCCGGTTTTCGGAAGTTACATTGATTATGGTGTGTATTTCAGCAGCACTTTTAACTGGTTGGTCATTCGAAATGATATTACATACGACAATGATTCAAATTATCTTAATTTTAAGAATTATATGATCATCTCACTTAATTTGGGGACAGAGACATACGAACAATTGTTGCCCCCTCAAGGTTCCGATGAAGTGTTGTTGAAGGGGCCAAAAATTTGTGTGCTTATGGATTGCCTTTGTTTTTCTTATCATTACTCTTACAAGGAAACCACCAATTTTTATATATGGAAGATGAAGAACTTTGGAGTTGAAAAGTCTTGGATTCAATTTCTTAAAGAGCAATGCTATATCTCTAGAAAAATAACATCAAGAATTCTTCAAGAATAAAGAGCAACCAATCACAATGCACTATTTGCCACAATTCAAGGAGGTGTGGCTGAAAAATAGGAAGTGAATAAATAAATCATGCAATTAAAACTTGCCAACTGTTTCTTGAAAAATTCTTGATGCTAATTTTCTAGATAAATAGCATTTTCCTTTCTTAAAATTAGTTTGGATGATACTCTTCAAATATATCTTGGAACTCCGTATCATTCGTCGTTGCCATTGTATCATTCTGAAAACGGTGATACATTGATATTGGCAAACAATATATTAGGAATGCTGACTCTCTATAACTGGAGGACTAATAAGGTGGAGAGAATTATTGGAGGAAAATTGTATGCTCATTTTAATAATTACGTTGAAAGTCTGGTTTCGACGAATGGAAAGTAAGTTACTACTAGTTTAAGATTATCTTGTTTGAGTTTGTGCCAAGTAATGTGTTTTTCTTAATATTTTCCCTTTTTATTTATAATTCCTTGGCTATTTTATTGTTGAACGATTATCTATTGAATAGATTTGTTTTTAAGTTAATTGCTAATTTACTTGATGATTCTCACAAGAGGGAACTTTTTCTCTTTGTATTTATTAGTTTAAGGTCGTTGAATAAATAGGACTGTTGCAATGTAGAGAGTAATATGATTTCAATTTTATGCCTTTAATCCATATATGTTCCTGCACAAATGCGAGTGAGGGAGATCGTTTCATGTTAAACTGTGATAATAATTGAATTTTCTTTGACAAAAGTGATAACAAGGGACTTCCAAATCCGAAAAATATACTAGACTTAACTTAAGTACTTATATCTAACAAATGAAAGTAGTTCTGATCACAATAGTAGTACTTTCGAGCAGTTGGAACATACATATCTCTCGATATCAAGGCTTTTGAATGCATCATCGTTATTATAATTCTTAAAATATTAGTACTATGCATCATCCTACTCTGCTACCTTTTCTGAATCATCATGGCCATATGCTGGCATACTCAAATATTGTGTTGTGACGGGAGAGAAGCAACCAGAAACAGAGAAATTCAAGTGGAAAAAGAAAACTTTGTATTAATATAAGAAGTCTGATGTGTTGGCTTGTGAAAGAAAGCTTTGGGAAACACGATCTTTAATTTATATTGGCCGATTTACAAAGACATAGACCCGATTGCTGCCTCGTATATTTTGGATCTCGATGTAGTCATGTCGCGGACCACATAAAATAGCCGTTTGTTTAAATTCCACTACTGTAACACTATAGTGCTGCAGTAGCCAAGTGTTCAAGAAATAAATATAGATTACAAGCTAGTATTGTATAAGGTAAACTGTTTAACTATAAATTAACATGAGTCCTTAAATGTGCAAATCAGAGACTAATCTACCATATATATTTTTACATACGGATTATGTCTTCAAATCCTTATCTTCTCTTGATCAACCGTGGAAGATGTGATTACGTTGGAAGCTAAATGTAGTTCTAACGCAATCAACTAACTACTTATCGTAGTGTTTTTCGATTCACATCGTGTCACTCTCTCATGTTTGATGTTTCTTTGGTGTTGATTTATTGAAGCTGCAAATGGGAGAGTTTGCCTACCATTCTATGGCACCACATGGCTCAGAGACAAAAGCAACGGTAGAGAAAATAAAGAACTCTTTAATATTCTCAAACAAAGATATAATTATTTGAATGGTTCAATGCTTGAGTATCTATAAACACTTAGTGGTGAGCCTTATTTATACTACTTTAGGAAGACTCTACATTGCAAACTAGAAATATTTAAAAACATTGATTACAAAGAAAAGTCTAGAGATATAGATACCCTAGTTCATATGACTAGAAGGATCTAGAAAATTTAAGATTTCCCTAATGCTTAATTTTTTATTTATTTAATAGAGTATCTAGTATAGCTCCCTTATTATTCTTTAATATTCTAGAGACTTTCATATTATTCTTTATTGTTCTAGAGACTTCCACATTATTCTTTAGTATTCTAGAGACTTCCATATTATTCTTCATCATTCTCTATCACCACGGTTCTTGAATTTTCCAAATACAAGACTTATCAAAAGAAACACCAAATTTACGCTATATTATAGAACAATTGATTGGTGGTGGGACGAGAGATGACCATCCCGGCACCACTATTTTTCCCTTTCCTTTTTGCACGATTACAAAACTTAAAAACTTGATTTTTCTTGTAATTTTCTGCTCCAGGCTGTCTAAATATGCAAGAAACTCTGAAATGCATAAAAACTAATTGAAAAACATCATATGATAACATGTAATCACAACTTCAAACTTGCCTCGTGCCTTTTCCCCAAGGAACAAAATTATTAATGAAATTCGACAGTAAAGCAACACTTACCCCAACAATGGTGTTTTCAAAAGTTCATCTTCTAACCAACATTTGATGAACTGGTTTGTTTGACCAACAACCCTTTCCGCTACTTCTCTAAATTGTTTGACAATACTTTTCCACAGTCGACATGCATGTTTACCATAACACCATAGGCTTGAAGAATTTCTAAATAGACAATCAAAGTCAATGTAGAGTACACACTTTAAGGTCTTTTCAGGATATAATGGGTCTTGGGTAAAGGTGGGATAATTTTTGAAAAAGTAGGTTATTCAAACACATGGAATTGAATATATCCTACATTATTGGAAAACTGAAATTATATCTCTTCTGTCCATTTTTTGACATTTTTTCTTTTTTCTTTTAACATGCATAAATTAATCTAATTCAATTATATATATGGATAATAGGATTTATGCATTTGTTCTAAAATTTATCTTTTACTTAGTTTGCAGAGAAAGGAAGAAGTGCATTACATCGTAGCCAAAACTTAGTGGAGAAAATTAGGTGTAAGAAAATCCATTAAGCTCTGTGCTATCGTCACATTTGTTCTGATGAAAGTTTAGCATTATCATGGGCCATTGAAGGTTGAATTTGACCAAAAAGTACAATTTTTTCAATTATATTGCATAATGTGGTAGTCTTATATGACTAAAAGGGTAAATTCTAATTGAACATTTCAAAAAGAGACACAACTTTGAAATTAAGATGTTAGCAACAAGGAAAAATTACTACATGCAAGTGAGCTAAAACACTTGATGAACACACGTTTATGTTAATATGTTTTATCATTCACAAATAAGTCATTTTAAAATTAAGTGCAACATGTGAAGAGTAAGGAAGAAAACAAAAACTATCACATATAATTGAAGAGTACCATCCAATAGTAGTTTGGAGAAAGTAACGATAAGCCAAAAAACCAATTTTTTTTAAAATTCGAAATAATCATAAACAAAACAAGTCCTAAGAGTATAAAACAATTTATAATGCAATCAATTTTTGGATTAAAGACATATTTAACCCTAATTTTTTATCACACACGAATTTGTTATGGATTTCTTTTTTGGACAAATTTCTTATTGAGTTAGTATCATTAGGTTTTAAATTTATATGGTGGATGTTATATAACTTATGATCTTGTCTTGAAAGAATTATAATATGAAAGGGGAGAACTTTTAAAGAAAACTAGTTAAAAAACCCTGTGAAGGTTGAATACTGTATTTTTGAAAATCTTTGTTATGAAGGACAAATGAGCAAATTAAGGGAAATAACTGCATCTTTCTAATAAATTGTTGCCCTTCATAAACGTGAAAATCAAGCAAGCATATTGCAAAAATCTCAGCTATATGTACATTTCTAAAACATTTACCAAAGCATTATAAAGTTTTGATGTAGGAAAAAAACATGTTCTATTTTGTTCAAGAGATTAGGAAAACATTAGAATTAATATGATACTAATTGGAACCAATGAAGGAACCAACAATGTGCAGATTACTGTTACATAATAGTTAGGTTTATAAAAGAGATTGCTAGTGTCATAGACTAATCAAAAAGGGATTTTTGTCCAAGCGATACACCGAAATAGTAGAAGGTCATATAGTTCAGCAACAAAGATCTAGCTACTTTGGAACAACTCGAACGTGCAAGTTCTTTGGTGACTTTTCGAGATCAAAGATGAGCTTACCACCTTCTTCCATCACACCTTCTCTGCAGAAATTGAACCACTGCCCACCCAAATATTCTTCATAGCTTTCTCTTTCGGCGGTAATGAGGTGACCCTTATACTTTCTCTGTGTATGGTCATCAATGAGGGTGATTGTTTTGCACTTTCCTTTCATAATTGTTCTTGACACCTCGTATGGGAAATGCTAAACAGGAAAATAACTGCAATATTAGTCTAATGCATATTAACATGGATAAGATGTATGCGAATATAATTCCATATAATTTATAAAATGAAGATAGCATAATTTTAAGCTAAAGAAAATGTACCATGACTTGTAATTTATCTTCCTATTATTTTTCTATGAAGTCTAGAAAATGCATGCATGTGGATTATATGTACCCCGTTGACCAATTAACATTGTTGAAACAAATGGAAATTAAGCATCACTCCTGCATGTGCATCTATAACTAGCACCATTTGACTTTGATGCCTTCAGACATTTGGTGCAACTCTCATAATACCATCCAAACTGGTTAGGATTGAATTTAGTTGTTTTCCCAATAGCGATGCAGTATGTATCCTAACACAAATTATGCACATGAAATAAAGAATAATGCAGTATGTATTTTTAATTTGTGCGTAAAAAAACTCAAAGCATGTTTATGCATAAAAAATAGCTGGTTTTTTCTATTTCAATTATACTCTAATAAATTTCGTTATAAGAATACCATATTTTTGGTGTCTTTCAAAAAATAAAAATTTATATTATATGATATTATATTTGTTACATTGTTGGTGTCATTGAAACATATATGTTTAGTTTTTTCAATAAAAAAATGATATGCATAGTTTGTTACAATATAAAGGTGCAAAATCTATATAAATACTATTTTTTAGGCATCTATACGTATACCTTTAATTAAAATCAAAAATTTATAAAAATAATCATACACATTATGCAACGCTAAAAAATTATACGCGATAGCGTAATAAAAAAAAGACAGACATAAAGTATTACTCCAAACGCAAATATGTGTGTGTGTGTGTGTATTTGCAAGGTTAAAGAAAGGAAATAAAAATATTTGATATCATTAAATGACAGCGTGAATAAAAATATTTGTGAGTTTTCGATGATTAAACGATATTGAAATTAAATATATAAGTGATAAAAAGATAATACAATTCATTTGAAAAAACGATAATAAAATTAAATGGAGCCTCCTTAAACAAATTAAACGGAAAAGTTCAAAAAAATAAAATAAAATAAAATGGAAGGAAAAAACATATAAAAATATAATATTAAAAAATAAAAGAAAAGGTTCCCAGCGTGAGTTGAAGAGATGTGCTTGTGAAATAAATTGTCGAGTAGTGTTTTGAAGTAGCATTCAACAACCTTTGGCCAAAGCTCATTCCATTCAATTTTATGCATTCAAAAGAAGTGGTTTTTTTTAAGTACTTAATTAATATTGTGTTTTGCCTAACTTCTCCTTAAAAATGTAGAGAAGTTGAAAAAAAACCGGGTCAAACGATATCTTAATCTCCCACAACGGCAGTGTAGAATCAACTGAATTTGAGAGAAAAAATTGGAAATAGTTAAAAGTTATTAAAAATATAAAAATTGGAAAATAGTTAAAAAATATTGGTGAGGTGACACTCAACCAAGCAACACTGAAAAAAATTATATGCATTAACGTAACTAAAAAAACAGACAGACGGATATAAAGTATTACTCTAAACGCTAATGTGTAAGTGTATATGTTCGCGAGGTTGAAGAAAGGAAATAAAATTATTTGGTATCATTAAATGACAGTGTGAATAAAAATATTTGTGTGGTTGTGATGATTAAATGATATTGAAATTAAATATATATGTGATAAAAAGATAATAAAATTCCTTTGAGAAAATGTAATAAAATTAAATGGAACCTCCTTAAAAAAATTAAATGGAACCATTCAAAAAAATAAAATAAAATAAAATGGAAGAGAAAATATATTGAAATAAAATATTAAAAAATAAAAGAAAAGATTCCCAGCGTGAGTTGAAGAGAGGTGTTTGTGAAATAAATTGTCGAGAAGTAGTTTTTTGAAGTAGCATTCAACAACTTTTGGCCAAAGTTCATTCCATTCAATTTTATGCATTGCAAAAAGTACTTTTTTTTAGTAAGTATTTAATTGATATTGTGTTTGGCCTAACTTCTCCTTAAAAATGTAGAGAAGTTGAAAAAAAGTCGGGTCAAACGGTACCTTAATCTCCCACAACGGCAGTGTAGAAGCAACTGAATTTGAGAGAAAAAATTGGAAAATAATTAAAAATATAAAAATAGTTAAAAGTTATTAAAAATATAAAAATTAGAAAATAGTTAAAAAAAATTGTTGAGGGGGCAAAAATGGAAATTCTTAAGGCATTGGTGAGGTGACACTCAACCAAAACCTTGACTTATTGAATTACCAAATTGCCTCTCCTAGAGGCAAAAATGGAAATTTTTATGGCATTATTTTTTTTAAATAATATATAGAAGTTAGAATGTTCTATAACTCATGACTTTGAAATTTAATTTAATTGATATTCTTTGAACAGATAAAAAAGGTGAACAAGACTAATTTAAAAAAAAATTCCAACATAGAATGAGACTTAATTCGAAAATATGCTTTTAAGTGGGGCGTTATTACCTTACAAGGAGATTTCGTAAGGTTGAATTAAGTACAATCCGAATTCTAAGATGGTTTAAAAGTTGTTTGCCGTTTGTTATAAGTCACAATGTTGAACCATTTACAATCAGGTATTTGCCATCGATCCATCCACCATTTATATCAACCGCACCAAATGTAATAGTGCTGGACATGAGTAATGTGTTTAAAGTCTTACATTAGATGAGAGATAACATAAATATATGTCTATAAGTAAAGACAATCATTTATTTAAAAAATAATAATTAAGACTATCATCATGTTACAAGTTGAGTGTGACATAGTTGAGTTAAGTCCTATCCAAATTATAAAAAGAGCTATGCTATAGGGTACCAACCACTACTCACGAAATTTGACGACAGTTGATTAAAGCTTACCATACAAGGGTGATATGGGGAAATAGAAAATGAATGGAGGACAAAAAAGTAATAACAACTTGAAATAAGTATATTTCGTCGGTTTTGTCATTGTTCTTTATGTAACATCTAGAATTACCCTTATAAAAACTAGCGGAAAGAAGGACGCGTATTGCGCTAACGTTTGAAAATTATTAACGGTCTTTTTTTTTGTTTGAAATTTTAATTTTGATTAAAAGTCAAAATATAAATGTTTTTTGCTTTCAAATTATAACATATCAAATTAATCATGATTATCTATTTCAACGAACCAACAATATAACAAAAAATTATAATCCAAATTCTTATTTTTTTAATGACACCAACAACAATTTTTATTATAGAAAAAGTTGTTGCTTAAGGGTATATTGGGATAATAGAAAAGTAAGTATCGATACACTCATCTAGTTTGTTACACTTTTTAAACGATAAAGGAAAAAACTGGATATTTGTGTTTGTTACACTTTTATTTTAATATTTAAATGTATTCTTATATATTTGTTACATGTGAAATTTGTATTGAAAATTAAAGGTATTTTTGAAAAGAAAAATCTAACCTAACAAAGCTTTTTTTTTTTTCTTTGAAGAAATCTAACCCAACAATGCTGAAAGGGGTAGTTTTTTATAGTATATAGTATATATATATGCGAAGAAGAATGAAAAGAAAAAATAAACATAGTACTTGATAAAAAAAAAATAAAAAAATAAACATAGTACCGTATTTCAAACAAAATTGTGGCATGATATTCCACTGAAAATTTCCGATTAAAAAGGCTTGAATTTGGACCGAAAAATATCTTAGCATCTTATTGTTAACTTTGGCGTCCGTTAGGGTTTACTTATTTTCAATACCAAACAAAGTAAAACATGCTAACGAACATTCCTTCGGCCAGACGGCTTCGTCCCAATGTGAAGCCGCCATCGTCATCGGTATTTCTTCCCGACGATCTTATCATTGAAGTCTTATCATACCTTACCGTGAAACTTCTTATGCGATTCAGGTGCGTTTGCAAGTCTTGGAATGCTTTAGTCTCCAACCCTAAATTTATAAAAATTCACCAAAAGAAATCTGAACGAAACAAAAACTTAATACTGATAGAGAAAGACTACTCTTCTCTGTTTTACACACGTCTCATAGTCAACTATTTGCCCACAAGTCGTTTAGTGGGGAACTCATTGATCACCCTTACGAACCATCACATATTAAAAGAAGAATATGGTTTCTTTATTGTTGGTTCCTGCAATAGTTTAGTATGCTTGCTTGGTTATTCTCCTTTAGAACGATGGTTGTATTTCTATAACCCGGCCACAAGGACATTGTCTAAAAAATTAGGGACTTTTACTGATAAATATAGATATATGTTTGGATTTGGTTATGATACTTTAACGGACACCTATAAGGTAGTGAACTTCTGTGAAACGAGCAGAGATGCAAGGATTTTTAGTTTGGGTGATAATATTTGGAGAAGTGTTCCAAGTTTTCCAGATGTTCGTATTGATAGAGATCCCTTTGAGTCTTCATGCTACACTTATGTGTATTTCAACGGAACTATTAACTGGTTGGTCATTCGAAAGGATATTACGTATCAGTGGAATAACTATACCCTTGAGAATTTTGTGATTATCTCGCTTGAGTTGGGGACTGAGACATACACACAATTGTTGCTCCCTCGAGGTTCTGGTGAAAAGTTGATGGTTGAGCCAACTATTTGTGTGTTCATGGATTGCATTTGTACATGTTCTTCTAATGCTGAACGTTACAAGGGATTTCAGTTTGTTATATGGAAGATGATGAAGTTTGGAGTTGAAGAGTCTTGGAGTCAATTCCTTAAAATTAGTTATTCGACTCTTCAAAGAAATTGTTGTGATGGTTCGTTGTTGCCGTTGTCTGTTTCTGAGAGCGGTGATACATTAATATTGGGGGTTCGTAAAAAAGGACAAAAAATTCTCTACAATTGGAGAACCAATAAAGTGGTGCAAACCGTAATTGCTGTAGGAAAAAAACAGTTCTATTTCAATCATTATGTTGAAAGTTTGGTTTCGACAAATTGACAGTTCTTTTTTTGTTAAGGATTATCTTGTTTTAGTTCTTGTTAATTAATGTGTTTTGCTTAATATTTTGTTTCAGTATTTTACAATTCCCTTGGTTATTGTATTGTTGAATGATTATCCATTGATATGCTCAGTATTTATGAATTGGTTTCTCTCTCAAAAGAACTAAAGCAGAACTATCTTCCATTTTCCTGCACAAATGAAAGTCAGCGAGATTGTTGTGTTGAACAATACAATGGTAGTATATTTTTTGTACAGATTAAATATTCTCGCACGTATCTATAACGACTAATAATTTGAGTCAACGAGAAAAGTGGTAAATCTATCTTTCAAGAGTTTTAACGATGTTGTGTTCTGATGTGTTGTAAAGAATGAATGCTGTGGAAAACATAATCTTTATTTTAACTTTTGAACTGTTGCTTATAGGGGTGTCCACAGTTTGGTTTTGATCGATTTTGAAGCAAAACATTATCCATTCATATGATTAAAATAACATGCAGTTCAACTAGCTGTTCAATTTTTTAGATAGGTTTGCAGTTTTATTTTAATTAATTGGTTGGACTAAGAATAGTAATGGAAAATCATTAGGATGGTTCTCCATAGGGTATTATGAATGAAAGAGTAATACTAGTAACTAGTAAGTATTGTATAACTAGAAATTGGGTGCTTAACTATAAATATTAATTACCGTTTTTTTTAAGGTAACTTAGTGACTAAAACTCACACATTTTAAATTTGCAGAAGTGGAGTGTCCTAAGACCCTGCATTTATTATGCATCGTCTCTACCTACTTAGCTAAGCTTATGGGGACCTCCTCTCCATTCTTTAACATACCTTTTCTGCTAACATGTATAACTTTTAAGTAGCTTAACACAACTATATCGGTGATCAAATTTTTTCAACGATTATCTCTCACTGTGTTGCATGAGTTCTCAATACTAGTATAAGTGACACCTAAATACATATCCGGAATGGTGCTTCTATCGATTAACTACTTACCATAGCGTGTTTTGATTCACACCGTGTCACTCTTTCACATGTCTGATCCGATGCTTATTCGATGTGAATTTATAAAAGATACAAATGGAAAAGATTGTGTACCATGGATGTATGGCACCACAGTTCTTCAATTATCGGAATACATAATAGGAGTATAGGCCTTAATTTTTGGCTTACAGTTCAGTACTACTAATGATTTTTGAATTATATTGCATAATGTCATAGTCTTATAAGGGGAAAAGAGTAATTCTAATTGAACCTTTTAAAGGAGAGACAACTAATCAAGAAGTTAGAAATAAGGGAATATAACCACTAGAAAGTGATAATCCGTTGATTGTTATCCAGAAATAGTTTTTCAACACCAATGTAAAAGAAAGTGGAGCATATATAAAAGTAAGTCATTGTTCTTGAAAGTAAGTTATTAGGTTTCTCAGTTGCAAATATGACATTCTAAAATTAAGTGCAACATTCTAACTCAAACATGCATATACAAAATGGTTTATAGTTTTATTCCCCCATGTTCGAAAATATCAGCAACATATAGTTAAGATACAAATTAACAAAACCAGAAAATCTTGGCATGATATTTTCTAGTTACACCCTTAAATTATCCGGTTACACCCAAAATATTTTAAAATTGTAGATTCAAACCGTGCACTAACACGTCAAATATCTTTATCTAATCATGTGAATTGTACTAGCAGGGTCAACATATCTTTCTTTAAACCAATAGGGATCAAACTCTGAACCTTTTTAAACATTGCATATCCGAGCAGTTGGTGTTTGGAACATTCTCAAGTATCAATGTTGCTAGTCGGTTTCTTGAGTATCAGTTTTCACCAAAACAGTAGCCTTCTCAGTTGAATCAATAGAAACCTGTACAAGTAATATCAACATTTTCCCTCAAGCTGGCACATTCAAGTTATAATTTTATGGATTAAGTAAACTAAGTACAAAATGCATATTATCAACTCACTACTCTGTCTAAAAAATAAATCAGCTATTCACAAGGAAAGAACTAGTGCGCGCAAAATAGTGCTAAACTCGTATCTTCAACCAGTATCACAAAAATATTAAGTTGTCTATGATATCATTAAATTTGACTCAAGGAAGCTATTAGAGATATAGTTTACTTACAAGTAGTATTAGTATACATAGTTGTAACTACCCCATTAGTGGGATACTTTTCATCATTTGTAACTTTCTATTCTCATCAATACAATGAGTTAGTAACTTTTCTCTCCTTCCTTCCATGGATGACATGTTTCATAACATGGTATCAGAGCTAATCCAGTATCCACCTTGAAGGATATTTTCCGCTGCATTTTTACGAGAAAATTCAATTTTCTCAATTTTCTTTTTCTTTCCCATTTTAAATTTTTTCTCTTTCTTCACTTTCTCGAGAAATTTCTTTCCACCTTTCTCTGTCTTTAGAGTTCATCGTTCTGATCGATTTCATCTTCTATTCGCATTTCTTTCTCGAATTATTCTATTATCGTAAGTTTCCCCAATTTCTAGGGTTTCGAGATTCTAAAATTGTTTTTTTCAATTTATGTTCACTTTTGGTTTGATTTCATCTTCCTCATGTATTCCTTTTGCTTCAATCCATTCCTTCCATCTCAACCTCGATTCCTCTTGTTTGTGATTCCGATCACAATTCTACCTCTCTCCATTTCTTGTTAGGATCACTTGTGAATGATGAATCAAAGCAAGTTTTGCTGATTCAACCTTTTTTTGGTTTTCGGTTACTGATTGCAGAAGCTTCTCTGTATTTATTTTTTTTGGCTTTCGACTTCAGCAACGTTCGGTGTGTTGTTGATTGTTACGTGATTTTGTTGATTGTTACGTGATTTTGTTGATTGTTACGAGCAATGCATGTGCTATCAATGGTGGCAATGTAAAAGAAAGTGGGGCATATATAAAAGTAAGTCATTGTCCTTGAAAGTAAGTTATTAGGTTTCTCAGTTACAAATATGACATTCTAAAATTAAGTGCAACGTTCTAACTCAAACATGCATATACAAAACGGTTTATAGTTTTATTCCCCCATGCAGGAAAATATTAGCAACATATAGTTAAGATACAAATTAACAAAACCAGAAAATATTGGCATGATTTTTTCTAGTTACAGCCTTAAATTATCTGGTTACACCCAAAATATTTTAAAATTGTAGATTCGAACCGTGCACTAACACACCTAATATATGTCTTTAAACCAATGGTGATCAAACTCTAAACCTCCTTAAACATTGCATATCCGAGCAGTTGGTGTTCGGAACATTCTCAACTATCGATATTGCTAGTCGGTTTCTTAAGTATCAGTTTTCACCAAAACAGTAGCCTTCTCAGTTGAATCAATAGAAACTTGTACAAGGAATATCAACATTATCCCTCAAGCTGGCACATTCAAGTTATAATTTTATGGATCAAGAAAAACTAAATACAAAATGCATATAATCGTTCACCACTCTATCTATAGAATATATCAGCTATTCACAAGGAAAACAACTAGCGCGTAAAATAGATCCAAATTCGTGTCTTAAACCAGTATCACAGAAATATTAAGTTGTGTATGATATCATTAAGTTTGACTCTGGGTGGAAGCCATAAATAGCATACAGTAGTTTTCTGTATCTAACGTATTATTACTCAAGGAAGCCATGATGTAATATTGGCAAAAGCTGAAAGTTACAACCATCTGTATGTCCAAGACTAGATTTACAAAAAAGCAAGTTAAAATCACAGCCATGATGATCAGAAAATCATTACAAGATATAGTTTTAGAACAGGAAACTCAATAAGTGTGTGTATGACTAGCAACCTGTGATATTATGGTCACATGCAAGACTAAGATTACAGAAACATGTATGATGTACAAGTCCTGCCTCCGTAGAAGAACTTGAAACTAACTCTGTAGAAGAACTTGAAAGTGTCTCTGTAGAAGAAGAAAAAATTGACTATAACAATGGTGTAAGACACGGATAAAATGAGAAATACGAAACTGGTATGAGTTACTGACCTCCATGAAGGGGTGTGGAAACAGAATCACGAAGCTTAGCACAAAGATCTACCCCATAATTAGCTGCCTAGGAAGATATTCAATTTATGCTTTGAGAAAATTTGTGTACCTTAGTTAAATAACAAAATTATCAAAACAACATTAATATAAAGTATAAACCAAAGATGAGAACCTGTCGAACATCTGAACATTCATCATCGCAAGCTTCAAGCAATAATGGAATAAATGAACCATGATATCTGTAGCAACATAAATAATTTAAAATCCAGAACCATTCCATATAAAGGAAAAAAAAAGAATTTTCTTCATCCACTTAAGAGAACTCCCGACGAAAAAAGGGGGAAATTTCTTACTTAAGAACTGATTCGCCGCAGTGCTCAACAACGTCACAAATTATACGAATGGCAATCATCCTTTCCTCCGAGGTTTTATCTTTACCCTGATTATTTTGTGAACAAGGGGAAATTTGATTCAGGATTTCAGGTTACATATTTTATGTCTCTAAGTGAAGCCATAGGCATTGGGGCAAACATAAAACATGTCGTTCACAAATCATAAGAATAAAATTTCGCTTATCCAAAAAAGTATCTTAAAATAAAATTTCCAGATTTCTGTAGATTTTTTAAAAGATTAAATATAAAAACAAAAACAAACAAAAGATAAGAAATAAAAATCACAGAATCTCATTTAATAATAATTAGAGTGGGAATCAAAATTGGGCAACACAATATTTTCCTCTTTTCTGGCTAATCAAATATCTTTTATTTCTTATTAAAAAAGCAATATGGAACAAAATAAGAGAATTAATGCCTTTATAAGAAAGAACACATATTTATCCAACGAGATCATTTTTTCATTTGAAGTAGATATTTAATTAAAAGAGGTCTCACAAAAGCCAAAAGAAGAAAACAACTTTTAATCAAATAATCAATAAAGGAATATGAAGATTCATTCCAACAGCAAAAAGAATACACAAGAAAACGGTAGTGGAAGGGAACTTACAAACATGGGTGTTAGGTATGACGAAAGCTCTCCAAAGAAAGGCAAAAAAGATGCCCTAAACGTTTTTATCAGAGTCCCCAGGCAATCACCAATTTAGCACACAAAAAGATTCGACATAAGAGCTAGGAAAGCATGCATAAAGAATCTAGTTAACGAGAAGAGTCGGATGACAAGCATAAAATATTCATACATTATCAAAAAGTTCTTTTTCATGCATAATTTCTGCATTGAACGATTCTGCTTCTTCCTCATCGTCCTCACAGTACCATTCGTTGGCTCTATCAAGCTTTCTCTTTGAGCTGGCCGTGATGACTTGTTTCATCTCGTCAACAATGGTCCTTACTTGCTTTTCATCAAGATGTAGTCCTAAGTCCTGAGATAAATAAACGCTAGCTAACTTCAAGTCTAAACAACAGCTTATGGAGAATTGATGACTTGAAAAATACAATAAACAAAACCAAAAATATTGTAGCATAAAATATTACAAATCCTATAACAGGTATATGTGTGTGTAGATAGATAGAGAGAGATTGCAGAATGAAGAAACCATATTTTTACAAATGCCACCTTGATTGTTCTATATCCCACACTGCTAATTCTTTTTTAATAGTAGAAAAGTATTGGGCGTACAATTGGCACGGGATATGAATCACGTTCACTCTAATATACTACTTTCAGTCTCCATCCTCTACTGCATGCACATATACAAAATCTCTGCCCATGTAACAACCAAGAGCACTGAGCAGAACCTCAAAGATCCAGGAAAAAGCAGTATGGTAGTGAGATTAGGAGACACAAACATTCTTGAAGATGAAAGATTCTCCTGACAAGGTAATCATGATTACATACACTACAAACAAGGACATGAAATTTGATACCAATACCTTCATAGCCAACCAACAAGAATTTCCTGAAGAGGAGGGACAGAGACAGACCACACCAAATGACTACCAAGAATCTCAAAAAGAGTTTCCGGAGGAAAGTAAGTGCCCTAAACACAAATGTGAGGCCTAGTAATTGCTACACATTCATTAGTTGATGCTGTTGAAGTACATCTATTATGCACGGCCTTTAGCTAATGTGCTTATGTTAGTAAGATATTCGCTTTGCACTAGGGCTAGTTATAAACTAAGCACGAGAAATGGCCAGGACAGGCTACCCTTCTTTATAATTTAGATACACGAGTGCCTCAACAAGGTGTATCAGTGCATATAAGAAAGATAAAATATATTGAGGTATTGAACATCTTATATATTACATAATCAGTTTTAGAGGCAGTGGTGTAACAGAGGAATACCATCCGCATCTTCTTGGGAGGCTGTGATTCCGAGCAATTTGCTACAAAAGGAGAGGAAACAGTCAATGAACAAAAAGCGCCGCCAGATATTCAAGATTATAAAAAAGGGTCTCTAAAGGTATACCATTTTCTGGAACAGTATTTCTATCAGCCTTGATTGATGGCCTCTTAGGATCTTTGATTCGGTAAGAGCTTCAAGAAGGGATGGACCTTTGTACCAGCCAATATTAGTAGATGTAGAACGATCAATCAAGTTATCTCCCTCGGAAGCAGAGATGGGAATAAATAGAGTATGGTCTTGGTTATAGCCAACCAACGACAAAAAGCGCATAAGTTTCAACACAATATCTACAAACCTATCCTTGGAGTATTTGGGTATAGTGGCATCCATCTGTGAAGATAGATGATAATTAATAGTTATAAAAATAATGAAATACAACTTTAAAGGGGCTGAAAATATAAATACCTTATTGCAACAGCAGATCAGATTCTTCACACCAAAAACAAAGGAAAGATGAACAAGTGCACGGGCCTGACGAGAACAACACAGTCAGGTTGGGACGTTCTGGTGATCATGGTTTTAAGGAAGGAATCCTTGTGACTGGGGGCATCAATTACAGTACAGTAGTACTTGGTTGTCTCAAATTTGTACAAATCAATGTCAATTGTGATACCTCTTTCATGGTCAGACTTGAGCTTGTCAAGCACCCCAAGCATACTTGTTTGGACGCTTGCTTATCTCAGCAGCTTCTTTCTCAATTCTCTCGATGACATTCATGTCAATTGTGAAACCTCTTTCTTGCTCAGACTTGAGCTTGTTGAGGACCCAAGCAGACTTGTCGATGCCACCAGCTTCTTTATCAATGACATTCTTGTCAATACCTCCAAGCTTGTAGATCAAATGACCAGCAGTAGTTGATTTCCCAGAATCGACATGACCAATAAATATAATGTTAATATGAACTTTTTCTTTTTCATTACCCAATAGTCCTTAATTTGGAAATCACAAAAAGATCTGCAAAGAAATAAGTAAAATAAATCTCAGTATTCAACAATAAAATAATACTGATAAGTTAACATAAAATAATGGCAACAACACAACATTCTGACATATCAAACCCTAACCCTAACCCTGACTATTTTGGAATAAAATGACTGTTTGCTCATCAAATATTATTACAAAAACATAATAGGAGAAATTTAGCTTCAAGGATGCTCACGCTGAAACCCTAGCCGCAAAGCAAGAGAAACGGGTTACAGTTTTCCTTTCTTTTTCTTTTTGATTCAAAAAGGTTTCAGGGTTTATATATTGCAACTTTCTTTTTATATGTACGGAATTTCCCTTTCTCGCATTGTTTTGCTTATGTGGCGCTTCTTCTAAGTTCTAACCCAACTATGATTTCGGTTCATTTATACTAACCCTTACCCGTGCATCTTGTTTCGATTTTCATATATAAGCATCAGGTTTGATTATATTATTAGTTGTCGACATATTTAAATGTATTATGTATAACATTTCAATAAAGATTACAATGAGCAAAATGCACCAAAGTTGGAACTCGTCATACAAAATCTAAACAATGAGCTAATTAAATAGTTCAAAATACACATCAAATGAAAAAAGTTACTGTATAAAGTTAGTATGAGAAACATATCAAGTGATTCAACCATAGAAGCCTATAAGGTCACCTACATTTTCATTTTTCAAGACATATGTCGTAGGAAAAAGGGGAAGAAATAGATGAAAACCGCAAACTTTTGGATTTAGATTGTGAAGGAGAAAGAAGAAAAAAGGGTTCGAAAATAGACTCAAGTGCTTGGTCATAAATAGACTCTTCACTCGTGCTATCGCATGGGTTTGTTAGAGTTGAAGACCTAAATATTTTTTCAACAATTGATATTTAATTTGATATTATTATTATATTAATATATAAAACTATATTATATATGACATGTAAATTTTGTTTTCAAAACGACAATCAAATATAATAATCTGTAACTTCCACTAAAAAATGATATGTATCACAATAAATTTATAACAATATGAATTTTTTTTTTTGAACGAAATAACAACATTAACTATTATATTGGAAAACATCAAAATTTTAGTAATTAACTGAAGCACATTTTGAAATATTTATTAGTATACTATATTTGATGTTAAATCTATGTCTTTACCTTTCTCGTCGGTCACCAATATCTTAAGTTTTTCCTTAACTTAGGTATTGAATATCACATTAATCCAAAACAAGATGGACAGAATTTGAAGAATCCTAATCTTCGTCTAATCTTTGAATCAAACACTTTTAGTTTCTGCAAACTTTTACTACTCCCATTAAGAACACAATTCAAAAGTGAAATCCCTTAAACCACTTTAATTATCAAGTTGACTACAATCCCTGTGAAAAAGATAAATTTACTACTTTGTTACAGTTCGACGCACTTGTCAAATTTGTCATCAAGATATCATACATTTTTCGTAATTCAGACACCCTTGAACTTTATTTGTAACAACAAGATAGAAAAAACAACATCCACACTCCCTAATATTATGATTTGTCAACCACTCATAGCTCCCGCCTCCATGGTCTAAAGTCACTTGAAACATTATGTGTTTATCTTTATTCTCAAACTTTTACCATTTTAATCTTATAGATATTTCAAAGGTCCTCAATTTTTTAATAAGAGAAACTTCATCTACTCTCTAACTTATCTTCTTCTTTATTCATTAGAGAGGCGATTTTAAATCATTTTTGGTTTATTGTCTTTTTTTATGAATTCATCGTCTAAGTGCGGCGTTGTTTTATTTGTCGTTTTGATGCATTGTTTGGTTTTCCTATCTTTTCATCGTGTTTGTTCTATTCAAACTTTCACTCATTTTAGTTTCAACCAATGATGATTTGATCATCTATGCTACAAATTTGGAGGCATAGTTACGTCAATTCTATCATTTTAGTAAGTATTTTGCCGTTTTAGGTTATTAACTTAAGCATTGTGATCAAGATGTTAATGAACAGATGTTGAGAATCCCAACAAGGCCTCAATACGAGAAGCAACCTAAATTACATAAACACAAACAAATAGTTAAGAACCTGACTTGCTGTCAACATTAGCATTTTAGGATGGAAATAATACAGTTAAATGCTTAACAACTTGTTCAAAAACTTACTACCACAATACTTGGCAACAGTATTACATGTAATCCACGAAAATATTATCTATACTATACATAAAGAAAACAACCTCTTTCAGCTCTTTTGGGCTGACTTTTCTCTTTACAAAAATACCCTCAATTTTTAATGCAAATAACACATGTAACAAATAGATAATAATAAATTTAAATATCAAAAAAATGTAACAAACACGATATGAATATATATATTTGACTTTTTTTTCTTTTATCATTTAAAATGTGTAACAAACTAAATGAGTATATTTATACTTACTTTTTCATTATCCCAATTATACCCTTAAACAACTTTTTCTATAAGAAAGATTGTTGTTGGTGTCATTAAAAAAAAGAATTTAGATTAGATTTTTGTTATATTGTTGGTGTCATTGAAATAGATAATCATGGTTAGTTTGATTTTTTATAACTTGAAAACAACAAACATTTACTATTTTTAGTTTTAATCAAAATCAAAATTTCATAAAATAAACACCTTTCATAATTTCAAACGTTAGGGTAATAAAAAGAGCGGAAAGACGGCCACGTGAGTGCCCGTCTTTTCACTAGTAAAATATAAAAGAAACACCATGTAAAAAAACAAGTTAAGAGTCCAATCTCTGCAAAGGAATATTTGCATTGTTAAATGGACACCAAAATATCAACTGAAATACGTTGATCTTAAAAATTAATTTGATCTCATACCGTAAGTTCTAAAATCTTTTATACAACTTTTTGAAACCAAAAGTTGTTACAAATTTCTTAATTTTTTGGCTTTTTTGTTTTTGTTTTTAAATAATGATCTTGTATCTTATCTTATATATCTTATATAAGAAAGTTCTTAAGTCGAACTATGAGACAACTTTTTGCAGCCAAAATGGTTGCTGCAAATTTTCTTTTCAAATTGTCTCAGAAAATTTGCAGCAACCATATGGATATAATATTTTCTCTAGAATGCATATCAAACAAAACATAGCCTTTAATTATAGGCTTAAAAACAAGAAACAAACACTTTATGGCTCTTGGATCAAATTTTGATCTGTGTGCAGTAAAGGTGGAAGCATAACATAATGAAACAAAAACCTTTTTGAGTTTGTAAATCAGGAAATTTATTATGCAACAAGTAATAAGGAGACTTATTTTGTAAGAGTGGAGTAGATACTCTATTGATGATGTAAGTAGCATGGAGCAAAACATAAGACCAAAAAGAAAGAGGTAACTTAGAGTGAAACAGTAAAGCTCTTCCAACATTAAATATGTGTTGGTGCTTTCTCTCTACCCTCCCGTTTTGCTGGGGAGACTCTATTGAATGATTTACTGCTATTCCATTGTTGAATTCCCCAAAAAAATTGGGAATGTATTTGTTTTGCGTTTTGATTTGCTGGTAAACTATAAGATTTATTGTTCTAGCTAACTAGAAAAAGCTGTAAAATAAACTCCAAACTTGCATACACCAAATGGCCATATAACCATATGTTATGGGTAACACAGGAAAATATGAAGAGAATTGTACTTGTTATTTAGTAATAATGTTTTCAACTTCCAATACAGAAATGAAAGGAAAATTAAGTACAATAAAAGTCTCTCAATGAACAGAAGGGAAAAGAATTAAAGAAAAGAAACTGTAACAGGAATGAGAGAGAATAGAATTTGACATCACATAATTCTCATCTATCTAATTGATTCATTATTCCTTATATGCCAATCCGCACACGTATCCTTTCAACTTAGTGCTTGCTTCTTTTTTTCTCTCTCCACGTCTAACTCCCACGTTCTGTGCACCTTCTGTTGCCAGCTGTCCCACATCTTTTATTTTAACTGTTACATCACCATCCCCTCTAACGACAACCTTGTCCTCAAGGTTGAACTCAGGAAAATTGTGTTGTATCTCTGTCAATAACTCCCAAGTTGCTTCAGTTGCAAGAGCGCCTTCCCATTGTATGAGAAGTTGAGGAACCTTAGTTGATCCTTGAGGATAATTCTTGCTTGCAACAATTTCTCAGGTTGAATTATAGGACCAGTGTCAGACATGGTTAATGGGAGTGGCATGTATTGATCAGTAGCACTTCCATTGAATGGTTTCAGCTGGGAAATGTGAAATACAGGATGTATTCTTGCAGTATCAGGAAGTTGTAATTTATAAGAAACTTCACCTACCTTAGCCACGATAGGAAAAGGGCCAAAGAATCGCATCCCCAATTTCTGATTTTTTCTGAGAGTCACAGAATGCTGCCTATAAGGTTGGAGTTTAACGAGTACCATATCTCCCACCTGCAGTTGAAAATCTCTTCTCTTTTTGTCTGCATGATGCTTCATTACTTGTTGTGCTCTGGTCAGATTTTGTTTCAAATTTTCTAGGATTTCGTCTCTATTTATGAGTTGTTCCTGCACTTCACGTGAATCAGCCCCATTGATCACATACCTCACTAATGCCGGTGGTTCTCTGCCATAAACAGCCTTGAAGGGAGTCATGCCAATACTAGTATGATAGGATGTGTTATACCAATACTCTGCCCATGACAAGGCTTTGTACCATGTTTTAGGATTGTTAAAAGTGAAGCATCTTAAATACATTTCCAGACACTTGTTCAAAGCCTCAGACTGTCCATCTGTTTGGGGATGATAAGTTGAGCTCATTTTCAATGTAGTACCTTGCAACTGAAATAGATTTTTCCAAAAATGACTTGTAAAAACCTTGTCCCTGTCAGACACTATTGATTTTGGTATCCCGTGTAATTTAGCCACATAGCTACTGATTTGCTTGAAAAGTCAGATTTCAAAGCAACAAAATGGGCATACTTAGTCAATCTATCAATGACCACCATAATAGCAGAATAACCAAATGAAGCAGGCAGACCTGTTATGAAATCCATAGCTATATCCTCCCATATTTGATTTGGAATTGGCAATGGTTGAAGGAGCCCTGCTGGCAGTGTGTGAGAAGTCTTGGCTTGTTGACAAATAACACAACTGTTTATGAAATTTCGTATATCCTCCTTCATATTTTCCCAATGAAATTGTGAACTAACCCTTGCTAAGGTTCTGGTGATCCCTGCATGCCCTCCAATAGGTGATGTATGGTATTCTTTCAATACAACTTGAATTAATAGGCTGCCAGATGGTATTACCAGCCTATTCTTCCACAATAATAAGCCATCTTTCACAGTGTATAAAGGACAAGTAGCAGGTGCACTGACATACTTTTGCATAATTGCCTGGGAGGATTCATCCGCTTGGATAGCTACCTTCAGTTCTTGCAAAAACTCTGTTTGAGGTTCTGACCATTGCACCATTAATACTCTTGACAAAGCATCTGCAGCTAAATTATCTTTTCCCGGCTTGTATTCAATAGTGAAATCATAGCCTAGAAATTTATGAAGCCATTCTTGTTTCTCTGGTGTCTGTAAGGATTGATCTAACAACTCCTCAAACTTTTTTGATCGGTTCTAATCACAAATTTGTGACCCAATAAATAGTGCCTAAACTTGGAAAGTGCTTCAGTAATGGCAAGTAACTCTCTAAAATAAGCAGACTTCTTCTGCATTCTAGGAGCCAATTTCTTCGAAAAATAGGCTATAGGGTGCCCATTTTGATGCAGTACTGCTCCCACTCCAATTCCTGATGCATCCGTCTCTAAGATAAATGGTTGTTGAAAATTGGGTAATGCCAACACCGGTGTTGAAACCATTGCCTGTTTAAGCATAATAAAGGCTTCTTGAGTGGCGTCATTCCAAGTGAAATTGTCTTTCTTCAAGAGTTCAGTGAGAGGATTTGCAATTTTGGCATAAGATTTGATAAATCTTCTATAGTACCCAGTTAAGCCTAAAAACCCCCTTAGCTGTTTGATATTTTTGGGGCTAGGCCAATCAACTATGGCCTTTACTTTGTTTGTGTCCATAGCCACACCATTTCCAGACACCATGTGTCCTAAATATTCCACTTCGAGCAATCCAAAAGCACATTTTGAAAGTTTAATAAACAAACTATGTTTTTGCAAGGTCTGTAGTACAGCTTCTAAATGTTGTAAATGCTCAAGCCAATTGGAACTATATATTAGTATATCATCAAAAAATACCAATACAAATTTCCTCAACACATGCTAAAAAATCTCATTCATTAGGCATTGAAAAGTTGCTGGGGCATTGGTTAAGCCAAATGGCATAACAAGCCACTCATAATGACCATGATGTGTTCTAAAGGCAGTCTTGTACCTGTCTTTTGGTTGGATCAATATTTGATGGTACCCTGACCTGAGATCAAGCTTAGAGAAGTACTTAGCACCAAACAACTCATCAAGTAACTCATCAACAGTTGGCATTGGAAAACTATCCTTGATAGTTATTGCATTAAGAGCTCTATAATCTGTGCAAAATCTCCAGCTTCCATCTTTTTTCTTGACCAAAATTATTGGAGAGGAAAATGGACTATTTGTTGGTTGAATTATGCCTTGATCCAACATCTCATGCACCATCTTCTCTATCTGTTCCTTCTGGCTGTGTGGATATCTATATGGACGCACTTTCACCGGCTTGGACCCTTCCACCAATGGTATTGCATGGTCATGGCTTCTTTGAGGAGGTAAACCTGTTGGTGTTTGAAACACATCTCTGTAAGTATACAACAAAACAGACAGCTCGGGGTCTAAATCCTCTGGTAACTCTTTCCAAATGTCTTCGGTTACCTCGACATGTAGCACTTGTATAGCAAATAATTCAGCAATTGCAGCAGTGTGATGCATTCTTCTCAAGTGATGAAATTGTGCCACTTTTGGTTTGTTGTTATTTTCCCCTTGTAATGTTATAAACTTGTTCTGGTGAAAAAACTTTAGACTCATAGTAGCATAATCTGCCACATGAGGCCCTAATGTAGCCAGCCAAGAAGAGCCTAATATCAAGTCAGCCCCTGCCACAGGTAGTAAGTAAACAGGAATTTTCAATTCATGACCCTGTACCCACACTGGTAATTGTTGAATAACTCCTTCTGCAGCCATAGTTTGTCCATTTCCCACTAAGACTTTAAACATTGGTGATGGTTCAATTGACAATTTTAGAACCTGTGCAATTCTAGGTTGTAAGAAATTGTCTGAGCTCCCTCCATCCACCAATATTTGAACATTTATGCTGCCAATTCTGCCTTGAAATCGCAGTGTGCCAACACCATGAGATCCCTTCATAGCATTCAAGGATAAATGGTGTTCTTCTATTTGTACTTCAGAAGCTAAATGGTCAGAATCAAGGGGTTTATCCTCCCCCTCAACCTCTTGTTCATCATCTATTTGCAGTAGCATAAGGTGTTTGTTGGGACATTTATGAGAGAAAGAAAACTTGTCATCACAGAAATAATAGAGTCCCTTTTCTTTTCTCACTTGCATTTCTGCAGGGGTAATTCTTTTGACATTTGGATTTTTTTGGTCTTTGATGCATAGGTCTTGTGGGTGGTGTTTGTAGGATTTGTGTTGTGTTGGTTTTGGCATTATACTGATTTGTGTTGGTTTTTGTAGGATTGAATGGAGCTCTATTTGGATAGTTTGAGTTGGTGTTTGTGATTTTTGTTGGTTTGGGTGGGTTATATTTCTCCTCATAGACTTTAGCTAATGCTGCTGCTTTAACAATGGAGTTTGGTCCATGAATCATCACATCTCTCCTAATATCATTTTGCAGACCACTAACAAAACAATCAATCAAAGCATCAGTGCTCAGTCCATACACTCGGTTTGCTAGTGCTGTAAATTCAATGTAGTATTCATTGACAGTGTTGGTTTGGGTAAGTTTAAATAAGGTGGCTCTAGGATATTCATAGATGGATGGACCAAAATCAATTTCAAGGGATCGGGTAAACATTTGCCATGATTGAAATGGTTGGGATCTCTGCATCATTTGAAACCATGGAACTACATCTTGGTCTAGATGTACCGAGGCTATGGTAATTCTATCAGCATCTGGAGTATCATAATACTCAAAAAATTGTTCAGCCTTAAAAATCCAGTCTAATACCTTTTTTCCATCAAATCTAGGAAATTCGAGTTTCACATTTCTCACCTGAAATGGTTGTTTTCCGGAGTTCGTTGTACCATGGTGGGATTGTGATGACTCCTTTCGTTGTAGCAGCGTTTCCAGGGCACTGGTGATCTGAGAAAATTGTGCTTCTGTGGACATATTAATGGCTTCAATTCTTTCAAATCGCACATTATTTGCCGCTTCCAATCGATCCAATTGAGTTTGCAAATGCGATTGTGTCGACTCTAATGCTTCAGCGTTACATTTCACCTCTTCCTGGAGTTCCTTCAATCGAGTGTTATCTGCCATGGTCAGATGAAAGCACCAGTTGTTATGGGTAACACAGGAAAATATGAAGAGAATTGTACTTGTTATTTAGTAATAAGGTTTTCAACTTCCAACACAGCAATGAAAGGAAAATTAAGTACAATAAGTCTCTCAATGAACAGAAGGGAAAGGAATTAAAGAAAAGAAACTGTAACAAGAATGAGAGAGAACAAAATTTGACATCACATAATTCTCATCTATCTACTTGATTCATTATTCCTTATATGCCAATCCGCACACGTATCCTTTCAACTTAGTGCTTGCTTCTTTTTTTCTCTCTCCACGTCTAACTCCCACGTTCTGTGCACCTTCTATTGCCAGCTGTCCCACATCTTTTATTTTAACTGTTACACCATATCCAAAACTAACCATATCCAAAACTGAAACTTCAAAACACATGACACAGAGGAAACTCTAGAATACAAATTACATATCAAAGAAAAAAGAAAGTAACATGAAAACGTTAAATCAAGTATAATGGCAATCAAGTATTATTATATATATCACCTTAAATCTCAATATTCACTACCAACGTTACGGAAAAAATCAGCATTCAATCCATCAATTTTCATTGCCATTAATATTTTTTATATTGATGAGAAATGATGCAACGGAAATATTAGGTTATTCATTTAGTCTGTGCCACTTGTATCATATATTTATTGAAATTTATTTCACCGTGCTTTCTATGATGCTCTCTTCTTTTCCATGTCCTTCTACAATTTTGGGCAATGTTTGCGAAGCTCCAACGTGTTATGGTCTCGAGTGTACGGGTATGCAGTTGGGTAGACCTTAGGGAGCAAAACTGGATTTTGGGTAGCATCAGAGATCCGGCAGAAATTTGCTTTTAGGGCAGTGGCATTTGCCACGGCACTATAATTTTCTTCTATTTTCCTGACTATCTGAAATTCCATTTTATTCTTTATATTTCTAAAAAATCACACCTCTCTACCAACATATGAAAACTAGACTGAAGCTCTGCAACAATATAAGTAGCCGTCACTAATTGATGAGAAACTTTCCAAACAGCCCCGGTAAGTAAACAAACTAATACTGCCTTCAAAACATGAACCAAAAACCAGCCAAAGTGTCCGAAAATAATCTCAAAGGGCCAAGACAGAGGCAGCCTCATCACATAACTAGTTGGCCAAGACAGACGCAGCAAGTGACAACAAATCAATGACTGAGCTGCCATAAAGGATATCGAAACACCACCAAGAATCACTGCAAACACGGCAGCAAAACCACTGCAGAGTCCAAAAGAAAAGGCAATTATATATATGGATAATTGGATTTATGCATTTGTTCTAAAATTTATCTTTTTCTTAGTTTGGAGATAAAGGAAGTGCATTACACATGTAGCCACCACTTAGTTTGCAGAGAAAACTAGGACAAAGAAAATCCATTAAGCTCTATGCTATTGTCACATATGTTCTACTAAAGATAGGCCATGGACAATGTGTCTGAGATGCCATTTTGAAGCTTGAATTTGAGATAACAAATAGTACATATTTTTCAATTCTATTGCCTAATGTGGTAGTCTTCTAGGACTAAAAGGGTAATTCTAGTTGAACATTTCAAAGAGACACAACTTTGAAATTAATATGTTAGGGACAACGAAAAATTACAACATGGAAGTGAGCCTAAACACTTGATGCACATACCATTATGTTATTATGTTTCTCAATCACAAATAAGTCATTTTGAACAATAATAATCACTATGTGAACAGTGATGCAGTTTCAATATGGTATTAGTCTCCCTTTTTTAAAATTAAACTTTTTGTCCTCTAAATTTTCACATAATGTTGCAATTTTACCGACTTAATTTTTCTATCAAAAATGGGTGGTTTTTGACCCCGAAAGTGGTTATTTGTTGCCTAATTGCTGAATCTCAAGAGAAAATATTATTTTTGTTAACATAATTCATCTTTTCTAATGCCAATAATCAATATATTTGGGGCAAAAATTTAGAGTTGGGACATAATATCCAAAAAATAAAGCTGAATTTAAGCTAAAAAGAAGAGGGAATTAATCATTTTTAAAGTTGACTTTGATAAAGCTTGTGCAGTACTAGAAACTCTTGATTTTTCTGGGATTTCGTTAAAAATTCTGCAGGAAACCAGTTTCCTGCGAATTTTGCCAAGGCTTTAGGTTCCCAGGTAATACCTTCGTAGGTAATTGTTTCCTAACCGCAGGAAATGTACCTGCGGAAATTTCCTCAGAAAAAGTGAAAACTATCCGGAGGAAATCTTTGGGCAGAATTGGATGAGTTTCCCTGCCCGTGTATGTGCTTCCTGTGAACATACTGCAGGTAATTCTGCATCAAACACCGCAGGTAATTCCGTAGCAAAATTGTATTGGCAGCAAAATCCTCAGGAACTTGTAGCTTCTTGCAAGAAAATCACTTGATAATTTGGAACAAAATTTGATTATTCTCTTCTAATGAATGCCAAATGGCATATTAAATGTCCTTTTGAATTATTTGTTTGAAAAAGAATTTATTAAAAGCTATTTTGAGAGTCAAATTTGGGACATAGCAATAGCTATAAGCTTTTTTTCTTATAAGCTATAACTTTTGTTGAAAGAGAACACCAATCAATAATACAAATCTTCCAAACTAGAAACAATACAACGTCTCAATTTGAAAACCATTATCATAGAAAAATAATTATAAACCATTTGATAAACATTTCAGATCTTATTACAACTTCAATATATTTGAATACAAGTATGCCCCAACCCATTGTAGAAAAATAAAAACCTTGAGTTTTTCCTTCAGCCATACAAAAAATTATTTCACCCTTTCCAGTCTGCAAAATTTTCTTGGAGCTGCAATGTAAAATAAGAAACAGGTCAGGTAACTATTGATGGAGAGGATGGAGATGATCAAGTGTTTTTTAATCTTCTCTGTCTAAATTGTAAAAATAAAAAAGAAAAGACTTGTAACCAAGCACATTTAGAACATAACACAAATGAAGACATACACACAATTGTTGCCCCCTAGAGACTCCCGTGAAGTGTTGTTGAATGAGCCAACTATTTGTGTGCTTATGGATTGCCTTTGTTTTTGTCATCTTAACTTTTCCATGAGAACCACCAATTTTGTTATATGGAAGATGAAGAACTTTGGAGTTGAAAAATCTTGGAGTCAATTTCTTAACATTTTGTTATACATTGATGTTGGCAAACCGTATAATAGGACAACTAATTAATTCTCTACAATTGGAGGACTAATAAGGTGGAGCGAATTATAACTACCAAAAGAAAAAGGTGGGTTTTTCTCAATAATTATGTTGAAAGTTTGGTTTCGATGAATGGAAATTAAGTTACTCCTAGTTAAGGATTATCTTGTTTGAGTTCATGACAAGTAATGTGTTTTGCTTAATATTGTATCTTTTTATTTATAATTCCCATGGTTATTTTATTGTTGAATGATTATCTATCGTTAACAGTTTGACAATTTCCGAAATGAATAAATTTGGTTTTAAGTTAATAACTAATTTGCTAGATGATTCTCTCAAAAGGAAACTTTTTATCTCTTGAATATTCATGACTCTGGTGGTTTTTATAATAAGCACACATACTTTGTAAAGATTGGTACAGGTTCACCTTTCTTGCTCCATAGTAAAACATACTTATTATATATCTTGTTTTATTTTGTTTTTCTTGTTAGATGCTTACATGAAAGATAAATTTTAAATGTTTTCTTTTCAATGCTTAAATTGAAGGAATTAAATGGATAGACAAATGCAAGTAATTAGTTATGTTTTTTTTTGACAAGGTAGTAATTAGTTAGGTTGGTCTAGAAGTCTTAGCTCAACTGGCAAATGCCGAAATTGCAAGGCCGGACATCGTGACCCGGGTTCGAACCCAAGACCTTACAGTTGTGTGTGAGTTTAATTTCAGTGATAAAAAAAAAGTAATTAGTTATGTTGAAATCACTTATTTAAATTTTAAAATGGGGAAATAAAGGAGTGGGGTGATTTTGGACCACAAATGGCCTAAAACACCTCTCTACAAAAAGTTATATTTGAATGAGATAGTACATCTTTATTTTTAATTTACAGACATTATTAAAACTTTTAAGAAAGAGTTACAATACCTGATTTATACAAAGGGAAGATCATGATTTTTGTTTTTATATTTCTTATAAAAGTGGAAAATATATGATGTCAAGACATATTTATTTCATCTATTGTGTTAGAATATTGGTGGGATCTCGCTAACAAGGATATTTCTTGAAAATATTTGAATTTTTTGAAACATTTGGAAGGAGTTGATTTTGATTGAATTATTTGATTTAAATTGTTATTATCCCTAATTTATAAACATATTTTTTTTAATCAACGATAAGAAAGTAATAAGAATTTTTTGGTGAAAAAGTAATAATATATTCCAAAAACAAAACGAATAATATTTAATCATTTTTTTTCAATATATTAAGCCTGTTTGTTATACTATTTTTTTTTATAAATAATCACTTTTATAAATTTGCATTTGTTTGTTATGGATTCTTAAAAAAATTAATAACTTGAATAAAAGAAAATAAATAAGTAGTGACACTTTAACCTTCAATGGTAACTCTCTTTGGGATGATATTACATTTTATTCCTTGAAAACTGGATTAATTTACATCGAGATCTAATGGCCTCAACCGAGAGAATTTACAATGAAGTTCTAGATCTTAAGTTCATAATTTTTTTCTTCTTCTGAATGTATCGATGATTCTACGAACTTGACTTTTTTTAATTCTTTCTCGGCTACATTTCATGGATGCTCCGCATAACTATCTCATGATACCCTACGCCAGATAATATTTGATTGCCCTTGATCTTCTCAATTTGTGTTGGACACTCAATCATTGGATTTAAGCCCTGAACCATAATTCCCGTTGATTTTAATCCTTTGGTCATTATCGACCCATGTCGGTTAGGGAATGACACTTTCAATGATAGACTTTTAGTTATCATCGATAACTTCTTCAACTCAAATAGATTAGTTTTATACTAGTGAAGAAATTATCCATTGAGAAGAAATACTATTGTTTGTACAAAGAGTTGTTGTGGACTTGTACGATTTTGAAGTGATAACGCACTCCAAGACTGTATCATTTTATATTGTTGCTTCAAATCATGTGTCTTCATTGAAATCATTTCTTAAAATCTTTAAAGAACTTTTAGCTCCATTGCTAAACAATTGTTCCAGAAAAATTGACATTTAAGAACTGGACTATTCATGCTTGAGTTCATTGACCAAATGATTCCATAAGTTTTTTATAGACCCGTCAATCTTGATCAAGACGAAATGTTTCGATAAATATTCCATATGGTTGCATTGCTTCCAAAAGATGATGTTTAATTCTAGGTTTTTAGAACAACTTGATGTCAATAATGCTTTTTTGCATGGTGACTTGCATGAAGAAGTCTACATGAAGCTACCTCCAGGAATGTTCTCCTCTACGCCTAATCAAGTATGCAAGTTGGAAAAATCCCTTTATGGTTTAAAACAAGCCAGTCGTCAATGGTATTCTAAGTTGTCTAATGCTCTAATTTCTCTCAATTATATACAATCTACAACTGACTATTCTCTTTTCACAAAGGCATAAGGCTCTTCATTTACTGCAATTTTAGTGTATGTAGATGACCTTGTTTTGGCAGGAAACAATCAGGAAGAAATTCAACATGTGAAACAATTTTTGGATCGTCAATTCAAAATTAAAGACTTGGGACAACTTAGATTCTTCCTTGGATTTGAGGTATCAAGATCCCAATCAATCAGCCATCTACCTTGCCCACAATCCTACCTTCCACGAACGCACGAAACATATAGAGATCGATCGATTGCCATGTCATTCGTGAAAAGATCGCCAACAGCTTAATTCGTTTGCTGCCTGTATCCTCTACCAACCAGCAGATGTCTTCACAAAGCCCTTGTATCCTTCTCCATTTCATAAATGTTACAGTAGATAAATATGTGGTTAATTGTTAGTTATTATGTGCAGTTTCTGTTATGAAGTTACATATTTAGTTTGTGTTAGGAAGTTCCAAAAAGGTGGTTACATTGTGATGTAAGTATAAGGGGATTATTGCATGATTCATGTAAGAAAATCAGAACAATTAATAACAATGTATTTATTCAACTAACAGTTTGCTTGCCTTGGCGTAGTCTAGACGATTGAATTAAGACTTGATGAACTTTCACCATAACGTGTTTTTGCAAAATCAGTCTTTTTCACCATAATTAAGTGAGCATACGATTAATACCAAGTTTTCTTGTTCACATTTCTTAAGTTTATCTGATTGTCCATACATTTTACACTTAGTAACGTTCCAAGGAATTTGCTAGGAAAAAATTAGAGGGGCTTAAATTAAACATACACAAACTAGAGTAAAAAAACGGTAATTAAATAAAAAGTTAAATGAACAAATAATCATTTTAATTCCTGACTCTACACCTCGCTGTCACAAAGGTCTTTCAGGATTAAATACAAAGTCTCTGACTCTGCACTTCCGATGTTAAGTGACACAGGTTATACGATACATGACATTTGATGTGTCACATGGACTAAAGTGAATGTAGAAAATTGTCATTTTGGTCCCTGAACCAAAAATCAATATCCTCAACTAGAATTTCAAATCTCTAAATCCCTAAATGTCATATAATTATCTCTTTTGATCAAGATCAATCTTCCATTAAACGGAAAATGGATATAGAAAAAATAGGAGAGTCCTAATGCATAAGGGAAAAACAATCAAAATTGAGCAATTAACATGTGATTGACAAACCGACTAGGGTTAGATTTAGAAGAAGGGGCTAGAGCTTGAGAGTAATTTTAGAAATATATGGTTGGAAAATTGTTTGTTTGTAATGATTAAATAGATTTAACTTTGTTGGATCAAATGGTGTTAGTCGTTTGTCACAGGTTCAAGTTTGTTTCTCAACAGTTTTGATTATTTTTATTTGGTATTTTGAATCTTGCATTTTGAACGTTAATATCATACAACAGTTTGGATTGAATTGTGCAAAAACTATTGGGAGTTTTTTTTCATCAAGTGACATGAGTTTTTATATAAATATAGATACTTTTGAGACAGAAAAAAGACATGAAATTTATACATGTATGAGTCAAAATTTGTCTAATTATTTTAAAATTATTGTTTCCTTTCTCTAGTGCACAAGAGTAATTAAGAGATATTTATTTTATAAAATATCATTGATCAATATATTTTATGTGAATGTCCAATTCATGTCAAGGTTTCTAAAGTATCTTGAACCTAATTTGTCAATTTTTTTCTTTTGTATAATATGTTGGGGTAAATTGAACCTACACACGCTTTGAATTTATTTATTTTTACAATAAACATCATGCTGTCCATCTTGATGTTCAAGTTTTGCTGCAGTCCCCATTATACACTTTAATGGAAATATGAATACTCATCTAGTTCTTCATAATCTTGGTCAGAGTCAGAGATACACAATTTATGTATATGATATAACATTTGAAAATTAATATTTGTTTATGTAGGATTGAACATATGACATTAGATCTTTACATATTAGGGTGTCTATATACACAATTAATATGATTTGGTGATTTTGGGTTACTAAGAATGGATTTTCTAACACACGTTGACACATTTCAAGAGGTTCCCAATTTAGTTTCTTCATGAAACTATGAAAGTTTTGGTGGAAAATTCTGTTGCTTCATGATGAGTCAAGTGCAGACTAAATTGATGTATATTAGACTCGTTTTCTTTGTTCTTCTTGGCAATTGCATTTGTAAGCAATGGTTTATTCAATATTAGAGAAGAAATCCAACGTAGCTCCATTGCGATCTCTAAAAATACCACCACAAAGGTCGATCCCGGTGCACCTTTAGCCGATCCAACCATGTTGTTTTCAACACTGTTATTGTCAAAACAAGGCTGTTCCTGCACCTCCATGTGATCCAAACAACATTGACTATTGAACTCTGACAGGTTAACTTTATGCGACAAAAATGATTAGTCAAAGGATTATTTACATTCACTTGTAACACTTACATTCAACAATGAAGTGATAACTAGTTGATTGTTTGTTATCTAGAAATTGTTGCAACACCATCAAAGGAAGACAATATAAGTATTCTTCAAAATTAAGTAGGGCAGTCATTCTTGCAAATAAGACATTTCAACACCACAACATCATGTTATTATCTTCAAACACAAATAATTTATATGTTCATCTATGTCTATTCAGGGAAACATTCAAGACTAAGGGGAAAAAAAGGAAAAAGAGATGTAGATAAAGCAAGTTATTCTAAAATCAACTGCAACATTCTAACTCAAACAAATACAAAATGGTTTTATTTTATTCGCGCTTGTAGTCTAGATGATTGAAAAATATATCAGCCACAATTCGCATGGTATCTCATCCTTTAAATCTTCAAAACATGTTTCTAAGAAATGTATGGCCATGACTCTAGATGATGTACAAGTGGCTGAAGATATTGGTAAAATATATCATCAGGAAGACATTGATGCAGTTTCCACTGTCAGCACCATCTTCACCAACTCCACATGAGCAGCATTCTCTGACAAAAAGAAATATTCCACAAAATATTATTAAGAGATAAAGGTTTAAAGAAAATATCAAAAAAAATATTCACATAATGAAATCAGTTATTAATGCAGCCTCACTTCTTCTCTGCAATCATTTCTAATCCAAGATCACACTACATTAAAACTATCTTACAAATGTTTTTGGCAATCCAAGATGTAGTTTTCAACAAGAGACCACTATATGTGTTAGCTATGAAGCACCATAGACACAAACACAGGTAATAATTTGCAAAAACGGAAGGAGTTGAATGCAATCACACGTGTTGGTGTTGCGTCAGTGTCAGATACTGACATGTACATGTGTCAGACGCTGAATATGCCGTCAATCTGAAGTATTGGTGCTACGTAGCATGCCATGCCAAGTTTTTAGAAGGATAGTACAACTTTCAATGGTAAATGCTACAGATACCGCTCCCTAGAATGCTTTAAATATTCTCATAATGCATTGACAAAACAATAGTTAAATTTTCTGTCGAGATTAGTTGAACTCACATTAAGAAAAGGAGCTATTTGCACCAACTTTCTCTGTCAACTTATCATCGATGAGACCATTTCCTGCTTTCAAACTTCCATTACCAGAGTTTTCAGACACCAGTTTTTCATATTTCTCTTTCAAGCTAGAAGAGCCTACGGCTTTTGCAAGGCTCTGCTTTATTAGTTGCGTCAAAGCATCAATTCTATTCTTCGATTCCGAATTTGGTGTCCCTCCAGCTTTGGCGACCTCCACTTTCAATTGCTCTATCATTCTCTTAATACCTGTCGACGAGTTTGCCAAGACTTTAATTTCCTTTTTGACACCCTTGTTTAGTTCTTCTATCTCACGCACCAAAATCTCAGGCACCAAAAACTCATTGCCATCTCGTCCTGGTTTTACGAACTGAACATTTAACCCGACCGACTTCACAGCATTAGCCAGCTGCAAGTCTACCTCCTTATTGAACTCAATGATTTTCTTCTTCAATTCATAATCCAAATCACTTGCTGAGGATGCGCTAACACGCTGGATTTCAGACTGTAACGCCTCATAGTTTTCCTTTATTCTCGGATTATTCATGATATCATCAAATTTCTTCTTCAGTTCTTGCTTAAGTGTTGCGGCCTCCTTGTTTTCTGACAGAAGCTTCTTCACATTAGTCAATTCTCTCAACATGTCATGCTTCTTCTTCAGCTTGATAGCATTAGGAGCTGCTAACAACCTTTGATTAAAATCTGCCATTAGTTTTTCTATCTTACCCTTCACCAATGGATCAATAGGTTGGTCATCTGAACTTGCTTTTGAAAATTCATCACGTAATTTCGACAAACTTTTTGTTAAGCCCAAGGCTTTAGCGGCCTCAGACAATTCTTGATCAACCTCCCTTTCCAGTTTCTTTTCCAGTTTCTTTACCGTCTCATCAAAATCGAGTTTCGGAGGCACAGAAGAGGACTTCAAAATTTGTTGCTTCAGCTTCTCAATCTGAACTTCTAATTTAGAGTCAGAAATTTCCGCAGGAAGTGTTGCGGCCTCCTTGTTTTCTAACAGAAGCTTCACATTAGTCAATTCTCTCAACATGTCATGCTTCTTCTTCAGCTTGATAGCATTAGGAGCTGCTAACAACCTTCGATTAAAATCTGCCATTAGTTTTTCTATGTTACCCTTCAGCAATGGATCAATAGGTTGGTCATCTGAACCTGCTTTTGAAAATTCATCACGTAGTTTTGACAAACTTTCTGTTAAGCCCAAGGCTTTAGCGGCCTCAGACAATTCTTGATCAACCTCCCTTTTCAGTTTATTTTCCAGTTCCTTTATCGTCTCATCTAAATCGAGTTTCGGAAGCTCAGAAGAGGACTTCAAAATTTGTTGCTTCAGCTTCTCAATCTGAACTTCTAATTTAGAGTCAGAAATTTCCGGAGGAGGTATATCGCTCTTCATGTTTAATTTTTTCTTGGGATCTACAGAAGATTTCACAGGAGGTATATCCCTCTTCTTCATGTTTCTTTTTTTCTTGGGATCTACAGGAACTTCTTCCTTGAACCCACCGAGTTTTCGGAACTTATGCCAGCGATGTTTTAACAGGTCTTCTGTGTTCAACTTGGTGAGTTCCTACACAATGAACAGGCCAAAGTTCGATATAAATTATCAGCATATGCTTCAACATATTTGATTTCTGTAAAACACATCATGCCAGTAAAACTTACATCCATAGCTTTATTGATTGCAATTTTTATCTGTTGAGAGGTCCAACTTGGATCAGTATGTGCACCACCGAGAGGCTCCTATTGAAAAGAAAAAGAAATTCTACTTAGATTTCAGTTTATAGATAATGCTATTATCAATTTATGCAACTATCCTTTGCTGCATGCAAAGGATCAACTTGAAAAATGGTAACACGGGTTACCAAGGTCAAAAGTTAAGATCAAAATTCCAAATAGACGTTTAAAGACATTAAAAGGTTTAAACCATTAAGATGGCATAGTTCATACATACGATAAAAAATTACGGGAAAAAAGCATAATTAATAAGATTATTACAGGTATAACTCCATCTGCAACTTTCAATTTGCACAATTCCTTCGCTGTAATCTTCAGTCTTTTAGCAGCCTGGAAAGATAAAATAAATAATTGAATATACATTATAAAATGAAATATTATAAGCACCAGTTTTGTGTATGTATATATATATATATACCTTTGGAGCAGCTCTAGAACTTTTCCATAAGATTGCAGCACACGCCTCGGGACTAAATCACGTAATAAATAAAGGCCAAACCAGTAGAACAAATCAGAACATTAACCAAATTAGCAAATGAGGAAAAATAACGCAAGTAATCAGTCCTATCTTATCTGCATATTAAATTCATCCTAAGATGCTTTTTGTACGATTGGTTAGACATTAACCAAATTGAATTCCATCATAAGCACGTTATTAACTAACTAACAATCTTATATCTGGTTTAAACATAATCACACAACACGATTCTGTACTGACAATATATATATATATTTATATGTTAATACAAAACTACGAAACTTTTTGGGCACCTATGAAGCAAGGACAGACACACGATATTGACGTTGACACCAGTAAAATTTTGAGAAAATGGATTAATTGAATGTAATCACATGTGTCAGTTTCATGTCATTGCCGACCATCGGACACGCCTTCAATCTAAAGTGTAGGTACTACAGAGTTGGCCACATATAATTTGCAAAGAAAAGATCATTACAAAGAAGCTCAGGAAGATTCATCTAACATGCACTACTGGAAGGGAGGACAAAAGAAAGGCACATGATTGAAAAAATTAATGTAAATATTATAAAACTTGAAAATGACGGAGTTAAAAATTAAATCACCTGGCAACATAGAACACTGAATTTTCAAGCATGAGTAATTTATTAGCGCATCCAATGGCAAGGGCACCACCAGATCCACCTTCCCCAATAACTATAGAAATAACTGGCACCTTCAGACCAAACATGGATCTCAAATTATGAGCAATTGCTTCACCCTGCATACATAAAAGTCGATCATTATCAAACGGATTACCATGGTAACAAAAACAATGCCAGAGTATAAATAAAGCATAACTAGCGACATACTTGGTTAAGTTCCTCAGATTTGAGGTCAGCATATGCCCCAGGGGTGTCAATGAAAGTAACTACTGGGAATCCATGATGATCTGCATATTCCATCAAGCGTAGAGCTTTCCTATAACTGTTTGATTTGAAAATTTACCATCTGTCAGTGTCAAATGGGGAGAAATTGACAGCATGTAAACTTATATGATTCAACCGAATTCATATCATACAGTGTTATCAATAGCAGATTGTGAAAAATAGTGGAATAGCAAAAATCGTCAAAGTGAAATAGCAAATAGTGTTGCAGGCAAATAAAGAAAGCAACATAGTGGTTGAAATAAGTCAATTATATATCAAAAAAAGGCATGCTGCATTGTGCTTACACATTGAAACAACCACGTATTACTGGGAATAAAGGAGTAATAATTATTGACTCCTCGGTTTTCTGCTTTAAAATAGGTCCTATTTGGCTCACATACATGCACTTCCGTTTTTTTTTTTAAAAAAAAAAAAAAAAAACCTTAAATTGTCTTTTTCCGCTTCTGCCGCTACATGAGCCAGCAGAAACTTGTATAGCGACCGCTATTGTCCTAAAAGCAAAGCTAGGATAGCATAGCAGTTTGCATTGCACATCAAAACCCTCTATGCTATAGTGTCGCTATCACGGCTGTTTAACAACACTTAACAAGTAGTGAATTACTCAGTATCAATTAGAATTCTAGTGGACATACCCATGTGGAGTTGGCATCCCAAAGTTACGCTTAATATTTTCTTTAGTATTTCTACCCTTTTGGTGGCCTATAAACATGTAGGTCCTACCATCTATAGACCCTAAACCAGTAACAATAGCAGGATCATCATAACCTTCTCGATCACCATGGAGTTCCATAAACTGCAAAAAAAGAGGAAAGATGAGAATTCTATTACAGGCAGTGGTTCAATAACAATCAACCAATCAAAATATAAGAATGCAAGAAATTACATATTTAAGTGAAAAAAATTAAAACAGAAATAATATTTAGAAGACCTTGTCAGTTATGTTAAAGATGTGATCAAGGGAAGTTGGCCTGTTAGGATGTCGTGCAATGCCGACCCTCTGTATAGGAGCTAGATTTTTATATAGATCCGTTAAAGCCTGAAATAGCAATGGAGACAGTGAAAGCATGAGAATTTTACCAGCGTTTACCGGTGAAAATTTTGGGGAATGTAAGGAAAAGAAACAGTATGCATTTAAACCATGAAATATGAATAACTATTACAAACCTTTTATTTTACGTATACTAATTATAAGGTCAAGTAAAAGTGCAGTATACACAAGTCAGCATAACATACCCTAATATATTTTAGTCACTTTTATGTGAAGAAAAATATTATCTGGTGAACTGCAACCATAAAGTATATCCAATTGCTTAAATTGATAAATTTGCATTTCAGAAACAAAGATAAAAGATAAGCAACTAAGAAGCAAATTGAAATATACTAATATAGGATTTGTAACAAGAGAATTGCCAGCATCAATAGCAGTTAAGCTTAACTAATTCCTTTATGACATAACTGATGCAACATGGAAATGGAACAAAATATGACATTGCCAACCAGAGCAGCAACATCACAACTTTTTCATAAGTGGTTTTAAATTGCGATCTACAGCTTCAATTGCGGCTGCATATAAAGGCTTTAAAGTTTTGAGGTCTATGTGACCACATTTTGATTTACGACTGCAATTGCAGCCACGTTAATCTACAATTTTCCGCAATTGCAACCACAATGACAATTCAAAACCTAGCAAGATTGTGCACATATTCGTTCTAGTATTCATCATCAATCCTATCATTCAAGTAATCTTATTTTCTCCGGAATAACATTTAATCGTTATTACAGTCAAACCTTATGGTACTTATTCTCCAATGAGAGAATCTGATCACTGAAATCCAAACCAGTTTCATCTGCCATCTTCCGAACCTGTTCTCAACCATTAAAAAAACATTACAATTAGCGCAACCTTGAAAAATATACTCTTACACACACACACTAACAACAGAAAAAAATTAGAAAAGTTACATCGATGATCTTCTTTTCCAGATCAAGAAGAGGCTTTTCGAAATCCAAAATGACCGGCTTTGGCTTCTCTTTGAGTGGCTTGAAAGGAGAGAGATGAGTCAACACCCCACCTTTAACATTGGGATCAAGGTTACCAGACCATGGATACTCTTTCTTCTTCACCTTCCTCATCTTAGCAGTAACATTAACTGTTAAATCCCTTCTTTTCAAAACCAGCCCTGTCCTTCCCAAAGTTCTCAAAGGGACGCCAGTGAAACCGCCAGTCGAACTCCTCAGAAGATCAGAAGCAGCAGAACCAGCAAGAGTTGTAGAAGAGGAAACCATATTTCCTAACCACACTCCTTCAAACTCAATCCCCCAAATCGCCAAAATCTATAAACAGGACAAAAACACAAAAACCAAGAAAAAAATCACCACCAGTATCAAATTATATATCATAAAATAAACTACAAAATCATAAAAACGATACAAAATCAACAAAACCCAAAAAAAGATCACTACCAGTATTTAATTATATATCATAAAAATACACTATAACTTTTTTTGTGGAAACTCGGTATCCAAACCAAAGTCCGACTAATCCAGGGGACCAATCCAACCGTTCACTAACAGGGGACCAAATTGAAGTCAGAGCAATACCCCTGTATGGACGGCCCAACACAGGAATTGTTGGCACTTAAAGGATTTGAACCCGAGACTCACAGAGGAGCACACTCTTAGATCTGAAGCCTTCACCACCAGGCCGGATTGCCTGGTGGTTAAAATTAAACTATAAATTCATAGAATATAATTCAAAATCAACAAAACCAAGAAAAATATCGCTACCATATCTAATTATATATCGAAAACAAAAACCATTACTTCATGAAAACTCCACAAAATCAACAAAACCCAGAAAAAGATCACTACAAGTATCTAATTGCATATCATAAAAAACCATTACTTCATTAAGAAAATGATACAAAATGAACAAATACCCGAAAGCAAATTGTAAAAAAGAGTGACAAAAAAAAAATTACCTCGATATAAACACCAAAAAGTAAACTTTGAAAAACCCCATTAACTTAATAAAGCTTAATTTCGATAAAATCATAGTAACAATGAGAAAGATTCAACAAAAACCCAAAATCCAAAAATGGGCCATTGATTCATCAACTAAAAAAAACATGAAACATGTTCAATTGTTCATAAAAACAATGAATCATATTCCTAACATTGAGGAAAATGAATATCATATTGAACAAAACCCAGAAAGCAATACTAAAAACAGTGTAAAAAACAAAACTTTACCTCGATCTTATCGCCAAAAACAAAACTTTTAACTAGCCCATTAACTTAATTAAGCTTAATTTCGTTAAAATCACAGTAACAATGAAAAAGAATTAACAAAAACCCAAAATCAAAAAATGGGTCATTGATTCACCAACTCAAAAATAAAAATAAAAACATGAAACATATTCCTAAAAAACAATAAAACATATTTCAAACATTGAGGAAAATGTACATAGTTAGTAATTGGATGAAAAAGGGTATAAGAGAATGATTATTACCAGTGATTGAGTAGAGATCCAAAAAAGGAGAGAGAAAGATAGAAAGAGAAAGAGTGTGTTGTTGAAATAATTATAAGGGTATTTTTCTTCGTGGAGATCGTCAATGAAGGAAAAAAGAATGAGAGAGTTGTTAATATTGTTGGTAGAAGTGAGATGAATGAATGAGAGATTGGGATTTGAAAGAAGAAAAAGCCAAATGTGTGTGAATGAATAGTGGCGATACTTCTTATGTGTGCGAGTGTGTTTTACAATAACAATAATCAATGTATACAGCTCTTTTCGGTTTGGCAGTTGTGGAATCAACTCTTTTTGTCTACCACAACAATACTTACTACTACTCATAATTTATGCATAGTTAGTTACTCCATTTACACTTGTATATGGACAATAATTATGTTTTAATTTGTTTGTTGGTTTTAGTTCAACCGATAATGTCGATATATTAAAAAATGTTTTGATGAGATGGTAAAAGATTTTTTTAGATTAATGAAAGATTTCGGTTGAATCTAGCATTGAGAATGTAGTAGTGTAAAAAGAATTAAGTGGATTTGTTTTGTCATTTATTGTGGTCCTACTAACTTGATGGATTAGTGTTTACAATTGTGTGTAGAGATGTCCAACTCAAATCAAAAAAATTGGTAATATTGATATTCTTAAGTTGGACACTTTCATTGTGATTCGAATACGAGATCTCGCACCTGTGTGTGTGAGTTTTATGTAGTATTTACCGTTTCGTCTATTAAAAAATATATATATAACAAAAATATATTCATTTCTAAATCACTAAAAATATTTCGATGAGATGATAAAAGATCTATTTTAGATTAATGAAAGATGTTGATTGAATCTAGCATTGGGAACGTAATATTGTTAAAAAATTTAAGTGGATTTGTTTTGTCATTTATTGTGGTTCTACTAACTCGATGGATTAGTGTTTGCAATTGCGTGTAGAGATCCCCAACTCAAAAAATTGGTAATGTTTATATTCTTAGATTAGACACTTTCATTGTGATTTGAATATGAGATCTCACACTTATGAATGTGAGTTTTATGTAGTATTTACCGCTTTTTCTATTTAAAGAGAAAATATATAACAAAAATAAATCTACCTCTTAATCACTAATCACTAGTATCCAAATTCATCTCATTCATTCATCTTTTGTGAGTTCTATGTATAATTGGTAGTAAAAACAAAATTAACAATTGGATACTAGTAAAACAACTAAGATACCAATATATTTTTTTGTTACTACATAGGATAATAATCAGTAGTACTGTTAATGAATAAGAGGAGCGAATTCATCTAATGTGAAAAAAATTCTCTAAAATATCAAAAATATACTAGTATCTAATTAATTACCAACAATTTTCATTCATTTTATTCACATAAGACGGATACTCTCATCTCATTCTTCTTACTGGTATATTTTGGATACTAGTATATTTTTGATACACTTGTATGTGTGAATTAACAATTCCCTCATGTAATGACCAAAAATTATAACAAAAATTTACCACTTCTTAATTACTTAGTATCCAATTTGATATTTTTAGTTAATAAATTATATCAAAAATATCGTAATCTATGATATTGAATTGAGATGAGAGAATTCATCTTATGCAACCAATTGATTTTCAAATAGATACGATATTAAATTGAGAGGAGAGAATTCATCTTATGTAGTCAATTGATTCTCAAATAGATATTAATCACTAAAACAGTACTTTTATCTATGATATGATCTATATGTTTAAAAGAATTATTCTTTTCTATTTTTCAATAAAATAGTTCTTACATATTTTTAATTTTATCATTTAGTTAGTATTATTTGCATATCTCAATTTAATATTTTTCACTTTTTATTTATACATTTATTTTAAGGGAAATACTAACAAGTGCCCTCAATACATTTGTTAAGAAGTCTATGGATAAATGTGCATTCATTGTTAGACGGAGCAAGTGCATTCATTGTGAGCCGGAGCAAGTATTTATTTAAAAAATGTTAATGAGTGTTAATCGAACATTATTAATTAAAGAAAGAAATATGAAAACATTGTGTTGAAAAATGATGTATTTAAAAGTTATTTTTCAATAAAAATATTATACTTTTATTGAATAAACCATCAATTTAACCTATGAATTATCAACCTATCACCAATTTAGTATGAACACTATAAAAAATATAGTATTAAATATTCCTCAAATTATATGAAATTCATCATTTTAGCTCTTGGTATTGAGAAATTGGGGAATACATCAATGAATTTTCAGATACTTTAAAGATTATGTTGTCGGATTTCGTACCGTTTAAAAACTATTTAGTATATTTTTATAATTTATATATAATTTAATAGATTGGTCTCTTGCTCAGCTTTCTCTCTCTAGAAAAATCTTTGTCTTCTCTCTACATAAACACAGCCGCCTCTCACTCATCGTTTCCCTTCCCTCAATCCAACCTCAAGCTAACACGATGTAGCTTCTACAATGAGGTCATGCGTCGATCGACGGTGGCCATCCGCATTACCTCGTCTGCGTTGCTCCCAACGGCCACCGCGCCGGTGGTTTCTGAGGGTGGTGGTTTTCCAATATATGAGTTCTCTAATTTTCTCCTTCCGGTGACCGTCGTCTCCTTTGTTTAATCCTCCTTCGTCGTCGTCCTTTGCATTGTCGTTGTCTGCAAGAAACAAGGTGGTTGTGAATCCAGATCCGAGTTGGTGACTGTTTGGCTTCGCGAATCCAAGGTTGTTGTGTTTGGGTTTGGGTTCAGTTCAGATTTACCGTGGGTTTGGTGTGAGATCTCGGTGGATCGCTGGATGTTGATGTCTGCTCAGCCGTGTTGTGTTTTCTGTCATATGTTTGTATTGTGTTTTTGCTTGTATTGTTCTGTGGTGTTGTTTTTTTTAATGTTTTTTGTTTCAGATCCAAGATTTCAGGTGGTATTAGACATGGCCTTTTTGCGGTGGTTCGGCTTTGTAAACCCGAAAGGGTCTGTTCCTTCAAACCTGTAAGGGTTGTTTCTTTGAAATTGGTTGAGTTGGTGGTCCTGAGCTTGATTCTCTGATGTTTCAGGTATGTTGAGATATGCAGGTTTCAAGACTTTAGGCTAGTCCCCTCTTCGGTATTGTCCTGTTATCCATTTCAATCTTTATGATTGTTATCTGACTGTATGCTCGAAAGAGCGTTTATACCTGTTGTTTGTTCAGGGGGATGCTGGTACGTGGATCGTAATACCGTGTTGGCGGTCGATCCATTCACCTTTTATGAACCCTTTTTTATCTTACGGACATTCACTCATTATCTTTTTTGTAACTTGGTTTCGTGTCTGTACGCAGATGCGCTGGGTTACGCCTTTGAGGAGTGTTGGTTTTGTTAGGATTGATTAGGGTTGATCTACCGGGTTTGTATTATCTTGTTTTATTCCCATTTGGATTGTACCTGGGTTAGGTCCAATGTCTCCCCGTCTTTGTATCTCGTTTTTTTATTTCTTATATATTTACCATTTTGCTTAAAAAATAAAAAATGTGTCCCCGTGAGCATAACTTAGTTGGTAGGGACATGCATTATTATATGCATGGGCTGAGGTTTGAACCCCGGACACCCCACTTATTCACCTTGAAAAAACTAAATTCTAGCCACTAGACTACTTGAAAATATATATATATATATATATATATATATATATATATATATATATATATATAATTTAATAGAATTTTATAGTTTAGAGATTAAATTGAAAATACAATTTTTTTTTGTAAGCATGAGACACGGTGATAATATAGGATTTAAAATTGATGCTTTATTTTTTTCAAGTAGTGCCTATGTTAGGTGGCCTGTTTGTTTGTATTTGAATCCATAGTTTTTTTTTTTTTTTTGACAGAAAATCCATATAGTATATATTTCTTAGTAAATTGCGACAAAAATAAAAACAAACAAGCCACGTCATATGTAGCAACGTCAAAATTCTTGAGGGGAAATTATATTCTGCATATGATACAACATGATTCGAGGATTGGGATATCCAGATTATAACAATAGCATAAAACTAAAAGAACATGACAAGAAGCTATAAAACACATTAACAAAAAAATTCCAGAATGTTCTCGCAAAAAAGAAAGGTCCAGAACATTGGTTATTCATTTTGGTCCAGAATGTTCTTCCTATAAATGAGTAAGATGGTAATTTTATATTAAGTTAATTTTATTTTTTTACAATTATAACAAACTTTACCTTTTATGTTTCAAAAAAAAACAAAAAACTTTACCTTTTATTTATTTCCCTTTGGTTCATTTTCACGCACTATTAATTCTTTAATAATCATCATTGTATAAAAAATATAATTCTTTAATAATCATTGGTGTCAATAAATAAACAAGAACAGTCTCTGTGAGCTTAGCTCAGTTGGCAGGGACATGCGTTGTTATATGCATGGGTCGGGGTTCGAATCCCAGACACCCCACTTATTCACCTTGAAAAAGGTGAATTCTAACCGCTAGGCTACTTGACAAAAAAATAATAAACAAAAACAAATGAGTTCGGCAAAAGAACATAAAACGTCTCCTAAAAAATAACATTTTTTTTTAAGAAAAGATGCTTATGCATTTCATTAACAATAATATCGGTAATACAACGAGGGATATGAAAATAAATAGTGGACTAGTTGATAACATGATTATCCACTTAAAGCATGAGCTACCACATGTGATTGTCTTGTGTTGAACTCCCCTTGAGAGTTTGTGAACTGTGAATGAAAGAGTCTCTCGCATCCTCATATGATATGACTAAATTTTGAAACATCAGGTCTGTTGGAGTAAAAAGAGTCATTGGTTGTTTTAAAATCCGCTACAAAGTCGAAATTATACATATGCATGTCACTTAACCATTCTATACCTAGCATTAAACAAACCTAAAGCGTCACCAAAAGCTCTATCATCGTCGCGCACACTTATACAAATGCATATATGATTCATAGACTGCGAAAAGGAAGCGTCAATATTGCACTTGAGACGACCAAGGGTCGGCCTTTGCCAATGCACATCACGGCCTGCAGTTGACGAGGAACGTGACGACATGGTAAGCCTTGTCTGTGAAGCCGAAGTGGTTTGTTGATTTTTACTCGTACGAAGAGTGTTACTAGCATCCTGCTAGTCTTCAATGAGGTAATGCGCACTGTCAACTACGTTAGCACAAAGTTCAATCTCGTTATTCCTGAGTTTAAGGTTACAGTGCTTCCATAAACTCCAACAAATGACTGGCAAACGTTGAGCATGTTCCTGAGATAGATTTTGTAACAAAGAAAAAATTGTATATATGGCCGAGTTAGTGACAAGAAAAGCATAGTTTACCTCACTCCAAATACCCGTCATTTGCCACACTTTCATCACAAAAGAACACTAAAAAAATAATTTGAGCAAGATCTTCATGATTTGAATTACAACTAACACAATTCGTTGGACACTTGACTCATTTGTCCTGAAGACAAACACGCGTTGGCAAACAGCCCCTGCACATTCGCGAAATAAGGTTCTTCACCTTGGAAGGAACTTGTAACTGCCAAATGCCGGACCCGAACCTCAGGTGCCTCAAATGGGCATATCAACCAAATCCTCAACACATAACATGTACGCACTTCAAATAGAATACGACCCATTTTTTGCAACTTTCCAAATCAACCTGTCATTTATAACCTGATTAAACATTGGCGTATTTAGAATAGGTAGCTATGAATAACCTAAGATGACATGTCATCAGTGAGTTAACTCACATAGGTGTATTACCAGTGTGACTTATGTCACGTTCGGTACATGGCTGATTTCAATGTGAGTTAACTCATGTTGGGTTCTGTTATAAAAACATAACAACATATGAATTTCCAAAACTCCATTGTTGCAGTGTTGATCTCCATTGTTGCGGTTTTCTCCAAGCTTAAGCAATTCAACGCTAATTACAATCCCAAAATCAAGTAAGTGTTTATTATCCTATTGCATTGGCTTTTTTTGATTGAATTGTTAGATTTTTTTGATAAATTGTCATATATTTAAGTTTTTATTTATTTATGATGTATGATTTTATGATGTTAGATGTTTATGATTTGATTGAATTATTAGATGTTGATTATAGTAGAAATTGTTGATTAGAGTAGAATTGATTAAATTATGGTAGATATTGTTAAGAATTATTAGGAATTTGTGGTAGAATTTTTAGGATTAGAGTAGGTTTTGATCTCCGATGTTTGTATTGTGTAGATATGTCTCATAAATAAGGTGATGCTCAATTAAAAAAGAATGGTGAAAAGAAGAAAGAAAAAACCACCGTGACATGACACAATATCGAATGTGAAGGAACCAGATAAAAAAGCAAGGAGAATGTGCCCGTGTACAATTTCAACAAGATGAGACGGTGCGGCAGAACCTGCTATTTTGGTTCGCAACCAAAAGCAGATGCCCCAAGAATTGTCGAGGACAACCCAATTGACTTAAGCGACGAGGGAGATGATTAAATGTAATGGCTTGTAATGTCTTGATTTTTTGGATGTCTTTTTTATGCTTTTTGATATGCTGCCTGTAACACCCCGATTTTTAATATTAGTTTATTAGTATTAATTTTAGATAACATTAGTAATATTGTTATAATTAATTTTGGTTGTTAGATAGTATTAATTTATTTATTTGAATTCATTGGGAGAATAGGTAAGGAGAAAATGGATGAGTTGTTAAAGAGCGGGAGAAAAATAATGTTTTAGGAAGAAAATATAGGTTTTAGAAAGAATAAGAAAGTAGATTGCGAACGGAGGTGGATTAGTAAAATTGAGTAGAAAAGAGGTATTTTTAGTGAGATGAGTAGTGTTTTAATGATTTAAACAAAGGGAGGTGTGAATAGCAAGGCAGAGAAGTTATAACAAGAATAGTAACCAAAATAAAGGTGCGGATAGTAACCATGTTAAAAAGATTAAGTGAGAAACAAAACTTTGATGGTTATAAATAGAGGAGGAGATTATAGAATTAGGGTTACAGCAAAAAAGAGAAAAAGATAGCGGAGGCAAAAGAAAAAAACTAACGTTAAGAAGAAAGGACGCATAAAGAGATGGCTAAGGAGAGATTCAACCGTAGGAATTCATCAATTTGCAAAACATCGAGGTAAGGGGGAGAATCTTTGCGCTTCAGGGTATCTTAATCTATGATGGGGGTTGTCTTTAATTTTAATATGTTGGTGTAGTAATTTTATCATGAGATTGTGATGAGAGATTTATGATGAATGAATTAAAAGATGAAGTTGAAAGATGAGTCTTGAGGAAAACTTGTTTATGTTTTTTTAATTGAGTTTTTTTAGCCTTAAAAAGAGTGGATAATCCAGTAGGTTAACAAAGAATTAATGTTTGAATGATAGTGTAATCATGGGATGAAGATTAGGGTAGATTTTGGAGAGTATATGATCAAAAACGGAGTCAAAAAGGGTTCCCCAAAGTGAAATCGCAGCAGAACTGCGATTTTGCTGTCACCGTGCGTTTGTTACTGTCTCCGTTTGACAAGTTTAAGTTCCGAACTGGATTTTGATGTCTTCATAAAAGTTTTATATATGGATATTATCTTTCACTAGCCTTTAGATTGACTCAATTTAAGCGTTTAGAACTCTAGATATGATTAAAATACTACACAGAGGTCAACAGGGTCGTGCTCTTGTCGATTTCTATAACGGAGCAACAAAAATAAAACCTGGGACTTTTCCGTTCATAATTAGGTTTTGATTTATTCATGGAAGTTCTAGATAAGGAAGTTATATTTCACTATCCTTTGGAGGCACTCTATTTAAGTATCTAGAACTCAAGATATGGTGAAAATACTACACAGGGGTCAGCAGGGTCGTCCTCTTTTCCCAAATATAGGAAAATTAATTTGTCTGCCACTTTATGTTCCTAATTAGGTTTTCAAGTCTTCATGAAAGTTATAGATGTGTATGTTAGATTTAATTACCCATTGTTTTGAGTCCATTATTCCCGCTAGAATTTGAGTTATGATTTAAACACCACGTCTGGGTCATGCTGCGTTTTTCAGGAAATTTCAGCACAACCTTTTTTCATCGACTCTAAAACAACTATGAAGGAGATAGTGGTCTAAGCAATCCATTAGAGTTTCAAGTAAAAGTAAGGGTCCTTAAAAGATATGTCTAATGAATAAGTGTGTTTAGGCATAAATAGGAGTGATTACCTCAAGGTAATGACGAGTCCAAAACGTGAACATGTGAGAGTGGCCTAAGACAATAGAAGATAGTAATGATTAAACTATATATGAAAATATGTTCCTAAACTTAATGAGCCTAAAAGAATAAGAGGATACAACTAATGAGAGATGTGTGTTCTAAACATGATATTAAATAATTGAGATGTAAACTATATATATTTGATATGTAGATATGATGTTAATCGATGAATTAGATGATATCGTTGAAATATGATGGGGTATGTTGATAGTATAAATGTTATATGGCGACGATGCACTACGTAATAAATGATGTTGTGGAAGACTTGAAGGTAAAGTAGAGAGATTTGTAAAGGGTAACTCATGAACTAATAAATGTGAAAATAATAGTAAATCAGAGTAAAGGATAATTGTAGAGACAAGTGTATAAGAAGAGAGAGAACGTAGGAAATTTTTTAGGTTGAAGAGAAGAAGAGTCAAGGTAAATAGTGAGGTCGAATTAGAGAATTGATGACGACAAGGAGATTGTTAAGATGAAATCTAAACGAATATGGGAAGTTAAGTATGAAGTAACGACCTTAGGTTAAATTTAAATGAGTGTGGTTGATTTAAGAGGGTGTATGATGTTGAGAGAATTGATAGGACAAAATAAAATGAGAATAGAAAGTTGTGTTAATTAATAAATAATGTAGGGATAATGTTAGCGATGAGATAAGATAACGAATCACTAGAGAGATAATGACCTAAGTTAGAATGAATGAAGGATGATAAGAGTGAATGAGGTAATATGACGCATGTTGTTTTATATAGGGAGAATAAAAGTGGTAGCTGTGACGACAATGGTGAGGTAAAAACTTAACTGAGAACGAAGAATGGAGAGTTATCGTTATAATGAAGGACTTAGTGCACGAAGAAAGTTAATGTTGAGTATAGGTTTTAAGGATGATATTGAGTAATTATGATATCGAGTAATGATACAATGACGATGTTGTAAAAGGTTGAATGATAAAGTAATAACCATGTTGTATGATGTTGAATAATGACGAATGACATACTTGTTTTATAATAACAAGTAAAATGACGAAAAGAACTATGTTGTGAAGATGATTTGTTGTTTTTGATGTATTTTCTATATGTTGTTAGTGAGTCTTCATGCATCATATCATATTTAGGACCATGTTGAATGACGAATGTTGTATGTATGTTCAGTAACACAACTCTGACATACAAATGTTGATTAGAAACCGGTACCGGGATGCATATAGGTCTAGGAACGAAGTGCATTTGCATATGTCTTATGTTAGGTGTATATGAAGTATATGTGATATATGTGGTATATGTGATATATGTCAATGTGTTGTATTGTGTGTGATATGTGTATTTCTTTAATGTGTTAAAACTGAAAAAATTATGATGATGATGATGTGTTAATGATGTTGTATAACCTGATGAAGAATTGTGAATATGTTGTAAATGATGATCAAATGATGTTATACCTATTTATATATTTTTCATGTATCCCAATATATGTTACGATGAATATTATCACCCCTTTGTTGTTGTTGTGTATTATGATGTCTGTACTCTTGGGGTACGGACACTCAGGAAGAAGAGCTCTAGTTTGCGGGACGTTTAAGAGGTGGTGACGAAGATATACTTCCGTAGCTATTATCTAATTATTTATGTAGTCGAATAATCATGTGCTCTGATCTGTAACACTAGGGTTGGAGGTCAAATGTTGAATGTTTAATCTTAAGTATTTGAAATCATTATGATATTTTCCACAATGACGATTGAGAATCATACATGTTTATTTGATGAAATATTTTTGAAGTATTTTCTGCATTATGAAATATAACATTTTATTTACTATTCGATTGAATGAGAGTGTGTGTAACATCCTTTTTGTTTAAATTTATTCGCAACAATCAATCTATCAATAATATCTATGTTTATACTATATATAAAGAAAACTATCCTTTCAGCATACTTTTAGGTTGAATTTTTTTATTTTTATTTTAACTTTATCTTACAATTGTTTTAGCATTGTCTTTTTTACGAAATCATTTTTTAATTTTTTATATGATTATAACAGGCTACTTTCCCTGTTTAAAGTGAGATGAATTCTTCAAATTTATATATGTGCACATGCATAAAACTTTGTTTATAATAATTAACCCGAGCAACGCCGGATATCTAAACTAGTTATTTATTAAATCAACATTGCGAATTAGGGTGTTACACTGCGTATTTTGGTACATTTTGGTATTGAATAAATTTGAATAAAATTGAGTATCGAATAAACTTGAATAAAGTTGTGTATTGAATAAATTTGAATAAAGTTGCAAAAGCACACGAAATCAATTCAAAAAATACAAAAAATTTATTTAGTTTTAATTTCATTTATGTTACATTACAATCTCTTAAATATGAGGTATCATCATGATGTTGAGTTTAAATTATATTCTTGAAAGTTTGCTCAAAATGTTGGTATTAAAGTGTCTTATACTTAGTGTAAATATTTGCAGCCCTCTTTGAAAACTCAGAAGAATGAAGAGAACAAAACACATGTATTCTACCAAATCAATTATATATGTTTTTACATCGAATTCTCTCATATAAGATGAGCAGCGACGTAAATGAATGCATTCCAATACATTCTTTTGAACTTAATCCTACTGCACTGCCAACTGACAGGTTTCAATTCACAGAGGAGCATGATCAAGCACAAAACAATATCTTAGAGGTGCATTCACTTTCGTCGCACTTATCTTATACAAGGGATTCATTGTGAAAACATATATAGTTGATTTGGTAAAATATATTTTGTGCTCTCTTCATTCTTTTGACTTTGCAAAGAGTCTTGCAAATATTTACGTTAAAATAAAACACTTCAAAACCAACATTCTTAGCAAACTTCCATGAATTAAACTTAAATTCCAACAAAATAAAGACTCTACATAATAATGAAGCTACCTAAACATAATATTCTGGTAGAATCAAACTCTTGAGAATATCTTCAGGCGATCTCAACAACGTATCATCCATATCAATCCTCGGGAACATGCGGTGCTGACGATATATTGAGAACATGCTCCTCACGCAGTCGTCGTTTGTGAGCATTACCTTGTCGGACTGCAATAACATGGGACGGTCATACGAGACGTCTTTCACCCTCCTTGTGTCTCCGGGGTTGAGTCCTTGGTTGATTTCATTAAGTTGATCCATCATATCCTTTAGCGTGACATCAACCCGAACCTTGAACAAATTAGGGTTTCCACCACTGAAGCGTACTTGAGCGTTGAACAAATTGTCTATTGTTTCAGATCTACACCATAAGAAATGAAACAATCAATGAAAAACTCATTCAAACATTTAATCAAACATATGGAGTGCAAACTATACATAAACCCTAAAACTCATAAATACATTATAAACATGCAAACATCTAAACAATTAAGCAATATAAGTCATTTACATGTAAACATTGTATCATTTCTTGCCAAAAAAAAAATCAAAATTTAAACAAACCCTTAAATAAACAATTTCTAAGTTAAGAGGAACAATCTAACATATAAACATAAAATGTTAATGATGTTTGATTATGAAAACTTACTTGTAATTGTAGTGTTATTTGATTTGAACCTGAAGAAATTAGGGATTTGGATGATTTGAGAGAGTTTTTAAAGAGTTGAGATGAGAAATGAGGAAAAGAGTTGTTGTTTGATCTTAAAAAGACAAACAACGTGGCTTAACTCTCGCTGGCCTTCAACGTGACTTAAGTCACGTTGCGTTTAACACCTGCGTGACTTAAATCACGATCAGATATTTTTTATAGTTCAGTTGGAAGTGGGGAAATTTTGATGGGAGAAAGCAATTTTCTTACCAAAATCCCAACAAAATTTTAGTTTTACAAAGAAGTCACACTTATAAGAAATGTTTGGTTTGACATACCATTGATGTATGGTGTTTATGCTAGACAAGTCTTTTAAATTTTTTGTTTGTCCAATATAGGTGCTTTAACAATAGTTATGTGACTACAATTGCTTATATTTTTTTTAACCCATTTATAGGTGCTTTAACAATAGTTATGTGACTACAATTGCTTATCATTTTTTTAACACATTTGTTCTTATAAGAAGTAGGTATTAGCAATTTAAAGATAAGTAAAGTCCGACTAATAATTATTTTTACCAGAAATCGAACATATTTTCCTAAACAATTCGTCTCAGAGAAAGTTTATTAATCACTTAAATTCAATCATTTGACTTAAAAGTTTATCATTTTCAACCTAGTAACACTTTTTTCTTTCAATAAAACAATCCATAAAACTAAAAATAATAATCTACAACCATTCTATGTTAACACCTCTCATCATCTTCCAGCCACAACATTTACGATTTACCATCTATCATGAGACCATCTTTCTTTTCGTCCTCCTTCTTCATGCGTTCACTTGTTTAGTGTAAGTGTTCGACATTGTAATCTCAATAGATGAAATCAAATCTCATCTGAGATAGTTATAAAATCATTATTAGTGTCACTGTTATCTATACCATTATATAAAAACAACTTTAATATTAACTATAAGTAAACTACCCTTTGGACTTTGGTCGAACTTTTTTCCTATCAAAATCATCTGTAGCAATCCAATTTTGTTTTAATATTAATTCTAAAGTTATGCCTAAATTATGGGAAATTTGAAAACAAACTATGTTTTAGTTGTATATTTTTTTTCTTCAAATATTTTCATAGCAATCATATGTATTTTTCAAATCTAAATTTAAAAACAACATAAAATATAAATAATTCTCTAAAAAATATAAATACAAAAAAATGCAACAGAAAGATACGGATAGATGGCCATGTAGTGACCGTATTTCCGCTAGTTAGTAATAATTTCTCTTAGAGGAACTATATAGTATAAACATATAATCAAATTGTAGTATGATGTCTAAGCACACATATATAATATGAATTCTTTTGCTAATTGGAACCATAGTCATACCTTTAGATGAACATGCTAGTTCAATTTTCATTCACGATCAACTGCACCTAAGGGAAGTCTTGTCTCTATACTCATACATCTAGGGATGTATTCATTACAATAGTAATTCATCATGCTCGTCATTGATTGGGATGGAAAGTACTCCATGACGATCTTCGAAAATTTTGTGTAACTTGATAGCAAATTCAATTTTTTTAGAGATTCAAATTTCTTTTGCTTTTCCACTGTCCATGATTTTAAAGCATAATCTTCTATATCATCAAACTTCCGACTTGAATAACCGATATCAATCTCCAATTTTAAGCATTCTCTAGCTTCACCGATGCGTTTTTTAACACAATTAACTAACTCGGGATTGTCACACATGCATGAGTTGAGCATACCATCTCCGGTACCTTTTGCATTGGTTTTACATACATCTGGCATTGGACAAATTTGGGTGCCCAACCACTTCAAACAATCATTACTGTTATATTGTTTCATGTTGGCTTTGCCATCCCATTTACAAACTTCAGCTTGAAACCTAGCTCCAATGGGAATAACTGGTCTTGGAAGATGATTACCCCTAGAAGGTAAAAAGTTATTGAGTGAGTTAATGACTTCTATGTCTTCCTCTTTTGATTTCTCCTCGATTGATGTCTCGATACCATACAAATATCGATTACTCGCCATTAAATCTCTAGCATGGATATTAAAGCTTTCTTGATTCACAAGGTAGCTAGACCCCTTAATAGAATCATCAAAGTCGCTTAGGTGAGAATAGTCTTGTGTAGAAATACCACAAAATTTTGCATTGTCATTTAGAGAATGAGATGAGTTCCTTCTTTGATCTTTGGCATTTTCACCACTATATTTCTCTTTACCGATGAGTTCAAAACTAGTAGCGCACTTACCATCATTTATGTATTGGTTAAATTTCCTCTTCTGATATAAACAAAGAAAAGAAAATAATTTTGATTCTTACGAGTATAAAACTATTTATTTATGAAGCTATACACTTTTTATAAAATTATACCTTAATTAACAAGGTGTTAGAGTTTATATTATAAAAAATTATACCTGATCCATTGAAATCGTCATATTAGACGTTTAGACCTAATACGTTGTGGCATTTTTTATGCTCATATGGCAAGTCCATGTAGATTTTAATTCAAACAATTATATTATAATATAAAAAAATATTAAAAATCAAAACCTCTAAATTGAAATTATTAGGGTTCTTCAAATTCATTAAAATTTATGAAATTATGAGTTTCCAACCAAGAAATTGAACAATTAAAATCATCATTTCGATCTACGATCCATTGAATTCACCATATTTGACATAATACATTGTGTACACCACCAAAGTTGAAGAAGAAGGTAAGCCTAGTCAATTTTTATTTGAGGTTTTTATTTATAACAAAAAATAATTTAAAGATGTAATTTTAACTAAAGGACTACTTGTCATTGCCACGTCAGTGCCATATTATACACATCAACTTTATAACGACGTTTTTCTAATAGAAACTTAAAAAAAATAAAGTAAAGGTGTGTCCATTTTATGATTTAAAGGGTCAATTTGATAATAAAAAAATTAAAGGACTATATGCTACAAATAAACAACATAAAAGACCGCATAATGTATTTGGTATATCCTTTTTACTGAAGATACCTTAGATAAGACTTAAATAATATATACATACCTGTGGATTTTTAGAACTAGAGTTCCAAAGCTCTTGAACTTTGTGCTTTTGATTTTGAAGAATATGATGTGATGACTTCTCTTCACAAGGTTTGAAAGCTATATCTTTTGACCATATCATCGTATCTCTATCATTAATCATCCGAGGCAAAGTATTGACAAGCATCGCAACTACAAGAAATTCACATTTACGAACGGAAAATGTGAGAGACACCTTTAAATAATGTTAGATGCAATATGTTTATTAGATATTTGTATTAACCAAGACTAAACCTAGCAGTCTATGGGTATAACAAATTCATAATCAAACCAAAGAACGACAAGATAAAGAGAGTGGAAGAACAAACACACCAATATTTAGTTACTCAATTCAACTCAAATTAATCCATATCTAGAGAGAGAGAGAAAAACTTTTCAATCCACTATTAACAAGTCTTTACAAGAGATATAGAGAGTTTACAAAAATTTAGCTTCAAAATCTGTTCATGAACATACCTAATTTCCACCATTTTCTTCCAATCTCTCAACTCACAACATGATCCTAAGAGAAATAAAAAGAGAAAGCTTAGATCCTTTCTCTAATGAGGTCTAATTGTCCAAGATGTTTAGAACATATTTCTGAACCCAAAAGCCTCACCCCAAGAGCTCTCAACACTCAAAACCATAGTGTGTTTGGATGTAGGTAATTGAGAAATTTTAAAGAATTTAAAATTCTAGGCAATTTAAATGATTCAATTAAATTACCTTTATTTTTCAATAGTTTTGTTTGGAAGAAATAATAAAAAGTTTCATTGTCATCATTCTTGGAACACTTTTATAAATTTTAATTTTTTTAGCCAAATTTGAAAATTGAAATTAGGGGCCAATTTGTAAATTTCAAAAAAATTGAGGGGTCAAGTTATAATTTTTGAAAATATTGAGGGGTCAATTTGCAATTTTTTGAGAATTTATTGGGGTCAATTTGGAAAATTTGAGGACCAAAATTTGAAAATTATAACAATGAATTTTTTTGAAATTATGGTTGCCAAAGGAATGTTAAAGTAGAAGAGAAAAATTATGTTGGTCTCTCCTTATGCAGCTCACTTTGATTGAAGATTATACTATGTAGCTTATTATTCTTTTTAAAACCATTCTGAATGCAAAAAAAAGCTTACAATATTCATTTTTATTTTTATTTTGGTGAATAAAAGTTTAGGCAAATTAGATCTTGAGGACTCAACAAGGTTCCTATTTGCAATTTATCGATAACTTGGGAGAGATTCAAGATGTCCAAGAGACACTTTGGAATGAGAAAGACCATAGGTAATAGCGATAAGAAACAACCATGGGATCAGAGATTAGTTTTGATTTTCATGTTGACTTTTGTTTTGGTAGCTCTTTATTTTTTTTAAGCAAAATTAGAAGTGCAGAAAGATCATTATATATTATTGACATTTCAACTATATTGATACCTCAACAAACAATAATCAACTGCAACCCTTCAATAGATATAGGAAAAAGCTAACGAGTATCCTACCACACTGTTTAAAAACCTTAAATGATAGGTTTTTATGAACCTATAAGTATAGAAAAATTGTGATTTTTTTTTAAAATAATTTAATCGCAAAAAGAAGAAAGATGCAAGCAAGGTTGGACATTAACTAAGCCACGTGGAGAAAGCTATATCCCACCAATTGATACATGTTAAGATCTATTCATTTAGGATCATTTTCATTTCTTTTATTCGGAGAAATAAAAACACAACGGTATTTAAAAAAAATATATGAATATTTCATGGTGGTGGGACTCATTAATAGTATTATTTTTGTGTCTATGTCTTTCTAAATAACGTTCTTATAATGATTTTGAGTGGATGAAAAGGATTTTTAAAACGTTCTTATAATGATTTTGAGTGGATGAAAATGATTCTTAACTATTTTTTTGAATAAGCTAAATTAGCCTAACTAGATTTGTGTAGAAGAGAATTGAAGATAAAACTTTAAGGAGGAGCACGCTCTCAAATCCTAAGCCAATACAATCTGACCAAAATGGGTTAAGATTTTAGACTATTTATAAATGAAAAGTGAAAAAGAGAATTCATTATAATATTTGAAAAAAATTACGAATATGATGCTTTAGTGAAACAGTTCTAGACCTACATCTGAACAGAATATTGTTGGGAGACCAAAATCATATCTAAGATGTAAGTATACATAGACTAAAATTACAAGTAAGTTTGTCTTTTTACATTCTTCAATACATCAGAAAGAGGAAGGAAACTCAACAATAAACAAGGTAATTTACCCCTAAAAAAAGAAGCAATATACATCATAGAGAAAACACAGCAAAAGGAAAAATAACAAAAATCTTGCCTTAAAGAAAGAATGAATACAATCGAAACAAGAAGGAAGAAAGATGACTAACCCAGATCAAGGATAAGCTCCCATAACAAATGAAAGAGCTAAAGGAAGGATATGTAGCATTGGTTCACAAAGAAGACATGAGTTAGGTAAAAAAAGTGTACTTTTGTAGTGAACCTGATGGGTCTACAAAGTTAGGTAAAAAAAGAGTACATTTGTAGGGAAATTGCTCTTCTTTGTCAAAAAATACTCACTCCCAACTGAATGGACAAAAATACCCCTGCGTGACTTAATTTAAGCTCGGTGCTTTCAGCGTGGGTTAACTCACGCAGGTTGTAAACCCAACGTGACTTAACTCTGTTATAGAACAACAACAGACAGAAAGTTTCAAAACATCCAAATACAAATTCTCTCACTTTTTTTTTGCGATTTTCTTCATTCTTGCGTAAATCAAACTCAATTTTTACCACAAAATCAATAAGTGTTGATTATACTATTGCATTGCCTCTTTTGGTTTAATTTTTTTTTTTATAGAAATTTTACATTTTTAGGTTTTTAAAAATTTGGTTTGCATGTTAGTTTTTAGGATGTTAGTGATGAATTACGTTAAGAATTGTAGTTTAGATATTGTTTAGAGTCCAACGTGGTAGTTTAGTGTTTAGAAATTGTTAGATTTTATGTTGATTGAAAGTTGCACTCTAGATGTTTGATATGTCTCAATGAAAATTTGTTTGTTTTTTTGGATTGTTAATGATGATATTAGTTAGAAATTAAGTTGTTAATGTTGATTATAGTGTGTTTGACTGCAATGTGGTAGTTTACTAATTGAAACGACATTGTCGAAATTTAACTGTTGTTGTTGAATAATTAGAAATCACCCAATGTTCCCATGAAATAAATCATTGATTTTTTGCTTTTTTAAATTTTGTGCAGATATGTCTAAGAGGCATGACAAACTTAGGTTAGTGAGGGATTCTGCTTCCGGACGGGCCGAAAAGGTCTGATAGCGCCCTACTCAGGCTCCTAGTAGATAGAGATAGGCGGGTGGCGTGAGGCTAATAGGAGTGATGGTGCAGAGGGGTTGATGTCACAGGCGGGTGTATCCCAGATATTGTACCCGGCACAATATCAGTATCGACATCAGTATGACGCGTATCAGCCTCAGCATGAGCAAGCTCACCAGCAGGGGCAGGCTCAAGAGGAGCAGGCCGAACCGCAGGTCTTTCCCAGAGGCCTACTGAGTTGTCGCTTCTACCAAATTTCGGTAGACACATGACATGCAAGCTATGGAACAATGGTCAAGTAAGTATAATTGTTAATATTTCAGTTTCAGAATATGCATAAATTGAACGTTGTCTCGCACGGGAACAAGCTTAGTCATGATACCTTGAGGAGGCTCATTGAGGAGGAGGAGGAGGAGATAAAATATGAGCAGGGCATACAACAGGTGTAGGAGAAGCATGGTTTTACGGAGGAAGATGTGATGAAAGAGGTGAAAATCAGTGGAGTGTGTATGTCAGTTACACTTACCTGAAGTAATGTTATGAAAGACTCTTTAATAGGCATAATTAGTTGGAGGACCCTGCTGATGACGAGGAGGAGGAGGAGTAGACACTTGTTAGGAACATCTGCATTAAGGTGTTTTTGTTGCTCTTGGTTGCCTACACCATTTTTGCCAACAAGAACAACAAAAACGTTAATATGATATGGCTGACGGCGTTTCAAAACTTGGACAAGTTAGACGAGTGGTCATGGGGCGGGATGACACTTTCTTTTCTATACTTTCAACTTTCTCATACCTCAGACACAAACATTAAAGTCATTGGTGGTTACATGACCTTACCAGAGGTAATAATTTTTTTCTTATTTTTTTAACGGATCATAAATGTATATTTGTTTGTAGGGATGGGTTTTGGATCACTTCCATAAGCTCTTTCCAAGGAGGCTTTATCCGGAGTATGAGCATGCACATCCTCTTGCTTCTAGATGGAAGCCCCCAGGGGCTTTTCTGATCCTGGGCACTACCAAGGCCTCATTGATATGATGAAGAATGCTAATGTCATATGGAGGTCGTACAAGGATCGGCGAGACATCACGTCTTTTCAGGACATATGCTGGTACTTCAGATGGATCATGGTCATACAATTGTGATGAATATTGAAGGAGAATACAAAGATACATTACAAGAATATTGAATTGAATTCGAATTGGTGAACTCGATTTGTTTTTATTTTTAATATATAATACATTATGGTATTTAATTATTATTTTAATTATTTTTCAATTAATTTTTAAGAGATATCAGTTTGAATGTACTCTTTTCTATCTTCCGGTAAATTTAAAAAGGCCAATTTGACAATTTTGTTGGCAAATGTTAAGTTGTTCATAGGTAAGTATTTATAACTATCAACTTGATTATTTAATATCATGGAAACGTACACATCTATTCATTTACTTGACCCATTTTATCCGTTTCTTTAGAGATTGGAAAACGATGTTACAATATTCTTTTCAATCAACTAAAATCAAATTCAACCATTAAATTATGGAGACAAAAATAACTAAATAAAATGTATGCTTATTTTGATGGAGAAGATTTTTTTTTATCTTTTTTTTAGTTGCCTAATCTATCCCGCATTAGCATACCGGAATGATTTTTTAACCTTACTCTTAGGATCACCATTGAGGAGTTTAAGAACTTGCATCAAATTGAGTGGGTTGACATAGATCTCCTACCTTTTTCTTCCCCATGTTTGATGGAGGTTTTAGTTTGTGGGTTTCAAGTAGGAACTTTAAGAATGAGGAAGTGTTTGCTTGAAAAAAGGAAAAACGATGAATTCGAAATCATAACTACACTAAAGTATAACGAAATTATGTTAGAATATTTTAATTTGTGACCCTTGATCTCTAATTAAAAAAAATGCAGGGAGGAGATTAAGAAAATTGTTTTCTCAATTTTTTCTCACTATTTGCTTCCGAGAGAAATACTCTCTCCAATATTTTGTTTAGGGACTCTCTCCAATCTTAGATATAAATAATAAACAATAAGATTTTTTTATCTTAAATTAAAAAAATAATATAACTTACTTTGACTCTATTTAATGTTATTTATCTTAATATACATTTTCATTCATGTAAGTTTTATTTTTAATATTTTTTTATTCTCATGAAACAAGTTACAATACATGGTACTTTTTCATAATTTTATATTTTTTTATCAAATCGAGAAAACTAACTGCATATAAGTAAATTTTTGAAGTTAGATATTTTTTTATAATTGAAATCCGAGAGAGTAACGTGATTAAATAAAAAAGAGTAATAGTTTTATTCATAGTAGTAGATTTTTTATTTTATTTTTATAAGACAAGAGCAAAAAGAATAATCCCAATTAAGTTGGTACCCTACTCTAATCGATTGTCAGTTGCTCATATATATTATTAAAAAAAGAGAAAAATTATATAAAACCTAGGAGGACAAAAACCTAACCTTGTTAATCCAAGTGGATCCACCCTAACAGGTAATACATCAGAAAAAGATCAACAAAGTGGATTCAGCCCTAATTATTTATAACAAACGAATACCATTAACAATAGACATTTGTGAGGACCAAACGACTCTATAATTTGGCGAATTGATCGAGCGTCAACACAAAATCGGATCACGTACCATCAACTCTCTGCAACAACGGCAACAAGCATTAACGACTCTTTCGAGTCCACACAGTCTCATGTCAATCAAGGATTAATGACATACGAAGCACATACATATTCTTGAGAGTGGGGAGTAGATTCAACCGCCAACACGGTAATTAACAAATCCACGCGCACCGATTGCTCACTGCTATGATCAACATCAAATTAACAATCATTTGTGGCCCTACACAGTACCACAACCATCTCCCAAGAAAGGGAGGAGATGACAAATCCGAATGACCCACCATAACCAATCCACACGGTGGCGAAAAAGGTCCAAAACGACGGAAAACTAGAGGATACAGAACGAACCCTTTCAGGTTTCAACAAAACCAACATAGGGTTCTTCCATTGATAAACCAACACAGAGAACCAAACAAGACTATCAGTGACAACCAATGATTTACGAACACCAACAACTCAGCAACCACCACCCATAGCAGATGCAGTACTGGTTGAAAAGGAAACCAACGACGCGGATTACCGTGAGAACCGGAAAAAGGGTGGTGCGGAGGGTTGAAGCACGTGGTCAGCAATAGAGATCCAGTGAAAAATACATCAAACATGCATGTAACTAGCCATATTTGTTGATCAAGCCACTGTCTACATTTTTTACTGGTTCCGAATATATAATATCCCTGATTAGTCCATATTATATAATCTGAAATGTCCTTATACTGTGTAAAAAAATTGTACTTTGGAGGGTTGAGTATAATCTGAATTACATGATTTGAATAAGTCAAGTGCATGATTTTTCCGTGGTCCACATTACGCTGATAGTTTCTATGATCCACGGCACACAAAAACTTCTATAAATTGACAAATTTGGTTCATTTGCAAACCACAACACAAAGCCAGAACACTTATACTTTAGATATAAACACCAAGCTAGTTGCAGTGTACAACAACGTTGAAAAACCTAATATGTTTATGGTAGACATTAATGTCACACAACATAGCTTGAACCTTGAAGGACCAACTGAATCAAATCAACGACCATCTAAACAACAACAAAAATAAGGGTGAACAATGTTGAGTATCGTCGTTTGTTAATAGACTTGGACGGCATGAGAATTATGTTCTCTATATTTAGTCAGCATAGTTCGAAGAAACCGATCGAGTTAGTCGCTTCCTTGATCGTATCTTACCGAAATATTATGAAAAGTTTAGTTTGGCTCAAAGCCTACAAAGAAATAAGGGGTCGCATGGATAGACCATATGAAAAATTAAATTTGGCTGATCTATAATCAAGTTTGTGTTTTATTATGTTGTTTTACGTTATTAAATTATGTTGTTGAAAGTATTGCAATTGTGTAGTTGAAATTGTTATGTTAACATATGTTATTGTTGTTGTTGTTGTTGAATTTGATTAAATGCCTTTTTTTCAATTTCCTGTGTTCCGGAGAGGATTCAGATTATATAATCTAAACCCTGTCAAACTCTCTAAAGATCAAAGTTTACGCATGTTTCAGATTATATAATATGACATTTTTTAGAATGGTTTTGCATTATATAATCTAGAGCACTCCAAAATATAGATGGTAGCATTACAAGTGGTGTTTGGAGTCACCACAAAAAAAAAAGTGGTATTTCTCTCATTAAATTTACAATGAGGGCAAAAAGTGATAGCGTATTTTTTCCAACTATGCAACTACTTGGTTTGCCTACTTATAATTTCGGGAAAAAAGAGCCATGTCATCTCGACATCCTAAGGGGATTGATGTGGGAAGAGTAATAAACGCACACAAGTGAGTGGGAGCACATCCTTTCGTAACAAATCAATAACTATTGAGTTAGACTCAAGCAGTTGATAACACTTCTCTCAAGCTACCTAAAGAGGGGATATGATACTCCAAAGTTCAGATATAACAATGGAACAAAATCTCAAGTTACTAGAAAAATGCACAAGCCAAGTACCTCTGAATCTATATAAAAAAAAGACACATTTGCTAAAAGACACCTTCATAAAAATTAGTTGATGTGTTTTAGCAAATGCTCATAGAATAACTTGCTAAAAGACACCTTCATAAAAAACGTCTTATAACAAAACCTATATATATATATATATCACCGACTTATTTAACAATGTGCATGTTCAAACCATCGTTTGTATTAAATTCCTCCAAATTATTTCCTACGAGATGCAAAAGGAACACCTTACTCTATTGGATCATACAGTTGTCACTAAATTGCTATCCAACAAACATTTTGTTGTTCATGTTTAACTAGATACAACAAACTTTGTCCACGTTTAAGTAAATACACCGAAAAGAACTTACACTGATTTCCTATGAGGCCTAATGAGATATACACTCCTCTAAATCAGCAGTGGACATTTACCTCCACTAAAGTGTTTGGAAATTGCTCTTCACCCATCACATTTTTCTCACTCTCAACTACACTTCCGAAAATGTCTTCAACGTGATTAAGTCACGTAAGTGTTAAACACAATGTAACATAAGTCACGCTGAGTTATACACCAGTGTGAGTTAAGTCACGCCACATGGCTTAAATCACACTGGGTTATACACATGTGTGAGTTAAGTCACGTTGAAGGTCAGCGTGAGTTAAGTCACGCTGTGTGTTCTTTTAAAGACCAAACATCAACTTATTTCCCCATTTCCTCTTTCACATCTAAAATCTTCAAAATCTCTCTCAAATCATCCAAATTCAAAATTCCTTCAAGTTCAAATCAAACAGCATTTCAATAACAAGGAAGTTTTCATAATCAAACATCATTAACCTTTTATGTTTATATGTTAGATTTTCCTCTTAAATTAGAATTTTTTAGTTTTAGGATTTGTTTAAATTTTGATTTTTTTTTTTGCAAGAAATGATACAATGTTTACATGTAAATGACTTATATTGCTTAATTCTTTAGATGTTTGCATGTTTATGTTGTAGTTATGAATTTTAGGGTATATGTATAATTTTCACTTCAAGTGTTTGATGAAACGTTTGAATGAATTTTTCATTGATTGTTTAATTTTTATGGTGTAGATCTGAAACAATGGCCGATTTGTTCAATGTTTGCATACACTTCAACGGTGGAAATCCTCAGTTGTTCAAGGTTCGGTACATTAATATCACGTTAAAAGGTCTGAAGGATCAACTGAATGAAATCAACCAAAGACTCAATCACAGAGACACAAGGAGGGTGAAAACATTTGGTATGAACGTCCAACGTTGAACGAGGGGGAAATATGATTTAGTCGGCTAAAATTAACGGTCGACGACGACGTGAGGAACATGTTCTCGATTTTTTGTCAGCACAACATGTTCGCATGGATCGATATGTTTGTTACATTGATGAGATCGCCTGAAAATATTCTCTATAATTTGATTCTGCCAGAACCAGAAGATTATGTTTAGGTAGCATCATTATTATGTAATATCTTTATTTTGTCGGCATTTAAGTTTAATTATTGTTAGTTTGCTGAATATGTTGACATTGAAGTGTCTTATACTTAGTGTAGAGATTTGCAAGATTCATTGAAAAGTCAAAGAATAAAAAGAACACAACATGTATTTTACCGAATCAATTATATATATTTTCACATCGAATTCCCTTGTATAAGATGAGTGTGATGTGAAGGAATGCACATATAAGATGTTGTTTTGTGCTTGATCATGTTCTTCTGTCAATTGAAACTTGTCGGTTGACAGTGCAATAGTATTAAGTTCAAAATAATGTATTGGAATGCATTCCTTTACATCGCTACTCATCTTATATGAGGGAATTCAATGTGTTAACCTATATTCTTGATTTACTAGAATACATGTGTTGTGTTCTCTTCATTCTTTTGAGTTTTCAAGGGATGCTGCAAATCCCTACCTGAGGTATAAGACACTTCCATGTCGACATTTTCGGCAAACTTTCAAGAATATAATTTAAACCCAGCATCATGATGATAACACATATTTAGGGAGAATGTAATGTAACTTAAATGAAATTAAAACTAAATAAAATTGTGTAGTTTTTGAATGATTTCATGTACTTGTGCAATTTTATTCGAATTTATTCAATACGCAACTTTATTCAAATTTATTCGATAACAAAATGTATCGAAATGCGGATCATATCAAAAAGCATAAAAAAAACATCCAAAAAAATAAGACATTACACGCCATTATATTTAATCTTTTCCCTCGCCACTTAAATCAATTGGGTTGTCCTCGACAGTTCCTGGGCACTTGCTTTTGGTTGGGGACTAAAATAACACGTCTGTCCGCTCCTTCTTATCTTGTTGAAATTGTACACGGACTCATTCGCCTTGCATTTTTTACCGGATCCTTCGCATTCATACTGTGTCATGTCGTCATGTCACAGTGATTTTTTCTTTCTTCTTCTCACCTCCTTTTTCAACTGAGTATCTCCCTGTTTTCTGAGACATCTCTACACAATGTAAAAATTAATGGTCAAAACCTTGTCTAATCCTAAAAATTCTACCACAAATACATAACAATTTCAAACAATTCATAACAATTTCTAACAATTCCTAAAAATTTCTACCAGAATTCAATCAATCATACTCTAACCAACACCTAACAATCCAATCAAATCATAAACATCTAACCTTATAAAATCAAAAATCAACAAAACCTAAATATGTGAAAATTTATCCAAAAAACCTAACAATTCAATCAAAAAAAAAAAACCAATGCAATAGGATAATAAACACTTGATTTTGTGATTGCAATTGGCGTTGAATGGCTTAAGGCTGAAGAAAATTACAACAATGGAGATCAAATCTGCAAATGGAGTTTTGGAAATTCTTATGATGCTGTTTTATTTTTATAAGATAACCTCACGCTGACTTAAGTCATGTATCAAGCGTGCCTTAAGTCACACTGAGGTCTACACCTGCGTGAGTTAACTCGCGCGAGAGTATTTTGGGCAGTTTGGTTGGGAGTGAGCGTTTTATGTTGGGAAAAGAGCAATTTTCAAAGTTTTTATCCTTCACTTTCAACTTAACACAATTTGTTATTATGTTAAAACTAAAAACCACTACATTTCTATTGATTTAGACAATCACCATCCGCTTCCGGTGTCTAGCACAAGTGATGGATATGAAGAAAATATGGTAGTAAACTCAGAGACGCTGTGTTTGCTCCTATAAAAATATAACAATTTTTATCCACTAAATCATTGAATATTCATGCTATTGCGAATAATGTTAGCTTCATATTCTTTAACACATTTTTATTTATTATAATTCATATGAGTTCCAACAAATTATATGAAATCCACATAACTTGATGGGTTTCATATACATTTAAAATAGTGTAATAAAAAAACATGATAAGGAGTATGCTTCCAACTAAGGGTGGGAATAGGCTGGGCCATCCGTCAGGGGCCTATAGCTCGGCCTACTAAAAGCCCGATTCGGCCTAGCTCATTTAATAAATAGATCAAGCTTGAGCTTTTTAAAAAGCCTATTAATTTAAATAGGTCGAGCTTAGGCTTATAAAAAAGCCTATCAAGCCTATCAGGCCGACCCGTTTATGAGTATATTACATTTTTCGACATTTATTATTATTTATATTTATATACATCAAAAAGAATTATTGATCCTTCAAATTATCATACCACAATTATTATTATATCGATTTTTTCTTTTTTGTATTTAGGATACAACACAGCTCTCGGTATTTCCCTCATATATCATATGAACTTCAAGTTAAGAGTTACTCACACCAATAACCAACCACAAAAAATTAAAATAATTCAATTTCAATGACTAATGAGTTACAATACAAATATGGGATGAGATGACTCTATATTAAATTCATCTATAATGTTTATCTCTATATTAAGTACGTTGAAAGGGAAAAGATTTGATGAACAAACTCTGTTTGAAATTCGTAACATAAACTAAGCTTTTAGACAGGCTAATAGGCTAAGCCAAACTTTTAAAAAGGTCAGGCCAGACTTAAAATAAAGTCTTTGACAGGTAAAAGGTTAAAGCTTATGCCTTAATTTTTTCAACTAGGCCTAACCTATTTAAGCAAATCCCGGCTCGGCCCGGCTCATTCCCACCCCTACCTCAACACTCGTCGTTAAACCATTTAAATCTTTTTTTCCGTCTTCATTGTTACAAAATATAGTATAGTTAGTTAGTTAGATTAGTAACTTTGCTTAGGAAGTAAGTTTGACCACTAGTTGTATAAATAGGAGCACCCATTGTATCATTTCATATCTTTTATCAATTACAACGCCTCCTCAAGAGCAGTACTCTCTATCTTTCCATTATATTAGATCTAAAACCAAGATATTCTCTGATTCATTATATGGTATTAGTGTGATATCCCATCTATGAAGATTATTTTTCCTCTTTCATACTAGAAAAAGATGAAGAGGAGTTCAATGGTGATGAAGTTTTCAACATCTTCATATTAGAAATTCTAAAATCTTCTATTGCACAAACAAGTTTTAGAGATCTAATTGTTTTCTTCAATTTCAGAAACACAATCAATTCAGTTTCAATCACTTAAATCAAACCAGATATTGATGGATTCACCATTAAGATCGATTTTCTTGATAACTTGTGTTCTTGTTGATTCTTCTTGCACATCGTCAATGATGAATTTACATTTACCACTTTCAATAAGATATGAATATGTATACGACGTTTCTTCCTAAAGCCTTTCGCCTCTTGGTTGTCCGTCGAAAAACGGAAACTTCAGATCAGTATCACCATCATCAACATGAGACAACCTTTTGAATTACATGACAAACAAATCGTCAATTTCAATCCTAGCTGAAGTGTTTCTTCATTTTTATCGTGTTGTTTGAAAAGGCTTTAACTAAAGAGCTGAAGTGTTTCTTAAATTTCTTCGTGTGTCGTTTGAAAAGGCTTTGACTAACAAATTTTTTTTGTCGTGTGTCATTTGAAAAGGCTTTAACTAACAAAAGATTGTGGTGGATGACTTCGACAGAGATAAAAATTCATGATATCGACATAAATCTCAATAGTATCTCGCAAATAACTTGTATAAGATGGATATGATGATAAAATATGAATATGTATACGATGTTTCTTCCTTAAGGCCTTTCGCCTCTTGGTTCTCTGTTGAAAAACGAAAACTTCAGATCATTATTGCCACTGTCAACATGATAAAACCTTTTGAATTACATGACAAATGAATTGCCGATTTCAATCCTAGCTGGAGTGTTTCTTCAATTTTGTCGTGCGTTGTTTGAGAAGGCTTTAACTAACAAAAGATTGTGGTGGATGACTTGGACAAAGGTAATAATTCATGATATCAACATAAATCTTAGTAGTATCTTGCAAATAACTTGTACAAGATGGATATGATGAATGTTACACGAATAAATTAGACGTGTGTTCCAAATATTTTATTTTCTTGCAAATAAGTTTTTTACTGGAAAGCTATATAAAGCTATAACTACTCAATCTCTACGGAATAGATATCTTTTTATACTATAACTTGAACAGTATATACTTATATTGGATCTCTCCACCTTTAAAATACTCGGTATTTTGGGAGACACTAAGTTTTTGGCCTCACCAATTTATGTAAGCCGAATGCAAGTCAGAAAATTGATGGATCACATTCAGGATACTTTAAAGTCCTCAACATAGATTGCATACCCACAACAGGTGTACTGATTAAAGATAGTTTATAGAATAAAGTTCCATAATTTATGGAAACTCATGTCACTTACGAATTGAAACATCTATTGAAATAGTTTTTTTTGAATCCAACGACAGATGTAAAACAATTAGATGCAACAATTTGGCATGACGATTAGCACTTGAGACCATTCGCTAGGGAAGCAGCGGTTTGAAACTAACCGGTGCCAATTAAATTTTTGAGTTTTCATCCGTTTTGCAAATAAAAATCAAAGCATAATTCGATGGCAACAAATAATTGAGCCCATGACCAAGGAGCGGAAATCAAGCTATCAAACGACTATACCAAACGATCTTCTTCCTATTGTTTCACGGTTTCATCCAATTCCTTATGCTTCTATTTCTTCGTCATTATCGAATAATCTTCATTTACAACTAATATAACTTGCCTTATAACTCTTGAAATACAACGTCGTTGGAATATCCAATCCTGAACAAGTTGGAAACAAGATAGGTAACGATTTGAAGTTTTTTGATGTAAAAAACAGAGAAAAAAAAAAGGTTATTTTTTACTCATGAACAAATGCTAATAGAACAATTCCAGCATAGTTGTGACAATTAAAAAAAAAAAATGTATATAGGAGCAATATAATGTTTTTTTTCCACACAATATAGGAGCAAAATCATGTTAAACTATGTTTTAAAAAAAAATTAACACAAAAATTAAAGATTTTCTGATCAAGTTTTTTTTTTATAAATAAAAGATTCAATTTTAACCGATGATTCCTCAATCACCGGGTTATTCTTACGGTTGTTGAAGTTTTTTTTGCTTTCACGCAATTCATCTATTGTTTTGAACCTAAATAAAATACTTTTGATGTTCCAATATTCTATTTCTTTTAACATGGTTTGAAACCATTGGTGGAAGATCCACAACCTTTGCTATATACTACTTTTCCATATTTTTTTCAAGTTTGACCATTTGCACTATGAAAAAAATTTATAACGTAAATCAGAAGTGATAAAAGAAATATTTAAAAATACTTATTTAAAAAAAATTAAATTATTAAAAGAAAGTGAATAGCTATTTATTGTATCAATACCTAAAAAAAAAGAAAAGTAAATGGTAACAAATACCCTAAGGAGATTTGATAAGAAGTTAAAATAAATTTTTTATCTTGAGATTTGTGTATTCATCATATTGAAACATCAAAAAACAAGTTTTTCTACATGAAAGTTATTGAATGTTTATATTTATGAATTCAAAAAAACTATTGAGGTTAGCAATTGTTAAAACGCAATTTTTTCCATAAAAAAAAAAACAAGTATCCTAAGAGCACTTGTTAGTAATAGCGAGGAAAAAAAAACGATTTCCTATATCATTCTTATTGACTATTGATGTCTTTTCCACTATCATAAATACAAAGTAGAAATATATATAGAGGAGTACTGAAACAATCAAGTCTTATCCACTAAGTGAGGTCGGCTACATGGATCAGATTGCGTCACAATGATCCTATATAAACCATATTTAGGTCTAACTCATTAATCTCTATCGTTTTCAATAGTTTTTTTTTTTTTTTTAGATCTTCATCTATCTACTGTAATCTAACTATCCTCAATCTACTCTTATTACTACAAAATCTACATGTCTTCTCTCTGCATGCCTAAATCACTCAATGCTTTGTTTGCGAGTTTGAAAGGGAAGGGAAGAGAGGGTTTGAAAAAGAAAAAAAAAAGGAGCAAGTGGAAAAAATAGAGGACATTGGGGGCTTATTTTTCTTCAAAATATAAAACCCTCCTCATTTGCAGGAACTAAAAAAATTGTATTGGAGAAGGGTTTTGGGAGGGTTTATGTAAATTCTACAAATTTAATATATATTGTTATAATATTCTTAAAATTAAAAATATATTAATCATAAACATTAATTATCACTCTCTAAAAAATACTCTTTCAAAAATTGTGAAAGATTTCTTAAATTATCCCTATATTTTTGTCTCCCGAAAGCCCTACATTTCCCTACCCTCCAAACTCTCAAACAAAGCATAAGTCTGTTTACCACAATCTCTACTATTTTAGGTGTTACATTAACTCTCTCTTGTCACTTTTAATCTTATTACGTCTAATCTTACCACACATCCGACACAATGCCCAAATCACCTAAGTCTATTTACCACAATATTTTCTATTATTGATGTTATATCAACTGTCTATGTAATATTGTCATTTTTAATCTCATTACGTCTAATCTTACCACACCTTCAACACAACACCATCATTTCCGCTAAGCTTACTATAATCTTGTGTTGGTTCTTAACCATTCAACATTTTGTTTCATACAACATTGTTGGTCTAACAGTACCAATAGAATTTTCCCTTCAACTTGAGTGGTACTATCATATCACATAAAACACTTGAAATTCTTCTCTATTTCAATCATTCAACTTAAATAGGGAGATTAGTCACTTTAGTCCTTGAATAGGAAATGAGTCTTCATTTTAGTCCCTGAATGTAGATAAATTGCAAAATAGTCCTTGAATGTAGACTGTTAGTCAATTTAGTCCTTGAATGCAGACTTCGTTAGTCAATTTAGTCCCTGAATGTAGACTTTGTTAGTCACTTTAGTCCCTGAAATTGACTAACATAGTCTACATTCAAAGACTAAAATGACTACTCCTTTATTATTCAGGGACTAAAGTGACTAATTCCCCACTTAAATATGACGATTTACATCTATATATGTTTTCTTGTTAATATGATATAATCTCAATATATTTTAACCACGTACCAATTAATATGATATAATCTTTGACTTTCACCCCTAAGGCATGACTACTTAACCGTGTACATATTGGTGTGAAGTCCACTTAAGAATGAATGTCTTAAGTAAGACCCTGAGTCTTAGAAGACCTCCAATTTTTTCCCTTCAATGGGGTACCTGGGGTACCTACTAGGCACCTGATCTTAAATGGTTAAGACTTCACCATTGGGGATGGTCTTACATGAATGATGGTATAAAGTATAAACAAATTTATATATTTCTAAAAACAAACTTATATTTAATATAAAATTAAATATAACACTCAAATCTCATGAGACATTCATAAACCAAAACACCAAAAAAAACTAAAAGGTATAGGAAGAAATAAAAAAAAATCATAAACATGAAAAACCATAAAACAAAAGAAAACATAGGAAGAAAAAGAAGAAAAAAAAAAAAAGAGAAACAATACAACAGAGTCAATTTGGTTTTAAAAACCCTCAATGCCCTAAAATCAATTTAAAAATTTGGAAACCATACAAAATGTTTAAAAAATAGGGATAATTTAGAAATTTTCAACTAAAATCATATAGCTGCTAACCCCGTTTGGGATCTTGGAGTTTGCTCCTCTCAAGATCTCAGGTTCGATTCCCCTTGATGCCAATTTTGGTGGGCAAATCCATATAGAGCGTGCTCTGGCTTTAAATGGGCACCGCAAGTGGACGGTGAGATTGGTCCCCTCAGATTAGTCGGTTCTTAGACCGGATACCAAGTTTTCAAAAAAATAAATCATATAGCTGCTGAAGCAACCGCTATCCGCTACACTGCTATAGCAGATGAAGCAGCCACTATCTGATTCCGCACCACTACGCATGCACAACTATAGCGCCGGTATCGACTACTATGTGTACAATATTGCAATTTATAGTATGATGTGTAAGCCCATGTAATATGATTTGTCATATTCAACTTAAAAATTTGTGAAATTGGAATCAAAGTCATACCTTTTGATCAACATGCACGTTCAATCTTGTGGTTATCAATTTGGTTCACTATCAATACCGCCAAAGGAAGATCTTCCGTCTATACTCATACATGGGATGTATACATTATAATAGTAATTTATCACGGACTTCATAGATTTGGATGGAAAGAACTCCATGGCAAGATTACAAAATCTAGTGACACTTGATTGTGGATTCAATTTTACTAGGGATTCAAATTCTTTTTGCTCTTCCATTGTCCATGATTTTGAAACATCTTCTCCCATGTCATCAAACTTCCAACTTGAAAAAGCGATATCGGACTTTAATTTTAAGCATTCTCTAGCTTCGCCAGCACAATCAATTGATTCACGATTGTCAGACGAGCATGAGTCAAGCCTACCTTCATCAATACCTTTTGCATTGGTTTTAGATAAAGATGATATCGGCCAAATTTGGGTGCCCAACCACTTCAAATAATCATCGTTGTTAGATTTATTTACGTTGGTTTTGGCCTCCCATTTAGGAACTTCAGCTTGAAACCTAGGTCCGATTGGAATAACCGGTCTTGGAAGATGGTTACCCCTAGAAGCTAAAAAGTTCTTGGGGGAGTGAATGAGATCCATGTCTTCTTTTTTCGGTTTCTTCTTGATGGGTGTCTTGGTACTACAATGATAACTATTGTCATCCATTGAGTCTCTAACATGGATATTTAGGTTCACTTGATTCATAAGATAACCTGATGATCCCTTGATAGAATCATTGAAGTCACTTAGGTGAGAATAATCCTGTGTAGAAATACAACAAAATTCTTCTTTTCCATTTTGTGGGGGGAAATCATAATTCTTCTTTTTCATTGAAGTCACTCCTTGTACAACAATTCTTTTTCCATCTCGTGGTGATGGACATGAGAGGCCAAGAGTTGGGTGCCTTCTTCGTTCTTGGACATTTTCACAACCATGTTTCATTGTATCAATGAGTTCATAACTAGCAAACTTACCATCATTTTTGTTTTGATCCAGTTTCCTCTTCTGAAATAAAAATATATAAAAATGACAATAACAATAATAGAGAACCGTCTCCACGAAACAGAGACAAATCCATGAAACTGAGTAGAACATTAATGGCCGACCAGCTCCCTTCCAAGTGTTTTAACAATTTCACGTTTATGGGATTTGATTTAAACACAAGAACTCTGATTAATTTGAAGGAAACCTAAACTATCTCATCTAAGTGTCATTGAGTATTAGTAAGTGCCCTTGAGTAATAGGGCCCGTTAGATGGTTGGAAAATGATAGAAATATGACAAGATACAAAGTTGGATAGAGACATGATTTGATATGGACATGATAAACATTATTTTATCATATGTTTTATACGTATATGATAACAAATATGATATCGTTATTTTATCATAATTGAATGACAAAATTACTCTTGTAATTAATTAAATATTTTTAAAATGACATCTAATTAATTATAATAACAAACACATGATATCATTATTCTAAGGGTTAATAGAATTTTATCCATGTAATATAGATCATTTTCAGGATTGTCCCTTGTAATTTTTTTATTTTTTTTGGATTCGCTCCTTGTAAAAAAATTTGTTTCCCTAAGACAAGGGGTGAATCGAAATTTACTCAAATTATCAAGGGTAAACCAAAATTTGCTCAAATTACAGGGGGTAAACTAAAATTTTCTCAAATTACAAGGGGCGAAATTTTCCATGAAGGTCCAAAACAAAATACATACTCCCTCCAGTCTTGAATGTAAGAAACAAAAAAAAATCACACATATTAAAAAAGTGGATTGATTGCATTTAAATCATTGTAAAAAAATAACATTTTTTCAATTAAGCCCTTGTCTTGGAAACATAACTTTTGAACTCCAATGAAAAATCTTTGGAATGCGTTAAACATGGAAATGTGAAACAAATTGGATAAAGTCAATGAGGTTAAAATTGGAATAGTGACATTTAATAGGATGACTTTTGTATACTTTTGCTTACATTTGAGACCAACAATTTTTTTGTTTTATTTCTTACATTCAAGATCGGAGGGAGTGTGTATATATATATATATATTTTACAAGGAAGAAAAAACAAATACAGGGTGAAAAACTAGAAATGACATATATTACATGAAATAAAATACTATCGACCTTTATTTTAAAAATGGCAACATTTTAAAAAAAAAACATGATATTATTTTAAAAATGACAACATTTTAAAAACGGCATGATATCATAATAAATATCATAATAATAAATAAGGAATGAATTTATATCTTATCATGATAGTTTATAATCCAGTCTATACTTATACTTATGATAGAAATTACAAAGACAAGTCAGGATAGGATAAGAAAATAAAGTTTATTTTATCTTATTCCTTTGGTGTGTCAGACATATGAATTAAGCAACATATAATAGATATATCATATCTTGTCTCTCTATCATGACCATCAAACAGACCATAGTTATTTGCTACTAGAGCTGAAAATGAGTTGAGTCGAACTCGTCTGAGCTCGATTTAAATTGATCAGAATTTGTTCAACCAAGATTGTCATATTTTCAAGATTCTTATACACATGACATATATTTATATAATAATATATAAATGTATCAACAATTCAAAATTTAAACTTAATTTTAAAACAAAAATATAGCAAATAGTTATAATAAAGTATAATCCTGATAAACTTGTATAAAATAATACAAACTATCGCGCCAAATCATTCTGGAACTGTTTGGTGCATAAGATAGGAAGATAGGATATGATAAAACTATCATTATCCTGATTCAATCTGCTCTTTGGTGCACAAATAGAAAATGATAATTTAAACCTATTTCTAATCCTATCATACTCATCTTTGTTATATTAATCCTTAGTTTTTCATGGGTTAGCAACCTGATAGCATAAAGCAATCAAACACACTTATCCTCTATTCCATCAAACATGATGAAACTTATCCTCTAAGTTTCTTCATGTTTTGTTCTCTTTCATTTTTTTTTCCCGATTTTTTTTTCAATCGAAATCAATTCCAACGAGAAAATTGTTTCTTGTTCCCAATCAATTTTCTTTATCGGCAACACACATAATTTTTTGTTTCTTGTTCCCAAGCAATCGAGAAAACTAATTTCAATTTTGTATCCATTCCAGCAATGTATGGGAATTGATTTCAGCAATTTCTTATAATATATCCATAATATATACATTCCCGTGTGATTCTAACAATTTCAATTTTCTCGTCCAATTCCAGCAATTTCTTGTAAAAAATTGAAATGACATGCATTCCCAATTTCAATTTTCTCATAATTTTTTCCCAACCAATTGAGAAAATTGAATTCAATTTTTTGTCGCATAGAGATATGCTGGAATTGGACTGTGGAGATGAATATGCTAAACACATGATAAGTGTGCTAAACACATGATAAGATAAAATAATGTTATCATCTTTTTTTATCATGTGTGCACCAAGCGCATGATATGATAAATGTCTTTCTCGTCACTAAAATATTTATATCTTATCTTTACCCATTTTTTAATCTTATTCTGTCTCTATCATATCTTGCGCACCAAACGAGCCTAAACATCCAAAAAAAAACAAGGGTTTATTGAGTTTCTAAAGTTGTTAACCGTTAAAACAAACAAAAAATAGAGTCAAGTTTTTCAAAATTGGGCAAAATCGAACTAAATTAACTTGATTTTATCTGATTATACTACATATTAAATCACTCGAAACCGGGTTGAATCCAATTTCACTCAAAACCGGTCACTCAAGAACTTTTTAACTATTGTAGATGTTTTTGAGATATGTCTAAGGAGTCTCTGAGCAGAAAAAGGAAGAGAAAAAAAAGTTAACTTTTTTGGGATTTACCGTACAAGAGTAATACAGGTGTCGGACACCGACCCAAAGAGTGTCAAACACCACGATAAAGATGTTGAACATCGACGCGTGTCAGACATCACGACACACCTAATTCTAAAGGTGTGTTTGGTAGATAGAAACAAGTTTTTAGTTCAAAATACATATTTACAACTTAAGAAATGAGAATTAAAGTAGGAAAATATAATTCACTCTGCATAATTTCTCTGAAAAGAGAGATTCAAGTGTATTTTAGCCGTGTCACATAGTACTAAAAAAATGAATACATACCTTTCTATTTTTAGAAATAGAATTCAAAAGCATATGATCTTTGTGTTTTTGGCTTTGAAGTTGTGATGACATCTTTTCACCAGGGTTGAAAAGTTCTTTTTGACCATATCATCATCAAATATCTACTATCAAAAGCCCAAAAGCATATTTTTCATGTGTAGTTGTTCAACCTGAAGCAACGTATTCACAAGCATTGTAACTACAAGAGATTTAGATTTACAAAAGGAAAAATATAAGTGGTTAACGAACTTTGGTTGAGATAGCCGGATAACAAACAACCTACATTTATTTTTATAAATACCAACAAATAATTGAATCCAACTTGATCTCCTTGTCTACTTATTACCTATGTTGCATAGGTAAAGGTTCGGTACTCGCTCAGTGGGATACAGGTAAAGTATGTTAAAATGTAGTCTGAACATGTGTTTATAAGTGGGGCAATTCTCCTCTCACAAGTCGGTTTTGTAATGTTATATTAGGCTCAACCAAGATTTTTTTTTAAAGCTAAATTAGCTCACCCAAATTGACACCACGCAGAATTGAACCTGTCAATACCACCAGACCAACTTAAGTGGGTTTTCAACCATGATTTCTTAGGCAGAGGATATCATCACCTCACAAACCGGTTTTGTGAATTGTATTGGCCCCAACCACGATTTCTAAAAAAGTGGAAGTAAGGTTGTCAAAATTGAGATTTTGCTTCAGAACAAAAGGGGATAACAAAATAGCAACAAGGACGGTCCAACAGATTAAGAAGCCTAAAGCAAAAATATCAAGCTAAGTGTATGTTAATAAAAAAAAAACTTAGTTTTATTATATAATATAGGGTTAATAGTGTTTTACCCCGTAATATAGGTCGTTTCCGATTTACCTCTTTAATTTTTTTTTTTATGTCATCCTTGTAATCTGACGATTCTTTGGTTTAAACCATTCATGAATTTTGACTCTACAAAATTGATGATATGACAATTAGTAAATCATAATTTGCTCAAATTACAAAGGGCAAAAATACCATATATTTTGCAATTTGAATACCATGAAAGTGAAAAACCAAAGAATTTTCGAGTTACAAAGATAAAATCTAAAAAACAATTTACATAGGATAAACGGAAAATGATAATATTATAGGGGTAAAACACTATTAACCCTGTAAAATATCATAAAAGAGCTAAAGTCTTCCATTCACAACAAAAACATCACAATAAAAGTTTAAAAAGTCAAAATTTGTGTTTGATTACAATAACAAAGAAACTCAAATGCACAAATAATATTATTAGGGTCTTGCTAACGAGTTACTTAAGGACATTCTTTAAGGATTACTAATTAAAAAGCTATTCATTGAAAAAAAATCTAATACTTCAATTTTCGATGCATTGAATTCATGAGTTTCTACAAAAACTTACTATCTTAAGTCCTTAAAGAGTGTCCTTAGGACACTCGTTGGCATTTCCAAAAAGTTTATTATTTTGATTGATGAATTTTGAATGGAAAAAGATTCAAAACAATTTAGACTCTATTTGGTAAAAAAAATAGTGCATAATTAATAAGCTATCTTATAGCGAATAACTTACAAGCTAGCTTATAACTGACAGTGGATAAAACTCAATTGAGTTGGTCTGATGGTATTGGCTTGGGATCTACGAATATACTTCTCTTCAAAGGTTCCTCCTCAAAGGTCTCAGGTTCAATTCTCTGATGTCAATTTAGGTGTACTAATTTATCTTCTAAAAAAAACTGATTGCGGATAAGCTAATTAATTGAATTTGTAATGTTTAATACAATTACCATTTGAGGTAGCTTATAAATATGAAATGACATTAAAAATATGCATTTATTTAATATTTATTTTTATCAATTAAAATGTATAGTATAAAATTGAGATAAAAAATGATAAGTTATAAGCTATGTGAATTAGTTTATCACAAACTACTATAAGCTCATAAAAATAAGTTTATTGAACAAACCCTAAATCAATCGAATTCGTGAGAAAGTGACACAAACACTTAATATTGAAAGGGTAAAAACTAGATTGATCAATTAACAAAGTTAGATCTAGCAGAAGAGACTAAACTCATATAACATAACAAACTAATATTTTAATCATAATAAGAAAGAATTACCTGACACTATATTTAATGACACCATATTTAATGTCTGACACGTCTCAATTATGATTATCTCAGGTGGAGGGAATCCATCAAAAACAAACAAAACCAGATCTGACCAAAGTAATTTTGGAAGACCAAGCTCAAATCTCAGATATGGTTTCCAGGCTTAAATTCAATTATGCTTCTTCTAAACTTTCCTTAGATCTTCAATTCAAAAGCAAGAAAAAGAAATCCAAACATTAGACAAAGTATAGAAACGTTTGCAAAAGGAAAAATAAAATAAAGAAAAAATGACTCACCGCTATCAAGAAGAAGCACGCATGAAAGATGAAGAGGCTAAAGGAAGGATGTGCGGATGGCTCCCTTCAACAAAATTCAACAAAAAAGACATGTACTAGGGTAGAAAATGGAGTTTTATATTGAAGCCAGTGGGCCAGCATAGTAAGCCCAATAACCAACAATCCAATGCCTATAGATCAAGCCATCAAAATCACTTTTGTCTATTGCAATGATATTTGTACAACTATTTAAAAATAATTTGATGACAATTTTCTTTAAGGAAAATGATATTTGTACAACCATTTTATTACAACTTTTGTGACAATTTTTGTAGTACTTACATTATGTTTTTACATTATCTCTTCATTGCATTATATTCTGTGTTAATACCTACTTTTCTTTACAAATCTATGATTGTCCTAAAAATTGTCACAAGAATGGTTGTTCAAATAACATTCATATTTTCTTTATAATTTTTCTGACAACTTTCTTTTCCTTTAATTTTATTGATAAAAAACAATAGAAAGAGAAAAAAAAGGAAGAGAGAGTAAGAATATAATATGAGTCAGAAAGATATAGTTGTCTATAAGTTGTTATAAAATGATTGTATAAATATAATTTCTTTTTGCATCAGATAGTGTATGTTTGGTTTTGTGTTGATAAAATGTAATTCTAATTAAGCTAAATTGGTCAAATGGTCCCCTAACTAATTTTCAGGATTCATTTTGGTGTCATAACTCGAAAAATCAACATTTTGGTCCCTCAACTTTTTCTCTGTTATTCAAAAAAGTCTCTGGCTGTTAACCTTAACCCTAAATATCTATGATGGACTAACCTTAAGAGTGATCCACCATAGATCAAATTAATTATTTTAATTTAAACCGTTTGATATTTTTTTAAAAGGAGGACTGTTGGATCACGCAGGTGTATTTTATATTACGGTGAGTTGTGAAGCCCCGATACTTCAAAATGGATGACGTATTGTATCCCATGCGTATCCTGCACTGATACATACTCAATACGTATCAAGAGAGTATCTGATAATTATCATGCACCGTTACCTACCCCAATATTTTCCAATTAATGTTAACTAAAATAACTTAACTCTTGAGTACTAATGTGTTCTTTTTTGGATATAGTGCTTCTTTTTTGGATGGATAAAGTATAGCACTAACAGCTATAGCATAGCATTGATGGTGATTTTTTTGGGATATATTGTGTATGTAATTGACTAAATCATCACTCTCTTAATCGTCAATATTATTTATATCTATGTTGATGTGCTACAAGCCTATGACTGATTTCTTGTGTTTGTTAATGTATTGCATATTAAAAAAATGGTTATAATTATATTGTACATTTAATTATATAATTTTTTTATTAACGTATCCCAACCGTATCGTATCTTGATTTTTGAAATTTTTCCGTATCTATGTATCAGTGCAGTATCGTATCCGTATCTTATCTCGTATCTGGGATTCACAGACGGTGAGCCATCAACACTTAATTCTTTTTTTCTTTCTTCATCTTCTTCCCTCAACTTTTTCATCATCTTCATATAATCTTCAACAAATCCAAAAAAAAAAAAACCAACACCAATTCTTAGAACATCAAGATCAACAAATCAACAAAACAATAACAACATCATCATCATCATCAATTCAACATCAACATTTTCATCAAGTCAATTAAACAATAACAACATCATCATCATCGTCATCGTCAATTCTTCCTATTCAGATCCGAAGGAACAGTCATCAATGTTCATCTTCTTCTGTCTTTCACCTTTTTTTTCTACCTCTTATTATTATTATTATTATTATTATTATTATTATTGTTATTATTATTATTATTAGGTGAGGAGATATAATTTAGCCTTTTTCCTTCATTATTTCTCTCTGTTTAGACCAACTCACACCCTTCCTCCATAAAAACCGACAACACTTCCTTTTGGCCGATGTATCCTCATTCAACGTCGGTTGGCCGAACCACAACCACCACTGCATTCCTCTCTTCTTCCAATTCAAAAAGCATCCATTTGTTTTCTACTCGGTGAAATTTCAAAATCTCTATTTCTACCTTTCCTCTCACTTTATGGCCACCACGACCCTTATTTTGAGAAACAAAATTGATCATCTTGTTTCCCATGGTCTAACTGTCATTCATCTGATCTACTATTTTTACCACAAAATCTACATATCTTCTCTCAACATACTCAAATCATCTAAGCCTATTTTCCATCATATTTTCTACTATAGGTGCTACCTCGACTCTCCCTCTCTAATGTTGGCATTTCTAACTTCATCATGTCTATTATTACCATACATCCAACACAACATTCACATCTATGGTATATATGTTTATTTTATTCTTGTGTTGATTCTTAATCTCCCAACACTCTGTTTTATACAATATTGGCAATCTTACAGTTGTTTGACAAAATTTCCCTTTGAACTTGTACGATACTTTTGTATCACATAAAACACATGAGGCTCTTCTCCATTTCAATTATCTAGCTTAAATACGATGATTCACACATGCTTCTATTTTTCTGTCGTTTTGTACTACAAACCCAAAATATTTAAATCATGTAACTTGTGGTATGATATGATCTCAAACTTTCACCTATAGGGTAAACATATTTCACTTTTTGCTGAAGTTACATTCCATATACTTTGTTTTGCTTTTACTAAGGAGGATATCATACACTTTTCAAACTTGTCTACAACCTCCCGTTCAATTTCTCCCTCGAATCTTCAAGGAAAACTACATCTTCTAAAAAAAAACATACATTTTGGTGCTAGCTCTTAGATGTCTTATGTAAGTACATCCAAAACTAAAGTAAAAAGATAAATGTTATTTTTTTTTACAGAAAAAAATAAAAGGTTGTTGATTGCTATTGTTATGGTAAAATTGTCGGTAGCATCGTCTTATGTCCTCACACTAGTCAAAGCTCTCCCACCGCGAGATAACAAACCTACAAATTGCACCACATGACAAAAACTATTGTTGAACAACATATTGCTGATTCTTAGCCAAGATAGTACATCCGACCATAATTACAAGCAACACAGACAATCAATAATCAAGTGTTTGGATGTTTCATTCAAATTACATTCTTCTCCACACAACGACAATGCCAAATTTTGAACCCCTTACGCGGATTAAATTATTTTTTGTTGAAAGACAGTCATTTAGTTGTTTTCAATAAAACATTGGAATCTTCAAAGGAGTCAAATTGTTCCAAGTGACATTATACAAAGGAGAATCTACTACAACTTCAAAATTTGATATCAACACATAAATAAAACTCCGCAGACCTTCACCAGCTCTTCTCCCAAGCAACCAAGTTTCTTCTCCAACCACAACAACCTTTCTTTAAACCACAAATCTACGATGTATCCCTCACAAATACTAGTGCAAATTAGGGATATAAGACTTTTTTTTAGTGATTTAAGACCACTTTTACACAAAAGCATGTCTTAAATCTTTAAAAAACAGGTTTTGTATCCCTGATTTGCACTACTGAAAGACATTTTTAACCATTTATTATACACGAACAATATAACTTTCTTTCAATCTAAAAGTTGCAAATTTTTCTTGTGAAACAATTTATCCCACAAACAATTATTTATGTAAATAAGCAAAATCTTGGTACCTATTCAAAGAAGAGAAATGATAAATGGACACAATTTTTTTTTTGTCTTAGATAAAATGGTAATCCACTGAAATTAAACTTACACACAACTGTGAGGTCCCAGGTTCGAACCCGGATCACGGCGTCTGGTCTTGCAATTTAGGCATTTGCCAGTTGAGTTAGGACTTCTAAACAAATGGACACAAATACAACACCATATTTACTGTTCATAAATACTCCTTTTTTCTCTTTTCCTTTTTTCCTTCTTACTTTTACTCATTCACATCACAACCATCTTTCTTCTTCTTTGCAACTCCAATATCCAACCACATCCACCGTCGTCGACTCCACTAACCTATGCTATTCCGATCTCTCGCTCAACCTACATAGCACAATGATGAGAAAGATGTGTTCAGATATGAAGGGGTTGGAGGTCGACAACGAAGATGAGGACAATGTGATGATGTGCTGGTGAGGATGGTTTAGTGACGAGTATGGATGGCGTGACGACAAGGACGGTGGTGGTGACCGACGAGTACAGTGGTGGTGGTTAGGATGGAGGGTGTAGTGGTGAGGACAGAGGTGATTGTGTTTGACGAGGACGGTGGTGATGAAGATGGAGGGCCATTGCAGGTGAGAAGAAGAGGTAGTCGGGAGAGAAGAATGAGGAAAGCATAGAAAAGAGTGGATTACCAAATTATCCCTATGTTTCACACCAAAATTACTGTTTTACCTATGGTGTTGTTTTTGTGTCAAAAATTATGTGTACACTTATCATTACTCTTCAAAGAATAATAGCATAAAAACTTCATTGTGACACCGGATAAAATAGGACACAAGATCCCTTTCTTAAAAAAAAATTGGGGACCAAACTTTCATCAATTTACATTAATCCAAAATGATTTAAAAGTCTAACAGAACATCAAAACATTTCATTGAAACCCATCCAAAAAAATTAAGTGTAACACTAATACAACGCTAATACAAGATACAAAACAAGTCTAATACTCCATTTTATAGTTCAAGTGTACTAAATCTTAGTCGGAGAAATAGCATTGGATCTCAGCAAAGCTCTTCAAGATTATCCCTGCCACATCAGGAAAAAATATTTCCTTTTGCCTTACATTCGTTCTTCCAATTCTTTAACTTTTTCATTTAAGATGCATCATGTTGATAAAGGCAATACCAATCAACTCTTATGAGTCTTCCATCAACTGTTTAGTCTCATACTTGCAAAACGAAGAATACTTTTACTTTCAATGTGAGTTCAATTTTTCCATGTGTCCCTTTTCTAGAAATGTGTCAACAATTTCTCATTGGACGTACACGTGCATAGACAATCACTTCCTTATCAGCCTTCAACATCACATGTACACCAACTTTTATTTGGTTCATCCAAGAACCACATCGTACTTTGAAAGGTCTACTTTGATACTATTTATAACATGTGGGACAATAGTTGTTAATGTAGAAATACGGCGCGCCCAACCCAAAAAATGACGCGACACGGGAACATGGTATGGAGTGAGCGCTATTTTAGCTTCACGGACACTAATACTAAAAAATATATTAGTATTAATTAAGGACGGAGAAATGAAAAAGGCAAAGATGATTAGTTGATTTTTGAATTAATTATAAAATATACTTAATATTAATATAAATAAAATATATATTTTGTAATACTATTTAGTACCACTATGATTTATTTAATTGATTTTTGGTAACAAAAACACAAAGCTCTCCTAGGGTTGTTACGTCCACGCTCCGCTCTTATCCGAGCCACCGCCACTGGGATGCACCGCCCTCGTGGGAGGATCTCTTGTATCTGGCACGAGTCTCTTGAGTCTAGATGAGATTGGGTTTCTATATATGGCCATCAATATGCTCTGTTTTTTCACAAAACGAATACCCAACCCATTTGAATTTTCGGAATCTCTCACTATGAAATCCGAACAAATCACCACCGATTTCTTTCCCCCACCCAATATACAACATATTTTACCCATTGATTTCAAAACAACCATGAATCTCAACATTGGAGGTCTCACTTTGGAAGATGGGTATGACTCTCGATCTAGATAGCAACGATGATGCTGTCACAATTATCGACTCGACCATTGCTTGATTGGTCATGTTCGAACTGATAAGGAGGTGCATTTTGCTTACCTGAGTGAAAGGTTGGGACATTTATGGCAGCCAGTGAAAGGTGTCACTATTTTTCCTGTTTCTTAAGGGCGCTTTTTGTTCCAATTCAATCATGGGTTCTATGCTGCAAAAGTTCTGAAGGGCGGTCCATGGTTGTATGATAATCTGGTTGTCGAAAAATTACCCCCGGTATGGTCCCTTAAGAGGTCAAACTGAATCATCTAGATATTTGGGTGCAACTTCTAAATCGGTCGTTTGAATTAATTCAACCTTGTGTTGCTCATGCCATTGGTGCTTACTTAGTTGAATCCAGATAATATCATGAGAGGAACATGTTGCATAGTGCCGTTATGAAATTGAATGATCAAATTGATTTAACAAAACCGCTCAAACATGACTGGAAGGTGAGGTCTAGTAATGGTGAATGGGTCTCGATTGTTTTCAAATATGAACGGCTTAGGGCCTTTCGCTTTGCTTGTTGTGTATTGTGACATACAAACGTACGTGTGAAAAGCTGTTTGAACTCAGGGACGGATCCAGAAACTTTGATAGGTGGGGGGAAACACAACATACTATTATAAATATTGGATATGAAAGTAAGCTTAAATTACTCTTGATCCCTTAGGCTTCGTTTGCGAGTTTGGAGGGAAGTGGAGGGGGTTGGAAGAAAAGGAAGGAGCAGGTGGAAGAAATATATGATATTGATAGGGGAAGGTTTTGAGGGTTCATTTTTCTTCATAATATAAAATATTTCTCATATGAGGGAACTCAAAAATTATATTGGAGGAGAGTTTTTTTTGGTTTACATGAATTCTTCAAATTTAATCTAGGTATTTATAATATTCTTAAAATTAAAAATCTATTAATCATAAGCGTTAATTTTTTCATTCTCTAAAAAATTACTCTTTCAAAAAAGTGAAATATTTTACCATTTTTCTCTATATTTCCATCCTCCAAAGTTTTCCCCTCCCCTCCAAACTCCCAAACAAAGCCTTATGTTATTATAAGGTATTTATTTGGTCCATAAGTTAATTTTTTTTTCGTTTTCTTATCACTTAAGTTACAAATGTTAGACACTTTGATCACTTGATTTTTTTTTTTTCATTTTAGTGCTTTAAGTTATAAATGTTAGTGCTTTTAGTTTCAGGAATAAAATTAAGCAAGTGGGGGCAACTGCCTCCAATACACAACACATTCGTCTGTGCCTGTTCGAACTGGACTCTGATGATGGTGTGAGAGGTAGGGATGCAAGTCTTAAACCAACCTCTCGCAAGCTATGTATTAATTACTACTAACAATAGATGGTTGCATGATCCTATGAAAAATGAAGTGAAGGCACAAGACCATCATGTTGATCCATTGACTAAAGCTGCAAATTCTAATGAAGCGTCTGTAAGTAACACTGAGAAGTCTGCTGAGATGGTACTATTGTATTGAAGAATTAGTGCGGAGCATTCTAATATCGAGGCTATCAAGAATTGTATCATGGCTAGTGAACCAGAAGGATGGAACAATTGTAACATGAAAGGTGTCTTGGACCAAGTGTAACCTGCAATTCACCTTCGATTGATAGGATTGAGTTCATAGGTACATATAGCGTAAAATAGATGGTACTTGGGCTGATTGCTCACTTTTGATCCAAATACATCTATTGAGTATAAGGAAGCTGTTGATCTTTACATTGCGGAAGATATTGGGACTGATTTGAAGAAAAGAAAAAGAAGCCAAAAGACTGCTCCTTATATACCAGATAATGTTGTTCCCATGTATGAAATGATAGATCAAGGAGGGAGACTTAGAGATACCTGATGTTAATGGGGTAATAGTGTGATTTATGTTATTACTAAACTTGTTTTTGCTGAAAATGATGTAACGACGAGTCCAGAAACTCAAGGTTACATGAAAAATGAGTCTATGTTGGAATTGTTGAGACTTAGGAAACCTGAGTGTAGTTTTAAAACTTAAGTATGTCGTTCGGTATTATAAATCAGATGTTTTATAATAAAGTGAAGATTTATGTTATGTTATAAGTAATGATATTTGTCTTGCTATTAGTAGTTCTGGTCAAAGTGGTGGTTTAGTTCTTTAATGGAATTCATCATTTAATTTCAATATTCTTAATTATTCAAATAATCATATTTCTATTCGTGTGGATGATCCCCCCTAAAGGTGTTTGGTAGTTTACATGATAATAAGGGTTTCTGAAAAGGGGATGAAGTCGTGATGCATAGAATTTCCTTTGAAATATGGCAAGGGATATTAATTTACGCTATCGTATATGTGTTGATTTCAATGACATAATTTTTGCTCATGAGAAAGTAGGTGCAAAAGACAGAAGGGTTGGTTGGTTAACAATTTTAGACAGGCATTGACATCTCAGGATTAACACATGTTCTAATGGTGGGATATCCATTCATTTGGTTTAAATGTCTTGGTACACCACAAGCAGTTGAAGAGAAATTATATAGAGCATGGGTGGACGATAGTTTTCGATATTTCGAAATTTGGTAGCCCTAACATCTGATCATTACCCTATCCTATTGAAGCTGCTAATGGAGGTGCGAACTGGTGTTAGGCACAAATTTAAGTATGAAAATGCATGGAGTGTGGAGCCTAGATTAAGAGATGTTGTCATGACAAGATAACCCAATAATTCTACTTTATATTTTTGAACAAGCCCAATAATTCTACTTATTTTGTGGTTCCTCGATTAGAGGCATGTGCAAGTGATTTGACTTCTTAGAGATAAAACAACTATAATTAGTTGAACACATAAATTGAAGAATGCTGCAAGGTGTTAAATGAATGTCGCAATCAAGGACAGGGTGGTGATACTCAAACACCAGCTACTTTATGGTGTCTGATTAATAAGTTAGTATTCCAGGATGATAAATATTGGCAACAGCACACAAAAACCCATTGGTATCAAGATGGTGATCTTAATACAAATTTCTTTCATGCATCTGAAACGGCGTGTAAGAAGGTTAATCAAATCATTTCATTGGAAGCAGCAGATGCAACTCGAGTTACAGATGAAACAAACATGTGACATTTAGCTTGCGAATATTTTGAGGAATTCTTTCAAGGCCAACATAGCGTTTCTTCTCCAGTTATTAATTCCTTACACCCTATCATAGATGATGCTGATAATTTGGAACTTACGAGACCTTTCAAATTCACGAGTTCAAAGAAGCTATGTTTTCTATGCATCCTGATAAATATCCCGATCCAAATGGTTTTAGAATTGGTTTTTACCATCAATTTTGGAATACATGCATTCCTGATATTTTTCAAGAATGTTGTCGATTGTTAAATGAAAATCAATTTCCGCCAACATTCAATACTAGAAATATAACACTTATTCTGAAGGGCAGCAACAAAGGTCAATGAAAGACTATAGACTAATATCACTTTGTAATATATTGTATTAATTGACATCTAAAGTTGAAGAGGGTACTGCACAAATGTATTTCTAACGACCAATACACATTTTTTTCTAGGCAGATCAATCTTAGAAATGCAATAGTCACGTTTGAAGTTGTCCACCACATGAAAACAAATCGGCGTAGGAGTAATAGTAACGTAACACTAATTCGATATCACTAAGGTGTATGATCGAATCGATTGGGTGTAGCTGAAGGAAGTCATGTCCAAAATGGGGTTCGCACCATAATGGGTGCGTTGGATTCTTATATGTGTTGAATCTGTGGACTATTTTGTCATTGTCAATAACAATATGGTTGGTCTGATTATCCATGGGAGGGGGATGCGTTAGGGTGACTCTTTATCTCCGTACTTATTTATTTTGTGTGCAGAGGGTGTTAGAACAAAATGTGTTTAACATTACCCTTTGAGAATTTTGATGAAAACAAGGTATTAAAAATTGTCAATTGGATATGTTAATATTTGTTCAAGTGTACAAGACCATAGACAAAAATTCGTTATCTTAAATAGGTTCTGAAAGAACAAAAGAGAGCTAAGGAATCAACAAAAAGGAAGCTTGAAGCATTTGAAGAGAAGTGCTCCTGAAGTTTAGTGCTTCTGAAGTGATGATGTCATCTGAAGCAAGTTCGTCAGAAGTATCTCATCAGAAGATGAGAATCACCAGAAGCTGAAGTTCATCAGGAGATGCAAGACTTAAAGCTTCAAAGGTTGTTCAATGAATTTAATCTCGTCTAAGCATTGCTGAAGACCAGAAGATTGAAGCAACGACTATTTTGAAAGGATTTGAAGGTATTGGATGCTTGTTCTTTAAAGAGTGTTGACAAAGTACAATTGTACGAAGTGTACAACCACTACTCTATTTTTGTCTTTGCTACAAGACTAGAAAAACAGCTCTGCCTGCAACGATGTTCCTTCACAATTGAAATGCATTTGAAATTGATCCTTTATAGAACAATAACCATATCAGACAAAAGATCATTGGTGATTGATTAAAGCTTCAAACTACTTTATTTTAAAGTGCTGACAATTCACAACGTCTCTTTCACACCTCTATATAAAGGAGTGAAGACTTAGAGAATGAAGAGGACTCAACAACAATTTACAAGTGCCAAAACTATGCTGAAATTGTTCTGCATTCAAAGGTTCACTTAGAATTTCTTAACAACTTTCATATCTTAGAAATTCTAGAGTCTTAAAGAATCTGTATCTGATTTGTATTGTGAACACCACTGATTGTATATCAAGTGTTCAACCTCAAACATTTTTCTTTGTAATTTTGTTTGAATAGAAGTCTCTTGCAGTTGTGCTTGAGCATAGGAAGTCTCTTGATTGTGTTTAGGAGCATAGGAAATCTCTTGTAGTTGTGCTTGAGTAGTTTGAAGTCTGTTGCTAGTTTTAGTAGTGAGCAGTTGTAATCAGATATTACATTTTTTAATGAACTTTCCTTGAAAGTGCAAGGGGGACAGGACTACTTCCGGTTTGTGGAAGGAACCTGTATAATTGCTTTGTGTCTTTCCTCTCTCTCTCTCTCTCTCTCTCTCTCTGTTTTTATCTGTTGAGTATAGTCCTGAACATCACTTTAGAAGCAGAACTCTATCTACTTCTGATCAGTGTGTTTCAGCTTCGGAGAAAACGAAGAAAAAGCAAAAATAATTCAACCCCCTCTTCTTGTGTTCTTGAAAGTGCAAGGGGGACAGGACTACTTCCGGTTTGTGGAAGGAACCTGTATAATTGCTTTGTGTCTTTCCTCTCTCTCTCTCTCTCTCTCTCTCTCTCTCTCTCTCTCTCTGTTTTTATCTGTTGAGTATAGTCCTGAACATCACTTTAGAAGCAGAACTCTATCTACTTCTGATCAGTGTGTTTCAGCTTCGGAGAAAACGAAGAAAAAGCAAAAATAATTCAACCCCCTCTTCTTGTGTTTTTCTCACCTTCAATTGTTATCTAGAGCTTTGGTCTGTTGTCTTAAGACGTAACGGTGTAACAAAAAAAGATATGAGAAAAACATGTTTGGTGAAGCCTCTGGTTCTGTATCTGTGAACAACAATGTTGTTCCATATGATTATGGTAACAACAAGAAATCTGACTCTAGAAAAATTCCTAAGTTCAATGGAGATCCTGAAGAATTCTCTTGGTGGAAAACCAACTTCTATAGTTATGTCATGAATTTAGATGAAGAACTGTGAGACATACTTGAAGATGGTGTTGGTGACTTGGTCCTTGATGAAGAAGGAGCTGATATTGATAGAAAGAAACATACTCATACTCAGAAGAAACTCTACAAGAAGCAACATACTATCAGAGGAGCACTTGTCACTGCTATATCTAATGCAGAGTATATGAAGATGAGTGACAAATTCACTACTAAGGCAATGTTTGCTTCTCTTTGTGCAAACTATGAAGGTAGCAAGAAAGTCAGAGAAGCAAAAACTCTTATGCTTGATCATCAGTATGAGTTGTTTAAGATGAAGGATGATGAAACTATTGAGGAAATGTATTCAAGGTTTCAAACCCTAGTCTCTGGATTACAAATACTGAAGAAGAGTTATGTTGCTTCTGATCATGTTAGCAAGATACTAAGAAGCTTGCCTGCTAGATGGAGACCTAAGGTTACTGCTATTGAGAAAGCCAAGTATTTAAACACTTTAAGTGTTGAAGATCTTGTCAGCTCTCTCAAGGTTCATGAGATAAGTCTAAATGAACATGAGTCTACTAAGAAGAGTAAATCTATTGCTCTACCATCTAAAGGAAAGTCATCAGAAGCTCTTAAAGTTATTGAATCTGAAGAAGAGTCGCCTTATGTCGACTCTGATGAAGATCCTACTGAGAAGATGGCTATGTTTTCCAACAAGCTTGAGTATCTGGCAAGGAAGAACAAAAAGTTTATGAGTAAGATAGGTGGTTACAAGAGCTTCAAGAAAGAATATCAGAAGGGATGCTTCAACTGTAAGAAGTCTGAACATTTCATTGCTGATTGCCCTGATCTTCAGAAGGAGAAATCAAAGGATAAGTCAAAGAAGTCAAGTTTCAACTCAAGGAAATTCAGAAAACAGATTAAAAAAAGTTTAATGGCAACCTGAGAAGATTTAGATAGTGAAAAGGAAGAAACTGAAGATGAAGCAAATGTAGCTATGGGGTTAGTGGCTACTGTGACTTCAGAAGCAGAACCTAATTCAGATTCTGAAGATGAAAATGAGGTATATCCTAAAATTCCCAAAAAAGAACTTATTGAGTCTCTTAAAGAACTTCTTACACACTTTGAACTTAGAACCAATGAGTTGAAAGATTTAAAAGAAAAATATGTTAATTTAATGAAACAACAAGAATCAACTATATTGGATTTGAAAGCTTCTGAAGAAGGACTTAGATGCTTTGACTTCATTTGTAAAACTTTTGAAGAGAAGCTCAAGTTTCTTTGTCAGAAGCTATAAGAAAAGTGTAATGGAAAGTCTTTAAGTAAACATGAAATTGCTCTTGAGGATTTTATTATATCTGGTATTAATGGAAAGTCAATGATTTATAGCATTTACAAAAACAATGGTAAAGGGATTGGATTTTCAGGAGGGAAACCTAATGAAATCAGTCTTAAAGCATGTTGTGAATGCATCAAGGAAGGATTGAAAACCTTCTTTGTACCTGAAGGTGTTAAGTTTGAAGTTGTAGTTCAGTTAGAACCTGAAGCTTCCAGCTCTAAGGCTAAGATTACTTCAAAGCCAAAGAACTCTAAGCCAAAGGCAATGATAAATTCTGATTCTAAGACTTCACAGATCAAGATTCTGAAGAGATCAAAACCTGAATCTGAAGTCCTGAAGCCTAACTTTCAGAAGAACAAAATAGTCATTGCATCTGGGGAATCAAAACCAAAAGGTGTTAAACCTAAGGTAATGATTAATCAGAAGCTATCAAACTTAGAGCACAAGACACAAGAAGTGAAGAGTAAAGCTTCCAGTACTAACCTCAAAGGACCCATAAAACAATGGGTACCTAAATCTGATATTATCAATACTACAGATATGTCTAAGAGTAAAGGAAAAGCAAAAATCATGGTACCTAGACAGCGGTTGCTCAAGGCATATGACAGGAGATAAGTCTATGTTCATCACCCTCACAATGAAAGAAGGAGGAAATGTGAAGTTTGGAGACAACCAGTTTGGCAAAATCATTAGTACAGGAACTATTGGTAACTCCTCTATCTCAATTAATAATGTGTGGTTGTTAGATGGTCTTGAACATAACCTTTTGAGTATTAGTCTGTTTTGTGACAATGGTTATGATGTGATGTTTGAAAAGACCAACTGCACAGTAATCAACAAAGATAACAAATCCATAGTATTCAAGGGAAAGAGGATATAGAATGTCTAAAAAATTAACTTCACTGAACTGGCTGATCAGAAGGTAATTTGTCTTCTGTCAGTGAATGATAAGAAATGGATGTGGCACAGAAGGTTGGGACATGCTAACTGAAGATTAATCTCTAAGCTTAGTAAGTTACAACTTGTCAAAGGTCTACCTGACATTGACTATCATTCAGATGCACTATGTGGTGCATGCCCGAGAGGGAAGATTGTGAAATCATCTTTTAAAACAAAAGACATTGTCTCAACCTCCAGACCCTTAGAATTACTTCATATTGATTTATTTGGACCAGTTAGCACTGCATCCTTATATGGAAATAAATATGCATTAGTTATTGTTGATGATTACAGCAGATGGACTGGGTAAAATTCGTGAAAAGTAAGGACAATGCTTATGATGTATTCAGTAACTTCTGCACTCAAATATAGTATGAGAAAGAAATGAAGATTTTAAAAGTAAGAAGTGATCATGGTGGAGAATTTGAAAATTTTTGTGAAAAACTTTGAATTGTCCATGAATTCTCTTCTCCTAGAACTCCACAACAAAATGGGGTTGCAGAAAGAAAGAATAGAACTTTACAAGAAATGGCTAGAACCATGATTCATGAAAATAATTTGGCTAAACATTTCTGGGCAGAAGCAGTGAATACAACATGTTATGACCATAATAGAATCTATATCAGACCTATCTTGAAGAAAACATCATATGAACTCTTTAAGGGAAGAAGACTCAATATCTCTTACTTTCATCAATTTGGATGTACCTGTTACATTCTAAATAACAAGCTATACCTAAAGAAATTTGATGCCAAGGCCCAAAGAGGAATCTTTTTAGGTTACTCTGAAAGGTCAAAAGTATACAGAGTGTATAATTCAGAAACACTTTGTGTTGAAGAATCAATGCACGTTAAATTTGATGACAAAGAGCCTGAAAATAAAACTCCAGAGCAAGATGAAGGTGTTGCAGATATATAGGTTCCTGAAGACACTCCAGAACCTGATCAGATTTTTGAATCTGAAGTTAGTCCAGAAGCTGAAACAACTTCAGAAGCTCAAGATGAAGTAGCTTCTGATGAAGCTCAAGATGGCTCTCAGCAAGCTAATCAATCCAAGAATACATTCAAGTACAAGTCTTCACATCCTGAGGATCAAATCATTGGGAACAAAAAAAAGTCCTAGAAGAACAAGATCATACTTCAGACAAGAAGAGACTATGATAGGACTGTTATTAGTGATTGAACCTGCTATAGTTGATGAAGCACTTTCAGATGATGGATGGATACTAGCTATGCAAGAAGAGCTTAATCAGTTTCAAAGGAATGATATATGAGATCTGGTACGCAAACCTCAACAGAAGAACATTATTGGAACAAAATGGATATTCAGAAACAAGCTGAATGAACAAGGTGAAGTAGTCAGAAATAAAGCAAGACTTGTTGCACAAGGTTACAATCAACAAGAAGACATTGATTATACTGAAACATTTACTCCAGTTGCAAGATTGGAAGCAATCAGGTTACTTCTATCCTATGCAGTTAATCATGGCATAATATTATATCAGATGGATGTAAAGAGTGTATTTCTCAATGGAGTAATTTCAGAAGAAGTGTTTGTCAAGCAACCTCCTGGTTTTGAGGATCTTAAGCATCCTGACCATGTTTACAAACTTAAGAAATCACTATATGGCTTGAAACAAGCTCCCAGAGCTTGGTATGACAGACTAAGTAATTTCTTGATCAAAAATGATTTTAAAAGAGGTCAGGTTGACACAACACTCTTCAGAACGACTCTTGAAAAAGACATTCTTGTTGTGCAGATATATGTTGATGATATAATATTTGGTTCTACTAATGCATCTCTTTGCAAGGAATTTTTTAAGTTAATGTAGGATGAATTTGAAATGAGCATGATGAGAGAGTTGAAATTCTTCCTTGGAATTCAAGTCAATCAAAGCAAAGATGGAGTATATGTTCATCAAACAAAATATACTAAGGAGCTTCTAAAGAAGTTCAAGCTGGAAGATTGTAAAGTGATGAACACTCCAATGCATCCAACCTGCACCTTAAGCAAAGAAGATATTGGATCAACAGTATGCTAGAAGCTGTATATAGGTATGATTGGTTCTTTGTTATACCTCACTGCATCTAGGTCAAATATTTTATTCAGTGTATGCTTGTGTGCAAGATTCCAATCAGATCCTAGAAAACCTCATTTAACTGTTGTTAAGAGAATCTTCAGGTATTTGAAAGGAACAACTAATCTTGGACTCCTCTATAGGAAATCCCTAAATTATCAGTTGGTTTGATTTTGTGATGCTGACTATGCTGGTGATAGGATTGAAAGAAAGTAAACCAGTGGCAACTGCCAGTTTCTGTGTGATAATCTGATATCCCGGGCTAGCAAAAGACAAACAACTATTGCTATGTCTACAGCAGAAGCAGAATACATCTCAGTTGCAAGTTGTTATACACAACTACTATGGATGAAACATCAGTTGGAAGACTATCAGATTACTGCTAACAGTATTCCCATTTATTGTGATAATACAGCTACTATTTGTTTGTCAAAAAATCCAATTCTACATTCAAGAGCCAAGCATATAGAAATCAAACACCACTTTATTAGAGTCTATGTTCAAAAAGGAATTTTAGATATACAATTCATTGATACTGAGCATCAATGAGCTGATATATTTACTAAGCCTTTAACAGTGGAAATATTTGATTTTATAAAGAAAAATTTGAACATGCACTTTGTGTCTGATTAAATCTGCTTGCTCCTAAATAGGAATTTAGATCCTGAAGTCGTTCAGAAGTTATAGTTCATCAGAAGCTCTTTATTGAGGTTCTGAGAAAAATATGCTTCTGAAGATGGTATAAGCATCTAAACTCCAGAAGCTGGATTTTGTGCTTCTGAATAGCAGAGCTAGTGGAAACGTTGGAAGTTACTTTTTAGTAACATCTGTCCCACTAACTTAGCAGTTACTTTGAGAAACTCTGACGTGGCTTAAAGATATTGGTGTATAACGTAAGATGGGAATGATGATTTTAAGCTTTGAATGTACTATCTCGCGTCCCCTATGTCATTAATGCTGTGTTTGTTTGTCCCCTACTGAATTGCAAATGTTTTACTCAAAACACTAAGACAAATCACACACTACTCACTTCACAACCTACACTTTCATCTTTTCACTCTGTTCTCTGCAAAGTAAATTCGTCTTCTTCAATCAAACCCTAGAATCCTAAACTTCTTCAACATCAATGGCATCCTTAAGTTCCGTTCAAGAAACATCATCATGCATGCAAGAAGCACCTGCCTATGAAATCAAAGGGAGGACTATATCCCTAGAAGAATGAGATCTTAAGATTCAGACTGAGAATCCGGTGGACTTCATGTCTTTAGCACATCATGGCTATGACATTAGAAGTTACTACGAAGCTCAAGGTCTCATGGATTATTTCTGTATGTTGAATGGTCCAACATACAAGACATTGATCAGGCATTTCTGGGTTAGAGCGCATGTGTACGATAGAAAGGCTGCTAAGTTGGAAGAAACTGAGAAGGTAATCCTGATTCTCCACATAATGCTGAAGTTATAGTAGTAGAATCTGGTTCAACCTCTATCTTTCATTCAACCTCCTCAACCTCTTCAGATTTAGATGATATTCTCATAGGCAGAATATATCTAACCATTCAAAAAAGCCTTTCACCATCCACCAAACTCCACAAAAAGCCTGCTGATAACATTCCATGTGAGTCTGTGTATCCAAATATTGATAAAAGAATAAGTGATTTGGCTCAAATGAGATTCAAGGTTTGTGAAAGACTACCTGTTAACCATCATTTCCAACCACCCATCATTGAACCTCTAAGCTTTGTTCCTGCTGATGCAGATGTTATAGGTGAATCATCTTCAAACCTTAATGATGAATCATCTTCTCATCCATCTTCAACCAACCAAACTACAGATGTCTTAGAAAATCTGGTCAATCACGATTCTGGTGAACTTCCAGGTGTTGAGTCTAACCTACAGAAAGCCTCTGAGGTAGCTTCTGATGAAATTACTTTAGAAATCCCCCAACAACAAGCACCGAACATACAAATAGCCTCAACAACCTGTCCAACTGTCACTGTCCCTGAACAAACTGTTTCTAAACCTGACTTTATGATCACATCAGAAGCCTCTGATATTGAGATTGTAACTTATGTTCCTGATCTATCTTTAGAGACATTTGCTCATAATCTAAACTCCACAAATAGCCAACCTTCATCCTCAAACTTAGCCATTCAACCCTATGCTCCTGCCAAAACAAACATCCCTTCTCCACCCACCCTGTTTCTAGATTCTACTATTTTAGCAGATGTGTGTGAGAACATATTTCAGGAGCTCAACAAGCTGATTCATGCTAGGAATGATCTAGTTCATTAAGAAAGCTATGAGAAGCAATGGAAAAGGTTAAAAGAGAGAGTAGACTTTGTCTTGACTTAGCTTCAGAGAACTCGTCTTGATGCTCAAGACTCTGCTCAAAAAGAGCTTCAAGATTGGCTGAAGGGAGTTGATAACAATCTGCAAGAAGTGAAAGTTCTAAGAACTTGGGTGCAAACTCCTCTATGCTTAAGAGAAAGGAATGCTACTGATTTCATTATAGCAGGTATACACCTAAGAGAGCTGAATGTCAACTGGTTGTCAAAGGTAAATGTTAGTCCAGTCTCTTCAGAACTAGCCTTGCTGCAAAGGAATGTTGAGTTGGAAACTCAAAACAGGCAGCTAAGGCAGCTAACGAAAGAACTTCTTGAACAAAATCTACTTCTGATTAAATACAAGTCTTCTACAGAAGCTAAGCTGGAAGAAGCAAGAGTTAGGGAAGAGAACTTGATCAGAAGCAATGAAGACTTCAAGAGAGAAATGGAGCAATAGCAAGAAGAGACAAACAAGATGCTGAAACAAATGATGGATAATATCTTGCTTATGAATATTATGTTTATGCCTTATATAGAATTTTTCTCACTATCTTTTTATTATCTCTTTCTTGTTGTCTTTAATGTTTATACTTTTTGTTGATAACAAAAGGGGAAGTAGATGTATAGTATTTATAGGCTCTGAGCTCCATTAATTTAATTATAATCAAGTTAAATTAATAGGACATTTTTCTTATCTCTTAGTCTATTAGTGTGAGAATATTCTGAGTGTTATATTGTTTTTAATGACGAATTTTATTAACATGGATAGAACTCAGGGGGAGCTTACAAACATCACCTTAAATTACTATTAGACTCAGGGGCAGCTTACAAACCTCAAACCCTATAACCAACTTGTTAATTAGATTAACAACAATTGCACATTTTAAATACTAATGTTTGTCATCATCAAAAAGGAGGAGATTGTTGGAACAAAGTGTGTTTACATTACCCTTTGAGAGTTTTGATGATAACAATGTATTAAAAATTGTCAATTGTATATGCTAATATTTGTTCAAGTGTACAGGACCATGGACACAAATTTGTCATCTTAAATAGGTTCTAAAAGAACAAAAGAGAGCTAAGGAATCAACAAAAAGGAAGCTTGAAGCATCTGAAGAGAATGACTCCTAAAGTTTAGTGCTCCTGAAGTGATGACGTCATCAGAAGCAAGTTCGTCAGAAGCATCTCATCAGAAGCTGAGAATCACCAGAAGCTGAAGTTCATCAGGAGATGCAAGACTTAAAGCTTCAAAGGTTGTCCAATGGATTTAATCTCGTCTGAGCTTTGCTGAAGCAACGACTATTTTGAAAGGATTTGAAGACATTAGATGCTTGTTCTTTAAAGAAGGTTGACAAATTACAATTGTACGAAGTGTACAACCACTACTCTGTTTTTGTCTCTGCTATAAGACAAGAAAAACAGCTCTGCGTGCAACAATGTTCCTTCACAATTGGAATGGATTTGAAATTGATCCTTTATAGGACAATAACCATATCAGGCAAAAGATCATTGGTGATTGATCAAAGCTTCAAAGGACTCTATTTTGAAGTGCTGGTAATTCACAACGTCTCTTTCACACCTCTATATAAATGAATGAAGACTTAGAGAATGAAGAGGACTCAACAACAATTTACAAGTGCCAAAACTCTGCCGAAATTGTTCTGCATTCAAAGGCTCACTTAAAATTTCTTAACAACTTTCATATCTTAGAAATTCTAGAGTCCTAAAGAGTCTGTATATGATTTGTATTGTGAACACCACTGATTGTATATCAAGTACTTAACCTCAAACATTTTTCTTTGTAATTCTGTTTGAATAGAAGTCTCTTGCAGTTGTGCTTGAGCATAAGAAGTCTCTTGATTGTGTTTAGGAGCATTGGAAATCTCTTGTAGTTGTGCTTGAGTAGTTTGAAGTATCTTGCTAGTTTTAGCAGTGAGCAGCTGTAATCAGATATTACATTTTTTAGTGAACTCTCCTTGAAAGTGCAAGGGGGACAGGACTACTTCCGGTTTGTGGAAGGAACCTGTATAATTGTTTTGTGTATTTCTTCTCTCTCTCTCTCTCTCTCTCTGTTTTTATCCGTTGTGTATAGTCTTGTACATCACTTCAGAAGCAGAGCTCTTATCTACTTCTGATCAGTGTGTTTCAGCTTAGGAGAAAACGAAGAAAAAGCAAACACAATTCAACCCACTTTCTTGTGTTTTTCTCACCTTCAGAGGGTTGTCTGGAGTGTGGATTCCATGGAGTGTAGATTTGTGCGCACAACATTAAAAATATCTTGACAACATATGAGACAACTTCAGGCCAAACAATAAGTCTTCCAAAGTCTAAAGTTTATTATAGAAAATCGATGGATCAACCATTGCACACATCTGTTACACACATTATTGGGATGCGGGCAGTACTTAGCACCAAAAAGTTCTTGGGGCTGCCATCTATGATAAGAAGAAGAAAACAAGCAACTTTTGGTTATATCAAGGACAAGATATGGCAACAAATAAATTTGTGGAGCAAAAAGTGTTTATCGAAGGCGGAACATGAAGTAATGATTAAATTTGGATAACAAGTTATACCGACATGAAGTAATGATTAAATTTGGATAACAAGTTATACCGCCATGTGTGATGAGTATTTTCTTTTACTAAAAACATTGATATATGTTGTGGAAAAAATGATGAATGCATTTTGGTGGGGGCAAGGTGGAGCCACTAATAGCGGAATTCACTAGATGTCTTGGGATTAAACGTCAGTTCACACCAACTTTGTTGGAATGGGGTTTAAATACCCGCATCTTTCAATGCTATGATGTTTGGTAAACAAGCCTCGAAACATCTTATTAAAATGCTTAGTCTGGTTTCATAATTGTTTAAGGCTCGATTTTTTCCAACTTCATATTTTTTTGGGTCTAGGATAGGTACTAGTCCGAGCTACGTTTGTCGAACTATTCTAAGTGTCAATGGTGTGATGAAGAGTGGCGCATAATGGAATATTGGAACATGGAACAACGTCCCTTTAACAGACCAACCATGGTTAGCCTTAAGGGATAGTATTTCGTTTGCACATACAGGCAATTCACAATTTTGCTCTATCCTTGTCAATGGATTAATATATCAAACAACAAAATCATGGAAAAAATAGCTTATTTATTATTTATTTGACCTCATTATTTCCACTCAGATCCTTAACAAACCTCTGTTTTCCCAAATTACTGTTGATAGGTTGGTTTGGCAAGGTGAAAAAAACAGTCATTATATGGTTCATATTGCTTACAATATTTGTTCAGTGGTCATTTAATACATGTATTTTGTATTATTAATTAAATAACTTTTACTCAAGGACCATATCAAATCAATAATATGATGTAGATACTAGTAGAAGTTGGGGATTTTTATCCAGCGGGACTTATGTCCCGTGGGAATTTTTTCCACAGCAGTTAACGAACTCTAGTTGTAGGCAACTCAAGTTAACTCATGCTTGGTACCCAACATGAGTTAACTTGCGTCGGGGGTTAGTTTTGGAAATTCAGGATGGAAATGAGCAAAAATGAACAAAAATGAAAGGGAAAAGAGAAATTTTCCTCATACCCTTCTTGAAGTGCAACACATCAATTTTGTTTATTCATCAATCTTCTTTTTGACAATTTATTCATCCTCCTTTTCATCATTCCAAGCCCTAATATCCTCCTTCTTTTTCATTGTTCTTCTGTTTCTTTTTTATTTCATATGTAAAAAAAATAGTTTTTTTTTTTTTTGTTTTTTTGGAGAAAAACATGGTGTGGGCTATACTCACACCATGCCTTATGGTGGATCCTCCCCGGGTGTTGGGGAAGATGTTTGGAAGTGACAGAGGAGTTTATTATCTTGAGTGGATGAGCATATGAGGAAGTGTTGTATAATATTTTTTGTAGTATGGTGGGGAAGCTAAATTGGATTGGAATCTTGATCCAAATAAATGTTGCAAAATAAGGGATGCATATCATATGTTGTCTAAAGTGTAGCATGTGGATCGATCTGTCATCTCTAATATTGTTTGGAACAAAGTTTTCCCTTTAAAGGTTTCTTTGTTCACTTGGAGGTTGTAACACAATCAGCTACCTTCAAAGGACAATTTGATTTGGCTTGGAATTATAACGCCTAATTATAATGTGTTCGAGTGGTTGTGGGTTTGAAGAAAACATCGAGCATATGTTTTTGGGTTATGCATTTTATGGGAGTATTTGGTCACATAGTCGGCAATGGTTAGGTATTCACCTAGTGAGCTTGTTGCATTTAGACCACCTCATTCAATTTGAAAAGATAGAAGGTGGCTCTAAAAAAACCGGTCTCTGTTCAACTTATTCGGTTGTCCTGTGTTTGAGTTACTTAGAAGGAAAAAAAATTGTCGTATTTTTCAGCATAAACAATATTCAATTCATCATTTAATTGGAAAAAATTGAGAATTTAGCTTTTGATCTTCATTACTGCTGGATTAGCGTAGAACTCTTCAATGTTTCGGTGTTGTCACCTCACAAGTGTTTTGTTGGTTTTCTCTTTTGTTGTTGATTGGTTTGTACTCTATGTTTGCTGTTACTTTTGAAATTCATACCTTGCACTCTTTGTGCAGGTTGAAATTCTTTGTTGGTATTAATATATTTCATTTAGGCACTTAAAAAGAAAGTGTTTTCTAAATCTTGAAGTTTTCCTTTTCTATGATGAACCCAATAACCCAACTCGCCTAAGCTTCATTCTCTAAAATAAAAATAAAAAACTACTATAGACATTTTTAACTACATTATTTAAAGAAATTTTATCCTTTTATAAAAACCTCATCAACAAAATCATAATCCATAATATGATAAGGTTATGTACAACTGTAGAGATCGATCTTTAAAGAACTCAAGCGTGTTTAAGGACCATATCTTCCAAATGGCGACTATGTAGATACCGAGCAAGATATTGAACTCTCAATGTGTTGAATTTTGCAAATTATAGTATTATTTGTAATCCTAAGTAATATGATTTTTATTACTCATTTATAAGTTTTGTAATTTGGAGTCATGGCCATACCTTCAGATTTAGATGAACATGTGCGTTCGATCTTGCAGTTATTTCTTTGGTTCGTGATCAACTGTACTAAAGGAAGATCATGTCGATCTTGCAGTTATTTCTTTGGTTCGTGATCAACTGTACTAAAGGAAGATCATGTCTCTATGCTCATCAATTGAGGAATGTATACATTGTAATAGTAATTTTTCATGCACTTCATAGGTTTTGATGGAAAGTACTCCATGGAAAGCTTCCAAAATTTTATGTCGCTTGATAGCGGATGCGATTTTACTAGAGATTCGAATTTTAATTTCTCATCCATTGTCCATAACTTTGAAACATCTCCTCCCATGTTGTCAAACTTCAAAATTGAAAAAATAGTATCAATCTTCACTTCTAAGTTTTCTCTAGCTTCACCAAAATGTTTTTGAACACAATCAACTGATCCAGGATTGACACATGAGCATCTGAAGGAAAATCGAATTACAGAATAAACAATGGAATAAAAAATTCGATTTTCTTTCCTTGGATCATCACGAATTTGTCATGAATCAGTGATTCGATTGTTACCTCGAAGTGTGTAGTATGGGATCTCGATCACAGCTAAGCAAGCAGCAGAGCCTCTAGCAAGTCCACACGAATGGTGCTCTTCCATGTCTCGGTGCTAGCCAAGGAATCAGAAGTTTCAGAGAATTAGGGTTTCTCAAAACGTGTAACAAAGACTTCATCACAAAGGTTCTATTTATAGAACTCCTAGTGTGCTCTGCAAGTCAGAAGTCACTATTGGGCTTCCGTAAGCCCAATAACGAGTTAAGTCTTTTGCTAACTAATTAGCGTTATTTGCTAAACGTACTCATCATATAAGTCTTACTTTTATTCCTCTTTTGACCGTTCTATGTGTGTGACCCCATAGGTTCTAGTCATGTTGGCAATAATATTAAATTTAATATTTAATATTATAAACAATGAGCGGTATCTAGCAACACATCACTGCTACCCACTGCTACCCATGTGACAAGAATGTCAAGTGATCTCACGAGACCTTTTCCATGATAATATTCATGTGTATAATTACTCCTTTGTCCTCATATGTATATTGATCACAAGGCATAGATATTGTCACCCTTGTATAGATCAATATTTATATTTCTTGATCCTGAAATATACTGAATAACGAATAAGTCCAATATCTCATATTGACTTAGTTCAGCATGACCATGCAACTTTACAGTCATATTTCATCAAGAGGTCTAAAGATATATGTCATGTTATGAGGAACGACAAATCACATCTAGAACACTCATGTTCCTCAGCATGATTCATCAAGTACCCATTAGACAACGTTATGATTATCCTTTTACATACAATGTTAAAATGACAACAAATCACTTGAGTACACATCTAAGGATTTTAGTGGTTTCAGGTCTAAGAGTGATATACATTATTATCACTATCACTGTGAGAATATCTTATGACATTTTCATAACATACCATGTAGTATTCTCATGGTGGGTCAATCAAATATAAATATTACTCCTAATATTTATACATATGTATAGATTTAATATCATATCTATGACCCATGAGATGTGGTCATCAGTCTACATACATAATAGTCTCGACGCTTTATTATTATCCCAATTTATATTAAAGCTTGACTATGGATACATTTAAGAATAACGTTATTTAAGGTAATGTAATCTCATGATTAAGTCACACTTAATATACCATTATACGAACTATATATTCTAGGGACTTTATTAACATTACAACAAATATAATAAAGAGAACCATATATTATTTAATAATAAAAGTCATTATACATTACGTAAGTTTATCATAAACTATTGGCCTCTAAAGCTTACACCAACAGAGTCGAGCCTATCTTTTCCAATACCTTTTGCATTGGTTTCAGATAAAGATGGCATTGGCAAAATTTGGGTGCCCAACCATTTCAAACGATCATCATTGTTATATTGTTTTATGTTTGTTGTGCCCTCCCACTTGGGAACTTCAGCTTGAAACCTAGGTCCAATGGGAATAAACGGTCTTGGTAGATGGTTACCCCTAGAAGGTAAAAAGTTCTTGAGTGAGTGAATGAGATCCATTTCTTCCTCTCTTGGTTTCTCCTCTATTGTCTTACAATAATGACTATTACCCACCATTAAATCTCTTCCATGGATATTCAAGTTCCCTTGGTTCATAAGATAACTTGATCCTTTAGTAGAACCATTTGGGTCACTTAGGTGAGAGTTGTCTTCCGTATAGATACCAAAAATTTTGGTTAAATCATTTTGAGCAAGGAAACCATATTCCTGTATTCCTTGTAAAATAATCCCTTTTCCATCTGATAGCGTTGAACATCTGAGAGGAGGAGATGGGTTTCTTCTTTGATCTTTGACATTTTCACTATCATAATTATCTCTACACGTGAGTTCATAACTAGTAGCAAATTGACCATCATTTATGTATTGGTCTAATTTCCTCTTCTGAAATAAAAAATAAAATAATTTTGATGCTATTATGAGCATAAAACTATTTAAAAATTTATCCATTTTATAAAGAGTTATTTTTTTTTAAGAAACCAAACTAACCCATCAAATTGATATCAGAAAAAATCGAACCTAATACTTTGAGAGGAGCACACTTCAAGGTTATAATACATTTATATTAACATAATTTTGTTACAACAAAATTATTTGATCACAAATTCATAAGAATAAACTATTTTCTTATTGTTGTTGATATGGCAATTACTTCTTTGAAAATAGATTTGAGGAATTGAAGACATTTGAAATGATTTTTTTAAGAAGCAAACTTAGATCACCTGAACTGGCACCAGAAAGAACTGAACCTGAAACCTTGAACAGGAACACACACTTTGGTCTCAAGTCAATTCCACCAAACAAATCCAAGTGGGTTTCAGCAATTTTATGACTTCCCAATACAAGTGATGTTGTTTTTTGTTTTTATTTTTTATAAAACAATTGTAGATTCTTAATGGTGGTCGATATACCCCACTTTATTAGGGCTGATTTTTTTTAGATACGTTCGATATACATACATATCATTCTAATTAGCTTTGTGGGGGTGTTTGGTTTGACCCCTCTAACTTTTTTGTTTTGTTATTCTTTTTTATTAATAATACATAGGATGATGTGCATTTGACACAGTCATAACTATGATTTCAAAACATCGTATTATGGTGAATTGGGTTACTAATATAGTTGAGATGTCAATCGTCATAATTAATGCAATTATTTTGTAAAAAAATATATGATGTATTATGCAAGGGTTGTTTTCTCAAACATGGCCTAAGACCCATAAAATGTTAGAAACTGCGTTGCTAATTCCTCGAATAATTTTTTCTCAACTTGTAACAAACAAGGGTATAATCAGTTTCTTTCCATGTACTTGTGAGGAATGTGAGTTTTAAACTTCAAACAAACACCTCCTAAATCTATATCATTTGTTTGATTTGAAAATCTAATATTCGATTCAAGACCCGATTAATCTAAAGGTTGAAATTTTACCATTCACTTGCAAGACCCATTTAAAATTAGAGCATAGCTCGCTACAAACTTTATAAATCTATATCATTATTCATAAGTTTAGACTTAACTAACAAGATACATACCTGTGGTTTTGTATTAGATTTCAAAAGCAAATGATCTTTGTGTTTTTGATTTTGGAGTCTATGATGTGATGAATTCTTTTCACAAGATTTGGAAGTTGGACCTTTTGACCACATCATAATATCTCAAAAGCATTCACAAGCTTCTTAACTATAAGAAATTCACATTTAAAAAGGAAATATAAGAGACGTCTGAAAATAATACTAAATTGTTAAAGTACGACTCATATATACAAAACACTTAAATATGGCTCGTATATTGTAAACTGAATTGTAGCAGTAGTATTATATTTATTGCTCGTAACACTGAAATCCTAATTTATCACAGTAATGCAAACAGAACTATAGCTACTCTATAGCCACAAAGGTAGACACTATTGGCCGAACTACATTAACATAGATTGTGTGTTCATTGCCTTTTATTTTTGTTTTTTATTAATCTTCTGTTACTAGTTGGTGTTCTAACGTAGATGTAACGTAAGTATTAGATACAAGCGCCGACGACATGTTAGGGATGCAAACAAAAACTTGTTGGGAAGTTTGCAAAAACGTCGAAAGCAACAAGTCCATGTTCCGGTAACATAAGAGAAAAACATCACATCTGCACTAAACTCTTCAAACATCAGGTATATTGATTACCTCTTGCCTCTTTTATATATCCAACAATTTACTTATTTGTAAATAAACGATGTGAAATTAACCAATCACACCTCAAGTGTGAGTTTTCACCTCTTCTACTTGATCCAACCATCAAGATCCACTTTCACTCTCACCAAACGAGGCTCTAATACTACTTTGGTGTGAGAACTCATAGATCATCCATACAAATGAGTTAGACACCACATCTTAATCCAAACATAACATATTAATTTATATTTATCCAAACATCATGATCCACTTTCACTCCTACCAAACCAGGTTCTAATATCACTTGAAAATTACTCTTCTCACTTATGAAATTGCTCATTTTCTTATATGAACGCTAGTTAACTGCCGCTCAACATTTTTGCAACGGTAGTATAACACTTTTAAGATTGGTTCAATCACTTTTTAAGTCAGTTCAATCACTTTTTAGAGTAAAATTGTTATTTAGAGTAAAATTCAATGCATCAATTGATGAATTTTTAATAGAAAAAGATTCAAAACAAGTTTGAAGATTTTCAATGGATTAAGAGAATTTGATAATTATTTATAAGTGAAAAGTAACATAGAGACTTGAGAATTATAATAATTGAAAAGTTTAAAACTAGATCTGAACAAAAAAACTATTGGAAGATCAAAATCGCCTTTCAAACTAAATTCTTCAATTCATAAGGAAGAAAACAAAAACCAAACAAGGCAAAGATGAAAACGAAGGCAAAAGGAAAAAAGGAAACATGACTAACCGCATATATCAAGAAGAAGAGCGCATGATTGAGGAAAAAAACTCAAGAAGGATGGCTCCATTCAACAAGTAAGAAATGAGTTAGGGTAGGTAGAATTCTACTTTTATATTGAAACTAATGGGCCTACATGGTAAGTCCAATGACCAAAAAGTCCAAAAAAATTTAATACATTTTAACTAATTGCTACCGACACAATTCGGATTTTAAAATCCAAACTGCAACAATTCAGTTTGAATTTTAAAATCCGAACATGTCCAGTGTCCAGAAAAAAATTACGAGCTAATAGACTTGCGTGCAGGAGGAATCATGACTAACCTTCAATTTGTTGCTTGATTAACCTTCAAATGTGATGATATTGAGCCAAATTTGGGTGGTTCGAATTTTGGGATAAGGGAGAAAGAAAAAGTGAAAAGTTAAAAGTAAAATTGTAAAATAGGGGGAGGGGGTGAAGTTGGACTTATATATCGAAACAATTCAAATTATATAATTCGAAGCAGTTTTCGTATTATTTCGGATTTTATAATCCGAAAGGTAGTTTTGGAATTTTCGCAGGGCGCGTGACTACATCATAGGATGGGAAAAGTAATAGTCTTTTATTTTTGAAGAAAAAATAGAGAAGTTTTCTCATAATGTTCACTTCTCATGCGCCTTTAATTTGATCATTTTATCCCTGTATAGATTTTATAATTCGAAAAATATTTTATTATTTGATTAAGAATTAATAATGCATCTACATTAACATAACATTTATTACAACAACATATTAAACATCTAGTGTTAAATTTGTGGTGCAAGAAGATGGAGGAAGAAGGAGGAAAAGATTTGTCATCGCTCTCGCACACCCTATGAGGAATATGATATGTGAATACAAGACAAAGAAGCGGAAGGAGACTCTAGTGAACAACCCCAAATCTAAATGAAGGGTGCAAGTTTGCAAAGCAAAACAACACCCCATGACTTTTCATGGTATCCCTATAAGATGACACAACCTTTTGTATAAAAGGTTAACGGTGGAACATTGATATCATGAACGATTAAAAAAGAAATGAAGAGAATGTGAGTTAGAATGAAAAATCGTGAAGAATAAGAAAATATTTATAGGAAAAATGAAAATGTCGACTTTAACAACAATCAATGGAAGCTGAAAAAATGTGGTAAACATTGCTGATCAGTCAAAAAACACATGTTATATGACCATGAAACTGTCCAACTTTGTTGATCAAGCTATTGATAACACGTAAAATGCACTATTATTTTAACTCGACTTACACATTTTTTAATCTCGATTTTATAGATTTTTGCAATGTTATGCTCGTATTGTGTGTCTATTTCAGGTTAAAGGTCGCCGCGCGTCGAAACGATGAAAAAAGGGTTAAAAAAGGTTAAAAAGTCAGAAATCAGGTGGAAAGTTAAAACCAGACCAATTATTTCCCCACGTTTTAAAAGCAGTTTGCCCACCTCCTGCATTTTCTCCACTACCTTGGACATGATCAGAATCACTCCTTGATGAACCTTTGGCTATAAAAGAGACCTTTAAGAATCAATTTTAAAACACCAAACTTTTTAGAGACAATTAGTGAATTCAGAAACATCTTATTTTTATTTTTAGTTCTTATTGTAACCAAAGCTTTCGTTTAGCGTACAATTTGACAAATTCAGAACCATTGTTATTTGCAATTTTGAATTTAGCAACTATTTGAATTACCAAATTTCTCATCATTCCTTTTCATTCCACTTTAGTTTTTCTTGCCATATTTTACAATTGCCGTGCATCTACCTGTCTTTAATTCAAGCCGTGAGTTTATACAATTAGGTGGCTATTTAATTGAATTCCCATTATTAAGAATTTAGCACTGCCGTACCTGTTTCTTCAAATTCCTGGCTGCACCTCTCGGTTTGAATTCCAATTAGGAATTGCTTGTTGCTATCCATTTCGGTGTGTTGTTGCTGTTGGTATTGTTGTGAAATTGCGGTTCGAAATTACACCAATGAAAATAAAAATGTGTGGAGCAAAAGGTAGTGATAATCTTAGGTCTAAGTGTCTCCAAACAACAACAACAATGCAGACCTAAAGCCTAAGGGTAGAACTAAAACAATGATACTAACAAAACATAAAGATAAGAAAGCTTAAGGAAAACAAACACACACAAGATGGTAACTCAGTTAAGCCAATATGACCTACTCTGGGGGAGAGAGCAACTCTCCAATCCACTATGATAAGATGTTACAAAATGTTACAAGAAATCAGCCTTTGTTCCTAATCTCTACCCTTTGTCTTGACCCACCTCACTCATAAGATCTTACAAGAGATTACACTAAAGGAAGCTTATGATCCTTCCAATGATGTAATCTCACTATCCAAGGTGATTACAATTTTTATCCCAACCCAATAGACTCTCCTTACAAAGGTACTCTACCCTCAAGTTCCCCCTTTTACAAACCCTAGACCTCTTGCTTCAGCTCTTCTTCAAAGAATGCAGAAACCACTTAAATACTAGACACAAAAGTACCAAATCGTGTCATGATTTGCTCCTATTGTGCTACGATTTTGCCCTTCCAACCGTTGTGACCAGTCACTTTCAGGTAAACTTGCTCAAGAAGTTGTTTTAATCGTGTCACGATTTTGAGCATCCTCAGAATCACAATTTGAAGTCAAATACAACAGGTATATTTCATTCGTTGAATTGTTGTAGTGGTGGCGTTACTTCTTTTCTTTTTATTTCTAGTATCCATCAATTAACAGATGTTGTCCACTTTGCTTATATTGATTCATATTTTGTTTCTTTTAATTGGTTGTTTCAATGATAATGAATGTTATGAATAAAAGTCTATTTGTTACAATTACGATGAACGTCATACCAATGGTGCTCTGTTAATTTATATGATTAGTAATTGTAACAGGAGTTATTTTTAAGCCTGGAAACTCTGATTTTTAATGATGAATATTTATAGTGAAAGCTGAAATAACACGATACCGGTTTCATATCGAAAGAGTGAAACTTGTATCTGTCTGTAGAATTTTTAGGAATTGATTTAGAAATTACTAATTTTCAAAAAGGTATTTTAAACTTGTGGTCGGATGCGCGAAAGCGGGCTTCTATGAGTTTAAAATACGGTAATGGACGCGCGAAAGCCGGCGGTACCTTTAAATTTGTCATCTACTAAAAATAACTTTTCGAGCAAAAAAAATTAATTATTTTTCAAACGGAGTTTTGAAGTTGTAAGGCGTGCACGCGAAAGCGGTCGAATAGATTACAAAGTTAAGATTCGGTGTCGAACAAGCGAACGCTGACGACCCTTTAAATTTAATCCTTTTTACGCGCGAAAATATTTTCCTGTTACAATAATAAAATATAACTTAGCAAGCATCAACGGTCGACACAAATTATATTTTTGTCTCTCGTCATTAAAATTAATTAAAAACAAAGTTATTTGTCCGGAGAATTCTACAAAACAAGTTCGAACAAAGACTTCAACGAAAATGGCGAAGGTTGGACGAGCAGTTGTCTTGGCGATGTAGTACTCGCCCCACCAATTTCAGATAAGAATATTGTCTAACTTGAAGAATCAACTAGAGCAAATAAAGAGTCGACTCAACCAAAGAGAGAGAAAGATGGTGGACAATGTTGAGTATCGTCGGTCGTAGATCGACTCAGATGGAAGCATCTGGTTCACATGTATGAAGCTTTAGAGCAACGATGATGTGAAAAACGTGTTCTATATGTTTGATCAGCATAGTTCGAAGTGACCAGTCGAGTTAGATGTTTCCTTGGTCAGATCTTTTCTTGATATTAGGAATTTTTTTGATTCAACCAAGAACCTACAAAGAAACTAAGACTTGCATGGATAAACACGATAAATGCTTTAGTTTGGCTGATTCATGATCTTGTTTGTGTTTAACTATGTTGTTGAAATTGTTATGTTTAATGTATGTTATTGTTGTAGAATTTGATTTAATTAATAACAATTTTCTTCTTCAATTTTCTATGTTCATAACACGCTCCAGATTATATAATCTGAGTTAAATCAAACCCTTCAAACGTTAAGTTTTAACACAGTTTGGAAAGGTTTCATGATATGGAAATTTTAACGAGTGTTTCAGGGCACTCTGTAAGGACCATAAGTGGTAAATATTTATGAAAATGTGCGTATTCAATGCATTGAAAATCAAAATATTTTACTTTTTAAAATAATAATTGATTATTTTAGAATGCTTAAAGAGTGTCCTAAGTGCACTTGTTAACAAGACCTATTAGATCATATAATCCAAAATATATGGGAATAAATTCAGATTATATAATCTAAACCGGTCCTGGATGTGGATTGTGCCGTTGGAAGCAATGTTTGAATAATTTATGGTGTGTTTAATACTTTTTTATATTACCGATTTAGAGCTTTTAAATGTTTTATTTGATTTTAGTCACAGTCTAGGAATGCTTTGTGGCTATAATCTTGCATTTCTTCAACATTTTCATTCATTCTTCACTTTTTTCTTAGATTTCATTGTGAGTGAGTTATGTGATACCATGGTCATCAAATTCATACTATACCATAAATTGTTGTGCAGTTTTTGTAGGGATGATGTGATGGTCAATATAGACCTTCATATTAATTATAATTCAAATTTTGGGTTTTGATAGAATCTAATTATATAATCCAAAATCATGAAAAAGGTGTTTGGATTATATATTACAATTTATTCTCCTCCGATGAAAATTTGAATTACATTATTTTTCTTTTTGTATTAAAATATATAATTATCTTTTTTTGAGCAAATAATTATCTTATATAGATAAGAGAATTATACTCTCATCTTGAAAGTTATGTTTGAGTTACATTTTTCTCACCTAAGAGTTAAATATATAATACACGTAATACATTTTAGTATAAATAAATATTTGTGAGGTACCAATTAAGAAAAAACAATTCATTGTTTATAAATTTTATTATGAGGGATTGGTTGTTATGCCAGAGTTTTTGTGGACTGAAACCTTTTTGGAAACATTTTTTATGAAATTAGAAAGGTTACGCATTTCCGATGGAAATTGAATATGAGGGGTTGCCTGATCACTGTTGCATTCACTGTAAAAGTATTTGACACAATGTAACATTTTATCGGTGGTAACATCCGAAAAGATCAGACAAACAAGAGAAGGTTCTTCCATTTGATAAAGAGAAAAAAAACTAAACTTTCGCAAAAGCAGTCCACGCAAGGATGAAAAACAAAGGATAATCCCTCCGGCATAGACTCCTCTAAAGCTTCTGAGGTTTCAATACAAGGTGCTCATTCTCCCCATCCTCAGTTGGAGGTGCGCGCAAACCATGAAACTAAGGTTGCAGACAGACAGGGAGCATAGAGGTACCTATTACTTAGCATGACAAGCCAACATACCATATTGATGCACATGTAGAAAGTCATATTTATGTTATTTCTATTGATACAACCCCCACAACATATTGAAAAGTCTCATACTTCGTTTCATATGTCGTTACATAACGTCTCTGAAGAGCTAGTTAGGCAACAGTCACCATTACATGACACAACCTTAGTGCAGACTCCCCATGGCGTTCAATCGGTTCTCACTTTGGCTACATACTTTGTGTCAAATATTGAGAATAATACTACCGGTCCTGATGACCCGGCGGATCCAGTTCTACATAAGGAAATGAATTTAGTGCAAGATTTATTAGCTCATAGTTCCTCAACTGACGTTTCTTTCACTCCCTATTTATCGAAGGCACAAAAGAAGAAAATATCTTAGGCGGTATATCAAACCCGATCTAAGGGTCCAATTTCCTAACTACCGTTTTTCTAGGATTTCCGTTGTTTCTTTTCTTTTTCTGCATTTCTTTTAAAGGATTTTGGCCTAGTCCCCCCTCTTTTATATGTATTTTTCCTTTTTTAATAATATATATGGAGTAAGGGGTAGATGATGGACGTTTCAATTAGGTGCCAACCTAGCTGAGATGTTTCTGGCTTTCCTTGATGCCCAACCTACTTCTTGTCTTATAGAAAAAACATTTTATAATTAATTTAATGATTTACAATATAAAATTCATTTTTAAATAGTGTTTTTTTTATCAATTTTAATAATGTGTCCAAGATTTTAATTTTGTATTGCCTCCTTTTTTTTAGTAGAGTTTAAAACTATATGTTAATAATGATACTTCAAATTAAAAATAGAGAAAAAAACATGTATTAGAATTTTGATTATATTATAATCACATGCAATACCCTTGTTCTTTGCACTTTGTATGCTAGAGTCTTGTAGCTAGATTGTTGGCTTAAATATGTAAATCATCCCTGTAAGTTCGTGTATTTTTGGTTTTCGTTCATGTATTTTTTATATTCTAAAAGAACCCTCATAAGTTATAAATGTTTTGGTTTTGGTCCCTGTCGTCATCATCTGTTGCAAAAATGTCCATGTGGCGATGTGTGACGTGGCAAACGACATTGCTGTGTCGTTTCATATGTGATGAGTCACAAAGTTGGAAGGACCAAAATAAAAATATAAAATTCGCAGAGGGACCGAACCAAAAAATTCATAGAAAACTTCATCTTCTTTCTTTCCTCTTCTTCATGATTTTCAACACATCTTCATCTAACTCCATGGAAAACTTCATTCATTCAGCTCTTTCCTCATTTCTCTCAGTCTACACAAATTTGGATTCATCACTCTCTCAAATCTCTTTCTAAGACAACTTCTTTCCAAACAAACACCATTGTTGTTCTCTTCCATTAATGTTTCAAAGGTTGGTTTTTTATTTTCATTCTCATTTTCATTTGTTAGCTCTTGGTTTCTACGACCATTTTATCTTTATCACCCTTTTGTAGGATTGACAATGAATCGAACCAACTCGAAAATAGTTCGAGATTCGATCCGGTAATTAGTTCGTTGAACTTGTTCATAAATCAAGTGAGTTGAACTTGAGTTAGACCTGGTTCGACTCGTTTGGTTCATAAGTCAGCTCGATATACATACACCAAGCCACTATAACAAATTTCATACTCATAATTAAGGAAGAAAGGAAAACTCATGTACCTATTAATGCTTGGTTTTTTTAAAAGTTTCTGACTTTTTCCAATCTTGTGCCTCCTTCTTCGATGTTTGAAGCTTTTTTGTTTCCGGGGTTGTCTTTGTTTTGATCTTCATCGTTTTTTTTTTGCTTATTTGATAAATTTGATTAATGGGATTTTGTTTTTCCTTGTATGCATTCCTTTCCTTGTTTATTTTTTGTTTTGTTTTGATATTTCTATTAGTTATGTTTTGTTCATGCAGTTTATGCGTTTGGTTCATGTCTGCTCAATGTTTATGTTTGAAGATGTTTTATAGCCCTCAATTTAAATTAAACTAATTATCTAATTAACTTGTTTTGATATTTCTTGACCTCTCTTTTGTCAGGTAAATTAAGCAATTTTGATGTTTCTTTGATAATGGGTTGAAGAATTGCTTTATTGTTCAGAAATGCTTATTGACAGAAAATGGCTTACGGTTCAGAAATTGATTAATGGGTTAAAAAATTGTTAGAAAACTGCTTATAGTTAAAAAATTGGGAATTAATGTATTTGAGAAACATATGGTAGAAAATATTAGTCATTGTCTAGGCTCAGATTTTACTTTTAGTTAAGCTTAATGGGGTTTTCGAGGAAATTTTTGATGAAATTCGTGTAGTAATGTCGATGATGATGTCGACGTTTGTTGACGAATTTCTAAATTTTATTTGTGTATTCTATAAAGTTTGATTAGGATGTGTTGAAGATCACGAAGAAGAGGAAAAGAAGGAAGAAAATGAATTTTTCTATAAATTTTTGGATTTGGTTCCTCTGCGAATTTTATTTTTGTTTTTAGGCTTATTCAATCGGTCAGTCCCTTAACTTAATTGATTATCTCAATTTGGTCCCCTAACTATAATCTGTACCAATTTGGTCCCCTATGTTTTGCTCTGTTACTAGTTTTAGTCCTTCCTGTTAGTTTCTCTTAAAAAAACGTTAACTTATGTACCAATTTGGTCCTCTATGTTTTGCTTCCTTACTAGTTTTAGTCCTTTCTGTTAACGTTTTTTTAGAGAGAAACTAACAGAAATGTCTAAAACTAGTAACGGAGCAAAACATAGGGGACCTAATTGGTACAAATTATAGTTAAGGGACCAAATTAAGACAATCAATTAAGTTGAGGGACTAACCGATTGAATAAACCTTGTTTTTATTTTGGTCTCTCTAACTTTGTGACTCAACATATGGAACGACACATCAACATCGTCTGCCACGTCACACGTCGCCATATCATCCTCCATTTATCACATAGACGTTTTTGTAATAGATGATGACGGCAATGACCAAACCCAAAACATTTATAACTTACAGGGGTTATTTTAGATAAAAAATGGTACAGGGACAAAAACCAAAAACACGCAAGTTTACAAGGACGATTTACATATTTAAGCCATGTTTGAAAAAGTGTTTATCAAAGAATGAAGTGTAAATTTTAACATAAGAATGAAGAGAAATGTAATTCAACTAGTGTAGATACCCATGCGGACGCACGGGTAGAATTAATAGTTTCATCAATTTTATTTAAATGAATTTACAATTGATCATACACGACATCTAGAGTTGGGTATAAGCCAGGCCGACCTACAGGGGCTTAAGACATGATCTACTTTGGCCTGACATGTTTAGTAGACATGCCTAGACTTAGGCTTTTTAAAAAGCCTGTTTAGTAAAATAGGCTAGACTTAGGCTTTCATAAAAGCATGTTAAGCCATATAGGTTGGCCTATTAATACATATTTATTAAAAAAAAGTTTTTTTTATATTTAAATAATTGCATACATTAAAAATATAAACACATTTTTCTCTATCTATAAGTCCTTTAATAGGCTTTGTTCTTATAAACATTTAAGCAGGCTTTAATGTTGTTAAAATTTGCTTGTAGTGAAATAGGCTTTTAAGTAGGCTTTAAGGCATGTTTAACCTATTTAGTAGGTCAAATGAACTATTTGACGACCTTAATGTAAAGTAGGCCTTAAAGTAGGCTTTTAGGCCAGTCCAAGTTTTTAAATAGGTCAGACCAGACCAAGAAATACAACTTATGATAGGCCATAGGCCAGACTATGGCTTATAAATTTTTTCGTAGGTCAGGCTTAGGCCTATCATAGCCTGGCGGCATGACCTAGCCTATTCTCACCCCTAACAGCAGCACATAGGAAATAAAAGTTACCATACATTGATTGATTACAAACATATTAGTAAGGGAGCCGTAGTTTTGAATTATAAAATTAAATAAATAAACCAAAACTAATGTTAGGAGAATACCATATCACACTAATTTGTGGAATTGAATTTGACGCAAAAACTGCATCACACAGTTATTCATCGTAGCCATCCAATCTGAAACCTACGTCTATGATTATTTATAGTTGTTTTTGATAATGTTTATTATGAATCATTCGATCTGCAATCAATAGCAGTGATATCAAGTTGTGTGAATATTTTTGAAGACATATTTGAGGATGTAAGTATTTCGAATGGTATTATTAAATTCAATAAAAATGAACCTACCAAAAAAAAAATTAATAAAATGAAATTTTGAACATACTACTATTTTCACAACGTTTTTAGATTTACACTTTTCACTGAATTATTTCGAATTGGGCCAAGTCCAATCCAATGGTATCCATTTTCCATTGAATACTGCTCTTCCCCTGCAAAATACACTCCCGTCCTGCATGCAGGACGATTTTACCCATGCGCTAGTTAACTAACCCAAGTGTAAAACTATGCGTTAGTTAACATGCGTTGCGTAGCTTAAGTCACGCACGTGTAAAGCACTGCGTGACTTAAGCTACGCACACTCACACAAGTGTAACGCACTGCGTGAGTTAACTCACGCAGTGTCACACAAGTGTAAAGCACTGCGCTAGTTAACTCACGCAGTGTTTATATATCAGTACAACATTAATTGTTGTACTGATATGCATTCAATGCATTGAATATCATTAATGACCTGTAATTTTTACACGCTCATAATTGAACCGAATTACGCCAGTTTAACAATATTATCGGATAATACGACATAATTGATCAAAATTACACAAAAACATCGTTTTTATCACAATCACATAATCACACATAACGATTCAAACGGTCCAAATTTCACAAATTCGCCGGTAATGATCCGTAATCACTTAAACACACTTAATGACACGTAAACGATCCAAATTACACCAATTTGTCCATAAATCTTGAAAATCACATAATCTCACATAAAAAGTTACAATTATCGAAATTCATCGTTAAATTACATAAACACAACTTCATTAAAATTCAATAATACGGACACAAATTCAAACAAATTACGATATTACACGTTAATAAATATTACACTTCAACGGATCAGACATAAAGATGTAAAGCGTTATCTTCAACCATTACGTAAAATATGTTAGCGACGTCGCTATCATCTTCGACACGTTGTAAAAAATACACCATCTTCGAAAAGTCCTCTTCCTTATCCCCCCCCAAGTCCACGCCTGGCGCATTTAAAATTACATCGTATGTTCTATGATTTGAACCAATATGGATAAAGAAGTTGTCAAGTTTTGTCTTCAACTCGTCCAACTTGCCGGTGGGCTTTACAAAGAACCTAGCCTTCATTTGCACATCTACATAACGGACATGAAGTTTAACTGGATCTTGTGCATCTTCATACATGTTTCACTTCAAAAAATATAAATAGTTGAATAATTAGTAACAAAGTAAATCCGAGCAATAATTGGTATGACATAACCAGCCACAAAAAAAATAATTCATTTCATTTAATATATAATAATAGTTACATATTGGCCACGAATACCCAAAGTACATAATCGGCCACCCAAAAATACGTCAGGGTGTAATACCACCAAAAAATAGGACGAACACCGACCGACCTAATCGTGTCATAACCTAAACCTATCTAAGAAGTCTAGTGACATTTCTAAATTTTCCTCTACTTCTATATCTTCCATCGCTTCAAATTCTTGTTCCTTTTTTTTCGGAGTAAGAGTATTATCACAAAATATTGGATTGTGCTCATTTGTTGGTTTCTTTGGCGGCTTCGGCTCCTTGGACATGAGCTCATTGAAGGCATCTTGTCTATCCAAAAACTCAAAATGTCATTTCTTTGCCTCACTGATCTTGTTGGACATCCACTCCGTACAACTTAGTGGTAACAGACACCCTTCCTTCAAAGTAACATGAAGATAGTGGCCGGGAATAAAGCAAAGACACATGATGTTGGCATGTGGATTAAGTGGTAGAGCACTTTGGATTGGAAAATATGTCTCACATACACCACCCCTTTCGGGCAATGTCAATAGAACAACGGCTCTATTGTAGCAAGTATCAATAATGTGACCCATATCCGGAGTGGTCAACCACTTATCTACCGGCGCAATACCAATTGTACATTTTGGAGGGTGTAAACCATTCAAGATTTTGTTATAACGCTCCTCCGTGACATATATCGGCATGTAGTCACTCTTATGAGTTCTCAACTCATGAATAAGTTGATGACGAATCAATACATGATCTTCCTCATCCATCCCCATGTGCCTATCTATGACCGGAATCCACAATGATCATCCCCTTTAACATTCACAATGTCTTCAACAAAAGGTCTCATGAGATTTGGAATTTGTGAAATGTAAGGGATCCTCCGAAGCAGTTTTGAAGTAGAGGATGAAGCTTGTGAGCGGGAGTACGTGCCAAGGCGTGCATCTTTTCTCTTTGGAAGTGACCTCTTGGGTTGTGAAGGTTGACTATCCGGATTTTGAGAATCAATAGTCTCCCATCTATAAGGGATTCGACCCGTTGATGACACTTTGAGCGTAGTTCTCTTCCTTTTAGGTGCTCCCTTGGTTACCGCTTTTTTTGAAGGTGGACACATATTTATGGTTTCCGGAAAGGCTATTTGACGCATCATCTCTTTGATGTGGTGTTTCATATTGTAAGGGCTTGTCTTGAGACGTTCTTGAATTCCATTCCACTCTTCCACCACGGAAAAATCATCATCAATCTCTTCTCCTTGTACACTTAACCTTCTCCAATGAGGGTATATATCATCAAAGACAAGATGCAATTTTTGCTTGCACCTCATGGAAATAATACATGCACAAGGTAACCCGTACGATGTCGCTTGCACCCAACCACGATCTTCCTTCTCAAAGCTGAATGTCTTGGAGCGTTGCAATTCGTCATAGATAAATTTCAATGCGTGTCTAGATACATAACCCTCCAACTCTCCCAACATCTTGATTCTTTTGTATTTGTGTTCAAAGACCGTTTTGTTCCTCCCAAAACTTCCTTGTATCTCACCAAATTGCACGACCAACATCTTGTCTATTTCATCCCAACATGATGCCAAATCACCCACGCTACTCCTCAAATATTTTTTCAACACTCCATGAGCCGATTCAACAATGTTGGTGGTTCTACACCCTAGATGCAAGACTTTATCCGTCCATGCCCTCACAAATTTTTATTTAAGTTTCAAAACTGTTTCTTCAACATATTTTATGAATTCCGGAAATGGCATGCATACCTCTTTGAATTTCAATAAATTACTTACATATGATTCCTCCGTAGGTGATTTGACCAACTCACTCCAAGCGATCACGACTTTCTCAACAACTTCTCGATTCTTCTCCTTGCTCTTCTTCAATTCATTCTTGTCAACTTTTGCACCCTTAGGAGGCTTTGGATGAACTTTACAATTCGTGATGCACTTAGCCCTTACATTCTTCCCAATATGAAAATAACAAAGCATGGTGTATGTTTTAGGGAAAACTGTGCCAACGGCATTCATCAAAGCACCATCTCTGTTGGTGACAATCACCTTAGGCATGTTGTCTTTTGAGGACAAAAGACCTCTTAACATCGTAAGTGCCCAAGCAAAGTTGTCCTCTAGTTCAAAGTGAAGGAAGGCGAAACCAACGGAATACATCATTTTTGTAGAGGTGCAACCAACTATCTCAAACAACGGCATACAATAGTTGTTGGTTTTGTAAGTGGAGTTCATGACCAAAACAGTCAGAAAGGTGTTGAGCAATTTAATTGACTCCGGATGAGCAAAAAATATGTCTTCTAGAGTGCTTTCCTCACTATTGCATCTTGTGTAATAGACATATTTATGCTCCACCAACTTTGAAATCATGAATTGCAACTCCATCATGTTACTTCTTTCCCCCTTTCGCCATCTTGTTTGCACATTGTACACTTGCTTGATAGTTATGTCACTTTATTTGTTAGTTTGCTTCAAATTGGTGAGAATATTCTGAGGCACCGTCAAGCTCTTTGTCATGTCAATAACTTTTTTCTTCTCCTCCGCACTAAACCTTCCCACAATAAGGTGTCCCTTTAACCTCTCATCCAAGTCATGGTTGTGCATTCCACAAAGCATTGCAATCCACCAATCATTTGTCTCTTTATCAAAGAAACCTTTCAACCTAAACGGACAATTACATTTCCTTGAGCCGATGCCTTCAATGTTCGGTTTCTTCCTCGTCTTAGGTGGCTTGTATATCCCACTCCTTTCACATTGCATCGTCAAGTACAGTCTTTTTAAAACGGATTTATCTATACAAACACTAAATCCGGCCCTTACCCCTTGTCGACGAACCCAAGAAAGTAACTCTTCTCGCTCTCTCCACCTTTCATTTGTTGTGAAAAATGAGGCGGTTTCGCGAGCTTCACAAACAACACCGATAAGTATCAGTTTAGGTTCTTCAATTTTACCAATGCGAGCTTGAAATGGAATTTTGACTTTAAACGGTTTGACATTAATGGTCGGTTTGACATCGTCAAAACCTTTACCGGAAGCATCGCCGGAAGCTTCATTTTTGGCCGGTTTTGGTTCAACGTCATCACCCGCAACATTGTCAACCATCTCCCTATATATCTATTGAATAAAATAATTTACAAAGTGAGAATGAATAAATTACTTGTGCAACAAGGTAACCAATAATAAAAATGAAGCAAAAAATTCAAAAATTTGGACTGTGCAGTGGCGTGACTTAAGTCACGCAGCACATTAACACTTGCACCACTTAAGTCACGCAGCACCTATGCCATGCGCAAGTTAACTTGCGCACCTTGCCTACTGCCTACGAAAACAAGACGAACCAAGCACAAAAACCAGCAAAATGAGATGAGTTTTGATGATACATTACCTGATATTTGGTACTCGATGAGCGTAGAAACTTGCTTCCTGACGATTTGCAATGATTTGGGATGAGGATTTTGACCCCAAAAATCGTACTTTTTGGGTTTTTGAAGGTGGAGGGAAAGAAAATGGTGTTTGAAGTTTGGACTGATGAGTTTTGAACAAAAACAATAACCCTGCGCAACTTAACTCGCGTTGCGGGAGTTAAGTTGCGCAGTGCATGTTAACTTGCGCAGAGGTAAATTTGGAAAGCTTGCAGAACAGAAGTGTATTTTGCAGAGGGAGAGCATGATTCTTTTCCATTTCGCATGTGTATATGTCCCTTATTTTAGTCAACCGTCTCTCACTTTTCTAATTTCTAATCAAAACAAAAATCACCTATTTTATTCCCCTCTTAGGTTGTAGCCCATTTTCGTGAAAAGAAAACACATACCATATAGCCATAGACGCCACACTCTTTTATGACCTTCTTTGTCGCTCTAAAGCATCATTTGGCTGTGAGATTAACAGTTAACACCACCGTCCTTCTCTCTACCAATAGTGGAGTTGAGAACCTTCTCCGTCACCGTCGAAAAGTCCATTCATGATAACCTCCAAGCTATTTTCAGCAGAGTTGAGTACTCGATCTGTGATCATCATCTTATGAGCTCTACTAACTATTTTATTTCACAACATGGGCATCGCTACCGATGACCACCGCACTGGAAGTCGTCGCCGCAGTACTTGTTTCTTTGGCCATGACTTGTGAGCATTGCATGCAGATATCGGTAAGAAAAAAATATGGGTTAAGTTGTTGGCAATACATATAAAGTCATGTTGTTTGAGGTTTAGTGGTTCTTTTTCACTATTTTTGTGGATCTATCATTTTTTTTTCCTTCATATTCATCATACTCTATTTCGACGATCTTCTAGTCCTAGCTAAAGATGATATATTTTTCGAATGTTTCAGCCACTTTGGACTGTTACCGTCGCCAGAGTTTTAAAACATTGTCAAACATCATGTATAGATCGATAAGAGAAAAAATGGTTTAAATCGTGAAGGGCCATTTTGTGTATTGGACTTTTGTGTGTGTCTATATATATATATATATATATATATATATATATTATGATGCTCAAATTAGATCACATTTTTAAAAAGGATAATTTTTATTGATGTCCAAACTCCTTTCCACTATTTAAATACGAAAATAATCATGTAGAATCTTGGGTTGAAATGTTTTAGTATTGTCTAAACTCCTTTTCACACTACCTTTTGTTATGATTTATAATAATTTTTCTTATAAAAATGAATAAAATTACAAAAAACCAATGTACAAAGTTGGTTTATTTGTTCATCAAATGCAACGAGTCCAATCTATACTTTCCTCTCCACTCTTGATGTCCTTGATGCACATTTATCTCTATTGTAGGAATGATGACTAAAGTGATCTTTGCTATGGTATTTGGATTAGCTTCTTCACATTCATTCAAGATTTTTGGGAAAATCTTTAGTAAGATAATGTCAAAAAAAACAATGGATTAATTTGTTTGATGAAGAATATGAGAAATTTTAATAGTGTGAAAATGATTAATGACCAAGTATTATATATAGATGTAAACATATTATTATTATATTATGTTCAATAGTATATTAACGTTGTAATTTGGACATTAAAAATGTTTAAATGTGTTATTGCTATCCCTATGATTCTAACTCAATTGGTAGGGATAATACATAATATATATTATGCGAGGTATGTGGTTCGAATTATGGAAAGAAAGAAAAAATTGCTATTGCTAGAAGTTTAGGTCACTATATCTTAATGACACCTGCCAATATATTTTATTAAAATAAATACCTAAATAACTATTCAATGAGAGCTAGAATATGAGGCTATTGTGGGACACCCCTATAAAAAACTTTTTGAGCAATATTAAATTTTACTTTAAATTGTGGTGCATTTGTAAGGCTAAATTTTACTTTCTACTGTGAAATTTTTTAAGCGGATTGTATAAGAGTTTGGATTATCTTTTAAAGAGATCTAATTTTTTTTTTTTAATATGAATTGCATAAGAAGAAGAAAGAGTGTATATATTATTATTAAGATAAGAGGAAAGTGCTCTAATTTATGCATCTCTCAAAAGAGAGGAATATAATTCACTCTATTAAAAATGGTCCATAACTTTTAACACTTAGCTCGTACATCCTCCGGTCACTAATATAAACCAAAATTCACTTTTTAGATACATTCAATTAATGATGTATGTGACATATAATAAAGACCACATACATCATTAATTGAATGTATCTAAAAAATAGATTTTTGCTTATATTGATGACCGGAGGTGTATACTATTTCACTATTCTAAAATAGTCACTAACTTTATATAACATTGATCGATTTTGTCCTTTCGTTAGTCTTTACTTAACAGAGTTTGACATTGTCAAGTAACTCTTTGTTTGGTACACACACTACTAAAAAAGCAAAAATTAGTGAGGGAATTTTAGAGAGGGAAAACGTGAAATCCCTCTCTAATTCCGTCACTAAATTTTGCGACCATGGAATTTGTGAGGAATTTTATTTTTTCCGTCACTAATTTCCCTCTCTAATTTTGTTTTTTCTAGTAGTGACATAATTGTTCATTTATCACGTTGACTATCATAAACACAAATGTCAGCGACGAAATTGATACACATTATAATTCAATTTTTTGACAAGTACATAAGATGTCAGTTAAGAGAGCTTCAATTCTTCACGAAATATATGAGAAAAGAAATTATTGTCGAAAAAGTTATATCATTTGAAGATTTGGACTCAGGCCGGACCTTAAGGTGTGCAAATAGTTCAATGGAGCTGGGCATCCTTAAGGTATGAGTCTCAAAAACAAATTTATATACCAGTAGTACTATTAAGTACTATCCTACTAATTTTATTTTAGGAGGGTGGTTTGAGGTTCCTCATGTATACGGTAATGATTTTCACCTTTGGGTGTACCATATATATATATATATACACGACACATTGTATTTATCTTTAAAAAAAATTAAATAACATTTTAAAAAAATACATTTTTATTTTATTACGGGTCTCTTATCACTTACAGAGTCGAGCCTTCAACTTCGTAGAAACGGCTCTGTTTGGACTCATTCTCCCATATGTGATGAACTTGATTTGCATACATGCAAAAAATAGAGACCTTAGTTTTGCAACCAAGTTTTTGCACATGGAAACAGAGAAGTTCCATAAAGTAGTTTAATGTATTTCTTTAAATTTTCATATTCTTTTTATCACATTCTTTTGATGAAAAAATTACTGAAACTTGGAATGTTGGAAAAAAAAAATCATGTGAATCTACTTGAGAACAGTTTCCCAAAGGATATTAGACAACAAATGCATTACTCAACATCAATTCATACTCCATGTCATTGAAAGGTAACCATATATATAAAAAAAGATTTTGTTAACAAGTATCCTAATTAAGGATACTTCTTAAGAATTAAAAAATAAAAATAATTTATAAGTTTTATGTTGAATAAGTTACTTTTTAAACTTTTAATGTGTTGAATGCATTATTTTCAAGGCAAAACTTTTTCTTTAGTCTTCTTTTTTTTGGACAAATCTTCTTTAGTCTTCTTAACAAGTGCCATAAGGAAACTTGTTAGCATTTCCCATAAATTTTTTTATTGATTTATGCTATTGTATTTGAGTTAGACTATTAGTGTATTGTATGCAAAAAGTTATAAGTAATGACAACACCTAAAATGTATGCAAGTGGCTGAAATTATTTAAGAAGCATGTGCAAGATCTAATTTTGTTGCAAAAAGTTCAACATAAATTTTGATTGTGTTAATTGTGCGAAATTGTTTAAGATGCGTGTGTTGTGTCTAATTCTGGTTGTGCGGAATTCTGGTGGTGTTGTTTGGTTGAAATTGTTTAAGATGTATGTGCAAGATCCAATTCAAGAGGACAACATAGATAATGGATTAGCAGAGGACGAGTGCTGAAATTCAAGAGGATAATTTGAATGATGAATTCCAAGAGAAACATGAATGAGTTGGATGAAGTTTTATTTGAGATTGTAGTTGAAAACATTAAACTTGAGCGAACTATATTTTTTGTTAGGCTCGCACTTCAAAGTATTAAACTTAGTTTTAAATAATGTTAAACATTTTATTTACTACTATGTGTTGAATTAATGTTTGAACTCAATTTTATTATAATACAACTTTTTATGGATGTGTTGTCAAACTCGACCTTGTTTGAGTTATAATCGAATATATTTCAAAATAATTGCAAAAATTTAATATTTTATCAGGACATTGTAAACAATGTTGCCTATAAGCTATAGCTACACTTTTTAAGTGTTCTTACCGATTCAATTCTAAGGCAACGATTGTTAATTCTAGCCACCTATGTATACGGTTTAGGACACTTTTGACAAATGTTCTTATTGATTCAATGACACTTTTGAATTCTAGTCTCAATCTTATGACAACATTTATAAACTTCACCTAAAATGTCACAGATACGGTTAAGGAGACGCTTTTGAAAAATGTGCCCAAAGATCATGAAAAATGTCCCTGTTCTTTTACGCAACGCTTTTTTTATAGTTCTAGTTACACTTTTCAGTTGTTGCTAAAGGATAAATGTTGTAAATATTTTGTATCAAAACTTATACATATCATTGTTAACTTGGTTATACAATACACCTAAAGTAGTGACAAGTTTCACTTGGTCATGTAATATATCCAGCAGTATATGCATATAGTATAATATTTAATTAGTGTGTCATACCGGTACACATTTAGGCTCTGTTTGGTAAAAATAAGCTATAAGCTAGCTGATAGCTGAAAAACTCGCTTATTAAAAATAATTTGTTTGGTAAAATTAACAGTTGAAGTGACTGATTAATATAAAATGACATAAAATGACATGTTTGTTTATTTATTTTTTAATAAATTATATACATAATTTTTTTACATTTTCATTTTTTTTAAATATTTAAATTCATTTCAAATTAATTTCATCTCCAAAATGATAAATGTGTTTTATGAATTCAATTAATATTTTGTATTTAACTAAAATGACTTCACTATTTATTGTGGATTTTATTTAAAATTATATATTATATTATATGAAATAAAAGCAACGTAAAAAAAAGTGAACAAAGAAAATATAAAAATAAACTACAACATGAGTGGTACATATGGATGGTGCAATAAATAAAAAATTCAAATAGAAAGCAACATGAGATCTTATAAAAAAAACAAAATCTAAGAACCTAAAAACGATATTTCCAACCAACTGGAACAATAAATAAAAATTCAAATAGAAAGCAATTTATAAGGCAACCGTAAAAAAACATTAACACAACGTGGAGAGTTTTTTCCTTTTCGTGGGTAGTTTTTTATAAAAAAATAATATAAAGGGTATAAATGGAAGAAAATATAAAAAACTAAAAACTATAAGCTCAAAAGCTACTTGAAATAGCTTCTCACAAAAAGCTATAAGCTCATGAGAAAAGCTTGTTACCAAACATGTCACGTTTTCATCCAACGAGCTTATAAGTTAATCCATTAAGCCATAAGCTAGCTTATTTATGTTACCAAACACAGCCTTAAACCTTAATGGTATTTAACAAAGGGTATGCGATTGTGCCTTTTCAGGATCAATCACTACATGATTATCATCAAATGGACATCCATAAATTATGTCGAAATTCCTCAACAACCTTAACATGATTTACTCTAATTCACATGAAACCTCGCTTATAAAAGGACACATGCACCAAGAGATATGTACACATTTTAGTATGATAAATCGTTCACTCTACTCAATAAACTGACTTGAGCATCAAAGCATTTGCATGTACATAGGCTGTGTTTGGTAACACAAAAAAGCTAGCTTATAGTTTGTTGGACTAGCTTATAAGCTTGTTTTGATAGAATAAGATGTGTTTGGTAAAAAGCTTTTTCCACTAGCTTATAATGTTTTTTGAAAAGCTATTTCAAGTAGCTTTTGAGCTTATAGCTGATAGCTTTTTATATTTTCTTCCAATTTTAACCCTACTAATTTAAATTAATTGTTTTTTTAATAAAACACTATCTATACCCATGTTCATGTTTATAAATGCCACGTTTTTTCCTAAAAAAATAAAAACTGCCACATTTTTTTTAAGAAATGCTTTATATATATGTTTTTTTTAAAGGAATTGCTTTATATTTTGTTATAAATCCTACTGTACAATACAGAAAAATACTAGTCTATTGTACGTCCTAAAAATTTATATATTTTAGTTCACATTTTGTTTCCACCTTCCGGGATTCATAAAAGCGAGATCAAAATTGTCAGTGACATTTCTTTGAGGATTAAAAGTCGAAGAAATTTTTTATGAAGATCAAAAACATATTTAACCATAAATTAAAATATTAAAAAATAAATACATTAGAAAAATATGTGTGTTTATATATATATATATATATATATATATATATATAGTACCATTTGCTTGCATCGTTCAACATAGAAAGAGAAACCTTCAGGACCTGGTCAGATATTTCTTCAGATAATGATCATCTAATTTTGTCAGGGAATATTCTCCAGCTAGCAATCCTATGCTAGCAGACCTATCAAAGGTCACACAGACATGTTCCAACATTTTTTAGTACATTGGCAGCTAACATGTATATTAAAAAAAATACTAAGATTCAGAGAATTCTCAGAACAAATAAAAAAGAAATGTTGCAACATCAGTCACAACATACAATAGTACCATAGTAAATAGTTGCAAAATAAATGCAACAACCGTTCAGTATGCCAGAATAATGAAAAATAAATGCATTGTGCAAACATACACACATCAGACTATGGGGTATCAGTTTTAACCTATTAGAATCATATCGTTTTTCTCCCCCTTTAGCCACAAAATATGCCAAATAGCACACAAAACACATCAAGAGTATATCATGATAGAGTATACCCCACAAAACAAAGACGTGCAGAAGATAAGAATTTTAGCACGCCTCACAGGTACAGAACATTACACCTCTTCATGGAGGCAAATTCCTAACTTGCCTTTTAGCGTTTCAAACTGCTAAGTATCCAAAGCCTTGGTGAAAATGTCTGCTAGTTGCTCCTCAGTGTCAACATGCTCCAGTGTCACAATCTTTTCTTCAACAAGATCTCTGATGAAGTGATGACGTATATCAATGTTCTTTGTCCTGCTATGTTGAATAAGATTTTTGGAAATGTTGATAGCATTTAAATTATCACAGAACAATGTTAGAACATCTTGCTCAACATTGTACGCCTTCAGCATCTGCTTCATCCACACAAGTTGTGAGCAACTACTTCCAACTACAATATACTCAGCTTCTGCAGTATATAGAGATACATAGTTCTGCTTTTTACTGAACCAAGAAATCAGATTGTTTCCCAAAAAGAAACATCCACCAGAGGTACTTTTCCTATCATATGCACTTACAGCCCAGTCAGCATCACAATAACAAATCAGCATGGAGTTCTCACTATGTGAGTACATGATCCCATGATCACTGGTGTCGTTGATGTACTTCAGTATCCTTTTAACTTGAGTAAGATGACTCATTTTAGGTTCAACTTGATACCTAACACAGACACCTACGACAAAAGTAATATCAGGTATGCTTGCAGTAAGGTATAACAGACTTCCAATCATGCTTTTATACATGCTTTGATCTACAACAACACCATTGTCATCTTTTGTCAACTTCAAATGAGTGGCAGCTGGTGTTCTTTTGTGACCTCCATTATCCATGCCAAAATTCTTCACCATATTCTCGGCATACTTGCTGTGAGAGATGAATATAGTGTCCTACATTTGTTTGACTTGAAGACCAAGAAAGTAGGTCAACTCTCCCACTAGACTCATTTCAAACTCAGACTGCATTTGATGAATGAAATGTTGAACCATCTTGTTCGACATTCCACCAAAAACAATGTCATCAACATAAATTTGTGCAATCATTAGTCTTACATTCTCCTCCTTTACAAACAAGGTATTGTCTATTCCTCCTTTTCTGTAGCCTTGATTCACAAGAAATTGTGTAAGTCTCTCATACCAAGCCCTTGATGTCTGCTTTAAGCCATACATAGCCTTATTTAATCTATAAACATGGTTAGGAAAGCTAGGATCAATGAATCCTTTGGGTTGCTCAACATACACTTCTTCATTTAGATATCCATTCAGAAATGCACTCTTTACATCCATCTGGAACAACTTGAATTTGAGAATACAAGATACCCTCAACAGTAGCCTAATAAATTCCAGTCTGGCCACATGAGCAAAAGTCTCATCAAAATCCAGACCTTCCACTTGAGTGTACCCTTGAGCTACTAGTCTTGCCTTATTTCTGGTCACAGTTCCATTTTCATCAGATTTTTTCTTATAGATCCACTTGGTTCCAATAACATTCACACCTTCAGGTCTTAGAACAAGATCCCAGACTTCATTCCTTTTGAACTGATTCAATTCTTCTTGCATTGCTTCAATCTAGAACTCATCAATCAAGGCTTCTTTGACATTCTTTGGTTCAATCTTTGACACAAAACATGAGTTTGCAATGACTCCAACTGATCTTCTGGTTGTGATTCCTTGATCAGGGTTTCCAATGATGAGATCTTGAGGATGATTATTTTGAGCTCTTATGGAGGGACCATTACTGGTAGACATATGATCCTGCTCAACTTCCTCAATTTCTTCTTTATCAGGTTCAGATTCATTCACTTGAACAGGAGCATTTGTTTCTTGAACGGATGGTTCAACATCATGAACTTTGTCTTCAAAGACATCATCTATCACTACATTGATTGATTCCATCACCACTCTGGTTCTGGATGAATACTTTGTAAGCTCTGCTGTTAGTAGAGTATCCAAGAAAAATCTCTTCATCACTTTTGGGGTCTATTTTCCTTCTATGATCTCTATCAGCTAATATGTAGCACTTGCTTCCAAAGACATGAAAGTAATTGGCGGTTGGTTTTCTTCCTTTCCATATCTCATACAAAGTTGTGGTAGTACCAGTCCTCAAAGTAACCATATTGTGTATGTGACCGGTTGTATTCATGGCCTCAGCCCAAAAGTGGTAAGGTAAATATTTTGCATGGAGCATGACTCTTGCTGACTCTTGTAGGGTTCTATTCTTCCTTTCAACAACACCATTTTGCTGAGGTGTTATAGGAGATGAGAATTCATGTTTAATTCCCTCATCAGATTAGTACTCATTAAATTCAGAATTTTCAAATTCAGATCCATGATCACTTCTGATGCTCACAATGCCACAATCCTTTTCTCTTTGAAGTTGAGTGCACAGATCTTTAAACACATCAAAAGTGTCTGATTTTTCTCTAATAAAGTTAACCCAAGTGAATCTAGAGAAGTCATCAACAACAACAAACACATACCTTTTACCACCAATGCTCTCAACTTGCATGGGTCCCATCAGATCCATGTGCAGAAGCTCAAGAACTTTAGAGGTTACTTGATGTTCCTACCTCGGGTGGGACATTCTAGTTTGTTTTCCAATCTGGCATTTACCACATATGCTGCCTTCAACAATCTTGAGATTAGGTAGACCTCTGATAACTTCTGAGGATAGAGCTTTCTTCATCCCTTTAAGGTGTAGGTGTCCCAGCTTTTGGTGCCATAGCTTGACCTCTTCTTCTTTACTGATAGGACATGTGGAGAGATGTGCTTCCTCTTGAGATACCCAAAGGTAGCAGTTGCCCTTGGACCTAGTGCCTTTCATGAGAACTTCACCTCTTTCATCTACAATCTGAAATTCAGGCTTGCTAAAGTTTACAACCAGTCCTTCATCACACAATCGACTAATACTGATCAAATTTGCAGTTAATCCCTTCACCAGTAGAACATTATCAAGTCTTGGCATACCATGTTTGATTAGGTTATCAATACCCAATATTTTTCCTTTTGCTCCATCTCCATATGTAACATAGCTGCTAGTATAGGATTTCACATCTTCAAGATATTTTTCTACCCCAATCATGTGTCTGGAACAACCACTTTCAAAGTACCAGTCCTCTTTGGATAATGCTCTTAAGGATGTGTGAGCAATTAACCCAGTATTACCACATCTGGGAATCCACTTCTTTTTGGTTGATTTCACCTGGTACTGCTTAGGTTCACCGTGCAGCTTAAAACAATAGGGTCTGATATGACCTACCCCCTTACAATGAGGACATTTCCAAGAGATAGATTTCTTCTTGATTTTTGGTTTCCAATGTACATCGGTTTACATTATGTTAAGTCATCAGATTCTGCAGCAACTGCTGATTTTTGATCAAGTTTAGGAAGTCTAACAATACCACAATCTTTTGGAGTATAGGCAGAGTTTCTTCTGCGTTGTTTCTTGTTCAGAGTTCTATAATCAAAGCATGTACCCTTAAGCTTTATGATGTCTTTAGCTTCAAGAATGTCATCCAACACATTGGTGTCAGTCATCACCTTGAGCTGCATCTTAGCCTGTTCTAGTTGAGAGTTGAGTTGAGTTACCTCATCACGGAGTTCAGAGATTTTAATCAGATTCTCACTCTTTTCGGACTGCAGTTGACTGATGATTTCTCCTTGTTTCTCAAGCATCTGGTCTAGGTCAACATTTCTAGCAATCAACTCATAATAAGATACAACTAACTCATCATAGCTAAGTTCTTCTTCATAAAACTCTAAATCTGACATAACCCTACCAGCAAATGCAGAAGTATGTTTGCTTGACTCATTCTCCACTTCTTCATTAGAATCATCTCCATCTGACCATGAAACAACCAAACTTTTCTTTTGTCTTTTCAGAAAAGTGGCACATTATGTTCTGATATGGCCATATCTTTTACATTCATGACATTGAACACCCTTGTATTAAGCACTCTTATCATCTGTCTTTGTCATCTTCTCTTTGTTAGGTTGATTATCCATGTTGGATCTGATGTTCTGACCAATGAATCTGGATCTTCTGTCAACTTGTTTGAAAATCCTCTTGAACTGCCTTCCAAGTAACGCAAGAGATTCTGATAGATCTTCATCATCTTCATGACTTTCTTGTGTCTCATCAGTATCAACATAAGACACAAAGGCAACACTTTTGCCTTTCTTATCAGTCTTGTTATTGATAGTTATTTCTAAATTCTGCAGAGATCCTATCCATTCATCAACCTTCACATTTGAGATGTCTTGTGCTTCCTCAATGGCAGTTACCTTCATGTCAAATCTCTTAGGTAGAGATCTTAGGATCTTCCTAACAAGCTTCTCATCAAAGATTTTCTCTCCAAGTGAATCAAAAGAGTTAGCAATGTCAAGGATATTTAGGTGGTAGTCCTGTATGCTTTCATCCTCCATCATTCTCAGATTCTATAATTTAGTAGTCAAAAGTTGAAGTTTTGCACTTTTTACCTTAGTTGTACCTTCATGTTCAGTTTTGAGAATCTCACAAGCATCCTTAGCCACAGTACATTGTTTGATCAGTCTGAACATGTTCTTGTCTACCCCATTGAATAAGGCATTCAATGCTTTGGAATTTTCAAGTGTCAATTCATCTTCAGCAGCAGTCCATTCTTCTTCTGGTTTCAAGACCTCAGTCCTGTTACCATCTACATCAAGTGCCACAAGATGTTCCCAATCTTTCAGAACTACTTGTTTTGCTATCAATAGACTTGAGAAAAGCACTCATACGTGATTTCCAATAGTCATAGTTTGACCCATCCAACAACGGTTGTCTGTTCACAAATCCTCCTTCCTTGTCCATCAGGCTAGAAATAACCTTCCCTGGAGGGTTCCTGCTCTGATGCCAATTGAAATTATAGCGTACTTGTTTTAATATGTTATGCGCGATGTTTCAACGTTTGCAATGTTTCGTTCAATGTTTCAACATCATATCGTAAACAGAAATAAAACAAGAAAATAAATGACAAGAAAGTAAAAGACACGGTAAGTTTGTTGACCTAGTTCGGCGACAAACACACCTTCTTCGGAGGCTACCAAGTCAGGAAGGAAATCCACTAGTGTAGTCCTTATTCAAAAGATCTCAACAAACTTCTCATTTACACCTAGGACCTACCCGTCTAGACTTCAACCTAGGAACTCCTAGATCTGAGATCTCATCTCACTATCTCACTATCCTATGGTCAGTCATTGCCTCAATGACCTATCAGACCTCAAACAAAACAGTTGGTGAAGTTACCTTCAAATACAAGCTACGACCTTGATTACAAGATTTGATGTAGAAAACGAGTTTACAACTCAAACACACAGTCCTTAACAAGTATCAAGATGATATAGGAAAGACTCACAAATAAACAGAACTAAACTTGCATCAAACGATACAAGAGTAGAACACACAAACTCAAAACGCTAAAAGTTAAACTTTTTAGTGTGACGGCTTGAATACCTATTTAGGTCTTGGAGTCTTCCTTTCATACTGAAGCAATATGGGCTAACAACCTTGCTGGGCTTCAGTAACAAATTGCAGATCGATCTGATCCACAAAACAGAATCAAAGAGACAAATAAGGAAAGTCCTAAAAGTAGGAACATCTTTAGGAACGTTCCAATCGCCTTCAAATATTCCCTTAAATATTCTTGCTTCTTTGAGAATAAAACCAAATTGATTCTGTACAGATATGTACGTTGCTTGGACATCAAGTTAAAGAAAAGTTGATTCCTTTTAAAGATAAGGCGCGCGTACAAATAGGCATGAACTCAGGCAAACTGAGTCGTGCCAGGATGTTGGAACATTCTGTTCAACATCTCATATGGATGCTTAAACCATGTTGGAACATAGAGTCTAACTTCACAATAAATGGATATTTGTTTTAGCAACAATGCAGCCAATACAAATACCTAACAAAATTTAATTAAAATAAATATAACGATAATCGGGAAATTACAAAGCTCACGATAACCTACCTTTTCTGATACCTTTTATATTAGTTTCAGATATAAAAGGAATTGGTCAAATTTGAGTGCCCAACCACTTCAAACCATCATCGTCATTACCTAGTTTTATGTCGGTTCCACCTTCCCATTTAGGTATTTTTGCTTGAAACCTAGGTCCAATGGGAATAATGGGTCTTCGAAGAAGATTACACCTAGCAGTTAACGGAAGTGAGGTCTTACCATTGGTAAAATATCTATCATACACCGACTTCAATGCTTCCATAAAGTCAATTTTTGGTTTATCATTTAAAGATGGTTTATTGTTGAGTGACCGAACAACTTCCATGTCTTCCTCATTTGAGCTTAACGGAAGTGAGGTCTTACTGTCGGTAAGATCTCTATCATCCACTGACTTCAATACTTCCACGCAGTCTATTTTTGGTTTATCATTTAATGATGATTTGGTACTTAAGGAGAAACTATCACTAACCATTAAATCTCTAGGTTGGATTTTCAAGCTCCCTTGATGCGTAGGGTAACTCGACACCTTTATAGAATCTTCGGATTCACTCAGGTGAGAACAGTCTTCTATACAAGTAGCATAATATTCTCTGTTGTCTATGGTAGGAAAAATTTGCTCTTTTGCTACTTGTAAAATAATTTGTTCATCTCCAGGTTGGATTTTTGTGCTCCTTTGATTCATGGGGTAACTTGACCCCTTAATAGAATCATTAGGGTCACATAGGTAAGAATTGTCTTTCATACAAATACCACAATATTCTCCATCGTCATAATCATATAGAGTAGGAAAAATAATCTCATTTGCTCTTTGTGAAAATAAACTCCTTTGTGTCTTATCTTTGGCCTTTCCACTGCCATATTTTTCTCTACTTATGAGTTTAAAACTAGTAGTGAATATACCATCATATATATATTGATCAAATTTCCTCTTCTGAAAAAAAAAAAAGAAAAAAAAAAAACAAAAAAACTCTATTATAAAGAAAACTACGCACACATCTATATGCATGTTAGAGAGATATACATTAATTGAAAAGGTATTAGAATCTCTTTCGATTAATCAAATTGATCTTTAATTTCAACTCATCCCAACAACAACAACGTCAACAACCAATAATAAGTTATATCTATACAAATAGAAAGTATAACAAATAGATAAGAGTAAGTTCAAATATTTAAAAAGTGTAACAAACACAATCTTTTTTGTCCACAATATATATCAGTTTTTTTTTTCTTATCCTTTATCTTTTTAAAAAAGATAATGGGTGGAAGTGAATTAAAAATTAAAAATAAGTGTAACGACTTGTTCAAAAAAATGTAACGAACACAATATGATGAGTATATATCCATTATTTTTCATTTATCCTTTAAAAAATGTAACAAACTATATAGAGTATATCCATATTTATACTATATACATAAAGAAAATAAGATATTTTAGTCTTGCTTTTTCATTATCATAATTATACCCTTAAATAACTTATTAATAATGATTGTTTTTGACGTATTAAAAAGATAAGAATTTAGATTATAATTTTTTGGTTATATTGTTGGTGTCATTGAAATAGAGAAACATAGTTAGTTTGGTTTTGTTATAATTTGAAAGGAACAATCATTTATATTTATACTTTTAATCAAAATTAAAATTTTATATAAAAAAAAACACCGTTCATGGTTTCAAATTTTAGCACAAATAAAAAGAGTGGAAAGTTTTTCAGGAGACAAGCGAACATGATTGCTCATACTTTAGCAAGGGCGGCCTGTTCTTGGGCTAATCACTGTATTTTTTATTCTTATCCTCTTGTATTGAACATTGGTTGATTAATATAATAGTTAACTTTGCTTCGGTCAAAAACAAAAACGGAAAGTCAGACACGTGACTGTCTCTCTTTTCGCTAATAATAATAATATAATAATCTGTACGCATTAATAGTGTCGATAAGACGAGCACGATGTTTCCGTCTGAATAATAATAATAATAATAATAATAATAATAATAATAATAATAATAATAATAATAATAATAATAATAATAATAATAATAATAACAACAATAATAATAATAATAGTAATAAAAAATTAATTATTACTATTAAAAAGATAAAAATTAAAGAATGTCCATTTAAGTGGGTGATATTACAATCAAATCTTAATATTGTAATGTACCTTATGGCTTTTGGATTTAGAATTCAAAGGTACGACAACTTCCTGCATTTGATTTTGACGTCTAGGGTGTGATGACTTCTTATCGCAACCTTTGATGGCAAGTTTTTGGAAGCGTATCATCGTATCTCTAATATCAAACAGCTCTGAAGTATATTTTTCGTGTGATTGTTGTTCCTCCCGAGGGAAAATGTTCTCAAATATTGCAACTACAAAAATTCTAGAGTGTAAAGTGAAAAAAGTAAAAGTTGTTATTGTAATGTAACAAACTCATGATTTGTCAAACCTTGACAAAAGTTCTTCGCGCATTGGTTTACCCTTGCTATATATACGTACTATTTTGTAGAGTTAAAATCTACGAAGGTGGCAAACAGTAAACTTTTCAAAATGGCAAACAGTAAACACCATTTAACCCTTAATAAAATGACATGAAAAAAGTAATTCCACCACACCCATGCCACATAACTGCTACTTAAGTCAGGTCGGCATGTTTAGGTCTGGACTGGTCTGACTACCTAGGGTTGTGAATAAGTCCTGTTTGGACTTTGACTGGTTACGAAAAAGACTAGGTCTTGGCTTTTGAAAAAGCATGTTTAAGTAAATAGTTCAGTCTCAAGCTATCAAAAAAACCTACGAAACTTGATAGGGATTATAGTGATTTTACAGGCTTTCCAGGCACTTTTAAATAGGTCGTACCAAGCCAAAAAAAAATAGACCTATGAAAGGCCATATGTCAGACTCAAGCTTAGAAAAAATTTCGTAGGCCAACTCAGGGCCTATTCTCACCCCTACCACTACCACTACCTTATTAATCCAAAATTGATGGGACACGTTATGTGTGATTCATGAACACATAACTAATAAAACACATACATAAGAGTAAAAACAAAAACAAAAAACACAATAGAAATAGATAAAGAAAACGCATACATGAGACATGCTATAAACAAATAACTCACGGTCTTGCGATGAAGAAGCACGCCGACAGAGAGATGCAAAGAAGAGAACTTTGTTTCTCCTCCCAGAATAACGAAATTAGGTTAAAATTTTGCTTCTTTATATTGAGCCAAATGGGCCTAAATTATCAGAATAAGCCCCCGTAACAAACAAATCTTATAAATATATTTAACATCTCCCCTATAAAAAAATTAAAATAACATATGTTTCATGCGTATGATAAAATAAAGAGTTAGATAACAAAAAGATTTGTTTCGTTCCATTGAACTTGAATTGATGCTAAGTTAGAATTTTTAAAAATTTTAAATTCATTTCGCCTTTCTAATCGAAATCGTTAATATAATTTATTCGAGTCGTTCATCGAGATATTGAGAATACCTCTTGTATAATTATGTTTTACGTTATGAAACGTACATGCAAGTATAAGACCCTACTGACCGTTGCGGAGCACTACGACATCATAATGGCCTATGAGGCTTTACTTTGTTAGACATCATGGATACAAACCTTAGATAGTATTTTGATCTAGGATCATGCGCTAATCCAATAAAGACATAAAGGGATTCGAAAAATCCTAATCACCGCCAAATCTCTGTTTCAACCATTTCATATTTCTATTTTTAATTATAAGTTTTGTTAATTGCCTAGTAGCAACAACAATTCATGTGAAGACAATAACTTACTACTTTACTACTTGTAATGGTTTGTTGCACTTACTAAATTTGTCATAAAAAATTTACTGTTTTTAATTATAAGTTTAATTAATTGCTTAGTAGCACATTAATTCATGTGGAGACGATAACTTATTCCTTTAATACTTGTAATGGTTTGCTGCACTTACATCCTTAATAGAATCTGCCATACAATCCTACCAAGTGAGACTAGAGACATAAATGTCAATATTTCCATTACAATCAACACAACAATTTCCTTCTCTGTAAGTGTGACCTTGAAATTCATATTTTTAAGCAAATGTAAATAGTTATTTCAACGATTATATAAATTCCAAAGAATAATTTTAGACTGCATAAAAATCAAGTTAACATGCTAGTAATCAAATTCAAGTCAAAGATGAGTCCAAAAACATCGAGAATTAATACATTTCCAAGGTAGTGGTTTGATGTTGGCATATAAAAAACATGGAATTAGATCTTCTCTGATATGATATTCGGGTCTGGCTCTCGCAAAGATTTTCCTCGGTTCATCTGTGCGTTCTGTATGTTGTTTTGTGCTCAATCTGCTTTGATTTCCAGATTCTAGCCCAAGTTTGTTGAGATTTGCAGGTTACAAAGTTTAGCCTTTACATGCACTGCGCTCGGAGAAATTGGGGAAGGTATGACATCCGTTTCAATCCTTCATGATTGAACTCAGACAAATTGGTTACTATATGATGAAAGGTTCAAGTTCAAGTTTGCGTTGATTTTCTTTGGATTGTGTTGCCGTGTTCATATGTATATGTGGTTTAGCTCGAAAAGACGATTAAAAATTGTTGTGGTTTGTTGGGAGTTAATGTATCTTGGATCATTCTGTGTTGGCAGATGACTCATACGTAAGTTTTGATACTTCGAACATTCGTTTATTCCGCTTTTTTTTTTGCAATTCAGTTTCACGCTCATACGTGGGTTCGTCGGATTGTAATAGATAATGTTTGTTTTGGGGTTTGTTTAAAACCCGTTCAGGGTTGTTGCTACTCTTTTGCTAAATTGTATATCACCCGTTAAGGTTTGACTATGTGGTTTAGGGTCAGGTCCTTCGCCCCCAGTCTTTGTATTTGCTTTTATTTTTATTTTATGATAAGTAGGAGGTTTGTAGTCAGCTCCATATTTTCCAATTGCCACACACATTTTTGCAAATGCTGGATTTTTTATACAGTTAAATGCAATCGCACTTGTGTAGAAAAACTATACAGCAACATCATCTGCCTCCACCTTTAAGGGGTTTTTTAATAATAGCATCGATTTTGGTTTGAGCCCCGGAAGCGCTAGCTGTAACAGCCTGATTTTCGTTAGTTTTATTTCAATTGATTTCAATTGTGTTTATTTGTGCTCGTATATGATTAAATGCTTTTTTGTGTGCTTTCGTAGAATTTGGTGTTAGAAGGGTATTTTGGTCATTTTGGACATATGGGTATTTTGGTCTTTAGCGAGGAAGGGTAATTTAGTAATTTCACGATTATAGTTATTTTTAGTGTTTCGAGAGAGAATCATTAATTATGCTAAGTTACTATGTTTGTTGAGATAATTAATTAGAACCGTTGTTTAGTCGTTATATTTTACCGCGAGTGAATTAGAAGTCTTGAGTTAATAAATGAATCCTGCTCTCCCCCCTGTAAAATACATTCCCGCCCTGCAGGCAGGACGATGCTAGTTAATTAACCCAAGTGTAAAACTATGCGTTAGTTAACATGCGCTGCGTGACTTAAGTCACGCACGTGTAAAGCACTACGTGACTTAAGCTACGCACACTCACACAAGTGTAACGCACTGCATGAGTTAACTCCCGCAGTGTCACGCAAGTGTAAATCACTGCGCCAGTTAACTCACGCAGTGTTTATATATCAGTACATCATTAATTGATGTACTGATATGCATTGAATGTCATTAATGACCCGTAATTTTTACACGCTCATAATTGAACCGAATTACGCCAGTTTAACAAGATTATCGGATAATACGACATAATCGATCAAAATTACACAAAAACATCGTTTTTATCACAATCACATAATCACAAATAACGATCTAAACGGTCCAAATTTCACAAATCGGTAATGACCCGTAATCACTTAAACACACTTAATGACAGGTAAACGATCCAAATTACACCAATTTGTCCATAAATCTTAAAAATCACATAATCTCACATAAACGGTTACAATTATCAAAATTCATCGTTAAATTACATAAACACAACTTCATTAAAATTCAATAATACGGACACAAATTCGAACAAATTACGATATTACACGTTAATAAATATTACACTTCAACGGATCGGACAAAAGATGTAAAGCGTTATCTTCAACCATTACATAAAAATGTTAGCGACGTCGCTATCATCTTCGACACGTTGTGAAAAATACACTGTCTTCGAAAAGTCATCTTCCTTATCCTCCCCCAAGTCCACGCCTGGCGCATTTAAAATTACATCGTATGTTCTATGATTTGAACCAATATGGATAAAGAAGTTGTCAAGTTTTGTCTTCAAATCGTCCAACTTGCCGGTGGGCTTTACAAAGAACCTGGCCTTCATTTGCACATCTACATAACGAACATGAAGTTTAACTGGACCTTGTGCATCTTCATACATGTTTCACTTCAAAAAATATAAATAGTTGAATAATTAGTGACAAAGTAAATGCGAGCAATAATTGGTGTGACGTAACCGACCACCAAAAAAATAATTCATTTCATTTAATATATAATATTAGTTACATATTGGCCACGAATATCCAAAGTACATAACCGGTCACCCAAAAATACGTCGGGGTGTAATACCACCAAAAAATAGGACGAATATCGACCGACCTAAAAGTGTCATAACATATAACCTATCTAAGAATTCTAGTGACACTCCTAGATTTTCCTCTACTTCAATGTCTTCCGTCGCTTCAAATTCTTGTTCCTTTTTTTGCGGAGTAAGAGTATTATCACAAAATATTGGATTGTGCTCATTTGTTGGTTTCTTTGGCAGCTTCGACTCCTTGGACATGAGCTCATTGAAGGCATCTTGTCTATCCAAAAACTCAAAATGTCATTTCTCCGCCTCACCGATCTTGTTGGACATTCACTCCGTACAACTCGGTGATAACATACACCCTTCCTTCAAAGTAACATGAAGATAGTGGTCGGGAATAAAGCAAAGACATATGATGTTGGCATGTGAATTAAGTGGTGGAGCACTTCGGATTGGAAAATATGTCTCACATACACTGCCCCTTTCGAGCAATGTCAATAGAACAACAGCTCTATTGTAGCAAGTAGCAATAATGTGACCCATATCCGGAGTGGCCAACCACTTATCTACCGGCGCAATATCAATTGTACATTTTGGAGGGTGTAAACCATTCAAGAATTTGTTATAACGCTCCTCCGTGACATATATCGGCATGTAGTCACTCTTGTGAGTTCTCAACTCATGAATAAGTTGATGACGAATCAATACATGATCTTCCTCATCCATCCCCAAGTGCCTAGCTATGACTTGGAATCCACAATGACCATCCCCTTTAACATTCACAATATCTTCAACAAAAGGTCTCATGAGATTTGGAAATTGTGAAATGTAAGGGATGCTCCGAAGCAGTTTTGAAGTAGAGGATGAAGCTTGTGAGCGGGAGTACGTGTCAAGGCGTGCATCTTTTCTCTTTGGAAGTGACCTACTGGGTTGTGAAGGTTGACTATCCGGATTTTGAGAATCAATAGTCTCCCATCTAGAGGGGATTCGACCCGTTGATGACACTTTGAGTGTAGTCCTCTTCCTTTTAGCTACTCCCTTGGTTACCGCTTTTTTTGAAGGTGGACACATATTTGTGGTTTCCGGAAAGGCTATTTGACGCATCATCTCTTAGATGTGGAGTTTCATATTGTAAGGCTTTTCAACACTCCATGAGCCGATTCAACAATGTTGGTGGTTCTACATCCTAGATGCAAGACTTTATCCGTCCATGCCCTCACAAATTTTCCCTTAAGGTTCAAAACTGTTTCTTCAACATATTTTCCTCGCTATTGGCGAATTCTGTCTGTAACATTTTTGTTAACAACCAAAAATTCGCTATTAGCGAAATTGCACAGTGACAACATTCTTTGTTTCGCGTTCTTGCATCTTTTTCACACATTTCTGTTTTGAATTGACCTTTGGTGTAAGCATGAAAGTTTTAGATAATTGAGTTATCTTTCCAATGGCTTTGGTTTGACTTGAAAATGTTTTGTGGATTTTAAGTTATAATAGAAACACTCCAAGTAGGTCTTATAAGACTTTTACGAAAATTTAGCATAATCGTTTCTAAATCAACCCAAAACTTTTGGTTTGCTTCCAAACATCAAATATGAGTATTATGAGTTTAATTAGGATGTTTAAGAGTATTCAATATATGTCTTGTAGAATCAAACTTAGTTTTCTTTTGATAATGAATTTGTTTTGCAATATGATAAAGTGAGACGAACTTTGTGATTTTGATGGTTTTGTCGTAATTGGCCGGTGAAACGCACATGTATACTCAACTGCACTCACATGTGATCTAAGAGTATACATAGTTGAGGCATCAGTGTTGGTTTACTTTGTTTTGATCCAATTATCTCAATTGTTTTTAAGTGGTAAAATGATAGACGAACTTTGTTGAAAATAATCTTTAAGACCAAATACTTGGCAAATCTTTTGTGGATAGTTTGATATAATTATATGAAGATATGTGAATGATTGCTAGGTGTTGAATATGATGATTATCATGATTTAGTGTATTTTCTCCTTACTTGAATTATGAGAAATTGTATGGACCAATCGTTTTATAACGATGTTGAATTTTTGATGAATGTATACATGTTGAATTGTTGGTGAATGCATATGTTAAATAATGTTGATGTTGTTGGTGAGTTGTTGTGAACATGTTGAATTGTTGGTGAATGCATATGTTAAATAATGTTGATATTGTTGGTGAGTTGTTGTGAGCATGTTGAAATTGTTTGGTGATGACTCTTATTTGAATTGTGACTTGTTGATTGTGTGGACGTAAATTCTTGATAATGCAATTGTTGTTGAAGTTGATCAATGTAAATGGAGGTGATATCTTACATTGTTGTTGTTGAATATATGAGGTGATTTTGCATTGTCGAGTATTTGCTTGTATGTTCATGCATCATAGTCTCAAATGTGATGTAAAGGGAGGACCTTTACGTCGGTGAAAATGTAAGACGGGTGTGAAATCTTACATATGATGTATCAATTGGCATCATGGGGCTACAACTTTGCAGAGACTATTTAGTGGTCTAGTTTCTTTAGGCGACGACCTAGTTGTTGTTGGTGACGGTACCACATGCATTTAGGAGTCGTGTCTAGGCGCATTACATACATTTGATGAATTTGTTAAATGCGTCATAATTGATTATGTGTTTGGTGAACTTTGGTGATTTATGTACATTGGTGAGATTGGTGAATTGTACACTGGGTGATATTTGGTGAATATGTGAAGATGTATACTTGTTGATGTTTGTTGTTAATGGTGATACTAGTAAATTTGATGATTTTAATTGATGACGTTTATTTCGGTGAAAATAATGAAGTGAAATTTATATGAATGTGATTTCATGATCTTTTGGTGATGATGACTTTCTTTCTTATACTTGAAATGATGAATTGTATTTGTTGAGTTGATTAAACTAAATGAGATAAGGTGAGTAATCCTTTCATTGATTGATGTTGATAAATGATGAGTTTATGTTGATGACTTGATTAAAGTTTGAATATGCTTGCTATGCTATGTTAGAATTATGATAGCATGTTATGTATGGAATGGGGGACAATATTCATGTGATGCTAGTATTCTAGGAGGGATGGTTATGTATATGTGTTATGCATGAATTTCTTGAATGCTTATATTTGTTTATTTTGATTATGATTGATGTGAAGCTAACCCCCAGTGGTCTGTGGTGGACCGCCTACCTATCTATATGGACGTGTAGACGGCATGCAGGATTAGTGAGATTACTTGCTTGGTGAGTAGCTTGAGGATAGCGGATGCTTCCTCTATTTTTTTCTGTTAAGTCTAGATTAGGCTCTGATTAGGACGTCGTTATTTTACTCGTTTGAGATTATTTATGTTGTTGAAGTTATTGCCCATGTGTCGGGACTTGGAGATTTTTATATGTTGACATATTAAATCATGTGAGGTATGGTTTATATCCGCTGCGACTGTTGAGAACTTATATATATATATATATATAGACACACACACACATATATGCATGCATGTTGTTTTGAAATCTGTTGAAGATGTAGTGTCTATTTCTTGAATATTTAGTATATTCGCGTGTTTTATCGCTTTAATAGAAATAGGGCGTTACACTAGCTTTCCCCTTTTCTTTTTGCTGATGCTGAGAGACTTCGACTTCAAATGCTGGATTTTCAGTTACATTACCTTGAGCAATTTCAGCCATTTTTCATTTCTTCTCTGCTGCCTCTTCAAGAGCTGCAACCCATTTCAACATTACCATTTTTGCTTCATCTGACACTAGTGCACAAGGTTTAGAATCATCGTTGGTCCCCGCAAGATGATGCTTGAATCTATAAATTCCACCAGAGATGACTTTTGGGTAAAAACTACATTTTACCTTCCTAGCATCACCATTAACTTCTGTTCCACATTTCCATCCAATATCAGTCCTATTACCCCTAATATTTCTCCTCCCTCTTCCTCTAAATGAAGAAGATGATCCACATGCACTTATGTTCCTTTCAATTCCACCACCATTACAATTCTCGGAAGCCATGGCAGGGAACCTAGAAAACAAAACATAACCAAATTAACCACATTTAAATAACAAACATTAGCAAGCTTCTGAATATTAACAAACATTAATTAGCACATTGGCAATTGGCATAGCTTATGTACATCGATACATGTATTAAGGATAATAATAATAATAATAAGTGTGAAAAAAAATGAGTGTCGATATAATAACAATCATAACTTCTTTTGTTTTGACAGGTGATCCTGTTATAATTAGAAAAGCTTGAGCAAGTAATCAACATGACAGACAAAATAAAATAAGGGAGGTTGACAAACATTTTCGGTTAATTGTAAACATGTGCCCTGTGTATAATACAACTGTTAATTGGAATAATTTTCGGTTGACAAACAAAATAAGGGAGGTTTTAAACTCCAAAAATTAGAAGGTTTGTAGACCTCTGTTAACCAGTCAAACATAGACATGACAAAAATCACGTAAATCACTTTTGGAACCGCCAAAATCTAAAACTGTTGAAAATCTCACAAAAGGATCTATGATTTTTATTATTTTTATTTTTTTAGGTAGGCCACCACACCACTTTATGAGGATTTGGATGTGTCGAAAATAAAAAACGTCACAGAATTGTTTAAAATCTTACAAATTAGACCTATAAGTATTAATTTTTTAATTTTTCCGAGTGGCCCGTGGCCAACCCCAACCCATGAAGGGCTCCACTCTGATAGTAAATATGTACAGTGAGAGACCTAATAGTAAGTTGATGTTTAATGAAAGATTGATTTTGAACAAAAAGAGAATTATATGACATTTAAGGATTTGAGATTCAACTTGGGGATATTGATTTTTGGTTTAGGACCAAAGTGATCATTTTCTACTTTTACTTCAGTCCTTGTGACAACTGACACCGCATATGACATGTCATCGTAAAACTTGTGTCAAATCATCACTTAATAGAATTATTTAACGTCAGGACAAAAGAGATAACGGAAGTGCTCCCTCCGTTTCACAATAATAGTCGTTTAAGGTTTGTGCGCGGTAATTAAGAAAATGATTAATTATGTTGATTTCAATAGTAAAATCAATATTATTTACTAATATACCCTTATTAAGTTTAGTTAGTGGAGTAGTTAAGTTAGATGAAATTCAATAAATAAGGGTATGGTAGTGGAAAAAAGTAATAAATGATGCATTGGTATTCTAAAGTGACTATTATTTTGAGACAAAAAAATATTCTAAAGTGACAATTATTGTGAGACGGAGGGAGTACATACTTATATACTTCTTTGTATTTAATGCTGAGTCAGAAAAGTTTGTGACAGCGAAGTGCAGAGTCAAAGACTAAGTGACTAAGGACGAAGTACATACTCGTCCCTTTTTTCACGTCATTTTAGTCCTTTTATCCCGTTTACACATGTGCCCTGTGCGTAAGCATTTGCTTCATGTTGAAGCTAAGATCTCATATGTAATAGGTAGTGCAAGACTCTCAATGTGTGTTGGAAAAGTAGGCAAATATTTAAGCCTTCCATATGAAATAGGTATACATACCGAAAGTTTCCTTCATGTTGCTTTGATATTGGATTGTTGTACTAAGAAAGTGGGGTGGACTTCTTGATGTGTTCTCAAGATCCTTGAGTTTGACAATGAGAACTATTTATTTGGTTATATTTGGTGTTTGGTTATGTTAATGCACATTTGAAGCTTCAATGTTTTTCTTTGGTATATTATGTATTATTATTACTAATGTCTTTGTAATTTTGTTGTGGATCCTTAATGCTTAACTAAAATATGTTTCTTTTACGCTATTGTAAAAAGAGAGACTAATGCATGATTCGTTGAAATTAATATCATTGCAAATCATTTATGTGATTGTTATTATTTTTATGGGTTTCGCAATATCCAGAGTTACATCAAGGAATGGTCTATAGATTCTAATGACTGATGAGAATGGTGGTAGCATGGATAACACTTCGAATGTTGTTTACAAAGAATTTTTTCGCAATATACCAACATGAACTCCTTTTTAATTGTATTTTTATTATTAACATTGTATTGGCACCAAAAGCATGTTATTTTCTATCTATTTGAATGTTTTGTTTGTCGTCAATATGACTCGTGTGTTAGCACGGGTGGATGATCTAGTTTGCATAATCAAAACCTTCAAATAAGCAATGCATAATTCAACTTCAACTTTGTTCCCACCTCAAAATGGTGAACCTTCCCAAACACCTCTCTCCCCACCACCTCCTCAAACTCATCTCCGCCCAAACCAACCTCACCTCCGCCCTCAAACTCTTCAACGCCGCCACACGCCACCCTAAATACACCCACTCCTCCGCCGTCTTCCTCCACATCCTCCGCCGCATTTCCCCTCACCCTACTCTCCTCCATTCCCACGCCCCCTACATCGTCAACATCATCCAAAACACCGAAAACCTCATCTGCCCTGAAGACATTCCTCTCACTCTCCTCAAAGCCTATGCTAAAACCTCAATGCCTGATCAAGCGTTGAAGCTTTTTCAGAATATGTTTCGGGTTTTTCGGTGCCAGCCCGGTATTCGTTCTTTCAACACACTTCTTAATGCTTTTGCCGAGTCTCATCAATGGGATAGGGCTGAGAAGTTTTTCGCGTATTTTGAGACGGTGGGTGTTGAGCCGAATGTGCAGACTTATAATGTGTTGATGAAGGTTTTGTGTAAGAAAGGGGAGTTTTTGAAGGCGAAGAAATTGGTGACGTGGATGTGGAGTGTAGGGATGAAGCCTGATAAGTTTACTTATGGAACTTTGATTAATTTGTTTGTGAAAAAACGTGATTTGAATTCCGCGTTGGAGGTGTTTGATGAAATGTCTGAACGAGGTGTGGAGCCGGATGTTGCTTGTTATAATATTATTATTGATGGGTTTTTTAAAATTGGTGATTTTGTGAAGGGGAAGATGATGTGGGAGAGGTTGTTAAGGGTGGAGACGGTTTTTCCGAGTGTTGTTAGTTATAATATTATGATTAGTGGGTTGTGTAAGTGTGGGAGGTTTAAGGAGAGTTTGGAGATATGGGAGAGGATGAAGATGAATGATTGGAAGCATGATGTTTTTACTTATAGTGCATTGATTCATGGGTTGTGTGAAAGTGGGGATTTGGATGGAGCGAAAAGGGTTTACGAGGAGATGGTTTTGAGAGGGGATAAGGCGGATGTTGTTACTTGTAATGCAATGCTTAATGGGTTGTGTAAAGCGGGGAAGGTTGATGAGAGTTTTAAGCTGTGGGAGGAGATGGGGAAGTGTGGTTCGCGGAATGTGGTTAGTTATAATGTGTTTCTTAAAGGGTTGTTTGAAAATGGGAAGGTGGATGAAGCGATTAATGTGTGGGAGGTTTTGCGTGAGATGGATTGTGATTTGGAGCCGGCAACTTATGGAATATTGGTTCATGGTTTATGTAAGAATGGGTACGTGACTAAGGCTTTGCGGGTGTTGGAAGGAGCTGATGATAGAGGCGATGATGTGGATGCCTTTGCATACTCGTCGTTGATAAACGCGTTATGCAGAGAAGGAAGGTTAGATGAAGCGGCTAAAGTTTTGAATTTGATGGATAAGCGTGGATGTAAATTGAACGCTCATGTCTACAATGCACTCATCGATGGGTTTATGAAAAATAACAAAGTTGACAGTGCTGTTCAAGTCTTTAGGGAAATGAGCACCAAAGGTTGCTCACCTAATGTTGTGACTTATAATATTGTTATAAATGGATTTTGCAGAGCAGAGAGGTTTCCAGAGGCATACCATTGCATTGAAGAAATGCTGGAGAAAGGGTGGAAACCAGATATTATCACGTACAGCACGTTGATAGATGGTCTTTGCCAGGGCAAGATGAATGAGAATGATACGGCACTTAGGTTGTGTTATCAATTTCTTGCGAAGGGATTTAAACCTGATATTACAATGCATAACATTGTCATCCATAGACTTTGTTCTTCTGGCAAAGTGCATTATGCTTTGCAGCTCTATTGGATGATGCTAAAGAGAAACTGTGCTAATCTTGTGACCCACAATACCATTATGGAGGGTTTTTACAAAATAGGGGACTGTGAAAAGGCATCAAAGATTTGGGCTCAAATCTCAGAAGATGGGCTAAAACCCGACATCATCTCATATAATATTACTCTCAGTGGACTCTGCACTTGGGGTAGAGTAACAGATGCAGTTGGGTTTCTAAATGATGCTTTGGATAATGGTGTTATGCCAACTGTTATTACTTGGAACATACTAGTTAGAGCTGTGATTTTTTATGGGGAATCGACTTGATTAAAAATAACTTATTTTGGTTCCCACTTTTTCCTTATGCTTGTTGAGTTCATCAGAAATACTTGATACACAACCATTTTATTGGCTCCCACCAGAAATATGACTAATGATATGTTAAGGTTTGAGCCTAATGCAATATGATTCGGAGCTTGGCCGTGTGGGGGTGCCTGCTGTTTGCAGTTGTCTGAACACAAAAGGTCGTGTGTTTTCGTTTAGTGGGAAATTTTTCAATCTGCATCAAGCCATACATAAGTTGATTGTTTTCATTAAAACATTGGGAGTTTGAGGCAGCAATTCCTATACTCCTGCGATTGGTACAGCAATTTGTTAAGCTACATAGAAGGATTGACCTTGTATAGTTATTTGTTTCTCAATATACATATTTACATGATGGATGACGCGGAGCTAAATTTAACTTCTCAAGGTACATTTCTAAAGGTTGAGAAATATATGTGTTTCTGTATTGACACAGGTTATAAAGAATTTAATCAGCATCACATGATAACAAAGTTACTCAGATTTTGGTGATTTTAGTGATATCACCAAATATCTTCTGTTGATGATGCCAAAGCAAATCTGCATGATAATATCAGGCCCAAGTTGTAAGACTATACTTGGGTTTATTGTATCATGCAATATCAATTAAGAAGCTATTTTTACCAGAAACTTGCTGCTAATAACAGTAAAACATTAACTTATTTATTTTCCTCTTCATTGTTGAGCAGAGACAGATAGATTTCCCGATGTATATCACTGCGTCAAGGAAATGTTGGAGAAAGGGTGGAAACCAGATATTATCACGTACAACACGATGATAGATGGTCTTTTTCAGGGCAAGATTAATTAGGTTGTGTTGTCAGTTTCTTGCAATGGGCTTTAATTAAGCCTTACATTACGATGCATAAGGTAGTCATCCATAAACTTTGTTTGTCTCGCAACGTATGCTTTGCAGCTCTATTGGATAGAGAGAATTTGGTTAATCTTTTGACCAGCAATACCATTATGGATGGTTTTTAGACTGTGAAAACGCATTAAAGATAAGGACTCAAATTTCAGAAGATGTGCTAAAACCTGACATCATCTCATATAATAAATATTACTTTGAATAGACTCTGCTCTAGTGATAGAGTAATGATGCAGTTGGGTTTCTAAATGATTCTTTGCTCATGGTGTTCTGCCAACTGTTATTACTTGTAACATACTATTTATAGCTGTGATTTTTTATACGGAATCAACTTGATTTAAAATTACTTATTTTGGTTCCCAATTTTCCTTATGCTTGTTCAGTTCATCAACTACAGGCATATTCTATTGATATACAAGCTTCTTCTATTTATATTTGTTGGCTTCCCACTAGAAATATGATTAATTATATGTTTTCGGTTTGTGCCTAAGCATTAAGCAACATTTGTGCTGTGGGTACTTGGGTACAATACAGCTTGGAGCCTGCCCTAAGGGAGTGCCTGCAGTTTGCAGTTGTCTGAACAGAAAGAGTGTGTGTTTTTGTTTTTGGGAAATTTTTTAATCTGCCTCAGGCCATTCATGAGTTGGTTGTTTTCATTCATACATTGGGAGTTTGAAGCAACAATTACTATACTCATATGATTGATACACCAATTTGATAAGCTACACATAAGGATTGACCTTGTATAGTTATTTACATGATGGAAGATGCAGATGCAAATTTAGCTTCTCAAGGTACATTTCTAAAGGTTGAGAAAATATGTTTTTTCTGTATTGACATAGGTCATAAAGAATTTAATCAGCATCACAGAATAATCCAGTTACTCAGATTTTGGTGGTTTTAGTGATATCATCCAATATCTTCTGTGGTTGATGCCAAAGCAAATCTGCATGATAATATCAGGCCCAAGTTGTAAGATTATACTTGGGTTTATTGTATCATGCAATATTAATTAATAAGCTGTCTTTACCATAAACTTGCAGCAAATAGCAGTAAAAATTGAACTCATTTGTTTTCTTCTTCATTGTTGGTCTTTCTTATGGTTCTAGTGTCTGCTGACATGTTTTGTTCATAGACGAACTGAGAAGTCAAAGCCACAAGAATTGCTCCAAAAACTGCAACTGTTCTCCAATCAGTCGAAGGCGACGCAATAGAATAAACTACTGTAAAGGTCAGCAGGCCAATGAAGAAGAGGTAAACGTTTTTCCTGATTCCGCTACCAGCCTTTAGTCTGGTTACATCTTTAATTTTTTCTGCCTCCTCTTTGGCTTTTGCCTTATCAACAACAGGTACCTTCTTTCTGAGGTTCTTAAAGAATAGCCCTTCGTTTCTGCCGTTTTCCATTTGAACTTCAAACTCTGCTAATTCGTTTTCACGCTCTTGAATCTCCTGTCTGTTAATTTCTGCAGATTCCTCGAATTCTAGCATCTGGCTCTCCATGTTCGCTGTTATCTGTTAAATACAAAGTGAATATAAGAGGTCGTTTTTTATTTACATTTTACATGGTTAGCTCTAAAGTGGAAGAAAGCATACTCTGGCACTAGCTTCATCTAATTCTTTGAGTGCATCTTCTCCAATCTTTTCAAACTCGGCGTTTACTTTTTCACCAAATTGAGTTAAGTATGCAGATCTCTCATCTAGATATTCTGTAAGACGGACTTTTTGTGTTTGAAGCGTGACAATTTGGGCTAAAAGTTCTTGTTTTTTTGTATCTCCTGGTTGAGGAGATTGAGAATCAGACCCATTGGACGTACAGAGGCACAGAGTATAACATCTTGTGTAGTGAAGTCTATTGCAGTAGATATTACTCTTGATGTTGTTCAGTTTGAAGGAAGGATGTAAGGATTTCAGGGCAATCATCTTCATAACAGTGGAAGTATATATTTGCAAGGGTTCAAATAAAAAAGAAATATATTAAACTGAGGAAGAAAGAGGATTCAACATGACCAAACTTAAGTGTGTTAACAGCAAGTATTTTGGACCTCCCATTATGTTATCCATTGTAAACAAAGATGTGGACATTTTCGTCTTCTGCTAGAAATTTGATAATAGGAGGATTCCAACCTATAGATATTGGTAATTTGGTATCTATACAAATCTGACAAAAAAAGAATACTAGACAATCGTTAATTACTATTGTGTTTACGTGTTGCACTATTATTTATCTATTGTGAATATTGAATACGGTGATACTAATTACTTGCGAGTGTATTTAACAAATCTGTTTAATAAGTAATTCAATGTAAAGTTCTGAATTGATTTTTAGCATGATAATAAATAGACTCAGTTGTCTCTATTTTATCACATGAACTTTTTTAATCCTTCAATTATAACATTTGTCGTAGTTTTGGTTTTAATAAAAGAAAGTTAGGTCTAAAAACAACGACTGAGATAAAAAAAAATTGCAATTTCAGTTTTAAAAGTGGTCAATTTTGGCCTTCAAATGGTATTTTGTAATCATAACCAAAATTGAGACAATAAATTAGGAATTTAGGGGCCGAAAATAACTATTTTTTGGGGCAAAAATATGAGTTGGAACCAATGATTCAACAATATTTTTTTATAAACAAAAATTATTATTGAATAGAGTACATCGAAGACATGTGTGTGGTTTAATCCACCGATTGAAAAAACAAATTCTTATTTCTACCTTCTCAACAACTTAATCAAGTCCATGACAACCGTATCATTCGATCTATCACCACCAGAATATAAACTTTTACATTGAAAAGAATGTCATTAGGCTTTCAACCAAAGACACCACGCTATGGTGATAATTGAGAGACTAAAAATTTGATTTTAAAAATGACTATTTTCGTGAATGTGATAGAATATGAGGATTATAAGTGGAATTAAACAAACATACATTGATATTATTAGGTCAATTAAGTCCTTTCGAATTGCTATTTGTATCTTTGAATATCATTCTTTGTTAGAACTATTTTTTTCTTCCCGCACAATGGTCTTATACGTATTTTGACATCTTCGGTTACTCTTTGTGACCGGAGTTTAGTTATTTGAATAAAAATTTTAGCTCATTTAAAAAAAAAAAAACTAATATGTTGGACTTTAAATAAAAAACGGTCTAATGTATAAATAAAAGATAGGATTCTGAAACAAACTGAACTATGAATATAAATTTCACGAAATTCCAAATGACCAACATCCATATATGTACAAATAAATGTATAAGAAAATGATTCCAATATCTGGATAAAAACTAACAAAATAAAAAACTAAACTCTTCATCAAATAGAGCTATGTTATCTTCAAGCCATTATGATCTTCAGTGAGTATTTCCAACCACCTTCTTATACTTGTACCTCTTTGCAATCCACAGAAACACAAGGAAGTTGAGAAAGCTAAGAATGGTCAAAAGCCAATAAAAGTAGTCAAGATGGCCTCTATTCAGATTATCTGGTATCCAACCAAGATTACCATTTCTTGTGGTAACTTTTGTTACTATAGTAACAAGCAATGTACTAATGTAATTTCCAATTGCATTAGTTGTGAGTGAAAGTGCAACTCCTAAGCTTCTCATTGCATCAGGTGCTTGACCATAAAAGAACTCCAGTTGACCAATGTTGGTAAAAACTTCAGCACATCCAACAAGAAAATATTGAGGTACTTGCCAGAATATTGACATAGGGATAGTCTTGACATCATAGTAGTTATTCTTTCGGATCATGTCAAGACGAACGACCTCTAGAATGCCGGCGATGATCATGGAAAAGATTGAAAGGACAAGGCCAATTCCCATTCTTTGGAGCTGTGTGAATCCGTGTTCGTGGCCGGTGAACTTTCTTGCATAAGGGACTATGATGCGGTCGTAAACTGGTGCCCAGAAGATGACGCTTAGAGTGTCAAAAAGGGAGAGGGAAGCTGATGGGATTTGGAAGTGAGGGCCTATGTGTTGGTCCATTGTGTTGCCTTGTAGCACAAACATTGTGTTCATTTGACTGTATACTGTTGCAAAGGCAATCAGTGTTGCCCAAACTGGGAGTAAGCAGATTATGGATTTGAGTTCTTCAACTTGTGTTACTGTGCAAAGTCTCCATGGATTTGTTAACTCTTTTGTGCGATCAGTTTGTGTCTCTATGGCTGCCTTATCCAAACACCTGCATGGATTCAACACTTTTTTTAATCAGAAAAGGCATAATATAATTTGAACTTTAGAGCAAAAGAATCAACAAAAGATGTTTTACTATCAAGTGTGTGTTGTTGTAGACATGATCAATTATACTCAAGAACATCCTAATATGTCAAAAATCAATTATATACTCCTCGAATCCATTTTACCTCCTCGAAAAGTGGGACCAAACATACATAGTGAGTTTGGCGGAATCATGGTGTTACCATGATTTTGGCAAAAACTATACTTTAGAGCTTTCACTTAAATCACATGGTCACTATAATTTCGTCAAACTCACAGTCGATTCAAACATGCACGAAGTCTTCAAAAATACGCAAGAGAGATACTTGAAAAATATTTCTAATTGCCTTATCTTTTCTTCATCTTTTGTATTCAATAGAAGTTGTTAATAATAAATATTCCTACACTTATATTAGAAGTAGATGTAAATGTGTCTATAATAACTCACCTTAAGTTGTTTGTATGATCAAGCTTGCGGCTTCCTTTGATGACAGATTCAACATCAATAGTCTCATGAAGAAGATTCTTATCATCTGGAACTTGAAGCCTTAATTTCCTACAAGCTGCAACCAAGACTTGGCAAATCCTTGTAAGAGGGCTTCCACCAGGTATTTGAAGCCTATAGAGAACACTACCACCAAAGAAAAATATAACTGCAAGGACCATTGCAACTGCAGGTACTCCAAAACCCCATCCCCAACCAACATTCATCTGTATCCAAACCAATACCGACGAAGCAATGAGCGCGCCGATGTTAATTGAGAAGTAAAACCAGTTGAAGAAAGAGCTCTTCTTTTTTCTCTCTTTCTCATCTGTTTCATCAAATTGGTCTGCGCCAAAAGATGAGACACATGGTTTGATACCACCAGTTCCAAGAGCAATCAAGTAGAGAGCTATGTACATTGCTGCAGTTTGCGCCGATGTTGGATGGCAAACATCACCAACACATGATGGCTTAAGTCCGGGTGCAGTAGCAGACAGTGTTAGAAGTATCATTCCCTGCATAGAAAATCAACATTTGTTACTAATATATTGAATTAAAAACATGGTTTGCACCAATAAACAATATTTTTTGGTCTTAACTTACAATGACATAGATAACAGAAAAGCTAGCAATTGTCCAATATCTTCCCAAGTATGAATCAGCTAAAAAGGCTCCAAGCAATGGTGTGATGTAGCATGTGCCTGACCAGGTTGTGACAGTTTTAGCAGCAGCTGCATTTCCCTGATTGAAACGTTGCCCGAGATAGTTCACCAAGTTTGTACTCATACCATAGTATGCCAATCTTTCACAGCATTCATTTCCTGTCACAAAAATGTTTCAAAATTCAGCATCTTAAGATCTTCAAATTATATAATACACAAGCATATATATAAAAGTGTTGTCAAATAGCGGCTATATCGTAGCGGTATTTGAACAAATTGCTATAGTTCTGTAATACACGATAAACCAGCGCTATAACATAGTGGAATTTAGAAAAACGACTATTTCCGCGATTGACAACACTGATATACAAACATTCAGATAAATTATGCAAAGTTTACAACATTGTTTCTATAAAGATTAATCCTATACCAAGAATGAACCAGCAAGCTTTCCAGTTTCCAGTCTTTTCCTTGTTGGCAGGTTTTCTGTAGATGTCAATGGTCCCATCTTGTGTGTAAATGTCATCTTCTGCCATAGTATCAATGCAGATTCTCTATTCAATGATTCTGTTTCTTTTTGTTATCTTCAAAGACTCAAGGCTTCCTGAAAGAAAAAAAATGAATATTGATAATTAGAGGTCCATCTAAAAAGGAACACTATGTTGATAATTTGATATCAAAGTACATTAAAAATACAAGCCAAACTTATGATAACAACACTTAACAGAAACAATATATGCCCTTGTAAGGGTATTACAAAGTTCACTTTCTCATCATATAAAAATGACTAATATACAATCTACTTTCTTATCTTATATCATAGTAAAAAGACTAATCAACCAACAGAAAGTGTCAGTGATCTTTTTTCATGTAAAACCAAAAACTGCACCTTTGTGAGTTTTTGGCGTAAAGGTACAATTTTCCCCTTCTTGGCAAGTTTTAGGTATCAGTCAATATTAATAACCAAACAAAATACTGTAAAAAAATTATATAAATAATAATAATATTCATGGACACAATTGCGATTAAACATTAAAAAAAATCATACAAATTCATAGGACGAGCATTAAGGTGAGTAAACATGTGGTACAAACACCATACACGACATGAATATTGACACATCAACACAGAAAATAATTTTAAAAAAATAATAATACAAATTTAATCAGATGTCATTGACTTGGTCGATGTTGGATACTAACACGGACAAACCCTAACACAATATTATTTTGATTGTGGGAAAACCCTAACAATATTATTTACGTACAAAATTAAAACACTTTCAATCCTAATACATAATTCAATACAATGAATTTTAATTCAAGAAACTAACCAAACCAAAACCCTTATATGTGAAAGAAAGAAGAAAAAAGAATCTGGTATCAGTTCATGCAATTAAGTGAAGATAACCAGAGTGTGACAAAAATCATGAAATTGATTATTTTGGGCACAAAGAATAAGAGAATTTTGGCACCTTATCGTAGGTGAACGAAACGAGTAATAGCAAATATGAGCAAAACTAGAAAGAACAGTTGTGCTATCACATCAAATCATGTCACGGTTTCATACTAGTAATTATGAAATATGATGTATGATATGGTTCTATGTATGCATACTCTTCTATCATCAATTTATTGGTCAAATACAGCTGCAAAGCACATCACTCTATTTAAAGTTTTAAATATGGCTTTCCTATATTTGAAAATAATTACGATTAAGGCTTACCTTTTTTTATTGTTGAATCGGTTTACCTTCTTTTTCTCTTTTGAAGAAAATAGGTTTACCTTCTTCTTGACCGATTTTTTATAATCCTCTTAATGGTTCTATACTATATATATAAAAGCAATGTTAGGGTTCGCTTCCTATTATACCTTTAAACAAACTCGACCTATAATAATGCAATATAGTTAGTGTCTTTCAAAAAGATTAGAATTTGTATTGTTATATTGTTGGTGTCCTTAAGATAAATATAGTTTTTTTTTTGAACAAAAAAAAAAGATAAATTTAGTTATGAAAGTGCAAGCTAAACACCATATTATAAAAGATAACTAAAATCAATTTTTCTTAAAAGATAACCAAAATCGGATGAAAATTATATGTATAGATATTTTGAATTTTCATACTGTAACAAAACCATATTTATACACTAACAATACAGCAAATATAATATAAATTCTTATCTTTTTGCACTAATGTCATACATTTGTTTAAGGGTATAATCATAAATGAAAAAGCAACCTAAACACCATGTGTTCCCTTTATATTATACTAATGCGTAAGAGTACTTTTTATGAAATTTTGATTAAAATTATATTTGATTTTGATTAAAATTATAGATATCAGATATTTCACATTTTCATATAGTAACAAAACATACTTATCTTTTTCAATAATACCCACAATTTAACAAATATAATATCTTTCAAAAAAATATAATAAATATAATATAAATTTTTATTATTTTGAATGACGTCAACAAAATAGTATTTTATGTTCAAAATTTCTTAAGGGTATCATCAGAAGAATAGAAAGTCTGCCTAAAATAGTCTACTTTCTTTATATATACTAGCAAAAAGACGGTCACGTGCGTGCTCGTCTTTTTATTGCGTTTGAAAATTATGAACGGTTTTTTTTTTTTTTGAAATTTTGATTTTGATTAAAAATATAAATGTTTGTTGCTTTTAAGTTATAACAAACCAAACTAACTATGATTATCTATTTCAATGACACCAACAATATAACCAAAAAAATATAATTTAAATTCTATTTTTTAATGACATCAACAATCTTTATTATAGAAAAAGTTATTTAAGAGTATAATTGAGATAATGAAAAAGTAAGTATAAATATACTCATCTAGTTTGTTACACTTTTTAAATGATATAAGAAAAAAATCAGACATATATTTATATCGTTTTTGTTAATATTTAAATTTATTCTTATCTATTTGTTACATGTGTTATTTGTATTAAAAACTGAAGGCATTTTTGAAAAGAGAAAAAGTCAGCCCAAAATAATTGAAAGGAGGAGATGTTTTCTAAATATATAACTAGCGGAAAGACGGACACTATTGTGCCCGTCTGTTCGCTCTTTCTACTGTGCTTAATACATGTGATTATTTTACTATGTTTGTTTGTATAATTTTGACTAAAATTTTAAAATTTTAATGGAAATTATTGATATATTGATTTATTTTTTGAAGAAATCAAAATGATATATATAACCCAACAAACAGTAGTTCTCAAGCACAAGGAGTGCCTAAGAGACCACTAGAAAGTACAAGAACAATACAAATACATCAAAGCAGGGGTACAAGTTAGCCAATACCCAAACAGACAAAAGGGCTTGACCACCATCTCTGCGTACCATGAACAAAAACAGCATTCTTAGCTTTCAACCAATTTAAGGCTAACAATTTAACTTTGTCTAACAGATTTGGAACACTTGTAACTAAATTGTTGAACAGTCGGTTATTACGTTCAAACCACAGCACCCAGGAACACAAGAGCCAGATGAGCTGCATAAAAGACCTTTTAGCTTTCCCATCTCCTGCCAACTGGACAAACTGGACAAATTGATCAGCAATCACATTAGACTCCACCCCATCAACACCAATCCAACCACGCACCTGATGTCATAATGGTGCGAGCGTAGAACAAGATAAGAATAAATGCCCCGCCGTCTCCGCACATCCACATCCAGAAACACAAAGAGAAGCATTCGCAAGAATAACACCCCGCCGAACCAGGTTTGGCTCTCGTTGGAAGACGATCCCGAAGCAGCCTCCAGGCAAAGACCGAGACCTTCACAGGAACCTGATGATGCCACACCAACTCGACAGGTAAAGGTACATGAGTATCAGCACCCGCAGTCAACAAAGCATATGCTCCCCTCACGGAGTAACCCACTGAACAATCGGGTTGCCGCTCCCAAGTATCTGAAACATTAGGAACCAAAGAAACATCAAACAGTAAAGCCCTACACTCCTCTACTAAAGCTTCCTCCCACGCCCACAGCCTCATCCTCCAGCTCCAGCCCTCCCCATCCAAAATATTGTCAAGACATATAACAAAATTAGTTTTGAACTCAACGTATTTTAGTTTTTCTGCATATAAAATTAAGATAAAATAATTATAAAATTAAGATAAAATAATGATCATTTATTGTTTATTCTTATAATAATTAGTAACATCATAACATAAATGTATAAATGACATGTTATGTAAAAGAAACATTGTTATGATTACGATAAAATAATATCTTTAAAAACTACATTTTTCCTTTGTCTCCATCTTCTCCTTCTATTTTACCTTCTTTAATGAGAACTTTTGTTGAATTTTGAGAAACTCTTCTTGATAAAGTTACATATAATTGACCATGGCTGAAAACATGTCGTGGAAGATAGATTCCGACATTGGGAATGATCTACCCTTGTGACTTATTTATGGTAATAACAAAACTTAGTCTAACAGGAAACTATTTTCTACTAAACACAAAGGGAAGTCCTGAACTCGCATTTGTTTTTAATTTAATTCTGGGCAAGAATGCTATTTTTCCAGCATTGCTTCATGTTAGGATTTCCACATCCAACATATTCTTAAATAAACCATGACATAACAGTCATGTCCCATTACACAAACCATATCTAAGGTCTATGTTTTGCAACAACATCATAGGTTCACCTTTTTTTACCTTTAAAATATGTGGTGGGATACTTCCTTGGGCAATTGAATATATGAATTCCTGTTGAAATAAGTTATGAGTATCCCCTTCAACCTCGTCAAATGACAACAAATTATGTTCTTTTCCTGGAAACTGATTGATAATTAATATTTAATATAGTCCTAACAAATCTTTTTCTAAAATATTTTGAGTCCTAATCTTTTTTAGAGGATTTAAAGTCCAATCTTTAACATTATTTTTTGCTCACGTTTGTTACTAATCTTTTTTTAGAGGATTTAAAGTTCAATCTTTAACATTATATTTTGCTCACGTTTGTTACTAATCTTTTTTTCAGAAGATTTAAAGTTTAATCTTTAAAAATATTGTTTGCTCACGTTTGTTAATAATCGTTTTTTTAGAGTATTTAAAGTCCAATCTTTAACATTATTATTTTTTGCTAACGTTTGTTACTAATCTTTTTATAGAGGATTTAAAGTCTAATATTTAACATTATTTTTTGCTCACGAGGATTTAAAGTTCAATCTTTAGCAATATTTTTTGCTCACGGTTGTTACTAATCTATTTTTTAGAGGATTTAAAGTTCAATCTTTAACATTATCTTTTGTTCACGTGTGTTACTAATATATTTTAGATGATTTAAAGTCCAATCTTTACCATTATTTTTTGCTCACGTTTGTTACAATTAATTAAAGGCTAATGAAGAGTAACTTATATTAATAAAATTAAAAGGAAATGCTGGTTTTTGTGGAAGTAATAAAATAATATGGAAACACTGTTTTTTGTGGAAGGGATATGAAAATACTTGGTAACCTTTGTCGGTTGTATTGAAGGAAACATTAACAGAGATGTACAACATAAAATTGGCTGATAAAAAGTAACATGAGTTTTTGTTTTGTGTTAGTTTGATTTGTGGTTAACAGAGGTAAAAGAGGGTTAACGAGGACGATTAGTGACATGAATTAGTAATCCACTGTTATTTTATAATTGACTAACAATAAGAACAATTCATAAGAAATTATGTGTAAATTTTCTCCTTAAATTAAATTTATTATTATCTATTTGTTACATGTGTTATTTGTATTTAAAATTAAAATTAAAAATCAAGGGTATTTTTGAAAAAAATAGTCCAACCCAAAAACATACTGAAAGGGGTAGTTTTCTTTATATATAGTATAGATACTATACTATAAGTCACTAACGGAAAGACGGGCACTATCGTGCCCGTTTGTCCGCTCTTTCTACTGCACTAACGCATGTGATTATTTTATTATGTTTGTTTGTATAATTTTGATTAAATTTTTTAAATTTTAAACTATTATAAAAATTATACCATGTTTATTCTAATAGTAATTAGTAACATTAACATAAATGTGTATTGTGTAAAAGAAACATCATAAATAAATGTATGTATAAATGACATGTTATGTAAAAGAAACATTGTTATGATTGCGATAAAAGAATATCTTTAAAAACTACATTTATTGTAAAGTCTCCATCTTCTCCTTCTATTTCCCTTCTTTCATGAGAACTTTTGTTGAATTTTACGAAACTCCTCTTGATAAAGCTACATATAATTGACTTTGGCTGAAAACATGTCGTGGAAGATAGATTTCGACATTGAGAATGGTCTTCCCTTGTGACTTATTTATGGTACTAGCAAAACTTAGTCTAACGGGAAACTGTTTTCTACTAAGCACAAAGGGAAGTCATGAACTCACATTTGTTTTTAATTTAATTCTGGGCAAGAATGCTCTTTTCCAGCATTGCTTCATGTTAGGATTTCCACATCCAACATATTCTTAAATAAACCACGACATAACAATCGTGCTCCATTACACATGTCATATTTAGGGTCCATGTTTCGCAACAACATTAAAGGTGAACCTTTTTTTACCTTTAAAATATTTGGTGGGATACATCCTTGAGCAGTTGAGTTTAAAAATTCATGTTGATATAAGTTATGAGCATTCTCTTCAACCTCATTAAATAACAACAAATTATTTTATTCTTCTGAAAACTAATTGTTAATTATGTCATTTAATTTTTGAACATCATCATTTGTAGATGTAATTTTGGCTCTTTCGAACATATATGAATTATGATATTACTCCTTGCCTATGAAATACATACACTCCTCATATTAGATGTGTCTGAACACGTCTTGCATCCGCATCCACAAATATAATTACCATAAATTATGTGATTTTATCAAATTATCAACGTTATTGACGTGTCAGTATCCGTGTTGTATCTGATGTCGGTGTTTGTATCCATACTTCTTAGCAGTCCTCTCTTTTTATGGCCTCTCATATGGTGGTTTGAATTTAACCAATTACAAAAGATGGTGGTTTGAAGCTTTCTAGTGCTTCTGTTTTTAGTTGTTGGTAACATGAGTGTGATTATAGTTTAACAATCTTGAATTGTTTAAATGGTTTTAACACTTTGATTTCACTGTATTTTGTTGGATATTGGATGGTGGCCATGAGAGCAGTTTATCAATTGTATACATGCAGAACGTTTGGAATCACAAAGAAAAAAGCATGCTTTTATTCCTTTAAACGGCAGTAGAAGGAGCTTAACAACAGAGAATGTTATCGCTTATTTTCTCTTTATTTAATAATTAAGAAAAGTCACACTATTATAATTTGTATAAGCAATTATAAACCAGGAAAGTCAAATAATTCTTAAAATTAATCGTAAACAATTTGAATCATAATCGCTTATAAACCAACAAAGTTAAATATATAATTCATAAAATTAATCTACTTTGATTAGTTGTAACATGAAAGAAAAAGAAAAAAATTAAACAGGTTAATTCTAAATTCAAATGTAGAGGGTTGAGAAAAACTAAACAATGCGGAAATGAACTATTAACTCTGAGAACCCTACTTATTACTCTCTTCGTTCCTTTTTAAGTGTCTTTTTAGAGTGAATTTTTCATTCCTATTTAACTGTCTTTTTAGTATTTTAAAGGTACGATTTGTCAATTATACCTTTTGTCTATTACTAATATCTTTTTCAATAAAACTAATGAATGTTATCTATTTAAAAAACTAAAGTTTGTTTTTTTTAAAACAAAGTTTGTTTTTTTTAAACAAAGTTTGTTTCTTGTTATATTTAAATTTAATCAAAATTTTGTTACAAACAATGATTACAAGAAGATTTAAAATTCTATAATAAGATGAGTACCGATTATTATAAATTACAAGTGCAAAGTAAATGAACAAATTTGAGAGAAGAAAAATAAAAGACTCCACGAATGTTCAAAAGGAAGAAAACTGATAATTGTTTTTTGTGAGAGAGAGAGCGCGCAAAGAAAAGAGAATTTGTTGGAAAAAAGATAATGTTTATTACGAGAGAAAGATAACATATTAAATTTATTAGAATGATAAAGTGTGTGCAAAAATATAGGAATTTATTGGTGGATTAAAGGAGGGTATAATAGAAAGAAAATGTGAAAAAATACACATTATTATTTTGATGTTAATTTTCTAAGAAGACACTTAAAAAGGAATGCATGGAGTAATATTTAATATACTACTAACAAATCATTTTCTAAAATATTTTCAATCAACATGACTAAGAAGGAAAAATTGGGAACAAAATAAAAACTCAAACTATGCTAGTCATTTCAAGATCAAATTTTGCAAAAGAATTTGTCTATCTATTGTTTTCAAGATGTTGAACATTTTGTGTCAAAAAAAAAAGATGTTGAACACATGTCAACCGATAAATATAAGACTGGATGCTCAAAAGAATCATGTATCATGAGTGTCACACAAATTAACTCACCGCCACAAGAAGCACGACCGCTAACACTAGTCACGGCGGCCCCATCGCCATTAAAATTAACTCATGAATTTTCCGATGTCGAGTTTGAGTAACATAATGTCGCAAACTTTTCGCCAATTCGTCACCAAGGACACATATTGAAGTTTTATCCAGCAAACAACCTTTCACAATAAGGTTGACGATGAACTAATCCAACTCTAACTTTTGAGACTTGATTCGATAGTTAGTTCATTTTTTTAACAAAGATAGTTAATTCATTAAGTCTGGTTCATGGACAAAATAAGCTAAACTTAAAATAAAAAAATCAATAAGTTAGAACAATTGAGATGAACTTAAAGTACAAATAGTTTGACTCATTTTAAGGTCCGTTTGTTACAGGTTAAAATAAAAGTGATTTTGACTTAAATAAATTTAGAGATTATATTTTACAAATTTTGAGAAAAATCAGAATTTATTATGCGTTGTTTACCGTGATAAAAATCACTTTTTTTTAAACAAATAATCTAGTTTGTTTGGATACAGCTATATAAAAGAGATTTTTTGTTACAAAATTAATTCTTCAATATTTTAGATCATGTTTTCTCTCTCCTCTAAAAAAAATCTATTATTTTTTGAGAAGCTACTCTTAACGATTTCTTTTTAGATTCTGATTTTTTTAAAAATCTGTAACAAACAGATGCAAAACTCTTAAAAGTGATTATTTTATTAAAAAAAACTATAACAAATGGGCTCGTAATTTTTATTAATATAATTTTTTTCATATTTAAATAATTTATGTTGAGTTAGTTTAAAAAAAATCATTTTATTTGTTGAAAAGAATAAACTTTTCCTATAAAACTTTTGTCGTTTTTGTACAAAAAGAAAAAACTTTATCATTTAGAATTTTGTATTGTTTTTTTAAAGCCCTTGTTAACGAGTGTTCCGGGGCACTCTTTAAGCATTCTAATAAAAGAAATTATTCCATAAAAAAATCAAAAAATTTAATTTTCAATGCATTGATTACATTAATTTTCAAAAAAGTTACATTTTAAAGGTTTTAAAGAGTGTCCAAAAGCTCTCGTTAACATTTCCTTTTTTTTAATCTAAAATAGGCTTATGAGGTGAAAGTTACATTCGCTTATACACACTTGTTCATGTCATATTACTTTTAATGTGTGACTATTAACACACCACTCACACCTATGACTGGGTATCTAGATTGTGACCTATATGACATGATAACTGAAACTTGATAGTATGCTCTAATATCATCTTAGAATTTATAATTGGATCTAATACAACCTTACAAAATCGATTTATTAAGTGAAAATTGTCTTATTTATAAACATTTTTTCATTCATGTCACTAACAATGTGTGACTCTTAATGGTATTATCTACTTTAACGTGTGTGTTGATTCTATTTTGCTAATGGTTATGTAAAACAAACATATAGGAGTACTATTTTATTAGCGTTTTCTACCACTTCTTCTGTTTTAAAATGAGTGTCTCTTTAACAAAATAAATTTGTTTTAAAATGAATGTCTTGTTCACTTTTCAATGTAAACATTTTCAGTTATGTCCTCTAATTAATGGTGTGTACACTTTCAAAGTAATATACACTACAAGAAACATTGCATTTTGCCAGGGGCAAAACCCTTGTCAAAAGGACAGAATCCCTAGCAAAATGGCCATTTGTGAGGGATTTTCCCAGGGGCGGAAGCAGTGGCAAAAGCGCTCGTCGCAAACACTTTGCCAGGGGTTTCACCCCTGGGATGAATGCGAGGGACGCAACCCCTGGGAAATGTCCTGGCATATTTCCCTGGCAGAACCCCTGGCAAAATCCGTCACTTTTTTCTGTCGCCGCCTGACGCACTGACTGATTGATGGACGCAATGATGATAATTCTGATTCCAGAATACCAGGGACATGTGAGGGGTTTTACCCATGGCAAATTGCAAATTATTTTTTAAAAAAAAATGTTTTATTTAATAAACCGAATATTTCTATTATTAATTAAATATTTTAAATATATTTTTAATTAATAAATTATATTTAAATTAATTAAAAATTCGATTTTTTTTAAATACATTAAATCTTTCAAAAATCATTTTAATTAATAAAATATATTTTAAACAAAATTTAAAATTAATTTTATCACACATTATAATATTAAGTCATTAATTAACAGTCATGAAAAATAAAATGTACTTAATAATTATACAAATCGTGTAGGAAAATAAAAATTGTGCCGGGAAGCATAGAAAACCTCCCATAGTCATAAAAACCATAGTAAAACTATAATTATAGAAACACGCAATAACAACCATCATGCATCAATCATCCTCATCGAGCCCAAGATCATCATCGTCGTCGCCATCGCCTTCACCATACACTTCATAGGGGTCGTCCACATCATCATCAGACACTGGATCAATTCTCACATTTTGCTGGCTTCCACCCTGCTGCCCAACACTCTGCTCATCCGTAGGCCAGCCTTGCTCTTGCCTAAATGCGGCCAACTGAGCATCAAAGAATTCCCGCTGTTTCCTAACCACATCCCGGATAAGCTCCTCTTGGGTTTTCATTTGCGCAGCAAGTTGCTCTTGAGTCAACCTAGCGATCATTTCCCGCATCTCGGGAGTAAGCTCAGGTTGCCGAGAAGACCCCTCTCCAGAATTAAGGGTAAGCTTTAGTGTGGCAGCAATACCCTTCCTGTAGTTTCCAGCTAAGTTTCCTGCACCGTATAACCGCCCCTTTGTCTTCTCGCCAGCAACTTTTGTCCAAGTGCGGAGTGTCAGAGCTTCGTCAACTGAGCATCCACGGGAGAGCGACTCTGCTAGCTGTCGATCGTACTCCTCCTAAAATAAATAATAACAAAATAGTTAAAAGACAAATTAAAAATTAAGAAAAAATTATAAATCAAATAAAACAAATAAAATTAATTAAAATATACTTATTTAACAATTACCTGACATATCCTGGAGCGATCGTCAACATACTGGCCTGATTTATAAGTGTGGGTCTTCTTGTGAAGCTCATTTATGTATGGATCTCTACCCAACTTCTTTGCCTAATTGAAAAACGAAACACAGTTATTAATTAGTTAGTAAAACATTAAAATATTTAACCACATAATTTAAAAACATACATTCTAGAATTTATTAATAGTTATTATTAATTTTACCAGTCTGCGGGCATGCTCTGCTGTGCTTATGCAGCCTCCGGTGTGAATGCATCCTCCTTTCTCTGATGCTCTGTTCTTCTTTGCCTTATCTGATTTCAGCTTAAACTCTGGAGTCCCCCAGTAGTCCACTAGCTTCTTCATCAGTACCGGACCGATCCAATATGGAACCTTTCCAGCAGCTTCATGACGAAGTCGGGCATGTCGCAGCAGGTCTGAGAGGCGTGCAGCAGCTCTAATGTGAAAGTTCCTTCTTACCCGATCATAGTACCTGGGGTTCCAGGTACACTTAGTCTGCATTTTTGTTAACATGTTTCAGAAAATTAATATATTATAACATATGTATATGTAAATTAAAATATATATTATGGTAAATATTAATGTAACCTTAAAAAGGTCGAACCAGGCATCCTTCTCATCATCGGGGACATCACCATATGTCCTCCAAAATCCATGATACCTTCCCTGGATGATGTCTCTAATGGCACTGGCGACTGGCTTGCAGGGCATGAAACTACAAACAATAAAAAGCTCATAGCATTACATAAATTTATAACAAAATACATATTGAAAACAAATACAACAATTACTTACGAGTTGCCGCTAGGCTCAATGATATAGCGATCCATTTCATCTTGCGGATAATCCTGCATCTCCTCATCTTCATCTTCAGCACCCTGTTGGGGTTGGGGAGGGGGTTGTTGTGGTTGAGGTGGGGGTTGTTGTTGTTGGAATGGGGGATGTTGAACTTGGAGTGGGGGTGGTTGTCGTTGGAGTGGGGGTTGTTGTTGTTGGGGGATCATAAAGCCAGTCGGCCCATAGGGAAATGGTGGTGAAGGAGAAAACTGAAAACCTGTAGGGAGGATAAAACCATGAGTAGATGATCCATAATTAGGAGGGGACACTCCAGCGGGTGCAACAACACTAGCCTGGGATGCCCCATTCGATCCTTGGCTAGAAGAGGTGGCCAGATTGGGGAAAGGAGTAAGATTTGCAAGTGTCGCTGCATCTGCAACATGCGTACGGTACCGCCTCCTGTTGTCCTTGCTCTTGCCTTTCCCCTTTTCCTTCGGAGGCATTGCGAATCTGGTTTATCAAAAAAAAAAAAAGATCAATAACTAAAAGGAAAATAATTAACAAGTGATATCATCATTCAAACTCATATGTATTCAAGATTAGAACGTAACAAATTAATCCATTACAAGCGTGGATAACCATAACCTTCAAGTGTTATTATCAGACGCATAGTCATATTCATCGACATCACCATCATCAACTTGCGTGTCTTGTTGGTCTCCTTCATCATTCTCATCAACAACTTCCTCATTCTCATCTTCAACTTCATTAGCCATCTCCAATATAGAAGGATCAACCTGGTCCCCTTCAACTTGAGAGTCACGCCAACCTGTAACTTGATCTACTTCGATTATCTCATTAACATGTGTCATATCATCGGCTTGGTAAGCAACTTCTTCATTTGGTTCCTCAGTCTCGATGCGGCCCCTCGGTTTTGTTTTGATTGCAACAGACCACCCTCGTTTGCGAGGTAGAGTTGGGGGATAAGGAACATAGTACACTTGCCTAACATTTTGTGCCAAGATAAACGGGTCATACTCTTTATACTTTTTGTCGACTCGAATGTCAACAGTGTTGCATGATTTATTAATTTTTGTCCATCTAGGAGTGGGATCAAACCAGTCACAATAAAACAACACCACTTTATTCTCATTATATGACAGCTCATAAATGTGTTTGATCACTCCATAGAAATCATCTTCACCTCCATCTGTAACTCCTTTTACATATACACCACTATTAATAGTCTTTTTGCCTTCCGTTCAAGAGTGGGTATGAAATTTATAACCATTCACGAAGTAGGTGTGAAATTCACTGACACCTTGTAAAGGACCCTGAGATAAATATCGTAAACGAATGACTTCATTAGTTGGTTCGGCATTGTACACTCTTTGTTTGAACCAAGCTGGAAAATATTCGTGTACCGAACCAACTGCCGAACCTTCACCAAACTCCGCGTAAAAAGAATTAAATTCCTTATTCCAAAATTCAATACAAAGTTGTTAGATGATTTACAACTTATTAATCAAAATTCAATAAAATTGTTTGATTTACTTACTCAAGGTATGGTTTAACTTCCGCACAATTAATCAAAACATGAACATGAGCAGACCGATACTCTCTTTCATCTACCATCCAATATTGAAGCACCTTGCCCGCATGTCGACCAGGAAGATTGAATACGGATAAGGTTGACGGATCCCTTTCACCATTAACCTCAACTTCATTTCTTGTATTTGATGGAGTAAGTAGACGATCAACGAAATAGTAACTGAAAAAGTGTGTGGTTTCCTTGGAAGTGTAAATAGCAACAATTGATCCTTCCACTCTGGCCAGATTTTTAACAGCTTTCTTTGAGTCACCCATGAATCTTTCAAAAGGGTACATCCACCTATATTGAACAGGACCACCAAGTATAGCTTCATATGCCAGATGCACAGGAAGATGTTCCATAGAGTCAAAGAAACCTGGTGGAAAAATTTGCTCCAACTGACAGATAATGATTGGCATATTCTTCTCCATTTTCTCAAGTTCATCAACTCTCAAAGTTGAAGCGCACAAATTTTTAAAAAACTGACTAATCTCAATAAGTGGATTTAGCACATGTTTGGGCAGTGAACTAAATGCAGTTGGGATTAAGTTCTCCATGAAAATGTGAGAGTCATGACTTTTCATCCCATGCAACCTTCCCGTGTTGACATCGGCACATCTGCCTAAGTTAGAAGAATATCCGTCGGGCATTCTCAAATCCTTCAACCATTGACACACTAATTTCGCTTCTTGGGCAGATAGGGTGTAGTTGGCTTTCGGTTTCAACAACTTCCCATTCGGTTGAGGTTTCAACTCCAAATCCTTTCTTTTGCAATATACTTCTAAGTCTTTTCTTGCTTTCTCGTTGTCTTTTGTTTTGCCTTTGACATCCATCACTGTGTTAAATATGTTGTCAAAAACATTCTTCTCAATGTGCATTACATCAAGATTGTGTCTGAGCAAGTTATCTTTCCAATAAGGGAGGTCCCAAAATATACTCCTTTTAGTCCAGTGGTGGTCAACTCCATATCCAGGTATTGGGACAGCTCGGCCATAATCAGTGACTTTTGGATAATCACAAACTCTTGTCCACACTTCTTCTGATGTAATCTTAGGTGGAGGGCCATCAAATACTCTATTATCCTTCCTGAAGCCATTCTTAAGTCTTCTAAACGGGTGATTATGAGGCAAGAACGGACGATGACAGTCAAACCAAGAACTCTTCCCTCCATTATCCAAAGTAAATGCCTTTGTATTTTCCATACAATGTGGACATGCAAATCTACCATGAGTACTCCAACCAGACAACATGCCATAAGCAGGAAAATCATTAATGGTCCACATCAAAGCTGCTCTCAACTTGAAATTTTGTTTTCTAGAAATATCGTATGTTAATTCTCCAACCCACAACCTCTTCAAATCATCAATTAGCGGTTGTAGAAACACATCTATGCCTGCTTTTGAGTTATTTGGTCCTGGTACAATACAACTCAAAAACAAGTAGGGTTTTGTCATGCACATCTCGGGAGGGAGATTATACGGGGTTACAATGATTGGCCAACAAGAATATGGTTTTGCAGAAGATTGGACATATGGCTGGAAACCGTCAGAGCATAATCCAAGTCTCACATTTCGTGGATCTGCTGCGAAATCAGGATGAACTCGATCAAAGTGTTTCCACGCTTCACCGTCAGAAGGATGACGCATAACTCCGGGAATTCCATTTGAATGATGCCACGTCATTTTGTCAGCAGTTTTCATCGATGCAAACAGTCTTTGTAATCTTGGTATTATTGGCAAGTAAAACATCGACTTAACCGCCACTCGTTTCTGCGTGCTAGACCTGTACCTCGGGCTTTGACAAAATTTACATTCCTCCAATGCTCCATCATTTATCCCAAACTCGTTGTCATAAAACAACATGCATCCATTTCTACAACAATCAATCTTTTTAACTGATAATCCCAACTTCATCACCAACCTCTTGGCATCATAATAAGAAGTTGGCAGATTATCTTTGAACGGAGTTACGGCCTTCAACATCTTCGTAATATCATCCAAACCATCATCAGGATTAAGATAATTCGACTTATGAGCTAAAAGCCACACACAAATAGATAGCTTAGAGTGCGAAGACCCTTCATACAAAGGTGTATTCATTTCACTTAACAATCGGTAAAATCTCTGCGCCTTCTCATTTGGGGGTTGTTCCTCTTCATCATCTTGAACATCATCACCGTAAGACAATTCCACCCCTAAAGCGTCTGCAACCATATCATCCATCATGTTGAATTGTTCTATGTTGACATCTTCATTGTATTCCACATTTGTTCCACCATGGCTAGTAGAAGCTTGTGCATTGACCCCTACTCCAAAATTCTGAAAAATTTCACCATTATATGTCCAAAGCCAATAATTAGGCATAAAACCAACTCTTCTCAAGTGTTTCTTCACATCTCCAGGATCAGTAATTATGTGTCTGCACCTACATTTTAGACACGGACATCTAATTCCTCCCTCATCTCTACAAATTTCTTGCGCCCGTGCCCATGAAATGAAACCGTCAACTCCTTCCACAAATTGCGGTTTTAGTCCTGTTCTTCCAGGAAACGTCCTATCATACATCCAACTCCGAAAATATTGATAATAGTCCATCTTCTGCGTGTTCACCAACTTCATTGACATATTCCACGTCAAAAAGAATGATTACTCAACCGAGAAAACTGACTTTACGCGCGAACAAAAATAAACTTTACGCACAAACAATAAAATAAATTTTACGCCTAAACATAATTATTTATTTTATGCGCAATCAACAAATAACAATTTTACGCGCAAACATTTAATATTACGTGCAGACAACAAGTAACTAATATACGTGCAAACATATAATAATTATTTCCAATAAAAGGGCTTATTAGTTTATCGCTTTTACAAAAATATTAGTTTTAATTAAAAAACAATTTTTAGTTTATTAAAGAAACCGATTTTAATATAAATAAAATAATTTTAACATAGTTTTAATTTAAATAAACAACTTTCTTGTACTATACTATTTTTTAACTATATGCATTAATAAATAGCCTTATTTTAACTTGTAAATATTGTATAAACATACACACATATTTTAACTTGTAAAAAGATAATCAGTTTTTTTATTTTTTTAATAAATAGCTTTATTTTTATTATATTATTAAAACAAATTTTAATTTTTATTATATAAAAAGATTTAAAATTTAAATGTTGTATTATTTTTTTATATATAAACAGATTTTAATTTGTTAAAAAAACAGCTTTATATTACATTGTTTCTACTATTTTAAAACAATAGGCATTACTATATATATTAAATTATTTTTAAAAAATATGTACAGATTTTAACTTGTTAAAAAAACAGCTTTCATTTTATTATATTCTTAAAACAGATTTTAATTTTTATTATATAACATTGTTACATTGTTTTATTTTTTTATTATAAAACAATTTTCCAACAATAAACCTTTTTAGTACATTCTTTATATAAACGAGTTTTTGAAATTGAATAAATAATAAATTTTAAAAAATAGATTGTGTTTGACAAACTGTTATTTTTTTTAAAAATATCAGAAAAAGAGTTGCCCTAAATAAACCATATTCTATAATTTAAAAAAAACCATATTCTATAATTTTTAAAATATCAGATCATGTTCTGATTTTACTAAATAAACCATATTCTATAACATATAAAAAACCAACCTAATAACTATATATTCAACAACATGCATATATTTCATTTTATCACAAAAAAACATGCATATTTCATTTTATCACAAAAAATAACATGCATATATCACAAAACAAACATGCATATATTCAGCATCAATTTATGAAAAATTAACATTTAAATATTCGAATAAAATAAACCAAAATTCATGCATAATAAGAAAAAACGAAGACACAATCACTAACTTGTTGAAGCTTGACAATAGCAGATCTGCAATGCAATCTAAAGTTGGAGCACTAGCTAACCACAGGAGGCGTATAAGTAACACAACTGCAAATAACATACAAAATAAATAACATTAGTAAGTCGTAAAAATTAATATCATGATAAAAAATATAACAAGTGAAGTATTTTTACCAAATAAAAAGAAGAAGTTTGATGAATGTGTTGTGTTTTATGTGAAGAAATTGTGTTTTAAGTGAAGAATTTTTTTAAGTATTGAGAAAACATTACAAACCGGTGCATGCATACTTATATAGGAAAGAAAATAAGCCAGGGGTTTTGCCACGGCCATGCCCCTCGCATAGATGGTCAAATCCTAGCTTAGCTAGGTGCAGAATAGCTACAGAACGTTCCAAAAAATGCCAGGGAATCATGCAATTACCGAGGGGTTGTGCCCCTCGCATGTGGGCCAGTGTCCCCTTTAGCAGGGTATTGTCCCATCAACGGTCAACATAGCAGATATTCCTGTCCTTTTTGCAGTTCCGACGGACAATCCCTGGCAAAGTCCCTCGCATTTTTCCTGACACGAAACAGCTTTTGACCTGCAAGCCTGCACCATGCGCGTTTTCAAATTTCTAATCTGCCGCCTTGCAACATGCGACGGAAAAAGTGAGGGATTACCCTTGTGTAATGTGCCAGTGGTTGTCCTTGGTATTTTCCCTGGCAAATTTGCCAGGGGTTTCAAACCCCTGTCAAAATCCCTGGCAAATTGTTAAGTTTCTTGTAGTGATACTCCATCCGTCTCACAATAGGTGTCATCTTTCCTAAAAAAAATTGTCTTAAATTATCTGTCCCTTTTACAATATTTATTTTTAAACAAAGGAAATTACAGCAGAAGTTGTAACCCCAAAATATATTGATAAAGAAGCAAAAGAAACAAAGCAAAAGAGAGGAGGAACATAAAACTAAAACCCTCAAAGGTTTAGAAATTCTGAAATTGGGTAAACCTAACTTGTTTCTAACTAAGTCTACTCTAATATTAGCAGGAGCATGTAAACACCAGCAGTAAGAAGCAATATTTAATCCATAATTGCCAGAGTGTCAGCACATTGACTCCCTTCCCTATATATATGAGTAACATAGAATTGCATTGTGTTGATCAAGTGTAAACAATTATTCCATCTGTTCTGGAGATGCCGAAGAACAATTTTGAGAGACTTAAATGCCATGAAAACTAACATAGAATCAATCTCTAGCAATAAGTGTAACCATCCTTTCTGATGAGCAATCTCAATCGCCACCATTGCACCAATAAGCTCAAAGCAGATAGTAGTAGTACTACCAAGATTTATAGAGAAAGCTCCAAGGGAATCAAAATATGCATCTATGAATAAGCCGCCACATGCTGCAGTTCCACGGTTGCCAAGGGAAGCACCATCCGAGTTGCATTTTGTCCAATTGAATATGGGAGGTGTCCAGATAACTTCCTTGATGATTTTAGGCTTTGGAGGATTTAGCTTGTCATCAAAGTGTTTCAAAATCACAAACTCTGAAATAGAGGATCTAGCAGTGAGAGATGAGAAGTTTCATGTCATGTTGATACTAGAGATGATTAGGTTCTTTGCAGTTCTGATATTTATGATTACCAAATTGTGTTGAAGCAGTTGATGATAGCAGCAAGGACAACAAACTTGCATTGAGGGGACCTGTTTCTATCATATGCTTTGAAAGGCTCATCAAATGATAACAAGGCAACATTGACATTGAGGAGAGATTGCAGCTAGCACCAGATTTCTTTAGCAAAATTGCACTCTTAGAACAAGTGAGCAGAAGATTCTGCTGCTATAGAACACAAATTATAAATAGAGGGAATCTGACACGCTCTTTGAATTAAATGCTCATATGTTGGCATCTTGTCAAGCAGAATTCTCCACATAAGAAAAGATTTGGAGGGAGGTATGGCAGGATTCTAAAGAATCTTCCCGAATCTCAAAGACTGAGAACGAAGACTGCTATGAAACATGTATGCATCTTTGAATGTTAAATTTCCATCATGGGATTTATTCCATATGAGCTTGTCTTCTTTATGGATCTTAGGAATAGTAACTAGGTTCAATTTATTACTTGTTTCTTTAATTTAAGTTATTTAGACATGCAACATAGTAAATATCATAAATCAACTGCTTGAATTTGACAAAAAAAAAAACGGAATAAAATACACATGATATATATCAAAATTTATGAAAGCATGCATGTTAAGGGTGAATCACTTTGTTATAGGAAATTTTTTAAGGTCAAAGGAAAATTCATTTAAAAGACAACTTCAATCAAGAGGGTTACAACCTTGTTAAAAGTAAAGTGTTTCTCGATCCACTTTGGAGAAAATTTTTAAGATTATGGGTCCGTTTGTTATAAGGAAAGTTTCATATAAAAAATCGGTTTGAATAGCTTATCTTAAAATGTCATTTTAGATATTTCATCATTTTGTTATAATTTTTTTGGATACTAAAATTTTGAAAAAATCTCTAAAAAAAAGCTATTTCAAATAGCTTTTCATAAAAATCATTTTTGAAATATATAATTTTGAAAAAATATGCGATTTTCATTATGTAAAATCTCGAACAATAAATATTTAGGTTAGTGAATGTCAAAATATTTTTTTTTAATTTATAATAAATGAATTTGAAATAACTTATACTATTTTCGAATAAATTTTCAAAAAAATCTATTTTTACAAATACAAAGAAAAATCTATTTTTTTAGAATCTATAACAAACGAGTCATATATCTTAACACGACATAAGTAAACATAAATCGACAAGACGAGGGGACAAATACATGTAAAGCAACATTCAAAACATAACTACTAACTTAATAATGTCACAAGTTCACGGCTGATGGCTACGAAGATATCAGTCTTTTATTTTGGCTTAAATGCGTATTTAGTCCCTGCACTTTTATTAAATGTTGACTTTAGTCTTTGCGTTTTAGTCCTGATGTTAATTATCTCTGTTAAAAAATATATATAACTAACGGAGTGCCACGTGGCTCAATTATTTCAATCCACGCGGCACACCACAAAAAATTAAAATTAAAAGGTTTAAAATATAAAAATTGTTTTTTTAGGAAATAATTGTTTTTTTAATTAGTATTATTATTAATATTTATTTTAGTTTTATTAGGAAAAAAAAAATTCTATCGTGAGGCAGCTCCAATTCTAATTTCTTCTACTTCTAAAATTCATGACCACCATTAACACCATGTTTACTTCTTCTTCTTCAGTCATCTCCATCAACACCCAACTTCAATTTCACCTTCTTCTTCACTTTTAATTTATAATCCATCAACACCAACCTCCATTTTCATCTTCTTCTTTTTAAGTGAACTTTTTTTTTTTCATTTTTCGCAAGTAATAATTTTCATCTTTCCCATCTTTTATGTGCGACGAATCAAGTGACTGTTTTTGCACTTAATAATTTCTTCTCAAATGACTGTTCTTGCTGGTTCTTTCCCTTAGTGGTTCTTTCCCACACCGTCAATAAAGAAATTGATCCAAAAAATAACAACAAAAGAGCAGAATAAACCTTTAACGGTGATTCCCCAAACCTTCAAAATAAACAGAAACAACAGCAAAAACACGAACATAAACAATGCGAAAGGAGCTGCAGCTTGATGATGGAGGTCGAAATTGATTAGGATCTTTTTTCAATCAATTTGAAACCCTAAAATCCATTCTTTCCCCTTTCTAAATCACGTTTTCCCAAATTATTTCGTTTATGACGTTCTTTTTTTCAATTTTTATTTCAAAATTAAATAATAAAATAATTATTATATTTTTTTATTTTTTTTTATTTTTTGTCTTGTACACGTGGCATGAAATAATTGGGCCAAGTGACACTCCGTTAGTTTTGGTTTTTTTTTAACAGATATTTAGGACTAAAACCAAAAGTTTTACAAAGTGCAGCGACCAATGCCAAACAAAAAAAAGCGCAGAGATCAAAACTAAAATTGGATGAAAATGCAGGGACTAAACACGCATTTAAGCCTTTTATTTATCCATTTACACATCAAATTTTGTCACGTTCTTTTCTAATGGTCTCAGTAATTTCAAATTTGATCACTTGATTAGGAGACAAAAGAAGCATCAGCGAAGCTAACAGTATTTTTAAAACATAACTACTTTGTATATAAAATGTGCTTCATAAAATACACTTAAAACAACAACAAAAAATTATAAAGGGATATAATTTACTAATTACTTAATTTTTAGCTAAAAAAATAAATAAAAGGTTTGGTTTTACAATCATAAATGATTAATAAAGTGTGTTAAACCTATTGGGCCAATGGTGATAAAAAAAATTGATAGGAAGTGATAGATTGTGATTGTTATCATATTTTTATTGTCAATCAAAGAATATATTGTGTTCACCCTCCGGTTCCTAAAAGACTAGATTAGATAATCATGAGTTTGAAATGTAAATAAAGTCAAACTAAAAATTATTCAACCTAAAATTAAATTTGGGTAGCCAAATATATATTATTAAGGTTAGTTTAATATAAAAATATACCTATTCATTCAATAATTATTTTTGAGGTAGCCATAGCTACCCCTTGTGTATGAGAGGAATCACCCCTGAAAAGAAGCATGTAGGATTGAAAACATATTTATTTTGTTAAAGAGACACTAATTTTAAAATGGAAGGAATGGTAAAAAACGATATTATGTGTATTTTTAAAAGCTTAGAAGCCCATTCCACATAAATAAGATAAAACAAAGACGCTCATAATAGCAATGGTGAAGGAGAGAACAAAGCATGATTCATGATGGAGGGTAAAAAAGCTCCATAAGTGGTATCCGGGAGATCTTTTTAATTGATGATAAAGGCACCACTTGATGTTATTTGTGTATTTTTTGAGGCTACAACATCGTGAGCGGAGTTTTCTACGCACTTAACTCAAAGTCATTTAAGTGTGTAGAAAATCTCGATCATAGTGTTTTAGTTTTGAAACCAAGAGTTGTGAGATTTGATGCTTGAAAGTGAATCCTCAAGCTACTTACACAAAAATACATGCTCCAAAAAGCCAAGCGATTTTGATCCTTTAGTTTGAAAATCACACTTTTAGCCCCTCAATTTTCACTCTATTTCCAAACTAAAGGTTTAAAAGTGCATTTTAGCCTTCGATAGAAAAATGATTTTCCACCTCTATACCTGCACAAAATTATGAAGAGGATGAATATTATTTATCCAATAGGCAAAATACCTCTCTCTTTCTTTCTGTAGGATTAACCCATTGGTCCATTACTCAAGTCATTATTCATACATATCATATAAGGAAAGGAAAGCGGGTACCAATCCCTAGGGCAGAGCTGAGTTGCATGGCCATCACCATTTCCACCCATTTCTTCATTGTAGCACTGGATCTGCATAGACATATATAGGGTGATTGCACGTTATTGAGAAATCACAGGCCTGCATTCAGCTGTCACATGTTTCATTCCTCTCCTTCAATGATTCTCAATTATGATCTTATGATTTTGGTTTGTTTATAGCTCATTACGAGCAAAATTACCCCTTTTTTAGGGTGCTTTTAGTTGTAATGGATCTTATGGTTTAAGGTAATGCATGTTATTATTAAGTACATTTACCTATTATGCTTCATTCTATATGTTTATTCCGAACTTGATCACTTTAGGATAAACATGACTAGTTTGCTAAATATTGAGAAAGTTTATTAAATGAAACTAAAGAAGGTAATATGCTAGACTAAAGATGCATACATTATTTATCTTAAGTATTTAGACATAAAATCTAAAATCATAGAGTTATCTGAATCATACTTGAAAGTTGAAACTAAACTAAAGAGACCGTAATGAGAACTTAGAAATAAGAGACTCTTCAAGAAAATTTGTGTTAAAGTGGCTAAAAGGAATAATGCAATTTTACTTTTATTACAAGACGTGCACATGCTAACTACCCTTATTATATATCATCCTTAAACCCGTTTTGCTCTTAATTACAGACCATGTGAACTTGTTCCAATCAATGAATATTTTACCTTTTTATTTCTCTCATTAACTAGTGGGCAAGAGATAGCATACAATTGGATTTTTAACCAAATTAATACTCCTATGAACGATTTTTTTATTTATTACTTTATTACTTATTAGATTGATTATTCTTGCTTATGATTTTGCACAATAGGATCGCACTGGGTAACAAAGGTTATACCCTCATTCATGGGGGGGAGAAAAATTCCACAAAGGAGGACTCTAGATAAATGGAGGGTAGATACCTATTAAGGTGTGGATGCCATAGGGAAAGATGGGAAGAGAGAAGGGGGAACATTTTCTAGGGTTTTCATTTTTTCCTATGTCAGAAGACCTTCATAATACGTCTTTAAGGTATATTATTACAAGTGACTCAACAACTTTATGCTGACACGTTATCGACCAGTGTATGTATGAGTTGTAATAATTTTTAAACAGGTTGAATATGTATGAGTTTTAATAACTCGTAAACTTTTTTTTGTAAGATACAACTTACATCCAAAAAAAACTTAAGTAACACTTCGGAATGACCAATATATTGTTTAACTGAAATAAATTTTTTATTTAATCCAAAACTCTTTCATCGCATGTCTCGGCTTAATCAATCAAACCAAGAAAATTAGTTCACATATTCATCATTCAAACCTCCCTAAACTTAGTTAATGTATTCATCATCTTCAAACACTCACACCGTTTTTGAAAGCCATCTTTATTTTCGCATATTCATCTCTCAAACTCTGACAAAGCAAAAAAAAAAGACTTAAAAACGGTTTCTGAACGTCTTCATCTCCTCGTCTCTTTCCAATCACGTACTCTTCGATAACATCCAATCAAGTAAGATAGATTGATAAATCCGTAAGATTGATTGAAATGTAGGATAAAATAATGTGCAATTAAGAGAAACATAATAGTTTTTAAAACTATGTAAATTCACTTTACATAGTTAATGTAAACTAAGTTTACATAAGCTACGTAAACTAAGTTTACATCTGTGTATAAATCGGTTCATGCGCACTTTACATAAGTTGTACATACGTAAACTTAATTTACACTAACTTTGAGTAATCGTGCATACATAAACTGAATTTACATTAACCTTTCATAGTGAGTAATTGTACATACGTAAACTGAATATACGCTAACCTTTCACTGTGATTAATTGTACATACGTAAACTGAATATACACTAACATGAGTAATTATACATACGTAAACTGAATTTACATTTATCTCTCATAATGAGTAATTGTATGTACGTAAATTGAATTCACACCAACCTCTCATAGTGAGTAATTGTACATACGCAAATTGAATTTATACGAACCTCTCATAGTGTAATTGTACATACGTAAAATCAAATTACGTTTACCATAATAAATGATACATGATCTTAAATAAATACGAACTCTTCGATAATACAATTCATAAGATTCACCGACCTTTATGAATAAAGTACCGATCAATGAAAAAGATGTTGATTCAATCTTTGATCTTAGTTGCACATTTATGGTTGTTTGTGGGTCAAACACTACTAGAAAAAGCAAAATTAGAGAGGGAAATTAGTGACGGAAAAAATAAAATTCCTCACAAATTCCTTGGTCGCAAAATTTAGTGACGGAATTAGCGAGGGATTTCACGTTTTCCCTCTCTAAAATTTCCTCACTAATTTTTGCTTTTTTAGTAGTGAAAGGGGGTGAATGTTCATAATGATTATGAAAAAAAGGCTTTTAGAATTATACATGGAGAGAGAAATTTCAGTATTATTGTAAAATTTATAGTAAATTTAGGTGCAACTAGAATTATATGGGATGAGACTAGAAAGATTTTTTTTTTTTTCTTACAGAAAATATAAATAACTTATTACCAGAAGAAAAATAAATAAAATTCTTCTGTCTAATGAACTGATATTTATTAAGATATTCAAGTTACTATCATAAAAGCTACCATTTGAATGAAAATAGTACATTCATTTCACAAAGTGCATTTAGCATTCAACTTTTCATTATTTTGTTGCAAGATTCTCTCAAATTTTGTTGACACGGTTTTTGCATTTTGGGCAAGTAGGGTTAGTTTCATTAACCACCACATAGGAGAAGCAACGAGAACATCCTGTGGCAAACCATGATGGTGGTCTATCTTTGGCATAAAGATTAGAGCTCAATTTGGATGATGATGAAGTTGTAGATTCTAGAGAATTTTTTGAGTTGTCAGGTCTCAATCCTAGTGGTTTCACCTTTGAATGTACAACCAAAGACATGAAGAAAAAAAATTAAATATTAAAATATATTCACATTGTTTATAATAACTCTACAAAAAAGCTCAGGAAGTGATACATTAAAAAAAAAAAAAAAGCTCAAGAAAATTATTACAATTAATACCAATCTATCAAACTCATAAAAGAAAATAAATGGAATAAATAAGAAGTGGATTTACCTCAAAAATAGTTTGATCTTGTGGTTCAATTTTTATTGGTTGATTGATGTCAATAGAAGGCTGAAATTGGTTTTGAAGGTCATGACCAATGTTGTCCGGAAGAGCACTTGTGTCATCTTGACCTGATTTCTCAAGTGACATATCTTTGTTGTTTTGTAATTTCTTAGTGGGTGGTTTCATTTGTGTTGGCAGGTATATATATACATTAAAAAGGCTCACATTTATCATCTTTATACCCCATATTCAAAAAAGTGGCCACATATTGATAGGAATATTTTGTATGAAATATATTATAAAGATTTTTTTTTAATGGAAAGTATTGTATAAATAGTCTTAAAAAAATTGTTTGACCAATAGAAGATTCTAATGAAGAAATCTGATAAAATTAAATATTTAGTAAAAAAAAAAATATTGGGTAAAGATAGTTCCTGAGGTAAAAAAAAGGGATTATCATATAAAACAGTGTGCGACAATAAGTAGAAATGGCAAACCATGTTTCAAATTTAAATTACTTTAGCCAATACAAATTTATAAGGTTATTTATCATTTCATTTCATTAATAAAATCTATTATTATTAAATATTTTTTAATTCTGACCCTCAAACCATGATTTGATTGGATGCATATGTTAAAATAGTTTACACCACCAAAGAGCGATTAGATGAAATGACACGGTTCTCTTATAGTTTAACCAAAGTCATGGTTCGAATTCAGCCTCGGGCATGCAGCAACGTTAATACTCACTCATTCACGTCCTACAAGGCTTGATAATTGTGGTGGTTAGCATGGGTTGGATGCACAATTACAACTTGATGTATTATGGCCTTGTATGATGCTTGAATTTAATTTGGACGTGGTTTGATGTGAATATTAGCAATGTGTGCATCCAGGACTCTATTCCATTTTAACGGACTTTGAAGTTTCTCATGCATATGTAATCACAAAGCTACCATATTCTTCGAGCCAAGGTTCTCTCCTTATGCAAGTATTAGTTATGTTATAAAGACTGATTGACCAACTCTTCCTCTACTACATGATCAAAGGAGATGGTACAAGTTTTCGTTCGATTTGTCTTGATTGAATTTTTGTTATTTTTTAATTTGTGATTTGAATTTGATTGACACAGTTGGTTGTATGAGTTGAATGTAAATTGTTCAGGTTTTGAAGCATGTTCTAGGAAGAAAGAAGCCTTCAAAGGATGTGATAAAATCAAGAATGCAAAATCAGTTGGTTGGTTGTGTTTCCATTTTTTTTTTCCAACTGATTTGTGGAAGAATCTTTGATGTGAAAGTGACTCAAAATTGGAGTTTTGAATATATCAAAATCAGGGTCCGAATTGTGCAATCCGGACTCCAAATTTGGCTGTGTGTTTTCAACCTTTTCTTTACGTGTAAATTTGATGGTCGAATGGAGGAATTCGGGACCCGAATTTGCCAGCAGAAAATATAACATAAACATATTTTTAGGCTGAGATTTGTTCCAATTTTATGAGGGATACTTTTACTTTAAATATAGACCTTGTATCAGAGTAAACCTTGAGAGAGAGAGAGCTAAAAAACAAGGGTTTAGAAACAAATAACAAACTAGAGTTTTAGAGAGTTTTCTCTAAACGGGAGACACTAGGGTTGTGATTGATTCACCTTGGGAAACACCATTAGGATTGAGTCTCTTGGTCACGGGAAGAGATTATGACTTTGGGTAGAATTAGGCTTGAAAACTTATTCTTGTAACCCTTTGATATTTGTAAAGTTACTCATCATTATAGTGGAACAGAGGGCTGCTCTCTCCCCAGACTAGGTCAGTATTTAACCGAACTGGATAAACAAATTTTGTGTGGTCTCTCTTTCTTTTCTCTCGTTGTTTTCTACTTTTGCTTGTGTTTATAATTGATACCCACTTTGTTTTTGTTACTTATTATTACTTTGCTCCACACATAAGTATTTTATTGGTGTGATTTTTTCAACGAATTCTCAACAATCTTGGTTCTGACAAGTTTTATTCTAGATGAGCATTGAATTTGTTTGAAGTTCCCGGGAAGGGTTGAGTTAAATTTAATGGTGATGGATCGTAATCGTGACTAGTGGCCGTGCTTCTTGTGAGGGGATTGTGTGGGACTATTTTAAGTCTTATATTTTACAAGGTTTAACATACTTATCATGAAATCAATCAAGTAGCAATTTCTTTTGCAAAGTATGGTTTTCGACATGGCTAGCATATTTCAAGTTTTTATTTTGTTCTAAATTTTTCCTCCTTAGTCTTATTGACTGATGAGAGTACTACTATCCCTTTCCCTCATGGATTTTAGTTTTTTTTTTAAACCTTTTTCCACAAAAAAAAAAAATTGTGTGTTCACTCATCCAAATTTTATAAGATGCTATTTTATTATCTTTAACTATTAATTTTATACTCCATTAATTTTTATATATCCATTGCTAATAATAAGATTTAAAATTTAAAAATCATTTATGATTTTCTTAACTTTACTTTATTTAGACATTTTATAACATGCTATTTTATTATCTTTAACTATTATTGTTTTATAATTTATTCTTATATATTCATTGCTAATAATAAGATTTAAAATTTAAAATTCATTTATTTTTATTTTTTGAAAAACAAACATATATATTAATGCATAAGGTTAGAAGAATGCAAATGTTGGGTTTGGTTAGGAACAGACTCCCACCAAATGTGATTGGACTTCTCGTGAGTCAACTGGGCTAAATTATGGGCTGTCTTATTTTCTATCCTAGAAATGGAATGAAATCTACAATTGTCAAATAGACCAATCAACTTGCAGATCTCATTTAAGATAGAGCCTATATACGTTCTTTCTTCTTGCCTCTTGGTCTTCACTTTATCAATAACAATTTTGCAATCACTTTCAAACTCAACGTTGCGATAACCACAAGTAGATGTCAATACCATGGAGGCATAGAGGGCGTAAGCTTCAGCTGTTGTAACATCATCAAACCAGTTCCTGCTCCAGGTGGCCGAGACCTTCACTAAACCTTCTTCATCTCTTATAATACAACCCATACCCCATTTTCCATACAGTTGTAAGTTAGCATCACTATTTATTTTTACATAGTTTGGAGCTGGTTTTGACCACTGATTAATGCGATTCTGACGAAAGTTAGAGTTATTGTGCATATGCTGAAAGTTGGAAGTAGAAAGTGATAAAGGATCTGGTGGCTTCATGTTTACATGTCGATAGGCTTCAATGCTTGAAGCAATGCGTTGGATGATGATGGCTTCAAGGATGATTTTCTCTTCATATACTGCTTGATTTCGGGCATGCCAGATGTTGTAGGTGAGAGATGCAACCTGTATAATAGTTTCTTCGTCTTTTGTGTTGATAAAATCTGTTAGTTAGTCTGTGAAATTATGTGTGTTCTGGTTTGGCATTTTAATAGTTAAAGGGGATCCAAACCAGACTTTGTGAGATAGGGAGAAGTCCATAAACAAATGATTTATAGTTTCTGTTTTGGAATTACACCTAGGGCATTGAATGCTACAATTAACTCCACGTTTATTAAGTTCAGACCTTACAGGAAGAGAATTTCGGAGGATTCTCCACAAAATCATCTTATGCCGAGGTATTGTGGGAATATTCCAGAGTTTCGACCATAATATGTTAGAAGTAGAGCTTGAAGAAGGCCATGTGTCTTGATTGGCCTTCCAAGCTTGAATGGCTGCATAGCCACTCTTAACTGTATAGGAACCTGATGTAACACCCCGTTTTCCTAACATATAAATAATATAAAATATATCAGAGTGCATCATAAACAGGATGTCACATTTCGTTCTTCAAAATCATTTCATCATAAATAGGGTTAAAATCCACTATTTAATTAAACACATGCTTTCAATAATTTAAACAACGTCGCAACGGAAAATATTCAACGTTTAAATCAAAACTTGGCACTAGGCCTCAACGTCATCAACATAATAAAAACTCCAATTAAAAATGGTTCAACAACATCTTATAAAGAGATACGTAACAAAGGAAAAACAAAACATATAAATATCTTCATCTCGTTACGTATCAGAGCAAGACTCCTATGACGACACGAGGATCAACTCACATCAACGGTTACTCCTGGTTATCTGCACGTTACCCACGTAGAGGCAACATTCAAACAGAAGGGGTGAAATTTCACATTCATTAACAATAAGCAACAATTCATAAAGAAGAATTAATCAATATAGAACAGCCATAATTAATCATCAACAAGTATTTCATATAATTCCAGATACAAATCATCAATTGACTTCGTTCATCAATGCAACAACAACGACTCATCAAATGCAATATAATTATGCATGTGGTACCAACAGAGCTACAACTCCCTTCGCTAATGTCGTAACTCGACTTGACAGGCTACAACCCCCTTCGCTTAACAATGCAATGATACAACTTAAATGCAACAACAATAACATCGTAATTCACATATTAAATTATCCACAAAAGATTTTCATGTAAAATCAAGACTACTAGAAACATAACATAATTATCAACAACTTTCATATTCAAACCAAAGACTAACTCAAAACAGAAACGTGTGAAAAAGACACAAGAACGCAAAACATGGCACTCTGCCACTGAGCAATTCGCGAGGCGAGAAAGGCTATTGGCCATGGCGAGCTCACAACTTAGTCACTCGCTGTGGCGAGCAAGGTCACTCGTCGTGGCGAGCTAAAAAAGGTAGCTCTCGGGAAAAACGACACTTTTCATCCAAAAATCCCAATTTTGACTTCCCAGTGTCCAAATTTGATTTCAAAAGTTGTCTAAACGTTTCTAAACAATAGAAGACACTCAAATCATATAAAACTTGACCCAAAACATCAATCCTACAAAGAAACAACAATTTTTCTACTGGACAACTCGCTATGGCGAGTAAAACACTCGTTGTGGCGAGCGACAACTGGGTCACTCGCTAGGCAAAGAAATATACTTGCTGTGGCGAGTTAGCTGCTACTCGCGAGGTGAGGATAACCGCTCGCTGTGGCGAGCGACGACGAACAAAACTACGAGCAGCACGAACAGAATTTCAGAATTTTGCCCCAAAACCCAATTTTCGACATCCTAACTCCTAAAATTGATAGGAAACATTACCTACTGATAATCTACAACCTAGACAGCAACTTTTACGTTAATTCATGTGATTACCTATGTTTTTAACAATTCATTTCAATTCAAAACCTAATTTTCACAACAACAAGAGATTAAACCTTTTCAGAATTATTACTCATGATTAAAGAAGGTTAGTCTCACCCTTACCTTAGATTGGTTGAAGTTCTGAATTCTACAAGTTTCTCCTCTTTTTCTCCCAAAAACCGTTTCTTCAAGTTTTCTCCAAAAACTGTTTTCTTGTTCTAACCATAATTCTCTAATGTTCCCCTCTATTTATAACCTTTCCTATTCTTAACCTAACAAATCCCTTCATTTACTAAACTGCCCTTATGCCTCATTAAATCTAATCTAATTAGATTCCTTCACTATTAATGTCATAACAACCTACTAATAAATACCAAAAATCATCACATAGCATCACATATCACAATTATTCAAATAAATTAATAAAAAGACTCTAAACTCGATAAAATAAATAAATAAATAAATAAAATAGGGCGTTACACTTGACTTGTCAAACATTCACATTAATTCATCTTCTCTGGATTGATGTATTATAGGAAGCTGAATAATTTGAGACACATCAATAGGGAGGAAGAGATCTTGGATCAAGTTATAATTCCAATCAAAAGGTTGATTGGTGAGAAAATATTTTACCTTAATAGGGTAGGCAGTATGTATTTGATGAGTGATTACTTTAAAGCCATTATTACAAGGCAACCAATTGTCAGTCATGACATTCACCTTTTCCCCATTCCCAATTTTCCAGCAACTGCCTTTCTTGATAACCAAGGCGGAATTACATATACTTCTCCAAGCATAGCTTGGATTAGAGCCTAAATTAACATTAAGAACATCTGATTGAGGGTAATACTTGGCTTTTAGGCATTTAGATAGGAGAGAATCAGAGTTAATGTGAAGTCTCCATATCTGTTTAGCCAGCATTGCCAAATTAAAGTTTCTTAGGATTTTAAAACCTAGGCCTCCCTCTCTTTTGAGTTTGAAAAGGTTGTGCTTAGCAGTCCAATTAATTTTCCTAGAAGTTTTAGAGCCTCCCCACCAAAAATTACAAACAGCCCTTTCAATGTCTTCACATAGAGCCATAGGTAGAAGAAAACAACTCATGACATAGACTTGAATGGCTTGAGCCATAACCCGAATAAGGAAGCCTCTGCCGTCAGAGGATAGGTTCTTTTCTTTCCAACCTTTAAGCTTTTTCCACACTCTATCCATGATATATTTGAAATCCTGAGCCTTAGAATGGCCAAATTGGGTTGTCACCCCTAAATACTTAGGAATATAAGGGCTAATTTGAATAGGAAGATTGGAATCTGCTCTTAGTGTCAGAGCTCACATTTGGGCTAAAACACATTTCAGATTTGAACATGTTTACTTTTTGGCCTGATAACCTTTGATAAGTGTTTAGAGTATTAAAGATGGTTAGGGCCTCTTCAGGGTTGGCTTTACAGAAAAGTAAGCTATCATCTGCATATAATAGATGTGTGAGACTTGGAGCATTGGTGGCAATAGAGATACCATGTAAATTACCTTGTTCCTTTTTCTCATTAAGTAAACCAAACAAAACCTCAGCACATATAATGAATAAGTAAGGAGATAGTGGATCTCCTTGTTGTGATGCCTCTTTGGGGGATGAAAGTTTATGTAGGCTGGCCATCGATTATGATAGCAAAAGTGACATTTCTGATACAACACATTATGAGGGCCACCAATTTATAAGGAAATCCCATAACTCTGAGAGTAGTTTCAATAAAATCCCACTCCAAACTATCATAGGCTTTAGCAATATCTAGTTTAATTCCCACATAGCCATGTTGACTTTGTCTAGGCTTCTTGATATAATGGAAAGCTTCAAAAGCAAGGATAGAATTATCTATTATCAATCTTCCTGGTAGAAAACACTCTGGGATTCTTTAATAATATTAGGCAAGATAGTTTTGATTATGTTGGCTATTGTCTTAGTAATGATCTTCATGATCACATTACATAAGCTGATAGGTCTAAATTCAGAAGGAGTGTTGGGATTGGAGACTTTAGGAATAAGACTGATGTAGGTAAAATTGATTTTTTTTTTCTGGATCTCCACCTTTATTGAGAATATGGAGGGTATAATCAAGAATGTCTTTCCCAATAATGTCCCAATACTTGTGATAAAAGAGGGCTGACATACCATCTGGCCCTGGGGCAGAGTTACCTTTGAGTTGATGGGTTGCTTCCAGAACTTTAGTACTGGTGAATTCAATATCCAAAAATTGGAACATGGATTGATCAATTCTGTTACCAATCATTTGAAGCATCTCAGTTCTTATGATAGGCTTAGTACTAATGAAAATTCTCTTGAAATACTCAATAAAATTTTTGTGAATGTGATTGTTATCCCTCCAGATCTAGCCACGGGGATCAGTTATATAATGGATAGTAATTTTTTCTCTTCCTTTGGTTGGCTTTATAATGAAAATAGTTGGTATTGAGATCTCCAAACATGAGCCAATGAACCTTAGCTCTTTGAGACCACCAAAGCTCTTCCTTAGCTAAGGGATCATCCAGATTCCTCTCATCTGTTTTAATCCTAGCAAGTTTGGTTTCATTAGGGACATCATTTCTTAAGTTCTGAAGATTCTTCTGAACATCTTTGATTTTTTTGGATATGTCTCCAAACTTAATACTACCCCAACAATCTAACCTGGAGAGTACTTCATAAATTTTTAAGGGGCAGTCCCCTTGCATCGTATTCTAATTTGATTGAATGATTGACTTACACTCATTATCTTCAACCCACATTTGTTCAAATCTCTTAACTCTCTTATGCCTGAAGGTAGATCTGCTATCTTCCACATCAAAAAATTCAAGTAAAATGGAGACATGGTCTGAGTTATATTTGAGAAGATGTTTATTAATGTACCTAGGAAATTGAGAACACCAAGCAGAATTAGCACAAAAACGATCAAAATGCTCCTGAATAAAATGATGGTCTGGTTGATTATTGGCCCATGTATATTTATATCCAAGAAAGCCTAGATCAGTGAGACCACTTTGATTCAAGGTGGAATTGAACATGTTGGTAATGAGGGGATTAATTCCATTGCCTCCCATTTTTTCATTGCTTCTTTGAATCATGTTAAGGTCCCCAAAAATAAGCCAGCTATCCTGATGTCTGAGATTATAAAGGTTATTAATAGTCTCACAAATAAGGTGTTTAAGATTATTGTAAGGTGAGCCATAGAAGCCAATAGCATGTTAATGATTACTAGAATTACAAGAAGTAATATACATGTCCATGATCATTTTATTTGCATTAAGAATCTGGATGGTTACATTGTCGTTCCATATCATAGCTAGATCACCAGACCTATTACTAGAGCTAATATTGCAATTAACCATAAAGACATTAGACAAAGGACCACAAGTCAAGATATTTTTGGCATTTTTATCAGAGTCAGAAAGCTTGGTTTCCATAAGGAACACCACATCAGGGTAATTTGACCTCAAGAGCTTTTTTAAGGCTCTAACTGCAGAGGGCTTACCCAACCCTCTGCAATTCCAAGATAGGACCTTCATGTTGACTGGTTGGCCTTATTCACAAGGCCTGACATTTCAAGTGTTGAATTCAGCTGAGCTTCTTGATCCTCAATATTGTCTTTATATGTGAGCAGCTTCCTTTTAAGGCTTTTGGTTTCCTCAACCATCAGTTTCTGATAATTCACTGCTGCTTGTAAGATTGTATCACTGGCTCCTGCTCTATACTGAGATGCATGTTGTGTGGTTTTTGGAGTATATGCAGAGGTGGTGCTACTTTCAGATGCCTCCTTGCTCTGTCTTTTCATGCTTAGATGAGCCATTTTGTCTACTAAACCCTTAGGAATTGGGCTAAACTGCCCACCACTTAGGGACTTGAGAGGGTTACTGCTAAAGGCCTTCTCTTTCTTGTCCAGTACCCTACGACCATAAACCTTGGACCTAAGTCAATCCCCTCTAGGATTAGTGTATCCTTCAGCCGAGTTGTGGACTTGAGGGGATGAGATAGTGCAGATATCTTCATTATGCCCCACCATACCACATCTGAAACAAAACATTGGCAGATTTTCGTACCTAAAATCTACCCAATTTATGTCATCAACTTCATTAACAATGTACAATCCAACCCTAATGGGAGAGTTAATGTCAAATAGGATTTTGGCTTTTACTATCCTTGCATTATCCGGGTAATCATACAAGCCAACATCCATCACCTCACCAATTTGATTTCTTATGCATACAGATCTGCAATGCAGAGGGAGCCCCCACATCTGAACTTAAAGAGGTATCTTGGAAAAATCTAGCTCACTGGGGTTAACTTATCTGTCCCAAGAGTGTAAAACTAGCCAACAATTACGAATTATCCATAGATTGCCCTTTAGAATTTTGACCATGTCCTGCTCTTTGTCCATGGATATCTGATACAGTTGTCCCTCAATTTCTGTAATCTTGAGCCTAGAAGGTTTGCACCAAATTCCAGTTAGAGAGCTGCGAATAGAAGGGGTAGGGATGGACTTTTCTAATAGGATTTTCCCAATAAAACTGTTCTGGCAAAGATTTATGCTTTCTTGGACATCTTCTTCTTTATAGTAGCAGAAAGGTTCTGAATCAGTAACAATTTCAGTAGGTGATTCTTGGTGAGTTGTGTGTTGAGAGGTATCATGTTCTGATGGTGGTTGGAAGCCACTTGAGGGTCCTGCACCATCGGTTGTACCGTTGTAATTCTGATAATATGTCTGCTGAGTGGTAAAGAATTGGTTTGGTGAATTGGTTATGATGGGTGTGATAACAACAATTTTCTGGATTTTTGCAGGACGATTTGAAACAGGTGAAGGAACAAGATGAGGTAGGAGATCCTGGGAGTCAGAGACGGCTCCAGTTACATGAAGGTTAGACATGGTGAAACAGGCTAAGGAAGATGATGCAAGAAAGGGTTAAATAGAGGGAGAGAAGGAGAGAAAGAAGAAATATAGAAAAGAAAACGATTCACGGGGAAAGGCAATAAAGGGAAAAGAACAGGGTAAAACCAAAATTGAGAGAAGAGAGAAACTCAATCAATAGCAAATGAGAGACACCACAAGATGTAAAACTACAAATCAACTATCATCTAAGAAGGCGATGAAGGAAACTATGGAACAAAAAAAAGGAAAAGAAGAGAATCAAGATAGGATCTTGGAGCGGTTTGGTACTCTCAAATCGCGATCGTTTTTCCTCAAGTTCTCAACAAATATGCAAATGATATTATGTGCTGCCTTTTATTATGCTTTCCTCTTGGAATATACATTTCTTAATTTGTTATAGAAAATAATACATTTCTTGATATTTCTAATGTCCTCACCGAAAAGCAAAACACTAGTCCAAGTTTAATACTGATCAAATTTAAAACTTGCATAAAGAAAGATAGTTTTTTTATTTAAGGTAGGTGGCTGATAGTAGAGGGATTAATTAACGTAGGTGGCTGCAGTAAACAAAATTGCAAAACCGCCCTAATGTCCTCACTTCAACAATTGGTTGGATTGCTCGGTTGACATGGTGTTGGATGAAAACACTGAAACCGCCCTATTCCAACCATTAACATTGAAAACCACTTTCATATCATCACAGAACAAACAATAACACTGAACGAGGTAACCCTATTTAAAATTCATTTATGTTTTTCTTAACTTTACTTTATTTAGACATCCAACATAGGAATCAATATTACTCACTACAATGAAATATCATAAATCAATTGCTTGAAATTGATAAAAAGAATAAAAATACACATCATATCATATATATCAAAATTTACGAAAGCAAGTTAACAGTGAATCACTCACAATAGCAAAAACCTTAAAATAAAGCATAACACATTCATTCATCCAGATCCTTGAGGAGAGGGCTTACGAGACTAAGAGCCGAAGGTGGAGGGGAGAAACGGGCTGGTAGAGCAGTCAAAATGGGCTGCCCGTATGGGCCTGACCGAAAGCCCGAATAAAATGTAGGGCTTGGGCCTAAAAATTGCATGCCAAACTTTTCCAGGGCTTTTTAACCCAGCCCGTAATAGTCCGTTACTCGTACGGGCTAATCCGTACGGGTTACGGGCAGCCCGCATAAGCCTAGAGAAGGTATACTTTTGAACCATAAACATGAACTCCACTTATGATTTTTGGGTATTTTCTTTGTTTCCTTTGTTTCAGAGCCGTAGCATAGCTGCTTTAGATTAGTGTTGATATGTTCCAGACACTATTTCATCAAGTATTCGGTTATGTTTTATGGAAAGTATTTTGAATATGTTAACAATACATCTTCATTTCTCCATTATTTTCTGGCTGTCATGAATAACATTTCTCTTCTCGTTGGTATTCTCTTCTGGAATGATTGATATAAGTGTATATTAATATTGATTTGGAAGCCAATAATCAGTACTTCACTTTAACTTTCTAAACACACAGTCATTGGCTTCCTATAATTGAGTTATGTATTCTTCATCCATTCACATGTAATCATCCATCTTTGCTTATAATTGATTTTTGCAGTTTTGCTTATTTTTTGTTTTTGCCTATTATTAATTAGGTTGTGCGAGTCCTTAAATGATAAAAATAAAATTAAAAAAATAGGTAAGCGTGGGCTGGCCCGTTAGCCCGGGAGTCTGTATAGAGTCGGGCTAACATTCTATTATTCCTGCCCGTATTTAAACAGGGTTTTTCAATCCGGCCCTAAAAAAACTTTCCATCCGTTCGGGCCGGCACCACTCTAGACGGGGGTAAAAAAAGGCTCCATAGTCGTGCCCAAGATATATTTTTTAACTTGAGGAGGTAGTTCTAGTGGGAGCATGTAATCAAATATAGACTTTGTTGTTGATGATGTTGGTAAATCGGTTTAAAACAATTTTTTAGGGTGTGTCTGTTTCAAGTTTATCAAATTTATTCTTAGGAATAACAATTCTTGAAATATAAAAATGTGAATTTTATTCTAAAGTATTGAGAAAAAGATGTTTGGTTAATATTATAATATTTTCAATAACCTTAAAAACATGAATTATAATAAGCAGTGACATATGAGTTTATTCTCATCTTCATGGGAACTTTATTCCCACCATTTTCTTTGAATTTTTTTTAATCCTAGTAACATTTTGTACTTGGGAATAAAATTTAGTAAACTTGTAACAAACATAGATATACATGTTTCTATCAATTTATTCTCAAGAATCGACGAATATAACTTGAAACAAACACTTGTTTAAAAAAAAAGTCTAATCCTCAGAGAACTACCATTTATGGTCCTTAATTATTTAAAAAAGTGATTTTTCACACAAATATTCTTTGAACTTAATTCATGAACTAAATGAATTGATTATAAGTTGAAAATTAAGGCCATTAACTATATAAATTGAATTTGAGATTTACATAGTTTAATTCGTTTAGTTCACAAGTCAACTCAATATATGTATACGTTTGTATTATAAAATTCATATAGTTTTTTTAAATTATTTCGCATAACTTTATTTTTGTATAAATTAAAATTCATATGCTTGAAGATGATTTTGAACACAATGTAAACATTATGTAACATTTTAAAATGAAAGAAAGGTCATTTAAAAGCTAACATTCATAGCCGTAAATCTAATAAACTAGTATGAAAATCCGTGCCAAGTACGGGCTAGAATTTCGTTGTAATTTAAATATCAGATGAAGATGTGATATTATTCTCATTTATGTGGTTTCTCTATGTCTAGTGAGTATATCTACACTAATGTTGGCTCCCTCCACAAGATCCAACAATGGTATCATAACCCGATTCAACTTTAGAGATGAAGCATGAGTGATTCATGGTGGTAAATCTCGGATGTGGAGAGTCTTATACTTAAGTGAGATATGTTAATTTGTTGAGTGTGAGCTAAAGTTCCACATTTGATGCAAGAATACATGTTGAGCAACATATAAGTGATATGATCCATATACCTAATTTCATAATGTTTAAGTTAAGATGTGGTGTCAAACTCACTTGTGTAGATTCTCTTTGTCTGTTGAGATGACCAAACTCAATGTAGAATCTGCGAAAGTCACAATATTGTTATGAACTTTTTATTTTATTTTTGGATGTCATTTCTTTAATTTTTATCTTAGAGTTTAGTTTTTAGACGTCTTCTTCTTCTTCTTTCTTTCTTTCTTCAAAAAAAAAAAAAAAGATGTCATTTTCTTACATATAAATTGTTGATGTGTTATGTTGAGTTGTCAAAAATATATGCTTATTAGACAATTTAAAATCATGTGATGTTTTCCTTTAAATAAAAATACCATATGAGGTTTGTTTAATTGAATCTGTTTTTTTGGTAAAATAATTACCCAAAAATATTCGACTACTTCAACCAACCTATAAATAAAATAACCGGAAACTCACGTTATTCTCTATACTCTCAAACAAAACGCACAATACTTGTTTTCTTTCTCCTATCATCTCTCATGTTTCAATTCCTTTTTTGAATTCTTTTTTTCTCTAGCTTTTAATTTTCCTTATTTATTCTCATAGAAGAAAGAAACGTAAATTTCTCTCCATGGAACCACCACCAACCAAACTTTTTGAACATTTTGTGCTTCGTTTGACCTTTATTTAAATATGTCATGTAATTACAAACCTGAATAGTTGCACACTTGACTAAGAGTTGTTAATATGTCAAGTATATGTTAAAGTTCTATATTGGATAGAAGAGTAGATTTTGAACATCATATAAGTGATATGACTCATGATGTCTAAAGGTTTTGGATAAAGATATGATATCAATCACACTTGTGTTGTTTTTCTTAATATAAGATGGTGATCAAACTCTGTGTAGAATCCTCATAAGTCCAAAAATCATGATGAACTGTTTTGTTAGCTATTAGATGTCATTTGTATAAAAAAAAATTATCTTAAATTTTAGTTATTGGATGTCATTCATGTTCATGCTCTTTTTATTCAACCTTTATTATTTCAAATTTTCTGAATTTGGTCTTTTGTGAAATCTGACAATGGAAAAAGGTAGATGTATTATTTTGAGTTGACAAAAATATATTCTTATTAGAAATTTTAAAATGATGTGACGTTTTTTAATTTAGTATATTTTCTTCTTTCTTAAAATAACTTCCCCCTAATCTTCTAATCCTTTAACAAACCTGCAAAATTGCAAGCAACTCAATCCATTCCCTATACTTTCAAGACACCCCTTATTTGTTTTCCTTACCATCTATCTCATCTAAAAAATGTCTTCATCCTTCAACAAACATGCAAAATTTCAAGCAATTTACTACATTTCATATACTTTCAAAGTTAAAGCACACACTCGTTAATTTGTTTTCCTTGCCATCTATCTCATGTCAAAAATTACTTTTTCATCTTCTTTCTTTTTCTAATTTATTTTCTTTATTCTGGTGAAATAGAAGAACGGAAACCTCCCTCCATGAAACCAACATCAACCCTTTTTTTTTTACCATGTTAGATCTCAGTTTGTCCTTATTTGGCTATGTTGTCATATTACACACGCAAAGAGTATCACATTTAAGAGAGATGTTAGTGTTTCATATGCGAGTTAAAGTTCCACATTGAATTTAATGATTGATGGTGAGAAAAATATAAGTGAGATAACTTATGTACATAATGTCTTAATATTTTGGATGAAGATGTGGTGTGAATCTTACTTTCATGGTTGATCTTAGCCTAAACAGATTATACAACCTCGTTTATGCTCCCTCATAAATCACACTATTATGACGAACTATTTTTTTTTATGGATGTCATTCGCGTTGATGCTATTTGTTTATCCAATGTCTATTATTTCAAATCATTTTACTTTGAACTTTTGGTGGGATCTAAGAATTGAAAAATGCAGATGTGTTATTTTGAGTTGAAAACAATACATGCTCATTGGATATTTTAAATGGATATGTGATGTCAATCTCCATTGTGTGATTGTTTTTTTGCATAATATGATGATCAAACTCAATGTAGGCTCCTTATGTCACCCCAACATTATGTTGAACTGTTTTGTTATTGTTTGGATGTCATTTGTCTATCTTAAATATAGTTTTTGGATGTCATTCACTTTCATGTCATTTTTTTATTCAACTTTTATCATTTAAAATTACCTTACATTTAGTCTTTCGTGTGATGTGACTACAGAAAATGCAGATGTGTTATGTTAGTTGACAAAGTACATGCTTATTAGACACTTGTAAATGATGCGACGTTTTTTTAATTAAGTCTAATTTTTTGGTAAAATAATTACCCAAAAATCTTCAACCTCTTCAACAAACTCATATAATTACCAACAACTCAGTCTATTCTCAATAATTTCACGGACAAAACACGCTACATATATTTTTTTTCTTATTAATTTCTATCTTGTTCAAATTCCTTTTTCCTTTTTAATTTCCTTTCTCTACTATCATCAAATAAATAAATATAAACTTGTCTCTATGAAATCACTATCAATCCACCTTTTTTAACATGACGTGCCGTCGTTTGACCTTACTTGACTATGTCACATATTTACGGATGTGGATAGTTGCACAATTGATTAAGAGATGTTAATGTGTCAAGTGTGGGTTGGCGTTCTACATTGGATGAAATAGTAGATTTTGAACAACATTTACGTGAGATGACACATATACCTAATGACTTAAGATTTTTTGTGAAGATGTGGTGTGTCAATCTCACTTATATGGTTGATTTTGACCTAATATGATGATCCAAATCAGAGTAGGCTCATCCGAAAGTCTGAACATTATCACAACATTATGATAAACTGTTTTGTTAGTTTTTTGGTGTCATTTGTTTTATTTTTTATCTTAAATTTTCATTATTGGATGTTATACACTTTCATGCTATACCTTTTATTCAACAAACCTTCACTTTTGGTTTTTGGTATGATTTGACAATGAAAAATTACATATGTGTTTTGCTAATCTGACAAAATAAATGGTTGTTATATTTTTTAAATAATGTGACATTTTTTTATTTAGTTTAATTTTTTGGTAAACTATATACTAAAAAATCTCTAACTCCTTTAACAAACCCATAAATTATGTGAGATGACACATATACTAATGACTTACGATTTTTTGTGAAGATGTGGTGTGTCAATCTCACTTATATGGTTTATTTTGATCTAATATGATGATCCAAATCAGAGTAGGCTCATCCAAAAGTCTGAACATTATCACAACATTATGATAAATTGTTTTGTTAGATTTTGGATGTCATTTGTTTAATTTTTTATCTTAAATTTTCATTATTGAATGTTATACACTTGCATGCTATACCTTTTATTCAACAAACCTTCACTTTTGGTTTTTGGTAGGATTTGACAATGGAAAATTACATATGTGTTTTGCTAATTTGACAAAATAAATGGTTGTTATATTTTTTAAAATAATGTGATATTTTTTTATTTAGTTTAATTTTTTGGTAAACTATATACTAAAAAATCTCCAAGTCCTTCAACAAACCCATAAATTATCAAGAATTCACTCCATTCTATATACTATTATAGATAAAGCACAAATATTTCTTATTTTTCCTTATCGTCTCTCTCATGTTCAAATTCCTTTTTTGTCTTCTTTATTTTTTTAATTTATTTTCTTTCTTCTCATGAAAGAAAGGAACAAAAACCTCATCGATTAAATCACCACCAACCTGCTTTTTTACCATATTATGTCTTCTCTAATCTTATTTGGATATGTTGACAAATTACATATGTATAGAATTTAACACTTAAGGAAGAGCTGTTAATATGTCATATGCGAGTTAAAGCTTCACATTTGATGCAAGGGTATATGGTGAGATAATATATAAGTGAGATGACTCATATAACTAATGTGTTAAGGATTTAGATGAAAATGTGGTGTGAATTTGACTTTTTATCTTAAATTTTAATTATTGGATGTCATTTGCTTTCATTCTATATCTTTTACTCAACCTCTATTATTTTAAATTCATTCACTTTTGGTCTTTGGTAGGATTTGACAACAAATACTTGCATATGCATTTTGCTAGTTTGACAAAATAAATGGTTATTTGATTTTTAAAAATGATGTGACGTTTTATTTAAAAATGATGTGATCTTATAATATTAAAGAAAACCGTTATTATTTTTTAGTCAATTATATTTAAATTTTTAAAATTTAATTGATGGCCATTATTTATAAAAGAATTTAGGGTTAAATATGAATTTGAAAAACTTCCTTTTATTCATAAACATTAAATACAAATTTGTGAGGATGAATGTGGTGAGAGTATTTGTAAAATTTATGAAAATGAATAGGTTGAGAGTGCCACATGTCATATGATTAGGTTGAGAAAAACATTTCCATATAAAGTTTTGAGAAAAAGTCTCAAATTTATATAATATGAAGATCTAATTTTAACATTTCTTGACCTTAATTAGTTAAGTTGTATGCAAAACAGACTAACACACTATACTTGCTCAAATAATAAGATTATAAGATGTTCTTTATATCATTTCCAAACTAACAAAAATAGCTAGAACTCTAATTTTTATGGGAAAATCAAATTCGACATCTAGCATTGTAAAATACACCATATGTTAGACGTTTAAGGATGGGATATGGAATTTATTGATCAAATTAGCTACTTATGGTGACAATATCTAAGTTATAAATATCTTTTTGAGATAAAAAATTATGTCACATTAAAGCTATAAATAATATCTATAATCCTTAAGAATACCATGTCGGTAAATAAAGTTATTTTTAAGAGTCATATTATTATTACTTAAAAGCTGACTATTTGGTTAAGTTAATATATCTTCGTGAGAGCATAACTCAGCGGTAGGAACATGAATTGTTATATGTAGGAGCCGGAGTCGAATCCCGAACATTCCATTTATTCACCTTTTTACCCTACTTATTCACCTTATAAAAGGTGAATTCTAACTGCTAGACTACTTGAAAAAAAACAATCACACCTCTAAGAGTCTCTCCCTAGTTTAACTATTGAAATCCCACATTAAAAAACATATTCTCTCATTTTCATCTATATAAAGAATACACCACCATACATAAGATGCGTGTAATGAGAAATTTTGTTATCTATGAAAATTCATCATTGTTTCTAGTTAGAATTATAATACCCTTAATTTTTTTTTAATTTGATATTTGTGATTAAAGTAGAAGATATAAATATAGTATTTTTTTTGTTCATTTGATTAGAGTTATTGAGTTCAACATATCAAACTAAATTGAGTTGTTGGTAACTTAAAATTAAGTCATGACCAATTCATATATGATTTTAAATCTGACCCAAGAGCGATTAGATGAGATGACACAAATCTCTTATAGCTTAACCAAAGTTTTAGGTTCAAATTAAGTTTTAGGCATGCAACAATGTTAAACCTCTCAAAGAAAATTGTCGCCTATTTAAATCCCATATATTTGAGGATTAATCTCAACAATTGTAAACAAATAATAACCGATTTACATTAAAAATAAAATATGATTTTTAATCAATCTAATTCTTATCTAGTCGAACCAAGATGAAAGATGAAGGTGATGATAGACCTCTCTCAATCAAAACAAAAGTTGATCAAAGTGGCTCATATAATTCACTCATAATATAAAAAGAATATAAATATTCCTCAGCCACCACAAACATTACCTCCACCAATCACAACTCAGCCCCTTTGACCTCTCTCTCTCTCTCTCTCTCATTTTCTCACTCTTCAATTCCCTGTTTCATAGATCACTGTCTTTCAAATCACAACAAAACATCATTCACATTTCTCTTTCCATTGTTCCACTTCACTACTTCTTTCACAACCACCACTAATGCTTATTTTCATCTCAAACTTCACAACTTTTTCACTTCTTCAACTCATTTTTATGTAAATTTACACTTTTTATCCATTTTTAAACTGACCCAGTTGCTTAATTTCACTCCAAAACCCTTATGTTCTAAAATTTGATGTGGGTTTTGTAAAAAAATCACTTTTTTATTTTTATTCTTTTCTCTTTTGGTGATTTTTTTCTTGTCTTTTAGATCTGATTAGTTCTGTAAAAGTTCTTATTAATAAATTCTGGATTTTTTTCCTTGGATTTTGGAAAAAAGCACTTTTTTAGATTCCTTAGTTATTTGGGTAGCTGAAATAAGCAGCAGATAGATTCCACCCAAATGCTGTTTGATAATATGCTTCTTTGGCCATAAGAACTTCCACTTTTGTAGCTTATCTCTCTCTCTTTGAAGTTCTTTTTTAGAGAGAGAGAGATCAAGAATTAGATTATATGATGTTATCTAGAACAATGAATAGAGGAGTTGAAGTTCTATCACCAGCTTCCTATATCCAAAATTCCAATTGGTTGTTTCAAGAAAACAATGGTTCAAAATGGACTACAGAAGAGAATAAGCTATTTGAGAATGCTTTGGCTTATTATGATAAGGATACTCCTGATAGATGGATTAGGGTTGCTGAGATGATTCCTGGAAAAACTGTAGGTGATGTGATTAAACAGTATAGGGAGCTTGAAGAAGATGTGTGTGTTATTGAAGCTGGTTTGATACCAGTTCCTGGTTATACAACTAGCTCTTTTACATTGGATTGGGATAATAGTGAAGGATATGATGAGTTCAAGCAGTTTTGTAGTGTTGGTGGGAAAAGAAATGGTTTGACTCGGCCGTCGGAGCAGGAAAGGAAGAAAGGTGTGCCATGGACTGAAGAGGAACATAGGTAATTACGTATCAAAGATTTTTTTTGATTTGTTTAGTATGTATGATGTGCATTAATTTAGATTAAAGTTGAGATTTATGTCGTGAATAATCATTTTAGTTAGTGAAATTATAGGTGTTAGGCAATTTTGTGCTTGAAATGATTGGAATTTTGAAATGATTCCTGAAGTTGAAAATCATCAGCCGTATTATTAGTTCTTTGGCTTAGTCAATTTAGTTTCGACGATTGAAGGTTTTTAATCTTGGACATTATTTTGAAATTTCGTTGGTTTTAGTGTTCAAAGTTCTTATCTTGTGATTCCATAGTCTAAATCGGTGATTCACTCAATTTATCAATGAAGGAAGAATCATTGGCACGCTGAGATGTTAAAGAAACATTGTAGTTAAGATGTTTCTTTATAGTTTTTTTGCTTTTAAATTATAGAAAAATAATTTGTTTTGTTTGTTTGAGCGATTATAAATCAGGTTGTGTTTAGTTATTATCTATGAAGCATTGGTACTGACATGTAGACACTGTTAATAATGTTAGAAAATGGAAATAATTGAATGTAACTACACGTTTCGGTTTCGTGTCGGCGTTGGATGAGACACACACGCTTTCAGTCTAAACTCTGAAGTCTGGTGTTACATAGATTATTATATGGTTTTGCCTTGATAAATGCTTTACTTGTTGGTTCCTTGCATTTGATATCTGACTCTAATAATCCAGTGTTTTTGCTTCTTTGGCTATTTTATTAATAGAACCTTTTTATGTTAATCAACCATAGGCAATTTTTGTTGGGTCTGAAAAAGTATGGCAAGGGAGACTGGAGAAACATCTCTAGGAATTTTGTGACCACAAGGACACCAACTCAAGTTGCAAGTCATGCTCAGAAGTATTTCATTAGGCAGCTTTCAGGAGGGAAGGATAAGAGGAGATCGAGTATCCATGATATCACAGTGGTCAATCTCCAAGAAACAAAATTGCCTTCATCAGACAGTAACAGTCCTTCTTCTCCGGACCATTTGGTGAAGGTTTCGAATCAAACGCAAAATCATAATTCGTCCGGCATGGTTAAGCAGGAATTTGACTGGAAATCACCGGACGAGGGCATGCCATTTGTTTTCAATTCAACTAAAGGAAACATGTTTGTGGCACCGTCGTGCGGGATTTTTTCACACGAATCAAAATCACCAGTGCGTAATGTGCTCCGAAGCACTCATCATGGGTACCAGTTTTCACCTTTTGATACTATTTTGCAAATGCAATCCATGCAGCATCAATGAACTGAGGAGGACTTAAGTTAGTCCATAGTAATTAGAATATATGAAGAGATTAGTTGATGTTGTTTCTGATATTAAAATTCTGGCTATAGTTTGTCAAACAGAAGTGAAGTTTGGGATATGTGTGATATGATTTTCTTATTACTTGTTTTGAAATTTGATTGTACTTTAGCAGATTTGTGAGGATCTTCCTATCCTACATAGAGTGGAGTTATATGCAGAATGCTCAAGAATATGTAGTTATCTCTCAACTTTTTATGAGAAGGTTCAAATAAATACGTAGTTTCAATTCACCCAAGGAACTATGTAAAGGCATCAATCTTGTTGATGTACTAGAATAGAACTAGTGGTGTAATTTGTAGCAAAACTATATATTTGGGGTGCTTGGTTTTGTTAGTCTATATTAAGAGCAGGGTTTTGACAAAGGTATGTGATTCTGATCAGGGTTATGATTTAGAGCATCTCAAGTGCTATCACTCAAATCTTGTTCTTGAATTAATTTTTGTAGGACATACTATGCCAACTAAGCTATAAGAACATTTACAACTTTTTTCTCCAATGCTAAAAAATAACAACCTAAAGTGGATCCCACCCACTAGATTTTAATCTCTTTTTATGACTACCTTTGATTCTCTCTCCACATGAGTGTTGGCAAATATGGGTTTATATTATTGAAAACAAGGTGTCTCTAAGGTGGAACAAAATTAAATGTGTTCCAATGTTAAAAGAATATTTGTGTTCTTAAATTTGGAGAAAGACATTATTTTTTATAGAATGCTATGACATTGTTTGATTCTTATGGCCAACTTTACTTAATGAGATAAGATTTGATTGTTGTTAAATTTGAAGAAGCATGCACCAAAGATGTTCTAAAGACTTTAGATGTCTCATCGTTACACACGATCTTGATTCAACTTGCATTTGACCTCGACTTTTCACAATATCGAGGATCGCGGCATTACAACGATTTAAAACTTTGCTTAGGAGTGTTTACAACCTTAATTATTTTATTATATCAAAAAGCTTTCCAAATATGGCCAAAGTTGGGAAGAGCTTTTGGTTCTCATGTACTAATAAGAAATGAAATTTATCATGAAGCATTTGATTTGTAGCATAATGTCGTGAAACCATTAGTTATACAACAACCTGGTGGACAAAAAGATTCTACAAGAGGAAGTCCACAATGGTTGAAGAATTCATTGTTTTGTGCTGTCCTAATTAAGTCCACCAATTACTTTTGATTCTATATATGTTATGTTAGTCGACATTTGGTTATGTGGATCTGATGTGGAGAATATTAATAGTGAAGAAGAAGTACTTTAATGGGTGGAATGATGAATGATCAAAGTGAAGAATCATTCACTCCCTTTCTTTTTAAGGCAAGTGGAAGCAGTTGATTTGGACACTAAGGCCATGTCACCATATGCTTGGTTCTAAATTGTTGAGTCACACATCATTTCTTCAAAAGTGACATGAAAGTACTTGGTTCCCTTGATTCCTCTTTATAATGAAGTTGGTTTCTAAAATTAAATGAAAGTACTTTTAATAGATTAAAATTATGGCATGGTCTGCATTAAAATAAAATAAAGTAAGTATAATATTATTTATTCATTTTATATATTCATTCAATTTTGGAGTAGATTCTCAATCTATCAAAGTTATATTAAACTCGAATCAATTTAAGTGGAGTTGAACACATATGATTGTGAGTAATACTTTTTCTAATATTTTTTTTAAAAAAAATAACAATAATTGGATCCTTCCTTTTCATCAAGAAAAAGGTGGGAGGATAGTGAAGATGAGAAAAAATTGAAAAAGAAAAATTAAGAGAAGATTTAAAAAAAGAGATGAGACAATTAACCGAAGAGAGATTTGTAACGGTAAGAGTTGACGGTTGAGGGAGAGATTATGATTTGGTAGCACAATAGGGAGGGGAAGGAAAAAGGAAAAAGGAGGAAGAAGATGACAAAATAATCCCATGAACTAATCAATCCAAGAAGGTAGGAAGATTCGGAGATGAGACACAATAAAACAGATAGCAAAGAGACACTATATGACGACATTGTCCCTTAACCTAGCAGACGACACAAAGATTTCAGGTTATTTTTTCAACTTACTTAAAAATCAAATAAGTCTTCACTTCATTGACGATGTAAATTAGTCTTACATTGGCCTCCAATAAAAAATGGAAATATCAAATATGTAAAACTATTTTTTGTTGATATTGTATGACAATAACCTCTTTAATAAATAGTACACTTCCAATAGAGTTATTATAACTCTTAATAAATAGTACACTTCCAATAGAGTTATAACTCTTTAATAAATAGTACTAGAATAGGTAAAAAATAAACGAGTCAACTATTATTGATGCTGAATATAGTGCCATCTATAAGAGTCAAGGGCCAAACTGATTTTGACATGGAATCATGACCAAAAAGGAAATTGAGGGACACAAATTGAGCATCTCATGCTGCTGCACTTCCTCCACTTTTCACTTTGTTCTCTCCATAAGAATCTAAGCATTTTATTATCATTGGTTTCTTCTTGTCTCTTTGGGATTTGGATTTCTACTTTTATGTCTTTGATGCACGGCCTTGACAAATCCTTTGTACCAACTACTACCAAACTTGGCCTATATTTTTCCCGAAGTATTAGGCAGTTAACTCCATAGATGGATCTTCTTTTTCTCGTATTTCTAAAAAATCACAATTTTCCTTAAATGTCCTTTCAGACATATTTTGTAAAAATAAAATAAAAATCATCATACAATCAAATTAGATGTTTATAACACGTTAGTTATACACAAACATAAAATGAAATGAAAAATGTTTTAAGTTTTTAACAAACACCAAGAGAGGAGAATTTGAAATATGTTTGAAAAATTGAAACAGAAGAGCCATACCCTTGGCCTGAAGCATGTGCATAAGTAGTAAGTACCAATTTTTCTTCTTCCAAAAGACCTTATGTTAAGAGAAAAAACATGAGCACCGCCCACATAAACTTTTTTTTACAACAAACACATGAATTTGAGCCACTGCATTATTCATTTAATAGCACTATACCTCCAAAGAAAAGAGTATCCAATTTTACGTTAAATTATATGAAGAAGGAATTGGGGGAATAAATTATAAAGGGATTTATTAATCTAACTTAATCATGAGTTGTGTTAAGGCTAGCCAATTGGCTATTCTTTGGAATGGTGCTAAGACGAACAAGTTCAATCTGACCAGAGGCTTGCGACAAAGAGATCCACTTTCTCCTTATGTGTTTGTCCTCTGTATGGAAAAGTTAGCTATGCATATTTAAGGAAAAGTGGAAGATGGAAGTTGGCGGCCTATTCATATCTCAAAGGATGGTCCGGGTCTTTCCCATCTCCTTTTTGTTAATGATGTTCTCTTATTTTGTGAAGCTAATACACAACAGGTACAAGTGGTTATGAATACCCTCAATGAGTTTTGTTCTGCTTCAGGTTTGAAAGTTAATGTGACCAAATCAAAAGCAATGTGTTTCAAGAGGGTGCCAGAGAGGACTAAACGAGATATTCAGGGTATCTCATCGATCTATTTGGTTTTTAACTTGGGCCACTACTTAGGGTTTCCTTTAGTTCAAGGGAGAGTCACAAAGGAAACATACAAGCATATTATTGAGAAAATGCACCATAGGTTGGCTTCTTGGAAAGGTAGCCTATTGACTAAAGCAGGTAGAGTTTGCTTAGCAAAACCAGTCACAACCTCTATCTCAGTGTATTCTATGCAAATTAATCTTCTCTAGAAAGAACTGTGTAGTGGTATTGATAAGATTACTAAAAGCTTCATTTGGGGGAGGAAATGGAATAACCAGAAAGTGGAACATAGTTAAATAGATCACCGTTACTTCTCCTCGAAAGTTTGGAGGGTTAATTATTAGAGATGCTAGAAACACAAATTTAGCTTTACTTGGCAAATTGGTGTAGAGCTTGTTACATGATAAAAACAAACTTTGGATTCGCTTGTTGAGTGCAAAATATATTAAGAATGAATCTTTATGGAGCAGCGAAGCAACAAGAAGCCCTTTCTGATTGGACTAGGATGGGGAGATTGTGTCACAAGGTTGATTTTGTCAACATCTCAGATACTCATCTAACGCTTATGGAGGTTGGTTCAAATGGTTGTTGGAACTGGAATTCTTTAATGACCAATGTACCTTATGATATTATTCAACTAGTAAACCAACACCCTCCTCCTGTTATCTATAGTGAAGAGCAACACGATATGTGGATATGGAATGACTCTAAGACAAGGGTTTATACCTGTAAGGCTGGCTATGATTGGTTGTTAGCTCGCAATAGAACTTGGAACATGACAGATGATTGGAACTGGGTTTGTAAAATTAAGGAGCCTGCAAAAATCCAACACTTTATTTGGCTCCGCCTCCACGAAGCACTTCCTGTCAACAGTGTTCGAAGAAGGTGCAATCTCACGAATAGTGCTCTATGTGGTAGTTGCCTTCTAACCAATGAAGATGTGTTACATTGCTTAAGGGATTGTCACTTTGTGCGAGAGATATGGAAAGATATTCCTATAAGGTATACTCGACACTTTTTCTCAACATCGATGACTAAAGATTGGATCAAAGAAGGTCTTCAATCTCAACCTCCACAATTCTTTATGTCTACCTTGTGGTGGGTGTGGAGATGGAGAACTCATAGGATTTTAGGTGACAACAAATGGAAGAAGTATGATGTGCTTAGAAACATTCATACTTTGCATGAAAATATAGATTATTATCAGCTTGGCAAAGGAAGAAATGCAAAGATTAGAAATGAGGTGAGATGGGAACCGCCACAACCAGGTCTTGTGAAATTGAATGTTGATGGAAGTTGCAACTCTCGTGGAGAGATTTGTAATGGCGGTATTATTCGGGACGATAAATGTAATTGGTTTACTGGGTTCTCCTCTAATGATGGGCAAGGTGATGTGCTATTTGCTGAACTTTTTGCAATTTATCATGGTATCTCTCTTCTGCTTCAACATGGGCATTCAAGAGCAATCATAGAATCAGATAGTCTAGAGGCAATTCAGCTGTTGACTCAAACGAATGAGCTAGAGTTTCATGAATACAGTTCATTGTTGTTAAGGATTACCAGTTTGATCAACCATGCCTCTGATATGGTCTTGCATCATATATATCGAGAAGCTAATCTCAGTGTTGATTGGTTGGAAAAATACGAGAATTCTTCCGCTATGGGTATCACTAACAAATAATAACTTTGTCTCCCTCTAAAAAACTTTGTCTAAAAAATCGTGCATTCAAATTTTTAAAAGTAGAAAAATTACTTTTTTCAAGGCAAAATTTTTACTTTTGATTTTCTTAACAAATATCATGATATTAAATGATTGAATGTTAGATACTATATATGACAAAACTCTAACTCCCTAAAAAAAATGACAAAACTCTAAGATATCGAAATGTTCAACAAACAAAAATATTGTGAAGTATAAAATGACACTCATAATAGGAGATGAAATCCCACATTAACATGAAAAATACTTACATTTTTTTCAAAACAAAATAATAAATACGACAGAAACTTACCGACATAATTGTGAGACTATAATATTGAATGGAGGAAGAAGGTGTCAAATTTATCAAAATCAGCATTACCTTGAGTTGGGTCTTATAGGTAATTTCTCTCATACATAAATATGATAATACAGTTGTTGCTTGAAGTGTCAAGACTAGTTTACTTGATATTATAAGGCAGATACGATATATGAAAAAACTCTAGGATATCAAAATCTTCAACAAACAAAAATACTACAAAATATAAAATGACACACATAAGAGGAGATTAAAACCCGCATTAACATGAAAAATGCTTTTAATTTTTTCTAAACGAAGTGATAAATATCACAGAAACTCACTGACACAACTGTGAGACTATAGTATTAAACCCTATGAATCCCGGATACTCCAAAATGAAGTTGTACCCGTATCGGATACGTATTAGATACCGATACTCCACGGATACTCGCGGATACGTACCCACGAAGTATCGGAATTAATTATTTTAATTTTTAAAATATATTTTATCCGATACTTATTGGATACTTCAAAGATACACAAGGATACTTATAGGATACTTCACAAATACGTATCCTAGAAAAGATGAAAGGAAAAAGTGAGACAATGTTTTAGAAATTCAGTAATGATGTATATGATTCAAGTTTAGATATGCATCGGTAGAATTGTTTCTCGATGAACCACTTAAAATTATACTTCTTATGGATGAAGGTAACGAGAGAGGTGATTCAATTAATCAACTCTTATGGATGAAAGTAACGAGAGAGGTGATTCAATTAATCAACATTTGATCAAATTTGTGTTGAATACTTCTCTCCATATCCCAACAAATGAAAATATAATATGGTTTATAAGAAAACTTTACATGCATATAATAAGGGTAATCAATGCTTATTTTCTTTAAGTATATTTACATATATATAAATTTTAATATAAAAAATTTATTGACGTATCTTAGACGTATCGTATCCTAAATTTTAAAAAATTCGCGTATCCGCGTATCCGTATCGTATCGTACCCGCACCCGTGTCTAGGCTTCTTAAACCTATCAATATCAGCATTGCGTTGAGTTGGGTTTTAGGGGCAAAGTCTTTCAGTTTCGCTCATACATAAATATGATAATACAATTACTGCTTGGAGTTTCGAGACTATTTTACTTGATATTCTAAGGAAGATACTATATATGACAAAACTTTAGGATATCGAAATGTTCAACAAACAAAAATACTATACTGCAAAATTTAAAATGACACAACATAAAAGGAGTTGAAATCCCACATTAACATGAAAAACGCATTCAATTTTTTTCTAAACGACTTTCAATTATCATAATTGCCTTGAGCTGGGTCTTACAGGCAAAGACTTTCAATTTCGCTCATATATAAATATGATAATATAGTTACTGCTTGAAGTTTCTAGACTAGTTTACTTGATATTCTAAGGCATTAAATTTATTGAAAGAATTAAATCGAAAAACTTAAATTGCAAATTGAAAGGAAGTTTGTTCTTGGCCACATTACAATACAATACTTGTTTTAAACACAATCAATCAACTCATGGAGCAAAGTAACAAACACCAATTTCTATCTTAATAATGCATCAAATAAAAAGACCAACGCAATATAACTTTTGTGCTAATGCTTTGAGTCTATCCTAGGTGATAGCAAAAAGAAATAGCAAAGGAACATCGAAATTCCAATGGACGTTGAAAATTATTGCATTAAATCACTCTAAACCATAGATAATATGAAAACCCAAGATGAAATAAAGACTTAAGTGCTAATGCTTAGAGGTAGGGATATGTAGCTCCACATAATCAACAAAGTCATCCAAATACTTTTGGTGCAGCTCCTTGTCTCCAACTATCTTGCTCATTTCTTCTGCTTTACTTCTATAACTCTCTCCTTCATCTTTCAACATCACTGATCTCAATGCCTTAGACACTGAATCCCTAGTGAATTTCCCATCATTTCTTTGTACCTTTACCCCCACCATTCTTTCTTCCATAGGTATAGCATTTAAATCTTGCTCACTACTGAAAGGTAACATAATGAGTGGACATCCAACTTGAAGACTCTCTATCACTGAACTCCAACCACAATGAGTCAAAAATCCCCCAATAGACTCATGTGATAAGATTCTCAACTGTGGTGCCCAATTACTCCAAATCAATCCTTTCTTATTTGATTCAATCTCAAGAAGCCAATCATGCTTAACTTGGTTTTTCACAATCCAAAGATACGGAAAACATGACAACTCTAATCCTTTAGCTATCTCAGTGAATTCTTCATCACTTAATGTCACTTCACTTCCAAATGCAACATAAACCACTGACCTTTTTTCATGTTTATCCAACCATTTAAGGATTGTATCCCAATTTTCATCTTTTTTGTCTTCATTGAATTGTAGTGAAGGTGGCAATAATCCAACTGGAATCACTTTTTTCTTACATAGCTTTTCAATTAATTCTAGATATTTACCTTCAATCTCCATGCAACTTCTTGCAGCAATAAAATCAGCACCAAAAAGGGCTTCTTTGACCCTGGACACATCTGTAACTCCAGATTCATTTTGTTCTAAGTAGACAGCAGAAATAATATTGTCCTCATCGTTTGACTTACCAACAATGAATTCTACTCCGAAAGACATACTAAATGCAGTAAAAATTGAGAAGAATACGCTTAAGATGCCAAACTTTGATAATATTGGTGGTAACCAATAAGGTGCAAAGTCATATATGACACAATTAGGGTTGGATATTTCCAAAAATTCAATCAAAGGTTGTTGAAGACCATCAAAAGCTTTCTTGAGATATGGAACAATGTGTGATGGAATGTCCATAGTTGCTTCTGCATTCTCAGGTAGTTGGTCTATATGAGGACGTGAGAGTTCTACAAAATTTACCAAAGGTTGTAAATTTGGAGGCAGTTTAGGGAGACGTTTGATGTTTCTAGGTGTGGAAATGAATGAAATTTTGTGACCCTTTTGAGCTATGAGTTTGGAAAGCTCAAAGAATGGACTTATGTGACCAAAAGCTAGCCATGGAAAAACAGCAATGTGAAACTTCTTAGGCTTATCTTCCATGGTGGTATTGTATTGGTGTTTAAGGTTTGGTTTGTAGCATAATTTTGTTTATACACATGAGATGAGGCAATTGGCATTTGGGTTGGGTATATTTTAATACGATTAAGTTGATTATGGATATTCTTTCAAAAAAAAGAAAAAGATGATTATGAATATATCTACATTTGAACACCTGAAAATCGTAATCTATGTCGGTTAAAATTGTGGATATAATATGTCTTGTAAGCACGTCTTAATTGGTAGTTGTAATGATAAAATTATGTATGGGTGGTGGTTCAAACGTAAATTATACTTTATAAAAATAAAATTCTAACTAGAGTCGTTAGAACATTCATACGAAAGTGAGAGTATATTATTAACGTTTCTACGGTTCTACCTATTTTCCTCTTCTTCTTTTATTTTGGAGTAAGATCCATGATACATGTTGGAGCTACGAAACCAGAAAGGAGGTAAATTTGAGGGCCAAAACACTTGGAGGGCCAAAATTGTAGGAATGATAGACTATTAAGCTTAATAAATATAATAAGATATCATTAGTCAACCATTAAAACAATTAACCCTGATTATGAACGTCATTTATTCACAATTTTTTAATGTTATATTTAATACAAGTAAGATAATAATGAATATTTTTTTTAAAAAAAGGATGATTATGGATAGAGCATTGTTATTTATCTAGAAATTTTTTATCAAGAAAATGTCTCAACCAATTAAATCTGTTATTTGAACACCTGAAAATCGTAATCTATGACAGTCAAAATTGTGGATATAATATATATCTTCTAAGCACATCTTAGTTGGTAGGCTACCTATGTAACACCCTATTCCTATTAAACGGTAAAACGCGCGAATAAATAACATATTCTAGAAACAAATACTACGACAACAACAAATTTCCACATCCATAACCATAAATTATCATGATTCATAAACATAGCAGCGGAATATATTCAGGCATACAGACAATATCTCTAAAATCTCATGGTAATTAATACATAATCTTATCCTCAACATCGGATATAAAATAACCATAACATAACTCCTCAAATCAACATATAATGAAATAAGTCTAACATAAAAACGATATCCTAGATCAGAGCCCCTAATCTAGATGCGCACAACAGAGATAGAGGATTCCTACTCCTCAGCAACACCAAGCAAACAAGCTACTTATCCTGCACTCCATCTACCCGTCTGCACGGAAAGGTAGGTGGTAAACCACTGAGGGTTAGCATTACATCAACATAATCCACAATCAAATAATCAAGAATATCACGTATAAAGATTACTAAATAGCATAAACATCTCACACATATATTCACACAATAATTCAATTATCAATTTAATTCACCAATTCAAGTTCACATGAACCAAATGCATCAACTACATATCACGACTCAATGAAATTCACCAAACAATGTATGCAATGTTCTAGACTCATCTAGATGCATGTGGTACCAAATCTCCTCAAGGTCGTCACCTTCGATGCAACAAAAACATCGTTTGTAAGGTTTCACACCCCGCCTTACATTGAACATAAGTTCGTCACCAAACAATGAATGCATGAACATATGACTCGACTCAATGCATATGTTCACACCATGGTCACCTCAACAATCAACATGCATATATATCATTATGCAATCATCACCAAAATCATGCATATACAATTATGCAATCATCACCAACATTCAACAAGTATGCACACACCAACGCACCGTCAACATATATGTATTCACCAACATTTGAATATTCAAACAACATATATGCAATCAACAATTTCATCTCATTAGCATGCTTCATCCTAACCATTCATGTCTTTCACAAAATTCTACTCACAAATTCACAACTTTGAAAATAATGGAAGTAATGAATCAAAACTAACCAAACAAGGTTAATCGCCTAAGCCATGTATACTCTTAAGTTACAATTATGTGCAGTAGAGGTTACATAAGCCTTTCATCGGCCAATCACGACCAATTCAAAAAAATCACGAAGTTCGTCTCACTCTTCATTTTTCCCAAAAACAAGTTTTCGTATGATTAAGGCCTTCTACTATGATTACATGTTTTCTCTAAGTCCACAAAAACTGTAGCTAAACCATGTAATCGCATTTCTTCACAGAATCCATTTTCCGGCAAAATCTCAAAAACCGATAAACGTCATAAGTTCAAAATCAAGTCAATTAAAGATTCTAAGTTTTGACCAAGCCAAGTATGTTCCAGTTGAAAAGTAGTTAAAAACAGTAAAATATCATCTCAAGACGGTCGCGTCGGTACCCTACACGACTACCACCAAGCACCGGAACACGGAACAACGTTTCCATTGGTCCTGTATGGGCGCCTGGCGCCAGGAGTGCAGCGCCCAACGCTACTATCTGGAAGTGGGCGCCTAGCGCTCCAGTCCAGGCGCAGCTCTGCGAAAACGTGCGTTCTCGCGTGTTTCAGCCGCGTATTTATGCCAATTTCGCCCCAAATTTGAATGTTTAAGTTCCTCATTCGTTAAAATGATTCAAGGCATAACCCGGGACTCTAACACGTCGATTACACTCGCTTTCATGACATTTAAATAACTTGTGAAATTGTTTTTAAAAGAGTTTTCTCAAAACAACAAGCTTTAGCAACAACAACACCATTTTCACTAAAACAACTTATCCATCATCAACATTCACCAACAACAATCAATTCAACAACACCCAAAACATGAAATCAACTCAACAACAACACTTATTCATAATCACAACTTCCAATTCATGTTCATTTCCATAATTCAACAACAATCATCATAACTCATCAATTCAAATAATCAAAGCATGAAAAGGGGTAGAAATGAAAAATTGAAGATTATGTGTGAAAACTATCCCTCTTACCTCTAACACCAAGAATCCTAGCTCAAGCTTCAATTTTGCTCCTAGATTCAATCTTCCCTTTAGCTTCAACCCTCTTCTCTTGCTCTCCTCTCTAGCCTCTATCTCTCTACTCTTGTGTTATGTGTGAATGACTAAGTCTAACCCTATTTTCTCAAAGTTATGGGTCAAATATTCATAAACCCTATTGGGCCTAACCCATACTAACTAATTGGCTCAAATCTAATTACACCACACCGCTAACTCTAACTCGCTAACGGTAATTAACTAGAAACCTCGGTCCTAATTATATCGACAACTTAACCTCTTACAATTAATAACGGTTCTAACTAGAACACTAAAATAACTATTGTCATAAGGTTACTAAATTACCCTTACTTGTAAAAGACTAAAATACCCTTAAGTTTAAATGACCAAAATATCCTCCTAATACGAAAACTCATGAAAATGCACGCGAACATGAAAAAACACATATAGAACAATTAAAATCAAACAATAGCAAAATTGGGTTGTTACAACCTAGACTCACCAATTCCCCATGTTTAAACTGTGTGAATCTCAGTCACTAGGCTACTTGACCTAAATCAAAAATGTGGTTGCATGTGTTCAATTGATTATTAATGAGTTGCAACAACTTGTTTAATTTGATGTCATGTTTTTGTTATAAAAAAAGTGGTTAAATATCATTTTTGGTCCTTTAAGTTTAACAAGAATACAAATTAGTCTTTAAGCTTTTTCAGTTTCAAATAAGTCTTTTAAGTTGTTAATTTAATTCACCTATTTGAAGATTTTTAAATTTAAGTTTCTATTAGATCCTTAAAAGGGTAACGGTGTAATAAATTAACAATTAAAAGACATATTGAAACTTAAAAAACTTAAAGAACTAATATGATATTTTTGTCAAACTTAAAAGACCAAAAAAATATATTTGACAAAAAAAGTAAAGCTCTTAGGGGTGTAGCTGTATGTTTTGTTCTATATTTTAAGGAAAAAGTCCTAAGAAATTAAAATTTGCTTGTTTGACATGGAATCATGACCAAAAAGGAAATTGAGGGCCACAAATTGAGCATCTCATGCTGCTGCACTTCCTCCACTTTTCACTTTGTTCTGTCCATAAGAATCTAAGCATTTTCTTATCATTGGTTTCTTCTTGTCTCTTTGGGATTTGGATTTCTAATTTTATGTCTTTGATGCATGGCCTTGACAAATCCTTTGTACCAACTACCAAACTTGGCCTGTATTTTCCCTATTAAGCAATTAACTACATAGATGAATTTTCTCTAGAATACCACTCTTCACCCAGCACAAAACACTCCCGCCCAACCAAACTATCCAAAATGCCCATGCGCAAGTTAAGTCACGCAACATGACTTAACTTGCGCACGTTATTGCTCCCTGCGCAAGTTAACTCACGCACCTCTGGCACGTGCGCATGTTAACTTGCGCACGTTGGCCGGTGGTCAAAACTGAAGAACAAACGTTTTTGGACGGTGGTCAGTTGTTCAACATTCAATCTACACGTTTTTAACACCATTTACACGTTTTTTTTACCACATTTATGTTTTTTATAACTTATACTACCATTCCCTTCTATAAATACCCCTCCATAATTCCCTATTCCCTCACACCATCTCACTTTCTCTCCCCTCCTTACTCTCTCCCTCTATTTTTTTTTCCTTTCAATAGTCTCTAGTCATTTCGGGTGTAAATGGTGATAAGTTTTGAGGAAAATGGTGAGTAGCCGACTTGGGGAAGTGATCAACCCTTGAGATAAAATTAAATTTACTTCTTTTTACCCAAAAATATTTTTACCGTGGGTAAAAAGAATCTTCTTGGGGTATAAAAAGAACCAGATTTAGATTTAGCTCAAGGGTTGATGATGTATTTCCCCAAGAAGGCTGCTCACTATCTTCCCCAAGGCTGATCACTATTTTCCCCAAGTGGGTAAAAAAGAATTTTTTACCTCAAGACGGTAAAAAGAAAATAAGTAGATTATTTAGTGAATTCAAATAAATGTATCAATTATTGTACCAATTCTATTAATAAAATGAGATGTTGTTATATGTATTTATTTTGTTCATTTCCTTTTTATTTATATTTGCTTTTATTTTATGTTTATGATTATGTATGGAATAAAAAAATATTCTATTTAATGGTATCAAATTTATTTATATCGGATTTATTTTCTAATTTTGTATTTATTTGCATATTGAATAAATAAATTCGAATAAAAAGTCTAATTAAATTCAGCGTGGAATCGAATAATGTTGCGTATTGAATAAATAAATTCGAATAAAAAGTCTAATTAAACTCAACGTGAAATCGAATAATGAATTGTAATAAATAAAATCGAATAAAGTTGCGTATTGAATAAATTCGAATAAAAGTTACATTTAAATTACATTACATAAAGTTCCTAAACATGGTCTATCGTTACATGACATTACATTCGGAATGCACCTTTTAAGCAGCAGGACTCCACCATCCGTCCGTCCAGAAAGTGCTTCTGTCTCATTCACAATGTTAAATTCTCGTTGGTCTTGATTTTAAATGATAGTATCCAAGTGCCAACGGAATGAGGTCCATACATTGACACTTCAATACCATCATTTAAACGAAGCCAACAAGAATTTAACATTTTGAATGGAACAAAAACACTTCCGGACGAATGTTGGAGTCCTGCCGTTTAACAAGTTTGAATTGCCCCATCTAGAGTAACACAATTGTTGTAGTTTGAAGGTGCATTCCCTACCTAATCACGACCACCACCTAATCAAGATCTTTTGGGGGAATCAGACTTTTGATGATATCTTCAGCTGATCTCACCAACGTTGCTCGCATATCGATCCACTAGAACATGCTGTGCTCCCAAAACATGGTCGTCACGTTTTCGTCGTTCGTCAATTCCACCCAAGTGAATGATACTCTTCCATCGTCGAGCGTTGGACGTTTATACCGAACGTATTCCACCTTCCTTGTGTCTCGGGGGTTGACTCCTTAATTTGTTGAATTCATCCAGCTGATCCTTGAGACCTCTTAACGTTACACCAAGGCACCGAACCTTCAACCTCTGAAGTTCTCCGCCGTTGAATTGTGCACGAACGTCGATCCACCCGGCCATTGTTTCAAATCTACACAATAAAAAATTAAAAATAATCAATGAAAATTCTCTAAAACAAACCCTAAATCTAAAAAAAAATCTCTAAAACTCAAAACCTACAACATAAACATGCAAACATCTAAACATTTAAGTAACACAGGTCATTTTCATATAAACATTGTATGATTTCTTGACAAAAAAACAAAAATTTAAACAAACCCTAAATCTTAAAAATTTCTAATTCAAGAGAAAAAATCTAACATAAAGGTTGATTGTGTTTGATTATGAAAACTTACTTGTTATTGAAGTGTTGTTTGATTTGAACTTGAAGAAATTTTAGATTTGGTGATTTTAGAGAGATTTTGGAGAATTTTTGAGATTTAGGTGATGAATGAGGCGTTCTGCCTTAAAAGACAGATTGCTGCGTGAGTTAACTAGTGCTGCGCTAGTTAACTCACGCAACACATGTTAACTAACGCACAATTTTACACGTGCGCTAGTTAACATGCGCAGGGGCAAAATCGTCCCGCCTGCAGGGCGGGAGTGTATTTTGCAGGGGGAGAGTGGCTTTCTTTTCTCTATCATACTAGTTAAAAACCAAAGCACGGGTTAAATATTGCGCTTTCAATAGACTTTGTTATATACGAATAATGGGCAAACTAAGGGGAATAGCTGTATTCTTCAAAGAAATAGCCGGCTTTTTTACATTATAGCAAACTAAGGAAAAGAGTAGAATAGGATTATTGCACACATATGATGAAGATTAGGGAAAATGCAAACTTCATAAAAGCAATTTTTATACTGCACAATTCTTAAGCATAACTCATAACTTATAAAAGAAGATTTGATAAGCTAAGGAACATTGAAAGAATTTTAAGTAGGGGGGATGCATTATACTATTAAGGCTGCTTTAGAGTATATTTCATGAATGAACAACATTAAGAAAACCAATACGAATTATAAACAAAATCATGGCTAGTGAATTCAATCATCAAACATTGAAGCTAACAGACTATGAAAAACATGGCTAGTTATTCAACTCATCAACTTTCATCCTTTGTTCTTCCAACTTCCAACAAACACTATGCAAACCACAAACATCCTACGCGTTAATGGCTGCCTGTAATTGTTCAAGGCTTTTACCTTTGGTTTTGGGACTAATACAACTATAAATAATATAGCCAGTGCATTGATCGCAGCGTAAAGAACGAAGGTACCTGGAAATCATAAATACAAGTAAACTTGCATGTTCTATTGGTTTCTTGAACTAAATGGGAAAATGATTATCATATAATAATGCTGATCAGTGATCATTAATCTTTTAAACGAAATAAAGCTGAAAAATAATGTATTAGTATTTACCATAGGAGCTCCAACTCATGATGAGAAAGTTGAAAGTATAGGAGCATAACCATGCACCAAACCAGTTCACTAATGTTGCTATGCTTCCTGCCAGGTCTTTAATATTGACTGGAAATATCTGCAACATAAGGTGATTTTTTAGCCAGAATTGTTCCGTTTTTTTACTAAGAGGACGCATTTCGTAACTGGCGAATTCGAAGTTGATTTTAGCAAAATAATAGGCATACATAGATCCTCCCCAGGTCAAAGAAAAAGAAAAACAGTTCCAATCAGGGATCAATATTTGCTACTTCTTAAGTGTAACTTGTTTTAGGAAAGGTAACTATTTAAGTAATTTGCATCTCTTCTCTTGTTCTCATCTTATTGACATTAAAAACTGAAAGTAGAGAAAGGATGGGGGAGTATCTCAGACATCACAACCCATGGAATCGCTCCCACTCCTATCGAAAATGATCCTATGTAGACCTAATATCAGCAGTAGAGAGAGGAATGTTACATAAAGCATGAACTCATATTTATGAGGTACATATAAAAAATGCATCAGCATAGAAAGATAGCGTAGCCATATCAATATGCCTGTTACGGCAAGTGGTGGGACTGCTCCCACAAACACATCATGAACCTGTCACTCACACAAGTATATCAATTAAAGATTAGGAATAAAACTTGAAGCTGTAATGTTCTTAGTGAGGATGTACCTTGAGATAGAATGTAACTGCAGTAAATATACATCCTGCAACCAATCCTGATTCAGATACCTAATTGAAACCAAGAAATAACAATAAGAGTATCATACATGAAGCGGAGATAAGCAAATGAAAATAAAAATAAGTTGTTTGTGCTTTAAATTTACCAAAAGTAGGGGCTTCTGGCCTTTTCTATCTATGAGAGCTGCTCCAACACCTGTTATCACAATCTGTGAAAATATAAATCATGATTGAGTTGGATTCGGAGGAAACACAAATCAGATTTTCCAAGAAATATTGGTTAATTTAAAAATAAGAACTTTAAGGATAGCGTATATTATACTCCCCGTCACAGAAGGAAATCCTACGACAAAAATATGCTAGTAAACCAAAACAAAATAAAAATCTGAGTGCTTCATGAGAGTTATTCAAGTTTTAAAACATGCTTTAATTTTGAGCTATAGTTTACTTGCAAAAAAAGTGATACGCAAGAAAGTATGATGGTGTTAAACTTGGAATGAAGAGTTACAATTACATAATCCTGCTAGATCAAAAATACCGCTAGTATAAAAATTCTATTGTGATAACATTTGTATATGATAATTTATTCAACTATAATGACAAAATATTCATGTTTTGCTCATATAATTTTTTCAAAGGAAAAAGTCTGATACAATGTGTATGCCAAAATGCATAATGAATATGCAAATCATTCTAAAAAAAGTTAAGAATTATTAAGACATCACTGTCGAGAAAGATGCTCGGTGAGTGGTGACAGGTTGACGGCAACTACACTTAATATATAGAAACCATGATTATTAGCTCATACTATCTCATTCAGTCAAAAATCTGGGTGCACTTGAACATTTCCAAATTGAAAAACCTCACTAATTTCAACTTATTAGGAAGGATAACAAGGTGTGACAGCAAGGAATAATCATACTCTGAATGAGTGTTTGTTATTATTTTTCTGTAGTAATGTGAACATGATGGAACATTATAACTTTCCACTCACCCGTTAATGGAGAGAAAGCCAAGGGAGATACAATATGTGCAATCGAACATATGCTTGAGATGCAACCTTGAGCTCTTCCCTGAAAAAATAAGATAAGTGAGAAAAAACCAACTTAATAGATTATAATTTGTCTACCAAAAATAAATAGCATTCAATCATGCAAAATCAAGTTGTTTTTCATCCATTAGAAATTGACTATATTCCATCCCCGTGAGCTTAGCTCCATTAGTAGGGATATTACATATTATTAAAATTATATTTTGAATAACAAAGGGGAAAGTATATTTAAAAGGATAACCAAAGATAAATAGAATGAGGAATGAAACTCACACACGGCTGTGAAAATACAAACAAAATTGAGAACATTGCAGCAACATAAGGAACCTGTAAACATGTTACCTTAATAATTAATACAACATAAAATGAGAAGGTATAACTGAGAATACATATTAGAAGCATACATATGCAAATTCCACATATAAAATAAGTTACTACACATTATGCAATACTCCCTTGGCATAATCTATACACATGTGTTGCTAATCATAAGAGAGAAATAATAATAAAAAAAGTTATAATCATTAGAGAGAAATAATAATAAAAAAAGTACCATTGTAATAAAAAAATTCAAAGCCACCCTCTTTTTCCAATTCTTAACCAACTTTTTCCCTAGTTAATTCCATTCCATTTTGAACGGTTTTATTTAATATATAATAACAAGCTATTTGGTTATTCTCTCTCAATACGTATGCATTTATTTCCCTTCTATATATACATAAGTGCAAATCATTCAAATCTTCCATGCAAAAACCGAAAATTATCACATACACATAGATCGAGAGAGAGATTTCTTTGCTTTTTACGAAATAAAGTATATTTATTGATTTAAATCGGCAAAATACTTTGATCAAGATATTTGTTATAGTCTTATTGAATGGATTTTTATTCTTCCGCAAATTTATTTGATATTTCATGGGAAGAAATGTTTATGTTCGACAACATTGACTCCAATTCTTCATCATCTAATGGTGAAATGGATTTACAAGAACTCACCTCCAATATTACATACAATGGCCACGTTGAAGAAGAAAACTCACCACCACCATCATTTGCTCCAAAAACCCTAAATCCAAAACCACCATCATGTAAACGTACAAACCAGTCACACGTGAATCCAACAAAACGAGAGAAGAGGCTCTATAGAGGAGTGAGGACACGACCGTGGGGAAAATTCGCAGCAGAGATAAGGGACACAACAAGAAATGGTGTTCGTGTGTGGATTGGAACATTTGACACAGCTGAAGCAGCTGCTTTAGCTTATGACCAAGCAGCATTCTTAACACGAGGATATAGGGCTATCCTTAACTTTTCCGAGCATGTTGTGAAGGAGTCTCTTCAAAACATGAATTTTAAGACATTGTTAAATCGTGGTTCCTCACCTTTATTGGAACTAAAAAGGATGCATGTCATGAGAACAAGGTCTAAGACTAGTAGTAAAAAGGGTAAAAGGGATTCCAAGAGTGTGGTGTTGAACAATGCTCAAAATGTGTTGGTGTTGGAAGATTTGGGTTGTGAATATATAGAGCAACTTTTGATGAGTTCCGTTTCCCATGAGGGTGTTGGAAATCATCAAGACTTTATACAAAGCTAACAAGTCATTTCCAAATATTTTGATTCAAAGAAGCCTTTATTCATTAGTTTGTACTTATTCACTTACATTTATTTTTATTCTTTAAGTTGTTTCCTTGAACAATTCATTCATTTTAAGTTGTATAAACATGCAAATTTCTTGTTCTTAATGTTGAACATTAATAATATAGAAAACAATTTTATCTCCTATATGAAGGTTGTAATTCTTTAATATCAGATGATTTTTGTAGTCACATATATAGTTAGCGAGTATAGGCAATTCGATTTATACGAGTCCTAGTTTTTTTAAATCTCATTAGTTAGATAAAAAATTAGTTTAAATCTAAACTACACAAACTACAAATGTAAGCATCGAGATATATTGCGGCTTAGTGATTCGAGTGAGAAACACAAGAATTAAAGAGATAATGGTGGCATATAGGAAGTTGTTTTTGAGTAAATTAGTGGGGTAACTTCATCAACAATGTTATTATTCCTTTACCCTTTTAGTTTCAAATACTAGTATCCTTTTTTAAAACCAAAATATTATCCATTTATAGATGGAGCTTGACCGCGGCTAGGTCTAGAGGAAAATTATGAGCATTACGTTCATGCATAACTTCCATACCAAGGTTAGCACCATTAATAATATATACTCAGGTGTTAATTACACGATCTTGACTACCAACTACTGATTGGTTAAAATTGAAACCTTGCAATTTAAAGTTAGGAAAATGATAACGAGTGCCCCTGATACACTCTTTAATAACCTTTAATAGTAAATTTTTATGAAAATCAGTGTAATCAATGTATTGAAATTTATAACAATTGACTTTTAAAAAACATACTCTCTCCGTTTCATATTAAGTGACACAGTTGACTCTGTCTCATACCAATACATATGTTTTATCTTTAATATTTTCAATTCTCTATTAAAAAATTATTAAAATTTAATATTTAAAAAATATTCATCGAGACGAATCCAATAACATCTTATATGATATTATTTGTCTTTGTATATTAGTAGAAAAATGTGGTCAAAATATGTTAGATCAGTTGTGCACATTGTCAAATAGGTTATCTATTGTGGGATGGAGGGAGTATTAAAGAGTGCTCCGAGGGTACTCGTTAACAAGACCCAAAATGTAGAGTTTCATCACCCCGGAAGCATTCTGTTAGTCAAAATAGTCCTTCAAACATATACAATCAACGAGAGCTAATAGAAAGTAGTTTTTAGGATTAGTGATGTCAAAGACTATTTTTAAAAACATAGTTCACAACTATGAATTATTTTGAAATTCGGTACAATGAGAGATTAGTGTCCACTGATTACTCATTCAAAAACGAAAATGACTATTTACCCAAAAAATAATAAAATCTTTGATTTTTGTAAAGAATCAAATACACACTAGTACAACAGGTTCATTGATGTTCAATTGTTTGGTCATGTATTTCATAGTGTCGGATACACTAGTAGGGGTGTTCAAAACCGAACCAATCCAATAGAAAAACCGCAAACCAAACCAATCCAAACCGAAACCGCAAAAACCGCATTTGGTTCAAATGTATTCGGATTATTTTTTCACTCAACCGCATGGTTTGGTTCGGTTTGCGGTTTTGATTTTACCAACCGAACCAATCCAAACCAAACCGCAAGATAAGAAAAACACTAATTTGGTATATATCACACAGAGCAATACTCATAGAAACTCAATAAAAACTTTAATAAAATAACATATTTTTTCTCTTGTTAAGTTTATTCTTTGTTTTTTCTTTCAAAAATGTATTCATGTACTACTTGAACTCTTAGAATAATAATTTTTTCAGTCTTTTGTAGTATTTCTTGCAAAGTTGAATTATTTTTGTCCACGTTTTAATTTGGACTACGTAGTTGGGAACATTGTTGGATGAAAATAAAATCCTAATGTTGGATGAAAATTAAAACATTTTTTGAAAATATGTTTTGTTTTAGCTTTTTAATGTTGGAAACACAAAAAATTATTGTCTAAAAAACCGCACCAACCGATCCAATTCAAACCGTATTGATTTGGTTTGGTTTGGTTCGGATTTTATTTTCAAAGTCAACCGAACCAAACCAAACCGCACACTTTTTTATCTTGCGGTTCGGATGACTTTTAGCTTCAAAACTAAACCAAACCGCACCGCGAACACCCCTATACACTAGTATTCTTCTTCTTTAAAATAAAAATAAAAATTGGTAGGTAGTTTTTTGTTATAATATTTTTGTAATAGTAAAATATAATTAAATCAATTGGACAAGAAACTGCTATTTATCGTTAAAAGGCTGCTCCATTTACAATGCATCAGGAATGCTGCCAACACTCATTTTTCAACACTCTCTCTAGCACTCACTCATTTATTGGATGAAATCAATGTATGCATGTCCCACCATTTTGTTGAGGTTCAATTTTCAAAGTATAGACCTACAATGATTTAACCAATAAAAAAGTGAGTATTGAAATGAGTGTTCAAAAGAGAGTGTTGGTGGCATTGCTCTTCCATAAAAACCCGTTTGTCTTCAACCATGAATTTCATTCAAACAACAAAGTGATTCATGTATCTGCTTTCATCATTCAATTGAACAGAATGATTTATGATGGACTAGATCAAAGGAGAAATTTCATTATACTTATGAGCAAAGTTGCCAATTAAGTAGGGTTAAACAAGTTTTTTTTTTCCCTATAAATATAGTTGATTTTGATTTTAATTCTTGAAAACTAAAATTAGATGTTTTCACCCTCAATAAATTTTTTATTTTATTTTCGATCCCTAATGGATATAATTTTGATATGTTTTTGACATTTTTCGAACATAAATGAATATATAAAGGTTGAACACAATAAATAGATATAACAAGGATATTTTTTAAACATAAAAGAGTTATAATCTTGACATTCATATGAACATAAATTGCCCATTAAAGATCAAAAACAAAATAAATTTTTTTGTGAGGATGAAAACAGTCTGTTTAAATTTTTAGGGATTAAAATCAAAATTCGTTATATTTTTAGGGACGAAAAATTTATTTAACCCTATTAACTAAAGCATGTGTCTACTACTTCGCACCGGTGTGCATTGTCTCGTTTACCATCATGACATTTAATTGAATTATATATGGCAGCTAGATTCATGCATGGATGTTCTTGTTGCATCATCTCTGGATTCTGATGCAATTTTTAAATATTTAAAACGACACAACTTGTTTTCTTTTAGCTAAAAACAACACTGCTTGTTATGAAAGTGAAAAATGGCAGGTGATGGTAGAAGAATGCCTTCAACGGGAGATGGTCAAATTCACTAGATCATATGGTCCTATAATAATTAAAACAGTGGTATTAATAGCGGTAATGTTGACCAACACATGAACGTAATAGGAATGAGTCGCCATAAAGGTTTGTAGTTGATACTACCGCCGCAAGAATGTTTTCATCTAACACAACAAGAAAATATGTAATTTGCTATGCCCATTTTCACAGCTATTTGGCAGCAAAATCCTAGCAAACGACTTTAGTGCTACGGAATACCTATTGATTCAGCTGTAGCATGGATTGAGAGACAAAATCGCTCGGGAATTATTTCATAGTAAATCCGCAGTTAGTAGAACTAAAACCCTAGCAAGTGCTCAGGTAATCCGTAACGAAATAGCAGTCAAAATTTATTTTCCTTAGCAATATAACTATGACTTATCATAGCATTTTCACGTCAAATCTACAGCAACATTACTTGGACATGTTATAGCGATTCCGTAGCAAATCTCCAGCTGAAATAAAAAAAAATTATAAATCAACACAGATTATGCTAAATGATGACTTCAATAGCTGGGATACACCTTTATGGAGTAACTAGAACTCGCAATTTAAGGTACTAATACAATGCAAAACCCTGCAGTTATTGATTAATTAAAAAATTTCTTGGTTTGTTAGATTGCAAATATATCATCTACATAAACCAGCAGTTTTGTGGCCTGCTCAAGTGGTCAAAGTTCTATAAAGTTTAGTAACTCGTGCATGAATCAAGTTTAATTTCAATAGTACGACTCCAAACTTTAAACTAACACTATTTGTCTAGTTAACATTAATATGTAATCAACTCAGAAGTATGAGACATAAATCTAGTCAATAAGAAGAATGAAAAACTTACGGTCATGATGTCACCAACATACATAGCCAAAGGATTATTTTTCTTATCGCCTGCAAATGTCAAAGACAGAGAAACAATGACTAGATCTATTCCTAACATGCAATAATGCAAAAGGAAAGCTACATAGATGCTAACCAATTTTATAAGCAGCTGCAGGGGAAATCAAGATATCATATTGGTCGAGTGCCTCCTTAGAGCTGTTCCTTATAATGGTTATCACCTGTTTACATAGAACACACATAAAACGCCTTGTAGATCCCAACTTCTATAAAATAAATGAAATTCAGAACGTCGATAAGACAATCTAGAAAATGAAGCAAGAGTTTACTTTAACTATCACAACAATATATATGTTAAGTAACATCGTATTCTATAAGACACAAAGAACAAGAATGGACGTATATCATGTATGGATAAAATCTTGAAACGTTATAAATTTCTTTAAGCAACATATATTAATCCGAGTCTTGAGACTAAATTCAAGATCATTGGGTTGAGAAGAATTCAGAGTTACAACAGACCCACCGAGAAATAAATAAAATAAAGTTAGCAGTACATGTTGTGCTCGTTTTTAATATGCATCATAGTATCTAGCTGAAAGGGATTATGTCCCCATCAAAATTGTCATTTTCACCTGAAATGTATTAAAAATAGAAAGCTAAAAAATAAGCCAATCCATACGAGCCGTAGGTGAACTTATGAAAACTAACTAATAACGTTTTTCATAAGCTTTTTTCAGCTTAATTTCATAAGTTCTCACAGGTAGGATTTGAAATATTAGAGCATATACAAAAACAATTTAATTTAATTTTATCTTGCACTATAGAAATAATTTAGGTAAGCATAAAAATAAGTGCTTATCATGATAAGAACTTGTGCTATAAGCTTGAAGTGGTGTCTCATGAGCTTCCCGACCATTCTATTTAGTAGAATTTCTTCACTTACATCTGCAATTTTTTCTTCTTGTAACCCTGCAGGCAGTGAGAGACATATTAAAAAGTGTTCTATGCAAGCCTAACTCACTCCATTGAACATTTTGCCATTATTTATAACCTATACTGTAGAGTCTAATTACTCTGCTTCTTGTCTTGTTCCAAATATGTATGATTCATGTTGCACAAACTAATACTCCAATCTTTAGTATGATTTAGTTTGACATAATGTAAGAACAAGCAAACACCTCGATCCATTTTTACCCGGATGTCACACATTTTATAACACTCGGATAGTCTTATATTAAAGGAAACTGAGTTATTGTTTGGGTGCCCAAAATCTCAGTTACAAGCAAATGCATTGGTTCATTTTTACCTCTATGAAATTAATTTAATTTCTTTAGAAAAATCAAACACATTACAAGTTCAGACCAAAATCTAGCTTATTATTATATATCTCATTTCATATACAATACATGTTAAACCATTTCAAATTAAAAACAACTTCATTATGATGAGCTACAAGAAGCTAGTAATACAAATCCAAGAAGCAAAACCACTCTAGTAACACATCAATGCTATGGTAAAACTACAAAAAGCTAATAAATCTACAGAGCAATGATTTTCTTACCTGAAACAGAATTCAAAATTTCTTCAATCCCACTAATTTTCAAGAAAAATTATCAATATGACATTAAATATAACTTTAACCTATAAATCAAATACAATCACAATGTTAGGAAATTCAAAAAGATAATTAGAGCACAAAATGAAATACGAATTCAAATATAACTTTAACCTATAAATTAAATAGAATTCATAGTTTCACATATCAATACCTTAAATCGATAGTGCAGATCAGAAAAGTGTGGCCAAGTAGAGAATAGGAGAAATTGTGACGAAGTAGTGAAATTGGTTGCATATTCTATATTTTCTTGTAGTGTCAGTTGCAATATTCATTATCCGTAACATTTTTTTTATAAACTAAATTTGCCCATCTAAATTGATACTGAGGAGAAGTTGACGAGAAACACACTCTAAAATCCTAAGACAACACAACCAAATCAACCTAAGTGGGTTTCACTATCCGTAAGATGATAATTGTTAGTTGTTACCTATACTTGCATATGAAGGATACAAAATCTTAAGTTTTAACATTTTTCCTTTCAATTTTACCATTCACTTAAGCTTTTTTGTTTTTTTTTGTTTTGTTACAGGGGATAAAGTAAAGAAAAAAAGAAACAGAAAGCAGGAACAAAAGGAAAAAGAAAACAACCTAAACCAGCCTACAAATAATCCTTAAGGAAGAAGGTTCCCCAAGCATCACTTAAGCTTTTTTGTTATAATTTTATCTTTCCTTACCAATCAAATTACTTAATTTTTTAAATAATTGATTTTTTTTACGACTTTTATTACATTTACCGATAAAAACATTAAGACAAACACTTTAATGTCATACAATAATTGTCACGTTTGCAAAAAAAAAAAAACATTTTTTAGCATGCTACATGAAAGAAACATCACATTTGTTATGGATGTCGGGTAGTTCTTCGCATACATCTCCATTCACCTCTTTAACAGTAGTATGTTCAATCTACATCAAATCTATAGCGCAAAATATGTTTCTTTTATGGAAATGTTAACTTGTTCCCTTGAAACATATGTTAAAAAGTCAAATGTATAAGGTTTTCATTGGAACTTGTGCATTCAATGTATTAAAAGTTGTAAAAGTTATATCTTCAATATAAAATTTATTTTTAATTTCTATTTTAAGCTTCTTAACTTGTGCTCTAAAGCACAAGTTAACATGACCCTTCTTTTATTGGAGTTATGATCATTTCTTTGTTATTTCGATCTTTTATAGCAAAACTTTTATGGTCGATCATATAACATTTTGTAGATTTTCTCCAACTATTGAGCAACATTTAAAATAAATTGGTCAATTTTGTTAACTTTAGACGTAGAAGTTTTGTTGAACTCTTCGAAAAGCTCTCGGTCACTAGTCATCTGAGTTGTGGAACCACATTCAATAATCAATATATAGGCCAAGCTTTTGAGAACTAATTAGTTGTAAAATACGACATTGCAGTAATAATGTTATAATGTTAACATGTTCCTAGCTATATGGGTGTTGCGGAAGTTTAGAAATGAGACAATCTTCAACTATATATATAAATAAGGGGGCGGATGACACTGTGGGTGACATCAAATTTACATCTTGGCAATGGAGTTTGAATAGAGTAAAAATCACTTCTTTTCTCTTTTATGAGTGGTGTTGGAACCTAAAAGATTGTCTTTTGAGATAATTTTTATTGCTTTCGTGTTGGTTTTTTTTTGGGTTGCCGCATATTTACGGTATCCGTTATAGCTCTTTTCTCTAGCTTTGTCGTTCTTCTTGTGCGGTGTAGCTTTTAATAATAGGGTTAAATATGTTTTTATTCCTTATATTTTGCATCCCTTTGAAGAATAGTCCATACATTTCATTAAATATTTTTAAAATCCTCACATTTTAATTCTCTAACGGAATGCTGATGTGGCAGTTAATGAGTCCCAATTATTGTGAGGTTAAATATATTTTTAGTCCCTATATTTTGCGTGACTTTGAACAATAGTCCTTGCATTTCAATAAATGTTTTTAAAATCCCTAAAATAATAAGGACTATTCTTCAAAGTCACGCAAAATGTAGGGACCAAAAACATATTTAACCCTAAAATAATTAGGACCCACTAATTGTCACATCAGCATACCGTTAGAGAATTAACATCAGGGACTAATTTTGATAACGGAGATAAAATGTGAGGATTTTAAAAACATTTTATGAAATATAGAGAATATTCTTCAAAGGGGCGCAAAATGTAAGGACTAGAAACATATTTAACCCTTAATAACATGATGTTAAAAAAAAATGTTCCTAGCTGTTGGTTGTGCGACTTGCATACTTTCTCGATATATCTTGATTAACTGCACTTGTAGCATTCTACGCCAAGCCAAATCTCTTTAGTAGGTGATTGTTATTTTACAATAGAACACATTTTAACTAGCTATATAAGCCGCACTTTGCACGAGTTTTATTAGGATGTGCATATATAATTTTAATTTTTTAGTATAATAAGTAAAAAAATCAAATCAGTTCATGTCAAAAAAGTCAAATTTATAGTGAATAAAACATGTCAATCAGATATAATGGGTTCAAATCACAATCACTTATATTACTTCATTAAAATGAATACAATTTATCAATTCTTTAACATATTGATTGCTTAAAAATTAACTAATTTAACATATTTATCATTAATCACTAAAATATAAATAAGTATTCACTTATTAGAATAATTTCTTAAATCCTACTAAATTTTAATATTTTTTACTATTATGTTGTTCTGTCATTTTTTTGGGTACATATCATTCTATCGAAAATTAAATAAAATTGTGTTAGCCCTCTTGTTTATAGGGAAAGGATCCTAATAATCTAGAGCTCTGCCGAACTTGAGTACTCCCGAAATTTATGAGTAAATCAAGTTTGTACAATAATTGTTCCATCCAAAAATCGAAATTGAATACTCTGAACGATTCATCTTTTGTTGGATCTCATTTATCACTTGAGTTCAATCACTTGGTTATACTAATTTCTATTTATAGAGTGCATTGACCCTTTAATTTGACTCTTCTTATTCTCTCCTCTAAAATACTATATTAATTTTCATAGCATCCGATTAGTATTACCATTATCTTTTGTTTTTTACACAATTATTAACTTGTAACTTCAATTATCATTATTAAAATATTTTAAGAGTCGCACATTTATTTTATTCCTAAAAAGTCATGCGTTGAAGTCCAAAATTTTATTCTATTACTTAGGTACATCACTAAAAATACACTTATTACTTTTTGTACAAAAACAACACTATTATTTGTAAAAAGAGTGTTAGATTAGTGGTTGTAACTTGATTTTGTAAGTTTAAGGTGCGCGGTTCAAATCACATGGGAGATATTTGTAAAATAATAATTAGTGTCATTGAAAATAGTTTTTCCTTATCTATCTTTTTAAAGTTATTCGAACACATTTATTGACATCGAATACCATCATTGTTGTGATGATGATTTTGACTTAATATTTAACAATATATAAATAATTTTATTAGATAAGATGAACGATTATTGAAATAGTTTTAAGCATTTTTTCTCAACCTATGATTGTTTAATTAAAGTCATGGTCATCAACTAATTTGAATATTTTTTTGTGCATATACAATTTAAATATAAGTTCGTTTTTTTTTGCACAAATTGAACTATATGTTAAGATAAATTTTATTTTATCAATTTTATTTTAAAGTAGAATAAAAAACGACCGATAGAGGTTTGCAGTAATAGTTGTTTCAGAAATATTTTATCAATACATATATGACCAAACACAAGATAGTGTCACATATATTAGAACCGGTCTCCCTTGAAGGAATAAAAATATTATGACCGGTCTCGTGAAATAAGTTTAGATTCACTTGTGACAAATTAAAGTATTAGTTTCACAAATTTGTTACACCATAACATCAATAGAGAAAAAGGGGCTTCTATCGTGAAGTTGGAAAAAAAAACTTTTCAATGCAGTTGTTTAATTCAGTCAATCAAATTTCAAGTCATGACACGTCAGATGTAGGACAAATTCTAATATGGACCGCTTGTTTCATATGTTCCACCATGGACAAGTTTATTTCATAATCTTAACGGTTAGATTTACTTGGTCTCTATGTTATTGTGTACACCCTCTTAATAAACAATTTGGACTTTATGTTATTTCATGATTTTTCTTATAATTTCAATTCTCTTAATAAATGTGGCTGTGCTAAACAATTTGGACTTGAAAATCTTGATATACTTTTGTGTTTTTTTCGCATATCTTCTCAGGAATACATTCTGTTTTAGAAGTAATTGTGACATGCGTGATGTCTGCATATCGCTCAATGTTTGAGTTCATATCGTTCATCATAATATGCTTTCATTGCAAATAATCATTACAACCATTTAACTTCATATTTTTGTTTCTACAGGTGCTGTACTTACCAAGAACAAATTCGAGGCGTTGAGCAATTTGGATGAGGAATATCAAGGCAATTTGGTAAGTTTGTTCATCCATATGATTATCCAACTCTGGATCCTTTTTCTTTCTTTCAACTAAAAATTTGAAGTTTAAAAAACAAAAATTGAGCACAAGTTGAAATCAGAATTCTCACATAATCAGCACTCAAACCAACAATCAAAAGATAATATTGATTTGGACAAGATGATGGAAGATTTTTGTCAAATTGAACGTGCTTGCTCCTTGATGCATGACGACTATAATAGCCAAATTCACGATCAATCAAACCAAAAGAATGTCAGTTCTTAAGAGCTTGCAAGAGATGCAATTCATGATTTTGTGAATCAAAAGATATTGAATGGGAAGGTTTGGTATAAGATAAAACATTCCTTTGTTCAGGTTATAAGCTCGGATAAGGAATTGTTTCTAAAACTTCTACAAGATCCAAATTCACATTTACTGAAATATATTCAGGAATTGGAGAATGTTCAAGGGAGAACTGAAAAAGAATACAATTCTGTTGCTAATTCAAACTTCACCGAACAAGACCTTTGCAATCTAAAACAAACTAGGGAGAGTGTCAGCCGCAAGCATCGTAAGTATTTCTGGAAAAAGGTAAAGTCTCCATCGAAAGTTCCAACAAATAAAAATGCAGAAACTGAGGTTCCAAATAGAATTGTCATTTTGAAACCTGCACCAACAGGCATGCCAAATTCAAAAAGTGAAAGCAATGTTGCTTCACCGCTTAATTCTCGTGATATTGTCCATTACAAAGGTCCTTCTTCTGTGAGAGTTGGTTCACATTTTTCCCTTACATAGATAAAAAGGAAATTAAAACATGTTATAGGAAAGGAGAAGCATGGAAACCACGAACTCAATGCTGAACGTGAAGACGATGGCTCCAGAGGAAAAACCGCTGGTAAAGATAAATTTGGAATGAGATCTCCTAATAAAGACCGGTTCTTCACTGAAAAAATTGTAAGACCTATGCTTGATGTTGCGAAAGGAAACAAGATGGGTACAATGATTGACTCCAAATTTAATGTGGAACGTGAAAGTGGTTCTACGAAGGAAAAGGTTTCAAACATATACGTCGAGGCTAAGAAACATTTATCTGAGATGCTAGATAATGGAGATGAGAATACAGGCATTTCTAGCAGCCAGATTCCTAAAACCCTTGGCAGAATACTATCTCTTCCTGAGTACAACTTCTCTCCTCTTGGGAGTCCCGGAGGGAATTTGGAGCATCATCTTGTGACTGCACATTCAAGACTTTCATCTTCCGATGAAACTTTGGAAGATAATGAGGACCACTTGTCGCCCAAGGATGCAACCTCTATTGATCAACCAGATCAGGAAACAAAAAATTCAGCAAACCAGTCAAGTGTTTGTGGTGAAAATGAAAGATCTAATGAAGTACTAGAAATTGATTCAGAGTTAACTTTCTCGCATGATCTTGGTCATGTTGATACTGCTGAAGCCGGTTATCCTGTTGGAGATGAGATAGTTGCTGAAGGTACTAGTTCAAAGTACATGATTCAAATTATAGATGCTATGATAAACTTCAGTCTGTGTGTTATTGCGTACATTTACTTATATTCTTTCATTTATCCTTTCTTAATTTTTGTGCAGGTAATGTAGAATTCACAAAAGATATTTCCGGGAAGGACCAACAAACTCATGATATTGCAGAAATTCCTGATAATGGTAGATCAGATGTTCTGAGTGCTTGATTGAGGTGATTTCAGTCACTTGAATATATGTTAATATAAATCACTGATTTGGGGATAACTTGGCTATAATTCCAGATGTATAATCATTTAGAATTTGACAGGATGTTAATATAAATCATTGATTTGGGGATATCTTTGCTAAGATTTCTTTCAAAGCCTCTTTAAATTTAAGATTTTATTTAAAGTAAACTATCGTTTGATTCTTTTACAGGATGTAAAAGAAGAGAATCAACCATCATCTCCACTGTCGTCCCCTTCTCACTCTTCCATCACAAATAAAGTACTACAGATGTATCTGGTCGACCAAGTCCTGTATCTATACTCGATATACCATTCTTCGATGATGATCCTGGCTACTCCACATGTCAGCCTGGTAAAATTTCTTCCCTAGAACCTTGAGGACCCTCTGGCTATGTTCTAAAGTTGAAATAATATTTTAAAAACAAGATATTCCCTGAAGATAGAGAAAGTTGGAAGTGTTTTAGAAAAACCAACTAACCTCTTTACTTACATTCATTCATGATTTTCAGTTAAACTGCGAGTACAGCCACTACAAATTCGATTTGAGGAACATGAATCTTCACCAGTGGATCGATTCGATAGAGGAAAATGTTGTTTTGAACAAAATGAATTGATATATGAGTACATAAATGCTATCATCCATGCCACTGGCTTGACACAAGATCAACTATTGATGAAATGTCTTTCCTCGGACAAGATACTAGATCCTTCATTGTTTGATCAGGTAGAGTTCTTCTCAAACATGCTTTGCCATGAACAGAAGCTCCTATTTGATTGTATCAACGAGGTTCTCATGGAGGTTTGTTGGCATTACTTTGGGGTCTCGCCTTTGGTGTCATTTGTAAACCCTAGTATAAGACCAACTCCAAATTTGAAAAAGGTTATTCTCAAGGTCTGGGAAGGAGTGTGCTGGCATGGCCTTCCTTTGCCCCCACCGCACACTTTGGAACAAATTGTCAGAAAAGACATGGCGAGAAATGGAACGTGGATGGACCTTCAACTCGATGCTGAAATAGTTGGTTTTGAAATGAGTGACACCATCCTTGCAGAACTGGTGGAAGATACAATATTGAGTCTTGTGAGTCTAAGTACAGAAAGTTGATGTTTTGTGCCTCAATTTGAATTGAAGGACAGCGAGAGCAGCATTAACTTGTAGATGACAACTCAGAGGAACATCATGCACTGGAGCAGCATTAACTTGTAGAAAGTTAATGTTTTGTACTTCAATTTGAAGGGAGGTAAAAAAAAATTATGCATCATGCAGGAAGAATAATGAGGTGTCTTAAACTTTTTAAGGCATGAATGGACTTTGGTACTATTTTGTTAATCACACCTGATGGAACATATAATGTGAATGGAGATACCCAATAAGGAATCATAAGCAGGAAGCCAGCTAGTTGCACTTGCTACTTGCAAAAGTACTAAAGTAGGCTTGTTTTCAATGATAACAGACAATGCATCAATTTTATTTGGTGTGACATACTTCACCCTGTGAGGGCTAAAGGTGTTTGAGTGTAGATTTTGTAAAGTTTGATTTACTTGGTGTGTTATTTTTGGGTTTGACACCATACTTTGTATATTTGTTTTTTGGTTTAACCTATTTTATTGAGTGTGTGAGGAAATAATGAAATGTGAACTCAGCTTAGCACAATATCCAAAAGAACAAGTAGAAATATGAATAATATGTCGCACATTAAAGCAGCTTTGAATGTGTTTTTGTGAATTATATAGTTATTGATTTTGCTTCTTTTTCTTGTACCTTTCTACAAGGGAATGTGATGTTCAACATCAATCGATTTGAAAACCAACACAAATATCAACTAAAGAGAATAAGCTTTAATATTTTATTGAATATTTTTCACTTCACAAGTGTGTTCTTTATATTGTAATATAAGTTTTATTTACAGGACAAAATGTGGCAAGTTAAAAGTACATAAAGAGCCATAAGATTAAATGTCAATAACAAATGAATATAGGCATACTCAATCATAGGTGTTAAGGGATATAGAAAGCTCACTCATAGGTGTTAAGGGATATAGAAAGTCTAGAAAAAAATGGACATCTACGCATGTATTTAATATTAGGGTTGAATATGTTTTTAATCCCTATAAATATACAAATCTTTCGTTTTATTCCCTATAATGTTTTCCTTCAACTTTTAGTCCCTATAAATTTTCAATCACTACTTTTGGTCCTATTTTTAAGTAATTTTTTGTATTTTTTTTAATGAAATTGTGCATATATATATAGAATATTGTAAAAATCACTCAAAAAAATTATATATATTTTTTAACAAAGCGTGAATTAAATATGAATTTTTTACTGCAAAAAATATAAAAATTCATATTTAATTCATGTTTTGGTAAAAAAATTCGTAGAGATCCTTATAATAATAAACATTTTTTTCTGCAAAATTTTATTTAAAAATATGAATTCTACATGAGTTTACTTTAAAGGAGGGATTAAAAGTGAAGATGAAATTTTTTTGAAGGACTAAAAGTTGAAGAATTTTTTTAGAGGGACTAAAACGAAAAGTTGACATATTTATAGGGAAAAAAACATATTTAACCCTTAATATTATTTATAACACTCCCCTTTAGATGTCCATGAAGGATATATCACATTAAAACTATACTAAGAAAAAACTTTGTAGGAAAGAACCGTTGGATGCATTTGGCCTACAATACAAGCACACATTAGAACATTTCAAAAAGGATTGCATGTTGGTTATATACTTATCCCTTAAAAGTGGATAGGCGATAAATTCAAGGTTTGAACTCTCTCTCTGACACATTGCAACACATTTTCTCTATCAATTAAACACTTTCAATTTATACATCGAATATTAAATAATTTGATGACTGTTAGAATAAATAAATTAAGGTTAAATATGTTTTTGATCTCTATAAATATACCAACTTTTCGTTTTAATCATTCTATAAATTCTTCAACTTTTAATCCCTATAAAATTTTCAATCACTATTTTGTATCCTTATTTTTAGTTAGTTTTTGTATTTTTGAATGAAATTGTGTAGAAATATGAAGAATATTGAAAAAAAAAATCAAAAAAAATTAGAATTTTTTAGCAAAACGATAATTAAATATGTATTTTTAACGGTAGAAAATAAAAAAAAATTCATGTTTTCTTAAAAATTTCTAATATTTTTCTGGAGAGATTCTTATAATATTGTGTAATTTCAGCAAACTTTTATTCAAAAATATGAGTTTACTTTAAAAGAGGGATCAAATGTGAGGATGGAAAAAGTTTAGGAATAAAAGTTGAAGAATTTTGTTAGAGACAGAAAACATATTTAACCCAACAAATTATATCAATTATTTCATCAAAGTTACTTTTTATTAATTAAAAAACTCAGAATCAATTTTTTATCAATTTTAATTTTACAAAAAATTATTTTTGTACCATCTTTTTGACGAAAGCTTAGTTTGCACCATTGGAAGTATAATAAATAAATCATTTATATAAAGTAGTATAATATAATAAATAGAAAGTAAAAAGGGGTGTACATATAAGTAAAAAAGTAAAAAGTAAATAAGGGTTACAATGACTAGGCCCAAAAAATAGAAAAGGCCGGAGCATAACCTTTAATTGGAGGAGACACGCTACTTTCTTTCCATTCGAAGGTTATGATTATGATTCCGGTTCTTCAATCAACCAAACGCGGTTCAGACCGGTTTCTCCACCTCCCTTATCGATGTTTCACAAAACCCAACTCCAATAAACCGTTTCAAACTCAAACCTCTGATACACCGTCGCCAAAGACGATTTCAAGGTTGATTGCGCCGAGTTAGATCACACCGAGTCTCAGAAACCTTGGGGTTTTGAATTCGGATCATGGGGTTTGTCGCGTTATGATGTGAAACGGTCGTAATTTGAAGGTTATGATGTGTTGTGGTTTCGTCTTGTTGCTAGGTTCTTTTTTCTTAAACGGTACATTTCTAAACCCTATACTACACAATCGGTACATGTTTGGAATTTTGTTGTTATTATATCATTCTTTAACAATAAATAATTCTTCTGCATCAATTTTTACTGTGATTGTCTCTGAGTTAAAATCAATTTTTTTGATTTTTGATATGAAAAGGGATGATATAATCCTAAAACTAATGGAAGGAAATGATGAATATTATTTTTGCTTTTAAATTTTCTAAATGTTGGGATGCTTCGGTGATTTTATGATATCGAGTGCAATTCTAGACTATGAATTGTCACTCATGTATTATATGATATATGGGACTAAATTTTGACACTATTATGATGCCTCAATGACCCGAAAGGAATTGATAGGATATTGTTTTTGCTCTTTCAATTTTGTAAATGTTGGGATGCCTCGGTGATTTAATGATCTTGAGTGCAATTCTAGACTATGAATTGCGGTATTCATGTTAATGCACTTTCCAATGATACGTAAGCAAGGCATTTCCGGTCCTTTATAGAGAATATGAATCATAGATATTTGTAATCAATCATTTTGGGATGACCCGAAAGGAATTGATGGATATTATCTGTCTCGTATGCCTCGGTTATTTTATGATCTTGAGTGCAATTCTAGACTATGAATTGTCACTCATATTTTACATGATATATGACCCTAAATTTTGAAACTATTATGATGCCTCGATGACCCGAAAGGAATTGATGGATATTATTTGTCCCGGATGCCTCGGTTATTTTATGATCTTGAGTGCAATTCTAGACTATGAATTGTCACTCATAGGCCCTAAATTTTGAAACTATTATGATGCCTCGATGACCCGAAAGGAATTGATGGATATTATTTGTCCCATAAATGTTGCAAGTGTTTGGATGCCTCGGTTATTTTATGATCTTGAGTGCAATTTTAGATTACAAATTGTCACTCATATTTTACATGATATATGGCCCTAAATTTTGAAACTATTATGATGCCTCGATGACCCGAAAGGTATTAATGGATATTATTTGTTTAAAAAATGTTGCAAGTGCTTGGATGCCTCGATGACCCTAAAGGAAACACTATGAACAATTCATTCATAGTGTAAAAGTTGCATGATGCCTTAAATGTGATATTGGTATGAGTTTTTATTCATAATATAAATGATGGATCCATTGTGCTTTTATGACCCTGAATGCAATTCTAAATTGTAAACTGCCACAATGAGATGGAACTTAGCCTCGATGACCCGAAAGGAATATGAATCATGGATATTATTTGTTCCATAAATCTTGAAGTATTGGGATGCCTCATTTGACTCTAAAAGGAACATTATTGACTCTTCGATGATATGAATTTGAGTTCATAATATGAAGGTTTGTATTCGGTGTGCTTATATGACCTTGAATTCATTTTTAGACCATGATTTGTCATTTCATGTTATGTGGGAAACCTCAATGATCCAAAAAGATATATGAATTTTACATGCTCCATGAATGAATTTACTGTAGTGCTTTTTCGTAATATAAAACTTTGTATTCATTGTGCTTTTATGACCTTGAATTCACTTTTAGATTGTGATTTGCCACTGTGCTATATGAGTGGCCTCAACACTTCTTTGTTTTTGTCTTTGAAGGTTCTGATGTGTTGTAAAGAAGATGAAACATGCTCCTTTCATCTTTCTTTAAAACACGGAAAATTTTCAGTTCACCTTCAACTGTAACATCTCTACACTATCTTGCTTTTCTGGTTTTAATTATTGATTTTTTTAGTAGTGGAATTGGTAATACTAGAATGATTCAACAAACTCTGCTTTTGTATGGATACCCTTTTAGCACCGATGTTTTGAAAGACAATTTATTCATTGCGCAAGGTAATGGAATTTTCACAAACCCTTCTGGTTTTTTAATAATTGGTACATGTTGTTAGTTTAACCATTTTCACAAGAACCTTCAATCCTCTGCTTTATACAAATACAGACAAATCATTCGTATACAGGCCTAAATTTTAAAACCGTTAGGGTGCCTTGACAACCCTAAAGGAATGCCTCTGTAGAAATTTATTGTTGGATGGTTAGATGAATAAGTTGGATGATATCTCTTATGACCTAAATGGAATTCATTACTGTGATTGCTTCTATGAGTTAAAATCATTTTTTTTGTATGAAAAGGGGATGATATAATCCTAAAACCAATGGTAGGAAATGATGAATATTATTTTTGCTCTTTAAATTTCGAAAATGTTGGGATGCTTTAGTGATATTATGATCTTGAATGCAATCTAGAATATGAATTGTCACTCAAATGATATATGAGCCTAAATTTTGAAACTATTATGATGCATCGATGACCCGAAAGGAATTGATGGATATTATTTGTCCCGTAAATGTTGCAAGTGTTTGGATGCCTCGATGACCCTAAAGCAAACATTATGCCTCGATGCATTAAATGTGATGTTGATATGAATTTTTATTCATTCATAATGCCTCGATGACCCGAAAGGAATTAATGGATATATGTTTTAAAAATGTTGCAAGTGCTTGGATGCCTCGATGACCGTAAAGGAAACACTATGAACAATTCATTCATGGTGTAAAAGTTGTATGATGCCTTAAATGTGATTTTGGTATGAATTTTTATTCATAATATAAAATGATGGATCCAATGTTCTTTTATGACCCTGAATGCAATTGTAAATTGTAAACTGCCACAATGAGATGGAACATAGGATATGCCTCGATGACCCGAAAGTAATATGAATAATGGATATTATTTGTTCCATAAATTTTGAAGTATTGGGATTCCACATTTGACCCTAAATGGAACATTATTAACACTTCGATGATATGAATTTGAGTTCATAATATAAAGGTTTGTGTTTGTTGTGCTTTTATGACCTTGAATTGATTTTTAGACCGTGATTTGTCATTTCATGCTATGTGGGAAACCTCAATGATCCAAAAAGATATATGAATTTTATATGCTCCATGAATTTACTGTAGTGCTTTTTTGTAATATAACCGTCTGTACTCATTGTGCTTTATGACCTTGAATTCACTTTCAGATTGTGATTTGCCACTGTGCTATATGGGTTGCCTCAATTCTTCTCTGTTTTTGGCTTTGAAGGTTCTGATGTGTTTTAAAGAAGATGAAACATGCTCCTTTCATCTTCTTTAAAACACGGAATATAAAAAATTTGCAGTTTCACCTTCAACGGTAACATCTCGACACTCTATCTTTCTTTTCAGGTTTTAATTCTTGAATTTTTTTAATAGTGGAATTGGTAGTACCAGTATGATTCAGCAAACTCTGCTTTTGTATGGATACCCTTTGGGCACTGATGTCTTGAAAGATATTTTATTTGTTGGGCAAGGTAATGGAATTTTCACAAACCCTTCTGGTTTTTTAATAATTGGTACAGGTTGTTAGGCTAACCATTTTAACAAGAACCTTCAATCCTCTGCTTTATAAATATAGACAAATCCTTCGTATACAAGCCTAAATTTTAAAACGGTTAGGGTGCCTTGACAACCCTAAAGGAATATGTAGAAATTTATTGTCGGATGGATGCTTAGATGAATCTAAAAGAAATTTCGTGACCACTATATTCATAATGTAAAAGTTGATTGATATCTTTTATGACATGAATGAATTCTTAAATTTGAATTGCCCCTGTGAGTTGAAATCTTTTTTCTAATCCGATAAAGGAATGATATATACCTAAGTCCAATGTGGATGAACCTTTTTTCTTATGTTATTTTTATTTTTAAATTTTATAAGTGGTTGGATGCCTCAGTGATTTTAAAGAGAACCATATTATGCACACTTTATTATTCATAATCTTAAAGCTTGATGGTGGCTTAAATGCAAAATGAATTTGAATTTTATTGACAATATAAGAGATTATATCTATTGGGCTTATGTGATTCTGAATTGCCACTATGAATTGGATGTAGGATGCCTTGATCTAACTGAATCAATGGATATTATATGTTCCATAAATGTTGTAAAAGTTTGGATGCCACGATGACCTTAAAGGAAATACTATGAACTATTCATTCATAGCGTAAAAGTTGTATGTTGCCTTAAATGTGATATTGGTATGAATTTTTATTCATAATATAAAGGATGGATCTGTTGTGCTTTTATGACCCTAAATGCAATTCTAAATTGTAAACTGCCATGTCTTGATGACTCAAAAGGAATATGAATCATGGATATTATTTGTTCTATAAATTTTGAAGTGTGGGGATGCCTCATTTGATGACCCTAAAAGGAACATTATGAACACTTCAATCATAATTTAAAGTTTAATGATGTTTTACATGCGATATTGATATGAATTTGAGTTCATAATATAATGGTTTGTATTCGTTCTGCTTTTATGACCTTGAATTCAATTTTAGACCGTGATTTGCCATTGCATGCTATGTGGGATGCCTCAATGATCCAAAGAGATATATGAATTTTATATGCTACATAAAGTTACTGTAATTCTTTTTTCGTAATATAAAAGTTCGTACCCATTGTTCGTTTATGACCTTGAATTCACTTTTATGTTGTGATTTGCCATTGTGCTATATGAGTTGCCTCATTACTTCTCTGTTTTTGTTTTTGAAGGTTCTGATGTATATTAAGGAAGATGAAACGCACTCCTTTCATTTTCTTTAAAACACTCAATATAAAAAATTTGCAGTTTTACCTTCAACGGTATCATTTTGCTTTTCAGGTTTTAATTCTTGAAATTTTTAACCGTGGAATTGGTAGTAGGAGAATGATTCATCAAACTCTGCATTTACCCTTTTGGCACCGATGTTTTGAAAGACAATTTATTTGTTAGCCGAGGTAATGGAATTTTCACAAACCCTTTTAGGCTAACCATTTTCACAACAACCTTCAATCCTCTGCTTTATACTAATATAGACAAATGCGGACGCGGAGATCGATATTGATCAATATGAATCTCGAGAGTGGATGGTTGACCGTTAACCGCTGCCCCCTTGTCCTGTCCGGCCGAGGAGAGGCTTGCCATCGTAACCTTTTCTCCTGGTGTCCAAAGAACGAGAGTCGGCTTCCGTAATTTAAGTCTGTTGTTCCTCAGTAGCTCTGTGGTAGAGCGGCTGTTAACCGATTGGTCGTAGGTTCAAATCCTACTTGAGGAGAATTTGAGTTATCGCTTTTCTGACCTAGCGACCCCTGCCCCTCCCCTGAGTTTCTAAACTAGCAGAATAGTGGGACATCAAAGGTAGGAAGTTTATTGTGTTTTTTTTCTATTTCCTACTCCCTTTTTAAGTTGAGACCATGAAAAGAACCTGCATGTTTGAACCCAATATGAGGTATTTAAGTAGAACATTCCTATTACCTTTACTAATTACTCAAACACCTTGTATTGGGTCCTAGCACTGCAGCGACCCAAGTCATGAAGTGTTGGTTTGTCATTTCAAATGTGTTTTAATATACTTGGAGAAGTGTGCCTCTAGATTCCATGAGAATAAGTAGTGACTGTAATGCCCCTTGGCCCTTACCCTTAACTTCATGAGAGAAATTATACATAGGGATAAAATAACTGTGATTTATCAATAGGAAATATGTTGAAATGTGATTATTTTATGATAAAATATGACATGTGGAAGCTCTTTGAAAGAGTAAACTTAATTTTTGAGTTAAATATTTTGTTAACTTGAGATCTATATATAGCCAAGGTAAATTTTCAGTTGTACAAGCTGATCGATGGTTGTTAACTTGAGATTTATATATAGCTAAGGTAAATTTTCAGTTGTACAAGCTGATTTGGGCTAAAGCCCAGATCTCAGGTGACTCACATGCGTAAAATCCTCACAATCTTAGAGTCTGATGCAGTGGGTGGTAATCATCTTTGTTGATGATCTTTGCATATGAATCTTTCATGTGATGGTTCAATCCTATTATTTTCTAACCATTTTTTGTATTCCGTGATGATGCATGTATACTAAATCATGAGGAGGATTCTTGCTGGCGGTCAAGCAAAGACGACGTTGGAAGGAAGTTCTCTTTTTCTTTTCCCTCCATTTTCAGGTTTAGAAAACGGTAGAGAGGAATAAAGTACTATCAACAAACTTAAGGGAGTGATCTTTGAAATGAATTATAAATATGCACAAAGTTCAAAGTAAAAAGAAAAAATTTAAGGATCCTAGGTGGCCCTAGTCAAAGACTCTTAAATTTGGTCTTTAAGTATGTACATTGGTATGTGAAATGTTGTTTGCATGCTGCTTGGTGAGGTTTGTGCATGACTTTTTCTTTTTGAAAGGACTTAATTCAAACATAATAGATAGCAGAGAACTTTCATGAGTTAAAAGTCTTGTGTGAACGATCAACATGTTATTGAGATTTACATGCTTTGTTTTTTGCATCCAAGATTTTGTTCTTCTCTACAAGTGTGCATAGTTGGGATATTCCTGCATAAATATGATTATAATTGTTGTTTGATGAGAGGTTCTGTTATAATATGCTTTGAATACTTGTTTGAAATTTGATCAATTCATGAGATTTAGGGGCAAGTTGATTTCAGATTTTGAAAGTGTGTTTATCACCACATATTTTAATTGGTTTATTATGTTCTGGTTAGTCTAAAAATAGGTCATTTGAAAAATGGCAAGCAACGCTAGATAGGTTAGAAATCCACGCTTAGGCTCTTGTTTTTTTCCTGCATAATTATGAAGAAATCATACTTAAATGAGTGTTATCAACCTTGGTACACAACATATCAATTGGAGATGAAGTAAGGTGGTAGTGCTAGGTAATTGCCTTGAAATTGTGAGAAAATACTACCTAAATCATAGACTAAGAGCTATTGAAAATCAAACTTGTAAATATGAGTTGGAATAAGTTAGTTTGTTGTTATACCATCTATAAATATTGAAAAGAGTTGCACACAAAATCTCTTGGACAAATTGCAAGTAAAACTCAAACTTACATTCTATTTTGATATTACCGAAATTGTTTAGCACTTGTTGTAAACTATAGGTCACATTCATCTCTTGGGCAACTTTCTCTTGGTATGAGTTAAAGCTTTTGTTCAGGTGCTCGAAAGATTTGAATTGATAGTGATAGACATCGTTAAAGGAAGAATTTCATGGCACAGACGATGGAAAGGATATAAAGTCATTACTAAAAATCATTATAGAAGAAGTTGCACCGGTATCTAAAACCCGGAAAGCAACAAATTAAGCTTGATAATAACATCACCTCTTTTATCCATGCTCAAACTGTTATTTGCAGGAAAAGAAACAAGATCCTTGGTTGCTGGAATAAGACAACCGGAGACTTTATTTGAAAAGGAACATCAAGTAGAGGAATCCCGCTAGTTAGCTGGAATGTGATAACTTTGGCTAGAAACAATTGTGGCTTAGGTATGAGAATGGCCACAGAAGTCAATAATACTTTGTTTCGAAACCTGATGTGGGAACTACAAATTGCTTACTGTTAGGTGAAAGCTTTTTGGGTTTCATAGTTTGGAATTTCATTACTAAGGCCGAAATTATTGTCAACGATTCAGGTAAGAGCTGGTGATCTTTAATTTTGGTTTAAGGATTGGATGGAGTTTGCCCCCCCACCCATGCTAGTCTCATATCTGTCAAATTAGCCAGACAGGAGAGCAATCCTTTCTTATGTAAGGGACAATTGTATTGCTAATTGTTATCATTAGTTGTATCATAGGGATAATTGTTTTCCATTTACAATCATACAGTGAATTTTTCCATTCTTACTCAAATTCTCGAGAGTTCTCCACTCTGTGCTCCTAAATGTGAATGGTAGCAGTGTTGGTTATTACTACTATTTTTGTCTTTGCAATTTACCAAAAAATAAGGAAGTCTTTTTTTTTTTACCTGATAGTCGATGCATTTTTCTTTTCATTTTAAAAAAATGAGATAAAACAATTCAAAAAATTAAACTAATTATTGTCCAATTACGATGTCAAAATTAGCGAGGAAAAATAATTTATGCTATTTTTCCACCGCCGGTATATTTTTATTTACCCACTACGACTAATCAACTAAGTTAAAATGAGTATGGTTCAGTATGTACTCTACGAGCACCGTATCTAGGTGCATATCCGAGAACATCACCATTTTTGGAATACCCATGCTTTAAAGTTGCAAATGGAAAGGAAGTTTGTACTAAACAATATTACAATACAATAATTCTTTCAAACAAAACCAAAAAACTCATGAAACAAAGTTACAAACATCCATTTCTATCTGAATACGGCATCACTTCAAAGAAAGACTAGCACCAGAAACTAAAATTGTCCATGATGGCATTATAGCAATGACAACAAGTTAACAAACAAATAACCTTTGCACCTCTCAGCATTCCTCAGATGGTGTTTGACAATATACTGCATCAATTAAAAAGACTATCACCAAAAAAAAAAAAACTTCAATGCACCTTGATTTTTATATATCACTTTAAACAATTTAGATATTATGAGTAAAACATGAAGTAATACCTTAAGTACTAGTGTTTAGAGGCAGGAATATGTAGCTCCACATAATCAACAAAGTCATTTACATATTTTTGGTGCAACTCCTTGTCTCCAAATATCTTGCTCATCTCTACAGCTTTATGTCTATAACTCTCTCCTTCCTCCTCTACCATCACTGATCTCAATGCCTTAGTCACTGAATCCCTTGTGAATTTCCCATCATTGTCATCTTTTCTTTGGACCTTTACCCCCACCATTCTTTCTTCCATATGTGTAGCAACTAAACCTTGCTCATTATGAAAAGGTAACATAACAAGTGGACATCCAACTTGAAGACACTCTATCACTGAACTCCAACCACAATGAGTCAAAAATCCCCCAATAGACTCATGTGATAAGATTCTCAACTGGGGAGCCCATTTATTCCAAACTAGTCCATTCTTATTTGACTCATTCTCAAGAAGCCAATCATGCTTAACTTGGTTTTGCACAATCCAAAGATAAGGAAAACTAGACAACTCTAATCCTTTAGCTATCTCAGTGAATTCTTCATCACTTAATGTCACTTCACTTCCAAATGCAACATAAACCACTGACCTTTTTTCATGTTTATCCAACCATTTAAAGATTGTATCCCAATTTTCATCTTTTTTGTCTTCATTTAATTGTAGTGAAGGTGGCAATAATCCAACTGGAATCACTTTTTTGTTGCATAGCTTTTCAATTGACTCTAGAGATTTACCTTCAATCTCCATGCAACTTCTCACAGCAATAAAATCAGCACCAAAAAGGAGTTCTTTGTTCCTAAACATATCTGAAACACCACTTTCATTTTGTTCATAGTGTACATCAGAAATAATATTGTCCTCATTCTTTGACTTACCTACAAGAAGTTCCACTACAAAAGACGTACCAAATGCACTATAAATTGAGAAAAAAATGCTTGAAATGCCAAGCTTTGATAATATTGGTGGTAACCAATAAGGGCCAAAGTCATATATGACACAATTAGGGTTGGATATTTCCAAAAATTCAATCAAAGGTTGTTGAAGACCATCAAAAATTTGTTGACGTATCTTAGCCGTATCGTATCCTAAATTTTAAAAAATTCGCGTATCCGCGTATCCGTATCGTATCGTACCCGCACCCGTACACGTATCTAGCCTTCATAAACCAATCAATATCAGCATTGCGTTGAGTTGGGTTTTAGGGGCAAAGTCTTTCAGTTTCGCTCATACATAAATATGATAATACAATTACTGCTTGGAGTTTCGAGACTGTTTTACTTGATATTCTAAGGAAGATACTATATATGACAAAACTTTAGGATACCGAAATGTTCAACAAACAAAAATACTATACTGCAAAATTTAAAATGACACAACATAAAAGGAGTTGAAATCCCACATTAACATGAAAAACGCGTTCAATTTTTTTCTAAACGAAGTGATAAATATCATAAAAACTCATTAACACAACTGTGAGACTATAAATTTGAATCAAGGAAGAAGGCGTCAAACCTATCATTATCATAATTGCCTTGAGCTGGGTCTTACAGGCAAAGACTTTCAATTTCGCTCATATATAAATATGATAATATAGTTACTGCTTGAAGTTTCTAGACTAGTTTACTTGATATTCTAAGGCATTAAATTTATTGAAAGAATTAAATCGAAAAACTTAAATTGCAAATTGAAAGGAAGTTTGTTCTTGGCCACATTACAATACAATACTTGTTTTAAACACAATCAATCAACTCATGGAGCAAAGTAACAAACACCAATTTCTATCTTAATAATGCATCAAATAAAAAGACCAACGCAATATAACTTTTGTGCTAATGCTTTGAGTCTATCCTAGGTGATAGCAAAAAGAAATAGCAAAGGAACATCGAAATTCCAATGGACGTTGAAAATTATTGCATTAAATCACTCTAAACCATAGATAATATGAAAACCCAAGATGAAATAAAGACTTAAGTGCTAATGCTTAGAGGTAGGGATATGTAGCTCCACATAATCAACAAAGTCATCCAAATACTTTTGGTGCAGCTCCTTGTCTCCAACTATCTTGCTCATTTCTTCTGCTTTACTTCTATAACTCTCTCCTTCATCTTTCAACATCACTGATCTCAATGCCTTAGACACTGAATCCCTAGTGAATTTCCCATCATTTCTTTGTACCTTTACCCCCACCATTCTTTCTTCCATAGGTATAGCATTTAAATCTTGCTCACTACTGAAAGGTAACATAATGAGTGGACATCCAACTTGAAGACTCTCTATCACTGAACTCCAACCACAATGAGTCAAAAATCCCCCAATAGACTCATGTGATAAGATTCTCAACTGTGGTGCCCAATTACTCCAAATCAATCCTTTCTTATTTGATTCAATCTCAAGAAGCCAATCATGCTTAACTTGGTTTTTCACAATCCAAAGATACGGAAAACATGACAACTCTAATCCTTTAGCTATCTCAGTGAATTCTTCATCACTTAATGTCACTTCACTTCCAAATGCAACATAAACCACTGACCTTTTTTCATGTTTATCCAACCATTTAAGGATTGTATCCCAATTTTCATCTTTTTTGTCTTCATTGAATTGTAGTGAAGGTGGCAATAATCCAACTGGAATCACTTTTTTCTTACATAGCTTTTCAATTAATTCTAGATATTTACCTTCAATCTCCATGCAACTTCTTGCAGCAATAAAATCAGCACCAAAAAGGGCTTCTTTGACCCTGGACACATCTGTAACTCCAGATTCATTTTGTTCTAAGTAGACAGCAGAAATAATATTGTCCTCATCGTTTGACTTACCAACAATGAATTCTACTCCGAAAGACATACTAAATGCAGTAAAAATTGAGAAGAATACGCTTAAGATGCCAAACTTTGATAATATTGGTGGTAACTGTTGTATATTGGCTTCAAATTGTGAAAGCAGAGCAGCCCAGAAATCGTGACACGATTTGGGCATCGTGGCACGATTTGCTTGGCAGAGAGCATGCCTTGTGAGATGGAAAATCGTGACACGATTTGGGAAATCGTGACACGATTCAACAACTTCCTCAGCAAGTTTACCTGAAAGGGACTGGTCACAACGGTTGGAAAAGCAGAATCGTGACACGATTTTGGATGCGTGACACGATTTTGGGCGCCTGTGACTAGTATTTAAGTGATTTTCTGCATTCTTTGAAGAAGAGCTGAAGCAAGAGGTCTATGGTTCACAAAGGGGGGAACTTGAGGGTTGAGTACCTTTGTAGGGATAGTCTCTTGGGTTGGGATAAACATTGTAAACACCTTGGGTAGTGAGATTATATCATTGGAAGGATCATAAGCTTCCTCTAGTATAATCTCTTGTAGGTTCATATGAGTGAGGTGGGTCAAGACAAGGGTAGAGATTAGGATTGAAGGCTGATTTCTTGTAACCTTTGTAACATCTTATCATAGTGGATTGAAGAGCTGCTCTCTCCCCCAGATTAGGTCATATTGACTGAACTGGGTTACCATTTTGTGTGTGTTTGTTTTTCTTAAGCTTTCTTATCTTCATGCTTGTTAGTGTCATTGTTTTAAGCTCTACACTTAGGCTTTGGGTCTGTTTTGTTGTTGTTGCTTGAAGACACTTAGACCTAGGATTACCACTACCTTTTGCTCCACACATCTATACAAGTATTGGTGTGATTTCGAACCGATAGTGATTCCGGTAATTTTTTCACAACAGTAACCAATAAGGTGCAAAGTCATATATGACACAATTAGGGTTGGATATTTCCAAAAATTCAATCAAAGGTTGTTGAAGACCATCAAATGCTTTCTTGAGATATGGAACAATGTGTGATGGAATGTCCATAGTTGCTTCTGCATGCTCAGGTAGTTGGTCTATATGAGGAAGTGAGAGTTCTACAAAATTTACCAAAGGTTGTAAATTTGGAGGCAGTTTAGGGAGACGTTTGATGTTTCTAGGAGTGGAAATGAATGAAATTTTGTGACCCTTTTGAGCTATGAGTTTGGAAAGCTCAAAGAATGGACTTATGTGACCAAAAGCAAGCCATGGAAAAACAGCAATGTGAAACTTCTTAGGCTTATCTTCCATGGTGGTATTGTATTGGTGTGTAAGGTATGGTTTGTAGCATAATTTTGTTAATATATATACATGAGATGAGATGAGTCAAAATTATGTATATATTTATATTTGAACACTTAAAAATCGTATTTATGTATGTCAAAATTGTGGATATAATATATTTTGTAAGCACATCTCATCTCAATTGGTAGTTGTAAAGAAAAATATATACATGAAAGGATTCAAACCCTAGATTCACTGAGATAGCTAGAGGATTAGAGTTGTCAATTGGTTTATGTTGCATTTGGAAGTGAAGTGACATTAAGTGATGAAGAATTCACTGAGATAGCTAAAGGATTAGAGTTGTCATGTTTTCCGTATCTTTGGATTGTGAAAAACCAAGTTAAGCATGATTGGCTTCTTGAGATTGAATCAAATAAGAAAGGATTGATTTGGAGTAATTGGGCACCACAGTTGAGAATCTTATCACATGAGTCTATTGGGGGATTTTTGACTCATTGTGGTTGGAGTTCAGTGATAGAGAGTCTTCAAGTTGGATGTCCACTCATTATGTTACCTTTCAGTAGTGAGCAAGATTTAAATGCTATACCTATGGAAGAAAGAATGGTGGGGGTAAAGGTACAAAGAAATGATGGGAAATTCACTAGGGATTCAGTGTCTAAGGCATTGAGATCAGTGATGTTGAAAGATGAAGGAGAGAGTTATAGAAGTAAAGCAGAAGAAATGAGCAAGATAGTTGGAGACAAGGAGCTGCACCAAAAGTATTTGGATGACTTTGTTGATTATGTGGAGCTACATATCCCTACCTCTAAGCATTAGCACTTAAGTCTTTATTTCATCTTGGGTTTTCATATTATCTATGGTTTAGAGTGATTTAATGCAATAATTTTCAACGTCCATTGGAATTTCGATGTTCCTTTGCTATTTCTTTTTGCTATCACCTAGGATAGACTCAAAGCATTAGCACAAAAGTTATATTGCGTTGGTCTTTTTATTTGATGCATTATTAAGATAGAAATTGGTGTTTGTTACTTTGCTCCATGAGTTGATTGATTGTGTTTAAAACAAGTATTGTATTGTAATGTGGCCAAGAACAAACTTCCTTTCAATTTGCAATTTAAGTTTTTCGATTTAATTCTTTCAATAAATTTAATGCCTTAGAATATCAAGTAAACTAGTCTAGAAACTTCAAGCAGTAACTATATTATCATATTTATATATGAGCGAAATTGAAAGTCTTTGCCTGTAAGACCCAGCTCAAGGCAATTATGATAATGATAGGTTTGACGCCTTCTTCCTTGATTCAAATTTATAGTCTCACAGTTGTGTTAATGAGTTTTTATGATATTTATCACTTCGTTTAGAAAAAAATTGAACGCGTTTTTCATGTTAATGTGGGATTTCAACTCCTTTTATGTTGTGTCATTTTAAATTTTGCAGTATAGTATTTTTGTTTGTTGAACATTTCGGTATCCTAAAGTTTTGTCATATATAGTATCTTCCTTAGAATATCAAGTAAAACAGTCTCGAAACTCCAAGCAGTAATTGTATTATCATATTTATGTATGAGCGAAACTGAAAGACTTTGCCCCTAAAACCCAACTCAACGCAATGCTGATATTGATTGGTTTATGAAGGCTAGATACGTGTACGGGTGCGGGTACGATACGATACGGATACGCGGATACGCGAATTTTTTAAAATTTAGGATACGATACGGCTAAGATACGTCAACAAATTTTTGATGGTCTTCAACAACCTTTGATTGAATTTTTGGAAATATCCAACCCTAATTGTGTCATATATGACTTTGGCCCTTATTGGTTACCACCAATATTATCAAAGCTTGGCATTTCAAGCATTTTTTTCTCAATTTATAGTGCATTTGGTACGTCTTTTGTAGTGGAACTTCTTGTAGGTAAGTCAAAGAATGAGGACAATATTATTTCTGATGTACACTATGAACAAAATGAAAGTGGTGTTTCAGATATGTTTAGGAACAAAGAACTCCTTTTTGGTGCTGATTTTATTGCTGTGAGAAGTTGCATGGAGATTGAAGGTAAATCTCTAGAGTCAATTGAAAAGCTATGCAACAAAAAAGTGATTCCAGTTGGATTATTGCCACCTTCACTACAATTAAATGAAGACAAAAAAGATGAAAATTGGGATACAATCTTTAAATGGTTGGATAAACATGAAAAAAGGTCAGTGGTTTATGTTGCATTTGGAAGTGAAGTGACATTAAGTGATGAAGAATTCACTGAGATAGCTAAAGGATTAGAGTTGTCTAGTTTTCCTTATCTTTGGATTGTGCAAAACCAAGTTAAGCATGATTGGCTTCTTGAGAATGAGTCAAATAAGAATGGACTAGTTTGGAATAAATGGGCTCCCCAGTTGAGAATCTTATCACATGAGTCTATTGGGGGATTTTTGACTCATTGTGGTTGGAGTTCAGTGATAGAGTGTCTTCAAGTTGGATGTCCACTTGTTATGTTACCTTTTCATAATGAGCAAGGTTTAGTTGCTACACATATGGAAGAAAGAATGGTGGGGGTAAAGGTCCAAAGAAAAGATGACAATGATGGGAAATTCACAAGGGATTCAGTGACTAAGGCATTGAGATCAGTGATGGTAGAGGAGGAAGGAGAGAGTTATAGACATAAAGCTGTAGAGATGAGCAAGATATTTGGAGACAAGGAGTTGCACCAAAAATATGTAAATGACTTTGTTGATTATGTGGAGCTACATATTCCTGCCTCTAAACACTAGTACTTAAGGTATTACTTCATGTTTTACTCATAATATCTAAATTGTTTAAAGTGATATATAAAAATCAAGGTGCATTGAAGTTTTTTTTTTTTTGGTGATAGTCTTTTTAATTGATGCAGTATATTGTCAAACACCATCTGAGGAATGCTGAGAGGTGCAAAGGTTATTTGTTTGTTAACTTGTTGTCATTGCTATAATGCCATCATGGACAATTTTAGTTTCTGGTGCTAGTCTTTCTTTGAAGTGATGCCGTATTCAGATAGAAATGGATGTTTGTAACTTTGTTTCATGAGTTTTTTGGTTTTGTTTGAAAGAATTATTGTTTTGTAATGTTGTTTAGTACAAACTTCCTTTCCATTTGCAACTTTAAAGCATGGGTATTCCAAAAATGGTGATGTTCTCGGATATGCACCTAGATACTGTGCTCGTATAGTACATACTGAACCATACTCATTTTAACTTAGTTGATTAGTCGTAGGGAGTAAATAAAAATATACCGGCGGTGGAAAAATAGCAAAAATTATTTTTCCTCACTAATTTTGATATAAAATTTTGACATCGTAATTGGACAATAATTAGTCTAATTTTTTGAATTGTTTTATCTCATTTTTTTAAAATGAAAAGAAAAATGCATCGACTAGCAGGTGAAAAAAAAAAAGACTTCCTTATTTTTCGATAAATTGCGAAGACAAAAATAGTAGTAATAACCAACACCGCTACCATTCACATTTAGGAGCACAAAGTAGAGAACTCTCGAGAATTGGAGTAAGAATGGAAAGATTCTATAACGCCCACACTAAACGTATCTAGAAAGTTTAGCATGTGCATTAACATTAGTACTAGATACATTAAAATTTACAACTTGATTGCTTCGAATGAATATCATATATAGCAATTCGCGTTCGTACATAAACAAAATACAATACACCTATCCAATATACATATAGAAACACTTCTAAATCCATAAGAGTATCCTGCAGCGGGTACGAACGAGTCCTTGCTGATTATCCACTCGGTCACGAACTTGCTACATCTTGCTAAAACCACTTGTTGATCTGAAACAAATAAGGATTGGGATGAGACATAATGTCTCAGTGAGTTCTACCTAATCCTAAGTTGTAGGTAATCTCGGGGAAAACCCAAGGTCACCACGTGTCTATAATGCAACTTGCCGGTTGACTATACGTGTGTGGTCATGCTTATCTAGTAATACGACAACATCTTTTAAAATTTTGAAGCAAAATAAAAACCGATTATTGTCTTCAGGCCATATTTTGAACCAGATGTTAAGCTTAACAAGGTATTTATATCATTGCTCAAAAATTTATAACATTGCTCTTTATTTGATAATTTCTATGTTTCATTTTGCATTTTGATACGGCTCACCTATTAATAGTATCATACTATCATTTAGTTCTTTTATTTATGAAAGCAAAAAAATTTCAAGGTTATACTGTTTTCTTTACACATTGTTTTTTGAATTTTTTTTAATGTTAGCTCTCCTTTCTAATTAGCCATTTATCTCATAAAAGTATCTGGTATTCATAGAAAGTGAGTTACAATATACCTCTAAATGTTTGTACTACCATAAATATGTTTTGAAACTTAATATCCCAAAATACAATAATATATGAATACCAATGGGAGTTGGGTTTAGTAGAAGTTTACAATGCCACATAAGTTACAAGGCATGGGACTTCAGGGACATAGAAGAAGAAGAATATGACAGAGGAAAAAGAAGACACAGAGAGGGAGAAGAAAAAGATAGAAACAAAAGAGTTTTTGATTTTAAATTTCGTAACTTTGTGATTTTTAATTTCGTCCCTATGTAAATTTTCGTTTTTGATTTTGGTCCCTATAATCTTGTCTGGAATGACACACAAGATTGTTTTGCCACGTCAAACAACGTCACGTCAGTCGCCGTTAGCCACATCAGCGTTTTTGTAACAGATGTTAACGGGAGGGACGAAAATCAAAACGTTTGTAACTTACAGGGTTTGTTTTAGAACAAAAAAAGATACAGGGACGAAAACCAAAAATACGCCAACTTACATGGACGTCTTACATATTTAAGGCTATAACAAACAAACAATACTTAGAATACTTTTATAAAGGTTAAGATCTTCGAGGATATTTTCCCTTTTTAGATATCCTACCTAATTTGCTCGTTTCTTTCTACACGAATAAAGCTGTAGGTACAACCAAAATATCTATGAACTGACATGTTGTTAATCAGTGAACCCAAATAGAAAGACACATCTTCTGAAGTGGACTTTAATTGGGTAAAAAAAAATGGAAAATTGTTCTTCTCCTATTAAAAAACACCTACTCTCATCTCAACTGAATGGACGAAAGTACGTATGTGTGACTTAAGTCACGTTCGGTATTTTCAGCGTGAGTTAACTAACGCAGGTTGTAAATCCAGCGAGACTTAACTTACAAAATCAAGTAAGTGTTTGCATTGTCTTTTTTTGGTTTAAATTTTGTTATTTTTGGAGAAATTTTTCATTTGTAGGTTTTTAGATATTTGGTTTGCATGCTAGTTTTTACGATTTGTTAGTGATGAATTAAGTTAGGAATTGTAGTTTAGAAGTTGATTAGAGTTGGTTTGATTGAAATGTGGTAGGTTAGAGTTAGGAATTGTTAGAAATTGTGTTGAACTTTAGGTGTTTGATAAAATGTCTCAATGAAATTTTTTTTTTTTTTTTTTGCATTGTTAATGATGAAATTAGTTTCAAATTGGTTTGTTAATGTTGATTAAAGTGAGTTTGACTGCAATGTGGTAGTTTACAGATTGAAATGACACTGCCGAAATTTAACTGTTGTTGTTGAATAGTTAGAAATGACACAATGTTCGTATGAAAAAAAATCATTGTTTTTTTTTTTGCTTTTTTGAAATGTTGTGTAGATATGTCACAGATGCCTGACATAATTGGGTTAAGGAGGGAGTCTGCCATTGGTAGTGCACGGGTCGTAAAGGTCGCACAACGCCCTTCTCATGCTCCTGGTAGACGGAGACAGAGGGTGGCGTAAGCCTTAGTAGGAGTGATGATGCGGAGGGGTATCAGGCTCAGACTCACCAGCAGCAGACTGGACCGTGGGTCTTTCCCGGAGGGCTTACTGAGTTGTCGCATCTACCGAATTTTGGTAATTACACATGGTATGTAGGCTATGAGTCAATGTTCACGTAAGTATTATTGTTTAATTTTATTTTAATGATATGCTAATTTTTATGTTAAAACAATTTATATTGAATTAAATTACGCATTAATTCAAATGACGCGCGAGAATTTAAATTATTTGTGAGAATTTAAATTACGCGCGTCAGTTTAAATTACGCGCGTAATTTAAACTGAGGCCCGTAATTTAAATGTTTATTTAAATTTAATTTTAACAATTTAAATTTATGTTAAAATATTTAATGTTTATTTTAATTATTTTTTTAACGGTGTTTTTTTTTTTTTTTTGTAATTCAGTTATAGAATGAGCATAAATTGAACACTATCTCGCACGGAAATAAGCTTAATTGTGATACCTTGATAGTTCTGGGAGGGAGATGGAAAGGAATGGTTCTGGCAGCGGGTGAATGCATTCGGTCTTGCTCCATTCCTTAAGACTGGGTACGAGAACATCAGTCATGGCCTCATTTGTGCCTTGTCAAAGAGATGACGTAAGGAGACCAACAACTTCCATCTTCCCGTTGGGGAGATGACCGTCACACTAGATGATGTAGCATGTCTTCTAGACATCCACATCATTGAGAGGCTCATTGAAGAGGAGGAGATAGAGTATGAGCAGGGCATACAACTGCTGCAGTAGGAGCTGGGTTTTACGGAGGAGGATGTGATGAAAGAGGTGAAAAATCAGTGGGGTGCATATGTCAGTTACACTCATTTGAAGAAGTGTTATGAAAGACTCCTTAATAGGTATAATTAATTGGAGGACCTTGTTGATGATGAGGAGTAGACACTTGCTAGGAACACCTACATTAAGGTGTTTTTGTTGCTCTTGGTTTGGCTACACCATTTTCTCCCAACAAGAACAGCAAAAACGTTAGCTGATATGGCCGATGGTGTTTCATGACTTGGACAGGTAGGGCGAGTGGTCATGTAGTGGGATGACACTTGTTTTTTTGTACTTTCATCTTTCTCTTACCTTGAGCGTAAATATTAAAGTCATTGGTAGTTACATGACCTTACTTATGTAATTTTTTTTCTTATTTTTTAGTGGATCATAAATGAATATTTGTTTGTATGATACTTGTGCTGATATAAATTTGCCTCTTTGTGTTTGTAAGGATGAGTTTTGGCGCATTTCCAGAAGCTCATTTCGAGGAGGTTTTGTCCAGAGTACGAGCGTGCTCTTCCGGTTACAGCTAGATGGAAACCCCCCCAGGGGTTATGCTGATGCTGGACACTACAGAGTTCTCTTTTTTTTTATGGAGAATGTTAATGTCATCTGGAGGTCGTACCAGGATCGGCGAGACATCACGCCTTTTCAGGACATATATTGGTACTCCAGATGGATCATGGCCGACAATAAAAGGATGTGTCGCCACTTGCCGGAGCGAGTTCTGAGGCAGTACGACAATATCTAGACCATTCTCAGATCTCCTACGATGATTGAGGATCTTGAGCCAAAAGATATGGTTATCGCCTTTCAGAATTTTATGGTATATGTCCTTAGCCAGGACAAGAGGGGTCAGATGGTCCTAGAGGACAAATTGTGGAAGTATACGAAGGGGTACATCATATGGTTATATCGTGTATCCCATCCTATTATGAGCGACCCTACGCCCGTTGTTGAGTACACAACTCTTGTCCCTCCTTACGAGGAAGTTATTGTTTAGCAGCAGTGGGCCATACAAGTTCTCGACCCACTCCCGATCATCGACAACATCACGCGCACAGTGGATAGTGCTATGGAGGTTCCTTATGTGTTTTCAAATCCACTCATTTTCGACATTATGGAGGGCATCCGATCAGAGTATAGCATGATGCAGGAGAAGTCGGTTCCGCTGAGGAGGACTAGGAGTCATGGTCCATAGGAGTTTTTTTTTTTTTTTAGTGTTTTCCTGACATTTGTATATATTTAGATGTTTTTATAACACTTTGACCGATATGGATGTAATATATTTACATATGCGCGTTTGCATTTTTTATGACTTTTTGGTTAATTTTCGGTTTATTTTGCCTATTTAAATTTTGAATGTATGTATGAATGGATGAGTACAAGGATGAAAATGATGGTATGGATGTATAGAAGTATGAATGAATGAAGGAAATTAGGGAGAGAAAAAAAGCCCAAACAATTGTTCTGGTACTGGATACATGCCCTATGTGACTTAACTTGCGCTGGGTTACAACCTACGTGAGTTAAGTCACGTTGACGCATAATGAATGTGACTTAACTCACACCGGATATAACGTGACTTAAGTCACACAAAAGATATTTTCGTCAGTTTTTATGAAAGTGAATAAATGTTGATGGGATAAAAGCAATTTTCAAAAATTTACGCTTCACGTCTTCGTATATACTATTAAGAGTAAGATCCATAATACATGTTGGAGCGAGGTGTAATATCTCTTTTGGATATCGAATAGAATAAAAGGCACCAATAAAAACTCTCCTTGCCACCATTAGGATAAGTCAAAAAGTTCAAATCTAAGTTTGAATCATTTGGGTTATAAATCTTGAAATGCTTTTTTTTCGAGGGAAAATCTTGAAAATGCTAAATAGTTTTTGAAACTAATTTGTCATTTATTATTATGAGAAATGTTGTGGTCCAACAAGGTTGGTATTTTTCTTTTTCACTTGAAAAAAGGAAAGGAAAAAAAAAAAGTCAATGACATAAGAGGAACATCGGCCAATGAACAAGAATCACACGAGGTTCTTCTCTCTCTTTTCGCTTTCTTTTGATCTAAAATCATCCATCAAATCATTTTATTGAAATACGTGATTTTCACATTTATTTCGTTTCTTATTTTTTGATTTTGTCGTCTTATTGCGTTGTTTGTCTTTCTTTTTGTTTGGTTCAGATTGTCATATTAGCTTCAATAAGGGCATCTAATCAATGACTTTAGCGTCGTACACGTTGCAGATATGGAGACATCGGTATTCCGGAGACTTGAATATAGTCATATGTGTAGGTTTTTGTATCTTGTTGTTTCATTCTTTTTGTTTTTAGCAAATTTTCATAGTTCGATGTACTCTATCAATTTGAATGAATGAATATCATTTATTTTTGTCAAAAAAAAAAAATACACACAGGATAGTCGGCCCTAGTTTTTAGTGAACGAAACTTCACCTTCTCTTTAAATTTTCTTTTTCCTTCATTCATCGAAGAATGATGGTTTTAGGTCATTTTTGACCTACAATCACCCCTTACATCTTTTCCCCATCTCTTTCAATTTAAGTAAGTGGTTTTCACTCATATCAAGTATTTCAATTTGTGTTTTTTGTGATTTTATCGTCTGAGTGCAAGGTTGTGTTGTTCGTCCTCTTGTGTGCCGTTTGATTTCGCGTCTAGTTGCGGTGTTCGTTTGGTTGACAGATCAACTTCAGTCAATTTTGGTTCAGCTTTTAGGCTAAAAGTCGTCCGAACCGCAAGATAAAAAACCATACGGTTTGGTTTCGTTAGGTTGATTTCTAAAATAAATTCCGAACCAAACCAAATTAAACCAATGTGATTTGGGTTGGATTGGTTAGTGCGGTTTTTTTAGACAATACAATTTTTTGTTTTCAACATTAAAATCGAGTTAAAAAGATAAAACACAACATATTTTCGACAATGTTTTAAATTTCATTTTCACCAAACAACATAAACCAAATTAAAAATATGGACACAAATTAATTCTTTTGTGTAAGAAATATAAAATATTAAGATTTTATCATTCTTTAAAAGTTTAAGTAGCACATAAATATATTTTTTAAATAAAAAGCAAAGAAGAAACTTAACAATAGAAAAAGTATGTCATTTTAAAGTTTCCATTGAGTTTTTATGAGTATTGATCTAGATGACATATATTTAATTAAAGTTTTTCTTATGTTGCGATTTGGTTTGATTCGGTTTAGTTCGTAAAATAAAAACCGCAAACCAAACCAAACCATGCGGTTGAGTAAAAAAGTGATCTGAATACATCCAAATCAAATGCGGTTTTTTGCGGTTCCGGTTTGGATTGGTTCAGTTTGCGTTTTTTCTATTGGATTGGTTCGGTTTTGAACACCCCTAAGTCAATTACATATTCAACCAATGATCTAGACATCGACGTTGCAGATCCAGAAGCATGGGTATTTCGGTGACTTAGAATTTATCATATTATTTATAGGCATTTTGTCATTGTATGCTATTAACATGGGTGTTGTTAGTTTGTTTTCAGATTCATTTTTATGTTTTTAGCGATGTTGAACATGTTATTATATGACTAACAAAACTTCGATTACCCCCCTGAAATTGCACAACGTTAATCAATTTACCCCCTCCACTAAATATTTGTGTTAGTCAATATGACGTTTTGCAAATATCCCCTGAAATTTTGCACTTATGTGCAAAATGTCCCCTAAACTTAAAAATTTATATTTTTCTTCTTATCATTAAAAGTGACTGCATTATTACTGAATTGTGGAGCATTACCCCCTCTACTCATATTCTTTTATTTCACCTTCATGTATAAACCATAGAATTCAGATTACCATATTGTTTTTCCTTGGTTATGAAAACTAACAATCTTTGAATGTGACTTTATAAATATTGTACTAAAAATGTTTTCTAGTGTTAAATCAAATAGTCCATGTAATCAAGCCTCAAATGAGTCTCAGTAATAATGTTTCAAGGTGAAGTGAAAGGTATGAGAAATAGGGTAATCTAATAGATAGGGGAGTAAAATAAGATAGATAGAAACACAGGCAACAAACCTTTAACTAAATAGATAGCAATATGCCTTTTCAATATATGAGAATCTAATTATGTCCCTCTGTTTTGTCTAATTCTCTCTACACAGTCACAAACAACCTTTAACTAAATTGTAAACATGATTAAAAATTAATGGAACATAGATACCAAATCACTCTACACATTTTCTACAGAATCAAACTGAATCATTTTCTGCATAATCAAACAACAAGAAAACCTATTAAATATAAATATCTTAGTCAAGGATAGGAAAAAAAAATATAAATTTTCAAATTCGGGGAGCATTTTGAACGTAAGTGCAAAACTTTAGGGGGGTATTTGCGAAACTTCATGTTGACTAACAGAAAAATTTGACGGAGGAGGTAAATTGATTAACGTTGTGCAATTTCAGAGGGTAATTGAAGTTTTGCTAATGTTATGGGGGGTAACTGACGAAACTTACAATTTTGGGAGGGTAATTGCTTACTTACTCGTTATTATATCCGATGTACTTTCAATTTGAATGATTGAATATTGTTTGGTTTTTTGTCAAAAAAAAAGTTTAAGGACAAGAATGATGAGGTTGATGGAGCACTTAAAAGAAAAATGATAGTGAACTTTTTTTTAGCACTCTTTTTAACATTCAATTGTTTGATAAAATTTATGTGGATCTCGCCACTTTATGTGAGATCCATTTCTAAAGTGTGTTATTCACATGAATTTTACAAAATAAAAGAGTAGACGTTAAAGAGAACGATAGAAAAATAATGTTTATAGCAATTCATATTCATTGAAACATCTGCGCAAATATTTTCTTCATGAAAATTGGATGGAGAGATCATATGATCCAATATTTTGGTAGGAATTCTAGAATAATCTCTAGTTCATTAGCATGTCACTAAAATTGAGACGTTCATCATGTAACCAATTGAACCATATGTAAGGAGTCCGAGAAGTACACTACTTTTATAAATCCAGCTTGCCAACATAACTTGATGCCAACCAAGATTGCAGAATCATATCGCAGAATGTTGGACAAACCAAGATTGCCATAAAAGTTGAATTAAACTAAAAATTATGCACAAAGCCACCAAAACTCATCTTCCCTAAATTAGTCAAAAACATTATGGTCCACATTCAGAACCATGGGCTCCCAAGAGGAACTTCCATATGCCTGCATAGCAACCTGAAACTGAGCAAAAATTGTTGATTTGATTTGATGTCTCACAATAAGAAAAATAAATTGATTGCGAGAGATCAAAATATTCCACATGATCAAGAGAGCTAAAGTGCATTTTTCAGCCATAAAGGCCATAAGGATATATGGAGTATTCTCCAATCCAACATTATGATACATTGACTGAACGTCGTGAAATTTGCAACCGGGCCAAATATCACAAGTTCGAGAACATACCATACGACAATGACGAATGGTTTCTTCTTCCATTCACAACAAGTTGTCATCACTTGAACGCTCCAGTGGCATAATACTTTTAGTGTTGAGATACTTGTGACAAGTTTTCCATACAAAGAATTTAACGAGGTGTAATTTTCAAATCCATGAGGATTTTTGGAATGGCGTTGAGATAAGGGCCAATTATAACCACTCGTTGTAAATTTACCAATTAAGTAGGTGATCCACTTTTACCCTTAGCTTGTCCAAAAACAATGTCTAACATTCAAATACTTGTCATTCAACAAGGACTAAAAATTTATTTTCTTGTAATATACTCCAAACAAACTTACATAGGGTCTGTTTGGTAAGGCCCTCAAACGAGCTTATAGTTTATAGCGGATAGCTTATAAGCTCGTTTGATCAAAAAAGCTCTGTTTGGTAATGTCTTTTCACCACGAGCTTATAGCTTATTTTACGAGCTTATAAGCTATTTTTCAGACGCTATTCCAAGTAGCGTTTGAGCTTATAGCTTATCATCTTTTATTCCATTTTTACCCTTATTATTTTAATTAAACCCCATCTTTACCCTTTATATATTAAAACACATTTACTATGTTTTCAATGTTTTGCCTCTATTTTTTTTTGTTCCTACGTTTCCGGTTCCTACATACTTTCAATTTAGTGCAATTCAACTAATCGAGCACTCTTCAAATAAATAAATAAAACTACTCTAGCATATTTTTCATACATTTATCTACTCGAGCTTACTTTTAAGCATAATTTATTCTGTATTACGTTGAGATGTTTGTTTTCAATGCTTTGTTACGATTTTTTTTTCTTGTAACAATTTTTGTTTTAAAATAAAATTTTATACTTTATTTTTTTGAAAGAAATTTTTATACTGAATTTTTTATAAAGTATAAAAATGGAAATGGAATAAATTTAAAATAAAACTTCAACAAAAAATTAATATTTTATTGAAAGAGAAAAAGTAATAATTTAATAATATATAAAATATATATTAAGAACATAATTTAATAATTTTATTTGAATTAAAAATATCCTTTTATGTCATTTTACATTTATCAGCTAGTTAAACCGCTAATTTTATCAATCACTTTAATTAGCTTATCAGCCATAAGCTATCAGCTATCAGTCATCAGCTATAAGCTATCAGTTTGTTTATCAGTTATCCGCTATTTTTACCAAACAGAGCCCTGGAAGGGCCACATTCTGGAAATGTGATGGACGAATTCCTAGTCCTCCCACCTTCCAAGGTTGAGCTATTTTCTTCCAACTAACCATATCCATACCATTATCATTTTCCCACAAAAATATAGTTTTTTTTACCATTTTATACAACTTATCAGAATCATGTTGCGGGAACCAATGAATCTACATGCGATAAGAGAGAATAGACGTAATAACAACATTGGCTATGGTGACTCTTCCTGGCTTGTTAAGGAGCATTCCTTTCTAAGAGGCCAACTTACTTACTCTATCATAGGTCACAAGAAAGCCAAATATTTCTACAATTTATTTAAGAACTTGATATTAGTTATGGAGTCAAGGGACTCCTTGGCGGCTCTACAAACACCTTTTGAAGCATAAACCCTTGAATTATCAAGACTTCTTTTAAGACTTAATAAAGAACAAAAAAAATTCAAAAGGTTAGCAATAAAGCGAGATTATGAAGTTTTGACTTTTGCGAACAAGAACATGTCATCTGCAAAGAAGAGGTGAGGGAGTTTTGGTAAGTTGCAAGGGTTACCGGTTTTCGTCTTGAATTGATCTTTCCATACAAAGAACAAAAAAATAAGGTGAAAGTATTTCTCGTAGATCTCGAAGATGTTAAAAGAAAGGAAAATGTTAACTTATGTTCATATGATATATGTTAAGGTACCAAAGATAGAAAGAGGAATGCTAGCAACATTTAATTTTCAACACTTACTCTTTTATTAGTTGAAACCAATATATGTCCCACCATTTTGTGTAGGTTCAATTTTCAAAGTGTAAACTCATAATAGTTTAAACCAATAAGAGAGTGAGTATTAGAGAGAATGTTCAAAAGAGAATGTTGCTGACATTACTCAAGATAGAAATTATGTGTTGGAAATTTTGCCAATTTATTTTTTACAAGATTGAAATTTATTGCTTCTTCATAAATATTTGCTCTTTATATAAACCTTAAGTCTTTATCATGTACTCCAAGGGCACAAGTTAACATGACTCTAAAAGAAGTATGTTCTACTCAGAATTTACAAGAGACATTAATGTGTCAGAGATACTGCTCGTAACAAGAGAAATAACGATAGTTGGGAATTCAAAAGAGATCACATAGCCTTTTTCAAGATCAATCTTTAAAATCACTTCCCCTTTTTCGCTTTTAAACTTCTGCATGTGAAATATAAAGTCTTGAATAATATCATTAGTTGTTGTTCCTATAGGACCGGACTCTCTCGTGGCACAATATACTTCTTATGGGGAGATACTTGTGACAAGTTTTTCATACAAAGAATTGCATATAAACTGAGAGGTATAACTTTCAAATCCATGACCAAGATTGTTGAGGATTTATGGTATGGTGTTGAAATAAGAGCCAACTATAACCACTTTTAGCTTTAAATTGACCATTCAAACTAGGATTCAGAACCCCACAATATCATTCAAGAAATATGTTTTCTTTTTCGTCTATTAAAAATATTTTTGCTGCCAAAATTAATTAAAATAATTATATCCTCTAATCATTATTATAAATAAAAAAATCACTTTTTAAATTTATTAAATAATTAAATGATGCATCTAGTATGTAATAGTAATCAAATACATAAGTTATTCAATGAATCTAAAAATATTTTTTTTTTTTTGCTTATAATAGTGATTAAAGTGTGTATTTTTACATAAAAATCATCTTTAATAAAATAATTTTGAGAATTACACCGAAATATAACTAACCACTGATTTTATTTTTTTATAAAAATAAAAATTAAATCAATTTTTAATCGAATTCTCGAGTGTACAGTTGAAATTTTCAAAAAATATGTAGTATTTATGCATTTGTAAATAATTATTTATTATTTTTATCCTATTTTAGTTTATGTATATGTTTTAATAGTGTTAAAAAAACATACATTTTTCTCTAAAATTTTCAAAATAAGTTTATATTTTAAAAAACTAAGGATCCAATTAAGTGCCCATTTGTATTTGATAAAAAAAAGTGATTTTTACTTTATATATTTAAAATAGAAAAACTATTCAATATGGCTTCTCATTTGAAGCTTTTTATTTTTTTGAAATTTTTATAATTTTTTTATTTTATGATAAAAAAAAAAGTAGCAAAATGATATATACTTAAACCGACTTGTTAATTCTTATGATAAACTGTTTATACCAATTTCTTATTTGAATAAAAAAAAACTTTAGTAAAATGATAACAAAAAATGAAACAGAATAAAAATCATCTTTTAAAAAAACCTATAACAAATGGGCACTCAATCATACCTAACCAACTTTTTTTCTTTACTAGTTTAGTTTGATCAGATTTTATAAGAAAATTACATGAAAATCAAATTAAATCAAACAAACATTTTTTTTATTGGTTAGGATTTTATCTTCGATAAAACCGAAGCATACATACTTACATACCAATTGACTCATCCAAATGTCTATAAAATAAATCATGCTACATGATATCATATCTCAAACACCAATACAATACCATCATGGAAGATAAGCCTCGCCTAACTCCAACGTCTATAAAATAAAATTATGTTAGATCTCATATCATATACTCCAATACAATACCACCATCATCATGGATCATCCTAAGAAACTTCACATTGCTGTTTTTCCATGGCTTGCATTTGGTCACATAAGTCCATTCTTTGAGCTTTCTAAACTCATAGCTCAAAAGGGTCACAAAATTTCATTCATTTCCACTCCTAGAAACATCAAACGTCTCCCTAAACTACTTTCAAATTTACAACCTTTGGTAAATTTTGTAGAACTCTCACTTCCTCGTATAGACCAACTACCTGAGCATGCAGAAGCCACTATGGACATTCCAATAAACCTCGTTCCTTATCTCAAGAAAGCTTTTGATGGTCTTCAACAACCTTTGATTGAATTTTTGGAAAAAACCAACCCTGATTGTGTCATATATGACTTTGCACCTTATTGGTTACCACCAATATTATCAAAGTTTGGCATCTTAAGCATTTATTTCTCAATTTTTAGTGCAATTGGTATGTCTTTTGGAGTGGAATTCTTAGTTGGTAAGTCAAATGATGAGGAGAATATTATTTCTAATGTCTACTTAGAACAAAATGAATCTGGAGTTACAGATACGTTTAGGGTCAAAGAAATCCTTTTTGGTGCTGATTTTATTGCTGCAAGAAGTTGTATGGAGATTGAAGGTAAATATCTGGAATTAATTGAAAATCTATGCAAGAAAAAAGTGATTCCAGTTGGATTATTGCCACCATCACTACAATTGAATGAAGAAAAAAATGATGAAAATTGGGATACAATCCTTAAATGGTTGGATAAACATGAAAAAAGGTCAGTGGTTTATGTTGCATTTGGAAGTGAAGTGACATTAAGTGATGAAGAATTCACTGAGATAGCTAAAGGATTAGAACTATCAAGTTTTCCTTTTCTTTGGATTCTGAAGAACCAAGTTAAAGATGATTGGCTTGTTGAGAACCAATCAAATAAGAACGGATTGATTTGGACTAATTGGGCACCACAGTTGAGAATCTTAGCACATGAGTCTATTGGGGGATTTTTGACTCACTGTGGTTGGAGCTCAGTGATAGAGAGTCTTCAAGTTGGATGTCCACTTGTTATGTTACCTTTTCATAATGAGCAAGGTTTAATTGCTACACATATGGAAGAAAGAATGGTGGGGGTAAAGGTACAAAGAAATGATGAAAATGAGGGGAAATTCACTAGGGATTCAGTGGCCAAGGCATTGAGATCAGTGATGGTAGGGGAGGAAGGAGAGAGTTATAGAAGTAAAGCAGAAGAAATGAGCAAGATATTTGGAAACAAGGAGTTGCACCAAAAACATTTAGATGACTTTGTTAATTATATGGAGCTACATATCCCTGTCACTAAGCATTAGCACTTAAGATATTACTCCATCTTGTATTCATATTATCTAAGTTCTAGATTGATGTAACATAATAATAATCAAAGTGCATTGGAGGTTCCTTTGCACTTAACTTCAGTCTTAAACATCATAGCTAGGACAGACTCAGAGGCATAAAGGTTTGTTAATTAGTTTGTTCCATGAGTTGATTGGCTGTGTTTAAAACAAAGGTTAATAGGTCTTTACCCTCTGTAATATAGATCATTTCCGGTTTTACCCCCTGTAAAAAAAATTGATTTACCCCTTGTAAATTATTTTTTTGATTTACCCCCTAATAGGCCAAACAAAAACGAAAATTTCTTGAAAAAAAAAATTGGTTTTTGTTTGACCTATTAGGAGGGTAAATCAAAAAAATAATATTTTACAGGGGGTGAATCAAAAAAAATATTTTACAGGGAAAAAACCAGAAATGATTTATATTACAGGGGAGGTAAAGACCTATTAACCCTTAAAACAATATTGTTTTGTAACGATGCCTTAGAACAAACTTCTTTTGAATCTGCAATTCAAACTTCTTTTAAAACAATGCAAATTTCTATCATTGGATCCATTGTAACAGTATGGTCCAATCTTGGATCATAAATTCCAGTATCCCTTCCATAGCCAATTTCATCCTATGGATTAATAGTGCTCGGGATATATGGTTTGACCTTCGTACTCGGTTTACTCAAAATACACACTACTGAAGCACCTCTAACTCGAAACAGAATAAATGGTGTTAAATTGAAATGATACAAGACTTATCTCACTTGTGCAATATAAAATGACCTTTCGTTCAATATTCAATATATCCTTTTTATTCGATGCTTTCTATAGTGTTAATGCCTTAGAGTGTCAATAGGGAAATTAAATACAAAATAGATAGAATAGGGTCATTAAGGATTTAGGCTGTGATATTTATCAACTTTACACTGACACAATATTTATTAACTTTTTGAGGTACAATGACACAAGATTAGGTGCAACACCTTATCACATTATAAGCTGCATTATATTCAGAAAATATGAATGCATTATCTCAAAAATACAAGTCTTGTGTTAAGTCAAACCAAGCAAGGAACAGTCCTACTAAGCTTGGGACGTTTACTTACATCATCTATAGTTAACTTGTGGTGGTGGGAAAACACGTTTACTGATCCATTGTAAGGGTCTCAATAATATCGCCCTTTTCTTGCGCCAGAACCAAATGGCAGCATTGTATTGTTCATTTCGAACCTTTCGTGTGGCTGCCTTCCAATCAAATTTTTCCATTTCATTACGTGCAGCTTTTCCTATGGTTTCTCTCAACTCTTTATCGAACAAAAGGGGTTTCAATTTACTCAAGCAGTCTTCAAGATCACCTGGATTATAGAGATAGCCGGTTTTACCTTCTTGATCCGCGGGAATTATATCTGGAATGCCTCCGGCGCGTGCTGCCACCACAGGTATCCCCGAAGACATGGCCTCCAAAACAACGAAGCCAAGTGTTTCTGACTCTGAAGGCATGATAAATACATCTCCACTAGCATATGCTTGAGAGAGTACTTCCCCTCCTAACATTCCTGTGAATACTGCAGGCATACCTTCAAACATTTTCTCTAGCTCCTCCCTGGTAGTTAAAGAACTCATCATACTACTAAAAGTTGCCAAAGTGTTCACATTTAACAATTTGCATTATCTAGAGAGGGATGAAGATGATATATAAACATAAAATATTGAGAATGAGATGTAGGCTGAAATTGCTAGACAGAGGCGAAGTCTCCTCCAAATCCTCAAAAGAAAGAGAATAAGGGTATGCTTGGATAAACAACTTAATTAAGCGGTTATCGGATAAACACTTATCATATAAGTTCTTATATATATATATATATATATATAAAGTATAACCTATAAAGTATAATCAAAAAAATAAAATATCTAGTCAAACTGTTTTCAGATAACCTATGAAGTATAATCTGTGTTCATAAGCTCTTTGGAGACCTTATTGAAATTAGCTCAAAAGAACTGATAAGCATATCATAAGTTAAGTTGTTTTCGTAAGTTCACCCAAACACTCATATAACTGTTTATGCTAATAAATAAACCCAAACGCGTTCTAAACATGAAACGAGAAAATCCATTTCATGATGGCGGTTAGCCATTATATGATTCGAGATGGAAGAAGAAAGAATAAAGTACATTCATAGAAATCCATTAGTTAAAAGCTGTCATACACAATGGGAACAGATATAAAAGCAGCGACATGTCATAATAAGTCACCTGTACGGTCCATCTCCGATGAAAGCAACTCGAGCTTCAGGAAGCTTATCCATGACCCTGCAAAACCATTTGGTTCAGGTGTCAAACAAAGTGTACAGATATTTAAATTCCTATGAAAGATATATTATTTTGCATGGTAAGAAATATCAGAGAAGTTAAGCAAATTGCAAGATAAAGTTTGCTCTACCCTTTGATAAAACCTAAACTCTTTTCAACTCCAAGCCGTCCAACATGAACTATCAAGGGTTTCTCAGGTTCACCGTTGCTGTAAGAATAAGATGAAAACTGATCATTACAAAAACTTCTAAATAACGAAAAAATGACAAAAGGTTCATACCTTAGTCTTAATCGCATTTCATGTGAACGGAATCGTGGATGGAAACTTTCAGAATCAACACCTTTGTTCCAAAGACGAATCTTGTTAGCTGGATATCAATAAAAGAAAAAAGTTAGTCTACAAATTTTGCTGCATTGACAAAGGCATGCCGAGAAATGCTTATAATATTTAAACTATGTTATCAACTAAGCATTAATAAAACGACTAGAGAAGGAGATTCTATGTTCACCTGCTGTAACTCTAGCCGCTTGAAGATCCCTCCCAATGGCAACAGATGGCACCAGAGTCAGGTCAGCTGCTCTGTGAAGAAATTCTACATGAAACGCCAAAATTTATGCTATGCTCACAAATATTTGAGTCCATATAGGATAAAAGTAAGCAAGAAAGTATACATACTTATGACTAACCACATCGGTTTCACCAACCAGCTAAAGGTGTATCTTGGAATGTATCTGGAGACACAATAAGATTAAAAATAAGCTGGTAGAAAAGCAACCTGTTTCAAAAGTAAAAAGATACGAAAAATGCAAATAGAGAAAACATGATATTTGATCACGGAGTTCGGCGAAGTGTGCATATGTCTCAGACTGCAGAGACGCTGCATCACCTTTCTATTAATCAACCTTAGGGTTTATAAAGTACAAATTGTGTTTAAATACTACGGTCCATGTCAAACACTTCCAACATAAGTAGTACATAATTTAATATAGACCAGATCAGACATCATATTGTTGGATTAGAAAAATCATAAATGTAAGCGCTGTGTCATCTAAAATGGTAAATATATTCAGAAAATGTGAAATCTGACTGAAACTTACACTGGTACATGGGTATGGTACGACATGACAATTGGAACAGACAAAAGTTTCGCAATGATAAGAGCACCAAAAACCTGAAAATAAGGTAGTATCAGACATGAAATATGACAAATAAATCTTCACAACAACTTTATGCTTATTATAACACTAAAATTTAATAAATAAGGAGATAAAAGAATTGCAGACCAACCATTATGCCTGGTGATGATGCATGTATTATGTCAGGCTTGAATCGAGCTACTTCTGAAATTATTCTTGGACTAAGTGCCAAAGAGAGGGGTACGTTCTGATACCAAGGGAGGGGAAAGCTGAATTTCCAATGTGTTTGGAAAATGAAAAGTATTAGTGTAAAATATGGTTTGTTCGAAAATATGTGAATAGGCAAACCAAATCATATATGTGAATTTAGAAGTAGTTATGATTGAAGCCAAAAGTTTTTAATGCTATGAGTCATCTGACGATTATGACTGATTGAAAGTAAAACAAATCTTTAAAATTAAATCCATTAAGATAATAGGGAATCTTATAATTATGATATAATTTAGCCACCATTGTGTAATTCAAACACAGACATCATTATTTGTCTTCATGGTAGTAATCATGCTTTTAAAGAGTGTATCCAATTACTCACATTTTACATTGTAATCAGAACATAAAAAATCATAGAATGATGATGATAGGACTGTCATAAGTACTTAGTAGTTAGTACTTACTGGTGAAGTTTTAAATTAAATGCACAACATATGCTAGCAGAAGATGTGATAAGGAACTGACAGTTAGCAATTATATTCAACAAAACAATTAAGAAACAAGAAATAAGTTCATTGTGACCAAAAACTACAGTTTATTATGATTCAAAAACAGTTAGCAATTAGCAACCTAGAATTACAAGCAGATCAGAGATGTAAAGAAGAGATATGTGTTAAGCAATTAATAGAGATTGGTATTAGCAACCTCCAAGATCCTATTAATTTGGCTCCATAAAATTCTTGGGGCACTCCTTTATGCGTTGTCACAACCAACACCTATAAGAGACAAATAAACACAAGTAGTTAGCATGCAATCTAAAAGTAAAAAATATATGATAAATGTTGAATCAATATATTCACAGTGGAGAAGCTATCTACTCCATATTTTCTTTGAATATTTGGGGATACTGAACAAAAATTGCCAAAAATTAAAGGAAATCAACATGTGTATACCCTGATAAAAAACAAGTATAAAAGTTACCTCATCTCCCATTTCTCGAAGACATTTGATAAAATTCTGAAACCGGTTTTTGTATCCTGATACATATCTGCAAATTAGATAACGCCAAGAACAAATTTTCTGTTAAGAATGAAGATGCATATAATTTTTCTTGCACATCTAACATGAAACATCTTTCGAAGAATGAGACATGAGTTATTCCAATTTTAGTTCGACTTCAATTGGATTCAATGCAGATAGAAACTAGAATGAGACATGACTCATGAGTAATATACAAAATTTAGTTTCTAAAAGTGATAACTTATGTTGTTTTCATTACTGGAATGTGTACAAATTAATCCGTGAATGTGTCAACTTCACAAATCCATCCTTCGTTCGGCTTTATTAATCCACCGTTCGGGAAAGTAGGTAACACATGGCACTTAATGCTCTACTACTATGTAGTTAACAAGCCATGTCTGCAATTTCATTGCATAAATATAAACTGTAGTTAACAAAAGGATGAATTTGGGAATCAAGAAAGATGAACTTGAGTGAAGAAGTTGAACATTTGGAGATTAATATGTGCATACTAAAAGCTTTAGGACCAAAGCAACACAAATGCCACTGTCAAAGACCAAAATGTAGAATTCTAATATCTCATAATCTGTACACTTTACAACTATTTATGCTAACTTTCCAAACATCAATTCTGTCATTTGACTATATATTCATGTTTATCATTGTAGCATCGTATCCTATAATTTTAAGAAACAGCTAATAATGGAAAGCATGTTATCCAAACACCACTAAGCAAACAAAACTTCAGATGAACCAAATGTCAAACTTGATAACTTAATAAAGGAAATAAACATACACCTAAAACTTTTGACAGAAAAATACATGCCAACTCAGTAAATTCATCAAACTGTTCCAATTAAACGCTAAAACCTAGCCAACAAGACAGTTCAATTGCTGCAAAAACTGCAACAAGAACAACAACAGCCATGCCTTATCCTACTAAGTGGGATCGGCTACATGGATTAAACGACCCATAATGTTCTATCAAATACCATATTTCTATCCAACTCATTAATCTCTAGATCTTTCTTAATAGTTTCTCTTATAGTTTTTCAAGGTCTTATTCGACCTCCAGTGATTTGAATCCCCTCCATCTGACTTACTCTGCTTAGTCCTTACTATAGTCCATGGGTCTTCTCTCTACATGCCCAAACCACCTAAGCCTAGTTTCCATCATCTTTTCTTCTATAGGTGCCACCATAGATCTCTATCTAATGTTATCATTTCTAATCATATCTTATCTAGTCTTACAACTCATCCAACACCATCCTCATCTCTACTACGCATAATTTATTTTTGTGTTGGTTCCTTACAGCCCAACACTAAATCACGTACAACATTGCTAGTCTTACAGCTGTTAGATAAAAAAATAAATCCTTTAATTTGAGCAATTTTTCGTATCAAATGAAAGACCTAAGACCCTCCTCCATTTCAACCACCCAACCTGAATACGATGATTTGCATCTCCTTCTATTAAGCCGGCATTTTGTAACCCAAGATATTTATATCATGTAACTTGTAATATGATATGATCTCCAACTTTCACCTCTAAGCTTGAAATGTTCTGTCTTTTGCTAAAATTACATTTCATATACTCTGGCTTACTTCTTCTGCTCAGGCGGAAGCCAAACCCATCTACTCATGGACCTCATTCCGTGTATCAACTCATACCATTGGACTACATTTTCCTGGACCCTATACAACTGGTTATAGTGTTGATTTGGTAGCGAATAGCGATGGAAACTATGTAAAATAAAGAGCAAATCAAGAAAGGCAAAACAATCACAATGGGAGTTTCAATTTCAACATCAAATACACACACCCCAATTCAATAAAACGTTAGCCAATACAATTCAAATTAAACAACAAATAAAAAATAAAAAAACACAAAAATGGGACTCACGCAAATGGAGAAGGTTCAACAAAGAGAGCAATTCGACGAGGCCTTGAATTCCTCTCATTTTCAGAGTCAACCGAAGTAGAAGAAGAAGAAGAAGTACCCTCTTCCTTATCTTCTTCATCATGTGAATCAACCTCTGCTTTATCCATGTTAGTAGCTTCAAGCACCAAACTTTTTCTACAATTCACAGTTTTCGACTCTTGAAAAGCGCATAACCGTACTTTTCTACAAGAAATATTAATGGGTTTTGCTTGTAATGGTGAAAAGCGTTGAAATCTAAGAGAAACAATAGAAGGGTATGATGATGAAGTAGAAAGGTTTATAGAGAAAGAAGCAGCATTCATATTCATAAGAATTATGAAAAATGATGGAACAAGTCTCTGAATTTGGATAGAATCAATTTGATTAGAGAAAGAATCCAAGGAAGTTGGAATTGGTACTGTGAATGAATGAATGGAAGGTGTTTGTGTTTATTCTGTTGATCCTATTATTACAAACAAACAACACACTTCTTCTGATTGGGGAGAATTGTTTTGGCATATTCCTTTTGGTGTAGTTGATTAAGATTACGAAATCGTGCATTGCCCATTCAAGAACGACAGAGTGTGATATTAGAATCTACGGGTGAGTATAGCTCAGGGATCGGGGTTTGAACCCGAACACCTTACTTATTTACTTTAAAAATGGTGAATTCTAGCTATTAAAAAGAAGAATTTTGTTTTAACTCTTTTTGAGCAATAGTCCGTGAATTTAGCTCTACGGTATTAGAGTTATTATCCATGAATTTAGCTCCATGGTATTAGAATTATTAATTCGAACTCGGACATCTTATTTATTCATATTAAAGATAACTTGATAAAAAAAACTTGTGTAGTAAGCATATTCTTTATGCAAAGTGTTTTGCCTAATAATCCTATTCCTTATGCAAAGTGGTGTTCAAAGGATATGGATTCAATATAATTTGACTGCATGCTAACACAAATGATCTTATTGATGTTAATGCACTCAACACATTTAGAACATTTAGTCTTAATCAAATGGTCGGTATTTTAAGTTCTCATTTAGATTGAATTTAAATCTTAATTTCGATCTTAAAATATGGTCGTCGGTGGTCTAGATGTGTTTGACGTTAGTGCAATCACAATCTACTTATTACACACACAATCTACTACATTTGTGCATAAAATCAGATGTATGATATTAATCTCTCATTTACACAAAATTCATTCAGGTTAACAAAGAAAAACCAACAAAATTGAATTCACCAAGTAGAAGGCAATAGCGTCTCATTAAAGGCGATCGTAACAGCTTGTTTTTAAGAAGATTGGTCCCTTGCTTCTCCATCATTATGTTACGGTTGTGGATCTTGAATGCATGTTTTCTGAAGTTTATACGAGTAATTTTCCACTCTTTAATCATTAAAAATTGTCTTAAATCACATATGAGAGCCCTAGCTAAGTCATGGCTTGGTCTACAAGTCTCGGTTCTTTGGGTGATTTTGGCCTATTTTGTACCATTGCTTCACACACCCCTCACTTTACTTATTTATTCGATAACAAAGCCAAATGTAGTAAAGTACAAATATAACTTAAATAAAAATATAACTTTATTTAATAAACAAAACTATAATAAAAAATACTATAAATTATGGTGTTATCATCTCCTTAGTCATGTTGACAGATAGAAGCGTCTCTTTATCATGATTTAACGTTGTTGTAAAAAACAATTACAGGGTCATTACTTTGAAGTTAATCTCAATATTTAAATGGAATTCATTTAAGGGTTAAAACAATTAATCTCAATATTCACATGACATCGTATACATTATTATGTTACAAATAAAAATATACAATATTAAATGTTGTTTACAATGAAAATTCATATAGAAAGGAGAAGAGGATAAAGAGAAAGGAGGTCAAGGCTCCAATAATGTGACTAGCTAGCAAAAGAGCATGAGACAAATGTCATGTTTCTTGTTTTTCTGCGAAATTCAAAAATCTCCAAGAAACATATAAAAAGTTGTGGTAAACTTACATTTAGTGAGATCAATGATCCAATGAACATCAAAGTAGATATATAACTCCAAGGAAGAAGATGAGGTTTAAAGCAGACTCTAAAATTGAGTGTCTCAAAGATGATGAAGAATGTGAAGAACATTTATCCAATACTAGTTAGTGATTAAGGAAACAAGCGACTCCGGTGAGTAAACCTAGTAGTACCATTCTCTTAAACTCTTGGTAAGGTAGACACTAATAGGGCTGCCCGTTTGTAGAGCTACTGAGAGAGAGAGAGAGAGTGTGTGTGCGCGCGCTATGAGTGTACTAAGATTCATAGATGGGCATACCTACAGAACATTGGTCTTCCTTGCCTTTGGAAATCTTGGAAAGCCAATTTAAGTATATGCTTTCAATTACCTTTGGGGTGGTAAGACCCCACACGTAAGGATCGTCGTGTGACCAGCATGTGCAACTAAACATTGGAGAGATAGATCTAGTTAATTGAGATAGTATAAACCCCCACACGTAAGGATCGTCGTGTGATCAGCAAGTGCAGCTTGACGAACGATTAGGTTAGTAATGTCCCAACGGCTCCATCACTTGAATAGTCTATCTGATAAATAAACACGACATTATTGATATTGAATATCCAACATAATAAATAGGAGGGATTCAAAGAATCCTAACCGCTGCTTACTTTTCTGCAGCCAAAACAGGTAATTTGCTTTATTGCAAACAAATAAAAATTGCAAATCTCTAACCCTTCACTCGTTTATTTTATTGTCAACTAAAAATAAGTAACGCTAATTTTTTGGATAAAACAACAATCCATGTGGATACGATATTCTATTTATCACTTTATTACTTGGTAACGATTTGGTACACTTGCCTAATCTGCACATCAGCGTCATATGTAGTTCGAATTATAGAATCCAAACGGCGTAAACACGCTGTCAAAACTATCAAAAGACCTTAAAACATTTCAGATTTTATAATTTGAATAGGGTGCACGAGAAACTCATAGGGTAAGAAAAGTAAGTCAAACTTCTATTAAGTAAATTTGTTACAACTTCGAGGGTATTCCCGCATATTAAAAAATTACAATTTATTTTTCGTCTTGTTTTGGAAGAAACTCATAGAACGTGAACTAGAGCTCCCAAAATGGCGAAAATGGTGATTTAGGGTTTGATGCTCTTTCTTCGTCGGCTCGTTGATTCTTCATCTATTCCACAATTTTTTCCTCTCTTATTTTTCGTTTCTTGTCAGGTTACATCTCATATCAGATTTGGTTTTGAATTTTTGAATTTCGTTTGTAATCTTCTTTGATCTAGATTTTACTACTTAGATTTATTGCATTTTTCATCGGATTTCTTCCTTGTCATGTGTGTAGTTATGACTATTGATTGTGATTTTGCTGTTGTTGTTTATGATTTTGATGTTGTGTTGTTATGACTTTTGGTTATGATTTTGATGTTGTCGTTTTGGTTAAGTAGATATGGATTAAGTGACTGCTTAGATAAAAAAAAAACTTATTTGCAGCTTATAGCACAAGCACTTATCATAATAAGCACTTATTTATAAGCTGGCATAAGTTATTTTTATAGCAAAAGAGAAAATAAGGTTAAATTGTTTTTCTAATTGCTATAAGTTGTTTTTATAAGTTCTATTGAATAATTAAGAACTTATGAATATAAGTTGAAAACAACTCACGAAAATTGTCATAAGCTGGTTTCATAAATTCTGCCATAGAATATCGCAAAACTTATGTTATAGGTTTTTTATGAATGCGAGGATTCCATGTTCGACTATAATAGTTTCTTATATTGAAAACAATTTTATGAATTACACTTTTTTTTAGATTTTCTTATATGCAACATTGGAGTTTCGTTAGTTATTTTGCGGATGGTTATTTTTGTCTGGTTATTTGAATGTTTATGTTATCGACGTTAATGTGCAATAATATTTTTTCGTGTTTCTCATTTTTCAATATTGTATCGCTTGAACAAATTTTGTCTTTGTATCTGGAAAAATTATTTAGTTTGTTCTAAATTTTACATTTATCTATAGTACTTGAAATTTAATTTGATTGATAACTAAGGATAAAATTGTAAGAAAAAAAAACAATTATTTAATGGGTAATATAATCTATATAGATTATAAATTATAAGTCCCCTTGTCTCTAATCTCTCAGCGTGTTTAATGCAGCATAGACAGTTAGGGTTCACCTGCATTTCAAATTTCCATGGCGGGAGAAGAGAACCACGTCATAGTTACATATATAGTAAAAATCAAAGTCACACTTACCGTCCCGTACCCAGAGGATGATCGAGAAACATAACCTACTTTTAATGTTGGCGCCCAAACGGTATTGTCGGAGGGTGATGATGTGGCACAAGCTAACGGTGTTAGCGCTGAAGGTGATGGCGAGGCGGAAGCAGCTGAAGAATATGTTCCTGATCGAGAAAAGCAAGATATGGATGTTGGCGCCAAAATGGTGGTGTTGTTGTCGTCGGACGATGAAGGTTCTGTTGAAGCTGATGACATGGCAGCTAAGGATACTAATGAAAACAACAGTGCTGCACAAAACGATGAGGAAAATGTCATGAAAGAGAAGAAGAGTGCTGGTAGAAAAGGAAAAAAGACGGCGGTGGTGTTGTCGTCGGACGATGAAGGTTCCGTTAAAGCTGATGACATGGCAGCTAAGGATTCTGATGAAAACAACAACACTCACAAAAGGGTGAGGAAAATGTCATGAAAGATAAGAAGAGTGCCGGTAGAAAAAGAAAAATACAGTTTACAGCTCAGAAGAGGGTGAGAAAAATGAACTTGTTAGTGAAAAGAATTGGGAAGGTGCTGACGTGGAAGGAGGGTTTTCCTCCGGTTGTGTGAGAAAGAGAGACAAGGAGTAACCTGTACTATTATGACAAAGAGGTACAATGGATAAAAAAAAGGAAACTTTAGAGTTCTCACTCTGTCCAAGCCCCATTTCCGACATTCCTACAAGCAAATACTATCTAGTCATTTGAAGTTGCTCATTTTTCTTGATGTACACTTGGGTTTAGTAATCTTTACTTATATTTTTGGTTGTAATGCCGTTAGATTTGAATCTTATTGTTGTGATTTTCTTTGCTCATCATGAGCTAAAAGTGTTCGGATCCTTGGTAGGCAATCAGGGGAAGGATGCATGTAGTGTCTAATGTGGGCTTCTGCCTGCACTAAATATTTGTGATATATGCAATTACATTCACTTTGGCTGTGCAATTTTTTATTACATGTTCGTTGTGTGTTATATGCAATTTTTTTATGAGCATAATTAGAATACTCTTATCAACCAATTAAAATCACTCTTTAAAACTTAATTAAAGAAAAAATCAAATAAAATCTCGAAAAAATCACTCTTTAAAAAAAACATAATTAACCCTATAATAAAATAAAGCAAACAAGAAAATAAAAGAGAAAAACAATATTATAACAAATGAAAACGTACAAGTGTTCTTAGTGATAAGTGGTGTCAAACCATGGAGAACCTAAACCTATTTATAGGCTAAGAGCTACTGCATTTGTGCATAAAATCATAGGTATGATATTAATCTCTCTTTTACACAAAATCCATTCAGGTTAACAAAGAAAAACCAACAAAACTGAATTCACCAAGTAGTTAAGGCAATAGCCTCTCATTAAAGGCAATTGTAACAACTTCTGTTTTTAAGTAGATTGATCCCTTGCTTCTCTATCATTGTGTTACGGTTATGGATCTTGAATGCATGTTTACTGAAGTGTATCCGATTAATTTTCCACTCTTTGATCATTAAAAATGGTCTTGAATAACATATGAGTGCCATAAGTCATGGCTTGGTCAACAAGTCTTCGTTCTTTGGGTGATTTTGACCTATTTCGCACCATTGCTTCACACACCCCTCACTTTACCTATTTATTCGATAACAAAGCAAAATGTAGTAAGGTACAAATAAAACTTAAATAAAAATATAACTTAACTTAATAAACAAAACTATAATAAAAAAATACTATAAATTATGTTGTTATCATCTCCTTAGTCACGTTGACAGATAGGAGCATCTATTTATCACGATTTGATGTTATTGTATAAAAAATTACACAGTCATTACTTTGAAGTTAATCTCAATATTTAAATGGAATTTATTCAAGGGTTAAAATAGTTAATCTCAATATTCACAAGACATCATATACATTCACATGACAAATGTCATGTTTTTGGTTTTTCTACGAAATTCAAAAATCTCCAAGAAACATAAAAAGTTGTGGTAAACTTACATTTAGTTAGATCAATGGTCCAATGAACATCAAAGTAGATATATAACTCCAAGGAAGAAGATGTAGTTAAAAGAAGACTCTGAAATTGAGTGTCTCAGAGATAATGAAGAATATGAAGAACATTTATCCAATATATTGTATTAAAAAAGCAATATATAGCATAACTAATAGGGTTTGCTAACAAGTGTTCTAATGATATTCTTTAAGGATTACCATTAAAAAATTATTCATTGACAAAGTCTAATATTTTAATTTATGATACATTGAATGCATAAATTTTCATAAAAACTTATTAACTAAATTTCTTAAAAATACTTAGGACACTCGTTAACATTTCCTTCTATGTATTTATTTAATTTTTTTCAATTTCTCAAGAATGCAACAACCATTCTAAGAGTAAATCCCGCTATTCAAGAATAAGGCTCAAAAGAAGAGAAAGCCCAATAAGTTAAATCTATGAAAAAGTTGGAAAGTTGTTGTTCTCACATCCATAGTTTCTTAGAAACACATGGAAATGACAAAAAAAAAACAGCGGTAGTTAACTACCGTCGGTTTTATGCTTTGAAGCAAGCGGTAGTTAACTAACGTTGAAGATTTTTTGGTCATTTTCTGGTGTTTCTAAAGGACTATGGATGTGAGAACATCAACACTCAAATGTTGTGACTAATCAGAAAAGAGTATGGTTAAACAGACTACTTTATTTAACATGCAAAAATAAATTGTCTTACACGATACATATGTGCTTTTCACCATTTAATCAATAAATTACATCATATCTTATTTAATTTAATGAAGAGATTTGTTGAGCTGATAATAAAAACTAAATTATATATAATACAAGACTTATCTCACTTGTGTATCATAAAATTGATCCAAACGAATTAGTACATGATATTCACACGCCAACTCAACATTCAAACCGATTCCCTCTTCGTTTCTTTTACATATTCTCTTGGTGCACAAGATACTAACAAATAGGGGCCAGTCCTTGATATCTCGATTTCTGATTTTCAGAAACACAACCAAATGGGTAACAAAAGCATGACATGGCCCTGCAAAATTCCACCTCAAAAGCAACGTAGTGTTTACAAATTCTCTCTCACTGCCTTGTCTATCTGTTATGTTACTACCTTTTTTCACAAACAAAACTGCTTCACTCTTTGTCCCTTTGTCAAGTCTTCACTCATCTACCACTTTGTCTTTTGACCAAACCCTTTATTTTTTCTTTCTTGGTGTCTGAGAAATTCTCACACAATTTTCTTTCTGTTCATGCTTTGTCTCAAGCCTAATTCTTAATCAACCACCACACTTACCTTGATAACAATGGTAGGCCCCACCTTTAAGTTTAAAGAGTCATCGGACATTAAATATGAATGCTAAATTGTGGTTAGTGGTTACTATTGGCATCGTGTTTCAATTGCAGAATTTAATATTTTAAGTTGCAATTTAGACTATGGTAACAAAGATTTGAACCACCTCCACCATCATTAATGGAAACATTTCATTTTATCAACCGTCAATATATTTCTAAGGATCTAAAAGACTTTCAAAAGGGCATTTAGACCCTCTTAGAGGACTTAGCGCCCTCCAGAAGGGTCCTAAGGCCCAAGGCGCGCCCTCCCCTAAGCGTCGCCTCAATCTGCTTCTAGAAACCTCTAGAATGCCGCCTAAATACCTAATTACCCTTGTTACTTACGACTTAAGTAACCACAAATCAGACCCATAGAGGGCTATAAATACAACTCTTGAAAGCCTTCTCAAGGTATGACCAATACAATACAAACGCTAATTACGATTATTGTACTTTTGTAAGTACATTTTACATTAGTTATAGGGTCTTGCTGACATGTGTCTTAAATGCATTGTTTATGAAACTCATAAAAAAAGATTTTGTCTTGAAAATACAAGTCAAATACAGATAAAAGTTACTACTTTTAGATGTTTAAACAGTACCATAAAAACACTTGTTAACATTTGTCTTAATCATACCTATGGATATCTCATGTATGCTTATAAATTGTACATGAACGTCTTACTAGTTGGATTATTCTTACTTGGTCACAAGACAAAATATAAGTTCATTACAAGTGGTTAATTCCACCTTTTACTTTTAATTATTTTAAAAAAATAATAAAATATTAATCGTAAATTTTGTTTTTATGTGTGTGTCTAAAACTTGTCTTCATTGTCTTGTGATAATAGAAGACTTACTCCTTGCCAGATAGAGTGACTTGATTTTAGGTCAAATTAAGCTTTAAATTGGTTTAAAATCCCATAAACACCAGTAAGACTAATCCTACCTAACACTCCATGCGTTTATTTTACCAATTAGGATCATGATTTTAAATTGTGGCTGTGTTAGTGGTTGCGATTACACTACAAACCTTTATAATGCAGTAAAATGAGTGCAAGATTAACTCGAATTTTTATTTTGTTTAACACAAACAATTGCTAATCTATGAATAATGAAAACATGGTAGTTCATATAAACTGTCACACTAGCATACTTAAGAGGAAAAAAAAAGACATTGAATAATTAATTTTAATTCTAGTATATCCTTTTTCTATTTTCACTTTGTAGCTTTTTGTCCTTATATATACTCTTGCCATCCAACTATCCTCCCTAACAAACATTCCAACTCTACCTCTTCAAACCTATCTCCCCTTTGCATATTCTGTTTCTCTTTTTACCTTCACAAACCAAACACAAACTAAAATAATATTCTTTTTTTCTAAATTAGAACTATCCTATAGTTCTTCAAAATGTCCATTAAAAGCAAAAGGGTATGCTTTAGTCCTAATGTCAATGACATACCAACATTTTTTCTCAAGAAGAGAGAAATTGGAAGTGGTAATTTCAAATTAACCAAAGAGCAATCAAGATTGTCATCACCTTTGAAATTCATAGTGCAGCTAGGAACAAAAGTGGCAAGTTCTATAAGAAGTGTTTCTATGAAAAGAAGATCCTCTAGGAAGGTTTCTTCTTCATCTACTTTGGTAAGGTCGCGATCGATATCGGACCTCACCGATTCACATCGAGCTGAAACTGTTGAAGATTGCATTGAGTTCTTACATTCTTCTTCATCTAGGGAGAGACCAAGTTTCAGTTGAGTTGAGTTGAATTCTCTTAAGTTTTGTATAAGGTTGCTACTTGCTTGATATTTTAAGATGTATCTTAAGAGAAATTCAATTTTATTAACTTCAATTAACATGTTTAATTCAGGAGTAAGGAAATATGTTAATTAATTTTGCTTTTTGGATAGGAAAATGTTGATGCGTTATGTAAGTTTTCAGGGTCTAAAACGTGGACCTCCAAGTTAGTTCTCGTTTGGTGTCCCTCACCTCATTAATCGAGGGGAGGGGCAAACAAGTTCATTACATTGTATTATGCTACTTTGATGTTTGAGTAGAGATTCTCATATGAACATGGCTTAATTCATCTTATAATTTGAGTTGTTAGTTAAAGTTTCACATTGAATGAAATAGTTGAGTTTGTACAACATATAAATAAGATGATCGATAAATTCAATGTATTAAGGTTTTGATAAAAATATGGTGGCCAACTTCTCTAGTGTAATTGTTCTTAGTCCAATGTAATAATCTAACCAATGAAACTTCCCATCATGGCCTAATAAAATTGAAATTAGCTGGCTCAAGATACTTTCAAAATGAAATATTCTTAAATTGATAATGTTGTATAACTGAACTGCTTAAGCCGGCAATATTTGTAAAGAACCTAAGGATGAATTTTGCTACTCAAGTTGCTGAAGATTCTTGCTATATATACATTATAAAAAAGAAATAAAAATATGATCTCAAACACACTCTAACTCATGAATTTTGATTAACAATAAAAAAGAAAATGATGCATTGCTAATATTATTCATCAAATATCAAATATTCTATATGAAATGACACCCTATGGGTAATATAGTCAGGAGCATTAAGTCTCGTGATATTTAGGCCTCTTCTATTGTGTCCAACAGTTTAAAAGCTACTGTCAACTGTATCCTGCAAATCAGGGAATATCCTTATTGATATCAGCTTTACAATGACCCCTTTGACCATTGCATCACAAAGGCTACCTGAATTTCCTATTGTACTATACCTAATTTTGGTAGACAGAAAAATGGTTCTAAAATTGTAGAATTGATGATACCTCTAGAACCAATTTGAAATATATTTGATTCTTCTGTTGAAGATCAATTTCCTTTTTTCATGTCAATACAATTACTTATGTTCAAATCATATTTTTCTTGACATTTTGGCTTAGATCAATCTGTTTAATGTGAAGAAGTGGGGTGTTGAGGGTTCGAACACTGGCCCTGCATATAATATGCAATATCCCTACTAACTGAGTAGGGATTTCTAGTTAGTTTTTAGTTATTTAAATTGTTATGTAGATTTAAATTTAAATTTATGAAATTAATGAACGGTTAAGGGTAAACTTGCCTATAAAAAAATATTACCAAAACTAGTTATTAACCGTCGACTATAGTAAACCTGGAGTTGTCATTGTACAATTATGATGGTATAGACAAATAACATGCACTTACAATGTAAAACAGTTTTACACCGTCATGACTAATGCGATAAAAAACCATTAATCCTCTACCTATGTCATATAATAAAATTCAAAACATCTCTTTGATTTGACAAGAATATAAAGATGCTCATTGAAAATAAGTGTAAAACTATTTTACATTGACATTGCATCAGAAAGAAATAACAAGCTTTTTAATGACAAAGAATGTTCGGTATATATAACAGGTAGTCGACAAGATTAAGTCTCTTACTTTTACATAGTTGAAGGAGAAATTTGCCTCTCTTCTCTTCAATTATCAATTATCATGAGTGGTGGCTTAGTCCATTTACCATATTGAGCATAAGCTAAATGTTATTTCTTTTCCTGTTTTTATCATGTACATCTTCCTTTTGTAAATATTGTTTTTGCTTTGTTTGTCTTTTCCTCGGTACATCATGTGCTAGAAAAGACACTATATTTTGGTAATATAATTCAATTTTAACCTCTTAAAAAAAACATTGTCATTGCATCTTCCATGATCTCTCTTTTTATCTGAAATTTCTCTCCATCTTTCTCTATTACCAAAACTATTATTTGATTATTTTTTAGTACATATTATTTAATCATTTAATTAAAAAGGTAAATCATGTGTTTTTTTTATCGCATTAAATTTTTATATTGATCTATCTAACTTGAAAAGTGAGTGACACTCTTTATATAGTTGAGTTTTTCCAAATGCACTACTTATAAACTCTAATTAGACCCCATTTCTATTTTTGTTATTGTGGGACTTGAACTTTTTCAATAAACAAAATTAATGTACCATCTTAATCTTAGAAGTATGTTGTATCAACAACCATTTGCAGCACAACTTATTTGACAATCAAATTATACAAAGAAAAGTTGGTATTTATACAAATATCAAAGCAAAAGAAAAAGTAAAAATACAATATAAGTATAAAAGAGAAAACTATTATAAAAATTCTCACAAAATGATTACACAAATAACATTTCTCTAATTTTATCCAACCCACTTTGATACCGTATTATATCATTGATTCTTTATTTTATCTTCAATTTCAAACCCCATGAAAAAGTGAACAAAAGAATTGACCCAACGATTGTTTCCTCATCAGACAACATATCTATTTTGTCCCTTTCTTTTATTTTTGTTTTACATTGCTTTAGTTGAAAGAATTTATCTAAAGCATCATCAGTAACATCACTATCAAGAATCAACGTACCCTTCAAAAATTGTGTAACAGTTATAAGCTTGGATATTGTTATATGCAAATATTCGCATGATGGTACGTACAAGAAGAAAAGAATATTTAAAGTTCACACGTATGTTAATAATTAATAATTTATTAGTCCACTAATCATATCTATGGGATAAAACAAAAATTCCATAACGCATTATGAATAAACAGTGCATGGCATGATCAATAATCCAATAAACTATTATTTTCATTTGTTAATGCATGTGTGTACCCTATAGGGAACTTTAGTTAGTGGATTTGAGTGATCATCAGAATCATGCTTACTTAGATTCCCGCAAGCTGGAAATGGAATTGTGATACTATTTACACAGTCAAAATAATAATGCATGGTGCACCATATCTTAGTGAGGAATGTGCAATGTGCATAGTTACGAGTTAAAAGGTTCCAACCAACCAATGAAATCAACCTTCCTTGTTGTGTACATTTCACCATGCTTTGTTGTTAATTTGATATGAGATTTGATTCTTCAACATTCCCTTCAAAATCTAATTGGATTCAATAGTGACATGAGTATCATATTGAACTACGTTTTTTTCCTTGTTGTTTTGCTTGTAAAGTAAACTCATGCACTCCCGTAAAAATTTCTCCTCCCACAGCCACAATTGACGGTGCTACTGCTAAGCCACCCCTCCTTCCTTCCACCCTAACTCACACATAATCGCAATCAAACTCAACTTATTATTAGACAAGTCGAATAGGCGCTTATACTTCACACACATAGGAACACCACCTAACCATGATTATTATTTTTTGTTAAAAATATGATACTTATAATACGATGGATTGGAAGCACTAGATTTCCATAATTTTAGAATAAATCATCCCTATATCCATTTTAGTTTTTTTTTTTTTTTTTACAGAAAGAAGTTTACCGTATTGTATTTCATTTATAATACAAGATGAAATCTTAATATGAATAAATAAACTAGCATGACACGGAGCCACCTTTGTTAAACTATAAACAACTTCGTTGGCTTGTCTCCTAATGAACCTGACATCAGAGGTTGCTAAATCAGAGGTTAATTAACATGCGTCTACAATCATTAATCACTGCATTATAATTAGAAACACCACTTTTACTCATAGAGATTATCCACCATAATTTTGGAATCAAGCTCAAAGTCCAAGATACTCAGCTGAAGGTCACAAACCCACTTGAGTGTTGATAACAAGCCTAAGGTCTTCCCCAAGTCCACATCAAGGAGTGGAACCATTCACTCTATTTTATTGGCAAGCAAAAATTAATTCTTTTCATCATGAATACACATGCCAAGCCCAACTCTTTTCAAGGCATGAGAGAAGGAAGGGCATCTACATTGCATTTATACCTCTCGAGATTTGGTTTTTGCCAATGCATCTCACTCTGACTGTTAAATTGTCTTGGAGCAGGTTTTCGCATGGTTTAGGCATTCACCTAGCTAGCGAGGAGAGATCTTGATCGTTCCCAAATAGATTGTGTCGATTCAACAATATTATTTCAAACCTTATTGTTTTATGCTTCCAAATACTCCAAAAGGTCACACCAAAGACTTACTTTTGCTGCTGATTGAGATGTTGTAAACTAGCGAGCACATTTGTTGAAAAACTTGCATAAGGATCGAAAAAAAGACATCAGAGTACTACTCCATAAGCCAGTACGCTGCCAACAAAGCACACTTTTGCTGCACACAAAAAAAATATGATCACCGTCTTCAATCGAGCTTTTCACACACCACACCTCCCACCATAACTCACACATAATCGCAATCGAACTCAACTTATTATTAGACAAGTCGAATAGGCGCTTATACTTCACAAACATAGGAACACCACCTAACCACAATTATTATTTTTTGTTGAAAATACGATACTTATTATACTATGGATCGGGAGCACTAAATTTCCATAATTCTAGAATAAATCATCCCTATATCCATTTTAGTTTTTTTTTTTTTTTTACAGAAAGAAGTTTATTGTATTTTATTTATAATAATAGTAGAAATATAAGATGGAATCTTAATATAAATAAATAAACTAGCATGGCACGGAGCCACCTTTGTTAAACTATAAACGACTTTGTTGGCTTGTCTCCTAATGAATCTGACATCAGAGGTTGCTAAATCAGAGGTTAACATGCGTTTACAATCATTAATCACTGCATTATAATTAGAAACACCACTTTTACTCATAGAGATTATCCACCACAATTTTGGAATCAAGCTCAAAGTCCGCGATACTCGGCTGAAGGTCACAAACCCACTTGAGTGTTGATAACAAGCCTAAGGCCTCCCCCAAGTCCACGTCAAGGAGTGGAGCCATTCACTCTGTTTTGGCAAGCAAAAATAAATTCTTTTCATCATGAATACACATGCCAAGCCCAACTCTTTTAAAGGCATGAGAGAAGGAAGGGCATCTAAATTGCATTTATACCTCTCGGGATTTGGTTTTTGCCAATGCATCTCACTCTGACTGTTAAATTGTCTCGGAGCAGGTTTTCGCATGGTTTAGGCACTCACCTAGCTAGCGAGGAGAGATCTTGATCGTTCCCAAATAGATTGTGTCGATTCAACAATATTATTCCAAACCTCATTGTTTTTATGCTTCCAACTACTCCAAAAGGTCACACCAAAGACTTACTCTTGCTGCTGATTGAGATGTTGTAAAATAGCGAGCACATTTGTTGAAAAACTTGCATAAGGATCGAAAAAAGACATCAGAGTACTACTCCATAAGCTAGTACGCTGCCAACAAAGCACACTTTTGTTGCACAAAAAGAAAATATGATCACCGTCTTCAATCGAGCTTTTCACACACCACACACTGATCTGGATATTGAACACCTTTTGCTTGTAACCAAACTCTCGTAGGCAAAGAATTACGGCAAGCTCTCCACAAAAAGTTCTTCACCTTGGATAGCAACTTTAACTTCCAAATGTTATTCCAATCCCCCACACTCGATATTTAACAACTTTCAATTTATGATTCATAATATTTCTGTAAGCACTCCTAACAAAAATAAAACCCTCTCCATTTTAGTTCTTAAATTATAATAAATATTTTATTTTAGTCTTTAAACTATATGAAATTTCATCCATATTTCTAAATTCTTAATATCATAGACTAATTAAAATCGATAAGTTTTATATAATTTAAAAGCTACTTATAATATTAATAAATTTTAGGGATTAAATTAAAGAAAAAACGATAGTTTAACTAGGAACAAAATCGATTATGTATTCATAATTTAATTTTGATTATCTTTGGCCTAGTACCTATATAGTACTACAGTACACTGCGAAGTATAACTCCCACTGAGAGATCGATCGAATCTGGCACCTCCACATGCTTATTAAATATTAGTGTCTAATACTGATTTCATCGTAATGGCATATGGTCCCCTAATCCTCCAGCTCTTTAGTGAAGCAGGAAAGGACCACAATCTTATTTAGTTAGCACATAAGCTCATCCATAAATATCTTCTTAGCAAGTTAGGTTCAGCTTATAATTGAATTAGAAATTTTCATTGCCTTACATTGGATTTGGAATAACATTCTCATTAGAGGGCTAGGATTCTCAGCGCGGAGGAGTTGAATCCGTGGAAGAAGGTAATGATTATTATGGTGACCGAAGTAGTGCAACGGTTTAGTTTTCTACTTTTTCATATATATATATATATATATATATATATATATATATATATATATAACCTTTATTTTGATTCAACTATCAAAATATGTCTAACGACTTTTAATTCATCAAATAAAATTCCGCCGTCAAGATCTTTAAAAGATAAAGATCGAGTATTTTAATCAAATTAGTTTTTAACCTAATCCTCACTACCATGCGAAAAAATAAGATGTATTTTAATCCTTTGGTTCTTAGCTAAATAAGATGTAGTCCAAGATAATACAAAATTCGGTCAAGAAATAAGTAAGGTTTCACAAATTATTATTTAGCTAGACTTCAAACTTGAGATATTAACGATTCTTCCTTATTTAAAACTAATTAAACACTTGAGCTTTATCGTTTAATTTTTAATAAGAGAGTGACCATTTAGATTCTCTCTATTAAGAGAGTGAGTGTAAGAGAGAATGATAGAAAAAGATTCTTCATAGTGTCTTCCTTTTAATAAGAAGTTGTTGATCTGAACATGAGACTCGACATATCAAATATCTCCACCGTTTTTTTATCATCTTTGCATTTAAGAACATATGATAGAATAGGACAATACAATTATACAAGGGCTTGAGAAGCATATATCTTGAATCATATTTTCAAGTAGTTGTGGGTTTATTAATAATGGCTGTCCTTCATTTCACTCGTGCCAACCTTTGTCTATGGTGAGCAGTGTTTTGACAAGAAAATGCTTGGTCATATTGAGTCATGGCATGTGTTCATCTGTTTCCGTTAGCTTTCCTCGTGGTTATTAGTTTCTTAAGTAAAATATACAATACATGTATTAGCTTATTCTTTTTGTCAAAAAAATAAAAATGTATTAGCTTAGCTTCCATGTTGGTTCACCACATTAGATAAAAATATGGTATGTTATCTTAGCTTATCTACCTTGTCTTGCCCCACATGTTCTTAGGGTACAAAAAATGCACTACATTTCATGAATTGACCCAACAATAAGAAACTAAAATAATTTGTATATAAATCATAATATCAAAATATACATAAAATGTTCCATTTCATGAGCATCATCACAGTAAATTTTTATTACTATCATAAAAATCTAAACATTTGAAAACACATTTAATTTGGTAACTATATAGAATTCAAAAAGGATCAACCATTGTCCCTTTTCTTCTTCAAGCTTTTTCCTTCTTAGATGGAACTCTACCATCCGTACCAGCAAGCATAGCATACTTATCTTTCCTTGTTAAATTAGTACACTCAAATCCAAGTGTTCCAGCAAGAACCCTTTGAATATAATTTGCAACTTCAATAGCAGATTTCCCTCCACTAACTGTAAGCTCTTTAGGAAGTTGATTCAAGAATGTGATCTCATAAGTCGGCACAGGATTCATGAACACAAAATAAGGGTCCAACACTTTGTGTCCGCGGACCGTTGTACCATAAAACACACTTTGTTTCGTGTTAATTGCAACCGGGACAATCCTATCGGTTAATTCAGCAAAAAGCGCGCTGAATCGTAAAAGAAATGGTTCCCTACAAGTTGTTCCTTCTGGACAAATCACTAAGTCACCTTCTTCAAGTAATTTCCTTATATTTGCTGCATCTTTTTCCCTTTCCCTTGAAAGTGCCACTGCTTTAATTGGTGAAATTATTTCACTGAATTTACTAATACTATATGTGACACAACTAATTTTTCTTCCTAATGCAACTGCTGTAACCACAGGGTCTAAAATTGTGCGATGGTTACACACAAATAGTACACCTTTTTGACCTCTTTTTGGTGCTGGTGGAGGGGTACCCTTAACAATTACTTTGATTCCTAATAGTTTATAATTGTACCAAGCAATTTTTTCTGGTAAGGGAATGTTTAGGTATACCCTTAAGATGGAAAGTATAATGCCAATTGGTAACCATAGGAATGATAATAAGGCAACAATAGGTGTTGGTCGTTGAACAAATCTACCCTCATGAAAAATAATTGGACTTAGAAGTTTAGTTCTTGGTAGTGGATCACATTTAATTCTTGGAACCATATACCCTTCCTGCAGAGGAAAATATTGTAGTTAATGACTTGGTCAGATGTATGCATATACGGATAGTAATCATCATGAGTGACATTTTTCATCAAATTCATGCATTTAACCTCTATTCTTACCTTCTTTAAATAAAATAAAAAACCTCTATTCTTACCTATGTAACATTGAGATTTTAGATTAAAGGTAGTGTTTGACATGTATCAGTGTTCAATATTGACACGACGTTGACTTATGGTTTTATATTTAATCACTTTTTTATTAAATTATTATTGTTTTCTATGTGTCTATGTCAATATTAGTTTTTGTATTATTATTTCATAACTTTTGACTATATTAAAAGTTGTAACCCTTAATTAACCTTAAAATGTTGGTTCAACTTCGGAAAATATGATGGTTGACTGAGCTAGTTTCTAATTGGGATATTTGCTGTTTTAATTACAATATTTCATTAGTAGATTTTCCTAAAATTAGTCATATGAATTGTACCAAAAAATAAATTAGTTATATGAATGTTTCTCTTACTAGAAGAAAACAAAATCTAGCATGCACAACTATATAAAATTGTATAGATTAAGTTTGGACATGGATCCCCTTGGTTGAGTATAGGAAGATCTCAACCATTCATTTTGATAATTGTTTATAATAGTTTTGATTTATTTATTGAGTTTTAAAATTGCACGGTCTTTCAATCAAACAACTTTCAATTAAGTTATACGATGATAAGCTATTGTGAGGGGATTGTAATTTTATAACTTATCATATTTTTTACACGAGTCTAATTCAATCCTTACAAAACAAACTTGTAAGAGGAGAGTCGTCTTCATTAATACATATATTCAGTCAATGTCTTATTCAACGTAACATTGGGATGATTGTCATTTTACACCCTTGTATCTTTTACATGAGCAACAAAATATAAGGCTTGGATTTTATGTTCAAAGTGGGTTAGACATGAAAAGTTCGTGTGATCTATACAGCCCTAAATTTGGAAATTAAATTTGGTTCATGCATGACTTATAAGTCACAAGTCACAATAATTAGGGTTTGAAAGTAGTTAAGGGGTATGACTTATAAGAAAGAGAGTAACTACTCAACTGAAATACAGAGTGGCATATAAAAGGCTCAAATTAAAATGTATCCATAAATAAGAGTATAGCATATGGATGGACCACATGTTGATGGTGGTAAATATTTGAAAAAAGAATTATACAAATCATATACATATATATGCCGTGAGAGAATAGAAACAAAATCTGGAAGGGGAAGAGAGGCTCATTATGGCCAATAGCAACATGTCATAGTCATTAATTCTCTCACCAAACATCAATTTAAATTTAGAAAATAACTATTCTAACTTTTCATATTTTTTTAAGAAAATATACTAATATAGGTGGATTGAGTTAAGAACCAGTCCACTAAATGCTCATGAGTTATAACTGGTACCTTCTTCCCAAAATAGAAATTAAGTTGAACAGATATGAAAACAATATTGAGTGAATATTAATCATAGGATAATGATGTCCATTTATTTTATTTGGTGTGGTCTTAAAAACCATGGTCCACAACTGTAATTGTAGACACAACGTTAAGATTTTAGAAGTTTTTACAGTCAGATTTAAATCATAACTCTAATTCTAATTATATAACTTGCTTGTGATGTCCTAAAGTATTAAGGAATATTGTTATCACAACCGCAATATATAATTAAATAATTTTATAGGGTTTTGCTAAAATTATATAGCATAATTTTTGTGTATTATGCATTAATGACTTTTGAAGTGTTTAGATATATGTGTATATATAAGAGAAACTACTTATATGGTCTTAAGCATTTTTTTTTAAGAAAGATGGTCATAACTGTTTAGACATATTATTTGAACACATATTTGATATAAAAACATGTATCATTTAATTATTTTAAAAATACATATTATTTAATTATTATCTTTTTCTATCTTTTTCTCACATATAACAACTTTGATGGACACTAAACACCCTCATAGAAAATATTAGACATAATTAAGAGTAATCTACACTCACAGGCATACATTAATCTATGCTTAAATATGTTTGAAGAAAAGTTAGAAACATATATAGGAGAATATTTTTTTTTGAAATAAATACTAACCTTGCAAATTGACATAAAGTCATGATCACTTTTACTATCTCCCAGTCCCAAATCAGGCAAATTAGACTGAAACTCTTTGACAACAGCATCTTTCTTGAGCTCCCCAATAAGAACACCAGGTTCCTTAACAAACCCTGTTGCCCTTCCCGATTTGGTCACCTCAAGTTCAGTCCCAATCACTTTATCACCTCCCAACAAATTCTTAACAAATGGTTCCACCATCAACCTTGGACTAGCCGTGACGACGTAACGCTTTCCAAAAGAATTGAACACATTCCACGTCTCAGGACGCACGTCCTCAGCGTAGAATTTTGGCAGCACTGACCTTGAAACCATCTCCACGTCATTGATCTTCAGACCTGCAAAGGTTATGAAGATCAACATTTTGATGGCGATGGTTTCTGAGATGAAAAGGTACGTGAAATAAATGAAAGGGACGGATATTAAGAGGATGATTCCTCTTAGGAAGCTACCGGCTTCGGTAGCCATAAGCATGTAGTAAGGGAAAGCATCTCTAGATACAAGAAGTGTGCCATCTAAGTCAGATGCAACGGTTTGGTTTGATCTATCTTGTGAATTGGTGTACTTTGAAATTGGTTTGAAATGGTGAAATGCTCCCATGACCATAAGAAAATGTAGAGTGCGGTTGAGAAGATGGGTGTGTAGTGAATGAGGTATTTAGAATGGTTAGAAATATGTTATGAGGAGAAAAGGAGAAGGAGGGGTTTTTAAAAGGAGTTGGGGGAGAAAAATGGTGATGTTGTTGACCAATTGTTGCGCATGAGTTATAATAAATAGGGGAGGAGGGGTAGGGCGTGGGAAACCACACCATATGTCTCTCAAACAATGACCATAAGCTTGAACATATTTTTAATCTCAAACTTTTAAAATTGGGTCTGGTTAACGAGTGTTTCCGATATATTATTTAAGGATTTCAGAAAAAGAAATTATTTTATACAAAGGTTAAATATTAAATTTTCAATAAATTGATTACACGTATTTTCATAAAAAATGTCGAGGAGCACCCGTTAACGAAATCCCTTTGAAAATTACCATATACCAAGCATGCATTGAACTAAATTTTTTTTATAGACAAATGTATGTTTCTTCTCTTTTTAACACTTGATTCAAATCAATCAAGTTATCCAACATCTAACATAAATCTTTAGGACACACAAGATGTATTTTCTCCTCGAAACCAATTTTTTAAAACGTAAGAGTTAAAGATTAAATCGATGATCACTTATTTAAGCGACTCAAATCCCCGATAAAAGTAAAATAACAAATAAACATACACTATACATCCATTGATAGGTTTCTTTTAGAAAATGGAATACAGTTGAAGAAATTAAGAATAGTTGCAAGCAATAATTTTCTGGAATAAAAATATAGCTGGTACGTGCTACATAAATATAGTATAATGTAAAGTAAACTATAAATTAATGTATAGTACAATTCATGGCCTACGATATTCAAATGTCTGTTTATTCATAAATTCTTCTGTCAATTGTGTGCGACACGCTAAGTTTTATTCGTATATTGTATTATTCTTGATAGTCATTAATTTTATTTTTAAGGTTAAATATGTTTTTAGTTTCTATAAATATATTAATTTTTTGTTTTAATCATTTTAAAACTATCCTATAACTTCTAATCTTTTAAAAGTTTTTCATCACCACCTTTGCTCTATTATTTTAAGTCAACTCATATTCATACTTCATATTTGTTTATGAAATTTTGCATGAATGTTAATAATATTCCAAGAACTTCTTCAATAAAAAAAATTAGTTTTTTTTTAACAAGACGTGAATTAAATATAAATTTTTATGTTTCGTTTGTTTAAAAATTCATATTTTGTTAAAACAATTTTATTTTTTTGGGAGAGATTGTATAATTTTCTATAAATTTCTGCAAAAAAAATTAACATATATATATATATATATATATATATTAAAAGCTATATTTTATATAAAATATATGTAGGATTTCCTTTTAAGAACATATATTAATTAAAAGACTAGTAACAGGCAGTGAAAACATATAAAGCAAATTCATCTTATATTAAATTGATTTGTTTTGGGTGATTAATGTAATAAAACTATAAAACAAAACTTATATTAATCATCTCACACTAAATAGAGAACAAAACTTAGATACAATATGTACCTTTGAATGTTTTAGTTGTTGGTTCTTCACCAAAAATGTCCATAAATATCTTAAAATTCATACTTGTTTTTAATTTTTCCATGTTCATTTGTTTTATTGTGTGGACAGCAATCACATATATGTATGATATTGTAGATGACTGTTCTCTTTATATAGAAACCATCATTAATTATTTAGTGATATTTTAACATAATTATAGGTTAAATATTCTTTAGTCTCTTGAAAAAAATATTCATTTAGTTCCCACGATAATTTTCGTTAGCGATTCTAGTCTTTAATTTTAAATCAACCTATGTATACTTTTAATTTTTCAAATGACTTTTTAAATACATGTTTAGAACAATATAGACATCTTTTTAAAAAAATTATATTTCTTTCAATAATCGATAATTAAATATGATTTTTTTAAGCGTCATCAAATCATACAGAAATTACAATGACAAAAATGTAGATTTAGAGATTTATTTTAAGTTCATTTTTCATAGAGGTTCCTATCATAATATACTATATTTGCAAAGTTTGATAACATTTTGATAAGGCCTCGACTTATTTTGAGGAATTTTTTTATAGAGATTAGAAATAAAATATTTTAAATTTTATATGGATAAATAACATATGTAACCCATAATTATTATGTAAAAACTTATCATTCATGTATATTTTCTATATAAGTTGATTAATTTTTTATTTTTTTTAAAACTTGATATCTGATCCAGAACCGATTAATTCGAGGGGATCAATCTCATCGTCCACTTATGGGGGACCCGTTCTAAACTAGAGCTGCAAAGCTCTGTATGGACTTGCACACTGAAATTGATACTAGAGAGAATCGAACATGAGACCTTGAGAGGAGTACACTCCAAGATCCCAAATCAACCATTACGCCAACTCCAAATAGATTTAAAAATATTATGATATCGTTTGATCCATATAGTCAATCTTAGTTAATGTTGCTATTTTTCTTGGTTAATGTTGTATATGCTCATAAAACCTATGTAATCTATCTAACATCAATAACAATGAGAAATAAATTTAAATAAAAATATATATGATGAAAGAATGAGAGACAATTTGGTCTCACACGTAATGGAAAGGTTAAGAGATAGTTGTATTTTGTGGTTGGAAGGAGGCGTCTGAGTAGTTAGAAGTCAATACCAACACCTCCGTTTCATTCAATTAGCCTACTTTTTAGTTTATTGACAGCCTCCTAATCAAACAAGCTAGGCTCGGCTTCTTTTGTTTTATATTTGGCTAAATTTGTTTAACCCTTAATAAAGGCATGCAGTCTTTAACTTTACAATTATTCACTTAATTATCCTTTCATCATTAATTCAATATTTACAGCTTACATAATAGAACTCCCTCCTTTGAATCAGTCTACATATTTTTTGTTGAGAGGATATCTCTTTTGTTTTTATATAATTTTTTAATGTTGATATTATATTTAATAAACACTCAATTCATCCAATACAATAATCTCCAAACTTGATCTTGGATTTGGAAGTTGAAGGTCATGAAAAAATACAAATTCCTTATTTGGCTTGCTTGCCATAATGTCGTACCGACCTTATCATTACTTGATCATAGGAAAATAGCGTTCTCGGTCATCTGCAGTCGATGTGGAGACCATGAAGAAACTTTCCTCGACTGTGTTCGTGACTGTCTGTTTTCTAGTATCATTTGACACAAAATTGGTTTTTTAGATAATGATTTTTTCTTGTCGGAAAACATGATGTGCCTAAATAACGAAACTTGGTCTTGATCTCGTCTAAGAAACATAATCCAAAGTTTTGCATAAACAATCATTTCAAGCTTCCAAAATGATGTCAATGTTGCCCGTTCTGGTCGTCTTGTCAAATGGAACAACAGTTATTACTCCAGTTCCATCCTAAATTTTGACGGGAGCTGAGCTGCATAGGAACATCAATCCGCGCCGGCTTTGGTGGTCTTCTTCATAACAGTACAAGTTTTTATCTCTCAGGCTTTGCAGGTTTAATCTCAAACTCAAATGACATCATTCTAGCAGAGCTCACAATAATTTACCATGGTATGATGATAGACATGAGTATTGCTGAATTGGTATGCTTTCCATCAACCTCATCTCAGGTGACACTCAGCGGTACCACATATATGTAGTTCTAATTCAGGATATTAAGGACATGATGGCCAACCACAATTTCTTGCTTCATCATACTCTTAGAGAAGGTAACCAGTGCGCTGATTTCTTGACTAAGTTAAGAGCTACTTCATATGTCGATTTATTTATTCACTCATCTCCTCTGGTCGACCACCTCTCTTTGCTCAGGATCAACGCATCAGGATCTTTTTTCCCTAGGCTCTAGTTTATTCTTTTTTATGGTCTTTTTTTTTTGTTTGTTTAGTTTTTTAACCAAAAAAAAAAAATCATCCGATACAATATTATAAAAAAATTGCTAAAAAAGTTACACAAATAATTCTATAGCGTTAGTAAATATGGCATTATTTTTAGACATGTTTTTTGACATCTTCAAATATTACAAACTTTATTCCAAGCAACGGTCACTGCATTCGTGATAAATGGATGAGAATTTCATTTGCTCTGAAATTTCATTTAGTCCTGACACGGTTGATGTAAACTCATATACTTATTTCCTTGAGTTTTGGCTTAATCTCCACCCGAAATGTGTGTATATATATATATATATATATATATATATATATATATATATATATATATATATATATATATAATGGTACTGCAAATGACCCGTGCCAACATAGTTGGGATATTATTGCTTCCATGTTTTTAATTATTTTTTAAGCTCTAATTTTTGTTTTTACAAAATGTTTGTTATTTTTTTTTTCTTCCCAAATTTCTCTTTGCTCGGATTATATAATTTGAACCATGTTTCAGATTATATAATCTGAGCTGCCCCCAAAATTCAAAAAATTGCTTGAAATGATTCAATGTCATTGTAGATTCAACAAATTGTCATTATATAAAATAATATAAAAGACAATAAGAATATAAATATATCAAAAATTCATTATATGTGAAGAATTTCTATCCAAAGGTGCACCACAAAGAGGGAAAATGTTTCTAATTTCCCTTGTTTGATTGACAGCATAATCACCACATGCTTGTATTTTTGTGAAAAAGGAACCCAAATTTGGCATGATCATCCATCTATTCGGTGGAGCAGGACCAATAGCATAACCAGTGAAAGTTTGTAAAACATGGGTAAAGTGATTGTCCGGCCCAATCAATCAGTGATAACGCTAACTTTGTATGCTTTTAAGGTCTTTTATAAGTTGATATCGGATCTTCTGATAATCATCAACAATCATTTCACGTAGGCCTGCAATTGTACGGAATCCACAATGACCATCACCAACTATATCTACCACCTTTTCAATAAATTCATGCATGAATGGCGGTAAAACAAACTGCTGAAACTACTTTATTAAAAAAAATAGACTATTGAAACTACTCTTTAATATGTACCTTCATATGGTAATCAACATTATTGAACTTGTCCTGCATTGTGTAACAATGTGCTAGATGGAAAGCATGAATTTCTACATTATATTCTGTTACTGAGAGTTTGGATTATATAATCTGAACGCATATGTTATAGTTTAGAAAATATAATCAGAACTACCACATTCATCAGACATCCATGTAGGGAAAGTAGGTCTACATGGGGATTAGGAGTACACTATTCAGATTATATAATCCAAAACATGTATATTTTTCTCGGATTATATAATCTGAAGTGCACTAATCCTGGAACAAAATGCAGAAAACAAACATTAAACCAAGCAGAATTCAAAAAACTGGACTTTTAGTTAATCCCATTCTAGTAGAAGGGATAAATTTGTCTTTACATCATTAGGATCCCCTTCATACTTGAACCGCAACCTTTTATGTGGGTGTGAATGTCATCCAAGCAGTGCGTACATGCACACAACAATATCCAAGTAATGAATATTAAACAATCATGCTTAAATTTATTCGTACCACACTCGACTGCTCGATCAACCTTGTCTGTAAGAAAATGCATAGTGTTCCTTGATATGTTTCTAATCAATATTGATCACTACATCTTTCCTTTGAATCTATGTCCAAGCATGATCATGGTCGTATGAAACGATGCGTGCATCTGATTAATATGTGACTCTAACATGTTGTGAAGGAATTTTCAATTTGTACTTAAATCACTCATACTACTAGTCATATACCTTTTCAATCAACTGTGCGCAGTTTCAACTCTGTTTGTAGTTATATTACTGGTATCAATGACTTGGTTGACCCAAAACCTCACAACTTTCTTCTTCACCTGACCCAAAATTGTAGTTTCAACATATTCCAGAAACTTAGCAAACTTATCGCATACAATTGTGAATCGGTTGTTATTGTCAATATATATCTGCTTTGTATCAGATTCATAATAGCCTCCTAGGCATCCATTACCGCCTTCACCACTTCTCTTGATTTGATCTCTTGTATTTCCTTTTCTTTGAGATCCTTAACTTTGTAATATGTCTTAGCTTTTCGCTCTAACATTTACCCGATGTGATACTCACACAACAAAACAATAGCCTCTAGGAAAATAATATCAACAACATTAATCAAATCATTGTCTCGGCCAGTCGGAAGGACTTTGGGACAAATATCTTTGTATTTTAACATATCACAACACCTCTCTAAAGCCTAAGTGACGCTATCCTCCTTCTCAGACATCATATAAGAGAATGTAATAGAGAACCTCGAATCGATAGAAGTTACACCAACAAACTCAACCAACACATAACAATATTTGTTGATCTTATAAGTGGAATCCAATACAAGAACAATAGAGAACGTGTTAAACAACTAGATCGATTTGGGATGCGCCTAGAAAATATCTTTGATATCATCAAAATATACCTTTCAACTCAAATGTCATCTCCTGCTTGTGTTTTCCTTCACCAAATTTAAGGCTCCAATGACCAGTAATCAAAAATTAACCTCTCACACTATACGAACACTCACATTTCACCGAACCATCTATCCTACACTTATAAACTTTCTTGTACTCGGATTAGGATCCTCCTTTTTCCCATATTAATGTAACAAATGCATTTCGACCATTTCCACCATTAGCTGATTTACTAATAATAAAGGTAAATTCTAGCATCCTTACTTCTTCTCGAACCAACTCTGACAACTCGTTTTGTTTTGGAAACTTTTTTTTAGTGGTAAATTGTTTCTGATGATCAATAGAAACAACTACAAATGCAATAGTGGGAGGTACAACAACTGGAGGACCATCCTCCTCTTTCACATCGCTGGAAGGAATATCAACTAGAGGTGGGGGAACCTCGACTTTGGCTAGAATCATCTAAGACTTGAGGTGAAACGGTCAACTACAAAATAGGATGTTCAATGTAATGTCCAAAAAACTTCACAATTTTTGTATTGGGATGGTTAATTTGAACCATATTGTTAAGAGTTCGGATTTTAGAATCTGATCACAACTAGTACACCTATGGTGACTTGATCGAAAAGAAAACGCATAGAAATCGAATGAGGAAGGTTTTACAGTAAAATTACATATGCTTTCAGACGAAAATGATGTTTATAACGCCTCTTGATGATCATATTGTCACTCCAAGTCACAATTTCACTCAAAATGATGTATTTTTGGAGGTGTAGAGAGTGTTTGGTGAAAAAGGTGGTGAACTTCTGTTAGATTTTGGGAAAACCTATATATATATATATATATATATATATATATATGAAGATTTTACATTCTAGAATCAGAAACATTTCCCTCATTTTGGACTAGTTCTAATTGTATAATCCGAACTGTATATTTACAACCATTTTGTGACATGAGCGATTTTAGAACAGTTCATATTGTAGTTGCCGAAATATGAATTGGATTATATTTGCTTATCCAAGGATATTTTGACATAAAAAATAGGATGCATGAGAAACCAATAGAATGGAAAAAATAAGAGCCTTCAAAATTAGGTGGAGACTACAAAAAAGTAAAAGGAGAGCGGATCATTCAATATACACCCTTCTAAATCTACATCAAAGTTTTTTTATCCCATGGTGAAAGTACCAATTTATTTTGATACTAAACAAGTAACAAACCCTATATATATATATATATATATATATATATATATATATATATATATATATATATATATATATACCTCAAATGACCGAGGGAGTATCTATTAATGAGATTAACAACCTAATATTTTTTATAGTAAATTATCGTAATTCGAATCTTTGGTACGCTAGAGTTATACTCGTAAGCTTAGATTTTTTGGGCCGATTATGATAATAATCTCCAAGGTTGTCAGACTCGCGAGTCTACACAAACTAAAAAATGGTACGTAAACTCGATTTGTAGACTTGACTCGTAAACTCGTACAAGTTTATGGAAAATTAAAGATTGCATTAAAAAACCTGTAAGTGCGGCCTAAATGACAAATATATATATAACAAAATATCAATTAACATAAAAATCCAAACCCTATAATTATTTTGTTCACAAAATATCTTCATAATAAAGCTAGTAAATTTGCAAAAGTAAGTAGATAAGGTCCTAGTTCTTTCTCAATAGGCTACTACCTAAAGAAAAAAAACACATAAAACATATATGGTAATGTCTTCAAGCATGAAAAGCTCAAATGAAATCTTGTGCATCATTAAAATCACCACCACCATCGTCATCATCATTGTCATCATCATCTTCACTAGCATCATGACCATCATCGTCAGCATCATCATCAAATTATGCACCGGATGAAACATCTTCATCATTAACTGAACTCGGATTTCTTAAACATCCATTTAAATCAACATAGCCGCCGCCATCACTTTCCACATCATTAGTAACAACATCAACTCCAAAAACATTAATAACATTAACATTAACTTGCTCAACATTGTCATGATTTTGTATTTGAACAACATTCTCTTCAGTAGCATCTTCAATTATCCACTCATCATCAGAATTAATATCTTCAAATTAAAGAGAGAAAAAAAATTTGCTTTTACTTTTCTACTTTTCAGCTTCAAACTATACATGACATAAACCAAGTCATTCATCTTCTTTTGATGCATAAAATTCTAATTTCTATTCACATTTTTTGTTCATTTGGAATTTGGGTCGTATTTTGGGTTTTTTTCAAAAAATAAAAGATAAAATTGCTTTTTATTTTAAAAAGAAGTTCAAGGACTCGGTAAACTCATCATAGACTCGAGAGTTTATGCGAATATGTACGAGTCTACATGAGTCTACCGAATCAACCTCAATCGATTCTATATGCGAATCTACTCGTTTTTGTCTATTAGACTCGTAAACTTGTATAGACTCGCGAGGTTGACAACCATGTTAGTCTCCGCTGGGATGTTTCTCAACTTAAAGCTTTTCACCCCCTCCCCACAAATGTGTTTTATGATAGTCGAATCAGCATCATATTTATTATTATTTTTTTAGGGAAAATGTTTCCTCGTTTGGTTTGATCTATGAATCTGACCGTATATACCACCACATTATTTGTATGGATAAAAAAGCATTTAAAGAAGAAGAAAGAAAAACCATGATTTTTACCATTTGTTACCACCCAACCACTATCACCTAATTCTTCGATGATATTTAATCCATATTAATAAACTTGGAACCCATCCAATCTTACAAAGCAGTCTACATCAAGGATTCTATCCGTATTTGGCCCCTACAAAATCACCATCAATGCTTCGAATGACCAATTGCATCACTCCCCTAATTCTTAATATGAAGTACGACATAGACGATTCATTGGAATCTAGGGTAAGCCAATGCATTTTTCACTCTAAGCCAACCATTTCTCTTTGCTAATATATGCAAACATCTCTTCCAAAACATATGCACATGTATATCACCTCCAAGAACCAACAATATGTTACCTACTAGTCTTCTATAAAACCTTTGTTCATTAAGCCAAAGCTTTGTTCATCTAAGTGCAAGGCATTTTATAAAACCATGCATTCACTCCGAAATTGAGAATTTTTTACATTTATTTGTAATCAAACAATAAACTTTTGATTTCAAGTGCATGTACCTTATCAGTTTTTCTTGTGGAGATAAGGCCTATTTATACCATCATAGAGGTAACTTAACTTTAATGATCTCACCTCTTCCATTTCCTGCCCTACTAGTGTAAGTTTGATTTCAAATTATTTCTTTGAAGTTCCATTTGTGAACGGTGGTCATTTGTTCACTTCATGCATGCATGCTTTTTTGTGACTATTTAGAGTGTGTTTGAATGAGATTTTTTTTAATGTAATTTAATTTTGGAAGTGTATTTCAAATTCTTCTTTGTAATTTTTTTTATTGTTTGGATGAATAAATTAAAGGAATTTTAAAGATAAATAAATTTTATGAATTATCAGCAAATTAAAAAATAAGAATTTGAAATCCCTTTGTTACTTTAAACATTGTGAATCTCAAATTGGTCATTATAATTCTTGCAAATTGGGTTCTATATATTCCAACATTTTCATATTGGTCACCACTCTTCAAATACAATACTTATTATTAACGTTTTGATGATAAATAATAAGAAAATAGTTTGTCACGCCATTTGCTTAAGTGTGCATATATATTATGTATCTTGTCAATCATAGTCAAAGTTAAGACTCTCTTTGTTTCCTATCTACAAAAGTAACAAAAACAATTGTGATTAAGGAACAACCATTGTGATGTTTGATAGCACTTTATCGGATGATATTTTTAGAGTCATTTCAGCAAGTTATGATTTATTTTTGTTAGCTTAGTGCATAATTTAAAGTCAATTGTTGGGTCAAAAAAGTTGGGCAAATGTTCGGGCTCTTCGGGCGGCTCTTGTCATTTTTGAGTCGATGTCCGGGTTGAAGGTGAATTTTAATAAAAGTCTTCTGGTGGGTATCAATATTTCAAACTCTTGGTTGGGTGAGGCGGCGACGGTTTTGGGTTGTAAATTATGGAAAGTTCCTTTTTTTGTATCTCGGTTTGCCTATTGGGGGTAATCCTCGGAGACTTTCGTTTTGGGACCCAGTTGTGAATCGAATTAAATCTAGACTGTCAGGGTGGAATAGTTGGTTTCTCTCATTTGGTGGTCGTTTGATCCTTCTTAAATCAGTACTGACTTCTCTACCTGTCTATGCACTTTCCTCCTTTAAAGCTCCATCAGGTATAATCTCTTTCATTGAATCTTTGTTGAATAATTTTTTTTTTTTGGGGGGGGGGGGGGGGGGGGGAGTGAGGATAATAGGAAAATTACTTGGATAGGTTGAAATATTGTGTGTTCTTCTAAGGAGTCTGAACGTCTAGGGGTTAGGAAGTTGAAGGAGTTTAATGTAGCATTGTTAGGTAAATGGTGTTGGAGGATGTTAGTGGATAGAGAGGGGTTGTGGTATCATGTGTTAGTTGCCCGTTATGGCGACTTAGGTGGGACGTTGGAGGATGGGGGCTGGAGTTGTTCTTCTTGGTGGAGGGAAGTAGGGTGTATTCGACAGGGTGGTGGTGATGTAGGGGGAGGTGGTTCGGTGACAATGTGGCGAGGAAGGTGGGAAATGGGTCTGACACGCTGTTTTGGTCTCATAGATGGTTGGATGGTTTGGCGCTTAGTGAGCGTTTTCCTAGAATGTATGAGTTGGCTAAGAACAAATCGGAGACGGTTGCTAATATGTTCTCTCATAGTCTAGGACAGGGAGGTGAGGGGTGGCGGTGGAGGCATAGATTGTGGGTGTGGGAGGAGAATTTATTAGAGGAATGTAGGGCTCTACTACTTGATGTTTCTCTATTTCTTAATGTTTCAGATGTTTGGGTGTGGCTCCCTGACCCAATGGGAGGTTACTCTGTTCGAGGTGCTTATGATTTTCTCATTTCTACTGACACCACTCATTTGAATAGCGCCATGGAGCTTGTTTGGCATCACCAGATTCCGTTAAAAGTGTTGATCTTTGCTTGGAGGCTTTTGCGGAACCGCTTACCTACGAAAGCAAATTTTGTAGCTAGAGGTGTTCTTCAGTCAGAGGCGGCTCTGTGTGCAGCAGGGTGTGGTCAGATTGAAATGGCTGATCATTTGTTCATCCCGTGCCCTTCCTTTGTTTCTCTATGACAACAAGAGCGGCTTTGGATTGGTTTTGAGGGGGCGGATACTAATATTGTTGCTGATCATTTTCTGCAGTTTACTTATATGGCAGGTGTTGGTAAAGCAAAGCGTTCGTTTTTGCAATTAATTTGGCTTCTTTGTACTTAGATTTTGTGGAACGAACGCAACAACCGCCTGTTCAATAATGTTACTATGGATGTCCCCAGGTTGCTAGATAAGATTAAATATGTGTCTTTAGCGTGGCTTATGGCTAAAAAAAGTCATGTTTGTTTGTGGCTCTCAGAGGTGGTGGTCAAGCTCTTTGGCTTGTTTAGGCATTGGCTAATCACCTAGTTTATGTTTTCATTGCTTTGATGTCACTGATACTCACTGTATTGTTGTAGTGGTCTGCTAGGCACACCTTGTGCTTGGAAGCTGCTATTTTTTGTTGGTATATAATTCCATTTTAGCTTGTTCAAAAAAATTTAAATAAATTGTGGTATTAGAATTCTTGAATCAAATTAGGATGATGTGGCGAATTTATCCCTAAAAAGAGAGATTATTTTAGTTTGTTTCTCTTTTGTTTTTGGTGTACATGTTAATTATTAGAAAAGACCAATTTTGTAAGTGTCATTCTTATACAAGCTTGTAGTTTATTTTATGAGCTTATAGCGGTTTTTTATAAGCTAATTTAAGTAGACCTTTAATTTTTTATTTGATCTTTTGTTATTTGAATGAACTTAGATGAGTTGTTTTCTTTATCTTTGTGCTTAATGTTTTTCTCGTTTGGCCACCTTAAAATTGACTTGGTATTCATGTTGAATTCATGACTTTGTGGTATAGAAATAGATGTGGACGCATAAACCAACTTAGGTTTTCTGTATGTATTGCTTAATCTTGATTTTAAACTTGCTAAGGAATTAATTATGGGATTTAAGGCTATGTTGCTAAGGAAATTGGACAAGAACATTAGAATGAATTTGTTAACAACAAAGTGGAGGAATTCAATAACTAAGTTCAAATTAGTAGTTAAAACGTTTAAATTAAAGAGAAACTTATCTCCCACTCCTTTCTACTATTATCAAGTTCAATTTATTATTTCTTTCTTTAAATTGTGTTAAATCAGTCGATAAAGAAGCTTTTTATTCAAGGAAAATGCTTTGTTTAGCGAGAAATAATTTCCCGAATGCTTCCCTATGCAATCCTCTTTAAATTGTCTAGATATATAGCATCACTCTTTATTCAATTAAGTAATCTATCGATATTATAATGCAATCCTTGTGTTTGACATTCAATACTCTACTATTTTATTACCTCCAACGATTTAATACACTTGATAAAATCGCTATCAATTTTCACCGTATGGTAAAACACAAAGTGTGTTATTAAGTAAGAATGATTATATATGGATGTTAACTGTTATAGAAAGTAATCAAAAAAAGTAAGTTATGTCTTATAAAAGTAACAATATTTGAATATGAACCAAATATTAATTACGTACTTAAGTTCTACAAAATAAGTCAGGTATCTACATCCTTGAGTGAGTTATCGTCTGTTGAAACCTAATGAGCAAATGGTAGAGACGTACTCTTATTAATTTTCAATGTGGTGAATTCCACTTTATTGTGTGAACGTCTTAGTGAGGTTCTAGCCTATATATAGCTATACACGAATAAGGTCACTACATATATGGTTACGTGCATGGAGATAATGGTAGTGTGTGAAGTTATGATGACTCAGGGTATATATATGTCATGTGTTTGTTTGTGCCCTAAAATATGTATATTTATCTTATATTCCCTTTTTATGATGTTGCATATTCTTATTTTCTGAAACTATACTCAAATGTCTAGGTTTTTGTCCAGGAGAGTCCCAAGCATTGTGTGTTTGGATTAGATTACACACTCCAAACAACTATATATCTAGACGGGCATTGGTATTATGCACTACATGATGGAGGACTCAACACATCACTAATGGAACAAACTTGTCGATCTTGGCAATGTGGTTTGTTTTGTTTTTGGTATAATTACACGTTACCTCATGTATCAGACTTAGTATAATAAGTATGTATGTTTGTATTAATGAGAAGAAGAGGGTCTAACGAATTTTTTTAAAATAACTTCATTGATATTGCTAACTTGTGCTCTAAGACTTTGTTTGCGAGTTTGGACAGGAAGGACGGAGAGTGGTTTGAAAAAAAAAAAAGGAATGAGCAAGTGGAAGAAATATATGACATTGAGATGAGAAGACTTTAGGGTTTCATTTTTCTTTATAATGCAAAACCCTCCTCATTTGGAGGAACTCAAAAATTGTATTGGAGGAGGATTTTGGAGGGTTTACATGAATTCTTCGAATTTAATCTAAGTAGTTATAATATTCTTAAAATTTAAAATATATTAATCATAAGTATTAATTAATTATTATGTAAAAAATTACTCTTTCAAAAAATGTGAAAGAACATAAAAAAGGCCTCTTCCCTTATATTTACAACCCCTCCAAAGCCTCTTTCTCTCCTCTTCAAACTCTCAACAAAGCCTAAGTGCACATATGAAGGAACATAAAAAAAAAAAAAAACAATTTTGCATCGGAAAACATAACATTTTCACTTTAGAAAAGTTGAATGTGCGACTTTTATGACATATACTTCTATAACGAGTTCTTTAACATGTGTTTTTATTATAAAGACACATGTTAGCATTTGCCTAACTTCATTCATTATTAAAATTATATAACTTTTTGGATTAAAAAAAATTAGATACCCTTTATGCGTAATCGATGTAAGGTTAGTTGTGTATTGGATCATTGATCTTGAACTCACCAACATTTATTCTAAATTAGATTCCAATAAATCAAGTGATTGGACTCAAGTGATTAATGAGTTCCATTGAACAAGTTATTTGATTGAATTCGAGTTTGATTTTTAGGTAAAACAATTATTAATTAGACTTTAATTTAAATACAAAACTATTACTAGGGTCCCTTTCTTTTAAAAAGTGGAGAAATATTAAAAAAAAATGAATTACAAATTGAATTTCCAAAAGATTGACCAACACCTAAACAAACTTCTACAAGTGTTTCTAATTTTAGAGACATGTTACTAAATAGTATATATTTTTGTTCATATGAGCTTTTTTTTGTGGTGATCGAGGTTTGAACCCTGGACATTGCATGTATTATGTATTGTCTCTAACAACTGAACTAAACTTACGAAGAATTTGTTCATATCAACTTATCTCAGTTGTTAGAAACATTACATAATATATGCAGTGGTCGAGGTTTGAACCACATACACCTTATTTATTCACATTAAAATATTAATTTCTAACTACTAAATTACTTGTAAGAAAAAAATATGGTATGTCATTTTGTTGCAAACTCTCGTGTTAAATTCACCAGAAAACATAAGCATGAGATTTCATTAATGCACGCAAGCTAACTAATTGGCTATTTATTTCAATCTTTTAGCAAACTTCGAAGTCAAATCCGACAACAGTTAACAACTTAGCTCTCTCACAGAAATTATCTATTTCTTTCGTATAATTAAGTAACGTGATTTGCTAAACATTTTTCCCAAGAGTTAGATATCGACATCATCAAATATAGTTTTCTATGTTTGCTATCTCTGCTCCACAAGAAACCTTAACTTGAAAATATTAACATGCATGCAATCAGATTGGTAAAATTTAGAACGATAAAACAAGACTTAAAAGAACTATGAAAAACGGATAAACATAAAATAGAATAAAATGCAAGTTGTGGATTTGGCCATCGAGCGTTGAAAATAGGAATTTGCTTTTTCCCGTAACAAATTATTTAGGATTTGGTCATCTCCTTCTTCTCAGTTTAATAATTTTATTAATGATTATTTTTTTATATGATCTTCCTCTCTGTGGGGAGAAACTTTACTTGGTATCGTGGGGGACAGTTTTTAATGAGCCGTTTGGATAGGTTTTTTTGTCGGAAGAATGGCGCTCGTCGTGGTCTAACTGATCATTGTACAATTTTGCTGACTATGGATGAGGAAAATTGTGGGTCTCGTAAGCGGCAGATTTACCAGCTACATTCTAGTTTGCAATGGCAGAAATTAAGACTTAATTGGTTAAAGGAGGGATATTCTAACTCTAAAAAAAAGCATGGTGTCATGTCATCTAGGAGATGGTCAAATACTGTTTTTATGATCGATGTAAACGGTGTTCAAGTGGAATGGGTGGAGAATGTTTGTAGTGTTGTATTTGATCACTTTTAGTCACATTTTCAGGCCGATAATATTGATCAACCAGCAGTAGAAAATTTTAACTTTATGTCATTGAGTATGTCAAAGAGAGGGGATATTATTAAACTTTTTACCATTTATGAGATAAAGCAAGCAGTTTGGAATTGTGACAGCTTCAAGAGTCCATGATCGGATAGGCATCAAGGCATTTTAGATGGACCTAAAAGATGAATTGATGTGTTTTGCTTAATTAATTTCCTTGTAATCGCAGATTGAGGAAAGAAATCAACAACACTTTTATAGTTCTCATTCCAAAAGTGGAGAGTCCTCAAATAGTAGCAGATTTTTGGCCTATATTTTTAGTTCGATGCTTATATAAGGTGTTGGCAAAAGTGTAAAAAATTTGCGATCAAAATGTTGATTTTGTCGTGTAAAAAATAGTGACGTGGAAGAAAATAAGTGAATAAACTAATAAATTTGTAGAATTTCCTTTTGCAATACATACGTATATATCTTGGAGATGAAGAAAGAGTTTAGTAATTACATGAGACAGGTTTATAAACAAAATATATCAACATTTAAAGACTAAGTCAAATCTTAACAACCAGTTAGTTAGTGTATACTACTAATATACGAAACCAAAAGACTATTTGAATGGTGAGTGGTCACTTTCCACACAAGAGAAATATGCATGGATGCATCATCTATGACATCAAGATAAAGAAATAACACATTTAGTTTCCATTAGCATTAGATCATTGGGTTTAGGGTATGGGTGGATGGATGTCACCTCTATCAACATCAACAGAAATAATCCATTCTCTAGCAGCGGCTATTACGGTTTCTTATGGTTGTGGATAAAGACTTGACTTGCCTTAATATGATTATGCACATTGCCTAGCTACCCTTTCCTGCCTTTATATACTTCATCTATTTATTCGGTTTGATTAACTATAATTCTAACATCTTTTCAACTATAAATAACTTGAATACTAAATTAATAAAACCATCATATGTGGAAATTTGTGATTCGGGAGTGGTTAATGCACATTAGACAAAAATTGGCCAAATAAATGAAATGATGTATAAGTCTTAAGATATCCTCTAAAAGAAAATCTTACAATATACAACAACACCTGTATTTAATTTAATTTAATTTAATGTTGTAAGATTTTGGATGGAGGTGTAATGACTAGGACTCTTAAAAGTGTTTTGATTATTAGTCTGTTGTCCTCAATGCTCTGTAAACTTCGTCAAGTACAACAAATCCCACACCTATGATATGTCATCACATTTCCAATATTGAATACGGAATTAGAGACTAAAAGAGGAACTTATAGATCGAAGAAGGTGGGTCCAACACTAGATGCTAGAGGTGGGTTCACTTTTTCTGATGATGATGTCAACCATGAGCCGATGTTGGTGTAGCAGTTGTTTAGATTGAAATTTTGAGTTTTGGAAAGAAATCGAGGTGGTGTACTATGTATCGCGAGATATTTATATTTTATTTGATACTTATGAGAGACTTGATGGAATTTTAACATTATAACTTATTTACACCTAAAAATAAATATATTTGATAGCCAATATCGACAAACATGTGATTGAGTTTTAGGCAAGGAAGACTCCCAACCGAGGGAAGGTTAACATATTACTAGAGCAGTGAAGCGAGGGGAGCTGATTCATTCTCAAGGCCACTAACGTAGTACTGGGCTTCAAATTGAGTCAAAACGTAGTAGGACGAGACAATGATGCATAAAACCCATGTTATATATTTAGTGTCACTATCCACAAAGAGAAATTAGAGAAGCGACACCATCTTAGAGAAGATGTGCACCAAGGACGCTGTCAATGGATCATGTCGAGAAGAAGGAAAGCAGAGCGAACGTGGGGCACCATGATCCCATGAGCAAGGGAGATTCACACACTACCCACGAAATTAGCCGAGCAAAGGCTCATAATTGTATGTCACATCATTTGGCTAATAGACATAGTTTTTGATGTAAATACATAGTTCATGCTCACTCTGATCACATTTATAAGTATCTTTTGCTTTTTCAGATTCATCAAATAAGTGATGTATCTAAACTATATTATATTATATTTCAGAGACATAATTATTTATTGAATCTAAAAAAGAAAATGTTGCTTATAAATGTGACCGAAGGGGGTACATTGTAATAGATACATTCAATCAATCAAACTACCCTCGTTGTCGTCTACAAGTTGCAGGCTTGGGTATCGTCTAATGTGGTTTATTGTTATTAAGCACTAAATAATTGATAAATAAGTGATGGGTTTTATTTCTGAATATACCATGATGGGGTTGACCATTCTATTAAACCCAATGAATGGACTTTGTCCTCAACCGCTTTAGCTACATAATCGTTGTGCCATTAGACGAAATTAGAAGATCACAATAAAGACTATTTAAAAACGAAAACTAACAAGTAGTTAGTGTCATCCTTCAATTAGTCATACCTAACATTAATACCTTAAATCTGTGTTCGATTAGTTTAGATTATACAGTCTGAAATGTCTCAACTCTCCAAAGTAAACACTTTAACACACTCGCGGACCAACTGTGATTACATAATCCGAACTAGTTTAGAATATGGATTATGGCTTGGTCAGCAACGTTGGATGATTTCATACATGATTTATGCGTTTTTAACTGGTCAACAATATTTGACCACATTTTTTAACCCTCCCTTACTTTGTTACACTCTATGTTTGAATCTATCCCTATAAATACCTTCTAATTGTTCACAAATTCTCATTCTATCTCGCATTTTCTCCTTCTCTTTTTTATAAATTTCTTTACAATATTCCATCGGTGTCTTTTCATACAAAAGTTCTTCTCATCTTGCAGTGATAATATGAATAGTCAAAAGGTAATGTCATACTCTACAAATTCATTCCATCCGTCTGGATTTGGGTTACTCATCGGAATCTTTATCTACCTTCTCCCCCTTCTCAAGATGTGCGAGAGAAAACAAACATTTCCCCCATCTCCTTCTTAGGATGTGAGAGAAGAAAACAAACGTTCCCCTTCTTCCCTCTACATCTTATTGTACCAGAGGTTTAGCGTTAAGTGTCTAATAATTTGATGTAATAAGCATTATTTTAATGTAAATGAATTATGAAATATTGATCGGTTAATAAAATGTCAATTATTGATATCTCTCTAAATTCATGTCTTTGTTTTCATCTTCACTTATTTCATCTTAATAATATATGCCACTTCGTTGTAAAGTTGATTGAAAATATGGATAAACATGATTTCGGATTATATAATCCAAATATCCCTAAAAAAATGTTCGTATATATTATCCGAATGAGGGAATTTTGAAATTTGGTAGGGCGCGTGAGAAGAGGGTACGGTGGAAAAAGAAAGAATCTAATTTTATTAAAGAAATGTCAATATATTATCCATTTATGTTAAGGAATATTTGGTTCCTGAAGAGAAAAGGAAATATGAAGATCGAGAGGAGATGATTAATTGGGTTTGTTGTCAAGCAATAAAGTCGGATTTATGCTTATTCTAGATAAATACGATAGTGGTTCCGGACGTAGAAAAACAAAACTTGTTTTAGTTTGTGAAAGAAGTGACGAGTATAAGGGGAACGAGAATACACATGTTAAAAGAAAATGCAGATGTTCTTTTTATTGTATGGTTATTTTATCCGCATTAGAATAATTTTAATGTGGATGTCCCTTTAGGTGTAGAAGAATCGAGAAAAAGCTTAAAAGAATATTGGGAAGAGAAGGTTTCAATAAGAAGATGAAATGAGGCTAAATCTTTTGAATTATGATTCTTGGTTTGATTATATAATATTGGAAGAGAATGCGAAAAAGAACCAAGGAGGTTTATAACATCCTCGGTACGTATCTCTCGGACAAAGGTGTATGGTATGTCTACCGGACTATACGGTAGTTATCTATCGGGGATTGTATATGAGAAAATTTTCGGTATTTTTTAGGGTCTTAGAGATTTTGGGGGTCTAAAGGGAAATTTTCATTTTTTAAAAATAAAAGATCTCACCCATTTGAAGCCCAAGCCAATAGCAATTAAAGCAAGCCTGACCTTTGCTCTTCTACCACTAAATTAGTAAATTCTACTTAGTACCCCCAAATAGTACCTATACCCCCCACATTTTTCACAATAAACCATTAACTATAAAACCTGGCGCAGCAGTTGTGCAAGGAGGAACAACCATAACCATACGAGGGAGTAGCCATTTATAAGAAAAAAGTGAAATAGTTTACTGAGTTTTATCTTCTATCAGATGAAGAGCAAGTCATAAAAATTAAAAAGACATATTCATTTACTCATAGTTGATTCAAGCATAGGAATAAAAGTACTAGACTTTCCACCCGTGCTGTCACACGGGTCATAATTTTAATGTCAATTACAACTTATAATTTTAATGTCATCAACTTCTAGTACAAATGTTCATTATGATGGTTTATGCTTACAAATTTCGATGCCTCTAGATTTGAAAATGAGTAAGTCCATTTATGAGACAGAGAAATCATGTGACTTGTATTAACTACACAAATAGTCATCAACTACCCTATAGTCAAATTTCAAGTAAAAATGAAGTTTGCTATATCTATTTTAAAAAATAAAACCAAGGTGAGCCTTTTTGGAAATCTTAGCCAGCAAAAATTAAAACTGTTGCATATGAAAAAAATTAAAACAGTACCAGCTGTAAAAAATTAAAACCTGCAATAATTTATAAACTTAATCAATGCGGAGGAAGCTTAATCCAACAACAACTGCAGAATTTCTAAAACTAAAACCTGAATAATTTATACTTCAGTAACACACTACAGTGTCAAGATTGATGCCTAAAGCTGTAAATTACATAGCAAAAATATCATAAGCGTCTATTTGTTACAATATGAGTCATTCCAGAACAGGCTCCTCAAAGTTTTGACTTCAGATAACCTGCAGATTTTCCTACTTTATTGTGAATAAGAGTTCCTCAATGTTTCAAAATACTTCTATGTAAACTACATTTGATTGTAACATCTATATCTTCACATTTCTCATCGGTTAGCAATATCATAAGTCTTCCTGAAAGTAAAGTAACTTTCAAAGTAACTTTCTTGTAAAGCATGCTGATAACTTTGCTGCTTTCTATTTATAATAAACATTAAACTATTAGAAAAGCAGTATCATAAATTCTTATTTCTCTTGTATATTTTGACAGTACCATATTTATCAATAGCAAACACAATTGAAGCAGCCCAAAGTAACATAAAAAGACAATTCTTATTTCTCTTGTATATTCTAACTCATAATAATAACACTAACGGGACCAAAAATGTGGAAAAATCATATGACAAAAAACACATCAACATAAACTTGTGTTTTGTTATTTTAGAGATTAAACATCTGACGCGGCAATTTCAAAGGAAAGAAACCAAAAATGTCAACATAATATATCAATTTGAAGGAAAACATGAGCAAAAACCAATTGTAAATAGTGAAATCCATACCTTTTAGGTCTAATGATCACTCTGTTGCACCATAACATCTCTCTGTAATCAAAAGAGACTAAAGAGTGTGAATAATTATGGTCTTCAAATCTTCACTAAAAAGATTTATAACTGCTATTGAGTCTGACATCCCATCAAATATTTTTCACATCCAATTTTTTTTTTTGGTCAAGCACATCCATAACTGTTATCGGTCTCATATGGGTTTGTATGAAAAGAGTGAGGGAAAGAAATAGATTATGGGTTTGGAATGTGAATGAAGCATATGAAACGGCGAATGAAGCGTTTTCGAACAAAAATGTATAGTATACGGAATGACGCTGTAAACCTCCTCCCATTCACAATAACTTCCTGAAATAGGTTTTAAGTGCATCATGATTATTGGGAGGGTGAATTTCGTGTTTGTGATTGTGATTTATGGATATGCAATTTCACAAAGGTGGGGTCGAAAATTAGGGTTTGTCAACACTTACTTACAGAACTGAATCGAAGAAGAGATCTAACAGGAAGAAACGAAAGTACCTCAAGGATGAGATCGCTGGAGAGGATCGAGGGGACTGCCGGCGACGGAGTCATTCATGTCAGTGATGGTAATGACATAACGAAAGTTGACGGCGGCGATGGTTTGTTAACTGTGACGCCGGTGATGGTTGGTTGGTGATGACGGACGGATGCGACGTGATAACTTGTTGTTTGGTTACTGCAGAGATGGTGTGCGTAATGAATAGTGATTGTGAAAAGAGAAGTGGGAGAGAGGGAGATGGAACAATGAAGAAATGGTGGATTGAAGTTGGAGAAACTCTTCAATAGATGACACTGATCAGGTTTGCGTTTTTGGAAAATGAAAAAGTAATTAACGTGGGAGACAAAGATATAAATGCATTTTGGGGTTTTGCAAAAGATGGTTGTGATATTTGAATTTCAAATTAAAATTTAATGAGCATTTTTCCCGCCCAGGGAATTAGGGTTTGATCAAATGGGGCATGCATTGTGAACCTTCGTATTAACTACACAAATAGTCATCAACTACCCTATAGTCAAATTTCAAGTAAAAATGAAGTTTGCTATATCTATTTTAAAAAATAAAACCAAGGTGAGCCTTTTTGGAAATCTTAGCCAGCAAAAATTAAAACTGTTGCATATGAAAAAAATTAAAACAGTACCAGCTGTAAAAAATTAAAACCTGCAATAATTTATAAACTTAATCAATGCGGAGGAAGCTTAATCCAACAACAACTGCAGAATTTCTAAAACTAAAACCTGAATAATTTATACTTCAGTAACACACTACAGTGTCAAGATTGATGCCTAAAGCTGTAAATTACATAGCAGAAATATCATAAGCGTCTATTTGTTACAATATGAGTCATTCCAGAACAGGCTCCTCAAAGTTTTGACTTCAGATAACCTGCAGATTTTCCTACTTTATTGTGAATAAGAGTTCCTCAATGTTTCAAAATACTTCTATGTAAACTACATTTGATTGTAACATCTATATCTTCACATTTCTCATCGGTTAGCAATATCATAAGTCTTCCTGAAAGTAAAGTAACTTTCAAAGTAACTTTCTTGTAAAGCATGCTGATAACTTTGCTGCTTTCTATTTATAATAAACATTAAACTATTAGAAAAGCAGTATCATAAATTCTTATTTCTCTTGTATATTTTGACAGTACCATATTTATCAATAGCAAACACAATTGAAGCAGCCCAAAGTAACATAAAAAGACAATTCTTATTTCTCTTGTATATTCTAACTCATAATAATAACACTAACGGGACCAAAAATGTGGAAAAATCATATGACAAAAAACACATCAACATAAACTTGTGTTTTGTTATTTTAGAGATTAAACATCTGACGCGGCAATTTCAAAGGAAAGAAACCAAAAATGTCAACATAATATATCAATTTGAAGGAAAACATGAGCAAAAACCAATTGTAAATAGTGAAATCCATACCTTTTAGGTCTAATGATCACTCTGTTGCACCATAACATCTCTCTGTAATCAAAAGAGACTAAAGAGTGTGAATAATTATGGTCTTCAAATCTTCACTAAAAAGATTTATAACTGCTATTGAGTCTGACATCCCATCAAATATTTTTCACATCCAAATTTTTTTTTTGGTCAAGCACATCCATAACTGTTATCGGTCTCATATGGGTTTGTATGAAAAGAGTGAGGGAAAGAAATAGATTATGGGTTTGGAATGTGAATGAAGCATATGAAACGGCGAATGAAGCGTTTTCGAACAAAAATGTATAGTATACGGAATGACGCTGTAAACCTCCTCCCATTCACAATAACTTCCTGAAATAGGTTTTAAGTGCATCATGATTATTGGGAGGGTGAATTTCGTGTTTGTGATTGTGATTTATGGATATGCAATTTCACAAAGGTGGGGTCGAAAATTAGGGTTTGTCAACACTTACTTACAGAACTGAATCGAAGAAGAGATCTAACAGGAAGAAACGAAAGTACCTCAAGGATGAGATCGCTGGAGAGGATCGAGGGGACTGCCGGCGACGGAGTCATTCATGTCAGTGATGGTAATGACATAACGAAAGTTGACGGCGGCGATGGTTTGTTAACTGTGACGCCGGTGATGGTTGGTTGGTGATGACGGACGGATGCGACGTGATAACTTGTTGTTTGGTTACTGCGCTGATGGTGTGCGTAATGAATAGTGATTGTGAAAAGAGAAGTGGGAGAGAGGGAGATGGAACAATGAAGAAATGGTGGATTGAAGTTGGAGAAACTCTTCAATAGATGACACTGATCAGGTTTGCGTTTTTGGAAAATGAAAAAGTAATTAACGTGGGAGACAAAGATATAAATGCATTTTGGGGTTTTGCAAAAGATGGTTGTGATATTTGAATTTCAAATTAAAATTTAATGAGCATTTTTCCCGCCCAGGGAATTAGGGTTTGATCAAATGGGGCATGCATTGTGAACCTTCGTATTAACTACACAAATAGTCATCAACTACCCTATAGTCAAATTTCAAGTAAAAATGAAGTTTGCTATATCTATTTTAAAAAATAAAACCAAGGTGAGCCTTTTTGGAAATCTTAGCCAGCAAAAATTAAAACTGTTGCATATGAAAAAAATTAAAACAGTACCAGCTGTAAAAAATTAAAACCTGCAATAATTTATAAACTTAATCAATGCGGAGGAAGCTTAATCCAACAACAACTGCAGAATTTCTAAAACTAAAACCTGAATAATTTATACTTCAGTAACACACTACAGTGTCAAGATTGATGCCTAAAGCTGTAAATTACATAGCAGAAATATCATAAGCGTCTATTTGTTACAATATGAGTCATTCCAGAACAGGCTCCTCAAAGTTTTGACTTCAGATAACCTGCAGATTTTCCTACTTTATTGTGAATAAGAGTTCCTCAATGTTTCAAAATACTTCTATGTAAACTACATTTGATTGTAACATCTATATCTTCACATTTCTCATCGGTTAGCAATATCATAAGTCTTCCTGAAAGTAAAGTAACTTTCAAAGTAACTTTCTTGTAAAGCATGCTGATAACTTTGCTGCTTTCTATTTATAATAAACATTAAACTATTAGAAAAGCAGTATCATAAATTCTTATTTCTCTTGTATATTTTGACAGTACCATATTTATCAATAGCAAACACAATTGAAGCAGCCCAAAGTAACATAAAAAGACAATTCTTATTTCTCTTGTATATTCTAACTCATAATAATAACACTAACGGGACCAAAAATGTGGAAAAATCATATGACAAAAAACACATCAACATAAACTTGTGTTTTGTTATTTTAGAGATTAAACATCTGACGCGGCAATTTCAAAGGAAAGAAACCAAAAATGTCAACATAATATATCAATTTGAAGGAAAACATGAGCAAAAACCAATTGTAAATAGTGAAATCCATACCTTTTAGGTCTAATGATCACTCTGTTGCACCATAACATCTCTCTGTAATCAAAAGAGACTAAAGAGTGTGAATAATTATGGTCTTCAAATCTTCACTAAAAAGATTTATAACTGCTATTGAGTCTGACATCCCATCAAATATTTTTCACATCCAAATTTTTTTTTTGGTCAAGCACATCCATAACTGTTATCGGTCTCATATGGGTTTGTATGAAAAGAGTGAGGGAAAGAAATAGATTATGGGTTTGGAATGTGAATGAAGCATATGAAACGGCGAATGAAGCGTTTTCGAACAAAAATGTATAGTATACGGAATGACGCTGTAAACCTCCTCCCATTCACAATAACTTCCTGAAATAGGTTTTAAGTGCATCATGATTATTGGGAGGGTGAATTTCGTGTTTGTGATTGTGATTTATGGATATGCAATTTCACAAAGGTGGGGTCGAAAATTAGGGTTTTTCAACACTTACTTACAGAACTGAATCGAAGAAGAGATCTAACAGGAAGAAACGAAAGTACCTCAAGGATGAGATCGCTGGAGAGGATCGAGGGGACTGCCGGCGACGGAGTCATTCATGTCAGTGATGGTAATGACATAATGAAAGTTGACGGCGGCGATGGTTTGTTAACTGTGACGCCGGTGATGGTTGGTGATATATCAGCTTTGGCCGAAAAACATCATTATATGACCAAAATAATCCTTTGGCAGTTAACCGCCGCAGAAGTCAACCGGCGGCAATTGACTGCCGAAATTCAATTTTATCCATCGGCAGTTAACTATCGCGGAAACTTCGGTGGTTAACCGTCGCGGAAACTTCAAACAATATTAATATTGATTGATTTTGTTTGTTTCAATCATTATTTTGGTACGTTTCAAACAATTGCAGTATTATACTTACGTATATATACCTTAATAATTGTGCACAACAATTTTTTTTATTTACGTAATTTGCAAAACAATATTCAAATGTTTAATATTTACACTCATTGAAATGTTTTTTGAGGATTTAAATGCTCTTTATTTTTTTTGGTCAAAATTTAAATGCTATTCTTCTTAAGATATATATGCATAAGTATAATACTGCAATTGTTTGAAACGTATCAAAATAATGATTGAAAAAAATTAAAATCAATAAATATTAATAATGACAATTTAAGGTTTTTGCAAAAAAAACCTTAAATTGTATAACACTTATTATTAAGATATATATGCATAAGTATAATACTGCAATTGTTTGAAACGTATCAAAATAATGATTGAAAAAAATTAAAATCAATAAATATTAATAATGACAATTTAAGGTTTTTGCAAAAAAAAAAAATCAGGTTTGAAGTTTTCGCGGCAGTTAACTGCCGAAGTTTCGGCGATAGTTATATGCCGATGGATAAAATTGAATTTCGGCAGTTAACTGTCGCCGGTTGACTTTTGCGGCAGTTAACTACAGAAGGGTTATTTTGGTCATTTACTGGTATTTTTCTGCCAAAGTTGATGTGTCAACAGTAATTTTCATGGATATCAAGTTCTGTTTATCAATTCGTCATCAAATATATTAAATCGGTGGTTTTTTCGTTGTGACATTATCTGTTAGGACTTAAGCCCATGAGGAGAACCCAACCCAAAAGACTAGTCTAATAGGTGGGAAAGCCTCATAGCTTAAGTACCACATCAATCACTTTTAGCTACCCGATGTCGGACTCCTAACATTGGCACGCTTAAGAGCTGACGCCCATTGTGGCTTTCACTCTATCGACATTGACCCAATGGTAGCCTTTTCCTTTTTGGCGGTTTCACTCACCTATCAGTATTCGGTGGAGCACCTTAATCCAGCCTATAAGTAGTCCTTTCTGTGATCCAACTCTCAATGAATGCACCAATTGTTAGAATGCTGCTCTCCCCCTACAAAATACGTTCCCGCCTTGCAAGCTTTCCAAATTTAGCCCTGCGCAAGTTAACTTGCGCTGGGTTACCGTTTTTGTTCAAGACCCATCAGTTCGAACTCCAAACACCATTTTCTTTCCCTCCACCTTCAAAAACCCAAAAAGTGCGATTTTTTTGGTCAAAATCCTCATCCCAAATCATTGCAAATCGTCATGAAGCAAGTTTCTACGCTCATCAAGCACCAAATATCAGGTAATGTATCATAAAACCTCATCTCATTTTGCTGGTTTTTGAGCTTGGTCAGTCAGTTTTTCGTAGGCAGTAGGCATGGTGCGCAAGTTAACTTGCGCATGGCATATGTGCTGCGCCAGTTAACGAGCGCAGGGCGTATGCGCTGCGCTAGTTAAGTGGCGCATGTGTTAATCTGCTGCGTGACTTAAGTCACGCACTGTACACAGTTTAGTTTTTTGAATTTTTTGCTCTTGGTTAGCTTGTTACACAAGTAATCTATTTATTCTCACTTTGTAAATTATTTTATTCAATAGATATATAGGGAGATGGTTGACAATGTCGCGGGTGATGACGTTGAACCGAAACCGGCCAAAAAGGAAGTTTCCGGCGATGCTTCCGGCAAAGGTTCCGACGATGTCAAACCGACTATTAATGTGAAGCCGTTTAAAGCCAATATTCCATTTCAAGCTCGCATTGGTCAAATTGAATAACCTAAACCGGTACCTATCGATGTTCTTTGTGAAGGTCGCGACACCGCTTCTTTTTTCACAACAAATGCAAGATGGAGAGAGCGAGAAGAGTTACTTGCCTGGGTTCGCCGACAAGGGGTAAGGGCCGGATTTAGTGTTTGTATAGATAAATCCGTTTTAAAAAGGTCGTACTTGACGATGCAATGTGAAAGGAGTGGGATATACAAGCCACCTAAGACGAGGAAGAAACCGAACATTGAAGGCATCGGCTCAAGGAAATGTAATTGTCCATTTAGGTTGAAAGGTTTCTTTGATAAAGAGACAAATGATTGGTGGCTTGCAATGCTTTGCGGAATGCACAACCATGACTTGGATGAGAAGTTAAAGGGGCACCTTATTGTGGCAAGGCTTAGTGCGGAGGAGAAGAAAAAAGTTATCGACATGACAAAGAGTTTGACGGTGCCTCGGAATATCCTCACCAATTTGAATCAAAATAACAAAGAAAGTGACATAACTATCAAGCAACTGTACAATGTGCAAACAAGATGGCGAAAAGGGGAAAGAGGTAACATGACGGAGTTGCAATTCTTGATTTCGAAGTTGGTGGAGCATAAATATGTCTATTACACAAGATGCAATAGTGAGGAAAACACTCTTGAAGACATATTTTTTGCTCATCCGGAGTCAATTAAATTGCTCTACACCTTTCCGACCGTTTTGGTCATGGACTCCACTTACAAAACCAACAACTACTGAATGCCGTTGTTTGAGATAGTTGGTTGCACCTCTACAAAAATGACGTATTCCGTTGGTTTCACCTTCCTTCACTTTGAACTAGAGGACAACTTTGCTTGGGCACTTACGATGTTGAAAGGTCTTTTGTCCTCAAAAGACAACATGCCTAAGGTGATTGTCACCGACAGAGATGGTGCTTTGATGAATGTCGTTGGCACAGTTTTCCCTAAAACATACACATGCTTTGCTATTTTCATATTTGGAATAATGTAAGGGCTAAGTGAATCACGGATTGTAAAGTTCACCCAAAGCCTCCTAAGGGTGCAAAAGTTGACAAGAAATAGTTGAAGAAGAGCAAGGTGAAGAATAGAGAAGTTGTTGAGAAAGTCGTGATCTCTTGGAGTGAGTTGGTAGAATCACCTACGGAGGAATCATATGCAAGTAATTTATTGAAATTCAAATAGGTATGCATGCCATTTCCGGAATTCATAAAATATGTTGAAGAAACGGTTTTGAACCTTAAGGAAAAATTTGTGAGGGCATGGACAGATAAAGTCTTGCATCTAGGGTGTAGAACCACCAACATCGTTGAATCGGCTCATGGAGTGTTGAAAAAATATTTGAGGAGTAGCGTGGGTGATTTGGCATCATGTTGGGATGAAATAGACAAGATGTTGGCCGTGCAATTCGGTGAGATACAAGGAAGTTTTGGGAGGAACAAAACGGTCTTTGAACACAAATACAAAGAAATCAAGATGATGGGAGAGTTGGAGGGTTATGTATCTAGACACGTATTGAAATTTATCTATGATGAATTGCAACGCTCCAAGACATTCAACTTTGAGAAGGAAGATTGTGGTTGTGTGCAAGCGACATCGTACGGGTTACCTTGTGCGTGTATTATTGCCATGAGGTGCAAACAAAAATTGCCTCTTGTCTTTGATGATGTATACCCTCATTGGAGAAGGTTAAGTGTACAAGGAGAAGAGATTGATGATGATTTTTCAATGGTGGAAGAGTGGAATGGCATTCAAGAACGTCTCAAGACAAGCCCTTACAATATGAAACTCCACATCAAAGAGATGATGCGTCAAATAGCCTTTCTGGAAACCACAAATATGTGTCCACCTTCAAAACAAGCGGTAACCAAGGGAGCGCCTAAAAGGAAGAGGACTACACTCAAAGTGTCATCAACGGGTCGAATCCCCTCTAGATGGGAGACTATTGATTCTCAAAATCCGGATAGTCAACCTTCACAACCCAAGAGGTCACTTCCAAAGAGAAAAGATGCACGCCTTGGCACGTACTCCCGCTCACAAGCTTCATCCTCTACTTTAAAACTGGTTCGGAGCATCCCTTACATTTCACAAATTACAAATCTCGTGAGACCTTTTGTTGAAGATATTGTGAATGTTAAAGGGGATGGTCATTGTGGATTCCAGGTCATAGCTAGGCACTTGGGGATGGATGAGGAAGATCATGTGTTGATTCGTCATCAACTTATTCATGAGTTGAAAACTCATAAGAGTGACTACATGCCGATATATGTCACGGAGGAGCATTATAACAAAATCTTGAATGGTTTACACCTTCCAAAATGTACAATTGGTATTGCGCCGGTAGATAAGTAGTTGACCACTCCGGATATGGGTCACATTATTGCTACTTGCTACAATAGAGCTGTTGTTCTATTGACATTGCCCGAAACGGGTGGTGTATGTGTGACATATTTCCCAATCCGAAGTGCTCCACCACTTAATCCACATGCCAACATCATGTGTCTTTGCTTTATTCCAGGCCACTATCTTCTTGTTACTTTGAAGGAAGGGTGTCCGTTACCGCCGAGTTGTACGGAGTGGATGTCCAACAAGATCGATGAGGCGGAGAAATGACATTTTGAGTTTTTGGATAGACAAGATGCCTTCCATGAGCTCATGTCCAAGGAGCCGAAGCCGCCAAAGAAACCAACAAATGAGCACAATCCAATACTTTGTGATAATACTCCCACTCCGCAAAAAAGGGAACAAGAGTTTGAAGCGATGGAAGACATTGAAGTAGAGGAAAATCTAGGAATGTCACTAGAATTCTTGGATAGGTTATAGATTATGACACTTTTAGGTCAGCCGGTGTGCGTCCTATTTTTTGGTGTTATTACACCCCGACGTATTTTTGGGTGGCCGGTTATGTACTTCTTTGAATATTCGTGGCCAATATGTAACTAACATTATATATTAAATGAAATGAATTATTTTTTTTGGTGGCCGGTTATGTCACACCAATTATTGCTCGCATTTACTTTGTCACTAATTATTCAACTATTTATATTTTTTGAAGTGAAACATGTATGAAGATGCACAAGATTCAGTAAAACTTCATGTCCGTTATGTAGATGTGAAAATGAAGGCTAGGTTTTTTGTAAAGCCCACCGACAAGTTGGACGATTTGAAGACAAAACTTGACAACTTCTTTATCCATATTGGTTCAAATCATAGAACGTACGATGTAATTTTAAATGCGCCAGGCGTGGACTTGGGGGAGGATAAGGAAGAGGACTTTTCGAAGACGGTGTATTTTCCACAACGTGTCGAAGATGATAGCGACGTCGCTAACATGTTTTACGTAATGGTTGAAGATAACGCTTTACATCTTTATGTCCGATCCGTTGAAATGTAATATTTATTAACGTGTAATATCGTAATTTCTACGAACTTGTGTCCGTATTATTGAAATTTAATGAATTTGTGTTTATGTAATTTAACGATGAATTTCGGTAATTTTAACCGTTTATGTGAGATTATGTGATTTTCAAGATTTATGGACAAATTAGTGTAGTTTGGATCGTTTACGTGTCATTAAGTGTGTTTAAGTGATTACGGGTCATTACCGGCGAATTTGTGAAATTTGGACCGTTTGGATCGTTATGTGTGATTATGTGATTGTGATAAAAACAATGTTTTTGTGTAATTTAGATCGATTATGTCGTATTATCCGATAATCTTGTTAAACTGGCGTTTTTCGGTTCAATTATGAGCGTGTAAAAATTACGGGTCATTAATGACATTCAATGCATAATACGCACTGCGTGAGTTAACTAGCGCAGTGCGTTACACTAACATGACACTGCGTGCGTTACACTTGCGTGAGTGTGCGTAGCATAAATTACACTTGCGCAACTTAAGCCACGCTGCGCATGTTAACTAGCGCACACTTTTACACTTGCGTGAGTTAACATGCACAGGGGCAAAATCGTCCTGCCTGCAGGGCGGGAGTGTTTTGTGCTGGGTGAAGAGCAGGATTCCAATTGATATGACTTAAGCCCATGAGGAGAGCCCAACCCAAAAGACTAATCCAATAGGTAGGAGAGCCTCATGGCTTAAGTACCCCATCAAGCATTTTTAGTTAGCTGATGTGGGACTCTAACATTATCTTAATTTATTAAAGAGAAAATTATACTTCAACTTTGTTTGACTATAGTAAGTGGTCACCTTTGTATCCTTTAAATTTTCCAATGCAATCAAATTGTACTATTTAATACAACTGGTGCTCATAAGATCTAGTAACAATATTTATTTACAAAGTAGGTGACAGGTAGTATTTTGACTGGTAGAATTTGAATTTACCATAGGTTGCTACCAGGAAAACTCAATGCTTTGCAGGTTGCAACGTCACAAGCTTACATATAAGTTTTAGATAGATAAGAATAAACAAAAGATATGCTATGCAACTTATTTCAAAATAAACATCATTATTCTTAATAATTTTTCCTCGTTCTAGTGTTTTATCTAATGACATTTTTGGCCAGGGATAATGCAATTAAAGGGACAATAGAAGTGTATAGAAAATATGTAAATCCTTCGAATCCAATAAAGTGAATTTGTGTTGACTTTGTATTCGAAATACTTTAACCAAAATTTCCTTGCGGCTACTTGTCTGCCACAATAAGTGCAATCCACTCGTGCAATTTAAAGAGAAGGAGGCAAACTATGGTGGTAAGACAATGAGAGCAAAACTGGGTGGAGAATGGAACCATCTCACTAGTTTACTAAGAGAGCTTCCAAATCCATTGATTAATTTTAAAAATAAATTAACGAACTTTATAAGGTCAAAAGAGAAAGAAAGAAAAATTAAATTCTTATATTAGTAAAAAGTGAGACATCCAATTGGTAATGAAATTAAAAATTAAATCAACCCTCATTGTATATTTTAACAAATTTGAACGGATTTGTATATAAAAAAAAATGAAATCAATGGATGAGATACTAACATTTGATTTACTTTTTCCTTTGACATTTTGAATTACAAACTTTGATCTAATTGAATCTCATCTATCCAATTGGCTTGGCTCATATGAGATATCAAACTCATGATAGTAGATTATTTCTAACTAAAAGCCGTCGGAGGTCTAACGGAGAGAGCTACACTCTCATGACGATGTGAACCGATGATTGAATCTCATTTGAGAGAAGTGAACATATTTAGTGTCTACGGTGCTTTAAATAGATCTTTAGTTGAGGAAATATATGATAAATAAAATAAGAAAAGCGTAACCAGCATTTATGAAAGTCTCACTACTATATGAAAGATCCATTTCTAAAATGATGGAACTTACGTATTTCACCTAATAATCAAAAGTAAGAGACAAAGGAGTGTTGGAGTAATAGTTATATTTACTGCTCCTCTAAAATAATCAAATCTCATCTAATTTTTTGTAACACTAGAAACACTTGTAAAAGTTCCCTTTTTCTTGTATTTTCTAACTGTTTTCTACTCATGCTCTATGCTCCGTTGTCAAGTTGGAAAAGCACTACCTTTAAAAACATCTTTGGAAAATGAAGGCAGCTTTGCCACTTATCCAATAATTTCACTTTCTACTTTTCTCTTATCATGTTCCTAGGTAAGGGTTTGTGTTTGAGACAAGATCACAATGTTTGATCATCCAACAAAGGTTGACTGCATGTGTATAGAAAAAAAAAATCATCAACCGTCCATAAGAAGGTGATTTCATGTCGCCAAACATTTTGATTGTAGCACGACATAGGAGTGTAATATGAAAGTTAGGAAATGGAATGTGTTAACATCAATTGCTATTAAGTTAGGTAGCAAAATTGTATATGGCATAAGATAGTGCCTAAGTCACACGCAAGCATAAAGTAGCAACAACAAAAAAAGTTTGAGATGATCAAATGCAAACGAGGTGAAATAAAAGAACATGTGAAATCATAGCAAAACGCATGAGAAAAAGTAAAGCTAAAAGAATCATTGGTTAAAGAGGAAATGAAATATGTCTTCCATTTCTTAATGGATCATTACTTCTAATTGTAGCTAAAATACAAATAACTTGGTGGTCAAAGTTAATGAAGTTTCAATTAATCGAACTCTCATATTGTTAAAATTATTTTTATTGGTGTATAATTACCGACACCAATGTGATGTATCTAATTCAAAATTAAATCACTATTTTTCAAGCAAGAAGCTTAAACATTTCATTCATAAAAATCTAAGCAATACAAGATAACATATGAAAGCAAAAAGATTGGGGACTAACTATGATATAGAAATACAGCCACTAGAATTGCAACATTCTTACAAAGCAAGCAAAAGAAACTTGAAGTTGAAAGTAGTTTAAGTTAAAAAAAAAAACTTGTTCCTCTAACCTAAGAAAAATATAAGGTTAACTTGGTGGGTAAGCCAGAAAAATAAGTGATAAAGACGACGATAATTCGACCTCTTTTCCGGTACGATATTAACGATTACTAACAATATTAACATTAATCATTTAAAAAAAAATACCTCTAACCAAATGCATACATAGGAAGGTCCTACAAATACTCAAAATTTCAAATAACCTATGAAAGTGAATACAAGATCAGGTGGAGGGTGAGGCATTGTGAGAGCTGGCATGAAGGGAGAGGGTATGGGGGATATTGATGAGGTAGAGAGTGGGTGTGAGGGTGGGGCCACATGGATGATGAGAGTATGTATAGAAAAAGAATGAATTTTTGTTGGGCAGCTGTCATTTTTCTTAGGAAGGGCAAGGCAATTGGGCATATAGGACCCATTTGAATGTCACCCTTTAATTCATTCAGATAATTTATTATGTTCTACCAATTCTTAGGGTATGTTTCATTTTTGAGAAAATGCTTTCTGCTTTTTAATTTTTATCTAGTTACAAACTACCACTTTATTTTGAAGATTTTGTCTAATTTTTAAGATTTGTACAAGAAACTATAAACATTTAGGGTGTGTTTGGTTTTGCGAGTATTTATTTATTTATTTTTAAAACTTGGTATCAAATTCAAGAACCGACTATAAAAATTGATCAACATAAACATAGTCTCTTAAACTTATGAGAATGTTTAAGAGTTTTCCCACCTACTCATTGAAACCTTTTTCAATTTTTGAAGAGTTTTCCGATCATGTTTTGCGCCAAGCTCTTAGAAATGGGGTTTTTGTTGTTGTTGTTGAATATATTGGATTAAAATTATTTTGAATGTATAACAAAATGGGTTTAATGATGGACCATAAAATGGAAATGTTTCATCAATAAAAGCAATTTACAACGACAATAAGGTAGTAGAGAAAAAAAATGTGATTGTGACTTACCAACAAATACTAAAATTGATTCTAGTTGCCATGGAAGCTCTAAATATGAGCTTCAGCTAGACACGTTTCTACGGAGAAAGACACTTGTTTTTTTTTTCTTCAACCTAACACCATTTTATCCAAGACACGTTGAAGGGGTCTCATTGTGGATCCAAACACACAATTATTCTTACAAAGTTGTCCAAGAGAGAGACGAGTGTAAGTTTTCTTTTTGAGAAATCGAATGGAATTGATCATTTCAATGATTCAGTTGAGAACTTACCAATTTGACGGTTGGTATGTTTGAATTATATTACACTATAATTAAACCAAATCGAATCGAAATTAAATTGATTAAATTGTGGATGAACCACGATTGGCCAATTTCCATTTATTTTGTTTAACTTTTTTTAATATTTTGTGGTTTTAAATGTATTTATTATCATCTAATTGAACTATAGTGAAATCATTTGAACTAACTAAACCCTAGTCAGATTTTCAAAACATTGATGCTAACCGTTGGTAAAGGTTGCCAAACAATAACTCCAAAATAGCCTTTATCATTCATATCTAAGTGGCACCCACCTTTTATTTTGTTTGCTCCATGACATGTAAATAGGTCCCTTATCCCTATAACCTTTTCTTACATGCGGAGAAGATTAAAGAACATACTTTGTCAAAAAGGCCACTCTCCTTGACCATCACAAATCCTCATTAGGCTTTCCTTTCTTCGAATAATTACACTGTACTATAAGGTATAATGGACCTTTAACAATATACCCACAATAGTATGAAAGGGAAATTTTGTAGGACTACACATTACTCATGGTCACATAAGTCCAAAACATTTCAAAGTGTTCTCAATTTCCACATCCATGACTAATCAAGGTGATGTTTAATCATTGAATAGACAAACACATATGTGAAATTTAGGTAATCTCCCACTAGTTTAGAATATAAGGAACAAAAATTAAAAAAATTGGTGCTCTAAAATATAAGTAAAACCTAATTAGTTTTACTCTATTAAGTTATATTATTTCTAAATTATCTTCAACTAATTTAGGTTTCACTCTTCTAACTACTTTATTTCTACGACTTAGGTTTTCATTTTTCTAAGTAAAACTGAGTAATAGCATTAGACCTTTAGAATCGTTTGATTCCTTCTAATTACTATGAGTTGTTTTGTTGCCATCATCATACATCAACATTGGTCATATAAGAAATAGTTGTTGCAAGTTCGATCCTTGGTATACTGAGTCCAAACCAATGTACAATAATAAGTTCTCTTCTTAGCAAAGCGATGTGACTTTGGCAGACCTCATATATGAAGAAATAAGTCAATACCTCATATTGCTTAAGTAAGATTTAGGACAGCATTGTGTGATTATCCAATCTTCTCTTGACACTATAATAAACCCTAAAAGGATACAGGGTTCATTTTTCTTGAACTTTATTTTAGCATAATATGACTTAGACATAAGCTACTTAATCAATCAATAGTAAATTCCAGCAAGATATTTGGAGATAGAAAGAGAAGCTATATGTACCTATACATATTTAGGTATACATATAAAGAATGTCTCACATAGGTAGGTACATATTGTCCGTCCACATTACCAACCACAAAGGTAAATTATATGATATATTATAAACCATAGATACAAGGACTCAAAAAGTAAATGATAACTTGTACAAATTATCAATAAACTTTTTTAGTTGAGTAGCTTCATTGCATTGCAGGTATAGCAATCACAATGTTTATTCTCTCATGATTGATCTTCTTGGTCAAATTATCATGAATTTCTGATAAGTCCACAAATATAGCTTATCATTGTTCCCAATAACAACCAAGGCACGATGATTTGAATGTTAGAAATTTGTCCACAGAAAGTTAGATTATAGCCAAGATCAATGCAACTTACATATCTGAATCACAAGCCTATAATTGGCAGTGATATGCTGCCAGCGCAAGAAATGCATGCTACAAATAATTTAAAATAGTTAATGACTAATTAACACAAGTTGGTGACATTTTTTAATACATCTAATGATGAAATTTGCAAGGTTTAAGTCAGTGGCATATCAAGGACTTTAGATGAGTGGATGCAAAATTTGAATTATTACAAGAGTCTTGTTAACTTGTGTCTTGTCCTCTAGGGTATAAAAAAATTTTGTATAAAAATATAATATTTTAACTTTTAAAAAGTTAAATGTATAATTTTTAAGATAAATGTTTTTATGTTGAGCTTCTTAATACGTGTTCTTGGAACACAAGTTAGCATTTACTTTATTATAATGGTAGCGCAATTTTTTAAAACTCATACAATGCATGTGCATTCTGAATTAGACACATCTGTCCATAGTTTGAATTGCATATTTGGTTACCATATATGAAACATCAACACATACACGGACATTTTGACACGTTGACACAAATACAAGTTTAAAAAAATGAATTAATTGAATGTAACTACGTATATTGATATATTGTATCAATGTCCAACCCTAGATACGATATTAATCAGAAGTGTCGGTATTGTTAATATTAGTTGCAAGCAATGTTTGATACTGTAAACAAATGTAACCGATCAACTGCAACTGTAAGACAATTGTGGAGGACCACAAAATTGTATATCATTGATATAGTTGGCGTTGAGAACGGTTGAGCACTGCATGTTAAAACTATAGAAATAAGAGTCAATAATTAATTGTACAAAGCAGCAACATGTTTGAACAAAGTTATAACTGATCTCTGACTCCTAACTAATCATAGATGTTAGTGTACATTATTTGTGACAGTTTTCTGTTAATATGATAATGTCAGATCAGTTAGCATGTGCTCTGATCTCAGAACCTGCAACTCACATTTTATTTAGTTAATATGAAAGTTCAACATTATATCTTATTATTAAATCTAAGAAAATTTAATTGGTGATTGATATGTTAAAACAAGATTAAAGAAAACTAACATGTCACTAGCAATGTTTATTATTGGGTTAATGCCAAGTTAATATTATTACATTTTTAAAAGGATGTGTTACATGTGTATAAATTAATAATGGACCCAATGAACGTGGTCAAACTCAAAATGAGAACAGAAGACATGAACTGAGTTAACACGCGTTAATTATATAACATGATAGTGGGAAAAATCAAGGGAAGTGAAGAGAAAGTAAGTGGGAAAAGATGACCCCACATGTAAACACTATGAAAATTATGAGAATCCTCTTAATCTCTTATTAGAAGAAAAAAATCTTTCTCTAAGAAGCAAATCTTGAAACGTGTTGTTCTTGTAAACAAGTTTAGTAAAACTTGTCAAGATATAGCAGCACCTTTTAAGGCATGCATTGAGGGCTAAGCAATTTTTTACCTTTGATCACTCTACATTGCACACCAACTTTCACACAAACTTGTAATAATAATAACCGGAAATATAGATAGTCAAAAGTTGTGTTTGGTTACCCCTTTGGGTATATTTGTGTTAGAGACAACATTATTGAAAACAATATAAAACTATGTATGTTTTTAAGGGAAACGCTAACTATTGCTCCGAGCCTGGGGTCCGGGGCATTGGTTAAGGCCTTTAAAAGATAATTTATCATGAAAATAAGTGTAATCAATGCGTCAGAAATTAAAAATATTTAATTTTTTTAATAAAATAAGTTCTTCTTTTGGAATCCTTAAATAGTGCCTCGGGGGCACTCAAGACCATTTTTTTAATGATTTATTAAATTTCTATAAAATAAATATGAAATTAATTCATCTATTGCATGAGTATAGGATATTTAATAACATATCTTTTTATTTTATTTTATATCTAGTTATATTAAAATGAAGTTCAATTTTTAATTACATTTGAGGTGCTAACTTAATGATAAGAGTTTAATCATGTAATTGATTTGCATGTCTTCTAAATGTGACTCAGTTAGTAGCTCGATATATATTGGACAATGGAATGTAGATGTTGAAGTTCAAATTCTTGATTCTCCTGTTATTCACATTTATAATATGTAAATCTAATCTCTGAAATATTTGACAAAAAAAAGTATCGGTATCCAACAAAACTTCATATACCTAATCCACTTAAATTAATATACATGATGAAGAATATATTCTTTTCTAAGAACTAATGTGTTTCTCGTTTCATTCTTCTCTCTAGTCTTCAGCAATTGATGTCCATGCTCATCATACTTTGAATTTGAGATAGAAGAGCTTGTTCTTGTAGATTCCTGCAGTGGAAAAAACTATGCACCAAGTTGCATACATTCAATAAAAGGAAGATAGAAATAATTGTATAAAGTTTGAATAGAAGCACCATTGATATCACCTCACAATTCAGTGATCCGTATGCTTAAGCATTGTCCACCGATTGAGACCTTCCGGCCGGCCATTGGGCTTCATATCCTTCAAGTACTACACGACAACATGGCCCCTATGCCCCCTATGTGAGAGTTAGAGATATCAAAGGATAAATGTCATTTTAGTACTAAAAAACAAAGGGTATGATACAAAAATAGGTTTTTTTTTAACACATTTAAGTTGATATACACTTCAAAATGAAGAGAAAGATAGAAAGAGAAATATATATATATATATATATATATATATATATATATATATATATAATGTGAAAAATGCTAAGTGTCATGAGTGTAGTTGTTAAGAAGTTTAAAATACATTCCTTCAAAAAAAAGTTTAAAATACATATTTTATCTTAAAAAATATATATTCAACCGCATAATATTTTAAAAATTGACATTTTCTATCTAGAACTTATCACTTATTTTATTTTTTGCCTTTGCGATTTGTTAGCATACAATCTAAGATTACACCTATCACTTGGTTTGATGACAAGGGGGTGTATTAGAATAATTATCATTATAAAATTTGGACCTAAAGGAACTTGCATCTTATGGAACTTGGACCTCGAAGATCTTGCACCTCAAGAAAGTTAATTATGATTAATTTGTAACTTGACACACAAGGCTTAAGTCTCTCTTCCCCCCCTCCCTCTCCCTATATATATATATATATATATATATATATATATATATATATATATATATATATATATATATATATATATATGTGTGTGTGTGTGTGTGTGTGTACTCTCTTAATGCAAATGAGACACGGTCAATAATTATCTTGCTATTTCCCTCTCCCTATATATATGTACTCACTTAATGCAAATGAGACACGGTCAATAATTATCATATTATAGATCTTACATGGTATCAGAACCTCTGTTAATATCTATTGGGTCACCTGCTATCATATTTCTGTTATCAAGTCATCCACCATTTATCACCACGAACCAAACCCAAGAGTACTGGTTGTGAGGGGTGTGTTAAAGAGTCTCAAATCAAACAAAAGATCACGTAAATATGTGTTTATAAGTTGGGGTAATTCTCTCTTCACAAACCGGTTTCATGAGGTTGTCTTAAGCCTGATCACAATTTCGAAGAGTTGCAATAGGACTCAAGAAAAATGAAGATAGAGCATATCACTAAGTTAGGAAGTCTGAGGTTAAACTGCATCAAGAGCAAAACTTCATTCTTTATCGAGAAGAGTTAACATGGTTCCTTCCAATAGTTTCGTCATGAGTGGTTAATGGATTACGATAGGAAGACTCGTTATTATCATTTGAAGAATATCACTAGGTGAAGACATAATAAGGTGATTATGCTTCAAGATAATTGTGGGCATTTAATTGATGATGAAGATCACAATCGACCCACATATAGCTGTCAAAATGGGCCAGGCTGTATGGACCAGCCCGTTTAGCCCGATTAATTCGAGGGCTTGGGCCTTAAATATTGAGCCCGAATTTTAATAGGGCTTTTTAGCCCGTCCCTAAAAAGCCTGGTACCCATTAGGGCTAACCCGAACAGGTCGCGGGTAGCCCGTTAGCCCGCATAACAAAAAAAATCATATAAATTATATATATTTTTCAAATAATTCTTTACTTAGTTGATTATCAAAGTGAAAATTCAATGAATTAACAAAAATATAAATGTAATATAAAATTACATTTACTCGTTTCGTTATTTATAATTTTAAAGATCGAATATATATATATATATATATATATATATATATATATATATAACCATAACATATCTAATTTATTTATAAAAAAAATTCACGTCGTTTGTACGAAAATGTTTACAATTTATTTTCATGTCAGACATTATTTAAACATATTAAAAATATTATTTATAAAAAATTTATTAGGAGTATTTTATAGTACTTTTCTTTATAAAAAAATGGAATTTTTAATACGGGCTGGCCCGTTTAGCCCGCGGCCCGTGTAGGGCCAGGCTTAGGTAGTATATTTCGAGCCCGTTTCCAAACCGGACTTTTTGGCCCAGCCCGATGAAGCCCAAAGCTTGTTAGGGTCGAACCGCCCGTTTTGACAGCTCTAGATCCACGGTACTAAATACATTTTCGGAAATGCTAACTAGTGTCCTCGGGATACTAGTTAAGAGAACTAATATAGAAATTTTACATTGAGAAGTGATGAAAAGGAAAAATGTTTAACTTTATGAAAGTCAAAAAGTTGTTTTTAATGAAAAAAAAAATTATATTTTTAACTTTCTTAATTAGTGCCTCTATAGCACTGGTTAGCATGTCACATGCATTTTATATGAAAACCCATTTAGGTTGACCCGATGTTGTTGGCAAGAGACTTTATCAGTGGCAGAGTCAAGAATTTTATAGAGTTTGGGCAAAAAAATTATCGCAAAACGTTACTTCCTTCCTGCGAATAATTTCACATTTCCTGCGGATATATTTTTCCTACGGATCCCAAAATCCTAAGGTATTACCTCACCTGGGAAGATCTGCAGGAAATGTGTTTCCTGCGGAATTTACACAAAACTCTGCAAGAAAAGCTAAAATTTCTAATAATGGCTGGGTTTGCTACAAAGAAAGTTGGAGCTGAGCCTGGGCTAGTGCCCAGGCTAGCTAGGGGGTGGCTCCGCCCCTGGACTTTATAGTGTGTTTCTCTCAATGTCTCTGGTTCGACTATTCTTAATGTTAGTTTCGATGGGTTAATTTGATCTTCTAAAGAAATACATTTTATATGTATTTTTACCTATTCTCCACCAATTGATTTCAAGCTTTTTTGATGTAGTGTGACGCTCATGTTGAAGATGAGGTAGGAAAAAATGTCATTTTATGTATGAGATCTTTCTTTTTTCTAGAAATTTTATATTAATAATCATGTATTCAAAATTTTAAAGGTATAAAAATGAAAAATGACATTTGTACACCTACTTTGGACAATATTTAAAACAACTCTCATATTTTTATTGTGTTATTTTGTATATTTTTTGTTGTCTCATAGGTTGTTTCAAAATACTTCAATTGTATAAAAGAGGTACAAGGAAGGTACAAGAAAATACAGTATCTTATTCAGAAACTCCAGGAAGATATTCATTTTCTTTTTTTTGGGATCAAGGAAGATATTCATATCATCACCAAGTTTAACACATGATTCTCTGTAATCATTGCTTTGCAGGTTTCAACAAAATTTCATAACCTCAAGAAAGATAATTCGTCTCCATCTCATTATTTGATTCATTTTATTATTGAGAATTATTTTAGTACACCTATTAGGCTATTATTAATTCTACATCAAGACAACGATAAATAAATGATTAGATAAAATGAGAGATTTCCTCAACAAAAAAGAATTGATAAAAGGAGAGATAGAAAGAAAATGAATTGTTGAATAGGTTAGGAAAATTAGGGCTAATAATGTCTCGCTTTTACATTTACAAATAGTAAAAACGTTCTAAAATGTCTCGTAAGTGTAGCTTAGTTGGTAGCTATTAGGGATAGTTTGTGTAGGGGCTGATGTTCACTTCTCCATACATAATGTGTGTGAATCTAGCCCCTAGACTACTTGGAAAAAAAAAAACATTATATATTAATGATTTTATTTACTTTTTTATAATATTTTATTTCTATTTTTAAAAGTAGTATTTTTTATTCTTTTTTATACGACGTTTTCTTTAAGTGTAGACTAAATTTACAGACTTAATACTTAATGTAATCATGCAATTTTTGTTGATTTCCTCATGGAACTGTTAATTAAATTTAACGGCCGTTGATCATTATGGTTAATGGCTAGAAATATGAATTTGATGAATTTTCCTTCCTTCAAAAAAATGAATTTGATGAATTTGAATAAATATACCATTTCATCTCTAAATATATGATTCTTTTGCGACTATTTCTCTTTTTTAGCACTCTTTCATAATTTTCAATCGTAGTAGTTATTTCTTCTTCTTTTTGGTCAATCGTAGTAGTTAATTATTCACCGATTGCTATTCTACATCATATTTTCTCTTATTTTATCTAAAAATGTTTATCTAAATTTGTTGGTAGGGTATGAAAGTGCATGTGATTAGTTCTCGTAAAGTTATGCCACAATGTTGCATTTTCGTTAGGAATCTACTGGTAAACTTTTCACCTGCCCAATTGCACCTTTTTCTCCATATAAACATACAAATATTTTTGAAGCAATCTTTTTTTTGAATAATACCAATATTGAAGCAATCTTAATTTGACTAATACCAAATTTAAAGTAGTTCTATGAAATTTTTCATTTTTTTTATCGAGCAACTTAGTGGTTAGAATTCACTTTTTTTAAGGTGAATAAGTGAGGTGTCCAAGTTTCGAACCTCAATCCCTACATATAACAATCCCTTCATTTTTTATCTTAACCATCTACAATTAGCACGAAAAATGGATCTAAATAAACTAATATTTTAACCAGTATTTAGATTCCGATTCTCCTAAATAATTTGTTCTTAACTAAAATTTATTAACCATCTTAAATCAAATCATTTGATTATCCATCCTAACAAAATTAAAGTGTGCGTACATCTTTCTTTTCTAAATTTTGCCATTCATTTGTTCTAAAATAATATTCTTGGCATGCATTTATTTTGTTTGCATTTACATTAAAAAAGTCATTTCATCAACAAAAATTAAAGAGAAAAAGTTTAAATAATTTTTTCATATCCAATTCTTCAAATGTTAATTTACCATTTTTATTAGTGTTGTTCAATCCAATCTCCAAGCAACTAATTGAAGCAACCCACTAAATTAAAGCATCACAAATTGATGTTGAGAATCCAACTTTCACACATGGGAGGAACATGGAACCATCACATGGGTTTCTTTGATCCCAAATAAGATTTGTATATTTGAGAAGTGACATTTCAAGAACACAAGATGTTAGGGAAAAAAGTCAAACACTTAATATTATACTCAAATTGGTAGTATTCAATTCTAACAAAATCGTTTAGTGTTTCCCAAAAACGGTTATGTGAACTCCAAAATTCAAAAGATAACGCAAACATTGCTCTATAAATGGAAGCTAGTTCCGTTTCATAAAAGGGAACTCTGGCAACTGCTTTGAATTTATCTTCCCTATTGAGATACATTTCACACTTCCCCTATTTTATTACTACTATATACTAGTACTATTTCCTAATGCAACTTGGCTTTTGTCATAAAAAAAATTGAGCTTAATTTCTTCTCAATAATACGATGGTTTTATTAGAATTTAAATTTAGAAGAGTGTTATCCTGAAGAACCATTTATTTGACAACTCATGGGACAACAATAATTTACAAAGAAAAAGTATGTATTTATACGAAAAACAAAACAATAGAGAGATAAAGTAAAAAATAATGTGAATATAAGAGAAAAAATTGTCATAAAATAGATGTTTAAATATCATTTCTCTTAAATTTAACGATAACATGATAATAAGATACACAATCACATAAATTTAACAAGTCATTGTATAATCTTCGATGGAAAAAAAATTTAGGAACATATAAATGAACGAGTTGGATATTGAATTATCTTCCTATATTCTTCCTTTATGAGTAGCCTATGTTTAAATAATTCTCTAGCCAAATCGGACATTTCATGGTAATCTCACACAAAACAATCTTTGTTGCACTTGGTGGCGGATCTAGAATTTTTTAATAGTGGGGGCATTAAATTTAAAAATTATCCTTTACAAATTTTTATATTATAGAAACTTTGAATGATTTTATCATTTTCAATATCAATAAAATATATTTTACTATATAAATAACTAAACAATTATTTAATTGATCATCTCCGATTCAATTTCGCATCCGATTCTTGATAATATTCATATTATCAAGAATTTTTTTGAAATATATGATGAATTGATGATAGATGGAAGCCAAGAGAGATATTATATGTGATAAGTGTGGGCCATATAGTCAAAATGTCAATTATTGGTACATAAAAAATGTTTATAAAATTTTTGTGTGGGCACAAACACACACATAGGACAACATGCATCCGTCCTTGGTTGCACTTATCATCTCTATTAGTTTCCTTTATGTCTCATTCAACAATCCACTAACCTTAGTCATCCTAGGTTCTTCGAAGTCCCGAAATTGACCTTATACTAGAGGATTTTGAGCTTCAAACGTTTAAAAATTTCTTTGAATAAGTGACTTAGATGCCTCATTCCTAAGATCTTCAACTGAACTGTCTTAGATTTATTGTTCTTCTAACTCATCTTCACTTTCATATCCTGAAAACATAGCATATAATATTATGGCTTCAGCTTCCAACGTTTCTAGCCTATATGATAGGTTCCTAAATTTTGAAGGTAGACTATATATTCAATGACCCATCAAAATGATATATCTACGAAAATAAACTTGTTTGATTGATTGAGTGTATTTAATAAAATGTATAAGTGTGGTATTTATAGATAAAACTAGTTGTATTGGTTAAGATATTGTGACTTACAAAATTCATCACTGTTCAGCTATTTTCGCTAATAATGTGTGATTTCTTCCAGTTGCTAGGTTTTAAATTATATGGTGTTTTCCAATTCTCTCCTCCATGTGTGCACCATATACTTGGAGTTTGCCTTCATGTAAATATTTGCTTCGATCGGGGATGCCATAAACATAAAACGTGAGTATTGGAAATATAATTTTCTTCATGGTTGAGTGGGAGTTTGTCAAGTTCCACTCAATTTTGACTTATTCTAACACTTCAACGACATGAACCTTTGTGGACTCGAAACTTCATAAACTTCTGTGGACTCAAAAAAACTTATCTATCTCGTGTTCAGGTAACTCGTAACTCGGTTGCTTGTCGTCCTCGTCTAACAACTAAATTATTGTAAGGCGTAGACAAAAACTAGATCGCCGATCCGTGCGATGCAAGGGTCATATCGACAGTACTAAGCAACAATATGATATACCATAATAAAAAGATTAATGTTCACAGCTAAGTCACGTAATAAAAATTGATTCACATTGATCATAATGTGATAACAGTCGTTTTTTTTAGGAAATCAGACATAAAACATAAGTTACTATATACACCACGAAAGAATTCTCCAAATACCACATTTGACGTCACATTAGTATTGTCACCGTCTTCATTGGTTACCATTATCTTTAAGCCTTAAAGTAACTTTTGATATAACAACATACAATTGATCATGCAAAAAAACACAGACGTTGGCAGATATATGTTTTAGTGATTTGCCTTGACTATTATTGATGGTCATTGCAAATGAAACAACTAAGGAAAATTCTACTTTAAAACTTGAACGAAATTCTTACATCTGAGGCGGTCAGAGATAACCTGGGTATAAATTTTTTACCACCCGTATTATTGTCTGATATCACTTTACTTCAAGCATAAATTTTCTCATCCTTGTATTAATCAATCTTTTTCCATTGCATGCTTGTTCATGGACCCAATTTTTTGTTCATACTTGTTCATACAAGTGCGGTATTTATAGATAAAACTAGTCGTATTGGCCAAGATATCGTGACTTACAAAATCCGTCCTTGTTCGACTATTTTCGCAAATAATGTGTGATTTCTCCCCGTGTAGCTAGGTTTTCCATTATAAGGTGTTTTCCGATTCTCCCATCCATGTGTGCACCATACCCTTGGAGTGTGCCTTTGTGTAAATAATCGCTTTGACGTCACATTAGTATTGTCACCGTCTTCATTGGTTACCATTATCTTTAAGCCTTAAAGTAACTTTTGATATAACAACATACAATTGATCATGCAAAAAAACACAGACGTTGGCAGATATATGTTTTAGTGATTTGCCTTGACTATTATTGATGGTCATTGCAAATGAAACAACTAAGGAAAATTCTACTTTAAAACTTGAACGAAATTCTTACATCTGAGGCGGTCAGAGATAACCTGGGTATAAATTTTTTACCACCCGTATTATTGTCTGATATCACTTTACTTCAAGCATAAATTTTCTCATCCTTGTATTAATCAATCTTTTTCCATTGCATGCTTGTTCATGGACCCAATTTTTTGTTCATACTTGTTCATACAAGTGCGGTATTTATAGATAAAACTAGTCGTATTGGCCAAGATATCGTGACTTACAAAATCCGTCCTTGTTCGACTATTTTCGCAAATAATGTGTGATTTCTCCCCGTGTAGCTAGGTTTTCCATTATAAGGTGTTTTCCGATTCTCCCATCCATGTGTGCACCATACCCTTGGAGTGTGCCTTTGTGTAAATAATCGCTTTGACGTCACATTAGTATTGTCACCGTCTTCATTGGTTACCATTATCTTTAAGCCTTAAAGTAACTTTTGATATAACAACATACAATTGATCATGCAAAAAAACACAGACGTTGGCAGATATATGTTTTAGTGATTTGCCTTGACTATTATTGATGGTCATTGCAAATGAAACAACTAAGGAAAATTCTACTTTAAAACTTGAACGAAATTCTTACATCTGAGGCGGTCAGAGATAACCTGGGTATAAATTTTTTACCACCCGTATTATTGTCTGATATCACTTTACTTCAAGCATAAATTTTCTCATCCTTGTATTAATCAATCTTTTTCCATTGCATGCTTGTTCATGGACCCAATTTTTTGTTCATACTTGTTCATACAAGTGCGGTATTTATAGATAAAACTAGTCGTATTGGCCAAGATATCGTGACTTACAAAATCCGTCCTTGTTCGACTATTTTCGCAAATAATGTGTGATTTCTCCCCGTGTAGCTAGGTTTTCCATTATAAGGTGTTTTCCGATTCTCCCATCCATGTGTGCACCATACCCTTGGAGTGTGCCTTTGTGTAAATAATCGCTTCGATCAGTAATGCTATAAACATAAAACGCGAGTATTGAAATTTCTTCATGGTTGAGTTAGAGTTTGTCAAGTTCCACTCAATTTTGACTTATTCTAACATTTCATCGACATGAACCTTTGTGGACTCGAAACTTCATAAATTTTTGTGAACTCAAAAAAGACTTATCTATCTCGTGTCAGGTAACTCGTAACTCGGCTACTTGTCGCCGTCGTCTGACAACTAAGTTATTGTAAGGCGTAGATGAAGGAGGTACGTAAACCCCTATAGTCTGTGGAAATTTATTTTATACGAAAAAAGAGTGAAGTACAGATGTCCAGTACATCACAAAATATAAAGGAGTTTTGTCCAAAAAAATATATATATAAAGGAGTTAGAGAACAATAATTGTTTATTTCCGTTATCATAAGTTGAATATATATTGGTTGTATGATGTGTCTGTGTCTGATCCAAAATCATAAGCTGGAAGGTGAAAGAATTTTATTTTATTTTTGGAGAGGGAAGGTGAAATAATTTAATGATAGGTCTTTTGTCTAAAGTATATACATGTATTTATATTATTTGTCAAAAAAATGTATTTATATTTATTTATATATAAGTCAAATTGTCTTGACAGATAGCCGCGTAATTTAAAAGTGGAACAAGACAACTTGGCTTATTTTTCAAAATTATTAAGTTTTTAAAATTATTTTATTTTATGATGTATCCATGAGTGAAACCATTTAATGATTACATTTGAGAAGGTTTTGTTTTCTTTGAGGAATTAGAATTTAACATGTTAAGTCTTCGTAAACTTAACACAATTAATAGGAATATTGTATAATATATGTAGTGGTCGGGTTTGAACTTCAAACACCCACTTATTTATTTTATAAATATGAATTTCTAATGACTAGAATTTTGTGAAAAAAAATAAAATTTGACAAGTTAATTACTACTACGTTTTACCAGCCTTACTCACTTTTTTTTTTTTTTAAAGAAAAGGACTATGCATTTATAGCTTTGATGGAAATGCCTCCTATGTTTGTCTGAGGGGACCAAAGGTGATCAAATGTCACAAATAAATTAGGAGCTTATATTAGGGCCCCAAACGAGTGTGGTGGCTACAAGGGGTCCATATAAGTTTGCACTTAATTTCATGCATTATATGGTCATCGTTGAAGGCTGGGAAGTTGATGTAAGAACCTAACCCTATTCATATACCATTTCCTAAAATATTCTTAAAGTTTTCGTGTCAAAAGCACTTTCAGACTAAAACGTATGAGGTACAATTTGAGTGGTCAGATAGCGATGGTTTAACAACGAACATCCAATCAATTTTTTATAAAGACTTTAATAACATCTTATAATTTGGATAAAACTTAACTAAACACATATAAAGAACAAAAATTATATTTTTAATGTCTTGACCACCAAAAGATAGTGCACAATTCCTCAAACCCAAAGTTAATTTGCAACTCTTGAACCAACATTTCTTCTCTTTTTTTTTCTTTTTGTTTCTGAATCCAACATTTCTTCTCTCTATGGACAGAATTGCCTCTAAAATAACATCAAATTTTAACTTGTTATGACCTTGTCTAAAGTTCTTTGAGATTTAACTAAATTTACACTCCTAAGTTCCTTTAATTATTATGTGGGATTGTTCATCTTTTGAAGATTCTGCTGTCAAAATTTTACTATGCTTATCTCAACCAACAACAGCAGAAGCATGGATTCTTGAATTCATTTGACAAAGCACACAAGCAAGGTGTAAAACTTACATTATGGTCAATTACCAGAGAATTTTAATACTAGCATATATTAAAATGATGTCCAATATATACATTGAACCCAAAACTGCACAACTTTGCGCGTTGGCGCGGCCATATGCTTCCATCATTCACAGTCCTGCATCACTTAAAATAGAACTTTTGTGTGACTACACGAGCTTCAACATGGATACGGAAAGATTGGCACTTGTTAGAACAACTATTAACAGAATATTAAAGAAACGAAAAAATAAAAGACAATGAACACGATTGTTCCTTGTTTAGACAGTTTAGCAATGGAGTTTACCTTGTTTAGACAGTTTAGCAATGGAGTTTAACCTCAACGACTACATAATAGATATAGTTCCGTTATGAATTAGGGTTTACATTCTCACAACCAATATATATATATATATATATATATATATATATATATATAATACTACGGTCCAGATTACAACAATATCTCTGAACCGTACAACAGGAAGTGGTCAACGCATTGCAACAACACGTCGTGCTGAGAATTAAGGTTGTTTGTTCAAAGTCCTTACGCAGCGGTGCTTGGCATGGTTTGGTCATTCCAACCTCCGTGGATCAACGCATGTCGTGTTGAATGAAGGATTGGTCGTTCTCCTTTAAATTTTTCATAAAATCCTTATGTTAGACAAGCAAGGCCCTACGTAATGATGTTTAGGTCGTTGTAACTTCAAATCATAGTATTTGTGCATCCAACGCTCATGAAAATGCAATTCATGAAACTCTCGAAGTTAATTACGTAGATAAGATGAATAAGAGTGAGAAATATAAATAAAAAATATTTAAGAGGATAATAAAGAAGACAAATAATTGTTTCATACTTGTTTTTTTATTTTAGGGAATTGTTTCATACTTGTTAACCATTAAGAGATATTCTTTAAAACAACCGTTATGAGATCTTGACACCATATCTCTAATCAAAATTTTAAAATATTAGATTTATCAACTCTCTTATATATTCAACATTTCTTTTATTCATAATCAATGCAAGACTTAACCACTCACACTTAAATTCCAACAATCTCCCCTTTAAAAATGAGTCACTCACGGACCCTAGTTGATATAAGACTTAACACTCACACTTGAACTTCAACAATCTCTAGCTCAAGTGTGAGTCACCCACATCACTAACTTGATCCACACTAGAAGCCCGCTCCCACTCCCCCACCGAGCCTAAACATCCATGACCATTAAAAAACTTTGACATCTTAATTCAGAACTTTAAAATATTAAATATATGTGTCGCATCTCTTGTATATGCAACATGTCTTCATTCCTCATCAATACGAGACTTAACCACCAAACATAAATTCCAACTGTCGCTACAAGAAAGAAAAGAAAAAAAAAGGCTAGTTTCCATCACCTATTAACGTTTGTTACACAAAATAGGGACATTTAATCATATCCAAACATGAAAATCAACCCTCTTTTAACCTCTCAAGATATCATTTAAACAATATAAATTGATGGAAGGTCACCAAGTTAGTTGATAGTTGTTAATAAATGATATACCATGGTTCAATGTATCTTTGAAAATGATCTTACCCAAGTTGAACTAATTTTCCATCTAATTGAATTGATAAATTAAGGTTTTAATTTGGATCAAATTTCTTTGAATTTTTATTTTCAAGGTAAATCCAAATTTAGTTCACAATTTTTCAAAACACATTCTATAAAATCAAATCAACTTTAAAATAGTCATGAAAGACTAGTTTTAACTAAAACCAAATAAAATAAAATAAATTCTAAAAAAACATATGTAATGTACTAAACATCATCATGTATGACCACTTGAATCTTTAACCAAAAATAGAATAAGAAAATGAAAGACAAACATACTTTAAACCTCTCAAAACACACGTACGAATTTTATGATTTAAAGTGTGTGATGAAAATGGAGGAGTAGGAGGGCCCATCATAAGGGTACCTGTGGAACATACTCCCAATTTTGATCCTCATGTGAAAGAACTTTAGTGCGTCAAAATCCATTATCTAATCATTGCCTCCCCCACTAAGCCTCAAAGCTTAAATTGGATTAGTGAAAATTTGTAGTAATATATCTCTTTGTTTGACCAAATCTAGGTGCAAATCATCACTCGACAAAACCTGCTGTCTCTTTTACATGTGAAAAATGAATGAAAATCAATTACGGCCTCTATTTCTTTTTAAGTCAAATAATTCGGTGACAAGAAATTCATCATTTAAAGATGAATAAATTTTAACACGAGTTAAGTTTATAGAACAACTATCTTTATTTCTTTATATGAGTTTTATATTTTAGAATTTTTATTGTTTTATAAGTTTTTTAAAGTTTAAAGCTCTGATAGTATTAATTTTCATAAGTGATACAACTACTCCTTTTCATAAAAATTAAAAATTGAGTGAATTATGAAAATGCTAAAAAGAGTGTCCTTAAAGCACGGTCAATTACAATCTTTAAATTATTATAAATGTTTTTTTTGATAAATCATTATAAATGTTTAACAACTATATCTAGCTTTTTCTATAAATTTATTTATATCTACCTTAAATCATACAAATGGAATTATTATGATTTGTCCACAATGTAAAATTGTTTAGACAATAATGTATCAAAATTAGTCTAAAAAAGTGAGAGCATTAACTTCCGTCTCTTTCAAAGTAACATTTGTTTAAGAAAACACCATAAGTTGACTAATGTAATGGACATGGTAGCTTTACTAAATTAACCCTAATTTTTTAAACATAAAGCAACCTTATTTACTGCTACTGTTTCTTCTTTTAATTAATCACCAAAAAATTCTTGTTTTGAAAGTCCAATAAAACAAAGTATGAATAGTTTCAAAGTGCTTGTTTAAATTAATTTTTAATAATTTCTTATGAAAATGAAAAGCAAAAGAAAGGAAGAATTTGAAGAGTTTCTGGATGGGGTGGGGAGCAAAGAAGAGCAGAGTGGGAAACCATCACCAAGCAGACAAATCCCCGTTAGAACGGAACAACAAAGAGATAGTGTTCAATTATGTGTAACACACTTTTCCATTTAACATGTATTTTCCTCATAATCCCAAAAAAATACAGTGGCTTGTGGGGTGGATCCACCATAAGCACCACACCACTCACATGTCCTACCATACATGTTATCTTCTCAAATTGCAAATAGTGAGATTCCATAGATATATTCGATTTACTTGTTTTATTTTATTTTTCTCTATTTGGGATTATGACATAGTTTTGTTTTTTAAAGAGTTTAACGGTAAAATTTACATATGCAACATGTTAAGAAATGGAGAATTGTGGGTTTAAGGTTGAGCTCCTGCATATCAAATGTCTTGCACTCATTTTTCATAAGAGTTATACCTACCGGATACGTCATTTTTAATCTAAATGTAAATGTTTTTTTTTTTTTTTAAGAATAATCTACATTTAAATGTTAAAAAGGTAGTATTTGAATAATTAGGTCAAACTCTTATGGTATATGATTTCACAAAAAATTTATCTTGCATTATACACAAACTTGTTTTTCATCATCATTAGATCAATAACCTATGAAAAAAAGACAAATCATTAGGTCAATAAATCATACCCTATCTCATTTAATTTTTTGGACAAGATATCTCATTTATTTTAATGATAAAATTTATTGACCAAGTGATAAAACAAACTTGCACATGGTGTAAAACTTGTCTCATTTCAGTACCATTTATACACTTCGCCTGAATTTTACCTTTCATGGTTATTTTAACTTCTCTCAAAAAAAGAAGAAGGTTATTTTAACTATAAAAATAACCACGTTAGAGAATTAATATATCTGAAAATGACTTACTTTAAAGTTAAAGGAATGTTTTGAAGGGCATGTATTAATACTTTAATATCCTTTAGGCACTTGATTATTTGAATAGAATTCAATTATTTTGTGTGATTCCTCGAAAAAAATTACTTTGTGTGAGACATATCTCTATAATCAAGTGGCCATGTCTCCCGATTTACAAAATAAAAATACTATTTAGAAGAAAAAAATTAAAGTGATAAGCATTATTAAAAATTAATAATCAGTGGTGATAGAATACACACATTTTTAACTATAAAAATTTAAAAATATCAATCAATAGTTTATTTTTCAATTTATAATTATGATTTTACACTTAATCTCCATTGTGATGATAACTTCAGTCCTGCAAGAAAACCTTAGAATTATTAAGTTATAAGATAAAACTAACCAAAAAAAAGCCCATGACGAATTCAATATACTCTCTTAGACAAATGTTACTAAATTAATGTTTATGTTAGTTATTGGAATCGAATTTGAAACGTCGCTTAGCTCACAAACCAAACTATCATTGTGGACGAGGAACACCAAACCATACTCATGAAAATAAAGCATGTTTAACTCGTCCTTGTGAACATAACTCAATTGGTATGAGCATTACTATATGTAGGGACCAGAGTTCGAATCATGAATTCTCTACTTATTCATCTCAAGGAATGAAATTCTAATCATTAGGCTACTTAATTAAAAAAAAAACATGTGTAACCTGACTCGGCCCACTAAAACTGACTTGCATTAGTTACCATTTTTCAGGGTCGTGATAACTAGAGCTCTCGAGAATTGATTAAGGAAACAAGTATAGTAAGAATTTTTTGAAATTTGTATAAGCAAGTACTTAAAAGTGTAGAAAATGTTATTTTCAATGCAAAACTTACATTTTTTGTTTCCTTAACTAGTGTCATCGGAACATTAGTTAGCATGACCGTTAAAATTTTATAAAATCCAACACATTAAACTCAACAACTTGTCCCACCTTCCATTTTTCGGTTCAATCCCTTCCTTTTCTTTGCGGTTAAACAGTTTAATTTAGGTTGAAATAATTCATTAGTCTCTACACTTTCATCATATTTTGGTATTAGTCTTTGCACCTTTTTTTGTTTGACTTAAGTCCCTGCACTTTATAAAGATATTGGCATTGGTCCCTTTATTAATTTTCCGTTAAAAAAAACAAAACTAATTGAGTGTCACGCGGACCAGTTTTTAACGCCATGTGGGAAGAATTAAATCTAAGACCTTCAAAAAAAACACTTCAAAATTCTAAAAGCCTACTCATAAATTCATAATATTATATATATAAAATATTTAAATTATTAGTAGTATTTATTATTATGACACTCGACCAATTGATGAAAATGATGTATAAGTTTATGTTATGAGTGGTCCTCGGTAGATTGGACTATTCCTTTGGTTGTTGGTAGAACTTTTATTAGCAGTACAACTTTGATTTTTTTGGTAGAAAAACTAAAACAACTTTAAAGTTTGTTTGATTTATTTTTTTAAGAACACTATTAGTGCATACAAATATAATATATACACAACTCTAAAGTCGAAGGAAAAACCATAATTGTTGTCTAATGATATCTAGAGAATAATATGTGAAATTTTTTACAATACATAGATTTCTCTCAAACACCATTTGACTGCAACACACTCGCACTCTCTAAAGCAAATTGCTAACATAGATTATGAGAGAAATTAAAGAGTCAAATATAGATTTAATATGAGTGTAATTCCTTTCAACGTGTGTAATCAACCTGTGAAAACTTTCCGCTCTCCATTTTGAAAATATTTCCTTTCAACACATCGTGTAATTTTGATTGTATCAACATTAAGGTTTTGCAACTCGAGAGTTTACCTCAACTTGTTTTGCTTAGGTAAACTCGACTCGTAAACTCAACTCGAGAACTCGTACGAGTTTATCTAAAATTATAATTATATAAAATTCATTACATGCATGACATATATAAGCTAATATAATATTGTAAATAGGTGAATATAAAAAAAAATTGTAAATAGGTCAATATTGCAAAATTTGACTTAATTGCAAATGCAAATTATACCAAACTACCATAATAAAATGTTATGTTCAACTTAGCATAAAAAACTAACGCACAAAATCATAAGTTTCATAAGTCATCATCCAAAAGGTGAAAAAACACCACCACCACAACCCTAACCGGTGTCCCAATCACCGGCGTCGAAATCTGAATTTTTACCGTCGGAATCGCAACCCTAATTGGTATGTTTATTAGATAGTTTTATTAACAACTTTAAGAACTTGTGCAATCACCTTCACAAATAGCACTTGTACAATAACAAAATTCTTATGATGCGGAAGATCAAACAATATTGCAATCATAAGATTCTTGGTGTGAAAGTATGATCCATGTGTATTGGATCCTTGTATTAAAAATATTCTTCTTGATGGTGTAGTCATAAGGTGTGTACCATTGATTGTTTTAGTTTTGAGAAATTTTTTTATAGTCACAAACACAAATGCATAGTGTTTGGACACACACACACATCACAAGGTTTTTTTTTTAACAATGAAAAAGAAATTGATAATAAATAATTTAGTATTTCAAGAAATGACACTTTTATGTGTGTGTGACCAAACACTATTCATTTGTGTTTGTGCATATGAAAGAATGACTCTTTAATTTTAGTGGGTTCAATAATATGATATGCAAGACTCACATTTTGTATGGAGAAGTGATATATCTCTTTCTTATGTTCTTGAACATTAACTCGTTGCTGCTTTGGTTTTTCCTCAACAAGATTAAACATAATTTTACGAGGAATTGAGTAAGGTAAACAAAAATAATCTAATATAGCCAGAAGACAAATACTAGTTGGAGCTTCTGCTGGATCTAATCCTAACTTGTATTTAAATCCAAAATCTTATAGTATGTCACGTAATTTCACAAACTCTTTAACCTTGCGTCTTGTCTCTAAATTTTTCACTTATACAAGAACAATTAACCAACCCTAATCTAAACACAGATTTTATTCTATCAATAAAGTGTAATCTTAACCTTTCCCATTTAATCTAACTTTTTAGTGCCTATACAAAACATAGCACCTTTCGTTCACTTCACTTCTTACTTATACACCTCACCAAAATCTCACTCACCCCATTTAATCTCCTATATTCTGCCTGCGTCATCACTCACATCACCACTAACCACACACACTCACACCCATATCTCTCTCTCAAAAAATAAAAATTAAACACAAAAAATTCCAAATACAACCCCAAAAAAGTAACACAAAAATTCTCTCCATGACTATCACACATAGCACTTCCTATGCTCCTATTTCACATTAGCTATCAAACACCAACACTCTTCAAACTAAAAGTATTTTGATATCGAAGATATATCGTATTTGACACTAACACGAATACGACAACAACATATATAATTACATTAAATCATGTGATTTTTTTAAGTTATTAACGGTATTGACATGTTTGTGTCGTGTCATGTGTCCGTATCTATATCAAGAAATTCCAAATCCAAACCAAAAAAAGTAACACACAAAAATTCTCTCTATCACACATAGCACTTCCTAGATCCCTATTAGACAATATCCTATTAAACGCAGACAATCTTTGAATTAAACGTATCGTACTGTTGAACAAATATTATGACTGATAATGATACTATACCGACATATATAATTATACTATATCATATGATTTTATCAAATTATTAACAATATTAACGTATTAGTATCGTGTTTGATATCCGTATCTATACCGTATATGACACTAGCCTTTCTTACTTCATTTCAATCTTTCTGCTACTTTACTTAACTTTTGACTATACAAAATATTAAAAATAAATAATGATCCACATGGATTAATTAATACACACTACTATATGATATGATATGATATAATCTAAGTATAGAAAATAGTACAGTAACAAAAAGAGTCTTTTATAGGTTCTCACTCTATCTATATAATATAGTTCAGTTTCATCAGAACATACCTTTGAGTCTATATTTCTTTTCCTGCTTTTGCGGCTTCTCGCCGCCTTTGCCGTTTAGTTTCTGCCTTTTTCTGTGCCAATTGGTGGCGCGCATTAAAGCGGTGTTCTCAACTCAATCAACAATCTTCAAACTCTCTGAACAACTTTCATAATCTTATTGCATTTAAAACAATTCTTCTAGCCATTATTAACCTATATACACTTTACAGTACTAGCTTCTTCACTTCACAGTTCACATCACATTCAATTACTCAACAAGGTTGCTTTGTTCTTAAATAAAGGGTTGGTTTTGTTTTTTCATTTAGCAACACTTTTGGTTGAAGAAAAAAACTTGGCTAGTAAGGTTAGTTCATAATATCTTTGTAGCCCATTTCATTTTTTGGTTTGTAATTTATGATTTTGAGTTAAAGTTTAATTTTTTGCATTTATTTGGATCTGGGCTTGTTTTATATATTTTTTTCTTCTCTTGATAGTGTTATTGATCATGTTTTTTGTTCTGTTTTTTTATATGTTTCAGATCCATAAGGCTTTTTAAGACAGATTTTGTTAAGAGAAAAGAGAAACAATGTTGCCACAAAAACAAGGAGAGGAAGCTATAGTAAGTAGCTTCAATGAAACAGATCAACAAGAAGGAGTAGTTGGAAGAGAAGAAGAGGTGGAAGATCATTCATTCAGTGTCAAGAATTTTCTTTGGCATGGTGGTTCTGTTTGGGATGCATGGTTCAGTTGTGCTTCAAATCAAGTATAAAATCACTTTATAAAAAAGCACTTTTTTCTCTAATTTTCATACTTCATTTGAGCTTATGATTATGGTTTTTTGTTGGTTTTTTTAGGTGGCTCAAGTGTTGTTGACACTTCCATATTCATTCTCTCAACTTGGAATGCTATCAGGAATTTTGCTTCAAGTTTTCTATGGAATCCTTGGAAGTTGGACTGCTTATCTTATTAGTGTTCTCTATGTTGAATACCGTTCTAGAAAAGAGAAGGAAAATGTTAATTTCAAGAACCATGTTATTCAGGTATGTTTGTTTTTGTATTCTTCCTACAACCACTTGTTTCTAATCTCTTTCCTAAAAAAGGACCTTTTTTATACCATGTTTGAAACCACTTTGATTTTGTTAAAGTTTTAAAGTGTAGTTTTTGTTAAAGTTTCGATTGTTTCGTGATTCTGACAAACTCAACGTCAATCCAAGTATCAGTGTAGCGAAATAAAGTCGATATGGTCTTGATTATGGTACCTTAGCAAAGATATCAAAAAATCTTGGATGTTGATTGAAATCTTATACTTTTTTAAAAAAAGTCTTGAATAGAGAAGTTTATCCTATATGGAATTTTGACTGTATTGAAACTTATTGGAATGGATTTCAGTGGTTTGAAGTGCTTGATGGGTTACTGGGTCCATATTGGAAAGCATTGGGGCTAGCTTTCAATTGTACTTTCCTTCTCTTTGGATCTGTGATTCAGCTTATAGCTTGTGCTAGGTAAGATCTTTTTACCACATGCTATCTCCTTACTAGAATATTTGTATCGTAATTTTGTTGAAGTTCTAAAATGTAACTAAAAATTACACTTGACACATCGTGATTCTGTCAAACTCATAACGAACTTAAACACATGTTTCATTGGTTGTTAACAATTTTTTACTGGTTGGAACAGTAACATCTACTACATAAATGACAACTTGGACAAAAGAACATGGACTTATATCTTTGGAGCATGTTGTGCTACAACTGTGTTCATACCATCCTTCCACAATTACCGTATTTGGTCCTTCCTTGGACTTGGGATGACTACATACACTGCTTGGTATCTTACTATAGCATCTATTGTTCATGGCCAGGTAAATCAACAAGGAAAAAAAAAATTCAAAATTTTATAAAAACTTGAAATCTTTATTAGATATTCTAAAGATATGATTTTGGAAATAATGTTGCAGGCAGAAAATGTGACACATACTGGTCCAAAAAAATTAGTGTTGTACTTCACTGGAGCAACCAATATACTATACACATTTGGTGGACATGCTGTTACAGTGTAAGTTAGAATAATCTTTTTCATTTTCATCATGTCAATTTTTTTTCTTTCTTCTTCTACTTCTCTTAGCAGCTTTTGCCGGTTATTTCATAGGACAAAATCATGGAAAGATCTTTTGTTTTTTTAGGAAATATAATGCCCATCCTTGCAAAGAAGGAAAAAATTATTTCAAAGGAAGAGATACTATAGTGGATAATAAAATTTATGTATAAAGTGTATAATGTAATGTTTCACTAGGTTCCAAAAAACTATTATAGCATCTAAGCTATAGATGTCATCATATAGGGTCATAGTCTTTAGTCATAATAGTCTTTGTTCTTTTCCTAATCACCGTTACTTAATATGGTTATTAAAAGACAATGATGTCTAATTCAATTAAATACACCTAATTAAGAATATTGGATCATTTGTTTAAGGAAAATGCTAACCACACCCTTACGGAGCACTTCTTATGGAACCTAGTAAATTTTGACATTTAGCTCCTCAATAAGGTTCATGTACTACACATAACACACTTAGTTCAATTTATTTCATGTACTACTCAATAAAGCATGATCATAACCGTACTAATCCACAAGATCCCATCAGAATTCCGCAGTTAAACGTGTTTGGACAAAAGTAGTACTAAGATAAACACATTTGATTCAATTTATTTGATTTTATATTGCTAAGATATCAAGTAATTAAAACATGACATGAAGTTATTGTTATGCACCAACTAAACCACATCTAATATTATATTGCTAAGATATGAAGTAATTAAATAATGTATTTTTTAAATAATTTTTTTACTTTTTTACTTTGTGAATTCTATCTAATCAAATTATTATTTAAACTATATGATGATATGATGTTTGGCTGGCTCCCACTCCCATTGTATTGTACTAGACTACTAGTGTCCCCTTTTTGTAATCTAAGTAAAAACAAAGTGGCAATAGTGCCAAGAGAGTAAACAAAAGTGACTTTAATTTTCTTTATCTGTTTATAGAAATTCCAATGTGACCAATTATTGTGATTATTCCATATGATCTGAATGAAAAAGAAAAAAAAAATGTTGCAGAGAGATTATGCACGCCATGTGGAAGCCACAAAAATTCAAGTACATATATTTGATGGCAACTTTATACGTTTTCACATTAACGATTCCTTCTGCCACTGCTGTTTATTGGGCCTTTGGAGATCAACTTCTTAACCATTCCAATGCTTTCTCTCTCCTACCAAAAAATGGATGGCGTGATGGTGCTGTTATACTTATGCTCATTCATCAGGTAATTTAATTTAATTAATTTGTCACATATTGTAACTATTTCAAGAGTTGATGTTATGTTATATACTTATTCTTTGTTTATTTGATTTGAAAAGGTATAGGAATAAAACTAGGGAAACTATATACAAATAAGCATTTGTTATGTTTATAAACTTTTCTATAAAAAGAAGAATATATAACATTCTATTTTATCTAATAAAATATAATATCATTCCGTATTTATTAAAACCACTTCAATAGATACGTTACATCACTTTGTCATGTTAACACCTACTGCAATAAATGTTACTTTTTCTACCAAAATAATACTATAAGATAAATGGTACTTTGAAATAAGCTTACGAGTATTTGACACAACTTAGGAAAAACTACTTGCAACTGTTTTACATTTAAATTAAAAAAATTAAAATGACATTTAGTCTTTAAATTTCATTGTACATTCAAAAATATTAACTGTAATCTTCTACATATAATACACATCTTAAGACAAATATTAATGGTACATTTTTACTTTTTTTTTTTTTGCTTTGAATAATACACATCTGAATTGTACTTTTTTCAAGATAAAATAATTAATAATCTTTAACTAAATGTCTTTATTGAAATAAGAATTATAAATAACAATATTATTAAAAAAAGTTAATTAATACTTTCTTAATATTTTAAGTCACAAATAATTGATTAACATCAATATTTTGATAAAATGAAACAAAGAGAGTATAGGTAGCCACACATAAATGATAAAAAAAAGGAGCAAATTGGTGCAACAAAAGCACAACAAATAAATGCATTAGATGATCTCAAAACTTTATGTTAAATTATTGAATAAAAAATGGTCACTGTATATGTACCCAAAAAAGATTCTAATGTTTCCCCCTAATAAATGATTGCAGTTCATCACATTTGGTTTTGCGTGTACTCCATTGTACTTTGTATGGGAGAAAGTAATAGGAATGCATGACACAAGAAGCATTTGTCTAAGGGCACTAGCAAGGTTACCAGTTGTGATTCCTATTTGGTTTTTGGCTATCATTTTCCCATTTTTTGGACCCATCAATTCTGCTGTTGGAGCTCTTCTTGTTAGCTTCACTGTTTACATCATTCCTTCTGCTGCTCATATGCTTACTTACCGAAAAGCCACCGCGAGAAAGGTAAATCATTCGATGTTTTCAAGATTTTTAGCGTCGTTTAAGGTTTGTTTGGTTTGAATAAATGTTTTCTAATGCAATGCGTATAGTGGATGATAAGAAACATTTTGTTTGCGTATAGGTAAATCATTCGATTAACGTCGATTAGGGTTTGTTTGGTTCAAAGAATGTTTTTCATATGCTTACTTAATGAACATTTTGTGTTTTCCTATTTATGAAAAAGTGAAAACAGAAAAATGTCGTACAAACCAAATCTTTTCAACACCCTACATCATAGGATTAGATTTAGTTTTTGCATTATGTAGTTTCATGTTCTTGAAATAGATGTGTACTGTTAGTGTAGGGATACTTTTATAGCCTTTCATTTAATGTAAAGTCTTTACATACTCTAAGGTTGGTTTTGTTTGGAATATTATTCTAAAGTTTTATTTAGTACATGATTCTATGATTGTTACCTAATCATCTTACTAATACCCTATAAGATTATTTTTTTAATGATAATAAATCATAATTAGATCTCTTAGGGTAATGCCACATGCTCTTGAATGTGCTTTTTCTCATAAAGTTTGACTTATACACATGATTGAAATAAGTTGCTTATATTATAGTATGATAATCTTTAGTCTTTACCTAATGATCTGCCTAATAGGCTTTTAAGATGCTTTTTATTGACAAAATCTGCCAAAGTAGCATCACTTATATACATTAATATGTATTATTATGTAGATACGAATTTACATTAACATGGTGCGACACATTTGACAAATAGAGTAACACGGTAAACATGTGGTTAAAAATTCGATCGTAGACATGGAATTTCAATCAATAGGGCAAGAAGTTATTGTAATTATCTGAAAATAAAGGAGGGTATAGATGTCATTTAACATTCCTTGGACATCCGCATTTGATGGAGACTTTCTCCTATATTCCACTATTAAATTGAAGTGACCACTATAGTTAGAGAGAGAGAAGAAAATGTACAAAAGCATTTAAGGCTTGAATTTGGAAACATTAGGAGAAGAGGTGGAAACTGGTGGGAAGTCATTTTCGTTTAGTTATTTGCTACATACATACTACAGTTACACTAGTACCGTACTATGCCTCTAATTGAGCTGGCATAGTTGATTGATATCTTACCCCAATTATTCAAATTAGGACAACATTGGAAATATATTTTTGAACTATAGTCCAATAATATTATCAACCTCATGCACTTGTTCTTATTTGCTTTATATAATTTTTTTAATTCTATCTGGCTTCACTTCATTATTGCTTCTTTTTTGTGTACTTTCCTGAGTAATTCAATAGTATTGTAGTTCTTTGTAGGGTCACTTCAAATTGAAGATGTTTCTACTGATCGTCGTGTGTCAATGTTGTGTTTGGTGTTCATATCTATGACCATGTTTCATATGTATGTCTTTGTAGTTCTTTGTAGCGACACTTCAAATTGAAGAGGTGTCTGCTGTTCAATGCGTGTCTATATTGTGTCAGTATCGTGTCAAGTGTACTCTAGCGATCTTGTCACTCCTTAATGATCTAACTTTGTATTTTTATTATTTTGTAGAATGCTGCTGAAAAGCCACCTTTCTTCATGCCAAGCTGGACAGCAATGTATATTTTTAATGCATTTATTGTGATATGGGTTTTGGTGGTTGGGTTTGGGTTTGGAGGATGGGCTAGTATGACCAACTTCATTAGACAAATTGATACATTTGGGCTTTTTGCTAAGTGCTACCAATGCAAACCTCCACCAGTCATGGCTGCAGCACCACCTCCTCATGCTCTTCATCATTGAAATTACAACTCACTCACCTCAACATAGAAGAAGAATTCAGCTGAATCTACCACTCTTAAAATATTCTCTCATAGGTCCCTCAATCTTTTGTAACATACATGGAGGGATATAGTAGTAATACTCAACCCCTTCATTTGGTGTGTGTGCTGGCTGTGTGTTGTGCAAGTTTTCTTTTTCCTCTCTTTTTTCCTTTGTTTTATATTATATAGTTTTTTTTTTCTACCCTTTTAAGATTAGTTGATTAAAAATAGTGTGGATGAATGGTTATGATTCCTTTGCTATATATGCATAGGCTAATTAAATCACATGTGTTTTGGTATCTTCCTTTTTTTTGTTTGGGTATCTTACTTTTTATTTATCTCCACTTTGAAGATTGTATAAAGATTTTGCTACCTTTTTTTGTGTGCTAATAGATTTAATCTTTGTAGCTCTGACACTTCATATTAACAGTTTGTTCAATTAGACACATGACGGTCTCCAACATCGACACAAAATCCACACATAAGGTTATGGTTAATTTACTTCATTTTCTCATATATGATCAATATCGATGTGCCAGTGTTGTATCTTGTCCGAATTTTATTATGTTTCGGCGCCTCATAAGATTCAATCCTCATTATTACTTTGCATGTTTCCAAAAGATACCAATAGGCAGAGGGGATAGGTTTTGTAGTGTTAATGGGTTGTGTGTGGGACTAGTTTAATCACTCACTTCATATTGATTCCTCACTCTTCATTCATAGTGAAATGAAATGGAACGTGGACCCATTTTTTGTTCACATGGACCGCATGTGATTTCTTCTGCTCTTCATGTGCTATTCTTGAGTGACCAATATTTATTTATTATACAAAAAAAATGTTATGTTTCATTAAATCTTAAGTCATGATGCATGAACCACTCTGCCAGCATGTTAACACCCATATTTCATGTCATTGGATTTGTTTATTTGTCTCCTTGATATTTTAGTAATTTATGAAATGAAATTTAAACGAGTGAATCAAAAAATTTGGGCTGAAAAATGATTTTATTGGTTCCCTAATTTGAGGCAAAGAAGGGGATTCTAGGGGTTTCCTTTATTTGTAGTAAAGTGGAACTACCTGAGTATCCAAGTTAAGAACACACCTGATATTACTCAATTGGCTCAATTTGTGAGTAAATCATGGAGAAAAATTTAGCACAGATTTCATGGGAAAATAATAAGAAAAAAATAATATTTTTTTTCAAGAATTTTAGTAAACAATTATATAACTTATTGTTAAAGATAATTTTAGACTTTTAAGAGCATAGAGTTTTAAGAATAAAATTCGGGTAATTGAATTCTATTTTTGCTGTGTAAGAGCAACATTAATGTTGTTTAGTTGGTTGCTTAAAATATAAGCAATTTGCCTAATCTTTTGCATTAGAGTTCGATTACACCTAGGTGTGAGAATAGACCATATCGAGATAAGATTTTGCACTATAAGTTTGGTGTTGTTAAATGGTTTAAGATTTGACATGTTATCTACAGCGGCTTATATTTAGTTTGAATTTGATTTTTACAAAAATCTATTTCAAGATGATTATGACATGATATATTTTTATGGATTTTGCTAACGATTGTCTCAAATATACTCTGTAAAGATTTTAAATTAAGAAATTGTTCTATAAAAAAGTCAAAGACTTTCTCCTTCAGCTTGAGCAGTACAAAATATCAAAGACTTTCTCTTTCAGCAGCTGTACTTTTATATCAAATAAAAAATCTGAGACCCTCCTCCATTTCAATCAACCGACTTGAATTTGATGATTTAAATCTTTTTATATTTTTCTATGGTTTTGCACTATGAACTCGAGATATTTAAACTGTGTAACTTGAGGCACGACATGAGCTTCTTCTTTTGCCGAAATTGTGTTCTATATATTATGCCAAAATTACACACACATGAGCTTTTTCTTTTGCCGAAATTGTGTTCTATATATTATGCCAAAATTACACACACTTCTAATGTTTGACTTCAACTGCTCATTTAATTTCTCTCTCAACTTTTCAAGTATGACTATGTCATTTGCAAAAAGCATAGATCGCAATGTTGACTTTGGATGCGCTCTGTAACTGCGCCAAAAACTAAAGTAAAACCATAAGCAAAATTTTCTATGGTTTTGTACTATATAGACTCAGGATATTTATATTGCGTAACTTGAGGCACGACATGACCTCTAACTCTCACCTTTACGTTAGAAGTGCTTTTTCTTTTGCCAAAATTACACACTTGTAATGTTTGTCTTCAACTTGCCTTGTTAGAAGCACAACGATGAAGATGACACCTCTAGTCGTTACTCTTCATCAACTAAAGGCAGTCATTGACATAGCCACATAAAAATTTAAAATTAATAATAATATCATAATAAAAGGTCACGTAAGAGAAAGAGACTGTTTCCATAACTTGAACCTGTAACCTTTTAGTCACGTGACATTACTGTTGCGGCTCCTGTGTATGTGGAAGCTTTAGTGCAACGGGCTATCTTTTTTAATGTCATGATAAACATTTTTGAATTCCAAAGGGAAGATGTTTGGATGAGTTTGTTGATTGATTTCAAATTGTTGAACATGTTTTTGAGAACAAGGAAGTTATTGAGGAGCAGAAAGCGAAGATCTTTGTTCTTTTTCTTTAGGGGAAGTAAAGATCTTTGTTGTCAAGCTAAAGAAACACGATTTGATACGGTCAGATAATCTTAAAGGAAAATGTGAGTGTGAAGGAAAAACAAAAGATTGTTTACATGGGACAAAATGTTCTAACTCATTATTTTACTTCATTATTATCAAGCCAATTTTATTGACCAGAGTGGATGCAGTGATCACAAATAAAACTGCTACATAGAAACAAATTATGGAATGATACATCAAGATGTTGCATTTCAAAGCCATTTTCACTCAAATAAATCCACGCAATTCCAGCAGTACATCCTCGTTCTGGTGCTCATCACAGAGCTGAGAAATCAACTCAGCACTGTCCAAACCAGCATTATCTGCAATGGTTGTTGGGTAGCCAAGAGTGCCTGGGAAAATGCCTCCTCCATTGCAAGAGACTTTTTCCCTGGAGTTTTCCTAGCCAATGCATCAATCAATTTCCTTTGTCATTACCATTTCAGGCCACCCGCCTCCAAGCAACAACCTGCTGTCATTGACAGTCTGAGATAGCACACACAAGGCATCGTGCAATGACCTCTCAGCCTCATCAAGAATACGGTGGCTGCGACAAAAACAAACGTCAGGCTGAAAGTGCAACACAAAAGTAAAAATAAAAACTCAGTCAAATCTGTTAATTAACAGTTGTATACTCAGGCATACAAAAAAGTCCATACATGTCCAGCTCAAATACACTGACTAGGCCATAGAAAATGGTAAGGAGCGGGTGAATATAAGGACATAAACTAACTTTGCATGATCATACAAGAACATGTGTGCATAAAAGCAATTAATATCCAACATTTCAGCAGTCCAGTTAAATCATTGGACTTAATAATTATAAGCTGCAGTTTATTCCTTTTAGAAAAAAAATACCACAGTTTATAAAATATTTCAAAACAAACAAAATTAAACAAGTAGAATCTTATACATTAACCTTCAATAAACCAGCATAGAAAATGAAATAAGGATCATTTGTATTAAGCAAGTTCCTATCGATTACTAATACTATGATCTACCACAAATAGATAATGAAATATTACAAAAAAATACTGCCAGAATAAGAAAACCTCAAAAGAAAAAATGCCATGAAGTGATATGTTATCAAGATTAAAATCCTTGAATATGTAAAAGAACATCAGAAAGGAGTTTACCAAAAACATAAGCAGAAAAAGTACCTAGCACCTCTCAGAACTATTGTGCATGCCTGCCCCATAATAATCTCTTCAATAAGGTCACATAGCCCAAGCTTAACAGACTCGGGGTTGTCAAAGGATAACGCAATTTCAGCATCAGTTACTAGAGCCAGACGCTCAATACCATCAAGATCAGCTTGCTCAATAGCCAATATTCCCTCAACAGCAAAGAGCTCCTCTGGAAAATTGCAAATCAACTGTCTGTTAACAAAATATTTGATGCCATGACCAATTATCTTGTTTATCTTTTCTTTCATTTTCTCCTTCTCAGCTCCTTCAATCTCAGCAACTTTAGACATAGAGTCAACACGAACACGGGATCCATATTTCTTCACCTTGTCTGTGCCCATGGCAGTGTTTGCAACCAGTATACTTGCATTACTCACATTATTAACTATTCATACAACTAAGACAAAAATAAACTAGTCCATGCAACTAAGACAAACTCTCCAAATAACACCATTGAATAATATATTTGTATTAGTATATACATACATGAATTAACAGTGAATTCATCCTATGATCAGCAGAAATATGTACTATTCATATGCTAATGTAACTGATGCAAAAGAAATCTCGATCTAGGTTTTCAAAAACCAGACAGACATCATTTTACCTAATCAAAACCAAAGACTGAACAAGTGTGTCCTAGCATTAGACACACATCAATCTGAAATGAAACTATACCATCTTGACAATTTTGGCTATTTAACCTGAGTAGTAAAAATAGATAATTCATGGAACATGACTCATTAATTTAGTGAAAGACAAAGCAGAACTTACTTAATAGTGTCCTGGGGTCACATAACAAAAACCATCAAGCAACTAATAATTGAAGCTCTGGATGAACTGTATTCAGTTTCATCAAAAGTTCATTACATTTAATACTTGCTCCTACAGATGTATGTTGTGAAAATTTTGGAAGTATCTTCTCTATATCAACATCTTCTGACATGTTACATAGGCAAGCTAAGATGGTCGAAGTTAATTTCGAGTCCAGAACAACATCCTTATCAGCCATTTGTTGAAGCATGGAAACAACTTTTTCTGTCATTCCCTCCAAACTATACCCCTTTAGCAAGGAATCAAATAGCACAGCATCTGGTACATGACCACAAGAGACCATTCTCTCATAAAGTGACGCGGCCTCATCCAACTTCCCGAGTTTTAAGAACCTGTTTATTAATATTGAAAATGTAAAATTGTCAGGGACCAAATTCATGTTATGCATCTCCAATAGCAATTCATTGGCTGATTTCACATCTCCTGCTTTGAGCGTTCCATCAATTATTATATTAAACGAGACAACATCAGGATTGTGATTTGCATTTCTCATTTCTTGAAATAAGCTCCTAGCTTGCTCCAAACTACTTTCTTTGCATAAGGATGCCATTAATGTATTGTATTCACTTACTGTCGGTCTAGTTCCAGAAGCTCTTTTTTTGTTGAAAAGTCCTTTTGCAATACTTAGCATTTGCATTTTGCAAAGACCATTAATAAAGACAGTATAGGTCATTGCGTTGGGGGAAATTCCCGAGTCAACTGCATCCTTCCATAATTGCAATGCCTCGGTAAGCTTTCCAGCGCTTAGATAACCGCCAATCAAATTATTGTAGGTCACTATGTTGCTTAGGAACCCCCTTTCAACCATTGTATAGTAGACCCTTTTGGCATGACAAAGACGCCGTTGTTTGCAAAGTTCTTGAATTACATAATTAAATGCGAAGACATCAGGATTTACATGGAACTCCTTGCTCATTAACAGGTTCAAAAGGTCCACTGCCTCATCGATTTTTCCAACTCCACATAGTCCTTTCACTAATGTGTTGTAGGTAACCACATCAGGTTTCTTCCCCTTCTTTGCCATAGTTTCCAGAATCCTGAGTGCATCATCTACCCGACCTTCCTTACAAAGTCCATTTATGATAGCGTTGTACGTTACATTATTCGGCTCTTCCCCCCTTTTCACCATCAAATCCAACACTTTAATTGCATCAGACGCCCTTCCGTTTTTGCAAAGCCCGTCAGCTAAAATCGTATACGTAACAACATCAGGACGGACCTTACTAGCCGTCATATCATTCAACATTTGCGACGCTTCTTTCCACTTCTGTTTCTTGCAAAGAGCATTCATCAAACAACTATAAGTAACAACATTAGGGGTAACATTCTTTCTCAACATCTCATTAAAAAGTTCCTTCCCCCTCTCAATATCACCTTTGTTACAAAATCCACTAATCAAAGCACTGTACACATACACATCACCCACCAAACCCATCTTCTCCATCTCCTCCAACAATCCAAAACCCTCCTCAACCTCGCCATTCTTACAAAACCCATCAATCAAAGCGCTAAACGTAACCAAATTCGGATTACAATCCCCAACCTTCATCTCCTCAAACAATTCCTTAGCTTCAACCAATCTCTTACCTTTACAAAGTCCATTAATAACTATATTATAACTAACACAATCAGAAACCAAACAATTCCTTTTCATCAAACAAAACAAATCCATAGCCTTATCACTATCACCACTTTGAAAAAAACCCTTTAACAAAAGGTTGAAATTATACACATTTAAATGAAAACCACGCTTCATAATCAACCCCAAGACACTAAAAGCAAAACTTGGCTTCTGGGTATTGACAAAACTTTCAATCAAAGCAGATAAAGAAGTAAAACAGGGGAAAACAGAAACACTGACCATTTTGGAATGAACAGAGATTACATGGTCATAGTGTTTTGCTTTTCGTAGGTTGTCTATGAGAGTGTTGCAGGATATGTAAGAGGGTGTTGAATTGGGGTAGTCTTGGAGGGTACGGTGGAAGTGAGAAAGGGATTCGGAAAGGACGGGAGAAAGTGAAGAATAAGATGATGACGATAAAGAAAAGTGAAAGGCGCGAAGATTGGTGGGAATGGAGGTGGAATGAGAAAGTTGAAAGAGGCGTTTTAGTATCATCGTTACAAGGTGGTGAGGTTTTGAATACAAGGTGATTCTCGCGGAGGCGGAAGGGACTAACAATGTTCACGGTTGGACAAAAGAATAGATTTATCTGAATTAGTTAGAGTTAACCAACTTTCCCTAGAGTCGCATAAAAATGTTAAGAATGAATTGAAATATTAGGAAATACAATTTCAAAGTGAACACGTCTCAACAAAATCATAAGATGTGCACCATTCTTGCCTGCTCCCCTTTCTCTTCGATTGCTTCATCTATAAAAATTCTATCAATATGTAGCATTCACCATACAATAAATCATCAAATGTAATGAATGACCTGCAAAGATAGATAAATACACAGCGTCACATAATCAAATCACAGAAAGGGGTATGTAGCTCAAGCAATGGCCCTTTAACCGCTGTTGAATGAGCTGATAATGTTCCGTGAGAGCACTGGTACAATGATTGGTGCGGTGTTTTAGCAGAGGAAGTATCGGCTGCCGGAATCGCCTTCTCCTGTGTCAGTTGCGATAGCGGCGAGGTTTAAGGGTAGAGAGAAAGTGTGAAACGAAACGAGAAAGAAGGAGAGAGGGTTTAGTTTTGCGGTGGTTCTGTAACAGAGGGTTCAGATTGATCCAAATGTAAAAGAAAGAGCAAATTGCACTTACCTCCCCTGAGGTTTTCATAAAAGACACTCACACTCCCTCTAGTTTTGAAAAAACATTCACCTCCCTTTTTTTAACACCGTTAACCTGATTGACGTTTCCTTGCTACTCTTAAACATCCAAATTTAAACCCTAATTTGTATTTTCTCCCAAAAGTCAGGAATATGAAACGATGCCATCAAAATTCATTTCACTCTGACATATCAACACCAGCTTTCAACCAAAACATACCTTGCCTCTCACCCTAGTCTCTTGCTTCTTGTTTCTACTTTAACTCATAAACAACAATTAGGGTTTTATCTTTTCTCATTAACATACAAAACCAGCCATCTTAGCCATCATCTGCACCGTATTTTTCCATCGTTTGTCATCTGGTTTGTTTAATATTTCATTCTTATCAACTTTTAATCACTTTTGGCCCAAAATTCTCACATATTTGTTGTTTGGTTATGTTTAAGGTAGGTTAGTAGATGGAGAATAACAGGCATGATGAACCAGAACCAGAACCAGGATGTGTGCATTTGCTTCTACATTGTGCAGGGGATGTAACTTTGCCACTACGAAATGTTGATCCTAACCGTTACTCGTATCTTGATTTGATCGACGATATTTGTAGATTGTTGGATATTCCCACTGGATGCATCGATGACAGAGGTTTGCCTTTCTCCCTTTCTTTCTGCCGTCCAGGTAGCCATATAAGAATCCCAATTAATACGGATTCTCATATTCTTGATATGTTCAAGTTAAACAGTAACTGCATTTACATTCATTTGTATGTTATGTTGAGGAATTTTAATGATAATCAAGTTGATAGAGTTGAACCTGAAATAGTAATTAGTGAGTCTGATGATGAATGGCAAATGACCGCCGAACCTCAACAAAATGAAGGAGACGAAACTAATTCTGTCTCTAGCTATATAGATGAAGAAGAAAGGAAAAATGAGAATAGTGATGACGAGCTAAGTGATTATGAAGAAAAATATGATGTTATTGCTTATGAAAACTCTGATGAAGATAAAGTACCTATTTATGTTGATAGAGGTATGAAAGGGAAATTATTTGACCATGAATCTGATGGAAAAGTGAAATTAGAACAAGGTTTATTGTTTGGCGATGTGGATGAATTTATAGCTGCCCTTAGAGATTTTGTTATACAAGAGGGATTTGAGATCAAAAGAATTAAAAATGAAAAGGCTCTAGTAACTGCTAAATGTGCTTCAGATGGTTGTTCTTGGCGGATTCATGCCTCTCCTACACCAGATGGGAAAACATACAAGATTAAGACATATAACCATGTGCATTCTTGTATAAGATTACCAAAGAACTCAAATGCCACATCTACTTGGATTGCAACAAAGCTAGAGAGTAAACTGAAAGCTGAGCCAAATATGAGCTATGCGAGCATGAATCAAGAGTTGTTGGATAGGTATGGCATAGAACCAACTAATGTAACTAAGCTTTATCGTGCAAGAAACAAGGTCAGACAAGATAGTAAAGGTATTCATGCACTTTCTTACAATGACCTGCCAGCTTGGGCTTTTTCTGCTCTCGAAACAAATCCAGGATCTATCATAAAGCTAGAGTTGGAACCCAGGCTCAACAAAAATCCAGAGTTTAAGAGGTTTTTTGTCTGCCTAAATGCAATGAAAAATGGATTTGTTAGGGGTTGTAGGCCTTGGTTTGGGATTGATGGATGTCACCTAAAAGGACCATATGGTGGGGTATTACTCTCAGCTGTAGCAATTGATGGAAACAAAGGCATGTTTCCAATTGCATTTGCGGTAGTTGAAATTGAGTGCAAGGACTCGTGGATGTTTTTTTTATCCTTGTTACGCGATTCATTGAGTTCTATTTCTGAATGGAAAGATAGACAAGTGACAATCATGTCAGATATGCAAAAGGTCGGTGAAAATTAATTTGTTAATTTCAATTTAATTTATAGTTTTATATCATACTTGGTCGCCTACTTATAAATACTTGTGTAACAGGGGTTGCATAATGCAGTTTCGGAAATATTTCCTTATGGCAAACATAGGTAACTAACTATTTTACTTCATATGTTTTCTTGAACATATTTGTTGTCCATTCTATTAATTATTTGTTTATGTCTCTTATCTATAGGTTTTGTTGTAATCATTTGCTAAGCAATTTCAAATTAAAATTTAGAACGTTGCTTCTAAGTACACATTTTTGGAATGTTGCAATGGCATACAATGAGTTTATGTTTGATAAATCCATGGAAAAACTTAGAAAGGTGAGCAATGAGGCTGCAAATTGGTTGTTAGATAGTGAAAGACCCAAAAATATGTGGGCTAGACATACTATAGACCCTGAATGCAAATCTGATCACATAACAAATAATGTGTCGGAGTCCTTTAACAATTGGTTGGGAAATGATAGAAAGAAGACAATTTTGTCGATGGTTGAGTCTATTACTTGTAGGTTGATGGCTAGATTTCAAAAGAGATATGAAGAAGGGTGTGGGTTTGAAAATGTTATCACACCTAAAGTCATAAAAGTATTAGACACTTCAATGCAAGATGGAAGAATGTGTAGAGTCACATATGCTGGTGATGATGAGTTTAGAGTAAAAGATGGGTTTACCACCTTTGTGGTGAACTTGAGGGCTAGAGTATGTGATTGTGGTTATTGGAGGCTAACTGGTTTACCATGCAAGCATGCATGTTCATGCATTGCATATAAGAGAGCTAATGTGGAGATGTTCTGTGATGATTCTTATTCTACCACAACTTACAGTTTGTGTTACTCAGAGATCATACATCCCATGCCTGAATTAGATTCCAACAATAGAGGCTCTTATGGGAAAATTGATCCTCCGGTATTGAAGAGGCTTCCTGGAAGACCGAGAACTAATAGGAAGAGAGGTATTACTGAAGGTCCAGCAGCTTCACATGATGCAAGAAGATCAAGCACGGTTAGATGCAGCAACTGCCATGAATTTGGGCATAATAAGTTGGGATGTCAAAGAGATAAAACTAAAAAACAGGTATTAATTTTATTTGTCATTAACCTTAATTATTGATTGGCTTTATATTGGACTAATACTGACATGTATGTTGTATTTGTAGAAAAAGTTGCAGGTCAGACGTAGTACTACCAACCAAGTTACTAATGAAATACAAGAAACTCGTCAAGTGCAACTGAGTAGCCAAGTTACTCAATGAAAGGAGATAAACATTTGTTTTCTGCAACAATAAGAAGGAACCTAATTTTTAGAACTGTCTAATTGAAGAATATTAGTATTTTGGACATTGTGATTGTTTTTTCACATTAATTGTTGGGAGAACCAATGGTAAATTTGATATTGTTTCTGGTTTTGGATTTGGGAATCAATTGTCATCATATAGATTTTGGATATTTTTGAATTTTATCAATGGTTTTAGTTCCAAATATGGACTACAATTTTTTTGTTCTGCAGATAGTAACATTGTCTTTGCTATGATATTCCTGTTATATTATTGCTTTGTAAGGAACTCATGATTTTGGTTATTTCTGTATGACGTGCAACTGTATGATGTGTTTGTGACATGTCAAAGTGGCAGTCATATAATGAGCTAGCTACGGTGAATGAATTAGGCAGGCTACAACATCTTCTGCTTCTAATGTGAATCTTTTCAAACTTATTAATTTTTTTTGGAAGATGTGGATTTTACCTACTCAAATGTAGAGTTAGCTTCTTCAATTTTATGAGTGCAAACCAAATCTGTTTCAAACTTTAGACCAAATTTGCTTCCATTAACAGTAACCATGTGCAAAACAAATTGAAAAGGCATGCTATAGAAAAGGTTTACACAAATGATGACACTTGAAAGTAGTCACGATAACAAACCAAATGGAAATTTCTTTCAAATAGCCAATTATTTAGTCAAGGTAACACACAAAATTATTCCATGAATATCTATCAATTTGCCAATTTTTCAGCCAATAACAAGTAATGCCAAGAGTAACAAGCAAAATGGATAACAGACAAAATGGATGTTCCTATTAGTTGCTAATATTTTAGTGAGGATAACAAACAATTATCAATAGTATGTATCCTAAATTCAAGCTCCTTTTATACATTGTAGAACACAGCTACCATCTCTTCATAATATCTTTATATTTCCCCCACAATTACCAATTTAAAGTTCCATGGATTCAAAAAAAAGCTTCAGTTCCATTGCTTGATAATTGGATAAAAAAACAAATAGATTTCACTCAGACAAATGAACAAACACCTTATGCTCCAAATTCATATGCATAGAGTTGAATTTCATAGAATGAAAAAAAACTTGAATAATAAAAATCAGAAGATAAAAACGATGAAGAGAGTTGATGAGATGAATAAATAATGAAAATTAGAGAAAACATATAAACGACGAAGAGGGTTGTAGCGATGAAGAAATAGTGAAAATTGGAGGAAACATATAAACACAGGGTCTTTTGAACCCGTGTGTGTGTGCAGGACCGTGAATGAAGATGAAGGGAGATTTTTGATGTGCACCGTTAAAAGTAACACTGTTAGTGTCCAAGGGGGAAAGTGCCACAATCATGAAATAATTAAGGGAGGTGAATGTTATTTCAAAACTAGAGGGGGTGTGAGTGTCTTTTATGAAAACCTCAGGGGAGGTAAGTGCAATTTGCTCTAAAAGAAATTATAAGTTTGTATCAAATTATTCTGTAAGCTTTTTTTTAAGTTTATTTCATTAGTTTTTAAAGATAGTTTGTTAAAAACAGTTTATATCATATGTAAAAATAATTTAATTTTATCATTTCTATAAAAATAAATTATATAAGCTTATATCAATAAAAATAATGCTTATCATGATAAACTTGTGTTATAAGCTGGTAATAAGTTGTTTATCCAAACAACCAAATAATAGTATACATCATCCTATCCTATCTTATTAAAAAACTAAATAGAAAAAGTAATCATAAAGGTTAAGGGATGTATTCATTCATGAATTCAAATGATTTTAAAAGATTTTTTATAGCAAAAAAAAAATGTTGGTCAAGTTGATGGAAGAATCAACTTCAACATAGAAGTTGCACCGTAAATTTTTAGTTTGATTTTCAACATGTGAAATTTTTTGAAGTGGTTTATCTTCAGCTTTATTATACTTTTGTGGTTGGGTATGATTGTCGGTGAAGACAATGTAAAATTCTTTGAGTGGTTAAGTTTCAAGTGATCATACTCTTTATGGTGAAGTATGATAGTTCTTTTGGACTATGATTGTTGTTGAAAACACTGTGAAAATTGTTGGAGTTGTTTAGATTCAAGTGATTATATTGTTGATGGTAGAGTATGATAATTCTTTTGAACTATGGTTGTCGATGAAGATGATGGAAACGAATATATCATTTTCAATCAAGGTGGAGATTGTCGGTGTTGATTGAAAATATACATGTTGAAGAAATTGAATGACACTATTTGTTTTTAAGAAAGTGAAAATACAAGAGGGTTTTCTTGCTTGATAAAACATAGGAGCCACAAAGTTTTTCTTTTAAGTGCAAGACAAGCCAAGCAAGCCTATTTCTTGAAGTTGAAGACAAACAAAGTGGTTCCTTCCCTTGTTTACTTTTTTGTCTGGAAAGTTTTGTAGTCCACAAGACTGTATCTTGAACGGTAAGACAAGCAGCGTGATACTTATGTATAAGTTTTATTTCTTCGTTACAAGATGCGTCAGTAAGAAACACTTTAAATTTATATATGACTTCTTTTCTTTCTCTTATACTCTTGTTTTAAAGTGATGTGAAGTGTAGTTAGATATTTTCTTTGGAGAGTGTGTGCGTACAAGAATTGGTGAATGTTAGAAAGCAGTCTATCTCTTGTAAAAATTTGAATATAATGTTACTTTTTAGTTGTCATAAGACGACAACATTTGTGTTTTTTCTCTGATTTTAGAGTTTTCACATTATGTTTTTGTGTTGTGAGTTTTCACATTATTTTTTATGTTGTGATTATTTTCCTTTATTTTCTCTACGCCATTTTTCCCAACACAATGTAATGAGTGAAAATAAAGCTTGGAAGAAGCTATTCTTGACCGCAGTAAGAAAAACTTATTCTAATATGAAGGTTAAGGCGGTATTAAGAAGACTGCGGTTGCTTTCACTAATGCGTCTTATATGGAGAAAATGTTCAATCTCTTTGAAGAAAACGTGCATGTGAAACTTCACGCCATTTTAATGAAGGAAAGAACAAGGATGTTAAAGTCTAATGTCATTTAAGAATATGTGGATCATGGTCCAATCATTACACTAGAAGATCGAGTGTGGAACTATTGGTCTCAACCATGGAAGAAGACTCTCGTAGTCAATATCTTGGGAAAAAAAATTTAAACTTCAAGGTCCTGAAAAACTATCATCGTAAAAACTGGTCTAAGAAGGGTACCGTCTATTTATCAGACATAGCTTATGGTTTCTTCTTGTAAGAACCATTTTGGTTTGGATACAATATCTCGTAAATGTTTAAAATGGTGAACACATTTCAACTCCCCTTTCTTATATTTCATCCTCCTTCACTTCTCTATTCACTTCACCGCAGAAGAAGATTACAACCATGTTATTTTAAGGTCAATGGAAAATACTATATCACTACCTAATGATTCAAAGGTGGAGGCCTTTATTCACTATAAATGCAGAGGTTAGTTACTAAGAAGGTAGTAGTGTGGGTAAGGATTTCATAACTTCCCATGGAGTTATATGTTGGAACAAAGGTGTTCAGCAATACCACGTTTTGAGTTTTGATGATAACAAGGTATTAAAAGTTGTCAATTGGATTTGCTAATATTTGTTTGAGTATGCAGGATATTAATCAAGATTTAAGTCTTAGAAAGTATTATGTTTGAACATTTTGAGAGCAAAGATCTAGAGAAGCTTGTTACTTGAGATTCTGACTATCGAAGAGAGTCTGAAGACTGTGCCGAAGAGAGTCTGAAGACTGCATCGAAGAGAGTCTGAAGACTGTATCGAAGAGAGTCTGAAGACTATCAGAGTCTGAAGACCATCAGAACCTGAAGACCAAGAGAGTCTGGAGATCATCAGAAGCTAAAGTGCTACAGTGAGTCTGAAGCCTGCAATCCTGAAGATCTGCTTAGAAGTATTTCTAAAGGCATTGCAATGCAGAAGAACTCTCATTTTGGAGTAACGGCTAGCTTCAAAGTCAACTTGAGCGTGAGATGCTCAACGACAAAGAATGCAGGTCAGTACAGAGTACGTTGTACGAACTCTGTTTCCACTACTCCACTACCTCATACAGTTTGGCAACATTGTCTACCGGTATTAATCTTCAAGAGGAATGGAATTCAAAATATGCAATTGAAGGACTATTACCAAATCAAGCAACAGATCAACAGCTATTGATCAAGTTTCAGAAATCATCCTGATGTGCTGGATGACTCAATGTCTCTTTCCAACGCCTATATAAAGGAAGAAGACTTAAAGAATTGAGGACTCTACAACTACTGAAAAACTACGCTGAATAGCTATTGTATTCAAACTGAGTCTTAACAAAAGCACATCAACAACTTAGATAATTCTTACAACTGAGTATTCTAGAATTTCTAAGTTAAGCAGAAAAACAAAGTCTGTCTTTGTTAAAACAGAGTCTGTCTTTGTTTGTATTTGGAACACGTTTGATTGTTTATCAAGTGTTTCAACCCTATTCAATTTTCTGTAAATTGTGTAAGAAGTCTCTTGGCTCCGTCCTTGAGCAAAGAAGTCTCTTGCTTGTGTGCTTGAGAAAAGAAGTCTCTTAGTTGTGTCTTTGAGCATTGGAAGTCTCTTGCCTGCGTGCTTGAGCATTGGAAGTCTTTTACTGTGTGTTTGAGCAACTTGTAATAGATATTACATTTTAGTGGAACTCTCCTTGGAAGTGCAAGGGGGACATGACTACTTCCGGTTTGTGGAAGGAACCTGTATAATTGCCTGTGTTCTCTCTTCTCTCTATCTCTTGTTTATTTCCGCTGCAACAGAATCTGATTTCCCTTCAGACTCTGATCTCTTTCAGACTCTGTTCTTACGAAATTAGATTCTCACTCTTCAAGAGTTGCGAAAAGCTAACATAATTCAACCCCCCTTCTTGTGTTTTTCTCACCTTTAGTTGGTATCAGAGCTCCAGCTCTGTTGTCATAGCACTTAACCGTGTGACAGAAAAGATCCAGAGAAAAACATGTCTTCTAGTGAACCTTCTTCTTCTGGTGCTACGTCTGGTGCTGCTATACCATACGACTATGGATCCAATAACAGCAGTAAAAAGGCTGATTATGGAAAAATTCCTAAGTTCAATGGTGATCCTGAAGAATTTTCTTGGTGGAAAACCAACTTCTACAGCTATGTCATGGGTCTTGATGAAGAACTCTGGGACATACTTGAAGATGGTGTTGGTGACTTACAACTTGATGAAGAAGGTGCTGCCATTGACCGTAAACTTCACACTGCTGCTCAAAAGAAGATCTACAAGAAACATCATATCATCAGAGGAGCTCTTGTCACTGCTATTCCTAAAACGGAATACATGAAGATGAGTGATAAATCTACTGCTAGAGCCATGTTTGCTTCTCTATGTGCAAACTATGAAGGAAGCAAAAAGGTCAGGGAAGTTAAAGCTCTTCTATTGGTTCATCAATATGAATTATTCAAGATGAAAGAGGATGAAAGTATTGAGCAGATGTACTCAAGATTTTAAACTCTAGTATCTGGACTTCAGATACTAAAGAAGAGTTACATAGCTTCTGACCATGTTAGCAAGATCCTAAGGAGCTTACCCTCTAGATGGAGACCAAAGGTTACTGCAATTGAGGAAGCCAAAGATTTAAACACGTTAAGTGTTGAAGATCTTGTAAGCTCTCTCAAAGTTCATGAGTTAAGTCTCAATGAACATGAATCTGCAAGAAAGTCTAAAACCATTGCTTTAAAATCAAAGGGAAGATCCTCAAAAGCTCTCAAGGTTGAAGAGTCTGAAAATGAATCTTCAGCTTATGAAAGTTCAGAGGAAGATCCTGATGTTGCTAAAGAAATGGCTATGCTTTCAAGCAGAATGCAATACCTTGCTAAAAAGAACAAGAGATTTCTGAGCAAGAGCAGTGGGAAGGGTTTCAAAAAGGAGGAACAGAAAGGTTGCTTCAACTGCAAGAAGACTGGGCACTTTATTGCTGACTGTCCAGAGTTGCAGAAAGAGAAATCCAAGTCAAAAAGGCCAACTTTCAAGTCAAACAAGTTTAAGAAGCAAATCAAGAAAAGTCTAATGGCTACCTGGGAAGATCTTGATAATGAGTCAGGGTCTGAAGATGATGATGCTGATGGTGAAGCTAATGTAGCTGTTGGATTAATGGCTACAACTGAATCTGTAAAGGAGACACCTGAAGCAGAGTTAGATGCAGACTCTGAAAGTGAAACAGAGGTATTTTCTGAACTCATAAGATCTGAATTAGTAGATTCTGTCAAAGAACTTCTTGGTCATTTTAAAGCTAAAACCACTGAGTTGAAGAAAGTCAAACAACAGCTTGATAAGCTGTCTAAAAGACATAATTCAACTCTGTTGGAGTTAGAAAATTTAAAAGAAGAAAATGATACTTTATTGATCAAGAAGTGTAGCTGTAAATACTTGAGTGAGCAAGATATTGCTTTACAAGAATTTATTGCTACTGGAATTGACAGATCAAGAGTTGCATCCATGATCTATAGCACATATCAGAACAGAGGACAGGGTCTTGGATTCATTGGAGGTAGCTCGAATGAAGTGATTCTGAAACCTGGTCCTGATGGCGCCAGAGAAGCATTGAAAAATCACTTTGTAAGTGAGTCTGATGAAGTCAACACAGTGACTCATTCAGAACCTATAACTTCAAGTTCTAAAGTTTTGACTAAGTCAAAAACTCAGAATGCAAAGCCAAAAATTCTAAAAAAACTTTGAACCTAAGGCTCCAATGATTCAGACTCTAAAACATTCAGAGTCTGATAAACAGACTCTGAAGAAGCCAGAGTCTGGAAAACAAAAGCCTAAGTTTCAAAGAAGAGAAACTGTGAAAGGCAAGTTGAATCCTAAACTGAACAGTTCTAAACCCAAGGTGTGGAGGAAAACAATGCCAATGACTTCAGGACACACCTTACGAAAGGAATTCAATGGTTCAAAGACTAACCCAAGAGGACCCATGAGAATATGGGTACCTAAGTCTGAAATTGTTGATGCTGTAGGTATGTCTAATAAGACTAGAAAAGCAAAAGGCTTGGTACCTGGACAGTGGTTGCTCGCGTCACATGACGGGAGAAAAGTCTATGTTCCTAACCCTAACCATGAAAGAGGGAGGAACTGTGGGATTTGGAGGAAACCAGACTGGCAAAATCATTAGTACTGGAACCATTGGTAACTCTCTTATCTCTATTCTTAATGTGTGGTTTGTTGATGGACTTAGACATAACCTACTGAGCATAAGTCAATTATGTGACAATGGTTATGATGTTTTGTTTAATAAGAACAACTGCACTGTAGTTAACAAGGAAGATCAATCCATAGTCTTCAAGGGAAAGAGAAGAAACAATGTCTACAAGATAAAATTCTCTGAACTGACTGATCAGAAGGTAGTTTGCCTTTTGTCAATGGGTGATAAGAAATGGCTGTGGCATAGACGGTTGGGACATGCAAACTGGAGGTTAATCTCTAAGCTTAGCAAGTTGCAACTAGTCAAAGGCTTACCAGACATTGACTATCATTCAGATGCTCTTTGCGGAGCATGTCAGAAAGGGAAAATTGTCAAGAGTTCCTTTAAACCGAAAGAAATTGTTTCTACTTCCAGACCCTTGGAGTTACTTCATATTGATTTATTTGGACCAGTTAGCACTGCATCCTTATATGGAAGTAAATATGGACTAGTCATTGTTGATGATTACAGCAGATGGAGTTGGGTTAAGTTTCTGAAAACTAAAGATGACTCATATTCTGTGTTTAGTAAATTCTGCATCCAAATTCAATCTGAAAAGGAATTGAAAATCTTGAAAGTCAGAAGTGATCATGGAGGAGAATTTGAAAATGAGCCTTTTGAGGTTTTCTGTGAAAAACATGGAATTATTCATGAATTCTCTGCACCTAGAACTCCATAACAAAATGGAGTTGTAGAGAGAAAGAACAGAACCTTACAAGAAATGGCTAGAACCATGATCCATGAGAACAATCTGGCTAAACATTTTTGGGCAGAGGCAGTAAACACAACATGTTATGTTCAGAACAGAATCTATATCAGACCTCTGTTGAACAAAACATCATATGAACTCTTTAAAGGAAGGAGACCTAACATATCTTATTTTCATCAGTTCGGATGTACTTGTTATGTCCTGAACAATAAAGTCTATCTAAAGAAATTTGATGCCAAAGCTCAAAAGGGAATCTTCTTAGGTTACTCTGAACGATCTAAGGCATACAGACTGTATAATTCAGAAACACAATGTGTTGAAGAATCTATGCATGTCAGATTTGATGACAAAGTGCCTGAAAGTGAAACTTCAGAGCAAGATGAAAGTTATGCAGGATCTCAAGATTCTGATAGCAACTCAGAATCTGATTAGATTCTAGAATCTGAAGAAACTTCAGAAGCTGGAGCACCCCCTGAAGTTCCTAATGAAGAAGCTTCTGAAGAAGCTCAAGATGGTTCTCAGCAAGCTGGTCAATCCAAACATTCATTCAAATACAAGTCTTCACATCCTGAGGATCAAATTATTGGCAATAAAGATAGTCCCAGAAGAACTAGATCTTATTTCAGACAAGAAGAATCTGCCTTGGGATTACTATATGTTATTGAACCAACCAATATTGAAGAAGCACTTGGAGATGAAGGATGGATTCTGGCAATGCAAGATGAACTTAATCAATTCAAAAGGAATGAAGTGTGGGATCTAGTAGCTAAGCCTGAACACAAAAATATCATTGGAACTAAATGGGTGTTTAGAAATAAGCTTAGTGAAAAAGGAGAAGTAATCAGAAACAAGGCCAGACTTGTTGCGCAGGGCTACTGTCAACAAGAAGGCATTGATTACACAGAAACATTTGCCCCAGTTGCAAGATTGGAAGTAATCAGGTTACTTCTTTCCTATGCAGTGAATCATAACATAACCCTGTATCAAATGGACGTTAAGAGTGCATTTCTTAATGGTGTCATTTCTGAAGAAGTCTATGTCAAACAACCTCCTGGATTTGAAGATTTAAGACATCCAGAGCATGTTTATAAATTAAAGAAATCACTTTATGGCTTGAAACAGGCTCCCAGAGCTTGGTATGAAAGACTGAGTAATTTTTTAATTCAAAATAACTTTGAACGAGGGCAAGTTGACACTACACTATTCAGAAAGACTCTGAAGAAAGACATTCTTATTGTTCAGATTTATGTTGATGATACATTTTTGGTTCTACAAATAGTTCACTTTGCAAAGAGTTTTCCAAAGTAATGCAGGATGAATTCGAAATGAGCATGATGGGAGAATTGAAGTTCTTTCTGGGAATTCAAATTAACCAATGGAAAGATGGAGTCTATGTTCATCAGTCCAAATATACGAAAGAGCTCCTGAAGAAGTTCAATCTTGAAGACTGCAAAGAAATGAACACTCCAATGCATCCAACCTGCACTCTGAGCAAAGAAGATCAAGGAACCAACGTTGATCAGAAGCTGTATAGAGGTATGATTGGTTCTTTGTTATACCTAACTGCATCCAGACCAAATATTTTATTCAGTGTATGTATGTGTGCAAGGTTTCAATCAGACCCTAGAGAGTCTCACTTAACAGCTGTTAAGAGAATCTTTAGATATCTGAAAGGAACTGCTAATCTTGGACTTCTGTATAAGAAATCCTCTGACTATAAGCTAGTTGGATTCTGTGATGCTGACTATGCTGGAGACAGGATTGAAAGAAAATCAACCAGTGACAATTGTCAATTTTTGGGAGAGAATCTGATATCCTGGGCTAGCAAGAGGCAAGCAACTATTGCTTTGTCTACAGCAGAAGTAGAATACATCTCAGCTGCTAGTTGTTGTACACAGCTACTCTGGATGAAACATCAGCTTGAGGATTATCAAATAACTGAAAACTGTATCCCAATTTATTGTGATAACACAGCAGCTATATGTTTATCTAAGAATCCAATTCTGCATTCAAGAGCAAAGCACATTGAGATTAAACATCATTTTATAAGAGACTATGTTCAAAAAGGAATGCTAGATATTCAATTCATTGATACTGATCATCAATGGGCTGATATATTTACTAAACCTTTGTCTGTTGAAAGGTTTGATTTCATAAATAAAAATTTGAACATGTGTTATGTCTCTAGTTGATGTGCGCCTCTGAAAACAGAATTCAGCCTCTGAAAGATACTCATAAGCTAATTGAGAATCATACTCTCTTTTGGAGACTCTGGTAAACATAAGCCTCTGATAGACTTTCAGACTCTGTTAAGGAATCTTTAGACTCTCAGAAGCTCGTATTAGTGGAAGCATGACTGTTGAGTTTAGTAACACATGCCCCACTACGGTGACAGTTACTTTTTAGTTTCTCAGACGTGGCCTGTCTGCATTGGGTAAGAACTCGAAGGGCAATGATTTCATTACGTTTAACAAGTTAACCTCGCGTCTTCCCAACACTTTTATGGCTGCATGCTTACTGTCTTTATTACTCTTGTTTGTTTGTCCCCTATTCTTTCCAAACGGTTATCAACTCTTTTCTATAAATACCTATCACACACCACTCACTTCTCTTTTTACTTTGATTTTTCTGAACATTCATCTTGTTTTCAATCTCTGTAAAACTTTTTGTTCTCAAATCAAAACCTAGAAACCTTCAAATGGTAAGTGATCTCATTCAATCTGGTGTGTTAGTCAAAACTGGAAAATCATACGTGATTAAACCCAGAACCATGAACATCATTAAAGAAACTCTGGAAGTTCAAGTTGAATCTCCAGTAGACTTTGGCTCTCTCATTCGTCATGGTATTGACGTCTCTTCTCATTTCTTAGCACAAGGAATGATGAGTTATTTCGGTATGTTGAATGGACCAACATATCAGGAGCTGGTAAGAGATTTCTGGGTTAGGTCAGAAGTCTTTGACAAGGATGACGCTACCATTGAAGAAACGACTGCAATCATGAACAACCCTAAACTGGCTGGCAAAAATAGAAAGGAAATGGGTTTAAGACCGTACAAAGGTCTTGAAATCAGGTCCGCTGTGATGGGGATTCCAATCCTTATCACTGAAGAGGTGGTTGCCAGAGCCTGCAGGGTGGTGAACGAAGGAAAATTTCAGTGGAACGTTGACAAGAAGAGTGAATGGACGGGAGTCTGCAACAAACTCTTATTTGGAGGAAGACCCTCAAATAAGTTGGTGGACATGCATCCTGAGCATAGGGTGCTTCTGAAAATCATACTGGTTAGTATGCTTCAGAAAGGTGGAGGAACAGACACTCTGTCTGTTGATCACAAGGTTTTTCTTTACTTCCTGATCAATAAAAAGAAGATAAACTTTCCAAGGTACGTGATGTACCACATGTGCTGGGCTATAAGGAAAAGCCAATCTGAATCCAGAAGACAAGTTCCTTTTGGAAGGCTAATCTCTGAGATTCTGTATCAAGGAGGCCTCTTGAAGGTCTTATCAGAATCTGGTGTAGTCTCAGATGCTTATCTTGGAACAGTGACTGGGAGAATCATCAACGGTAAAACTCTTCAAAACATGAAGATTGTCAAAAGATTCAATCCTTCTAATCAAGATATGATGGAATCTTATGTGCAATCAGACTTGATGATGGACTTCCCTCCTATTTCCAAAGAAGATAATCCTGAAGTCCTTGCAAGATTTGTAGTAGATTACTTCAATGAAACTGGTAGAATAATCAACTATTCTGCCATTCCTGAGACTGCTGGAGGAGGACCTCTTAAGATTAAAGGGAAAAGGACCAAGGAAGTGATTTCAAAGGAAGAGGAAGAGAAGCAAGAGCCTCCCAAGAAGAAGAAGAAATCAACAGCTCTTTCAGAAGTGACTATTGGTGTCTCTGAGACCATAGCTCCTATACCTTTATAAGTATCTTCTGCATCCAAGGAAATTAAGGAGAGGGTTAAGAAACCCAAGGATGAGAAGAAAGCGAAGAAAGATGAGAAGAAAGCCAAGAAAGGCAAGGGTGACAGAGATTATGAAAAGTTAGCTGAAGAGATTGCTGAATTTCTTGATACTGACTCTGATGGTGAAGAAGGTCAGATCAAGAAGAGAAAGATGGAAGTGGTCCCTGTGGCTAAGGATGTAGTACAGAAGATAGGTACTTCAGTATCTATGGTTGAGGATGAACATGTTGCTGGTAAGGCATTGGCAGCAGAGGTTGTGGCTGAAGAACTTAAGGAAGAAACGGTTAAAGAAGCTGCTAAGTTGCTTGCATCAGCTCTGAAACAGAAGAGTCTGGTGGCTCCTGCAGAAGCTGACTTATCAGAAGCTACTCTGTCTGATGCTTCTGATCATCATGCATCTCCAGAAGCTGGGATTGGCACCTCTGGTAATGTGGCATTTAACTCACCTTCCTCTACGAATCAATAGTCTTCATCCGAAACTGAATTAGATGACAAACCCTTGAGCCAAATTCTTCCCTCCCTCAAACATTCATCCCCCTCACCAATCAAACCCTTATCATCATTTGACCCACTTGACCCCAAAATAGTTGAATATGTTGATTCAACTATGGACAGGGCTATTCAAGACACCATCACTGTGTCTATGATTTTACCTGCTGACCACCCTGCTCAACCATCATTTCTAAAGCCACTTCAGACAATTCAACCTTCTGAAGAACCTGAAGTAACCATTCCTTCAACTCAACCATCCCCCCAACCTGAGCCTATTTGTGTAGACTCTCCTGACACCCTAGACTCTCTTGAGAAACACCTAGGAGGAGAACTACCAAAAACCCCCGCCAAATCTAAATCAACAAAAGCTGCAGAATTTGTTTCTAAACCAGACTCTGTACCCCAACCAGAAAATCTAACCATAGCTTCTGTTGAACCTTCAAAAACTGTAGAGGAACCAGTCTCTGAGATTTTGGAACAAGCTTCTGATATCACACCAGAACCTGTAACAGAATGCATAGCAGAGGCTGTGTCTGAAACAGTTCCTGAACCTCTTACTGAACCCATAACTGTTGTAACTGCTCTTGAAACCCTCCAAGCTTTAGTAGCCTCTCAACCCTCAACTTCTGAACCTCACAACATATTTGATTCGTTAAGGATATATGAGTTCTATGCTTCATCAAACTCTAAGCTCAAGGACATTATTGAGCAAAGGTTTGTGCCTATCCTAAATGTCAGCTATGAGGATAAGTTCTCCAACTTGAAGACTGAATTTTTGGACTTTGTCACCAAAATTCAGAAGGCTGCTGTCAAGGAACAAGCTGTTGTTATTGCCAAGCATGTGGAAGAGGTTAAGAGAGCTGAGGAAGCTAAAGCTAAGAAGAAAACTCTTATTATACGGTTGGAGTATAAACCATTCTTTGATGCAGATCAATACAATCCAAGAGAAACAATGGTTTTTGACTCATTGAGGAGGAGGCTTCACAGAGTTCAGGAAGAAGCACGTCTTGAGAGAGAATCTCATCTGAGAAGGACTGAAGCTTTGGAAGAGATTGTTAAGAAGCAGCAAGAAGACCTCCAGAAGTTGATGGAACACCTTGCCAAACAAAACCAGCCTTAGTTGCATTTTTTTCGTTTTGTTTTGTAACTTGATTTTGCTATCTTCTTTTTCTTCTGATACTTCATTTTCTAGATTATTCAAGAGTTTTGTGCTTCATCTTTGTGCCTCTGATAAATATGTTTTTGCTTTGATTCTTATATGTTTTTCGCTATGAATCTTGTTTTCCTTAAAAAAAAATTCCTCACTTGAAGTCATTTAAAAAGGGGGAGAATTTTTTTTTCTAAACCTTTTTGTTGATGACAAAAGGGGGAGAAGGAGTAAGACTAGTATCTTTTACAAACTGTATGGAGAAAGATCAGTGAGCTCTATGTAAAAGTTAAAGGGAAAATTGCGAAAGGTGCTTAGTTAGATTCTGAGCCCCCATTAAAAGAATCTGTTCTCTAATTTGTCTACTATTCTGAGGATTAATTTCACTGTTTATGAAATTTGAATTTAATTAACTTGGATAGAACTTAGGGGGAGCTTACAAACCTCAACTTAAGAACTATCAGACTCAGGGGGAGTCAGAGCTTACAAACCTCAGACTCTGAGCTTACAAACCTCATACCCCTTAAGTCAACCTGTTAATTAGATTAACAACAATTGACCTTTTAAATACTGATGTTTGTCATCATCAAAAAGGGGGAGATTGTTGGAACAAAGGTGTTCAGCAATACCACGTTTTGAGTTTTGATGATAACAAGGTATTAAAAGTTGTCAATTGGATTTGCTAATATTTGTTTGAGTATGCAGGATATTAATCAAGATTTAAGTCTTAGAAAGTATTCTGTTTGAACATTTTGAGAGCAAAGATCTAGAGAAGCTTGTTACTTGAGATTCTGACTATCGAAGAGAGTCTGAAGACTGTGCCGAAGAGAGTCTGAAGACTGTATCGAAGAGAGTCTGAAGACTGTATCGAAGAGAGTCTGAAGACTATTAGAGTCTAAAGACCATCAGAACCTGAAGACCAAGAGAGTCTGGAGATCATCAGAAGCTAAAGTGCTACAGTGAGTCTGAAGCCTGCAATCTGAAGATCTGCTTAGAAGTATTTCTAAAGGCATTGCGATGCAGAAGAACTCTCATTTTGGAGTAACGACTAGCTTCAAAGTCAACTTGAGCGTGAGATGCTCAACGACAAATAATGCAGGTCAGTACAGAGTACGTTGTACGAACTCTGTTTCCACTACTCCACTACCTCGTACAGTTTGGCAACTGTGTCTACCGGTATTAATCTTCAAGAGGAATGGAATTCAAAATATGCAATTGAAGGACTATTACCAAATCAAGCAACAGATCAACAGCTATTGATCAAGCTTCAGAAATCATCCTGATGTGCTGGATGACTCAACGTCTCTTTCCAACGCCTATATAAAGGAAGAAGACTTAAAGAATTGAGGACTCTACAACTACTGAAAAACTACGCTGAATAGCTATTGTATTCAAACTGAGTCTTAACAAAAGCACATCAACAACTTAGATAATTCTTACAACTGAGTATTCTAGAATTTCTAAGTTAAGCAGAAAAACAGAGTCTGTCTTTGTTTGTATTTGGAACACGTTTGATTGTTTATCAAGTGTTTCAACCCTGTTCAATTTTCTGTAAATTGTGTAAGAAGTCTCTTGGCTGCGTCCTTTAGCAAAGAAGTCTCTTGCTTGTGTGCTTGAGCAAAGAAGTATCTTAGTTGTGTCTTTGAGCATTGGAAGTCTCTTGCCTGCGTGCTTGAGCATTGGAAGTCTCTTACTGTGTGTTTGAGCAACTTGTAATAGATATTACATTTTAGTGGAACTCTCCTTGGAAGTGCAAGGGGGACAGGACTACTTCCGGTTTGTGGAAGGAACCTGTATAATTGCCTGTGTTCTCTCTTCTCTCTATCTCTTGTTTATTTCCGCTGCAACAGAATCTGATTTCCCTTCAGACTCTGATCTCTTTCAGACTCTGTTCTTACGAAATTAGATTCTCACTCTTCAAGAGTTGCTAAAAGCTAACACAATTCAACCCCCCCTTCTTGTGTTTTTCTCACCTTCATTATATAATGCTACGTTTCTTTGGAGGATAAGATCTGTCTTAGGTACAATGTTCAAGATTGATCGTTAACCTCTATTCAGTGGGGAGGTGATAGGATCAGATTATCTAAACAGAAAGAAAGAAGAAGGAAGCTGTGAAATTCTGCAGTTTCTGGATTTTATTCATCAACTGAATGATTCAGTTATATGATTACTGTGTTACACTAAAATTGAATGCAAGCAGAATGATACAACTAGGCTTTGAGATGCCTAGGGATCTCCCAAATATGGATTAACCAATTTCTAACTCCCCCTCTTTTAGTTATATACACAACAGATCTACACTCTTTCTTTGACAACAGATAGTTTAATCGCCTGATAACTCTTCTAAATTTTAATGCATTAATATTGTGTTCTCTATATCTAGGTTGTTTGAGATTTAGTATGGGCATATAAGGAGTTGTTGAGATTCCTTTTTAATTTTAAATGCATCATGCACTCAGTTCTCTTACGTAAAGAAACAATTGAGGGCTGAAAAAACTAAGGAAAAAATAAGAACATGTTAAGGAATTCATTATAGAAATGTCATCTCAATTTGTGCATTTGATTATTTAAAAGTTGTTTAAAAAAAATTATTTAAAATTGGGTTCCTAAACACGTGCTCACTACTCATACATAGGGCACAAGTTAGAAATACCCAAAAACTATAAGAATCATTGATTTTTAAAAAAATTATAAGATATTATAAAAAGTTTCCACTAACATTCAAACAATATTATCAAAATTAAACCCCTAGCACTTCATTGAGGATTCAAATAGTCAAATTCCATTTGCCAGCTAGACTGATACAAACCAAAGCCACGTGAAATATAACAAAAATGATCTAAAAGAAGAAAAAACTAGCACCCAGGTGAAATAGGAAATCTTCATAACAATAATCAAAATTTTAAACAAGCACATAAGTTCAATTGTGACCGGTTGATTTAAACGGTTAGAGCACCAATTCTGTAGTGATTCGCTTTTGGTTGCTGTCCGAGATTGCAAATTTCTATAGTGATAGCGAAAAAGTCAGAATTTGCCAAGGCATGGCAAGCATCTGAAAGTTGGATTTTTTACATTCTGTCTTCTCTCCTCCTTGGAGCACAAGTTATAATTTCATCGACTCTAAGGATCATCTCAGCCGCCTCTGTTGCAGATAGCAATACAGCCTGCTTGACTTTGGGTATGATTGTCGCGGAAGACAATGTAAAATTCTTTGAGTGGTTAAGTTTCAAGTGATCATACTCTTTATGGTGGAGTATGATAGTTCTTTTGAACTATGATTGTTGGTGAAAACAATGTGAAAATTGTTGGAGTTGTTTAGATTCAAGTGATTATATTGTTTATGGTAGAGTATGATAATTCTTTTGAACTATGGTTGTCGATGAAGATGATAGAAACGAATATATCATTTTCAATCAAGGTGGAGATTGTCGGTGTTGATTGAAAATATACATGTTCAAGAAATTGAATGACACTATTTGTTTTTAGGCTTAATTACTCGTTTAAGTGCAAGACAAGACAAGCAAGCATATTTCTTGAAGTGGAAGACAAACAAAGTGGTTCTTTCACTTGTTTACTTTTTTGTCTGGAAAGTTTTGTAGTCCACAAGACTGTTTCTTAAACGGTAAGACAAGCAACGCGATACTTATGTGTAAGTTTTATTTCTTTGTTACAAGATGCACCAGAGAGAAACACTTTAAATTTATATGACTTCTTTTCTTTCTCTTATACTCTTGTGTTAAAGTGATGTGAAGTGTAGTTAGATATTTTCTTTGGAGAGTGTGTGCGTACAAGAACCGGTGAATGTTAGAAAGTAGTCTATCTGTTGTAAAAATTTGAATATAATGTTACTTTTTTAGTTGTCATTACATGACAACAGTCGTGTTTTTTCTCTGATTTTAGAGTTTTCACATTATGTTTTTGTGTTGTGAGTTTTCACATCATGTTTTTGTGTTGTGATTATGTAATATTCCGCTCTTAAACTTCGCGACGTTTTACCGTTTAGCATTAGTTGTGCGCGATTAAGATTAAGAGGGGTAGTTTTGTAAATGCGCCAAAGGAGGTATATAAGGACTTTAAGTCCCAAAATCTTCATTAATCTTGTTTGTTTCTGTCTCTAAAACATTTCAAGACAAATTTCCTCTCCCTTCTCTCTAAAAGTAGGCGCCTCTCCCTCCTTTCCTTACAATTCCAATTTCTGATTTCAACCCTTGCTATGTAATCTCAATGCATGAAGTCTAATACTCACAATCTATATATTAATAACATAAAACGGTAGAATATTCATGCCTACAATTATAACTATATTCAAGTCTACGAACCACGTATATGTTGAACGAGGTGCAATATTTTGGATAACGATATGAATAGTGGACATCGATGAAAACTATCATTGCCTTGCTTTTAAATACTCCCTCCGGTCCTTTATACAAGAAACAAAAGACATAAAACATCAAGACCAAGAAAACACATTGAAAATAGTTATCTATATTTAATACACCTCTACAATTAATTTATTTTCCATGAATACCCTGAATTAATTACTTTTGATTCCACCAACTTACTTACTTTTAATATTCTCTCTCATAATAAATAAGGGCACAAATGAAATTTAGATTCAATCACACTTGAAAATTGGTCAATATTTCTTATAAAAAGGACCAAAAAAAATTCACTTTCGTTCCTTTTAAAAAGGACCGGAGGGAGTAGTATATATACCTTTTTTCTGTGAATAAATAATATATATACCTTTGTTAACAAAAAAGTATCTCTACCTTATATATGTCCAATTATATCTATAAATAGAAAGAAAAAGTAATAAAAAAATTAAATTATATATATACCTTATATAAATACATTGTTGGACAATTAAATAGTTGTTAAATAACATTTCTCATTTTCTTATAATAGAGGTAAGAGTACTAAGTTGTCATTCATTATGATATATTTAGTGGCCAACAAGATTGATATACTCTTGATATATGATGTTTTGCATGCTTGTAATAGTATTTACTTCTTTTCTATTTTTTTTAAGAAGCCAAAATGAAATATATTTGAGTCAATAAGGAGTCATATCCAGCATAAGGAGTGGTAGGATAGAATTGTAGGTGATACAAAAGACATAGAACTGTGACAAAGAATCTGCCAAAAAAATAAAATGGCAAAAGCTAAATAACAAAACCCAAACTTTAAAGAGGATTTTGCCAAAAAAAATGAAAATCTAAAGCTAAATTTTCATTCTTCGCTTTAAACGACCAAAATGAGATAAGCTTCCTTCACTTTATCAAGTAATTGGTGCACCGGAGATTCTTTGTGTTGAAAGATGTGACAGTTTCACTCATTTCAAATTATCAAAGTACAAGTCAACCAAATCAATTGGAGTCAAGATCGAACTTTTTTAGAGTGACCTCCTACGTCCACAAAATGTGTGAAATGGTCAGTAATAATATTTGAAAAAATTGATGAAATTTCTAGTCGTTGAAGTACAAGAAATCAGAGACTTCCAAAGTGATTGCAACTCAAAAAGAGATGATTAATTGTTCCCTCCAGCCCGCATTCACTAGTGCACAAGTTGAAATTAGGTCGAAGAACATGTCGTCGAAGCAGATTATCTTTATAGAAAGTTGATTGTCCTCTAAGCAAACAAAGAAACTTTCAACGGGACAAATTTATTCCAAATAGGATCATATATATGAGGTTGATTAATAGTCACCACAGTTGACAACATATGATACACTCCGCTGACTGTATAGCCTTTGCATAGGTCGAGGTTCCAATTCCAAGAATCTTACCCACCATCCTGAAGAAGAAAATGTTAGCCAGCAAATCACAAACACTCCCCCACCTGTCTCACTCTTATCACCTTTTCTTTTTCTTTTTTGCCTTTATAAAAAAGAAACAACCAATATTAATAATTAATTACTAATGTAGTATTTTTTTTCTATTATGGAACTTGACTACTTGAGTCCTCCACTTTACTCAAACCTATTTGTTCATAGAAGGAATATATATTCCTTGTCTGCTTCTCTAAGTATAATTCATCCCAAGCCATGGATGATAACTGGTGTTATTTATTTTCACAATCACTGAATTTGGATGATTTAAGTCAACAATCAAGTTGCGTTTCCATTGTTCCAGAAAGACTTAAAAAATCAAAAGAAGATGCATACATGCCAAGAGTGGTGTCCATCGGACCACGATTCAAGGGAAGCAGAGAAGACCTATTGCTCATGGAAGACATCAAAATGCGGTGCATGAAGCATCTATTTTTACGAGCAAAACTAATCAACTCTGAAAATATTGAATATTATTTGGGAGATTGCGCCCGTGAAATCAAGAAAATGGATTTTATGATTCGAGGAAGCTACGTCGCTGACATCAACCAGATCAGCAAGAATGAACTGGCAAAAATTATGTTAGTGGACAGTTTTTTTCTGTTAGAACTTCTGATATCAAAGGGATTAAATCATGAACTACCTTGTCCCTTGAACTATCCCAGTCCAGCACTAGAAGTGCTAAGAGATGAAGATGTCTTGTCTGATCTCACCTTGTTGGAGAATCAGATACCAATTTTTGTCATCCACAAGATTTTTGTAACTATTTTCTGTTGTCACGCTGGACATTCTAGTCATTATGAACAGGATCAGGAGTGGGAGACCAAAATTAATAATCTTGTCCCGTTTGTTTTAGGCTACTCTCATGACGGTCCAGTTCAAACCACTAAAGGCACTCACCTTCTTGATATCGTCCATTTTTTCATTAACGTGAAAGGTGAGAGTTCTACCCTCGTTGTAAAGGAAGAAGATCAAGTCGTGTTGGACATTATTGATACTACTCAGTCTCGGACTCAACTACTTAAATTGAATCGCTGTGCTATGAGACTCCTAACCGCAGGCGTTACTATAAAGCCAATACTCCAAGAGGATAAATATAGTATTTCTAGGTTTGGTCATTCTATCTTTTGTTTGATGTGGAAGAGTTTTTGTGGTTTGTTATTTATGCTTGGAAATTTCTTTTGTCTGACTGGAAAGCATTTGGATTTGGATTTGGATTTGGATCATATTCTTGAAAAGGTGAAATTGAGAGGTTTGGACTTCAACTTCAAGTTTGAAAAGGGGGAACTTGAAATTCAACAGTTGCATATCACAAAAACAACAAAAGCAAAGTGGTGTAATCTAATTGCTTGGGAACATCTTAAAAAGTACAATGATTTTTCCCGCTTTGCACCTAGAAACAACGATGAGAGCCTGAACACAAGCACAACTGTTTCTTGTCACCGTGGCGGTGGCAAATTCACTTGGGCTGCTTTGATTTTCAACGGCCTGGTATGTTCTGCAGATGATGTCCAACTTCTCAAAGACAAGAAAATTGTTGTGGATCATCTCAAGTTGAACAACCAAGAGCTAATGGAGTTTTTCCGCACAATAGCAAATGGAGTTGACCATGGAGTAGTCGATTGCAGTAGTTATATTCAAATGGTTGATGACATCAACAATTACTTTGACACATTTTTCATTAAACGAATCTGGAAAATAGTGTCGAGTTCATTCACATACCGGCGTCATTGGTGGCTGTTAAGATTTATGAACCGCAATTACAACTTTGTTGCAGCGGTTCTCTCTATTCTCACTGTTGTGCAGACAGTTTATGCAATCCTAGCCTATAATTTTCCCAAATAATTCCTCTCCATTGTTTGAAGGACCACCTTAATTTTCTGATATCTGCATTTCTATGTGATTCCACTTCCCCAACTCTTTTTGCTCTTGATCTAGTTATAAACACTAATCTTGTGTGTTCTGATTCCTGTTTCTTTGCTTAATTTTGTTGTATGTTGTATCCAGATTCATCCATTTTGATTTCTCATTTGTTGACATTTCATATGATCGAGTTTTGATTCTTCTGCAATCAGTTCTTTCATCAAATCAACTAATTTATCATGTTGACATGTCTGAGAATTAAACTTTATTATAACATTATGCCTCAAATCTAAGTCTACTGGTAAACTTCGGTTGTGTTATTAAACTATGAGCAGTCATTGACTAGGTCGAAATACCAGGTCATCGGATCACTGATCAAACAAGTGAAATACTAATTGAATTATATCAACTTACTATGATGAAACTCTCTTTTTTAACACATTTAAATATTTTGAAGTTAATATTTTGAGAGAATCTTCTAATAATGTTCTAATCATTGACTGTTGACTGTTTGAATGAAGCTATGTTAACAAAAATTATCTGCATGAAGTGTGACTTTTTCCTCATCTTCCTAAGCATACTATAACATAAATTTAATTACATCACAAAAGTAAGATCGAATTCAAATATTCTACCAAAAAATTTATACATAAGTGATCAGATCGTAAATTTTACTCTTGCAGTTAAGTTGTACAAAGACAGCAGTATTGGTCTCATTTTTTACCGAAATTTCATAAGGCCAAGTGCTGCAAATGACAACACATTCTTGGAGATTGTTAGTGCATTGAAGCTTCAAACTGTACAGAATGAGGTCCAATTGATTTGCACTGCTTCTGGAAAACTGAGAGATGTGATATATAGTTTGTGTTGAAAAACATGACCCCTATGTCCACGTAGATTGTCCAGTAAAAGTTAAGTGTCAAACATTTGTAAAATACCCCTTATTTTCTACTGTTATGAAGGATGAGTTGTAGTGAGTAATTTCAAATGTAATTTCAAACACTTATGTTTGTTACGAGAAAAGAATATTGGATTTTATTGTGCAGAATTTTACAAGTACAAGAAACACAATTATCTTACAATTACAAGCAATGAGTACTTATATATCTGCTAAAAATTGTTTTGATTTTGCTCTTATTTCAAACCAAAACAGCCTCAAGTGATTGCTCTCTATGAGTACATATGTTTCAATTTGGTTTAAATATGGTGTTTCCTACACTATTGAAATGGTAGCTTCTTTTGTAACATGCAAACAGTGTGCTACTACTAGTTGTGAAATAGCAATTGCAGCTTCAGATAATTCATTCATGTTCCACACTGAATACTTGAACATTCTGAAACTTCAAGAAACAAAAAATCTAAAACGATCAAAGTTTGTTATCTAACTTCAACCCTTTTGACACATGTATCATACCATCAAATGTTGAAGAAATATGACAAAAACACCTCTCCAATATTTCCTCCAACAAAACACATGCATGCTTCACGAAGAAATAATCAAACCACCTAATTATATTATTATTGATAATCAAGTTTGAAACATTTTAGATTAGATGCATACATATGAGATCATACTTACGTGAAACAAACAACTCTACAATAATCTTTTTTTTGAATTGCATACCATATATCATTGACCTATATTTTCATCTCATGACACATATCCAAACACATTTATGAATATATTCAACTTATTTCATTTGTTCTTATTAGTTACCCTCGTTTTCCGTTCAGCTCTCCTTTGCCTTCTCTCTCTCAAAAACCATAGTTTTTCCTCTACTCATCTCAATTTATTTCCTCTGTTTTTTGTCACCCTAATTCTCTCATGTTCTTCACTATATATAGCCATTACTTGGGCTTAGTCTTTCTTTCTCACAAATTCTTAGACAGACTTTCTGCAACTATACAGCTTTGTTATTTACACCACACTTTGTCTAAACCACTAAACGCAACACAGCTTACTACTTACATCCCTTTTTTAGCTAGTTTTGCTAATGCACCACCGTTTACATTCTACCTTCTTATCCTTATAAAAACAATATATTCTTCCTAAAATTGTTTTCTCCCATCATTTAACCGACTGCTTAACTTCCCCTACTTCCTCATCTTTCATAACATCTACAACCACATATAATATAATTTAATTTAATAATATCAAGCTGAAATTCTGGCGGGCTAACTTTCTGATGTTTTATACGATGTTTTAACATTGGACACAAACATAATGTTGAGTAAGATGTTTCAACATCGAGCTAGCAGAAAACAAACAGAACAAAGAAAATATAAAGGACAGAAAAGTAAAAGGCACGGTTGGTTTATTAACCGAATTCGACACAATTCACCTACATATGAGGGCTACCAAGCTAGGAAGGATATCCACTAGTGTAGTCCTTATTCTAAGTTATCATCAAACTCCTTTTTTACAACTCTAGACCTAGGACCTACACGTATTGACTTCAACCTAGGAACTCCTAGATCTGAGATCTCATCTCACTATCCTATAATCAATCACAGGCCCTGTGATTATCAGATTTTAACACAAAATGATGAAGTTACCTTCAAACACAAACTACAACCTTACTTCAAAGCTTTGGTGTAGCACACAAGTTTACAACTCAATAAACAATCCTTAACATGTATCAAGGTGATACAAGAAAGACTCACAAATAACAAACAGTCCTAGACACCAAAATAACACACAAATAACAAGGACACGAAACCCTAATAATGACTCTTATATAAAACGATGGTTTTGATCCATTACAACTCAACTAAAGCTCATGCTCAATGCATCAAAGTGATACAAAGAGAGGCTCACAAATAAAGCACAATTGAAACCCTAAAAGACTCAATTCAATAATATTGAATTGGTGAATAAAACTAGGGGTCTTCCTTATATAGCCATTCAGCAGCATGGACTTTTTCGTCATAGGCTAAACATATATTTGAATCAAATATTCTTTTTAGAAATATATTGAAACAAATATTACTCATTCCGTTCATTTTTAAGTGTCTTTTTAGGGTGAATTTTTCGTTCCTATTTAACTATCTTTTTGGTATTTTTAAAGGTACGATTTGTCAATTATACTCTTTGCCCCTTACTCTTATCTTTTTAAATAAAACTAATTAATGTTATCTATTTGAAAAACTAAAGTTATTTTTTTTAAAAACAAAATTTGTTTATTGTTATCTTCAAATTTAAACAAAATTTTGTTACAAACAATGGTTCCATGAAGAGTTAAAATTCTATAAAAAAGATGAGTAGCAATTGTTAAAAATTTCAAGTGCAAAGTAAAAGAACAAATTTGAGAGAAGAAAAATAAAAAAAAAACTCCATGAATGTTCAAAAGGAAGAAAAAGTGGAAGACTCGTTGAAATATTGCTGATGAGAGGTGAAGGGGGAGCAATAATTGAAGACTCGTTAAAGATAGTTTGTTAAAAACAGTTTATATCATATGTAAAAATAATTTAATTTTATCATTTCTATAAAAATAAATTATATAAGCTTATACATAAAGGTTTATCAATAAAAATAATGCTTATCATGATAAACTTGTGTTATAAGCTGGTAATAAGTTGTTTATCCAAACAACCAAATAATAGTATACATCATCCTATCCTATCTTATTAAAAAACTAAATAGAAAAAGTAATCATAAAGGTTAAGGGATGTATTCATTCATGAATTCAAATGATTTTAAAAGATTTTTTATAGCAAAAAAAAAAAATGTTGGTCAAGTTGATGGAAGAATCAACTTCAACATAGAAGTTGCACCGTAAGTTTTTAGTCTGATTTTCAACATGTGAAATTTTTTGAAGTGGTTTATCTTCAGCTTTATTATACTTTTGTGGTTGGGTATGATTGTCGGTGAAGACAATCTAAAATTCTTTGAGTGGTTAAGTTTCAAGTGATCATACTCTTTATGGTGAAGTATGATAGTTTTTTTGGACTATGATTGTTGGTGAAAACAATGTGAAAATTGTTGGAGTTGTTTAGATTCAAGTGATTATATTGTTTATGGTAGAGTATGATAATTCTTTTGAACTATGGTTGTCGATGAAGATGATGGAAACGAATATATCATTTTCAATTAAGGTGGAGATTGTCGGTGTTGATTGAAAATATACATGTTGAAGAAATTGAATGACACTATTTGTTTTTAAGAAAGTGAAAATACAAAAGGGTTTTCTTGCTTGATAAAACATAGGAGCCACAAAGTTTTTCTTTTAAGTGCAAGACAAGCCAAGCAAGCCTATTTCTTGAAGTGGAAGACAAACAAAGTGGTTCCTTCCCTTGTTTACTTTTTTGTCTGAAAAGTTTTGTAGTCCACAAGACTGTTTCTTGAACGGTAAGACAAGCAGCGTGATACTTATGTATAAGTTTTATTTCTTCGTTACAGGATGCGTCAGTGAGAAACACTTTAAATTTATATATGACTTCTTTTCTTTCTCTTATACTCTTGTGTTAAAGTGATGTGAAGTGTAGTTAGATATTTTCTTTGGAGAGTGTCTGCGTACAAGAATTGGTGAATGTTAGAAAGCAGTCTATCTCTTGTAAAAATTTGAATATAATGTTACTTTTTTAGTTGTCATAAGACGACAACAGTTGTGTTTTTTCTCTGATTTTAGAGTTTTCACATTATGTTTTTGTGTTGTGAGTTTTCACATTATTTTTTGTGTTGTGATTATTTTCCTTTATTTTCTCTACGCCATTTTTTCCCAACACGATGTAATGAGTGAAAAAAAAATTAAACTTCAAGGTCCTGAAAAACTATCATCGTAAAAACTGGTCTAAGAAGGGTACCGTCAATTTATCAGACATAGCTTATGGTTTCTTCTTGTAAGAACCATTTTGGTGTGGATACAATATCTCGTAAATGTTTAAAATGGTGAACACATTTCAACTCCCCTTTCTTATATTTCATCCTCCTTCACTTCTCTATTCACTTCACCGCAGAAGAAGATTACAACCATGTATTTTTAAGGTCAATGGAAAATACTATATCACTACCTAATGATTCAAAGGTGGAGGCCTTTATTCACTATAAATGCAGAGGTTAGTTACTAAGAAGGTAGTAGTGTGGGTAAGGATTTCATAACTTCCCATGGAGTTATATAACGCTACGTTTCTTTGGAGGATAAGATCTGTCTTAGGTACAATGTTCAAGATTGATCGTTAACCTTTATTCATTGGAGAGATTATCTAAACAGAAAGAAACCTTTATTCATTGGAGAGATTATCTAAACAGAAAGAAAGAAGAAGAAAGCTGTGAAATTCTGCAGTTTCTGGATTTTATTCATCAACTGAATGATTCAGTTATGTGATTACTGTGTTACACTAGAATTGAATGCAAGCAGAATGATACAACTAGGCTTTGAGATGCTTAGGGATCTCCCAAATATGGATTAACCAATTTCTAACTCTCCCTCTTTTAGTTATATACACAACATATCTACACTCTTTCTTGGACAACAGAGTTTAATCGCCTGATATCTTTCATTCCTTCTGGAGATAAAAACTCTTCTAAATTTTAATGCATTAATATTGTGTTCTCTATATCTAGGTTGTTTGAGATTTAGTATGGGCATATAAGGAGTTGTTGAGATTCCTTTTTAATTTTAAATGCATTAATATTGTGTTCTCTATATCTAGGTTGTTTGAGATTTAGTATGGGCATATAAGGAGTTGTTGAGATTCCTTTTTAATTTTAAATGCATCATGCACTCGGTTCTCTTACGTAAAGAAACAATTGAGGGCTGAAAAAACTAGGGAAATAATAAGAATATGTTAAGGAATTCATTATAGAAATGCCATCTCAATTTGTACATTTGATTATTTAAAAGTTGTTTACAAAAAAATTATTTAAAATTGGGTTCCTAAACATGTGCTCACTGCTCATACATAGGGCACAAGTTGGAAATACCCAAAAACTATCTATAAGAATCATTGATTTTTAAAAAAAATTATAAGATATTATAAAAAGTTTCCACTAACATTCCAACAATATTATCAAAATTAAACCCCTAGCACTTCATTGAGGATTCAAATAGTCAAATTCCAGTTGCCAGCTAGACTGATACAAACCAAAGCCACGTGAAATATAACAAAAATGATTTAAAAGAAGAAAAAACTAGCACCCAGGTGAAATAGGAAATGTACATAACAATAATCAAAATTTTAAACAAGCACATAAGTTGTGACCAGTTGATTTAAACGGTAAGAGCACCAATTCTGTAGTGATTCGCTTTTGGTTGCTGTCCGAGATTGCAAATTTCTATAGTGATAGCGAAAAAGTCAGAACTTGCCAAGGCATGGCAAGCATCTGAAAGTTGGATTTTTTACATTCTGTCTTCTCTCCTCCTTGGAGCACAAGTTATAATTTCATCGACTCTAAGGATCATCTCAGCCGCCTCTGTTGCAGATAGCAATACAGCCTGCTTGACTTTGAATGCTTCACAAATGCCCCGTTCAAACATGTCTCCAACCTACCAGAAGTACACGTCAGTCAAAGTATATTAGCCAAAAAGAAAATAGAAAGGAAGCATGCTGAGCTATGCAGCCTATAGGATATTTTTCTAAAATACGACATAAACCTCGGTAAAATCACTCTTACATATACTCAGTTAATAAATGATAAACTGATAAGAACTTAAAAACTAGTTGTCAAGGGTAAAGAACCAAGTCACTTGAGTACTTGACTAAGCCTCTCATACTATTCAGTGGGACTTAGTCACCGCATAATACCAAAGTCCCTGTCCACTAGGGAGTCAATCTAATTAAGAAATGACTGCATGAAAAAAAATACAAACTTCTATTGTAAATTTCAATGAGACATTTCATGTTATATACCAAAATTACTATGATATGACCAGAGTGAATGCAGTGATCAGAAACAAATCTGCTACCAAGAAAAAGATTATAGAATGATATATCAAGATGTACCATTTCAAAATCATGTTACTCAAATATATCAGTGCAATTATCAGAAGTTTACTTACAGAACCAGAGATGACATCAATTCCAGCAGTACATCCCTCGTTCTGGTGCTCAGCACGGAGCTGAGAAATTAACTCAGCACTGTCCAAACCAGCATTATCAGCAATGGTTGTTGGGATAGCCAAGAGTGCCCGGGAAAATGCCTCCATAGCAAGAGACTTTTTTCCTGGAGTTTTCCTAGCCAATGCATCAATTTCCTTTGCCATTACCATTTCAGGCCACCCGCCACCAAGCAACACCCTGCTGTCATTGACAGTCTGAGATAGCACACACAAGGCATCATGCAATGACCTCTCAGCCTCATCAAGAACATGGTGGCTGCCATAAAAACAGATGTCAGACTGAAAGTGCAACTGAATATAAAAACTTGAAATCAAATTTGTTAAAAAAAGATGTCTACTCATGCATACAAGAAACTCCATACATATCCATTCCAAATGCACTGACCGAAGCAAAAAAAAGAGAAGGAGCAGGGAAATAAAAGGACATAAACTAACTTTGCATGATAATACAAGAACATGTGTGCATAAAAGCAATTAATGTTCAACATTTCAGCAGTCTAGTTAAACCGGTGGACTCAATAATTATAAGCGAAAATTTATCAACTATTTTAAAACAAACAAAATAAAAGTTAGAATCCTTGACATTAACCTTCAATAAACCACAATTCATATCAAACACTATGATCTACTGAGAATAGACAGTGAAATATTGCAAACAAATACTGCCAGAATAAGAAAACCTCAAGAATTCAAGATAAAAATCCCAGAATATGTCAAAGAACATCATAGGAAAGGAATTTACAATGACAAAAGAAGAAAACGTACCTAGCACCTCTCAGAACTATTGTGCATGCCTGCCCCATTGCAACACCAGAAAACTTGATCAATTTATCCTCACCAATCATAATCTCTTCAATAAGGTCACATTGCCCAAGCTTAACAGACTCAGGGTTGTCAAAAGTTGAAGCAATTTCACCACCAGTTACCAGAGCCAGACGCTCAATACCATCAAAATCAGCATGTTCAATAGCCAATATTCCCGCATCAGCAAAGAGCTCCTCTGGGAAATTGTAAATCAACTGCCTGTTAACAAAACAGTTGATGCCATGACCTATTATCTTGTTCACCTTTTCTTTCATTTTCTCCTTCTCAGCTCCTTCAATCTCAGCAACTTTAGCCATAGAGTCGACACGAACACGGGCTCCGTATATCTTCACCTTGTCTGTGTCCATTGCAGTGTTTGCAACTAGTATCTTTGCATTCTCTATGCGTTTGGGTTGTCCAATACCAATTTTCTTGTCAAGAATAAATCTAAACAAAAAATATAATCCAATTTAGGAACAGAAATACTTTTTTTAACCAAGACAATTGGTTCATTATACAGGATAGTTAAATTGGCAATGATTTGAATTCATTAAAGTACTTGAAGACTACGTACGCAACTCCATACAAAAGAAAAAACAGCAGGATTCAAAAAAGGATAGAATAGAAGCATTTGAAACTCAAACTAAAAAAATAAAAAAATGATAGAATAGAAGCATTTGATACTCAATCTAGAAAAATATTACAAATTTTCAGTAATATTACCCTTCATCTAAAAATGAGTCTATCAGTGATCCTCCGGGTTTCTTTATAATCTGGACAGATTCTAAATTGGTGCTTCCCTGTAAAATGAAAATGGAAATGAAAAGTTATGTAGTTAATTTTATAACAATAGAGATCACTATGGAAGAATAAAAAATCCTGACGTATAGCATTTTCCCAAACACAAAAACTGAGTAACTAAAAAAACAATTAAACTGCAAACATTCTGTGCTTATTAAAACATTAGGAAAAAAAGAAAAAAAAAGTTACCACAAATGAAATACAATTATAACCTGGCAAAAATATAACCATGTTCAACCCTTTTCACCGAAAAAACTATGGTTCAAAATTGGAAGATATTGAAGGGATATATTCATATTGTAAGAATGGGTTATAAATTGTAGGATCATATAAAAGCATGCCAAATTTCTAAATAAAACACTTTTAAGTATTTAGCCGATCGTGCATAAAAGTATATAAATCAAAATCATATCAAATTTTTATAGACTGGAGATTTTGCACATATGAAACAAAGAAGAAAACATGGCAACAGTCCATTAACTATTTTCTAAATCTATCAAAACTGGACTCATTATTAGTAGGGTTGTCACCAATCACCTTTAGTCTCATTACAGCATCTACGGCTAATTTTGCGAAATGCTCCTTGTCTTGTGAGAGAATTTTGGAGCTCAAAGTAGTCCTTGCAATGTTCATCAAGTCTAACCTGAATTTCTCTGCACAATCCAAAGAATTCATGTATAAGGTATTATGACAAAAGAATGCTTTTTTATCTGACCCTGCTGTAAACAAATAATAAAGTATTCAAAGGCTACAGAGCCAATGGTAAACCTAACCCCCCAAAGAAACGTCCAAAAGGGAAAATAAATACCAGCATCCTCTTTGTTGTCCACAACCTTCGCTACCAAAGCATTACGAGCACACTCAGCCGCCATTCGGAAACCTAAACATCATAACAGATAATGTTGAATACTATGATGTTAATCACAAAGGCATCAATGGATAGAAAATCATTTGAAACCAATCATGACAGAGAACTGCACTATGGAGAGGGACAACAATCATGCAAAATCTATCAAAATTATAAATGGTCTTTAAAACACGGTTATCAAACTTTTGTGCTTCATGTTTCTGGGGATTGCCACAATATTTCCTTTTTACTCATCATTCTAGAAATATGAAGAGTCTACTGACAATGAAACCAAACTAAAGGAAGAATGAATGTGACAGCCTTGGAAAGAAAAAACTGAAAATGAAAACTTTTCATTGACTGTTACAGTTACACTAGATCACATCCATCAATAAATTTGTCCTTAATTCAATTACATAGATGGAACAGCTAAATTTTAGAAACTCTAAACATTTTACATTTATTCGCTTCAAAGTAGCATTCAAAGTTGTTACGTACCAAAGAAAGATCTTCTGTACAATAAATAAAAATATTAGGGTAGACGATAAGGGGAATGTAGCTTTCATTGGCAATTAAATTTCTTATCAAGGTTAATTTCCTACCACTCAGAATGTGAAGCAATGAAGTTGCCACTAGAAATTTGTCAATGAGAAAACAAAATAAAATAACATAAGGGCATCTGAACCATTGTTGAAAATAAAAGAAATGAACCTGCTATTATAGTCATTGGATGAATTTTAGCGGCAACTAACTTTTCTGCCTCCCTTAAAAGCTCCCCAGCCAATACAACAACGGAGGTAGTTCCATCGCCAACTTCATCATCTTGAACTTTAGAAATGTCAACGAGGACTTTAGCAGCTGGGTTATCAATGTGAAGGGACTTCAAGATTGTAGCTCCGTCATTTGTGACAGTAACTTCACGCCCTCTACCCGTTGACTGCAAAATTTTATCCTGCAAACAACATCCCAGATATGTGAATTAGTTAGTTCTTGGTAGCAGAAAATAAAACTGTTTAGCATGACATTTCACTAGTAAATAAGAATTTTTACCATTCCCTTTGGCCCTAAGGTAGTCTTAACCAAATCAGCGATAGCCATGGCCCCGACAAAAGATGACTGTACAAAACCAATTCATAAACACAAATAGTTAGAGTTAACCAACTTTCCGTAGACTCGCATAAAAAGGATAACTATGAGGCATGGACACAGAAACGACACAACGCGGACGCTGACACGTAATTTGTGAAAATGAGATAATTCAGTGTAATCACATGTGTTTAGTGTCGTGTCAATGTCGAACACCAAACATGCCTCTAATAAGAAGTGTCAGTGCTACAGAAAATAAAGTGAATACTGTGACACTCACCATTCGCGCCCGCTCTCCTTTCTCTTCGCTGGCTTCATCTTTAAAAATTCTATCGATCTGTAGCATTCACCGCACAATAAATTTCCAAAAGTATATATATATAAAAAAAATAAATTAAAATAACAAAATTAGTAGCAAGTAACTAACCGCCATTGTTGGAACTCGCTCAAATGTGACAAATTACCTGCAAAGATAGATAAATACACGTAAATGAAGTATTAATCTACTACATAGGACTTCAGGGTTTGGATTATTGAAGTTAGGGTTGAGTTGAGAAATGAGATCGAGAACAGAAAAAGTTGAAGCGATTCAAAGTGAAAATGAAGATTTGAATTTGAAATGATGAAACAAAAAACATACCGCAGAGACCGAAAGATTGATGAGTAGCGAGAGTGAAATGCAATGAGATGTTAGAAAGCGCGAGAGAGAGTTTGGCTAGGTTGAGAAAGAGTAAGTATGAACTAGCAAGCTTTCCAAATTACAAATACAACCCTTTGTTTTAGGTTTCACAGTTCTCAAAGATAAGTTTGTTATAGTTTTTTTTTAAGAAAAAAATCAAAAAAATCATTTTTAAAAGTTTTGCATCCGTTTATTACAGTTTAAAGAAAAAATTAGAATTTAAAAAAAAATCTAAAAACAGTTTCAAATTAGAATTTAATCAATCATCGTTATTCGGTACTATTCATTTTTCATAGATATGTTATATTTTATATCAAATCTATTATTTTACCATATTTTTATAATATTAATAAAAAAAAGTTACAATTTGCAATTTGAATATCCAAATTAAACGAGATTAAATTGAACCGGATCAGATTGGTTTTTATAAATTAGTCATCCAAAACCAAATTAAACCACATATAATTTTGCCTTTGGATTAGATGAGTTTTTGCCTTAAAACTGATCCAAATCACACCACGAACACCCCTACGTCTTATTGCAATAGGTACTATTTGGAGACGTTAATATCCAAAGTTGTTATGTAAGGAGTTGATAAAGATATGGTTAAATATTTAGATGACTTTCAATTTGGTGTTTGGTTTTTAGGTGGTGCAAATGCCATTTTTGCACAATGCTAACAGAGTGTTGAGCCTGCGACATGGAGATGGTTCCTTGACTATGCTCGCAGTAGATTTTTCGAATCCCTTCAACTTGATAGACAAGTCGTTACTGTTATGTGAGGTGAGATTGAGATGTCCATCTATTTATTTACGGGTTGAATTTCATTATGGACACACAGTGAGATCATACCTTAGTAATAGATATATTAGGTCTACCACTGGGGTGCAACAAGGCGAACCATTATGACAACTTCTTTTTTCTCTTTTGTTGCACCCTCTTATTCATTAGAGGAGGTGGCTAAAACTTTAGACATCCTTCAGAATTCTGGCCTGAATTGGGTCTTGAATTGAATATTTGTAAGATTGAGATCTTTTGCCTTTCATGTGATGATAATGAGCATCATAGGGGTTTGTTCCCTTTGACCTAAGGACGTGTCAACTGATTTACATGGAGGAGGCATCTATGTTGTTTGATAAAGAGTTGTGTGGAGTGGTTTATGACATTGTGGTTGGTGGAGGTTCTTTCTTTGGGAACCTTCAATGGAGGTTGGCTTCTTTACCTATTAGGTTTTATGGGTTGGGCTTATACTCAGAAGTAGAGGGTTCCTCATGCGTTTTATGGCTTCCATGACACGACCTTGGGTGCTACAAGATCATATTTTGAGAGATAGTGTGATAAATGATATGGACTCAGATTTTGATAATGCTTTAGATGGTCTTCGTGGTACGATTCCAGATTTTGACTTAGCAGTTTTACGTGCAGGGACACCGTCTCTTCTAAAGCACAACATGTTTTTGATGAGTGTCCTTTTTAGTAAAAATGTTCAATATATGGAAGTTAAGTTTACCATGACCATTAGGCAGAAGACAATTTTAGGGCGTTTGCAAGAAGCACATGCTCATGATTTTCTTCTAGATATCCCTATTGATGGGTTAAGTCAACATATGTCATCAATGGAGTATCGTACTATCGGTAGATATCACCTTATGATTCCAATATTTCCTATTGAAGAGGTGTGTACTATTTGTGGTAAAACGTGTCTGGATACTTTTGATTGTAAGGAGCTTCCTGACTTTAAGTACATACATGATTTTGTTAGGGATTTCATTTTTGATATATTCAGGCAGGCAGGAGTATCAGTGAAGAAGGAGATGCATGTGAACTTCCTAACTGACTCGCTAGATAAAAGATCGACACTTAGGCCTGCAAATGTTATGGTGTACAAATGGGTAGGAGGAAAACATGCATTTGTGGACTTAACCGGGGTTTGACCACTCATGGGATTAAGGGTCAGGACTTTTACGGTATGACAAACAACCATAAAAGCCGTGTCAATCAAAGTGACCAAACATGAGAAAATGTGTTATGACAATCAACATGATTTTATACCATTTATGTTTTACATTTTTTGCTTCCTAGCACCAGAGGTTGTTGACCTTCTACACAGAGTTCAAAAAGTCATGCACAACATTGTCATATCTCCTAGGTCTATGAATGTTGTGTTTACGAGAATTTATTTTGTTATCCAAAAAGGTATAGCAGTGCAACTTGGTGCCCGCTTGACTTCTATTAATGTGTAATTAATCTTTGATATATAATAATATACTATTTATTTATATATAACAAAATTGTAGACACCTAAAACCTATTTGACCACTTAAAAAAATAATAGAGAATGTAAAGTGATATATGTGATATGTTGATGATATGATAGGATGACCGATTCTCTAAAAAAATGATAGGAAGACCGATAAAGAAAGAAAAATATGACGCTGAAGTATAGAAAGTTGGATGTTCAAATGTAAGAGTTTCTTTTTTATGAGAGAATGTTTAGGAATTTTAATCACTTAAATAATAGAATCAAAATCTTGTCTCATTCCATGTCGGTATGTGCAAGTGCAACACATTTCAAAACCAGCCGGCTTCATATAATTCCTTACATATGGCAATGCCGTTTCAGGTTTTGTCCATTGCATTATCTCTTCTCCATAAAATTCAAAGAATTGCATACTTAGAAATTTATTTACATCATACAAATTATTGGAATCCTTATAGACAACAGACATGTCACATGAAATTATTGAGGAATCAAAGGAAGAGTCTCATTGGTTTATCAACACAAAAGATCAGAAGAAAAAGATCATGAAGATTATACAATACCAAAAATCTCTATATTTATCAACATCATCATCATCTTTATCATCTTCAGCTGCATCTTCTTCTTCATCTTACTCTAAATCTAGTAGCTTGTTGGATTTGATGAAAGGTGGAAGCACATCTATGAGAAGATTATTTGACATGGAGCATACAAGTTTGTCAAATCATTTTGATTACTATAGTGGTTCACCTATAATTAAGCCTATTTCTTTGTGGGATAGTGATTCAGAGAGAGAATTTCAAGACCCTTGGGCCTTGATCAAGAAGATTGGATCCAAAAAAATTCATGGTATTGATAGAGAAAGTGAGTTAGCTTCAAAGGGTAGTCGCATGGATGAGGATTTTGGCTCTCACAATAGAAATGACATAAAGGTAAAGCATAAATTGACTAGGAAAAGAAAATTTAGGAGATTGCCTGGATTAGGTTTTTGGAGATGTGGAAGATTTAGATTTCCTTTGAGATTAAGACGAATTAAATTTCGAATTTGGGATAGAAAGATTAGTTAAAGCCTTTCTATTGATATTGAATTTTGGTTTTTAATATGATTGAAGTCAAGGTCTAAGAAAAAGGTCAGCGATTGCAATCTGGATTGCAAGATCAATTTTTTGAATATCTTTGCGACACCAACACAACCATGATTAATGCCACATTCATTGCATTTGATCGTGATTGTCGGCAATATCAAGGATGATGCTGATGCAACCTTGATAATTAAGACTACATTTGATCCTATTGTCCAAAGTATCAAAGATCGTGATGCAACAATCATTTAAAGCCTTAAATTGGAATCATCAAGTAGACAAACTATGTGTCACAAAGAATTCCTTCACAACTTGCAAAGCTAGATTTTACATCACACAAGTGTTCCTATACATAAGGAAAAAAACTATTAAAACTTACAAATGATACAATGATTTGATACAAGTCTTGCCATGACACTTCCTTCTTCAATAACCAATCCACTACTCTGTTTGTTCCATAAATGAACCCCAAAAGTCTCACCACTAAGTTGCCTCAATTTGGCTTCAACCCATTTTTCTTCACTTCTAGTTTTAGGCTTCCAAAATAAACCACCTATCTTAGTCCAACTAACTGGATAAAAGGCCATAGGTGGCAAAATTGTAAAATTGAAACCTTGTCTTTTCTCAAGTCTTTCAACAACTCTAGAAACAAGGTAAGGACCATTATGCCCCCATTTATTTCCATCAAAAGTCAAAGCAAATTCATTAATGAACCTTAGAAGAAGTGGATGATTCTTATCAAAAATAAGAACAGCATTGTTTAATCTAGTCCAATGTTTAGTACCAAAATCCATGCTTTGTGCTCCAATACTATTCCTCAAACCACTCAAAGGTTTCAATAGTATAAAGTCTATGTCTATATAAACACCACCGTATTTATAAAGAACAGCAAGTCTTATCAAGTTTGATAGATTTTGAAACAAAGGAATCTCACCAGGATCTTTTTTTCCTTTCCTTAACTCATGAAACCATGTTTCAGCTAGAGTACCTTTTAACAAAAATGACAAGTTTGGTGTTATAGCTTGAACTTTGAACCCTTTATCAATGAATGGTTTGAGAATTTTGTAGCCATGAATTGAGTCCAAAGTTCTTGATAGAATTGTTAAACATGCTTGAGGTTGAACCTTGAAAACACTTTCTATAGACAAAGTTTCTCTTGATCCAAATGAACTTGAAGGTGAAATCCATGTCATGAAGAATTGTGACTCACATGAATTGTTTTTGTGAAATCCTTGAACTCTAGCATGGAATTGCTTTGCCAATTTATTTGACCTTAGAATCTTGAACTCTTGTAGATTCCCTTTGAACCATTCAATTCTTTGTTCAATGTTGAGATTTAATGGAGCAACTAGTACTTTTTGATTTGCATAATCAACTTCTTGTAATTTCTCTTCTTGCATGGAACGTAGTAAAGGTTTATTGTAATTGTGATCACCAAGAGTAAGTGTTGACTTTTGAGCTTGCAACATCACAAGAGGTTCTTTGTTTGTAGCATGGAGTATAAGGGAATCATGGTAGATAACATGATCACCTTGTATGAGAAAAAATATGGTAGATAATGTGATTAGAGAGAAGATAGAAAAAATCTTGGCATGTTTAATCAAGGGATTAAACATTCTTTTAGAAGTAGAAGATGTTGTATTTGTGATGAGAGTTTTAATGTATAGACATAACCTTAGGTTTGACATTCATGTTGGGATGAAGATCTTCAAAATGATTGTATTCATTTTTGGTGATGTTTTAAGGAAATTCTTTTATGCTGTCTTTGTTTGAATTATTCAATGTTAAGTGAATGTTGAATTTCGACCATATGATAGCCGCCATACATATGCACGTCTTATTAATTAAATATGCATTATTATATATGGATTAGATGGATGAAGATACATAATTCAACGCTTCCTATAGTTTTTTTATTCCAGTAAAATAAACGTTATATATTTTTTATTTTTTTATTCCCTCAAAAAAATTATTTATTTTATTTCAAATTATCTTAAACTGTTTTAATGTAGTATTATACTGATGATTCTTAGTCCACATGACCTCGTTCAATTGACAAAATATTGAATGTCGTGACTGAGATGAGATTTTTTGTATTATAACCCCTTCATGTATGTGGGTGAGCTTCAATGACTATTTATTATTTTGTTTATATATAAAAAAAATTAATTTTTTTTATTTTTGTGATTATTAGCCAACACATGGCCTTTGTGAATTTTGTATATAGATGAACATTTATTATTTGAGGGATGTCAATCTCTTATACTTCCTCAAACACAATGTTGGGTTGTTGGCTAATAATCATTAAAAAGTTTGTATAAAGTTGGGTCATTAAAAAATCTTTTTGTCCAAGCCCAATTTAAATTGAACCTCAAACGCAGCAAGATGGTTTAGTTTTGTCTTCATCTCAGATGGAAGTAATTTGATCCAAAGAACACTTAGATGAAACAGTTAAAAATATTTTTGTATCTAACCTTAAAATAGAACAATGTTAAATATTTTGAGTTAATGGTCCAAGGAGTTAAAGAAATCAAATGATCATGATTTGAACAATTGATGAAAGAGAAAAATACTTTGATGAAAGAGAAGAATACTAAAATACTAATATACAACGATTAACTACTAATATACCTCTAAAAAAAACGATTAACTACTAAATTAGTTTGTCAAAAAAAAACTACTAAATTAGTTAAAACAACAAACCAACCTTTTGCATATAAATTTTTTTGATAGAATTTGCTAAGCATTTGGTGAAATTGGACAAATCAAGACTAAATACTACATTCAAGAACACTAGTTTTGAATGGTGACATAAACACTTTTAACTGAATTTGATAAAAATATAATCATGATTCATATATTTTTTAACTTAAAAAGATTAATTTGTAAAAAAAAAAAACTTAAAAGACTAACTCGTAATATAAACATTTAACTCAAAAGACCAAAGATGATATTTGGCTTAAATTTTATTTTATGAGTGCATGGTACACGTTGATAGAAGCTAGAGTAGTCTAAGCAACGTGCAAGAGGTGGCTAGTTGTTTAATTAATTACTTACAATTATTGTAAAAAAAAAAATTGGCAAGCTATTGTCATTTATAATATGGAATATGATGTATTGTTAGATGAGATTTCTCAGCAATTTAGATTAATATTCTAACCAAGCTATTTTATTCAAGTTATCCCACTTCGTTCCCATTTCTTGTTGCATATATTTTTTATTTTTTTTGAAAGAACCCAAGGAGGGTTGTTGTGTTAGCTAGTATTATTTTGATAACAAGTTTTTCTTTTTTAAACCAAAAACATAATGCATCAAAGAGAGAAGAAGGCATCTCAATAATTAAGATGTAAAATAGAAGTCTTACATTATTGAGATAGCATTAATAGCGTCTGCTCAATAGCAAGAATAATTACTAAAAGCTCAATATCCAAAAAAGAAACATTGAGGTTATGATAGAAGCCACCCATATACGTCACCAATATATGTTAGCTTTAAAAAACATGAAGATCTCCAATAACATGAATTTTTGTTAACACTGTACAATATATATGTTTTTTTATTGATTCTCATAGATGAAGATAATTATCTTATTCGAGACACGATTAAACACTAAATATGAATATCTTTTCTACCTAAAATTTGATCACTAGGAGAATTTAGTCTCTTTCACTAAACTTTAAATTGACTATATGATTTATTTACTATTTAAAAAACATTTTAGTTATAATCTCAAATCTTCTGTTTGTGTATCACACAACAAAGCAATATATCATTTTGTCAAAAATTAATAAGCTATATAACATCACCACTTCATCTTAAAAAAAATTAGAAGGACTATAACATGCCGTTTTTTTTTTTATGAGGATTTAAAATAAAATAAAAACTAATTGAATTAAGGGTAAATATGTTTTCGGTCTCTATAAATATACCAACTTTTCGTTTTAGTCCCTCTAAAAATTTTCTTCAACTTTTAATCCTTATAAAATTTTCAAGGGTTAAATATATTTTTGGTCCCTATAAATATGTCTACTTTTCGTTTTAGTCTCTCTAAAATTTTTCTTCAACTTTTAGTACTTAAAAAATATTTCGTCTTCACTTTTGGTCCTTCTTTTAAAGTAAACTTATGTCTAGAATTCATATTTTTGAATAAAATTTTGCAGACAAATTCATAATATTATAAGGATCCCTCCCAAAAAAATTAGAATTTATTAACAAAACATGAATTTAATATCAATTTTTATATGTTTTAAGGTTCGAAATTCATATTAATTTATGTTTTGTTAAAAAAATTTAGTTTTTTGGGGCATTTTTTTTAAGAACATTTTACACATTTATGCACAATTTTATTAAAAAATACAAAAATTAAATTTAAAATAGGGACCAAAAGTCGTAATTGAAAATTTTATAGGGACTAAAAGTTGAAGAAATTTTTTATAGGACTAAAACGAAAAGTTGGTATATTTATATGGACCAAAAATATATTTTACCAAATTTTCAATCACTACTTTTGATCCCTATTTTTAAGTTAATTTTAGTATTTTTTAATGAAATTGTGCAGAAAGGTGTAGAATATTGTAAAAATCTTTCCCAATTTTTTTTAACAAAACATAAATTTAATATGAATTTTTAACCATAGGAAATATAAATACTCATTAAATTAAATTCATGTTTTGTTACAAAATTCTAAATTTTTTGGGAAAGATTCTTATAATATTATGAATTTTTCTACAAAATTTTATTCAAAAATATGAAATCTACATATGAGTTTACTTTAAAGAAGGGACCAAAAGTGAAGATGGAAATTTTTTGAGGGACTAAAAGTTCAAGGGAAATTTTAGAGGGACTAAAACAAAAAGTTGATATATTTATAGAGACCAAAAACATATTTAACCCTTGAAATAATTAGAATATAAGTGAAATAGTCATGTGTGACGTGTTTGCATTTTGGCCTTGGCCTTAATTGGCACAACTACTAATGTCTAATGCTTTCATCACTCTTCTTTTCTCCATATTTTTTTATCAATGATGTGTAAATGTGAGCGTAAGACTTACTTAAACATTCAAATATAGGAGCTACATTTGAACAAACTCAATAATTTTCATGGAACTTGTAAGTCTTAATATCCCTTTGAATTGAATTGTGTACCTGCCTCCACCTTTGACTTTACTGAATTTGGCATTAAAATCACCATTTCTAACAAATCAAAAAGAAAAATAAAATAAAATCACCATTTCTAAATTCTGAAAAAGCAAAAAAAAAAAAATGATGAGCAGTTCATGTGTGAGTGTGATCCTCTCCAAGAAGATATTATTCCAATTCCTTTATGGTTTTCTTTTACACATTAGCAAATATCATTACTCTTCAACTGCATCAACCTTACAAGGAAATGAAACTGATTTACATGCTTTACTTGACTTCAAGAGTAGAATAACTCAAGATCCATTTCAAACACTAAGTTTATGGAATGATTCAATCCACCACTGCAACTGGTTAGGAATCACTTGTAACATCTCCAATGGAAGAGTCATGCATTTGATCCTTGCAGATATGAGACTAGCTGGAAAACTTCCACCATCAATAGGAAATCTTACATACCTTACAAAACTCAACCTTAGAAATAGTAGTTTCCATGGAGAGTTTCCTCAACAAGTTGGAAATTTACTATATCTTCAACATCTAAATATTAGTTATAATTCTTTTGGTGGTAGCATACCAAGTAATCTAAGTCGGTGCATAGAGCTAAGTATATTATCTTCTGGTCATAACAACTTTACAGGAACAATTCCAACATGGATAGGAAATTTTTCTTCTTTATCTCTACTTAATCTTGCTGTGAACAATTTGCATGGAACCATACCAAATGAGGTAGGAAAGTTATCAAGGTTAACACTTTTTGCACTTAATGGAAATCACTTGAATGGAACCATTCCTCTTTCAGTTTTTAATATTTCTTCCTTATCCTTTTTGACATTTTCTCAAAATAATCTGCATGGTAACTTACCTTCTGATGTTGGTTTTACTCTTCCTAATCTTGAAACATTTGCCGGTGGAGTCAATGATTTCACCGGAACAATACCTGAATCATTATCAAATGCTTCAAGATTGGAAATTTTAGATTTTGCTGAAAATAATCTCATTGGAACACTTCCTAGGAACATAGGAAGATTGACCCTTTTGAAAAGACTGAATTTTGATACCAATAGACTTGGAAATGGTAAAGATGGTGACCTGAATTTTCTTACTTCCTTGATTAATTGTACTTCTCTTGAAGTTTTAGGTCTTGCTGAAAATAATTTTGGAGGAGAATTGCCTAACTCCATTGCTAATCTTTCAACCAATTTGAATGAACTTGATTTAGGTGAAAATGCTATATATGGAAGTATCCCTATTGGAATAAGTAACTTTGTTAACTTGAGCAGTTTGGGAATGGAAAAGAACAACCTAAGTGGTTTTGTTCCTGATACAATAGGTATGCTTCGAAAGCTGGTTGCATTAGAATTGTATAGCAACAAATTTTCTGGTGTGATACCTTCCTCCATTGGAAACTTGACTAGATTAACAAAGCTACTCATAGACGATAACAATTTTGAGGGAAGTATACCAACAAGTCTTGGAAATTGCCAAAGGTTGTTGATGCTAAATTTGAGTCATAACATGCTCAATGGTTCCATACCAAGACAAGTATTTGCATTGTCTTCTCTTTCAATATACTTAGACTTATCTCATAATTCTCTCACAGGGTCCTTGCCCTTTGAAATAGGTAAGCTAGTTAGTCTCACAAATTTGGATCTATCAAAAAACAAATTGTCCGGCATGATTCCGTCCTCACTCGGAAGCTGTGTTAGTTTGGAATGGCTGCATATGCAGGCTAACTTTTTTGAAGGAAACATTCCTTCAACTATACAAAATTTGAGAGGTATACAAGTTATTGATCTTTCATGGAATAACTTATCTGGGAAGATTCCTGAGTTTCTTGGTGAGATTAAAGGGCTAATGCATCTCAATCTTTCTTACAATGATTTTGAGGGAGAACTACCAATGAATGGACTCTTCAAAAATGAAACTTATTTTTCAATTAATGGAAACAGAAAACTTTGTGGTGGTGTCACGGAATTAAATTTACCGGCATGCACTATAAAAAAAGCAAAATTTCATAGCCTGAAGGTCATTATCCCTATAGCTAGTGCACTTGCATTTGTACTCTTTCTCTCTTGTTTTATAATAATCATCATGATAAAAAGATCAAGAAAGAAAACTTCAAGAGAAACTACTACTATAAAGGATTTGGAGCTGAACATTTCTTACTCGGAAATTGTGAACTGTACCGATGGATTCTCCGACGATAACTTGATTGGCTCAGGAAGTTTTGGTTCTGTGTACAAAGGAACTCTTTCAAGTGACGGAACAATTGTTGCAATTAAAGTGTTGAACCTTGAACAGCGAGGAGCTTCAAAAAGCTTCATTGATGAATGCAATGCTCTGAAAATGATAAGGCACCGCAACCTTCTGAAGATCATTACTGCTATATCAAGTATCGATCATCAAGGTAAGGACTTCAAAGCACTTCTGTATGAGTTCATGTCCAATGGAAGTCTAGAAGATTGGTTGCATCCTATAAATCAGAAAAAAACACTAACATTTGTACAAAGACTTAACATAGCAATTGATATTGCTTGTGCACTTGAATATCTTCACCACTTTTGTGAAACTCCAATTGTTCATTGTGACATAAAGCCAAGCAATGTACTACTTGACAATGATATGGTAGCACATGTTGGTGACTTTGGTTTAGCTACATTTCTGTTTGAAGAATCATGTGATTCTCCCAAACATTCAACTATGTCAGCTAGCCTAAAGGGCTCTATTGGGTACATCCCTCCAGGTATGTCTTTCCCTTAATTATAATCTAACTAATCCGGACTTAATTATAATAGAAAAAAAATTGCTTAAATTTGTTTGACTCAAATATAGGTAAATGTCAACAAATATATCTACATCTAATGTTTTTATTTCGAAAATACCCTTAAATTAATTCTTTGGTAATTAGGTGTCGGTTAATGAATGCATTTTCATTTTTTACATTTGTGTATGTTTGGTTTTGCTTTGACAAGAATTGATTTTGAGAGAAATGATTCTGACTAAAAGTGAGTGGCAAGTAAAGTGATTTGTTTTTGGATACATTCATGTAAAACTGAGTTGAATTATAAATTTGTGTGTTAGAATCAATTCTAGAATCAAAAACTACAAATAGTAGTTTTAGGTGGAATTGCTTTTAGTCCCCAAAATTGATTGATTTCTCAGAGCAATGTCAAACATAATTTTATAAAGTTAGATTTGCTTTTGGCACTTGAAAAGCACTTCTAAGGCATACCATTTGTAATAAGTGCGAAAGTAGGTATTTTTGCTTATAACTAAGTCAAGAGGGAGTAATTTTGTTAAATGTTCTACTTTGAGTTCAATTTGATAGTTTAATATCTTAATGTTTCAAATCGCGGCCTACATCTTGATCTTGTGGACAACCACAGTCAAATGCAGTTGATACAACTTCAATTGCGGCCGCGCTAGTGTTACATGCATTTAAAACCTTGCTGTTGCATTCCAAAACAAGGTTGTGGACCCTTTTTAATACACTAACTACATTTGTGTTACAAATTATGCAGAGTATGGAATGGGTGGACACGCTTCTGCACTTGGAGATGTTTACAGTTATGGGATACTATTGCTAGAGATTTTCACAGGAAAAAGACCAACAAATGAGATGTTTGAAGGTGGCATGGGAATTCAACAGTTTACAACCTTGGCTTTACCAAATCATGCCATAGATATAATTGATCCTTCATTACTCTATTATCAAGAATTTGATGGAAAAGATGATGATTACAGTGAAGAGATGGCATTTAGGGGACAGAAGGAACCTGGAGACTTCTCTACTATGGAGAATTGTTTGGTTTCTGTGTTGCAAATTGGAGTGTCATGCTCTTCAACTTCACCAAGTGCAAGAATACCTATGACTACGGTTGTCAACAAACTGCATGCAATCAAGAACTCGATTAAGACTTAACTTGTCAAATAAGCATAGATGAAAAATAAAATGTAGAAAGATGATTTTGTAATGAAATTTTTGGATGACAAGAGAAGAAGAGAGAGGAATGGAGAATCATTATTTTATACTTCATGGAGTTGTACTTTATAATTTCCTATATTTATTTCAAAACTGTTTAGAAACAATAACAATTTTTTATTGTTTCGTGCAGAGATAATCATGTTTTTTTTTGTCAAGTAAAGATAATCATGTTTGAGGTGCAGTAAAAAAAAATTGAATTTAAATCCTAACGAAAAAGGAGCCAAACATTTTCATTTACATTTGAAACTTGGACTTTAGAATGACAAAAGATTAAAAAAATAAGAATTTTAAAAACTTAACTCGGAAATGTTATCCATGCATTCTTGATTCTTAAATTTTTAGACACTAAATTCTTGCTTTTAGAATGTGTAAATAATAAATCAGAATATCATCATTAAAATTTAAGACTCCTGAAAGAAAAAAAATCCCTGCAAAAAGAGACGTAGACAAAGTGGGGTGCAAAAAGCAACTCCTTTTTAGACATGGCAACACAACCCGCACCTACCCCGATTTTAACGGGGAAAAGTCGAATTAATTAGGTCTGGGTGCGGAGAAAACCCAGAGTTTTAATACGGGGGCGGGGGTTACTCACACCTGCCCCGCACCCACCCCGCCCCGTTTGTTTAAATTACTTTTTTACCCTTGTATACTCATATATCCTGCTTAATCATAACATAGCAAGTATTGAAAACCCTCATTTTCTCTTCTCTGCTACGCCGTTCAAGTAAAGAAAGGAAAGTGGAAACTAAAAACCCAAATCCTTCTCTTTCTGCTGCGCCGTTCCTCTATCAGTATAGGATTGAACATAGCTTGTTAGTGATTTAATTGTTATACCCATTTACCATTATCAATGTTTTGCTGCCAAGTGCAGAGTTCAATAGATTATGATAAAGTGTTATTAATTTGAGAACCCTAATTCTTCAAATCTACTGAAACTTGAAATTGTTTCTTTAAATCTTAACAAGGTCATGAAATGTGATTACAAACATATTTTCATTGTTTTTCTTCTTTGTTTGTACCCTTTTGAAGTGTTTTGAAGTGTTTCATACCATGAAGTTTTTTTGTTTTTGTTTTTTTGTTTGTACCCTTTTGATTCCAGTTTTTTGGTTATACCCTCTTGAAGTGTATCCATTTTCATTGTTATTAGCTTTTTTTTTACTGTCAAAAATATATATTTTTTTAATAGTTTTCGCGGGTGGAGGTTGGGGGCGGGTCTAAGGGTAAAGTTTTGATCGCCGACGGATTTAGGGGCGGGGGCAAATATGTTAAAATCCGCCCCGCCTCGCCCTTTTGCCATGTGAGTCCTTCTTCCATTTCCATCTCAAAACTCATTCGATTAAACAAAAAGAGAAGATGACAAATTGCAAACAATTAAGATTGAAGGCTCGTGTATCAAAGTAGTGCTATATGGTGCGAATGTTTTTTTCCGCACGTATAACAGGAACTGAGCTATAACGTCCAAACCTGTTACACAAGGTTACTTTTTGTTAAAAGTAAATTAATTAACTACTTAATTAATTAAAATAGTGGAAGTTATCCAATAATGGGATAACCGGTAAAGTCTCATTTTTGGGTAACCACCTCTTTGCATGGCTGCCACCGTTGCTGCCATTGAAATTTGCAATAATCTTTTGTCAAAAAAGTTTGCAATAATCTTCCATTTATATAGTGCAATACAGACACGATTAATACCTCTGCTATATTTATTTAAATTAGTGGAGAGGCAAGAAATGTCGTCCATCAGTCGGAGGCAACAACAACACAGCACAACACCCACGGTTTCATATCGACGCATTTAAAGGTTAAATTTGTCATTTTGGCTGAAATAAGTGATAGGGAAAGGATATCATACTGTCATGAATGATACAGATCATTCGTGTGGATGGTGCGAAAACTAAACCGTGCACTTGAGCATTTTCCTTCCACTATGGAAATAATCCCAACTCAAACTCAAACTTATATACTGTTTCAAACTCGAAATATTAACGACTGTACATTTCCTTTTGACAGCATTTTCACTTGCACTCTTTTACCAAAGTTTATCCCATCCAAAAAAAATTCTACATTGGTAAAGGAGAATAATTTTGATGGTCTAAAACTTTTTACACAAACCATCATTTGTATGAATTTTGAATTAGATATGATGAAAGTCAGACTTTTCAATGATCAAACAGTTATGATTAACCGAAAGTGCAACAAATTTGAACTATCAGTGAATGTAGATTAAATCCATAATAATGACCAACTGACCCAGAGGAAAACCGACTAAAAATATGTTTGTTTGGTTTTGCTGTGGAAGACCTACGACTGCAGAAACTACAACATGGAGCTTCACCCTAGAAGCACGACAAATTCAACCATAGCGGATCACTAGTGGATCAACTACAATGAAGAGAAAATATAACTACAACGAAGAAGAAAAGTAACTCAATCAAATTAATACAACATTGAAATTTTGGCTAGACAGACAAACATTGAAGATGGTCAGGCAAAAAAAGATGTCCTCTATGATATTACAGAAATTATCAGGGGCACATCTAAAACCACTATGCTAGAGGTTTTACATGAGCAAAGGACATATATAAAAACATTTGAAAATTTTCCTTAGGTTTTGAGTATATTCCTAATGAACAACTAACCCAGAACAAACCGACTAATAACATGTTTGTTTGGTTTCGCAGTGGATGGCTTATGACTGCAGAAGCATGAAAAATTCAGCCACCACAGCGGATCGGTAGTGGATAAACTACAAAGAAGAAAAGTAATCACAAAGAAAAAGAAAATAACTGTATCGAACTATTACAACATTGAGGATTTGGCTTTAGACAGACAACATTCAAAATGGTTGGGCAAAATTGAAAAAAATGCCCTTCTCCATATGATAACAGAAATTCGAAGGGGAGATCCCCTCAGCATATCTAAAACCACTATGCCAGAGGTTTTACATGAGCAAAGGGCATGGATAGAAACATTTTGCCTCCAAACTGCTGTCTCATGAATGGTACATTCTTCAGTTGCTGCAGGGATGGTAATTCTTGTTCATTTAGCAACAGATTCATTCCTTCAATCGTTTGCTAGAAACAGAATGATGCGTTCTGAAATTAAAACTAAGAAAACTAAGCACATACACCTGTTTTAAGGAATACTCACATTCACCCCCAACAACTAAAGTTAGTGGTTTCAAAAATCTTGAGATTTAACAAAAGGGGAAAACTGAAAAACAATTTTCTTCTTGGATGGAGGCAGGGACTCAAACTATTCTAGTTGCATTCTGCCTAACAGATAATTAATCATTGTAGGATAAAATATAGATCAAGATTCAGGAAATATAAAATTTGAAGTCATGTAACTATTGGCAAGAAAGTAACCAGGTATGTAGAGAGGAAAAACGTGAGACCAAAATTACGGACAAAAAATCAATCCTAGATAGATCAAACCTAAGCTAAAAGCAAATCTACCTTTTCCATACATGAAAAAAAGAACCTCTCTATTTTTCCCTAAACAAAACAAGGTAAACAAATGTTAGCTTAAGTTACCTTGGGAAGCTGGCACGTTTTTCTATTTGCTGATTGATGGGATTGGGATTCAATGGCCGGGTCTCAGCATCTGAAGCCTGAAAATCAGTGAATTGTCATAAGATCAATCAACCTTTTCCCCAAAGGTAGAATATACAGCAAACTGCAATGAATATTTCAAAAACAACCGATTTGAGTGAATATTGCAGTACCAATTATTTGATTGTGTAAAAATTCCATGACTAGACCCCTCCCTCAAACCACTGTTATGAGAATAATTAAACCCACAGCATAAACTCAGTAAAAATCATTGATTCCTTGTATTCCAAAATAAATTGGAAAGCACAATGATTTAGAAGCATGCAACAGCTTTATAGCTGAATGACTACAAAGGAGTACTTGGATAATGGGTGAATACCAGGACTGACACCAAGCCATTACCTTTCAAGTAGGAATTAAGAAGCCTGTCTAAGACAGTAGCAGAAGAAATGAAGCCAGTTCACTCCACATTCAGTGATTAGTCTTCACAATGATGCTACACAATTCCATACACGATCTGGAATATCAAGTCCACATTACCCCTTATCCAAGCATCACCTATTTCCTTAATCAAAAAAGGTCATAAATCAACTACCAAAAGCATAAAAAATCCCCACCTCAGAAGCACTTTCTCTTTGTGATCCATCTTCTGTCTGCAGTTCAATGGATTCAGGATTGACCACATCCCACAAGAAACCATTTTCATGTTCAAGAGAAAGCTTGTCAAATTCTGTATTAACAGCTTTACATTGAGGCTCCGTATGTGTAACATACTTATCTGTAATTTTATACACCAAAAATGCATTTAGTAGTTTAGTATAGGTTCAGTAAAGAACAGGCTAAAAGAAAATTAATGTAGAACAACAAAATTAGATTAAAACAAACAAATTTCATCAAGCAACCAACATGCACATAATCACTAGTCATCAGAACCATGTAGAGGAATGTTCCTCAAGCCCAAAGAAGGAAATACAATAACAATATTTACAGCTTGAAAATGTATGCTAATGATTTCTACCTCTACATACACAAGAACATGGGGTTTGCTTACGGAGAAAAATCAAGTACACAAATAAATCACAAACTGAAAAACATTTAACAATAGCTATTCTTCAATTTGAGCTCACTATAAAGCGTTCATCATGTTTTTTAATAAGCTTAAAATGCTTAAATAGGTACAATTTCACAGATCGCCAACACAGAAATTAGAGAACTGTTCTACATGCATACATAGTGCTGCAAGGGCATATTCAGACGCTTGTCACAAGCACCATGGAAACGCTATCTCAATTCTCCCACCAGAAAGGGAAAAGAAAATTCTCCATATATGTACAAATTATAAACAACATGGAATAATGTCCCACCACCAAATGCAGCAACAGTTAAGAATAAATACATAATTTTTTGACAAAATTTATAAATATCCATTCATACGTTCCATTAACTTTCTCTTCATAACTACAAAAGAATATCACAAACACAATTTTGAGATAGCTTGAACAAACTTCTCATACCTGCTAAGCTGCGAAGGGCATTCTCGGCAGCTTGTTGTTGAGCATCCTTCCTTGTCCTGCCCATACCAAAGCCGATTTTCTCACCAGTGAATAGTACCTAAACCAAGGTATCAGACAATTTACAACATAGGTTATGACAAGTAAAATAAAACAGAAGACTAGATCTAAAGCAAAGTTTATTACAGATTCAAGTAAAATGTGATAACAACTTTGCTAACAAAGGTTAAACACAGCAACAAGCAAACATGAGGAGCAATGGCAACCAAATGTGGCAACACATACTATCGGGCCACAATAACATATTTACCGGAAATTGATTACAAAACCAATAGCATTTAAGATGATGATAAAAAAAAACTGGGAAATGACATTGAACAATAGTCAAGCAGTTCATGATAAATTGCTTAAAGTACAAAACCAAGAAAGCATCTAAAGTAAATTATGTGAGATAAAGCCAAATAAAATAAAGACCTAATCTGGCCATTATCATGGAAGTCAAAATATATCAGATCTTGATAATCATTAATCTACAAAATACCCCATATAACTTCTCACAGTTTAAAAACCACAAATCAGTGAATTCATCTTATAGAACATAACACATACTACACATAAGCCAAGAAAGTCAGTAAAAACATGTAAAAAGTAGTATATAATCGTTAAAAAGAAACAGAACTTTCACTTACCTCCACTGAAAACTGCAAGTCTTTGCTGGTGCTTACAATTGGCTTAAATTCAACCTATTAAAAGGAATGCATAGAAATGCACTTCAGCGAAAATAGAGGAAAGAAATGATCACTTGGGTGCAGAAACTATGCATACCTTAGAGGCACACCGCCTCCCAATTTCTTGCAGCACTCCAATAGATAGAGATTGTACAGAGTTCAATTTTCCAACTTCATTTTGAGAATCTTTGCTATTAGAAGATGTATGATTCGGAGATATCACATCCTCTGCAAAGAGTTTGGTCCATAACAAAACATCAATGATTATATACAGTAGATGAGTAGAAAAAAATGCCAATGAAATTTTTAATAAACAAGATCATACAAATTTCTGTAATTGTCCAGCTCTTCAAAGCAGATAGAGAAATGATTGGAAGGTTCAGTAAGACAACTTTAAAATTACATGAAATTAAGAATGGGAGCGGGGGAATATCTCGTATACATGCACAAAATTCAGGCCTCCTCGGTTATTTATGTTCTGTCCTATTCTAATCCAGTTAGCAAATGGTGCCTTTAAGGTCTCAACCTCAGTAAAAAGAGGGTCATACCGGTCAGGTGACTACATAAAATAGTCAAACAAAGCAAATAAAAAACTAAAGGATGTATTCCTGCTCCATTAACATTTACAATTTAGAATCATTTACATTTACAGATAGGCAAAATAAGAATAGTGGAAAGATCAAAGAGTGAAATAGAGTAGAAGGTTGAAAAATATTAAACTTAATGATTATTACAGTCATAGGTTTAATTTAAACTATCAAAATTGGACAGGTACAAGAAACAATAAATGCTGCTTCAGATATAGCAGTTGATCTTTTAAAAGATATATCCAAGCTTCAATAATTCCAAGGCAAAACCCATTAAATAATCATGTAAAATCTATCTAAAAGCTAAAGTAAACCACCCATGACCGCTACTCTGTTAACATTCACCTAGTTTGTCATTGTTAATAACAATATTAAATAAGATTCAAAGACTTCATATATATGTAAAGAAATTAAGTAATAAGCTATACCTGATAGCCGAGACTTAGATGGAATATTTCGCCTCTGAAAATCAGATACAGAAGTTGCCTGCATATAACAACATTTTCAAGACTCTAAACAACACTTTCATTGTAAAAAATGGGAAGCAACATAACATTCATCTACAAACCTCTTCAGCCTTAAGTTTTGATGCTTGTGAGAGCGGAACAGTGGAGGCTGAAACTTCCCTATGAGAAAAGGGTTTTGGTTGAGCCTGATGCTTTTCAGACTTTAGCACATTGGATTCTTTAGCAGATGCAAAAGGCCAATTATTTGTCTGAGTTTTGTTGCTTATATCATCGTCTACCAACCAGCCTCCGTATGATGGAATGGGTGGCCTCGATATCAGAGGGGGTTCAGCTGAACTTTGACCTCTTAAATCTGGACCTTGCCTCGTAGATAATAGTCCTTTTTTCATGTCATAATCACGATCAATAAAACTGCCGTCATGTTTGAGTGGAGGTCCCAGCAGACCAGGTTCTGAGACAAGGTTGGGATAGATAATATTAAAAGATAACATAAATTTTCAAAACCACAATATAGAAACCCAAACAGCATAGAAAAGTGTCCATTACTCTGAGAAGGAATCAGGGGCCTTGAAGATCCAGGGCCAGCAACATTTGGAGTTATGCCAGCAGTTGGCTGAGAGGTTTCATGTCTGAACTCAACACTATTTACCATGGGCCGACTGACTAAATCAGCAGAAAGCTTATCATCCTGAAAAGAATAACAAAAATACCAGGATTATTGTACTATCTACAAATGTTCCATGCACATATCTTTACAGGCCTGAATACTCATCACATACACACAGCATAAGAAACACACTGTAAAGATTTGCTAGATAGTTTGAGAAAATGTTGCTATAACAGAGATTGCAAGTAAAAGGAAACTTAGTTAGAGTATGTTTAAGTGAAAGTTAGCAAACTTAAGCTTGATTAGACCACATTTTGCGAAAAGTGGTTTACCTATGGCGCGATTTATGTCTGTGTACTTTTTTAGAAACATATTTTTGACAGAAAGAAATTTGTTTGGATATACCAATCAAGAGTACTTTTGAAAGTGTAATTACCGAAAAGATTGTGAGTTCTGTCGCACAGTACAGTAGTTACATAGTAAAACGGTAAGTGAAATATATCCAACGGAAAAAGCAACAGCCCTGTTACTTCCATGTCAACCAGCGTTTGGGGCCAAACCTAGTTTTGCTAAACGACTCAAACAATAACCAAACAAAAGTTAAATTACATTTAGCATGGAAACATAATTTTGCTTGTGAATATCCATTGTCTGTGTTAAAACAAACATGCACTTACAGGTTGGTTTAACCTCCGTTCAACCTCTGCTCCGGCCATTCCTTCACTGATGGGGGCATTACCATTACCATTTGGTACCTCCTGTCATCCATTAGATTAGTCAATATTAAACCAGCAGATAAACAAGAATCTACAAATGTCAAAATGATAGCACATAATCACATAAGACTAATAATCATCAATGAAATCACATATATTCCAATCCAATACCTCAGACATCAAATAGCTGCTCACATCCGGAGGGTGAGGTAAACTTCCAACCTCGTCTTCAAAGAAGATTTCAGCAATTCTTTGTAAAAAGTTCTCATCAAACTCCCTGAGCACAGGGACAATAAATTAAAGGCATAGAGAAAAGCATATTTGAGCCAATAAAATACTTGATGGTATGACTTACTTGAAAAAACAACCTCTGACATTGCATGCAACATTTCTTGCTACACATAGGACTGGGACAGCATTGGCTGTCTAATGGGGAAAAAACAAAAAGTACTGAATACTCAATCAAGCATAGTAAGAGAGAAAATATTTTTTTGCAAATAATATATTTAAGGAAGTACCTCTGCTTGAGGAGCATAGTAAGGAGTAAAGGCAGGAACGACATGAACCCTGGGCTGGTCCTTGTCCTCCCAAACCTTTGAACGGTCATCAATCACCATTGCCATTTTTGGATGGCACATACCATCGTGAAAAACATTTAGTAAAGATTTTCGGGAGCCTGCAAATTATTCCATAAGGACACAAACAACAACAACAACAACAAAAATAAATTAACCACTATAAGAATAACAACACTACATAACTTGCACTTGTTACTAAAACCAACAAGATCCCATAGAAAAATTTAAATTTAAAATGTTTATAAGATTTCAATACAAGTTCAACTCCAATAATCTAAAAAGTATCAAAGGAGGTACAGACACTAAGTAAATAATATGAGCCGTACCTGATTTAACACAAATAACCCGATCAAAAACTTGCTTTGAACCTATAAGATGTGCCCCTGGGTCAAGAAGTCTCCACATTTCCAAAGCATAATCCCTTTCAGCCATAGTACAAACATACACTTCAAACCGCTTGCGTCCTTTTGCAGTTAAATAGCATCTTAAATCCTCCCAAGCAGGCCGTAACCTCACTAGTACACTAGTGTCACGGATCTATGTAAAGAAACAATAATTGAGATTCAGTCCTAGGCATATCAAAAACATTGTTATAGAGCACTATCAATTCCTAAGTCCTAACCAACTATCAGACGTATCAACGCAAAGTTTTGCCAATTTATTGGATCCCGATCCTAAATCATTAACAACCACTCTCCAATTACCACCACTCACACTCCATCCATAAATCACATTAAACAGAATCGCACACAAAATCACACATTAAAATACTTCCCTTTTCTCAAATGAGTATCAGTGTAGACGGTGTCAGTGTCGGTGTTTATAGAGCAGTGTTAATTGCGGATCACAGAAAATACTGGTTTGTTCAGATTCAGCTATGCAATAGTGATATGGTGCCGCTATAGCGGCTATTTGACAACATTTTGTACTAAATAGCGTATCGCGGAACAATAGCAGTTTGTGCAAATTCCGCTACGCTATAGCAGAAAATACTGGTTTGTTCAGATTCAGCTATGCAATAGTGATATGGTGCCGCTATAGCGGCTATTTGACAACATTTTGTACTAAATAGTGTATAGCGGAACAATAGCGGTTTGTGCAAATTCCGCTACGCTATAGCAGCTATTTAACAACATTGTTATAGAGCACTATCAATTCCTAAGTACTAACCAATTATTAGACGAATCGGTGCAAAGTTTGGCCAATCTATAGGATCCAAATGTTAAATCAATAACAAACACTTACCACAACTCACACTCCATCTATATATCAAAAACCATAATCCACAAATCACATTAAACAAAACCACACACATAGAGAAAAATCTAATTTCCATCTAAGAAACTAGAATACAAACCTCAGGATTGATTCGAGTAAGAACAATATTCCTATCTTGCAACCTAACAACAGGCCTCATAACTTTTGTTTCAGACAAAGACGGCACTTCCTCCATTTGAACCTGATACTGTCTCCCATTCCCATCAACAACACAATCACTCTCAGCAAACTGCTTCAACAACAATCTATCCTCCAAATACCGCTTCAACTCACTGGACATCCCCTGCACCCTTGACGGATCAGTCTCTCTTGAAAGCCAACTTCGCAACGCATCAATCCTATCCTCGAACGACTTCATCGTGTTTGCAACAATCAAAGTCTCATCTAAATCAAACACAATCGATAAACACCTCAAATTCAACATCCCCATACACGCATCATAAAGTCTAGCCGGAACTGCATAGCACCAAAAACATGGAAACTTCTTCCGTTTGCTCGGCATCGCCACTAAATGAAGCTCTTCATCTCCAATTACCGCCACCGCCGTCTATAACGCACAGTTTCAAATTAATTTTTCAAAATTAGATCAACTCAAGTAATAATAAATGAAGCACCGACACAGACATCTAGACACATGATACAACACTGACACCGGTAATAATTTGAGTAAATAAATTTATTGCCTGTAATCACATGTGTCGGTGTTGGACGAGCATCAGATGTGTTGATGCTACATAAATAATAATAATAATAATAATAATAATAATAAATTAATGTTAATAATAATAATAATAAATAATTAAAGTTGAAATCATAATTTTCAGCTTATGATTAACTTCACCTTCATTTCATGGAACATCGAAGCGTGAAGATTAATCAAAAGCGGTTGTTCAACAGAAAGCGATGAATCCAGTTTACATCGAACATTGAAAGCGGAAACCGATTGAAGAATCGAAAGAGGAGGACAACGTTCACTACGGAAACTTCTATGGTGAATACGAATCTCGTTGTTTGGGAATCGAAAATTCTGAAAAGCGATTACTGGAAAATAATCGAGTTCGCCTAAACGCGCGTCGCCTTCAAACACTTCAACTTTGAACCCTAACCGATTCATGTCGTACACAGAAGATTATGATGAAAACGACGTTAAGAAATTGAGAGAGAAAGAAAAAAAAAGCGCGGTGGTGATAATTTGTTTTGAAACTGTTTACGCCATTTTTGTAGTGTCGTTTTTGGTTTTGAAGTTTTTGATTATGGAGACACTGACACAGTTACTCTCTCTCTCTCTCCTCTTTTTCTTGCAGTTTCTCTCACTTTCTCGGGAATTTCTCTTTCGTGAGTCTGCGATTATTTGAAAATGATACAGTGGTTTGCTATTTATAGGATAGAGTGTGGTTTGGTTGAACAGCTAACGTGGATGATGTGTGAGATTACTTTTGTACCCTCAAAGTGTTTGTGGGAAAAATGAGAGGTGAAACTTTGTTTGTAGTTGTACGGTCTAGATTAACCGACAATGTTGAAGTTGATATACACATTTTTAATTGGTGTTTATTACTTTGTTGACCGTTAAAACATAAATGTGAAACTTTGGACACGTCACTTTGGATGAGCTATGATATATCTCGTGAACAAATAAATTAGGAAGTGTCATGAATTAAGTAGAAGCATTAGATTTGTACGGTCTAAATTAACCGACAATGTCGAAGTTGATATACACATTTTTAAATGGTTTATTACTTTGTTGACCGACAAAACATAAATGTGAAACCTTGGACATGTCACTATGGATGAGCTATGATATATCTCGTGAACAAATAAATTAGGAAGTGTCACGAATGCGTTAGATCTTAGCTTTTGCAGAATACGTGGATAGATGATATTGAAATAGACGAGGATAAATAACCTTTTTCATTGTAGAATCTATCATTTGTCTTATTTATCCTGAAAACATTAATCACGGCAAAAAGCATAAATGTAACCACCTCATCTATTTCGACATCATTTATCCACGTATTTCGCAAAAACTAAGAGTAAGATCTAACGTTTCTCCTTAATTCATGACACTTCCCAATTTATTTGTTCACGAGATATATCATAGCTTATCTAGAGTAACGTGTCAAAAGTTTCACATTTATGTTTTGCCGGTCAACAAAGTAATAAACACCATTTAAAAATGTGTATATCAACTTCGACATTGTCGATTAATCTAGACCGTACAAACAAAGTTTCACCTCTCATTTTGATCATTGGGTTATGATAAATATATTTGTCAAGGAATTTAAGATCATTCAAGCAAGAATATAATTCAATTCTTTTCTTACTCATAGTTTCTCTTTACATGTGGTAATTATATTTGAGGCGTGTAGAATAGGTATATCTCGGTTAAGATTTGAACTATAATTTGTGATGTTATATGCGACTAATATTGGACTCAACTTGTATTTGTAAACTTAATTTATCTTTTAATACAGGTTTAAACGTGTGTTTAATCCCTCCACTTTTACTCAATTTTGGCTTTGGTTCCAGCACTTTTTTTTGTTTGACATTGGTCCTTGAACTTTATAAAACTTTTGACATTAGTCCTTCTGTTAAGTATATGTTAAAAAAAAAAACCAAAACTAACGGTGTGCTATGTGGACCAATCATGGCACGCCACATGGCACACTAAAACACACAAAAAATTCAACTTTTTAACTTAAAAATATCATTAGTCCTTGCATTTTCAACATTTTTTGATATTAGTCCCTGTTTTTTTAAAAAAAAAAAATATTCAATGAAATTATTATGTTTTATTATTGCTTTGTTCATTATTTTTATTGAGAATAGTCATAAAAAAAAAAAAAAATCTTTTTTAAAAAAAATAAGAAAGTTTAATAAAACTTAACTTGAAAAATAACAAAAACATTATATTTTGCTTACCAGTTACGATTTTACTTGTAATAAGTAAGTTTAATAAATATAAAAGTTTTTTTTAAAGAATAAATATAAATGTTGTTAACACAATAATAGGACCTGTAAACAAATGAGAGAGGTGCGTAAGACATTGACAACCATTGTATAATTTATGATAGAAGATTATAATATAATTTGATTTAAATAACCAGCAATAAAACTTGATCATTTTTGGTATAAATAAAATCATTAGAATGATCACATTGGAATTACTACACATTTTACTCTAAAAAAAGTTTATTTATTATATAAAAAGTAGTAGAGATAAGTAAGATATTTATTCCCCTTTAAAAAAACAAGCTAACATATTTATTGTCAAATAAAAGGTATAAGTAAGATATTTTGCTCTTTAAAAAGATTTTTTTAAAAAATCTTTTTAAAAAAAAATAAAAAAAAATATTGATCTTTTAATAAGCTTCAATCAATTTTTTAAAAAATATATTTGATTTTTTTTTATGATTATTCCAATAAAAATAATGAACAAAACAATAATAAAACATAATAATTTTATTGAATATTTTTTCAAAATAAAAAATAAAAAATCAGGGATCAATATCATAGTGCAAGGACTAATATCAAAAAATGTTGAAAGTTGAGGGGTTAATGATATTTTTAAGTTAAGAAGTTTTTTTTTTGTCTTTTAGTGTGCCATGTGGCGTGTTATGATTGGTCCACGTGGCACACCGTTAGTTTTTTTTTTAACGGTCAACAGATACTTAACAAAAGAGGACTAATGTCAAAAGTTTTATAAAGTGCAGGGACCAATGCCAAACAAAAAAAAGTGCAGGGACCAAAAATAAAATTGGATGAAAGTGCAGGGACTAAACACACATTTAAAACCTTTCTTGTATCACCTTGATACATGTTAAGGACTGTTTATTGAGTTGTAAACTTGTGTGCTACACCAAAGCTTTGAAGTAAGGTTGTAGTTTGTGTTTGAATGCAACTTCATCATTTTGTGTTTAAATCTAATAATCACATGGCCTGTGATCGATTGTAGGATAGTGAGATGGAATCTCAGATCTAGGAGTTCCTAGGTTGAAGTCAATACGGGTAGGTCCTAGGTCTAAAGTTGTAAACGAGTAGTTTGCTGATAACTTAAAATAATGACTACACTAGTGGATATCCTTCCTTGCTTGATAGCCCCCAGATGTAGGCGAATTGTGCCGAATTGGGTTAACAAACCAACTGTGCCTTTTCCTTTTCTGTCTTTTATATTTTCTTTGTTCTGTTTGTTTTCTGCTAGCTCGATGTTGAAACATATTACTCAACATTTTGTTTGTGTTTGATGTTGAAACATCGTATAAAACATCCAAAAGCTAGCCCGCCAAAATTTCAGCTTGATATTATTAAATTAAATTATATGTGGTTGTAGATGTTAAGAAATACGAGGAAGTAGGGGAAGTTAACCAGTCGGTTAAATGATGAGAGAAAACAATTTTAGGAAGAATATATTGTTTTTAGTAAGGATAAGAAGGTAGAATGTAAACGGTAGTGCATTAGCTAGCTAAAAAAGGGTGTAAGTAGCTGGCTAAAAAAGGGTGTAAGTAGTAAGCTGTGTTGCGTTTAGTGGTTTAGACAGAGAGTGGTGTAAATAACAAGAATCCTGCTCTCCACCCTGCAAAATCCACTCCCGCCCTGCAGGCAGGACGAAATACCCCTGCACAAGTTAACTAAAACTGTGCGTTAGTTAACATGCGCTGCGTGACTTAAGTTGCGCATGTCTTAAACATTGCGTGACTTAAGCCAGACACTGCGTAAGTTAACTCACGCACAGATTTAACACGTGCGTGAGTTAACTAGCGCACAGAGGATGTTACGCACAGATTTAACACGTGCGTGAGTTAACTTGTTTTTTGTTTTGGTTTTGTATTTTTGCTTGCATGTATGTAATGTTTGCTCTCTTTGATCCCTTCTAGACACATCTTGTGCTTAGAAGCGAGCGGGTTTTTAAATCTATTGTTTTTGGCCTCTTAAATGTAATTTTGATCCCTCTATTTACATATTCTTTAAATTATAATCCTTATATTTCTAAAACCGGTTTTTTGATCCCTATGTTAATAGTCAAGATTTTTATTTTTCGTTATATTACATTTTTCGTTATTCATTCAAGCACGTGTTAACTCATAAACAAATTACAAAAAAATAAAGGACCAAGATAAGGGAAAATGTCATAAAAATGCTAAAAAAGCGCAAATGTAATATACATCGAAATCCGACAAAATATCATAAACAAAACTATACAAGTCATAATGCCTAAACCCTACTGCTGTGGACTCCTACTCCGTCGTCGTGGAACCTGCATCTGCTCCAGCATGCTCCACTCAGACTGTATACCCTGCATCATGCGAAGTACCTCTGGATTACCAAACACATCAGGATCTTAGGATAAAGAGTTATTAAGTCTTCACATAGATATAAATCTTAGGAGTAATATTTATATTGGATTGACCCACCATGAGAATACTACATAGTAAAAGTTATGAAAAGTGTCATAAGATATTCTCATAGTGATAGTGGTGTATTCCACCCTTTGACTTGAAACCACTATGTACCCTAGATGTTGGAGTCGAGTGCTTTGTCACCATTCAAACGTTGTTTGTAACAAGATAACTATAAAGTTGGTTGATGGGTACTCCAAGAATCATGCTAAGGGACATGAGTGACCTAGATGGAATTTGCCCCTCCTACATAACAGGAGAAATGTCTAAGGGCCCAATATTGAACTGGACAAGGGTGATATGCTATGCCTTGTGTTCAATATAGACATGAGGGCAAAAGGGTAATTATACACATGCACATTATCACAGAAAGGTTTCGTCAGATCACATGACACTCTCGTCACTTGGGTAACAGTGATGTGTTGCTAGATACCGCTCACTGTTTATAATATTATAGATGTGATTTAATATTATTGCCAACGTTACGAGAACCTATAGGGTCACACACAAAGGACAGATAAATGAGAGAAATAAATAAGTAAGACTTATTTATAAAATAATAAGTGAGACTTATTTATAAAATAATAAGTAAGACTTATTAGTAATTAAATAATTTAATATGACTTCATTATTTAATTTACAAAAGGAATAGAGAAACGCGGTGCATTGTAAGGTACGGTGTACTGCCTAAGAACCCGCTCAGGAAAGTGACGGAACATCCTGTCGCTGTCGGCCATGATCCATCCGGAGTACCAGCATATGTCATGAAAGGGCGTGATGTGTCACCGTCTCTCGTACGACCTCCAGATGATATGAGAGTGATCCATCGCATCAATGGCATCTCTATAGTGTCCAGGGTCCGTAAAGCCCCTAGGAGGTCTCCACTGGCTCACAAGTGGGGCTACTGCCGGGTCGTACACATCACTACGAACCCTCTGAATGAGATTCATTAAGTGCGCCAAAGTCCATCCCTGCAAGCACAAAGAACCAAATATATATCAACACAAGTATTATACAAACAAGGTAAAAAAGAAGAAAAACAAGTTAAACAACGCACAAATTTACGATCCAATAAGTTAAAAAGAAGAAAAACAAATCTTACCACAAGCAGGGTCATGTAACCACCACAGGTAGCCAATGATGTATCGAAGGTTAGAGAGAGCTGCTCGTACAAGAATGCTAGCCCCATCCCACCCCATGACCAGTCATCCAAGTCGTCCATATCTTGCAGCACAAGCAGCCACAACAGATTAATGTTTTTGCTGTTCTTGCGGGAGAAAATGGTCCATCCAAGCAAGAGCAACATAAATGCCTTAACGCAGGTCAGCCTAACTTGAACTCGCTCGTCTTCCTCCTCCTCTGTGTCAATCTCCACTAGCTGATTACACTTATTCAAGAGCTCCTCGTAGAGCCTCTTCAGTACATCAAAACTGATATACAGACCACCCTGCCTGTTCAGCTCCCAAGCGGCATGCTCCTCGGGAATAAGCAGGTCCACCTGCATCATCTCCATCGCCTCGGTACGGGTGAGCTCTCTATCAGAAAGGAGCTTCCCAGTGATGGGGATGCCTAGGAGACACGCAACATCATCCATTGTGATGGTCATCTCCCCAACGGGTAGATGGAAGCTGTTGGTCTCCTCATGTCATCTCTCTGACAGAGCATAAACGAGCCCGTGAGAGATGTTCTCGTACCCACTATTCAGGAGGGGAGTTAGACCGGACGCATTCAGTACATCCCAAAACCAATTATTTTGTGCTCCCGGCTGAGTAGACATGGCAACTAAAACCGCCCCCGCCAGCCCCGGCCGTCCCCGCCCCGAATTTAACGGGGAAAAGCCGATTTAACTGGGTGCGGGTGCGGGTATGGGGGAAATCTGAGTTTTTAGTACGGGGTCGGGGCCGGGGCCGGGGGATGCTTACACCCGCCCCGCACCCACCCCCGCCCCGCACCCACCCCCGCCCCGCACCCGCTCTTTGAAATTTACTTTATTAAATTTTTTAATCTTATTTCCATAAACACCAAACTATTTTAATATATTATTACTCTTTAGAAACATAATTATTATATTTATTTTACTCTTTTAAAAAAAGTTTATTGGATATTTAATTATTAATATAATTATTGTATATTATTGCTATGAAAAAATGAAAAAATATGCATTTTTTAAATATTTTATAAAAAATAGAGTTTTCGTGGGTGGGGGTGGGGGCGGGGCCGGGAGACCCGTCCCCATTGGGGGCGGGGTTGGGTGTTCAATTTTTACATCCGATATATTTGGGGCCGGGGGCGGAGGCGGGTGCATGCAAGCGGGGCCGGGGACGGGGATGCTTAAACCCGCCCCCGCCCCGCCCCGTTGCCATGTCTACGGCTGAGGCACCGTCAAGTTTTTCAGGCTCAGCTTCTTCCCGTAGGAGATACCTCTCACCCTATGCTTTCTCCGAAACTGAAATACAAAAACAAAAAACAAGAAACAACACCGTTAAATAAATAAGTTGTAAAATTATCATTAAAATAGTAAAAAAGAAGTAAAATAAACATTAAAATATACTTACACCGGCATCAACCCATATCCTGCATGCCACATGTTCACCAAAGCGAGGTAAAAGCGAGAGGTTAGAAGGCCCCCCTGCATAGCTGTCCGGTCCGGCCTCATACATCACCCTCGACACCCCATGAAAACGAGCCCCAACATCATCATCCTGCTGAGGCTGAGCCAGAGCCTGAGGCTGCGCAATATCTTCCTGCTGCTCAGGCTCCTCAATATGAGGCTGCTCCTCCTGCTCAACAACAGGCTGCATGTGATGATGTTGCTGATGCTGATATGCCTCAAATTGATACTGGTGAGGCTGAGGCTCCTCAAACTGATACTGCGTCGGGTCCATCGTCTGGGATGGACCAGTCTGTGATGAAGAGGGCCCAGGCACAACATCATCATCACTGCCAAGTCTCGTGCCCCCCACTCTCCTTCGACCTCGGCCATGTAAAGGAGTGACTGCTGCTTGCTTCTCCCTCCGTGCACTACTAGTAGAGGTAGGCCTCCTTAACCTAAGTCTGTCAGTCCTCTCCCTCTGAGACATATCTGCACAACACAACATTTTAAAAAGCACAAAATCAATGACACATTTTCACACGGACATTGTGTCATTTCTAACAATTCAAGAACAACACGAAAGTTTCGACAATGTCATTTCAATCCGTAATTTACCAAATTGTTGTCAAACATACTATATTCTAACTAATTTCATCATTAACAATTCAAAAAACACACAAATTTTTCATTGACACATTTTATCAAACACCTAGAGTGCAATTTTCAATCAACATAAAATCTAACAATTTCTAAACTATAAACTACCACAATGCACTATAAACAACATCTAAACAACAATTCCTAAGTTAAATCATCACTAACAATCATAAAAACTAACATGCAACACAAATTTTAAAAAACCTAAAAATGTCAATTTTTTTCAAAAATTCGTAAATTTCAACAAAAAAAATGGAATGAAGTAGGATAATCATCAACTTACTTGATATTGTGGGCGGAATTGACTTAGAATGGCGCAATAATGGTGAAAATCGCACTTGGGGGGGGAATTTTCGAAGTTTGGAAGTTTGAGAAATGAGGGGTATGTGTCTCTGTTATGCTGTTATATGACTTAAGTCATGCTGCGCAACTTAAGTTGCGCAGAACACATAACGTGCGTAAGTTAAGTCACGCAGCGTGACTTAACTTGTACAAGGGCATTTTTGTCATTTTGGCTGGGCGGGAGTGTATGTTGCTGGGTGAAGAGTGACATTCAAATAACAAAGCTGTATAGTTGCTGAAAGTCTGTCTAAGAATTTGTGAGAAAGACTAAGCCCAATTAATGGCTATATATAGTGAAGAACATGAGAGAATTAGGGTGACAAAAAACAGAAGAAATAAATTGAGACGAGTAGAGGAAAAACTATGGTTTTTGAGAGAGAGAAGGCAAAGGAGAGCTGAACGGAAAACGAGGGTAACTAATAAGAACAAATGAAATAAGTTGAATATATTCATAAATGTGTTTGGATATGTGTCATGAGATGAAAATATAGGTCAATGATATATGGTATGCAATTCAGAAAAAAGATTATTGTAGAGATGTTTGTTTCACGTAAGTATGATTTCATATGTATGCATCTAATCTAAAATGTTTCAAACTTGATTATCAATTATAATATAATTAGGTGGTTTGATTATTTCTTGGTGAAGCATGTGTTTTGTTGGAGGGAATGTTGGAGAGGTCTTTTTATCATATTTCTTCAACATTTGATGGTATGATACATGTGTCAAAAGGGTTGAAGTTAGATAACAAACTTTGATCGTTTTAGATTTTTTGTTTCTTGAAGTTTCAGAATGTTCAAGTATTCGGTGTGGAACATGAATGAATTATCTGAAGCTGCAATTGCTATTTCACAACTAGTAGTAGCACACTGTTTGCATGTTACAAAAGAAGCTACCATTTCAATAGTGTAGGAAACACCATATTTAAACCAAATTGAAACATATGTACTCATAGAGCAATCACTTGAGGCTGTTTTGGTTTGAAATAAGAGCAAAATCAAAACAATTTTTAGCAGATATATAAGTACTCATTGTAATTGTAAGATAATTGTGTTTCTTGTACTTGTAAAATTCTGCACAATAAAATCCATTATTCTTTTCTCGTAACAAACATAAGTGTTTGAAATTACATTAGAAATTACTCACTACAACTCATCCTTCATAACAGTAGAAAATAAGGGGTATTTTACAAATGTTTGACACTCAACTTTTACCGGATAATCTACGTGAACATAGGGGTCATTTTTTTCAATACAAACTATCACATCTCTCAGTTTTCCAGAAGCAGTGCAAATCAATTGGACCTCCTTCTGTACCGTTTGAAGCTTCAATGCACTAACAATCTCCAAGAATGTGTTGTATTTGTAGCACTTGGGCTTATGAAATTTCGGTAAAAATGAGACCAATATTGTTGTCTTTGTACAACTTAACTGCAAGAGTAAAATATAGGATCAGATCACTTATGTATATATAAGACCCATTTAAATATGGCAAATGCTAACTTAGATACCTCATATGCATATGTCCCGTTCACTCCTATTGCCCTACCTTTACAACGCGAATCGCTCTCAAGCCGAAAAAAACTTTTTTTTATTTAAAAAAATAATTAACTGCAGGGACGGAGATGTGTGATGGGAATATCCGAATCCAACGACGACTAGTATAAGATTCAATTTCACATCTCCATTGGGTATGGGTATGGTAACATGTAAGTATTAAAGCTTAATGTTATAATAAAGCTTAATGTTTATAACAGTGCTTCATATAAACAGATTAAATATTAAAGCTACAGAGAAAAGGTATGTACAAATAATTTACTTTAAATTATTTGAGGCATAATGTTATAATAAAGCTTAATTCTCAGACATGTCAACATGATAAATTAGTTGATTTGATGAAAGAACTGATTTGCAGAAGAATCAAAACTCGATCGTATGAAATGTCAACAAACGAAAAATCAAAATTGATGAATCTGGATACAACATACAAAATTATGCAAAGAAACAGGAATCAGAACACACAAGATTAGTGTTTATAACTAGATCAAGAGCAAAAAGAGTTGGGGAAGTGGAATCACATAGAAATGCAGATATCAGAAAATTAAGGTGGTCCTTCAAGCAATGGAGAGGAATTATTTGGGAAAATTATAGGCTAGGATTGCATAAACTGTCTGCACAACAGTGAGAATAGAGAGAACCGCTGCAACAAAGTTGTAATTGCGGTTCATAAATCTTAACAGCCACCAATGATGCCGGTATGTGAATGAACTCGACACTATTTTCCAGATTCGTTTAATGAAAAATGTGTCAAAGTAATTGTTGATGTCATCAACCATTTGAATATAACTACTGCAATCGACTACTCCATGGTCAACTCCATTTGCTATTGTGCGGAAAAACTCCATTAGCTCTTGTTTGTTCAACTTGAGATGATCCACAACAATTTTCTTGTCTTTGAGAAGTTGGACATCATCTGCAGAACATACCAGGCCGTTGAAAATCAAAGCAGCCCAAGTGAATTTGCCACCGCCACGGTGACAAGAAACAGTTGTGCTTGTGTTCGGGCTCTCATCGTTGTTTCTAGGTGCAAAGCGGGAAAAATCATTGTACTTTTTATGATGTTCCCAAGCAATTAGATTACACCACTTTGCTTTTGTTGTTTTTGTGATATGCAACTGTTGAATTTCAAGTTCCCCCTTTTCAAACTTGAAGTTGAAGTCCAAACCTCTCAATTTCACCTTTTCAAGAATATGATCCAAATCCAAATCCAAATCCAAATGCTTTCCAGTCAGACAAAAGAAATTTCCAAGCATAAATAACAAACCACAAAAACTCTTCCACATCAAACAAAAGATAGAATGACCAAACCTAGAAGTACTATATTTATCCTCTTGGAGTATTGGCTTTATGGTAACGCCTGCGGTTAGGAGTCTCATACCACAGCGATTCAATTTAAGTAGTTGAGTCCGAGACTGAGTAGTATCAATAATGTCCAACACGACGTGATCTTCTTCCTTTACAACGAGGGTAGAACTCTCACCTTTCACGTTAATGAAAAAATGGACGATATCAAGAAGGTGAGTGCCTTTAGTGGTTTGAACTGGACCGTCATGAGAGTAGCCTAAAACAGACGGGACAAGATTATTAATTTTGGTCTCCCACTCCGGATCCTGTTCATAATAACTAGAATGTCCAACGTAACAACAGAAAATAGTTACAAAAACCTTGTGGATGACAAAAATTGGTATCTGATTCTCCAACAAGGTGAGATCAGACAAGACATCTTCATCTCTTGGCACTTCTAGTGCTGGACTGGGATAGTTCAAGTGACAAGGTAGTTCATGATTTAATCCCTTTGATATCCGAAGTTCTAACAGAAAAAAACTGTCCACTAACATAATTTTTGGCAGTTCAGTCTTGTTGATCTGGTTGATGTCAGCGACGTAGATTCCTCGAATCATAAAATCCATTTCCTTGATTTTACGGAAGCAATCTTCCAAATAACAACGGAAATTTACAGAGTCGATTAGTTTTGCTCGTAGAAATAGATGCTTCACGCACCGCATTTTGATGTCTTCCATGAGCAATAGGTCTTCTCTGCTTCCCTTGAATCGTGGTCCGATGGACACCACTCTTGGCATGTATGCATCTTCTTTTGATTTTTTAAGTCTTTCTGGAACAATGGAAACGCAACTTGATTGTTGACTTAAATCATCCAAATTCAGTGATTGTGAAAATAAATAACACCAGTTATCAGACATGGCTTGGGATGAATTATACTTAGAGAAGCAGACAGGGAATATATATTCCTTCTATGAACAAATAGGTTTGAGTAAAGTGGAGGACTCAAGTTCCATAATAGAAAAAAAAAATACTACATTAATAATTAATTATTAATATTGGTTATTTCTTTTTTATAAAGGCAAAAAAGAAAAGGTGATAAGAGTGAGACAGGTGGGGGAGTGTTTGTGATTTGCTGGCTAACATTTTTTTCTTCAGGATGGTGTGTAAGATTCTTGGTATTGGAACCTCGACCCATGAAAAGGCTATACAGTCAGCGGAGTGTATCATATATTGTCAATTGTGGTGACTATTAACCAACCTCATATATATGATCCTATTTGGAATAAATTTGTCCCGTTAAAAGTTTCTTTTTATGCTTAGAAGACAATCAACTTTCTACCAAAGATAATTTGCTTCGATGACATGTTCTTCGACCTAATTCCAACTCATGCACTAGTGAATGCGGGCTGGAGGGAACAATTAATCATCTCATTTTGAGTTGCAATCACTTTGGAAGTCTCTGATTTCTTGTACTTCAACGACTAGAAATTTCATCAGTTTTTTCAAATATTATTGCTAACCATTTCACACATTTTATGGACGTAGGAGGTCACGCTAAAAAAGTTCGATCTTGACTCCAATTGATTTAGTTGGCTTGTACTTTGATAATTTGAAAGGAGTGAAATTGTCACATCTTTCAACACAAAGAATCTCCGGTGCACCAATTACTTGATAAAGTGAAGGAAGCTTATTTCATTTTGGTCGTTTAAAGCGAAGAATGAAAATTTAGCTTTAGATTTTCATTTTTTTGGCAAAATCCTCTCTAAAGTTTGGGTTTTGTTATTTAGCTTTTGCCATTTTATTTTTTGGCAGATTCTTTTGTCACAGTTCTATGTCTTTTGTATCACCTACAGTTCTATCATACCACTCCTTATGCTGGATATGACTCCTTGTTGACTCAAATATATTTCATTTTGGCTTCTTAAAAAAAATAGAAAAGAAGTAAATACTATTACAAGCATGCAAAACATCATATATCAAGAGTATATCAATCTTGTTGGCCACTAAATATATCATAATGAATGACAAATTAGTACTCTTATCTCTATTATAAGAAAATCAGAAATGTTATTTAACAACTATTTAATTGTCCAACAATGTATTTATATAAGGTATATATATGATTTAATTTTTTTATTAGTTTTTCTTTCTATTTATAGATATAATTGGACATATATAAGGTATAGATACTTTTTTTTGTTAACAAAGGTATATATACTATTTATTCACAGAAAAAAGGTATATATACTAAAAGGAACAAAAGTGAAATTTTTTTGGTCCTTTTTATAAGAAATATTTACCAATTTTCAAGTGTGATTGAATCTAAATTTCATTTGTGCTCTTATTTATTATGAGAGAGAATATTAAAAGTAAGTAAGTTGGTGAAATCAAAAGTAATTAATTCAGGGGTATTCATGGAAAATAAATTAATTGTAGAGGTGTATTAAATATAAATAACTATTTTTAATGTGTTTTCTTGGTCTTGATGTTTTATGTCTTTTGTTTCTTGTATAAAGGATCAAAGGGAGTATTTAAAAGCAAGGCAATGATAGTTTTCATTGATGTCCACTATTCATATCGTTATCCAAAATATTGCACCTCGTTCAACATATACGTGGTTCGTAGACTTGAATATAGTTATAATTGCAGGCATGAATATTCTACCGTTTTATGTTATTAATATATAGGTTGTGAGTTTGTTCGTAAATTATCTTTTTATTTTTAACGATTTTGAATTTGTATTGTATCAATATACTCTATCAATTTGATTTTTTTTGGTTACAACTATATCAATTTGATTGAATATTGTTTATTTCTTAAATAGAAATATTCTTTATTTATGTAAAAAAATATATGTGGATAATTGACGAAACTTACAATTTCAGGAAGGTAATTGACGAAACGTATAATTTCTGAAGGTAATTGCCTATTTAGTCTTTATGATCCCTTCACTGATTATGACATGTATGGACCATCACCTGCTGCTAATTGACTCCACACCACATGTGCCTTCATAGATATTTTGGTTGTACTTGTACCTGCTTTATTCATGTAGAAAGAAACAAGAGGAAATTAGGTAGAAACATTAGGACTTTTCTTTGGTACAAATTATAGGTCTTACTTTTAATGGTCTACGAAGACGTGAAGTGTGTATCACATCACATGGACTATTAATTTTAAACTATTACATTTTTCACCTTATTCAATTTTCGTGCGCCCTACTTTTTTTTTGAAAATATCCTCTATTTATATTATGAAATCCGAACTAAATTGTAGAGATTTTAATGGTAAAAAAACTTTAGGCATATTCTATCACTACCTTTGGCGTAATAATTTTAACATACAATCAAACCTTTAATGACCATAAACTCACACAAGATATTAGGGGTTGAGATCAATGAAGAGGTTTTTTTTTTTGTTTTGAAAGATCAATGAAGAGGGTTATGAGTAAAGACATTGATTATAACTATTTTGTTAAAACATCATGATTCTAAGAAATTGTACTAACTGGGACGTGTCAACATGATAAATTAGTTGATTTGATGAAAGAACTGATTGCAGAAGAATCAAAACTCGATCGTATGAAATGTCAACAAAAAATCAAAATGGATGAATCTGAATACAACATACAACAAAATTAAGCAAAGAAACAAGATTAGTGTTTATAACTAGATCAAGAGCAAAGATTCATGCACCGTATTTTGATGTCTTCCATGAGCAATAGTTCTTCTCTGCTTCCCTTGAATCGTGGTCCATGGACACCACTCTTGGCATGTATGCATCTTCCTTTGATTTTTTAAGTCTTTTTGGAATAATGGAAACGCAAGTTGATTGTTGATTTAAATCATCCAAATTCAGTGATTTTGATAATAAATCACACCACTCATCCATGGCTTGGGATGAATTATATTAGAGAAGCAGACAGGAAATATATATTCCTTCTATGAACAAATGGGTTTGAGTAAATTATTCCCTCAACAGCCAAAAAATAAATAAATACTAAATACTGGTAAAAGGAGGGGACACCTTCGAATTTAATTTCTTCACCCAACAATTTTAATGTATCTGATTATATTATGTCACAAATTTATTATCATCCAGCCTCATGGTCAATTAGAGGGCTCCCCTTTATGGCTCTTTCTTTCTCAAATTAGATGTTTCTTTTGGTTTTATAAGGTTATTAAGAAATTGATTATTATTGTTGTTTTTAATGATAAAATTTGTTTAATTTTATTTACTAAAAATCTTGTATTAACTATAGTTAGTTATTTCCTCCGTCTCAATTTTATGGGTGTGTCTCAAATTATATGGCGTGTTTGTTTTAAATTTACTAAATTTATTTTTAGGAATAACTGAATAACATTCATTCGAATATAAAGATGTGAATTTTATTCTAAGATATTCAGAAAAAAGATGTTTGGTTAACCATATAATATTTTCAGGAACTCTAAAAATAAGGAGATTAATAGATAGTTACATTTTTAATCCCACCATTTTCTTTGGGAAGATTTTTCTATTTACAAGAACATTTTATACTCGCAAATAAAATTTAGTAAACTTGTAACAAACATAAACATATATATTTATACCATTTTATTCTCAAGAATCTACAAATATTACTTGAAACAAACGCACCCTATGTCACTTTTGCAATTTCATATAAATTAAGAAATGGTGTTAATTTCGTATAGAAAAGAGTAATTGTGCATTATTTAACTAAAATTTCTTTCATTAATGGCATGAAAAACATAAATTTAAAGAATTTGAAAAATATAAAGTAATAAATAGAAAATTAAATAACAACAATTGAGCTTAAGTTTCTGTTTTTTGTTTTTGGATAAGCTAGGAGAAAGGACAAGCATCACGAGGAAGCAACAACATCCCGACAAGGTTGGCACCCCGAAGAACCTCCATCATATGCCGTTAATCTCAAAATTTTATTAAAAATAGAAGAAAAATATATACAAGAGGAGGGACTATACCAAAACCCTCAAACCAAGAAAAAAAGAAAGAAAGAAAAACAACAGACTAAGCTTATGCGTTTTCTAGTTTTCATCACGAAGATGATGATGTTTTTGATATGCTTATGATGATGAGGTAGAAATGCAATTATTACAGTATGAGGTTTGTGCTTACGTCTCCAGTCCCTCTTAGATTTTCATATATGCTTATCACTACAAAGAAGCACAGATAACTCAACACTTCGAAATATGCTAACATTGCCATCGACAAAAGTAGCTTTTGTTTTATATTGTGAACCTTTCAAGCCATCAAATGCAATTTTCAATGCCATCGGAACATTTAGACGAAGCATCTTTACTATGCTATCTAACATTCCAAAAATATTCATTGTGCGGTTGGAGATGTGTCTCCCCTAGAAAGGGTTCGATATATCGGATTTCCAAGAACATGGACCTTTTTAAAATTTTGTTTCTGCTTCTTTGAAAGAACTGGTGTGAACGAAACCTATGTTGCACGCTGATTATATTCTTGGACTCGTTGCCAAAGTTTCATGTCATGTTGAATATTTGAATGAATATGATTCTCTAAACCATCTTCATGACTTACGGTGCTGCCATTCTCATTGGCCAAAGGAGTGACTGTACGAGCAACACTTTCAAGCGGGAAATTCTCCTGGTTCTGCTCCGCACCAACCTTGTTATGCATAGGACCGAACTCATCATGAACATGTACCAAATTAGCAGCTTCACTCTTAATTGGGATCTGATTGTGCACCGGTGGGGGAGAGGCCGCAACAATGTGGTTGACCGAAGTGAGCAACAAGTCTCATCAAGACATGAAGTAAACAACAAAAGTTCGACACCCTAATCAGAGCCCTAAACTAGACACTAAGCATAAAGTAAACGAGGTAGCTCCAAAACTAGTCCTCAAGCAACTCACAAGCAAAGGCAAATTAATCCTGCACGGCGTCTACCCATTCATACGAAATAGGTAGGCGGTCAACCAGACGACCACCGGGGTTAGTTTATATTTCACAAATAATAAATAATCAAATGATAATCGTTAAAGGATATAAAATATAGCATAATCATTCTCAATTACACATCCATGAATCATCACCTCAACATTATTCAATAAGCATATTAACATAATTAAGAAACACATACAAGTTCACAACTGCACTTAATCACAACATTCACCAAGTTTCACCAATGCACATAATCACCAATTCACATAGTCAAGTATGACACACTTCACCAATTTCATATGCATGCAATGTTCTAGACACTTCTAGATGCATGTGGTACCAAGTTTTGGATTCGTAGATAATTTTACCGAGATTCCACTACCTAATCCCCTCCAATCATGTACTAACATAACTCCCTCCGGCTATGTTCTTCACTAAAGACTCGACATGCGAAATTCATAACACTATTATATAATCACTCCGTCATATAATATCTTCACCGAAAACCCACCATTGCATTATCAAACATTTAAATTCACACAATCAACAAGTCATGATCATCAAAAGAGTCATCATCATAAACATCATCAACAAATATCACCACCAAGAAACAACGTAGTTTCATAAAGGCACAAATCACATAATAGACGGATAACAACCACACCAAGATAACATCATATCTCACATTCAATAAATATTGATTCATCTTCATTTCATCATATTATCATGAATACAAGCCACTTACAAGTTATGGAATCATAAAACTCAAATTTGGCAAAGTTCGTCTATTTTCCGAAAATCGTCTATTTTCAATTTCCAACATCAAAATAGGTTATCAAATTCTTACATAGCATAATTTTTTTTTACAAACCATCTAAAATCTTAGTAAAACAACCAAATCCTTTTCGTTTCACAAAGTTCCTATATTTTGTCGACTTTCCAAAATTCGTCTCTTTTTGATACATGATTCAAAACCAAATCAAATTCAAAGTAAAGTCATGTTAAAACATTCTTATAAGATCAACTATACTTCAATTAGGTAGGGTTAGGTGTTTGACATTCACAGGGATACTTAAAAGTCTCGAAAAATGTGAAAAATCGAGTTTCCGGGTGCCTGCTAGATGCACGGTCGTGCAAACCAAGTGCGAACCAGCCGCATAGTCCGTGCCAAGGACACACACGGTCGTGCTGTAACGCCCCATTTTTATTATTTAGTTATTTTATCGAGTCTAGTGTTATTTTAAATATTTTATTTTAATATTTTCTATGTGATGATTTTTAATATTTATTAGTAGGTTATTATAACATAAAAAGTAGATGAATCTAATAAAATTTGATTTAATGAGGCATAAGGGTAGGTTGGTAAATGGAGGAGTTTGTTAGGTTAAAAGATTTAGTGAGAAACAAACTCTTGGTGGTTATATATAGAGGAGAACATTAGAGAATTAGGGTTAGAACAAGAAAACAAAGAATAGAAAACAGATAGCATGTAGAAGCAGTTTTTGGGAGATAAAGAGGAGAAGCTTGTAGAGTTCTGTAAATCAATCAATCTAAGGTAAGGGTGAGACTATCATTCAATAATCTTGAGTCTATGATTCTGAAAATTTCATTTAACATGTTGTAGATTTAGTTTTTGAGAATTGGAGAATTAGGGTTAAGAGTGATAATTGATGATTTATGTTATGTTGTTGTCGATTTGTGGTTGGATTCATGATTATGAGTTGTGGTTGTTGATGATTATTATTGTTAATGTCATATTATAAATTGAGTATGAATTATGTTGAGTTGTTGTTGATGATTGTGATGATTTTGAATAAATGTGAAGTTTAAATAATATAAGTTGGTTTTTCTGATTTTTTTTTATCTCTGTCCCGAAATTTGAAACAAAAACTGGTATTGATCGGTACAGAATTGGTCTTAGGTGTAAACACGAAAGTTGTAGGTATGGATGTTAGTTTTCTATTGCCGTTGGTCTGACGTCAAAACGATTTATAGAACTTAAGTTATGGTCAAATTACTGCACGTAGGTTACAGTGAATTTTTATGGACTTTCTGCACAACTTTTTCGAATTTGGAACGAAAACAGGTATTGATCGGCGCAGAATTGGCCTTGGGTGTAAACATGAAAGTTTTAGATAATTTTGTTAGCTTTCCAGTGACTTTGGTTTGACGTGAAAATGACTTTTATTTTTTGCGTTATGATGAAAATACTCCAAGGAGGTCTTAGCGAAAATTGTACGGTGACATCATTCTCTGTTTCATGTTTTTGCGTCTTTTTCACACGTCTCTGTTTTAAATTTGTCTTTGGTATAAACATGAAAGTTGTTGATAATTGTGATATCCTTCTAGTATCCTTGGTTTGACATGAAAATATGTTATGTATAATTTATTATGTTTTTACAAAAATGCATGATGAATTGTTGATGTTTGAATACGATGTTATATGATGAATTGTTGATGTTTGAATACGATGTTATATGATGAATTGTTGATGTTTGAATATAATATTAATGATGATCTGTGAAGTTGTTATAAGATGATTTAATGTTGTTACTGATGATATATATAATCGTATATGCATTATGTGAATTATAAGTGATGTTTTGAGACGATGATTACATTTTGACATTGTTATATCTTGAGATTATTGATGTGCTGCCAAGTTGCTGTTTACTATTGATTAAAGCTACATGTGTCAGTCTAAGATGTGAGATGTTGATCCAAATTATTGGAGTCATATAAGACGTTCATGTTGTCTAAGTTGTAAGATGTTGAGTCCATGCATACTCATTTAAAGACGAGGGCTCATGCCCTATGAGCTTTTGCTCAATAAAGACGAGAGCTCATTCCCTAGGAGCTTTTGCTCAATAGCGACGAGGGCTCATGCCCTAGGAGTATATTTATGCTCAAAAGCGACGAGGTCTTATGCCCTAGAAGGGTACCACATGCATGGAAATGTTGCTCTTCGTATGAGTAACTTGCAGGTGATCTAGAATAAGTAGCTGTTGATTGCTGTTGTGAGTGGCTATCTCTCACTGTGTCTTTAGGTGCTCTGATACGTAACGGGATGGAGAACTTTTGTGGCTATTTTCTATTCCTTACGTATTGCTTACGATTTTACATGACTATGATTTAGTTTTTGGATTATTACGAGATGTTTTGACGAGGCCTTCGTGCCAAGACTAATTATATTGTTGAATTAAAATCCGCTGCAAAGTTTTGAATATTTATGTTGACCAATTTATGAAGGATGAATTGCTATTTATTCCATTTATGATTTTTAAGAAGTGTAGCATTCAGTTTATGTGGAAAAACTCTGATTATTTGTTATGAAATTTTATGTTGGGAAAACGGGGTGTTACACGTGCGGCCCTGACAACACAAGTTTTTCGATTTTTCGTTTCTTCGTCATTTCACGCATAAAATTCCGATCGTCGATCCATTTTCGATTCTGTTTTCTCCTACACGTTCCAATCACTTAAACCTATTATATTCTTCAATAAAATCATGTTTTCCTATCTCAAAAACAACTTACTCCAATTCTTTCAAAATCACTTGTTTCTCAAAAACGCTTAAAATGAATTTTTACATCAAAACCTAATTTTCTCCCAAACAACCCCATACCCAAACTTATGATTCAAAACAGAAAATCCATTCATGCTAATTCAACACAACAACATTATCAATTCACTTGAATTCACCAAAATCAAACTTCTCCATTCTTGACCCATTTTCACAAAAATCATCAAACACAACAACTTAATCACAACAACACATTTAACATCAACCAATTGATAAATTCACATCAACAACATATACCCAACAATAATTATCACATATTCATCATAAATTCAACAACAAGTAACAACAATGTCATCCTTTTCAACATTTTAAGCTAAAACTTCAAGGTTATCATTTCAACAATGAAATTTAAGTACCCACAACAAGTTTTCAACAATTTCACATACTCAAAAATCATCACTTAACTAGGAGCACAAAAATCAATATTAAAACCACAATTTAATCACAACAACTTATGATGCATAAGTGAAAAAGAAGATTTCTAGCTTATTTTATGAAATATAACTATCCCCTTTACCTTTTACCTTCAATTCTCTAGTTTAAGCTTCAATCTCCCCTTTAGCTCCTTAGCTCTAGCTTTCCCTTCTTCCAAATTCTTCCTCTTTTATTCTTCTCTCTATCTTCACACTTTCTCTCTCTAGCCACTCTATCAATTGTTATGAAATGTTTTCTAACTCTAATTCTCTTAAGAGTTATGAATATATACTCCTCCGAAATGGGCTTAGTTACCACAAACCATAATAGGCTTAAAGCTCCCACTAATAAATTCTCAAAAGTTACTACACACTTAACACGCTAAAACCTCGATTATTTACCACATCAAAACAATTACCGCAAGTTACCTCTAACTTAGTAAAAATATCCAATCACACTAAAACACTAAAATAATACATATTCTAAAATTACCCTCACTCCACAAATTACCAAAATACCCTTCTCGCCTAAAAATCCACTAACCCCAAGACAAACACACAAGCAAGAAATTAAACACATATAAATAATAAATAAAATAATCATAGCGAAATGGCATATTCCAGTGTGGTACCCGTAGCGTCGTGCATGAAGGTAAACACACCTTGAAAATTACAGTTCTGTTGAGCTGGTATATTACGAGTAGCTTGCACGGCATCCAGGGCTTTTCCCCCTTTGTCTTTCTCCTTAGCTGCCTTTGGATGGAGCTACTTATAATTCATGAAATTATGACCAATTACATAGCAATGATGGCATAAAAGTTGTAACATCCATACTAAACGTGTCTAGAATATTCAGCATGGGCGTTAAAACTAATACTGGATACATTAATATACAATACAAACAATATATCAAGTTGAGATTTGAATTCAAAGTCATCTCAAGTCTTAAGTTTCATAGTTATACAAAACCGGCTGACTCAACAATATCGACAAAAGATCCATCAAACGGTTACATAAACTTGGAACAAAACAAAAAATGACATAATGTATAAAATCCAACATCATCACGATCAATCTGTAGCCTTCTCCTTACCTTTGCCACAAGCAACCTGTGAACCTGAACAAACATGAAGGATTGGGATGAGACATAATGTCTCAGTGAGTTCCACCTAATCCTAGGCTATGAGTAACCTCGGGGAAACCTATAGTTACCGCGTGTCTACAATACAACCATTTAGTTAATTATACGTGTGTGAACTCATGCATACCTAAATGATCGGTGCATACTAAGATCTTTATAGTCTCTGTCGTATTCTTATACATGGTGCATATCATATCATAAGCATGGGCATATCATGTCATAATATCAGAAGTTAAGGTTTAACATATACAATTATCTGAGTTCGTTTTATGGAATGCAACCGGGTGGAGTAACCCCAAGTACATTCCCATAACATAACCGATGAATTTCCTAGCTAAGGTTAACATCAGACTCCTCTTAATGCCGTACGGGCCTACCTTATGGAGCGTATCCCGTCCCCATAACGTGAACTGTAACGCCCTATTTTTATTTAATTATTTATTTAATTAAGCTGAGAGTCTTTTGTTGAATTTGTTGTGATATATGCTGATATATGTTGATATATGTTGAATTTAGTATTTGTTGGTAGTAGATGTTGTTTTGTTATATTTGGTGAAGAAATATAATAAAGTTTGTTTAAGAAAAATAAAATAAATTAAGTAGGGATGATTTGGTAATTAGATGAGTTTGTTAGAAAAGATTAAGAGAGGCTATAAATAGGAGGGAGTGGTAGAAGATTAGGTTAGAAACCAGAATCAGAGAAAACAGAGAGAACGTGAAAGTGCAGCTTTTGGGAGGAAACTGTAAAGTTATGTAAAACCAAGAAAAATCCAAGGTAAGGGTTAGACTAACTTTCTTTAATGATTGATATATGAATTCTGAAATTAATTTGATCATAATGTTGTTGATTTATGTTGTCTAAGAAATTAGGGTTGAATCAATTTAGGTTGTCAGAAGCTTAGGTATCCGTTGAATTAATGTAAGGACTGTTGAATAGGTTGTAGATAATCAATAGATGATGTATCCTACCAATTTTGGGGAGTTTGTATGTCAAAAATTGGGTTTTTAGGGCAAATTTTGAGTTGTTGTTCGTACTGTTCGTCCCCTTGTTCGTCGTCGCTCGCCACAGCGAGCGATTATCCTCGCCTCGCGAGTGACCCCATTTGTCACTCGCCACGGCGAGTACTTTGCTCGCAACGGCGAGCACATGGCAGAGAGTCACCCTCTCTTCGCCACGGCGAGTAATCCCACTCGCCACGGCGAGTTAGGCAGTAGGTGTCTCGACCTTGTGTCTTTGAACCTGTTTCTGTTTCGAGTTGGACTTAGGTTCTAAATTAGGAAATTGTTGTTGGTTAAGTAGAGGATTCCAGTAGCTGTAGCTGATAAGAAGAGTCTTTCGTGGATGTTTGATTAAGTGCATTATTTTCTATATAGTTGTACGTTGTTTAAGTTGTGTTGTCGCATGTTGTCCAAGTTGTGTTGTTCCATGTTGTTAAGTGGTCGTGTCGCATAACCATTGGTCTAAGTTGAGGGCTTGATGCCCTGTTAAGTTGTTAAGTTGTTAAGTTGGGGGCTTGATGCCCTGTTTAGTCGAATTACGACATTCTGTTGAGAGCTTGATGCTCTGTTGGTACCACATGCATAAATAAATTGCATATTGTTGAGTTGTTGTTGTGTCGTTGCATAGTTGTTGTTGTTGATGCATTGTCGAGTCATTATTGTTGCATTGTTGGATGGTTGTTGTTTGTAATTCATTAATAATTGTTAGCTGAAATCACATGAAGTACTTGTTAAATTAATAAATGTTGTAGCTGTATGCTGATTAAATTCTGATTTTGAATTTGTTACTCATTATTAATGAATGTGAAATCTCACCCCTTCTGCTTGAAAATGTTGCTCTTCATATGAGTAACTTGCAGGTGACCCAGAATAGTGCAGGTGTGAGTTGATCCTCGTGTCGTAATAGGAGTATCGCTCTGATGTGTAACGGGATGGGGAACATCATTTACTATGTTTATTTTTATTGATTACGTAACTTTTTGAAGTTGTTGTTGAACCATTTTGACTGGTATTTTGAATTACGTTGACGGTGTTGAGGCCTAATGCCAAACTTTTGAATTTTATAAGTTGATTAAGATTAAGTTTTCCGCTGCGATATTATTTAATTGTTTGAAAACAGGTGTTTTATTTAAAAATGGGTTTTAAACCCTATTAAGTTGAAAAGATTTTGAAGTATGAAAATGTGACATCCTGTTTTATGTTGAACTCTGATAAATTATGTATTATTTTACATGTTGGGAAAACGGGGTGTTACAATTGGTATCAGAGCAGGTCGGTCCGTCCGGCCAAGTAGATTGAGTCGTTTGTGTCGAGTGTTAGCTTAATTCTGTATCGAATTTCCCTAACCTGTTCTCGTTATGTAGTGAGTTGAGATGGCTGGAAGGAACGATGTTGCACTTGCTGCTGCTTTGCAAGCGATGGCTCAAGCTGTGGGTCAACAGAACAATGCTGGTGGTAACGACGGTGTTCGCATGCTGGAAACCTTTTTGAGGAACCATCCACCAACTTTCAAGGGCAGGTATGACCCTGATGGAGCGCAGACATGGTTGAAAGAAGTTGAAAGAATCTTCAGGGTTATGCAATGCATTGATGTTCAGATGGTGCGCTTTGGCACACACATGCTGGCTGAGGAGGCTGATGATTGGTGGATGAGTGTGCAACCAGTTCTAGGGAACGGAGGAGCTGCGATCACTTGGGCTGTGTTCAGAAGATAGTTTCTGAACAGGTATTTCCCGGAAGATGTCTGAGGGAAGAAGGAAATCGAATTCCTGGAATTGAAGCAAGGCGACATGTCTGTAGCGGAGTATGCTACCAAGTTTGTTGAGTTGGCAAAGTTTTACCCGCATTACACTCCTGAGACTGCTGAGTTCTCTAAGTGTATCAAGTTTGAGATTGGTTTGCGAGCTGAGATTAAGCGGGCTATTGGTTATCAGAAGATCTGCCAGTTTTCCGAGTTGGTGAGTAGTTGCAGGATTTATGAGGAAGACACCAAAGCTCATTATAAGGTTCTAAATGAGCGGAAGAGTAAGCAACAACAAAGTCGTGGTAAGCCTTACAGTGCTCCTGCTGATAAGGGCAAACAAAAAGTGAAGGACGAGAGAAGGCCAAATGATGAGAAGAAGACTGGGAGAAGAGATGCTCCTGTTGAGATTGTTTGTTTCCGATGTGGAGAGAAAGGTCACAAGAGTAATGCTTGCAATATGGGTGAAGTGAAACGGTGTTTCCGTTGTGGCAGGAAAAGGCATACAATTGCAGATTGTAAGCATGATGAGATGGTTTGTTTTAAATGCGGTGAAGAAGGACACATTAGTCCTCAGTGTCCTAATCCTAAGAAGGAACAAGTTAGAGGGAAAGTGTTTGCTTTGACTGGCACTCAGACAGTTAATGAGGATTGTCTGATCAGAGGTACATGTTTTATTAATAGTACTCCTTTAATTACTATCATTGATACTGGTGCTACGCATTGTTTTATTGCTGCTGATGTTGTTTCAAAGTTGGGTCTTGATGCGTCTTTTATGAATGGGGAAATGGTTGTCGAAACCCCAGCTAAGGGTTCGGTGACTACTACTCTTGTATGTTTGAAGTGTCCTTTGTCGATGTTTGGTAGAGACTTTGTCGTAGACTTAATATGTTTGCCGTTGAGTGGGATGGATGTAATTCTGGGTATGAATTGGTTAGAGTACAACTACGTCTATATTAATTGCTTTAGAAAGACGGTGCGTGTTTCCTCTGCCGAAGAAGAAGAAGGAGAGACTGAACTCCTGACTACTAAGCAGTTGAAGCAGCTGATGAAAGATGGAATCCCGATGTTTTCTTTGATGGCGTCCCTGTCCATTGAAAATCAAGCAGTGATTGATAAGTTGCAAGTTGTGTGTGAATTTCCAGAAGTTTTCCCTGATGAAATCCCAGATGTGCTGCCTGAGAGAGAGGTAGAATTCTCAATTGATCTTATTCCGGGTACGGAGCCTGTTTATATGGCGCCTTACCGTATGTCAGCTTCCGAATTAGCTGAGTTGAAGAAGCAGTTAGAAGATTTACTTGATAAAAAGTTTGTAAGACCGAGTGTTTCACCTTGGGGAGCGCCTGTGTTATTGGTTAAGAAGAAGGATGGCAACATGAGATTGTGTATCGATTACCGGCAGCTGAATAAAGTAACAATAAAGAATAAATATCCGCTTCCGAGGATTGACGATTTGATGGACCAGTTAGTAGGTGCCTGCATGTTCAGCAAGATTGATTTAAGGTCGGGTTATCACCAGATCAAGGTGAAAGATGATGATATTCAGAAGACAGCCTTTAGGACTCGTTACAGACACTATGAATGTAACGTGATGCCTTTTGGTGTTACTAATGCGCCGGGAGTGTTTATGGAATATATGAACCGTATTTTTCATGCTTATTTGGATCATTTTGTTGTGGTATTCATAGATGATATCCTGATATACTCCAAGTCCGAGGAGGAACATGCCGAGCATTTGAGAATTGTTTTGCAGGTGCTGAAAGAGAAGAAGTTATATGCCAAGTTATCTAAATGCGAATTCTGGTTGAACGAAGTAAGTTTTCTTGGTCACATTATTTATAGTATAGGTATTGTTGTGGATCCATCTAAAATTGATGCGGTATCGCAATGGGAGACCCCGAAGTCGGTTACCGAGATTAGAAGCTTCTTGGGCTTAGCAGGTTATTACCGGAGGTTTATTGAAGGATTTTCCAGGTTAGCACTTCCGCTAACTCAGTTGACTTGTAAAGGCAAAGCTTTTGTGTGGGATGTTCAATGTGAAAACAGCTTTAATGAATTGAAGAAGCGCTTGACGACAACACCGATTTTAATATTACCAAAGTCTAATGAACAATTTGTTGTGTACTGCGATGCGTCTAAGTTGGGCCTCGGTGGCGTGCTTATGCAGGATAATATAGTAGTAGCTTATGCATCAAGGCAATTGAGGATTCATGAACGTAATTATCCTACTCATGATCTGGAGTTGGCTGCAGTGGTTTTTGTGCTTAAGATTTGGAGACATTATTTGTATGGTTCTAGATTCGAAGTGTTCAGCGATCATAAGAGTTTGAAGTACTTATTTGACCAGAAGGAATTAAATATGAGGCAACGAAGTTGGCTTGAGTTGTTAAAAGATTATGATTTTGGGTTGAATTACCATCCGGGTAAAGCTAACGTTGTTGCAGATGCCTTAAGTAGAAAAACTTTTCACATGTCTGCTATGATGGTTAAGGAGTTAGAATTACTAGAACAGTTCAGAGACTTGAGTTTGGTTTGTGAAGTGTCGACCGAGAGTGTGAAACTAGGAATGTTGAAAATCACCAACGAATTTTTGGATAGTATTAGAAAAGCTCAGAAAGAAGATGTGAAGCTGGTAGACTTAATGGTTGGAAGTAATTAATCAGACTGATGATGGTGACTTTAAAGTTGATGATCAAGGAGTATTGCGATTTCGAAATAGGATTTGTATTCCTGAAGACGCAGAGATGAGAAAGATGATTCTGGAAGAGAGCCACAGAAGTAACTTGAGTATTCATCCGGGAGCTACAAAAATGTATCATGATTTGAAGAAGTTGTTTTGGTGGTCTGGATTAAAACGTGATGTGGCACAGTTTGTGTATTCATGTTTGGTTTGTCAGAAGTCGAAAGTGGAACATCAGAAACCTGCTGGGTTGATGACACCTTTAGATGTGCCAGAGTGGAAATGGGATAGTATATCCATGGATTTCGTGACGAGTTTGCCGAATACGCCTAAACGGAATGACGCTATTTGGGTGATTGTTGATAGGTTGACGAAGTCGGCTCATTTTATTCCGATTAACATCAGTTTTCCTATAGCTCAGTTGGCAGAAATCTACATCCGTGAGATTGTGAAGCTGCATGGTATTCCATCAAGTATTGTATCAGATAGAGACCCAAGATTTACTTCTAGATTTTGGAAGAGTTTGCAAGAGGCTTTAGGTTCTAAGTTGAAGTTGAGTTCGACGTATCACCCGCAGACAGATGGTCAGTCGGAAAGAACGATTCAGTCATTGGAAGATTTGTTGAGAGTTTGTGTACTTGAGCAAGGAGGGACTTGGGATAGTCATCTCCCGTTGATAGAGTTCACGTACAATAACAGTTATCATTCTAGTATCGGAATGACACCTTTCGAGGCTTTGTATGGTCGGAGATGCAGAACTCCGTTGTGTTGGTTTGACTCAGGTGAGAATGTGGTTTTAGGACCAGAGATTGTTCAACAGACTACAGAGAAGGTAAAAATGATTCAAGAAAAGATGTAAGCGTCGCAGAGTCGACAAAAGAGTTATCATGATAAGCGTAGAAAAGACCTTGAGTTTCAGGAAGGAGACCATGTGTTTTTGAGAGTCATTCCGGTGACGGGTGTTGGTCGTGCATTGAAGTCAAAGAAGTTGACTCCGAGGTTTATTGGACCGTATCAGATTTCAGAAAGGATTGGAACGGTTGCTTATAGGGTGGGTTTACCACCGCATCTATCGAATTTGCATGATGTATTTCATGAGTCACAACTTCGGAAGTATGTTGCAGATCCATCTCATGTGATTCCAATAGATGATGTGCAAGTGAGAGACAACCTTATGATCGAGACCTTACCAGTGAGGATCGAAGGTCGTGCAGTGAAGAAGCTAAGAGGCAAGGATATACCCCTTGTGAAAGTTGTTTGGGAGGGAGCGGCTGGTGAAAGTTTGACGTGGGAGTTGGAAAGTAAGATGCTAGAGTCGTACCCAGAGTTGTTTGGAAGAGGTAAATTTTCGAGGACGAAAATCTTCTAAGTGGGGGAGAGTTGTAACGCCCTATTTTTATTTAATTATTTATTTAATTAAGCTGAGAGTCTTTTGTTGAATTTGTTGTGATATATGCTGATATATGTTGATATATGTTGAATTTAGTATTTGTTGGTAGTAGATGTTGTTTTGTTATATTTGGTGAAGAAATATAATAAAGTTTGTTTAAGAAAAATAAAATAAATTAAGTAGGGATGATTTGGTAATTAGATGAGTTTGTTAGAAAATATTAAGAGAGGCTATAAATAGGAGGGAGTGGTAGAAGATTAGGTTAGAAACCAGAATCAGAGAAAACAGAGAGAACGTGAAAGTGCAGCTTTTAGGAGGAAACTGTAGATCTCAGAACGTGAATTACTCAACTATGATTTTAGTTTGAACTATCACCCAGGTAAGGCGAATGTAAATCTCCGCCAACTGAGCTACTGGATAACCAATATTGATCGGAATAAAATGTGCCGACTTCGTCAACCTATCGACAATAACCCAAATGGCATCATGCCCTCTTTGAGTATTTGGTAAACTCGTCACAAAATCCATGGAGATGCTGTCCCATTTCCATTCCGGCACATCCAACGGTGTCAACAATCCCGCAGGCTTCTGATGCTCAACTTTAGATTTCTGACAAGTTAAACAAGCATAAACAAATTGCGCAACATCACGCTTCAACCCGGACCACCAAAACATTTTCTTTAAGTCGTGATACATCTTTGTAGCTCTTGGGTGAATACTCAAGCTACTCCTGTGACTCTCTTCTAAAATCGACCTTTTTAGCTCATCATTATCCGGAATGCAAATTCTGCCTCGGAACCTCAACACGCCTTGATCATCAACTTGAAAATCACCATCTGCAGTCTGATCACTAGCAACCATCAAGTCTACAAACTTGACATCAACTTTCTGCGCCTCTTTGATGCTATTCAAGAATTCACTGTTGATCTTCAACATACCCAACTGCACACTCTGAGGTGCCAGTTCACAAACTATACTCAAATCTCTAAACTGCTCAAGCAACTCCAATTCCTTAATCATCATAGCAGACATGTGCAACGTCTTCCTGCTCAGAGCATCTGCAACCACATTCGCCTTACCTGGGTGATAGTTCAAACTAAAATCATAGTCCTTCAACAACTCAAGCCACCTTCCCTGTCTCATATTCAACTCCTTTTGATCAAATAAATATTTCAAACTTTTATGATCACTAAACACTTCAAATCTGGAACCATACAGATAATGCCTCCAAATTTTCAACACAAAAACCACAGCAGCCAACTCTAAATCATGCGTAGGATAATTCCGCTCATGGATTCTCAACTGTCTCGAAGCATAAGCTACCACCTTACCAGCTTGCATAAGTACACCACCTAAGCCCAACTTGGACGCATCACAGTAAACAACAAAAGGTTTTTCCGGCTTCGGTAAAATCAAAATCGGAGCTGTCGTCAACCGTTGCTTCAACTCATTGAAACTATTCTCACACTAAATATCCCACACGAACGCTTTACCCTTACAGGTCAACTGAGTCAAAGGAAGTGCCAACTTCGAAAATCCTTCAATAAATCTACGGTAGTAACCAGCCAAACCAAGAAAACTTTTAATCTCTGTAACTGACTTAGGAGTCTCCCATTGTGATACCGCTTTAACTTTCGATGGGTCAACAGCAATACCACTACCAGAAATAATATGGCCAAGAAAACTTACTTCACTTAACCAGAATTCACATTTCGACAACTTTGCATACAACTTCTTTTCTTTCAGCACCTGCAAAACAATCTTCAAATGCTCTGCGTGCTCTTCTTCAGTCTTAGAATAAATCAGAATATCATCAATAAACACTACAACAAATTTATCCAAGAAGGCATGAAAAATTCTGTTCATATACTCCATGAACACACCAGGTGCATTAGTAACACCGAAAAGCATCACTTTATATTCATAGTGACCATATCGCGTCCTAAACGCCGTCTTCTGCATATCTTCATCCTTCACCTTGATCTGATGGTAACCCGATCTCAAATCAATTTTACTAAACACACGAGCACCCACTAACTGATCCATCAAATCATCAATTCTTGGAAGTGGATACCTATTCTTTATCGTCACTTTATTTAGCTAACGATAGTCTATACACAGCCTCATGCTACCATCCTTCTTCTTAACCAATAATTACGACGCTCCCCAAGGTGAAACACTTGGTCTTACTAACTTCTTATCAAGTAGATCCTCCAACTGTTTCTTCAACTCTGCCAACTCAGCTGCTGACGTATGGTAAGGAGCCATCGACACACGCTTCGTACCCGGAACGAGATCAATGGAGAATTCTACTTCCCTTTCTGGCGGCACATCGAGAATCTCATCATGGAAAACCTCTGGAAATTCATTTACAAAGGGCAACCTATCAATTACCGTCACATCCTAACTGCTTCATCTGCTTAGTAGATAAAAATTCTGTTCCACTCTCTTCTTCAGCAGAGGAAAAGTATATTGTCTTTCTAAAACAATTAATATGGACATGGTTGTATTCCAACCAGTTCATACCGAGGATTACATCCATACCAGTTAACGGCAGACATACAAGATCAACTTCAAAATCTCTATTAATCATAGGCAGCGGACAACTTAAGCAAACAAGAGAAGTAACTACTGAGCCCTTAGCTGGAGTTTCAACAACCATCTCTCCATTCATACTAGACATAACAAGACCCAACTTATTTGCACAATCAACAACAATGAAGCAATGTGTAGCTCCAGTATCAATATAGCAATTAACGAAATACTATTAAAGAAACAAGTACCTCTGATAAGTCGATCTTCATTAACCGTCTGAGTACCGGTCAATGCAAACACCTTCCCACTTGCATGAGTCTTCTTAGGTTTCTTGCACTGAGAACTAAGATGACCCTCTTCATCACAATTGAAGCAAACAATATCACCACGCTTGCACTCAGCCACTGTGTGACCCTTCCTTCCATAACGGAAACACTTCTTCTCATCACGACAAGCATTACTCTTGTGGCCTTTTTCACCACACTTGTAGCAAATCACCTCGGCAGGAGCATCTCTACCTCTGGGTCTCCTTTCTTCATTCATCCTCTGTTTACCCTTGTCAGCAGGGGCACTGTAAGGCTTCGAACGACTCTGCTGTCCTTTACCTCTACGCTCACTCATCACCTTATAATGAGCCTTCATATCCTCCTCATAAATTCTACAGCTGCTCACCAACTCAGAGAAGTTTCTTATCTTCTGATAACCAATGGCCCGCTTAATGTCAGCGCGCAGACCATTCTCAAACTTAATGCACTTAGAAAATTCTGCATTCTCCGCCGTGTAATGTGGGTAGAACTTAGCAAGCTCCACAAACTTCGCAGCGTACTCGGTTACGGACATATCACCTTGCTTCAGCTATAGGAACTCTATCTCCTTCTTACCTCGGACATCTTCCGGGAAATACCTGCTCAGAAACTCTCTCCTGAACACAACCCAAGTGATCGTAGCTCCTCCATGTCCTAAAACAGGTTGCACACTCACCCACCAGTCATCAGCTTCCTCAGCTAACATATGCGTGCCAACACGCACCATCTGAACGTCCGTACATTGCATGACTCTGAAGATTCTTTCCACTTCCTTCAGCGATGTCTGAGCCCCATCAGGGTCGTACCTGCCTTTGAACGTAGGTGGATGGTTTCTCAAGAAGGTCTCCAGCATGCGCACACCATCATTACCACCAGCATTGTTCTGTTGCTGCCAAACAACTTGAGCCATTGCTTGCAACGCAGCAGCAAGAGCAACATCATTCCTTCCATCCATCTTAGAAATTCTACACTACAACAACAATCAAGACATCAAAGACAATATAAAATTGTCAAACAACTCTACTAGGCTCGACTCGACTCTACTACTTGGCCGGACGGACGGACCTGCTTTGATACCAATTGTAACACCCCGTTCACCCAACGACGTAATAATAAGGATAATTATATCAGAGTATCTCAACAACGGAGTATTACACTACTTTTCAAAATTTCATAAATAGGAATAAACTATTTATTTCAAAACAACATAAATTCTCATAAACTGCAGCGGAATAAATCTTTAAAATTTATAATTCAACGTCAACATAATCCTGGCACAAAGGCCTCAACAGTTATAAAATATTATTTTCAACAATAATAAACTCCCACAACACAGTCTTTTCATAGATAAGATACATAAAAGAATAAGGAAACATTCGCGACGACCCCCATCCTAATATGTATCAGAGCCCTAGACACAGAGCCAATCATCCTACTTATCTTCATTACCTGCAAGTTACCCATAGGGAAGGTAACGTTTTCAAGCAGAAGGGGTGAGATACACGATCAATAATAAATATATACAATTCATCAAATCAATGAAACAACGACATCTTACAACATGCATCATTCAAATCATATACAATGTGAATAAATATACACATATATAATAGCAACATAATTATCTTCAACAACATTAAACAACAGCAACAACAATGTCATTATCAACAATGAACACCAACGACATGACCGACGACAACGACTATGACAATGCGACACCGACAACGACAAATGCATTATGCATGTGGTACCATTTTACGCGCGTTGAATGGTAAGCATTCCAGGGCATAAGCCCCCAACAATTGGATGGTTAAAGCATCCCAGGGCATAAGCCCCCAACGGGTGAATGATGAACATTCCAGGGCATAAGCCCTTAACGGGTGTGAATGATAGACATTCCAGGGCATAAGCCCCCAACAGTTATGAGTATGCAATGGACTCGACTTGTGTATTTCAACATACAACTAGGGCAACAGCAACATCAACATCTAGCATGCATAATCAACTATGACATACCTTACGACTACAACTGAATAGGACTCGACCAAATTCTTACAATAAGGTTCACCAAAGATGCACAATTTCACTTAAATCATTCATTCTCCAACAATAAGAAGTTTCTATAAGGTTTAGTACCTAATCAGGGGTTATACAACTTAAGATAAGCATTTTGGAGTACCCGGACGGGCCTCCTTAAGTATGAACCAAGGTCAAAATGCGGCTGATAAAAGCCTTCTTCGCTTAAGCGAAGGCCTCTTCGCTTAAGCGAGCAAAACGCCGAGAGGGAGGGTGACTTCGCTTACGAGTTCGCTCAAGGCTCGCTCAAGCGAATGGTCTCGGCTAGGTTCTGGGCAACTATGATGAATGGTCGCTTAAGCGACGGGAAGTTCACTTAAGCGAACGGTTGTCTGGGCAGGGTAAATCCTCGAATTCTCTAAACCTAAATCATCCAAAAACCCAATTTTGATCCCTGATTACCCAAAACGTGTAAGCACAGATGTTTATGGGTTTAGTATACAACATAGACAACAAAACAGCACTGAAACAGGCAATCCACGACACAATTCATCCATTTTAGAAATTACACAGAACTTCTAAAACCTAGAAAACCAAGAACACCACAATTCACAAATTTTCAGAATTATATACATTTAGTAGTGAAAGGAATCCCACCCTTACCTTAATTCAGCAAAGATTGAAAGCCTACAACAATTTTGATCCCTTCCTAGCTCTTCTTCTAGCCTCTTGGTTTTTCTCCTCTTTCTCTCAAAAACTCTCTTTCTTTTTCAATTGTACGTTAAAAATGTTTGTTCTGACTTTTCTTTCTTTTTACTAAAACCATAACCTCTCCTATTTCATTAAACCCCCTTTTATTACTATTAATTCTCATTAACCCCCTTAATTCTAAATAAGTAATATTTCTATATTATTTCTAATTTAAAAAAAGTCATACTATCTTTTTAACCTCCAAAACTTCAAATAATATTATTTCTCACCTATTCAATTAAATAATCAAATAATCATATAATAAAATACACTACACCATAAGGTCGGAAATAACACAGCTCTCTACCATGGGTAATTTACGGATAAAGGGAAGAATATCATCCACAACGAAACGCAAGACCCTGGAATAAAAAACCAAAAACCTCTTCTTGAAATAATCTCAAACAAAATAATAAATTAATTTGTTTATTATGTATTTAGGAACAAAATTATTAATGTCACGACAAAGTTTCGAGCAACCCTCTTCTTGAAATAAATCACACCCTTACTAACAAGATAGCTAGAAAACATTTGTTAAAAAAATAATATAGATAGCTAGAAAAAAAATTAATTAAAAAAAAGTCTGTACGACCACTATCTGAATTAAAGACAATTATATAATTCTTACTCTTAAATTTCTTACTATTTTTATTAAATAATATGTATAAGTTTTATATTCACATTTATATTAGGGAAATAATACTATTATTTAAACATTTTTGACTGTAAAGTTAATTATATTTAATAGTTGCTACATAACATTTATTTTTCAATTTGACCAAAAATGAAAAGAATATATTTTTTTTATTAGTTTTCCTATCTTATCTCTTGAGAAAAAATAAATTTTATTTTAATCAATAATAGTTGCGACCAACACTATATCATAATATATTGTATTGTTTCCTTGAGAGCAATATATAGCATAGTTGAGTTCACTTCTCACATCACAAAAAACAAAACTGTAAGTTTACTCACACATTATTCACAAGCAAGTTCTAACTCATATAACAGAGTTTAAATCAACTCTCTTCTTGGTATTAACATACTCCCTTATTAATAAGATAGCTAGGAATAATGCATTTCAATTTTAGTTCAAATTTACTTTTTACTAATTTTTATTATTTTTATGTGTTGCTTTTTCTTCAGATTTTACATCCAAAAAATATCATGGCTTTCACCACCTCAACCCTAACTGAAAAGAAGAACAAGGTTCTGTTCATATTGGGTGCAACAGGAACTGGGAAAACTAAACTTTCCATCAACTTGGGTACTCATTACCCCGCTGAAATCATTAACTCGGACAAAATTCAAGTCTACAAGGGTCTTGATATTGTCACAAATAAGGTACCGGAATCCGAACGTTGTTCGATTCCGCATCACTTATTAGGCATCATCGATGATCCTGAATATGATTTTACCATGAATGATTTCTGCAAGCATGTGCTTCAAGCACTAGATTTGATAATTAGCAATGGACACCTACCTATTATTGTAGGAGGGTCTAATTCTTATCTACAAAAATTAGTTGAGGACCCAACCATTTCATTTCTTACAAAATATGATTGTTGTTTCATTTGGGTCAACGTGTCTTTGCCTACTCTATTTCAATATGTAGGCAAAAGAGTTGACGAAATGGTTGATGCAGGGATGGTTGATGAGATTCGAGAATATTTTGTACCCGGGGCAGACAACACAAAGGGAATTAGAAGGGCTATTGGTGTTCCCGAACTTGATTCTTTTTTTGAGATAGAAAAGAAAAAAGGCATTGATGATACTCAGAAGGAAAAGGTACTGATGGAAGCTATCGGCAAAACAAAGGACAACACTTGCATATTGGTTAAAAATCAACTCTTGAAGATTGAGAAATTGGATCATATGCTTGGATCGATGGTGTACAAAATTGATTCAACGGAAGTCTTTAAGGCCCTTTTAAGGGGAGAAGATTATAAACATTTGCATCAAGAAATTGTGATTAAACCAAGCATAGAGATAGTGAAGAGATTCCTAAAGGAGACAATTGATGTATTTGGAAAGGAAAAATATTCAACTGAAAACGGGAAAGATGCCCCTAATGGTGTTTGAAACATTATGGCAAAATTTACATAAAAAGATTTGTTTTTTTTTTCTTTTCATTTGGGTATAAGAATTAGTTTTCCTGCTAAGAGGAACTTGGCTGTCTTGCTCTCAAAATAAAAATAAAAATTTGTTGTCTTATTTTCCTGAGGAGCAAGTTTTAGGTGGGTTAGGTTTTAAAGATTTTGTCGTTATTTTGTAATCATTAATAATACAAAAAATAAATAAAAATGCAAAATTAGTTGAAATTTTACACAAAATTTAGATTTGTTTTTTTTATGAACTTTTTTTTATCAACCATATCTATGAGATGTTTACGAAGAGAAAATTCTATACTTTTTTTTTAGCAAGAGAAAATTATATACTTGATAAGAAGAGAAAACTATATATAACATATATTTGCTTTCCCCCTAATAAAACATATACTTGTTTTGTAATTTTTCCTTGTGCCAAAGAAGATATGAAACAAGAGTATGAACATGGGAAACAGATAGAACTAACAATTGATAAGTTCCACTGACAGAGTAACCAACTGCCGAATTTAATTTCCATTGCGCATTATCACCAGTGCTAACATATTATGTAACATTGATAAGTAAAGTCCTATAATCCCCTACTAACTTCTCATCCCACTCAAAAAATCGAGGCCTGCAATTTTTCTCCTCTCCTCCCTCATCCTATCCGAGAAAAGAGAGATTAAAAGAATTGAAAAAAGTGAGAATGATAAATTGTAAAAGGATAGACATGGTCCTAAGTGGTATTATGCCGACATGGTCCTTAGTTTTATTTTAGTTCAATTTTTGTTTTGTTTTGAATAAATTAAAAGGTCAAGATATATATTTTTTACAAAAACAAAAAAAACTTTTGAATTATGTTCCTCGAGCAAACGAATTAAACCTAACAAGCCGAACCGAGTTGTTCGTGATCTTGAAACGAGCCGAATTTGAGTTTATAAAAGTTTGTATCAAAATCGAGTCGAGTTTTGAGTTGAGCCAATTTTTATCGAGTCGAGTCCAGATTAAATGAATGCGACCCGACTCGACTGGTTTCCATTGGTAATCCAATGTATCAACTACCAAATAAGAATGTGCATAGATGCTCTCATATTCAAAGCATAAGGCTAGCCCTCTCAAACGATGAGCAATAATGCAAGTAGAGATCATTGTAGAGCAAAGCAAAAATGGAGAAAGAGAACAAACCTTCCTTGAAAGAGGAGATGATGTAGAGAAAAGACAAAGACATCTCATGTAGAGTGCTTAACAACAAAAATATTGAAAGGAAAAGGAAGGATGAGGTAACACGATAAGTGAAAATAAAAAAGAAGTACCATTTAAATATGTTGTAAAAACCTATTGAAATCATAAAAGATCAAACGATTGACAACATGAGAATCTGAAAGAGAGATAATCTAACGGTGTCAGCTTCCCCCAAAAGGGAAGCACCTCTCTCAAATAAACTACCTAATACATGTCCTTTGGAAACCCAACAAACAAAAACTAATTAGATAGAGGTTCAAAAAATACACGCACGTGACATAATGAAACTAACTCCAGGTCAAAGGCTCGGGACAGACGAGACTTTATCACCACTCTCAGAACGCAAACCTCATAAAGGCTTAATCCCTGAGGGGGACATATAATACACAATCGAGGAAAGAGTACGTGCATGAAAAGGGACGAAGTCAAGGAACTTTTGTACCGGAAACCGCCTACTTAAGGTCGGAAATAACACAACTCTCAACGGACCCTTGATCCCACTAGACGAAGAGGTCTAGTCTTCTAGTAGACCCTCCCAAGAATCATGGAACCTCTCTACCATTGGTAATTTACGGATAAAGGGAAGAATATCATCCACAACGAAATGCAAGACCCTGGAATAAAAAACCAAAAACCTCTTCTTGAAATAATCTCAAACAAAATAATAAATTAATTTGTTTATTATTTATTTAGGAACAAAATTATTAATGTCACGACAATGTTTCGAGCAACCCTCTTCTTGAAATAAATCACACCCTTACTAACAAGATAGCTAGAAAACATTTGTTAAAAAAATAATATAGATAGCTAGAAAAAAAATTAATTAAAAAGAAGTTTGTATGACCACTATCTGAATTAAAGACAATTATATAATTCTTACTCTTAAATTTCTTACTATTTTTATAAATAATATGTATAAGTTTTATATTCACATTTATATTAGGGAAATAATACTATTATTTAAACATTTTTTACTGTAAAGTTAATTATATTTAATAGTTGCTACATAACATTTATTTTTCAATTTGACCAAAAATGAAAAGAATATATTTTTTTATTAGTTTTCCTATCTTATCTCTTGAGAAAGAATAAATTTTATTTTAATCAATAATAGTTGCGACCAACACTATATCATAATATATTGTATTGTTTCCTTGAGAGCAATATATAGCATAGTTGAGTTCACTTCTCACATCACAAAAAACAAAACTGTAAGTTTACTCACACATTATTCACAAGCAAGTTCTCACTCATATAACAGAGTTTAAATCAACTCTCTTCTTGGTATTAACATACTCCCTTATTAATAAGATAGCTAGGAATAATGCATTTCAATTTTAGTTCAAATTTACTTTTTACTAATTTTTATTATTTTTATGTGTTTCTTTTTCTTCAGATTTTACATCCAAAAAATATCATGGCTTTCACTACCTCAACCCTAACTGAAAAGAAGAAGAAGGTTCTGTTCATATTGGGTGCAACAGGAACTGGGAAAACTAAACTTTCCATCAACTTGGGTACTCATTACCTCGCTGAAATCATTAAGTTGGTCAAAATTCAAGTCTACAAGGGTCTTGATATTGTCACAAATAAGGTACCGGAATCCGAACGTTGTTCGATTCCGCATCACTTATTAGGCATCATCGATGATCCTGAATATGATTTTACTATGAATGATTTCTGCAAGCATGTGCTTCAAGCACTAGATTTGATAATTGGCAAGAGACACCTACCGATTATTGTAGGAGGGTCTAATTCTTATCTACAAAAATTAGTTGAGGACCCAACCATTTCATTTCTTACAAAATATGATTGTTGTTTCATTTGGGTCAACGTGTCTTTGCCTACTCTATTTCAATATGTAGGCAAAAGAGTTGACGAAATGGTTGATGCAGGGATGGTTGATGAGATTCGAGAATATTTTGTACCCGGGGCAGACAACAGAAAGGGAATTAGAAGAGCTATTGGTGTTCCCGAACTTGATTCTTTTTTTGAGATAGAAAAGAAAAAAGGCATTGATGATACTCAGAAGGAAAAGGTACTGATGGAAGCTATCAGCAAAACAAAGGACAACACTTGCATATTGGTTAAAAATCAACTCTTGAAGATTGAGAAATTGGATCATATGCTTGGATCGATGGTGTACAAAATTGATTCAACGGAAGTCTTTAAGGCCCTTTTAAGGGGAGAAGATTATAAACATTTGCATCAAGAAATTGTGATTAAACCAAGCATAGAGATAGTGAAGAGATTCCTAAAGGAGACAATTGATGTATTTGGAAAGGAAAAATATTCAACTGAAAACGGGAAAGATGCCCCTAATGGTGTTTGAAACATTATGGCAAAATTTACATAAAAAGATTTGTTTTTTTTTTTTTTTCATTTGGGTATAAGAATTAGTTTTCCTGCTAAGAGGAACTTGGCTGTCTTGCTCTCAAAATAAAAATAAAAATTTGTTGTCTTATTTTCCTGAGGAGCAAGTTTTAGGTGGGTTAGGTTTTAAAGATTTTGTCGTTATTTTATAATCATTAATAATACAAAAAATAATCAAAAATGCAAAATTAGTTGAAATTTTACACAAAATTTAGAGTTGTTTTTTTTATGAACTTTTTTTTATCAACCATATCTATGAGATGTTTACGAAGAGAAAATTCTATACCTTTTTTTAGCAAGAGAAAATTATATACTTGATAAGAAGAGAAAACTATATATAACATATATTTGCTTTCCCCCTAATAAAACTTATACTTGTTTTGTAATTTTTCCTTGTGCCAAAGAAGATATGAAACAAGAGTATGAACATGGGAAACAGATAGAACTAACAATTGATAAGTTCCACTGACAGAGTAACCAACTGCCGAATTTAATTTCCATTGCACATTATCACCACTGCTAACATATTATGTAACATTGATAAGTAAAGTCCTATAATCCTCTACTAACTTCTCATCCCACTCAAAAAATCGAGGCCTGCAATTTTTCTCCTCTCCTCCCTCATCCCATCCGAGAAAAGAGAGATTAAAAGATTTGAAAAAAGTAAGAATGATAAATTGTAAAAGGATAGACATGGTCCTAAGTGGTATTATGCCGACATGGTCCTTAGTTTTATTTTAGTTTAATTTTTGTTTTGTTTTGAATAAATTAAAAGGTCAAGATATATATTTTTTACAAAAACAAAAAAAAACTTTTGAATTATGTTACTCGAGCAAACGAGTTAAACCTAACAAGCCGAACCGAGTTGTTCGTGATCTTGAAACGAGCCGAATTTGAGTTAATAAAAGTTTGTATCAAAATCGAGTCGAGTTTTGAGTTGAGCCAATTTTTATCGAGTCGAGTCCAGATTAAATAAATGCGACCCGACTCGACTGGTTTCCATTGGTAATCCAATGTATCAACTACCAAATAAGAATGTGCATAGATGCTCTCATATTCAAAGCATAAGGATAGCCCTCTCAAACGATGAGCAATAAGGCAAGTAGAGATCATTGTAGAGCAAAGCAAAAATGGAGAAAGAGAACAAACCTTCCTTGAAAGAGGATATGATGTAGAGAAAAGACAAAGACATCTCATGTAGAGTGGTTAACAACAAAAGTATTGAAAGGAAATGGAAGGATGAGGTAACACGATAAGTGAAAATAAAAAAGAAGTACCATTTAAATATGTTGTAAAAACCTATTGAAATCATAAAATATCAAACGATTGATAACATGAGAATCTGAAAGAGAGAAAATCTAACGGTGTCAGCTTCCCCCAAAAGGGAAGCACCTCTCTCAAATAATCTACCTAATACATGTCCTTTGGAAACCCAACAAACAAAAATTGATTAGATAGAGGTTTAAAAACTACACGCACGTGCCATAATGAAACTAACTCCAGGTCAAAGGCTCGGGACAGACGAGACTTCACCACTCTCAGAACGCAAACCTCATAAAGGCTTAATCCCTGAGGGGGACATATAATACACAATCGAGGAAAGAGTACGTGCATGAAAAGGGACGAAGTCAAGGAACTTTCGTACTGGGAATCGCCTACTTAAGGTCGGAAATAACACAACTCTCAACGGACCCTTGATCCCACTAGACGAAGAGGTCTAGTCTTCTAGTAGACCCTCCCAAGAATCATGGAACCTCTCTACCATGGGTAATTTACGGATAAAGGGAAGAATATCATCCACAACGAAACGCAAGACCCTGGAATAAAAAACCAAAAACCTCTTCTTGAAATAATCTCAAACAAAATAATAAATTAATTTGTTTATTATTTATTTAGGAACAAAATTATTAATGTCACGACAATGTTTCGAGCAACCCTCTTCATGAAATAAATCACACCCTTACTAACAAAATAGCTAGAAAACATTTGTTAAAAAAATAATATAGATAGCTAGAAAAAAATTAATTAAAAAGAAGTCTGTATGACCACTATCTGAATTAAAGACAATTATATAATTCTTACTCTTAAATTTCTTACTATTTTTATAAATAATATGTATAAGTTTTATATTCACATTTATATCAGGGAAATAATACTATTATTTAAACATTTTTGACTGTAAAGTTAATTATATTTAATAGTTGCTACATAACATTTATTTTTCAATTTGACCAAAAATGAAAAGAATATTTCTTTTTATTAGTTTTCCTATCTTATCTCTTGAGAAAGAATAAATTTTATTTTAATCAATAATAGTTGCGACCAACACTATATCATAATATATTGTATTGTTTCCTTGAGAGCAATATATAGCATAGTTGAGTTCACTTCTCACATCACAAAAAACAAAACTGTAAGTTTACTCACACATTATTCACAAGCAAGTTCTCACTCATATAACAGAGTTTAAATCAACTCTCTTCTTGGTATTAACATACTCCCTTATTAATAAGATAGCTAGGAATAATGCATTTCAATTTTAGTTCAAATTTACTTTTTACTAATTTTTATTATTTTTATGTGTTGCTTTTTCTTCAGATTTTACATCCAAAAAATATCATGGCTTTCACTACCTCAACCCTAACTGAAAAGAAGAACAAGGTTCTGTTCATATTGGGTGCAACAGGAACTGGGAAAACTAAACTTTCCATCAACTTGGGTACTCATTACCCCGCTGAAATCATTAACTCGGACAAAATTCAAGTCTACAAGGGTCTTGATATTGTCACAAATAAGGTACCGGAATCCGAACGTTGTTCGATTCCGCATCACTTATTAGGCATCATCGATGATCCTGAATATGATTTTACTATGAATGATTTCTGCAAGCATGTGCTTCAAGCACTAGATTTGATAATTGGCAATGGACACCTACCTATTATTGTAGGAGGGTCTAATTCTTATCTACAAAAATTAGTTGAGGACCCAACCATTTCATTTCTTACAAAATATGATTGTTGTTTCATTTGGGTCAACGTGTCTTTTCCTACTCTATTTCAATATGTAGGCAAAAGAGTTGACGAAATGGTTGATGCAGGGATGGTTGATGAGATTCGAGAATATTTTGTACCCGGGGCAGACAACACAAAGGGAATTAGAAGAGCTATTGGTGTTCCCGAACTTGATTCTTTTTTTGAGATAGAAAAGAAAAAAGGCATTGATGATACTCAGAAGGAAAAGATACTGATGGAAGCTATCAGCAAAACAAAGGACAACACTTGCATATTGGTTAAAAATCAACTCTTGAAGATTGAGAAATTGGATCATATGCTTGGATCGATGGTGTACAAAATTGATTCAACGGAAGTCTTTAAGGCCCTTTTAAGGGGAGAAGATTATAAACATTTGCATCAAGAAATTGTGATTAAACCAAGCATAGAGATAGTGAAGAGATTCCTAAAGGAGACAATTGATGTATTTGGAAAGGAAAAATATTCAACTGAAAACGGGAAAGACGCCCCTAATAGTTTTTGAAACATTATGGCAAAATTTACATAAAAAGATTTGTTTTTTTTTTTCATTTGGGTATAAGAATTAGTTTTCCTGCTAAGAGGAACTTGGCTGTCTTGCTCTCAAAATAAAAATAAAAATTTGTTGTCTTATTTTCCTGAGGAGCAAGTTTTAGGTGGGTTAGGTTTTAAAGATTTTGTCGTTATTTTGTAATCATTAATAATACAAAAAATAAACAAAAATGCAAAATTAGTTGAAATTTTACACAAAATTTAGAGTTGTTTTTTTTATGAAGTTTTTTTTATCAACCATATCTATGAGATGTTTCCGAAGAGAAAATTCTATACTTTTTTTTAGCAAGAGAAAATTATATACTTGATAAGAAGAGAAAACTATATATAACATATATTTGCTTTTCCCCCTAATAAAACATATACTTGTTTTGTAATTTTTCCTTGTGCCAAAGAAGATATGAAACAAGAGTATGAACATGGGAAACAGATAGAACTAACAATTGATAAGTTCCACTGACAGAGTAACCAACTGCCGAATTTAATTTCCATTGCACATTATCACCACTGCTAACATATTATGTAACATTGATAAGTAAAGTCCTATAATCCCCTACTAACTTCTCATCTCACTCAAAAAATCGAGGCCTGCAATTTTTCTCCTCTCCTCCCTCATCCCATCCGAGAAAAGAGAGATTAAAAGAATTGAAAAAAGTGAGAATGATAAATTGTAAAAGGATAGACATGGTCCTAAGTGGTATTATGCCGACATGGTCCTTAGTTTTATTTTAGTTCAATTTTTGTTTTGTTTTGAATAAATTAAAAGGTCAAGATATATATTTTTTACAAAAACAAAAAAAAACTTTTGAATTATGTTACTTGAGCAAACGAGATAAACCTAACAAGCCGAACCGAGTTGTTCGTGGTCTTGAAACGAGCCGAATTTGAGTTAATAAAAGTTTGTATCAAAATCGAGTCGAGTTTTGAGTTGAGCCAATTTTTATCGAGTCGAGTCCAGATTAAATGAATGCGACCCGACTCGACTGGTTTCCATTGGTAATCCAATGTATCAACTACCAAATAAGAATGTGCATAGATGCTCTCATATTCAAAGCATAAGGCTAGCCCTCTCAAACGATGAGCAATAATGCAAGTAGAGATCATTGTAAAGCAAAGCAAAAATGGAGAAAGAGAACAAACCTTCCTTGAAAGAGGAGATGATGTAGAGAAAAGACAAAGACATCTCATGTAGAGTGGTTAACAACAAATATATTGAAAGGAAAAGGAAGGATGAGGTAACACGATAAGTGAAAATAAAAAAGAAGTACCATTTAAATATGTTGTAAAAACCTATTGAAATCATAAAAGATCAAACGATTGACAACATGAGAATCTGAAAGAGAGAAAATCTAACGGTGTCAGCTTCCCCCAAAAGGGAAGCACCTCTCTCAAATAAACTACCTAATACATGTCCTTTGGAAACCCAACAAACAAAAACTGATTAGATAGAGGTTCAAAAACTACACGCACGTGCCATAATGAAACTAACTCCAGTTCAAAGGCTCGGGAAAGAGGAGACTTTATCACCACTTTCAGAACGCAAACCTCATAAAGGCTTAATCCCTGAGGGGGACATATAATACACAATCGAGGAAAGAGTACGTGCATGAAAAGGGATGAAGTCAAGGAACTTTCGTACCGGCAACCGCCTACTTAAGGTCGGAAATAACACAGCTCTCAACAGACCTTTGATCCCACTAGATGAAGAGGTATAGTCTTCTAGTAGATCCTCCCAAGAATCATGGAACCTCTCTACCATGGGTAATTTACGGATAAAGGGAAGAATATCATCCACAACGAAACGCAAGACCCTGGAATAAAAAACCAAAAACCTCTGCTTGAATTAATCTCAAACAAAATAATAAATTAATTTGTTTAGTATTTATTTAGGAATAAAATTATTAATGTCACGACAAAGTTTCGAGCAACCCTCTTCTTGAAATAAATCAAACCCTTACTAACAAGATAGCTAGAAAACATTTGTTAAAATAATAATATAGATAGCTAGAAAAAAAATTAATTAAAAAAAAGTCTGTATGACCACTATCTGAATTAAAGACAATTATATAATTCTTACTCTTAAATTTCTTACTATTTTTATTAAATAATATGTATAAGTTTTATATTCACATTTATATTAGGGAAATAATACTATTATTTAAACATTTTTGACTGTAAAGTTAATTATATTTAATAGTTGCTACATAACATTTATTTTTCAATTTGACCAAAAATGAAAAGAATATATTTTTTTATTAGTTTTCCTATCTTATCTCTTGAGAAAGAATAAATTTTATTTTAATCAATAATAGTTGTGACAAACACTATATCATAATATATTGTATTGTTTCCTTGAGAGCAATATATAGCATAGTTGAGTTCACTTCTCACATCACAAAAAACAAAACTGTAAGTTTACTCACACATTATTCACAAGCAAGTTCTAACTCATATAACAGAGTTTAAATCAACTCTCTTCTTGGTATTAACATACTCCCTTATTAATAAGATAGCTAGGAATAATGCATTTCAATTTTAGTTCAAATTTACTTTTTACTAATTTTTATTATTTTTATGTGTTGCTTTTTCTTCAGATTTTACATCCAAAAAATATCATGGCTTTTACTACCTCAACCCTAACTGAAAAGAAGAACAAGGTTCTGTTCATATTGGGTGCAACAGGAACTAATAAAACTAAACTTTCCATCAACTTGGGTACTCATTACCCCGCTGAAATCATTAACTCGGACAAAATTCAAGTCTACAAGGGTCTTGATATTGTCACAAATAAGGTACCGGAATCCGAAGGTTGTTCGATTCCGCATCACTTATTAGGCATCATCGATGATCCTGAATATGATTTTACCATGAATGATTTCTGCAAGCATGTGCTTCAAGCACTAGATTTGATAATTGGCAATGGACACCTACCTATTATTGTAGGAGGGTCTAATTCTTATCTACAAAAATTAGTTGAGGACCCAACCATTTCATTTCTTACAAAATATGATTGTTGTTTCATTTGGGTCAACGTGTCTTTGCCTACTCTATTTCAATATGTAGGCAAAAGAGTTGACGAAATGGTTGATGCAGGGATGGTTGATGAGATTCGAGAATATTTTGTACCCGAGGTAGACAACACAAAGGGAATTAGAAGAGCTATTGGTGTTCCCGAACTTGATTCTTTTTTTGAGATAGAAAAGAAAAAAGGCATTGATGATACTCAGAAGGAAAAGGTACTGATGGAAGCTATCAGCAAAACAAAGGACAACACTTGCATATTGGTTAAAAATCAACTCTTGAAGATTGAGAAATTGGATCATATGCTTGGATCGATGGTGTACAAAATTGATTCAACGGAAGTCTTTAAGGCCCTTTTAAGGGGAGAAGATTATAAACATTTGCATCAAGAAATTGTGATTAAACCAAGCATAGAGATAGTGAAGAGATTCCTAAAGGAGACAATTGATGTATTTGGAAAGGAAAAATATTCAACTAAAAACGGGAAAGACGCCCCTAATGGTGTTTGAAACATTATTGCAAAATTTACATAAAAAGATTTTTTTTTTTTCATTTGGGTATAAGAATTAGTTTTCCTGCTAAGAGGAACTTGGCTGTCTTGCTCTCAAAATAAAAATAAAAATTTGTTGTCTTATGTTCCTGAGGAGCAAGTTTTAGGTGGGTTAGGTTTTAAAGATTTTGTGGTTATTTTGTAATCATTAATAATACAAAAAATAAACAAAAATGCAAAATTAGTTTAAATTTTACACAAAATTTAGAGTTGTTTTTTTTATGAACTTTTTTTTATCAACCATATCTATGAGATGTTTACGAAGAGAAAATTCTATACTTTTTTTTAGCAAGAGAAAATTATATACTTGATATGAAGAGAAAACTATATATAACATATATTTGCTTTTCCCCCTAATAAAACATATACTTGTTCTTGTGCCAAAGAAGATATAAAACAAGAGTATGAACATGGGAAACAGATAGAACTAACAATTGATAAGTTCCACTGACAGAGTAACCAACTGCCGAATTTAATTTCCATTGCACATTATCACCACTGCTAACATATTATGTAACATTGATAAGTAAAGTCCTATAATCCCCTACTAACTTCTCATCCCACTCAAAAAATCGAGGCCTGCAATTTTTCTCCTCTCCTCCCTCATCCCATCCGAGAAAAGAGAGATTAAAAGAATTGAAAAAATTGAGAATGATAATTTGTAAAATGATAGACATGGTCCTAAGTGGTATTATGCCGACATGGTCCTTAGTTTTATTTTAGTTCAATTTTTGTTTTGTTTTGAATAAATTAAAAGGTCAAGATATATATTTTTTACAAAAGCAAAAAAAAAAACTTTTGAATTATGTTACTCGAGCAAACTAGTTAAACCTAACAAGCCGAACCGAGTTGTTCGTGATCTTTAAGCGAGCCGAATTTGAGTTAATAAAAGTTTGTATCAAAATCGAGTCGAGTTTTGAGTTGAGCCAATTTTTATCGAGTCGAGTCCAGATTAAATGAATGCGACCCGACTCGACTGGTTTCCATTGGTAATCCAATGTATCAACTACCAAATAAGAATGTGCATAGATGCTCTCATATTCAAAGCATAAGGCTAGCCCTCTCAAACGATGAGCAATAATGCAAGTAGAGATCATTGTAGAGCAAAGCAAAAATGGAGAAAGAGAACAAACCTTCCTTGAAAGAGGAGATGATGTAGAGAAAAGACAAAGACATCTCATGTAGAGTGCTTAACAACAAAAATATTGAAAGGAAAAGGAAGGATGAGGTAACACGATAAGTGAAAATAAAAAAGAAGTACCATTTAAATATGTTGTAAAAACCTATTGAAATCATAAAAGATCAAACGATTGACAACATGAGAATCTGAAAGAGAGAAAATCTAACGGTGTCAGCTTCCCCCAAAAGGGAAGCACCTCTCTCAAATAAACTACCTAATACATGTCCTTTGGAAACCCAACAAACAAAAACTGATTAGATAGAGGTTCAAAAACTACACGCACGTGACATAATGAAACTAACTCCAGGTCAAAGGCTCGGGACAGACGAGACTTTATCACCACTCTCAGAACGCAAACCTCATAAAGGCTTAATCCCTGAGGGGGACATATAATACACAATCGAGGAAAGAGTACGTGCATGAAAAGGGACGAAGTCAAGGAACTTTCGTACCGGCAACCGCCTACTTAAGGTCGGAAATAAGACAGCTCTCAACGGACCCTTGATCCCACTAGACGAAGAGGTCTAGTCTTCTAGTAGACCCTCCCAAGAATCATGGAACCTCTCTACCATGGGTAATTTACGGATAAAGGGAAGAATATCATCCACAACGAAACGCAAGACCCTGGAATAAAAAACCAAAAACCTCTTCTTGAAATAATCTCAAACAAAATAATAAATTAATTTGTTTATTATTTATTTAGGAATAAAATTATTAATGTCACGACAAAGTTTCGAGCAACCTTCTTCTTGAAATAAATCACACCCTTACTAACAAGATAGCTAGAAAACATTTGTTAAAAAAATAATATATTTATAACACTCTCCTTTGGATGTCCACCGAGGATATGCCTCAGTAAAACCTTACTAGAAAAAAACCTAGTGTGAAAAAATTCTAATGAAGGAAAAGGAGTACAATATCCTTGTGAGTGTGAACTGTCTCGTTAAAAACCTTACCAGGAAAACTCAATGGGATAAAACCATGGTGAAAGGAAAAAGAGTGCAGAAGACATTTATTTCTCCCCCTCATGGAGACAATTATCTCTAGGGCGACGAAGATCAATCTTTAATACAAGTATCTCAAAAACTTTATGTTGACTTTGCTGAAAAATGTGGTTATCTTGATATCTTTATCCAAATTGACAGTGCTTGAGATGTTATCTTCATATTAAATTGTTGAAAGAGCCTCCTTATGAGAAAAACACAAGTTTCTTGCATGTGTAACATCATAATCTCTTACCACTTTCTTGATGTAACCAACATTTCCAAGTGCTTGAGCAAATTGTATGCTTGACTTTGTTCCAATAACTCTCATCGTCAAAAATAAAATTTCAAAAAATATATAATATGTTAGTTTCCTTGTTTGAACTAAGATATGGTACTTCAGGACAAATTTAAGTTCATCATTTTCTTGAGGCATAACATGATTTTTTTCTCATGTCAAATGACATCGCAATCAATCTAGTACATAATTACCTAGATTTGTCCATATAAAACTATTTTAATAAATAGTCATTTTGTAAATCGAAACAAACCTTTTGCATCCAACATATTCATCTCAAACCTTTCTATAATCAACAAATTTTAAGATCTCTTCAGGAGTTCTGATAAATATTTATACCATCATCATAGAACCAAATATAACAAATACATTTTCCAATCTTTAAGATGGACAAATGATGTCATCTCTCTAACGATTTTAATAGTATGTCTCAAGAAACTTAAATCCTTCAAGGAGTTTTATATAAGAATCACTATCAAGTGAGTCATACATTGTAACACATATTTCATATAATTTGAGCCTCTCATATGCTACTAAACATAATCAAGAAAAAGTTCTTCAACCCACTTTAGGTGAATTATTCTTTTAAACATAAATGATAAACATTTATCAATTCACTTATTGTGAACATATCAAATTCATTCTAATTCTATTTTCGTACGAAAAATTATATTACAAGATGAGTTTGGTTTACATAATGAGTTTGATTTCACTAGAATTTTCTCTTTCCAATTGCAGATATGTTCTTTATCTACCATTTTTAATCCATTATCCTCATGATGACTTATCACATATAGCGCTATATTATATGCAAAAACATTGTCAACGTTGACTTTTATTTCTGGTTCCATCTCATTCCATTCAAGACATAATTTATCGAGATCTCTTTATTTTCATAAGTTTCAGGTACCTGATCAGTTCTTCTGGAACTTAAAAACCAATTATGTCAAATACTCTTATGGAATTTCCATATCCTCATGCGGTGTCATCTTTCTTTTTAGCTCATATTCTTTCTTGAAGATTTTTTGTCATTGGAACTGATTTTTCTACCATGCTTCAAGCGTGGTCGAGATTCATTTGTACCATTAGATTGTCTAATAGGTACGTCCATTTTTACTGAAGCATTAGTGGCTGATACTTTGTGTGGTTAACTTTACAAATGAATTAAGTCTTAAACTTCTGGTTCATATTCATTTATACGAGGATCAAGATGAGATAAAAAATAATTCATTTAAACTTCTAGTTCATATTTTCAGCCGCTTATCATCTCCTCCTAATATTAGGAAAATATTTCATTCATTTATAATTACTCTACTAGACATAACTAGCCTGTTGGGCTATGAACAAGTCTCCAATTATTGGTTCAAGAAGATTTACTATAGATGGAGATTCATATCAATTATAGTTTTCCAATATTCTCTTATAACCCATCCAAGTGCATCATATTGAAGCAATTGAAACATAAACAACACATTCAAAAATGCTTATGTGAGAAATATTAGGTTTATAAACCAAAAATGAAATTGTAAATTAGGGGATGACCTGTATATGATAATGGGTTGGCTTGATGCGAGTCAATGTCCCATAATGCAAGATTTTATATTCCCAAGTACAAAGTTGAATGATCTTATCTTATAACTATTGATTGTACATTTAACATTAGACGTCTAATGAGTGAATCTTCAAGCCCATTTTTATACATGAACATATGTTACCGAAAGTTCAATATAAATTTTCATATACGCTCAATACTTATCAAATGAGGAAAATGAGATGTTAGTGAAATAATTTCACAAACTTCTAGTTGTGAGTTAACAATAAACATACATGTGACCATAATTGATGCATCAATTGAAGTTATAAAATATCTACATGGTCCACATGATCATTATGTGTGTATTGGTTCATAGATATCCTGAAATGTGACACTCATTTCCTCAAATATCAACTTTCTTTGGGAATTATTAATGCACAAAAGTTATTAGATTTGAATAAATTTCTGGTTCTTCAATTCAAATCCATAAAAAAAATGGGAAATGTTAACAAGTGCCCTTACAGCATTGTTTAATAACTTTAAATAGTAAGTTTTTGTCAAAGTTTATGAAATCAATGCTTTGGAAATTGAAGTTTTTGACTTTTTTAAAGAATAATTTCTTTATTAGGAATCCTTAAAGAGTGCCCTTAGGGCACTCGTTAACAATACCCAAAAAAAATTAACTATTTTTCTTCGCATCATAATATATTCAAGATGACCCAACTTATCTTGCCAACAACAAACTTAATGTGACTTGTAAACTTATGATTTACAATAATATGTGCCTCAATTTCACTAATATAAGTGTAGTATTATTCAAAGGAAAAGACATGTAACTTTTTCACTGTACTTATTTTATCCAAAATATGTGTCGTAATATAGAGATATTCAATATCTTCTTCATTTCTTATTTCAATATGATATCCATTTAGAATGATCTTGAAGTTTTGAGACATAAGGAATATATGACATTCTCAATGTGTAATTATATTCTTCATATAACAACATAATGGCTCTTCTGGAGCCTTCAATAATTTAATCATTTTTTTATAGTAAAAGACATTTTTCATTTACAAACAATATCCAAAAAAATATACATAAAATTATCGTACTCCTTAATGAGACCAAGTTCTAAGAACAATACATGTTTGAGACCTCGAAACAGTATAGACAAATATATATATATTTATAGTTATTTTCTCAACTAAAAAAAATTCCAATTCAACACAATTTTATTCTTAAATCTTAATCTATTTTAAAAGAAACAATAATGCCAAATTGACAAAAATAATACTTACTATTTCATTAGAAAAGAAATTATGCGGAGCACAAATTATAAGTGTCGAATGTGCAAAGAGATGACATAGATGACAATACCTCAAATTTATATGTCTTGTGATAGCTGATTAGAATTAAAGATCATAATCATCGTAAGTCATAAACAATAAACTTTTACCATCTTTACATGTATCATATCAATGATAATCTCTACTATATCAAATTTTGATATTATTTTCTCGATTTCGCTACTTCAGGAGCATATTCAAGGGACAATTTTTTCTTTAATTTTATTTTGCTTAACTTATAGTAAGATCGAATAGATCTTATATATTACAATTGTGAACAAAGATCTAGTTCTTCGAGAACTCAACCACAAACCTCTATCAACAATGACAAAGAAAAATATTCATTCTTCTAGAATTATATCTCAAATCATTACAAACAACGGAAAAAAATATTCATTCTTTGAACAATCCTCCATAGATGCTTTAATATTAAAAGGTAAATAGTTCTTCAAGAACTATATCATAAAAGATCTTCATTGTTTGAGCAATTTTTCACGGATGCTTCAATGTTAAATTCTTCTTGAATTTAACTAGAATAACAAAGAAAAATATGACAGTTATGCAAGTCAAGTAACTATTATAAAGTATATTGAGTAAATCTCAACAAATAATTTCACTACTTAAGAAAATTAAACTTTGAATTACCAGAATATAGAATCCATGTCTAATTTCTTTCAAGAAAATAAAAGAAAATTACATGTTGAAGTTACAAACAGTGCTAGGTCTAACATGACAATCGAAGAACATATGCATGCAATCTCAATATGCAAAATGATTGCAGTTTAATTTATGTTTAACATATATTAGATTTATGATTTCAAATAGATTAAACAATCATCAAATATATATCATGTTGTAAATAAATGAACATGTGAAAATAGACCAAAAATTTATGCAGAATGAGCATATGCATATGATTCAATATAACTAAATATCGGTTTAATATTCCAAACTAAGAATATAACAATAAAAATTAGTTGTTATTGCTCTGGTATCAAAGAAAGAATAAACCAGTGCCAAATTTCTAATATCCTTGTCACATTTTATCATGTCTAAACAATGCTTTATAAATTAATTTGGTAGGGAAGACAATCATAATTAGAAGGCAAACTAGCATGAGGCTGATAAAATACAACTAATAGGGTTTATTTGATCTACGTTTATATATAAAAGTGAATTTACAAATTGTTTGCAGACTTCCTAATAATGTAATGTACATAATTTATAATATAACTCATAATTATATTTGTCAAAAAAAACTAATAATTATATTAGCTAACATAAAAGAGTAGTAATTTAACACAAGTTATAGACATTGCATAATGTAACCGACACAATTATAAAAATTGTAACTACTCAATAATTAATAGTGTCAAATAGTTTTAAAATTGTAACTACTCAAGCACATTAAATAATATTGAACACTAAATTAAAATATGATAATATTAATGTAACAAAAAAAATTAACACTAAATATGATTATACTCTTGTAATCCTCTGGGATACAAAATTATTACATGAATTTGAGTTCTTCAAGAACTATGCAATCCTTAAGGATGCATAATTATTAAATTATTTTGAGTTCTTCAATAACTATATAATAAACCTAATCAATTTATTTGTGTAATCCTTTAGGGATGCATCATTGTTAAAATCTTCAGGATTTCATTATAATAAAATTGAGTTTTTACAGATCTATATAATGAAAACAATTATTTAAGCAATCCTTCAAGGATGCATTCCATTTTTGAATAATATATAGTTCTTCATGAACTATATTATGAATGTGATCAATCTCTTGTGCAATCCTTTTGTGATGCATAAAAATAAGATTAACTAAAATGAAAATAAGATTTACTAATATAAATTATTTCAATTAGAAATCATGATAAAAACAAGAATTAGCAATACAACATAAAAATGAGGTTATCTCAAGGACAAATATGCAAATACGACATGTAATATCATGAAGAAAAAAAACAAGAATCAATATTACCTCAAATGAAGAATCAATATTACTCTCAGTTGGTTAGAGCATCGTGCTGATAACGTGTTATGAAAATATAGATTGATGAAGAGAAAGAGAGAAAAGTGAGAGAAAGAGTATTTCTTATCTATATGTTTTTATTACAATGCACCATATTTATAGGGAGATACAAGAGTATGGAAATGGGTTAATGGGTCAAATCTTTGGCCCAATGACTAATGGACATCCAATATAATATATGTATAACAGTTACCAAAATTTTAGGAGTTATTTCATAAGGGTTGTGAAAATTTCAGGAAGCTTGTTTTCGCTGAAAGAAGCATTTTCCAAAATTTTGGTAACTGACAAGTATAATAAATGGAGCCTATTTTTTTTTTTTTTGTTATCACAGAATTTGCCAATCATGATATGCTCGGGATAAATTTCCTCGAGAGATATAGCACATCCCAAAATTTTAGGAGTTGTTTTATAAGGGTCGTGGAAATTTCGGGAAGCTTGTTTTCGCTAAAACAAGCGTTTTCCTTTTCATAAGGGATGTGCTACATCTCTCGAGAAAATTACTCTCGTTCTCGACCTTCCACATCGAATATGGTGATGCTTTAGAAACTCTCATCTGAAACAGTATGGCATACTCAAGCGGGGTTATTGTCTTCAAAACTCATACAAACGCTCATTGATGAGAAAACTACAAAAAGAGTCACACCTAAAGACGAGTTATTTGTACTTTTCTATTTAAGAAGGATTAGCTAATTCAGTGACGATGATTTGGTGTAAGTTAAACGACTTACACCTAATATTGTCGCCAGATCTTATAATAAAATTGTGCAATTTTATTGACTAGATAACACTAATTTAAAAATGCATGTTTATTCAATCAACAAGAAATTACAAAAAGAAATCGACTACAATTGCAAAAACACACAAAGCAAGATAGAGTGAATGGGTTGTTTCGCATAGGAAACAAAGAGAAGGACTAGGAATCCATCCCATGGACAAATAAAAATTATTTGGCCGGTTTATGATAGGAAACGATAGCATAAACAGCCTGCACAATAGTGGCAAAAGACACCACGGTGGCTACAAAATTGTAGTCCCGCTTCATAAATTTGAAGAACCATTCAAAATAGTATGTGAAATAATGGCGCAATTTTTTCCAGATTCGAATAAGAAGAAACATAGTAGAGTATTCGTTCAATTTATCAACCATTTTGACATAATCAGAACCAACTATCCCATGATCAACTCCAGACGATATTGTGCAGATAAACTCCTCCAACTCCTTATTACTCATTTTCATATGATCCACAATGATATTCTTATTCTTAAGAATTTTCACATCATCTGCACAGCATATTAAGTCATTGAAAATCAACGCAGCGGAAGTGAATTTTCCGCAAGTACCACTATTACCGATCCTTCTATTTTGACTCTCATCATTACCATTGTTTGAACCTAACTTTTTCCAGTCCATTTTATGATGTTCCCAAAAAATTACATTGCTCCACTTTGCTTTCGTTGTTTTACTTATGTGCAGAGCTGCAATTTTAAGTTTCCCTTCTTCGAACTGAAATTCAAAGTCCAAACCGGTCACTCCTTTATTTTCAGCAAGTTGGATACTTACCCCTGCAGCTTGCAGCCTAGTAGCACACCGCTTAAGTTTCACATGTTGAGTTTGAGTATTAAGGTTCACAACATGTTCATGAAGTTAATCTTTATAATAAACAAAAGTCTTGCAAAAAATTTCAAGTATAAATGTCGATTCTCTTTTTTAAGGGGTATTAAACTCTATTCCACATAAAAAAAGATTACACATGTGATTCATATGGCAAAGGCGAAATAGATTAATTTGTTGCCTATTTCTTTTCATCATTAGTTTTTGCTTTTTCTTAAATAATTTATTCATTATTTTAAGAGCAATTATATAAAAGCAATTTACATTCGCGTACTAAAACAATGGTTTCAAAGCATCTCGTCTTGTCATCCTGTTTTTTTTTTTTGTTTTTTTGAAGAAGCTAAATTAGTCCACTCAAGTTAGTATTGGAGTCCTCTAGTTATCGTTGTGGATATAGTAGAACAAGAAATTAAACATCCAGTTAATAAAACACAAGATTAGCAAGAGCAGAATGAGCTTGAATCATTGAGAAATTCATTAAAAACTAGTTTAATAATATTGAGAAAATTATTCTTTCTATAATATTTTGAAGTATATAACATATTTAATGGGTGAGTGTAAGTAAGTGTCTTCAAACAAAAAGTCTTAAACATACAGATGTTTATATATACACTTTGCTGTCACAGTCCACAAGTTGTTGTTCACTAAGACTTATTAGTTTTCATGTGGCAAGAAAATTGGCTCCTTCTATAGATCCTTTAGTGCTGAAAGCCCAGCAAGATCCACATTTACCCTATTTCAAAATTAAGCACAACAAAATCCATAAACAATTTTTATATAAAAGAAATAGAAAATGGTATATCAAAGTTAAAACTTAAATAAATTACATCTCGGCCTAATCATTAGAAACATAAATAATTTCACTTTTTCTTTAGTATTCTAATGAAAAATGTAAACAACTTGAACTAAGTCTTATCCTCAATATTATAAAAATAAAAACTAAGTTTTATCATTTCTATTACTTCCTTCAAAAATCATTCCTATTACTATAAATATCACATTTAGGATGGTTGCACATATATATAGTTAGTTATGGTTAAACATATGGGAAATGCTAACTTGTGCCCTAAAGGCACAAGTTTAGAAGCCAAATGTAGAAACTTGTGCTGAGTTGGGATCACTGCTTGAAAACACATTGTATTATAAGCTTATTTGCTTGAGAGATGAGCCTTGCTGTGAGATCACATTTGGATGCCATTTCTTTAAGATTGGATACATGTTTAACTTTATATGCTTACAGAACTCCATCCAAGAGTTATTTCTTTAGTGGAAGCTTTCTTTCATTTGAACATTTTCAGACTTTTAGAGGGATCGATTTTTCTGTTCAATTTCCTCTCAGATCTTTTAGTCCTTTCTTTAGTTAGTTGGTTTTGTATTGTCATTTGCACGTGAGTTTGTTAGTTGTACGTGTATTTGAACAATTATTCAGTTTGTAATTGTACTATATCTGTTTATGATAAATTATAAGGCTATATTTTCAATATCTTTTCAATTATCTTTTAAAATCATACTAAGTTTTTTAAAATCCTAAATACTTTTTTAAACAAAAATAGTCTTTTAAAATCCTAATCTAATACACCGTCTTATACTAACAATAAGCAATATGAAAAAACAATACGGATAGGTGTGTCAATAAACCTAGTGTGTGGAAAAAGGAAATGGGTGCAAATGTAAAAGGTGTAGCACAGAAAGCAAATGAGGAGAGGAGTTGGGTCGATAAGAAATAATATATGAGATCGCGTGTTGGTCCTTTTTTTTATTTCTTTCATTCATCTCTAATCTATCGAGGTCACTCACACTGTTAATCGATTGATTTTTTCAAATCAATCAAAGATCCACAAATGGCACCTAGAACAACCGCCACAAAGGGTTTCTCTTCCTTTCCCTTTGTTTACTTCGATTTCATTTATTAATTTCATGTGTCTGCCCTGCAGAAGGTTAGCCTCCTGCCAAGCTCGCAAATGACACTGAGAACAACAGCCAGAAAGGGGCTGCGGCGTTTGAACTCCTCCATCGGAAATCCACCACTTCCCACTCTTCCATTCGATCTTGTGTTAGAAATTCTCTGTAGGCTTCCGGTTAAGTCCCTCATGCAATTCAAATGTGTCAGCAAATCCTGGAAATCTTTCATCTCCCATCCCAAATTCGCCAATAGCCAAAAATCACTTTCGTGTTTCAACCACGTCCCACAATCTCTTCTTCCATCATAAACCCAAAGGCTCGTTCGACTACATGGTCAAGGCTTGCCGTCTCTCGACGATTTTCACAAAAAAAGTGACCCCCGCCTCTGCCACCACGCAAGAGTTAGATTATCCTCTGAGCAATCCAAACTTTGTAAACTATGATCGCGTTTGTGGCTCTTGCCACGGCATACTTTGTATCATGCTCTCCACCGGTTACGTTATGTTGTGGAACCCTTCCATTAGGAAATTCGCAAAACTGCCCTCTTTAAAAATTTGAGGGCATAACACAATATACAGCGGCATTGGCTATGATCATTCTAATGATACTTACAAGGTGGTTGCCTTTTCTTACTATAATGGGTTATCTGAAGTCCAAACTCATGTCCATACTACGGGCACCAATTTTTGGAAAAGGATTCAGAATTTTCCTCGTGATTTTTGTAAAGAATCAGGAAAATTCGTTACTGGAACTCTTAATTGGTCGCCATATGATCATTCAATTATTGTTTCTCTTGATTTGGAGAAGGGGTCTTATCGAGAGATATTGCTGCCTGACTATGGATTTGGGTATTTGTTCGGTAAATCCTTATGGGTGTTGAAGAATTATTTGCGCATACTTTCTTCGTTCTTCAGAGGTTTGACTTATGAAAGAGTATGGAAATAGAGAATCTTGGACTAAATTGTTCCATGCTCCTCTTCCTCTAATGGGAAGCCTTAGTTGTGGTTTTTATGAGAGGGCACTTTATGTTTATGTTTATGAGGATGATCTAGTGTTGTTACAGTTGTCGTGGTTGTTTACAATTCCAGAGATGGTACTTTTAAGACTCTTAAAATTAAAAAACAACACATTGGTTGGCCTTGGATGATTCCAGAAGTCTTATTAGAGAATTTTGATATCACCTTGTTCTTAATAGTAGAATCTATGTAGTAATATAGATGTTATGTTATGCAACTCATCCGAATTGCAACTTTAGTAGTGTTAATTTCCATTTATGTTATGTACCTTATGTTTGAAACATTGTAGTAAATGCTATGAGGTTTACGAAGAACCCATCCACTGGATCATTCAATTCTGTTATTGCAAATTATATATTAATTTCCATTTCTATTTTTTGTTATGTATTTTATGTTTACCAGTTAGTTCATGGATTATTGTTAAGGGTGTGTTTGATCTGCCAAAAAATAAAGGACATGACTGGACAACTTCAATTAACTTGTGCTATTTTGTCCAGTACTTACCTTTTAGCAGATCAAATATATATGTAGTGGTTTGGTTTCCCAAGGTTGGAATACGATTTAATCCCAATCACTTGTATTTTTGTTACAATGCAAGCCGATTTCAGAAAACAATTCATTATTGTGCAGCAAAACCATATTGTTGCTGGGATGTCTGAAGCAATGTGAAGTTTCTTTGATCTATATATTTCTCCCAAATTTAAAGAATCGCTATTCTAGACAATTCTAGTATCATTTCTCCACCATCCCAACGGTAATGTGTTTCCTCTCTCACCCTAAGTGTTTTCTATTATTTTGAATTATTTCGTAATGTTTTTCAATGTTAAGGTTGCAATTCATTTTTTAATTGCGCTTTTGTCCCTATTTGAATCCTATCCGAGGAAATTCAAGGCTAGTGATTTTTTTTTCAAAATGAATATATGGATTCACTTTTATTTTATGTAATCATAGAAAATAGGAATTAGTTCTACGGCTTCTGCAAATTGTGTTGACTACTTGAATTAGTGGTAGTTGATATGTTTGAAAAGATTATTCTTTTTTAGTTCTGTTAGCTTAATTCCTATAATCTCTAGGTAATTTGACTTTATTGAGGTTTAACTTATATTTAGTTTGTTTAGGCTGGTTTCACTTGTTATAGCTTTTGTCTCAACATATAGGTGCACTTGTATGCAGTCTTTTGATTTGAAAGTGCTCATGCTCCCCATAAATGCAAGTTATATTTTGTTGAAGCGGGAGCTATTACGGAATGTAGAAATTATTATTAATTAAGATGCACTAATAATCATTTTACAACTGTAGTGTTTGGGAACCATGTCCCTTAAATTTACAAAGTCAAACTCTTACGACTTAGCTGCCACATATTGTAAAAAAATGTTGAATGATTATATATGACATTTGTGTTTAAGAGAGTTTAATGTTATGATATTTTGATATGATTTTGACTTATTTCAAGAATATCAAAGAGTTACTGAGGCAGAAACTAGGAGATGAAGAAACTGCAACTCTGCTGGTTAGAGTTGTTTGCTTGATTAACACCGGTAGAAACGATTATTCAGTTTATCATCTGATTCACTATATTATATCAATCATCCGGTGTTGGTCGTTTTTCTTATCTTCTGAGGTTCATAATTTAGGACATAGTTTCCTCATGCTTAATACTAATTTATGCTTAGAACTAGCTTGTGCTTTCTCATATTAAGTCTTGAAAGTCAAAACTACTCACAGCTTGCTATTCGTTTACAATTGATTTCCTCTCGAAACGTTATGTTAATTTGGGAAATTTCTTGTGATTTCTATTATAGTATCAATTGAGGCAAGTTTATTTTCTATCGGCATTGCTATTCGTAACATTAGTGTCGGGTTCAGATGGTGTGCCTGTGTGCTTGTTCAGTCGAGAACACCATATGAGGGCTTCCAAATCTTCCTATATCATCAAGACATCAACAAGTTATTCCTATGTTATCTTAAAGTTAGGTTCCTTAACGTTTATGAGGAAAGGGTTAATTATAGGAGGTATTGTTGCATGTTTGACTTTTCTTTTTGCATTCTTGATTTTACTTTTTATATACAGTTGTTTCATGACTTTTGGCAAAAACAATGCTCTGGATTTCTAATGTCAAGTATTCTGCTCTGGATTTCTTTTTCTTGAGTAGTTTTAACGTTAAGACTTCCAATTTTGTGTGTTGTTTTTTATTACATTTTTGTGTTTCTATTTCTTTGTCACTTTCATGTGGCTTTTATTATCTAGGTTATAGGATAATTGGGAAAGTTGTTAGAACTTTGAATTGTTAAATTAGGACACCACAAAATCCCAATACACAATGTCATTGCTTTAACTATTAACTATGCTTAGTATGATACACCCTCCGTCACAAATATAAGCAAAAATCCATATTTTATATTCATTCAATAAATGAATGTATGTGGTCTTTATTGTAAACAACATACATCATTTATTGAATGAATCTAAAATATGAATTTTTGCTTATATTTGTGACCGGAGGGTGTAGTTTATTATTGAAGAAGAGTGTTTAGGATTTGGAAGTGTTTAGTTTGATGAATTTATTTACCCTCCTTTTTTGATCTTGCACCTTCGGGTAAGTTATTAAATTGAAAAATTTGTTCTAAAAATTAGAATGTTAAATTAACATGATCAAGCTTTGTTCCTGACAATATTTATTTCTTGAAGGGAAGACAAAAGAAATTCAGTATAGGTTGGTGACATATATTTTTTTAATTAATCTTTAATTTAAATAAAGTAAAGTTTATGCTTAACTGCAGTGCTTTCATTAAAATTTGATTCGGACTTTAAGGTATCCTACATACTTTGCATGTATAACCATATTGGTTGACTCAATTATGTGGAAAAGGTTATTGTGACCTGAATTTGAAGTCTTCTCGGTTTAACTCTATACTGAACAAGAGTTTTGAATGGGGACTATCCTTCGCGGACTTTATATTGAACTATAGAATATGAGAATATATGATACATAGTTTATTGACTACGGCTTACTATAGGGGATAGAGTTCTGAATAGGGAGTATCCCTTACAAAGCTTACATTGAACTATAGAATATGAAAATACATGATAAATAATTTATTGAACTGCTTCCTATTGAACTATAGATAACCCATTATGGTAACAAAAGGCAACCACCTTGTAAGTATCATTAGAATGATCATAACCAAAGCCGCTGTATATTGTGTTATTCCCTCGAATTTTCAAACAGGGCAGTTTTGCGAATTTCCTAATGGAAGGGTTCCGCAGCATAACGTAACCGGTGGATAACACGATACAAAGTATGCCGTGGCAAGAGCCACAAATGTGATCATAGTTTACACAGTTTGGATTGCTCAGAGGATAATCTATCTGTTGTGTTGTGAAAGTGACTCAAAATTGGAGAAATTGTGGTTTCTGAAATCTGTCAAAATCGGGGTCCGAATGGTGTTGTCCAGGGCTCGAATTTGAGTGCTGTTTTTTGTCTGTTGATTCGGAAAAAATCGGTGGCCGAATGGAGGAATTCGGGGCCTGAATTTGCCAGCAGAAAATATAACAGAAACGTATTTTTGGGTCAGATTTGTTACAATTTTATGAGGGTTACTTTTACTATAAATATGGGCTTTGTATTAGAGCAAACCTTGAGATAGAGGGGGCTGAAACAAGGGTTTAGAAAGACAACAACAAAACTAGGGTTTGTATAGAGTTTGTCTCTTGAGAACAAACACTAAGGTTTGAGGGTTGATTCACCTTGGGAAACACTATTAGGATTGAGTCTCTTGGTTATGGGAAGAGATTGGGACTTTGGGTAGAATTAGGCGGGAGATTTATTCTTGTAACCCATTGATATCTCTTTTGTAAAGTTACTCGTCATTATTGTGGAACGGAGGGCTGCTCTCTCCTCCAGATTAGGTCAATTTGGACTGAACTGGGTAAACAAATTCTTTTGTGTTCTCTCTTCTTTTCTCTCGTTGTTTTCTACTTTTGCTTGTGATTATAACTGTTACCCATTTGTTTTGGTTGCTTGATTATTCCTTACTCCACACATCAAGTATTTATTGGTGTGATTTTTTCATCGAATTCAGAACATGTTGCGTGGTGGCAAAGGTGGGGGTCACTTTTTTTGTGAAAATCATCCAGAGACGGCAAGCCTTGACCATGTAGTCGAACGAGCCTTTGGGTTTATGATGGAAGAAGAGATTATGGGACGTGGTTGAAACACGAAAGTGTTTTTTGGCTATTGGCGAATTTGGGACGGGAGATGAAAGATTTTCAGGATTTGCTGACGCATTTGAATTGCATGAGGGACTTAAGACGGTGTATTAGATTATGATTTTAAAAGACTATTTTTGTTTAAAAAAATATTTAGGATTTTAAAAAACTTAGTATGATTTTAAAAGATAATTGAAAAGATATTGAAAATATAGCCCTATTTATCATAAACAGATATAGTACAATTACAAACTGAATAATTGTTCAAATACACGTACAACTAACAAACTCACATGCAAATGACAATACAAAACCAACTAACTAAAGAAAGGACTAAAAGATCTGAGAGGAAATTGAACAGAAAAATCCCTCTAAAAGTCTGAAATTGTTCAAATGAAAGAAAGCTTCCACTAAAGAAATAACTCTTGGATGGAGTTCTGTAAGCATATAAAGTTAAACATGTATCCAATCTTAAAGAAATGGCATCCAAATGTGATCTCACAGCAAGGTTCATCTCTTAAGCAAATAAGCATATAATACTGTTTTTTCAAGCAGTGATCCCAACTCAGCACATAAAACTTTTCAAGTGCTAATGATAACAAAAACTAAATAAAAGTTTAGCCTTTGCAACTAAGAAACATGTATACAATTTTATTTAACAGGAACAAATAGATTAAAATTTAAGAGGGACAACAAAAATCAAATTAATTTCAACATCAAACTGTTTGGGAAGAAAGATGTATGAGGGAAAGTGTAATTTATTTAAGTTTTTAATTGATTAGGCCGGGATGTAATTTATTTTATAAGTTTTAACTTTGATATACCATTTTCCATTTCTTTTATATAAAATTTGTTTATGGGTTTTGTTGTGCTTAATTTTGAATCAGGGTAAATGTGGATCTTGCTGGGCTTTCAGCACTACAGGATCTATAGAAGGAGCCAATTTTCTTGCCACGTGAAAACTTGTCAGTCTTGGTGAACAACAACTTGAGGACTGTGACAGCAAGGTATATAAGCGTCTGTATTTTTAAGACCTTTTGTTTGAAGACACTTACTTACATTCACCGATTAACTATGTTCTATACTTCAAAATATTATAGAATGAATAATTTTTCTCAATGTTATTAAACAAGTATTTAATGAATTTCTCAATGATTCAAGCTCATTATGCTCTTGCTAATCTTGTGTTTTATTAACTGGAAGATTAATTTCTTGTTCTACTATATCCATATCGATGACTTGAGGACTCAGGTGTCAATTTGAGTGGGCGAATTTAGCTTAAAAAAAAATGATTAGAGGAGATGCTTTGAAACCATTTTTTTAGTACGCGGATGTTAATTGCTTTTATATAATTGCTCTTAAATAATGAATAAATTATTTAAGAACAAAGCAAAAACTAATGATGAAAAGAAATAGGTAACAAATTAATCTATTTCGCCTTTGCCATATGAATATGATTACATGTACATTGTCATGCATATGGATCACATGTGTAATCTTTTTTTTATGAGGTGGAATAGAATTTAATACCCCTTAAAAAAAGAGAATCGACATTTATACTTGAAATTTTTGTTTATTATAAAGATTAACATCATTTTTGTCTTAATTGTTTCCAGGTAGCCTTTTTCTCAAAAAAGAAATTGTCCAAACTTTGAAGAAGTCCATCTGGCCTTATGAGCCAAACAACACCATGATGACCTATTAATTTACTTTTGGGATCAAACGCAATGATAGTAGCCTCTAAACGATTCCAATAAACAAGACATGACACAGCCTTATCAATGGAAACCGCCATGACATGAGTTCCTTGTGAAGGTAATAGAAAGGTTCCCACTTTACACTCAAAGAGCACATCTCTTGAATCCCTAGGTATTAAACTTTTGAAAGTAATGTTAATTCTAGATTTAGCTTTTGTGGTTTGGTTGTATTGATTTGTGGCATCAGTTGAAACATTAAAGAGAACACATACAAGAGCAAGGAAAAAGATAACATAGGTTGACATTTTGAAGTTTCTTAAAGTTTGATTCAAACATACACTGTGTGACAAATATACACACATATTTATAATTAAATATACGTGAGTGTTATGGTAAGTATATTATGTTACAGATTTCAAGGTTTGTAATAAATGAAGAGTTGTAAGTTTTAAAAAAAAAAAATGGAGAGTTAGAGGTGTTATATTGTTTAAGAAAGTAAAAATAACGTGTTGCTACGTTCAGTTTTTTTAGAATGCTACATTCAATTTTTATTTTAAAAAGAGTTATGTTTGGCATTGTTATGTATAATTTATTTTTTGGTCAAGTGTTATCTTTAATTTTTTTTTTTGAAGAAATGTTTACTTTTTATTACGTATAAAAACTGAATATAAATAACATTAACATAATATTTTAGAAAATAAAAATTAATTTAACAATAATACATAAAGACACGTTAAATTAATATACTGAAATTACTAAAAATTTTATTATTAAATATAATAAAGCAAGGTTAGTATTTGGGTAAGTGTGGCATTTGGCAGCTTTTGAGAGCTATTGCTATTTTAAAAAAATTTACAAGTGGAAATATTTCCTTAATTGTTTATTTTTTTATTTATTTAATTAGTGGATTGTAGCTAATTTAATTATTTTTTATCTTTTTAAACCTTCTTTTTATTGAGTTTTTATTACGCGTTTCTGTTTCCTGATTTACGATGAGAAAAACATGTGATTCTCAATGCGATTAACGTAACATTGAACCTCCCCCTTTGCCCAAATCATGATTTCTCTTCCTCTTCAATTTCGGTTTCCCTTTCGATTTCCCTCCTTCCACAAACCAAGTCATAGTCGCCTCTCATTATTTTCTCCCAATTCCCAAACACTTCATCAATGTCAGTTCTTCTCTCAATTTACAGATTCTGATTTTTTAATCAAACCCTACATCATTAGATGGAGGAGTTGCCTTATAGCATTGATGTAACCATTGGATCTTATGAACACTTCGTTTTGCTCCAAGTCGACCAAAGATTTAGCCGTACACATGAATGGTCTTTCTAGAATTTGTGAGCAGCTTTGATTGTTTTTGTCCTTTGCGACTATAACATCGATCTAGAATTCAAATCCTTCAATTTTTATCATGATGTCTTTAATCATGTCGAGAGGCTTTGTTGTAGAAACATATTCAAGACTAACGTACGTCCATGAAGCATGGTCTTGGCTCTAGTCCTCCAATTTTCTTGAAAGTTGCATATGTCATGAGCTTACCAACAACTCTTAAATCATATAAGGCTTCACCCACATAGACGTCTCTTACCTTGATAGGTACATTGAAACATTTTGGATCTCCTTCTTTTTCCGTAGACTAAAATTCATAGATAGCACAACAATTTTTCGTTAGATCAATAAACTCTTCATCTGATGGCTTTTTCTTCAGCTTCAAGATTTCTTGAAAAAATTAAATGTTGCAGGGGCTTTCTTTGAACATCCCTAGTAGACATGTTGACCTTAAACCTTTCTAAGGCTTTAAGGAGCTATTGAAAAATTTCCTTTTCTTGGTCCTTACTGTTTTCAACTCCCTCAGTTAGACTCTTGCATTCTTCATTGTTATGCTTTATACCTTCCTTTATTTTTCGTATTTCAGCACTCTCCTATTTTTATTTTTTTTGCCTCTGGTTATTATTTTTCTGTTGATTATTCTTTGAAAACTTCTTTCTCCATTGCATGGAATTTACTTCCACTCTAGGAAAATTTTCTATCTCAACAGTTATCCCTGGAACCTCATCAAATTTAACTTTTCTTTGAGTCAACTCTTCACCTGGCCCCTTGGTGCACTACTAAAAAAGCAAAAATTAGTGAGGGAATTTTAGAGAGGGAAAACGTGAAATCCCTCTCTAATTCGGTCACTAAATTTTGCCACCAAGGAATTTGTGAGGAATTTTAATTTTTCCGTCACTAATTTCCCTCTCTAATTTTGCTTTTTCTAGTAGTGGTGGATACTTTTTATATACCTCATTCTTTGCTCGTATCCTATTTATACTCTTTCCCTTTCTCTTGATTTTTTTATTCAACCACCCTGACTCCTTATTCTTCCTAGGAGCTAAGGTCTCGTGCTTCTTAAGTATTTCAAAGGTTCATGTTGTTTAGAAAGAAATGTATCCATAAACCTCATGTAGGTATGATTATGTTAAAGAGAAGCAACAAAAGGTAGCGTATTATTCATATTCTTCATCATCTCAAGAAGTACAAGCGTCTTCTCATCATTCCCAACTCTCCTCTTTGGTGTCTTGGTCTTCTAAGCCAAAGTAGTTGATTTTCTTTCCTGAGGGACTTCTTTACCATCAGATGTCTTTTCCATCCTTTTCGGACTACGCTTTCCATTCACAACCATATTGCACATCCCTTTTCTTGCTTCTTTAAATGTGAGTGAGTTGTATATAAATCTGCCTAATTTGTGTCTTTACGTTCTTAATTGTAGCCTCAATATTTCTTTGAGATTCTCATGATTTTTCAAGAGGGCATCAATCTGACTCTGAGTAGTCTTCATATATTGGGTTAGGACTTCTTCAAGATTTTTATTTGGTTGCTTGTGGTGGTTGAAAATTGGTGTTTCCTCCCCATGAATTTTTTTGAAAGCTTGGCTAGCTGGATTTGAAAGTATTGGAATATGGATTTCTTTGTTGCCTTGTATAAACACCCATATACGTTACTTTCTCTTCAAATAACCTCAAACATAGTAGAAGACATGCACCACTTTTATGAGTTTTCTCACAAAATTTGTAGATTACTCTATTGATGGATAACTTTGCTACATCTTGCGCTTCCAGCCTCTTAGCTAGTGCTTTGATCTTGTCATTATGGAATTTGTTGTTAGCTAGTACGAGATCATGTGTTTCTAAACTTAGAACTCCCTGGTTCTTAAAAACAACCCTAATCTCGCATTGAAGGCGATAATCGTTCAAGGACATTTCATCAACGAGCTCTCAGATTTCTACTGCAGTTTTGTTCTTCATGGTACCTCCGACTGATGCATCAAAGAACATGTGGGTTATTGGCTTAAGACCATCTATGAAAGTTAATGCAATCTCCATTTCAGAAGACTTGTGTAGTAATGGGTATCTCTTGCATGCATCATCGAGATCAGAGTACTCACATGTCCATTTTTCCGCTATTTTTACTGCGCTAACGCTTGTAGATTTTCAATGATATTTTATAGAAATTTTGGGTGTAAATTACAAACAATATTTTATATAAATTTTTTGATATAGATAAAAATTTATAAGTATAGATATTTGTAACTTTCAAATGTAACAAACTTAATAAACCATATTTACATTTTTCAATGACTACAATAATATAACAAATTTTGTTTATCTTTTTTAATTAATAACACCAACAATATAATTATTATATGAAAATTTGTTTAAGGATATAATAACAAGAAAACGAACCTAAAATCTCTCTGTAACCCACTATTTTCTTATATATAATATAGATATAAATTTTTCATTTTAGTTCTTCTAAAAAAAATTCTTAAATTTTTAGTCCCTCAAATTTTCCTTCATCACTTTTGTTCTATACTTTTAAGTCGATTCATGTGTGGTCTTTATATTTTAAAATGAATTTCTTAGAAATGTTTAGAATGTTATAAGAATCTATCTTAAAAAGAATTAAATTTAAAAAAAAATTAACCTAAGAGATAAAGTTAGAATATCAAGTCAACCTGTTTAAAATAATGAGTTAAACATACCGATTCGGTGAATTTGACCTGCTTTAATTCTGTTAGATACCATAGTCTTCTTCCTGATTTTATGGTCATTCTTTGCCAAATTAGCATTTTTTTTGTACAACATTTATTTTTTATAGGTTTAATTACAGTTTTGGTCCTCCTATTTTCATCATTTTTATGAAATTGGTCCCTCTATCACATATTTTGTCTAAAATTTTGTGATATGATACGTTTTAAATGAAATTTTTAAGGGAATTTTCTTACAATTTTATTGATGTTGATCTTTTTCTATCTTCATATCATATTCCACAACATTTAAAATTTATCACATCATATTTTTATAGTTCAATAATATGATGGAGAGACCAAAAATGTCAAATTCTCTAAAAAAGTGAAAATATAGAGACCAAAACTGCAGTTAAGGTTTCTTTATGATTGAGAATACACGATAAGTCACCTGCTGGTTTGAGAGTCGTTGGCGTAATCTTCCTCTCGCAGCTTAGGGTTTCCTAGATACCCTAGAGCCGCCGTCTCTGCTACTTTGGTAGTGTTGTTAGGTCAGTGTGGTAGACACTGTTATATTTCTTTCGTCATCTCCACTTCCTCTTTATGTTAAACTTGATGTCACTTGTTGTGCTCGTTGTTGTTTGTATAGTCAACAGTGGTGCCACCACCCATAGCCTATCTTGTGTTGTACCTCTCTCTTCGTCTGGTTTTGGTCTTTACTGTTCGTATTTGTCTTCAATATGGTTGTTGTTAATTTGGTTAGTTGGTTTAGTCTCTTTCCATGTTTGTTCTCTCATCTATTGCAGTGATCTACTAGCTTACCTAGTTTATTGGCTAGATCTAGTAGTTCAATCTATGTTGGCGTCTACTGTTTTTCCAATTATGTTCAGATCTGGTTTTTTTAAAAAGGGCCACAGGGCTGCTATTTGTATGTGAGTTGGGTTTCTCGCCTAATTTCAATTTGTAGGTTGCTAGTTTTTGGAAGGAGATGTGTGTTCTATTACACAGTACAAAATCAAGTGAAACAAAGCATGAAGAAAGCAATGCCTTGCAGCACAAGTTACTCAAAGATGAAGTACAATAGCTTAAGTGTTGTAGTACAATCACATATAGGCTAGTACAATTTGATTTGTATAAATAACTTGATGTAATCTCTTTACAATCTAATGAATCATTTCTATCTTTCTTTGATTCTTAATATGGTATCATATTTTCTCTCTCCTCTTGAGAGAGAAAGTTAGTTACGACCCATAACCTTCCGCCATTAATTGTTACTTCTTCTTCAAGCTTTTCTCTTCTTTGATTATCACATGAATTCTTGTGATTTCTTCTTCTTTTGAACTCAATTCTGCATTGAGATTCTCTTTTTTCTTCAAATCACACTATTTGTGATTTTCAATCTTCATCTTCTTCGAAGCTTTGTTCATCGTTTGTTCTTCATTTTTCCAGTTTTCTGCATTCTTCTTGAACCATGCCTCCTCGTGCAGCTCCGGTTGTAGTTCCACAAACTAACACCGATTCAGTTTTCTATGTTCATCCTAGTGAAGGACCAAAAACTATGGTTGTTACTCCTCTTCTCACCGACTCCAATTACCTCGCATGGAGTCGTTCGATGAAACGCGCTCTTGGTGCAAAGAACAAATTTGCCTTCGTTGATGGATCCATTCTGATTCCTCCTCCTGATGATTTGAATCGCAATGCTTGGGAGCGTTGTAATCATCTTATTCACTCTTGGATTTTGAATTCGGTTTCTCCGCAAATTGTGCAAACCATTGTTTTTCACGAATTCGCCATTGATGTTTGGATTGAGCTTCATGAATGTTTCTCTAAAGTTGATAGAGTGTGTATTGCCTCTCTTCGCTCTGCCATTAACAATCTCAAGCAAGGTGCTAAACCTGTTCTTGATTATTTCACAGAGATGAAATCTCTTTGGGAGGAGCTCAATTCACATCACCCTATGCCTATGTGCACTTGCCATATCCATGTTGTCATACCCCATTTTTTGACCACTTTTTGAAAATTTTACTCGCGTTTTAAAAGCCGTGTATTTACGTCGTATCAGACGAGATTTCGGCAGGGAGGTATTTTAAAATACCTCATTTTCAGTTCCGATCGGACATTTTTGAGTTTTTACTGTTATTAGTTTTATTTTATTAGTTTTTCATTTATTACTGTATTATTTTTATTTTAACTAGTTCTCTTTTATTTTATTTAGTCATTTACGTTTTATTTATTTAACTAATTAATATTCTGTTTTTATTTTTATCCAATAGTCCTTTTTCAGTCATTTTTGTACAGATCCATAGAGTGCTGCCCAAGCCGGGGCGTTTTTGTCCAAACCTTTTCCATCTCAACCATAATTGGTCACTATTTAAACAGCATTGATTGACATTGATTGGCAGAGAGAAAAAAGGCCTGACACACATTCCAAAAACGGCCACAAACACTAATCCCTTTCTCTTTTCCTTATTTTCGGATCAAAATCATCAAAAATCAAAAAAAATGAAGAACATATCAAGAACAAATTTCCAGATTCATGAATCATTAGTTTTTTTTCCATTTTTTTCGTGAACAGACTTCACAACACAAGTCCGCATCAAATCCAGCACTGAAAAAACCAAATCAATTCTCACTGATTCATCAAAGTCGTGGCCGAACCAAACGCAAAGAACCGAACCACCCAAAGGAGTGGCTAAACCGAAACGAAAAGAAAAGGAACGAAACAAAAGAGACGAAAAGGAGTGGCTAAACCGAACGGAAAAGTGAATCCGAACCGAAAACAAAGGTAGAGTTTCCTTCTTGTGTTTTTTTGGAACTTTGAACTTAGATCTAGAAAAATCCTTTAAGCTTTTGTGAAAACTGAGTTCAGATTAGGAAAGAGGATAAAAAAGGACGTTAGAAAAGTAAAAAAAAATTGAATCGGTGTAGGAGAGGTGTTTCCGGCGGGGCGCCACCACCCTAGGGTGGCCGGCCGCCGCGCCGGATGGAGCTTGGCTCGCCGGAGAAGATGAATCTTCATCTTCTCCGGCCATCTTGTTCTTCAGATTTTTAGAGAGAGGTGGGAGCAATTTTGTTTTAGAGAGAGAAAGGCATGGGGGAAATGAATGAAAAAATCACAAGAGAAATATTTATACTCGCTTAAGAACCGGGCGGTCTACCCATAAACCGACCCGGTTCGTTCTACGACCCAACCCTTCTTTTTTCTGTTTCTTTACTGATTATTGTTCACACCACTGTTTTTTGCTGCCTGCACCTCCCTTGCATAATTTTTGTAGTAACTTTTTATTATTTCATGCATTTTTTTTTATAATATGTGAGCTATGTTTTATGCATTTTAATTAGTGTTTTAATCCCCACATCATGCATATTTTTGTTTAGTTCATATAATTTTTGTTTATTTAGGCATTAAAAAAAATCTTTTTCTTCTTTATTTTCAAAACTATTTCTAATTTGTTCATTTTATTTGTTCATTGTTCTTTTATTATTTGTATTTTTTATGTTATGTTTGTATCATTATTATTCACCATCTCATGCATATTTTTTTCTTGTCATTGTCATTAATTTTTGTGGTAGGTATAATAGAATTTGTTGTAATTATTGCATGCATATTTATTTTTCCGTCATTTATTTATTGCCATTAGTTTAGTATGTAATTAGGGAAATGATGTAATTTATTTTCGTGCATTTTTATTTCTCGTCAATTTTTTCTTTTGAGACCATAGAATGTATTTAGGGTATGTAATATGTAACCGACACACGCACTGACACGCGCACCGACACTCCATTTTATTTATCGCTTTACGCTTATTTATTTTTTCCGCCGTTACGCGAGTTCACCGTTAGATTAGAAAAATATTTTCATCAAAAAATCAAAAAAAAAAATCAAAATCAAATTTCTTTAAAGTAAACCTTGGCTTGTAACCCAAGTGATTTTTCCTTTTATTTTCCTTAATCAAATGTTAATCAATTTAATATCCACATTAGACATGGATTTCGTGCAATTAAAATTAACCAACTTCATCGTATTTTCTTCTCATGCCTTGAGGCCTCTCATCTCTTCTTAAAATCTTTCTTTCAAAAATGTTAAAATCAATTCAACTCATCAAATAAGTTCTTTAGCCGAACTACTTGATTTTGATCCCGATTTACTTGGGTAAGTAGGCAAAGGGTTTCAACCCTTCCAAATCAATAAAAATAACCAAAAACATGCTTCATCTTTCTCCTTTCTTTCACTTTAACTCTTAAAACTTCTTTTTTAGTAAGTAAAATTAATTTAGCGCAAGATTAAGAATAGGTAGAAGGTTCCTATGGGATACCATAGTCGGTTCGGGTGCCTAACACCTTCCCCAATCGAAACCAACCCCCGGATCCAAGGTCTTATAAGGGTTTTTACTCATTTTTTCCCTTCCCGCGAATAAAAGTTGAGAGTTCAAAGATTAAAGGTTCAAATCCGATTAATGATTTTGATACCCGAAAATCACGAGCACACATGTCATCGTGAATCAATGCGTGCTGCTAGAGAATTTCGCATGGAGGATCAAGTTATTCAGTTTCTCACTAGATTGAATGATGCTTTCTCAGTTATGAAGACTCAAGTTCTTCTTATGGATCCACTTCCTTCAATAAACAAAGTTTACTCTATGGTTGTTCAAGAAGAAAGGCAATTACTTCATTTGCTAGTGAAGATTCTAGCATTCTTGTGAATGCTTCAGATGCAAGAAAGCCCTATGGGCGTGGTAAACCTTCTTCAGGTTCATCTCAATCTAAGAACCCAGATATTGCACTTTTTGCCATAGCAACAATCACACAGTGGATTTCTGTTACATGAAGCATGGTTACCCCAATGCAAATAAGCCTCATGCTTCTTCCAATGTTGTTGTTAATGAAGGCATTACTGATTCTCAGAATGTTGGTGAAGGATCTTCCATTATCTCTCAAACTGGCCTGACTCAAGAGCAATATGGTCATCTGATTGCTTGGTTGCAGCAGTCATCTTTGGTTCCTCTAGCATCTGCACCAAGTCATACTAGCACCAACCATATCACTTCTTCCATTCCATCCTTCCCTTCAGGTATAAACACTTTTATCTCTTATTCTATACATGCTCAAAATAATCGTTGGATTATTGATTCAGGAGCCAATGAGCATATTTGCTCCTCATTGCATTTGCTTCATTCTTTTCGTAAGATTAAACCTATGCATGTTACTTTACCTAATGGTTCCACTGTGATTGTTAACTATGCTGGTACTGCTGTGTTTTCACCTATTTTCATATCACAAATGCCTTATATTTACCACATTTCAGAGTTAACCTTATTTCTGTTTCCAAACTTTGCACCATTTTGTCTTATCAAGTCAATTTCTTGCCTAATAAGTGTCTGATACAGGATATGAAATCCCATAAGATGATTGGTTTAGGTAGTGTTTGTGATGGTCTCTGTAGGCTGAATACTGCTACATGCAATAAGGAGTCATCTGTCTTTCTTCCACAAGTCTTTGTGCTTAAGTTTCTTTGAACTCTTGTACTTCTGTTTGTTCTAATGTAGATATTTCTTGTATTCCTTCCAATGCTATTTGGCACTTTAGATTAGGACATTTGTCTAATCAAAGATTGTCCAAAATGCATCATTTGTATCCCTCTATTTCTGTTGATAATAAAGCTACCTGTGACATATGTCATTTTGCCAAACAAAGAAAATTGCCTTATAATTCTAGTCAATCTATTGCTAGTTCTAAATTTGAACTTTTACACATTGATATTTGGGGTCCTTTAGCTCAAACATTTGTTCATGGCCATAAGTATTTCCTTACTATAGTTGATGATTTCAGTATATTCTTATGGGTCATTTTACTTAAAACCAAATCAGAAGTTTCTTTGCATGTCAAGAATTTCATTCACTTGATCCATAATCATCATCATGTTACCCCAAAATTCATAAGGACTGATAATGGTCCTGAATTTCTTTTACCTGATTTTTATGCTTCCAAAGGCATCATTCATCAAAGAGCTTATGTTGAAACACCTGAACAAAATGCTAGAGTAGAGAGAAAGCATCAACACATTCTCAATGTTGCTAGAGCTTTGTTATTTCAATCCAAACTTTCCAATATTTTCTGGTCTTATGCTGTCTTACATTCAGTTTTTCTCATAAATAGAGTTTCAACTCCTCTTCTGAATCATAAATCTCCTTATCAGGTTTTATATGAATCATTACCTGATGTTCATTCTTTTAAAGTTTTTGGTTGCCTATGTTATGCCTCTACACTTCAAGCTCATAGAACAAAGTTGCAATATATAGCCATAAAGTGTGTTTTCTTGGGTTACAAGTCAGGTTTCAAAGGTTCAGTTCTTTTTGATTTAAATTCCAGAGAAATCTTTGTTTCCAGAAATATTGTTTTTCATGAATTGATATTACCTTACACTTCATCATCCCCTTCTTCTACCAAAGATTGGCAGTATTTTCCCACTTCTTCCAATCATTCATCCATTTTTGAAGATCCTGCCACTTTATTCATGTAACGCCCCCTTTTTATTTAATTATTTTTAGTTAATATTTGAATACTTTTACATGATTTTATATTTGATAAGTGATAATATGTTTGTTATTTTGTTTAGAAATATATTTGTTATAAATATGTTTGTTATTTTGTTTAGAAATATATTTGTTATAAATATGTTTTTTATTTGTTATAGATATATTTGTTATTTTATGTGGAAATATATATTATCTAGTATAGAAATATATTCGTTATTTTGTGTGGAAATATATGTTATCTAGTATAAAAATATATTTTGTGTAGAGATATATTTGTTATTTAGTTTATTATTATTATTAAGTGGGGGAGAGATATATTTAATTTAGAAATAAATAAGATTACGAGGAAAAAAGTAGTTTTGGGGTGTAAGAGAAATTATGGTTATTATAAAAAGGAGAGTTAGAGTTAGAAAATAATATAACGTGCAAATTGTTTTGGAGAAAGAGGAGAAAAACCTAGAGTAAGAGAAGAAGAAGAGTCAGAGAAGAGAAGTCTGTAGAATCTTTGCAATCTATCTAAGGTAAGGGTGGGACTAACCTTCTTTAATCATAAGCATATAATTCTAAAAAAAAGGTTTAATCTTGTTTGAATTTTGTTGTGGTTGTAGAAGTTAGGTTTTGAATTGAATTAGGTTGTTAAGAGCATAGATAATTCATGAATTTATATGAAAGTTGTTTACATGTTATTTATATGATATTTATATGAAAGTTGCTTATATGATATTTATTTGATGTTTATATGAAAGTTATGCATATGATGTTTATATGGAAGTTATTTATATGATATTTATATGAAAGTTGTTTTTATGTTATTTATATGATATTTATATGAAGGTTGAATATATGATATTTATATGATATTTATATGAAAGTTGCTTATATGATATTTATTTGATGTTTATATGAAAGTTATTTATATGATGTTTATATGGAAGTTATTTATATGATATTGATATGAAAGTTATATATATGATGATTTTAATTGTTGGTGTTGACCTATGATTATATGTTTATTAAGTTGGAGTCTTATGTCATATCTGATTATGCATATAGTAGTTGTTGTTGTTGTTGTTGAGTTGTATATAGATATACACTATTGAGTCCATTTCATACTCATACCTTGTCGAGGGCTTATGCCCTGGAGTGTTTCCACTCAATCGTTGAGGGCTTATGCCCTGGAGTGTTTATCACTCAACTGTTGAGGGCTTATGCCCTGGAATGTTATTTCATTCAACCGTTGGGGGCTTATGCCCCGGAATGCTTAGCATTCAACGCGCGTAAAATGGTACCACATGCATTTGCATTAGTCGCATTGTTGTCGTTGTAGCCGTTGTCGTTGTCGTTGTCGTTGTCGTTGTTGTTGTTGTAGGTTGAGTTGTCGGTGTCGTTGTCGATGATGTTGTTGAATTGTTTTAAAATTATAAACTGATAGCTGAGTATGCATATAGTAGTTGTTGTTGCTCTTTTATGTGGATTGATTCTCTTATATGATTTGTTGCTCTTTTATGTTGATTGATTCTCTTATATGATTTGTTGCTCTTTTATGTGGATTGATTCTCTTATATGATTTGTTGCTCTTTTATGTTGATTAATTCTCTTATATGATTTGTTGGTGTTTTATGTCGATTGATTCTCTTATATGATTTGTTGCTTATTTATGTCGATTGATTCTCTTATATGATTTGTTGTTGTTTTATGTCAATTGATTCTCTTATATGATTTGTTGCTCTTTTATGTTGATTGATTCTCTTATATGATTTGTTGCTCTTTTATGTGGATTGATTCTCTTATATGATTTGTTGCTTATTTATGTCGATTGATTCTCTTATATGATTTGTTGTTGTTTTATGTCGATTGATTCTTTTACATGAATTGTTGCTTATTATTATAGAATGTGAAATCTCACCCCTTCTGTTGGAATTGCCGCCTCGTGGGCAATTGCAGGTGACCAAGTATAGGTTCGACGTGTGAGGATTTTCCTGTGTGATGTCATAGGAGCTCTGATATGTAACGGGATGGGGATTTACTATTTGTTTCTATTCCTTTATGTATCGTTTTGAATTAATTATGACATTTATGTTAAGAATTAATTATTTTAAGGATTTTGAAATTATGATTCCGCTGCTACGTTTTGAATAAAGATGAGGAATAAATTATTATTCATTTTGTTTAAAGATTTTATGAAATGTGACATCCTGAATATTGCGATATACTCTGATTATATAAATGAATTTTTAAGTTGGGATTTTCGGGGTGTTACAATTCACATCCACACCATCTGTCACACCACCTGCACTCCCTCCTCCTTCACCATCTCCACCATCATCTCCCAATGTCTCTATACCTATTAGAACTTCCACTTGAAATAAAGTTACCCCTGCATATCTGCATGACTACATTTGCAATGCATCTATCACTTCTTCTACTAATAATAGTACCAGTCAATATCCTCTTTCCAATTTTCTTTCATATGCTCATTTATCTAACCCTCATTCTGTTTTTTTTATGTCTCTTGTTTCTTACACTGAACCAAAATCCTATGTTAAGGCAATCAAGCATGACTGTTGAAAGCAAGCAATGCAGACTGAACTTAATGCTCTTGAACAAACTGGAACATGGAAGGTATAGTGGATATTCCTTCATCAGTGAAACCTACAAGGTGTAGATGGGTTTATAAAGTGAAGCATAATGCAGATGGCTCTATTGAGAGATATAAAACACGTTTGGTTGCTAAGGGATATAATCAAATTGAAGGTCTTGATTATTTTGATACTTTTTCACCTGTTGCTAAAGTCACAACTGTGAGATTGGTTATAGCTTTGGCTTCAATCAATCATTGGTTTTTACATCAACTTGGTGTAAACAATGCCTTCCTTCATGGAGAGCTTCATGAAGATGTTTACATGACTGTGCCTCCAAATCAAGTCTGCAAATTGTACAAATCTCTCTATGGCCTCAAGCAGGCTAGTAGAAAATGGTATGAAAAATTAACTAGTCTGCTCATCAACAATGGATATATACAAGCCACTTCAGATGCTTCCTTGTTCACCAAGAAAACTTCTGACAGTTTTACTACACTTCTTGTATATGTTGATGACATAATTCTTGCTGGCAATTCTCTCACTAAAATCACTTCATCAAGAATGTTTTACATCAGCCTTTCAAAATCAAAGATCTTGGTACCTTGAAATATTTTCTAGGTCTTGAAATTGCACACTCCAAAAGTGGCATCTCTCTATGTCAAAGGAAGTATTGTCTGGATTTGCTACAGGATTCAGGTCTACTTAGCTCAAAGCCTGTTACCACACCTTCAGATCCATCCATTAAGCTACATAATGATGCTTCACCACTCTTTACTGATGTTTTTGCCTACAGAAGATTGATTGGGAGATTGATATATCTCAACACAACTAGGCCTGATATTACATTCATCACTCAACAACTTAGTCAGTTTTTGAGTAAACCAACACACACTCATTACAATGCTGCTCTAAGAGTTCTTAAATACCTTAAAGGCTCTCCAGGTCGTGGCAATTTCTTCCCTAGAGCTTCAGGTTTACATCTTTAGGGTTATACAGATGCTGATTGGGCAGGGTGTAAGGATACTAGGCGTTCCATTTCAGGTCATTGCTTCTTCTTAGGACAATCACTTATATCTTGGAGAACCAAGAAGCAGCCCATTGTATCCAAATCCTCTTCAGAAACTGAGTATAGGGCAATGGCATCAGCTACCTGTGAACTTCAGTGTCTTTTATACTTGTTGAGAGGTCTTCACATTGATTGCGTTAAACTTCCTGTCTTATATTGTGACAATCAAAGTGTCATGCACATTGCAGCCAATCCTGTCTTTCATGAGCGCACCAAACATCTTGAAATTGACTGCCACATTGTGAGGGAGAAGCTTCAAGCTGGACTGTTCAAGCTCTTGCCAGTTACAACACATGACCAAATTGCAGATTTTTTTACAAAGTCTTTGTTTCCACAACCTTTTAACATTTTACTTTCCAAGTTGGGGTTGCTAGATATCTACCAACCTCCATCTTGTGGGGGGATATTACACAGTACAAACTCAAGTGAAACAAAGCATGAAGAAAGCAATGCCTTGCAGCACAAGTTACTCAAAGATGAAGTACAATAGCTTAAGTGTTGTAGTACAATCACATATAGGCTAGTACAATTTGATTTGTATAAATAACTTGATGAACTCTCTTTACAATCTAATGAATCATTTCTATCTTTCTTTGATTCTTAATTTGTTCATAGTTAGATGTTAGTCTAAGGCTTAATTCTAAGACTTTCACCTAGTGGTGGTGTTATTTCTCCTTTGTATTCAGTACTAGTGTTTTTGTTGTTCCTTTATTTCATTTTTATTTCGCTTTTATGGTTACGTTGCTGTAATGTGTTGGGTTATTGCTACCTCAGTATTTCATTGCTAGCTAAACTATGTTACCATTGAATGTTAGATGCATAAGTCAGGAGCAAATCATGTGTTTAAGTTACGTAATTGTAGGATTTTACGGTAATTGTGTACTTTACCTTAATAGTGGATAGTTTTCTACACATGGTGTAATCACTAGCTTTCTAGCTATCAATGAATCTAATATTTCCTTTTCAACCAAAAAAAAAAGAGGCTTTTTTACAATAAAGGTCATTGTTTATTATTTATTTTTTAAGAAATTAAGGCCATTCTTAATTGTTTTGGAAGAGAAAAGTTTGAGTATATATGTTAAAACAACATACCTACCCGATCAACTTGGCGTGATTACATATATGTGCTGAATCGGAATTATAACTTTTGTACTGGACTACTATAGTTTTCTTTCCAACATAAAATGCATCAGTCAAATTGATTACTCAATTAATAGGACCAAGTTCATTTGCTATACACCGTCTTAACAACATTATTATTAACTAGATTAATAATAGTGAAAGACAAGTTTTGAATTTGGTGGTTTGGAGTTTTTGTTTTCAATAGTAAATATATGAGTTGATGCTTCGTTACTATTTTTGAAGTCGGTTAAAATATAAATTTATCTGTAAGAGCTATTCAAAATTTAATGTATTAATTTATTCTTTACTCTTTTTTTGGGGGGTTAAATATGTGTTTGATATTTATAATTATACACACTTTTTGTTTTAATTCTTTTACAAAAATTCTTCAACGTTAGGTCACTCAAGTTTCCCATATCTTTTTTGATTAATCAAGTTTTCCATATAGTTTTTCTATCTCTATTTTTCAGTCAACACATGTACGGTCTTTGTATTTTTGAATAAATTTTATATTAAAGCTTAAAATAATATAAAAATCTATCCTAAAAACAATTAAAAAAAATTTAACAATTCAAATTAAGAGATAAATTTAAGAATTTCAAATCAACCCGCTTAAAATAACGGATTAAAAAGACCAGATCAGCGAACCCAACCCATTTTACTATCCTTCGTGATTTTATGGTCATTCTTTGGCTCTTTTTTTTATGATTAAGGTCATTCTTTATTGTTTTGGAAGAGAAAAGTTGAGTATATATGTTAAAACAACAGACCTACGAGATGAACATGGCGTGATTAAATATTTTGTTGAATCAAAATTATAACTTTTGTTCTGGACTACTATAAGTTTTCGTTTACACATAAAATGTCTCACTCAAATTGTTTACTCAATTAATAGGACCAAGTTCATTTGCTATACGCTTTAACAACATTATTTTTATCTAGTTTAATAATAGTGAAAGACAAGTTTTGAATTTGGTGGTTTGGAGTTTTTGTTTTCAATGGTAAATATGAGTTGAAGCTTCGTTACTATTGTTGAAGTTAGTTAAAATATAAATTTATCTATAAGTGCTATTTGAAATATAATGTTTTTTTTTAACAAGCTAATATCTAAATACAATATATTCTCTACTTTTTTTTTTCTTTTTTGGGGTTAAATATGTGTTTGATATTTATAAATATACAAACTTTTTGTTTTAATTATTTTAAAAAATTCTTCAACGTTCGGTCATTCAAGTTTTCCATATCATTTTTTTATCTCTATTTTTCAGTCAACTCATGTGAAATCTTTATATTTTTGAATAAAAATGTTTAAAATATTATAAAAATCTATCCCAAAAACAATTAAAAAAAATTTAACAAATCAAATTAAGAGATAAAGTTAAGAATATCAAATCAACCCGCTTAAAATAACGGATTAAAAAGACCGAATCAAAACCCAACCCTTCGTGATTTTTATGGTCATTCTTTGGCTAAAACTCGAAGAAATTTTTCAGAGGGACTAAAACAAAAATTTCATACCAAAAAATGTCGTTGATAAAAAACAATGTTTTCTTTATAACAACGGAGTTTTATTGAAAAAAATAATCAAACTTCAACATAGAAAAAAATAATCAAACTTCAACATAGAATAAGTAAAGATTGAACTTACACTTAATATTTTCTTTATTTTCTTTTTAAAAAATGATTTTGATGGTATTCATGAGTTTTAACATGGTTTTGCTTTGAAAAATGGAATTCTTTTGAAAAGTGACAAAATGAGACAAACTATGTGAAACTTTGGAATTAATCGGAATTGACCTATGATGTTTATATGCATATGTTACTGTGATCATATATGAGTAGTGTATATGTAGAAAGTTGTGGAAATAGACGAACTTTGTTAAAATGTGGTTTCATGACCGGATAACTTGCAAATGGTTTAACCTTCGTGATAATATGATAGTATAAGATTGAGTCAATGAAGATTGAGTGTAAAAAATGGTGAATGACATAATGTGGTTAGTTGTCCGTCTTTTATGTAAAATGTGATTGTTAAAAGGTGATGTTTCTTTGAAGTGATAGTTGTTGATGATTATTCTTTGGTGATTTCAATTTAATGAATTGATGATGACTCTTGTTGAATTATAACTTGTGAATTATGAAGTGAAGGTTGAAGGTAAGATAAACACAAGAAGGGGGGGTTGAATTGTGTTTTCTTTTTCTTAGATTTTTCTTAAGACTAAAATCACAGTTCAGAACCTGATAGAATTCAGCTTTTGAAGTGATGTTCATAATCTAAATGCAGCGGATAAAAACAGAGAGAGAGAGAGAGAGAGAGAGAGAGCGAGAGAGAAAAGAAAGACACAAAGCAATTACATAGGTTCCTTCCACAAACCGGAAGTAGTCATGTCCCCCTTGCACTTCCAAGGAGAGTTCACTAAAATAGTTATTTGATTACAAATGCTCAAACACTAAAGTAAGAGACTTCAAACTACTCAAGCACAACTGCAAGAGATTTCCTATGCTCAAGCACAACTGCAAGAGACTTCCTATGCTCAAGCACAACTACAAGAGACTTCTATTCAAACAGAATTACAAAGAAAAACGTTTGAGGTTGAACACTTGATCTACATCAGTGGTGTTCACAATACAATTTAGATACAGACTCTTTAAGACTCTAGAATTTATAAGATATGAAAGTTAATAAGAAATTTTAAGTGAACTTTTGATGTGGAACAATTTCGGCAGAGGTTTGACACAAGTAAAATTGTTGTGTGAGTCTTACAATTCTTCAAGTCTTCACTCCTTTATATAGAGGTGTAAAAGACACGTTGTTGATTTCCAGCACATCAAAAAATAGTCGTTTGAAGCTTGATCATATCACCAATGATATGTTGCTTGATTTGGTTAATGTCCTATGAAGGAACAATTTCAATTCTATTCTCTGTATAGAGGAATAACCAGCGTAGTCACAGCTGTTGTTCTTGTAATATTGTAGATATAAAACAGAGTAGTGGAGAAGGTGGTTGTACAATTGTACTATTGTCCTTTTCCAACGTTCTTCAGTGAATATGCTTCTAATGCTTTCAAAATCTTTGAATTAGCCGTTACTCTAAGGCTTCTATTCTTCTGCAATGATAGGCGTGATTAAAACAACATTTTGACATCTATTTGAAGCTTTCAGTCTTCTGATGATCTTCAGAACCTCTGATCTTCTGATAGGCAGCTTCTGATGAGAGCGCTTCTGATGATGTCATCTTCATAACCTTTTGTCTTCAGATCCTTTAGTCTTCAAAACCTCTTTTCTTCAGATGCTTCCTTGCAACTTGCAACATAAGCTTCCTTTTTGTAGATTCCAATTGCTCTCATTTGTTCATCAGAACCTATTGCTTGAAATAAAGGACACTAAATTTGTCTATGGTCCTGTACACTTTGAACAAATATTAGCATATCTAATTGACTAACTTTTTAATACCTTGTTATCATCAAAACTCAAAGGGTAAGTTAAACACATTTTGTTCCAACAATCTCCCCCCTTTTTGATGATTACAAACACTGTATTTAAAAATGTTCAATTGTTGTTAATCTAATTAACAAGTTGACTTCTAGGGTATGAGGTTTGTAAGCTCCCCCTAAGTCTGATAGTCCTTTAAGGTGAGGTTTGTAAGCTCCCCTTAAGTTCAATACAAGTTAATTAAATTCATTAAAAAAAACGTAAAAACACTCATAATAATCTCTCTTTAAATGAAAGGACAAAGAGATGAGAAGAAGGTTCTCTTAATTTAATTAATTTAGAAGAAAATTAATTCTAAATTAATTTTACAAATTAATGGGGCTCAGAGCCTTCAAATACTACATCTACTTCCCCTTTTGTCATCAACAAAAGGATTAAAAAAAAGATAAACAGAGAAAGTATGAAAATATGTGAAAAAACTGAGTAATATTGATCGGAGTAAAGAAAATATGTTCAGAAGCACATAAGTCAGAAGTAGTAAAATATTCAGAAACAAGAATAAGAATTAACAAGAAGACAAGCAAATAAGAAATTATGTGCAATCTATGGTTTGACTTGTTTCTTCATTATCTCCATCAATTCTTGATATTAAGGTCATTCATTATTGTTTTGTAAGAGAGAAGTTAAGTATATATATGTTAAAAACAAGAGACCTACAAGATCAACTTGGCGTGATTAAGTATTTGTGTTTAATCGGAATTATAACTTTTGTATTGGACAACTATACGTTTTCTTTTCCACATAAAATGCCTCTGTGAAATCATTAAATATAATAAAGCAAGGTTAGTATTTGGGTAAGTGTGGCATATGGCAGCTTTTGAGAGCTATTGCTATTTTAAAAAAAAAATTACAATTGGGAATATTTCCTTAATTGTTTATTATTTTATTTTTCATTTATTTAAATAGTGGATTATAGGTAATTTAATTATTTTTTATTTTTTATTTTTTTAAACCTTCTTTTTAGCGAGTTTTAATTACGCGTTTCTCTTTCCTGATTTACGATGAGAAAAACAGGTGATTCTCGATGAGAAAAACAAGTGATTCTCAATGCAATTCAACGTAACACTGAACCTCCTCCTTTACCCAAATCACAATTTCTCTTCCTCTTCAATTTTGGTTCCCTTTTGACTTATCTCATTCCACATACCAAATCATAGCCGCCTCTCATTATTTTCTCCCAATTCCCAAGCACTTCATCAATGTCAGTTCTTCTCTCAATTTACAAATTCTGATTTTTCAATCAAACTCTACATCATTGGGGATATGCCTTTCTGTATCTCAAGGTAATTCACATTAATTTCTTAACATTCTATTTCCATATATAAATTGTATCAGCTTTTGAAACAAACCCTTTCAATGGCTGGAAAGGCTGATTTTGTTGCTGAAATCACTCATGCGAAAGAATTATGAGATTTTTGGTTCGAGTGGTTCTTTTACAGTTCATAGCAAAAAAAAATTGGTTACATGTTCATAGCAGATTTGAACTCAAAAGGAATTTTATTTTATTTTTGCAATGAAGATGGTTCTAATGGTTAAGAAGATTATTGTGCTTTTTTATTCTTTCAATTTTAATGTTTCAAACATAACTCTTGACCAAAAAATAAATTATACATAACAATGCCAAACATAACTCTTTTTAAAATAAAAATTGAATGTAGCATTTTAAAAAAACTGAACGTAGCAACACGTTATTTTTACTTTCTTAAACAATATAACACCTCTAACTCTCCATTTTTTTTAAAAACTTACAACTCTTCATTTATTACAAACCTTGAAATCTGTAACATAATATACTTACCATAACACTCACGTATATTTAATTATAAATATGTGTATATTTGTCACACAGTGTATGTTTGAATCAAACTTTAAGAAACTTCAAAATGTCAACCTATGTTATCTTTTTCCTTGCTCTTGTATGTGTTCTCTTTAATGTTTCAACCGATGCCACACATCAATACAACCAAACCACAAAAGCTAAATCTCGAATTAACATTACTTTCAAAAGTTTAATACCTAGGGATTCAAGAGATGTGCTCTTTGAGTGTAAAGTGGGAACCTTTCTATTACCTTCACAAGGAACTCATGTCATGGCGGTTTCCATTGATAAGGCTGTGTCATGTCTTGTTTATTGGAATCGTTTAGAGGCTACTATCATTGCGTTTGATCCCAAAAGTAAATTAATAGGTCATCATGGTGTTGTTTGGCTCATAAGACCAGATGGACTTCTTCAAAGTTTGGACAATTTCTTTTTTGAGAAAAAGGCTACCTGGAAACAATTAAGACAAAAATGAAGTTAATCTTTATAATAAACAAAAGTCTTGCAAAAAATTTCAAGTATAAATGTCGATTCTCTTTTTTTAAGGGGTATTAAACTCTATTCCACATAAAAAAAGATTACACATGTGATTCATATGGCAAAGGCGAAATAGATTAATTTGTTGCCTATTTCTTTTCATCATTAGTTTTTGCTTTTTCTTAAATAATTTATTCATTATTTTAAGAGCAATTATATAAAAGCAATTAACATTCGCGTACTAAAACAATGGTTTCAAAGCATCTCGTCTTGTCATCTTGTTTTTTTTTTTTTTTTTTTTTTTTGAAGAAGCTTAATTAGTCCACTCAAGTTAGTATTGGAGTCCTCTAGTTATCGTTGTGGATATAGTAGAACAAGAAATTAAACATCCAGTTAATAAAACACAAGATTAGCAAGAGCAGAATGAGCTTGAATCATTGAGAAATTCATTAAAAACTAGTTTAATAATATTGAGAAAATTATTCTTTCTATAACATTTTGAAGTATATAACATATTTAATTTTGAAGTATATAACATATTTAATGGGTGAGTGTAAGTAAGTGTCTTCAAACAAAAAGTCTTAAACCTACAGATGTTTATATATACACTTTGTTGTCACAGTCCACAAGTTGTTGTTCACTAAGACTTATTAGTTTTCATGTGGCAAGAAAATTGGCTCCTTCTATAGATCCTGTAGTGCTGAAAGCCCAGCAAGATCCACATTTACCCTATTTCAAAATTAAGCACAACAAAATCTATAAACAATTTTTATATAAAAGAAATGGAAAATGGTATATCAAAGTTAAAACTTAAATAAATTACATCTCGGCCTAATCATTAGAAACATAAATAATTTCACTTTTTCTTTAGTATTCTAATGAAAAATCTAAACAACTTGAACTAAGTCTTATCCTCAATATTATAAAAATAAAAACTAAGTTTTATCATTTCTATTACTTCCTTCAAAAATCATTCCTATTACTATAAATATCACATTTAGGATGGTTGCACATATATATAGTTAGTTATGGTTAAACATATGGGAAATGCTAACTTGTGCCTTAAAGGCACAAGTTTAGAAGCCAAATGTAGAAACTTGTGCTGAGTTGGGATCACTACTTGAAAACACTTTGTATTATAAGCTTATTTGCTTGAGAGATGAGCTTTGCTGTGAGATCTCCAAGAGTTATTTCTTTAGTGGAAGCTTTCTTTCATTTGAACATTTTCTGACTTTTAGAGGGATCGATTTTTCTGTTCAATTTCCTCTCAGATCTTTTAGTCCTTTCTTTAGTTAGTTGGTTTTGTATTGTCATTTGCACGTGAGTTTGTTAGTTGTACGTGTATTTGAACAATTATTCAGTTTGTAATTGTACTATATCTGTTTATGATAAATAAGGCTATATTTTCAATATCTTTTCAATTATCTTTTAAAATCATACCAAGTTTTTTAAAATCCTAAATACTTTTTTAAACAAAAATAGTCTTTTAAAATCCTAATCTAATACACCGTCTTATACTAACAATAAGCAATATGAAAAAACAATACGGATAGGTGTGTCAATAAACCTAATGTGTGGAAAAAGGAAATGGGTGCAAATGTAAAAGGTGTAGCACAGAAAGCAAATGAGGAGAGGAGTTGGGTCGATAAGAAATAATATATGAGATCGCGCGTTGGTCCTTTTTTTTATTTCTTTCATTCATCTCTAATCTATCGAGGTCACTCTCACTCACTGTTAATCGATTGATTTTTTCAAATCAATCCACAAATGGCACCTAGAACAACCGCCACAAATGGTTTCTCTTCCTTTCCCTTTGTTTACTTCGATTTCATTTATTAATTTCATGTGTTTGCCCTGCAGAAGGTTAGCCTCCTGCCAAGCTCGCAAATGGCACTGAGAACAAAAGCCACAAAGGGGCGGCGGCGTTTGAACTCTTCCACCGGAAATCCACCACTTCCCACTCTTCCATTCGATCTTGTGTTAGAAATTCTCTGTAGGCTTCCGGTTAAGTCCCTCATGCAATTCAAATGTGTCAGCAAATCCTGGAAATCTTTCATCTCCCATCCCAAATTCGCTAATAGCCAAAAAGCACTTTCGTGTTTCAACCACGTCCCACAATCTCTCGACGATTTTCACAAAAAAAGTGACCCCCACCTCTGCCACCACGCAAGAGTTATATTATCCTCTGAGCAATCCAAATTGTGTAAACTATGATCGCATTTGTGGCTCTTGCCACAGCATACTTTGTATCGTGCTCTCCACCGGTTACGTTATGTTGTGGAACCCTTCCATTAGGAAATTTGCAAAACTGCCCTCTTTAAAAATTCGAGGGAATAACACAATATACATCGACTTTGGCTATGATCATTCTAATGATACTTACAAGGTGGTTGCCTTTTCTTACTATAATGGGTTATCTGAAGTCCAAACTCATGTCCATACTATGGGCACCAATTTTTGGAAAAGGATTCAGAATTTTTCTCGTGATTTTTGTAAAGAATCAAGAAAATTCGTTACTAGAACTCTTAATTGGTTGCCATATGATCATTCAATTATTGTTTCTCTTGATTTGGAGAAGGGGTCTTATCGAGAGATATTGCTGCCTGACTATGGATTTGGGTATTTGTTCGGTAAATCCTTATGGGTGTTGAAGAATTGCTTGCGCATACTTTCTTCGTTCTTCAGAGGTTTGGCTTATGAAAGAGTATGGAAATAGAGAATCTTGGACTAAATTGTTCCATGCTCCTCTTCCTCTAATGGGAAGCCTTAGTTGTGGTTTTTATGAGAGGGCACTTTATGTTTATGTTTATGAGGATGATCTAGTGTTGTTACAGTTGTTGTGGTTGTTTACAATTCCAGAGATGGTACTTTTAAGACTCTTAAAATTAAAAAACAACACATTGGTTGGCCTTGGATGATTCCAGAAGTCTTATTAGAGAATTTGATATCACCTTGTTCTTAATAGTAGAATCTATGTAGTAATATAGATGTTATGTTATGCAACTCATCCGAATTGCAACTTTAGTGTTAATTTCCATTTATTTTATGTACCTTATGTTTGAAATATTGTAGTAAATGCTATAAGGTTTACGAAGAACCCATCCCACTGAATCATTCAATTCTGTTATTGCAAATTATATATTAATTTCCATTTCTATTTTTTGTTATTATGTTTACCGGTTACTTCATGGATTATTGTTAAGGGTGTGTTTGATCTGCCAAGAAATAAAGGACATGATAGGACAACTTCAATTAACTTGTGCTATTTTGTCCAGTACTTACCTTTTAGTAGATCAAATATATATGTAGTGGTTTGGTTTCCCAAGGTTGGAATACGATTTAATCCCAGTCACTTGTATTTTTGTTATAATGCAAGCCGATTTCAAAAAACAATTCATTATTGTGCAGCAAAACCATATTGTTGCTGGGATGTCTGAAGCAATGTGAAGTTTCTTTGATCTATATATTTCTCCCAAAAGTAAAGAATGCTATTCTAGACAATTCTAGTATCATTTCTCCACCATCCCAACGGTAATGTGTTTCCTCTCTCACCCTAAGTGTTTTCTATTATTTTGAATTATTTCGTAATGTTTTTCAATGTTAAGGTTGCAATTCATTTTTTAATGGCGCTTTTGTCCCTATTTTGATTTGGTCTGTGGAAGGAGAGAAATCGAAAGGGAAACCAAAATTGAAGAGGTAGAGAAATCATGATTTGGGCAAAGGGGCGAGGTTAAGTGTTACGTTAATTGAATTGAGAATCACCTGTTTTTCTCATCGTAAACCAAGAAACGGAACCTAATAAAAACTCACTAAAAAGAAGGTTTAGAAAATAAAAAATAATTAAATTAGCTACAATCCACTAATTAAATAAATGAAAAATAAAAAAAATAAACAATTAAGGAAATATTTCCAATTGTAAAAAAATTTAAAATAGCAATAGCACTCAAAAGCTGCCAAATGCCGCACTTACCCAAATACGAACCTTGCTTTATTATATTTAATAATTAAAATTTAGTAATTTCAGTATATTAATTCAATGTGTCTTTATGTATTATTGTTAAATTAATTTTTATTTTCTAATATATTATCTTAATGTTATTTTAATTCAGTTTTTATACCTAATAAAAATTAAACATAAAAGTTGACCAAAAAATAAATTAAACATAACTATGCTAAACATAACTCTTTAAAATAAAAATTGAATGTAACATACTAAGAAAACTGAATGTAGCAATACGTTTTTTTTTTACTTTCTTAACCATAATAACACCTCTAACTCTCCTTTTTTTTTTTAAAAACTTACAACTCTTCATTTATTACAAACCTTAAAATCTGTAACATAATATACTTACCATAACACTCACGTATATTTGATTATAAATATGTGTGTATATTTGTCACACAGTGTATATTTGAAACAAACTTTAAGAAACTTCAAAATGTCAACCTATGTTATCTTTTTCCTTGCTCTTGTATGTGTTCTCTTTAATGTTTCAACTGATGCCACAAATCAATACAACCAAACCACAAAAGCTAAATCTAGAATTAACATTACTTTCAAAAGTTTAATACCTAGGGATTCAAGAGATGTGCTCTTTGAGTGTAAAGTGGGAACCTTTCTATTACCTTCACAAGGAACTCATGTCATGGCGGTTTCCATTGATGAGGCTGTGTCATGTCTTGTTTATTGGAATCGTTTAGAGGCTACTATCATTGCGTTTGATCCCAAAAGTAAATTAATAGGTCATCATGGTGTTGTTTGGCTCATAAGGCCAGATGGACTTCTTCAAAGTTTGGACAATTTCTTTTTTGAGAAAAAGGCTACCTGGAAACAATTAAGACAAAAATGAAGTTAATCTTTATAATAAACAAAAGTCTTGCAAAAAATTTCAAGTATAAATGTCGATTCTCTTTTCTTAATTAGGGGTATTAAATTCTATTCCACCTCATAAAAAAAAGATTACACATGTGATCCATATGCATGACAATGTACATGTAATCATATTCATATGGCAAAGGCGAAATAGATTAATTTGTTACCTATTTCTTTTCATCATTAGTTTTTGCTTTTTCTTAAATAATTTATTCATTATTTTAAGAGCAATGGTATAAAAGCAATTAACATCTGCGTCCTAAAAAATTGGTTTCAAAGCATCTATAGTCAATGAAGCACGGATACAAACATGGACACCGGACACGACACGCTGACACAACTAATAATTTGAAAAAAATCATATAATTCAGTGTAATTACAAGTGTCAGTGTCGAACATGTGACACCGGGACACGCCTAATCCAAAGAGTGTCCCTGTTTCATAGTCTCTAGTCTTTGTTATGGATATAGTAGAACAAGAAATTAAACATCCAGTTAATAAAACACAAGATTAGCAAGAGCAGAATGAGCTTGAATCATTGAGAAATTCATTATAAGCTTGTTTAATAACATTGAGAAAATTTATTCATTCTATCATATTTTGAAGTATAGAACATAGTTAATGGGTGAATGTAAGTAAGTGTCTTCAAACAAAAAGTCTTAAACATACAGATGCTTATATTTATATACCTTGCTGTCACAGTCCACAAGTTGTTGTTCACCAAGACTGATGAGTTTTCATGTTCACCAAGTCTTAAACATACTTTTAGGTTGTCTCTTGTTGGAAAGTGCTCCTGTCCCCATAAATGTTTTTGGAATGATTTTACTAAAATGTCAAAGTGTAAACAATTTATAGATTGTTCAAAAACAAACATGTTTCTTTTTGGTCCTTACTCTATTTTTTCATTGTATTTTCTGCTGTCATTGGTCTCTTTATTTGTCTCCCTCCCCCATACATCTTTCTTCTCAAACAGTTTGATGTTCAAATTAATTTGATTTTTGTTGTCCCTCTTAAATTTTAATTTATTTTTTCCTCTTAGTTGCAAAGACTAAACTCTTATTTAGTTTTTGTTATCAATAACACTTAAAAAGTTTTATGTGCTGAGTTGGGATTACTGCTTGAAAACACATTGTATTATAAGCTAATTTGCTTGAGAGATGAGCCTTGCTGTGAGATCACATTTGGATGCCATTTCTTTAAGATTGGATACATCTTTAACTTTATGCTTACAGAATTCTATCCATGGGTTATTTATTAATTGGTAATAAAAGTTAGGCTTAATTAATGATTTGGTCCCTTAAGTTATTTGTTGGTTACATTTTAGTCCCATAAGTTATTAACGTTACAATTTGGTCCCTTTAAGTTATATTCCGTCAACCAAATAAATTCCCACCGTCAAAACCGTTAACCCAATGTCTAAGGTGAATACATATTGCAAGTTGTCACGTCACCGTTCACATGTGCATATTTAACGTTTTGTCAAAAGACTGACCGACAATGAGGATTTATTTGACTAACATATACTAACTTAAGGGACCAAATTGTAACGTTAATAACTTATAGAACCAAAATGTAACCAACAAATAATTTAAGGGACCAAATCATTAATTAAGCCTAAAAGTTAATCTTTTTCAATCTCTTTGAAACATTTCTTTAGTGGAAGCTTTATTTCATTTGAACAATTTCAGACTTTTAGAGGGATTTTTCAGTTCAATTTCCTCTCAGATATTTTAGTCCTTGCTCTTTCTTTAGTTGGTTTTGTATTGTCATTTGCATGTGAGTTTGTTAGTTATACGTGTATTTGAACAATTATTCATATTGTAATTGTACGATATGTTTATGATAAATAGGGCTATATTCTCAATACTTTTCAATTATCTTTTCGATAAGAAATAATATATGAGATCGCGTTGGTTCTTTTTTGATTACTTTCATTCATCTCTAATCTATCGAGGTCACTCTCACTCACACGGTTAATCGATTGATTTTTTCAAATCAATCAAAGATGCAAGGCAGCAGCGGTGATGAAGAAGAACAACTCCACCAGGTCAGTTTGTGAGTTTTTAGGGTTTCCCTTCCTTTCCCTTTGTTTACTTAGATTTGATTTATTAATTCATTCATATGTCTGCTCTGCCGGAAATTAGCCTCCCGCCAAGCTTGAAAATGGCACCAAGTACAACCGTCACAAAGAGGCGCGGCGTTTGAACTCCTCCACCGGAAATCCACCACTTCCTATTCTTCCATTCGATCTTGTGTTAGAAATTTTATGTAGACTTCTGGTCAAGTCCCTCATGCAATTCAAATGTGTCTACAAATCCTGGAAATCTTTCATCTCCCATCCCAAATTCGCCAAAAAGCACTTTCGTGTTTCGACCACCACCTTGTTCTTAATAGTAGAAAGTAATGCAGATATTATGTTATGCAACATGGGCATCAGGCATAAAAAGAACTCACCTGAATTGCAACTTTAGTGTTAATTTCCATTTATGTTATGTAGCTTATGTTTGAAATAATGTACTAGTAGATGCTATGAGGTTTATGAAGAACCCATTATACTTATCTCCTGATGTGAGATTGCCACCACACTATATTTCACCTCAGGTATATGCTGACTGAAGTCAAAACCATGATGTTAAAAGTCTTTTTTCTAGTAGTGTGGATTATTCAATTTCGTTATTGAAGATTATATATTAATTTCCATTTCTATTTTCTGTTATGTATTTTATGTTTACCGGTTACTTCATGGATTATTGTTAAGGGTGTATTTGATCTGCCAAATAATACAAGACATGACAGGACAACTTCAGCTGACTTGTACTATTTTGTCCAATATTTACCTGATTGCATATCAAACGCACCCTAAATATCGTTTGAGGAAATTCACACGATGAGAAAGCGGCGACTTAGGTTCGATTTATTCAATGGTTAGAGTTTTTTTTTTGTTCTTTAATCATGCATTTCAATATATATGTAGATATTTGGTTTTCCAAGGTTGAAATACAATTTAATCCTAGTCACTTGGAATTTTGTTAAAATGCAAGCCGATTTCCAAAAAAAACTTCATTATTGTGCTGCAAAACCACATTGTTGCTGGGACGTCTTAAGCAATGTGAAATTTATTTGATCTATACATTTCTTCCAAAAGTAAAGAATTGCTATTCTAGACAATTCTAGTATCTTTTTTCCACATCCCAACGGTAATGTGTTTCCTTTCCTCTCTCTCCCTAAGCATTTTCTATTATTTTCTATTCTATATTATATATAAAGGAAATTACCCCTTTCAACACACTTTTGAGTTGAAATTTTCTTTCCAAAATTACCCTTAATTTTAAATACAAGTAACACATGTAACAAATAGATAAAAATATATTTAAATATTATAACAAATGTAACAAACACAATATGAATATATGTATATCTGTCTTTTTTCCTTTATCATTTAAAAAATATAACAAACTAGATGAGTATATTCATACTTACTTTTTCATTATCCCAATTATACCCTTAAACAATTTTTTTAATAATAAAGATTATTGTTTATGTCATTAAAAAAAGCAACAAACATTTATATTTTTACTTTTAATTAAAACTAAAATTTCATAAAAAAATACCGTTAATAATTTTCAAACATTACCGCAATAAAAAGAGCGGAAATACGTGCCCGTTTTTGGATAGTTATAATAAAGCAAAATTAAATAAAACTTATCAATTTATTCGTTTTCTTTTTAAGAAGCTTATCACTTTAGTTTTAATAGAAATTTTCTGGCTATAATTAAATTTAATATAAAAAAAAAAAATCACTCTTGATCAGCAAGTTGTTTCGTTACATCGTATTGTATCGTTAAATATGTAAAGCTATAATCCAATCATCACAATTTACACACCGAAACTATATGTTCTAACAAACTAATTATTAAAATAAAATAAATTGCATTGAACTATGTAAAATCGATTACAAAAGTTTATGAGATCCACCGTTGAAATAACTAAACCAGAATACATATAAAAAAATTTAACTTGTAAAAATCAATACTTCTTGAACTAGTTGAGATTAGTTTTTGAATTTTTTGGGTAGAAGCCTAGCACGTAAATCAGCAGCATCAATGTCCATAATGTTCTCGGGCTTATAGTAACCAGTGACAGGATCTGGAACCCATGAAACCTTATAAGCAGAAACACCATCTTCAACTGACTTTGTGGGTCCCATCTTGTTGCCGGAAGACACCACTCCTCCCCTCGTTGCACTTTCTGTAGCCGCAGCGTAACCACGCCTGTTTAATTAATTTAAAAGAAACCTTATGTTAAAATCATAAAACTCAAATCATAACAATTTTATAATAATAACTAATAACTCATAAATATATATATATATATATAAGTGCTCTTTCACGTATAAAGAGTCTACTTCATATTGGAGTCCAATCCTCTAACCCTATTTTTTTGTTGTTGACCGAAACCCTAATTTTTTCTTAATAAAATAAAAACAACTAAAAAAGAATAGCAATAAGAAACGGTATGGTACCTTGTAAGAGTGTTAGAAAATCCGTCAAGGATGATAGCAGAGAGAACCTTAGCGTTAGCGAAAGAACGAGCCATTAGCGGTTTGAATTTGAATCGATAGTAAAAAAAAAGGATGTATTGAACGATGGAAAGCTTAATAGTTAGTTAATACTGATATGAGAATATGAATGAATCAATCAATAGGGTCGATGGAATATATATATATATATATATATATATATATATATATATATATATAAGTAACATTCATATTTATATATGACATAAATCTCTCAACAAATCGTAACAAACTATATTTTTCTCATATCTACTAAATATTTCATTAATTTCTACAAAAAAGATTTTCTCAATTGCATCGATATCTGAACAAACTACAAATTACTTTGTTCTTATCTAATAAATATTTTATTTAATTTTTAGTTCATTTCTAATTTTCATAACCCATTTTTTATGTGACATTATATATTTTAACAAACTATATATATATATTACTTTGATAATAACCGCTAACTATTTAATTTAATTTTATAGTTATTTTTATTTCAATAATTTAATGTTTTTTTATTGTCAATTCTCATTATTTTCTAATTTTTAAATGGTTTAATTATTTTTATTTTTATTTTTATTTTTTGAACAAATCAAAATGGAATATATTGCTCAAAGTAGGATAAAGTCACCCCGCACAAGGTGTGCTAAACTGGTGAATCATCCAAAAAGTCTGATACAACAAACAAGACACATGTAAAAAGTTTAATTATTATACACCAACTTTGTAAAGTTATTTTATACATGTCAATTAATAAATACGACAACTCGTGTGTTTTTATATTCATGGAATGTGATGGCTGAATTAAATCAATCATAGATGGTGGCGCAAGAAAAATAAACCATCAGACTTAATCAATGTTTTATTCATTAAATATTAAAGTAATACCATTTACACATTTTCATGCACAGTCTTGTCCTTGAGACACAAAATCCAATGAGAAGTTTTTGGTTCACAACCCTAATTATCAATTTTTTTAACACTTATTCAATAATTTTTCATGGTAGAGAGAACAATCCACAAAAAGATTAAATTAGATTCCGATAATGGTTATTCATCCGTGATAACCCGAGACATTTGAGAATTTGCGCAATATATAAAGAAAATATACTTTTTCAGCTGATTTTTTCTCCATGCAGTTATACCTTAAGCGAATTTGGCTATAAAAATGTTACCTTGTTGGTGTCATTAAAAAATATAAGAATTTATATTATATTGGTTGTTGTTTGTTAAAGATATTATATTTGTTATATTGTTGGTTTAATTGAAAAGATAAGTATACTTTGTTATAATATGAAAGTGTAAAATATCTATTATATATACCTATAATTTTAATTTAATCTAAATTTCATAAAAACCACTGTTCGTAATTTATGCGCATTAGCGTAATAAGAAAACGGACAGACGAAAAACGGAGTTCCTTTTTAAAAGCTAGTAACAACAATGTTAATAACTTAATTCCATAAAAAGTTAGTGTTAACAACTTAATTTCCATAAAAAAATAGTGTTAATAACTTAATATTAATAATGATGGTGAATGTTTTTATTTTCATGTTATTGAAAATAAAAATTTAAGTGTCCCATTTGTTTCGAAGAATTTTCCTCAGGTCAACACTTGGTGGATGTACAAGAACATTCTATAATCTATTCTCTATATATGAAAGTTAATGATTAGCAAAGACACAATATTGTTCCATGTTAATTATTTGACACCTAAGCATATTTTTACACTTTTGTGTCTTTTGTAACAAAAAAATCTTATTTAGAGGAGAGAAAAAATATTTGTGAAAATATTAAAGTTAATTTGAAACAAAATATTCTTTTTATATAGTTGTATCTAAACAAACCAAAGAAAAATATTTCTTTAATATAGTTGTATCCAAACAAACCGATCTATTCAAAAATGATTTTATTACGATAAACAAACAAAAAATAATATTATTTTTTTTAGAATTCTCTAGAAAATAATTCTTAAATTATTGAATGTCAAAATCATCTTTATTTTATCTGTATCAAACAGGCTTAACTCAAAATCTCTAAACAATAATCTCTAAATTATTGAATGTCAAAATCACTTATTCTCTAAATATTACTCACTTTGTTTTTATTTAACAATCGATTTAGAATGGTAACATGAAATTAAGAAAGTGTCATTAAAAAAAAATCATGAAAGTGAATTTTTTGGAGCTCTTTTTTTGATTATACCCTCATTTTAATCCACCAATAAAATATTTTTTTGAACAGGTTTTCTTTTTTCAATAAATTTGTTCTTCGATAACAAACGATTTTTTTTTTCATTATTGTTCTTCTAATTTGCACTTGAATTTATTAACAATGATACGATCTTATTTATAATATATATAATAAAAAAGTGGGAAGGATACACAAGTGGAGGACCAAACCAAAACTCTCGAAAAGAGAAGCAAAACAGGAAAAACAAATTAAGAAAAATGATAAATCGGCAGACCAAAATGGTCCCTAAAAGTCAGCTAAGCGTTTGTAGAATCCTTTTCCAACCATATTCTTGACCAACGACGATGAGCAACGAAGGAACCTGGTCAAAAGAAATCATCGGCTCTATACCTCGGATATCCCAATAGAAAATATTCATTGAGGAAGGGGAGAAGGTGAACCCTGGAAGAGGGTTTGGTAGGCAGCTCGGTTGAGTTTGTTTTTCTTCTTCTGGATCTTTCTTTGAGATGTAAGTAGTGGATGGGACCTCGAAATCAATATTCTCATTATTCATCAACTTCTGAACTAACTTAAGGTCTTTTTAAAAACTAGGCAACTATGGGAAGGATAGTTAGAGAAATCATCCACGAGCCTGTTCTGACTGTTATCATTATCTATTTCAACAATTACCAATTTATTCTGACAGTTATCAATCACATTCTTAGCAACCACGGTCACGAGGAGTTCAAGTGGAACCTCTTTGGATGCGCTCTTTGCTAGAATATCATCATCAAAATCTTCAGTTTTCTCCTTTGTTGATTCATCTTGGTGTCCCAAAACAACGCTATCAGTTGTATATGCTTGAGAGTCGTCATTTGGAAAGTTAACGTCAATTTTGTTTTTTTTAAATATTTTTCCATATTTTTAGTTTATCACTTTATAATATTTGGTTATGACTATTCCAATGTTTGTAATTAGTTAAATTGTGTTTTTAATGTATTTTTTAAATGATAACAAGAGTAATATTTTGTAAATGATGCATATTTATTATTTATAAATTTATATAAAAAATAAAAATATTTTTAAATGATATTATTTTAAGGATTTGTAAATGATATATAAAAAACACGGGTCACATTAACGTCATCTTTGTCATTAATGAGATCTCTATTATTTGTAATATTTTGACTTATGTTAAATCTAACACTTTATAATATTTAACGACAACTATTTTAATGTTTTTATATTTAACTTCAGCTTCATCATTAATTTTTTTTCTATTTATTTTCTAAATGCAAATAACATTACAAATACATTTTATTGTATAACCCTCTCTTTAACACCTAGCTCGTGCGGAGCACGGGTCTGTTGCTAGTATTTCATAATATTTTTCAATGGCGCTTTTGTCCCAAATTTGAATCCTATACCCAAGGAAATTCAGGGCTAGTAATTATTATTTTTCAAATGAATATGAATTCACTTTTATTTTATGTAATCATAGAAAATAGGAATTAGGTCTACGGCTTCTGCAAATTGTATCGACCACTTGAATTAGTGGTAGTTGATATGCTTGGAAAGATATTCTTTTTTAGTTCTGTTAGCTTAATTCCTATAATCTCTATGTAACTTGAGTTTATTGAGGTTAAACTTATATTGAGTTTGTTTAGGCTGGTTTCATTTGTTATATAGCTTTTGTCTCAACATATAGGTGCATTTGTATGCAGCCTTTTAATTTGAAAGTGCTCGTGCTCCCCATAAATGGAAGTTATATTTTGTTGAAGCGGGAGCTATTACGGAATGTAGAAAATATTATTAATTAAGATGCACTAATAATCATTTTACAACTGTGGTATTTGGGAACTGTTCCTTAAATTTACAAAGTCAAACTCTTACGACTTAGCTGACACATATTGTAAAAAAATGTTGAATGATTATATATGACATTTGTGTTTAAGAGAGTTTAATGTTATGATATTTTGATATGATTTTGACTTATTTCAAGATTAATATCAAAGAGTTACTGAGGCAGAAACTAGGAGATGAAGAAACTGCAACTCTCCTGGTTAGAACTGTTTACTTAGTTAACACCGGTGTTGAAACACAATACAAAAGCTATAGAAGCTTCACTGCTAGAAAACCAACAACAGGAACACAATGCATCACAGTGACTTGCACAACTAGTTACATAAATCCTAAGCTAGTTTGAGTTAGTTACATAGAATAACTAACCTCCTTGATTATAGGGATGTTAGGCTATGATGTAATAAAGCTAGCGCACCTTTAGTTTACAGTGTATGTGCATTAACAACCTATATAAGCAAAATCTGTAACTAACTTTCATTTCAATGAAAATTCTACAATTTGCTTTACTCTCTTTCTTTCATTCTCTCTCTTCTACCTTGAGATTCTTGTTACTCAACATGGTATCTAGAGCCTTTTGAATCTTCTTCCGCAAAATTTATCAAGTTCCATCAATGACGCCTCGTAACAATGACGTTCTCACTGATCAATCTAGTGCTTTCTTTGTTCATCCAAGCGATGGAACTTCCTCTGTTATTGTATCTCCAGTTTTGGATGGTTCGAATTATCATTCCTAGGCTCGTTCAATGCGAAGAGTGTTGGGAGGCAAAATGAAGTATGAATTCTTCGATGGAACGATTGATCCCATCATTGATGACTTTGATCCTCTGTTTCGACCTTGGAATCGTTGCAGCAACTTAGTTCATTCATGGATCGTGATTTTTGTATCACCTTCAATTGCACAATCCATAATTTTCATGGAAAACGCATGTGATGTTTGGAACGACTTGAAGGAAAGATTTTCTCAAGGTGATTTGGTGAGAATTTCTGAACTCATGCAAGAAATCTATGCTTTACAATAAGATTCCAAAATTGTAACTGTTTTTTACTTTGAATTGAAGATTTTATGGGAGGAGCTTGAGATTTATACGCTTGTTCCCAATTGCGTATGTAGAATACGTTGTTCTTGTGAATTCATGTGAAATGCTAGACAAAATCACACCTTGCTTTATGCAATAAGGTTTCTTACTGGTTTGAATGAGAATTTTGCTATGGTTAAGTCTCAGATCTTCTTAATGGATCTTTTACCCCCCCATGAACAAGATCTTTTCTATGGTTTTACAATATGAAAGACAAGGAAATTTTACTTCACCTAGTGAATACTCAGTTTTAATCAACTATGCTGATTCCAGAAAGTTCAAAGGAAATTCTTCTGGTAAATCATATTCTCAAGGCTTCAATTGCAAGAATGGTGTACGTGTGTGTACTTTCTGTGGAAGAAGCAATCACACTGTGGAAACTTGTTGGAAGAAACATGGTATTCCACCACATCTTCAGAAGAATTTTGATTCTTCTTCATCTGCTAATCATATTGCTAAGGAGGATGTTGCTAATGATGAGAAACCTTCATCATGTGTTGATAACAAAGTTTCTACTCCAGCTATCACACATGAGCAATATGAAAAGTTGATGTCTTTACTTCAGAATTCATCTCTTAATCAAGGTTCAAAAACTACACATGCTTCTAATTCAGGTTTCTTCTTCCATGTCTCTTGGTCATTCACCAACTGACAGGCAAGGTACAAGTTTTTGTTCTTCTTTAACTTGTCATAATTTTACTCTAAGCTCATGGATCATTCATTCAGGAGCTAGTGACCATATCTGTGGCAATCTGAAATGGTTTCATTCTTACAATGAAATCATTCCTACTCACATAAAATTACCTACAGGACATTTAACCATGGCTAAACAATCTGGAACCATTAAATTTTCTGATGATTTCATCATTCATGATGTCCTATATGTCCCTGATTTTCATTTTAATATCATTTCTGTATGAAAATTAACCAATTTCTTAAATTGCATTGTGAGTTTCAATGGTTTCCAGTTATTCAGGACATGAAAACCAAGAAGATGATTGGTTCTGGTGATAAAAGAGAGGAGTTATACTATTTGAATCTTTCAAACAAGCTAACTTGTTCTGCAAGCAAGACTATTCCTAGCTTTTCTCCTCTACCAGATAGTGCTCTATGGCATTTTAGATTAGGTCACCTTTCATTTTCTAGAATGAAGTCTTTACAATCTTTGTTCCCTTTTGTTCATGTTGACTCTAAAGCAACTTGTGATGTCTGCCATTTTGCCAAACATAGGAAATTGCCTTTTCCTGAGAGTTATAATAAAGTTGAAAAGTCTTTTGAATTGATACATTTTGATATTTGGGGTCCTATTTCAATTTCTTCAATTCATAATCATTCATATTTTTTAACTGTTGTTGATGATTTTAGTAGATTTACTTGGATAACTTTGATGAAATCAAAAAGTGAAACCAGACAACATGTTATTGATTTCATAACTTTAATTGAAAATCAACATAACTGTCATGTTAAAATTTTAAGAAGTGACAATGGACCTGAATTTAACCTACCTCAATTTTATGCATCCAAAGGTATTTTGCATCAAATTAGTTGTGTTGAGACACCTCAACAAAATGCAAGGGTGGAAAGAAAACATCATCACATTTTAAACATTACTAGAGCTCTTCTTTTTCAATCTCATTTACCTAAAAACTTTTGGTCATATGCTATTGTTCATGCTGTTTTTATCATGAATAGAGTTCCTAGTCCCATTTTAAATAATCAAACTCCTTATTTTTTTTCCTGCACAATCAAAATTTTGATTTGCATCACTTGAAAGTTTTTTCCTCTTTGGCTTATGTATCAACTCTTCAAGCTCATAGAATTAAACTTGCTTCTAGAGCAAGAAAGTGTGTCTTTCTTGGATATAAGAGTGGCATGAAATGGGTCATTCTTCTTGATACTCATTCCAAAGAGATATTTGTGTCTAAAAATGTTACACATCATGAGTGCATTTTTCCTTACAAACATAACCCTTCAAACATTTCATGGGAGTATCATACACATATAGCTCAAGAGTATGATATTGACCCTGTCACAGACATGTATTCACCTTCAGCAACTGTGTCTTCCCCTTCTCCCCTTCATATTTCAAACCCCACAGATGAACAACTTCCTTCTACCTCAACTACTGCACCTCCTTCTTCTACATTATTTGTCATTCATGAATCCACTAGAGTTAAGTCCGCTCCCAAATATTTGAAAGATTACATATGCAATAACTCTTCCATTTCATCATCAAAATCAGTTAATTCAGGTATTTATTATCCTATTAATCATTTTCACTCTTTTGATCATCTTTCTACATCCCATAAAGCTTTTTCTATCTCAATTACTCAAAGTACTGAGCCTAAAACCTATAAAGAAGCATGTCAGTGTGAACATTGGTTACAAGCTATGAATGATGAATTAAAGGCATTAACTGCTAATGTTACCTGGTCCATTGTGGATTTACCACCTAATGTGAAGCCAATTGGCAGTAAATGGGTGCATAGAGTGAAACATAAGGCATATGGATCTATTGAAAGGTACAAAGCCAGACTGGTGGCTAAAGGCTATAACCAAATTGAGGGATTGGATTTCTTTGACACTTTCTCTCTTGTTGCTAAACTCACTACAGTTAGAGCACTTCTAGCCATTGCTTATATTCAAAATTGGCATTTGCATAAACTAGATGTAAACAATGCATTTCTCCATGGAGATTTGCAAGAAGATGTATTCATGAGCATTCCAGAAGTAGTTTTCAGCTTTCCTGGTAAAGTATGTAAATTACAGAAAAGTTTTTATGGCTTGAAACAAGCAAGTAGGAAATGGTATGAGAAATTAACTGCTTTACTACTTCATGAAGGATACTCACAATCCACATCAGATTACTCTTTATTCACTCTTCAACATAACACTGATTTTACAACAATTTTATTGTATGTTTATGATATCATATTAGCTGGCACCCCTCTCACTGAATTTCAAAGAATCAAGTCTATTTTAGATTCTCAATTCAAGATTAAGGATTTAGGGATCCTTAAATACTTCTTAGGCTTGGAAGTTTCTCACTCCAAAGCAGGAATTTCAGTTTCTCAAAGGAAGTATTGCCCATATTTACTTGACTCTTCTGGCCTTTTAGGTTCTAAGCCTGCATCCACACCTTTAGATACTTCAATCAAGTTGCATCAAGACACAAGTGAACCCTTTAAAGATGTGTCTTTCTACAGGAGGCTGATTGGCAAATTATTGTATCTAACTACTACTAGACCAGACATTTCTTTAGTTACTCAACAACTGAGCCAGTTTTTGAATTCTCCAACAATGACACATTACAAAGATGCCTGTAGAACATTGAGATACCTTAAGAATAATCATGGTCTTGGTCTCTTCTTTCCTAGAAGTTTAGAAGTGCAATTGCTTGGATATGTTGATGAAGACTAGGCAGGTTGTGTAGATTCCAGAAGATCAACAACTGGATTTTGCTTCTTTTTAGGTTCTTCACTCATATCCTAGAGAGCTAAAAAGCAAGTAACTATTTCAATATCTTCTTCAGAAGCTGAATACTGGGCTCTCTCCACTGCTACATGTGAGCTTCAATGGATACTCTACCTTCTGAAAAACTTGAACATCAAATGCAGCAAGCAACCTGTCTTATATTGTAACAGTCAAAGTGCAATTCATATTGCTTCCAATCCAGTCTTCCATGAGAGAACAAAGCATTTGGAAATAGACTGTCATTTGGTAAGAGAGAAAGTTCAAAAAGGAATGCTCAGACTTCTTCCCATCTCAACACATGAGCAATTGGCAGATTTCTTAGCAAAGCCCTTAGCACCTCCAAAGTTCAATCAATTTATTTCCAAGCTTGGAATTCTATAGAAGCTTCACTACTAGAAAACCAACAACAAACACAATGCATCACAGTGACTTGCACAACAAGTTACACAAATCCTAAGCTAGTTTGAGTTAGTTACATAGAATAACTAACCTCCTTGATTATAGGGATGCTAGGCTATGAATTAATAAAGCTAGTGCACCTTTAGTTTACAGTGTATGTGCATTAACAACCGATATAGGCAAAATCTGTAACTAACTTTCATTTCAATGAAAATTCTACAATTTGCTTTACTCTCTTTCTTTCATCCTCTCTCTTCTACCTTGAGATTCTTGTTACTCAACAACCGGTAGAAATGATTATTCAGTTTATCATCCGATTCACTATATTATATTGATCATCGATGTTGGTTTTTTTTTTCTTATCGTCTAAGTTCATAATTTGGAGCATAATTTTCTCATGCTTAATGCTAATTTATGCTTTGAACTAGCTTGTGCATTCTCATATAGATTTGTCTACAACTACTAAAGTTAAAGATTATCCTCGTCAAGCCTCTTAGAAGCAGAGATGAATTCCACAAACAATCAATCGATCGCAAAAGCAGAGCTATTCACTACACAATCGTTCTTTCTCTCTTCACAACTACTTTGATTCTTCATTCAGTTCACAACGTCGATTCATTAGCTCGATTCATCAGCATCCGATTCGTTGCAGAATCTTTATCTTAGGGTTCGTTATTTTGTTCTATTTAATGAAATTTGAGATAAATGATAATTTGTGTTTTTGTGTTCATGTTGTAATTTGTTGATTTTGCTCTTTGTTTTTGCATATGCTTTCGCTGAATCTTAGCTACCATCAATTTCAGAAACCGCCACCGTCGAGCATCAACATTGCAGCGGCATCGATCTTCAGATTGTAACTCCAATGACCAAAAGACAGTATGGTTTCTCTCATCCTATCTTGCCAGGTACTCAATTCCTTCCACCTCATGCTTTTTTATTTCTATGAATTGTTGTTATTCCAGCATTGAAATGAACACTAAGCTCAACATACATGTATTTATCTAGTTCCAGCTCTAAAATGGACATCAATTAGAAATCATTTAATAAATTTGCAAAAGAAATATAGATATGTTAACGGGCTATCTAAGGTAGTGGAATTCAACATAGTTGAGGTAGAGGCTGTAGTTGTGATATTGCTAACTTCATCTTCCATGGCTTTGGCATTGGAGAATGTTTCAGTACCATGAAACGATGCCGCATGTGTATCTGTAAAAAAAATATTATGTATTATAAGTTCATGAACATTTTCCACAAATATTTGGTTTTCCGTTCCCAATTCCAACAATCAGGTTCATCTTTCCTCTATTTAATATTGCCTATTTTAGTTTAGTTTAAAAAATTGATTATGTTCTTTGGAAAATGAAGTTAGAAGCTTTACTAATTAACTTGAGCTTGGTGTGTTGTTGTATTAAGTATTATATCATTAAACTATGTGAAACTGAATTTTTTTTTTCTGAAACTTTATTATTCCCCTCAAAACATTCACTACAAGAAATTTTAAGTTTTGCGACACATAGTTTGCAACACTTTTTTGCAATTGTTTTTTTTTCCGTTATATTACATGAACTAAACTTTGTACTTCTCGCTTGGTGTTTGGAATCGAGTGAGTTACAACTAGAAAAAAATAAAGACTGAACAGAGAAAAATCAGAAAAGAAAGCTCAAAACACCTGCACAACAATTCTCAGACATCCTCCAAAATCATCACCTATGTATGGAAAAACACTTGTAATTTCCAATTATACGCTCTATCTGGTCCTATCTAGTCTAGAAGTGTAACAATACTCATAAAAAGAAACAAAGTTCTAGAGCATTTATATCTGTCTGTTGATGAGTCATGCATGTTTGAATGATGTAATCAGCTATAAAATCCAAGTGTAGTTGTTTATTAGTATAATGACTTATGGTGGTGTTTGAATGGAAGGGAATAATACTATTAATTGGAGTATCATTATCCCATTCTTATGAAATATTTTGTAATCTTTTTAATACAAGACTATAGCGTTAAGAGCACGACAATTTGAGGTGATGATGAATTTTTGCTTTTCAATATTTGATCACTATTTGAGTAGTTTGTTTGTTGTTCAATACATAATTTGTGGCTCATGTTTTTCCTTAGATTGTTCTGTCTCGGATTGAATTTAAATCTTCAAGGCTTGTCAATAAATTGATAAACAACCTTTGTTGATAGGAAATTAGGAATTTATGTCAGTAACTTGGAGAAAGCACTTAGGTATTAGGATGGTTGTTATTGGTCCAAATGCTGAAAGTAAATAAGAGGTTTATCACTCTGTTTTCCTTTTTGTGTTTCTTTGAATGCATCATAGTCCTTACTAGCATTGAAAGGTCATTCAAAGAAATCACTCTTTTTGCATAAAATAAAAACCTTATTTTAACATGATATGCTTGTGGAACAATCTTGGTTGCATAAAATAAGGCTTCCCAAACTCAATGACAGTATGTATGATATTGATACTTAGCTATAATATAACATGTTCTTTCATTTTTAATCATTTTTTCTTTATCATATTCTTTAACTACGAGTCGCATTAAACTACCTGATATGCTTCTGGAACAATCTTGGTTGGATGCTTTGCCTGATGATGAATTTCAGAAATCTTACTTCCCTGCTCTTTGCATGTTCGTCAGAAATGATTTATTTTCTTTCAAAGATTTTGTATATCCTCCTCCGCATTTAAATTTTGTTGCTTTTAACACTGCTCCTTTTCATTCTGTTAAGGTTGTGTGTGATCCTTGGCCAGGTTTCTGGAATTATGTTTGAATTTCAGTTTTCATTCTCTTTCTTTTACTTCACTGATTTTGATTTTGGTTCTTTTAGTAACCTTATTCTGGACCTAGTGAAGCAGTGGGGCTATCATTCTCGGTTCCTCGGGGAGTCAGATTTCCATCCATTTTGAAGAATGTTCTTAAGGAGGTTAAGAATGATATTGGTTGTAAAGTTCTACCTCATGGCAATCTTGAAAAATGGGTTCTGCATGTAACCATTTATTAAAACTTCTATAGAAATGTTAGAAATTGGATATTTTGATATTGTGATCATTCTTTAAAGAATCTTGTCCAGACATTTTATTCTTAAAAATATATTTATTTTATACAAAAAGAGTGATTTCTTTGAATGGCCAATGTTCATGATGATGTTCAAGGTTTTAATTTTATTGATATTGTTTCTTCTAGTCAAGAACATTGTATCAGAACCATATTGGATAAACACCAGAAAACTTTGTTGATTGTTTCTTTATTTTTCAGTAATTGGAATGCATGAAACTTTGTGTTTTGTATGCATCTGTGCTACCCGAAATCCCCTGTTCTCTCTTTGTGTTACCAATTGCCCATGCTCATTATCCCTTATTCTTTCTTGGAGTTAGTGGTACAAAACAAAAAACATTGCATTACATTTAAAGTAGTAACCTTGAAAATATTCAGCTTATTGCTAATTATTGGGCTGAGTTTTTACTAGTTATTGGACGGAGTTAAACCACGAGTTATTTTTAATGTTTCTTAGCATTGTATTGTGGCTTGACATAGAAAAATAGTTGCCTGTTGACTGCCTGGGGGTTTGATTTACTCTGTTCGTGTGAGCAGAGCAGCTACAGAGACATTTGCTCATAACTGGGTAAAGTGCATTTGCGAACAAGAAAATGCTTGTGAGAAGTGATGCTTAATATTGTGTAGTTTCTTGTGTGTGTAACCTGAATTCTATCAAATATGACATTGATTAAAAATGAAGCATTTATTTGCATTGATTTTAATATTTGTTGTTGTTGTTGATGTTGTTGTTAGTTTGGTGGGCACTTACAAGCTCTAAAGCAGCCATCTATGAAGATCCAAATCTAGCCTTTTCAAATTGGAATATGCTTGAATGAAATCTTTGTAACTGGTTTGGTGTTTCATGCCTTATGTCTAGAGATCATGTCATCAAGGGAATTAGGCCAAATCACCTATTTGCAAGAACTGTACGTTCATTTTTTTTCCTTATCATATTTGATTTAATTTTTATGACTACCATGTTTTTTGGTTTTGAGGTATCATATTTGATGCTAATTTGAGGTTCTTGTGTTTTATGATTTAATTTGTGTAGTTCAGTTCTGCGCTGCTGGGTGTCGTTGGTTGCTGCAGTCAGGCTTCAGCCATCGGGTCTTTGAGGAAATATCTCGCTTGTTTCACAGGCTGCTATGTTTAGGGGTGGTTGTTTGTTCTGGTGCTGTTTTTCTGCTGCTGTTGAGCCTCTTTGTTGCTGCACAGGGGGTGAGGCAGGGGTATTCTTCAATTGGCAGTACCTTGGTTTGTCTTGGTACCTTGCTGGGTTTGGTCTTTGTAATTAGGCAGCCTGGTGTATACCACCTCGGCTCATGATTCTTTAGGAGTTTAGGCGTCGCGCCTTTTTTGGTGCCTTTATGTAATTTTTTGTTGCTTTCCGCGAGTTGTTGGTGTATCTTTCACCCTCTCGACGATGAATAATATTTTCCGTTTGAAAAACACGTCTTCGCTATTCAGTAACATTTATGCAATAAAATTTTATACAATTGCTCTAAAACTGTTAGCTATAGATTTGCTACAAATTAGCTGCTTAATAAGTAACAGTTTTTAAACGTTGCAAGTAATACTCATAAATGTTATTGAAATCATTTAGTAACACGGGCTTTACCTAACATTTGTCAAATGTTACAAGATCTAAATAGTAACATTTGTTTGATTTAGTTACAATTTTGAAGTGTTACTAAATCTCATATATGTTGTAGTGGGAGATTTGGCTCCTTCTTTGAATCTGTGGAAACTTGAATATGGAAGAACTTGTTTCCGATTTGTGTTGTGTCCGCTCTTTTGCATTTCATTGTACTTTTTTGTATCATGCATCTCATTGCATGGTTTTTTTGTCTTGATGCCCATCATCCGAACCTTCATCACTATGGTCTTTTGTCTTGATTGGCTTTACCATTATATTTGGAGGGCATACTCTATACCTTCCCTTTGGGTTGTTCAAGACTAATTAAGATTTGCTTGAATTTATATATATTTTGCGGCCTAATTTGATGGGGTGGGTGGAAACTGAAAGCCAATAAGAATATAATATACTTCCTTTCTCCATTTTTATAACTATTAATTGTATTTTATATTATTTTGGTACAAAATTAATTATATATTTACTAATTGAGTATTCCCTCTGATCATATTTATAAGAAAAAAACTACTTTTAAGGTTTATTAAATATTTAATGTATTTGACCTATATTATAGACCAAATACATTAGATATTCAAGCTAAAGAAATGATAACGAAGTCATCATGAATGAACAATTACCAATTAAAAACTTGCTTTGGTGTATGGAAGAGAGAGACGGCCATCAAGAGAAGAGAGGAATGCTAACAACATACATTTTAACATACACTTTCCAACACACTCTCTTTGATTGGTTGAAATTTACATGGGTCCCACCAAATCATGTGGGTTCCATATAAGTTTTGTAGGTCTTAAGTAAATTTTAACCAATTAAAAAGAATGTATTGAAAAATGTATGTTAAAATGTGTGTTGCTAGCATTTATTGGGATATAGTATTCGTGAAGACTTTATTGTTGTAGTCTCTCACTGCCGCTTGCAAAGCATGGCGATTATTATTAAGATAAGACAACTTGCGGAAAAAATCAGTAACCAAGGCAATATAAAATCCCAATCACATTTCTACCAGAAAAATAAATAAAAAATCCCATTCACACTTGGCATATATCATTCAATTCAATTTTCATGTGCATTTTAAATTTTAGGTTTAATTACAGTTGTTCCCCCAAGTATAAAGATTTTGCGATTTTAGAGAGTGAGGAGACGAGAAGATTTTTTTGTTTTGTTTAAGGCATTACAAGTAACATTTTTATTTATCTTTAAATTAAAGATTACACACGTGGCGTTCATGCGTGCGTTGAATGAACCAAAATTGGTCTAGGGGTTAAAACTGTAAAATGGACTCAACATAGAAGGCTAAGTTGTTATTGTTTTTGACAAGGGATCAAAATCACAAGATCGTGATAGGTAGGGGACAAAACAATAATTAAGCTTAAATTTTAAATTCTTTCGTCATTTGCTAAAAAAAATATCCATATGTCCAGCATAGCTAAAAAAAATGCCCTTCCTTTTTTTAGGGAAAAAAATGTCCTTTCTTTTAAAAAATAAAAATAAACAAATGTCCTATATAATTATTTAATGTACTCCCTCGGTTACTAATTATAAGCAAATTTAACTTTTCAGGTTCATTCAATTAATGATGTACGTGATTCATAATATGGACAACATATATCATTAGTTGAAAGTATCTATTGGAAACAGAGGGAGTGCATGTTAAGCAACCCAAAAATTGAAATATTTCTCCGATACTTGTGCATTCAATTAATTAAAAGTTAAAAAAATTAAATTCAATACACAAATTCAAACAAAAAGTTTCTACATTTGACTCATTAACTTGAACCTTAAAGATGACACAAATTAACATTTTTCTTATTTAATTTCTTCTAGTTTATAAAAACGCGGTCAACGACACTACATAAGGGTAAAATTAAAATTGACTTCAAGAGTCATTTAATTAACATTTTTTTTAACAAAAGCAAACTTATGTCATTTCATTGATAATCAAAAAGTACAAGTCACAGGGTACATCATGAAAGATAAAGGAGCTAGGATGAGATAAGGAAGCTCTAACTTATAATATCTTATGTTTCTATACTAAGACTTCTTTATATTTTAAGGCCCTATCTTCATACTTTCAATAACCTTTAATACCATCAATCATCGTAAACTATTATCACTGTATTCTTAGTTTATTCTTGTTTATACCCTCTTTATTAATTTACAACATTAAACTCTTTAATTACCCTGCGAAATTACTCTAGTCATTGTCAATTAAAGACCACTTCACTGATATTTATGTTGACTCCTGCTGCTCATCACTTGCTGCTCATTATTGACTCCACACCAGAGCTGTCAAAACGGGCGGTCCGGTCCTAACGGGCTTTGGGCTTTATTGGGCGGGGCTAAAAAGCCCGGTTGAAAACGGGCTTGAAAATATACTATTCGAGCCCGGCCCTCCACGGGCCGGCCCGTATTAAAAATTACATTTTTTTTTATAAAAAAAATACTATAAAACACTCATATAATTTTTTTATAAATAATATTTTTAATACGTTTAAATAATGTGTAGCACAAAAATAAATTTGAAACAATTTCGTACACATGTCGTAAACTAAAACGGCAAGGAAAACAATTTTAAATAAATTATATACGTTATGATTATAAATATTTATATATATTCGATCTTTAAAATTATAAATAACGAAACGAGTAAATATAATTTTATATTACATTTATATTTGTGTTAATTCATTGAATTTTCACTTTCATTTTTTACTTTGATAATCAACTAAGTAAATAATTATTTGAAAAATATATATAATTTATAGGATTTTTTTGTTATGCGGGTTAACGAGCTACCCGCGGCCCGTTCGGGCTAACCCTAACGGGTACCGGGCTTTTTAGGACCGGGCTAAAAAGCCTTAATAAAATTCGGGCTTAATATTTAAGGCCCAAACCCTATAATTAATCGGGCTAAACGGGCCGGCCCGTACAGCCCGACCCATTTTGATAGCTCTACTCCACACCACAGACAACGCATAGATATTTCTATTGTACCTGCTGTTTTGTTCATGTAGAAAAAACAAAGAGAAAATTAGGCAGAAGCCTTAATAATACTCACTTTTCATATTTTTTTATCAACTAAAATTTACATATATCATTATTTTAGATATGGAAATGATATTTGTACATATATTTTATGACAATTTTTTAGTTGTAGCTGCTGATTTATTCATGTAGAAAGAAACAACAGGAAATTAGATAGAAACATTAATATAGGACTTTTCTTTGGTACAAATTATAGGTCTTACTTTTATTTTGGTTGTACCTGCTGTTTTATTCATGTAGAAAGAAAAAAGAGGAAATTAGGTAGAAACATTAATATAGTACCTTCCTTTGGTACAAATTTTAGATCTTACTTTTAATGGTCTTCGAAGACGTGAAGTGTTCATCACATGGACTATTAATTTTAGACTTTTTTTTTTCACCTTATCCATTTTTCGTATCTCTTACTTTTTTTTTTTAAAATATCCTCCGATTTGTTGTGACATACGGTTCGAAATCACACGAATGAAAACAAAGATGTGTGGAGAAAAAAGTAGTGGTAATCTTAGGTCTAAGTGTTTCCAAGAAACAACAACAAAAACAGACCTAAAGCTTAAGTGTAGAGTTAAAACAATGACACTAACAAAGCATAAAGATAAGAAAGCTTAAGGAAAACAAACACACACAAGATGGTAACGCAGTTCAGCCAATATGACCTACTATGGGGAAGAGAGCAGCTCTACAATCCACTATCATAAAATGTTACAAAAGGTTACAAGAAATCAGCCTTTGTTCCTAATCTCTACCCTTTGTCTTGACCCACCTCACTCATAAGAACTTACAAGAGATTACACTAAAAGAAGCTTATGATCCTTCCAATGTTGTAATCTCACTACCCAAGGTGATTACAATGTTTATCCCACCCCAAGAGTCTCTCCTTACAAAGGTACTCAACCCTCAAGTTCCCCCCTTTGTAAACCCTAGACCTCTTGCTTCAGCTCGACTTCAAAAAACTGCAGAAACCACTTAAATACTAGTCACAAACGTCCCAAATCGTGTCACGATTTGGTCCAATCGTGTCACGATTCTGCTTATCCAACCGTTGTGACCAGTCCCTTTCAGGTAAACTTGCTGAGGAAGTTGTTGAATCGTGTCACGATTTCCTATCTTCAAAAAACATGCTCCCTGCCAAGCAAATCGTGCCACGATGCCCAAATCGTGTCACGATTTATGGGCTGCTCTGCTTTCACAATTTGAAGCTAATATACAACACGATTGTATTATAAAATCCAAACTAGATTGTAGAGATTTAAACTGTAAAAACTTTAGGCATATCATATTACTGCCTTTGGGATAACAGTTTTAACATACAATCAAACCTTTAATGACCATAAACTCACATAAGATATTAGTGGGTTGAGATCAATGAAAAAGGTTATGAGTTAAGACATTTATTATAGCTATTTTGTTAAAACAACATGATTCTAAGTAAGAAAGTGTAGTAACAGGACCTGATTACAAAGTAACAAAACATAAGTGAATCAAAAACGACCTACTCACATTTTTATCTTGATTTTATAAGTTTTTATTTCTCTTTGCAAACCAACTTTTTGTTGTGGGCATCCCCCAATTTAATATCCTATTTACAATTGACATTGTTGAGTAGAAATTTCAGAATCCCTTTAAAAATATTATTCCTTGACGACAACCTACTATATTTGCTAAATTATCCATCAAGTTTTTTCCGCTGTTGTCGGAAATTGTTGATAAAATTCAAAAAGACAATTGCAATATGTACTTAGGGTTTTTGTCTATTTAAAACCAGAGAATCTTTGCCATTTAAAAAAAAAAAACTAGAACTGAATTTGTTATTACAAAACAATAAAATTTGTGGTAAAATATTTGAATTCCATCTTACTTTTGTGATGTAATTAAATTTATGTTATAGTATGTTTAGGAAGATGCCGAAGGAGTCACACTTCATGCAGACAATTTTTTTAACAGAGCTTCATATAAACAGATTGAATATTAAAGCTACAGAGAAAACAGAGAAAATGTATGTACAAATTCCTTAAAAAAAAAAAGGGGGTATGCACTTATAATTTACTACTGGACCCCCAAAAAAAATTAATTTACTTATCTCATAAGATGACCTTCCAACATGTATATCAGAGTCAACAGGCAAGGCTCCATTACTCATTAGAAGATTATCAATCTAGTTCTACATGACTCTGGACTTTATAAGGACAATTTCTAGTAATATTTTTGAATTATACCGATGAGAATCATTCAAGTTAACTCGCGTTATTCTTATAATTTATTTATAAAAACTAAATTCCAAAGCGCTTTTGCAACTAGGCAACAAAGAAATTCACATAAAGGTTTATAAACAAGGAAATTCAATACAATAAACTTCACATAGGCAGTAGAGAATCATCTCAACGATACTTCTTAACAAACATTTTCGAAACCTTAAAATAACTGAAGAAAAAAGAAAATGAAAAGGAAAGAGCTGAGTATATTGATTCTCCAGTGGTGTTTTATTCCATTGGTAATTTCACATTGTTAACCTAAACTTTTAAAAAACTCAGATAAGAAAATCAGTGTTTCTCCCAATCGGCGAAGCATAACTGCTTGAGACGACAACATAGCTGCAGTTTGTGCTTGATCTGTCATACCAGTTTTCAACTTCAGAACATATTCTCCATTCTTCATTTCAAGACTTACCTTCATTGCCTTATTGCTCTTTGACCAACCTAAATTCAGCGGATTTCCAGCAACGCTACCATCTGGACAAGCATGTATATGCACCACATGATATGATTAAAAAAATTGAAATGAAAAAGTAGTTTTAGAATTCCAACTCACCTATTTCTTGTGTTGGTTTGTTAATGGTGGAGCTTTGGGTTCCTTGTGAGCTTTGTGAATCTTTATTTTTATAATTCATCGTTTGGAACTTGTTGCCGCACCAGGTGGGAATCGTTGCCGCTGCAAATTGCAACTTATCATCCAACCTATGAATAGCTTCTTCTTCTCTCTTTAAGCCCATTCTCCACACCTTTCCTCTAAGCTCTTCAACAGACTAAAATCAGCAGGTATTTATAAAAAAAAATAAAATTACTAGATACAGCGAACGTAGTTTCCTCGGTTATGCATAGAAAAAGAAAAGGTTAATATATGTTTACCCCTCAAATATTAGTGATTTCAGATTTAACCCCTGTAAAATATTTGTTTAGATTTTAACTCTGTAATTCGAAGAATTTTTAATTTAATATTTTTGTCCATTGTAATTTGAGACAAATTCGGTTTACCCGCCATATCATTGATATTTCGATTTATCCATTTGCCATATCATCAATTTTGTCCGGTCAAAATCCCAAAAATCTTCAAATACAGGGTTGAAATCTAAACAATTTGTTTTACAGAAGTAAACCAAAAATTGCTAATATTACAAGGGTAAACATTTATTAACCCTAAAAAAAAATTACTGAGTGGAAGATAAAATTTTATATATTTTTTGGTACTAAGTAGTAGGTATTAGGTAGTTTCCACGATGGAGGGTAAAATTGGTACTTCCTTCAATCTAAAATGAATAAGATATAATGTAATTTTTCTAAAAAAAATTATTTTGAATAATAAAAAGAACTTTTATTCCCCTCAAAAAAAATAAAAATAAAGGGTATTAGAACTGCACCACAACTAGTCGCTCCTCCCACAAAGGAAACACCCGATGCCCATAAAACTAAAGGCAATCAAGCCGCCTAAGCAAGCATTGGCATTCAATTGGAAAATAAAACCATTTTGTCACCGGCAACTCCGCCCCCTTACCTCCAACCTCCTCAAATACTTCAACCCGCTTACCTCCAACCACCTCATGCCACTCTCTAATATCATCTAATCCCTCAAGCATACTTTCTCACATAATTCTTAGACATACTTGCTATCTACACTCCTAGTTTAGTTACTATTCTTTTTGTAACTATATAGCTTTGCGGTTTACACCTCCCTCTGTTTAAACCACTAAACGCTACACAACTTATTACTTACATCCTTTTTCTACTAAGTTTGGATAATGCACCTCTATTTGCACTGTATTCTTTTATTCTTGCTAAAAACGCTATTTTTTTATAAAATTATTCTCTCCCATTTCTTTAACCGACTAGTTAACTCGTCTACTTCATTCATAACATCCATAACCATGGATAATTTAATTTGATAATATCAAGCAATCAATACTAATAGTAACAATAATACTAATATTATCCAATGATACTACTAATATTATCTATTAATAATATTGACAGATTAATATTAAAATCGGGGTGTTACAATGAATGCTTGAACTGGTTTGTGGGGTTTGAGCGAGAGTGCGACCCTTTTTGAATTTAATTGAAATTTTTATTTCGATTAAAGGGTATGTTTGTCATTTCGGGGTGTAACTTGTGTTTTTTAAGATGTGAGTAGTATATGTCGTATTTGCACGGCCCCTAGAAATAACAAAATCAAGGGACTCCCATTTTAAATCCTCTAAACAAGCACCCGAATGAATTCCCATTACAAATAGAAGGACAAGAAACATACATGAAATAAAAATTCCATAAAATGGAGACAAATTACTAATGAAAATTATAGGCTAGGACTGCAAGTACCGTATTCACAATATTAAGTATAGCCAACAGTGCAGCAACAAAGTTGTAATTTTGTTTCAAAAATTTGATAAGCCATTCTAGACAATACGCGGAACCATGACACAATTCTTTTAAGATCCTTATGATGACAAACGCCCCAGAGTAATTGTTCAAATCATCAACCAGTTTAACATAACTGGAATCAAGTATCCCAGAATCAATTCCAGACGCAATCGTATGAAAAAACTCTTTCAACTTCTCATTACTCATATTAGTATGATCCACAATAATGTTCTTTTCCTTAAGAAACTTTACATCAGCCGAGCAACAAATCAACCCATCGAAAATCAACGCAGACAATGTAAATTTGCTGCTGGGTCTATGGTCTTCAGTTGCATCCGAAATGGAAGAACTTTTCCCTTTCTTTTTATGATGCTCCCATACAATGATATTGCGCCACTTTGCTTTTGTTGTTTCTGTGATATGCAACTGTTCAATTTTCAATTTCCCATTTTCAAACTTAAAATGAAAGTTCAAACCTTTCACTTGGCTTACTGTCGCATTCCTATGCTTTGTTTTGACGATGAAATTCCCAATCCTTATTAGTACACCACCAAAATAATTCCTTATCAAACCGCAGCAAGAAATCCCTTTATCTCTATCTTCAAGAACTTCGATACTTACACCTGCAGCTTGGAGACTTAAAGCACAGCTATTCAGCTTTAGTTTCTCAGTGGCAGTAGTATCCGTAATGCCAAGTACATGATTACCATGATTGTCTATTCTTCTCTCACCTTTACCATTAACGAAGAAGTGGACAAGATCAAGAATGTGAGGGGCTTCGAGACATTGCAAATGAAGAGTAGAGTATCCTAAGACAGAGAGAGCAAGATTGTTGATTTTCTTCGCCCTCGGCTCCCTCTTCGTCTTCTTCTCCCTCCTTAGCCTCTCCATCCTCTCCTCCTCCGTCTCTATCGTATCTTCCTCTTGAGGAATATCAGTAACAGGGAGATCTGGTTCAAACACATTTGGAAAAAGTGTTTGAGACAACTTATGGAGGACCAGGATGGGGATCTGGTTCTCGAATAACATTAGATCAGACAGAACATCCTGGTTTTTCAGCACTTCAGTTGCTGGACCAGGTGGCCATAAACAGCTAGGAAATTCTGAATCTAATCCCTTTGATATTAGAAGTTCCAACAGAAAACATCCATCTAATAACATAATGTTACCGAGTTCATGTTGTTGGAGTTCAATGTGCGTCACGTAGCTTGCACGAACCTCTTGATCTAATTCCCAAACTGCTTCAATACATCCCTTCAAGCTATCACCCACTTCAGCTGCTCCTCGATGAAGAAGAGACAACATGCACCGTAATTTTACTTCTTCCATGAGAAGTAAATCATCTCTGCTTCCTTTGAATCTTGGTCCAATGGACACCACTCTTGGCATGTATGCATCCTCGTTCAATTTTTTAAGACTTTCTGGAACCACGGAAATGCTACATGATTGAATATAATCATAGTCCACAGATTTTAGCAGTGTCTGGATAGAATTTAACCAATCATCTTTTGTTTGTTGATTTGCCATAGCATGTAGTAATTCACCTTTTCTAGTATATCTAAGAGTATACTTGCTAGCTACGAGAGCTTACTAGCTTTTTATAAAAGACAAAGGTTATATACAAAAAGAAAACAACAAAAGACAAAGATTATATGACAACGCTCATATAAATATAAATGAAAATTTTATTATTCATCCTTACCCCCACCCCCGATCTGAGGCACAAACCCCGTTTAGTTTGCCCGTTGCCCAACATGCTAGTAAAAAACAAAATACTTACCTCTTTTCTTATCGAAACAAAAAATTTACTACATCCTCGAATGCTTTGCGAATGATGTGTCCCAAGGTTTTTGATTTCTCTCTCCCTTAAAAGAAATTAACCCTTTAAATAGATATATCTCGATTGATTATTCTCCATAGTTGTACATGTTAATATCTTGGTTTATAAAAGAAATTATCTTGGTTTATAAAAAAATCATCTCGATTGATGCAATGTCCATCTTAATTATATTTTTAACATATGTCCATCTTAATTTAAATATAGTAATTTGTTTTTGGGTTCTAAAATATAGTAGTTTTTGAGAAATCCCTTCGTCCATAAATAATTGATCTAGTTGATCGTTTCACACAAATTTATGCACAATTTTGATCTTTAATTGAACGATGTGACAATTCTCTCTTATACTTTTATTGTGTTTTTACCGTATATTTCTATTGTTTTAGTTTTTATGTCAATTATCTATTGCTTTAATTGTCGTACAAATCTATTTATTTCTATTGCTTTAGTTTTATTGCTATATTGTCACATAAATTATCTTAAAAATGGTTGTTCAAATATCTTCTTTTTATTTATTTCAATCCTCTAATTTTGAGGTGTTGAATAAGAGATAAAAGAGAGACATATGATGAAAATCGTGTCACTGAATAACTTTACGGAATGCCTATTACATAGGAGTTAAGTAACTTAGATACTATACAATAATATATTTACATAATGAATACTCTACATAATATTCTATCCTAAGTAATTTAGAGAGTAAGTAAAATATATTTACAACGTAAATATAATTATTTACTATTTATTTAAATATCAATAAATATCAACACTCTTTTTCAAGCTGGAGCATATATGGCAAATGTGTCAAGCTTGCCACATATATAACTTGTCTTAGAACCTCGCAAGGATTTTGCAAAAACATCTGCCAACTGGTCATTTGAACTGACAGAGCTTGAGACGATATCGCCCGATTCAATCTTCGCTCTGACAAAGTGGCAATCTATCTTGATATGTTTGGTCCTCTCATGAAAGACTGAAGTTGAGGCAATATGCAACGCAACTTTATTATTACATATAAGTGTCGTTGGTCGTGCTTTTTCGAATTGAAGTTTCCTGCGTAACTTTTTCAACCAAATGAGCTCACATGTTACTAGTGCCACATCCCTATATTTTGTCTCAGAGCGTGATCTTGCAACTACATTTTGTTTCATACTCTTTCAGGATATCAGGTTTCCTCCAAGTACACAGTACTCAGAAATGGGTCGTCTATCAACAGGTGAGCCTGCCCAACAACATACGAGTAGCCAACTATCTGAGTATATCATTTATCTTCATAAATGAGATCTTTTCCTGGAGCACCTTTGATGTATTTCAAAATTCGGATAACAACATCCATGTGTTCTTGGAAAGGAGAATGTAAGAATTAGCTTACCACACTAACTGCAAACAAAATGTCCATACGAGTGACTGTAAGGTAATTCAATTTTCCAACCAATCTCCAATACCTCCCTGAGTTAGAAAACGACTCCCCTTGATTGGATATAAGTTTTACATTAGGATCCATAGGAGTATCAATTGGCTTGACGTTCAAAAGACATGTTTCTTCAAGAATATCCATAGCATTTTTTTGTGATATTACCATACCATCCTTAGATTGATTTACCTCAATACTTAAAAAATAATCGAGTTTACCAAGGCCTTTTGTCTGAAACTGAGTAAAGAGATGTTATTTCAACTGGTATATTCCGTGCTCATCACTACCAGTTATGACAACACCATCTACATAAACAATAAGATAAATTCATCATTGGGATGAGTGACGATAGAAAACAAAATGGCCAGCTTCGCTATGAACTATACCAAATTGTTGTACTACTATGTTGAATCCGCCAAACCAAGCTCTAGGAGACTACTTAAGACCATAAAGGGATTGGAGATGATACTTCTTATTGCTTTAGTTTATGTTTTGATGATGTCTATGGTATCAAGTTTATGTGTTGATGATGTCTAGATAGCTAGGTTATTTGATGTTGTTCATTATGTTGATTAGCTATAGCTTAGAAACTTGTTAAAGCACCTAGCTAACCATGTCTCATTGTGTCTTGTGATCCCTTGATGTCTTGTGTGGTGTCATGTATAAAAAACTTCTTTTTTGAGTGTCAAAATCCTTCTCTGTGATGGTTGAATCGATTCAAATTTTTATGACTAGCATCACAGTGAATAGATTCAAATTATTTTGAATCTATTCAAAAACCTCTATGACTTTGGTTGAATAAATTGAAATTATTTTGAATCTATTCAATGGTTGAATCGATTCAAATTCTTATGACTAGCATCATAGTGAATTAATTCAAATTAATTTGAATCTATTCAAAAACCTCTCTGACTTTGTTTGAATAGATTCAAAATAATTTGAATAGTATCAATCTTCATCCGGGATTTTTGAATCTATTCAATGCATATCAATCTTCATCCGGGGATTTTTGAATCTATTCAAATCATGTTTGATGCGTATCAATCTTCATAGCTCATCTACCTTGTCACTTAACTGTCTGAATCGATTCACACGTTAAGTGAATTGATTCAATATGTTGTTTTTGGCCAAAATTTTGCTCTTGCCACCCTTTTCTATATATACTCACTACCTCATAACACCCAAGGAATTGAATCATTTCCAACTATTCTCTCTAGGTCTCAAAAACTCATTGCACATAATTTCTTCAAGATTAAACACTTTTTCTTATAATCACTTTGTTGTTTGAGTCACATTGATTTGCTAGGGTGCTAGTAGGGATTGTAAGTTTGTTCTTTCAAGGAGTTTGGTTGGGCTTAATCAAGGCTCTAAAGTGAAGTGAATAATCTCATTCCACCTCCAAAGGGCTTGGGGGTTCTTTCTAACCATTCTTGAAGTAGAAGGGGATTCACTTACTGGACGTAGCATCGGAGGCTCGAGTGAAGAGTACGAATGGGTGCACATTTATTCAAGGATTCAAAGATTCAAGGAGCACAAAATTCAAAGGTTATTTGAAGTTTGGGGGAGTGTTTGCTTAGGGTTTGAAGAATTAGGTTTAATTTCAAGGAACTCTTGTAAACACATTGGATTCAACATTTGTTACATAGTGGATGACCTTGGTGAAGATGTACTTCATCAAAAAGAGTAGACGTAGCTCTAGCGAGGACAAGAAAGAGCGAACTACTATGAAAATATCGGTGTTATCTCTCTTCCCTATTCTCTTTACTTTTTACTATTGCATGTGATTAATTGAATAATTGTTAAGATAAGTGATAATGTTGATCTAAGTTGTTTTTCATTGAAAAGATAATCTAATTCATTGAATTATGTTTCAAATAATTTACTTAGATCAATTGATTGCAAAATCTATTCAATTCTTCAATTTCACATGTATTGTGTTTTCAATTGATAGCTTAATAATTTTGTTCATATAGGTTTGATTTGAAATTATCTAAAAGTTTTGTATATTGTTCAAGGTTTATTAAAGTTTGATTGTATATAAGATTTGTATCATGAATCTCTCAAATTTAGATTAAATCTTATTGCACATATATTTATCCTTTTTACATTGTTGTGATTTATTCATGTAGAAAGAAACAAAGAGGAAATTAGGTAGAAACATTAATATAGGACTTTTCTGTGGTACAAATTATAGGTCTTACTTTTAATTATTCATGTAGAAAGAAACAGAGGAAATTTGGTAGAAACATTAATATATGACTCTTTTTTGGGTACAAATTACAGGTCTTACTCTTAATGGTCTACGCAGATGTGAAGCGTGCATCACATGGACTATTAAATTTAGACTATTACATTTTTCATCTTATCTATTTTTCGCGCGCTCTACTTATTTTTGAAAAATACGTAGTTTATATTATGAAATCCAAATTAGATTGTAGAGATTTAAACTGTGAAAACTTTAGGTATATTCTACTACTGCCTTTGGGATAACAGTTTTAACATACAATCAAACCTTTAATGATCATAAACTTACATAAGATATTAGGGGGTTGAGATCAATGAAGAGAATTATGAGTAAAGACATTGATTACAAAAATAACAAAAAATAAGTGAATAAAAAAATGACATTCTCACATTTTTATCTTGATTTTGTTAGTTTTTATTTCTCTTTGCAAACCAAATTTTTGTCATCTGCATCCCTCAATTTAATTATTATCCTATTTACAATTGACATTGTTGAGCAGAAAATTCAAAATCCACGAGGGTATGACCTTTATAAATATTATTACTTGACGACAACTTACTACATTTGCTAAATTATCCATCAAGTTTCTGCCGGTTGTTGTCGGATATTGTCGATAAAATTCAAAAAGACAATTGGAATTGTATTTAGGATTTTTGTGGATCTATTTAAAATCAGATAATGTTTGCCATAAAAAAAAAAACTAGAACTGAATTTGTGATGAAAAATAATAAAATATTTGGTAGAATATTTGAATTCCATCTTACTTTTGTGATGTAATTAAATTTATGTTATAGTATGTTTAGGAAGATGCCGAAAGAGCCACACTTCATGCAGACAACTTTTTCTAACAGAGCTTCATATAAACAGATTGAATATTAAAGCTACAGAGAAAAGGTATGTACAAATAAATAAAACAAGGCTTGATGAATTATATTAGAGAAGCAGACAGGGAAACAAGGCTTTGAATCAACAACCGAGAGTTCCATAGATTAAAGTCATCACCTCTCCAAAATTCAAGTTCTTACAAGAAGCAAAAGAGAAGCTTAGAAGAAAATTGCAAGATAACAACAAGGGTAACCTCTTTATAATTTTTTTTCCTTCATTACTCTTTCTAATTACATTGTGAAGAGTTCCATTTTTATTTTTTTTTAAGTTTTAGAAATTGGTTCTTACTTTGAGTAATGGTAACTGTGAGATGCAGCTATAGTTTAATTTAATCTGCTAATCACCTGTGAGATGTAGTCTCAATGTTTCAAAAGATATGGAGACAAAAATCTTTTATTAGAAGTTCCATGCTGACCAATTTTGTTTTTCAATTTACTATGTATCTGATAGTTACGAACTAACTTGATTTTTAGTCAATAATTCAATTTTCGATCAAATTTGTCCCTACACACATGGAAGTTGATTTGGAACTTTACATCAACGCTTAACGTGACACACCAGCATTATTAACGACGAGACTTGACGGAATGACTAAATTAATTCAACATTGTAAAATTCAAAGACAAATTGACTATCTATCTATATATATATATATATATATCTTTGAATTTGAAACTTGAGCTATTCTTATGCAAGAGTTGTGATGATGTGGCATGTCTATTTGAGTTCCAATTATTCATTCCCTGTCGACTGAAATCTTGCCATCTTTCTTAGCTACTTTTTTTTTTTTGGTCTTACCTTTCTTAGCTACTTAACTATTACTCTAACTTATGAAAATAAAAAACGGTACCATTCAGAAGAGGAAAAAACATAACGATAATGCAAACTTTTGTAACTGATCTATGTCAACCAAATAAATTTTCCATGAGTGTGCATTCATATTCTATTCCTCTCTATCTTCATTTATTTAGCCCTAATCTCCCTGCCTCTTGAAATCTTGGAGGTCGAAAAAGCATACACATAACTACAATTAAAAGCATCGATTTATTGGTCACAGTAGCCAAAAAAAATAGTTTGTGTGCATATGTAAATAATGTCAAATCATCCCCTCTATATGTTAGTGGCTTAAGTTTAGTGATGCACTCATTTTGTGACTCCATTCTCCATTTTTTAACCTTCTTTGTAGTAAAATATGCCTACTCCTCAAAACATTCAACATTACCAACATGTCGAGTGTTTTATTTATGTGTATTAACTACTTAACTAACCAACATGTCGAGTGTTTTATTTATGTGTATTAACTACTTAACTATTACTCTAATAATTCATATTTTACTATCCCCTTAGTGTTTGCCCATTTACGTTGAACCTTCCATTAGCTTAGAATTCAATACAACATAAGATCATTTTTTTAAAAACTAATCGGTTATAGTTTATTGAATTGATATACATATTCCTAACCATAGGGTAGGCTATTAAAATGACTAATCCACCATCATAGCTTACCTCATAGTGTTGGCATACATGCATGCAAACATTTTTCATATTTTGTCTTCATTTTCAATTAAGGGAAAATAAAATTATCAACCAAACATTGTAAAAATCGAGCGATATTCACCACCATAGCTTACCCTATAGCGTTAGCATACATGCATGCAAACATTTTTCTTATTTTGTCTTCATTTTCAATTAGGCGAAAATAAAATTATCAACCAAACATTGTAAAAATCGAACGATATTTGACAAAGTTTTTGTCTCAAATCAAAATTCATCACCTTGAGTTAATCATTTCTTCAAAACTCTTACTATATTATATACATTATCCAAGTCATAAATACTTAATTTCAATTTTAATATCATGCTAAATATTTTTATTATATATAAATTTTTGTTTTGAGTTATCATCACTTTTTTCAAGCCCCTCTTGAATGATACTCTTCAACTTTGTAGTACAATCTTTGTTTCTCTTTCTTACTCTTCAGACATGTCTTAGACTATTTATTGGTTTTTGTAGGAGAATAGAGACTCAAGTTACTCTATAATACAAATTTCTCAAATCCTTATATACAACACTACTCTTTTAACACCATCTTGCAAACGATTTAACATTTATTATATTTTTTCAGCTTTCATTATATATATTATCATCTTTAAATTCTAAATTTAAGTTATTCTTATGCAAGAGTTATGATGATGTGACATGTCTATTTGAGCTCTAATTTCTCATTCTCTATTGACTGAAACCTTGACACCTCTCTTAACTACTTAACTATTACTCTAATTCATTATTAATTTTCCACTCAATCAATTTAATAATGTTTGTCGATTCACGTTGAACCTTCCAATAGCTTGAGTTCAATACAACATAATAATTTTTGTTAAAACTAATCAATTACAATTTGTTGGATTGATACATATTCATAACCATGGGTTACGCTATTAAAAGGAGGACTAATTCACCACTATAACATAGAGCTAACCATACGAAGGTCTGTGATTCAAAAATGTCCTTTCAAGAACAATAAGGTAGCGTTTGTGGTAGTGGTAATATAACTTACATATATTGCATATTTTAATATCTAAAAAGATTCCTACCACTCTTATTCTATCCAAGTGTGAATGATATGGTGTTTCTAAGAAAAGATACAGAGAAGGGTGAATGATACGGTCCATGTTACACTTATGCAGTAGCTTGCTTAGGAAAAACACTAAATTAAAGTATATATTAATTTTTTTTATTATATAAACTGGGATATTGATGACATATATTTGTAATTATGTTTTAATTATTTTACGCTCATTTTGAGTCCAAGAAATTATATTTTAAGAATTATATGTTTGGAAGATTTAGGACATTGTGTTTTCAGCAATTTAAGTGTCTTTTTGCAAAGAAGATAAGTTTCCTTTAGGTTTCAGAACAAGAGAAAGTTCTACACATATTTTAAATTTTTTTTTTATATATAACTTTCACATGTGCATGAAGAAAGAATCATTTTTCACACTATGAATTTGATTTTTTCACATGTATCCATATGACACCGACGATTTTAATTAAAATAAATACATTTTATGATTTAAATATTTAATATACTTTTACTTTTTTTAAAAGGATTAATATACTTTTTACTTATTAATTAAAATAATTGAATTTGTATTTTTTTAAGCAAAAATTGAGTGAAATTAAATAAAATTTTATGATAGAGTGTATTATATCAAGATTATACTTTTTTTAATCAATTGTATAAATGTTGTTAAATTTTTTATTATTAAAGTCAAATCTATTTAGATTTTTGAGTATTAAAAAAAGTTCAACAGTTTAATAAATAAATCACATTCTAAGATTTTTGATAATCTTTGTGTGAAAAAATATACGTATTTGAATGAAACTCGTGCAACGTACGGGTTAAATACCTAATTTCAATTAATCTAGTGAAAAAATCAACAGGTTCGTATAAAATGAAGGACGAAAAAACCTATTCATTGGAGACTGATTAAAGACCACTTGTGTAAATTAAAGACCACTTGCGTCTTTCTCTTTGGTTCACTGATTATGTTATGACATGTATTGATGGACCATCACATGTTGCTCATTGACTCCACAAATGTCTAGTTAATAGATATTTTGGTTGTACATGCTGCTTTATTCATGTAGAATGAAGCAAGAGGATACTAGGTTGAAGCGTTAATAATGTTGAAAATATTTTATTATTTAATTATGAGTCTGTTTGTTATTGCTTTTTTAGCTAAGTAAGGAGTGTGGACATACATTAAGAGGAAACAACGACATCCCAACTAGGTTGGTATCCCACGAAACGCACATCCTATGCCGCCAAACTAAGAAGATTTTATTAAAAAAAGGAGAAAAATAATTACAAGAGGGGGAACTAGGCAAAAACCCTCGAAAAACTGATCAAAGAAGAAAAGAAAGGAACCGCATACTAAGGAAATATGTAGTTAGGCAAGCCACGTCTCTCACGAAAGAAGTCAAAGTGAAGGGCCGGATGCAAAGTGTCCAACCAGACAGATCCCTAAACGCTATGACCCATATTGGTCAACATATCAGCACAACAGTTACCTTCACGGAAAATATGCGAAGAAATCACCCGAACATCAAGGTTAATTACATTATGCCATTTGTTTCAAAGAACAACTGGGACTAAAGAGGTATTTTTAAATATCATTAGAGCACTATGCATTTTCCAGTCGAAGCATTACCACTCATAGACACCAAGGAGCGAATGCGGACCTTAGCTTCATGAATAGGTGCCAAGTTCGAAGAAAAGTGTAACATGTTGCGAGAAATCCAAATAGAATGCAACGTGTGCACCACCGCCTCTACAAACAAATCAGAAACTTGAGAAGAACATCTAGGAGGGATATCAGAAAGAAGAGAGTGAAGCTAAGCAAGGTCCATCACACAATTGAGCTTGCTTCCAAGCCAATTCCAAAGCTTGATCGCAAAAGGACAATGAAGAAACAGGTGATCAGAAGTCTCATCAGACTGCAAACAAAATGAGCAAGCTGAAATAATAACACAACCCCGACGCTGAAGGTTAACATCTGTGGGTATTTTACCATGCAAAAGCTGCTGAAAAAAATAAAAGAATGAGAATGAAGGATGCAAGTCTTCCAAATACGACCAGACCAAGGAAGTTTAACATCAACCGGCCGAAGAAATGAGAACACTTGCTTCGCCGTTAGCTTACCATCGGGTGACTGAGTCCAAACAAGAGTATTCGGGAGGTGAGTTGTTGGAAAAACAATAGAATTCAACCGATCTGTCACGGCAGGAATAGACATCGAACCCGCAGTAAAAAACTAACGACCATCTTGAATTACATCTGAAACATTACCGATGAAGTCCTCATGAAATTACAGATCAATATGAAGTAATATGCCAGTGTTTCCCCCAACCAATTATTTGTCCATAAATGAATATTATCGTATATGCACACGATCCAGAGAGAGCTAGAAATAATATTACCAATATGCACCTTAATACCCAACCAAACGGAAGACTTGAAGTAACACAAAGAAGGTTTCCCATTCCAGAAGTATCGTTGCATAAATAGTTGCGACCATTGTATTTCAGAATTCGGATAAAAACATCCATGTGTTCTTGGCAAGGAGAATTTATGAATTAGCTTACCACACTAACTGCAAACGCAATGTCCAGATGAGTGACTGTATGGAAATTCAATTTTTCCATCCTTCTTTGCTTCTTCAAAAAAAAAAAAATCAATTTTCCAACCAATATGCAATACCTCCCTGAATTAGAAAACGACTCCCCTTTATTAGATATAAGTTTTACATTAGGATCCATAGGAGTATCAATTGACTTGGCGTTCAAAAGACATGTTTCTTCAAAAATACCCATATCATTTTTTGTGATATTACCATACCATCCTTAGATTGGGCTACCTCAATACTTAAAAAATAATCGAGTTTACCAAGGTCTTTTGTCTGAAACTGAGTAAAGAGATGTTATTTCAACTGGTGTATTCCCTGCTTATTACTACCAGTTATGACAACACCATTTACATAAACAATAAGATAAATTCATCATTAGGTTGAGTGACAACAAAAAATAAAATGGCCAGCTTTGCTATGAAATATACCAAAATGTTGTACTACTATGTTGAATCTGCCAAACCAAGCCCTAATAGACTACTTAAGACCATAAAAGGGATGTGTGTAGTCAAAAAAGCATAGTAAATGACTCCCCATGAGTAACAAACCCAGGTGGTTGCTACATATAGTCTTCTTTTCAAGATTACCATGTAAAAGTGCATTTTTTATATCAAGTTGATGGAGAGGCCAATGTCGAATGGCTGCAATGCAGAGAAGGAGTCTAAATGTTGCCATCTTAGCGACAAGTGAGAAAGTGTCACTATAATCCAACCCAAAAATATGAGTGAATCTCTTATAAACTAACCGAGCTTTGAAATTACCATATGGACCAACCTTCACCGTATAGATCCATCGACAACCTACCAAAGATTTTCTAGGAGGGAGAGGAACTAGTTTCCGTGTACCACTACTTTGGATAGCACACATCTCATCAATCATTGCTTGCCTCCACTCAGGGTTAGATAATGCTTCACCTAGAGATTTAGGAATAGAAATAGAGAACAAAGAAGACAACCAAGTGTAATGTAAAGGATAAAAACGACGATAACAAAAGTCAATATAATGAGGAGATGGATTACTTGTTGGACGGACACCTTTACGCACAACAATGGGAAGATCAGACTCAAGATGCAGGACCGAATCCGATGATGGAGGTGGTGTTAGAGGAGAAAATGCAATGGCCTCTGAGACATTACTAGGTGTAAGAACAAGAACAGTAGAGGGTGGCTAACGATTGTTCTAAGTTTGTAGTGTGCGAGACATTGAGGGACCTACTGTAAGTGGATCTAGTGGAATAGACTCACGAGGTTCAGGGGGAACAACTGTAGGTGAACCAGTAATAGTTTTCGGAAGAGGTTCAAGATGAAATCCTTGAAGGGGTTCCAGAGCCATCTGGTTCGACTCAAAAAATGGAACAGACTCGAAGAAGGTAAAATCAGCTGATATTTTCGTCACCACTATTATTATCCCTAACATTATCTGTTACCTAACACACATCCTTCATATTTTCAATTACATTTCGTTTTATTGCTCCTCTCAACATCATCAATCGTCTTAATCGGCCACACTTTATTGTTTATTCATTTTAAACCTTTTACATTTCTATCTAACAATTATCTTAGACTCTTTATTACCTTAAGGAAATTACTTTGGTTATCGTCAATTACTTCAACCCACCACTCTATAATTCCTCTTATAATCATCTTATACTCCTTTAGCTAACCCATGTTTTTAGACTCATCATGTGACCACACTATTTCCTCTATTAAAGTCTCATCTCATTAACCTTAAGTATCTTGATATTTTCCCTCACCGGTATTACCCTCTCTAACCTTACCCATTGCTTTAACTCGCATCTCCTTGTTCTTATTTACATCCTTTATTCAAACGACATTCCTTATTCTTCGCTCCTAGCTTAAGGTTTTTACCTCGCAATCATCATTACTTATAATATCTTCCATTTCTATAACTAAGACTTCTTTATATTTTAAGGCCCTATCTTCATACTTTCAATCACCTTTAATACCATCAATCATCGTAAAATATTATTACTGTATTCTTAGTTTATTCTTGTTTATACCCTCTTTATTAACTTACAACATTAAACTCTTTAATTACCCTAAGAAATTACTCTCGCCATTGTCAATTCTTCATGTACAATGTACTATCCATTTATATCTCTCTTGGCTTCACCTTTTACTTTCACGTTTCAGACTCGCCATTATCTTGAGAAATCTCTTATAAATACACCTCAACACTGTCAATTCTTCATGTACTATCCATCTTCATGTACTATCCATTTATATCTCTCTTGGCTTCACCTTTTACTTTCACGTTTCAGACTCACCATTATCTTGAGAAATCTCTTATAAATACACCTCAACACACTCCCTGAATTAGGTACATTAGTTTGGGATTCTATCCTTTACTCCATGTGTTGGATATCACTCCTTGTTAACTCAAATATATTTCATTTTGATTTCTTAAAAAAGCGAGAAATGCTATTTAACAACTATTTAATTGTTCAACAACGTATTTATATAAGGTATAGATATAATTTCATTTTTTATTAGTTTTTCCTTCTATTTAAAAATATTTACTTATTTTAAGTGGACATATATAAGGTTGAGATATTTTGTTTTGTTTTGTTAAGAAATGTATATATACTATTTAAAAGCAAGGCAATGATAGTTTTCATCGATATTCATATTGTTATCGAAAATATTGCACAACGCTCGAACATATACGTGGTTCGGAGACTTGAATATATTTATAATTGTAGGCATAAATATTATACCGTTTTATGTTATTAATATAGATGTTACGAATTTGTTCGCAAATTTTTCTTTTTTCTTCTTAGTGGTTCTAAATTTATATTGTATCTATACACTGTATCAATTTGATTGATTGAATATTGTTTATTTATGTAAAAAAGAATACTCTCTTCGTTTCAAAATGAGTGTCGTTTTTGTAAAAAAGAATGTTTCAAAATGAATGTCACTTTCAGTTTCCAATGCAATAATAACTTTTTCTTTTCAATTGTACCCTTCAATTAATACTATATACACTACTTTTAAAGTATTACTTTGTTCTATGATGAAAAACAAACCAATAGTTGATTATGATAATTTAATAAAATAACATCTTTTTTTTTTAATTAAACATTTTTTGAACACAATTAAACATTCTTAAAGGATATTCATATATTATATATTAATGGTATAATTGAAGGGTACAATTGCCCTTGGTATCTTAATTAATGGTATACGAAGACGTGAAGCGTGCATCACATGGACTAGAAATATTACCCAATTAAAGACCACTTCACTAATTGTGACATGTATGGACCATCACTTACTGCTCATTGACTCCACACCACATTAATATTTTGGTTGTACCTGCTGTTTTATTCATGTAAAAAGAAACAAGAGGAAATAAGATAGAAACATTAATATAGGACTTTTCTGTAAATTATAGTTCGGATTTGTATGTTAAAACTGTTATGCCAAAGGCAGTAATAGAATATGTCTAAAGACTAAAGTTAAATCTCTACAATCTAGTTCGGATTTCATAATATAAACGGTGGATATTTTTAGATAAAAGTAGAGCGCACGAAAAATAGATAAAGTGAAAAAAAGTAATAGTCTAAAATTAATAGTCCATGCACACTTCACATCTTCGTAGACCATTAAGAGTAAAGACCTATCATTTGTACCAAAGAAAACTCATATATTATATATTAATGTTTCTACCAAATTTCCTCTGTTTCTTTCTACACGAATAATTAAAAGTAAGACCTATAATTTGTACCACAGAAAAGTCCTATATTAATGTGTCTACCTAATTTCCTCTTGTTTCTTTCTACATGAATAAAACAGCAGGTACAACCAAAATATTAATGTGGTGTGGAGTCAATAAGCAGCAAGTGATGGTTCATACATGTCATAATTAGTGAAGAGTACATCTCACAGATGATTTGCAGATTAAATTAAACTATAGCTGCATCTCACAGTCACTATTACTCAAAGTAAGAACCGAATTCCAAAACTTTAAAAAAAATTAATTAATTTACTTATCTCATAAGGTGACCTTCCAACATGTATATCAGAATCAACAGGCAAGACTCCATTACTCATTAGAACATTATTAGAAGATTCTCTCAATATTTACTTCAAAATGTTTAATTGTGTTCAAAAAAAAAGTTTCACCACAGTAAGTCGATATAGTTCAATTAGTATTGATCAGTGATCCGATTACCTGGTATTTCGACCTAGTCAATGACTGCTCATAGTTTAATAACACAACCAAACAAAGTTTACCAGTAGACTTAGATTTGAGGCATAATTTTATAACTTAGTTGATTTGATGCAAGAACTGATTGCAGAAGAATCAAAACTCGATCGTATGAAATGTCAACAAACGAAAAATCAAAATGGACGAATCTGGATACAACATACAACAAAATTAAGCCAAAAAACAGGAATCGGAACACACAAGATTAGTGTTTATAACTGTATCAAGAGCAAAAATTCATGCACCGTATTTTGATGTCTTCCATGAGCAATAGATCTTCATTTGATTTTTTAAGTCTTTCTGGAACAATGGAAACCCAAGTTGATTGTTGACTTAAATCTAGAACAATGAAAACCCGTTTTGATGTTTTCCATGAGCAATAGGTCTTCATAGCTCGGTACTTGATTATTGGCCATGGTCTGTAATTTGCTTTTAAAGAACAAGGGGATTTATCTATTACTAGCTCGTCAGACAAGAGGAAATTGCTATGATTTCCAAACCAAACCAGACCCTTACATTAATATAGAATATTTTTTATAACTTTTAGTTGACAAGAACTTGACAGGATTAAGCCTCCAATAATGATAATCAAAATCGAATTTACTATTTCGACTTCAACCACTAAAAAGTCTGAAGCTTAATTTCCTCACATGATGTTTGCAATGGTTCCTCCTCGTGCTGAAATATACGCCCATTTCGTTCTTTTCAAATAACCCAGACAAATGAAAGCCAAATGATATTCAAAGCCAATCGAACATGCTTTGAAAAATCCACCTAGACCACCAAAGTGTACGAGATGGTCCAAAAGGTAATCTTGTACACTGTTTCAAAGCCTAAGCAATTAGCAACCAAGGATCGTAATCTGCCAAATAAGTTACATCTTACAAATAGGTGATATCCGTCTTCATTCATATCACACCCTCATGCAAAAGTTTGATCGTTATAATTAAAACCCCCTCATGTGCGAGTTATCTTTAGTGGGCATGCAATTGAGAAGCAATCGTCAAACAAATAGAGAGACATTCAACGGAACAACTTTTAACCAAAGAATGTGATTACATCCTAGAGTAACATTTAGAAGAATGTTGACTACATCAACCGATGACAAGTAACGATAAACACTACTCTTGTAGTAACATTTAGAAGAATGAAACTTCCAAAGCCACCTATCCTCTATAGTATCATGCAAAACAATAGAAGTTATTAGCTCACTACATTCCCGCACTTACTCCTCCTCCCATTCAAACAACCTCCTACACTATTTCCATGCCTCACCACTCACCCCATCCCAACGAATGCTTATGTGCCACTGTTACTACTTTATTCTCATCTAACTCATATAACCCTCAGAACCTAACACTAAATTGTGTTCCTTCCAATCAAGCATCCTTTCAAAACATGATAGAGGACCCATCACCCACCACACGTCCCATATTATCAACCAGCCATCTCCCCACACCCACTCCAACTCTCTCTCGAATCGTATTAAAATTCCACCGCCATACCAAACGCTTTTCCCCACAATAGCAAATGTAGCCACCTTCCTCACCATAACGGGTAACTAAAACGCTATACCAAACACTTTTAAATTAATCCTATGTTTGACTGTTTGGATTAGATTGAAAGTGAAGTTTACCAACTATATATTGTAAAACAAAGTTAATTGATATGCTAATTTGTTTTATATATCAAGCTTCTTGAGATAGTTTTCATTGATGAACAACCTCAGTAAAATATATGCATTCTTTTTTTTCTTGAAGGGAAAAACATGCATTCTTAACATTTAGTCAAAACTAAGCTAGAAGTTCTTTGTTCTCTTTAGATCAAAAAATTCATTTATCTTTTTAAATGATAACAAGTTGGACTTTTAATGATTTTCCATCCAAAACTATAAAAACTTGTTTTCTTTTGATATATAATTTATTATTATCTCTTAACTTTTGAAATTTTGTGTTCATTGACTATTCGCCAAAATGACATCCAAATTCTAACGCAAACCCAAAATGACACAACAATTTAAAAGTAAAGACAACAAACTGCATTTTAAAAGAAGACCGAAATAAGATCAATTTCTCCCTTGTTTTCAAACGTTGTTTTCGTTTAGAAAGATAAACTAGATAAGCTCCCTTGCTATTGCACGGGAGGGATTATTATGGAAATCATTATATTTACCATTTAGTATTAGTAAAATATAATATGGATAATATAGTTGATTGATTTAGGAATATAACATAAGGTTTAACTGAAACAATTGATATTAGCCAATATGAACAATATAATACATGGTTTTCATTGAAAAGCTATGCATTTTCAGCGTAATTTAATAGAATGTTTATGATGATCATAATTTTGTATTGAATATGTGCACAAAATTGTTAGGATTTATTTTTTCAAATTTGAATAAACTTTGATTTCGTAGTTCAAATATTTGTTTTGCGTGTATATACATAACATATATATATATATATATATATATAGACACACACATAGATATAGACAGACACGCAAAACAAATATCTCACGTGCTTTTATTTTGTATTATTTTTTTAAATACGTCAAAATGAATTATATTACTACCAAACACATTCTACCCGACACAAGACGTACCAGGGGAGAATGGAGAAGTTACACAAACAAAAGTTCAAACCAAAAGAAAACAAAAAGGACCAAAAGAATTAGCCAAAACCCAGACACATAAGAGGATCAAGCCACCAGTTATAAGTTCAGGTTGAAACCTAAGAGAGGGTGGTGGGGGGTTGAATTAGGTTCTGAGATTTATTGGATAATATTTCTAAGTTTGCTGAGTGTTGTTGCTGAGAGGCTTAAATAGAAAAAGAAAAGGAAAGTGGTGGGACCTACAAGGAAGCTATGGTGGTTTCAAAAGTGAAGGTTGATAAGAAGAAAGGGAGGGAAGATGGAAAGCCAAAGTACCAAGGAAAAGTCACTAAAAAGAAACCATGTTCCATGAAGTGACTTTGACACAGATGCTAAAGATGATGTCCTGGACAATGTGTCCTCAATTAGAAGGAAGGTTAGCGGAAAGAGACTTCACGTGAATGTTCTCCCTGCTCCCCTAGATAATGTGCCCTTTCATTCTAAAACAAATGTTCATAATTGGAAATATGTGTTTCAAAGAAGAATTGCTAAATAGATAGAGCTAAGTAAAGAAGCTCTGGAGTGTAAGGTGATTATGGAATTGCTGAAGGGTGTTAGAGCTAAGTATATTTTTAGCAATAATCTTCTTCATCCATCAAATTTTGAGTCAATTTCAACATCGGTGATTGTGGCACGACGGAAGATGCAGAACACTTATTCTTTTCCTGTGATTTCTAATTGGCTTGGTTTCAACACAGTGTATCCTAAACATGTGTCAGATCATTTATCTCAATTTGGAACCTTAGGCGGTTTTTCAAAAAGCATCCGCTCAGATTTTAACCTCATTTGGCTTTCTTTTGTGTAGATGATTTAGATCGAAAGAAATACTCAAGTCTTTCATCAAAAAGAGGCCTTGTTACAACACTTGCTCGACAAAATTAAGCTTCAGTCTTATTGGTGGCTGAAAGCAAATTGTCCTAATCTTGATTTCTTTTAACAATTTTTGGTGATTTAATCCTTTACCTTGTTTGGGCATCCATTTGTAATGGGGTAGCTTTTACCCTTGTTCATTATATGTTTGTTTCTGGTTTTTTGGATGTAATTTGATACTCTTTTCGTCTGTTTTTTGGCACATCCTGTGCTGAAATGTCCAAGCTATTAAGTAATATAAAACATTTTTTTTAGGGTTTTAGAGCGGGATACTAAAAAAAGGTGAAAGTACTCACATTAACTGCCATTGAGCATAAAAACGATTTTGAAGAATTGTCACAATATACAACAATTAATATTTTGTCAAATGCAACAAAGATATGCAATGCGACTGAGATATGAAATGCAACAAAGATATGCAAGTGCAACAAACATCCATGGAAGACCAATTCAAACAAATAAATAGATGCATCTAGCATGAAAACGACTTAAAAAGAAATGAACAAAGATAATGAAAAGTAAAGCTCAAACAAACAGAACTTAAATCGAGAAACACAAAATAACAAATATGAAACGAAAGGAAAAAAATAATAATAATCAGAGAGGGTTAAATTAAATACTCAATACAAAATCATCTACCAGACAAACACGCAACTAGGTACAAACCAAGACGAAGAAACACAAATGCAGAAACCAAGAATAACAAATGGATGAAACAAAGAAACTAACATGCTTTCTCATCCTTAATAATAGTGTACAAATGCAATAGTATATGCACAAATGCAATGGTATGTTCATCATCACTGTTATGCTTTCGTTTTCCCTAACCAGACAATTGTGTAGTGTATTCTGTCTTTTGGTATCAGCTGGGAAGGTTGTTCGATTGAGACAAGTATCGGTACGAAAGTTATGGAGTTGCTAATAAACGATACAACTTAGGAGAGAGTACAAAAGTAAAGAGGCCAAACACTAATAAGTGTAACATGCACAAGATGTGCAAACTGATACACCAGATAATTGCAACAACAAAAGGAGCTATCTAGCTAGAATCAACTACCACTTAAAAGAAACAAATAACAAGAAATAGAGAAACAGCTTCTAAATCAAACAACACCACGAACCAAAGAAAGATTCTCTAACTCCAACCAGTGCACCCAATTCCAAATTTGTCCCAACAAAATGCTACGTACCTTGCAGATCCTGTAAAAAAAAATGCTACTTGCAGACACAAAATAGTGCCCCACTTGACAATAAGCGGAATAATTAGCATTCACACCTAACCATTGACCAAGAACACATAAAACATTCCCTAATATGCAAGGGAAATGAAGATGTTGAACCTAATAATATCGATTGAGTTAAGTCTTACGGACATAATTTTTTTTTTTTGCCGTTTCAAACAAAATGATGTTGTTTTCCATAAAAAGATAATAAACATTTATTTCCTAAATGAGATCTTAGATTAACTTAAGGGTGCTTATTAATATCTTACAACAAAAATTATTGCTGCAAATGCTGTTCCAAAGCTTTATTTTTGTTTTAATATATAGTATCCATTTCAGATGTCTCCTACTAGTGTTTGCGGGTACTTCTAATTCTAACCGTTACCTATAAGTAACTCATAGTGTCAAGAAAAAACCAACGGTTATGGAGAAATGCCCACTTTATTTGCTAACATGGGAAATGCTAATTTTTGAATTTTGAAAAATAAATTTACTCCAGAACCGTTAGCATTTCCCATTTGCATCACTCTCATGTTAATAATATCGACATCATTAACGTGAAATTCAACTTCACAGACAATTTTTTTAAAACGATTTCATATAGACAGTGGAATAGGGGCAGAGTCTTTGGCAACTCCAAAAGAAAATTGTGAATAAATAAGTATGCTCGTAAATACTCTAATAATATATATTTAACTACTACAAATATGTTTATCTATAAAAAAATTAGTAACTGATCTAAGTAAATTTATTTGTCAAAACTCAAAAATTAGTAGAAACACAAGTAAAAATACTAATATTTGATTGAATTTTTTATTTGTCGTTTCAGCACTTTTACGTCTCTATAGCAACTCATAAAAAAAATGGATTTGTCTTGAGTTTTTTTACAAACAACCTAAATATTTATATGAAAAATGACATTGGTAGTTTATTTAGTACAAATCTATTTTAGATAAGTTTGATTCTTTCAAATATCGTTGAGTTCAAGCTTTCTAAACATCAATTCTACATTTTTATTTCTTTTGTGTTACTTTAAGGCTGCCTTACTTTAATTAATGTGTTCATACAAGAACAAAAATCATTACCTAATTTTTTTTTACCAATTAATTTTAAAATATATTTTATTTTTTATATTTAGTCTCTTCCTAAAATTTACTCCAGCTCCACAGCTGATATCAGATAATACAGTAGAAGCATGATACTTCTTGACAAACATTTTTAGAAGAAATGATAAAACAAAGTTGTATTCTTTTAATAAGAACTCGAGCTACAATTTGAGACTTAAAAGAGAGAAAAACAAAGCTACTTTGATTCTGCAGTGGTATTTATTTCATTTCCATTGGTAACTTTAAAAGAAAAAAAATCAGATTCTTGATCTGATATGGGAAATAAGTTTTTCTCCCAATTCACGAAGCACAGCTGCTTCAGCTTGAGACAACAGCACAGCTGCAGTGTGTGCCTCCTCTGCCGTTGCGTTATTTGTCTTAACGGTAGACAACTTCAGAGCATATTCTCCATTGTTCACGTCAATACTTACCTTGAGTGCCTTATCGCTGTTGGATGATCCGAAATCATACATCTTTCCACCAGCACCACCTTCACCTGGACACGATTAATAAAAATTAATTCGCAAGAAAGCTTATCCAATATACTACGATAAAGGAAACAGAAATAGAAGTCCGTAAAGCCTAATTCAGCTAACAAATGCATATTACTGTTAGTTGGAAACTTTCACGAGGTTTCAATCCGTGATTTTAAATTTGTGTTTTTGAGTTTCAGTAGTGATTACATTTCCTTTATAACAAAAAATAAAACTAGAAAAGTACTCCCTCTAGTCACTGTATTACTGACTAAATATATTATTTTTTGAATAAACCTAAAAAATGATTTTTGCTTATAATAGTAATTTGAGGGAGTATAATTTCAAAAATGAGATTCCGACTTAACCTATTTCATGTGTTCGCCTGGTAATAATGGAACGGCGGTGGTGTCGTTCCTTTTTCGGCATGATATCTTGGAACTCGTTGCCGCTCTCAATTGATTCTAATGGACTCTGTTCCAACATATGCTTTGATGTTTTGTATGTCGACTCACCATAAAAACTATCAGTAGCTTCTTTCCTCTTACGGTCTCGTCCATCACTACCATTGGAGGCCATTCTTGATAAGTTTCCTCTCAACTCTTCAACAGAGAGTAAAATAAGGAAGTATTTATAAATAAAATAAAAGGTAGTTGGTAGCTTCCTTGGTTTGAGGGTAAAATGTATCTTTGTGTCGGGTAGTCCCCACGGTAGTGGGTAAAAACTTGTATATTTATTATTGTTATCATTATATATTTATCATCTAGAAGGTGTAATGTAAATGATATTGCTTATGCTAACCCTAAGAGATGTCCAGGCCTTACAGCTTGCACGCGGAATTTTAGGGATAAAAATGTTAGTTTTTGGTGGATAAAAATGTTAGTTTTATGAAAGAAAAATCATAAGTTTTTGGAATATTCAAAATATTTAAGCCTTTGTCGAAAAACAAAGCGGAATATGTATTAATAAAGTGCTCAGAAGTGATTGTGGCAGAAACTAGAAAGTACAACTCCCACAATAAATTATGTGAAGTTGATGGCATCGAACTACAACTAACACTCGCATGTTCTCCACAACAAAATGGTGTGTCGGAGAGGAAGAATGTTACAATCAAGGAGATGGCTCGATCAACGATAAAGGATTGCACATTTTAGGCTGAAGCAGTTTACATTGTTGTGTACATGCTCAACAGATGCTCAACGAAGGCATTTATTTAATGACAAAACTCCTATTGAGGCTTGGTGTGGCAAGAAGCCATTAGCTAAGAGGTTATGTTTGGATATATCTGGTGGGTCATAAGGGGAGCTCGGAGAACGTTCCACATCGAGGGCAAAACAACCACACAAGTGAGAGAAACGCCACACTCTTATCAAAAACCTTAAGGCATTAGGTATATGCGTCATCTCCCTTATAAAGTGTTCAACCTCCACTCTCTATCTAATGTGGGACATATAACTCACACTTGGACACAACAACAGAGGCTCAAACTTTGACCCCTCCTTTTATATGTGTGAGTTTTAATAATTATTTTCCATTTATGTCTTTCTACCTTTTCTATTCATGAGTGTGAGTAAAGTCCTTTAAATCTGTGCACATAACCATACAAGCATTGATCAAATCCACATTCTTTGAACAAAAGGCCTCACAGGTTCGTTCCGGTTAAATCGTAATTATCAAAGGTTTGATTGGATAATGAAATAAAATTTAAATTAATCATATGTTTGAACAAGTTTGAAAGTGAAGTTTACCAACTACTATCGCCAAACCAAGTTAATTGATTTCCTAATTTGTGATATATGTATTTTTATTTTTTAGAATTAATGGTGTATTTTTCAAGATTTTGAATAACATGTTCAATATTTATAAGAATAGAAGAGACTTCACCCAGTCTTCTTACATATGGTCATTCTTTATTGCCATGAGAGAAAAATTGAGTACATGTTAAAACAAGAGTCCTGCGTGATTATCATATGGCGGGATTAAATATTTATTTTGAATCGGAATTATAACTTTTGTATTGGATTTTATATTTGTTTTATTTTTTCTATTTTTTTTTTTAGTAAATGGTGTTGTTATAGGTATTTCGTGGACCGATTTTAATCGAATTTGAGGGGAAAACTCATTTGATCTAAAGATTAAATTATAAATTGTTTGATTTGGTTTTAAACTTTATAATTTTACCTTGTATCCAAACATATTAAATAATATTCGATTTTTGATGTAAATAGATATCCATCTACATGGATTATATGATATTCATGTCCGCTCCATCGAATAAATATGATATCTATATCCACCCCACATATATATATATATATATATATATATATTTTGATGAATAACTTTTTTTAACAAAAATGATATTTGTTATTTTTGTTTTTTATAATTATTTTGAACATAACAACAAAAGTTCATCGCATTCAGTCACTCTCGATTAAACAACAAAAACTTATCACATTCATTTTCTTCCTTTTACCACAACATATAATATCCATATATAATAATATTTATACACAGTGATCGTGACTGATCATAAGGTGATTGTCGATGATCATAAATGCGGTGGTTGATGGTGGTGGAAATGCGTCAGTTTGAATTTTGGAATGGCGGGGGTGTGTACCTGTAGACACTCTGACGCTCAAATCAGTAGAGGTCAGAAATGGGGATTAAGAGATGAGAGAAATTCCACCTTGGGGAATGCGAGGAGTCCCCTTTATATAGAGGTGGTTGTTTGCAGAGCCGTGGTAGGAACATGTGTGCCCGTTGGTTACAAAATTGTGGGAAGTGTAACCGCCGGATGAGAGATTCGCAGAAACGTGGTAAAAGAGATGTTATAGTTCGATTGTACTGGTTTCAGTTGCTCCGTGCACCCCCCCCCCCCCACCCCACTACGGGGAAGGTGTGTTGCGAGTAAACTATCAAATGTGATATTGGGCTTGACTTGTTATTGGGCTTAAGAAATTGGGCTTAAAGTCTTTGACCGGTCCATAACCGTATCCCCCAAGTCGTGGCTCTTGGAAAAGAGTGATGGCTTTAGGCAAGCGGGGGAACTGCTCGTGGAGGTTTTATAGGGATGATGCCCTGGACTCATGAACAGAGTCTTTGATAAAAAAAAAGTGCATGCTCTTAGTGTTGAAGCTTATTTAGTATCTTTGCAATGGAGTGACTCTGCTCGCAAAGAATGCCTCAGAAGTTCTACCATGAGTAGGTTAGATGAGTTGGTTATAAGAAGATATCTCAGAACCTATCACATTAGTGATTATGTCGACGTCATGGTTACCGATGCCATCATGAGAATATGTTCACAATGGAACTGCGCGGCTCACAAGGGAATACCTCATAAGTTTATCAAGAGAGGACTTGCTCGGATATAGGGAGCGAACCTACCTCAGGACCTATCATATCGGTGACTATGTCGACATTAGGGTTAACGACGATGTGCACAAGAGTGTTCTTGCTAAACCTTTGGATGTGCTCGTTAATCACGATAAGGCGAGTCCATTGGTGTATGTGAGATGTGTTTAACAACCATGTGTCCATCCATACTGTCGTGGGGTGAAAAAGATTCCCTTGTCAGAGAGTTGGTTGTTTGTTAATCAATAATTAATGCCCATGTCTCGAGGGTGAGACTGAGGGGACATGACATTTGGTTCCTTGATGCCATATGTAAAGGCTAGTGTAGTACTTTAGTATCTAATGCCTTGAGAATGTTTTGGTTTATGTTTCCAAAGTTCCATCGTTGCCATTCGTTTGATCCTGACGTTTGGGAATCAGACGCGTTTGATCAGAACCGTTGGATGTGTGAATGGGTGTGATCTGTACCATTACCTTGTTTATTTAGTGAAGGGTTGCATGAGAAGAACAACACCTGATTGAGTTTGCTGTTTTCTAAAAGGTTACGAACGAAGTATAAATAGGTTCAAACGTATGTTTGGAACATTTTTACCATTTTCGTATTTTAGCAACCCATAAGTTTTCAACATTCTACAGTGCATTTAAGTCCTTCAACTATTCATTTCCGAGCCCAAGTTTCTAATCAACACATACCAGGTTTGTAATCTTCTGCATTCGGACTACGATTTTGTGAGCCAAAATTTGTCATATGGGTTGGTTCGTTTGGACTACGATTGTGTAAGCCAGAAAGTATTGTCTTAACCTTCGAGCTCCTGTTACCAGGGAGAGGTCTACCTTTTATATTTATTGGTACCTCGTTTTGGATCCTTGTAAAGCTTTGTTAGTGAAATATGTAGGCCTTTGTCCCTCCTGTGTCTCTGTGATTAAGATGATACTGACCACATCGGATAAGACAAAAAGGTAAAGGTACAATGTTTCATCTTGATCCGGTCTTGACAGCACTAAAGGATGGGAGAGTGTGTTTTTCAGGTGTGCTAGGGCATATTCCCATTCGTCTGTCCATTCAAACGTTGATTCCTTTCTTAGGAGTTTGAAGAAATAAAGAGCGTGTTTAGCAGATTTGGCGACGAAGCGTGAGAGTGAAGTTAACATCCTGTTGAGGGTTGGATGCATTTTTTGGATGTTGCGGAGGGGAGCTCCGCAAACGCTTGGCATTTGTCAAGATTCTCCTCGATTCCTCGCTCTGTTAAGTAGAAACCGAGGAATTTTCCCACTTGTACTCCAAAAGTGAATTTTTCAGGATTAAGTCTCATTGTATTTTCTGGTTAGTTCGAACACTCGTTTGAGATGGGCGGTATGATTGATTTTCTTTTTGGATTTAACAATCATATCGTCCATGTAAACCTCAAGAATGTCACCTAGTAAATTTTTGTCTTGCACTTTGTTCATCATTCATTGATAATTGGCAACAACGTTTCTTAGTCCGAAAGGCATTACTCTGTAGTAGTAGTTCCCTGATTCGGTCATGAATGCGGTTTTAATCTTGTCGTCTACAACCATTGGTATTTGATTGTACTCAAAATAGGCATCCATGAACGCTAAGAGTTTATAGTTAGATAAATTATCACCTAGTTTATCTATGTTAGGAAGATGATATGCATCCTTAGGGCAAGCCCTGTTGAGATCAGTATAGTCAACACACGTACTCCATTTTCCACTAGATATTTTAACGAGTACAACATTGGAGAGCCAATTTGTGTACTTGGCCTCAAAAATGAAATTTGGCTATAGGAGGTCTTTTATAGGTTTTTCAGCAGCCTCCGATTTTTCAAGAGACTGCATTCTACGTCGTTCAGCTACATCACTATCACTATGACTAACTGTCAGCTGGTGGCATGCGACGCTAGGGTAGATTCTGAGCATATCAGCTCCACTCCAAGCAAAGAGGTCAACGTTATCCCTTAGGCAAGCTATGAGTTGAGATCGTACGAGTCCAGGAAGCTCTTTTCCGATCTTGAAGCAATTTTGAAGAGCCATTTCCAAATGGGACCAGCTCAAGGTATCCATCGGGGATATGCCTAAGAATTTCTACATTGACTGGGTACTTCTTTTCCTTCTTCTTCTATTTCCGGCCAGATTTGGTGAACCTGGGATCAAGCTCAATTAAGTTGGAATCCAGAAGGCTCGCAACAACTTCCCATTTGTCCTTAGAGGACTGTTCAACTAAGGAAGCCGATCTCTGGCTTTTTTTTGCTTGCAGGAAACACCTTCGAGCAGCCTCGATGTCCCCATGCAAGGTGGCAATTGAGTTGTTACCCGCATGATTTTTCAGGTTCAAGTAGGCAGTCGAGCATGTGTCCCCGGGATGCGCCAGTCATGTCCTCCCTATTATACAGTTGTATAGGGAGGAGCAGTTTGTAACATCTCAATATTTTATACATAGTTTTTAAAATAATTTCCTCAATTTATCATTTAGTTGTTGAACAATTTATTTTTTTTATAAATCATTTTGGTCTGGAAAAAAAAAGGATAATTATTTCTTACATGATTCATTTTTATTCTACTCCTTCAGTGTGGTATTTTTATTTGTGATTTATTTTAAAATTAATTTTGTATTATGTTAATTAGTTTTTACTTGGACATGGTCATATTAAAACTACACGTTTTTTTTGTACCCAATTGCTGAGTCAAATATGCATTTCTCCCACATTAGTTATCTTCAGTGTTGTTAGCCTATTAGATAGTATGCCTCCCTAAATATAAGGCATCCACCTCCCACATCTCAATGCTACCTATAGTTATGCTATGATATGGGTGGCACGTTAAATAAACTCAGTTTCCATTCCCTTGTTGTTGCTGATTTTGTTCAAGAGTACCGGCCACATATCTATCTAAAGTCCAAACTAATTTTTTCATGAGTAACACCATTAGAGAAGAGACTAGAAATAACTCTTACTGTCTGCTACACAAACCCACAAAATACACATACTCTCCAAAATATGTCATACATTTCTATATCATAATTTCCTAATTTATCACCAATATTCATGTCCAATTTATTTTACTTGAGTGAGCCATGCGTGTCTTTCTTCAGCCTTGCCATTTTAAATACATCTACAGTGATGATCATCACAGTTTCCTTTCAAATCGATTCATTTAAGTCTATCAAGCCAACCTATGTCCACTTCTTACAATTTGTGCAAGTTCTAAGGTACCCTAATGTCTCTTTCTTTTTCTTAATTATTTTCATACTCCAATCTCTAAGTCTAGGATTATTTTCTTTGAAGAGTGTGCTCCTTTTCCTTGTTAGTAGCTTGTGGGTTCTAGAGTTTGGCTAGGAAGAAGAGCTGTCAAGATAAGGGCTTTTTCCCCATACGTTCTTACTAAGTGCTAGGACTGTGTTATTAAGTAGAGGTAGCAATTCTTGTCTTTTAAAAAGAAAAATAATTAAAACGTATTTTCATGGTAAAATATTAATCCTTTCTAAAAGTGATTATTATTATTATTATTAATTATGAATGATTATTCTTAATTATGTTTTATATGAAAGTTGAGTATGATAATGTGGTGTGAATTGATATATTTTATATCATTATGCTTTTGTGATGTTGGAAAAGAAATGTTACATTTTTTGTTGATGAATTAAAGAAGAGAAAGATGAAAATGCGAGTTTGTGAAATGATTGACTTTTGGTTTGTGTACTTGATGATGCATTAATACTTGACTGTAATTGTCTTAGTGGCGGATTAATATAATATTTCTTAGTGGTGCCTAAGTGGCGGGATTTAGTTTTCATTATCATTATCATGCATGACATATGCATCTGTGTGGTGCCTGTGTGGAAGGTTATAATTATATTATGTGTGGATGCCTTAGTGGCGGGTTATATCCGGATCATGTAGTATTCAAGAGCATGCATTTTACACATCATTGCATTGCATTGCATTGGGTCTGTTATACATTTGTGTGTTGATAAGTGATTAAACTGTTAAATATACAAAAGAAATGTGTATGAACTTTACCTTAAAGACTTAAATGTATTTTTCTTATTTGTTTTTGATTGAGAAGTTTTGATACTATCTATTTTGTGGCATTGTTCATGTGCTTTGAGTATGAACCAATTTTGATAAGGAAATTGACCCTTACACTAACATTTTAGGTATCAAAGAAGACATGGTGTATGCTTTGGTGTTTTTGCTTAAAGCGTGTGCTGGGACGAAATTTCGTTTGAACTGGTCTCAGTTGCTCCGTGCACCCCCTCACAGGGAAGGGATCTGTTGCGAGTAAACTGTCAAATGTGATATTGTGCTTGATTTGTTATTGAGCCTATGCAATTGTGCCTAAAGTCTTTGACTGGTCCAGAATACATAGTAATATTCATACATTTCATTTCTACAAAAGAAAAGAAAAAAAAAAACATCGCATTTTTTTAAGAAATAATCTTTTACATTTAAGTAAGGATATTTATGTAATTTACAAAAAATTATAGCATAATAAAGAGTTGGGATATACTTGCGACTTCCTCTAAAAATGAATTATATTCCAAACATACACACTCATAAGTAATTTACTCTTGTTCTTGTTCAGGCGTCGACAGGATAGTCAATCATATACCTTTGCCTATAGATAAGATCAACCGTTAGTTGAAAAACATTGAGAATGAAACATATACAAATTAAATCAGAAAATTGAATCATAAACAAAATAAAAACTTTATTAATTGGATCCAATAAATAAGTAAGCGGTTCATCTTAAAACCCTATCAAGAGAGGTTTATTTACTCATGGTAACCGATATCATTACAAAAGAAAAGAACATACCATATACAACAAAATGACGAGAAAACCCTGCCTTGCAGCTCTGGATGCCTAACCTTTGCCTTGTACAGCCAACTTTCTAAACAAATAAAAGTGTGTGCAAGGATCTATATTTACTGGCATAATTACGTCTAAGTTAAAATATGATTTCTAGCGATTCTTCTGTCTTCAAATGCCTTATAAGAACCACCGATCTTTATTCTTCAAATCCCTTGATCCTTCATTTGGTGTCTTGACTTGCCGAATGACATGATTTAGTACAACGGATGCAGTGCAAATATTTATATTATTCAAACGATATTAATCAAGGGATTATTAATTTATATAAAAATAGTTTCTATTGATGAAACAACAAATTACAAAAATGAAGGAAAATCAACTTTATTTGCATTTCAAATACTGAAAACAAACACAAAATGCAAGGTAAATAATGGTTTCCCATTCCAAACAAAAGGAAAAAAGAGGAAATGAATGTACTAAAGAGGAATTAATTCCACAAAAGGGGAGAGGACTTATTTGGGTAAATGGTAGGATAGGACTGTATAAACAGTCTGCACAAGTGTGAGTAAAGCCAGCATCGCAGCAACAAAGTTGTAGTTTTGTTTCAAAAAGTTGAAGAGCCATTATAGACGACCCTTGAAAAGATGGGAAAATATTTTCAAGATCCGCAGAATAAAAAATGCGTGCGAGTAATTGTTCAAGTCATCAACAATTTTAACATAACTGGAATCAACTATGGTTAGATCAACTCCAAACGACATGGAATGAAAAAACTCTTCCAACTCCTCGTTACTCATCTTCAAATGATCGACAATGATATTTTTGTCCTTAAGAAGCTTCACATCAGCCGCACAACAAACCAATCCATCAAAAATCAAAGCAGACGAAGTAAAATTCCGGCTGAGACTACTCTTATTGATCTGGTTATTGTCATTGCTCCCGGACTCAGTAGCAGAAATATTTTCAAAACATTTCCAGTTGTTTTTATGATGCTCCCAAGCAATGATATTGTGCCACTTTGCTTTCGTTGTTTTGGTGATCTCTAACCGTGCAATTTCAAGTTTCCCTTTTTCGAAGTTAAAGTAAAAGTCCAAACCTTTAACTTCTTCCGAAGCATCCACTTGAGTATTAGTTGTGACAAGCATATTGCCAAGCCTTATGCATATACCACCAAAACAGTTCCGAAGGAAACTAAAGAAAGAATTTCCACTGTGTTTTTCACCAGCAAGTTTGATAGTAACCCCCGCAGCTTGGAGCCTCGATGCACAGCGCTTTAGTTTGGGCTTCGGATGCTGAGTACCAATAATGGGTACTACATAATTACCAACCCCATCACTTTTTGTCTCACCTTTCCTGTTAACGAAAAAGTGGACAATATCAAGAATATGAGGAGCTTTGAAGTAACTTGGATTTTGAACTTCAGGCTGAGAGTAGCCTATGATAGACAGAATAATATTATTAATCTTTTCCGCCCTGTCCTTCAGACACCCTGGTTTAGGAAACTCATTGGGGAAAAGTATTTGAGACAATTCGTGGAGTACTAGAATTGGTATTTGATTCTCCAACAATATTAGATCAGACAGAACATCTTCGTCTTTCAGCACTTTTAATGCGGGACTGGGTGGGGGAAATCGGCTTGGAAGTTGGCGAAACCGGCTTGGTAGTTTAGAATTGAACCCTTTTGCAATCACAAGTTCCAACAGAAAACATCCGTCGATTAACATTATTTTTGCCAGTTCTTTCTTTTTTAGTTTAATGTCAGACTCGTATACATAACTAGCTCGAATTTGTTCATCTGATTTCCATATGGCTTCACCGCATTTCCGAAAGTATTTCCGGGATTCCTTCTGTTCTCCTGCTCGATGTAACAGGTACAACATGGAGCGTAATTTGACTTCCTCCATAAGATGCAAGTCTTTCTTGCTTCCCTTGAATCTGGGTCCGATTGAAACCACCTTTGGCATGTAATCTTCTTTGTTTGATGAGTTTATAAGTTCTTCTGGAACGATGGAAATGCTACATGATTGAATATAGTTGAGGTCCACAGATGTCAGTAACATATCTATAGAATCTAACCATTCATTCATGTTGGTTTCATCCATCGTTTCGTCATCACTAGTTTCATCGCTGATTTCGTCGCTCGATTCATAGCTCGGTACTTGATTATTGGCCATGGTCTGTAATTTGCTTTTAAAGAACAAGGGGATTTATCTATTACTAGCTCGTCAGACAAGAGGAAATTGCAATGATTTCCAAACCAAACCAGACCCTTACATTAATATAGAACTTTTTTATCTATGATGGGCTCCCCCTATTGGATATCCAAGTAAATTGCAAGTACATATCACTCGTTTTGCAATATTTTAACCTTAATATATAATAAGCATCCAAATTCTTCAACTATAGCATCTCAAAAACATTTATTAAATGAATTTCACTAATAATTTATATTATTATATTCCAACAATAATAATTTATTTTAAATAATCTATTAAGTAGATAAATATAAAGAAACAATCATTCTATTAGAATGTTCTCTATACGTATCCAAGAAGTTCACTTTTCAACAAGAGTGCCTCTTTAATATAAAGTTAAATAGATGAAACACCTACCATTATAGATATTGTAGATATCAATATCCCGTACGCAATATTAAATTTTTTTAAATTAAAGCTTATTTAAAATAATATTTATTAAAAAATATTAGATATATACCATATATTCACCAAACAGGTATTCCCTCCATTTTTTATCTTTTGATGTTTTACCTCTTGTTACAAGTTTTAAGGAGTAATTAATGCATAGAAATATTTGTATGTTTTAGACTAAAATATTCTTATTTATCAATAAATTCACATGTGATAAGTCAAAGGTCATATCATAACTCTTTTAATAGTATGGTGTGTTTTTCAACAACGGTAAACTTGAGAAAACAACATTAAACATACTAAAACATCAAGGCTTAAATGCACTTTTCACCCCTTATGTTTCAAAAAGTTGCGATTTTGGCCCCCTTATAAAAAAAATGGATATTTTGACCCCTTAACTTTTGGCCCTCTTTTGAATAGTTGATTTTATGCAAATTTCTCAGTCTCTGATGGTGTAAACTGGCATGGGGATAGAAGGATGTTGATAAGTGGAGTCCAAACTTGCATGGTGTCCAAACTGACATGATAAATGGAGTCCAAACTGATAAGTGGATCCTTCTTTAGGGGGACCAAAAGTTACACCATGCCAGTTTCGAATCCATTTATCAATATCCTTCTATCCTCATGCCATTTTACACCATCAGAGACTATGAAATTGTCATAATCTCCATCAAAATCAGCTAATCAAAAGAGGGCCAAAAGTTAGGGTCAAAATATCCATTTTTTTTATAAGGGGGCCAAAATCGCAACTTTTTGAAACATAGGGGGTGAAAAGTGCATTTAAGCCAAACATCAAATATTTTAGAATATAGATGAAGTTAAAAAAAATGGAGGGAGTAACTCTCAAGAGTGAGACAACAGTTGGTGGCTGCGGCTCCACCTTAAAATGAATAACTAAAATAATGGAGTCCAGGAATGCTCTCCCATTATATACAACTTAAGAGATAAAGAAATAAAGTAAGTAAGTAATGTGCTAGAAGAGATATGATAAGAAGAGAAGTGAAGATAAAATGATGGGTTGAATGAGTGTTAATAATTACATCAATGTAGGATAAAAGTACTTTAGTAAAATTATTATCTCTTTTATTTATACATTTTTTTTAGTCTTTTTCAATTAATCAACTGAATCAGTTATTTAACGACTAGGTAATAAAAAATAATTACTTAAGACGATCAGAGACCGGTGAAACAGAGAATACAAACGAAAGGCACCGTATATAGGCGGAACATCCGAAAAAGAAACACCATAAAAAACCCTACACACAAAACACCTAGTCAAAATCTACCTGACAACACCCACCAAAATAAACATCACCGCCTAAAAACAGACCCCTTAATGAAACCACCCCTAAAAAACAAAAACCATAATCACCCATCGCCACTACTCAACCCAAAATAACCCACCTCTAAATGAAACACTCTAGTCGCATCCCATAAGCTGAGCCACTATTCTAATCAACCAACTTCCACCACCTCACAACCTCTGGACCACCGAAAGAACACCATAGAAGCCTAAATTCAAACTTGAGCCAAAGAACTGACTCCCGATCTCGAATCAAAAGCGATCGCCCCACCCGACTTCAGGACCCAATCAGAAGGGCACCCCTTACCCCCGGTCCACCAGAGAATGACAGTCAAACAAGAAATCAGCTAGACGCCAACTCCCTATCTCGAAGCAAAAGTAACCGGTCCACTAGAATCCAGCACATAAAAAGTAAGACTGCGGTGGTACAAACATCAATCAAAAAGGAACAAAAGCTCAGCTCGAAGGACACGCACCCTAAAAAACACCATAAACACCTGAGCCACCCAAAACTCAAACAAATTTTGATATCCTTTAGAGCATTCAATACAAGTTTAACGGGAATCCGCAAAATATACCTACAATGGTCGGGTAAACATCCACATTATTGGTCTAAGAACGGGTACGTGAACGTCTAATGCCCAGTCTGTCCCGTAACCCGCACATTATATAAACTGTAACTATAATTTATATAATACTAAAATTAATTAATTGATCCAAAATCTTTGATCTTTATTGTAATATGCACTTGTTTTTTATTCTTTAATTCTTTTTATTTGCTAAATATTACGATATGTAATATCTTATAAGTTGACTTGTAAGATTTTAGATTGTCTTCTAATTATGTGTGAATTATTTATTTATTTATTGTTTTTTGATGATTGTACGTCAACACTAGTATTTTGGTCATGATTATGTCCTCTTTATAGCTTTTAGAGAGTCAAATACATGTAATACATGGTTAAATCAGCTCAGGATGTGACAAGAACATAAAACATTACAAGTGGCAAGTTTAGTCCATTATGGAGCTCCTGGAGAAATCGTGCCACAATGGACTGTATCGTGGCACGTTTTAAGAGTGTGGAATTTACTTGTTGTTACTGGAAAAATCATGGCACGATGGATCGTGTAACGTGCCACGATTTGTTAGTAAGTTGGATGCCACGTAGGATAAGTGAAGCAATCGTGCCACGATGGTCGCAAAACGTGACACGATGGAGACTCTACTGAAACCCTATCTATAAAAGCCAGATGCGAATTCATAATAAGGGTTTGATTTTGGAGAAAACTCATAGTTGGTTCTGATTTATGTATGTTCTATTATTTCTGATGTCTTTGATTATGTTAGTTTTGAGTAGCTAATCTTCTCGTATGATTGAGCCTTGATGAATCTATTGTGATATGTGAACCATGTAGTTGAAACTCTCTTTATTATCAATGATATTCAGTCTTTATTTAGAATTATTTATGCTCAATGCTTTTCTTATGGTTGTTTATGATTACTAACCCTATCTTATTTCAATCGCATGAATCAATCTTAGGTATTAATTGACTACTAGCCTTAGCTATTGAATCAGAAATAGTAATTTTTTTAACTTTACATATGAAACTAGAGATAAGAAGTTGCAATTATGATTAGGGATTAACGTTCTTAACATGCTTCCGCGGTTATTCAATCGGTTTAAGAGATTAAAAGGTTATAACTTAGGAAAGGGTTTTGATTCAAGAGATTGATCAAAACCACTTAGTTAATTTGTCGTAAATAATGAGTAATCATTGAGAGTAAAGAGAGATAAACTCTTCACATTCAGCAATAGAGGATTCACCGTCTTAATCATCTGTTCCAACTTGATTTTCAAACCAAAACAATTGTTTTCATTAAAGTTTTATGCACCAAATTCAATTCCCTAGGGCAACCCATAAATTTATTACATCCTTATTTATAACGAAATTCTTGAGTAGAAATTAACAACGGTCCTCGTGGATATGAATTATTTATTACTTCGATAATATCAGTACACTTGCCAAATATCTATCATTTTTTGTTGTTAAAGTGCGGGTATTGAGCACGGGTACAAACTCTTAGGTGTCCAGGGGGTAAGGGGAAAAGCATCAAACATGTTGCTCACGAGGGTAAGAGTTCGGGTTTGAGCATTTTTAAAAAATGTGGGTTTGGGGATGAGCATTCTAGTACCCTGCCAAAAGGATACCCTTTGTCATCTGTGGGCCTACTTGGCCATGGTGAGAATATTTGTGAATTTTTTTTTAAGAAGGCAAAATGGAATACGTATATGATGTATCAAATGAGAGAATTATTTAAAATAAGAGATGTGAGAGTTAAATCACAACCCATAAATTAAATGAAATGGCTGATATTTATTTGTAATACCTGAACTGCTGCACACACGTGATTGTCTTCTCTTCTCGTTAAGTGGCTAAGCGCCTTGACCCTTCTTCTTTTCTTCTCTCTCAGAATTGATCAAATTGACTTCTCTGATTCCATCATAAAGCCATTATGTTTCATCAACTATATTAATTCCTTTTCTTTTTTTCAGCTATGAGTATCAAAGTATTTTGTAAAGAGAAAGCCATTTTGTATCGAAGCATGAAACTTCTACTACAAAAAATGAATTTGGGATAAACTATGAAATTTAATGAATAAAATTACGCTTTCTTTTATTAGTGACAAGAACATGAAGAAAGTGCAGCGGAAACAAAATCCATGAAGATTTAGAAAAGATTAGTTTTTTTTCCTTCTTCTCTTCTTTAAACTGAAAGAAAATTACCGAATCATCACCAAAGCTCTTTTCCAAGTTTTGCTTTCACGAGAACCCATGTCCCAAGTTTGGATTTGATGATTCTTACTTTTTTATATGGCTTTGATGATTCGTACTTAATTAATTTACAGTTAAAAGACGAATCATATGAGAAAAATCATATTATCCCAACTTCTCTTTAGTATGATTTTTTTTCAATTAAGTCAGCCATGATTGCCTTGCACTAGATCTTGAAAAATAACATTTGAAAGAAAACCAGACCAAAAATCCCTTCCAGTCCAAGATGTTCCATAAAGACTTATAGAGAGTTACAATGAAACACTATAAAGATGAACAAGAAAAGAAATAAAAAATTAAATAATAGTTGACAAGCATTTGAAAGGATTAAGCCTCCAATAATGGTAATCAAAATCGAATTTACTATTTTGACTTCAACCACTGAAAAGACCGAAGCTTAATTTTCTCAGATAATGTTTGCAATGGTTCCTCCTCGTACTAAAATATACGTCCATTTCGTTCTTTTCAAATAACCCACACAAATGAAAGCCAAGTGATATTCAAAGCCAATCGAACATGCTTCAAAAATTCACCTAGACCACCAAAGTGTACGAGATGGTCATAAAGGTAATCTTGTACACTGTTTCAAAGCCTAAGCAATTAGCAACCAAGGGTCGTAATCTGCCAAAAAAATCACATCTTACAAATAGGTGATCTCCGTCTTCATTCATATCACACCCTCATGCAAAAGTTTGATCGTTATAATTAAGACCCCCTCATGTGTGAGTTGTCTTTAGTGAGGATGAAATTGAGAAGCAATCGTCAAACAAAAAGAGACATTTAACGGAACAACTTTTACCCAAAGAATGTGATTACATCCTAGAGTAACATTTAGAAGAATGTTGACTACATCCACCGATGACAAGTAAAGATAACACTACTCTTGTAGTAACATGTAGAGGAATGAAACTTCCAAATCCACCTATCCTCACATAATATCATGCAAAACAGTAGAAGTTACTAGCTCACTAAATTCCCCCACTTGCTCCTCCTCCCATGCAAACAGCCTCCTACGCTATTTCCATGCCTCACCACTCACCCCATGCCAACGAAAGCATATGTGCCACTGTTACTACTTTATTCTCATCTAACTCATATAATCTTCAGAACCTAACACTAAATTGTGTTCCTTCCAATCAAGCACCCTTCCAAAACATGGTAGAGGACCCATCACCCACCACACGTCCCATATTATCAAACAGCCATCTCCCCACACCCACTCCAACTCTCTCTCGAATCGTATTAAAATTCCACCGCAATACCGAACGCTTTTCCCCACCATAGCAAATGCAGCCACCTACCTCACCATAACGGGTAACTAAAACCCTATACTATAAATTCTGCCTATCCTACAACACCATTTAAAAAAAAAATTAAATGAATAGCAAATAAAATATCATTTTTTAAAATATAAAAAATATAAATACATAGTCAGGCTGAAACTTCTGATTATGCTAAAATTCTGAAGAAATAAAAATAAAAAATAGGCAAGTCTTTGGGGTTAAATCGTAATTAATTAAGAAAACTGATTTTTTTTAAGATTAAATATACTTAATATATATTTTAAATTAATCCTATGTTTGACTGTTTGGGTTAGATTGAAAGTGAAGTTTACCAACTATATATTGTAAAACAAAGTTATTTGATATGCTAATTTGTTTTATATATCAAGCTTATTGAGATAGTTTTCATTGATGAACAACCTCAGTAAAATATATGCATTATTTTTTTTAGGAAGGAAAATATATGCATTCTTTTTTTCTTGAAGGGAAAAATACATGCATTCTTAACATTTAGTCAAAACTAAGCTAGAAGTTCTTTGTTCTCTTTAGATCAAAAAATTCATTTATCTTTTTAAATGATAACAAGTTGGACTTTTAATGATTTTCCATCCAAAACTATTAAAACTTGTTTTCTTTTGATATATAATTTATTAATTAGTATGTCTTAAAATAACCCACACAAATGAAAGCCAAATGATATTCAAAGCCATTCGAACATGCTTTGAAAAATCCACCTAGACCACCAAAGTGTACGAGATGGTCCAAAAGGTAATCTTGTACACTGTTTCAAAGCCTAAGCAATTAGCAACCAAGGATCGTAATTAATCTGCCAAATAAATTACATCTTACAAATAGGTGATATCCGTCTTCATTCATATCACACCCTCATGCAAAAGTTTGATCGTTATAATTAAAAACCCCTCATGTGCGAGTTGTCTTTAGTGGGCATGCAATTGAGAAGCAATCGTGAAACAAATAGAGATACATTTAACGGAACAACTTTTAACCAAAGAATGTGATTACATCCTAGAGTAACATTTAGAAGAATGTTGACTACATCCACCGATGACAAGTAACAATAAACACTACTCTTGTAGTAACATTTAGAATAATGAAACTTCCAAAGCCACCTATTCTCCATAGTATCATGCAAAACAATAGAAGTTATTAGCTCACTACATTCCCCACTTGCTCCTCCTCCCATGCAAACAACCTCCTACGCTATTTCCATGCCTCACCACTCACCCCATGCCAACGAATGCATATGTGCCACTGTTACTACTTTATTCTCATCTAACTCATATAACCTTCAGAACCTAACACTAAATTGTGTTCCTTCCAATCAAGCATCCTTCCAAAACATGGTAGAGGACCCATCACCCACCACACGTCCCATATTATCAACCAGCCATCTCCCCACACCCACTCTAACTCTCTCTCGAATCGTATTAAAATTCCACCGCCATACCAAACGCTTTTCCCCACAATAGCAAATGTAGCCACCTTCCTCAACATAACGGGTAACTAAAATGCTATACCATAAATTCTGCCTATCCTACAACACCATTTTAATATTTTTTTTAAATGAATAACAAATAAAATATCATTTTTTAAAATAAAAATAAATAAATACATAGTCAGGCTGAAATTCTGATTATGCTAAAATTCTGAATAAATAAAATTAAAAAATAGGCAAGTCTTTGGGGTTAAATCAAAATTAAGAAAACTGTTTTTTTTAAGATGAAATACACTTAATATATATTTTAAATTAATCCTATGTTTGGCTGTTTTTTTAAGATTGAACGTGAAGTTTACCAACTATATATTGTAAAACAAAGTTAATTGATATGCTAATTTGTTTTATATATCAAGCTTATTGAGATAGTTTTCATTGATGAACAACCTCAGTAAAATATATGCATTATTTTTTTTCTTGAAGGGAAAAATACATGCATTCTTAACATTTAGTCAAAACTAAGCTAGAAGTTCTTTGTTCTCTTTAGATAAAAAAATTCATTTATCCTTTTAAATGATAACAAGTTGGACTTTTAATGATTTTCCATCCAAAACTATATAAACTTGTTTTCTTTTGATATATAATTTATTAGTATGTTTTAACTTTTGAAATTTTGTGTTCATTGACTATTCGCCAAAATGACATCCAAATTCTAACGCAAACCCAAAATGACACAACAATTCAAAAGTAAAGACAACAAACTACATTTTAAAAGACGACCGAAATAAGATCAATTTCTCACGGTTTTTAATAGGAAATTATAAAAGGTTCAAACGTTGTTTTCGTTTAGAAAGATAAACTAGAAAAGCTCCCTTGCTATTTGCACGGGAGGGATTATTATGGAAATCATTATATTTAGTATTAGTAAAAATATAATATAATATGGATAATATAGTTAATTGATCTTGGAATATAACATAAATGATCGTACCTGATAAGAAGGTGGTTGTCGGTGGTTTAATTGCGGTGGTTTGAGTGGTGGTAGAATGCGTCAAGAACACTTCTTAGAACGGAGGGGGTGTCTACCTACAGGTGCTCTGATGCTCAAGTAAGTAGAGATCAGAGAAATGAAGGTTTAGAAGAGATAGTAGATTCTACCTTGGGGACTGTTATGAAACCCCTATTTATAGAGGTGGAGGCTGCAGAGCCGTTGTAATGGCACACATGGGTCCGGTGGTTACGAAATCATGGCAAGTGAAACTGCCAGAGAAATAATTGCGTGAACGTGCAAGGAGACGTTGTGGTTCGTTTGAGCCGGTCTTGCTCGCTCCGTGCACCCTCTCCGCGGGGAAGGGGTATGTCGCAAGTAATATTGCCAAACGTGGTGTATGAGCTTTGGACTGTATTAGGCCTAAGTATATGGGCCTAAGATCCATTTGGCAGATCCAGAACGGTAGCCCCCCAAAGTCGTTGCACTTGATAAAGAGTAATGACTTAAGGGCGGATAGGATTTACTGCTCATAGATAGCAAAGAGGGGGACTGTTCCCGTATCCAACAAGTGAAATAAGGAAAGAATTGTGCCCGTCTCTATGTTTCGAAGCTTCCTCGGAATTCCGTGATAGAGACCGTGGGTTCCGACGGAACTGCTTTGCAAGTTCTCCACTAGAGAACGGGTCGAGCTGAGGAGACGCATGCAAGCGCCTTAAATTTTTGGAAACCGGTTGTCTTGGGCAGCTATATTATTGAGAAAATATGGCGGGCGTGTAGAGGGAAGCGCTTTTCCGTACTCTTAGAAAAATATGTTTCTGAATAATCAGGTTTGGCAGTTGAATGATTTGTGTTCGGCATACGGGTGTCCGTTTGACTTTGTTAGATGGAAAGATTCCCTCGTCAGAAGTTTGGTCGATTGTCATTCTGCAATTAATGCCCATGTCTCGAGGGAAAGATTGAGGAGACATGACCTTTGGTTTCTGAATGACACGTGTAAAGGCTATTATGGTACATGAGTACCTAGTGCCTGAAGAGTGCTCTTGGTTTGTGTTTCCAAGGTGTCATCAGAATCAATGATTTAATCATGACGTTTGAAGAACCGCTACTATCAATCAGAGCCATTGGATGGATGGTTTGATTTGATCTGGACCGTGGATTTCGTTATTGAGTGAGAAGCTGCATGTGAAGGGCCGTACCGGTTGTAACTATGTGACTCTAAAAGGTTTGTGAAGCGGGTATAAGTAGTTCAAACGCTTTGTTTGGAACACTTTATCACTTCACGTATTAGAAACTCAGAAAATTTCTATGAGTTCTTTCAAAGACGAAGCATTTTCAATCCTTTAACTTCTCTTTCCAAGTCTAGTTCTCCACCCATCACAACAGGTAGTGTTCTGATAACTTCTTTTCCCTTTGCTTCCATGCTTGACTTCTGTAGTTTCTTGTTTAAGAAACCGTAGAAATGCATGCTTTTAGGGTAGAAGTTACTCCGACACGGTGGTTTCTTCCGTTTATTACGGCAGTTTCCATTGTGCATAAGGAGTTTTAGGTTTTTGTTGTCCGTTTTGTGCGTTTTGAGAGAAAACATTAGCGACAGGCTGTAGTTTTTTAGGGTTACGCCTGAATGCGGTCATGCATGGTTATTGCCGTTGTTGGCCTTGTCTGTCTTGTTTGAATTGTTATTTGTTGGTAGTTCTTTGAGAACACCTTTTCTTGCGATGATCAGATATGTTGGTTTGAAGGAGAGATGGGTGTGATCTTTGGATTGATCCCATCTTCGTTTTTTTTCCTTTCAGGTTAGATTATGGCAACCAATTCAAACAAGGAGAGTAGGGTTGTGCATGACCATTCTTGGGTGGGGAAGGAGCCTTTGGAGGCGGTTTCGCCTTTTTCGACTGATGGGGTGGCGAAAATCCCGCGCTGCTTGATTGGATAGGAAGAAGACTGGGAGCTTAATTTCCTTACTACCTTGGATAGAATCTGTTCGCAATTTTCTGCGAACCTTATCCCCATGTATGAGGCTATTTTTCGGGAAGTGGGTTTTAGGCTCCCTTTCTCTCCGTTCCAAGCGAGCGTGTTTGAGTGGATGAAGTTGTGTCCTTCTCAATTGTGCCCGTATTCCTTTTCCTACATGATGGCCTTTGAACTGGTGTGCCGATTCTTGCGCCTTCTTGCTACTAAGGACCTGTTTATCGCTATTTTTGCCGTTCAACAAGGATCAGACAAAAACGGTGGACAGAGTTGGGTGTCTTTTCGGTAGCGTAAGGTGCTATTTGAGGCTTTTAGTAGTGAGACCATGAATTTCCATAAGAGTTTCTTCCTCATTTGGCAGCGAACTGAAGTGGCCCAGAACCGCGTTCTGAAAGTAGTGGAGCATCCTTACGAGGATGTTAGGGTAGTATCGACCTGTGTCCCCCGCTTTCATTTTTACTGGAGTAAGGAGCACTTTAAACATGAACCTGATATGTTTAGGCATAGTTATACTGGTTTGTCCGAGCGGAACAAGACGAGTTATGCTCGAGTTCTTGAGTTTATGCGCTTTCACGATCGAGGGTGGTGACTAAGGATGGTAACTTTGCATTAGATTCACGAGGGAATCAGATTACCATGCCTCGTGTGATTGACACCCGTTCTTTGGTGCTTTCGAGTAATCCAATGGAGCTCCTGGGTAGGTTTAGTTCGATGCCCTTTTTGTCCTTATCAATTTATGCTTTCTACTAACGAATTGTTCGTGTTTCTTTTGTGCAAGAAGAATGTCTCAGATTCGCTCCCTGGTAAACAAAGCTAACTAGAAGGTTACTAGCCAAAGTAGTGGCGGCAGAAAAAGGGACGAGTGACGGGAGAGAACGCCGACTGCTTGGTTCCCCGTCCGGGTGCATGACGAGCCCGCAGAGGAGGAGGAGATTCCACTCAAGAGGAGAAAGACTGCTCCACCTTACAAGGGTAAGCAGGTTCAGACTCAAGTTTTAGCCCCTCCGAGGAACCCCCGTTATGTTGGTGAAGGTTTGTTCCAGCTTCCGAAAAGTGTGGTCTGAGTTGAAGGTGATCCGCGATTTGGGGGTCGTTGGCCGAACCCATGCGATGACAGAAGGGATCATCGGTGCGATGAAGGACCTGAAAATTGCTGCGTTCATGAACAATTCCTCCATGGAAGAGGCGGTGCGTTCTGATGCCCTTGCTCGAGAGAAGGGAGAAATGGCCAAGCAGGTGGCTGAGCTGGAGGCTGAGTTGGCGTCTGCCAAGAAAACTGCTACTGAAAAAGACAGGCAGCTTGCTGAAAATGATAAGCTTCTTGCTTTTCTGGAGAAGAAAGCATATTTGGCGGCCCGATACTACGAGGAGTAGCAAGATGCTCGTGCTCAGTTTACTTCGGAGAAGAAAGTCCTCGAGAATGCTATTCGAGATGCCACTCTTCCTGGTGAAGATGAGACTGAAGACACTGCTGAGCTGGCTTGCCTGGCGTTGGTCTACAGGATCGAGGAGTTGGAGAGGAACCTGGTGGGTGCTGCTCGTCACGGTTTTGACATCGCGGTTGAACAGCTCCAAGTGGTGAATCCTGGTGTCCAGCTTCGTGTGAATGGCATCGGTTTCTTGAAGTACGTTGAAAATGGGAGGATTGTGTCTCCTCCTTGTGGTAACGATGGGCATGCTGGAAACACCCAGGCCTATACGACCTTGTAATTTTCAGATAATCTGTATTTTTGAAATTGGCCCTTGTGCCGCTGACATTGTGACCTTTTTGTGTTTTGGCCACTTCAATACTTTGTTATGATTTTTTAGTTCTTTATCACACTTGTTTGAAAATGTTTTTTTTTTATTTTCGAGTGTGATGTTTGAACCGAGTGCTCGTTGTGTGAGGCTTATTATACTGTTTGAAGTTTTTTTGAGATAGAATTGTTTGGTGTTTGCATGTTCACCAAGTAACAATCTGTATGCTCAAGTATCCCTATTTCTAGGTGCTTGTTTTGATATGTTTTAGAGACCTTCAAAATAAAGATGGGTTTGCTAGTGCGGTATCACCTACCCCCCGACAGTCATTGTATTGATGAAATAAATCAATGACTGGAGAGTTTTGAATCCCCGCCTGCGGACTGGTTCCTTAACTCGTTGTTTTGGATTAAAAGTTTGCCCTTCCTCCTTGGCATCGCTGCTCGTACGGAACGTATACCTTATGTGTTATCTGCAAAGGGAGGTCTGCGCGCGCGAGTTTTAATTTTCCTCGAGGTACTTGTTAAAAGCATTTCACATCCAAGAAATTGTTTATCTGGATGTGTGTCCAAAGTTGTGTTTCGGACGAAGTAGAGCGGATGAACGAAAAAAATCAATTTAAGTCTAACGCACTGAGGCGTGAATCACCCATCACGAGATGGGGTTCTACCTAACATGGTGAGCAGTGATATCGCAGTTGGTAGTGAGCATACTGAGGACTACGTGAATCGGTTGCGTAGATTTCACTTATCCTTTTTAATTTTTCTGGATTTGGAGTGGCACGACTTTCCTCCTCCGTTGTAATTGCTCGTTTGTTGAGGAACACGAAGTTCGTTGTTTTGAACTAAGTATATACATTAGAGTTTATTGGCTTTGTTTTTCCATCTAAGTGTAATACCTTTTGAGTTTTTCGGCGTTCCACGTTCTTGGAACTGGGCCTTTAGTGAGGTCATCGAGGTCGTAGGCTCCTGTCCCGGTTTTCATCCGGACTATGTAGGGTCCCTCTCAGTTGGCGGTGAGTTTCCCTTCTTCAGAGTCTTTCTGATTTCGTCGGAGGACAAAGTCGCCAACTTCGAATTCTCGTTTTATGATCTTTTTGCTATAGCGAGCGGCTATTTTTTGTTTTAGCGTTGTTTCTCGCAAATCTGCTTCGCTCCTGACTTCGTCGACAAATTCGAGCTCTTCACGTAAGTTAACCGTGTTGGTTGGGAAGCCAGTGTTTGGGTTAGTCCACCAAGTGAGTTCGGTTAGCTCAATGGGAACGACCGGCTCTGTCCCGTACGTGAGTCGAAAAGGTGACACGCCAGTGGTAGAATGTGGAGTGGTTCTATAGGCCTAGAGGACCGTATGTAACTCTTCAACCCACCTAGTTTTGACTGTGTCCAGCCTTCTTCCTATGCCCCGTAGGATGACTCTGTTCGCTGCTTCGGCTAAGCCGTTAGCTTGAGGGTGTTCGACGGAGGTGAAGCTTTGTTTGATGCCAATGTTTCTCAGGTAGTCCTAGAATTTCTGGTCATTGAATTGAGTCCCATTGTCGGATATCACTAAGGTCGGTACTCCAAATCTTTCTAGGATGTTTCTTGAAAAGCTAATATGAACAATATAGTACATGGTTTTCATTGAAAAGGTATGCATTTTCGACGTAATTTAATGGAATATTTATGATCATCATAATTTTGTTTTGAATATGTGCACAAAATTGTTAGGATTTATTTTTTCAAATTAGAATAAACTTTGATTTTGTAGTTCAAATATTTGTCTTGAGAGAGAGAGAGAGAGAGAGAGAGAATGTATACTATGAGAATGCCATTTTTATTTGAGAATGATGAGAATGAATATAAACCATCAGATCCAAATAGATGATTCAGATTGAAAACTCTAATTTAATTAACACATGTGTCTTTCCACACTCAATCAATATATGAACCTTTCATCTTCTCTATTCAATCATCATCAACGTCATTCTCTCTCTGTCATGGAGGTTCCACCCAATTGATCTACCGTCATTGAATTCAAGCATCCCATAATATTCCCATAATGGAATTCAAGCATTCTGTGTAACTCTCGTAATTTTCAATAAAATTTATTATATTATATAATTTTATTTCTCCGTCTATATTTTAATTTCAAAGCAACGTTGTAGGAAAAGAATCTAACACAATCCAATTTAACTCTTTCAAGTAAAGAAATTTCACAGACCAGAGAACAAAGAAGAATTGGATGAGAACACAGACCTGGAAAGGCAATAGCAGGGAAGAACAAAGGACACGTAGGTTTGGGATTTTTTGGCATATGATGAATCACTTTTTCTCTCAACCCTTCCTTTTTAATCTTATGACATATATTGGTCTTATGTTTTTACTTTATATTTCTCACGTGCTTTTATTTTGTATTATTTTTTAAATACGTCAAAATGAATTATATTACTACCAAACACATTCTACCCGACACAAGACGTACCAGGGGAGAATGGAGAAGTTACAGAAACAAAAGTTCAAACCAAAAGATAACAAAAAGGACTATAAGAATTATCAAAAACCCAAACACAGCCGTTGTAAGTTCAGATGGAAACCTAAGAGTGGGGGGGGGGGGGGGGGGGGGGGGGGGGTAGAATTAGGTTTATTTCAGTTGATTAATAATTCATCTTTATTCATATTGTGATTGAGTCCATCACTAGTGATTGAGAGAAAATGAGAGGGGGTCGTCATATTTAGGGGGAGATGTAAATAAAAATTCATGGGTAGAATTAGGTGAAAATGCTTTGAACAAGGTTTGTTCATATAAGATTAGACGAACTAATACTATTGATATTAATTTTTTTTTATTGGGTGGATACCCCAGATGTAGGTGACGTTGCACCGAACTAGGTTTTCAATTCTTGTGTTCTCCTATAGTGCTTTATGTTTATTTATAGTTATTGGTTGATTTATTATTAATATGTTATACACGTTGTTTCAGACATTATGACTAACTTTCGTCCTACGTGAACTATAATTTCACTTTTGAAATGTATTGCGATCAGTTTGCCTATTGTTTCCTTATATTAAGTACAACCAATGTAGTCAGGATCTAGATCCTACATAGCATCGATCGGCTGTTGAAAGAATGTAAACACGGGAAACATAATATAGTTCATAAGTAGGATCGATAGGTTTTTAATGGAGTTGAGAGAAATAAATAGCGAAAATAAAGGAAAAATAGAGGAACAAAGCAAAAAATAGAGAAAATAGAGGAAAAATAACAAATAAATAATAAAAATAGAAAAATAGGAAGAAGATGGCCCGAAAGTAAAGTCGAAATGTGGTCGAGGTGTTGTAGGATGTAGAATCGTACAATGAGTATTCTTCCCATGAGTATTCTTCCCACCGCCTCTCTAGGCTGATGTTAAGTGTTTAACGTCTCTCTAGACGAGCACCTCTCTAGAAGGCATCACCCCCACAACACCCGCATCCTCTTAACCGTTAGAGACAATTTGCGCGGAGATACCATTGTTCTCCAGACAATCCTTCTTAAAGTGACCCATCTTCTGACACTTAAAGCACTTAAACTTTAACTTGTTACCACTCTTTTCCATGTTACATCTACCTCCATCATTACCTCTTGAAACACTTACACCTTCACTATTTTCATCAGCTCTCAAGTCCATGGACTTGGTCAGCTCCTTGGTTCTCAAAGCCGCTTGAACTTTTTCTAAGATGGCAGTGCCTTCTTTGCCATAGAGCATGATATTCTTAAAGGATTCAAAAGATCTTGGTAGAGCACACAACAAGAGTATATCTTCTTCCTCAAGATGCACCTCAATGTTCTCAAAGTCATCAAGAATTTTGTTGAACTCCGTAAGTTTCTCCATGATGGCCTTTGACTCCACCATATTGAATGACTATAGTTGTTGCTTTAGGAATTGTCTATGAGCCAAATATTTGGTCATATACAATGACTCTAATTTTGACCAAATTGATTTCGTGGTTTATTCTTTTGCTCCATATCTCTCAAAACTTTATCCCCGAGGCACAAGACAATAACACTCTTGGCTTTGTCCACCATCTCGATCTTCTCCGCTTGTGACATGGTGACTGTTAACACACATTCATCCTTCAAAGCTTGTGCACACTTTTGCTGTATAAAAACTGCTTCCATCTTGTCCTTCCATAACCCAAAATTGATACTTTTGGTGAACTTCTCAATATCCCACTTCGAACTCATGATACCTGATTATAGATTTGATCCTTGATGTGTGGAGCAAATTAATCAAGCAACCAAAACAACGTGGGTGACAGTTATAAACACAAGCAAAAGATAGAACAACAACGAGAGAGAGAGAGAGAGAGAGAGAGAGAGAACACATGAAATTTGTTTGCCCAGTTCGATCCAATATTGACCTAGGAAGGGCTTTGAAATCCAAGAAGCTTTCACCTAAGTTCATTGGACCATATCAGATCCTTCACTGAGTTGGTCCTGTAGCTTATCAAATTGCATTACCTCCAAATTTGTCAAAGAATGGGTGAAAAATATGTTTCATATAATCCATGAAGATGGTTGGATGAAGATGGTTCGTGCGTTGGTCACTCCAAAAGGCATAATTAAGTATTCATAATGCCCATAACAAGTTCTGAATGCCGTCTTGTGCATAGCCGCAGCTATTTCATGCAGATTTTGACGAAAATTCCGCAGATCCTGCATGTTTTGCCAAGGATTTAGGTGATTTCAAGTTTCATAGTTAATTTTTTTTTCTGCGGATTTTTAGATCACATGAACATTGACTTCAGAAATAACTACAGAAAATGTTAGATATTTTTTTGAAGAAAAAAATGTTAGATATTTTTACACTGGATATGTATCATTAAATTTAACAAATTAAAACAATTGCAATGAACAAATTTCATTCATATAAGTTGAGGCTTTCACTCAAATTAAAAATTATATAAAAAGAGTTCATATTTGTAATTTGTTTTAAGAAACATAAAATCTTTCCAATTTCTAATTTCTTGAAGGATAAAGAAAAGAAAAAAACTAGTTTTGAAAATATCGCAGGAATACTACCTGCGGATTTTTGTGTGTAGGTTGCTTGAAGATTTTGCACATGAATTCTGAAGTTTAGTTAGTTGCGGGTTTTACGGCGGAACTCTACGCCCATAAATTCAGAGGAAATTTCATTAAAGGATTAAAATTTGACAAATTCTATGGTACACCTAAATATTTGAGTGTATTGGTACACCAAATTGATAAATTAATAGTTAAATGTGTTATTTTTTGAAGGAAAAAATTGTTTTCTATCACCTATAATTAAATCTTATTTACCAAAAACGTCAACGAAATAAAATTTAATTTTTCTGAATTTTTGGTACTCATAATAGAGAATTTTGATTATTTTTTATAGTAAAAAGTAAAAAAAAAATTAGTATGATTTTTATAAACAATGAAATGATGTTTTTTCTTATGAAATGACATTTTCTAAGATATAAATATCAACAAATAACTCTTTATTCCATAAAAAATAAGGGAACTTCTACGGTACACCCGTAAATTAAAATGTACCGGTACTTCTACTTCAAAAAATTTTAAATTAACTATTATTATGAATGAAATGCAATAAATTTCTTCTTATCAGAAAAAAAAAAAAAAAAAAAAAAAAACACTGAGCGCCTAACTGATAAACTAGTTTATACACCCTTCTATGTTTCAAATTTATTTATTTTTGGATGCTTTTGGTACTTGTTGTATGGAATCAAATCGACTTGATAAAGAAAGAATCATATCGACTTTGCTTTCTTTTTACACAAACCAAATTGACTTATAGTTTTGAGTCTTGACGATATTGTAATTAAATGACATTGTCACAAACAAAACAAAATCACAACAAAGTCATCATGCATATGATTAAATATTTTTTATTCAACTGGAATCATAGTAGTACAACCTTTGCATTGGACTTTACATTTTCTTTTTCACACAAGTTGACTTATATCCTCAGTTTTACCTTCAACTGCAAAACCTAGAGTTAGTCAAGCATAGAGAGAAATACAACTATAAAATTTCAACGTTCATACTGCATTTCTCATCTTTCGATTTGTCTAGAATTTCACCGTCAACTTCAATCGTATGCATGAAGGCCCTTTTTTTTTTTACTGATTATATAGGTAAGTCGAATTACATGATACAAATAATAAAAAATGTAGTTTTTGAGATAATGCATTTAAAAGTGATGCATGATTGTATGAAATTGTTTTGATTCTGAAATGTTTTTGGCATAAGTAGATTACTGAGGGACACATTTACAACATATCTAAACTATACTACTTTTCATCAATCAAATCAAATCTTGAGTCTAGACATACACTCACAACTTTGATATTTAAAAACATCGAAATAGAGGCGTCAAGATCTTATTCACACATATGTTATCATTTTCGTGTCCACACGGGTGGTCGGCCAAGAAAACAACTATTGATTGGCATTTGACGGCTTTCACATGAACATATTGTACGTCCATTCAATAATGGTTTCGTTGATCACATTTGTTTTTGACATGACATAAACGTTACACAACATCATGTAATATTTAAGTTTTTGACATTACTTTTCATGTCCACAAAAGTAATGTAATATTTATAGCCAGACGAGGAAGTAAAGGGAATAATCCCAAAGATCACAGTGAATGACTTCCAAAGGCTTGGTATAAACAGTGAGAGATGAAAGTGCGTGTAATTTATGTGATTTTCCTATACAACAAGAGCAAAGGAATTTTACACAAATTCAAAATGGATTTTACTGCTTCAGGACGAGGATAACCTAGTATAAAGTTTCCCATTGTGTGTCTGTGTAGGCAAAGATCAAAGAAGCAGTACTACTATTATAGTGACTAGTAGAAATGGCACTATTATTGTAAACAAGAAAAGCAGCACTACTATTACATGGACTTGTAGTAGAAGAAAAATTATTCAAAGCATGAAAAGCAGCAAGATTAGTACGTTAGAACCGGTAGGAAACAAAAACTTGAAAGGAAATCTAAACCAATTGCACCTTCATGGAGCACCTGATTAGATGCCTGGGATTTAATAAAACACTTCTGAGCATGGAGTTCAAACAAAACGTTATCGTTATAAGCAAATTTAATAACTGAAATGAGATTAGTTAAATGAAGAGCTACACTAGGTTGAGTATAAGGAAAAATTGTGTAGTGACCTAAAGAAAGAATCGGCATACCTTGACCACTTCCCATAATGACTTGTTCTTAGCCATTAGCTAGGTTTTTGTGAATGAATGTGAGATGATGTGAAGCACCAAAATCTAGATATCAGGTTGTGTCAAGATGAGAAGCAAGTGCAGACATGTCAGATGACGTAAATGGATAGCAAGATTATACAACAAGCCAGCCAAAGTTTTCTACGAACAAATCAATTATTTACTGTCCGATGAAAACTAGGGTCGGCTTGTTGTATAGCCTAAGTAAAATTATTGTGCGTTTTTTTCTTACAAGATAGTTTAATAATATATTAACTTTAAATTTTTTCTTCTTCAATTTGATAGTTTAATAATATATTAACTTTATTTTTTTTTTCTTCAATTTAGCCCCTCATAATATTTTAGCTAGTTTCACCACTGCATGACGTGGTCAGGAATCAACCAACGGAAAATGATACTGATACATATACCATGAATGATTGGTTAAAATCATTGCAGATTTGTAAAAATCTGTAGACCATGGTTACGTTACTCTCAGGGCCTAAGTCTCGAAACGAGTTCCTTGAGGTTCAAGTGAGAACTCTCAACCAAGTGTCCTCTCAGGAGTCAGGCATAGACCGCGATTACGTTCAATCATGTAACATTTCCATAGTTCCAGAAGACCTTAAAAACTCATCAATCAAAGAAGCATATATGCCAATAGTGGTATCATTGGACCAAGATTCAAACGAAGAAGGTGAATAAAAAATGCAGAAAAGTCAAAAGAATTTTTTTTATGAGCCAAAACTAGCCCACCGAAATTGGCACCAGGAGTATCGAACCTAGGACTTGCACACTCCAAGGTTCCAAGCCAACACCATCAGGCCAATCCAGGTGGGTTAAATTTCCAATATCAAACTCGAGAAAAAAATTAACTGTTAAAGTGATGTTGATTGATGAGTGTTTTCTGTTAGAGGTTGTGGTTGCAAAAGGGTTGGATTCTCAAGTATCAACTACCGTATCATTTGATTCCACCAGGTATTGCTCCTTAAAGACGAATATGTTTCGTCTGATCTTATGTTGTTGGAAAATCAAATACAGATTATAGTACTACATAATTTGTCTCAAATTCTTTTCCCGGATGAGTTTGATCCAACATTTTAGGAACAGAGGGTGACCGAAATTAATAAGATTTTCATGTCTGTCTTATTCTACTTTAGGTTTAGATTCTTCCGAATCTCGAAGGTCCTGACATTCTTGATCTTGTTCAATTTTGTGTTAGTAGTATGAGGAAAATTGAGAGTATTGATGTAGTAGGCATTGTGAAAAATCACATAGAAATGCAAACGCAAAAAGAGTCGGACAATTTTTGATTCAGAAACAAATTAGATAACAATGTAACAAAGGATCACTAAATAATACATCACATAGAAATGAATATAGCAGAAAATCAAAATGTGCCTTCTTCAAGCAATAGAGAGAAATTATTGTTTGGGAAAATAATATGCTATGATTGCATAAACAGTTTGTACAACAACGGAAACAGAGAGCGGCGTGGAAACAGTTTATGGTCAACTCCAAATACTATTGTGCGGAAAAACTCCATCAGCTCTTGGTTGCTCATCTTCAAATGATCCACAATAATTTTCTTGTCCTTAAGTTGGACATCATCGGAACAACATATCAAACCGTTGAATATCAAAGCAGCCCAAGTGAATTTACCCCCGGAAACAGTTGTGCTTGTGCTCTCATCCACGGCGTCATAACTTGGTGTGAAACGGGAAAAATCTCTAAACATTTAATGATGTTCCCAAGCAATTATATTGCACCACTTAGCTTTTGTTGTTTTTGTGATATGCAGTTGTTCAATTTCAAGTTCCCCATTCTGAAACTTAAAGTAAAAATCCAATCCTTTCATCTCTACCTCTTCAGGAGTATGGTTCAAATTCAAGTGCTTACCATTTACAAGGATATTGCCAAGCCTAAAAAGCACACCACATAAACTCTTCCACGCCAAATTGAAGCAAGAAAGACCATTCTCTTTATCTGTCTCCTCGGAAAGTGGTTTTATGGTAACTCCTGAATCTTAGGAGTCTAAAAGCACAGTACTTCAGTTTAAGTTTTACCACCTGTTGCTGCTGAGTATAGGTAATGTCATCGACATTTTGTTCCTGGTGTTACAAATTCATGGATTTGGATCAAACCCCAATTGCATGAAATGACCGAACAACAAATTAAATTGATTGCAAACATTATGAAAATGAATAGATGATCTATTTATATAGCTTACACATAACTAACTATCTAACTACTATTAACAATTGCTAACTAATTAATAACAATCACAAACTAACTATGATAATATTTGTAACTTTTTTTTTACTAACCCACAGTAAGTAAAATATGTGACCGCGATAAGCATCTCAAGGTATCTCCACGCACGGTTTAGGTCCTTTGGACCCGATATAGGACTAATATTCTAGTCTGCATTAGGATATTTGAAAAGTACTATTTGTAACAAACCCATGAGAGTCATGACTAACTCGTTATAAAGCACGAACACATATACTTATACCAATAATAGTTTGAGAAACAGAAATAATTGGATGTAAACATCAAAACACTCCAATTAAAAGTGTCAGGACTACAATTATCAAACAACTAATGTTATTGTTAGGAAACATGGCATCCATGGATGAAGGAGAGAAAAGCTTATGAAAGTGTATTATTGATAGTAAAGAGTAATGTTACAAATGATTGAATTAGCCCACTAATGGGGTGGTTACAACTATATATACTACTATATAACTAATGCTAACTAGTATCTAATATATATATCTCTAATAGATATCCCCTAAAAAAACAACTAATTTTATATTTCTATTTTACCTGGTTAATGCAACTCTCCGTTTTGCTCTGCATATCACCTTTCCTGTTAACGAAAAAGTGGACAATATCAAGAATGTGAGGGGCTTCAATGCTCTGAACCTGAAGCTGAGAGTAACCTAAAAGAGACAGGACAAGATTATTAATTCTGGTTGCCCTTTCCATCACATCATATTCAAAAAAATTATGGAAAAGTCTTCGAGAAAGCTCGTGGAGAACACAGATTGGAATCTGGTTTTCCTGCAAAGTGAGATCAGACAAGAGATCTTCATCTCTTAGCAGCTGAGGTGCAGGAGAAGGAGATTTGAATTGACATGGTAGTTCATCATCTAACCCTTTTCATATTAGAAGCTCTAACAGAAAACAACCATCTACTAACATAATTTTCGCGAGTTCATGTTGTTCTAGGTTGATATCAACCACATAGCTTGCTCGAATGTGATCATTTAAATTCCAGATTACTTCACAGCAAGCACTCAACTTTTCCTCAACGGATATGTGGAGTTGTTCTCTATGAAAGAGATACATCATGCACCTTATTTTGATCTCTTCCATGAGAAGTAAGTCTTCTCTGCTTCCCTTGAATCGGGGTCCAATCGATACTGCCATTGGTGTATATGCATCCTCGTTTGATTTTTTAAGTACTTCAGGAACAATGGAAATGCTACGTGATTGAATGTAACCGTCATAGTGGACAGAACTTAGTGAAACTGCCATCGAACGACACCATTCACTAAACTCCATGGCCTGTACCGTGGAGTGTGGACTTTTTCTTTTTTGCCTAATTACGAAAAAAACGTTTCTACATGGTAGGAAGCTGGTCAGAACCTGAGAAGGTATAATTTTATGAACTTAAACAGGCGATGAAAGGGAAACAATCCCCGATTTGTTGAAAAAAAATTGTCACATGCGGATTGACGGTGAAGATAATCTTTTTTATTTGTCATAACCTCCTATAGATTTTAAAAACTTGTTTATTATGCAAAAGTCTTATTCAATCAATTTTATAAATATCAAATTTCAAAATTTAAGTTATTTTCGCTCAAAAAAATTTAAGCAAATTTCGGTTTACCCCTACCATATCATCTATTTTGTACGGTCAAAATTTATGAATGTCTAAAACCAAATAATCTTCAAACTACACGATTGAAATCTAAATAATTTTTTTCACAAAAGATACACCAAAAACCGTTAATGTTACAGAGGAGTAAACCTATATTAACCCATTTTTAAATATCAAAAGTGCTAAGATAAAAGTAATGAAAATAAGAAACTTAAAAATTATTTTTCACTCATTATTTTGCGAAGAACTTCATATAATGTTTTAAGCATGTTTAAAAAATGCATGTAGACTTAACGGTGACTAAAAATGTATGCATTTTTTTATAGGAACGACAATAAGACACCTTTTTTTATGGAAACGAAAAAACAAAAGTTGACAATTTTGTAGGGACGAGAAAAGTATTTAATCCAAAAATTATAAATATGTGAGGCACATTTAAGTACATAAAAATGGATTTTTTTTTATTGTTGATGGTCTTAGTTTGAACTTTGAAGTAATATAAAGTAATATCCGTGGAGGGAATGGAATGGGAGTGGGGTGCTGGTTTGAGGATATAATACTCGTCGGAAAGTCGGTGACGATCGAAATACTTACTTTTTGACAGATAATTGGGTGGCCGGAGTCCTTTTAGGGATTAAATTCCATTGCCTCTTTGATTTGACCGTGCATCGAGAGAGTTCGGTGGCGGAGATGCTGTGTTGGGCTGGGAGGAAGGGGGGATGCATGGGTGTGGCGGAGACACCTTTTAGCTTGGGAGGAGGATAGCGTACGGGAGTGTACTCTTTTATTACATAACATTGTTTTGCAGGAAAATATTCATGACAGATGGAAGTGGCTGCTTGACCCTGTTCAAGGATATTCAGTGTGTGGGACTTACCGTTTCCTTACGGCATCAAAGGACTTTGTGGACAGAAGCTGCATTCCTAAAGTGTGGCATCATCACGTTCCTTTAAAGGTATCTGTTTTTGCGTGGCGACTATTTCAAGATCGTCTTCCTACCAAAAATAATTTGGTGCGACGTCGAGTGCTTCAACCTTCTGATATCATGTGTGTTGTCGGATGTTGCTTTTCCGAGACAGCGGAACATCTCTTTCTTGGATGTAATATCTTTGGTAGCATTTGGAATCTTGTGTGGCTATGGTTAGGTATCACTACTGTTTTCCCGGTGTGATTGGTGCACATCCCGCACAGTTTACTCATTTGGCAGGTATGCCGAGATCTTCTCATTCATTCTTCAAGGTAATTTGCCTTGCTTGTGTGTGGGCAATTTGGAAAGAAAGGAACATCCGCGTCTTCAAAAATGTGGCTTTTGTTCCTTATGCCCTCCTTGAAAAAGTCAAGCTGAATTCGTTTCTTTGGTTGAAATCAAATATTGTTTCATTCGCTTTTTGTTAGCATGAGTGGTGACGTAATCCACTTCATTGTATGGGTATTTCCTTGTAATTTTTTCATTCTTGCTTTGTTGGTGCTATTGTATTTAGGCACCTAAGGTGACACTGTAATTATTTTGGTGATTCACTTTCATCATGCCTTATGCGGGGTGAATCACTTGTGGTTATTTTAATATATCTCATTTTGCCTTGTTAAAAATAAAATGGAAATTTTAATTATATAGGAATATGAGATAAAATGTCCAAGTGAAATAGAGTCAGATGCATTAAGCAAGGTTTTGTGGATAACAAGAAAAAGAATATTTCGTATTCTAAAGTGACAATTAATTTTTTAATATTACAATTAAGTGACTTATAATAATAAGATCATAGTGAGAGGTATGGAGTAATCAATTACTGACTTACTCTTTTATTGTGAGTTGTGACCGATTTCAGATATCCATCTAGGAATAAAAATAATATTTTGTTGCTGCCATTGACTCGAGGCATTGTTATCAACTTCTGGGTTTGTTTCACTCTCACCAGTTAATTATCCACTTCTTTCTCTCAAAGCAAAAGTCCCACTTACATGCCATGGCCAGTAATAAAAAAACAGAAAATGATACCGAGATGATGAATGACTGGCTAAATTCTATACAAACATTGTTAAAATCCGTAGACCACGATTACATTCAATCATGTAGCATATCCATAGTTCCTGAAGAACTTAAAAACTCATTGAACGAAGAAGCTTACATGCCAAGGGTGGTATCGATCGGACCAAGATTCAAAGGAAGCAGAGAAGATTTACTTCTAATGGAAGAAGTCAAATTGCGCTCAATGTTGTCTCTCTTACACCGAGCAGGAAAAGAAGGTGAGTCCAAAACATACTTAGAAAAATGCAGCAAAGCCGTATGGGAATTAGATAAACTAGTTCGAGCGAGTTATGTGTCCGACATCAAACTCGAAAAAGATGAACTGGCCAAAATTATGTTGGTCGATGGTTGTTTTCTGTTAGAGCTTGTGATTACAAAAGGGTTCGGTTCTGAACTACCAAGTCGTTTGAATTCGCCTTGTCCTGCACCTGAAGTACTAAAAGATGAAGATGTTTTGTCTGATCTAATGTTGTTGGAAAATCAAATACCAATTCTAGTACTTCACAAGTTGTCTCAAATTCTTTTCCCAAATGTTTTTGACTCGAGAGATCGAGTACAAAGGGCAACCAAGATTAATAATCTTATCCTGTCTATCTTATCCTATCCTGAGGTTTCGATTCTTTCAAATCTCGAAGCTCCTCACATTCTTGATTTGGTTCACTTTTTTGTTAACAGTAGGAGGCAAAATGAGAGTGAAAGTGAAAGTGAAATTGAAAGTAATGATAATCATGTAGTAGGCATTACAGAGAAAAATCAAAAATTGAAGTTGAAATTGAAGAGATGTGCTTCGAGACTACTCGCTGCAGGGGTAAGTATCAAAGTTATTGAAGATGATAAAGATAGCAGAATATCTTCTTTCTTTAGTTTGATGAGAAATTTTTTTGGTGGTGTATTTATCAAGTTTGGTAATATGCTTGTTGTGAGTAATGAAATTGATAAACAACTCAGTGCAACCGATGTTGATGGAGAAGTGTCAAGTAATGAAGAAATGAGAGGTTTGGATTTTGAGTTTAAGTTTGAGAATGGGAAATTTGAAATTGCACAGTTACATATTACAAAAACTACAAAAGCAAAGTGGTGCAATGTAATTGCTTGGGAGCATCATAAAAAGAATTGGAAGAGTTCTTCTATGGATGGGTATGAGAGTGGTGATGAGAACCAGATCGGTACGATTAATCTCAGCGGAAAATTCACTTTCTCTGCTTTGATTTTCAATGGCTTGATTTGTTGTGAGGCTGATGTGAAACTTCTCAAGGAAAAGAATATTATTGTAAATCATTTGAAGATGAATAATGAGGAGTTGCAAGATTTTTTTAGTACGATTTCGTTCGGAGTTGATCGTGAGATAGTTGATTCTAGTTATGTTAAAATGGTTGATGAGTTGAACAATTACTCAGAGGCCTTTTTCATTTTGAAAAGTTTGAAAATATTGTGCCATCTTTGCATGTATCATCTAGAATGGGTTGTAAACTTTTTGAAACAAAAGTACAACTTTGTTGCTGCACTGGTGGCTCTACTTAGTGTTGTGCAGACTGTTTATGCAATCCTAGACTATTATTTCAAAAAATAATTCATGTGTTTTATGGGATTAATTCCTCTTTCTTGTACGTTTCTTATCCTTTTGTTTGTTTGGAAAGGGAATTAATACATTGTTCACCCTCCCTTTTAGGTTTGTATGTTTGTTTACACAATTTTAAATGCACCTCATTCAATTATTATTTTTCTATCTATGTGTGAGCTTAACCATTTTTTACCTGTGTTGGTGATCAAGTAAGTATTTCTCTTTTGAACAACTAAGATGTGAGTGAAATGACCAACTATCTATGTCTATTATCATTTGCTTATAAGGTATTCTTGATCATATTTCAATCGGACAAATTTTATTTATTTGTCTATATATAAAAAAAAAACGACTTCTTTTTTCATTGGACCGTCATAAGAAAGAACAAGATAGTTTCCATTAATGACAGGAATTCTAATGTTTTCACTACAAGGCCTCTCCATGGAGTTGAGAGCCTCTCCATTTATAAAAATAAATGGAGATTTCCAGTAGAAGAAGAGTTCGAAAACGGAGAGGATCTTAAGCAAAAAAAAAAAAAGAACAAGAGAGTTTCCATTTAATGACAATCAAGACACTAGATGGCAAGATGAAAATCATATTCATCATATATTTACCAACTATTTCCATAATTTTTTTGAATCCTCTAACCCTACTAAGATGCAGGACATATTAGCAGTGGTCAAGGATAGAATCAATTAGACATCTATGAGCTACTTAATGTAGAATTCACTGAATCGTAAGTGTACAATGCTATGACCCAAGCGAAGAGCAATATTGCCCCTGGTCCAGATGGTCTGATAACTAATTTCTAACAAAACTATTGGGACATCATTTGAAATCATGTACTCAGGTTTGCTTACAATTTTCTAAACTAATGGTAATGTAGATGATATTAATCATATCTATATCAGTCTTATTCCTAAGATTAATCAACCTAAGCAACTATGTGATTTTAGACATAGTAGTCTTTGCAATGTTATTTATATGTTTCCTTTGCAATCAAATTTGTTGTTCAAGCAAAATGGAATAAAAATTACTTTTGAATTGTTCCCCATGATTTGTAGTTTGTTGTTTTTAATTGATGATTTCATAAAATGACAAAGTTATGCATTGACTTTGACGATGCTAGAATATACTGTCCCTCCCTTAGTTGTAGCTTCGATCCCGTAAGTCAACTAAATATAGAATACTAAAATTCAAGCATTGATTATACACATGTGAACAGGTGGTAAGATATTTATAATCCTTTTTTTTTTACAAGTAAGATCTTCAACATGATCTGCATCATTCACATGGAAGAAGTTGAAATTGAACCCACATAAAAAAAATTGAACCCTCAAATTAATTAACTAAACCCTTTAATCTTAGTTTACCGGAAACCGTGTCAGAAGAACGTGAGTGTTTGTGTCAGAAAGAAAGAAAAAAAGAGCAAGTGTAATTTAGTGTTATGTTTAATAGTTCTTGCATTCCATTATTGGTATGAGGTTCTTTCATCCGTTTGATGATAATTAATCTCTGTCGAGAAATTTATGGTGTATACAAAATGGATTCTCCTTTCGTGTTGGAACGTGGGTGGTTAAGTCCTTAATCGATTTGGAATGGAGGAAATGTTAGATATAAGAGATGAGACTCATATCTAATGACTTAAGATTTTGGATGATGATATGGTGTCAAAGTCTCTTAATGGTCTTGGACGTTTAACGCATTACCGCTCCCCGTACTCCTCAGATTTTCCAACAGGAACTTGAATCTCATTCCCATGAAATGTCGTAATGCATCATCCAACAAATTATCAAACCAACATCCTTATGATTTCATTATAGAATGGATAGAAAAATAATAAGGGCAATGAATGTTTCTAATTTAAGATAAACCAAAAAAAAATCGAATCGAAAGCGGTTCGCGTTGAAAATTTTTGTGTGAGATCAATTGAGAAGAGATGATGGAGATCGATTGCTATGGTGATGGAGAAAGGAGAGACGGGAGTGATGCCGGAAAAACTGAGTCTGACATACTGAGACTTTGATTGCACGAGTGAAATAGTTTAGCGTTTGAGTTTATACTTATATAAAAGGGGTAACAAAGTATTTTTCTACATCCAGGATAGGTTTATGTATGAGTTTGGGGTGGGTATTTACATACATGATACGTGTCTCGTAACCTTGTTTTGAAATTTGAAAAAAACTCATACCCAAACCCAGTAAAAACAGAGAAAACCCATCAAATCGGGATTAGTTTGGGTGGGTACCAGTGGGTACGGGTTTCGCTTCCTTGCCTAGGCATCAGAGCCTTGGTTAGGCTCGCTCGGTGTGAGATCCTAGTGTGGATCAGTCTACTAATGTGGGTGACTCAGATTAAAGGGGGGTTGTTGAAAATCTAGTGTGAGTGGTTAGGTTCTAAATCGATTAGAAATGAAGGAAATGTTGGATATATAAGATATGATACATGTATACCTAATACCTTAATGTTTTGGACGGAGATGTGGTGTCTAAGTCTATTAGTTGTTGAAAATCTAGTGTGAGTGGTTAGGTTCTAAATCGATTAGAAATGAAGGAAATGTTGGATATATAAGATATGATACATGTATACCTAATACCTTAATGTTTTAGACGGAGATGTGGTGTCTAAGTCTATTAGTAGTCATGAACATTTGGCACGTTGCTTAAATTTACACTTTTAAATTTTGTAACATTTTGCAAAATAAAAAATAAAATAAAATGTGTAATATGTGCTCTTATCATTTATGACGCAAATTAGCAAGACTTTATTAATAAATAAATAATGTGTAAAAGGTTGTAGCGACTAGTGTGGAAAGAAATTCAAGGACTGTATAATATAACTTTAATTATTGTCTCCATGTGGGTAGTTCAAAATAGAAAAATAGCTGCAAATTTCTTTGGATCCACATCAAGCAAAATATGTTCACCAATGGTCGAAACAGAGGCAACCGTTATAACAATAACAACAATAGAAAAAACAAAAAACCGAGGAATACAAACAACGAGTTTCAGATTAACAGATCAGAAGAATCTCAAGGCTCAGAAACAATTATTGGTACGTATGCCTTCTTTAGAAAATTATTTAACCAAGACAGGTTTTTCTCAAGTTTTAGTCTCCATGCTTTTGTTTGTTCTTATATTCAATATTGGATCGTTATTGACATCTATACAGCAGAGGACTAATCTGCAAGACTCCATAAAAAGAGAGGATTGTATAAAAATTGAACCAATTTTGTATTGAATCGTTAGTGTTATAAGGTCATTGATTTGAGAAAGTGACTATTGAAACACCAATTTGATGATATGCAAAATAAATGAATTTTATTGAATTGCATTGATATAGGGTTATTTTTGGAGTTTTATTGAATTGCAAGGATATAAATGTTATGCAATTTGATCACTTAATTTTTTCTCGTTAAACTTTGGTCCCTTAAGTTATGAAGGTTTAAAACTTTGGATCTTTAATTTACAAATACTAAGACATTTTGATTTTTGATAGGAATGTTAGAAGTGACTAAATGTTGTAACTTGAAGAATCAAAATATCTAACATTTTTAAGTTAGGTGACCGAAATAAAACGTAAAAAACTTAGGTAACTAAATTTTCTAAAGAAAATGCTTGTTAGCACAATGGCCAACAAGCACGACATACACACAACGACGTGTTAGATCACTCATAATTACATTTGTTTCTCCACTTATTACTTAGTTTCTAGCTGTTGTATTCTTTGCCATCACTATAATTTCTGAGTCATCGAATTTCGTGGGGGCAATAGTGTCCTACTATATATAGCACTTTCCATTGTCTAATATTTGTAAGTTAAGGGGATCAAAATGAAACAAAACAACTTAAGGGACTAAAGTAAAACCTAAAATTAACCACAAAAAGTGCAATTTCACCTTTTTTCTTCTATCAAACAATTAACAATAATCTCACATTCTGCTCTTTTCTTTCCTTCCACTTTCTTTTTGGACCCAAAGTTTTCACACATAGTGTTAGTACGAAACTTGATCAGGGTTTGCCCATAGCACATCGAGGTTGGGCTACGCTACATGACTTCAAATTTTTTGGGGTCCAAAATGTTTTTTTTATAAGTAAGGCCCTGAAATGTAGAAAAAATTACAAACCAATAACAATGCTCCATTGGTGTAGCCTCAAATGCCTGATTTTCCTTTATAATGCCTCGTTTTTTATGGGTTCAAGTCCCATCAGTGCGTTTTTTTAATAATTTTCTTTTATGGATTACAAATTGTTTGAGAACTCTCTGAACTTGATATATTCTCTTTACAGATCCTCCACCTCCAAGTTATGTACTAGGCTCTGATTTCCCTCCCCAAGATGCACAACTCCTCATAGAATTTTCTTCTGGTCACGCTGGCTTCCTTCTTTCGGAACAGATACACACATGGAACATGAGACGTCAAGCTTATGGATATTTTGCCACTTTCCTCAAGTTTTTGCGATCTCACTCTACCTTAGACTTGATGACTTCTTCAAAATCATCAATTTCTAATGATCTTGATGTTCTTAAGATGTATGGCTTCAGAGGCGAATGGTTTGATCGGTTAGTTCTTCGCCTCAACCATCACACTCCTCTTGATATTTCGGATAAAGAGATGCAAAATTTAACCCAAGATGAAGATGATTATTATAGACGTATCGTTGCCTTGGATGAGGAGTATGCAGCCTTAACACGCAAGTTATATGAAAATAGAAGTAAGCATTTGGCTGAGAGAGAAGCTGTGGAATACGTTTCTAATAAGAAGAAGAAAATTATGGACGAAAGGGCAAGGTTAAACGTCCCGTTTATAATCTAGAGTCGCATGTAACGACGTTTCTAATAAGAAGAAGAAAGATTGTTTGGTGGATGAATTAGATGGATTTTGCACTGGATGGATATGGATTTAGTAAATCACATTGCCACCCTTAACGTTACTTTAATTGTATACCTCGGTTGGTTCTTTGAATTTCCACATTTTCCTTGAGTTCAATGTTATTATGTATTGTCTATTGAATATCTTCCTTGATCAATAATAATTTCTTATAAGAAAAATTGTTTTTTTTTTTTTAAATCCTGCAAATATGCTGTTCAATTTTTTTATGGAAAGTGGAACCAATAAGCAATAACAGAAGTAAATATATGAACATTTATTTAATGTAGTATCCATAAGAAATAAGATTCATCATAATGAATTTAACCCTTGATTCCCTTTGGAACCACATGTATCCTAACAACTAAATGATAAATACATCCCATACCAGAAGTATGAACCCAACATCATTTGCAAATAGTAACCATCATCTAGGAAACATTTCTGTCACAATATCTGTACCGCTAAATTGCGTAGAGGTTTGACATCGATTTTCATATTTTTTGTGCTTGATTACTTGAGATGACGAAGAAATCTCATTCAAAGAATCACTCGTCTTTGCGGAGGCATTCCATCTGTATATTCCAGGCTCAGTCAATGCCTTCTCATTAAGATGAACTTGTCTGGAAAGCATTTGTAGAACTTGTTTCATGGTTGGTCTGTGTTGAGCTCCTGATTGGGTGCAAAATAGAGCAATCACAAGGAACCGATACACTTCTTGCTCGTCATAGTCGGTTATTTCTGAATCAACAAGTTCCAGAAGCCGGTTTTCTTCTTTAAGCTTCCATGCCTGCACATATGAATGACGTGTTATAATGTTGGGAGAAACAAATATATTGCAACTTCCATGATCAACAATAAGAAAAAATCTTTAAAACCACTTAATAAATTCTCTTCAGTTCAATTATAGCGAACATTGAACATTGAACATAAAACCTTTTTCAAGGAAAAAAAATTGAAGAAGTGGATGGATAATGAAAGTCGGTCCAACGATGTAAACGCTTTTAAACATAAATGACTAACTTGATACACAAGAAGATAAAAAGATTACATCGACGCAAAATATCATGATAAAGGACACTGGTATAATTTTGTCTAGTTTTATTAGCAATCTATTTTCTGTCAAGTTTCATTTTTTAAAAAAGGTTTTGAAGGGCGTGATTAAACTCCATTCGCAAGCCCTCTTTTACCTACACTTATGACTTTATTCGTATTGTGTCAATATGCCTACGGCATGAAAAAAAGAAGAAGCTAAGATAAGATCCCAACATGTACTAAATCAACATTATTCATACAAAAGGATCCAGAATCATACCCATTCGACCAGAACCAAAATATTGTCTCCAAATGCAGCTTTGCTACTACTTTTACCACTGATTATTTCAAGCATCAGAATCCCAAAACTATATACATCGGCTTTCTTTGTAAGCTGTCTTAGAAGCGCATATTCTGGCGCAAGATATCCCCTGCTCAGATAAATGTTAAAAAAAGATTAAACTAACAAGCGATAAATGATAATTGAAAAGCAAAATTCAGGTACCAGTCTCATAATATGGTATATATTAATATAAAATTATGCATCTATATATGCTTACATTGTTCCGGCAACTCGAGTACTAACATGTGTGACATTGTCAGGAAAAAGTTTTGCAAGACCAAAATCACCAATTTTTGGATTGAAGTTCTCATCCAACAATATGTTGCTGGCTTTGATGTCTCTATGAACAATATTTGGCTGAGCCTCTTCATGAAGAAAGCTTAGACCTGAAGCTGTACCACGGCAAATAGTAGCCCTCTTTCGCCAATCCAGAGGAACACATTTACTTTTTGAACCTGTAAAAAAAAGGAAAGTTCAAAATTGGAAAGTTTCAACAGCCCTTTTAGTTAGATTTTTTTTGGTAGAATACCCTTTTTAGTTAGATAATTATGCAACAAACGTACAAATTACCTAACAAAGAACTTGCGAGGCTATTGTTCTCGAGAAACTCATACACCAATATTCGATGATTTCCCTCGAGACAGAAGCCGATTAGTTTCACAAGATTTGGATGTTGTATATTTGATATCATATCAATTTCTGTCATAAATTCGTGAGTTCCTTGTTTAGACTCTACAGAAAGAGACTTGATAGCAACTTGAGTACCATCCCTTAATACTCCCTGCAAATATTAATGTAAAGGGTGGTAAACAATAAGACGAAAAGGAAGGGAAAAAAGCATTGGTTATGATCTTTACCTTGTAGACAACTCCATAACCTCCTCCACCAATTTTGCATGAAGGATGAAAATCTCCAGTAGCAGATCTCAATGAGTTATAGCTAAAGCTTTTAGTTTTCATCACTGTCAATCACAAACACAAAGCTTTACACAAGAAAAACAATGAATGCAACAAATTTTCTCAAACTTTAAACATTTGAAAAGGGTCCAGAATCTGGTTGTAGGATGATAATGTCCAAGTCAATAAAATCTCACTAGATCCAGACACTTTCACATGCATATGTTGCTTATATATAATCTACAATAACTTCCATTATATGGGAGAAATTCAATAAGATATAAGTGGTTAAGTATATAAAATAACCATGAAATAGTTTAAATGTTAATATGGATAATGTTTGATAGTACAAAAATTTTGTACAAATAGTTACTGCTAAGGAATTGTCTACCTCTAATCTGCAGGGTTGACCTCAAGTTTGACCTGCATTTAATTATTCTAAGCAACAGATAGATACTGGCGTTGTAAATTTGGAATATATCTACTAATAAACATGGTCATGGTTTGACTTTTGACTATATGAGGAGAGAATCAAAAGAGAACAATTATACCTATAATAATTGTACTACTAAATGAAGCCATAACATATTCCTAAAACCTTAGTTTCTTTGAACTTGAAACACTACCTGAAAGCATAGTACTACATTAAATTTCATAATCTCCAAAACCAAGATTATGCAGCAACCCTTCTATTGCCAAGAATTCCCCAAATAAAACATTCAACCTATGAAGCGCAGATACTTAAAAAATGAAAAAGTATCTGTGTCTGACATGTATCTGATACCGAACATCTGATATGTCCCTGTTCTTTCACCAATACATCGTTGAAACTTTTTACAGCCTTCTTACCTACTAAAGACAAAGCTGTCTTCCAAATATGATACATCTTGGATATGTCTTACTAAATAAAGACACAAAATATATGTTTCTACCATGTAACAATTTATATGTGACCTTTGATAGAAAGAGAACACACAAAATTTCTAGAAATGAAATCTCTGCATGAATTAACCAACCCTTTATTGCTACAGATAGATAGGCAATTTCAACCTTTGTAAAAACATTTATCTAAAATTTGAACAGAAAAGCTACATAAAATTAGAACAGAAGACAGAATTTTAAGGTAGAAACATTTTTATGTAAATAATTGGTCCAAAAAATAATTATCCATAATGAAAAAATTTAAGCTATATTCAATTTTCTGTACCTTGTTCATGTGGCTGCTCAACAGGTTCATCCTTCCCTTTACACCAATTCACGGAACCAAAACAATTGCAAATCATGACTATACTACCATCAAACCTTCCAAACACATTTGTTTCACAAATACATCACTCATCACACATATCAACTAAACCAAAAACTAACCAACTTGCAAAACCAACCAAGTTGAAAACTATGAAAACATTAAATTAACAATACGGTAAACAGAAAATAGTATATTTTTTTCAAACTGATGGGGGTGTAAAAAAAATAAAAAAGCAAAGGTATTTACTTTGAGAAAGAGAACTGTAACCAACCACGTTATAATATATGAATGATGGTAGCAATATTGTGAGGTTGGAAAGAACGTGTGAGTACATAAATGAATTGTTAAAAAGGGTAATGAAATGAAAAGGTCAAGAAAGCTATCAAAGGAAAGGAGGGACAACAAAGATAAAAGTGTAGTGTGTATGTGGGTAATAAATTTTGAAAGTGACATGTTTTTTCTTTGTCCGTGTTTTTCTCTCATCTACTTTCCTTTGTTTCATAAAATGAACAAATGACTGCGTCATATAGTCATGGAAATCGGTCGTCATCTAGACAAGAAAGAGTCAAAATTCAGGGGGAGGAAACATAAGATAGGAGAATTAAGGAAAATAATTCTTTTTTTTTCTATGTGAAATTGTGAATAAAGATATTGACTTTATTGAATTGGTTGTCACGTGTCAATACTAAGATTACTTATACAATTGAAGAATTTAAGATATAAATAAATAGCACCTATAATTACTCAAAAAAAAAAAAAATATATATATATATATATAACACCTATAAGAAAATGTAACTTTTTTTCCTTTTAACAAATATAAACAAAAATGCATAGTTTGATTCAATAAATAATATATATGATCTACATTATAAACTACATACATCATTTATTGAATTAATCTAAAATGTAAATTTTTGTTTATAATAGTGACCGGATAGTATAGATATTATTAGGAAAAAAAAGATAGATTTTTTTTTTTTGAAGAAAAATATAGTTTTAAAGAATATATGTTGATTTTAACTTGCTGATAAGAAGTGTTTGTATTTTTTTAAAATGAGTTGCTTTGATGAAAAGAAGATGATATTTTAACTATGAATGATATATTTTGAAAAATAATAAAAGTAATTCTTTTCATTTTTTTAAATGCAAGACAATTGTTTACATTTAGAGTTTCATATTGTTGTTAACAAGTAAAACTAATATACCATAAAAAAAAAAATCAAACAAGTAAAATAATTCAGTTATACGTATTCTAGAAAATATAAAGGGCAAACAAAAGTGAGACAATATTATGAGAATTCAGTGGTGATGCATATAATTTAATTTAAGATGTGAATAAGTAGAATTGTCTTTCGATAAACTAGGTTCAAAAGTTATACTTTTTTTTGTGGATAAATATAACAAGAAGGAGCAGCCTTGGTCCTTCATATGTAAAAGAAAATTAAAATTGGATCCGTCCCAATAAGGGTTTATATAGCAAATCGCACCATGGGGACAAACATGAACATAGTTTTTAGCCCAAATGATATTTTTGATATATACCACCCCCACCATCAAGTGTTTTCAGCCCTAAATTTCACTATCAAGTGAGCTATTGAAAAACTTGGAACAATTGGATGACGAAAACGAAAATTGATGATAATTCAAGTGCTCTTAATGATGTGCCAAATTTCATCTAATATTAAAAATCTTGGTGATGTTTATGAAGAAGAAGAAAAATCCTCATTTTAATATTTATGATCCAAGAAATTAGGAGAATCTTGATAACAAATCAAATGATATTCAAGTTGAAAATAGTTGTACTAGATAAATGAATCTTAATTTTTTTAATGATAGGGATTTGAAAAAAACATATAAGTAATTGAATATAATTATATGTCCTGACATAGATATATGGACATCGAATACAACAATGACAACAACATTGATAATAACTTAAAAGAGTATAAGTAATTACATGTCTTCAATTTGAAGTGTTGATGCAACATAGATGTTTGTCTCTTTTCATTTGACGAACATAACTTTAGTTTGCGAGACGTATCCAAAGAAGTATTGAAAAAAAATATTTTAAGAGGATAAAAAATGATTGGATACTTTCTAAGACGACCAATAATTATTTAAAACATATCTAACGAATATCGGCATAAGGTATGTATCAAACACGACACCAATAATTTTCCACTTTTGAAATATTTGGACTTTGATAGTTAAAAACTGAGAAACAATTTTGACAAAAGGAAAGAAAACAATCTCATAGACAAAAACTCAATAGGTGTGAATGGTGAAAACAAATTGAAGTTACACTTGTGTTCAACCACTATATACTAATTATATTCAGCTTAAAATGTAAACTACATATCTGATGTACATTCATGCACAAGTTATATATTAGTAATAATATACGAAAGAAGTGAAAGCAATAAAGAATGAAACACAAATTAAAAAATGGAAATTGCATTGTCAACTAAACAAGTTGTAAAAATACACAAGTTGAAGCATTATACTTTGGTTTTCTGCAACATTATGTAAAAGTGTAAGCATTAGTAAACACATTATAAGAGAAAGGCATGGCAGAGAATTAACAAAACACAAGATAAAACTCACATTTTATTCCTATCATCTGCCATAGATCTGCATATTTGCAAATAAATACTATCGAGGTTTGGAGCAAATAGTCTCCTACGTCCTCTCTGAAGTCAATCCGATCACTATGATCAAACTGAATGCACAAACAACGATGTGTACAAGACTTTACAAGGATATATCAACTTATATATTACAAGCAAAACACCAACTTATTCCATTCTTTCTTCTTTTTTGTACAGTGATAAATGCTTGATCATCTTCAGTTCAGATACGAAGCTGTGAACATAATCCGTTATTTACCCATCGAAGGAAGGAGTTCTTCTCCGTTTCATTCAGACGATCGGAAAGAGGTGGCATTTGCTTGCTATTCATACTGTAGAAAAAAATGGAGAAAAAAGAAAAGATTACTTAGATCATATTGAAATAAATTGACATTTATAATCATTTGAACACTTAAAATGTGAAAAGAGAAACATATCACTTGTAATACTATGCTTTATTATAAAGAGACTAATATAGTAATATTTATAAACAACTAAAAACTGTTTACAACTTACGCATTCAAAACTCTATTGATGTTATATCTGATTTCTTCGAAAAGAACCATGTTATCTTCCTTGAGTTTACTTAGAAGGGCTTCCTGCCGTCTGCAACAATTACCAACCAAAATGTAAGAAGACAAACATAGGACAAAAATTACAAATAGACTAATAATAACAAACAGCTAAAAACTGTTTGCAACTTACTCAGACAAAAATTGGCTGAAAAAAATTATCTCATACTCCGTGAACTACAAAAGAAACGAAGAAAATGTTATAGGTCAGAATTACAGCCATAGGTTAAGAATGCAAACAATATAGATATAAGATTGAAAACCAGTAATAGAACATTGATTAAACAACATTACAGGTATAAGAGAAATTATAATGTATTTTGATTGTTATCAGCTTTTAACATCCTAAGATCAAAGATGCTGACAAAATTTGTACATGATATGACATAAATAACAAAGGAGATTAATTTCATGTACAAAAGGTTTAATTAAATCAGTTCAGATCAATAACAGAAAGTTTTACCTTCTTTAAATTCAAAGTCTCAATAGAAGCAAGATTTCCATCGATGAGACTCAAGAGTTGCTTGTTGTGCTCCAATAGTGCCTTTGCGGCCCCTAAAGTTGCTGCCAAAAGAAAAATGCAAAGTTCAAAGGAGATGCTTTAAAAATTAAAACAGACATGCAAATAGATAAGATGCAAGCTTAACATTCCAAAAGATAAAGGCTTAATTAATGATTTGGTCCCTTAAGTTAATTGTTGGTTACATTTTGGTCCCACAAGTTATTAACGTTACAAATTGATCCCTTAAGTTAGACTCTGTTAGCCAAATAAATCCCGACCGTCAAAACCGTTAACTCAATGACTAAGATGTATACACATTGTAAGTGGTCTACCAAAGACCTCATTAATTTGATTAATATTAACCGTTTGATTTTTTTATCAAAATTACAACCATTAGATAATGCAATAGCTACTATGTCTAGTAGTGCATCATCAACAGACAACACTTAATTTTTCACCTTTCTTCATCTTCTTTCATCATCATTTCTTCATGTTCATCCCCATCTTCATACATTCATTAAAAAAAACACTTCAAACATACCCAAAAAAACCAGATAAATAAATTAAAAACCCACAAAAATAAATAGGATCAGAAAAAAATTATGCTTGATTTTTCTCAAATCGTTTGGTTCATCTCATGTCTTCCCAACCACCAATCAACACCACCCTTGGATCTTCTCTCATCTATCCCTTTTTTGTTTTTTCCCACTCTCTCTAATCTCATATTTTCGTTAATCCTTTTTCATTTACCCTCTTAATTTCATTTCTATTACAGAGATCAATCTTCTATACTTTAGCGTGTTCTATTTCCATTCAAATCAGTACTTTCATTTTAACATCATCCCCTTGATTGTTTCTTTTAATTTTTTTATTTTATTTTTAGATTTATGATGAATTAGGTTAGAAATGAAGAGAGTTTGATTATTTTATGGATCTATGTAATTGTACAGTGAGAAATCGGATGAAGAGTGTGAAGAATATTCAGAAATTATTAAGGCTATGAAGATAGTTGTTGGGTCAAAACCAAATTGTGTTGCTGCTGTTGTTGATGTTTTAATGTGTGGTTGTTGTTGTTGTTAATGTGTTGATGAATCTGGATTATTGAAGAATGAAAGAATAAGAATGAGAGTTAAGATGATGATTCTAGCTTGTTGTTGGTGGTGGTGGTGATAGGAACAACGGGTCTTGAATCTTGATGATGAAGAATGAATGAATAAGAACCAAGCTGATGATTATGGGTTTTGATGGTTTAGTTGTATGTTTTTTGATGTGAAAAATCATCACTTTAGTGCAAATGTTGTAGGAACCAGACAACCAGTTGTGAAAAATTACGTTTTAATTCTGGGTTTTCCTCATGTGTGTGTTAATTTGTGCCTTCATTGGAAATTTTAGGATACTAATTGTAATTGTAATTCAATTGTTGGGTTTTTTTTACTGTTGTTTTCTTCTGGGTTTTGGTTTTGGTGTTGAAGAATGTATGAAGTTGGGGATGAAGATGAAGAAGAGGAACAGGGAAGAAGATGAAGAAAGGTCAAAAAAGTTAGGTGTTGATGGTGCACCGTTAGATTTAGTAGACATGCATCATTTAATGGTTGTAAAATTTTTTTAAAAATCGAATGGTTAATATTAAACAAGGGTTAACGGTTTTGATGGTCGGGATTTATTTGGCTAACAGAGTCTAACTTAAGGGACCAATTTGTAACGTTAATAACTTATGGGACCAAAATGTAACCAACAATTAACTTAAGGGACCAAATCATTAATTAAGCCAAAGATAAATCATGTATTCAAACATCAAATGATTTTAAAGCGATTAAGGAACCAACCTTCCAAAGAGATGCCACCATCATTGTCCATCATTGACTCTTCTGGAGGATGTGGGAAATAGTTTGCTTGAGCAGCAGAGTCAGACGACTTGTTTGCATGATCAACAACTCTTTCTAGGAGAATGTTTGCTTGCGCAGCAGATTCTGACGACTTGTTTGCTTGATCCACAACTCTTTCTAGGAGAATGTTTGCTTGCGCAGCAGAGTCAGACTTGTTTGCAAGATCTACAACTTTTTCCTGAAAAAAATTCCAAAACATCTAAGCCCACTACCGAACACGAATATAAATATAAACAAAGAACTTACCAGTATTTCATAATATGTGTTGTTTGCTTTCTTTTATGACATGTTTATTTCAAAGTATTTACTTCTAAAACCACTGTTTGAAATTGTACCATATTTAAAGTCATAAAAATGAGGGAAAAAAAATGAAATTCCTTTTTCTTGGTTAGAACATTGGATAAATACACCATGTGATATAATATTTTGTATATTCAAGCATACGTTACCATTTTCTCTCAGATTTATTATCAGTATATAGAGTAAGTAATATGATTATAAAGAGTTGTGTGTGTTAGGGGTTGAGATGGTTGAGATGGAAGAAATTTAAAGAACAACTGGTTATTTGACATACTTTTCCCTCAGTTACATATTGTAAGAATTATCATATGAGAATTATTGGCTATGTCTCATTTGCATTGAGAGAGTACATATATATACACACTTAAGCTGTGTGTGCCAAGTTACAAATTAATGCTAATTAACTAATAAGTAATTGTTTCTTGAGGTGCAAGATCTTTGAGGTCTAAGTTCCATAAGATGCAAGTTCCTTTAAGTCTAAGTTTCTCAATGATAATTATTCTAAAACACATCCGTAATCGAAACAGGAGGTGAGCGAATGTTGAGATTATCTCGAAAATCATAGGGTTGCTAGTGTTGAGTGCATGAACAATAAAAATAAAAATAACACCAGAGTGCATAACATCATTATTATTAGGTCTTGAAACACAAAGCACACACTCTTAATATGATAATATGAATATCAAAAGAACAAAAGCAGTACCTTTTGGCTTTTACTTTTACTTGCCAAATTGTGATCATCCTTCTTCCTCATGCCAACTTCTTTACACTATAGAAAAAGTGCAAACCAATTATGTTAATATTCTGAAAATAATTTACTTTGTAAAAGACGGAGGCATCTTATAATTCCTTAAGGCTTTGTTTACAAGTTTGGAGGGGAATGGAATTAAAGGCTTTGTAGGGTGAGAAATATAATGGAAATTTGAGAAAATTTTCGCATTTTTTGAAAGAGTATTTTTTTAGAGAGTGGTAAATTAATTTTATGATTAACATATTTTTAATAACATAGATTAAATTTGAAGAATTCATATAAACCCTCCTCCAAAACAATTGTTTAGTTCCCCAAATAAAGAGTGATTTATATTTTGAAGAAAAACAACCCCTGAATCTCTCTCCTCTCAATTTTCTCTATTTCTTCCACTTACTTCTTCCTTTTTTCCAACTCCTCCGTTCCCTTCTCTCCAAACTCAAAAACAAAACCTAAAAATATATATATATATATATATATATAAATAATTAATATTCATAATAGATTATCATTTCTCAATCTTGTTTAAATTGTAAGTTTAATTTCAAGTGGTGTATATCATATCATAGTTAAGCTAAGAACAACTCAATACTTTCAGAATGACATAAATGTCTTAAGATAGAAAAAACCAAAACAATTATGTAGCTTACTTTAATCAGCTTGACTCGAAGTGCTATATCGCGTATCGTCTTAGTCGGTATCTTTGTTGCTATCTTTGCATAGAGTTTTGGACCAAAATATGATGCAAACCTACAAGCAAAAACAATAAATATATCTCAAAATTCCAATCCATCATCTTCATTACTCTAACTAAATATCAACCGTGTCTTTTTTCTATTCTGTTATGTGGTGGAAAAAGATTATTATCGTTAAACAAGGGAAGAAGAGGTTAGAAAGAAAATTAACCTACGTAGCTAGTCCTTGTTGAAGAGTGAGTTGTTCTTCAAGGTTCCAGTCTAAAGAAATATAAGTGTTGTATTTCAACGCAAGCGTGGTGGTGGTGGTTGCGGTGCCGGTGTGCTGTGGGCGACGTCTCCGTTCCAAATGAATGTTAGCCATTTCCTTACTTGCTCTTCAACAATGGTTTATAAGCTCCTTTAGCAAGGGTTTATAGCAATGAAAAACGATGCAAAAGGCTTTTGTGCTTGGGCTTTTACAGATAAAAAAAAATTGGAAGGGATTTTAACAAACTATTCCGTAAATTATTAAACTAAATTTAAATATATCAACTTTATTTCGGAAGGATTTTAACAGCACTAACTATATATTTATTTTAAAATACTGAGTTAACTATGTTTTTTTTCCATATAAATATATCAATTTTTTGTTTTAGTTCCTCTAAAAAGCTTCCTATCTTCACTTTTGGTCTCTCCTTTTAAATAAACTCATGTAGAATTCATATTTTTTGAATAAAATTTTGCATAAAAGTTTATAATATTATAAGAATCTATCTCAAAAAAATAGATTTTTTTGACAAAACATGAGTTAAATATGAATTTTTATATTATTGGTGGTTAAAAATTCATATTTAGTTCATGTTTTGTTAAAAGGAGCGATTTTTACAATTTTCTACACATCTTTGCACAATTTCATTAAAAAAATACAAATGCTAATCATGAGTTGACTTAAAAATACAGACCAAAAGCGATGATTGAAAATTTTACAATTACTAAAAGTGAAGGAAAAATTTAGAGACTAAAACAACATGTTAGTATATTTATAGGGACCAAAAAACATATTTAACCCTGAAATATTTAACGAAAATTTTCCTGACTTTGCATTCAAAATATTTCTAAAACTTTTGCAAGTGATTGTATTTAATGGTTAATGAGTTTTTCGAATCATTCGGGGATCTCAAGTGCGATTTTTGTCTTTTTTTGAAAGGTAAAGAAATCGAGTTTGATTTTTAGTGATAACAATTTTTGGTTAAAAATTATTTACCTTTGAAGCATTTTTCTTATATAAACCGAAGGGTTAACTCGAAAAACAAATAAAAAACATTGTGATAACCAAAAACAAAGGTTCTCTGTTATCACAATGTTTTCTATACCCAATTTATCAAGAGGTAATGTAGAAAAAACTCAATTTATATCCGATAAAAGAATCATTCAAAAAGAATCATTCAAAAATATGAGTACCTCTGAGACAAGGCTCTATACCAAAATGGTAATTCCATTTGTTGATTTTAACACCACTATGTGCAACAATTTGTGACCATGAATCAATGAATTAGCATGTAGCAAAATTGAATCTTACATTTCCATGCGCAAAAACTTGATACTTGTTATGCTGATGTGTGTGGCTCTACATAAAATAAAGGTGAAATACATCTTAGGATCCTTTAAATTTAAAGTTTGTATTTGATCAATCATTTTAATTTCTTTTTTTAGTTTCAAATGTGTCCTTTGTGTCGTTAATACTTGCACCATTACCCTTCTGGTGAGTATCAGTTTAAAAAATGTGGATGTGTCCGTTAATTTGCTATATAATTATCTCACACTAAATATTTGCTCAACTCCTTGTAGGAATTCATCTACTACCAGAAATAATCCCTAGTAAAGTATGAATGTCATCCAACTTCTTTGGCATTAGAAAAGAAGGATAGTTCTCCTTTTGTTATCATATAAGTCATTATATATTCCTCAGTCTCCAATTTCGATGAAGTATATTCTTCATTTGAGTCATTTACATTGTTCTTCCTTTTTTTCCCAATTATGAAAAACACGTCAATTTTTTAAAATGGAGATTCAATATAAGGGTAACTATGCACACTATTACTGACATAAAGGACTAAACTAAAACTAAAAATTAAAAGGATCGATATAATACAAATGTTAAATTTGAATGACCCCAAGATGCATTTGACAGAAAATAAACCATCACAACACAGGACACGTATAAACATCAAAAAATTTGCATGGACCTAAAGAATGTAAAGCTACCATCATAAATTAGAAAGTGTGAGTCCTCATTTGAAAGGTTAGAGTGGAGTGTGAATGTTATAAAATAATATATAAAATAATATTAAAAATATGTCATTGTCCTCAAACTAAATTAAGAAGACAAGTAACCCGAACTTGTTTCATGTTTCGGTTGAGTCCTTGTCCTGACCACTAGTTTTGTCCCTATGTCAATCTTGACCCATTGCGTTCAGATCGTGGCAGGTTGCAAGAATGAACTGGATTTTGTACAACCCAACATATGCAACATTGAAGATCTAGTTATTCGATTGAATATGCAATTAATTGAAGTTGACCTGTCAATCCGAACGAAACAAATTCCACACAAATATTAGAAATCAAACAAAGTCATACCAAGATGACGAACAAAACAACTTCGCATTGAGAAGACGAAATCACGAAAGAAAAATCTAGATCAATGTTAAAACCACTTATTTAAATTAAATGATGGGGAGGATGAAAAGGGTGATTCCATGTTAAAAAAAAAAATCCGAAACCACCCTTTCAATGAAGATATTTCAAGGGAGAACATAAAGAGAAGAAGGCTGAATGTGTTTTCAAAAATATACAAATTTGTCGGTACTGGAGAACACATTAATTGAAAATTCAAGGGATAACCTTATAGAGTTCTCAAAAGAAAGTATTAAGAGGTTATTGCTCGTGCGATACTAAAGTCTTTCAACAACTAACTAATATTGTTTTAAGGAAACAAAGAGGATTGATTATACATAGAATGATTCAAATATTAAACATGAAACATGCGTAAGGCGCATCGACAAACCAATCATAGGATAACAATGCATTAATGAATGTAATGCACAAGGTGGATAAACTCACAAGCAATTCAAACAATGTTTATTTGTTATATCTTGTACTTAATTATTTTCAACTTATGATCAATTCTGAATCAATTATAGGTTATAGCTAGTTAATAACACTAGGTTTTATAACCGGATCTATATATATTAATTGTTAAGGTAATTCACCTAGACAGACGGTTTTGTTAGTAGTGCTTTGTTAATCTAACGTGCTTAAATTATTTTGGTAAAATGATATTCACCTTATACATACGGTTTCTATATTAAAGAAACAAGACTTTGAACCATAACTACAATTGGTCTACATTGTTAAATGGCGTGAACATATAGCATAATTTGTTAGTCGGATTTGGACCTCGATGAACCTAACTAGAACATAAAGAGGGATTCATGAAATATTAATTGCCTTCATTATTCAACAATACGATATATTTTATTTTCAATTGCAAACTCAACTATTAAAATCTCCCTATTTACTGTTTTTAATTAAGCAAAATTAAATTTCCAAGTAGGAAAAAATTAAAATATCCCTATTTACTGTTTTTAATTGAGTAAATTTAAATTTTTAGTATGAAAAACAATTCATATGAAGATCATCTTACTTAATGATTTATTATTTGTGTGATTCGGTACAATTGGTGAATTTATTATCAGTTAGACAATTTGATCCCTTAAGTTTTTTCGTTATTTTGGTCATTTAATTTACTGATATTAAATATTTTGATCATTTAAGTTACAAACTTTAAACATTTTCGTTTTATTAGGAACCAAAATATCTTAATATTTTAGCTTCAGGGACCAAAGTGTTAACATTCAAAACTTAAGGGATCACATTATATAACGATTGTAACTTGAGGATGATAAATGAAATAAAATTGATTAAGGACCAAAGTGAAACTTAAAAATAAATCAATGAATCAGAAATGTAATTTAGTCAAAATAAAAATAAGAATAGAACGAATAACATTGTTATTAATATGTCTTTTTCTAAATAAAACAATAAACAAAGTCATTAATAGGCCGTGAAACACATCAAACACTCATAGCAATATGATAAAATGAATATCAAAAGAACAAAAGTAATGCCTTTTGTTGGGGCCAATCAAAAGTTTGTTGTTGTCTTGGATATGAGCTCCTCAAAATCATATTATATATATTAAAAAAAAAATGTTTGCACACAATGGCAGAGCATAAAAAAAAACTTTAGAAGTGCCAAAGTAAAGATAAAAAATTTAAGTTGTATATTTAAAAAACAAAAATAAAAAATAAAAAAGCAAATTATTGATGCATAATACATTAGTAAGGTTATAATACCAACTACGCCACATACAAATAAATCTAATAAACATTGTAACAAAAATCACAAGGTAACAATACCAACCACTTTTCTCAAAATTGAACAACCCTCGCTCTTAATAAACAAGTAAATTTATTCTTTTTTATGGTATGAAATGACCTAAAAAGTAAACAATTTAGATTATGTTAAGAAATTAGTAATTGCAACATTTAGTATTGTTGTGAATTGATTCACAACTTGCTTTGATCAATCAACAAAGAGACACAAATTAGAAACTTATCAAACCTTAGGGAATATTGTTGAGGTAAAATCTAAAAAGCCCTAATCGAGTTTTTAATGACAACAAACCTTATGATGTAAAATGTCAAGCTTTATGAATAATCATCTACTATGTTTGAGATTGGGTTTTTATTGAAAGGATAAGAATCAAATAAGTGGACAAGCTAAAAGGCACTTACGTCGACATGTGCATTACATCTACTCAACAATGAAAAAATCAAAAGCTATACAAGACTATGCTTTAAGTTTATGTGACATCTCACATTGAATTTTTGTGTCACATATTTTGAAGATTTACTACCATAATTAATGGCGAAAGGAATGATGCATACATCTTATGAGGATATTCAAAACCTATTCTAAAAGCTATTCAATGATCAAGATATATCGTATGAAAACACCAAGAGAAAATATGAAAAATAGTGCAAATACCATGTTGAACATGTTCATCGAACTCAAGAGTATTCGTATAAATTCAGAAGAAAAAAATATCAAGAATCAACTGTAAGCATATTCAAGAACACTTTCAAGATCCTAAGCACAAAAAAATTCATAACATGATCTACGAAGATGCAACTTTTTTGTAGATATGTTATGGATCGAAGAGAATTAAACAACTTGGTTTTAAGGTGAAGAAAAAAGATTTATGTTTAGTTCAGAATGTTTTGCTGAAGTTGAGAACGTTCTGATAATCTCATGCTCACCTCCTATAATCTAATAAGTGAATCACCACTTCTTTAAGTGAATTTAGCTGAATTTTGTTTACTTCTCAAACTAGATTTGAGTTTCAACAAGCAAAGATTTCAGGAAACTATTTTTCAACGTATCTTTATTTTGTGGAGGCATATTTATCTCTTCGTATCAAACACACTCCATTCCATAACACTATTATGGATCAATATTTTGAATGTGTTTTTCGTATCAAACTCTTTTATCTTAAGTTGTAAAAGATCCCACAAACCTCTATCATATTGTTTTAAGCTCATGGGGACGTGACGTAGCCTAAGATTTTGGTGAACTATGATAAAAATTATGTGTAAATTCTCTAACTCTTATTTTTAAGATTAATGTATACACGAATCACCACACATTCGCTATTTATTCTAACCCACTATTACTTTTGAGAAAGGTATTTACTAAGTACATAATAAATTTTAAAAAGGTCAAAATTCAACCCCCACCCCTTCCTGTCTTGTGACTGTTTCTTTCACTTCAAATATTAAAACACAACTAATATATCATAAATTTTAAATTAAAAATTCAATTTTGAATAGATAGATCTCATAAAATTGATATTTTTTTATTCTCATGAATTAAACATTACTCTTTGAGTCATGAATTTCAATCACACACAACATCACAAATTGCATGCATGAACCATCAATATATCTTGTAAATAATACATACCTCCTACATTATTTATGTATTAAATATGAATATTTGAGTCATGTATTTAAATCAACACCAACGACATGCACAAACAACCAATACATCTGGCAAAGAATGTGTATCTCCCTTGTTCTTCATGTATTATACATGATTCTTTTAGTCATACATATCATACGAGAATAAATCTTATATATGTCAAAAATACAAAGTGATGTAAATTTTAATCTCTATTATATTTATGTATTATGTATTTATTATCTATGAAATAACTATTTTTTTATAAAAGTCGCAAAAAATTGTAATGTTTTATGATTTTATGGATAAATTATAAATTATATCATTTACCACTTTCAAATTATACGGGAAATATCAACATTAGTTTTTCATTTGGTATCTTATTAATTTTTATTTACTCTTTCGTAATTTTTTTTTTCTTTTCGCACAAATGCTTATGATAAAATACACTTTTGCGGTCCTCGTGAGCACAACTTTGTTGGCAGGGATGTGCATTATTATATGCAAGGGTCGGGGTTCGAACCATGAGCACCCACTTATTCATTTTGAAAAAGGTGAATTTTAGCCACTAAACAACTTGACAAATCAAAATGCACTTGTTCCATCTTATCTTAAGCCCTAAGCTAATTCAACAAAAAAAAATCTCCTTTTTAATTTCTCAAATTATCTTCCTTTTCCAACTCAATTCAGTGTGCTTCTCATCAGTTCTATTTTACTATTATCTTTCGAGGTATATTAAGAAGATTATCGTCTATATAATTTATTTCGTGATAATAAGTCAAACTATATCTCTTCAACAATAAAGATTAGGTAAGAGAGAAAATTAATTTAAATAATGAGTCCTTAGCAAAGTTGTTTTCAATTTTCCAATTTGAAGAAATATTGTTTAAGTTTCAATTCAAGTGTGTTGTTGGTAACGCCTCAATTCTAAATTACTTTGACAAGATATTGCAGCCACCATTTAGTTGCTAATTGTCAAACTTAATTTTTATAGACACACAAAAAGACATGACAAAGATAGTTTAACAACGTTGTTATTCTATGGAACAACAAAATTGGGCATGTGAAATTTGAGTCAAACTGCAAGTCTCTGCTGCTTCAATGCTTCAACAACCTAATCATTCCTGTACAAAATATGATTTTACATCTTTCTTCTTTTCGTACAGAATCAATAAAACTCTTTTCGAACAGAATCAAGAAAACTTCAATAGAAAAAAATGTAGGGAGAAGTTGCTTTTCGCTTTCTGGCAAAGTACTCTTTCCCAATTTTTGGCAACTAATGGTTAACCCATTTGTTATGGCATGGAATTACAGTGATGGAACAACAAAGACTGACTCAACTTTCTGTTTTGCCGATATGGAAGAAGCCATGTTTAGTTCAACTTAACTCAAACGTTATGTATTTCTGTCTGTCAGCCCCGTGTTGAAATTCAGTAGTTGTGTTGAAAGCAAACATTTCACACCAATTCTACAGATAGGTCAACAACGACATAACGACTGAAACAGGTCTTGTAAGTTGGTTACAAAATTTTTTAAATTATTAGAGTAATTTTTATGTTTAAATCGTTTTTCTTAAAAAAAAAAAATTAAAAACAAATAAACTATGTCAAATAGGTATTTGCAAAGATATTTTAAAATCTAACCTAAACAAACGATATAAAGAGTAATTTGATTGGGTGCATGTGTAAAAATACTAGTGTTGGTGTATAAAAATTAAATCTTTAAAATACTGAATGAAAATTTTAAAATTTACTATTCATTGAATTAATTTTGTATATATTAACAGTGTAGAATTTTATACACAGGCATCCAATCCAATTACGTCATATAGATATATTTATGGAGATGTTATAGGAACTAACCTATAAAGGTGGAACTACGATGATGATGATGATGATATGAGGATTATTACTTTTCCCACTCTGCCGGATTCTAGTGCGTCCTTTTTTCTTTTTAAAAAAAAAAAAAAAAAAAACCTGGTCCGGATTATATAATCCGAACTACTTTTGAATTAAATAATCTAGAGAATTTCGTGCATTTTGGAGCTTGAAGCACGTTGAAGGATCTTGATGCTAAAGTGCATTGGATGGGTTCGGATTATATAACCCGGACTGGTTTTACATATTCCGAATTATATAATCTGAAATGTGTCGATCACCCCGTAAAAGGTCAACATTTGGGGTGAAAAAGGATGTTTCCGGATTATATAATCCGAAAAGTGTAAACCCAGTCTGGATTATATAATCCGAACTACATCAGCACAGCGGCAGAAGCCGTCTGTTTTGGCTGAAACTCTGTTTTGGCGCATTTAGGTTGCTTCTAAACGACATAACATGCATCGACCATATTCAAAACAGAAAATTTAATTTAAAACAGCAATTAAGAACACAATATAATTTTCAAACATAACATTAATCAAACATAAAAATAACATTATCCAAATTATTCAAACATAACATAATTAAAAATTACAATCATACAAAGACTACACCTCTGTCACCTTTGCCACCCATGTAACCTCTGTCACCCTGAACATTATGTCTACGACGATAAACCTTCCCACCATAAACCTCTCTCAAGACTTCCTCCAAATGTGGCCATGCCTTAGACCCTTGCGGCACCACACCACTGAACATCACAACATACACATAGTCTCTGATACGGGTCAACGTTCCGGACAGCTCCAAGTACCCCTGATCTCCACCCTCCTCAGCATAAATCTCATCAAGGGCATCCTGCTCTGGTGGCCTCGGCACCAGAACCTCCTGGTTTGGAAGAATCATGTGTGGATGTGAGACGCGATAAAACCATATGTTGTATCCCTCTTCCGCCTCCACACCCTGCAGTGCATAGTGACCCAACTGCTGAGATGTCAGCGCATGATCAAGAAAAATGCTAAAAGCGATAGGTGATATCCACTAAGGTCTCCTAAGGAGGTGCACTCTCATGTGGATGTCTGGGGATGGTCTGAATATACCCAAACTGACGAAGCACCCACTCCGGCAGATATATCCTTGCGGTTACCGTATCTGAGCCATCCAGAGTAAAGGCTGACCCGCTCAAACGGACATACCTGACGGTGCTCTCCATATGGGGTCATGACAACCCCCACCAGATCCAGCTGATTCAGATGCCCTCTATACTCGTATGGTGCAGACTGACCCATCTGTGGTGCAAAAAGCATGGCGCGTGGATGTTGATGTACCTGATATCCACCCCACGCATCCTTGTTGCCTATACCCCTGAAATATTGATACACTCAAGCCTGCAACAAAGACAACCACAAATAAATATACAAACAATCAACACTTACAGATGAAAAAACAAACATAATTGTTTATTTATACTTGCAACAAAGTCAAGTATCCTGACAGATGCTTGGTGTTCCAATGGGAATTATTGTTAAGCTCCCTATACAAGTGTGATAGTGCAGCAACTCCTCATGAATAACCAGCAACAACCTCCATGTCTCTGAAGTACCTCAGATAGACAACATCCACGTAAGTGGTGCTCTTGTCAGTGAAAAGCATGATCCCCACCAAGTACAGCAAATATATGTGAAAGCATGCGCCCGCAAATTTTGAACCTCCTCCTTCATATCACCCTCATTATCAGCCTCCAGCTACTGCAAAAGACGCTCCTTGAAAATCCTCCTCAAGTAGCTAAATCGTGCATGTGCACCTCTGGTGTCATTCACCTCCTCAAGAGCATCTCCCGGAGAAGACCCCAAATAGCGCATCATCATCTTCACCGCATCGTCCCTTAAAATACTCTCTTGGGACAAAAGCATGCCATCAATGGGGAGATGCAGCAAATAGGACATATCATCAAGTGTCACTGTTATCTCCCCAAACAGAAGATGGAAGCTCGAAATCTCCTCGTGCCACCTCTCTGCAAATGCAGAACATATAGGTCGTGGTCAATCTTGTTGAAGCTGGTATCCTGAAGCCAAGAAAGACCGGTGGCACTCAGTCCATCAAAATAGTTCGGATTACATAATCCGAATTGCATTTCATATTTTTCCGGATTAGGTAATCCAAATGGCATTTTTGGAAATTACACAGGGCGCGTGAGTATGGCATAGGGTTGGGAAAAGTAATAGCCTAATATGAGTTGATTGTATCAATGTTTTAAAAACTGGACATGAGATCATCATAACTATAAGTTTACATGAAGATCCATGACAAAAACATTCAAATCAAATAAAACAAAAATCGGAACCTAAATTAATTAAAAATCAGAACCTAAATTAATACCAAAAAACTAATAAATGCAACAATCTGTTTAACTTAACTAAACTCATAATATGATTTTCTGAAGTAAATAGCTTTGTTTCGAATGAAAGAAGTTATTCAAAAGGGGTCAGATCCTGTTTACATAAAAAATCAACACAAAGGCAAAACAGTAGCGCAAAATCAACATAATAGCAGAAAATCAACAATCAAAAAGTTGTTAGAAGGAAAGGAGAAGAAAACCTTGTCTTGTGTTTCTGGTCTTGATGCGGAATTGCAGCACATCGACGGCATAACAGCGGCGAAGTGAGAAGAGAGGGAGGCGTTACTGGAGTTGTTGGAAGAAAAAAATTGAAAGGAAACAGAGGCGCTATGGGTTTACTTAAATGTCGATGCAAGTTTGTTTTAATCTTTCTTTCTTTTTCTATTTAACTTAAAGCAAATTTAGTAAGTAACAATTGAACAAGCTCATCAATTGATAGTACAAAATGTTCAGCACAATGATTGATGTACCACAAACAACCTTATAGCTATGCTACAAACTTTCTGCCATTAGCACATTTACATGGTATCACACCAATATCTGTGCTATTTGTTCCACCACATACAAATAAAATGGCAAAAGCAGTAATAATCATGCCTTGACCATTATATGAGTGCTGATGATTCAATAAACCATCTTCTAAAAATCATTTTCTTCAATCTCGCTTCCATATGATATGGAGTTATTATTTACACTTAGTTCAGAGCTGGCAGTGCTGCTTGTGGCATGTGGCGAATCAGAAACACTCACTGTCCTGCTCTTTGATGAACTACCTGATCTCACACTGTACATAGACGAAGCTGGAATGCTTGTCACATGTGGACGCATATTACCCTGAACGCTTCGCCTTATGTCCTGCATAAGAGAAATCATCGACAGATTGTAACTTTTTTACTGTGAAAAAGCAATAAATTAATTTCAAAGTTTAGATATCATTTTATTGTAGCATAGTGTATATTTCATTTTAGATTAGTACTGCATATTCAGATACATCACAAATGTACTGCATATTTATATTTATATTTATTTTTGTATACCTTTATATTCTACCTTTTACTCATTATAGTTCATGATTAAATTAATATTCTACATTATTCTGGTAATTTAGAGAACAATAGGAACATAGACATTACATTTTCACCTGTTATTACCATATAGACTCATGAAGTTATACTTTTACTTCAAGGAAGTATACCAAGTTTAAGCCTATGAAAAAAAAATATTTGTCTCCCTATATAGATTATACTCATTAATTAAAACTACAAAATCAGTAGTGTTGTATGCAACAACATGTAAGCAATGGAGTTATGAACATACCATATGTCTCATTGCCATATCTAAAGACTTCTTTGACAGCGTACTTCCGAATCCAGAGCTGCCAGATGAAGATTTGCCATAAGAATTGTTGTTGGCAGAAGGGTCGTTATGCTTTGGTGGTGCAAGTTTTCTCATGTTTACTACTCTTTCGACCATCTTTGTCCCGATTACAACAGGGCTATCTTCGTCACCATCGGTGAAACGAGCTCTACTCAAAGCATGCAATGAGCTATGATTATTGTGAGTGAACCCGGTTGAAGCACGTCCTTTCGAAGGTGTGTTTGACTGCCTTCTAGGTTTAGTATTGCTAGTTGCCTCAACAGAAGCTGATCTCGAACTCGGAACTCCAGGCCTATTTCTAGTGACTGAAACCGGTCTTTCTGGCAATGATTTCTTCAAATTTGGAGGAGCGTCATGAGTAAATCCAGGCATTTGTGAGGGTTCCCAAGGTCTAGATTTTACTGATGGAGAGATGCCACGTGACTGCACCGGATTATTAGCAACAACAGGGCGTGCTTTTGATGCTGATGAAGGTCGAGTAGGAGGAGCAGACACTCCAAAGGTCCTCGAAGGTGTTGATGATCGAATATTAGGAGTTGCTGATCTTTGAGATGTCTTAGGAGCTGTCAAGGAAGGCCTTGAAGTAGGTGTTGAGGCCCTCGAAGCGGATCTAGTGGGAGTTGATGATCTCACTGGTGGAGCTGTTGACTTCGTAGAAGTTAACGTGGCCCGCGAGGTAGGTGTAGAGGGCCTCGAGGATTTCGTTGTTGAAGGTAATGTTGGCCTTCCAGATGGAGTTGAAGATCTTGAAGTAGCTGGAGATGGACCCCGTGACGAAGAAATTCTCTTACTGCCATTAGTGGAAGAACCAAAACTTGACATTGATGCATGATGCTTAGAAACTACATTGCTTCTTGAACTAGGTTCTATTTGGATATTATCTACCTGCAACACAAGAAAGATGTATGTGTCGAATGAATTAAATCAACTAAAAAACACATAATGCATTACTACTAGTTGGAATATAAAAGAAATGAAAGTATAAGGTTTTGAGGAAGGTAGAAGAATCAAAGAGGAAAAGTGATATGCTGCATATACCCTTATTAACTGAATCTTAATTCACCTAACTGCTATTGATAGGAGTACTTTAGTAAATGAAACAAGCACGCATAGAAATTCGTAAACTCAATAATTTTCCTATGTGTGTAACCTTAAGAGACATGTAATATTAAATAGTTCTTACCCTTAGCTTTAAAGCAGTTGGACGAGAACTGCGAGTCTCCGTTTCACTTTTCAATGGCATTTGAGTTTCCTTGTCTAAAGTAGGAAAAAGCGGTGCATCAGGTGGAGTAAGAAGCCTGATAACAGAAACCTCTTGTCAGTGTGAAGAAAAAAGTTTTGATGGACAAAAATTGTAATACAATATTGAAGCAGAAAATAAGATTGAGGTAAAAATTAAAATACATGCTATATGACTCTATTGCTCACTTATGTATTATACAATTTGGTTATTTTTAGCATGAAAGGTTTCTAACTGCTGAAGAATATCATAGTAGACAAGTCTATATATGATTCCATAAAATTGAACTTGTTTCTGATTCATCCGATAAAAGTTTGCATTTAATCAAACCAGATCAATATATATATATATATATATATATATATATATATATATTAATATTAAGGTGTTCAATGATTCTCATTTTCAAGTATTATATCAGTCTCAGAAGAGAATACATAAAAAGTAAAAAGCTAGATGTTAACATGTTTCCTTTGACAAAGCACTCAGCACCATAAATTCATAATCAACTTTGACATTAAAAAGAGACTATGATTAAGATGTAAACATTTGATAAGCCCTTTAATATCAATTATTTATCATAAATAATGAATGAAGACAAGAACAGGAACATAAAGGCTGGATGTGGGAACTGGATGTGGCAATGTGCAGCCTCAAATTGTCATTATCAAAACTGCAAAATACTTTTCAGCTATTTCAAATTTGGGACCGCACAAATACAACAATCATACACTTCAATTATTCTAAAAGTTCATCAATCCTTTCGCAATTTGAATGACGTTTAACTGTACTATTGTGACTGCTATCCAACTAGACAATCAGAATTTCTACCACACCAAATTATACATAGAAACAACCACATTCCAAATCCAAAGCTTAAGAGCATGTTTGGTATCAGAAAAAATTCCCTTTTTCCTTTTGTTTTCACTTTTATTTATAAAAACTGTCACATTTTGTTTTCTCAAACTAGGCTAGCAACACATTCTCTAATCCTTAAAGGTCCCATAAATTTCATGTGGGGCCTTCATGATTTAATGGAAATTTTGAATTAATTTCAATCAATAGAAGAATGTGTTCGAAAGTTTAATCTTTTCATGTACAAATAGTTGAAAACAGAAAATCAAAATAGGAATTCTTTTCTGAAATCAAACAGACTAATCAATTAGAGTAATCTTTTTGAATCCAATTGATTTACAAGATCTATATACTTACACAGCCAAATCACACAATTAAAAGTTGCAATTAATCCAAAATTACCATTCATAATCAGACTTATCATTCTCTGAATTCAAGAACTCTTCAACAACAGTCTTCTTTGGTGGAACTGAAGATACCATCTTGGAAATCATAGTGTTTTCATGATTGGATTCTGTAATGAAAAACATTAACATACCATAACATCATTAACTAGAGCATAATAAGAAAAAAACAACTCAAAAAAAGAGAAGAAAAAAAACATACCCAAATTGGACAAATCAAGTTCCTCAGAGTTTTGAAGAAGTAGAAGGTCATTCTTTTCATTCTCTTTCTCTCTCCTCCTCATTTCAAGGAACAAAGCAAGCTCTTCATCTCTTTCCTTCATCACCATCACCTTCTCTCTTCTCTCTAGCGCCTTCTATGATCAACAAAACAAATAAAAATCAACACTTTGAACAACCCTTTAAGCAAAAACAAAGAACCAATTACTTAAGTTACAATTTTTCAATCAAAAAATTAATTTTTGAATCATGAACAATAACATGAAGCAAGATTGTTCAAAAGGGTATGTAGAAAAACACTCAAAAATGATCTAATTACCTTCAATGAGTTGAAATGTGATGAAATAAATAATGGGGTCAATGAAAAACTATGCTAGTGTTGGATAGAGTAGCTGAGTGGTGTTTTTGTTCGATAATTTTGAGGAAATGATGATTGATGAATATTGGTTTAGAAGCTGCAGTTTCATATGATATGTGAAACTTTGTCTTGTTGGCATTCAAATGTTTGAAACGGAAGACAAGAAACATATTAAAAAATAATAAAAGATTTATAGTGTTAAGAAACAAGTTTTTTTTTTTTTTTTTTTGACTAATGAAACAAGAGATTTGAATTCAATTCTGGAGGTTTGTTTATTTGTTTTGCTGACACCATTTATGACTTTTCTTAAAATATTTTATTTTACTTTAATTACTTTTAAAATTTGTTTGTGAAGTTTGTACATGTGTTTCAGCTTATTAACAATGTTGCCATTCTAAAGAAATTATTTATTAAGTACAGTTTAGTTGATATCGAGATAATAGTTCATATTGAATCAAAGTGAGTTTTAGAACAGTATTTTTAAGGTTTTAATGATAGTAATGTATAAAAGAACAATCGGTTACTCTAATGTTTGTTCAAGTGTGTAGATTCAAAGAATAAATCTTGATTTTGATGGAACATGTTCTAAACATATAAGAAAAGCTACGATGAAAAGACTATGATGGTCAATTAAAAGTCAAAACTCTAATCATAATGCACCAAGTCATGAAGACAAGATTTGATGGAAGAAGTTAGAGGTCAACGTTGTGATGAAGACAAAGATTTCAAATATGTTGATAGCTATTGAGGCGCTCACAAACTCTTCAACAAGGGATTTATACAATTCTCCGCTAAAAGAACCCAGTGCTTTGAAGAATTAAGAGATTGAACGCTTTTAAACTGTGCAAAAACTCTCTTCAAATTCCAGGCACCCATAATCACTTAGAAAAATTCTTACAAACTTTCAATCTTATAGTTTCTTAAGTGTTTAGAAATCACTATAAGCTTAACTTTGTTTACCACTCTGAGTCAGAAGTATAAACACAAATCAATTTTATTTGTAAACTCTGATTGTAGAAGATCTCAAGGAAAGCTAGAAAATATAGACTTGTGTGTCTAAGTAAGTTGTAATCTTGTGTGATTATAATGAAAAATCTCTTAAAAGTGCATGTGGATTGGACTAGCTTCAAATTGTACGGTGAACCAGGATAACTCTATGTGTTGCTCTATTCTCTCTTCTCAATTTATCATTTCATTACTCAGCTTTGTTTTCAAACTTAGAAAGAAAAGAAATAGAAAAAGCCAACACAATTCACCCTCTCCTTCTTGTGTTTTTCTCGCGTTCAGTTAGTACCATGTCGCCTGGTCTGTCTGATTTAACACTTAATCGTGTAACACTAAGGTCATGAGAAAAACTGTGAGAATGGTTCATCCTCCTAAGTATAACGGCACTTCTAACTCTACTTCAGAATCCAATTCTAAATATGATTCTTATTTGTCTAGACAATTTTCCTAGTAGAAAAACAAACTGTACAGTCATGTCATATCTATTGATGAAAAACTATGAGATGTAATTATAAATGGCACCACCATTCCAATTAATGCAGATTAAGTTGCTCTAAATAGAAAGAGTCGCACAGAAGAGCAAAAAAAGCTTTACAAGAAACATCGTAAAGCTAAAAGTTTTATGGTGAACACTCGTCCTTTCCTTGAATTTACCAAGATTGTTGACAAATCTGCTACTAATAGTATATTTGATTCCCTTTGTGCCACTTATATATGAGGAATATCAACAAGTAAAGGAAGCTAGGACAAATTTTCTTGTCCAACAATATAAACTATTCAAAATGAAGAATGATGAGGATATTGGGAGTATGTTCTTAAGGATTCAAACTCTAGTTTCTAGGTATGCATGTTTTGAAAAAGAGTTAGACCACAACACATCATGTTAATAATATTCAAAGAAGTATTCCTGTCTAGTGGAGACTCAAGGTGACTAATATTCAAGAAGTTAAAGACTTGAACAAATTGAGCTTGGAAACTCTGATCATCTATCTGAAAAGTCATGAGTTGCAACTTAATCTGCATTAATTGGAATGGTGGTGCACTTCAAGTTCATGAGACTGAAAAGGACACTCGAGAAGATGAGACTGTAGAAATTTCTGATGATGATGAAGTGGCATTTCTATCTAAGAAACTTCAACACTTGTATAAGAAGAAGTTTACCAGAAGAAACAACAATGCCAAAGTTTTCAACTCTAAAGATAGAAGGATGAACCTAAGGTATGTTTCAACTGTAAAAAACTTGGCCACTTTATAGTTGGATGTATTGATCTTATGAAGGATAAACCTAAAAAGGAAATATCCAAGAAGGAATATTTCAAGAACAAGGTTAAGAAGAGTCTCGTGGCAACAAGGAAAAATATGGATGTTGATTATGATAAGGAAAATGAAACAAATTGTGCTCTGATGGCAAATACATCAGAATCTAACTCAAAAATTTAAGATGGTGTTGAAGCATTTTTTGAACTTAGTCATGAAGAGTTAACCAATACCATTAAAGACTCGATAAAAAATTTCAAAGTAAATCAAGGAGATTTAAGATTTTGAAAAAACTATACATAATTCTCAATCCTCTAATGTTCAAATTAACTCTGATAAGCATGAAATTGCTCTTCAAGAGTTTTTGTCTAATAACATTGATAGAAGCAAGATAGCCTCAATAATTTTTGGTGTAACTAGGAACAAACAAAAAGGCATTGGGACAGAAGATGAATCCAAATCAAAGGGCAATACTCTGGATAAGCCAAAATGTGTAGTTTGTTCATAATGTATGAAGAGACGACATAAAAACAAAACGTGTTCAATGTTGAAAACCTATAAGCTTAAAAAAATGATGAAGACTAAGTCATCCATAACTAACCCTAAATGACCCATGAAAATATGGATACCTAAGTCTCAAATTATTTATGTTTCATATATGCTTCACAACAAAGTTAAAACACCGGTCATGGTCCCTGGATAGTGGCTGCTCACGGCACATCATGAAAGAAACGCATATGTTCCAAACCTTAACTCTTAAAGAGGGAGGAAATATGGGATTTAGTGGAAACCAAATAGGGAAGAATGTTTGGATGAGTACTATTGATAACTCTTCTTTTTCCTTTATTCATAATGTCTGGTTAGTTGACGGACTTCAACGTAACTTGTTTAGCATAAGTTAATTATGCGACAGCGGTTATGAGGTAGTGTTTGATAAGACCAACTGCATAGTTGCCAATCCTTCTGAAGGATCCATATTTTTCACATGCAAGAGGAAATGCAATGTTTGTAAGATAATTTTTTTATTTGGCTAAACAAGATGTTTTATGTCTCTTTTCAATGAATGATGAAAAATAGCTATGACATAGACGCTTAGAACATGTTAGTTAGAGATTAATATCTAAACTCAATAAATTAAAACTTGTCAAAGGCCTGTCAGATTTGAAGTATCATTTAGATACTCTTTGTGGAGCATGTCAAAAAGCGAAATTGTTAAAACCTCCTTTAAACCTAAAAACAGTGCCTAGACCTATAGACCTTTGAAAATTATTCACATTGATTTGTTTAAACCAGTCAGTACTACCGCTATTAGTGGGAAGAAATATGGATTGATCATAGTGGATGATTGCAGCAGATGGGTTTGGGTAAAATTCCTTAAGTCTAAAGATGAATCATATTATGTGCTTAGCATCTTCTATGCCCAAGCACAAAATGGAAAGGAAGTTATACAAAATTTGAAAATCAGAAGTGATCATGGTGAATTTGAAAATGAACCATTTGAATTTTGTATGAAAAAGATGGAATTTTTGCTTTCTCTTATCCTAGAACTCCACGGCAAAATCAGATTGTACAACGAAAGAACATATCTTTACAAGAAATGACACGTGCCATGATTCATGAAACTAATTTGGCAAAGTATTTATGGGGCATAAGTTGTAAACACAAGATGTTATGTTCAAAATATAATCTATATCAGACATATCTTGAACAAAACACCATATGAATTCCTCAAAGGAAGAAGATCCAAAATATCTTATTTTCACGAGTTTGGATGTACATGTTATATCTTAATAAACAAAGTTGATCTAAACAATCTTGATGTCAAAGCTAAAAAATACACCCTATTTGAAGACTCTGAGCGCTCAGAGACATACATAGTGTATATTTCGGAAACTAATATATTTGAAGAATCAATACACATCAAATTTGATGACAAAAACCCTGACAATCAAATATCAGAGCTAATGGATGGTTTTACAAATATTAAGATATGTGCAAAAACATAAGCTTCTTCTGTACCAGTAGAATCCTCTGTTCCTTCAGAACTTGTAACACTCCTCTGATACTTCAGAAGATGTTGCACATTTTGATGCTCAAGGTGCAAGCTCAAGTACTGTTGCACAGTCTAGGAAAACTTTCAAGTACAAATGCTCACATCCAAAAGATCTAACATTGAAAACAAGAATAGTCCTGTAAAGGCAATATCAACTTTCAGAAATGATCGCTTCATGCTATGACCTCTATCAATGATCGAGCCAACATCAATTGATGAAGCTCTATCAGATGATGGATGGATTATTGCAATGTAAGACGAGATAAATCAATTCCGAAGAAATTATGTATGAGATTTAGTGTCTAAACCATCTAAGAAGATCACATCAATGTAACCAAATGAGTTTTCATAAACAAGCTGAATGACAAAAAAAAAAATGGGTAAGAAATAAGACTAGACTTATAACTCAAAGCTATAGTCAACAAGAAAGTATTGATTTTATTGAATTTTTTGTTCATATAGCTATATCAGAGGCTATAAGATTATTATTATCATATGTTGTAAGAATTAAGCATATACTTTTTCATTACTAATTATTATACTAATTAAGAATAGTTTATTAAATGAACTTTGACAAAAAAGGGAATATTTTATTTACTGAAGATCCTTTTATTATAAGTGACTTTATTTTTGTTGAGGAATACTCAATGATGACTTTTTTACAGGTTGCATAATCTTAAACAATAATTAATGAGACATAGGGACCTCTCTCTGATACAAACTTTGGTAGTTTTAGCAATTTTTATTTCGTTTCAACACAATGAATGCATTAAATTTCAAGATATAATTTACTATATCTGTTTTCAAATTATACCATTAAATTAAAATGATTTGTTAATACAAGATTCATTGTAGTAAAATATTATTCATTTTGCTCAAAAAAATTATTATTGATTATTCTTTGAAAAAATCATATTCTTTATTTTCAAGATTAAAAATTTATATAACAATTAATGATAATATAAAAACAATTTAGTACAAATATATTTATCAATTGAATATATATTTTTTAGAGCAAATGATCACTTTAGTCCCTGACTCTGCACCTCACTGTCACAAAGGTCCATGACTCATGATTAAATACAAAGAAGTCCATGACTTTGCACTTCCGTTATCACTTTAGTCCCTGATATTAAATAATTCTATTAAGTGATGATGTAACACATGTTTTACGATGACATGGCATATGAGGTGTCACAGGGACTAAAGTGAAAGTAGAAAATGACCACTTTAGTCCCTGAACCAAAAATTAATATCCCCAAATTGAATCTCAAATCCCTAAATGTCATCTAATTCTCTCTTTTGTTCAAAATCAATCTTTCATTAAACATCAACTTATTGTTAGGTCTTGCATACTTACTATCAGTTAAGTCCCTGACAGTAAGCATGTAATCTCACTAAGGTCCTTGGAGTTGAAATACACATGCAATTACAAAGAGATACCAAATAGAATAAATATTTTTTATAAATTTTTGAGCAGTCATATACTAATCACCTTAACGTATAATATTAGCATAACTTGTGGCCATGTAAGCCACAATCAAACTTCCTGAATAATGAAGAGAATATACACATGAAGTATAATATTTTTTATAAATACGGGTGTGGGGATGGACACTACACTATAATAAACATTATAATTATAAGTGTTATTATTATAATTTTATCTTTTTAAAGGCACTAATAAATTTCTTTTGTCAAAGAATACATGATAGACACACATGTATTTAGTTTTATTAAATATAAGGATTTGAAACTGAAAGCAATATGTTTTATTGGAGGCAGATGGAGATGAGAAAGCTCAAGGCCCTCATATTGCTCCACGACTTGTCAGGGATTTAAGTGAGGACCTAATTGATAGTAAGTATGCACAGTTAGGGACCTAACAATAAGTTGGTGTTTAATGGAAGATTTATTTTGAAAGAAAGAAAGATTTAGATGACATTTAGAGATTTAGAAATTTGAGATTAAATTTGAGGATATTGATTTTTGGTTCGGAGACCAAATTGAATATCTTTTACTTTCACTTTAGTGCATGTGACACCTCACATGTCATGCCATCGTAAAACTTTGCCACATCATCATTTAACAGAGTTATTTAACGTCATGGACTAAAATAATAACAGAAGTACAGAGTCAAAAATGTCTTTGTATTTAAATATGAGTCAAGACCTTTATGACAGAAAAATGCAGAAACAATGACTAAAACTATTATTATTTTTTTATATAGAAAATGACAGTAAATAACATTTAACGGTATATATCTAAGTACAGACATATATTTATTCAGAAAAAAAGTACTACTGACATGCATTAATGTTCTTCAGTTCTAGAAGTTACAAAATTTAATAATAATGAAGTACCATTGGTATTTCAAATTATTTCAAAATTGATATTAATGTGTGTCAGATTAATTAGTTTAAGTGTCTTATCCTTTTTGTGTGTGTTTTGAAGTTATTGGCAGAACCTTCCAAACAACAGTAAACTCGTGAACCTTTATTTTATTTTTTATAGTGGTGAACCATTAATTTTGGGACATATATGGTACTATCGTTCTAAGATTGCCAAAGATTGAATGTATGATTATGTACCTAAGAAGTACAAGAAAAAATCAATGAAACATTATGCCTTGTCTTGTTTAGTAGTGTAAAAAAAGTCTCGATCAAAATTAATTTTGGACTTATAAATTGCCATTTATTCACTAGGCATGCATTAGACAATCGGTTGATGATGTATATGTAAATGTGATCAAGGGTCACAAAACACGCTTCATGTTGCTTCATATATAAAAACATGTACCACTTCAAAGTTCAAATCAAATGCACACAAGGTCAATAGTACAATAGGTCCATATTTTTAGGTCCTTATACAAAAAATAATATACAGCATTTCTATTTTTTGTGAAATCAGCTTTGTCAATATAGCAAGAACAAGAAAGTTGGATGGGATGGGGGAGGTGATCTCCAACTCTTACAATAAAAAAATGATAACAAAGTCAATCATATTGTTAGAATATGATAAAACCAGCCTTCTATACAATATGGCATATAAAATGGACCATGACATTCCCTCCAATACATCACAATAACATAACAACATGTAAAGCACGAACCTATGATAAGACTAAACATTAATATAAACAAATGTTGCATCAATAATTAAATTTGTTTTTATTTAAATTTTGTGTAGGTTCTATTATGAAAAACTCATTTCGAATGAATTGATTTTAGAAAATTGATTACGAGTAAAATTGAGTTGAATAAATGTTCATTTTTTTTGTTATAAAAAGAAATCATTGATGTTAAAGTGTGTTGAAAAATAAATGAAAGCTAAAGAACAATTATAGAAGCAAAAGTTCTAAATTCTAGCATTAATAGAGAATCTCTATGAATAAAGGATGGTTGGTTCCACTTTTGAAGGATGTAAAATTGATTATAAACTTATAAAATTGATTTTGGTATGTTTAAATAGTTCCGAGTAAAATTAATTTTGTCAATTCTAAATTGAAGTTAAAATTTATAGTTTTTTACCCTAAACATGATCTTAACCTTTCAAAATTATTTTTTTAACTTGCTTTAATGTGAATGTTTCATTCAAACATAAACTACTTCATCCGCTTCTAAATATATGTTATAGTTGACCACTTCATACATGTTAATACACAACTTTAATCTCTATAAAAAAGTTGATCTTTAATATTTCTAATTATCTATAATAAAAAATTATAAAAAGATCTACTCTAAAAGCATTCATTGATAACCAATCAAATAACATGTTATATACTAAATTTGTTTTTATATATTAGTAAAAATATATGAGAAATGTTAACAAGTGTACTTTGGATATTAGATAAAAAGTTTAAAGTAAAAAATTTATTTTAGAATTTGTGTGAGTACATTGTCAAATTACAACATGTATTTAAGATTTAAGAACATAGAGTTTGCATTTAAGTCAAGGGAATATCAATGAGTGTCTAAAAACACTTTTTAAAAACTTTAAATAACTTTAAATAGTAAATTTTTATAAAAACTTACATTTAACATATTGAAATATTAGACATTTATTAATGACAAATGTTAACTTATGTCTTCAAGGGCACATGTTAAAAAACTCGTTATAGAAATATAAGTATTAAAAATCGTGCATTCAATTTCTTAAAAGTTAAAATGTTATATTTTCCAATGCAAAGTTACTCTTTGTAGATTCCTTAACATGTGTCATAAGAGCACAAACTAACGTGACCTTTTTACAATTAATAGTTTATAAACTAAAAATACTTTAAAATGTCATTAGAACATTGTTAGGAATATTATTATTTTTTAAGAAACTAAATTAATTCATTCAAATTGACACCAGAGAAAATCAGATTAAGACCTCGATGAGTCAAGTTCTAAACTAATACCATTAGACCAACTCAAATGGGTAGATAGGAAGAATTTTAAATCAATACTAGACGTAATCATAAAAGTGAGTAAATCATTCAAAATCAATCTTAAGCGACATATAATCACTTGATCGGAATGGCACAATTCAAAAGCTGTAATATGGGTCAAACATGAAACATGGGAGTTAAGATTAGATTCCCTCGAGATGTAGGAAAGTACTATGATCCAACGGTTGTGGTTTAAGAGAGAAGATGGAACCTCGTAAATCGTGCGGTTCAAAATTTGGATTGGAGGAACACGCTCCTCTCTGATTGTGAGAGGGTCCCATTTGGTTATTAGAATGGTATTTATGATTGGTTCTGAACTGCTGCTCCATCAATGAATCACTGTCCCCACAACCTGCCAGGATGCTCCACATCGTTAATTTATGAATGGTATTTTATAATAGGGTTGTTCTATCATGTGCAAATTTGCACATGTTAAGAAATTTAAAGTGGAAAGTTTGTCTTAAAACTTGTATATTCTAAATTAAATAGATAATTTTTTAATAAATAATTGATGTTTTTCAATAAAAAGTTACTATTTTTAGTTTCCTTAACATGTGCAATATTGTACATGTTAGACAAACCCTTTATAATATTCCTATAGAAAAAAAAATTGTTAATTTTATTTTCTAAGTAAAAAAATAACGAATTATTGTATTGCAAAATATATATTAAGAAAAAATTAAATTACTTTCCCCTAAAAAAGTTAAATTTCTTTTTAAGACAGAACTTATGTGTTTTAATTCCAAATGTCCTATTTGAAAATGTCTTTTCGATTAAATTCTAAATTTCTTATAAACAAAGTTTAAGTTCTAATAATATTTTTAAATTCAAACTTTTCTAATCAATAGTTACTGCTATATCAATACAAAATATGATATTTAAATGATTAATAAAAAAGATATTTCCTCCATCACAAAATAAATGAGTCATTTGTACTAAAAAAAAATAATATTTCGAAATAATTGACTCATTTCACTTTTTGATTCAATATATTATACTTTGCATCACCAATACTTGATAAGACACTCAAAACTATTTCTCCCTCTTTCACTTATACAATTTTTTTTCTTAATATGTGAAATGAATAAAAGACTTAATTATTATGGGGCAGAGGGGGTAATGTTTTTTGCAATTTTAATGCATTTATGAGTCCATATGTGACAATGTGCTACACACTTCCATCTACCAAAACAACTACAACAAAGTGAATATAAAAGAGGAACAAGTTCACATTGTTCACATAAATTTGAAATGAGGAAGTCAAAACATGATAAATCATTCAAATCAACTACAGTGGACTCCACCTCCGAATAGTTTTTACAAGTTTCAAGACTCCAGGGCATCATGGCATTTATTTTGGTTTCATCCAGAATTTTTGGAAGGATTTAAAGGATGACATGTTACACTTTTTGGCAGTTGGAGAGTCTTCAATGTTTAGCGGATTTTAGACCTATTTCATTGGTTGGATATTTGTATAAGGTGTTGGCAAAAGTATTAGCAAATCGTTTGATGAATGTTATTAGTAATGTGATCTTGGACGCTCAATCAACCTGTATTCAAGGAAGGATTTTTTTTTATGGGGTTGTAATTGCTAATGAGGTGGTTGATGAGGCACGTAGGCTTAATAATTATTATTATTATTATTTAAGTTTGATTTTAAGAAGACTTACGATTCGGTGGATTAGAAGTATCTTGATGCATTTATGGGTAGAATGAATTTTCCAACATTATGGAGAAAATAGATTATGAAATGTGTAAGTACAACTACAACATATATCCTTGTAAATGGAAGTCTGACGGATAAGTTTAATTTTTAAAGAGGGTTGCGTTAAGGAGACCCACTTTCTCTATTTCAATTTTTTAGTGTCAGAACTCAAAAGGGTCGAACATAATGATGAATACTACAAACAGAGACATGGCTATTTAGAAGATATAAGGTTGGTCAGTATGACACTATTTCAATTACTCATTTACAATTTGGGGATGGTACATTGTGGTTGCCTGAGAAGAGTTAGACAAATGTGTGGGCGTTGAAAGCAGTGCTTATTCATCCTTTTTGAAGTGATTTCCAGCCTCAAGGTGAATTTTCATAAAAGTATGGTGGTGGGGTGGGGGGTAAATGTAGTTGATTCTTGGTTGACAGAGGCATATGTGGTTATGAATTGTAAAATGGGTCGAGTTCCTTTTTTATATATGGGGCTACCTATTGGAGACAACTCTCGAAAATTGAATTTTTGGTACCCGTTGATTGACCATATTAAAACAAGTTTATCAGGTCAGAAGAGCATGAACCTTTCAATGGGGGGTCACTAAGTCCTTCTAAAGTCTCTTATGTCCTTTCTACCGATCTGCTTATTTTTCATCTCCAAGGCTCCTACAAATATCATTTCCTTTATTGAATCTATTTTTAATTGTTTTTTATGGGAGGAGGTGAGGATTTCAGGAAAATATCTTGGATAAAATTGGATGATATTTATTTAAAGAAGTAGAAGGGTGATTTGGGGTATAAGGAAAATAAGGGAAATTAATGTAGCTTTACTTAGTAAATGGTATTGGAGGTTGAAGAAAGAACGAGATAGGTTATGATATAGGTCGTTGAAGGCTCGTTATGGGGAGGAAGAGAGTCAATTGGTGATAGAGGGAGATTAGGTTCAATTTGGTGGAAAAATATTACAAGTATTTATGAGGATGTCAGTTTGGGGGTCGGGAGTTGGTTTGAGGATAACATAGAGCGTGATGTCGGTGACGGGTTAACCGCTTTATTTTGGTGGAATCCACGGTTGGAGGGAGACCCTTTAAAGGACATGTTTGGACGGTTATTTGAGCTGACTGAGAATAAAATGTTGACAGTGGTTGGGATGTGTTTGTTAGGATGGAGAGAGAGAGAGAGAGAGAGAGGGGGGGGGGGGGGCGTGGCGTTGGTGTCATAGGTTGTTGGCATGGGAGGAAGAGCACGTGAGACAATATTGTGCTTTGTTGATTTTTTGTTTTGTTTTGTTTTGAAGGACGGTAAAGAAGTAGCGCTTATAATTACTCTTCCTCATTGGAGAAAAACATCACGTATGCAACAACTGACATGATTTGGCATAAGGCTGTTCCTTTAAAAATAAGTCTTTTTGCTTGTCGTTTGCTTCAGAATTGCCTTCATACAACATATAATTTAATCATACATGGTGTGCTTCAAAATAATACACAACATTGTGTGGGAGGGTACAAGTTGTTACAAGGCTACGGATCACATATTTCTGCATTGTGATTTTTTTGGTGCAATTTGGATTTTGGTTTCGCAATGGATAGGTTTTGACACGGTTCATCAGCTGTGTCTTGGACCATTTTCTTCAATTTGGTCATCTTTGTGAAGCTTCGAAGAATTTCCAATCAACTTTATATCTCTTATAGCTTTCTTGTGTTTGGGTAATTTAGAAGAAAAGAATCAATCTACTTTTTCAACAAAATGAGCAAACTTAGCAACATGACAAAAATATGTTTCAGTCTTTTTGGTGGTCAAATCCAAATATGCTATGTTTCATTTCGACTATCATCTCTAATCCTCTTATGGGCTATAAATCAATGGCTTAACATGTGCCGTAGTGTTCTCTATACTCCCTGGTTTGTTCATAACCTATCTCGGTTTACACTTTACTCCTAAAAAAACTCATCCTTTATTGGTTTTTCTCTCCTGTTGGTCCACGTTTTCTTCAACGGAACTTCTACGGTACACCTGTAAATTAAGGTGTATCGGTACTCCTACTTTCAAAACAATTTAATTAATTATTATTTTTATGGAATAAAGAGTTATTTGTTGATATTTATATTTTAGAAAATGTCATTTCATAAGAAAAAATATCATTTTATTGTTTATAAAAATCATACTAATTTTTTTACATTTTATTGTAAAAAAAATTAAATTTTCTATTATGAGTACTAAAAAAATTCAGAAAAAATAAATTTTATTTCGTCGACATTTTTGGTAAATAAGATTTAATTGTTATAATTATAGGTGATAGAAAACAATTTTTCTCTTCAAAAAATAACATATTTAACTACTAATATATTGATCTGGTGTACAAATACACTCAAATTTTTGGATGTAATTTGGCTTTCTTCAAGGGTTCTATTGGTCCACGTTAATTTGTTATATAAATTGATTGAATGATTATGTTATTTTTGAAGGAAATTGATTGAATGCTATCACCGTAACAATGGTCAAGAATAGTGAATTCATGTGACTAAAGTTAGTTGCTTGGATTATCTCATTATTGGTTCATTGCACTAGATAGATTACTCTCATTTAATTTCCTGTCCAAATTACTTTAATTCTAAATAGTACGTAGCTAGAAAGGTATGGAGGGACACACAATGGTGGTCGGGTTTATTATGGATAAAAGTGAAAGTAATCTTAAGCAATATTTTGTTTATCGTTTTGGTGTGGTGTTGTTTGATCTATATCTTGTTGCGGTGTTTTTGGGTTCATACCAACATATTAGCTTCAATCAATTAAGTACTTAATCAATGACTAGATCGTCATTGAACTAGATAAGTATTTTGGTCACTTTAATTTACTTGCATTATTTTTAAGCATTTTGCCGTTTCATGCTATTATATTGGATATTGTTCGTATATTCACCATTTTTTATATTATTTGTTTTAGTAAAAAATAAGACTACTAATTACTTTCACAAGTTGTGGTCGCCTATAGAACCCATTTCCTATGTTGGTATTTTTGCGAAGAGTATGGAGTGAACCCTCGACCTCTTTTATCACTTGGTCTTTAAACATCCCAACCACCAATCCAAATTTATATCTCATAGACTCGTACTAAAATATTATATCAAAACGGATGGAGTGCAGTAAATGCTTGATACTCCCTTCGTCCCTCAATACATGAACTAATTGACAATATACATTATTGACTTAATATACTTCGATCATATTTTTCTACTAATTCATAAATATAAATAATATCATGTAAGATGTTGTTGGATTCGTCTTGATGAATATTTTTAAAATATTAAATTTTCATAATTTTTTTAGTAAAGAATTGAAGACATCAAAGATAAAACATATGCATTGGTACACATGTCGCAGTCAACTAGATCATCTAACATAGGATGGAGGGAGTACCATTTTTCTTTTATGTTGACAAAGTCAATTTTACATCTTAGTTTGATTTTATTCCTTTACAAAAATTGAAGAAAGCTAGGGGACAAAGTCAATAACAACAAACGAGTCTAATTCAAAGGAATAAAATGACACAAATCAAATTACAAAGTTTTGATTTCTTTCGCTTTCGTGACATGCTTCTAGAATCGTCTCCGTTGTTTTTTATGCTGTCAAATTTTAACACTCACGTTTATTATTTATTAATAAATAATAATAATGTGACCGTTTAATTCACAGTTTCACATGCATAAAGGGAAATATTATCGACAATATCCAAGCTCATGGGTGCATGAAATGGAGGAAGAACTTCGATTATAATAATTTGTGATAGAAATTTATGGCTCAAGCTTAAAGAAATTTTACGATTCAACTTTAAAAACACCATGTTGTATGGAAATAAATGTTGGGTTGTATATAGCTAGCGTAAAAGTATGGTGAATACTATAGAAATGACAATATTATATTATATGAATGGTCAACAAGTAAAAAATAGGATTCAGAATGAATTCATTAGAGAGAAAAATGTAAAGTTAGTTTAGTCAAATAGTTGGAGAAAAAGGAAAATGAAAGAAGTTATAAGGAAAATGAAAGAAGTTATAGTTGTATTCACTCCGTAATGAAATATAAGCGAAAGTGGTAATTAAAAGAAGTTTTGGTTGTATCCACATAGATCCATTTTTCAACTAACATTTATTCCGGAGAGAATACTAAATAAATTCCTATCTTCCCTTGTTGTTGAAGACAAACATATGCAGATTCATCGTATATACGAGTTAGAAACCCAATTGTTTTTTTGTGGTGTCACAAAACAAACCTTTCTGGCTTTTTCCCATTTTCTTCCAAAGAATTTAATGTGGACAGTGACCATTTTAGCAATGATGGCAACATCTCCTCATATCACTTGAACACATATTTTATTGACCCTGGGTTTCCTATCACCATTCACCGCATGCATTTATGCGGTCAGAAAATACGTGACAGTCCAATCGAAATCGAACGGCCCAGATCTCGATCGACCAATCACGATTCTCCTAATTGTGTGAATGCTTGAGTTAAAAAGGTCAGGGATTCCATGAAATAACTTGCTAGAACTAGTGCTCATGCCAAATCTATGCCTCTGGTATATTGCTGATAGCAATTGGTTGTTTTTGTATGATATTATTAATAAGTTATTAGCATTTGCTGTATATTTGCATTGTCAGTGCATAGCAAGTAATCTCAATTTATTTTTCCATCTAAAATTATTTTCATAAAAATCGTTCAGATTCTTATCAGGAGAAAACCCTAAAAAATTACCAAATATGCACTAAATTATCAATCACTAAACTTTGATTTAAGACAAACACATACACCACTAGGACAACCGAATATATAGCCAAAACTTTGGCTTTTGTTGCTTAAAAGGGACAATCTTTTATCTTTCATTTTGTTGCAAAAACAAATGCTGATTCCTAATTGAAGTAGCTAACATTAGCAGTTTTCAAAATTCTATCTGAGTGGTCTTGCAAATATACCAGTTCCAAAATAGCATATTTTAACTACACGATGAAGCATAAAGAATGTACAATTCAAAATGAAATGATCCTGAAGTAAGAAAATCAAGCATCTTCACTCTTCAGCATCTTCTTGATCAGCCAAGTAGAGGCTTCCATCAGGCCCCATCACCTTATACCTACACAATATAAAGCACATAATTCTAATCAAAATGTGGAATAATGAATGATTCCTTCTCCTATCCGCATTGCCACCCACCAGTGTTCTTAAGTAGAGGCTATAGGAGCACTATAGCAGAACAAAATATGAACAGATCACTGCTGTTCCGCGATACACTAATCAGTACAAAATGCTGTCAAATAGCGGTTGTGGCAGCGCTATACTCTGCTATGTCGAGGAATTATATTTCGCAATCAGTGATTAAAAACACTGCTACCCACGTTAATAACTTGAGAGACAAAAAGAAAAATTAAAAGCTACTGAATAGGCCTAAACATTGTTAATTAACTGATTACCTTTCAAGGATAAACTTTCCTTCTTTGTACTTCTGACCCTTCTCATAAGCAGCCTCCTAAAAACAGAATAAAATATATAAATACAGGTAAACAAATGAATCACAAATCATGAGATTCAAGAACTGGTCCTTACATATTTCCACCCAACAATGGACCCACATGTAACACAGAATATGTCGACGACAGTGTGCCATCCTGTGATCATCATCCGTTCTTCTTTTTCTCCGATAGTGACATTCACACTGTCATAACATGGATTAAAGAGATGTTATTTGCAGGACTCATATTACAAAAGCAAGTTTAAAGGTGGGATAGAGTTTCTAATGCCATCCGATAGTAGCAATTGCACGATTGGTACGTAAACATACCACAAGCATATCAGTATTATTTTTTGATAGAATAAGCATTAAGTTTCATTTCAGTGCTATAAGAGAAGGGAAAATACATTATATTTTAGATGTAATCCTGATAACAAGTAATATACTAGCATGGTTATATATTTGGCCAAGTTTTTTACTCTGATATTCTAAGCTAAATATTTAACACAATGGTGTTTGCAGTTCTACAATGGCACCTACTAATGTTTATGTTAATTTGGCAGTGAGAAAGTCAAATAACACTTACACTTTATCAAAAAGATAAGCCCTTCCATACCTGCAATGGAAAGACTAAGAGAAAACGAGGGTTAGATTGTCAGCAGGTTCCGATTTTTAACGTATGTGTGTAGTTTGCAAATGATGTAATCAATTAAGAGAACTTTTACTTTTTAACCAAAAAAGTCTCAAATCAGGACATCCAATACCAATCCACATTCAGATAACCAATCAAAAGACTGCAGTCCAAGAAAATCACGATTAATGAATTTTGAATACAATGGCAGAGAAAGAAACTATGGTTTAAAACAAGTTCTTATGGGAAAAGAGCCATTCAAATATGGATGAACATTCAAATTAGGAAAACAGACCAAAGGTCAATAATTAAGAAGTATTTTAATATAGTCTATATGAAAAGTCCTTCAAACATGACATCCTAAATTTTGTACATTTTAGTTTCTGATTCTTATATTTATTGGCATGCCCTGTTTGTACAAATTACAAACTTCCTCAAGAAGAAGTAAACCGGTATCATTATTGAATGAACAAAATCATCTGCGCAAGGAAACATCTTTCTTAGAAACACCATTATTCGATCTGAACAAAAAGAACACAATAATGACATCGCTGCAATTATGAACTACTATACTCGCACATGACAAAATTTCAAGCGACACTTTATTACTCCAATGCAAATATAATTAATCAAATAGATGATCCTTCTATATCTGAAGATTTCCATGCTGACAGAATAAGGAAAAGTTCCAAATACAAGAACATGACGATGCCATATACACAAACACTAGAGAATCAAATAAATAAGTACTATTGAAAGCTCTAAGTAAAACATCGACAAGTATATGGAATTTTGGACTATATCCAAATAGGCGCAAGAGTTACAATAAATGAATGAACTCACGAGCCAAGATAGAATAGGATTGAAAGCATTATCAATTTAGTTAGGGAAGCACCTATTAAGGAAAAGATGGTAGAGACTCGTTGTAATTGGTTTGGAGTTTGGACACACACGAAGAAGCGGGTAATGTGGTAAAGTTGTGGGTTCTCGTTCAGTTTCATTCGATGTTGTGCTCTCGATTTTCGGGTACCAAACCATTAATCGGATTTGGACCTTTAATCTTTGAACTCTCAACTTTTATTCGTGGGAAGGGAAAAAGTGAGTGAAAACCCTTATAAGACCTGGATCCGGGGGTTGGTTTCGATTGGGGAAGGTGTTAAGCACCCGAATCGACTATGGTATCCCATAGGAACCTTTTACCTATTCTTAATTTGCGCTAAATTATTTTTATTTAGCATGTTTTTGGTTATTTTTATTTGATTTGGAAAGGCCAAAGTCCTTTGCCTACTTACCCAAATAAATCGGGATCAAAATCAAGTAGTTCATCTAAAGAACTTTTTTTGGTAGGTTGGATTGATTTTAATATTTTGGAAAAAAAAAGATTTTAAGAAGAGATAAGAGGCCTCAAGGCATGAGAGAAAAATATGATGAAGTTGGTTAATTTTAATTACAAGAAATCCATGTCTAATGTGGATATTAAATTGATTAAACATTTGATTAAGAAAATAAAAGGAAAACGCTTGGGTTACGAACCAAGGTTTATTAGAAAAATACTTTGAAGTTTGACATACTTGATTTTTTTGAGAAAAGAGATTTTTCTAAGTTAAAGAAAGCAAACTAAATTAAATGCAACGACGTAATTTTTTTAAAAAAAGGAGAAGTTTACAAGGGACGTTGGATCCCAAATAAACTTTCGAGTAAGTGAACCTAAAATTACTAGTAGTTTGATTTTAAGAAAATAGTTTGAAGTCCAATAATTATCCTAAAGTGTCACTAAATTCATTTTGGTCATTGATCGCGGTCGCGACATACATAAAGCGGTAAAAATTAAATGTGATAGTGTCGGTGCATGTGTCGGTGCATGTGTTATTTACATATTACATACCCTAAAATACATTCTAAGGTCTTGCGGAAAATAAAATGCATGCATTAAGTTACATCAATTCCTATTATACACACTAAGGAGGATAAAAATAAATTACATGACAAAAATTAAAAGATGCATGAGATTATACTAGAGATGATGTAAAACGACATATACTGAATTATTAGATCATGAATCAAGAAAGTATAAAAAGAACATCATATACGAGAATAATTACCAAATAAAATGCATAACATTAAGTATGTTTAAAAAGTGTATGAAATGCAAGTTTTTTTTTGAAAACAAACATTAAAGCAAAATCAACTAGAAAACTAGAAGATGCATGAGGACTAAGACATTTAAGAATGCCTGACACATAGTTAAAAAGAAAATATTAGTTAAAAAAAAATACATGAGTTTGAAATTAGATCATTAAGTAAAACTATACAATGCATGATAATTAAAATACTAACTAAATAAAATGCATGACATAAAGATTAACTCAATGAATAAACTAGATAATAAAAAGAATGCATGGCATAAGAATTATTTAAACTAAAAATGCATGAATTCATAAATAAAATTGATATGTTAAAAAAGGTCATGAAGTAAATTAAAATGCAAGGAAGAAAACGAATGCAAGGAAAAAAGATTTTAAAAGAAACAGGGGGGACAACAAGCACTTAGGGGGTAGAGAAAGCAACAAAAAAAAAAGCAAGGAAGAAGGAATGGGCTGCAGAAGTAGAGAGAATGGGCTGAAGGAGGAAGAACCGGTTCGGTTCAAGCCTAGATCGGTTCACAGGCGAACCGAACCGGTTTATAGGAGTATATAAGCATCTTTCATGGTTTTTTCCTACATTTTTCATACTCTCTTCTCTCTCTAACCCAAACCTCTCCCTTCTCTCTAAGAAAAAAAGTTGGAAAATAGAAGATGAATCTTCATCTTCTCCGGCGGCCTTGCCGGCTCCGGCGCGGTGGCCAGCCACCCTAGGGTGGTGGCGCCGCCGCCGGAATTATTTTTTTTTCCTCCGTTTTCCAATTTTTTTTTATACTTTCTAATATCCTTTTTTATCCTCTTTCCAAATATCAACTTAGTTTTCACAGAAAAACAACAATACATCCTAGATCTAACATCAAAGTTATGAAAATTTTAGGAAGGAAAAAGTGAACAAGAACAACAACGAACAAGATCATTACCTCCTTGGATCTGTTAAGATCTGGAGACGTTGTTATGAACCAAGGAAAAGTTCTAGTACTCTCTTGCTTTGTGTTTAATTCGAATCTTCCCTTCTTTTTCTTTGATTTTCGGATTTGCTTTATGTTGTTGTGTTTGGGTCCAAAAAAAAGAGATTAGATTTGTGTGGTTGTTCTTGGGTGATGATGATTCCGAAGATTTATGTGTTATAGTGATGGAATCCGAAAATCTGTGTGTTGTTCTTGGTGTTCATGATGTTCATATTTTTTTGTTGATTTTGTGTGGTTTGATGCAATATTTGATGAGAGAGAATGATGGGACCTCTGGCACAGCAATCAATGCTGACTTTAAATAGTAAAAAAAACTAGGGTTTCTCTGGTACAAAGAAAAGACTAAAATACCCCTGTTAGGTCAGGCTTGGATAGAAAGACATACATGACTAATAGCACGCTGACACATGGACTGGACCAAATTTGGACTAAAAGACTTTTAAATAATAAAACCGAATAAATAAATAAATAAATAACGAAAATCAAAAACAAATAATAAAAGAAATAACAAACATGACTAAAAAAAATGTCCCTTCGGAACCAAAAAAATGAGGTATTTTAAAATACCTCTCTGCCGAAATTTTGTCTGAGACGACGGAATTACACGACTTTTAAAACGTTAATAAAATGGTAAATCAAAGATGTGAACAAAATGGGTTTTTAACAATGCAATAAAATACAAGTAAAACGCGGATAAAACTGAGAAATTAAAATGCGAGTGACATTAAAATGTAAATGAAGTGAAAATTAAAATATGAATAAGATGCGATCAAAATGTGAATAAAATACAAGTAATATGTGAATGAAATGCTATTAAAATACGAATGATATGCGAAGTAAAAGTTTTAGCTAGTCAAAATTTGGGGTATGACAGATGTCAGTGTAAAACTAGTTTAAAACACTAACACAATGCATATCCTTATCCAATTGTTATAATAGAAATGTTTCACACACAAACAACTCCTCAATAGAAATGACACTACTCCATAAACCCAACATGACCCATTTTTCTTTTAACTCTGTACATCTCTCTCACCATGATCAACAAGTAAAAGACATCACAAAATCCAGAAAAACCATAATTATTATCAAAATCATCAAATTTGAGAGAATGAAAAATAAAACCTTGGAAATGATATCACCGACAAGGGCAAAGTGTGTCTGGAAATGCTTGCAACTATAGAAGTTTCCTTCAAGATTGATCAAGAAAAGTCTTCACATTTCTCCTTTTACACCAATCTAACAACTTGAAACCGCAAAGAAAACAGTTAACATAAACTCTCTACAAAAAACCACCCAACAAGAATAAACAATAAAAATGGAAAAAATCACCAACCCAGAAATGTTAATGAGAAAACAAAGAGAACCCAGATAGCATAATCCCCAAATAATCAATTTGGTAAAGTAAAAATACGATTTTGAAAGCATACAATGTAACGAAAATGCCAAGAAAATAAGGGAAAATGAAGAATAATGATAATGTGAAAATGAATGAGAAAAAGGGTTTGATGGGGTTAGTTACCGAGAGAGAAATTCAAGCAAAGAATTTGGAGTTTGTTTGCAATTTGCAAATGTTATGGGAAATGAAAAAGTACACTTTGCTGTGGGAATACCATGTTTCTATGCATACACTACACATGTCCTTGTGCCCCAAGACATCACTTTTTTTTTCTAAAGAAAACAACACTCTTTTTTAACATTAATTTTTTTTTAATAAAATTCATATGACTATTATAGCTTATGTGTATTCTTAGATTCATATAAATTTCACTTAATAAAACTCTAAGTGTTAGAGAGAGTGTTACAAAGATAATGTCCACGATCCTCTTTAGAATGGAGCTCGTCTAAAGGTGAGTTCTTTAAGAAAATAAAATTAAATATGAACAGTGAGTAAATTAGTTTGGAGAGTGAGTACTCACTCCTTTCTTAGTTATAGAAACCTTTAACAAAAATTACATCATTTAGAAAAGTTTTTGATTTAAGAAATTTGTTTAGTTCGTATGTGATTATTACAAAATTACCTACAAATGTTTTCAAGGTTAGTTTATCATGATAAATATAAATTGCTTGTAAATATTCTTAAAATCCTTAGGTCTTTGTAGTGTCTTAGATTGTGTCATCACTCCTCATCCTAGTATGAAATTCATAACTAGAGTTCATACTAGGGTATAGCTTTTCATTTTAAGTTTAAAAATAAATTTCATATCGGGAGTAGTTGGTTGTCAAACAACTAGTAGAAGTTGCCTATTTTATTGGTTCTCGATAGTTAGACATGTGACAACTTTCTCTTTTGTTTTTATATAAACTTTATCTTTTGTTCAAATTATACAATTCAAAATATGTCAATATATAAACTATCATTACTCTCCTTAAAAATACTATAATTACTCTTTGATGTTTCCTTTCAAAAAAATTATTCTTTAATATTGGTTTGATGGGGTTTGACACGGTTCAAATTATACAATTCAAACTATTTTCGCAACATTTCGAATTATATAGTGTATTTACTCAGCGATGCCTGGGTTAGACATATTCAAGAAGACCAAAAAATTCTATGTATGCTATCTGCAAATAAAATTTATCATAGATTGGTACGAGACGAATATCTTAATAGGTACACACAAATAGAATGAAATAAACCATATTATAAATACTCGTAAATTTACAGATGCACAGATAGATAAATCTAATTGGATATAGTAAAAATATTAACACATATAGAATAAAATTAACTTTTTTTATGTTTCCGGAATCGCATAAATCTGTACCCGTTATTAAATTAATAAAATTATACAATTGTTGTGTTACTTGAAAAATAATATTCTCTTCATGAAATAAAATATAACTGGATTTCCTAGTTAATGATTTTTGTTTGATCAGTAATTTGTGAATACCTGATTTGTAGTTGTTGAACTTCAGGAATAACATCGTTAATTATTAGTTTTGAATTATTATAGGGTGTGTTTGATACTCCCATTTTTCCTAAAAGTCCAAAATATAAAAAAAATTAAACATTTGCGAACAATTTTTAATATACACAATAAACTTTAATTTGAAATACCTCTATATAATTTAAATTTAGGCAATTGCCATATCAAAATAATTGGTACATCTGGATTTTCAGACATAAAGCCAATAAGTTGATTTTGCATATTCTTCCCATAGTGTGCAACTGAGTTTCTCTCCTCCTCTGCAAATAAATTAAATTATGAATCACATAAGTTTATCAATATGGAACAAAAACATTAAATAATATTTTCTCAAGATCATCCAACTACATAGGCATATAATTGGTTGATTGGACACCACTTTTGTATTATGTGAGTTTGCCATTTGCAACTAATACTCCAATAATATCTAAAAAAAATATGAAAGGTGAAATTAATATCCAATGCAATAAAAAAAACTATAACAACTAAATAGGCAATAGATGTAAAAATTAACTCCTTAACAAAATACCAATTAGGTTTGAATCTTCATTTTTAGCTTTAAAAATTTCATCATAAGATATAAATTTGAATGCATAAAAAGTAACAATTGAATCATCAACCAACTCCATGGTGGTCATATCCTTAAAAAACATGTTTTCATCTCTTTGCTATTTTTATTTTTTATTTAAGACAACTTTTCAAACATTATCTTAACACAATACCATCATTCAATTTTGATTCTTAAAAAAAATAGTCAGTCATGGCAAGTTGGTTAAATTTACGGTTATTCTTAGAAACTGAGATATTTGCTATCTCGTAACACATTCCCTCAACCAGCATAAATTGACATTTTGTCACTTTGTTACTACACACAATTGCATTGAATTTTGCATCCATAGAATATTAGAAACAACAAAAGTCAACAAAAATTGTGAATAACTTGAAGTGGAAGAAGAAGTCACAAGAAAGGAGGTTTGAATTGTGACCCTTTCAAAATTATTCCTAAAACTTAGATTAGGTTTTATACTCAAGAAAATTCTTGGTTAATAACAATTAATATATATATATATATATATATATATATATATATATATATATAATGCTAATGCACACCCACTTGAATTTTAGAAAGTGTGCATTAGCATCATACACTTTTTTTACTTTGGACTTAAAAACTATTTCTTTCCTTTTTAAAGAACTTCGATTAAAGGTTAAGAGAGTAATTTCATTTGTTTTTCGAAAACATACAATTAATTTCCCCATTTTTTTTCTTGTTTTTCCCGTAAAGATGTTTTGAACTACTACCATCATTTTCTCTCTCCAAAAAAATTTAATAATCTCTCTCCGACCAACACTCTTCGTTTCTGCTTGCTAAACTCTTGTGTCATTATATGTTAAGTTTGTCTTCTACCAAAAGAATATGTTAATTTGCCATTTTGATTGGTATTGGAATTTCAATAGCTCTAGTTTTGACATAAACTGATAAGCCTGTGTTGATGAACAAAGAGGGAACAAAGGTATCATCAAAAATCATGGACGGTGGTGTTTTCTTTCTTGCCAACATCAAAGATGATTGATAGTAAAAGACAATGGAAATAAAATTTTTGGTGTTGGTTAATCAAAACAAAGAATAAATAAAAAATAGAACAAGGTTTTCTTCTTTCCCTGCGCCACAACAACATGACTTTTTTTGAGCAAGAGAGAGAAAATGATAAGTAAGAATGACAAAATTACTTTAAGAGACATATACTTTTAATGACAATTGAAGAAAGAGAAAGGATACTTTTATCCAAAGTAAAAAGGTGTATGAAGCTAATCACATCTTCTAAAATTCAAGTGCGTGTGCATTAGCATTAGAATATGTTAATTTGCCATTTTGATTCGTATTGAAATTTCAATAGCTCTAGTTTTGACATAAATTGATAACCGTGTGTTGATGAAATAAGAGGGAACAAAGGTATCATAAAAAATCATGGACGGTGGTGTTTTGTTTCTTACCAACAACAGAGATGATTCATAATAAAAGACAATAAAAATAAAGATTTTGGTGTTGGTTAAACAAAACAAAGAATAAATAACAAAAATAGAACTAAGTTTTCTTCTTTCCCTGTGCCACAGCAACGTGACTGTTTTTGAGCAAGAGAGAGAAATTGATGAGTAAGAATGACAAAATTACTTTAAGAGGCATATGCTTTTAATGACAATTGAAGAAAGAGAAAGGGTACTTTTGTCCAAAGTAAAAAGGTGTATGATGCTAATGCACACCTTCTAAAATTCAAGTGGGTGTGCGTTAGCATTAGAATATGTTAATTTGCCATTTTGATTGGTATTGGAATTTCAATAGCTCTAGTTTTGACATAAATTGATAAGCCTGTGTTGATGAACAAAGAGGGAACAAAGGTATCATCAAAAATCATGGACGGTGGTGTTTTGTTTCTTGCCAACATCAAAGATGATTAATAGTAAAAGACAATGGAAATAAAATTTTTGGTGTTGGTTAATCAAAACAAAGAATAAATAAAAAATAGAACAAAGTTTTCTTCTTTCCCTGTGCCACAACAACATGACTTTTTTTTAGCAAGACAGAGAAAATGATAAGTAAGAATGACAAAATTACTTTAAGAGGCATATGCTTTTAATGACAATTGAAGAAAGAGAAATGATGTTTTTATCCAAAGTAAAAAGGTGTATGAAGCTAATCACACCTTCTAAAATTCAAGTGTGTGTGCATTAGCATTAGAATATGTTAATTTGCCATTTTAATTCATATTGAAATTTCAATAGCTCTAGTTTTGACATAAATTGATAACCGTGTGTTCATGAAATAAGAGGGAACAAAGGTATCATAAAATATCATGGACGGTGGTGTTTTGTTTCTTGCCAACAACAGAGATGATTCATAATAAAAGACAATGAAAATAAAGATTTTGGTGTTGGTTAATCAAAATCTAGCTAATTTCATAAAAAAAATATTGTTCATGAATTACACGTGTTAGCGCAATAAAAAGAACGAATAGACAGGTATTATGTGTCCGTCCAAACACTAATTTTATATAATTAAAATTATTGAGATTTTTTCCTCATGGATTAACTTTAATATTTCAGTTTGAAGATAACATTCTTCTTATATTTGACCACCCCTTACTAAATTCACTTGCTTCGCTACTACACTATGTGGTTATACGAGATGGTTCCAAATACGTTGTTTTGGTTCATGGCACTCTTTATGACAATGAAAACTGGTCGTATCATGTGTTGCACCGCATGACCTAACGTCATTTTGGTATGATGGGCATTGACTTGACCAGTTTATTGGACTATTATTGGATTATTGTTACGCTCTTAATGAGCCTTGATGTTGGATGACCCGTAGGATAATTAGGTCGAACCTTTTAAGCTCGTATTGTAGCATATTATAACAACTGTTCAAAGCACATGAGGAATGTCCAAAAAAGGGAGAGAAGAGCTATGAACACTTTTTTTTAAAAGATTTATTATGCTATTGGATGAAAAACTTGTGAGTCTTACTTTAGAAATGAATCTAACATAAATGGCGAGATGTACATACACTTCCTCTAATAAAAGAGAGTGTTAGAAAGAGTATTAGAGAGGGTTTTTGAAAGATAATGCTTCTAACATTTAAAAAAAAATAGTACACTTCATAATTAGTCCAAACTCTTATCATTTAATGTGAATTACATGATCAAAATTTTAACTACATTGAGAAAATATTGATATCCTCATAATATATATCCAATCTTCTATACCACATCAATTTCACATTAACCTCAAACATATATTTTCTAAGAAAATAATATGAAAAACTTAATAGTAAAAAAACTAAATAGTTAAACAGTTTTCTCTTTACTAAAATTCAAAAATTTGAAAAGTTGTTTGATAGACTTCTTTTTAAAAATTGTTTCTTAAAACTGTTTTAGAAATTGTTGTTTTTAAAACTGAAAAACGAAAACTAGTATATACCGTTTTGCTTTTCAGTTCTCTAATTCTCATTTCTTTTCAAAACAGAAAACACGTAAAATTGGTAAATAAAAGAAGAATTTTTAAAAACTTTTAAAACTACCATAAATCAAACAGCTTTTTCTGTGTTTTTTCTTTCTTAAAAGGAGTTGTTAAAAATTGATTTACAAAATAGTATTTAAAAACTAAAAACTAAAACATAATCAAACACGCCCTAAAACTAACTAGTTAGTCTTCTTTTGCGGTCTTGTTTAAAAACAAAAGAAAAAAGATACGTATCGGATTTTTCATCATGCATTTTATTTAAATAATAATAGGAATAGTGTAAAATCACAATGTGTGAGCACTCTTGTCTTTTAAATTTTTATAAAGAAGACTCAACATTAGTCTTTTTTTTATCTTAGATTAGACCACTAGATATAGTATTTTTATTCTTCAACGGTAACCTACTCAACGTTCAATTAGTATTATCATTCCAACGGTTACATCTTACAAATGTTGCTGATCTGACATTATCAACTCACTCTCGCTAAAAAAAACTGGTAAATTAGGGCGGTTTTATTAAGGCAGTTCATTATGCATGTTCAAATCATTGATTTAGAGGTGTATAATTCCAAATCAATGATAAAAGAACATTGAATATATATTTTTTATACGTTAAACTGTACTTACTAGTTTATGATAATTTGATCATTTAATTTTTTAAAGAAAAGCATAAGTAATGATTGTAAAATCATTTGAATTGAAAATTATGAACATGTATTGGTTTTTCATTAATATTGTTAAAAGTACATAGATAAGTTAAAATTACGGAAACCTTTAAGGCTCGTTTGGTGCACATGATAAAAGATAAGATATGATAAAACTATCATATCCTGATTTAATCCATCGTTTGGTGCACCAATAAAAAATGATAAGTTAAATTTATTTCTAATCATATCCTGTTCACCTTGTTTTTCTAACCCTTAACGTTTGATGGATTAGCAACCTAATAGCAAAAACATTACATGTGTATTGTTTTATTAAAAAGGATCTATCTTCAACTCCCACTGTAATTTTATAATTAACATCAATTCCCGATCCTAATTCTATGATCAGCCACTAACGAACGGATAGAATAATGATAAGCGTAGAATTTTATAAGAGTTAATAGGGTTTTACCCCATGTAATATTATTTTTTTATTTACCCCCTCTAAAAAAAATTGTTTTGATTTACCCCCTACTAGGTCATTGAAAAACTAAAATTTCTTAATAAAAAGGTTGTTTTTGAATGACCTATTATGGAAAAATTTTTACAAGGGGAAACCCGAAAAATGAAGGCAATGCAGGAATTTTCCAATCGACGTCAAATTACGTTCCATTTAATTCAAGTAATTTTCCTAATTTTCTCACTAAAAAAAACAATTAAAAATAGATTCAAGAGAAGATATGATACATGTGGGATCCTTGAAAAAAGTATTGGAAATTTCGCCATTATTGCGGTCCGCCCCCAATCGGCTAAATTGTGGCCTTTGGTTAGCCTTTGTTGCAGCCTCCAACACCTTCATTGTGTTGTCTTTGAGGGTGTGGATTTAGTCCCACACATGATAGATAGGGCTCTTGAGAAGAGTTTATAAAGAGGAGACATTCCTCACCTTACAAGTCAATTTTGTAAAGATGAGTTGGACCCCATATTTAAACAAAAAGGAAATAAAATAGACAAGAAAAGTGGGCATGACAAACTTTAAGAGAACAAGGCGACCTCTAAAAGAAAGGTTACGACTCTTCCAACCCGATAACCTACTTTTTATACGATCAACGAATGGATGCAAAAAATTCAACTTGTGAGAATCCCCACCAATAGGTAGCCCCAAGTATAAGAAAGGAAGACACCCACTTTTACAATTCATCACCAGAGACACTTCACGCAACCATGAATCAGTTACATTAACACAACCCACATACTCTTGTTGAAGTTAACTTTCAATCCAAATATCGTCTCAAACATAATAAGGACAACCTTCAGAGCTCATACATTGACCAAACATTTTTCTTCCATCAACAAGGTATTATCCGCAAACAGTTAGTAAGAAATTGATATCATGTTCTGCACTCCAATTCTATAACATGTGAACAATCATGCATCCACTAAAGCATTCATCATTATATTCAAACCTTCCGCCACTATCAAAAAGAGAAAAAGAGGCAAAAGATCTCCTTGACGCAACCTCCTTTCCAACTTTAAGTCCTCAGTCGGGCTGCCATTAACAAGCACTGACGTTGTAGCCGTTGTTACACATTCCATTATCCAATTCTGCCACAATGTCGGGAAATTCATTTTAACCATAACATTTTAAAGATTTTTTTTTGATAAGACCAAGAGAAAGGTTAGACACCCGGGAAAATCTGTCAATCAACATAATCATAAACTTTTTCAAAATCCACCTTAAATAATTATAAATCTTTTTTAAGGCGGCACACTTCATCCACAACCTATTTCATTACAAGAATACCATCGATAATTTCCCTACCTTTTTCTAAAGGCTGACTAGGAATCAGAGATTAAACTCCCAATACTATATCTCAACTTGTTAGCCAGCACCTTAGCCAAAATTTTGTACAAACAACCAACCAAAGAGATATAGGCCAAAAATTAGCCAACCAAAACTTCATATTTGCTTCTAATAAAATTTTGCAGAAAAGTTTACAATATTATATGAACCTCTCTATTTTTTTTTTAACAAAACATGAATTAAATATGAATTTTTATATTTTGGTGGTTAAAAATTCATATTTAGTTCATGTTTTGTTAAAATTCTAATTTTTTTGGGGAGGGATTTTTACGATATTCTACACAACTTCATTATATAATACAAAGTTTACACATTAGTTGACTTAAAAATAGGGACCAAAAGGGATGATTGAAAATTTTACAGGAACTAAAAGTCGAAGGAAAACTTTAGAGGGACCAAAAAAAAGTTTGATATATTTATAGGATCAACAACATATTTAACCCTAATATATTTATGAGAAAATAAAAATGATAAAAGGAATATATTCCTAATATGTTATCCAATAAGTTAATAATTTGATTTCAATAGTTAATTTGGACAAATTTTTATTTTATTTTAAAATATTGGTAAAAATATATACAAGAAGTAAAGTTTGAAGGAAGTACTATATTTTGATAGTTACCTTTCCAATGAAAATTCCTATAAAAATTTAGTTTAAGTAAATTTCTATAAAAATTTATTAGAAAGCTTCTTTATATGTTTGTCATCTAAATAATATAAACTTATACCAAAATATTTTTTATTTTATGTTTCGTAATATGCTAATTGTTGGTCATTGAAGCGATGCGGTGGTGGAAGATGATGAAATCAAGCAAGAGTTAGTACCTATATACTATATATATGTGTGTATATATATATATATATATATATTTATTTATTTATTTATTTTGACAAAAGTTAGTACCTATATTCATGATGTGCAATTTAGCAATACAACTTTTGTTAGAGAAAACAATACGAAAGTTGCTCATAATATACGTTCAAACTCAAAATTACTAGAGTACGAAACCGAAGGGTTGATAAAAACAAATCAAGATTGAGATCCTTTAAAAGTATCCAAACTAAAATTTAATTAAAATAATTTTATCAAACTATAAATCATTATATTCTTTTCTCTAAAAATCGGGTTAAAACAATCAAAAAGTTGGTCAAAAGAAAAAGGTATATACAAATTATTTTATTACTGATTGGCATAAACTATTTTCTCCTTCCGTAAAAAAAATAAACTATTTTTTCCCAACAAAAAAAAGTATACGCCAATAATTAGTAATTAATAATAATCATTGATGAGAATATCTTCTCAAACCAAAACCGGCTATAGCAGGTAAAATCCACTCATTGTGGATATGGGTTGACTCTCATTAGCGGCAAAAGTGATTAAAAACATTACCGGCTATTCCGGTCATATTTGGCTGTACATGTAACCCTCTTTGTTTTGTTCCTAACCTTTGTCTCTTTGATTCTCTGCTTGCTGTGTCTTCGGTTCTTCTGCTTCGCTTGTTGAAGATCCTCTCTTCAACCCTTCATCCATTTTAAGGTAACCCTTTTTCTCTTTTTTCTTCTGCTTCAATATCTCTTTTGGAACTTTTTTATTTTTTCTTTGTTTTTTGTGTTTAAGGTTTATGTTTTTCTAGGACATGAACAGTAAATAATGATGTTTGATGAGTTATGACGAATAAATAACTAAAAAAACTTGATTTTTGTTTTGTTTTGTGTTTTTATTAAGGTTTATGTTTTTTTTTATGACATGTAACATGAAGTTGTTAAGTTGTCAAGAGAAAAGATGCTGAATTGTTGGTCAAATATCTGAATTGAGGATTATGTGATATTTTTTCATGTAGTTGATGATTCTTAATACCCTTTTTATGATTAATGATTATTACCTTGATATTATGTGATATGAAAAAATTGAAGGGAAATTCATTTGAAAGTTTGTGACTGTATTAGTATGAATTATGCTTGTTACATAGGTTTTAAATCACAGTCATGGTCTGGTCAAATTGAGAATTGTTTTCAAATGTGATTGATGTGACCTAATGACGGTTGTATTGTTGTCTCAGAGACATCAAATACTTTGATGTTGCGGTTCAAATTGTGATCACTGATTTTTTTATTTATTTTTTGTCGGAAACCCTGGCTTTGACCACAAAACACTTAAACTTGTGAAATTGATTTTGGTGGTTGATGATTTCTTTTGTTTTTCGACTGTAGATCGTCTTGGTACTTGAACGAAGACGATGACAAAGGGTAAGGGAGCAGCAAAGACTTCAAGGGATGCTTTGAAACCAGTTGATGACCGGTTAGTTTCTATATCATCGCACTTATGTTAACTGATATGGTAATATGGAGTGTTTAGTTTTTCATATGACTTTGTATGTCATTGTCCATAAAGATGTTGGTTTGCTGGTGATTTACTTAGCCACGTATAAAAGTGCTATCAATATCTGATTATAGATACTTTATAGTGGAAGTCGGAGGCCGATATTTTCTGGGACAGTTTGTAGTGGCCACCGCAAAAGTTTTTTCTCTCTTTAATAGATAGAAATATACATTTAAGCAGTAATAAATGTGTCTATATTTTTTGCTTCGCGTATTAACTATGATTGTTAAGCCGCATAGCGACAAGCAAAGGCTTTTTAAAACACGATTGTTAAGCCGCATAGCGACAAGCAAAGGCTTTTTAAAACACGAGGTTCCTCCGTGGCACCTTTTTTTCATATTTCTAATTTTTATTGTATTTTTAATCAAAAAATGTTCTGGTCAAGATCTGAAGACTGGTGTATTGATGTGTAATAAATCGCTTAGTGAGTAATACATGTGTATATATTTTTTGCTTCACATATTAACTAAGATTGTTAAGCCACGTAATGCCAAGCGAAGGTTTTTTAACACGAGGTTGTGAGTTCGAGTCCGCCAAGGAACCTTTTTTTCGTATTTCTAATTTTAATTGTATTTTTAATCAAAAAATGTTCTGGTCAAGATCTGAAGACTGGTGTATTGATGTGTAATAAATCGCTTAGTGAGTAATAAATGTGTATATATTTTTTGCTTCGCATATTAACTAAGATTGTTAAGCCGCGTAATGCCAAGCGAAGGTTTTTTAAAACACGAGGTTGTGAGTTCGAGTCCGCCGAGGAACCTTTTTTTCGTATTTCTAACTTCTATTGTATTTTTATTCAAAAATGTTCTGGTCAAGATCTGAAGACTGGTGTATTGATGTGTAATAAGTCGCTTAGTGAGTAATAAATGTGTATATATTTTTTGCTTCACATATTAACTACGGTTGTTAAGCTGCGTAGTGCCAAGCGAAGGTTTTTTAAAACACGAGGTTGTGAGTTCGAGTCCGCCGAGGAACCTATTTTTCATATTTCTAACTTCTATTGTATTTTTATTCTAAAAGTGTTCTGGTCTAGATCTGAACCCCTCGCCTAGAGGGTAATATTCGAGCAAAATTAACCACTGCACCAATTAATCATTTGTAACAGTTGTTTGAAATAGTTTTCTATTCATTTTATGACTTTTTGGCACCGCTAAAAAGTTATTCAAGCTCCGCCACTGGTGGAAGTAGTGTTACAGGAATAATGTACTATGGAACATATATATCTGTTCTTTACAGAAAAGTAGGAAAGAGAAAGGCTGCTGCTAAACCTGAGAAGGTGCCAAAGGCTAAGAAGGAGAAGAAGGCCAAGAAAGATCCCAACAAACCAAAAAGACCTCCCAGCGCTTTCTTCGTCTTCCTGTTAGTATCTCTGTCTGTCACTTTCTGTTGTTATAGCTCCTTTTCAAAGTTTTCTGACTTATATTCCATTCTTTTGTAGTGAGGATTTCAGAAAGATTTTCAAGGCAGAGAACCCTAATGTGAAGGCTGTATCAGCTGTAAGTTTACATGTTGAATTGCTCCGTTGTGTATCGTGATGTATCTTATTTTAATTCGTGTCTGAAAAATTTGGCGTACTTTGATTGTAGGTTGGAAAGGCTGGAGGAGAGAAATGGAAATCCTTGACTAAGGCTGTAAGCAATGCAATCTTCGATACAAATGATTGACTTGAGTCTTTTTTAAATATTTTATACTCTTCATCATGTCTTTTTAAACAGTATTTTTGTAAGTAGAAGCAGTTTATCAACTGTGAAAAATTACTGCTTCTGTTGAATTTCCACTGTATTAACATATCTGTATCGACAACATTATATTGAAAAGCGGATTTATTGTGTTGAATAATGGATTTATAAAATATTCTTTCTGATTCTAACTTTCTTATTTTGATTGTAAAGGAAAAAGCTCCATATGAAGCCAAGGCTGCAAAAAGGAAAGTTGAGTATGAAAAGCTTATGAATGCTTATAATAACAAGGTAAGCATATCCCGTGTTTCTAGTTCTGTTGTTCCTATGCTTTGATTGTCTTGTTCGTGTGCTTAACTTTCTTTAATGTTGATAGCCAAGTTCAGCGGACGATGACGAGGAGGAATCAGACAAGTCCAAATCTGAAGTTAATAATGAAGATGAAGCAAGTGGAGAGGTAGTCTAAATTCTTCTTCTTTTACTTTCATGAATTTTTAGCATCATGAGAAAAACTCTTTGAATATTATGACGATTGCTACCCCACAAAGGTGCTATGGTTGTCCATCAAACTCTAAAAGGATACCGTTCACCTTACAAGCCAATTTTAAGAATAAATTAGGCTCAGTTCAAAACCTAAGATGGTTTATTCTTTAGATGACACGTTCCGAAGTTAAAAGGGGCATACAATTCGTTTCCGCATATTTTTCTTTGAAATAAGAAAAGCTATGAAAACAAGCCCTCATTTGGCATAAAACGTGTTTTATACAATATCTCCTTGTTGTACAGGATGACCACCAAGATGATGAGGAAGAGGATGACGAGGACGAAGATGACGATGACGATGAAGACGACGAATGAGATTTGTGTGCATAACTTGAAATATGACATTTCATTGGTGGAGGGAGGTTTTTATGTATTTTCTAGTAGGGCAACTCTTGGATATCTGTGTTGATTGAGTATTTATCTCTTATTGCTGGTATGATATTTTGCCAGCCACTTGAACTTCCCTCAGTTGTTGGTTATTGTACTTAAATTCTCCTTTGTGCATTGTGCCTCAAATGTGTTGGCTAAAGTATATTATAAATTTCATTTTGATCGATGCTTTGACATAATTGTATGTAGTGAAGTTGCCTACACATTATGTATGCACCAAACTTAGTCTGAATAGTTTGTCGCATTTTTATCTCACTCCAGTTGTCGCTCGTTAAGAATTTAGCTCCTCCAAAACAGGCTAGGCTTGATTACAGTTTTAGTCCCACTCACTCACGGAATTGGTCCCTCTAAATAATCACTCAATTTTGGCCCCTCTTTTAGATTTTTGAACTTAAAAAAGAGGATATATCATATTTAAATTGAAAGTTTTTATGGAATTTTGAGGTAATTTTATGGGTATTGATCATTTATTATATGACAAGTCATTTTTTTGGTTACATATGACAAGTCATTTACAATATAAAACATCATCATTTTCTTGTCCAAAAAATAAAACTTAAATACAACATGGTTGCTTCTAAGTTATGTTTCACATTTGTTTAGTTTAGTTTAATTTAAATTCAATTTTATTTCACATATTAGTAAAAGAATCGTTATTTCGCCTATAAGCAGTTAAAAGGCTGGGTACTCGGCAAATCAAAATATGAAATGTTACTGCTTCTATGAACAAACTTTTGGACTAAGAACTTGAATTCCAATGAAATGAGTAATAAATTAAAGAAATGCTATGACAATGCAACATGTATTTACAAATATAATCAAGTTCGAATGAGCTTCCACTAAGAGGCTACCACAAGCTGTGATGATACCATGTGAATATAGGGTCTAGCAACAAGAGGCAACTTTTCTATGTACATAAATAGTCTTTTCAAATTCTCCTTGTTGATTGAAGCAAGATCATCTATCTCACTGCTGCTCATGTACATCCATAGGTCACCTGAGTTTACTCTTTTAAGACTGTCCCGACAGAAAGGGCAGGATTTCGATCTTGCATGCCTAAACCAACAGAAAGACAAAAAGAGAATTAGTAAAGTTGAAGAATAACAAAGTATTTAGATGTCTCGGCAACCAAATCACAACCACATTGCAGATATATCTTGCAGATATATAAATTGTGGTTCACAGCCGCATTTGTGGACACAATATAATGTATTCAGATGTCTCGGCAACGAAATCACAACCACAATTGCGGCCACATCGCCGCATGTTACCACAATAACAAAGTTTGCAGCGTAACCGAAGCCTTAATTTAGAATCATGTATAAACTATTTTCTTTTAAACTAGCTAAAAAGATTGTTGAGGTTGGCCAGCATAATCGCAACCTCAGTTTAGAATAATGCAAACGGTTGTTTTCTTCCAAACTAACTAAAAAGATTGTTGAGGTCCCTCAAGGGGGGTCGACTAATAGATCCTGGATAGGCTCTTTCGCTACATATCATTAAGACTCAACCTCTGACAATGTAACAAAATGAGCAACATTTTACAGCATGAGAAGGCCTCCAAAATGCAGATTCATGTTTGGCTTGGAACATAAAGACCACAATAATATTTTAACTCACGATTGCAACAAGTATGACTTTATGAGCGACATTCTACCCTGTATTTTCCACTTCCATTCCATTGTTTAGCCTTATCATCGTTAGAACTAATCTTGACCAAAAAAAGAGGTATTCACAAGTAACTCACCACTCTCGGTAGCATTTGATACACATTGAATGATTGCAATTGGGCAATACAACTATACTGGTGATCTCCATGCAAATATCACACTCTTCTTCTTTCTCTATGTCAATTTCGGAGCTCTTTCCTTTGTCTACTAATTCTATAGGCTTGTACTTAGTAGCACACAGATGTTTTTGTTTCCTATCCTCAACATCGGTGATTCCTCTGTGAAGTTGCAATAAAGAGGGAAACACCACACCTGTTAATAAAATAGACTTGTATATGTAATCAAATTTGCATTGCGAAGTTAAACTTGAAAAAACTTATATGTGAAAGCTATATTCAACTTATACAAGAAACTATTGTTTAAAAAAAACAGTTATTACAAGATTCGTTTAATATATCTATATTTATTTTCGCAAGTACTTGTTGAGAAATTTACCAAATTGACTCTTCGTAACACTTAACACTTACCATAGAACTCCTTCAAACTTGCTTTTCTTTCATGAATAGACATGGTTGTCTTCCCATCCTTATATGCCTGCCACAAACCAAACATGTACATCATTCCCTAGCACGACAACATAATAATGCTGGCCGTGGTTTTGCACTATCATGTATAACAATTGATTGTACGTATTAAAAACATTTCATAAAAAGGAAAAAGGGATAAAAATATTAACATACTAAGACCATGTTTGGATAAACAACTTAATTAAGCGGCACTTCTCATTTAAGTGCTTATGTGTATTTGTAAACAAAAGCTAAAATAAAGTCAAACTGTTTTCATATAAGTTATAAACTGTTTTCGTAAGCTATGTTGATGAACTTGTGAAAATAAGCTGAAAACAATTTATGGATATGTTATAAGTTGTTTGCATAAACTTTTCCAAACAGTCTCATAAATGGTTATACTAGTAGATAAGCTCAAAATAGTCATTCCAAAATTCCAAACATGTCCAGAGTAAAGAGGCAGGGAAAGCACCTTGTATATAAATATTTTAAGCAATCCTAAGGCTCCGGCAAGGTGACAGTCAGTCCACTGAACCAAAAATAGGAAGAAGTGTGCAGCTGGGCTGTAGGACAATCTCATTTGAAGGTAGGCACCATCCTGATCACTTGGATAATCAGAAGCTCTGGTTCAAAATATATTTGCCACAAAGATTAGTTAAGACAATGAATTTTTTCAAATTATTTTCGGTAGAGAAATTTTAATTTCAATATTGTAACATTGAAGAAAAGGTGCACTCAAATTACATCTTGTAATATCAAGGTACAAATAAAATTGGAAATTAAGTGTGATAGGAAATGTACTGTACTCATCCTCTTTCTTTTGTAACGTGACTCCGATTTTCAACAATCCCATTCAAAAATAATAATAATTCGTTTGCGATTTGCAACCCGGATTCATTGCAGTCAGAGATCAAATACATATTTAACGTAGTAATGCAATTTGAACTGTCCTATTAAGATCAGATAGTCCACATTCCAACTTTGATAAATTGGGTGCAAAATACAAAGCGTGAATTGCGTAAATGCAAAAGCACCGACCATCTTGTTTCATACAAAAGCACCGACCATTATACAAAAGAAACGTAAAAAGGTTTACTTCGGTTAACTCAGGGGTCCACTTTACAAAGAAAAGAGTCGAAGTTGCCATAAACTGAGGCGCCCCGACTACAACATTATGGAAAAACACCAAAGTATTCGAATGCCGGATCTCCTTTTCCCCCATCAAAACATATCAAAAAGAGCTTCAATAGATTATAAGGGGGTAAAAAGGGCTCTAGAAAATCATGCCAAAGGATTCCTTTTTTTTTTCTTCCCATCCATTGATTTGATCCATATTTCACAAGAATCATATACACCCCAGCTGTTTTGCTTCAACCAGAGGATGATATTGACTAACTTATATCACCCCGTTTCTACAATTAAGTCCCCTCCTCAACTCATCAAGGAGACAAATATTTTTCATTGTCTTAACCCTCATGTTCTCGGAGAAAGAGGTCTTGATAATCTCGAGTTTATCTAAAGGTAAATAAGGTTTCATCAAGGGTTCCACTTACGGCTCAAACTCGTGTAGTTCTAATCGTTTCGACCTTCACTAGAAGGTGACCACTTGATTCCTCAAGTAGAGAATTCATTTGTCTCTTGGATCATCTTTAGAAATGAGGCAATTAATTAAAAAATTACACCAACAAATTGAATAAACAAGACACAAACAGAATCATATTATATTATATAGTTCTATAATACAAGGTTCCACCAATTATAAAATATCATTTTACTTAAAAAGCAAGTTATTTCCAAAATCATAAAAATCAATAATTCATAAACAAAAAAAAAGTGATGAGAGGAATGATTAATTACAGTGTATTTGCAAAATGAATATCAGCTTCAAGAGCTTTGAGAGAATCCTTGAAAGACTTTCGCATGATCTCTATTTTTTCTTTTTCTTCTATTTCCTTCTTTCTTCTCTTGAGAACAAAACCCATTCATAAAACTCAAAAACTGTAGCACATTAAAATTAAAAAGCCATAAATAAATATAGTGACCAAATTAATTACCCCTCTCAATTAATTAAACCAACAAGAACAAAAACAAGTTACACACAAGTACAAGTAGTACCTCGTTTTACATGTGAAGGAAGATCATCAGACACAACAGCATCCTAGTACCAAACCAAAGTACTAGAAAATAGAACAGTCTCTCAGATGTGTGTAGAGAGAGAGAGAAAGAGAGAGAGAGAGATTAACTAACACAAGAATGTGTTGTGTTGTGTACTCACTTGAACTACACGTAACTCATTTATTTTGTACCTTTATAGTTACACGTATCACACGTCATGGTCATGCTGAGTTTCTTATTTAATTACTATAATACCACTACCTTATTTTTCCTACAAAATAGAAATAGAAATTCATGCAAAGATTTATTTCCCTATTTTCCCCGTTATCAATGTTGATTTGTTTCTACTTACGACGAATTCTCACTGTTTTTCAGCTCTTGCGATCGATCACTTTTTTCTTTTAATTAGAGAAAGGAAAAAATAATTGTTAATCATGTAAATAAACCATTTTTTTATTTTTGTTTTCTAATATAAATTTAAGGTGAGAAGATGATGTCTTCGTCTAAGGCAGAGAATACCCTCAGAGTGAGGGATTTTTTGCATTATTGAGGGTTTAATTCCATTAGTAAAAGACAAAATTTAATCATGTCTATTTAATTTTACCCTTCAAAAACACGAGTGGACTCGAACTTAGATCATTTAAGTCATGTCATTCGGAGTTTGATTTTTTCTATTTTGTTTAAGTTGCAACAAAATTTATATATGTTAGAAACATTTTGTATAATACACTCACTTTATTTTGGTACAATATACTCCATCCGTTGTTAATTATAAACAAATTTAACTTTTTAGATTCATTCAATTAATGATGTATGTGGTCCACAATATAAACCACATACATTATTAATTAAATGAACCTAAAAATTAAATTTGCTTATAATTCAAATTTGCAGTCATTTAGTAAAAGAAATGCAGTCTTTATTTTGAGGACTAAAATACGGTATATTTTCCTACATAAAATGGTGTGTTCACAATGGATTAAAAAAAATTCACAAAACACAAAAGCAAGGAAAAATGATGAATTTTCACTTCTTTTTATATTTTTTTTATAATAAGTATATATTTACACACATTTTCTTATAAAATAATTTTTTTTTGTCAAACTTAGGGAAGAAATTTAAGGTGAGGGGATACTACTGTATAAAGTAAGAAAGGCCTTACAACTCAAGGAATTATATTTACCTATCCATTTAAACCTTATAAATATCTAACATTTTTTTTTATAATACATTGATTTAACTGCGACCACATTTTATGTATTAATCACTAGGCTAATAGAAAAAAGAAAATCGAACAAAAAGATATAGTGAAAGTTAATTTAAAGATGAGTGTCAAAAACATTCCTTTTTAAAATATTTTTTTTGAATAAGGTATGTGAATTCTAACATTTTATGTTTGACTCATTTAAAATGTGAGATCATCATTGACTTCACCTAATAAAATAGTAAGAGTTTGAACGAGTGTTGGAAAAAAAAATATTTAACGTTTCTCTAATTTAAAATGGATAATAAAAGTGAATCATAGTAAAATCGATAAACATAAAATATAATTTAGCTTCTTTGAAGAAGCTAAACTTTGACTTGACCTAATAAGATAGTAAGAGTTTGAATGAGTGTTGAAAAAAGATATCTTTAGTGTTTCTCTAATTCAAAACAGATAATAAAAGTGAATCATAGTAAAATCGAAACCTTGAGAAGAAAGTTTTAAGTCAATACCATTAGATCAATCTAAATGGATTAACATAAAATATAATTGATAAATATCTATTGGATAATGTCAAAATTATGAGTTAGCATTTGGGTGCATCTCATATAAATTATTTACTATACGGAATAATTTTGAGTTGGCTCATTTTGTCAAAAAAAATAAAATAATTGAGTTAGCTCATATAAAATTTAGCATTCTATGAATTTTAACCAATTTCAACGGTACCACCATTACCTATATGATATAGCATTTCATTTTCTTAAAGGTGAAATTCTAGCTAGAAAGTGGTAAAATTCTAGCATTTCTCCTACCACCGGATTGGTAACTTATATGTCTAGGGGAGCTTTCATTTCCTTAGCTGGACTTCTAGCTGACAAAAAATAACTATTTTGTTGGATAATTAACTAATTATTTACTAATATCTTTAAATTTAATACACTTTTAGTTAATCAATTTTGCTAAAACAGAATCCAATCCAATTTAATCCTAATGTAACTTTATTTTTGTCCAGACGATACCACCAAAAGAAAGGATATTTTAGCCTATAATTGCAAGTTACGTGGTGAATCAGTTATTCAAGAAGCTACCATTTCTTAATCATTTGGATTTTAAAATGATGGTTGATTGGACATTAAACATTTCACATTTTGATTGATCCTTGCGGTAAACCAAACAGCTACCACCATTTCCTATATTTTTAAGAAGCAAAAGAAATGTATGGAGGATAAAATATTAAAACTATTTTATGTTAGAATTAACCTAATAATTAAGCAATACATAATATGTTCAATACACATAGTATAACTACAATCAATCATATAAAAACCAATTAAACAAATAAGTAGGGATCTTGCTAAACAAGTGCCCTAAGTATTAAAAAAAATTGATAAATTTTATGTTAAAAAAAGTTAGTTTTTAACGTTTTAATGTGTTGAATACACAACTTTTATGATAAACCTTCCGCTTTAAACTTCTTATCAAATACCTTAAAAGACACTTATTAACATTTCCCAATAAATATATATTCATGTAATTTTAGGATCTACGACATATTCATCTTCGATTATCCTAATCGATGAAAGCTAATGTAATTAATAAAAAAATATTAGCACATTATGATATGAGAATATATATAATTACATAATGCAAATATTCCATCATTTTAATCAATATTTTAACAATTGGATTAAATTCTTTATAAAGAAAAGGAACGAGTTACTCTACTAAAAAGATGATTAAATTAGAAGTTTCAACCAAATGAATTGAGAATTGACTAGTTCTAGGGATGGCAATGGCCCCAATGAGCAGGGTACTATAATGTCTGTTCCCGTATCCGTGTTTATAAAAGATGCCCGTCCCCGTATCCATACCCTCGTGGGCAACAATTTTAATGCCCGTCCCCATGCCATATGGGCATCTAAATGCCCGTACCCGCGCCCATTACCCGCACTTTAATTAAAAAAAACAAAAAAAACAGAATAGAAACATAACTGAATTTAAATCAATACATAAAATTTTGCAAATAATAGTATTTTGCCAAATCAAAAGCATTCAAAGTTTGTATGAATTAATTTTAGTGGTATATAAATTTAAATATATATATATATATGCGGGCTGCGGGGCGGGCTGGGCATTAGAGTGCCCGTACCCGCGCCCATGCCCGTTCAAGTTTGCGGGTAATTACCCGAGCCCGTCCCTATACCCGTAAGTGCGGGTATTTACCTGCCCATTGCGGGTATTTTTTGCAGGTGCCCGATGGGCTTGGGTCGAATTGTCATCCCTAACTAGTTCATAGGCTGGTTCAATTTGTTTTAACCATTGTTCAATCCAACTAAATTGAACAATTTACACTACAATCAATTTTTTTTAATATTATTTTATTTATTTATTATGGTTTACGTCACTTAAAGGAATCGACAAACACCACCAAAAACTTACGCACAATTATGAGGTTTCAGTTTTAAACCCGATTAGCTTTACAAACAACTCTAAATTTAAAGAGATAGGAAAAAGAAGGCAACCACAGCATAGAACACAATTCAAAAGGCATCCCAACACCTACCATTCTTATAGATGCATTTTTTAGGATCAGTACATACTTTTTTGAGGGAAGGATCAATACATACTTGCTAAAGAAGAATGATCGAATAACCATTTTTAAGTCATTTCCTTAATATGGTCCACCAATTATACACAATCAGATTCCTTATTTGAGAAAATACACTAATAGTAATTTGTTACATCTCAAATAGTCTCTAAAAGTGATTATTATCGAATCAAAAGCATACATACCCTTTTTACTCCTACGTAAACCTCAATAGCAAAAAAACATAGGGTCAAGAACAGAACCCTAACTAGTGAAAATACAACTTCCTTTTGATATATACCATTTGTTGTAGCAAGGACAATTGGCAATTTCTTTAGGATGATACTTGGCCTTACATTAACCACTGTTTTAGGCTACTTAACATACTAGTCTAAAGTTACCATATATTAATTGAAGAAGTAGTGATTCAACCAATTTTATTTTGTTGATAATGACATGCCAACCCCCTTATTAATTAACAATGAGGAATACCTATTAGTAGAAGTTAAATGTTGCTTGTACTAGACTACTAAAGAGATACCTAGATACGTTCTATTAATAACTTCACACTTCATTTCACACGTGTACATGACAATATGAGTAGACCCTACACACGTGTACATGCTGATAATATATTTCCCATTCTCTTTCAATGGATTTCATTGGTGTTTTTGAATTCAGATAGAGCATCAAAATTGGTTTTGCTTTTCATTGATTGTGATTTCAGGAAAAGAAAACCATAGATAATTTGGCTACATTGAATTAAAATTGATTTTACCTTCAAACTTAGTTTGCCAAGAAGTAATTAAATGTAACTCTTCGTTATATTTATCAAGCATGTATTTGGAGTAAAAATATCCAAACATAAATAACTTTATGTAAAATTCATATTTAATTAAATCAGTTTTATAAAATCAAATTCATTCAAAATCATCACATTTGTCAAATGCTAATACAAACACAATTTTAATTTGCTTTCACACCCTTTGCTTCTCCTCAATCTTTGTTGCTTAATTTCATAGATTATAAAAAAATACAAAACTAAAGAATCAATGTAAGCAATGAAAATCATGCAAGCTTGGAATGGAACAGTAGTGGCAAGAAATTATCCTTTCATTTAAATGGACCGTTTAACTATAAAAGGAGGTAGAAAATTGTTGTTCCCACATCAAAGCAGTATAGAAAACACCACAAAATAATCAATATAAACTCATCGGCAGTTAACTGCCGATGGATTTTAACCAACGGTAGTTAACTGTCAATGAAAATTGAGGTTAAATTTGTCATTTCTTAACTTTGTGCATAGTGTAAACAACAATTTTCAAAGAGGTATTGTGCTCATTTAATAATTTGTCCAAAGTCAATGGCATTAATTTTATCATTGCTAAAATATTATCCTTGCATGACACTACACTACAATTGAGGTTTGAAAGTGGATGCATATATCTTTCTATTCTGATAGAGATACAAATTAAAATGTGAGAGCTAGCTTAGCAAGGAATCTTTCTAAACAAGGCACTGGTCTGTTATTACAATAACTCCAAACACTAACAAGGTGCACCCACTAACAAATATAGAAACATATTCTTTACCTACATGTATAGAAAGCACTACAAGCACCTACTTAATTATCTTTGAAGAGGAAATCAATTTGATAACATAAGTTGTAAATACTGTCTCAATTTTTTGAATAACTTCAGGTGAAAATAAATATTTTACTTTGAATGCTTGTTAATCTGCTAATACATTGAATAATTTGGCTGATCACATTTTAGAGTTCGACTCTTGAAAACCCCGGGATCATTGAAAAATGAAGCATTTTCGATCTCCACCATTTTAGAATTTAAAAAGTATTTATATCATCAATTGAAATTTCTTTGGGAACCTTCAATTTTAATTGTTGAGTATCCCATTCAGCATCTTTCAACTTTTGAATGAAATCATCAAACCTATTATCCAATTCCATTAGGCTACTGGCAAGTTGATCACAAACATTACCCTTGCTCTCCCAATTCTCACTAAGCCAGAATGTCTGCCATATGCTTCGCAATACCGAGACACTTGTAGCTCCAACCTTCATAAAATCAACTAGTACTAATCATATAACCGTTCATATCATAATTGTTGACCATATAAGCGCTTATGTAAAAGCTATTTCTATAACAAAAGATAAAATAAATTCAAATTGTTTCCATATAGACTATAAACTGTTTTTCTATCCTAAAGAGCTTATCAAAATAAGTTGTTATCATAAGTTATTTCCATAAGTTATCCCAAACAGTCTCACAAGTATTCATGTTGTAGATAAGCTCAAATAATCATTTAGCTATAGAAACTTCATAACATATCAATGAACAATTATCCTAAAATCTTCAACCGTAAAAATCATGGAAGGTTTTTATATCTAATAATAAAATCTAGGTCAAATAGGGAATGTGTTTTCCAATTAATTCTCATAAGCAAAATAAGGCATACCTTGAAAGAAACGTAAAACTTCAAATCATCTAGTTGCTGATTTACCACAAGAATATATTTCTCATTTGCATATAACTTTAGAAGAGCCTCTACCTGCACACCATTATGACACTTATTGTGAAATTCCCAAATGTAGAATAAATAATTATGAATTTCATGGTTTCCTTAATAAAACTGTGATAATAGCAGCAAAAATGATCGTATACCATAAAATGAGATCTCTCCATGCCATCCATCTTGTCTAAGGGTGAACCGAAAATTATTATTGGCTTCATGAACTGTGGCCACACTAATATATTCTCTTCCTTGTTGCAATCCATGCATCCTGAAATAATTCCAATTGGAAAATTGAAAAAACTACCTTGAAGAGTAATAACTCAAAAGAAAACCACTGAATTTTTTGAATGTAACCTGGAACAGTGGAATGTAAAACATGTGATTTTACCAGTATGCGAGCACGCTTAAGATTTATCTGCAAAAAATAGTTACAACGAGGTAAATAACAAAACAAATTGTTCATTAGAACAAAGATTGGTGGATTTGATTCATCATTGTTAAGATTGGTGGATCTGATTTCTCATTTGTATTAGATTCCACATTAGCCCACACAGTACATGCTTACCGTGTTAAACTGGAGAACTGAAAGTGATTCGTAGCGTAGCCAAAGATGAAGAAGTCGTACACTCAACCAAGTTGATGAAAGTAGAGTATATGATTTTACAAGGCCAGGTGTATCCTGCGATCAAAAGCTAAAAAAATGTAACATGGCAACCAACGGTATTATGGTGCTGCCACGATAAGAAATAAAGGTATCCTGAAAAATTATGTGGTTTACCAGTATCAATATGCCCAAACCAAGACCAACCAATTGAGCTACAACTTCCCAGACTTCTTCCTGAGATATTATGACGAAACAATTGTTGTAAATTTGTTTTGAATACCGGTGTATATAATGTAGAATATAATTATGTAAAAAAAACTGTAGAATATATATTATTCAAAGCTTCTTACTATTAACCTAATTTTGTCATCAATAGCTTCCTACTTACATGTGACCCATTGGATCAGAGAATCAATTAAACCCAAGAGTCTTGAATCAGTTTTTGGCTCAAATTAAGAAAAACGAGATAAGGGAATTTTGAAATTAAAATTAGCCTCCAACATTGCATTAATACAGGAAATAACACAATAGAGTTTCTCCTGATAAAAATGTATTCATAGATAGAAGAGAGTTATATTTGATGCTTGAAAGCATGAAATCATGAAACTCCCAAGGCTTTATAGATATGATCATAAGTGAACATGAGAGTATATATTACCTTTGCTGCTACCTCTCCCAGATTTGCTGAAATTGCAAAGTGGCTTTGGATCACTCTAGAAGAAGGATCTTTTAGTCCTCTTGCTATAGCCTGTTTTAATGTCAAATCCAAAACATTACACAACTGTATGCGCTTGTTTTCAATATACCATAATCATTATTGTGAATTGATAGAGAGAAAAGGAAAATTGCATCTGAATTTGTATTATAAGCTTTAGTTGATTATAGAGAAGTTTTAATAGTAATCTGCTTGGATAAACAACTTAATTAAGTACTTGTAGCATATGCGCTTATCATATAAGTGCTTATGTATTAACTATTTCTATAACAAAAGATCAAAATAAAGACGAACTGTTTTTATATAAGCTGTGTTGGAGAACTTAAGGAAATTAGCTAAAAACAGCTGATGGACATTGCATAAGTGGTTTCCATAAGTTCTCCCTAAAAGTACTTATGCATGTAGATAAGCTCAAATTATTCAATCCAAACAAACCCCAAGGTTTGCTAAGAATGCTTTACAATCATAACATAATATAACAATCCTAAAGTAAGCTACATCTTTTATACTAACCAAGAATCTTTTAGAACCTATCCTGGCAAAGACTATGTCCAGTTTCACGTGTTTAAGTAGAGTTAATTACCTTAGTAAGATTTCCAAGAGATGCCAAAGGAAGAAAATATCCGGGATATAACTGGGTTGTCAGATCAAAAATGCTGCATGAGATACCATTGTGGTAAGGGTTTCTTTAGAGCTATATTTCATTTGCACATTTCCATACAAAAACAAGAAGGCATGTTCAGACCTTCCAGCACTGCCAATGAAGTCTGCATACATTCTCCACTGTTTCGGATCATCGTCGAAAAGATTTCCAAACCGCCCACCTGGAAAAACTAATAACAGTGAGTTACAAAGTAAAACATTAGCACACGATCATCTGCTTCCGTAAGTTTTCTTCATGAATTCCCAGACCAATAAATAAGCGCCCGACAGCTCCGATGCCGTCCTTTGTGACCCATCTAAAGACGAAAGCATAAAACATTCAACCAACCACATAAAAGTCAAAATAACAAATAGTGGCTGCATTGAAGCATTTAACATATTGCTATGTGCATGAAAATGCTATATTAGTAAACAAATGAGTAAGTTTTAAAGTTGATAATTCACCTGATGGCAGCAGCAGAAGCAGCTGCGGTGGTTCCAGAGAAAGAACCAACACCAACAGCCTGCAAGTGAAGGGTTATTTTGACACAGGACAGAAACACAATCATCATTCCATACATTTGTGAAAGAAAAAATATTTTTAAACATAAGATGACATAGTGAAGGAGCACATTGAATTGAACAGAACTTTGTTGCACGCTATGCAGCATTGCACTTCTGATTGAAGTGCCTGTCAAGTGTCCGGTTGTTGTCAGATAACGACATGTGTAGTTTACATTCAATTATTCCATTTTATCAAATTATTATCAATGTTGGCGTGTCAGTGTCGTATCCGATGTCCGTGTATGTGCTTCATAGGTTGCATCATCACAGAAACACAAGCAAAACCTTCCACAAAAGAGTTTATAGGAACATATACAACGACTAGAGGAGATGGTTTCCTAATGTAAATCAATATACTTTTGGAAAATTCAATCAAGATATTTTTTTATAACATTTGGCTGTAAGCCTCATTGACATGCACAATGAGACTTTGTGCACTAATTATGAAACTTGTTGCTAAGAGCACCAAGTGCGCACAAACCAACAATAAAAACTAATCAAATAATCACAATGAAAATATTCTTGGGAAAAAATCAAGAAGCTTGAGCAAGAATGACATGCCTTTAGGAGACTTGAAGTGACTATGGTGTGACATATCCATCCAGTCACATTGGTAGGGAACTGTAGTAACATGTATTGCAAATAATCATCTGAGACTGATCCTGCATCATACTGAGAATGATAAGTAAACAGGTTACCCTAGATGAAGTTACAAGTCTAGACATTTCTCCGTATTAGAAATTGTGGTTGGCCCCAACACAATGCCACAAAACCGGCTTGTGAGGTGAGGATTGCCCCCACGTATAAACACATTGTCAGACCATCACCTATCCGATGTGGGACTCTTAACACCCCCCCTCACAACCAACACTCTTAACACGACCAACACTATTGGGCTTGGTTCGTGGACATAAATGGTGGGTGGTCCGATAGCGGAAACCTGATAGCAGGTGGCCCAATGGATCTTGGAGAGGCTCTGATACCATATTAGAAATTGTGGTTGGGCCTAACACAACGCCACAAAACCAACTTGTGAGGTGAGGATTGCCCCCACTTATAAACACATTGTCAGGCCATCACCTATCCGATGTAGGACTCTTAACACTCCATGAATGTGAAACATCGACTGAAGTTTTTACAATTTGTCTCTTTTAGTATTCAGCTTTTGAACTCTTGTGCAAGTGTCCCTTAGCTCAGTCTTAATTGTATCATTAGAAATTTATCTCATGTTGGATAACATTTCTGTGGCATCAAGTTTTAAAGCATATCTAATCAAAGAATGAGCAACGAACCTAATAAAGGGAAGATGTTGCAATGACAATACATCCTATTTTCTAAAGCTTTGAAGTTTAACAAAAAAAAAAAAAAAAAAAAACAGAAAAGTTGTTTAACATATTCTAGATAATTAATAAAAGAAATGTATGTTAACTACCGGGAAAGCCTGCAGGTAGAATAAAATCTGTAATCGTATCTGGAAGCCAGGATAGTCTTTTATCAGGAGAATACAAAACCCCAAACCTGTTTTGCATAGACCTATCCTCCTCAACTAGAATGGTTTGCAATTGTGAATCATCACCAATTACATATCTGTTCATTAGAGAGAGAAAAGGTCATAATTAAAGTTTGTTTTAGAGAATGCAACCACTCTGAAATTTATGCAATAATAAAAGTTTAATAAGTTGCAAGCATATTCTACGAAACAAGCATTGGCAGAAAATTATGGACAGATGTGGCTGCAAATGCATTGGCAGTAAACACAAAAGCCTTGGCATTTTGGTCAAAATAGCAGCTGTGACAGCAAATACAATCTAAAACCTTGGCAACAGGCAAACACGGACACGGAGTGTTTCTTATTCATAGCTGATGCCTATGGTACACGGGAACATATACAAACATTAGATAGGATCGAATGTAGCCACATGTGTCGACACAAACACCAGATAAAAGGTGTGTCGACACAGATTCTATAGCACAGACACTTCTGATAAAAGGTGTGTTCAAGTCCAATATGTGTCGGAGTGATTACATTCAAATAATTCATTTTTTCAATTTGTTTTACCAGGGTCGACGTGTCCATGTCAATGTCGTATCCGGTGTCCGTGCTTCATAGAACACAAAAGATAACTTCTTAAAAAGAGAAGTACACAATAACATCAAATGGTATAGTTAAGTAAAAACCTCTTAGCAGTACCATTGCTATATCTCTCCACCAATATCACCCTTGATAATCCTTCACCTCTAAACAAAGATAAGATAAACTTAATTAATACATAAAAACACATTAAACTCAAAACCTTAATTTAATTAACTTAAATCAACCCTTAAAACATGCAAAGAGGTTAGTAACAAACCCTTCATTAACATCAACATTATCATTGGAGGAACATAGAATTTGAAAACCACGAGGCTTAACTTTCTTCAACTTCTTCAAATTCAGTGAAGAAGAATTGAATGCAGTTGAAGATAATGAAAATTGCAAAGTTTGAGACATTGAAAAAAATTTAGTATGCTTTGAGGAGTTTCGTTGTTTCTTCTTCTTCTTCTAATTCCAATATCCAAAGCTTGAAATGCAGAAAGAGCCACGATTCGGGTCGGAGCTTCTACTTGACCCGGAAAGTTATTATCCGATTTGACCCGACCCATGTTAGTTTTTGGAAACAAGGTTTTTAGATCGAATTAAAAGAAACTACTTTCTACACCCCATCCTTCACTGTATAGCCCCCACAGTTTTTTCTCTCTCTTTCTCAACGAGAATTATAGAGAAGACTATTAAAATACTATATTAAAATTTTGATATATTGAAAAACTAATGTGATTATTCATTACACGTTCAAGGACTAATGTGATTATTACATTATATGTTGACAAAAGCGGACAACGGTTTCTCATTCACAACTTCTCTCGTGTATTGTTTCAAAATATTTGTAGGAAAAAGTCAATCATTCAAATGGATCACAATTATCTTAAGTAAATTTGTTTTGATGATGCTTGGTTTTAAAAAAAATGAAAATGTGTTAACTATTAGTATTATGAGAAGGACACCTATAAATTCTTGTGTTTTGTTCTGGCTACTCTAGGTAATATATATCAGCAATATTGATGTTATGTGTAAACAGAAAGATTTTTTATCATATTATCTTTTACATGAAAAACATACACCTTGTAATATATCGCCCAGAAATTGCACCCCAATGTCCCAAATAATAATTGATAAAGAACATCACATGATTGCACACCATATAAGCCATCAAAAAATTTAGGTCGAGTACACATCTTTACAAAGAAACTTTATTAGGTGGGGTCTGCTTCCTTTTTCTTTCAACTTCTATTTCCTTCTATAGTAATAGTACCACCAAACTAAACATGTTACTTCTTTCTATTTTTTTTTTTTATTTCTTTTACAATAACTTGTTTTCTGTGTCAAGTCTATTTCAAGAGGTTTTTTTAATATTTCTAAAGGAGTCTAAAACGAATTTAATCTTTGGAATTCAATTTTTTCAAAAAGAACTTTTAGAATTCAATACTTTCAGCATCAACAGGTTTTTATGTAGGTCTCTGTGTTTGCGTGGCACCTCCTCCGAAATAGATTGCCGACGAAGGACAACCTGTGTGCTCGTGGTGTTATTCCTCACGGTATAAACACTTGTGTGGCGGGTTGTGGCGATATTGAGACTATTCAGCATCTATTTATATCTTGTCTGTATTCTGCAGCTTTATGGGGTAATATTCGGTCCTGGTTGGGGATATCTTTAGTCAAGTCCTATCGAGTGTCAGAGCATTTTTATCAGCTTGTTTTTTCGCAGGTGGCTCGCATACTTGTCGTTCTTTTTTGCAACTAATTTGGTTATGTTGCGTGTGAGTCATGTGGAATGAAAGAAATAGCAGGGTTTTCAAAAATACAAAGAATATCATTCATCATTTGGTAGAGAAAGTCAAATTACACTCTTTTTGATGGATGAAGACGTTTAATATTTCTATTCGGCCTAATTTTCATATGTGGTGGTCAAGCTCTTTTGGTTGTTTGGGCATTGACTAACCCATATTTTTTCTCTTTTTTCTGTGACCTTGTAACTGTGTACTTTTGAGAGTTCTCTAAGCACACCTTATGCTTGAGAATTCTCTTTCGTTTCTATTATATTCCATTTTTTATCGTTAAAAAAAAAAATTCAATACTTGAGATTAAATTCCTTAATTTGGTCTTGAAAGTTTTATTTGACAAAATTGTTAGGGTAGGGAAATGTTATATGCCCTTTATCATTAAAAAGACAAAACCCAATCTAATAATACGATAATAACTCCAACGCTCTAACTGTTGAATAAATTGAGACTTTTGGATAATTTCTAAAAGAAGAAAGATACATTTTTTTTTGCAACATATTGTTTCTTTTATTCGTATTCATGTATTTTATTTATTTCAACAAAATCATCTAGTTTTTAGAAATGTAAAATAGCCACCAATAATAATGACTCACATGTCGCCGTGAGTTTAACTCAATTGATAGAGATATTGCATAATTTATGCAGAGGCTGGAGTTTAAACTCCGAACACTCCACTTCTCCATATTTAAATATGTGAGATCCAACCATTATATCACTATTAAAAAAAAATAACGATTCACATAAAAAGGTTGCATAGTCTAATATCATAATTAAGTGGATCATAGCCAACGAAATCGTAGAACATGTACTAATATTACATATTAATGTATTTTGGATAAAAGACACGAATTTACAAAGAATCGAGTAAAAATAACATCTAGTGCGAAAAAAGTTTTTGTCATTGTATCAAATGATCCCGGTCAAGTTCATCAAATGAATTGAAATAACAATCGATATAGAAGTTGATATATAAGTTTCTTTTTGTTTTTGCCAATAAAAGGTCATATACAATTAAATAGAGTGTGACACATATGTATCTATAATTTTTTATAGATAAAAAATTACACAAATAAATTAAGAAGCCGTGAGTCGTCATCAAAATTCTAGTTTTTCTCCTTCATCCATCAAAGAGGGGTGATTTAGTGTCAACTTTTGGCCCAAAATCATCCATCTAACTCGTTTTTCTATCTTTTTATTTTATTGAAATAAGTAATTTTCACATCTATTTCATTTTTTCTTTCGTGATTTCGTCGTCTTAGTACGACATTGTTTTATTCGTCGTCGTTGTGCGACGTTGTTTGCATTTCTTGTTTTGTTCAGATATTTGTTCGATTCAGATTGTCAGATCAACTTCGATCTAGTGCAGATCAAATCAATGACTTTGGAGTCGTCAACGTTGCAGATCCGAAGACATGAGTATTCCGGAGATTTAAATATAGTCATATGTGTAGGTTTTAGTATCGGTGTCCTGCATCAATTTGAATGAATGAATGTCGTTTATATTTATAAAAAAATAAATAAATAAAGAAGTCGAGGTTCGAACCTATATCACAACATTAGTAATTTTGATACTTTTGAAAGTTAAACTATAAATTAAATAATTATTAAATTATCAAACAATTTTTAAGTTTCAACTTACCATTAATCATACCAAAAACTTCCTCGTGCTAAAATATATTTACAAGAAATATTGTCTATTTCCGTCGGATTTTTTTTCTATGACAAAAAAGAAACTATCATTTTATATTTTAAATTTGGCCGCCATTATTGTAACAAAGAGCTGACACCGACTTGCCAGACTATAGAACAGGCCAGAATAAATAATTTAGACCAAACATATGAGTCTAATAATCACAGCATTAATTATTATACAACTACGTACATTATATATACCCTATCCAAAAATTCATTTTATATATATACGCCAACTGTTCTTTTTTGACTATTTATCCACCAATACGAGGAGAACTCTTACATAGTTATAAATCTAAATCAAAAATATTTGAACAATACAAATACAAATAAAAAAAATTAAAAATAAAGTAATTTAGTCATATAATATAATTTTTTTTCTCTTTTAAATTTTTATATTTATGTGAATGTGTTTAAATATATTTTATTTTGTAACAAGAGAAAAACATATTTTATTTTAGTTTATGGCGAAATAAGTATGTTTTTTTTAATATGAGCTGTTCTCAAACGGTTGTTTAAGAGAATAAAATTAAAGAGAAGTGAATGTTTTTTAAGAACTAAAGGGTATTTGAGTAGTTTGAAAAAAACCTCAGAAACTATTAGTGTAATTTTCTTTAAAATAAATTATACTTTTGCTTTTCCCAAAAAATACAACTTATAAAAAAAAAGCTGCCTAAGAAAACACCATATATATAGCTATTTTTTTTGTCAAAAATAAAAAGTGCCGCAGTACACACGAAACACCATATATAGCTATTTTTTTGTCAAAAATAAGAAAGCTACTTTACAATGGACTGATTCTTGTGTCATATAAATACAACTCCATTTTCATTTAATTTCAAGTTCTATCCTTTGCCATAACCCACAAGTAAGTTGACAAAATATCATTTCTTTTTTCTTTTTAATAGATTCTTTTCAACGAAGTGAATGAACTCAAATGGTTAATGAGTTTTCTTATGACGAACGAATTGCTTTGAAGAACTCGAGCTTGATTTCTAACAAGATTTTTTTTTGCTAAATTTTACTTACCCCGACCGAACATAGATTACTAGGGTTCTTTTTCCTTTGAACTTGATGGTTAACAAAAAAAAAGAGAAATAAAGTGAGTAGAAAAGAAAACCTACACCATGTGAAAAGAAAACCTTTGCAATAACTATCTTGATTTAAAATGATATCTTTCAACTCTCACCAACTAAACAAATTTCTCTTTCCCTCAATGATGATTGTTAAATCTCCATTTCTCATTACCACTCTTGAATTGCAACTCTTGGATGAGATGATGAAACTCCTCACAATTTTTAGATGAATGGTTAGTCAATACTTGAATTTAAAAGAACTCTTGTAAATCGAATTTTCACATTTTTTAAATTTGAGGTCTTAAGATTCAAAGAAAGACTCCTTGACCTTGGAATGTCCATCCACACTTTTCATGGGTTGGGATCATTTCGATGACTTGACCAAAGACCACTTCCAAATACCAACACATAACAATCAACACCTCTTCCAACAAATTCAAACATCAATTTGATACGATACGATGTGTGAACTTATCATTTTACGCTCATCCAAATCATGTTGGTTTTATCTTTTTTCTTACCCTATCAATTTTTATTTTTTATTATATAGTATGATGCTCCTCCGTTTCAAATTATTAGTTGCTTTGAAAAAATTCTCAATTTATAAGTCGTCTTACAATAATAATAAAACATTAATGTTACTTTTGTTATTATAACCTTAATAATTTATTACTCTTTTTTTTCAATTCTTTAATTTATCTTTTCTGTACCATTAATTAAGAACAATTTCGTAAAACAATTCATAATATTTTTTCTTATACAAACTTAATTATATTTCTTAATACGAGTTAAATGACCAAAACGACTTATAATATGGGAAGGAAGGAGTATTAAATTATCATATCATATATTTTTCTCTTAGTCCAACAAAAAAACTTATATTTTTGTCTTTTTCCTTTCCTTTTTTTATACATATAAGACACTAATTCCCTTTTATTGCAATTCATTCCAGTCAGTTTTTGGTTTCAGGCCTTATTCAACAGCTTCATCCATTTGCTCTCACAAGGCAAGTATTAGAAGAAGATGGCAACTTCAGAATTTGCAAATGGCCACCACTTAAGTGAGACAAAGGGAAAGACCATTACTTGCAAAGGTAGGTAGCTCACAACCTTTATATTTCAATTCTTAACATAAATTAATTTGTATTTGCCAAACTTAATTCTCATCACCTTCTTGAGTTTATTTGAATAATCTTAATTAAACATGATTAAATCATGCTATTGTATTAGCTGCTGTGGCACATGGTCCAGGAGAACCCTTTGTAGTGGAACAAGTTCTTGTACAACCTCCTCAGAAAATGGAGGTTAGAATCAAGATCCTATATACTTCCATTTGTCACACTGATCTAAGTGGTTGGAAAGGAGAGGTAAACACAAATACACATCTATATCTATATATAGTTATTAACAAAATATGATTATTTACAATTAAATTACCATATATATAGTTTCTAATTATTTTTGGTTCTTCTTCTTCTTCTTCTTCTACCTTCGTCAATCAAAGTGTGAACCTCAACGTGCTTATCCTCGGATTTTTGGCCATGAAGCTTCCGGGTATGAAATTTTTTATATACCAACAAATTTCCTTTTGTTAATTAAAAACACGAAAGTTACAGATCTCAATTGTTCGATGAAAATCATATAACTCGTATTTCGATTGTTAACCAATTCAACTTTACAATACAAATCTTTTGATCGTGTTCATTTTTATATAAAAATTCAATTCGATGGAGTCATATAAGCAACTATTGAATTCATCAAATGGTCAAGATGTCTAAAATAATCTTCAAAATATTGACTTCAAGATGTCTAGACTTTTATTTTGACTTCAAGATGTTGACTTCATAAATTCTTTTAACTTGAGTAAAAAAAATGAAACGATCAAGATCAACAACCGCGTGATTGCAAATAATATAACATCAAATCAAATAATGCGTGATTGCCAATAATATAACATCAAATCATATAATATTGAACTTAATTATGAGTTGTCACAACCAATGAACTTGAATTTTTTGTAGGATTGTGGAAAGTGTAGGGGAAGGAGTGAATGACTTGAAAGAAAATGACAAAGTGGTGCTAATATTCAATGGTGAGTGTGGTGAGTGTAAGTGTTGCATGTGCAAGAAAACCAACATGTGTGAGAAATCTGGAGTAGACCCAATGAAGAAGTTTATGTGTGATGGAACAAGTAGATTTTCAACAATAGATGGCAAACCCATTTTTCATTTCTTGAACACTTCAACTTTCACTGAGTATACAGTGGTGGATTCAGCTTGTGCTGTTAAGCTCAACACTGAAGACAACCTTAGTCTCAAAAAACTCACCTTGCTTAGTTGTGGAGTTTCCACAGGTAAGTCCATCTTTCCTTGAGAAAATTTTGTTTAATTTATTTTTATTACTATGTAAACTTTATTGAGTGGAGAATTTGTGAAAACACATGATGATATACACGACGCAATAACTCCTGAGTAACTATGTTTACTTGACTACCAAGTATATCCTACGATCAAGTTAATCTCTAATTAACTAACTCAATTTTATCGAATTAATTTATAAAAAACTTGTGATAATCTAAAGCTACACATCTTAACAACTATACACTAGACATTTTGAAAAGATAGTGTTCCTAATATTCTCTGCTAAAAAATGATCAACCAAATTTTTCATTAAAAATCATCATCTAAGTCAGTGAATCGAACCAATTACATCGTTAACTTTAATCTAGGTATGATAAAAATTCATATATTTTCAATATTTTGACGGTTTATAATTTATATTGATAGTAAGAAAATGTCATAATCCTAAAACTTTATCTCAAAGAGTGTCACATTCAATTTTCAATTTTGTTTTAATATAATTTTTCAAATAATAGTATACACTTATCAATCCATAATTATTATTTTTCACTTTATGTTTATGATAACAATCAAATGCCATGATAATTGTGGGACGGTGAGAGTACATAACTTAAAGAAATGTACACACATTACATCAATGTTATGTTTTTTTTAACAACGTTACATCCACGTTATTAATTATAGTTATAATTAAGATTGTTTTTATTTTTATTATGTTCTCTATTATTTGCAACTTATTTCGTGCATATTTATAATCCTGCTACCTGTTTTTATAATGGTGTAGGACATGGTTCAGTAATAGTATTCCAAAGGGTAGTTGTGCGTCTTGCTTTCAAATTTTAATCTTACACCAAACCAATCAGGTCATTAAAAAACGATATCATCATATGAGAATATTGTCTCAACTTTCAACTATAGCTGAATTAAATCATGCATCTTCCTTCAAAACAAAAGAAAATAATATATGCATTTTAAAAAAGCTTTCTTTATCCCTAAATATAAATTTCATTTGACAATTATTTTTATAGATTAACTACAATGCACCAATGATATAAAACTTTTTTACATCTTGTCAAAAAAGAAAAAAAAACTTTTTACACATACATCAAATTAAAATATGTTAAATACGTATTTATAGAGATATATTATGAATTAGAATTTTACTAACGAGTGATCTATGATGTCCCATTTTAGGTACTTTAATTCCTCGACGTCCCATTTTTAGTTATAATTATTTAATTATATTTATTCCATTAAAGATTAAATAATGGACCACTAGCCTTGACTAGCATGTGTGTCTTCCTTTTTTCCTTTGCGTATGGGAAGGAGTCAATTTTCATTTTTCCAAATCAACATTTAATGTTGCCTGTTGTATTCTGTGTGTATCGACCCTCTCCTTATTTTATGCTCTCTTGACACTTAAGTTTTGTGCAACAAATGATGCATTCAACTGCGAACCTTTTTTGGTCAATAACGAAACCCATATCTTCATTTACTATATAATAAGGGTGGGAGTATAGTGATAGAAATGAAAAATAATAGAAAAAAGAAAGAGATACATCTTGTCCAAAAAAAAAAGAGAGAGAAAGAGATACACTAAAAAAAAGTGAGGTAAAGAGAACATGGGAGTAAATAAAATAGGATTATAATTTCTGAGTCTTGTTAAAAGAATCAAATATACAATTTTTTAAAAGTCTTTTTAAAAGCTTTTTCAGTCTTGTTAAAAGAATTATATTTTCTTCATAAATGGTCTTGAAAGTACAAGAAGTATTCTTTTTTTTTTTTTGTTACATTATAAGAAGTATTCTAATCCATCGTTACAATCTCATATAATCGAAAACAACAAATAAGATTAGACCACCAATCACAAAAACTACTAAAATTTAAGTTCTCTTTCATCATATTTATGATCCTACCATATAAAAGAGTCTTAGTCCAATATAGCCATCATGTTTGACTTAAAGTTCAAGCAAATACAAGAAAGGGTCTTGATAACTATATAGAAAAAAAGACAAGATTTACACCGACAATAACAATTTTTCAACTTTTAGAAAGTATAATACATAATTTCTAATTTCCTTAAAAGAAAATAAGAAATTCTAAAATATTTTATCTTATGATACAAAACTAAATCACATATATAACAATCTTTATAATTTAAAATCAGTAACTTCCCCATAATATACTTTTAGAAGCAAATGAAAAATTCAAACATCAATATCATCACCACGTAATTGAAAAACAATAATTCAGTATTCAATACTACTACAATACTAATCTGCAAAGAACACGTGATAGAAGAGAAGTTGTCAAAAGAAGTATATGATAGAAGATAATTTTTCTAAAAAAAGAAACACGTCAGCAGAGAAGAAAAATTCAATGGAATAAATTATATTTTTTGAGGAATTCAAGGGAATATTATAGTAAGACTTGGAATTTTTTTACCACCTAAAAAAAGACTAAGAATTTTATAACTTGAAAAGACCTATTCCATTCATGTCTATGAGCAACCAGATCTTTGGTCTTTACAAAATAAAGTATAATATTGCCATCTAAGTTGTCCATAAAAGATGGGAAATAAAACAATGAGAAAATTAAGTTTTTGTCATTTTGTTTGCACTTCACGTAACATTGTGTTTGTATTTTTATTACTTTTCCCTGCAGAGAGGAAAAGTCTGTTTTGTCCTAATATTTTTTTTTATGGTCAATGTATGTATCTGAATATGTCATTTTTTTAAGTCGGTCCAGATGAGTATCATCTCAAAAGAATAAGGATAATGTTAATAATTAATGGTTTACAGTATAATTATATAAGTTCCTTTTAACAAAGGGTGTTGGATTTAGCCTAAATGGTTGGACTCTGACACTGTAATGAACCAATGTTTGGTTGAAAGAGATGTCCACGTCTTTCACATTTATTGTTCGATAAAGTCTCAATTAGGATTATAGTCCAAAAAAAGGATTTGAAAAAAAAAAAAAAAAGAAGCTTTCTTTAAAATAAAATAAAAAGAACAGCATAGGATTAGAGTTCTCTGTGGTGACGACCTAGTCGGGATGTCTAACGGCTCCGTGATGTCTTCCTCACTCTTGATTTAGTAAAAATAAAAACTTTAGCGTCCCCTTTTTGTATGAAAAGTTTGCAGAATCTTTGACATCTCATACGAATCTTTGATTAATGAAAATACAACACTAATTGGGTTGCTAAGGAAAAATTTGTTTAAGAAAATGTCCTTCCAAAAAAACTTAGTCTGCATTTAACATTATAGTTGTATTTATATCAATGTTTTAAAACTTGGACCGGTGATCGACCCGGTTAAGGTACTGGGTCACTGATCGAACCAGTGGATCACTGGTCGGACCGCATGACTATTTACCCGGACTATATAAAAATATTTATGACCAAAAATTACATTATGAATGAAATTATGATAAAAAAATTCTTTCATTTGTGTTTTCTATTTAAATTTCGTACATTAAAAATTTTATATTCACAACTGCAAGTTTGTATGTTAATTTCTTAACTGTTCCACAATTTAATTTCAAGCTAATTTCAATCCAAATTCAAATATGCGCGTTTGAACCCAAGGTATCAAACCTTAGTATAATAACGTGCTGGTTTAACTTTTGTTAGAATATGTGCGTTATATGAATTTTGACGAATTTATAAAAACAGCGGTAATGTTAAATAGATGTTTGAATTTTGATGAATTTATAAAAACAACAAGTAATGTTTAATAGATGTGATGTGATTGTTAATTCCTGAAACTAAAATAAATGTAGGAATAGGAGCAGCTTGGAATATTGCTAATGTGCATGCTGGTTCATCTGTAGCAATCTTTGGTTTAGGTGCAGTTGGGCTAGCTGTAAGTTTTCTCACTTTCTGGCACCATATATTATACAATATGTCTTGATGTGTATGTTCTTCTTTTCAATGATTTTAACTTACAATGTCTTTGTTTTCACAATCACCTTTGATCTTATTCAATACCTAATATGATTTGAATTTTTCTTGTTTTCACAATGTCTTTGTTCATAAAAATCTTGGTAAGACCCTGAATTTTTGTTGAACTTGGAACAGGTTGCAGAGGGGGCACGAGCAAGAGGTGCTTCAAAAATAATAGGTGTGGATATCAACCAAGACAAATTCATCACAGGTAAATTGAACTGTTTTATTCAAACTTCCTCCTCCCCTAACATAATGGCTTTATTTATATTTGGCTTCTAATCTTTAACATGAAATGTATTTTCTTTGTGCTCAAAGCCAAATCAATGGGAATCACAAACTTTATAAATCCAAAGGATGAAGAAAAGCCGGTATACGAGGTTGGTGTTTTCTCTCTACTCATTTCACAAAAGAAAATATTATCCACTCGTGCGTTTTCGCCAACAAGTGATAAATTCATTTGCAGATAATCAGAGAAATGACTGATGGAGGTGTAGACTATAGTTTTGAATGCACGGGAAATTTGAACGTTCTAAGAGATAGCTTCTTGTCTGTTCATGAGGTAATATTTATATTCATATAGTAGCAAAAAATTACCAATGATTTTGTTGGCATCGTTTTCCTTTTCTATGAAAACTCGGTATCCTATCAAAAAATCAAGCTAATATAGACCATCAATCCTACCGCCCACAGGGGGTCCATTTAAAGATTTCATCATCATAATTAATATTTCAACAATTCTTCATAGACATCATCCTTTTTTTTTTTAACAACATAGACATCATCCTTATTTGGAAGCAAGGATCCAATCCAAACAATTATCACACAAAATTTTACTAGTTAAAGATTCTGCACTATCAAATTTCATGTAAAATTTTGTATAATGCAGGGTTGGGGATTGACTGTACTATTGGGAATTCATGGATCACCAAAGTTGCTTCCCATCCACCCAATGGAGCTCTTCGATGGTCGCAGAATTGAAGGATCAGTGTTTGGAGGTTTCAAAGGCAAAAGTCAATTGCCTAATCTTGCCACAGAATGCATGAAAGGGGTAAATGATCATCACTACTTGCAAAAACTCAAATTACGCGATGCGTTTTAGTGTGAAAATAATTATATTCTTCTATTGTTTTTAGGCGATAAAGCTGGATAATTTCATCACTCACGAACTTCCCTTTGACGAGATAAACAAAGCATTCGATCTTTTGATTGCCGGGAAGTCATTGAGATGTGTTCTAACACTCTAAGAGAAAATATACTTTAATTCATTCACATAGAGAGCACTCTCCAGTTTTACGATATCTGAGTTCTTGAGTAGAAGTATATATAAATATAAATATGTAATAAAGTTTGTGAACAATTATTGCACGACATTGTCTTACTGTGAAGTGTGTTTTTGCATCCTGTAAATAAATGGTTCTGTTGAAGGAATTCTAGTAAAATGTAGCAACCACCATTATGTATTTATGTCACTACTAAATGTAAAAAATATGGTTTGCAAGGGAGAGTAAAATAAACGCTCTTGTTATTTTCATATCATAAAATAAACCTTTTACATTTTAAATGTTTCCCTAAAAATTAACTTAAACAAAAATACTGCCTAAGAAAAACATAAACAAAATTTCTTAAAGTGTTGAGTATAAAATCATATTTTCTACATGAAAAGTGCCACAATACACATGCAACACCTCATATATAGCTATTCTTTTTTTTTGGTAATGATATCTCATCCATCCATTTTACACATTAGGTGAGCCTCATATTCCCACAATCCAATGAACAAACAAGTAGAGAGGAGGAAAATAATTAAGGATGAGTAATTATTTTAAAAAATAGAACAGAGAAAATTGTAGTTTTTGTAAAATTGAATGTAATTAATGTGATAAGGTATTTATAACTATATTGGTAGAATTTATGATTTTTTTTTTTTATAAGTTGCAGAAAATTGGAAATTTTTATAATTGTTCTATTAATGAATGTGTGGGGTGAAAAAAGTAAAATTAAAGTGTCCATTACAAGTGAATTGGGTCACTTCATTAAATTTATCCAATCTGATCCAATAAAGTATACTATATATGACTATTACTTTTGCCACCTTTACCCATTCTCGCGCGCCCTGCAAACTTTACCAAAATACCCTCTGTCCAGATTACAAAATCTGGACACGTTTAGAATTCTGAATTCTGAAACTAATCAAAACATGTGATGAGCTATGTCTACGTTGGATCCTGGCCAATGGAAGGGTGTAAGAACTTTCGGAGTATATAGTCTGGACGAAATATACGTGGTCCGGATTATACAATCCGAAAGCCCTACTTTTAAAGAAAGCGGAAAAAATAACAGGATATTTCGAATTACGTAATCCGGAAAGCTTGATTATATAAACATTCCCATAACCTAGCTGCAGTTCGCAACCTTTCTCTCCAAACACCCCCTACACCTCTAGAAACACATCATTTTGGACGAAAATGTGATTTGAAGCAGCAATATGGTCATCAAGATGCGTTAACATCATCACTTTCGACCGAATGCAAAAGTAATGTGTATATAAACCTTCCCTTGTTCGATTTTTAGGCGCTTTCATTTTGATCACGTCAACAAATCTGTACTGGAACAATTTGGATTAGGTAACCCGAAAACTAACAATGTAGTTCAGATTGCGTAATCCGAACAACACCAGTACATAAACTGTGTGCATTTTCTGACCCTGCTCTCGCATTGTTTCAGTAATGGATGTTTCCACTGATGCCTCCATTGAATTGCCACCTAATATTGAACATCCTAATGTGTTGCCAATTGTTTCACTTAAAGTTATAGATGATTCCGGAAATGCCAAAGTTGAGGATCCCCCCACCACCACCACCAAAAGTAGATGATTCCTTAGGTGATATAAAAGTAAATGATGATGCTCCTCCTCTTATTCCTCGTGTTGTTTGTATTCATCATGGAGAACATTTTACCATCAAACAAAAGTTTGCTCACGGAATGATTTGTTGGAGTGGGTTCGAGTGAAAGCAACGAAGCTTGGATTTACAACCGTCATTGTTAAACCCGATAAAGGTGGCAATGGAAGAAGTGCATTTGTTACAGTCATATGTGTAAGAGAAGATTCATACAAGGAGTACAAGCGGAAGAATCGGCGCAAAATTGCCAGTTCGGTTAAATGCGAGCATATGTTTCGGCTGAGAGGTTATTTGTTGATTGGTGGTGATTGGAGCCTCAAAGTTGGTGACGGTAAACACAACCATGACAAGGCAAATGTGTTGAAAGGTCATAAAACCATCAGACGTCTAAACACAAATGAACGTGTGCACCTTTATGAGATGGCTGAGTTAAAGGTTCCTCCGAGGCAAATACTTACCAACTTAAGGAAGAGGAACAAAAACACTTCAACTACAATCAAGCATGTTTATAACGCTACTCACACGTTTAGGAAATCTATTAGGGGTTCAAGAAATGACATGCAACATCTCTTGAAGTCGTTGGTTGAGAATGAGTATTGTAACACCCCGTTTTCCCAACATATAAATAATATAAAATAAATCAGAGTTCATCGCAAACAAGATGTCACATTTTCGTTCTTCAAAATCTAATTTATCATAAATAGAGTTAAATCACTATTTGTTTAAACAACTACTTCAATAATTAAAACATGTCGCAACGGAAAATATTCAATATTTAAACAATATTTGGCACTAAGGCCTCAAGATCAATAACATAATAAAATTCCAACATTAAAAGTGGTCCAACATCAACTTATGAAAAGATATGTAGCAAAGGAAAACAAAACACATAAAAATTCTCATCCCGTTACGTATCAGAGCATGACTCCTATGACGACACGAGAACTCAACTCACATCAGCGATTACTCCTAGATATCTGCACGTTACCCATATAGAGGTAACATTCAAACAGAAGGGTTGAGATTTCACATTCAGTAATAATAAGCAACATTTCATATAAAAGAATTAATCAACATAAAACAACAACAATTCATCATCAACAATGCTTCATATAATTCCAATTACAATCATCAATTAACTTCGTTCAACAACGCAACAACAACGACTCAACAATGTAACAACAACGACTCAACAGATGCAACCACAATGACTCAACAATGCAACAACAACGACTCAACAAATGCAACATAATTATGCATGTGGTACCAACAGAGCTACAGCTCCCTTCGCTAATGCCGTAATTCAGTTTGACATGCTACACACCCCTTCGCTTAAGAATCAACAAAGCTACAACTCCCTTCGCTAATGTCGTGATTCAGCTTGACAGGCTACAACCCCCTTCGCTTAATAAATCAACAAAGCTACAACTCCCTTCGCTAATGCCGTAATTCGGCTTGACAAGCTACAACCCCCTTCGCTTAACAATGCTTATGCAATGACACAACTTAAAATGCAACAACGGTAACATCATATTAACATGTTAAATCATCCACAAAAGATTTTTCACGTTAAACCAAGATCACTAGAGAGATAACACAATTATCAACAACTTTCATATTTAAACCAAAGACCAACTCAAAACAGAAACATGTGAAAAAGACACGAGAACGCGAAACAGGGCAATCTGCCACTGAACAGTTCGCTAGGCGAGCACAGCTACTCGACGTGGCGATCTCACATCTGAATCACTCGTTGTGGTGAGCATGGTCATTCGTCGTGGCGAGCTAAAACAGGTAGCTATCGGGAAACTAGACATTTTTCACCCAAAAATCCCAATTTTAACTTCCCAATGCCCAAATTTGATTCCAAAAGTTGTCTAATCGTTTCTAAACAATGAAAAAAACTCGAATTCATATAAAATTTGACCCAAAACATGATTTCTACAAAAAAAACATCGTTTTACTACTGAACAGCTCGCTATGGCGAGGAAAACACTCGATGTGGCAAGTGACATCTGAGCCACTCGCTAGGTGGGGAAAAACACTCGATGTGGCGAGTTGACCTCTACTCGCTAGGCGAGTAAGATTACTCGTCGTGGCGAGCGGCGGCAGACAATTTTTTGAACAGCACGAACATACATCAGTTTTTCACCCAAAAACCCCAATTTCGACAACCCAAACCCCAAAATTGATAGAAAATGTTACCTACTGTTATTCTATAACATGAACATCAATTTCTTCACAATAATTCATGGGATTGTCTATACTTTCAACAATCTAATTCAATTCAAAACCTAACTTTTACAACATCAAAAATTCCACAACAACAAGATTAAACCCCTTTTCAGAATTATATACTTATGATTAAAGAAGGTTAGTCCCACCCTTAACTTAGATTGGTTGAATTTCTAAATTCTACAAGCTTCCTCTTTTTCTCCCAAAAACAGTTTCTATAAGCTTTTCTCTGCTTGTTGTAACCCTGATTCTCTAACATCCTCCTCTATTTATAACCTAACATATTCCCCTTATTCCTAAACTGCCATTATGTCTCATTAATCTAATTTAATTATATTCCTTCACTAATAATACTATAATAAGCTACTAATATTCACCAACACATAACACAAAACATCACACATCGCAATTATTCAAATAAATTATTTAAAAAGACACTAAACTCGATAAAATAACTAAATAATAAATTAGGGCGTTACAAGTATGTTTACCATTGTAGGAATTATCATGATCCCGATGATGACAGTGATATATTTTTGGCGCATCCAAATGGTATCAAGTTTTTTAAGACATTCTCTACGGTGCTTGTGTTGGATTCGACACATAAGACCAACAAGTATCATCTTCCGTTGCTTGAGTTTGTCGGTAACATTTCTACCCAGTTGACGCTCTCCATTGAATTTGCTTATATGATGTATGAGAAGGAAGATAACGTTACTTGGGCTCTTGAGAGGTGTCATGAACTTTTGCATTCCGAAGATCTTTACCCCATAGTAGTTGTCACGGATCGAGACAATGCGTTGATGAATGTTGTGGATACCGTTTTCCCTGAGGCTACTTCTATGTTGTGTGAGTATCATATTGAAAGAAATGTAAGAGCAAAGTGTAAGACAGACTGCAAAGTGAAGGATATCAAAGGCAAGGATGGAAAAGATATAAAGTCAAATTCAATGGTGAAGATGATCATGCGTGCATGGGAGGATATTATGGATTCCGATACAAAAAAAAACATATGTTGATAATTGCAACCGGTTCAAAGTTGTTTGCGAAAAATGGCCCAAGTTTGTGGAATACGTTTGGGTCTGATGAAGGAGAAGAATGCAAAGTTTTGGGTGAATAAAGTCATGCATATGAAGAATACTACAACTAACAGAGTTGAATCTACACACAGCCGGTTGAAAAAGTACTTGACTAGTAGCATGAGTAATTTAAGTACAAACTGGCAATCCATTCACGACATGCTAGATTCACAACATACTCAGATACACGCTTCCTTCCAGATGAGCATTATCATTCTTGAGCATTGATTCAAAAGAAAGTGTGTGTAGTCTAGCTTGATTCGAAACATATCAAGGAACACTTTGCATTATCTCGTAGACGAGACTGATCGAGCACTTGATATCGAAACGGATAAATCCAAGTGTGGTTGTTTGAGTAAGATCACTTTTGGATTGCCATGTGTGTGTGCGATTGCATTGAAGATCAAGAACAACACCACCATCCATTTTGGATCAAATTCAAACTCACTAGAATGTAGGTTTCGTGCAATTGCGAGTCTACGCAACTTGAGTGTTGACGATCATCAAATGATCTGTTACCAGCTGCACAATGAGATAATCGGTGAAGGAAATGCTCATTATTGACGGATGATTAATGATGATAGGCGGTATAAAGAGGTCTTGGACGCTCTAACATTTTTTGGTATTGGTCATGCATCACTGGATAAATGGATGACTGTGCCGGATATGGGTTTTCTCATTGCTCAGAAATACAGTCATGCAGTTGTTCTATTGTCCACTCAGAAAGGGTGATCTGGAACCTTTTTTCCTCTATAGGGTGAACCGCCATTTGTTGAGTGATTGATGTGTATGGTACATGTCAATGACAACCATTTTATGATTATATATTTGAAGAATGGTTGTCATATTCCTCCCACTTGCCCACTATGGAGACAACATGCTATTGATGATGCCTTAAGTTGGCATGATAGATTCGTCAGTCGAATGGTCGACTATAATGAACTATGTCGGGTGGCGGGTTTTGAAGTCATAGGCGATGACCAAGATTTGTACATTATTGAAAATCTTGATCCAAAAGCTGGGAATAAGGCTGAAGATGGTGTGAAGCTTGAAAATGAAGATAGCTTTAATCTTAATGATATTGACATAGATCTTGGGGCGATTTAGAATTAATGTATATCATCATTTTTTGGGGGAATGTATATCATTAGTTGAAATGTATATCATTAAGTAAAATGTGTAATGATATAAATTCAACTTTTTTTGGTATAATGATATATATATATATATATATTGGTACAATTTTATCATAATTGTCTTTTACTTAATTTTTTATCTTCAAAAAAGTATGAATCCACAAAAACTCAAGGTTTTGTCCAATACTTTCTATCCCGTGACAGTTCGGAATATACAATCTGAACTAGTTCGGATTACGTTTTCCGAAGGGCATATTGGGAATAAAATAGGGTGTGCGAGTATCCAATAGAGTGGGAAAAGTAATAGTCACTATATATATGTTTGGTTGGCAATGTTGATATCAGACGCTTATGCTCAAGTTCTTGAAGTAGGCGGTTTTTTGTGATGTGTAGTGAAAATTTCATCTTCTCAAAGGTACCATAGTATATACTTTGGATTATAAATGCAACAATCCTTTGTTGATTAAAAACATTAAATACTTGAAAATTGTTTTAACAATTTGTGTCTTTAAATCAATTTTTATGACTTTTATATACGAGTTTATTTTAAAAGAGAGACCAAAAATGAAGATGTCTAATTTCTAGAGGACTAAAAGTTGAAGACATTTTTTGTTGAGATTAAAACGAAAAGTTAACATATTTATAAGAATTGAAAACATATTTAACCGTAATAATTTTTGTCCAATATTGCTTAACAGTGCATTTCTTATTAGCCTTGATAGATTGTAAAAAATTCAAAATGAATGTCCTGCAGATGGTGAATACCTGAACATATAGTAGAGATTCGAAAATAGTAGAGACTCCAAAGTTTCAGTCATAGCAAAAAGCCAAAACATGCCTAGATGGCTGACAATGTTTATGATTTTGCAAAGAATAGTATACACATGCACTTTGCAATTTTGTACCACAAAGCGTGTGAGGTTTATCAAAAAGAAATGTTAACTATTGTTTCCGAAGCACTTTTATAAAAGTTTGTATAATCAATGTATTGAAAATTGAAAATTTCTAAATTTTGAGAAAATAATTACTTTATACTTGTAAAAAAAATTATTTTATTTAGCATGTTTAGAAAGTGCCCAGAAACACTCGTTAACAAGACCTTTATTATAATAAAACAATATTTTGAACATATCAATTCTTTTTGTAGAATCTTATAAGTTGACGGTGATTGTTGTCACATGTGTATAGTGTTATAAAAACATCGACAACAGTACTCCATTAATAGGACTCCTTTAATAGATCTGCATGTTCACCTCATTTATGAATATATATTTTTGTATAAAAGTTCCAATTCAAGACTCAATTACTACAATGACAATAATCCAACAACAGCTTAAATAAAAAATGTTTAGATAGATCCGACTAAATTGACATCATTATATAAAAGTAAATTATTAATTAAATTTTAAAAAAAAACCTCATAGTCCCCGTAAGCTTAGCTCAGTTGGTAGGAACGTTGCATAATTTATATCGGTGCAGAGGTTCGAACCTCTGACACCCCATTTCTCCTCGTTTATAATGTGTGAGCTCTAGGCACTAGGCTACTTATAACCAAAAAATAAAAACCTCATAACATATTAATATTTTTGAAAGTGGGACGAACTTGTACAATTTTTTTACTTCTTTTAAATATCAGATACATTAGTTGCTCAGAAGAGAGAGAGAGTCTTTATATAGTCGTTTGTTACTTAATAGGGAAGTTTTTAACCGGATGTGATCCTTGTTATAAGTACCTCTATAAATGCAAAAGTTGTTTTTTATGTTTATATTACGAATGAAATCAAATGAGAAATGAACAATAATAATAATAATGGCTTATAACAATATTTGTAGTTGATGAATAATATAAATACTGTGTTAACATTCATAATATAATCTATATGTCTTAAAAAAAAAAATGTAACATGATCTGATAGTTATATATATAATTAAGGGATCGACATTGATTAACAGCAGAAACGTTAAATTACATTATAATATGACACAACTATTAAGTAGAAATAGAACCTGTCATTGAATAATCAACACGAAAAACATGACACACATAACAATTATTGATGGAAAATTTAAACCGGATAATACAGCCCGGGAAAATTTATGGAAAGAAGGAATTTAGGTAGAACAAAACACTTCTTTGAACATGGTTACTTTAAAAAAATTCATTCCATAATAAGCAAACATAACTTCAACATTGCCGGGTAAATTAAGGTAATTTTTAAGTTTATTCCATCCAGTGGTTATTGTCGAATTATAGAAGTTTTTCATGATTTTCAACGTGAACATTGTACCATCTTCTTTTATAATGTTCCACACATCTTTGAAATTAGCAGAATACTTCTCTGTAAACGTAGGATCAATCTCAACATGGATCTGTAAATAACACTTATACGATATGGAAAAAAAAATGTCAGCAAATGAGTAGGATTAATAATAATTGATTAATATAACCTGAAATGAAAAAAATGATTGCAGAAAAACTATGAATTGGACCTTTTGAACCATAATTTGAAATGCTGGGTTATATATAGTAATATAATAACGATAAAATAAGACCGTATGGAACAAAGGTGTAGTATAATATTTTGAAGACTTTTATATGCATGTAATTAAAACATTCTCTTGTGTGTCTATAAAATTGTACAAAAAATAAAGTAAATCAAAATATAAGTTAAGAGAAATGTTAATGAGTGTTTTGGGACACTTTTTATGACCTTTAAAAAGTAATTTTTTTTGAAAATTAATATATTCAATGAATTGAAAATTAAAATTTTATCTTTTTTTATAGAATAATATTTTCTTTTAAAATGTTTAAAGAGTATTCCAAAGACACTCGGTAACGAAACCAAAACAACACAGTAGGTGTCAGGTTGGGTTAGTCAAAAAAGCATACAGTAAAACCTTATAAGATGCGACAATAAATAGTATATGGAATCTCCACTGTCGAATAACTAAAAGAATGGACATAGGAGATAGGGTATAATGCACAATGTTGATATTTATTACTCTAAAGATTTTGAGAACATCACAATAGTAATCCATTAATATAGTTTTTTTTTTATGGGATCTCATTTGTACACATAAATTATTTATATATTTGAATAAATAGTGTTGAAATAGGTACCACTAACTTTACATCATTATACAAAAGTTTTAATTATTAAATTAAAAATTACATCATAAAATATAAATTATTTTAAAAATGGAACCTACTTGTACATATTTGATAACTTATTTTAAATGTGAGACTTGTCGGTTGATCATGAGAGAGGGTAGTAATATAGTTGTCTGCTATATTCTCCTATTGCTTTTGCATCCTGTAAATAAATGGTTATGTTGAAGAAATTTTTATTTTTTTGTCAAGTAGTCTAGTGGCTAGAACTTACATATTTAATTGTGGAGAAGTGAGATGTCTGAAGTTCGAACCCCGACCCCTGCATATAATATACAATATCTCTAACAACTAAGCTCACGGAGATGGAATTATAGTAAAATGTAACAACCATTAATGTATTTATGTCACTACTAAATGTAAAAAATATGGTTTGCAAGGGAGAGTAAAATAAACGCTCTTGTTATTTTCATATCATAAAATAAACCTTTTACATTTTAAATGTTTCCCTAAAAATTAACTTAAACAAAAATACTGCCAAAGAAAAACATAAACAAAATTTCTTAAAGTGTTGAGTATAAAATCATATTTTCTACATGAAAAGTGCCACAATACACATGCAACACCTCATATATAGCTATTCTTTTTTTTGGTAATGATATCTCATCCATCCATTTTACACATTAGGTGAGCCTCATATAGTCCCACAATCCAATGAACAAACAAGTAGAGAGGAGGAAAATAAGGAAAGAGAGGAGGTGTAGGCTAGGTAGACAAGTGTCCACAAATTTTTCCCTCTCTTTTTATGGTAAGTGTCCACAAATTGAAGTGACTCTTTTTTTATAAATACAGCTCCTCATCATTTGTCTAGTTCAATCGTTTGCCAAAAGCCATAAGTAAGTTCACAAAGTATCATCTTTGTTTTCATCCAACGATCAATTTGTTTTCACAAGCAGCCAGAATTAATAGAAGATGGCAACTTCAAAAAGCGAGACCAAAGGAAAGATCATTACTTGCAAAGGTAGGTAATTCACAACCTTTAAGTTTGTCTAACATGCACTAACAAAAATGTCATGCATCATGTAAAATGTATTTTTTTACCATTGAATTAATAAGTCATATCATATCTTATTTAATTTAGTGGTGTGATTTATTGATCCAATGATAGAAACTAACTTGCACATGATGCAAGACATTTCTCACTTGTGCACCATATAATCGGCCTCTCAATTCTTACATTAATGAATTTGCATTTGCCAAACTTTCTCATCTCCTTGAGCTTATTGAATCTTAACTAATTAATCATGATTAATTGTCATGTTATTGTATTAGCCTTTGTGGCAAATGCTCCTGGAGAACCCTTGGTAATGCAACAAATTCTTGTACAACCTCCTCAGAAAATGGAGGTTAGAATCAAGATCCTCTATACTTCCATTTGTCACACCGATCTCAGCGGTTGGAAAGGCGAGGTAATCACAAGTACACATTTATTTATATCTACATTTATATGCAATATATAACTTGTCTCATATAGATTCTTATTATTTTGGTTGTTTTCGTCTTCATCTTTTTTCGTCAAAGTCTGAACCTCAACGTGCTTTTCCTCGGATTTTTGGCCATGAAGCTTCCGGGTATGAATATTTTCACACCATGAATTCCTTTCATTAGTGAAATACACAATTGCGGGGTTACATATCTCAGTTGTTCAATGAAAATCATAACTAGTTCGACTTAACCAACTCAACTTTAAAGTACAAGCCTTTGGATAATGGCAATTATTGAACATTTTTTTGTGTGTAGGATTGTGGAGAGTGTAGGGGAAGGAGTGAATGACTTAAAAGAAAATGACAAAGTGGTGCTAATATTCAATGGTGAGTGTGGTGAGTGTAATTACTGCAAGTGTGAGAAAACCAACATGTGTGAGAAGTATGGTGTAAACCCAATGAAGAGACTAATGTGTGATGGTACAAGCAGATTCTCTACAATAGATGGCAAACTCATTTACCATTTCTTGAACTCTTCAACTTTCACGGAATATACAGTGGTGGATTCAGGTTGTGCTCTTAAGCTCGACACTGAAGACACCCTTAGCCTCAAAAAACTCACCTTGCTTAGTTGTGGAGTTACCACAGGTAAGTTACTAAATATAGATTGTTTTATAGAAAAATTTGTTTAATTGATTCTTGGTTTTCAAAAACTAAAATAAATGTAGGAATTGGTGCTGCTTGGAATAATGCTAATGTGCATGCTGGTTCATCTGTAGCAATCTTTGGTTTAGGTGCAATAGGGCTCGCTGTAAGATTCCTCATTTTCTGGTGCCATATAATGTAGCTATTTTTTTATGTGTGTATTCATTTTTTCTATGATTGTAACTTTTTAAAACATCTTTGTTTTCTCCTCTCAAGGACAATTTCACTGCATCAGGATAATTTCATAAATCATGAAAGTTGCTACACATAGTTTCTACTGTAACAAAACTATTAAAAAGGGTCAATTTCTGAATGAAAGTATACTTACCATTTGTTTTTCTGCTGTAACAACACTATTAAAAAAAAAGGTTTAACCATGTAACAGTGGTTATTTCCTTGATATCTCTTTAAGACACTTGCTATACAAAGTTTAAACTTTAAAGTATGATATCTTTAAATTTTTGTCACAGACAAATCATGGTATTTTCATTTTGTTCATCATTATCTTCTCTGATCTTCTTCAATACCTAATATATGAACCAAAACAAATTTATAAAATCTTGGTAAGACCCTGAATTTATATTGAACTTGGGCCAGGTTGCACTAGGGGCACGATCCAGAGGTGCTTCAAAAATAATAGGTGTGGATGTCAACCCAGAGAAATTAACCATAGGTAACTTACTTTTTATTTTGTGTTTACCCTTCGATTCTCATGGGAAAAGAGGTTCTAGTAACTTACTTTTCACGTCTTTTTCATTACAAGAGTTAGGACTAGATATTATATATTTGGAAAATTCTATAGTGAAGTCATGAGAATGACTTTTCTGGTGAAGTTAACCTTAATTTTAGACATTTTTGTCTCCTTTTTCTCATTTATCTAGATGGAATAAAAACTCTCAAAAGTAAAAACAAGTAGATTCTAACTCATTAAAGCAAATTGAATATTAATCCAAGAATAGTACATGGAACCCCCTCATGTAATCTGTGATAAAATTTAGGGTGAAAATACAATTCACTCAACACATGAAATGAAAGCAACAAAAACTTTTTGACAGCAAAAATAAGTGCAACTGAGACTAAAAGCTCTTTTATTCCAACCAGCAACAACAAGATCTCAAACTTCCCAACCTCTAAGGACAGGAGCCCTTGCCACACGGTTAACTCCCAAACTGAAGACTCCCATTTAAAGATCACATTCATGAGTTTTGCACATGTCTTTCACATGACATCAAAGTTAAACTAGCTGACATGACATCAAAGTTATACTATTGGCTAAATAAAGTAATTTTTTTCAAAAAAGTCAGTTTGCTGACTGCACCGTAGAAGTGTCCATTGTATTTATGAGTGCTTTACTCAAACTTCCTCCTTCCCTGATGTGACATTATAATTTGCATTCTAGTATAACACGAAATGCATTTTGTTGTACTCAAAGCCAAAGCAATGGGAATCACAGACTTCATAAATCCAAAGGATGAAGAGAAGCCTGTAGTTGAGGTTGGTGTTTTCTCTCCTCGCATTTCACAAAAGAATACATCATTTGTACATGCATGATAACTTCATTTGCAGATAATCAGAGAAATGACTGGGGGAGGTGTACATTACAGTTTTGAATGTACAGGAAACGTGAACGTTCTAAGAGATTCCTTCTTGTCTTGTCATGAGGTATATTATTTATATTGATAATAGCAAAAAAAAATTCCTAACTATAGTTATAGCTTCATTGGAATTATTAATATTCCAACTATATTCTTCATAAACTTTAGAGTTCATCCTTATTTGAAAATTGAAGGCATGGATCCAATTCAAAACTTATCACAAAAAAAAATAAAAAAAATTACTAGTTAAATATTATGCACTATCGAATTTTACGTCAAATTGTATAATGCAGGGTTGGGGATTGACTATACTATTGGGAATTCATGCATCACCAAAGTTACTTCCTCTCCACCCAATGGAGCTCTTTGATGGTCGCAAAATCGAAGGATCGGTCTTTGGAGGTTTCAAAGGCAAAAGTCAATTGCCTAAACTTGCCACAGAATGCATGAAAGGGGTAATGATCATCACTAGCAAAATCACAAATTATGCAATGAGTTTTAGTGTGGATGTAATTATATTCTTCTGTTATTTTTAGGCGATAAAGTTGGATGATTTCATCACTCATGAACTTCCCTTTGACGAGATAAACAAAGCCTTCGATCTTTTGATTGCCGGGAAGTCACTGAGATGTCTTCTGACACTCTAAGAGAAGACGCTACTTTTTCATTTAGATAGAGAGCACTCTCAAGTAGTATGATATCTGAATTCTTGACTAGAAGTATATCTAAATATAAGTATGTATAATAGTGTTTTTGAACAGCACTTACACGGCATTATTTTACTGTGAATTGTGCTACGACAGACAAGAAAGAAAAGTACAATTATGTTCGTCTTCCAACATTTGGTGATAGAGGATGCTTGGGACTGCTATTTCTTTATCTTTATTTCTTTGCACCCTGTAAATATACGCTTCTGTTGATGGGAGAGAGTAAAATAGCAACCATTCTGACACCACTACATGTAAAAATGTAAAAATATAAAAATAGGAGTTACAGCATACGGATTTTCATAATCTATCACCAAGTTAGATAAGTACAAATATCTCTGGAAAATTACAGCTAATGAAAAATTCATCAAAAGAAAATAGGACTTGCAGCATATGCCTAGCATAAGTATATATTCTACAAAATTCTTGGCCAGCGCATACAGAAACATTGGCAGCTGGATGATTGTCATTACTGCTGGCCGATAAGCTAAAGTGATTCCCACAAAAAATAAATAGTTCTATATGGAGTATTGATTCGGGTAAAAATATTAGGAGCAAAATTGGCAAAAATAAGACGAAGTCAAAGTTCACTTTCATTGATTGTTGACGTTTTTTTGTTTGTTGCGATTTTCCTCTGTAATTGTTTGAAATTCTTTCTCACTAGCTGCAATTATGCGCTTAACAATGTCATATGAGGTAAGCTTGATGCTGCAGAGAGAAGCAAGGGTGAGTATAGAAAACTAATGCCAAGAAAGCATAAAATGTAGCAAACAGCTAGCACAGTTGACATCATGATCTTATTTTTATAAAGAATAGGAGAAAACAGGAACCTGCTGTTTGGTAGGGTTTTCAGAGCATTGGGCACAAATCCCCGATACAAACCAGCAACTCCATCCCGTGCCACAATACCTGCATCGACATAAGTCCTCTATAATAAACAATTCTCCCTTGCAATAAAATAATTCAGATAGCTCCCCGTGTGTGTGTGCGCGCGCGCAGATACTAATATCGTTATATTACAACCATGACTAGCATGATTTTATTTATTTTGACAGGAAAAGAGCGTGAGTTTAGAAACAATATCACAACACACGAGCCAGATTCTTTAATACATTTGTTTTATATATTTCTTATGTTAAATAAATAACTGCATGCAAATTGAGTATGCGGCAATATAAATTTCTGATGCTAAAAAGTAAACCGGAGTAATCCTCACCTGCAAAAGCTTCTAATACTGTTGTATAAGGTGTACCCCTCAATTGCATTTGTCTTCGGACAGTGTCCAGAGGATAGCATGTAAGTGTGGCTAGAGATGCCGAAAGCACAGCAGTGAGTATAGATGTCTCAGTTCTCTTTTGATACTTCTCAGGCAATGACTTCTTTAATCTATCACCCATAAAAGGTAAGGATTCTCAATTTCAATGTTTAAGTCCATTCTCCCACAAATTACTAAAAAATACAAGATTATTAATGAACTTACAAGTCAAAAACACAAAAATTAACTGCAATGTAAGGAGCTATTGCAATAAGAGAAGGACCAAGGCCTCTGTAGAAAGATGCAAATCCTTCCTCCCTTAGCATGCACAAGGCAACCTGGAAAACCCACAAAATGGTACTGAGCCTCCAAGTAGGTACATCTTCACGAACAAAGATCTTGCTTAAATTCTAAATCAGTTCAACCATACCTCTGACATGGTTCGATAACCAGGTTCAACAGCTAATCGTAATCTCAGAACATCTAATGGGTAAGTTATCTACAAGGATATGAACAATATATATATTAGATACATTGAAGCAAGATGTAAAGGAAACAAAAGATTGTTTTAAATAAAAGAAATTGTTGATATGTATTTAACTATATTATGTAAAATTATTAAAATACCTACAATATTAAACACAATAACAAGCAAATCTATGAAACTGCAAAAGCAAAGGACTTCTGATATTTACTTACAAAAGTGGATGTCATGCCAGCAAAAGCACCTGCTGAAAGTCTTGCCACAACAGATAGCTCACCATTCTGTCCCGTGAATAATTTCTGTAAATCCAAAAAAAAAATACTTCAAACATGAACAAGTAATATTTACTACTAGAACTTCTAAAAAGTAGTTAGGGGTTACCTTATAAAGTTCATAAGCGAAAAGCTGAACGGCACTATAAGGTATAACCCGAATCACCTGTAACATTAAAAAAGAAGCTCTAAAATGAAAACACTAGTCAATGTTTATACGGAAACATAAATCAAGAAATACAAATACATTTTTTTTTCTAATTGTACTGACCTGAGGGAGGTTTCCCTTCCAGTAACCTCTAATCCCTTCTTCCTTCCCTATAACTGTTATGGCCTGTATTTTATTTTCATGTGATCAAAGAAAATTTAAAAACATTTCATCAGAGCTTATTACATCCAAGAAGGAAACAAGTCAAGATCATCAAGCAAAGAGATGGGAGAGGCCAATATACTAAAACTAGTAATTAATACGTGATGTCCGAATACAAATCCTTACATACAGGAAGTAGTTGAATGAAAGTAACACTCTATTGCTACTAGTAAGCTGGCTGTTTTTTATATGCAGCTTGGCTAAATTCCCTTCTACAAGATGGCTACAATTATAAACCAGCACCATCAAAAAGAAAATAGTCTAACTCTAACCAAGCCCGTAAATACCAATTACTAACCAATAACATGAAAACAAATCTGTAAAGCATTTATAAACACAACTATAATGAAACCACCTTTTTCTGCAGTCAGTCAACTGAAGAAAAAAAATGTATTTTCATGTTAATATATAAAAATGAAATATTAGTTGAAACAACAGAGTCTACCAAGAAGGTATGGATCTTATCAACATACCACTTCAAATCCATTCTTAGCTACATCGCCTTTAATTTTTTTTTCTTTTCAATATTGTTAAAAATAAAAACTACCGATGTTTCACCAAAAAATTTAAGCTTTTGGGACAAGTGATATAGAAACCATTCCCTCTATGGGATAAGTGATATAGAAACCACTCCCTCTACCTCTCATTATTTTCAAAATATAAAAAATAAAGTTGAACTGTTGAAGTTTAAAACAAGGTTGGTTGCATCAGTTCTGTACGCTGTCCACACTTCAAAGCCCAGCGAGTTTTCATGTGGGATAGATGCTAGAAATAAAAGCATTCATGTGCAGATGTGTCTTCACCTAACAGCTTAAGTTTTGGGGATGTTAGGTCATGAAAAAGCTAGCAGTTAAATGGAATGATCGCCCTTAAAATTAAGAATTTCATCATAGCACTCTCCTCATTGAGATGGATGATACGATTCAAAGAGACAAGGACCTATTCTTGCAACCTGTTGTTATTGTTATTCCAATCAATTTAGAAAAGCCTACTTTTTGACATCAATGAAATTGGATAAGAATCATAAACTCATCTCTATCATTCCAAGGTTATCAACTAAAAACTTTTTTATTTCAACCCATATAGATCATTGTGATGCTAGTTAACCTGTAGTGGTAAATAACAGCTCAGGTAGTAGCATAATACTTGTTCATATGACAATATCATCTCCGGTAAGAGAAAAGCGTCCCTACATCCCAATTCCCATATAGATATCTAGTCACAACATAGTCCAAAAGGACATAGAGGAAGTACAGAAGTGGAATATCATTATGTATCGCATTTCAATCAAGTAATCAACTTACACACCTACAACATACTCGTAAACATTTGGATTGGTACAAAAGGAAGATTAAATTATAAAACCAATCAACACTTAAAAGTTAGGAAGGAAACAACGAAAAGGATCAAATATTACCTCAACGAAACTTATTGCCTTCTTAGCACTTTCTTGCCCGACCCGCACACCATGAGTCTGCAAATACATTGCGTGACAGTAAGTTTTTATATTTCATAAATTAAAATTGTCACTACAACATTATAATTATTAGACTGTTCACTCTATTTACTATTTTCATTTTCAGTTGACATTTTATCATCTAAAAGGATAAAAAATAAAACATCTTATTTCATTTTATTTCGTATTTCCAATCAGTGTTGTCAAGTAGCAGCTAAAGGTCAGTGGAAATTTGAACAAATCACAGTTATTTCGTGATACACTATTGTATAATTTCAACAAACAACTATTGTGAATTTGTCAATTTGATAGGATCTTACAATCCATGTTACGATTTACGATTTTTCTATACTCGAACGATCTCATGTGGGATCCCGAATTTGATAACAATGTTGGCAACATTATTTCCAACATCGAGCATTCTTTTGTCAAAGACAGGTTAAAACAACCTACCTCATTTTCAAGGTTCAATTAAAATAATTTAACTACAAAACATATTTGTAACATTCTGAACAAAAGCTTTTATAAACGCACAAAAATTAAGCCGATCCAAACATGCACTTAGCTAGGAGTCCCACATTAAACGAGATAAAACCCGAAGAAAATGTGTTTATAAGTATGAACATTTCTCACTTTACTAACCAGTTTTTATAAGGTTGAGTTAAGCTCGAGAGAAATTCTAAGATGGTATCAGAGTCTATCGAAGATCCGTTGAGTCACTTTAGTCACCCTCCAGATTTTTAGAGGGTATCGAAAATTCGCAATTTAGAACTCAATTTTTAAACTCCATCTAAACGCTGCGTTTGGTCTATAGTTTCAGTTACAATTTGTCTATGAGGTAGTTTAGTTATAGTTTCTGATTCTACAGTTACAGTTACAAGTTTCGGTTAGTTAGCTAATAAAATAAATAAAAAATATTTAAAAAATGCGTTATGCGCACCTGCATGAGGAGCTTGATACGGTCGAGCGGAGCAGTGAACGTCTTAGCAGCGGCACCGGCGAAGGCACCGGCGGCGAAGAGAGCAGCATCTCTCGGAACAAACGCTAATGCAGCGAGTGGATGTTTGAGAAGCTGAGACGGCGTCGGAGCGAAATGGTTGTGAATTTTGGCTTCAGCGACGGAGATAGAGGCGAATTTGGTGTCTACGGTGGTGGAGAAGGTGAGTGTGGCGTTATGGCGGAGAGGGGAATAGGAATTGGGTGAAACGACGTCGCATTTGAGGTTGGGGATTTTGCGCCATGAGATAATGGCGGTTTCGTCGTTGAAGGACATTTTGAAGAGAGGAGATAAGGCGCTGAGGAAGGAGAAGGATGGCGCGTTTCAAAAACTCTCCCACGAATGAATGCCACAACTGTTTCTTAGTTGTCACTCAGATTTATTTGTGTAAAATTTTCTTTACACTCTCATTTAGTATTTTAAGTCATCAATTCTTAGTTTTGTTCACACGTAGAGTGCACGTATTTGCGTTCATACTTATTCAAGTTTTGGTTAGTTAACAAGCTCAGACCCAACATTATGGGTATTTATCCATCCAACGTGGATATTTTTGCGGATATTCATTGAATTTGGGTTTAGTTGACATCCCTATCCTAAACGTCATTTTTTTAGAGGTCTTGGGCATCAGTTGATATAATGCCATCTATCCTTATAACAAATGGTATCATTTCAAGTCTTAGATTTGATGGAGGAGCGGAAGTAATTTCTTGGTTTTGAGTGATTTGATTGGATTAAAAAAAAATTAGATGTAAGAAATTAAGAATTAGTCACTTAAAATAATGATGACAAAAAACTCGCACCCACAAATATTACATGAGTATTAAAAACATAAATATATTCGACGCTAAAACTAAAATCGTCTAAAGTTTCTTCTTAATGTATTTTTTGTATTTTTCATATTAAAGACGTTTTAGTTTAATAGAGAAATCAAATATTCATTCAAGGTTTTGGTGAAAATTCGTGTAGGATGTCTTTTTGGCACCCTTTGTGGGACAACATGTAAAGATTATCTAGTTGAAACAGTAAAAATCTTTTGATGGATAGTTATCTTGTTCTTCTCAAATATGTCTTTTCATCTCTTATGATTTATTTACTTTCCTTCTTCAAGGCTCCTACATAAAGGATATTTGCAATTGTTTTCAAATAATTTGCATAAGGATTATTTTGAAGTAGCGTAATCTTATGATTTTTCATAATAATAAAGAGTCGTCTCTTGCTCAAATTGTTGATAGGGAGAAACTTCTTTCGTAATGTGATGGGGATCGAAGCTTTTGATTTTCATGTTTGGTGAAGTAATCTCTCGATTTGTATTGGTTAGGTAATACAACTTATTGGCTTTTAAATCTTCTTTGCCTTTAAAGTTTTTTCTTGTAAACTGAGACCTTGTTCTGGTACATTGGTAGGTACACGTTATGCTTAAATTGGTATTACCACTTTCTTCGTTATTATATTCCATTTGGTTTTTTAAAAGAAAAGATTGTGAAGTATTATCTCATTCTATTTCCTTTTATCTTCTCTTTACTCGACGCTCTCTTTCCTTTCTATTCAAATTCCTATAATTGCTAAACCAAATATATTTTTTCTTAGTTTAAAAATCAAACAAACTTTTACATGAGTTGCTTATGATAGTATAATTGTTCAAACCAGCAAATTGTGTGTAGACGAGTGTGGACGATGACTAGGACTTAGTGGGTGACAAGTGAGATCCACTAGCCCATTGATTTAGGTGGAGGTGTGAGTGATAATTGGATACTTATGGTGTGAGTAAATTAACCCGAGGGAGAGGAAATGGTAGTTCAATCAATGATCTAATTATTTAACCAATAAATATGTGACGTGTGAACTTGGCTAGTAGATTTTGAGTTGTTCTTAAAACATTGCATATAATTGTCATCGTCCGTTTCAACATAACGCACTCCGTTTTAAAATAGATGCCATCTTTACTTTTTTTTGTCTCAATTTTTTTCTCCATTAGTATACCTTCACTTATTGCATTTCAATCATCTAATTTTTCCACTAACTATAATTATAAGGGTGTTTTAGTAAATGAAACATGTTTTATCATTAAAATTAACTATTAATCATTTTTTAATAATTGTATAAAATACAAAAGGGACGTTTAATATAAGACGGAGGGAATACTTTTCATTTTCACAATCTATTTTGTTAATGTAAATGTTTATTTATTATTGTTATCGTCCCCAAGAAACGGATGTACTTCTTTTGTCTACTAAAAAATAGATGTAAACTAGTTAGGGCCAAGTAAATTTGTTGTCCTTATAAACATCTCAAATTTGGTTTAGTTTATCATATTTTGTGAGATGGATTTGTAAATAAATAAAATAAAAATTAAATGGGCACATGTGACCTTACCACATCGTCATCTATAATCTTTAACTGTAGAGACAATAATTGGTGAGGAAACTTTTTTATTGGACTCAAATGTTGCTCAAATTTTTCAATGGGATAGAAGCAAAATTTAACATATTTATAAGTACCAACACTTATTTAACCCTAAAAATAATAATTTGATCACACTTTGGAGAACTTGGGGGAGAGATAGCCACATGGTCGTGGAGGTGGTAGACTATATACAACATGTATCTTGGCAATGGTTATTGGCAAAGAAGAAAGAGACGTCATACTTATTTTATGAGTGGTTTGTACATATTAAAGATTGTATGTTGAGAAGTTAATTTGTGGGGTTAAGAAGTGTCTTTCGACCTTTGCTTTTTCTTTGTGTTTAGGGTCAAGTACCCCTTATACTTTGTACCTAAAGGCGGTCGGAGTGCTCTCAGTACTTTGTCTTTCTTTTAGTTAATTAATAATATATTTTATTTGTCGTTAAAAAGAAAAAACCAGGGTCGATCCAATGTATTTGCAGGTCTAAAGCAAATTTTAAATTGAGGCCTTTTTAAGAATACTAGACACGTATTTTAATTTCAGGCATGTCAAACACTAAATATGAATATCGCTTCAAGCAATATTCCAATATTGATTCATCCTGATGTGAGAGTCTAAGTCATTCTGTTAGACTCAACCCCCATTATTGCAAAAACTTTTTAAAAACAAAAATTTAATTTAATTAATAATATACCTACCTTTGGGATTAAACTTGCAACATATAAATCCCCATTTAACTACTAACTGAGTTAGGCATGAATATGTTTAAAGAATTTAACTTACGAAAATATATTTAAAGCGAAAAAGATTTGGCAGCCTAATATGAGACCTAAAAAATTGAGGGGTCTAAAGTCCTACCTAAAAAATTCAGGGGTCTAAAGTCCTTGCTTTAGTGGCAACCCCCTTAGATCGGCTATGAAAAACAGGTATAAGTTGATGTGGACATCCTTAAAAACTCTAACTTTGGATGTCGCTTATAATTCATTAAAAAATGTGTATAGTATAGATAGATAAAAAGATAAATATAGAAAGATGTCTATAAGATAAATCTCAATTAACAATATTGATATTGTTAAAATGTACATTTTTTTTAAGTTTAAATTTAGGACCTCCCAATTGAATGCGTGAATTTGAGATCGTGTTTGTCTACATATGCAACAAAAAAAAAAAATAGACCCGTTTGCGTCTAGCATTGAAATGCCCAAAAGTGCAAAAAATCAATAAAAAAAATACATCATAGTTCTTTTTATTTACATTGCCATACAAATGTATATATTGAATACTTTTCTTTTGAAATTATTTCAATGAGACCTTCGGATTATAGATGAGTCTTATATAAATGCGGGATATTTTGTTTGCTTAAATGAGTTTTTTACATTTCACACTTCTTAACAATTTAAACAACTCTACATTTTATAAATATCAATAGAATCCATCAAAAAATCTAAACTGATCCAAGTAGCTCCACAATATACTCTGATTTTGCCAATCAAAACGACTTAACGTGCGTCACAACTCTTTGGCACCGTTGACATGCATGGAAACATTGCATACTTTGGCTACTCATTTTGAAATTCAATTATCGGTGTTACCTGACAAATGTTCATTGGCATATGTGAAGACACTTCCATAAAGTTACCAACAATCATACTCTTAAGTTCTTTAACTTAAGTTTCGGGAACTCAAGAACTCAGACCAAATATTGATTTGCTTCCTGATAAAACAAGTAGTTTGGTTTCCAGTTTGGTTCAACTTTCCTTGCTAAACCGAACTTCGAACAACCTCATGTACAACACAAGTAACAAGTAAAAGTGTTGAAGGGTTGGAAGAGGGTAACGTGAGACGGGGAAATTGGATTATTAGGACGAACCGATAAAAATCATTATTCTTTCCATCATTCATCTATACTAGATCATGTGTCTCATCACTTGAAACAAAGGCGAATAGACAGAGAGATTGAGACAGCTCGTAAACAAGATTCATTATCCAATTTTTTGAGCCAAAGATAGCCAGAAGGAACAGTAAAAAATTTGCAGCATAAAAATACATTTCCCTAGTAATATCAAGCCATTTGCTTCTTTTTCTTCTGAACTTTGAAACGTCAACTGTAGATACACTAAATCTCCAATAATCCAAGGGAAGATAATAGTAGCACAGAGAAATTGTTCACCAGAATTCATAAATACTTCTGTTGTTAATATTAGATTACTAATAAGACCATTTGATTCCGACAAATTGTGCATTTCACTATGTAAAAGAACAGTTGGTGCAATTTGCTTGAAAAATGGTACAAGTAGATTACTGACCTTTCTCCATATCCCACCAATTTGACCTTGATTCATCTTGTATTCTTAACTAGTTTCCCTGTTTAGCACGTTGAGAATCAGTATGTAGTTTAGCTTAGAAAGTCATATCCAACTCAAAAAATATTGCTGTAAGGAAAAAGAAAATTTTACAGATATTATTATACTGGCCAAAATAGTTAAAGCAATTAAAACGATCTACTGAGAAACAAATACAAGATAGATCAATCAGTAGTTGGTGTTTCTAATTTCTTCTGTTTTCTACTTAAATACGATTCAGGTCTGTATTTGTCTTTATAGCCTGAAGAGAAGGTTTGCTCAATTTAAATCAGACAACATGAACAAACTTGAGTATCACCACAGCACAGTGATATCAACATTTTTAAGTGTTTGGTCAAGAAGTAGACTACTTACAAGACATTAGTTATCCATTTTTCTAACCTGGTATTTCATTTTTCTATCAGTAGTAGGCTAAAATCTTGTCTGATGTTAACTATGACAGCATCTGAAAGTGGCAGGCATCATGTCACAGTTTGATCTTTCCATCATTTGCCTTTAATAATCTGTAACAAAACAGAAGATGTGGTTCATTCGCCAAAATATGTAAAGACGAAATGGACATCCACCAAAATATTCATAACTATTAATGCTAGTATTTTGAAAAGATAAAATGACACTTATCTTTACAAACATGATGGCCCTTACTATAGGACGGATAACCAACAAACAATTAACTATAATGATGTAATTGACAAAAACTCAGAGTCTATTAGCAGACTTAGTTAAGCTGAGCTAGCAGAGCCACCAGTTCGACCTAACATACTGAACTAGTTTTGCTAAGATTACAACACTTCAAATGCAAATTTTGGTACAAATACACATATTCTAACAGGATATGGTAGCATTGTGCTCTACTAATACAAGCATTCATCAAAAGATCAACATAAAATTTGGATATGTTATTTAATTCTAATTATAAATGTTTAGTAAATGAAACTAGAAGTTTAAGATTACTGAAATCAGTTCCAAAAGAAGTAAACCTATGCACTTTGTCAGAAGGAACGAATAAAAACAAAAAAGTAATCTCCTTTTTCAACACATGTATCCTCTAGTTCTGTGCAGTGTTATCAACCGCGGATTGCAGAAAATAGAAGTTTGTTCAAATTTCATGATGCATCAGTGCAATAGCGCCGCTATAGCCACTATTTGAGAACATTTTTTATTAAGTATCATATCGCGGAACAATGTTGATTTGGTCAAATTCAGCTACGCAATTTAACAACATTTGGTGCTTCTCATAGCCATTGCTAGCCTGACCAAGCATTCCATAATCCGATAACATAAAAACAGAAGAAAATAAGGAGAAAACAAAAACATAAAAATATAAGAAAATAAGGTGAAAACATGAAAATATGAATGTGTGATTAATAGAAATCATTTCCAAAGTACACTGAAAAGAGGTGAGTAAAGTCAGCCATCACAATTAGAAATAAAGAATGCAAAGCATTGCACTAGGAAAGTAAATAATATCAGGACATATCAAATCTGGTAAAACAGAAACTACCTAAACAGCTCTCTTCTGCAACTCCGAATTGCATCCGATTGGCTTTGGCTAACTTCCTGTCCGCCATTGCAGTCTTCTCCTTCATTTTCCTAAGCCTACGACCACCTCTCTTCTTCTTTTTAAGCTCGGCATCAGGCACTGGAAGCGGTTTAGGTCACTTAGCAGGAGGGGGTTCTTGCCACTTGTCAATTTTTGCACGGATCTCATCTTTGAGAGTTCTTCCTGTTTTCCCCGACGGTTCCCCACACATTAAGTCTACTCGTCCAGCAAGTGTAGATTTCGCAGCTAACAGTCTGTATGCTCGCATCCTTAAAGGCGGAGGAGTAGCCTGCATAATCTCAGTTCCCTCTAAATGACCAACATGGAATTGCGAGGTTGCAGTTGAAAATCCAGCAAGATTGATTTTCTTCGCTCCGAGAAGTTGAACATTGCAGACAGGCATGTTTTCAAGAGCTGATAAACCACCAGCTGTTACAATGAGCTTTGCTGCTATATCACTCTCAACTACAGCAGATACGTTAGGGGCTATATAAGTCATCATACTCTCTATAGAATCAACAATCTTGTTCTTCAGTGAATCAAAAGCAATAGCTCGATCGCAAGCATCAATTATCTTGTTAAGTACTTCGTTTGGAAGTGGTTTGCCCGATGTAGTTGAAGATGTAAGTGACACAACCATCATAATGAATGAAGGCAAGAGCCCTTGCAAATGAAAGAGAGATGGATCGATTTGATTTCCTATCTTCTTAACGACACGAGCATGATCAATCGGATGATGGACTATCGACTCAAGTTCTGGAAATTTGAAGCTATACTTGTCGCGAATAAAACTGTGGATGATAGAAATTTCATTGTCAATTTCAACAGATAAAGCATTTCATTCTGCAATTGATTCCTCGACTTTATGTAGTTTCTGTAGGATATTAGTATAGCGCTGGTGGGATCGGTGCAACTTGGAGAAATCGTCGTTAGGGTTTATGCGACCAAAATCAGCATGATCGAGGTCGTCAAGAGAAGCCATGCATGCAGCGTAGAAGGAAGATGGTATAAAGCAAGAAATCGAGTGAAAAAGATTTGGTGTGAATGGATGGATTGATTTATTTTTGGCTTTTTTATATGCAATTTTAATGGGCTTATTTTTTTTAATCAAATTTTGGCCTGTTTATTTACAACTGCTTATAAACACCTCAAATTGCTCACTTTGTTGAAATATACCTGATCGACTTTTAACATATGATAATAGAGGATCGAAAGTTGCGAACCGATTGAATGAACAATTAACAATCAGATGAGCAATGAGATGCCACGAATAAGGTTGAAATTAAAAAAAATAAAAATTACAAGGGCTAAACCAGAATTAGCTCAAATTATAGGGGAAAGTTTCATTTAACCCTAAGGCTGGAAATGAGTCGAGTCGAATCAAACTTGTCTGAGCTCGACTCGATAAGAATTAGTTCGGCTCGAAACTCGACTCGAGTTCGATACGAATCATTTTCTTGGCTCGAGTTCGACTCGTTTAAAATTAATGACCAACTCGGTTCAGCTATCATGAACCACAAAATGATTTGGCCATACAAATTCAAGCATGTAGAAAAATTGCTTAAAAACGTGTGCCAGATAACAATCTCCAACGAAAAAAATATTTTGATTAATTTAACAATCATAAACTTGGGCTTTTGAAAGTGATTATTACTTTTTTTGAAAAAGTAAATTATTACTAACCTCATTTAAACAGAGTTGCACCATATTGGCTTTTATGAGTGGGAGATACAATAGTCTTATTTATAGCCTTATCCACCTCTCAATGTTACATAAACAACCAATGTGGGACTTGTTTTCTCTCTTGTTAGACAAAACACATGTTTTCTACCTATTTCTACAAGTTGTAACACCTCCCTCAAGATAGAATTTGGATGTCAAGCTTGTAATGCATACTCCTTAGAGAGCCATGCTATCTTATTTTTAATACATTCCTTTTTTTATTCAGCAAGATCAGTGAGCTCAAGATTATTTAACAAATAGAGATATAGACCAGTTTGCCTAACAGAGCAAGTGCTATGTACTCTGCTTATCTAGAGGCGATATGGTTGCTTGCTTCCTAGTATCAAAATCATGTGCTCGCATTTTTTTTTTTGAGCAAAAATCATGTGCTTGCACATACAAACAACCAAAAATAAAAATACAAAAACACAACAAAACGAGTGTAGATAACATAAACAAAAACAACAAAAATCCACGATTAGAACTAAGATTATTCTTAAAATACTCTTCCTATATATATATATATATATATATATATATATATATATATATATATATATATATATATATATATATTATCGAGCTAACTCGTGAGACAATCGAGTCGAACTATATATAGCTCAAGTTCAGCTCATTTATTTAACAAACTTAATTTTCAGCTCAAGTTCGGCTCATTAGGTTCATGAACCAAGTTCAACGAACTAATTATCGAATCGAGTTCCGAATTTTAGTCGAGTTAGCTCGGTTCATTGCCAGCCCGATTTAACCCCAATAAATTTAGAGAAATGTTAACTAGTAGCTCCGAAGAAAACCTTAAATGGTAAACTTTTATGACAGTTAATGTAATCAATGCATTGGAAATTGAAAAGTTTGACAGCTTAAAAAACAATTACTTAATTTAGAATGTTTAAAAAGTGTCTGAGGGCACTCGTTAACAGACTCGTAAATTAAATAATAGATATAAACTAAGGTATAACTAAGCTAAACTTTAGGATTTAAAAGAATCATTTGGAATTCAAATTAAATGAAATATATCCCTAAAAAAATGAAATATAATAATTTGGAGTCATCTAATATAACATTTGGGTTTGTATAAAAAGTACATGGGATTTGTTTTGAAAAGAAGAATATTTGGACTTAATCCAAAAAGAAGAATCTACTTCACAAATTTGTCCTTAAGCGGATAGCGCTTATCTACCATAATGGTATATACCATTGTCTAATAAATATGTGTCACATGGCATACTCTTTAAAAAAAAATCAAATAAAGCATTTATAAAGTAACATTGGTAGATGACACACTCTAATTGGTCAATAGTATATACCATTAGTACCTTAATGATACATAAGTGGAATCAGTCCTTAAACACGACCATCTAATTATCTAAACAATATTTTCCAAAAAATAAATAACTAAGTAGAGTTTCATGAAGGTGAGGATGACTTATGAATCTGGAGTAATGAGAACTTTTTAACTCTAGTTTGGAGGAAAAGAAATTTTTATTTGATAAACATTTTTGGCCTGAAAAACAAAGTTCTTTTTGATAGACAAAATGATAATAGTCTTAAAAAATTTACATTTAAAAGTGAAAGAATCGGAATTTGAACCCTGATCACGATGTTTAACTTACTTAACAATTACGATGTTTTTTTAAGTTCAAATATGATTTGTGGACAATAAATCATTGTATCCCTCTCAAAAAAATCATTGTATTCATTTTAAATAAGTTTGTTCTGCTTTCGTAAAAAAAACAAAACTGAAGAACAAAAGATTAAACAATTCAAAAGGGGATAATCATACTAAAGCAAACCCAAACTCATTAGAATAATTCCATTTATTTGATATTCAATGCAATTCACGATCAGAAAACAACCCCTTCAACCATATACCAATAGAACACAAAACATATGATTAAAAAAAATCTTAAAAGGCCTATTCACAAAGCTTGCAATAAAATTTCATAGCACACTGCAAACTTTTTCTTCCCTCCTATCTGGATGTGACAAAATGAACCAATAACCAATGTATTGAATCTGCATTTGAGTTTGGATATATGCTGCCATCCTTCATTTATGGAAGGAATCAAAATAGACCAAAGCCTGAAATTAGTTCAAATGCACATAGTTAGCTAGAGTTATATAATTAATTAATCTGCAAAAAACTAATTAAAGGATTATATCACATAACATAGACTTACCTATTAGGCACTTAAAACTGCATCAGTGACTGACTTAATTGTGATGTTATTAACACCATTTGGGTCTGTGGAAAAAAGATGATAAAACTTTAGTTACATGAATATCAAATTCAGAATTTAAAAGAATGGTATATAACTATATGTTTGACAATTAATGTAAACTTAGGTATAAAAGTTATAGATATTTTACTTACCATTGGGTGTTCTTTGTACAAAGAAGCAAGCACCAATAACAAAGTAGCAAAGTAGGAGAATAAGGCCTTTCAAGTAATGAGAAGTACCATCCTACAAATAAATTGGTGATTATGTCAATACTTTGTAATATTTCATTAAGAAATTGATAATGAAAAAATACAAAGTAAATATTTGATGTTTTCTTTAATATTAAATGTGTAACATACCTGTAAAGTGAAGCCTGTGACTATAATTGCCAAAGCAAGTGAACCTGTCTCAAGGAGGTTGAAGTTCAAGTCCATTTTCACACCCATTATCCAAGCAACAATCACACAAAGAGGAACCTATATATTGAAATATATTAGTTTTCATGATTAATTCAAATAAAAAAGACTATATGAAAATTGTTTTAAATTCCGGTCAGCAACCGCAATTGCAGCCGCAATATAAGGAACTTGTTATGTGTCCGCATTGGTATCACGACCGCAATTTTGACCATATCTGCCACACTTTTCCACAATATAAAAGTTTGCAGTGTATCCGCAACCGCGGACCACAACCATAATTCACATTGAAAAGGTGATAGTATATTTACCGCAAACATTGAAATTTGAGTAGCAGAACCCAATGCAACACCTAAGGAAATGTCCTGCAGTCATGAAATTCATTTCAGTTTCACTAGTATAATGTTTATTTCATTCATCAACTTTATAGTTTTGCTAATATGAATTTAATTACATGATAGATGAAAGGAAACATATGGAATTGATAACATTGTGACACTGTCTAAAGTCTCACCAGCTTGTTCTTGAATGCAAAAATGATTGCTCCTGCATGCTCAGCTGCATTGCCAACTATTGGTAGCAAGATTATGCTGAGGAAACTGACAGACAAACCCCATGAATCTGATGCATCCTGTTAAGAATGAAATTTTTGTTATAAGTTACAATAATACGAAAATCACTTCTTTATGTGCATTTGAAAATGCTAATTTCTAACTTATATAGGCTCAATCTTATAATATAAACACCTTTGTTAGTGTTTGGAAGAACTTAATCGAGTGCTTATAGCATAAGCGCTTATCATATAAGGGCATTACATAAACTCTCTCAAACAGTCTTACAAATGCTTGTGTCAGTAGATAAATTCAAATAAACAAATCCAAACACGCTCATAGGTTATACATAATCCATAAGTGCTTAATTCATTTTAGTACAATTACCTGAATTGTATCAACCACATATTCAGATAACAAAGCAATGAACACAGTCATTCCAGCCAACCAACCAAAGCTACTCCAAAATCCAATCACAGCTTCTTCTTCTGACTCATTGTTCTCACCTTCACCTTCCTGTTCAACAATGTATCATGTTATAAACAATTATAATAAAAATTAAAATTGCAAATTAACAATTCATCGTTTTCATATATAGTTTAGTTAAGAAAGCATACATCTTCCGCTTCAAATAATTGCCTGTGTGTCCATAGTTGAAAGATCAAGTAAGCAAAATATGCAGCCAACATCACAATGCTAGCAGATCTTGACAAGTAGAGTGAAGGTTCTACTGTGAGTTCAGGTGATGCAGCACTGAATGTGAATAGCAATGGAAGCAAATGGCATAACAATGCCAAAAGCAGCATTAGTGAATTCACATCTGCTTGTCTCTGCAATATTCAACAGGTAACATTAGCATTATTCCACTATAGATAAATTAAAGAACTAAAAAAATTTCACTCATTAGGTTAAACCGCGGAATTTGAAAAAGATTTGCAACTGCAATTTGGGCCGCAATATCAATATTTTTTTTAATATTGAATCCTGGTAATCCGAAGTTCGGCCAAGAGGTAAGTAAGGCCTGGTTAACGACTGTTGCAACCAGGATTCAAACTCGGATTCTCCCGAATGATTTGTCGAACTCACTAACCACTTAAGATCAACCACTTGGTTAAATACCTCGATTTTAGAGACTTACTCTGTCATATTTTTGCTCAACTCCAAGGTTTGCAATGCCACCACAAAGTAGAGAGGTTCCAAGCACAAGAAGAAGGTTTGAAAGGATAGAACCCAAAAGAGAATACTTGACAACAGCAATTTGGTTGCTGCTAAGAGCAAATATTGCTATGATCAGCTCAGTAATATTCCCACATGTTGCATTAAGAAGACCTCCAACTGTAATAATAGACAATATATACAAACCACTTAATTAGTTCCAAAAAAAACACCATAATCAAATTAGTTCAAAATGAACATTAATTAAATGAGTTATGAACAATTTTATATACCTGTGGGACCAGTGAAGAAGGCAATTTGTCTGCAATATTTGAAGTAATAATCAGCAAACAGAATCAAATATTAACAAAAAAATCATAATTAGTTTGTATGAAACAATGATTCAAATATAAACAAGGGTGCAATAAGTTCATTGGATTCCTTACTCTGTGAGAAAGCTCACACGTTCAGCAAGTGGTGTAAGCCCAAGTAAGCTCAGTATGAAAACCCATGGCTGTTTGCAATAATAAAAAAGTAGTTAGTTATAATCATCATCATCATCATTACTTAATATAATATTAGCAAATAAAATAAGCAATTGACCATGTAATTAATTGATATAGATTGTGACAGAACAATCATAACTTTCCTAATCATCATAGAATAGAATAATAATATTTTTAATGCTCATCTTTATTTTTAAATTATATATTCAATCCTTATTTAATTAAAAATCAGTATTTGACTAAAAACAAAAAGGAAAAAAAATAATCTTTATTAATTAAAAAATCTATTTTGACTAAACTTTAAAACTGTTTTTGGATCCAGAATCTTCTGCCACATCGCACGCAGGTTAGACCAGTTGGATCAAGATGTAGTATTAGACGCACTTTGATCCAACCATAGTTTTAAATTGTTGTCGCAGCTGCAATTGCGGTCACAAAATAACAATTTTCAATATTTTTGCAACCGCGATTGCAGTTGTGCATCAATCATTTACACTTGAACTCACCAATTCTACGATGGCATATGATAATAAACAATAGATAGTTATAACATCAAAAAATTATTCAATTCAAGAATATTAAAACAAAGACAAAAAATGACATATATAAATTAAAATGGACTCACTCTTCCTAAGCCAAGGTAGTGAGCAACAATGGCAGCAGGAATGGCAGGGAAGAGAATGGAGAGCTTGGTACCAAGAATAACCTCTTGGATGTTAACCAACACGACCCTAAGCGAAGCACATCGAACCCTCGACACAAGAGCGTGATCAGATTTCTTGCGCAAGGAAGAAGAAGACATGCCATGCGCGGTCCGGCTCCGGCCATGTCCATGTCTTGCTTCCTTGGTCAATACTTTTGGGTTACCATTCTCCAACAGCCATGGTTGTTCTTGTTGAATTTGACGAGAACCCATTGCAAAAACAGGACAAAATCTTAAAACTACAAAAAGTGAAAGTGTAGTTTATAGTACTTGTCTCACTTGCTATGGCTACTATCTTTTTTTTTGCATGTATTGTTTTGTTCATGAATGTGTATATTTATATCGTATGTTGTTAAGGTTAATTATGAAAACTTCCAAAGAATGTGACCTTCCACGAAGTTTCCTCAAAAATATTTAAGGATTTTTTGAAAATTTATCTATTAATTATATTTATTGAGATATATATAAAAAAAAAAAAAAAGAGAGAGAGAATGTTAGAAATTTGATATTTTAATTTTTTTTAAAGTTTTTTTTGGACCAAATTGGGTACATTTTTCAAAACAAAAATGAGTTGATAAGGTTATACTTTAAAATTCTCTCATTTATTTTATTATTTACTATTATACATTGAATTTGAAAAAATTTGTTTGGTGCTATGCGAAATGGTAACAGAAATGAGTAGTTGCGGCTGGTTAAAACCGCAGTGGTTTAGACTGATACAACAATTCTATGGATTGAGCTCTAGAAAGAGTTTAAGTACATTATTCGATTGACACATTCATCTATACTATATATAAAGAAAACTACCCATTTTAGTATTTTTTGGTTGAAATTTTCTTTCCAAAAATACTCTTAATTTTCAATACAAATAGTACATGTAATAATAGACAAGAATAAATTTAAATATTAAAACAAATGTAACAAACATGATATGAATATACGTATATATGTTTTTTTTTTCCTTTATCGTTTAAAAACTATAACAAACTAGATGAGTATATTTATACTTACTTTTTTATTATCTCAATTATACCCTTAGAGATTGTTGTTCGTGTCATTAAAAAAAAAAACAAACATTTATATTTTTACTTTTAATCAAAACCAAAATTTCATAAAAGAAAATACCGTTCATAATTTTCAAACGTTAGCGTAATAAAAAGAACAGAAAGACGAGCACGGAATGCCTGTTTTTCGCTAGTAATAATAATGTGTTAATGTAATTTCTGTAAAACTATATTTTAAATAAAAAAAAGTAAAACTGTAATTTTGGGCAACTAATCCTTAATCCAACGCGTATAAGATATTTTATGTCATCTTTCAATCGATGCGAGACTCTACAAATAATTATTTATAAGTGAAGGCAATCATAAATTTAGAAGTCAATTTTATCATGTTGTCTTATGTTCGACCATAATTTCTAACCAATCTTCTATGATTGTTTTTTATTTATGCCAACCGAAATTATCTAAATTTTCAAATTCGATAAAAAAAATATTGTATTTTTAAAATTATTAATTAAAATGCTTGATTATTGTTTTGATCCCTTAGTTTTTAGCAGCTCACGGAATTTATCTCCATTTTAAAAACATCTAGTTTTGTTTCTTCAAAAAAGAAAAAAGAAATCATCTAGTTTTGCACAATCTATCATATGCTTAAAAATGGTCACATGACATACTTTATATATTTTACGTACTATAATATATATATATATACATATAGTTTATAGAGTAATTAGAGAGAGCAATTGTTTAAGGACTAATAAACTAATGATTTTTTTTTATTTTACAAAATTGGAGGTTTATTCTATACAATGCATAAGGTCACTCAAATAATGTTGTCATTTCACACTCACCAGCTACTTCATCCCATTACTATCTTCATTCCTTGTTACACGAGACAAATGATTTTTTTAAGTTCATTCAATAACCAATATAATTAGTCTAAATTATAAATTTACACGGGAGCTATGACAACATCGTGTGCTCAAAGGATTGCGGGTATGCTTGGTTTTAGTGTTGGTGTCATTCCATTCACTTACTTCGGCTGTCCAGTGTTTAAGGGAAAGCCAAAGTGCATTTACTTTAATGCAATCACAAATAGAATAAAGGTGATGCTTGCGACGTGGAAAGGTACAATGCTTTCGATTATGGTCTGTGTGCAGCTTGTTAAGTCCATTATTCATGGTATGCTCATATATTTTTTTCATGTTTACATGTGGCCTAATCGTCTCTTTTGGACACTTGAATAAAAAAAATATTTGGAGCGGTGACATTCTGATACGGAAGCTGTGTACGGTTTCTTGGAAGGTTATATGTCGGCCTTGGGCAGCGGGTGGTCTTGACTTAAAACCCACTCGCCTTATTAATGAGTCCCTCATTTTACGGTTAGCTTGGAAACTTATCTCAAAAAAGTCGCAGTGGACGTTGTTATTACATAAATGCTTCTTCTCCAACGGGAAGCCGATTCAACATTATTTAAATCTTCGGTTTGGTGTGGTATTAAGACGCACATTCCTGTTGTTATTACTAACTCTTTGGCTGGAAGGTACCGGCGATAATATTCATTTTTGGACTGAAAACTGGTTAGGTGTCCCGTTGGTCGATTTGTTGCAGATTGATCCAATTGCTCATATTATTTTCTCTGGCTTGTTGTCTGATGTTATTGTTGACGGGGATTGGAATATTCCGACAGAGGTGCTGGACGACCATGGGATTGCAGCACGCCTTTGAGTCCATAACCCTTCCCTATGCTCCATTGCCAGACTTGCTGGTTTGGTCTCCCTCCACGGACGGTAAGTTAACTGCTAAACAAGCCTTTAGTTTCTTGAGGCAGAATGACGTCTTTGTGTCTTTGGCGGCTGCCATCTGGAAGTCGTGCATTCCTCCATCTCACGCATTTATATTTTGGCGTATGGCTCATGATGAAATGCCGACGGACGATAATCTTTGTTCTCGTGGTTGTGCTTTGGCTTTGATTTATAATTTATGTTTGCAGTCTGACGAAACCTCGGAGCACTTGTTTCTTCGTTGTTCTTTTGTTGTTAATCTTTGACATTGAATTGGCTTTAAATTAAACATTCACATGAACCTTTCTTATGTTGATGCGCTTTTGCTCAATGTCCCTTTACACTGTTCATCTCAAATGCGGGACATTTATACAGCTGCAGTGATTCACACGCTACATGTGATTTGGTTGTCTCGGAACACTCTTTGATTTTCCTCGAATAAGGCCTCGCTACACGCTGCTAACGTGAGGGTGCATTCTTTAATTGGTATATCTGGTAACCTCTCATTGGGTAAGTGTGTTGCACCGAATTTGCCTCATCTTGATTCATTTTCGGTTTCCTCTCATCATCGTCAAATTCGAGAAGTTTTGTCAATAAAGTGGAAGGCGCCTTCAACCTCTTGGTTGAAGGTAAATACAGATGGCTCTGTCATTTGAATTAACGGCGCTTGTGGGGGTTTGTTTCGTGATCATTTAGGCTATTTTTTAGTCGCCTTCACTTGTAACTTGGGAGCTTGTTCTGTTTTTACTGTTGAAGTTCATGCTTTTATCCTGAGTTTGGAGTATGCCGCTTTTCATGGGTGGAGAAATCTTTGGTTAGAACGCGATTCTACTAGCCCCTCTTGGTCTTCAAAAATCTGTCGTTGGTTCCTATTTTGCTTTGGAATCGTTGGGAAAATGCACGCTCTCTGGGTATTCAGGTTATCTTCAAGAAAACACGCTCTCTGAATTCCCATATTTTCTGCGAAGGCAATTGTTGTGTTGATCAATTAGCTAGATTGGGACGCTCGACCCAGGACGAGGTTTGGCTGTCGACCTTACTGCCAGAGCTGCGGGGGGATTTTTTCTTGGACCGTTGTGGCATGCCTTGGTTTAGGCTTCCTTAGGCGGATGTTTGTTTGTTTCTGTTTGTTTCGTTTTTTTTTTCTCCTTTATCTTGGAGGGTTTTGGCCTAGTCCTCCCTCTTGTACATATTTTTTTGCCCTTTTTTTAATAATATTTTTTAGTTTGACGGCATAGGATGGGAGTTCATTGGGTTGCTAACCTAGTTGAGATGTCGTTGCTTCCCCTTGGTCCATTCTCTTGATTCAACGAGAAAAAAAAAATTAAAATAGTAAATGAGTTTTTATAATAAAGAACACTATTTATTTTTTGGTCAAAGGAGGTAGTACTATTTATTCACTATCAAATAATTATGATATGATTCACAATCATTAATTTGTATCAAATTTGTACCACTTATTATTATTATTTTTGACTAAAATAATTCACACATACATGCATCTATAAAATATAGTAAACGTAAAAAGAGCATATAATTTTCAAATAGTTAATGCATTCAACAGTTCATTTTAAATATTTTTTTTGAAGGAAGTTCATTTTAAATATTTATCTCCTTAAATTTATTTATTTTTGGAAAAACCATCTCATATAATTTCTAATAATTACATATTTTGAGCTAAAATTTGAATTTAATGACTTTTTGGTTTATTTATTAATTAATAAACCAATGTAATATTAACAACAGTTCGTCAGCGTGAGTTTATCTCAGTTGCAAGAGACATGGTATAACATATGTAGGGGATGAGGTTCGAACCACCTTAAACACGTCACTTCTCCACATTTAAAATCGTGAGTTCCAGCCACTAAACTACTTTACCGGAAAAAATATATTCATAACAGTTAATATAAATATTATATATCTAGCCCATGTTTGAAAATGTTAGATTTTTTTTGTTTGTTAAATTATAGTTTCGATTTCTCTATTTCGGTAAAACCACAATTTTCGTATCCCATTCCAATTTTTTTATCAATTCATAATTTCGGCCATCTAATTTTACTACTTGACAATTAATTAGGTAATCGGACATAAAAAAGAATGATTTAATTGCTGAGTCTCGAAGAATGAGGTGCTAAGGTCTCGTTTGATGATCAGGATATGATAGAGGCAGGATATGATATAAAGCTAGATAGATATAGGATATGATAAGGACATGATAAATATTAATCCTATGATGTGTTTGATGCGCACATGATAACAAACAAGATATCATTATAATTAAATGAAAAATTGCTCTCATAATTAATTAAATATTATAAAAATGGCATGTTATTAATTATTATGGAAAATACATGCTATCATTATTTTTAAAATGACAATATTTTAAAAATGGCAGAATATCAAGATAATAAATAAGGAATGATCTTCTAATCCTGTCAGGATAATTCCTAACCCAGCCTATACTCAGGATAGAAATTACAAAGGAAAGTCAGGATATGATAAGAAAATGGTTTATTTTATCCTATCATTTTGGTGCATCAAACATAAGATTTAAGCAGGATATGATTAATGTATCATATCTGACTCTCTATCCTGACCATCAAACGGACCCTAAAATGATATGTGATCAACATATTTTTTTGAAGATGATACGTGATCAACATATAAAATCAATTGATCTTTATCTGACTTTATATAAAAATATAAAGTCAAATAAAAATCAATTGAAATGATACAAAGGTTGAGAGTGGACACTTTATTGACACATCTTTAAATTGGATGCTCAAATTTAAAATAATGGACCAAAATTATGCAATTAAAAATGGACGGACCAAAATAGAAGGACTAAAATTATATTTAAATCATATTTTATGATGGAGGTGGAGATCAAATCATTGAACTCCTTATCATTTCACTCTATCACTCCTCCAATCTAACCACCAAATCAGTCATATATCTCATGTTTAAAAATATTTATTTGAGACATACTCATTTCCTCAAAAGCTTGTGGCAAATAAAAAGCTTTTCAACCGCATTTTTTATAATTTAAACAAATAATAAAGTACAAAACAAATAACCAATAAACCTAACTATACCAACGGTGTATATAAAATATTATAATATTCTTTTACAGTTTAATAAATATTAATGTTATAGTGTTGTTTCTTCTAAAAAAAATTGTTATAGTGTTGTTTTAGATTTTAATATTAAATTTTTAAACATATAAAATGTTTAAATTATGAGTGAAAATTTACTTTACTTCCCAAAAAGATATCCATAAAATATCGGAATAGATTAGTCTCTAAAACTAATTTTGTGATGCCTCTATTGTAGGTTCATGGATGCTGACTGCATTTTGTATAACATAAAAATAAAATTATTTCACCTTTTTTGATATCAAACTTTTTGAGTAACAATTATTGGTCATGTTTTTCTTACCTTTCAGTTGAGCTCTGAATTATTAAGACTATCTTCCCCATAGAACGGAGCTCGAGGGTTAAAAGAATCTTGGAGCTAAAAATGAATGCATGTGCAATTAAAATTCTTATCACTTTTAAATCACTTAAAACATTGTTGGGGTTGTTCATGGTGGCTTTTTGAATTTCTTGTTTTTTTATTTGAAAATAAAATATGTTTGGATAAAAGGGTTGAATTTGCTTTTTTTACTTACTGTGAAAATAATTTTCACTTAAATATCAAAGCCAATTAAAATTTGTGGATTTTTCAGCATAAGAAGTCTTTGATTTAGCAATTGTTGGACAAAGTAAAAATTTAGTGTTTTGGCATGAAACCGAAACATGTGTATTTAGCTTTTGATTTGCATTCGTGGTGGTTTAATCTCATTATTTGTCTGGGTTTTGTCATCTAGTTTGTGTTGTCTTTTTTGTCGTCCTCTTATTTCTTATGTTTTGTATGTGGATATTTTTTTAATCATATTATTGCACATCTTGTTCTAGTTAAGATATATTTGTCGGTTGTACGGAAAAAAAGTATTTACTTGTCGGTGGTTAATATATTTCATATTGGCTTCTTCAAAAAATAACAATTATTGATTTTGTTTTAACATTAACATGTCACCACTAGTAGTCACTCACCAATTAATTAGCACCAACTTGGATTGTTGTGGCCAAATGCCCCCCAATTACCAATTTAAAAACCACGGACTACACTATGGCTATTGTTGACCACCACAAACCATTATTTTGACCCCATCCGAACACCAATCCAGCCACCAACAACTACCACACGAACCACCATCCGACTCAACCTCATAATGTTGCGGCCACATATTTGTTGATCAGCATTTCAACCATTGGCAACCACTACTTTAATCACATCTGAACATCACATCAACCACCTATGAACCACACTAGAACAACCATCAACCACCACCTAGGTGCCACCTTCAAATGTTGTGTCCACTTGTCTATCAATCATCATCCCAACCACCACTATGATAACTGTCTACCACCAAAAAAAACTATTTTGAGCACCGTCGAAAATAATGTCTCAACCTCAAACCTAGAAGTTGTCATACGTGAAGTATCGTGTTCTTGAAGATGGAAATTTATTCCTGACTTTGTGTGCACAATACATCACGCACAATACATCACAAAATTGGACAAATTTAAGCAGGAAATCGGAATTTTCAAGGGTATTACTCCATTCTCTTGGCTGCATTTTTTGGCAAAGGTTTTATTAAACCTAGAGTACTAAATCTCAACAATCTAATTTCTTTTCCTTAAACTTCAATTTCCAATCAAACTGCTCAATCATCGGGTGTTTGGATGAGTCAATTGAAAATTATAGAGAATTTAAAATTTTAGGCAATCCTTGGGAGGAGGAATTGATAGGGGAGGGTGTTGATCTGTTAGCTTCAATTGTTTTGTAGGTTAATGTGGAGGACCGATGGATTTGGTGGTTACATTATTCCCATCGTTATACTATAAGTAGCGCTTATAATATTTTGACGGTGGCAGATCATGATAATTATTCTAAGAGTAGTCCATTTTTGTGGTTAAAAGTAGTGCCTTTAAAAGTTTCTCTTTTTACTTGGTGTTTGCTTCTCAACCGTGTGCATACAAAGGATAACTTGGTTTGTCATAGGGTTCTTTCAAATGATGATCAGATGTATTATGGAGCTTGTGTCATGAATGAAGATATGGACCACTTATTTGTGAAATGTGGTTTTTATGGTACACTTTGGTCTTTAGTCTCATGTTCGGATGTTTCTTCATATTATTTGGCTAGCGATGATGTGGATTATTTGGAAAGAGATGAATAAGCGTGTCTTTCAAAGTAAGAAGGAGCAGCTACAAACGTTTGGTAAAAAGGTTAAACTTCTCTCTTTTTGGTGGGTGAAATCAAAATATGTCATGTTCGATTTTGATTACCAATTTTGGAAGTTATGCCCTATTTCCTATTTAACAGTTGTTTATTAGTTTTTTGTTTCCTCCTTTTGATTACCAATGTGGATCTTTCTTTGAGTTCTCTCTCTCACGCCTTGATAATATATTTCATTTTAGCCTTTTCAAAAAAAAAAATTATTTGATTGAAATTCCTTCATTTTAAATGTATTTGCTTGGATAATGTAATTCAAAAATTCCATTGCTAACATTTTTTAAAACTTGCGATTTAAATCTCCATTCTCTAAATTTAACTTCGAAAATATATATCATAAATTTTCATCATTTTAAAAATTATGTAAATTAATCATATAACAATTAAATTTACGTAATAAATTTAATTTCCGTCAAAAAAATTGTTATCTTAAAACATTAATCTATCTTAACACACTCTTAGCTATGTTTGATACAGTAAAATAGGAAAGAGAGAAGTAAGTGAGTGAGAAATTGAAGAAAGATCGGCAACTTTTCTTATTTAGTTAAAAGAGATATTGAGAAGAGAGACTAGAAAACATGATCCTACATTGAGTTTCAAGAGTTTATTTATATTTTATTTTGCTTCTCACAATTTTTTTTAATTTCATATTTTTCGTTCTACTTTTTTATTTTTAACAGAATATTTTGCGTTCTATTTCAAATTTCATTTTACTATATACTTGAAGGACCCGTTGTACTGTAAATCAAAGTATAGGACCACGCGTGTAAAAAAATGTAAAAAAACAAAAAAATGTAAATCACGTTTTCATCACTCAAGAGTACCAAATTATTTTTAATTAAAGCGTTGAATAAAATTATTGATTTCCTTAAAAAAAATATTATTGATTAGTCATATTAAATATACTATGTTTTTTTTAGCAAAATAAATAAATAATACTATGTTTTTCTACAATTGTTTGTAAAAATTGAAATTAAAAATAACCAAATTATATCAAACTAATAATTAATTAAATTGCCCCCGAGTTCGTTATTGATTTGGAATTTCCACGGTTGATCCGTATTTAGGGATGGGAATAGGTCAGACCGGCCTACAGAGGCCTATGGCCTAGCCTACGACAGGCCATGCTTTTTCCTTAAACAGAGAAGGCTTAGGCTTTTTTAGAAGCTTATTTAGCTTAAAAGGTCAGACCACATGTCATTCAAAAAGCCTCTTAGGCCTATTAGGTCGGCTTATTTAAGTAAATATGAATAATATTATTTATTATTATATTATATTTTGTACTTTGAATTAAAATAAAAATTTGTTAACTTTTTCAATAATTTAAGCTTATTATTATACATTAATTTTTTTGCATATTTAAATGTATTAATATAATAAATTAGAATTGAAATATGATACAATATATAGTCAAATTCCCTATAAACTAATCAAAAGAGAGTTTAATCTAATTGTTATATTAGTTCGCTAGTCTACTTAAACTTAGAAAGTAAAAATTCATTCGTATTGCTGGATGAAACGGGTTAATACCATTTATGTGTTAGCGGTTCATAGTTGGTTGTTACGCCTGCTTGCATGTCTGAGCATTGGTTAGCTAGTTATGTTTTGTTTTTTTTTTTATGGTTCTCTGTTTGTAAACTATTGTCGTATTCTTTTGTACACTTTGTGCTTCAAAAACGACTTATTTGGTGATAATACACATTTCATTTTTGCCTCTTCAAAAAAATTGCTTCTGAAGGGGTGAGCAAGCTAAGTTGATAAAGATATCCGATTTTATATATAAAGATAAGGACGATAATTTAAATCACTAATACATCATTTATCCACTTTAATAGGAAATGTTTAGCCTCTGCACTACTCAACAAAAATAAAAAAATAAATTAATAAATTGTATGTTGTTTTAACTTGAGAATATTATTATCTTTCTAAAAAATAGCATTATCTATTTCTCTTCTACCTTTCTCTTCTTCGTTCTCTTATACCAAACAATATTTAAATTCAACTCTATTTCTTATACCTTTCTCTCTTCGTATACCACACTCTCATTTTCTATCATTTCATCTTCTCACAAAACCAAACATAGTTTTAATTTCATCTAGTTTTCTTATTGTTTACCGTCTGTTTTATGTCGGTTGTTAACTGTCTAACATAACCACACCTCAAACTTATCTAAAACATATCAAGAATCCATATATGAATCTCTCTTATCAATTGGACATTTGTTGCTTGCGTTAGAAATTACTACTACTCAAGAAAATAACATCATTCTTTGTCCATTCCCGTTGGGAACTGTACATATGACAACTGACACTGACAATTCAGAAAACGAGGTACAAGTATACCTAGATAATTATCATGTGATCAATATATATGTGATGGGTAAAAATTGATTAAATTATTATAATGTTGAAGAAAATTGCGGTTTTATTTGACCAACAAATGTGTGCTTAGGAAGGTATATCCAATTTTACAAATACTAAAGCAAAAGGAAAAATTTGAAAGCCACAACTTAGTTTTTTTTTGTACTGATGCAAATAATAACTCTGAAATATCAAAATCAAGTGGTCACCTTCTAAATTAAATTCTGTCCTGTTGGAAAGGCCAAGAATGAGGTAGAAAATTCTCCAAGATTTATTTAGCAGAATATATAATAGTGGTTGATGCATAACCACGTTTTTTTGTATTTTTTTTTCCGATCTTTTGTTTGATTATAACCACTACTTTATTATGGTACTGAATAAGTACAAACTGTTGTACGGCCTATTATGTACTCCGTGAGTAGCAATTTTCTTTACGGCAAATGTCAAAACTAATTAATAATTTTATTTTAAGAGATCTAATTAATACAACTAAACAGAGATTTACTTTCTTAATTTCGAGTATTTTTTGTGATGAATACGATCCATAGTTATGGTTGGAAGCCCCCATATAAAGGCACTGTGTGTCATGCTGAAGACACTATTTTTTAACGAGTAAATAGTTTTTTTTGACCAATCGAATAAATAATTAATTAATTTTGAAGTTGTAATTTTTGTCAAAAACTTTCTTAAATTTTACTAAACTTCAGCATAGATGACAGTGCCACGTGGTCAAAAAAGTTGTGTCATGTCATAAGAGGGTAATCAACTATTTTTTTTAAATCGGTTTTTTTCTGACCTAATAATTTATGTGCAAATACCCCTGCTAAAATTTTACACTTATCCGTAAATATCCCCTCAAATTTATAATTTATGTAGTAATTACCTCCTTCAAATTTAAAAATTAATGTGCAAATACCCCTTTCAAATTTAAAACTTATATATAAATTGCGCCATGAATCATAAAACTTACACTCAATCTGCACAAATTATGTTCATGGTCATATATATTTGATCATGTGGTATGTATTGAGGTATCCATTCATTTCTCGACAAGACATCATTGTTTAGATCCTCACAAGGATTATGGTACTCCTGTTAATCAGTTGTTAATCTTCATGAATTTTCTGTTTATTTGAGTCTCAATTTCCATATCCGGCTCAAACACCCTTGCACATTCTTCAATTTAAATCAAGTTAAATAGGAAGGGCAAGAAACTAGTTGATCTAACTTTTTATATTAATAAATGCATTGCTTAGAATAATAAAACCTGAGACCAAAAGAAAATAGCACTTATGGGAATACTTACTACAATAGGAATGCTACTGGTAAAAATATGAGAATGCTTCATTCTCAAGAAAGAAATAAATATCGAAGCAAAAATACCTAGGGTGCGTTTGGTTTGCTAAAAAATGAAGCACAGAACAGAACAACTCAAGTTGTCCAGTGTTTGATTTGTAAAACTGTTTCAGGTAAAGGACACGCTAGAGGCAGGGGAGAGGACAAAAACTGATATTTTTGTCACTCACCAAACCACATCACAACTTTTTGTCCCACGTATAAGACAAAATAGCATTTTGTGCTCTCAAAAATCGTATAAGACAACAAAAAAATCAATTATATAAAAATTTGTGTTGTGTTGTTCTATCTTGTACTATTCTGTCTAATACTTACTGTTTTGCAAACCAAACACACCCCTAGTCTCTATTCTCTGTAAAACATGAAAACCTAAGAATTACCATAGGCATTATAGCACACACAAGTTGCAAGTTGCAACAATTTTAACTGAATTTGGCTCTTGGAGTGCATGCAGAATCAAAAGTGCCTAATAAGTCATAGTGGAAGTTCTGCTCAAATATATACCATTTTCAAAATGCGAATTTTTTAATGGCTTTTTGAATAGGAGAGGACAAAAAACCTCATGAGTGAGTGTGCATGTGATGAGTGTTTTGAAAAGAGAGAACGGCCGCACAGTATTAAATTTGAAAGATGAAATTTGCACGTGAGTTTTAAATTTAAACAGGGTATTTGCACATTAGTTTTAAATTTGAAGGGGTGTTTGCTCATAAGTGTTAAATTTGAGGGGGTATTTGCACTTAGGTTATATGATCAGGAAAAAAATTTAGTTTTTTTATAAATAAATAAAAAACAAATATAGTCAATTACCCCCTATAACGTGACACAACTTTTATGACTATGTGGCAGTGCCACATAGGCAGTTAATAGTCACACGAGCATGTTGGACGAAGGAAATTGACGGGATATTTGACAGACGCTTGACAATTTTAAAGTTTCGCAAAAATTAGGAGGTTTTTGACGAAAGTAACAATTTCAATGAAGTAATTGACTATTTACTCCTTTTTTTACCGCTTTTTACCAACTCTTCTAGAGTCTTCTCTAGATTCTTTCTTGTAACATCATTGTACTTTCATCAGAGAACTACCTCCGTCGTGAGCTAGCATAACATTGTCACACTGACAAACCTTTTGTACGATATACTTTCGATTAAATACATATGATCAGGTATACACCATATCAAGTTTGGAGGAGATCTTTTAGTATGGTTTAATAGTTTAGGGGAGAATTAGAAGATACAATGTTAATTTAGAAACTAACTTGTTGCTTTATTTTATTTTTATTTTTTTGTAATGTAGAGGGCCAACATGCCTAAAAAGAAAGATTACATATGGATTGGACGAGGGGTAGCAATCCCAAACATATCAACTACTAACAAATGATTAATTTGAGTCGGATACGACTCAAAAAATTTAAAGACCACCTAAATCACAACCTAAGTTAGCCAACACATCTGCATATTAGTTAGCTTCATGATATGAGTGATAAATCTTGAATTCCAAATTCATTCGGGCAAGATGGCGAATCCGACGAACCAAGCTTCAACAAAAAGGGCTAACTTTCTTGTTTCTCCTATTGCGCTAATTGAACGTGTTTGCTAGTACAAAGAAAACATCTACATCAATGCTGGAAAGTATTCCCTAGAGAAAGTGGTAAGAAATTTCCAAAAGCAAGCACAATAACTTTGTTCCAAAAAGTACTATTCACCTGCTCTATATAATGCAAAACACCAGTTTTACTTCACAACAACAAGAAAATTGTGCAAAGAGTTTTGGTTAGGAAACCAAGTAAGACGTAGTTTTACTTCACTTCACAATCACAACATGTGTGACAGGGTGACAAATCTCTTAATTAAGGTACTGTCCTACACACTTCTTTATTCACGGACTTCTTAAACTCATCAGTGTCTAACATAACGTGGGCTTACACACACACAAAAAAAAAAACCTACATTCTACATTTTAAATGTTTTTGATTTTATTATTTTTGTGTTAGGTAAAATAGGGTTTGGTTATTACTTTGGGGGCCACAAATTGGATATTTCATATTTGGTTAACAATAATTTAAGTTTATTAGCTATAAGACCATCTACAATGGTTTTTTCTTTCAACACCATTCAACACCTACTTTTTCAATTCCCAACACTCCACATCATTTTCTCTCTCTTAGTTCAACATTCATTCAATTTTATCCACTCCAATGGTTTTTTCATTCAACACCCTACCCCACCATATTTTATTTCTTATTCTTATTTAATTTTATATTTTTGTTTTTATAATTACATAAAAATACAATTATCGTTTATAATTAAATTAAAAAACGTTTAATTTTTAAATTAAATTAAAAATACAATTATTTGGTGTTTGAGATGGATATCTCATCATAGATCCATAATATGGAGGAAAGTTTGAAACAGAGGATGACTGGTTGAAATTTGGTGCAAAACCAAAATTAGGTATGTTTTGAGGATGTTGGTTGGAAAATTGATTTGAATTTTGATAATTGTTGGGATTTTGGTAGTTAAATGGGTAAGTAAAAAAATTTGGGTGTTGAAACGATTATTATTGGGATCCATTTCACCAAAATGAAGTTTAAAACTTCAAAGAAAAACTAATAGAAGGATAATAATAAGATTAAGATAGTGAAAAATTTGGTTTTTTTCTGTGTCCAAATCAAATGAACCAAGTCTCTATTTATAGAGAAAAATAAATCATGAATTTTGGTATTTTTTATTTTTTTTTAAATTAATTTACAATGAAATAATTGAGTTTAAATTATTAAGATGATAAAAATTCAGAGAGTCAATCAGCAACTGTCAAGTGTCCCTTTGGCTTGAGTTTCAACATGTTGAATCCTTTCAACATCTCTCTCATCCACATCACCATTCAACACTTTCAACACTATCATTGCAAGCCTATCATGTGTTGAAAGGCAACTTCAACACTACCATTGCATATGGTCTAAGTGTAAGCTGAATTGCTTATATTTGATTTTCATTTACCAGAAAATGTTACCACTAGAACATTGCAACGGTTATTTGATTTTTTTTAATAATATTCTTTTCTGCAAGCTTATAACTTACAATTCAATCATTGTTTAATATAGTTCCCCTCCAAAACAAAAAAAAACATTGTTTAATATTTCGGAATATTTTCACGTTACTTTTCTTGAAGATAAGGAATTTGGGCAGACATGCTTGCTAATAATTCATTGTCATAGAATTTATGTTGGTCTCGAGAAGCATTATATATGTTTTTTTCTGAGATATATTTGCATATTTGTGCAAAACGATATATAGTCAAATATATTGTCTATATAGATAAATATGAAAAGTTTGCCCTCTATTATTGTTGCATATACAAGTATCTTCTAAAGATTCATCCTTCTTGCACTTGCTCTGTCTACAATATTGTAGGCACGGTTTTGTTCAGACCCTCTCTCTCTCTCTCCCAAGTGAAAGGATCAAATTCAATATCAAATAGCTAGGGACCACAACCATTTGTGTACATAGTAATAATTTCAAATTCAAATCTAATTAATTAACACCAAACTGGTTGATAAGCCTCTAATATGAAAAGATTTTTTGAAGTGGAGTTAGGTTGCTCTCTATGTTGCTTGAGTAAGGAGAGGATACAAGAGATTTTAATGGAGGATGAGATTTTAAAACATCATGTTATAAGCAAGATAATGGATTTTAATAGGAAGGAACTGTAAAATAAATTTATATTTAAGTTCAATTTAAACAAATATTTTTTCAGTCCAAATCTCATCTTTGAAGGGGAATTAAAAGTGACTCATACGAGATTTTGCTTCACTCCTTTCTCCCTCTTCTCTAATTCAAAAAAATTAAATCAACAACTGAAATTTAAAATAATCTCTCTTTTTTAATTAGAAATTAGGTTGAGCCTAATTTATCATCTACAAAGAAGACTTTTAAAGTGAGGACTATGTATCACTAATTATAAAGACATTTTTAGGTTATATTTCCCCTGATTTGGGATTCTTAAGAAGCTTGTTCACATCAAGGATATAACATCTAAAATATGCCCAATAATGATGGCTCAATGAATCTTAGATAATTATGATACTTTATTGAAATTTGAATTAAACCTAACTTAATCAGTCGAAAATAGATTTATAAGGTGAGAAAGGTGAGGAATACCCACATCATCATTTTGTAAACACATATTCAGATAAATGTGCGAGACTCTTAACACCCCTCATCTCTTCCCTTCAACCAAACAGACCCTAAAACCCTAAAACTAAATCTCTAGTCACAATAGGTTTCCAAGATAATTTCACTACACTTTTCAAAAAAGATTAATGTGGTTAAGGTTTTCAATTTTAACAATTGTTTCAATTTTCTTAAATGATAGACCAATTTGTTAGCCATCTATAATTTTGAAGAAGAAATCAATTATTTAATTACTCCACTTTAAAATTTAACAAGTTGGAATACACTTCCAAATTGCAATTACAAATTACATCCAAAAGGGACTCTGACTGCCTATTCAAAATACACCAAATATTTAGATATTCACATGAAAACTACATTTACTCCCCAATAAATTGTGGACCCATTTCCATATCCCACAAGATTGTAGAATATTTCACAATGTCTTCTATTATAACCATATATTCATAATTAGTTTTGTCATATGCATAAGTCTAACTGTCCTATAAGACTCATCACCTATAGGGATCACATGCTTGAAGTAGCAACAAGCTGATTTACCTTGTTTTGTTTTTGTCATTTTCATTGGACATTGAAGACCAATAAATGAGAATTGAGAATTCATAATTCCCAAAATGTTCAAAACTCTCAATATGTTGGCATGGTTATCACATTATCACTTCCCTCCAAAAATACATACTGATTGGTTCCAGTCCCATCCCTCTCTGGTAAATCTCCCTCTCCTCTTCACCCTTCAACATACCCAACAGCCACCATGTATATATGTTTGCATTAACCCCACATGCATTTGTTTTCTTATTAGTTAATACACAGCTTCTAGGAAGTTTCCTACTTTCCCTTCAAATATAACTTCATCCCAAACATGATATTTATGTCACCCTTTATTTTTCCTGATGCAAGAGTAGACACATGTCACATTTGACAATATAATATATTGATTGAAATTTAATGTGCATACACTGATAGTGTAGTATAAATCAGTTTAAACAATGTCATAATATAAGGATACTTTGATGGCTAAAGTGAGAAAGTTAATGAGTAAAGTGATAAGGGGATTAAAAGTTCTATCAACACTTTTAGCATAAAAACTAACAATAGTTGACAATTTTAGGGAGAAAAAAAAATTACCCTATCATTCAATGAGACATTTATATTTTTTCATGTCATACTATAAATCTCAAAATACCTTTACCTGAATTTTAGTTTTAAGTAGGAGTTTGAATGTTCAAACCTAAGAGATCATCATAACCACTAATTAGTAATTACTAATAGTTTACTCATTTCAAAGAGCAGTGCTAACGACACTTTCTTTTCAGCATTCTCTCAAACACCATTTTTTATTGGTTTAAATCAAAGTTGGTCTTACAACTTTGAAAATGTGTTTCACTTGAAATAGTGAGACATGCATTAATTTCATCCAATAAAAGAGTGTATATTAGAAAAAGTGTTGAAAATAGAGTGTTTCTAGCATTCACCAATCGTAAAAAATAGCGAATTCATATTGTTTTAATTTGATATATCAGTTGATTAGAAAATTAATGATTAGACGTGTAATATAATCCATTTTTGAATAAAAAATGCATACATATTTAAAGTAATGATTTATGAAGTTGAAATGTTAATTATTAGTTAAGAGTAATCCATCATATGGAATATACCTAATATTATTTGCTTAAAAGAAACTAAAAACCTAACTCACGAATTTTCCTTGAACCTTCCGTAGTCACTATCGTTACTAGGGAATACTTGTGTTTATGTATACTTGCATAGTAGTGATTGGTGTTGAAACTGGGACCATGTATCTTTGTGTGTTCACGCATGGTTGAGCAGCATGTGTGGGTGTGGGATTCAAATGCTACTCTATTGCTAATTATGCATGATTGATCAAATGCGTGATGGAATACGTTTTGTAAAATTGATTGCATTCAACATGCTTATTTGAATGATTTTTTTTATTTTTTAAATCACTTAGAAAATTAAAAAAAATCTTGATAAATAGATCAATTTTGTGGTCATGTACGTTATTTACTCTATCAGATTAATCTTTCGTGGGTGTTGGGTGAATATGGTATGTGTTGATAAGAAAGCTTTGAAGTTGAGGCGTAATGCTATTGTGAGAAATGTTTTCTCCGTCTCTAATCATAAGATCATTTATAAAAAATAAAAAAATCATAAATATAAGATTCTTTATAAAATTTTAGATTTATTTATTACTCTTTTTTTTGTAATATATTCTTAATTAAAACTATCATGTTTGTCTTAAATATGAAAAGTTAACATTGAATATATCTATTCATAAAGGGTAATTTAGTAATAATCACATGTACTTGAGATAAATTTATCGCTCTAACTTTTCTTAGTACCCGTGATTTTTGTTAGATAGTCTTATTGATGATTTGAAAATAGTGTTTATTTTAAATACATAACAAATTACAAGTATACATTATCGCAACAAGTAATGAAGAGTAAGTAGATTATCAATCGCACGAAGATTGGAGTGGATAAGTTATAAGTATTTTCAAATGTTAAGTTTAGTTATTCAAGATCCAAAATGGAAAATAACAAAGATATATAATATAAGATTTTAAGATTCTAAGACACTAAAATAAAATGCAGAAGTAAATAAAATGTAAAAATGATTTAACAACTCAAGTGAAAAGGAATGATAAAAGACTTAACTTGATAAAGATAGAGGTTTACAAGAATTAAACTATAACTGAGTTATGAAAACTATAGATTCGTACAACTTTCTGGCAACTTGGTGGTCTTAAAGGTTTTCCAACTCAACCATCATATTAAGTGTGTGGTGACATCCCTTCAGGGGTACACTATCTTAGCAACAGTAGCATGCACAATTTTAGGTTAGGTCTCACTAATTCTTCTATGGGGAGGCTTAACTTTTTGCCTATGATAGAAAATTTAGATAGATCTTTGCTCTTTGAGCTCAAAGATATATGTTCATATCAAGCAGTCTTTCAAGTTCACATCTCCTTTTGGTCTCAGGGACATGTCTCATACGAAACTAACAGTTTCATTCCCATCTTCTTCTAGTTTTAGGGAATTTGACAATATCGATAAAAAGAACTCCCTTTGTTGTTAATTATAAGCAAATTTGACTTTTTAGATTCATTCAAGTAATGATGTATGTGGTCCATATTATAAATCATATATATCATTAATTGAATGAACCTAAGAAATCAAATTTGCTTATAATTTGAAACGGAGGGAGCAGTAAAGATATACTTTAAATATTAGCACTAAAATAGTTTGTTTATAAGAAGTTTAAAGTTGTAACCAACGTAACTTACAAATAGGGGTAGGAATATGTCAGATAGTCCGTCAGGCTCTATGACCCCGCCTACTTAAAACCCGACTCGACTTAACTCGTTTGTTAAATAGAGTAGGCTCAAACATTTTAAAAAGCTCGTTAATTTAAATAGGCTAAGGTAAAACTCATAGAAAAGTCTACTAAACTTATCAGACCGATCTCTATATGTGTAATTATATATACTCTAATATATATATAATATAAGCTTAGTAGCCATCTATAAAATGGATGTATTAACTCTATAAAATTTTCCTTTCAAAAAAAAAACTCTATTAAAATTTTATCTTATGAATATACATGTAATATATGCTTGTATCGCATCTTTCAACACTATTCCGGTGAAATTACAAAGACTTCCGTACTGTAGTAGTACGTAAACAAAGTGTAGAGAGTTCCGTACAAGCAATGATTGTTAACTGGATAATGACTAGTGGGCAGTGGTATTATTAGTCAAAGTTTAGAGTGTGAAACTAAAACTAACTAAAAACACCACAGACCACAAGTGTGCAAACAAGTCAAAGTTTGTAGAATTAAAACACCACATAAAAAAAGTGTGCAGCTAAAATATGGATTCGAATTGGATGCCGTTGGCACACATGATTGACTCTAGTCGAAGGGATTTCGATCTAGATCATACGATTTAAATTTTAAGATCAATATAATCACTATAAGTTACAAGTCAACACCATTAAACTAACCTAGTCGGTTTATCTTTATTTATTTAAGAATAATGTTAACTAGTGTCCCGGATACTAGTTAAGAAGATTAATATAGAAAGTTTGTATTGAAAATTGTTAAAAAGTGTTATGTTCAACTTTTTAAAAGTCAAAATTTTGTTGTTTTCAAGTAAAAGTTTACTCCCTCCGTCTCTTAAGAATAATAGTCGTTTAAGGTTTGTGCACGGTTATTAAAGAAGTAATTGATTGTGTTGATTTTAATGGTAAAATTGATATCATTTACTAAAATATTTTTATTAATTATAGTTAGTGGAGTAGTTAAATTGAATGAAATTCAATAAATAAGGGTATAATAATGAAAAAAAATAATAAATGATGCATTGGTATTCTAAAGTGATAATTATTTTGAGAAAAAGAAAGAATGATAAAAAGACTATTATTGTGAAACGGGGGAGTATATTTTATGTTTTCTTAACTAATGCACCGGGACACTGATTAACATATGACTCTTTATTTAATCATATAAACTAATTTAATCAGATTTTTTATGAATTAAACCAAAATAAGTTCTTCCGGTGAGATCTTGATTATCCGCGTGAGATCTTCCAGTATTAAAGATTAATATTTCTGCGTTAAATTTTTGTTGTTTTACGATATGAAAATCCATATATATATATGCTATTAATACAATGTTTAGTTAATAAAACAATAATGATAGTGCTATTGATATATTATGTATAAAATAATGAATTTGTCATTTAATTAGTGTTTATTTAATTAGTGTTTATATAATGAAAATAAATAGTCGACAATCTAACTCGTACTTAGCACGGGTGTCTAGAACTCAATTGATTTACATTGATAAGTACAGTTATGACTGTCCTTAGAGATCGTGTATCTCGTGGGATTTTAAACTTGTGGCACGAAGGTTGCCGTAGGCGCAGGGCTCCACCAATTCCGTAGTAGTATTTACTTGTATCATGTGATACTCCTAGAAATCAAATTGTACAAGAAAGCTTTTCTTATTGCTATTTGAGCATCTCCCATCAAAAGAAAATAAGAAATCTAAAGTTGATTTTACAAGTGATGCAATGTCACTCATCTACTTTTGAATGTTACTACTTTTAGGAACATTTTTAGCATTTTCCTTGATTAAATTATAAAATTTTAAACAACCTCTAAAGGTAAACTCATTTTTATTTTTAAGATACTTAACACAAGTTTATGCAATGCTTGCCGCCGCCACGGAATTCTTCCCCAACAGTAAGAAAATGTTATGCTACGGTTTTATGTGTTTTATGCAACCTTTTAATACTTTCATTAAAGATGCTCTAATTATACTATGCTTTTTATTATGAAGCGAAGCATGTAGAAGAGCTTGTGATTGTGAAAAAGACCTTTGACCACAATCCTACAACATATTTATTTATGGTCCTAGTCCTATACTACGTACCATGTAGGTAATGGTCAAGCTCATAATTGATTTTATTGAAAAGGAAGAATTGACCTATTGATACACTATAAGCATTACGTATACAACTACACCTTGAATTGCTGAACTAGCACAAGAAAAAAAAATCATCATTGATTCATCATCCTCACAAAGATGGTATGACTTAAAACGCAAAGAGTATCGAAGAAGATATAGTGTTCGATCCATGTTAAGTTTAGATTGTCTTCATTTTTTCTCACTATTTGTTCTTTCGATTACTAAGATTTTTAAATAGAGAAATGTTTATTGTTACGAAAACTAATTTAATGAAGATGCACAAATCCAAAGCATCCATGTTTTTCGCTCACGTTCCTTAATTTAATTTGATTTATTTTTCAAGGAACAATTTTTGCGGGCCTTTCGTTACAAACAACACTCTTTTAAATATTTTGAGATGTATAAAAATATTTAGACTCGTTTCATGTCATATTTTTGGATTTATATTTTCAAAACTATAATAATAGAATAAATATAGACAATATAAAATGGAGATGATCTTAACTCCATCCATGTTGCTAACAATTTTCTCCTTTCAAATTAATAACTACTGCCATTTACCTATTAAAAAGAATCTAATTTTACTGTGAAATTGGTTCCTTTTCGAAACTATATATAGATTTTTATTTTATTTTATTTTATTTTATGAATGTTAATCAAAATATTTTAATCAGATTTTTTTTCCAGACAAATAAAAGTTAGATATAAAAAGATGTATGTAAGAAAAAGTCTAAGAAAATCAGTACAATAACTTTGTCTAAAATTAATAAAAAGTTCTCCTTGCAAGCAAACCCTAATTCACATTGCAAGACACCAAGCTTATCTTAAGGGATCAAGAAAACTCCATCAATATTCTTGCACTTGAATCCGCTACTCCTTTAAAATTGTGACAACAATAAATTGCACAACCATAATGCAGCATCAACAAAACAAACTAGATAAGGATTTGCAAGTTAAAATATGATAACTACTCCTTTATCTTTTTTTCGAGGGGCTTCTCTTATATATTTATGAATTGATAAAATATGACAACTACTCCTATATTTTTTTTTTAAAATTTATATATATTTTTCTATTAAAAATATATATTTCATTACAATCAATTAAAGAAGTTTTTGAAATATTTTTATTATGCAATAGAGATCAATAGAGTAAATATATGTATTGTTGACGCTTGGAGTAATGCTCTCCGCCTTGAGCTCAATCAGGATGCTTGTTTTCTGAGGATGATTCTTTTGTGCAAGACCAAGAAGTGTTGAGGCAAAGTGACAAAGAAGGATTGTATTTGAAAATATACGAATGACATCCTTTTTAGGTCTACGATGAATTCTTAGTGATATTTGAGATCTAGATGGAGAACATGGAAGGTTACAATTTTTACTATTTATATTTTTATTTAATTAATTTAATTTTTTAATTGACAAAATGATGGTAGATTTTAAGGTGAGAGTTCAATTAAGTCCCTCTATGGTGGACCACGAAAAAAACACCACTGAAATAAATAGATGGTTTATATTTGGTAAGATTAAAAGTGAGAACATCAACAATTACTCTCATTCAATCTTATCGTCAAATGGTTGGAATTCATGTTCTTATTTTTCTGAAGGTTCAGAGTCCATAAACCCTCTTTTATTCCCTCCAATCATCATCATTGACTCAATTTAGGAACCTTAAATTAAAAATTATCTTCTTCAAACATCAATTTCATTTATTTTCTTATACAACCAAACAACAACCATAATAAAATCAAAAACGTCTGCATCTGCATACGTGACTCCTCTAAGATTAATAAGCATAGTTTTTTCTTTTTTAGCAAATTAAAAGGCATATCAAAATGGGCAAATTAAAGACATTAACAATCTGGGTTTCAGAACCGTGTATATGAGTATATTATAAATGAAAGATTGCTATTGTAATTATTTTGACATTGATACTAAACAAGAAGCTAGCATATCTCATAATGTTATCATTTGCTTATGACTTTGGAAGTCATGGTGCAGAAACGAGGGTGTGGTTGGCGATGAGGGAATGGTTGTCCGGGAGATGGTTGCCATTGCAGATGAATTTTCAATTTGATGAAAGATGAGATCAATTTGAGTCTCAAAATTTATGAAAGAGTAGGAACAGTTTAAGAGACATGATTGAATGTGAATAGTTTTAGATGTTTTCATTTTTAATTTTATTAAATCTGAACCATCTATTTAATCTAACGATGTATTTCTCATGATCCATCGGTGAGGGACTTGATTGATCTCTCACCTTAGAATCCACCCAAAATGATTATATTTGATTGGTTGACTATCTAAATCAATTGTGTTTGTTTTACATTGTACGCCCTCCGTCTCAAACTATAAGCAAAACTGGTCAACATAAATTGATGTATTCGGGACAAATTTTAAACCAAATACATTAATTTTTTTTATATTAAATACATCAACTTTTGTTGACTAATTTTTGTTTATCTTTTGAGACAGATGAAATATGTGCATATCTGGTGCGCTAAATAAAACACGGATCATAGTTTATTGGTGTGTGGACTAATCTATTCATAAGATATTCTGACGGGATACACTTTTTCGTCAAAAAGAGTGTTACACTTTATCTTAAAGGTTTTACTTTTTCCACCCTATTCACTTCTCAGGCGTCCTATAACTTTTACAAAAATGCCCATGAAATTTTGGTTTATAAAATCCGAAAACATCCAAACTGTGTTTGGATTTTATAATCTGAAATATGCTTATATATAATCAGCAATCAGAATCTCTATCCCATTTCAACAATTTTGCTTTTAAAAACAACAAAAAAACAAAGTAAAAAATGATAAAAAAAACCTGTCAAATATAATCATAAAAATATAAAAATACCACAAAAATTCTAAAATCAAATAAAACGAATGCAAATTTTTTCAAATTTTTTAGAAGAGAATAATAAAAAAAATAAAAATGGTTCTAAACGATCGAGTTTTGGATTCTGAGAGGCGGAGTCTCATAAGAAGACCTTTCTAGGGAAGTCTTGATCCTTGATTTATTTCTGATTTTCTGGGGAAATTTTGTAGCAATCTTATCAAGTAGTCCGAAAACCGGATTTTTTTACTAAGAACAACTAACAATGACCTAAACACAAAAGGATGATAGTTAAGAAGATTAATATGGTCCTTAAAGTGGTTATCCATGTTACAAGCATATTCAAAATTTGTGCTGATACAACTCAGATTATTTCTCCCCTGAAAAATGGTGTTTAGGGGATGTTCGGATTCTATAATCCGAAAATAGCAAAGAACACACCCTACTTTTTTTGAGGTTTTCAGATTATAAAATCTGAATTGACGAAAAACTCATTTTCACCCCAAAACAAAGGAAAAACTCAATTCGGGTCATAAAATCTGAAAATCATATGAGCATTTTTGTAAAAGTTATATGACGTGCAAGACGTAGATATGGTGGAAAAAGTAAAACCTTGTATTAATTTGAAATTGGGTTGAAGAACCCAGTTGTATAGATGGATTTTATAAATAGAAAGAAGAAAGAATTGACCACAATTCAGAGGAGTAATGTTTTGAAACTTCATTTGCAAAAACCAAAATTATCGCATTGATTTTCTTCGAGTCTTATAATTAACAACCGTGCTATTTTATTATATTTTTGAAAGAACAACCATGTTATTTAGACACATAAAATCCTACACGGTATCACAACATCATATATGAAGGGGGAGCAATTCTTACCTAGTCACACTCCAAATTAAAAGTATTTGGGTACACATATATAAATGGAAAGAATTAAAAGAAAAATAAATTAGTCATATCATTTTTTTTTTATCCTTAAATTTTTTTATCGATGCATGTGTGCCTAAGTCATTTTTATTTGTGTTTGTGACCAACTTAGACTTTCTCGTACGATGGGGATGACAATTGGATCTAGACTCGATGGGCACCCGCAAAAATTATCTGCAATGGATAGGGTAAAACTCTATTTTCATGGATATGGGTTTGGGTTCGGGTAATTACCCGCATATTTTATTGGGTATAGGTACTGTACTACCCAGCCCCACGACCCGGATATACATATTTATATAATATAATAAATACTTTATTTATTTTTATGTACAATTATTTAATTTATTTAGCTAGTTAAGTCTAAACCTAAAACTAAAAACTAATTTTCGAGGGATATTTTTGATTTTTTTTTTATTTGACTAAATACTAGGATCCATACTATTTTATGAGTTGATTTGAATAATTTTGGATCATAGTTTTGTTTCAACTGTGATGATTTTTATTGTCTTTTTATAGATAAAGTGCGGGTATGAGCACTTAGGTGTCCATAAGGTATGAGGAAGGATACTAAAGTTGTTGCCCACAAAGGTACGAGCTCAGGTACGGATATTTTTTACAAACGCGGGTATGGGAATGGGTACTATAGTACCCTATCCGTTGGGTACCCATTACCATCCCTAGATGAAGTGTCGATGCTTAACCCGAGAATAGAGAGAAAAAATTACTAATATACAAATAGTCATGAATCATGTAAGCATATGTTATTTACACCCCTGCCTCTCAATTATTCAGTTTTAAGAATATCTACCATGTAAAGGGATGAGAAATTTAGAATATGTACTATGTAAAGGGATGAGGAAAAGAATATGAAATTTGAAATTCGTACCCCCTCAAAAATAAATTGTAATTCATCAGAAGAAGGTTCAAAGCATGTAAATGTTGTGTTTGAATTATAAAACCCACGTGGTAAAAATAAATTTAAGGGTTAATTAAATTTTTGATCCCTATACATATCTGCAGTTTCATTTTTAGTCCTTATAAAATAAAGTCGCACTTTTTAGTCCCTATAAAATTTTCCGTCAGCATTTTTAGTCCCTATAAAATTTTCCATCAACATTTTTAGTCCCTGTAAAAATTTTACGTCAGCATTTTTTATCCGTAAAATGTTAAAGGAAAATGTCACAGGGACTAAAAAATGTAATTTTATTTTATAGAGATTAAAAACAAAACCGCAGATATTTATAGGGATCAAAAACATAATTACCCTAAATTTTATAATTTAAATGTATAGACATTAAATAAGTAGTTAATCTTAGTTCAACCATGACTTAGCCATCGTTTGGATGTGCGGTGGAGGGATGGTTTTCATGTCCCAAGATTAAATTGAACGTGATATTGTGAAGCTAATATTTATGGCTACTCAATAAACGCACGTCTACTCTCGCTAAAGCACAAACAAACATGCCATTAATTGGCCGTGGCTAGTTTTTCTCAATGTCAAAAAGGAAAAAAAAGTTGGAATTCTAAAATCTAAAAATCAAAAAAGGCATTTTGAACATGAATGCCACTCTCCCCCTGCAAAATACACTCTCGTCCTGCTGACATGACGATTTTGTCCATGCGCATGTTAACTAACGCACGTGTAAAATTGTGTGTTAGTTAACATGCGCTGCGTGAGTTAACTAGCGCAGCGCTAGTTAACTCACGTAGCAATCCTTATACAAGGCAGAACCCCTAATTCATCACCTAAATCTCAAAAATTCTCCAAAATCTCTCTAAAATCACCCAATCCAAAATTCCTTCAAGTTCAAATCAAACAACACTTCAATAGCAAGTAAGTTTTCATAATCAAACACAATCAACCTTTATGTTAGATTTTTTTCTCTTAAATTAGAAATTTTTAAGATTTAGGGTTTGTTTAAATTTTTGTTTTTTTGTCAAGAAATCATACAATGTTTACATGAAAATGACTTGTGTTGCTTAATTGTTTAGATGTTTGCATGTTTATGTTGTAGGTTTTGAGTTTTAGAGATATTTTTTTTGATTTAGAGTTTGTTTTAGAGAATTTTCATTGATTATTTTTAATTTCTTATTGTGTAGATTTGAAACAATGGCCGGGTGGATTGACGTTCATGCACAATTCAACGGCGGAGAACCTCAGAGGTTGAAGGTTCGGTGCCTTGGTGTAACGTTAAGAGGTCTCAAGGATCAGCTGGATGAATTCAACAAAGGAGTCAACCCCCGAGACACAAGGAAGGTGGAATACGTTTGGTATAAACGTCTAACGCTCGACGATGGAATAATATCATTCACTTGGGTAGAATTGACGAACGACGAAAACGTGACGACCATGTTTTGGGAGCACATCATGTTCCAGTGGAACGATATGCGAGCAACGTTGTTGAGATCAACTGAATATATCATTAAAAGTCTAATTCCGCCAAAAGATCTTTTTTAGGTGGAGGTCGTGATTAGGTAGGGAATGCACCTTCAAACTACAACAATTGTCTTACTCTAGATGGGGTAATTCAAACTTGTTAAACGGCAGGATTCCAGCATTCGCCAGGAAGTGCTTTTGTTCCATTCGAAATGTTAAATTCTTGTTGGCTTCGTTTAAATGATGGTATTGAAGTGTCAAGGTATAGACCTCATCCCGTTGGCACTTGGATACTGTCATTTAAAATCAAGACGAACGAGAATTTAACATTTTGAATGGGACAGGAGCACTTTCTGGATGGATGGTGGAGTCCTGTTGCTTAGCAACTTTGAATTTGCACCATTCAGAGGTAACACAATTGTTGTAGTTGAAAGGTGCAATTCTGAATGTAATGTCATGTAACGATAGACCATATTTAAGAACTTTATGTAATGTAATTTAAATGTAACTTTTATTCGAATTTATTCAATACGCAATTTTATTTGATTTTATTTATTACAATTCATTATTCGATTTCACGCTGAGTTTAATTAGACTTTTTATTCAAATTTATTTATTCAATACGCAACATTATTCGATTCCATGCTGAATTTAATTAGACTTTTTATTCAAATTTATTTATTCTATATGCAAATAAATACAAAATTAGAAAATAAATCTGATATAAATAAATTCGATACCATTAAATAGAATATTTTTTTATTCAATACATAATCATAAACATAAAATAAAAACAAATATAAATAAAAAGAAATGAACAAAATAAATACATATAACAACATCTCATTTTATTAATAGAATTGGTACAATAATTGATACATTTATTTGAATTCACTAAATAATCTACTTATTTTCTTTTTACCTTCTTGGGTAAAAAATTCTTTTTACCCACTTGAGGTAAATAGTGATCAGTCCTAGGGAAGATAGTGAGCAGCCTTGTTAGGGGGAATACATCATCAACCCTTGAGTTAAATCTAAATCTGGTTCTTTTTATACCCTAAGAAGATTCTTTTTACCCACGGTAAAAGGATTTTGCGTAAAAAGAAGCAAATTTAATTTTATCTCAAGGGTCGATCACTTCCCCAAGTCGGTTACTCACCATTTTCCTCAAAACTGATCACCATTTACCCGAAATGACTAGAGACTGTTGAAAGAAAAAAAATAGAGGGAGAGAGTGAGGAGGGAGAGAAAGTGAGATGGTGTGAGGGAATAAGGAAGTATGAAGGGGTATTTATAGGTGTGAATGGTAGTATAAGTTATAAAAAACATAAATGTGGTAAAAAAAACGTGTAAATGGTGTTAAAAACGTGTAGATTGAATGTTGAACAACTGACCACTGTCCAAAAACGTCTGTTCATCAGTTTTGACTACCGGCCAATGTGCACAAGTTAACTTGCCCACGTGCCAGAGGTGCGTGAGTTAACTTGCGTAGGGAGCATAATTTGCGCAAGTTAAGTCACGCAGCGTGGCTTAACTTGTGCAGGTACATTTTGATAAGTTTGGCTGAACGAAAGTGTATCTTGTTAGGTGAAGAGTGGTTTTCTTTGAGCATTTCTCTTCAACCCGACCAAATACAGATAGCCCAAATAAAACATATGTTAAGCCCAATACAGCACTACCCACTTTCAGACAAAACCGCGTCGCCCTCTCTCGATTTTATAATTTGTCGTAACAGCCTGGTTTGAATTTCTTTCCAACAGCAAAACATCCCCGCCAAATTACATATATACCCATACCAGTCCCACCACCCCCACTCTCTTCTTCATAACTTCCACAAGGACATAACCGTAACTCCATCTTCCCCATCATTTCCATCACCGTTACCGTAGCAAAACCACCACCACCGTTAACCAAATCCCTCCATTCCCCAAATCAGATCCAAACAAACCCTAACCCTAATTCCCAATTCCAAAATCCCCAAATCGAATCTCACAAATTCGATTCGATATGGGCGATTTCAACCTCGCCCTTGTGATCGTCGCCATTGTTGTATGTGTAATCGTCTTTCTCGTCAATGTGTATCTTCTCGTGAATTATCAGCATCCTGATGATGTTAATCAGGCTTATTTTCCTAAATTTGTTGTTGTTTTGGGATTATCTGTTGCGGCGATTTCGATATTGATGCTTCCGGCGGATGTGGCGAATCGGCAAGCTTGCCGGCATGCTATTTATAACGGCGCGTGTAATCTCACGCTCCCGATGAAGGATTTGTGGCTTGCGGTTTATATTATCGATGCTATTCTTGTGTTCTTTGTTATTCCTTTTGCAATGTTCTATTATGAAGGAGACCAGGACAAGTAAGTTGTTTTTGTTTTTGTGAAGATTTTAAAAAAAATGTTTTTTTTTTCGGATTTGAAGTGTTTTTTATGTTTTTGGAATTTGATTTCAGGACTATTGGTAAAAGGATTAAGAGTGCATTGATGTGGATGGTGGCAACGGCTGTAGTTTGTGCTCTTGTTTTGGGAATTTTGTATGGTATGGATCGTATGAACTTTTGTTTGATTTTGAACTTTGCATTGCACATTTTTCTCTTACTATGTCTGTGTCAGTTGAAGTGTATTTTCAAGGATAAAGAGGATTATGTGAACCCTGATTGGATTTGTTTGAAAAGAAAATGTGGCTTTCGAGTAATTAATGCATTTGGGTCAATAATTGGAACTAGATATAGAGTGAGACATGGTACATTATCTGGGTTTTTTCTGGGAAGGAAGTACATTTTAGTGGGGTTTTCTAGAGCATTGCAGGTGGAGAGGAGTTGCTATTTCAGAGTTTATGTGAGGGAGTGTGTTGGGTATTGTGGCTCTTAGTTTAGTTAAAGAGTTTTGGACTAGGTGCGCATTTAGTTTGGTGACAGGATTAGGAAATTGTGGTGACAATGTGTGGCAAGGTTGAAAGACCATATTGTAGCTTCACAAATTCCATGGCAAAAGGCCATGGAGATGTGAGAATTTAGATGCGGTGTGATTTCAAAACATAACTAAACATACGCCAGGAAGATCATGGGAAAGGGGAAGCTATTTGTGTCTGCTTTAGTAGCCTGTTAGGAATAGATTGAATTTGTTTGACGGCTGTTTTAGTACAGTTAGTATAATAGAAGTGGAGTAAGAGTGTAGATTAGTTTTCAAATATTGCTGATTTTAAAGGAAGTGCTGCTCAACAAATTCTGTGATTTATGACTAGTTTTTGGTGATGGATTAATAAAATTAGTGGTTTGATATGAGGTTTGTTTGATTGTACTTTTATTGTGTGATTATTCAATAGGGCTTGTTGGTAAGGTGGATTTTACTGTTAGGCATCTCTCTTCATCGACAACAGCATTTCCTAGCTCATGGGGACTCAACAGTGGTAACCAATGTGTTGGAAATGGTGTCCATCAGGTATTTTCCTCCTGTAATAGTTTATTATTTTTCTACTTCTGTTATTTTCAGAAGTAATATTTTGAATTTTTAGTCTTTCTCATTTTGGTTTTCTGTCCTCTTTGTGCTTAACAGTGCTCTGCATACACTGCTAGTCCTTCATCAGAGAAAACATGGACCATGCGATCGACCTTTCCTGAATATGTTGTGGCTCTTGCTACTATTGTTGGATCTGTGCTTTTTGCTGTAAGTTCATCATTCATAAAATAAAACTTATATATAAAACCTGCTTCATATTCAGCATAGGTTAGGCTTGCTTGTAATACTTTGATTAACATTATTGTATTAGCCAATGCTACAACTCTCCTGTAATGTTTATGAATTAGAATTTTATTTTGTTATATTCTCTTTACGGAATGATATTGTGTTAATTTTCTAGATATAAAATTACTGCACTCAAGAAGCAGTCTCTTGTTATGATTTACATAAGTCTTCCGTAGCGCATTATATTAAGTACTAGTTTTTCTATTCATGACATAAACCATTGTGTTCTCACTATTCAATCCAGATATTTGGTGGTGTTGGTATTGCTTGCCTTCCACTTGGACTTATATTTTCATTTATCCGGCGTCCAAAGGCTGTTATCACTCGCTCACAGTATATCAAGGTGATATATGTTGTTACTTAAATAGTTATATTAAGTTGTTGTTTATATGTACAATTCTTTAATGATATGCCATACAATATTTATGATGCGGTTGGATATTGCAGGAAGCAACCGAACTTGGTAAAAAAGCAAAAGAATTGAAGAAAGCAGCTGAGTCACTCCATCAGGAAGAACGAGGTGGTGCCAAGGGTAGAAAACATCGTAAAAATGTTAAAGCAGTAGAAAAGGTAAGGAAGTGTTGGTGATTTATCATTAGCTTTTATTGCGTTCTTTTTATGTGGATATCCTTGCTGGCTTGGGCTTTCGAAAGAATAATTTAACACACACAGTTGTAGTTTGGGAAAGAAATTGTACAGTTACTGAAGTGTTCGTAGGCAGTGTTGTGGTTCCAATAATTTGCTTGTCTAAAATAATTTTTCAGGAGTTGTATCAATTAGAAGAAGACGTGAAGCTTCTTGAAGAGATGTATCCACAAGGGGAAAAGGTCATTATTCAGATTGCTTACTTTTTAACTTCCTGGCATAATCAATGTGTAATGTTTTCCCTGCTAACTGATCCTCCATGAATGCAGGCTGAGACATCATGGGCACTAACAGTTCTTGGTTATCTGGCGAAACTTGTTTTGGGAATTCTAGGGTATGCAATGATACATAACCAATAAAAGCTGCTATGATTCATATAAATGCATGATGCTTTCTTACATTATAGCAGTACATAATTTTACAAAGATTGCTTTTTTACGCAGGTATGATTCCCATGTAATATCTAACCCAAGTTTTTGAATTATTTGACAGGCTGATTGTTTCAGTAGCTTGGATTGCGCATATTATTATCTATTTATTAATTAATCCTCCCCTTTCTCCTTTCCTGAATGAAGTTTTCATCAAGCTAGATGATATCTGGGGTATGTTGGAAATTGGAATGCGCATTCTAGCTTTTCTATATGTTCTCTTTCCTCAGCTATGCATAATTACTGATTTGTTTTATGCTGATTTTAATAGGTCTGCTTGGCACAGCCGCGTTTGCATTTTTCTGCTTCTACCTTCTCCTTGCTGTGATTGCTGGTGCCACGATGCTTGGGTTGAGACTAGTGTTCGTCACCATACATCCCATGAAGTAATTCAACTGTCCCATCACTTTCATCATTCTATTTTCCGTTTTGGGCGTTTTAATGCTCTTTACTGACAATTCACTGTGAACACGCCTCTTGCAGGTGGGGAGCAACTCTCATGAACTCTTTTCTGTTTAATGTGGGCCTTATCCTTCTTTGTTCCATTAGGTCAGTATAGTCTGTACCTTCAATTCCAAGTATGCTATTATGTTTATATATTCTAAACTCTGAACTCAGAGCATGGTAATGTTTTTAATATTGCTTTATTATTCTTTAGCTACATATATAATATAAAGAGTTTTGGAAGAGTGAAATTTATATAATATAAAGAACTTCGGAAGAGTGAAATTCAAAGTGGTGATGATATTGTTGAGCTTTGATTTCCCCCTTTTGAATTTTTAAATTTATAAGTGGCAAAAGGAATTTGCTTGATTAATTCTGAGTAGTATTTCTAGTGTTTTGGAGTGTTGCAAACAGTGTTTTACATAGTTTAAGGTGCTTGTGTTTCCGTGATAACGCCATGCTGCAACAACCTTGCTGAAAGTTTTGTTGTTTTACCTTTTCAGTGTGATTCAGTTTTGCTCCACGGCATTTGCCTACTATGCACAAGCAACTGCAGCCCAGGAAATATTTGGTCACACTTTGCAGTCTCTTCGTGGAATTAAATATTTGTACAAGTGAGTTAAGCTGGATTTCTCGTTTCTTCTGCCTCCTTCCCTGCACTTTTACTGGCAAAGTTGTACCTTATTTTGGTAACTAGTAACTAGTAAATTCAGACCATTATTATTTTTCCAACTTCCCATTTGATCAAACCTCATATTTTCAATTGAAGTCCTTTATAAAACCTTGCTTCAAAACCAAAATTGACAAACAATAATATCTAATATGAAGGCTGTTGTCAGACATGTACAGTAAAAACTGGCATGACATGTTTTAATCAAAAAGCCTGTAGAACTTATTTCTATTTATTTATTTATTTATCTTTTAGAAGCAGTCTCTATGATGCCCAAATTGGTTTAGTTTTCGACTATTGTCTATTATCCGTGGTGATATTGTATGACTTACTGGTTATCCATTACAGGTACAATGTATTTCAATATGCATTTGTTATTTTGGCCTGCTTGACCTTTGTGTACTATGCTGCCGTTGTAAGTTTATCTCAGAAAAGGATCTTCCCCCTCTTTTTTATTAATGTTACTATTCTTGCTGATACTAAAAGATTTTGCATTTGAAATTATCAGGGATGGAGAAGAAAAAAGCCTAGCGGCAAGTTCCAATTGTCTACATGAGGCGTGGCTTACCCTCAGGAGTAGCCTCTGAAAGTAACCGTTTGGAATTTCTTGTCTCATCATATCCTTCAGTGGTTTTATCTTTGGATATGCTTTGCCTAGATTTGTTTCATGTTGAGAGCTATAGGGTAAGCTGATCATCTGAGTAGAATCATTTTATGCAGTTGACTCGTTAGTTGGGTGCTTGAGCTGCAACTTTGGGTCATTGCTTCTTTTGCCGCCCTTGTATGTATCATGACTTTCTTTGTCTGATTTGTGTTATTCACTTTGTTCAATATATATGTAATTAAATGTACCGCTGCGTGCACGAAATTGTACTGAATTCCCACAAGACTATATGAGGTTATGCAACCCTTGCCAAAGAGAAAATTGTAAGAGCAGTTTTTAATTTCATTGTTACGTTTTTTGTTCAGGTTTGTGCAGCTCATTCTTTGTGTAATATATTTCTAATGATATGAACTAGTGGATCTTCAGAATGTGCATTACCGTTTTCAAGTCTTTCGTTGAAAGTTGTTGATTACATTTTTTTTTTTTTTACATTGTTGATATTTTTCTAATCTGTGTAACAGTAACATCAATCAACAATCATGTTAAAGTTGTCACTTATCAGATTTCAATTTCTTTTTTTTTTCAAATTCTTTAATAAGAATTTGAATTGAGGATTTTTTTTTCTTCCTAATATATTGAGCGATAATAATGTCTTTTAATGGACACTCAATTCTGTAGTTAGAAAAGAGATGAAGAACAATTTCTCTATTTAACTAAAGTAGTACTCACTTTAGAATCCTCTTCAGTTATCTCATTCTCTTATAAACCCTCTACAACTAGATTGCAGCAAGATTCAACAACCCTTTCAAAGCATAGATTTTAAACTTTAGGATGTGTTACTTCTCTTAATAACTCAATATAAACATTAAATTTCATTAATTGAACTGTCAAATCAGTCATTGTAATAAAACATAAGTAAATATCGATAGTTAGATATTTCAAATCAACGCATAATAAACTTTTATAAAACATAAGTAAATATCAATGGTTAGATTACACAATTAAGAATTTTGGTTTATATTAAACTTTGTGCTTAATAATAAATATAATATGTCAATAATCAACCGCCAAATTAGTAAAACTCATTGTTTGTTGAGTTTTTTTTAAGAAAAATTTATTTCAGTAACTTTTAAAGTCAACCCTGCTATATATTTTTATGACATAAAACCATGTATAATTTAAATTTGATTTTTCACAATTCGGATTGAAGAACTCAATTAGATAGTTATATGAGTGAAATAAAACAGCTTATATTGAATAAAATTTCAGAATACTCTATTACTTAATAGTTAACAGATAGTATGATGAGCAAATGCCTATTTTAACAGCGGGCACCGTAACTATGAAAATGGCTCCTTCTTTAGTTCGATACTAAACCTAAAAAAAAATAGGCAGAGAATATTATATTAAGTGAAAGTAGAAATCGGGAAAACCGGATTCTAGGATGGATAATTTGTCTTTTCCAAGAGTCCCATTCCTTATTGTTTATATCAAAATAGATACGTAGTGAAATAATGGACAAACAAAAAAGAGCGCGAATTTAATTCACTAAATAAACTTCCTTAATTAACTTAAATAACTTAAAAATAAAAAAAATTAAATCATAGTTTTTGTTGTTTTTGATGTTAAAACGGTCTTTCTTTACCCATGGGCAATGAGTTTTGATGTATTGGGGGTATCCGTATTTCTAGAAGCTTTCATCTTCGTGCTTATCCTAATTGTTTGGTTTTGCCAAAACCATAAAATCAAACAATGATATAGTTACACTTACATAACAATTGGCTCAATTAAAGCACAAACAAAGTTTAACATCACCACTCACATGATGAAAAACCAGATCAAGTTATGATCACCTTTTTATTGTTGAACAAATGTAAGATTAAAGACTACCATATTTCCTTAAGCCCAACAGTTGGCTTAACTTAAGCACAAACAAAATCAAATTTCACTACTCACATGGTGAAAAACCATGATCAAGTCATGGTTACCCATTTATTATTGAACATGTAAAATTGAAGACTACCATATTTCCCTAGGCACATTTCCCTAAGGACCCTTAAATTTTTGACATAAGTCTACTCCCACTCTTTGTCGTGAGGGAATGGAATATTGGAGATATTAATAGTTGACGTTCCATCAGGATGAACTACATCATATGGTGAATCTTCTCCAAATTCAGCTGGCATTGTCTTCCAATGTAGACTTGGTTCCCACTCTGCTTCTTTGATGACCTTCAATATTTCCTTTGACACCATTTCACTCCCCACAGCAGAGAAATGAACTCCATCACTAAGAAATAACAAAATTACCTAATTAAATTATTGAAATGTAGTTTTGATTATAATTTTTTAATTTAGGGACATACATATATGAGAGCATACTTACATGAAGCAAACTTCTTTCCAATCTTCTCTTCTCTGAATTAAAGACCACAAATCAATGGCCTTGATGTTCATATCACTACACATCTTTAAAAGTGCATCTGAATATATTTTACGAACATCATTTGTCCTTATTGCTCTCCCGAATTCATCACTGGATTTATTTCAACAATTTGTTTATATATTACATAAGTTAGTAGGATATATATATATATATATATATATATATATATATATATATATATATATCAGCTTTTTGTGACATTATGATTAATTAACAATAAAAAATAGCAAACGAATTGTAGTTATTACATGTTGCCTTCTATTTGCGTGCCAGTGATGGGAGGACAACTGAGGAATATAAGGCGAGTCTTCGGTGAATTTATCTGTCAATTTCATTAGAAGTTGTGTCAAACTTAACATTCAAGGTCATGAGATAAATGTTGAATATTTATATATAAGTTTTTTTTTTGCTTTCTTTTTTCCCACAATGGTGTAAGTAGTATATGACATGTTCGATAAATCTAATATTTGAGGTAAAAAAAAAAAACCTCATTTAGTCCATTTGAAAATAACAATTAAGATAGGAAAGTGAAACTCTAGTATGATAAATTTTACCTTTAGATGGTTAGCAATCTTCCTCATATTTTCTATGTATTCCTCCAATGGAACATGAGGACCAAGACCACTTGGGTGTGGAAGATGAGAATCATTACCAGCAAAGTACACAATCGCCAATGCTGGCTGCTCTTGCTCAATGGTATTCTGTATTAGAGATAATCAATACCTCAAGGGTCAATCATTGTCAACAAAATTTTATAATCACATTCAAATATAGTGTGTTGTGAACCTTATTCAGCAAGATCGTTATAGTGTTGTGAAACTTATGTTTATAAATCAATATAATCTTCTTAATTTGTCAAATAAAAAACCATTAATAAAAAAATTGAGATAATGCCTAAAAAAATTGCACAAGGACAATACTAATAGATCAAAAAAGTGAAATTAAGTTTAGGGTAAAATATTACTACCGAGGAAAGAAGGTAAAAAAAATTGAATTAAAAGAAGAGTGCCACAATCGTATACTCGATACCTTAGGAAAAATATCATCCACAACTTGTAGACCACGCCTTGAATTCCAACCAGCGTATCCTCGCAATACTATATCAACCTACATCAAATCAATGTAGGGTGTATGATAAGTTAAAATGTCTTTGGTTAATGTACAATTATATTCCCATAATAAAGGTACTTATAAATGTAACTTAACTCCCATGCTCGTTGAGAAAGAGAAACATGTAACTTCGTGTCAGGTTCATATTTATGACAATGCTAGAAGGATAATTTGATTTTTAATAGGGGGTTGATGGAATAAGATTTTGTTAAAGTATGGTACATATATACAAGACACTACATAAGGAAAGGTACTATATATATTGATCGTAACATTGAAACCTTAATTTATCATAGTAATGCAAACAGAACTATAGCTGCTCTATAGTTGCAGAGGTCGATACCATTGGCCGAACTGCGTTAACAAGGATTGTGTGTTCATTGTCTTTTATTTTCGTTTCTTGTTAATCTTCTGTTATTAGTTGTTGTTCTAACATATTTTTTTTCTGTATGAATAAATCAACATGAGAGGATGACAATCTAATCCAATGTAGCAAGACTTTATGGCTTAAAGAACACCTACTGAGATTTCTTGTCCGTAGACGAAAACAAACGCCACTTGAATTTCACACACACAATTATAAGATATTGGGTTCAAATTCAAGTGAAAGTGTCCAACCTAAATACCGATATTACAAGTTGAGTTAGCCTTTATGAACCACAAAAGGATTTATATTTAGCTCAAAAAGTACTTATAAAAAGAGATGGACGTTACTACGGTTTTAAGAGGAAGAAAGAGTACCTTACGACTGTACAAGTGAGCAAGAGTAGCTCCCCAGCCTTCAGCATAATGATTGTATTGAATGATGGAAGAACCAAACAACACAAATTTAGGCCTCATTTGATAGGTTAACAGATAAGAGAACTAGGACTACTGCTACACTACACTAAAAACTAGGTTTTGAAAATTCAATGCATATTTCATTTATTACCCCCCTACTTATACAAAGATGGAAACCAATTATTGGCCACTGTTCTGCTCAGATTCAAAAGGATATTACAAGATAAGATTTAATCATAAAAGATAATACTAGTGACTCAGCAATAGTCTTGGACAGCTTATGGGAGAATCACAAAGATACAAATGATGCGACACTATGCATCATGATGCAGAAATTTATACATGTAGTGATTTGTCTTTTAGAAGCCATGTTTTAAGTGTGGGAAATGTTTCAAGGAGATCAATATATAAATTTTTTATTGGAAATGATGAAAAGTGAAATGTTCCATTTTATGAAAGTTAAAAGGTTGTTGTAACAAAAAAAAGAATGACAAATGTATCAAAAAAAAGAGTCAAAAAAGTTGTTGTTTTTAATGGAAAATTTCTATTTTTAACATTCTTAACTAGTGTCTCGGGAGCACCGGTTAACAAAATCCTTTATGGGTTTAGATGGAAGAGGTATGGAAGGTGATGATGAAATAGTGAGTAGGGGGGGCAGCTGCCTATTTCCACTGATGGAACACGTGATCAGCAGTTAGCTGCCGAGGAATTCAAAAAACCGACGACAGTTAACTGTCGAGGAATGGTGACGTCGGCGACAATTAACTACCAAAAGGTATTTTCGTCTTTTACTAGTGTGTTTCATCCTTTTCAAATGTGAGAACAACAAATTTCAAAAATTAATAACTATTTGTATAGATCTTAAGCCCAATTTTTTTGAATTCCTCTGTAGTTAATTGCCGATCACGTGTTTCATCAGCTGAAATAGGCAGTTGCTCCCTCTACTCACTATTTCATCATCATCTTCCATACCTCTTTGATCTAAACCCACAAAATCCAATATTTTTCATCAAATCTTCCTCCAAAATCATTGATGCATCAATCCTAGGAGGTATCAACACACTTTTGACGTTAAAAAACAGGTATTGTTGCATTTAATCTGTTCATTTTTTTATTGTTTTTGTGATTTTTGCTGTCAGTTTACGTTAAACACTGACATGGGGTGATCGACAGTTAACTGCCGAGGCATGGGGTCATCGACAGTTAACTACCGAGGAAAACTGGCAGTTTTCGCATGTTACTGCCACTTTTTCCAAAAAAATTTTTTGGGTGTTTTTTTGTTTTTTGTTTTTGTTTTAATTCATTATGACATTGATGTTTATGCATTAGTTAGTTGTTAATTGATAGTTTTATGATGTATATTTGTAGCAATGGTTAAGAACGCGGATGATGATCCGGGAGAGACAAAACCAAATTTTGTCGAAAAATCTGGAGATGTCAAACCGCCTAAGGTTATAAAGCCAAACCAAACATTGATGGAGCTTCTGTCCATGTTGAGCTTTCGCCCACTCAAGAATTATATGCAAATGCATTAGTGGAGTTCCAAGATGTTTGTAATGATTTCCCATTTTTCCTAACCTATGCCATGGCCACCTTGGATGAAGTTAAGGAGAAAATAGTGAGGGCATGGACATACCATGTGTTGCATCTTGGTTGCAGAACCACCAACATGGTAGAATCGGCTCATGCTTTAGTAAAGAAATATTTGAACATTAGTGTGGGTGATTTGGGCACTTGTTGGGAGAAAATATATGATATGTTGGTGATTCAGTTAACTGTGATACAAACATCATTTGGTCAGAGCTGTACCGTATTGGAACATAGATTCAAAGATGTCACTTTGTACTATGGGTTAGGGGGTTATGTGTCTAGATATGTTTTGGGCAACATTGTTTTGGAAGAGGAACATTGTAGGGGAACATTATGTATGGACAAGGAAATTTGTGGTTGTGTTCAAAGGACATCGTACGGGCTACCATGTGCATGTTTTTTCTGTCGAGGATGAGTGGAGTGGTATTCAAGAACGTCTCAAGAAAGTCCATTATCGAATGAAGCTTGAAATGAAAGAGGTTTTGCGGTAGTTGACATTCCCTGACACCACCATGTTGTCTCCACCACCACGAAAAGTACCAACCAATGGAGCCAAGAAAAAAGTGGATATTGCGAGGTCTAGAGCAAAAGTGGCATTGACTAGTCGATCCCTTCTTGGTGGGAGGTTGTTGATTCCTATAATCCGAATATTCAACCGTCACCGTCACCAACAACTTTATCATTTTATAAAATAAAAAAGGTGCTCGTCTTGGTAAAACATCATGTTCCCCACTTCCACCATCTACTCGGTTTCCAAATCCTAATCCGGTTCCAAAGCCTATTTTGGTTCCAACGTCTATTCCGGTTTTGAGCTCTATTGGTTATATGTCAAAGTTCACGGTTCCATTTATTGAAAAAGTTGTGGATGTTATAGGCGATGGACATTGTGGATTTCGGGCTATAGCCTAGTTCATGGGATTGACCGAAGAAAGTCATATCATTAAAATATGACTTTTATGTTGAAGCCATTAGTGCAATACTTCCTTATTCGTTATTAATGTTTACGCATTTGATTAATTTGTTATTCTTTTTTGGTTATTACGTTTCATTTAATTTCATTCTAATGTATGATTTTATTTCATAAAGCTTTTGTGAAGTGAAACATGTCTGAGGTTGCAAAAATTGAAGGCCGTGTTAGGCACTCCGCTTTTAAAAAGGCAATTAAGGTTATGATAACGCCGACCAACCCACTTGATGATTTGAAGGCACAACTGAACACTTATTTTGCGCATGTTGGTGAAAATCAATATACACGTTACTTATTTGCTCAAATACCTTGCATAGACCTGTGAGAAGATAGAGATGATCACGCTTGAAAAACGGCGAGCTATTTGCCTTGGCTTATTCGTGACGATAACGACGTATATTTTATGTTTAGGAATATGGTGGTAGATAATATATTATATATGTATGTTCGTTCCATCTGCAACTGCGTAGAATGCCAATAGAGATGTAATTTAATAATATGTAATGTGTTGTTTAATTATGGATATTATTTAATGTTTTGATGAATTTCAAACATTCGTGTAATTTTAACCAAATGTCAGATTGATTTAACTATGGGCAACTGTAAAAGATAATGTACTTCTCTTGTTTATGACTTAGGATATATATGTTGTACGAAATATTGTCTCTGAAAATGCTATGGTTCAATTATGCAGAACCCACTGTCTGCATAATTGATTTCCTCGTCTGTTAACTGCCAAAAAATAGTAACACCGACGGCAGTTAACTGCCAAAGTGTATTTCGTCTTTTATAGACATTTTTATTTTGTGTAAGTTACGTTTTTCATGGAAAGCTAGCTGCAACCTTAATTTATCTGTTGTTAATTAGTTTAAGCATCAAAGCTATTGTTATTAATAATTAATGTCCGAGGAAATATTTGGTCACACTTTGCAGTCTCTTCGTGGAATTAAATATTTGTACAAGTGAGTTTCCCTGCACTTACCGGCAAAGTTGCACCTTATTTTGGTAACTAGTAACTAGTAAATTCAGACCACAGGTGACAAGCCTTATTATTTTTCCATCTTCCCATTTTATCAAACCCCATATTTTCAATTGAAGTCCTTCAAAATTTGTCTAAAAATATTTATTTATATTAAAATAAATTAAATTGTAGTGCATATTTAATTATTAAACGAGGAGACTGTAATTCAAGCATCTTATGGAAGAGGGGAGTATAAGTTTTATTTTTCAAAGAAGGAGAATGTATATTTTAACTTAAGAGGGGAGGGGAGTGTAATTTACTCTAAATTTTAAACTGATTCGTGGGCATGAAGCAAGCCATGCTTTAGTGAAGTAGTACTATCTGCACTCAGATAGTAGGAGCCATGATGAATAAATGAATCTTCATGATTCACAAGTAAATAAGATGCCAATGTGGTCTCTCTAGTCATGTTCTGCTTAATCCTGGTCTATTCCCCAGGAGCTTCTTCCTTTGCCATGGAGACCACTCACCTTTTTTTTGTTAACCCTCTGGGTTTAGGGAAGAAGGGTCCTTGTAATCCATGGTTCGATCATGATGTATGTATAGTTTGATCAATAATTATTTCATTCAGGATTTGAACTTGAGTTCTTCCAAACAATTTGTTCTTTGGTGGAACACGTTAACAACTTGAGGTTAATGGTTTGGTTTGAAGACTACTCGCTTTGCTTTCACTATTCTGCATTCCAAATGTTTTTCATTTTTATTCTATTTTCTAGAGGCTCCAAAAATTTACAACAATTAGGCATTTCCTAGAGGCTTCAACTATGGGACATTTTGTCTTTGGTATAAGAAAGATGGTAATTTATTTATATTTGTAATTCCAATTTTTATTATAGGTAACAAAAGCTCCAATGTAAAACAATAACTCATTAGTATAAAATACGAAGTAATTAATTATATCAATTTCTAAACCCAACTTGCATGATAGGCAATGGAATGGAAGCTCCAACAAAAAATCCGTTTGGCTCCAAATTAACATGAGATGGTTAAAAATCCACTTGGATTGGCTTAGTGGTATTGGGTTAGAATCTGAGAGTCTGCTTCTCCTCAAGGTCTTATGTTCAATTATCTCTGATGCTAATTTGGATGGTGCTAATTTGGATGAGCTAATTTAACTTCTTTAAAAAAAACATGAGATGGTTAATAACTCGTTATGGACGATGAATTTCATTAATTCAACTGTCAAATCAATCGTCGTTATTGAGTAAACCATCTCCATAAATTTTATAAAATTTTCAAACTTTATGGTAGTTCATTAAATAATTTCAAATTAACGCATAATAAACTTTTACAAGACATAAGTAAATATCGATGATTAGATTACCTGGTTAAGAATTTCAGTTCATGTGAGCATTGCTCGGTTGGTAGGACAATGCATTGTAATATGCATGATCCAAAGTTCGAATTCAAAATACTTTACTTATTCAATTTAAAAAATGAGTTATAAGTCGCTAGACTACTTAAAAAATACACAATTAAGGTCAAACTTACTACTCATAGGAGAGAAAACAAGATCAAGTTATGATCACCTTTTTATTATTAATTGAACACATGTAGTATTAAAGAGTACTGTATCAGGCCCAACAGCTGGCTAAATTTAAACACACACAAAATCAAATTTCCCTACTCACATGGTGAATAACCACAAGTCATGATCACCCATTTATTATTGAACATGTAAAATTGAAAACTACCATATTTCCTTAGGCTCAATTTACCCCAAGAATCCTTGAATTTGGGACATAAGTCTACTCCCACTCCCAATCCTCGCCATGTGGGAATGGAACATTGGAGATATTAATAGTTTTCGTTGGATCCAATGGATGAATTGGATCATATGGTGAATCTTCTCCAAATTCAGCTGGCATTGTCTTCCAATATAGACTTGGTTCCCACTCTGCTTCTTTGATAACCTTCAATATTTCCTTTGACACCATTTCACTCCCCTCAGCAGAGAAATGAATTCCATCACTAATAAACAACCAAAGCACGTAATTAAATTATTGAAATGCAGATTTTTTAATTTAGGGACATACATATTATGAGAGCATACTTACATGAAGCAAACTTCTTTCCAATCTTCTCTTCTCTGAATTAAAGACCACAAATCAATGGCCTTGATGTTCATATCACTACACATCCTTAAAAGTGCATCTGAATATATTTTACGAACTTCATTTGTCCTTATTGCTTTCCCAAATGCATCACTGGATTCATTCCAACGATTTGTTTATATATTAATAGAAAAATTAGAAAATTAAAATGTCATAGATTTCTATAGTTTTTGGAAAACAATCTTAAATAAACAAAACCTATCATATAATGCGTAGGAGTTATGCATCACTTGTATCATTGTATGTGTATATTTATCTATATACACTACTACTGAAATGACATTTCACATCAGTGGAAATCGACTTTGAATCAACTCACCAAATTCACCGAATTCAAAATAGAATTTGTCATACCGAAATCAAATAGAACAACGATGCTAGAGCCACCGGAAGTTTGGGTTAAGTCTCGCTTGCCGTCGGTTATGAAGCTACGGCGGCGAAGAGCGTGTTGCGGTGGTTTCTCAGAGTTGTCGGCGGTAGTACGACGTCGTTTGAGGAGGACCGCGACGTGAAGAGAAAGGGTTGATGGATCTTTACTTCTTTGTGTGAGATAAAGGGTTTGTGAGAAAAATTATGGTTTGTGTGATGTGTGAGGTATATCGCGTGTTTCTAATTGTGACTTGTAGAAGAGGGGAAAATGAAATTTTTATAGGGATGCTTTTTCCCCTCATTCATTATTGCCACTGATGTGAAAATTATTCACGATAATTACAAAGATGCCACCGTGCTGCTTTCTCCCCTAAGGTATCCTATCTGCTGAGGTGAAAACATGTAGTAGATTTCACAATAATCACGAAAATACCACCGCACTACATTTCACCTCAGATATATGCTGACCGAAGTCAAAACCTTGACGTTTAAAGTCTTTTTTCTAGTAGTGATATCTATACATTATGATTTAATTAACAATAAAAAATAGCAAACCAATTGTAGTATTACATGTTGCCTTCTATTTGCGTGCCAGCGATGGGAGGACAACTGAGGAATATAAGGCGAGTCTTCGGTGAATTTATCTGTCAATTATTAGGAGTTGTGTCAAAACTTAACATTCATGGTAATGAGATAAATGTTTTCTTAAAAAAAAAATGGTCATGAGATAAATGTTGAACTTTATGTATAAGATCTACAATAATTTTTTGACGTGAGAAACATCTCATTGGGATTTTTTTTTTTACTAAAGAGGTGTAGTTTCGGAAGGAATTTACCAAATTAGTGTAGTTGAAAAAGATATTACCATCCTAAATTAAGTGAGCTTTTCGGTTATTTCACATATATGAAAAAGGGCATGAGTGAAAGAGGGAGAAAACTAATTTTAAAGTGTTTTTGTCAGATATTGTTGCATTCACTATTATCATAAATACAAATTGTAAAATATTGATTTAGGTGTGATGAAAGTAGTGAAATCAGTCAATTATTTTATTATTTACTTTTTCTACAAATGAGTCACTTATTTTAGGACGGAAGGAGTATCGAATTATAATAAGTCACAAATTTGACTACACTAATATAGTAATATTTAAGGCAAAAAAAAAATTCATTTAATCTATATGACAAATTTTACCTTTAGATAGTCAGCAATCTTTCTCATATTTTGTATGTATTCCTCCAATGGTACATGAGGACCGAGACCATTTGGGTGTGGAAGATGGGAATCATTACCACCAAAGTACACAATTGCCAAAGCTGGTTGATCTCGTTGCTCAATGGTATTCTGTATTAGAGATGACCAATACCTCAAGAGTCAATTATTGTCAACAAAATTTTATAATCACATTTAGATATAAACAAAAACTTATTTGTGTTGTGAACCTTATTCTACAAGATTATTATAGTATGTGTAATACCATGTAAATCAATATAATCTTCTCAATTTGACAAATAAAAACCACTAATTAAAAAATTGAGATAATGCCTAAAAATATTGCACAAGGACAAAAGTTGTAGGTTAAAAAGTGAAATTATGCTTAGGGTACATATTATTGCTGAGGAAAGAAGCTAAAATATTTGAATTACAAGAAGAGTGCCACAATTGAATACTCAATACCTTAGGAAAAATATCTTCTACAACTTGTAGACCGCGCCTTGAATTCCAACCAGCGTATCCCCGCAAAACTACATCAACCTACATAAAATCAATGTACTAAGGTACTTATAAATGTAACTTAACTTCAATGCTCGTTGAGAAAGATAAACATGTAACTTCGTGTCAGGTTCATCGAGACAAGGCTAGAAGGGTAATTTGATTTTTAATAGGGGGTTGATGGAATAAGATTTTGTTAAAGTATGGTTCATATATACAAGACACTAAAAAAGAAAGGGTAAAGTTCAGAGGTAATATTGTAAATTGAATCGTAGTAATAGTATTATATATTGATTGTAACATTGAAACTCTAATTCATCACAGTAATACACGTGGAACTATAGATGCTCTATAGTCGCAGAGGTAGGCACCATTGACCGAACCGCATTAACAAAGATCGTGTGTTCATTGCCTTTTATTTTCGTTTCTTATTAATCTTATGTTATTAGTTGTTGTTCTAATTTCTTCTGTATCAACAAATCAACATGAGAGGATGACAATCTAGTCTAATTTAGGAAGTCTTTGTGGCTTGAAGAACACTTGTTGAGATTTCTTGTATGTAGACGAAAACAAACACCACTTAAATTTTACATACACAATTATGAGATATTGGGTTAAAATTCAAGTGAATGTGTCCAACCTAAATACCAACATTACAAGTTGAGTTAACCCATACGAACCACAAAAGACTTGTGTTTAACTATAAAATTTCTCAAAAAGTACTTATAAAAAGAGATGGACGTTACTACGGTTTTAAGAGGACGAAAGAGTACCTTACGACCATACAAGTGAGCAAGAGTAGCTCCCCAACCTTCACCATAATGATTGTATTGAATAATGGAAGAACCAAACAACACAAATTTAGGCCTCATTGCTCCTAACTTATCTTATTTCTCAATGAACACAAATGACAAATGATGCTGAGACTATGCATCATGAGGCAGAGATTTATAAATGTAGTTATTAGTTTTTTATAAGCCATGTTTTAATTTTTTATAAGCCACGTTCGTTAACCTTAATTTATTTGTAGTTTGGTCAATAAAATTGGGCTTAGATCTATACAGATAGTTATTAGTTTTTTACGAGCCATGTTTTAATTTTTTATAAGCCACGTTAACCTTAATTTATTTGTAGTTTGTTCAATAAAATTGGGCATAAGATCTATACAGATAGTTATTTATTTTGTTTACGTAACGTTTATGGAAAGCCAGCTACGACCTTAATTTTTCTGTAGTTAATTAGTTTAAGCATCATCCATGAGTAACAACAGGATAGTAGTCAACGAACGCCAACTTCAATCATTTGTTGTTTATGAATTTAGTATTCTCCTACAAACAATTAAATATTGGAGAATTATTTGATACCCTCGTGTTTTGTTGGGTACGAGGGACCAACTTTCCTCCAACAATTTTTCAGCGGATTAAGTGGGAGAACGAACATCAGTGATGAAGTTTAAAACTTCAAATTCTTCTATCCGAAAGAACATGTTAAAGTTAAACGGATTGGATCGTCGGACACAACCTATTTTGGGGCACCGTATGCTTTTTCTGGTGTTTTTTTTTTCTTTCCTTTTTGGCCTTCTCTTAAAGTCATGCGATGTATCATGTACAATATCTTATCATTAATATATATATATATATTGTCATTAAAAAAAATATATAATTAAATTGTTGTGACTTATGTGAAATGATATAAATGTCTATGAACTGATGCAAATATTGATGTGAAAGAATGCAAATATTCATGTGAAAGACTGCACACATATATGTGAAAGGTGAAAGGCTGCAACTATTCACCATGAAAAACAATAAACACATTGGTTTTTACCACCAAATAAAATCAAATATCGACAATTACAGAAGAGATCAAAAGAAAATATAGAAATGAGAAGAATTTTGGTGGATAGACATTCCGGTTGATCAATGAAAAGGAAATAATCTTTGATATATCCGATTTATTACATTAGAGTTTAAAAATTAAACCACATTGACCGAGTAACAATGAATTGAGAAAAATCACCTAAGTGAAAAATGGAAAGAAAAAATGGTCAAAATTGAATGAGTTCATGAAGAAGTTAATCGTTCAAAATAAATGGAATTAACAAAGTTTAAACCGTGTTATATTATAAGAGAAATACTTATCAATATGATATTAAAACAAAAAGAAAATGATGTTTAGTTAAAAAATAGAGCGGGTGTTTGTGTAATTTAAGAAGACCTTAAGAGGTTAGTGTAATTTGCCATGATAAAATCATTGATATATTTACTATTAAATATTATGAAATGGTAAGCTAAAAAAATGTTGAAATAATTAAAATAGTAAAAATTTCATTATTGATAAAGATGTCGTTATGAGTCCCATGTATGAATTCTACAACAATATTATTTTGTGACTCATTTATCATGTTTTTAGTGTTTTTTATAGTCATATTTCTAAAAGATATAATAATTAATAATTTACAACAATAAAAATAATATTTTATAATACGACATGGTGGCCTGAATTTTTTGATTCTCTGTTGGTTTCGAAATATGTTGAGATCTACATGTTTCAATGTGTCTTGTTTGTCTATACTCCGGTTCTTCAAACTCGAAAGAGCTTTTATGCTTGCTAATTTGTTTAGGAAGTTGTTGACATTTGGATTTTGATACCGTGATGGCGGTCGATCCATTAATTGTTTTTCGTAGAGGTTCACTTTTCTTGCTGATTAGTGAATTTTTGTTAAGATATATTTGGGTCGATCCACTTGGTCTGATTTATTATGTTGTATCCCCATTTTTTGTTGTACCTGAGTCAGGTCTAATGTCCTCAGACTCCTTATCTATTTCTTTTTATTTAATATTATTTTTTTGACTAAAAAAAGATAAAGAAGAAACAAAGGCAAATTAATTTTAAAGAAGAAACAATCTTGAAAATGTGTAATTTTTAGAAAAGTAGGTATATGCCTTGTAATAAATATTTTGTAATTTTTTTTAACTCCTTAGATATTTAAAAGTTGAATTATAGTAAAATTTGCTTTGATTGGTATTAAGATTAAGTTTGTTTGTTCTTTAAAAAAAGATTAAGTTAGTGTGTTTATCGAGTGAATTTGTTTTAATTTGATTTTATGAGAAAAAAATAGGAGGAAGTTGAAGCAAAAGACACAAAAAGATATAATTTTGATGATGTCTCAAAAAATTAAGAAGGCGTAAGATTTTATTTTTTGTAGACATTAAGTTTCATAATTTTTCTTGGGTACAAAGTTTTATAATTAGAGAATAGAAAATTGTAATTTTTTAAACTCTTTAAATATTTAGAAGTTGAATTATAGAAAAATTTGTTTTGATTGTGAATAAGATTAAATTTGTTTGTACTTTAAAAAAAGATTAAGTTAATGTATTTTATCATCTGAGTTTGTTTTATTTGTTTTTAAGAGAGAAATTATAGGGGGAAGTTGAAACAAAAGACACAAAATGATATAATTTTGATGACATGTCAAAAAAATTAAGAAGGGGTAAAATTGTATTTTTGTTAGACATTAAATTTCATATTTAGATAATTTCTACTCACGTTTGTCACTAATCTTTTTTTAGATTATTTAAAGTCCAATCTTTACCATTATTTTTTGCTCAAGTTTTTTGTGGAAGTAATAAAATAATATGGAAATACTGTTTTTTGTGGAAGGGATATGAAAATATTTGGCAATCTTTGTTGGTTGTATTGAAGGAAACAACAAAAATGTAAAACATAAAATCGGCTGATAAAAAAATAAGACAAATTTTTGTTTAGTGTTAGTTTTTTGTGAGTTTGATCTGTGGTTAACGGAGGTAAACGAGGGTTAACAGGGACGATTAATGACATAGATTAGTAATCCACGTGTTATTTTATAATTGGCTAACAATAGGAACAATTCATAAGGAATTGTGTGTAAATTTTCTCTTTAAATTAAATTTATTATTATCTATTTGTTACATGTATTATTTGTATGTAAAATTAAAATTAAAATTAAAAATTAAGGGTATTTTTGGAAGGAAAAGTCTAACCCAAAAGTGTACTGAAAGGGGTAGTTTTCTTTATATATAGTATAGATTAAAATTAAAAATTAAGAGTATTTTTGGAAAAAAAAAGTCCAACCCAAAAGCGTGCTGAAAAGGGTAGTTTTATTTATATATAGTATAGATATAGATTAAAATAAAAAATTAGGGATATTTTTGGAAAGAAAAGTCCAACCCAAAAACATCCTGAAAGGGGTAGTTTTCTTTATATAAAGATAAATAATCATGTTTAATTTGGTTTGTTATAATTAGAAAGCAACAAACATTTATATTTTTAGTTTTAATTAAAATAAAATATTCATAAAAAATCATAGTTCATAATATACAAATATTTTTAGTTTTAATCAAAATAAAATATTCATAAAAAAACATAGTTCATAATATACAAATTTTAGCGCAGTAAAAAGAGCGGAAAGACGGACATGTGAGGGCGCGTCTTTTCGCTAGTAGATATAAAGAAAACTAGCAAGAAACCCGTGCTCGGCACGGGCAAATTCGAAGGTGGGATATTCATCAAAGCGCGTTGCAATGCTATATGAATTGAGGAAATAAGAAAAAACTAATGATAAAGCCGACATTAATGATAAAATGGCAGATTACTTTGAATTCCCTTAGGATTCTCTTAAATAACACAAGCACCCCTTCTAATTCTCAAACACGTCAATCTCCCCTTTTTTTTATCCATTACAATAACCTTGTAAATACACAATTTAATCTCAGTCATTTTTGTTTATTTTTATTTGTTTTCTCTTTTCACAATTAAGTTAAATGAGTTTATTTTATTTTTTTAGGTTTGTTTGTATCTGTTTTCTTGTTTCATAATTAAGTTAAATGAAGTTTTTTTTTTCACCATAGAAGAACAATAACAACATTTATTTTTACCACCAAATAAAATCAAATATCGGCAATTACAGAAGAGATTAAAAGAAAATATAGAATGAGAAGAATTTTGGTGGATAGACATTCCGGTTGATCAATGAAAAGGAAATAATCTTTGATATATCCGTTTTATTACATTAAAGTTTAAAAATTAAACCACCTTGACTGAGTAACAATGAGTTGAGAAAAATCACCTAAGTGAAAAATGGAAAGAAAAAATGGTCGAAAAATAAATGAAATCATACATGTATGAAGAAGTTAATTGCTCAAAATAAATGGAATTAACAAAGTTTAAACCGTGTTATATTATAAGAGAAATGCTTGTCAATATGATAATAAAAAAAAAGGAGAATGGTTTTTAGTTAAAAAATAGAGCGGATGTTTGTGTAATTTAAGAAGACCTTAATTGGTTAGTGTAATTTGCCATGATAAAACCATTGATATATTTACTATCAAATATTATGAAATGGTAAGCTAAAAAAATGTTGAAATAATTAAAATAGTAAAGATTTCATTATTGATAAAGATGTCGTTATGAGTCTCGTGTATGAATTGTACAACAATATTATTTTGTGACTCATTTATCATGTTTTTAGTGTTTTTTATAGTCATATTTCTAAAAGATATAATAATTAATAATCTACAACAATAAAAAATATATTTTATAATACGACATGGCGGCTTGAATTTTTTGATTATCTGTTGGTTATGAAATATGTTGAGATCTACATGTTTCAATGTGTCTTGTTTGTCTATACTCCAGATCTTCAAGCTCGAAAGAGCTTTTATGCTTGCTGATTTGTGTAGGAAGTTGTTGACATTTGGATTTTGATACCGTGATGACGGTCGATCCATTAATTGTTTTTCGGAGAGGTTCACTTTTCCTGCTGATTAGTGAATTTTTGTTAAGATATATTTGGGTCGATCCATTTGGTCTGATTTATTATGTTGTATCCCCATTTTTTGTTGTACCTGAGTCAGGTCTAATGTCCTCAGACTCTTTATCTATTTCTTTTTATTTAATATTATTTTTTTGACTAAAAAAAGATAAAGAAAAAACAAAGGCAAATTAATTTTAGAGAAGAAGCAATCTTGAAAATGTGTAATTTTTAGAAAAGTAGGTATATGCCTTGTAATAAATATTTTGTAAATTTTTTTAACTCTTTAGATATTTAAAAGTTGAATTATAGTAAAATTTGTTTTGATTGGTATTAAGATTATGTTTGTTTGTTTTTTTACAAAAAGATTAAGTTAATGTGTTTATCGAGTGAGTTTGTTTTAATTTGATTTTATGAGAAAATAATAGGAGGAAATTGAAGCAAAAGACACAAAAAGATATAATTTTGTTGATGTGTCAAAAAATTAAGAAGGCGTAAGATTGTATTTTTGTAGACATTAAGTTTCATTATTTTTTGTGGGTACAAAGTTTCATGATTATAGAATTAGAGAATACAAGATTGTAATTTTTTTAACTCTTTAAATATTTAGAAGTTGAATTATAGAAAAATTTGTTTTGATTGTGATTAAGATTAAATTTGTTTGTTTAGTGTATTTTATCATCTGAGTTTGTTTTAATTTGTTTTTAAGGGAGAAATTATAGGGGAAAGTTGAAACAAAAGACACAAAAGAATATAATTTTGATAACGTGTCAAAAAATTAAGAAGGGGTAAAATTGTATTTTTGTTAGACATTAAGTTTCATATTTAGATAATAGATAATAGATATTATATGAAAATCATATATACTAATCTTTATGATATATGATTTCTTTTTTTGAAAGACATTTGATTTCTTAAACGTAAACATGTGAAAATTATGACTTATGATAATGTTTTTATGTACTTTTATTTTGTAGTGCCAACTACAAGTATAATCTTAGCCAAAAGACATAAAATAAAACCATGAGATGGTTAACTCTACGTAACAATTAGGTGAGTTAAATAACAGAGTCAAATTTCACTACCTACATGGTGAAAAATCATGATCAAGTTATTATCCATTTACTATTGAACATGTAATATTGAAGACTATCGTTTAGCAATGCATAATAATCAAACTATTCTTTTTGCTTTCAGAAAAAGACTTCCATGCTTCCTTCGGCTGGTGACGGAGCTAGGAATTTTATGGAGCTCGGACAAAAAAATCATCGCAAATTCACATGTGACATAATATATAAACAGTTATAAATCGAAATAAAAGAGGTTCCTCATTTTGTCGACAAAAGTACAATTTAAAATAAGATTATTAATAGAAATTGACCCTGTAATATAAGTGAAGTTTGAAAATTGACTCTGTACTAAAATAACACTTATTCTAACTCTGTAATTCGAGATTCTTATTATTTATAACCTTGTAATATACGCGAAGTCCAAAAAAGCAACCAAGAGATTGAATTTTTTCACGATTTCTTAGAGGCGTGTTAAGAACGTTAAAATATGGTTTTACACAAAAATATTATAAACTTTTGACAAACGACAAATTAGTTATGAATTTTTAAAGTGTCAAAAACAAAACAACGGAAATCTCGACCTATAAATCGAATATTGAGCTCATTATTTGCAGAGACATCAATAAAAATACATAGAAAGGATCTGCAAAGTTTCATAGCATTTCGAAGCCGTTTAAATTTATTTTGATTTTTCAACCAAAACGTGCAAAATTGAAATTTTGTTCCGAGTAAGCGTATACTTACAGGTCAAATTTAGTTCCCTAATTTTGTAGGCATGACTAGAACGTGATAAGAACCTCCATAATGAAATTTTGTAGTTTTTAAACGAGATACAAAATAATTATAAATTGTTTAAGAAATTCATAATTATGGAGGAATAAAAATTCATAATTAATTTGTCCTTGGTCTAAAAAAATTATTTTTTTGTGTAAAGCTATATTTTAATGTGTATGGTTAAAATTGTGAAAAAAGTTCAACATGTAGGTCACATTTTTAGACCACGCGTATATTATAGGGTGATAATAAATGGGAAGAAATTCAAGTTACAATGCTAGAATATATGTTTTGTATTTTACATGGTCATTTTTCAGACATAATGTATATTACAAGGTCATTTTGAACAATTAACCCTTTAAAATAAGAGATGAACCTGCCAATAATGTGCTAAATTAAATTAGGAGGTAAATGTCTTTTCTGAGACCTATTTGCGTGTGAAAATTTTCAGATTTTCCTTAAATTTTTTTTTTTCAAGTGGGTTAATAGACTATTTGGTTGTACTATATATAAATAAAGTACTAATTGAGCCCAGACAAATGTCCGGGGTCGTCGGACGGTGAAACCGCCCATGCTTCAGCACATCACTAGTCTCGGTCAAACCACAAACAAAATCATATTTTACTACAACATGGTGAAAAATCATGATCAAGTAATGATCACCCAATTATTACTGAACATCGTAGATTAAAGACTACCATATTTCCTTAGCACAACTTTGAAGCATGTTATTCTCCTAAGGACTCTATGAATTTGGGACACAAGTCTAGTCCCACTCTACACCTTTAGGGAAATGAATATTGGAGATATTAACGGTTGACATTCCATTAAGAAGAAATGGATTATATGGTGATTCTTCTCCAAATTCAACTGGCATTAACTTTCAATATAGTCTTGGTTCCCACTATGCTTCTTATACGACTTTAAATATCTCCATTTTTAATATTTTACTTCCCTTAGTTGATAGATGAAGTCCATCACAAAGAAATAATAAGACCACCTAATTAAATTATATTAAAATGCACATTTGAACTAAATTTTAGTCTAGGTACATACAGGGGCGGACCTGAACAGGTCCTGCTGTGGAAGTGCCACATTAGCTCAAGCTGAACTTTTAATCTTTTTTTATTGACTATTACTTTTCCCATCCTATTTATTTCCTCGTGCAACCTATTTTTTTTCTTTTCAAAAATACCCTTAATCCGGATTACATAATCCGAACTCCATTCGGATAATGAAATTCGGACAAATTCGTGGATTTTGGAACTTATATCAACCTGATGGATGTTGATGTCAATGTGCAATGGATGGATTCAGATTCCATAATTCGGATAGTTTTTATACTTTTCGGATTATGTAATCCGAAATATCTCAATCACCCCGTATAAAGTTAACATTTGGGGTGAAAAACGATGTTTCCAGATTACATAATTCGGAAAGTGTAAAAACTGTCCGGATTATGAAATCCGAACTGCATCAACACAGAGGCAAGAGCCATCTGTTTTGATTGAGCCTCTGTTTTAGAACATGTAGTCAACTGTTTTGGCCTTTGACCATTTGTTCAAATAGAAAATTCAATTTATAACATAACAATTAATAACACAATATAATTTTCAAACATTAATAAAACATAAAAATTAAAATTATCGAAGTGTTACATAATTAAAAATCATCCAAAATATTCAAATATAACATTACATGATTAAAAATTACAATCAATCCCTTATCACTAGACCCCTGCCATTAGGAGTGGGCAAAAAAACCAAAAACCGAACTGAACTAAACTAAACAAAAGAAAAAATGAACCATTACTAACAGTTCTGAAACTGAACTGAAACAGTTCAGTTCAGTTCAAAATAGTTAAGTTCGATTCGAAACAGTTCAATTCAGTTTGGAACATTTCAGTTCAGTTCAGTAACTAAAATTCAATTTCATTTGTTTTTTTTTCATATTTTTCTCAAAGGTATCAATAATAAGAGTTCAATTCAGTTCGGAACAGTTCAGTTCGGTTTGAAACAGTTCAATTCAGTTCGAAATGCAAATAGTTCAGTTCTATTCAGTTATTTTAAATATAACAAACAGTTCAGTTCAATTTTCATCCCGAACTGAACCATGCCCACCCCTACCTGCAACCTCTGGAACCCCCAACACCCCTGTAACACCCCGTTTTCCCAACTTTAAAATAACATAGATTAATCAGAGTTTTTCAACGTAAACGGAATGTCACACTTCATTTCATAAAATCGTAAATGGAATAAATAACGATTTATCCTTCAAAATTGATTAACATAAATCTTTTCAAAAACTTTGCAGCGGATTTAATTCAACAACTTTTAAAGTCTTGGCACGGAGGCCTTATCATAAATGTCTAATGAGAAATCTTAAAACACCTCATAGTTCAAGTCCAACTACATAATCATAATTCTCATAAAAACAACACGTAAAGGAATAGAAAGCGACAACAAAATTCCCATCCGTTACGTATCAGAGCACCTAAGACACACGACCGCAACTATTCTTGGTTACCTGCAAGTTACCCATAGGGAAGGCAACATTTCCAAGCAGAAGGGGTGAGATTCACAAAACAAAAACATTAAACATATAATTCAACAATTATATTTAACAACATAACATCATCAATTAATAATAATAATTCTTCATATAGTACTTCTTTAACAATACTTCACATAAACAACATAAACAACAACCAACTTCAAATCGCCTGTAATGGTACTTCATATAAACAATATAAACAACATAAGCATCAAATACATTCATAGCAATAATCATATCACATCTCAACATCAAAATCATCATCGCAACTCAGCATCATAGTTCAACTTAATAGTTTGACTCGACAATGCAACTTCGACTCGACTTATGCAACTCCGACTCGACTTATGCAACTTAGACATCTTAATCATGCATGTGGTATTAATCTAGGGCATAAGCCCTCGTCGCTATTGAGTATAAATATACTCCTAGGGCATAAGCCCTCGTCGCTATTGAGCAAAAGCTCCTAGGGCATGAGCCCTCGTATCTGGATGAATATGCATGGACTCAACTTCTTAAATCTTAGACATCTCAAATGAACTCCAATAATTTGGATTATAACATCATAAATCTTATAACGACACATGCAGCTTTTAATTAATAACAACATGGCAATATGGCAGCAATCAACATCTCAAACATAGTAAAATCGTAAACATTCACATACATCATCTCTTATAATTCAAGGAAAGCATATACAAATGTATAGGTCACTATAACAAATCAAGCATCAGTTAGCAGCTCTACATGTCGTCTTAATATTTCAGTACTTAATTCTAATCCAGGGGTAATCTCATAACTAATCGTGCGACAAGAGTCACATTATTCTAAAAGGTAGTCTGATACAGAACTACTCGCTATGGCGAGTGGGATCTCTCGCCTCGCAAACCATCAGGGGTTACTCGCTACGGCGAGTTGAACTGCTCGCCTTGCGAGCCATCACAGGTAGCTCGCTATGGCGAGTTAGGTTGCTCGCCTCGCAAGACTTCTAGGGTTTGCTCGCTATGGCAAGTGGGTTGCTCGCCTCGCGAGCCTTCTAGGGGAGCACTCGCCGTGGCGAGTTGATTGCTCGCTGTGGCGAGCGATGACAGAACAGTTACAGGGTTACGAGGGTTTTCACCCAAAACCCCAAATTTCATCCTATTCCTTCCCAATTTCGACTATAACGATGTTTAAGAGTTATCCTATGGTCTGTAAACAGCTTTCTACAACATTGGTACAGTTTCTCATCATCTAATCATCAATTCATCACTTTTTGACCCAATTTCTTAGTTTATAATTTCTCATGAAATACTCCTAAACATGTTAACTATAATCATGAATCATAAGCTTAATATAATTGCAATGCTAGGCTCACCCTTACCTTAAGAAAATTGGAGCAGCAGCCTCTTGGTTCTCCTCTTCTGTTTTCTCCCTTTTTCTCCCAAATTCTGAATTGTACGTTCTGACAGTTTCTAAACCTAGGTTTTACCTTTTATACCTCTTCTATTTGTTTTATCTTATTCCACTTATTCCCTCATAATTCTACCTAATTCAAAAACAGCCCCACAACTTAATATTTATTTTATTTTCAAACCTTATTCTATCAAATAATAAAATAAGTCTATCAATAAAATATCAACACATCACCTAATCATATAAAATCACATAAATCATCAAAGTGGACTCTAAACTCTATAAAATAATTAAATAATTAAAGAGGGCGTTACAACCCCCAACACCCTTAGTAGTTCCCCTACGGAGGTAAACCTTCCCACCATACATCTCTCAATACCTCCTCTAAATGTTGCCATGTGTTAGACCCGCGCTCCACCTCACCACTAGACATAACATCATACACTCGATGTCTAATATGGGCCAACCTTCTGATATCCACCCTGATATCCACTCCACATATCCTTGCTGCCTATATCTCTGAAGTGCTGATAAATCCAAGCCTGCATCAAAGACAACCACATATAAGTATATAAAAAAGGTCAAAACTTACAGATGAAATAACAAACATAATTATTAATTTATACCTGCAGCAAAGACAAGTATCCTGACAACTGACTGCATGCCCAATGGGAAGCATGGTTAAGCTCCCTATACAAGTGAGATAGGCATGCAACTCCCCATGAAAAATCAGAAACAACCTCTAGGTCTCTGAAGTACCTCAGGTAAACAACATCTACATAGTTGGCTCTCTTGTCAGTGAAGAGCGTGATCCCCACCAAGAACATCAAATATATCCGCAGAGCCTGGTCTCGCAACCTCTGCACCTCCTCATCCATACCACCCTTATTATATAACTCCAACTGTCGTAAAAGATGTTGCTTGAAAATCTTCCTTAAGTAGTTAAACCGTGCATGTGCACCTCTAGTATCAGTCACCTCTTCAAGAGCATCTCATGGAGAAGACCCTAAATATTGTATCATCAACTCCACCGCATCGTCCCTTGAAATAAGCTCGTGGGATAGAAGTATGCCATCAATGGGGAGATGCAGCAAACATGAGACATCATCAAGTGTCACTGTCATCTACCCAAACGGAAGGTGGAAGCTCGAAGTCTCCTCGAGCCACCTCTCCGCAAATGTAGATATTAGGCCATGGTTAATCTGGTTGTAGCTAGTATTCTGAAGCCAAGAAAGACCGGTGGCTCCCAGTGCATCACGCCACCATAGTGTAGCCATGATAGGCCTAGTATCATCACCATGCGTCGTATCAATCTTCTTTCCGTTATTGATGCATTTTAAATTGGCTCGTCACTGCAAAAAATTAAAAACAAAACATTAACAACAGTTACAAAAAAAATGAAGTGAGTTAAACTAGATATCAAATTAAAATACAAAGAATTAAGCAGAGGTAATGACTTATACCACATTAACATCAATTTCATCAAAATTAACATCAATTTCATAAAATATCACATTAATACGTACCACTCCCTTAGATGCCTTCATGGTAACGTGCACATGATACCTCGTCATTGTTAATGCTCAGAACAACCAATCAGGTTTAATGGTCTAATCTCATAAATATTATTCTGCATATAGGACCGCTTAATGTGCTTAGAACCTATGAGTACGTTTTATTTAATTTTTTGACAAAAAAAATTGTGCCTCACCGATATTGAGAATCCATATCCACCTCTAGGTACATACATATGAGACCATACTTACATGAAGCAGACAACTTTTCAATAATCTCTTTTCTAAATTACAGACCACATATCAATGACCTTTATTTTAATCTCACAACACAAATCCGAACATGTTTATAAATATATTCGACAATCTTCATTTGTCCTCGATGGTTTCCCAAATTCATCACTGGATTCATTCCAACTAAATTGTTAATATATATATATATATATATATATATATATATATATATATATATCATAGAACAATTAGGAAATAAGAATGTCAAAGATATATGTGTCATACCTCAATTTTTGACCCAAGATACCACGGACACGCGTCGTTTAACCCTGATCGGTCTTTGACTTTTCAGTGAAAAATTCGGCAGAGAGGTATTTTAAAATACCTCATTTTTTGTTTCGAGACGGACCCTCTTCTCTTTATTTTTATTTAGTCTTTATTTCCATCTTTTATTTTTAATTAATTTTTTCAATTTTTATTTTAATAAGTCATTATTTCTTTTTATTTTTATACGTCCAAAGATCCTCCAAGTCTGGCAGTTATCCTTTTTATTTTTTATTTTCATCCCTTTTTTTTTTTTTACTACTTTTCCTTATTTATTATTTATTCCATAAAATCCAAAAAAATAGTCCTGATCCTCAAATCAGCAGCAAACGTCCAAATCCAGTTCACACAAGCCTCATCTGCAGGCAAATCAGTTCACGCGCATCTCTTTATCCCAATCCAAGCCACACAATTTTCTGCAGTTTTCAACAAACCCTAACCCAGAATCCTTCACTATAAATAATACCTGCACACACAGTCAAAGGGGGCCGAAATTCACAATTAAACAACCTGCAAAAATCACAATCATCACGCATAACCTTACACAAAACCAGTAGCCACACATCAACGGAATCATCAACAGAAACACACACCCATATCTCAAGGACCTGCGAATCAAAAACCTCAAGCACCAATCCAATTGGATCTGCACACCAGGACGTCGTACTCACAAACAGCAAGCCAAGCCAAGCCCAAATTCGAAACAAAAATCCTAAGAAAAGAAGGTAGTTTTTTTTTCAACTTTTAGATCTAGGTCTATACTTACTTGTTTTGGTAATTTAAAAACCGGTTTTAGAATTAGAAGAGGGAGAGGGTAAGAAAGCCGATTTTTTTTTTTAAAAAAGAGGACTTTTGGATTCCGGCATGGCGGCACCGCCCTCCTAGGTCGGCGGACCACCGCGAAAACTGGCAGTCACGGCGACCTTCATAGGCTCGCCGAAAAGTTGTTAAGAAAAGAAGAACAGGAGAGAGGAGAGAGCTTAGTGACAGAGGAACATAACTTTAAAATGAGTAAAAAAACCCTTACAGCCTATATATACTACTAGGTTGAACCAATTCAACCTCTGAACCGGTCTGAACCGACCAAACCGGCCCCAGTCTGTTCCTTAGCCCAATTCCCTTTTTTTTCTTACTCACACACATATCTGATTACTGCTGCACCCCCACCTTGTGATTGAACCCATTTTTATTTCTAGACATGGCAACGGGGCGGGGCGGGGGCGGGTTTAAGCATCCCTGTCCCCGCCCCCGTCCCCAAATATATCGGATGTAAAAATTGAACACCCAACCCCGCCCCCAATGGGGAGGGGTCTCCTGGCCCCGCCCCCACCCCCACCAACAAAAACTCTATTTTTTATAAAATATTTAAAAAATGCATATTTTTTCATTTTGTCATAGCAATAAAATACAATAACTATATTAATAATTAAATATCCAATAAACTTTTTTTTAAAAGAGTAAAATAATTATAATAATTATGTTTCTAAAGAGTAATAATATATTAAAATAGTTTGGTGTTTATGGAAATAAGATTAAAAACTTTAATAAAGTAAATTTCAAAGAGCGGGTGCGGGGCGGGGGTAAGCATCCCCCGGCCCCGGCCCCGTACTAAAAACTCAGATTTCCCCCGCACCCGCACCCAGTTAAATCGGCTTTTCCCCGTTAAATTTGGGGCGGGGGTGGCCGGGGCTGGCGGGGATGGTTTTAGTTGCCATGTCTATTTATTTCAAGTCATGCATGCATTTTATTATTTTTATCTTTCAGCGTTATAATTTTTCTTTTCTTGTATTTCCTCATGCGTACTTTAGGATTAGATTTATTACTTTGTTCATATTTATTTGCATCATTTATTTTACTGCAAGAACTTAGAATGTGAACTAGGCTTTAATGTAAATCATTTATTTCCATGTCATTTATTTCTCGCAGATCATAGCATGTATCATAGGTTTAATGTAATAGATGTAGGTGCATGTGTGCATGTGTGGGTGTATGTTTACTTTTTATGCATGGTAGTTTAGGTAAAAGGTCCTCGTGGTGGTCCAACGCCACCATATGGTACTTACGCTTTACGTTCCTGCTCCGTTAGTTTATATTTTAGTTAAATTATTCAAAAACAACAAAAACATGCAAATAAAATCAAAACCACAAAAATATTTTCTGAATAAACCTTGACTCTCAAATCAAGTGATCATTCTTATCTTTATTTTTCTTAATCAAACTATCAATCAATTTTAATCATACTTTAGACCTTTACTTTCTTCAAATTTAAAAACAATCAACTTCACATTTTGCCACTTTGACTCTTTCTATCTCTCAAAAAACATTTTCAAAACATTAAAATCAAACGCAATTTCTATCCAAAACTACGAGGTTTTGATCCCTCACGGGTACGTAGGCAAATGACACTCGTCCTTCCAAATCAATAAAAAAATGTAGATATTAGGCTTCTTTCTTTTCTTTATTCACTGTTCATTTCTTTTTAAAACAAGCAAGTTATAGCACATTAATTAGATAAAACCAAGAGGTTCCCGTATAGTACTACGGACATAAAAGGTGCTAATACCTTCCCTTATGTAACTAACCCCCGAACCCTAAATCTTTTAAAGTGGTATTTGAACTTTTTTCCACTTTCTTTTAATAAAGTTATATGTTCAGTCGTGAAATAAAAAGTGAGTCAAACGCTAATAAAATAGTCTTGATCTCCAAAAAATGACGCAACAATATGTATAGGCCTCATGCATCACTTGTATGTGAAATAATTTAGGGTTAATAGGCCTTTACCCCTGTAATATAAGACACTTATGGTTTTCCCTCCTGTATTTTTATTTATTTTTGGATTCGATCCTTGTAAAAAAAATTGTTTCAAAATACCCTCCAAATCATCTGACTGTGCATATTCGCTGACGTGGCACGCTGAATCACATTTGAGTTCTTCCTTATGTGACAAAACCTTTGTTGCCACTTGGAATATAGCTAGAATATCTCCCCCATGGCAGGTTTACATTTCATAAAAGACATGTTTTTATTTATTGTTTCAATTTCAATTTTCTTAATTACATTTCAAGGGTCCTACCGCTGAAGATAATATCGGTTAATTAATTAATTTTATCTTGTGTAGGTTGCAGCAGGGACAGAGCCACCACCCGGCGAGCTCGGGCCTTTATATTTGGCCCAACCGAATAGCTCATTAATCCACTTAAAAAAAAATTGGGCAAACTCAATATTTTTACACGCGCGCGCATAAGAATTCATGACTCTTTAATTTTTACCCAAACTCTATAAAATTTATGGCTCCGCCATTGGGTTGCAGCAAATTCTACCCAACACTACATGGAAAGATTATTTCCAAAAACTTTACAACTTGAGCTTTGATGAAGCTTAAACAACTTCCTTTCCTTCTCGACGCGAGTCTATATAAAGTGATCCGACTTGGCTTTATAAGCTAAAATTTAACTATATGTATTTCTTGCGTTTGTGTTGAAATATCACTAACTGCTTCCTATTACGTTAATCTAAATTTTTTCATGATGGCATGTCCCTTATTGGTGTGAATTATTATTCTCAGACATTCACCAAAGTATAGTATGACTTATTTATGCTCTGATTTTAACTCAATTTACTTCAGTTTTTGGATGATATTGTGTTTTCGAGTCAACCATGTTTCTGGAAATTATGCTAATGGAAATACTAGTATTTCATACAACTCGCCTATCTAGACTACTCAAATTTTTACACCTATTTAGAAGAAAGGTGCATGAATCTATTGATGATTATCTGAATAGATTTAGATTGTTAAAGGTTAGATGCTTCACTTAAGTCCCTGAAATGAGTTAGTTGAAATGGCTGCTGGTGGCCTAGTCTATTCCATTAAAAAGAAATTAGATGCTCAACACTTGAGAGACATGGTCCAATTGGAAGATAGAGTTCGACAGGTCGAAAGACTGAAAAAGTCAGAACTCAAAAATATCATAAATAATAGAAGGTTGCTTACGTCGAAACTAACGACAATGACCAAGAATTCGACATATCTTATGAGGATGTCGAAAATTGTAAGGTTAATGTTGCTGAACTAAAACCCTGCCCCCTTTACACATGTAAATTTTTAAGGCCATCTGATGGGAAGAATCCTGTCGAACCAAAAAATGAAAAAAATATGTTCCTAAAACCTATTAGTTTGATGTAGCCAAATGTGATGAGATTTTTTATCTCTTAGTTGCTGATGTTATATTGCCCAAGGGCCTAAAAACTCCCCCATTATTGCAACATAAAAAGAGAGGTTTTTGTAAATTTTACAATTTTCTGGGTCATAAAACCTCACAATGTGTTCTTTTCAGGGATTCGGTTCAAAAATCTCTAAATAAAGGCATATTGTAATTTGGAGACAAACCAAAGCCTCAGATGCAAGTGGATGTTGATCCTCTGAAAGTTGTTGATGCAATGTATGCTGAAATTGATGACTGCAATGTGGTGGAAGCCATCACTGATGCTGTTGAAAACCTGTCCGTCAAAGCAAATACTGATGTTGCTGAATGCCAGATGGTAGAGGTCAAGTGGTCGGCCAATACAGGGACTAATACCAAAACTTAATATTTTAATTATGAAAGTTTTGTCTTTTAGTGTGCCATGTGGTATGATATGATTGATCCACGTGGTAAACCATTAGTTTTAGTTTTTTTTTAACTTAGACTTAACAGAAGGACCAAAGCCAAAATTTTTACAAAAACAAAACAAAGTGCAGGGACCAATGGTAAAATCTAATGAAAGTGCAGGAACCAATGACATATTTAAGCGAGAATAATATTAAATTATGCTCACCTTTTTATTATTATTTGAAGACGTGTAATGTTAAAGACTACCCCATATTAAGCCTAACAACTGGCACAACTTAAGCACAAACAAAATCAAATTTCACTACTCACATGGTGAATAACCACGAATCAAGTCATGATCACCCATTTATTATTGAACAATATAAAATTGAAGACTACCATATTTTCCTAGGCTCAATTCCCTAACGATCCTTGAATTGGGACATAAATAACATCTACAATGGAGACCTTCGATCTTATTAAACGGGTCCTACATAGACACATTATTTTTTTTAATAATAATATCTAGGCTAAATTTCATTTCTGGTCCTCTAACTATTTAGGTGGTATCTTTTTGGTCCCTTAATTAAAATTTGATTTATTTTGGTCTTTTAACTTATCTCCGTTACACATTTTGGTCCTTTCCGTTAGTTTTAATTTAAAAACGTTAAGTTTTCTTCATTTTCTTCTAGAACTTTTCTGGGATTCTTGTTGTTGAAGGTTGACGGAGATGATATGAAGATGAAAAAGAGGAGAAGAAGATGAAGAAAATCTAACGTTTTTGAATTAAAACTAAAGGAAAGGACCAAAATTTGTAACGGAGAGAAGTTAAAAGACCAAAATAAATCAAATTTTAGTTAAGGGACTAAAGTGATACTACCTAAATAGTTAAAAAACCAAAAATGCAATTTAGCCTAATATCTATTAGGTACTCAACCACTCTAATCGAGACACTATAACAAAATGTTTAAATAGGTTCCACCAATAATTCTTTATCATTTACATTTCAACAAAAGCAACAAAAACAACTCAACAATGATTAATTTATTAAAAAAAGGTGTAGGGTCCACTTAAGAATGGATGTCTTAAGCGACAACCTAGGTCTTAAGAGACCGTCAAATTTTTCTCAAATGAAGATACCTATTAGATACCGGATCTTAAATGGTGAAAACCCTCCATTGCGGATGATTTAAGTCTACTCCCACTCCCAATCCTTGTCATGTGGGAATGGAATATTAGAGATATTAACGGTTGACGTTCCATCAGGGTGAACCGGATCATATGGTGAATTTTCTCCAAACTCAACTGGCATTGTCTTCCAATATAGATTTGGTTTCCACTCTGCTTCTTTGATGACCTTCAATATTTCCTTTGACACCATTTCACTCCCTTCAGCTGAGAAATGTTTCCCATCACTAAGAAATAACCGAGTCACCTAATTAAATTATTGAAAAGCAAATTTGAATTTTGTTAATTTAGGGATATACATATTACGAGAGCATGCTTACATGAAGCAAACTTCTTTCCAATCTTCTCTTCTCTGAATTAAAGACCACAAATCAATGGCCTTGATATTCATACCATCACACATCTGTAAAAGTGCATCTGAGTATATTTTATGAACTTCATTTATCCTTATCGCTTTCCCGAATTTATCACTGGATTCATTCCAACGATTTGTTTATATATTATATAAAAATTTAGAAAATGAAAATGTCATAGGTTCCTATAGTTTTTGTAAAACAATCTTCGAACAAAACCTATCATATAATAGTCTATATATGTGTGTGTAGGAATTATGCATCACTTGTATGTGTATATATATCTATATATCTATATATCTATACACATTATGATTAATTAACAATAAAAAATAGCAAAGCAAATGTAGTATTACATGTCGCCTACTATTTGTGTGTCACTGGTGGGAGGACAACTGAGGAATATAAGGCGAGTCTTCGGTGAATGTATCTGTCAATTTCATTAGAAGTTGTGTCAAACTTAACATTCAAGATCATAAGATAAATATTGAATTTTATGTATGTATAGGATGAAAATAATTTCTTGACGGATGAAAAATTTCATTGGTTTCTTTTCTTTCTTTTTTACCATAATGGTGTAGTTTCAGAAGGAATTTACCAAATTAATATTTATTTTTTTACGCAAAGAAATTAGTGTAGTTGAAAAAGATATCATCGAAGTATGATAAGCCGTATATGACATGTTTGACTACACTAATATTTGAGGTAAAAAAAAACTCATTTTATATATGATAATAACAATTAAGATAGGAAAGTGAAATTCTAGTATGACAAATTTTGCCTTTAGATGGTCAGCAATCTTCCTCATATTTTGTATATATTCGTCCAATGGTACATGAGGACCAAGACCACTTGAGTGTGGAAGATGAGAATCATTACCACCAAAGTACACAATCGCCAATGCTGGTTGCTCTCGTTGTTCAATGGTATTCTGTATTAGAGACGACCAATACCACAAGGGTCAATCATTGTCAACAAAAAAATTTAATTCACAAATTAACACTCATATTGTTCCAACAGATATAAACAAAAACTTATGTGTGTTGTGAACCTTATTCAACAAGATCATTATAGTATGTTCAATACCATATAAATCAGCATAATCTTCTCAATTTGACAAATAAAAAACCACTCATTAAAATTTTGAGATAATACTTGTAGATCAAAAAAGTGAAATTAAGCTTAGGGTAAAATATTATTGCCGAGGAAAGAAGGTAACAAATTTGATTACATGAAGAGTGTCACAATTGGATACTCAATACCTTAGGAAAAATATCATCCACAACTTGTAGACCACGCCTTGAATTCCAACCAGCGTATCCCCGCAAAATTATATCAACCTACATCAAATCAATGTACAATTATATTCCCATAAATGCACTAGTAAAGTAATAAGATTTTTTTTAACGAAAATATCTGCATGAGAGAATGACATCTAGTCCAATGTAGGAAAGCTTCGTCACTTAAAGAACACCTATAGAGATTTCTTATCCGTAGACGAAAACAAACACCGCTTAAATCTCACACACACAACTATGAGATATTGGATTCAAATTTAAATGAAAGTGTCCGACCTAAATATCGACATTACAAGTTGACTTAGCCCTTACGGACCACAAATGGATTTATATTTAGCTATGAATTTTCTCAAAAAGTACTTATAAAAAGAGATGGAGTGAGCATTTCATGTTACTATGGTTTTAAGAGGAAGAAAGAGTACCTTACGACCATACAAGTGAGCAAGAGTAGCTCCCCAACCTTCACCATAATGATTGTATTGAACAATGGAAGAACCAAACAACACAAATTTAGGCCTCATTGCTCCTAACTTATCTTATTTCTCAATAAACACAAAGATACAAATGATGCGAGACTATGCATCGTGAGGCAGAGATTTATACATGTAGTTGTTAGTTTTTTACAAGCCATGTTTTAATTTTTTATAAGCCACGTCAACCTTAATTTATTTGTAGTTTTTAAATAAATTTGGGTATAATATATATGCAGATAGTTGTTAATTTTTTTATAGAAATTTTAATAATTCATCCAAGGAAGCCAACCAACACCCACTCGCCAACTTCAAACATTTGTTGTCTATGAATTTAGTATTCTCCTACAAACAATTAAATATAGGAGAATTATTTGATACCCTCTTGTTTTGTTGGATACGAAGGACCAACTTTCGTCCGATTTTTTCAACAGATGAAACGGGACGGACGAACTTGAGTGATGGACTTCAAAACTTCAAATTCTAGCATCTAGAAGATCATGTTAAAACGATTGGCTCGTCGAGCTCAACCTACTTTGTCCCTCCTAAAAAATATATACATATGGTCTTTTTTTTTTTACGTAATCTAAATATAAAAGATGATGAAATCTAAATTTTCAAGACCACATTGAAACGTTTAAAAATTATTATTTGACCAAATTAATTAGACGATGTATATTTTTAGTCATATTGCTATTGCTAGTTTTTTCCACCAATCATCCATCTCACATGATTGTAACTTGTTTAGTTGGTGTTTTAAACACAATTGCATAATAGGTAAGAAAAGCTCCAACATACCAATTGTGAATTGTGTATATAATATTGCATCCATCAACTATTCCATTGAACATGGTGTAAGAATAATTTAATAAATATAATTGAATTGTTGTGACTCTTGTGAAATGATATAAATGTCTATGCAATAATGCAAATATTGATGTGAAAGATGCAAATATTTGTGAAAGGCTGTACACATATATGTGAAAGAATGAAAATATTGAAGTTACTAACTTATTGATAAGGGTCCAGCTCTTCCATAAAGTTTCTCTCACAGAAGGAATAGAAAAGAGAAAGACTTATGATTTTCAATATCTCCTTTGTTACTATTTTACTTCCCTAAGTTGATAGATGAAGTCCATCACTAAGAAATAATCAAACCACTTAATTAAATTATATTAAAATGCACATTTGAACTAAATTTTAATCTAGGTACATACAGGGTCGGAACCGACCCTGAACAGGTCATGGTGTGGCAGTGTCACCAGTGGCGGATCTTGCCCCAAATATTGAGGGGAGCGGCAAATATTAACGAAATATTATAATTGAAATTCATAAAAGTAATATACAATTTCATCCAAAATATTATAATTGAAATTCATAAAAGTCATCCAAAAAAGCATCAACACAAGGCTAAAGTTCCAAATTACTATCTACCAACTATTTATCCTAGCCTTGGAGACACTAAATTAGCCTACTGCCTACTGTAATTTTTGCCACATGCAGAATAGAAGAACCCTTCACTGCTTCACACAAGGCTAAAGTTCCAAATTACTATCTACCAACTATATATATATATACACACACACACAATAAAACATTTACCTCAATTTAAAATTTCACGTTTCGGTCTTTCAAAGTCTTGAACTCGTCAATAATTGAATCAGAACTAAATTGATCAGCTATTTCCTTTTCAATATAAAGCACCATATTGTCAGCAAGAAATTCATCCTCCATCTTATTACGCAATCTTGTTTTGATTAACTTCATTGCTGAAAATGATCTTTCTGTCGTAGCGGTAGAAACCGGGAGAGTTAAGATAAGGCGGATTAGACGATCAACCAAATAATGTTTATCCGCCCTCCCTGTCTTTTTTAGAGCTTCACACAATTCAGACATAGTTGACAACTTATTCAAATCTGGATGACTAACAACATCAAGATGATAGTGATGAAGTTGATATCTCAAATTAATTTTCTCTTGCCCACTAAAATCTAGAGGATAAAATTTACTTACAAGAGCACATATATTATCTATATCAAATGCTTTATACATATCCTTCGGAACCAAACTGTTGCTTAGAATTAAAAGCTCCATTGTTTCCAAACAAAACCTATGATTCAATTCTTGCAATTGTTGATCAATTGTAACACAAAAGAGATTCACTCTAAAATGTTGACCCACTGTGATGTGATCCTTTTGATGACGAGCGCGACCTTCACGCTCTTTATAAACAACAGTACAATCTGGGGATTCAATATCATGTTTTTCACAAAACAACATTACATTTTTCAACAAATCATCCCAGCCATCATCTCTCAACTTCTGAATTAATGTTTTTGTAGAGCCAACTAATTGCATAGCATTAAGTATATCTTGGGATTTCTGTTGTAAAGCTTGACAAAGACGATCTGTAATTCCCATAATATCTTTCATCATGTGCAAAATCAATGTGAACTCAAATGATTTCAAAAAATTATAAGCAGCATTAGCATCCCCACGTGTAGAATAACTTGATCCATTTTTCCTAATTTCTTTAAGAACCACACAAGTTGGATTATGCAAATTTATCATACTACAAATAGAAGCAAAATGTGAGCTCCAACGAGTATCTGCAGCTCGTTTATGATTGCTAACCTGATTTTGTCCTTTACCACTCTCAAGTTCACCAATCTCTAGCAAATTACTAATCTCATTTGATATGGCCTTTTGCAATTCATCATGACGCTTACTCGAGGAACAAGTAACATTCACAATAAAGGTTAAGTGTGAAAAGAAATCATGAATAGAGAAAACTTCCCTGGAAGCAGCAACCAAAGCAAGTTGTAAGCGATGTGCAAAACAATGAATGTAATAAGCATAAGGGCAATCTTTGAGAAATAATGCTTGCAATCCGTTCCACTCTCCTCTCATATTACTAGCACCATCATACTCTTGCCCACGGATATCTGAAACACGAAGACCATGACGAGAAAGAACATCACAAACTTCTTTTTTAAGAGTGATAGCCATAGTGTCATCAACATGCACAAGCTCAAAAAACCGTTCTTGTACGCAACCATTTTTATCCACAAACCTCAAAATAATAGCCATTTGCTCCTTAAGAGATTCATCACGTGATTCGTCAATAATTATGCAAAATTTAGAATCTCCAATCTCTTCCCGAATAAAGTGTTTCACTTTACTAGACATGATGTGCAGAAGTTCCTTTTGAATTGCATGAGATGTATACTTTGCATTATATGGAGCATTCTCTAGCACTACTTTAGCAAGCTCATCATTGTAGGATGCTAAGAGTTTAATCATTTCAAGAAAGTTACCTCTATTTTTTGATCCAACAGATTCATCATGGCCTCTAAAAGCACATGCTTGAAACGTGAGCCAACGAACTGAATCAATAGAGCACTTGAGACGTAGTCTATTATGGACAATTTGATCAGATCTCTGCTCATCAAGTGCATATCTGATGTTCATAGATTGATTAACCAAGTCTTGACAAGATTTTACTGCATTATTGTGAAATGAACAAGGACTTTCTCCAATATGTTTAAGAAAAGCACAATTCTTTCCAGCATTCACCTTTCTCCATACTTTAAATCCTTTTCTAGTAAAGACGTCAGCTGCAGGATTGTCACTTGGTTTATTAGTGAACAAGTAACAAAGCAAACAATAAGCAGCATCATTAGTTGGAGAATACTCAAGCCACAAAGAGAACATTTTGAACCAAGCTGCTTGAAACCGTCTTGGATGTTTATCTTCATTGAGAGGGTACTTTTCAACTAGCCATTGATAAGGACCCCAATTAAGATAAGCTCGTCGAACTTCATCTCTTTGATTCACTGGATATTCCCAAATCTGGAGGCGCTTTCCGGGATCACGTTCTAAACAATTGACATCAAATTTATCCATAGCGACTTTTTGAATCTTGCAAGGCTGCTCATCCGGTTGAACCGTTTGATTACTTGAAGGGTTTCTTTCAACTGTTGATGATGAAGCTATACAATTTTCATCTATGTCAGAAACTTTCCTCTTATAAAATGCATGAATTGTCTTAAGTTTGACCATTGTATCACTCCTACAAAATTCACAATTCACACATCAATAAAAATGTTAAATTAAATGATAAAATTTACATTTGAATCAGTTTAGAAAGTCCATAATAACATACTAAAAAAGTTTGTTCAAACAGGATCAATTTGTTACACATCAATTCACACATCAGTTTGTTTACACATCAAACAGGATCAATTTGCACAATTAACAAGATAAGTTTGCATATAACAATTAACAAGATCAGTTTGCAATTCCCCCAATTTTTTATTTTTAGGGTTCAATATTCCCCAATTTTAAGCCAGCAATACAAATAATAACTTATACCAACATTGAATTGAATCAATTGAATACGAGAATTGACAAAACATTGTAAAGAGGTAACAAACCTGAAGTTTTGAAGAATGAAGATTTTGTTTCACTGTTCAAGCAGCAAGAGAGAATATGAGACATGTTGAATCGCGGTTGAACATTGATCGTGGTTGAATCGCTGATGAATCACAGTTGAGAGAGAGAGAGACATGTTGATTGTTGTGTTGTGAGAGCAATTTGTTTCGAAAATCGCGGTTGAATCCTTCACGAAGTGAGAGAGTTCGGTGTGTTGGTATGAGAGTTCAGTGTTGGTTTGAGAGTGGGGGTGCCAGACTGAAAATATCAAAAAATATGAGGGTTGTTTTGGTCTTTTCCTCTGTATAAAAAAATTATTTTTTTTAAAGTGGGGGGAGCCATGGCTCCCATGGGCTCCTGTGGAGTACCGCCACTGAGTGTCACACCAACCCAAGCTGAACTTTTAATCTTTTTTTGTTTACTATTACCTTTCCCCACCATATAGCAGTCTCATGCACCCTGTAAATTTTCAAAAATGTCCCTTTGCAGTTCGAATTTCATAATCCGGACTATGCTTATGTATAATCAGCAATCATAATCTCTCTTATTTCACCAATTTTGAATTTTGCTTTTAAAAACAAAAAAAAATGGTCTATTTATGTTAAATAAAATCATAAAAACACAAGGATGAGAGTTAGAAAGATTAATATTGTCCTTAAAATGACTATCCATGTTACAAACATGTTCAAAATTGGTGTTGATGTTGTCCGGATTACGTAATCCGAATTGCATTAGCACCATGAAAAAAAGGGTCTAAACAATGAAATTTTGGATTTTGAGGGCGGAGCCCCGTAAGAAGTCCATTCTAAGGGAGTCTTGATCATAAAAACACATGGATGAAAACTAGGAAGATTAATATTGTCCTTAAAATGACTATCCATGTTACAAATATGTTCAAAATTGGTGTTGGTGCTGCCCGGATTACGTAATCTGAACTACATCAGTACCATAAAAAAATGGTGTTTAGGGGGTGTTCGGATTCTATGATCTGAAAAAAATCATATAGCGCGCCCTATTTTTTTGAGATTTTCGGATTACAAAATCCGAATTGGTGAAAAACTTTTTTTTTCACCCTATAACAAAGGAAAATACCAGTTCGGATTACAAAATCCGAAAATCTCAATGACATTTTTGGAAGAAAAAAAAAAAGGGCGTGCGAGAAATGGATAGGGTGAGAAAAATAATAGTCTTTTTTGTTTGGTCCACAAGCCCAACCCAAAACACATGTAAACCGTAAACATTTTTCCCCCACTTCTCACTTCAGCAAGCCCTTTTCATTCTTCTTTCTCTCAGCAAGCGCATAACAAAACACAAACAGAAGCAAGCGCTTTTCATTCTTATTAAATTTAGGCTAAGTCATATATTGTGAATGACTTGGCATGTGTAATCATCTATCTCATGGATGAACAATTTTTAAGTTTAAAAACTAAGCCATTAAAACTTAAACATATGATATTATATTGAATGTGAAACAAGTTTTTAAGTTCTACGATGGCAAGACACTTTCTGCTTATAGTGTTTTTACTTTCTTTTACTTCTCCTTTCATTGTTCATGATCAGAACAACCAATCAGGTTTGGTAGTCTCATCTCATAACATATTATTCTGCATGTAGGACCGCTTCATGTGCTTAGAACCTATGTGTACGTTTTATTTAATTATTTGAAAAAATTATGCCTCACCGATATTGTGGGTCCATATCCGCCCTTGTGTACATACATATGAGACCATACTTACATGAAGCAAACATCTTTTCAATCATCTCTTTTATGAATTACAGACCACATATCAATGACCTTTATTTTCATCTCACAACACAAATCTGAACATGTTTATAAATATATTCGACAATCTTCATTTGTCCTCAATGGTTGCCCAAATTCATCATTGGATTCATTCCAACTAAATTGTTAATATATATCATAGAACAATTTGGAAAGAATGTCAAAGATATATGTATAGGCCTCATGCATCACTTGTATGTGATATAATTTATAACCAAAATTGCAAACCCCTTGTAGTTATTACATGGTGTTCGTGATTTGTGTCTCATTGATGGGAGGATTACTGAAAAATATAATCCGAGTCTTCTATAACAGGCTCTGTCAATTATTAGAAATAATGTTAGAAAATATGAGATGGAAGCTGAATTTTATAGATAGAGTACAAAGAATTTCATGAAGTATGAAGCAAATTCAGAATTTATTAATTTATCAAATTAGTGTAGTTGAAGAAAATGTTATTAAAAGTGGATATGTGATAATAACCATTAAGATAGGAAAGTGAAACTCTTCTACGACAACTTCCATCAAATGAAACTTTGATACATTGACATCAACTTGAATGGTTAATGCAATTAAAATACGTAGGTAATTAATCAATGAATACAACAACCTATTGTAGCTAAACACAATCCATATAACAAATTAACTATGATTTTGAATATCATTAACTGCAAATTTCTGGTGTACAAAATATACAATATTCATTAATCATTCAAACTGCGTACAAATATATATTATTTTGAGACACTCAAATATACACTTGTGTTTAATGATGTTTAAAATTGTGGTTAATTGTGTTCGGAGGATGATTCATGAGTTGTAACACATTTTATTTTATTTATTCATTGATTTCAAATAACCTAACAACGAAACACACACATTAAACGCAAATTAGTGAATTATTTATTTATATATTTGATATGTTGTGTGTAACACCCCGATTTTCTATTTTTAATTAATTTCATGAAGTTGGATAACTGAAGTTTTGGTTGATATTATTATTGATGTTGCTTTTGCTTTAGTGTTATTTTGTTGTTGAGAAAATAGAATATTGATGATGACCAAGAAGTAGTATGAGGAATTAAATAAAATGAAGAGATGAATCAACATAAGAATAATAGAGTCGGGAGGTGTAGATTATAAGTTTTAAATAAGTGTGGGAGGGATGGAGTAAAAGAATAGTAGGTTGAGGAGAGAAAGGATCACAAGGAGTGACCAGTCCGAATATAAATAGAAAAATATAGAGGTTAGGGAGTCAGTATTGCTGAATGTGGAAAAGAAAGAAGAAAAGAGTAAAGGAAGAGCAAAACCCTAGTTGCAACAACAGCAAGCCAAATCGGAGATTTCGTCCAATTCGAGGTAAGGGGGAGAATCGCTTCATCTCTAGGGTTTAATTTTCTGTTTTGGGGCTGTAGGAATGATGGAGAAAGATAGCTACTGAAAATATTGAATGAGGGTTATTTTTGTGGTTGAAAGGTTAAAATTCAAAAACCAAGGGGATTAGCACAATTGTGCATCTCTCTTAGCCTTAAGAAAATAAACGTATCCACGACTTTTTGTTCAGAATTGGATCTAGGTGGCTTCATGAAAAGTGTAGATATGAGTATCAGCTTTCATTTACCATTGGTTTGAATCCATTAGTACCTCTAGAACTTAAGTTATGATTTAAACACCACTCAAGGGTCATGTTGCGTTGTTAGTGAAATTTCAGTACAATCCTTCTAGTGGACTCTTCAACATCAATAAAAGTAATAGTAATTTTAAGAAAGACATTAGTGTGTAGAGTAAATGTAAGGATCCCTAAACTACATATATAGATGAGGGGGGGGGGTGTTCGAGCATAAATAGAAGCGGTTGTCTCAAAATAAAAACAAGTCTAAATATGAACCGAATATAGTAACCTATGAGCACCTAATGATGTTAAAGATGGCCTGCCAGATGGGAGTGAAATAAAATCATAGGAAGGGGAACAAGGGAGACGTTTTAGATAGACGACTAAGGTAAATATAGGTCCCTAGAATTAGAGATGAGCCTAAATCGGTGAAGTATTTTAAGTAGTAGAAGGAGAAGTAGAAGAGATATAGATGGATAGTTCACGGCGGAGTCGTAACGACGAGAGTAATCCCTTGGAATATTTAAAAGGTATAGTGTGGTAAGTCGATTAAAAGGGTATAAAATATGAAAGAGATAAAGAAGTGAAGGCGACGATGATGAGAGGGGATATGAAGTATGTGCTTTCCGGGTAAATGATGAAGTTAAACATAAACTCCTTAAACTAATAACGAGTTTAGGAATATTACTAAATTGAAGAGTAAACGAGTCAAGGTAGTTAAAGAACTTAATATGAACATTAGATAAGATCGTATGAAGTGTAAAAATGAATAAAGATTATAGAATTCGAATTCGGATGATCGTAGGCGATGAGAGGGTCGTTAAGACTAAATGTAAAGGAAGCTAATGAGTTGTGTATTTAGTAATGAAAGATAATAGGAATGATGAAAGCGATGAATAAGACGGGAATCGATTAGAAGAGAGCAAGATGATTACGAAGGAAAATAAGAACTAATAGTTATAAAGTTTGATGTTAATCATAACGACCAGTATCGAGAGAATAAAACCTTAAGTTATAATATAGTTTTAGTGAGGAAAATGGCTGACGTCTAAAGTAATGATAATGTGAGGTAATAACTTTAAATTAGAATGAAGTTAAGGTTAGATGGATGGTCAGTGTATAGGTGACGACGAATGTGAAAGCGAGGTAAGAAGATATAGAGTCAATTTAATGAGAAGAATAAGTACGGGAGAGTTAATGACAATGGTGAGGAAGAACCTAGTTGTACGGAGAGGAGACGTTGTATGTAATGACGATGAATAAGAAAATATATTGAGACTAAGAATGAGGAACATGGTATGATATAAAAAATAAAGTATATAGAGAGCCTAGAAATAGATGAGGGAATAGAGTATGTTCGTAAGATGAATAATAAAATAAAATATATGGATATTGACGTAGAATGAGTCACGCGTAAGGGTTGGATTAATGAAGAGGTGATGTGGTGATATAAATAGTTGATAGAGAGTAATGATGACGAATCCTATAACCGTGACAGAGAATGTTGACGATTGATATTATACAGATGTATGTAAATAAATAAATAAGGCAAGAATTGACGATGTTATATTATAATAATAATGAGAATGACGATGCCTATATTATCGTGATGATGAGTGTGTTGAGGGTTAAATTATGATGATGATGAGCATGATAATGTTTATATTTTAGTGATGTTGAGGATGACGATGACTATATTATTATGATGATGAGAGTGATAATGTTAACTATGATGATGATGAGAGTAGTGATGATTCATGCGCTTGCTTTATAGTCGTGCATTTTAAAGGGAGTCTTGCATTAATATGTGAATTATGCGACTACGTGGATACGTGCAATACTAGTCAAAATAATTCTATGTATCCATATAAAGTCTAGAGCATGATGTCGTGCATTGATGACGAGAAAGTCCAGGAATATAACTCTGGCAAACTATGACGAGAAAAGTCCAGTAACATAACTTTGTCAACTATGACGATAAAAGTCCAGTAACATATCTCTGACAAATTATGACGAGTAGGGGTGGTACCGCATTCATATAGCTCTTAGGATGAGTACATATGAATTTAAATGATGATACTTGTGTTTGATGCTAAAATTATGGAATGGAGAGAGATGATGAAATGAGTAATTTGTTGAGGATAAATTATTGGTTCATGTTCTTACGACAACATAATATTATTAGGGTTAATAGTGTTTTTCACCCCTGTAATATAGGGCATTTCCGGTTTTCGCCCCTGTAAAATTTTCGGTTTGATTTGCATTCTTGTAAAACTTTTTTTTTCCGGAAACACCCCTCCTTCATCCAACTCAGCAAATTCGCTTATGTGACACTGACTTGGTTTTTTTTTTTTTTTTAAATTGGCCACGTCAGATTTAATTATTAAAATATACATAAAAAATTTAAAAATAATATAAATTCATTGATATTAATTTAAAAATAAAAAAATAATTTTAAAAAAATTAAAAACTAATTTTTGAAAATAAAAAAATTGAAAAATTAGAAAATAATTCAGGAATTTAATTTTTTTTAAAAAACTCTGGAAAAAAATTTTATTGCCAATTTTTTTTATATAAAAAGCAAACTTTTTAATTTCGTAAAAAAATAATTCAATATTATAATTTCTAAATTTGAATGCAGATTTTTATAAATTAAAATTTTTTCCTGTTTTTTTTTTAAACAAATTTTATAAATCTTTTTTTCGAAAAAAATCTAACCTATTTTGAAAATTTGCTTTTTTTGTATTTTAAAAATTAAATTCCAATTATTTTTTAAAACCTTGTTAATTTAAAATAAAAATCTAATTACATTTTCAAATTTTTAAAATTTTGAAAAAAAATTTGTATCCAAAATTTTATCTAAATTGTTTTAAAAAAATCAGACTTTTTTTTTTTTAAAATTCAATTTATTTTATTTTATTTTAAAAATTAAACTCCAGAATCTTTTAAAAAAAACATTTCGAAAAAAAAACCAAATATTTTTTACGATTCTTTTCATATTTGAATTTCGAAAAAAATCTTTTTGTTTTTTCTGATTTTTTTAATATTTGAAAAAAAATCGATTTTTAAGTTTTCTGGAAAAAATTCTTTTTTTTTTTTTTTGGAATTTCTCACCCCTTTCTTGTGTGTTCCCTAATAATATGTTATATATATTGTTGGATTTCTCACCCCCTTTTTTTTTTTGTAGCTTTCTTCCGATTAAATTTCCTTTTTTCTTTTAATTTGATTTTTTGTTTTAATTTATGAAATGTTTAAATTATTTTTTGAAATTAAAAATTGCTGTTTTAATGACATGTTATGCCACATAGGCCTTCATTTGCCATTTGTGCATTTTTGGAGGATAAAATGGGAGGTATGACGAAAAATGAAACAAAAATGGTAATTGAAGGACAACTTTGTTCTGTTTTAAAAAGGCAGGACAATTTTCGTTAGTAGGCCAAAACACGAGGACCAAAAGTGTAATTAAACCTTTTTTAAAATATTCTGCCCAAAGATGTTATATGGCTCAATGTTGATATTGGAACATTCCTAGCAATATTGTATTCATTTATTTATTTTTATATACATTGGAATTGGAATATTGATGTGGAAAGTTGATGGTTGGTTATGTAATATCAAATTAGATTATATAACTTCCTTTTTGGCATTAAAATTATATTATTCAAATTTGTTTTCATTTTATTAATATAAAAGAAAATAGAATGGGTATTAGTGTTACTGTTAAATCTGGTGAGTGCAGGAAACTAGATATGCAGAAGTAACGAACAGAATGGGTAATATCATCAACAATCACTCTTAAGAAATAACTTCTACGAAGTTGGTTATAAGAAATAGGAATAGTTACAAGTTACAACTGCTGTAAGTTAATGGAAATAACTGAAATAAATAACCCAACCTTTAGGAATTAGAGACCCTAGTCTCTCCCAAAATAACCAACATAAAAACTACTGAATGACTATCAGTCATGTTAAAGCGGGATCTGTTGATTGGGCTTGCACCTGACTCATATCTCTGATGATGGAAATTCATTTTTCACAATTGTTAACTATGCTGCTTTTTGTTTGGCGCTGGGTTGCTGGATCTAATAGTATAATGCCCATGATATTCAATTTATAAAACTTTGCTTTAACTAGGAATATAGGATGTTGTGCAAAGAAAGAATGTTTATTGCATTTCATCTATTGCCCCATGCTAACATGTTGCATAAAACAGAATTATTTTTCCTCCCATTCAATGAATCAAACAGTGAGGGTTGTCAGGGATAAGCTTGATAAGGTAATGCAGCCTACTTCAAAACATCATATGGCGTATTTTAGTGTTGAGCTTTGAAATAGTTTCTTCTTGTTAATCCAGATTCAATCCAGTGGCGAGCATCTACAAGCTGGATCAACATCAAAAAAAGCAAGAGTTGATAATAGGAGGAGGATTTAATTGTGATGTTCTCTTAGGGTGTTTGAGAGGTTTTAGGAAGGAAAGGGGGGGAGCTTATGGTTAGCCTCTTCCTCATTTGGGAGTTAGTTTTATAGTAACTGGAAAGGGGAAAGATATTGGTGAAATTTTTTTTAAAAAATAACTCCCAAACAATTGTTATATGTATTTTTTGAGTTCCCCCAAATCGTGGGATTCAAAGAAAATTTAAGTTAATTATTTATTACTCATTTATCCTTTGCAAATTTGAAATATGATACTACTAATATCAGAACCATACATTGTCGGAATGCATCTCTCTCTCTCTCTCTCTGAAACTCTCTTCAGTCTCGTCTTCCAGATCAAGATCAATCTCCTATTCAGATTTCATCGAATAAATGTCATAAGGTAAAGCAATTCCCTCTCGCTCTCTTTTAACACTCTTTTGTCTCTTCACTAGCAAAGCTTTATTTTCTTCTTGTAATTTTTGTGCTTGTATTTGAGTTGATGTCAGTTTCTTGGAATTTGCACAGAGACGAAAGTGTATTATCAATTCCATTGGAGGGTCTGTGCTCTTGCATTTACCTAGAGGTAGATAATTAGTTCCTTCTTGTTAGTTTGTGCGTTGGTCTACATTTGCCATTTTTGAAATTTGTAATTGAAAATGGAAGTGCACTACAAGTGTTGTAGTTATCTATGCAATCAATGTGCTCTTGTCAGATTGCTTCTGGTTGAGTTCCATTTTCTATTTTGTGGAAATTAGTTTTGTATAATGGGAGGAAAACTGTGTCTGTGTTACATCAGTTTATATATCAAAGGTTTAGTTGAGTTGCCTCTACTCATTTTGCGCTGGTACTGACCTAGTGACCTGGTCTTTGGTTTGTAGTGAATATTCATAACTGAAGTATTGGAATTATCTATTTATTTCAATTTTGGGATGGATGAAAGCATTATTCTTATCTATCTTTTTGGGAATCATATTATAGAATAAAAAAGTTGGGAATTGGGGACATCTATGAAATAGTAGAAGGAAGAAGCTCGTGATGTTTATTTAAAATTACTGGATTTTGATTTAAATATGCTGGCTGATTTGGTTTCCATGTGATTATGTTATGCGATAGATGCTTGTGCAAAATCAAGAGATACTTGTAAGTTGAGTTGTCTGATTCTAATTCTATTGGTAAAAATATGTAAAAACTTGTTGTATATGTTAAAAAGAATTTTGGTTATATCATTTATAATGTAGAAGTTCACGAGGCTTTGAGATTAATGATGCTATGTGGAATATTAGAGAGATGCATGGTTGATAATAAGGTTCTTCTCCTCTTTATTCCTTCCTCTCCCCCTCCATTGTAGGCTGGGAGTGACTTTTGCTGGTTGATGCAGTTGTGACTATAGTAATATGGAAGGGCTTTGGCATAAGATATTAAGACTGAAGAGCACCCATCTATAAAATTTCAGATTAATTGATGTCAAATATTGTAGAGCAATTATTATTTAGCTCACACGTAATTAGTTTTATTGTTGAGATTTATGGTATATCTAATTCCATTTGTTATATTATTAGCATTTAGACTCATGTGGACTACTCTGCATTAGCAAATTCACTAACCAAAAATTTATGGGAGTATATTGTGACATATGTATAAGATGACATCATGTGTCTAATAGCATTGTTAGATGTTTAGACACTTGTTGTGATTATTTTTATAATATTATGCTTTTCCTTCTCCATTTTATTATTGATATGAAATATATATTTCATTTTGAAGGGATTTTGGAGGAATTCTTATTGTGATCTATGTCCATGTCAATAATACTTGTGTGGGGTTGATGGTTTATATATTTCTTAGACCGATTAATATGTGTGCTTTGACCGTAGTCTTTAATTTTCTATGCTTTTAATAATTGACTAATGCTAGTTTTGTGAGAGAACGTTGGATTAACCAGTAATTTAAACAATACTAATATGAATGAGCATTAATAAAAAAATTAGACACTATTTGTCATTGCATATTTATATATGATCGTTTGTTATTATAGCACCTAATAATCGATGCATTTGTATTTGACCATGTTTATGATGTACCATGCTAAGTTAAACCATTCAATTGATCCTGATGAGATGTCTTTATTCTCATGTTCAAAGTTATATAATGTTGTCACATTAGACAATTAATACAGGATGTAAAATCAATCAAATAGATGCTAACATTCTCTTATGCATATTATTTCTATGTAAACTTTGTTCACTGGGATATCATTCACAGCCACCAAAGATATCAAGATAGAATCTTTTATTTTAGTCACAAAAAGAAGATGGAGTCTTTATGCCAAATGCATATATTTGATTTTATTCACTTTACCTATTTGAGTGTAGAATACTCCTATATTACTTATTTATTTATTTATTTTCTAACAAAATATTTGTTGATGACCAGGACGTCAAAGGTTTTTGTGTATCGTATTGATTAGGTTATATGGTACTAATGTTTATCTTTGTGCAGTGATGTGTCAATTCCATGTCACCCACTGTTTCTACGGTCTATTTAATTGATTAAGGTTTTTGAGTGGCTACCAATAAATTAAGGTTTGTTGGTTTATTAAATATAGTATATGTGCTGTGTTTATTGCCCAACATCAATTGCTTTTGATTGCAGTCACATAAACTCACTCAAACATTAGGTTTTTTCTAACTATTCAATTCAGTGCAATTGAGAATTATCATACCCAACCGAGTATTAAAATACTGACACTTTCTGGTTTTTACAATGAGAAAGCAACCTCGATATCTATAATAAACAAAGTCTAAAATACTGACACTTTCTCTATTTTTCCATAAAATTTAGATCTTACTTTAACCTTACACATGTTAAATGTTAAATTGAGTAATGAGCTGACAAGTCATATCTTATCTTACGAGAAATATGTTTAAATTTAATGTTTATATTGGTGGGAAGGTCTTGGTGAGAAATATGTAGCTTCTCTACCCGTATCAACCTAACCTAAGTTAGTTCGATCCACATTGTTGAAGTAGACTGTGATTAACATGCATAATAACATTGCCATGCATTTTTATTCATAAAAAAAAAAAAAAAAAAACATTGGCATGCATTTGATGATGACATGTCTTGTGTTAAATGCTTATTATATCATATATCGACTGCCATGTGAGATGTGAGTTTTGGGTACTTACATTGCTGACTCCACCACCACGTGTTAGGATAAATGTGCTCACGATAAACACACAAAGCTTCCATTTTTAGGATTTTTTTTTAGGTTTTGATGACCACTAAAATGGTTTTATACGTTCAATTAACTGGTCCTTGCATTGCAGTGCGTTCCTTCCATTCAACTTAACTAGTAGCTAGCCAACCAAATAACTTAAAGATCAAAACAATTATTTTCTTTTTAAATATTAGAATATTCATATTGTTGTGCATGCTTCAAGACATCAACCAAGTTAATCGTTGAAATACCCAAACCACCGGTGAATGGAATGTCAATTACTGATAATTAAATTACAACATAAGAAACAATGATTGATTGATTCTTAAATTATATATTCCAAAAGAAAATTTATGCATATAAACTTTGAATATGTATAAAAAAAATAAGTGCACCACTAAATTGTAGTAGAGAATAAACATTAAAGATTCAAATCACTAGTTTCAAAAGTGGAAGACCTAAATTTACACATCACACTAGTTTAAAGACAAATGTGGATTTAGCAAGAACTTCAAAGAAAAAGTTTGTCTATGGTGTCTTGTTATCAATAAATTCCATCCTCTTCGTCTACGATGTGGTGATTAATTGACTATGCCATTTACAAATGCTGTTATAAAATGATTGCCTGATAAGAACCTTTGTTGTTTTTCCTATAGCATCTTGCTGCATGCAGGGGATATGAAGATATCACACTTCTTCTTATTCATGAACGTGTAGACATGAATGTCAAAGGTAATTGAGTAACCTATAGATATTCCTCGAGGATCAAACTTAAATTTTAGGTAATGCAAACATCACTAATGTGGTATTTCACAGATAATTTTGGGAACACACCGCTACTTGAAGCAGTTAAGAATGGACACGATCGGATTGCTTCTTTACTTGTTAGAGAAGGGGCCTCATTGAAGATAGATGATGGTGGTAGTTTTTTATGCTCAGCAGTTGCAAGAGGAGATTCTGATTATCTTAAAAGGCTTTTATCTGATGGTATGGATGCTAACTTGAAAGATTATGACTATCGAACCCCCCTACATGTTGCTGCATCTGAAGGATTAATCTTCATGGCAAAGTTGTTATTAGAAGCCGGAGCTAGCGTTTTTACCAAAGACAGGTACTGTCATTCATTCTTATTTTACATGTTCAGACTAACATGACCAATGTCTCTAAGAAGGGGAACCTTTCATACTTTTATATATCGTAGAACTCATAAAATGACGAAATATATTGAGCAATTTACCCAATCATAAATAGTCAGAGAGTTCACACTCATGTGAAAAACCTGAGAAAAGTGACGTAGGAACTACCGTTTTTCTTTAATTAGGCACAATTCTAAATTCATGTTATTCGTCGGTGTAGGAGCCACATTAGGGCTCAAGTGGGTCACGGTCCACTCGGCCTATAAAATTTTAAAAAAAATTATAGGAGAAATTACTAAAATATTGTTGACTTTTAAATATAATTACTCTTGACCCCTCTTCTCCCTATCGGTATATGTTACTATCATATTTTCAAATCACTTGAAATGTGTAGGTAATTATTTTGAATTTTTAAAGTATTTAATTTAATTTTTTTATGGTCAGTTTTGTGCTTAATTCTTATTAAATCATAAAGTTTATGTATATAATTATATCTTATTTGAGTAGTCCACCTAAACTTTTTTTTCTGACTCCGCAACTATTATCCGTAATTGTTGTCAAATGATTCAATGAATAGGGGCAGTCTTTAGCTCCCAAATGCACATCAATCATATTCCATAGTTTCCAGAAAGGTCAATGTGAGGTATAAACTCACTCTCTCATATGTAAGGCTAGATGAAAGCCTCCTAAGAATTGAAGACAAGGGAAGTAGGTTTAATTTCATTGATTCTTATAAAAGAGAGAGTCCAATATCTTATATAGGCAATGTTGTTATTCTAGATTCTTCCTCACAAACTAGTTGATCATCAATTTTTTAGAACTAATGAATCACTACTTAATAGCAACACAGTCACTCCACATTTAATGATGAAATTTTTGGATCTCCCTAACTCACTGGACTCAACGTTCAATCATAAATCATTGGGTGAATCTTCTCCAAATTCATTTGGCAGTGACTTCCATTGCAAGCAAGGTTCCCAGTCTGCTTCTTTGAGGATATTAAGTATCTCTTTCACAACTAGCTACCCTCAGATGTCAGATGAATTTCATCCCTATCAAACACCAATAGTATACAAAGCCAAGGGTACCCAAGCTCTATAATAATTAGAGGAAGAAAGAGTACCTTGCAAGCGAACACATGTGACAGAGTAGCTCCCCAACCATCATAATAATTATGTTGAACAATTGAAGAACCAAATAACACAAATTAAGGCCTCAGAGGAGTCATTGATCCTTACACACTCTGACAAAGATAAAGACTTATACAGGTAGTCAGTAATTTTTAACCTCAATTATTTGTAGTTTGGATGTTGTGCAATTATAATACAAGTATATGATTGGTTAGAGTGTTGATTATGCCAAGCATGTGGCTAGAGCAATTCTTCTATAGTCATGAGCCTAAATAATGAATAGTGTTAAAAATTATTAGCAAAAAAGAAATTGATAATAAAACGTTTTACCACTATGTGGCTATGCTTTACGACTCTGTACGAAAATAATCATGTTAATAGGGATAACTCAGGTGACATAGTTTTTGATGACATTGTTTTTATTTCTCTCTTAATCAATCATTCTCTCTCATTCATCTAAATAATTTATTTTAATTATTTATCCATGCTTTTCTCTAATCTAAAATGCACTAATATCACTAATGTCAAAAAAAAAAGCTATATCGCTCAAGTAAAATCCATGTTAAAAGAGGAAATATATTATACCTAGCAGATTTTCCTACCAATGTTAGCCGGCCCCTAAACAACAATAAATATAAGATATAGTATCTTATTTATAACATGGTTTTAAAAAAAAAATCAAATGTGTTATCGTAAATTATTATGAGTCAAATAAGTTATTATAGTCCAAATGGATAGGGTGAGTACTGAGTTGTCAAGCAGCAATACAAAAACTTGCAACTTGTCCATATGACGTGAGGCAACAACATCAACATTATAGTGTGCTGCGAGAGAAACGATCAATATTGAATTTTGTTGGTACAATCATCAATACTCAATTTCTTTTTAGCAATCAATTTTAGTTCATCACTGAAAATGAGTGGGATTGGGAATAGACATGGTGGGTCTGCAGGACCTACGGTCTAACTTGTTTAGTTGATTGTTTATTAAAAATGATATAGGATTAAGTTTTTGAAAAACATATTTAAATAATTATGCCAGACTTAGGCTGTAAAAAAGCTTGTAATACGCATATTATTAAAACTTATTTTTATTTATATTAAAATATAATTTATATTAAATATAAAAATCAAAAAACAACTCAAATAATAAACTTTTTAGATAGGTTTTAAGGTCTTATAGTGAAATAGGCTTTAAGGTCGATTTAGCCTATTTTAAAGTAGATAAAATGAACTATTTAATAACTTTAATATAAATTAGGTTTGTACGTAGGCTTTCAGGCCATACCAGACTTTTAAATAGATCAGCCACGTAAAAAAAAATATAGGCTTACAAAAGATCATAAGTTAGACTCAGGCTTGCAAAAAAATTCGTAGGTCAGACTTAAATTTATCAAAGTCTGGCCTTATCTATTTCAACCTTTAAAATTAAGGGATAAAATGAAAAACACTACGACTAAGCTAAGAAATAGTCGCCATAACAAGAATATATGCAACCACATTTGCTCATCTTTTAATAAACTTAAGTTCAATTTTAAGTATAATCTGAAAATAAACTTTAGCTCAAATATAAGAATAATGTGAAATATTGAAGTTTGACAAAAATATTATGCATATATTAAGATTTTTTAAGGAAAAAAAAGATCTTAATATATGCGTAATATACATTAAGATCTTAATATTGATGACCGTTTACTCACTCTGCAGGTCACTCTAAGGCTCGTCAATCCTTTCTCCAATTTATTTGGTTACTTTGTGTCTGGTTGGTTTGGAATGAATGGAATAATAGACTTCATAATAATATTCAAACAACCATTGAGCAGCTGGTAGAAAAAAGTCAAATTTTACTCTTTTTGGTGGCTTAAAGCTAATAAGGTCAATTTTATGTACGATACTCAAAGATGATGGTCGGACCCCTTATTATGTTTGGGTATCGACTGACCTTTGCTTTGTCTCTTCATGTATATCTAACAGTTTATAGGGGTGGCACTTTACTACGTCTTGTACTTAGGTGTTTCACTGCCGTTGTTAATATATTTCATTTTTATGTCTTCAAACAAAAAAAAAATTAAATAGAGTAAATATTCAATTTAATCTCGAAAGAAAATTGAGACTCAAGTTAGTCTCTCCAAAAAATAAACTTTACTAGTCATCGGAGAAATTTAAACTAGAACACATTATTCTCTACATTTAACTTTCATCACAAAATCAAATTTGGTTTGCTTTATATTGCATATAGTGTTATTATAAGAATGTCATTAGACAACTATCGTGATTTTTCTCTTGCTTTGAAGTTTCCACATTATGTGATTGTGTTCCTTTATTTTATTTTTCGATGTTGGTTTTTTCCAACAACGGCTATTAGAGCTTTTGGTTCGGTCTAAGGATAGCAATTCTTAGTATTCTGTGTGGTTGTAGCATTGTCTGATCTTCCACGTCAGAAAAGAATTGTGGTATTGTAAAAGTGTTGAAATCACAAGTTCAGTTGTGAAGTTTGGCTAGAGTAAATTGTTGGAAAAATCAATTTTGACTTGTGGAATTTTCAAGTCAACGGTATGTTAATGCAATAGAGATTACACAAGGTGGTGATTAGTATATTAGCATTGATTTACATTGATGCAAAGGGTGCCATGAGATTATGTCGATGGTTGAAAAGCTTCCTGCAAACATGAAAGTTGCATTATAAGTTTTCAGTCTGATTTTCGACATATGAAATTTTATGGAGTGGTTTAACTTTAAGTGAAGTATAGTCTAATGGAAGAGAATGATAGTTCTTTTGAACTATAATTGTCAGACAATGTGAAAATTTATTATAGTGATTTAGCTTCAAGTGACTATATTGTGTATGATGGAGTATGATAGTTTTTTTGAACTACGATTGTCATTGCCGACGATAAAAATAAATGTATCATTTTTAATCAAGGTGAAGATTATTGGTGTTGGTTAAAACATACATGTTGAAGAAGTCATGAATTGCTTAAAATTGTAAAGGAAGAGGGAAACCAAAACTATATATACGAGCTTTAGTTCTTAGTTACAAGATGCAACCGTAAAAAACACTTTAAGCTTGTAACTTACTTTTTTTTCTTTTGTCTTACACTTTTATCTTAGAGTATTGTAAGATCTAGTTAGATACTAGTGATTACACCCGTGCAACGCACAAGGAGAAGGTTAATGGTAAGTATATATAATTTGTTATACCCGATATAAAAAGATATATGAATTAATTATAAGTATTAAATCTCTAAAAAAAAAACTATAGGTATATGTGTTTTAAAATTTGCATATGGTATTATTTTCTGGTCATCATTAGATAACGATTGTGATTTTTTCCTTTGATTTTAGAGTTTTTATGTTATTTTCTTGTGTTGTGGTTGTATTTCTTTATTTTTCTTATGTTTGTTTTTTCAAACACAATTAACTATGTCAGCTGACAAGTAAGCAATTTAATGGTACATCTCAGTATGAATAATTATATAGACTTTATCGATATTTATGAAGAGAAAAAAATGGATGTATGGTCATGGATAAATGTCAACTTTAATTATAATTTTGATCCCTCTATTTTTTTTATTTTTTAGATTTGATCACCTATTTTAAAATCTCACAGTTGTGGTCCCCTCCATTATATTTTTGAACTAAAAATTAATGATGTGATATATTTTAAATGACACGGTATATAATTGACTATTGGTGATCAACATAACGAAATTGTCAGAAAATTTTCTTTAAAACATCATTTAATGCCATCATATTTTAGACTAAATATTTAACGGATGGACCAAAACAATCAAATTTTAAAACAGGATATCAATTTTGCAAAATGGTGAAAATAGGAAAACCACGACTGCAATTATATATAGTGAGGGACATGTACGAATCTAGTATAAAGGCATGGTGTAGCTATAGTCACACCTTTTTTTTTGCCCCAATTTTTTTTAACGCTATTGATGATTGAGCTTTTGCAATTTACACCCACATGACGAAAAACCTGAGAGAAGTGATATAGGCTATATCAACTAAGCGTTTGGAATTTACACTCACATGTCAAATGATTCAATGAATTAGGGCATGTCTTTAGCTCCCAAATGTACATCACTCATATTCCATGTGTTGTTAAATGTAATTTTAAAGGTGTCTTAGATATAGAATTTTTTAGTCTTATTGCTATCACTAGTGTTTTTTCACCAATCATCCATCTAACATAATTGTAACCTGTTCATTATTATTTTTTGACAAATTAATGTAACTTAGTTAATTGGTGTATCTAAATCCAATTGCATAATAGGGTATCGAAAGCTCCAATATAAAACTATTTGTGAGTTGTGTATGTAATAATGCATCTATTAACTATTCCATCAACATGGCTCGATTAAAATACAGAGTCAAATTTCACTACTCACATGGTGAAAATCCATGATCAAGTTATGTTCACCCATTTCTTAATGAACACGTGATATCAATGATATTAAATCACCATAAAAAAAAAATCAAGTTTTGTTCACCCATCTATCATTGAACATGCAAGATTAAAGACTACCATATTTTCTCAGGAAAAGCATTGAAGCATGTAATAAATTCTATGAATTTGGAATAATATATCAAGGCCACTCTACACCTTGAGGAAAAGGCACATTGGAGAAATTCATAGTTGTCTTCCCATCGAGAGAAACCATATCATAAGGTGAATCTTCTCCAAATTCAGCTGGCATTAACTTCCAATATAGACTTGGTTCCCACTCTGCTTCTTTTATGACATTCAATATCTCCTTTGTTACTATTTCACTCCCTTCAGTTGATAAATGAACTCCATCACTAAGAAATAATCAAACCACCTAATTAAATTATTATTGATAAACAAATTTGAAACATTTTAGTTTAGGTGCATACATACGAGACCATACTTACATGAAACAAACATCTCTCCAATCATCTCTTTTCTGAATTGCAGACCACATGTCAATGGCCTTTATTTTCATCTCACGACACAAATCCAAACATGCTTCTGAATATATTCGACAATCTTCATTTGTCCTCAATGGTTGCCCAAATTCATCACTGGATTCATTCCAACTAAATTGTTAATATACATCATAGAACAATTAGGAAATAAGAATGTCAAAGGTTATTACTTATTACATGTTGAACTTTAACTGTGCCTCACTGATGGGAGGACTGCTGAGAAATATAATCCGAATCTTGTGTGACAAACTCTGTCAATTATTAGGAATTATGTCAAGATTAACATTCATAAAAAAATTTGAGCTGCAAAGGACACAAGAATTTCATGAAGTATGAAACATATTTGGCCATGTATTTCAAATGTGTTAAAGTTTTTAAATATATGTTGAAACTTGAAATCAAAATAACAATACTTTTTTACCATTATATGACTAGCAATCTTCCTCATATTTTCAACGTATTCTTCCAATGGTACATGAGGACCAAGACCACTTGCACGTGGTCGAAAAGAATCATTACCACCAAAGTACACAATCACCAATTCTGGTTGTTCATTGGCTGTCTGTATTAGAGATAGCTCATGTCAACAAAATCAAAAGAAACACAATTTGGATCAAAAGATGCCTTCATCAGTCATTATATTCAATACCTTAGGAAATATTTTATCCAAAACTTGCAGAGCATGCCTTGTATTCCAAGAAGCATATCCCCGCAAAACTATATCAGCCTGCATTAAATCAATGTTGGATTTGAACATACATTTTCTCACTTGAGTGTGTGATTTTTACCACTAGACTCTTTTATTTCGAAAAGGTACCAAAGAATCTATAATTAGAGGAAGAAAGAGTACCTTACGAGCATACAAGTGAGTAAGAGTAGCTCCCCAACCTTGATAGTAACTGTGTTGAACAATTGAAGAACCAAACAACACAAATTTAGGCCTCATCATTGTTCCTACACCGTGACGATTGGTGTGTGGGGATGAAGACTTATACAGGTAGTTATTAAAAACAAAATCTTTTTTTTTTTTTACAAATATTAAAAACCAAATATATTATCATTAATTATTATAGTTCAGATTGAAAGGGTTAGTTATACTGAGTTGTCAAGCTATACAAAAATTTGCAACTTGTCCCTTGTGAAATTAAAATAAAGAATGATATAAGAAGAAGGATTTTTTAAGTTTGCAGGTGAAGCGAGAAACACGAGGTGTAATTCACATTCATAAGTCATAACTGAAATGTCCTCGGTTTAAATTTAAGTGAATGTGTCCATATCAACAATGTCACTTGAACTATGTCTCATGATTTATATGATGTACAGACACTTCTTAGTATAGTTTTAAAACTCGGCTCGGTCATCGACTCGGCAGGGGTACTGGGTCACTGGGTCAATGGTCGAACCACTGAGTCATTGGTCGAACCGCATGACTGAACCGGATCAACTCGGATGACTCGGTTAGATAACTCGGTCTTGAGATTAAATTTATATAACTATTTAACCGGATTAAATCGAATTTAATCGATGACTTGTTCACTTAAAAACTAAAAAAACTGACATGTAATATATATTTTAATCTTTGTACAACTATATTTTGTTGATAGGAAATATATTAAATTAATATAATATGTAGATTTTCTAAAACAAAAATGATGTGTTCTTTCCTCTTATAAAATTGAAATGTATTATATTTACATATATAATATATTTCAATTTGTAACAACGATTAGAAGTTGTTGTAGTGCTTAAGCTTCCAAACATTCATTTTAATGTTCACGGTTTGATTCCTCTTGTCGCTAACTTTTTCATATTTCAGATTTTTCTACAAAAGTCCAAACTTGAAGCATTAATCGGTATTAAATGTATTAAACCGAGTATTAATTAGTATTAATCCGCGCTTAATAACTTATTATGACAGAAATTGAAGAAAAAAATTTAATTAAAAGCAAATTTTAGTTAAGTAAAAAGCAAAAAGAAAAGAAAAAAAAAAAGGAAGAACCGGTCTGACCATCAACTCGCCCGAGTCACCGGGTTTTACCGGTTCTCGCCGAGTTAACTACATGACCGATCCAAATGTTGGCTCGAACCGGTCTGGCCACCGGGTCCTGGTCCGACCGGCCGGTCCGAGCCGAGTTTCAAAACTATGCTTCTTAGATTAGGCATGTCTCAATGTCGGTCCGACATCGGCGCTTGTAATTACACTAAATTATGTGAATTTTTAAATTATTAACTATATCGACGTGTTAGTATATGTGTCGTGTCTGATATCCATATTTGTATCTGTGTTTCATAGATACGATGTAACTTTTTTACATGTTATCACTTACTTATGTTAGATCTTAAAATATATTAAAAAAATATATAAAATACTAACTAGTACTCTAAAGACAATGGTTAAACATTTAAAACAGGTAAGTTTTCATAAAAAAAGTTGTGGAATTATTACTTTATCAAAAATAACATTTTATATTTTTAAGACAAATTTTCTATTTGTAGATTCCTTAACCATTGCCCTAAGACACCGGTTGACAAGACCCAAAAAAATATATGAGTTTGAGTTGATTTTTTCCTTTCCTATATTACTCTTCTTTTAAGCTACTTGATTTACTATTTTACTATCTTTTAATAATATTACTTAAAATATTAATTAAAAAATTAAATATCAATAAAATAAGACTACCCCACTACGATAAGAATAATATCTATAATATATAAAGGGATAAGGATGACTTTTCTTTTATTATTCTAATTATATCTTTAAACAAATTTTTCTATTTTAACATTATATTGTTGGTGTTATTAAAAAGATTAGATTTTATATTATGTTTGTTTTTAAATTATTGTAACATTAAACTATTTTTCATAAGCTCATAATAAGTTCAATCCAGACGGAACCTTAGTCTCTAAACACTAATTTCTACTATTCATCAAGAAATTTAAACCTAAACACGTTTTTTTAATAATGAACATTGAACACGTCATTCACTACATTTAACTTTTATCACAACCAATTTTGTTTTGCTTTATGTTGTGCCTTTGTTTAGTAGGCTATTTTGTATTATTTTTTTTGCAAGTTCAAGCTATCAATCAACACTGGGTGTGATATAGAAAGAGACAAAATTGGTCCCTGAACTTCAAATAAAACAAATAAAACAAGAATCATACATTTTACTTTTAGTTACTGGGTCAGATTTTAGATCCCTCGCTTTCTTCCTCCTCCTCTCTGCATTGAATAAGCTAGAGATCAATGAAAGTTTTAGGATTTTGGGGACAATGTTAAATTTGAAAGGGAGGCATGACAAGAGAACCAATTTGTCCTTTTGGCCTTCAAGAGCGAAACAGGCAACAATTAATAGCACCAACTGGCAAGTAAGCAGTCTAATGGTACATCGAGACTTTATCAAACTTTATCGATATCGATGAAGAAAAAAATTGACGAATAGTTGTGGAATCATTTAGCATGAAATGATCCAAATCTATAAAACTCGTAAAATGGCAAAATATTTTAAGCAACTCACTCCATCATATATAGTCAGAGAGTTCACACTTGCATGATGAAAAACCTAGGAAAAGTGATATAGGAACTAAGAACAGCATTTTTCTTTAATTAGGCACAGTTCTAAATTCCTGTTATTCGTGATTGTTGTCAATTGATTCAATGAATAGGGGCATGTCTTTAGCTCCCAAATGCACATCAGTCATATTCCATGGTTTCCATAAAGGTCAAGCTGGAAACATTCAAGGTTTTTTCATCTGGGCCAAGCGGATCGTAAGGTGAATCTTCTGCAAATTCATTTGGCAGTGACTTCCAGTGCAAGCAAGGTTCCCATTCCGCTTCTTTGAGGATATTAAGTATCTCTTTCACAACTATCTTGCTACCCTCAGATGTCAGATGAATTCCATCCCTATCAAAGACCACTCAAGCAAATAAATGAAGGATAAACACATTTAAAGCTTTTTTCAATTAAGATGCACATATGAGTAAACTTACGTGAAGCAAACATTTCGCCAGTTATCCCTTTTTTGGATCGCAGACCAAAGATCGATAGCCTTAATATTCATCTCACGGCATAGCTCCAAACAAGCTTCTGAATATATGCGACATGATTCGTTATTCCTTGGTGGTCTCTTTACACAACTGGTCGAGGGCCAAAAATTTAGTCATCAGTTTGATATTTAAATATGATAAATTCATAAAATAAAATAAAAAAATATATAAAAAGGCTTCATAAAAGAATGTTAAAAGTGCTTGAAAAGAAACATGTCATTCTCTAAATTTATCAGATATAAATTAGACAAAACATAAAAGCCAAAGAGAAATATATGGTTCCTGAGCTACAGAACCTAAACAGGCTTCATAATCTGGTTGTTTTGTTTGTTATAACAATGTCAAGCTATGCACTTCTCTCAACTATGTCCTTTCCCTTTCTAGTTGATACATTGTGTGCAATCTAGGACAGTAAGTTTTGTTGTGCATCATAAGCAGATCCAAAAAATTTACTTTTTCTTTTTTGGATCGAAAATTTTCAAAAAATTAGTGATCATACTGTGATTGAACATGATCAATAGAACTTAAGAACAAAGACAGTTTGGCAAACAATGGTCTACCAGATTACCTTAAGCCATACTATATATACTTCATTCAAATGATGCATATAGTTATGACTTATGAGTGCTTCCCCTATAAATTGCGCTGTAAAATTCATTACTGTGATAAAATGATGCATATAATTATTTCTGAGTGCTACCCCTAAATTTTGGTTTCCTCCCAATAGCTTGGTAGTTCCCTCTTTCTATCTAAAACTCTAAATTTATCATAATGCTACCAGTGTTGTTAAATGTAAAACCATTCATGTGTCTTAGTCTAATATCATGATCTTTTGGGATAGTTGATTTGTGACATAGTATCAAGTCAATTATTACATATCAGCTGTACAATATTACTCAACAAGCTCAATTTGGAGGAACAATTTATTTACATAACCTTATCAGCACAGGTTACCAAATCTATAGTTCGCAAGTTCTATTGCCAGTTTTTGGCACTATATTATAGGCATGTGTGTGACTATATTATTATAGTATCAACATGAGTGCAGGAATCGCTAGGATCTCCATCTTTCTATTCTGAAAAATTATAATAATCAAATAGGAATTAAATTGCAGTCAAAACCTGGTTCCATAAATTTGTGCCTCGTTGACAGGAGGAGCACTGAGAAATATAAGCCGAGTCTTCTTTGACAGGCTCTGGCAATCATTAGGATGTGTCAAACTTTATAACAACAAATATAAGGAGTAATAAAAGATGCAAATTATGCAAGCATTGCACAAGAAATCAATACTTGAAACGATGAAGGATTTCTTTCATATATTGATAACCAAGACAGAAAGTGTTACTCTAGTGAAATTTTACCTTGAGATGGTTAGCAATCTTCTTCATATTTTCAATGTATTCTTGGAGAGGTACATGTTGACCTAGGCCACTTGGATGTGAAAGAACAGAATCATTACCGCCAAAGTACACAATTATCAACGATGGTTGCTCAGTGGCATTCTACATTATACAAACAATAGAGCAAAAGGCTGACACTTTATATTTGAATTTAATCAAGAATCAAAGTAATCACATTGTTCAAACCTGAATCTAAAATAAAAACACTGTAAGCTACCAATTGCGATAATTAAGAAACTCATTGTAATATATTTAATATTGTAAAATTCAAAATAATCTTCCTAGGACAAATTGAGGATACTTTTTGTAAGATTATTTAAGCTAATCTGTAGCAAACTTGCTCAAATTACAGACTCTTTTCCATGTTGTCACTTGTAACTCAAAGACCACACGACAAATACAATAACCATTTTTGAACATTTATGAGTAAAGGAAAAGACATTAAAGATGAAGAAAGAAGGGAAAATTCCACATACCTTGGGGAAAATTGTATCCAAAACCTGCACAGCGCGCCTTGTATTCCAACCAGAGTATCCTCGCAAAACTATATCGGCCTATGTAATGACATCGTGTGATAAATTAAACTCATCACAATCCAACACATGAAGACAAATAAATACTACGGTTCGGTTTACAAGATTACCCTTAATCCTCTTATCATCAAATTCAAATATCTTAAACTACAATAATAATTAACCAAACCTAACAAATAACTCATCTATTAATAATGTCATTAACCTATGGCATGAATCATGAAATAATAGAAGGAAGAAGTACCTTGCGAGAATAGAGGTGAGAAAGAATAGCACCCCAACCTTCTTTCAAGAAACTGAGCTGAACAATGGAAGAACCAAAGAGAACGAATTGAGGGCGAGATGGTCCTACCATGACTCTCACTGACACACACACTGTGATATGATGATGTGTGACTGACTCAATGGAGAAGAAGAAGATTGGAAACTATTGTAACAGTGTAAAGATAATTATTATTGCTCTATTCTAAGGGTGTAACCATTTTTCTATTTCTTTTCGGTTTACAATTACGTCAGGTTTTTGTTTTTTAGAGGACTTACATAATTGGTTGAGGTAGAATATGGTAGTAGTAGGTTTGGTATTTTTTATACATGTTTAAGAAATATAACTTTTATATTAAAAAAAAAAGTGAAATTAGGAGTGATCTTATAAAATCATTGCTTACTAATAGGCATTGGTATTGGTTAGAGAGTAAAGAGTGAATCATCAATTTCGCCCTTGAATTTGTGCGAATCGGTTAAATTGATCCTCTAATTTAACGAAATATCAAAATAGTTTTTGAATTTGTAATATGTCAATCAATTTAGTCTCTCCTTCCAATTGGAGTGTTAACGGTGCTGACGTGACCGTTAACCTCTCACATATCAGATGCCACGTAAGCTGAGACTAATTTGGCCGATCTGGCAAAAAATTTCAAGGACGAAATTAATTGATTTGAAGAAAATGTTCTTTCCTGCCCAACGGCTTTTTCTTCCCCAAATATATAAAATTGGAACCTTAATTTTACAATCTTTAATCTACACTCCAAAATTCCCAAAATTTCTTTCAATAATTAGTGGTAACGTTCTTCCCCAATTCAAAAAACTCCAAACCCTACTTTTTTTATTGAATCCAAAAACTAGAATCCCCAAAATTTCTTCAAGCAAAACTGTTCAAAATGAATCTGAAATGATGGGGGTGGGCATATGGGTAAAAAGAGTTAACAAAGTCAAGCTTCATCTTAAAGCTCCATATTTAATGGTGATGTTAGAGTGCTTGAATGTTGATAATATAGGAAGTGAGCTTAGGTTGATTAAGTTTTAATAGTCATAATTTGCTTTTTGAGTTTTTTAACATGTTATTGTATTGTTCTAGGTGTGTGTTAAGTTGTGATAAAAGAGGTTGAAGATGAATGAAATGTAGCATTTTTGTAATAATTTTACCATCATATTAGTCTCTGAATTATTTGTCTAACTATCAAACTGATCCTTACATTATATTAAAAAAAAACATCTAATAAGTCCTTGAATTATATAAACAGAAATCAATTTGATCCTTGAAGTAGCCTCTGCAATGCCCCACAAACATAACTCATCAACATCTATTTTTCCCAAACACAGAATTCACCACGAACATATTGCAGCCTTTGATACTCATCTCGCTCTAAACCACCACCATGATGCAGGATTAGCGTGATATTGTCTTCCATCCTACGGATTTTGGCAACTCAAAAACCCTAAAATGAAGTTTAAAGTTGAAAACAGAATGATAAAACTGAAAACGAAATTAAAATAAAAACAGACAAAAAATGGGTGAGAACGAACAGAGAAAAAGAAAAAGAAGAGGAACGACGTTACCTTAACCACATACAAATTCTTCCGTAAAAAATCCAACTTTGATCGCTGAAGATGATGATGATTTTGGAGAGGTGAAGATGGTGAAGGTTTTAGCGAGAAGAAGAAAGGTCAAGGACGTGTTTGATGTGAAAAGAGTGAAATCTGAGGGTGGAATGTAAGGGTAAAAGAGGGGTAAAGCTGGAAAAACAGAAAAAAAATGAAGTTGAAAAGTGAAAATTGAATTTTTCATCGTTTCCATCAAATTGGTCCTTGTACATGTGGCTTCCTTGTTGACACGTGTACAAGACAACACAACATGTAACAGAGCATTTGGATGGAGGGACCATTTTGATGGACGTTTGACAAATTCAGGGACTATTTTGATATTTTGTTAAATTGGAGGACGAATATGACCGATTCGTGCAAATTTAAGGACGAAGTTGATGATTCACTCGAGAGTAAAAGAATTGGGAAAAAAAAGAGTAGTAAAAAAGTCGTTTTGATTTTTTTTTCTTTTTTTTAAGGTAAAAAGGCTAACGCCGTTATTTTCGTACATATTATTAAGAAATATAATTAATTTTGTATTAAAAAGATAAATTATAAGTGATTTTATAAAATTATCTATCGTTAATGACAAGAGAAAAAAGAATAAAAGAATTTAAAAAGAGAGAGTTATAAATAATAAAAGGTGTGATAGAAAGAAGAAGAAAAAACATTAATGACGCATTCTGATGAACCCTAATTTTGTGAAATGGTTCACTTTTCATGTAAACAAGAAATTTTTGTGATTGTTTACTTTGGGTTTGAATTTTCAAGTACTTATGACAATTTGGTCTTAAAATTGGTGGTTTTGATTAATTTGACACAAATTGTGAATTTGGTTAATTGGGACAAATTTGTAAAACAAAAATAGAATTTCGTACAAAATTAGTGAATTTCATTAATTTGATAAAATTCTGAATTTGGTTAATTTGGACGTATTTGTAAAACAAAAACAGAATTTGGGACAAAATTGGTGAATTTGATTAATTTGACAAAATTCTTAATTTGGACGAATTTGATTAATTTGACAAAATTTGAAATTTGGTTAATTTGGACGAATTTGTAAAACAAAAACGGAATTTGGGACAAAATTTGTGAATTTGATTAATTTGACAAAATTCTGAATTTGGTAAATTTCGACGAATTTGTAAAATAAAAACACAATTTGGGACAAGATTGGTGAATTTGGTTAATTTGACAAAATTCTGAATTTGGTTAATTTGGAAAAATGTGTGAAACAAAATTTGAATTTGGGATGAATTTGACACAAACAAGAATGGATGGAAAGAAGATGGATGTCACATCTTCTAATTCAAGAAAGTGATAAGTCTTTGAGGGTGAAGATCACTACAAGAAAAGATTCTTGATATGATAAAAAATTGATCCAATTCAGAACTAAAAAAGCAATGCTAACTTTTTTTTTTTTTAATCAAAATTCATATGAGTCCTTATTCGATTTTCGTGTAACCTTTATACACAAAGGTTCATGCTGATTTTACATAGGGAAGCTAAGAGGAAAATCATAAGTTTAGCAAATAATGCTAATATAAATGCATAGGTTGATGAATTGTTACAAAATGATTACAAATTATATGTCAAATAAAGGAGCGTGAATGGAGTGGCGGCCGGTTCCAATTGTTGAATGGTATCTATAATTTTATCATTGAAAGGCTGCATAATAGCTCTTGATTATCGATCAACTCTTTCTTTTCTTAAGTTTTGCGCCACATATCTTCTATTAAATGTCAATTTCTCTTTTTCACCCCCTTACTTCAACATATTTTTGTATAAAGAAAACACTTTTGAACTTAAATAAAACAAGTTTTGCCCAATTTTATTATTACAAATGAAATACTTAAGGGATCGTTTAATGGTCGGGATAGGAAGACAGGATAAAATATATTTATCATATATTGTTTAAATCTTATGTTTGATATATAACACCCTAATTTCCCGTCGATAATTTTAAACAAAAATAATACAAATAATAACAAGGATGTTACACAGCTCAACTTTATTCAACATAAATCATAAACAATTTTCATATGATAAGGCAACACAGAGGAATAAAATGTTCGAAAGTCATAATAATTAAACCCATGTTGGTTTTTCGATGATTCATAAAATAGATAATAGCATATATCTACACAGTACAACTCAAAATGCAATAAATGTTCAATCGTCGTTCCCAACCCCAGTGTTATAGAAATCAGAGCTCGTAGCGACTGCATTTTATTTTTCAACTAATAATAAAAGGACTAAATGGAGGCATCTCCCGTGTCCACCTTTTAAAACGTCCCACAACTATTCTTCGTAAACCTGAGTGTCTGTACCCAAGCACAACCACAACAAAATAAAACAACACAACATGCAAAAGGGGTGAGAAATCTAATCTAATATATTAACAAAGAAATAATCACAACATCATCATAACATAAGAACAATATTCAACTATTACGAAATTATCATTGTTGTTATTATTTCACAACACATCACATATTACATCATTACACTAGCTCGCGTACAAAAACGTCAACCACCGACACCGTCATTTAGATGCATATGAGCTCTTCCTAAGACCTATATGTATATGGTACCACATCTATCAACACCGGGTTGTCAGAGATATATTACTGGAATTTTCAACAACAATTTGCCATAGGTATGTTACTGGAATTTTCAACACCGAATCAACACCATTTTTTCCTAGACTAGATTTTATTATGCATGCATGGGAATTGACTCTTCAAGTAACACATCGGCACATCATCAACACCAATCATAATGCACAACTACTCTAACTTTGCACAACACCACATCAGAAACAAGGACAACACCATAGTTCAACATTACCACTCCTGTCACCAATTATGAATATAACTCGACCACACCTCATCGTATTTTCTACCCTTTTACGATGTATAGTCTATCACCACTCACAACACCAAGTATTTGTCAATCGTCATTAACACCACTGCCATGATTACTTTTAACACTCATTAGTTTCCTCGTCAATTTGATATACACATTACCCTTTTTACTCTAATTAATTTCTAACGACATTATGTCCCCGTTTCATTAATTACGCTAATCTAAGTTTATTATCATAACCCCCGTCTCCCTTGCTTACCACCATTATTATCAATAACATTCTTAGCTTTACTACATTTTGATTATGGCTCTCTTACAATTCACAATAAGCTTCTCCCACCATGTTTATACTTACGTCTCTTATTATACTCTTAATTACCACTTTCGTTATAAGTTCATTCAAGCCCTCAAAAACTACCTTGTAATCTTAAATTAGACTCCCCTCATCTAAGTTGATTAGTTAGGGACCATTTGGAGGCTTAAAATTGGGTTTTTCTAAACCTGGGCAGGGCGCACGGTCATGCCTACTGGACAGACGGTCGCGCGCCCAAAATTTTACAAATCTTGGGAAAAACGTCGAACCACGCGCACGGACTGTGCCACTGGGGCGCACGACCGTGCGTGTCTGATAGACACAGGAAATCGCAGTTTTTCTGTGATTTCACTTTTGAGAACCTTTCCTGACTTTGTTTTCGACCTCAAACTCTCCAAAACTTACCCCAATCTTCACCCTAAACTTATCCTACCTTTTATGCCCTAATTCATCACTAATACATCTGATTAATCATTCATTCTCACTATTTAATTCATGGATGGTATTTCTTACATTATTTTTTTTCGCATTATGATTTTTCTCACGACAAGTCTTAATTTAACAACCCCATCAGCAGTCATCATCACCATCATTATTAATCGTATTTCTGATTAATCATTCATTCTCACTGTTTAATTCATGGATCGTATCTCTCTTATTATGGTTGCGTAATGTAGGTCTATTTAATTATCATCATGTCTCTATTTTTGGTTTGGTTATATTTTATCGTGTCATCATTTTATTTTTTGGTTCCTTTCCTCGAAAGGTTAACTGCTCTCTCCTGAATCCACCACGGGCGAGCCTACTTCTCTAACGGTTGAGGTATGGACTCTTCTCAATTCAAGGCATGTTATCAACTAGTTACTATGATTTCTCTATTTTAAGAAAAGGATTTTTTTTTTATACAACATGAAGTCTTTTTGTACACTTTATATAGGATCTGTGTCGGAATTATGTTCACAAAAACACATCTACTAGATAACTAATATGTAACTGACAACTAATTTTGTGTTGCTTCCATTAAGTCTCGGGTCTTGTTTGGTATGTAGTTGAAAAGTCTTAGGTTCACAAAACCATATGCAACTGAGAACAAATATAGTGTTGCTTCTGTTACTCTTGTTAATTTGTTGTGGTTTTATCTTTGCTTTAATATTCCTTAGGAAAGCCTTTATCAAACAATTGTGATTTTGGTCCTTGCTTGCTTAACAATTGATAACTATTTTTTAAGGGATGCTATTAGTGAGAACTAATTTAGTTTTAGATTTTTCTCATTTCTTCCTATGTTTTCCTATTTTGGATTTTATTTCAATTTTCTCCAATCATAAATCCTTGCTTGCTTAATCTTCGTGATTTATTGTCTTTGCTTTGTCCATAAGATTTGTGTTGATAATTTAAATGTAGGATGTTATTAGTGATTTCAACGCATTTTACTTGTTTTATTTACCTGGTCGTAGTTCTGCTAGTGGAAAATGACTTTACATTATTATGAATTGTGAATCAATGTTTTCTCTAGCTTTGACATGTTAGGCTTTAATGTTGTCATTTATCCTTTGTTAAGGTATATGAATCAAATCAACCGAGTCTATCAACTATTACTCATGCAGTCTCTACAACATTTGGTGTTGGAACTGGCATTGTTTATGGTTCATGTGCAAATTGCTAAGGAATATTACCTTTCCCACCTATGAATTCTCATACATCCTACAAAATTTCTAAAAATACATTTGGTTCAGATTATATAATTTTGAACCAGATTGTTAGCATTTTTCGGATTCTAAAATCCAAAATATTACGAACTGCATTTTTTATGTTGTATTTGATGTCAAAAGTCTCTACTGACCGTCGTAGAATCCCCGCATAAATTGCAAAACAATTGAAGGGATTCTATGAACGGTCAACAATGACCATGACACCATAAACACTCCTAAAAAACTAAAAAATGTTTAAGAAAAAGTAAGAAAATATGGGAAGTGAAGAATGAATGAATTTGTTGAAGATGCAATCCTATTTATAGTCTTAAACCAGTCCTATATCATAACTACAGTCAAATGATACGTTTTTCATGACCAAACCATCAAAAAATGCATTAAACACACCACAACCCGTCCAAACATTTGGTGAAACGTCACCGTCCAACTAAACTGAGAGGTTTCAGATTATATAATCGGAAACTGTCTAAATATTTTCGGATTATATAATCTGAACAACACAAGATTGTGTTTAAGTTTCATTTTTGGTAGATTTTCATGGCCAATAACATAGAATTTTTTTTTTTAAAAAAAGGGACAAAAATAATTAAACAGCTTAAATTAAAACAAGAAAATAACGGAAGTGATGAATCTTCTCGGAAGTTGCTCAAGGAGGTGATTTTGTACTTGATCATGCTGACCTGTTAACTGACATATTTCGATCGGCATGTCAACTGGATCAAGTTCATAAGAACCTATTCTAAATCAGATCTGAAACATAATGATGAAAGACAAGGTGTTTCAAGAGGACTGTATTGAGTTAGATCCTGATACCTTGCCAACTGAGATATTTATATCGCCAAGGCAACAAGATCTAACCCATAGCAACCTCTTGGTGTTCAAAGTTATTTTTTGTATGTTTTACAACCAATGAACCAAACACGTTTATTTATATAAGTTTTTGTGTGTTGTGGACCATATAAATTGTCGGTGCAATGTGGACCACATAAAAAATATGACTTGAACTATTTCGAATTATATAGTCCGAACTGGACTTACACCTTGTATATCTTGGTATATTTGACAGCATGATGAAAATCTTCAAATTTTCTATCTATCTATCTTTTTAAATGAACTTCTTTAGCATAAAGTTCAACATAAAAATATTTGATAGCATGATGAAGATCTTCATAATCTATCTATCTTTTTAAATGAACATTTATAGCGTAATATTCGACATAGAGATTTTTGACAGCATGATGAACATCTTTAGAAACAAAATCAAACAACATAATTCAACAACATAAAACTGACCACATATCTGAATATATGAACATAATTCAACAACATAAAACACATAATAAAATAAAACATAACATATCACAAATCAGCTAAACTAATGTCTTCATCTGGTACGTCCAGCAGTGCCCTGATGTCTTCGTAGTTCCTGGGTCGGATCAAACTTTTCTGAATTTGTTCAACATATATGACCAATGAAGTGTCCAACTCGATCGGTCCTCTAGTACTGTACATACCAAAGATCGAGAACATGGTTCTCACGTCGTCGTCGTTCAAGAGCTTCATCTAACTGAACCGCACACTCCGAACTAAGTCGGTCAATGGACGTCGACACTCAATACCGTCCACCCTCCGTGTGTCTATGTGGTTGAGTTGACGGTTAATTTGATCCAACTGACCCTTCAACCCAGAGAGGGTGACATCAGTGTGAATCCTGAACAAACGGGGTAGTTTTCTCATGTTGTAGTAAACTGCAGTTAGCTTGGTGTTGGGATCAATGACAGAGTTTTCCATGTTTTTTTATTGGGTTAAATAAGTTTTTCGTCCCTATAAATATAGCGAATTTTGATTTTAGTCCTTAAAAAATAAAATGAGATGTTTTCATCCTTATAAAAAAAATTGTTTTGTGTTTGTCCCTAATGGATATAATTTTGACATGTTTTTGATATTTTTTGAACACAATATGAATATATAAAAGTTGAACATAATAAACACACATAACATGGATACGATTTGAACATAAAAGAGTTATAATCTTGATATTCATATGAACATAAAGTGGTCATTAAGGACCAAAATCAAAATAATTTTTTTTATATGGTGTGGTTTACTGGTTATGAAACAGGGACACCTATTTATAGAATTTTATGGACGTCATGGACCACAGAAGTTGTTGGTGTTATGCAGACCACACACAAAAATCATGTCCTAAACTATTTCGGATTATATAATCTGAAACATCCCCCATCCTATACAAAGTACGAAGTTTATCTCATTTTCATTCAGTATTGAAGCATTTCAGATTATATAATCCGAAAATATTCAATAAATTTTGGATTATATAATCTGAAACAAGTCAGAGTTTTGGACGGTGTTATGTAACTCATGGAACATGTTTTTTTTAAAGGTTTTTACCAATTTTAATGGCCGGTAAAACTCATTTGAACACACTTTTTGACTCATCATTAAGATTCATTATAATCTATGCACTCATTCCTCACAAACTTCCCCTATAAATATCCTTCCAACCTTCACCAATTCTCACACTCGCTCCTCCTCTTCCTTATACAACAATGTTTTTCCATTGGTAGTCTTTCATATAAATAAAAATAAAGCTACTTTGAAAATTCAGGGATTGTATATACGGTGAATGGGGATAGTGACGCGCTACAAAGAAGCACAGTCTGTCTGAATCCGAGGCTGGTTTGTTTGGATGCAAGGCCTCTTTTACCCTGGAAAGGAAACAAACCTTACCCCAACCCCTCCCCCCAACATCTCTTTCTCCTTCCCCCTTCTATCCTTTTTTCCTCTCCATCAGCTTGTAGTATTGGTTTAGCTTAGGGATTCTTATAGACTAGCATTAGGTTTGAATATTTTATGTAATAAGTTTAAAAAGCTTTAAGCTTAAGCTTTATTTTGTTGTAAATGTATTGATATAATAAGAAAATGAGATTTTTTTTTTGTTTATTTTGTCCTTTTAATTTTGTTTATATTTGCATTTATTTTAGGATTTTGGCATCAAGATAATATAAACAAACCAAAGTTTATTTAAAATTATGGGCAAAAACAATTTCGGATTATGTAATCCAAAAATTCCTAGCAATCTAGTTCGGATTATATAATCCGAACCAAGGGTATTTTTGGAGAAAAAAATAAGGCACGTGAGAAATATATAGGATGAGAAAAGTAATAGTTATTGCTAAGTTCTTGTAGTGATCCTATTTAGTGACGTGCTACAAAGAAGCACAGACTGTCTGAATGCGAGGTTGGTTTGTTTGGATGCAAGACCTCTCTTACCCTGGAAATGAAACAAACCTTACCCCAACCCCTCCCCCCAACATCTCTTTCTCCTTCCCCCTTCTATCCTTTATTCCTCTCCATCAGCTTGTAGTATTGGTTTAGCTTAGGGCTTCTAATAGACTAGCATTAGGTTTGAATATTTTATGTAATAAGCTTAAAAAGCTTTAAGCTTAAGCTTTATTTTGTTGTAAATGTATTGATATAAAAAGAAAATGAGATTTTTTTTTGTTTATTTTGTCCTTTTAATTTTGTTTATATTTGCATTTATTTTAGGATTTTGGCATCAAGATAATATAAACAAACCAAAGTTTATTTGAAATTATGGTCAAAAACAATTTCGGATTATGTAATCCAAAAATTCCTGGCAATCTAATTCGGATTATATAATCCGAACCAAGGGTATTTTTGGAGGAAAAAATAGGACGCGTGAGAAATATATAGGATGAGAAAAGTAATAGTTATTGCTAGGTTCTTGTAGTGATCCTATTTGCATTGAAGATACAGGGCCGACCCAAAGCCCGTCGGGTTTGGACTAGACCATTGGGCCTAAAAAAATTGGGGCCCACAGTTTTTATAAGCCTGAAAAATATTCATTATATATTGTCAAAGCTAAATAATTTCAAACAAGTTACGGTGGTTGAGTGGCATGTTGTTGTGCCTTATAGGTGCCTAGTCCAAACCCTGGGTGGCTTTTTTATTTTGTTTTAGTCATCTTTTCTAAATAGTATTTTTATTGTTTGTTTTATTAAGGGTCCAATTTATAAGTTTAAAACGGGAATTTCAAATTGTCTAAGACGGCCCTATGAACAGGGGCGGACTTCGACTTCCAATATCAATGGGGCAATATTTTTTTTTGTCAAATGATTAAATAATACAAAATTTCATAAGAAGTTATATTAAAAGTGGTTGTATCAACCAAAATTACAAAGCAAATGCTCTATTTTTTCATTTGTTGAAAATATGATAAAATTACATCAATACTAACTGTTTTAAGAACATTTATTTCCATATATGTTGCAGGACGATCATTTAACCATTGATCACTCATCTTGTTAGTAGTTAACTCTTTACAAATTTTATAGTCGAGAAAAATATTAGATTACTACAGTAACAACATAAATAAAGATATAAACAAACTTCAAAATTGGGTTCCAGTAGTAAGCACTAAACAAGATTGTGTAAGTGGAATTCATAGAGTAAATTACAAGAAATAAATCACCACTTTTGGGGATTACTAGTTACTACACTATCAATATAAAAAATCAACAAACAAACCAATACGTACTAAATCAATTTCAACTTCAAACAATATAAATAAATTTTAGTAACCAAACCCTAAATTTTAAAATCAAAATCAATTTCAGTACTGCTATCACTACTACTCTCACTATCTTAATTCAATTTCAATATCATGATTCAATTACTGTCACTACTACTATCAATTTCATTAATTTCAAAATTGACCTAAAAGAGAAGAAGAGAGGAGATGGGCATGGGCTGACCGGTTGAGAAAGGAGGGGAGATGGGATGACCGACTTAGAGAGGAGAGGAATGATCATGTTATGGTTTGTGAATGGTGTTTTGTCAAAGAGGAAAGCAAACCACGTTTTCTCAAAGAAGAAGGAAATGAAAACGCGTGTGCGTGTTTTTTCTGATACTGGAAACAAAAAATGAGTGATGGGTTAGGCTTGGCTGTTGAGTTGTGTGGACTGATAAAAAAAATAAGGATTGAGCTAGTGTGGCTAATGTCACACCCTGCCTTGCGCAGACCCACCCTACTTGTGAAGATATAAAAGTGGAATAAATGGAAGTTTCGCATCGAATACGGAAACAAGAAAGTGTAATACTAGTGTTGCTGCCTTCTAGCAAGAACTAGAAAGTAATAAAAAGAAAATAAAAACATTAATGATATATTGATATTGTAAAGTAATTAAAACACAATTTTTCTCTCTAAAATAACATACAATAAAATGAGGAGGTTGTAGTATTAATTTTTATATCGGATCCTGGAATGAATCTTCAATTTCTTTATCACTCAATTTCTTAACTTCCAACTCTAACCACCAAGCTATCTTTATATATAGTGCTTTAAAAAATTATTCGGACCGACCAGTTGGATTGATTTGATCCAGAACAAATGAAGAAACCAACGCAAACAACCTAATAGATCGACCATGCTTTCAATCTGATTCAAACATCTGGTAAACTTTGAAGTAAATGTGAAATGATTTGATAAATCATTGAAATGTAAAAAATTATGTATAATATTATTCAAGTATTACATTGTTTTAATTATATAATCTTTTTTTTAAAATATGTAATAAATAAATGCACACTTCTTTTTTTGAAAGAAAATAAATGCATAATTCTAAAAGTGATTATTTGATTTAAAAAAAATTAAAAAAAATGTCTGACTCTAAATTAGCTGTTTGTATCTACCTTACTAAGCAGTTTCCACTCTTCCTTTTTTATTATTACTAGCGAAAAACGGGCACGATGTTTGAAAATTATTAACGGTATTTTTTTATTTTTTTTATGAAATTTTAGTTTTGATTAAAAGTAAAAATATAAATGTTTGTTTCTTTTTTTAATGACATAAACAATAATCTTTATTATAGAAAAAGTTGTTTAAGGGTATAATTGGGATAATGAAAAAGTAAGTATAAATATACTCATTTAGTTTGTTATATTTTTTAAATAATAAAGAAAAAAAAACAGATAGATATATGTATTCATATTGTGTTTGTTACATTTGTTATAATATTTAAATATATTTTTATCTATTTGTTACATGTGTTAATTACTTGTATTTAAAATTAAGGGTATTTTTGGAAAGAAAATTCCAACCCAAAAATGTGTTGAAAGGGGTAGTTTCCTTTATATATAGTATAGATTAAGGAAAAAACAAATCAATGTGCAATTTTTTTCTCGATGGAAATAAAAAACATTTCGTCATTCAAATTGTTAAAATACATCGTAAACAACAACACAAATTCAACCGTTAAACTGAAAAGAATGAATTTACGAACAAATTCACATCATAGAAGTTAAAAGCCGAAAAGAAAACCAAATCTAGATATGAACCATTTATTTAGATAAACATAGAAAAAAAGAGGGATGTGGATGGATAATTACATATAAAAAAATTGGTCTAAATGCACTAATTTACTATGAACGAAGAAGAAGCAAGTGAGAAGTAGAGAAAAAGTCGAGGAAGAGCTCTAGGGTTACACTCAAACCCCCTCATTGTGCAATTATTTTTGTCCTTCTTATAAGTTATAATCCACCAAATTAAAAAAAAAAACAAAAGACTATGCTAACTTATATTCCAAATGCATACCACCCAAAAAAAAAAAGAGGTCACCACCAAAAATATATATATTCAAGTGCACATATTAAAGATCTTAAAGTTATAAATTTTGCATCGAAAAAAAAAACTTTATACTTTTAAGAACTTAAATACAAAGACTTTTGAAATAAAATTACTATATATAATTTCTTAATTAACATTTACTCTTAAAACACATTTTACTAGAATTTTTCATAAATAAAAATAAAGAATCTATTGAGAATCTCTTTCATGAAGAATCTCCAACCCCACAGGTGATGGAGTGCTACGGAGCACATGGTGATGTCGAAGATATGTGCAAGAGCTTATCATCTCTCTCACTAGAATTATTGGTCATTTTTAATACATATCAATATCATGAATAAATTGGATAATAATTGAACATTTTTTTGTTCATGGTCACCAGACATATCATATTACAAGACCCTACATATATAGGGCGTGCATCAGCTGAATAATTATTGGGTTTTCTTTTTGTTTCCTAAAAAACAGAATAATTATTCAAGGTCACCTCACATGTTCACATTACTAGAGCTGTGAATATTTCAAGTTTTAATTTGAAAAATAGTTGTAATGTACAAGAGAGCTATTTTTTTTCCATGCACATGCTAAAAAGGATAAATGATATGAGTAAAAATTATTTTGTTACAAGACTATATTTATGCTTATATGCAAATCAAAGCATATACATGCCAAATAAATTAACACCCATCAGATAACTACTCGTCTTTATGAGAAAAATAACACCGCCCCTAAATTAAGAGGAAAGGCTTTGACCAAGACATGTGTAGTGACATAAAAAAACATATCTATGTTGATTGAAGCAATGATACGTAGCAATGGAATTAAAGATAAGAACTCATCGTTCATGTGAGCATAGTTCAGCTGATAGGGATAAACATTATTATATGTAGGGTTTGAAGTTTGAACTTCATACATCCAATTTATTTACCTTGAATACAATATTGTGTTGATCTTCATCTCATCTCTCTATCTCTCCCTCTCACACACACAAGTTCTCTCGCAAAGTAGCAAATCCTCTCTCGTAGATTCTCTCGCATGAATAAGAAGAATTGAGAGTCACACATACACCATGAGTCATTGAGTGAGAGAATAAGATAGAGGCTTAGGATTTTCTAGATCATAATAACCTAGAAACAATTAATATCCAAAAAAAACTATGGGTTGTCGTCCTGTCAAAAAAAAAAACTACGTGTTGTCGTATCATTATATGATTAAGTAGGACTGCATTTAATCATGTATGGTGACAATGTTTAATTTTGTGAATTGTGAGACACTCATTAAGCATTAATCCAGATAAGATAATAATGATAGATATAAAATTACGTATTATGAAGAACAAAAATGATAGAGATAGAGATGTGATATGTGAATTGAAATTGATTAATTAATTGATATTAATTGAGCATAAATAAATACAGAAAAAATTGCAACAAATAAATAAAAATCAAAACGCTCCTCAGGAAAAGATAAGGAAATTTCACCACGTGAAAGAACTAATCCCTTCATTATTTCAAAAGACATGAAAGACAACCTTTCCCATTCCGTGACTGAATTTTCACAAGGGCTCCACATAATTGAAATTCTTTCATTTTTTGCAAAATAAATTGCAAAAAATAACAACCAAAGTTTTTTTTTCTTTTTCAATTATTGCTTAATGCATGAATCAAACCACACCACACATAAATGCAAATATCAGATGATATTTTTATAAATCCCATTGCAAATGTCTCCTAGGGATACTGTAAGAAACATTTATAGTGGTGGTTCCATCTGCATTTGGAGGGTAATATGGTGAATCTTCTGCATATTCAGTTGGTAGTGACATCCAATGCAAACTTGGCTTCCAATCTGCTTCTCTAAGGACCCTTAATATTTCCTTCAATACTACCTTGCTTCCTTCAGCTGACAAATGAACTCCATCCCTGGCAAAAAATAATTATCAAATATACCTTATCAAATTCATGAAGGAAAAGAGCATTAAGATATTTTCTTCATAACAAGCTATTAACAAATTATTCTCTAAATCATCGGGTCTCTGTTTGTCTTGAGCAAGGATCTAATTTTTAATAAAGAAATTTATTCAAAAAAAATTATTTATTAAGTTATAAGATCTAATTTTTTCTGTTAGACCTAACCTCGTTTGCATCTTCATTTATATAAACAATGATAGAAATATATAACACATGTATACCCTTGTCATGAAAGAATAATAATAATGCCACGTGGATATGATTTGGGATCTATGTGGAATAATTTGTCATACATTGCAATAATGATGTGCTTTTTATTTGTATAAACAAAAGTTGACCGCAGCAACTAACAAGATTTGGAAATGTTAAGGAAATAACTGTAGAAATAAATAAAAATGTAGAAAAAGTAAAAGTGGAAAATACTATGATTGAAAGTACCACTACCAACTATAAAATATTTATACTCACGTAAAGCTGACGTCTAACCAGTCCTCCCTTTCCTGGATTGCAGACCAGAGATTAACAACTTTCAAATTCATCTCATCACATAGTTCCACCAGTGCCCTAGCATATATTCCACAATGTTCATTTGTTCTTCCAGTCTGTGTTGCACTGGACTCATCCAAGCCATAAAAAATGTTAGAAATGAAATCAGTTATACTAGTTAGCTGTAAAAAAAATATACTAGAAAGAAATTCAATGAACCTGAGTTTTTTCTTGATTTGTACTTCACTGATGGGAGGAGAGGTGAGAAATATAAGGCGGATATGATCCGAGAGGCTCTGAAAATTTAAAGCATTGTTATTTGTGTTAAACTTTTCGCTAACAAATTATAAATCATATTTATTGTGTTAAACCTTTTTGCTTATAATTTAAGACGAATGGAGTATACCAATTAAATTATAACTTATTGTGTGGAAAATCATTATTTACCTTTAGGTAGTTAGCAATCTTCCTCATATTTTCAACATATTCTTCAATGGGAACATGAGGACCAAGACCAGATGGGTGGGGGTGAATTGAATCATTTCCACCAAAGTAGATAATTACCAATGATGGTTGGACATAAGCATCCTAAGTTGATTAAAAAGCATAACAAGAAGACAAAATGGTCATTGCTTATATCTCAATCTTAGCATTAATCCAAGTTATTATACATTTGTGATTCATCATAATGAGTAATCACTATTACTAATCACATAATGATTAATCACTATAACTAATCACATTGTTAACATGTGTCCCAAAGATACATATGTTAAGAAATTTAAAATAGAAATATTTATCTCAAAAGTTCTACATTCAACATTATTAAATTATTTAAAGTCAAAATTTTGTTATTTTCTATAAAAAAAAAAAAAAAAAACTTCTAATTTTGAATTCCTTAACTTACCCTAAGAACACAAGATAAGTAGATCTTGAAAATAATGGAGTTGAATTATGTGTTGGATTCCTCAAAATAACTATTATGTTAAAACATTTAGACTATTTCAATTAGTTGACTCCATTGATATATGTAGACATTGCTCAAATAAAATAAAACAGCTAGCATTTTCCCATTAATATTTATGGTTGAAAATAATTTAATATTCAAGTGGATAACGATGGGATATATAAAAATAAAAAACAATTATTGGAATATTGAAAAGGAACCCAATGGAATATTCAAAAGGATACCATTAGAATCTATTAGATACCTTAGGGAAAACTTCATCAAGAACCTCCAAAGCACGTCTTGAATTCCATCCAGAGTATCCCCTTAATACTATGTCCGCCTATATATACATGTCAATATTATACATTAATTTATTTTCACCACCAATATTTACAAAACAAAACAAAAATGCATAGCCCTAAAAAAAAAAACATATGTAAACCAAAATAATGCATTTCAACTGAGAAGTGCTCACCTCAAAGACTTATCAACTATCAAGTCTATCAACTTATCAAGAAACGTGCTCAAAGAAAACATCCTTAGATTTCTCCTTTTTTTTACATATATTATATAGTTAATAATATATTATCCAAGAAGAAACTAACTCTTAGTAAATTAATTATTGTAACTCAATATTTTCACTATTTTAATAGTTGGTCAATTCAGCTTCATTATACTTAGTGATTAGTTAGTTAGAGGTTGGAGAATTTTTAGCAGTAGGTAAGAATCAAAATCTGGACCTCATCAATAATATATCTTCGGAGTTTCAAACCATACCATTGGATTATACCTTGGAGGATAAGTTTCACTATATGTAAGTGTACTTTTAACCCAAAAATACTGAAAAAAATATACAAAAATGTACTTGGAGAATATGAAAGTATATATATAGTAGCAACTATGACTATGAAGAAATAATCATAAAATGATATAGAGTAGGAAGAAAATGACCTTTCTAGCATACAAATTAGCTAGAATAGCACCCCAGCCACCATTATCAAAACTATACTGAATTATGGAGGAGCCAAATAGCACAATTTGAGGTCTCATTGGTCCTGCCATGTCTTTATACTACGTTGTTATCTTATTTGGCTCCCTCTCACTCAAACACTACTCCTGAGATGTTGCACTATGTATCATATTGGAATCACAATTTATAGATGTGGATTTTATTATTTTTTGATTATTTTTCTCCCCCTAGGGCCAGTTTACAGTCCTTGCCACGTTATATGCTTGCCTACGTAGCTGGCAATCATAGCTTATTGTATTCTCAAAATTTGCCATGTCAACATTATCCATGATTCAATGGGATGTAATATTACTGGTTCAACCAATTAAATTGATCTTTCGTGTAAATAACAACCACATAATATTTTTATTTTAAAAACGATTTTTATTCAAGACCAAAAGAATAACTTGTTCACATGCAATAATTGTATTCATAGAATTTTTATGGCTCAATTACTTGCGTCATTTTCATTAGCTTTTATTTTAGAAATGTTATTGTTTTGAAACTAAAATGATAACTGATTTTACAAATATTTGTATCTTTATTGCTTTTGAAAAAAAAAATGAGAATCTAAATTTATTTTTTAAAAGTTACATCAAATGAGAAGTAGTTGTTTTGAATAATTTCTGTTAAAATCATTTTGATATTTTTTATTTTTTTATTATAGTAAGATACATGAAATGAAAGTTTCAGCTTTTTTTAAATCTCTAAATTATTGAATGTCTAATTTTTTTTTAATTTATCCGTAATAAACAGCCCTAAGTGAGTTTAGTTAACTGTAGCTTGTTTTATACCTCATTTCCCATATGTCAAAATTAGTTATCACTATTTCAGTTAGTAAGGGATATATTCTGTGTTAGATCTTATCTGAACATATAAGCTTGTAATCATTCATTTGCAAATCACTTTTATGAATGAAGTGACAGATTTAAATGAAAACTGCCTATAAAAGTGTCTCTAACTTATGTAACTAGTAAATTTTTAGCTTCAACAATGAAAATTGATTTGCTCAACAAAAAAATGAAAACTGATTGCGAAGCAAACTTATGACATCTAACAATAAGTTTGAAAGTAAAACAACTAATTAATTAATAAATTAACGTGGAAAGTGTAACAAAATTTATAAAACATCAGACAAAAACAAAGTTTATAAATTATCATTATAGAGTTCTATATTTTGTACCGATAAAACAAAGAGTAAAGATACATTGACACTCATTTTCCTTGTATCTCCCTCGTATACACACTCTATGTGACATTTATTTAATTATTTATTTATTTTATTAAGGATAGTTTTAACTTGTGCCCTAAGGGCACATATTAAGAAATCCAAAAAAAGAAATATTCTCTTAAATTTTATGCATTCAATTCATTAAAACTTTAAAAATTAAATTTAATGCACGCATTTCAATACATTATTTCTACATTTGACTTCTAAACTTGTGTCTTAAGGGCACAAGTTAACATTTCCCTTTTATTAATTAAAAAAGAAAAACAACACAATATTCTCTCTCTCTTGCTCTACAAATCCAGCCACCCTCTTAATCCAACACAACAACACACTTCTCTCTCTTTCCCTTCTCTCCACCGCCCACACCCTCAGCCGCCGCCACCACCACCACCACCACTGCCGTCATCACCTATGACCTCCTTTTTCATTATTTTCCCCTTTTCTCTCTTCTATCTCGCCACTGGTTACACCCTTCGTCCCACCCTTTCTCGCTTTCTTCCACCTCCGCCTCACATTCTCTCTCTATCATCTCTGTCGAGATCTGGAGAACGCCACCGAAACTTATAGATAGTACTTTACACAATTGCCCCTTGTTGTTTGAGCTGACAATCATTTGTATTGTTTTACATTAAAATGTGACATGTAGGAGTGTGTGTGTATACAAGAATGCAGTGGCGGAGCCATGAATTTTATAGAGTCTGGGCAAAAATTATAGAGTTAGGAATTTTTGTGCGCGCGTGTGTGAAAATATTGAGTTTGCCCAAATTTTTATTTTTTTAAGTGGGTTAATGGACTATTGAGTTGGGCAAAATATAAAGAAAATATCGATTAAGCCCAGGCTTCGCCGGGTGGTGACTCTTCCCCGCAAGAGTGGTACACCGCCCAAGGGTGTCTATGTATCACCACTCTAAAACAAAATACTAATTAAGTTTAACACTTAATAGAAATTCAACGAAGTGCGTGATTTATAAAAGAGTAAGAACGAATCAATGATATTATGAACAGAGAAATCCAATACAAGTCAATTAAATTAGTTGTTAGCTTCTTAAAAAATTAAACTAGTGTGTTATTTTAATCCTGCCCAAACTAAAACAAACTTTTGATGCACTCATTTTGAAATTAGTTTAACGTAACTCAAAATCTTGTTGGGGCTAGGGTTTGAGTTGTTATTGTTTGACATTTAATTATGTGGTTCATTTGAAATATCTGAAATGATTCTATTTTACCTGAGAAGACATTACATAGACTGTTAATCATATCAATTAGTGGATATGGTAAAATTTTCTTCGTGAATATAGTTTTTATTATGATTGTAAGTAACTAAATCAACAATATAGTCAATATTGATGGAATTCGTACTATGCTCAATGCAACATTACAATTATGATTGAAAGATTGAATTACTATATGAATTTGGCAAAAACGATCAGAGTATGAAGTACGATAGAATTCTAAAAGAAAACATTGAGGCTCAAAGGAGAAGTGATCCACTTTTCACTCACTAAATTCCACACCAATGATTGTCTATCATTGGTCTATTTAACATAGTTAGTAATGAACTTTCTGTTAAGAATTTTCTTTATCATGCCACATCTAACCACGTTCCTGAATGTATGGATTTGGTGCTAAGTATCCATTTTCATCATTTGATTCTATTATTTTCTCATCCCTAGTGTCGTTATTAAAAGTAACTTTGTCTTTAGGGTTAAAGTCGGGGAAGTTGGTTGAGACTTCAATCCAATTTTCCTAAGTAGCCTCACCTGCAGGAAAGTTAAGCCACAATACCATAACTTGCTTTACTTCTTTGTCATGCTGTAACAAAAACTCAAGTGGCTAAGATGTTTTCAGGACTCAAAATAGGTCTAGTATCATTAGTAAGTAGAAGAAGTGGTATGTATTAAGGAGAATGGTTGCAAAGCTTCAAATTAACAATGTGAAATATTGGATATATTTTAGCATAAGGTGGAAGTAACACCTTATACGCCACAATTATAATCTTCTTAGTGATAGGGAATGAAATATATTTAAGATCGAGCTTTTGATTTTGATGGAGCGGCACATATCAGTGTTGTGTATATGCATGGTTAGAGTTTTTCTTGCCATCGGACATCGGTGTATTTCTTCATAATGTGTTGTACCCTTTAAAGGTTTATTTTGAGAATCTGAAGGGTTTGATCCCACTCAGTTAATAATCTGCTACAATGGTGGTTTGTGTGATTTTGGACAGAGTGGGCTTAAGGGATTCATATGATGAAGACCCAAATTCCATTTCTAAATCCCGTATGAACATGATCCAAGACTATAACAAACGATTATGTGAAATCATCTAGAACCAAGGTACTACGTATTTTTCCATATGCACGGCGATGATGGTTAGACAATCGGCATCTGGTGTCGCACAATAAAAAATTGTCATGCCTTGAAAATCCAGTTCATAACCTCATATTCGTCAAAATGGTGAAAATCCAGCTTAATGTCTCGTACCTTAAGAGTTGTTGCGACGGTGACATGGTTGAGTTCTTTCCGCGCGGAATGAGATTCGTGAAGATAAGTGATTTGGTTCTCCATGCAAGGTTGGTCAATCTGATGAAACTGCGGATACTCGTTATGACGGAGGTCGGATTCTTCCATAAGTTGTGTATGGTTTTAGTGAGCTCAACGATGGAGTATTCCATGCTTTTTCGTGTGTGTGTTCTCAACCATGGTGGAGAGAGATTAAAGCACCAAATATTATGATTTCAATTAACTAAATCAACATTACAATCAATATTGATGAAATTCGTACTATATGTAATGCAACAATACATATATGATATGGAATTCTTATTTTTTAACAAGCAAAAATGGAATATATTAGATTACAAAGAGTGATTCATTTCGCATAAGGTGTGCAAAAGAGAATCACCCACCAAAACATACAAAGTTATAAGTCTCGTGCCAAAAAATAACACATCGGAAGAAAGACAAAAAATAAAGCTATATAATAACACTCATTCAAGGTGTAACTAATGACAAAAGTAGGCATATATGCCTTTTATCCAAGAAGATGGAATTATCATATTGATTTGGCAAATCCAACTGGAGTATGAAGTACAATAGAATTCTAAAAGAAAGCATACATACATATTGATTGCCAATCATTGGTGTATTTAATTTAACATAGTCATTAGTGAACTTTTTGCTAGACATTGTTTTTCTAAGGCCATGCCCAGGTTCCTGAATCTACGGATATATGGTGTCAAGTGTCCATTTACATTACTCCTTCCGGTCTCAAATGTAAGAAACAAAAAAATAAAATTGGTAGTCTCAAATATAAGAAAAAGTATAGTAAAATGAACTTATTAAATGCCACAATTTTAAATTTACCCTCATTAAATCCACCTCATTAATGTCTTTAGTACTCCAAGACAGGGGTAAAATTAAAAAAATATCATTTTTTATAATAATTTAAATATGATCAATCCATTTTCTTAATACGTGTACATGGTTTTTTGTTTCTTACATTTGTTTCATCATTTCATCTTGATTTTAACCCTCTGTAATTTTTCCAAACCTAACCCTCATGGAAATCTTTGATTCATCATCATCTGATTTTAAAATTTGTTTAATATGAACTTCTGAAAATAATTTAAGCATTGACTCTGACTATTTTTAATAAAAAAAATTACAATGATAAAAAATAAAAAATACTCTCTAAAAAAACAAAAAAAATATAATATTTCATTAAAATTTACTAAAATTTTAAAAGTAATCTTTAAATCAGATATATATTTAACGCTCCCGTAATTTTTTATCAAATAACTTGCGACTTGCCAGAATTTCATTCCTCCGTATCTAGACATGCCTATTCTCTAGGTACATTATGTATTTATTTATTATTTATTTTAAAATCGAATCTACTGTACCATACGTATCGTCAACATTAGTACATTACTGTAACCAAAAAAAACATTAGTATATTACTTATGGATGCATATTCTATAAATAAATGAAAACCATGGTGTATATTAAAGAATGTCGTTAGTTGATTGGTCTTTGATGTTGTTTAAATTATATTTAACTCATTTCAAATATTTACTCAAAGAAAAAACTCATTTCAAAAGTATGCTTCTAAATTTACATGCAACCAATGTTGTTGGTTGTTTTCGACCGATCAAACGACCTCATGCCTATTTACTTAGGCTTAATACAATCAAAGCCAAAATACTATGTTTGATTATATTACTCACAACACACACCCTCTCCGCAAGAGGGTGTATGGAGTAAATGAGATCAGTTCACACGAATTGCAACGTCCTTCGCACGCTCCTATGAATCTCTCCACGGTGGTTACATTTCCCACGACTTCGTAACCGCCATACATACATGTGTCATTACAACGGCTCTGCAGCCACCCACCTCAATAAATAGGGGACTCTCAGCAGTCCCCAAGGTAGAATCTATCACCCTCTCTAAACCCTCATTCTCTGATCTCTACTGATTTGAGTGTCGGGGTTCCTGCAGGTACACACCACCCCGCCGTTCCAAGAAGCATTCTTGACGCATTCTACCACCATCTAAACCACCACATTTAAAACACCAGCAGTCATCTTCTGACCAGGTACGATTAGTGACGCCGTCTATGGGTGACTAACATACTGAATATTTTATTTTTGTTTCTAACTTTAAAATGATTTTTATTTCGATGGATGTGAATAAGTTAGGCCGACCTACAGAAGCCTGCGGCCTAGCCTACGATAGGTCAGACCAGGTTATGCGTTTTTTTTAAATAGAGAAGGTCTAGACTTATCTAGAAGCCTGTTTAGCTTAAAAGGTTAGACCTCAAGCCATTTAAAAAGTCTCTTAAGCCTATTAGACCGACCTATCTAATTAAATATGAATAATATTATGAGTTTAATGGTGGTGGGTTACAGTCCAAAACAACTCTGCACACACAACCAATCAAAACATTTAGAACTGTCACGTCAATTAAAAACTACGCAATAATTTAATTGATGTGACAATTCTAAATATTTTGATTAGTTGTGTGTCAAAATTATTTTGAACTTTCAACCACCCACCACCATTAAACTCTAATATTATTTATTATTATATTATATTTTGTTCTTTGAATTAAAATAAAAATTGGTTAACTTTTTCATTGATTTAAACTTATTAGTCTACATTAATTTTTTTGCATATTTAAATTTATTATTATAAGCTAGAATCGAAATATACTACAATATATAGTCAATTTTCCTAAAAACTCATGTTGATTATCAAAAGAGAGTTTAATTTAATTGATATATTAGTTTGGTACTCTATTTAAACTTAGATTGCGCTGCTTGTTTAAAGATATGTGCATATGAAATAGGCTTTTAAACAGACTAGCAAGTTGTATCAGGCTTTCAGGAGGCCAAACTCAGACCTAAAAAATAAGTCTATGCAGACCGCAAGTCAGGCTTCAGCCTTTAAAAAATTTAACAGACCAGACTCGGACCTTACAAAGCCTAGTTCGGCCTAGCCAAATCGCAACCCTAGATGCAATCAAAGATTATTGTTTATCTTTTTACTTAGAGCAATATTGTCGTACATTCATTGTTTTTTTTTTATTTAAGATTTGTCGAACGTTTATTCTTAAATACTTAAATTCATGTGAATGTTATCTTGTATTATCACTGCAATTATGCCCAATAAAAAACCGCCACCAAATCAATAATGATTGCAATTATAAATAAAATCATTTTTTTTAAAAGATGAATAAAATGAACTAGTTATGCTTTTTGTCATATTAGTGTGTGTTAACCATTTGCTTGACATAAATAATTTTGAGGAAATTAAAGTTCAGCCATAATTAGAAAAATATAAATCAATGATTTTGATGATGTCATCTTAGAATGAGTAACTCTCTACTTACTTTTTGTTGGTGAGTAATATATTTGTCAACTAAATTTATAAGAAAAAAAAATAAGTCACAGCGTTTAGTTCTTCTCTTTTATTTTTGTTTATCATGTATGCGTGTGTGTCTAAATAATTTGAAAAATGATATTTATACTTCTATTTTGTGATAACTTTTTCTTTCATACTTACACTGTGTTTTCACTTATTCTTTATTACTTGATTTTCGTGTCAATACATATTTTTTGTTGTATATCTTTAATTGTCATATAGATTGTCTCACAAATAGTTGTTTATAGTTGTGCCTAATATTTACTTTTATACCATGTGAGCATGTTGACAATTTTTGTGTTAAAAATCATTTCCCGTTGTTTTTTGGGTGTAGTAAATATATAAAGATATGTAAACACGCTTATCACACGAGCAAGTGTCCAGAAGGTGAATAATTTGATTGATTTGTCCATTTTATATGATGATTCACACACATGTATGTCACATTGTACAAGATTCTAAAGCAGGCAAGAATATGCTGTGGGGAAGAGTTTCACAATTATTGCTCTTTAATTTATTAATTGGTTATTTTATTCACAACAATTTATTATTGGTTTAATTGAGAGTTTGTATAACTGATAGAATCAGATGAGCACAGCAGTTCCTTGATGCTTGATTAAAATAATAAATAATTTAACCATATGATTTTTGATTCCGGCTTATCTGATAATGACATATTTGAATTTAAATTTAAATTTCCATCCATCATTGAATAACATATTTTTGATACAGTCATACACAGTTTATATTTTAACTTTAGTAAATTGAAATGTAAATATTAATCAAGTCAAAATACATGTCATTCTCGATCTTAAGATTTGGATTAACAATCACACAAGTGTGTGAATGAGAAGGAATAATCCAAATTCATTATCCAAACGTGCCTCGTGTGACTGTGTCATGAACATTCTTTTTAACATTTTGCAATAAAAAAGTGATAATTTGAGGATTCCCACTCATAACAACCTCGGACTTAGCTTATAATAATTATTAGTCCACAAATTATTGACAACGCTTACATTCACTTTTTAACATTTTGCAATAAAAAAAATTGCCCTCAACAATCATATGGAAAAATATATAATTTTTACGAGCAAGATGAGTGGTTTAGCTTTATCGACATGACTATTTTGAGCACATGGATAAGAGTACGGGTCAGGAGAAATGCAATCTTCTGTGTAATGATTTGTTTGGATAATGAGAATAAATTAATTATGGTGGCGAATTTGTTCACTCTTGATGTGGAGCAGAGGGGGAGACGTGGAAGTGAAGGCGGAGATTGTGGACTTGAGAGGAAGAGGAGTTAGAGGAGTGTAGGGTTTTACTGCTTGATATTTTCTTGCATGCTAATGTTTCAGATTGGTTGGTGTGGCTGTCGGACCCTTCAGGAGGTTACTCAGTTCGAGGTGCATATCAATTGTTAACAGTGACGAAAATTCCTCTTGTGGATTCTGTAGCGACATTGATTTGGCATAACCAGGTTCCGCATGTAGAAACTTGGGAAGATATGAGAAATATTTGTATATTCATGGTGTGTTTCAAGTACAAGGAAGTTGTCCTATTTATATTATAGGATTGGAGACAAAGAAACACCAAAAGTAATTATACATAAAGATCAATTACTCTTAACATAATTACAATAAATAGATAATTATAATATATCCTTAACATCCCCCCTCAAACTCAAGTGGGTGGAGCTTCAACCAACTTGAGTTTGGACATTAAAGTGCGGAAACGTCCAGGAGAATTGGGTTTTGTTAACAAATTAGCTGGTTGATCAAGAGTACCGATGGAGATTAGATGAAGTTCACCACATAGAAGATGTTGACGAATGAAGTGACAATCAATTTCAATATGTTTGGTTCTCTCATGGAAAACATCATTATGGGCAATTTGAATAGCACTTCGATTGTCACAATATAGATCAGTTGGTGAAGATTGTGATGTCTCTAAATCAACAAAAAGTCAACGAAGCCACAATATCTCAGAAGTAATATCAGCAAGAGCACGATATTTAGCTTCAGTGCTAGAGCGAGCTGCCAAAGTTTGTTTCTTGCTATGCCAAGATATAAGAGAATCTCCAAGAAAAATACAAAAACCAGTGGTGGAACGACGATCACTAGGATCACCGGCCCAATCAACATCATAGTAGGCTTTAAGAATCAATGGAGATGTAGTTGAGTAATGAAGACCATAAAATAAAGTACCCTTGATATACCAAATAATTTGAAGGACAACATCATAATGTGTGGTACGTGGAGAAACAATGAATTGGCTAACAAGATGAACAACATATGAAATATTTTGTCGAGTAACAGTGAGGTATATCATACTACCTACAAGCTGCCGATAAAGAGTAGCACCATTAAGTAAAGTACCATCTTGGGGAGTAAATCGAACGTTTGGTTCAAGAGGAGTGTGCTCGATTTTACTATCACTGAGACCTACTCGAGAGACAAAATCAGAAGCATACTTAGCCTATGAGAGAAATTAGACATTACTTAAAGATTATACTTCAAGCCATAGAAAGTAACTTAATGGTCCAAGATCGTTCATCTCAAAATGTTGACACAAGAATTTCTTGAGCTCTTCAATTCCAATAGAGTCATCTCCAGTGATCGCAAGACAACAATACCATTATCAGTTTTTCGAGTAAAGAGAGCTGAATCATGACCACTGGAAGAGAAATTCAATTGGTGATAGTCATGTGAAATTTACCAAACCAAGCTCTAGGTGCTTGTTTGAGACCATAAAGAGCCTTACGAAAGCGACATACTTTATTCTTCTGACAAGTATATCTTGGAGGAGGAGGCATGTAAGCCTCTTATTCTAACTCACCATTGAGGAAAGCGTTTTTAACATCCATTTGAGTGAGTCTCCATTTGCGATTGACAGCAATGGCAAGAAGTGTTCGAACAGAGGTGATGCGTGCAACAGGGGCAAATGTTTCTTCATAATCAATACCATACTCTTGAGTGAACCCTTTTGCCACAAGACGAGCTTTGTAATGCTCAATAGATCCATTAGAGAGAGTCTTTATTTTATAAACCCACTTACATCCTACAAGATTCTTATTAGAAGGAGGATCAACGAGGTCCCAGGTGTGAGTTTTCTCTAACGCCTGTAATTCTTCCTGCTTAGCTTGCTGCCATTGAGGATCTGTTGAGGCTTCCTTATAGGATTATGGTTCATGACAGTGAAGCATAGTGGAATAACAGTGGTAATCACGAAGGTAAGGAGGTGGATTTCTTACGCGTCCAGGAAGCTTAATAGTGGGTGGTGCATGATCAACAGTAGGAACGACATCATCAGGAGTGGATTGAACATCAGAAGAGGTTGGAAGCTCACTAGAAGAGCGTGCATATGCCTCAGAACCTGCATTTGTGTCACTAGGAAAATAGTCGACATCATGGTTAGTAAATAGATGAGTGGAAGTTGACGGAATTGACTTAACCTTTGACAAGGAAAAGAATATTATTATGTTCCCAAAAGACAACATGATGAGAAACACGAATTCGTTGGGATATCGGGTCTTAACATCGATAACCTTTGTGTTCCATGCCATAACCAAGAAAGCAATATAGGCGAGCACGAGGCTCAAGTTTAGTATAATCATGGGGCTGAAGGAGGACAAAACAAGCACAACCAAACACCTTAAGTGAGTTATAATTGGTGTAGTGAGATAAAGACGCTCAAAAAGGTGAAACATTACCAAGGACAGAGGTAGGGAGACAGTTAATTATATGGACAGCTGTCATACCCCAATTTTTGACTTAAGACCCTGATTAGTCTCTGACTAATCAGTGAAAAATTCGGCAGAAAGGTATTTTAAAATACCTCATTTTTTCGGTTCCGATACGGACTCTTTTCTCACTTTTCATTGTTATTATTAGTCCTTTTATTTATTTTTTATTTTAATTCATTTCCATCTTTTATTTTTCATTTTTTATTATTATCCATTATCTTTATTTTATCTCACCTTTTCTAAATTTAATTTAAGTATTTATTCTTTTATTTATTGGGTTAATAATGTTTTTCACCCCAGTAATATAGGCCATTTCCGGTTTTCGCCCCTGTAAAATTTTCGGTTTGATTTGTGTCCTTGTAACAAAAAAAAATTCAAAAAACCACCCTCCTCCCTCCAACTCACCAATTATGCATACGTGGCGCTGACATGACTTTTATTTTCATTATTTCTTTTTTTTTCACTTGGCACGTGTAAAAATCTTTTTAAAAATTCAAAAAAAAATATAAATTCATTTATATTAATTCAGAAATAAAAATTAATTTAAAAATTAATTTTCGAAAATAAAAAATTGTAAAAATTAAAAAAAAATTCAGGAATTTTATTTTTACGAATTAGAAAAAATATTATAAATTCATTTTATTTTACGAATTAGAAAAAAAATTAAAAAATTGTATAAAAAACGAATTTTATAATTTCGAAACAAAAAATCTAATTTTTTTCTAAATTTGTAGAAAAATTTTAAAAAACTTATTTTCGAAAATTCAGAAAAATAAAAAAACGATAAGATTTAAAAATAAAATTCAGGAAAATAATTTTCTTTTGAAAATAAAAAATTTGTCAAAATTAGAAAACAATTCAGGAAATTTTTTTACGGAAATTCAAAAATAAAAAAATTCAAAATTTATAAAAAGTCAGATTTTTTTTTCAAAAATTTTATTTTAGAATTTTTATAAAAGAGGCAGCCAATTTTCAACAACACACTTTTCACACGCACAAATATTTCAAAAAACTTCAAACCAAAACCCTGGCACCATCCAATTTTATAATTTCACAACCTTGGACTGCCGTAATTTTATTTTAGGGTTCCTTTGAATTCATTTGAACTTGAAGTTCCGTATTGTTTCTTTTATTTTTATCATTGTTAGATTGCAATTCATCCAATTTCAATTTCAAGTTTTGCTTTATTATTCCATTTAAATTCCATTTCTGCTACACGTATTTTTCTAATTCTACTCAATTTCCATTACCGTTGTCACGTAACTGTCCAAATCCATTTTCGTTTTATGATCTAGTTCTATATTGTTCTTTTATTTTCCATCGCTTATGTTATATTGTTGAATTCCAATTCTTTCAATCCATATTGCATTGCTGCTGTGTTGATTTGTTGTTGTTCCCTTTTCCGCCACTTTTAATTTAGTTTTTTTTTTCCAATTCATTCCATTATTACTGTTTCCCATGATTTGGCTTTAATAAGATTGCTTGATGTGCATGTGTGCTACTGTCCATATATTTTCATAGCTGCAGTTTATTGTTCAGCTCCAATTGCAATTCCAATTGCTAGCTGTATCAATTCCAATTGTCCATATATTTTTATTATTGCCGTGTCATTGTTCAGCTCTCCAATTTCAATTGCAAGAATTGATTCTAACCGTGGAAATTATATCAGTCAAAGTTTCCATGTGCTTAGAGTTACCTTTTATTTCAAATTGCACTCTGATAACAGAATTTGGTATCTCCTTCAACTTTGATGGTTTAAAACTAGTAGTGTTGCCGTGGCTGTTCTCCAAGGTTAAAGAGATTCCATCATAAAGAGAACTGGTGGCCCTTCGCATTTCTTTTTTAATTTCCTCTTCATGCATTTTTATTAGTTATTATTTTTCTTTTCTCATGCATTTTTATTAGTTTAGATTTATTATTCTGCATTTGTATTATTTATTCATGCATATTTCTTTTATGTCGTTTATTTTATTGCACAAATTTTAGAATGTATTCTAGGTCAATGTAAATCATAAATAAAAAAAGTGTGTGTCTGGGTGTGTGCATGTGTGTCTCTTATTTTTATGCTTTAGCAAAAAGGTTTTGTGGTGATCCAATGTCACTACAAAATTCCTACGTTTTATTCTTATTGCTCAGTTAGTTTTAACTTCGGTTTAATTATTATTCAAAAACAACAAAAACATGCAAATAATCCAAAAATTCACAAAAAAAAAAAATCATTTTTCATAATAAACTTTGATTTTCAATCAAGTGACGTTCCATTTTCATTTTTTTCCTTAATCAAATTTCAATCCATTTAATCAAATTTCAAATTTCAATCCATTTAACATAAAAAAACACAAACAAATTCTATTTCTACCCCGAACTACGAAGTTTTGATCCCTCACGGGTGCGTAGGCAAAGGATGTTCATCCTTCCAAATCAATAAAAAATGTAAAATTTAGGCTTCTTTCTTTTCTTTATTCACCATTCATTTTCTTTTAAAGCAAACAAGTTATATCACAATAAAATGAATAAAATCAAGAGGTTCTCGTAGAGTACTACGAACATAAAGGGTGTTAATACCTTCCCTTTATGTAACCAAACCCCGAACCCTAAATCTTTTCAAAATATGGGTAAATGCAAACAAGTTATATCACAATAAAATGAATAAAATCAAGAGGTTCTCGTAGAGTACTACGAACATAAAGGGTGCTAATACTTTCCCTTTATGTAACCAAACCCTGAACCCTAAATCTCTTTTCAAAATATGGGTAATTTGAACTTTTTCCCTTTTCTTAAAATTTTAAAAGTTCAGTCGTGAAATAAAATAGTGGGTCAAAAGCTAATCAAATAGCCTTGATCTCCAAAAAATGACGCGACATCAGCGGTAAGAGCGGCTTCACCCCAAGCGTGTTCTAGACAACATGCTGAGATAAGCATGACACGAACCGAGTCAAGAATGTGAACCGAGTCAAGAATGTGACGATGCTTTCTCTCAACACAACCCTTTTGTTGTTGAAATGTGTATGGACATGAAAATTCAAACAAGGTACCCTGCTCACTAAGATATGACATGAATTTAGAATCACGATATTTCATGTATGGACATGAAAATTCAGACAAGGTACCCTGCTCACTAAGAAATGACATGAATTTAGAATCACGATATTTCATGGCATTATCTCGCCGAAAAGCTTTAAGTACTTTAGAAAATTGTGTTTGAATCATTTTGGCAAAATTGATGTAAATTTGAGGAAGCTCATGTCTATTTTTCATCATATATATCCATGTAAAGCAAGAATAATCATCAAAATTTGAGGAAGCTCATGTCTATTTTTCATCATATATATCCATGTAAAGTGAGAATAATCGTCAATAAATAAAACAAAATACCGAGAACCTCCCATAGTAGGTGTGGGAGCTGGACCCCAAATATCAAAATGCACAAGATCAAATGGTGAAGCTGAAATGGAAGCACTTTTATTGAAAGATAAGGTTGGTTGTTTAGCAGTTTAACAAGCAGTGTAATCAAAAGACTCATTGATAACATATCCTAGGTAACCTTGAGACACAAGATAACGCAACTTACCAATTGAATTATGGGCTAGACGACGATGCCAAAGTTCAATGGACGAATGTGTGGAAGCGACACAAATGTTTGACTCATGAGGAATATAAAATTCAATGAGCTCATATAACCTTATAACCTTCCGATCTTACGCCCAAACTATATGAGTTGTCCCGACCGTGGATCCTGCACACGACATCCAGAGGAAGAGAAGGTAATTTCATAACCAAGGTCACATAATTGGCCAATAGATATTAGATTAAAATTTAGTTTAGGAATAAGATACGTGTCAGGTATGCTTAAATTAGGCAGGGAGATAAAGCCTATATGACTTACGTGCATAAGAGATCCACCAGCAGTGTGGATAGAACAGTTAATGTCATTTTTAGATAGAGAAGGAAATAAATGAGACGTTGATGTCATGTGGTTACAACATGTAGAATCAAAATACCACTTAGAGTTACCTGGTGTAGTTGTAAGAGCAGCGGGAGTATTGCCAGAAGAAAGAAGTTGTGTGAGAAGAGACTCGATGTTTGTGATAGGGAGTGAATGCTTGGAGGATCCTAGAGATGTATTGGCAGCAACATTAGTTTTGACTATAGACCCAAAAGAGTTGAGATGAGGTTGATTCCTATTCTTATCTGACCGTTGAGGTTGAGTGGGACAATTCTGAATCAAGTGCCCGACAGTCTTACAATATCGACAACAATTCGAAGCATGACCATTTTTCATGCGGTTATAACATTCAATGGTAGGACAATCAGAGAAGGAGAGTCCAAAATTACGACAACGGTCACAATAATTCTTCATGATAGTGCAAATATATTCAAAGAAATAACACAATGATTTTCAAGTACAACACTGTAAGAGGTAAATTGGAGAAAATCAACTGCAAATTTGTTTTTAAAGGATCTCACCAAACTCTTTAGAAAGCCAAAGGTGTGATGATGATACGACGAAATAAGCCAAGTTGCAATTTTCAAGCAAATTTGTTGTAGCGCAATCACAACCTTACTCAATTGTTGTCGGTGGAGGCAGGAACACCAAAAGTAGTGATAACACAAATTAACAATAGTGTGGTGAAAGAAATAGCGAGACAATGGTTGTAGTTTTTTTTTTAAAAATGAAATCAAAATTGATCAGTATGTGAAGTGATTCAATGGAGGCGGTGAGATGAACACGTGAGAAAAGAAAAAAAATACTACAGAAAAATTAATGAATAGAAAACCTAAGCTCTTGATACCATATAGAAACTCAGGAAGATATGAGAAATATTTGGATATTCATTGTATGTTTCAAGTATAAGGAAGTTGTCCTTTTTATATTTTAGGATTGGAGACAAATAAACACAAAAAGTAATTACACATAAAAATCAATTACTCCTAACATAACTACAATATAATTAAAATAATTAGAGAATTATAATATATCTTAACACTGCTAAAGGTCTCAGCTTGTGCTTGGAAGCTGCTACGTGATAGATTTTCCACAAAATCCAACCTGGTAAATAGATGGATCATCTCTTCAGAAGCCTCTCTATGTGTATCAGACTATGGTTTGGTAGTAACGGTGCATCATTTATTTTTATCATGCTCTACCTTTTCATCTATATGGCCTCTTGTGCATCATTGGCTCGGTTTCATGGGCATGGATTCCAATGTTTTGTCCGATCATTTTCTCCAGTTTTTTACTCAACAGGTGGTGGCAAGGCAACGCGGTCTTTCCTTCAGCTTATTTGACTTCTTTGTGTTTGAGTCTTATGGAATGAGCGTAATAATAGGTTGTTTAATAATGTTGTAACTCCTATTCCCAGGTTGTTGGATAAAGTAAAGTATATGTCTTTAATAGGTTGTTGGAAAGCTAGAAAAGCCACCTTTAAGTTTGGCATAGATAGGTGGTGTTCGAGCCATTTTCAATGTTTGGGCATTGGCTAATGATTTTTTGTTTTGCATGACTGATTCTGTGTATATTCAGTAATCCCTTTAGCACACATTGTGCTAATGGGGTTGCTTGTTTTGTGGTTAATATATATTCCATTTTTTATTGTTAAAAAAAATGATATCAACCATAAGAGTTTCTTATGTGGTAAAAACATAGATCTTGATTTAAAAGTTTCAGATTTGAGTTTTAATAGTCTTTAAAAGAAGATAAATACAAATATTTTTATAAATATTCATTGATTTTGAAGTCTTCTCTATCTTGAACGAGGGTACATGTCCTCTTCGGAAATTAATTTCATAAATTAAGAGCACCATATTTAACACCAACATCACATTTACCACATGGAATGTAAGTATTAGATTTAGGGGATGCCTATATTTACGACTTTGTCTCCGGTGGAAGACCTGTATAGGTCTCTTACCATGGCTTTGTAAAATGCTTACTGACCCTTAGATTAGAATTAAATGATTGAGATTAAAAACCCTCTTTTAAACAACACATGTTCTTTGCCATATGGTATCGTTCTTGTACTGTTTTGGTTTTCTTTCTCTTATGCAAATTTTTCTTCATTTCCTTATCATACCTTTTCCATTTATTGATTGGCCTTCATTGACCATCCTTGCAACCTGAGTTTGTTGCCCTCACCGAAAATAATAGTTGTTCTAAATCTCGATGAATTTAAATCTGGTTGGCATGTCCTCATAGGAAAAATAGACATCGTCGTCGGTGAAATGTTTGCTTCCGCCGAACTAACTAATCATCGCCCTCATCCGGAGTTTCTCCGACAAGGTTCCGACAGGGATTGGCTAGTTTTGTGATCTCAGAACAATGAATCTAAAAGCTCTAACCACCCTTCCAGAACTGTTCCTCGATCGGTCAGAAAATTTCCATAACTACAATGTCATCGACGAGTAGGAATGATGAAACTAGTACTGATTTGAGAGTGTTGTTTGGATTGGAGAAGATGAACAATTCATATAAACAGGATACCGTGTGGCAAGGAACATGTGTTGTTTAAAGATGACTTTTAATCTTAATCATTTAATTATGATCTAAGGATCAATAAACATTACTATTTTTTTTTTTGGTTACTATAAACATTACTATTAATCTCATAAAAAAATCATATTAGTTGTTAAAAAAAAAAAGAGGTCTTCGGTCTCCTAACCCTAAAACGGCGCCTATATTTACCACCAACATAAATATTGTTTTGCCAAAATGATAGAATAACTTTTTTACAACATATAAATCATTTAAATATATTTATAAAATATTATTAAATAAGTGCTACAACCAAGAAAGAAATGAAAAAAAAGTTAATATACAAAACAACAATATTTTATTGTGACAAAAAGAACAATATGTATTCAATATTGATGTTTGGTTTACACCATTTTTACTTTTATCATGTTTCATTTCTTTGGATTTTCCTCAGAAGGTTTTTAAGGAGGAAGATATTTATAACTCTTGGCTGTCTTTGTTTGGGGTTTTGGTCTAGCCCCTTGTTTTTGCTTATTAATAATATTTTAAGGTGGCAACCATGAGGTGTCAACATAATTAGAATTTTTCTCTCTAATTAATAATATTGTCGTGGGATATTTTTCTCTCTAATTTTGCTTTTAAAAAAATTATTTAATATAGGTAAATGTTAGATTTATAATTTAATTAATTAAATAAAACTATTATTGATTATGTGCATATGTTATAGAACCGTACAAATTGTTATGAACAAGTACAATCTTTTGTTTTTAATATCATGATTGATGAATTTATTCAATCGGTGAGGTCATTTCCTAATTCGTGAAATTATTTATCCGTTGTCAAATTAGACAAGTAGTCTTCTCTCATAACTTTTTATCTATCAATTTTATATTTTTTATTTGAGTTTCCATTGTCAATAATGTATCAATGTATTAATTCATAATACGTATATGTATTAAAATTCAATATATTGCTAACCAAAGGGAGAAGCTGCTAAAGTAGGAGCTTTGGGCCTAATAATAAACTCTTTAAATTAGCATGGACTATAGGTCCAATAACTAAGCATGCAATATAAATTGGAGTATTTTTTTTAGGGAAAATAATCCAAATAATAAATAAATAAATTGGATTATTGTTTTATTTCTCGCTTAAGTGTAGTTATACATGCATACAAGATTTTTTTTAATAACCGGTGATGCAAAGAGCAACACCTATATTATACTAATAAACAAAACCATACAAAAAGAAAGCGGGATATAGGCCTAAAACCTTTCAAAAATTTACAAATCAGAAACATGGCAAGCAAAGCCTATTCGTTACAAAATCTGCTTTGACTTGTGTAGGAGTGTCATTCATCCAGATCCAAGAGAGAATAGATAAGCGATTATTTGTCAATTTTTCCTCACAACAGTTACCTTCTCTAAAAATATGAGTGACTACAAAATAAGTTTTTACAACATCAACTTTAATAGTTTAATTTTCCAAATAAAAAAAATGATGAAATGAATTTATGATAAACATAATAATTTTATAAAAGCATTTTTATTAGTTCTAAAAAGACCTCACTTAAAATTTGGTTTAGGCCTTAACATATAATGGGGCAGACCTAATTGTAAAACATATTGTAACATTGTGTGTATCATATCTCATCATATATTGAAATACTAGCAGACAACCTTTATTACACAAGTATTTCACCAATTGTGACATATCCTAAGAATTTTGATTCCCTACAACAACAAAAATGACAAGATCAACAACAAACGAGAGAGAGAAAAATCATGAAGAACCGGATCTCACAAGTTCTATACCGAATGAGATTTTGTCATCCATAATCTCTCATCTTCCCATCGACGAGGCCGTGAGAAGCAGCATCATTTCAAAGAGATGGGTGCCTTTATGGAAGCACGCATCACACCTTGACTTTGATGTGGCACGCATGCTAAAGTCAATACTCATTCAAGCCATTGAAGAAAACGCTCAAAATTATAATGATATTGTTCGTGCTGTATTACGTCATCATCATGGTGATTTGACTAGTTGTCGATTTGAACATTTCACTCAAAATCTTACCCTTGGGAACGTCGGAGGATGGATTGAGTATGCGAAGGAGAAAAACAAAAGTTTGAATTCTTTAACCCTAGAATGTGTGAATCCAATTCAAGATCATAACAATCAAGATCGGAAACCTAATTTTCATCCTGGAGTATTTTCTACATTTTATTCACTAGAGTTGGTCAATTATGTATTAAAGAGTTCAATTTTATCTGCGTTTAAAAGCTGTGAAAATTTGAAGATTTTGAAACTGAAGGAGGTAGTTATACAGAGTGAAACCATGAATGATATTTTGAAAAATTGTTTGGGTTTGGAGCAGTTTAGCCTAATTCAGTCAACTGTACTCGGTATACTCAAAATTAAAAACCCTAGTCTTAAGTGTTTGGAGCTCAAGTGGTTAATTCTTAAAGGGGTAGATGTTTACGTTGAAGACCTTCAAGATGTTGTGATTGATTCTCTAATTTGCCCGGCCAAAGGTCTGAAAATTTATTCTCAAAACCTCAAGACTTTTTATTCTTCTTATGATCCAATTGTGAAAAGCATCTTTGTGAGGGAAATTTGTCTGAAAACTCAAGAAATTATTGAAAATTGCAGCGATATTATTGTAAGTTCTTCTCGTTCTATTTTTTTATTGGTTATAAAATGTGATTACTTTCGATATTTATCTTATTATCATCGATATTACATAAACAAATCTAGTTATGCAACACCGATTATAGTCGTGATTCCTAGATCGATTATACTTCTTCTAAAACTTTAGTGTAGCAATTATAACATGAATTTTAAAAAAGATTTTATCTAGATTTTGACATCAAGATATTTGATATCTCCATGATTGTGATTGAAAATGTATTTGATTGTAATTATTTATAATATTTAATATTGTGACACGAGTGCATCCATTATTGTGATCTCAATTTACAATCTTTGAAACGGTAGTTGCAAACAATAATTTAAATCCTTGTTATTTTACTTTGAATATCCGTTTATAAAATAATGAATATTTAATTTAGAATAATATAATGGTGTCTTGTTGATATGAATTATGATTTATTTCTCTTTCATCATAGTATATAATTGTGCTAACTATATATATATACACACACACTTCAATGCAGGAATCTCAAAGTACTAATATTTTTCGAAATTTGTTGACCTTATCAATTGAACTGGATTTGAATAATATAAAAGAAGCCTGGGCACTTTCATACATACTAAGGTCATGCAACTATCTCAATACCCTTGAAATTTCCATACCGGTATGCGAATATTAACCTTATTGTACTTTAATCTTCACTATGTTATTGATTTTTTTACATATACACATTGAAGAATGACTCTATTATATCATCTATAACATTTCTAATGAAATTGTGTTTAATAGATAGATGCAGCTTCATACTTAAGTGCTATTTTTGAAGATTGTGCTCTACCATTTCCTAAGTCAATGTTTTGGAAGAGGCAGGAAATATACAATTGTATCAATCACAAGTTAAAATTTGTGACATTGAAAGGATTTACGGGCAAAGAGCAGGAAGTGAAGTTTTTGAAGCATTTGATCACAAGAGCTTATGTGATAGAAAAGATCAATGTAATTTGTGAATCGGGATTTGTTGATGAGGCAAAAGGTCTATTGTCATTTCCAAGAGCTTCATCTCACCTTTCAATCAAAGTAAAGTCTGGAAATCATATTTAATTTTATGGAGGATATTGAAATCTAAGAGAACCTACGACCCCTGCAAGGTAATTTACATATTTTATAACCATATGTTTTGCAAAAAAAAAAAAGTGTAGGAATGTGTAACACCCTAAAGTTTCACTTGCTAAATTTAATATCTTTTTACGCTTGATTTTATGAATGTTATTTGTGATTGGGTTGTATTTTAAGTGTGAATAAATTAAAATAGAGTAGAGTGGATTTCCACATATTGAAAAGCCATTTTTTGGGTAAAGAATTATTGTGAACCTAGTTATTCTATTGTGAATTGAATCACTGCTATGTGTAACAACCCGATTTTAGCTATAATTATTTTTATTATTGATTATGTGTGTTTTTATTCGTTTGGGTGTGATTTATTGTCTCTGCGTGCATTTTATTTCAGATTAGTGGATTTTGACTTAAGAAGGGTATTTTAATCATTTTAGAGTCAGGGGCATTTTGGTCATTTGGTGAACAAGGGTAAAATGATCATTTTATTAGGAAGGTTATTTTGGGTGTTTTAAGTGGGAATAATTATTTTTACTAGGTTCTAGTGAGTGGAGTAATTAATTAGAGACGATAATTATTCGGTAATTTAACTGTTAAGTGAGTAGTAAACTTTGGTGAAATAGTTGGTAAAAATATTGAGCTAATTAAGACAATCAGAGACTTAACCCAATTAAAAGGTGATATATAAGCATAACTCTTGTGAGAATTAGGTTAAGTCTTATCATTCATTTCACAAAGAAAAACATAAGAGGTATAGAGAGAAAGTGGATCAAGAGGAGAAAAGAGGAGCTAGAGAGAGAGAGAGAGAGGTTGAGATTGAATGCTAGGAGCTAAAGTGAAGCAAGGGTTAAAAATCTTGAAGACTAGAGGTACGGGGGATGGTTTCTTATCACTAATTAAGTCATAATCTTTTATTTTCAATTATGAGTTTAAGTGCTTTTGTGTTAATTGTGATTTTTGTTATTTTTGAATGATCAAATTTGTGCTCCTAATTCAAGTGAATTTGTGGGTATGATAATCTTCATGAAATTGTTGTGTTAAGAGCTTAAACTTCATAGTTGTTGTTGTTGATGAGATGTTTTGATGATTTTTGATTAATTAAGTGTAAACCATGAATTAATGTGTGATTGTTGTTGAAACATGTTTGAATTTACTTCATAAATGTTTGTTTATGTTTGTATGTTGATGGGGTTTGAATTGATGTGGTTGTTTATGAGTTATGAATGAAAAATGAGAAAATTATAGGTATTGGTGGAAATTGAACTAGATGATGAATTTGAGGTGAATTGGTGTTATGATTCTAAGTTTGTTGTGGTTTAGAATGCCTTTTGATGTTAATAAACTAATGTACAAGTTTTGGGGTCGAATTTGAGGTCAAGGGGATCAAAATGGATATTTTTGGATGAAAATTGAGTGAGTTCCCGAGAGGAACCCAAATCCAAGTTCCCCTGTACTGTCAAACTCGTTGTGGGGAGTTGCTATTTGCTATAGCGAGTTTCTCAGTATAGCAACTCATGGTTTTGGCGTTCCGGGAACTCTGGGGTCGATCAGGACGATTTCAAACTATTTCTTTTGATGTACTTAACTGTATTTTAGCTTTCTAAACCTTTGGAAACATTAAATGAATTGGATTGAACTTAGTTTGATGGAATCAAATTGAATTTATTTGAAAATGGTTCAAGAACACGAATTTTTCGAAACTCGTTTTTCTCAAAGGAAAAGGGTAGGGTTAGGGTTGTTTACTGTATTCTTGATTTATAAAAATGTTTTGGATGGTAATCATGAGTTTTAACTTGGTTTTGCTTGAAAATTGGAATTCTTTTGGGAAATTCTAAAACGATACGAACTTAGGTGAATTTTGGAATTAATCGGAATTGGCTTATGATACGTACATGTATATGCCACTGCGCTCATATGTGAATTGTGTATGTATTTGGTTAAGGCATTTGAACTTAGTTACTTTGATTTTGGTGGAATAATCGGAAAATGCTAGTTTTTATAAACATATGTCAAACTTCTACTTTTTGGTCGGATAATTTCTAAGAGACTTTGAATTCATGTTGGTATGATAGTATGTGAATGAATTGATGATGAATGTGTGTTAATATAACGAACTTTGCAATATGGATATATATCCGTCTTTTAGGTGAAATGTGAATTGGAAACTTTATCGTTTATTTGAGGTGTTAGATGTTGATGATGATTTTCATGTTGGTGATTTATTTTTGGTGGTGTATTCTTACATGCAAATTGGTGATGATTTTGGTGGTGATTGCATGTTTGGGAAAATGCTGGTGCTTGTGTTGGTGATCCATTGTATAAACATATGCATTGTTTAGTCATATGTCCATGCATTCATACGTGTTTAGAGGCGGTGTTTAGAATACTTTGTATTCAAGAGGCGATGTTCATGATACATTTGTATCTTGAGGTGACGACCTTAACGATGACCGGTACCACATGCATATAGAGTTGTGTCTAGGCGCATTGCATATTGACAAGTGTCATACTTGCTTATATGCTCGGTGATTTATTGCATTGGTGAAACATTGGTGGATTGTATACTTGGTGAAATTTGGTGAATATGTGGGAATGTACTTGTGTGTTATTGTACTTGCATGCTTGGTGATTATTATTGTTGCTGAGTTGTTTAATCAATTGAATTTAAATTAAGTAGTTTACTTTCATTTGATATTGTTTAATTATGAATTGTGAACTAACCCTCAATGGTCGTTTGGTTGACCGCCTACCTTATTTGTATGAATGGACAGACGGCGTGCATGATTAGTTTGCTTGGCTTGGTGAATAGTTTTGCTTGAGGATGCTAACTCGGAGTCTTAGTGTGTCGGGCTCTGATTAGAGGTGTATGCTTATTGTCTTTATATTATGTCTGTTTGAGATGTTTATCACTCAGTATGTTGAGTTGAGATTTTATATTTGGTGATGTAGTATAATTATATGACGTGGCTACTTGGAGATGTTTTATTTAGTTGTTGATGTGATGATATTATCATTCTGATGTGATGTTTTAGAAAATTATTTATGCATGTTGAACTTATAGAAGAAGTAGCATCTAAATTCTTTGCATGATTTGTATCATTTGCGTAATTTATCGCTTAAGGGGTTTAGGGTGTTACACTATGTTAGTGCCTTTGAATCATTTCACAAAAAAATACTGAGTATTTTGTACACAAACTTTTGGCATAAAATGTACTTTGGATTGTTCTGTTGAGACATATTTAGGGAGTCTAACTAGTAATCTATTTTTACATTTTAAACCTATCTTGACTACTAATTTACATTATTCTTAACTTCTCCAAACACTCTCTTTCAAACCCTAGCCATTCTCTTCGACATAAATTGTCGTTTCAATATGTTCTTTGTTACTACAGTTCATTTCGTCCAAGATCACAACATGTATTGACATGACTTTGTTCTATAGCTATTGTTTGTGTTTTGCTTTTTAGTAAGGAGTAATCCACATTTTTTATCCCTAAAATTTTGAGACAATTCATTTTTAACCTTTGCCTAAAATGCACTTTTGGATCTTAAGTATCATAATTGTGCAATTTTGACCCCCAATTGTTTTGGAACGATTTTGGCGCCTTATATTTTCATGCTATGTAATTTGTTAGCCTTTGCCTATTTTTCCAAAAAATTATGCTAATCTATCGCAATTATTAACACGACCCAAGATTCCAAAGTCAAGATGAATTTTCTTTAAAATTAAAATCCTAAAAACTGTAAGTTGGACACCAAATGAAGATTTTTCTAACACACATTTATTTGAGATGTTTCAAGATTTTTTATTATTAGTTTACAAGAAAAGGCATGCTACCTATAAAAGTGTATATATAAACGATGTCACTTTGGTGTAAATTTGACGAAAAAATGTAAAGACTAAAAAATTACAAAGGGGGAGCAAAATATCTTCGAAAAGGAGGGGGGTGGGAAAATTTTCACAATTAAAAAACTTAGGTCAAAGGTAATTTGAATCCTTAACCTTCTTGGACATGTTCTCTTGTTTGTTTACAACAAGAATGACAAGGAATTTTGGTAACTTTTAAATATATCAACTATTTTCTACCTCACTTGTGTTTACTTAATTTTTTATTAAGGGGGGATTATCACTACATTTATCCTCTGTGAATTGATTCACAACTATGTAAATTAATTCATCTAGTCGCAAGCCCCTTTTGAATCAGTTCACATACGAGATTTTTTCAATCATTAACACATGTCGTGAATAAATATTTGGTATATTTTTTAGATTTTTACTTCTCTATTGTCTTATTTTGTACCTTTGATGTTGTTGTGATATATAGCATGATATTTTGATCTAAGAAATTATACCTAACATTATTATCTCAAATAATTGGAGTGTAGAGTGATGATTTACGATGTTTAGAACCTGTATTGTTATGTGTTACCCATGATTTGAGGTACAAGAACTTGCAAAGAATTTCAATGTAACGTGTAACCTAACTTATGATCGTACTCAATATATAATTCGATTACGACGTACTTGACCGTTAAAAGGCAAGAACAGTATTCCTTGCGAAAAGAATACATCAATATTATGTGTATTGTACTTGTATGACATGTATCATATCATCAAACTTGCATGTTGATAGAAAATAATTTATGAATTAAGAAAATTGAGGTCCTTAGAGGTTTGTTAATCTGACCTTGGAATTTTTTTATATCTTATGTGCCAACCTCAATGGAATGTGTTTATCTCTTGATGTTATGATGTACTTTGAAAACTTCAAATCTTAATTAGCCTCCTAACAACATCTTACTAATCACTGATAGACATATTTCACTTTTTTGGTATCAAGCATGTAATAATAATTTACTTTCTTAATTAAGTTGTAATAGTACCACATGCATATATAATATAAATGACTAATTGTTGCTTTGACAAGCACTTTTGATCATGATTATGTGGTATGCTTAAATTATTTAATATTATGATTATAAGGTTGAGTGTTTGTTCTACACATTGTAGTTATTATGTCATATAAATATGTTTTTAAATTCATTCCTAGTATTTTTAAGCATGTTGTTCTCGTATGTTTCCTGTTTGCAGATGTTTGTTAGTAAGATGTTAAAGAGTGATTGTTGAACCTTTGTCCAAGAAGATGATGTATAAACTTATATCTTGATGTTATGTTATTTCTTTTGAGGCAACTTGTTGGTTTACATGTATTAGTATGGTTTTGGATATACAATTGCAACATCAAGGTTGAGATATTATTTTTTATTGTCGTTGATTTATTTAGTTTTTGAAAGAGATCAATTATGATACTTTATTTTAAAAACATTTGTATCGACATTGGTGGGTCGAACTTCTTTATGATGTTATATATTGCAATTGTAGCAATAATGTTATCGTGCAAAAAAGAGTCTGATATTTTATTTCATCTTAATTATTAAATAAACTTTCTAGATTAAATTGTCACAACGAACATATGTAAAACATAATAATTATATGGAAAAAAAACATCAGACCCCATCAAATATAAAGTGAGACCAATATATTTAATGAGTTTTTTTAAATAATTTTAACTCAATAATAGTGAATTAAAAAGATGAAATTATATATTTATTATCTTAAAAGATGTAATCTTTGGCTTAAAGTAGCTGTTTGGTATAGCAAAAATTCGATTTTTTTTAAAGGCTAAGCGAATATATTAAAAAACCAGAAGAAGTCTCTCTAGCACAAGATGTACCAGAGGAAACTTAGAAATTTAGTAATTACACAAAACAGACCACGCTACAACAAGTAGCCAAAACCTAAAAATTACAAAGAATTATGAAACAACCTATAAGTACAATAAATGGTTCAACCTCCAAGTAGAGTAATAAAAATCAAATAAAATGTAATACGATTATAAACACCTGAAAGTTTAGAGTTTAACATTTTTAGATAAAGAAATAAGTTGTTCCATCTTGTTATTAAAAATCTTCCCACTGCATTCCTTCTAAATAGTAAAAAACACCGAAATCCAAATGATGTTAAAAGTCAAGCGTGAATTCTTTAAAAATCCACCTAGCCCCCCAAACTGAATAAAATGATATAGTAAAGTTCCATGAAAAGTCGTTGAATTCCCTAACCAACCAGCTATCAAGAGCCAAAGTCGACCACATGAAGCATAATTTAAAATAAATGGTTCATATCCTCTACAAAACCACAACCCGCTGAAATTGTTATGTGTAATATACTTGAGTTGTTCACTGAGAGATTGAAAAATTCTCTTGTATGACTAGGTTAATATTCTTAAATGCTTCTGATAGTATAAATCCTTATTATCTATGGTAGAGTAGTACTTCGTAACGAAGGGGCCTATAACCAATGATAAAGTTGGCCTCACTTTTTTAGATGCTGTGAATATAAACCTTACGTAATATTTCATCTAGGGACATGTGCTAATCAAAGAAAGATATAAAGGGAGTTACAAGAATCCTAATCACTATAAGAAAAATTGGCTCAAGCCCTTTTAATATTTTTGCAATCAATCCTGTAAACTTTGCCCAATTTGTTGTTTTTATTATAATTTTAGATAATTACCTAGTAAAAACGACAAGCTTTATGGGGGCGATTATTTGCTATTTTATTACTTGGAACAGTTTAATCCCGACTAGAATTGTAACATAATTGTTTTACTTACTCTTGGCACATTAATTCGTTTTAGGAAAATGCTTCCGTGTGCTCTCACACTTTTTAATGAATTTAAGTTTTATAAAAAAAAATTGTATATTCAATATATTGTAAATTGAATTATTTGACTTTTTTAAGAAATAATTTATTAATGTGAAATCTTTAAAGAGTGTCTCGGATAGGAAGGACTAAAAATGTCTATATTTTGTAACTTAAAAGGTCAAAATATCTAATATTTGTAAGTTAAGTGACCACATTGAAATAGAATATTCAGAAGGGATTGACATCTTGTAAAGATAAATCTTGTAATAATCTACCGCCGCCCTCTGCAAACCTTACCAAACCTTTCTTCTCTGATCTCCCTCTTCGAAAAACCAACCGCTCTCACCTCCCCCTTCTTTTGAGATGTAGAAATCTCCGTCAGTGGTGCGAAGAGTGGCGTCGGTCCTCCGCACCATCACCAAATCTTCGTTAGGGGTTTTCCGGTCTTTGTTAGGGGTTTTTCAAGCAGCCCACCGCCGTCGCGGACTGCTCGGTGTCGTTTTAGAGCTTGCGTGAAGACAAATTCGTCTTTGGATTTGGTGCGGATTTGCACGTTGGCTTTCCAAAACTGCTGCGGCCGGTTGATGGTTGTGGTGGTAGGTTTCAGCTCAATGATTGTTTGCGTGTTTGATTCACAAAACGTGTCATTTCGTTAAAAGCTTGGTCTTGTTATCATGGATCTGGATGGCTTAAAGGTTCTGTTCTTAGATCTTGTTATATTTCAGATCCGGTATGTCCTTCGGCAGCTCCTTGTGTCAGAGGATACTGATGGTTTTGGGGCTCGAAAGGGTTGTTACATCTGTTGTGTGATTGCAGGGGCTATTGGTTCGTGAATCCTTTTGTGTTGGCAGTTGATTCATACACTATTATTCACAAGGTTACTTTGGTGTCGTACATGTGCTCATGTCTTTGATTTCGCTAATTATGATTCAGAGCTGTTGAGTTCTGCAGGTTTCAGAGATATGGTGACGTGTCAATGCTGTTTCAATATCTGTCGCAGCAATTGTGGCTGAATTCAGACTGTTTTGGAATCCTCGTCATTCTTATGATTGACATTGGACTAATTGGACCTGAAAGAGTAAGTGTTGCTTGTTGCCTCGTTGTAGGGAGTTGCTGGTTCTTGGACTATGTTGTCCTGACAGTTGGTTCATACACCAGATAGTTGACCTTTGTTTAATTAGGATTAATCATTGGAGGCATTATATGTGTGGTTTAAATTGCTTGTAATGCACGTTCGGGTTGTCCTGCACATTTGTGTGTTTTTACTGGGTTTGGTCTATGTCCCCTAGTTTTTTTTATGTATTTTTTCCTTTTTTTAATAATATATATGAGCACTAGACACAAGATTAGAGTATAGCTGATATATCACCTACTCTCTTTCTTGTTGTTTTTATGCTCTGGCCTTATAAAAAAAAATCGTAAGGGATCAAATTGTCTAACATTTGTAATTTAAGGGACCAAAATAAAATGAAATAAACTTAAGGGATCAAATTATAACCTAAATTTAAGGAACCAAAATGAAATGAAATAAATTTGTTGCCGAGCTTAGGATGCTTAAGGGATCAAATTATAACCTAAATCTAAGGGACTAAAAAATCATGCTTTTTATTTTGTATACAGACTGTTTGTGAGCAGATATCTATTTGTTGTTTGATGACCATGCGTTGCTGGATAGACCGTCATTTGCTGATTTGATACATTCTGATATTACATTTCCATTGTTGCTTGATTTTTCTATCCTCTCATCAATACTGTGTATGCCTACTAATGAATATTTGTGGGAAAACTAGGACTCCTTTCTGCTAAGTTATGCAACATAGATTGTTGATGTATTTTCATATTATCCATTTCTGGTTGGTTTTATTTGCTTTTTATCAATAACGATATCATAATTCGACCTTACGTATTATATTATCTTAAACCGATTAAACATGATACGTGATTATATTTAACCAGATCAAATTACCTTATGAAAAAAAATTATGTACAAATTTTGATCAATAAGTTATTTTTAAAAATTCTATGACCCGGCCGGTAGCATTGGTGTGTTATCTGTAATATATATGAGCACTAGACACAAGATTAGAGTATAGCTGATATATCACTTATTCTTTTTCTTGTTAGTTTTTATGCTCAGGCCTTATAAAAGAAAAAATTAATCGTAAGGGATCAAATTGTCTAACGTTTGTAATTTAAGATTCAGAAGCAAACACCAATAAAAATCAACATTGAGTACCGCATGCATCGAGTACACAAGGCTATATATAAACAATCTTTTTTGAAGGAATATATAAACAATCTTTAACATTAATATAAAACCTTACACAGAAAGCTATATAAAAACATTATTATCTCTGAATTATAAATAAACTTCTTAACATAATTATCATGACAAATGTAAGAAGCTAAAAGTCCTGTAAATCTAGCACTTCTTGCTTCCATTTTTTGGACGATGGATATCTATTGATGACTTTGCCAACCCTACAAAGTGTTGTTGCTGCACAAAAAACAAGCATTACCAACACAAAAACCAAGCATCATTCCTATTTTGATCTCAAAAGTTGAGATGCATCCTGAGTCTATACCACCCTCTCTTGCAAGCACCCACAAACATCCATCCACTTCTCACAAGAAATTTTTTACTTTTAGACCTTCTCATATTATGTACCTCCCTTTGATGATCTTTTGTCCTTGAATCAACAAAAATATTTTTCGCCATTGAATTAATCCAGCCACCAAAATTAACTAATGTATGATGAATGAAATAAAGGTTTTAGATTCTTATTAGGGACAAACAATAAAACGTGTATTTCCTTTGTGTCTTTGTGACTATCTTTTATAGTTCATTTTGAGGTTCTTTTTTTAACTACATCCTAGGTAACAAGACCTTGACGTTTGTTTGTTCAATGATTGAAAATTGTGATGTTTGTTTTAAAACCGTGGTAGAATTTTGAAAAGTTAATTATGGAAGTCTTTATCAGTTTGTTAACTAAACTAAAATGTATATTTAGTGAGTTGTGTAATTAATTTATGGGTCAGTTTCTCTATTTTTAGATGAGATGTGAACAGAACGTGTTCGTGTGCTATTCTCCCGTGAGTATATTCTTTTTTTTTTTTTTTGAAAGAACCCATGAGTATATGCTTGAAAAGCCTAAAAATAGTAACAAAATAATTTTAAAGCAAAATTATAATGACAAAAAATAGGGTGAAAAAAATTTAAATAAAAATTTGATTTTACAAATATATTTAAAATATGAGATTTGCTAACATACACCTATTTATTATTATAATAAGTATTTCAACAAATTATAAAAAGAAACAGTTAAATATGTGTTTACACATTTTCTACACAAGTAATGCCTACAAAATATGAGTTTACAACTTTTCTGCACAAAGTAGAGACAAGCCACTCTAACTAAAGATTCAATTAATCATGACTTGTGACTCTGTTAAAGAGTTTTATATTGGATAAAAAAATGATCTGACAACAGACATAGATGCAAGTAGTGACCTTTGAGGTCAGCTGACTCCACTCTTAGCTTTATTTTTGCAAGCAATATTGAGACTTTTTAAATGTTGACCCATTTAATTTTTTAAAACAACAAAATAGTGGACAATTTGTACCGTATCTAAACAAAGAGTCATTGACTTCCTCTTCAAAAACAAAGAGTCATTGACTTTTATTAAAAACTAGATAAAAAGGAAATCGAAGCATCCGGTGGTTAGTGAAAAAAGAGAAATAAAGGTTAAAAAAATCAACTTTTCTACTTCTCTTTTTCACTTTGATGTTGAGGTATTTTATCAAGTGATTGACACACAACCAAGAACTTAATAAACCTATAGAGGCGAGCACTGAATTGCTTATTTGTGCAGAAGGTTTACATCCAAAAGATTTAATTTTTGCATTTGATAGAGAGAAGTGTATTAGTTTAGCTTGATCATCAATTTTTTTTTCTTTAGATTCTCTCGAGCTTATGGGACACGACAACCAACTTGAAAATTATATCATAGATGTTAGTTCTTGTAACAACTTTCTAATTTAGATAGGACCGGTGATCATTCAAGGAAGTTGGTGGAAACTACAAATCTTATTACTAATGATATATTTGCTTTTGAAGTTAGCATTAGTATTACATGTAGCAACCATAACTTTTGAAAGGAGTTTCTCCATTGTGATCTTTATGAAGAATCAATTGCCCGACCATATGAGAGGTGAATTTTTGAATGATTGTCAAGCCACATATATAGAGTGATGCATTGGATAGTGTTGAAAATGAAAAAAATCTTACAACATATTTAAAATATGAAGCCATACCGAAAGCAATTGTAATTCTTCGATATTAAGTTATATTCATTTTATCGATATACAATGACATGATTTTTATAATCTCTAATTTTTTGTAAATGATGTCTTCTTTTTATTGGTTATAAATTTATATATTTTTGATAAACAACTTTGACCCCACTTATTAAAATTTCTAGATTCGTCCCTGCTTGACAATGTGTTTATAATTTTCTTATTTATATCGCATATTCTCATTCCTTGCTAAACTTTTCATGTCATAGAATTTGCCTTGATCGTTTATATACTCATCTCCTCTGCAAACACAGTACCTACCCAGCCCCCTTCATATTATCAGCCTCACACATTCAAGGCTAGCTACAATATTGTTGATTCTTCGAAATCGTCCAACAAAAAAACATAAAAATGCACTGCACATTCCGACCATCTATCCGCGGGAAAATCCGCTTATGCTCTAGGCCATAAAACAGACGAGGCTCTTCTTCGAAACAGTATCTTCACAACCTATATGCACATACACAACCTCGGCAACTTCTTGCAACTGTAGCAATATAAGCACATTATTTTTCCAAATTCTCTCCAACTTTCAAATTAAACAAGATGTACACTGTACACCAAATTCTGGATACCATCCGTCATTGTACATGTTTCTAACAAAAACTAATGTTTTGAAGTACTTGAAAAGAGACTGTTGTTCAACTAAAAACCACGTGAAAGTATCGATTTCATTTAATATTATCCCGTTAACCGAAAAACTCATAATACAAATGTGGATTGGTCCAAAGCAGTTCTAAAACTAGTATTCAAAGACAGTTCCAAACTAGTATGCAAACCACTACGAAACCAGTAAGAAATGAAAAACTATACGAACTAATATGTGATCGCAATTGCAATCAGTAATATCAATAGCAAAATGTAAATTAAATGCCAAACCAGTATGCAATCAATAATAGCAAGAGTGCAAGACTACCATCATCAGTCATAAATAACTATAGTTAAGATTCAGATAAAACCAATAAAAGCAGCCACTGTGAATGAAACGAATGCCTCTTCTTTAGATTTCTAGGTCTATATCCATTCAAAATGAGGTTGGCGTAGAACCGAACCCCTTTGACACAAGTATAATTCTTTGATCATTTGGCGCTGCTCTTCTGGTGGATTTGAAGAGGTATTTCTGTAAATCTTGACACTGCGCAAGACTGTTGCATTTTGGATAATATATTTGGTGAATTGAAGCTCACTTTCGTTGCCTCCATAATTTATAAAAGAGAACATTTGTAGCTGTGATGAAAAGCATTCGGGGACAAATTGTGGATGCAACCAATTTTTATCATCATCATTGCTTAATAATCCATAGCCTCCTCCAATCTTATGAATCGCAAGACTCTGAAGATTTGGGCAAGCACAGATGACCAATCCCAAAAATATTCCTCCTCAAATCTAAGCTCTATATGAGTTAAATTGAGAAATTTAATGGCAGAAAAATCTTCTTCTAGTGTATGTACCGCCACTTGTGCACGTAAAAACTCCACATTGCAAAACAGTTTCAACCGAAAAAAAACAAGAAATAGAAGACTTAGAAATGTCGGCTTTGAGCAAGTTGGGAAAGGTTACTATGAACTTTGTAGCATCATCGGCAGCAAGAGTATTTGTTGGTTTGAAAATTACGACAGAGCTTTGAAACGATTACTGGGGCGAGTCACGACCAAGTCGCTTTCTTTAAGACGTTTCACGGCACTACCTGAAATGTGCAAGGTAGACTATCAACCGTGCGTCTCCAGGATAAAACAGCTCAGATTCTTTTTCTGTACGATTAAAGGCTGCACTGCCCAGAATCGGTCGAGAATAACACCTCTGAGAATATGGTTTAGAAAACCACTCGAGAAAAAACCAAAGGAGGAAAAGAACGATTCGTCAACACAAATCGCGGGAGATGAGAAGGAGAGAAAACCAGAGAAGAGCGTTCGATTCTCGGTTTTGGAGTCAAGAATGAGGATCCCGAGCTCTCTATTTATAGAGGGGATTCGACCTCGCCGACCCGGTTCACGACCCGCTCGCGCAAGCCCACGCTCCAGTAACGGTAACCCACGAGGCGGAAACGTGCGGAAGCGTGGATGCGCGTGTGGAGAACGTGGAGAAACGTGTGGAAAACGTGTGCTGGACTCGGTCTTTGCTTGCAGGATTCTCGGAGCAAAAAAAAGAAAAATAATATTTATTTTCTGAGCACAAAAAAAATATTCTTTTACGGCCCAGGCCCAAGCCCAACCCCGGTCGGCGGCGTCGTCGCGCGCGTGTTATAAATTTTTTGGCATTAGCTCACTCCGTTCACAAAAGTGTGTACCCCAAAGGGCACACCCTTGGAGGTGATATCCCACATATATAAACACTACTAGAGTGTGTGATCTACCCAATGTGGGACATAGAATTTTCAATTCACACTTAACACTAGTTTCTCCACTTGTGTTTACATTTCAAACTTCACAAACTCACTAGTAAACTCACTAGTGTTCCAACAATCCCCCACTTGAATTCAAAATTGGTTTTACAGATTACGTTTTAAACGTTTCCTAAAGATTGCTAGTAAGCAAAGGTGTGTTTAACACTTGAACCTTTGCATAGTGAGTAGTATTCCGATTAACAAGAGTTGCTTACAGCATTGAACTCTATCTCAGACATAGAACTCACACACAACCTTTTCTTAGGTGTTTTCTAAAAGCCCGTGCGTTTAAGGCCTTGCACGTCTATCCCAATTTTAACGAATGGTCTAGGAATTATGCCTCGAAATTCCATAAGAACCGGCCTCAGTTCTACATACATATAGGTGAGTCTATCAGAAGTACTCCTGTAGCTATGTACTCCACTCCATAAGGAGTATAGATCTCATTAAGAGTTTCTATTATCTCAACCTTCTGTCACTACAGGATCATGCATTCTCATAGCATGTTCTATCACTTGTGACTTGTTGTTACCCATTGAACCTAGTTCTTGGGATCTCCAGTCATTTAGGTCGGGTTGCCATCACTTGTGATCAATAGGCATTAGTTAGTCCCATCCTGATGGATGTATTTGCGACTTTCTCTCTGTTTAGTCCTTTCGTCAAAGGATCAGCTAAGTTTTCATTTGTTCGTACGAAATCTACTCTTACCGTTCCATTCGAAAGATATTCTCTTATCGTGCTGTGTTTTCGTCTTATCTGTCGTCTCTTACCATTGTAGTAACGATTCTCAATCTTTGCGATAGCCGCGGTACTATCACAATGAATCAACACAGCAGGTAACGGTCTCTCCCATAAAGGGATTTCAGATAGCAAGCATCTTAGCCAACTTGCTTCTTCACTAGCAGCAGCTAGTGCTATCATCTCAGATTCCATTGTGGATTGAGCCAGAATGGTCTGTTTCTTGGATTTCCAAGAAACAGCTCCTCCAGCAATGGTAAATATATACCCATTGGTCGCTTTGGAATCATCTGATAAGGTGTTCCAATCTGCGTCACTATATCCTTCAAGCACTGCAGGATACCTCTGATAATGTAGTCCTAGGGTCATGGTCTTCTTCAAGTATCTCATGACTCTTTCGATAGCTTGCCAATGCTCCATGCTTGGCCTGCTAGTAAACTTGCATAGTAATCCCACGACGTAGCCGATGTCGGGTCTAGTACAATCAGTGGCATATCTGAGACTGCCAATGATGCTCGCATATTCAGATTGTCTTACACTGTCTCCAGTGTTCTTAAATAGCTTCACACTTGGGTCACAAGGTGTGCTCGCAGGTTTACAATCGAAGTAATTATATTTCCTTAAGATCTTCTCAACGTAGTGAGATTGATTCAAGGAGATTCCATTATCAGTTCTAGTAATCTTGATTCCAAGAATTACATCTGCTTCACCTAGATCTTTCATATCAAAGTGGTTGCACAGCAAAGTTTTCACTTCTTTAATGACGTTGAGGTTCGAACCAAATATGAGTAAGTCGTCTACGTATAAACATATGATCGTGCAATTGTTATTTCCGTATTTGTAATAAATACACTTGTCGCTTTCATTCACTTTATACTCATTCTCAATCATTAGGTTGTCGAATTTCTCATGCCATTGTTTCGGTGCTTGTTTTAAACCATACAGAGATTTGTCCAACTTACAAACTTTGTTTTCCTGTCCATGGACTACAAAACCTTCTGGTTGATCCATGTAGATTTCTTCTTCTAATTCACCGTTTAAAAAAGCAGATTTTACGTCCATTTGGTGTACTATCAAATTGTGGATGGCCGCCAAAGAGATTAGTACCCTAATGGACGTGATTCTAGTAACAGGTGAATAAGTATCAAAGAAATCTACATTTTCTCTTTATCTAAAACCTTTGGCTACAAGGCGTGCCTTGTATTTGTCGATTGACCCGTCAGGTTTTAGTTTCTTTTTCAGAATCCACTTACACCCTATTGTCTTGCTTCCAGGAGGCAAGTCAGTTAGGTGCCAGGTTTCGTTGGACATTAGAGAATCCATTTCATCATTTATAGCTTCTTGCCATAAGTCAGCGTCAATTGAAGACAAAGCTTCCTTGATGCTTGATGGATCCTCCTCTATTGTATATGCCACATAGTCGGGGCCATAATCTTTAGCTATTCTTGCTCTCTTACCTCTACGAGGTTCTATAACATCTCTTTCGATGTATTCATTGCTTGTTCTGATTTCAGAAGGTTGATCAAGAGTTGAGTTAATGGTACCCCCACTATTACCCCCACTGTCTCCTGACTTAAAGGGAAATTTATTTTCAAAGAAGTCAACATCATTTGATTCTATGATCATTTTAGATTTCAGGTCGTAAAACCTATAGGCTTTACTGTTTAAGGCATACCCAATGAATACACATTCATAGGCTCTACTTGCTAGTTTGACTCTTTTGGGGTCTGATTTTCTTACATAGGCAAGGCTGCCCCATGTTCTAAAATAAGACAAGTTTGGTTGTCTTTTCTTCAAAATTTCATAAGGAGAAGTTTTGTTCTTAGTTTTGGGTACTCTGTTTAGCACATAGCAAACAGTCAATAAAATTTCTCCCCACCAGTGAGGTGCTGCTCCGGAATTAAGCATGGTTGCAACTACTAATTCGGTAAGCGTTCTATTTTTTCTTTCCGCTTTACCGTTCATTTCTGGAGAATAAGGAGCAGTTGTTTCATGAATAATTCCGAGTTCCTTATAATACTCATTGAATGTATGTGATCCGTATTCAGTACCTCTGTCACTTCTAAAACGCTTGATTCTAATATTGAATTGATTTTCAATTTCTTTTACATACTGTTTAAACATTTCAAGCGCTTCATTTTTATTTCGCATTAAATACACATATGTGTAGTCGGAGCAGTCATCTATAAAAGTGATGAAATATCTTTTTCCATTTCTTGTCAAGTTACCGTCTAATTTGCATAAATCAGAATGAATTAATTCAAAAGGTTCAGTTATTCTGGTTACTGATTTATGAGAACTTTTAGTTATTTTCGCTTGACTGCAATATTGACATTTTCCAAAATTGTTTAAAGATACTTTAGGTATTAAACCTAAACCGCTCATATTTGAAATAATTCTTTTATTAACGTGACAGAGTCTAGAATGCCAAATATTAAAATCACACAACATATAAGCAGAAGAAGAAATTTTATTAATATCAATGTTTAACTTAAACATGCCATCAGTGGCGTACCCTTTCCCAACAAAAATACCATTCTTAGTGATGGTGTACAAATCAGCCCCAATGCTTTGGACAAACCCAGCCTTATTCAAGAGAAAACCTGAAACTAAGTTCTTCCTAATCTTAGGAGTGTGTAACACATCCTTCAGTATCAGAGTCTTTCCAGAGGTGAATTTCAGCTCTATATCTCCGATTCCAGCAACATCAGTGGAGTGAGAGTCTCCCAGCAACACCTTCTGATCATCACAAGCAATATATGTTTTAAACATATCTCTGTCATAGCAGACATGGCGAGAAGCACCAGTGTCCACCCACCAGCCATCAGAACCTGCAATCATGTTAATCTCAGTAATCATAGCCACGTAGGTCTCATCAGGTGCAGCAGCAATAGCCAAGTTAGCCTGTGCAGGTCGGTTGTTTCTGTTTCTACACTTGCGTGCCATATGACCTGCCATCCCACAGTTGTAACAATTGAAAGGAGGGGCACCGTCATTCTTAGGTGGCTGATGAATCTGGGGTTTTGGATTGTTCCCAGTCTTATTCCTGTTGGAATTCTTATTCATAGGGCGGTTCTGATTCTTAAATTGTTTGCCAGTAGGCTTCAGAACAGCACCTACAAATTTCCTTTTAGTGTTGTTGTTAGAAACAACATACACTTCTTCATTCTGGTCCTGCTTTCTCGCTTCTTCTTCAATACGAAGATGAATAATCAGACTTTCAAGAGAGAACTCCTTAGTTTTGTGTCTAAGTTGACTCTTGAAGTCCTTCCAAGCAGGAGGCAGCTTATCAATAATCACAGCAATTTGAAATTGTTCGGGGAGTTGCATCCCTTCAGCTATGATCTCGTGAGCAATTTGTTGCAGCTCATGTGATTGTGCCTCGACGGGCTTATCATCACTCATTTTGAAATTCAGATAGCGGCTCACCGCATATTTCTTAACACCAGCCTCTTCGGTGTCATATTTTTTCTGTAGTGCCTCCCATAATTGTTTGGCAGTATCACAGAGTCTATAGTAATCATACAGAGGGTCTGTGAATCGATTAAGAATGTAATTCTTACAGAGGTAGTCAGTTTCTTTCCACAGAGCAATGTCTATAGACAGCTGTTTATCAGTTACAGCTTTCTCAGCAGAAGAAGCAGGGTCAACTGTTTTATCCTTGTCATTCGCTCCAGCAGGAGTCGAACTCGTAGGTGCCACAGGCAGGGGTTCGTTCAAAACGTAGGCAACCTTTTTAGTGGTTAAGAAAAACAACATTTTTTGTTGCCAACGTTTGAAGTGGCTGCCTGAGAACAGAAACGGTTTATTAAAATCATCAGCAGCAGTAATTTTTTCAGAACTCATCGTATCGTATTTGAAACGTCTTAAAATTGTTGGTTTGAAAATTACGACAGAGCTTTGAAACGATTACTGGGGCGAGTCACGACCAGGTCGCTTTCTTTAAGACGTTTCACGGCACTACCTGAAATGTGCAAGGTAGACTATCAACCGTGCGTCTCCAGGATAAAACAGTCGAGATTCTTTTTCTGTACGATTAAAGGCTGCACTGCCCAGAATCGGTCGAGAATAACACCTTTGAGAATATGGTTTAGAAAACCACTCGAGAAAAAACCAAAGGAGGAAAAGAACGATTCGTCAACACAAATCGCGGGAGATGAGAAGGGGAGAAAACCAGAGAAGAGCGTTCGATTCTCGGTTTTGGAGTCAAGAATGAGGATCCCGAGCTCTCTATTTATAGAGGGGATTCGACCTCGCCGACCCGGTTCACGACCCGCTCGCGCAAGCCCACGCTCCAGTAACGGTAACCCACGAGGCAGAAACGTGCGGAAGCGTGCCGAAACGTGGATGCGCGTGTGGAGAACGTGGAGGCGTGTGGAAAGCGTGTGCTGGACTCGGTCTTTGCTTGCAGGATTCTCGAAGCAAAAAAAAGAAAAATAATATTTATTTTCTGAGCACAAAAAAAATATTCTTTTACGACCCAGGCTTGGTCGACGGCGTCGTCGCGCGTTATAATTTTTTTGGCATTAGCTCACTCCGTTCACAAAATTGTGTACCCCAAGGGCACACCCTTGGAGGTGATATCCCACATATATAAACACTACTAGAGTGTGTGATCTACCTAATGTGGGACATAGAATTTTCAATTCACACTTAACACTAGTTTCTCCACTTGTGTTTACATTTCAAACTTCACAAACTCACTAGTGTTCCAACAGTATTGTTGGTAACTTGTAAATTTTTTATGAGCAAATCTTCAAGAAGTGGACATAGAGAGAGAATCTTGATAAGAAATTTCAGCTCTAGAAGATGAATTTTTGTCAAGTGCAGTATCTCAAGTTTCGGCAAATTAGTAAAAAGTCTATCAACGTAGTCTATAGTTAAACCATTCAACTTCAAAACAACAAGAGTTGAACTAGTTAGAATCTTATACGGCAAGCAAACGATGTTCAACATTGCGATTCATTAAAAGATGAAGAAATGTATCCAAGTTTGAAGAGCGGCAAAAGGGAGACGCAGATACAAGATTGAAACATTTGATAGGAATTTGTATCTTAAACAAAATCACCGACAACATTTTATAATAATCCCAAGGGGCGCCGCAGTCATCCATAAAGGTTCTATCATCCAAGTTGATGCTGTCAATTCTTCGACGGAGTGGTCTCCAGCGCTTTGAGAGAAGGGATGTCGCAAAGATTTGTTTCATGGGCAAAAGATTTATGATGTGACATAGTACTTGTTCCGGTAAAGCGCTGATTCTGTCTGCTTGGCATTGCTAGCCAGAGTGGATTCCATCGTTTTGATAGAAGGCTTGTGAGAGCGATTTGCGAGGAGGGTAAAAATGAGAGGATGTGACATAATAGTTCGTCTGGTAAACCGCTGATTCTGTCTGCTGATGCTGCCATAGTTATATAGTGTTTGGTTCTACTCTGCGGTGAGAAGAACCTATTGACTGAGTGAATTTATTCTATAAAATTGTGTTTGGATACTTTCATCGAAAATTGAGTTGGCCAGTATATTTGAGTGAAAAAATCAATTCTAAAATACAAACTACAATTTCTAGGATCAATTTTGACGCCTCCAAAAATAGAACCAAACATACACTATCGCTATTCATTAATGAGTGAATGAAAAAGAAACTTCAACGAGAGAAAACAATTATCAGAGTGAGAATTTCAATAAAAAAAACAATAATCAGAGTGAGTTGTTACCTTTGTGGTTAGGGTTTCACAACGGAGTCACACTCTTCCAAGGGTTGCTTTGCACTCAGTAAAAAACTTTCAATACGTAAAATGTTAATTTCATTAAAAAAATGTTAATCTCAATTCAAAGTCTCATTTATACCTATCATTGGAGCACTAACAATTATTTTTCACGCTCTCATGAATCCATGCAAAAATCATACGCTCCAAGTGTTCTCTAATTTTGAAGTGCTAGTATTAAAGTAATAGAATAGTATTTGTTACCGCAATCGTCAACCATAACAAAAAAAAGTAGTTTATTTGATCAATGTCAACTCGCAAAACCCCCCGAATATACAACCATTTACACACAAAAAAAATAGTTAGATAAAGTTACGGCATATGCGAGATTTTATCTGATATATCTATAAGAATTAAACCACTTACCAAAAGTCTCTAACTAACGTCATTGGGATAGAGTTTTGTCTCATATGAAAATTGAAAACGCATCACCATGTTAATATGAAGATGAAATATCATTAAGCATATAGTCAACAACATCAACTTTTTCAACAACAAGCTTTATAAGAGGATTAAATTTAGAATAACTAATCGTTCGAGCAACCGTATCCTTAAAATTAATCTCAAATCGACTCAAACCGAAAAAAGTCATTGTGACCCAATCACCTAAACGAATACTATCTAATTAAGAAGAGGCTGCCATACTCTTTTTTTTTCCTAAAAAAAAAATTATTACCATTGAACCTCTCAACTGACACTTGGAATTCATTGTTGTTTGGATCGACCAATGATGCATAACGACTGATTTGATTACCAAAATCTCTAGAAAACATATTTGATAGCATGACGGCACACTGAACACACAAAAAATTTATCAATTTTTTTTAAAAGATATATACAAATATGTGCATCATTATGGACGAATAATTAAAAATACAAAACATACAATCTCACACGGTCTCCATCAAACTCCATGTAGTATGTTATTTATTTGATCCTTATCTTGTTTACCAGCTTGTCTAAGTGAGTGTTTGGATTAGAGTTTGCATCATGTTTCTCACTTCCCAATGCACTTTTGATGTGATTTTTACAAAGGTGGAAATTTGAGCTTTTGTGTGGATGTGGGTTTGGTGGCTTTCTACCGCTATTCCAAACACGACATAAATAGTAACTGGATGCAGATCTAGAGGTATCAATTCATAAAAACATATAAGGTTACATACATAAGAACAAATTTAAATACGAAAACACAATAAAATAAAATATGAAACAAACAAACACTGATCAAACAGTGATATGAATCATTGTGTTCATATTACGATTGGTCATGACGGAAATGAGAGGTACAAAAATCCAAGTTATGAATTTGTAAGATGAACAATAAATGAGAGTGAGTTGACAAATGAGAGATACAAAAAGTAGAGATCTAAACATATAGAGGAATGAACATATGTGTAATTCATATATTTAGGAGGGAAAATATAAAATTTGAAATCGAATTTGAAATCTTATTAAATCTCTTGTTATAAAAGTTTGTTAAATGTCATTTACGACACAACTAATTATGGTGCATTGTTAAATGTCATTTGATAGAAAGTAAGGAAGGGACAAATTCGTCTTTATAGAAAGCAATGAGGGGTAAATATGTCTTTTCAAATGCATTAAAGGGAAAAAAATGTTAAATATAATTTATTTTTTTCATTCACCGAAAAAATGGATTAGGGAGAAAAAGGAGTTGGATTTCCCACAATTACAACATGAAGTTGTAATCAATATGAGATGTTAGATTTTAAATTGGCGGTTGAGATTATTTTACTATATAAAATTAAGTTTAAAATATGAACCATCTGATCTAAAATCAACGGCTACGTTCCACTACACGAGTGATTCTCCCAATTTCGAATCCTAACTAAACTAACTACCATAAGTTAGTTGAGTTGAGTTCTCATTCCCGAAGCCAACAACCATTCTAAGCTCTAACTAACAAACTCGCAGTTGAAGCTTCCCTTCACTTCACTTCAATGAACCACTTTCTTCATCCACACACAGGTCTCTCTCTTCTCTTTCTCTCTCTAGAATGGAAGAACCGCATTCCGCCACCGCAACTCCTTCATCTTCCACGGCCAACGGTGAAACTTCTCAACCAAACGAAAATGATCAAGTCTCAACGAACCGTCCACGTGAGTCTCCGCGCGTGAGCATTACCTACGGGAGATTCGCGCGGCGTATCAACGGTCACTCCGCCATTGCTAGGGATGATAACTGCTCTTGCTTTGCCGTTACCTTCTGCTTTTGGTTCTTCGGTAACCAAATTCAATCTCTCAGTTTTAATTTTCACTTTCAATTTTCGTTAACTAAATAAACACTATTTTTGCTTTGAAATATTGAAAAAGAGAATGAAATCTTTGCAGTAATGTTGTGAAAATCATTTATTACCTCATACTCAAATTACTGATAATGCAAATGTACAAGGCTCTGTTTGGCGAAATATTTTGCAGATAGTTGATTGAATTTGAATTTGAATTTGTGGTGTTTGGTAAAATTAGTGGTTGAACTCGGTTATGAGTATGAAATGACGAAAATAAGATATGTTTAATTAATATTTAATTTTTTTTTCAAGTAAAATTGAGAGAAAAATGTTAAGCTATTAGCTAATTGAATTAGCTTATCAAAATAAGTTATAAGTCAGTAAAAATGAGCTGTAAGCTCGTGACTAATGAAGCACGGATACGGACACGGATACCGGACACTGAAATGCCGACACAGTTAGTAATTTGAAAATATTACATAATTCAGTGTAATTACAAATGTTGGAGTCATGTCGGTGTCGGACACGACACGTGTCCAACACCGGGACACGCCTAATTCGAGGAGTTTCCGTGCTTCATAGTGACGTGACAAAAAAAGTTACCAAACGATTATATTTTTGTCAAATGATCTTATAAGCTATAGGATCAAAATCTGGCATTGCCGAACAATGTCTAAGTATATGTCAATTAAGTTATTTATGGTAGTTGGATTAGTTAGGTAATTAACTATGGGCCTATTTGGATTGAATTATTTGAACTAATCTACTGATTGAACTAATCTACTGACATGAACATTTGTGAGACTGCTTGGGAGAAATTTTTAAAACAGTTTATGACATGTTCATAAGCTGTTTTAAGCTTATTTTCGTAAGTTTTCCAAGATAGCTAATGTAAACAGCTTATAGCTGACACACAAACAAATTAAATTTATTTTGTGTTTTGTTATAGAAATAGCTTATGCATAAGCACTTATCATGGTAACTGTTTATGGTATAAATTGCAAATTAATCTGTTTATCCAAACAGAGACTGTAACCGCAATCTTACATAGTACACTTAAGGCTTGTACAATAGCAATGCATGTTTAGTCATTTAATAGCAATGTATGTTTAGTCATTTAAATGAAATACTTCATTTTCTCCATTCACAAATTCTTACATAGTTGGTCTGAACACTGAACACATTTACAATGCTGCATTTATTTTCATTATGAAATATTGAGATTACTTTTTAATGTTACAGTTGCAGTGATAATGATAATGGGGGTTTATGGGTCGATGAGTGTGGTTCTTGGTCCATGTTCTTCACTCATCTTGCAACCTAACCCTATGTTTGTGCAATATGTGAAGGTAAATTTCAGTAACTGCATGCTATTGTTATTTTTTTATATATATTTTCCATTTGTAGTTTGTGAGTTCCTGTGTAATCTGGGTTTGTTTGCATTAGGTAGAAAACTTAAAGGCAAATCCAGGACTCATTCTTTATGGTACACATCAAGATCCACCTCTTGATGTTGTTTCCACTTGGAGCAAAACTCATAATATGTCTATTCCTTATGGCTCAGTTAAGGCAAGTATATTTATTTCCCCCTTTCTTGTGATTTGAAATTCTGATGCTGCAAAACAGAGAATTTATGCTTGATCTTGTTACTGAAGCCTCACATTTCCTGTGATTGAATTGACACTCTTTTCTTATGTCTTCCCCAGGAATGGAAATATTATCTGAATAGAGGGTCTGAAGTAAATATTTCGTATAGCTTGAGCTCTGAGAACTCCTCTCTTTATCTTGTAATTGCAGAAGGTATTCGCTCAAAAATGAGATTTCAGTGGTTTCTCTTTTAATTTTATGAATTTGTTTCTCGTTCAACTACCACTCACTTGTCATTTAGCGTGTGTTTGTATCCGTGTTTGACAAGCGTGATTACAAATGATTTTGATTCTGTAAAGTTTATTTGGTTAAATTAAATTTGAAGTGAGTAGTTCATGTTTATGTTTTTAGTCTATAAACAAGTTTGATGTATAGCTTAGTGTAAGTTTTCAATCTAATGCAAGAGCTACTTTTTATCACTTCTAGTCAAACCTTCAATTTTGATTCAAATGTTACCAAAGTCTCTCTTTTTTCCCTTTCTAAAATCATGTTTGATATAAGGCAATATAAAACAGAACTAAAAGAATGAAATCTGAAGCTTGAGTTGATAAACTACCACCCACAAAAATTCAAAAATTGACCGAGTTGGGTAGCAAACTTCAAGATTATATTAAAAAATAACAAAAACGAGAATTGCACAACCCACAACTCAATTAAAACACAAATCGGGTTGAATAATAATGATGCCTTTCAATTTCTTTTGGCTTTTACTTACTATTTATAAGTTTCTTCAACTGAACTAATCTTTTTTAAGAGCATGAAATTTGTGTGACTGGGTATAATGTTTACTGATAAAATTAGGAGCTCTCTTTGATCTTCTTTGGAGTGGAATGTGTTCTTTTGTAAATGCTTTTTCTATAGTGTGTTAATCCTATGGTAGGTTTCATGATTTTACAATTTCTCTAGATATTGTTTGCTAAAATATTACTTCCTGCAGAAAATATTTCATTTGAAGTTTCTTTTTTGTTTATTTTTCACTTCCATTCCTCTTTGTTTGGCTTCACTTGCAATATAGACTGACAGACCTTTTGGAACTTTATTGGCTTCACTTCCGTTCCTCTTTCTGTTTGGCTTCCCTTCTTGTTAGGGCATACCCTCTGTTACAACCCTGCGTGTCTCTTACGAAATTTATCTTCTTTTCATATGTACTCTCTTACTGAACAAAACAAATCTGACAGTTTTATTGGCAGGACTTGTTTTCTATTTTTACCAATGTGTTGGATGTAACAACCCCTTAATAACCACAATGAAGCAGATCTTAGTTTAACTTTGAGGTGGAACATAATGGAAATTTTCCACAATCCATGTACATAAAACTTTTTTTTTTTTTTAAACTCGGACATATAACATGATTTGCGAAGACATTTATACAACGATGCCCCAAAATTGACAAAACACGTAGTTGTAAGGGAGGAGAGAGTTGGTTTAAGTTTATCCTTAAGACCTTAGTTCTATGGCTGAGTTAGATCGATCATAAATATGATACTCAGATGTGTAAAACTTTTGCAAGTAGCGTTACAAATTTGTAATGTACTCCCTGTTTTGGTTATCATGAAGCTCAGTACATTATAGTTACTAGGGACATACCAAAAATTTGGATGCTATAGCATATTTAGTGAACATGTTATTTTTTTGTCTCTGCTTGCAGGAGCTGAAAGCCTCTCACTGTGGCTGCAGGACCTAACATATCCCAATACAACTCTGTCTTGGAATGTGATCCGTGGTAAGAAAGCGTGAAAGAAAACTACATCTGGATTCATATTAGTCATATACTGATTTTTTTTTTCTTCTTCAAGGAACTGGTATGATTACACAGAAAATATTCAGGTCATCCAGTTATTACGTGGCATTGGGTAATTTGGAAGAGGAGGTGGAGGTATTTTTATATTTGTATACCATACTTGTTCCTGTAGCTGGCATAATATATAACCATCTGTAGAATGATTGAAAACAAAAAATTTCATTGGTTATGAAGCCATGGTGTGTTATTTTTCATATTGGGAAATCTACAAACATAAGTTTCTGTTAAAATATACTTAAAATGGGTAAAAATGATATTAGATTACAGGATCTCTTGTTCGATTGAGCAAGATAAGTTATTCAGAGATTATAAAATGTGGATTTAGGCTTAAGTTCTGATGTCGTGGTAGGCTTGGTTACTATGATTTATGATGTGAATATTTTCATGTCTTTTATTACATCGATTTAGCTTTGTATGTTTGAAAACCTTTGAATATTCATATGTTAACTTGAACATCTGAACATGAACATTACTTATCCCTAATACTTGGTTTTGTAAACATCTGTGTGTATCTAAATATCCTTGCACAAGAAAGCTGGTACATGAGAATTAATTTCTAAACTACATGCTTTCAGAGAAAAATCCAAATAGTAGGGTGACACACCAACATGTGATAAATATGGATATAGATATTCTGATGGCAAGGATTTCAGAATAAGCTAACTACACAAGATTTATAGGATTGAACTGTTATAGATTGCAAAGCAGATAAATGCGAACTTGAATTCTAACAGTACCTTGAACATAACCTAGTCACAAACAGAAACACTTCCAGACCAGATTACATTTGCACCACTGTTCGCTCATAAAAAAAATAAAAAATAAAAACCTTATGCCCCACCACTTATAGTTCTTGATCATACCACCAATATCCCTTTGTTGTTCCCTCAAATCTGTGTAACCATGAATACCGCGTTTTAGCATCCTAAGTCCTTTGATAGATTGACATTGACCCACTAAAGAAATAAATATCTTGCAGAACTCAGTACACTGAAGCCAAATTTAGTACATATTTGGTTAGTGTTTTATTCATCATACCATAATGATATTAAGTATCTCCTTTTTTATTTTTCCCTCTTTCCATATTTTCCCCCCTATAATCTCGTTTTGATCAATTGAAGAAAACACCAGACCTTTGACTTGCACCATATTTGGAAAGAGTTAATGTAACACAAAAGGCCTTGCGTTCAATTAAATGGTGTTTGAGTAGTGATAATTCTGGATCGGAGTGTTCTGAGTGTCACAAAGTTGGTATTTGATGCAATGCAAGTGTTTTTATAATATTTTGTTTATATTTCTCGTCAGAGTCAGTTCTTTTTAACCTTATATGATTCTAACAGGCTTATAAACTTGTAAGGCAAAGTGTTTATTATTTTGATCATCCTATTTATGTCCTTTGTTTCTGGTCGAATAGGTTGAATTAAACCTCACTGTAAGGGCCTTCTTGCATAATACAACAAATGCTTACTACAAATGTGCCCTGACTGGTAGTCCATGCAGTATGAATATCTTCTTTCCTCAAGGAAACACAGCTGTGTTAGTTTCTCCTGCTCCACAACAGGCAAGATTATTATTATATTACTTGCTTCAAATAAATTGTCATCCTTATAAATCTTAAGCGGAAATAAAAAATTTAATGAGGCAACCCAGTATTCTGGTTTATCTCTGATGTTGCAATCTTGAAACTCTGCATTTTCCCTATGTGAAACAGATATTTATTCCTTAATTTAGGAGATGACTCTATTTTAGTTACTTTGCTTTTCCTGTTTATTTATATTTTCTGTACTTTTGTTCAGAACACATCCAATGATGAGTGGTATGTCAAACTGACCTATGGACCAAGATGGCTTACATATATTTTTGGTATAGGTAGCCAGCCTCTCTCTATAATCAGCCTCCGACAGTATTAATCCCAAATGGTTTTATATGTTACTTAAGCTGCATCTCCCTACAGGTATTCTGACTTTGATTATGTTTTGGGCCTTCAACTTCTTCAACAAGCTTCAGTGTTCACATGATGATAGAGTAGGATCTAGATCTGATGGAACAGGACCTGATCGAGCCCCTTTTCTTTCTCGCAAAGATGATCTTTCAAGGGGTTCATCATATGATTCCTTACCAGAGGATGATGAGGATCTTAACTTTGTCCCTGGAGGTTCCACTGATGGGAAGATATTAGGTGATGGTGAAACCAGTAATAACACCCAGCGTCTATGTGCGATTTGTTTTGATGCTCCACGAGACTGCTTCTTCCTTCCATGCGGGCACTGTGTGGCTTGTTTTGCATGTGGATCTAGGTAAATTCTTTGTTATCAAAACAAACACTTCCAAATTCCTGAAACAATTTTGTTTAGAAGTATATACCCATAGGTACGAGACAGAAGCAACAGAAACTTTTTGCAATGACAAAAACCATGACGTGACTGCAAAGTAACCTTGTTCATGATTTAAAATCTTGATTCAAATATACACTTCCCTCATCATTTCCCCCTGGTATATTCTCATATTTCTCAACTACAATATAAAAACTAGCACATGTCTGAAACTTACCATTCCAGAAGAAAGATTTAACAAAGATAATTTCTTAAGAATTTGATTCCTTTAGTATGATTTTGACATTTGCAAGTTGATAAATTTGATACCTTTACTCTACAAATCACATTTTCAGTGACATAGATCCTAATGCATTATGGTGCCTGATGCTTTTACTTGTATGGTGAATGATGTTTGCCCAACCTTATCTATGCAGGATAGCCGAGGCAGCAGGTACATGTCCTGTTTGTCGTAGGGACATGAAGAAGGTGAGGAGAATTTTTACTGTTTGATCGGTGCTCCGAGTCACGGATTAAGTGAATAGCTACCATAACCATAGATTTCTTTCTTGTGTACTTGTTATTTTTCTGTAATGATCAAGCTAATGCTACCTGCTCCGAGGGTTGTATTGGTCATTGCGTTGCAACAAAACCTGAGGAGGGAAATAGGTGGGTGTATCTCAAATTGGATTGCAACAAATCCTGAGGGGGGAAAATGGGTGGGTGTATTTCAAATTGGAATGAGCTACCATTACCATGAGATGCAATGTAATTGGTGTATGAATTCGTCTGAATGAATGCAATGCAACGATTTGGATGGAACGTAGTATGATGGGCTGTGAATGCTTGCAAAGAACCAATCCGGGTTGAAGAAATTTGAGTAATAATAATCTTAAAAGAGTCATCATCCCTTGTTATAACCTAACAATGAGCATAGCAGAGGTACACAGTCAATAATGAGATAAAGGGCCAGGTGGGAGAAGTAACCTAAAAATCTAAATAATCAAAGCTCAAACTAGGTTTTGCGGATAGACTGGGGGAAGTATAACACCTAAATAATTCTGAACTATGTGATATGATTTGAAAAGACAACAACAACAACCAATTTTTATCCCATTAAGTGGGGTCGGCTAAAAGAAGAGGGTTGCGTTATGCCTCAACAACCAACGCAAACTTTGTCGAATCCCTATGATTTGAGAAGACAATGAGAAAATATGACATCACAGTAAAAATAATAATAATATGACAATACAATATTGAGAGAAAGAGTTGTCAATTTACATGATTTTAATGGATATATGATATAAAAGGGTAATGGGAATAAAAACTTTGGCTATGTGAGAAGAAGTCATTGAATTACATTATTTTAAGGGATATGAAGTGAAAAGACAATGAAAAACTACATAAACTTACAAACTTTTGCATTAAATGGATGAACTAATGATTTACGTGATATTAAAGTAGATGATACGATGTGAAGTAAAAAACAAAAGAGATAAAATAATACAATTTTTTGTATTAAAAAAGAGTTATTTATGAAGCAGTCTTGGACAGTCCATTAAAGTTGAGATTTTCTAGTTGCAATGTGTGTCATGATCTTTAAACCTTTTTATCATGGGGTGATCGCGAGTTAGGGTGCGTGGATGTAGCTGGGGGAAATAGGATGGATAAGTGCTAGCAGTTGAGTTAACTTGTTGTTCAATACATGTTCTAGTTTCCTCTAATTCTAGCCCTTCTCCTCTTTTTTTTCTCTCTTTTTTCTCTAGAAACAGACATCATTGTGGGAATAAAGCCATAGGGTTACAAAATCTCCGAATTGGTTTTTCATATCTTAAAAATTAAAGAAGGAAGATAGTTGGAATTTCATAGAACAATTACGCCATTAAAAAAAAAAAAGGTGAATGAACATGAAGAATTAAACCATTAAAAAATGATAATGAACATTCATATGGGTCTTGAACAATAACAAATAGAAAAAGAGAGAGAACATGAAACAAACGATACAAAACAAAAAGATGTGTAAAAGCATAAGAAGAAAAAGGAAGTTCCAAAAAGGAAAAAGATTGTTAGGCTAGAAATGCATTTGTTGTTGTAAATAAGTGCATTTTTAGCACTATAAATGATTATTTGTGACAATTAAATGTAGCGTTTTGACACCATGAAGCTTTTAAAAGACAACATTTAGATCCAAGTCAACAACTTAACGACTACATCATTAAACAGATACCGATATAAGGGTAGCAATGAAATAGTTTATCAACTAAAATGACCTATTTGAAACTTTTGAAACTTAAATGACTAACTTGGGAATTCTGTCAAACTAAAAGAACCTAATTGAAACTTTCGAAACATAAAGGACTAACTTGCGAATTATATCAAATTTAAAGGACTAAAAGTGGTATTTGGCCAAAAAAAATATATAAAATGTTAGGAGATATAAATTGTTGAATGGTTATTTGGTCACATATATATAGAAAAGATATATTAAATAGTGTTAAAAATGAAAATAGTGTATGAATAATTTAATTTACGATGACTCGTGTTAAAGGATGTAGTTATACATGATGGGGTGTAAATGAACATCGCCAACAACCATCTTTCACCGCCTTCTTCGCTAACATCGTCGGTGGCTCCCCCCCCCCCCCCCCCCACTCGTCGCAGCTACATCAGCAGCCTTTCCAAAACCAATTAAGCACCGCACATCACCACCATAGAGCCACCATCATAACTCATGTTGTAACTTGATGAAAGTTACTAACTAATGCAAAGGTTGTGTCTTTTTCATTATGTTTACCTACTAATTTACCATCAAGAACGGATCGTGAGAAAAACAAATAGAAAAGAGAAAGATTAAAATTTGGAGAATTGTTGTTTCTAGTTTCTACTATCTGTCACCTTGAATAAATGTATGTCATTTAAATGTTTTTATCATGCGATAATCATACATTCCAAATCCTTATAATTTGTTAGTTTTCTATGATATAAACATAAATGTGAAAACTATAACTTACAAATAAATAGTCCATTTGTCCCAAATTATATGTCAATTTATCAAATTTACATGAATTAAGTATTGTAGTTAATGTTAAAAAAAAATTGTGAGTTATTTTACAAAAAATGTTCTTCATTACTGACACGGAAAACATAAAAAGAGTTGGAAAAAGAAAAAGTAATAAATAGTAAATGACATAATAAAAAAATAATGCAGAGATTTGATCATTTATCACCAAATTATCAATGTTCAAGATCAACAGTAGATTATGACCATTCATAATATAGAGATCAACAATCAAGATCTTCACATAACTTTCTCAAGAATTTTAATGGAGAGAATACATTTCCCACATAGACATATGTATATTAGGAAAGTCGCCACCAAAAAAGCAATTTTACAAACACACAACTTTATTTCACATAAACAGATTCTCTAGAGCCGCACGTGTCAATAGTCACAAAAACTAACCATTAGATAAATAACACATGACCTTTAAATTTAGTTTTGTAAGTCTAAATAATAATTATCCGATCTTAGTAATTATGCTTTGAATCTAACCATTCACCTAGACACATTTGTGTTAGGAAAATGTTAAAGCAACGACAGTGACATAAGTAATTTAACAAATAAACAAAGTCTTTTTATGGAATAAATTCCCTACCGTCAAAAGTACCAACAATCACAAATACCAACCACTAAATGAAGATCGCATGATCAATATACTTAGTTACATTTTAAACCTAGTTCAACAACCCTAAAACATCAGTCGCCACATCTCAATAGTTATATTTTTTAAATCTAACCATCCACGTAGACATAAGTATATCAAGAAAGTGTTGAAAACAATCACATCTAAAAAGCAAATAAACTTTACTTCACAGAAATCAACCATTAGATAAGATCAGACGACCTTTAACATAAATCCAACTCACAAACCTAGTAAACCTAGTTTAGGTTTAACCTAAAATAAAACATTAGTGGTGTGATATCATCACAAACGACACTTTTGTGTGTAACCGTAGAGAATTGTTACCTTAGTAACACACACTACACTACTAGTACAAAAACACACCCTTTTCTCTACGTTCTTCATTCTTCTCTCTATTACCCTTTTGATCCATTCTCATGGTTTCACTTCTCTAACCTTTCAATTCAATATAGTTTCTCCAAATCCAAACCACTTTTTCTCAGATCTCAATTGGGTTATGGAAATGGCTTCTAGCCCTCGTACCGTTGAAGAGATCTTCAAAGATTACAGCGCTCGTAGAATCGCCGTTGTTCGTGCTCTCACTCAAGGTACTTTTATCTATCAAAAATTTTATCTGGGTTGTTTTTTTTCGTGTTTTTAATATCAAAGTTCTAACCTTTTTTGTTATTGTTTTTGTTTTTCCTTTTTTTCAGATGTTGATGAATTTTACGGTCTCTGTGATCCAGGTAAAGTGTATTAGCGGATCTGAATTTGTTCTTTTTTAATTTAATGTTGTTGTGTTTTGTTTTACGTTAGAATTTTGTTTTGTTTTATTTGTACTTTTCGTTGGTATTGGTTTTGTTTTAATATTTTGATTCCATGTTATGTGTGAATTTTGCATGGTTTTTTTTTTTGTTTTGTTGAATTTGACTAGGGTTGTAATGTATTTGTTTTGAAGAATTTGATTAGAGGGTCACATTGAATTTTAGTTTTTGTGGTTTTATGATTGTTAGTTTTTTTATTTGTGCTTCAATTGAGTTTGAAGTTTGTATTGTGTTTGTTTAGATAAGGATAGTTTGTGTTGGTTTTGTATGTTTTGTTTATTTAGTTTGTTGGAATGTTAAATTTGACTAGGGTTCGTAATGTAATGTATTTGTTTTAAGGAATTTGATTAGGGTATCAGTTCTAGTTTAAGTGGTTTTAAGATGGTTAGTTAGTTTATTTGAGATTAAATTGAGTTTGAAATTTGTTTTCTGTTTGTTTAGATAAGGATAATTTTAGCCTCTATGGTCATAATAATGAAAGCTGGGAAGTAACTCTGCCAGCAGAGGAAGTTCCGCCGGCACTCCCTGAGCCAGCTCTTGGAATCAATTTTGCTCGAGATGGCATGAACCGTAGAGACTGGCTTTCTCTTGTTGCTGTGCACAGTGATTCATGGTTGCTTTCCGTGGCGTTCTATCTTGGAGCTCGTTTTAACCGCAACGAAAGGTACATTCTATCTGGCTTTGGTGAATATGTGTGTGTATATATGGTCATAATTGAAGTTCATTGGGGATCTTATTAAATTCTTCTGCACCTTGTTTAGCGTTAATAACTATGGTTTACGATTGGAGTATGTGGGGGTTGTTGTTGTTATGTGATATTGGATAAGTATATACATGCATAGGTTTATAGCAGTAAAATGTGTCTTTAACACATTTTTATGTTATGAGCAACATTAGCTAAGGTCAGTTTCCAGAAAATTAACAAATATATATGTGAATTATTTTAGATTGGCGATGGGAGTGGTCATTTTGACTACTTTAATAGCCTACTTTAATTTTTATTTCCTAGTGTTATCAATGGTAAATGACAGATATTGGCAACCATCCGCCATATAAATTTGGCATTGCGGCCGATGGCTTACTTAATTTGCCTTGGCAGCAATTTGACAACAGACTCTTACCTCTGTAATCGACCATAAAATATGATGACATAGGAAGGTTGAATTTTCCTTTTTATGCAGCATGAAAGTCGTGACTTTGGTTGGTGCCGAGAAGTTGTCACATTCTATCTTTCGATAAGTCAATTAAAAAACATTACCTTTTGGTCAAAGTAAAAAAAAAATATTGACTTTTCCTTTTCACTGTTGTATTTGAGCAGTCTTCTCTTAGTCTCAAGTCTCTTCAATCTTAATTCATGGTTCCCTTGTCTAATCTATTATGTAATAACCACTGACCTTATCCATGACTCTGAGAATGGAGAAACAATGTAACTCACTAAATTGGTAAAGTGGATTGTGGTCACCGCTTTCTGTTGGTATGACAACGACTCTATTCCTGCACTGCCAAACATTCACACTCCAATGTGTTCCTCAGTTGTTAAAGTGTGATATTTTAAGTCTTGCTTAGGTTTTATGATGTTGATTGTTGAACAATTTATGTGTTATGTTTTCACATTTTGAGATGTTTTGTTGTCAATTTGAACAGTTTAATATCATTTTATGTTATATGCTATACTAATTTGAGTTTTTAATATTTACGCAATTTGGTCATGCTTATATAGCACTTTTCTTAAATCGGCGGCTATTATGTTTTTCCTCTTAAGGCTTTCTCTTCCATGACCGCAGTTGAGATTTATACATACCTTAGATAGAAGATTGACTCTATTCATTGTGGCATTTCTTTCAACATCTGCTGCAATTTCACAAATGGTTCCTTATATTGATGGTTTCACTGGTTCTTTATGGCAGGAAACGTTTGTTTAGTTTGATCAACGAACTTCCCACTGTTTTCGAAATCGTGACCGACAGGAAACCAATTAAGGACAACAAGCCAGCAGCGGACAGCGGAAGTAAATCCCGAGGAAGCACCAAGGTTTGTGTTTTTCCTTTTCTAGTGATGTATAATTGTTTCTTTGGTTCTTTTGGTTGGTTCAGAATAGGTGAAATTTTACCTTTATTCGCAGAGATCCAATGACGGGCAAGTCAAAAGCAACCCAAAGTTTCATGTGGATGATGGTTATGACGAGGAGGAAGACGAGCACAGTGAAACACTTTGCGGGACCTGCGGCGGTAATTACAATGCCGATGAGTTTTGGATTGGCTGTGATATATGTGAGAGGTGGTACCATGGGAAATGTGTGAAGATCACTCCTGCGAAGGCCGAGAGCATAAAGCAATACAAGTGCCCTCAATGCAGCATCAGGCGGAACAAACCCTAATTTCAAAGGCAATTTGGAAGAATACATATATGTCAGAAGTGAATGATGTTTCATGGCTGAAAAGGATACTTGACTTTTGTTATTACATTACTTAGAGAAGTTCATGTTATACTCTTAAGTTTGACTTTAGTAGGAGAAAATTAAACAATTTTTCTCAAGTTTTATTCATGTTTTCTTTTTTTCATTTCATTGCAAGTATGATCCATTTTTCCCTAACCAACATGGAAGAGGAGGCATAGCATCCTCCATGAATGAATTTGAACATACCCAAAAACTTGATGACGGAACAATGACGCTGATTTCTTGATTGGTAACACTATTGTTATTCTTTGTTTGCAGGGAAATTAAAGAGCGTCGACAAGCCTTATCCCACTAGATGGGATAAGCCAGATGCACCAAACAACACCATAATGTTATATCATAATAAACTATATTTTGAAATTATTGTTTCTAAACCTTTTTTGAATGGCTCGATTTGATTTACTCTCATTATTACAAAACTTGTCTTATATCAAGTTGAGATTAAATATTGAGTAAATAGTCAATTACCATATGAAATTGTATCTTTCGTCAAAAACAAATCTCGATTGAGAAACGTCAAAAGCCTCTTTATTTTGTCAAACATCAGTCAAATACCCCTACTGTCTGTTTTTGCCGTTGCAACCTATGAAGTGATTGTTAATCATACATGTGGCACCTCCATATAGATTGAAGATTATGCAACATCACTTTTTGTTTTTTTAATCTACAATATGTGTGATTATAAACATAGACAAATACCTAGTTTAAATTTAAAACTTATGTGCAAATACCCAATCATTTTTGGGTAATATGTTTCATAATCATATTGAAGGAGATTTTCCAAAATCTGTTGCTGCAACTCTTTCCCCTATCATTCATAATCATATTTCATTGACTAATTAATGACATTGACAAAATCATAGGCATTTTCACCAAGCAAATGACTTAGACACGACGTGTGAATTTGTTTTTGATGGTAAAGACCGTAAGGTTTTTACATGAGAGTACACTACCTGGTTTCTTCCGACAACTAAAGACAAAATGTAGAATCTAATGAAGCCAATTTACCTTGGTGAACATCGCCACGTTGGTTAATTCTATGTCTCTTGACAACTGTTTTTGTCTTGTGTTTCATTTTCTTGACTATAATCCTTCATTTTAGTAACCAATTTTTTGGGCCTCTTTCAGACCCCAAGAGTTCAGTTATGGGTTCCACTCGCTCAGATGGCTCTGCCACACACAAAGAACGCTTAAGATGGACACAACAACTCCATGATCTCTTTGTGGAGGCTGTAAATAGGCTTGGGGGTGCAGATAGTAAGTCTTTGCATTACTAAGTTTTAACAGTACTAAACCCACTTGAGTTGGCCTGGTGGTATTGACTTGAAACCTGGGAGTGTGCTCCTCCTCTTGGTCTTAGGTTCGATTCCCTCCGGTGTCAATTTAGGTGGGCTAGTGGCCATTTGTAGATTTCCCTTTAATTTTATTTTTATTTATTTTTATCACGCAAAACTTCTTTATTTCATAGCAACTTTTAAAAACCCAATTGGATGATTCAACCGGTTGAATCGTGAATTGAATGGATCGTATTTACGTTTCGATTATTTGAACAATTCAATCGCGGTTATGTCCATTTAAAAGTTGAACTATGATCCAAATGTTTTGTCAGTTCAATGTCTAGTTTGGTTTCTAAATTATTAGTTCAAGTGAGAAATATCAAATGATCAATCATACCAACAAAGAGTGCTAAATAAATTTAGTGGTAGAGATGTTTGCAAAAATAATATCTTGTTGACTAGTGTTTGCAATATTTACGACAATAGAACTTAAGACAATTTCCTTTTTGTCTAAAAGACTTTCATATTTGAAGGGCGGTTTCAAACTTCATTGATTTGAATAGAGATCATGACTGTTGAATAGGATTTGATGATTTGTGTTATGACCTCACCAAATCTATTTTAAAATGCAACTTGAAATATAGGTTGTGTGATTTTAAAATGCATGACCGGAGAGAACTCATTTCCCCATTTTTTTTTTTCTTTTCACATGACTCAATCCTTCATCTTGTAAATCTTTGCATCACTAAGTTCTAACAATACTATGCATCATAACATGTTCAGTGCAATTTGTAGATTTTCTTTTAACATGCAAAGTGTATTTAGGTCATAGCAACAATTTAAGAATCAAATTGGACGGTTAAGCGAGTTGAGTCGTGAGCGGATCTAATTTACGATTTGATTATAGGTCGATTGCGGTTATGTCTCGATTCAAACGTTTCAAGACGGTTGAACTATGATCCGGATGTCTCGTAGGTTCAATGTCTAGTTCGGGTTTTAAAGTATTAGTTCAAAGGAAATATGTCAAATGGTCAATCCTACTACGGAAGGGTACTAAAATAGGGTAAATGTAGATATGTTTGCAAAAACTTCTCTTGTTGATTTGTGTTTGCAATATTTACAATGATAGAATTTATGAAATTTTTCTTTATGTCAAAGAAATTTTCATATTTGGAAGTTGGAAGGCAACTTAAGACTTCACTTATTTGAATCGAGATAGATGAACTTACACAAACCACATAAACCCCCTATTAGTGTCATTTTTTGTACACAAATTGTTGCAATTAAGATAATCATGTTAAGCAGTCAAGAGATCTTGATTGTTGAATAAGATTTGATGGCTCATATTCTGACCTCGGCAGATCTACTTTAAAATGAAACTTGAAATATAAGTTGTTTGATTTTCATCCAACAATCAAAATTGATGACAACGTAAACTTATGACCGGATATAATTCATTTCCCTTTTTCTTTCTTTCTTTCTATTCACATGACTCAAACCTTTAACTTGACTTAAGAAAAATTAAAAACTAAGCTCTTTGATACTTGGACTAACAATATGATTGATAAACTTATTTGTAGTTGCATTATCCTCCTCTTTTTTATTTACAAATGATTTTGTGTGCTACTAATATGATATAATTTAGTAAGAGTTGTAGGGGGCGACATTATTTACATAGAAAAGTTTATGATTGTATGCATTTTTCTATTTGAATATTGTTTGTCAGGGGCAACACCAAAAGGTATATTGAAAGGAATGAAGGCTATGGGGGTTTCAGAATTGAAAATATTACATGTCAAAAGCCACTTGCAGGTTCTTCTCCACCCATTTATATTGGTCATAAAATTTTGGATGAGTTTAACACATTATCTAAATTATAAAGTATAAACACTTGTACAAGTATGAAAATAAATTATGATATGATCATAAAAGTAGTTGACATAAACATTTCAATGACAAAACATGATTTTTTTTTTGGTTATATAAACTTAGACATTTATACGAATAGCGAAATGTGCTGGTTAGTAAGAATGGAAGAAAATATTAAAAGCTATAAGCTATAAATTCAAACTCCATTCAAAATAGCATCTAAAAAAAGTTGGGAAACTTGTTCGCCAAACACATTTTATTTGATCAAACAAGCTTCTAAGTTATTTGAGTAAACTATAAACTAACTTATTGACATTATTAAGTTGTTTGCAAAACGCTCCATAAACTACATAAATTTATTTCTTAGCGTTTTTACGTATTTATATGTTGTGAAAATTTGGTGGGGCAAGTGTCAATGTCAACCAATAACCAAATGTAAATTACCACAAACAACAACAACATTCTAGATCTAATCTAGAAACTAAGTGCATAGCAAAACCCACAATCGACAAAAGAATAACAAGCTAAAGAGAGTAGAAGAAAAGACAACAACAAACACACACGAGATTGTTGACCCAGTTCAATGCAAGATGATCTACTCTGGAGGAGAGATTTAACTCTCCAATCCACTATCAATGAGTTCTTACAAAGAGATACAAAATAGGTTATAAGAAATTAGCTTCAACAAGCTCACAAAGAACAACCATAATTACTATCCATTTTCCCAATCTCGTCAATGAACAAGACACTCATGACTTTTCACTCTTCCAAGGTGTTTACAAAAGACTCTTCACTCATGTGTTTCCCAACCCATGAATCTTCCCAAAAGGCACCAACCCTAATACCAAGAGCCCCCTCTTTTGGTTCTCCAAGATTCACATCTTGAAGTTTTGAACCCCACCCAAAGACACTCAACATTTAGTATCTAAAACCCTAAATGTTCCCTCCTTTGGTTTCCATGAGATTCACCAAGCTCCACCTTCAAAAAACTGCAGAAAACATTTATATACAGTCACAAACATCCCAAATTGTTTCACGATTTGGTCCAATCGTGTCACGATTCTGCTTATCCAACCGTTGTGATCAGTCCCTTTTCAAGTAAACTTGCTGAGGAAGTTGTTGAATCGTGTCATGATTTCCCAAATTGTGTCACGATTTCCCATCTCAAAAACCATGCTCACTGCCTGACCAAATCGTGCCACGACGTCCAAATCGTATCACGTTTTGGCACTTGCTCAACTTCAAATTTTTCAATCAATTTTCAACATTATACTTGTAAAATTGAAATACAAGTAACGTTGTAAACAAGGACTAATATGCTCATCTTGGATGTGTTTAGAAATACAGGATCTCCAAATTGATTCCAGAATCCACTACAAGTAAGTTTTTGACTTAGCCAAGTAATAGATTAAATAATGATAATACCAACTTCAAGTAAAATTATAACTTATTCCATGATCATCTATGAAGGAGGAAAGGTTGAGAAGAGAAGCTTATCAGATATACTGCCAAATTTCTGTTCTATATCGTAAGTTAAAAACTAATTAAACAATAATTTTCATATCTCATTTTCAAACAACTTATATAATTATATTTTGCATATGAACAGTGCTCTTCAGCTAAAAGAAGTCCTTCAAATGCAGGCAGAGGTGCGAAAACGCATGAGTGATAAAGTTGAGGTATTTTATAGTGTTTGACCCTATAGGATATAGTCATTAAAGTGTGATTTATCTAATTTTCTTTTTAGTAAACTTTCTCACAAAAATTTAACAGTTTGTTGATGAAAAATAATTTAAAAGTTTTAATAATTTTCATGAAGTAAGTATATGATATTTTAATTTGGAGAATTAAAACAATATATTTATTACTTACTAGCGGAAAGACGTGCACTATCGTGCTCGTCTGTCCGCTCTTTCTACTGCGCTAACACATATGATTATTTTATTATGTTTGTTTGTATAATTTTGATTAAAAATTTTAAATTTTTAAATATTAATGGAAATTATTAATATATTGATTTATAAACAAAATATTGTCAAGGCGTATAACAAAATTATTTATGAACTCGACATATTTAACGTTTGTTACTAATATTTTTTTAGAGGATTTCAAGTCCAATTTTTAACGTTAATTTCTGCTCACGTTTGTTACTTATCTTTATTTAGAAGATTTAAAGTCAAATCTTTAACATTATATTTTGCTCAAGTTTGTCACATTTGTTTTAATATTTAAATTAAATTTTTATTCTTATCTATTTGTTACATTTCTTATTTGTATTTAAAATTAATGCTATTTTTGAAAAGAAAAGTCCAACCCAAAAAATGTTGAAAGGGGTAGTTTTCTTTATATATAGTATAGATATAAGGTACTCTAACCAATGAAGAATGGAGAACATGTATAGAGAGACTCTCTAAAGTTAAAATTTTCTATTACTTGGCTGAAGGTTCAAAAAAGCTTGAAGCTGAAAATTGAAGCACAAGGAAAGTACCTAGACCGCATTGGACAAAGTAATCAAATCAAAACAATTACAAGAAAAGCTTGCAAGCCTTTTGTTGGTAAAGCAACACCTCTGCCCTCTCTTTCTGAGGAATCTGAATCCTTAAAAACACAATCCAAGGAAGAACATCAAGCAGCGAAAAAGAAAAACGTCACATATGAGAATGTTTTTCCTATAGGTTTTGAACTAGCATCATCCACCACCTCAGAGTTCAATAACCAAACCTGGAACCTTTCTTGGAGTCAGCTGGCTGAAGCAACATTCCAATCACCTTTGATGCCTAGTTTCTTATTATAGGTTTTGTATAATTAGAATAACTGTTTGCCCTAATAAGAGAGTTGATGATGATGTCCATCTTATATATACAATGTTTGCTTGATCTTTTTTTTGGTCTTCAAATAGTTTCATATGGACATTTATAAGTTGGAGGACCTTGAAATGAACAATGTTATGTATATATTGTTGGATGAAAATAAAAGGTTCAACAGAATCACACATCATATATGTATATTTTGATAGTAAGTATAGTTTTTTTTTTATAACTGCAAATATTATTAAGCAAGTTTAGCGCAAGGCGCACTTAACCCGCAAAAGAAGAAAAACAGTGTACAGCACAAGAGTACATCATAAGAGAGCCTTATAAATGCCGGCACCTCTCCTTATAGAAACTATTCTTGGTACATAACAATTTTACAACCGACCAAGCCATACTCTAGAAAAATGGAAATTTTCGCCATATTTTACATATTTATAGTGTTGAGATTCATCTAAGCTTATATGTGCACACTATTGTGACAAACCAATGTGGGATGGATATGGTTATGTCAAAATTATTATGTGTGTTGTTGATAGTATAGTTACCATATCATAAATATGTGTGTCAAAACTCACCAAACTTTTCTTTTTTGTGTTTACGTTGAAGGTCATTCAAAAATTACTTTTCTATCTGAGATTTGACCAACCGTAGTTTGAGTAATTTTCATATTGTCCTTTTGAAGAAGAGACGAGGGTGAGTAAGCGCTAGGTTGAAAATCTTGGTTCCATTTTTCAACCCTAATATGAAAAGAAAAACAAAATAAGTCGTTCGAATGCTAAATCTAATATGAGCTATTTTTTGAGTTGCCGTGTAGCATATGTAACATTGAATGATGGTGTTGAGAGGAGATGTAACCTATAATTTTTGTTTTATTTCATCTTTTTGACATTTTTCAAAGAGATTTTTATACAAAATAAAGAGGCATTCAGATGAAAAAGTGTTTTAAATAGTTTCTAATAAAAAAGTATTTTAAGTATTTTATTATGTAAAATTGAAGAAATAATATTAAATACTTACCGGTATGAATATAATATTGCCTACCTTTCCATCAAGAAAATAAATATGATAGATACTTTTTTGAGGAGAAATCCGATTGATATTTTTTTTTTGTGAAATATGATAGATACTATTACTAGGTAAGCAGGTATATTTTCAAAGCATCCTCTCCCAAAAAAAATATATACACTATTTAATTTAAGTTGTGTTTGATTTTGGAGAGAATTTATGAAGAAATAAATATGTAAGAGAAAGTGTGAAAAGAGAGATGAGAAATAGAGCAGATTTGAGATTTTGTTTGGTATAAGAAAAAGAGAGAAGAAAATAATTTCATTTTCTTCCTTCGAAAAAAATTCAATTTCTAGTAGCTTAATTAATTGGATTAATTTATAGTATTATTTATTTAAATTATTTAAAATGTAATTTTTTTTGAATGATTATTTAAAATGTTATTAAAATTAATAAATTTTGACATGTTATATAAAAAATTGGTCAAGTTATTAAAAGTATTTATTTTTTATCAAAATGTTTTTTCACAGCACGTGTAAATTTGATTTCACTTTTAGAATGACCATAATTGATAATTGATTCTAAAGGTGTATAATTGATTTATTATGTTTGATTGCTTTTAAATAGAATTGATTTTGTCTCGGGGGGTGTATTGGATCATTATTCTAAGGGATTTTAAAAGACTTTTTTATCATGAAAAAGTTTTGTGATATTCAATCAAAACTCTTTCCAATATAAAAAAAAATCTTGTGGTATTCAATCAAGATTTTTTATCATTTAAAAAAAGTCTTGTGGTATTCAATCAAGACTCTTAATCAATTAAAAATAGTCTAGTGATATTCAAATCATTCAAATTTCAATGGATTGTTTAATAAATTAGATTTTGATGAATTTTGTGGGATTTTCTAGTGAAATTTTAGCATGAAAAAGTCTTTCATGAAAACATAAGATTTCTTAGGATTGATTTTTCTTTTAAGATTTTACTATCTCTCCCTCTCTCCTCCCTTCTCTCTTAGGATGGTGTATTGGATTATGATTTTAAAGGACAATTTTTGTTTAAAAAAGTCTTGAGGATTTTAAAAGACTTTGCAGAATATTGATGACTTTGATGATTTTAAAAGACTTTTAAGGATTTCAACGGATTTAATTCATAAGATTTTAAAGGATTTGAAATGATTTTATGAATTTCAAGAGATTTCAACAGATTTTATGAATTTTAAGAAATAATTGAAAAAAAAATGATCATAACACACTCTCATTCACCAAATCACTCTTTTATTTATTTTACTTTATTTTTTACGGGGGGAGAGCTATAGAGAGAGAGAGAGAGAGAGAGAGAGAGAGGAAAATAGAGAGAGGGAAGAGGAAAAGAGAGAGTAAGAGAGAATGGAGGAGAGAGGGAGAGAGATAGTAAAATCTTTAAAATTTCACTAGAAAATCCCACAAAATTCATCAAAATCTGATTTATTAAACAATCCTTCGAAATTTAAATGATTTTGAATACCACTAGATTTTTTTTTAAGTGATTAAAAGTTTTGATTGAATACCACAAGACTTTTTTTAAATGACAAATAATCTTGATTGAATAACACAAGACTTTTTTTAAATTGGAAAGTGTCTTGATTGAATACCCACAAGACTTTTTGATGATTAAAAACTCTTTTAAAATCCCTTAAAATCATGATCCAATACACCCCCCACTCTCTCTCTCTCTCCTCTCTCTCTTCCTCTCTATATCTCTCTCTCCCTCTCTCCCTCTCTCTCTAGCTCTCCCTTGAAAAATAAAGTAAAATAAATAAAAGAGTTTTTATTGAGATTTTATGAAAGAGAATGTGTTATGATCATTTTTTTTCAATTATTTCTTAAAATTCATAAAATATGTTGAAATCCATAAAATTATTTCAAATCCTTTAAAATCTTGAGAATTAAATCCATTGAAATCCTTAATAGTCTTTTAAAATCATCAAAGTCATCAAAATCTTGCAAAGTCTTTTAAAATCCTCAAGACTTTTTTAAACAAAAATTATCCTTTAAAATCATAATCCAAAATTGATTCTACTTTAAGTTAGAATTTATAGTTTTTTATTCTAGAATAGATTTTTACACATAAATTTATAGTTCGACTTAAATTTTCATAAAGTATCCAAACATATATCATTTTATCTTCAACTCATTTTTAGTCCGAATCAATTCACTTAAAATCAATTATTATCACCGTAGAACCAAACATATTTGTATTTATTACATTAATCATGAGTGTTTCTGTACTAAATTCATTAAACGTGAGTTTGCAAAAAATATATTTTATTTTATGTATGTGTACAAAAAAGAAAGAAAAATACAAAGAATAGATTAAGACAAAAGAAGACAAAAAAAACTAAATTAATGTTGTTGGTATTTCTCGTCTAATTTCAAAATGTTAACTGATGTAGTTACAAAATTTCATGCAATAATTTAAAAACAATAAGTTATTTGATATATAATAGAAACAAAAATACATAAATAATAGAGGTTAAAAATCACAATCACTTTGCATTTCTAAAATATATAATCTTCATTCTCACGTGAGATGCATGACACAAAAGTCATATTTAATACATTAAGAATGAAGGAGATATGAATATTTTACAAAATATATTTGCGGTTCAAGTTTTTTTTTGGTTGCAATGGTTCAGACATATAATTGGTGTTTTTTTAGAGGTAGTTGGTGTTGTTGTCTATGATTGAAATGCATCATGTTACTATTGTGTGGTTTATCTAATATTAAAAATTAATTTTTTTATTTTAAATTAAGGATACATTAATTCTGTTTTTATCTTTTTTTAACTAATAAAATATGCATTCACCAATATCTTATATGCTTCTAAAATGCATCTCTTTATTAATTGATTCAAGTAAGTTGTAAATCAATTCACAACATTTGATATTCAATTTTTTATCTTCGTTTTGACACCCCATTTATTCAAACTTTGCATAGAGGAACAATCCTAGTTACATGATGATTAAAAAGAGGGCGTCATTATTTTAGTTGACTTAAAATTCCAAAATTCAGGATCCGTTATGTATCTCTCCATGCACGCTTACACAATATCTTAGATGAAATTTTAGTTTATTGAGTTTACATTTAACAAATATATTTTTATTTGTTGTAAGGTTCCTGGTATGATACTTATTAAAACCTGTAACTGAAAAATGATTTTAAAAGTGAAGATCAAGGAATTTTTTTTTTTTTTTTGATTTTTTTATAAGACCAAAGCATAATAACATCAAAAAAGAAAATCGGTGAATTTTTAACTATACTCTAATCTTGTGTCAAGTGCTAAAAACCTAACCCAGTAAAAATACAAATGTGCAGGACAACCCAAACATGCATTACAAACATTTTAAGCCACACATATGATCCAACCTCCAAAGATTAATCCTAAATAAACAAAGGTAAGTTATCTGATATATGAACCAACTGTCAACACATAATAGTTCAAGAACCAACAACTCTTTGCAACGATGCAACAAGCAACACCGACTCTTTCGAGTTCAATTAGTCTAATGTCTGTCATACGAATAACTAGGATTCCAAAGCAGTCTGAACTCAGTCATAAGGATTGCGACATATATTGCCCATTATTTTATTTTTTTCCACATGACTCAATCCTTCAACTTGACTTGAGAAAAATTTAAAACTAAGCTCTTTGATACTTGGACTAACAATTTGATTTGTGAAGCTTATTTATTATTGCATTATCCTTCTCTTTTTTTATTTACAAATTACAAATAATTTTGTGATATATCTATTTTGATTTATTTTTCATTGACTTTTCTACATAGCTCGAAAGTATAATATGATTTAGTTGGAGCTGTAGCGTGCCACATAAGTGAAGGTTTATTTACATATAAAAGTTTATGACTATATGCATTTTCAATTTGAATATTGTTTGTCAGGGGCAACACCAAAAGATATATTGAAAGGAATGAAGGCTATGGGGGTTTCAGAATTGAAAATATTACACATCAAAAGCCACTTGCAGGTCCCTAGCCACCCATTTATATTGGTCATAAAATTTTGTATGAGTTTATCACGTGATCTAAAGTATTAAGTATAAACACTTGTAAAAGTAACTGGAGTTTATGAGGATAAATTACGATAGGATCATAAACTAAGTTCAGATTTATTTTTATACACTCTATATCCTACATAAATCTATTCAGAGAAATGTTAATAAGTGCTTTTATGGCACTTGATCAAAAAAATTAAATGAAAGATTTATCTTTGAAGTTGTGTATTCAACACATTGAAACATTAAAAAGTAATTTTTTTAACATAAAATTTACCAATTATTTCTTTTTTTGAATTTGTAATGGGTGCCCTTAAAAGGTTAGCAAGACTCATTTATTTATGGGTCTTGTTAACGAGTGCCCTAAGGACACTCTTTAAGGATTCTTAATAAAGAAATTATTCTTTAAAAAAGTCAAAAACTTCAATTTCTAAAGCATTGATTTCATAAATTTTGACAAAACTTACTATTTAAAGTTACCAAACAATGCCCTAAAGGCACTTACTAACATTTCCCTTTATTTATTACTCCCTCTGTCTCACAATTATTGTCTCTTCATCATTTTTTTTTCAAAATAATTGTCACTTCACAATACCAATGGAGCATTTATTATTTTCTTCCACTATTATACCTTTATTTATTGAATTTCATCTAACTTAATTACTCCAATAACTAAAATTAATAAGGATATTTTAGTAAATGCTACTAATTTTACCATTGAAATCAACACAATTAATCATTTTCTTAATTATCGTGCACAAACTTTAAACGACTAATATTGTGAGACGGAGGGGAGGGAGTAGTGTTTTTACACATTTACACTTCTACCATCCATATTGACTTATATAAAGTAAAGCCAAATAATCCCTTGAAAATTGAAATACAAGTAACGTTTTAAATAATTGCTGATATGATCATCTTCGATATGTTCAGAAAGGATCTCGAAATTGATTCCAGAGTCTACCACAAGTAACTTTTTGACTTAGCCAAGTAATAATAGTATTTGATTAAATAATGATAATACCAACTTCAAGTGAAATTATAACTTGTTCCTTGGTCTTTGAAGGAGGAAAGGTTGAGAAGAAAAGCTTATCAGATATACTGCCAAATTTCTGTTCTATATCGTAAGTCAACAACTAATTAGACAATAATTTTCATATCTCATTTTCAAACAACTTATATAATTATATTTTGCAAATGAACAGTGCTCTTCAGCTAAAAGAAGTCCTTCAAATGCAGGCAGATGTGCAAAAACGCATGAGTGATAAAGTTGAGGTATTTTACAATGTTTGACCAAAATATCCCTGTAGGATATAGGCAATCAAGTGTGATTTATCCAATTTATTTTAGTAAACTTTCACAAACAAATTTAATAGTTTGTTGATAAATTTGAATTTTTTAATCTTATTTTATTTTCTCAAGTAAACATACATGACATATTATATTTTGTGCTTCTTTAATAAAAATTTGTCAGCTAGATTTACTATAACATATAGTCTTTATATTTTTTAGGTCAAGAATTGTAGAAAGTTTTAAAGGAAATTAAAACAAAACAATATAATTATTTGGAGAACATGTATAACTTCCAAGAGGAAAAAACAAACATGGGATAATCTTTAAAGTCAAAATTTTGTATTATTTGGTTGGAAGGTTCAAAAAAGCTTGAAGCTGAAAATTGAAGCACAAGGAAAGTACCTAGACAGAATTGGACAGAGTAATCAAATCACAACAATAACAAGAAAAGCTTGCAAGCCTTTTGTTGGTAAAGCAATACCTCTGCCCTCTCTTTCTGAGGAATCTGAATCCTTTAAAGCACAATCCGAGAACATCGAACAACGAAAAAGCAAAAGGTCACAAATGAGAATGTTTTTCTGACGGGTTTTGAATTGGGATCATCTACTACCTCAGAATTCAACAACCAAACCTAGAACCTTTCTTGGAGTCAGCTGGCTGAAGCAACCTTCCAATCACCTTTGGTGCCTAGTTTCTTATTATAGGTTTTGTGTATTTAGAATAATTGTTTGCCCTAATAAGAGAGTTGATGATGATGTCCATCTTATATATATATATATAGACACACACAATGTTTGCTTGATCTTTTTTTGTCCTTCAAAGCAGTTTCATATGGACATTTATAAGTTGGAGGAACTTGAAATGAACAATGTTATGTATAAAAGATAACTCTAAAAATTATAGTCGTAACTTCTAACTAGACTAATTCGAAGTATAATTAACTTGAGATGTCAATTTATAAATCGAGGAGTGTCAATTCTTTATAAACTATCATCAAAAATATTATCTATTTTGACAGGATTTAGAATTTAGATGGTGCATAATGTCTCCTCTTTTTGTCATGCAGTACTTTTAACGGTTGTAAACTAGATATTGAGTATCTTTTATTCTAATTGTATCGTGAAGCAACTGCAAGTAATTTGGAATTATTCAATTATTTTTTTGTTTACTCAATTATTTATTGGTCGTAAACTAGATAGACATTGAGTATCTTTTATTCCTTGCTCAATTATTAAATGCATCGATCGTCATTCACTTTCTTGAAAGTTAAAGAATCTCTTCCCTTTAACCACTCTCCCTCACCACATCACTTTTGAGTCTTCTCCCACCTCTTTACTCGTTCAAAAACACCCGTGACCCTCGTAACATGCTTATAAATTTCATAAATTCATACATACATATGCATCTTAAGGTCAAGTAAGATAAATAAATAAAACCTTAGACAAGTGAATGTTGCCGTCATTTATTGAGTTAAATATTTACATAATGTTAGACAAAAACAAGTTTTGGTGTTGAGTCTATGAAACACACAGTGAATCCAACATCCGGTTTGCCACATTTTACATATTTATGTTGGTCGAGAGCATCTAACGTTAGATGAGTTGTTGTAGACGAACCACATGGAGTAGACATGGTTATGACATATACCGTGCAGTGTCATCGTTTAAAACAAAAATTATGTTTATGGCCGATACGATTTGACCAAACGTAGTTGATTGCATTTAAAGTGGGGAAAGGGGTGACGAAAGGGATAAATAAGAGAAAAAAATATGTTCAAAGGTCACAATAGTCAAACACATGTTTTCGAGTCGTTTTGTAGCACATGTAAGCTTGAAAGAACAAATGTGTTTGAGATGAGATCTTCGTTCTCGAAAATAAATTTGACTGGTTTTTCACTCTTCATCTTGTCCACAAGATGAGGACGAGTGAATGTTACATTGAAGATTTGTTCAAAGTGATTTTCATTTTGGCCTTTGAAAAAAGATAGAAGTGACTAACCTATAATCTTTTTATTTCATCTTTTTCAAAGAGATTTTTATTTAAAAAAGGTATTCAGATGAAAATTTGTTTTAAATAGGTTATGATAAAAAAAATATTTTAAGTATTTTATTATTTTGTTATAACTTTTTTGGATAATAAAATTTTAGTTTTCCAAAATACATTCAAAAGGATTAATAATTATTTAGTTTTTTTTAAGTTTTTTGCGTGATTCTTTCTTTCTATACTGTCGAGATCATAATGATATATATTATACATTATTTATACGATTGATGTAAAATTGAAGAAATAATGTTAAATATTTTTTTTTTGAACAAGCAAAAATGGATTATATTAACACTGCAAAAGTGATCTCTTTAGCACAAGGTGTGCCAAGAAACCACCGAGAAAAGGTAGTTCACACCAAAATACAAAATACAATAGAGTCTAACCAACGCCTAAACACGACATAGGACTAGACCACCACATATGATCACCAAATACAAAATAAGCCTTTTTGGCTTTCAACCACCACAAAGAATATTACTTTACTTTGTCTAGTAGCTGATCTATAGATCTCTTTTTGATTAAATAATCTAGCATCTCTTTGATTCCATATGACTCAAACGGTCAGAAGCCAAATAAGCTGAAGAAAAGACCGTCATGATTTCATAACACGTGTATAGTGAGTAAACTGAATAAAGTGATCAGAAATTTCTTGATGGTCAACACCATCAAAACCAATTCACGACCGCACTAAATGCCACAATGACCCAAAGCAAGAGCATGACAGAAACAAGTGACGAGCATCTTCCACCTTGCCACACCTTGAAACACACAGTGAAGCCTCTATATTAATAACACCACGTAATGCCAAATTTGATTTTGTAGGAAGGCGATCACGGAGCATCCGCCGAGTAAAAATTGACACCTTTAGGGAAACCTGTTTATGTCAAATTAAATCGACATCCTGAGTAACCTGGGGAACTTCTTGGGTTGTGAGCATAGCATACACAGAATGAACAGAGTAACCTCCTGATGGATCCGGTAACCACTGCCACACATCATAAGAAAAAAGCTGCAAAGAAACATTAAGAAGTAACAACCTACACTCAACTAAAAGATCCTCCTCCCACACCATAACCTCCTACGCCACTGCCATGCCTTACCTCCTTCTCCCCACCCTTGTAAAAACATATCTTTAACCGTTACTGATTTATGCATTGCTAAAGCGCTCCCTAAAAGAAACATCACCACACCAACAATCATGCCAAAAAAACATTGATTCCCTACCTTCAAGAGAATATTTCCAACGATCATGTTAAATACTTATTGGTTAGTCAAAGTTATCGCTATGAATAGAATAATGCCTACCTTTTCCAAAATGAATATGATAAATACTTTTTTCACTTAAAAAAATTATAGATACTTTTTTAAGGAGAAATATGATAGATACTAGGTAAGCAGATATTTTCAAATCTTACAAAAAAAATATATACATTTTTAAAAGCAGACTATTAAATTTAAGTTGTGTTTGATTTTGGAGAAAAGTTATAAAGAAATAAATAGGTAAGAGAAAGTGTGAAAAGAAATAGATGAAAAATAGAGTAGATTTAAAATTTTGTTTGGCATAAAAAAAAAGAGAGAAGAAAATAATATCATTTTCTGGTAGATTAACTAACTAGATTAATTTAAATTATTATTTATTTAAATTAGTTAATATGTTTGATTGCTTTAATTTCAAATAAAATTAATTTTTGCCTTTATTGTTGTTGATATTTTTCGTCTAATTTCAAAGTGACGGAGGTTTGAACCCCGAACCGTGCATATATTATGCATTGTCCCTACCAACTGAGCTAAGCTCACGAGGACACACTTTATAATTGTTTAATGAAATAATTGAATTTTACAAAATTTTATACAATAATTTTAAAAATAATAAGTTCTTTGATAGATAATAGATAGAAATATACAAATGTAATAGAGGTTAGAAATTACAATCACTTTGCATTCCTAAAATACATATTATTCATTCTCACGTGTGAGATGCATGACACAAAAGTCATATTTTATAATTGAAGAATGAAAGAGATATCAATATTTTACAAAATATATTTGCGGTTCAAGTTTTTTTTTTTGTTATAATGGTTCATGCATATAATTGATGTTTTCTTTTTGAAAGGTAGTTGACGGTGTTGTTTATGATTAAAATGCATCATGTTTAATTTATGAGAACGGAAGAAAATCAATTGTATGCAATGTATCTAATATTAAAAAATATTAAATATAGATACACTAATTGTGTTCTTATCTTCTTTTTTTTTAACTAACAAAACATGCATTCACCGAGATCTTTGTTAATTGATTCAAAAAAGTTGTGACTCAATTTACAACATTAGATATAGTATCGACTAGTTTCTTAAATTATTTTATTGGGACTATGATACTGTCGGTTTTGAGAAAAAAAATAGTTTATGATATTATTTTTTGTTGTTGTTTATCATAATGTTTTTTAAATTTATTTGTATAATATACAATGCTGTGTCTTTCTCTATTTTCGTTGGTTGTACATGTAGTTAGTCATACTAGAGCTATTATTATACATTAAAAATTATCCCTTTTTTTAAAAATATTTACACCTTCAATTTCTTATCCGCCGTTCTTGTTATTGGTAGCCCAACAGATGAATTTCCTTTAGGTAGAGGTCTGCGTTAAGGTGATCCACTTTCCCCATTTTTATTTTTACTGGCAGCAGAGGGGTTGAATGTTATGATGAAGGCTATAGTTGATGCAAATTTGTTTCGTGGTTATAGTGTTGGGGCCGAAAATGTGGTGGTTTTATCTCACCTTCAGTTTGCAGATGACACTTTGTTGTCAGGTGAAAAGAGTTGGCTGAACGTTCGTGCATTGCGGACGGTTTTAATCCTTTTTGAAGCGGTGTCTGGTTTAAAAGTTAATTTTCATAAAATTTTGCTGGTTGGGGTAAATATTTCTGAATCTTGGTTAACGGAAGCAACGTCGTTGTTGAACTGTAAAGTTGGTAAAGTGACTTTTCTCTACCTGGGAGTGCCTATTGGTGGAACCTGTGGTTAATCGTATAAAATCTAGACTGTCTGGTTGGCAAAGTCGGTTTCTTTCCTTCGGAGGTCGCTTGGTTCTTCTAAAGTCTGTCTTGACCGCTCTACCTATTTATGCTCTTTCCTTCTTCAAGGCTCCAACAAGTACAATCTCTGCCATAAAATCTCTTTTGTCTATTTTTTTTTTGGGGAGGGGGGGAGGGATGAAGAACATAGAAAAATATATTGGGTAGGATGGAAGTTTGTTTGTATGAGAAATGAGGTATGTTTGTATGAAAAATATCTTTGCTGTCCAATTCAGAAAACACAACAAAATCACATTACAATATAATAGAGACTCAAAAAGGCACGGGAGAATCGATTTCAGATTTAAATATGAAGAATCGAATCGTCGGAAGAAATTTGTCATTGTCGATGCTTCATAATTAATGGATGGGAAAGAAATCTGGTTCGAATCGTCGGAAGAAATCTGAAATCGAATCGATTTTAGATATGAAGAGGAACGAATTTCAGATTTGAAGAGAAATTTGGGGAAGAAATTAGGGTTCAGATTTTAATTTGGGGAAGAAATTAGGGTTGAGTTTTTAATTGGGGAAGAAATAAGCTATTCACTATTTAGCATTTTAGCTTTTAATTTTTTTAATCTGTTTGTTTTTTCTGTTTTAATTTGTTATTTTTTAATCAAATGACCATTGGATAAAAAATAAACAATAAATAGTGATCCATTGGATCTTTAAAATCAATTGGATGGACCAGATCCATCCATATTTTTTAATGGATGGATTGGATACAATCCATTAAAAAAATTACATGTTTTATGGATGGATTTTGTAGTGAATGGATTGGATGGATATGAATTTCATGGATCCAATTGCCACCATCCGTGGCTACTAAAGAATGATTTGGATTCTTTCTAGAAGTTGAGTTTCAAGTTCTTTTTCCTTGCATCGCTGCCTCCTCTTGGCACTGCTTGGGTTTATGTTTGTTCTCTATTCGTTGATATTGATATGTTTCTTTGCATTTTATCTTAATGGTTTTTTATTGATATATTTATTATGTTTTGATCTTCATGTAGCTTTGATTCTTCCCATTTTGTTCATCTATGTCAAACTAATTCTCTCTGAAAGAGTAAGTACTTTCTCCTTAATATTCAATATGTAATTGAGTTACATCTGCAGTTAAGAGAAAAAAAATATCTAGACTAGAAAACCAACATTTTTTATCAAGCATGTTGTCAATCAACTTATGATGATATATGAATTGTGTGCTTTTAATGATGTTGGTTATTAGCTGCGACATTAAGATGTTTCCTAACATGGCAAACATTTAACCACAATGGCTGCATTAAATGAAATTATCATAGTGGCTGCAAGTTAAGATTCTCAACAGTTTGGAAGATCAAACCTTCTTGCACCTAGAGCTTCAGCCAACATAGGATCTCCTCTGCATAAATTATTATATCTCTACCCTTTTGACCCTGTATAAAGCCGCTAGAATCCACAAAAATATTTTATTTGATGCACTTACATGCTCATTGTTGGGAGTTGTTTAAGCATTTGGTGATAATATCTCTTGATATTTTGCTTTCTTTAGTATTCAGAAATTTAGTGTTTACATAGATGAATAAATTTTGGAGGAATTTCGGATAATATTTTGGAAGTTTTTTTCATATGTTTTGGATTTTATACATACCTTGAGTTTTTGTTTCTAAATTTAACAAGATATTTTTTAAATCAACTCATTTTGTTTCATAAAGGTGCACAACAATGAACTCTAAATTTAACACGAATTTAGTTACCATTTAACAAAGATTATTATATGTTTAAAGCTCTAATTATCTATTATCAACACTGTCTTATATCCTTTTTCATGTTTTTCATATGAGCTCATTGTGGAGCCAATATGTTAACTTAATTTTTTCGGTTATATTGGTGTGTTATCAAAAAGTTAGAACACGAGATTTTTTTTTAAAAGTGATCCGTGCCTCAATTGCGAGGTTTATGTTAGTTTAATGGTTTGTAAGTTGTGCATGCGACAATAGTTTAATGGTTTATATTGGTTGAAATGAGGGTAAATCATAACATATGAGCTTCATTGAATTTGATTTTGACAGGTTTGATTGTATTGGAGTAGCTCAAATACATCAAGCATCTATATCAAATTCCAAATCTCACTCTCATGTACAACGTTTTTCCCTTCCACACATTCCCTATTTCGTGCATTCATGACATATCACAAGATTTGGCTGAATTATGTCCCATTTTCTTCAATTGCAAATGAGACCTCAATGGAACAAATTAATGTGATTATCTTATACTTCATTTTCATAACTAAGTTCAGCAGACAAGATCATTTATTGCATTTTGTTCAATTCAACGAGAAATCCATAAATGTCATTTTTAGTTTGCTACGACATTTAACATGAACAAAGTGAAGTTATAGAGATTAACTATACACAATTCAATACAATCAGATGTTTATGTTGCTCTATCAAGAGATTTTTGCTGGTCAACTCTCGAAGTAGTTGATTGGTTGTCAAAATTAAACAAGGCAAACAAACAACTTAAAATTAAATGAGCTTTTTCCAACTTGGAAAAGTGACTATCTTCTCTGTTTACACTTGTTTATTCCTTTTCATTGTTGACTTTGGCTAAATAAATATTGTTTGAGGTTTCCTTTTAATAAATATATAATATGTATGATTATCTTATTTCTCTATTGTTGAATGTCCTATGTCACATTGCCATCTGATTATAATTCTACTAGATGCATGGCAAACATAGTAGGTATTAGTGATAGTAATATCTCCAAAGTCAATTCTTGATGGTTATATGGAATATTTCATCTGCTAATATGGTTATTGTAGGCGTGTCTCGTGATGTTGGGAGCGGTTTAACCCTACTGCATGTGAGATCAATTCTAATTTGCGTATATCAACAGTTTTTTCATTGAAGAGTTTTGATTGTGTGTTTTTTTTTCTTTCTACTTTGGTGTTTGCAGATTTGAAGGATTGTTTAGGGGCTTCAGGTGTGGTATGGAAGCCATTTCAGTTACGCGCTCTAGCGGACAAATTTAGGTTGTGTTTGGTAACACAAAAAAGCTAGCTTATAAGCTCGTTGGATGAAAACGTGATGTGTTTGGTAACAAGCTTTTTTCAGCAGCTTATAGTTTTTTTTTGAGAAGTTATTTCAAGTAACTTTTTAGCTTATAGCTGATAGCTTTTTTACATTTTCTTCCAATAATAACCTTATTATTTTATTTTTATTACTTTTTTAGCCTTCTGTAAACAAAGCAACCGCCCACTCACTCACCACTCACTCACGTTTTGTTTTCCTCTTCTCACGTTTTGTTTTCCTCTTCTCTGATACTATTTCATTGCTTCATCCACTATCATTTCACTCATTGCTAAGAATTGAAGATCCATGCTCATAGATTCTTTACCAGACACGAGAATTGATTAAGGTAAGAATTTTCATATTTGTGTTCTTTCTTTAGCACGTTATAAATTCTTAAAATTGTTTGAAGGTTTTCACTTTTTTTTCATTAAGTTTTCAATTGAGTTTATTGGAAAAGAATTGGGTTTCTTCCTAAAAAATTCAGAAACAAGAACTGGAAGAAAATATGTTAATGATGGTAGTTTTTTTATTTGTTGATAAATGTTTTGGTTCATATATTTGTTGTGTGTTTAAAACAAGTGACTTACCTTACCGGCAACTAATGAAAATACGAGGAAGTTGTTTACTGTGAAGGTTTGGATTGTAATCGATATTTTTTGTATTGTTGTTGCTAATATTTATATACAATCAAAATGCTTCAGCATTAAGTAATAACAACCTAGCTACTTGTATGGTAATTACAATATATATCTGTAACAAACTCTACGATTCAAACTTAAATGATGATAATAAGAGATATGCATCACATGTAACAATCCTAAATATTATATTAGTTTGTTGGTCTAACATTTACACACACGTGTGTGGTTGAATTGAATGTGTTATGTTAGAGTAAGCTTGACAGCAGCAGGTTATGAGTTCTATTGTATTTTTTTTTAGCAATAAAAGGTGACATTGACATTGCTTGATTAAATGAGATGTAGAGGAAAACTATTTATCACAAATTATTTTTGTTATAGAAAATTGATCCATTAGTTTGTTATGATAAAGTTATAAGATGGCATCAAATGGCGAAAATATGGATGGAGGAATGACTTTTAAATGGACCGAAAATGATCATGAAAAGATTTTTGTTGAGCTTTGTATTAAGTTCATTAGGAAGAACGGTCGTGTATCATTTAGATGGAAGGAGATTAACCAAGAATTTGAATCTATCATTAAGCGGAAATGTGTGGACAAAACTTTGAAGAATAAGTATGATTATATGAAGAATGATTGGCGATTGTGGAAATTTTTGAAGTTTGGAGAAACTGGCTTAGGATGGGATCCTCTTACGGGAAAGCTTAGTTGTTCAGATGAGTGGTGGGATAGAAAGGTTAATGTTAGTTTCTTTCATATGTTCATACAATTAAGTTAGAATAAAAATGTGAGTAAGATCTCTACTTTAATGTTTCAATATTCCCCTTTTGTAGGAGAAACCCGAGGCTAAAAAGTTTCTTAATAAGTCAATAGATCCTTCACTTGAGGAATTATGGAATCAACTATTTGAAGATAGTTATGCAGATGGGACAGAGAATGTGGCACCCTCTATGGATCCTAATTATGTTCGACCAGTGGAACATTTGAATGTGAATGTTGAGGAAGAAGATGATGAAAATGGTGGAGAAAATATGAATCATTATGAGAGTGCAGAGGATGTTTATGCTGAATATAATCGATATGATCCTCGTTTCAAGGACTTACTTAAGAATGATAGTTCATTTTGGCCTGATTTCATGGAAGGGACCAGGGGCAGCCAAGTGCCTACCCAAGGTGTTAGAGCTACCCAAGTATCTAGTCAATGTGATGAAGCTACCCAAGTACCCGCCAGATGTGTTGAAGTTAACCAAGTACCTAGCCAGGGAAATGATTCAAAAAAAACTGCATTCACTCCAAAGGTGGCTAAGAAAATCGTCAAGGAAAAGCGGAAAGGAAGACAATCAGGAGGGGCAGCAAAATTAAGCAGTCAAATAGATGCCTTAGTATCAAACACTAGCAATGCAGTGGAGATATTGAATTCTGATGACAGTTCGGATAAACGTGATAATGCTAACTCAACTGTTGCAGCTGCAATCACAATTATTAATAGGATGGTTGCTGAAAACAATCTGGAAAAAGGGAGTGCTTTGTGGTGTTTTGCACTTACTCTGATTGAGAATGAAGTGAGACGCGACATTTTTATGAACATTGAGGATATGATGGAAGGAAATATTGGCTGATGTATATGCAGGCTAATTAGAAGTGATATTTTTTTTCACTTTAGTTGGTTGTTTCAATTAGTGTTTTTTTAGTGGATATGTAGTATTTAAAACTTCTATGAGCATCATATGTTTGAATTATGAGATGAGAACTATGTATTTCTTTTTTTTAATCATGAGATGGGAACTATTTATTTTTTATTTATGAATGATTGTTTTTATATGGTTATGAATGTTTTATATCGTTCTTTTACTAGTAGGTACATCATGAATGCTGAACGAAAGAAAAAAAGAAAAAGGCATGCACTTTTTTGGAGTGTGACATCTTGTGCAATAGGTGCAATAGCTACATATTACTATAAATATATTTCCAAAAAACCATGCATGACTTCACTTCAAAAAGGAGAAAATTGGGTGCATGAGATACTAAATGGGCATCCTGTTTGATGTTTGAATGCCTTTAGAATGGAGAAAAACTTATTTAACCAATTATGTGAAGACCTACAATCAAAATATGGATTGCAGGCAAGTAAAAGAATGTCAGTGCAACAAAAAGTGGCAATATTTTTATATATACTTGCAAGGGGTGCCTCTAATAGGGATGCTAGAGAGTGGTTTCAACATTCTGGCGAGACTATCAGCAGAGCATTTCACGAAGTTTTGGAAGCCATTAGTGGTAGGAGCAAGGGATATATGGGACTTGCACGTGATGTTATAAGACCAAAGGATCCAACTTTTCAATTTGTGCCACCTCAAATTGCTAATGATGAGAGATGCATGCCCTATTTCAAGGTAAATAGTAAAATACAAATAGTTTTTCTTCATCTCAAAATGAGCACCTGATTTAACTTGTTATCGTAGGATTGTATTGGATGTATTGATGGGACCCGTATCCCTGCATGTATTCCGGAGGCAGATCAAATGCGTTATAGAGGAAGAAAAGGAATCCCTACCTTCAATGTCATGGCCAATTGTGATTTTGATATGTGTTTCACATTTATATCAGTTGGATGGGAGGGATCAGCACATGACACACATGTTTTCCTTCATGCAATCAACACACCAGCATTAAACTTTCCAAATCCACCACAAGGTATTGTTATTTTAATGATTTTTTGTGATTAGTTGTTTCTTGCTTATAGCTAACAGAGTCTAATTTTTGTTTTCTTTCTTTAATAGGTCATTATTATTTAGTTGATAAAGGATATCCAAATAAAGAAGGATATTTGGTTCCTTAGCCTAAGGTAAGGTATCATCAGTCTCAATTTGAAAATGAGCTCCCAACCAATGCTCAAGAGGCCTTTAATCGTTCACATTCATCCCTTCGAAGTTGTATTGAAAGATCTTTTGGAGTGTCGAAAAAAAGATGGAAGATACTTGGCCAAATGCCAAAGTATAGCGTAGAGACCCAAATTGATGTTATAATTGCTGCATTTGCATAACATAATTATATTCTGATGAACTCACATGATGACTTACTATTTACTATGGTCGAGCATAATCCAAATTACAGGGGTGATGAAAAACTTCCAGATGTTTATGATGTTGATACAAGCAATCAAATTCCAGAGGATAGATCAACAACTACGATGAAAGAGACTCGTAACAATATAGCCAAGTTAATATGAAAATGATAGATACTAGGCATGTTTTTAATATTATTATGTCATATGTATTTAAAGGATCTTATTTTTTTCTAAGTTATTTGGCAAGTTTGATTTATGGTGTTTGGCAATAATACAGTTTATTAATTAAAATTGAGCCTTGACTCTTGTTCAATAATTCGTTTGAACCATGATGTTGATTTTAATGTTGTGTACATGAATTAAGGTTTTGTGCGTCTCTCTTCGTTGAATTTCCTCGTGCTCTTTCTGCTACTGTAACAGAAGAGAATGTCTGTGTTGCTCTATGATTCTGATACAATATTTACTAGAGTTATAAAAGCCTTAAAAATGGGGAGCTGACAGTAGCTCTGTAAGACGGTTTGCTGTTGTTGAGGCTGCTTGGTGCTGTTTGCTTCCTGCGTTTTGGTTCATTTGGGACATCGCTGCTATTTTTATTTTTTTTTCTGTCTATAGGCTTTGTTTTTGGAGTTTGCTTCGTATAATATCGTATTAGGTGATGACAGCAGCTGCTGGTGTTTTTGTGGTGTGCCTTTCGGTTTGCCAGACTTGTTTTTGGCTTCTTTATGTATTTTTCAATTGGTACCTGTCCCATCCTCTACCTGTTATTTCAAAGCTATCCGAGTCAGTGAAAAACATAATGATCGATGGGAGAAGTCTGCAGAACTCGGGTGTGAAGCAAAGGAGTTGATCATTAGTTGCGACATCGTCTAGAAATACTAGTGTGAATGAGTTGATTACTAGTTTAAGTTTTGTGAAGCTAACAGATATGGATAAAGAGAAATGGAACCAGTTTCTTGAGAATTTTCAAAGGTTATTGGTCCCAGCTTTTGTTAATTGCAAAGAAAGGAATGTGAGAAAATTATTTATCTGTGGTTTGGCCTTTGATAGCTCCTGCTATTGTTCCTATTATTGACTATTATTGAGCCTCCTAAGGTCCATAACACACTATTTTTAGTGATTTTATATGCCTAAATAATTAATGAGATGTATAATATTATGTAGCAAAAACAAATAATATATACCAGTAGAAGAGAAGCAAAATGTAACGTACCTAATGCTAAAATGCAAGTGAATGCAGCAAAAAGAACTCTCTCCATAAGTTTCATGAATTGCTCAAATAGAAAACACCCAATGACATTCAATGTCTTCAAAGAAAGAACTTCCTTAAGAATGATGTAGATGTAATATTAGACAAGTATTCAAATTTGGTGTTATATTCTCTATTGGTTGCCAAGGGAGCTGAATTTTTATTTATGGCTTGGATTGTTTTTCTGGTGCACCTCTGCCTGTGCTGTCAGCGCTGGCCTTTGTTTTAGGAGTTACTATTTGAAGCATTAATATGCTAGTTGGGTTTAATTATTCAGCCATTTGTATTTTGGTTACTGACATATTTATAAACCTTAGTATATTTAAGCTTCAGGTTTAGCTGGGAGTTGGGTGTTTTTTTTTCTACGGTTCCTGGGCTATTGGGTTCTTTTCAGTGTTCCACCTTTGTACAACACCGTTGTATTTGTCCCTTTCTGTTTTAGCCGCAAGTGGTACATTTTTAGTATAACTTACGTAAAAAAAACAAGACAAATATTTATAGATATAAATTTATACAAACACATAGTTATAAGTTATAACTATTGAATCTAAGTGTTGTATATAGTATTTGAGGTTGATTTTTGCATATAAAATTAATATCGCCGCCCTTAGACTTTTTTTTTTTCTTTCTTTCTTCTGTCTCAATAAATAGTGATGTCAACATTTTAAATTCTAAGGATATTTTTGAGATAACCAACATTGTAGTGATGAGTAATTGAAGAAGTGTATCTCTTTGGTTGCTTATCATTGACATTTTGAAAGATAAAAAATTCTCCATAGCTCCAAAATCTCATAAACTGTAGGGAACCATCATGTAATATGGACATGAAAAACAAAAGCTCTAAAATGATAAATTAGTGACACAAATTAACGTATATGTTCATTTTGATGTATGAAGAAGGGACCAAAGACAATACGTGACTTTTATAGGTTTTGATGAATATTTATTTTCAAAGGTTATGTTTTTTTTTTTTGACATAATTTTGATTTTTTGTAAATTAAATTGTCATGTACTTTTAGGTCATTTTACATTTAAAACAGTTAAATTTACCAAACACTTTAATTTTAAACTAGTAGTTTTTAAGCTATCAGCTACCAGCTAGCTTTTCAGCTATTAGTTTTTCAGCTATCAGCTATCAACTAGCTTATAGCTTCTTTTTAACAAACAGAGCCTTAGCAGATTTTTCTACCATGTTTTTTTGCTGGTTTTTACAAGGAAAGTGTTTAGTCTGTGTTTTGATCTTAAGTTGATTTTAGTGATGTTGCTTTATGTATTGGTAACTTAGAGCATTGATTTACCTTTGTTAGAGGTAGTTTCCTGTTAAGGTTTATAATTCAGCGTCCTTACGATTTGTACATTTTATATGTTCATATAAAGGTCAGAATCAATTGATAATAATCTTTTTTAAATTTTGCTTGAGCAATTATTTTTAATTTCATCACTCTTATGCAGCACCAATAGTAATGTAAACAAAATTTCAAAGCTGAACAAGAATTATTGTAAAATGAATGCAATTTTGTATCAGGTTTACCATTTTATCTTGTTTCATTTACCATTTAATTATTTTATATATTTTTTTGAAAGGATTATTTTATATTATTGTAAAGATGAATTTTCCTATAAGCCATGTAGTAGTTATTTTGAACATTATTACAAGGTATAATTTAATGTCAAAACAAGTAAATAAATTGAATAAAATTTATTTTTGAATCCGTTGAATCTGACATGAAAGTTTTAGTAAGACCCAGATGTCTTAAGGTCAATATTAAGAAGAAAAAAAAAATTGATCTAAATAGTGTAACTCTATTATGCTTTTTGGTGGTGTTTTTAAACAGGCATGTGTGTCAAATGCTCCATCTTTGAAGGAAAAAAAAAAGATGATTAAATATTAACGTGACTTTCTATAGAGAAGTAACTAATTTAAAATGTATGGTTTTCAAACTATTTTAATGTCACTATGATATTATTAATGTAATAATTTGTATCATATGATTTATTTCACTACAATTTTTTATCACGGTAAAACTTATTCGAGCATGTTTTAGTCGCACGGGTCAAAATTCTAGTTAATTTTAAGGAGTACATGCATGTCAGACCCTACCTTTGTCTATTTCAAACTTGCAAAGCTCATCTTAGCAGCCTATGATATTCGGTATATTCACACAAATAAGAGCAGAACTCCTTGGTTGGAACCGTATCTGACTCTTGAGTTACCAGATAAGGAACAACGAAAACAATAGCAATAATCTCAAACTAAGAAAACAGAATAATCAGAGTCCAAGTCAGAATAATGAAGAAAATAAAAATCATTCAAAATTCACTGAGCATGCCTTTGCAGCAACCCTACCAATAGTTGGATGGAAAGTCACACATAATTTAAAGCAGGAAGGAATATAGCATTCAGAGTAAAAATTGACAGTAAACAAAAAACAAGATCCCATTTTTAGAACAGAATTAGGATTATAATAACCATTATATAGTTTTTTTCTTTGTGAAGAACCAATTTATAGTATACCCAAATGCATTGTACCCCAACTCAGATGCCCAGTAACAAATGCTTACCAATAGAATGGCCTCAGAATTGGAGTCAGCTCAGATTCCAACAGCTGCTGGGAACAGAATACTCGTCGCACAAAAAGGAAGAAAAAAAAAAGGTTAAATTTTTTGTATATAGAGTATACCTATGTTGCAAAAGTTTTCTATCAATTACAGAATCTAGGAGTAACATCCTATAACATCAAGCAATCAATTCTCTTTTAAAAAAGGCAATTGATTTAATTAAATCCATGCATACGGTATTTGAAAAATTGGAAAGCATGACATTAAGCAAGCAAAATTAGCACAAACATGAAGCACACAAAAAACTCAATAATCAATCCTAAACAGTTATAAATACTTGTAAATGCATCCTTGAAAACTGAAAAATAATCCAAAAATCATAAATTTTAATGCTCTCAAAGAACAGCTATTAATTAAATTTTCTACAAATGCAAATTTGATCCACCAAGCACATACACTGTAGGCCAAAATACATAAAGGATGATACCAGTGCAGATATTAAGAGAAACAGAAACAGTTTGAAAAGGAGAATAACTAATTGGGGAATAGGCAGCAATGTTTATTTCTTCAAGCGAAGAAGAATTCCAAACATTGGTCGAACATTGCATACTTACAAAATATGCACCACCCGATTACTGAAGATTAATGGGTGGGAAAAAACTGAAATGGTTGACGAGTTTTGATTACCAAAGCAATTGATTAAAACATAAAAACCATTAGGAAGAACGAAGTGGCCGAGTGGAATGAAGAAGAGGCCAAGTAAGCTTAACTTCCTGTAGTGTTTTTTTACAATTTTGCCTTTACTTTGGGGCAGGAAAATGCTGAAGCAATAACATCAGCATTCTCCTACATGGGTTCCATGCCAAATGAAAAATCTCCAAACCAAATTCAAGAAAACAACCACTTAGGGATGGTCACTATTCTATCAATGGGTGTTCCTTAATGCCAAATGAAAAATATCAAGACCAAATTCAAGAAAATAACCACCAAGCGAACTAAATAATCCAAATAACATACCAATCCAATCATTTTTAATTGGGAGTAAACATATGCAATTAAGTGAGGGTTAGACGGCAAAAGTCCAATTCTAAAAATACAAAAGTTGCAAGCAAAAGAAGAGTCAAAGGAAAGGAGAACATGGATCAAACTAGCATACAAGTTCCATCATAACTCCACAATGTAGAGTAGTCTGCATGAGATATACCAACAACAATTCAACTATTCATAATTGACATATATTCAAATTTCAAAACTAACCATTGGTAAAGATGCTACAATCATTTTTTTCGACAGAAAGATGCTAAAGTCCTGGTAAATCAATGTTTACTATCCTCAGCTGCCTTCTCCTCCTTCCCAAGTGCAATAACCACTTTCTTCAAGATGGATTCTGTTGGTTGGTGAGAGTTCTCCACTGCCTTTGAGACTGCTTGCCATTTCTCTCCGTGTTTTGGTTCAGCAGCAACACATCTCTTCAATACATCCTTCTGGTTCTCCTCAGTTCCATGTTGTAGTTCAAATTTGTATAACAAAGCCCAAAAATCACCAATGTCAGGAGCAAGTGTCACAGCCTTATTCAGCCAATTCCTGGCTTTGTCCACCTTCCTATCAATCCAGAATAATTTGGCCACAGCAGCTATAACATGGGGATCATGCTCACATTTCTTTAGGGCATCCATACTCTTGCTTTTACGTTGAGGACGAGGAGCCATCTCAATTGAAGCTGCCCATAGAATGCCACTGTTGGGACACTCTTGCAATGCTTTTGCCATCAAAATATCAGCTTCTTTCTTGTAACCATGCTTTAATTCCGCTCTAACAGCTGCTAGCCAGAGTTCAGGGTTTTGAGGATTCCTCTTTCGAGCCATTGTGAGAGCTGCACGAGCTTTACTCAGCCCACTCATCTCCTCTTCGAGATTAGCAAGAGAGAGCCAAAGGGGTACAGAATTAGGACAGCTTTTCAGTCCAGAATCATAGACCTTCTTAGCTTCCATCTTGTGAGAATGCTGCTTCTCAGTCTGATCCTGCTGCTTTGCAGCCGCAGCAAGACGTTCCTCAAGCTGGCCAAGCATCAACCACAATTTAAAGAATGAAGGGAATTGCTTAAGTCCTTCATTTAACAATTTCCTTTCCTCTTCAATGTTTCCGAGTTCTCTCTCTACAATAGCTGATTTCATCCAAACTCTCTCTGTACCTCCTCTCTCTCGCGCTTTAGCCAACAGCATTCTAGCTCTTTCCGGTTCATGATTTTCAAACTCTAGTTTAAAAGCCGCAAGCCATATTTCCTCTGAATTGGGAATAGCAGCGTAAGCTTCTTGGAGAATTGCACGGGCGGCAGGCACATCTCCAGCAAGCCACTTCTCCTTGGCACCCATAAGCCAAAGAACTTCAGCCTGTGGTCTGTAGGTAACTGCTTTGCGAAGTAATGAATCAAGAGTTTCCCTGGTACCATGACTCCTTTCAAGTTGTGCTGCTTTGATCCATATGCTCTTCTTAGTTAAGAAGACTTCTAAGGCATGAGCATATATAGCTCTGGCAGTCTCAATAGAACCTCTTTTCTTGCATTCCTCAGCATCGGCTACCCATGTTCTCTTCCTATCTTCTTTTTCAACTCCAATTCCGATTGTAAATCTGATTATTGCTTTGCATGTATCAACGGAACCAGCTCGTTCTGCCGCCTCAGCTTCCTTCATCCAAGCTTCTCTATCAATCACCACATTTCCATTTTGCAAAGCCCTTATACCCCTATTAATAATCATTTCAACCTTGTTTAACTTTGTCCCATCTTCCAATGTAATAAACTCTGTAGCCCCCCCATTAGCTTCTTCCAACTTGGCAGCCGTTATCCATATTGCCGGCTCCTTGGGCAGCCCCACTCTTGCCCTATTGAGAACCTTCTTAGCATTGTCATAAGTTTCCAACCTAGCAAGTGCAAGCCACAATTCTACATGCAATGGACAACATTCCACAGCTCTGTGAAGTAAAAGTCTAGCATCCTCTTCATTTGCAAGCTCCACAACAGCCTTCCAAAGTCTAACAGAATCAGGAATGTGCTCTAACCCTTTCCTCAACACCCTACTTCTATTCATATCATCATTTTCCAATTTCGAAGCCTGCATCCACAACTTAACAGAAGTGGGAATCGACTTAACACCCCGAGCTATCACAGCCTTCGCATCATCAGGATTAGCCAATCTACAAGCCTCCAACCACACATCTTCATTCTTGGGACATTCTTCACACCCTTTCTGTATCAACTGCCTAGCCGCCTGAAGCTTACCCGCCAACTCCTCCAACCTCGCAGCAGCAATCCAACCAGGAGGATGTTTCGGATTCGTCTGAGTAACACTCTTCAACAACAACCTAGCCTTCTTAAAATCAGAAATCTCAGCATCACTAGTAATCTTCATACTATTCAAAACAGTAAGATACCCCTTCGGATCAACATTAGTCATCCCAGAAACCGAATCCGACAACCTATCCAATTTCAACGACAAAACAGTCCCTCTCCCCTCACCAACAGCAGTCAAATCAGTAACCGGCGTCTGTGACCACGGAGTCTCAGTCCCATTCGCCGAAGCAGCCCTACTCTTTGGATCCAACGCAGTCACATGCTCTTGCTCCTGCCTAGCTTTCTCAAGCAAAGTATCCGGCACAGGAACAAAACTCTCAAACCTCTTCTTCTTATTCTTCGACGAATAACCACCACTCTCAAACTTCTCCAAACTCTGCCAATCATCAGTAGACAAAGTATACAACTTCCTTTTCAAATCAGCAAACTGCTCAGTAATCTTCGGATTCGAAGCTCTATACTTCTCAATCTCCTCCTTCAACCTCGCCTCTCTCCGATCCTTCCTCCTCGAATCCATCCTCTTATCAATCCCTTCCCAAACAGCATCAGCTTCTCTATCATCCTCATCATACTCAGCAGAAGCAAACAACCCAACATCATTCCCTTCAAACTCATCAAATTTCTGATTCTCATCGTACCCTTTATCCTCCCCTTCATCATCCTCCTCAGCAACATCCTCCCTACCTTTCCCTCTCCCAGTGGGGGCCGCGCCAGCTGGTGCGGCCCCCGGTGCTGATCTATCAGGAAGATCCGGCGCAGCACGCGCCGGACCAATATCAGACCGTGTAGTAAACCCGGTCGCACCACGACCAAGTCCGGCTACATAATTAGCAGGCGGTTTGGAGTTAAGAAAATCGAAACGAGGCGGTTTGGGGACGGCGGGTGGTTGTGTTCCGCCGTAAAAGGGGACGTGTAGGGTTAGGGTTGAGTAATTTCCAACGCCGAGATTTGAAATTAGGGTTGAATCGTTTTCGCCGAGTAATTTGAGACTCTGTGAAAGGAATAATCGTTGGTGTGAATTTGGAATTCCGTGGAAATTTTCGATTTGGGTTTTGAGATTGTGGAGAGTGGTGGTATTAGGGTTTATGTCGAGGGAGAGGATTTTTCCGGTGGGTGGAACGATGAATACCATGCTGAATTATCGTCGCAAGGTTTCGTTTCTTCTTGATGGAATGGAGAATACAAGAGATGCGTGAAAACCGACTTTATTTTGACTATTATTGTTATTTCCGAATCGGTTTTGACTATTACTTCTGCCACCCTTATATCTTACTAGTGGGCACGGTAAAGTTTCTAAAATTAATCTTTAGATTTTCGAATTATAAAATTAGAAACCATTCTTCATTAATTCAAAATACTTTTTTTACTAATTCGAATTTTAAAAATCAAAATCTCTTCCATTTCAGCAATTTTGAATTTTACTTTTAAAAACAACAAAAAAAAAAACAAAGTATAAAATGTTAAAAACCTGTCAAGTAAAAATCTAAAAATCAAATAAAACTAATGCAAAAAATTTCGAGGGGCGGAGTCCCGTCTAGGGGCATCTTTATCCTTGATTTTTTTTCTTTTGATTTTCTATGGAATTTTGGACCAATCTTATCAAGTAGTCCAAAAACCAGATTTTTTTTACTAAGAACACTTAACAATGACTCAAAACAGAAGGATGAGAGTTGGAAGATTAATACTGTCCATAAAATGACAATTCGTGTTACAAACATATTTATGATTTGTGCTGATATAGTTTAGATTATATAATCTGAACTGTTTTTTCCTTGTAAAATGGTGTTTAGGGGTGTTTAGATTATATAATCCGAAAAAATCAAGGATGAGCCCTTTTTTTTTTTTTAAGTTTTCGGAATATAAAATCCGAATTGGTGAAGAACTTATTTTTTTTCACCCTATAACAAAAAAAACTCAGTTTGAATTTTAAAATCCGAAAATCACAAGGGTATTTTTAGAAAAATCATAGGACACATGAGAATGGCATGAGGTGAGAAAAGTAATAATCATTTTTTTTTTTTTAAAAACATGGGTTTGGATAGATAATGTTAAACAGGCTTGGGCTTGGGCTTTTTCATTAAAGAGGGACTAAAGTCTAAACTGCAAGAGGATTGCTTTTTAGGCTTCCAGGATATCTATTTAGACCCCATAAAAATAAGAAATTAACCTTTTTAAGATGTGTTGTACTTAAATATCGGAGCCTTCGGTACATAAAAACTGGTAGTTCATTTTAATTTTTCACGTTTTGCACTTTCCGTATGTACATACCGAATGCACATTTACACATTTAGAACATGCGGTAGCTAAAGACCGGATGAACATTTTGTAATTTTTTTTTACACCTTGGTTATATACATACCGTACTTGAGGTAGTTATATATAAAGGAGTGCATTTTTTTTTAGCAGTTAAACCTTACTTCTTCTTCTCTCATTTTGTTTATGCGGGAATTTTTAGAGTTCTGTCATATTCAATGAAAAGTTTGATCCTTTTATTTCTATAAATTTTGTGCATCCTACCAAGTTTGTGAATTTGCCAACAGAGCAGAGCACATACATATGAATAACAAATTCACGCTACAATTCTTGTGTAACAGAACTGCTACTCTCATATGTACATAAAATGAAACTACCGCATGTCATATGTACAGAACTGCTACTTTTGAAGTGTAACTACCGTTTGTGATTGTTGTGTTCTGAAAATGAGTCACAACGTATTGATTTCCATGGAGGTATTCTGAAGTGAATACTAATAAAATATTTGCAGCAACAGTTCTTGCCACTACTTTTTTTTAACAACTAAAGTTTTCATTAAAACCAACTCATATATAAGGAATACTTGAGATTGAGTCAAAGATACAACATAAAGAAGAAGCAAGGAATTATTATCAACGCAAATTGTTTATAATTAGGGTGCAACATCTCGTGAGTCAACCCAAATTGTTATCAACTCAATTCGCCTATTATAACACAAGCATACACTAATAAGGCTAAAATATGGTTTTGGTCCCTGCAAATATGTCTCGTTTTGGTTTTAGTCCTTGTAAAAAAAATTGTAGTTTTTGGTCCCTGTTTTGTTTTTTAAAATAGTCCCTTTAGGGATTATTTCAGTTTATTTAGGAACTATTTCCAAAACAAAATATTTTGCATGGACCTTTTTAAAAATCAAAATATTTTGCATGGGCTATTTTTCTATAAAATAGGTTCAGTTATTATGTGACACGTGTGCAAATCATCACAAAATGAGGCCAGAGACCAAAACCAAAACGTAACATATTTGCAGGGACCAAAAACCATATTTTAGCCTACTAACAATAATGCTTGTTTTAATGTTAGCTACTCATTTTATTTTTATTTCTATTACTTTTTTTTGTCATTTATTTATGCATTAGTTAGTATTCTCGTGATTTTTTTTCACTTTTTTTAAACAATAATGCTTTTGCTTGCATTTTAATCATTTTAAAATTTTAATGCATTTGTTTACAACATATAATGAGTTTTTTTAACACAATTTATATTTTGATGCATTGATTTATACATTTGCTTAGTATTTTAATGTATTTGTTTACACTATATTGAGTTTTTTGTTCCCACAATTTTTTTTGGTTATGTATACATTGATATGGTTGACCTTGCTGTTGTTTCAAAGCCGGATTCAGAGGTCTATTTTGTTTATGTTGCGAAATATTTTGTTACTAAAGAGAAAAGGAAGTATGAAGATAGATAGAAGATGATTAATTGGGCTTGTTGTCGAGCAATAGAGGCTGGATTTACGTTTATAATAGATAAATCATATAGTACTTCCGGACGTAGAAAACTGAAGCTTATTTTAGCTTGTAAAAGAAGTGACGAGTATAAAGGAACGAAGAAGCCTACACGAGAAAAAACATGTTCAAGGAAATGAGGGTGTCACATTAGGTTGCGCGTGTGAAGAAGATTTCCTTCTTAGACTTGGCTGAGTTTTGATCACAACAAACTCACATCACAAAAGAAGAAAAACTATATGGAGGCTCAAGTTGAAGAATGAAGATAATGGAACTTAGGCTTCATAGTTATATTCTTGTAAGTATGGTTCTTATCTTTGACACTATCATTCTCAACAAGACTTAGAATGCTCAGAAAATAATTACAAATATTTTTCTAAGTCCCCATATGAAGCAATGCCTAAAAATCTCTTGAAATAAATCACACACTCACAATGAAGTATATTTAAATGTGATTTTGCATTAAAATGTTTTTGTATGAAAAGCCATAATTGATTTTGAAAATCTGCATATTTAAAATTAGTCTTTACCATGCATGTAGAAGTTTGAAAATATACTATAATCAATTATGAATTTATTTAATTGATCATGGAATCGAAAATCCTTCATTGTGCCTTTACGTGATCAATTATACTAATGAATAATTTATTATATTATATTTGGTTTTATATGCAACGGCTATTTGGCTTAATACCATGCAACAACTATATTTTAAGTGGTTAACGGCTATTTTGTTTTTAATTTATTTTTGCCAACGGCCACATTTGGTTTATATGCTATTCATTCTCACTTGTATGAAGAGATACCATTTTAAATATGTTTCTATTCATTGGTAACTCTTTTTGAAAGATAGTATCATTTCATAAACATCTTTTTAACTTCTATAAATTCAATTGAGAATCAAAACAAATAACTTAACATTATGATTACATCTTTCAATCTCAATTGTTATATTCAATATCACTTGATTTCTCAAATTTTCATCAACTTGCTTTGAAAATTTTGTCCACATTTTTAACATTCGCAAAAAAGTTTTCTGAGCCCAAGGTGAAGAAATTTGGGGTGCTGCCATAATGGTCCTTATGTTCTCACTACAAATGTGATTGGTGTGATAGGTATCAAACCACAAACATCATGGGATGATGATGACCAGAAAAAAAATGTTATTTGACAAAAAGGCAAAGAACATTCTTCAATCCTCTCTTGGGATGGATGAGTTTTTCAGAATTTCTAACTGCAAAACGGCCAAAGAAATCTAGGACACTTTGGAAACAACACATGAAGGAACGGAAGAAGTAAAACGTTCCAGATTGAATACCCTCTCTCAAGAGTACGAGATGTTTAGAATGCAACCAGGAGAAAAGATTCTAGACATGCAGAAGAGATTTTCACATCTTATCAATCATCTTGCAGCCCTTGGAAAAACCTTGTCCAACAATGAAATAAACTTGAAGATTCTCAGGTCACTAACAAGGGAATGACAACCAAAAGTAACAGCCATATCTGAAAAGAAAAGTCTTTCAAACATGTCGTTGACAACACTTTTTGGAAAATTACAAGAGCATGAAATTGAAATTACAAGACTAGAACAACATGAAGAAGGAGTAAAGAAACACAAGAATATCTTCTTGAAGGCAGAGTCCAATGTTCTTCAACAAGATGAAAGTTCTGATGAAGATGAAAATATTACTCTTGTGAAAAAATTAGGAAAATTCTTTCAAAAGGATAAAAAAATTAAATTTGAAATAAAAGAAAATTTCACAAGAAGAAAGATGTTTCTACATCAAGTCAGAGTTTCACATGCTTCGAATGTGGAAAAGAGAGGTATATGAAGGCAGATTGTCCAACCCTTGCAAGGAAATGTAGCCATAAATGAAAGAAAGATTTCAAGCCAAGAAGAGCCTACATTGCATGAGATGACAATGATATAAGTTCATCTTCAGAATCAGAGGGAGACGAAGATGCAAATTTAACATTAACGGCGTCACACCACTCTGATGATGAACAAGCGGTAAGTGATTCTGAATTAAATTTTAAACCTTCTTATGAAGAATTACAAAATGCATTTGATGAATTGTTTGAAGAATTCATTAATCTTTCTAAAACTTGTACAAAGTAGAAGAAACAAAATGCATCTCTAGAAAGAAAAGTTTTTGATGCACAAGAAGAATTAGAAAAGGTTAAAGGTTCTTCATGTAATAAATGTAAAGAACATTAAACAACAATTGCTCAATTAAATCAAGTAATCACAATTTTTGAAAAAGGTCACAACAGTTTGGAAGATGTGATAAGCCGACAAAGATATTCAAACAACAAAACCGGGCTTGGTTTTTCTAAATTTGATAAACCAAACACCAATAAAACGGTCTTTGTTAAAGCAAGCGCAAATTCCAACAACATAGAAACCATGAATATGCATATTGTTAATTCTTCCAAGAATGTGAATCAAAAATTTAATTCTAAAAGAATAAGTTATTCTAAGAATTCTTTTAAGAAAAATAATTCAAATTCTAAGAATAATTTCTCTCAAGGAAATAATTTTGATTCACATCATGTTCTTAATTTAACATGTTTTTATTGCAACATAAAAGGGCATACTTCAAATACTTGCTACATAATAAACTTTGGTGTTCCTTATGGTGAGTTTATTTGGGTAAAGAAAGGTATTAACCTAGAAGGATCCAAAGAAAAATGGATACATAGAAAGTATTATTAATTGTCTTGTAGGTACTTGAAGACCATATGTATATCTTGTCAAATTAAGATTGGTTTTCAAGATACAAGACCATATGATATGATATGATATGATTAAGATGATTTGAGAAAGATTGACACTTTGATGATGCTTTGAAATTTATGTGATCTCTTTATCATGTTCTTATTCATTCATGACTACGGTGAAAGGTACACATTTAATTTTCAAGGAAATTATTTGCATGCATTAAAGTTGTTTCTCTGGACTTTGAAATTAAGTTTTGTATGAATTGGAAAACATTTTCATGAATGCGCTTGCCATTTTATTCATACAGAGTTTTAAGATTTAAAATTTTGGTAGTTAACAGGTAATGCATTTAGAGAAAGTATTATGTCTTATATTAGTCAATAATGATGATTTATTGGCGGAAAGTAAACTCATATTTTTAGTCTCTAAAATTTATTAACTAAATTGAGTATTTGGATGGTTTAAACTGGTGGAAAATGATTTTTTAAAAGATCGTAATTTATTATGTGAATAGTCATGATGATAAGGTTGCATGTTTGAAAGTCAATTGTTTAAATGGTTTATAGATAAATCAACCTTTCAGTTTTTAAACTTTGGTTCCTTATTTGTTCATGATGTACATGTCATATATAAATATTTGTGAAAGATCGAATATTCTGTTGGAACAAAGGTGTTCAGCAATACCACGTTTTGAGTTTTGATGATAACAAGGTATTAAAAAGTTGTCAATTGGATATTGCTAATATTTGTTTAAGTATGCAGGATATCAATTAAGATTTGTATCTTAGAAAGCATTCTGTTTGAACAATATTAAAGAGCAATAAATCCATAGAAGCTTGTTGCTTGTGATTCTGTATCGAAGAGAGTCTGAAGACTGTGCTGAAGAGAGTCTGAAGACTGTATCGAAGAGAGTCTGAAGACTGTGCTGAAGAGAGTCTGAAGACTGTATCGAAGAGAGTCTGAAGACTGTATCAGAGTCTGAAGACCATCAGAATCTGTAACCAAGAGAGTCTGAAGATTATCAGAAGCTTAGTGCTACAGTGAGTCTGAAGCCTCAAATTTGATAATCTCCTAACAAGTGATCTCTACTGCATTGCTATTGTACAAAGAAACTCTAATGGAGTAACGGCTAGCTTCTAAGTCAACTTTGAGCGTGGGAAGCACAAAGACAAAGATTGCAGGCCAGTACAGAGTACGTTGTACGAACTCTGTTTCCACTACTCCACTACCACGTACAGTTTGGCAACTGTGTCTACCGGTATTAATCCTCAAAGGGAATGGAATTCAAATGATGCTATTGAAGGGCTATTACCAAATCAAGCAACAGATCAACAGTCATTGATCAAGCTTCAGAAATCATTCTGATGTGCTAGAGGACTCAATGTCTCTTTCCTACGCATATATAAAGGATAGAAGACTTGAAGAATGATGTGACTCTATATCTGAGAAAAACTGCATTGCGCTGCTTTCGTATTAAACTGAGTCTCAACATAAGCACATCATAAACTTAGATTCTTACAAACTGAGTATCCTAGAATCTCTAAGTTTCACAGAAAAACAGAGTCTGTCTTTTGTGTAAAACAGAGTCTGTCTTTGTTGTAATTGAAACACATTTTGATTGTTGTCAAGTGTTTCAACTCTATTCAATTTTCTGTAATTGTGTAAAAGTCTCTTGCTTTTGTGCTTGAGCAAAGGAAGTCTCTTGGCTGTGTCCTTGAGCATAGGAAGTCTCTTAGTTGTGTCTTTGAGCAAGGAAGTCTCTCGCCTGTGTGCTTGAGCAAGGAAGTCTCATACTGTGTGTTTGAGCAACTTGTAATTTGATATTACATTTTAGTGAACTCTCCTTGGAAGTACAAGGGGGACATGACTACTTCCGGTTTGTGGAAGGAACCTGTATAATTGCTTGTGTTCTTTGTTCTCTCTTTATCTCTTGTTTATTCCGCTGCAATCAGAACCTAATTCCCTATCAGACTCTGATCCCATTCAGACTCTAAGTTTCAAGGAATTAGATTCTCACTCTTCAAGAGTTGCGAAACGAAAACACAATTCAACCCCCCTTCTTGTGTTTTTCTCACCTTCAGTTGGTATCAGAGCTCCGGCTCTGTTGTCTTAGCACTTAACCGTGTAACAGAAAAGATCCAGAGAAAAACATGTCTTCCAGTGAACCGTCTTCTTCTGGTGCTGTTATACCATATGAATATGGATCCAATAACAGCAGTAGAAAGGCTGATTATGGAAAAATTCCCAAGTTCAATGGTGATCCTGAAGAATTTTCTTGGTGGAAAACCAACTTCTATAGTTATGTCATGGGTCTTGATGAAGAACTCTGGGACATACTTGAAGATGGTGTTGGTGACTTACAACTTGATGACGAAGGTGCTGCCATTGACCGCAAACTTCACACTGCTGCTCAAAAGAAAATCTATAAGAAACATCATATCATCAGAGGGGCTCTTGTCACTGCTATTCCTAAAACGGAATACATGAAGATGAGTGACAAATCTACTGCTAGAGCCATGTTTGCTTCTCTCTGTGCTAACTACGAAGGAAGCAAAAAGGTCAGGGAAGCTAAAGCTCTTCTATTAGTTCATCAATATGAACTATTTAAGATGAAAGAGGATGAAAGTATTGAGCAGATGTACTCAAGATTTCAAACTCTAGTATCTGGTCTTCAGATATTGAAGAAGAGTTACATAGCTTCTGATCATGTTAGCAAGATTTTAAGGAGCTTACCCTCTAGATGGAGACCAAAGGTCACTGCAATTGAGGAAGCTAAAGATTTAAACACTTTAAGTGTTGAAGATCTTGTAAGCTCACTCAAGGTTCATGAGTTAAGTCTCAATGAACATGATTCTGCAAGAAAATCCAAAACCATTGCTTTAAAATCAAAAGGAAGGTCTTCAAAGGCTCTCAAGGTTGAAGAATCTGAAAATGAGTCTTCAGCTTCTGAAAGCTCAGAAGAGGATCCTGATTTAGCAAAAGAAATGGCTATGCTTTCAAGCAGAATGCAGTACCTTGCTAAAAAGAACAAGAGATTTCTGAGCAAGAGCAGTGGGAAGGGGTTAAAAAAGGAGGATCAGAAAGGTTGCTTCAACTGCAAGAAAACTGGACATTTTATTGCTGAGTGTCCAGAACTGCAAAAGGAGAAATCTAAGTCAAAAAGGCCAACCTTCAAGTCAAGCAAGTTTAAGAAGCAGATCAAGAAAAGTCTGATGGTCACCTGGGAAGATCTTGATAATGAGTCAGGATCTGAAGATGATGATGCTGATGGTGAAGCCAATGTAGCTGTTGGACTAATGGCTACAACCGAATCTGTTAAAGAGACACCTGAGGCAGAATCAGATACAGACTCTGAAAATGAAACAGAGGTATACTCTGAACTCACAAGATCTGAACTTATAGAATCTGTCAATGAGCTTCTTGGTCATTTTAAAACTAAGACCACTGAGTTGAAGAAAGTCAAACAACAGCTTGATAAGCTGTCAAAAAGACATAATTCAACTCTGTTGGAATTAGAAGATTTAAAAGAAGAAAATATTTCTTTATTGAACAAGAAGTGTAGCTGTAAATACTTAAATGAGCAAGATGTTGCTCTGCAAGAATTTATTGCTACTGGAATTGACAGATCAAGGGTTGCATCCATGATCTATAGCACGTATCAGAACAGAGGACAGGGTCTTGGATTCATTGGAGGAAACTCAAATGAAATGACTCTGAAATCTGGTCCTGATGGAGCCAGAGAGGCGTTGAAAAATCTTTTTGTAAAAGAGTCTGATGAAGTCAACACAGAGACTCATTCAGAACCTACAACTTCTACTTCTAAGATTCTGACTAAGTCAAAACTTCAGAATGTTAAGTTAAAGGGTCTGAAAAACTTTGAACCCAAAGCTTTAAAGTCTCAGACTCTGAAACATTCAAAGTCTGATAAACAGCCTCTGAAAAAGCCAGAGTCTGAAAAACCAAAGGCTAAGTTTCAAAGGAGAGAAACTGTGAAAGGCAAGTTGAAACCTAAACCAAACGGTTCCAATCCTAAGGTTTGGGAGAAAACATTGCCAAGGATTTCAAGACATAACTTGCGAAAAGAGTTCAATGGTTCTAAGACTAACCAAAAAGGACCCATAAGAATATGGGTACCTAAGTCTGATATTATTGATGCTGCAGGTATGTCTAAAAGGACTAAGAAAGCACAAGGCTTGGTACCTAGACAGTGGGTGCTCGCGTCACATGACGGGAGAAAGGTCTATGTTCCTAACCCTAACCATGAAAGAGGGAGGAACTGTGGGATTTGGAGGAAACCAGACTGGCAAAATCATTGGTTCTGGAACCATTGGTAATTCTCTGATCTCAATCAGTGATGTGTGGTTAGTTGATGGACTTAATCATAACTTACTAAGCATAAGTCAATTATGTGACAGTGGTTATGATGTATTGTTTAATAAGAACAACTGCACAGTGGTTAACAAGGATGATCAGTCCATAGTCTTCAAGGGAAAACGAAGAAACAATGTATATAAGATAAAATTCTCAGAACTGACTGATCAGAAGGTAATGTGCCTTCTATCAATGGGTGATAAGAAATGGATGTGGCATAGACGTTTGGGACATGCTAACTGGAGATTAATCTCTAAAATTAGCAAGTTACAACTTGTCAAAGGCCTACCAAACATTGACTATCACTCAGATGCTCTTTGCGGAGCATGTCAGAAAGGGAAAATTGTCAAGAGTCCCTTTAAGGCGAAAGAAATTGTTTCAACTTCCAGACCCTTGGAGTTACTTCATATTGACTTATTTGGACCAGTTAACACTGCATCCTTATATGGAAGTAAATATGGACTAGTTATTGTTGATGACTACAGCAGATGGTGTTGGGTTAAATTTCTGAAAACTAAAGATGATTCATATTCTGTGTTTAGTAAATTCTGCATCCAAATTCAATCAGAGAAGGAAATGAAAATCTTGAAAGTCAGAAGTGATCATGGAGGAGAATTTGAAAATGAACCGTTTGAGGTTTTCTGTGAAAAACATGGAATTATTCATGAATTCTCTGCACCTAGAACTCCACAACAAAATGGAGTTGTAGAGAGAAAGAACAGAACCTTACAAGAGATGGCTAGAACCATGATCCATGAGAACAATCTGGCTAAGCATTTTTGGGCAGAAGCAATAAACACAGCTTGTTATGTTCAGAACAGAATCTATATTAGACCTCTGTTGAACAAAACAGCTTATGAACTTTTTAAAGGAAGAAAACCCAACATATCTTATTTTCATCAGTTCGGATGTACATGTTATGTCCTGAACAACAAAGTCTACCTAAAGAAATTTGATGCCAAAGCTCAAAAGGGAATCTTTTTAGGTTACTCTGAACGCTCTAAGACATACAGGCTGTATAATTCAGAAACACAATGTGTGGAAGAATCTATGCATGTAAGATTTGATGACAAAGAGCCTGGAAGTGAAACTCCAGTGCAAGATGAAAGTCATGAAAAATCTCAAGACTCTGATGATAACTCAGAATCTGATCAGATTCCAGAATCTGAAGATACTTCAGAAGCTGGAACAACCCCTGAAGTTCCTAATGAAGAAGCTTCTGATGAAGCTCAAGATGGTTCTTTGCAAGCTAGTCAATCCAAACAATCTTTCAAATACAAGTCTTCACATCCAGAAGATCAGATAATTGGCAATAAAGAAAGTCCTATGAGAACAAGATCGCATTTCAGACAAGAAGAGTCTGCGTTAGGATTATTATCTGTTATTGAACCAACTTCTGTTGAAGAAGCTCTTGGAGATGAAGGATGGATTCTAGCAATGCAAGAAGAACTGAATCAATTCAAAAGGAATGAAGTATGGGATCTAGTAGCTAAGCCTAATCACAAGAACATCATTGGAACCAAGTGGGTGTTCAGAAATAAGCTTAGTGAACAAGGAGAAGTAATCAGAAACAAGGCCAGACTTGTTGCACAAGGCTTCAGTCAGCAAGAAGGCATTGATTACACAGAAACTTTTGCTCCAGTTGCAAGATTGGAAGCAATCAGGTTACTTCTTTCCTACGCAGTCAATCACAACATAACTTTGTATCAAATGGATGTTAAGAGTGCATTTCTTAATGGTGTCATTTCTGAAGAAGTATATGTCAAACAACCTCCTGGCTTTGAAGATTTAAAGCATCCAGAGCATGTTTATAAATTAAAGAAATCACTTTATGGCTTGAAACAAGCTCCCAGAGCTTGGTATGAAAGACTGAGTAATTTCTTGATTCAAAACAACTTTGAACGAGGACAAGTTGACACTACTCTATTCAGAAAGACTCTAAAGAAAGACATTCTTGTAGTTCAGATTTATGTTGATGATATTATCTTTGGTTCTACAAATAGTTCACTTTGCAAAGAGTTTTCACAAGTAATGCAGGATGAATTTGAAATGAGCATGATGGGAGAATTGAAGTTCTTTCTTGGAATTCAAATCAACCAATGCATAGATGGAGTCTACGTTCATCAGTCTAAGTATACGAAAGAGCTTCTGAAGAAGTTCAATCTTGAGGACTGCAAAGAAATGAATACTCCAATGCATCCAACCTGCACTCAGAGCAAAGAAGATCAAGGAACCAAAGTTGATCAGAAGCTGTATAGAGGTATGATTGGTTCTTTGTTATACCTAACTGCATCCAGACCAGATATTCTGTTCAGTGTATGTTTGTGTGCAAGGTTTCAATCAGATCCTAGAGAGTCTCACTTAACTGCTGTTAAGAGAATCTTTAGATATCTGAAAGGAACTACTAATCTTGGACTTCTTTACAAGAAATCCTCTGACTACAAGCTAGTTGGATTCTGTGATGCTGATTATGCTAGAGACAGGATTGAAAGAAAATCTACAAGTGGCAATTGTCAATTCTTGGGAGAGAATCTGATATCCTGGGCTAGCAAGAGGCAAGCAACCATTGCTCTGTCTACAGCAGAAGCAGAATACATCTCAGCTGCTAGTTGTTGTACACAGCTACTCTGGATGAAACATCAGCTTGAGGACTATCAAATAACTGAAAACCATATCCCAATTTATTGTGATAATACAGCAGCTATATGTTTGTCTAAAAATCCAATTCTGCATTCAAGAGCAAAGCATATTGAGATTAAACATCATTTTATAAGAGACTATGTTCAAAAAGGAATTTTAGATATCCAATTCATTGATACTGATCATCAATGGGCTGATATATTTACTAAACCCTTATCTGTTGAAAGATTTGATTTCATAAAGAAAAATTTGAACATGTGCTATGTCTCTGGGTAATATGCGCCTCTGAAAACAGAATTCAGACTCTGAAAACCTTCAGAAGCTATCTGGGAATCAGACTCTCTTTTGGAGATTCTGATGAAAGCTTCTGGTAAAATATTCAGACTCTGGTAAGGAATCTTTAGACTCTCAGAAGCTTGTATTAGTGGAAGCGTGACTGTTAAGTTCAGTAACACCTGCCCCACTATGGTGACAGTTACTTTACGGTTTCTCAGACGTGGCCTGTCTGTATTGGGTAAGAACTCAAAAGGGCAATGATTTCATTACGATAAACAAGTTACCTTCGCTTTGTCCCAATACGTTTACGGCTGCATGCTATATTGTACTTATTGTTTGTGTTTGTTTGTCCCCTACTCTTTCCAAACAGTTTTCAAACATTTTTCTCTATAAATACATAACACACACAACTCACTTCTCTTTTCACTCTTTGATTTTCTCTCTGAACAAATTTCTTGTTTTTCAATACTTTGCAAAACTTTTTGTTCTCAAATCAAACTTTAGAAAAACCTAATGGCAAGTGATCTCATCCAATCTGGTGTCATAATCAAGTCCGGAGGTTCTTATATTATCAAACCCAAAACAATGAACATCATCAAGGAGACTCTGGAAATTCAAGTTGAATCTCCAGTAGATTTCGCTTCAATCAGTCGTCATGGAGTTGACGTTGCACCTCATTTCTTATCACAAGGAATGATGAGATACTTTGGTATGTTGAATGGACCAACATATCAGGAGCTTGTTAGAGATTTTTGGGTTAGGTCAGAAGTCTACGACAAAGCTGAAGCTACGTTGGAAGAAACAGTAGCAATCTCAAACAACCCTAGTCTTGCTGGCAAAAACAGAGACCAAATGGGTTTAAGACCGTACAATGGTCTTGAAATCAGGTCTGCTGTGATGGGAATTCCTATAGTTATCACTGAAGATGTGGTAGCCAGGGCTTGTCAGATGGAGAGCACTGGAAAATTTCAGTGGAATGTCAACAAGAAGAGTGAATGGGCTGTTATCTGCAACAAGTTGTTATTTGAAGGGAGACCCTCAAATAAATTGGTGGATATGCATCCTATGCATAGGGTGCTTCTGAAGATTATACTGGATAGTATGCTTCAGAAAGGAGGAGGAACAGATACACTATCTGTGGATCACAAAGTTCTTCTTTATTTTCTTATCAACAAAATAAAGATCAACTTCCCCAGATATGTGATGCACCACATGTGTTGGGCCATCAAGAAGAGTCAATCAGAATCCAGAAGGCAAGTTCCTTTTGGAAGATTAATATCTGAGATTCTGTATCAAGGAGGTCTTTTGAAGGTCTTATCAGAATCTGGTGTGGTATCAGATATTCATCTAGGAACTGTGACCGGCAGAATCATCAATGGCAAGACTCTACAGTACATGAAGATTGTCAAGAGATTCAATCCCTCTAAGCATGATATGAGAGAATCCTATGTACAATCTGATTTGATGATGGACTTCCCTCCCATATCCAAAGAAGATAATCCTGAAGTTCTTGCTAGATTTGTGGTGGATTACTTCAAGGAGACTGGTAGAATAATCAACTATTCTGCTATTCCTGAGACTGCTGGAGGAGGCCCTCTTAAGGTCAAAGGAAAAAGGACCAAGGAAGTGATTCTCAAGGAAGAGGAAGAGAAGCAGGAGCCTCTTAAGAAAAAGATCAAATCTTCTGCTCTTCCTGGAGTTTCAATTGGTTCTCCTTCTGCTCCTTCTGCTCCTTCTGCACCTTCTGCACTTCGTGAAATTAAGGATGGGAAGAAGGCTAAGAAAGATGAGAAGAAGGCTAAGAAAGCTGATAAGAAAGCAATAATGGGCAAAGCTGACAGAGACTATGACAAGCTAGCTCAAGAAATTGCTGACTTCATTGATTCTGACTCTGCAGGTGAAGAGAGTCAGATCAAGAAAAGAAAGGTGGAAGTGATTCCTGTGGCTAAGGATGTAGCACAGAAGATAGGTACTTCAGTATCTATGATTGAGGATGAACACACTGCTGGCAAGGTTATGGCAGCAGATTTGATTGCTGAAGAGTTGAAGGAAGAGACTGTCAAGGAAGCTGCTAAGTTACTTGCTTCTGCTCTTAAACAGAAGAGTACTTCAGAACCTGCAGAAGCTGAGTTATCAGAAGCTACTGTGTCTGATCATTTTGCCTCTCCAGAAGCAGGCATTGGCACCTCTGGCAACGTGGCATATAGCTCATCTTCTTCTTTGAATCATGAGTCAGAATCAGATTCAGAATCTGACAACAAACCCTTGAGCCAAATTCTTCCATCTCTCAAAAATTCATCTCCCTCACCAATCAAACCCATATCATCCCATAACCCACTTGACCAGGCAGTAGTTGATTATGTTGATTCAACTATGGACAGAGTGATTCAAGACACAATCACAGTGTCTATGAATCTTCCTGCTGACCATCCTGCTCAACCCTCATTCCTCAAACCACTTCAGGTAATTGAACCTTCTAAAAAACCTGAAGCAACCATTCAATCCAAACAACCACCCTCCCAAACTGAAACCATTTGTGTAGACTCTCCAGACACTCTAGATTCTCTTGAAAAACATCTAGGAGGAGAACTACCAAAAACCCCTGCAAAATCCAAAACAACAAAAGCTACTTCATCCATTTCCAAACCAGACCCTGTACCTGTACCTACAGAGAATCTGACCTTAGCTTCTGTTGAACCTTCAGAACCTGTTGTTGAACCAGCTTCTGAAAGTCTAGAACAAGTCTCTGATATCGTATCAGGAACTGTAACATCATGTAAAGCTCAGACCAGAAGAGTTTCCCAACCTTTGTGTGACCCCATAACCTTTTTCCCTTTTGAAACCTTTCTAGCTTTGAGAGCTTCTCTACCCTCAACCTCTGAACCTCAAACTGACTTATTTGATTCAAATAAGATTGATGAGTTTTATGCTTCTTCATGCAATAAGCTCAAAGAAGTTATTGAGCAAAGGTCTATGCCAATACTTAATGTGAGCTATGAGGACAAGTTCTCTACAGTAAAGACTGAGTTTTTGGATTTTATCACCAAAATTCAAAAAGCTGCTGCCAGGGAACAAGCTCTAGTCACTGCCAAGCATGTTGAAGAAGTTAAGCAGGCTGAGAAAGGTGTAGCTATGATAAATGCTCCTATACTGAGGATAAGAGATACACCCTTCTTTGATGAGAATCAGTATATTCCTAGAGAATCAGTGGCTTACAATTCTTTGAAGAGGAAGATGTATAGAATTCAAGAAGAAGCTAGACTGGAAAGAGAAGAACATTTGCGAAGAACTGAGGCTCTGGAAGAGATGGTAAAGAAACAGCAAGAGGATCTCCAGAAACTGATGGATCATCTTGCCAAACAAAACCAACCTTAGTTTAATTTTGTTTTGTTTTATTTTGTAATTCCTAATTGCTTCTTCTGAACTGGTTGTTGCTTTTCTTTTTATACAAGTTATTTTTCTCTTTACTATTTGCATTTCATTTCTTTTTATGCTCTGAATCTTCTGTGTTTTCCCTCTGAATCTCTTTCTTCTTTAAAACATGTTTACACCCTTACCTTAAGTCATTTAAAAAGGGGGAGGAACCTTGTTCTGAACTTTTTTTTGTTGATGACAAAAGGGGGAGAAGGGAAAGTATTTATGTCAGGGAGAAGGGAACCTTTTTTTAATTACATTGCATGTATACGTAAAAGTTAAAGGGAAATTTGCGAAAGGTGCTTAGTTAAACTCTGAGCCCTGTTTAAGAATCAATTTTCTATATATTCTGAGTATGAATTTGATTGCATTTGATAAAAACAATTTAATTAACCTGGATAGAACTCAAGATGAGCTTACAAACCTCAACTTAAGAACTATCAGACTCAGGGGGAGTCAGAGCCTTCAAACCTCAGACTCTGAGCTTACAAACCTCAGAACCTCTTAAGTCAACTTGTTAATTAGATTAACAACAATTGACCTTTTAAATACTAATGTTTGTCATCATCAAAAAGGGGGAGATTGTTGGAACAAAGGTGTTCAGCAATACCACGTTTTGAGTTTTGATGATAACAAGGTATTAAAAAGTTGTCAATTGGATATTGCTAATATTTGTTTAAGTATGCAGGATATCAATTAAGATTTGTATCTTAGAAAGCATTCTGTTTGAACAATATTAAAGAGCAATAAATCCATAGAAGCTTGTTGCTTGTGATTCTGTATCGAAGAGAGTCTGAAGACTGTGCTGAAGAGAGTCTGAAGACTGTATCGAAGAGAGTCTGAAGACTGTGCTGAAGAGAGTCTGAAGACTGTATCGAAGAGAGTCTGAAGACTGTATCAGAGTCTAAAGACCATCAGAATCTGTAACCAAGAGAGTCTGAAGATTATCAGAAGCTTAGTGCTACAGTGAGTCTGAAGCCTCAAATTTGATAATCTCCTAACAAGTGATCTCTACTGCATTGCTATTGTACAAAGAAACTCTAATGGAGTAACGGCTAGCTTCTAAGTCAACTTTGAGCGTGGGAAGCACAAAGACAAAGATTGCAGGCCAGTACAGAGTACGTTGTACGAACTCTGTTTCCACTACTCCACTACCACGTACAGTTTGGCAACTGTGTCTACCGGTATTAATCCTCAAAGGGAATGGAATTCAAATGATGCTATTGAAGGGCTATTACCAAATCAAGCAACAGATCAACAGTCATTGATCAAGCTTCAGAAATCATTCTGATGTGCTGGAGGACTCAATGTCTCTTTCCTACGCATATATAAAGGATAGAAGACTTGAAGAATGATGTGACTCTATATCTGAGAAAAACTGCATTGCGCTGCTTTCGTATTAAACTGAGTCTCAACATAAGCACATCATAAACTTAGATTCTTACAAACTGAGTATCCTAGAATCTCTAAGTTTCACAGAAAAACAGAGTCTGTCTTTTGTGTAAAACAGAGTCTGTCTTTGTTGTAATTGAAACACATTTTGATTGTTGTCAAGTGTTTCAACTCTATTCAATTTTCTATAATTGTGTAAAAGTCTCTTGCTTTTGTGCTTGAGCAAAGGAAGTCTCTTGGCTGTGTCCTTGAGCATAGGAAGTCTCTTAGTTGTGTCTTTGAGCAAGGAAGTCTCTCGCCTGTGTGCTTGAGCAAGGAAGTCTCATACTGTGTGTTTGAGCAACTTGTAATTTGATATTACATTTTAGTGAACTCTCCTTGGAAGTACAAGGGGGACAGGACTACTTCCGGTTTGTGGAAGGAACCTGTATAATTGCTTGTGTTCTTTGTTCTCTCTTTATCTCTTGTTTATTCCGCTGCAATCAGAACCTAATTCCTTATCAGACTCTGATCCCATTCAGACTCTGAGTTTCAAGGAATTAGATTCTCACTCTTCAAGAGTTGCGAAACGAAAACACAATTCAACCCCCCCTTCTTGTGTTTTTCTCACCTTCATATTCATTGCGAAGAAGATAAGTTTATTTTTACATAAAATTTATTATTTCCCTTATGTTACGAACATTTGGATTTTACTCTTTTTCTTCTTTTTGATGATGTCAAAAGGGGGAGAAAGTGTATGTTTGTGTTTTGTGCTTAAATTGTTTCAGGTTATCAAATTGCAAAACAAAGGGGGAGACATACATGATAGGGGGAGTTTCAATGAGCAAACATTATTAAAAGGATATCATTTGTCATCATCAAAATGGGGGAGATTGTGAAGAAGATTTCCTTCTTAGACTTGGCTGGGTTTTGATGACGACAAACTCACATCACAAAAGAAGAAAAACTATATGGAGGCTCAAGTTGAAGAATGAAAATAATGGGACTTAGGCTTCATAGTTATATTCTTGTAAGTATGGTTCTTATCTTTGACACTATCATTCTTAACAAGACTTAGAATCCTCAGAAAAATAATTACAAACATTTTTCTAAGTCCTCATATGAAGCAATGCCTAAAAATCTCTTGAAATAAATCACACACTCACAATGAAGTATATTTAAATGTGATTTTGCATTAAAATGTTTTTGTATGAAAAGCCATAATTGATTTTGAAAATCTGCATAATTAAAAATAGTCTTTATCATGCATGTAGAAGTTTGAAAATATACTATAATCAATTATGAATTTATTTAATTGATCATGGAATCGAAAATCCTTCATTGTGCCTTTACGTGATCAATTATACTAATGAATAATTTATTATATTATATTTGGTTTTATATGCAACGACTATTTGGCTTAATACCATGCAACAACTATATTTTAAGTGGCTAACGGCTACTTTGTTTTTAATTTATTTTTGCCAACGGCCACATTTGGTTTATATGCTATTCATTCTCACTTGTATGAAGAAATACCATTTTAAATATGTTTCTATTCATTGGTAAATACCATTTTAAATATGTTTCTATACATTGGTAACTCTTTTGAAAGATAGTATCATTTCATAAACATCTTTTTAACTTCTATAAATTCAATTGAGAATCAAAACAAATTACTTAACATTCTAATTACATCTTTCAATCTCAATTGTTATATTCAATATCACTTGATTTCTCAAACTTTCATCAACTTGCTTTGAAAACTTTGTCCACATTTTTAACATTCTCAAAAAAGTTTTCTAAGCATTAACTTCTTAATGTTATTGTGATATTGTTCAAAGCATAACAACCATACATTCATTATTCTTCAATTGCTTTTGTAAAAAGCTTCTTACCATTGTTGGTGAATCATTGTAAAAGATAGCGGGGTGCTATCTTGGTGTGTAGAGAAATATTGTTAGGGGGCGTTTGGGATTAAGGTTGCTTTGTAACAAAGATTCTTTACATAGTGAAATCCTTCGCGGGGTGTGAAGGGAGTGGAGTACCCTAAGGTTTAGAGGGGAACCACTATAATTCTCTTGTGTCTTTTCTTCTTCCCTTACTCTTTTATTTTTCCGCATTCATACCTTCATCATTATTTACTGGAAAAATTATCAACAACGCTAAACTAAGAAAAATTAACTAATATTCCTAGAAACCTAATTCACCCCCCATCTTAGGTTACAATCTGAACTTACAGCGCGGTTATTTGAGTGCATAAAAATATTGGAGTCTGAATATTGTTTCAGGACTGCATAATCTTAAGATGGAGCCAAAGTTAGAAGGTCATATGTTGGTTGGTCGTTTAAATGCAAAAGAGTAAAAGATTGTTGGTGACATGACAAGAATATTGATAAAATAGAAAAATATTTTGTTGAATTTGAAAGGTAAACGGAAAGACAATATGACAGTTGCCAAAAAAAAATTACAATGTACGTCACAGATACAATTTATGTTTTCAATTATAGAACGGTTAGTGGGTGAAAAATTGTACAAGATATATTTTTTGCACATCCTGAATCTGTGAGATCGTTTAACATATTTTCTAATGTATTGGTGATGGATTTGACTTATAAAACCAATCAATACAAAATGTCATTGTTTCAGATTGTTGGTTTGACCTCAACTGAGATAAAATATAATGTCAAGTTTGCTTTTTCAACTAGTGAGAAAGAGGAAATTTTCACTTGGGCTCTACAAGAGTGTATTAATCTGTTGAAGTGTAAAAAACAAATGCCGCATGTAATTGTTACTGACAGGGATACCACGTTGATGAATGATGTTGCCAAAAAAGGGAAACATGTGAAGTTCTCGGATTTGGTTAACATCATCATGAATTAGTGTGTGAATTTCATATTTTAAGGAATGTGAGAGCTAGATGCATTTTGGATTGCAAAGTCAAAGATTTTAAAGGGAAACATGTGAAGTCCTCGGATTTGGTTAACATCATCATGAATGCTTGGGAATTTATAGTCAATTTCCATCTGACGAGCTATATGCAGATGCAGTGCTACAATTCAAAAAAGTTTATGAACAATTTCCAAAATTTCTAAATTATGTTGAAAGTATAATATTGGAACCTTTGAAGGAAAAAATAGTTAAAGTGTGGACCGACTGTGTTATGCATTTTGGTTGCACAACAACTAACATGGTTGAATCTGCTCATGATACATTGAAAGGATATTTTCATGATAGTAAGGATGATTTGACAAAAGGATGGAAAGCGAAAAATGTCATGTTAACAGCACCATAGTTTTAAAGATCGGACCGATCATTGACTCGGTGAGGTCACTAGGTCACTGGATCCTTGGTCGAACCACTGAGTCAATGGTTGAACCGCATGACTGAATCAGATGACTCGGTCTTTATAAAACATTATATATACTAAACTAGATTAAATTGGATGACTCAGTCAATAAAAACTTTAAAATACTCATGTAATTTATACAAATATTCCTTTCAATTTTTTTATACAAATATTAAAAAATCATTACACAAATTAACATAATTTCACAAACTCATTTTTCAAATATAAACCAATTTACATTAACACACGTAGCTAAAATAAATATTTCCTATCTTTTTTCTATTTCTGTTTAATATATATATATGCATGATGAATAAAGTAACAACAATATAAAAAAAATACAGTATAAAATATCTCTAGCCTTTCACATCATGTTGACTTTACCATTTATTTTACTAGGTCTTAAATGACTCTTAAATTTCAATTGAAGTTGGAGACATAACCCTATTTTTTGTGTTGCAATGCCGCCACCTTCATTACTCTTCATCTTCTGTTTTCTCTAAACCAAAAGTAGATCCAAATAGATCTCAAATAGAAAAACACATATGAGATCTAAAATTTTCAATCATTGTTCTTGTCTTCTCACTTCTTCTCCCCTTCCATCGCGAGATCTCCTGCTGTGTGATAATCTTTCTCACTTTTTCTCATTTTATGGTTTTTTTTATCTTTTGAAACGACGTTGTGTAATGACTCGGTCCGGTTCACCAAACCGGCCGAGTCACCGAGTTATACCGAGTCACGCCGGTTCTGACCGGTTCAACTGCACAACCGATCTAACAAGTAGCTCGAACCAGTCACACTACCGGTTCACGGTTCAACCGGTCAGAGCCGGTTTTTAAAACTATGAACAACACAGTACACTGGAATACAAGCCACTTTTGAAAAAAAAATCTAATGTTTTGGAACATAAATTTAAAGGCAATAAAATGTACACGAGTCTCGAGTATAATGTTTCTAGACCTGCAGTGAACTACATTTTAAACAAGCATCCTGGTAAAAGATTGTGGTTCTGATAGTAAAAAGTGTGGTTGTGTTATATGATGGACGCACGGGGTTACCTTATGCTTGTCTAATTTCTAAGAAATTGAATTTAGGGAAGTATATTTGACTTAATGAAATCAACATTTACTTGAAGAAGTTATGTTTTGAAGTTGATGATGAAGTAGAAAAAGTAATCGACATATTTCAATTCAAACTGAGTTGAGTGCAATTCAGGCATGGTATAAATTTATAAGAAATTGTATATTCGACTTTATAACATAAGTGTATTATTTTAAATTATTAAGTCTTAACAAAAAAAAAATCGTGTTTGTTTGTAGGAAATATTCAATAAAGATGATCACAATATGAAGAAAGTGGAATTGGAAAAATACTGTAAAATAGACAGTACTTCAATTTGCTTAACTTTTCAAGAATGCAATATAGGGAAATGTATACAACTCATCAAATGCTAATTTGGTAATGTAAATCTCCTATAATAAAGCTATAATAAAGCGAAAATCTCCTATAATTAATCTATCATCAAAATGTATCCCTATAATTTCTCTTAACAATAAAGTTGAATATCAAGGAACAAATGCATGAAATTGCATTCCCTAACATGACATCGTTGACTTCGCCGGTTCAAAAGCTTAAGACAAAAGGCGCGCAAAAGAGGAAGAGGTCTACTTTGGATGATAGATCTACTACTCGGGAGCCATCCTTTTGGGAGCATACTGACGCAAAATTTCCAGATAGCCAAGCCTTGCAGACAAAACCTTCCTTATAGAAAAAGAAAAATGTGTGTGTGGAGAAACCGAAAATTCTTCTTCTTCATCTTTTTATGTACAATTTGATGGTCCTCTCTTTAAGTGTGTTTTTTTTTTTGAAGGACCTTTTAAGTGTTTTCTTATAAGTAATGTATTTGTCTACTTGTATAAAATTGTATTCATGTATTCTTTCAAATATTAACATTTACTTTTAAATATATTTTTATACTTTCTGTTTTTCACAAAAAAAATGTATTTTCTTAATACATAGATCCAAATACATGTGATCACAAAATTTATCCTACTACACAAAAATAAATATATTTCCCCCAAGAAAACAGCGGTGAGAGATGCAACCATAAATCACAGGTTGAATTTAGCTTAATTGTTTTGAGCCAATCTTTTTCATGAGTATAAAAAAAAATTGATGTTGTCAATTTTTTATTTTTTTTAAAGATCAAATTTTATTTAATTCTCGAGTCACAACTCATAAGTCACGTCTTTCTCAATTCTTTTTAAGAAAGTAGGCACCACCGCATGACATCGTTTTATTTTTCATATGATCAAATCATAGACCACATATTTTCAAATTTATATTTATATGATCATTTACATAACTATATGTGTCTAGTTTTAACATTAATGATACCTGAAAACAGTTTATCAACATAATATATTCCTTATATTGATCAGATGCCTAACGTTATGAAACCTTATATTAAAAAGATTGTGAATGTGGATGGTGACGGTTATTGTGGTTATCAAGTTGTAGCTAAAAGTCTTGGTCTTGGTTATGACAGTTACGGGCTAGTTCGTCTTGCTCTCATTAAGGAATTAACAAAGAAGATGAATGATTATTTGGGGATATTTGGGGGTGAAGATCGACTAAAATTTCTGATTGACTCACTGTATCCTCCAAAAGAAAAGACCACAAATGCACCAGAAGAAAAATGGTTGACAACACCAGACATGAGACATGTCATTGCAACATTATACAGTAAAGTTGTAATTATGCTGAAACGTGGAAATAAATTTTCAGAAACATGTTTTCCTTTTCGTGGTCGTCCTCAACAGATCCACCCTCACGGATTATGTGTCTAGGATTTATTTTTAACCACTTTGTCCATGTTTTTTGAGACCCAAATGCCCAATACCTCCAACAACACCGCAGTGGAAAACATACAAAAGGTTAGAGACTCAAGCTTGGGAGGATCACTTTGTTGCGAGACAGTGTTTGTTTAATGAAGTAATGGATATTAAAAAAGGTGGCCAACCTCCCATATAAACAACAAAAAATTGATCCATTTTGTGTGATGATGATGAGGAAGATATGCTCAAGACAACATTTTATTGTATTACTTTGATTATTTGTTTGGATACTAGCATAGAGCAAGCATACCCCTGCCTCACTCCCAAACTAGCCAAAAACACAACCAGACTACAAACACCCAAGTGCAGCGCACCAACACCACAAGGGCCAAACTAAAATGCCCCCAAAAAACATTAATAGCTGAATGCACCCCACCCAAAAAGCATCATTGAACAGCAACCACCAAAGATAGAAAAAACAGCTGCAAGCAGCGCTGATCTGCTACACCAGTAGCTCCAGAAAACCAGTAAAAAACAGAAAATAAACTGGCAGCAAGGCATGGACAACTCCGAATACTAAACCATGATCTCTCCTATGGCTCTTGCTCTAGGTAGTTGTCAAACTTAAAGTTCTTTCCTAAGGTTTTACTTGATCATAAATAACTCTTCTTCTCTTCTCCAACATTAAGCTACAATCGCATATCTATCTTCTTGTTTCCATTTATATAAAATTACATAAAATTATTCACAGTTTCAAACAACCATCAAACATCCTTACATTGATAAAGATAAAAACAAAACAAGACTAAAGATCAAGTTTAAGTCTAGGTAAGACACTTCTTGTACTAGTGGCAGCAATAGCATGTGAATAATTCAAAGTGAATATGACAATGAATATTGAATTGTAAGTTGCTTCAAATAACTAGTAAGTATTATGGAATCTAGCTTGCAACACTATGGGCTGCCAAACAAATTAAAAACTGCTAAAAGTGATCAAGATTTGGAATTTCAATGGCATGAGAAACATCTATATTCTTAAGTCATGGTATGAATATTACTACTTTGAGTATCAAACCAAGCTTCATCATTACTCATTAATATGAGAAATGAAATATACTAAAATTATACAATCTTTAGACTTAATCTATTTTCTAGCAACATTCCAAAGCAATTGTTCTATCCTCAATCAATATTTAATCAGTAAGTATTATTAACAAAAGTCAAAAATCAAAAATCCCCTTTTGTTTTGAATAGGATTATGGGAAAATTGAAATGGAAAACCAAATCAAAAATCAAATTCATTAACCAACAAAAGAAATCAAAGAATCAATACACAATACACTTACCGTTTTTTTAACATTTAGGGTTTGTAGAAAGATTGAGACAAATGAAGAATCAGAGTAAGAGATCGATGCTGAGAGAGGCGATGAAGACTTTGAGTTCGACAAAAAGTTTGTCGGTCGCGGACATATTGACAGTGGGTGAACGATGTTGCCGGCGTAGGTGGGTGAGTGATGCGTATCTTATTCTTTCTCGTTCGTTCTATAGACAAAAAAAATAGGAATGAGAGGGAGAGAGTGGGTGAATGGCATGATTGTAATATTAAAATTAAGCCAAAGGTATTATAGTAATTTCATTGAATTAATGGGTAGGCCATGGCCATACCCAATCCTCATGTGGCTCCGCCACTGCAACTAACTAGAGCAAGAAAACACTGATGCACCGAGTTCGATACCATTCCATCGAATCTTCCTTACCAAGCTGATTCACATACAATTTCGCTTTGGTCATATAACTCGTGTAAATATTTTGAAGATTATTATAAGTGATACGTGTCGATCTCAAACGTTTGGTCTCCGTGGTATTGTCCTCAAATTCAAATCCTAAGTAATTAACCAAATACTACGTCCCTTGATTAATAGACAAGCTCTCATGAAAAAGCAGATTACGTTCAACAGATATATGCAGCAAGCACGAAATGTCATCCAAGGTGATTGTCATTTCACCTACAGGAAGATGAAAACTACTCGTTTCTGAGTGCCACATCTATGAGAAAGAAATCAAGAGCCCAAGACCAGATGCCCTGATGACATTCCAGAACCATCCCATAACAACAACATCTAGAGGTAATGATGATTTCAACTCTATTATTTGCTTAACATTGTTAAGCAGCCGAGGTGTCTTTTCACGGCCCCAAGAAAAAAAGTAGCATATATAAATTGTTAAAACTATTATAACCAACATGCCTACACCATATACATCAGCCTGAGGTAGAAATAAAATCATGCATAGAAAATTTATAAATTCAAGTTGATGCATGATAATGGATTTTAAAACATCTAACGTGTTGATCACTAGTTATTAATTAAAACAATTCATCACTTTACTAACGGCACACTCTAACAATAACCTCGCATAGTCTGATACAACTGAGACCAATCAAAAACTCTAAAACCTTTAACAAGTATTGAGTCATGTCTATATTGACAACAATGGTTTTACATTTACTAACGATTAGTCACATTTGTATTCTTAGTTCTGGCTCCTATATATTGATAAAATTCACTAAACTTATGGGATAAATTCTACCACTAAGCTACCACATTCAAAAGTGAATAAAATAAATAAAATAAATTATTTCCCCTCCATTCCAAATCTTTGCTGCAATATGTTGGCTAAAACTCGGCAACAAAGACGCGTCAGAAGGTCCTCTACTCTATCCCTCGTCAACAACTTCCATGGAAGGAGGTTGTGAACCAGAGGCTGACTATGATGAATGATGATGGCATCTTGATATCAATCTGAAACTGCAAACTAGAGCTATTCGGTTCCTCTCTTTGACCACGCCCACAACCACGTTCACATGTCCTTGGTGGAGCGTTTGCAACTCGCTCTTTGCTGAAGGAAGCGTGCAATGTCTCCTTACCACATTGTGTCATACCAACATCTTCATTATCCATATCTACAACAACGAAAAAAAACAAATTTTAATCTTTTAGGCATTTTGTCGGAAAATTTGAGCACATTTAAACAAACATATTCAAATTAAGTATATATCAAGTGCATATTCAAATTGATTGATTCTCTGTATATTTTCCTATAGATTGGCCACTTAGCAAATGAGGCTACTCTATGAATACTATATGTGTTGTTCCCCAATTATAATTTGTCACGCGGTTTAAATTTTTCAATTAAATTTAAACTTAAAGTTAAACTGATTCAGTTTATGCTATTATATACACGGTCCATGTGTTGAATTGTAGTTAGATAACAGTCAAAAGAGTGCAAAAACAACTGTTCTAGATTTTGTACTTACATATAGTTCCAAAGTTTATTGCATTGATTTTCACAATGTTCTTAACCTGTAAGTGTACATTTTGTCTAATGTTATAGAAAAATAGTTCAATTTCATAATTCAATATGAATCAGTGGTCTTTGTCATTACATTATCATGTATTTACTAAATTCAACTACATTATATTTCCACTCCACTTACATGTTGAGCAATACTATTATACACAATAAGCAATTATCAAAAAGAAACTAAAAGAGGTTAACTCCAGACTATACACATTAACCATACTTTCAAAATTAGAACCATGAGAACAAAAATAAGTACATATTCAATATTAGCACAATTAGGCCTAAATAATAATTCATAAATAAAAGTATAAATAAAAAGAATGATCGCTAACTAGGTGATATTTTTTGGCTTCGTATTTAATATTATGTTGCCGAGGTGTTGTGTTACATTGGGAATATAATCAAAGAACTGATATAGCAAACAAGAATACACTGACGTACAAAGGAGGAAAATATGTCAGAATGTGTGTTTAGGTTGACTTAATAAAACATCTACTTTTCACTAAGAAAAAAGCAAGAAAAAAAATCAGATTGTTCCTTTGGAAGATACAAAAACCCGTCTCATATGGAATGGTTCGAATCAACAAACCGGTGTAGATTATGGAGAAACTCTTAGTTCGGTGGTAAAATTAGCAATTATACACACAATCTTCATTATTGCTATTTAAAAATCGCGGTGTCTACATCAATTGGATGTCAAGAATGCATTCTTACATGGTAATATTAATGAAACTGTTTATATGCATTATCCTCCCCGCTTTTGTGATCATCACCATCTTGATTATGTCTGTATTCTAAAGAAGTAGCTATATGGACTTAAACAAGCCCCTCATGTATGATGTTAATGCTTCGCTGAATTTGTTGCTACATTGGGCTTCTCACACAATGCATATGACCATTCCTTGTTCATCTATCACAATGGTAATGACACGACATACAATATCTTATATGTCGATGAGATCATTCTTACTGCTATGAATTATATGTCGGCACAACGATACTCTTCGTTAGTACATCATGTCTCACCTTAGTTATGAATTTGCTATGAAATATTTAGGCCCTATCAGTTATTTTCAGGGTATCTCGGTTACTAGACACTCAGGTGGTCCATTTCTCTCTCAACATAAATATGCCAAAGAGATTATTGAGAGAGCTGCCATGTCTTCTTGTAAACCAGTCTCTACCCCAGGGGACATCTAAAGCAAAACTCAATGGTTTATTGGGTAACCCATATCATAATCCATCTGAATTACAGAGTCTTGAAGGTGCATTTCAATATTTAACTTTCACACGACTGTGTCTATTTATGCTTGATCCTCACACACAACATATGACTTCCTTGGAGCGGATTATTAGGTACATTAAGGGTATCATTCACCATCGTCTACACCCCTCTCATTCCCTAGTTGATACCCCAACCACTTATACAGATGTTCACTGCGGAGGGTACCTAAATAGTAGAAGATCTACGTCCAAATATTGTGTGTACCTTGGAAATAATTTGGTCTCTTGGTCTGCAAAATGACAATCCATTTTATCCTTCTCTAGTGCTGAAGCAAAGTATCGTTGTGTTGCTAATGTTGTTTTTGAATCTAGTTAGGTTTGAAACTTACTGGTAGAACTCTAGTGTCCAATCATCAAAGTCACTCTTGTCTACTGTGACAACATTAGTGTTGTTTACTTGTCAGGTAATCCTATCTAACATCAACGCACAAAACACATTAAAATGGATATTTATTATGTACGTGAAAATGTTGCTAAAGGTCAAGTACGTGTTATACATGTTCCATCTCGCTATCAAATAGCTGACATTTTCACCAACAGTCTTATGCTGCAATTGTTTGATGATTACAGAGATAGTCTCAACATTCGTATAGTCTCAACATTCGTCAACCTCCCGTGTCGACTACGTGGGCGTATTGAAATATAAAATATTCATTGCATAAATTATTAGTTTTCTATATTAGTTAGAGATTATTTAGGCTCAATCACAATTTCTAAGATGATATCAAAACCTCCGTTAAGATCCATTGGACAACCTGCTATCAATTTCCCGCTTTCGAGCCATCCACCATTTATATCCATGAACCAACCCAATAGCTTTGGTCATGAGCGGGTGTGTTAAAGAGTCTCATACCAGACAAAAGATGGCATGAACATGTGTTTAAAAGTGGGGGTAATACTCACCTCACAAGCTGATTTTGTGAAGTTGTGTTAGACCCAACCATGATTTATAAGACTATTTACCATCAAGGGTCATCGATATTAAGTGGGGTATGAGGGGTTTCATATGTTGTTCCTTCCATGTGGAGGAATTAGTCCTTACAAAGAAAGGTGTTATGAGAAGATTGTCGAACAAGAAGGAAGTGGTGATGTTAATGGGAATGTGGAGAATAAAAATGGGGTAGAAGTGTTCCAAATGGGCATTAGACTGTTGTTCAAAAGCAACACAGGCCAAGGAGAGGATTAGGGAGAGAAATGAAGACGATGGAGTTTGGAAATGGAAAAGCAAAATTACAACATGATCAGGCTGTATTGCAAGATCAAGTGGATCACAAGGGACAGTCTCAACTATTAGGTCAATAAAGCTGTTCCCCAAACTTTAAATTTTCTAACTACTATGTACGTATATGCTATTATTACTAGTAATGGGATAGTAGTAACTTTTTTAGGTTTACGTTGAGAAAGTCGTATTGAAAGTGCAAAATCTTTAAGATTGTAAACTTCATATGTAAAAGATGTTTTCTTGAAACACTACTAAAAAAAGCAAAATTAGAGAGGGAAATTAGTGACGGAAAAAATAAAATTCCTCACAAATTCCTTGCTCGCAAAATTTAGTGACGAAATTAGAGAGGGATTTCACGTTTTCCCTCTCTAAAATTCCCTCACTAATTTTTGCTTTTTTAGTAGTGAAATTAGGTGAAGTTAGCAATGAACATAAAACAAAAATTGAAGTCAAATGCTTATAAATTTGTTAGATTGAGAATTTTGAGATTTTTTTAGGCATGACTATTTGGTATGAGATATTTATTTGCAGTAAATTCAAATAGTAAAATTTTCAATCTAAGAATACGTGTATAAATGTTGTTATAGAACAATTAAATGACCTAGTTATATTTTTTGAAAAATAGAGGGAAAAAGGTTTTGAAACTGCTTCTCTATAAAATAAAATAAATTATGAAACTACTCTAATTTCTGCTAAAGAACTTGCTTGAAATAGATATAGAATCCAATTTTAGTAGATAAATCAATTTTTAATAATGAAGTTGTAAAATCTTATAAAGAATCACTTAAAATTGATTATTTCTTATACATAGTAGATAAATCAATTTTTTTTCATTACAAATAAGTTAAAAGCATATTGTCTTAATCTTGAACGTCCAATAAAACATAACGAAAACTTGCATATTGAAGGATTGGATTTATATACAAAATAGATTTTTTAAAAGAAAATATACAAGAAATTGATTCTTTTCCAAATGCAAATAATGCTTATGGAACAATGTTAACTATTCTTGTAATGGTTGCTTATGGAAAATTTGGTTTTTGAAAATTAAAATTTATAAAATCTTATCTAAAATCTGCAATATCTCAACAAAGATCAAATTGACTGACTTTATTATCAATTGAAAAAAAATTGTTAAATGAAATACATTATGATAATTTATTAAATGAGTTTACTTCTTAAAAAGTTGGAAAAATTAAATTTACATTGATAAAAACATTAATTTTAAAAAGACTTTATTCTTAAATTTCAATTTAGACCCCACTAACGGTTGAGACAGCCTTGGATCACAAAAAAGTGCTTGAAAGGCCAAAATCGATAACACACCCCTTAATATTTGTGACACCTTATTTTTCATATCTTATAGTTAGTATGGATGGAATTGCATCTAATGTGGAGATAAAGGTGTTTGTGGATGCTAAAGGTGGAGGAGATTTAGATATCGAGGAAGTTGAAGAGAGTTCTGGTGTGAAGGACCAAGGACTTGCGAAAGATTCTATGTCCGATAATTAATTTCTAATGATGAGTTACATAAATAAGATTTTAATTTGGAATTTTCATGGAGCGGTGAATATTGGAGCTTTTATATGTATTATAAACATTATTTGGATATGAAAAAAACCATATATTGTAGTTATTATGGAGACTATAGACGCAAATAATATGAAGTTAAATTTTGAGCTCCTTGGTTAGGATGGGTTTGATTGTTCAAGAGGTCTTAGATTTATTACATGGCTTTATTGTTGCTTGGAAGAACGAGGTAGTGGGATTAAATGTATCATCCAAGAAATTTCGGTATCTTCATTTAAAGATAAGTATATTGGTGGTAGAGAGTGGTTCATTGCACCGACATATACTAGTCTAAATGAGGATAATATTTGGACCGTCAATATTATATTAAGGGCTTAACACCCTCTCGTAAGGACCAATCAGCTCTAAGGTACATCCTTCTCATATCTCCGTCTTAAAAGGCTAAGTTACTTATGATCTAAGTTACAGAAATCAAAGTCAAAGTAGGGTTATAAATATCTACCTTGAGATTATTATCAAGACATGACTTAAACCCTAGTTTTATAGATTGTATTTACTACAATGCATGTTTCATGGGAAGAGCTAAAGGTTATTGCTAGCACCATATCTAGTAAATGGTTGGAAGTACCATACTTCAATGGATATTATGTGTCCTATGGAAGAAAAAAAGGGTGGTGTTATAGCTTTATTGAGGAAGTGTAATTTATTTGAAGGTAGAATTAATGGATGCCAACTTCTTGACCCTAATGCTGCTAGTTCTAGATTTACCTAAAGAGAACCCATTCATCATGTTGGAAATCTTGTTTTTGAGCGGTTAGATCGTGTTTTGTGTAGACTAACTAAAAATGGATGATGATCGAAAAAATTCATTCTCAAAAAACTTCAATTAGCATTACACAAAATCCATTCTCAAAATCAACATACCCCTCCCATTCATTCTTGAGAACGAATTGTTTCGATCATCATTCATTTTTAATTTGTCCATATGGTAGAAGTGTGACTCATTATGTTCATAACAAATCTAGATATCATACACTTACATATATTGATGAGAATGAGAATATTTGGACAAACTCCACCACCACTCATAATCCCTTCATCCATATAAAAGTTCCATCTAAGCATATTCAAACTGGTCAAACAAATCAACATCACATACTTTCATTATCATCCACATATCCTAAGCTTTTAGTCAGCATCCCACTATAGTAACTAGTAACATGGGAAAAAGGTGTACATATATGCTTACCCTATCACTCACCATTATTGAATTTTTTTTCCATGAATAGACCAAGCCAATAACTGAGATGATAAAACATGAAATAAACATGTGATCCAATTTTCCTTTTTATTTTTCATCAATTGAACCCCAAACTAAAGACATGATGAGAAGTTAAACCTACCCCCCCCCCCCCCCCCCCCCCCCCCCCCCAAGAGCAACTTATCCAATTATTTAATTATATGCAAATCATATCATTTGCAAATTACATGATTATTATTGGAACTAATTACATTTTGAAGCCAAAGATTCAACTTGAGTCTTTCCACAAGGTCCTTTCATCCTAATAAAAAGTCTGTATTCATCATAGGTCATTGATGGGTACAAGGCTGGCCTTTCCTTTGTCACAAGCTCCTTAGCAGGTTCAATTAGCAAATCACTTTTTGGATTGTAAAACATGGCCAAGGAAACACGATCTTTTATTGAGTTCACAATCACCCTGTGTTCTACACTCTTGTATATTGCATTGCTCAGCACCTAAAACATAAACATCACATAAAATATTTATTAATTACCATCAACCACTAATTGTTGAAATCTTAACATCACAATAATATTAATTTGACTAAAAAAATAATAGTCATTGTGCACCATTTTAAAATGGCTATAGTTTTTTTTTTCAACAGGAATTAATGGCTATAGTATATGGGTTATCAATGTAGATTTAGATTTTATGGATCATACACTTCACATTAAAACTTTTTTTATTTTATTTTGGACCACATTTACGAATATAAAAATATGGACCATCTAATTTTAATCATGTGAGTGAGTCAAATGTTTGATTCTCTTATCATATAGAATCTAAATCCGTACCAATAAAGTTATTTTTAATTAGTGTAACATAAATGAAATTGTGATAAATAGTATATGAAAGAAGTAATTACTATGTAACAACTTGACTATTAAAATATATATAGTTAACATTGTAGAAAGAGGTAGGACCTGAATTTGGTCACCAATGTTGATGATAAAAGCATTAGGGACAGGCTTAACAGTGATCCAGTCATTTCCTTTACGTACTTGAAGTCCAGACACAAAATCATCAGGAAGAAGAATGGTCATACCACCAGGGTCAGAGTGAGGGGATAGCCCTAAAGTAAGGTCAGGTTGTGGGCACTTTGGGTAGAAATTCACCCTTAGACAAGCACCAAGTTCATTTTCTCCTCCAAATGCATTCATAAGGAAATCTTCTTTCAAACCAAGGTTTTTTGACATCAGTTCCAACATCCTTCCTCCAAGCTTTACCACTTCCTCACCATATTCAGCAATTATTTTCCTATTATCATAAAAATATTACAAAAAATTAAATACATGTTTAGATTTAGGGTTAGTTTGACATAATTAAAAAAAATTAATGTAAATTTAAACATGCTTTTCATGATCTTAGCTGGTGACAAGATTGCACCATCAATAAAAAGTATTCCAAGGGAAAATGTCATATATACATTTATTATAAAATCAGAGACACTTAGCCAAATATAGATATATTTCCTTATTAACATACTTGGAAATAATTTGGTCCCCATTTATCCTTGTCAAAAATATACTATGCTACATCGTGAGGTGGTTGAAAGAAAACAAAATTTTTACTGGCTTCTGCACGTATATGCATGAAATAGGGAAAAAATTGAATATGCCACCATGACCACTTTTACACAATTGAAAGAGACTCATGGTGTAATAATGATCAAAGTTACTGTTGCATAATCATGAGGTCATCACAAGTTTGCATTGTAAAAAATAAAAATCATCTAGTGTAATGGTAAAAGATTTATAACAGCCAAATTGTTTTTATTTATTTTATTTCTGCTATTAAGATATATTTTATTGTTTGTTAGCATGACTTAGTTTAGGCATGAAACATTGTTTTATATACTCTCTCTACCTCAAATATGAACATAAAAAGTCATTTTCATGCGTTTAACTTATAAATAAATCTTTCATTTGATTACCAAAATAACCTTCTGTTAATTTGGTATTTTGTTTTTAATAGTTTTGTCTTAGCCATATTGGCATATAGTGGTATATACCAAACGTTTTACATGCACCCCTATAGTATAGAGTGTAGGGTACGTGTATTATACGCTTGAAAAAAGTATCAAGAAATATTAATTTTGAAGCTACACCTCCCCACCCACTCTATAGTTACAAATATTAAAGGCTGAACTTGTCAAAAAAGCTTTGCTATAAATAATAAATTGAAGGTGAATTTCATGTATAACACAAGACGACTTTGCCCAACTACCTACAATTTGATAGGTCCCAAACTTTTAAAATCTTACCTAGTTTATGCCTATAATTCTAACCCCTTTAATGACCATAATATAATATAGTATAGGGAAAATGAAAACATCACTATAACTGGTTACCGACCCCATCAATTAATAACAAATATGTAAGTATAATAGTTACATCTGTATCATGTCAAAGACAATAAAAAAAATACAAAGAAATGCATTACAAAATTCCAAGACTTATCCTACTTCATTTTTATGAAAGGCCAACGATAAAAGAAAATTGGTAAACAATGAAAAAAAAATCGTGAACGAAGAAATATTGCATCCTCCTCTTCAAAATAAAAGGGAAGGGAAATAGGGCGACCTAAGGTTCAAAATACTAAAGCAGAAAGATAAATCTTCAAATACAGTAAAAAACTCACAAATTGAAAGATATACCAATTAACATAATTAAAATATTTTATATTTCAAAAAAGCAAAAAAAGATAAAATTTAAAGGAAATATTAGTATTAATATTAAAAATGTGTCTGTTCTTTTGTATGTGACTTTCTTTAAAATTTTCCTTAGGTCTTAGTAAGTGTTGGATCCGGTTTGCTCGTATCTTTTTTTTGGTTACAAGGTTTGCTCGTATCTGAAAGTGGGAAATTTAGAAGAAAAAATATTTATTTTAAAATTTGAACTTTAATATTAAATGGATGCATTTTTCTCTGCTCCAAAATAAAATTAAGGATGAAAATGTAAATATACAATGTCCCTCTATTTGAATTCTCTCATTTTATAATAAATAAACAATTCCTCTCACTTCTTTGTCAAACCAAAGATAAATCAGATAGAAATATATCATCTACTTTCATTCTCTCTTCTCCCATAAAATCCATCAACTTTTTTACGTTGAACCAAACACATCCTAAAACATAATTATTAATTGTTATGATTTCAACACTTTTAACATGTGTAAGGTATGCTTTAAAGGTGACCACATTTTCAATATGACTCACATATCACTTTACAAATGTCAAATTATTATAAAGACTTACTAGTATTTTTGAAGGACTGAACATTTTCATTTAAAAGGTAGTAGGGACCATTGAAACACAAAAATAAAAAGGTTACTAAGTTGAATTAATGAGTTAGTTAAGCTTAAATTTAGTTATGATCAAAATATTTTGAATATTAATTTTTATTTAAATTTAAATTTATTTATTTTATTCTTTAATAATTAACAACAAAAGAAAATATTGCTTACCTTTAAGAACTAATTTTTCTATTAAATAAAAATAAGAGATATTATGTGCAAACCTCAAGGATGACGGAGTTGCAGGCCACTTAGCTTGGTTCCTAAGAGAAGGAGGCATACAATGAAGAAAAAAGTAGTCACTCCAATCCAAAATAGCACCTTTTTTCACTCCCAACCTACTACCATAACCCTCATAAGTACTAGGAGAGTTAGCAAATTCTTCCTTCACTTCAAGTGGAAGGTTAAAGAACTCACGCCACACTTCCTTAGCACTTTCCATCAACTCATGACTAATCCCATGATTCACCACTTGGAAAAAACCCCACTCACGACACGCCTCCGAGACACGCTTGAGCACAGTCTCTCTGAGGACAGGATCCTCGCTAGAGAGGTGCTCAAGGTCGATCACGGGGATGTTAATATGATCATGATCATTTTGAGTAGCAAAAGTGGTTTTGGCTGGTCTTTGAGAACGTGGCTTGATGTAGCGTGAAGGGATTGAGCTTAGGCCACTTTCAGCTAAGGCTTGGACTCGAACTATAGGTTCTGGCCATGCTTGGGCACAACTCATCATTTTTCCTTTTGGGTGTGTTTGTGTTTCACTTTTGGGTTATAGATAGATGAAACTAGAGAAGCACAAAAACAAAGAGGGATTGGAAGGAGTATATAGTGTAGCAATTGTAGTGTGATTGAGAGGAACCAAGTAAGTGCTTTATATAGATAAGAGCACGAGGTATAATTAATTTCGGCGCCGTGTTCAAATTGAGTTGCAAGTGGATTGTGCTATAGTATTAATTTTCTTAACGTCGACTAAGTATGTGTGGAGTAAATAATCAAACACACTTTCTCATTTAGTAGTAACAATTTAAATATAAAAAAAATGCTAACATTGGGTCAATGTCAAGGACTACATATATTAATTATCTCTCCATAGTTATAAGTACAAAAATTGTACATTTTAATATAAAATTTACTATATTTTTTGTTTTCTTAACATGTGTTTTAAGGTGTAAATTAGTAAGACTCTAGCTTTTTATAGAATACTATATTAGATGGCACCAACATAGTAAAAATTAAAATATTAGAAACTATTAAAAAAAACAAGTAGCAGTAGTCAAGTACTATTGAAATACCCTTAAAAAAGTATTATTGAAATAAGTGGAGCGTTAGCAACACATTCCTTTTCACATCGTAAAGCATTTTTTTTAAGATAAACTAACTCACTTAAATTGTTATCGGAGAGAATGGTACTTGAGGCTTTGAGGAGCAATACCCTCAAATATCCCACACAAAGTTAATTAAGACTCATTTGAATTTCAACCAATTTGAGTGTATGTTGAGAATAGTGTATTGCTAGCATAATTCTTGAACTAATTATTATATTTTCAGATTGTATTGAACTCATCGCAAGACCGGCTTGTAATTAGGGGAGATATGTATCTCTTTATAAACTTTGTTTTAGACTTTTTTCTTTTCTATGCTCGACTTGATTTTTTTTTCCCTCAATAATAATATACTAATGAACTCTTATATACATCCGACCTAATTTTTCTACGTTCGTTCAATAACTCATTTTCTCTCTATCTATCTTTCTATCATATTTATCACGTCGCTCTCTATTTTTCCTCCCTCAACGTGTTGAGTGGATGTATGGATGCCCACAAATCATTATCCAAAACTAGCAAAATGTCACATATTAACGAGTATTCCTTTTGTCACTTTTTATAAGCATATCTGTTGCACATTTTGTTGGGATATTAGTGTTAATTGTGTGATTAGTCCTTACTTGGCAGGTTGCTTGTAATGCAAGTAAGGATAGAAAATATAATTTCTTTGTGTAATTGGCTATGTGTGTGCGCGCGCCATATTAGTGTCAATAATGAAATAATAATCATATTTGCACCTAACAGTTGGGTGTCAGGAGCCTCAAAGGGTCTTGTTTATACAACAAAAATCGAAACACAGTTTTTTGTGGGAAATTTGGTTGCACGCACTACAATTTAATTAAACACACTCATCTTGTTCATTTTTCATCAAGAATCATCATTCATCTTCATTTCTTTCATGATTTCACTATAATTTTACAACATTGATCTTTATTTCCAATGTTAAAAAATGGCAGAATCTTTGAATTTCAAGCAACCTTTAATTTCAAAATTCAATGGATTCTATGATCATTGGGTGATGTTGATGGAAAATTTGTTATGATAGGTTTGATTGGTCAAGAGGTCTTAGATTTATTATATGACTTTATTGTTTCTTGGAAGAACGAGGTAGTGGGATTAAATGTATAATCCAAGAAATTTTGGTATCTTCATTTAAAGATTAAGTATATTGGTGGTAGAGAGTGGTTCATTACACCAACATATGCTAGTCCAAATTAGGATAATATGTGGACCGCCAATATTATGTTAAGGGCTTAGCACCCTCTCGTATGGACCAGTCAGCTCTATGGTACATCCTTCTCATGTCTCCGCCTTATGAAACCAATGATGTCAGTTCACTCTCCATTGATTAATTTCAAAGCAATTTGCTTATCCTTGAACAATGCATGAGAACTCCTAAAAAATAAGATGTAGAGAAAGCTCTCAACGTCTCTAACTATAGGGGTTATGGACATGCTAATGGACGTGTAAGTTCAAGAGGCTATGGAATAGATAGACAAAACAAAGAATTTGTTGAGGGCTTCAAATGTCATAATCTAGGTCACTATCAGAGTGAATGTACTAGTTGGGAGGAAAATGCAAACTTTGTAGAGTTTGAGAATGAAGGATAAAATCTTCTTTTGGATATTTGAGGATGTATTGAGCATAAATGCTAAAGAGGAAGTGTGATTTATGGACTTTAGGTGTAGCAATCACATGATAAGAACAAAATAATCGCTATTTGACTTTGATGATAGTTTTAGAGAATAATTGAAACACGAGGATAACTCCAATGTACCAACTATGGAAAGAAGAAACTTGAAGTTATGCATTGGAGGAATAGTTCAAGTCATCACTAATGTGTATTACTTTCCTAGACTAAGAACAATATCTCAAGTATTGGTCAATTTCAACAGAAGAATTAATATCACCATTGTATTTCAACATAAAAATCTCACCATTGTATTTCAAATTGTATCATGAAGAAAGATAGTTAACCATGTCTACTAAATTGTATTTCAAATTGTATCATTGAATTTTAAAGGATTTAACTCTATGAAAAAGAAGGGAATACTATAATTGTCCTAAATGAGATAAAAGAAGCATGTTAAGATTTTATGATGAGAAAACATCACAAATATGATATTTGTAAGACCCTTATATTGAATTTCAAATTGAATCATTTGATTTGGCTTGTGCTTGGCTAGAAGAAGGCTACTTTCCCCTCACCTCAATGAGACGAATATAGTTCTTGCTCCAAAAGGTGACCAACCAGAAACCATTAAGGATCTTTGTTCTATCTCCTTATGCAATGTCCTCTAAAAGATTATCTCCAAGGTTCTAGTAAAACGACTACGACCTTTAATTGGGAAATTTATCTATCCATATCAAGCAAAATTTTCCCCCTTCCAATATGTCTTGGATAATGTTTTCTCTGTGTTTGAAATCCTTCATTATATGATTTGTAAGCGTAAAGAAAAATTTGGTAAAATTGCATTAAAGTTTGACATATCCATGGATTCTGACAACGTGAATTGGAGCAACATACAAGCGGTAATGGAAAAGACGGGCTTCTATGTAAAATAGGTTTTATGGATGAAGATGTGTACCACCTCAGTCAACTATAACATCCTATTTAATGGTGATCAAATTGGACCCATCACTCCTGCTAGGGGACTTAGGCAAGGATGCCCTCTATCATGCTATCTTTACATTATTTATGAAGAATGTATCTCAACTTTAATTCGACATATTACACGGTGTGCATGTTTTAATTTGTAGATCAACACCGCCTATAGTCATATTTTTTTGGGAGATGACAACTTCCTCTTCTATCGAGCTAGACCAACAAAAAAATTGTCTTAAGGATATACTCTTATGTTACGAAGTTGCCTCAGGTTAAGCTTTAAACTTTGGTAAGTCAATTATAATTTCAGTTAAAATACAACTCCTGACACGATTACAGGTATCTCAAATTGTATGGTGCGTCAAGGAGTATCGGAAGTGGTAACTATTTAGGACTTCCCTTCATGGTTGACCGCAATAATAAAGTCATTTTTAATTACATTAAGGACAAAATTTAGAAAAAATGTCAATCTTGGAGTGCAAAGTATCTCTCGTGCGCAAGTAAAGAGGTGCTAAATAAATCGGTAGCACAAGCTATCTCTTCATCCCGCCCCCTCTTTATGTGATCAACTCAAGAGAATTATGAACTCTTTTTATTAAGGATCTAAAAATAATACAAGTCGTGAAATAAATTGCATATGGTGGGATAAATTATCTCTTCATAAAAGTTTGGGCGGTCTTGGTTTACGAGACATGGAATCCTCAATCTATCCATGCTTGGTAAGAAGGTTGGAAACTCCTAAATGATCCTAGTTCCTTACTCACACGAATCCTCAAAGCTAAATATTTACCTCGATGAGGTTTCTTGGAAACTTGTATCGGTCATAATCCAAACTATACTTCGAGGAGCATATGGAGTTCCAAAAATCTTATTAAACTTGGATTTAGATGAAACATTGGTGATGGTTCCCAAATAAATGTTTGGTCAGCCCCAGGGATTCGTTCCCTCCCCGCATTCAAACCATCCACTCCTATATCTCCTACCATGGAAGCACTTGTTGTTTGAGATGTATTAAATCCTGACATGGCATCTTAGAATTCTAATCTCATTCATTCAACTTTCAACTATCAAGATGCTTCATCCATCCTTGCTCTTCCACCCCGTATCATATCTCTTACAAGTTTTTATGTATGGAAGCGTACAATTAATGGTTCTTACACAGTTAAATCGGCATAAACCCACCACATGTCCTTAGCAGCCGAAGTAAATGCAGACGATGGTGGTTCAAATGGGATCTGAAATGATATATGGAAGCAGCAAATTCCCCCAAAGCCCACTTATTTCTATGGCGTGTCTCCCATATCTGCCTCCCCACTCGTTCCTGGATGGTCCAGAAGGGAATACCTTGCTCAGACACCTAGGGGAGAACTCGGATTTACCATCTTCCACTATTGTGCAAATGGTGAAGGATACACTTCATGAGTGGCATTGCATGCAACAACAAAAACAATGGAAATTAGCAAGCGCACGAAGTGATTCGATGGTCCAAACCACCTCTCATATCCTTGAAGTGCAACGTAGATTGCATGCTCTTCAACAACAACATTATCACATGCTACAATTTATGTTTCCGTAATCACACATGTCACTTTATATTGGGTTTGTCAAACTATTCTCACTATGGGCTATCACCCACCGAAGCTGAAGCCGTGGGTTTGCATAAGGCCGTCAAATTTCCTATTGATAACAATATGTCTTCGGTGATATTTGAGTCTCAAAATTAGATAAGAGACATCATTTCTAGATGTAAGGATCTTTTTTCCACCCACAATAGTTATGTCATGAAACATATTAGGAGGCAGACAAATATGGTTATCAATAGCATCCCTATTTCTTCGTAGCCCCCATATTTACTACGATGTACTATCTTATTTGTACTCTTAAATTTTAATGAAATGGTCTAAGCTTACCTTTGTTAAAAAAATGGGGAATTCACTTCTGCAACATTCAATGAATTTTGCAGCACCAATGAGATGAAAAGACAATTGACAACATCTTATACTTCATATCATAATGGAGTATCAGAAAAGAAGAATAGATTCTAATGAAAAACATGTTGTCATGAAGAGATGTACCAAAGAAGTCTTCATGACCGGAAGCAGTGAATTAGGCAACTTATGTCTTAGGTTTCCTACATTGTTATTTAAGGATATCACACCTGGAAAAACATGGACTAGTATGAAACTATATATGCCCTTAAATGAAGTGTATGATTGAGAGAAAAAGTACTGCATTAAAACTATATATCCTCTTTACATATGTGTATATAAATTAAGAGTATAATTTGAAGAAAAAGTACTGCAAACTATATAGCTCATTTATATACATGTATATGCACGTTGTTTGATTCGTTTAAAAAAATTGAAATTCAACTCCAATAAAAAAAAACTATTAACGTGATCCCTAGGCGTGTGTTTTTCTTTTTCTTTTCTTTGCACGTGTGTATTTTAATGTGTTTTAAAACTATAAAAAAAAAAATTGTTGATTATACCTTTTTTTTTGCGATAAAAAAGTTTCATCCTTTCAAATGTTTTTTTTTTTTTAACAAACAAAAATGACAATGCAATACAAAATATATGGAGTAGAGACTAGAGACACTCCCGGCACTAACGAGTAATGATAGATATAGATTTTTCAAAAACCAATAGTGTTAACAAACCAAAATTCTAAGTCTAACAATCAACCGATTTCTTCAACATAAGGTGAATAATAATGCAAGATCAACTATATTTGTGAGATTAAAATGATGTATGTGTTTAATATCATCCATCTAGACTTCATTTGGGGTTGGCCTATTGGTTGACTTGAGATCTTGGAGTTTGCTCCTCTCAAGGTCTCAGGTTCGATTCCCTAAGCTCTGACTTTAAATGGGGTCCCCGCAAATGGACGATGAAATTGATCCCCTCGAATTAGTCGGTCTTTGGGTCGGATATCGAGTTTAAAAAAAAAAAATTGCATGTGTTCACTCGAATAGACTTATATTTGAAGTGCCACATTCAACTACATTTGTGAGATTAAAATGATGTAAATTTTTACTCAAATTACAATAAAACAAGTCATGATCAAACATTTCAACTAACACATGGAGTATCAATTTTAAACAGACTAAAATTAGTAAGACATAAGTAGATAAGTATAAGGAATCTACAAAACGTTGTCATGGTGGCTTTGATTTCAAAGGGCCTCTTAGAGGTAGTTCGAGCAATTGAGATGAAAGTCATAGCAATAAGATTATGAAGGTAGAAAAAGTCGCTAAATATACAAATGGAGAATAAACCAATTTATTTGATACAACCTAATTCTTCTTTTTTCTTCTTGATAAATCCAGCAAGATAAGTATTAACCATCCTCTAAGAAAAAAAGTATTAATTAACTATACAAATCAATAATAACCAATTAATTTTATAATACATCATAAAAGTAGGTATATCCCAATGACTAACTAACCCATCTTATGTATACTTCAGTTCAGTTGGTTTTGTTTGAAGTGAAAAAGACAAAATGTGATTTTCATCTAATGCAAGTGCGGCAGAAAAATTATGCTAAAGGGTCCCGCTTGGTCTAGGTGTTAGAAAATGGCACTTTTATTTAGCTGAAATTGTCATATGTCTATTTATCTGGTGAATAGATGCTATCCTATCATATGTTGAAAAAATCGATATTTAAAAAAATAAAATGAAAACTTAGTCTTTCAAGAAGTTAAGGAGTGACACATAAGAATTAAGATAGAAGAAATGGTTGTTTAAATCATGTTAACAATGGAAAGGAAAAAATATAGCCATAAGATAGGCACACTTGAAATAATACATAAGTTAAAATTAATTAAGTGATAACTCTTGATCATAAAAGAGGATTAAGCCATCACATGTAATAATTAAAAGTAAAATTCGAAAGATTGGAGCTTAATTTTATTTATAAGTTAAATGATTGAATTCCAATTTTGTTGTAAAACTCTAGCATTTCTGTCACGTCAAATAATTTTAGGGTCATGTTAACTTGTGCTCTAAGGGCACATGTTAAGGAATCTAAAAAGAGTAATTTTGCATTGGAAAACATAATATTTTAACTTGTAAGTAATTGACTATACAACTTTGATACGTATATTTCTATAATGAGTTATTTAACATGTGCTCTTGAGAGCACAAGTTAACATTTGTCATAATTAAAAAGTAGAACAAATGTTTTTGGAGAAGACACCTATGATTAGAAAGATAAATAAATAAATAAAAATTATTCATGCCTAACTTTGTGACCATATGTAAACAGTAAATACATTCTTGAAATTACTTCTAGATCAAGTTCAAGTGGGTACTTATGAGAGTGGTTGTTATTTATTGGCTTATTCAATCATTCGGTCCCTTAACTTAATTGATTGTCTCGATTTGGTCCCTTAACTATAATTTGTATTAATTTGGTCCCCTATGTTTTGCTCTGTTACTAGTTTTAATCCTTTCTGTTAGTTTCTCTCAAAATAACATTAACAAAAATAACTAAAACTAGTAACGGAGCAAAACATAAAGGACCAAATTGGTACATAAGTTAACGTTTTTTTAAGAGAAACTAACAGAAAAGACTAAAACTAGTTACAGAACAAAACATAAGGATCAAATTGATACAAATTATAATTAGAAAACCAAATTTAAACAATCAATTAAGTTAAGGGACTGACCGATTGAATAAGCCTTATTTATCGGTAACAATTTCCTCCTACAAATTGCTCAAATTCTCAAAAACAATTATATAATAAATTATAAAAAAAGAAAAAAAACACTTTTAGCAATGAAAGCACACGTATCACCTACGATTCCTTTAGCCCTAAAAGGAACAGTTCCCACGTGATTGATTTGTCCCTTTTCTTAGTTAGTACTATCTGTTTTAATTAAGCACGTCAAGTTCAAGCATTTATAATTAGAAGTATTTGTCGACTAATGTTTAAATTTTTTAGCAACTTGTGGGCAGTGGCTACTGGCTAAAAGCTGCTTGCAACAACTTGTTTTTGTTTCAATTTCAATGGCATGTTTACTTATATCTATATTGTCAATGTAGTTTATAAAAAAATCAACTATGAATATACAATTTTCATTAATGAAAACTTATTTATTTACATAAATAACTTTTCATAAACCAAAAAATATTTGTCTCCCATATAAATATACGAATTTTTGGTTTTAGTTTGTGCAAAATATTTTTTGACAATCTCAAAATTAATTATGTAGTTAATCTTTATTTAACACTCTCACAACCAACAAAAATCATAATTATTGTCGCATATTATTCACAATATCTCATAGATTTCAATTCAAGTGAATCACCATGTCACAAGGATTTCACTTCAAGTGAAGCAACAATTTTATCTTTCGAAATTGCAGTAGTAGGGAGTAGATCATTTTTGTCTCCCAAATTTACAAGGTAGTAATAATGTCTTTGAAATTGAAGAGTATCCATGAAAACACACACTTAGGTACTGTTTGGTTAAATTGTGTAGAGGAAGCTTAATGGAGGGGAAAAAGAGAGTGATTTGGTTTGACAAGTCGAGGAGAGAATCCTAATGGAGAAGAAATATTAATAACTTTTTTTAGCATTTTAAAATTAAGCTAACATAAAATAAAAGAATATTTAAGGATAAATTTTAAAGCAAATATGCTATTATTCCTCTCGAATCTCCCCACGTTTAGAAAAGAGCTATAAGTGATTCAATAGAAATTTTGCTTCTAAAAACATTGAACCAATCAACTAAAGTTTCAAATAATTCATCCTATGCCTTTCATTCTCTTACAACTAGGGTATGTAAATACCCTCAAGGGAATGTTTGGATTGATAGTATAGACAAGATAAAGTGAATAATGTCTTTCAAGGCAAGAGATTATCATAATTTTCACATCTTATTACCTCCTCTCCTTTTCTTCCATCTAGTCAACTAAAATGTATCCACTTGTATTGAGTTTACAACGGGACCGCACTTAAAAGTATCGGCCTAAAACTCTCCAACGTTTAATCGAGGAAACTCATTTTACCTGTGCGGGTTCAAGTTTCGCATTGCTACTAAAAAGAATTATTTTTATGATATACATGATAATTTAACATTCAATCATCTTGTTTGGACCGGTTCAGTGGTGTTAAAAATGTGCTTTTTTAAGTTTTCATATATAATCGATTTTCCCTAATACCAATTTTGATGAATGAGTTTGACCTATTAAAAAAAATAACTTTCAATAGGAGAACTTTCACTCTTTTAAACGATATAAAGAAAGGAATTCAAGTGTATATATTAGTGCATTGTTGTAGCTTGTGTGTCTTACGTTCTATACTCCATAGTTCATAGGGTCAAGTCTCACGTGACATTTTAAACCTGCGGAAACAAATGTATTTCCCACGTGACGACAACGCGGATGTCACAAATAATCGATGATTTTGTCGGCAAAACTTCTACTGTACCCAACATGCGCCCTACTTTTTCTCTCTTAAATGAGTTTTAGCATAGCTAGTTAAATTGAGTATTACTGTATTAGTCAATTCCTATCTTTGATCCCGAGAGTAATAGTCATTTTTTTCATTAATATTGTTATATCAATCTTTCAATAGTTACTTATTATCATATCGGTCCTTATAAATATTTACTATTGACATTTAAGACTATATATGGAAAAAACTATTGTGACTATTAAGACATTATTTCAATGGCTATTTTGACTAATAGGATGCACAATCAAAAACTATTTTAAATTTTTTATGCAATAAAAAACTATTGTGACTATTAATTGCACATTCAGAGACCAAAATGATTATTACCTTTGATCGTACAATTTTGATCTTCTATTTTAGAAAGTTTTGTCATCTCAAGTTGATGACGATTATATTAGATGATATAAAATGAAAACAATTGGTTAGTTGTTGAGAGTCTTAACAATGTGTTAAATTTAGTCGATCAATCATACATAATCAAAAGAATATCAATTAAGATGGTACAAAGGACAGGTGATGAACAATTAAATGTCATGACATGAATTAAGTGGTCAAAATTATAGATTGGTCACAAATTTTGAAATGGTAATCACAAAGGAACATTTTCAAATATGGGACCAAAATTAAAGTTTTGTCAAAATAAAGTAACCAAAATTGCATTGAAATCATTTTTTAATTTTTTTTAAGAACGTGGTATTATTTGTCATTTTTACAAAATTTTTAAAGCTGTTAACAATAAGCTAGCACATCGAGGTATATTTAGCAAAAAAATCCATTATCTTTTGTCTAATAATAGTTTTGGTGTTTGTCTTTTTTTTATTTGTTATAAATTTTTAAATTTTACGGCGTTATACTTATGGGTGTAAATAAGTTGAACCAAAATTTAATTCAAAGCCAAAAAAAAAAAAAAAGCCTGGTAATTTCTAGTTCGGTTCAAAAACCAAATCGAACTAAAGAAAATCGTTGGTTCAATTCTTGATTATCAATTTTTAAATTCAATAAACTGATGAGACAAACTAATAAGTTTACCAAGCACACTTTAACTTAACTAAAACTCAAAATTTTACTAACACCCTCAAACCAAAACAAATAATATTTGTACATGTTTACTAAGTTTATCATGGGATTGTCGTTCAACTCAATAATTAGTAAAACTTATTTTTAAACGAAAAATAGTAAAAGATTAATAGGATTGCATGGTTTAATTGTCCTGCCAAATGCGTGATTAGGTTTTTGGAATTTAGATGATTAACACTGATTAGGGTTTTCTAGAATCCCCCATTCGTCTTTGAATGGAATTTACCATTTAAGAAATCAAACAATTTATTTCATGAAGTTTTTGATTTAATGTGTCATAACGATACTACTCGTTCGAAGTTCTCAGGTTAACTTGTGTAGGACCAACTAAAGTTGTGTACTATGCTAACAAAGGAAAAGTATACTGAGACAACACAAACGTAGCCTAAAAAAGTATTAAGTCATTAAAAATGCCAATGAACTTGGAGATTTCGGGTTGTCAGTGCCATCTTATACCCTATGGATCGTAGTTAACCAATTGCGAAAAGCTTTAAGAACAAGAAGCAGTTTTATTTAAATCTCAACACAATAAAAGAAATAAACTGAATAAAAACTTTATTAATAAATTCCAACAAATAAGAAGGGGTTCATCATAGAACCCTAAACAAGAGGTTTAGTTGCTCAAGGAAACAAACATCATAACAAAACAAAAGAAAAATATATCCTAGCAAGAATAAAAGGAGGAGGAATTCTGCCTTGAATCTCTGATTCTTGACCCTTGCTCTGAATCGCCAATATTTTTGAATGAATAAAACGGTGTGCAAGGGTCTCTATTTATAACATAAGGTTGCTTAGGGTTTAAGTCGAGAAAATTAGGCTTTTTTCCGCCGCTCCAACTTAGAAAACAGCAAAAAAATGGGTTTTGACCTGTAGCCAGGTGCATGGCGCATGCCTGGGGGCGCAGGGCGCCCGGGGCAATAGCAAAATGCTTCTCTAGGCCTTTCCCAGGCGCAGGGTGCTTGAGGTAGCTCCTCAGATGAGATTTCTTGCGTTTTTTTCTTCTTGTTTTCGATCGTTCTTCCGTCTGAAAACTCCTAGGAACTTGAAGTGAATTTTCTTCACTTTTTATTGTCTTCAACAACCTTCTAAGAACCCTTGATCTTCAATTCTTCATCCTTGATCCTTCACATGATGTCTTGATTTGAAGATTTACATGATTCATCACTACAAAACACTTATTGAGTTGCATGATCTAGGGGAATTTTGAATTACAACGACTCGAGTGAAAGCAATACAATGTGTTCCTAAAATCCTCTAACTCTCATCTTAGTTGTCTTCAAATGCAAAGAAAAAGTACTAAAAACATAACCAAAATATCATATAATGTTATGTCATCAACTATCATCACTACGTTTAGGGTTTCAAACACACTATTAATTAATTGTCTAATGGGAAAACGATTAAAGAACTAATTACAGTTAAAGAGAGAGACATTCATTGGGTTGAATAACTCAATCCGTCATGGTTCATTTTAAAACCAAGTCCTATCAAATAATTAGTGTTTAATAACAATTGAGTATATTTTATACTTATAAAAATTCATAAATAAAGAAAACTAATCTGACATTATTATTTTCGTTATTCGACTAAAAGTTAGAGTTCAGAACAAGGTAAGTGTATTTCTCTTTCAAGTTTAAAGCATGCTTGACTTAGGGGGCATGCAGATATATAAATCCATTTACGTACTCTCACTTGACAACTGAAGTTTCACTCGAATATGCTCCACAAACGCTAAGGAACAAACTGCGAAGTGCTATACCTTATTGCAACTAAATGAATCTTAAGACTAAGTTAAGGAGTACAGTATCCATCCATAATAAAGAAACTTTCCAAGTTGAGAAGTCCAAATGAAACTTTGCAAGTGTCACAATGCAAGTTTGCTAGGAACGTAACTATTCAATTCCTAAAAGAAAATAGAGAGTATAAGTAGTCGAGAATCAGTTAAGAACAAAGAACAAATTACTATGCATGGTTTTAGATTCTACTTAAACAAAAAAGGAAGAGCCAGTTTCAAAGAAAATTTTAGGCCAAGTAAGAGTCCCAAAGTTCATAAGTAATGACAGTTGAGGTTTCTTAGTTGCCATGAAAGCCCACAATAGTTGGCAAAAATGGTCCTTAAAAAAATAGCCTTTATGTATAAATAGACCGTAAAAATATTCACAGTTAACTCTCAAATTATTTCGAGTGAAATGATTGTATATGTTCCATAGCATTAGTTTGACATGCACATGAAGAGTGCCACATATGCAATTAACATGCAATACAAGTTCGCAATGGGTAAAAGAATAATGATTAATTTTTTTTTAAAAAAATAATGTGTCAAACTTGGAATTGTAAAAAAGTTGAGATACGATATGAAACATTTAAAAAAGATATAGAGAGACATCAATCAACAAAGTTCGAAAAATAAATACGAACTAATGTAGAATATTTGAAACATATATATATATATATATATATATATATATATATATATATATATATATATATATATATAGACTCATCTACATAAATTGAAAAATAAAATTGAGACTGATTCAAGGTTTACATTGTATAGAGTAAATAATAGATTCAAATTTTTTACATTGTATTTCAAGTTCCCTAAATTTAGTTTTAATAAAATAATATCTTAAGATTAAGCAACACGATGCCTAAAAACTCCAGAGGATTCGGCTAATAAGATAAGATCTCGTTGCGGAGAAGGAGAAGTCCATATCTTCAGAGTGTCAATGATGTCAACCACCATATTTAGCTAGTCAACCGGCACATTCATTGTCTTCCCTCAATGTGTGGGAAAAGGAAACCATCCACAAAAGAGCGGAGAGCTTCTTAATAAGCGAAAGAATAGTGGCATGAGGATGAAATTTATTTTGATGATCAATATCAATCTCAATCAAGTCCAAAGCCGCTTGAGAATTAGATTTTAAAATAATAGACCAATAACCAAGATCTCAAGTCAATTTGAGGCCACACAAAATTGGCAAGAGTTCAACAAACAAATTTGTCGCTCTTCCGCATGAGCCAGAAAACCCTTAAATCCAGCCTCCCTAATGATTTCTTAAAAGGCCGCCATAACCTACATAAATTGAAAAATCATAAATTATTAAATAATTAAGTAATTTAAATTGAAAATTTTAAATTATCCTTTAAATTGAAAACCTCAATAATTAAGTAATTTTTACCTAATGTATATATTATAATGTTTTTTATTTTTTTAAAGATTTTTTTTAGAAAAATCACGTTTCCACTTGTTCTTTTTAAAGAAAAAATTAGAAAACAAAATAATAGAAAAATCAAATATCTCGCGTGTATCATTTTGCATCACCGTATCCCTCATGAATCTTAAACGTATTTAAAATGTATTAGATAATATTTTTTTTAAAATAAAATTTAATCATCAGATATTCTCATAATATATATAGGCATATATCAGATACATATCGATTCAAGATACGCATCAGATACCAATAGTCATCAATTTTGAAGTATCATCTTCATAACTGCCAACCTAATTTGATTGGGCTAAGTGGGGCTTTTTTTTCTTTATTGTTTTTATTCTTAAATTTGTCAACCAAACAGGATAGTTTATTGAATTATTATATCTGCAGCTAGTATGAAGCAATTTGTATCACATAGACGCAGAAATTTACACAGCATTGGCATTTGGGGGGACCTCTCATTAACTTTTTGGGTGGATATCATGTCCCCTGTGCAGTAAATACTTTTGTGGGGGGACCTGTTCTTATACTTTTTGTGTAAATGTCGTGTCTCACCAGCACACATCAAGAACATGTGCGAAACTCACTTTGCCAATATCTATGTATCTAGAAAAGTAATTGAAAATTTGAAATCCTCTTAACAATATATGTTGTCAAAAAAAAAAATCATAGTATTTGGTTTTGATAGAATAGTTAAAACATCTTGACTTCTAATTTCTTAAATAAAATTTTATCATAAAAATGAGGACTTTGATCTCACATCAGAACCGTGTTTAGAACCACGTCTAAAGGGACAACCCTTGAATGACATTTGGTGCCAATATCATGTGACATTGACCAACTACAATATGACAAATGATTTTCTTATCTTTCTTTCGTAATTTTTTGTTTTTTTGTTATTCTTTTAAATAAGGGTAATGCTTGATCCAGCGAAACCAACATTCTTGAAATTCCGCGAATGAGCTGACCAATTTCTATCCATTTGATTTTGCATGATGATTCAATGCTCCTTGATAATTATTTGAGTACACCGCTAAGTAAACACAGCACCCCGTTTTTTCGGACAACGCTCATTTTAACTGGCTAAACAGTGATTCGGGACAATTTCGTGGGATATTTTCTCAGGAAATATAACACTGCCCTTTAAATAAATGGTGATACGTGGCACGCTGTAGGTGACCAATGTCACATAACATTGAAATATCATTCGGGTGTTGTCTCATCAAGAGAGTAACTATAGATTTTGCAATATTGCTAAATTATAAGATATGTATCAATATTGAGTTGCTTCACCTTGAACAAAAAATAACTCATTATCCATATAGCATGTTAGAGGTATTTGCAAAACTGAAACTGCACTTCCAGGTAATGATCTTAAAATTATTTAGTAATTGAGTTTTTTTTTTAGTACAATTGAGTTATTTTTGAAAAGACAATATATTAATAAATTAAATATACTCATAGCCCAAAATATACTTTGGCATTTGAGTTTTTTAAACATGTGGTATAAGAACGAGCACAACCGTTAATATCAACATTATTAGGTTATATACCTTTCGTGGTGTTATGAGTTCAAAACCAAAAACTTCAACTTTGTGTGTTTGAGTTTATATCGGTGTTTATCACTTCATCTATCTACTAAAATCAAACCGAAAAGCATTGTATTTTCACATCCATGTGCATGCTGCAAGTCGTTCCCTCAGTGTGACAACAAATTACTCAACCAAATGGCTCTAGACTATTTCAAGGAGAATCTTTATTTCTTCCATTTATAGACACCTAGAGAAAAATAAAATCATGCAATAGATCATGTCTGTTCTTCATGTTATTTGAATCACCACATTTTAAAATACATCAATTTCAAGTGGGGGAATTGTAACCCTGTTTATACTAAAATGGAAAAGATTCGTTTGAAGAAAGAACTTCTATTGGTTACTATCTTTAGAACCATGTCATAGAATTATAAGGCAGCCATATGAAGTGTGTAAATGTTTTCATATGGGAATCAACATTTGAAATTGCATGAAAAGAGGAATTATTACTCGAATCTTTTCCCTTGAAGTTATCTCCTTCACACATTTCATCCCAACTATTTGTTACACAAAAATTTATTTCACCTTTCATCTAAGGAATTTTGTCTCACCGGTTATGGCATTGGCTATCCTATTCATATATCATGGAGATAGATCAACATAAGCTTAATCGTTAAATGAATTGAATCAAAGGCATATTTTAAACGATTTTATGTAATCTCACTCACCATGGCCAAATCAGACATCAAGGTTCAAAGAATGTTAATGCAAAGATTTACAAATTACACACGCTATTAGATAAGAATGTAACAGAAGATCGAATTTCAGAGCAAGTTAGATGACTGAAGATTCTCGACAAAATTTGTCTCAACAAGTACACAAAAGACACATCGAAAAACGAGTGTTCGACAACGTCGAGTAGAATGGTGAAAGCGTAGTCTCTAGTAAGGAATGCTTGATTGCACAAATGCATGGCTACACTAAAAATAAAAAACGATTCTCTAAAATTGAAGTACGACACATACCTTTATGCCAATTTCAGTTCAATGCATCTTAATTCAGTAATTTACAAGTTCTGCATTTTACTTTCAAGTTTTTAAGTTTCTGCATCCTAATTTCTAGTATATTTTTGCATTTAAAACGTTGTGTATTCTTCAATGTTTACAAATAAAAAAAACGTTGTGAATTCTTCAATGTTTCTGCATAATAACCTTTGTTGATATATTATTATATTTTGGAAAATGCTAACTTGTGCATTAAGAACACAAGAAACGAATCTAAAAATAGATTAAAAAATAATGTTGCATTGAAAATATAAGTTTATAAGATTTTAAGGTTATAAATACACAATTTTTAAATTTAATTTTTTTTATTTAATTTCTTATCTTGTTAGCAAGACCTTTGTTTTAATTTGGAAGACTTAAAAAAACCTTCGTATAACTATAAACTCTTTTTAAACTTTTTCTTTTTTAATGTGAGACATTAGTTTTCCTAATAGTATAAAATAAAAAGTTGTTCTGCATTCAATGATTTCCATGTGTTGTACTGCTCCTTCTATCAAGTAACAAACCAGTGCGCCAATATATATATATATATATATATATATATATATATATATATATATATAGACACACACTGATCTCTTACTTTATTGTTCTCTTTTTAAAAAATGTGAAAGATTCTATCAAATATTTTTTATTTCAAAAGATTCTCCATTTTTTTCTATATTGATCAACCCTAAAAACCAAACCCTCCCCTCTAATGAATAATATTTAATCACCATTTACTATTTTGTACCTTTTTATCGATTGAAGTCAGATTATTATTGATTAATCAAATAAGATTATCTCAGAAATTTATGAGAAATTAAAATAATAAAAAATTAATGAAGTCATGGTTTAACTATTAAAAACTCAAACATAGGTAGATGAACTTAGTTTGAACCTCGATCATAATATCATTGACAATTTTGATATTTTTGTCAATTGAACTATAGAACTTGTGGACTTTATTTTTTTTAGATAAAGTTTAATTTATAACCACTATTATTGTATAAATTCATCAAATAAGGTGTTGACACATCCATTAATGATATGATAAATTATGTGTGTTTAACTCATTCAAAGATGTTATAATACATCATTAAAATTATTGAATGTATCCGTGAAAAATATTAAGGTCATGCTAACTTATGCTTCTTTATGGCACATGTTATGATTTCTACACAGGTTTTCTATTTGTAGAAACCTTAACTTGTGCCCAAATTACCATAGATTGAGCAATAACTTAATACAAGTTCCAAGAAAAAAATTTCACATTAAGTTCATTAACATGTACCTTAAGGGCACATGTTAGCATTTTCTAAAAAATTATACCAACGGTGTATCAAATAATTTTGACAAAAACTGTGTATCAATTAATTAAACTCTTTTAGATAATTGGTAAAAGGATCGTGTTTACTTTTGTATTTTTTGGGATGAGATTCCAATGCATGCTCGAGGAGGGTGGGAGAACGGTTTCATCTTGGTGGAAGAGTTTAGCAGCTATTCGTGATGGTATAGACATGGACGTGGGGAGTTGGTTTGACGATAACATTTTTAGGAAGGTCGGCGATGGTAGTAGTCCTTATTTTGGACAGATAAATGGTTTGGGGATACTTCTTTCAGTGATAGGTTCAGCCGCTTATTCAATTTGGCAGATAACCCTTTGTGTACGGTGGCTGAGATGTATTATTTAGGGTGGGATGAGGGAGGAGAGATGTGGAAGTGGCGTCAAAGATTGTTTGCGTGGGAGGAGGACTTTCTTAGGAACTGTTGTTTTTTTGTTACATAACATTGCTTTGTAGGTTGATATCCATGACCGTTGGGTATGGCTTCTCGTCCCAGTCAAAGGATATTCAGTTAGAGACGTTTACCATTTATTTACATAATCTGATCACAACGTTGAGAGGTCTACTACGGCAAATATTTGGCTATAAACATGTTCCCCTAAAAGTTACTATCTTCGTGTGGTGCCTCTTTCGCAACCGTCTCCCAACTAAGGATAACCTTCTTTCGCGGGGCATCATTCCAGAAGAAACAACCATTTATGTTGCGGACTGCGGGGTTCATTAGTCAGTTGATTGCCTCTTCATCGTTTGTAGTCATTTCGGTCAGTTGTGGCTGCATATTCGGAGTTGGCTTGGTCTCTCTTCGGTTGATCCATACGATGCTCATGATCACTTTTATCAGTTTGCTCGCTTAGGAGAGTTTCCTTGCTATACTGGTTCGTTCTTGAATCTCATTGCCTCTCTTGTGCTTGGGGGATTTGGAAGGAAAGAAATGATCGGATTTTCATCAACAATGTCTTGCATTTACATCAGTTGATTGATCAAGTTAAGTTACTTTTTTTACTTGGCTCAGGGCTAAAATGATTAATTTTGCCTACACTTACCATGAATGGTGGCGTCATCTTTTATTGTGTATGAGTGTATCTCTATGTAATTTTTCGTTTTGGACTGCAACTTCCTTTTGATTTGGCTTTGCTAACTTCGTAAAAACTCTAGTTGATCTCCTTTAGCACATTTTGTTAGGGGGGTCACTTTCGTTGTGTTAATATAATCCCTAGTTTGTTTAAAAAAAAAAAAAAAGATTTCAATGCATGCATGAAAAAAAATCGTAATAACACGCGAATGCGGTAAGCAATCATCATATTAGAATATTATTTAATTCACGTTTTGTTCTTAGTTCCAAATAGCATGGATGATATTAAAATGGAATCGGCACGAGTTGGTTTAGTTTTAGAATACTTTATGCTATGTGAATGTGATGATACATATTATTTTTTTGACTGCGTGACGATACAAATTATTAAACATTGTTTTTACAAAAGTAGGTTGAGGCTAATTTAAAAGGGTCGCTAAGTAGGTTTGAGACTAATTTAAAAAATAGGCTAGGACTATTAAACCATGCGTAATCTATGATAAGATGGATTGCTAAGATTAGGACATAATTAAAGAATGAAAATAAAATCGTAAGGGCTAGCTTGGTGTTCTTTTTTTCTTTTCTCCTGTTTTAGCTTTAAACCAAAAATGCCCTATAAACTCCTAACATCTTTCAACGTAATGTAAACCTCATAAGCACGTAATTTATATATTCCAAGGAAAATATTAATGTTTAATGTATTAGAATAGGATAAGAATATTTTGCTACTAATATAGATTTAGACCGCCGGTCAATACCTTCAGACACAGGAACCCTTAAAAAGAACTTCTCTGGCTAGTATAAATCCCTTCCAGGGACATCATATCATAACGATCATATAATGAAACAACAATGTACGGCCTAGCATCTAAAAGCAAAGAAATTCATCACTTCGCTTTATCCTAAAACTCATATTTAAGAGGACTGTGGATTGATAATATATCCTTAAGGAACGAACGCCCTCCATAAGGGTCAAGGCACCCTTCCAAGGGCCACCGAGGCCTGAACGCGCCCCAAAGGGGGGAGGGGGGCATCTCAATAGTTTCCTAGAAGCGTCTAGAAACCCGTGAAAAGACTTCTTAGAGCTTAAGTCACGCAGAATCAAACCCATAAAAGACTATAATTAAATACCACTCTTAGATCACTCTCAAGGCATCATAAAGCTCATAATACTCATCTAGAGTCATTATGCTACACATATATCTTCACATGGGTCCCTCTTCATAAAATAAACATGAATTTCTAAATTTAATCTCACATTTGACTATAAAACCATCAATATCAATAAAGATTTCAGGATTCGATTTATTTAATTCAGCCGTGTGGACTCAAAAAAGAGTGCAAAGCCCTCTAGCACCTAATAATTTTATAGAATTTAGAATGAAGACTCACGTATGAAACATTAGCTAGTTAATTAATGAGAACTAAGCTCTTGAGTGTTGGACCATGCAAAATGATATTTTGAATTCGTTAAAATAATCAGTTTGATTGCTATCAATTGACTAGTCTTAAAAACTGTAAGCATACATCTGATCATGTTTATTTATTGTTTTGTATCATCATGCTATTCTCTTAGATATAATATGTATATGTACATCTAAGTGGTGAGATATAAGCAAATGTCTATTTAAAACATATTTACATTATTGTTTGTGGCTAGTATATAAATCATAAAATAATAAGAAAAAGTAGTTTCTTTATGTATTTTTTTATAGTTTCAACGCACTTTGGTTTTCTTATTCACAATACTTATATTAATAAAACATGAAAATTACACAAAAATAGAAGACATCGAAAAATAAGTTAGACCGATAAGCCTTTTTAAATGATAAAACTAATTTTCGTAAATACAATATTCATGGATCTAGTGATTTTTTTTTTTTTGAAATAATGGATCTAGTGGACGTGACATTGCTATTGTTAGAACAATATTTTAACTTCTAACAATATTTTAGTAACCCCTAATTTTTAATCTGGGATTTAAACTCCGTTTTATGATTATTATTTTTTTCCGCACAATTCTGTTTGAAGATTTTTTTTTATGATGTGTCATATTCACTACTAATTTTATGATTTACAAATGAAATATGTGTTATATCATGTAAGATTGTTTTATCATTTAATTAATTAGTTCTATCACTAGATCGAATGAGATATGATGAAACCTATTAATACAATGGTAGAAAATTGTGTATGATACAAACTATTTTACCTGTTGGCTACATAATTAGTCAAGATAATATATTTCTTGCTAAATTAAATGAGAAGATTTTCACTTTTTTACAATTGCTTCTCAAGGACTAGGGATACGAAATGCACTCAATGAATGGGGGACTTATTGAAAATACGATTTTATAGATAGTGTACCTAATGATTTTTGTATAGAAAAATTACTCAGCCACATATCTCTCTTATTATTTCTACTATTGCTATTACTAGAATTTACGGTACGATTGTTCTTGTAATATCGCTCCACCATAACTTCCAAACTATTTTGGGCATTTTCACGTGATATGAATGTATATCTACCCAACTCATCCCATGTATAATAGGCATCTGCAAAGCAAAGCAGTGCCGTGTGCTAATTTACTTGTACAATTCTGGATTTTGAATGCTCTTTTCTTATTTGAGATTATGATTTTAGATTACTTTTTAAGTCAGCTATGGTGCAACTGTTCAGATAAATATCTCAAATTAGGTAATGCTATGATATGCAGACGACAAACCTCTCAAATTTTTGAATCTTGTGGCATTGTCATTGATCGTACATGACTAGAAGGTAACACCATGATGCAGTGTTAGATGGTAGTTGTGAGCGGTTGTTTTGACTAAAATGATGGAGTGTGTATTTGTAGAAACTCCGACGTTCAAGTCAGTATCGAGTTTAGAAAATGGGGTTAGGAGAGTAAAGAGAATATTGTTGAGAGTCTCCTATATATAATGTGGAGGTGCAGATGTTGTTGTAAGGCACACCTAAGCCTTCGACAATTACGGATTTGTGGGAATCTTAAATGTCGAGCGAGATTTGCATGAGCGTGGGATGCACATTAAACGGTTTGAGCGAGTCTCAGTCTTACTTTGAACCCCCCCCCCCCCCCCCCCCCCCCCCCCCGACAATTACGGATTTGTGGGAATCTTAAATGTCGAGCGAGATTTGCATGAGCGTGGGATGCACATTAAACGGTTTGAGCGAGTCTCAGTCTTACTTTGAACTCCCCCCCCCCGCCCCCGCCCCCGCCCCCCGTTGTGAGTAAGTGGCTCAAATGTTGAATTTGGGTTATTTTGAATTGGTCATATGCAAATGAGACTTGGAGCGTTTGCTCCGTCCAAAACAGCCATTTAAATTTAGAATCGTTTATTAAGTCAGAAGAAACTTGAATTATCTCATTTAAGTATTCTTGTATTAATGAGATGATTATTTAATGTTGAAATTGAGATTAATCATTATATTCACTTCATTCAAAGCATTAATATGGATCATGAAAGACATTATTTTAAAAAAAATTATATTAATTCGTAAAGCATGCAACGTGGACAAGAGGATTACACTAAATAATTTTGAAGGGGGAACAAAATGGGATTAAGATGGCCAATATGTGTCCCATCAACCCTAGTTCCATCTATTGTGGTCCTATGATTTCCACCTTGTCATTCAGCCATTGTATAAAAATATTCGTAGTCATAAATCACCGAGGAAACTATCATAATAAATTGTTATTTTTGATAAATAGACAAAATAACAAAGTTATTAGAAACTTACACATATGAATAAAGAGTTGTGTTATTTGAACAACCATTTGATTGACAATTTTTGAAACAATCATAATTTTACAAATAAAAAAAGGTATTGGCACAAAAACCAAAACAATAGAGAGAAAAAGTAAAAACTTAGGTAAATGTTAACTTGTGCCCTCAAGGGCACATATTAAGGAACTCATTATAGAAATATACGTATCAAAAGTCGTGCAGTCAACTTCTTAAAAGTTAAATTATCATGTTTTTCAATGCAAAGTTGCTCATTTTGGGTTTTTTAACATGTGTCATTAGGGCACAAGTTAACATGACCTAAAAACTTAATGTAAGTATGAGAAAGGAAGTTGTCGCAAAAGTTGTTAAAAAGTGGTTGTACAAATATCATTTCTCATAAATAAAGGAGTTTGGATTTGAAACCCAATTATGATTCGAGCTTAACAATTTCAACATTTTTGTCTCTTGAGTTAAGATTTATGGACCAAAAGAAATTAATTTCTATGCACTAACAATATAAATTTCTTTTACACATGCATAAAATTAAAACATGATATTTAGAAGATATTTTAGGAACTAACATATAAACATGGTATCATAGAATAATTTGATTTGATGCTAAAAAAGTTTTACACCATTGATCTATACAAATTAAATCATTAAGAAAAGAGAATGCATTGAAATACTTTTGAGAGTGCCTATATTGTCATGAGATTATGTTTACTTTCCATTTCAACATTCAATATATAACAATCATAATGATGAAATGGAAGAACTAATTCCAGTTTTGATCCCATCAAATACATGGCAAGAAAGTAATGATTCTTTTCTATCAAATCTCATTCCTCGGATAGATATATTCAAAAATAAACTCACATGTCAAAAGACCAATAAATGTCACATTCACATACATTATAAAAAAAAAAAACATTTAAAACGAGACAGCACCAATAATCAACAAAAAAAGTAGAACCAGAAACTAAAAGCATTGGGAAAAAGGAAAGAAAAAAAGCCTCTAAAATGACAACTGTTAGGCAACAAAGCAAAGAGGCAAACTTAGAGACAAAATATCCTCGTTAGACATAGCAAGACCAAACTTAAGAAAAGTGTTGGACACTTGGTTGGCCTCAATGTGAACATATAAAACCAAACCTACTCCTACATTCGTTTTAAGGAAGGTGTATAATCATATTCCTAGGTAGGAGGCATGTTTTAAATATATCTGGTAGGTGAGAATAATATTTTTGAATAAAGCTCATAATTATGTTTTTTTTAGCCGAGATTTGAACCTAAGTCTTGCATATATTATGCATTGTTCTTACCAACTGAGCTAAGCTCACAAGAACTCTCAAAGATATGTTTGATTTGTATTTAAAGTGTTCCATTTTTATTTATTTAAAAAAAATGTATTTAATTACTTTCAGGATATCCTTGATGTATCAACTAAAAATTGCAGAACACATGGCAAGGACAATGTGGTCCTTTTGTCTCCACCAATCAGTCACTCCTTTGAATTGAGATAATTTACATACTTGGATGAAATAATTTATTTTAAATATTGGTCCCATTGGACCCATTATCATGTGGAAGATTTGGTGTTCTCACAACAAATGTATCTTTCAAGATATCAAGCATTTTGTCCAAGAAATTGACACTAAAGTTTTATCATTTCGGCATCATGTCTCTAAAGTGTTTGCTTATCCTACCTCTCACATTTTTCAACAGCCTACACGTATTGTCAGTTAGCAATGAGCTAGTATGGAATCAGTAGCTCTTAATGTTGATGGTAGTGTTTTCCTCGATTCCAACTCGGGAGGTTTTGGTGGTCTTATTCGTGATCATACATTTTTCTTTTTTGCATGGTTTCGAAATTAGTAGACCTTGCATTCTCCATGTTGAGATTATGGATTTATACCATGGTTTGAAGTTGTGTTGGGATACATAATTTAAGAAGGTGTCTCATCCAAAAGGATTTGAATAAAATCACAAATATGAAAATTTGATCATGGCTATTAAACACCTTTATAGAGATTAGATGATTAGTTTACGACATACTTTACATGAGGATAACGTTGCACCTGATTTCCTAGCGAAAAATGGTGCTCAAAGTGATAGTTGTCTTGTTATGTTGTATTAAACCCCTACTAATATGTCATGGGCAATGAGTTTGTTCGATTCTAGTCTGGGTCTTTTCCTTCTTTTTTTCTTGTTTTTTCCTCTTTTTCTCCCTTTACTACGCGATTGAGCTTCAGTTTTTGCTTTCTTTCTTTCTCTTTTTTTCTTGGCTTACTTTTATCATGTAACAAAAAAAAAATGAAGCAAATCTTGACGAATTGACAAATTTACTTCTAATAAAGTAATTGGACCTCTAGAGTTATTTTTTATAAATTAATGACTATTATTTTTCTCACCCTATGCTATTCTCACACGCCTTGCAAAATTGACCAAAATACCCCTAGTTCAGATTATATAATCCGAAAACTTACGAACTGTGATTTTTTGTGTTTTCTTTAATATCAAAGGTCTCTGCTGACCGTCGTATAATTCCCGCATCAGATGCAAAGCATTTGCAGGGATTATATGAACGTTCAACAATGACTTTGACACCATAAGCACTCCTAAAAAATGTTGAAGAGAAAGTAAGAAAAGTGGTGAAGTGAAGAATGAATGAATTTGTTGAAAATGCAAGCATATTTATAGCCTAAAACAAGTCATAGGTCATAAGTACAGTTAAGTAAAACGTTTTCCACCGCCCAACCGTCCAAATCTTTGGTGAAACGCCACTATCCAAAAAAATTGAGGATTTTTGGATTATATAATCTAAAACTGTCTAAGACTAGTTCAGATTATATAATCCAAACAACACCAAAATGTGTTTTTGGAGGATTTTCATGGATGATGATTGAGAAAAAAAAATTAAAAAATGCATAAAAAGAAATAAGTAAACAACTTAAAACAATAAAATATTATAGGATGGTGTTCGAAGAAGTGTTTTTGAACTTGATCATGCATGCCTGTCAACTGACATATTTTGATCGGCATGCCAACTGGATCTAGTTCATAAGAACCTCTTCGGAATCATATCTGCAACATAACGATGAAAGACAAGGTGTTTCAAGAGGATTTTTTTGAATTAGATCCTGATGTTTTGCCAACTGAGATATTTATATCGCCAATGCAACAAGATCTAGCTCATAGCAACTTCTTGGTATTCAAAGTTTATTTTTTGTTTTACAGCAAATAAACCAAGGGAGCAAAATCTATCTATATATTTTTGATAGCATATTGAAGATCTTCATCATACCGTCAAATAGAGAGATATCTATTTGCGACAACTTGAGAAAGATGTTCAGCACAATGACAACAAAATTCCATGATTTTTTTTGTGTTTGTCTGTTTTGCTGGTATGAAAACAGAAACACTTATTTATAAAGGCCTATGGGCGTTGAATAAATTCGGATTATATGATCCAAATTACACTTACACCCTATAAAATTGAGTTTATTGAATGATCTTACACTATTAATTCAATCTATATCTTTAAATGGGTTTTTTTTAGCTTAAAGTAAAACATGATAAAAATTTAAGGAATATATCTATCTATTTTTGAAAATTGTCATCTGTACCGTAAGGTTAAGATGAAGATATATATATATATATATATATATATATATATATATATATATTTTGTAAACCTAATAAAACAACTTAATTAACGACATACAACAAATCATAGATAAAACATAAATCGACAACATAAAACACGTAATAAAAATAACATAAAACGCGTAATAAAATAAAACAAAGTAGATCACATATCATCTAAACTAATGTCTTCGTCTGGTGCGTCTATGAGTGTCCTGATCTCTTCGAAGTTCCTTAACCGGTGCAATGTAGACCACAGAAGAAGAAAAAAATTAAGTCATAAACATTTTTGGGTTATATAATCTGAAATGTCCCTACATAAGGTACGTAGTTTCTCTCATTTTCATCAAGTAGCGAATAAACTTGGATTATATAATTTGAAAACCTAGGGGAAGAGTTCGGATTATATAATCCAAACCAAGTCAGATTATTTGGCTGGTGGTCTGCACCACATAAAGCATGTTTTCAAATGATTTTATCTGGATTAATGGCTGATAAAACTCCATAAAAAACGTTTTTTGACTCAACATTAAGTGTAGATACACTCTATGCAACCATTCCACCTATAAATAGGCTTCAAATCTTCACCATTTCTCACACCATCATCTCACACTCTCTCCCCCTCTCCTCCTCTTACTTTACAATAATGTGTTTCCATCGTTGACCTTTCATAAAAATAGGCTACTTTAAAAACTTAGGGATTGTATGAACGATGAATGGGGATGGCAACACACTGCAAAGAAGTGCAGTTTGTCTAGGTGTCAGGTTGATATGTCTGGTGCAAGGTTGACCATCAAGATCTCTTTCGTCTTAGACAATAAACATACATTACCCCAGTCTCTTCCAAAAAAAATTGGGAATAGAATTCAGATTATATAATAATCTGAATGGAATGAAAAAAAACAAGGCGCACAATTAATACATACCATGGAAAAAGTAATAGTTTAAATTAATAAAACTGCGAGGAAAACAAAGTCAACTTTGAGATTTATTTCAAAAGTAGAAAACTTATATAGGGCCAGACCAGTACAAGCTCCTAATCAAGGGTAGCCTGAACCCCTAGTAACGCTGAAAAAGCTTTAATGGCATAATGTTGAATTTGCAAACTAAACTGGCTATTATTTTTTTGTTTCTTTTGGGATGGTATTTATATGCACTTAAATAGTGGAAGTCTTGCAATAAATAACACGACTGACTTTATCACTATGCAACCACATAGTTCAAGAACAAGTACATCTTACAGGCTCAACAGAACTCTCCTACAGTAAACAGCAATAAGATATCATGGAATACACAGCCATTCTCTGGCCAAAATATTAGTAGAGTAGGGTAGAATAAAATGACCAAATCTGAGTACAGAATACAAGCTACAAGATATTCACACCTCGGATGAACAATCAGACTGGATGTTAAAATGATTGGAATCATACATGTCACACCATTGGCTCCAAGGCACCGTGTTTCACACAAGTAACAAAGGGCATGTATATTTCGGCGTACCCCTTCCTTCGTGACTCAGACAACAACAGGTGAAAAGGACCCTATCTAACGAGGAACCAAATAATCATCACAAAGAAGCCAAGTCCAGGATTTAGGAGGACTATTACACTATGTGGAAAAACAGATTGAATGTAAGCAAACACTTGGACACTACTCATTTCCTAAGTTTAAAGAGCCATCTTTCATTAACTTTAAGCTCAAGCTATTGAATCTCCCACGTGAGTAATGTCGAGAAGCCTTTCTCCAATCTGTTCCAGTTTTCATCATAGCCACAAATTCATCATAGCTGATTTTTCCATCCTGTAGTTGTTCAAGAATTTAAGATGGTAAGATTCCTTAACCGTGACTACATGTAAAGAAAAACTATCGAGTATTCACCTTGTCTGTGTCTACTTCTTGGAAAATATCATTTGCTACATCTGTACAGTCATCAGTTCCATCTTCCATCAAGGCATTCCGTAGCTCTTCTGGTTCAATATATCCATTCCCGTCCTTGTCAAAATAGGAGAAGGCCTTGTGAAGATGCTCGTCATTTGCCATCCTTTTTAAATGAAGGGAAATGGCAACAAATTCTCCGTAATCTAGTGTTCCCTTACCATTATTATCTACCTGGTGTCAACAAACAATGATCAGAAGACAAAAACAAGAACTTAAGAACAATTTACGGTTGGAACAGCATACTTTCAGTACCATTCACACAATGGTTTGAAAATTAATATGAAAACAGAGCATAGGAAAGGAAAAAACAAAAACTTGAAAGAGAACCGAAAAAACCTTCGTATTAGAATGATTCGACAGAACAAGCCCAGTTACAAGTGGCAAGTTTAGACACAATAAGCTAGAAGAAAAAGGGAAAATTGACCATACTTACAGCTTCAATAAACATCTGAACTTCAGACTCAGCAAGTTGAGACTGATGGTTTCGGAATCCAACTTTTAGTTCTTCAATGGAAACAATACCATCATTATCGGTATCCATCTTCTTGAACATCTCTTTGATGTCTTCAACTTCTTCATTGGATAAGAAATCAGCAATGACCTGTTTTCAACGGTACAATCTTAGTTCCGATATAAATTAAAATGCACTTGCTAAACATATCACTAGATGCAGTGAACATACCCTAAGGGCTTTTCTTTTGAATCTATTCATCATTGAGAATTGCTTAAGCCTTGACTTGACAACATCACCAAGAGGAACATTTGGAGCCTTCTTAGCATTTTGGAGCCAAGGATGCTCTGCAAGACAAGAAACAGAAAACATCATAAAGCTCATGCATTTCTTCTGATAAGTCCTTAACATAATCACCATAACAAATTTCTAATTACTATTTATTAGAGTAATATGTCCACACATAGACCCATCTCCTTCAACCATCAACTTTGTTTCCCTATTTAAGTTTAATTAAAGAAAACAAAGATACTAAGGAAAAATGATTTTCGAGATTTAAAATTTAAAAAATATATAAATACAGTAAAATATTGTCATTAATCAAGTCTAGTTACGAAATTGCATAAATATTAAGACCCACAAAGGAGATGGTTTTGAGAATTCTTCACATGATTTCTTTTTAAAAGATATAAAACAAGCATCACTAAATTATTTCAGTGCCAAAACTTACAGCATGCAACTGATTTTTTTAATATTATGACCATGGAAAGTCATGAACATACCAAGCACTTGTTTGGCCGTTAATCGAAGCTTAGGGTCTGGTTCCAACATTTGCTTAACAAGACTTTTAGCACTTTCAGAAATACTGGGCCAAGGTTCCCGTTTGAAATCTATAAGCCCTCGAAGAATAGCTTGTGCAACTCCTTGCTCGGATTCTGCATTAGGATTAACATCAAGGTAATATGATAGCAGGATTTTGTATGATAATAATAATATAAATCCAAGTTCAAAAACATGAGACAAGTGATAGACATGAACGAAAAGAAACACAACTTTTCAGATAAACTATGTGGCAAACAAGCATTAGTATGCTTCAGACTCACTCAAACTAAAGGAAAAAGAAAAAAAAATACAGAAAACATGGGCACAGATGAATGTGCATAGATGCTCATGCACATGTAGAGGAGGGCATGCATAAATAAATAGCATTATAAAAATACATATTTATGAATGTAATTACATGCCCAAAATGAGGTAAGAACAACAACCAAGCCTTATCCCACTAAATGGGGGAAAACCACAGGAATGGATATAGAGTATGCACATGTACATGTAGATGGGGGCATGCATATAAAGCATTGTAAGAATATATAAATTTATGAATATAATTATTACCAGCCCAAAATGGGGGAACACCGCACAATAAGATATAGAGTATCACTCCTGCACTCCATATATCTATTTCAGGTCCATAGTTCCGCTTAAGCACCTCTGGAGCCATATAATATGGACTTCCAACAATTTCTGAGAATTTCTCACCTGGAAATTTGAATATTACCCACAAGACAATTATGGAAAATAAGTCAAATATGTAAGCAATGAAAAGAGATTTATGCATCGGCTTGAAACATGAATAGAGAAAGTAATAAAATGTTCTATCAGATGGCAAAAAGTCAATTGATATACAGTATAATTTCTGGAATAGCTGTGTTTTGCAAGAAAACAAGCTTACATTAGAGGGCGTTTGGTTTGTTTTCTGTTTTATCGTTCAATTGATATACAGTATAATTTCTGGAAAGTATCTTCAATTAAGGGAGAGTAGTCTATTTTAGTTACATATATTATCTTTTATGTTGTATAGCTTTCATATAATATAAAAAGCTTCCTTGCTTTGTTAGTTTCATTTTAAATGTACCTTGAATCCTTTCCAGTATTAAAATAGTAAATCTTGTGTAGGAGATTAACTCGAACAAATCGGTAAAATTTTGCTCAACTCGGTAGTTAATACCAAAATAATTGGCCTACTGGGTTCAAATAATTAAAATAGTAATTGGGCTATTGAGAATAATTACTACCCACATTGGCTTTATATTGTTTTTTATTTTCAAAATCTTCTGGATGATACAGTGAAAACAACAGGGCTGTTGTGTTCTATTTTATTCTTCTCAATTTTATAAATGTTTGCAATATCAAATTTTCAACAAAATAAATTCAACAAAATATTTTAAAATTTTCAACAACTTTAATATATCCTAAAACTAACAAACAGAACAGAACCATAGAACAGCTACTTTTTTCTTCTTGACAATAGACTAGCTACTTGAAAATGCAATGTTACCGTTGTTTATCACAGATCAAAACAATTCTAGCAAATCCTACTTCAGCTAAACAAGGACAATAGTTTATGCTTCATTTCGCATAAGTAATTGGTGGGAATTGAAATTAAAAAGACTGTGTATATTTGGACTACCAAATAAGTAAGCTTAATCCAACACAGAATTGAAATTAAAAAGACTATATATATTTGGACTAACAAATAAGTAAGCTTAATCCAACACAGAAACAAGTCAACTGAAAAGCTTTGACAACTTCTAATTACCAGATTAGACCCCGATCAAAGGCGAACTTCACATTTCCAAGGTATTCCAATCAAAGTAAATCAAGTTCAAAATCAAAACTTTTAAATACAGTGAGGAAAATTAACCTTGTCAAAATACCTACAAATCACATCCACTTTCCCTTTTCCTCGGCAGATGCAAAATGTAAACCATATAGTAATAAAACTTAATCCTATCAAATTACAGCGCTAACTAATTAACAATCAAGCATAAAGATTAGCTAAAATTAATAAACCCTAAAAAGATTGGCTAAAATAAGAAAATTTCTAATTTAAGCAACTTCAAATTTCAAACCAAACACACTCACAGCACTTCACATTCAAACAATCTCTCACACTACACCTCAGATTCAGTTTCATACCTGGCTTAAAGAATATAGACAACCCAAAATCAATAGCTTTAAGCGGCGAATTCTCCTTCTTATTCGCAAACAAGAAATTCTCCGGCTTAAGATCGCGATGAATCACTCCATGCTTATGACAAAGCTGCACAACCTCCACAATCGTCCTCGCAACCGCTGCAGCTGCTCTCTCCGTATAATGCCCTCTAGCAACAATCCGATCAAAAAGCTCCCCACCTTCACAAAGCTCCATAACAAGATGAACAGCATTATCATCCTCACAAGCTTCACGAAGCGTAACAATACTCGAACTCTTAGGCAAATGGCGCATGATAGCAACTTCACGGCGAACATCATCAATATCAACGGCGGTTCTTAGCTTCCGTTTGGAGATGCTTTTGCAGGCGAGTAGCTCGCGAGTGTCACGGTCGATACAGAGATAGGTTACACCGAATTCGCCGCGGCCGAGTTCACGGTCGATGAGGTAACGGTCTTCCATGTTGTCGGAGGTTTTGGTGGCGGCGAGGACGGTGACCGGAGGGGATTTTTTGTTGGCGGTGGTTTCAGTTCGTTTAGGGTGGTCGTGGTTGGAGAAAGAGGATTTGACATCTTCGCGTGCGACGGCGGCCGGAGATCTGCAGCAGTTACCCATATCGGAGGTGGATCGGAGTGGTTGGGTTTCACATGAGAATGTAGAAACCCTAACCCTAACCCTAGACCTAGCAAGTGAATGTGTAAAATTGAAATGAAATTGAAATTGAAATTGAAATTGAAGGTGGAAGATGGAGAAAGGAGTGTGAAGTGAATGTGATAGAAAGAAAGAAAGAAAGAAAGAAATGAATAGTATAGAAAAGTGGAAAGAAAAGTGTGTGAGAGGACAGTGTAAAATTACGGTGTGTGTGTATGTGTGACACTGGAAATTAGGAACTAGTAAGATACTTTTTTGGTAATATATATAATTAGATATAGAATCATTACAAAGATTTAATCTAAATCTAAAATAAAATCGAAGTAATCCATCTCAAATAATTAATAAGTTTTTTCAAATGAGAAATTGTTTGTGAGAATTTGATCTCAATTTTTAGAAGGAACAATTTTTCTCAGATTTTACTTCTCTCTCAGCTAAATTTCAAATTATCATCGGAGTCACTCTCCCATTAAACCACAATGTCCAATACGGAAGAAAAGTTTAGTTTATTCTTGTTAAACTTCATTTTAAGAGGTATGTAAAGATTAATTCAATCCATAACTGAGCAACTTTATCCAAATTCGAACTCAAAATATTGTTGTTCTATATATGAGTTTTAGATGATAGTTGTTACTTCAACTGTAAATAATAATAATAATAAAAAAAACTTCATTCATTTTCGGTGGAAGACAAAAGTGTTATTGTTGAATGGATTTTGTTTCTTTTTTTTAAAAAAAAAATTGTCTCTTAATTAATGAGTTTATTTACTTTCTATAATTGGAATTACTAAGGTTCATGTAATTTTGCATACTAATAACTTTTCTATCTAATATTAAAGATTTTTTTCCTAAATGATTTTTTTTTTTAGAGAATAAATGATTGTTTTTATCAACAAGTATTACTGATTTTTTTTTCCTAAACGGTTTATTTTTATCTCTTATTTAGTGGGTTTACCTTCTATAATAGAAATTACTTCTAGTTTCATGTAATTTTGAATACTAATAACTTTTTATATAAAAGAATAAATAAGAAATTAAATATATGTTACTTCTCCATATACATTATATTTTTCTATAATTTTAGGGTATCAAAGTGTAGTGTTTCAAGTGGGCAGGGATCAATCTTCGACTCTTGAGAGAAAAAAACTAGTTAGGTGAATAGTATACACCATGTATATATATCTAACATATTTTTGATAAAAAACTTGAATCTATAATATGGTGATAAAAAAAATCTAGCTCTTTCTCCAATATAGTAGCATCCACATATTAACATTTGTCTTTTTTTTTATCCGGTATCAATTTAACTTTTCTTAAGAAAGAAAACATATCATATCATGTATTTTCTTTGCTGATCACAAAGTGTAGAGTTATAAAGAGGTTGAAAGTTCTATTCCTCATGTAACACATAAACTTTTTTCTTTCCAAAGCAACATTGTAACGTTATCATATTAGTATTAGTATGTATCATGTTTTTAAACTTTTTGTCAAATTCAATTTCCTTAAAAAAAAAAAATACTTAGTATTATATGAGAATTACGTAGCATTTTAATATTATTGAACGTCATTTTCTTTTGACAAATGTTAATATGTTGTAACCTTCTTCTAAACTAAATGTCTAGCGCAACCACATAAACTATACCTTGAGAACATTGTTGAGCATCAATGACATGTTTGACTTTAAGTTTATCCCAAAAACTCGTTTATGAGGTGAGAGCTATCACTCGTTTATTATTATAAGTAATTACCTAAACTCAATTTGATTTTAAACATGCTCTAATCTTTTGATGACAAATTCATGCCACACCTTATTTACATTACATTCATTTTCAAATAAAATCTTTGGTAAGACATATTTTCCTTTAATTGATGCAAACTAATGTTATTTAGATATCACCAAAGTTACCTTTTATTTTCTTTGACAGATAACTACCTTATTATACAAGAAATGAACAGTAGCAAATGTCCAACCAGTCACTATCTGTTTGTCTTTGTAAGGTGCCTGTGAATTTAAGTTCGGTAAATTTTATCATGCCTAATGTAGCCATAGTGAAATTTCGTATATTTGAACTTAGAGTCCTTACTGTTTAGGTTTTTCCCGTTTTGTTTCTTGTCACTTCTTGCAAAATAGTGCAAAGATCTGTTTCGTTATTAATTTCCTTTCTTCTTTAATGTTTACTTCAACCTACCTGGCAAAAGATACGTACTATATTGTTTACTATTAAATTTTTGGTGGACAAGGTGAATTCTTGTTACACGACAAAATTAATAATTGAGACTACTATGTAGTTTTAGCAAGTGGAAAAATGTTCCTTGATAAAATAATGCTTTCATATTATGTGCAGACGTATTTATTGACTACATTGAGAATTTTGAGTATACAAACAACATTCTTGTATTTTAAAATCGAAGTATGTTTTTGGTTAAATGGACATGTGCAGATGTGCTCGAGTCCCTAAAAGAGGTTATTTAGTGGTTCCTTGTTATATATAATAATAACAAAAAGTTGATTAAGTGTTCCAAGCACTAGGCAGCATTGCCTAAAAATAATTATGATCGTATATCTCAATTATAAATTGTATCTAAGCAGAATTTCAATTCATTATGGTAGGGTGTTCTCATTCAAAGAACCTCTATTCTTCTTTGTGGATGCTTTAAAATTTTAAGACATTGCCTACGGGTAAGTTTGATCTGTTAAACAGTAAATACTAAACAAAACAACGTAAGATAAAACAGCACAACTTAAGACAAAATAATACGCGACAAACTTTTATGGTATTGAATAATTTTTAGTCTTATACAACTTTAGTAGATAAAATGTCATTTTTGGTATTTTATACAACTTGTACGTGAGACAAAAAGTTGTGGTGTGATTTAGTGAGAAATAAGAATTTATATTTTTGTCGTGTATCTTGCCTCTAGTTTATCATGTCCTTAAAACAGTTTCACAAATCAAATATTGTAGAATTGAAGTTGTCATGTCCATCATTTTTTAGCACTATATGACTATATAAGTTTCGACCAAAAAAAAGAGACTATATAAGTCACATTTGTTATATATTCAACATTTAGCTCATGCATATTCGATTGGAGACTAAACATTCACATTTGATGTCAACAATCTTTATTTCAAGTGTGAGTATGTCTGGTACTTGACTTCCATTACAACCAACAAAATATGCCTCTTGATTACATTGAAATTATTTTACACAATAATAAGTTGGATATCAGGTGTGAGTAATATATCACACATCAAATGGAAATGTGAATGTTAAACATTTTTTAACTGAGATGACCCATAAACTTAATACTTAAACTTGGATCAAAGGGTGGTGTCTCTCTCACTTGTATGATTGTTCAAGGCCTGGTATGTTGATCTCCCGAGTCCCTTCTCACATCCTATTTTTAGGGAGTATTTTCTCTTGCAATCTTATGGATGTTGATTATTCTGCATCATTAGATCTTATTCCATGTCACATCACCGTTTTTTAGTCCAATAATCTAAGGAAGGGACAAAAATTAGGGGATTTTAAAATGAGGGATTAATTACATTTGAGGTTGGCTTAGTGGTTAACTTGGGATTTTGGAGTTTGCTCCTCATAAGGTCTCAGGTTCGATTCCCTCTAGTGTCAATTTCGATGGGTAAGTCTATACAAGACTTTGCTCCAGCTTTAAATGAACCCCCGCAAGTGGACGATAGGATTAGTTGTAACACCCCGTTTTCCCAACATTAATAATTAACAAATTAAATCAGAGTTTTTCACAAAAATGGAATGCTACATTTTCTTTCAAATAAAATCTTCAAATGAATAAATAACTATTTATTCTCCATAAAAGTAATCAATAAAAATTAACATTCAAACTTCGTAGCGAAATTAATTTCAAACAACAAAATAAGTCTTGGGCACGCAGGCCTCGTCAAGTTCTCATAATTCATAAATAATACGTAAGGAAAGAGAAAGTAAGTAACGAATCCTCATCCCGTTACGTATCAGAGCTCTAAGACACTTTGAGCCGACATTTCTACTAATCTTCGTTACCTGCACTTGCCACAAGGCGGCAATTCCAGCAGAAGGGGTGAGATTCACAAACAACAATAGATATTATAATTCATCAATTAATTCAACAACAGTATAATGATAATCAACTATCAGTTTGTAATTTAAACAATTCAACAACATCATCAACTACGACACCGACGACTCAACCAACAACAACAACAACGACAACAACTACAACGACAACAATGCGACTAATGCAAATGCATGTGGTACCATTTTACGCGCGTTGAATGCTAAGCATTCCGGGGCATAAGCCCCCAACACTTGAATGAAATAACATTTCAGGGCATAAGCCCTCAACGATTGAGTGAAAACACTCCAGGGCTTATGCCCTCAACGGTTGAGTGAAAACACTCCAGGGCATGAGCCCTCAACAAGGTATGAGCATGAATGGACTCACTAGTGTATATCTGCATACAACTCGATAACAGCAACAACAACTACCATATGCATAATCAGCTATGACATAAGACTTCAACTTAATTCGACAGGACACAACAAAAGGGCACAACAAAGCCTCACAACAAAATTCAACAATTTAGGCATGATACAGTACTACTCGCCGTGGCGAGCTACTTTACTCGCCGTGGCGAGTTCAGGAAATTGAGCTACTCGCTAGGGCGAGCTCAAGGCGAGCAAAAGTGGTTGCTCTCGGCATTTTTGACATTTTTCACCTAAAATCTTCATTTTTAAGTTCCCCAAACCCAAATTTGATTCTATAAAAAGGTGTCATTCATCCCTAAGCATATTAAGGCACTCAAATTGATATAAAAATTTGCCCAAAAACCTCATTAAGACAATTAACGACTTTTAATTTGAGCAGCTCGCCGTGGCGAGTACATCTGCTCGCTGTGGCGAGCGATAAGGCTTCACTACTCGCCTGGCGAGTGGGACTGCTCGCTATGGCGAGCTACACAGGCATTGCTTGCCTGTCGAGTGGGTTTACTCGCCGTGGCGAGCGGCGATTGACAGAACCACGAACTGTACGAACAGACTTCTCCTTTTCAACCCTAAACCCCTTTTCCAACACCTAAAGACCCAATTTTGATGAATTTCATCACTCCTATGCATTCTAACATCAGAACAGCAATAAACAGCAACAATTACATGAATTCATTAAGTTTTTAGCATCAATTAATCTTTAACCTAATTCAATTCATCAACCCTAACAACCCTACATAATTCAACGAATCATAGTACCTAAAGTTGAGAGTTAGTCTCACCCTTACCTTAGATTATTTTCCTGAATACAAGCTGCGTTCTTCTTTTCTCTTGCTTCTTCTCTCTTGTTCTAGGTTTTCTCCCCTTTTCTCTGTTTCTCACTGTTTCTACGTGAAAACTGTTTTCTGACTTTCTTTCCTTCTAACTCCTATTAATACCACTTAATTCCCACTTAATTCTAATTAACTCCTATTAAAATATTATTCAACTCATTTTAATCCCCAACTTCCTAATAATTATAAGTCTCACCTATTTTAATTAAATAATCAAAATAATCATATAATAAAATATATCACACCATAAAATCAACATAAATTATTTAAAATCACATAAACTTCATTAAAATCAACCGAAATTAAATAAATAACAACTAGGGCGTTACATTAGTCCCCTCGGATTAGTCGATCCTTGGATCGGATAACGAGTTTTAAAAATAAAATTAAATACTTATAAGTTTAAACCCATTTTTTTCCACTATTTCATAGTATTTTTAAAATTAAAAAAAATAATCATTAGTAATTCATAATCTTTTTAGCATGTTATATGCTATTTGGGTTTATGTTTTATTTGTTGTTAGCATAAGGTTTAAAGTTTTGCTCAATTTAGCTTATGATATAGTATTTGACATGTAATGATGCTTGGTAAGTGATAAATTATTGGATTCAAGTAAGAATGGTTAGGTTTACATAGACTATAAATGAATTAAATGTTGGATATATAAAAAAGAGTTCTTCAGTGTCTTAGTCAGTGGAGATGTGGTCTTTGAATCTCTTGGAGGTTTAACAATAATAATGAGTATTCCGTCAAAGGTGCCTATCACATGCTCACAAAAGAAATGGAGAATGTATCTTTAGTCTCCGTTGAATTTATATGGAACAACATTGTTCCTTTGAAGGTTTCTATGTTTGGATGTTCTTCCAAAATAGAATGTTAGATAAGGACAATTCGATTCATCGTGGTATTATTAATGTCGATTCTAGGACATGCTTGACGTGCTCATCGTTTATTTTTTATTTTTTTTTGGGAGGGGGGGGGGGGGGGGGGGGTCATGCTCTTCCTAATATGACTGCTTTCATGCTTGCCTTTCTAGTGGTCTCACCTCAGGTTGTAAGGAATATCGTGAAGTACTTCAGGTTATTTGGTTAGCTTACGCTTGAATTATGTAGAAAAAAAGATAATGATAGGTTTTTTGGTTAGACACAGCTATTCAAAATTTTAGATCAACTACATATTCTTGTTTGGTGGTGGTGTAAAACTAAGATTGAAAACGTACACTATGACTTGAGTGTTTTGTGGCTCTATCTTAGTTTCTTTTTTGAAGGGACTCATCCACTTAGTTTTCTTGGCCTTTTAGCCACTAGATGCTTTTCTTTGATAGTTATCTTTTTTAATTTTGGTTTTTCTTAGGTTGTTGTACTTTGACTCATGTTGAGAGCTATTATGTGCACGAATTGTGCTAAGAATAGTTTTTGCTTTCTTTTAAATATAATTTTTTAGCTTCTCCAAAAAAATAACAATGTTTGATTTTATTTATTTTTTGAATAATATGATCCAGTTGAAATATACTTAAGTTTGACACGTCTTGTGTTGGAATGACTTTTTGGTTTGATCTATATATTTCATTTTTTCGTTTAAAAAAAAACATAAGTGGATATTATTGAATGTTATTTTATTTTTATAATTGGAAGATTACTTATATATAGTGATTGAAGAAACATAATAAATTGACGCAAAAGAAAATACTCATTTACACTTTCACATGTGACATTCTCACGGAAATGAAGGACCAAAAGAAGTAGAGCATTTATAGATCTCAGCATTGAACAAAATAGTTGAGACCAGAATTATAATTAACCAATAATTCAAGATCATAATTAAGGTTAAGTTCAATGATGGATTAGAGTGCAAAATCCAGTAACAAAAAGAGAAAAAGGTTGCTGGAAAATAACAAATGAAAGATGCCATGTGCTGTCTCTTTATTTTACAAATACATGAAAACCAAAGGGACCTTCTTGTCTGTCTTCTTTCTGTGTTTGTTTCTGTAAAAGACCAAAGTGAGTGAGTGGGTCTCATATGGGGCATCTCTACCAACCAACTACCCTTTCTATTCCTCAATGTTGCTTGTATTGTTCAATTCAAGTGCTTGTTTTACAAGATGCAAATATTTGTCACAATGCCTTAGATTACACATTGAATAAAAGTGTATAAAATTATGAGCCCCCAAAACTTTTTTTTATAACCGAGGCCTATTGATATTTTATTGTGGCCTTTATTAATTAGGGAACAAGGGTTTTGATTTTGTACTATTATTCAATTTTTCTTCTCATTGGAAGCAGAGAACAAGAATATGTGTTAGAAGAGAGAGACAAACATAGACAAGAAGGACACATAGACAAATCTTATTAAGATTTGATTCTCTTTGAATTTAATTACTTAAACTACCTTAAAGCCATCTCATGAATGAAATGAGAACTCTATTTCTATATAAATGGGATGGGATACATGAGTTTGGGTTAACTAGGACCTGAATTTGGTGCTATAATAATTGCACGCAATTACACGTTGTTTTAGAGTTTGACAATTTATTTGAGATCGAACGGTTAAGATTAAAAATAGTTTTTTTTTTAATAAAATGATGTTGGCCGTACAATTTTGATCGGACGTCTGACATGATTACAACATGTTGTTACAGCAGAAAATTTGTTTCTAGTTAACTATGCACCGAAGGTTCAAGTTTGATGTATGTGATGTTAGCCTCACTCTCTGACGTGAAAGTTAGTTACATATTAATTAGATTAATTAGAAGTTAGCTAACCTAGCTGTCCATATAAGTCCTGATGTACTACTTGATGTAATAGTTTCTCGCATAATCAATATTATTTCTATTTCAATTTTCAATGCTTTTCTCTATGAGTTTACCAAGATTTGTAATATATCGTGCGAATTTTTTTTAATGCTGTCTCTAAAAAAAAACATGAGAAGTATACAAATTTTAAATTATGGAACAAGAAAAAATTAGTAAGAGATTGATTGGACAAAAATAACAGAAACGCCTAATTAACTTTTGAGCAAAAAATTTTTGGTAGAAACTTTTAAGCAAAATTGCAGCTTTTGATTCAAATTTTAAAATTTTGTACTAGTTTTGTTTACTTTAAAGATGAGTTTAGCACTGTTTTAACAAAAAAAAGACCAAATCATTAGAAATTTCTAACATGTTTTGTTAGGCTATTTCATCTTAATGTGCTGATCATTTTGCTACCTATGGGGACATCCATGATTCTTTTTTTTTGCATCTGAACAGGAATGAGTCTTCTTTTCCTAGCTGAGTAGTGTTTGTTAATTTCTTGACAAATTAGGTTGCATGTCCTTTGCTTTATTTTTTGTACCCCAAGAATCAAATTGTTGGTCCACGGTTTTTTTATTTTATGGACGGTCCACAACTATTGGAAAATTTTATTTTGAGAATAATTATGAATAATACAACTTCTAACACGAAACTATTTCGATATAAAATAAAATGTATATTGAAATGAACGGACAGTGTTAATTGGGATTAAGCAGCTTGATCATAATGTTATCGAGTTTGGTTATGTTATTATCTTCTTGTTGTTGAAGAGACAAGTCAATGTGATTGATTATTTCTTAACTAAGATGGTTCATGCATATTTTCTATAAAGAAAACTTATATTCTAACAAGTATTCAATATTTGATGATTAATAAGATGCGTTGATTTTTCTTTGTAGATAAAAAACAAACACATTAACCATTCACATTGACATCAAAAAGGATATATACTCAAGACTAAATTTATAAGGAACACTATGGTTTATTGCAAGTGCAAGTGACATAGATTTTAATTAGGTCTAGGTACTTCTTGTCTCATCAAGGAAGAGTATTTAGGTATAATAAAGTGTGGAAAAGGAACACATCTAGACCCTACTTTATTCTCAATTATAAATGGAGAAAAGAAAAATTGTACCCTTGACCACTAAGGGTATGGAGCAGTCTTCGTCAAGAATGATAATTATGTATGTACAAGTGTTAGAATTTTATGTATTTCTCTCCTCCATTTTTCTTTTATGCCATCATTGGGCAAGTTACTTGCATTGTGGTACCTTGATTTTTAAACAATCATAATTATCATAATAAATATAATAAAAATAATGTTAGAATGACATTATACATCATCTGTGTTTCTTTACATTCAAAGAGAAAGACTTAAATAGTGTTATAAAATATGCAAAACTGCATCATATTTAGGCATGACAATAAGGTGGTGGGGGATGAGTTTTACTTTCTTTGTCCAGATACTCTACTTCCATATACTTACCTGTTATCCTACCCATATTCAGTGAGGATGAGAAATTGAATACCATCCACATCCTCGACGGGTTCGGGTATCCCCGTCTCATCCCCATCCCTGTAGTGGATGATTTGTTTTTAATAAAAATAAAAGTATTTTTCAGCCTTGAGTGCAATGTTGTAATGCATTATCCATCAAAGAGATGATGACGATCGATGACTATGGTGATGGTGAAGAGAGAGGCCGAGAGTGAGAGGTATGAAAGGAGAAAAGAGAGAACTATGATACGTGAGTGTCATCTAAAGACTGAGACTCTGACTGTGCGAATAAGATGATTTAGAGTTTTGGTGTCTATTTATATAAAAGGGGTAATAAATTAAATTTTTATATTTGGGATGGTTTTAGGCATGGGTTCGGGGTGGATACTTATATTCCCATTACCCATTCCGTGTTTTGAAATCGGGGAAAACCCAAACTCATACCCAAAAACCTAGTCAAAGCGGAGAAAACCCATCAAATTGGGTTTGGTTTGGACGGGTACTCGTGGGTATGAGTTTTGTTGTCATGCCTAATTTTTTTTGACAAGAAGAAACTTATTGCATTTCATTCATAATAATAGTAGAGATACAAGATGGAATCCTAATATGAATATGGAAACTAGCATGATGCAAAGCCACTATAGCAAAACTATGAGCGACTTCGTTGGCTTGTCTCCGAATGAATCTAACATCAGAGATTACTAAATCAGAAGCTAAAAAACGTCTACAATCATTAATTACTGCGATAAAATTAGAGACGCCACTTTTACTGCCATAAAGACCGTCTACCACAGTTTTGGAGTCAACCTCAAAGTCCACAATACGCAGTTGCAGATCGCGAATCCAGTATATTGCTGATAATAAACCCAAAGCTTCACCCGAATCCACATCAAAGAGCGGAGTCATCCATTCATTCTTGGCTAAAATAAAGCGACCTTCATCATCTCGATTGCAAACACCAATACCGACCCGATTCCGAGCTTGAGAGAAGGACGCATCAACATTACAAGTAAATCTGCCGGGACTCGGTTTAATCCACTTCAAATCATTCGGGGTATCAGGATTCTGAGGGATAGGATGCCGAATAGTCTGAGCATTCCTCCAGCTAGTAAGAAGAGAACCTGCACGAGCACAAATAGCTTGAGTTGTTTCAGTAATGTTGTTCCATACCTTATTGTTTCGATGCTTCCATATACTCCAGAGGGTCACACTGAAAATTTGCTTTTGTTGCAGATCCAGGTGTTGAAGGATAGCAAACACATTGTTTGAAAAGTTGTCATCAATATCAAAAACAACCATCAAAGGGCTCTATAAGCCAATATGTTGCCAACAAAGCATACTTTTACTACACAAAAAGAACAAATGAGTATTATCATCACCAAAATCATCACACACTGCACACCTATCAGTACATTGAACTCCTTTTGATTGCAGCCGGATTCTCGTGGGCAAACAATTACGGCAAGCTCGCCAAAGGAAATTCTTAACTTTCGGGGGAAATTTTAAACTCCAGATACAATTCCAGTTACAAAACACACGATGTTGAACAACTGCCACATCATGATTCAGAATATTCTTATAAGCACTTTTATCTGAATAAGTACCATCCCTCTCGAACTTCTAAACATACACATCATGAGTTACCGAAGAAAGTAAAAGAGTATTAAAAATATTTCTAGCACTAACATTGTCAAAAAAAAACATTAATTAGCTTCACATTCCAATGTTTTTCGGGTGTAACTAACAAGTCAGAAATAATGATAGATGGCCACTCCAAGTGATGATTAGTTGATGGTAAAATTCGTGCAACATTACTGATCCAATGGTGATCCCAAACTGGTATGTGTTGGCCTATACCTATACTCCACTGAAAACCGCGTTGAATCACATCTTTAGCACTCCAAATACTACGCCAAACATAACTAGGATTATGGCCTATACTAGCTCCAAAATAGTCACTTCGAGGAAAATATTTAGCTTTGAGTAAACGAGTGATTAGAGACTCTGGAGAAGAAACCAACTTCCAAGCCTGCTTACCAACCATAACCATATTAAACGCCTTAAGATCCTTAACTTCATACCTCCAAACACCTTTGGAACTAAAAGACGTTCCCAAGATAGCCAATGCAATCCTCGAGAATTTGCTGAATTATGACCCCACCAGAAGGAGTTTAACATTTTTTCTATCTCATCAATTTGGGATCCCGGAAGAAGGAAAATACTCATCGCATAGGAAGAGATAAATTGCAAAACAAACTTAATGAGAATCTCCCTTCCAGCCTGCGAGAGACATCTACTACTCCAAAAGTTTATTTTATTCCAGATACGATCCTTTATAAATTTAAAAGTAGCATGTTTGTTGCGGCTAATCATAGACGGTAATCCAAGATATTTACCTATACCCAACACTTGACGAACACCAAAAGTAGTAGCAATGAGATCCTTTAAATCATCTGGAGTATTGCGACTGCAAAATAATTCTGACTTCTGGAGATTAATGGCTTGCCCCGAAGCTTCTTCATATTTCATAAGTAGTCAAAATATTTTTCATACAAACAACCTCACGTTCACAAGCCTAAAGAAAAGAAAACAATCGTCTACAAAGAGAAGGTGAGAAATAACTGGTGCATTTGTGCATATCGAAATACCTCCACGATTAAGGGAGGAAATGCCTTCAGCATAAATGATGAACAAATAAGGTGAGAGGGAGTCCCCCTGACGGAGGCCGCGTCCTGGAATAATAGGACCCACCGATGCTCCATTAACCAAGACTGAGTAATCAACCGTCTCAACACAAACCATAATCCAGCTAACCCATCGAGATGAGAAACCCATTTAAATCATGATATCTCGTAGGTAATCTCAATCTAATCTATCATATGCTTTACTAATGTCCAATTTAAGTGCAACATCTCCACTCTTTCCTTTTGTCTTTGCCTTCGTATAGTGAACAATTTCAATAGCCACCATTGCATTATCTAAAATAGATCGACTTGGGACAAAAGTTGACTGATTAATAGAGATATATTTATCGAGCACCTGTTTGAGCCTAATAGCAAGCACCTTGACTACAATTTTATACACAACATTACAAAGAGCAATAGGCCTCCAATCCTTCATTGATGTCTGAGAATCACCTTTTGGAATAAGAGTAATATTAGTAGAATTTATGTGTGGTGGGAAAGCGCACTTGCTAGCCAATGACAACCTTCCTGATATACTTCATGACCACAAGTGTCCCAAAAATGTTTGATAGAAACCTGGGTTAAAGTCATCCGGCCCTGGACATTTATCTGCTTGCATAGAGAAAGCTGCATGTTTGAACTCCTCTAAAGTAAAATTTGCGGTCAACAAATCATTATCATCTCTGGTGATTGAAGTTGGAACCAAATTAATGACACTTGTACGCGAGCTAGGTGATTTTTGAAAGAGATGCATGAAATAATCACGCGCAATATGCTTCAGACCATCTTCAGAACGACGTTCAAAACCATGTTCATCTTCAAGATGCTCAATTCTATTCAACTTTCTTCTGGAGCTGGCTGCAACATGGAAAAACTTCGTATTAAGGTCCCCATCACGATACCAAAATGTCTTAGCACGTTGTTTCCAAAACATATCGACAATTTATCCAACATGTGCCTTAACATGTTGAAATAACTCACATTAGAGGCATCCACATGTGAACGGATAGCTTTAAGCTTACGTTGAGTCTTACGATCTCTTGTCTAGTGTTTTGGTTAGTATTCATGCTCCATTTAGATAGATCCATAACACATTGTTTGAGTTTATTCACAAGAGGACGAGCACTATAACCTTGCCATCTTTGAGAAACAAAAGGCCCAAACTCGGGTTCAACAAGCCACGCATTCTCAAAGCGAAAGCGACGTTGACCAGAACTAAGTGCAGGCTGCAGAGCACAATCTAGCAAAAGGGGATAGTGATATGATGATGTGGTAGCAAGACACTCAAGCTTTGCATTCTGAAATTTATCAAACCATCTATCATTTGCCATAGCTTTATCCAATTTCTCCTCCACAGCGCGAACAATTCCAAGACTTTTGAACCAAGTGAAAACATAACCATCCATATGAATATCAGCAAGTCCAGCATCCAAAACAGCTTGCCGGAATCCTTGAATAAGCCACGGTTGACGATCAGACCTTCCCTTCTTTTCATCAGCTGATAGAATATCATTAAAATCACCAATAATACAGCAAGGAAGTTGAGAAAGATTGGATAATTGCCGAAGTAAATTCCAAGACTCTTCTCCTTCCTCCTTCTAGCATACCGTAGAATCCAGTTAGCCTCCATCTTCCCCTCAAAGAGTCGTTAATTTCCATAAATATGCCAAACCACCTCCTCTACCAATTCGATCAACAGAGAAACATCAATCAAAATCCAAAATATATTTCAATTCTTCAATTTTATTAGACGTTGTCATTGTTTCAAATAGGATTATTGCATCCAGTTTATAGGTCCGGACTATGTATTTTAAATTAGAAACTGTGCTCGAACTACCTAAACCCCGACAATTCCAATTAATGACACTTATCTAACAACCCTATAAACAGAAACCTTAATCGCTAAAACGGATTAGACCGCAAAAGATTGAATGAATTTGGTTTGTACGGGAACAAGAAGAATACTGTTAATTACTAGACTAGATTACCAACCGGCCAAAACTATAGGGTTTTAGGATAGTGAGAAAGGCACAACGGCTGCAACTGTGAATGAAAACATAGAATCAAGAAACCCTTGGAACATATCATAAAAGACAAAAGTGTGAATGTGAATATATGAAAATCAATGATGGCTTTATGAAATCAAGAAACCCTTGTTGTCATGCCTAATCTTTTTCATTTAACTTAATTTAAAATTTTAAACAGATTTTTTATATATTCTTCTTTTAAATAAGTCTTCTATATTTAAAAATGTCAATCAATTTGTTAAAAAAAAAATTGTCAATCAAACTTCGTTTTTCTGTAATGTATATGCTGCCAAAAGTCCTATTTGACCATTCAAAAAGATAAATTACATTTTCAACTCATTTAAGATAACCTCTAAACCACATCATAATATTATATTAAATCCATAAAAAATAACATGATCTTTTTTTATTTTATTCAAGATTGTGACCTTGTTATTGTTTCTGATATTTTATTCTTTATAATATATCATTTGATGATCACGTAGACATACGATGTCTAATTTTTGTGTCAAAATAACATTTTTGTTTATATAATAATCACCTTCAACTGCTCAATTTTCCACCCTTCCAAAGACTAGTTTCAATTTAATATGATGTAAGACTTATTTATACCAAATCCAAATCATAGGTTATTTGAACCTACTATATTAAAGGACAACCCTTTGTACTTAGTTGTATGTAATTATGGAAAAAGTTATCAGTTTGGTGCAAAAGGTCCATTCTTCTCCTTTGGTCAGCATGCTAATTATCCGGTGACTGTTTGTTGGTTGAAAAGCAACAAATATAATTGACATTATATATAACGATCAAGATCATATGCGGTCATAAGTTGTGACCGCATAAACTCACTGGTATCTTAGTTGTTTGATTTCGTCTCATTAAAATTGAACGGTTTATATTTTAAACTCAATTTTCTAAATTTAAGAAAATAAAATTTGAATTAAAATCTCGATGATTGGATGATTGAGATGCATGTTGGTTGAAGCGTGGAAAGAGGTTCATTCAACTAAATTATCATGTAGAAGTCTTCTTTAAATAAAATACATTTTGGTTTAGAAAAGAAAAAAGATTGGACACAGTTTCACTAACTAACAAGTCTGGGCAAAGAAAAAAGTGTTTTCTTTTAAATTCAGCATTGCTTTAAATCAATATTAATTTACCATTTTTAATTATGTTTGTTTTTTTATTTGAATATGGAAATCTGGAATTTGAATCTTTCCTTGGTGGCTATGGGAAAAGTGTGACTACAATTTGTCATATTAAAGAATGCTGTATACTTAGAAAAGTGATTGATGTAGCCAATAGCCTAATCTATGATAGATATGGATTTTTTTTTACTATCCTCCATTCAAAAATAAAAGATCAAAGTATCACGGTGAACTTAACTCAGTTAGTAGAGATATTGCATATTATATGTAGAGATCGAAATTCAAATTCCAAACACCCAATTTCTTCATATTTAATATGCGTAAACTTTAACCAACTATTGTGAATAATATGAGACCTCAGATTTTTTTTTTCAATGTCTTGTCATTGTGATTGATGAGATACCATTTCTTTTAGTATGTCAGAGAATAGTGTCTCGCATATCACAATGACAAGAAATCAGAAAAATAAATAAAAAATGTATAGATCTAACCTTTTACAGTGACAAATCAATCGCAGGTTGACTCAAAACTAGAGTATTTACATCAATGTTTCCCTATGTAAGGTAGTTTGATCATTTATTTTAGGATGGAGGTAGTAAAAAAATCATATATATGATGATGTCAGTAGTACAATTCACATTGGGGATAATTTCCATGTCTCCATAGAAATAGCACAAAGTTTCACATGTAAAACATACTCAATTTACTCACATTGAGGATGGGTGGACATGATTTATGCATGTCTGAAAATATACAATAACCCAAATATTGTATGAAAACCCAAATATGCATGTGTGAATGAAAGAATACTCTATCAAGATATGCTAAAGTACATGTTTACAATAATATACCGTGGGAAATTTCGAAAATACTACACTTTTTGTGAAATTAAAATATATTTTACCATCAGTTCCAGCCACTGTTGCTTGTGATGGACTTGTGCTATAAGACAAAAATTGCTCTTCCATTTTGGTTCTTTGTTTTTGGAAAATGGTTTTGGTTCTTTGTTTATAATCCTTTATTTATTTCATGTGAATCGGTTGTTTATGTTAAAAAAAAATTATTTATATCGTTTGAGAAAATTTCATTCCCCAGTATACTTTTATCATAAATTTGCACACACAACTATTTCATTTGAGAAAATTCCATTGTTGGACTATATAGGTCCACGCACAAAATTGCTCTTCTCCCATCCGGTTTTACTCATTTTCATCAAAATAGTCGAGTATGAGTTAATTCACGCAGATACATTTTCAATGTGAATTAGCTTAAGTAGATGTATTTTTCAACGTAAGTGAACTTACATTGGACAGAATGAACAAAATTAGATTGGAGAAGAGCAATTCTCCAAAAACTTCATATTGGACCAATCTGATGTTACATGTTAGTGCAGTTGGGTTAGTTTGATAAAAGGTTCAAATAAAATAGAATTTCTTTTTTCACCCTACTTCTTTCTTGTACGTCCTTCAAAATTTTAATTTTACCCTATCCAAATGATATAATCTACACCGAAAAATATGATTAAAATTATATAATCTGAAACATGCATACATATAAGAAATGAACATAACCTCCTTCCATTTCAACAATTGCAAATTTTGTCAAAAAAAAGCGAAAAATGACAAAACATATCAAATAAAAAATGTATAAAAATACCATTAAAAAATATAAAAATAAAATAAAGCTAATGCAATTATTTTTGAATTTTTTGTAGAATATGAAAAAATATAAAAAAAAATATAAAAATGGAAATTTGAATTTTGGATTTTATTTACTTTCTAGGCGATTCAACTATCAAGGCAAACCAACACAAATTGCTTGGGAAATTTTTTTTTTTCCCAACTAGAAATGTGCACGTCCAAAGCTTGAAACACAAGAAAAATATTGAAGCAATGAGTTAGAATGGTTAGCATGATTCTTAGACTGATTATCTCTATCATAAACAAGTTTAGTCTTTGTGTTGATTGATACAATTCCTATTATACGATTCAAACATGTTTTTTTCTTGAATTTTTTGGCACAAGGAGATAGTTTATATTCTAAAATCTGAAGAAGAAAAAAAAAGTATTTGTTTGGAATAAGGTCCTTCGAAATAGAGTGTATAGGGGTATTTAAATGATAAAATCCGAAATACTTATTTGTTTTTTATTTTATTTTAAGATCTACATTGGTGCTCAAAGCATTTTTCGATAAAAAATATAGAAGAAACATCATTTTAGATTATATAATCCCAAAAATCCAAAGAAATTTTGGGATTTTTCGCAGGTGGAAATAGAAAAATCTCTAAATAAAAACATAAGAATACTCCAATGTGTGTCGTTTCTTTTTGCAGTTTATTTAACTCTTTTGTGCTTGAATATTGTGGAATTAATAAAATAATAGATTATTCAAAAATAAGGAAAATTCCATATGTCAATTGTTGGAAAAAGTTAAGTCCATTCCATTTGATGGCTGAAAACGTTGAAAGCTAATTTTGTTCAAGGCTATGACAAGTGGTGGTTGAGCACTCTAGCTTGTTAAGCATTAACTGATTTTGTTGTTTTGTGCTTTGTTCTCGGCCTGACATTGTTGTAAATTTTTGTGGTCTTCTTTGACACTTCTTGTGCTAAAGAGACTACTCCTTTGATGCTAATATATTCCAATTTTTATTGTTAAAAAAAAAACAAGCTCCAACGAAATCAACGTGCTTTTTAAAATAAATTTAACATCCAATTTTTTAATTTTTTGCTTATTTTATTTTTCTTGCGACAATTTTGTTGAATAAACGCATTATGAATCTTTTGTTCAGAATAGACTCTTACAAAGTGAACAATTATTCACCTACATTACTAACCTTATTTATTATTATTTTTGGTACAAACTAACCTTAATTTTTTTCCTTCACTTTATTATTTCTCACTCTCTAAAAGAAAAAAGCAAACTATTCATTTTAGAAGAACCAAATCTAAGAATTGACTACAAATTTACTCATCAACGATATCTTAATTTTTTGATTTATCATATCTTTCAAGGTCTTTCTATCAATCTAAGTATTAAGTACTAATAAATTTCATTTATACTTATCTTAATTTTTTTACACATCATCTTTTAAAGGTACTTTTTAGTCAAATTACAATATTCATTTTTCCTTTATCCCAATCGCACTCTCATCTATTCTCATTTTTTTTTGGTTCATTATCTATTCTCATTTAAATTCAATTCACTTTTCCTAATTTCTCTCAATTTATCTTTCTCACCTCCCAATATTTGCTTCCCTCTCTTTATTTTTCATCATCTTCTTCCTCTTTCTCATTTCACCCTCGTCAAAATATGTCTAAGCTTTAATGATCCCACATCATCTGAAAATATACTTTTTTTTTTTGTTTTCATCTCCACCAATATCTTCTTTCTCTCGTCAATAGAATACCTTTAAGAAAAACATTAGGCACTTGAATTTTGAACCCTACAAAAAAATCAAGTGCCTAAATCATATTATATATACACACAAGAAGAAACTTATTGTATTTCATTCATAATAATAGTAGAGATACAAGATGAAATCATAATATGAATATAAAAACTAGCATGACACAAAGTCATCCTAACAGAGCTATGAGCGACTTTGTTGACTTGTCTTCGAATAAACCTAACATCAGAGGTTGTTAAATCAGAAGCTAACAAGCGTCTATAGTCATTGATCACTGCACTATAATTAGAGATGTCATATTTACTACCATAAAGACTATCCACCACAATTTTGGAATCAAGCTCAAAGTCCACAATACTCAGTTGCAGATCACGAACTCAATACATCGCTGATAATAAACCTAAAACATCACCTAAATCAACATCAAGGAGCAGAGTCATACATTCAATTTTGGCTAAAATATAACGACCTTCATCATCTCGAATATACACACCAATGTCGACCCGATTCAGGAATCATTATATATAAGAAATATTTCCCCTAAGAACAAAATAAATAAGAAATATTTGCTGGCTTTGAGTTGCAGTTAATAACGAATCTAAAATTTATTTCATATTTTTTTATCTTGGCCATTTTGTTTTTAGAAAAACAAAACCTTAATAATGTGGAGTAGTTTAATCAAAAGATAAGTAAGATCCAGCTAAAATTGCTCTAATCATGACTGAAACTCGAATTTTCCTGAATTGTTTGTTTTCAATTGAATCTCATTAACCACCTAATAACGATCACTTGATTATATTGAAGTCTACTTTACTGGAAATCAAAGATTTCATTTGAGTTATAAATAAAAATATTGACTGGAAGTCCAAGATTATAAACCGTTAGAAGCAAATATGCAAATGTGTATGTCACCATGCATGTAGTTATGATAATGATGGAACACCAAATAAAACAACCCAAATGTCTATTAGTTATTATGAAATATGTTTGTAGGATTTAGACACTTTTAGATAGTAGTCACGAGTGATGCCAAAAGAAAAGGACAGAAACAAAAAAAAAGGAAAAGGTACAACACTGAAACACGTAGAGAAACTTCTCTTCTACGTATGCAATCTCATCATACAATTATTGTCAGATAGCCAATGATTAAACATGATTTTTGCTGTTAATGTATTAATTTATTTTTTTACAAATCTGATATCACGACTTTTTTATATTCATTTTATAATTGTTAATGTACATAGCTTGAAACTAATTATGAATTTATGACACTAATTTATATAATCAATCACTAATATTTTGTATCACATGTGATTTTCAATTAGTTGCGTGCAAGAGATGCCATTTTGTAGTGGTTTTATAGTTATTGGTTAGATTAGGCTATTATCCATTTTGATTCGTGATTTTTTAAATCTAAATAATTTAAAATCGAAAAAATAATAACACAATACTAGGATTTGCTTAAAACGACTAAAAAACTACTTAAGTTGCATTTTGGTCTCAATTCCAAAGACTCTTGGGTTTGGGTTGTACAATGTACATTTGAAAGGAGCAATGCTATTTTAATATCTAAAAATCAATAACTATTTGATAATCTGATAATCGTATAAAAATACATTATTTATAATGACTATAAGAGAGATAAAATACATTATCTGTATTAGTCATGTCATTTCTCATATGTAATTGAACATCCTTCTTCTTAGAGCTAGTTTTTGAAGTGAAATTTAAATTCATTTTAACATGGTATCAAGAACGGATTATTTAAACGTGGAAATTGAACGCATGCCTACATTATATGTGAGGATAAGTATTGAAGTGAGATCCAATTTTATTTAACATTGTATAGAGTCAAAATTTGTAGGCATGTTGTGAAAGTTGAACTCATGCCTATACATTACACGTGAGAATGAATAAAGTTTCATTTGAGTCTCAATTAGTATTGTTTTTAGGATGTGTAATGTATACATGTACTTCGACACCTTTATTTTAAAGCTAGTTATTGGGTAAGATTAAAGTTTATTTAACAAAAAATAAATAAAAATCATTGTTCAATACCAAATCTCTGAGAATTTTCAGAGCTTAATGATATCTCCAGTTTCTCCAAATTATATCATTCAAATAGAAAATTTCATTAAAGTTGATTAAAAATAGTACCTTACTTGATAAATGACATCCTATGGTATACATCTTTCATTCTCATTTCCAATCTCATGTCATGATCATTCATTTCCTCCTGAAGCTTTTGATACTTTCTTTCTTTTTCATGTCGGTCTATTCAATTATTTTTAGGTATGAAAAAACATTAATAAATAATAAGTGCTATATTATTCACAATTTTATAGAATATCTCTAAGTTGAGATGATATGAAGTGTGGAAAAGAAACCATGCATTAACTGCAAGGCATGCTTGTGAATGTGTGAAAGAGGCTTTTGGTGGGCCTATGAAGAGGGCTGTAATACATATGGATCCAATTCAAGACAAATGACTTGATAATGGACCTTGACCCATGCAGCAGATCATGCTTTCTTAGGGAAATTAATACAGTACTTCGTAGCGTACCACATCACATTCCCACATGAAATGACAACAAAAATATTAATTGCATGTTTATAGGATAATGATCAATCATATTTTACATCCTATATATACTTTACTAATGACAAAAAATATGTCGACATCGATCCCATGGGGAATGTGTTGTTAGCCCAAAGTGGCATCACAGAAAATGGTGATTAATTGGGTTTGTAAACTTTTTATAAATAATTTATGTTATAAGCTTATTCAGAAAATAGAATTATTAATAGCAACAATAGAAAACAATTTTGGAGCATATGGGAAGAGATTTCACCTCATTTGCTTTGAATATCCAGCTTAATATTAGTGGAGGGAACCCAGGTAGCATCAAAATAAAACCTAAGTCGGCTACTATTTTCAACTTATTTATCTTTGTCTTGTTATTTTTAAAATACTTCAAAGATTATTGCAAATAGGCGGAAATTAACTCTTTCTAAAATTAAAGGAAATTTTCCAAGTGCTTTTGTTCCAGGAAAATTTATCACTCATAATACTCTTTAATATAATTTGGCATTTGAATCTTTTCATTACTCTTTTATGGGAAGAAAAAGGAAGGGTTGTTTTGGTTCTCAAGTTAGACATGTCAAAAGGCGTATAACTACGTGACTAAAAAGAAAGGTAAATTGAGACATTTGATGGAAAAACTTATGAGAGAACCAAAATATACGAATAAATATAAATACACAAAAACTAAAACAATAAAGAGAAAAAGTAAAAGCACAATGTGGGTATGAGAGATAAAGTTGTCACAAATATCGTCACAAAATAGTTGTTCAAATATGGTTTCTCTTTACAATCTTTGATCTATAATTCCATATTTACTAGGTCTAAGTTATTTGTTCTTATCGAAAGTCCTTGTAAAGGAAAATTATAGGCAAGTGTTAGTAGTTGTTAATATATTGTTAGAGGTGAAGGAGAAATGTTAGTTTTTAGAACTTGAACCCATGACCTCATTCTTACGTCTCCTTCAACGTTCCTTGTAATAATAAAATCATTTTCTTTTTCGCAAGCATAAAATCCTTATATTTTCATTATTTGTGTTGAAGTTTTTTCAAAGTTCGGATTTGATCCATTTATCTATCATACATGCGTTGCCTGTCTCTATCATAAATAGACAATAGATGAAAGTAGGGATGTCAACAAGTAGGATATGGATAGGGTATTGTAGTGTCATTCCTCATACATGCCGTTTGAAAAATTAATCGTGCCAACATGGATAACAACTTCAACACCTGTACCTTCTTGGGGATTTGGATTCTCTCTATTGAAAATTTTCTCAAATTTTCTCCATTTTCATTCTCCTCCATTAAAATTCAGTAACCACTTTTTATTATAATTTAATTCTCACTTTCTCTCTCATAATCAATGGTTGAGATTTCACATGAGAAAACTTGAGAGAATTTTTAATGGAGAGGATCCCAATCCCCTTCTTGATACCTAATTGTCCTTACCCATACTTATTACCCGCACTTTAATTAAAGAGAAAATTATCCCATGATCATGTATCTTATATTTTGTAACAACGTAGCCATGTAACTATCTTTCTCTCCGTTCAGATAATTTATCTTTTATAATATGCTCATAATTTTGTTCCCACTTTTTCGTTCAAAAGACATTTATGTGCCTTTTACAAACCAACATATTATAGTGACTCAAACAATTATTAGACAGTGTTTTAATTTACATGCATGTCTAATTTTTGTTAGAAATATATTGTTGGTTGACAAATTTTGGTAAGTTTCCTTATGTTGTATACCCAACCTTCACAGACGAAGAGAAGACAAAATTCACCACAATGTGGAAGGAAATTACACATAGAAAATATAGAATTAGATTAACTTTAATCTTCAATAGAATATACCAGCTACAAATCAGTGACACTTCTACTCTTTTTTGGATCATGACAAATATATTGTGGTACGATAGAAATCAATTGGCTTGTCGAGAGAACAATTTAAAACTATATTAGCTAATATTCCATAGAATCGTTGTAGTTTTCTTTCTACGTAAACAAAAAGTTTATATTGGACTGAAATAATATTTATTGATTTTTTAAAAGTATATTCTAGGCTTTGCCAAAAAAAAAAAGTTTTCTACACACGAGAAGCATGGACAACTACAATATTGCAGTCAACTATCGCATCTTCAATTTAGATGAGGATGGAATTATATGTAGGAAAGTACGTGAACTACCAACCCAGCACCACAATATCTAGAAGAGTTGAACATATCTATATAAACAACAATTTCAGTTATTCAAATGTTAACCTTTTATATATATACTTTAGTGTCTAATATAGTTTTGATTTTAACAAACAACTGACCATTTGTCTCCTAGTGTGCAATGCATGGCTGAATATTTTTTGCCATATTTTTTTTTTAGAAAACCTTTATGTTTCAATTATGAAAGTTTCTGTGAAAAATGGGGGTAGGTTTAATTAATATATAACAATGCCATGTACTCCCTTTAATACAACAATTTGCTTATAAAAATAACAAAATTCAATAGTTAAAAAATGAAAAAACTTAGCTATAAATAAAAGAATTGAGACATTTTGATCCCTTAACTTAATTAGTAGTATTTTTAGAGTCCACTTCTTCCTCATACTACAAGGGAAAGAGAAATGTAAAAACTAGCATTAATCCAGTCTAAGAAGGACTTGCTATATTCATGTAAATTTTGTCTCATATCTCTATCAATATACGAAGAATATTATTTTTTATTATTGTTTAATAATTTTTTTGTATTATTTTTGGTTTTTATTTTTCACTAAAAGTTATTACGAGGAGCCAACAAGTGTTTAAGTAAGTGCTTTTTAAGCGTATAATGAGTTTAAGGTTACAAAAGGGTTCACAAAATCGTACATCATTTAATGGGTTAAATATGTTTTTAAACCTTCTAAATATATTAGCTTTATGTTGATTCTCTCTAAAATATTTCTTTAAATTTCTGTCACTCAAAATTTTATCTTACGAATTTTAGTCTCTACATTCATATTTAAATAATTCACAAAACATGTTACAAGTGACTTTCTTCGTTACATATAATTGATAAGACTTAAAAATATCATTATTTTAATAATTTAAGGTATTAAAGATTAAATAAATTAATTATTAAGTTAATGATATTTTAAGGTATTAACATTAATGACACGTTTCCTTGAAAAAAACAATAATGACATTATAAAAATATCACTTAAAACATGCAATGTGAAATTTTGTAAAAAATAAAAAGTAAAATTGGTAATCGAAAATTTAGAGGATCAAAGTTTGAATGAAATTTTTGGAGAGATTAAAAATCAAAGTTTATATATTTAGATGAATTATAAACATATTTTAAACTTTATTTGAATGGAGGGAAAACCAAATATAAAAGTATATATAATTATTTTTTTTATAACAATGATGGCCAAAACCCAAAAACAAAAGCAAACTACAAAGGAATCAAACGAGGAAGAGCTATCCCAAATACATCGGCTAATAATAATAAGTGCTTAATTTGAGTCGGTCATGACAATCTAAAGAACATCCAATATTTGTTAAAGCATCCGAACATTACATTTTTGTTCCCCAATACGAATGAGAGACCTCTACATTCTAATCCAACTCTGGTATAAGTCTGAATTTTTTTAGCAAAGCTCGACCTAAAATACTATCCGTTTATGCAGACTTAACCACCTGTCCTTATGAACTTAGTTCAGATGGTAGGGACAATACATAATATATGCAAGATTTGGGGTTTCGAACTCCGGCCACCACCAAAAAAGACTTAACCACCTGAACAACAAATATAGAATCAACATTTAATTCCCAAATTCCTAGCCGTCTGTATGAGTTGTCAGTCTTTAAGGAGAGGTCGGTAGAGAGCATGGCGAGATTGGGGTGGGAAGATGGTGGAAATGCATGGAGATGGAGGAGGAGTTTGAGGGCGTGGGAGGAGAGTATGAGGGAGTGTTCGGCTTTGTTAAGTAATGTTCTTTTGCAGGAAAACATTCAAGATCATTGGCGATGGATGCTTGATCCTATTTTGTGAGTTTTATACTTATCCTTTTCGATTTTCTGTTTAACTTGTCATGTTCTTTTTGATTTTATGTTTGAATTTTCCTATTATTTGATTATTATTTTTTCATTTCTAGGTTTTTTTTAGTGGAATTGAATTCTAGGTTAAAATCATATTTGAATTCACATACTGTATTTTGACTGTTCTTGGAAATGAGTGAGATTAAAGAGATTTTGAATTCTCCAACCCTCATTCTACCATTTGGAAAGTTTGACTAATTTTCTATGTTTTACCGATGCTTGAATTTTTCTTTGAAATGTAGATTTGCAATTTGTTGAGAAACTAGTTAAATTAGTATGTAACTTCAGATTGTTTCAAATTGTTATTATCGGTGTATCTGATGATAAGCTAGAAGCTTGACATGTTCAGCTGTTTAGTCAAATTGCTATTCTTACTTGTTTGGCTCATTGGTGAAAGTATTGCCTTAATTTTTTATTTTGATTTTTCAGCTTGTACTTGCTGCGGGTACTAAGCTGTAGCAATGTGATAACTCAATTAGCTTATGAAATAGCTTAAAAACATTAAACCATACAAGGTGAATTAGTTGTTCAAACATTAGAAGACCCCTTACTAGTCTTAATCTCAATTTATGATATGCTTTGCTACACTTTTATTTTCTTCATTTTCCTCATTTTGATACACCGATAATAACAATTTGAAACAATCTGAAGTTATATACTAATTAAACAAGCTTCTCAACAATTCACAAATCTACATTTCAAGAAAATTCAAGTACCGGTAAAACATAGGAAATTAGTCAAACTTTCTAAATGGTAGAATAAGGGTTGGAGAATTCAAAATCTCTTCGATCTCACTCATTTTCAAGAATTGTCAAAATACACTATGTGAATTCAAATATGATTTTAACCTAGAATTCAATTCATCTAAAAAACCTAGAAAAATAAAATCAAATAACAGAACAATTCAAACAAAAAATCAAAGAGCATGACAATTTAAAGAGAAAATCGAAAAGGATCAGAATGAAACTCACAAAATATTAAGAGAATACTTTTATCGAACACCTTTACTGCAATTCAAAGAAAAAGTGAAAAACAAGAAAAAAAAATCATCATGAATGACAACAAATACAATGAAGTTTAATCTAGAAATATGAATTCATATATAACCTAGATTCAAATACTACGGAGGAAGAAAATATTTTGTGAGTTTCATATTGATCCTTTTCGATTTTCTGTTTAAATTGTCATGCTCTTTTTGATTTTATGTTTGAATTTTCCTGTTATTTGATTATTATTTTTTCATTTCTAGGTTTTATTTAGAGGAATTGAATTCTAGGTTAAAATCATATTTGAATTCACATACTGTATTTTGATTGTTCTTGGAAATGAGTGAGATCGAAGAGATTTTGAATTCTCCAACCCTCATTCTACCATTTGGAAAGTTTGACTAATTTTCTAAGTTTTACCAGTGCTTGAATTTTTCTTGAAATATAGATTTGTAATTTGTTGAGAAACTTTTTAAATTAGTATATAACTTCATATTGTTTCAAATTGTTATTATCGGTGTATGTGACACATTGCTGGTGATGATAAGTCAAAAGCTTGTCATGTTCAACTGTTTAGTCAAATTGCTATTCTTAATTTGTTTGACTCTTTGGTGAATTAATTGCCTTAATTTTTCTTTTTTTGATTTGGATTTTTCAACTTGTACTTGATGCGGGAACTAAGTTGGAGCAATGTGATAACTCAATCAGCTTATGAAGTAGCTTAAAGGTATTCGATTATACAAGATGAATTAGTTGTTCAAACATTAGATGATCACTTATCAATCTTAAGCTCAATTTATGATATTCTTTGCTACACTTTAATTTTCTTAATTTTTTTCCATTATAGTGATGAACAAAAAAAGATGAATTCAAGAATTGTCAAAATACACTATGTGAATTCAAATATGATTTTAACCTAGAATTCAATTCCTCTAAAAAAACCTAGAAAAATAAAATCAAATAACAGGACAATTCAAACAAAAAATCAAAGAGCATGACAATTTAAAGAGAAAATCGAAAAGGATCAGAATGAAACTCACAAAATATTAAGAGAATACTTTTATCGAACACCTTTACTGCAATTCAAAGAAAAAGTGAAAAACAAGAAAAAAAAATCATCATGAATGACAACAAATACAATGAAGTTTAACCTAGAAATATGAATTCAGATATAACCTAGCATTCAAATACTACGAAGAAGAAAATATTAGAAATTAATGCTAGTTTTAAAATTACCTGAGAAAAGAGGTAAAAGTGAGAGATCAATGATTGCATAATCAATGAAGATTGAAGGCACATGTTGATGAGAAAAATAGTTCAGATCGGAGGGGGGAGGGGGAGAGAGAGAGAGAGAGAGAGAGAGAGAGAGAATTCAGATCAGAGGAATGCGTCAATCGATCAAAACCTCGGAAGGATGTGGTTGGTCGAGACGGTGGTGATCGGAGAGGCGATGGTGGTCGTTGCAAGCTACAACGACGGTGACGGTAGTCGAAAGTGAGAGAGCTTTGCGGGTGTGGTGTGTGTTTTAGAGAGAATGGTTTTTTTTGAAGGAAGAGAATGATTTTTGTATTTTTTAACAAAAAGGATATTTTACATATATTTATTGAAACATACAAAATATCAAAATAAAACTAATTATTCAAATTGTAGCTAATTATGTTGATATTAACTACCATTAAATTTCCTAGCACACTCATGGTAGCAAATCGTAGATTTTCTTGTAGTGACGTGGCTCTCGATCGTAATCCCCAAAGGATCAAGTAACTCATCTATCTCATTGCACATCTCATCTTTATTGTAAATGCATGCGTTTACTAAATTTGTTGTACGGTAAGAAACTCTAGTGAAACTGTGAACAGTTAACCCTAACAAAAATATCCTTCATTTTCGGTGAATGATCTTAAATTCACACAAAAATACTAGCAAACAGGTAAAAAAAGACTAGAATGGTCTAACTTTTATTTTGATATTTAGTTTTTTGGTCATTATGAGAACTCCTAAATGTAGTGTACATTCTCAATTAAGGTTAGACATGTTACGGGGGTTAACAAAACAATTTAAGGCAAAGTGTTTAGAGAAAAAACGTCAAGATTCATTTGCATTTTCATGTTGGAGAAAAAACGTCAAGATTCATTTGCAACCTGCATGTTTCTCTAATGGAAACGTGGAATGTTATGCTAAATACGGCAGCTCCCAACTCCCGACTTTTTTACTCCTTACATTATCATTATCATTAGATCCAACAATGAGATATTATTCTCATCTCTCTTAGAAAGAAATCTATTTCATGAAAAGAAATCTTGCTGATTAACTTTGAAATACCTTTAGAAACACATATTTAAAGAACAATTTTTCTATTTTTAAGAAGGCTTAAATGCACTTTAAGCCCCTTATGTTTGTCGTCGTAGTAATTTTTACCCCCTAACAAAAACAATGTAATTTTGACCCCTTAATTTTTCCAACTAAGCTGAGAAGCCGCAATGTGTTCCAAAAGGGGGTCAAAATCGCAACTTTTTTGCAAAGATAAGGGGTCAAAATAATATATTTTCCTAAACATGGCAAAATTAAGGGGTTAAAATTGCATTTTTTTTTAGGATGTCAAAATTGCTACGACGGCAAAGATAGGGGGCCAAAAGTGCATTTAAGCCTTTTAAGAAATTAGGTGATTTCTCCTTTATCGAACACTAATTTTCTTTAGATGTTAACATTTTTTTTTACATATAAACTATTATTTACACTTGAATAGAAGACAATCAGGCAACAAGCTGCGCCGCTAGAACTTTTTAAATGATAAAATTAATCCTCGTAAACACAACATTCATGGACCTAGAAGAAATGACATTGCTATGCATGACCTTTTAAAAGAGAAATGTTAACCGGTGCCTCGAAGCACCGGTTAAGGAAGCAAATATAGTAATATTTGTATTGAAAGCTGTGAAATCAATGCATTAAAAGCTTAAATGGTTTCTTTTTTAACTTACAATTTTTTCTTTTGGTTTCCTTAACTAGTGTCCCGAGGGCACTAGGTAGAAAATAATATCATTCTATTCAATTTTTTCATGTGTAATCATCTTGTTGGGAATTGCTAACATTCTTGTAATGTTCTTAGAAGTTAGAATGGAGATCTGGTTATTCACGCCTATAAAATCACTTTTAAAAATAATAATAATAATAATAAAGGTTAATAGTGTTTTTCACACCTATAATATATGTTATTTTCAGTTTTCACTCTTACGAAATTTTCGGTTTGATTTATATCTTTGTAAAGAAAAAAATTCAGGAAAACATCTCTCCTCCATCCAACTCACCAAATTCGCTTATGTGGCGCTGACTTGGTTTTTTTTTTTTGATTGGCCACGTCAGATTTTATTATTAAAATATCCAAAAAAAATTAAAAAACAATATAAATTCATTTATATTAATTTAAAAATAAAAAAATTGAAAATTAATTTTTTAAAATAAAAAAAATTGTAAAAATTTGAAAAAAAATTCAGGATTTTTTTTCTAAAAAAACTTTTGAGATTTTTTTCAAAAAAATAAAAAATCGAATTAAAAAAAAAGATTTTTTTTTGGAATTTAACAAAAATTCCAAAAATTATGAAAAAAAATTCAGATTTTTTCCAAAAAATTTAAAAATCGATTTTTTATTTCAAATATTAAAAAATTTAGAATAAATTCTGGAAAATATTTAATTTTAAAAAATCTCGATGCAAATTTTTTAAAAAAATTCAGATGTTTTTTTTTGAAATTTTTTAAAATTAGAAAATATTATTAGATTTTTTTAAATTAAAAAGGCTTTAAAAAAATTTCTGAAATTTTATTTTCAAAATACAAAAAAGCAAATTTAAAAAATAGGTTAGATTGTTTCCGAAAAAAGATTTATAAAATAAGTTCTACAAAAAAAAATTCAGGAAATAATTTTAATTTTTAAAAATCAGCATGCAAATTTAGAAATTATAATATTGAAAATAATCAATTTTTTAATGAAATTAAAAAGTTCATTTTTTTATACAAAAAATAATTTTTTTGGTAATAAAAAATTTTCCTGAGTTTTTTTATAAAAAATTTCCTGAATTTTTTACTTATTTTTACAATTTTTTTTTAAATTAATATAAATGAAATTAGATTATATTTAAATAATAAAATCTGATGCGGCCAATTAAAAAAAAAAAAACCAAGTCAGCACCATATAATCGAATTTGGTGGGTAGATGGAGGAGGGGTGTTTTCCGAAAAAAAAAAAGTTTTACAAGGATGCAGATCAAATCGAAAATGACATATATTACAGAGGTGAAAAACATTATTAACCCTAATAATAATCAACTAGTTCATGTGTTACCTCATTTTGTTTGAAAAAAAAAAATAGATTTTGAGTTATTGTATGTTTCATTCCAATTTTAGAGGGATCATACTTGGTTCTAGAGGTGTAGAATTGATTCTAACATATTTTGTTATTGTCAAGTATAATCGATTATGCCTCTAGAATTGATTCTATTTGAAGTTAGTATTTGTAACTTTTCATTCTATAATTGATTATTAGACATATATTCATAGTTCAATTCATTTTTACATAAATGGTTTTTTTTTGTTACAACATTTTTACATAAATGTATCGTATAGAATGTGTGTTGCTAGCATATCTCTTGTATCAAAATACAAATGACATCTTTTATGAATTATTTTTAACCAAAATCAATTCTTTTCACCACACAACGACTCACATGCTTATCCTAATAAATTTTCACTTTAGAATAAAAAATAATTTTTTTTAAAATCCTAAATAAACAATTAAAAATGAAATATATTTTTGTAAATATTTTTTTAATAAAGATTAATTACACATGAATAGAAGAGAAGCGAACAACTAATTAAACTAAAAATCTTTTTTTGAATAACAAAACTGATTTAAAAAACACAGCATTAACATGTATGATCATTTCAACTCTATATACAAAATCAACAATCTCTCATTTTACCATATAAAAAATAAAGGTGGGGATCAAAATTCAACAACAAAGGCAAAACCATTGAAGCAAACAAAAGTAGTACTATGATGAAGAGGAGGAAGGTCTAGAACATAGGAGGCGGTCATGTCATGTGCAAGCGAATCATAGACCGTGGACTCGTGGTCCCTACATTCTTCTTACACGTGCTTGCTTACATATGGTTGGGTCATGGACGTCACACGTGGGAAGCCACAAAAGCATAACAACGTGTATTGTTAATTGATAACCACACTAGTTTTCTTAGGAGCAACCATTTTTTTTTTTTAATGAAACAAACTTATTTGATATTATTATTCCACAATGTTCAATATGAGAAATATAAAAAATATGGTGACTAACCCAAGAACGTGTATATATGTTAAGGTATCAACAACTATATTCGTTTGCTGTTTAGTAAATTTCACTTTGAAGTTGGAATATAAAGTTAACTCATAAATAATATTGGAAACAATAATAGAAAATTCAGAAACTTCATAATGTCTGTCTTTTAGAGATGCCACCAGCGTTTTGAGAGTCTAATTAAAAAATCACACGTTCACACCCTTTGGTACGTGTGAAGTGGCTTGCTTCAAGAAGAGTTGAAGTCTCGCCTTCAAACACCGACATATGACCATGTCTCCATTGTGTTTGTGTGTCGTCACGAACCGACCATCAGAATCACGAGCGCAACGTTCAAAAGAAATGAACTTGTCTGCATGTTAAGAGCAACGATATCTAAACACTCTTAATCTTTATATTTACCTTCAATATTTCATTTCCTTGGTGTTTGTCGAATCATTATGTTTTTTAAACACATTCTTTTTTTTTTACTTTGTCTTCATCCTGTTGATCAAAATAAGTAAGAAACGGATAAACGGAATTGTGACATCGTAGTGTACAAAGGAAGAATGAAGCTAGTTTTTTTTTTTTTTTTTTTTTTTTTTTTTTACAATAGCTAGTTAAAACTACAGTTATTCGAGCCCCTGTTAGTTAAGACAAATTTTTGAGCTTAATGAAGAAAGAGTAAATAAGTGCGTAGACTAATGACTAGTAAAAAAAGTTATTAGATTAATAGCATTTTTAATGGACATAATCTAAGTAATTCGTTTAAGATGGTTTTCTTCTTACTTAGTTGACTTCATATTGTACCACATCATATTTATATTTTATACAATCCATGATATTTTTACTTCAATGATGCATATTTTAGCAACTCATAAGGCACTATATCTTAATTAAATATTTTGTTCATTGACTGTCACCATAATAAATATATATTTATATGGAGCGGTAACTTAAACAAGGAACTCATGTAATTTGTTATACAACTTAGATTGTCATGTAGATGTGTTTTGCGACTCAATGATGAAATCTTTGTTAGAGATGATATAATAATTGTAAAAGTTCGGTTATTTTTAAAATTTGTTTTTAATCAAAAGGTTTTATAGGATTAGAGCACATATAACGTCGGTGTAAAACTTTTTACACATCATCTCGTAAATACCCATCCCCAACTAGAGGGACAAGGCATTTGCCATTGTCGTATATCTAAGTATAACTCTAGTCCTCTGGTGCAAAAATGTCTTTCATAAGGCATTGAACAAAAATATGCATGCCCAAAACAAAGAAGAAAAATGTTGAATAATTTTTTAGATACGACTCAAGAGTTTAACATGCAAAGATCTAATAATAACTACCTTATAATTGAGGTTTGATCATTCCATGAAAATTGCCTCAAACACATCGGAAAATAAGTTCCATCAACTGAGTTCTAAGAGGGTCATCAGACCATTCTGAATACAGATGTTTAAGGGATACATACTCCCTAGAGCAGAACTAGAAATCACAAGTGTAAAAACCAATAAATTTACACAAGATCATCAATTTCAAGAAATTCTTCCTTCATAATTGCTTGCCTAAGTTGCTCTGGCGTCATAGCTTCCATGTGCAAGACAACATAGTCAAGTAATGCAACATAACTCGCCTGATAAACACCAAAAACAAACAAAGCAAGTCAATACTTCAATACCTTCTTGTCTTTACCATAAAATGAAATGAAATGTTGCATTGCCAAAAAGCGGCGACGACGACGACGACAACAACAACAAAAATAATAATAGTAATGAAGCAAAAAATTTAAAGAAAAATAAAAAGGACGTGATTTGAAGAATCCAGTAAGGATAGCTACGTTAACTAATCAAAATTGCTATATGTTTTGAGAATTATCACTTAATTTCTACAGACAAAAAAAAAAAAAAAAAAAAATACATGTGCTGAGTGATACATTCAACTACTATGATTTATGACACTTTCAACTATTCTAAAATTCTAACTGACAACAAAATACAAAGAGAGATCAACAATGGATAATATTTTACCTGCAGAGAGCCTTGAAAATCTGTGAAATGTGATACATCACCTTGCTCAGCAGCAGCACTAGTACCATCCCCATCCCCCATAGGTTTTTGATTGACTTCATTCATCTTGACATCAGAGTCAACTCCAGCAGCATCGCCTTCATCAACATCAAATAAGGCTCCAAACTCGTCATCCAGGTCCAACCCTGGAGGGAAACCAAAAATACAGCAAACCACAAAAGGAGCCTGCACAATTATTTATATGAAAAAATAGATAGTAGTTACCAATACATTAATTAATCATCGATAAAATAACGAACAAAGGGGAGGTTAGTTTTCCCAAATGCCATACCTAAGGATTGTTAGCGAGAGTGTACTCGTACATAGTCCAGCTAGTTTTGATGGCATTTTTAGCGGAATTTCCTATATAGAACATAAAAAGAGACTTCTTTCCCACCAACACACTATCAGTTCCAATAGTAATATCTCGAACAACCTCCTTCTGCATCCAAAATCCAGTCTTACAGTGCCTCCTCTGCTCATCAACTTTGGCAGTGAAGCAGTAAAACTCCCTTGGGTGGCGGAAGAAAAAGGACTGAGCAAGAGGCAATTCAAATGGGTCATATTGGTAAAAGTTCAACTCCTTAATCAAGTCAGAACCATTGAAATTTTGAACCTCTTCATTGTTTTTGCTAGCAAGGTAGTAGCTAACAAGGAGCTAATCAGAAGGGGCGAAACCAACACCAGGTGGAAGCAATTCCATTGCAGCTGAAAGGAAAGAGAAAACTAGAGAGGTTTTGGGTCTAAGGGTTTAAGGGTTTTAGAGAGGATAGTGCAAATGGTGAAAAATGAGAGAGTGTGACTCTGTTTTTATAGTTGAAAATCTACAAGAAAGAAAATCTTGTCACATAAGCTTCATAAGAGGGACGTGGCGTTTTCTAATTAGCTGTGATAACAAAAAATTTCCCCTTTGACCGTATCCTTTTTGAGATATTATTTTTTTGCACATTCCTTATTGGGATAAAGATTCTTTTATTTTGGTATAATTATTTTACCCGTATCCTTTTTGGATTTTATTTTTTGGTATAATTATTTTACCATATCTTTTTGAGATATTTTCTTTTTTCTTACACATTCTATTTTGGGGATAATTTTTTTTTTGCATTTTAGGATTTTTTTTTTTTGACACATTCCTTTTTGGGATAAAAAATCATCTTTTTGTTTTTGGTATAATTGTTTTACCCTATCTTTTTTGGGATATTTTCTTTTTTTTTTGACACCTTCCTTTTTGGGATAAAAAATCATCTTTTTTATTGTTTACTTTTGAAATAAGGATAAAAATTTATTCCCCCTAAAAAAAATCACCTTTAACGTTAGATATATTATTATTGTTATTTTAATTCATGATTCAGAACTTCTTGTAGTTAAAATGCACATTAGTCCATCGATATCATGAGTTTAATAATATGAAGTTGTTGATCTTAATGGAGTTGATTCTTCTCAAGAATTTTCTTTTTAGTAATTCTTTTAAGTGCAAATTAAGTGAAATTTAATATCATAATAGTTCTTAAATACAGCTGAGAATAAATTTGATACGGTAGAGCGCATATTCTAACGTGCAATATCTTTGTTCTCATATTTAATATGTATGAGCAGTGGGGAGAGGTGTGGAGGTGGAGGCGTAGGTTGTGGCAGTGGGAGGAGGAGATGTTAGCGGAGTGTAGGGATTTACTTCTTGATGTTCTCTTGTTTCCTAATGTTTCAGATAGATGAGTTTGGCTTCCTGCGCCGTCAGATGGATACACAGTTCGTGGTGCATATAATTTGTTAACCTCTCTGGATCATACTAGTGAGGTTTCTGCTTCGGAGCTGGTGTGGCATAAACAGGTTCCCTTGAAGGTATCGGTTTTTGCGTGGAGACTCCTCCGTGATCGTCTTCCAACAAAGTCTAATTTGATTGCTCGGCGGGTTCTGTCGACTGACATGTCCTTATGTGTCGCTGGTTGCTGTCATCCTGAAACGGCAGAACGTCTATTTTTATTGTGCAACACTTTTGGTTCCCTTTGGCATTTGGTGCGTGATTGGATTGGTTGTTATGGGATGGATGCTGATAATATTTCCGACATTTTTTACAGTTTACTTATTTGACAGGTGGTGCTAAATCTAGACGTTCTTTTATGCAACTTATATGGCTTCTTTGTGCCTGGGTTGGGTGGAACGAGCGAAATAATCGTATGTTTAATAATGTAGTTACTCCCATTTCTCGTTTATTAGATAAGGTTGAGATACTGTCTTTAGGGTGGTTGAAAGCTAAAAAAGCTACATTTGTGTTTGGTACACAACAGTGGTGGTCTTGCTCTCTTGTTTGTTTGGGTATAGGCTAGTGTTCGGCTGCTGTGTTGCGTTTTGTAATTGATGTAACTCTTGACTTCTTTTGTAGTCTCTAAGGCACACCTTTTGCTTTTGGGACTGCTTTGTTATATAATTCCATTTTGCCTTGTTAAAAAAATATGTATGAGTTTCGCCAATAGAATCTTTGATAAAAACAAACATTTCTGTTATACAAACAAGTAAAAAGTCCAAGAAAGAAAAGCAAACACACTTGTAGGCATGCAACCCCATATATGCACTCAAAAATGGACTTTTCAGATCGTGAGAAAAAAATTCAATGATCTTCACAAAAGAACATTCAAACATATCCAAAAGAATATTCAAACCTCATAACATAGTAGTAATTTAGGTAAAAAAATTCTTCTAAACAGATTTAAAATAGGCTAAAATTCTCTTTTGGTCCCTTAACAACATTTATAGTATCGCTTTGGTCCCATAAGTAATAAAAATCCGTTTATGTCCTTTAACTTGATTTAAAGTATCAGTTTGGTCCTTTCTGTTATTTTAATTCAAAAAAACGTTAAATTTAGGGACCAAACTAATACTAATTAAATAAGCTAAAGGATCAAACTAATACAAATTAAATAAGTTAAGGGACCAAAATTTAACGTTTTTTTGAATTAAAATAACAGAAAGGACCAAACTGATACTTTAAATCAAGTTAAAGGACCTAAACGGAGTTTTTATTACTTATGGGACCAAAGCGATACTATAAATGTTGTTAAGGGATCAAATGAACATTTTAGCCTTTAAAATAATTTGTAACAAAGTTATCTTATTGATTTTTTAGACATCTACCTTGTTCAAACCTAACGCGTGTTTGTGGTGAGGTTTGAATTGATTTTGAGGTAAATGAAATGTCGTTTGATTAGGTTTGGATGACTAATTAAAATATCGATCCAATCCAATTTAACACGGTTTAATTTAAATCGATTATTTGGATATCTAAATTACTAACTGAATTTTTCTTTTATTAATATTACTATTATAAAGATGCGGTAAAATAATATATTTGATAATAAAAATAGAACAAATAATATATTAAAAGTTAATGTTATAGAATGATAATGGTCAATTATGTTTGAAACATATAAAATAGTAAAAAGATATATTAAATTAAACTAATATGTAGTTTAAAAAAAACCCAGATTAATGTAATATCTACTAATAAAACAAACAAATTTAATATTAAAATCTATATATGCGGTTGGTTTAATTTTGAAACATTAATCCAAAATCTGATATGATACTGACGTTTTTCACAAAAAAAATTAAAACATATCAATTTTGTGTGGTATTTCGATATTTTGGATCGATTTGCAATTTTATTTTGGACGAATTTCACAAAAGAACATTCAAATATATCCAATATTATTCAATTTTATTCAAACATTCACTAGGTTTACCCTCAACTCTACGAGAAGCTTTCAAAAACTTCTTTTACTCTATTAATATTTTAAAGTAAAACATGACTATGTCAAACGATACTCAGTTAAGCTATCAAGTTGGTCTCTTTTGGAGTCGCTTTCGAAAACGTCTATGACTTTGTCAATATTTAAATATGGTCGCTGATCTTGTCAAATGTTACTCAATTAAACTCCTCTATCAACAATGTTTTTTAATGATATTATGTCAATGTAGGGGGTAGGAATAAGATACAAACAAGCACATTTTAGAGGGTCGACTCCATATCTTGAAGTACCATTTTCACTTTTACAATCACAATCTAAAACTTCTTCATGGTATCAAAGCCACAAACCACAATGAAATTTATCCCAACATCTGCTATAGTATACATCCTCCAATTTAACACGGTTTAATTTGAATCGATTATTTGGAAATCCAAATTACTAACTGAATTTTTCTTTTATTAATATTACTATTATAAAGACGCGGTAAAATAATATATTTGATAATAAAAATAGAACAAATAATATATTAAAAGTTAATGTTATAGAATGATAATGGTCAATTATGTTTGAAACATATAAAATAGTAAAAAGATATATTAAATTAAACTAATATGTAGTTTTAAAAAAAAAACCCAGATTAATGTAATATCTACTAATAAAACAAACAAATTCAATATTAAAATCTATATATGCGGTTTGGTTTAATTTTGAAACATTAATCCAAAATCTGATATGATACTGACGTTTTTCACAAAAAAAATTAAAACATATCCAATAATATTCAATTTTGTGTGGTATTTCGATTTTTTGGATCGATTTGCAATTTTATTTTGGACGAATTTCACTAAAGAACATTCAAATATATCCGATATTTTTCAATTTTATTCAAACATTCACCAGGTTTACCCTCAACTCTACGAGAAGCTTTCAAAAACTTCTTTCACTCTATCAATATTTTAAAGTAAAACATGACTATGTCAAACGATACTCAGTTAAGCTATCAAGTTGGTCTCTTTTGGAGTTGCTTTCGAAAACGTCTATGACTTTGTCAATATTTCAATATGGTATCTGATCTTGTCAAATGTTACTCAATTAAACTCCTCTATCAACAATGTTTTTTAACGATATTATGTCAATGCAGGGAGTAGGAATAAGATACAAACAAGCACATTTTAGAGGGTCGACTCCATATCTTGAAGTACCATTTGTACTTTTACAACCACAATCTAAAACTTCTTCATGGGATCAAAGCCACAAACCACAATGAAATTTATCCCAACATCTACTATAATATACATCCTCCAACACCAAATCATTCAGTTTTGCGCTCTCCATCTCCAAATTAGCCTCGGAAACAACTCCTAATGGAGCTTGTTGTCCCCGACCGGCCAGTCTATTTACCTTTTTAGATATTAATGACATGGTTATGTACATTTTAATTTGAATATTATTTGGATGTTAATGACTTGTATGTCTTTAGATTATGGATAATCTATATATTTTGAACGCAAATTTAAATTTTATTTTACAAAATTTAGCAATGTCCCTATAAACATTGAGAGGTAGTTTAATTAAGATAGACATGACAATGGTGGATGGAGTAGTTCTTGTGAATGATATCATGGATTTAACTAGAAAGTCTAGAAAGAAGTATCATGTCTTTAATGTTGACATTGAACAAGCCTATGATTTAGTGAGCTGAAGTTTTCTAGATTATGCGTTAAGCCAATAGGGTTTTAACTTTTATTGGAAGTTTTAGATTCATGCTTTTAGGTTTTTAGGAAGATTAAGAGATAAACATTCAAAATAGGCTTAATCAAAAAGAGTCTTTAGCTTCTTTTCTGTTTCTTCTAGTGGTAGAGGGTCTTAGTGTCTCCATTAGAAAGGAATATGAGTTAGAAGAATATTAGGGGTTTAAGATTAGTGCCACGTGGTTGGCAGTGTCTCACTTACAGTATGCTGATAAATAACCTTTTCATTGGTGAAACTTCTTTGGCTAACCTTTGGACTTAGAGACCATTCTCCGATATCATGGGGTTAATGTGGACGAAAACTTCTTGAGGCTGGTTGAGATTTTCCTTCATTTCAGCATTAGGTCCATCCCTTTCATGTACATGAGGCTTCCGGTTGGGGAAACCCACGACAAGAAGGAACATGGGAGCCTTTTGTCCTAAAGGCCTGGATTTTGGAGTAATAGGTTTGTCAATTCGGGAGGGAGAATGATCCTAATTAGTTATGTGATGATGTCAAACCTTATTTTCTTCATTTCTTTCACGAAGAAGAAAATTAAGGTTTGGCAAATAATTGTTCAGCTCTAGAGATGTTTCTTGCATCGATGGTTGAAGGGGGCAAACACAATCTCTTGTGTTTGATGGTTGGGTGTTGCATGCCTAATTTGAAGGGGTGGCTATGAGTGAGAGATATGAGGCTCGTTAACCTGACCATCCTTGGGAATCAACAATGGTGACTCCTTTCAGGAGGAACTATCCTTTGGAGGTATATTCTTTGTGCCCAATATAACCATGTTTTTTCTGTTCAGGGTAAGAATGGTGATAGTTTAGGGTCGGCTCCCTTGGTGCGAATGGGTTTCATTTATAGGTAAGGGTTTAGAGTCCACCTCAGATTGGTTCACAAGCGAGTGGTTAGGATCACACAAGAAGACTTTACCACTTCCTTATAGGAAGATACTTTTATGTGTATAATTCTTTTTTGGATGAGGTTACCTAGGATCTTTCAGGTTTTTATTCAATAATCTTCTTTGGTCGGAAACGTGGGCTCACGGTTGGAAAGTGGGGGGACTGTAGAATTTGAGGGGGAGGCAAGGTTTCTTTGTTTTCAAGTAGGATTTATCAGTGGTGTTGGATGGGTACCCGCTTTTGGTGGGTGCAGACTCTTAGCTTTGGAGACTGGGCATGACTGTGATGTTTACGGTTATGTCTACGTATGGTTTTCTCTTTGATGTGTCTTTCGAGGACAGAGGGCGAGAGAAGATGCTTGTATTCTGTCTATGTTTTTGAATGGTTGAACACCCACTAAGATTCAAGTTTTCTCTTGGCAACTTCTCTTGGATAGGTTGCTACTCGTCATAACCTGTTTAGGCGTAGAGTTATTGTTGATTCAATGACTACACATGTGCTCTCTAGGGCGATGACACTAATTCAGTTAGTCATCTTTTTGTAATATATGTTGTTACTTCTAGAGTGTCATATAGTCTTTAGGTGGCTATGATGGGTGTTGGTTCACTCGAGGGATTTGGCGTGTATTGTTGAGGGGTTTGGGGCCCCAACGGAGAGTGAGAAGATTGTAGGAGATTTTGTGTTGATTTGGTATTCGGTTGGGTGGTCCATTTGGACAGTATGTAATGATCTCATGGGTTCAGGTAAGACGGTAAATGTTGTGCAATTGGTTGACAAAATTAAATTCACTTTATGGAAGTGATTCTTTGGAAAAACACCATGGACATCCTTATTACCTTTGAGTGGGTGGTGAAACAAGTTCTTTGTTGGGGTCGACGGTTCTCTTTCTGGTTGGTGTTTGGGTTGTAGTGGTGGTGGAGTAGGTGTTTTTCCTTTTTTGTTCTTTTTAGTTATTTAGTGTATCTACGGTGCTTTTCTTACCTTTGTTCTAGCTCTTCTTTGTCGTTAATATATTGCATCTCTATTTTGCCATAAAAAAATGGTCAATAGTTCCAATCATTATTCTTATGTTCCTTGACGGACATTAGCCACCGCTAAATGGAAGTGAAAAATTCGTACCTGCAACATGATGAAAAACAAAATGAAAAATCAAAAAGAGCAAAAGTGTAACAATTGAAATTGTATATTTTTAGAAATGGAGTTGATGTCCCTACCCTCTTTGCATAAACTAAAAAATATATGAGTTTGATGTTGTTAATTCACATTGTAAAATGTTGTTGCAATCTTTGCCAAACTTTAGGATGAGTTTTATTTGTAGATAAGTAAACAATGTCCCCCATTATATGGTAGGATAAATTTCATATATTAGCAAGGGCGTCAGGCTAGTCACCAACTTTATGATTACATTCCATCCTACATTAAATCAATTGTTGTTAAGTAGAGAATAATAATAATTTGAGAGTGAGGCATGTTCTTTAGAAGAAAAAAAAAACTTGAGGGCGATCATGTACACTAATTAGAAGGTGCAATTACCACACACAAAAAAATAAAAATTAGAAGTTCCAATAAAAAGATCAATGATTAAACAAGGTCGTTTATGAGATTCTGGTGTCCTACATGCAAACTTACAATTTGGGCCCTAACTGATAAGTATATATATACAAAAAATTGAATTCCTATGAAGATAAAAGTTTTTATCACGTTAAGAAAGATGATATTCAATTCCTTAATATGTCCTTTTTCAATTAAAATATATATGGTTTTAGCATTCCCTACTTTTATTTTATTCATTGAACCTTTAATTTTATATTTTAGGGCCCAAATTTTAAACTTATTTTTTATGATCTGGGACGGTGACCCTCATTGCCCTGTCTTAGATACCTCTGGATTAAACGTATATTGAAAACTTAAAGTAACATTATTTTTAAAACAAATTATATTTACAAGTGTTACACTTAATTTAAAACAAAGGGAGTAATATTTAATATTCCTCTATCAAAAAAATGACATTGATTTTTAGAAATTAGGCCAAAGTTGAAAGCTCGGTATTTTTAAGAAAAATTATTTTTATGCATAAAATATTAAAATCTATTTTTAGATAAGATTCATCATATCATATAGTAAGAACTTCAGATTTGTAAAAATTATTCCTCCAAACAAAAATATTTGTAAAAATTTATTGAAAGCAAAAAAAGAAAGGAAGGATTGGCTATACGTACCTACGTACGTGTACAGATAAATACAAAAACGAACCGCGGGGTTAGACTTTTGACGTCAGCATGATGGAATAATGACGAAATGGGAACACAATAAATAAATAATTCGAAGAGAGAGAAACAAAGAGCGAGAGAGTTTCCGCGTAGAAAGATGAGACTATGGGTCTCGCTGGTTTTTTTTTTAAATATTTTAAAAAAGTTGATTAATGATAGTTTTGTTTTCTCTAAATAAACACCAATTATTTATGGCTTATAATCCTTCCATTTTAAATAATTTCTTTTTATAATAGATTAAATAATAATAGTCATTGAAATTTCATAAACTTGAATCATAAAAATGAAGTTTAAACTCAAATTACAACGTTTAATTTAACAATTTCGATATTCCAACAATTATTAATACTAGTTTAAAATATATAATAAACTTATTAAAAAAAACACTACATGTTTATTAAATTAAATACAATGAGAATATTTTGTGAGAAACATATATAGTACTACTAATTTGAAGATGCAAAATGGACAAATAGTTAATTATACATTAAAAATTGAAAATCACATTCATTTTAATAATATATATACATTCTTTGTCAAAATAACACTTGTTGTGTTGTGATATAGAAGAGAAAGTTATTACTCATTGCCTAGCATGTCCTAAGCTATAGACTAGTTATAGATAAAATGGAAATTTTTGGTTCTAAGAATCGTGTCTACTTTTCTTTTTACTTCAAAAAAAGGAAATGAATTATTGAATCGCCAATTTAGTTTATAGAATGAAATTGTAGAGCATTTGTTAATATAATTTCCGAAATTATTAGTACATCAAAGAGTCTTTTAAATTTGAAAACTTTGATGTTATTAATTATTTTGTATTTGTCAATTTAATCATTAAAATTATGTAAAAGGAACTTGTGTGCTTGACTTATATATATATATATATATATATAGTTTATTTTATCATTCAAGTTGATATTTATTTTAAATCAAACTAAATTGATAGTTTAACTATTTATTATTTTATTTGACTTCATTTCTTTTTACATAAATAGTTAAAAACATTATAGATGAAATAATAGTTAATATGATATTAAATTTTAAAACAACAAAATAGCAACAATATTATTTTAGAAATATGATAATGAAAAAGGATCCAAAGAAGTAGAAAAAGAAAATTATGATGAATAGAAATTAACTAGGATAATTTAATTTTTTTTCCATGTAGGCAAAAGAAAAACTCACTATCAATATTTTTTCTTTCTCTTGTGTGTTAAGCAATTCACACCTTCTGTTCACACCATACCCTCCACCTACATATATATTCTTCCTATCTTTTTCTCTCTCATCTTTTCCCTCTCTCTCTCTCTCTTCCTCCTCCATAACCAAAATCACCAAAACTTTTTCTATAAGCCTCATCTTCTCTTCTTACACGACTTTGCAACAAAAATATATTAATTCAATCACTAGATTTATTTATTAACCTTTTGCTTTTGTTTTTTTTTTTTATTCAACTTCAATGGAGGGTCATCATCTCCAACATCATCAACAACACCAACACCAACAACAACATCATCAACAACATCAACAAAGACAACATCATGCTCATAACATCATAGGTACTAGTAGTGTTAACGTTGATGTCACGGATAGATTTCCTCAATGGAGCATCCAAGAAACAAAGGAGTTTCTTATGATCCGTTCAGAACTAGATCAAACTTTCATGGAGACAAAGAGGAACAAACAGCTTTGGGAAATTATCTCTAACACTATGAAGGAAAAGGGTTATCATAGAAGTGCAGAACAGTGCAAGTGCAAGTGGAAAAACCTTGTTACTCGCTATAAGGTATTTCTATTCATGTATACATATATATAAAAAAAAAAAAATTACACTATCAACCAATCATAAATCATTCTATGTGCATAATAATAAAAAATTTCATATAATAGGACAACCTAAATAAAACATAGTTTCCTTGTACTCTTGTTTCAATAAATCTGCTTATAAAAAAAATCTAATTAAAATTATTGCAATTAAGCAAGCTATTTTGTTAAACTTTTTTTTTTTGGACAGGTTTTTGTTAATCTTATACACATACATACACATATATACATACCTATGCCACTTTTTATTTGTTGCCTTTTCAATTTGTTAGGGGGTAAACTTTTCTCTCTCATGATTCAAAGGAGTACTTTTAAAAAAATAAAAGTTCATATTTAGTTCTATATATTAATATATAAACACTTTAACAAAATATATTATATCTATATATATTTTGTGATTTTTATATTGTGAGCTTTTCATGTTTGTTTGTTATATATATATAGTAAGACTATTGTTTTGTTTATGTTTTTGGGATATAAAGGGATGTGAAACAATGGAGGTAGAAGCCATGAAACAACAATTTCCATTTTACAATGAGCTTCAAGCTATTTTTAGTGCAAGGATGCAAAGAATGCTATGGGCTGAAGCAGAAGGAGGGTCAAAGAAGAAAGGGGTGCATGTGTCTTCTGAGGATGAGGAAGAGTTAGGCAATGAAGAAAGTGAGGGAGATCACAAGGGCAACATTAAAAAGAAGAAGAAAAAAGGTAAAATGATAATTGGTGGAGGAAATGATAATAGTGGTAGCAACAATTTGAAGGAGATTCTTGAGGAGTTTATGAGGCAACAAATGCAAATGGAAGCTCAATGGATGGAAGCATTTGAGGCAAGGGAGAATGAGAGGAGGTTGAAGGAGATGGAGTGGAGACAAAGAATGGAAGCATTGGAGAATGAGAGGATAATGATGGAACAAAGATGGAGAGAAAGGGAAGAACAAAGAAGGATTAGAGAAGAAGCTAGGGCTGAAAAGAGAGATGAATTAATCACTGCTTTGCTTGATAAGCTCACAAGAGAAGACATGCAGTAGTTTCTTTGGTTAGTTGATAGAACTAACTATTGTATTGTTTCTTCCTCACATCAAGCAATGCTTGTTTTAGAGGTTTGTTCAATGAACTCTCAATTTAGTTTGGAGATAGCTTTATGATTAATCAATTTAGTGGTAATTTTGACATTTTTGAATTTGAATCCTGCACTCCTATACAACTGTTGATTTTTGAGTTAGATATGAGTTTAGAATTTCTATTTCTTATATCTAATGGCTCTGCAATAGTCATATAGGGTGTGTAACATTGCAAATGACCTGAATTATTCTGTTGTTATGATCTTCTTTTTGTTTTACAAACCAAGGGTTTGTTTGGCTAATGCAATAAAAAATCACATAGAAAATAGCTTCTATTATATATATATTTATTTATTTTGGCATCTCATTTTTTTAATTGACACTCATCATTGTCATTCAACTCTCTTATCATTGAGAGAGGAATTGCTAGTGTTTTTGGATAGAAAAACTGTAAAATACCTCATTAATTCAGTTACTAAATTTTGTGATGAAAAAAATTAAAAAATGAGTTTATTTTTTCGGTCACTAATTTTTTTAGTAGTGTATGCTTTTATTTCATAGAGATTATAGTACTTGGTGTGATGGAGAGGTCTAAAATATATAAATGAGCACACTTTGCTATGCCTAACCAACAACCAAAATGAGGCAAAAATCCGCAAATCATTGTGCACATGATAATGCTCATCATAATGTCTATCCATATATGGAGACGCACAATTTCAAGGTTAATGGAGCATTTACTCAAATGGCTCACTACACACATTGTGATGTTATTTTCACTTTTATTGATTATAGGTGCGTACAAGAAAGAAAATGGAAGAATTTGATATGTGTATATATGAAAGGTTGCTATGTATATGACTACTCTTCTATAATTTAAACATGTATATCCATATGTAGGATTTTTCTATTTAGTTATGAATTGCTAGGTAAGGTTATAGATTGAGCTCTACATTGAAGAGAGATAATGATTTGTGTGTAGTATTATGTGACATATTGAATTAACTAAAAATATTTTGTGTGTGAATTCAATACAATTATATCATCTTTCACAAGTGGGAATTGATAGAAGAATATCTGAAATGTGGACAAGAGAGAATTTCAAAGAGAAATTTGTATTTGATGACGAAATAGTTGATTTCAATATATATATATATATATATATATATATATATATATATATATATATATATATATATATATAATTAAAATGATGTGTGTATTTGTATATATTATTTAGTTTTCATTTTAGTGAACCGTATGAAGCTTTTGATGATAGCTTGCTGATTTAGTTTTTTAATGGAAAAGTTCATATTCGAAATGATTATTGGACATTGATACGTGCACGTGAGAGAGCTCATCATGTTAGGGACCTTAAAAAAAAATTAATCGGTATGAACTTATGACTTTATAATATTGATATACTATTATATATATATAAGCCATGTCTTAATATATTGTTTTTTTTTTATTAATAAAATAATGGAACAACAACAAAAATGATGATATATTGAGCTCAAATTAATGTAAATGGTTACTCTCACAATTATGAATGAACCAAAAGTTCAATAATAGTTAATATTTTGGATCGAGATTTGGTATTCCAGTCTCTCAGTGGTCTTGGATCGTTTAATCTTATGTTACTGATGTTTTTCAAATAATTTTGTCTTTAACTTTTTTTGTTAGGCCTCTGGCTCTAGGTCATATGCATTATTAGATTTATTATTTTTATAATTGTTTTTCCTTTTTTTAAGGCATAATTGTTTTTACCTATAAGTGATTATATATTAATTATTGATATGATTAGGTTTCATTCTCACTCACATCTTAATTTATGGATAAAATGTTGCTTCGGTTTTGAACCTTGTTAAAACGTGAGGATGTTCAAACAAATTTATACACTCAACAACGTCGTGGAACATCAAACAAACTCCAAACAACTTTAAGAATTATTTGTTTACTTTTTAAAAAGCACTGATGTACTTGAGAAGCAACTCCAAAACATTATATTGCTCATATGTACATGAGAAGCTACTCCAAAACAATATATATTGCTCATTTATTATACACTCGATTAAGACAAATTTTAATACTACCAAGACTGAGCAACATCTGTATCAAGTGTTTTGGCCTAAATACATTTTGATCAACAAAAAATTGAGGAGAAAATGAAGTCCCAAGTCTCTATATTTCTTTCTTGAGTAAGACTCAATCAGAATTTATATCTATATGCATGAAAGATCAACAAGTAAAAAAACAAATATTAGAACCATAAAAAAATACCAGACAAGATGCATGTGAGTAAGATAAATCAATTATCTTAGCTAGGTTTTAGATATGTATAAAAAATATCTTGGGTTGTAGATAAAAAATTGAATATTTTTGACCATAAAGTGACACACATTGGCTATCCCACACAAAGACGAGACACATTACACGATAAAAGAAACAATTTGTTGGTATTGAAACAAATAAAACAACTCGTTTCAATTATGGAAATGGTGTGTGATTCTAAAAAAACAGTTGGTTCCAATTGTGATTCCATTATTATGAATGGTTTAGAATCATATATGTTGGACCCCAAATTAACGACATTGGTCTATGTGCTACATGCTCACCGACATCAACAAATATACCACAAACGCGTTAAGGTTCAACTTAATTAACTACATCTACAACAACACTCATGTTGTGTCAAAACAAAGAAAAACAACACTCATGTCATGTGTCATCATAACTCATATCGTGTCTTAGTAATATGATATGGCAGCTAAGAAACTGCATGTTCCCATCTATTTGCTTGTTGTGTATGCACATTTATTTCTTCATTAGTGATCACTGACTGTTATATTAACAATCAAAACTAAAGTTTTTATATAAATGTTGCTTTTTATTTTAGATTTAATTTATATATAGCCCTATAAAAAAAATAATTATAATACTCAAGGTAAAAAAGATAATATACACGCATTTAAAAAATGTATAGTTTACATCGATCATTTAAGTACCACAATTCATATACTCAAGAATACTTAGATGAAATGATACAAGTCTTTTTTAATTTAACCAAGATTCTGAGTTCAAACATGCAATAACACTAGAAGATACCTGATTTTACAGCAAAGAAAGTACGATAAATTCATATATTCCTACCTTATTAGTCAAATTTTATTTTTTTGAAGTGTTCTTATATTATAAAGCTCCACCGCAAACGCGTTTTTGTCAGGAAACATTTACCAAGTACCACCAACACACCGATTCTGTTAAAAAAAAAAATTTAAGTGAAATTTGTTCTTTTTAGTAAAATAATAAGTATGGCTATTTTTTCTTCTCGAATATTCTAAATAGTCAACCAAGTTCAGAACCGATCATGACATGACATGTTCAAGAAAAATTCTTTAATCAAACAATTTAATAATAAAATAAAGCAAAAAGGTTGAGATCAACTTGGTAGATCACCAGAATCTGTCTGACCCACAATTTCATTTCAATTTTCTTTCCAATGTTTTTTATTCCTTTTTTTTTTTTTATCAAACTATAATAAACTTTTCTAGTAAAATATTTTGTTTGATTCTGTAATAGTTAGGACTTTGGAGCAACTTAACATGCTGATCACCCTATTTGTCCCATAATGTTTAATAGTTTAAGCTTTTGGATGGTAATAATAATTAACATGGGGCTCCAAGTTCAACCATTATATGCAGAATGTCTGCTTGCATAAAGTCAATTAGAGAGCTCGCAGGGATTGAATATAAAAAGATTGATATAAAAATCAACAGATGATAGTTGAAAATGGCTAGCAAGAAGTTAGATTTTCTTCGTTAAGTTTCTTATATTTTAATATAAAGTTTAGAATTTGGGAATGAATATTGGCCCCATTCCGAATTATAAGCCTAGGACATTATTATCTATTTAAAAAGAAACCCTACGTTATGGTCCAAGAGAAATAAGAAGAGATATTGGAGGCCACCCGTTTTAATTCTTGTGAAATTCTTTTCCATATCTCTTATTTATAAGCCCTCTTAATTTTTAAAATTGTCCAATTTGAATTCTAGAAATTTGAAAGGGAAAAAAAACACAATGTGGTTTCAAGAATCCGAATCATGTTAATATATCGATCTTTTCATACATCATGTTAATATATCGATCTTTTCATACTCTTTCTCTCACTTCTTCTTTTTTCAACCTAAATAATTCCTAAATTCGAATCTCACAACTTTACATCATTTTTCATTTAAGGTTGTTATATATTTGCTCAAATTTTTGTCATTTAATTTGTGTTTTTTTTTCTTTCTTATGTCTATCTGGGTTTGGATTTTAGAATCTAAAATGGATTCTTCATCATAATTCATGTATAATTTTGTAAATGATTCAAATATAGACAATTATGTTGATTGTGTTAACAGAATGTCGATGACTGCCTCTGTTAGGATAGGAATCCCCAAATGCATCGTAAAACCGAGAGAAGTAGGTCCTCTCATGAGTCACTAGATGAGGTAGAGCAAGAGGAAAAGGCACCATCAAAACCTGATAAGTAATATCCTGGTGCTCCGTCAGAATGTCAATCATGTCATTGTATATGGACCACGTGGTCAAATACATATGGGAATGAGGTGTAAGAAATGTTCACAATATTTAGTCCAATTGATTTTCTTATTTTATATTGCTATTGATTTATCCTCTTTTTCTTTCTAGTTTCGTGACAAACTGAATTTTGTCAACAACATGAAGAAGATCCTTAAGCTGAATATTGTTAGGTGAGATGGTTCACAGATATGATCAATACCATTGGGTTGGAGGACCTTGTAAGTCCAAGTTACGCCCTGATTTCCACAACGTCATGTGAACATTTTCTAGAGGTGGCACTCAGAGACATCCAGATTCCATATCCTTATTGGGGAGATTACGGTGGCGCCGGATGACATGTCATGTCTGCTGCATCTACCTATCTAGGGTTGTCTGTTGGACAACAACCCACTGACCAAGCCTAATGTGGCCGGTTTAATTGTGGAGCTTATCGTTGTTGACCTGGACAAGAATGACCGTGAAGTGGAAAAGACAAATGGGGCTCATGAATGGTTCAGTTTCTTAAAGTGTGAGTTCCATAGATATTTGGAGTCAACGAAGGTTGGTGTTGCGAATGCCGACAAAGTGAGCATATGGTTATTCTGACAGTATGCCATTACGTTGATATGGTGTACTTGGAGTGTATATCTGAGATCAAGAGACGGTGTTCGAATTCTCTCGGGGGAGGAGTACCCTAACCTACTTATATAGAGAGCTAAATAATGTGCGTGTTAGTATAGGACGAAGCAGTTGGCTGGTTACATGACACTACTTGAGAAAAAATAAAAACATGATTTCTTAATTAATTGTAAAAAATGTAAAATTTGACGTTATTTACTAATTAGTATATATTGATGCAATCATGAATATTTTAGCATGTTCAATGTGACGGTGGTCGGGATTATGAGCTTGCATACACAAGGTTGAGATTTGTGAGATAATATGTCTGTTTTGACAAAGGGCCACTCAGTTACATACTCGTATCAAGAATGATTGCATCAGTTTCTCCATCAAGGTTGTTTCTTCTACCCCCTATGTCGGTTACTACAACACAAACCTCACATGGCATGGTATATGATGGAGTGCGTGTTATGGAAGTTCTCCTTCGCCCTAAGCATTCTTAGGCATCCAACCATTTCTTCTCCGCCTCCGATGACTCTAGAGCAAATATCCCATGTCTAAGTTGAGTATATGGATTACGTGTCGATGAAGGAGGAGCTAAGAGGTAATATTACGCTCAAGTGAGTTTCAACCTCAAGGTATATGAGGTTATCACATCTGCACCTGTTGCCCACACTTGCAGAAGACTTTCCTAGATCAGCTGAAAATGAGGCCCTTGTAAAGATCACGCTATAAGAAGAGGGAAATCACTCCAATTTCAACCTGATCTCACGATGCGGCAATATCATATCCCTGACAACAAAGTTACTAGAAGTGGAAATGTACCAAAGAAGACCTCTGACTTGAGATGTTGTGCAAATAGATCAGGTCGAGGGCTCGAGGAGCCTTCCTATATCATTGGAGGTAGAGGAGGAGCGAGAATTGGTCGTGCTACCAAATAGGATATTTTTAATGTGTATTTCTTGATATTTTTTTACACCATTATGATTATGTTTGGATATGGAGTTATACTTGTGATGTATCATTATGTTTGGATATTGGGTATTATGATGTATAAAATTTTGTGCTCTATTTTGTTATATTTTGTGTTGTTGTTTTTTGAGAGGTGTTATATTTTGTGTTATGTTGTGCTAAATTATTAAAATAGAGGCATGTGTATTTGTATCTATGCAGAAGCTACATAACTTGTGTATTCCTGATTTAGTCTCTAGAATTTGAATGTGCATTTCACACACTCGGTTTATATGATTTGAAATATACTTGAATATTGAAGTCAAGTGTGTTTTAAAACTGATCAATTTAGGGTTTGATACAATTTAAATTCTATTATTTGAATTGTGAAATATAAGTAAATTACATATTAAGATTATAAAATATAAACGAATAAAACACAAGAGTTTATATGGTCAACAACACATCAACAAACTTTGTGGTCCGCAACGCATAAAAATTCTATAAATTGGTGTGTTTGGTTCTTGTTCACTCCACAAAACAATGAATGATTATCTAATTGAAATAAACTCTAACTAGCTACCATTTATTATAACAAGGGAACCCAATCTACTTAGGATCAGTGTTGGTGTTACACTGTCTGATTTGAAGGATCAAATGAGCTAACTGAATGGTCATCTCAACCACGGTGACACGAGAAGGGATGGTCAATATGTAGTATCATCGTCCGTCAATCAGCTCAAAAGGACGCATTTGATTTACCTCGATGAAACTTTAAAATGACGATGTGAGACCATGTTCTCTTTATTTGGTCAGTATAATTCCAAGTAGTAACTAAGATAGATGCTATTTTGGTGAGATATGTTCATACTTTTCTCCTTATTTTGGGCAAGTTTGATTTGTCCTATAATATACGAAGAAATTTAGATGTGTACATATAAAATCGATGAATATCTTATTTTGGTTCATCCATGATTTTGTTTTTAATTTATATTGCTATTGCTATTGTTGATTTTATGTTGCTGCTGGATTATGTTGTTGTAGTATTTAATATAAGGCTAAAATATGTATTTCATCCCTGCAATTAGTGGTCGTTTAAAATTTCATCCCTGAACTTACTAATCCTCCAATTTTGCCCCTGCAAATATTAATCATTTGAAAATTCGTCCATTAACCCACTTAATGACTGCCACGTCATCAAATTAGCAAAATGGCATGGGAAAAAAAAGTGAAAATTAAATTTTTGAAAATTATATATTACTTTTTTTTTTCGAAAAACTAATTTCCACTTTTTTCTTCATCTTTAAAAAAAATTGGAATTTTTTTATGATTTTCAAATTTTTTTCAGATTTTTTAATTAAAAAAGGGTATGTTTGTCTTTTCCCATGTCATTTTGCTAATTTGATGACGTGACAGTCATTAAGTGGGTTAACGAACGAATTTTCAAATGATTAATATTTGTAAGGGCAAAATTGAAAGATTAGTAAGTTCAAAGATGAAATTTCAAACAACCCCTAATTACAGGGATGAAATGCATATTTAAGCATTAATATAGCAAAATTTTGCTCCATGGTTTTCATGTATTTTTTCCAACTACATTATCAATAAGGATGCCTAAACTTTCAAATTGTCTTTAAAACTTTGGTAGAGATACTCCCCCATTTAATTGATATTCTTATTTAGGGAGATAGACGTAACGAATATAATAATATTATTTTACTAAATATAATGGTAAATGACTTTAATTTATTTATTTTATGTTCAAATCAAATAATGGTATAATCATGAAGACTTTAGTTGAGTTTTGGATTTATGCAAACATCAATAATACTTGCAACAAACTCGTCTTAAGCACGGGTTAATTCGAAGTGGGGGCGCATCAAAACGCATTGCAATACTATATGAATTGAGAAAGAAAAAAAAACTTATGATAAAGCCGACCTTAATGATAAAAGGGAAAATTACTTTGACTTCCTTTGAGATTTTCTTAAATAACACAAGCACCCTTTCTAATTTTAAAACACATCAATCTCTCATCATTTTATCCATTTCAATAACTTTCTAAATATACAATTTAAATTCAGACATTTTAGTTTGTTTGTATCTGTTTTCTCTTTTCACAATTATGTTAAATGAGATTTTTTTCTTGATTTGTTTGTATTTATTTTCTCTTTTCAAAATTAAATTAATTGAGGTTTTTTTTCTCGCAATGGAGAAACAGTAACAATATTTGTTTTTACCACCAAATAGAATCAAACATCGGTAATTAAGAGATCAAAGGAGAATATAAAAATGAGAAATTTTTTGGTGGATGGACATTGTAGTTGATCAATGAAAAGAAAATAATCTTCGATATATCTGTTTTATTACATTAGAGTTTAAAAATTAAATCACCTTGACTGAGGAACAATAAGTTGAGAAAAATCACCAAGTGAAAAATAGAAAGAAAAAATGGTTGAAAATTAAATGAAGAAGTTAATTGCTCAAAATAAATAAAATTAATAAAGTTTAAACCGTGTTATATTATAAGAGAAGTTTGATAAAAAAAAAAAGGGAGATTATGTTTAGTTAAACAATAGAGCGGGTTTTTTGTGTTGTTTAAGAAGATCTCAAAGGAGGTTAGTGTAATATTATGTAGAAATATTTAAAATAGGAAATATTTTATTATTGGTAAAGTTATCGTTATAAGTCTCGTGTTTGAATTGTACAACAATATTATTTAGTAACTCATTTATCATGTTTTCATTGTTTTTTATAGTCATATGAGTCACGTGTATGAATTGTACAACAATATTATTTAGTGAGTCATTTATCATGTTTTCATTGTTTTTTATAGTCATATGAGTCCCGTGTATGAATTGTACAACAATATTATTTAGTGACTCATTTATCATGTTTTCATTGTTTTTTATAGTCATCTTTATAAAAAATATAATAATTAATAATCTACAACAATAAAAATAGTATTTTATAATATGACATGGTGGCCTGACTTATTTGATTCTCTGTTGTTTTTAAATATGGTAAGATATACATGTTTCAAAGTGTCTTGTGTGTCTACACTCTGGTTCTTAAAGCTCGAAAGAGTTTTTATGCTTGTTGATTTGTTTAAGGAGTTCTTGGCACTAACCCACTTGGATTGGTCCGGTGTTATTGGCTTGGGACCTGGAAGTGTGCTCCTCCTCGAAGTCTCAGGTTCGATTCCCTCTGGTGCCAATTTAAGTGGGTTAGTTTAGCTTCTTCAAAAAAATAAGGAGTTACTGACACTTGAATTTTGATATTGTGCGCATTGTCTCGCAGAGGTCCGTTTTTTATTAACTTGGTTTTGCGCCCGTGTATAGATTTGCTTGTTAATTAGTAGATTTTTGTTACGATAGATTTGGGTCGATCCACCTGGTCTGATTTATTTTGTGGTATCTCCGTTTTTTGTTGTACTTGAGTCAGATCTAATGCCCTCAGTCTCTTTATCTAATTCCTTTTATGTAATTTTTTTGACTAAAAAAAGATTTAAAAAAAAACAAAGGCAAATTATTTTTTGAAAATAAGCAAACTTGTAAATGTATAATTTTTTGAAAAGTAGTTATATGCATTGCAATAAATATTTTGTAAATTTTTTTTAACTCTTTACATATTTAAAAGTTGAATTATAGAAAAATTTGTATTGATTGAGATTAAGATTAAATTTGTTTGTTCTTTAAAAAAATATTAAGTTGGTGTGTTTTATTGAGTGAGTTTGTTTTAATTTGTTTTTAAGAGAAAAAAATATGGGGAAGTTGATGCAAAAACACAAAAGGATATAATTTTGACAACGTGTTAAAAAATTAAGAGGGGGTAAGATTATATTTTTGATAGACATTAATTTCATAATTAAAGAATAGAAGATTGTAATTTTTTTAACTCTTGATATTTAGAAGTCGAATTATAGGAAAATTTGTTTTGATTGAGATTAAGATTAAGTTTGTTTGTTCTTTAAAAAAATTTAAGTTAAAAAAATTTAAGTTGGTGTGTTTTATCGAGTAAGTTTGTTTTAATTTGTTTTTAGAAGAGGAAAAATCGGGGGAAGTTGATGCAAAGCAAAAGACACAAAATATATAATTTTGATGACGTGTCAAAAAATTAAGGAGGGGTAAAATTGTATTTTTGGTAAACATTAATTTTCATATGTAGAAAATAGAAGATTGTAATTTTTTTAACTATTGATATTTAGAAGAATTATAGGAAAATTTATTTTGATTAAGATTAAGATTAAGTTTGTTTGTTCTTTAAAAAAAGATTAAGTTAGTGTGTTTTATTCAGTAAGTTTGTTTTAATTTGTTTTTTAAACAGAAAAATTTGGGGAAAGTTGATGCAAAAGAGACAAAAGAATATAATTTTGATGACGTGTTAAAAATTAAGATAAGGTAAGATTGTATTTTTGGTAGACATTAAGTTTCATATATAGATAATAGATCGGGAGAAAATTCAAAATATTAATTAAAATATTAATAGAGAAATGAATGGTGGGGTAGTTGGTAGTGATCAATCCCAAGTACCAAGTTGGCTAAACCTTATTTGTTAGGTTTTATTATTTGGGATTGGCCTTTTGCACCCCCTATTTTGACTACTACGCCGTAGTTTATATTTATTTTCACTTATAGTTTTTACCTTATGTTTGGAAGTATAATTGTGAACTGTTAAGCCAAAATATCACCAAAAAATTAAACACAAATAAGTGTTAAGTGAAGCTAGGTTGGGATTGTATTATCGACTTTTTAACTAAAGTAATACCGAAACGAAAATGAGTCTAAATAAGCATGTGTTTAGATCTGCGTTTGCACATAGAATATGGTGTTCCGATGCAAGTTTAGCGTGAGAATCCTAAAGTTACAAAATGAAGCTTTTGTGTAGACGCAATATTCCACCGTAGTTCTATAAAATCCACATGAAAAGCAACCTAATACGAAGTTTCATGACTCTCATGTTGATTATGGTTTGATCACTGAATGTGATTGATTGCCCCTAGAGAGTGACCTGACCTACTTTCATTGATAAGTAGTTTTTGTGGAGATATTATTTAGGCAACCACGCATAATATGAACTGGTGTGCTCGTGTGTATATTTTACTACTATTGAGAAATTTGGCCATAAACCTACAATGAGGTCTCCCCACATAACTATATTTTTTCCAAAACATTAGTTAAAAATACAGTGACAAATTATTTTCAAAATTATCACTGAACCAAAGTGCTAACTTTAGCAAATAAATAACTAACTTGATCATAGTTTAGGATATCACTTCCTTAATGAAAAATATAATCAATATACAAAATTCACTTGTTAGGAAGTGAATTCTACAAATTTTCACTAACTTTATGAGAAGTTGAAAAGGAAAGATCTTAAATTTCATTCTGATTTGGAAGAGCCACTAATTTCAGAATCTGTTTGGTAGTACACAATATCACCAGTGTCACTAACATAATGATCTCTCTTCAAACTCCTTATAAATTCTCCAATAAGGTGAAAAGGAAGAGGAGCTGATTTCTTTGGCTCTTTGTAATATTCTCCAAACACAGGCCTTGCTGCCTCAGTCTGCAAACAAAGCAAAGACAGATTTAAAACTCTTGAAACTAAAACAAATCACTATATATCTATTGTTTTCATCTAAATTAGAGAGATACTCACAGCTTCAACCAAGTGATAGTGTGGAATTTGAGGGAAAAGGTGATGAACGACGTGAGTTCCAATGTCATGGTGAATGTTATTAATCCATCCATAGTCGCGGTCAAGAGTAGTTAGTCCACCCCTAAGATAGCTCCATTCCTAATCAACATGATGAAGATTAAGCATGTAAACTAAAAGCAAATTACAAAAACATTAACAAACCAAACAAGAATTGTTTGGCATCCTGGCAGTGCAGCCATATCTCGTCTGTCGGATTAATGTACAATCATAATCCAACAGTCGGACTTTGACTGAATAAATATGTCGAAAAGTCCAAAAATATATTGGTTGTTTAGTCTGTGCAGCAATATCTTGCTTAACGGATCAAGGTACAATCCAAATCCAACAGTCAAGATTTGACAGAATGGACACATCAACAAACGGAAAAAAAAACATATTGGTCGTCTAGCCACTACAGTCATATCTCGCCTATTGGATCAAGTTACAGTTTTAATCCAACGATCAAAATTTGATTGAATGGACACATCAACAAACCAAACAGTCTAGTTGGCAACTAGTCAATGCAGCCAATCTTGCTTGTAAGAACAAGGTACAATTAAGATCCAATACTCTATATTTGACTATAAAATTGGACTGCTACAGAGGATTCAAGTTGAAGTATAAACTGGACTGCAACAGAGGATTCAAGTTGAAGAATATAAAAGTACCTTTCCACGATACCAAGGTAATTTGTCTTCATGACCATGATGGTGCAAGTAAGTCACCAAATCCAACCACATCACAAAAATCTTCAATTTTAAGCAAAGTTAAATTAGGACTCCATTCATAATTGATTCAAAAACTAAAACCATGATAATGAATTTAAGAAAAAACAAATGAAACTTACAACATAAGGAACTCCATAAAGCATGAGTAATGGAATTGGACCCATTGTAAATCCCAATCCTACAAGCAATGCCACCATAGCAGTCCAACAAGCTGTAGAAGTGATAACATCCTTTTTCTCACTTGGAAGAAACAATTCACTGCTGGGATGGAAATGAGAACCAGTCTTCCCAGGACTTCTGGCCCACTGCATTCAAAGAACAACAACAGGTAAGTCAATTCCTCTACCAGGACTAATTAATATTCAAATTCTAGTCAAAACTTGTAGGCACAATGAATAACTTACCAGGTACACAGGATATGCAAGCAATGGAAAAGGGGCTGTAAATCTTAAAGAACGTGTCACATTGTCCAAACTCTTGAATATTTTTGCTGTCAACTGCAAAATAAGCAAATACATTTGTATAAGAATTTTGGGGATAATTGAAAACAAACAGTATCTTAAATGAGAAAATGGTGCATGCACAGTTTTAATTTTACACCGACGTCTAATGAAAATTATAACACTTTGCCATTTTTTAAATTGCGTTACGAAGTTGGCTTACGTGGCAATATCATGAATTTTCATTAGACGTCGGTATAAAACTAATTTACAGATAGTGCATCTCTAGTAATCTCTTCTTAATAACTTAAATAGAGAATGTTATCTTCTCACCGGATGCCAAGACTCGTCATTTTCAACATGGCCATGATTTTGGTGATGAGTCCTATGACTAATTCTCCTGTATGATCAAAGTAATCATATTAGTTTCAATACAAGTTTGAAATTATAATGCATCAGAGAAATAAGAAGCATATTTGTATATATTAAAAGCATAACATACCATCCATGATAAGGAACAAGAATGGAAGAATGTAACAAATGTCCAACAACACTGTTAAGATTAGGATCACTTGAAAAGCTTCCATGACCACTGAAAATTCCAAAACAACAATCAAAATCAAACAAAAGACACAATTTTTAAACAAAATTCTACAACCCAAAAGTCAACCATAGCAGATGAAAAGTTTTCCAAAACATTGTTAAATAGCACATATAACGTAGCAGAATTTGAACAAATCGTTATTGTTTTGCTATACACTATTTAGTATAAAATATTGTCAAACGGTAACTATAGCAGCGCTATAGCACTCGTGCGTAGCAGAATTTGAACAAACCGCTATTTTCTGCTATCGACAAATTTATTAAAAGTGAAAAAAACAAAAGTTGTAATGATATTTACCAATCATGACCAAGAACAAAAAGGGCCCAAAACATGGTTCCTTGAGCAGCCCAATAAAGAGGCCAAACCATCCAATTATTAAGAAAAGCAGCAGCAGCAGCCAAACCAAAAACAATAACAACATCTCTCAAAACATAACTCATTGACTTCCATGAATCTTTCACCCAACAATGCTTTGGAATTGCTGCTCTTATATCAGCCAATGTAAATGGTGGTGGTGAACCAGGGTCAAACTCTGGTAACTCCTGTTCCTGTTCCTGTTCATGTTCTTGTTCAATTGAGTCAACCCTCAAAGGAGCACTCACATTCAAACCCCATTTTCTCTTCTCCTTAAAATCACAACCTTTTGGTTGAAATTGAAATTTTAGATTTGTTACTCCTTTGTTTGTGCCTAAAAATTTAACCTTTGAATTGTTGGACACGGCAAAACCTGTTCTTGGTTTTGGAAATACTGGAGCAAGTGGCTTTAAACCACATTCTGATAAAACCCAAGTTGCCATAGAAGAATGAAAAATATGAGAATCAGAAAACAAAATATCTTGGTGCAAATACTTAAATTTTGATCATAAAAATTGGAATAAAAAACTTAAGAAATTTCAACTTTCAACAACAACAACACAGAATTTTGATGACCCTTTTGAATTCTGTGAGTTGAGTTGAAGAAAGTTTATGGCTTTAAGAGAGAAAGAAGAAAAGGGTGAGTTATGGGTTTTGGGACTTGGAAATGAGAGTCTTTAAATATAGTGTTTGGTGATGAAGGGGTGTGTGAAGTGGTGTGTGGGGGTGCAATTAGTGATTTTGATGTGTGGAAGTAAGAGACAACATCAACTATGACCAAACCAAAACGTGTTTACTTTTACTAAGAATCTATAATGATGATTCTCATGTAAGTTGAATAGTAGAATTGAATGGAATTTTTTTCTTTCTGATATTTTATTTTATTCTTGCCGTGTGTTTGACCTATCATATGGTTAGTGGATTTGGAATGAAATATTATGAATATTTCTTTTGTTTTGTTATGCATCTAATCTAATTTTTTACTATTTTTTAATCTATTTTGTTTTTCTTGGTGTTGATTTGGTGGCAGCAAAAAGGGAAAGATAATCGGATATATGGAAAAAATAAAGAGATTTGATTCATTGATGGGTCGGTGTGGTATTAACAATATTGTTGTATGGTGGGATGTGAATGGGAAATTTCATTGCGCAGCCATTCATGTGTCACACATGTGATATTATCTTTTCATATATGTTTGTTTTCTTATTATTTGCATTTTGTCACCGGCCTACTGCTTGGTCGGAATGAAAGCAGGTGAAAAATGTGTACCAAAATATTAGAAGTCATTTTATGATAATTTTGTAGACAATTTTTTCTATCATAATATGTTGGGAACTTCTACTGTACACCCGTAAATTGAGATGTACCGGTACTCTTGCTTCCTAAATCTATAAATTAACGATCAATTTTATGAAATAAATAGTTATTTGTCGGCATTTATATTTTTGAAAATATCATTTTATAAGAAAAATACATCATTTATTGTTTATAAGAATCATAGTAATTTTTTTTATATATTATCGTATAAAATATTCAAAGTTCTCTATTAAGAACGATAAAAATTCAATTTTATTTCGTCGACACTTTTGATGAATAAGATTTAATCATTATAATTATAAATGATAAAAATGTATTATGTCGTCGACACTTTTGCCTAATATATTATGTTCTTGATTTCTTATATATTGTCACATTAGTTGTTTCAAAAATGTTTATTTCAATAACATACATCCTCAGGTCACTATGTCTATATAAATAAAAATTAACATTTTAGATTCATTTATTAAATAATATATGTGGTCTATAATAAAGACCATAAACATCAGGAATTGAATACATATAAAATATAGATTTTTACTTATAATGGTGATCGGATGGTATACCTCCTAATTTTTAATTATGAAAGACCTCCTAAAATATTTATATTTTCCTACTACCTATGTCCCATAATCAATGAACCATTTGTAAAAAAATTGTGTCTCAAAATAAATGACTCATTGCTCTTTTTAATATAAGATTGGTTACATTTTTTCAATCATACGCTATAATTTATACTACCTCCGTCACTAATTAAAAAACCCTTTTAAAAAAAATTGTTCTTTTTATAAGACCCCCTCTTGGTATTTCCAACAACATTAATTATTATTTTTACCAACATAACCCTTTTACATCTTTTTCTTCGATATCATCTTTCTTAATTCCCGTAATTTGACCAAAATGGTTTTATATTTAGGGGACGGAGGTAGAAGTTACTAGCCGCCTACTCTATATCTATAAAGAGAGATGGATTTCGCCTGCCACTCTACCGAGCTAACCAGAGCAGATGAGCATCTTTTCAAGAAAGGATTGAACAAGTGATTAAACATCTGGCGGGGGAATCGACCTACTTTTTCAGATGATTTGTGGACGGATGGCCAATAGCCAATGCCGTTACCAATTAAACCGATTGAGAGAGAGAGGCCCATGCTTTCCTTAGTTTGGATTTCAAGAGGTTGGTCTGGCCGATACCATCCCCGAGTGAGATTGGGCTAGTACTAATTTCATCACTCTGATTTCAATATTTTTCACTTTGCATTTATGATAATAATAAATGTATCAATACTTATGAGAGTACTTAAAACCGTTTGTCTCTCTCTCAATTTAGGATTAATCTTAAGGATATGGTTGGTCAAATGATTATTTATCATAAATTTGACCCTCCTACGAAATTTTTTGTTGAAAAAACTAATGTTATTGATTTTGTAATTCATGGTATTCCAACGTCACATCAACATGATATGGTTAATTTTTTGAGAAAAATTGTCTTCGTATACTTCTGAATTTTTGATGAGTTATTTATTCTTATATGTATGACAGAGAAAATCACATATACACTTAAATGTTATCACACACGTCCCTGGATCAACGTAATTTATTAAAAAAAACTCCCTAAATGTTAATTATGTTAGTCGAACGAGTTTGAAATGTTATCTTGACATTAACTTTGATGATGTGTCTCAGTTTTTTTTTTACGTCACATGCTTACTGGAATGTCAAAATAGACAAGGGACCAAAATGAATGCAATAACTCTTTCATCTTATGAGAAAAGATGAGCAAATTTCAATCTTTATCTTCTTCCTCCTCCCTCGATCAAACCTCCACCAAGCATCATCATACCCAACAAAACAACAACAAAATTCAAAATTTTAAATCCAAACACTCAAAATCAGTACTTTTATATTTCTTTTCTTTTTAATCATATAATAATCAAAATCCAAAAGTCCGAGATGCAAAAAACTCTACAAAATGCAACTGCTAACAATATCACCTCGTGCTAAAAACCCCCATATCATATATTACAAAAAACTGAAACAATAAAGTAGGCTCAACCTTTGAACAAAAATCATCAGTTTCAACACAATGATCCAAAATAAAAACAGAATAGCTAATCAACACCACGTGCTTTCCCTGATTTTGATTGCATACACTCAATTCAATTTTGACTTTGATGTTGTCCATGGTGTTCATGTGCATCACTCCACCTCCCACCACATCAAACTCGATTCAATTTGGTATTAACTTTGAAAATGAGAGAGGGGAAATTGGAAACGAAAATGGGCTCTTAATATCTGGAATTGAGGTTGCATATCGTTTGTTTGATGGAGAAGAAAAGGACTAAGATTAAAGGAGGGACACAAATGAACATTATAGTGTTTGTTAATCTATGCAATTAAACCCATGCTATCATGGAAGGCAAACAATGCAACTGTAGTGGCAAGTGTAACAGAAACATCAACACCATTATTAACACCAAGTTAACATTTTCGATGCATTTGACTAACATAACATATATTGAAGGAGTTTTTGATTCATTAAATTGATCCATGAAATAGTATGATAGTGACTGACACTTTCAGGGACCCAAACAAGGGTTTACTCAAAGCGTAAACTCACTTGTGAGTGCTCTTTAAACTCTAAGGTATTATGTACATTGGATTGGGAACACCTTCCTTTCACCCTAAAAATTTCTACCAAAAAAATTATAATCAAATCATAATATAAATGATAATTTTATCACAAAATTGAATGTTAGTAAATGTTGTCACCCTTATTAATGTGTAACTGCAAACAACTACATAGATTTATTCGAGAAAACGTGTATATATATTGAATTGGAGAATGCCCCAATGGCTTATGTAGTACCATAATTTTGTCCGGGCAAATTAAAAACAAAAAACAAAAAAAGTGATAATTTTAGTTTTTTTTGTAAGGATGATAATTTTAGTTTGCTATCATGTTTTTTTCATCTTTGATAGTTTTCATCATAATATCTATAAAAATCATAAAAACACATAAAATGTGAGAATTGCATTCATGAAACTCATTAATTTTGCCCAGATTTAATTGTCCATGGACATAAGGATTGATCAAGAGAGTCTTTAAATTAAGACCATGAGGCTGAATAAAAGGGGAACCGATTGAGAGAGGAAACAGAGAAGGAAAAAACAAAAAGGCTTGGGAAAGAAAAGACAAGAAAGATGTAGATATAGAAGGAGCCAAAATAATAGAAGAGAACAAGTTTCTCTTCATCTCTCTCGCCACCCTCTCCAATCACCACACTCATCATTCAATCCATCATCATCAAAACAAAAACAAAGGCCATATGAAATATTTGTTTGAGAGAGAAAGGAAATCATAAAAAAAAAAATAAGATAGGAGAAGTAGGAGCTAGCTACAGCATCACAACCACATACTGATCCAACATCGCAACTTCCACCATTACCAAATCTTTCTCTCTCGCTCCCCGCTCCAGCGACCTCGCTCTCCACGCCGTCATCGTTTTAACTTTAAACTTACCGCCGACAAACGCTTCCACCGTCCCAACACCATTGATCCGCCAGCCACCGCAAGCACCTCCGTTGTCATCGTACCACGGCAGTAGCAGAGCCATGAATTTTAACTAGTGGAGGCACCATATATATAATTTGTAACATTAAATATATATTATATTTCATTTTTTAAATCAGAAATATATATCACAATTGTTTTCTACGATTTTCCATTTTTTTGGTAATAATGAATTATTTTCTTATTTTCAATCACAATAAAAACATATTTCTCTATATAAGTAACTAAACAATTATTTAGTCATTGATCACTCATGTTTTTCTCTTAAAGTTGTCTATCAATCACTTGATATAACAATTGAACTTGAAAGGTATCATCCATATTTGAAACGACAACTTCATGATGTTCACAAAATAATGAAACTTCATGGAGCAAAGAATCCCAACCACTATCCCTTATAGTTTTTTTCCTTTTGATTTGACATTTTAACTAATTTCATGACATTAACAATATCTTGATCACTTCTTTGTAATGCTTGCAATAACTTATGAGTAATTGACAAAACTTTTTTCATCAAGTGCAAGAGGAAAATAAATTCAAAAGATTGCGTACATTTCATCAAAAACATTGCTTCGTCTTTTTGCTCTAAACTTGTTCCATCTTCCTCATTCATGTCAAGCACATCAATCAAAGAAGAGAATTAAGAAACTATACTTTGTTTATTTATAAAAAATAAAATAAAAAGTTAAAAAATCTGAAAAAAGAGAGGGTTGGGCGGATGTAAGTGTGTGTGACATGTTTGGTTTTGGCATAGTGGGGGTTTGACTATCAATACATGTATATATTAGAAAGAAGAAGAAAAAAAGTAGTGCATGCAGGACAACATGCTATCTATCTTCTATGGTTTTCTGTCTTTCTCTTGCTTCTGTTTGCTTTCTATTAATGTTATACCTTACTTTGTTTATTTATTAATTATTATTATTTGCTATTACTTTGTTCGTTTGGGTCTGCTAATATGTTTGAATTAGACTGAAATTGTCCCAACAATGTTAATCCCTCTTTTGCTGTTGCAGTTCCCACCTAAACAACATTTAGCATAATTAAGGTTTTCTTTCATGTTTTGCTTTGTATTTCATTTTAGTTGAATATCCAAAAAAAACATTATTTATTTTAATTTCTTCAAGGGGATTAATTGGATGTACACTCTTTAATCCTCGTTGTCAAGACATAAGTTGTAGGATTTGCTCGTTCTTAAACTCATTTTTAAACAAATAATTTTAAGAGTATTAATAGGATGTACATCTCTTTGATCCTCGAGCTGTCAGGACAGAAGTTGTACAACTTGTTCTTAAGCTCACTTTAAAAAAAACATCCCATGCACTTAAAAACAACAGCAAGAGTTTAATCGATCGAAAAAAGGAAAACTTGGGTAGACACCGACACTTCACCGAATGCGGAACGCGAGATCTCCATCTCGATCACGTTCAAAGTATTCGTCTTTCAATTAAATTCTTAATAAAACAAAATTAATAAAACAATTTTATCATGAAAGTGAAAAAGGAAAAATCGGGTAGACACCCGACGCTTCCTCGAATATTCGGAAACGAAGTAGACACTTCGTTTTCGATAGGATATTCGTCCTCCGTTTAAAATCAATCTCAACCCACCAGTTTTCATTCTTTTCATGCCCATGCGCGTTTAATTTTTTTCTCAAACGAATACCATCGCACAAGTGGAGTCCGCCTTTTTTTAAGCAAACTTTTTCGCCCAAGTGTGACCAAACAATTTTCATAAATAAAATCAATCAACACATAAACATTTTTTACCCAGAACTACGTAGCTTTGAATTCTCCATCGCACCAGAAAATATGTAGGAACAAGATCCAACTCTTGTCAAGTACAATAATAAAAACCTTTTTTTTCCTCTATATTTAAACATTGCATTTTCATTTGCATTCAATAATAAGGAGAAATAAATACTTAGAAGTTAACAAATATTTTACACAATTAATTAGATGTAACCGTTTTTAACGGATGTCGTAGGGTGCTAATACCTTCCTTGCGCATAATCGACTCCCGAACCTAATATCTGGTTTCTAAGACCATTTTTCCATTTTAAAGGGTTTTTCTGATGTTTTCCCTATTTTAAAAAACTTTGGTGGCGATTTCATTGTTTTTCGAGCAACCCTCGAATTTTTAGACCGCTTCAGCTTACTACTACAAATCCTACACTTGTTACAATCTTTGAGGAAACCTTACTTTGTTCAACTAAGTACCCACCTGAGAATACATTGCTAGAACACCTTTGGATAAGGATAATAGACGAAACTTCAATACATATCTTCTTGACAAATCATGGAAGCAACTCAAATTTAGAGATATTTTCTTTAAAACTCGGAACACCGCAATTGCTTACCACTACAATTCCTACACTGTTCACAATCTTTGAGGAAACCCTAATTTGTTCAATAAAGTACCCTCCCAAGAATAACTATTAGAATGTCTTTGGATTGGGTAATACACAAAACTTTGATATAAATTATATGAAAAGATTATGGAAGCAAGACAAATTCAGAGATTTTTTTAATATGCCAAATTGCAGAGTTACCCAAATGAAAGAAATTTCAAACTTCAAACTTATGATAAGATCTTTGAAACTCGGAAAGAAACATTTTCTACCGATCATGCTCGAACACAACCATCTTTCAACCATGGAGAGAGAACCTTGCGTAGAGCATTTATGCAAGCATGCTGCTATAATTAATAACATGAAAAACTCTATTTCCCTTTAGTTATAGTGCAAAAGGTACAACACATTGATCTACACAACTCAATGAAAAATGAGGGACTCATTCCCACGTTCTTAAACATTTAAATCAATTTTAACTACTTGTCGTAATAAATGTAATCATGTACACTACAAATGTTGTTTTCGAAGAATGAAGCATTGTAACGTTGGAAAAAGATTTAAAACACCTAAGCATTTTTACGAACACTTTAGTTAATGTGAGATTTTTACTTGAAGTGTATGAAACTCTCTTAAACAATTTCACGCAATAAAGTGACCTTGAACATGGCAGAAAGATTATAAAGTAATGTTATTTTTAAGGATATTTTAAGATATGTTTTGAAACTTAACTTCAAAACCTATCTTAAAATGACCTTAAAGAAAATACAACTTTAGAAACTCCAACCAATGCGTAAGGTCATTTCTTTGCGGGAATCACTTAAGAACTTCATACATATTGGATAGGAACCACATATTTAAAAAGTGACTATAAAAATACTTTGGATGCTTCTTTCTTTTTTTAACATTGCATTATTATATTTCTTCAAAAATATCTTCAGTGTATTTGATTAACTCGTTATTACGACAAGCAAATAAAATTGCCTAAATGTTTAAGATTAAGTTTTGCGTTGTCTACACTTTGAAGGCATGCCTATTAATGAGTGTGTTATAAGTGAATATGTTTTTTACACCATGCCCAAAGAAAGTAGAGCATTTGCTTACACAAATTTTTTATGAAAGGTTCTCTCTCAAAAGTCCATAAAACCTAAGGGGTGTGTAAGAGCGGTATAAATTATCTCGTTCTCTATTTTTAAGATATGATTAAAAGGTTAAAAGTGTTTAAATTAGGGCAACTTGACCATTTGGTGTATTAAGAAAAAATTCTCCAAATTTGTGTTATCTCCTTAATCTGTACATACAAGATCTATGTCAAAGTTTTTAAATAGAGAAAAAGTGTTTTATTATTATTATTATTATTAATAATGTTCTTCGAAAAAGTGATCTCTTGCTTTTAGGATCTTTTACTTCGATAGAAAAATCAAGCTATATATTCTTTGGGTAAAAATTAATTGTGGGTTGATTTTAAAGAAATGTTTGTTTTTTTTTTGACAAGTAAATTAAAGAAATGTTTGTTTTCGCGATAAATTTAATAACACTAGACATTGTGAATTTGATTAATATATAGTGTGAAAAAAGTTGATTGTGATTAATTTTATAGATTGATTATTTGAATTTGGTGTCTCAAATTAGGATTAACAAGATGTCACGTCTCAATTGATCATATTTTATTTGAAACAATTTATATCAGAGATTTAAGATAACCAAGTTGTTATAACTAAGATATCCAAAATATATGAGATTAACAAGATACCACAATTTTTTAAAAACAAGATGTTATATCTTGTCAATCTCAAGGGAGAAAAAGAAAAAAAGGGAAAAGATGTATTTAAGGATGGAAATTAAAACCAAAAAGAGTGCAGTGAAAACTTCATTGTAGGGGATTCATTCTCCAATCTCAACTATTTTATAGATGTTCATTTGTTTTATTTGAAAGTTTAAAATCACCAAACTATCACAACTCATGTTTCATAAACATTTGAGATTAACAAGATATCATATCTTAGTCAATCTCATTTTTAATTAACGTTTGTTTTTCTTAACATATTTGTATTCTTCATAAATAAAAATAATGAGTTGAATCTATTTATGCGAATAAGTATAATAACTAATCATCAATTAAAACAAAAACATATATCAAATCCCAAACATGGGTGCCTTTGGCTTTGGTGTCATTAGTGCCTCTGTTTCTATCTTTCTCTTAACAATTCATCATCTCTTATCTAAATAATTTATTTTAATTATTAATTTACCATTCTGTCTCATCTAAAATGAACTAAATGCACCCAATAACATCAAAGTCAATGCCCAAAGGCACCAAGTCTTTTCCACCAAACATGAGGAAAGGCTTTAGAAACCATACGAATTCACGCATGAAAGTAGATTTATAAGGGAGCAGGTGGTGGTGAAGGTGGTTGCTGGAGTAACAAGGGTGATCTTCTTCCTCTTAATTTTTTACTACTCTTTTTTGCGCTTTTCTTTATAGTTTCTCTGTTTTATTTCTAGTTGTACGTATGAGAAGGTTAGTGAAAAATGAAGATGAAGATGATGGTGGTTTAACGGTTGTTCTAAGGGAAGTGATTTAGATGTAGGAGGATAGTGTGGCTTGCTGATTTTTTATTATTGATGAAAATGATTGGAGTTGGTTGTAGTGTGGATTGAAGTCTTTGATCTGATGTTTGTTCCTATTTATATTAAAAACTAGGTTAAGATACACGGAAGAAGACAAAACTGCAAGGTGGTGGGTTCAAAACTGCAAACCATAGTGTAAATGTATGATGAATATTCCTAACTTTTGTGTGTTCAAAACTGAATTGATGGGATAAAATTGGGGTACTTCACTAAAGATGTTTCCTTTCTAGTTCATATTTGTTGAAATTGCATACATGAAAGTTTATATTCTTTTTTAATCATTTTGCAAATTATTGTTGGTGGGCTTGATGAAAGGACACCGCTTGTATACCATTGAGATACCAATGTTATATAATATTGATCAATAAAAGTGTGTTACATAATGAAACTTAAGGGACATGGTGTTAATGATAAGAACCATAAGTATCCTTTATTGTTGTTGTATGTTTTTATGAGTGATCTATACACGGTGCCATGAATGAGATTTAGTAGGACTTAATGGAAAAGATGGAAGGTGAGAGAGAGAAATTTTTTTATCAATAAATGGTATGAAAGATGTCTGAGAAGTGGGACAAAATTCTGTGTGTGGAAGTGTTTAGATTTTCTCATTTTTATTTCAAACAAATTTGAACTATTGGTTAAAGCCTAAAGATTTTTGTCTTATGATCTTTGTCTTATATGGACCAAGCCTAAAAATTGTTGTTATGAATTCGGTCTCAAATCGAAACTTCACACCAATGAAATTCAGATTCGTGGAGCAAGTATCAATGGCAACCAATCAATAACTAAAAGTAACCCCAAGCAACAACGGCAATATAGACTTAGTCTATAAGCTAAGTGCATAGCAAAACCACAATTCAACAAAAGAATAAACAAGATAAAGAGAGTAAAAGATAAGATAACAACACCAAGAAATGTTCACCCAGTTCGGCCCAACTTGACCTACGCTGGGGGAGAGATTGATCTCTCCAATCCACTATCAATGAGTTCTTACAAAGAGATACAAAATCGGTTACAAGAAGTTAGCTTCAACAAGCTCACAAAGAACAACCCTAATTTCTACCCATTTTACACTCGTGAATTTTCACTCTCCCAAGGTGTTTACAAAAGACTCTCCACTCATGTGTTTCCCATCCCCATGAATCTTCCCAAAAGGCACCAACCCTTTTCCCCAAGAGCCCCCTCTTTTGGTTCTCTAAGATTCACATCTTGAAGCTTTGAACCTCACCCAAAGACACTCAACATTTAGTGTCTAAAACCCTAAAAGTCCCTAAAAGTTCCCTCCTTTGGTTTCCATGAGATTCACCAAGCTTACCCAACAAATAGGTCAAAGATTGCATATATAGTGTTCAGATCCGGGCAAAATCGTTTCATGTTTTCCCAAATCGTGACATGGTCGGTGCGTACGACCCAAGGTACGACCAACCTTATCCTCAAAATGTGCCCAGCAAGCTGAAAATCGTGTCACGTTTTGGAAAAACGAGACACGATTGAGCACCCAGAAAACATGCTCACTGCCTGCCAAAATCGTGACACGTTGATGAAATCGTGTCACGATTTCTCTGTTTCTCCAAAACACAAATTGAAGGCATAAACAACATTCTCCACCTTGACTTCAAATTGACGATGATGTCACTTTAACCATCAACCACCAATTCCCTTTAACCTTGCCTTGAACTATTCCCCAAGACAAAACCAATCAGGTCCAAAGCCCCGCTTGAACCTTGATCCACACACCGACCTCCACTTGCATCCAACCACCTTCTCCAAAACACAAATTGAAGGCATAAACAACAAATGTGATTTCCAATCTTTAAAGTTTGTTTTGATTATGAGAGGTCAATGCTGGTGAAGCAAGAAGCATCTTCTTCCACCATGCCAAGAGTTATGTATTGCATGGTCTAATATTGAAATAGGTAAACTAGAAGCATACTTATATAAGATTGATTCAGTGACGTTCTAATGAAAGTTAATTGAATGTGATTCTAATGGGAATAAATCTACGATGATTTAGTTTTCTCACTTAGAAATCATCTAAGTAGACCTTTATAGTCTAATATAGATTACTTCTCAATTAGACCTTCATCTATGTTTCCTTGAAGAGGATTGCACTCAGTGCAACCGCTGCTACAGACAGATTTAGGAATAAGACTTTACCTTCTTTTGGTCGAGATAAGTCTGTAATTGGATTAATGTTTTGTAGGAAAAATTAGACATAGAATCGTTATAAATAATAAATCAAACACAAATATAAGCACAATTAAATATGACTTTTCATCAAATTAAATAGAGAATAAAAATTTATTGATATTATTGACGATATTATTGACTGAGGCATGCAAAAATACACTGAGCTTAAGAGTATTTTTCATCCTTGATTAATCATCCGATGCGGTAGGTCTCGTAGCTAATACTCTTCAGGATACGACAGTCACTTCTTGCTAACACCGCACGAGAATTAGCAAGGTCTCAGAACCACTGGTTGGATGCTAATGGGAACTTAAAATATATTTGTTATATGTGATGAAATGGTCTATTGTGTTGAAGCCATGGCAACTAGTATATATTCTCTCTTCCTCATCTATACAGCCAACCCCGTACTTCCAATTTATAGATTCAAAAGAAGTTATTATTCTAGTGGAAAACAAAACCGATAAATGGGAAGTAATAGTGAGTCAAACTTGAAACCGTTTTGAGCCATCAAAGTAGGAATGATAAAAACGTGCAAGACTAATTCAAGAGAAAATTAATTGACATAATTATTAATATAATAATTAACTTTAAAATAAATTATTAAACAAAATTCCACCATGTTTCTCGCATTCTCCCGTCCACTCGAATGTGGCATCCTCTCTCTTAGTAATTTGAAGAGTGGTAGGACATGCCTAGCGGATTTTGCCACGAATGGAGAAAAATAATCTCAATACATATTGCAACTTCCTACTCACAAGAGGTGTCAATGTTGATAACCCTCCAAACCTAGATCTAAAGAAAGTGTAGTGGCAATGTAGTTTCAAATAAAGTGTACGAGGAATCTACTCTAACACTCAAGTGATGGCTCTGGTGGAAGAGATAGACACAATTTTAACACAATATATATGGCATAAAGTCAAAATATATAATATTATCTACTACATTTTTTTCTTATCTTGATTCTAGATATGTTTATCAAGCATATCCAAGAGATGATATCACATTACATGTAAAGCCAACCAAAAAATAATAATATGAAATGTAATTTTGCTGTGTAAAGTTTATTTTATTTATTTTACCAAAAAAAGCAAAAGTAGGACATCCCAACTATCTTAAATTCTTGCAACTCCTGCATTTATATTGTGAAAAAATTGGAGAAATATGATTAATTTTTGTGTCATTGGTTTAAGAGCTTCTTCAAAATTTATATGCCAAAAAGAAAAGACAATGCTACATAAAGGGAGGAAATCTTGATAATTCAGGGAAACATACATAAAAACAACAGCCACATGACAAATATATAACATAATGAAAAATGCTTAATGTTACGACAAACACATGCACGAATTTAGACGAATGATTAATATGCTTTTTATTTTTAAAATCCAACTAGTTAAACTGAATTTTTAAAAAGTAAAGTAAATACCACCATCTCCCATAACTTTTTCAAGGCTTTTTTATGCTTCATCTCTCTCTTCTTCATATGGATTATTCTTCTCTTCTATGCAAAGATGATAGTAAAAATATGGAAGTGGATGTGAGGTTGGCGGTGGTATACTAACATATGCAATGCCATCTTTTATTTTATATTTTAAAGTCAAATGCAATGACAGTTATGTTGGATACTATGGAGAAGCATATTTCATTTTTAAAATAATTAAAACAACCATATAAAGTGTACAAAAAAACATGTAAACAAGTGGTCGTGCATTTTGTGCGAACAAAGCTTTGCACCATATAGCATTGTTCTAACATAATATACAAGACAATAAATACACACAATTTATAAGTATATTTTTTTTCACTATTTTGTATGTCTATATTTGCCACCATTTCCTCCTTTCCATGGTCTTGACAAGCTCATTTGCTAATGATGCAAAATTTTCAGCTCCATTTTGCAGGTCTGCCGTGCGCTGGCTTATTCTCTGAATCACAATGAGCATAAAAAATATAGTTTAGAACCATTTAGACTCGTGGTAACGACAATTTCAAACGCAAGAATTTGATGATCTTATGTACTATGCATGACAATAACTCAGTAACTTAACTGACGAAACAAACAATAGCCAAGACTGTTGGAAGAACTTATTGGAACTTATCTTATGGCATAAACAATTATGCAAGTGTTTGAAAGAGCTTATAAAAATAGGTTATTACATATCTTTAAGTTTGTTTTCACCTTATTTCTATAAGCTGCTGTACATAGCTTATGTCATAATCAATTTTCAGCAAATGCAATGTTTACCCTTATTCCCTCTTTGATTGTAGAAATAGTTTACACATAAGCTCTTAAGTTGTATGTAATGAATTAAGATAGGCCCAATAGAATAGAATAAGCTCAAGTTATATTAGGTGATGAGTCGTGGTATTCTAGAAGGATCTAGAGAGATCCATTATGATGAGTCATTGGTTAAGTTGTTAGAATGCCAATGCTATAAATATTGGAATGATCATTGTAATCTTTATCAAATGAATGAAATGAAGAATTAGTTTGTTAGAATAGCGTAGTTGTAGCTTTTTAGTCACTTTTAGAGTAACTCTCCTCCATTAATGAACAACCTCAAAAGTTCATAACAATTGGTGCTTTCATTGTCATCATGCCATGGATTTCCCTCCCTACCATCACTACATTCACAGCCTTCATGATCCTACCATTATCAGTGTTCAAACCTTGTTGAAACCACAACCCTATCAACAAGCAACAACCTACAACAACATCCATTCCATAACTGCACCGTATTGTGCTTCACACACACCCATTCTCAATCAACAAACAACTCACCCTTGCATTTCCACTACTCACTTCCTTCTCCATCAATCACAACAAACACCAGATTCTTCCACCTCCTTGAATTGTCGCAGCCACAGCCTTTTTTATCACCAATCAACCTATAATTCCTCTCATCATACTAGGTTCCTTCCTCTCAATGAAAGCACCAATTGGTAGGTGATGAATATCACTTGGTACTAAATTTCTCTAACTACTCCTATCTAAGAAACTAAAGATAATATTGAAATTCTTCATTTCATTCATTTGATAAAGATTACAATGATCATTCCAATATTTATAGCATTGGCATTCTAACAACTTAACCAATGACTCATCATAATGGATCTCTCTAGATCCTTCTAGAATACCATGACTCATCACCTAATATAACTTGAGTTATTCTATTCTATTGGGCCTATCTTAATTCATTACATTGTATATCCAGACACTCCTTAGTGCATCTTATACTTTCTATTTGTGTTTTTCATGATTGTCTTGAAGAATTAGGTGCGACAATTTTTTCATAAAAGCTAAGAAAATTGGCATGTTTCAAGAGATATCTATATTAGAAAAATATCTACCTCCAATTTTTCCTGCCTCTCCATAAGCTTGTTTCTTGTTTGAGAGGCAACGGAAGCAGCATCCTAAAATCAGTCAATAGTTTATATAATTAGCTCATTGAAATCAATAGTGTGAAAAGTGAAAACAGAAAGAATGGACAATTTAGCATTACCCCGGTTTTTCTGTAAGCAGCCATAATTTCTTCAGGTGTTCTGACCCTTGGCTTTACATCATCATTAGTTCCGTCTTGAAATAATTTCTCCCTATCACTTTGTGACTTATCTGCAAGCAAAAGGAAGAAACTATTACTAATCTTTGTAGGTAAAATATGATACAAGTTTTGAATTTATTTACCTTTCTGTTTGTTTTTAACATCAGGAGATGAAGTAGAAGCTGTAGTTTGAGGCTCGTCTATTTGAATGTCATCTGAATCAAAATAGATCATGCTTTTAGGTTTCCATTACAAAGTGAAGAATTATTCAAATTATAAGAAAAATAGAAAGATAGCAAAAAAAATGAAGAGGCGTTTCAGCATAAAACCTATATCAAGCTCCGCTTCCTTTTCATCAGCCACTACTACCACTGTTGGAAGTGAATCTGACAAAGAAGGCTTGAAAAAAATATGTTCCAAATGACCGAAATTGGAGGTTGGAATTTTTGTCAGTTCTGCATGAGAGGTTTTTCCTCCTTTCAACCCTTTGACAATACCGCCTAGAATCGCTGGCACAGTCGTCTGTAGCAAAATAGTTTAGCTTATTAAACTGCTTTTTAATGGCGGAAACTTTAGGATAAAAAATAAGACAAATTAGAAAAACTAAAACCTGTTTTTTCTTCTGATTTGAAGAGAATGAAAATGCGGCATCAGCAGCGGCTGCAAGAACGTTGTCGTGAAGACAAGGTAAACGCTCGAGACTCCTGAAATAAAATAGAAATGTCCGTTCAGCCTTTTCTTGTATCCATCTTAACCCCAGTAGTTTACACTGTTATCTCTTTATGAAAGAATAACAAAGATACCTGAATTCATTTTCTCCAGCTAATAATGAGATGAATGCCAATTCAGAACCATTAGCCTGGAAGTTATCAACATAAGATAGTCACATAAAGAAATGGAATTCCTCACAAATTTGAAAGTATTGGAGAGTATATTACCAGCACAATCTGTCCATAATCATCGGAACACATGGTTTTATCCATGTTCACTTTATAATTCCACCTTAAAATCGACAATAAAGAGCTCTCCGCCACCAGTTCCAAATCTGGTAAAGATCTGTACACAGCCAATTGCCAATTTATCAATTATACATAATGGACAAAACCAATAAATTTAGTAACTGTTGTAAATAACGTATATCAGTGATAATTGTACCCAACTCATTAATCAAGCCCATTAGATTTATTAAACAAATTAGTGTCTGAACTCTTTTTAATGCCCCTTGTTTTTCTACAGCAATGCAAAGTGAATTTAATTTGCTAGAATCCGTATTTTCTTATCAAGCATACACTAAAAAGAAAAGAACAAAACCAGTGCTTTCACCTTATTTCAAATGTTCCAGTCTGAAGCAATGATAGAATCCCACAAAATTTGTCATCTTTCTTCAAAATTGTAGTCCAATAGCAAGATTTTGAATGTTCCACTTTTCGTATCGGTTTCTTATTTCCCTGTAAGAATATATCATATATATCAAATTCATTTACAATGTGAATACAAATTTTAGGCGATAAACTGGTAATGGTGTAGAAGACCTGTATCAATGCTTTTGCGGACAACAAGTGCAATGAATTTTCACAGCAAAACAGGACAAGTGGATCCGAATGGATATCCCCAGAGTGTGTGGTTTCTGAAGAGAAATGTTCAGCCTCTGATGAATTTACCGCAGTTGAACTGCTTTCTTGCACAGGCTCTTCTAGGTGAGCTTCCGTGGTACTCTTCAAGGGTTCCTCGTGCTGCTTGTCATTTGATACTTCCGAGGTTGTGATGCTATCATCTGGAGTACAAAAATCTCTTAGAATCTATTAAGCACTGACACAAACATTGGACACGACCCTGACATTGACACATCGACGCCGGAATTCATTTGAGAAAATGGAAGTAATTGAATATAATCACATGTGTTTGTGTCGTGTCAGTGTCTAACACCTGACACCTTTAATCTGTAGTGTCAGTGCTGCATAGCTTAAAATTTCCAATGATATGCCAGGTGCAATAAAACTGAATCCATATTGTGTTCTTGATGAAATTTGTACTTGCCTATAACATACATTGAAATTGCAGTTGATTCCTTTAAATGTAATGGCCGGTTGGAGACCGTTTTACCAGTATCACCCTCAACTACACTAATTTTTCCATCCCTCGATAAGATAAATAGTATATCTTCATGAGAGTTTCCTGAAGGTGTTTCTGGTTTCCTTGGACTATTTACAGCACTTTGAAAATATGCTTGTTGTTTCCAAACCAATGAAGTAACTGGTGAGCTTGAGCTAGGTACACCATCAATCAAGAACAAAACCGACAACGATTTCATATCGCAGACTCCAACCTGGAAAGAAGCAATTGATCCACATTAATCAATTGAGAAATTTGAAATTCTAATTATGATCGAATCTGCTAACAAGAAAGGAAATGTGAATTAACTAGTCAGACGATACCCACACGGCCACTTAAAAATCCAATAGCAAGTTTGGTTCCAGAGTTTGCAAAAGACAAAGCTTGTACTGGAGAATCGAGAAGAGAAAAAACAGCACTAAAATGAGGTCCTTTTCCTTGTGGAGCGTCATGGACTGCATACAAGTTTAACAATATAAGTCAAGGGTAAAACTTCTTTTTTTTATGCACAAATATCATAGTTTGCAACGCATGCTTCACATATGGGGGGAAAAAGGAACAAAATAGATAGTTTGGAACACAAGCTACAAAAATAGAAAATAGAACTCAAATTCGAATTCTAACGAAAAAATGTAGCCTTCTACAAGAAGAGATCACCTTCATTTTTTGTTTCTGTGACAAACTGGAACTTCTTCCCATCAGAGCAGTCTTTAAGATCATACACACGAACCTACAAAAGTCGTCACGGCCAAGGATTAAATTTAGAATGATAGTGCATTGCCTTAGATAAAGTAACCAATTAAGAAAGATTTCTGACAAGACCACATTCATTGCCCACAGCCAGAAGCAAGGAAGCAGGACAAAAGTCCAATTTTGTCACTGGAGCATTCGAACCTGCCACTTTTACACCATTAACCTACAAAACGCACAGGAAATTTGTGAAAAAAATAAGAGTTTAACTTTGATACACTGTCAGCGTAAAAAGTTTTATATTGTCAATAGATCACTCAATCATATGTTTGATTTTAGAAATAGTAATGATGTCAAACATATTTTATGATCTGACGATTGACAATATAAAAAATCTTTCCACTGACAGTGTATATGAACTAAATTCATAAAATAAATATAACATTTATTGTATGAGCCAACATATGGGTGTTGTTTTCATTTCTATCTATTTTGGGACAATAATATTGTGGAATTCATACCTCTCCTTCTATGTAGCAAATATAAGACAAGATTGGATGTGTGGCATCACACAAAAGGACAGATCCATTAGAATAGCCCACAAAATAAACTCTTTCAATTCCAGCACCTTTAACCATGGACAAGTGGCTGGGAACACCCCCAGTTAAGGGCCAATTTGAAGAAGAAGCTGAACCAGGTGTTGAGCTAGTTTTCAGAACTGCAGCTATCTAAGATAAACGAAATAAGAAGTTGAAAAACCATAATATGAACAATGATAAGTAGAGGTTTAGCAGAAATTACTGAAAAACAAAATAAATTACCTCCGCTAGAGTTTTCGATGAATTTAACCGACCTGGCAACTTGATAAGTTTTGCTACAGTTAAAGATGGATTGGCCATAGGTATTAGAACTGGAAACTCCTGCGCAGATACAGAGGATGTCCTATTCTGCTCAGACATTAATGCAGACAAGCTATCATTATCGTAATAGTGTATTTGTCCAGGGTTTGTCAGTACAAAAAGATCATCTTTGCTATTTAAACCCCTTGCTCCTATACTTGGCAGTAAAATCAGGTCTGCGAAAGTGCCATTAAGCGTAAGGTCTGCACGACCAATGCATTTTAATGATTCCATCCTAGATGACCATTCAAGAGTTAAAACCTGTAAAGGAGAGACGCGTTAAAGTTTAGGGAACCAATGCACGCAAACTAAGAAAAGTTTCAACCAGTAGAAACAATTCGCCGATTGAAAGCCTTCACTTAATATGAATATTTAAGCGAATAAACCGAACTTTATCAATTTAAACTGAAATGATAAATAGAAATGAACAAAGAACTCACAGTCAAAACTTCTTCCGATCCAATTTCGTCACCACCATACACAAACAACTGACCAGTACAATCATTATGAGATTTGTGACTACTGGACCATTGCAAGACAATGAGCGGGATTCTTCTTTCTGCATTGGACAGTTGTAGCCTAACAACATTTTTAGATGAAGTGGTTTGTTGGCCTTTAGAAGGTGCTGCAGACGACAAGTTCCAAAAAAGGATATCTCCATCTAAGTATCCAACAGCGAGAATGGAACCATCAGAAGATGCCCAACAAAGAGCACTTATTTCTTTATCTCCCAGGTTTTGTTCTAAAATATCAGCCGGAAGATTGGTGTCTGTTTCAGTAGAGTTCCCATCTTCATCTTTCAATTGGAGATCCTTTCCACCACCAAGGAACACAATTTTAGCTTCAGAAACATCCCAAAGAATTAGCAGTCCATCCTGAAATGCAATCAACAATCTGCAAAAATATCAAATTCATTCTTCATCAAATTGAGAATGAGTATGCTTTTTTGAAGGAGAATCAGGAAAAATCCGATCGATTATCCGTGATTTTTTTTCTCGCTAATTTTAAATTTTTTTATGTCATTATTAGTCACAATTAATGGGACAACTAATAGTGTAATTTCTTTTCTTATATAAACAGTCCAAGACAATAGTAGTAAAATATGAAAGCATCATTCCACTACTTTCTACATTTTTCCCTCAAATTTTTAATATCAATCAACGGAATTATGGTACTAAATGGTAGACATATATAAATCATAAGTCCCAAGATTTCTTTGCACGGCTCCAAGCGAACAATACCAAGTCATAGAGATATAGGTATGATCGCGTCGAATACTGGCAGAAACATGCGCTGGCGTGAAATATGTTCACGTATCATTCAGTCAGCTTTCAAAGATTTTGATATGAATAATTACAGAATATACATGCTTCTTGTCAAATGGAAACGGATTGCCTCACTTTATCGTGAGAAGGTCACGGTAACTTTCCCTCTTTTTGGTCCATTGGATCGATTAAACAATCAAGTACATGCAACGTGCAACTCACTGTTTGTCTTCTTTTCATTAAAAAAAACATAAACCAGATTTCATCGACAAAAAATTAAAAATAAACCAGATCTTTGGTTACACGACGTTCTCTGGGCATGTTGTCACATCGCCGCCGTTCTGACCAAGTTCCTCTTTTTCAATTTGGGGGTTCTTTAGTTACACGACCTAATCTTTGAAAAGTATAGATTTTTGTTGTCATCCCTTTTGGGTGGGAAATTTGATTTCTCTAATTAGGGTTTTTAACTCTGCAATTCAATCGCCCATTCCAAATATCAGAAGCCTCGAATCAGTGTTATAGACAGTTGCCTTTTCCTTCATTTGTATTTTTTTGTTTTGAATTTCAATAATACCATGTGGCGCAGTTTAAATCATCCAATGGAACAAAAAAAAAACTAGGAAAGTTACCGCACCATGACTTTCCCGCAATAAAGTCAGGAGGCGATATGTTCCCCTTCAAATAATGTACTACATATCAGTATTTCTTAGAACAATATCCAGCCATGCTGACAAATTACACACACTCATTGAGTTCCGAAGTTGACTCGGTGATTTCATTTAATCAAGTCTAAGAAATCACTTGAAATAATAAAGATGGCAAGAAAATTAAAAATATGAATGTTAAACTGAATGTTATATCTGGAAATCTGATTTTAAGAAATTGGATTCTTCTATTGGCATTGCTTTGGTAAATATCAATACGTAGCTATCAAATCATAATTAAAAATTCAAGGGCAAAGAAGTAGACTTAAAAAGCTATGTGAATGACGTATATCTTGCCTGTTCCCAGAAGAATAAGGTTGTGAAAGAATTCCAACAATTGGTTGGTCGCTGGACTCCGGAAACCCGGCAGTTTCTATCAAAAGGAACAAAACAATGGCAATGAGTAATTCTAAAAGCAAAGAAAAACAAGTTTACACACAAAAGCATAGATGAATGATATGAAGATGACATTTGGACATGGCGATTACATAGCATGTGTATTGCATTGCGTTTCGGCATTACATAAATTAGTGTTGTCAATTGCAAATCATGGAAAATATTGGTTTTGTTGTATAAACAATACTCGGTGAACTTCAGTACTATCAAATGTATGTTTGAAAACTTATGACCAACACAAAAGATTGAGGAGATCACGTGTATGACATTAGAGAAAGCAAGATATGTATTAATTATCCATCATGATCAAAACATAAAATAAGAAATTACCCCTTAGAAATTTAGCTGACAAATGATTTGATGACTTCAAAAGTTGTCTTTCCTCGGCGTCAAACTTTATCACCGAAAACAAGCCATGCTCATCTCCAACATAACTGTATATTATAATAGTTATAATAGAGTATAATGTTAATAATCATGCAATCACAGCCATTTTCAAATAACTAGTAGCAATAAGAGGTAAAACATATAGATGTGCTAATTAAAAGTATTTCTCTAACATACATGAAATGTGAGCCACTGATGACAGAGAAAGCGGTAATATTGGATTCCCATTGTAAAGAACAAATAAGGCTACGGCTTTCAAGATTCCAAACCTGCAAAAGAAAAAAGGACTAATTGAATGGTTTGCATTTAGTCATATAAATCACAACCTATCATGTGCTACGAAATCAAAATCAATCAATTTAACGATATCAACACAACTTGATGTGCTAAATTGTTCATCCAGTTCATAACCAATTATATATGAAGCAATTCTTTCAACGATTTATGATGGAAGAGGAAAAGAGACAGACAAGGAAATTTACCTGGATATCATTATCATTTAAGACTCCAACTAAATATCCCTGGTTTTGTAGGAACTGAAAGTGGCAAAAAAATCCAAAACATCAATATCACATTCATATAGAAGTGGTTACATTTATCACAACTTCACAAGCTTATCTAGCTAGTATTTTTTTATAATTTGCATAATAGAAATCCTAGAACATCTAACTCTATATCAATCGGAGAAGTAAAAATGCCACGTACCTCCAAGTATTTGTAAGGAAGTTGTTTAGAAGAAATCAAAAGTCCTTCAATGTTATCACCGCCAATCACCTTAAGTCTTCCATCCCTGCCATTAAACTAAGCAATATGAGGGACTAAGGCACCGTCAACCTATTACAACATGCATTTTCCAGCTATATATATCTCACGATATACACCGCGTTTCAAACAGCACCAGATTAGAACAACCAGACATTATGGTAATAAAAGAATCCTGTCATTAAAAACCGTCTGCCTAATAACGGACAATGATTATGTCACTATGCATTCTCCTAACAAAACGCACGCGCCTTATAACTTTAAAACGCGTGTTTATAACCGAAACAATCAGAACAAATCTCATTACTAAAAACAAAAATCAGAAACACCACCCAACAACTAGAAAAACCTACTTTACTCACCAACAAAAAATAAAAAAACTCTTTTTTCAGAAATTAAAAGGAACTAAATTACCCATCATAGATAATTATAATAACCCAAGATAACATTTTTTTTCCTAAATTCTTGAGTCCATTTTAACTAACTAACAATTGTTTCATGCAATGGAAGCAGCTCAGACTTCAACCACAAAAAAACTATAGTATACAAAATTAAAAAATAACAACTTTAATACACAAAAATGAGTAAAAAACTATTGTAGCTCAAATCACATGCATTGTATTATTAATACACAAAAATCATCAATATAATAAATAATAGCAGAATCAATGAATGAATCAATAGAGAGAGAATGAAGTGCTGACAAAGTTCCAATAGCTAAAAGTCGTTGAATGGGATCAAAAGCGAGAACTGAAGAAGAAGATGGAATGCCATAGTGAATGACAATTCTTGGATCCAATTCAGTTGATTGTAAACTACCTTGCTGCTGAAACTTGTGCTGAAAATGAAAAAGAATCAGAATTTGAAAATCAAAATTGAGAAAAAAAAAATGATGGGGAAGAAACCCAGAAAGAAAGACATGATTTTTCTTACGTTGTGATGGTGTTGCACAGCTTTGTGTAACAATCTTTTCGCAAACATGGTTTGATGAATTGATGATTGATGATGTTGGCGTAGGTTGTTTTGTTTTAAGAATAATAGGTTTGCTTTGTTGGACTGATTATTCGATGATGCTTCATAATTAATTTCAACTTTTAAATTAATTTTTTTTATGACCACTGAATTATTCAATTTTCCTTTAAAAAAGTTATTTATTGATTCAAATTGATAGAGTGTTTCATATAAAAACATGGTTAAAAATGTAAATGGTGATCTGCAAACAAACTCACCGCATCTGAGTTAATAGAATACAACGGAAAAATGGCTACAAATAATATGATAAAATATAAATCACTTAAATATCCATGCTTCCGGATCTACAACATTGATGCTCAAATCATTCATTGAATTTGTAATTAACTGATGTCGATTTTCAATAGGAATTAAACGAACACCGGGACAAGACGTGAAATCAAATGTCGCACAAGATGACGAACAACACAACGCTGCACTTAGACGACGAAATCACAATAAAACACAAGGAAAAACTTAGATATGTGTGAAAACCACTTATTTAGATTGAAAGAAAAGGAGAAAAAGATGTAGAGGGATGATGTTAAAAAATAACCTAAAACATCACTCCTCGATAAATGAAGCAGAAAGAAAGTTTAAAGAGAAGTTAGAGTTTCTCACACTAAAAAATTAAGAACGGTTGTTGCGTTGGCCTAAAAAACAAGATGAGTTGTTAATCACTATATTATTTTTAAAAAAAAAAGTTTAGACTAGTAAAAATCTCTAATAGCAACATCCATCTAAGTTTCTAATAGAATTCCTCAACAAAAAAATTCAGTTGAATACACTTTCTTATATTTGAATCAATTTCTTTATCAACTTAATCAATTTTTATTGAAATATTTGGAATTAATAAATTGATGAGAACAAACAAAACTTTGTATTTTCTAGCTCATAGGTGAGTCAACGGAATGGTTAGTTGACGTTTTCTTACTTTAATTTAACTTTGTGAATTTAGTATATATTTAGTGTGGACAATAAAATTTCAACAAGGGGATGTAGCTCAGATGGTAGAGCGCTCGCTTAGCATGCGAGAGGTACGGGGATCGATACCCCGCATCTCCATTTTTTCGAATTAATTCTCTGTTTTTTTTTTGTTTTTTTTTGCAACGCGTTGTGGTACTACGGTACGTATGACTGAGGCTCGCGTAAAGTAACTGCCAAGTCTACAATCATATATAATTATACGGTTTCCTCCTTCTATCATTAAGTTGACTTTTTATTTTTCATCTGAATTCTATACTTTATCATAGATACATGCATATATATTTTTTAGGGTAAAAGGTACTTAATCATCTTGACATATATGAACAAACACAAGTCATGGGAATTTTGGTGTCTTGTGCCAATTAATGTAGTGGAGCTTGAACAAAAACCTTACACTGCTAGAATAAATATAAAAAAATAAGTAGCAAATTTACAAAATTTAAATAAAAATAATATTTTTTGACAAAAAATAAAAATAATAATCAAAAGTTAAATTTTTTAATCTAAACGATCGTTTAAGAGAATCCGAGTTCGATTCAAGATGAGAAATTTTTTTAACGAGATTTAAAATACTTTCTACCCTTACTCCATGTTACTAGTGGCTATTTTTCCGAGGAACAGGAGAGTTAACATATATATATATATATATATATATATAGCTGCATTGGTAAGGCTACATAAATAACCAGTTAAACTAAAAATAGACACATCATTGCATAATAGACAAATAAATCACATATATTATTTAAATTAGAGATCAAACTTGGATACTCGTAAAATTTAAGTAGAAAATTTATAAATTTTAAATAAAAATATTTATTAAAAGATAAATTCATTAATACATATTTTCTCCAATCTCGAATATAAACAAAAAAAAGTCAAACAAAGTACATTTATCTAATTCAACTTTTCAACCAAATATATCAATCTTGTTTGATTTTTTGCTTTTTTGAGACCAGAGTATTAGGAGCGCACCGTTAGGGCTACATAAATAATTCGTTAAACTAAAAATAGACGCATCATTACATAACAAACAAATACATTTAAGAAGTTTAATTTTAATTAAGGATCCAACTCTAATACTTATAAATAACAACAATTAACTAGGGCTACATAAATAACCAGTTAAACTAAAAATAGACCAGTCATTACATAACAAACAAATAAATCTAAGGAGTTTAATTTTAATTAGGGATCCAACTCTGATACTCATAAATAATAATTAAATTTTGAACTTAATCTAAAATTGGTATTTTTAATTTTAATTTAGAAATTTAAGAGTTAGGTATATTAAGGAAAAGATAAAAATGTGACTCATATATCATTAATTTTAAATTAAAAAAAACAAATTTTAAATATTAAATAAATCACACACAATTGATTTACCCACATTCTCGTGAATTAAACATGATTCTGAAGTCATGCATTTCAATCATAAATAACATCATCAACTACGCAATTCCTTCATTCTCGAGCTATTAAATATGACTCTTAGAGTTGTATATGTCATGTGAGAGTTAATATTATATATGTAAGAAATACAAACTGATAGAAAATTTTAACTCATATTATATTTATGTATTATGCATGTATTATCGGTCAAATAATTGATTTTTATTACTCGCATAAAATATTTAATATTCAATCATTTCAAAGACAGATTTTAAATTACATCAATTATCCTTGATAATTTTTTTTACATCAATTATCATTTTGAACTTAGATGACTAACATCACCAACATTAATTTTTATTGCCACTCATTTTTTTCGTCTATATGTTTGTATTGACTTACTTCCTCTCTTTCTTCTTTTTGCCCACCTAAAAATAAAAGATGTTCATGGAAATGCATGAAGTACAAGTACAAAAGATTATTACTCTTCCCACTATTTACATACACCCTCCGGTCACAAATATAAGCAAAAATTCATATTTTAGATTCATTCAATAAATGATGTATGTTGTTTACAATAAAGACCACATACATTCATTTATTGAATGAATATAAAATATGGATTTTTGCTTATATTTGTGACCGGAGGGTGTATATGTTTGTTTTTAACATATTATATATTACTAAAAAAAAAGGTGCGGCTTTAACTATGAGGCCTTAAGCGGTCATCCATTCCGACCGTGCTTAAAGTCACGACTAAGCATCAAAAAACACCATTTTATATTAGCTGGTTATTATTGAATTGCAATAAATACATATAATTAAATATTATACTTAAGTATTCATCATTCATTAATTACTTTAAAAAAAAAATCATTCATTAATTACCAAGACTTATTAGGTTCTGATCTAAAAATTGATTTCTACAACACCCACACAAATTTGTGACTTTCAACTCCATATGATTTCTAATGCCCTAAAAATTAGTTTCCATAAATCAAACCCTAGTCAGTTAGAATGATCTAACGAACCTGTTTTATCTCGTAAATAATCGGTTAACATCATTACTAACATATAGTTTGGTATCTATACAATCAATTATGGATTTTATGCATTGTTAACACCAGTGGTCGATTTCTGTCAACCAACAATCGATGATTTAAATTAATTTTAAGATTTATCAAAATTCATCTTATAAGTTGATCTTTGCACCCTAAAAATTGAATATTCACACTATAAATATATTTTTACATCCTAAAAATTGATATCGTTATTCATCGATGCATTCTTAATCTTGATGAACGTCAAAACAACATATAAGGTTCATTTCTTTTTTTTTTTCTTAATTTGCAAGTCTTTGCAAAGTTGGTTCGTGTTTTCGGATTTGGATATGAAACCGTGTAAAACTCATATTTGATATTTGGATTGTATTTCATCCTCCTTTGATATAAACCAATTGGAACTGCATTGGCTAAAGCGAAACGAAATTTGAGAAAGAGCCTGAAGTCATTTTCGCGATGGTGAATAATATATTGTCTCCGTTATTGTTCCGAAAGGAAATTTGAGAAAAGTGATATTTCCAATGGTGCTTTTTTTGTGAAACAAATCGAAGAAAAATGTAGAACTAAATCAACGAAATGATATTGTTACAGTTGATACAAATTGTAACACCTCGTTTTATTTAATAAATAAAGAAAATGTGATTCTTAGATTTTTGTTTACATAGACTATTTTAAAAATTTGTGATATGTATGTCGAACACATTGTATCTGATGACAGTTTCATATATTTGATAAAACAAAGGATAAATAACAGTTATCACAAGTTTTATAAAAACTTTCAATAAACAAAGAGTAGAGAAACTGGTATACTTTCAAAATTTATAATCTATCAAGTACAATAATATTAATTATAATGTTCATTAAAACTAGCATAAAATAAAATGGAGATATTACACGATAGTATGTCATAGTTTCTAAATCCAAATGAAAATAAATGTTCCCATACATACATATAAATAAAGAAATGTGAATCAATAAACAACTACAAAGACATATAAACTCAATTAGGCTAACCAACCTAGTTGACATGATCGCAACAACACTTACCCAATCCTCGTAGAAAGCTACCAGCATAACATAAGAAAGAGGATCAACACAAGAAAAAGGATAAAGGGTTAAATTATGCAATATTTACGCATCAAGTTATATGGTAGATCTGGGAATGCACACAACAATATTCATAAAGTAATAATAAATTTTATAAATTAGTCGACTCTATGCAGGATAACCTTTAATCCTAACAATGTTCCATGGAGACTATTGTTGTCAAAACTCGTCGATATGGAAATCAAGTCGCACAACTAATAGTTAATAAAACCTCAAACGGTAGGTATTATCTTGTTACTCCTCAGAGTTTTCCTTATAGTGCTCTGTCATGATCTCGAATTAGTTTAGTGGAGTGTCAATAATAAATATGTTGTCCAAAGGGATTACAGGTGATCAACGTAGCTAATCATTGAGTCATTGGCACATGCCTCACACATATCTACCCTCATGACCCTACTTTGCTATCTCATAAAAAGACGATCCATATAGTCAAACGACAACGACAAATGGTTTGGTTGAAATTATTGTCCGACAGACAAATAAGGAAACAAAATCGAATAGTATGATACCAATTTTAAAATATTACAATAGTTCGTTCTCCTAAGTTTGGATAAACGACATAAGCCTAAACATTTTACGACTTTTCAAGATAATTGAATTTTACAATAAGTAATAATCCAATATTTTATTTATCAACTTAATTTTTAATTAAAAGAACTTGTTTTTGTCTTTTATCCAACACCCAATCAATTACGAATAATAAAAAGAATAATCCTTATTTCAAAATATCTCGATCTCTACTCAACGCATGAGGATAATTGATGCTGACTTTTAACTCGTTCCAATCCTTTCGGACCAAAGTCATAATACAAATGCACATAACAGAGTCCTAATTGACTTAGACGACCCAAGCTTATAGACTATACATAGAGTCTAACTACATAGCTTAAACAAGTTTTTTGTGGAAAAACCTAATTTATGAAAACACAATACAAAATGGTTAAGGTCGTTGTGATTGAACCGTAACCATGAAAATCAACAGATACATTCAATCCATCACGCAATCATAACAATTTACAAAACAAAGCAATTAAACAACCAAACAATACATCTTAAACAACTCATAACAAATAGCAGATAAAAGCACATAACAATCAATCAAGACAATTCATACATTTCATATAATTCACTTAAGATAGATACTTTCACACAAAACAATTCAATTTCTAAAAATACCCCTTAATGGTTAATCAACCCCCACTTGTAATACATACTCCAACCGTTAGTTCCTCGTGAACAACTTTAATCTCGATTGAACATATCAAAATCGTATAGACTAGCTCTCCAAGATTGCAATATGTCATAACCAACAAAAGAAACAAAAATACATTTTCAAACAATGGTCTGATCCAACTAAATGTGATACCGTTCAACAATGTTATAAGTCACAGTTAAGCATGAGCAATAATAAGATGAACTTTTAATAATTTGAACATAAATTTGGTCCAAACATACTTATGGAAAATATTCTTTAAAGTTGTAGTAAAACTCTAATTCCTTCACCAAGCACTAAAGAAGTTATCCTTTGACTATAGTAAATGATACTTCATCCGTTTTAAATGTCATTCTAACAAAATTTATTTGCCTCAAATTATTTATCATTTTACAATATCAATGAATCATTAATGCTTATTTTTTCATTAAACCCTTTACTATTTTAATTTCTTTATCTTTTTTTAAGTCATTTTAATTTATATTTTTCATACCATTACTGAAGGACACTTTTGTAAATTAACTCACAATTACTCTTTTCTATATAACATTAATTGCAATTCTTAGTATACGTGAAATTGCTAGAATGACATATAATTTGATAATTAAAATCAATTTAACTAACCATTTCTTCAAGAACATGATTGAATTCTAAAGATACAATTAGTAATAAGTAAGAGTGGACATCAGTTCATGTCAGAGTTTAGATCGGTTTATGATTGTTTTAGTGGTTTCATGTAAGGAAGAGAGAAACAACGCAACCATGAATGGATGAATGAGATGAGAAAAAAAATAGGGTTAAGGCAAATATGAAGAAGTGATAAGAGACGAGTTTTAACTGGGTAAATATTAGCCTATTTTTTCTTTTGGGCCTAGTAAGAAACAATTTAGTTTGAGAAATAAAAAAATAATAACAACAATTTGGTCAAGTATGTTCAAATATCGACAATGAATTTGTATCGGTTAGACCCGAATGTACCCATAACAACCCACAATATTCACCCAAACTATTTGTGATATCCTAACAACCCACAATATTCACCCAAACTATTTGTGATATCCAAACCGAATGTGTGAATTTACACCAGGTTGGTCGGATATCCTAGGGTCGACCCCGTACCTAGTAATAAAGCCAAAATACAAGAACAAGAACAAGATATGTTTGTTAATCATTTGTCGTTGTCATAAATGTATAGTTTATGATGTGGAAGATATATACGACATGTAGTGTTGCGTAGCCATTTTCTTTTTCTTCCCATCATCAACATTTTCACACTTCCCAACACAAACCAACCCAATCGCTTCATTTCACCTTCCTTCTTCTTCCACAACCACCATGACTCGTTCCAATCCACAAGGTATCATTCTTTCACTCCAATTTTCATTTTCTGATCCGTGCATGCAATACGATCTTATGATTTGATTTGATTGTATATTGTGACAGATAAGAATGGAAACATGCCTTCATATTTTGATTTGCCACCACTTGATGTTTCTCTTGCATTTCCACAAGCAACTCCAGCATCCACTTTTCCTCCTTGTGGTAACAATCTACCTAATCACATACTTACATATTTATTTCATTATTTTCATTCATACATAGATTCAGAATTCAGATTAAATTTGATTCATTTCACCAATTTTATTTCCAGCCTATTAATATTCCTTACATCTAGGACATGCATTTATGTCCCATTTGTATAAACAACTCAATTAAGCATTTGTAGCAAAAAGATTTAGCATTTTTTTGGCAAGACACATTTTTGAGCTTATAACTTTCAAGCTCATGTGACTAAAAAAGACCCGTTTGGTAATTGTTATTTACTCATGAGCTTATAGCTTATAGCTTTAAGAATCATTATTTATATCAATTTTATACTTGTAATCTTAATTGAAAACTATTAAATATTAATTAAATACACCATTTTTAAGTCATTTTATATTTATAGCTTATAAGCTAGTTCAACCGCTAATTTTACCAAACACTACAAATTAATTCAGCTAGCTTATCAGCTATCCACCATATGCTAGCTTACAAACTATTCACTATTTTTTACCAAAGAGTCTGGCGAAGCGTTTATAGCAAAATGATATACGTGCTTATGTACAATATATTTTTGTTGGGTGTTATCCCTTCGGTTCCCAGGGAAGGGGCCGCCCTGGTAATACGAAGTTTGGTAGGGAGGTGAGTAAAGTCTGGCCAAGAATTGTTCCACCAAGGAATCAAACTCAGGTTCTCTTGAATATTTCGTCCTTTGGTGGAGCTCATTGACCACTTGAGCCAAATTGCTTGGTTTATGTATAAGTTATGGATTAGTTATTTCTATGACAAAATATAAATTAAGTCAAATTGTTTTCATGTAAACTATACGCTGTTTTCATAAACTACCATGTAGAGCTTAATAAGCTGAGAACATCTTATGAACATATCATCAGCTCTCTTAAATAGCCTCACATGTGCTTATGCTAGTAGATACGCATACATTAGCCAATCCAAACAGGCCCAATAGTTAGTTGATACTCTAAAATCCGAAAATTAAAGCTTCATTTAAATAAGTCAAATTCTGATATATGTGTGTATGTATGTAACTCTTAATTTTCAACAAATATACACTTTGATCTTATACCGTTAATCTTCTTATGTGCTTAACGTTACATGATTCTGGATTATAAAATATGAGCCAGACATGCTTGGGGTTGGAGGATTGACTTGCATTTTGTATTTGTGATGATTGTTTGAAAGTGCAGCTTCAGATTATTTTCAATTCGATGACTTATTGAAACCGGAGGAGCAGGCCATTAGGATGAAAGTGAGAGAGTGTATGGAAAAAAATATTGCTCCCATAATGACCCAGGCAAGCTCCTCTTCTTTTTGCTTTTTTAAAGTATTCAATGTAAATATCTTTGTTGGTCCTCCGCGAGTAAATTAAAATTTGGTTAAGATGCTACCTGTATTGATTTGGTTTAAAAAAATATCTGTTTGGACATATTGATTTGGTCCTCAAATTTGTCAATGTGCTAGCAAGTCCATCCCTTCATGAACCAAGTTGTATAGACATAAGTTTTTGGGATTTAAAGCAACACAGGTAGCATCTTTGAGGGTTCTGATTGTATATTTATACATGTCTGTGTTGACAATTTGAAAAACCAATTTGATGTAATCAAATTGAAATGAAGGGGGGGTTTCTAATCTATTCATTATTGGAGGACAAAACTGAAGTTGATTATATGTTTTTTGATGTTTGCATCTTTTTGGAGGAAGAGTGAAGGTTATTAGTATATATAATATATTGAAGATTTTCTAATGATGTTACCTCTCCTAAACTTGATCTCATGCTTTTTAACAGTACTGGGAGAAAGCCGAATTCCCATTTCATGCTATTCCAAAGCTTGGTGAACTGGGTATCGCTGGTGGTACAATCAAGGTTCTCTACATATTTCTCTTATATTTTGTCCTAATTAAGTCTAAGAAAGTTCAGAGTTTTTAGCTAGCTGTGATTGGTTCTCAGGGTTATGGTTGTCCTGGTCTTTCCGTAACTGGAAGTGCTATTGCTACAGCAGAAGTTGCTAGAGTTGATGCAAGTTGTTCAACTTTCATTTTGGTCCATTCATCCTTGGCAATGCTCACTATAGGTAATATTCATCTTTGTTAAAATGGTAACCGTTTTGCTAATAATTTTCATGTTCCTGATATTTTATATCTTTGATTGACCACCAAGTATAGCATTGTGTGGGTCTGAAGCTCAGAAGCAAAAGTATTTACCGTCGTTGGCACAGCTAAAAACTATAGCATGTTGGGTTAGTTGTCTTCCATGGATTTTGAAGATTTGTGTAATTTTTCTGAAGTTACCACTTCTCAAAGAGGTTGTTTCTTTATTAGGCCTTGACTGAACCTGACTATGGAAGCGACGCAAGTGCTTTGAAGACCACAGCAACTAAGGTTCAGTGTCTTTTATTTGAAATTAAATTCTTTTTGACTTATTTGTCTTTCTAATGAGACATATTTCACTGTGCTCAATTGTTCGAATGTTCAACAATATAGTTTTGCTTTGCTTTGTAAATATCAGGTGGAAGGTGGTTGGATCCTTGAGGGTCAGAAACGGTGGATAGGAAACAGTACATTTGCTGATTTGTTGGTTATCTTCGCAAGGAATACCTCAACAAATCAAATAAATGGGTATGTGTAGTTAGTCCTGTCATTGTTAAATCCTTATATATAAACATGCCTATATGTGGGTAATTAGCATTCTAGCCTGTCTAAAGGCCACGGAGATTCAAACATCCGTGGAATTTCATGGACTTGCCTGTACTATTTCTTCGCACCCAAAAAAAATATAGAATGAGTGAATGAATGTGACGTTTGGTCTTTGATATAGTGTTTTTTTTTTTTTTTTACCAAATTTATGGCCATTACTTGGCCAGAACTTCACACATTAACAAGAAGATAAGTTTCTCTCTCTGTGCTTATCATATTAAAGAATATAGCTTGGGAAAACAAATGACGAAACATTTTAGGACCTGTTTGGCTCGAGATTTTCTTCTTTCTGTTTGTACTAATAATGAATAAAATGGAACTATGTTTTTACTTTGTTTTCATCGTTTCCTGTTAGAATGGTCCAACCTACGAAAGAAGGTGGAAATAATGTGACGTTTTGGTAATTATTAGTTAAGAAAATACAAAATGAATATATAAGATATTTTCTCTAACTGAATAGGCCCTCAGAATACTAGATTTCCTTGCTTATGCATTTCGACTAAGCTTTTTTTGTTCTTGATGCCTTTATGTCCTGCTTCACATCACAATTACTAATTTATTTACATTTTTCTTATATGCATATTATTTCAGATATATCGTAAAAAAGGATGCACCTGGTTTAACTGTCACAAAAATAGAGAATAAAATTGGACTTAGAATCGTACAAAATGGAGACATTGTTATGAGGAAAGTTTTTGTCCCTGATGAGGACAGAATAGAAGGAGTCAATTCTTTTCAGGATACAAACAAGGTAACATTTATTAATTGTGATGTTTTTCTGCTGTTATTCAAATAATCACCGCGGGTTTCATCAATACAACAACAAATGACTATTATAATTAGAAGTCTGATTCATATAATTTTTATTACTTGATGAAGTAGTAAAACATTTGCCAATCCTAGTACACGTTTGCTCTTTTAGAAGGCTAATGCTGGTCCAACCTGTTGAATATGCCACTCTAATTCATGTTACATTTGTGTTTACCTATTTTTCCTTTATGGGAACATTTTATTTGTTAATATAGTCACATCTTTTTTTGAAAACAAGAACATCCTAATATTTTTTCCCCCTCTCTGAAGCATTGGAGATTAGATACATTTAGTTTTTGATATATACTGCTGACTAGTGAGGTTTGAATTAGCACAGTTGTAACTTTTTATTTATTTTTTTGTAATTTAGATGTTGCTTATTTGTTTTTGCTTTCTCTAAATAGGTACTTGCTGTTTCGCGTGTGATGGTTGCTTGGCAACCTATTGGTATATCAATGGGCATCTATGATATGTGTCACAGGTATGTTCTTTGCCAAATACAATGTTTTAAAAAACCAAACTGGATATCGAACCAATGAGACTTTTGATCATGGTTTAACTGCTTTAAACCGTTCAAACCGCTGAAATCAATGAGCCGTAGACAATGTCGGTTCACGTTTCAACTGTCTGGTTCAATTTGGTTTCTAAAACATTTGTCATTGAATAAAAGCCATGCTTACATAATACTCAAACCAAAGTTTTCATTGTATATAATTCTGAATTCTATGTGATTTGAAGGTACCTAAAGGAGAGGAAACAATTTGGAGCACCATTAGCAGCTTTCCAAATCAACCAACAGAAACTTGTTCAAATGCTCAGCAACGTTCAAGCGATGATTCTTGTTGGTTGGCGTCTATGCAAGTTGTATGAAAGTGGTAAAATGACCCCAGGTCATGCTAGCTTGGGAAAGGTAATTAGCAATAAACACAGTGTTGTCAAATAGAGGCTATAGTGCCATAGTGTAGCATAATTTGGACAAACTACTATTGTTTTGCGTACGCGATTTAGTACAAAGTGTTATTAACCTACGGCTATAGTAGCACTATAGTGTAGTGGTATTCTCGGCAATTTCCATTTGACAACATTGTGATCACCCTACAAAATAAGATATGACCACCTAGTTTTGAAAAGTCTAGGTTGTCTACTTTGTTGTTATCATTGATTTCACTTAATTCAACTGTGGTAGGTAACTGATAATAAATTGTCAATATTTTTTCAGTCATGGATCACCTTGAGGGCAAGAGAAACAGCTGCTTTGGGGCGAGAATTGCTTGGTGGCAATGGAATTTTGGCTGATTTTCTAGTGGCTAAGGTCCCCATGCCCAACTCCTTATTTAATGTTTATTTTGTTCAGCTCTAAACTGATCTATAGATTAAATTGGAATAATTTATAATTGTTTTTAGTAAGATGCTATGTTTCCAAAGCCCTCACCAACAAAAAACACCAAAAAACTCTAAGGTCCCAAGAATGAAATTTATTAAAATAAATGGATGGTGATGGTGATAGATTTCCCTTAGTTCTAGACAAATATAGACCCTGCATGAAAGTTATGATAACAATAAATGAGGTTTTTAGATAAGGATGGAAATGTGGGCCCAATTGTGTCGTAATGATTTTTACATATTCATTCAAACTGTCCACGACCTATGAACCTTGCCTCATGCTTGCTAACTACTTGGACGTGATTTGTTGACGAAGGCTTTTATAGAATACATTTAATTGGCAAAATTAAACCGTGGTCCTTTCACTTAATTTCAGATAATGATTTAATCTTATATTTTTTTTAATGTCATTTTAGTCCTTACTCATAAATTTGTGGCTTGAAACTTCATTAAATGGACCAAAAAGACCAAAATGACGCCAAAAAAAAAATAAAGAACCAAATGGTTGCTTGAAATTAAGTTAAGAAACAACAAAAGTACGAGCTTGCAGAATATGATTGCCACTAGACAAACCACAATTTTGTTCTTTATGTTTGTTGGATTTGCAAGCTATATAGCACTGGCGCCAACACATAGTTATGAACATGCAGTTGCATTCAGCTATTTAATTTTCTCAAATTTATTACCAATATCAAATATCAATATGTCTCCAATTATTACCGGTAACAATGTGTCAGTAATTTATATAGTTTACTGAATTTGTTCACTTTGGGAAGATTAATTGTTCCAATTATGGACATTTTATTTTCTGACATCTTTCTGTTCTTCTTCTCTAATTGTGCAGGCATTCTGTGACTTAGAACCTATCTACACCTACGAAGGCACGTATGAAATCAATACTTTGGTCACAGGAAGAGAAGTTACTGGTTTTGCCAGCTTTAAGCCAGCTACTCAAAGAAGTAGAATGTGAAAGTGTAAAAGTGTTCCACTAGAGACACTATTACACTATTGTATTCCATTGGTTCATGTTTTTGTAATTAACAAGTACCAAAACAGAAGCATTCAGCAAAATGTTGAGTAGATTACAATGCAGTGAAATAAAAATAATTTGCTTCAATAAAATGTTGAGTAGATTACAATGCAGTGAAATAAAAATAATGATATTGCATATTCTTGAAGTCTACATCTCTTTTCCTTTTGTTGGTGAATGCTATGAAGAACAAGCTGCTTTATCACCTGTTTTCCACTTTATATAATAACCTCTTAAACTTTCAATTTTTGAGACTTCTTCTTTGGCATTTCTGCACTCTCTTGCCCTCTGTGTGTGAAGAATGAACCTTGTGTTGAGGAAAGCATACAAAATACACCTGTTATAATGCAAATGTCCAAGTGCATGGGAAATTGAAAACTATGATTTTTTTAAGGTTCCACATCTTATGCATCTAAGTTATTCTTCACTCACAAACATGTCTTAATATCACAAGAACAAAAAAATTCTACTAAGGTAAATATAATATATATATATATAATATAATATAACAATAACAATAATAAGTAATTAAATCAGAGGCAGCTGTTTGAGTACAGATCCTGGTCTGGCTGTCACTCTTTGTCATATTGTAGCTTCCTGATGAAGGATGCATTGCATGGCCTCATCTTGCTCATCAAGGAAACATCATTAAGGCTAGAAAATCTGAATGAACACTAATCAATGAACATCATCACCATCATCACTGCTAAGGCCTATGTATTACACAACTCAAAACTCTTAAAAAAATATATAAATATAAAAAAAATGAAGAAAACAAAAAGGGAAAGGAAAAACAGAAGGAAAACCAAACCACCTTAAAATTTCCATGATTCATCATTCACCCTTGGTTTTCCCTTTGAGCATCCTTATCAAAACCCAAAGACCTAACCTTGAGCTGAAGCTCAGCAACAGCAACAAAAAAGTTGAGAACCTGAGCTGGTTTCAGTATCTGCACAACTCTCAAAGCTGTCTCAGTCCTCAAAGCATCAGCATTTGTCACCAAATTCTCTAATGTTTCCTTGAATGAACTTGGAACTGTACCCTCTTCTGCCATGAATGACCTACTCAAACACACTCTTCCATGGCTTCTAACATTGTCAAGAACAGGTGGCGCCGCCATACTCTCATGAACCTTAGCCAATTCATCATTGAGTTCCCTCTCCTTCATCTTAGTCTCTTGTTTGAGGTCACTCAAACTCTGCCTCTGATTATCTGACAAATCCTCTAAAGTTTTGTTTACAAGATGAAATGTTAAGCCTGGTTTGAACCCTGCCACCCAAAGAAAAGACTTTTCCAATGAACTGAACCATGGTGGTGAGAAAAGAAGAAGAATATTTTGATGGGCTATCTTTGATTTCTCTTCATAGTATTGTCCATAGTGGCAGAGTACTCTGTTTAACAAATTCAATCTATCAGAATCATCTATCTCTCGAGGATTTTTTTGAGCTGAGAGAAGCTCATCAAGGTAGTTTCTTTGACGAATCATCCATGTTTGGAGAAATTCATCAAATGCAGCAACATTTACATCAGTCATCTATGTATTATTCTTAGGAAAACAGAGAAAAACAGAGAGAAACAGAGGAAGAAAATGAAGAAGAAGATGGTGGTGTATTTTGGTGGTGTTTGCAACACGTGATTTAATAAATATATAGTGAAAAAGGGTCAAAAGGGTGTGAGAAAATGTTGGTTTTCTTAAAAGGGAAGCATTGGTAATGGTGGTGTGGTGAAAGGAAAAAAAGGATAATGGAGAAAACAGAGTCATTTGGATAAAAACAGAGCATAAGCGGTGTTGAGTTAAGAAAAACAGAGGATAATTTATAGGAGTAAAAATAATGGTGCTTATTTGAGAGTGGTTTTCGGTGAAATTTGTCTGCACGTGCTATTTATTTTTTATTTTCTAAAATAAAAGTGATGAAATAAAAAAAAAAAAAGTGGTAGAGGGGATGAACGGTTGGTTGAGGATTTTGATGAGCTGTGGGGTTGGTTTATTCATGTGAAGGGTGGTAGTCAATTATGATAGAGTGTTTTGTGTTGGTATTTGGGATATATTTTTTGGGTCAATTGTATAGTTGATAAGTGAGATAGGTCTTGTATTATATACAATTTTGTCTTTATTATTGGATTAATAAGTCTTACCATTTGATCAAATGGGATTTGATGTTACTTAATGATCTAATAGTAATAAATAAACTTGTTTTGATCAAATGCGATTTGATGTTACTTATTGATCTAATAGTAATAAATCTTTTTAATTTATGGTTGTGATTATAATAGACTTTCTCAATAAATAAACTTGTGCATGATGCAAGATTAATTTATTTGTGTACTTCGGACAATTTTTTGTTTTGTTTTTGAGTTTGGGGTTATATTATAGAAATCCTTTGGTGAATATTTATAAAGGTGCATACACTTTGAAAGAGAAAGAGATTAACTGAATGATGCGATAAATATGCTAAATTGACGATGTCATTGGAAGAGATGGGTAAAGAAAAGAATGATGTGTTGAATAATAAAGTGATATGGTAAATATGCTAAATTAGTGATGTGATTGGAAGAGATTAGAGGTGTTCACGGGTTGAGTTGAACCGATTTTGAATAAATCCATTATTCAATGTAAACAAATTTAATTGGTTTGAGCTGGTAAAAATCAGTATTTTTATGCAAAATCCGATCCGAGTCAACCTACATTTAAAATTTTAACACTAGAATTTAATTGAAACATTTCAAGATTAAGTATAAAGTCTTAAACTATATTATAAAAAACAATAACAATTTTTTTGAACGAGTTGAATTCACATGTTTGACATCATAAACCCATTACTCGAACCAAACTACATCGAATTTGAATGAGTTGGTCTGGGTTGGACTCAAACTTATATGGGTAAAATATAGGTTGGTTTGGATGGGTGACCTAGTTGAACGGGTCATCGAGACCCATTAACAACCTCAGAAGAGACGGGTAGATAAAAAAATAAGGGAAATTCTTGTTTACCTATCAATAAAAAGTGGGTAACACTACTCATGCTAAGTTGACCTAATCAAGACAATGTATTTATATAACATTAAAAATAATAAAAAACAAATAAATAACTTTGATTGGTGCCAATTCAACATGAGTTGTATTACCTATCTTTTATCGATGAATACAAAAGTTGTCGCCAAAGAATAATATGTTAAATGAGTGACTAGAAATAAGAGATGTACAACCAACATGCGAATACCCTTTAAAAAGATGTGCGAATACCCTTTGAAAAGATGGGTAAAGAAAATAATAATGTGTTGAATGAGTGTTTAAAAATAAGAGATATACTAGTATTGTTATTTTACAAACCATTATTTTTAAACATTTTATATTCTCCTACATCCATTCGATGCCAGCTCATTTTATTTTATTTCTATTTTTTTTATCAGATTTATCATATTACTCTTTTTCTTTTCTTTCCATAAAGTGTTAACTGTTAACCAAACATAAACCTATAATTTATTCTTGGCGTTGGATTAATAAGTTGACACGTGCAAATGGCATGGTGCCGTCTTTGTTTACACTAATGGTTTCATGCCAAGTAAGGCAGAGAAATTCAGATATGGTGCCAAGTAAGATAGAGAAAAATTGGAGGACTGTGCTTTGAGGAAAAGATTTTCTATCTGACTTGTGTGAGGTGCATATAAATAAAGCATCTTATCCTACGGTGCCATTTAAGGCAGCATCATTTTTCGTACTTAAGGGCTAAGGCACCATGTTTTCCTAATTAGTATAAATATCACATCAACATTCAAATTGGCCCCCTTTTAAGAATTATGTTCACCCCGTACAAAAAAAAAAAGGATTATTTCGACATTTAAAAAATATATTCTGGTTCTTCTCATGAGCAGTATTTTTAAATAAGTATGGTAACCGAAACTCATTTAGAATGTATATAAAAGTGTGTTTGTCCGTTATTAATTTTGACCGAGTAAGTACGCTTGTAAAAGTTCAGTAAGTTGTATATATTATTCTAGTCGTTCTTATACAAGGGAAAATCTGAAAGACGTTGAAGAGTGGTAGCACAACAAAATGAGTCCTTGAGATGTTTGATCGGAAATGTTGAAATATTGCTTGATTTGGTTAATGTCGTTGAGTAGTCATTCAAAATTTGTTTGCTTCTTTCAAAATGATATGTTTCATTCCTTCTTTCCTTGAATTTCTTTGTTAGTATATGCACGTGGTCAGCAGGCGAGAAACTGTATTATTCAGAGTCTAATAGCGACTTTCATTCAGAAGACGACAAAACCAATCAGAGTCTTCTGATACCGACGTGTCCTTCAGATGCTTGACATCTTCAGAGTCTTCAAACCTCCAGACCTTCAGATTCTTCTGAACATAATTGCTCTTCCGATCTAAACATTGACTTCTGGTTGACCATTCTTCATATCTTATTCCAAGTCTTCAACTTCTCATTTACTTCATATGCTTCTTTATGTGTTCAGAGTCTTCATATTTTAGGAAAAGAACTTGATTTAAGAATAATAATTTAATTCTATGATGTTGTATACTTGAACACACATTACATATTCAATTGTTCTTTTTATACTTTGTTATCATCAAAACTTTAGAGACATTGTCCCAAACTCTTTTTGGTTCAACACGCTGCCAACACTGACAAAATCAATGATCTTGAAAACTATATCCATAAACCTAGGAAACACAACACTCATATGCATGTCCATTTGAACTCTTTGTAGAAGATCCACATCTTTGGTGTTAAGAAGCCAAAAATTCAAACGCAAATGGTATAAAAATATGTTGATTGTTAGATCAAGTTTTCTCATGTTTAACCAATTTTTAAGCGACTTTGAGGGCTCATTGTTCAATAGTAAAAGCCTCGATCATCAATCTGACAAGTGAAAAAACTTTAGTCAAAGCTCACAAATGCATGTTTTCCTCTTACCAATCCATACACCATAACATATGTTGGTCAAAGTGAATCTACCCTTCGCTCGGTGATTAGAACGTTCACTTACACTTCTTTCTTCAAAGATACTTCATCTACCTTAATATATTAAAAATGACATTCTTAACAAAGTCATGCTTATATTTAAAGTTTCTAAGCTCCCAATAATAAATTGTGTGCTCCCTTAAGATAACCAAGCACACTTTACAACAAAAGAAAAATTTATTTACACGAGAAGTGTAAATTTATTTGCAATATACACGTAACAAAATTTAATAGGATGATTGTGTGACAAAAGATTTGTTATAAAAATTAAATTGTTTTTAATGTGAAAGGGTATAGTCATACATCATGTAATTTAACCAAGGTCTTAAATTCGAACTCAGCCTTAAGCATGCATCAACGTTAAATTTTTTAAGAAAAACTTATTGTTCAATTGAATCCCACAATGCTCGAGAGATTAGTCTCTGCAGTTGCTCGCGGACCGCACTCGATTTATTAAAAAAAATACATCATTTAACACACTAACCATCTTTTTTTACTAAGCAACCAATAAGCATTACTTTGGTTCTTTATTGCTTATAAACAAAAACTTTGGTTCTCTATTTGGATAGGGCAGATCGATAATACTTACCTGTGCTTGATCGATCGAGAACATACTTATAACAGATATGTGCTTGATCAATCTGGAATGTTGTAGTGGAATTGATTTTTTTTTTGTTAATATTTTATGTACATTTTTTGGGTTCATTGTTTCTAGATTCTACTTATTCATTGGCGGTGACACGTGAAAATAATGTGTGGACCTTTTTATCTTGACTCAAATAGCGAGTGGACTTGTTATTTCGAGGCTTACGAAATCAAACTCAGATGACATATTCATACTATGAATCTTTATATATATAAAAAAAAAGATTCTTTAAACATACTGTTTTATAAAAATGAATCTTTAAGCATGTCACCAATTGAATTCTACATCCCTAAAATAAAATACAAGTCGGTTCTTTACTTTCCTCCAAGGCTAAGTATTGGTATAGGCGGTTGTTCTCCTCCTTTTATCTTTTTGGTACACAGTCATAAAAGTAATTAGTTTTTTTTATTTTTATCAGAGGTTGAATTCCGATCTTACATATATTATACACTATCCTTGTTAACTGAACTAAGCTCACGAGAACATAAACGTAATAGTTTAAATATACTTTCTTTCTACCTATTAAAATGCCCTTGCCAATATTGGTCCTCTATATTTAGATTAAGTTTTGGTCCCATAATTTTTATAAGAGCTAACATTCGAAAATCAATAACTTATCTAATAATCATATAAACTACGTTATTTATAACTAATGAGACTGTTGATTACACAATTTTGGTAAATGATATACAGGTTGGACCCCTTATTCTGGGACGTGGTATTCGGCAAGATGACCCGCTGTCATCTTATCTTTTCATACTTTGTGTTGAAGGACTATATGCTCTCATTAGTGATGCTGAGAGACGAGGTGTTATTACGGGTACTCATATTTGCACAAACGCTCCATCCATTTTACACCTTCTCTTTGCAGACGACTGTTTTCTCTTTTTCAGAGCTTCTGAACAAAGTATTTTAACATATGTAGCTGCTTCTGGTCAAGCGATCAACTTGCAAAAATCAGAAATGTACTGCAGTAGAAACACTCTGACAAATTGCCAGGATCGTATAACAACAATACTCGGGGTGAAACAAGTTTTGGGCACATGCAAGTATCTCAGTCTTCCATCAATGATAGGGATGAGTAAAAAAGCGACTTTCAAATTTGTTAAAGGTCGGATTTGGAATAGAATCAACTCTTGCAGCAGCAGGTGTTTATCGTAGGTAGGGCGAGAGATTCTCATCAAATCAGTACTACAATCTATTCCCTCATATGTCATGAGCATTTTCCAATTGCCGGGCACTTTCATAAGTGAAATCGAGAAGATGCTTAACGCTTTCTGGTGGGGTCACAACTCTACAAATTCACGAGGCATGCACTGGTTATCTTGGGAACGCCTATATGTTCCTAAGACATTTGGAGGAATGAGATTCAAGAGTCTCCGAGCCTTTAATTTGGCCATGATTGGAAAGTAGGCTTGGAAGTTGATAAGCAATCCAGATTCTCTTATCACTAAGCTACTCAAAGATAAATATTTTCCGCAGTGATTACTTTAGTGCTTCTATAAGACATAACCCAAGTTATGTTTGGAGGAGCTTATGGTCTGCTAGAGATTCTCTTAAACGTGGTTTAAAATGGAGCATCGGAACGGGAGAAACCATTTCAGTGTGGAATCAACCGTGGCTAAAAGATCCTCTTTGTCTTCAGCCTATTACCGAAGTACAGGTCATGTGGGATGCCCTCACAGTTGGTCATTTATTCAAGCCAAATACAAAGGAGTGAAATGAGAATTTTATCCGGTATGTGTTTAATGCAGAAACAACGAATCATATTCTACAAACTCCCATTTTACAGTCAGTTCATGAGGACAAAGCAACTTGGAGGTTTGAAAAGAATGGTTTCTACTAGGTTCCAGCGCATATCGAGAGATTATTAACAGTAACGATGCTTTGCTCCAACATAGGGTTCCATGGAATTGAAATATAATTTGGAAACTTAAACTCCCACTGAAAATTGAGAATTTTTTGTGGCGTATATGTCGAGATTGTTTACCAACTCGTATGCGGTTTATCACAAAAGGAGTCCAGTGACCTCCAACTTGTGCCACATGCGACAACTATGAGAAGGATGGGAAACATCTGTTTTTTGCGTGTAGTAAGAATGTTGGATGTTGGCAACGGCTGGGTTTTTGGTTTTCAATTTAACAGGTTTGGTCTTCTTGTGCCGATCTAATCTTTTCTTTACTCCAGCAACTAGATATCGCTCAGCAACAGATTTTTGCGGTTACCCTTTGGAGCATACGGAAGCACATGAATAACAAAGTGTGGAACAATATTGTAGAAACAACCCAGCAGATTGGTGATCGAGCGGTGGCTTTCCTAAACAGTTGGAGGAACGCGCAAGAGACAAGAATTCATAGCTCGCCAGTAAACTCGCATTCTGAAATAAGTCAGTGGTCAAAACCAAGTGTAGGGAGATTCAAGTGCAATGTTGATGCTTCTTTTTCCGCTTGTCTTAATAAAGTCGGCTTTGAAGCTTGTATTTGAGACACAAATGAAAATTATGTTATAAGTCGTACTGAGTGTTTCACACCTTTACTTGATGTGGAAATGGGAGAAGCCACAGGTCTCCTACATGCTATGCGATGGGTGAAAGACCTAAATCTGGTGAATATGGACTTTGAAATGGACTCAAAAGTGGTGGCAGAAAGTATCTATAAGGGGGATGGTGTCTCTGATTTCATAGCCATAATACACGATTATAGACACATGTTGATGATTGATTTAATGAACTTTGATGTGAAGTTCGTTAGGAGACAAGCCAATAATGTTGCCCATAATCTAGCTAGGGAGACACTAAATCATGCTAGTTTCCGGTATCATCTTAATATTCCGCATTGTATCCATACTTTGATTAATAATAAAAAGCTATAAGCTTCTTTCCCTAAAAAAAAAATGAAAAGAACAATAAAAAAAAATCAAGTAATACCTAATTTGTATAGATGTACTGTGTTGTCAACTTATAATTACTCTTTTTTAATGTCTAACTAGCTTAAAAGATGTTTAAGTGGAAGGTGACTGAATTTAAAAATCGAGAGATCAAAACATTATAAATGAAGAAACTAACGTCATGAATAAGACATAACATGAGATAAAAAACTGTATTGAAACCAAAAATTATATATTTAACTTTCACATGAAATGAAAGGCCTCTAATGTTTTATGTAACCAAAAATTGTTTTATCATGTTGTATTTTCGTTTTGGTTATTTCTGGGTAGGTCTAATGCTCTTCGTGTGTTTATATCTCTTTGTTTTGATTTAATGTATTTTCTCTTTTGCTTAAAAAAAGCCCTCTAAAAAAACTTTCACATGAAAGGGTCACAATCTCAAATGGTAGAGGATTTAGATTTCTTGTATTAACGCAATCAATGTAATAACTACCAATCAAAATCATACCAGGATTAGATTAATCATTCCAATTTTATGGCTTAACATGATTTAAATGAACCGTCAGATCTTAATATAACGTTCTAGATCAAATGCCTGTATCTAATATGTGATTGTGTGACCACAGAGAATTGAGAGGGGATGCATTGCTGCAGAACATACATAAAAAATTCAACATTAAAGAATCCAAGGGATTATGTTGAATATTGGCATAAGGATAACAACAAATGGTTTACTTCATTATCATTTATAGATGATGAGCTCATGAGCAGAAAAAGGGTAGGATACTTTGGATGATTCAGCAAATATGGCCTTTATTCTATTTCCCCTTTTTCTGCCTTCAAGTTAGAAAAGTTTGAGTTAATGTTGTTTGCGACTGAAATTAATTCACTCACTCCATTAGATTGACTTATTCGAATTTATTTTATCATATAAGTGCGTAAGATAGTTTGAGAGAGCTAGTAGAAACGACTTATGACATGTCAATAAAATATATTTAGCTTATTTTCATAAACTTATAGGATAGCTCATGAGCGCAACTTATATGAAAATAATTTGACTTTGTATTATCTTTTGTTATATAAATAAACTTATACTCCCACCCGAACGAAATATAAGAAAAAAGGGTGATTAAAAAATTGATGTATGCGGTAAAAAATTTAGTCTACATACATCAATTTTTCAATTACCATTTTTGCTTATATTTCATTCCAAAGTGAGTAAATGAGCACTTTTATGATATGTGTTTATGCTATGCTATAAGTACTTGATTAATCTGTTCATTCAATGAGAGTTCAAAACACAATTTTCACCAATGATAAAGTACTACTTTTCTACACATTTTTTTGTTGTTGATTTTAACACACAATGGAACAATTCAATTTACAGCTGAATGGCTGTGCCTGCACCAATGGAAGTTCATGGATAGATAGCTACCTATCCCAAAACAATATCTATCAGCATAAGCATCATATTTACAATTTCTAGAATGAGAGCACACAAGTTTTTTCTTTTAAGTTTGATTTAACAAGAATAGTGAAAATCACGGTTACTTGTATCACAAGAGACCGCACAAACGAGGCCTTGAACAGAACTGCCTTCCATTAGCTTTGACAATTGCCATGACTCCAGCAGTTATTCCAGCACACAGTACAGAAGATACATACTGCTGTGCATTTCGTCCGACTATAAAATAACAACAAAATTTTAAAAACTAAAAATAAAATAAAAAGAAAAGAAAAGTAAGAATCATAGACCCTTTATTCAGATGGAAGAAACACGTGATTAAATACCTTGCTGAAGACTGAAGGTAGTTACTGTCAAACCACCAATTATCAAAGCTGATGCCACTGGGAGGTACTGCATGTTTACAGTTTTACATAAAACATGTCAATGTCTTGAAATTATGAGATGAATGGAATATAGTTTTCTATATTACAAACAGCATTGAAATTATGTATGCTGAATGGCTTGTCAAAGTGGTCACGTTTTTTGAGTATTCTTTCATATGAATCTGATAAAATTGATTATATACCAGAATCAATTTTACAAAATCAATTCAATCAAAATCAGTTTTCCCTATTGTAGAACCAAACACACGCTTGTTTTATACAAAATCAAGTTCATAAACACAATCAATTTTAGACCTCAACCAAGACAAGACTAGCTCCTTTTCTTCTTTAACGATTAGAATTTTTCAGGAGTCAAGTGGTAGAAATTAGATATATTAGGATCTGAAACTACTTACAGTTAAAGGTTCAAAGCTATTTCGCTGGAAATGGGAAGGAATGTTTCTGCTGACAGTATAGTGACCGCTTATCAGGTCCAAGGCATCCTGCATAAGACATGAAACTTATTAACCACTTTTCAATTAACTGTCATTTATGTATTCACTGAATGGTTAACTGCATTAACAATCTAAATTGTTGTCGACTTTTCACTTGTGAGTCAAAATAACACAGCTCAAAGAATGATTAACATAAATATAAACTTGCCTGCCGAATCCCATCTTGGAAGTTATTCAAGTAATAGCGCGAAAGTGCACTCATTCCATCTTTAATTAATCCAGATAGTGTCTTTTTTCCATATCTGCATCATAAATCCAAAATTCATCAGTATCACAGAAAGAAACATAAAAACAGATGATTCATTATAAAAATTTTCATACCTAACTAAGTCTCCTTTGAGGGCATTAGTCCCAGCATACTCAAGGCTTATCTCATCACCTTGCTCTGCCCACACTAAATAAAATTATTGAGTTCAAATAAGCAGGATTATAATTCGTAAAGAAGAGCAATAAAACTTATCAAGAAATTTCATACATATTCTAAATTTTCCATATTCCTCGTCAAACATTGAAATACACTCAGAGCAAGTAAGCACTCCAACCCTCTGCAATTGAAGATTTAATGCCTTCTGGGCCATATAACACTGCAAACAGCGGCAAGACAATCAAAATAAGTAGCTGCGTAACTTCCAGACTGGAGGACAATATTATTCATTATCGGCGAACCTGAGTAACATTTGTTCGATCAAGGGAATCAATGCAGTTCGATCTGATAATTCCTTTCTGCTCCTCTAGTATATCGCCTTTGCTATCTATCATGAAGTATCTGCTCAGCTGAAACAGTAGTGATTAAAAGTCTGAATCATAGATTGCCAACATATCTGTATTGTAGCAACTATAGCTATTATATTTGTAAATAAAATACTTGATTTTTTTCAGTACCTTTGTTTTTCAAAATCGTCTGAAATTTGATTGTAGAGGATTTTCAAATCATCAAAATTTGAGCCCCGACAGTGGCAATGGAAATCAAATGGCACATATCTGCCATAGTATCGCGAGTCAATAAAACATAACACAATAAAGGTATAAAATAAAAAATGTGAAACAGATTAATCATAACAAACACTGATGCAGTTTAAGATATAACAGAACCAAAGCAGACTTCATAGCACAGTTGTAAGTTTGCAATACAAGAATAGTATAGAAAAAAGTTTAAATGATCACCTTGCATTTTGCTGATTTTTCATTTCAGCAGCATATGCTGCACTTAATTTACCTTCTTCACCGTGCTGCAACAAAAGTAGAATTAACAGGAAATTGATCAAAACAGTATACACAAAGTAAGAGACAGTTGAAACAGAAAATTGGCCGAAGAGATTGGATATGCAAAAAAATTAACACACACAATCATATATCCTATATGCAGGGTTGTCAATTGCAGGTGCGGAAAATAGTAATTTGTTCAAATCAACTACGCTAAAGTGCTATAGCGCTGCTATTGCCATTATTTAACAACACTTTGTACCAAATAGTGTATCACAGAACAATAACGATTTGTTCAAATTCCTCTATGCTATAGCCTCTATTTGATAACACTTCCTATAGAACATGCCAATCAAACTTGGCCAACCCACGGACTCAAATTCCATACTTAACACAGTGCCAAAAGTAAAAGGGCGCCTATGAAGGAAAAATATTTGAATAGATATCATGAAAAAGTCCCTAAAGCAGCGAGCTGTTTGTGGCCAAAAAGAAAACCAAAATCAGTTTTACTTAATCATGAATATCTTTGCCTCGTAGAAAACATCAAGAAGATGCTACATATCTTTGGACTCGCTATAAATCTGAAAAATAAATCCGGAAGAGAATCATATTAGCGTTGAAAGAGAGTAGATAGAGGTCTCACATTGTCAGTTAGATCAACTGCCAATATCTCTCCATATCTTTGTGAGAGATCATGGAAATGACGCTCCACAATGTTTGGCTGAAACAGAAGGAGTAGAAGAGGACAAAAGCAATAAGAAACATGTATAAATCTAAATTATATAAAAAGCTTTTAAGAACCAGAAGAATTGAGAAATAGAAGTGTACTGTTTGCTCATGATTGATAACCCTAAGGTGAGGTTTATAGCTGAGATCAACAATCTGCTCCCACAAAATAGGAATCGAACCTCGAACCTACAAAGTAATTAATTAGAGTACAAATCACAAACAGAGAAAAAAAAAATCGATATTGTAAGAAAATTAGAAAAGTTCATTGACTTTCTTTTTACCTTAACTTACATGGAAATAAAACAGCTTTAAATTACAGTTATTGATTGATATTAAACTCCATCGGGTTGCAATATCTAAGATAAGCAAGGAGTGCTTAACTCTGAATTAGAACTAGGGGAATTTAAAAACATCCTTCAAATATATAAAACTAGTGTTTTACTGCAAATAAAATAAAGTCAATCTATCCATTCTGCACGAATTCTCATAAACATAATATGCTAGAAGAAAACATAACAACCTATAAGGATAAACTATTAAGGAAATACTGAAAATAAATACTCATTAGTGTAAAATAATACCTGCAAAAATGAGAACTTGAATTCTTCAACTTCAAGCAACTGTTCCGTTTCAATGAAATTGGCACTGTCACCTTCAAAGTTAGCTCCTCTTCTCCACATTCTTGTTCCTACGTCACCATATTTCATATTTTAATGAGCTATTGCAAATTTATTGAACTACCATTATAAGGAAGCATCTTTGGACACTGTACCTAAACGCCGTGTACATCTCCTTGAAATTAATGACAGTTTAGCAGATGAGTCTTTCAGCTTCAGCTCAGCTGTTTGGAAGCTTAAGTCTAGGTTAAGGGAAAACATAACAGGCTTATTTAAGTGAATGCATGCTTAATTTTCTTGTAATGATATTATGCAGAAAGCATAGGCACACACACAAAAAGGGATGGGGGAGAGAAAAGGTAGTTTAAATATCAGGATATTCCCTTGTACTATCGGCATGATGAATCTGTCAAGCTGCCATAAAAAATAGTTTGGTGTTAAGAGGACAATTTAACATACTAATAAGAAAGACAAGATGAAGTTAAAACTTTGAGAAGACTTCTTTGCAAAATTATCTGACCTTAAACTCGATAAGCTCCTCTGTAAGATGTTTGTTCCAAACGTATCGCGGGTCAGCCTGAAATGTAAATGGAAAAAAGCACCTAAATTTTTCAGCAATTTTTTTTATTCTGATCAAGGTCAACAGGTTCAAGAGGCCTCTATGGTCTTGTCTATGGTCTGAATATGATTATTGTGGCACATTGTAATGCAGTAATATAAGATGGAAAAAAGATATGCAAGAAATTTTTGCGATAACATACAACACTACTCAATTATGCATGAAAATGATGTTGGCAGAATGCTTTGCTCTCAATAAAGATATCAAGAAGTAAATTTCAATATAAAACTTAAACCTAGGATTGGATTTTAAATACCGATTATTCTAAAAAGAATGAGCATTATGTGTACACTAACCTGCTTCCACAGTGGCTTACTCTTCCACCCTTCTACAAACTTGCTTCTTCTCTGCAAGCTGGTTGACAAGACGAATTACATCTCATGAACACCAATCTTGCAAAGATATGAATATCAAGGGTCTAAGATAATAATAAACCAACAATTTAAGGATCGGGACACTCACTTTAATGTAATATCTGTTTCATATGAATAGTATAAACCCGGCATTGACTCCACCATTTTCAACAATGTCAAAAAGTACGCCTCATCCTTTTTCTACAGAAAGATAGAACACAAAGGACATATTGAGTATGAATCACATATATAACACTTGATTGATCCCTCAATAACATAACATCTTACTTCTTGAGAAGTTGAAAACTTCAAAGCCTGGTTACACGCAAGTACTCTCATCGACATCAAGCGATATACCGGAAAACCAAGAAAACTTCCAACTTCCTTCCGAGAAGTTATTACAATGGCATAAGTTCCTGTATCAAGATAGCATCATTGAACCTTAATAGTATAATGCAAGTTATATTGTTAGTCTAGGTAGTTACTAGAGAATATAAAGATTTTCTTATTGTTCATCTAAATTCTTATAGCTAGTTAACTTCTTTCTGCTAAACCAAATGAATTCAACATAATCTACTTCAGAAGAAGACTTTCCTTAATAGGAAAATGAAAGAAGTTAATAGCATTGTTTACCTTAACAACATATTTAAATGCAAACATATGAATAATTAAATATGAAAACAAATGCATATGCAAATACAAGTAAAATCAACTTAGGAAAAGATTATAAGCATATCTACCTACAACCAATCTTATTGTTCCCACCACACCATAAATCGTAGATGTCTTTGTCGGACTTTCTGAGACTGTGTCACCTGCAAACGATTAATACAGAAAACAAATCATAAAAATGAAATTATTACACTAAATGGTCATTTTAAATATGTTACTAAATAAAAACATATATAACAAACAAAATATGTTACTAAATAAGTGCAAACCAACCAAGTACAGACCAAACTGCAGAATGTAACAAACAGTTGTTTTTGGCTATTCTTAAATGTGTAAATGCAGAAAGTCAATATGTAACAAAAACACTCATGATCCTTTTTTCTTTCCCAAAATAATATCAATAACTAACTAAAACCACCACCAAGACCCCCACAAAAATAATTTCCAGTTGAAAAAACAAATCAACTTCTCATAACAATAATAAAGCTACAAACTTCACAAAAAAACTAATATTAATCTTCTTTCCATTTCCAACCAATCATAAAATGAAAAAACTAAAATTCAACAAAAAAAAAAAGAAGATTACCATCAAGTAAATTAATGTTTCCATCAACACGGCTAATCCAAAATCCTTCATTAGGAGATTGATGGGATTTGATCACAAATTTGTCTTGAAATTCTTGCAATTCAAGCTCATCATAAAGCTTGAATCTTTCAGAAGAATCTGAAGTGGGTTCAATGTCCATTTACAAAATGTTTGAGGAAAAACAAGACAATTCTTTAACAAGTTAAAGACAATAACATCAAAACACAGTTTTTGTTTGCAATGATGAGAAAGTCGTAATCATATGTAACAACCTGTTACATGTTCCTCATCTTCAATAACCAACCACTATTTTGTTGTAAATTACATGAATGCCCCTATAAATAATAATTGAAAATCAAATTTCAGATCATATGGTAACTTCAATAATTCCTTCCTTCAAATAAACTTCAATAATTCCTCGTGTAAATAAAAAGCTTCAATAATTCCAAAGTAAAAAAATTTAGAAAAAAGTGAGGAGAGCTTCAATAATTGTTTAATTTAATTTTAGATAGCGATGTTTTAGTTTTTTAATTAAGTCATTTTGATTCATCTATTTGCATATGGATTTTAAAACTTCAAATCTTTCTCAAAAATAATAATTTAGATCTATGATTTTATTTTCACGTGAGCTTTCATTCTTTAAATTTATGGTTAGATAAGTTTTTTATCCTTGACAAAATAAAAAAGGTTTTTGATTACTATAAAATTTTTAAATTCGTTTTTAGTTTGTTAAAATATTTCTTCAATTTTTTTTATTTATGAATATTTTCTATCATGACTTTGTTCGATGCTTATAATATTATAAGAACATCTCTCAAAAATTTCCTATTTAGTTTGTTAAAATTGAAGAATTTTTTTTAGAGACAAAAGCAAAATTTGAAAATATAACATGGAGCAAAAACTTATTTAGTCCGTTCTTCACCCATGTTTATATATGAATATTAAATTTGAAACTTGAAAATTAGGCAAAGGTAAAAGTTTGATGGTAAAAGTATAGCTTTATAACTAAATTACACATTCCATCTTAAAAAAAAAACACTAAATTACCCCTTCCCAAATTATTTTTAAGAAACAAATATTTAAGAGGTTAACGTTGCATCTAATCTAAATCTAATACAAATAGGTTTTGTAAAAAAACCGTCGAACCGAACCTCAAAATCAAACCGTACTTAAATTACTCGAACCAATATGTATAGTTTACGAATCAAACATGTAATTCACACAATTTATGAACCGAACATATCCATAAAATTTGAACCGAACTACTTAATAACTGTGCATAGTCATTTGCTCATTTTGAGTCATTTATCTCGATTTTGAACAACCCTTAATTTTCATTATGTGAATATTCATGCGCTGCACATTTCGAACTTTAAGGGTGTGTTTAGATTGAAGGTTTAGAAAGGAAAGAAAGAGAAGATTTTGTTTTTCTTTTTTAAATTACGGACAATATAAATCATTTTTTTTAAAAAATAATTAAATGTGATTGAAATATAATATGATCATTTATCATGTTATTTTAATTTTTAAAAAAAAGTTTTTTATAATATCGGTAATTTAGACTTAATTTTATATTTTTTTACAAGTTATTTAATATCAGCTTTAATATTATAATTGTGAAAAGAGTTGAATGATGATGGGTTGAAAATCCAAAACAACTATGCACACACAATTAATCAAAACATTTCAAACTGTCACGTAAATTAAAAACATTAATTGATGATGCAATTATAATTTTTTTGATTGGTTCCGTATACAAAATTGTTTTGATCTGTCAATCCACGACCATTAATCTGAAGTGGGTTCAATGTCCATTTACAAAATGATTCTAAATGTTTTGATGTAGTTATTTTACATATTTTCCCCATTAAAATTCCCCCATCAATTAAACACGAAATATTTTAAAACATCTTACCACATTTCTCTCCCCAACCCCTTGATTTTTGACGAATAGAAATGTATGTATTTCATTAAGACAATGTCCTCTCTTTTCTTTTATTTGTATAAAAGAGAATATCCTATGTAATCAAAAGAAAATGGATTGATATGAAAATGAACTACCTTTGTTAGACTATAAACAACTCGATTTGTTTGTCTTCTAATACAACTTACTGTGAGACTTTGTTTGAAGTGCTGGAATGAGTCGGGAGCGGAATAGAGTGGTTAAATTTTTACGTCAATCCAAACGTAGTCTAAATCCTCCCGTTCAAAATGTGGCTGCAAACAGCTCAACATCCATACTTCTTGCCATACCTCCTGTTCTGCATTGCATTCTGTTTTGAACTAGTATAAAATCTCAACAAGAGTGGCTCAATAGGCAAAATCCCACATCACTCAAAGCTAAACACATGAGAGGTACATAGGAAGTTTTGTGCGTTTGATCGCGCAGAAGCGCGCCCAGACTCGATCTCAACCGTTGAAGCCCTCAATAACGGTTTCCACGTAGAAGCTAAACACATGAGTGGTTAATCTAATTTTTTTTTTGAAGGAAGCCATAACTTATTTCATATCCACCCATTAATTCGAACGCATACAAAATAACCTTTGACATTTGATTCACTCCTTTCAATATTTCAAGAATAAAAGGAGAGTGCAAAAAAGAAAACAAAATCAATTAGCATTTATGAAACAATTGATATAACTTAGTTAAAATAAAGTGGAGATATAACAATGGTTCCAAATAGCGAATCAACATCCGCAATGCGGCCACAATTTAAATGATTTCAAGATCCCCGTGCAACTGCATTTTCTCGTAATATGAAAGTTTGTTGTGTAACCACGACCGCAATTTAAAGTCATAGATATAACACTTTACATTTAATAGTCAAGGGTTAACGATGCTTTATCCTCGTAATATAGGTCATTTCCGGGTTTACATTCTGTATTTTTTTTTTCATAGGATGTAAGACCAAAAATGACCTATTAACCCAATAATCAAATCAAAAGTACCTTAGTGCATTAGCCTTTGCTCCCAATGTATTCATGCAAGTATTTCACCCTAGACCAATCATCCAAAGATGAATTACTAAATGTTTTTTGGCCTGAAAAACCCAAAGACATACCATACAAATAAGAAATAGGAAGGTTAAATTGAACTTGTTAATACAATACATACCGTAAAGATTTTGAAATCGATAAAGAATTGAATAAATATCATAAATTTGAAAAATAAGGTACCGTTTTCGTGTATGTAAATTGGAAAGTCTAGCACACCTTGCAAAATCCATGAAATAAAACTTTTAGATTAACCATCAGAAGCACTTGCAGATCAGAAGATTGTAAGAGAAGATCAAAAGAGCTTCAGAAAGGCTAAACAAAGAAGTTCAAAATCAATTTTTAACACTGAATCAAGTCTCATCATAAGTTAGGATTTAACCTTTTAAAACAAAGGTGCAAAGCCGAACTGTGCTTGAGGTTAAAAATAAGGTAGATTAGAAATTCAAGTCAAGGGATACAAGTAGTTGAAATTCCAAAGATCGATAGCAGATTAATACATACTTCGTAATGGGAAATTCATAAAACTCCAAAAGGAATTAAAGAAACATAAATAAAGATGCAGAAGAAGATCAGAAGTTTGAGAACCAAAGCACAATGGCTACTTTTAAGATTTTCTTGGTCAATAAGGCAAATCACAAAATGACAAAATAATGGCTAGTTTCTAGTTCTATGTAACTTAATCTATTAATGTCTAAGTCGCTCAATCTAATCCATCACAATAGTAGAGGTCATAATATAAATACAACATATATATACATAAAACATGGAGCAATTACACAATGCATGTTATAAAGATAATGGATGCATCGTGATGACATGTCATCTTACATTATTTTTAGCATATTTTTTAATCATTTTCAGTTAGTTTTAATCCAGAATAAAGGAGTGTTGGAACAAATGCCTATAGTTTTCGGGACATTTGTAATGTTTTCTAATCGAGTCATGTAATTCAAGTTTTTCCTAAACATAGAATTTCTATAGTGTTTTAATTTAATTTAAGAAGAAATCATGCAAATCGGCAAAACAAAACATTTGAAGACTTATGAAGATCTTGGGAAGACCAAGAGTGAAGATTCAAGATACCTTAGAAGACGTCACAGAGGGAGGAATTATGTTCCCAAGTCCTAAGACATCTTATGTTGTTGACTTAAGGAAAAAATACGATGTTGTTAATATGTAGGCCAATTGGGTGGGAGTAGTGGTTGTAGTGTTGAATGATGGTGAGTGTGTGTTAGTTATAAAATAATATATTTTAAATGATAAATCGAAATGATGAGTAATCAAGAGACTTAGTTCTTATTATGTTAAATTGGGATAAAAGTATAAGGTTTAAAGGTATTTTAGTGAACTTAAATTAGTAAATCAAATCAGTTAGTTGAAGATTAATTGTGGAGTGTACTTGGATAATAGTAGGGTTAAATGTAATAGGATGATGACCATAGGAGATTAACTTCCAATGTTAGTTATGTTAGGATGAGTGTCCAAACTTGATATGTTTTGAAATAATATGTTTTAGATAATATATTGAATTGATGTGAAATTAAATGATGATCAAAGATGAATTATTTGACGAAATGTAATGAAGAATTATTTGACGATGTGTAATGATGGATTATTTGATGACGTGTAATGATTAGTTTTTAATTTTGTATATTGATAAGTTATGATGCGGCATTCATGCATTCATTGTCGTGTCTATTTGAAGATGTGTATTTAAGGATAAGTTGGATAAAATAAGTAACATACCTCTTATATAAAAAATTGGTGAGTTGGTTTGGTACCAAATGCATATTTGGTTAAGTTTAGAGCATTGCATACATAAATGTATTTTATTGATGAGTTTGAATTCATAAATGGTAACCGTCATGTTTATATTTTGAGTGACCAATTGTGATTATTAAACGACGATGATTGATTGAGGTTTATTAAATAATGGTGATTGAATTGTGATTATTAAATTATGATGATTGAATGGTGATTATTAAATGATGATAATTAATTGTGTATCATGTTTTCTATCTACTCATAATCTTTATGCACCCGTATTATTTTGAATGTATGCTCACTCCCTTTCTTTTGTTAGATGTGTGTACCCTTATGTGGTACATATACTTAGGACGAAGACTCTTAGAAGCTATGAGTCTTGGAGGATGGCGTTGAGTCGTTCTCGTAAACTTTTATTGTCGTTGGGAATCGTTTTGTATCAATGCTCTGATTTTGTAACACTGGGGATTAGTGTTTCTTTTTTAATTTTTTATATTTTATTTTGGAATTCAGTTTAATTGTTAGGATGATGTGGTTCTGTTTTGAACATATTTCTGCTGCACTATTTATAATTAAATTGAAGTACTATGAAAATGTGAGACACCCTCATATGTTTAAATATTAATTATATTTTTAATTTAGAAAATACTAGTTGGGTTAGGGTGTTACATAGTTGGTATCAGAACAGGTCGGTCTAGTCAGACCAAGTTATAACTTTGTTAATTCCCTTGTATGCAACAGGTATGGAATTACCATCGATACTCGCTTTCGTTATAGTAAGGGTCAAGACTGTAGCAAGCCTCTCGTTATAGAAGGTTACCGGTAGGAATGGGTAAAATGGGGGAGACGTGAGGAGCTTCGAGTGTGGTGGTTTGGGACATCGTTTTGTTGAATGCAAGAACCCGACTTTGGCTTGTTTCAATTATGGGAAGACGAGGCACCGTGCAAAACGAATGCAGGAGTAAGGATGTGGTTTGTTACAACTGTGGAGAATCTGGTCACATCAGTACTAAGTCTCATAAACTGAATAAGGCGCAGTCGGATGGAAAGTGATGTTTGCTGATGATTATCATTAGACTAAGAAACCACTATATTATTAACTCCTTTAAATCTATATCAAAATAATCTCATGGTCAGGTTTGTGCATGTGCGAAAATAAAGGGGGTGTGAGTTACATGTACATAGAGTTTATGGGAGGTCAATGTATTTTTCCATCGTTTATGTTGCAAGCAAAATCGATTCGTAAGTTTCTTTGTCTCAGAGAAATCAAAGAGGGTATATGATATGGTAGGTATTATCGAAATACATGTATTAGCTCAATGTTTGCTGAATCAACAGAAGAATCATTTATTATTGTACGAGTAAAATTAGATGCGTATTAAATTAATCATTGCTTGAAAAACTATCTGGAACAAGGAAGAAGACGATGACGCAGAACAAAAGACAACCATAGGAGAGATTTATGAAATGTTAACAAAGAATCTCTTCTTGTTTGTTACATGTCCCATTCAAGTACATATCAAAATATGCTGTGAAACATTTCCTAAAAGGTCAAGCATACATATATAGTATGTTAACCATAATAAAAACCATTTCTTAATTTTGCGCTTTATGTATTTGAAAATCTTACTTGGAATGAGTCTTGACCATGATATTGAAAATCTATAGGAATCTAATCCCATGTTGAACATGAATAAGACACAAGTTTGTTATTTCCCTGCATAGATTTTGTTGTTGTCTGCCATACTTTTTCTCAAGTAAAGAATATCTCCTATATAAATAGCCTAAGTCTCTTGTGCATTTTTTCTTTTTGCCTATATAAATAGCACATTAATTCATTAGGTAATACTAAGAATAAATTTGATTGAAAAACTAAATAATAAATCAAACAGTAACACGAATAGAGACATGAAAGTATGGGAAGCATCTTCAAGTTTTTTGTGGTAGAACCCAATGATATAATGTAACATGTGGTTGGATTCCTACAAAATTTAGAAACATCAACAAAAGTAAATATACATCAATATTGGTTCAACCTCTCTAAGAGGTTAATCAATGTGATCTAAAAGGAAAATGTGGCATTCGAAAGAACCATGGTTTATCAATTCATCTATAAGATTATTGTAGTACTTTAATCCTTTTGGACTGACCGGTTCTTCTCCATCTATTAATACATCGGAACAAGACGGTAACAACAATAGTCGACACAATAATTCATTGTTATTCAACTATATTCAAAGTGAGTTAGGGCATTATGTATGTTTGGAGACAATGAGTTTGAAATTAATAGAGGGGGTTTTGAAAAATATTGATTAAATTTTGAGATATTTGTAGTGAAGAAAAGTATGATTGGAGACTAAAAGGGACAAAAATTGGATTTTTGTTGAAATGGGAAGAATAAAAACGTATGAAAATAATAAAAGATTTAGCCTTTTTACTTTTTGTTTTGACTTAGTAGGGTCTAGGAAAATCAGATTTCAGACAAAAGGTAAATAAAATTGAATTTATGCGAATGATTTGTATTTAGTCGGCAATAATGTTCATGTGAGATGTTTTGCACCAGAAGGAATGCTTTTTTAGGTTGTTTTTTTGTTTTTGACATATTGATGTGTGATTATCTTGAGTGATGACAGGTTCATGAAGTGTTAAATACAGTGAGTTGTGTATTTTGCTTCCCTTTGGAGTGATCATAGCAAATCCGTGGAAAAAATTCAATTAGCCGATCCAACTTAGTTCTATCTTCATTTTCATTTTAAGATAGAACCAAACCGAATCACCTAATAGAAAAATCTTCACATATCATATTTTGATAACTCCAAGAGAAAACTAAATACCCAACCCATACTCCATGAGTATGAGTGTGTCATTAATCAACAAAATCACATATCAATATGAGTTCGGCCTTATTTACCTAATGTCCAAATATTAATTTACCTAGACCCTGTAATGTTAAAACCAAAAGTAACAAAGCTAAATCTTTTACTATTTTTCTAGATTTTATCCCTTTCCATTTCAACAAAAATCCAATTTTCATCCTTTTTAGTCTCTAATCAAAATTCTCTTAACCAGAGATATGACAAAATTTATCTTGTAACTTATAACAAAATAATAGAATAAAAAACTTGTATTAAGAAATTAAGTACTATAAAGTTCATCTTAGTTAAGACAATACCATTCACACACATCGATATAATAAAAATTAGAAGGAGCATAAAAGAAGAGATAGATGGGATGAAACCTGGACACTGATCGTCGGCAACATTTTAATATGATTAGGGAAGCATGGAGGAGGAATCGTTCCTTGATGTTAAATGTGGAGAGAATTTGTGAAGAAGTTGAGACTTTTAAGGAAGTGGGAGAAAAAGTCGTGAATGATGTTTGCACACCTTAGAAATGTACTCAACCATTTTTTTTTTAGGTTTTTATTATTAGGGTTATGCTAATTAGGGTCCGTTTGGTTCGAGAGTTTTGGAGGGGAGGGCAGAAGAGATTTTTAATTTGATGTGTTTGGTTCAATTTGTAGAAGGGGAGGGGAGGGAAGCAAATCTCCTTAAAATTTTATTGCATTGCCATAATTATCCTTAAATTAATTTCAAATCTCAATATTAACCTTGTAACAACTTTTATTATTATTAGGTTATATTATTTTGTAACAATCATATTATGATTATGTTATCTTATTCTTGTAACAAATTTTATTATTTTGTTATATTTTCCTTATAACAACTTTGATTATATATTAAGAGATGTGTTATTTTTTAACGGAAGTAATTGGCAAAAAATGCAAGGATTACAAATAATTGCTCTTATAAAAAAAATAAAAATATGATGCATGGAGCAAAATACATGAGCCAGTTTGAGATAAAATGAACAACTTAGATATGCGCTACTCTTTCGTCGGTTTCTGAAATCGTAAAAACTAGCAATTTCTTTTATTTAATTAAGTTTAAGGGTAAAACAGTAAAATAATCTTAAAATCTCTCCCCTCCCCTTGCGAACCAAACACATTTTTAATTAAAAATATCTCCCCTCCCCTCCGTTAAAATCCCTCCCCTCCTAATTCTCGAACCAAACAGACGCTTAAAGAATTAAAAAAAAAATCATTGAAAAATAACACTTTTTACATTTTAAGAGTTTGACTACACAAATTTCATATTCTCACTTGTGTTGGAGGGACACTAGTTAGTTAGCATTTTCCTTAATTGTTTAGACTTAATTGATGTAATTTTTATTGCATTTCATTTAAGAGAATATCGTCAATAGAGTGTATGTAATCAAAAGAAAAGGGACTAGCGTGAAGACGAGATGTCCATGCTAGACTTTTGAACAACTCGATTTGCTTGTCTCTTAATACAAGTTACTTGTTTCTATTTTACTGAAGAGTTAGTCTACAATTTTTAACAATAAAACCCAACTCATTATGGCGCTGTCTATAATTATTCACTGCTTCCTCAACATGCTTGCACTCTATCTCAATAATCACATTCCTCATACCTTTGGTCCCTAACCTAACAAAGAATGTAGAACAGCAGAAGAGATCATACTTCGGCTTTAGCAGGTGAAGGGCCTCCTGCAAAAAGTGCAGTACTCGCTGGAACTGTGTCATCACGCACACACTATACCTAAGGTCGACCCAAGGGTTAAGCCACCTAATTAAGGGCTTTAGGTTTTAAAATTATGCGACAAAAAAGACCTCAAAATAATTCAATTTAGTAATAAATAATATATTCTATCAAAATTAATCAACGTTGTATTTTGGACCAGAAAAATGCCTCAAAATAATTTAATTCATGTTTGCCAAACATTTTTAGTATGAATGAATTTTTAAACACATGCAAAAACAATAAAGCTATTATTTTCATCGTATAATAGGACAGGGTACACAATACCTGTTTTATTGAATAAAATCTACTATATTTCATATTGAACATCATAAACCACATCCTTAATTCATTTACATGGTAGCAGAAAGCAACAAATGTTGACCCCCAAAACTAGATATTACAAGGCATTATAGCAATGATATGTGTGAAGGTAACGGTGCATCATTCTCAATTTCCATAGTAATCTTTGAGTCCATAGGTTTCCTTTTCAGAAAATTTGAGTACCATTTAGCAGAGAGCTTAGGTTGTCTCTTCAAGTTTGGATCTTTCATATCTATGTAGTATAGGCCATAACTTTCTTCATATCCACTCAGTATTTCAAGCACATCCATGAATGACCATACAAAATAACCTTTTATATTCGATCCACTCCTTTCAACGTGTCAAAAATAAAGGAAAAAAAAAAAATTAGCAACGGAGATGTACCTTATACATTATACATCCTTTATAACACTTTATTATATTTGAAAATCAAAGTAGAAGTACCTTATTTCATTAGCTATGGTCGCAATGTATTTATGCAAGTACTTCACCCTAGACCAATCATTCACGGATGAATTGCGAAGTGTTCTGTAGCCTACAAAATGAACTCGAAGGCTTATCACAATAATAAATAAATATTGTGAAGATTTTGAAAGGATACATGGAATGATCATGCCATATATTGGAAAATTGTCATACCATTTTCATGTATGTAGATTGGAAAATTTCCATAATCATTCTTCAAGTAATGTAGAACCTGTTGAAAATTCCTGGTAGAAATCGGAAACTAAACCAACAAGCTGATCAATTGGTTAAAACAAATACATAAATAAATGAAAAGAGGAACAATTCCTTGTTACTGCACTATGTTACCTCATCTATTGATGTATCGTTTTCTATCAGAACTGCAACAAGAAAGAGCATTCATTACTTGTTTCAGTTTCTTCAAAATGGAGTAAAGTGGATGACATTGTAGATTAATATTGAACTACTTTCCTATACAAGCTTAACAAGTGTTTAGCTATTATAGTAGGGACATTTATATATAAGTAACTTGTTAAAGCTCCGTAAAGAATTGGCCGAGCAATTAGAAAATATCAGAAAAACTGTTAAAACATACGTGTAATTTCCACTGCCATATCTTGCATGTAATCTTTATCTTCCATGTTCAAGCTTGCAGGATTGTTCTTGACATACATTAAGTTGTAAAAGTTTACTCCTAAGAAGTCAATTGAGCTCCTGATCAAATTTGATTCCTTTACTGTGAAGGAAGGAAGCCTTAATCCAACAATCTTTTTCATTATATCAGGATAATCACCAAATTTTAATGGATTAAGAACCCTGTAACAACAAAAAAGAAAAACATATGCCTTAACATTTTCCTATTGTAAGAGTTAGTTCTCTGCAATTTCATAATGCAAAGTTTGGCAATGTCTTCAAACATTGAAAAAAAAAGATAACATGATCAAACCATTACTTACCACCCCATCATGAAGTCTTGGGCCCTTTGAGTGGCAACTATATCTTCACTAGTATTTGTCAGTGGAACAAAACCAAAAGTAAGAAGATTAAACCCAATAAATCCATGTTGCATGCCCTGCACTTTAGAAAGATTGCTTCAGGAACATATTAATCAAATTATGATTAAAAAACTATATTCAAAATGAAAACAGAAATAGATTGTAAGTAAAGTGGTGCATGTTCTACATAAATTTACCTTATATTTCTTCCTGTACAATCTGGCAGCTGATGCATGTGCTAACAACATATGATGAGCTGCCAAATATGGCTCAGTTGAAGAATTTCCGCTTGAGCAGTTAGCTATAAAGGTAGGAGAACACCTCTGAGGCGGTGCCATTCCAATATCATAGCCAAACATTGCATACACATTGACCTCATTCACCGTGGTCCAGTACTTAACTCGATCGCCAAATTCTCTGAAGCACACATCAGCATATGATGTGAAATCTTTCCTGCAAGCATACATATATAGATATGTTAACAACAATAAAACCATTTCTTAATTTTGTGCCTTGTGCATTTGTCATTTATTTCAATCTATGACAATATGGTAACTCAAATATAGACTTAAAGTAACCAAGAAATTGGTCTCAAATGGTTAATGAACTCCACCAATGATGAATTGTTCAGGAGAACCTGAGTTCGATTCCTAAGTGAAACAATTCTTGGCCCGACTTTACTTACATTTCGTCCGAACTCCGGATTACCAAGGCCCCTTTCCCCTTAGAACTGGAAGGTTAACACCCAAAAAAAAATAGAGACTTAAAGTATGGGAAAGTTTTGGAACCATACACAATTTTTTTGCTAACCCATCCTCCATATTCATCCTCAAGTGATTGTGGTAGATCCCAGTGGTGCAGTGTAACATGTGCTTGGATTCCTACAAGATGAGGAAACATCATCAAAAATAAATATATTAGAGTATTGTTTAAGTGTTAATCAAACTCTAAAAGAAAAATATAGTCTTCACAAACCGTGGCTTATCAGTTCATCTATGAGGTTGTTGTAATATTGTAGTCCTTTAGGATTGATGGGTCCTTTACCATCTGGTAATGCATAGGGATAAGATGGTCAGAAACAAAAATCAGCATAACAGTTTAATCTATGAATCTATATTCAAACAACATCAAAGACTCATGCACTTAAACCAAATCAAGTGAGTCGAATACAAATAACTTTTTTTCGTCTTGACGTATTGGTTCATTAGTAAGAGTTTGACCTTTCAACTTCAAATGACCGATTTCAAATTCCCTCAAAGACAATTGTAAAATGGTCAGTATCATTTCAGATCTTACCCGGAATAAGTCGCGACCATGATATTGAAAATCTATAGGCATCTAAGCCCATGTTGGCCATGAGTTGGACATCTTCCTGCAGGAAATCGAGGTCTTGTATTTGCTTAGTGCATTTTTTAGATGATGAACTTTAAATTAAAGTATATTTAAGTATAAGATGTATATTTTGTTATTTATGTGTGTACTCTATAGTCACTGACCTTGTATTTGTGATATCCATCGCATGCAATATCTCCATCACCCTTGTACATATTTGCTGAAAATATACATTAGAATAATGAAAACCTTCTATTTTAAGAAAGAAGTATGTATAGTAAATAAGTAGTATATGTTAGTTTGGACAATACCATTTCCACCATGGGCAAAGGTATCCCATATGCTTGGTTTCCTGCCATCTTCATTTGCTGCACCTTCAAACTTTTAATCACCCCCCAATACCATTATAGTCATAAGTATAATGAAGATTAAGAGTATGATTGTTTAAGATTAAAAATATAAAGATCTTTGCATAAAGCTGAAAGTAATAATATATGTGTGTTTACAATAAGGATTTCTAAGAACCTAAAGTAGCTTTTTTATTAAAAATCCCACAACTACTTTTTGGAAAGAAAAAAAACTATATGTTTGGTTAAATAGTCTAAAATGAACATGCTCTAACTCTTTTCGCTAAAGAATGTACTAGTACAATGTGTTATATCATTTGGGAATAATCATCATACATGAATATAAAGAAAATGCAAAAGCAGAAAGAGAGAAGAACAAACTTGGTAAGCTGAAGTTGATGCACCAAACACAAAGTCAGAAGGGAACTCATCTTTGTTCAAACTATAAGCACTAGGGAAAAGGATTACTACTAACACTGCTGCAGTAGTTACTAATTCTGTCAAAGAAAAATTCTTCAAGATCAAAGCCATACTGATTGTGCTTATGGCTTAAGCTAGTAGTGTTTTTTAGTCAATTAATCAAGCTTATATGTATTTCATTTCTTTGTATAGCAAAAGCATCTTTACTTTGTTCAAGAACTTACTTTACACGTAAGGTATAATTAATGCCAAGTGTTGATTTCCTACTAAAAGGACATTATGCTTCACAGATTAATTAGAAAAACTAAAATTTGAAAATTAACCAGCTGACTAATTAATACTCAGTCAAACTATTTTACTCTAATCTATTATATATGTCTCAAAAAAAGATAAATTTTTCATTAGATGAAACACATTTAGAAGTATCAAAATGATACAATCAAAACTCAATTTATTGAAAATTCTTAAGGTCTAAACTCTTATGATTAAAAGAACTATTTATTGGACTTCAATGGTGGACGGTGAAATTGGTCCTCTAGAATAATCGGTCTTGATCTCGATATAAATTTTTCTATAATAATCTTACTCATTTATTATTTCATTCTATCATTTATCTTTCTGCAATAAATAGGTAAGAGTATTATTGATAAACCAATAATTAATCTTGCATTGAAACTTGAAAGTGATAAATAAAGTAAAACAAAATTATTATCCAAAAATGATATGTATTGTGAAACGGACAAAATACGTCGTTATGTTTCCACAATAAAGGAATCCCCTAGAACCTTGTTTCCTCTTCCACTAAGTTTAAAGCAACATTAAGGGACCATAGCACAAAGCATGCTTAACTGGTTCCGTACATAAAAACAAAAATTTCCCCATCAATCTAAAATCAACTTAATAGAGACATAACAAAGAAGAACAAGCAGAAATGAAAGAAAAAGAAATGATTCTTTCTATAATAGCATCGGTTGTTCCTATCAAAAGAAAAATTTCCACAGCGCATATGATTCAAATCCAGACAACAATTAGAGTTCAAACTTTCTTTCTTTAACATATCTCAGAAAATTTTGGCATAATTGCATTTTTGGTTTCCTAAATTTTCTAATTGCGTGATTTTGACCCTCCTAGTTTTTGTGACCTCTCTAATTTACTCCCTTTTAGATTTCATAACCCCACATATTTTGATCAAATGTTGACTAAGTCATACATACGAGTTAGGATCTCTCCATTTATAATTTTCTTAATTTCTTCCATTTGAAAAGATAAAGACACATAAAGTAAAAAATAATTAATGATGATGAGATCCGCCTAATGATGAAACCCACAACTTATATTTTGTGTGCATCTCTTTTTAAATGGCATTTTTATTTTATTTTTATAGATGGAGAGGATCCTTACTTGGTACATACATACCATTTTTAATTGAGTGCAGGAAAATTGTTATGTGACTTCTTTAATAAAATGAATGGTTCACATAGGGTTAAAACTACTTTTGAGCCCTATAAATATTCAAATTTTTTGTTTTAATCTTTCTAATTTTTTTTTTTAATTTATAGCCCATCAAAATTTTTACATAACCATTTTTTATCCTTACTTTTAAGTAAACTCATATGTATCTTGAAATTCGATCTGTTTACTGCCAACTCCTCCTAAAAAATTTGAAAATACAATGCGCATTGAACTATAAATTTGATAATATTAAAAAAAATCTAAATATTTTCGAACACATAATCATTACTTTTCTGCATCCAAGTTTTCTCTTTTAACTATCCACAATAATCTATTTGTCCAATAGAAACAAGACACCTCAATTTGAAAGTGACATGTAAACACCACTTGGTCAACATTTGGTCAAAATTTATATGGTGTTATTAAATAAAAAAGGAAGGTGAACTAGATGGTCAAAATTGCAAAATCAAAACTAGGAAGCAAAATCATGCAATTGAAAAACTAAGGGTTAAAAAAAAAACACCTAAAAAGGATCATAAATGCAATTAAGTCAAATTTAAACCACAAAGAGTATATCTTACTATAAAGCCAACTATTGGGAGTAACCACATATTTAGCGAAAGCACTCAAAACCATCTGCTAAGCCTAATTTGAACGAACAAGTATAGCTTTTCACTCATTCCAAGCTTAGTTAATGTGAGACCTAAGTGCAATTTTGCCTCTAAGATTCACAATTGTGCGGTTTTCACTCTAAGTTTCAATTGCACGATCTCAACCTTTAAAGTTAACCCATTTTAAATTCGCTAGTTTACATGACTAACTTGAATAATGTGTGGCTACTTCAAGTGTTATACAATATAGAATTTGAATAAAACTAAATAAAATCATGTGAGGCTCCCACACAATCATTCTTCTTCCACCTCGACGTCATACTTACCATCACTTTCACACTCCCTTTTTACCACCTTTTTTTTATATAAATATGATTTTCTTCTTAAAAAAAAAATCTAATTTGAACGTTGACAAACCCATGGAATTATCACATCATTAAAATTAGTTATTTCAATTTTTTTTTTGTCAAAATTGATTAAAATGTGCATGAGACTAACAAATGCAAAAGAGGACAAACTTGAAAGTTTAAAATCGAGCAATTAAAACTTGAGAGGATAAAAATTGAAGAATTGTGAAACTTGAAGGGAAAAAGTTGCATTTAAGTCAAAATTAAAATGAAACTTGAAGGATAAAAATTGAAGAATTGTGAAACTTGAAGGGGTGCAAGAATGGGACTAAGGGTGCGTTTGATAAGCATATCATATCCTGTTGCAATCTTTTGTTTGATGCACCGACAAGATATGATAATTTATTCTATTTATTTATCCTATCCTATCACTTCTTTGTAATTTGTATCCTAAGTTTAGGCTGGGTTAGAATTATCCCCCCCACACCCCACTCCCCTCTATCTCAATCGTCTCTTCTCTCTGTTGTTCGACCTCTTCCTCCATAACTCTTCAACATCATTTCTTCTATATGTTACAAATCTAATCCAAATTCATTGGTACAATCCATTTTTCCTAAACATGCTTAATTCTCAATTTTCCCTCTTTTTTGGTTATCTATATTGCACTGAAGTCAAATTGAAAATAACTGTTCTTTTGTTAACGTAAAAAAAAATTGAAAAAAATTGTTTTAAGATGTCAATTGGTGTTCGATTAAGAAGAAAAATTTTAGTTTATTTTTTATCAATTGTTTAACATATGTAGGTGGATGTTTTATTTAATTGTTGGTTGTAGCTGTAAGGTGTGCATTGTGCAATGCTGCTTTCCCATTTACTCTTGTAATTTACGAAAACGGTTGGTAACGGACGAAGTACTGTAACTGACCAAGGAAGAAGATGATTAATAAAGGAAATTATAATTTTATATAATTAATATCAGTTTAATTGTATTTAAGGGGAATTGATTATAGTGGTATTTTTGTCATTTAATTATAATATATATGTTATCATGTTTATTATCATGTGTGTATCAAACATATGATATGATAAGTATTTATCCTATCTTTATCCAGTTTCATATCATATCTTATCTTTATCATATCTTGTTTAAATGTACATGTACAAGGTAGCAACAATAAGTAAATAACTCATTTATCGACAATGAACTAATTCAAGTAGTAAGAAATTTAGACCACTTCAACAATTGGTTAGATGTTTGATTTTTGACTCTTACATATGAGAGTTCAGTTGAGATGGAAGAACACATCTTATGTGCTCCACATATTTTTTAACAAAGATTAGTCATTACTACATAGTGTTGGAAATGTTGTACTAATAACAAGATAACCTAAAAAAAGTAAATAATACAGTTAACCAAAGATTGGATGGAAAATAAAGATCTCCCATACAAGACTCAACAAACCCAAAAAAAAAAAAAAAAATCTTTTGGGAGCTAGCCTACACAATGAAAGACCAATCACAAGATCCCGCCAATACAACCTGCATAACTTGCAACTTTAACCTAATCAAATAATTAAATTTAATCATGATTTCGAATTCTAATCGAAGTAAATTCAATCTAGCCAGAGATTCCGCCAACACAACATGCATAATTTTTATAAATCTATATTATAGATCGGATATATCAGTTAATCAATAAATCTAAAAAGAGAATTTTTTTTAAAAATGTTTCAGACACTCGTTAACTTTCCCTTTCTTTATAATAAAGATTGGAGGAAGTAAATTATTTCGTCTTAAACTTTGCAATAACAATATTGATTGGAGCAAACCTCCCTTATTGCTCATGAAGCATGTATGACTAAACTTGTCTTGAATATAACCCTACAAGAACAATGTTACAAGATAAATTCGCGCCAATCAATAATAACGTTATGGAAAGTTGGAATGAGAGAGATATTTGGTGACAATTTGTTAGAGACATGAAAGAGATATATGGGATATATATGATTAGATAGATAAATAATTAAGGTAGAATTAAGCAGAGGTATCTATTAAAAGAAAAAAATAAGTACGGGCATTATAGTTTGAGTTTACAGGAATATAGGATTTTATTTAGGTAGGAAGCTGTTGTCTCAGTTTCATAATTCGTATTACTATCAAAAGTCTATTATTATTATTATTAAAAAGTAAAAATAAAAAGTTCAATGTCTTTAAAAAATTGTTCGACAATTTTTTTATTTTTTGAGGCAAAAAGTGTTCACATTTATCTAATGAAATATTGTTGCAAGTATAACTTCTTTGTTTATTTGAAAATACAGCTATAACTTCCTTTTTTGAAGGGACAACAACTTCAAGGGCATGATATACATGATATAGTTAACTATTGGAAAAAAAAGTATTAAAAACTGTTATGAAACTCTTAAGAACAAGAATAATGAGAAGGAGAGAGAAAGAGAATATATATATATATATATATATATATATATATATATATATATATATATTAAGAAAGATATATGATTATATTATTCTTTTATGTTGCAGAGTTAGAGTTAGGTTACATGTAATTTCTATTTACAAGAAATACACCGATATGATTTGAGTTAAGGGTTTGTAGAATACTTACATGTTTTGTTGAGAGGTAGCTCTATATAGGTATACATAGGATATTGCATATATTATATGTAGGAGGTTGGGATTCGAACCCAACCACCACATCTCTTCACAATTAAAATGTGTGACCTCTAACCATTAGACTACTCCACTAAATTATTCGGAAAAAAAGAAAGATATACAAAGAGTTTTCGCTCGTGCTCAAAAAATAATCAATTATTACACGTTTAGAATTTTATCTGGTTTAATCTATGTGTAGTGAACACTTTTTTTCCTTTGCATAAACCTCTTAATTACTTCAACAAATCCAAATAACCGAATCACTGTCACGGCTGATTTGTGTTCTAGATATTACAATTATATTTGCTGAACAAATTAATAGTCACAATATGAAGCCAATTTTCTTCAACCATAGAAGTTGGTTTATTCAAGCAAGAAAATGAGGTCTATATATTTCAATAAGATTCGACGCAATTAAAGTTAGATGGATGAAAATTGTGTTACCTAAAATTAGAAAATTGATGTGGTGACATTAGGTCAAATCCAATTTTCAAGCAACAACTAACTAAAAATTTCCTCAAAATGCAAGTGGTGAACTTCTTTATTCATTAGACCCAATTTTAGCAATGAGTTTGATGTTGATGCATGATTACATGGTGGTTTCTATTCCTTAATGATTAATTGGTGATTTTGTTTTGTATTTTCAACTTACATGCTTTAGGGTCACCCAATCAAATTTTGTTGGGTTGATTAGGATTATATCATGATAATTAGATTTAACACTTTGGCTGTTAATTTAAGAATGTGTAGCTATCGTAAAAAAAAATAAAAAATTAAGGTTTGATTTAATGTAACCACTGTGTGTATTAGGTTGTAGTGTCTATATCCAAATTGGATTAGTTTTTCAAGTACAGATCTTAGGTGGCTATCTTGAATGTGAAATTTCAAATTGTCACTGTTAGAGTTTGAAATAGGTACATAAGGTTGGTTAATTGCTGCATTAATACTTCTTTTAAAGATAGTATTATATTATCATGTCATGCTCTCATCTTTCCCACTAAAACAGCTCACCTTTCACACCTCATTTTGTCAAACAATGATCTTCATGATTATCAGCACTTGAAATGAAAATGAATAATTTTTATGTGAAAATGTGTGTATACTTGATTAGACCTATTTGATAAAAGAACCGAAGTTTCTTCTTAATGACTTTGCTCTTTCATGTAATGTAGGTGTATGTGTTTGGAAGATTAGAATCACAATCTCAATTGAGGTTAACTGGTTTTTTTTGTCGGGATTTGAACCAGCCTTTCATATATTATGCATTATCCCTATCAACTGAGTTAAGTTCACGATGACTGAGATTAACTGGTTTAAACTAAAGGTTAAAGGATTTTGAGGTTCTGTGTTCAAACTTAGACGAAAATGTAGATATTAATCTAACTAGAGTAACATTTTCCATTCATAAAAAAAGTATCACAGTCTAAAAAATATTCTAGAACATTATTACTAAGATTTTTTTTTTAAGCAAACATTATTACTAAGAATTTTGTTTGGTAAATTATTGAAGTTTTCAAAATGTTTTTAAAATTATTTAATTTAAAAATTATAGAAATAAAAATAAATGTGTTAATTAAAATAACATGGGAGTTGAAAGTTATTATATTGTATTTGCCATAAGAATGTAAGTTTTCCACCTTTTGACAATGTGAATAAAAAGTTAAATTATTGATATATTTAATAGTCATAGATCACTATATAAAGTCATAGCATATCATTACTAACAAAGAAGAAGGTAGAAGAAATTGTGTATCTGTAAGTTTAGGTTCATGAATCACGACCAATAAGTATGAGAGAGATAACTACCTTCATCGTCGTTTAGGTTTAGGATTTCACCATACTAGTGAGAATGTTTAACAGTCTGATAGAATGCCGTTTAAATAGCTAAACGGTTGAGGGCAGGGGCATCTCATTAGGCTTAGCTAAATGAGTAAACTCATCACGGTCCATTTAAAAACAATAACTCAATCATACATATTCATCAATTAACTAATGTTTAACATAATAGACCATAATTTAACTTATAATAATTGATTATTGTCAATCCATAATTGATTAATTAAATAATTAATCTAACAATAAGAATGTAAGATTTCCACCTTTTGACACTGTGAATAAAAATTGAGGAACATTATGTGTTTTATTAATCTTAAAGAAATAGGTACATAATATTATGACATCTTATATTTTTTTGAAGAGGCCAAATATGATATATACTAACTTATATCATCTTATATTTATTAAAAAAAAAAACTTATATCATCTTATATTGAAACTTATTAACTGAAATATTTTGAATGTGCCCACTAATTATCATTTTCATATGGTAAACAAATTCTCACTCATTTCCTCAAGAGTGGTAGAATTGACTAAAAATATTATTTGACAAATCACTAAATCGTGTATACAAACAAAATCATATTCCAAAACAATTAAATTCAGCTAAGTTTTTATCTCATGCTAAGTTTCAAGTACATTAAAACCGTGTATCTCACCTACTATCAATCTCATACGCAATTCAACCTTAACCATGTATTCACTTCACTTAATTCTTTGCCACTTTTTGTTTTTACTTTTTTTTTCTTACCCTTTTCATTTTATTTCTCACTTCATATTAAATTAGTACAATTAAGTCAACTTTTGCTTATGATTATATTTTCTCTCTTTGTTTATGGCTCAATTGAAGTACCTTTCAAACAACCTCTTCTTCCTTGTTTGCACAAAAATAAATTTCTTAAAAAATCACATGACATTATAAAGCATAATATAAATAGTAATTTCCAACCAAAAGAAAACCGAAAAGAGTTGAAATTTCTATTTTAATTTTCTAATTTGACATCTAAATCTAGCTAACCTACATTTGGAAGAAATTGAAGGACAAAAATGAGAAGGTACATATTTTAAAAGATTTCTCAAAAAACACAAAAGGACAAATGAGCATACATGAAAAATTCAAGAGGAAGAAAGAAGAAAGAAAGAAAGTTGTACATGCAACTAAAAGTTACAATCAAAAAGGAAAGAAGAAGTTGAAAATTGAAAAAAAAAAACAATGAGGAAGCTATCGTGTCCCACTCAATATTGGAACAACTTGCACAAATTATAAGCTTGTGTAAAGAAGAAGAACAAAATTGTTGGACTTTATTTTTGTCATAGAGAAGGGCATTTTGGTCCATCATTTAAATAAACAGGTTTAAACTCCAAACGTGATTAGTGTGATCCTTATATTCTTATTTGGTAGATCTTTGTTTACATTCAATTTTTGTACATGATTTCACCTTTTAAATAAAAAAACAACAGAAAAATTCAAGATTAAGAGGAGTATAATTTACACAAGCACCTTAATGAGTTGATATAATGTCACCAACACTATAAAATTCTGCACTTGACAACTTTTTAAAAAAAATCCATATAATTACCCTTCAAAAGATTGCATTCTTAATACTTAAGCAAATTAAAATTTTCAAAACAAATTAAGTTATACTCTAACTCAAATTGTCACTTATATGAATCATGATATATCCACTACAAATACTACAAAATGATTCATTCATATTATGGACATTAGATTTATAATGGTTGTGAGCCATACCTTGCTTGGTGATGTATATTAAAAAGTAGTATCAAAAAGTAGAATTTTGTATAACAATCATTTCTGCCAAACATATACTAAATGAAATGAAAAGATCTATGGAATATTCAATATGTCATAGTATATATATTTCCCACATGATAAAAATTATACATGATGTAACCCTTTCAACTCATTCTTACCCTCTAGTATCTTTTTTAACATATTTTTAGTGATGGCCAAAACATACTATGCTTTAACTTCACTCCTACTCAAAAATGCATAAAACCTTCCCTCTCTAAACCTTTTTTTGTGCAATGTCTTCATCATTCTGTTACATTGTGTCCAATAATTCATTCTAATTCCTTCTCACTATTAAGCTTATTCTTTCACTTCTTTCTTCATGATCCCTTCAGCAATAATGAAAATCCATAGAGGAAAGATGCCTTTTCCTATTATTATTATCTCTATTTGTATTCTTGTCTTCATTGCTGTTTTGTATGCAGAGAGACTCAGTTTTCTTTCTTCCAAGTCCATTTTCAAGTTTAAACCTTGCCCTAGAAAGAACACCAAACCAAAATCAAGTAAGTCTAGCTTCATAGATGCCACAACTATATCCTCATTTTCGCATCCTACTTTACTCTAATAAGTCACGTTTGTTATAACTTTTTTAAAAAATATTTTTTAAAAGTTCTCATCCGTTTGTTACAGGTTTTTTTAAAATGAGAACTTTTAAAAATAAATTTACAAACTATTTCGAATGAAAAGTTGATTTTAGTAAATTTTCTTTAATATCATTTTTGATAGAATACTTTTATTTTTAAAAAAGTGATATTTATTATGTTAGTCAAAGACAAAGTAGCTTCTACTTTTCTTCAAAATCTCTGAATTATTGAATGTCGTATCACTTTTTTTACTATCTCTAACAAATGGACCCTAAATTTCTGATGCTATGATGTCTCTCATATATTGTGATTGTCCTAGCAGGTGATAAGAAAATTGATGAGGAGATTGTAAATACAACATGGATTGATGACAGGTTTGATTTTGACTCAGAAGAATGCAACATTGCCAATGGAAAATGGGTTTTTAACCAATCAATAAAGCCCATCTACACTGACATAACATGTCCATATATAGATAGACAATTTTCATGTATTAAAAATGGTAGAACAGATTCTGATTATCAACATTGGGAGTGGCAGCCAGAAGATTGCACCTTGCCAAGGTAAGTTCCACACTCCAAACATGTTAATTGTTATTCCAAAATTTCCACCTTTTGACATTTTTAAACAATGGATGCATTTATATGTAGTTTCAATCCAGTGTTAGCCCTCAAAAAGCTTCAAGGGAAAAGACTACTATTTGTAGGGGATTCACTTCAAAGAAATCAATGGGAATCTTTTGTATGTTTGGTAGAATGGATCATACCTCAAAATCAGAAATCTATGAAAAGAGGGCTTGTTCATTCAGTCTTCAAAGTCAAGGTATTGATGCATATTCAATAATCTAACATAATAAACGCTTAATTTAGTCGCTTATCCAAACAAGGCTTAAACAAATTCAACCAAAGTTGTTACTTTAAGGAAATATTCTGATCAGAACATAGTACTAATACAGATACTTGGATGTGCTGTAACAGGAATACAATGCCAGTATAGAATTCTATTGGGCACCATATCTGGTAGAGTCTAACACTGACATACATATCATTGGAGATACAAAGAAAAGGATAATAAAAGTGGATGCTATCAAAGAGAGAGCAAAAAATTGGACAGGAGTGGATATCCTTGTTTTCAATACCTATGTATGGTGGATGAGTGGTTCTAGGATTAAATCATTGTAAGCTTTCTTTGACCCTATTTGAAATAAATCATTAAATATCATTTGTTGTTCATGATCAATATTATGATTTTAAATTGTGGTTGTAGTCGCGGTTACGCAGCAAACCATTATATTGCGGTGAAATATGAAAAGATGTAGTTGATGTAGCCACAATTACGGTTGTGACGCAGTTGCAGACACCTCTAAAATCATTATATTGTGGCTGCAATTGCGATTGTGGACCGCAATTTAAAACCATGATGAATATTCAACAATGACTTACATAATTGATTTTTATACTCTTAAACCCAAGGGATGAAAATGGTTTCTAACATCTAGTTTATGAATTTTAGATGGGGTTCATTTAGCAATGGATTTGAAGGGTATGAAGAATTTGATACACCAGTAGCATACAAGTTAGCATTGAAGACTTGGGCTAATTGGGTTGACTCAACTATTAATCCAAACAAAACAAGGGTCTTCTTTACTACAATGTCACCTACACACACAAGGTCTTTCTCTCTTCTAAGTATTTTCTTGGCTTAAATAACTATTTAGTCCTTATAATATACACTTAATTTAGTTTTAGTCTTACAAACATCAACATTTGTTTTAGATCTTTTATTGTTTTGATTTCTGTCACGGCAATATTTAGTTCTATTTTTTGTGATGAGTAGGAATCGTACTCGGTACCTCGAGATTTATAATACTCACATGCATTGCGCACCAATCACTTGCATTAGACCTAATGGTCGCAACATTTAGTCTATGTCTCTATTATACACCTAGACATTTGTTGAGTACTGCGAATAGTATATGCTCAAGATTCTAACAACTCAAATATTTCATTTACCAGAAGTCAAGATTGGGGCAACATGAAAGATGAGAAATGCTTCAACGAGACAAAGCCAGTTAGAAAAAAGAAGCATTGGGGAACTGGTTCGGATAAACGTATAATGAGTGTGGTTTCAAAAGTTGTGAAGAAAATGAAAGTTCCAGTGACATTCATCAACGTAACACAAATTTCAGAATATAGAATTGATGGTCATTCCTCAGTGTATACTGAAAATGGAGGGAAATTGTTAAATGAAGAAGAGAGGACAAATCCACAAAATGCAGATTGCATACACTGGTGTTTGCCTGGTGTTCCAGATACATGGAATCAAATATTTTTGGCAATGCTGTAACAAAATATCTTGCACAAAAATCTTTTGGTGTTTTGATTTTATTTTTACTCTTTCTTTTGTGACATGAAGATGTTCACTATTTACTTGTGTACATTCATTTTTCAATACTATTTGTGTGATATATCTAACAAATTTTTACTTGCAATACCAAGGGTTAATTTTGCTCGCCTCTGTAAAAGAAGCAATTCTTTTTGAATTTTATCTACATTTTTTTTATAAGTTATGAGTTTTATCTATTAACGTTTGTCTGGTTAAAGTGTGAGTGGTTGGTCTTATATTCACGGTAAATAGATAAAATGTTGAGCATAGAAGAAGTTATCCATATTTCTTTTGTCTTCAAATTTTAGATGAAAAATACTTAAGTTGTGTGCTTTTTGGATTCTTAATGGCGTGTGCTCAAAGGAAAAAAAATGACGGGTCAAGATTCCTGCACATATGAACCGAGTGTTCAATTTAATAAAGTTTTTGGATGGGGACATATTAACATAACATTAAATATATATATTAGGTGTCACTTTCGATGGTTTTATTATATAATTTTTACAAACCATAAAAAATTATATAATTTTTCTTAAGTGCATAAGTAATCTTTCTTGAGGCAACAAATAAGCTCCAGTTTGGCAACAACAGAGTGAACAAAGCTCACAAATAAGTTGTTCAGAGTGAACATACTTATTGGATGACTGAAAAGCAGTTCAGGTTATCAGGTCACGAAGTGAAGGAGTAACAACTTCAGCGCGGCAAACATCTACACGGGCAGAGGAGGAAAAATAGAAAAAACAGGCAGCTGGTATAAGTATAAATGTAACATCGATGTTTCCTTTTCTTCGTCGTTAAACAGGGTTGGCTTGGGAATGTGAATTAGGAATGATTCTGCATGTACTGCCAAAACATATCGGTTTGCTCCATTGTGTTATGATGATGTGAGAGAAGTCGTTGGGTTACATACAGAGCCGGTCCTAAGATTTTTGGTGTCTTGGACAAAACAATAAAATTGCTCCCTTTTAATTATTTTAATATTTTTCTTCTTGTATTTTTTGTTGCAAAAGATTCATTAATAGTTAAAGTTCTAAAATAATATATTTTCAAGATTCATTTATAATCAAAGTTCTCAAAAAAAAATTAATATAATTAATCAAAGCAAATTAAAAAAAATATCTATATAGTATTAACTACTAAGTAAAAATATAAATTTTGGTGCACCTAAAAAAATGGTGTCATGGGCTTCCGCCCCTCCCGCCCACCCTCAGGGCCACCCCTGGTTACATACAACGTTGCAATGGGTGTCAGACCATCAATTCGACAATGTGGACTTTGTGTTGGATTCTAAAAAAGTTGTTGATTGTGTTAATTTTGATGCATATGACATTAGTGAGTATGGCTGTATTATTGTACACATTTGTTACAAAACAGTTTGTGTTGAGTTTAATATGAAGCAAGTTAATGGAGTTGCTCATGAGTTAGCGCAAAAAAGCCCTTTAGATCCTAGCCCCCATATTATAGATTATGCTCCCTCATGTATCTGAAACATTTTAGCTAATGAAATGCAATTAATTTCTTACTTAAAAAAATAAAGAGGAATGCTAGCAACACTCTCTTTTGGACACTCTCTCAAACACTTACTCATTTATTGAGTTAAATCAATGTGGGTCATATACTTTGGAAATGAAACTCACATAAAATAGTGGGACATACATTGATCGGATAAAATCAATATTGAAACCAGTTTCTTTTTAAGCTAGAATTGAAAATAATTATGCAACAACTTAATAGGTTTATTGGATAAACTCACTTAAAATGGTCTGTACAGAGTAGTGACTAGTTTCTTTTTTAAGTTAGAATTGAAAATAATTATGCAATGTATAGAACTACACAATTTAAATACCAAAATCAAATTAAAGGAAAAATAAGGCACGATTAAAACATTTTTAAATTTTGGTTTCCCTGAAATAATATGTTACAGGTTGTTGTATTTCCATTTGGCAGCTTAAACTTAGGCTTAATTCTAGTAAAATTAGAAAACTTGCATATGAATCTAATACAAATTGTTTGCCAGTCGTTTTCTTTGCTATAGTAAAACAAACCTGTGGCAAACAAGATGGAAGAGATTTGCAAATAATAATACTTTATCGATGAAACTTAGTACAACTGGATTGTCATAGTACTATCAAACATAGCAGATGAAACTGCAAATAATTGATATAAAAAACGGATAATAGTGCTTTGAATTTTTAAAGGAGAAAGAAAATGTTGTTCTGTGACTGAAAACAAAGTCAAAGAGAAACTCTTTCCTTTCTTGCAGCGGATGGGATGGGTTCGTATTCGTAAGACGCAACAAATTACGCAATTACAATTCTACCCCCAATAACCCTCACACGTGTCACTGTTTTGTCGTATATAAACGAAACTAAACGCTTTCGTCTCGTAATTGAATGCGATTTTTCGATTCCAGAAACATCTTCCATCTTCCCTAACATCACAATCCATCAAGGTTTGTAATTTCTTCCCTTAATTTTGATTTTTTTTTTCATTTATCAGCTCTGGTTTTTTGTTACGGAAAAAACCCTAGTTTTTTTTTAAATTATTGTTCTGTTCGATTTTCCCCAAAAAACTTAGTACGAGATAATTAGAGGTGAATTGTTATATGGGTTGTTGATAAATTCATGAAAAGATTGAATTTTTGGCTTTAAAGCTTTTTTTTTTAATTTGCTTATTTATTTAATTTTGAATTTTTTAATCTTATGCAGTTTGAAGTTGAGGAAAAAACATGGCTGGTGGCAATTTTTTGCATAGGGTTATCTCTTACTTTGTCAATGAAGTGGTTGTCAATGGTCTTGCTAATAGGTGATTTTTTTTTTTTCTTCGAAATTTTAGTTTTTGATATATGCATGTGATTTTTGAGATTGTGATTGAAGGTTGTTCCAATTAAGAGAGGGAGAGAGATAGAGAGACTCCAATTTCTTAGATTTTGGTGGAGTTTCAGAGTTTTTCTGTATAATGATGTTTGTTTTGACTGTGCTGATTTTTGCGAACCTTGTTAGATTCACATGCCCGTGTATTGGTTAGAACAAACATCATTAGTTGATGATTGGTGTGAAAAATGGAAAACTTGGAGTTCCCAAGATAACTATAACTTTCACCTTAATTTTGAAATACATATTTTAATTACAGAAAAACTTGGCTTTAGGATAGTTAATTACATGCTATGACATTGTCGTTAGGTGGCTTGTGGCCGCCGCAGCTTATGCATTACATCATTATTGCAGTCAATATAATTAAAATCGATATTCCCCCTCAGGGTGGTTTGAAACCATACTCACAATCCTACCGACACTGATAAAATTCACCTTTGAACCTGTTGAAGCAACCCCTCGCAAGTCTTGCGTCTGGCCAAGCCTTGTGTTTGTCATCAGCACACATGGCTGGCAACCTTTTCTGATATGCTCACCTACTTTCTGTTAAAATGTGTATGCTGAGCTGCCGTGTTCTGACTTTTGACTCACGCCTCTGTTGGATGCTCTGTTAATTTTTTCCTGTGACTGTTATATGTATCAATCTTAGGTAGTGGTATTGGATTTTTATTTAGTTGATTATATCTTACATATTTCTCACAATTCAAGTGATGCAGTCATTATTAATATGTTTATAGGCATTGTGATAAATAGACGAGTGAATAGCTACAAAAGTCAAGTAAAATTGATTTTAAGCTTCTAAGGCTTAAAGAAACTAAACATTCAAAACCAAGTAATAAATCAGAACACACATAGGAAAGCATAAGCGAGAAAACCAAAAATAAAAGGCAAGTGAAAGAAATTGAATGTCATATTATAGGTGTTGGCAACCAAAATTTAAGAAGAACATTAACACAATTTGTAACAGAGCATTGTATTATTGATGAAAGATAGTAAAAGAACAGTAGGGAAATATGAATTCCTTAATGACACAGAGCAATGCTCCTTGAGAGAACTATTGCCTTCTTCCCATAACAGATTTTGCAAGTTCCTAGAATGATTCCTCTCTCTGCTAAACATTCCTATATAACTTTTTCTTTCAGTCATGTGCTGCTCAATTTGGTTATGCCCCTTGCCACCTCATCATGCTCCTTCCTTTTCCTATTCTTCCTTATGCAAAATTTCCACACACTCGGGCCTACATTTGAGCCTATATTAGGACCTCTGGCCCCACTAGTAAGCGACTGAAGAAGAAAGAATTACAATGTAGATGGGTTCAAAAGAAATATATGATTGGTTCTGTGGCCAGCAGACTGCAGAGGCAGAAGGGCATGACGAACACTCAGATCCTTCTTATCCTGTGCACCTTCAATATTCGAGAGTTGAGACATTCTTTTGCAGTGATCCATGCAAACAATTGTGACAGACATGCTTTTGATTCTTAATAAGCGTAAACTTGAATCTGTAAGAGCATAGTCAATAATAGGTTCTTTCCATTTTTCTTTGTGCTTTTAAGACCAAGTTAGAGTGGTTTATGCTCTAAACTAGGATAACAACAACAACTAACCCTTATCTTACTAGGTGGGATAGGCTTTATGGATCAAAGATACAATATTTTCTATTTTCAGAAAAGACGTTTTTCTCTAAACGTCTCTTAATGGATTCACGTATAGTTTCTTTTTGTCTCCCTCTATCTCTAACTATTGGACTATCCTTCACATGGTCAACCATCTTTGCATGTGGTTCTATGGGCATCATGTGCAAACCACCTAAGATGGCACTTTACAGTTTCTTCTACAATAGGAACTACTTCAATTTTCTCTCTAAATAATTGTATTTATGATCTTATCTTTGTATAACCATTCCTCCCATGTAAAATTTAAAATTTAAAAGAAAATCATTTAATGTTTATATTGCATAGTCCTTGTGTGCTTATTAACATCGCTTCTCATGTTAACGTTTCATTGTTGTTTCGCAGCCCTGCATTTCAGAGGTTTGCAGTGAGGACATCAAAGAATATGGAAGAAATTTCAAAAAAGGGTAATAATAATAACAAAATAATTTCCTTTTATTGACCATGTGAACAAGTCAGTTTGACTCTTGTGTTATTCTGGCAGCGATTCAGACGCAAAAAGAGTTAGCCGAGCAGATTAAGGACCTCCCGAAAAAAATGGAGGTAATACAGTTAATGATAAGCATTAATTCAATCAGCTAATGCATTGTTCGTCTTTTAACATTTTTCTTTTGCTCTTCCAGTCTTTCAAGAACCAGCAGTGACTCTTTCATTTTTGGCTGCTTTGCTGAAGGGAGATAATAAAGCCCGAATCTCTTTTCAAAGATGTTGATGAAGAGTGTGTAAAAACACATAAATGTAGTTGATTTTGGTTTTTATCAATGGGATGTAATGGCTCTTTCAGTTTTAGTGAACCAAAAACAAGATTAGGATACTAATTATAGTTTATGATGCTGTGTTACAAATATCATTCTGTTTCATTTCTATTTTAAATTAATTGAAGGCTGATTTTTCATATATTGATATATAATATAAATTTAAACCGTGATATTTTTAAGAGTTTGATATATCATTTATTAACAATATATGTGGAGGTTTAATTATTTTCCACCATCTTGATATATCATTTGTCTGCGTGAAAGAAGTTATCACACTGTAGAGCTATAATACACACGCAACTCATCAAGATATCAACTCACATTCTGTCTCATATATTTCTTTTTAATAATTTCGTTTAAATGCAACCCATGAGTCAATCCATCTCACGTTCTCTCTCATTAATTTCTTTTTAATAATTTAAATTTATATTTATATATTGTACTATATTGAATAATAAAGCATTGTCCAAGACCACAATAAAGTCAAAAGAACAATGCATTTCTCCCATGTTCTCTCTCTACATTTTTCTCCCCAGTCTAAATTTCTCACTGAAAGAATAAACTCCTCTCTCAACTGAGTTGCGATACCAATCCAAAGTCATCTACATCGGTCTCGATCTTGCCGAGTACTTCTCCTCTCTTGAATCGTTTCTAGAACAACACATCTCTTTTGTTATTGCGATGGTATAAACCCACATCCCGCACTCATGAACTCCGCTTTCTAGCTCGTTATTTATGCTTTTTGAGGTTCTTGTAAACCATTCTCTCATATCTCTCTCAGAAGTTTTGTAGCCTATAACCAAGTCAACCCGCCTGCATAACCTATTTTTTGCCTTACCCGAGACTTGCCCAAACCTAGTCCAACCGTGGTCAGAATTGAGTCTTGGAAATTCACGATCGGTTTCATTTAGTATGCTTTTTTTGGGAACGAACCCGCCTGATGCTCTATCCTTATTTTCGATATATTTAACTTGAAGTGTTGTAATGGGTCTTGAGTACTAATATGCTCAAGCACAACTGCAAGAGACTTTTATGCTCTAAGACTCTACCTAAAGACTTCTTGCTCAAGGACAACTCCAAGAGACTTCCTTTTACTTAAGCACATCTGTTTAAGACTTTCCCTTACTCAATCACAACTTACTGAGACTTCCTACGTGCTCAAGATTTCACCAAGAGACTTATATGCTTAAGCACGCAGGCGAGAGACTTTCTAAAATATTTGCACAACTGCAAACAAGTTAATGTGTTCTTACACTTGATTTAACAATGGTAGTGTAAACTGAATAAATGAACAGACTCCTTAGGATTTCGAAGATATGAACTTGAAAATAAAACCTAAGTGTTTTGCGCTATTTGATTTGACAGAGTAATGACACAATAAAATAGCAGTCTTGTTACTTCTTCATCAAGTCTTCAGCTTCTTATATAGGCAATGATTTGAGAGACATTGGAGAAGAGTGCTAGCGTAAATAGAGTCGTTGAGAATCTTTGATCAAGAATGTTGTCCCTTTGCCTGATATGGATAATTCCGTTGAAAAGTCCTTTGAATTTCTTTTTCTAATAGAAGAATTATCTATTGCATTCTCTTTGGTCTTGAGGTCCTTTGTCTGGTTGCAGACGTAGACAGAAGAAGACAAAAAAACTGCTCTATGAGATACTATGATAGAGACAACTCATAGAATAAGACAAAAACTTACGTGGATTATGGGTCCCTCAGATCCAAGTATGCCAACCAGCTTCTATGTTTGATGTCCTTCATAGAATTTGTTGAGATCACTCTCCAGCTTCTGTGAGGCATCCTTCTTCTAAGGACGTCGACTTCTGGTTGACCTTCCTTTAGATCTTCCACCATAGTCTTCTAAGTTTCTTTAGTTCCTTCTGATGCTCTTTGTATGTTCTTTCTTCATGATAGATAAATTTTGCATACTTGAACATATGTTAGTATTTCAATTGTTCTTCAATACTTTGTTATCATCAAAACACTGGAGGACTTGTATGAACCATTCTTGTTCTAACATCTTCCTATCTTCTCTCAACATCACACTTCTCTTACATCCATCTTCTCAAACCGCAAAATAACTACTCAGGTAAACATTCTCTATGATTCCAACACCATTTGACAAAACCTTTATTTTCTCTACAATGTCATCGACCTCCTTCACACAATTTTTTAAGATTATATTATTTCTCTCCTTCCAAATCATCCAAATTGAGGCATGCCAAATTAACCAAAATTCTATTCATAAGTAATTTATTGATATTGTTTTTTTTAAGGAGCAGTTTATTGATATTGTGCTTGATAAAAATATTTCCAATTCAATTGATAGTGTTTTTACGTATAATTAATAACTCAAGTAGTTTATTAATCGAGCAGTGTATTAATCACCTTAACACAATATCATTTCACTGCTAGTTAAATATTTTTATGTAACCCTAAAAAAAATGTTTTTATGTATAGCATTTTTCTTAACAACAATATTTTTTAAAATTTAATTTACATATAAAAAGATAAACATAGATATTAAAACCGAAATTTGATAAGTATATATAATAAAATATTGCACGTTGGACCCACTTATGTACTTCGTCACTTGATGAGTTCCACAACACGCGAAGTTCCAACTTTCTTTCCAATGTTGCAACCTTGGCATCAACTTCACCAAAATGCATAACATATTCATTCAACCAAACACTAGCAAACATAGATAGTTCCTAATGGTTAAATAACATGAAAATATGGTTAAAATCATAAACACCTAAATAGACACATGTAAGGAGGAATAGATCATACAATCAATCACTCAAAGAACAATTGAATCAGGGGTAAGAGTAAATGTATTAACTAACAATTTTGTAGGTTATCAAATTATAGATGCAAGAGAGAGTGTGTATATCATTGGCCAAGCATTGTGACCTACAAAATGTATTTCAGATTTTTGCCGGGTACTCAAGTATTTTTCTAATTTGAGACAACCCTTGGATACTCCACATTGAGAATTTAATTTTTAATATAATCTGAACTTGAAAATTTTGCTTTTAATTTAGAAATTTAAGTGCTATACATTTTAATTAAAGAACTAATGAAAACGAAACATAAATTGTATATTATAAATTTTAATTAAAATAATTAAATTTTGAATATTTTGTAAATAATCACAATTGTTTTTTTTTCTCATTTTCATGTATTAAATATGATTCTTGCAGTATGCATATCAATGATGAAAAACATCACTGTGCTCTCGATTTTCGGGTATCAAAATCATTAATCGGATTTGAACCTTTAATCCTTAAACTCTCAACTTTTATTCGTGGGAAGGGAAAAAGTGAGTAAAAACCCTTATAAGACCTGGATCCGGGGATTGGTTTCGATTGGGGAAGGTGATAAGCACCCGAACCGACTATGGTATCCCATAGGAACCTTTTACCTATTCTGAATCTTGCGCTAAATTATTTTTACTTATTTGAAAATTATTGTTTAAGAGTTTAAATGAAAGAATGGGGGAAGATGAAGCATGTTTTTGGTTATTTTTATTGATTTGGAAAGGTCAAAGCCCTCTGCCTACTTACCCAAATAAATCGGGATCAAAATCAAGTAGTTCGTCTTTAGAACTTCTTTAGTGGGTTGGATTGATTTTAACATTTTTGAAAAAAAGATTTTAAGAAGAGATAAGAGGCCTCAAGGCATGAGAAAAAAATATGATGAAGTTGGTTAATTTTAATTGCAAGAAATCCATGTCTAATGTGGATATTAAATTGATTAAACATTTGATTAAGAAAGATAAAAGGAAAACACTTGGGTTACAAGCCAAGGTTTATTTTAAAGAAATTTGAAATTTGACCTTTTTGATTTTCGAGATAAAAATATTTTTTTAAACTAACGGTGAATTAGCGTAACGGCGAAAAACAAATGAGCGTAAAGCAGTAAATAAAATGGTGAAGTGTCGGTGCGTGTGTCGGTGCTTGTGTTACTTGTATTATTACATCAATTCTTAAATACAACTCTAAGGCCACTTTGCCAAGCTACACACCAACGATAAAATATACATCAAATACCTAAATTATACACACTAAACAAATGATAAAAATAACAATAAAATGATAAGAGGGAATGATTATGTATGCTATGATCAAGACAAGAAAATAAACCATTAGTAAGCACGAGAAATATTGATAACAATGAGCAAAATTAAAATGCATATGCCAAGGAATTAATAAACAAACAAATGAAGGAAAGAAGCTAAAATTACCATGCCAATACCAAGACTTATGGAATTTAACAAGTAAAATCGAAATGTAAAAGATAAAACGTGCGAAATAGATATGAAAGTGTGTTAGAAAATCTTTAGAGCAATTAAAAGTGATAGAAAATATTTTTTAGAGTTTTGGGGTGTAAAAAAAGTTAAGAAAGTGGTGTAAAATTGATTAAAAATAGTGAATAAAACAATTAAAGTTAAAACACTAAATTAAACTAACAAATAAAATGCATGATATGAAAAGATAATTTTGGATTAAAATGCATGAAAGTCTAACTAACATTAAACAGATCGTGCATGATTTGAATTTTTTTTGAATTATAATGCATGAAAGTGTAACTAACAAAAACATGCAAAGAAACAGGGGGGGGGGGGGGTATAGCAAGCAGTAATGGGGTGCAGGAAACAGAAAAGAAAACTAACAGCAAGCAAGTTGGGCTTGAGGAAGAGAGACTGGGCTTGAGAAGGAACCGGTTCGGTTCAAGCCTGGGTCGGTTCACAGGCGAACCGAACCGGTTGAGAGAGTATAAAGGAATATTTTCTGGTTTTTTAGCTCATTTCCTTACTCTTTTCTCTCTCTAAACTCAAACTTCCCATCTTCCTCTCTCTCACATGTTCTTCAAAAACTGGAAAACAACATGAGTTTTCCGGTTAGCCATGAACTTTGGTGCGGCGGCTGCCGGCCCAACAGGGCGGCACCACCGTGCCGGTGAGTTCAAACCACCACTTTTTGAAAACTAATACACTATTTAGAAATCCCTATTTCTCCTAAACACGAATCCGAGATCAAAATTTCGAAAAAAGTTTATAGTAAGCCTAGATCTACGTTTGAAGTTTCGAATTTTCTTAGAAAAAGATGAACAAAAATAGATCGGAATCGCTACCTCTTTTGGATCGGTTAAGATCAGGAGGTGCTGCTAAAATAGAGGAAAACTTCTAATATTCCCTTGCTTTGTACTCGATTCGGACCCTTCCTTCTTGTTTTGACTTCGGCTTTGACTTGAGGTTCGAGTACAAAATAGGACTGAGGTTTGATTTCGGACCTGTGATGTTGTTGCTGTTTGAGTTTGTGTTTGAATCGGCCGCGGCTTTTGATGAATCAGTGATAATGGATCAAAAAAAGGGTCTACATGTTGATGATTATTGATACTGTTAGATTGCGTTTTTGATGGTGAATTGTTTTGGATGGTTTTTGTTTGAATAGTGGATCTGGAAATTTTCTATTGATGAGTGTTCTTGGTGAATGTTCTTGATGTTCTTGAGAAAAAGTTCAAGAAGAAAAAGGGTATTTGATCTGATTTTTGTGAGGCAGCCGAAATGAATTGTGTTTTTTATGGAAATTTGTGCCTGCCCCTTATGATTGACTTTGACAGTACTCTAAATAGTGACATGAGCCTGAAACTTTGACTGGACCAAAATGCCCCTGGCTTGGACAGCACTCTATAGACTCTATAGACCTAAACAAAAAAGACTGAAAAGGACAAACACTAAAATAGAATATTAAAACGAAAATTGCTTTAAAAAAAGAAGAAAATTAATTAAGATAAAATAGAAACATTAAAAATAAAAATAAAATAAAAAGCAGGATGAAGGTGATAATAAATATGATAAACAAAGCTTAAAAATGTCCCTTCGGAACCCAAAAAAAAAAAGAGGTATTTCAAAATACCTCTCTGCCGAAATTTCGTCTGAGACGACAAAACTTCTCAGCTTTTAAAACGAGTAAAATTTTCAAAAGTGGTCAAAAATTGGGGTATGACAATCACCAACCAATTACATGTATGACATTGCCAATATATTTTGAATTATAAATTAAAAAATTAAATTTCAAATATTAATGAATCATACGCATTTGTTTTTTCACCATTCTTATTTATTAAATATGACTCTTGGAGTCATGCATATCAATCACAATAACAACACTGCCAACCAACTAAATTCATGACACCACCAATATAATTTTAAAAGAATCAATTGTCTCTAGTTCTTCATGTAATAAATAACTTTTAAAGTCATGCATGTTATGTTATAATAGATATTATATATGTTAGACATAGAAAATAATTGTAATGTTGAACCTCTACTACATTTATGTACAATGTGTCTATTATTTATCAAACAAATATTTTTTAATAATCAAATCAAATTTTAACATTCAATTAATTTTTTGGAGAAATCAGAAATTACAACATACTTTGAACTTATCTGAGAATCATCCTAAACATTACTAATGTCTTTGATCTCTTCTTTCTCTTCGTATATTTCTTTGGATTTTTCTCTTTTCCTTTCTTTCGTCTTTTTGCATGAATACATAAAAATAAAGATACTTGGGTAAACTCACACATATCTTGATAGTACTAAAACAAAAACCAGTATATATCTAACTATTTACATGTACTATTTAAAAAATTGCCATACTTTTATATTACTTTTAATTTATTTTACAAAATTATTGGTAAGAGGTATTCTCAATGAGATAATAATAATAATAATAATAATAATAATAATAATAATAATACAAAACTCAATTTGAGTTGCATAAGCACTTCAAAATGGCCCCATAATGTCACATCATTGTTTAATAACCCTTAAACCATTCATCTATAAAAATGCTGAAAACCAATTATACGTTTCCGTCAAGATCTAATTGTACGTGGTTCCTACTAAATAGGTATTAGTGGAATGATTCAAGGGAGTTACTGAGTGATATGGCCAAATGGAAAAATAAAAATAAAAATATATGGAAAAGTAATAGGAACTTATTTTAATTGCTGATGAATCCTATTCAAAGCAAGCTATCTACTAGGAATTTGGTTTAGTGAAATTAGACCAAGTCAATAAAAAAAAATAGAGACAAACCAACAAATATTATCGATTAAATAATTTTCTCTTAAACAATTATTTTCTTCAAAGACTTCCAAGTTAATCAAAATTTAAAATAACAGTAAAACTTATAAAATAATAGTAACAAAGAAAACCCCTAAAAAATTCATCACTTCTAAACTAACTTAAATGAAATAAATTAAAGCACATAGATTACATTTAATAAATAAAATAGATAAACTTAGTTATATACTTTAATTAAAAGAAAGATGCCACAATTTTCTTAAATTATTTACGGTTGTTGAATAACTAAGAAGACATACATGATACATATAAAATATTAGGATGTTACATTATTACCCTCTTAAAATAGTTTATTAGGATGTTACATTATTAGCCTCTTAAAATAGTTTCGTCCCTGAAACTAATATGTCTAAAAAGGTTAAGGTAGAGTCCCCTCATTTAAATAAGATCATAGTATACTAAAATAATTTTATCAAAACGAATGGAGATAAAATATTCCTAAACACAATTTTGGGGTTTTACACTGGACGTTGTTGGGTATCGACGTTCATCGATCAACTTAGCCGGAAGATTGCATTTTAACCAATGCTCAAAAACGACGATGACATAAGGAGCATGTTCTCTATATTTGATCAGCACAACATGTTCTCGACGATTGATTTGGATGTTTCGTTGTTGAGATCTTGTAAAGATATTCTGAAGAGTTTGATTCGACCATATGAAGATGTTAGGTTGTATTAAATTGTACTAGGTATTTAACCCGTGCAAAAAGTATAATCACGTATATTTTATTGATTAATAATATGTCAATTTATACTTAAAATAGAAGTATTCCTTAAAACATATGAGAATTTGTATTAATTTATATCGTAAATTTGGGTAAATATTTTAAGGACAATTTGTATTTATTTATATTGTAAATTTATGTAAATGTTTTAAGGACAAATAATATAGTTGTCGGTGGATCCTATAATATTTAATAAGTTGAAAGGCATATATCATAACTTATCTTAATAATGCAATCTTACAAGAAAATTCTTTTATGGTCTTAGTAATGCAATCATATTAGAGTCATTCATGCTTGATGTCAATGTTAGTCATAAGAAATGTTCCAATAAGTTCAATTTAGGATATGATTAATCTTTGATGGTTTCATCATTTGACCACGTTCTTTGAACTTTCCTATCAAACTTTCATTTCTAACATTTTTTTCTGATATTTATTGGTCAAGATTATTTTAGTCAGCGGTTTGGGTTACCTTTTTGTCACTTTGCTAAATTCATATTTTTGTTTGTTTATCTTTTTTTAATCATATATAGACATTATGGAATAATAAATTGTGATATTTTTCGTTAACCTACGCTTAAGAGTGGAAATTTTTTCTAAAAGTTGCACATCATCACGATTCTAGCTTAAGAAAACATTGAAGCTTTCAAAATTCTAAAGACACATTCCAATATTAATATACTTTAAAGATCATAGATACATGTTCAATGTAAGACACTAGCTTAAATGAATGCATTTTAGTAACATTTCAATAAAAAATGATAGCAAAGAATCAAATTAACATATGAATGTTTTTTAGTAACATTTCAATAAAAAATAACAGCAAAGAATCAAATTAACATATATTATGTCATTTTATTTTTTCTTTTAATAATTCTGTAAAAGCTCAAGTCTATTATACTTTGTTAAGAAAAATATAATATTGTTGAATAATACTAATGCTATAATAACTCAAGTCTATTATATTAATGTGGGGTCAATATTGTTGAGTTTTAATATAGTGGACAAATTTTGTGAGTGAAAATAAAGAGAGTAAAACTATAATCAAACCTTTATTTTATAATATTTACTCCAATAATAAAAAATTATTTATCTACCATATTATGAATTTGGCTTTATTCCCAACAAATTATTGAAATATGCACAATTTTTTTCCCATCAAAAAAACTATTGAATCATTAAAATTATGATGAAAAATTAGGAGAAAATTGACCAATTATTTTTCAATTGAATTGACTGAGCATGACAATTTCAAAGATCGAATTGATAATTTACTCCTAACAAACAATTGTTCAAATTCTATAACCCTCGTAGTATATAGTATAAGTACAATGCAACTTTTACACATGAATAGACATAGCTTTTGAGATTCAAGAAATCTTCAATTTATCTAAGTCTGGCTTTAAAAAAATGGTAAGCTTTGCCAAACTAAGTTTGTCAAAACATAAATCAACATAACTTGTGATATTCAAGAAAATTTTAATTTATCTTAGCTTGAGATAAAATTTCATGCAATATACAACCTTCTCCAATATCACGTAATCAAACCAAAAAAAATTATTTATAAATTTTAATTATAGTTCCCAAAAAAATGTCATCATGAGTTAGATAACAAACAAACCTAACTAAAATACGTTCTATGAAATGTAAGATGATCAAATATCCAAATCAATGTATAAAAGTATTTCAAAAGAAACTAAATACAAAACTAAATTTGAGAGAACAACTTTCATGTAAAGATCATGAACAAACTAATTCCAAAAATAGATCACACTTACAAAAAAGATAGTCAGCTATTTTTAAAGGATTTTCAATAATAAATCATTCAGAAAAAATACTTTGACTCAACTATCAAAAAAGTCGTTAACAAATAGTTTTGAAAAGGAAGAAATCTATTAAAATAAATTAATAGATATAAAAGTACATCTTAGTAATCACACCTCTCTCTATTGTTATGGATAAAACCTGAAAATAAAATTGCATTAGTCTAAGAAAATAATGTGCTCTCTATATATAATCTTATATGCTATATGTGTGGCATATGTGAACTTCTTTTTGAGATAACATATCAACCAATTTATGGACCAAAAATGAAAATCCAAACACAAAAAATAAAGGAAAGGAGAGAAAAGGAAAAGGAGAACTACATCACCTTACCAAAGCATAAAACATAAATGATCATGGTAGTAGAGTTGGACAATCATGCATATACAAGATAAGATGGGGCAAGATTTTATTGAAAAAAATTAAAACGTTCATTTTTAGAGTCTTCAATCTAATGAATGGAATTTATTTAGATAGCATAATTATTTTAATGTTCTTATAATGTTACGACTTACTTTCCATTAATTTTGACAGTTTTGATTAGTGTATACGTTTTTTTATGTGGACATATAAATTTAATTATTTAATTGTAGCATACATCATATTTTTCTTTGAGGTTTTATAGTAACTTTCAATCAACTCTTTGTTTTTCCTTTCATTCTTCCTTTTTTTAAATAGTAGAGGAAACTAATTCAATTTGATATTTAATTACTTCTCTAATTCTTCAAAAATGATAGGAAAGTCAAGTTTTTAATAGTGTGAAAATCTTTTTTAGATGTGCTACATAGGCATAATCCTAGTTCTAGAATGTGTCAAGTTTAGTTTACAAATATATATATATATATATATATATATATATATATATATAGATTGATAGATTACTCTTTAATGTTGTCAAACAAAAATATTTCAAATATAGTCATCGTCCTATCTGGTTTGGAATAGATAATAAAAGGCACGAGAGTCCAATTTTCAAACATATGCATATCATTGGTACTTCTGCAATAGCATAATGACATCAAAATATATAGTGTGGCATGAAAATAAATATGAAACTGAGATAAGAATTTCCTCACTTGAATGATTACATTAGCTGAATTGTTTGTGAGATATATAGGTTGATATATGAAATACATATATCACCGTTACATTGTTTAAAAAAAAAAATTAATGTGAGGAAGTTTACACATAAATCAAACTTTTCAATTGATAGTTCTTAACTTTAGTGGATGAACCAAGATTAAGGGCCTGTTTGTTATAGTTTTTTTAAGAAAATAATCACTTTTTTTTAAGAAAATAATCACTTTTAAGAGTTTTGCATCCGTTTGTTACAGATTTTAGAAAAAATCAGAATCTAAAAATAATCTAAAAACAGCTTCAAATGAAAAGCTATTAAGAGCAGCTTCTCAAAAAATAAATTTTTTTTAGAGGAGAGAGAAAATATGATTTAAAAAATTGAACTAATTTTGTAAAAAAAATCCCTTTTATATAGTTGTATCCAAACAAACTAGAGTATTTGTTTCAAAAAAGTGATTTTTATTACTGTAAACAAACGCTAAATAGATTATGATTTTTCACAAAATCTCTAAATTATTTTATGTCAAAATCACTTTTATTTTAATCTGTATCAAACGGGCCATTAGGAAGAATGACATTCAAGAGGAAAAATGACATTTAATAGGTAAGAATTGCTGGAGTAAGAATGGAAGGGTCAAAGTACTTTATAGAAATGAAATAATAACACAAAATATATTGAAGTTTGCATGGGATATATGCATATAGTGATTGGAATTTAAATAAATCGTAAATACTCCAAAATCTATCATATTATTCCAACTCAAAATAATATATTATAGTGTATTTTTAATGCTAATTGAAGTTACAAAAAGGAATTATCACAAAAAAAAAGTTTTGAAAGTGAATCTTTTTCGAAAACTTTTCATATACTATAGAATATGTTATAGCTTTGTCACAAAAAATAATTATAAGTCATTAATGACAAATGTAACAAAACACCAAATTATAGAATAAGTAAATATAATAGAAAAAAAATCAATATTAATGTAAAGATGACTACCTTTTTATATAAGAAGTGATATTTCAACAAAATTCACATATTTCTATGGCCTGCAATGAAACTAATAAAAAGAAGAAATATTAGAAGGAATGAAAATGAAAACCACCAAAAAAATGAAATGAGAGAAAATGTAAAGATGACTACCTTTTCAGTGACATTTCTACAAAATCCCCTATTTCCATGGCTTGCAATAAAACTAACAAAAGAAGAAATATTAGAAGGAATGAAAATGAAAACCACCAAAAAAAACGAAATGAAAGAAAATGTAAAGATGAGTAACTTTTCATATAAGAAGTGACATTTTAATAAAATTTACCTATTTCTAAAACTTGCAATGAAACTAATAAAAGAAGAAACATTAGAAGGAATGAAAATGAAGATGAAAACTACCAAAAAAAAAATGAAATGAAGGAAAATTGGGAGGAGGATAATAAGGTTAATGGTGGCTAAGAATTAATTGATAGAATAGAAAGTGTAGTAGAAACAAAAATGAATCAAAAGATGAAATGGAATTGGAAGAATTAGTAACATATCTATCTATTGTGGATTTATGATTATTAAAGTTTTTTTTTTTTTACAAATGATTGTTAAAGTTCCACTTCTGAAACCGTAACAAACCAATGATATAGTGGGGTTTTTGGTTTTAATTGGTTATGCCAAAATTTCTTAAGCAGTTACGTAATTTATTGAATTGGACTATAAAGGGATGTTTAATGAAACACTACTAAAGCATGACATTATTGTGATGAGATGAGAAGGTTTTTAAAAAAATTAGAGATGAGAAACATTTATAAAGCATGCCACATCAGCAAAATGGAAGCTTAAGAATAGTTCAAGTTTCTAATTCAAAGATATATATATATATATATATATATATATATATATTATTATTATGTAGTGTCATTATTTTTCTGTAATTAAGTTTAATTCTTGGTAGCTTGCTGAAGATGTTGGCATTGAAGTGTCTTATACTTGGTGTAAAAATTTGACAGTCTCTTTGGAAACTTAAAAGATTAAAGAGAGCACATGTTGTATTCTACATAATGAGTTGTACAAATTCTCACATCAAATTCATTCATATAAGAAGAGGGCGACGAAAGGGAATGCATTTCCAAGATGTTTTTTTAGCTTGATCATGCTCCTCTGTCAATTGAAAAATGTCGGTTGGCAAGGCAGTATGATAAAGTTCCAAAGAATATATTGGAATACACTCCCTTTCATCATTGCTTATCTTATATGAAGAATTTGATGTGAGAATATGTACAATTTATTAGGTAGAATACAAAATGTGTTCTCTCCATTCCTGTGAGTTTTGAAAGAGAAAGACAAATTTTTACACTAAGTATAAGACATTTCAATGCCAACATTTTGAGCAAACAACCATGAATTTAACTTTAATCCAACATTGATGATAAAACATCTTTAGGGAGAATGTAATGTAACGCCACACTTCGTTGATTGCCTGATTTGAACGGAGATGAAATTAAACAGTAAATGTTAATTTGTCGTGTTCTATTATTTTGGAATTGATTTTGCGCACTTGTGTTTTTTAGTTAGGATTTATTATTGAAATGAATGAATTGATCATTCTAAGACATGTTTATCATCAATCTCTTTTTCCTTTTAAAAAAAAGATATTCTTATCATTGAGCAAATGAATGTGTTTAAAAAATGTAGTGAATGATTGAACTAAAAAAATAAACATAAGATATTATGAATGTATGAATGAATGTAGCGGTGAACGATATTAGATATTGTGAAAAATGTAAATTTAGGTACTAAAAAACATTAATTCTATCAATAGTTGCTGTTCGGTTAGCATACCTAAAACCGGCGTGAATTAACTACCGCTGAAGTTCAACATAAATTACCTCACGCTGGAATTCAACGCAAGTTAACTCACGCCGGATACGGAATGATAATTAACTTGTGTTGGGGTTGATTGGGGAATTTTGTACAATATCGAAAGGGAGAGAACAATTTTCAAAGGTTTGGGTGAGTGAGTTGTAAGATTCTTCTTCAAGTTCTAAGACCCTTAAACCTTGACGTGTTCGATTTACAAGTACAAAACCTCAAAGATTCATTTCATCAAACACATGGCGTCCATGATATCCACCAAAGCCAACCTCTTCCGCTACGCTTCTCGCTCTCTCTTCTCTCACCTTCTTCGCCATTCCACACCCACTTCCTCTCTTCTTTCACCATCACTCTCTCGTCATCTTTCACACCAATCTCGCCAGGTTCATTCTCTTCTTTTTACCTGCAATTTGATCATAAAAATCACTACTTTATCTCTAATTTCATTGTTTTTTTCTTACATTTCAATTGGGTTTGTTTTAATTTTCATTATGTTTAACTTTATGTTGAAGTTTCAGGTTGAGAAGCAAGTTTATGGTAATGGGTCGTTGATGCTGCATCAGAGGTTTCTATCGGGTACTAATGATAATCATGATAAATCATCACCACAGAATAAACCACCATCTGATAGTAATTCATCAAACAGCGATTCTGATTCTGGTCAAGGAAAAGAGTCTGGTGGAGAGCAGAAACAGAACAGTGATTACCAAAAATCTCTTCGTGGATCGGTGTGTATCTGACGCTATTGATTTCAATCTTTGAAGCACCGACACTTTTGATTGAAAGCATGTCCGACATGATACTGACACATGTGGTTACATTGAATTACACCAATTTTCTCGGATTATTTTCGCTGTCAATGTGTCAGTGTCATGTTGTGTGTTCTATATGTGTATGTGCTTCATAGGTTGCAATGTAGTTCTTTTTGATTGAGTATTTTATGTTAATGTGAAGTTTATGAGACCGGATTTGAATTGTAGTTACAATGAGGTTATTTGTTCTTGGTATTGTGTGTTGCAGCCGGTTGCTTGGTTGAGCTTTGTTTTTCTGATTTTAACTGGAGGTGGATTGGTATATTACTATGACAAGGAAAAGAAACGTCATATAGAAGGTAGATTACTATGGTGAGTTAGTTGAGTGTTTTGTGTATAAGATATATGCATGTGGAGATTATCTGAGAATCGAGTCTATGTTAATTGTATGTCTTTTTGGGTTCTCTTTGTTCACTGTATTATTGTTTGGACATTCAATGAATCTAGGTGTCGAAATGTCAACATTTAATTACTTTTTCTAGAATTTGAAATTAACAAATTCTGACTGTTGAATCATGTGATATTATCTACCTGATAATGCTGATTGAATTTCAAATAGTTTGGACATTCGTAGTTATGATATCTGATCTTTTTTGGTGTAAACTGGGTATCCTCTGCTACAACTGCAAAGACTAATCCCTTGAGCTTTGTGGGACCCAAATGGGCGGTGTATGATATCTTATAACGGACCTCTACTTGTATTTTTAAATAATATATTGTCCGTTGAAATAAAATAATGCCATGAAGCTTCATAGTACTTACTGTAACTCTGTAAGTGTTACTTGTCTTATGATCCTGTCCCTTTATTATTTTCTTATATTATTTATTAAGTAATTCTTCAAAAATATAAGGCATGTGTACTTGTTGATTTTATAGAATCTTAGCAGGGTCAATTCTTGTTTGAGGGTGAAGCTTATGTAGAACATATATCATTATCATGCCAAATCTTTGTTTCTTGGTGGTAGCATGACAACATATTAGATGATGTTGTTTCTTAGTGATATCATGGACATTTTCTTAATTTATTGATTCAACTCTTTTTGCTGCAGATATACAAAATGTTTCAGAGGCAGTTAAGCAGGGACCTTCTGCGGGAAAAGCTGCAATTGGGGGTCCATTTGAGCTTACGAACCATCATGGGAAACGTGTAACTGATAAGGATTTCATGGGTAAATGGACATTGATGTATTTTGGATTTACTCACTGCCCAGATATCTGTCCTGAGGAACTACAGAAGTTAGCAGCTGCAGTTGATAAAATAAGTAAGTGTTTGTAGGTGGCATGCTGCTGTATGGCAAACTTAGTTTCACAGAGCAATTTATGATTTAATTCTCATTACATTAGTCAATGCACTCATCTAATTAAAATAATGTGATGTCTGAAATAGTTAAATTCGCAACAAGAGGTACATGTGGGCTTGGGGTTAGATGGCAATAATGATGGATATGAAGCTTCAAGTGCTTTGTTTGCAAATTGAGAGTAATAAGTGTGATGAGAATTGATTTTGATCTTTGTATTTTGCATGAGTTGTCAGAACTTAGGCACTGTTTGGATAAACAACTTAATCAAGCGCTTATTGTACATGAGCTTACGTATAAGCTATTTCTATAAAATAAAGTTAAGTTCTTTCCATATTAGCTATACATTGTTTTCACAGGCTATCATGGAGAGTTTATAGACATGTCATAAGGTGTTTCCATAAGCTCTCCCAAACAATCTCGGTGGTGTTTATTCCAATATAAGCTTAAAAAAGTCAATCCAAACAGGTCCTTAAAGACCACATGAGAAAGCATACTAGTGTTTTAGATCTTAATGGATGATATTGTGATCTTATAATATTGTACAAATTGTAATCATGTTCATGTCTCTTTTGTCTCCTTACAGAGGAGAAATCTGGAATTGAAACTGTGCCAGTTTTTATCTCTGTTGATCCTGAGAGGGATACTGTTGAACAAGTGGCTGAATATGTCAAAGGTGATTCTGTCATACTTAATGAATTACACTTTTTATATCTCATGTTGGTTATTTGCTGCGGAATTCTTATTGTATTTTATTTTATTTTTTACAGAATTTCATCCAAAGTTGATTGGATTAACTGGTAGCCCAGATGAGATAAAAAGTGTTGCACGTGCGTATCGTGTTTATTATATGAAGACAACAGAGGAAGACTCGGATTATCTTGTTGATCATTCCATAGTCATGTATGTCATTTTATTCCTATTTCATACATATTATACTATTTGGCTTTCACTTTTTAGAGGAAAAAATGAGATAGTATGGTGTTGACTGGAAAATCAATTGTTGAGATATGCATGCACTTGAATAACAAACTACAAAGTCATTTGAATTTCAGCCATCGATTTTCCAATTAATGGATATGATTCCTCACCTTTTCCTCTAAAATAAATCCCCGATCTAGAGTAGTTAAATCCATTTTTTCACATCGCAATTGCTCTTGGTGCTGCATGCTAGCTTCTGTCTATGAATTTGAAATCTTGTGATTGCTTAAATTGTAATTTGAAATACTTAATCTTTGAAATATATCCGTGGAAAGGGTAAGCTTTGTAAAAGTAATGATTAATACCCATCATGTCGGGGGAATGCATACAAACATAAATCTGTCTTGCGTCAACATATGTTGGTCCAGTTGGTAGGAATTCAACTCACATTTGTTAAGGACTTGGGTTTCAATCTCCTTGCCAATGTGAGGAACTCGTTGGCAGATAATATATAAGTATCCTTGTAGGTGTTTTCTGAGCCTTGAGGCTTTCCCTAGAGCCCTGTGAGCTGTGACTCAATTTGCCCTTAAACTTCTATTCCTAAAAATATATCCATCTTATTCATAAGTCATAACTTTGAAGATAATTTCATTTCATGATTACCTCTATCAACTGATTCTCTTTCTGATTTTGCTTTTTTTGCATATGTAAAATTATATGTAACTGACATAGGATGATTCTTCTTGAATAATGAATACTATTCTGATAGCATTAATTCTTTCCAGATACTTGATGGCACCTGACATGGGCTTTGTGAAGTTTTTTGGCAAGAACAATGATGTTGACTCACTTGCTGATGGAGTAATTAGGGAGATAAAGCCGTATAATAAGTAACATGCTCGCCTTGCTATTGGTAGCACTTCTTCATTGTTTGAGATAAATTGTCATTGAATTTAGGCTTTATGGTAGAAAACTACACAACCAAGTCTAAAATAATATGAAGGCTAGTTCCTTTTAGATAATTTAGGAGATTTGACAGTTTTAATAGGGCAACTTAATTGACGTCATTATTTCAATGGTTATTATTATTGTACTTACAAAAAAGATTAGGGAAATTTTTGTGATGCAACAATATCCACGTTCATTGAACATTTTAATTTATCTTATCTGTATCATAAAATTATTTTAGCAGTACTGTGTTAAGATATATGACACAACTTCAGAGAAAACAATTTAATCATAAAATAAGTGATTGCTACTATGCATATGCCACTCAAATTGTGCAGGGTATACAACATTTGTCATCTGTTAGATGAAGAGATCATATCAGATATATCATCAACTCATTCCACCAAATCTTTCCCATTTTCCCTTCCAATGGCTTGCTCTGAAGTTTAGGTGCAATGACAATGTCTCCACCACCTTCATTGCACCGCCCCAGCTGTTTACAAGGTATCATCAAATCATAAACAGGTGACATTGTATACGGTGTAGCATTGAAGGAATCTGTTAAGTTGAAAAAGAAGCCCGCGGCTACCGAATTGTTGAGTTTCTTCCCAGGGATATGTGTTATAATGCTCTGTAACCCTGTTAGAAGTTGCGACAGTGTCGTTAGAGGGCAGGTGTGTTGGTGGTGATGTTACCGATCCCTTGAATGGGTGTGAGGAACTAAAACTGCGTTTTTGTTTGGGATGAGGTTAGCGGCGAGGTTGCCGTTAGAGATGATAATGTGGGTGGCGATAAGGGAGCTGGAACAGAACAGGTGTGCGGACATATTGTGAAGAAATAGGAAAGCATTTAGTATAGTACGTGTATCATAATATTTGGTGGATCTCTTTGATCCAATGGTAAAAACATGTTGTGCATCATGCAATACTTAGTTCACTTGTGCACATAAAGCTCATAAAACATATACAACATAAAAGTGTACACATTACTCAATTCAATCGTTACATCATCGCACAATTTCATCATAACTCGCACTCACTACTGTTACATTGCATGGCAAAACTGAGGAGACTCTTCATCTTCCAATGAAAAAACTCAGTAACGACAAGTAATGGGGACCAAAATCTGAGAACGCTAATTTCTCTCCTGGAATGGTATATAAACTAGTAGTACCATTGCTATCCGAATTATTTTAACTAGTAGTACCATTGCTTATTTATTAGTTTCAAGTGCAACAAGTATCAATTGTTTTATGCACCCACCCAATCATTGCTATCCGAATTATTTTAACACTCGGCCAAATCAATATGAGAAAACACTTTCTCATAGGATGGTGGTGATTTGAAGTTCTACAAGTCTTGCTGAAGCTAAGCGATGACGTGGAATATCTCAAACGAATTTTTTACCGTCTTCAGCCCTAGTATTGTTACATGTATTTTCTGCCTCAGGTGCCTGTCAATGCTCAGTGGGTGGGTGGAACTCATTTTCAACCTACAAGGGTTAAGGTTCAATCATCCATGAAGTGAGGAAAAGACAAATGCCAGTACTAAAACCATAAGCAGACACTCATACAGAAAGAACAGAAACCAAGTAGATATAACCTGTTAACAGCTTGGTTTATCAAGTGTGGATGAAGAACATGCAACCGGCATGTTGTATTACTTGTCTACTACTTCAGGAATGTTGGCTCTGCCCACATAAACCTGTCACATCTCATCTCCAAATCTGCAAGCATAGCAATCAAAGTAAGGAAAATATGGTATTTATAATTCTGGTTAATTTTGCTTGTTTATATTTAAGATACCTTCGAGCTATCACAGATCAAAGAAAAATGTTAAAAAGTGAAGAATTGGAAGCAAGTGAGCAACAATTCCAACTTGTTTATACAGCATATTTCAACTAAACATGAAAAGAATTTAGTATAAATAATTGGATTCAAATTCATGTTTGCAACAGTATACTATTTACATCTGGTAACTTAACAATGCATTGATCCCATACCGTGTCTCGGAATTCTAATCGCATGAATGAAACATTTGTTTTGCGAATGTCATTTCCATTTGGCCCTTTCTTGTAATACTCCTTGCCAATCCAGTGTGACTAACAACAAAAGACAAACTAATCAGTTCAATACAAAACAGACACACAATACTTAAAAGAAATAATTTTACATTTAACTTTTATACCATTACATTAGTAAAGATTATCTCATGCTCTAAATGAAGTATAAACATGATTCTAGATCTAATAATTACCTAGTTTATATTCAGCCCATGCTAATTTTAGTTTGATCATTATAACAAATTTTTTAAATTGTAGACAAGTACTTCACAGTTATGAGCTATTATTGTTGGTAACACATTCGATCCTCAATATAAACAGGGTGGAGAAAAAATTTCTTATTAATTTTCATTACAGAAGACTCAAAGTCAAGATATGTTTACCTTTAAAGCATGTGAGAAACCAGACTGATAAACTGAATTTCGAGCGATCTCACATAAATCGCATGAGCTCAATTTCCATAGCTGCAGAGGGAGAAATGTCCCGACTGTCAATTTTGACTGGTTTTAAGCCACGCAGAGAGAGGGAGAGAGATCTTGGTACTTACAGAAGCAGCATTGCTGTATTCTTGAACCAATGGTTCCTTGGTTAAGTGAAGTTGGAGCGGATCATCGGTGGAAAGTGGTACATTCAAACCCCTCAAGAATAACTTGGAAAAGGATTCTTATGTAAATCTAAGAATAGGGAGTTATTGTTGAGGGGAGACATTGCCGGTCCAATCTGATAATACAAATATTGAAGCATACGAGATTTTCTCAATTTAATTCCATGTGCAATGTCATGAGCCGTAAGGAATGTTGCAGCAAGATGGTCAATACCACCAGCCTGAATAGAGTATGATACATCAATTATGTGGACGGAGTATAAATGTTGTCATTCCCTTCGACTCACGAAGCTGAAAAATATTTTAGGTCAAATTTTGGGTTAAAAAATTCATGAAATGAAATTCAGATACAACTTATGATGAAGTAAGAAACAGAGAAACTGTGGTATACATATTTAAAGAAGTCTATTGTTTACTGAGGAAAGAAGCTAGCAATGAATAGAATATAAAGTGACACTCTTAAAACACATTTTGTACAACCTTGGAACTATTGTACGCAATAAACAAATATTCCAGAACATCCTTGACAAATATGAAGAGCCATTAGAGTATAATTTAAGAGAAATGCTAAAGAGCCATTAGAGTATCGGTTAATGGAACAAAAATATGTATATATATATATATTTTTTTTTTTTGAAGAAGCTAAATAGCCCACTCAAATTGCCACTGGAAAAAATCGAACCTAAGAACTTGAAGAGGACTTCCCAAGCAAATAGTGTATTCAGAATAGAAATAATGTATTGAGAAATAGTGAAAAGTGGTAAACTGAACTTTTCAGAAGTTAAAAAATTGTTCAATCCAATGCAAATCTATAGTTTTCTTTATTTCCTTTTATTACGTGGTTTATGGGCATTTGTTAACATTACCAGTAATTTAAAAAGAAAGATTTGACAATAAATTCAATCCCATGTGAGGATACTGCAAAGTTCCATTTGTCATGTTACATCAATAAAAAAATGTTGCATTTGTCATGTGCAGTTATTATTTAAAAAAAAATGATAGATCAAGAGAGATATACTACTTTTGTTTATTATTTTAGAATGAAGACTTTTAGAAGGGTGGGAGATGCTCAGTTCTGTATGTGGAATGCACGTCCTAAGCTTTCCTTATCTTGCCTGTGCTTCTTCTTTCCAATGCAGGAACTGATTAGAGAAGATGGATTCAAACTTATGCTGTACTTGGGGAGGTTAACTCCACTTTTTATTTATTTATTATCTTTTTCATCAATATTATTAATTGAGAAACCATTGTCTCAGAGTATTTTTGAATTTTATAGTATATATATATATATATATATATATATATATATATATATATATATATATATATATATATATATGCAGAGTATGGATTAAAATGAAATAGAATAGTCTAATTAGATTTTATAAAAAGGATATGAACCAATGTCGTGTTTTTCTTTTTCATCTTTTTTTATTTTTATAAATGATGGTCATATACTGCGGTTGTTGATATAGTCTATTTTGGATTAGCGAGTTTAGTCGTGTCTCGTGTTTGGTATCCATGCTTCATAACTTCTACAATCAAAATCTAATAGTTTACAAGTAATTTCCTTTGTTACTATATTTTAATTGATTAGATGCATTTCCATACTATGTCACAGGTCTTATAACTTCTATATCTTTACTCTTGCGACCGCTACTTGCTCTCTGTGACTGTCTTCCTTTTTCCAATTTGAGCAACTTGGATCAAGAACGTACAAGTACAACTGCTAGTTCTTCGAATAGCATCCAAAGCTATCGATATGATGTATTTATCAGTTTTAGAGGTGTTGATACACGCAACACCTTTGTTGATCATCTCTACGCTCATCTTGTTAGAAAAGGTATTTTTGTTTTCAAAGATGACAATCAGCTTCAGAAAGGTGAATCTATTTCACCCCAGCTTCTACAAGCAATTCAACGTTCACGGGTTTGTATTAATGTTTTCTCGAAAGATTACGCTTCCTCAACTTGGTGTTTGGATGAAATGGCTGCTATTGCTGATTGTCGTGCTGATTTGAAACAAATTGTTTTACCTGTTTTCTATGATGTTGATCCGTCTCTAGTGAGAAAACAGAATGGAGTGTATGAGAATGCCTTTGTTTTACACACTAAACGATTCAAAAAGGATCCTCACAAGGTTAATCGGTGGAAGAGAGCTATGACCTGTTTGGCAGGATTATCTGGCTGGGATGTCAGGCGTATGTAAGTATAAAAGTTGTTCTCTTCTCAAAAAAGAAAAAAGTATAGAAGTTATTCTAATATGCGGTTATTCTTAGCAAGCATATAACTTATTATCCTCAGTTGTGTTATTTGTGTTCGACATACTAACATAAAAATCAAGCTTTATTAAGCAAATTGTATTTCACTTGTCTTTGGCGTGGAAGTTAATTGCATATCTTTATCGACAAAAGTTATATCACTTGCTATAGATTATCTAACCATATATTTCAATTTTCTCCTTATTTTCATTGATTAATAAGAATACTTTAGTGATTTTCTGTTTGACACTTTTCTTTTTCAGGCGAGGATATGAAGCGATTGAAAATATTGTCCAGGCTGTAATAGAAAAGTTGGGTCATAAGTTCTCAGGGTTTGCTGAAGACCTTATCGGAATACAACCTCGAGTACAGGAATTAGAAAACCTTTTAGCACTAAGCTCAGAGAACGAACGTTGTCAAGTTTTAGGAATATGGGGGATGGATGGCATAGGAAAGACAACTATTGCCAGTGTCTTGTATGACACAATCCACTATCAATTTGATGTGTGTTGTTTCATCGGGAAAGTCAATAAAATTTATAGAGATGGTGGTGCTATTGCTATACAGAAACAAATCCTCCATCAAACTCTAAAAGAAAAAAAACTGGATGAATACAACCCTTCTGAAATATCTGGAATTATAACAAATAGGCTATACAACATGAAGCTCCTTCTAGTTCTAGATGACGTTGATCGATTTGAGCAGCTAGAGGAATTGCACATAAAGCCCAAATCGCTTTGTGCAGGAAGTAGGATAATCATAACCACTAGGGATATGCATATCCTTAAATTGTATGGAGCAAATAGAATTCACAAGATTGAATTGATGAATGATAATGATGCTTACCAACTTCTATACAGAAAAGCCTTCAAAAGTGATGATTCATGCAGTGATTGCGAAGAACTTATTCCTGAGGTACTAAAATACACTCAAGGTCTTCCACTAGCAATTATAGTAATGGGTTCTTTCTTGTATAATAGAAGTACCTCCCAATGGAGAGCTACCTTGGAAGGATTGGAGAATAATCCGGATGATGGAATTATGAAAGTGCTACAGTCAAGTTTTGAGGGACTAGATCTAAGAGAAAGAGAAATATTTTTGTATGTTGGTTGCTTCTTTGAAGGGGAGAGGGAGGATTATGTAAGGCGAATTCTAGACGCTTGTGGATTGCAGCCTGCTATTGGAATTCCACTTATAGCTGAAAAGTCGTTCATAACTATTATAAATCAAGAAATTCATATGCATAAAATGTTGCAAGAGTTGGGCAAGCAAATTGTTCGGGATCAACATCCAAAAGAGCCAACATTATGGAGTAGATTATGGCTTTACCGTGATTTCTATCATGCCATGATTACAAAATCGGTAACATATATCCTTCTAAACAGATTCTAGTTTTTGACTATACGATCTAGTTAATTTTATAATATGCTTACTCTTTGTTTTTCAGGAAGCAGTAAAAGCTAAAGCCATAGTTCTAAATCAAAAGGAGGATATCAGAGAATTTAATCAGTTGAAAGCTGAAGATTTATCAAAAATGGAAAACTTGGAAGTACTCATATTGTATCATTCAAATTTTTCAGGGAGCCCCATATTTCTTTCTAATTCTATAGGCTATGTTTTGTGGAATGGTTACCCTTTCATGTCTCTACCATCAAATTTTCAACCACATCATCTTGTAGAATTGAATATGCCTGATAGCAACATTGAGCAGCTATGGATGGGAATCCAGGTATGTATCTTATTGCAATTTTCATCTTTTCCCCCTGCATAAATAGTGGAAAATTAAACAAAGTAGCATATTAGATAATTTTATATAGTTTTGTTTAATTCCTCTATCAATAATCCATTATAGGATCATCTCATATAAACCAAATGTCATACATGGATAACTTCTATATTTAAGCAAACCAATTGTGATACCTTGAATAGTGAACTGGAGTTATCGGATGCTTGCATTTTCGAAAGAATAGAAACAAAGCTAAAAGAGATATTAATCGAGATTAAAAATGCAAGACACCTCCAAACAACTACTTGAAAGATAATTGTGATGCAAGTATTAGCTCTCGTCGTCTATAGTGTATGGGTGCAGTGATTAGAAATGAAGAAGAAACAATCGTAGCAGAAACAACTTGCATGACTAATGGCTTCAATTATTTAATTAAAGTTGAAGCATGCACGATGATTAGTACGATGAGGCTTGCTAAGAATTGTGGATTCAACATGATATTCTTGGAATTTGACAGTGAAATCCTTATTCGAGCTTTGGAGAATAAGACCTAATTTCATCATACTTATCGGGGTGGGAAATGTGGATTTTAACCTTAGAAATGATTTTGATAATGTTAGGTTTTCACATATTGGGAGAAAGGGTAATCGGGTAGTGCATATGCTGACCCAATTAGCCAGGTAGCCCAATCTAACTTAGATTTGGCCATTATTTCTCAATAAAATTTCTAGTTTGTGTTTAAAAAAAATGAAATTTAAGTTTTAATAGAACAATACTAATATATATTATTCAGAAAGAAAAAAAAACTAACATATTGGTTGTTGATTCTCGCTTCATAGGATCTCCCCAATTTGAAAAGGATGGATCTTAGCAACTCCAAAAATCTCAAAGTGACTCCATGCTTTGAAGGAATTCTAAACCTTGAGAGGCTAGATTTTACAGGTTGCATAAACTTATTGCACGTGGATCCATCAATTGGACTTCTTACAGAACTTGAATTCTTGAGTTTGCAGAACTGTAGTAGTCTAGTTAGGATTGATTTTGGACCTACAACAGAATTATGGTCTCTAAAAGTCCTGCGTCTCTCTGATTGCACAAAACTTGAAAGCACTCCGAATTTCAGTAGGTTGATTTTTCTAAAGTATCTTGATATGGATCGATGTGCGAATTTATTTTCCATTGATGAATCTATCGGTGATCTTACAAATCTTAAATTCCTAAGTTTGAGAGACTGCACGAATCTTGTCGAAATACCTATCATGTTTAACAAGATGGCATCTCTTATAACTCTTGACCTATGTGGATGCTCTAAACTCAATAACCTTCCCCTTGGATGGATTTCTCCTTCTCCTATGCAATCTTTGATTTATCTTGACTTAAGTTTTTGCAATATTTCTGAAGTATCTTATGCTATTGGAGAATTAATGAGTTTAGAGAGGCTAAATCTCCAGGGAAATAACTTCACTACAATTCCTTCTATATTGAGCTCTCTTCACAACCTGTCATATTTAAACTTGTCTCATTGCCATAGGCTTCACACTTTGCCTGAGCTCCCAATCCCAACACAGAGTGGTCCATCATCAGATTTAGCGGGAAGATATTTCAAAACAACTTCCGGATCTCGTAATCATAGATCAGGATTGTATATTTTTGACTCTCCCAATTGCATGGAGTTTATGTCCTATTTGGGAAATGCATATTTCATTTACTTCCTCATTATATGGCTACAAAGACTATTTGAGGTACGTTATACTCTGCCTTCATCTATAAGAATGTTTAAAATGGTATCTTGATTTTCTTTTGAAACAAATCTCTATATCATTTTAATCATCAAGAAAAATTTATTTATCATATTAGGATTTTTACATTTATTCTCATTATTTGTCGACATGCTTAGTACTTTTTGTGCCTAAGATAAGTTGAGTTGCTCATCAGATGCCTTAACATGAAAATAGATACACCTCTTTAGTTCTAATATACTCATGTGTGTGTGCGTGCGTTTTTTTTCTTCTTTATAGGAACCTCGTCACTTCCGGTGTGGCTTTGACATTGTTATTCCTTGGCATGAGGAAACTAATGGTTCTGGTGGAAATCCTACTATTCAATCATGGTTCAAACACCGATTTAATGGGGGTTCAAAAATAAGGATAGAGCACCTTGATATAAATATTAACTGGGTTGGCTTCCTCTTTTATGTAGCATTCGAGTTAAATAATCATCCTGTATTATCTGGTTCTTCACATCAAGCACTCTCTTCGACGTTACCTCCTTTTTATCTTTCTTTTGAGAGTGAATATACAGAAGAACGCTTTGATATGCCACTTAATTTGGAACGGAGTATGGTTGATGGAAAAAGTTATCTTTGGACAATCTATATCTCTCGGGAACACTGTCATTTTGTAAAAACAGGAGCACATATCTCATTTAAAGCCCGCCAAGGTTTGATTACGAAGGAATGGGGGTTGCATATTGTAACCAAAGAAGACTCGGAGGGATCGCAAATGGGAATGAGCGTACATCTTCCTTTACAGATCATTGATAATGCAAAAGAAAGCAGAAGCAGCAACAGGAACATTGAGCCTAAAATCCAACTTCCTTACAATTGGTTAGTTTCTGATGAAGATAAAGTCGAGACAAATGAAGCTAAGGGTAAAGAAACTAATCTCTTTAATCTTGGCCTTTTTACCGAAAGACCACAATGAAAACAACACACTATATTCTCCGAGCCCTAAGGTAATTATCTTAAACATGATATGACACAATATTAATTTAAAATTGTATACCATATTGTTAATCACTGATTAACTACATGGTTAATTACACCAAAAAAAACTACATGGTTAATTAATGATGTATCATTATATTATTATCATTATCAATATAATGCTTCAAACTTAGGTAATAATGTTTATCTAAGAAACTCTCTTCGTTTTATATGTTGAGACATACTTTTGATTAAATTATTGTTCCAATGTACTCTTCCGTTGCAGATTACATTGAAAATTACATTGCAGATTTTCTAGCTTGGATCTTCTGACTTTTCAAATGGATATTATTTTTTCCAGCGGATGCACTTTGTATGCAGATATGATCACTAGAATAATTCCTAAATCTATAAGGATTTGAAATTTGTGAAACAATAATGCATAGACAAAAGCAAACGGGTGCGGCGAATTGGGAACTTGAAGTGTTTTAATATAACAATTATGTGTATACAATTTCAGGCCTCCGAGTGTTTAAATTCAAAACATCAATCTCTACCATAAAGAGTGTTTTGTTACTTCTTACCTGTTCTTAGTTCAAACAATAATGATTTCATGAGAATGTCAAATCAAATCTACATAATCTAAATAGTAGTAAGATCCTTCTCATAAAATAATAGTTAGATCAATACTCAATGCACCGGATGTTACTACGATCCAATGCATTGCTAATGAAACTGTGGATAATTTATATCAGTTGGTTGTTGCTTTCATTCAACTTCGTTTCAATCCCGCCAATTATGGTTGTCCATGAACCATATAAAATGATTACTTGGCATCAAAATAGTGGTCATACCCCTCAAATTATTACTTTCTTGTTTTTTTGGGTACAAAAAATTAGATTAGGAGAGGAACACCATATGCAAGGTCAAGAAGAACTACCAATTTCGTTGAGGAATTACAATGAAATTTACATATAACTTATCAACTGAGGAATTCTGGACCTGAAACCATAATATTTTAAATATAGATAGCAGCCATTATAGTATCCTTACAAGATCAGGTGCTTCTTTGTTTTACTTTCACATTCTCTAAAGGAAGATGTACACTCATTTCCATTCCTGAACCCTCTGTGTCTTTCTTGGTTACAACTTACAACACACAGCCTCCATTCCTTCATAATTAAACATTTTCAGGGTTTAAATGTAATTTGCACTCCTGTTTTTACAAAATGGCAATGTTCCCGAGAGATATAGATTCTCCAAAGACAATTTTGTCTCACAACCTAGAAATAGGGTTCTGTCGTTCACCCAGAAGCTGCCCTGCAACACCACGTCATTCTAGAGTCTGTTGCTTCATACCTGGCAAGACATATTGAAAGTTTCCATCACCAGTGCAAGCGATCACTTTGCTTTTGAGGGTACGTTTGTGCATAGCCATGAGTTCAACTGCAGACCATCCAATTGTGTCATATTGCATTTGAAACTCAAATGTCAACAAGATTTAATCAGAACGGCAAACATCATGAAAATCTAGATGCCAAATACAACAAATCACAATATATATGTCACTTAATGAAAGAATGTTTTATCATATCCTATGCACCAAACAACAAATTTAATTAGGATAAAATAATTTTATCATATCTTATCTTCCTATCATGCGAATCAAATGGGTTCTTCAAGTAAAAAAAAAATATTCGTTGAATAAGTCAGATATTTAATCTTGTTAAAGACACTAGTTACTATTTCCTTTTTTTCAATATGGACTTTGAGTAAAAAGGCCAAGATTAAAGAGATCAGTTTCTCGGCTTCATCTTCTTTAGAAACTAACCAATTGTAATATTAACAAAACAAAAAAAACTATTCTAATAATGGTCAATAATTTTCAATTAATATATTGTGTTAATTTCATTGTGGTCTGTCAGTTAAAAGGCCAATGTTAAAGAGATCATTTTCTTTCCCTTTGGCTTCATCCGTCTCTGCTTTATCTTCATCAGAAACAAACCAATTGTAAGGAAGTTGGATTTTAGGCTCATAATTTGTGTTGCTTTCCTCTGCATTATCAATGTTGAGTAAAAGACAATCTTTTCTCAGAACCTTGTGTTCTTGTATAGTCCATTTTAAGTCATCTATGCTTTTTTTGGTTACGACTCGCAACCCCCATTCCTTGATAATCAAACCTTTGCGAGCTTTAAATGTGATTTGTGCTCCAGTTTCTATAAAATGACAGTGCTCCCGAGAGATATAGATTGTCCATAGATAATTTTTACCATCAACCGTATTCCGTTCCAAATCTAGTGACATATCAAAGTATTCTTCCGTGTACTCACTCTCAAAAGAAAGATAAAAAGGATGATGCAGCAGTGGCGAGGAGAGCGATTGATGATTATGATTATTTAACTCAAATGATACATAAAATAGAAAGCCGAGCCAGTCGACATCCACAACAGCAGGGTTATTTATCCTTACTTTTGAACCCCCTTTAAACTGGTGATGGAAAAACTTTAGAATGGTGCAATTTTCATTAGAATCATTGGTTTCCCCATGCCAAGGTAGAACAATGTCAAAGCCACACCGAAAGTGAAGAGGTTCCTGGTAAAAAGAAAAAAAGTAAATACAAAGAGGCATATTAGAACTAGAGTTATGATAGATGCTAAAGATTTGGAAATATATCAAGCAAACAAGAAATGTCATTGCAAGATATTCTTGAAGTTTTGTTATTTGATGTGTGTGGATTATGTTTCCAAATGGATAGAAACAATATAATAGCACTTCCGACAAATAATTTTAAGGTTATGACGACGTTTCTCATTTAAACTACAAGGTGTCTGAAACTAAGGTTTTTTCTTTCTTGAACTTACAATGTGGATAACCAGGGTCAATTTGAATTCCCAAGTGTGGTGTTGCAATTTTTACTCCTTCTCGTACACTATATATGATGCCAAAGTAAGACAGAGTGTAAACAGGGTTATGAGTGGAATACGAGTGATGATTGTAGCTGGGATGAACCCTTTATTTATAGTGAAGCTTCATCTAACTACAGTTACCACTGAGATTGTTACTGGATAAACACAACTAAATTCGAGATAGACGGTGATACCTATCTAGTTTGAATATGCTCCATGATAACCAGAATGAAGCACATCGGTGCTTTTAGAATCCATCTTAGTAGGTTATTAGTTTTCTAGGATGACGTCGGAAGTAATTTTCCGTGCTGCATCATCTTTTTTGTCGAGGTGAGCACCAAAGCGCATTTAAGCATATTTGACGTTTTCAAAGTGGACTTCCTCCGTGGATAGTCTATGATATGTTGGTTGCACCATTTAAATCCATACTATTACAATGTTTAGATAACATTTCTACTTTATTATTTCACTCTGAATTTCCATATATTTAAGACTTTTACTTAATCTGTTTAAAAAACTATTTATTGTATGAAGCATAAATTGGATATTAGGAAAATGTTTAAGCATATGCCAATACAACATGTTTCATGGAATAACAGCCAAGAAAACACACACACGTACAACGGAATAGAATAGAGTATTACGCACCTTTACTAGTCTTAGTATCCATGTAGTGAAGATCCGATAGAAAGGTTGGTCGTCCAACGAGAAGGCAAACTCCATGCAATTGGGAGAGTCAAAAATATATAATCCTGACCTATGACTACGGGATTCAGATGTTGTTTTAAAATACCTTCCAACTGAATCTGATGGACCTTTTCTTATTAGGATGTTAGGCAAATATTGAAGACTAGGACAATGAGACAAGTTTAAATATGATAGATTGTGAAGCCAAATGAAAGTGGGAGGAAGCGAAGTAAAGTTATTTCCTTGAAGATTTAGTCTTTCTAAACAACTTAATTCTCCAATAGCATCAGGCATTATTGAAATACTGCAAAAGCTTAAGTCTAAGAAAATCAAAGATTGCAATGGCAGCTTAGTAAATTCAGAACAGCCGCGAAGATCTAGAGTCATAAGATTTGTGCAGTCTCTCAAACTTAAAAATTTCAGATCTACAAGAGCCCCAACAGATTCATGAATTATGGACAAACTTGCGCATCGATCCATATCAAGATATTGGAGCATTGATAATCCACTAAAATCTGGAGTTTTTTCAAGTTTTTTGCAATCAGAGAGACGCAGAACTTTTAGAGACCATAATGATGGTGCATTTCCAAAATCAAGGCTAACTAGACTGGTACAATTCTGCAAACTCAAGAATACAAGTTTTGTAAGAATTCCAATTGAGGGATCCACATGTGACAAGTTTATGCATCCTGTAAGATCTAGCCGCTCGAGGTTTAGGATTCCATCAAAACATGGAGTCATCTTCAGTTTTTTGGAATTGCTAAGATCCATCTTTTTCAAATTGGGGAGATTCTGTTAAGCAAGAATTAACCACAAATATTTTAGTATAGTTGTATTAAAACTTGAATTTCGTTGATTCAGGTTTCTAAATTGCAACAAAAGTAAATTGCAAAAATAGTGAATTTCGTTGAGTAAATTGTCATTTTCGTCTGTAAATGTGTGTTCTTGAGTGTATGGAAATTGATAAGATGTCTTTATGTGTGTCTTTTGTTTGTAATTTTATGTGTTAAACCGACTAACAAAGATAACTTCGACTACCAAACTAACTAAGAAAAAACATTTTTGAAGATTAAACTGACTTCTAAAGACACCTTGAGAGAGAAGGATACAAGAGAAAATGATGTGATGAATGTGATAAGTTGGTGATGGGATAAGAGAAAAAAGATAAAGAAAAAAAAGAGATGTTAAATGAGTTTATGGAATCTGAAATGTACCAATATCAATGTTGTTTTTATAATTGCCGTTCATTATCATTTTTGCAAGAGAATATGAAAAGATGGACACAACCGTTTTCTGTCTTTCCGCTTTTCTAATCACAGAAGACTAAAATGAGTTAACGACATAGTTTAGGATTATCAAAAAAATCTTTTCAACCATTTATCTTGAAAGAAGAACAATACCTGGGTGCCTATCCATAGTTCAATGCTACTATCAGGCATATTCAATTCTACAAGGCGACGTGGTTGAAAATTTGATGGCAAAGACATGAAAGGGTAACCATTCCAGAAAAGATAGCATAGTGAATCAGAAAGAGATATTGGTCTTCCTGAAAAGTATGTATGATTTAATATGAGAACTTCCAAGTTTTCCATTTTTGATAGATTTTCAGCCCTCAACTGATTGAATTTGTTGACATCTTCATTTGGATTTAGAATTATAGCTTTGGCTTTTATTGCTAATTCCTAAAATTGAAGAATAAGCATATTATAAAATGGAATAACAAAGTACATGGAAATGAAGAAAAAACATAGAATCTGTTTAGAAGGATATATATTACTGAATTTGTATTCATGGCATCATGCAAATCACGGTAAAGCCAAATTCTACTCCATAAACTTGACTTATCAGGATGTTGTTCCCGAACAATGTGCTTCCCCAACTTGTGCACCATTTCATGCATATGGATTTCCTCATTTCTAATAGTTATAAGTGACTTTTCAGCAAGAAGTGGAATATTAATAACAGGATTCATCCCACAAGCATGTAGAATTTGGCTTACATAATCCTTCCTCTCTCCATTAAAGAAACAAGCAACATGCAAAAATACTTCTTTCTCGTCTTGCTCTAATCCTTCATAACTTACATTAAGCACTTTCATTATTTTGTTTGGTGGATTCTTTTCAAATTTATCCAAGATAGAGATCCACTGATTAACATTCCTGGAAATCAAGAAAGAACCTAGTACTTTCACCGCCAACGGAAGACATTGAGCATATATTAACACCTTAGGAATAAGTTCTGCAAACTCAGTGCTACCAAAATCACTGTCGAAGGCTTTTCTACACAAAAGTTTCATAGCATCTTCATCGTTCATCAATTTAGCCTCAAAAACTTCATTGGCTCCATATGTCTCAAGAATATGCTTATCTCTACTGATTATGATTATTCTACTTCCTGAGTGAAGAAATTTGGGTTTTATGTCCAATTCTTCAACTTGCTCAAGTTGCTCTACATTGTCAAGAACTATAAGGAGTTTTATTTTGCTTAGCCTGTTTTGCATAATTTTGGATATGTTAGGAGGACTATACGTGTCTATATTTTTTTCTTTGATCGTTCGGGAAAGAATTTGTTTCTGCACAGCAACAGCACCACCATCTTCATAAATTTTGCTAACATTCTCAAGAAAACAGCAAGCACCAAATTGATATGAGATTTTGTCATACAAAATGGTGGCAAGAGTTGTCTTTCCTATTCCATCCATACCCCATATTCCTAAAACTCGACAACCATCATTCTTTGACCTTAGTCTTAAAAGGCGGTCTAAGTCTTCTACGTGAGGCTGTATTCCAATAAGGTCATCAGCGGATCTTGAGTATGTGTAACCCAATTTTTCTGTTACTTCCTCAACCAATTTTTCAATTAGTTTAGATTCTGGCCTGAACGAAAGGAAAAATTAATATCACTATATTATCATCATTTAATATGTTAAGGTTAAAATCTTATGCATTTTTAATAAACACATCAACCATACTTGTATCTCAATGATGCCAACAAAATTTGCAATTTTTATCTTTTGGTAGATAGCAAAATGTGCAACTTGCTTCCACCAAAAGATGAAGAAAAAATAAGTTTGATTTGTTAAATGTATTTGTTGTAATGCACACTCAAGCAGACAGAAATAGTTGATAAGATTGTAAAACAAGAGAATAATATACTTACTGATTCCTGACATCCCAACCAGCTTTTCCAGCCAAATGAGTCATAGCACTCCTCCATCGAGCAACCTTGTCTGAGGTTTTTCCAAATTGCTTAGTATGTAAAACAAATGCATTCTCATACACTCCATTTTGTTTTCGGACATGAGATGGATCGACATCATAAAAAACAGGGAATACAACTTGTTTCAAATTTTTTCTACAGTCATAAATAGCAGCCATTTCATCCAAACACCATGTTGATGAAGCATAATCTTTTGAGAAGACAATAATAGAAACCCTTGAACGTTGAATTGCTTGCAAAAGTTGAGGTGAAATAGATTCACCTTTCGGAAGTTGTTTGTCATCCTTGAAATTAAAAATACCTTTTCTAGCTAGATGAGAGTGGAGATGGTCAACAAAGGAATTGCGAGTGTCGGGACCTCTAAAACTGATGAACACGTCGTATTTATAGCTTTGGATTCTAACAGCATGTTTGGAAGGACTGGGTTGCTTAGACATTGTGCCTTATATAAAAAATGCATCTAATTAATCTTATTATAAAGAAAATGAGCTATATAAGGGCTAACAAATAGGTTGATTTTTATAATATATGTAATATTTGATTTCAGTTCCTTAAATATGAGCTATATAAGGGCTAAAATAAATATGATAAACATGTAATTGGGACAATTTCGATATTATCTAAGTTTACGAAGATTAAAACAATTTACAGCAATGATGGCACGATTTGACTGATGACAGTTTTGTACTATGTACGAAACGGTGAATTGTGACGTGATCCAGTCAAATCGTGATGCGATTTTCTTCTGATCTGAGCAATATATAAGCATTATTTGAAGGGGAATCTCATGAAACCATGTGAGGGGAATTTTTAGGGAAACTTAGAGGTTAAGAGTTGAGTGTCTTTGAGTGAGATTTTTGGGTTGGAAAACAATTGTAAACATCTTGGGTGAGTTAAAATCCTTGAGTCTTTTGGCCACGGAAAGAGACTCGGAAAAAGGGTAGAAATTAAGTTTGTTCTTTGACAGCTTGCTGAAGATGATTTCTTGTAGCCCTTTCGTATCTCTTTGCAAATTTTTTTATTGATAATAAAATGGAGTGATCTTTATCCACCAGACATAGGTCATTGTTGGGCCGAACTGAGTGAACAAATCTTGGTTTGTTTAATTGTTTCTCTTCTCACTTTATCTTTTACTTGTGGTTTGTGCTTTACCCTTGATTACTATATTCAATCTATGTTTGTTATTGTAGTTATTTCTTGAGGTTACTTTGAAATTGGTTACTGCTTCCTTTTGTTCCACACATTTACGTTTATTGGTGCGATATTTGAGTTCTAGTATCATAACAATTGGCGTCCATCATGGGGAAAAGGGGTAAATTGGTTAAGTGATCAGTATCATGGGTTGAAAATGGGACATCAAGAAGTTCATCGGAGATAATGATCCTAGTTTTGGAAAGTTAAGATGCAAGAAATTTCAATACAAAAAAAAGTGTACAAGCTTTGAAGGGTGAGGCTGTGTTGCCAATCACAAGCAAAGAAGACCGGAAAGATGGACAAGGCCAAGAGTTCCATTGTCTTGTACCTCACGGACAATGTTTTGAGCGATCTCGCGAATGAATCTACCTTGACATCGATGTGGGATAAGATAGGTTCTTAAGCTCATATGAATCTACCTAGATCCTACGAGCATGTCAAGGATACCATGCTTTATGGAAATGAAGGCAACGTCACCTTGGAGGAAATCCAAGAGGCATTGAGAACCGAGTTAACCAAGTCCAAACACTTGAGAGCTGATGATAGTGGTGAAGGAATAAGTGTCTCAAGAGGTGGAGGTAGAGGAAAACAATGAAACTCACAGGGTGGTGGCATGTCAAAGTTTAGTTGCTTCAAGTGTCATGGGACATGTCACTTCAAGAGAGATTGTTCTGAGTTAGAGGACAATGATATCTTCATGTATGCTTATTACCTTGAAAATGACGATACTTGCAAGTTGACCTTCATGTAGAAAGGGTATTCGTTTTTAGAGACGTTAAACACTCAACATTAACTTGAATAGGTTGTGCGAAGAATACTGAAGGTCAGTCAGGAGAAACGGATGTAAGAATACTCATGGTCAGCCTTTGAGGCGGAGTTGACAATGTGAGGTATAGAAAGCTAACCTTGAAGCAGAGTCTTCCGCTAGTGAGACTAAGAGGAGATAAGTTGACGACACCGAAATGATACGAATATGGAGGCTTTGGGAGATATATGTTTTAGTTGTGAACAACAAAATTCTTTAAGAGGACGAAAAACATTATGGGGGTTGAAGATTAATGTATGGCACAACCAAAGCATATATCACCCAAGGTCTCTATGGTCGCACCATTTCGATGTCGTTAACTTATCTCCTCTTAGTCCAATTAGTGGAAGATTAATGTATGGCACAACTCTGACCGTCCCAAAATGCAAGCAAAAAAAAAACTCATTTTCTTTATCCCAAAATGTAAGCAAAAAAGACAAACTTTAATCCTATTTAATCTTGTTTTTTTTTTAAAAACCATCTTTTCCAAGAAATTAAATGCAAATTACATTCAATTTGCTCTCTCTTCCATTTTCTCTATAATCAATAGCCAATGAAAATTATTTTTACATCTTCTCATGAAATTTATTCTAAAGAAAATACAAAAAACTATACTTCAAATTCTTATGTTTTAGTTTTCTTAATAAATGTAATTTGATTTTTTTTTTCTTACAATTTAGAACGGAAGGAACCCATAAATTTTTTTCTCAAAGGTAGTATGACACAACATTGTTTTTGGTCAATAGTATGACACATAACTTATTAACTTATTAACTGAAAAACATATTTTATGTGACAAATATATTAAAAAAGAGACTAGTTAATTATATACATCATTCAAATATATTAACAATTTGTTTAGGAAAATTTGAGGTGAATTTTAGATGGAACAATTCGTGATCATACTTTACTTACATTATGGATTATTAGATCCCTTTCCTACAAAAGAATAATAACAGAAATGGATTCTCTATTTTTATTGTTAACTTTGACGATTTTAATCCTTAAAAAAAAAACTTTGATGATTTTAATGTATTTGGTACTGACGTTCATAATTAAAATAAGATAATTATATGAGGTTGTTTAAAAGATATTGATAGGTAGAAAGTTACCATGGATAGAGGATCGGAAGGTAGATAATATGCATCCCATAACTTCTGAGTTGAAAATTTAAATCTTGCTTTGAACTCTCTCTCGTAGGAAATAGTTTTCTTTAGCTTCTCACTGTTATGATCAGATGGTGAAGTGATTGAAGAGAAGCACTGCATCAGTTCAAGGAAGACAAAGTCTCAGATCATCGTTCCAAAACAGGAAGAACCCACGAAAGTGTCAATCAGTGAAACAAATGAGGAGATATCAAAGTTTCTCATAGCCGAACAGGAAGCACCCATGAAATGTATCTTCTTGATCTTATCTTTTATTTTTTTAATCGCTTCACGAGTAACGTTTAGTGATTTTCAAACGAGGAGATATCAAAGTTAACATTACATAGTAATTCATAGTTTAGCTAATCCATTTAACTAATAACCAATTCTAAACATTTCCTTTATAAAAAAAACCAATTCTAAACATTTAAATTCAATTTCTTTTTTGCTCAAAAAAAATCAATTTCTTTTTGTCAAGTTTAATTTCAACAAATTTTTTATTTTTCTTAAATAAATAAAATAACAAATAATCATTGAAATGCACAGGCAAATGAAGGAGATAAGATTCAAACCTTATCATAACGTCCAAGCTAACAATTTTAACATCTCTTCAATTGAACTAGAACTTATAAACTAATTTCAACAATATAACTCACTCTGAAATTAATTATATAATCAAGAAAGAAAGATAGAGTTATGCATATTAAAAAAAAAGAGTTTAATTAGAATACTCTCAATGTAAAACAACAACTTTGCACGAACAATCAATTAAAATCACTTTTTAGTCCATCAGCTTAAATTAAAAAGAGAAAAAATCAGCTAAAATCTGGAGTAATAACTGTCATATATAACTCCATTTGTAAAAAAAAAAAAAAAAAACTGCCATAACTCCATGTTTAATTTATTGTTTTTACAGCTTTGATTTAATCTATTTTTAAAACAATAGATAACGAGCATTATACAAGAGTGTGAGAGAATGAAAATATGTAATCTAGATTCATAAGTTTTTGTGTTGATGTTGTCATTTTGTGTAGGTCTAGACTTTTTTTTCTCCAATTGACCAACGCAACGAAAATAAACGAGAAAGGAAATATGATGATATATATTTGTTTTGGTAGTGGTCGGGTTCGGTCGGGGTTCGAACCCCGGACCTTGCATATGTTATGCATTATCCCTATCAACTAAATTAAGCTCACGAGGACATATTTTATTATATTTAAACATGAGAGAAGATGTTAACTTTTGCCTATATTTTATTCCAAAATATAGTAGTAGTTGTTCTGGACCGTCCAAAGTGCATTGCTCGTTAGTAGTCTTAGAAGATTTTTCTTCTCTCAAACCATTTTGCTCATTCTCATTCCAAAGTTCCAGAATTAATCCTAGTGTGACTTAATTCACGCTGAAATTCAATGTGAATTAACTCACATTTCTATCTTTCCTGTTTTGAGACTAATACCAGCTACTAACACTTCAAACACACACTTCTTTCCCTCTTCACATCCAAAACATCCAAAAGTGTGAATTTTTGATGAAAAAGTTTGTGCTCAAATCATTGAAAAACGTCATGAACCAAATTCCTACGCTCATCACACGTCAAAAATCAGGTAATGCATCATCTAACACCGTTATATTTTGTTGGTTTTGCTATGTGGTTCGTCAGCTTGGAGCCTAGACGTAGCGTGAGTTAAATCCCGCTAAAGTGCCAACGTGAGTTAACTCACAATGAGGGTCCAATGTGACTTTACTTGTGCGGGGGTTCATAGTTTGAATTTTGGTGCTTTTTTCCCTTAGGCTTATCATAAGTTTTTTATATTATTTTTCTGTCATTTTTTTATTCGTTCTTCATTTGAAAACGAGTTGGATGATGGTGTTAAGCAGAAACCGTCTGTCATTGAAGCTTTCGTTAATATCAAACCTTCCATTGAAGCTTCGGTTGATGTCAAACATTTCATTGAAGCTTTCGTTGAAGTGAAACCTACCGGTGTTTGCAAGCATCGTGATAATAAAGTAAACTCGGCGTCATTTTTTTCACTAAGGATATATGACGAATGCGAGATGATTTTCTTGGTTGGGTTCATCAACAAGCGGCAAAGGCGGCATTTACTATATCTATTGATAAATCCAATATCAAAAATTCAATGTTAACGTTGCAATGTGAAAGGAGTTGTGTATGAAAACCACCAAAGACGAAGAAGAAATTGAAGCTTGAAGGCACAGACTAAAGGAAATGTGATTGTCCATTTAGGATGCGTGGTTACTTTATGAAGAATACTAATGAATGGTTGTTGACCATTTTTAATGGAGTTTAAAACCATGAATTAGAGTCAAAGTTAGGTGGTCACCTTGCGGGTAGATTAAGAGAGGAGGAGAATAAAAAAGTTGTTGACATGTGTGTTTCTTTCAAGTTTACCAAAATTATTCTTAGGAATAACATTCCTTGGAACATAAAGATGAGAATTTTATTCCAAGGTATTTAAAAAATAGATGTTTGCTTAACGTTATAATATTTCCGAGAGCCATAAAAATATGAATTATAATAGGTAATTACACATGAACTTATTCCCATCTTCATGGGAACTTTTTTTTCTTTGGGAAAAACTTTCTATTCCCTGGAACGTTTTATACACGGGAATAAAATTTAGTAAACTTGTAACAAACATAGGCATGTGTATATTTATCGTTTTATTTTCAGGAATCTAAGAATATAACTTAAAACAAACGAAAAATTGCTTGGTGTTGCCTAGGAATTTTCTCATGGATTTGAAGGAAAAAAATATCAAGAAAATTTGATGAATATAAAACAAGTGTACAATGCACGTGCTAGATGGCGAAAGTCTATAAGAGGTGACAAGACGGAGATGCAATGCTTGGTTGTGGAGTTGGAGAAGCATAAATATGTCTATTTCACAAGAACAGATTGTAAGGAAACCACTTTTGAAAACAATTTTTTTTGTTCATCCGGAGTCTATTAATTTGCTTAACACTTTTCTAATCATTTTGGTCATTGAATCCACTTATAAAACTAATATGTACAAAATGTCATTATTTGAGATAGTTAGTGTTACCTCTGCAAACATGACATATTTTGTTGCTTTTTCTTTTCTTGCCTATGAAAAAGTGGGTAACTAACTTTACTTGAGTTTTAGAGATGTTGGTTGGTCTTTTGTCCTCAAAATTTAATATGTTTAAGGTGATTGTCACTAACAGAGACACTGCTCGAATGAATGTTGTTGTCAAATTGTTCTCCCTGTCATCTTAATTTGTCATTTTCATATTGGGAAGAATGTAAGAGGTAAAAAACTGATAATTACTAAACACTAAGATCATATCATGTTTAAGAATATAATTACCTCAAGCTAAGATAATATATTGTTTTTTTCAATGTGAACTTTCGGTGAAAAGGGCAAGATTAAAGAGATCTGTTTCTTTTCCATTGGCTTCATCCTTCTCAGCTTTATCTTGATTCGAAACCAACCAATTGTAAGGACGTTGGATTTTAGTTTCAAAGTTGTTGTTGCTGCTGCTTTCTTCTACTTCAATCTGTAAAGGAAGATGTACACACATTCCGATTTCTGAGTCCTCTATGTCTTTCTTGGTTAGCACGCGCAACCCCCATGCCTTCAAAATCAAACCTTGGCCGGCTTTAAATGTGATTCGTGCTCCTGATTCTACAAAATGACAGTGTTCCCGAGAGATATAGCTCATACAAAGATAATGTTTGCCATCGACCTTGTTTAATTCCAAATTAAGTGGCATATCAAAGCGTTCTTCTGTGTTTTCACTCTCAAATGATAGATAAAATGGATGTGGCAGGGAAAGCGATTGATGTGGAGAACTAGATAGTATATGATGATTATTTAACTCAAATGATACAAAAAAGACAAAGCCGGCCCAGTCGACATGCATAACAGAGTCATTTATCCTTACTATTGAATGCCCTTTAAATTGGCGATCAAACAACTTCTGAACAGCATAAGAATCTCTAGTTTCCCCATGCCAAGGAAGAACAATGTCAAAGCCACACCGAAAGTGAAGAGGTTCCTAGTAACAGAACATAAAGTTCATAGGCATATTAGTACTAGAGAAATATTACCCTATTCATCTTAGACACAGAGTGCCAAGAACCACCACAAGTATAAATAGCGTTAAATTTCACCCCCAATACGAGTGATGCTCAAATTAAAAATAAAATGTCCAGATAAAATTGTCACGAGATTAGAAGTTATAAAAAAATGATTTTCTTTCCACTCTAATTATGGTGTAATTTTAGTGTAAAAATTAATGTTGTATTAAAATTAAGGGTTAAAAATATAATAATTGTCCCTGTAAATTGATCCAGTTTTAAAGAGGTCCCTGGCCCCACTATTCAGCTGAAGTGGCATGGCTTTGGCCACATGGCAGTTGCTGACTGTGCAACTTTTGCCACGTGGCGCTGACATTACATGCCACATAATATTAAATTTTAAAAAATATTTTTAAAATTCTGAAAATAATTTATAAAAAAAAAAAAAAATCATAAAAAATTTTAAAAAAATTCTGATTATATATTATTAAAAAATATAATTAAATAAAATCTGAATATAAATTTGATAATAAAATTGTCAATATTTAAAAAAAAAATTGAACATATAATTTTCAGATTTTTTCCAAGATCTTTTTTTTTTTTTGAAAAGTTATTTTCTTGTTCTTTTGTAAAAACATTTTTTTTTTGAAAGAAAAAACTTCAAAAATTAAAATTTTCGAAAACTTATTTTTTTGACAAAAAAATCTGCTAAAATTAAATTTTTTGATTTAAAAAAAAGACTAATTTTTAATTTTTTTTCATATTTAAGAAAAAATATTTAAAAATTATATGATCGAAAAGAATATTTGGAATTTTTCTTAAGATTTTTTTAATTTATTCTGTTTTTTAATATTTTTAAAAAATATTTTTTGTTTTTTATTATGTGGCATACCACGTCATCGCCACTTGGCAAAAGTTGCACAGTCAGCAACTACCACGTGGGCAAAACCATGCCAACTCAATGATGATGTGGAGACAGAGACCTTTTCAAAACAAAAAAAAAAATTGCAGGGATGTTTTTCAAATTTTTTTTGGCAGGGACGGAAATCAAAACTGGATCAAATTACAGGGACGATTATCATATTTAAGCCTAAAATTAATGTATGTTTTTTCTGAAAATCGTTATTTATAATAATACAAAGACTATACTCTTAAAATTTTAATAAATTTTACTGTGCATAGTCTTTGTATTATTATAAGGGTTTTTCTATCATGTGCAAATTTGCACATGTCTCGGAAGATACATTAATTTTAATACAACATTTTTTCTATCTCAACCTATTTCAATATCATTATACTTTTTGAAAATTATTACTCTAAAACATATTATAAAAGCACAGAAAACACATATACAATAGAAATAAGGAAAGAAAGTGTGGGGCGGTAGACAGAGTATTACGCACCTTAACTAGTCTTATTATCCATATAGTCAAGAGTCGATAAATAGGTTTGTCGCCCAAAGAGTCTGGAAATTCTATGCATTTTGGAGAGTCAAAAATGTATAATCCTGATCTATGATTATGGGATTCAGATGCTGTTTTAAAATATCTTCCTACTGAATTTGATGCACCGCTTTTTGTTGGGAGCTCTGGGAAATGTTGAAGATTGGGACAATGAGACAAGTTTAAATAGGATAGATTTTGAAGACGATTAGAGGTGGAAGGAATCATAGTATGTTTATTTCCTTGAAGATTTAGTCTTTCCAAACAACTTAAATTTCCAATAGCAGAAGGTATTTTCAGAATACAGCAGAAGCTTAAGTCAAGATTAATCAAAGATAGCAGGGGAGAAGTGGAAATCCCTCCTACAGGCAGTTTAGTAAATCTAGAGCATCCAGAAAGATCTAGAGTTTTAAGAGATGTCATCTTATAAACAGTGTCAGGTATTCCAACAAGATTTGTGCAATTTCTCAAACTTAAGAATTTAAGCTTTGTAAGAGCCCCAACAGACTCATGAATCGTGGACAAACTTGCACATTTGTTCATATCAAGATATTGAAGGAATAATGTTCCACTGAAATCTGGACTGTTTTCAAGTTTTGTGCAATCACCAAGACGCAAAACTCTTAGAGACCATAATCTTGGTGAATTGCCAAAATCAAGACTAACTAGTCCCCAACATTTCTGCAAACTCAAGTATACAAGCTTTTCAAGAAGTCCAATCGATGGATGCACCACCGACAAGTTTATGCAGCCTGTAAGATCTAGGCGCTCAAGGTTTTGCATCCCTTCAAAGCATGGAGTCGCCTCGAGATTTTTAGAGTTGCTCATATCCATCCTTTTTAAATAGGGAAGATGCTGTGAAGCGAAAATTAACCACTAATATGTTAGTATTGTTGTATTAAAACTTGAATTGCAATAATTCACTCAACTATGGTTCCAAATTTGAAATGTTCAATTATAAAACCACTTATAAACTTACTTGCATTAATTGTTTATACCACAAAAGGAATGAAGTTTTAATTAAGGACTTATAAGGAATCCAAAAATTGTATTTTTTTTTCAAGAAGAATAGGAAAAGATGAAAATCACAATAAATAGAGAAATACCAGGAAGCCTCTCCATAGTTGTTTAATACAGCTATCGGGCATATTCAATTCTACAAGCCGATGTGGTTGAAAATTTGATGGCAAAGATGTGAAAGGGTAACCATTCCACAAAAGATAACGTAGGGAATTAGAAAGAAATTTGTGGCTTCCTGAAAAATTTGAATGATATAATATGAGCACTTTCAAGTTTTCCATTTTTGGCAAATTTTCATTGAACTGATGGAATTTGCAGGCATCCTCCTTTTGATTTAGAATTATAGCTTCAGCTTCTATTGCTTCCTGAAAATGAAAAATAAGCATAATATTACAAAATGGAATAAAAAAATAGATGATTTAAATGATCTTTTAATGAGTTGTTTTGTCCTTTACCCTACAGTTTGGAAAAAAATATAAAATAATGAAAACGGAAAACATAGAATCTATAGAAGGATATATTACCGGTTTTGTAATCATGGCATCATGAAGATCACTATAAAGCCACAGTCTATTCCAAAATCTTGGCCTATCAGAATAATGTCCCCGAACAATTTGCTTCCCGAACTCTTGCAACATTTCATGCATATGAATTTCCTCATTTCTAATGGTTATTAGCGATTTTTCAGCAAGAATTGGAATATTAATACCAGTGTTCAACCCACAAGCATCTAGAATTCGGCTTACATATTCCTTCCGCTCTCCTTTAAAGAAACAAGCAATATGCAAAAATATTTCTTTCTCATCATGTTCTAATCCATCATAACTTACATTGAGAACTGCCTTTATTTTGTTTGGTAGATTCTTTTCAAATTTACCCAAGGTAGAACTCCATTGTCTTGCTTTTCGGGAATACAAAAAGGAACCCATTACATGAATAGCTAATGGAAGACCTCTAGCATATTTTAAGACCTCAAGAATCGGATATTCAAAGCCAACACTTGAATAATCACTTTTGAAGGCTTTTCTACACAGCAGTTCACGCGCATCACTATCATTCATCGGTTTTACCTCATAAATTCTATCAACTCCATGCTCTTTAAGAATATGCTTGTTTCTAGTGGTTATGATTATTCTACTTCCTTTGCAAAGCCTTTTGGGATTTATGTGCACTTCCAGTAGTTGCTCAATTTGATCAACATTGTCAAGAACTAGAAGGAGCCTTAACTTGTGTAGCCTATTCGTTATAATTCCAGATATTTCAGAAGGACTGTATGCATCCAGATTTTTTACTTTCAGAGTTTGTTGAAGAATTTCTTTCTGGACAGCAATAGCACCACCATCTTTATAAATCCTGCTAACATTCTCAATAAAACAACTAGCACCAGATTGATAGAGATGTGAGATTTTATCATAGTAGACAGCTGCAAGGGTTGTTTTTCCCATACCATCCATCCCCCATATTCCTAAAACTCGAAAACCACTTGTGCTTACATAACTTTCTACTTCTGCTACACGAGGTTGTATTCCAATAAGATCATCAAAAAATTCTGAGAATTTATGCCCCAATGTTTTTATTACAACTTGGACAACTTTTTCAATCTCTTTAGACTCTGGCCTGAAAGAGTGGCGGAAAATAAGACCACTAATTTATCCATTAAGAAAACAAGAGGAAAAAACATGCAGAAATAATTGTTAAAATAATATGGATATGGATATGGATAAAACTGTTTTCCCTGTGCAATTTGCTTCCCAGAAAAAGATGCAAATTACTCAAACCAGCTTGATTTGTGAAATAGTTTATTGCACACAAAAATTTCAATTGAAAATTTTAAAAACAACAAGCATATGTTTTATTATACTTACTTTTTCCTAACATCCCAACCAGTAAGTCCAGCCAGATGGGCCATATCTCTCTTCCACCCATCAACCTTTTGTGGATCATGTGTGAATTTTTTGGAGTGTACAATGAAGGCATTCTGATACACTCCATTTTGTTTCCGGACAACAGATGGATCCACATCATAGAAAACAGGGAAAACGGTTTGTTTCAGTTCCCTATGGCGTTTAACGATTGCAGTCATTTCATCCAAACACCAACTTGAGGAAGCATAATCTTTTGAGAAGACAATAATGGAAACCCGAGAATATTTAATTGCCCGTCGAAGTTGGGGTGAAATAGATTCTCCTTTCAGAAGTTGTTTGTCATCTTTGAAAACAAAAACACCTTTTCTAACTAAATTAGCGTGGAGATGGTCAACAAAGGTATTGCGTGTGTCAACACCTCTAAAACTGATAAACACGTCATATAAATCTCTACGGATTTGGATGCTATTAGATTCCTTAGAAGAAATATAACTTGTACTTCCTTCCATCAGCATATCCCCAAATGGTTGCTTGTGATAATACCTAACTGTTATAAATATATATGAAGAAATGCTTAGATACTATGAAGCATAGACTTTTAACACTACACGGACAAGTTGATTGTTAATGTAAAAAAATAGAACACATACACTCATACACATATTTATTTATTCACTAAATATGCATATTCATAAAAGATCTAACTTCAAAATCAAAATATATATGTACATTTTAATTGAACAATTAGTTTCATCAAAAAGAAATTCTGAAATAAGATATGGTAATATTGCGCCTTCATTCATCCATTTGCAGAAGAAAGGGTGTCAAAGAGAGTGACATATCTGTGTTATTAATAAAAAGTGATGTTTCTCACCTGAAAATTAAGTCTCTCAAAGTTAGCTTCTCACTGTTGCGAATACAAGATGATGAATGAATCACTTGATGAAATTATAAACACATTGAATATATATCTTTGGATTCTATTCGAAGAACTAGCAGTTGTAATTGTATATTCTACACCTAATGATCTGCTCACTGACAATTTTAAATCCAATAATACCTTTTCTGACGTTGAGTTTGACTCCTGGGTTGGAGAGAAGCAAGGAGGAGCTGATTAATTCTTATCCTGAAGTCTGAAGGGTCTAAGAGGATAAAATTTCTCATAAAAATTTAAATAAATAAGCTGATCCATCATCTTCCTCCCTTCCATAAATTTCTGACCAACCAAACAGGAAGTACCCAGGAAACAGAGTAAATCAATAAAACAAAAGTGATATATATATATATATATATATATATATATATATATATATATTTTTAAGAAGCTAAAATGAAATTTATTCAAAACGCAAATAATTCTAGCAAGCATAAAGAATGCTAGACTATATATGCGGTACACTCAAACAAACAAACAACCATACATCAAATATAAACTTCTACAAACAAAACAAAAACAACCTCAAACTTCCACAAACAAACCAAAAACACTCTCTAATGGGACCCTCAAAACCAATAAAAACTAAACACCAAAACCAAGAAATCATCTCCGCAATAGCAGAAACAAATCTAACGCCAAACCGTTGAAAAACCCCTCCAAAATAATCATCAAACTTACCAAAAATCCACCAGTATGGCATAAGTTCTACCAGATTTGTTTGACATTGAGTTTGAGTCCATTGGTCTTCTCTGGTCAGTTCCTGCTGAAGAGAAGCACGTACAAAGCTGAGCATTCTCCTCCTTTCTTAAAGATAATGAACTTTCACAACAACCAAGCTGGAAGCATCCAGGAAATAGAGTCAATCAACAAAACAAAAGTCACACTGCACAAGAAACATGGAACTTTGACTTTGAAGAACCCTCACATGGGATTGAATATATTGTCCACACGAATCACGTAACATTATGTTAATTATATTGATAACATTCTGAAATGTTTAAAGATAATAAATGAATTATTAAAAAAATTGAAAATGAAAACTATAAACATTAATATATTGTTTCTATTTAAACATATTCATAAAAAACTATAAATATTTGCACCGTGTTCGTTGCAGATTTAATTTATCTATATATACAAAATATTTTTTTTATGAAATGATATGAGATATGTCCAAAACAAAGTACAAATATCAGATAATTGATATCATAAAATTTTAAAACTAATGACTATTTTCAAAATATCAACATTAACATAGTATTTATATGTAATACATTTTTATTTAATATATAAAATATTGTTAGAAATTTTTTGTATGTCAGTATGAAAAAATCGATATAATAAAATTTTGATAATTCATGATTATTTTCAAAATTTCAACATTAATAGTGTTACTATTAAATGTTTTTTTTTATTTTATTTTATATTTAAATTAGTGAGATTGAGATATTAAATGAGATGAAAATAAATTGTTTTCTTATATCTATGGCATAAGATAAATACTGTCCTATATTTATGTCATAATATATGAGAATAAATCGTTTTCCTATATTTATGTCGTAACAAATTGATTTTTTATTTGCAAAATGATCTTATGACCATAAAATTAAGAAGATTATGAGTTTAATCAGAGATAATTATAAAATTTTGTTGAAGTATGATTTTCTTAAATTGGTAGTAAAATCTGATTATATTTAAAAGAAAATATGGATATACATTTTGTAATTGATATTTCTTTAGTTACTCAACTAACAAAACACAAGTGATTGAAATCTAGACTTGTGAGGTTAGACATAAGAAAACAATTGTAATTGATATTTCTTTAGTTACTTTGGAGTGATGTCGCTCTCTGCTAGGGTTTCACCCTCCTCCTAGGGCTTCCTGGCCGATCACCTGCCTACTATTCTGTTTCGCTTGCTTCCTTGTTAGTGTTACGAAGGTTGATTCACAATTTTCATCTTCCTCTGAATTCTTGTGGACACGGACACGGTGTTGTGGTAGGATTCTGGCTGGGAGCCTTAGTTTGGGTTGATAGCGGCCATGGGGTTCTCCTGTCTATGGCCTTGCGTGGCGGATGATTCTGTGCAATTACTGCCGCCGAAACAGAAACGCTCTTTTGCACAGGTCTTGTCACCTGCGACATCTATTGCTGCACCATTGCCTCTTCCGGCTATCAGAGGTGACAATCTTTCCATAAAAGTTACATAAGTCGTTTTTACCAGAGGGTTAGAGCGATGCAAACATCACATTCAGGGAAGACCTTTTTTGAACAAAGACGATAAGTCGTACCGCCAAAGAAGTATCTGACAAGCTTTCGAAATAATGGAAAACAAAAGGACAGTGGACTTTGATTTCCCTTGGATGTGGATTTTACGAAATGGAATTCTCTTCTCATGAGGATATGCGTAATTCACTTGTAATGGGGACCATCAACCTTAAGCCAAGCCTTTTGCGGCTATCCCGTTGGGCCAAGGATTTCAACAAGTATTCACAACGCCTCACTCATGCGCAGGTCTGGATACGAATTCTAGACTTCCCACAGGAATATTGGTTAGACAGAACCTTAATGGAAATTGTTGCTGCGATTGGAACCCCACTCATTATAGATACCGCGACTCAGAAAAGAACATATGGACATTACGCGAGGGTGTTGGTGGATATTGACTTCTCCCGTCGTCTGTTTTATGAAATTACGGTAGAGAGCGAATGATATGCTTTCCCGATTGAGGTGGAGTATGAATGATTGCCGGAGTTTTGTACGCATTGCCAAATACTTGGTCACTCAGTCAATAATTGTCGTTGGTTGCATCCGGATCCTAAGGACAGCGAGAAAACATAGAAGGTGTAGGACAAAGGGAAACAAGCAGTTATCCAATAGAATCCATAAAATCAGAAATGACAGCCACGTGATAACCCTTCAGACGTGGGGTCTTCATTAGCTTTTGCAAAACCAGTTAACAATGCTTCGGAGTCTGAACCAGTTGCGACACTTGAGTAATCTGCGGAACAGCATCCTACGGTTAGTGTCCCCGTTGTCACTAATCTTGAAAATCATGAAATAGAAAAGGATCTTGATTCAATCCCTGTTGATCAACCAGTTAATAATGCTTCAGAGTCTGAACCAGTTGCGACACCTGATGAACAACAACCTACGATTAGTGTTCCTGCTATCACTAATCTTGAAAATCATGAAATAGAAAAGGAACACAATTCAATCCATGTTGATAAGGTGGATAAGTCTGCATCAAGTTATCATTTCACTCTTGCAAATGTTTCCGACAAAATTATCCGTAATGATGAATTAGAGCATCTGCCCGTGCTAGAACCGATGTTGCAGCCTCAGAATAATGAACTATCTGTAACAATTGAGGCTCATGATAAGGGAGTTGCACATGTTGACCCTGTGGGAATGAAAATTGCGGTAACCTCTCCTGATATTAATACACATCTGCTTCCAACTGTGATTCCGCACCGCTGCTCTATAATTACAAAGCATTTAGAGGTCATTCAAAAGGGACTGGATGTTGCTAAGGTGGCTGGCAGGGACGGTTTTACCACAGTAGTTTATAAAAGTAACAAGAAGAAAAATAAAAATTACCAAACCCGCTCTCGGGGTTCGTTACCAAATCCGTCTTTATGAAGATTTTTTATTTGAACATTAGAGGTATAGGTAACTCGGAATCTTGCATTACTCTTAAAAACCTCTATGATACTCATAAGCCTTCTCTTATTTATATTGCTGAACTAATGATTTCTTTAGAGAATGTCCCTCATTTATTTTGGAGGAGTATAAACGTCACAAAATATTGTTTGAATGATCGTTTGCCTAGAATTTCTAGTCTTTGGGCTTAAATGATTTAGATGCAACTATTATTTTTGTTTTCGATCAATGTGTGGCTTTGGAGATTGTTTGTCATGGTAAAAAGATTTATGTGGCAACAATATACGCTCAAAATTTGTATATTGAGTGCCGTCGTTTATGGGGTGATCTCACAAATGTGCAAGGTTGTTTCCATGGTCTGTGGTTATTTATTGGTAACTTTAATGCGGTATTGGGTGCTCGTGAGAAGCGGGGAAGAAGATCTCCTAACTTGACCTCATTTAATGATTTTTTAGGAAGGTCTAATGTTAATTTGTTAACACATCTTGATACTCAAGGTGTTTTCTACACTTGGTATAATGGTCGCTTGGGTTCTGAAAGTGTCGCTCTCCGGCTAGACAGAGCAATTTGTAATGATATTTGGCTGGATTTTTGGCGTAATGTTTCTTGCTGCTCCTTGGTTAAACATCACTCGGATCATCATCCTTTACTTGTTTCCCAAGAGTTTTCTTTGGTTTCTCATGCTACTCCTTTCAAAATTTTCAAATCTTGGACAACTCACGATGACTACAAGCATCTTGTTAAGGAAATTTGGGAGAAGCCGGTGGTTAGGATGGGCATGGCATGTCTGCAACAAAAGTTAAAAAGGATTAAGACTGCTTTTCAGAGTGTGGAACGATTCAGTGTTTGGTGATATTGATCGCCAGGTGAAACTTTCCATTGATAAAGTGAACCACATTCAAACGACGATGTTTGCTCTTAACGCTGATGGTGTAACAACCCGTTTTTCGCTAGATTTATTTTATTAATTGTTTATATGTGTTTGTATGTGCTTGTTTGCGATTATTTGTCTTTTGGTGTATTTTATCCGGGATTGGTAGGGTTTAGCTCGTGAAGGTTATTTTAGTCATTTCGGACTCAAGAGTATTTTGATCATTTTTAAGGGAGGGAATTTTAGTAAACTTAGAGTTGATATTATTTATGTATTTTGAGGTAAATAGTTTCTTTTACTAAGACTAGAGGTAACGAGTAGTAATTATTTTTGCATTGGTAATAATTAGACATTTTACTAAGTTAAGTGAGTGGTAACTTTTCTAATTAGAGGTGAGTGTGTTAGGCCCATTATGAGAATATTTAACCTAACTCATGTTAGTGGTGACTATATAAGCTTAACTTAGAGAGAAACTAGGTTAACTTTTCATTCTGTTAGTGGTGACTATATAAGCTTAACTTAGAGAGAAACTAGGTTAACTTTTCATTCATTCTCATAAACGCTAAGGAGGCTAGAGATAGAGAAAGAGTTAGAGAGAAGATGCAAGAGGATTCAAGGTAGGAGCAAGGGGGGGGGGGGGGGGGGGGGGGTGGAGAATTAGCTAAGCTTTGTGAAGATAATAGGAAAGCGGGCAAGTGTTATTTCATAATCTTTTAGTATAATCTCTTTTCTACCTCAATTCATAAGTGCTTAATTGTGAAAAGTGATTATTATAAATTTAATTGGTGAAATTCGTGCTCTTATTTTGATGCAATGTTTGGGTATGTGAATTTGATGATAATTAAGTTGTTGATGTTGAATTTACATGTTTAAGATGTATATATATGGATACTTTGTGTTTTGCTCAAAATTGATGAAATATGATATTGTTGTTCTTGGATTGTTGATGAATTTATGGTTAATTCATGTTTTTGTTGTTATGAGATGTTGTTAATGATTCATGCTATGGGTATTCATAATTACGGAGTTGTGGTGTGAATTGAGTTATTGTTGAGAGTTTTTATGAAAAATGGATTGAATTGATAAATTGTGTTGAAATGGTATTTGATTTCATGTTTGGTATAGTTTTGAGTATCTTTTTATGTACATAAACGTATAAACAACTTTTTGGAACGAATTTGGATGTTGGGGGATCAAAATTTGGGTTTTTGGATGAAAAGTATTGTGAACCCATGAAAAATTATGCTGAACACATGAACGTCCGATTAAGCGAGCTGAAAGTGAGTGCTCACTGTGAGTGGCTCGCTTGAGCGAGTAAGCTTCGCTTGAAGCGAGCGTGCTATGCGACAACGCCCTTTGTTTTGTGTTCCAAGTGTTCGGGGGCCGATCCGAGCTTTCTAAAATGCTTCTTTCAATATGTTTGATTGCTGTTTTTACTATTTAACCAACTGAAACATCTTATGAGTTGAATTGAGCTTTATTTTATGAAATTGAACTAGACTTTTGAAAACCGTCCAAGAACGTCGATTTGTCTGAAACTCGTTTCTCTCAAGGGAAAGGGGTAGGGTTATGTGATGAGTCAATAATTAGTGTTTTTAATATAATATTTGAGTCTGTTTTATTTATATTTGATTTCGTTTTATTTAATATTATTTCCTTTTTAGAACTATTTTACTTCAATTGCAAGCTTTTATATTTCAGGAACAAATATTCAAAAGATTGAGTCTTTGAGCAAAAGAGAGGAGATTTCGAGCCAAAATATGAAGATCTCATGCAAAAATATCCTTGGAACAAATTTGGGGCTAAAAAATGAAGATCTCATGTAAAAATATCGTTGGAGCTAATTTGTTCTAAAAATATGAAGATCTTGTACAAGAAAATATTTTATGCAAAGAAGTTTGAAGATCCTTCACCAAAATATACAATTGGCCCCCCATAATACTCTTTTGCTGCTTTTGCTTCTTCAACAAGCTACCTATTTTAGTTTATTTCTGACCAAGAGCCCATGGTTTCTTGTGCAACACTTTAGTGATTTATTTCTTAGGGCTTAAGTCATTGTTAGACTATAAATAGAGAAACCACTAGACTTGTATAATCATATTTTGTTCTTGGAATAAAAGTTCACCTTTATTTTATTATTATTTACTTTTATGTTCTTCTTCTTCTTCTTCTTTTCTATGTCTACAATGAACGTGAGTGAGTAGACTCTTCTTGTCTTGGGATTGTTGGATAAGTCTTAATGACATAATCCTAATCAAACCAAACCATAAACCCTAGTTTTATATAAATCTACCTTCTAATCTAATTTCACCGTTTTTATAATGAATTAACAAATACCAAACTCATAAAGCGAAAGCGGAGGGTTAGTATTTGTTAATTCATCATCTCAAATATCAATTCATAAAGCTAACGCGGAGCTTTGATATTGAAACAAGTGAAATCAGACAAGGATTGCGAAACATGAGAATAGTCTAGCAAACCTTGAGACACATAAAGTTTCGTTCTTCAAGGATTCTAATAGCAATCAACCATGAGAATAGGCATGGTTGCAAGAGGAACACGCTCAATGACTTCGAGAGAAGCTTTGATACGCTTAAGAGAAACTTGTCTTTAGAAAGTGGGTCAAATATAAAATTAACGGTTTAGGGTTTGTTTGGGAAGGACTTGTTATTAAGACGGACCAATAATCCCAAGGCGCCTTTTATTATTATTTTTCTCCGTTAAAAATAAAACCTTTACGACTAAACTTTCTTGCTTATACATTGAAATGATGAATTATATTTGTTGAGTTGATAAGGCTATATGAAGAATAAGGTGTGTAATCCTTTCATTGATTGATGTTGATAAATGATGAGCTTATGTTAATGACTTGATTAGATATTTAATATGCTTGCTATGCTATATTATAATTGTGATAGCATGATGTGTATGGAATGAGGGACAATATTCATGTGATTTTAATATTCTAGGAGGGACGGGTATGTATATGTGTCATGCATGAAATCCTAGAATGCTTATGTTTGATTATGCTTGATTATGATTGATGTGAAGCTAACCCCCAGTGATCGTTGGGTTGACCGCCCACCTATTTGTATGAATGGGTAGACGGTGTGCATGATTGATCTTTTAGCTTGCTTGGTGAGTTGCTTGAGGATAGTGGGAGCTTCCTCTATTTATTTGTTTAGAGTCTTAGTATAGGCTCTGATGTAGATTGTCGGTATGTACATTTATTTTTGGATTGATTATGCTGTTGAGACTTTATCCATATGTGGATATTTAGAGTTTATTTGATGTTGTATCTGATGCTTATACTATGGCTACTTCATGATGTATGTTATTTATCCGCTGCGAAGTTTTTGATAAATTTTTATATGCATGTTTTGAGATCTTTTGGAGAACGTAATGTCTATTTCTTGAATAATTGCATTATTCGCGTGTTTTATCGCTTTAATAGAAGTATGGCGTTACATATGGCGCCCCCAGGCCTGATGGGTTTGGCGGCCATTTTTATCAATACTTTTGGGACATTGTAAAGCATGATGTGGTGATTTCGGTTCTGTAATTTTTTAGGACAGCCAAACTTGAATTCGAATACTATTGACCTTATTCCAAAGGTGCAGGGTGCAACTTCTATGAGTGACTTCCGCCTCATTGCTTTGGCGAATTTTCAATTCAAGATTATCACCAAAATTCTTTGAGACAGGTTGGCTTCGATTACTTCTCGGATTATATCCCCTAACCAGCAGGGTTTTATTCGTGACAGGCATATTTTAGATTGTGTTATTATTGCTTCAGAAGCTATTCATATTCTTGATAAAAACAATTTGGGGGGAATATTGCTCTTAAGATTGATATCCGGGAATTTTTTGATACGTTAGACTGGGATTTTCTGTTGCTTGTCCTTCGACAATTTGGTTTTTTGACTGTTTCTTGTGTTTGGATTTCTATGATTCTCCACTCAGCTTGCTTATCTGTTTTGGTCAATGGGAAGGCGGTAGGTTATTTCACTTGTGCCCGTGGGCTGCGTCAACGTGATCTGTTGTCTCCGTTAATTTTGTGCTTAGCTAAGGAGGTGCTCAGCCGTGCTATTTCTCTTAAGGCCAACACAGGAAGACTCGCTCCTATGTCCTATTTCAGGGGAGTCTCTTTCCCTACTCATGTTCTATATGTCGACGACATTCTTATTTTTTCCATATATCCGCTGCTTGCTGCAAAAAAATTATTATTATTCAGAGTCTTCGGGATAAGTGATTAGCTTGCCTAAGAGAAAATTTTACATAGAAGCTATGACTACCTATCTATCGTTGAAGGGGTCATTCCGTTCAATTATTTGGGATGCCCTATTTTCAAAGGCAAGCCGAAATGTGTCCCCTTCCAAGATATCGTTGACAAAATTAAGGTGAAAATGACTACTTGGAAGGGTTCTTTGTTATCTATTATGGGTCGTGTGCAATTGATAAAATCCATAATTCACGGCATGTTAGTTTACTCGTTTCATGTTTATCAATGGCCTTTGCGGTCACTGAAGGCGTTTCACACCTGGATTAAAAACTTTATTTGGAGCGGCGATATTCATACTAGGAAGTTGTGCACAGTGGCTTGGAAGCATATTTGTAGGCCATGGGATGAGGGTGGGTTAGACCTCCGTTCGACCCATGATATTAATGACGGTTTATTACTTCGGTTAAGCTGGAAATGTTATGCGCATGAATCCCAATGGGCGCATCTTTTTCAGAATCGATTTTTTGTGACGGGTAAACCTCTTCGTTGTCATTTTAGCTCTTCTGTTTGGTCGGGTATCCGCAAACATATGGACACAATCATTGGTAATTTGATGTGGATTTTTGGTAGCGGTGAGAATATTAATTTATGAACCGATAATTGGCTTGGTGATAATTTGTTGTGATTCTGCAGGTTCTATTTATATTGTTTGGATTAGGGTTTTAAAGAAAGACAAAATTCCCTTGGATGATACGAACGCTTCTGTTCCTGAACTTGGGGATGGGATGGAGGAAGAACACGCTTGCTGTGTTGTGTTTGCCTCAGATGTGGCGAGTGTGAGTTGAAATGTATTTTTCTTGGATTTATCGAATAATAAAAATAAATAGAAGGTATAATCATGCAGACTTGGACATTTGGATCTTTTGGACTTATCTTGACATTTTGGACAAAAAAATAAAAAAGAAGTATTTAAATAAATGAAGACGACTAATCAGATTTAAAAGTTAAAATAAAATTAATATTAATTGATTAAAAAAGGAATAAAAGATGGAAATTTAAACTAAAAATAAAAATAAAAATAAAGCGAGAAAAGGGTATGACTCGGAACCAAAAAATGAGGTATTTTAAAATACCTCTCTGCCGACTGAAAAGTCAGAGACTGATCAGGATCAAAGGACACATGTCAGTGGTATCTTAAGTTAAAAATTGGGATATGAGAACATGACAAATGATTTAAAGAAACAATTTAATTTCACATCATCATTTTAATAGTTTTATAAAAAGAAAGCTCATGAAAGCATGTACATCATTAAAATATATTACAACAATTAATTACCTATAAAGTAAGAAAAAATTGACGGTTTAAATAAAGGAGCGAGGCAAAAGTTAGTTGAAAACTGTTTTATTTTTAACAGGCAAAAATTAATTATATTAACACTACACCGTAATTATTATAACATAAGGTGTGCCATAACAGTCACGGAGTGAACAAAATACAACCAATATTACAACCAAATCAATCGATGCACAAACACAAAAGAGGGCTCGACCACCAACTCTGAGTACCAAAGCTAAATACTACATTTTTAGCTTTTAGCCACAACAATGAAGATGATTTAATTTTATCTAACAGCTGTATCAAGGACCTTTGTCTATTTCTAAAAATCCTACCATTTCTCTCATTCCACAACACCGAAATGCAAAGCAACCAAATCAAGTGAAAGAATGACCGTCTCGGTCTCGCACAACCAGCATAATTAATAAATTGCAAAATATGATCCGTAGCTGTCTGAGATTCGACCCCACTCACACCTAGTCACGCTCGCACTAATGGCCAAAGCTCACCAAAAAGTGGACAAGACAAGAACAAATGATTAACATCTTCAACGTGCCCACAACCAGCAACACACAACCGCGCTTCCAAGGGAATAATGCCACGGCTTGCCAAATTATATTTTGTAGGTAAGCGATCCCGTAAAAGCCTCCAAGCAAGAATATATACTTTAAGAGGTACCTGTTTATGCCATATGAGTTCCACATTTGAATGAACCTGGGGCTGCACTTGCGATGTCAATATATCATAGGCACCGCGTACAGAATATCCACCAACCTGATCCGGTAACCACTCCCATCTGTCTGTTACTGAATCCTGCAAAGAAACTGTAAGTAATAAAATCCTACACTCCTCTACCAACTCCTCCTCCCACGCCCACAGCCTACGACGCCACTGCCACGCTCCCCCTCCCACATCCACCCCCAACAAAAACATGTTCCTAACTGTGATAGATTTATTAACAGACAAGTCATATAGGCGACTAAAACGGTCACACTGCGGAACATCACCACACCAACAATCACGCCAGAAATCAGTCGCAACACCATCACCCACCCTCCTCCTGACACATGTCCTAAACCAACCCTCTCCTCCCTCACATATCTTATCTCTAATCGTTACAATCTCCCTCCACCAAGAAGAACAACTCCGGCCCCCATCCTCCAAACCACCATCCGCCCCACCATATCTCGCCACCAACACCCTACGCCATAAAGCATCCCTCTCTACTAAGACCATGTACAATGGTAAAAAATTTCAACACCATTCAACACCCACTTTTTCAATTCCCAACACTCCACATCATTTTCTCTCTCTTAATTCAACATCCATTCAATTTTAACCACTCCAATGGTTTTTTCATTCAACACCCTACCCCACCATATTTTATTTCTTATTCTTATTTAATTTTATATTTTTGTTTTTATAATTACATAAAAATACAATTATCGTTTATAATTAAATTAAAAAACGCTTAATTTTTAATTTGGATTTTGATAATTGTTGGGATTTTGGTAGTTAAATGGGTAAGTAGAAGAATTTTGGGTGTTGAAACGATTATTATTGGGATCCATTTCACCAAAATGAAGTTTAAAACTTCAAAAGAAAGCTAATAGAAGGATAATAATAAGATTAAGATAGTGAAAAATATGGTTTTTTTTTCTGTGTCCAAATCAAATGAACCAGGTCTCTATTTATAGACAAAAAAAAATCATGAATTTTGGTATTTTTTTTATTTTTTTTTAAATTAATTTACAATAAAATAATTGAGTTTAAATTATTAAGATGATAAAAATCCGGACAACCAATCAAAACATGACACGTGTCTCAGATTATCCACTCACCATCTTCTCTCTCCGTGTCCCCTGTTGGGCGACGCGCCCTGTCGGACCGTGTGTTACACGCGCCGTTTTGCGCGAATGGCAACGCGCCACGTGTCATGGTCGACAGAGTTTCAACATGTTGAATATCTTCAACTTCTCTTTCTTCAACATCACTCTCAACACCACCATTGGAGCAATTGCATGTGTTGAATCTCTCATTCAACATAGCAATAAACATCCATTGTAAGTGGTCTAACAACCGCCAACACCACTTATCCAACATAGCGGTGTTAAACTCTCTCAATCTCCTAAATCCCAGCCCTCCATCCTCCTTCCTCAAACACAAAGTATTCCACCCAATCCAAGTAACCTTCTTTTTATCCTCAATACCCCACCCCACCCCCCCCCCCCCCCCAAAAAAAAATTTATTAAACAAAGATTCAATGGAAGAGATTATATCTGCCGGAGCTTTGAAGAAGGAAAGAGCATAAACAGGTAGAGCAGTCAGAACGTACCGAAGAAGAATCAGGCGACCACCAAAAGAAAGAAACCGACTAAGTCAACCAGACAATCTAGATTTAATGTGATTAACAACAGGTTCCCAAAACACTAATCGACGCGGATCACCCCCAATCGGAAGCCCCAAATAGAGAAACGGGATTTTACCCACTTTACAACCGAACGCAAAAGCCGCTTCAGACAACCAAGAAGCATTGATGTTAACCTCAACCAGAGAGCTTTTATGGAAATTCACCTTCGAACTAGACATAGCCTTAAACAAAACGAGACCAGCCCTCATTGCTCGCACATTACCCCAACTTTTAGTTCCAATAAGAAGAGTATCATCAGCAAACTGTAAATGAGAAACAACCACCGACCTCGCACACCCCACGCTATAACCCGTAAAAATACCTCTAACTACCAGGGATTGCATCACAACATTCAACCCTTCCGCAGCCAAAAGAAATAAAAAGGGAGATATGGGGTCACCCTGACGTAAACCCCACTCAAGAGGAAACTCATCAGTGGGACTACCATTCACTAAAACCGAAGCAGTGGCGGTTCCGACACACTCTTTAATCCACTTACGCCACAGCGTAGGAAACTACATACTCCCCATAACCTCATCAAGATACCCCCAATCAACATAATCATACGCCTTTTCAAAATCCACTTTAAACAACAAAAACTCCTTCTTATGTTTCCGAGCCTCGTCAACCACTTCATTAGCAATCAAAATACCATCAAGAATTTGTCTATTTTTCACAAAAGCAGACTGGACTTCTGACACAACACTCCCAATAACTTGTCTCAGCCTATTAGCTAGGATTTTGACCAATATTTTATACAAACTCCCCACCAACGAGATAGGTCTAAACTCATTTAAGGTCTGAGGATTATCCACTTTGGGTATTAGAGCTATGAACGTAGAATTAATACCTTTCGATAATTTCCCATTCCTATGAAACTTTGTAACAAACCGCACAATATCATCCTTCATCTCTTGCCAAAAATTCTTAATAAATCCAAGGTTGATTCCATCCGGACTCTTGTAACTATCACAATCCCACACCGCCGCCTTAATTTCATCAACCGAAAAAGGTCTGATCAAGCTGCCCCTATCAATAACTGAAAGTTTCCGAAACTGCAAATGACCCACCCTCGGCCGATCCATCGTTTGAGCAAGAAAGTGATTTTTAAAATGCGTGTACACAGCCTGACGGACCGGTTGCACACCCTCCACCGCTACCCCATTCACCATAATCGAAGACAAAGAATTAAGTCTTCTACGTGCTGCCATAACATAATGAAATTTTTTAGAATTTGCATCACCATCCCGAAGCCAATTTCATCTCGCCTGCTGCCAACATATACTAGTATTAAGGCGGGACATAGAATGAATATCCGTCGAAATGCTATGAAGTTCACCAAGCTCTTCCTCAGACAAATCTTCCTCCTCTCCTTTATTGTCTAAAAACTTTTGTCTGTTTTTTAAAGAATCAATCTTTGCCGGCAAATTATGAGTATTCAAAGCATGCCATTCCTTGAGAGCAGTTGTAGAAGTTATTTCTTGCTTAAAAGTTCAAACCAGAATTAAAGTTGGTGTACTAATTCATGAATTAGAAGTTTCATAAAATTAGTTATCAATAACTAATCATAATCTGTAACATAATCATAAATTCGATTTACTTCTCAACATTTTATTAGCAGGGGAAAAGATTATACAAGCAATAAAAAATACCTGAGTTCCTATCCATAGTTTTTCAAGGCTGCCACATCAAGAAGAAAAGTTATAAAGGGTGAGATCTTCTCTATAAATCAAAATTTTTATAGATTAAGTCAAGCCACTAGTACAACTCAATTTCCGGCAAGGCCATCACGTCCTCTCTCACGATTCACAGTGCCGTCCGTCCATCCTCTCTCTCACTGTCTTTTTTCTTTACAGATTTTTCTTTAATTTTAATGACAATTCTATTGCATTTATTTCATGGGGTGCTTCTAAGATGAAGCTCAATAAATAAGGTGAGTCTACCTTTGAACTCCTTTTCTTTTTAGGTTCCTACAAGACGCGCCGATAAAAGCCTAGATTAGAGAGATTGTTTTCTTTCCTCTTTACTGTCTGATGCTCAACTTCATCTTCTTTAGAAAGTGACCAGTTGTACGGAAGCTGGATTTTAGACTCAAAGCTACTGCTGCTTTCCGTTACATCATCAATTACTTCTGCCGAAAAAGCATTATCTGTTGGCACACGAAGTCCTGAACTTCCTGATCCTTCTATATCTTTGTTCGTTAGCTCGTGGAACCCCCACTCCTTAATAATCAAACCATGGCGAGCTTTAAATGTGATTTGCGCTCCTGTGTAAGCAAAATGGCAGTGTTCCCTAGAGATATAAATCATCCAAAGATAACTTGAGCTATCAACCTTGTTTAATTCCAAATTAAGTGACATATCAAAGCGTTCTTCTGTGTATTCATTTTCAAAAGAAAGATAAAAAGGATTTGGTGGTGACAAGATCGATTGATGTGAAGAAGAACCCGATGCTGCTGATGATGAATTATTCACCTCAAATTCTACACAAAAGACAAAGCCGGTCCAGTTAAAAGGTATTTCAGGCTGCTTTATCCTTATTACTGAACCCCCCTTGAATTGATGATTAAACCACTTAGGAAACTGAACTTTCTTCCCATGCCAAGGAAAAACAAAGTCAAAGCCAGATCGATACAGACGAGGTTCCTGGTACCACATGAAAATACACATTGGTATAATACTACAAAAAGTATCAAGCAGGTTGACAAATAATGATTATAAAATGATATAATATGAATATAAACCAAAATATATACTAGTAATGTTATGATATAATAAAACAATTTTTTTCTCATGGCATTTCATTCAACCTATCTTCGCTACTGTGTTTGTTGTGATGGTACGTGGTGCAATTCAAGAAGTAGGCATTATTTTTTTATGATGGCAATTGTTGTGAAATTGATCGGTTCGAAATCACACCAATGAAAACTTAGATGTGTGGAGAAAAAGATAGTGGTAATCCTAGGTCTAAGTGTCTTCGAGCAACAACAACAAAACAGACCTAAAACCTAAGTGTAGAGCTTAAAACAATGACACTAAAAAACATGAAAATAAAAAAGCTTAAGGAAACACAAACATACACAAAATGGTAACCCAGTTCAGTCAATATGACCTACTCTGGGGGAGAGAACAGCTCTCCAATCCACTATGATAAGATGTTACAAAAGGTTACAAGAAATCAGCCTTCAACCCTAATCTCTACCCTTTGTCTTGACCCACCTCACTCATATGAACTTACAAGAGATTACACTAGAGGAAGCTTATGATCCTTCCAATGATGTAATCTCACTACCCAAGGTGATTACAATGTTTATCCCAACCCAAGGGACTATTCCTACAAAGGTACTCAACCCTCAAGTTCCCCCTTTTGTGAACCCTAAACCTCTTGCTTCAGCTCTACTTCAAAGAATGCAGAAAACTACTTAAATACTAGTCACAAACTTCCAAAATCGTGTCACGATTTGGCCCAATCGTGTCACGTTTCTGCTTATCTAACCGTTGTGACCAGTCCCTTTCAAGTAAGCTTGCTGAGGAAATTGTTGAATCGTGTCACGATTTCCCAAATCGTGTCACGATTTTCCATCTCACAAGACATGCTTCCTGCCAAGCAAATCGTGCCACGATGCCCAAATCGTGTCACGATTTCTGGGTTGCTTCTGCTTATACAATTTGAAGCCAATATACAACATTCTCCACCTTGACTTCTAATTGGTGATGATGCCAGTTTAACCATCAACCACCATGCTGCTCTCTCCAAAAGAGAATTACTCTTCAACAAACTTGATCAAGTCCAAGCAATGCTTGAACCTTGATCTAGGCAATGACTTGATAAACACATCCGCCGGATTCTCTTCCGATGCCACTTTTTCCACCATGATCTCTTTGGATTCAATCATGTCTCTAACAAAGTGCAGGCGAATGTCAATGTGTTTTGTCCTCTCATGATACACTTGATGATTTGCCAAGTGAATCGCGTTTTGGCTATCACAATGTATCTTCACACATTCTTGAGTAATTCCTAACTCACCAATCATCTCTTTCAGCCACATGGCCTCTTTCACCCCTTCAACAAGGGCAATGTATTCCGCTTGAGTTGTAGATAATGCCACCACGGATTGTTGCTTTTCCTTCCAACTAATAGTCGTGCCAGAGAAAGTAAACACAAAACCCGATAGGGATTTTCTTGTGTCTACATTGCCTGCATAGTCCGAATCCACATACCCCTCCAAAGCGTCTTTCCCTTAAGTTGCTCTTGTGTACTTCAAACCGCCCTTCAAAGACCCATTCAAATACCTCAACACCCACTTCAAAGCTTTCTAATGCACAATACTCGGATTTGCCATAAACCGACTCACAATGCTAACCGCATAAGTTAAGTCCGGTCTACTACAAATCATTCCATACATGATGCTTCCAACCCCACTAGCATAGGGAGTACTAACCATCACTTGTTTCTCATCCTCGGATTGAGGACATTGTTTTATGGACAACTTCGTGTGGTGACCCAAGGGAGTGCTCGCAATTTTAGAGTTTGACATTCTAAAACGCTCCACCACCTTCTTCAAATAACTAAGTTGAGATAAGAAAAGTTCACCTTTGTCACGATTCCTCACGATATCAATTCCAAAAACTCGCTTTGCCGGACCAAGATCTTTCATCTCAAATTCTTCATTTAATCTCTCTGAGCCTCATAATCTCATCCTTGCTAGAACTTGCCATCAAGATATCATCCACATATAGAAGAAGATAGAGAATGACTTTCTCACCATTCTTCAACATGTACACACATGAATCATACCCGCTTCTCACAAAACTGGTCTTCAAAAGAAATTCATCAAACCGACGATACCATTGCCTAGGGCTTTGCTTCAACCCATACAAAGATTTGTTCAAAAGACATACCTTAGACTTGTCCTCCACAAAACCTTCTGGTTGCTCCATGTAGATTGTCTCTTCAAGGTCACCATGTAGATTGTCTCTTCAAGGTCACCATGTAAGAAAGCGGTCTTTACATCCATTTGTTCTAACTCAAGATTGAAATAATTCACAATAGCCATGAGAACCCTTATGGAACAATGTTTCACCACCGGTGAGAAGATCTCATTATATTCAATCCCCTCCACTTGAGTGAAACCCTTTGTCACACGTCTTGCTTTGTACCTAGGACCCTCAACTCCTGGAATACCTTCCTTTTTCTTGAAGATCCACTTGCATCCAACTACCCTTTGGTGTTTAGGTAGCTTCATAAGTTTCCAAGTTTGGTTCTTCTCCAATGAATCCATTTCTTCATTCACTGCCTTCAACCAATACTTGCTTTATTTGCTCTCAAATGCCTCCTTGAAGTTTCTAGGCTCCGAGTCTTGCACACCTTCAGCCGCATTTAAAGCAAAACACACCAAGTCCGCATAGCCATATCTACTAGGTGCCATAATGGTCCTCCTTTCTCTATCTCTAGCCAAAAGATAATCAGGATCCACTACCGGTTGAGTTCCACTTGGCTCCGATGTTGAATCTTCATCTTCCACATCGTCTTCTTCTTCACTTAGAAGCTCCACCTCAAACTGAGTTTCCTCCACCCTTGTTTCCGGTACTAAAGTCTCTAGGTCTATACACTTCTCTCATCAAAGGTAACATCCATACTAATTAAGATTTTTGATCCTCCACCAGATTCCAATTTCCACAACTTGTAGCCCTTCACACCTTCCGGATAACCAAATAAGACACATTTCAAAGCTCTAGGCTCAAGCTTGTCTTGCTTGATATGCGCATATGTCAAAGCTCCGAAAACCTTCAAAGTTGAGTAGTTTGCCGGTTTCCCACTCCATACTTCCATAGGTGTCTTGAAGTCGATTGTCGTTGATGGACATCTGTTGATCAAATAAGCTGCAGTCGTCACTGCTTCACCCCAGAAACTTTTAGGTAACCCAGCTTCTAGTATCATACACCTCACACGCTCCAAAAGAGTCCTATTCATGCGTTCAACAAGACCATTTTGCTGCGGTGTTCTCGGTACGGTCCTATGCCTCTTGATTTCTTTTAACCTGCAAAATTCATTAAACTGCTCTGAAACAAACTCCATGCCATTGTCAGTTCTTAAACCTTTTAGTTTAGTTCCCATTTGATTTTCTATGAGAGTGTGCCATTCCTTAAACTTTTCAAAGGTGTCACTTTGTTTTTCAAAATAAAGACCCACACTCTCCTAGAATAATCATCGATAATGGAAAGAAAATAGGATCCTCCCCCATGAGTAAGAGTCTTGGAAGGACCCCGAAGATCCGAATGTACATACTCAAAAGGTATACTAGAATTATGCATGCTACTACCAAACTTTACTCTATGTTGTTTTCCTAGTATGCATTGTTCACAAAATTCTAGCTTATCCAATTTCTCTTTACCTAGCAAACCTTGTTTGGCTAGTTCAACTAAACCTCTTTCACTAACATGCCCTAATATCATATGCCACAATTCAGAATTATTATGATGTACTACACTAGCTACCGATGCATTACCAATTACTATGGAACCATCTAAAATGTATAAATCATTCATTTTAGACTCCTTAACCGTAATCAATGCACCATGCGAAATTTTACAAACCTCATGCTCAATTCTTGTGCAATAACCTAGACTATCAAACATGCTTATGGAAATTAAATTTCGCTTAAGTTCGGGAACATACCTCACCTCCTTTAAAAGGAATTCACGGCCATCAAACATCTTTAGACAGACGTTTCCCATGCCTTGACTTTGCACGCTTTGTCATTTCCGAGTCGAACAACTCCTCCTTCTTTTAGAGCCAAAGTCTCAAAGTATTCATTTCTAGGACACATGTGATAAGAGCATCCCGAGTCCAAAACTCAGCTCTTCTCCAGTTTCCAACTTGTGACCGCTAGTGCACCCGCACTTTCATAGCCATCTTCATCGGACGCCACCGCAACTTGAACGGAAGAACTACCATTGCCCTCCTTATCCGGACAATCCTTCTTGAAGTGACCTTGTTTGTGACAAAGAAAACACATGTACTTTGACTTGTCAAAAACCTTGGACCTTGACTTTCCCTTGCCTTTTCCTCTATGCTCATTCCTCCCTCTTGAAACATTCAAGCCTTCACCGCTATCATCAACCTTCAAGTCCTTGAACTTGGTCAATTCCTTGGTTCTCAAAGCCGCTTGGACTTCCTCCAAAGTAGTGGTGCCCTCCTTACCATAAAGGATGGTATCCTTGAAATGCTCAAAAGACTTTGGTAATGAACAAAGTAACAACAATGCCTTGTCCTCATCCTCGACATTAACTTCAATGTTGGCCAAATCATCAAGAATCTTGTTAAATTCCGTCAATTGCTCCGAGATCGATTTAGACTCCACCATCTTGAATGAATAGAGTTGTTGCTTCAAGAGTTGCCTATGAGCCAACGATTTCGTCATGTACAATGACTCCATCTTAGCCCACATCGATGCCACGGTTGGTTCCCTTGCGACATCCCTTAGAACCTTATCTCTGAGACATAAAACAATGGCACTCTTTGCCTTGTCTATCATCTCACGCTTCTCCACTTGTGTCAAATGTGTCGGCATCGCCGCTTCACCCTTCAATGCTTCTACACACTTTTGTTGTGTCAAAACCACTTGCATCTTAACCTTCCACAACCCGAAGCCATTACTTCCGGTGAACTTCTCGATGTCCCACTTAGAACCCATGATACCAACTATACCACTTTACGCCTTAGCCCCACGGTGGGTGCCAATTGTTGTGAAATTGATCGGTTCAAAATCACACCAATGAAAACAAAGATGTGTGGAGCAAAAGGTAATGGTAATCCTAGGTCTAAGTGCCTTCAAGGAACAACAACAAAACAGACCTAAAACCTAAGTGTAGAGCTTAAAACAATGACACTAAAAAACATGAAAATAAAAAAGCTTAAGGAAACACAAACATACACAAAATGGTAACCCAGTTCAGTCAATATGACCTACTCTGGGGGAGAGAACAGCTCTCCAATCCACTATGATAAGATGTTACAAAAGGTTACAAGAAATCAGCCTTCAACCCTAATCTCTACCCTTTGTCTTGACCCACCTCACTCATATGAACTTACAAGAGATTACACTAGAGGAAGCTTATGATCCTTCCAATGATGTAATCTCACTACCCAAGGTGATTACAATGTTTATCCCAACCCAAGGGACTATTCCTACAAAGGTACTCAACCCTCAAGTTCCCCCCTTTGTGAACCCTAGACCTCTTGCTTCAGCTCTACTTCAAATAATGCAGAAAACCACTTAAATACTAGTCACAAACTTCCAAAATCGTGTCACGATTTGGCCCAATCGTGTCACGTTTCTGCTTATCTAACCGTTGTGACCAGTCCCTTTCAGGTAAACTTGTTGAGGAAGTTGTTGAATCGTGTCACGATTTTCCATCTCACAAGACATGCTTCCTGCCAAGCAAATCGTGCCACGATGCCCAAATCGTGTCACGATTTCTAGGCTGCTTCTGCTTGTACAATTTGAAGCCAATATACAACAGTAATATTAAGAAAGGCAGAGAACCCTGGTTGTGTCTCATTTGGAGGTTCTTAACTGATCTAGCATGACAAGCTGGTAAAATTCAGTTTCTTGTATGGTATCATAGAGTCCACTTGCAGTGTTTCTATCATAACTTATCCGGCATGGAGTCAGATGATGGCTCACGGTTTTGGGGTCAGGAACTTCGAGCAGAGTCTTGTTGCAGCAAGGAAGGGGGAGGTTCATCATAGTTATACGAAGAAGGTTTTACCAACTAGATATGGGGAATGGGGAGGAAGATTTAGATATGTGAGTGTGCTGAAGGAGCTCATGAAGAAGAGCTTCCTGTGATCTCTATCCCATCCTAGAGAGGTAAAAAGTATACAAACAAGTTTGTCATGGAGTGTCTGCAAGCATAATGTCAAGGCGGTGGAGTTGGGAGAGGATGTGGTTCTTCTGCAATGTGAGGAGAATGGGTCATTGAAAGCTTTAGAAGTTCTAATAAAGGTTGTGTTGGTGCAACTCACTTGTTATAACGGGATGTGAGAATAATGACAATAATAGTAAAAGATCGAATGAAAACGACACGAGATTTAACGTGGTATCCAGCAATGTGCTGACTAATCCACCGGCAGAGCAACGAAAAGAATTCTACTATAATCGATGTCCGATGATTACAAATACTGAATAGTAGAGGTAATACCAGCAAGAGCAAAATCCACTAACTATTAATGCAAGAAATACTAACACACAAGACCTTTATTTAGTCTATGTTATTAACTCCTCCTTAACGGTGCTAACGTGACAACGCCACATGCACATATCAAATGTCGTGGCAGAACCACCTGGAATTTGACCGTGCTGACGTGGATTTTTTTTTAATATACTTTTTTATTTTTCATTTTTTTGGAATGTGATGATATCACTTGTCCTCTTTCAGTTGACGTTTGGAAGAAGGTTGAGTTATGTAATTATATAGAACCTCATATTTTGCATGTTGGTGGTATATTTGAGTTATTCTTCATTGTTGCTAATCAGCTGTCCAAAGTGCAACACAGTCACTATTTGGTAAACTACTTTGTGGAGCATTAGAGGAGTTATAATTTTCATCTTTGGGAGAAATTGATGAAGAGGCTACTGATGTTTGCATGTGTGCTGCAATTATCCTGCAGCAATGGCACTGCATAGATTAATTGGTAGTTGGGGTCCCTCATACGAACATAGGAACATCCACAGAAACCAGATGGGTTAAGCCTCCTTTCGGTATGTAGAAATGCAATGTTGATGATGCATTTTTGAATGGAATAGGTAGGATTTAGGCATAAAAATATTAACCTATCATCCTATTTAACGGTCGTGCATGGGGTGTGAAGCATATGGATGGTTACAAATTGTTCAATGGGATTGGACAACATCATCTTTGCGCTTGATTCAAAATTGGTGGTGGATAGTTTTCATCATCCACAAAATGATAACTTCTATTTTAGATTCGTTATTCAGGATTTTATCTGTTCTTTGTCCATTCTTTGTCAACCAACAATTACTTTTTTTGTTAGTCCAGTATTTATTGAAAAAGCCATTGAGGTCATCCTAGTGTATCTTTCTCTCAGAATTCATTTTTCTGTGAAGTTCCTATGAGCTACTCTGAGTAACTTTATCGTTTTCCTTCAAATGGACTAGTTCCATATTTGCTCATTGTAATTGAATGCATTGCTATTATACTGTTTCATTGAATCGATACAAGCAGAAATTCAATTCAACTATATTTCTATCTCCATTATTAATATACAGGACAGTTAATTAAGGCACTCTTACAATATACTAGGAAAATATTTAAGGAGATGCCATGACAATGCAAGAAGTTTAAATGTGTTGGGTTGTAGAGTTTCTTGACTGTACAAGGTTAGGTATGAATATCATCAGAACAAACACATGAACATATGTTGAGAGAGAGAGAGAGAGAGAACACACCTTAACTAGTCTTCCTAACCATGTCAGTTGAATAGATGGAAAAAAGCTCTGAACAGAGAAACTAGCCATACCGGGACAGTCAAAAAAATATAATCCAGACCTATGATCACGTGATCCGGATGTTGTTTTAAAATATTCTCCTGCTGAATTTGACGTACCAGTTTTTGGTCGGAGATCAGGCAAATCATGAAGCCGGTGACAATGAGACAAGTTTAAATATGATAGATTGGAAAGACCTTTGATGGTAGAAGGAATTGTAATAAACCTATTTCCCTGAAGATTTAGTCTTTCTAAAAATCTTAATTCTCCAATAGAATCAGGCACTTCAGAAAGATTGCAGAAGCTCAAGTCCAAATCAATCAAAGATATGGGAGGAGAATTGATGGGCAGATTTCTCAAATTTAAGCAGCTGCGTAGGTCAAGAGTTACAAGAGATGTCATACCCATAAGACAGTCGGGAATTGTCACAAGATTTGTACATTCTCTCAAACTTAAAAATTTCAGTTTTGCAAGAGTTCCAATAGATTCATGGATCGTGGTTAAACCTTTACATTGATCCATGTCGAGATACTCAAGAATTAATGCTCCTGTGAAATCCAACAGATTTTCAAGTTTTGTGCAACCAAAGAGACGTAAAACTCTTAGAGACCTTAATCTTGGCTTAGAGGAAAAATTGAGGCTGACAAGGCTGCCACAGTTCTGCAAACTCAAGAATACAAGTTTTTCGAGATGTCCAATTGATTGATGCACCTCCAACAAGTTTGTGCATCCTGTAAAATCTAGCCGCTCAAGATTTTGCATCCCATCAAATCTTGGAGTCATCCTGAGATTTTTGCAGTTGCTCAAATCCATCCTTTTCAAATAGGGTAAATACTGCGAAGCCACAATTATCCACTAATATGTTAGTATTTTATTGAAATCATTTGAAATATATTAATTAATCCACTAGTATGCTTTTACAATTACTGATGACCGCACAATGTAAATTTTCAAATTAAAATTTTCATGCAAAATGAGGGGAGTAAAATAAAAAGGGAAATAGAGTAATTGGGCTAAAGTGGTTAATGAACTCGACTAATGATGGATTTTTTTAATTATAAAACCAAGTTCGATTCATATGTGGAACAATTCTTGGTCAAACTTACCTCCTAACTAAACTCGGAATTACCAGGGACTGTATTCCACTGAGAACCGAAGGGTCACACAAAAAATAATATACAAAAAATAGTATTTCACTGAGAACCGAAGGGTCATAAATATTTATGTTATACTAGTTCTCTCAATAACCTATTCATAAATATTGTAATATAGTTTCCCTTTACTTCTAAACTTTTTAATTTTTGGTAGAAGTACAACTTCTCAACTTTTTATTAGGAAGGGAAAAGATGAAACAAGCAATAAAAATACCTGGAATCCAGTCCATAGTTGTTCAATGTTGCTTTCAGACATGTTCACATAAGCAAGGTAATGTGGCTGAAAATTTGATGGCAAATAAGTGAAAGGGTAACCAATCCATGAAAAATAACGTAGGGCATTGGAAAGAGATTCAAGCCTTCCTGAAACATTCTTATGACGCAATATTAACAGTTCCAAAAACTCCAATTTTGATAAATAATGAGCATTCAACTGCAACTGATTGAACTCGACGTCATCATCCTCCCTTTGATCCAGAACTATGGCTTTAACTTCTAATGTTCTCTGAAAATAAAGAATACTTACACATTATAAAATATAACAGAGTAAATGATTTGAATTAAATCTCAAGAGATTAATTGATACAGTATCACATCCAGCAATTTGAAAGCTTAAATCCTTCACTCGTTCAAGGTATTTTTTTTTTAGGGGACCAACATGGAGGTTTTATATGCCGTAATTTTCCATCTATGGTAATAAAAATCTGTACCAGATTTTTTTCAGATTTTATTGAAAAAGGGAAAACATTGAATCTTATTCAAAAAAAATTTACCCTTTTTGGCATCAATGCAAGATGAAAATCATCGTAAACCCACAGCCTACTCCATAAATATGGATTGTTGGTATCTTCTCTTCGAACATTTTTCTTCCCCAACTCTTGTAACATTTTATGCATATGAATTTCCTCGTTTCTAATGGTTATGAATGATTTTTCAACGAGAAGTGAAATTCCAATATCAGGCTGCAATCCACAAGCATCTACAATTTGCCGTACATAATCCTCCCTCTCGCCGTCAAAGAAGCAAGCAACGTGCAAAAATATTTCTCTTTCTCTTTGCTCTAGTCCCTCAAAACTTGACTGAAACACTTCCATAATTCCCCTATTTGGATTATTCTCCCATCCTTCCAAGGTAGCTCTCCATTGGGAGGTATTTCTGTTATACAAAAAAGAACCCATTATACTAATTGCTAATGGAAGACCTTGAGCGTATTCTAGTACCTTAGGAATAAGTTCTTGATAATCATTGCTTGGGTCATCATTTTTAAAGGCTTTTCTACATAGAAGTTCCCGAGCGTCATTATCATTCATCCATTCAACCTTGTAAATTTCATCTGCTCCATACAATTTAAGAATATGCACATCTCTGGTGGTTATGATTATTCTACTTCCTGGACAAAGCAATTTGGGATTTATGTGCAATTTTTGTAGTTGCTCAAATTGATCAACATCATCAAGAACTAAAAGGAGCTTCCTGTTGTATAGCCTATTTGTGATAATTCCATATATTTCAGAAGAATTGTACACATCCAGATTTAGTTCTTTCAGAGATTGATGAAGAATATGTTTCTGCAAAGAAATAGGACCACCATCTCTGTAAATTTTGTGGACGTCCCTAATGAAACAACAAGCATCAAATTCATAGTCACGTGAGATTGTGTCAAACAAGACAGTTGCTAGAGTTGTCTTTCCTATACCATCCATCCCCCATATTCCTAAAACTCGAAAACCATCATTGTCTGAGCTTAGTTTTAGATGTTTTTCTAATGCTTCAACTTGAGGTTGTATTTTGATAAGGTCATCAACAGACCCTAAGAGTCTATGACCCAACTTTTCGATTACCGCCTGAACAATATTTTCAATCTCTGGGAATTCTGGCCTGAAAGACACAGGAAACAGCAAAATCACAAAATTATCACCTAAGGAAATGAGTTAAGAAAATCTATAATGATGCGTTTGTTTTCTATTTTCTTCGAAACAAAAATATTTTTTTATAAAAAAATAATTTTTGACTCTAAAATGAAAAACTATTGGGATTAGCTTTTTTCAAAATCATTTTTTTTTAAACAATGAGGTATCACATGAACTAGTTGAAAACTTTTTTTTTAAATGATTTTTATGGACTGTAAACAAATGGAAACAGCACTAAATTGTTTTATTTTTAAATCTCTAAAAAAATTAACACAGTCAATTTTGTTGTTGATAAAGTTGTGCAATTGACTTCCATAGGAAAAAATACAATTAATTTTTAAACGTAATATGATGAACACAAAAAACTCAACCGAAAACCATATTTTATATGTATACAAGTTTGAGATACTAACTTATTCATGATATTCCAACCAGCTAATCCAGCCAAGGAGGTCATATCTTGCGTCCATCGAAAAATCCTTCTATCGATATATCTGAGTCTACTGGACATCCAATTTCGTGGTAACAAACATCGGAATCTCCTCCTCCTAGTACTCCTATTTCGTGAAACAAAGGTATGCTCATACGCTCCATCCTGATTTCGGACATGAGTTGGTTCGACACCATAGAAAACAGGAAAAACAATTTGTCCGAGACTTCTAAAGCAATCAGCAATAGTAGACATTTCATCCAAACACCAAGTTGAGGAAGCATAATCTTTGGAGAAAACAACAATTGAAACTCGTGAGCTTTGGATTGCCCTTTGAAGTTGGAGTGAAATAAATTCTCCTTTCTGAAGTTGTTTGTCATCTTTGAAAACGAAAAGACCTTTTCTAACTAGATGAGCGTAGAGATGGTCAACAAAGGAGTTGCGTGTGTCAGGACCTCTAAAACTGATAAACACATCGTATCTATGTCTATAGCTTTGGATGCTATTACGATCCTTAGAAGATAAACTAGAATCCATGCCTCTCTGGGCCGATCGGCGACGACCAGTCCGGGCTCGAATTATTTGCGAGACTGAAGAAAGTGACATATCTGTGATATATAAAATCAAAAATTAATTTAAATGCGTATATCGGATCAATTAAAATAGTACAGAAAACGAATCATCAGGTATAAGTTCGCACCTGAAAAGATTTAGTTTATATCTTGCCTGCGAATTCTTTAGAGCTATATAGCTAGGATGATGAATGAATCATTGATGAAATTCTTGTTGGGTATAAAGACATGAGTGACGATTCCACTTAGAAACCTCACTCCAAAGTGACGAAGCAGACACGAAACAATTGGGTTGAAATTTGGTACACACTTTAGGGGAAAAGTAGAGATAACGCGTCAAGCTGCTACCACAGAAATTCATGACTTCTACGGTCCCACCAAAGAAATAGCAGGTTACTCTCAATTAATTTTGCTTTCAAATTATGGATTCAAGACATTAATGTCTCATTAATTACACCTCAGATCTCCTTCTTATCCTATTTTTTCCATTTCCCATAACTTGTCATTTTCTCTCCTTTTAGTTACAATTATTTTGAAATTAAATAGTAGTTATTTTTGTTTATTAATTGTTGTTAGAACTTTGGTTGCACAAATTAAATAGTAACTTATAGCATGACTGAAGTTAAGGTGTGATAATAGGCTAACAAACATTTTGGAGTTAGTTCCTAAAGATTCCCTATTTTAAATACTTTGAAAAACATTGTCCTCCAACCCTGTAATTCACAACCATTGTTATGAGATACTAACTTTAATTTCGAAGCAAGTTTAAAGAGTTTGGGAATTAGTAGAAATACTTATTCTTTTTTTTTAATTAAGAGAATGAACTTTTGTTTTTCTCTCATGATTTTTTTTTTTTGTGTATACCATCATTTGATTCATATTTCAAACACAGTTTTTTTTTGTTTTAGTTTTCTTCTGTTTCGATTTTTCTGTTTGTTTTTTGCTTCTGTAACCAAAAAAACATATTTTTACACTGTTAAGTGATCTCAACCATCCATTTAAAATTGAACAGCTCAAATCAGTTACAACATCATGTTGTAATCGTGGGAAATACAATTCACTATATCTTGTGGGTTGTTGCTATTTTTATAATTATTATTTTTTGACTCTTTTTTTTAAGAGATGATTATTATTTTTTATTTTTTGACTCTTGAAATTCCATTAAACTATTTATTTTAGATTTATTATGAACATTGTAGTTGATTTCTAAGTATTTAGCAAGAATAATAATAGAAAACATTATGACTTTTGTAAATTAGGGGAACATGCTCTTAGTAATTTCTTCAATCGAGTCAATAAAAGAGCATCATCGCCTTTTTCTTTAGTCAATTCACTCTATGTCCAAATATTTTGAGTCCAACTATTTTTTTTGCTTTTATTCAAGTCTTTTCCCACTACACTGTTGGAACAAAGGGTGGTTAACAATACCATTTTTAGTTTTGATGATAACAAGGTATTAAAAATTGTCAATTGGATATGCTAATATTTGTTTAAGTCTGCAGGATCTTAGTCAAAGATTTTAATCTTAGAAACCATTCCGTAAGAACAAATAAAGAGCAAAATCCTAAAGAAGCTTGTTGCAAGTGATTCTGAAGACTTGGAGAGCCTGAAGAATCATCTGAAGTTGTTTCGAGAGGTTCTGAAGACTTGGAGAGTCTGAAGAAGCTATTTCGAAAAAGTACAAGACTTGGAAAGTCTGAAGAATCTGTTTCGAAGAAGTGCAAATAAGAGGTTATGAAGACTCAGAGAATCTGAAGAATAAAGAGAATCTGAAGGAGCTGAAGAGAGTGTAAAGCCCAACAGAGTCTAAAAGTTCTACAGAGAGTCTGAAGATTGCAACTCAAGAATTTGTTTGAATGAATCTCTGAAGGCATTTCGTTGCAGAAGAAACGTTCATATGGAGTAACGGCTATCTTGTAGTCAACTTAAGCATGGGATGCTTTGCGACAAAGAATGCAGGAAAAGGACAGAGTATATTGTACGAACCTTGTTTCCACTACTTGTACTATTGGCAGCTATGTCTACTGGTATTTTCGCTTCAAGTGGAATGGAATTCAAAATCTGTTTTAAAGGACGATTACCATATCAAGCAACAAATCAACAGTGGTTGATCAAGCTTCTAGATGACTCTGTGATATGCTGGTTTTTCTCAACGTCTCTCTGCAACCTCTATATAAAGAAGTGAAGACTTGGAGAATTGGTTACTGACTCTACTACTGAAAAACTGAGCTATTACGCTATTTTGTTATTCTCCCCGAGTCAAGCAAAACACATCAACAACTTAGGAAATTCTTACAAACTTCATATCTTAGAATTTTTAAGTGTCACAGAAAACAGAGTTTTATTGTTTTGTATTTGGAACACCACTGATTGTATATCAAGTGTTCAAACTCTTATTCAATTTTCTGTAAATTGTGTTAGAAGTCTCTTGCCTACGTGCTTGAGCATTTGAAGTCTATTGGGTGTGTCCTTGAGCATAAGAAGTCTCTTGCTTGTGTGCTTGAGCATTGGAAGTCTTTTGTTGTGTGCTTGAGCAACTTGTAATTTATTATTACATTTTAGTGAACTCTCCTTGGAAGTAAAAGGGGGACAGGACTACTTCCGGTTTGTGGAAGGAACCTGTATAATTGCTTGTGTTCTCTCTTTCCCTTATCTCTTTACTTTATTCCGCTGCAACAGACTCTGAACTCCTTATCAAGATCTGAACTCTATCAGACTCTTTATAGTCTCACTGTAACGCTCACTTTATTTATTTAATTATTTTATTAGAGTATATAGTATATTATTATATATTATATGATTTTAATGATGGTTGTGACGTATGAGATGATGTTGTGGTGTGATGTTTATTTTATTGTTTAATAAAATAAAATATGTGATGTTAATATAGATATATTTATATGAAAATTAAGATGGGATATAATAACAAATATTTTGAGAGATGGGGTTGTTTTCATAAATAAGATAGAGTTGTGGGGATAAGTGAGAATAGGAAGAATTATATAAGGGAGTTAGGTTTAGAAAAAAGCAGTCAGTACGTTACAGACTTTTGCAAAAAGGAGAGGAAAGTGGCCGGAGAAGAGAGAACCTCAATTCTGCGAACATATCAGGTAAGGGTGAGCCTAACTTCAATTGTATTTGCTGTAATTCATCTAGTTGTGATTAACATAGGAATTGAAAGAGAGTTGAGAGATTTCATAAGTTAGGGTTTTGTAGATTTTATGATGAATTGATGAGAGAATGACGTGAATTGATGTAGAAACTTGTTACAGAACCTAGATTAATCACTAGGACTATAATTCTGATAGATTAGAAGCATAACATGGAGAATTGGACGAATTTTGGCGGGGTTTCGAGCGAACCCGTAACCCCTCTGCGATAGCTCGCCGTGGCGAGCAGACCCGCTCACCGTGGCGAGCAGTTAGGTATTCACTCGCGAGGCGAGCAGCTAAGCTCGCCGTGGCGAGCAACCCCTTTAGTGCACGCGAGGCGAGCAACATCACTCGCCGTAGCGAGCAAGTGGCAGAATGCAATTTAAGTAGCTCGCCGTGGCGAGCAGACCCACTCGCCATAGCGAGCAATGTGGTCTCAGACCACTATAACTTGAGTTTTAGAACTCTGTTTTGAGCGAGGCTTGAGGGTAGACCTTTGGATAGTATTAGAGATGTTTAAGACCTAAATTAGAACCTGTAATGACGTTGTAAGAGGATATTTAATTGTTGGCGTTAATCTTTGATTAAATGCTCATCAAGCAAAGTTTATGAATGAAGTATAAATGATGTTTGCGATGATAACTTTGTGCTGTATATACATATGTGAAGTGTGCTGAGTTGCTGTCATGTACTGTTACAATTGCATGTGTCGATAAAGAGTCGTATATGATGCTAAGATGTTGTGTATTAACTTGTTTAAGTATATGAGTCGAGTTCATGCATTTGCATAATTTGAGACGGTGGAGCTTATGCTCAAAGCGACGGTGGAGCATTTGCTCAAAGCGACGGTGAAGCTTATTAAAGCTAAAATATTGGTACCACATGCATGATGTTAAGATGTTAGAGTTGCATTGTCGGGTCTTTTGTCTGAGATGTTATGAGACGTTTGTTATGTGAAGATGTTCTAAGATGACTTATTATACGTAGATGTTTGAGATGTTTTCAGTTATATATGATGATTATTGTTGCTATTGTTAAGCATGACTATTTGAATTATATGTTAATATAGTTGTTGTGAATCTCACCCCTTCTGTTGGAATTGCCGCCTTGTGGGCAAGTGTAGGTGACCAAGCGTAGGTACGACGATGTGAGAGGTTCTTGTGGAGTCTTAGGAGCTCTGATACGTAACGGGATGGGGATTTATCATTTGTTTCTGTTCCTTTATGTATCATATTGACTAGTGATGTTGTTTGCGACGTAACTTTGATTGAGATGTTTTAGGAGGTTTTTGTGCCAAAAATTATTTATTTAAGATTTTGAGACGTTTATGAATTCCGCTGCTATGTTTGAATATTGTTTAAGAATAAATTATTATTCATTTTGTTTTAAAGATTTTATGAAATGTGACATCCTGATTTGTTGTGGTATACTCTGATTATTTGAATGAAATTTTTAAGTCGGGATTTCGGGGTGTTACACTCACCCCATATAATTCTAGTTACACCCAAATTTACTTAAAATTTTACAATAATACCAAAATTGCTCTCTCCATGTAAAATTTTAAAAACCTCTTTTTCATGATCATTTTGAACATTCACCCCCTTTCACCCAGAAACCATCATAGATGTGAAATCAATATCAAATATTGAATCAACGTCTTTTTTATTGATCGGTACTTTATTCATAAAGGCTAGTGAATTTCATTATCGAAGAGCGACATATAAGGTAGACATAAATTTAAATAATTAAGTAGGTATTGTTTCGGTAGATGTGAATTTAGACGTTATTTAAGATTACATATCAATTATTAAGGTACACGTAATTTGATTTTACGTAGGCACAATTACTCACTGTGAGAGGTTAGTGTAAATTCAGTTCATGTATGTACAATTACACTACGAGAGGTTAGTGTAAATTCAGTTTACGTATGTACAATTACATTACGAGATATTAGTGTAAATTCAGTTTACCAGTTTACGTATGTACAATTAGGTTAGTGTAAATTAAGTTTAGGTATGTACAACTTATGTAGAGTGTGCGTGAACAAATGTATACATACACACATGTAAACTTAGTTTACTTAACTTATGTAAACTCACTTTACATTAACTACTTAAACTGAGTTTACATAATTTACAGAGTATATTGATCATTCCGGGAGTAACTTGGATTTTTTGGAGTGTGAGTAGTATCTGTCGTAATATTGCCAAAGAATATCGGTCCCATCAATTTAAAATTTTTATGACCTCTGATGAAATTATTTACTAAACTTTTTGAGCTCATACACCTCAACAAAATGAGATAACTGAAGACAAAAATCGGCATCTCAATGAAACCATTCGGACTCTTCTCCTTCATGGTAATGTTCTTTCTCATTTGTGGGGGGATGTTGTCCTAACAACATTCTATCTTATAAATCGCATGTCATTAGGACAACATTTTACATTACATGGATATATAACCATTTCTCATTAAAAATCGAATTAACTAATCAAGCAAACATTTAATTGGATTGAATCATATGATTTTCTAAAAAACCATTCAAACCAATGCTATTTTTATTTTTGGATCAAATAACAACTGCATATTACCTCAAAATCGATTGAAACTGAAACATAAACATCCTAAATAGTTAATTATTTAACCCCCTAGTATGACATAACTGGGGTGTAAGTTCTACTGCCATTTTTTTTTTCCTTATGTTGAGTTCGAGTCCATCTTCTCTCAGTTCCTCCGTTGGAGAGAGGATGTATCGATCACATTGTGTGGGTTTAAAATACAAATTATTGTAAACACCAAATGAAATTTGCATTTTCACCATCATAAAAACAACACATATATTCAAAGAATTAAAACTTTATAGGATAACTTACAAGTAGCAGATCAATGTTAAATGACCAAAAATACAGAATGATCACCAACACAGAATGTTATACCCACAAAAACTTGAAAAAGAAGTATAATTAATTACTCTAAAACCAGAACTTTATTTTTCATGAAACATGAAAAGTACAGATGGAAAATTACATAACGCGGGTAAGAGAGCCATATTGATGCATTCACCACAAGTTTATGCATCCGGTAAGATCTAACCGCTCAAGATTTTCATACCCTTCAAAGCATAATAATTTTAGGAGTTGCACAAATCCATCCATTTAGAGATGATATATACTATCGAGATTGTATCATAATAATGAAAATCAAGATTTACGCAACTAATCTTAAGCATACCAATATGGAAATCCATTCCAATTTCAATTCAAAATTAATCAATAAAACAAATTATTAAACTTGTTGACAAATGAGATCAACTAAATATAACTGTACAAAGGAAAATCATAAGACAGGTACATCACGATTCCAAACATTGTATCCAAAACACACACAAAAAGCACATAAATAGTACTTAGAAAGTTGTTTAATATTAAAACACTTTATTTAATATTAAAAGCACATAAATGGACGCTAGTTGTTGTAATATTAAAACACTTTCAAGCTCTCAACCCACTGCAATGTATTCTTTTCGACCATGTAGCACCGTTTGACATACTTTGGTCCATATAAATTAAACCAACGCTGCTTTGCAGCCAAAGCTGAGTCGCAAATAGGAAGAAAATAAATGACCTAGAATACAATCCAAATCAAAGAGAAAAAAGTCATATATGGATATGATGTACATCCCTCTGAAGATTTGCAAATTAGATTTAACGTAATTTCTTGTTTTACATCTTCAATATATTAATCAAAGAGAGATTCTGAGATAGAATTGGTTTAACAATGTTGAATCCACTGTCATTGACAATGTTTTGATGAGCAGACAATTATAGCAACTAATGACTAACAATGGTAATTTATCCATCATGAATACATTAAAAAGATAATTACCTGATGGCTCGGAGAAGATACTGCGTGTTTTTCCACTGTCGAGTCCTTCTTGTCTAAAGGCCTAGATTAAAGAGATTGATTTCTTTCCCCTTAGCTTCATCATTCTCCACATCATCTTCTTGGTTAGCATGTGCAACCCCCACTCTCTTATAATCAAACCTTGGTGAGCTTTAAATGTGATATGTACTTCTGTTTTCACAGAAAGGCAGTATTCTCGAGAGATATAAATTGTCCAAAGATATTTTCTGCCATCAACCATATTCCGTTCCAAATTAAGTGGCATATCAAATCGTTCTTCTGTGTGTTCACTTTCAAAAGAAAGATAGAAAGAATGTGGCAGTGGAAAAGGTTGTTGAGAACTTGCAGAATTTGGCATTGGGCGTCTTACCTCAAATTATACAGAAAAGAAAAAACTGACCCAATCAACATGCATATCAAAGTTCTTTGTCCTTATTATTGAACCCCCGTTATATTGGTATTCGGACCTCATTGGAATGTTTGAGGAATGAGGATAAAAAGGAAGAACAATGTCAAAGCCACACCAAAAATGACGAGGTTCCTGTGCCAGAAGAAAAATAAAAACTAGTAAACATATTTTAGATCTAAAGAGATGTGTGTGCAAGAGAAGAAAAATAAAAACACGATCCGCGTATTTCATCAAATATTTGACATCAACTGTGGAAAGTTGTGACTACTAAGTAACTTGACATATTATGATCAGTTGAATAAAGGAGCAGTCAATATATATTTAAAATCGATCAAGGTACTTTTTCAAAAGACATTCTTACTAGTGAAGCACTCTCTAATGTATTGGATTTAAATATGTTGGATTTTAGAGTCCCTTTGTTGGCCCCACCACGTGTGGATGTTCCAGCCAAAGAAAATTGCAACAAGCAATTGTCCAAGACAATGTACAATGGTTTTTACCCTTCAACAACCTTTAATACCTATTTTTTCAATTCCCAACACTTCACATTATTTTCTCTCTCTTAATTCAACACTCATTCAATTTTTACCTCTCCAATGGGTTTTCATTCAACATTCTACCCCACCACCTTTTATTTCTTATTCTTATTTAATTTTATATTTTTGTTTTTATAATTACATAAAATTACAATTATCGATTATAATTAAATTAAAATAAAGAAACACTTAACAATATTTTTTTTTGTTTTTTTTGTAAAAACAAAATTTATTTAAATAATTTATTTTATTTTATTAACTTAAAATGCAATACAACAAACTAAGCACGCGACACACAAATAGCTTAAAATGCAAGACAACAAACAAGCACACAACACACAAGTAATTTATTTAGTACGATACAAATCATCTTCAATCACGAAACATTCCAAACTTTGTCCATATGTGCTTCACTAGATCTGCTTGCAATTCGTGATGAACATTTGGATCATGCAACTCGGATCTAGCACGCACATGATTTGCAAAAGTGGGTAACACCTCGGTCGAGTATGATTGCAGTGTACTAGATCCACTTCCCTCAGATTGCTCAAAATCGGTCCAACGTTGAGCATATGTATCTCGTTCATCCTCAACAATCATATTATGTAATATGATGCATGACCTCATGATGATACCCAAATCGGCTATGTCCCACAAGCGAGCTGGTTCACAGATGATTTTAAATCGAGCTTGAAGCACTCCAAAAGCACGTTCGATGTCCTTCCGACAACTCTCCTGTTGTTTTGCAAATAACTTATCGGGTTCACTTTGAGGTAGTCTAATTGATTTGACGAAAGTTGGATAAGAAGGGTAAATACCATCAGCTAGATAGTATGCCATATTATAGGGACGTTGATTCACAAAGTAATTCACCCTTGGAGCCTTTCCCTGTTCCACATTATCAAACACTGGTGACCGATCTAGAACGTTTATATCGTTCAACGTTCCCGGACATCCAAAAAATGCATGCCAGATCCATAGATCATGAGATGCAACTGCTTCAAGAATAACTGTGGTGGTTCCCTTATCCCCCCTGGTGAATTGACATTCCCATGCTTTAGGACAATTTTTCCACTCCCAGTGCATGCAGTCAATACTCCCGATCATCCCTGGGAACCCCCGCATTTCACTAACATGTAGTATTCTTTGCATGTCATCTTGGGTTGGTGCTCTCAAGTACACTTGCTCATACAGTCGTATGATTCCCTTGCAGAATCTAAGTAAGCACTCCAATGTTGTACTACTTCCTATTTTGATGTATTCATCCACCGCATTTGCTGCCACACCATATGCTAACATTCGCATTGTTGTGGTACAGTTTGCTAATGGTGATATACCTTCTTTGTTGGCGGCATCAACTCGTTGGGTGAAGTAGTTATCACTACTTGAAAGGTCTCCAACGATTCGAAGAAAAAGGTGTTTTTGCATCCTGTACCGACGACGAAACATTGCATCGTCATATGTAGGCTCATTGGCAAAGTAGTCATCAATGAGTCTTTGGTTTGACGCTGCATGATCTCTCTTTAAATATTTTCTACTACGAGATCCACTACCTTCCTCTATTTTTTTTCGACGCTGAATAAATCGGTTGACGATATAAGTGTCTTCAACATCACGTTTTTGTAAGTAGGCTTCCATATCAAAAAGATTCATTGATAATTTTTGGTGATATTGGAAGTAGATATGAATGAGATTTGTGATATTGGAAGTAGATATGAATGAAATTTGTGATATTGAAAGTAGATATGAATGAAATTTGTGATATTGGAAGTTGATATGAGTACCTATATATAAGGTAGTGGACATAATTATTAAAGTCACGGATAGTAGGTGAAATAGAGGAAGGTAATGGGCATAATTATTAAAGTCATGGATAGTAGGTGAAATAGAGGAAGGTAGTGGGCATAATTATTAAAGTCACGGATAATATCATTTTATTAAAGCAAATAGTAGGTGAAATAAGTCACGGGGGACTCGACAACACTAGGGACTATCACTGAGGACTAGACAACCCTAACAATTATTTAAGTAAACACTTGGGACTAGACAACACTGACAATTTTGACCGAATACAAACAAATATTACAGTGAAATTAATTTTCAAACAGCTCACGCATCAAGTTTTCCAACGGATCTTTTTTCCTGTCATCGAGATGCTCTTCGGAACTTAACTTTATGTACATTTTCATTTTCTTCAATCTGATTTTCTCCTGTTGCACTGCGTTGTACTCTTTCAATTGTTCAATCTCTTGCACCTTGATTTCTTTGAATTGAACCCACTCCTTTTCCACCTCCTCCAAGGCAGCAGTGTCCTTGCTTTTCTTTTTTCCTTTTTTTTTAGCTGCCTCCCTACCCATTGGACGAGCACTAGATTCTACAGAGTCCTCGTGAGATCTCTTAGATCCACTACTTCCAGAACCAACATTTCCTCCCACTTGACTGTTATAACGTGGCTGATCACGGAGAGCGCACCATTCTTTCTTTAAAGTAAATTTAACATTCTTCCCACATGCATATATTTCCTGGGCTTTTGCCAAAACATCATCTTCCGACCAACCGCTTGCTTGCTGACACTTAGCGGCATCATAAGCACCAACCCATTTATTTATTAATTTGCTCATATAATTAAAACGGTTTCGGCATGCAATGACATCGCACGAAGAATCGAATGAGCAATGGTCATTACAATACTCAGCAATTTTTCTCCAATATGCTTCACTTGTCTGGTTTCTCCCGACAACACTGCATGTTCCATATTTTATCCACCCACTAATTAACACCAAATTTTGTTCAGTGTTCCATGATGGTTGCTGGTTTTTCTTGCTCTTAGGAGTTGTATCCTCTGGAGCAACTTCATTAGCTCTTGTCATTCCACCACGATTTATTTGTGATGAAAATTCAGGATATTCAGCAACACTCTGAAAATTTTCATTCATCATTGGCATATAACCATTAAATGGGGGTGTTTGAGATGAATATCCCATCATAGATCTAGAATATGGATGAAAGTTGTTTGGAACAGAGGATGGGTGATTGAAATTTGAGGCATAACCAAAATTAGGCATGTTTTGAGGATTTTGGTTGGGAAATTGATTTGGGTTTTGAGGATGTTGGTTGGGAAATTGATTTGGATGTTGATAATTGTTCGGATTTTGGTAGCTAAATGGGTAAGTAGAAGAATTTTGGGTGTTGAATTGATTGTTATTGGGATCCATTTCACTAATCAAAGACTAAAACTTCAAAAGAAAGGCTAATAATAAGATTAAGAGAGTGAAAAACTTGATTTTTTTTCTGTGTCCAAATCAAATGATCCAAGTCTCTATTTATAGAGAGAGAAAAATCATGAATTTTGGTAAAAAAATAAAAAAAATTATTTGCAATGAAATAATTGAGTCCAAACTATTAAAAAAGATAAAAATCCAACAGCCAATCATTGTCGAACACGTGTCACTGCTTTATCCAAAAGCAGATTCTCTCTCCGCGTTTGCTGCTGCTGACGCGCCTTGTCGGCGCGTGTAACGCACGCGCCTGGCTTGGCAAATCGTTTTCCGCCACGTGTCCCCTCCGGTCAGCATTTCAACATATTTAAACCTTTCATCACCTCTCTCCTCTTCTCTCATTTTCAACATCCATCTCCAATGGTTTCAACATGTTGAATTTGGCTTTCAATAGGCCATTGTGGATGGTCTAAGTCTTCTATACAATGCATTAAATGCATGCCTTAGTTTTCCTTTGAAATAGTTCAGCTATGTATAGGTTGTGCCGAGAACACACATAGCTTGCGGTGCAGCAGTTTGAAAGCATGACATAAATTATAGTTTTCACACATCAAGGACATGACTTTAGTGTGAAAGGAGTGCATAGCTTTCAGACTCCTCATCAGCTTATTTCCTCTATAAATAGAGGTGTATTTGAAGGAAGGAATGCATCGAAGCAGAAGTGAAAAAAACAAAGCTTCTGTGTGTGTAGAAGTGTGTGAGAGGAAAAATAGAGCGTTGAGTAAATCCAGAGAGTGTGGGAAAATACATCGGGTGGGTATCATCTCTATAACTTCTAGGTGCTATAAAATAATAGCATTGGAATAGAAGTAGGTCTTACGGGAAACACTATATTGTATCTTTTGTGTGTGAGAGAGTTGAGAGAATATTGTAATATTCTTAAATATAGTGGAATATTTTTCGGAGTTTGTCCCCTGGTTTTTCCCTCGGTATTAGAGGGTTTTCCACGTTAAATATTGGTGTTCATTTTTATCGCTACCGCTGCGCTGCAAGATGCAATCTCTTTCGGATTTTGGAATTTTAATTTACACTTGTGTTAAGCTCGTCGATCCCAACAAGTGGTATTAGAGCTCCGATTGGAGCTTGAGCTTGTAGTGTAAATTAAATGGAGAAGAACACTTTTGGTACGATGATTAAATTCACTTCTACAAACTACTCCATTTGGAAGCCAAAAATGGAGGACATACTTTACTACAAGAATATGTATGATCCTGTAGAAAAGGGAGACACGAAGCCAGATAAGGTGACAGATGAAGACTGGAAAAAGTCTCATCAGAAGGCTGTCAGTCTGATTAGGCAGTGGGTGGATCTTAGTGTATTCCACCATGTGGCCATAGAGACGAATGCCCAGACTCTGTGGAAGAACATCGAAAAGATGTATCAAAGAAATACCACACAAAACAAAACTTTCGCTATTAGAAAGTTGGTGAATTTAAAGTATCGGAAGGGAAGATCAGTTGTCGAGCACTTGAGTGACTTTCAAGACTTGGTAAACTAATTGGTTGTCATGAAGCTGGTGTTGGATGATGAATTACAAGCACTGTTACTTTTGAGTTCTTTGCCGGAAAGTTGGGAAACTTTGGTGGTGTCATTAAGCAACTCTGCTCCAGATGGAGCCCTCACTTTGTCCCAGGTAAAAGATAGTATGTCCAATGAAGAAACAAGAAGAAAAGACATGGGATCAAGTAGCTCTCAAGCCCTTGTCACGGAGAACAGAGGCAGGAGTAAGAGCAAGGGGAGATCCAATAAATCCAAAGACAGATCACAATCTCAACCTCAAAGAAAGTTCAAGTGTTTTAACTGCGGCGAAGAAGGTCACATAAAAATAAATTGCAAATCTTGGAAGAACAAAGAAAAGAAAGACCGGAGAAATCAAAGACCAGACGAAGATGAAAATACGACAACCCCAGTTGTTGATGGGGAAGTGGTGTTGCTTTCTGTTGAAGAAGAAGAATGGCATGTTGCAGATTCATGTGTTGAATGGGTCATTGACTCAGCAGCTTCTTATCATGCCACTTCCAACAAAGAATTCTTTACGATGTACAAAGCAGGAGACTTTGGCAAAGTAAAAGATTGGCTCATCTAATTGAAAAAGGATTGCAAATTTTGTCAAGGAAGTCCATCATTCCATCTGACAAAGGTACTAAGTTGAATCCTTGTGATTATTGTTTATAGGGCAAGCAACATAGAGTATCTTTTAGTAGAACTTCAAAGCTGAAAGATAATATATTGGATATGGTGTATTCTGACGTGTGTGGACCCATGGAAGTGGAGACTCTTGGTGGTAGCAGATATTTTGTGACTTTTATTATGATGCTTCCAGAAAGGTGTGGATGTATTTCCTTAAAAGCAAGGATCGGGTGTTTCAGTACTTCAAAAGGTTTCATGCGATGGTGGAGAGATTGACTAGTAAACCTTTGAAGTGTCTTTGTTCGGATAATGGGGGTGAATATACTTCCCATGAATTTAAAAGTTAATTTTCTGAGGACGGCATCAAACATGAGAAGACGGTACCTGGCACCCCACAACATAATAGTGTTGCTGAAAGAATCAACAGAACCATTATGGAAAAAGTTAGATGTATGTTGAAAATGGCTAAGCTGCCTAAGCCATTTTGAGGTGAAGTTGTTCAAACCACATGCTACATGATTAACAGATATCCATATGTTCCTTTGGGCTTTGACATTCCTAAGAGAGTATGGTCCGGACATGATATAAGTTACTCTCATTTGAAGGTGTTTGGATGCAAAGCCTTTGCTCGTGTAAATAAGGAGCATAGACAAAAACTTGACGATAAAGTTATTCCTTGTATATTTGTGGGCTATGGAGATGAGGAATTTGGCTACATGTTATGGGATCCAGAGAAGAGAAGAATAATTAGAAGCAGAGACGTAGTGTTTCATGAACAAGAAACTATGTCAGATTCTGCTATTCCAGAAACACCTAAACGTGATGGTAAGGTTGATCTTACACTTACCACTCCCCCTGTAAGAATTGCCACAGAAAGGGGAGATCTTGATGAAGACCCTAGGGTTGATGGTGAGCCAGTAATTGTAGATGGTGATGATGATGAAGATGTTGAGGATGGAGAGCAATCCCCTACATCTCAGCTCAGGAGATCAAATAGAGAACATCAACCATCTACCAGGTACCCTAGTTCGGAGTACATCCTCATCACTGATGAGGGGGAGCCAGAAAGTTTCGATGAAGTTCAGACTGATAAGGATAAAATCCAGTGGATGAAAGCAATGCAAGAATAGATGGATTCCTTGCAGAAAAATGATACTTATGAACTTGTGAAACTTCCTAAATGGGTGTTCAAGCTCAAGAAAGATGTTGACAAGCTAGTGAAGTACAAAGCTCGCTTAGTCGTTAAAGGCTTTGGACAAAAACGACGAATAGATTTTGATGAAATCTTCTCTCCAGTCGTTAAGATGAGTTCAATTCGAGTTATACTTGGATTGGTTGCTAGCTTGGATTTGGAGCTTGAACAAATGGATGTAAAGACTGCATTTCTTCATGGAGATTTAGATGAAGAGATCTACATGGTTCAACCATATGGATTTGAGAAGACTCGAAAGGAGCACTTGGTTTGCAAATTGAAGAAGAGCTTATATGGATTAAAACAAGCTCCAAGACAATGGTATAAGAAATTTGACTCGTTCATGATGAGTCATGAATATACCAAGACAAATACAAACCATTGTGTATATGTCAAAACATTTCGAGGTAACAAATTCATCATCCTTCTATTATATGTAGATGATATGTTGATAGTGGAACAAGACAATGATATGATTGGTGATTTGAAGAAGGAATTGTCAAAATCATTTGACATGAAAAATCTAGGCCCTGCAAAGAAAATTTTGGGCATGAAAATTTTGCGAGACCGGAAAGCGAGAAAACTATGGTTGTCACAACAATAGTATGTGGATCGGGTTCTAGAAAGATTCAACATGAAGGGTGTTAAACCAGTTAGCACACCGTTAGCCAATCACTTTAAACTCAGCAGAGTAAGTTGTCCTACTAGTCAAGATGAAAAGGAAGCTATGATTGCTATACCTTACTCCTCAATAATTGGGAGTTTGATGTATGCAATGGTTTGCACCAGGCCAGATATTGCTCATGCAGGTGGAGTTGTTAGCAGGTTTCTTTCCAATCCTGGTAAAGAACATTGGGAAGCTGTAAAGTGGATCTTGAGGTATCTGAAAAGAAGCTCTAATAAGTGCTTATGCTTTGGAGGATCAGATTCGATTTTGAAAGGCTACACAGATGCAGATATGGCAGGTGACCTGGACGATAGAAAGTCTACTTCATGAATTGTGTTTACTTTTGAGTAAGAATGTGATGTACCACTCTCGTATAAAGCATATTGATGTCAGATATCATTGGTTGCGTCAAGCAGCGGAAGAACAACAATTTATGTTGGAAAAGATTCACACCGATAAAAATCCCGCGGATATGTTGACAAAAGTTGTAGCACGTGAAAAGCTTCAACTTTGTGCCGAGTTGATCAACATGGATCGCAGGTGAATGATTTGCGAGGATATCTCCCCTTTGGCTGGAGGGGGAGAATTGTTGGCCCTACGTGTGGATGTTCCAGCCAAAGAAAATTGCAACAAGCAATTGTCTAAGTCTTCTATACAATGGATTAAATGCATGCCTTATTTTCCCTTTGAAATAGTTCAGTTATGTATAGTGTGAAAGGAGTGCTTGGCTTTCAGACTCCTCATCAACTTATTTCCTCTATAAACAGGGGTGTATTTGAAGGAAGGAATGCATTGAAGCAGAAGTGAAAAAACAAAGCTTCTGTGTGTGTAGAAGTGTGTGAGAGAAAAATAGAGTGTTGAGTAAATCCAGAGAGTGTGGGAAAAATACATCGGGTGGGTATCATCTCTATAACTTCTAGGTGCTATAAAATAATTGCATTAGAATAGAAGTAGGTCTCACATGAAACACTATATCGTATCTCTTGTGTGTGTGAGAGAGTTGAAAGAATATTGTAATATTCTTAAATATAGTGGAATATTTTTCGGAGTTTGTCCCGTGGTTTTTCCCTCGGTATTAGAGGGTTTTCCACGTTAAATATTGGTGTTCATTTTTATCGCTACCGTTGCGCTGCAAGATCCAATCTCTTTTAGATTTTGGAATTTCAATTTACACTTGCGTTAAGCTCGTCGAGCCCAACACCCTTTACAGTACAAGGTATTTGTTTGGAAGTTCAAGGAACATGATGTGGGACTGAACACTCACACTTGAATTCCAACAACCATCCCCTCAAGTGGAATCTCTCACATCACTTTACTTGCACCGCCTTTACTAACCAATGGAACTCATCACCTAACTAACCAATCACACTTGAAATCCTACATTATACCATCGGCAAACACACATATAACAGGACTAAAGTAGACAAACAAACTATGGGAGAGAAAAAGGGAAATATAGGCAAAGTTCACACCTTAAAATGTCTTTTTAGCCATCTATATTGAAGGTATCGAGAGTGTCCGGTCAAATTAGGACAGTCAAAAACATATAATCCTGATCTATGATCACGAGATCCAGATGTTGTTTTAAAATATCTTCCCACTGAATCTGATGGACCACTTTGTATTGGGATATAAGACAAATCGGCAAGCTTACGACAATGTGACAAGTTTAAATATGATAGATTGTGAAGACAACTCATGGTGGAAGGAAGATTAATAAAGTTATTTCCCTGTAAATTCAGTCTCTCTAAACCCCTTAATTCTCCAATAGCATTAGGTAGTGTAGAAATATTGCAAAAGCTCAAGTCCAGATAAATCAAAGATTCCATAGCTGAATTGATATGCAGACAATTATATTTCAAGCAGCCGCATAGATCCAAAGTTATAAGATTTGTGCAGTCTCTCAAACTTAAGACTCTAAGCTTTACAGGAGATCCATGAAATGAAGATAAATATGTGCATCGATCAACATCAAGGTACTCCAGATTTAATGCTCCAGTTAAATCTGGAGTTCTTTCAAGTTTTGTGCAACCAGAGAGACGTAAAACTCTCAAAGACCATAACCGTGATGCACTGCCAAAATCAAGGTTGACTAGACTACTACATTTCTGCAAACTCAAGAATACGAGTTCAGAAAGAAGTCCAATTGATGGATGCACCTGCGACAAGTTTATGCATCCTGTAAGATCTAGCTGCTCAAGGTTTAGGATTCCATCAAAACATGGAGTCATCTTCAGATTTTTTGAGTTGCTCAGATCCATCCTTTTCAAACAGGGTAGACACTGCATGTGAAGCAAAAATTAGCCATCAAAATGTTAGTATGTTGAATTAAAACCTCAATTTGATCAATTTTTTGTGGTATACTTTTAAATTATAATAATAATAATGATGATATAATACCTTATCTAAGCTTAATTGCATTACAATAACATCAACAATCAATTTACTCTTTCTGGTGAATTCGCCCATGCCATTAGGCAATGTAAGCATACATGCATTGATACCTGTATATATAATCGGTGGTACTTTTTCTTAAAGGAAACGATGGCACAATTTATTGCAAATTTAGAAAGAAAGAAAAAAAAAACGTTGCCTTCTAATGCACATCAATTATTCTTAAAATTTTCAAACATTTATGGACATACTACAGCTGTATTTAATATAGTAATTTCATGATGTTAAAATATTGAACAACCATTAGAATATATATAATCTTGTTTTTATATCTAAAATCTATTAACCATTTACTAGATGGGAAAAAATTAAAAGAATACTGAAAATATCTGGATGTCTTCCCATAATTGTTCGATGTTGCTGTCAGGCATATTCAATTCAACAAGGTCGTATGGCTGAAAATTTGATGGTAAAGAGGAGAAAGGGTAACCATTCCATGAAAAATAGTTTAGGGAATTTGAAAAAAATAAGGGTTTTCCAGAAAAATTCTTGTGATTTAATATGAGAAGTTTCAGGTTCTCCATTTTTGATAAATCTTCAACCCGTAACTTATTGAATCTGAAACCATCCTCCTTTTGATCAAGAACTATGGCTTTAGTTTCTATTGCATCCTGAAAATTTTAGAATCAGAATATCATAAAAGGGAATAAAAAGAGTAAACCATTTGACTTAAATACATTAAGTTCCAAAATATTATATAAAAATAATAGCAAGTTTGAATTGAACTCGCACTTATCTCCTTAGAATATAAATGCATGTGTTGTTACAGTAGAAAAGGACATGTTACCGTTTTGGTCATCATCACGTGATGGAAATCCCGATAAAGCCATAATCTACTCCAGAATTTAGGCTTGTCCAGATGTTGTCCATGAACAATTTGCTTCCCCAACTCTTGCAACATTTTATGCATATAAATTACTTGGTTTCTAATAGTTATGAGTGATTTTTCGGCGAGGAGTGGAATTCCAATATCAGGTTGCAACTCACAAGCATGTAGAATTCTCCTTACATAATCCTCCCTCTCCCCTTCAAAGAAGCAAGCAATGTGCAAAAATATTTCTCTCTCTCTTGGTTGTAGTCCTTCAAAACTCATATGAAGTACTTTCATAATTCTTCTGTCAGGATTACATTGCAATCCATCAAAGGTAGCTCTCCATTGCATGATATTTCGGTTACAGAGGAAAGAACCCATTATTCTAATTGCAAGTGGAAGACCTTGAGTGTATTTTAGTACCTCAGGAATTAGTTCTGCAAAATTGCTTCTTGAATAATCACTTTTGAAGGCTTTTCTAAGAAAAAGATCATGAGCATCATTATCATTCATCAATTCAGCCTCATATATTTTATCCGCTCCATACAGTTCAAGAATATGCATGTCTCTAGTGGTTATGATTATTCTACTTCCTGGACCAAGCAATTTGGGATTTATGTGCAATTCTTGCAGTTGCTCAAATTGATCAACATCGTCAAGAACTACAGGGACCTTCATGTTGCATAGCCTATTTATTATAATTCCAGATATTTCAGAAGGACTGTATGAATCCAGATTTTGCTCTTTCAGAGTTTGATGAAGAATTTGTTTCTGCACAGCAATAGCACCATCATTTCTTACATTGTGCTAACATTTTCGATAAAACAACAAGCACCAAATTGATAATGATGTGAGATCCTGTCATACAAGACAGCTGCAAGAGTTGTCTTCCCTATGCCACCCATCCCCCATATTCCTAAAATTCGAAAACCATCCTCCACTGACTTTAAATTCAAAAGTCTTTCTAATGCTTCAACATGAGGTTGTATTCCAATAAGGTCATAAGCAAATCCTGAGAATTTATGACTCAATGCTTTTATTACAGCCTGGACAATTTTTTCAATCTCTTCAAACTCTGGCCTGAAAGATCAGTGCGGGAAAATAAGGTCACTAATTTATCGGCTATGAAAACAAGGGAAAAACATGTAGAAATATATGGCAAGATAATATGCATTAATGGATATAATTGTTGTTGATAAAAATGTGCAATTTGATTCCCAACAAAATAGACAAATTGCTCAAACAAGCTTGATTTGTGAAACACTTTCTTGCACGCAAAAAACTGAATTGGACACCCTCAACTGCAGTGTGAAAATTGTAAAACAACAAAGAGAGCAAGCTTACTTGTTCCTAACATCCCAACCAGCAAGTCCAGCGAAACGGGTCAGAGCTCTCTTCCACAACTGTTATGATATATTAGAATGTCAAAATGCATCTAAATAATTAAGATTAAGAAACAGCAAATGAAATTACGCGTAAATTACTCCCTTTGTCCTTGATTGTAGATCTTTTGGAGATTTTGTTTGTCCCTAAATATAATACCTTTTGGAAATTACTGGTTGCATTTTCTACTCTTTCAAATATATCCCTCATTAATAGTACAAATTCTTTTTTAAAGATGAAAAGTTAAATTGAATATATTTAGGGTCGGTTTGGCAAGACATGTTTTTGAGCTTATAGCTTATGTCTTATAAGCTCATTTGATTAAAAAGGACATGTTTGGTAACCATCACTTTCTCACGAGCTTATAGCTTATTTTTGCTAGCTTGTAGCGTTTCTCTGATAAGCTAATTCAAGTTGCTTATAACATAAAGCTTATAGCTTATCATATGTTATCTCAATTTTACTCTTGCCGTCTTAATTGAAAAAATTAAATATATCTTTTTTTTGTTTTTTCATATTTATAAGTTGGTTCAACCGCTAATTTTATTAAACACTACAAATTCAATGAGCTACCTTATTCGCCATCAACATCAACAATAAGCTAGCGTATTAAGTAAAGGGTAATTTAATAATAGTTACGCACATAACATACTCATTAATTACACGATCAATTTTCCTTAATGAGTTAAATATGTCATAGGATCTCATAATAGGAACGAGGGATGTTATTTGAACATCTAACATTGACAACATATTTAACTCCGTTTAAAAATATATCATCATTTGTAAGTATTGATTTGCTACAAACAAAACGGTACCTACATGGTATTGGACAACAAAATAATCGTTGTCCAAATATAATTTCTCAATAGGGAGAATTAGATTGTTGATAGTAGAAGGAAACTGTATCTTGATCAAGCATAATCAGAAAGTGAATCAAAAACGTTGATGAGAATTTTATGAATAAAGTTCTTACCTGAAAATTCAAGTGTAAAATTTGACTACACAATAACTCAAAGATCGGTTCTCACTGCTATGAGAGTATGGATAGTTTGATGAGAAAAGTCAATGGTGACTGTTAGTTGCTTGCTACTCCTACTAACTAGTAACTACTTTAAATAGAACAAAGAAGATACGAACAAGCGAAAATGGATTTTGGGACTTCCCATCAATATTGCTTTACTTGTTAATAGTTGTTACTCCTACTACTTGACTAAAACTTTTTTTTTTGTCTTGTTGACCGAATGTTTTGTTTGTTTGATAGTCTCTCGGTCTCTATTTGTAAGCACATTTTGTTTTTTTCACATTTCTTAAAAAATGTAGTTAGTCAATAAATTTGTTTATTTTGTGTGTTAATGTTTATCAAATTGTCTTTGGTTTGTATGTGTATTAAATTTGACTTTTCATATTTCAAAACAAATTAGTAGTATTAATTAATGATATGTTTAGAAGGAAAAAAAAATGCGTCTAGTAATTTAAAAAGAGGTTTATATTTAAGAACAAATTTTTAGTCATATGAGTGTTTATATATAGGTACGGAGGGAGTATAAGGGAAGACAACTTTTTGACCAACAAAATACGAATTTATATTTTGTCTTTTTTATTTTGATTTTCAAATTGTGCTGACAGCAACAATAAAAAATGAAATTTGATTTCTACCGAGACTATTGAAAGACATGCATGATTCCTTATTCTTTTAACGACCGGTTTTTTGAATAGCGTGTATGATTTTTGTGTCTACATATTGAAGAATGGTGAGAAAGTTATTTGCTACCTTTTACTATGTATGGATGATATCTTGATGGTGAATTCTAACAAGGATGAGAGTTGAAAGCTCAAAGATAAGTTAAATGGTGAATTTGCGAATGATCTTGGTCCAACAATTCTTGTAATTGATATCATTAGAAACCCTGAAAGAGGTGAACTATTCTTGTCTCAAACAAGTTACTTGAAGAAAGTGGTGGAGAGGTTGACTAACTCTAAATCGTTGGCACTCATTTGGGTCTTCACACAAAGTTGTTGATCAAGCAATGTCCTCAACTCGAAGTTGAGAAGAAGAAGAAGATGGAGAGTGCTCCCTATACAGGTGGGGTTGGAAGCATTGTATATGGTATAGTTTCTAGTAGACCAACACTGGCTTATGTGTTCAGCATAATGAGTCGGTTTATGGCAAATTCAGAAATTGTTCATTGGCAAGCTTTAAAGTGGGTGTTGAGATGTTTGAATGGATATTTGAAAGGCGGATTGAAGTACACAAGAGCATATCAAAAGCAAGATGTTTTGGAGGGTGTGTGGATGCCAACTACACGAACAGTGTGTAAACAAGGAAATCTTTATCGGGTTTTATATTTACTCTCTTTGGCACGACTATTAGTTAGAAGGCAAACCAAAAATCCTTGATGGATCTATCTACCATTCAAGCGGTTTACATTGCCCTTGTTGAATGAGTGAAGGAAGTCATATGATTGAAATGGATGATTGGTGAGTTGGGAATTACTCAAGTATGTGCGAAGATACATGGTAATAACCAAAGTCTCATCTTTGGTAAATCATCAACTGTATTATAAAAGTACAAAGCACATTGGCATTTGTGTGCACTTTGCCTGAGAAATAATTGAACCGAAAGAGATTGTGGTTGAGAAAGTTGTTTTGGAAGAAAATCTGACAGATGTGTTCATCAAGCCATTGTTGTAACAACCTGTTTTTCGCTAGAATTATTTTAATTATTTGTTAAATGTGTCTATGTGTTCTTGTTCTTGTGTGTATTTTATTTGGGATTAGTGGATTTTTGACCTACAAGGGTATTTTTGTCATTTTGAGACTAAGGGATATTTGGTCATTTGGTGAGCAAGGGGTATTTTGGTCATTTTGAGACAGCCTTGGACATCTTATCTAAGCTAACTCTATGGTCTTTCCTTATGTTACAACCGTAGCTGAGTGTGAAGCTACCGCTCTACAACAACCCCTCCAATTGCTCTTGACCTTAGCCTGAATAGGGTAGTATCCGAAAGTGATTGCCAACAAGTTGTGAATGTAGTCTTTAGTAATAGCTCTTATATGAATCAACTAGGAAGTTTACTCTCTATCTGTAGGACTTTGCTTTTATCTAATGCTAGTTATGTTTTAGCTTATATTAGAAGACAAGCTAATATAGTTTATCAAACCTTGCTCGAGCGTCTATATTACATGTTAGTCTCAATATTTTCTTTCATCCTTCCCTATTGTATTCACTCTATTATTTTGGATGAAATGAAATAAGTTATCTTTCTCTAAAAAAACAATCAAATAGTTTTTTTTCCTCGACAAAGATTTTTTTTTTTTTTAAGGAACAATCAAATAGCACATTTGATAATGACATCAACAACTCAAACACTCATTTTCTTATTGGTTTAAATTAAAGTGGGTTTCATACTTCAGAAATGAGTTCCATTTAAAATAATAGGACATGAATTAATTTTCTTCAATAAAAGAGTGAGTGTAACATTCCTCGTATGCCTAATTGTATCCTATAAAAAGAAAAAATTAATTTAAGAGATTTTAGAGTGAGGGGTTTTGTAACCAAAAATAAGAGTGAGGGGCATTAATCCATATTCTTTTACGAATGACGGACATTAATCCGCTAGCTTAAGTACTGAATTTATTATATTGCCTAGTTTACTATCGTCAGTTTAAGATCTTTGTTAGAAAATTTTACCAAAAAATTAAAATAAAAAATCATTAATTGAAGATCATATTTACTGCTTTGTCTTAGTCTAGTTTCACGCCATGCCAAAATTGATGCAGTCATGAACCACTAGTTAGTCTGGCATTATGTACTTTTGCTTAGTGCATGAAGCATTATATTTAATTTATTGTGCATCAAAAGAATATATGATAAATTATTAACCACGCTAAGAAAGAAATCATTAAAAAAGAGGAAGTATTGTTTGGTATGTTTGCGCAAATAATGTGTCAAAACTTCCCTCTTCAGCATTCGTTTAGAGAAGGTAATCAATGTGCAAATTTCATGGTAAAACTTGAAACTTTGATTGATGTCAACTTATCTATCCGTCCGTCCCCTTCAGGGGGTCTAATATCGTTGCTTAGGATGGATGAATTAGGATCTCTTTTTGTTAGGTGCTAGCTGCCTTTTTCCGCTTTATGATTTTGTTTCTTTGTTTAACTTTGTAACAAAAAAAAAAGTTTCTAAACACTTGTGACCAAACAAATATTTTTCTTAAAAAATGTGTCCGTGTTGTTTGTCGAGTGGAAAAGTATCATATAGTTATGATTTTGTCTAACGCACAGTGATGTGATTTATTGATCAAATAATGAAAATTAACTTATGTATGATGTAAGGTTTATTTCATTTGTGCATTATAATATTAATTGGAGGTGACATATTTAGATTGTTTATTAAAAGAAAGAAACATTTAGATTGTTGTTTATGCAAATGATAATTAAAGAGATACATGTTATGAAGTGTTGGCTACTATCAAGGTTTCATGTTCGATTCTCTCTAATACTAATATTGATGGACTAATTTGGCTTACTAAGAAAAAATTAATGAGCTACGGGTATATTTATTACCGCATATGTTGCTATTTAAAGGACTTTTGACTTTTTTTTGGGAAAATGTTAACCAATGTCAGGGGCAATGGTTAATGAATCAAATATACTACTCCCTCCGTCCCTCAATAGATGACCTAGTTGACTCCGACACACGTACCAATGCATATGTTTTATCTTTGATATCTTCAATTCTCTACTAAAAAATTATGAAAAATTTAATATTTTAAAAATATTCATCGAGACGAATCCAACAACATCTTACATGATATTATTTATCTTTGTGAATTAGTAGAAAAATATGGTCAAAGTATGTCAAGTCAATAATGTATATTGTCAAATAAGTCATCTATTGAGGGACGGAGGGAGTAGTATTTGCATTGAAAGTTATATAGTCAATGCATCAATAGTTTTTTAGTGTCTTTTTCTACTTAAAATTTCATCTTTTATCTTTCTTAACTGGTGTATAAAGGCACCAGTTAGCATGAATTTTTTTTTAAGGTTTGACACTTTCGACTTGTGTTAAATAAAATTGATTTTTTTTTAGGGATTAAATAAAATTGATTTTGACTTTTATTATATTAGTCTTTGTTTATAGATATATTCAAGGTTATTTTTTCATATTTTAAAACAGACAATACTATTAATAAGAAAAAACATTTCAAGAAAGATGTATCAAAGTTTTTTTTACCAATGATCTTTTATTTTTTTTGAAAGATTTACCAGTGCTCTTATATTTTGGAACAAACATATATTACAAGGGGTTCATATAATGAAGGACAAAACGGACCGGAAAAAAGTTGAGAATTGTTTTGATTGATTTATGTTATGTTTGGTTGAATGATTTTGGAAGAGATTGTTATATATGTCTATATGTAAGAGTCTTGATATAGATGAGTTATTTCGAGTATCTATGATGGTTGATGTTTCACTTATTTAACAACAAGCTAAATAAACATGTGCATTATAGAGTGGAAAATGTGTGTCTAAATGGAGCAAAGATGGACTCATATCGAAGGGTCTCCTCTTTCTTTATTTGCTTTACGGACCTTGCTTAATAGATTTTATTATAAGAAAAATATTGTTAAAATGTAACTATATTTATAGTATTTTTGAAACAAAAAAAAAAATCTTTGGAGTGTTAGATTTGAGGAACTCCGTGCTTATTATTAATTGAGATTAAAAATTATAAAATGTGTGTTGTATACATGTAGAATCTATTTAAGCACCAAAGTACATGAGCTCTATTGTGGATGTCCTTATATTCACTTCTTTTAAGTCAAATTTTGAACCGTTTTATGGAAACTTACTTGTTTATTTAAATAGTATTTAAGTATTAATTACATTTTTTTTAGGAGACTTACTTGTAATTTTTGCATAATTTTGATGAATTATGTTACAATTTTGACAAAGTTCCACAAAAATTCGTTTAAAAGTGATTTCAAGAACGACAAAATAGATAACTAGTCTTGTTTTAAGGAAATTAATGTGTGGTCCCAAAAAAGGTCGACGAAAAACAACGAAGCATGTAAAATGCAAATGAGCGGTTAGTGTTTGACTGAATACCATTTTTGTCCTTCATTTTTTTCCTGTCTTGATGACGAGTGTCTCCGAGATACTCTTTAAGAGTTCAAAATTAAAAAATCTAATGCATTGAATACTCAAAATTTTATAAACATTTACTATTTAAGGTCCTTAAAAAAAATGTCCAAAGACATTAGTTAGCATTTTCATTTGTTACCACCTTAAATATCACTTATTCTTAAAGCTTATTAGGTCTTGCTATTGTTTAACCTAGATTTTTCCCTCTAATCCCCCATCATTAAATGCTAAAATGTAACCCTAAAAAAATTACCTCCTTAAAATGTGCAATTTGAAATTCAAAAACTTCTTGCATCTCTCCTTCTGTTTTATAAAATCGAAATTTTTTAATAGTTTGGCTATAGTTGTGACCTTTCCTATTCTAATGTCACATTTAGTGCATTCTTTTTTGAAAATTGTAATCGCTTTCATTGTTAAACAACATAAAACGTACTAATTTTATGACCTTTAGAATATCAATTAATGCACCGTTAGTTTATGTGTTGTAATTCAAAACTTAAACAGTCACTACTATTTCTCATACAACCTCTTTCCTTCCCTTCCCTTCTACTACTATATACATACACGTATTCCATCTCCAACCTTCAATTGTTTCATGTCTCAAACATTCAGCCTTGACTTCTAATAACATCCACCCTTTCATTTTCATATCCTACATAAATTCTGCTATTCTTCTATCTCTATTTATCAAGTTTCATATTTCTGCTATTATTCTCAACGGTATACTTGTTGAACAAAAACATTGGTTATTCCATTGAAAAATGATGATAATGGTGATGAAGAATGTTAGTGCAAGCTGATGAGGATTGAGATAAAAAAAACACAGGTCTACCATAGATTTGGAATATATCAGTTTTGCAAAGCAAAGAGGCTTCAAGATTGTGAGAGGTATTATTTTTATTTCTACAAAATATTTATAACAGGGCTTTTTGCTTAAATATTTAGGTATTTATATATTAATGTTGATTATGATATAGTTTGTGATATCATTGATATGTTAAAAAAAGAAGGTATTGATTTGTCGTTATGTGAATTGCAGTTTACATTGGGCATGGTTAAAAGGAGTCAATAAAAGAAATAAGAGCCCATTGGTCCATTATCACTTATAATTGATGGAACCAATTTGGTATATATATCTTTGAGAAGTAATTAGAGTTCATGGAAAGGTTTATCATTTTTTTTGAATAGACGCGCGTGATGTGTGTTGCCATAACTACACTGTGTTTTTTTTAACTCTTTGTACATTTCATTGTGCAGAGGGACCGACACCGCCACATTAATTCAAAAAAGAGCAATGTTATATATGACGAAGGTTGTCATATAAAAATATCAAGAATTGCAACGTGCCGCCTTATATGAAGGAAATCATGTGGCAGAGAAGATGTAGATCAATGGACAAAAACTATTTGTTCCTTTCGTTTTTCATGGTTTTGTAATAATTAGCATTTTTCATAAAGAGCACTCCCAATATTATTTCTATAGTTTTTCATATATTTAAGAGAGTTGAAAGCAAAGAGTTGGGTTTCCTTTACATTTCATATATTCTTTTCTTTTTTATCGAAGATGCATTTCATATATACTTTGTAACAATTTTTATGAATCTTCTCTCAAAAAGATAAAATATTAATTTAATGAATATACTTTTCTCCTAAAAAATGAATCTACTTTTGTGAATATTAATATTAATGCATTTGAATGACGACTTTAGTTTTTTTTTCTTTTCAAATTAAGTGTTATAAATAGGATAGTACCAAAATGAGTACAGCACTATGTTATCATGTTGAATGGAGTAATGGATTAAATGATTTGACTTTGATTGAAGCTACAATTCTGACCGATATTCTTTTACATTTCGTTATAATTAGTTAAATAGCACCATAAAAAAATAGATCATCCCACGTTCTTTCCTTAAACCCTGGTTTATTTCCTAAACACTCATGTTACCTATTTAAATGCTATAATAAGGGTAATTGAAGCAATTATGTATGTATCAATGCATTGGATGATGGGTTAGGTTTGATTCCAAGAGAAGAGAAAACATATCTTTGTTACGATGCTCCATATTCACGTAATATATATGATGATGCAGTGGATAATGTTCACACTCCTGGATAGTTTTAATCAAACAAATGGAATAATTTTAGAGGGAATGGTACAAGTTGATGAATGTTACCTCACATGTGGTCTATAAAAAAATTATTTTATAATTTATAATATGTTATGTTTTATGTATGGTTATCTAAGAAAATGATTGTTATCATAATACGATTTGTGTAAATCAATGTTTAACATGTGATTATTTGAGAACAATATTTTATTATGTTATGATATTGATGGTTTTTATTGTTGATATGACCCGTGCGGCGATCTAGTGTATGGTAAGTGGTTTCTTACTTCGCCAAATTTTGTTGGAGCGCATGTCTCACTATATAACAATGCTTTTGTTTTAACCTATTCTTAGTATTTTTTAAGAGTTGAATCATAGAATTTAGTCATATATATATATATATATATATATATATATATATATATATATATATATGAGTTTTAATATATCTTTAGATTTTAAAAAAGTTGAAAGAATATCATATTATATATCCTATAATATTAAAAATATTTTATAGCTTATTTAATTTATAAAAGGAAAACAATATACAACCATAAATATAATTTTTATTAGATTAAATCAATATAGATATTATACTTTAAAAACAGGATCCACATAAAGTGACAGGTCCTACAATAATTTTATCTGAAGAGAGCGTTATTAGCACTTCTCATTTAACAATTTAATTGTCAATTTTTTTTCTATATGATTTTTTTAAAGAAAAAAATCATGTGATATTTTACAATTCGACAATAGCATTTTTGGGTAACCGTTTAAATCAAGACAACCCAATCAAAATATACCGGTGTAAAGTAAAAAAAAAATATTGATAGGAATCTTTTCTATTTGTTTATTGCCTCAAAAAAATCAATGAATAAATAAAAAGTATTCACAAATCAATGAACAAAAATAAAAAATTACACAATAAAGCTCATATTAAGTTTTGTTTTTTTTTTTGAATAAGCTCAAAAATATCTTATATTAAGTTTTACGGTGAAGTTATTCATATGTACTTACTAAAAGTACACACAATTTTTTTTAATAAAACAAAAATTAAATTTATACTATATATCTTGCTCAACTATTTAATAATTTTTAAAAAATAATGTAAACCAAAGTTCAATTTATTTTTAACCCAACTTGACAAACAAACTATCGGGCAAGAACCGGGTCAAACAAACCCGGTTCGACCCATATAAGAAAAACATTTATTTTACATTAAAAACTTTATCACAACAACCAAAAAACATCGATAACACAAACTCGTGTCTTCAGTTCAGTGTGTGGCATCTCAAACCCCTTCAGTTGTCTTCAATGGCTTCACTTATTAACATGCTTTCAGTTTCACCAACAATATTGTCACCCTCAATTACAAGAACCTCTTCACTTCAAACACGACCAAATTTGTCACCTTTTTCTGTTTCCTTTAATAGTAAGTTGACTTTAAAAAAAAAACTTTTTTGTTACTTATAGAGTGAGCTTTTGTGTGTATAGAATACCCTTTTGAAAGTACTTTTCAATTATCATGTCAAATGTGGTTTTGACCAATCATGCATCTTTGTAGTTTCTTAGCTACCAACATAGTTAAAGTTAATGTTTTTATGTTTTCTTATGTTGTTTTTTCTGTGTTTGTTTGAAAATGAAATTGTTGGTGTTTATGTTGGCATTGCAGAAAGAAGATTAACTATAAGAGCAGCTGAAACTGATACAAATGAAGGTTTTTTTTTCTTTGTTGGGTTTTGTAGTTTTATATTGTTGTTCCTATTTCATTATGTTTTGTGTTTTTTAGTTATATGTTTTATTTTTTGGTTGTTTGAGCAGTTAAATCTGAGGTACCGGATAAGGCGCCTGCGAAAAATGGATCAAGCTTCAATCAGCTTCTTGGTATCAAAGGAGCTGCCCAAGAATCAGTGAGTGAACTTCAGCTTTATTGCTTTTTGTTTCCATTCTCTGATTTGGATTTGAAAGTTTGACTTCAATTTTCGTTGCGGATGGATGTTTGAAATGATCACAATTAAACTTTGACCCTGTTTGGATAAACAACTTAATTAAGCACTTATAGTATAAGTGTTTATGTATAAGTTATTTCTATAACAAAAGATAATCATTTTAAACTATTTTCGTATAAGCTATAAGTTGTTTTCATAAGTTATCCTTGAAAGCTTATTAAGTAAAGTAAGCTGAATATAATTTCTATATGACATATCTGATACCATCTTGGAATTTGTAATTGGGTCTAACACAACCCCACAAAATTGGCTTGTGAGGTGAGGACTGCCCCCACTTATAAACACTTGTTTAGGCTATATCACTTCCAATGTGAGACTCTTAACAGCGCACATAATTTTGACCAATCACGTATCACAAGGTTAATACTCGTCTAATTCGTTAACTTAGAGGCATAATGAAACTAAACAAGGAAACTAAATAGATGCTGATCATTTCTAGCTTGTTGCTCATCTCTTTAAATACATTCCTTGATAACCAGCAGAAAGATTACTCAATATGATAAGGCTTGAGTCGATTTTATCTAGAATGAAATGCTTATCAATCTCAACATGCTTTGTCCTATCACAATGAATATGATTCTTAATTTTTCTAACTGGTGCTATGTTATCCATGAATATAATACCTTCATTGAGCAGATCTAATTATATTAGTGTCAACACTGAAGTTTAATTCCTCGAGGAGTCTTAATTTTGTCTCTACACTAATCCTAGAAACCACAATTTTCTTTTTGATTGTCCTACTATGATGAATTGGATTTTTAACTCTCCCAATTGCTCCCATGTTATCGTAGAAGATCGTCATATACAATTCAATATTGAAGTCTAAATGCGGTAGGACATAAACCTGCCACTGCACCACCCTTGCAAATCATGGTTTGTATTTTGCATTCAAACCCGCGCTAAGAGTGGCATATCTAAAGCTTATAAATCATGATGTGTATGCCTTGGTTTAGGCTTTAGTTTTGTTCTCTGTTGCTTTGATTCTTTGTGTTTGTGTCTTCTTATTGTAACCTGTTACTATCCTTAGTAGCAGAGTGTGTTTTCCATTTTATCTTTCCTTAGAAGTGGTCTAAGGCTACTTAGGAAGTGACTTTGCTTTTCTGTCTTTGTTGTCTAATTAGGTATTGGCTTAGTCCCCCCCAATATTGTACTTTTCCCTTTATTCTTTTATTGCAATTTTCTAGCTTTATCAACAAAAACAAAAAGGCAATAAAAAACCTTTTACACCCCACCCCCTCTCCCACTTGGGCCTATCAGTTTGCGAAACTCCGGTCTGGAAAAACATTAGCAAATTTTAATCCTACATGTCCTTGATGTTGTGATTTCTAGAAACTACATCATGAGATAAACCGGTTAAATTCACTGATAGATTACGTTTAAGTGATGATCTTTGGCAACTTCGTGTTCTTTCTTGATGTTGAAGAAGCACGAACCAAAAAGAGCATAGTAATACTAATCTGCCTGCTACACTGTATAGTGTATACTAATCTGAATTCATGTCACCTGCAATCCATCAACGTCTATTAATTTTTTCTTACTCCTGCAATGCATCAACGCCTATTAATTTGTTCTTATTTTCATACAATATTGCGAATTTAATTTGGTATTTTAGAACACAGTAACTCAGGAACTATAACTTTGGTTTTAAGTGACAACTGCAAGTTCATTGCTTTATTGGTAAAGTTATAAAATGATAAAATTTAAGCTTTTGAAAAGTATCTGTATTTGATACTTTATTGTGTAATGTATTGTGCAGAATATATGGAAGATTCGTCTTCAACTTACAAAGCCTGTAACTTGGCCTCCATTAGTTTGGGGTGTAGTTTGTGGTGCTGCTGCTTCAGGTACTAACTTTTTGCACAACATTAAAATGCGACATGCATGGTCATAAAAACTTATTCAATGCTTCATCTTCATGGTTTAGATTCACATGTGAATGTGATTTGTTACAACTTCTCAATGTTTTCTGAATAAACTATGCCCTTTGATAAGGAAATTTCCATTGGAACGTTGAGGATGTTGCTAAATCGATTTTGTGCATGATGATGTCTGGCCCATTCCTGACAGGATATACACAAGTAATTTTTTTTTTTTCTGTTATAAAGTTTTACCGACTCCTATTGAATGGGAGTATAAAACTGACAAAACATTGAATTGTTGTCCTGATAATTTCTTTTAGACTCTGAATGATTGGTATGACCGAGAAATTGACGCAATAAACGAACCTTATAGACCAATTCCTTCTGGTGCAATATCTGAGAATGAGGTATCTTGTAAATCTGAGACTTACATGTCTTTTCCTTTTATTACTTGTTTATTTGTTCATCTTATCCCTAAAAAACCTGCAGGTAATCACTCAAATATGGGTGCTGCTACTAGGAGGTCTTACCTCGGCTGGTATATTGGATATATGGGTAGGTACTCACTAAACAATTACAGGTTCCATTTCTTCTGAATGCAAATTTCAGAAGCTTGGTTGCTAAAAAATTCTCCTTTACAGGCAGGGCATGATTTCCCTATACTTTTTTACCTTGCATTGGGTGGGTCCCTGCTGTCGTATATATATTCTGCGCCTCCTTTAAAGGTAGTTCTTTTAAAAATTTCTTCATTTTTTTTCCTTTCTCTTTTGCCTTTGATGGTTATGTGACTAAGTTGTACATTTTTTCTAGTTAAAACAAAATGGATGGATTGGAAACTTTGCCCTTGGAGCAAGTTACATTAGTTTGCCATGGTGTGGTACCTTCTCTTTTGATAAGTCGATGCTATATGTTTAAACTGTTATTATCCTTGTTATGTTCATTTACTTTTTGTTAATTCATTGATTTCATGTTCAATTAGGTGGGCTGGTCAGGCTTTGTTTGGGACTCTTACACCAGACGTTATTGTTCTCACACTCCTATACAGCATAGCCGGAGTATGTACTATATTCTTCATGACATTTTGTTGGATATGATAATATATTAATATGTCCGTATTTAGATAAGTAGCTTAGTTAAGCTCTTATAGCATACAAGCTTATCGTGTAAATGTTGTATAAATTATTTTTATAACAAAAGATGAAATAAAGTCAATTTTTTTTTATATAAGTCATAAGTTGTTTTTATTAGCTATCCTAATTAGCTTATGGAAATAAGTTGAATGCAGTTTATGAACATGTCATAAGTTGTTTTCTTAAACTCTCCCAAACAGTCTCACAAGTTCTTATGCCGGTAGATAAGTTCAAATAAGTCAATCCAAACAGACCCTATATCAAACTTACCTTCTACCGATCAATAACATTGTTCCTAATTTTCTGTTTCACATTGCAGTTGGGAATTGCCATTGTAAATGACTTCAAAAGTGTTGAAGGGGATAGAGCTCTAGGGCTTCAGGTCTTTATTACTCTATTCTTTGCATCCAATAACTCTAATCCGAACTTTTTCATTCATTCAAGTAGCTGCTACTAACTTTTCCTTTGACAATCTTGTTTGAATAGTCTCTTCCTGTTGCTTTTGGTTCTGAAACTGCAAAATGGATATGCGTTGGCGCTATCGACATTACACAGTTATCTGTCGCTGGTACATTTTGATCCCTCAAATCTACGCTAATAAATTATAATTACTCTCTATTCTATTATGCTTTGACTGTTTTGCATGGTATTACAACAACAATGCTGGAAACTTTTCACCATATTAACATTTTTTTTTACCAAGTCACCGTATTAACATTAATTAACTTGTTTAATATGGAGATCAACTTTTTAGGAGAAGTTGCAAAGGTTTATGTTGTTCTTTTCTTTTATACATGTAATGACGCAAGAGCTAAGGGAAAAGCAAGCTACTCAATGAATAAATGCTTTTAATATTAAAATATAAATGTTGTGATGTGATTGCACAGGTGAAATATCAATCTTCATATCTTTTCAAAAGCTTGCAACAAACAGCTGCTACTAGAACTTCATCTAAAATTTGTAATCGTTAGAATTAGAATTGTCTTGATCATTTCGGTGATTTTATTTATGGTTACAGGATATCTACTTGGGGCTGGTAAACCGTATTACGCATTAGCTTTACTTGCCTTAATAGCTCCACAAGTCTTTTTTCAGGTAAAATACACAATTACACTCACAATGATAAGAAATAATTTACATTATGTGGCATAGAGAAAGACACGTTAGACTGCTTTTATGTATTGTGGCATCATCTCATTCCTTCTTTTCATCTTTTGCCTTACAGTTCAAGTATTTTCTCAAGGACCCTGTGAAATATGATGTTAAATATCAGGTATATGATGATAACCTCTAAAACTTCGTCTAATCTAAGCTTTATATATCAGTGCGACAATGTTAGTGTGTTAGATGACATCTTTTTTGAATAAATTTTCTTATGTTGCCAGGCTAGTGCGCAACCATTTTTGGTTCTTGGTCTGTTGGTTACTGCTCTCGCAACAAGCCACTGACAAAAAGATGTGAAGCGAGTCATCCAGTTAGAAAGAATTTCACGAATTAGCGGCTTTTGCTAGTTATCTCCACTGAATATGCATGCCATGATTTTTGTTACCTGCATTTAAGATGTGTTCCATAGTTATTGTTTGTCACCCTGCATACCGGGTTATCTAATTTTTGTTTTTTTCAATCTTCTCTACCCACTTTAGTTTTTGATAATTTCTAAGTTTAGGTTGAGAAGAAGTTTCTCTTTAGGAAACATTAAAAGAGACCAATTGTACAAAATGTATTGTATACATATCACATAAACAGTTCCCTTTCATGATCTAATAAGTATAATCTTGAGTCCCTTTTATGATTTATAGACACACTTACTTAGTCCTGAGGTCTTTCTATGCCAAAGGAAAGATTATTCTACCTTTATATGATATTATTAGAAGTTTAACTATTGATATTATTCCCTCTGCCTAATCCATTATACACATGTACTTGTTCATGCATTCACCATATGTAGCATTCATTCAGCAATCACATTTTTCATACACTATGTAAACACAACAGAAAACCGGAATTAGGTGTAGTCATGACTCTATGCAATTGCAGTCAGCAGCACCTTATGATCAAGATCGGATGTTCACATCTCAAGACAGTTTTTAATTTTTATTAAATCTAAAATGCTGAGGTTTAAATTTGGACCGTCCGAACTTGACCGGATGGCCTATAGCATGCTGACTGCACCGGTTTTTTACTGCATTGAAACCTGATACCACAAAACACAGTTTGATTGTGTGACATTTGCACTCCGCGTTCAAATTCTCATACACTTTCATGAAAAAGTTGATGAAAACTAAAATGTTTCAGTATAAGAAAACATACATTATATATAGGTCAAAGGAGAAGGCGTTGCCAGTTTAGCAGTTCATAAAATATAATAAACACGGACCTACTTGCTACTAACAAACAACAAAATCAAAAGACTAGTACTATTATCTTCCAGCTTCGGCTGAACAAACAAGTAGAATAGAAAAAGACAAAACACCACAGCTAAGAACATGTTTTTTGGCTGCACTTAGCATGGTGGCTGGTGCTGTTATTGTTTTTGATCATCATGGTCCACTTTATGTTTCAACCGTTGAAATAGAAGGAAGGTTGGGATTGTGGCACTTCTATAGTTACTAGGGCTGTCTCTATGAAATTGGAGATTCGGCTCTCATAGTAAAAATTGGTCCCTCATTAAAAAAACACAATTTTTTTAAAAAATTAATCTTCTATTTAAATTGAAAATAACATTCGTATAATGATTATTATCCACCGAAATCAAAATTAGCCATTATTTTTACTAAAGACATGTTTTTTAACTTAGAAATAGAAATATGGAACATGATTTTTTACTTAGAAATTGAAACAAAAAACATGTTTATTTTTCTTTTTTGAGTGGAGGTGGGGATATTGAACAATCATTTTTTTCTTGAGGCCCAGCTCGATTGAGCTCTTTGCACTCCCCAAAGAACGCCCATGATAGTTACTAGTTACTAGATGCTATTAACCGAATAATAGCTCTTTTGAGACAACTACTAGTTTTTTTTTCCTTACAATAATAGGGTGAATTACTTTTACACTTGATCTTATAATTATGTGTACTTGCAAAAAGTACGAGTAATGAATACTAGGGTTTGTGTTGTCTATTAGGGTTTAGACTGATTATTGGATGCCTTGAAAGTGCTCTCAAGGATGGTATTTATAGCCCGTCATGGGCTTGGGTTTTGGTTGATTGGTCCCCAAGCAACAGGGGTATTTTGGTATATTGGGCGGATTCTAGGCGCTTCCAGAGACGGCTAAGGCGGTTTAGGCGCCTTCTGAGCCTATGAACCTTCTGTAGGGCGTTGAGGCCTTTAGGAAGGGTCTTAAAGCCTTTTTGAAGGTCTCTTTATCCAATTAAAAAAAATATTGACCGTCCATTATGAAATCCATAAAAAAGAAAAAGAAAAAAAAAAACATTATGAAAAAGACGGTGTCATATTGTTGTTTATTTTATTTTATTTTTACTGAAGATAAAAATTGAAAGAAAATATAAGTTAATTTAATGAAAAAGAAAAAAAAAACATTATGAAAAAGACGGTGTCATATTGTTGTTTATTTTATTTTATTTTTACTGAAGATAAAAATTGAAAGAAAATATAAGTTAATTTAAAAGGTGTTTTTTTTTGTCAAATAGTCCGGTGGCTAGAGAGGTTGACTTAAACAATAAAGTTAAGGAAAATGTTAACAAGTGCCTCCGAAACACTCTTTAAAAACATTTAATAATAAGTTTATACAAAAATATGTGTAATTAATGCAATGAAATTTGTAACATTTAACTTTTTTAATGAATACTTTCTAAATTTAAGATCATTAAAGAGTGTCTTGGAGACACTCGTTAACAAAACCTTAAAGTTAATACTTATATGCATTGACAATATCTCACCAAATATGGTTCTGTCATAGTAACTTTCTTTTTTTTAAGTCTTAAACTTATGAATAGGTACATTCATTCATATGATATCTATTCACAAGACAATACAATGATAGATTGATGATAAATGCATGTTTTATTCGAATTACCAAGTTGAAAACATAATATGAAATTATTATAAGCCAAAAAAATCATTAGCTTCGTCGTTATTCAACATCTCATACAACAGCTCAACTGTGTCATCAATAAAATCAACATTTTATCTCATTGTCGATGCTATTAAACTATTGCATGTGATGTTTACGAAACGAATGATCACTTGATGCATAATAATCTGATATATTGTTTTCCACTAATCAATACTCCTAATCTTATTATTTAATTTTTTTTTTAAGAGATTGAATGACAAATGTAATTAATAGTTAGTTTATTAAATTAATATTTTCTTTTTATTACCTGAGCTTAAAGTCAGAACCTCAAACTCATTTTCCTTTAGCTCAAACAAATCAAGCTATCCAATTTCCCTATCCTTTCTCAACCTAACGATAGCATGTGGCAAACATGATTATGTCTTTTTCAGATTTTCTTCAACAATGTTTGGAACTCAAAAAGACCAATAACCTTGGTGTACCTCTATGTATGGTACATGCAAGACTGGCGGAGAACCAGGGGGAAGAAGCAGGGCCGGCCCTAGCATAACGCAACCCAAACCCTTGCTTTAGGCCTCTCAAAAAAATAATTTTTTTTAAGACCAATCCAAATGAATTTGAGTTTAGTATATATATGCCTTAATTCTGATTAGGCTTAAACACATTTTTTACCCCCTAATTTTTAAAAAGTAACGATTTTGACCCTCTATTAAAAAAAATGGCCAAAGTCCCCACCCATGTTTAGCTCCTTTTGCAAAACTTCAATTTTGACCTGGTCAATCCTATGTGTCATGCCACATAACTTTAAAAACTGCCAATTGTGTAATTTTTTAATTTAAAAAGAAAAGAAAATCCACTGTGTAATTACAGAATTAAAAAAAGAAAAAAAATAAGGGGAAAATTGGTAGATAATATTCAATTCATTCAATGATTATGATTATTGAGCATCATGGTTTCAAATTCTAAGCATCATGCTCGTCTTCAACATTTTTAATTCATTCCATTCTGACCATGCATTTTCGAATTCCTTAAATGGGTTTTCCTTCGGTTCCTCAAATCCAACTCTCAAAAACCCAAAATTCTTTTAATTCCTAAATTTTAAAAACCCAGAAAATATTCAATTTCTCTCTCAAAAAACCCAGAAAATTACCAATGTTCATCTTCTTCACCTCATCTCATCTCGTTGCTCTTCTCCCTTGCTCTATGCTCCACAAATCTGACATGATTCAAGCCACAAAAGTTCCAATTCATACTAAATCCTTAACACAAAATCTATGCAACCAAAACAAAATCATTGAAATAATATGAAGACATGGGTAAGTTATCATCATCTGAATCTTAACAGAACTTCTGGGTTTTAGTTTTATGGGTTTAATGATGAGTTATGAAGATAACTATGATGATGAGTGATCAGATTAAGAGGAAACTTTTGTTGAATTCGATTTTTGTTAGATTCGACTAGATGATGAGAGATGAGATTAAGAGGGAGTTTTATGGGTTTGAATCAAACAAAATCTGTGTTAAGGGATGAGAAAATAATGTTTACAATTTGCGTTAGATTCTATTTTTGTTGTTGTTTGATTCACATTCGATTTCTGTTTGTTGGATTCACTTTCTTTCTCTCCATCCTTTCTCAACCTCTAGATATGTTTGATTGTTTGTTATGTGTGATGATGATTGAGAAGATTAAGAGGGAACTTGAGGTTTTTGATTATGGAATATAGAAGAGTTGAGATGTGAGTAGGAGAAGGTAGAAGGAGGAGAAGCTGAAGATGTTGATGGTGCGTTGTTGTTCTTGCTAAAAAATTAATTTCTATTTTTTCTTTCATTTATTTAATACTTAAATGATTAAGTGGCTTTTACAAAAAAAAAAAAATTAATTTAAAAAATACACAGCTGACATCTTTGTGAGTTAAGTGGCATGACACATAAGTTTGACTAAGTCAAAATTGAGATTTTGCAAAAGGGGCTAAACATGAATGTGGACTTTGGCCATTTATTTTAATAAGGGGCCAAAATCGCTACTTTTTAAAAATTCGGGGATAAAAAGTGCGTTTAAACCTTCTAATTAAAATCATTAGTTTCTTACTACTCTGTTGGCAAACTTTTGTTATTTTTAAGTATAGGTCGCTGGTTCGAAACAGAATGGTAACAATTTCAGACAATTTTTTATTTTATTTTTTAACCTTATTAAATGTTGCAGAGGCCTTTATAGTTTACACCGTTATACATGACTTTTGTTTTTCTTTCAAAAATAAAGCTACACATACATTTCCTGTCCAAAAATAAAAGAGAGCTACTTTTTGTTTATTCATCTAAAAGTATAAAAAATTAATTTAATACATGTATTAAAATCGATACTTTTTAAAATTTCTTTACCCAAATTTTTTTAATTTCATTTATGTAAATTTTTTTTTATTTTACCTTATTTAACATAAGAGGCCTCATTTTAATATTCACTTTAGGTTACATAATTCGTTAGGCCGGCCCTGGGAAGAAGTTGTCGGTGAGATGAGCGGGAGAAAGATGAAGGGAGCGCAATATGAAATCCAAATTACTTAGTTTCTACAATTCACAATGAATTTGAGGATTTTCGCTATAGAGAAAATGACACACACACACAAATGTAAATGGTTGTGAGAGATAAAGCGAAGCAAGTAGTGTTTAAATAGAAACTGAATAATTTAATTTTTATTTACTTTAAATTAAATGTGTGTTTGGTCCCTGCACTTTCGGTCAATATTGACATTGGTCCTGCATTTTTTCGTTTGGTATTAGTCCCCGCACTTTCTAAAAGTTTTGGCATTAGTCCTTCTGTTAACTCTCAGTTAAAAAATCCAAAACTAACGGTGTGCCACGTGGACCAATCATTCCACGCCACGTGGCACACTAAAAGACAAAAAAATATTCAAAAAAAATTATAATTATTTTATTCATTATTTTTTTTATCTAAAAATATCATTAGTCCCTTCATTTTTAATACTTTTTGATATTGGTCCCTGCATCTTGGTATTGGTCCTTGAGACATTTTCTTTTTACAAAAAACTATCAATGATATTATTATTTTTATTGAGAATAATTATAAAAAAATAAAATAAAGTTCTTAAAGAATAATTTTTCAAAGAATTATTAACAAATAATTTTTGTTCGTTAAAAAAACTAATCACGTGGACCAATCATTTTTCAAAAATAATTTTTTAATAATTCTTTAAAAGCTTTAGTTTTTTTGGATTTTTTCTTCATTCCTCTTCATAGTTTCAGAAGGCTGCAGTAGCAGTGCAGTTTCCCAGCTTCTTAATAATCATGAGTGTACCAGATTCCCAGATTCTCTCCTATGAAAGGAGTTTGCAAAGTTCGAAACGTGATTCTTTTCTTATTGTGTAGTCTTGGAAATAAGAGGGGTTTTCTCAAGAATTCTGGGGCTTGTTACATAGTCACACATTGTAATGTGTCACATTCTTAATATGAACAAGTATCAAAGGGATGTTCTGTCGCTTTTCTTCTTATGGCTGATTGTGTTGCCAAAGAGCTAAAGGAAACTAAGTTAAAGCCCCATGAAACTAGTAGTCTTTGGCTTTGAGGATTCGAGTGCTCTCAACAAATGCAACTCTAGGAGCTGTTTTTTATAATGGTAAATACGATAGATGGAATAGGTAACGTTCCTCGGTGAACTTGGTTATGTGTTAGTTGATTACTCATATTTTACCATTCGCTCCTAAATTTTATGGTTTATTAAGTTTTTCTGATGTTGGCTCCTTTTCTGTAATATCAGTAAGGATTTCATGGTGGGATAAGAAGCAGCTCCAAGGATTTCAATTCGTTTTATTTTGATATAAAGGATTTGTAGCTAGTGCAACTTATGAACTCTTGGTATAAGCACTCTGTTTGTATGAAGGGCCTTTTTGGATTGACTAGTTTTGGGCGTATGTGGGCCCTTTTGTTATATGCACTTTATAGAGCTGTTTGGGTGAGAGTATCACAAGAGCTTATGAGCTCCCATAATTTGTTTGTCATAAGCTCTCCTAACAAGCTTATGACTCAGCTTATAAACCTAACCGCAAATCTCTTTGTCATATCCCTCTCTTTGCTCTAGTCATATCCCTAGTGCTGTTCCTCTCTTCATACCCCTCTTTGCTCTTCAACTCATGTATTCATCAACGTTCATTGTATTTTGGGTCGATTTGCCTGCTTTTTATGTCGTGATTTTTGCATGTTCCTTGTACTTTGCATCAGTTATTTCACTCTTCCATTCATTTCCTCATGTACGTGGTTTTTTCTTGTTCATCCATGTTCCTTGTTTCATCCATGATTTTTGTTGTTAAATTTGCTTGTTTATGTTAAATGTAAGACACTTCTCACATTTACAGAGAAAGTAATATTTCTTCTCAAATGAAGCAATTGCTTCATAAACATTAGAACACTGTTAAGTTTTATGGATTAGGAATTAAACACACAAAACCATGGTCAAAGGTTTCTGTGTCAACCCACAATTCTCCATCTTCATGAGTATGAATCAAAGAGTCAATTAGAGAAACATAGTTGTACATGAAAGGTACACAATCCGTAACTTGGTCTACTTCCAAATGCAATGAGGTTCCGATTCCGAAGAACACATTCAGTTACTTGATTTACTTCCAAACGAGCCTTGAAATATATGGATAATGGTAAACAACCTAGGCACAAAAACCAGCTGAGAATTGGGGTTTTGTTTAACTTTATTTCCAAATAGCTTTTACCTTAAACTATCTCAAAGCTAATATCTGCTTCATTCAACTTTGTTGCAGTCCTCAAAGCTAATATCTCCACTTTTTGGCTTAACTTGTGAGGATAATAATCTTCACACACCCTGTTTTGAAGTGAATAATGCTTTATTGGTGCTAATTAGTTATTTACATTGTTTAAAGAGTCTCATTAACAAGACAGTATCTCACCAAATATACTTCTGTCAAAATCTGTTACAAATCTCAAACTTAAAGGACTCGTGGTGTAATTTATCCTATAAAATAAATAGTTTTCATATTTCCTTCATAGCATGTCTTTTACTTGCAGTACAAACGATAACACAATTGGTTATATTCATAGTTAATGTGATGACAGGCTGTTGTCACAAAGTATAAAGAGAATATTGTTTGTCATTTTTTCCTTCTAAATTTTTCTCACCTACCTCACTTTAAAGCACTCATTTTCTGCCTCCAAACTAAAAAAGCAAGGTAGCTACCACCGCAACCGATTGCTACTTTTCTAGAGTTCACCCTGTGCCAAAATTCCTATGTGTCATTACATGCCATTTTCACAGTGGCACATTTGTACCGTGTCATCTTTGTCCTTAAGCCTTGCTTGTTGCACGTGTCCATCATGGTTTTTAGCACTTACTAATTTTTCATAAACTAGTTCCAACTAGACTTTTCTATTGAAACTTATTGTGTTTATTGCCATGCATTAGTTTACTACTTTCCATGCACCTTTTGCATTCTATAAATAAAACCATATATGAAACTTTCTTTTTCTCTATCTTGTGAACAATCTTTAAGACTACTTAGTATTGCAAGAAGAATAATAGAACTCAGTGTGTAAGTATCATGGCGTCTCAACAACAAAACCGTGAAGAACTTGAGGAGAGGGCAAGGCTTGGTGAAACTGTTGTACCTGGTGGCACTGGTGGAAAGAGTCTTGAAGCTCAACAACACCTTGCTGAAGGCATGCATAATTAACATGTTCCCCTTTTTCTTTGTGGTGAAGTCATTTTTGTTGTATACTTTGATGAATATTTTGACATGTTACTATGATTTGAATGTATGTGTAGGAAGGAGTCGTGGAGGGCAGACAAGGAAGCAGCAGTTAGGGTCAGAAGGGTATCAAGAGATGGGAACAAAAGGAGGACAGACAAGGAAGGAGCAAATGGGAAGAGAAGGGTATAAAGAAATGGGCCGGAAAGGAGGACTCAGCACTATGGACAAGTCTGGTGAACAACGTGCTGCAGAGGAAGGAATAGACATTGATGAATCCAAGTTTAGGAATGACTAAAAGAACATGTTCTGAGTTGTGGTGTTCTGTTTTAAAAATGTATGTTTTGTTATGTTGTTTGTTAATACCAATAAGTAGTGGTGTTTATTATGTTGTATGAAGTGCTAAAATGCCAATGGCTTGTCTTTTGGTTTATGTAATGGATGTTTTCGTATCTTTAAACATTTGAGTTTTCTAAACTTGTTTTTATTGAAGTGCATGAGAATTTAAATACCAGATACAATATGTGACACTGTTTTGGGTACTTGTTTGTTTTGACTTGTGTTTAAATACAAGTGGTGAAATGGATTAGGTCAAGGAAACAATATCAACAGTTCTTTTTCTTAAACATATTAAAGCTACACCGTAAAAAGAACCAAACTACAATGAGCACAGTAAATATGTGGCCACTCAAAACCAACAAACAAAAGCTCCCAAAGACATCCGAGACACACAAAAACAATCAACTATTTTAAAAGACGATATTTTGGATTCCAACTCCATTCGCCAATGAGGCAAATATCTATTTATATCACATAAAAGAATTTATTTATTAAACCATGAAAGAGAGCCAAGGTTTTGCTCTTTGGTTTTCTATAGGTTCTATACATAGAAATACTATAATAAATACACTGGGAGCCTACTAATCCTGTGCATTTTCTTGCCCTACTTTTGTTTTCTACCTCCCACAAGGGAGCAAGGTGGCTCTCACACACCACCAGAGAAACTTATCCAAAAAATAATTCTAAAATAGTGTATAAGATACAAAACAAGAGAAAATACACTTTTAGTACATGATAAACACATCAATTGACCATATTTCAATGTGGAATATTGTTTTGGTATTATTAGCTCTGTTATTACATGTACTTCTCATATTTCATTTCACATTATAAATTTGAAAAATTAATAGCAAACAAGCAAAAGGGATCTGTGTCACTGTTTGCAATTCACCAAAAAGTGAACAGTTTTCTTTCCTTTTGAATATCTGTCTTATAGGGTTTATTAGAATTTTTTAAAATTTAATCAATGTTCATATGATATTTTTTAATCATACATTAATTTATCATTCACTAAAAATTTCTTCTCCAAAAAATATGAATAATTTCTTCATTTTTTTTCTTAAATTTCCCACTCACAAAATTGTCAAACTATGTGAAGAAAAGAGAACCTATGCTAGAGTTTACATGCCACTTTGAAAATCAATTTCATGACTCTCAAACAAGAGCAGAGAAGCTCTACTAGCTACAAACTATTCAGGGTTAATAGGTCTTTACCCCTCTGTAATATAACTCATTTTCGGTTTTCTTCTCTGTAAAATATTTGTTTGATTCACCCGCTGTAAATTTTATTTACCCCCTAATAGGCCAACCAAAAACCTATTTTATTTTATTTTTCAAGAAATTTTCGTTTTTGTTTGGCTTATAGGGGGTAAATAAAAAAAATTACAGGGGGTAAATAAAAAAAGGTTTAAATATAATAATCATCCATGTAATTTGGTCCAGTTTTGATTTTCGTCCCTGCAAAAAAAATATTGAAAAACATCTCCGTAAAAAAAAATTTGTTTTTAAAAGGTCCCTGACTCCACTTCATCATTGAGTTAGCATGCTTTTGCTCACGTGGCATGTCAACAAAAACAAAATTTGTTTTAAAAAGGTCCCTGACCCCACTTTATCATTGAGTTGGCATGCTTTTGCTCATGTGGCATGCCACATAATAAAAAACATAAAAAATATTTTTAAAATTTTGAAAATAGTTTTTAAAAATTAAAAAACTGAAAATAAATACAAAAAATAAAAAAACTTAAAAAAAATTCCAAATATTTTTTAATATATAATTTTCAAATTAAAAATAAATAGTCTAAAAAATAAGTTTTCGAAAATTTTAATTTCTAAATTTTTTCTTTTAAAAAAAAATTAAGTTTTTTGCAAAAGAACAAGAAAATAACTTTTCAAAAAATAAAAAAAAAAGTTCTTGGAAAAAATCTGAAAATTATATGTTCAATTTTTTTTTTTAAATATTGACAATTTTATTATCAGATTTTATTTAATTAAATAATTTTCCATTTTTTCATATTTCAAAAAATTATATTTTTAAAAAATATATAATCAGAAAAAATTTAAATTTTTTTTATTTTTTAAAATTATTTTCAGATTTTTTAATTTCCAATAACAATTTTTCAGAATTTCAAAAATGTTTTTAAAATTTAATATTATGTGGCATGCCACGTCAGTGCCACGTGGCAAAATTTGCACATTCAGCAACTGCCATGTGGCCAAAGCCATGCCACTTCAGCTGAATAGTGGGGCCAGGGACCTTTTTAAAACAAAAAAATTTCGCAGGGATGTTTTTCAATTTTTTTTTGCAAGGACGAAAATCAAAACTGGACCAAATTACAAGGACAATTATCATGTTTAAACCATAAAAAAATATTTTACAGACTATAAAATCGAAAATGACCTATATTACAAGGGCTAAAGACCTATTAACCCAACTATTTACATCAAAATGATTTATTAGTTTATAAGCTGCACCACCTACAGATCCTTCATATCAAAATCAAATGTAAAATCAAGCAATTGCAAAATTGAAATCCCTAACCAGCTTATTATCCCACCAGTACAAACACTAAATCCTTACTGATATTATTATAGACAAAAAACGAACATCAGAAAAACCTCAATGAACCATTACCATATAATCTGAAAATTGTAGGAGCAAATAGGATAAAGAGCAAAGGCTAAAATCTGAGAATTCAGTAAATGCATCAGCAACCTATTTCATGGAGGAGTGTTACCTTTTCATCTCAGTTTTAACAAGCTGAAAAGGTTCGAAATTCCCCCTTACTCAAAGTCTCATCTAATCACTTCAATGTATCACTCGAATCCTCAAAGCAAAAGGACTGGCAGCTTCAAGGCTTTAACTTAATTTCACTTAGCTTTTTGGCAACACACTCATCCATATGAAGGAAAGGGACAGAACATCCCTTGTTCATATAAAGACTGTGACACATTACAACATTTGACTATGTAACTAGCCCCGGAATTTTTAGGAAAAACCCTCTTATTTCTAAGACTCTACACAATATGAAAAGAATCTTAGGAAAAACCTTCCAAACACTCTTAAAAACTTCAGCCAAAAAATCACGAAATGCAGGAGTGACCCTAACATCATACCTCATAGCTAGGTTCAGCAACTCTCGGCTTTCATCCAACAAACCTTCACCGCACAGTCCCTTGATGACAACCTCGTAGCAAGTGGGGTCTGGCACGGGTAATTGTTCTCCCATTTTGCTCAAAATGTGTGCACAATCCATAGCTTTACCATTCTTAATCAATCCATTAAACACTTTGTTGGCCAAGGTTGCAACCACCTTGAAACAACGATCAACCATTTTGTTTAAAATCTTCAAAGCATCGTCAATCTTCATAGCTAGGTTCAGCAACTCTCGGCTTTCATCCAACAAACCTTCACCGCACAGTCCCTTGATGACAACCTCGTAGCAAGTGGGGTCTGGCACGGGTAATTGTTCTCCCATTTTGCTCAAAATGTGTGCACAATCCATAGCTTTACCATTCTTAATCAATCCATTAAACACTTTGTTGGCCAAGGTTGCAACCACCTTGAAACAACGATCAACCATTTTGTTTAAAATCTTCAAAGCATCGTCAATCTTACCGACTTTCAAATACGCATCAATCAAAGTCATGTGAGTAGGCACATTCGGGTACATTTCCCAGACACACCTCCTGAAATATTTTTTCAACTTCAGACAACATCCCATATTCACAATAAGTGATGAGCTCAGGTGGCATCCTTAACATGTCATGAAACAAGTCCCAAGCCTCAGTTTTTTTCCCATTCTTAAGCAACACCTCCAAAAGAACATTGCAAGTTTTAGTTGGCAACCTAGACTCATAAGACTCTATAGCTTCCTTATCCCTTCCCTCATTGAAAAATCCTTCCTAGCAACATTCTCCGCCCAAATACACTAATTTTAGATGGGGCCAAAATTCTCTATAAATTCTTCATGCCATAAAATCTGGTTCAAACTGATTTGATTGTCGCGAGTTCAACAAATAGAAATAGAAAGATTGACAGTAAAAGAGATAGATTTGTCAGGCAACCAACTAAGAGAATCGAGTACGTCTACTTTATGATGAACTTATTCAGGTATGGCAGAACCGGAGAGAAAAACACGCATTTGTTGGCGTGTTTTAGCACAGGTTCCACCACCATACACCATCTGCCCAAGCACCCATTTGTTCAACTATTTTATCCTTATCTTGGGATAACATATAAAGATGAGGAAATCGGAATTTCAAAGCATGATCACCTAACCACAAATCCTTTCAAAAAAGAATTCAATACAACTAAATTAAACAATTTCATATTCTTTACACTTAGACCTTCATCCTTAAAGAGGAGTTTGGGGCTCCATGGCTAAGGAAAATTTGAAACACCTTCGCAGCCCTTTCGCAATGGTAGCTTAAGAAACAATAAACCCTATATTATCCAAAGTTTATTTTCGATTTGGAACATTAGATAGAGAACATAATTCTTCTACTAGAGTCTAAAGCTATATTATAAAATAGAAATGAGTTTTTAGAAATTGGCGTAATGTTTATTATATTAGAGTTTAATCTAGTGTGACCACTAGACAAACAATGTAAACAAAATAAAATGCGAAGAAAAAGTAATGTCTGGGAAGGGTTGAGGAAGTACCTATTTCTGAGAAAGAGCAGAAACTCATTTCCTCCTTTTACAAAAGGAAAAACCTTTAAACAAACTCGCGTCTCTATTTTGATATGTCCAACTTAGCTCAAATAATTTTGACAACCACAAAGGGATAAACAGTGAGCCTATTTCAAAAATGAAGTATCTACTTAGATGGGTTCATGATTCTTCAAAAGCAGATTATTCTATTAAGACCATCAAAAAGAATCAACTAAAAATTATAATCAACTACCATATTAAAAAACACAGTGAAGAGTTTAACTAGCTGCTCAGTAGAGGATCCAATGAGCACCAAATACACCCACTCTGCAGAATATTAGAAGAATAAAGTTTCAAACTTTGCAAACCCTTTGATGAGACAAAAGTTTCTTATTCAATAGTGGAACAGAACAAAGCAAAAAAAGGAATGGAATTTTGTCCATCTTGTGAATTCAACTCTGTAAGTTTTTTTATAAAACTGAAAAATAAGTTAGGGTACCCCACAATCAACAAGTTGGGAAACTGCACGGCTACTACCTACTGCAGCCTTCTAAAGTTATGAAAAGAAATGAAAGGAAAAAAAAAAAACAAAAACGAAGAGTGAAGCCACCTATGCACCGATCAATCAACAATGACAACAAAACAAAACAAAACAAAAAACACCCTCACTACAAAGAGAAGTCAAAAAGTAAGATACAAGTAAATTAGATGAGAAAATGAAAACAACTACACTTGCATAAACAAGCTAATTAGCACCAATATAAAGCATTATTCGCTTCAAAACAGGGTGTGTGAAGATTATTATTCAGCAGCTGAATGTGTTCTTAGGAACCTCAATGCATTTGAAAGTAAACCAGGTAACTGAATGTGAACCTTTCATATGCAACTATGTTTCTCTACTTTACTCTTTGATTCATAGTTATGAAGATTTGAAGATGACACAGAAACCATTGACCATTTTGTGCGTTGTTGGAAAATGACTCAAAAATGCATCCTGGCACTGTTCAATTCGGGGCCCGAATGGAGTAGTCCGGGGCCCGAATTGGACCTGCAGAAAGAGCCTTCTGGCTCGGAAAAAATCGGCGCCCGAACAGGAGAGTTCGGCGCCCGAATTCGCGAACAGTAGGGAAAAATAAATCTGTTTTTTTTCCCATGGGCCTGGTTTGTTCCAATTTTTGAGGGATGTTTTCCACTATAAATATAAGCCTTGTATCAGATGATTAAGTGTGTAGAAAAACAAGGTTTAGAAGCCAACATATAAACTAGGGTTTTATAGAGAAATTCTCTTGGCAACAAACTCTAGGGTTGGGATTGTTTTGATTCACCTTGAACAAAACACTATTAGGATTGAGTCTCTTGGTCACGGGAAGAGATTGGGACTTGGGTAGAATTAGATTTGAAGACTGATTCTTGTAACTCAATATCTCTTTGTAAAGAAACTCATATCATTATAGTGGAACGGAGAGCTGCTCTCTCCCCCAGAGTAGGTCATTATTAGACTGAACTGGGTAAACAATTTCTTGTGTTCTCCTTCTTCCTTTTATCTCTTGCTGTTTATTTTTGTTTGAATTATTTTGTCACCCTCTTAATTGATTACTTGGTATTAATTTGCTCCACGCATCAAAATTATTATTGGTGTGGTTTTCACAACGAATTCACAACAATTGGCGCCCACCGTGGGGCAAAGGTCAAATCAATAACCAGGTATCATGGGTTCGAAGTGGGATATTGAAAAGTTTACCGGTAGTAACGACTTTGGGTTGTGGAAGGTAAAGATGAGGGCAATTCTAATTCAACAAAAGTGTGTTGAAGCATTGAAGGGAGAAGCACAGATGCCTGCGCATCTAACACCTGCTGAGAAGACTGAGATGAATGATAAAGCGGTCAGTGCTATCATTCTGTGTCTTGGGGATAAGGTGTTGAGAGCGGTAGCAAGGGAGACTACTGTTGTGTCTATGTGGAATAAACTTGATTCATTATACATGACCAAGTCTTTGGCACATAGACAATGTTTGAAACAACAACTCTACTTTTACCGAATGGTGGAGTCAAAACCTATAATGGAGCAACTGACGGAGTTCAATAAGATTATTGATGATTTGGCGAACATAGATGTAAATCTGGAAGATGAGGATAAAGCCTTACACCTACTGTGTGCTTTACCTAGGTCCTTTGAGAATTTCAAGGATACAATGCTTTACGGCAAAGAAGGCACTATCACTTTGGAGGAAGTTCAAGCAGCTTTGAGAACCAAAGAGTTAACCAAGTTCAAAGAGTTGAAGGTTGATGATAGTGGAGAAGGCTTGAATGTCTCAAGGGGGAGAAGTCAAAACAGAGGAAATGGGAAAGGCAAGAATTCCAGGTCAAAGTCTAGGTCGAAGGGTGGTGGTAATAAAACACAATACAAATGTTTTATTTGTCACAATCCAGGTCACTTCAAGAAGGATTGTCCGGAGAGAAAGGGCAATGGAAGTGGTAATTCATCCGTTCAGATTGCAAGTGAAGAGGAAGGTTATGAGAGTGCTGGAGCACTAACTGTGACAAGTTGGGAACCTGAAAAGGGCTGGGTCTTGGACTCTGGGTGCTCTTATCACATCTGTCCGAGAAAGGAGTACTTTGAATCATTAGAGCTGAAGGAAGGTGGAGTTGTTCGCCTTGGTAATAATAAGGCTTGCAAAATTCAAGGTATGGGTACTATCCGTCTCAAAACGTTTGATGACCGTGATTTCCTTTTGAAGGATGTGAGGTATATTCCTGAACTTAAGAGAAATTTAATATCTATAAGCATGTTTGATGGTCTAGGATATTGCACTAGAATTGAACGTGGAATGATGAGAATTTCTCATGGTGCATTAGTTATAGCTAAAGGGTCTAAAATACATGGTTTATATATTTTAGAAGGTTCCACTGTTATAGCTCATGCATCGGTTGCTAGTGTAGACACTCTGGACATAACTAAATTGTGGCATTTGAGGTTAGGTCATGTCAGTGAGAGAGGTTTGGTTGAGCTAGCTAAACAAGGTTTGCTAGGGAATGAAAAATTGAACAAACTAGATTTCTGTGATAATTGCACGTTAGGCAAACAACACAAGGTGAAGTTTGGAGTGGGGGTGCATAAATCTAGTAGGCCTTTTGAGTATGTTCATTCGAATCTTTGGGGTCCAGCATCAGTTAAAACTCATGGGGGAGGTTCATATTTCATGTCTATTATTGATGATTATTCTAAAAGGGTATGGGTTTACATTCTGAAGAATAAAAGTGACGCTTTTGAAAAATTTAAAGAATGGCATACACTTGTAGAAAATCAGATTGGAACCAAACTGAAAGTGTTAAGAACTGACAATGGTCTGGAGTTTGTTTCAGAGCAGTTTAATGAGTTTTGCAGGAAAAGAGGTATAAAGAGGCATAGAACCGTGGCATACACACCTCAACAGAATGGTCTTGCTGAAAGAATGAACAGGACCTTGTTGGAGCGTGTGAGGTGTATGTTGTTAGGAGCTGGACTGTCCAAGAGTTTCTGGGGAGAAGCTGTTAGTACTGCAGCATATTTGATCAACAGATGTCCATCAACAGGGATAGATCTCAAGACACCTATGGAGGTTTGGAGTGGGAGACCGGCAGACTACTCTAATTTGAAAGTTTTCGGAGCTTTAGCATTTGCTCATGTCAGACAGGACAAACTTGATGCTAGAGCTGTGAGGTGTATTTTCATTGGTTATCCTGAAGGTGTGAAAGGTTACAAACTGTGGAAGATGGAACCTGGAGGATCAAAATTTATTATAAGCAGGGATGTTACTTTTGATGAGACCCGTATGGGGATGAAGTGCAAAGACCTGGAAGAAAGCTCAGAAACAGGGGTACAGAAAATTCAGTTTGAGGTGGAGCCTACCACTGATGAAAGGGAAGGGGAGGATCAGACTCCAGTACCTGATGAGAGTGAAGGCCAAGAAATAATTGATCCTGACTATCAGCTAGCAAGAGATAGGGAAAAGAGACAAATTAATCCACCTGTTAGATACGGTTATGTTGACCTCATATGTTATGCTTTGAATGCAGCTGAAGAAGTGCAAGACTCGGAACCAAAGAACTTCAGGGAAGCATTAGAAAGCAACGAAAGCAAGGATTGGTTGAAGGCAATGAATGAGGAAATGCTTTCATTGGAAAAGAACCAGACTTGGAAACTTGTTTCATTACCTAAGAATCAAAGGGTAGTGGGAAGCAAGTGGGTGTTTAAGAATAAAGAAGGTATACCAGGGGTCGAAGCACCAAGGTATAAGGCAAGACTTGTAGCAAAGGGTTTTACTCAGGTGGAAGGGATTGATTACAATGAAATCTTTTCACCGGTGGTGAAACATTGTTCTATAAGGGTACTTATGGCGATTGTTAACATGTATGATCTTGAGTTAGAACAGATGGATGTGAAGACCGCATTTCTACATGGACAGTTAGAAGAAACTATCTATATGCAACAACCAGAAGGTTTCGTAGAAGATAATACAAAAGTGTGTTTGTTGAAGAAATCTTTGTATGGGTTGAGGCAAAGTCCAAGGCAGTGGTATCGTCGGTTTGATGAGTTCCTAGTGAAGGCTGGTTTTGTGAGAAGCAACTATGACAGTTGTGTTTACATGATGAGAAGGAATGAGAAAGTCATTATCTACCTTCTCCTTTATGTAGATGATATTCTTATGGCAAGTTCTGACAAGCAAGAGATTCAGAAGCTCAAGAAAAGATTGAATGATGAATTTGAGATGAAGGATCTTGGTAATGCAAAGAGGATACTTGGTATGGATATCATGAGAGACTGAAACAAAGGTGAGCTGTTCTTATCTCAGCATGGGTACTTGAGGAAAGTGGTGGAGCGATTCAAGATGAAAGATTCTAAGGTCGTTGGCACTCCTCTTGGACATCACACAAAGTTGTCAATAAAACAGTGTCCTCAATCCGATGAAGAGAAAAGCAAGATGGAGGGTACTCCCTATGCAAGTGGGGTTGGAAGCATCATGTATGGTATGGTTTGTAGTAGACCGGACTTATCCTATGCAATAAGTGTGATAAGTCGGTTTATGGCAAATCCGGGTCAAGTGCACTGGCAAGCTTTGAAGTGGGTTCTGAGATACTTGAATGGGACTTTGAAAGGTGGTCTGAAGTATACAAGGTCACAACCAGGAAGGGATGCTTTGGAGGGATATGTGGATGCGGACTATGCAGGTAATGTAGACACTAGAAAATCTTTGTCAGGATTTGTGTTTACACTGTTCGGTACAGCAGTAACTTGGAAGGCAAATCAACAATCAGTTGTAGCTCTTTCAACAACTCAAGCAGAGTACATTGCCCTTGTTGAAGGGGTCAAGGAAGCCATATGGTTGAAAGGTATGATTGGAGAAATGGGGATTGGTCAAGGGTGTGTGAAGATACATTGTGATAGCCAAAGTGCCATTCATTTGGCAAACCATCAGGTATATCACGAAAGAACAAAGCACATTGACATTCGTTTGCACTTTGTTAGAGACATGATTTAGTCTAAGGAGATCATGGTGGAGAAAGTGGCATCGGAAGAAAATCCAGCAGACATGTTCACCAAATCATTACCGAGATCAAAGTTCAAGCATTGCTTGGACTTGATTAACTTCATTGAAGCATAGATGAAGGTTGGAGAGAGCAACATGGTGGTTGATGGTTAAATTGGCATCATCACTATTTTAGAGTCAAGGTGGAGAATTGTTGGAAAATGACTCAAAAATGCATCCTGGCACTGTTCAATTCGGGACCCGAATGGAGTAGTCCGGGGCCCGAATTGGACCTGCAGAAAGAGCCTTCTGGCTCGGAAAAAATCGGCGCCCGAACAGGAGAGTTCGGCGCCCGAATTCGCGAACAGTAGGGAAAAATAAATCTGTTTTTTTTTCCCATGGGCCTGGTTTGTTCCAATTTTTTAGGGATGTTTTCCACTATAAATATAAGCCTTGTATCAGATGATTAAGTGTGTAGAAAAACAAGGTTTAGAAGCCAACATATAAACTAGGGTTTTATAGAGAAATTCTCTTGGCAACAAACTCTAGGGTTGGGATTGTTTTGATTCACCTTGAACAAAACACTATTAGGATTGAGTCTCTTGGTCACGGGAAGAGATTGGGACTTGGGTAGAATTAGGTTTGAAGACTGATTCTTGTAACTCAATATCTCTTTGTAAAGAAACTCATATCATTATAGTGGAACGGAGAGCTGCTCTCTCCCCCAGAGTAGGTCATTATTAGACTGAACTGGATAAACAATTTCTTGTGTTCTCCTTCTTCCTTTTATCTCTTGCTGTTTATTTTTGTTTGAATTATTTTGTCACCCGCTTAATTGATTACTTGGTATTAATTTGCTCCACGCATCAAAATTATTATTGGTGTGGTTTTCACAACGAATTCACAACAGTGCGTTTTACCAAATCAAATAATCTTACTTTGTTATAATGTTTAGAAGGAAGCAGTTCCTTCATTTGATAAGAAAAATACTTTTGCGGCAAATGTGAGAGGTGTCTTACTTTTATCAGGAACAAGCAACAATAAAAACCATATATCACAACAAAAATCAGTAACAAGGAAATATCATCACAAGTTCGTTAGGATCTGAAACGGCACAGTTGCTACATTTGGATAGAACAGACTATGGGATTCGCTTAAAATTAATAAAGATCCTCAAAACTATTGCTCTACAAAGAAAAATGTCCTACTGTTAAATGTTAAGATGTAGTGATTTCCTTTTGGGATTAGGTTCAGAATCCCTTTGATTCATCTTTCTTCCTGTTCTTTTTTCAAAGTTCGACCCGAGTTGGACTGGACCATTCTTCATCAAGTCATCAAACCACCCCCCTTGAGACCAGCCTCCACCATTTTATTATAAGTCATGAAAACATCATCCATCCGTTTCAGTTTATCATATCTATTAATCAAAATCAAGTGTGTCTGCACATCCGGAGTCATAGACATGGAGTACATCTCTTGAAATAGATTCTCAGCTTCAGAAAACATATCATATTGACAGAAAATGGAGATGAGCATGGAGTTGCCATCAATATCCAAGAAAAAAGGCCTAGAATTAGGCTTGGTTCCAACTTTCTTCAAAGTTGCAAGAGCTTCATCAACCTTACCGAGCTCCAAACATTCTTTGACCATCAGAATAAAAGTGTCAGAGTCGACACCATGAAAAGTGGGAGGTGTATGATTGTCTAACATGTCATGAAACAAGTCCCAAGCCTCGGGTTTTTTTCCAAACATGAGCAAAACCTGCAAGAGAATATTGCAAGTTTCAGGTCTCATCATGGTACACTTACGGTTCAATAAGGAGTTATAACACTCCATAGCCTCCTTATCTCTTCCTTGCTCAAAAAACCAATGCATATAAGAGGCACTCAGGACGCCAATGTAATAATTTGGACACCACCTCTTAAGCTCATCAATAAGCTCATTAGCCTTATCATCATTTCCCAGTTGAGTACAAGCAGATAAAATATTATAATACACAGTTACATCCGCATGGCCCGTGTATAACATCTTAAACAAGATGTCACAAGCATCCTCAACACGACCAGCATTGATCAAACATTTGGTGATAATGCGATAAGTAACGGGTGAGGGTTTGATGGGTAAATCGGCCTTCATTTTCCGAAAAACATGGAGAGCAGCGTCAATGCGGCCCTCATCACAGTAAGCATTGATAACAAAGTTATAAGAGACAATGTTAGGAACAATTTTAAACAAGTTAAAGAAGAACTCGTACAAATCAAGAGCTTCATTGTATCTTTTCGCACGGTGCATTGCAGCAATGATGGCATTGCATGTGAACACCGTCGGACGAGTTGTTGCTGAGAACGCCGATTGGCGGGCCATGGCGGAGGCAGCGTCGAGGTTGCCGGAGCGTATCAAAGATGTTACGCGTGTGTGGAGTTCTTCAGGAGGAGGCTGGTGCTCTGCCGTTGCTGCTTGTTGAGCGGAGGAAAATGAGAAGAAACGGAGAGTGACGACGGAGATACGGCGGAGGAAAATGAGAAGGAACGGAGAGTGACGACGGAGGTACGGCGGAGGAGGAGGTGGCGGAAGAGTGACATTGTTGAGTCTGATTTTGGTGTATAAAAATGATACAAACTCTAACATCTTTCTTCTTATATACTTTCTCAATTAAATCTGTTTAGTTTGAGAAGATGAAGTGTTTATTTTGCTTATGACTTGTTTTGATTACGAACAGAGATGCTATTTAAAAACAGATATCAAAAATCAATACTACCGCCTTTTTGTGGGGGAGTTTTTTCAGATGGATTACCAATTTTCTTTTACGTGACCAACGATTCTTATTTTACTACTTTTGACATTGCTCCCTCCAATTTTTTTTTTGTTTGATATTGGTCCTTGTATTTTGGAAATTTTTTGGCTTTGGTCTGGTTTGTTAAGCCTCAATTAAAGAACAAAATTAATTAAAAAACCCAACTTTTTAATTAAAAACATCATTAGTCCCTCCACTTTTAAAATTTTTTATATTAGTTTTTGTACTTTGATATTGGTACCCGGACTTTTTTCTTTTTATTTTTTAAAAAAGGTCTAATGAAATTATTTTGTTTTATTATTATTTTGTTCATTATTTTTTATCGAGCATAATTATAAAAAAATAAAATTAAAAAATTAATCTTTAATTTTATCGCATTGCAAATGAAAATTGCATCTCTTTAACACCATGGCAATAGATTTTAATTTCCATCTATAAGTGCAAAAGGAAATTACATCGCATTAAAAAAATTAAGCGTTAATTGTATAATTACATGTATTGTCAATGTGCAATTTAATTTTCATCTACTTTGTTAATTTTCATCTATGGTCATGGTGTTAATGCGATGCAATTTCCATTTGTAATGCGATACAATTAAAGCTTAATCTTTTAAGAAAAATATTTTTTTAAATTTATTTTTTATAATTATTCGAGTTTTTATATTCACACCCCATATATTTTTTGTTACATCCAGAATTTCTTAAAAGTTTTTAATAATACCGAAATTGCCCTTTTATATAAATTCTCTTAAAACCTTGATTTCATTCTTTGTCACTGTAAAAATTCACTCACCATCTTTCACCCACAATCAAGCAATCAATCCTGATGTTCAATCGATCTGTGTGGAAGATTAAACAGTGACACCTTTCATCATATTCGATTGCATATAACTAAGTGAATTTATTCTTCTTTGTCAATAATGCTAGTTTCAATTTTTTTGTTCATGTTCGATTGCACTGTACGAGAACGTTTCAATTTACATGTTTAGGTTAACTTAAATTCAGTTAAAGTAGGTTCATGTAAACTTAGTTTACGTGAACCTACTTAAACTGAGTTTACATGACCTACTTAAACTGAGTTTACATGACCTACTTAAACTGAGTTTACATGTACACACTTAAATTGAGATTACGTAGAATCATTGAACAAGATTGAACTTTTAGATGTACAATAAAACTCAGTTTACATGATCTACTTAAACTAAGTTTAAGTATGTACACTTAAACTCAATTTACATGAACCTACTTAAACTGAGTTTACATGAACATACTTAAACTGAGTTTACATGTACATACTTAAATTGAGATTACGTAAAATCATTGAACAAGGTTGAACTTTTAGATGTGCACTTAAACTCAGTTTACATGACCTACTTAAATGAAGTTTACATGAACTTATTTAAACTGAGTTTACATGACCTCCTTAAACTAAGTTTACATGTACATATTTAAATTGAGATTACTTAGAATCATTGAACAAGGTTGAACTTTTAGATGTACACTTAAACTCAGTTTACATGGCTACTTAAATTAAGTTTACATGAACCTACTTAAACTGAGTTTAAGTATGTACACTTAAACTCAAATTACCTGAACCTACTCAAACTCAATTTAAGGAACAGACCTTTTGAAAATAAAATTTTATGAAAGGGTAATATTGTCATTTCAGGGTGCAACCAGAATTAAGCAGGGTGTAATTAGAAAAACTCTAATTATTCTCAATAAAAATAATGAAGAAAATAATAATAAAACATAATAATTTCATTAAAAGTTTTTTTAAAAATGAAGAAGAAAAAGAAAAAAATTCAATGATCAATATCAAAATGCAGGGACTAAAATCAAAAAATATTGAACGTACTAGGACTAATGAAAGTTTTAACTAAAGAATGATGAATAAAATAATAATTAAAAAGTTGATTTTTTTCGTCTTTGTGTGTCATATGGCATGGGATGATTGGTCCACGTGGCACACCATTAGTTTTTTTTTTTTTAACTGAGACTTAAGAGAATGACCAAAGCCAAAAAATTTATGGAGTGCAGGGACCAATACCAAACAAAAAAAAATGCAAGGACCAATGTCAAAATTGGGTGAAAGTGCAGGGACTAATAACGTATTTAAGCCTTTTACAAATACACCTTTATAAAAATTTGTGAAGTATTAAATATACTCACTAATATTAAAAAAGACAAACATTAATTGAAAGCTAAAATATATTTGATCATATTATATGTATAAAGAGGGTATTGTTAGCATAGTATATGTCAAAAATATACTCTTAATCTTATTTGTCAAAAATATTTGATCATAGTTTATGTCAAAAGAGGGTGGTGTTAGCATTCCTCTTATATACAATAACACATGGTGGGAAAAGCGGATAGATGAACACATTAGTACTTATTTTTCCGTTAAAATTTCATAAATTTCTATCATTTTTAAAATTCTTCAAAACAATCATTCAAACAGATGTACTTGAAAAGATTTGAAGAATTCCCACAAAAGATAACCTTACCTCAAAATATTCTCACACATTCAATCATACTTTTTAAGACTTTCTCATACTCTCAAAAGACCTTTTATTTTTCTTTTCTTTCTATTGTTTTTCAAAAGAGGATCCAATGAGGAGCTATGCTAGAGTGTACATATATGCCTAAGCAATGCCACTTATGAAAATCGATTTCATGACTCTCAAACAATATTGAGTTAATAAGCTCTACTAGCTACAAACTATCTACATCAAAATAAATTTATTAGAGTTCATAAGATGCACTAGCTACATATCCTTCATATCAAAATCAAATGTAAAATCAAGCAACTGCAAAATTGAAATCCCTTGACCAGCTTCTTATCCCACCAGTACAAACATGAAATCCTTGCTGATATTATAGACAAAGAATGAACATTGGGAAAACCTCAATGAACCGTATAATCTGAAAATTGTAGAAGCAAATAGGATAAAGAGCGAAGGCCAAAATCTGAGAATTCAGCAAATGCATCAGCAACCTATTTCATTGAGGAGTGTTAACTCCTCATCTCAGTTTTAACAAGCTGAAAAGATTCGAAATTCACCCTTGCTCAAAGTCTAATCACTTTCATCCATCTCTCAAAGCAAAAGGACTAGCAGCTTCAAGGGGCTTTAACTTAATTTCATTTAGCTTTTGGCAACATATATGAAGGAAAGGGACAGAACATCCCTTGAATACTTGTTCATATAAAGACCGACACATTACAACATTTGACTATGTAACTAGCCCCAGAATTCTTAGCAAAAACTCTCTTATTTCTAAGACTCTACACGATACGAAAAGAATCATGTTACAAACTTCGCAGACTCATTGCATAGGACAGAAACTCCTTATTCCACAGTCAAACATAACAAAACAAAAAAGGAATGGATTTTAGTCCATCTAGTGAACTCACTCTAAAGTTTTCTTATAAGAAAATTGAAAAATAAGTCAGGGTACAATCACATTAACTAAGAAATTTGGAAGTTGCACTGCTACTGCAGCCTTCTGAATCTAATCTATGAAGAGGAATGAAAAAAAAAATCTAAAATGAATGAAAAGTGAAGTCACCTATCTACTGGTCAATTTACAATGATAGAAAATCATCATCACCAATAGAACAGAAATTAGAAACTAAGATACATGCATAAATAATAAATCACATTGCAGATGAGAAAATGAAAACAACTAAACTGGCATAAAAAAGTGAATACAAAAGACACTGCAGAAACTTAAAACAAGCATGAAGGCAAGAAAAAAAGACAAAGCTTATGAAAAGTAGATGAGCACCTAACCACAACGGTAAGTGTTGCTGAATTTCATAAAGTTTTTCCTTTTGAAATAATATGTACTAATTATCACTATAGTTTTAGCTTTAGGCTTTAATAAATGTTCGATCCAATAAATAAATATTTGACCAAGCTGTAAAGGATGTTGGTTAATTTATTTTGTAGGGATGGTTAAGTTGGTGGCATTTAAGCTAGAAAATATAAACATTTCCCACCTTGAATGCCACCAAAATTACATGACAACCTTTGTGATATACACCCTGAAAGTATAAACTTCCTCTCTTAATTGATGAAAACATCGATCTAGTCTCTGAGTCGCAATAAATATGTATGTTGATGATGCCCTTGCCACCTCAAGGAAGGTTGGAACGAAGCTTTATTCTAGGCCTTTTTTCTTGGATACTGATAGTAACCGTAAGCTTATCTCCACTTTATGTGAATATGGTATTTTGTCTAAAGTTGAGAATCTGTTTCTACTTTGCGGCTATGTATTCGTATGTGCCTACTCACATGTCTTATGTCTTTGATTGACGCCAATAGCATTGGTGATGCTTTAAGGATGTTGGTTTGTATGTCATTGTTGATTGATCGGTGCATAGGTGGCTTCACTCTTCGTTTTTGGTTTTCTTTTTACTTTCATTTCTCTTCATAGCTCTACAAGGCTGAAGTAGCACTTATGCAAAATTTGAAACTTGATTCTTCTCATGTTTGCAGAGGTCTTGTTCTTGAGAACTATGAGACTTTCTTTGTTAAGATTGAGGACTTGTTCCATATATAGTCATGATGCCTTATAATGTATCTCATTGTTTAAGTGAGATGCCTGATTTAATGCTTTTGCTATTCATGACCTCTCAATTTCATGTATAATTTGTTGGGAACTTTGTTTGTGTCCAAAGAGACTAAATGTTTCTAATAAATATATAACTTGTTTATATTATTTGTATTTCTTAAAATTCATTTGACAAATGTCAACGATATTAACATATTAACATTTAAATTACTCTAGTTAAAGATAAGGTCAAAAGATATTAACATTTAAATGCCTCTATTTTTGATGAAGTTCTAAGTGGTATGGCAAAAGTTGATTCCAATGAAGTTCACGGATATCTTCCTTTTGGAGACAGCCTGCCAGTACTAGACTTTGTACAGAAGGATTCGGTTGAGCAGTATTGCAGCTCCAATCGGCTGAAGTAGGTCATAGTTGATGGAAGTTTTCTGTTTAGTCACAGATTTAACTTTACTTTAGTTCATAGTCACATAATACGCATCCACGAAAAAATAAGAAATAGAAATAGAAAAATAGTAGCTTAAAAATAAAAATAGAAATAGAAAAATGTGTTAAAGATAAAAATAGAAATAGAAAAATAGTAGCTTAAAAATGTCCCCCACTTCTGTTATTTAGTAAATCATTGGAAGGAAAAAATAAGTTATAAATAGAGGGAGCATACACCTCTTTACTTTAGTTCATAGTCACATATATAAATTTCCTACCTTAAATGCCCCAACTTTTCCCGAACTTAACCATGCCCTAAAAAAATAAAACAACCAACATCCTTTATAGGTTAGTCAAATATTTATTGGATCGAACATTTTTGTATCGTTCCAATTTTATCAGATGTCCCCAAAGGAACTATTGGATCGAACATTTATTAAAGCCTAAAACTAACTTTAAAATAGAGACCTCTTTAATACCAATTATATTACTATAGTGGTGATAATTAGTACATATTTTTGTCTTTCATTTGTGAGACCTTCTACTTACTGTTCTTGAAAAGAAAATTGACGCCTAATACACTTACGGTCGGATGGATGTCCGCCCAGGCCCCATTCATAAAGGGCACCAACTTTTGTTTAATAATACATAGATATAGTTAAATATTTAGATGTACACGAATTGTTTTTTTAATATTATATATCAAATGATTAGAGGGTATCAAATTTTTATTCTCGTTTGTCTTTTATTTTACACATTTTTGGAAAATAAGAAAAAAATTAATATACAAGAATAGACAAAAATAAATAAGAGAACAAATAATTATTTTTTTATATTCTTTGTCTAATTTCAAAGTGATAAATGATATAGTTTATAATATTCCCATAAAGTAATAGAAAGCTACTAAAGATTTATGTGATTATTTATAGAAATTAATATACTTATTTGAGAGATAGAAATATAATATACATAAATGTAATAAAAGTTAAAATTGATAATCTCTTGGTATTTCTAACATATATAATATTTATTCTCACATGATATGCATGGCTCAAATAGACTTATTAATACATGAAATATGAGAAATATACCTATTATATTGGTTGGTGATTCATGCATGTAGTTGATTAAAATAAAAGACTCCAAGAATCATATTTAATACATGAAAAATAATATATATGTTTTCTTTGCAAGATACTACTCCAAAGTCATGTAGTTTAATTTAAGATATTGCTCCAAAAATAATACATGTAGTTTATGATTGAAATAAATTACTCCAAAGTCATGTTTAATTCATGACCATGAGAGAAAATCGTGTGTGATTTATCTAATATTCAAAATTATTATTTTTTAATTTAAAGTTAATTTCATTTAATTAACAAAGCATGCATTCAAAAGGTTCTATAAGTTTCTAAAATGATTCTATTTGAAAATTGTGTATTAACTCACAACATTAATTAAAAAATTGCACAACAAAATTAAATGTTGATGATTCTCTTTGAAAATTGATTCAAGAAAATTGTGTATTAACTCAAAACATTAACTAAAAAATTGCTCAACAAAAATTAATTGTTGTAATGGTTTGTTTTCTTAGTAGGATTTAAGTTATTTAATTTTTAGGTCATTCTATATCAATAAAAAGAAAATTTTAGTAGCTTGTATGGACTACCACTTTGTCAGTTTTGGGATTATATGGACTACCATTTGTCACTTTTGAGAAAAATAATTGGTATGTTATTTAGTGTTGTTTGTTGTGAAGTTTCTTAAATTTATTTGTATGTTGCACAGTGATGTCTGTCTTTATGTGGCCATATTAATTCGTTTATATATTGATGAATTTGTCGTCTTTGTTTTTTTGGTAAATTTGCAACTTAAATTTTTCATCTACGCTTTCACACCTTGCCCCATTTTTTTTTTAAACTTCACCATTGTGCACAGACGAAAATTTTCAATAATAATATTAAGAAAGGGTCAAGCACATACTGTTATATTTGGTCCAAAGCACTAAAAAATCATAGGACAAGCCCGTCCCAGTGGGTAGTTCATATGGAGGAGGCATGATCTTTATCTCATTTCTCAAAATTCTATCAAGGAATGATAGTGGCATTGCTCTAATTTGAATAAACATAGTCTTAAATTGGTGAGGTCTAAAGAATCCTCCCATATCCTTCTGAAACAGACACAATCGGCTCTGGTACAAGGAAGAAAATTAAAGTCCTTCAACCCGTAAGGATAATTAATTAAAGGAAGGGAAGCAACAAATTACTTATTAGAATTTATCCAGGTATATGATAACTTTGCCTTCGTTGCACTCTCATTTACCCAAGAGTACCCACTTATTTCCCTTTGCAATTTTTTGTATTCGGTTCGAACAACTTGACACAAGGACCAAACCCTAAGTTGTATATTTATGTGAAAGAAGACGACAAAACATCCGCCCAATTGTCATTAAATATAGCTTCGATCAAATAATCAGATGAGGTACTAAACCTAAGAAATTTTTCTGCCCGCATGCTTAACTAACACAAAAGGGAAAAGGGAGAATGTATCCAGTTTGATGAATGGATGAATTTTTATGAGATAATTGAGAAATTGGAAGCACAAAAATCTTCAAGAACCATGGCAAGAGTTTGCAAAATGGAAAAGATGACCAAAAAAAGAAATGGTTAAAGCTTATATGTTTAAAATGGAGGGAACCATTCATCAACGGCTGGAAGAGATTTGGAGGTACTCATTGTGATGGAACAATCAAATCTTACACAATCAGATCCAATAGTAAATATTTCATCCCAAAAGCAACAACCATGTATCTACATTTACCAAACGTCACAACGTCAAGACATGTTCAATAGTTATGGAAACCAAACGAATCAACCCTTGAGCAGTCACATTGGAAGCCATTTAGATTTTCACCTTATTACTGAGCTACAAGTTTAAGGCCAGATGATACTATTTATGATTGAGTTCCCACGTTGAGATCATTATATCGGTATTTTTTTCTTCAAATTTCTCTACATCGGCACTTTAAAACTTTTTCATTTTAACAATCTTAGACCTTTTGTCAAAAAAAATTATCTTAGACCCATTACTCATTACATGACTAATGATATATGGGGATAGTGTAATGGCATGGGCCTAAGAGGCCCAACCCAATAATTCTCTTGTCGCCCAGTAGCAAAACACAACATGAGTATGGCATGAAGGCTCAATAAATGGAATATTGCTTTTCTGACTTTAAAATCTTCCTAATAACACATAGAAATTTCCAAATTACTCCAGCGGTAGTTAACTACCGTTCAGGAACTCGGCAGCAGTTAATTACCGTTGAGTTCAACCTGTGAGTAATCCATCTGCGACCTTGATCTGCCCTCTCCACCTATTGTCACGCCCCTACGTCTCCGGTTCTTTGGGACATACGGGTTTTCTTCCTGCTGCTCCTTCTGATGGCTAGCGGTAGTCGTTTGTTTGCCTCTGCGCATCCTACCCTCTCTAATACGCCGCTGCTCCTCGTCCTCCGCCCCAGACATATTTGTGCAAAAACAAAATAAAAATAACTTAAACTTCAGGCATCATGTCATTATAACATATAACATCATAACATTATGGCATTCATCAAACTTGCCAAAAAAAAAGTAAAAATACAAGCTTAGAATCATTATAACATATATACATTATAAAATTTAACATATTTGCTAAAAAAATTACACAAAAAAAAAACAAGAATATCTCACTCAGACATTTCATCAAACACCTTAAGTGCATTCTAAATTACTAGCACAATTAGTGTTAATTCAACATCAAAACAACTGCATTGTACCTAAACCTACTTTAAACAATAATGTCAGCAACAATCATACATTATAACATCAAATTCTATCATATTTTCAATTTTTAAACCTAACGTAAACACTAACATTTTGCTAAAATTATGAAAATAACACCCTAAACAACCTACATTGCATGTAAATAGGAAAAAAAGGTACTTGTGATTTGCTTGAAGCAAATTGGATGATTTTCGTACAAATGAAGGTTTGGGTGAATTTGGTATGTTTTTAAACAAGTTTGCATGTGTTTATGTAACCATAAACTGAATTTGCTGTGTTCTTTTAATCTCAAAATGCAGCGGTAGTTAACTACCGTTGGCCTCAGTGGTAGTTAACTGTTGCCGGTTTTCTGAACGGTAGTTAACTACCGTTGGGGAAATTTTTGTAACTTCCATGTATTATTAAGGAGCTTTTGAAGTCAGAAAAGCAATCTTCCAATAAATGAGTAAAGTCCACGTCCCTCGAGGCAACAATATCATAATATAACAATGCATTATAGGATCCTATCTCATGTGTAACATCTCGATTTTATTATTATTATTATTATTATTATTATTATTATTATTATAAATATTATTATTATTATACGATATTAGTAATATTACTATTAATTGGAATTTATTTGTTTGTTCTTTTGATGTGGTTGGATTGATGAGTTAGTTGCTTTTAAGGAGTAAATGGGTATTTTTGAGAAATTAAGGAAATAGAGGTGTATGAGTAGAGTAGCAAATTAGCAAGTGTACTAATTTATATCGAAGTAATAAAATAATTTGTATCCACATGGACCGTTCTAATCTCTACTTAGTAATAACGTTAACATTAAGATATAATTAAATGAGGGGTTGCCTTAGGCAAATTGGTTTTGGTTGCAATTGTAAATAAAATGCTTAAAGTAAACGTGGTTTTATAAATATGATGGAGAAATGACTGGATCATTCGATTCAGCTGTTCATCACTCACTAATAACCTGTTTCTCAACTCTACGAATACTATTTAGTTTAAGACAAAATAACAAATAGCTCAGGTCAACCCCTTGACTCATAGCCCTCTTTTCTGATTATAATTCCATAATTCCTCAGGTGAACCTATATTCATCAAATGTTTGAATACGTTAATTTAAAAGTCACAACCTAACAACGTTCCATCCCTAGATTGTCTGTTAAGTTGAACAATATAAATATGTCTGAGCTACACGCTGGTGTCAACAATCATATACACTCTAGAATAAATTATACTGGGTCAGAATCATAAAAGCATTAAGAATAATTTATATTGAATAAACTAGAATGACATTCATAAAGATTAAGGGTTACAAGTTACATTGTCATGAGCTAGAACAGAATCATCTAGAGGTCTAACCACAAAGGACTTAGTTACTCATAGTTAAAGCACAAATAACTAATACAAAAATAGGATTCATTGTATGAATTTGGTAATCGGCTACGAGTTTTGATGGTCTCCCACCTTCTCTCCAGATCTCTAGCTCCAAAAGTCAGTTTCTTTCTCCAAAATTTCGAACCCTTCCTTCAGAAAACAACTTGGATTTTATAGAAAAGATATGAGTCACGCCAAAATCGTACTACGATGCCAAAAATTGCGGCATGGTTGCTCATTAATTCAAATTCTACACTGACGCGTCTTCAAAATCGTAGCACGATGAGAATTCATCGTAACACGATTTTTTACGTAGCAAAAACTCCCAAAAGCTGCCTAAAATCGTAGCACGATCCCATAAATTGTGGCACGATTTATTCTTTGCTCCAGTACTTGAAAATTGTAGCTTCTAACTCATACAGAATCACCTAAACTCACCTAAAATTGCATACAAATTGTACAAAGGTGATATATGACCTAGTGTCATCAATATAATTATTGAAATGTTACGATACTCTCGTGTGAATGCATGAGTCTTTTACTAGCTTAATTAAAAAATGAAAACAAATGAAAGTCAATATATGTATGTTAACGATTTGCCTATCTAATTTTTAAATTTTTTAGATGAGTTTATTTAATTGAGTGTTATTTTTAGGTGTGTTTTGATCCTTTAAGGATGTTCGACATACACCTAAAAGCATTTGGGTATACTTTAAAGATGTTAAAATCACTTGATAAAGAACGGTAAGAATCAACTCAAACATTCATTGATTTTTTGAATTAATTTGCGATGATTTAGGAAAAATACAAAATATGTGATTGTTTTGTATTATTTTTAAAAAATCACTTATTTTTTGAAGAAAGTATTGTGTTTTGGCATAACTACCATACTTTATGCAAGGTCCTCGTGAATTTAACTTAGTTGGTATGGATAATGCATAATATATGTAAGGTCCAGGGTTCGAACCCCGGACACCAAAAAAAATACCATACTTTGAAAACTATTGCCTAAACATATTATTTGGTTTATAGAAAGATCACATGAATCTAAATTGTGAGGATGTGTTATATTTTGTTTTTCGGTTCCAATATGACCTCGTCAATTGAAAGAAATTTGTTCCTTAGGCTTTATTATTTACTTTCAGACTCTCTGAAATGATCATTTTATCATTCATCGGTTTTCTTAGCCGCCAAACTTTGGTCATCACTGTCCAAGGTCCCTCCGTCTAGGCTCAAATTAGTTTTTTTTTTCTTTTCTCCTATACCTACATCTCCCCTTAACTTCCGTTATTAGGGATGTAACGGTTCGGTTTGGACCGATTTTTAGTCCTAAAAAAAAAGTCTGAACAAATGAAATCTTTCTTGGTTCGGTTTTTACTATTTTTTAAAAAAGAAATCGAACCGGTTATTACCAGTTTGGTTCAGACACAATAGACGTAACCCCCCTCATACTCCACTTTATAGATTCTCCCTTTAATGGAAAACAAAAAAAATTAATGGTTCAGAAAATCCACTTCTAAACAAAGTCTTACATATCTCTCTCTCTCTCTCTGTAACATATTTTTATCAACATTGATCGTTCCGAAAACCCTATTGACAATGAATACATCTCTCTCTCTCTCTCTCTCTCTCTCTCTCTCTCTCCTCGTAACATATTTTTATCAACATTGATCGTTCTGACAACCCTATTCGACAATGAAGGTCACAACCTTGGCATCAAAATACTCGATTAGCAAGCTGAAAACCGCACCCGTACTACTACCTTCTCCAAATGATCATCTAAAGGATTAAAATTAGGGTTTCATTCCCTCAAAGTGAGATAATGATCATATATCAACCATAACCCACCTAACATAGTTTTATATTGATCATGTTTACTAGTAAAGGTTACTAGAAAGTAGTCATCCCCTATATCGACTATATATCTACACACATTTGTTTTAGTCGTTTCTCTGACGTCTTGTTTCATATTCTCATTCCCAACATATTGACTATAGCCCTTATTTCTATGGATTGATAGATAAAATTCTTCTTTTTATAAGTTAAATGAAATGCTAGACAATCCTACCCCCTAATGGCTAATTTGTACTTCTTCCACCATCAGACTATTCTCATCCTCCTCCTTATTGTTATCCACGAGATCTTCATCGTTAGACATCTCCACCATTATCCCCCTCCTCTTAGCCCAATTTCACTTGAAGAACCCAATACCAAGTCATTGTATGATTGGAAAAAAAAATCTTCAAAAACCCTTTCTATTAGACATCATACAGGTTAAAATATTAATTTCATATTTTGATAGCAGCAAGGATCATCAAGTCTCGAGAACATTTATCATATTTTGCATTATGAATGCAAAATTCGTATAATGATATTATTTAGAACCATTAACATTGTTTGCATTTTATGCCAAGAACACACAACTCGCATAACAATTTCACTTAAGTTAAATAGCCACCAATTACACCATCTCGATTTTTTAAAGGAACATCGAGCCTCAAAAACACTATATATTTCATGTTATGATTATTAAATTCCTACAACTATTAGATTTGGCATTGCCAACTCAACAACATTATACTGGTCCTTTGATACTTAAAGGCCCAATGCGCAAAAAATATAAAAAGAATCAATCCTGAAAAATGGTCAAACTTAAAAGATCACATGTGCAGTTTTGTCAAAAATATATTGAAATGCAGCAAAAAAGTAGTCATCTCCTATATCGACTGTATATCTACACACATTTGTTTCAGTCGATTCTCTGACGTCTTGTTTCATATTTTCATTCTCAACATATTGACTATAGCCCTTATTTTAGAGGATTGATATCAAACATATTTTTGAGGTGCATCTTAGACACATCCACTTGTAAGATCTTGATTTTGAAAATGCAAATTTTCCCCTTTTTGATTGGTGAATCTGTAAAAATATCAATGCAATTTATGTTTTTATTGTGTTTTTATAATTGTTAGGTCAACCTATCAATTGGTGATGTAACATGGTAGTATTTTCAACCCACCTATTCTAAATGAGTTATGCAAAGTGAGACAAATTAATCTATCTTACCACCCATGAAAAATGATCCAACCCTAAAAAAATTCACTCTTTTGTCGGTATTAATATACTTTCTCCTTGCAATAAATTCATTATTTTAGGACAATCGTTTATTGTAAGGAGAAAATTTCTCTTTTATACATTTTGTCAATACTAATATGAGTATTGAACTGAATACAAACATGGAACATCCTTTGTGCCATAAGAATTAAGAAGAAAAAAAACATGTATGCATGCATAAGATCAAAACTAAGTCAAATTTTGTCCATAAAGACGATGTTTGTCCAAAAGAAACACATACATCTGCACTATCACCATATTTTAACAAAAATAAAATAAAATTTGCAGTATCACCAATTTTAAACACGATGAATACATAGAGCACTCTCAGTAATATGTTGGATGGGGACAATAGAAATATGCCACTTTATGATATTGGATGCTAATCGAGTTGAATCAACTTAAAAAATAATGAGGTGGAGAGAAATATTACGCGTCATATAAAAATATATAACCAACATAGATTCATAGTTAACCATAACGAAAAAACATACGTATTTACCAAGTCATAGAATCCTTTTACAAGTGATGTGTGAGCGACCATTGATCGAGAATGGTTATCCAATTGCATACTCCCTCCATTTCTAAATATAAACATAATTTATTCATTTAATAATGTATGTGGTTTATAATATGAACCACATACATAATTAATTAAATGAACAGAGAAAATATAATTCAACATGAACTAAACATCGTTGTCTAGTTAACATCTAAGGGTCGTGATTTGATCACAAAATTTCGTCTTTGTGTCCATCTCAACAAGGTAGGGTCCATGTAGAGGGTAAAACCCTACGCCACTAATGTGAGCACAATAACGACAATGAAAAATCCTATATAACCCAAAACTTGCCTCTTCATAGAAACCCTAATTTTATTTCACAAACCCTCATTTCTCTACACTGCCTCTCATTTCTTCGAATCTTTGCCGCAAAACCCATTTCTTCCTCATTCTTCACTCTCTTCATCTTCATTTCTCAGCTGTAAGTGATGCTCCAATTCTTCATTTCATATTATGTTTTGATACCCAATTGGGTAAAAATTTGATTTTTATGATTTTTGTTTGAATTTTTCATCTGGGTTTTTCAGGATCATCTAGGATTGAACAAGTGAGGCACCATGTCGGATGATGAAAGGGAGGAGAAGGAGTTGGATCTCACTTCGCCTGATGTTGTAACCAAATACAAAACTGCAGCTGAGATCGTTAACAGTATGTATTGTTTCTCATTGTCTTTTTTATTTTCTAATTCTATCTTGGTTTTTGTTAATTCATAAATTGGATGCTTAAATTTATTGAATTTAGGTTTATGTATTTTTGTTAATTTTCATTTATCGGTTAGTTTAAGGTTTCATTGTTAATTTTACTTATTTTTGGATTATATCACTGTCTTTTTTATTTGCAAATTCGATATGGGTGTTGTTGTAAATTAATAGATCAGATACATGAATTTATTGAACATAGCTAAGGTTTATATTTTAATTTCTCGATTAGTTTAAGGTTTCATTGTTTGTTTTGTGTTTTTGTGCATTTTAAGGTAGATGATTTTACTTTTTACTTTTTTTTTTTTTTGGATTTGTTTGTTATGCAGAGGCTTTGAAGTTAGTTATTTCGGAATGTAAACCAAAGGCCAAAGTTGTCGACATTTGCGAGAAAGGAGATTCATTTGTTAGAGAGTAAGTTTATATTGCTATATAACCAATATCCTCTCACGTGACGTGCGGTGTACATTATTTAATGTATATTGTCGATTAGTTATTTAATGAATATTGTCGGGTAGTTATTTTCATGTAATTTCGATATTTAGATACTGTGCAGGTTATTTAATGTATATTGTCGACTAGTTACTTTCTTGTAATTTCAATATTTAGATTCTGTGCCATACATACCGTGATAATAACCGTTGGTTTTTAGCTTACGATGTTTTCTTTTATTGGTGTGAAGGCAAACTAGTAATGTGTACAAGAATGTGAAGAAGAAGATAGAGAGAGGTGTTGCTTTCCCAACTTGTATTTCCATTAACAACACAATCTGCCATTTCTCTCCTCTAGCCAGTGACGAGACAGTGTTGGAAGAAGGCGATATAGTTAAAATGTAAGATTTTAGAGCATAGTTTTGTGATTAATGATGGGGGCATTAAGTTCACCCTGTGGTTTTGGCTATCATTTGAAAGCTGATAATGATGCATTTCTCTCAATGGTTGCAGTGATTTGGCTTGTCATATAGATGGGTTCATTGCTGCTGTGGCTCACACTCATGTTCTTCAGCAGGAAGGTCCCGTTACTGGACGGGCAGCAGATGTCATTGCTGCTGCAAATACTGCTGCTGAGGTTGCCTTAAGGCTTGTAAGGCCAGGAAAGAAGGTAATCAATTGTAAGATTTTTCCCTCGTTTATATGTATTGAAGTAATTTTGATTTTATTGCATGTAGATAGGTTTGAAGTCCGTGTCTAATATGGCACTTTAAAATTGAATGATAAGTAGATTACTTTGTTTGTTGCATCTTAGGGATACCTTTGCTTTGTGAATTTTGATCTCTAAATGATGAAAACTAATCATGAGCTAGGATAGAATCTAATGAGGCTTTATTGTCATAGTTACACTGATAGAGGTCATTTATAGATTTTCTTTTGCTTTAGCGTCTTTTCTTGTCCTCTCAGCTGACATATGTAGCTCATTGTTCTGTTTGGTTTGTTCGTTTCAGATTACTTGGCTGTCATTCAAATCCTTTTGTACATTTTATTCAACTGATATGTCACCACTTTTTTTATTGAAATTGTAGAAAGTGATATGTCACTTCTTTTGTGATTGTCTTTGTAGAAAAAATCTTAGTCTGAACTGTTTCATTTTCCCCAGTTTTTTCAGTCTCTCAAAACTGTCTTATTTTGGTTCTTACTTTATAATATATTTGTGAATTTGATTAAATGAGATGATCTCTATATGATGAATACATCATAGGCTAGGATAAGCTCCAATGAAGCCTCTTTATGTCATAGTTACACTGATGGAGAGTCATTCATTATTTTTTTCATGAATGCCCACATCCCTTTGACTGCGTCTTTATTGACCTTTTCATACTTCAAGCAATTTTTTTTCCCTTCATTTTTCAAAATTAATTATGATATATGAAGCTCTATCTTTTGTATATTTGGACTCCTGAATCCTGATACTTACATATCATAAAACTGTAATATTGGCAACTTTGCCGAGGTGATCAAAATCATATTGATTTCCTCTTTTTCCCTGTTGCCGAAACTTGAATGGCTGGGACTAGTTTTATGTTCTGATTTGTATAGTCAGTACAATATTCTAGTATAGCCAACATATTTTGGTTTTTTTACTTTACAACTTTTGTAAATTTTCCTTAAAAAAAACTTTTGTAGATTTGATTTGATGAACTGATCTCTATATGATGAATACATCATAGGCTATGGATAAACTCCTATGAAGCCTGTTTATGTCATAGTTACGCTGATGGAGAATCATTCATCCTTTGTTTCGTAAATACCCACTTTCCTTTGGTTGTGTTTTTTATTGGCCATGTCATACTTCAAGCAATTTTTTGAGATTAAATATTTTAATATAAAGGAGCTTCATCTTTTATATATTTTGACTCCTGATACTTATATATGATAAGACTGTAATATTGGCAACTTTGCCGAGGTGATCAAAATCATATTGGTTTCCTCTTTTTCCCTGTTGCCAAAACTTGAATGGCTGGAACTAGTTTCATGCTGTTCTGATTTATATTGTCAGTACAGTTTTCTAGTGCAGCCAACATATTTTGGTTTTTTTACTTTATAACTTTTGTAAATTTGATTTGATGAAACTGATCTCTATATGATGAATACATCGTAGGCTATGGATAAACTCCAATGAAGCCTGATTATGTCATAGTTACACTGATAGAGATTAAGAGGTTATAACTTAGGAGAGGGTTTTGAGTCAAGAGATTGATCAAAACCACTTAGTTAATTTGTCGTAAAGATTGAATAGCAATTAAGAATAAAGAGAGGTAAACTACTCATATAGGGCGATAGCGAATTCATCGGCTTGATCATTCATCTCCAATCATCTTTTAAAACAAACTTGTTTTCACTTCTGTCAATCTCAAATTACTGCCTAGGGCAACTAAAATAACTTTTACACATCCTAATTAATAACGTGCTTGCTATAATTGGAGTTAACACAGTCCTCGTGGAATGATATTTTTTTTACTACTTCGATAGCTGTTGGTACACTTGCCAAATATCTATCAAGTTTGTTTCATAAATACCCACTTCCCTTTGGTTGTGTTTTCTTTTGACCTTTTCATGCTTGAAGTTTTTTTTTTTCTCTTCATTTTTTCGAGATTAAATATGATGATATAATGAAGCTTATCTTTTGTATATTTTGACTGTTGATACTCTTAAATATCATAAAAAACTTTAATATTTGGCAACTTTGCCGAGGTGATCAAAACCATATTGGTTTCCTCTTTTTCCCTGTTGCCGAAACTTGAATGGCTGGAACTGGTTTCATGTTCTGATTTATATAGTCAGTACAATTTTCTAGTATAGCCAACATGGTACAACATTTAAACAATTACATATCAATTGCATGTAGCGAAGTGTGAAAATTAGATTTATTGACATTTATACATGCAAATTTCCTGAGTTGTGTGTATTAATATTTTCAAATACTTTTCTTGACAGAACAAGGATGTATCTGATGCAATTCAAAAGGTTGCTGCTGCCTATGATTGTAAAATTGTGGAGGGTGTTCTAAGCCACCAATTGAAGCAGTTTGTGATTGATGGTAACAAGGTTGTACTTAGTATCTCTAATCCGGACACAAGGGTTGATGATGCAGAGTTTGAGGAAAATGAAGTTTATGCAATTGATATAGTGACAAGTACTGGAGAAGGCAAGGTAGGATTTATTTCATTAATATTTTTTCAGCATGATGTAGCACCATATGAACTATTGAACTAATATTTTCATCCCTTGCAGCCTAAGTTATTGGATGAGAAGCAGACAACTATTTATAAAAGGGCTGTTGACAAGAGTTATCACTTGAAGATGAAGGCGTCTCGGTTCATTTTCAGTGAAATAAGCACAAAATTTCCAATCATGCCATTTTCTGCTAGGTAACTCTACTTGGTTCAATTTTAATGATGTCATCAAGCTTAAGTTCTGGTTTCGATTATATGTCCACTTACAATTACACTCTTATTTATAGGGCTTTGGAGGAGAAAAGAGCTCGCCTTGGTTTAGTGGAATGTATGAATCATGAGCTTTTGCAGCCATATCCTGTTTTGCATGAAAAGCCTGGTAATTTTTCTATAGGCAATAACAAATGAACAGTTCCACAATTGGGTTGTGTTCCTACGACTACGAGCCTAAACTTCTTGCTATACTGTTTCCTTATCAGGTGATTTTGTTGCACACATCAAATTCACGGTCTTGTTAATGCCAAATGGATCGGACCGAGTCACATCTCATGCACTCCAAGAATTGCAGCCCACAAAAACGATAGATGATCCCGAGATCAAGGCATGGCTAGCCTTGGGCACAAAGACAAAGAAGAAAGGTGGCGGAAAGAAGAAAAAAGGTAGGCTTGGAATAGATAAGTTGCTTTTGTTTTATCATGTTGCTTTAGTATCAATGCCTATTTTTATTCTATCATGTCGCTTTTGCATTATGCTTTTTTTGTTCAATCATATGCTTTCTGAAATGCATGGATTTTGCATATGATGTATTACTATAGGTGTCACATTTCTTGCTTAACAAATGATGCTTTGTTTTTTGTTCAGGTAAGAAAGAGGACAAGGCTGATGAGTCAGCTGAAGCTGAGCCAGTGGACTCAACAAGTGAGGCCACACCTCAGGAATGAATTGACACCCTCATCCTCAATCCCAAAAAAGAAATGTTTTTCATTTTTCTGACATCCTTTTCAGTTTTGGTACATTGTTCACTAAATTATACCTTTTTGGATATGAATTTTGGTGTAGTGTTTAGACATTGATTCTAATAGCAGTTTTCAGTCCCAAATATCAACTAAAAAACAGAGAAAATGTTATGCTTGGAAATTTTATCTGTCTTCATATTTCAAATCTAAATAATACATCAACTAAAATACATGAGTAGGTGCATCAATGATGTCTGAATGCAGTTGATATAATAAGGTCTATTTCCGTTTATTTATTGGAATGAAAATACGAAAGTAAAGAGGCAAAAAAACATAACATGGTTAAAAGCTTGTTTTTACAAAGGGTGCGTTTGTTGTAGAATTTTTAGAAAAAAAATATACTTTTTTATAAAAATAAAATAAAATCTTGTCTTTTAAGTTTTTGTTTAGGTTTTTTTTTCTTTAATATGATTTTATCAAAATAATTGTATGACTTTAAAAAGAAAATGTTAGGATAACTTTTTTCCAAAATCTATTACCCATGTTTTTCTTAAAGTGGTTTTTATTGGTAGTAAACAAATAGAAATCTTGAAATAAAAATCTTAGTTTTTTTAACACAATCTTTTTTTGAAGTTGAAACAAACGGACACAAATTCTCTTCGAAGATATCACAAATGGTTGATGTAATATTCTTTCCAGGTAATACTTAAAAAACTGATTGAACTGTTAGGTGCTATTTGTGAAATGGTAAATTAGTCTCTTTAATGGGTATATTGTCTGCTTAACAAAAAAAAATGGTTATATCGTTGAGTCATGTTTAACCGTGTGAATTGCAATGTTGCCATTTTTTCAGAAAAGGAATTGTGTGAATTCTTTTTGTTGCGACTAAGATAAGCTAATGAAACACATTTGGTTTTGTTATTTTGCTAAATAAAATTGGTTTAGTTGGATATCGGCAGTAAGATAACTACTTGCCTTCCTCACAACTGTCTAGAGTGTAGAAATAGGGTATGTTTGGTTTCACATAAATCTTTGATTTTAAAGTGTAAATAGAATTGATTTTGACATATTTGATGATGTCAATTATATTTAATCTTGCCTATAAAATTAAATCCGACTTAAATTAAAGTTTGTAGTTTTTTATCAAAATTTGATTTGACACTCAATTTTATTTTATTTTTGCTAACAACATTCAAATTTATTATTTAACTTACTTTTACAAAATATATCTAAATATAAATCACTTAGGACCAACTCAGAGATCAAACCATTAACTGAAGCAGGGGCGGACCTAGGTGTTGGTGAGAGTGTGCAGCTGCACACCCTGAGTTTCTAACAATTACACCAGTATCCTACTTTTTTCTCTATTTTGCATACCCTGGATAATTAACTTTTGCACCTTGCACTCAAAGGATGACATTGTATAACTCAAATTATCTTATAATCATGTCACATTTGCACCAAGCTAACGTCATTTGCACCAAGCTGACGTAAGTTCTCCAACTTGCATCTTGTTTGACCAACTTCAGTGATTTAATTTAATAGTATTTGTCTTGTCAATTCTAAATTTTTCCAAAGTAATCATCCTGAAATGGCCAAAATGAGACCAGCGATGATAGAATTTGTGACCTGATCTTCAATTTCCAAGGCTTCATTACTAAGGTAGATGAGCGGATAAGTTTTGTTCTTACAACATTAGTCTCAGGATAACCACTTAGTTAAAAAAGATTGATCATAATTAAAAAATAAATTAAGTTTTATATATTATAATATGTATAATGAATAAAACATCAAATTAGTCGATAATCTTGTGGAACACTCTTAAATAAGTCTTTGACTTTATGAATATTTCAAAAAGATCAATGACTCTATTAAGTTTTAAATTGGTCTTTATATTTAACCACTTACTATCAATATGTCTTTATATTTGAAGGACTCACTATCAATTTTGTCTCTAACTTTATCCATTTACTATTAGTTTAGTATCTACTTATTATATTTTTTGAAGTACTAATATGAGTAAAATTTGACAGAGTCAGAGACCTTTTTAAAATATTCATAAAATCATGAACATATTTGAGAGTCTCATATAAAATCAGGAACTAATTTAGAGGTTTACATTAAATATAATATACATATATACACACAATAATTTAATTCAAATTGAATATATATATATATATATATAATTTAAATATATATCTTTAATTTCATAATAATTATTATTATTAACTGAACTTAAAAAGTTCGCACCCTTTGATCCAGGGTCCTGGATACGCCACTGAACTAAAGTACAGTAAACTCAGAAATGTTCATTCATGGAAGACCGTAGAAATGCAATTGACACAAGAGATCATTGAATATTATTCACTCTAATGTCTTGTTCAATTGAGAATATACAATGCCTATGGTTCCCCATTTATATCACTGAGGGTAAGAAGGGGAAGATTACAAAACAACTAATACTGAAATAATATTATTCACTCCAAGTCAAATGGGTTATGTAGTATAAACCCCCTGAATCAGGAATGTATATTAACCATGTTGAGTTTGGAAAGTAGAGTTTAAAAACTTAATACCATGGTACAAAAGTTTTGTGAATAAATATCAAGTTAGTTCTTTCAAGAGATTGGCATGAGCTGTAACATTCCAGATTGCACCTTATCCCGAACGACATGGATATCCATTTTTATATGTTTTGTGAGTTCGCAAAAGATAAAGCAACCATTAAGCCAAATGTTTAACACTTCTATTTTCAGTTAAATCAATGTCAACAAGAACAAAATCATCAACACAAGTTAAGATTGCAGTAAAACCAGCGGAAGAACTTTTAGTAAAATGTGAATAATCAGATAGTTTTGGAATGAATATAATTCAAACTTAAGAGTGCTGAAGTTAGTTTAGTTTCCCACTATCTACTAGCTTGTTTAAGTCCATAGAAATACCTATTCAACTTACAAACTGTGTATTTTGAGGTTCAAGACCATGAGGAAGTTTCATGCAAACTTCTTCATCAACGTCCCCATGTAATAAAGCAGCACTTACATCTAGTTGACAAAGACTACTAAAATACGAATGGTTCATGACTAAGTCTCTAAGTAGTCAAGGCCAGTTGTTTGAGTGAAACCTTCCCGCCTTATATTTAAGTTAAAAATTCATTTGACACCAATGACTTTCTTATTAGGAGGCAAAGAAAAAAAGAAGTCAAAGTTGTATTTTTAGCTAAAGCTGCCAATTTAGTTTTGAATGGCATATTTTCAACCAACACTCTTGATAGCCTCAGTTTGATACTGCCATAAGTTTTTTAAACACAATTCTATGTGATGGAGAAGGAAATGATTTACACGAAGTCATAGAGTCAAAATTTCCCGCTGCACTTTTTAGGAGGTTGCAATAATAGTCGTGTAAGTGTAGGAGGTTTAATGATTTTATTTGATTTTCTGATTAAGGGTTGAGGCATCACAGTAGTAGGTTTGTAGAAATATCTGCATTAGTTTGAATAGGAGAAGGATTTACCAATTGTGGAATTGGTAAGAGATCGCAATAGGTGGGTTTATGGTAGCCATTTGTGTAGGTATTATGACGCAGAAAAGGGATATATGCTCGTTTAAGGCCAAACAAACTATGGCCTATGGCCAAACAAATTAGCTATACAAAAGATCAAATTTATTCCTATAAGCAAACAAGTTAGATTTTTAAAGTGTGTGAATTTTGGGTAGTTAAGTAGTAGTTTATTTTTGCTAAAAAAAAAAAAGTGGAAGTTAATTTTGGAGTTGCATTTATATATTGGTTATAGATGCCAAAAAGCAACAGATACTTACATGTTTATTGTTAGTATTATTAATTTGCTCAACATTCATTGAGTCATTTCAAATCATATAAATCCATAAGGTACGTTAAAATTCATCAAAAACCAAACTATAAAATCCTGATCGTAAAAAAAATTCTAAAAAATTGGTAATACTAATGCGCATGTAGAACTTGCAGTTCAAAGAATCGGTAAAAATTTCACTACACGTCCGATTGTATCCAAAAACAGCATCTACAAAACAATATTTCACATTTTACTGTCATTCTCAACAAAGTAAACAACACTGGACTCGATGCTGCTCCTTTTTTTAATATTAAAATAATAAAGGAGCAACATCCTATTTACAAAGTTTCACGCTGCAAAGGGGCAAAGACTAGTGAAAATGAATGGGACAAAAACAATGACCTTACAATATTAAAAAAGAAGTATCAAAAATCACCAGCCCAAGTAACAAGCTTCAAAATCACCCTGCAAAAAGAGTTTATTAACATGTTAGATGCAACTGAATAAGAAACTCATTAGTTTAAATATTCCATTAAAACAATTCCACAAGATAGTCACGGTAAATCAATATTATTTTTATTCTGATCTGTCGTTGAAATGTCTTGTGCCAGATAGTTACAACGGGAAAATGGAAAGAAGGAAATGAGCAAACTTTATATAAATAATCAGTCCATTATGGAAATGCCAAAACATAGGTGCATTTCTTATGGTGTTTTTTATGCTGTTCTTAACTTAAAATACACTTTTTATGGTTATAACAAACTTTGAGAATATCAAATTTTAGTTAAGAACAACACAAGAAGTCTTTTTTTTTTTTTTAAAAAAAAAAAACACAAGAAGTAACAAAGGAAATGCACCTAAATTTTGTTCTTCAGTAAAAATCATAGAGAAAGGTCGCTGAATGAAAACCAAGCTCTGATACTACATAAAATATTGTATTGAAACGGTGTTATACAACTACATAAGGAGTGTATTTATAATCACAATAATATATCTCTTACTAATTATAAGGGAGAGCTAATCAAATTCGTAATTATATTCCTAATTGATAGCAAGTACTATTTACACCATAAGCACATGTCAAATGTGTTTTCTAACAGTGTACACCTAAATTCTTCTCACTCTCTCGAGATTTATATCCTATTATTTTTTAAAAATAAAAAATATTACGGAAGGGGGATTTTTTTTTTATTCAAGTGGCAGTAACGGCCATTTTACCACTGTCCCCAAGGAGATTCAAACTCAGTACCTTAAGGTACAGTGCTTAGCTCTTACCACTGCACTAGCACCTGAAGCGTACATGCAGTGTTCATCTGAAACATGTAGGGTTTTAATTCATAAGCCTAAAATTTGACACTCGGTATGTGATCCTGTCATCAATCTTATTATTCTCGGGTTAATGAAAACAAACAACACCTAATATTATTGGTTTTAGTGAACTTTAACACATCAGTGAATTTGGGGGGTGGGAGGGAATCGAACAGAAAAGCCAAGAAAATAGATGTTAAAATGAGGAATTATACCGTATAGGAAGTATGAATCTATAGACAGGAGGACCGAGAGCATGCACATAGCACCACTAGATCACAAAAATGACACACCCAGCTATGGCATTTTTAATGCCTGCTTCAATTGTGTTAACGCAGATGGATGCATACTGCTCATTGCAGCATTAAAAGATTCTCCATGAATAGCAGCACAAGTTTGTAGATTATCTCTGACAGAGTCCTCAAGGGACAGCTGGTTTATACGGTCTGATAATTTGATCTATAGTCAAAACAAACAAATGCATCAATTCATTTGTTTTTCTTTTCTTTCTTTCATACAAATATTGAAACATTCCAGAATGGATATTACATATAGCTTTCATAATCACTAACCTGTCTTTTTCTGAATTCTTTACCAGGAATAGTGCCCTCATCAGGAGATGTACTGGAGCTCATCTCACCACTGTTAATAAGAACATACATAAATAATTATGTTTGTAAAACATGATAGTTGACATTTAAAACAAGGGATAACACCTATAGAGTCTAAAATCTGGGTTACTTTCGGAACTAAAGCCAGCAGTTAACGAATAATATATATTTCTGAAATATTGGACTACACAACACATTAAAAGAGGATTCTGGTCAAGATTCAGCCCAAGTCCCAACTAATCTGGATGAAGTGCAAAAAACAGGAAAACGTTACAAGTACAAAAAGCTAACCTGGACTCTTCCTCCGTCAAGTCGTCGTTTCTGCCCAGAATTACACTAGTGCAAACACTGCACAACAAAACATACACTGGGGTCATTTGCGCCTTACTTGCACTAAGGTACTCCCTTCAAACTTATAATTATATATAAGCAAAAAACAACTAATTTTAATGTAGATTAACTAAGAATGTTAGTTAATGTCTTTAAATTTTCTTGATATAATATAAAACATAATTGTTTCCCCATATTACCATTTCTCTTCCTTTAATTTTCTATGAAAACTTCTAATATGATATGTAAATGATATTTTTGAAATGATAACATTAAATATGAAGTTTGAAATTTGCTTATATTTGAGTTTACCAAATATGACTTTTTTTTTTGCTGTTATTTGAGTCCGGGTGAACTATAATATTCAAAGGTGCGGGCGAACAATAATTTTTGAAGGTATATTAGTACCTTAAAATTTGATCAAGTTTGTCAAGAACTTGAGGCATCCTTAACGTCAGAATTATTGAGAGGGCTAAGCCAATTGTCTTCTTCTGGATGGAAGAAACATTATCTACCTGGAAATTTTATATGTTGCATAAGAAAACAGATGCATAATATAGTGAAACCCTGTGTCTTAACCACACAACTAGGCCTCTTAATATAGGCTCAAAAGCAATAAATAAAATAATTACTGAATATTCTATTCCTATTTACACAATAGGATACATAGATCCTAATCTTATTTTCAAGAATATATATTAATTAACAATAAAAAAAGGATAAAACACATTAAACAGGTCAAAATGATATGCATAGAGTTACACTTAACCATTGACTAAAGACAAAACCGGGTATTGATTTTAAAAAGATCAACAGTGGCAATAATATCAACAAGGGAAACATGAACACTATGCCACAATAAAATTTGTAAGAGTCAAATGTGAAACTTGTTTTCCAGGTTTGTCCAAGCACTCTTGATAGAAAGAAAAAAAAAGGTTGTCCAAGCACAAACAAGATACAAATATGCAATATATGGAGAACCCAAACACCATCTTTAAAGCATATAACCACACCAACCTTATCAACCCAAATGTCAACCAGACAAAGAAGTATATTTTCTTGAACTGGGATAGATGCCGTCTGAAGCAGTTGAGAAGTCGATGGATCTGATGCTAATTGACCAAGTGAGTTTGTATTCATCACCAAAAGCCTTGCCAGGATGGCAGCAGAAGATGCTTTAACAGATGTTTTAGAGGGGTCCCGGTCATCTCCTCCACTCAAACAAATGACAATTAATTTCTGGAGAAAATAAAATGATACAAGAGTCGACAGTTATGTCTATAGATTTTTAACTATAAACAATAAATAAGTTGACCACACACGTATCTTTAAAGCATATAACTAGACTTACTTGTAATGTATTGCTGATAAGTGGCGGCACTTCCATGGGGAAACACTGTACAGAGGAAAACTCAAATAAATGTACTATTTTTGAAATGATGAGAAAAAACGTACAAAATAATACTACCTTCAAAATTTAGACACAAGCAAAGAAATAACCGAAATAGGATTATTGATGGCAGTTCATGGCAACAAGGCAAAAATATGCCATAATAGCAGGTGGCAATGCAGTCTATGGCAGAGGGAGAACAGCCATAATAACATACATAATTTAAAAAATAGAGAATATATAAAGGTGAGTTACTCATATTTCTCTTTAAGGTCAAATACAACCTAGGGTGCTTTAAGTTTAATGTTTGTACTAGATTAATCCTTTTAGTTTTTGAAGTTTCATTTATGTCGGTAAAAGTGAACAAGTTGGTCCTTTAATTATTTTTTTGTAACAAATTGATCCCTTTTTTCATACAACTTTGTTAGCAATAAACGTCCACATAAGCACTTTAACTGAGTTTAATGGAAAGAGGGTAATGGTGCATATATTTTATGCCCTAAAGAACTAGGTGCACACTTTTACTAACACAAAGGACCAATTTGAAACTAAAAGGACTAATCCGGTACAAACGTTAAACTTAAAGGACCCCAGGATGCATTTGGCCACTCTTTAAATTGAGTTACTCATTTAATGGGAGTTGGATCCTTATTTCTATTCAACTTATCATCATTTGTTTTACATTTTACATAAAGTGATAGGTGATAATTCTTTTAAAGGATTCATAAAGAGAAAAAAAAAAGGAATATATCAAGTTGACGGTTGAATAAAGGGAATTGGGGTGAATTAAAAACTTCTGTAACCAGTTTATAAAAGTCAGACAGCATGTTTCAAAACAAAAGGTTGGGGATATTTATCCATAAGGAAAATAAAAAGTGAAACTATCATTGGGGGGGGGGGGGGGGAAGTTCTGATTTCACCCATTAGATGCCACTAAACAGGGCTTACAAAAGCACCTAATTCGAATTTAATTACAAGCTTCTGGATAAGAGCAGGGGGAATACAGGTCTTGGAAGATTTCAGAGTTACTACGTTGCAAGTCATATTGTCAACAGGTTGTGCTTTTACTACTAGTATAAGTGCTTGACCTTGTTAGTAGCATAAATAGAAGTCTGAGATTAGGTTATTGTATTTCTTTTGACTGCACAGTGGAGGCCAAGTTACATTAGTCTAAATGAAAAGATCACAGATATCCTACTCACTCTAAATACATGGTTTAGCTAGCCTATACAGTGATGATAGAATATTTACAGCCTTTCAACATTAAACTGTTTCATATTTCTCTTTTTTCCATCTTCATCCAAAAGCTGTAACTCTTTACAAGATAAACTATATACTGAAAATCCCAGTAGCTAATAACAATTGATGAGTTGGGAATAACATACCTGAATTAAGATATCGACAACAGGAAGAATAGAAAGTAGACCTTTGTCACTGACATTCCCAACAACTAAATCAAGAATGTTAGCAATATTTGTAGCATGCATGCTTAGAAAGTCATTTCCTCCCAAAATAATGTAATCTTCAATTATGTTCACTGCAACCTGTACTTCACATAAAGTGAATGCTAGAGTAAGGGAGTAAATAAGGTCAATAAAAATGTGCTGCTACGGTAAGGGAGTAAATAAATCAGCAATAATATGTAAGAGTAAAGGTCATAAACGAAGCGAAGGTTTCAAGCTGCTAAACACAGCACAAAGAACAGAGATATGCCCTTGGCTTAAATATGGATACCACTACATCAAATGAAGAAATAAATGATTAATTTTTTTTTTTTGCCTTAAGCCACACAAATCTAGATACCAGTTGAGTTGCTAGAAACTGAAAGATAACTCTATTGATTTTAATTCCATATATATATATATAATATATATATATATAGGATAATAACACAGTTCCCAATACAATGTTCTTTAACCAGTGTTTCTTATATACTCCCTCCGTCCCAAATTATAAGCAAAAAAATCTCATTTTCTTTGTCTCAAATTATAAGCAAAAAAGACCAACTTTTATCATATTTAATTATGTTATTTCAAAAAATTATCTTTTCCTAAGGAAAATTAAATGCAAAGTGCATTCAATTTGCTCTCTCTTTCATTTTCTCAATAACCAACAACCAATGAAAATTGTTTTTACATCTTCCTATAAAACTTATTTCAAAGATAACACAAAAAACTATGTTACAAATTACTATGTTTTAGTTTTCTTAATAAGTGTGATTTTTTTTTTTTTGCTTATAATATGGGACGGAGGGGGTATAAAAACAAGGGTCATGCTAAGTAGTGCCCCGGGAGCACTAGTTAAGGAAACAAAAAAGGTAAGTTTTGCATTGAAAACAACATTTTCTACACTCTTAAGTATTAGATTACACAAGTTCCAAGAAATTCTTATTATACTTGTTTCCTTAACTAGTGCCCCTGGGCCGGGGCACTGGTTAGCATTTTCCATAAAACAATTATCTAAATATATTATAAGGCACGAAAACAGTGGCAGGAAGGGGAACTAGAAACAGAAGAAATTTATTGTCATTAAATTCAAATATTACAAACTATTAAGAAGGATCTAGAGATTAAAGAATTGGAGAAAGACATGGTTTTTGATAAAACACTATGGCGTTGTTAGATTCATGTAGCCAAACCCACTTAGTGGGATAAGGATTAGTTGTTGTTGTAAATTCACATATTATGTACACCACATATCACAAGTACATGAAACAGTTGTCTCAATTTAACAATCATCTATGCTGAAACTTATACAATAATATTTCATCCAAGAGCCACTACTTCCTAGACCCAATATCACACACACCATCTTTCCTTTGAAAGCAAAGATGTAGTTAATTTTAAAATTTATTTGAATGAAGCTAAGTCTAACCTGCAAATGGTCGAAGTTTCTCTGCATAATCTCCAAAAGGCGTGAAAAATATGATAACAATTGAGGCACCATTGACGGAGCTTGGGAAAGTGTGGCCTCCCATAACTGAAAGGTTAGAATCTTTATGATCTATTCTCTCACAAAAATGTACACATCTACTTGGTTAAAAACAAGACAATGGGATTACCAGCATGCTATCTTCAAGAAGATTGATCTCATCAGGACTATTAATATCAATTCCATGCTCCAGAAGTGGCAGTAGTATATTGTAGCAAATGGGTGATTGATAACCAAGTGCAATCACAAAGTTTTTCAAAGCAACCAGAAGCTGAATCTGCAACAGACTTTCACCAGAAGCTTCCTCCCAAACCTTGCCATAATATTAGCAATAGAGAAATAAGACAAATTCAAGTTCGCTAAAATGAACAAAACATAGTAGACAAAATAAATAGAATCATTCTTATGTTACCTTTTGAAAAAACTGCACCAACTTGTTTGCAAATGGGGTAACTTGACTAACATGTCCGATCAGGGTAGAAATCAAATTCAAAATCTGAACCTGAAAAATATTTTAAGAAAAATATCAACTACGATTCACTAATGGAACAAATTTGGAAGAAAAATCATATTTAGACTACTATTACACGTGTTTGATCTTGCCAACCTTCGCTTAATTCTAGATACCTATTACAAATAGAAAAGGCTAAAAGAATGACTAAAGAAAGGGTACCGAGCTGGATACCAGGTCACAACAGATTACAACAACAACTAAGCCTTATCCCACCAAGTGGGGTCGGCGACATGGATCAAATTGCGCCAAAACACATATGGAGCCAACTCATTAATCTCTCAAGTATTTCCTAATAGTTTTTCTAGGTCTTCATTTAACTCTTGTGATTTGACTATCCTCCATCTGATCTACCCTTCTTACCACAGAATCTACAGGTCTTCTCTCTACATGCCCAAACCACCTAAGCCTATTTTCCACCATCTTTTCTACTATGGGTGCTACTCCCCACTCTCTCTCTAATGTGGTCATTTCTAATCCTATCTAGTATTACCACACATCCAACGCAACATCCTCATCTCCTTTACACTTATATTATTCTTGTGTTGGTTCTTAACCGCCCAACATTCCGTTCCATACAACATCGCCAGTCTTACAGCTGTCCGATAGAATTTTCCCTTCAACTTGAGCGTACTTTTTTTCGTATCACATAAAATACCCGAGGCTCTTCTCCATTTTAACCACCCTACTTGAATACGATGGTTTAAGTCTGCTCAAATGAAAAATAGGCATAGTAGTTCCTAATGGTATTGGTTGATCCATGAAGTTAACCTCACCAGGTGGGATAAAGCTTGGATGTTGTTGACTGTTTGGCCTCCTTTAGTATCATAATTTGTTGTTTATATGTCTTGGCTTTTGGAGTTTTTCATGGTTTAGTTGTTTCTATTATTGGCGAGTAGAAATCCCGATTATGCATTACATTCAGTACAAGATAGATAATAGTTTTTATGGCAATATTGAATGTAATGCATAACCGGGATTTCTACCAACCAAATATAGAAACAGCTAAACCATGAAATAACTCCAAAAGCTAAGACATATAAACAGCTAGTTATGATTCTAAAGGAAGCCAAACATTCAACAACATCCAAGCCCTATCCTACCTGGTGAGGTTGACTTCATGGATCAACCAATACCATTAGGAACTACTATACCTCATTTTCATTTAAGTATTTAAGGTAAGCTGCAGTGACCAGAAGCACAAGCAGAAAATAGTGTTAGAAGAAATAGACCAAAACTTTAGCATGATTCGACCTACTGCGAAGTATAAACCTACATGTTACATCTATCCAAGCGAAAAACTAAAAAAGTTCACTACGATCAATGAAGATTGCAAGGATTGGTCATTGAGCACTTCAACCCTAATCCTGACAGACTCAAATCCTCATTGTTGCTGGTATTTTATAACCATACTTGGTATGAGATTTTGTACACTACACAACCTTCTGCTTCCCAAAAAAATCTCCTTGAAAATTCTTTGCCGGATCACACCACAGCCTTTTTGGGTTTGGCCACATGACAGGCCACATCCATTATTAAATACAACCCATTTTATAACAACTCTTTTGCTTGTTTTTTATAACCATCATCGCCATAAGGAATCAATTCATTAGTCTCTACTTTGGAGGGGAACCAAAAGAAAAGTTTAATGGCTATGGTTTCCAGCTATTATCCCTCCTCTCCTCTGAATGAATCTTAATCACCGAACAGAAGAGGATTATTCCCTTTCATCCCCGTCATTACACATTTCCGAAACAGTCTAAATGAATTTATGTTTCCATCAAGAAATAAAAAGTTGCACAGAAGTAGATTTTACCTTTGAATCAAATTCTTGGACATCCTCAAACAACTTAAAACATGAGTCCCAACAGAGGGGAAGAAGATCAACAAACTCCCTCTCTGAAAAGTTTGCATCTTCAACATGTAAGCACAGGGATCGACAGGCTGCCAGCTAAAAAAAATAACTTGCATTAGATTGAAAGAATCAGAACAAAGATAATGAAGCGCAAATATATTGATCGAGCGGAGAAACAGAAGTAAAGCTAATAGCACCATGTTACATACCCGGACAGATAAATCTTTACCCTGTAATAATCTGATTAGAGCACAATATACAGGCCTTTTTGTTTCATCTTTAATCTGTCAAGAATGGAAAAGGCATGATATAGTAAACACTAATGGAATGTTCCTTATTTGAAAATTTTAGACAGTAAAAGAGTAACTGATTATCTACAATAATAAACATGTTCTATATTTACATTGAAATTATTAAACCTGTACATATTTTGAATTGCAATATTTAGGTCGTGAGAGAAAGCAATGCACCATATCTTGAGCAAACTACTTATGAAAATGTGGAAATTTACTCACAAAGCAACTAAATCAATTACATACCTCAGAAACCCACTGTCCCAATATTACCGCAACTTTACGATGAATAATAAACAGGTTTGGATGATCATTTGAAAGTTCGTGCGATAAAGCACCATTAAACCTGCAAATAAATGTTTTAGAACAAATTTTCAGAGTACTGTGCACCAGGCAGAGCCTAGCATAAGAAGAGTCTATTATCAATAATATAATGAACTACAAAATTGAACCATTACATAAGTTAACTCTTAAGACCTGTTGCAGTTTGTTAGGAGTCCCAAATTGAGTAGATAAAAGCACTCAATGTGGTGTACTTAAGCCATGAGGCTCTCCCACCTAACGGACTATTCTTTAGGGTTGGGTTCTCCTTATGGGCTTAGGTCCTAATAATTGGTGCTTTCGTGAGCGTTCGGCTATGGAAAGGGCTGGATTAAGGCTCACAACCGAATATTGATGATAGATGAGCGAAGCCACCAAAGAGGAAAGGGAAACCACCGAGTCAATGTCGATAGAATGAAAGCCGCCGTGTGCGTCATCTCTTAGAGGGTGTGGCATTGTTAGGAGTCCCACATTGAGTAGATAAAAGCACTCAATGTGGTACTTAAGCCACAAGGCTCTTCCCCTAATAGACTAGCCTTTTGGGTTGGACTCTCGCGTGCTCAAGTCCTAACACAGTTTACGGTCATAAAATATCTCTCTTCAAATATGTGTTATGTGCATATCTATGTCTGAAACTGCCTCTCTTTTATTTATCCACTGCCCAGCTTTGTGATTCCTTTAGAAAAGGCATTTTGGAATTTCTCGTAAATCATGGGTATGTGCTTGGATCAGCTTCTACGCATTATATTCAAGGGTTTGATGACAAGGATAATAACATTTTGTTGCAATGTCCTGCATAAGGTGTTTTCTGTTTTGATTGGACAGGAATGCCTGTATTTTCAAAGGTGTATCTTCTCCTCTGACTTAATATAGAATAGAATCGTTTTTATGGTTTCTCTTTGGTGCTGGACAGCTCTACTTCACTGACTAAATTTCAAGGGTTCCCTCTGTTTTCTTTCTTCTTTTTATCTTTATTGAGGATTTTTTATCTACCAACCTCTTGAACTTCTATCCCCTGTCCTCTAACAGAATCAAATATGGATCTTACATAAACATACAAATAACAAAATATAATAGATAGCATAGTAGCTTTAGACTCACCAGTCTTTAAAGCTCAGATAGTTTGAGAGTTCATAATAAACATAGGCAGCAGCACCATAAGCAGCATCTTTAAGAAGCAATGCAGAAGTAATTTCTGTCACTGTAGTCGGGCAATTGTTCATGGTCTCTTGAAGAAGAGAAACGACAACAGGAGCTAGCAGCTAAATTAACGGTCAAGATCGCACATACATATTAGTCTATAGTTAATATAGTCATTAAAATATTTCAGAGAGAAAATACAAGATAACCTGTGATGTTTAAATGTCACTTACTTGGCCATTATTTTCAAACAATACAATGTAGAGAGCTTCAGCACATGGCCTCAATTTTTCTGTCCACTGGACCATATCCTGCTCGTGATGAAAAGACTCAGGGTTACGGTACCACTCCTCCAAATCACTTGCTGTCAGAACAAAATACCTGTTGGGAGCTAAGGGCATTGTTTAGTCTGGAAATAGAGAGCATAATCATGAGGATATTTATAACTGACTCTTGATGCAAATGAAAATTATGTAGCTGAACCTCAGTAGCTCGTCAGCATGAAAAATGTACACGAAGAACAGAAAGTTGGTCGATTTCAAAAGTAACATTTTAAGACATCTGCTCAATCAATAATATGCAAACATATTGAATATGTGCACGCACACTCTTACATGACAGTAACATTGCTGAACTGCGCACTATCGTAGATTTTCCAAATCTTGAAGTTGAAAGCAGTGAATTAGGTATTGCAATGCAGAATAGTAGTTTTGTTTTATATCTACATGCAAGAAGACTTTGTCCTGCATAATGGTAGGACTCCTATGGGGATGAATTTCGAGAACTAAAGAGGTTTACAATTCGCGCTGAAAAATTGGCTCATAGTTCCTGTGTATGAGCGCAATAGGACTTCATTTGAAACGGTGTTTTTCATTTTTTGAAACAGTGTTTTTCATTTTCTAGGTCCCTACAATGAGAAGATGTAGCTTGCAAGAATAAAAGTGAATGACTTGGTGTATGTCATGTACAAATTGAAAAAGTAGAATAGCAAGAAAAGGTGTTGCACTTTCATTAGAAGACAATCACTCTGATGATGAATGGATAACTGAAGTTGTTAATAAAGAGAATGTTGACCAAACCGATGATACCAATGTTGAATTAGTTGGAAATTCAAGTAATGCAACTTCAGATATATTTGAGGTTGAGAAGGCTGCTGATTATGATGAAGAACCTTTTTTTATATAGGTATATCTTTGAGGTTGAGAAGGCTTTGATAATTATGTTGAAGAAACTTTTATCTAGGGAAGAGTTCGATGATGATAATGTTGGATATGATATTGATGATGGCAAAGATGATTTTGTAAGAGGATTGGACATTTGAAGGCATAATCATATGTTTTTTTAATTGTTTTCACTTTTGAAACTTATGTCTTATGTTTTATGTAGAAGGGTCTTATATGCGTACTTAGCTAATTTGCATTATTGAGTTTGATCCGGCTCTTCTAAAGCGAGCAACTCATTTTAGAGTGTAAAGTGAGTAATATCAACCATTAATTAACAGATCAAAAGTAGATATTGTACGATAGATCATAAGAATCATGAGTTTGTTAAAATAAAAACCCCTGACTTACTCACTTTACATTTTAGAGGATCCAAACCCTATGGAGTTATAATTTGGAATGTTGTATTATTATTATGTTACTATGTTATATTGTGCATGTATTATTTATATTTTTTTTTTAATGTTTCTTATTTTTGGTAAACCCGTGTGTGTGTTCAGAGGTAGAGTCCACAGACCCTCCAAAATCTTTCAAAGACTGTCGAATTTGACAACTGTGTAAAAACAAACATATGCCACACCTTTAGAGCTTACTCAGCTGAGAAAACAAGACATATGCTGGTCAAATAAACAATCCAAGAAGAGCTTGTGAAGTGAATACCTTGTTATCAATACATTACACAGAAGGACAATCCGCTCATTGGGGAGAAGGGTGGTTACAACACCACCAACTGCACTGGAAATATTCTTCTTCATCTGCTCCAGTGTAACTCCTTTTTCATCCACCACCCGACCGGTAAGACTCGGCTTGTATTCCTTACATTCCAGAATACTCTTAATCATCACCATACATTGAATGAGAAATTGTTCAAATGACATTAGATTTGGCTCGGGATCTGTTATTCTATTCAAACAGAAGTCCATGACTGATGAAAGCACAAACTTATCCCCAAAGGAGTAAGGATGTCTTCCCTGAATGGCAACTAAAATTTTCATCAATTTGGTACATGCCCTCTTTATGAAGTCCCAAAATTTAGGATACTGCTTTTCAAAAGACGAATCTGCAGGCAAAGCAAATGTCCCCTGGGAGGTAAGACTAAAAGCAAGAAATAAGTAGCATTTTATGCACAAGAAAAAGCACAAAAAGTGAACAAATGCTATTTATTTTTTCTTGCCACCAATATGAGAAAAGCACAAAAAGGGAATGCTATTTATTTTTTCTTGCCACCAATATGAGAACTAGGCATTGTAGAGTGAGGAGGGAAGGAAATATTTAAAGGTTCAAATTTTAGCATGGTATCTCGCTGTATAGCATATATCTACCGTCTATTACTAGTGAAAAATGCAGAAAACAAAAACCAGTGTACTACAACCTGGGCACCGAAAGCTAAATATAAATTAAGAAACACAAATGTTATATTTGTTGGATACACAATTTACAAAAACAAAAAACCACCGACAGATTAAAGAGGCAGTAGTCATTGTATATTTTTCATTGTCCACAAAAATATCCTTTTTAAGATACATTCACTCCAGATCTTATATTTCCTTGTAAATTCACTAATCTACCTCAATATTCATTTCATTCTATATTATTTATTTATTTATTTATTTCATTTTTGTTGATACTTCATCACCTATTGTCCACTACCATAGAGAAATGCCAGCCTTACAGCTTTTCCTTTAATTTGATAGCAGCTATGCAAGCACAAATTATGCCAGATACATTTCTCCATTTCATCCAAATTATGCCAAATACATTTCTCCATTTCATCCAGCCAGCTTGACTTCGGTGTGTGACTTCCGTATCAATCTCCCCATCAATTCATATAATGGACTCAAGATACTTAAATCATCCAATTATTACTCAAGCACACCTCCAAAACATTGCTCAAATACATCTTACTGAACCCTTGAGCATTTCATACTGTCTATCACACTCATACTCAAACAAAATCCCTTTGACTCCAAAGCTTCTCTCTACAACTCAAGCTTTGAAGTTACTCCTCTCAACTCACCAACTATAACTATATTATTCAGCATCTCACAAACATGCATTAAAACCCCAGTTCTTGTGTGCGCCCAAATACATTCAATACTAAGGGACTGAAAGTTGACCTATGGTACAAATCTTTCAACACTCCTACCAAGTCTGCATGCCAATAAGAGGAAACTTTATCTACACCATGTCTGGATAGTCAATTTACCAGTTGAAAATAACTAGATATTAGTAAAGTGTAAACCACACATTTATTTGCAAAGACGTAACTTGACATGCAAGAGAATATATTATCTAGTTCACAATGACAAAATGAATCTTGTCCAGGAAACAAATTATTCTTAACATTTTCATTTTTAACAACTCAGATTATACAATTGATTAACTTAAACACATGGATGAACACAAATGCAAATGGAATAGAAATCTCACAATATGGAAGAAATGATTGAATGGCACTTAAGAGAACAGGTGAGACTTCCTTGACTGGCCGAACCTCCTACAAAATAGTAATACCAGGCCCAGCATTTATAAATTTTTAATTGAATAACTTGAAATCTAAAAACAAAAAGGTGATAAAATCTTCAAGAAACAGAAATCACAATCACAATAGATGATGAAAACACGAAACAGATAATTACCTGAAAACACTTGGAATCACTTTGAAATCCTGAAATAATTAATTGCCGTATGATCTTTGAACATAACAACCATCTCTCACATGTAAGATAAAGTTCATGATGCTGATCATCGGCATTATAGTTTTGAGAAAGAACGGAGAAACCATGCAGTAGTGTCTGCACATCACTTTGCCAGAGGCGCCAGCTATAATCAAAGAATTGGGATGATATCTGCCAAAGAAATTGGTTGTAGATATTCGATTATTCAAAGAGTATGTACATGATATTTTCAGTAATCTTACTCAAGAAAAATCACATCAACCGGATACAGAATTTAATGGAAGCAGAGGAGGATTCAAAACATTGGGGAAAACAGTAAAAGGACAATATAAACCTCTACAGAGTCTAGATGTTAGACCATGTGTACACCATATGCCTTTACAAGAGAAAATGGAAATTATTATTAGTGGTAACAAAACGGAATATGGTCCAACAAAAAAACCAGACTCATAGCATGGGTGAGGGAGAATTTTTCACCTTAGGTAATGAAGGTGGACAGGTTTACGATGGACCCCTCCCTGCCAGATGCTTTGGAAGCGGTTTCTCTTAATGGTGATTGAATTTACTTTCACTAAATGAGCGAGGGAAGACAAGAACCTATGAGCTAAAGGAGGATAATTAGTTATAGTTTTCTTTACACCAGTAAGTAGGAGCTATGAACAAGGCTTGCTATTAGAGAGCCACAAACAGGTAGAACTGATGTTTATTACAATGGAGGCAGTAAAAATCGAGGTCAATATGTTAATAAAAAATGGTTCGATGGCCAATTTTTGCGAAAATATTATCCTTGTCTTTGTTTATGTTTTAGTTTGGAAAAAATTACTATAAGCCATCCTCACATGCAGATCAAACTTTACTACAAACTCTATCATGGATCATGTTTGACGAAAAACCAGTTCAGATATAAACCCTTTTTCATAGTTTCATCTATAATTTATTTAGGTTTCCCTCTAACTCTAAAGATTAGGAATATATCACTGAATGGAAAAGGATAAAACATGAAAGAGTTAAATAGAACTTCTACAACAAACACCGCATCATTCATCCAAGCTATATCAGGTAGAAAAGTGAAGCTATTCTTTGATTTTATATATAAGATGAGTTTTACCCTTAGCTAAGTTAATAGTACTTCATCGTCACCCGCATGCATAATCTTTTATCATGTAGCACAAAGATTAGACATAATCCTATGACTTCCAATCCACAATTTCTGCTATTTTTTGTGCTTCGGCACTTTTAAAACGAATAATGCTATACTCTCCTAACCAATCCTACAAATTACACATAACATAAAGTAATAAATAAGATTGACAGAATTACCTTGAGAACTCAAAACATATAACAATACTTTCTTCTATAAGTAATTAGGAAGATTATTGGAAGGTACATTAGAAGAACATAGAACTAATTTTAGAAAAGCTCGTCTAAATACACCAAAACATAATAAGAAATGCTATAAAAAATGTTATCAAGGAAAAGCACATGGGAGCAAGCAAATAATCTGGCACTTAAAGTCGTTTCCAAGACATTAAATTTTAGCCATAGTGATTTGCTTCAAAGATTTATAGTTTTCTAGACAATGTTTATAAGGTGTGGGATTATACTAGCATTCTTAAAAGTTCCTCTTAGTCTATAACAATCAGCTCAAAACTACCAACGTGATGGTTTAAATTCAAGAAACAATCCGACAAAGGCAATGAGTCACACTCAAATGTTCCAGAATACACTGAGTTGAGTGATATAAATCAACTCCAGAATAAAATGCAATTTAAGCATCCCTTTAGACCTTAAAACTCTGAGGAAGGTACTAGATAGTTTGGGACACGCCTTTTAAGGTGTATAAAGGATAATGGCTCCTCAAAATATTAGCAATAAAAAATAGAAAAGGGAAACAAGTATATAATGAATCATACCTCTGCAAAGTTGCGCTGATCTGCGGTAAGCCGTTTTGTAGACAACTCTTTTAAGGTCCTAAATAGAATCATAAAGATTCTGTGGGAGGCAAGAGTATCTGCTGATTGAAGTTGTTGAGATAAAACCAAAAAGATGTCTGGCCTGAGAAGTCATTACATAGCATGTCAACACATAGAGTTTGATTAATAAGAAATCAAAAAGAATTAAAATGCATACAAACCAACGACAATATAACTGATAACATCTATGCAGCGAAAAAGAACGCCATGCAAGTTGATTAAGCTCATCTCAGATGAGACTTAAAAATTGAAATATTTTTTACACAAATGAAATGAATTAATTTAGACTAATCTTTTTTCATTATATATGCCAATGGGCATTCACAGACAAACAAGAGAAGCAAACACAAGGGGAGATTGAAATTTAGATTGCAGTGGTATAAACAGCATAATGTTCATGGACACGACATAAATGAACATAAAAAAGGTACCATTCTTTGGGATAATCGATCCGAGCAATCTTGGAGATTAGCACTGCCAACATTTGAGCTATCTGCATTTCAAAATAATGAAGAAAATAGAAGTAAATATCTACAACTTATGACAAATACAAAAGTATAGCTAGTAAAATAAAATAAGATAAACACCAAAAGTCTACCAAATTGGAGGGTGGATGACTGTCATTTACTACGAATTCTAACCCAAACCATGACAAAGAATCTAAAATTCTAAAACCAAACAACCAAAACAACTTGGAACCCTGTGCAAATCAAACCGCATTGATTATTCTTAGAATTTGGGTTGGACCTAGCTCAATCTTTCAAAACCGGCTTGTAAGAAGAGGGCTGCCCAAGTTTTATAACACTACACATGCCATGTCTCTAAGCAATGTGGGACTAAATCCACCCCTTCACACCCAGCACAATGGTAACAGACTGCAATTTGGGACACATGCCATATCTCTAAGCAATGTGTGGAGGCTGAAATGAAGGCAAACCCAAATGCTGCTATTAGGCGGCTAGGGGCGGACCGCAGTGAAGACAGAATTCCCAACAAAGCCCAATATAAAAACCTAATAAGTGGTAACAGACTAAACTTTTAAACAACATCACTAACAAGTCAAGTATGAAATCATTAACAAACACCATCCAAGACACATAACAACGAAGTCCAAAAAAAACACACCTGGTCACTCTCTTCTCTCAAGTGCGTCAACAACTTCTGCTTCAAATGCACTTTCTCCTCATTACTAATTCCCCTGAACAAAACCAAGAAATACAAAAGCCACATTACAATCTACACACTGCATGTTTCAGTCAACTTGAGATTCTTACACACAAAAAATGTGTAGTAAGGCTAAGCACTAACACAAGTGATTACACTAACACAAAGGTGTGTTCAGTGTCCAACACTAACACAAGTGATTACATTCAATTAATCCATTTTCTCAAATTATTATTGGTATCAATGTGTCTGTGTCGGTGCTTCGAAGATAAGCTAATTCAAGAAACAAAAGAACACATGCAACTTGATAAAATCACATTCAGAATCACTTACAAAGAACCCCGGCGCTGACGCCAGTGACGATTAATACTGTTCTTGAAATACACAGTCGCCATTAACCGCACATCAACTTGCGACGCCAAATCTTTAGCAGTAATCACTTCCTGCAGTATCATTCACCAAACGCAAAACCTCAATAACAAAGCAAAAGAAAACTGATAAACAAAATCCACAATGTGAAGTTCATCGGAACCCTAAGAGAGAGAAGAAAGTACCAAAAGGCAAGAACAGAAGCCAGGTCTTGACTCCGATTGTGCGAGGGCTTCTTCAGCGGGGCCACGGAGGCGATGATCGGCGCTCATGGAATTGGCGAGGAGCGAGTACATCGCCGCCACGTCGGAGGCGGTAAGCGCCATCGCGGCAAACGACGTCGTTGAGAGTAACCGTTTGTTTGTTTCTTTGCGTTTTGGTTAGAGCTTTGGAAAAGTGAAATGAATCAATGTGTTCGGTGTGAGAGGGATTTATATATTATTATAGTGACTTTGAAATGGAAGAAAGAGAGAAGAAGAAAAAAAAAAAGTGTGTTTTTAAAGAGTGTTTGAGATTAAGAGAGTTTTGGTGTTCTTTTGTGGGTTGAAGCATTTTGCATATGGGGTGTGTAGGCTGGCTAATTGGGACCCCGGTTTAGGGTCATTTGGGGGTTTCAGATTCAAACATGGTGCCACCATTGCCAACTCATTTGCCCTTTTATTTTTCCTTCCGAAAATTGCTTTTCTGATATACAGAACTTCACAATAACACGTGTAATAAAAGCTCTCAGCGGTAGATAACTACCGTTTGACAATCCGGCAGCAGTTAACTGTCGTTGGTGTCAGTGGTTGTTAACTGTCGCTGCGTTCTGTTATATGAACAAAACAGACACAGAAGTTTCCAAAACTCCATTGTTGCGTTTTTGATATTTCTATGTGTGAATTTCAGCAATTCCAAGCCAATTTCAATCACAAAATCAAGTAAGTGTTTTGAATTATTCCATTGGTTTTTTGTTATTGAATTGTTAGATTTTTTGGAATTTTTTTTGACATATTTAGGTTTTAGAAATTGTATTGATTTGATGATGATTTTCTATTGATTTGTTATATGTTGTTTAGAATAAAATTGTGTTAGAAAATGTTAGAAATGGTTAGAAATTGCTAGGTATTTGAAATTGTTAGAAATTGTTTGGTATTAGAAATAGTTAGAAATTAGAAATTGTTAGAAATTATAAATTGTGTTGGAAAATGTTTTGATCCAATGTTTGCATCGTGTGGAAATGTCTTAGAAACACGGCGATCCTGATCAATTAATTAAGTAGGGTGAGAAGAAAGAAAAATCGCCTATGAAATGGCACGAAATCGATTGTGATGGTTTCGTAAAAAATAAGGATTCGAAGGTGCCGGTGTACAATCATTCCAGGCTGAGGAGGAGTGGGAGGACATGCTATTTTGGTCCTCAACCAAAAGCAGGTGCCGTAAGGACTGCCGATGACAACCTGATTGACTTGTGTGACATGGAAGATGACTGAATGTAATGGCTTGTTTGCATTTTTATGTTTTTTTATATGTCGAGCGCATTTTGCTACATTTTGCTTGACATTGTGGTACTTTAAATAAAATTGCGTTTTCGAATAAAGACTAATTAAATCTAACGTGAATTCGAATAAAAATTGCGTAATTAATAAATAAATTCGAAGTGAATGAATAAATTATTGTTCCATTCAAAACAACATGTATTATAAAGAATCAACTATATATGTTATCGCATCGAATTCCCTCATATAAGACAGGTCATCGCATAAAGAATGAGGTTCATTCCGTGATACTTATCTTATATGAAGGAACTAGATATCATAACTTAAAAGTTGCATTACATTACATTACATAAAGTTCTTAAATATGTCCTATCATTACATTACATTGCATTATGTTCGAGTTGCACCTTCCAACTACAACAATTATCTTACCTCTGAAATGGTAAATTCAAACTGGCTAAACACCAGGACTCAAGCATTCACCCCGCACTTCTATTGTTCCATTCAAAAGATTAAATTCTTCTTAGGCTTGGTTTAAACGACGGTATTCAAGTGTCAAAAAAATGAGGTCCATTCATTGACACTTCAATACCTTCATCTAAACCAGCCTAACAAGAATTTAATTGTTTGAAAGGAACAATGGAAATGTTGGGTGAACGCATGGGAACTGGCGTTTAGCAAGTTTGAATTTCCATTTCAGGGTAAAACAATTGATGTGGTTGGAAGGTGCATTCCCTACCTAATCACGATCTATACCTAATCACGATCTTCTAGCGGAATCAGACTTTTGATGATATCTTCAGTTGATCTCACCAATGTTGCACGCATATCGATCCACTGGAACATGTTGTGCTCCTAAAACATTGTCGAGCGTTGGACGTTTATACCGAACGTACTCCACCCTCCTTGTGTCTCTGGGTTGACTCCTTCGTTGAATTCATTCAGCTGATCCTTGAGACCTCTTAACGTTACACCAAGGCACCGAACCTTCAACCTCTGAGGTTCTCCGCCATTGAATTGTGCATGAACGTCGATCCACCCAGCCATTATTTCAAATCTACACAATAAGAAATTAAAAATAATCAATGAAAAACTCATCAAACATTATTACATAAACCCTACAAATCCTAAATAAACCCTAAAAAGTATATAAAATTCGAAAAAATATAAATTTAAACAATATAACTCCATTATAACAAGTATTCATAATATTTGTTAATAGAGTTTCATATCTACAACATAACTATATTAAAAATAAATAAATCAAACCCTAAAAAAATTGTAAAAATCGAAAAAAATATATAAATTTAAGCAATATAACTCCATTATAACAAGTATTCATAATATTTGTTAATAGCATTTTAGATCTACAACATAACTATATTAAAAAAAAACCAAAATTTAAAAAAAAAACTACAACTAAAATTATAAACATATATAACTAACTAAAATTTATGATAATAGCATAAGTGATAACTTACTTGTGATTGAGTGGAATTTTTTTTGGATGATTTGGTAGAGTTTTTTGAGAGAGAGTGAGTGAAAATTTTAAATTTTTAGAGAGAAGATGGTGATGATGGAGTGTATGGATTCTGGCTACTGGCTTGAATATGTATCTCACGCAGCAGCAGTTAACTACCGCTGGAACCAGCGACAGTTAACTGCTGCCGGTTTGCCCAACGATAGTTAACTACCACTATGGGCAATGTTGTAACTTTCATGTGTCATTATGAAGCTTTTGAAGTCAGAACAACAATTTTCTCTTTTTTTTCCTTCATTACTAGGCTTGTTTTATAAGCCAGCGGTAAGAATTTTTTGAGAATTGTTATATTGCCCCCATCAAATTGCCTCGCAAATGATCCAAAATACCCTTATTTTATACAATTGGGTGTTGCGAGCCGATCCATTATCGGGATAGTTTATTTTTATATCAAGAGACAAAGTATCATGCACTCTGGAGATAGCTTACATATTTATCGAGAGTTACAGTCCGATGAGCCTGGACAAAAGAGATGAAAATGATAGATTGGTTGAATTTGTCTTTAGACATATACCTGTGTTCAAAATGCTCCATAATAAAACATCAAAAGGCTTCGTAACAAAACAATTCGATAAACCAACAATTATTTGCTGCATTCAAAGTTATGTCTTCAACCCTTCTGCGTATTCGCAATTCATATAGAGTGTCGTTTTACATATTATGCTCTATCGTAACCTCTTGATTTGTCAGCCTCAACATATAACCCTTTATATGAGGCAATAACATGGGATATGAAACCTTGTAGAATCGGGAAACGTAACCATGATCAATTTGCTGGTTGGTCTCAACAAACAGACCTTGCATGTCTTCAGGTACAACATGTAACAAGTAATCATGAATTAGTTGATCCATCTGAAAAACAATCCGCTCGGGTGCAGTGGAGACAGGATGTGTGAGGATGTCCTCTGCATGTCAATAATGTTGTCTACACCTAAAACTAAGTACCATGTTAGTTGAACTCGACAAATAGCTTATTAAAATATTAAACAAATAAGTCTTTCATCCTAGTGAAGAATAACTTTCCACATCTCTCGCGCAAAGTGACAATCCCTTAAGCAATGTAATACATCTTCATTGGTTATAAGACAACTACCACATAAAACATTATCCGTGAGATTGCACCTTCTTCGAACACTGTTGACAGGAAGCGCATCATGGAGGTAGAGCCAAACAAAGTGTTGGATTTTTGCAGGCGCCTTAATTTTCCAAACCCAATTCCAATCATTTGTCATTTTCCAAGTTATATTGCGAGCTAACAACCAATCATAGCCAAATTTACAAGTATAAACCCCTTGTCTTAGAGTCATTCCATATCCACATATCTTGTTGCTCTTCACTATAAGTAACAGGATGAGGGTGTTGGTCAACGAGTTGAAGAATATCAGAAGATACATTGATCTTGAAAACATTCCAATTCCAACAACCATTTGAACCAACCTCCCTAGGCGTTAGATGAGTACCTGAGATGTTGTGAAAATCAACCTTGTGACACAATCTCCCCATCTTAGTCCAATCAGAAAACCAAAATGAAGAATTTTCGTCACTAATACGGGAACTAAAACCTTCTATAAGATTTTTAGTTGCCTCCAATATACTTCTCCAAACCGGAGAAGAACTTCTCGTTGCTTCGCTGCTCCATAAAGATCCATTCTTAATATATCTTGCACTCAACAAACGCACCCAGAGTTTGTTCTTATCATGTAACAAGCTCCACACCAACTTGCCAAGCAAAGCTAAATTTGTAAACACATTAGTATCATTATGTTATTAATAGTTTTAGCTCCTTCATTTTCTTTATTTTATAAAATTCACTTTCCATGCCTAACTCGTTTTTTTAGATGCCAAAAATAGAATTATATTAAACACAACAATCAAAGCACGATAAATACTAAAATTGAATGAATAAAATAGTACTCTCCGACTAGACCCAAAAAAAAATACTCTCGGTCTCAAAATAATTATCACTTTAATATTTTATTTTCTTAAAATAATTGTTACTTTGGAATATCAATGCAACATTTTTTTATTATTAAACTTTTATTTATTGAATTTCATCTAACCTAACTACTCCACTAACTATAATTGATAAAAATATTTTAGTAAATGATACAAATTTTAGCATTGAAACCAACATAATTAGAGCGCGTTTGTTTCAGTTTTAAAAAAATAGATTTTGTGTTAAAAATCCGAAGTTATGTTTGTTTGCCTACTACCCATAAAAAACTATTTTTTTTTTTAAAGATGAGTTTTAACTTGTACATGTGTTACACCTTGTTTTTGATTTTTTGTTTTGTTTTGAGAAAAGCTAATTTGAATAGTTTTTCATTTTATGGTAAAAATATTTTTTTTTTATGAAATGATTTTTCTAAAAATTCTAAACAAACACTTAAAAATGAAAAAAAAAAAATGTTTTTTCCAAGGGAAAAACATATTTTTTTTGAAAAAAACTGAAACAAACGGGGCTTTAATCATTTCTTCAATAATCGTTAATAAATTTTAAACGACTATTGTTTAGAGACGAAAGTAAAAGAAAAGCACCAAACATAATAACACCACTTCAATAAAAACAAAATGCAAATTGACAAACCTAAAGCTTTGTTATTAAATACTCATGCCTAACATTTTTTCTTTCTCCAAGGATCATGCCTAACTCACTATTCAACATTAACATTGTTTGGTTTGGATCTATAAAAAAATTTAATCCTCCAAAACTGAAACCCATAACTTTCAAATAAACCAAAATAAATCCCAACCATCTCATTCAAATATTTTTGGGTCATAATTTTTTATTTTATATAAATATAAATAGTAAAAAAAATAGTGTGTAAAAAACTACAAAGATATACGTAAGATTTTCATAAAAAAAAACAATTATACTTAAGAAATAAGCAAACTCTATTTGTCAACACAAAAAAGAAGAAGAAAAGAAACTCTGAAATATGATTGGTCAGTATGCGTGGTGACACATCAAAGTGCCACGTCATACAACGGCAATATATAAAGCCTCGAAGCATCTAGACATTATTCCCGCGAACTTATTTACACGAACACTCCGATCAATTCCGTCACCGTTAAAACACCGTTTTCAGTTTCGTTTTCCGTCACCGTCACGATGACCCGTTCAGCCACCACATTGATCGTCACCGTCGCCGCCTTGTGTTTCCTTTTACAATTCGAAGCCAAAACAATCGACCCGTACAAGGTTACTTTCTTTTTTAATTAATTTGTTAAACTTTTATAATTTGAGGTTAGAATAGCGGAAAGGTTAAATTTTGAGGGTTTATTTGTGTAATTTTTTAATTGAAATGTGTAATTAATGAGTTAATTGCATTGGATTGCATTATTGGGAATTTGTTACTTATACCTTCCTTCGTTAGTAAAAAAAATTCTTTTACTTTCTTTTTTAATTTGGTGGAACTTGTTTTGGAGTTTTGTAATTTGAGATTAAAATATGACAAAGGTTGAATTTTGAGGGTTTATTTTGTGATTTTAATTGAAATGCATAAATAATTAATCAGTTGATTGCGTTGCATTACATTATTAGAAATTTATGATACGTTTTTGCCTTATCTGATTTTGTTGCATGTTTTTGTGTTTCCCAAATTCAAATGAACAAGATGGCTTCAAAAGGGGAAATTTTATGTAGTGATTTGAATTGCATTGTTAGCATAAGCTGATTGCACATTTCAATTTTATCAGGTTCTTGGGGTTGATAAAAGTGCAAGTCAACGAGAAATTCAGAAGGCTTTTCACAAGTATGTTTACTTTGCATTCTTGTTACTCATCACATGTTAAACCTCGCCATCTCTGAAATTATAACTTGGCCTTATATATATTGTTTTTGTTTTCAGACTCTCTCTTCAATATCACCCTGACAAGAACAAGGCTAAGGGTGCACAAGAGAAGTTTGCTCAGATAAATAACGGTATATAAAGTTGCTCTCTCTCTCTCTCTCTCTCTCTCTCTCTCTCTCTGCCACTGGATAAAAGACGAAGACCCTGTTTGGATAAACAACTTAACTTGCAGCTTATAGCATAATCTATTTCTATACTCTTTTCATAATCTATCTTGGAGAGCTTATGAAAATAAGCTGAAAACAATTTAGTAACAGGTCATAAGCTGTTTTTATAGGTTTTCCCTAACAATCTCGCAATGCTTATGCCAGTAGATAAGCTCAAATAAGTCAGTCCAAACAGGCCCTTAGTAGTATAACAAGTAACTTTCTGATTTCTACCTATTTCTTGTTTGAGGATGTTCATTTGAGTTTTTTTTTGTTGTTACCTCTTTTAACAGCGTACGAGATTTTATCTGATGAACAGAAGAGGAAAAATTATGACTTATATGGAGATGAGAAAGGAAATCCTGGATTTGAAGCTGGTCATCCTGGAGGTTATGGTGGTCCTGGTGGATTTAACTTCAGACCAGGGGAACAACAATGGGGTAGGGGTGACCAGGGAGGCTCTAACTCATTTTCCTTTTCCTTTGGTGGTGGCTCTGGTGATTCAAATTCTTTTGGATTTGGTTTGGATGATCTTCTTGGAAATTTTTTTGGTGATTTTGGCAGTTCATTTAGGTCTCAATCTGGGTCCAAGAGTTCCCCCAAAAGTTTTAAGGTAATAAATTCAAATATCTACAAGAAAGAAATAGTTGATGAAGGAATGACTTGGCTTTTGTTATCTTATTCACCCTCATTGAGGGGCATCCAACACTTCGAGTCCATTATAGGGGAGGTTTCCGGTACATTGCAAGGAGCTTTGAAGGTCTTTATTTATTTTTTTGAAACTTAAATCATTTTCATTAATTGTTTGTAGTTGGGCATGGCTTAGTATCCCTTCTCTTTTGACAGGTTGGAAGCATTAACTGTGAAAAGGAAGTTTCACTATGTAAGGAGCTCGGTGTATATCCGCGCAAAGCTCCAAGGCTTTTTGTTTATTCTTACAAGGAGAATGAAAAGGGTTCTCTGGTGGAGTACGGCAGTGACTTGACTGTCAAGGATTTGAAAGCTTTCTGTCAACAACACTTGCCAATGTTTTCAAAACGGATTGACTTGAATCAACTTGATCAATTTAGCACTGCTGAAAAGTTACCTAGGGTGCTGCTTCTCTCAACCAAAAAGAACACTCCTGTAATTTGGCGTGTTCTTAGTGGCTTGTATCGCAAACGCATTACCTTCAGTGATGTACAGGTATGCAAGTGATGGTATTTAATTCATTTCTTTCTCTGCACATGTTGGGAAAGCCTAGTTCTTTGTGTAAAGGTTAAGAGAAGATAGTTAATTTGTTAGTCACATGGAACATCGATATTTAGACTCAACCATCATATATGTTTATAACCTTTGAAGTGCTTTGTTTCTTTCTCTGTATATTTCAGATTATTTTTTGGTGGAAGTGGCTCTTGGTATTTATATTAACGAATAAACAAAATGCATAATGTGTATCCTGAATTATTTACAGGTTCATGATGATTCTGATTTGCGAGTGAGAAAGCTAGGTGTTGATGCACTTCCAGCTATTGTAGGTTGGCTACCTAATGGAGAAAAGCTCATTCTGAAAACAGGGGTTGCTGTGAAAGATGTAAAATCTGGTGTACAAGATCTTAGTAAGATACTTGATAGTTTTGAGAAAGTAAGTAAAAAGGAAACATCAAGTCAGTCCAACAAAGAACAAGCTGATTCAGAAGACAAACACGTTCAGTTGCTTTCTCGGTCAAACTTTGAGGCTCTTTGTGGGGAGAGAACTCCAGTATGTGTAATTGGTGCCTTCAGATCTTCCAAAGCAAGGGAAAAGCTAGAATCACTTCTCACTTTGGTAAGTTAAAATTCCATCAACTTAATGCTTTAACGAGTATATATAAATTTTATCTCGTGCGAAATCTTAAAGGGAGCACCGTTATTTCAGGTCTCACAGAAGTCCCTGTCAAGAAAACCAAATGGAAGTGGCAGCTCTAGGGACTCCATTTCCTATGGTCTATTAGATTCTTCAAAGCAACAATCCTTTCTAAATGCATTTGACAAAACAGGTTATAAATCATCAGATAAGTTATTGATTGCCTACAAACCTCGGAAAGGGAAATTCACTGTATTCACAGGTGAAATGACAATAGAGGAAGTAGAGAATTTTATCAGCTCCGTTCTAAGCGGAGATATACCATTTAGGGAAACACATAAGAAGCCTGTACTCAAATAGAGCATTAGGGTATATTTGGTTTCCTACAAACCTCGATGTTTTGCAGATATAAGAGATAGAATCAGATCAGCTTCACTACCAACAAGAGTACATATACACAACATAAACAAGTCTAAAATTTGAAATTTCGCAATTAGCCGCAGATCCAACTAATTTTGTGCATTGGTCCGTCGAAGTTTTGGCAATGACATTTTAAAGCAATTGGTTTTTGGTTAAAGTGCATTCTTGTGTATGGCTGCATACCAGAGAGTGTGAAATTTGTAGTAGTTTATCATAAACATGCAGTGTTTTCTTTCATTGGGTAGTTTATCATAATGTAAACATGCAGTGTCTTCTTTCATCGGGGAGTTTAGACTGAAGACTATTAATTATATGACCATCTCATGCATTAACAAGAATAATGCAGTTATTTGATCATCAGATAATTGGTTATAGGTGTACATATTGTTTTAATTAGAGTTGTATCTTATTGAACGTGAGGCCTATTTCATATTAGTTCATGACTTGGACATAGTTTTTTGCTTAGTTTTAAATCAGGCTTTGCTTCAATTTTTTTCAAATTCAATTGTTACCCTGCAAACCCAGGAAGCCAATTTGTCCTCTGGGACATTTGCTTTCTTGTCATGAATGTCTTACTCTTAAGGCAGATTGCACTTTATCCTCACATCAATTTGAATAAACTTTTCCAATCCAAGGCACTAATCCCTGTTAATATATAAAACCTGGTTGCTGTTTGGATTGGCTTATTTGAGGTTATCTATCGCATATGTTCTGTGAGACTCTTTGGTGGTAGAACTTTTGAAAATAACTTATAACAGTTTTAATAAAAAAATTTAAACTTATTTTCATAAGTTTTAAAATATAACTTATATCTTGTAAAAACATTTTATAACATATAGGAGTATAAAAGATAATTTAACGTTATTTTATCGCGTGCTATAAAAATAACTTATGCAAGTTTATGCAATATGCATATACGCTTATTAAGTATTTATGCTATAAGCCATAATTATCCAAACAATGCCCTTAGTTTATACAAATGTGCATTATCACATACTTTCTCGATTATTGGTAAAGCTCCCTTATCAGATTACAGGTCGCTGCAGCATGTACTAGTGTTTAATGTCAAATTTTTTCCAATTTGAGATTTAACTAGTATAATTTTACCAATCAGTGTGCACAGTGTATGTACCCCTATACATAGGGATGTACATATGTAATATGTTAGACCTGATCGGCATCCTCTCCATCAAATTCAGGTCGGATTTTTTTTTCCTATCTATTTTTTAATCAAAAGTTTAAGTGAATTATGTTTCTAAAGCTCGTTAAAGTTAAGATTAGACCTTAAGTTCAAAGAATGTTTATAAAGATATTCACAGATAATCTATAAACATACATATTTTCTACCTTTTTCTCTCAATAAATTCACCTTTTATTCAATCCATTTTTCACATGTATATTTTTTATTTTAAGAAAGCTAATCAATATATTGATATTATTCAGTAGCTTGCATGATAAAACTACTTGTGAGGGGGATGTTGCTTCCCGGAGACCATGAGTCATCTATTCATTCATTGTGACTTCTTCAATAACTTGTGACACTTTGTTTATCAGTGGATTGACATTATTTTCACATCTCAATCTTTCCGAGAACATCTTCATCAATTTGGACATTTGGCGGAATTTTCGTGGTCTACTCATTCTTTTCTCCAAGTGATCTTGCACGTCGGCTGCTGGGTTGTCTGGAAGGAAAGAAACAGTAGAATTTTTTCCTACAATGCTCAAGATTTGGCTCATTTATTGGATAGCGTTAAGTTTACGTCTTTTGCTTGGTTGAAAGCTAAAATGTCTACTTTTGCTTTCAGTTACACTGACTGCCCTTTACTATGCATGAATGTTTTGCAGTAGCTTTCTTCTTTTTGTCTGTCGAGTTTTTGTTTTTGTATGCTTTTGGCAGCAAACATTAACTTTGTAACTTGATTGAGTGATTCTCTTTTGCACACTTTGTGCAAGATGAATCATTTTTGGTGATATAATTTCATTTTAATCTCTTAAAAAAAATATTGATATTAGTCAAAGTACATAATATATCAAGAACATGACATCATTATATAACATAAACAATTAATCAACAAAAAATAAAAATGAACCAACCCAAAAAAAAAATTACATGTCCAATACCCAACCACAAGATTTCAATCTTCATAAATATCTTTAAAATTGTTTTAACAACTACTTTTAATTCTATGCATGTATCATGAAAATATTTTCTCTCATATTACTTGCATATTAAATGTGACTCTTTAGAGTCATGCATGTGATGTGAAAATTAATATTATAAATGTTAGAAATACAAAGTGATCGTAAATTCTAACTTCTATTACATTTAAATATTATATACTCTTTGTGGTATCATATGTAAGCAAAAAGAGAGAAAAAAAAAACCTCCATCTAGTCTCGTGTTTTCTAAATTAATAAAAAAAAAAATCACATTATCAAAATTACCCTTTTAACCCCTCTTACATTTAGATATTATATACTCTTTGCGCTTGTGGTCTCATGTCTAAAGCAAAAAAATATCCTTGTGGTGAGCTTTGGCCATTAGCGCGAGCGTAGCTAGGTGTGAGTGGGGTTGAATCTCAGACAGCTACGAATCATATTTTGCAATTTATTAATTATGTTGGTTGTGCAAGACCGAGACAGTCATTCTTTCACTTGATTTGGTTGCTTTGCATTGCGGGGTTGTGGAATGAGAGGAATGATAAGATTTTTAGAAATAGACAAAGGTCCTTGATACAGCTGTTAGATTAAGTTAAATCATCTTCATTGTTGTGGCTAAAAGCTAAAAATGTAGCATTTAGCTTTGGTTCTCAGAGTTGGTGGTCGAGCCATCTTTTATGTTTGGGCATCGATTGATTTGATTGTAATATTAGTTGTATTTTGTTCATTTCGTGACTGTTATGACACACCTTGTGTTATTATAATAATTACGGTGTCAGTGTTAATATAATTCATTTTTGCCTGTTAAAAAAACATTCTTATAAACAAATTCGTTTATATGTATAATTAGAGTCGAAAAATTACTCTAAAATCATATATTTCTTCTATGTATAGTATAAATTATTAAATTTCATAATTTATATTTAAGCAAGTTGCTCTTTGCTTTGTCAAGTGCAGACAGAAGCCTCATTGGTCTTTCCTCTTTGATATTTCTAGAGAAAAGAAGAAAAAACAAAACACAACTCATAAAGTTAACACATCGTTATTATTAAATTAAAGCTAACAAATCAAATATCTCATACCTTGTACTACCCCATAATTATTAAACCAAAACAGTAAACAGCCCCTAGTATCTTCTTCAATACAGGTGTTCATTTCCATGTACCTCCCTCCCACTGTCTTACTCTTTACAACTTTCCACTCCATCACTATCTCATTAGTCATTACACAACTCATACCCTTTCTAGTATATAATAACCCCTCTTAGGTCCTTCCCATTTTCCATATGAAACCATAAACTAAACTTTTCATTAATACATCATCACTTCTAGATCACAAAACCATACTTTAAATATCCATCAAAACTATACCTCATAAAATTCATCACACAACAAAATGGAAACAATGTTAGGATCTTTAGATATAGCCAAACCAACAAGCAACGACGTCGTTTCATGCACAAAACAAAACAGCACATCAACGATCCAACCATCAATTCCATCCACCGCGATCGCCACCTCCGACGCTACTCTCGGCCGCCATCTCGCACGACGACTAGTCCAAGTCGGCGTCACCGACGTCTTCTCCGTTCCCGGAGACTTCAACCTCACGCTTCTCGATCATCTCATCAATGAACCGGAGCTGAACTTGATTGGTTGTTGTAACGAGCTTAACGCTGGCTATGCGGCTGACGGTTACGCTCGGTCGCGTGGCGTCGGTGCTTGTGTTGTTACTTTTACGGTTGGGGGGTTGAGTGTTCTTAATGCTATAGCTGGTGCTTATAGTGAGAATTTGCCGCTTATTTGTATTGTTGGTGGACCCAATTCTAATGATTATGGGACTAGTAGGATTCTTCATCATACTATTGGTGTTCCTGATTTTACTCAGGAGTTGAGGTGTTTTCAGACTGTTACTTGTTTTCAGGTTCGTTGCTAAATTTGTCTTTTTCTTTCTTTGTTTGTTTTTGGGTTGATGATGATGATTTTGTTTTGTTTTGTTGTATTTATTGTGTTTGTGAAGTTGGTGAGTTTGTGTGTAGTGTACGTTACTCTGAGTTTGTCAGAATCACTGTGACTTTTGCTAAATCACCGAGTTTGATAGAGTCTGAGTGAGTTTGTCAGAATCACGGTGACTTTTGCAGAATCACAGATCACAGTGAGTGAGTTTGTCAGTGTGATTTGGTAAAAGATATACTATGTTACTTTTGCAAAATCATGGTGAGTGAGCACAATGATTTTGTCAAACTCACTGCGAATCCAAAAAACATACACTACATGTTTGAATCAGGGTGAGTTTGAAGAAATTAAGTGATTATTTTACACTCTAAAATGTACTTTTCCTAAAATTGTAGTAATTTTTGATACAATGTGATTATGTCGAACTCACTGGTGGTCCAAACATGCATACACTTAGTTGAAAATGGGTTTTGATGATTGTTTCACAGTGAGTTTGGTATAAACAAAGAGTTTGCCAGATACATAGTGGCTTTTGCAAAATCATAGTGAGTTTGGCAATGTGATTTTGTAAAAGTGATACTATGTTGCTTTTGCAAAATCATGGTGAACACTTTGGTTTCGTCAAACGAAGTGCGAATCCATACATGCATTACATGTTTGAGTTGGGGTGAGTTTGAAGAATTAAGTGGTTTTTTTTGAAGCTGTAAAGTGTACGTTGTCCTAAAATCATGGTAATTTAAGCAGGCACATTGTGGTTCTGTTAAACTCACTAGTGATCCAAACATGCATTTTGGTGATTGTTTTGATTGTGGTTTGATTTGATTATAGGCTGTGGTGAATAACTTGGAAGATGCTCATGAGTTGATTGATACTGCAATTTCAACTGCACTGAAAGAGAGCAAGCCTGTTTATATAAGCATTGGCTGTAACTTGCCTGGTATTCCTCATCCCACTTTCACTCGTGATCCTGTCCCTTTTTCGCTCGCTCCCAAGTAAGTCTTTCTCTATTTGTTCCTCATCCCACTTTCCAGTAATCAGTGTGTCTTCAATATTACAGTTCAAATCATACAAAGAATCTGGCTTTTGTGTTTGATTGAAAAGTTTACACCAAACTTGCTTTAAACACGATGTTCAATAAATGTGCATGTTTGAATTAGCTGCAAGCTTGGTGGAATCATGGCAGCACTGTGAGATTGTTGAAGCTTCAAAGGCTAGTTTTTGTTAAAATCGGGGTTGCCCAATGTGATTCTACCAAACTTACTGGAATCCAGAAATGCACTTGTTAACTTATGTGTGAAGAAGAGGAACCGATTATTGGAAATGTTGATGATTAGTCTTTATCTAATTTTTGTTTGTTTTTTAGATTGAGTAACCACATGGGGTTGGAAGCAGCAGTTGAGGCAGCAGCAGAGTTTCTTAACAAAGCTGTAAAACCTGTACTAGTAGGTGGTCCTAAACTGAGGGTGGCGAAAGCATCTGATGCCTTTGTCGAACTAGCTGATGCGAGTGGTTACGCACTTGCAGTGATGCCATCAGCTAAAGGGATGGTCCCTGAGCACCATCCCCATTTCATTGGCACTTATTGGGGTGCTGTGAGTACGGCTTTCTGTGCTGAGATTGTAGAATCTGCTGATGCATACTTGTTTGCCGGACCCATTTTTAATGACTACAGCTCTGTTGGGTATTCACTTCTTCTCAAGAAAGAGAAGGCAATCATTGTGCAGCCCGATCGGGTTGTGGTTGCCAATGGACCTGCATTTGGATGTATTTTGATGAAGGATTTCCTAAAGGCACTTGCGAAGCGTCTCAAACACAACAATGCTGCATATGAAAATTACCATAGGATATTTGTCCCAGATGGAAAACCTTTGAAGTCTGCACCGAAAGAACCTTTGAGAGTTAATGTTATGTTCCAACATATACAACAGATGTTGTCGAGTGAAACTGCTGTGATTGCTGAGACAGGGGACTCATGGTTTAACTGTCAAAAATTGAAATTGCCCGAGGGATGTGGGTAAGTGTTGAGAGTTGAGAGAATGTGATTTGTTGTATTTTTGAAAAAATGAATTTCATGTTGTTTATAGTGCTGATAAAATCTTGTTGGCAGGTATGAGTTTCAAATGCAATATGGTTCGATTGGATGGTCTGTTGGTGCAACTCTTGGCTATGCACAAGCCGTCCCCGAGAAGCGAGTGATTGCTTGCATTGGTGATGGAAGCTTTCAGGTTTGTCTTGCATAACTACTTAAAAAATTATTCATTCAACTTCTAATTTTTTCTTGAACATTGTTTGTTTAACCTTTCTCTTAAATGCTTTACAGGTAACTGCACAGGATGTGTCGACAATGCTGAGGTGTGGTCAGAAAACCATCATCTTCCTGATAAACAACGGAGGATACACCATTGAGGTTGAAATTCATGATGGACCATACAATGTTATCAAGAACTGGAATTACACTGGATTGATTGATGCAATTCACAATGGTGAAGGAAAATGTTGGACTACCAAGGTGAGTCGTTTGACATCGTGATGCATTCTCCTCAAACTTCTTCTATAACAAGAATATAAGTGCTGATTCATGCATGCTTCATTTTCAGGTATTCTGTGAAGAGGAGTTAGTTGAAGCAATTGCCACAGCAACAGGACCAAAGAAAGATAGCTTATGTTTCATTGAAGTGATTGTTCACAAGGATGACACAAGCAAAGAGTTGCTTGAATGGGGCTCCAGAGTCTCTGCTGCCAATAGCCGTCCGCCAAATCCTCAGTAAACTTCAGTGTCAGTCTATTGTTGTTACATTAGTGGAGTTGCCATTTGATTCTAAAAATTGAGAACCCTTTTAGATGACTTTACTTTTATTGATGGCTTACTTGTTTATGTAACTGAGTCACTACTTGTTTGTATAAATTCAGTCACTTGAGATAAATGGCATGCATCACTCTTTTTATTTTGTAATATACTTGGCTGCTTCAAGATTCTTAAGCATAGTTTTTATTTTAGTAATTAGTTAATTTAGTCTGTGATACACTATTACTTAGTCTCTGGATATATTAAAATTAAAAAAACATTCTCATGTGTCTTTTGTTAAAAATTTCATGAACCAAACGGATCAACATAAGACATATTTGATAATCAAACTAACTAACTAATCAAACTAACTAACTAAAGATGCATTCGAAGACTAAACTTACTAAAGATGCTTTTATGTATGTTTTTTAATTTTGATTGATAAATATATAGATTATGATAGAATTCTATGTTAATTTTGATTGATAAATGTATAGATTATGATAGAATTCCATACATGGGTTGTGTCCCTGTGGGTTTTAAAAAAAGTCAAAAATGTAGCTGAATTGCCATGATTGATCACTAGTTTGATGAAAGTGGCATATTAATCCACAGTGGTGATGTTAACCTATTTTACTAAATACTGTTGGTAATATGAATGGGGACCAACCCATATTTGTGAACCTTTGCAATGAAAGAGAGAGAAACTTGGGAAACAGACATGAAGTTGAAGTCATCATCATGGTAGTGGGTGAAAGAGCTAGTAATACAAAAATGACAAGAAATTCAACGACTATCTCTATCATTTTTTTTTGTCGACAATGACTATCTTGATCTTCAATAATATACTAATTTTTAAGTGTATTTTTTATTTTAAAAACATAAAAGAAACTTGTCCAAAATCAACTTTTTCATCATTCTAACGTTTTTTTCTTCTTTTTCACATTATTCTCACGTTAATAGTTCATACTAGAAGGAAGTTAAATAACTCACATATTTTCTAGTCTAGTATATTTCACAGCTGGTTTCTCGTGAACTTTTAATGTCATGTTTTTTATGTCGGTTTGCATGAATATAGTTTATAACTGTTGCTCGTAATAAACAACTAGGCGAGGGGGTGAATCTGTATGCTATGTAATATCCTTTTTCGATGAAGATTATTATTTTCAAAATAAAAAAACTATATTATAAATTAAATAAATTGTTTATTCTATAGACTCCACTAGCTATTTTCGATGATGTAAGTTATTTGAACGACCATTTTATTACGACCTATGAGACAACCAAGATATAGAAGTCATTGAGAACAATTTTGTTTAAACTTTCCCGAACATAATTTCTTTTATACTTCATTTCTTTGTACGTGGAAACCAAGCCATTGACTTTTCTTCAAGCAACATAATGCTTCTCATCAAAACGATTAATCATTTGAATCAGATTCCTCTCACTGCACTGGGAGCCAAATTTGAATTACTTTGCAGTAAAATTATGAGTTAAGAGTGCGCTTCAATGAATTAGATCAAAATCTCATTAATGTTTTCGATTGGATAACCTTTGTCTCACTTTCTACTTATGCTTGAGCAAGATACAACTTCCAATATCAAAATCTAATAATGTACACATAATTTCCCCCACATTTGCATCCTTTTGAGTGGAAACAGAGAAAAGTCGAGGATACTTTTCTTTTAGAGGCTCATTTTCAACCTAAAGTTCGTTCCAAAAACTAGTTTCCGACCTATTTTCAACCTTTCTCCCCACCTCTCTATTAAACCAATTTGATCCCAAGGAGTCCTCCAATGCCACTGTTCACCACAGTGATGCATTTGAAGGCCAAATGATATCATTCCCCCCCAACAAATGATTAATTTGAGTCATGTATTTACAAAGAAGGACCCCCTTTCCAAAGTGATTGGTCCGATTGAATCAACATCCACCTCCATTTTGCCAATAGACTTAAACTCATCACCCTTACATCTTTTACCCCCAAGCCACCGTTGTCACGCGTTTGGCACACCGTACTCCACTTCACCCAACTAATATTTCTCCCCCCATTCACCCCACCCCGAAGAAATTCTCTTTGAATTCTAACAATTTTCTTCCACACCTTGATCGACATTTTAATAAATGAGAGGTAAATATTGAGATTGAGTTCAAAACCGAATTAAGGAGGGCAATTTGACCTCAAAGACTAACATACTTGTTACCCCAGGAATTCAACTTGTTCCTAAGACCCTCCAACAATGGTTCCCAAGTAGCCAACTTCCTTGAAGTGCACTCACGCTACAATTCAAGCAATTACATGCCATTTCAATAAACTCCCTTCCCACATTGACTCCAATTAAACAACTCTTAAAAAACTTCACTCTCAACCTCGAAACCACCTTAAAGCCTCTTAGTAACGCCTTTAGAGTTCAAAGGTTCTCTATCGACGCCTCACCTATACAAAGGGTGTCATCCGCATATTGAAGGTGAGAAACAACCAAATCATCATTTCTAAAAGCAAACCCTTTGAACGAGTCCTCTTCAAAAAAATAAATAAATCTTTGGACGAGTTTGACCTCACCACATTTCTCATAAAACCTCCAAATCCCTCCGTTACTAAGAGAAACAAGAATGGTGCCAAAAGATCCCCTTGTTTTAGTTGGACTCCCATTTACAAGTATTGACATATTACCTCCAAATACACACGGCTTCATCCAAGAAACCCACCCTTTTTAACATATATTCCAAAAAAACACCACTTAACCTAATCATATGCCTTTTCAAAGTCCACCTTTAAAACCAAACACCCTCAATTTTACATTTTCGCAAAGTCCACCACCTCATTCACTACCAACACACCATCCACCAAATTTCCCCCTTTAATAAAAGTTGATTGAGATTGTGAGATTATTGAGTCCATGACCCGGCCAATCTAACGTCTAGAACCTTAGAAATTAAAGAAATGGGACCAATGTGAGCATATATATAACAGTTAGGTACCATCATTGTGCCTAAGAATTCAGTTGAGGATATGCTGGGAGAAGGTATGCATTCTAGTTCTTCGAAGGATTTTGATAGCATTTAGATTTTTTTTTATACTAGCACTAGCGAAAAGACTGACAATCACATGTCAGTATTTCTGTTCTTTTTATTGCATTAACGTTTGAAAATTTATGAACGGTGTTTTTTTTTTTTAATTTTGATTTTCGTAAAATGTAAAAATATTATAAATGTTTTATTCTTTCAAATTATAACAAATCAAACTAACCATAATTATCTATTTCAATGACACCAACAATATAACAAAAAAATGTAATCTAAATTCTTATTTTTTTAATGACACCAACATCAATCTTTATATTAAAAATCTCTATCTTCAATGACATAATTATCAGCTACATTTTTTTAATATTTATATTTATTCTTATCTATTTGTTACATGTGTTATTTGTATTGAAAATTGAGGGCATTTTTGAAAGGAAAAATGCAACCTAAAGGGGCTGAAAGAGGTAGTTTTCTTTATATATAGTATACATGTTTTTTTTGAAGGATATAGTATAGATGTTTGGTTTTTATTCCTTTATCATTTAAAAAATGTAACAAATTAGATGAGTATATTTATACTTACTTTTTCATTATCCCAATTATACCCTTAAACAACTTTTTCTATAAAAAATTGTTATTGATGTCATTAAAAAAAGAATTTAGATTAATTTTTTTTACATCGGTTGTGTCATTGAAATAAATAATCATAGTTAGTTTGATATGTTATAACTTTTTTTTAATAAAATTAATTAGACAAAAAGGAAAAATATAGTATTAAAAAGAAAACAAAGGCGTACAAAGAGACTGAGGGGACATTAAACCTAACCCAAGTATAATCCAAACAAAAATACATCGTTATAAATCAAATCTACCCTAATCAATCATAACAAACAAACACTCGTTTCAAGCGCAACATGCCGAACCCGCGTACGGACACGAAACCAAAGTTACAAAAAAAGGAAAATAGTGACATATGCAGAGAGAAATTAGGGTTCAAAGTGGCAATTGGATCAACCACCAACACAGAATCCGGATCCACGTACCAACTCCCTGAATTTGTCAGCAAGTATGAAAGCTCTTTCGAGCGTAACAGTCCGACATGACTTAAACGAACCAGTACCGGAGGGGAGGCACACCTGACGCCTTAATGCCTGCAGATCTCAACAAATCTGAAGCATCAGAGAATCAAAGAGAGCAGGAACCAAACACAACCAATCACCTAAAACACGTATTGAACCAAGAAACGGGTCAACACGTTCTTCACCAACCATACACTTTCGGATTAAAAGAACCAACAGACCCCTTTCGAGTTTACGATACCAACCACAAGTCAGACCCAAAACCACTCCAATCTCTGATAATTAAAAAAAACAAAAAACACAGACAAAAAAGCTTGAAAACAATGAAACATAACAACTGGTGACGAAGGGGCAAAACAAAACAGTCGCGATTGAAAAACATAAACATAACCCTTCTGAATCAGTGTAGGCAAGCTGCGATACAACCCGCAAACAAATCTGGAGACGAAACAGACAGTTGAAACCAAATAGAACGGCGACTTCAAGACGATCTGGCAACCCACTAACACCATCAGTGACCCAACAAGACATCACTAGAGTAACGAGTGCGAGAAACTACGGTGGAACAAAACGAGTCACGGCAGTGCCGACGACTGAAACCTCATTAGGGTATTTGGTGGAAGCCATACAAGCCAAGCAGCCACCACCATGTTCTAGATCTACATCTTGTTAAGAAAGTTTGGATCTGGGAGAGGAGAAGATTAGTAAACGTGTGTTCTGTTAGGGAGAGGTGGGAGAGTTTTTGTCTAGAGAGAGAGCCGACTCCAAAATCAAACCGATCTCTTATAACTTGAAAGCAACAAACATTTTTATTTTTTGTTTAATCAAAATTTCATAAAAAAGCACCGTTAATAATTTTCAAAAGTTACCGGGTGCTCGTCTTTTCGCTAGTTATAAGAGAATAGGGGGTTTTGGGCCAACATTTTTGCTATTCCGATTATACCCTTAAACAAATTTTCCTATAATAATGTTATATTGTTGATGTTATTAAAAAAGATAAAAAAATTGTTATATTTTTGTTGTCATTTAAAAATATAAATATGAATTTTTTAAGGAAAATATAAATTTGATTTGTTGAGTTTGTTATATTTGAAAGTCATAAATATCTATACTTGTAATTTTAATCTATATAATTTTTTTTATATAATTATCATTTGTGATTTACTCGCAAAATTTTCATAAAATATCGTTGATAATCTACACGAGTTAATGCAATAAAAAGAGTGGAAAGACGGACACATTCCCTAATATATATAAAGAGACTACATGGTTTGTTGGGGTTGAGGTGGAAGACGGCACGAAGTGCGCATTCAATACTTGATTTTGTATTTCTAGTTAACTATAGTTTTGATTTTTAAAGTACAATTTGTCGATTATATCATTTATCAATTACTCAAACTCATTTTTAACAAAACTAACTAATATTTAGAAAATCAGTCTGTTATTATTATTATTTTTTTAACAAAAAAATAATAGTTTGTTATGGGAGAGATTTTGTGTTAGAAAAAAAGTTGGTTGTTGGAGAGACAAAGGGTATATCAATTCTTTGTTATGAAAAAAAGATATAGAATAAAATATTAAAAAGAGAAAGTGCGTTTCACAAAAATAGAAATTTACGGTGGATTAAAACTATAGTATAATAAATAAAAAATAAATAAAATCCAGTTCCTTAGTTTTATGTTACAATTTGTCTTTGGATTAAAACAACAATCAACAAAAATCAGAGGGAGTAAGTTATTAAGGACAACATAGGAAATTGGTTTTTTATTGGACTGGACAAAAAGGAAATAAATAAAAGGACTATTTATTAATGAATTAACTAATAAAAGAAAAATTAATAAAGAAATAAAGGATTCTACCAAAAACTAATTAAATATAGCAAAAAACCAAACGATTAACAAGTCCTTTTAGAAACATCTATCTACGTTTCCGTGAACTTAACTCGATAGCTAAGGACAATGCATAATGTATCCGGAATCAAGTGGCTTGAACACCTTCAGGTACGGATGAGAGAGCGCGATATGCCTCCAGGAAGGTTTCCTTTTCTATATTTTGTACGTAAGATATCCCTACAAGACATATCAGTTGGACAACCAATGCTTGAATCAAACATTTCTTCTTCGAGGGTTGTATCAGAATATTGATCTAGGTCAATAGTAAGGCTTGGATTACCTGTGAAATAACAAAATACAAAAAATAAATTAAAGTTAACGATACAAACAAAAGGAAAAGTGGTAAAGTTGGATTGAAAAAACTCAAAGTGTATAATAATAATATATTACCAGCTTTATTAAAATTCTCTATGCTTTCCAAGTTCTTCTTGAATATTTCTTTGTGTCTCTTCATCTCGGCGCTGTTTGAGTATGTTCGACCATATTTCAGCATCCATTGATGAAAAGCTTCATCGACCGATGAAGATGATTTTTCTGAGAGTGTTCGAGACATGGTTGCAGGGTATGTACATGCCAACAAGACAATGATGATCATGAAAACTGTAACAAGCTTCATTTTATTAGTATTTGATAGATAGATAGTAGAGAATGTTAAAGTTGTGAGTAGTAGAGTAATTGCGAAAGCTTCTATAAAAATATATGAGATATGAGCAGTAGCTGCACGATATATATAATGAGAATATTGATGGCACCAGGGTTCCAGGGTTTGTTATATATTTTCAAAACGAAAGTTTAGGGCTTTTGTAACAACAATTCTGAAACAGAATAAGATTGTGGAACTAATGAGAAATCAAAAGCATTTAAAGTCTATCCAAATAGATATTTCAAAAAAAAAAAAAGTCTATCCAAATAAATGGAACCAGAATGACGTTAACAAGAAATCCGAATTAAGGGGAGGTTACAAAAAATCAATCTCAAACAAAATTTACTAGTAATAATTAACTTCAATTAAACTTGCAATCTTCTTAATTAATTTTATGGGCTTTAATGGTCATTTTATAAATAAAAAAACAAATTTTTATTTTTTACATAGTAATCTGTTCTTCAAATAAATATAATATATATATATATATATATACACACACACACACACGACAAACTTTTAAGAAATTGAATGCACGACTTTTGATATGTACACTCCTATAATTAGTTTCTTAACGTGTGCCTTTGATGACACAAGTTAACATGATCCTATATATATATATAGTTATCCTATGAAATAATCGGGATTCGAACCCCGATACCTCCATTTATGTGTGAGTTTATAATGACTTTGTCATTTCGTCTATTTACGAAAAATATAAAAAAAAATACAGTGGTGGATTCGGGTGGAGGTTTTGTGTCGTGGTGCTGATGTGGTTCGTTTGGGTGGTGGTGATGTGGTGTAGTGGTGGATTTTAAGTGATGATAGAGTGTCTTTGGCGGAAATGGTGTTGAAAGGCGGTCGTTGGTGCGGCGGTCCGTGGTGGGCTGGTGGTTTTTGGAGTGTTTTCATGGTGGTTGTATGGTGGCTATGTGGATGTGTTGGTGGCTCACCAGATGACTGCATGACGGTTGTTAGGTAAGTCTCAGTTTTGGTAGTAAGATGAGGTGATGATGGTGGTTTTGGTACTGTAGCTGTAGCAGTGCTGTTTTCTTCCTTACGGGTGCTGAGTTTGCGGTTGTTAGAAAAACACAGGTTGTCTGGTGTTTTTGTGTGGTGGTTGTTTCCTTCCGATCCAGATCTATCTGGAGGAGGTGATGGTGGTGTGGGGTGGTGATGTAGGCCACATTTTTGGTGGTGTGAGGAGGCGCCGATGGGTCTTCAATGGTTGGGTTCGATCAAAACCTTCTCATCTGGTTCGACTACTCTGTTACTATAAAGGTGGATTTTGTTGTTGCGCTGATTGTTGTTATTGTTGTTGTTGCAAAAGTGGATTCGTTAAGGTGACATCGATGATTATTGTGGCGAAGATGGTTGTTGTTGTTTCAATCGTTATAGTTACCGATTGTTTTTCAAAGGTTATTGTTGTTGTAAGTTTTTTTTTTCTCTTTAACAAAAATTGTGTTTTTTTGAGGGGTCTATCCTTATTTTGAGAACCAAGCCTCCGATTTCTTAGGAACTGCTTTGGTTCCATGGTATCTTCCACTCCGGCCAAAACAAATTGTGTTCGTCCCCTCAACTTAGCTTCCTTGTTTTTGTGGATTGAACTGAAATGAAATCCAAATCAAAGACAACGTTTTACGTGCTCCGGCGTTTGTAGTGTTCCTGCCATTGTAATATGTCTTTGTTCCTTTGCTATCTTTAGTCGTCGCCTCTCCGTTGCCGTCGTTCGTTGTCACCGTTCCTTTACCACCGTTAGTGAGCCATGTTATTTGTCACTCGTGATTCGTCGCCGCCATGTATTTGTTTTGAATTTCAGATTTAGTGGGAGGATGGGAGAAGAGCTAGAGTGCATAGATGGAAACTGGTTTTTGGTTGGAATCCTGTGGTTAAATGATATTCAGCAAGGCAAATAAAGTATAACTTTTTTCTTTTTAAGGAAAAATAAAGTATAACTTAAATAGCAGTGTTCATGAAAATTTCGCGAGATTCATTCTCGCTATATAGCATTTGCTCTTTCTTTAACTTAATGTGGCGATTTCAGCGATAGCTATTTATAGGACATTAGATTTTTGACCCGTGCTTCGCTCGAGTATAATTTATGATTTTGGTAACGGTGAAAAAAATAAGTTGTAAGGTCACGTCTTTCCATTTGCAAAACACTAAATATCAAAATATATGATTTTTGTGTTGTGTGTGAAATTTTTACACGGTTTAAGAGTTTTTTTTTAGATAAATACGTTTAGGACTTGGTATATATAACCAAGTTTACATGGAAATTAGGGTAGTCGAGTTTGCATGAAAATTAGGATATTCTGTTGTTTGTAAACGTATTAAATAAATGTAGAAAATATTGTAAAAAAAAAGAAGCAACAAGATAGGAATGAAATAAAGGACAAAATATTGTAAAAAAAGGCATGAAATTAGTGTGAATTTTTATAGTATTGTGTACAAAATATTGTCAAAAAAGAAAAAAGGCAAAATGATAGAAAAAAGGCAAGAAGATAGGAATGAAATTAGTGCGATCCATTTTTTTAGTACTAAATAAGTGTACAAAATATTTCCTTAAATAAGAAAGTGTACAAAAAAATTGTCAAAACAACAATCCAAAATAAAAAAGTATAAAATAGATGACATCAAACCTGATCATTGATATGCTCATAGTTTTTTTAGAACAAACGTGCAACATCAAATAAGTGTAGAAAATATTTTCTTCAACAAAAAAAAAAAATTATATGAAATTTGTTGTTAGCTTAAATAATTGCAAACCTAATAAAACAAATAAGCGGAAAAAAAAACTAGGTTAAATTGTTGCAGACCTAACACAATTAATAAAAAAGGATTATTTGAGTTGATACAAAATCAGAAAAAATGGATTGTTTAAAGAATAAATCAAATGTGGAAAACAGATCAGTATAATTTAATTGATTCATGTGTCGTTTTTTTATTTAATTTAATTTTATACAATTTCAGAAGTCAACTGGTCTGTAACGTGCAAGGCATTGAATCACATAGTCACGTAATTAACTTGAGGAGACTAAATATAAGGAAAATATAAGAATAGTTTTAAAGTTAGTATACATTCGATCTAGTTTGTCTAAGAACTTGTTGCTCTGTCCGATAAATGTTCTGAAATCTTCAACTTTTTCTCTCCTTCCAAATCAAATATGCTCAATAACATTTTATACCTTTGGTGACAACTATTATTCCAGTTCCAATGACTTTGAACATGTTGAATAATTGCTTGCTAATTACTAGGATTAAAACTTGAATTCCACCATTATGTTGCACTTTTTCAAACAGCATCAGCAAAGTCACACACAAAGAACTAATGTGAATGTATCTCACTGTCCTTTTTACAAAAAATACCAACTTTTAGTTCTAATAATATATCACAAGTTGCCAACCTATTATGCGATGCTAACCAAGTAACAAACAAACATTTAAGATGTACCTTTACAAATTCATCTCTTAAAGCATTACACGTTTTTTTTGATGGAAACGTTTATGTGAAGCACAATTATTTACCTGATTACCCATGAGGCTTGAGAAGGAACATCTATGTGAAACACATTCCTTCCTTTAATGTACCTATTTCACCCACAACACATCTTTCTTATCATTCGAATAACAATATGTTATCTAAAATTTTAATTTTAAATAATAAAATATATCAGTGATTTACTCGAATAATATTGATCTTCCAGCGTTGTTTTGTATACAGGTGAGTTTTTAGCCACTAAACTATTAGACACTAATTCGGTATCATTCTCTCAACAAAAAAAAAGTAAATCGGTATCAATGGAGTGTGAAACTTGTACGATTGGAGTTGAATGCAATCATAAACCCACAAGTACAAGCAGTCCACCACATTCATACCGTTCGATTAAGATTCAAAATCTCTATTGAAATACGGATCGATTAATTTTGATACAATATTCCAAATGTAGTAAAGACACGTGGGAAGTGTGTCTCACATTTGATATCAAAACACATGAGTAGTACCGTAGTACTACTATGAGTGTGAGTCACAAATTCATTCACAAACACACGAGTAGTACCGTAGTACTACTATAGTACTATGAGTGTGTATGAGTCACAATTTCACTCACAAACACATGGGTAGTACTATGAGTGTGACTCACAAATTCAGTTTTTACTACTATGTCAAAACACATCATAAATGGTATTCCAGATTTATATTATATATTTATATCCAATTGTTCATTGTGAATATAGCTTCACTCCAGTAATAAAAACAAATTCAGTTTTATTATATAAAAAATCAGTAAAAAAAGAGTACCAATCAAAATACATTATTAGTCTCAAGCTTAGTCACCATCATAATAATATCTCATATATTCCTCAATAATACATGTGCTCATTTTTTTTATTTCCATGCACCTCCCACGTTTTACTACTTTCAGACTCCATCACTTTCTCAACACTCTTTGTATATATTATATAAGGATCTTCCCATTTCTAACTTCAAAGTTCAAACACCATTGAACAACAACAAAAGCTTCATATTTGTTCTCTTTTAAACCAAAACCAAACTTGTGATCATAAAAACCAAAGTATTACCAAAATGGACACAATGTTATTAGGCTCTTTAGACTTAACCAAGCCAACAAGCAACGATGTCATTTCAATTGCAAAACCAAACAGTACAGCAGCTATCCAGCCATCATCGACGACAATTTCCCCGGCCAATGCTACACTAGGCCGCCACCTGGCACGGAGGCTAGTTCAAGTTGGTGTAACCGACATTTTCTCCGTTCCTGGTGACTTCAACCTCACGCTACTCGACCATCTCATCGATGAACCAAAGCTTAACGTAATTGGTTGCTGTAACGAGCTCAATGCTGGTTATGCAGCCGACGGTTATGCTCGGTCGCGTGGCGTTGGAGCTTGTGTTGTTACTTTTACTGTTGGTGGGCTTAGTGTTCTTAATGCTATAGCTGGTGCTTATAGTGAGAATTTGCCACTAATTTGCATCGTTGGTGGACCTAACTCCAATGATTATGGAAGCAACAGGATTCTTCATCATACCATTGGTGTTCCTGATTTTAGTCAAGAATTGAAGTGTTTTCAAACGGTTACTTGCTTTCAGGTTGGTACCAAATATTTACAATATTTTAGTTTTTGGTTTGATTTGTTTGATGACTAAGTATTTTTAAAAAGCAGTTACAGCTGCGGAATTTGACAATACTCCCATAGTACACCACTTAAGCACACTAAATAGTACAAAATATATTAAAAAAAGGAGTACAAAGTGTTGTCAAATAAGAGCTGTAGTGTTCACTATTAGAAATTTGCAATTTCCCTGTAGAATTTCTTGTGGATTCGGAGATCAAGGGTAGTCAATGGTGGCTAGATTGGAGATCAGGGGTGAATGGAGTGGTAATTGGAGATGGTTTGAATTGTGGTTGGTGATGGTTGGTAGTGATCGGAGTGGCAGTCAAAGTGATGATAGGTTTTGGTTGGTGATAATCAAAATGGTGGTCGAAGTAGTTGTTAGTGAGCACCTGCGGTGATTTGTTAACATTAAAACTAAAACGAAAATTATAAGTTTTATTTTTGTGGTTTTGAAATTATAGTGAAAACATGTTTTGTAAGCAATCACCCCGAAAACGGTTTAGTTTTTGGATTGAATTGTTAAGTATTTTCAACTAGTCTATAGTGGCGCTATAGTCCTAAGTAGAATTTGCCAAATCGTTATTGTTCTGCAATACCCTATTTAGCATAAAGTGTTGTTAAATAGGGGAGATTGTTATTGATATAGTGTAGCGGAGTTTGAATAAAACTTACGACTAACACTGGTTTTGTTGTATTGTGATGTTGATTAGTTAGTTGTATGTAAAAAATGGGTCCTGGTGATTGTTTTGATTGTCGTTGATTTGATAATAGGCTGTGGTGAATCACTTGGAAGATGCTCATGAGTTGATTGATACTGCAATCTCAACTTCACTGAAACTGAGCAAGCCTGTTTACATAAGCATTAGCTGTAACTTGCCTGCAATTCCTCACCCCACTTTTAGTCGTGAACCTGTCCCTTTTTCACGTGCTCCTAAGTAAGTCTTTCTCTCTTTGATCTTTTTAAAAAAAAAAATCAGCAGCTAGTGTGTATTTGGTTTCACATAGAAATCATGCAAAGTAACTGACTTTTCGTGTTAGGTTAAAAAGTTTACACCAAACTTGATGGTGAGTTTCGCTGATTTTATCAAAAGCTACACTAAGGAGTTTTAATAGAATCATGGTTTCATAGTTATTTCGCTAAACTCAATGTTATAAACATGCAAGTTTGGTAAACATTGACCTAAACATTCACTTAATTGTTAACTATTTTGTGGAGAAACCAATTATTGGAAATGTGGATGATTAGTCTTTTTATCTAATTTTTGTTTGTTTGTTGCTTTGGATGTTTTGTAGATTGACTAACCAGATGGGGTTGGAAGCAGCAGTTGAGGCAGCAGCAGAGTTTCTTAACAAAGCAGTGAAACCTGTACTAGTAGGTGGTCCCAAACTGAGGGTGGCGAAAGCATCTGATGCCTTTGTCGAACTGGCAGATGCAAGTGGTTATGCACTTGCTGCAATGCCATCAGCTAAAGGGATGGTTCCGGAGCACCATCCCCATTTCATTGGAACATATTGGGGTGCGGTGAGTACTGCATTCTGTGCCGAGATTGTGGAATCTGCTGATGCATACTTGTTTGCCGGCCCCATTTTTAACGACTACAGTTCTGTTGGGTATTCACTTCTTCTCAAGAAAGAGAAAGCGATTATTGTTGAGCCCAATCGGGTTGTGATTGGTAATGGACCTGCATTTGGATGTGTGTTGATGAATGATTTCCTTAAGGCACTCGCGAAGCGTCTCAAACACAACAATGCTGCATATGGAAATTACCATAGGATATTTGTTCCAAATGGGAAACCTTTGAAGTCTGCACCAAAAGAACCTTTGAGGGTTAATGTTATGTTCCAACATATACAACAGATGTTGTCTAGTGAAACAACCGTGATTGCTGAGACAGGGGACTCATGGTTCAACTGCCAAAAATTGAAATTACCAGAGGGATGCGGGTAAGTGTTATGAGAATCTGATTTGTTGTATTTTCGAAATTTTTCCTCATTTTCTTATAGTTCTGATAAAATCTTGTTGATAGGTATGAGTTTCAAATGCAATATGGCTCAATTGGGTGGTCTGTTGGTGCAACTCTTGGCTATGCACAAGCTGTCCCCGAGAAGCGAGTGATTGCTTGCATTGGTGATGGAAGCTTTCAGGTTTGTCTTCCATAACTACTTAAAGGATGAATTCATTCAAACTTGTGATTTTTTCTTGAACATTGTTTGTTTAACCTTTCTCTTAAATGCTTTACAGGTAACTGCACAGGATGTGTCCACAATGCTGAGGTGTGGTCAGAAAACCATCATCTTCCTGATAAATAATGGCGGATACACCATTGAGGTTGAAATTCATGATGGACCATACAATGTTATCAAGAACTGGAATTACACTGGATTGGTCGATGCAATTCACAACGGTGAAGGAAAATGTTGGACTACCAAGGTGAGTGAGTCTCTTGACAGTGTAATGTAATACAATATACTACTCAAACTTCTTCGCTAACATGGATAGGTGCTCATCTTTTAATTCATGCATGCTTTATTTTTCAGGTATTCTGTGAAGAGGAGTTAGTTGAAGCAATTGCAACAGCAACAGGACCAGAGAAAGATAGCTTATGTTTCATTGAAGTGATTGTTCACAAGGATGACACAAGCAAAGAATTGCTTGAGTGGGGTTCTAGGGTCTCTGCTGCCAATAGCCGTCCCCCAAATCCTCAGTAAACTTCTGAATCAGTCAATTGTTGCTACATTGTTGAAATTGCAATTTGATTGTAAAGATTGATAATCCTTGTAGATGTGTCATTCTAAGTAATTTACTTTTATTGATGGCATTTCTTGTTTATGTAACCGAGTCTACCTACTTGTTTCTATAAATTCAGTCACTTGAGATAAATGGCATGCATCACTCTCTTTTTAGTTTGTAATACTTTGCTGCCTCAATATCCTTAAGCATAGTTTTTATTTGAGTAATATGATATTCATTTTGGTCTCTGATATCAAAATTACAAAAATATCAAGTGTTTCGTTTGTCAATAATTTTATGGATCAAACGGACTAATGGAAGACATATTTAATAAATATTATAATTTGGATTGATCCTAACTTAATATTACAAAACAGACTTGTAATGCGATGATTGCCTCCAGTTATAAACCATTTGTCAAATCATATTTCATCCGATGCAGAACCCTTAACAACGACGAAGCTAACTAATTAATAAGATTAGTTTAGTACTACAAAGTTACTTTTTAATAAGATCGTTTCATTTCCTTGCGTGTAAAAACCGACGCTCATTTTGAAATGGTCGGAATATTTAATAAAAAAGAATCAATATATTTAATTTAATAAGATTTTGTTTTCACTTGGATGAGGGACATCACGTGTCACGCTTCTTCCACCATTTAGTTTTTGAAAAATGCATTTGACAAGTCTATATACACCCAAACAGAAAAAGACAAACATGACGCGGTTTCAGACATTTTCAGTCCCGCGTCTGTTAAATTTCCTTCTTACTACCAACACTCTTCAGTTCACCTTCTTCCTTCAAATTCAACGGATTCTGCAGTAATTCTCAACCATGCTTATAAGTACGTATAGTTTTTGAGAGCAGATGGAAAATTCAAAATATACAGGTTCCTTTTTAACTTCATTACTATTTGTTATTATATTATTATTACATTTCATTTGATCAGATACATTTTCATATCGTAGATGCAATTTCAAAATATATCCAAAGCTTAGAGCTACCATATGCCAATGATTCAAGAGGGGTTACAACTTCTTCTTCTGTTGATTCTAGCATCCAAAGCAATGGATACGACGTGTTTCAGAGGCTCCGACACGCGCAACACCTTCGTTGATCATCTTTACTCTCATCTCGTTAGAAAAGGTATTTTTATCTTCAAGGATGACACGCAACTCCGGAAAAGCTAATCTATTTCACCTCAACTTTTGCAAGCAATTCAACGTTCGCGGGTTTCTATTATTGTTTTCTCGAAAGATTACGCTTCATCTACTTGGTGTTTGGATGAAATGGCTGCTATTTCTGATTGTCGTGCTGGTTTGAAACAAATTGTTTTACCTGTTTTCTATGATGTTGATCCGTTTCATGTGAGAAAACAGAATGGTGTTTATGAGAGTGCTTTTGTTTTACACACTAAGCAATTTGGATATGGTTCGGAGAAGGTTGCTAGATGGAGGAGAGCTATGACTTGTTTGGCTGAATCAGCTGGTTGGGATGTTAGGAATAAGTAAGTGTAAAGGTTATTCTCTTTGCTGTTTTACATTCTTAACCTATAAAGAACAAAATCTGACACAGATAGCAGACAGGACAGACACAGATATGTCCACAAGACTAATGTCAAAAAATATAAGACACTAACATGGATACACATATATTTATCTATTTATTATAATTAAATAAAATGCGAACATTATTTAAAAAATATCTAACTTGAGGATCAAAATATATATGTGCATCTTAATTGGGCAAATTATTTCATTGCAAAAATAATCTAAAAGATATGTTAGTCTTTCCCATTCATTCATGCATTCATTCATTCATCTACTCTCAAAATGATGTAATCAAATTTAATGTCTTTAATCCCTCATTGATGAAATTGCTTCGACACAATTTTAAAGCCTCATAGATGTGATTGAGATGCGTAGAACGGGTGCCAAATCAAAGATTTTTTATTTTTTTTTAGATACTTTCTAAGTTGTCGGACATGTGTCAGACACACAGACACGCCTAATCTCAGAAGTGTTTGTGCTTCACAGTTCTTAACTAGCATATGCGGTGTTCAAATGAATTTTTGCATCAAACTATTTTACACACAATGTTGTCAAATACCGGACTATAGCATAGTAGGATTTGAACAAATCACTATTATTCTGCGATACGCTATAGTATTGTATCATAGCTGAATTTGAGCAAACTGTGACTGACAATACTGTTAACATATCAAGTTTATTTGATCAAATTGCATTTTTTCCCTTTTAGGCAGAAATAAATACAACATTTTTAACCACAACTGATAGTATATATTATCTTTACATATATTTCTGCTTTTGTTTCCCCATTGTTTTGATCTCATTTCCTCCTCGCTTTCAGGCAAGAGTCTTCAGAGATTGAACACATTGTTCAGACTGTAATAAAAAAGTTGGGTCATAAATTCTCAAAGTTTGCTAAGGACCTTATCGGAATTCAACCTCGCATAGAAGCATTAGAAAGCCTTTTAAAATTAAACTCAAAGGAGGATGATATTCGAGTTTTGGGAATATGGGGGATGGGCGGAATAAGAAAAACAACTCTTGCATCTGTGTTGTATGACAGAATCTCATATCAGTTTGATGCTTGCTGTTTCATTGAGAACTTTAGCGAAATTTATAGAAATAGTGGTGGTAGATATGGTGGTGCTACTGCTGTGCATAAAAGAATTCTTTGTCAAACTATGGAAGAAAAAAATCTAGATGTATACAGTCCTTCAGAAATATCGGGAATTGTAATGAATAGGCTGTGTAACATAAAGCTTCTTGTTGTTCTTGACGATGTTGATCAATATGAACAACTACTGGAATTGAATATAGATCCAAGCACTCTTCTTGCAGGAAGTCGGATAATCATAACCACTAGAGATGAACATATTCTGATACAGTATGATGCGGATGAAATTTATGAGGCTCAATTCATGGATGAAAATGATGCCCATAAACTTTTGTGTAGAAAAGCCTTCAAAAATGACTATTCGAACAGGACTTTTGAAGAGCTAGTTAATGATGTACTAAAACATGCTCAACTACTTCCATTAGCAATTGGAGTAATGGGTTCTTTCCTGTACAGACGAGATGCCAGACAGTGGAGAGCTACGTTGGATGGATGGCGGGAATAATCCGAATAGTGGAATTATGAAAGTTCTTCAGACAAGTTTTGATGGGCTAGAGCAAAGAGAGAAAGAGATATTTCTGCATATTGCTTGTTTCTTTAAGGGGGAGAGGGACGATTATATAAGGAAAATTCTAGATGCTTGTGGATTGTATCCAAATATCGGAATTCCACTTCTCGCTGAAAAGTCGCTCATAGCCCTTAGAAACGAGGAGATTCATATGCATGTAATGTTGCAAGAGTTAGGGAAGCAAGTTGTTCGGGGACAACACCCTGATGAGCCAGGATTCTGGAGTAGATTGTGGCTTTACCGGGATTTCCATTGTGCGATGATGACTAAAACGGTGACATATCTTTCCGAATAGATTCTATGGTTTTCCCATTTAAATATAACTACATTTCTAACAAAAAAGAATCTTGCTAATGCGAATGGTTTACTCTTTTTATTTGCTCTTACAATATGCTTATTCTTAACCTTTCAGGGAGAAGTAGACGTTAAACCAATAGTTCTAGATCAAAAGGAGGATGGCTTCAATTTCAATAATTTGAGTGCCGAGGATTTATCAAAGATGGGACGACTGAAACTGCTCATATTATATCATAAGAATTTTTCAGGAAGTCCTGTATCACTCTCGAATTCCCTATGATATTTTTCATGGGATGGTTATCCTTTCACTTCTCAGCCATCTGACCTTGTTGAATTGAATATGCCTAATAGCAGTGCGGAAAAATTATGGACAGGCATACAGGTAGTTTATTCTACTTCCATATTTGTTCCATGGTCATACAATTTTTTGAAATTAAACAACAAATAAATTATTCTTAGGTAATTGTTACCATAGTTAATATTTTTTAATGATGGAAATGATTTCCTGAGGATTTTTTTTTTCTTTTTTTCTTTCAAAACTCTTTACACAATGAACGAAAATTAAACTGTTTTCTAAATATTAAGCTTTTATGACCAAATAGCATTGCTTATTCCATTAAGTTGGAAAGATCTTATGATTGTTGTAATTTGAAACCCAACTGTAATGAATCAATGAAAACCGAGTTTTATTACAACATACTATGATACTAACATGTCGGTGGTTAATTCTTGCTTCTCAGCATCTCCCATATTTAAAAAGGATGGATTTGAGCAACTCTAAAAATCTCAGTATGACTCCAAGTTTTGAAGGGATCCATAATCTTGAGCGGCTAGACCTTACAGGATGCATAAACTTGTCCCAGGTTGATCCATCAATTGGACTTCTTACAAAACTTGTATTTTTGAGCTTGCAGAACTGTAGCAGTCTGGTAAGACTCAACTTCAATGGTGGGTCAAGTTTAAGTTCGTTGAGAGTTCTTCGTCTCTCTGGGTTTACAAGAGCATTTAATCTGGAGTACCTTGATATGGATCGATGTACAAGTTTATCCACAATTCATGAATCCATTGGGGCACTTGTAAAGCTTTTATTCTTAAGTTTGAGATACTGCACAAATCTTGTTGGAATACCTGATGGCCTTAATCACATGGCATCTCTTACAACTCTAGATATATATGGCTGCTCAAAATTTGCAAATCTTCCCTTGAGACTTGTTAATTGTTCATCTCCTCTGGAATATTTGATTTTTCTCGACTTAAGCTTTTGCAATATTTCTGAATTACCTTGTTCTATTGGAGAATTAAGGTGTTTAGAAAGACTAAATCTTCAGGGAAATAACTTTGTTACAATTCCTTCCACCATCGATAGGCTTTTCAGTCTAACATACTTAAATTTGTCTCATTGCCACAGTCTTGAATATTTGCCTAACTTACCAACAGAAAGTGCTCCATTATTGGGAAGATATTTTAAAACAACATCCGGATCCCATGATCATAGGTCTGGATTATATGTTTTTGACTGTCCCAAGGTGGCCGGACGCTTGTTCTCATGCAAAGAAGGGTGTAACAACGATGTAATTGCAGACATTCAATTTGAATGGGTACAGAGACTTGTTAAGGTGTGTACTTTGCCTACCTTCCCTCCCCCCTCATTGTATGTAACACATTCTTCTTAGTCTCCCATTAGGTAGTGCTTCATGAGTAAGAAGCTATTTTGAAAAGGTATCTTAATATATTTAATCATATATGTATGTGTGTGTATTTTACTACCCCTTATCTCAGCTGGTCATTATTTGTCAAGTTGTTACCACTTTTATTGGCTGATATAGAAGATTGACAACAATTGGATTTTATATGCCTTCCTTTTTTCACTCTGTCACCTATCGATCTCTCTCGCGCTAATGAGCTAATATACCTATGTGATTTTTCTTCTGGAACCAGGAACCTCGTCATTTCAGGTGTGGCTTTGACATTGTTCTTCCTTGGCATTGGACAAACATGGACTGTCATGAATATCCTATTCGTACTATTCCACATTGGTTTGGTTACCGATTTAACGGGGGTTTAAGAATATGGACAAAACACTCTGATATGCATTTCAATTGGGTTTCTTTTGTTTTTTGTGTAGCATTTGAGGTGAATAATTGTTCTGAAATATCTGGTTCTTCGCATCAATCACCCTCGTCACCACTGCCATATCCTTTCTATCTTTCTTTTGAAAGTGAACACACGGAGGAACGCTTTGATATGCCACTTAATTTGGAATTGAATGAGATTCATGGATCAAAGCATCTCTGGATAATCTATCTCTCTCGGGAACACTGCCATTTTGTAAAATCAGGAGCAGAAATCAAATTTAGAGCCCGCCAAAATTTGATTATAAAGGAATGCGGGTTGCGCGTCATAACCAAGGAAGACATTGAGACCTCAGAATGGAAACCGAGAACAGATCTTCCTTTACAGATTTTGGAAATGGAAGAAAGCAGCAGCTACAGATTTGATACTAAAATCCAACTTCCTTACAATTGGTTAGTTTCAGTTGAAGAATGTGTTGAGAATGATGCAGTCAAGGGGAAAGAAGTTGATTTCTTTAATCTAGGCCTTTTGACACAGACGACAGTGAAATCTCACAGTTTGCTTACCATTCCTAAGGTAATTATCTTCTTCAACCAATGACACAATATTAACAATTAATTATCACAGTTAATTAGTTAACTAATATAATTATTGATGTACAATACATTATTATTGTTATTATTATTATTGTCTTTCAAACTCAAACTTATGTAAACCAAGTTTACCGAAGAATTTTTCTTCAATTAATATGTTGAGACATGTTTCATGATTTAATTGTTGCCCCAATTTCATCACTCCCACATGTTTCGTGATTTGTAAGCTACACCCACTGGTTTAATCTAATAAGGACTGAAGTTTGTGGAACACGACTTCCAAGTGTTTCTCTTTTAGCCAAGTCTTACCAATAATAGCTTGCCTTTGAGGGTTAAGATTATGTTCAAACCATATTTGTCAATTGTGGATCACGAAAAATAGCGGGTTGTTTAAATTCTGCTAGGCAGCTGTGCTGTAGCGCCGCTCTAACCACTATTTCACACTATTTTGTGCTAAATAGTGTTTCACAGAACAATAGAGATATGTTCAAATTCCGCTATGCAGTGAAAGAGACTGGTTCAAACATAGACAAGCGATGCTGTCCAGCGACAGCTGTAATTGCTAGGACAGGGGAGTCATGGTTTAGCTGCCAAAAGTTGAAACTATCTTAATATAAGTAATACAATATTTTTCCGTCTTGAACATAAGTATATATTACTGATAATTAATTGATTTATAATCAAAAGACAAGCAAGCATTTCTTGATCATACATCTGTTGTGGCCAGGAGCATAAAAGTCAACTCAAAATACCAAAATGAAATAAAGAATAAAAACCAATTAACGAGAAAAGAGGAAGAATGAAAGATGCTGGCAGAGAAGAAGAATAAGAATGGAATAAAAGAGAGTAACCAAAATGTTCTATTCTAAATATTTAATAGCAACCATTGAGTGAGAAAGCGTTAAATTAATAAGTTGAAAGATCAAGAATATCCCTTGAAAAAGAGCATGTGTTAATGGAAAAAGTTGTAGAATTAACGAGTGTATGTAGAGGATGTGTGTGCCAAAGTCAGATAGTGGGAAGGAAATAAATACTGGAACGTTATGTTTGTAGTCGGCTTCTATTTGCCGAACTTTTATTGCACGGGATTATAGACTGACTTATGGCATGTGCATTTGTCAATTGGACTTCTTACGGAACGTCAATTCTTGAGCTTGCAGAACTGTATCAGTCTGGTCTACTTTGATTTTGGCAGTGTATTTAGTTCTCTGAGTTATGTGTCTTTCTGGTTGCACAAAACTTGAAAAACCCCAAAATCCAGATTTTAAGGGATTATTAAATCTTGAATATCTTGCATTGATCAATGCACAAGTTTATACAATTCATAATTCTGGTGGGTATCTTTAAAAGCTTATATTCTTATGTTTGAGAGGCTCCACAAATCTTGCCAGAATACCTGACAGCTTTAACAATATGACATCTCTTAAGTCACTAGATCTTTGCAGCTGCTCCAAATTTGTGAATCTTCCGCTCGAATCTATATTCAGTTCTCATACTCGGCAGTCTTTGATTTATCAATATTTCTTCCTCTCGAATCTTCCGCTTTAAATTAGGCTTTTTCAATATTTCTGAAGTACCTGATGCTATTGGAGAATTAAGGAGTCTAGAAAGACTAAATCTACATGGAAATAACTTTACTATACCTCCCTATTCCATGAGAAGCTTTACCATCAAGAACATTTGCCTCACTCACTGTCATAGTCTTGAACATTTGCCTGAGCTTTACCATCTAGAAGATATTTTAAAACAAAGTCCGGATCCCGTGATCACATATCAGAAATATATATTTTTTTATTGTCCTAAGCTGGCGGTATTCACAGAGGTACCATTTGAATAGATAGAAAGACTAGTTCAGGTGCATATTATGCCTACCTTACCTTTCCCCTCTCTCCGGTTGCACAGTTAAGTTACTTGTTTGTGTTTCAGGAACCTCACCACTTCCGATATGGATTTGACATTATTCTTCCTTGTTATCAGATTTATTTTCTTCATGAGTTTGATTACAAATGTAATGGGGATTCAATGATAAGGATGAAGGAGTTTGATACTGGCTCGGCTTTATTTTTTGTATAGAATTTAAGGTGAATAATCATTCAGATATGGAAAGATGAAAATTATCAAAATGAAGAACAAGACAAATTGGATTATCATAGATTTCATGCATGGGAGGTATTGTGTCTTATGTTCCAAGCTTAATATTAGTAAGACAGTAAGAAGGTTGTAAGATGAGTACTGCCCCCACTTATAAACACATTGTTAGGTCATATCTCATCCAATGTAGGACTCTCGTATCTCTTTCAATGTGGGAGTCTTTAACACTAATATAAGTTGTACGTGCTTCCACTCGCCAACATTTTCAATGTGCATCAACAATTGCATGTTCTTACTACAAGCCTTTTGCTTTGGTGGGATGGGTTGTAAAACTGAATTTAAATTGAGCTCAATACAATTCTGATCAGATCACTTGTTGGTTCAATCTCAATTGAATATGACAGTTAACACAATTATTCACTTTTACTCCGTTCTTTTTTAGTGTTTTTTTGGTTACCTTCAATTCAGTGAAGTAATCAAGTACATATTTGGTACCTTGTTTCAGATTGTTGATGGAGGAACGTCGATTAGCAATGTGAATGCGATCAACTTTACTGAAAAGTTCATGAAGATCTTGCCAAACTTCAAAAGTTGTGTCGTAAAACACAATGGTCTGAGCAATAGAATCAGAGACGGAATTGATTAGCCAAGATTGAACGAGATGATTACAACACTCCCAAGCATTGCGATTCATAAGTAGGTTTCAAGAAAGGTAATTAGAACCATCAAGCGTTGGAGAAACAGTTAGAGAATTAGGACCTTCGCTAAGGTGTACGAAGAACACATAATCATTATCATGTTGAAGATGAGCAGGAACAACTCGTGGAGACAATTAAAAGAAAGAACATAGAAGAACAAAATTGAAGATTTGTGAACAATCAACGAAAAATTCACACCAATACGATGCGAAAATCACAAATTGAAGAAGAATTCAATCAAATTTCAAGAAGAAACGAAGAATCAATGAACGGTCGAAGTTGAATTCAATCGAACCAAAGACAGAGTAACACAGAAAAATGATGATTGAATGCAGAATCTGCAATCAGAAACAAAGGATCATGAAGAAATCGATACAAGAAGATGAACAGCGAAGAATGCACAATGGAAAACGGTTTGAACAAACGAGTTTGGATCGTAACATCCTTTCCCACGTAGGAAAAGGTGCATGATAACATATTAGGAAACCAGAAAAATGAATGGAAAAGTATTATTCTCATTATTGAAGTATCTGTTACAACAAGTATATATAGACATGTTTGTGTACGTTAATTAAGCTATCATATGCTATAGTGTAGCTAAGTACTCTTAGATCTAGTTACTTAGGCTGCAAGTAATGATTAACAACTAATGTTATTGACTTCCTTATCTTTATCTTCTAATAATATATTCTGGATATAATTAATTGATTCTGAAATTTAGATCTATGTTTATTAATTCTTTAATGTTTTTAGTTTATGTGTCTCACTGTGTTTAATAACAATCCAATTATTATTACACTCCAATTGTTGATGTGGACTTAGTTTTCCTTTGGCTTTTTTTCATGTAATTTAATGCAGCAAATTGATTATGAACTGTTTGTGCCTCCTCGGCCTCCTATTTATTTCGGCGACGATGATCTTGCTTGAGTCAGGATTGAAGTGCACCGCTGCGAAAAGGAAGCTAGATGTGGACTTTGCTTAGGTATAATGGTCAAGATGGATGATGTTGTTGAAGTAAGGAATGTGGAGACAAAATATGCACTGGCCTCTCTTATGATTGAGAAGGGCTGAGATTCAGGTTGTGTATTATTATATTTTTGTGAGTTATCTACAACATGTTTTATGTGCTGTGCAGTTATTTAAGGAGAGTTTTTATGTTTTAAGAATGAAAATGGGGTCATTTGTATTCTGGTGTATTTTTGGTGTTTTTAGTGAATTGTTGTTTGATCATTTGCTGCAATTTTTACAGCATATTTCTCTGAAAACTATTCTGGTATGTAAGCTGAAACACCAAAGAAATGATATATACATAAAATGACGAGTCCCTTGTGAAAAATGTTCACAAAGGAGTGTCCCAAAAGTTGATTTATTTACATAAAGATTATATGGTTATTTATTGTATATGATGTTGCTTTTCTATTTTGATACGTTCAAGAGGGGAAAAATAATTAGTTATCCTTTTGTTTGATAATTTTTGAATATCAAGTTGTGGTTTTGGTTGCTCATATATAAGAGCAATCTAAATGTATTGCATTGATCAAACATGATTTATCGTATCGAAATTATTATTTGGTTTCTTAAAGAATTTACATGAGATAATTATATTTAAAACACAGTCAAACGCTAAATATATATAGACATTTTTTCAATCAAAATTTAAACATTATTCGTCACGTTGTAAAATCTAGCTTCTTTCGCTTGAGCCAATCTGCTTTTGATGTTGTTTTTTATTTAACTTGGTATATTATCACTTGATTTAAATTGTTGAAAGAACGTATCGAGGGCTTAACTCAGTTGGTAACGACAATGCATAAAAAAAAGAGTAAATAAACAATTACCCCTTGAAATTGTAAGTTTCGTCAATTACCCCCCTGAAATTGCACAACATTAATCAATTTACTCCCTCCGTCAAATTTTTCTGTTAGTCAACATGACGTTTCGCAAATACCCCCTGAAGTTTTGCGCTTAGGTGCAAAATGCACCTGGATTTAAAAATTTATATTTTTGTTCCTTATCCTTAAAAGTGACTGCATTATTACTTAATTGTGGAGCATATTAACTAAGTTTTGACGGTATATAACCAATTATGTTCCCTGAAATGATCAAACATTAACCATGTATTAGACCTAATGATATGAAAGTCAGCATAGCAAAGTACAGCCACACCTGTCAGATGGAAAACTAATCCATGACATACATAATGAATCACATGAATGATATATGATTGGCATAACCAAGATGTCAAAATATATGGCTTTGTTATTGCTAATTTTAACCACACCAAAAATTTCTAATTCCTTTATATTGTGAGCACCGGACACTCTACACCAACACACTTCTCTCACTTTCAAGAAAAAAATACATAAATTTGTTACTTCTCTCACTTTATAAAAGATCTTAAAGAAATCATGGTCTTCTCCCCCTTCAAAGGAATGATAATAATATTATATTGTGTATATTTCATTATGTTTCTTTTAAGAGAATAAAAAAACATGATAGCCATCATAATTCTGATCTCTAATGGGTGCAGGACAACTTCAAAAAGAAAAAATAACATCCGATGTTGGAACAAATAAATGCTTTTATATTTGTTTTGTAAATATTCTTCAGTTTTGAACATTATTGTAGGGTTCAACAAATACTGTCAATTTGTTCTACCATATTGCCAATATATGGTTGTATATCGTCAAAACTTATATAATATGCTCCACTATTTAGTGATAATGCAATCACTTTTAAGGATAAGAAAAAAAAAATATAAATTTTCAAGTTCAGAGGGCATTTTGCATATAAGTGCAAAACTTCAGAGGGGGTATTTGCAAAACGTCATGTTGACTAACATAAGAATTTGACAGATGGGGTAAATTGATTAACGTTGTGCAATCCACGGGGGTAATTGAAGTTTTGTTAATTTCAAGGGGGTAATTCACGAAACTTACAATTTTAGAGGGGTAATTGTCTATTTACTCGATAAAAAACCTGTATTTTAATGTCAAGTTTGAACTCAATCAAATGATGATCATGTTTGTTTGAGTTGGACCAATGAGTCATTAAAGATAGGGAAATGCTAACAAGTGCAAAAAAGTATTTTTTATATTTGAAATTGTATAGTTATGACTTTTACATCTATTTGACTTGTATTTTCAAGACAAAATTTCTTTTTATGGATTCCTTAAATAATGTCCTTAAAACACTTGTTAGCAAGACCCTTAAATTTTTATTTATTTTTTAAATCTAAAAGTACAGATTTTGTCCAATGAAAACATTGGTTCATCTTGGACCAATTTGAAGTAGACCCTCGGTATAATTATTTTATATTTCAACAGATGAGATTAAAAGTTGACTATTTGTTTATAAGTTGCTCTTCACTTGCTTGTTCAAAAAAAAAAAAAAAGCTGCTCTTCACTTAAAGCTTACATACGCATGATTGTACTAGTTTAGGCCTTCGTTTTTTTAATTAGGCCAAACCTAATTAAATAAAGCCCAGTTTGACCGGTTCATTCCCACCTCTAATCCACACATATTCTTTTCAACAAGAATCAATTTTACATGGTAAATTTATTTAAAGTAATCTTTTTATCAAAGCAAACCAAACTCACACAGATCCGTTTTAAATGATCCAGATCTAGGATACTATGTGTGTTTGATTCACTTTAAAAAACATGAATTTTGAATTAAAAGAATCTAGAGATTGTTTTAAAAAATTTAAAGCTATTTCTGTTTGTTTATTATCATAATTTTTTTTTTTATAATTTAAAACACTTAAGTTCATTGTATTTAGAGAAAAATAGATTTTGGAAAAGTTACTTAGAATAACTTTTCATTTTAAGGATAAAAATATTTTTTTAACCAAATGAATTTTTTTAAAAATCTTAAACAAACACTACAAAAATTAAAAAAGTGATTTAGTTAAAAAATATATATATAAAAAAAATTCAAACAAATGGTGTGTTTGTTTCAAGTTTACCAAATTTATTTCTAAGAATAACATCTTTTGAAATATAAAGATGGAAAATTTATTCCAAAGTATTTAGAAAAAAGATGTTTGGTTAACATTATAATATTTTATTTCAATGAACCTTAAAAATAGGGATTATAATATGTAATTAGATATAATTTTCTTCCCATCTTCATGAAAACTTTATTCCCACCATTAGAAACAAAATTTAGTAAACTTGTAACAAACGCATAAACATGTATATTTTTATGATTTTATTCCTAGAAATCTATAAATATAACTTAGAAAGAAAACATCCAAAGGGGTCCCTATACTTTCCACAGAACGGTTGGAATGAAGCCGGGAAGTTTCCGAGCTTTGCCTGTGGAAACCACACGGTTCACGTACATATGAATGAATGTATGTGTTTTTCTTCCACGAACGCAGTGCTTCTTTTCTCACTCCAAATGCAATACATCTTCTCATCATAACGGTGAGTGAGAACTTAACCAATTCTCCGATAAGATAGACTCAACTTCAATTTTTTCAGGTGAGAACTTATGCTTTATAATTATATACATACCATTTTAATCTAATACACCTTCCACTATCAAAATCTAATTTTACTTCTAATTTACACAAAATTTCATTTATTATACTGTTATATATCTTAACTGATCATGAACCTGTTCGGATTTTTTACCCTTTTTTAGTTGAAGTTATGAAAACAACTTATGATATTGTTCATAAGCTTATTTTTGTAAGTTTTCCAATATAGTTTAAATGGAAATTAATTAACTATTTTATTGTTTGCTTTTGAAATCGTGATAACTACAAATAAGTTGTTTATCCAAACAGGCTGCATTTTGGATTTTGATTTGGTGGATAAGTTAACTATGAGATCTGTGCTTTTACTACCTTGGTAAACCAGCAGAGATTTCTCCTTTTCTAGAAGGAAATGGAGGTGTTTGTTACCGTGGTTTTAGTTAAGGTTTTAAATAACTGTCAAGATCGCGGTAGTGTATAGGATTTTGCGATTTCGGCTGGTACGGATGTTATGTTGCGTTACGGATTGCGGTTGTTGCAGTGTGAATTTATCATAACATTGCACACCTTTTAAATAATGATAATAACGTAAATAACTTAAACTAAAGATAGATTTGGAGTTCTAAACTAGATAAGGAGATAACATTATGTAATTTATGATCAAATATGTATTAAAAATATGATTTTCATCTATCTCAATTGAAAAAATACCCGGATTCCGTGTCTATTGTCATGAACGACATTTTTTACAGCCGTAACAGTGTTTCGTTGCAGCTATAACGGCTTTTAGTCGTGATTTTTGTTCACTATGTAAAAACGGTAAAAAACAGTAGCGTCAACTACCTATACCTTTTGTCACGGCCTTTTTCTCGATAACAGACCGTTTTTTAAAACCTTTTAGTATATAAATGTCTAATTATCTTCACTAATTTTTAAAATTTGAGCATTTTATCTCTTTTATTCACTTTAAAATTATAGCAATGAACAACTTCATTCCTTGTGAGAAATGGAGACGGATCCTTAACCTTTGTAAAGGCCCCCATTGGATTCATCTATCACTTTTTAATTCAAATCAAACCTGTAGGGCAAGAGAGGTATAATACAACTTCAATTTCTTCGATGGATTCTGATAGCACCGAAGGCTATAGCTATAAATATGATGTATTTATCAGTTTCAGAGGTCCTGACACCCGCAACACCTTTGTTGACCATCTCTATGCTCATCTCACTAGAAAAGGTATTTCGACCTTCAAGGATGACAAATCGCTTCACAAAGGCGAATCCATTTCACTCCAACTTTTGCAGGCAATTAAAGATTCAAGGCTTTCTATCATTGTCTTCTCAAAAGATTACGCTTCCTCAACATGGTGTTTGGATGAAATGGCTGCTATTGATGAATCCAGTAGAAGATTGAAACAAGTTGTTTTTCCTGTCTTCTATGACATTGATCCATCTCATGTACGAAAAAGATCTGGAGCGTATGAGGATGCCTTTGTTTTACACAACGAGCTGTTCAAACACGATCCAGAGAGAGTTGCTCGATGGAGGAGGGCCATGACTTCTTTGGCTGGATCAGCAGGCTGGGATGTCAGGAATAAGTAAGTATAAACTATAATGGTTATTATTTTTTGTTCTTTACCATTCTTAATACGAATTTTTGTCGTTCAATTAAATCTTTTGTTTGTGCAAGACTAGTTTACAAATCAAGCTTGTTTAAGAAAATTGTATTTCTCTTTAGGTTGGAAGCAAATTGCACATTTTTATCAATCACTTATGTCCTCTTGTATATTATTATTTATTATTATTATATTATCATCATCATCATTTTTTTATCATTTTATAATGATTAAGAAAAATGTATAAATGATTATCATCATCATCTTTTTAATTCGTATCCCATAATGAGTGACCCATTTAGAAAAAAACTTTTTTCCCTAAATAAATGACCATTTTTCTTTTCAAGACAATATTAATTGCTTGTTTTCCAATTCTACCCTCTAATTAGTTAATATCACTTTCATCAATCTCAAGTCAATACACAATAAAGGATATTTAATAAAAATATCACTCTTTCTTAATCATTTATACATTTTTCTTAATCTGTATAAAATGATAAAAAAATGTCGCTCATTATGGGATAGTATAAATAGGGAATATGTTTGGAAAAAATAATAATAAATACACCTAGTAACTTATATTAAGGGTGTGTTTGGATGGAGGGTTTAGGAGGGGAGGGCCTAGTTTTCTTTTTTTAAATTATGGACGTTATAAAATGATTTTTAGAAAATTGAATTAACAGCATGATGAATGATCATATAATACTTCAAAAATACTTGATTTATTTCGAACAAACATTTTACACTGTTCGTAATTTAAAAAAATAAAAGTGATCCCTCGCCTCCTTTTCCCTCCTAAACCCTTAATCCAAACACACCCTAAGGGACAAAATATTTCAATGAGGGTTTATAATTAGGGACGGAGGGAGTAGATAATTTAGTGATCTTATTTTCCCCCTTTTCTTTCAGGCCAGAGTTTGATGAGATTGAAAAAATTGTTGAGGCTGTGATAAAGAAATTGGGTCATAAATTCTCCAGGTCTGCTGATGACCTTATTGGAATACAACCTCGTATAGATGCATTAGTGAGTCTTCTAAAACTAAGCTCAAGGAATGGTGGTTTTCAAGTTTTAGGAATATGGGGGATGGGTGGAATAGGAAAGACAACTCTTGCAACTGTCTTGTATGACAGAATCTCATATCAGTTTGATACTTGTTGTTACATCGAGAACGTTCACAAAATTTATGAAGAGGGCGGTGCTATTGCTGTGCAGAAACAAATTCTTTGTCGAACTATAGAAGAAAAAGTTCTAGACACGTACAGTCCTCCTGAAATAGCAAGAATTGTAAGAGATAGGCTAAAGAACATAAAGCTCCTTGTAGTTCTTGACAATGTTGATCAAATTGAGCAACTGCATGAATTGGATATAAAACATGTATTGCTTCGACCAGAAAGTAGACTAATCATAATCACTAGAGATCAGCATATTCTTAGAGCATATGGAGCAGATTTAGTTTATGAGGTTGAATTGATGAATGGTAATGAAGCTCATAAACTTTTGTGTAGAAAAGCCTTCATAAGTGATTACTCAAGCAGTACATTTGCAGAGCTGATTCCTGAGGTTTTAAAATACACTCAATGTCTTCCGTTGGCAATTAGGGTAATAGGTTCTTTCTTGCATTCACGAAATGCCAAGCAGTGGAGAGCTACCTTAGATAGATTGCAGAATAGTCCGCCAGACAAAATATTGAAAGTGCTTCAAGTGAGTTACGAGGGCCTAGAAGAGGAAGATAAAGAAATATTTCTTCATGTTGCTTGTTTCTTCAAAGGAGAGAGGAAGGATTATGTAAGCCGAATTCTAGATTCTTGTGGATTGCATCCTGATATTGGAATTCCACTTCTTGCTGAAAAATCGCTCATAACAATTAAAAATGAGGAAATTCGTATGCATGAAATGTTGCAAGAGTTGGGGAAGAAAATTGTTTGAGGAGAACATCCAGATGAACCAGGATTTTGGAGTAGGTTGTGGCTTTACCGGGATTTCCATCATGTGATGATAACACAAAAGGTAACATATCTCTCCAAACCGATTTTTTTACTAATTAATTAATAAATTTTTATATTTTCAACATAAAAATCTAATCAATATGTTTTTGAATCAAGATTTTATGGTAAAGGAAAGAACAAGTCAGAAAACTTGTGTTCAAAGTGTAATTATATTTTCCTCACTCCAAGGAGACTAACGAGGCGTAAAGTAACAACTCATTAAATGTGAGATCATGCATTGCTTCAATTGATTGTTCTCTTAGGATTGAATGTAGTTCAATGCGTTATGGGCGAGTGTTTGTCCAACGTGATTTTGAATAAACTTGATTCTCTACAATTGATTTGGTTAAATTATGTTTGAAGTGATACAATTTATGATTAAATGTTTTTACTCTAAAGGTAAACTTTTGTAAAAATTTTAACCTAATGCAAAAGCACTTTTCATTACTTCTAGTCAAATCAATGTTTGCAAGCTAAATCGATTTTGGTTGGAAGTAACCACATATCTGTATTTTTATTTGAAATTTTGTTGACACATGAAAAATAAACCTGACAGATAGTTTTCATCGTTATCTCTAACAAATACTCAAATCATTTAGCTTTTTATTTGTTTTTATAATATGCTTATTCTTAAATTTTCAGAAAGCAATAGAAGCTAAAGCCATAATTCTAAATCAAAAAGAGGATGACATCAAATTCAACGAGTTGAGAGCTGAAGATTTGTCAAAACTGGAGCACTTGAAACTGCTCATATTAAATCATAAGAATTTTTCAGGAAGACCCTCATTTCTTTCTAATTCCCTATGTTATCTTTTGTGGAATGGTTACCCTTTCATTTCTTTGCCGTCAAATTTTCAACCATATCACCTTGTTGAATTGAATTTGCCTGGCAGCAGCGTCGAACAACTATGGACAGATATCCAGGTACATTTACTACTCTTTTCATCTCCATGCCCCCAAATAAACAGTTGAGGAATTAAATGAGGTAACGTAAACAGTTTAGAAGTAATATATTTCAAAGAAAAAATATATTACATATTGCATGGTTGCACAACTATTTAAAGTTAAAAAATAAAAATAGTTTTAATATTTAAAGTAATATTTTTTGAAAACTCCTTAAAAGTTAGACGTACATGAGTGGTGGGTTTTTATTTTATACAAAATAAATAGTATCCACATTCCTCATTTACTTTTAGAAGATGTGGCACTGCTTATATAGATATTGAAAACATCAATAATTTTGAAACATTAATAGAAGATAAAATATTAGAAGTTTAAAATCAGAGGAAGTAATAGTTACCATAGTCAATATATTTTAATTATGTACAGGATTGCATGAATTTTTCAAAAAACTTTTAAACAATGAACTAGTTGAAGTACTATTTTTTGTTGTTAGTACAACTATTACATGACTCAAGCCTTTATGGTGTCACCTGCTCCAAGTGACAATACTTTTTATTGTTATAATGCATGTATGCTTATAAAATGTTCAATATTGCTTTTTGTTTCTTGAAAAGGACTATTATTGAAATTTCGAAAACATACTAAAGTGAATTATTGAAGTTTTAATACAACAATGCTAACATATTAATGGTTAACTCTCTGTTCACAGCAACTGCCCTATTTGAAAAGGATGGATTTGAGCAACTCTAAAAATCTCAAGGTGACTCCATGCTTTAAAGGGATGCAAAATCTCGAGCGACTAGATTTTGCTGGATGCATAAGCTTATGGCATGTGCATCCATCAATTGGACTTCTTAGGGAACTTCAATTCTTGAGCTTGCAGAACTGTACCAGTCTGGTCTGCTTTGAGTTTGGCAGAGTATCAAAGTCAAGTTCTCTCAGAGTTCTGTGTCTCTCTGGTTGCACAAAACTTGAAAGTACTCCAGATTTTGAGGGATTATTAAATCTTGAGTATCTTGACATGGATCAATGTACAAGTTTATATAAAATTGATAAATCTATTGGGGATCTTACAAAGCTTAGATTCTTAAGTTTTAGAGGCTGCACAAATCTTGTAAGCATACCTGACAGCTTTAATGATATGACATCTCTTATGACATTATATCTTTGCGGCTGCTCTAAAATTGTGAATTTTCCACTGGGAGCTATATTCAATTCTCATACTCAGCAGTGTTTGATTTTTCTTGACTTAAGCTTTTGCAACATTTCTAAAGTACCTCATGCTATTGGAGAATTAAATAGTTTAGAGAGACTAAATTTACAGGGCAATAACTTCACTGGACTACCTTTTACCATCCAAAGACTTTTAAGTCTATCATATCTAAACTTGTCTCATTGTCATAGTCTGGAATGTTTGCCTAAGCTCCCAGAGGAAAGTGGTCCATCAGATTCAGTGGGAAGATATTTTAAAACAACGTCCGGATCCCGTGATCACAGATCAGGATTATATATTTTTGATTGTCCCAAGCTGGAGGTATACACAAAGTACCCTCGTGATTTAACATTATATATTTTTGATTGTCCCAAGCTGGAGGTATACACAAAGTACCCTCGTGATTTAACATACAAACAACAGATGATGTTAGCATACTTATTGAAATGGCTAAAAAGACTAGTTGAGGTGCGTGTTATGCCTAGCTTACCTTCCCCCTCTCCCCAATTTCACAGTCGGTGACTTTTTCTCTAGATCTAATATATGCATACTTGTCTTTGTTTCAGGAACCTCGTCACTTCCGGTGTGGCTTTGACATTATTCTTTCTTTGCATTGGAACTATACTCTTTATGGGTTTCATTACCTATCTAACCGGTATTCAATAATAAGGATAAAGGAGTCTGATATACATGTCGACTGGTTGGGCTTTGTTTTTTGTATAGTATTTAAGGCGATTCAGGTGAATAATCATTCTGAAGTGTCTGATACTCCCCATCAATCGCTTTTCTCACAAATGCCCGATCCTCTTTATCTTTCTTTTGAGAGTGAACACACAGAGGAACGCTTTGATTTGCCACTTAATTTGAAATGGAATATGATTGATGACTCAACATATCTTTGGATGATCTATATCTCTCGGGAACACTGCCATTTTGTAAAAACCGGAGCACAAGTCAGATTTAAAGTCCACCAAGGTTTGTCTATGGTGGAATGGGGGTTGAGTGTCGTAACCAAGGAAAACATAAAAGACCTAAATATTATGTCAAAGAGGAGCGTAGGTCTTCCTTCAGAGATTGTGGAAGTAAAACAGAGCAGCAGTAGCTATGAGCCTAAAATCCAACTTCCTTACAATTGGTTTGTTTCTGATGAGGATGAAGCCGAGAAGGACGGAGCCAAGGGGAAAGAAACTGATCTCTTTAATCTTGGCCTTTTTACTTGAAGTCCATAAGGATTGGGGATTATGCATGCTAGCCAAGAAAGACAAAGGACTCGGAATGTACAACACTATGAATTAAGGATCTGAGGAAAGATTGTGCTCTAAAATCCAGCTTGCTTGCAACTGGTTATTATCTTACGAAGATGAAGCCGTGATTGATGAAGTTAGGAGGAAAGAAACTGGCCTCTCTAATCTAGGCCTTTTCACAGCTTAGGTAAACCGTGTTTACCTAAGAATTTCTCTTCAATTAATATATTGAAGACACTATTCCTAATTTAATATTGTTTAGTTCTGCCAATCCCTGCACATATATGAACATGATGCGTTTTTGGTTTCTCTGATATTTGCACAAGAAAATATCTTTGCATTGCAGATTTTCACAAGGATATGTAATTATTATTTTTCCATGAGATGCAGTTATGGTTTCACTGATATTTGATTAGGATTCACATTCCCACCTATTTACTCTCTTTCATGTGCTTGTTAGCTTTGGTAGCTAAGCCCGATAACTTAATTTACATGGATTCGAGTTTGTCAAATAGGACTGCATGGAGAAATACAATAAAGTGCAGTAGGGTTTCATACTTCAAAGGGATTATGTTTATCTGTAATTGCTTGTACAGGGGACTCGTGGTTTGGCTGCCAAAAGTTGAAACTATTTTAATATAAAATATACAGTACTTTTCCATCTTGGGTTTCTGATTGGCTAGGGTATGGTTCGCTATCCTGTGAGAAGGGTTTGTCGTTGATAAGTCATAAGTGTATTATAGCTCTGTTTGAACTGTCAGGAGCCTGATTTGATTCCAACATAAGTATATAATCCAGATAATTAATTGATTCTGAAACTTAGATGTTTAGGTGTTAATTGTTAATTTTTTTTTGTTTGTGTCTCACTGTTGTCAATGGCACTCTCCAATTAAGCATTCTGACATTTGTAATCTTTAATTCTGTATTGCAAGGCAATTTTGGCACCATGATTCCCCAATCTTTTCAATGGAATCAAGACGCTGAAGAACCTTCTATTGTAAGTGCCAAATTATTTCTCCAGTTCTGATTATGTTGTTATTTGTTTAACATCAAACAATAGTTATAAATGAAGGCGATGAGAATTACAAGTGGTACTAAATCCAGATTTCCTTTTGGCTTTTCCTTGTAGTTTAATGCAGCAAATTGATTCTGAGCTGCTTGTGCCTCCTCCGGCTCCTATTTATTTCCATGGCGATGATCTTGGTTTGGGATAGAAGTACCCCTGCAAAAAGGAAGGTAGACGTTGACCTTGCTTAGATGCAAAGGTTAAGATGGAAGATGTTGAGAAAATAAAATATGCATTGGTCCCTCCCTGTTAAGATAAAGAAGAGCTGAGGTTTAGGTTGTATACTGTTGTATTTTTTTGTGTGATTTCTCTAGTTCATGTGTTGTTCAGTGATTCGCGGAGAACATTTTTGCTTTAGGAATGAAATTTGGGTCATTTGTATTTTTTGTATGTTTTTTTTTAGTGTTCATTGCATAGTCCAATCAGTGTGACTATTTATTTACCTTTAGTATTTGGAGTTGTAGGTTGATAATTTGCTGCACTTTTTATGGCCTATTTTTCTATTACTGCTCTAGTATATAAACTGAAACACCTAAGCAAGATGTATACTGATATGATGGTCATTCCCTTGTGAAAAATGTTCACAAAGAAGAATTCCAAAAGTTGGTTTTTTTTTTTTTTTACCGAAACAAAGTTAATTATTATTAATCAACCAATCTTCAATACAAGAAGGATAAAAATAAAAAATACGATGACTAGTCCAAGAATAGGCCGCCCTAGCTAAAGTATGAGCAACCATGCTTGTTTGTCTTATAACAAACTTCACCTCGAAGTTGGAATGTAAAGATAACTGATAAATAATACTATAAACGATCAAAGTTAGGATATATATATATATATATATATATATATATATATATATAGGAGTTGTGTAAAGTTATGATTAGTGGTTAGTTAATAACTAACTAGTGTATAGTCCGATAAATAGGAAATAGGAGTCGTATAAAGTCTAATTGATATCTCTCATATCTCTCACATTCAATAATAGAGTTTTATCATTCTTTTGTAATTTCCTCTCTAAAGCGTAAATGTGTGAAGATCATTGTAGTGTTTCTCTCAATTATGTATGCGCATGTTCTAACCGTGGTATCCTGAGCCTCTGGTTCATGATCCATGGGGTTTAAAAAAAAAAGCTTTCGCAGAAAGATTGCAATTCACTATCAATCGAGCAACAAGGCAGGTGGTGATGGTTTACACAGAGGAAATTACCACTTTGTTATTGATACATGTGTAGTAATGGCTTTTGAAAATGAGTTTTCTCAAGTCAAAAATTAGGAGAAGTGGGTAGTGAGGATACAAGAAATCTTTGGTTTGCAAAGATTGCTAGAAAAGATCCAAAGATGTATCCAAAAAGAGGAAGAGAATGTTTCTTATGAGATACCACGAAAGGAGATAAAAAGACTCTTTTCGAATGAATAAGATCAAATGGTTTAACACTTTTAGTAAGACTCAAATGAAAAGTAATCCATTTATGCTTATAAGAGTGACAAATGTCACATTTAAAAGACTCAACAGATTGTATTGAAAGCAAGGATGGAAACGTACACTTCGTCAATTGAAAAGGATGATGGTCAAAACGATTGTGCAAAGGTTGTATTTGAGATGCAGGAGAAGACTTTAATTGAAACTAAAGTGCAGAAGACAACACTTTCTGGCAAATTCGTGCATTAGAAAGATAGTATAATACTGCATGTTAGTTAACAATTCCAATCGTCTTCCCCGTTTCAAGAGCATGAATAGAACAATCATAACAAAAAATAAATTACCACACAATTATTATTGCATCTTTCAATCGTATGCAAACACAATTGATATATAGCTGTAAAGTCATAATTTCCAGATATTACGTGAACTCAATTCACGTAGATGTCCATGAACCGAGTTCACTTGTATTTAAGAATAGAATAAGTATACGTGAATTGTATTTTTTTCGGAGAACACAAGTCAATTGAATTGGCAACGAACTCTACTTCTCTTCTGGGGAAGACAATTGGAATCAAACCCGACGGACATCCGCAAAAAATACCCGAAATGAATAGGGTAAAGATTTATGCTCTTCGCCCATCACATTTCGCTACCATCCAACTGAAAAGACAGTAATGCCCCTGCGTTAGTTAAGTCACGCATGTTGGTCGGTGGTTACAGCTCAAGAACACATGTTTTTTGGACGATAGTCAATGCATTTTAATGGTTTTTACACGTTTTTTTGTTTAGTTTTTTCAAGTTTTTTGACCTCATTAAGCGCTATGTTACCTTAAATCACCTATAAATACCCCTCCATTCATCCCCATTTCTTCACACCATCTCACATTCTCACCCTCCTCCCCTTATGAATCTTCTTTTTTTTCCTTCTTTATTTTGGTGTAAAAAGAGTAAAAGGTCAATTCTCGGGATAAAAAAATGATTAGTGAGCAACTATATTGGGGAAAAATAACGAGATTGAGTAAAACTAAATGTGCAGATTTAGTTTTACCCTAGGAAGGTTGGTTTTCTTGCGGTTTTTTTTTTTCCGTTTTACCACAAGAAGACTAGTTTTCTTGTGGATTTCTTTGAGTTTTACCACCGGAAGGTAGGTTTTCTGGTGGTTTTATTTTTTTTCGCAGATTTAGTTTTACCCCATTGTAAATGTAATAAGAATTATATTAATAAAATGATATTTATGTTCTATTATTTATGTTTCGTAAATTTTGTTAATTTTTGCATTTATTTTATGATTGCGTATTGAATAAATGAATTCGAATAAAAACTAATTAAACTCGGCGTGAATAAATGAATTCGAATAAAAACTAATTAAAATCGGCGTGATTTGAACTTCAAGGAATTTTGGATTTGGGTGATTTGAGATTTTTTTTTTTTTTGAGATTTTAGATAAGAAATGAGAAAATGAGGTGTTCTGCCTTCTTTAAAACAGAACGTAGCGTGAGTTAACTAACGCAGCGTTAGTTAAGTAGCGCAGAACATTACACTTGCGTGACTTAACTAACGCATGGGCATTATTGTCTTTTCAGTTGGATGGGAGTGAAATGTGCTAGGTAAAGAGCAGAAATCTAGGGTAAAACCCCGCTTTTATGGGTATGGGCTTGAGTCCGAGTAATTACCCGCAAATTTAGATGGGTATGGGTGCAGGTAAGAGCATTATACTACTCAGCCCCGCAACTCGCATATACATATTTATCTATACTTCTATATATATATATATATATATATAAACTACCCATTTCAGCATTTTCGAGTTGGATATTTTCTTTACAAAAATACCTTTAATTTTCAATACTAATAACACATGTAACAAATATATAAGAATAAATTTAAATATTAAAACAAATGTAACAAACATGATATGAATATATGTATAGAGAAATGTTATTTGTACATCTATTTTCTGACAATTTTCTCTCTCATACTCACATGATGTTATTTTTCTCTCTTCATTGTTTTTGACCAACAAGAAAAGAGAAAAACAAAGTTTTTTTTTTGAAGGAAGAGAAAAACAAAGTTGTCATCAAAGTTGTCTTCAAATGGATGTACATATATCACTGCCCATATGTATGGCGCCGTCTAGTGTGCATGACATGAATAGGTCTCCTATGGTAGGAGACCATATAAAAGACTGTTTTTTTTTTTGTCACCTAGTTTTAGAGGTAAATTATAGTTAAGTAATTCCTTTAACTATAGGGTCAATTTTGGAATTTCCTTTTGAATAAAAGTTTGTTTTTTGGATTACCAGCATTACTTACTCATTCTGCGCCGTTTGGATCAAGAACGCCATACATTTGCTTTCACCTTCACTTTCTTGCTTTCATCTTTGTTAATACCAGAAAATCCTTAATCATCATTACTATCAATTTCTTCTTTATTATTTCCTCTTGTTACAATTCCAGATTTAAACAATACCATCATTGTCGTCATCAACATCAATTAGATTCAAATAAAATAAAAATAACTACTATTATCAATTATTTCTTCATTCTTCTTTCAATTCTAGATGAAATCAAATTAGAAGCTCAAATCTTGTGTAATCCATTCATTGCCATAATTAATCTGTCATTATTTTTATAGATCCATATCTACCATATTCAAAGGAGGTTCACTTCACCCTTGAAATCCTCCTTCGTCAAACATCTTTCAGATCTCTCTCTTCATATTCATCTTTTCAAATCCAACTAAATACCTTCAAATAATTCTTCTTATGGTTTTCTTACTACAAAATTTCCCATCGGTTTCACTTTCCCTGAAAAAAATTACACCTTTTACTGGCAAACTCGTCTCAATTCAAAATTCATGAACATCCTTTCTCATATTTGGTTTTGATTCAAAGTGAAAACAAAATTCGGATTTGGGATTTGTGTTTTTGCAGATTTGTGCTTTTTCTGAATTTGGGTGTTTTTGAGTTTGAAGAAAATGGATAAGATGAAGGAGAGGACGATGTGTATGAGTAAATAAGGAGAACAGGAGAACAATTGTTCCAATCATACCGAAAACACCCTTTACAAAATGTGATTCCAGATTCCATTGTATTCTTAAAAATTAATTGAAATGTTTATTTAATAAAATGTTGTGGTTACAATTCATAAGATCAAAGCCATTGATTGCATATCATTTCTATCCAACGGTTCCAATTCAATTTGCAACAAAATAAAAAACAAGAAAAAGGGTCTCTCATGGTAGATGACCTATATAGGAGACAGAGCTCATATGTATATCTGTTTTTTTCCTTTATCATTTAAAAAGTATAACATACTAGATGAGTATATTAAGTACTTATTTTTTCATTATTCTAATTATACTCTTAAACAATTTTTTCTATAATAAAGATTGTTGTTCGTGTCATTAAAAAAACAACAAACATTTATATTTTTACTTTTAATCAAAACCAAAATTTCAAACGGGCACAATAAAAAAAATATAGTTCATAATTTTCAAACATTGGTGCAATAAAAAGAGAGGTTCACTTGTATAATATAATAAATATTTTATTTATTTTTGGTGTAGAATTATTTAATTTATTTAGTTATTTAAGTATAAACCTAAACCTAAAAACTAATACAGTAATCGTTTCATCCTTACCTTCATAAGCTCACGAGCTACAAATTTATGATTTAAATCAATTTGATGTTTATTTTAGCATGCCCTTTTTTATATGTATTTTGAATGTTTTTTTTTTAATTTTCGAAGAATATTTTTGATGTTTTTTTTTATTTGGCTAAATACTACGATTCCTACTATTTTATAAGTTGTTTTACAAAAATTTGTATCATAGTTTTATTTCAATTGTGATATTTTTTTATTGTCTTTTTATAATTAAAGTGCGGGTAATAGAAACGGGTGTGGGCAGTTAGGTGTCCATAGGATATGGAGAAAAGCACCAAAGTTGTCACCTACGAATGTACCGGCTCAGGTATAGGTGTTTTTTACAAACGCAGGTAATAGAGAAGAGTATTATAGTATCCTATCCATTGGATTTCTATTGCCATCTCTAATCTCTTGTTATTGGTTGAAGCTAAGTAATCCGAATAACACAACTTACCTACTCATTATTTTTCAGGAACAACTTACTTATTCAATTGGCCTTCTTCCTTTTGATGGGGGGTGACAGGTACATGGTGTGACAAGAATCTATGCCAAAATTTTGTAGCTTACACCTACAAGTGAATTGAATAACAATTTAAGTAAGAATTGAAGGTGGGACTCTTTGGAGCATCCGCAATGGTAATTCTTTAATAGGAACTCTTTAAATAGACCTCACGTTACACATCACATATTTATAATATTTTAATAAAAGTATCTGTTAAGGATTCAATATCTTCAATGGGAGTACATTAATAAGGACTTCAACTCCACTAACTTTACATCATTAAACAAAAATAATTTATTTGTTAAATTATAAATTACCTCGTGATATTTAATTATAATCCTTAAAAAAATTAAACTATAAAATATTTATTTATTCGTATGAACTTAAATTTCTGCCACATTTGCTAATAATTTGAAAATGGAAAAATCAATAATACAAATTTTACATTCCTTCGTTAAAAAAAAAAAAATTTGCATGAATTACATTTTATTTAAAATGATGACAAATAGATAAAATAATATTTAAAACAACTATTAATTATTAAAATATTACTTCTTTTTTAATTGGGACCACACAATACAGATTTTATTATTTGTTTTAAATGTGGGACCCGTTAGTTGCTTAAGAGAGAGAATGTCCTTATATAGTTACTTGTTCCTTAATGAGGACTCATTTTTTCTTCCTTCAATGGGGGGTCCTTAACAAGGAGTGGTCCTTATTAAGTAAGAACCTCTCATTGGAGATGCTCTAAAGTGAAATAACATATGTATATTATAAAAACCGAGGGATACATACGTGAACTTGGTGAGTTGGTTCACTTCAATTTTCATAAGATTTCTGCTCTTCCCCCAGCACAAACCAAAATACCCATGCGCTAGTTAACTAACACACAAGTATAAAATTATTCATATTTTTTACACATACGTGACTTAAGTCACGCCGCGTGAGTTAACTCAAACTAGTATAAAACATTTAATTTTTTACTTTTTTGCACTTTTTCCGGTGAGTGACGGGAGTAAGGGTAGGAGTTATAAAACAAGGGAAATGCTAACCATTGAAAGTTTAAAAAGTAACATTTTCTACATAAAACTTATAAATTATTTCCATCTTCAAATCCTTAATCATTGCCCTGACAAGACCCATAAAACAATAGACAGCTATACATACTCAATCCTTGTGCTTCTGCATTTCAGGGAACTGTAACTGTCTGACGATAGACAAAAACTGTGATAAGTGAGTCATTATTTTTGTTACTCCCTCCGTCCCTATATTTAAGCCCCCATTTGACTTTACTTTTGTCCCTAAATGTAAACCCCTTTTTAAATTACTAGATGCATTTATTAAATTTTTCCAAAACATACCCCTAATTAATACTATTATCCTGTCATAAAATACGAAAAGTCAAAATTTAATACACATACAAAAAAAAGGACAATTCGGTAATATTAATACACAAAACAGACACATTAACTACACAGATAACATTTCTTAAGAAATGTGAAAAAGGCGATGTGTGCTTACATTAAGGGACGGAGGGAGTATAAAATAGATTCCTTATAACTTCATCGGGACTGACATTCAAAAAGCATATTCTTTGATTGGTTTCTGCAAGACAATTGAAACATGTAATTAACTCAGCGTGAAAAATTAAATGGTTTAGTGCAAAAAAGTGAAAAATTGAATGTTTTATACTGGTGTAAGTTAACTCACGTATGTGTTAATTTCAGCGTGAATTAACTCGTGCGGCGTGACTTAAGTCACGCATGTGTGTAAAAAATACGAAATTTTAAGTTAAATTAATTTTACACTTGCGTTAGTTAACTAGTGTAGGGGTATTTTGGTCAGTTTGGCTGGACGCGAGCGTTGTGCTGGGGGAATAGCAGAAATCTTTTCATAAGTATGTGAATCTAATCGACGTATACCTCTACCCCTAAACAGAACGCGCAAACAACCCATCAAGGGTATTTTTGTCTAAAATGGGTGTAACCGGAAGTTTATGGGGGTGTAACTAAAATAAATCGTAGTGAGGGAAAAGTTTTTGTGTGGGCCCCACACCTAATTTAATATGGGTTTATGCTCTTCCCCTACATTTTTTGCTCGCGTCCAGCATAACTGATCAAAATATTCTTGTGCTAGTTAACTAACGCAAGTGTAAAAAACGAGACTTACTTTTTACACATGCATGACTTTAGTCACACCGCAGGAGTTAACTCACGCAGATGTTAATACATGCGTGAGTTAAGTCATGCTAGTTCAATTTTTGGCATACATCACGTTAGTTCATGTGGCTGTTGACTAGTTGTCCTGAAGCAATGGAAGACATCGGCACATTAAAGCTTGCAACAACTTTGTTTTCTTTTTCCTTTAAAGCTTGCAACAGCTTTCGTTTTCTCTTTCCTTAGCTTGCTTGCATTAATTAGCCAACAGCCAACAGCAGAAAATGAAAGAACAAACAATTTTTTCATTAAACTAACGTGATAACTCACGTAGGTGTTAATTTCTGCGTGAGTTAACTCATAACACGACGTGATTTAAGTCACGAATGTGTAAAAAAATACGAAATTTTAAGTTAAATTAATTTTACACTATCGGTAGTTAACTAGCGTAGAAATATTTTTGATAAGGCTGCAAGGCACGAGTGTTTTGTGGAGGGGGAAGAACAATATTCTTTAATATGTCCTTTCCACTATTCTTTGCATCCAAATGAGAGAAAGGATATTGAAATCCGTGTTCTTTCCTTCAAGTATCCTTCCTTCTACCTTTCACCGGATCTAAACAGTACCTTAGAGGGGATAGGCAATGTTTAATGTTAAAACTACAATAGATATGTGTCTTCTCAAGAGAATGAAAAATAACCTTCAAATAACAGCAAAGAGGCCACAAATATATGGTAATGAAGAGGCTCAACAGTTAGAACAACAACACAATATAGGAGTAAGAATCCGCAAAAAAGTTGTAAAGAAATTGCAACAACGGCTATTACAGTTAATGCAAAATCGAGAGCTAATACCAAATAGAATTGAAAAATAATTTTCTAAATATTATTATTGCAAGATAATTTGAGTACAATTACTAGTGTTACCTAACGAGTATAATCAAAGGACCGACTAAAATCTATACAAATAATTACACAATATAAAATTAGGGTTAACATGCCAAGTAGCTCGTTTAACTTGGGTGAGGTTTGAAAATAAGTATAAAAATAAAAATTACAGATTTTACTTCTGTAACTTTTTACAGAGGCTATTTGAAGAATATTATTTTAGCAAGGAGTGGACTAATTATGAAGAATTTAAAATTATAGGGGTAAAACCAATGTTTTATTTTTTACCGGGGCTATTTGATGCATTAACCAATAAAATTAAATTTACGACAAATTGGTATATTATCTTTTTAATTTAAAATGCTTCAAATCTTTCATAACTCCTAAATCAATTGATAAAAGGTAAAATTACACAATTAGTTCTTTAACTTAATTTTATATAACACTTTCGTCCTTTATCTTTTTTTGTCACGATTTAGTCGTTTATGTTATAAAATAACAATATCTTATTATTTTTATGAGATTTTTTCAATGAAATTTGATTTTCTAAGCTTGTATGATGAAGATTTGCGTTTGTCTATGAGTTTGATGAATTTTTTTTGGAGTTTTTGATTTTTTTTTTATAAAAAAGGATAACTATGTTGTTATTTTATAACATAAAGGACTAAATCGTGACCCAAAAAAAGATAAAGGACGAAAGTGTTACCTAAAATTAAGTTAAGAGACTAATTGTGTAATTTTGTCATTGATAAAATGTCAAAATTGTTAGGTCGGATATTGTAACCGAGGTTCGAACTCCAAAACCTCCACTTGTATGTATGTATAAGTTTCAATGATTATTTGTCATTTTCTCTATCTACAAATAAAAAATGCTTCAAATCCATAAGTCTTAACTTAGTTAACAAAAATGCCGAAATTGTTAGATTAAATGTCTATATATATACAAGCATACATAAAATACTTTTTTTTTAGAAGGTGAATAAGTATTTATAAAAAAACAAAAGGAATAAGTGAAAAATTGAGAGGATCAAACTCATAAAACACAAATTGTTTATAAAATAAAGGGTTAAATATGTTTTTAGTCCTTATAAATATATCAAATTTCTGTTTTAGTCCCTCTAAAATTTTCCTTCGACTTTTAGTCCCTACAAAATTTTCAATCATAACTTTTGGCCATTATTTTTAAGTCAACTCATGTAATTTTTAATGAAATTGTGCAAAAATGGGTAGAATATTGTAAAAATCACTACCAGAATAATTAGATTTTTTAACAAAACATGAATTAAATACGAATTTTTAACCATAAAAAATATAAAAATTCCTATTTAATTTAAGTTTTGTTAAAAAATTCTAAATGGGGGTTCTTTTACTTAACAATGACCACTTCATGTTAAGAACCCCCATTAGAGGAAGAAAAAATAGATATCTATTTGTTAACGGACAACTATATAATGACTCTATCTCTTGAGCATCTAACAGGTCTCACGTTTAAAAGAAGTAATAAAATATGTGTAAGTTGATCACTTTCTCAAAAGAAATAATATTTTAATAAATAAATTACTTATGTATAATGATTTAAAGTTAATGAGATCTATTTAAGTACTTTTCATTAGAGTCCTTATCAGTGTATTGTCATTGAAGTCATAAAGTCCTTAAATAATGTGTACACGTGAGGTCCATTTAATGAGTCCTTATTACCATTGTGGATGCTTTAATTTTATAAATTTTTATGTAAATTTTTATTCAAAAATATGAACTCTATATGTGAGTTTACTTAGATGAAATTTTTTTAAAGAAGTAAAAGTCGAAGAAATTTATTAAAAACTAAAACGAAATGTCAATAGGGATCAATAACATATTTCATCCAAAAATAAATAAAATTAAAAGACCAGAGGCATATTACTATGGTTTTCGAGAGGAGCACTTCTATTCACAAAACTGACTTTTTGAAAAAAGTTATCAGCACCGCTGTTTTCAACGAAGGAATTTCCACGGGAATCACGAATTATGTGCCATGCACGTGGGTTACTTCTTTTTTAATTTAAATTAAAGGTGCAAAGCATATCTTTTGTTTTAAAAGAAAAATCACAAATTGCGTGACTTTCTCTCTCTCACCCAAAAATTGTGCGACTTCCCCTTAGTTTTTATTTTCGTTGCCACGCTGCCATAGACAGTTTCATATTTGCATCATAATTGTTGCTTTTGCCATTTTGCCTTCATATCATAGTCTCTGCATGTTTGTGGAACCACTATCTACCTCTTAACAAAAGTTTCTATTTTGCTTTACATTCAATTGCAATTGGATTTACAAGTAAGTATTTGTCGGTATTTTTTCTACATTAATTTACTGATATTCAACCTATTGTTTGGATTTCTTTTTTGGTCTAAGATTAATTGTTTGGATATTTAATTGTAATTTCTTTAAACAAATTGTTTTAGTGCAAGAAATATCCTAAATCATCATCCAGTGAAAGACAAAATGAAGGAAACGAAAATTATGATGATAATTTAGGTTCAAATATTGTTTGTGAAGAGGAATCCCCTAATACTGAAATGACATTTAGCTCGGAAGAGGAAGTTACCTTGTATTACATGAAATATGCTCGACATATGGATTTCGGAATGAGTAAAATAAGTTCGAAAACTGAAGATGATGGAAAAAAAATATTTTACTTTAGCGTGTAGTCGTGCAGGAAAATATGTTAGCACTTCAAAGAATCTTTTGAAGCCAAATGCTAGCATTAAAACACAATGTAGGGCAAGACTGAATGCATGTATATGTTTGGATGGAAGAGTTGTAGTTACAAGTGTTACTCTTGACCATAATCATGACCTTAGCCCAAACAAAGCACGATACTTTAGATGTAACAAGAATATGGGGTCTCACATAAAAAAGAGATTAGAGGTCAATCATCAAGCAGGTATCAATGTCAGTAGAAATTTTAGATCTATGGTTGTTGAAGCAAATGGGTATGAGAATCTCACATTTGGTTAAAAGACTGTAGAAATTATATAGACAAGGTCAGGCGGTTAAGGCTTGGGACATGAGACGCTGAAGCAATACAAAACTATTTTGTTAGAATGCAAAAGCAAAATAGTCAGTTTTATTATGTAATGGATGTGGGTGATGATAGCCGTTTAAGAAATGTATTCTGGGCAGATGCAAGATGTAGGGCTGCATATGAATACTTTGGTGAAGTCGTAACTTTTGACACCACTTATTTAACAAACAAATATGACATGCCTTTTGTAACACCCTATTCCTATTAAGCGGTAAAACGCGCGAACATACAAATATATTCTAAAATTAGATGTTTCGCCCACAACAAATTCAAAGTTCACAAGTATAAATTATCATGGTTCATAAACATAGCAGCGGAATATATTAAACATATAAACAACATCTCCAATCTCATGATAATAAATACATATTCTTATCCACAACATCGGATATAAATAAATCATGTCATAACTCCTTAGAATTAACAAATAATAAACAAAGTTCAACATCTAAACGCTATCCTAGATCAGAGCCCTAATCTAGATGCGCGCAAAAGAAAAAGAGGACTCCTGCTCCTCAGCAACATCAACAAACAAGCTACTAATCCTGCACTCCATCTACCAGTCCGCACGGAAAGGTATGTGGTAAACCATTGAGGGTTAGCATTACATCAACATAATCCACAATCAAATAATCAAGAATATCATGTATAAAGATTACCAAATAGTATAAACATCCTCATATATATATTCACATAATATTCCAATATCAATTCAAGTTCACATGAACCAAATGCATCAACCACACATCACGACTCAATGCAATTCACCAAACAAATGTATGCAATGTGCTAGACTCATCTAGATGCATGTGGTACCAAGTCTCCTCAAGGTCGTCACATTTGATGCAACAAAAACATCATATGTAAGGTTTCACGCCTCGCCTTACGTTGGACATAAGTCCGTCACCAAACAATGAATGCATGAACATATGACTTGACTCAATGCATATGTTCATACCATAATCACCTCAACAATCAACATGCATATAACATTATGCAATCATCACCAAACAATGCATATACAATTATGCGATAGCACCATCATTCAACAAGTATGCACACACCGACATACAATCAACATATATCATTCATTCACAAGTCTCCATTCAATCATATAAGATCAGTCACAAAAGGTTGCCAAACAATTGGTCTTTAAATTAAGTTTTCACAAGGTTCTACTTATAATCCACAACTTTGAAAATATTGAAGTAATGAATCAAAACCAATCAAACAAGGTTAATTGCCTAAGCCATGTATACTCTTAAGTCACAATTTTTTACAGTAGAGATTACATAAGCCTTTCATCGGCCAATCACGATGAATTTACAAAAATCATGAAATTCGTCTCACTTTGTCACTTTTCCAAAATTCCAAGTTTTCAAGACAAAACAAGACATAAATCAATGGAACCAATTGAAATCATTTTTAGAATCCATATAAACAAGGTACAAGCCTAATCCCACTTTGTTTCTTTGAAAAAGATCCATTTCGGAAAAGTTCATGTTCTTGAGCATTATTCAAAATCAAGTTTGATTTCACAAATTCAATTCAATCCGATCATAGAGAAGTTCCAGTGAGATTAAGTATGCAAACAATGTTTATATGAGTTGAAAAGAACATTAAGGAATGCTCGGATAGGTCCCAAGGTACACAAATCAAAAATCAAATGGAGCTGAACAGGACACAGTTCGCTTAAGCGACCAGAACGCCGAGAGCAAAGTCTCGCTTGGAGCTCGCTTACAGCTCGCTCAAGCAAACTAGGTAGCTCAATGAATGTTCGCTTAAGCGAACAGTCATCTGGGCAGACCTTTGTTCACGAGTTCTTGACCCTTCTTCACTCAAAAATCAAATTTTAAACCCCCAAATCCCAAAAACGTGTTCCAAAAAGTGTTTATAGGTCACAATCATTATAACACACCTAAAGGAACTCAAAACATGCATCATAAACAACAATCTAGCTCATTTCATCAAATTTCATAATTTTCTCAAAACACCAACAACATTCACAAATTTCATCTCCAATTCACAAATAGTGATTCCAGTTCAACAAATCAACTTCCAACAGTTCACAAATCATTCATAACATCAACTGAACATGAATTCATACATGATACGACATCACAACTTCATTTTTCATCAATTTTTCATATAAACTCAAATATTCATTTTCATACATTTTTGACGTGTTAATTCAACAACAATTACACAATCATCATATAACTCATGCTTACAAACATAACATCAACATCCAAACACGAATTTACAGAATCAAATCAAATCATGAAAATGGGTAGAAATGAGAAATTGAAGATTATGTATGAAAACTATCCCTCTTACCTCTAACACCAAGAATCCTAACTCAAGCCTCATTTTAGCTCCTAGGATCAATCTCCCATTTAGCTTCAACCCTCTTCTCTTGTTCTTCTTTCTAGCCTCTTAGCGTCAATTCTTTAGTGTTGTGTGAATGACAAAGTCTCTAACCTTATTTGCTCAAAGTCATGGGTCAAATGTTCACAACCCTTTAATGGGCCTAAACCACACCAACTAATTGGGCTCAAATCTAATTACACTAAATGCTAACTCTAACTTACTAACGGTAGTTAATTAGGAACCTCGGCTCTAACTAGTTTATATCGACAACTTAATTTCTTAATAATAACGGTTCTAACTAGAACGCTAAAAGAAAATAACTACTACTACAATTTACTAAATTACCCTTCTTCGTAAAAGACTAAAATACCCTTCTAATACGAAAACTCATGAAAATGCACACAGACATGAATAAACACACATAAAACAATTAAAATCAAATAATCACAAAATCAGGCTGTTACACCTTTTGCCCCTTTTGTTGGAGTAAATCATCACGGTCAATCTGTGTTGTTGGGTTGTGCACTCTTATCAAATGAGGATGCTAAAACTTTTACTTGGTTATTCACCACGTGGTTAGAATGCATGTATGGACGCGCTCCAAATGCCATTATTACTGATCAGGATAAGGCAATGAAAAAGGCGATTGAGGTTGCCTTCACAAAAGCCCGTCATAGATGGTGCTTATGGCATTTAATGAAAAAGGTACCTGAAATTTTTTGTAGATACTTAGAATATGAGTCTATTAAAGCAGTTTTGCATGATGTTGTATATGATTCTTTGAGCAAAAGTGATTTCATAGAGAGGTGGGAAAAAATGATTGAATGTTATGAGCTACATGATAATGAATGGTTGAAAGGGACATTTGATGAGAGACATCGTTGGGTTCCTGTGTATGTGAGGGACGTGTTTTGGGCCGGGATGTCAACTACACAGCGAAGTGAAAGTATGAATTCATTTTTTCATGGGTATGTATGCTCAAAGACATCATTGAAGCAATTTGTTGAACAATATGACAGTGCATTGAAAGATAAGATTGAAAAGGAAAGCAGCGCTGATTTTGGTTCATTTAATTCAGTAATTGCTTGTGTAAGTCATTTTGGCTTTGAATCACAATTCCAAAAATCATTTACCAATGCAAAATTCAAAGAATTTCAAGTAGAAGTTGCTTCTATGATGTATTGCAATACTTCATTTGAAGAATTGGTGGGTTTAAATTCTATATTTTCTGCGATAGAAAGTAAGAAAGTATACGACAAAGCAAAAGATGTGGTATTCAAGGTGTCCTACAATGAAAAAGACTTTGAGATACAATGTACTTGCTGCTTATTTGAGTTTAAAGGCATTTTGTGTAGACTCCTACTCTGTGTGCTTAAACTCTGGTAAAATAGATTCAATGTCATCTCGTTATATTTTTTCTCAGTGGAGGAAGGATATAAAGCGACGACATACGATTATTAAATGTGGTATTGATAACTTGACTGGAAATGTTGAGTTACAACGTGTTGGTAAAGCATGTGATGCCTTTTATGAAGTTGCTTCTACATATATAAGCACCGAAGAGGAGTTATTGGAAATGATGAATTGGATCAAAGACTTGAAAATTAAGTTAACTTGTAAAAAAACTTCTCCTGTTATTATAGAAGAAGTTAATTCAATTCAAAATCAAGCGTCTAGAATTCTGGATGGATTGTATATTATTTAAGAATATTATAAATGGAAAGACAAATTGATGTTCTTCAAGTTTCATACATTGAAATGTATACATAGGCATTGTTGAACAAGTAGCTATGATTTTCCACATGAGCATTGTTGAACAATTCCTACTGCACTTTAAGCTATGATTTTTTTAAGAATGAAAAAAAGAAGTTACTTGCATAAGAGTAAATATTATTACATTACATGGATAGTCTTTAACAAAGACATCTAAAAACCAAATGCTCACTATTTTTCCTAAACATCATAAGGTTCTCCCTCCCTTTGTAGTTTCCACTATACAAATGTTCTTAAACAGCTACATCCATCAAAGCTTGACAAAATATAGCTTTGACCAAAATATCTTTCTTTTTTCTTTCTTTCCTTTTCAATAAACAGAATGGATAAACAAATGCCAATGTCACAACTAGTATATCAGATCCCATCAGTACCAGGAAACAACAATTACCAATACAAGTTGGAGAAGAAGAAGCAGCCGGGTATTAGGGTGATAAGTGGTAACCAATTTTTTTTATTTAAAAAAAAAAAAGAAGAGAGATATAATTGTTGCCTTTATGTAGTTATTGACACATGGTTGCACACGTCATTCATGGTTTTCTTAGAAACCACTCTCGTAGGATTAAGCATTTCTCAAAAGTTATTTAATTTAGCCAATATTACAGCAGTTAATGTCACTCTAAGATAAAACTTTACCTTATTACAAATCATCATCACATAAAATATTAATTAATTACTTTTGATTTATTAGAGAAGCTAATTGAGACAATTATTAGAGAGGAACTGTTTTTTAGAATGTAAATTTTGAAGAAAATGAATTTTGGAGAGAAATGAATTTGATTAAGCGGATGAATTTTGGAGAGAAACATTTTTAGGGTTCGATAATGTGAATTTTGGAGAAGATGAATTTTGATTAAGAAAGACAATATGGTTGATGTTGGAGCAGATGAGTTTTAGAGAGAAAGGAATGAACAAAATCAATTTGAAAAAAAAAAAAGAAAGAAAAGATGATAGGGATAATGAAAGTTGGAAAGTTTTACCCAATTTTGAGGCATAAATTTGTGATTTACAAAATAAAATAATAAAAATATTTAATTTTGATTTAATCAAGGACTCAATTGCAATAAGTAAAGATATAATGATAAACCTTACAACACATCTGATGTGGTATAAATTAAATACACAGACACTCAATGATTGATCATAGGATTAATTTCATAAAAAAAGATCATTCTCATGACTGTCGTAGAATTTTCCTTCCGAAAATCCCGAAGAAAGACCAAAGTATTTTGCCTGTTGAGAATGAAAACTTTTGAAAGAGATGAAGTTTCTCAGCGTTGGTGCATGTGGAACCCACATCGTTCACACTGGTCATGGCCTGCTTTATAAAAAAATATGCTTTCTTTCAATGGACGCAATGCTTTTCTCTTTTCACTGCAAATGCAATGCAATACATCTTCTTCTCAACATAACATCCTCCACTTCAATATTTTCAGGTGAGAATCTACGCTTTATATATATACTATTTATTATATTTTAACTGATCATTACTCTGTTTGGATTGACTTGTTTGAGTTTATCTACTGCCACATGTATTGTGAGATTGTTTGCGAGAACTTATAAAACCATCTTATGTGACATTGTGCTGTTATCATGATAGCTACTTTATTGTTTGATATGAAAATAGCTTATATATAAGCGCTTATCATGATAACTACAACAAGTAATGTTTATGAATTTTGATATGATGGATAAGTTAACTATGGCATTTGTGCTCTTACTACCTTGGTAAACGAGTAGAGATTTTTTCCATTTCTAAAAAGAAATGGAGGTGTTCATTGCTATAGTTTTAATACATAAATTTTCAATTGTTGTCACCAATTTTAAAAATGTGTGCATTTGTATCTTTTTTTTCCACTCCAATGTTATATATTAGTGAACAAATCCATTGATTTCTTTTGAGAAATGGAGAGGGGTCCTTACCATTCATAGAGGGCCTTGTTGGATTCATATATCACTTTTTAATTCAAATCATACCTGTAGGGTAAGAGAGGTACAATACAACTTCAATTTCTTCGATGGATTCTGATAGCAGCAAAAGCTATAGATATAGATATGATGTATTTATCAGTTTCAGAGGTCCTGACACACGCAACACCTTTGTTGACCATCTCTATGCTCATCTCACTAGAAAAGGTATTTCGACCTTCAAGGATGACAAATCGCTTCATAAAGGCGAATCCATTTCACCCCAATTTCTGCTGGCAATTAAAGATTCGCGGGTTTCTATCGTTGTCTTCTCAAAAGACTATGCTTCATCAACATGGTGTTTGGATGAAATGGCTGCTATTGATGAATCCAGTAGAAGATTGAAACAAGTTGTTTTTCCCGTTTTCTATGACATTGATCCATCTCATGTAAGAAAACAAAGTGGAATATACGAGGATGCCTTTGTTTTACACAACGAGCTGTTCAAACACGATCCAGACAGAGTTGCTCGATGGAGGAGGGCCATGACTTCGTTGGCTAGATTAGCAGCTGGGATGTCAGGAATAAGTAAGTCTAAATGTTATTACCTTTTGTTGTTTTACATTTTCAAGAAGCATTTATGCCATTCAATTGATTTTTGTGTGTGTGCAACAAACTAGTTTATAAATCAAGTTTGTTTGAGAAAATTGTATTTCTCTCGAGTGGAAGCAAATTGCTCATTTTTATCAATCGCATTATATCCACTTATATTATCATCATCATCATCATCCTATCACTGCCCCTTCTTGGTTTTCCTTGTTTTATAGGTGATAGTTACTTTAGTGATCTTATTTTCCCCCTTTTCTTTCAGGCCAGAGTTTGAAGAGATTGAACAAATTGTTCAGGCCGTGATAAAAAAATTGGGTCATAAATTCTCAGGGTCTGCTGATGACCTTATTGGAATACAACCTCGTGTAGAAGCATTAGAAAGCCTTTTAAAACTAAGCTCAAAGGATGATGGTTTCCAAGTTTTAGGAATATGGGGGATTGGTGGAATAGGAAAGACAACTCTTGCATCTGTCTTGTATGACAGAATCTCATATCAGTTTGATGCTTGCTGTTACATTGAAAATGTTCGCAAAATCTACGAAGATGGCGGTGCAATTGCTGTGCAGAAACAAATTCTTTGTCGAACTATAGAAGAGAGAATCCTAGACACGTACAGTCCTTCTGAAATAGCAAGAATTGTAAGAGATAGGCTACACAACATAAAGCTCCTTGTAGTTCTTGACAATGTTGATCAAATTGAGCAACTGCATGATTTGGATATAAAACATGTATTGCTTCACCCGGAAAGTAGACTAATCATAATCACTAGAGATGAGCATATTCTTAGAGCATATGGATCAGACATAGTTTATGGAGCTGAATTGATGAATGGTGACGAAGCTCATAAACTTTTGTGTAGAAAAGCCTTCGTAAGTGATAGTTCAAGCAGTGCATTTGCAGAGCTGATTCCTGAGGTTTTAAAATACACTCAATGTCTTCCATTGGCAATTAGGGTAATAGGTTCTTTCTTGCATTCACGAAATGCCAAGCAGTGGAGAGCTACCTTAGATAGATTGCAGAATAGTCCGCCGGACAAAATATTGAAAGTGCTTCAAGTAAGTTACGAGGGCCTAGAAGAGGAAGATAAAGAAATATTTCTTCATGTTGCTTGTTTCTTTAAAGGTGAGAGGAAAGATTATGTAAGCCGAATTCTAGATGTTTGTGGATTGCATCCTGATATTGGAATCCCACTTCTTGCTGAAAAATCACTCATAACCATTAAAAATGAGGAAATTCATATGCATGAAATGTTGCAAGAGTTGGGGAAGAAAATTGTTCGAGGAGAACATCCAGATGAACCAGGATTTTGGAGTAGGTTGTGGCTTTACCGGGATTTCCATCATGTGATGATGACTCAAAAGGTAACATATTTCTCCAATCAGGTTTTTTTATATTTCTAACATAAAGAATCTAGTTAATATGTTTATGATACACGATTTTAGAGTAAAGGAAAGTAAAAACTTGTGTTCAAAGTGTACTTGTATTGTTTCATTTGATTGTTCTCTTAGTATTGAATATAGTTCAATGCGATATGGGTGAGCGTTTGTCCAATGTGATTCTAAACAAACTGCTGTGATATCTCAAGTGTGAGTTAAAGTCTCATATTATCTATAAACATATATGTGAGATGACCTATAAACATATTATCTAGATTCTTGATGTTAATATTTGAGAATTTCATTTGTGTGATTGCTCTTTGCCCAATTTGATGATCCTACCCAATGAGACTCTCCCTCATGGGCCAACACAAACTTGATTCTCTAAAATTGATTTGGTTAAACTGAGTTTGAAGTGACACAATGTAAAAGCACACTAATGAAATTCTAAAAGTAAACTTGATGTAAATATTTTAACCTAATGTAAAAGCACATTTTAGCAGTTCTTGTCAAACCAATATTTGCAAGCTAAATCAATTTTGCTCGGCAGTAAGCACGTATCTGTATTTTTTACTTGAATTATGGTGATGGATGAAAAATAAACTTTATAGATAGTTTTCATTGTGAACTCTTAACACATGCTCAAATCATTTACTTTGTCAATCCTCTTTATAATATGCTTGTTCTTAATTTATCAGAAAGCAATAGAAGCTAAAGCCATAATTCTAAATCAGAAAGAGGATGACATCAAATTCAATGAGTTAAGGGCTGAAGATTTGTCAAAAATGGAGCATTTGAAACTGCTCATATTAAATCATAACAATTTTTCAGGAAAACCCTCATTTCTTTCTAATTCCCTACGTTATCTTTTGTGGAATGGTTACCCTTTCATTTCTTTGCCATCAAACTTTCAACCATATCACCTTGTTGAATTGCATTTGCCTGAATGCAGCATTGAACAACTATGGACGGACATCCAGGTACACTTTTTAGTGCTCTTTTCATCTCCATACACCCCAAAGAAACAATTGAGAAGTTAAGTTAGGTATTCAGTTAAAATTATATTCAGTAAAGGGCTATTTTTACAGTTTTGAAAGCATACTAAAGTGAATATTGATGACTAATTCTCTGCTTCACAGCAACTACCTTATTTGAAAAGGATGGATCTTAGCAACTCAAAAAATTTCAAGATTACCCCATGCTTTAATGGAATGCAAAATCTTGAGCGATTAGATTTTTCTGGATGCATAAGCTTATGTCATGTGCATTCATCAATTGGACTTCTTACAGAACTTCAATTCTTGAGCTTGCAGAACTGTAGCAGTCTGGTCTGCTTTGATTTTGGCAGTGTATCAAAGTTAAGTTCTCTGAGAGTTATGCGTCTCTCTGGTTGCACAACACTTGAAAATACTCCAGATTTTGAGGGATTATTAAATCTTGAGTATCTTGACATGGATCAATGCACAAGTTTGCATACAATTCATAAATCTGTTGGGGATCTTACAAAGCTTAAATTCTTAAGCTTGAGAGGCTGCATGAATCTTGTCAGAATACCTGACCGCATTCTGACATTTCTTATGACATTAGATCTATGTGGCTGCTCTAAATTTACGAATCTTCCGCTGGGATCTATGTTCAGTTCTCATACTCAGCAGTCTTTGATTTTTCTTGACTTAAGCTTTTGCAATATTTCTGAAGTACCTGATGTTATTGGGGAATTAAGGGTTTTAGAGAGACTAAATTTACAGGGTAATAACTTCACTGGACTACCTTCTACCATTCAAAGACTCTCCAATCTATCATATCTAAACTTGTCTCATTGTCCTAGTCTTGAACATTTGCCTGAGCTCCCAACAGAAAATGATCAATCATATTCAGTCGGAAGATATTTTAAAACAACGTCCGAATCCCGTGATCACAGATCAGGATTATATATTTTTGATTGTCCCAAGCTGAAGGTATACACAAAGTTTCCTCATGGTTATAAAAACAGAGGACATAAATTGTCTGCATACTTATTTAAATGGCTAAAAAGACTAGTTGAGGTGTGTATTATACTTACCTTACCTTCCCCCTATAGTCCAGTTTCAAAGTCGGTCACTTTTTCTCTTTTTCTAATATATGCATGCACACTTGTCTGTGTTTCAGGAACCTCATCACTTCCGATGTGGCTTTGACATTATTATTCCTTGGCAACGGGGATATTTTCTTTGTGGGTTTGATTACCGATTTGACTGGGATTCGATAATAAGGATAAAGGAGTCTGATATTGATGTCGACTGTCTCGGCTATCTTTTTTGTGTAGTATTTAAGGTGATTCAGGTGAATAATCCTTCTGAAGTGTCTCATTCTCCCCATCAATCGCTTTCCTCACCAATGCCACATCCTTTTTATCTATCTTTTGAGAGTGAATGCACGGAAGAATGCTTTGATATACCACTGAATTTGGAACAGAAAATGGTTGATGGCAAATATTATATTTGGACAATCTATATCTCTCAGGAACACTGCCATTTTGTGAAAACAGGAGCACAAATCACATTTAAAGCCCACAAAGGTCTGTTTATAGATGAATGGGGTTTGAGCGTCGTAACCAGCGAAAACATAAAAGGCCAAACAATGTTAGATAGTGGAGTATGTCCTTCTTTAGAGATTGTGAAAGGAAATCAAAGCAGCAATAGCTTTGAGCCTAAAATCAACCTCCCCTACAATTGGTTTGTTTCTGATGAAGATGAAGCCGAGAAGGACGGTGCCAAGGGGAAAGAAACCGATCTCTTTAATCTCGGCCTTTTTACTGGAAGTCGATAAGGAATGGGGGTTATGCATGCTAAACAAGAAAAACATAGAGGACTAAGAATGGACAACACTAGGAAATAAGTATCTGAGAGAAGATCGTTCATTGCTGGTCATTTAATAATGTAGAGGAAAGTAACAACAACTTTGAGCCTAAAATCCAGCTTCATTACAATTTACAACTGGTTGTTTTCCAAAGAAACTGGTCTCTTTAATCTAGGCATTTTGACAGCTTAGGTAAACAATGTTTATCTAATACATTTGATGTGAACCATGCCATTTGACAAAAGAGTTTTATCTTCAAAATCTAGTGCAAACACAAATCTTTGGCTAGTCATCTTCATTGTTTCTAATTCTACTGAAAAAATTAGTTTGTTTATAATCGGTCTTTTTCTGCTAGTTAACTATAAATTGTTCTTTTGTATATTTACTGGTCCCTGTGTGTTTGATAAGATGATAAGTGAAAGCGAATCTATTTTAGCTAAATCTATATTCGGCTATTAGGATGAGAACTACACTTGTGTAAATCTATAAAAGATGACACATGTGATAGCTTTCGATTAGGAAAGAGGTAGACAAGTGTGATAGTTTTGTGGGCTCCATTAATAGGATCCACTTAATCACTAATTTATTTCTTGTGTCTATCTCATAAATAAACAATAAATGAAGGAAAGTTAATAGAGCAAAAATAAAATTGACAAACACGTACGTGTCTGTCATTCCGCTAGTATATATGAAGACGATATAACACCTCCAAAAAAAATAAACGTAATAGAGAATTTTGGATAGAAATAGCATGTATAAGACATAATAATACTCCAAAATTAGTGAAGAAAGGAAGGCAAATATCAAACGGCCCTGGCTACAATGACCCTCTAATCTATGTTACAAAAACACAAAACAAGACAAATTTTTGTTGTTTCTTTCAAAAACTTTGCTCTACATAAGACATCAATGCAAATAATTACCAAGACCATACATGTTGCATATTGGCACATAGAATAAGTGCTTTTTGATGGACAAAGACACTTCTAGTATGCAACAACATGCAAAATCTACATTGAACTTTCACTACATTAATATCACTCATAAGATATATAGCATTCAACCATACAAAAGTTCACAACTAATTTAAGACAGTGACATTAACTATATAAGGTGGCTAATTAATACTTCATAGTGGCATCAAATATGGTTTTGATATCTTCATCTCCTTGAAAACAAAACTGCTCTAGTGGTAACTGTGGCAAATTCTGCATAGATTCAAATGAACCTGAAGTGTTATGCTGAATATGAATGTTTTTATCATTTGAAGAATAATCTTGAGGAAGCAACATGTGTGAGTGTGACTCACCAATATCATCAACAAAGTTAATCAATGTTTCATGAAGCCAAATCTGTTTCTTAAGAAACTTAACATAATGAATAGCTTCTTCCAACATTGAAACAGTGTCCAATTTACTTCCACCAGGGATCATACTCTGAAGAATCTTGAACCTATCACTGATTCTATGTCTTCTTTCTCTAGCTGCAACACTTTGTGGATCAGTTGAAAGTTTCACTGAAGTTCCTTTGGATTTTTTCACACCCTTTTTCTCCTTTCTCTTTGAACATGACCCTGAAGAATAAGTGTTGTTACAAAAAGGAATGTTAGTGTTACACTCCATGTGCTAGCTAAGAAAATTAATGAAAGTTTTTTATACTATGGTTTGAATTATTTTTAGTAGGGGAATGTAGTTATTTTTTAGGGGTAACATGTGTGTGTACTTATATAGGAGGAAATTGATGATTAATGTGAGTGACATTTGGTGTAATGATTTTAAATGAAAGTGAGAGAAGAAATATTGTCGTCATGTTAATCAGTCAATCTTTGGCGTAGGATATGGATGTTTTAGGTAGGGACCCGGGTTAGACGTTCAATTTTTCTTTCTTTTCTTTTCCTTTTTTAATCTGTGCTCTTTTGCTTGTGTTCATTCTATTTAACTCTATTTAATCATGGGTATGTTTGTGTGATTTGTTTAAATTTGAATTAGATTATTCACTTTTTACTTACTTTAAAAAAAGTATTAAAAATTCTGAGAGTTTAGTTCAATTGATAGAGACAATGCATGATATATGTAGAGATCAGGATTTGAACACCGGACACCTCACTTTTCCACATTTAAAATGTGCGAGTTTCAGTCACTAGGCTACTTGACAAAAAAAATAAAAGGTATTAAACTACTGCCTAGGTTTTGTAATCTATAATTTTTTGGAATACCATAGTATAAGAAAGAACTTTTCACCGTTGTTTAACAATATATAATCTTTGTCGAAGAACCCATTAGACAATGAAATGAGTTTTCCTCTCCCAACCAATTTTGTTCGGTTTTAAGTGCGGCCTCAATTATAGTTGTGGTGTGGTTGCGGCCTTAATATCATGTTTAAATTACCATTTAGTTTTTCTTTTCCTTAACCCTCAAATTTTCAACAAAAAAGGTTCTTATAATCCACCCGATTAGAAGGTAAATAAAATTTGACACATAATTATTCTAACTAAAATTTAGAACTTGGGTTCTCCCAAAAGATTTGCTCTAAATTGGATGACATTTTTTATGTTAAAAAAACATTCCTTAAAATTAAGCCACAATAAACATATATTAATTTTATTCAATACTGTTACATTATTCAAAATGTGTTTAATTGATATTTAAAGTTGTCAAGTATCATATTATATTTTTATACAAGCATCAATCTCTATCGATTGAAATAATAATGATTTAATCTTTTTTTTTAGGGTTTGAACCTTATATCTTGCATATATTATGTATTACCTCTATCACTGAGTTAACTTCACGTAAACATTTAATCTCTGTTTACAAGCTCCGAAAAAGCTTATATTTTAAGTGCCGTGACCAAACTAATTGAAATATCTTGTGATTTCTTAACACAAACAAAATTCAAAGCAAATGTTGGACAGGTTAAATAGGCAATGACATTATGACCCACCACAAAAAGAGGGAAAAAAACAATAGCACCCCAAGTATCTATAAAATTTCTTGGAAACAAACATATTTATGGACCAAAACATACGTTTACATTAATGTAAATCCAAACAAACCTTAGAAGGCAAGTGACATGGTGACAAAGATTAGGCCCTCCATTTATCTTTTGATTAGAATGGTCACAAGTGATCAAACAGAAAATAAATAATTGGGGGGGTCCTTCCCCCTGAAATCGAAGCAAATATTTTACAGTTGCATGTGTCACTAATCCCAACTACTAAACAAATAGTCTATTACTTGTCTAGCTTTATTATGTACGGTTTTTGCTTTTCATCCTAAGATTACAAACTGTTTGTTAAAAGAGAATAACTATTTGATTTTAATTTGCTTTCAGAGGGGAAATGAAAAGAGCTTAAGATCTAATCAAGCATTCAGCTCTTCTTTTCAAGAAAAAGTGTTAATTAAATCAAAGATTGCTTCAACCACTAAACTACTAAACTATTAAAGTTTTGTTTCATAGAAAGATGTTATGCACATACTACTTTAAGTGTGAAAAAAATATCAATTAACATATAGAGTACAAACATTTACAAATATTTATAATTAAGTATATAAGTCACCTTTTTTATATATTTAATATTTTACAAATTCATAATCGACGTGAGATTAAACTCTACACTTGAACTCTATAAATTTTTCTTCAAACATAAATTCACACATCTTATAATTATATTGTGGTTATTACTAATTGACGCGTTTCATGACTATACAGTCAATAAGACTCTCAATACAATGACCTAATATCAAGATCTCATCTTAGCTCCTCTGCCAAGTCACACCATAATTCATGATACCAATTGTTGGGAAAAAAACATATAGATATAGAAATTAATAACACAGTCAAAACAGATAATATAACATGAAAATTCAAAAAGAAAGAAAAAATTCATGATTGTTTTTTTTTAAGGAAAAAACTCATGATTGTTGTCTAATAACAATCAAAGAATAACACATAATACATACTTCTTTCTAACATGCAAGAATTTCATTACACTAATACTCTATAAAATAAACATCTAACATATATTTCACAACACTTTAAAACATGAGTATAAAAGAGAAAATAGTTGGATGTAAATTTAATGTGATTTTGACTGCTCCATCTTTTAACGGCGAAGAACTAACTCATATATATAATATTGATCTCTCCCCTAAAAAAATACGGTGTCATAGTAATTTTGTCAAATCCACCATGATTTTAAACATGCATTTGTGTGTTTGATATTGGCACTAGACGTTTTGAGTTAAAATTACCGATAACTATTTTTAACTTTCCAATTTTTTTGTAAACTAGGTTTTTTTTTAATCAAATTAACTTTGGTGTGAGGCTTGCAAAATCTATCATATGTTGACAAAAATAATTCTTTCACAATGAATTTCACCAAAATCTAAATTAAATCAAACAAATAATTAATTAATTTCTTCAAATCTCACACATCCCAAGGAATAAAAGTTTTTTTTTTTTCTCAATGTCTTTGTTGGAGCTATGTTGCCCAAAAAGCTGTGTTTTATAATCCTTTTACGATCCCAAAGGGTCCCTCATGTATGTTAGATTTGACAAAGTGCTAAAATTGCTCTTTTTCAAATTGATATTATTTTTTGAAACATTTTTTTTGTGTAAAACTTTTTCAAATTGATTAAAACCCGTCTATTTAATAATCTGTATAGTAACATAACATGTAAAGTGTTTTAATAGTTCCATCCTTAGTATGTGACATTACAATGCTGCAAGATCATTATTTCTTCTGCAACTTAAAAAATGATGATGACATAAAAATTTCGTGGAAAAACAAGAAGCAAGTACTAAAAGCTCTGAAACTAGTGATAGTAACTTTGAGTCTTTGAGGAAATAAGAAAATTTTCGAAGTTAGAGACAGAGACAAAGGACGAACACAATCACATGTGGCTTAGGCTTTTGATGTGAGAGGGTTGTTGGGGTGATAAAACGTAACTCTAATTATTCTTACTTGTTCATATGAATTTCTTCAGCTTTACTTGTCTACTCACATTTTCTAGCTTATATAGCTTCATCAAACCCACATCAAATCTCTGCAACAAAAATATATAATATAAAGTCTAATAAATCATTGTCTATGATATATAAAGGGGAAATACCTACACATGAATGACCCAAACTTGTTTTTCTTATGAAGCAAATGGACAAATGGTTGGAGATGACAGCACACCATAAACCATGTTAGATTCTGAGGTTGTATTAACCATGATATTATGAGGTTTCTAAAATTTTAGGAAAATTTATTTACTTTAGATAATTTAATTGATATGTCAATATGTAACAAATGTGGATGAAAAGTTATTGTCAGTCAAAAATAAATAAGTATATATTTAAATATAAAAGACTTATTAATAATGAGAAATTTGTTTTAGTTTTACTTATTAACAACAAGGAAAAAACTCTTTAAGGGGGGACTAGGCCAAGACCTCGAAACAAGAAAAAAAATGAAAACAGAAAAAAATAAAAAACAACAAATTAATGGAATCTGTAATTAGGTGGACCAACTCTGTCCCTAAAAAATTTGGACTCAAAGCTAGGGGTAAAGTAATTAACCATATTGTGCTGTGAGCCGCATGTCCCATGACAGCCAACTTGTCAGCACAACAATTGCCTTCTAAATTGCCGCAATAATATTCCAGTATTAAAATTCATTGGGAAGTTGGAGAGGGTCCCTAGAGCGGGTGATATATGGCGGATTCCCATCAAGAAGTTCCTTCCTCATCATTTATTTTTGCTTCTTCGTCAAAACCGCATTATATGGAGGTTCCTCTGCCGCTTTTTTATCATACTTTTTAATTCGTTGCCAAAACTCTAAATCATGTTGAATTCTTGGATTAACATGTTGTACAGGGACATCATCCTGGGATGTGATGGAGCTGCCTATCAAATGCACATCAGTTGCAACACTTGACTCTGAAGGTGCCACTATGCAAGCTGCAATAGTTGTAGGTGAAACTGCCAATTCGGTGTCAGTATCAACAAGGGCAGTGGCGGCAGGAGCTTCAATACTTGGAATATTCGAGGGAATAACTTGAGCTGGGGAAACATTATCATCATGTACAGTAGCGTGCTCAACATTCAAAACAGATGGAGAAGAAAGAACACGTTCCTTAGAGACCGTATTTTCCATCACCCTCCTCTTCAGCAATATTCTCATCATCATGCTCATCGACTGTCACCAAATCTAACACGGGAATGGTTGGTCTAGGAAGCGCATCCTGAGGGATTGAGTCAGTGACATTATTGAGTGCAAAGCTAAAGGTGCTGGATAAAAAATCTTTTGGTGCAACACCTTCAGAAGCCTTATTTATCACGTCCCTGGCTGAATCTTGTGGAACAAATGAGACATACTGTAAAGAACCAGAAGATGAAGCTACTTTGTCACCGCGAGAATGCTGGGTAACCTTCTCACTTATGTCAGTCCCTTTAGATTTACCATGATTTTCTTTACCCGCTTCCGGATGCAGCCACTTGCATGTCGTAACATTGTGCCCAATGACATAACAATGATGACAAAAACGTGGACACCGTTCATACTGTACTTCCACTTTGAAGGCAAAACCCTCTCTTTCAACAAGAATTTCATCAAATACCCTCTTCGATAAATCAATATCAACCAGAATGCATGCATAATGTCCAAACACTCTATTACAAGTTGGAGCGTCAATAGAGGTAGGATTACCCACGACGCTGGCAATTTCCTTCAGTGTTCTTTCTCGCCAATACTCTTGAGGTAGCACAACAAGTCTAATCCATAATGAAGCATTAGTTTGTTTATGAGAATCTTGATGGAAGTCTTTCATCCACTGTGAGAGACGAAGAAGACCCAGTTGAAGAAAAACACTGCCCGCCGCCCAAATACGAGTTAAATCATTCGGATTCTGAAAAAGAAAATCATAAAATACCACGTCCAAGCGAGACCATCTTCCATTCATGAACTATTTTCCAAATCTTGCCTAATTTGGAAGCCAAATCGCGTGCCGTTTAAGGTTTGTCGCCCTTAATCAAGGTGAGCCGGCCCCTTAGTGCATACTGACATTCAGCCAGGCCTTTGGAGTATTCGACTTGGCCAATTTTGATTGAGAGAGTATCGCCCTTCTGGCAGGGAACCAGGAAAGGAACATCTTCTGCAACACAAGTTGAGGCACCCCCTAAAATCGCAGCAAACGATTAGCGAGGAGGTGGAATAGTATGACCAGTCCTGGAGGCAGTAAGTGCATAACGCAGAACACTTATAGAGGGTGGAGACTGAGATTGCACCAGTGTAATTAGGATTGGAGGTGCCAACTCCGCCTGCTAGTCAAACATGGTGAGGCAGTCAATGAAGGGAACACACCAAGGATCAAGGTAAGCAAGAAGTTCTCAACTTAGGTGATTCCACAAACAGTTGGTGGGCAGAAAGCAACAACCAGCATATGAAGGATAAATGAAACAACGAACCAGTAAAGCAATCAAAATCGGAAGTATGATTAAACCAAGCTAGTATAATTGAATTATAAATAACTCAACATCACGTAAACCAACACTCCAACAATGATGTCTTATTCATTCGCCACTGGAACATCCCAAACTTATACGATTTTGAAATTCGTACTATTAACTCAACCTCCGGGGAATAGTAAGAAATTTGAGAATGTGTTGCTGTCTATCAAGCTTCAAAATATCAAGGTACCTTTCCTCTGATCATGCAATGATTCTCTTCAAGATTATGGGGTTGATTTTCTTTTTTATTTGCATCTAATTGTTTATTGCTAATGCTACTTTCTCATGGTTCCATTGGAGAGCATGCATCTACGTTCTACGACTCCAAGATGTTCAACATCAACGATATTTTCTTCTATGCATTACAACGATTCACTATATAAATGTATAATTTTTTCTCCTTTTCTTAGCAATTAATTAAATTTGTTTTAAAAAAAACACAAATTTACGAAAATATAACGAATAAATGTTTTCAAAATTAAAATCTAAGCTGTGGTGTTCATTTTATTTTTATTGGAAGATCAATGATTTGGGCGTCAATGTTGTATATCTGAGGACACAAATATTCTGATCACTTTACTTTTATCATTTTATTTATAGATATTTTGTTGGTGTGTGCTATTAACTTTAATAATGTGAATTTGTTCGCAGATTCATCGTTTACATTTTAACGATATATAATATACTCTATCAATTTAAATAAATATCGTTTTAATTTCGTAAAAAAAAAGTATAAAGACCATCAATGAATTTTATAATAAGTTTATAATATTATTAAAAAAAAATACTAACAAATGCTTAGGTGATTGTTTGAACATCCACACGTAGTCAATTTTATGTAAAAAATTGTGTAGTCATGATTTCTACCTAGATTTTTAAGAAGAAAAAAAATTGTGCCTTTCTTAAATCGTCAATATCTTAAGGATGTGTTTGTTTCAAGTTTACCAATATTTCTTAGAATATAAAAATGATACTTTTATTCTAAGGTATTTAAGAAAAATATGTTTAGTTAACTTTATAATATTCCTAAGGAACCATAAAAATAGGGATTATAATAGGTAACTACGTATAAATTTATTCTCATCTTCATAAGAATTTTATTCTCACCCTTTTCTTTGAAATAATTTTTATATTTCTAAAAACATTTTTTACCCTAGAATAAAATTGAGTAAACTTGTAACAAACGTAAACATATATATTTCTATCATTTTATTCTCAGAAGTCACCAAATATAATTTGAAACAAACAAATCTAGAGGTATTTGTTAGCAAACACATGTTATCATTCAAGGTTTTAACCTAGGTACAAGAAGGGTTGCCACATGTCATTTTAACACCACCACAGCTGCTTCTACACTCATCTTCGGTTCAATCACTTGCTATATAATGTTTGAGACTTTGAGTGTTAATCCGTGAAATCATGATTGCACTCAGTTAATTCATTAGCTAGTGATTAGACATGATAACCAAATCAGAAGGTAAATGAACTGAAGTAGGTGAGTGAGTGAGTCTTTCGATTTAACCTTCGGATTTGGGACCCACATGTGAGGAATGAAACAATCTTGTTTAGCTGTTGTCACCTACTCTTACGTTGGTGTAACATGGTTCTAACAAGTTCTGATTAATTCATGAGGAAACGAAAATTCTTGTTTGGGATAGACATGGATCAATTTCAACTATTTACAGTGAATAAAGAAGCTTAACAGTTGGTGTGTCAGTATTTTCGAGGAACAGAAACATTACCAAAAGGTACATGCTACATTCATGTCATTGAGCATTATACACTTCTAATGTATGAAGTTGGATACTCTAAAATGGAGACGTATCTGTATTAGATGCGTATCAAATATCAATATTCTACAGATATTCGTGAATATGTATTTATAAAGTATCGGAATTAATTATTTTAATTTTTAAAAATATTTGATTACATACTTATAAGATACTCGACATATACAAATACGTATAAGATACTTATAAGATACGTATTCTATAAAAGAAGAAGAGTAAAAATATGAGACAATGTTCTCAAGGTTCAGTAAAAATGTATATGATTCAATTTTATAAGAAAATTTTACATTTTTTTATTTTGATCACATGTATTATTTTTTAAAAATTGTGATTTTTACAATAATAAAATAATGAACAGTAATGAATGTTGGTTTTCTTTAAGTATTTAATAATGCATATAAGTTTTAGTATAAAATTTTTGTTAACGTATTTTAACCGTATTGTATCTTAAATTTTAAAAATATCATGTATCTGCGTACCCGTATTGTATCGTATCTACACTCGTATCACGTATCCGAACTTCATAGCTCCTAATAGACAAGATTTGTGCTACATTGTTGCATAGAGAGTTTAGACTTCCCGATTTATCTACTCTTTATTTATTGTTCATTTTTGATAGAGGTATACACAACAAATGAAGATTAATGTGATCAATTTTAATATGTGAATTCCGTTTATAACACACTAATCTTTAACTTATGTTTTTCTATATTATAAATGAATAATTGAATAATAGATAAATGAAACGAATCTGACTGTATATGTTCACCTCCTTTGGACGCATTGGCCATTATGACATCTTATAGCATCAGGTGGGGAGCGCAAGAAGCTCAACCAAGTCGGATCTCTAAAAACTATGAGTTTAAAAAAAATTAATTATAATATCCACCCCCACTTAAATTAAAAATTTATATGCTACTTCTTTTTCTTTGTTCGGTACACGTATGAACTTTTTCTAAACTCTAGTTCTACTTTCTGATCATAAATTTGATGTAATCAAACCACCATCAATTTGTATAATCACTTAATCAGTCAATTAGAAAAGTTATTTCATTGAAAGAATCACAACAATCATTTCTTTTTCGCATAAACCATTTGTTTTCCTCTTTCCCACGACGTAGGAGTGACATTCCAAACGACATCGTTAGGTAAATTTCACCTCTCTTTCACTTAATTTTATTTTGTTTTGTTTCATGTTTAGAAGTTCTTTTGATTCTGTTTTTTTAATGAAGCTTAGCTATACCAAAAAAAAATGCATTTTTATTTTATTGGGGCCTATTTTAAAAAGAGAGTCGAGCCTTCTATTTTATAGGAACGACCCTGCATAGCATAGCTTGAGGGAAAAAAACATGGAGAATATTCGGACTCGGTTAGTAAACTTGATTATGGAGGATTTAAATGAGCTTCGATAAATGAATTTTTTACGAGTTAAATTCATAATGCGTTATCTAAGAGACTAAGACAAAAAATTTAACGCATGTTATTTTTGTTGGGATTTTATGAGGATTTTTTTAAAATTTTTAATTCTTTGAGTGGAACAAATTCGATGAACAAATCTTGATTGAATCAATAATCACAAATCAAAACATATATTAAACATCTTAAAGAATTTCATGTGTTTACCTCTTAAAGCGCAATACCGTTGATAGTCGAAACTAAGATGGTTGATCACAAGCGCTACTCAAACGACAACAATAGTTATGAAAGAGCTACTTTAGTCACAATGCTAACAGCTACGAATGAAGGTTTAGAGAGAAAGAGGTCGCGGCTTAGATTTTAGAAAACTAAGGTTTTTGAAAGAGTGAGTTAGATTAAGTCTTATGAAGAGCTTCAACATAAGATTCTATTTACAAAACCACTTTTGAGATCAAAAAGCTAAGCAACAAATGATTATGAAGAAATGTCAACATAAAATCAAAGTTCTAATAAATTTTTTGAAGACTCTGATGAGAACAAGCTTTAATTAAATCACACTATGAAGAAAACAAGTTTTGATAGACACATCAGCAGTCTGGGTGACTCTGATCAATTTTGTCTTCTTCTTAAAGAACGTCGCTTTCAAAATTATGATAATATTGTTTGTTTTCTTCTGACCATGTGCACAAACAAAACAAGCAACTTCAATGGTAAAAAAAATGTATAAACAGATTGTTCCATAAGCAACAAATGGTTTATCTAGTACCATTCAACAACATTATCCATTAGAGTCAAAGTTTTTAAAACTGATTCAAAACTTTCAAATAACGAAATTGATGCGTTGGATCTCTTTAAACAACGACTCTCTCTCCCTTCTTTCCTATATAAGGACTGTGCGGTTTGAAAAAAAAAGAGACCATGTATATTTTACAAGTGTCAAAACTCTGTCAAAATTAAAAACGCATAAACGCTTAGAAAATTCTTACAAACTTAGTATCTTAGAATTTCTTAAGTGTCATAAGTTTCTTGAACTTAAAGTTAGTTTACTGCTATCTGAGTTCTAAAGTGTCAACACATACAAATTTATTTGTTTAACTCTGATTGTACAAGTCCTCTTATATGAGGCAAGAAACTCTTTGACCTGTGTATTGGAGCAATTGTAATCATGTGTGATTATTGTTAAAAATCTCGTAGAAGTTAACGGAGACTAGACTAACCTCAGATTGTGGGGTGAACTAGGATAATTTGCTTGTGTTGTCTCTAGTCTCTCTCTGATTATCTCTTGCTCTGTTTTTCTCAAACACTTAAAAATATTTGAATAAAAAATCAACCTCCTTCTTGTGTTTTCCTCACCTTCAATAAGTCACACTTATTATTTTATAAATAGGTATTACTTGTTTATTTACTTCTCTTATCTATATGTCCTATGTGTGTGACCAAGTAGGTTATCATAAGATTTACAATAATATTAAATCACATATTTAATATTATAAAGAGTGAACCGTATCTAGCAACACATCATTGCTACCCAAGCAACGTGAATGTCACCTGAGCTGACAAACCTATCAACGATAATGATTATGTTTATAATTACACTTTTACCACCATGTCTATATTGAACACAAGGCATAACGTGTAACCCTTGTGCAATTCAATATTAGGCCCTGATACATTTTTTATGTTACGTAAGAGAGACAAATTTCATCTAGGTCACTCAAGCCCCTCGACGCAATTTGTGGAGCACTCATCATCCGACTTTATAGTCATCATGTTATAGAAAACGTTTAAAGAACAACAAAGTACTCGACACCTATATTTAAGGTACACATTACTTTCAAGTCGAATGGTGGTATACACCACAATCACTATGAGAATAACTTATAAGACTTACATATCATTCTATAGAGAATTACTCTTACGGTGTGTTTGTATTAAGGTAAGAAATTACGTTCCTTGAAATGACATTTACATGAATAACATTACTACACTTATGTTTGGTAAAAAAAATAGATTTCTTGGGAATATTTTAGAAATTTATTTAATTAAAAAAATAAAAATGTAAATAAATGTGAGTGGTAGTGAGAAGTTATAGCAAGTTGAGTTATATTCTCATGAGAATGTTAGATTTCCATCCTTTAAGCATGCGAAAAACAATAGAAGAAATCATGTGTAAATAACATTCCTAGGAATAGATTTTCAAAACTTGAAACAAACACGAGATTGTTGTTTAATTTCCAATCTTACTTTTCAAACCTTGAAACATAGACACCCGTAACATTTATATCTACTTGAAGACTTGATAAATATTTATCTATGATTTCTAATATGTGATCATCACTCTATCTACATAATAGTCTACATGCATTATTACTATCTCATTTCATAGTAACACTTTTGACTACATATACTTTAAAAATAATGCCATTTAGTTTAATGGGGTTTCACAATTAAGTCATACTTAATGTTTCATTAAACAAACTAATTATTTTAGGAGCTTTATTATTTTGAAACAAAAGAAAACTAACAAAAAAGTGCCTTATTTTATATATATATATATATATATATATATATATATATATATATATTCACAAATATATATTTTATCAAGATCATAAACAAATCCAAATTCAATCGTATAGATTGGTTATTTGGACTTACTCGAACACTTCTATAATTTAGCCGAAGTTAATTTAAGTTTCAATCAAGAAAAGTGTTTGTTGAAGAAAATGTGTTACAGGAGTTAGCGATGGGAAGGAAACACAATTTAGCCAAATTAGACCGTTAAATGTATATTTAAATAACAATGAATTCAACTAAATCATTGTGACATCCTTTCAAAAAAAAAAAAAAACTAAATCACTGTGACATGATAATTTTTTTTTGAAAGAACATAATAATTTTTTTGAAATTTCAAAGTGTAACTTTTGCTAAAATTATAATAAGTCACTATAATTTTGATAATCTCATAATCAATTCAAATATTTACTAAAATATTAGATTGAGCTCGATCTATACAATAAGTCCCTACTTTAAAGTCAAATGTTTGTTGTTGACTAAAGTAAGTCCGCTTGACACTCTCACATGGACATTTTTGCTAATATGGTACTACATGAGACATATTTTTTTTAAATGGTTAAATATATATGTTTTAGATTTCTACAAATTCACAATATTTGAATTTAATCGTTACAAAAGTTCTTAGTCTAGTTAGGAAGGAGAGAGAAGGTGGAAGAGGGAGGATCTCCTCCTCTATTTATTCCTCCATCCCACTCTCCCTATTTCCTCCCCCCACACCCACCACTATATCTCTCCATTCAACAACAACGACCAAAACTTATACTATTAAGTGGGGTTGACTACATGGATTAAAATACGTTATAATATTATGTCATAAACCATATTGAGGATTAACAAGAGACAAATTCAGGGATACGTTTTCATTGTAGCTAGATAAGTAACGACCTAAAAATCGTTAAGCTTTTAATATTTTATAACTTAGTGACCAAATTTTATTATTTTATACTTTATTGATCGAATTGTCAACCATTATTTCAGTCGCTAAACCTATCAACGACCAATTTTCATACTTTAGCGATTAAAAATTCAATCGCTAAAGAAGATTTTTTATTTATTTATTTTTAAAAATCTAGCGTGACTATAGCCACACCATGTTATTTTATGGTGGATCCGGCCTTGATGCAAAATGTTTATAAATGTAGTTTTTTTTTTTTAGGGATACATGTAATTTTAATTAAAATCTTATAATAATTTGTACTTCATGCACATGAATTAACATAATATAAAACATGTATACTTGTGTTTGTCTCAACTCTCAACACTATTTTGAAATAAAAAACATAAAACATTAAAAAAAAATATAAACATTAATGATTTTTTTTAGAGGAACATTAATGAAAATTTTAAATTAAAAATATAAAGAAAGAAGGGAAAATGTGAAAGCGAAATGAAAGAAAGTACGAGATGACGAGAGGAGCAAGAATTTGAGTGATTCTCCTCTTCTCTTCTCTTTCCCCGTTTATCAAAACGCACCGATTACTCGCGTTTTGATTTCACTGCAACTTCCGATGAACAGCGCCGCTTATTCTGCCGGAGTCTCGCCGTCCACGGAGGCGGATATCGATTGGGAGATGCGTCCCGGCGGTATGTTCGTACAGAGACGCGAATCAGGTGACGATGATCATACCGATGGACCCATGATCAATATCAGTGTTGCGTTTGGTTCTTCTCAGCATGAAGTTTATCTTCCAGCTCAATCCACTTTTTGTGAGACTCTCTTCTCTCTATGCTGATTTTGTGGTTGAATTGTTGAATCGTTAAGTTTTTGTTTGATTTTGGTTATTAGTATTGGCATTTAATTGTTTGATTTCTTATTGTTTGCATTTAATTTGTTTGATTATTGTTAAATTAGTTCTTGAATTTTGCGAGATGAAGAATAATTGATGGAAATGAAAGTAGTACTTTGTGAAGTGTTAAAATTTACTTAGTGTCTGTTTGGTAAGACATAAAATTGAGCTCATGGCTTATGGCTTATAGTTTATAAGCTCGTATGATTACAAAAGACGCAAAGACGCGTTTGGTAACTTTCATTTTTAGACGAACTTATAGCTTATTTTCATGAGTTTATAGCGGTTTTTTATAAGCTAATTCAATTGGCTAATAGCTCAAAGCTTATACATTATCACCTTTTATCTCCATTTTGATCTTGAATCTTCATTGAAAAAATATATATATTAATTAAATGCACATTTTTTATGTCATTTCATACTTATAAGCTACTTCAACCGCTAATTTTACCAAACACTACAAATTCAATCAGCTAGCTTTTTTTGCTATCAGCTATAAGCTAGCTTATAAGTCATCTTCTATTAGCTCATCCGCTATAAGCTAGCTTATCACCTATCCATTTTTTTTACCAAACAGAGCCTTAGTTACTTGGATTAGGATAATGACGATGGGATTGGATATTGCTTTAGGTTTAATTACAAGTATTGTTGCTACTGTTGTATTGAAAGAATGTAAGCTCCCTCTTTTGGGGTTAAATGGTTAATATGACAGACATTATGGACGAGTTTGGATTAACTTATTTGAGATTATCTACTGACATAAGTACACATGAGTTTGATTGTCAGAGAGAGCTTCTGGAAACAGCTTATGACACATCAATGTGCTGCTGTTTTTCAGTTTATTTTCATAAGCTATGTACGAAAATAACTTATAAGTTTATATGAAAACAGTTTCACTTTATTTTATCTTTTGTTATGAAAGATTTTATACATAAGCACTTATGTGATGATTGTTTATGCTATAAATGTTTGATTAAACTGTTTATCTAAATAGGAGATATATATTTATGGAATTTATTTGTTGAAATTGGGGTTGATTTAGTTTTGGTGAAAACATGTTGTGAGTGGTTCTTCTTGTGTGAGTTGATGTTGGTTGAGAGATTCAATGGATAAGAAGTTTTATATCTCGGTGGTTTGCATTTTTAAACAATAATAGTCTATTGTGTTGAGAATGGTGGACTTTGCTGGACACTGACATGGCTGCATCCTAAATGAATAGATATATTGATTTCTTTTCTTTTAGGTTTAAACTGTTTTTGATAGGTTAAAGTGGAACTTGTAATGACAATACTAGCGGTTGAGGTTTTAATCTTTTTACCTGAGCGAGCCAAGTCCTTTAATTTTATGTAAGCTAATACATATTAGTGAAGGCATGTAATGTGATGCCATTCATCAATATTTCTTTCTTCCCAAACAAATATGCAGTGTTGAAGAAGATATACTAAAATAACATCTTTGCAGAAATTTGAATTTCGAACTGAGGTAAACTGTAGGTATTATTGTGTTACAAAGAGTGGCCCCTCCATTTAATTTGCACTGAGAATTCACTTTTATCTTTATTTATGTATTAGTGTAGGTTCTTTATACACAGCTGATATCCTTAGTGACTAAACTAGTATTGTGAGAAAATAAAAGAACTAAGTTGATTAACATGAAAACTTGGGACCTTAAGCAAATTATATGATATATTTTCATACTACTAGTGTAACAGATTAAAGTTTTGTATGCATCATTTGTATCTTGATATGGAATTTGTTTAGGGAAACTAAGCTCATTCTTGATGTTAAAGTTTACAAGTAGCATATACTTTTAGAAAATATTTTGTTTCCATCGGTATGTGTTTCGTCTTAATTTAGTCTTCAATAACAGGGGATGTTAAGAAACTGCTTGCACACAAAACTGGTTTAAAGCCTGAACACCAAATACTCTTCTTTAAAGGAAAAGAAAAGGAAAATGAAGAGAATTTGCACATGGAAGGTGTGAAGGACATGTCAAAGCTTTTGCTTTTGGAGGATGCTGCTAGCAAAGAGAGTAATCTTGAGGAAGTTAGAAAACAAAATGAAATGTTAAAAGCTTTTCAAGCTGTTGCTGTAGTCGGATCAGAGGTGGACAAGCTTTGTGACAGGGTGAGCCCATGTTTCCCATATTATTATTATTCATTATAGAAACAATAAACATAATAACTGGAACCAGATAATGAACATATTACTGATTTTAATTTTGCAGGTATTGGCCTTGGAGGTGGCTGTCAATGGAGGGACCAAGGTTTCTGACAAAGAATTTGTTGTGACTACAGAGTTGCTTATGAGGAAATTGCTGGAGCTGGATGGTATTAAGGCTGAAGGCGAAGCTAAGTTGCAGAGAAAAGCTGAGGTAATGTTTATGGTGTTGAGAGTTACTGACTTGAAAGTTTAACTGTTGGTCCATTACTTTTTATGGTAGGTCATGGAAAATGGTTTTTCTGTCTCTTGCTGTCTTTCACTTTTGCGTATGAGTTTTAGAACAACACTTGGATTATTTGCTATGAATTTTGTGAAGTGGTATGCAGTACCTATGTATTTATTTTTGTTTAGTACTGCAATGGCAATTTATATGCTGGGTTAGAGAATGGTAAGTGGGTGATAATATCAAAAGAGTATATTCACGTTAGGTTAGAAAATAATGTGATTCCTATGTTTGTAAATGTTGCAAGTAAGTCCTGACTTTCATAATATAGATTAGATGATTGAAAATTAATCTTGACTTCCTATTGCATGAATCTCTTTGAAGAATACTATCTTGCATAGTTTTTAACAATTGTTATCACTATAGTGTACTGCAACTGTTTATTTCTTTAAGGAAATTTGAATTGTTCTGTGCAAAACCCATTTATGAATTGTTGCCATGTTATATTGTTGCTTTCTACACGTGTAATGATGTTCTCTGGTCTTGCACTTCCCACCATTTTTTTTCTTCTTCCTGTAAACTACATCCCAGTACATTATAAATATCAACTTGAGTTGTGTCCGACTAGCGGTTACTAAATTTATTTGTGTTTTTCTTCTTCGTAAGACCAATGAAATCTATTTGTGTTGAGAGTTGGAAATTGATCTTTGTCACTACCAGGATCAATCAAAAACTTTCAGTCAACTCTTTTTTTCCCATTTTCCGTAACTTAGTGTAAAAGGATAAATTCTTGTACTGCTTGCGGTGGACTTCACATTTTGGTAATCATCAACTATAATTGCATCATTCATATTATCTTTAAAGGCCTGAACAGAGGTTTTTTTTACCTTCAAACAGGTGCGTCGTGTACAGAATGCTGTTGATACTTTAGATTCCCTGAAGGCAAAAAACTCCCGCCTGCCCTTATAGCAACATTGGTAAGGCAGTCTCAGCAACAACCCAATTGGAGACCTTTGACTTTGGAATGGTTAGCTTGAATGCTCCAACCTCATCGTCGTCACCACCACCACCATCTACTACACATGTTACTCAAGATTGGGAGCGATTTGATTAGCTCAGAAATTGTTACATTATTTTGTAAAGCACGTACAATACCCTATTTTTGAACCTTGATTCTTCATTTGAGGACCATTTTTGTAGTTTGCTTAAGGCAATATCTTTGAACACTTGGACTGCCTCTGAAGAATACAAAAAGGAAAATGAAGGAGCATATTATAGATACTCCAGCCCAGAAATGGCTTCATGTAATTATGAATTCATCCATTGTGAGTATTGATCTTGCCTGACGGCATGTTAAGATTTAAAAATTTCATTATACTGTTTTTAACTAACCATAGTATAGCATCAAGCAAACAAGGTATAAATAAATTTGGTATGTGTTGAAAAATAAAAATATACTAACGAACTAAAACACAAGGTGTACATACAAATTTCACGATGTTTTGTAAAATAATCCTCTGTTTTTTCTTTCTATTATTTATATATGAAAACCTAAATGGAACACATTAACTGAGCAAATCATTTTATATCTGTTCACCAAAAAAAAAAAAAGATTTAATGTAATCTATAATCTAGCTATTTGTTTCCCAAGGTTGTTCTCTCTATCAAACCAAAAAGAGGACATGATGGGGAGTTGTGCGACCTCATTTGATGGTGTTTGCGTTTGGTCCTTTGAGTGGCGTAGAAATCTTTTTGTTCGGGACAATGAGATTTTAGAAGGCCTTTTGAGAGCTTTGGAAGGAACGGTGCCTAGGGAGGGGGAGGATGTGTGGTGTTGGAAGGCGGAGGATAATAGATGTTTTTTGGTCAAATTGTCTTATAACTTGGTTTTTGGCTTTTATTCGCTCCAAATGTGCTTTGGAGTTATTTGGTAGAAATGTTTTTCGGCAACATTTGAAAAAGTCCGACTCCATCAAAGGTCGTAGCATTCTCTTGGAAACTCCTAAACCATATCCCAACAAAGACTAATTTGGCAAGGAGAAATGTCTTACCACATGCTTCTTTGAATTGTGCTTTTTGTGGTGGTGGTGGTGAGGAAAGTTCTTCTCATGTCTTCTTGCATTGTGACGTGGTGTTTAATGTTTGGCTAAAGGTGTTCTCACGGCTTAAATACTAGTTTCTTAAAACCACATAATTTATTTGTGCATTTTGAATGTTGGAACGTTGAGGTTCGGAACAAAAAACTTAGTAAGAGTTTTTGGTTAATTTGACATGCGTCTATGTGGATGATATGGAAAATTAGATATAATATAGTTTTGAAGGATTGTATTAAAGGGATTGATGACATAGTGGATGGTATAAAAGTCTTCTCCTGACATTGGAGTTTAAATTGTTTGAAAATTCCGTCTTGTCTCTACTATAAGTGGTATTGAAACCCAAATCATTGTTTTTGTGAGCTTAATGATTGACTTTGCCGTGTTTTGTTTTTTAGATGGTGTTTTTGTTGGGGTTGAGCTGCCGCATATTTATAGTGTCTATTTTGTAGTTCTTTTTCTTGCTTACCCGTTTTTCTTGTGTGGTGTAACTTTCAATAACATAACCTTTTTAAAAAAACAAACAAATAATAGTATGCTTTATGTACACTTAAATTTGGGTCTAGATCTCAAGTATAAGATTTCATTTGAGTTTCTTGTTTTTTCCTTTTTCCTTCCCTTTTGTTACAAAAAAATATAAGATTACATTTGAGTTCTTAAATCTTTGCAAGATATTCAAAACAGTGAGAATATTCTTTATAATTATCTAAGATGATCCAACCTATAGTTAAGAATTAAGATATCTGATATAATTAAGAAATGATTAATCTCATTGTTGGTGTTTTGTCTCTAGAATGATAATGGATACAAAGTGAAAAACTGTTGACCTACAAGTCCAAATAGACTGCTCTAACTAATGGAAGACTTTTCAAATAGAACCCTAATAGTAAAACGATATGTATTTTTTATCTTAAAAAAATCAAAGGATTCCTTATACTACCAATGAGTGAAAGGACCATTTGTAGTCCCACGAGCTGGACAGGTGAACCCACCACATTCTCATTCAATATTTTCCATATAAAACAAACCATTTGGCGTGATGCTTTTTCCATCAATTATTTAATTTGACCCACTATGATACTAATTACTAACACCTTCCGGCATGGATTAATTTAAGTTTACCATTAAACATTCACCATACGTGTAAGTTTTTTGTAAAGGATTTCAATTGATTGACTGGTTTTATTGTTGATCATTCACCATATATGTAAGTTTTTGCAAATAGTCTATAATGGATAATACTTTAAAATTACTCAAAATTTATTTTCCTTGTGAGTGAGACATTATGTTGGTTCGACAAAAAATGAGTTTTGCGGTATTTATTTTTCTTTTTTAGGGGAGGCACTTGTAATTTTCTTTTTTACATGGCTAATCAAAACAAACAAAATGAAAAAAGAAAAAAAAAAGCAAACAAACTATTCTTTAGAAAAGAAGGTGTCGGCCGCATCAATTTTAAGGAGGTTCAAAAGATTTTCAGACGGAGAGTCATGGAAGAGGAGATCTATATCTGATAAAGCTTCAAGTTTAGACATAAAATCTATACATTGGTTTCCCTCGTAAAGAGTGTGGTAAATTGTGACATTTCATTGCTCAATTGGATCCTTGATGTCATGAATCAAAACAATATAGACATTAAACATCATGTTGGGACCTTTAATAATATTGATACAATATAAAGAATTCGAGTAACGAACTAACTCTGAGATATCTATCTCTTTAGCCAACATCAGACCCTTATAAATAGCAAATAACTCGGCATCAGAAATGTCAGAGGAATGTTAAATGTAGCTAGAGAAACCTGATAAATAAAATCCTGCATTATTTCTTAAAGTAGTAGCCAACTCTAATAGGATAATCGAAACAATTACCATAAGTATTAAGAATGATACTGGAGTGCCGAGCACTTGTATTTATTTCATCTATTTTATCCAATTGATATCAATTAGGCTATCATCTCAATTAGACATATACATATGCATAGTCGTTGAAGTTTCAAGTACTAGTCAACCGTGAAGCACCTATTGCGGTCCATTATAAAATTGGTCTGATTTATATGCCAAAAATTGAATAATTTTCTTATAGCACACCATATACTTTTCACATTTAAAACTGATGTCACTCCATTCTAGAGTCAATAGCTTTGGACGGAAGTATATTTGTCCTTAGTCCTTACTAGTCTTTGGGAAGTTCATGCTCTTATAACAACCACCCCAAACATTATTTTATTTATATTTTTGCAGAATTTCTATTTGACCTCCTCCCCCGACATGAAAATATGGATTTTTTTTGAGTGGATGAAAATATAAATTTTTAAAACTTCATTTTTTTTTACAAAAGATCAAAGGCTTCATTATACAATTATATAATAATATACCAAAATCAATATCAAAAGGTAAATCCAAATTGGATATGTTTAAAAAGAATTATTGGTGCGGCTAATACAACTAATCAAGTGGTATCATAACAAATCTCTTCCACTACGATTTGGTTTGAGGACGAACCAAGCGGAAGCTGGTGTGTATGTAACGCCTCTGTTTAGTGGGCATGTAACATTTGAGGATGATGAGGGTGGGAAGTGGTCCAACTCCTGACAACTTTTAGGCAAAATCGAATCACACATCAGAATGAGAAGGATTCTGAAGCCGTGCAAATATGAGATTGCATGGTTGAAGAATTGCTTATAAGAATTGTTTGGTACTACCTATATCAACAAGATGCATCTTCTTTTCAGTAGCCTAAACCATAAGAATTCCACAGTTAAGTGTGCTTGACGAGCAATTTTAGGATGGATGGCTTTCTGAATTTTTTTCCAAAAAACATGCGAGTGAAATCAAAACAACAATTTTGATCAAACATCACTTCATCAAACGGTACTATGAATATTTTTGTATGCGCACATGCAAGTAACATAATTGAACACAAAAAAAATACAAGTAACAAAATTAATCACTAGACGTTTTAGTTCCAATTCTACAAGAAATTTTCTGAAGCTTTCAGGTCAATAAAAAATTGACAAATCTCTAACTTCATAGGTACATCAATATTTTCTTTACAATAATTTTCAAGTACAAAATGTCAAAAATCAAGGTGACTAGAAGAACTAAAAAAACACAGCCAAATTGATCTCAAAACTTGACAACTTTTCTTCCATGGTAAAAATCAAAATTCTCCTCACACCTTCCATACACACAATACCTATACTTGTGAATTGTGACTCATAAATTTATAGTCACACCTCTTGCACCATTAACATAAGGTGACACTCCAGTGTTACCAGTATTCAACGAACCATGCCTAGTTGGATCATATTTTTCTCCATCACCCCAAAGGGCATAAGCTTCCTCGCCGTGAGCCGCATCGTCCCCGATTTCGAGCTGCTCGTCGGGCATCCTCAAGGGTATGAATAGTTGTATAACAAGGAGAATGATTGTGGTGGAGACTATGTTCCATCCAATAACAAACATTGCTGCCACTAATTGTTTTAGGAATTGTACACCACCACTTCCACCATAAAATGCACCCCTTGAATTTGTCACTGGCAATAGTAATCTACATAGGGCTGGCTCTGCAAAGAGTCCTGTTAGTAGGCCACCCAGTAGGCCAGCCACAGCATGTGTGTGAAATACACCAAGTGTGTCATCAACCTAAATATAAAAAAAAAAGTCACAAAAATTGTTAGGACAATTGATAACGAAACAACAGGTTGAGATTCTCTGCAGTCATTTTGTGTACAAACCTATATAGATTAGTCGATCGAATAATTAAGATTTAAGTTCTTTTTAAACTCCTTTAAACTTGTTATTTGTGATGACTGCACACCTTAATGAATGGTATTAAACTAACTAAATTAAACACTATACCAAAATGATTAGACACAATGGAATAGTATTAGAGATTCAATGCTATTTTTTTAAGTGTAGTTTGAAATTGTGTGATGGTGATATTTTAGACTCATTAGGCAAATCTAGATATCATGCTTAGATGAAAAATGTCATCATCCCACTATCACAATGGTAGACAAGATGCGTTCAAAATGTTAGAAAGGAATGAAAATAAAATTAAACATTTTTAAAAAAAATAAAATTAACTAAAATATAATTACTTTTTAAAAATATAAAAATGTGTGTTTTTGATATAAAAAAGAGGCTGATTTGATCTAAAAACAAGCTATTTTTAATGTATACCCTAAAACAAATAAAAAAAATTACAGGGAACAATTTCTTTTGCCGATTTTATAGGAATTAAACATATGTTTAACTCATGTTTGAGAAGCAAGCTTCATTTTGTTTGTCATCATCAATAAGAAGCTTACTTCCCTAAAAAAAGAAACAGCTTATTTCTATACATAAAAAAATCAGCTAACTATTTTTTTTGACAATTTCAACAAAAAAATCAAAACCTATTTCAACCAGAAAAATCCAAGCAAGAAAAGTAGAGTGTAGAGTATTATTTTCATTTTTTTGAAGGAAGTGTCATTTTCATTATAATGTGTTTATTAATACTTCTATCTTTTTCATATATTTTCTTTTAAATATTATAAGAAGGAGGATGAAGGCATCTTCAATATCATATCATATAAACATAGTACCTTGTTTAAAAAAGAATGAAAGTGGACCATAAGATAAAGAAAGTTGTTGGAATTTGGAATCAATATTGGAAACCTAGGGCATTGGTCAATTTTCCAACATTGAACAATGATTTACAAACACGTTAGCTAGCAAAGAGGAACCTTCACCTAAACTTCATCCTTTAACATTGGAATATACTACCTTACACAACTATCCATGTACTGTATTATTATAAAATCGAATATTTCACGTCGATAATATAGTTAAACATATTTTTTTACGAGATATGAGTCAACTTTATAACCAATTCCACTTATCGATAGAGTTAAACTTTAACTATATGTGTAAACCAAAATATAATTAAGCCATACTATATAATAGTGGACAAAAATTCACAAAAATTCTGTGAAGAGAAACTCTAACCTTTTGTAGAAGACTTGACTTTTTATGCAAGATCATCATGGAGACCCAAGGAATGCTCCCAGATAGAATTCCCATCACTATAGCCGCCCACGATTGTACAAGCCCTACATGATGCAGACCCACCATTCACATTAATTGTCAACAAAAACTGCAACTATGGTCAGTTTGTCACTAATTGAATCATTATGATACTAGTAATGTACTTTTTGTTAGTATCAAAATATCTATGAGTGCCCAACAAACATTATGCTTGTAATAAATGTTCATATCTACTTTCTCCAATTTCAGTGAATGTTTTTGATGATTTTAAGAAAATAAAAAACTTCATTCACATTAAATTCATATTTTCAAATGCAACATAGATAATGTTATGACCTAAACCTCACATGTAGAGTCAATTCCAAAAGAATAGGGGTAGTTCATTAAGGTTTTTTTTAGATAAACTTGTTCAAATTTACCTTTATGAGATGAGAAGAGATTTGATGAGATGAGATATTCATAAGCTATTATTTATCTTATTTCTATAAGTGTTCGTTGATAGTTTATGAAAATAGCTTAGTGCTTATGTATAAATGCTTTACTTTAATGTGAAATTCATAATATTGCCACTCCTTATAAGAGCTAATGTCTAATGCGGCTTTCACTTTATTAACACTAATATGGTGATAGCCCTTTTCATTTTTGACGATTTCACTCATCTATCTATTAATTCATCGGTATATCTTAATCCAACCTAGCACCAATTATGTAGCTCAAGATTCAACATAGCCCAATTGTGATGACTTAATTGATGAGTACAAAAGACTAGTACATTAGGTATAAGAGTTATGACTCAGCTACCACATGTACATTCAACTTTCTTATGTACTCAAATGTACAATTTATAACACATAACTTAATAATACTACTCATGTATTGCCATCATATCCAAACTCTAGTACTAGCATATTATGAAACCTTTTTATAATAACACTTGATTCATCAATAAAAACAAGTTAATTTGCAATGTCAAAAACAAAACAAGTATTCACCTAAAAAACAAACTTATGCACATATATACCTGCTCCTGGGGTGATGCACACAAGTCCAGTCATCATACCCTGTACAGCTCCAATCACAGAAGGTTTCCCAAAGAAAACAACATCAAGAGATGTCCACACAAGAAGACTAGTTGCTGCACAAATGTTTGTGTTCAATACAGCAATTGAAGATGCAACATTTGCTGCATATGGTGCTCCACCATTGAACCCTGACCAACCCATCCATAGTAATCCAGCACCTGCAAGCATCAGCAACACATTGTTTGGTGGAAACCTTTCCCTATCACTCTTTATCCTTGGTCCAACCTGCACATAATTTGTTGCCACATTAATCAAAAAACCAAATTTCTTTACCAAAAATGAAAAAATATGTCGAATTACAGAGAAATCTCAGTCGTTGGATTAATCTAACTGCTAAGAGATCAACACTCTAAACCATTGAATTAATCCAACAGTTGAGATTTGATTGAAAGAGTAGGAATTTGGTACTAAATTACTAAATTGTGAAACATTAACTGGTTAATGCTTTCTAAGAACTGAACTTATGTTTAATTTTAAATTGCAATCACAATCACAGTATTAAAGTTTTAAATGATTCTGCAATTCATAACTTCAATAATCACAATGTAATTGCAATTATAGGTACAGAAATTTTAAAATCTTGAATGAGTATTAAATGCCAAAACCAACCACCAATGGCAATTAATTTATAGATGATGACATAATTATCATAGAAATAAAGTACAATATAGATAACATTTCAATTCAACCCCATGAAAAAAGGGAAAGTACCCTCTTGCTTTTAAGCAAAATTAGATGAAGGGTAGTGAAAAAATTGAAACTTTTGTGCTCCATGAAGGAAGGGATGGCGCATTTAAGAGCCGATCGAAATTGACTTATTTGAGCTTATCTACCGGCATAAGCCCTTGTGAGATTGTTTGAAAAACTTATGAAAACAACTTATGACATGTTAATAAATTGTTTTCAGCTCATTTTCACAAGCACTCCAACTCCAAGATAGGTTATGAAAACAGTTGATAGCTTATACAAAAACAATTTACCTTTTAATATCTTTTGTTATAAAAACTGCTTATACAAAAGGACTTTTCTTGATAAGCGCTTATGCTATAAACTGCAAAATAAGCCTTTTAAGCAAAATTAGATGAAGGGTTGTGAAAAAAATACAAACTTTATGCCCCTCATATGAATGTATGATGAAAGGGAAAGTACCCTTTAAGTTTTTAAGCAAAATTAGATAAAGTGTTGTGAAAAAAATACAAAATTTATGATGAAAGAAAGTTGAATTACCCAATAAGCAGCAGTGAAACCAGCAATTCCAGAAGAAAGATGAATAACATATCCACCAGAATAATCAATCACACCCCAATGATAAAGAAATCCACCACCCCAAAGACTAAAAGCACCAACAGTATAAGAAAAAATAAGCCAAAGAGGAACAAAAGCCATCCAAGCCTTAATATTCATTCTTCCAAGAACAGAACCAGCCAATAAAATCATAGTAATAGCAGCAAAAGTAAACTGAAAATAAACAAGTGAAGCCATAGGAAAAAAAGGTTCTTCCATTGGTGTTTCAAGAACACCATTCTTGTGATAGTGAGTACTTGCAGGTACTTTTGCTCTTCCAACAAGAAACTTTTGTCCTAGTGCTGGTGCACCTTTACCCCAAAAAGGTAAAAGTTGATCACCAAAAGCCATTCTATAAGCAACAAGAACCCAACAGATAAGAACTGCTGCAAAAGCATATAGTGCCATGAAAGCTGAATTCACTGCCCATTTCTTTTTCACTATGCTTGCATAGAGAATTACTAGTCCTGGCATGCTTTGTAGACCAACCAGTGTTGCTGCTGTCATTTGCCATGCGTTGTCTCCTTTGTTTAGCCATGCTGGTGATGTTGGAAGATGTTCTTGGTATGCTGGTGATGCTGCTGCCATGGTTCAAGTCTTGTTCTTCAAGTTTTGATGAAATTTGAACAAGATTTTCAGTATGTACAAATTTACTATTTGTTGGAGATGAATCAGTTTTTGATTTTGTGGTTACTATATAATGAAATGAATTAACATGAGTTGAAAAGTTGGATACTTGGTTTGAATATTTGGAAGCTACGTGTAAACTGTCATTGGGTTCTCATAACAAGTTGTGCTAGTATTTTAACAACCAATCTAGAAAGGGAAGTTTTTTTTATCTTAAACTTTTGACTTTTCGTTGAGAATGATGGGTTTGGTTTAAGAATACAAGTGGAATTAGGATTGTCATCAACTTATTAAAGATTGCTAAATTAATTTTGTACGACAGTATCAATTAGCATAGCAATTGCGGCAAAATTTTATTCTATAAAACTGACTTGTAAGATGATGATTACTTTACTTAGTATTATTGAGTTTGGTGTGTCCGGAAATAAATGGTGGGTACGTGATAGCGAAAACCTGATAGTAGTGGCTCAATAGATTTTGAAGAAGACTTTAATTTCATTTTAGAAACTATGGTTGATATGCTAACACAACTCTACAAAACTGACTTGTGACACGAGAATTGTCTCCATTTATAAACACAAGTTCATACCATATTTTATTTGACGTGAGACTCCTCAACAACCATCAAACTTACACTTGAGTGGACGAGTCAGAATATAAACATTGCATTCGGTCTAACACATTATAAACGTGAAGAAGTGAAGGTATCCAACCCTTACATAAAATATACAACATTTTTACCAACTAAGTTAAACTCGCAGAGATTGTGAACGACATTTATTGCTCGGAAGAAGTAGATGAAAAGGAAATAATGTCATCTTATTAGGCACACACATAAAATTGTAACACTCTGTCTGTTTGTCCTGGACAGATGGCAATCCGTGATTACGGATAGTTACTGGTTAGTGTGATGAAAGCAGTTCAGTTTCAAAGGTTGTCAACTTTGTCGTACGGTAGCTTACCTTGCCAACCAACTAGTCAATGGATGAGAATTCAGGGTAAACTAATGGACTTGAAGCATTTTCATTTATTGCAATTCGACCAAATTATGTCCTCTATGAAACTGGAATTGAAAACATATATGGTTTCATATGTTGCCGAAAATACTACGGCAAGGACCACTAATTGGTATCACGTTTATCTTCTATACTATAATAAACAAAATAGTATGATTGAAATGATTTTTTTAAATTATCATCAACTTTTAATCCAAATAATTTATATAACAAATAGATAAAACTAAATTCAAATTTAACAAACACGATATAAGTATGTATATATCTAATTTTTTTTTATCATTTAAAAAGTGTAATAAATGTACTTTTTCATTATTCAAATTGTACTCTTAAATACTCCATTCGTCCTAAATTATATCAGGAAGTTTGATTCGACCTAGGATCCACGAAGAAGTAAGGGGTTGCATGGATGAACCCGATGAAGATTTACTTTTGGATAATCCAGAATATAGTTTGTGTTTTATTATGTTGTTTTATGTTTGTTTAAGGGATATGTTGTTTTACATTGAATTATGTTGTTGAAATTGTTAAGTTTAAGGTATGTTTTTTTAGGATATGTTTAAGGTATGTATGTATGTGTTGTTGTTGTATAATTTGATTTAATGCCGTTTTTTATTTTATTTTAAATTTCTTGTGTTTTGTACACAAATCATATTATATAATCTGAATTGTTCCAAACCCCCAAAACTATAAATTTTAACACAATTTGAAACTGTTTCGGGTTATATTATCCGACATATTCTCAAAATAGTTTCAGATATATAATACGAACTTGTTCAGAATGTGGATTGTGACATTACAAGCTATGTTTGAACGGTTTGTGGTGTGTTTTTTTTTTTTTTGTCGATTTAGACATTTTAAATGTTTCATTTGATTGTAATTACAGTCTATGAATATTTTGCGGTTATAAATAGTCTTGCATTCTTCAACATTTTCATTCATTCTTCACTTTTCACTCCTTCCATGATTTTCTTTCTTAATTTTAATTTGGGAGCATGTTATGATATCATGGCCATTGTTGACCATTCTTATTATCCCCAAAATTGTTGTGTAGTTTACGTGGGGATAGTACGATGGTCATCTTAGACATTCCTATAAAATATGATATGAATTTTGGCTTTTGGTGAGTTTCAGATTTTATAATCTGAAAACCTGCAAAAAAAAAGTTTGGATTACTTAATTTGAACTTGAGTATTTTGAAAATTTTAGAAGGAGCGCAAGGAGTGTGTGAAAATAAATTCCTTTGAAATTCCTAGTTAGATGTGTAGCAGCAACAAGAGAAATGTGTGATAAAAAGAAAGAAATAGTGTGCAATGTTAGGTGTTTCAGTTGCGGAAGTAAGTTCACCAAACATGCTTCATTTTTGCCGAAACCAAGATGTTGTTTTTATAGCCGTTCATAATATTATTGGGCTTTTTATAATTGGAATGTCTTTTTTCTTGCAGTTTTTTTTTTTTGAAAAGGCCAAAAAAAAGATACATACAACAAGACGCTTTAGCGCAAGAAGTGTCAAAACGCCTTGAAAAGAACAAAGTAATTACAAACCGTCAACAACCACATGTGCCAAAACGGCACAAAGTTTGGAAGAAATACTACAAAACTACATCTAGGCAAAATAAAGGATTTAGCCTAAAAAATTGGTAAACAAAATCGAAGATGACATATGTCGATTTCAAACACCAAAAAGAATAAATCTTCACCCTTTCACTTAACGCTTGCAACCTTTCCTCCTTTGTTTAGAAAATTTGCTTATTACGCTCTTTCCAAATTACTCAGACAGTAGATAACCAAATGATATTGAGAGATAGCTAAGTTTTCTTCAAAAATCCTCTTAAATCGCCAAACTGATGAAGATGATTGGTAAGTGAGCCATGAAAAGTTGTTGACAAACCGAGCCAACCAGCAATAAGTGACCATATGCCACCAAAAAAAGCACAATTAATAAAGAAGTGATCTCTGATCTCATTGGCACCACACTTCGCAACACAACCTTGGCCATTATCTGATAAAACACGCCTTTGAACTAGCCTGTCCTCTGTAGGAACCCGGTTAAGAAACATACACTAAGCAAAAATTGAGATTATAAGGGGAACCGCCTTTAACCACAAGAATTAAGTATCATTCCACTGGTTATTATTATTCCCATCCGTCAAGTAAGAATAAGCAGAATTAACAATATAACAATTAGAAGCATGTAAAGTCCACACCCATCTATCATCTCCAGCATCCTGCAAAACAAATAAGGTTGAAAGTGCAAGACATTCCCCCAACAACTCCTCCTCCCAGGCGAACAACCTCATACGCCACTTCCAGGCCTCATCATTCACCCCCAACCCAAAGGAAACATATATGCTACCGTCACCGGTTTGTTCTCCGCTAACTCATACAATCTAGCAAAAGAGCTTTTCAGAGGTTTCCCTTAAATCCAAGGATCTAACCAAAACAGGGAATTCGTACCATTATCGACCTCACAGGTAATATTATCAAGCAACCACCTGCCATCTACCTGCCCAACTCCCTCTCTAACATTTTTAATTGTCTGCCACCGCACTGATCCACTGCCATCTGAGTGACACAATCGCCCCTTCCTCTCCATAACGAGCACATAAGACTCTATACCACAAACTCTCCGACTCCTGTAAAATCCTTCAAACCCACATAGATAACAGAGCAAGATTAAACTCCTTCAACCTCCGAACCCCAACCGCCATCACCCCTTTTTAAAGAGACATTGTCTCATTTAATCTAAGTGATTTTCCTAAAATCCTCACATCCCCCCCCCCCCCCCCCCCCCCCCCCCCCCCACACACACACACACACACACACACACCCACCCAAAAAAAAAAATGCATTAAAATTGATTCAAGAGTAGGGATTACACCTAAGGGGGCCTTGAAGAAGGAAAAAAATAGATTGGGATGAAAGACAAGACAGAGTTAAGCAAAATTAACTGACCACCCATAGATAGATTACGACTCTTCCAACCAGACAGTCTTTTTTTAATTATATCAATCAACGGAGCCAAAAAATTAAGCTTCATAGGATCTCCACCAATAGGTAACCCCAAGTAAAGAAAAGTAGTCTACCATGTTTACAATGCATCATCGACGCAGCCTCATGCAACCAAGAATCAGTGACATTAACCCCGAAAAGGATAATTTTATGGAAGTTAACTTTCAGACCAGAAACAACTTCAAATAATATCAACACAACTTTTAAAGCTCTAATATTTGCCCAACTTTTAACCCCCACCAGAAGAGTATCATTAGCAAACTGCAAATGAGAAAGGGAAGCGCTACCATACGCCCCACCGCGTAGGTCGTACACATACCCTTATCCACCACAACATTTATCATCACATTTAAACCTTCAACCGCAATGAGAAAAAGAAACGATGAGAGTGGGTCACCTTGACGAAACCCTATTTCCATTTTAAATTCCTCAGTAGGACTACCATTTGCCAAAACATACACCATTGGAGTTGAAATACATTCGATCATCCATTTTCGCCATAGAATTGGAAAATTCATTCTTCTAATAACATCATCAAGATATTTAATCCACTAAATCATATGCTATTTCAAAGTCCACCTTAAACAACAATAAATCTTTTTTCAACTTGTAAGCATCATCCACCAACTCATTAGCAATCAGAATACCATCAAGAATTTGACGACCTTGCACAAAAGCTGACTGGGGCTCAGAAATAACAGTATCAATAACACTACGCAACCGATTAACCAACACTTTTGATAAGATCTTATACAAACTGATGGCTAAGGATATAAGCCAAAAATAAGACAAGCTCTGAGGCACTCAACTTTATGAATCAAAGCAATAAAAGTGCTATTAATCCCTTTTGTCAATTTGCCATAACGATGAAAGTCATAAAAAAAATCGTTGCAGATCATCTTTTACCAATTCCCAAAAATCTTTGATAAAACCCAGATTAATACCATCTGGCCCAGAACTCTTATAGCTATCACAACTCCACACCGCCTGTTTAATCTCCTCTACTGAGAAAGGAACCGTCAAAACTTCCCCGACCTTTGAAGATATATTTTTAAAGGACAAATCTTCATTACATGGCCAGTTATCCTCAAGAGATTTGAAATGATTATGGAGGTGATTAAAGAGTGCACCTCTCACACCATCAACCCCTTCCACCTGCACTCCATTCACCCAAATAGAAATAATAGCATTCGACCTCCGTCTTGTCGGGATCATTACTGTTTTAAAAGATACATTTATAGTCAATGTTCTATAAAAATATATTTTCGATAGAATTAATCAAAGTGAGTTAAAAAAGAATATATATATATATATATATATATATATATATATATATATATATATATAATACTAACTACTAACTAGAAAATAATAAGTTTGATACTTTTAAAAAAGTGGTGTCCCAATTGATCGTCTCTCTCGTCCATGCTCATGACCACCCCTTATCGCTCTCACCAATGACCTTATTGTTTTAATATACTTTAGGCCAAATTATATTCGAGGTCATTTAAGTTATTTTTTCCCATCAAAACTGCTACGTCAATATTTCTTTAATGAAGTTACATCAAAAGGGTAACATTGTAAACAATTTCATACATAAATGATCAATTTAAAACAAAAAAGACTTACCAATGTATTACAAACGTTAAACATAAATGGCCTCTGATGTAATTTAGCCTATAATTTATTAATAGTTTTACATTCTCTTTATGTTGGTTTGGGATACACACTTTGTGGAGGTTCTTCTTTGTTGGTTGGTTTCCACTTTGGATGATGATTTTTTGACGACTATTGTTCTCTAGTGTACCAGAAAGACTTTGGTGTATTCATTATTTATATAAGGAAATAATTTTTTTTTTACTAAACTAGATCACGTGGTTTTTATCTCTCATTTTGAGCGAAGTTTTCCACTTTATAAAATATGGTGTCATTGGTGTTTATATTTCTATTTATCATGAAACTCCTCAACAAGAATAGAAACCGAGGAGAGAGAGAAGTTAAAAGATCGTATTGTGTTCTTTTGTAGTTCTTTGTTAGAGAATTTCATTCTCAGCCCAGAAGTTATTCCTTATAATTTGGGGGTTCTATTACCTTAGTTTATTTTTCTAGTGTTGGTCTTTCCTTTTTCTCAATATTATACTTCATTATTGTATAATTATATTTTGCTATATCAGAAAGAAAGAAAGAAAGAAATGGAACACATGGATCCTACTGCTTGAACTTAACTCAGTTCTAGATTCACTTCAATACTAATATTCAATCTTAAAATACTTGGCTCATTTACCTTAACACTAAACTAACTAATAAATACTCTTATTGAATAAACTAGCTACACAAAAGCTGTTTCTCCCCCTCGAAAAAAGAAGAAAACATTATACGCAACATACATCTAGATTGTTTGAGCAAATAAAGAGAGTTATTCATTTTTAATTAAGTCATCTCTTCAGTAGTAGTTTGAATAGTATGTCTTACAATAATTTAATCTATCATGGAGTTTCTTATAATCATCACTATCAAATAAACCATATAAATACATTCTAACACATATTTCAGATAAATTGAGCATTGTTACTAAAATTAAAAAAGAATGAATAAGTGTTTATGTGTGCGCGCGCGTGTGTATTTTTTATCATTTTAATTCTCTTTTAAAGCAAAAACTTATTTATATTTAATTATCTTCACATTTGCAAGAGTGCTGACTAAAAGTCCAAAAAATTTGCCTTACAAAACGAGTTTAATTACTTAAATTTACACTCTTTTTCATTTGCAAATATTTTGTCTATAATTTAGTAGACTTTAGTTTATGAACCTCATTATCTCTTATTACATGCAATACTACATTATTTGCAAAATGTCATCAACGTTGACTTCATTTTGGTCCCATCTCAAATTTTTTATAATATAATTTATCGATATATCATTATTTTCATAAATTTCAATTACCTAGTTAGTTCTTTAGAATTAAAAAAACAATAATGTTAAATACTCTTTCCCATTTTTTTTTTTAGAAAACATCTGATAAGTGTCGTTTGTCAATTGAAATTGATATTGAACATCTTATCTTGTAACTGTACATAAAAATGGACATGAAGATTATTTTGTAGATGTTTAAAGATAATTGTGAGCCTGTTCTGGAAGTTGTTATCTAGTTTGTTTCCATTTATTTGTATGATGGAATGTTTAGGAAGTTGTTTTCTAGTTTGTTTCCTTGTAAGATCTCTTTTTTGTTCAGATAAATCAAAGTAAGAATCTTGCAAATTAAACCTCTATAAAGCTAATGGAACACATGTAGGATCTAACTGCTTGAACTTAACTCTCTAAAGACAATTGTTAGAGAAGTTCATTCTCAACCCAGAAGTTATTCCTTATAATTGCTGTACACCATATATATACTTCATTATTATATAATTATATTTTGCAATATCAGAAAGGAAGCAAAAATGGAACACATGTAGGATCCAACTGCTTGAACTTAACTCAGTTCTAATTTCATTTCAACACTAATATTCAATATTAAAACACTTAGCTCGTTTATCTTAACACTAAACTAACTAATAAATATCCTTATTGAATAAACAGGCTACACAAAAGTAGTTTTCCTACTCGAAAAAAGAAGAAAAAAAACTCTCATCAATTAGGTTTTCTAATGCAATAATTTTAGCCAATTTATTGAATATATAAATGAGTGTAGTTTTAATCACTGAATTTTACTCTTGTATATATCGCAATATAAAGTGTAAAACTAACACTACATGTGTTGAGATTATGATTCTTATAGCATCTACCTAACAGTTGCAGTATTATATAAACAAATTGATATTCACTGTCCATATATAGCTAGAAAAAGACAAGAAGGAAAATATAATTTTGTCTGGTTCATGATAAGAGTGTAATAATTTTGTTACAATATGCATAATTTTCTGACAAGTACCTCAAGATCTCACTTAGAATATGTCTCATTCATATGGTTAGATCCAAAGAAATATTGACTCCTTTCTCTTGCTCCTTAGAACCATCTTGTTCTTCTTTCATCCTTTTGCAAACATAAGATGATTGAGAATACAAAGAGAGTGATAAATTGCTGTCAATTTCATGCTCTTCTATGCATTTCTGATCACCAATGCTCCTTGAATTTAATTTAAGTGATAGATCCAACTCAAGATTCATATCTGAAGCTTTTCTTTTCATTGTCTTCAGTTCTTCCACTTGATTTGTAGGAAACTTTTCATTAGAAATGAGATCTTGTTCTCTTGATTGAACTTGTAGATCATCTCTTCTAGTTTCATGGCCACAAAATGAGAGGAAATTATTATTTGGTTCATGGACTTTAGTTGTTGATAGTTCCCTAAAATTGGATGAATCCATTTGGAAAATACTATGACCCTGGATATTAATGTTGTTATTATTGGCTCTCTCTATCATTTTGCCATAGAAGTCAGCTCTAGAGTCACTTATTGAACTCATTTGCACCATGTTTTCATACATGGCAAGAGAAGCATCCCCATATGATCCAAATCTGTAAAAAGAAAAGAAAAAAAAAACCTTCAATTCTAAGACGATAATAATCATTTTACAACTTTCTGAGCTGAAGTTTAAATCTTGAGGTAATTTGGAACGAAGTTGGTTAGCAACTCGTACTTTGATCTTGTGTAACTTGATTTTTTTTTTTTTTTGGTCATGTTCGGTAACTCGATTTTAGTACCCTTTGTACTTGTTTTAATAACTTTATTCGAATCGAAAAACAAAAGGGGTTTATATGATCCCTATGAAGTAAAAAAAAAGGTTTATTCAAGTAGTATATGTATACCTATATGATGAAGTTTGATTTGGAGTATAGCCTTGAAGCATGGGAAGTTGGGTGAGATTATAAACATTTCTGTCTCCATTGTCTACAAGAAGCCTATGATCAGCCAACACTGCATAAATATACGATCATAATTAATCAATGACTTGTAAGCACAAACCCTAATTCTGTAACCACTTATTGATGGTTCAATTCATACAAAAACGAAAAACCTTATTGTACCTTGATTTGTGTCGACTACTTTCTTGCTTCTATACATCTGGAAAAGAAATATATGAAAGAAAAGAAATTAATTAAACAACTATACATATCAAGAAATATTGAAAGCTAGCTAGCTATATATAGGTTGCAACCATATTTATCTATGACTTTTTACCTGTAAATGACTCTTCACATGAGCAATACTTAAACCTTTTATATTCATCAATTGAAGAACCAATTTTGGAGTTGCTCCTACACACAAGAAAATTATTGACAATACACACAAAATTAAAATAATAAAAAACCAAATTAATCATTTTGTTGAATTGATTAACCTACCTAGGACTAACTTGATATTGAGATCCCCTAGAAAAGGCACAAAGAAGCTATATCTATGTGTGTGAGTTCTAGGTTACTTTTCAATTCTTAGCTACTAATTATAAGAAAAATTTACAAATATGTTATGTGTGTGGAACTTACTCTCTTGTCCACCAAGTCTTTGCACAGCATGAAGAAAACGAAAATGAAGATCAGGAGTCCAACGTAGCCTAGGTAACTTGGATCTAACATAAGGCCTCACTGATGATTTCTTCTCAGAATTCTCTTCTATAGTACTATTGCTTGAGCTTATTCCTCCATTGTTGATGTTTTGCTTATTACTTTCTTCATCTTCATTTCCTTCACTAATTTCACAACCATCTTCATTAATTGAAACACTTGCCTTGGAACATTCTGATCCATATGTTTCTTCCTCCCTCATATTCATCTAGCTATAGCTTCCACAACTTTCAAGCTTCTACACTTTCCTTTGATCTATATATGTCAATTATTGGTGGAATCAAATCACCAATTGATGAAATGAAATAGCTTGAGATTGATTTTTGATTTTTTTCTTTGCAACTCTCCTTAAATATATCTATAGATATATATACCTCTCCTATTGTTCACCCTCCTTCGAGTAATTTAGCATATCCACATAGAATTCAGAAAACTATCTCTCTCTATCTCTCTCTAACTCTCTCTCAACTCTATTTCTCCTTCTCTTTGTGGGCCTTTGAGATGAGAATAAATAATTTATTTTTCATATCGTAAGCATGTTGGTGTGTATATTTTTAATATGCATGGACATCAAGGAATGGGAAAAATATACTTGATTATCATGTGAGGACAATTTTTATCGTATCAACTTGAATAAAAATGTGAGACATATATAATATAATATAAACTATAGCTACTAAATATATAATATTTGTTTATTATAATTGATATAGTAGGGGACCGTACATAACATACAATAGGTAAGAATAAAAAATATTGAGAAAAATTAGAAACATTAGATTGATTCTTCCCATGATAAGAATACAAAGTTGCCAATACTAGAAAATTCAAAATTAAATTAAAAACAATAATAATGTATATGTCTCACTCCACAAATTCTGAGCTGCATGCGAAGTCAAACAAAGAGTCTGTCTTGTATCCAAATGATACAGAGTGTACGTACCTTTCGATAGTAAATCCCTAAATTAGTTTTATTATTTTTAACTAAAAACTAATTGTAGAGTACATTATATCATGAAATATTAGTTGAAAATTAATTATTTGATTAATATCATGAAATATTAGATGCAAATTAAAAAAGATTGATAAACACCAAAAACTCAAAGTCACTTAAGTATTTTCTTGAGAGAAATAGATAAAGTGATGTGATAAATATGATATGTTGTTGATATGATAGATAAATATAAATAGAGAGAAAAATAATGTACTATGAGTGTATGAAATTTAGAGGTGTTTAAATATAAGAGTTGTTGCAAGTTGCTACAAAATATTATGATCTAGGTACAGTACATAGTGTACTTACCATGTAGTTATGTATAGTGTACAAATCATTAAAGCAAAGCTTTATTTTTATTTTTTGTAAGAAAACGTTTACATGACTTGGTCTCTAGGGCTAGGACGTTCAAAGAAAACTTACATATGTATTTATATATTACCCACCAATTAAATCCTCACATTAACGGTGGGAGTTGAACCTACGACCTTGTGGACGTGTTTATTCTTTACCAAATGAACCAACTTTTATTGACCAAAACATTTTTTTAACATTAAAAGAAATCAACTTATTGAATAAGAGGTAAACAAATTACCATAGAACTACACTCACCAACATAAATGAAGTACAAGTAGTACTCTACCCAATTCAACCTAATCAAACCACATCCAGCCAAATCCTCCCCCTAATTCCTAGGTTTATCTAAGAATACAATTTAATGAATGTATGATCCACTCATAAAATAAACAAGGTCCTTTTGTTGTAATTGGATCGAGTAACTCATGTACTACCAGTAATGAATTTGATATACAAAAACAAAATAAACACACAATAATACCCTAGAACCAAAAAAAAACAAAGAACAAAACAAAAAGAACAAAAAACATCCAAAAGCGGAAGCGGAAAGAGCACAATTTTGAATAGCCAACCAGTGATCGAATCACGCCATAACCTACTAAAAGTAGAAGAACCAGTGATACCCAATTGATATGGGGGGCGACATCAAATAGACAGCCACCTCGAGCCAAACAAAAGAAGAACTTTGTCGCTACCAACAACATAGGCCACTATCAGCCCAAATAGAGGACAAGTTCCACTAACCACTCATGACGAGTATGAGGAATACCAAGAAAACCATTTCAAGTAGAACAATACGACCAATTGCTCCATGTCCACATATTTCCCATAAAAGACCAGGTCATTACGAGACTTCTAAATGAACCACACGACAAAATATCAAACCAATATTAACCTAGATCTAATTCTAGGCTTATCCTCTGGTGATCCAAAAACAACGACGAGACTAAACATATGCAAGGGTAGAACTAACTCTCATCCCAACCACCTACTGACGCTATACCACACATGAGAATATTAAATCATAATTTTATATCATAACCTTTAAAAAATAAAACCATCATTTTGATTACTCAATTCCAAAAAGTTTAAATTTTACAAAATTTTATTCTATGTACCACCTTTTGCTTAATTATATATTTTGGGACCACCTTTCAAAAGGAAAAAAAAAAAAAACTTGTAACCGAGTTCAAACCTAGACTAAAATAATTTTTGACCCACAATTATTTAGTTATTTTTCGATTAAATTTCAAATTATCATAACTAATTTCTCATGAAAATGGAAGGGTTAAGACCTAACATTTGCTTATATATTACTATTGCAAATATATAAATTACCAGCTATATATATATATATATATATATATATATATATATATATATATATATCTGAAAAGCAGTAAGAAATTTATGAATTAATAGACAGCAGTGAGTAGTTAGCAGAGGATGTCATGTGTGTGAGACTGTGAAATGTGATGCTGTGCTGTCTCTGATGCAGACCCAAAGCCTCTCCAACATATATGTAATGTGAAATATATGCTCTTTCGTCGGGAATCACGGGGTTTGTTCCTCCTTATCTATATTTACAAATTAAACACTGTTTTGTTTCAATATTTTAATTTCATTTTTCACACATATATATATATATATATATATATATATATATTATTATCCACTTTTGTTTTCTTTTGATTTATAATTAGATCTAGGCAGATATATTTATTGTTTATTACTTGGCATACATGATATTATTGTTATAGACTTCAAGTATCATATATATCATCGGAGACAAAAAAATCAACTTCACTTTCAATACAAGACATATTAACATTAAGTTTTGAAGTCTATATATGTAACTTTATATTGTCATTTTTTTTGAATATATTACACTATTCATTCATCTTTTCAGTATGTACATGATATGAATATATGCAAGTAATGAAACTTACATTCATATAATTTTGCTCATTAATTTGTGATGTAGATAATCTTTCTTTTTGAAAAAAAATAACATATATAGTAGATGATCTTAATAAATATAGGGAAAAAAAAGTATACTTTTTCCCGAAATAATGGATGAAAACAAAAAATTGCTTTTTAGAGTCTTACACATTTATATCCCTCAGGCCTAATTTTTTTAATTCTTTTCTATATACTTTCCTCTCTCTATGTGTCTATATATTCTTCAATTCTTTTTGGTTCAAAAAGAGTGCATTTTGGTAGATGGCAAAACAATACGTACCTTTTTCATTCCTCACTCGTGCGTGACCGTGTGGAGCATCTTCTTTGCATGCATGGATCGTGCATGACTCATCTCAACAAAGGCATGGAAAAGGAAAAATTGCTTTTCATTTTCTATCACTCACGAGGTTCTTGATAATAGTAGGTTCTGTAAATCCAGCATATATGTCAACTTTATCATCGTGCATGGTGGCATTGGAGTCTCACCATTAATTCTCATCCCTAACTACTCAAAATTGGAAGAATTTATTTTAAACATCAAATACGAATTTTAATAAAGAAACGGAGCCAAGTACAATGGGGTACTAGACCCATCAAAGAGATAAAATACAAATAGTACTAAACCCACCCAAGAAACCAAGAACAATAAAGAACACCTGACCAAACCACCCTAAGACTCCCCATGTTACCTCAAGATACAATTGAGAGCATTTGAGAAAACTACTCGTAGAAAATCCATTTAGGTTGGTCTGATGGTGTTGACTTGAGACTTTTGAGTATGCGTCTCTCAAGGTCTTATGTTCTATTATCCCTGGTATCAATTTTGATGAGTTAAGTCTATATAGAGCCTTGCTCTGGCTTTAAATGAGGCTTGCACAAGTGGACAATGTGATTGAACCCCTCGAATTAGTCGGTCCTTTGACCAATACCGAGTGATATAGTTGTTTTTCTCCCTTTCAAAATTGTTCATTTTCTTGAAAAACGCCCAACATGAGTTAACTCACGCTCGATTTTTTTCAACGTGAGTTAACTCACATTGAACATTTTTTAGCATGAGTTAACTCACGTAGGCACTTTTAAGATCTGTGAATGAGCAAAAACAAAAAGGAGAAGAACAATTTCCTACCGAGATTTCAAATAAAAAAAAGACCACTTGTAAAATAAACATGGAGCCCATATCTTCCCACCCATAAACCCAGGCCCGTTACTAGGAATTTGGTGGTCTAGGGCAAACCTCTAATTTGAGTTTTCAAATTGAGAAAATAGTATGTTTGAAGATGATAGTTTTTACTACGTTAAGAAATTATCTAACAAAAATATCAAACTTCATATAAAAAACATTGATTTTTTATTTAATATTCAAACGCTCGTACAAAACAATTCCTACGGGCATTTCTAGATACAAAGTCACTAATAATCGTGTCTACATCAATATATTCTATCATATCCATCTCAACACGTAAAATGGTTACCAAGTTATTTTTTTGATGGAAGGGTTTGGGATGGTGGAAGGCTTGAGATTTGAACTCCCTTTATAATATCACAACTTACTAACAATCACTTCCTTTTAGTTATTAAAAAAAAAACACTTCCTTTTATAATTTAACTAGTTTTTTAGGGCCTAATAAACCCTTGGTTATTTTTTTTGGGCCTAAATTTCGCACTTGTTTTTTGGAACCTAGGACAGTCGCGCTCCTCGTCATGCTTCTAATACGACCCTACATAAACTTCTATGATTTCGATTTTCATGCCTGGTGGAATAATCCTTCTCTTTTTATTGGATATTCTACCTGGTAAAGCGACTTCCAACTATAGAATTTGTCGAGTTTGTTGATATTCATGTTGACATATAGTTGGAAGTCATTGAATTTAAATCAACTACTTTAATTATATAATGCTGCAATATGGTTTAATGTGTACAAGCCTAAATAAATTTTCGATTTTCAAGCCTGGTGGAGTAATATGTCTCTTTGTATTGATTATTCTATTCGGAAAAAAAATTCCTTAATGAAATACAATGTGTGATATGATACAAGATGAAGTATGCCGATCTACCTAAAGATTAAACAACAAGATTTACTTGCTCTTGCTGAAACTAACCTCATAGTTTGGTAAAATTTTCAGGTGTGATCTGCAACTAGATAGAATGACTCCAAACTCACTATGGTATGCTTTATTCCTCAAGGTGCCAACCATTTCTAACTTCAAATTTTGATGTTTACGTTTTTTTAATTTCATCCTTCTACAATTTTGCGCTTTTGGTTTTGATCTCTCAAATCTAGTCGCTTATCTTCTCTCATGTCACATAAGTGTATTTTGCCAACTCAACTAAGTGACATGTGTGCTTCTGTTAGTCAACACATCTTTTTTTTAATGAAAGTTGACGTTATGGACCAATTCCAAAAAATTAATAAGATAGAGTGGTTGTTTTGCAACAAAAAAAAAGATACAATGACTGAAAACAAAAACACGTCAATTTACAATGACCTTTTATATATTTAAGCTAAAAAATTATGAAATAATTACATTTACCTAAATAACTACTTGTATTTTCAAAACAAATTTTCTTTAATAGAATCCTTAAACAATAGTCTTGTAACACTTTAATATCATGGTAGCACATCATAATGCTAGTCATCGTCAATTCAAACATGACATGGTTAGTAACATCTTAACAGAAAACTCGGTCTTTATATTCTGATTTTGTGATGATATTTTGATTATTAATGGTATGAATGGATTTTTATATTCTCATAAAAAAGCTTAAAACACATTCAAATAAAATTATACATCAATTTGCTGCATGAATCGTGATGGAAAGATTCACTCCCAAATCGCACACATGGGTCACTGATATGGTCAACGCTGAACAGTACTTCTGTGTCCTTTTTGTTTTAATAACAAATTTTATTCTAAATTTCTAATCCGTTAATCTACATAAGAGAGTGTGTGAGCATGATGAGCCTATAAATTTGGATCGAACATATTTTCTTATGTTAAAATACACGAGTATCAATATTTCAAACGAGAATGTCTGTTGTTCTATACCAAGTCTTCACTAAAGATTAGTTAATACTGCTATTGTTTTTTTTTTTAACATGTCAAAATAAAATAATATTAACATGAATTAGAAGTTCTACTCAGTATAAGATGTGTTAAAATAAATTTCAAAACAATGAATTCGAATAGTTCAAAAGAAAAGTATAAAAGGCAAAAAAAAAACAGACTAAGTAAAATTCTTTCGAACATAAAAGGGAATTAAGCCAAAAAAATAAAAATCAAAGACGAAACTAAGATTTTTCGCTTTCAACCACAAAAAATGAGAGCAACTTTACTTTGTCTACAAGAGAGTGCATAGATTCTTTCTTCCATCGAAAGATGCAAAATATTTCTTTCATTCTAAATCACTCAAACACAAGAAATCCAAAGAAGATATAATGATGTTCAAACACATTTAGGAAAATGATCTAAATGATCAAACTGAATTAGGTGATTCGAAAGACAAACCGGATGAGCTGAAGCGAAGCGTAACCAATACTTTACTATTATTGTATGTTGAGAGTTGACCAATAGTCAAACACCAGATGAAATTTATACACATAATTATGAGTCTAGGATTCAAACTCGCATAAATGTGTCCAACGTAACAAAACAAATATATGATTAGGATTTTTTAAAGGGTGAAAGGGATAGTAAATGAGAGGGACAGTGGAAAATTACTATTCATTTAAAAAAAGGATAGAGACAAGAGTTTAGTTCGGTTTTGAGGCTAAAAGTCATCTAAATCACAAGATAAAAAAGCATGCGGGTTTGTTTGGTTCAATTGACTTTTTGTCGTACCCTAATTTTTGACCAATTTATTTTTCATTTATTCGTACGTTGATCGTCTTTCAGTCGTCCGTTTGCGCGCTAATTCCCGTAGTATCTGCTTTTGTTCGTACTTGTGGTCGCATTTATTTTTTCGTTCGTCGTTTATTTTTTAATGTCGTTCGCGTATTAGTTTCGTAATTTTTACTCGCGTTTTGTGCGTATTTTAGTGTAGCGTAACGTTTGCGTTATTAAAGTTCATTTTAGTCACGTCGTCGTTTTATTGTTTTAATTAGCGTAAAAAAGCCGCGTAATCTCAGTCGTATCAGACGAAATTTCGGCAGAGAGGTATTTTAAAATACCTCATTTTTTGGTTCCGACGAGACATTTTTTTTATTTATTATTTAATTTTCGTTTTTTTATTTTTAATTATTTATTTAATTATTTATTTGTCCATTTATTTAATCTGTTTTTTATTCATTTATCAGTTTTTATTATTTTTTTAAGTCATTGTCCACTTGTCAATTTATCATTGGTCCAGTCCAACTTTTTCTCCAAGAAACTGCAGGGGTATTTTTGTCATTTTCAGTGAACAGTACTATCAGATTGGTCCCCCAAGTCAGAGAAGTCACAATCAGTCAAAAATCAACCACAAACACATTTTTTCATCCTTTTTTCATCTCACCAGATCAAACCATCAAAATCTTTATGAACTTTCCCAAGAACAACATGAACCAAAAAAATTCAGACTCATGAATCTTAGTTTTTTTCTTTCGTTCTTTCATTCCTTTGTGAACAAAGCTTCATACAAGCTTACATAATACAACACGAATAATCAACCAAGCAATAACACCTCAAACCCGAAAATAACATCACAAATCCGATCAATGATTTTGATACCCGAAAATCACGAGCACACTTTTAAAATCGAGTCTATACATTTTTTTTATTTCTAACATTAAAATTGAGTTATAAAGTTAAAACACAACATATTTTCAGTGATGTTTCCGACAATGTTTTAAATTTCATCCAATGTTCCAATTTTATTTCCACCAAACAACATAGAGCAAATTAAAAATGTGGATAAAGTAATCATATTCCGTAAGAAATGTAAAAGACTAAGATTTTATCATTCTCTAAAAATATGTTATTTTATAAAATTGTTTCAATTGAGTTTCTACGAGTATTATCTAGGTGACAAAATTAATCAAAATCGTTCAGTTTTGATCAAACAGTCATCAAAGCATGACCGTGTGGTTTTTCAATTGTAGCAAATATGATCCATCTCTCTACTTTATTAATGTATGATCCCAAGAAAGAATTTTGATTTAAGTGACTATTTTGAGCGAATATGCTATTTTACTCATAGTTTTAAATCGATCATTGATCTGACAAAGTCACTCAACTGGGTGTGGTTTAACCATATTGAGTCACTAGCTGAACCGCATGACTGAATGGGTTTAAATCGGATGACTCGATTGTATAGATATTAAACTGGATTGAACCAGAAGACTCGGTTTGTATCCATAATTATAAATATAATAAATAAATTTGTTAATATATTATGAAAAATAAGGTATAAGTAATTAAATATGTCATGTTAAAATAAAAGATTTCATTGGCCCAGTGGTTGAATGACATGCAGTTTTGTCAAAGGTACGAGTTCGTTTCCTAGATGAGCCATTTAAACATTGTACTAGGTTTGATTCGAGGATGAGCCATTTAAACATTTTTTACACATTTTCATATTCGCTAAAAAAACCACCCAGTTTCTAGCCCGATTTGATGACGTGGCAACCAAGTCAATTGGATAAGCAATCCAATAGATGACTCAGACCGGCCGATTCAACCGATTAATCAGGACTCATTAGCGGTCCGAGACGATTTTTAAAACTATGATTTTGCCTTTGAAGACTGTTCCATTCAAACAGAATTAAGTCATGCACATTCAAACTACATATCACATACCAATGTACTGTACATACATAAAACCCAGAGTCTTTGGCTACGGGGATCTAAGTCCTTTCTAAACCTAAAGTTGATCGGAAAAGAGAACATCATTCCAATGTTGTCCTTGCTTGACTACCAACTAGAACCCTCCTCTTGCTTCAGCAGCAGACTCTAACATTATGAAGATTTCACACATTGAAGCCACCTAAATTTGGGCTTTTGAAACACTTTCTAATTCAAATATGTCATTACAACTTTCTGAACTTAGCACACAGTGGATGTTTTAGCCCAAATCAGCTTCCACATATAATATTTTATCATAAAATAATTACATTAAGAAAAGCTTATACATATTTCCTATTGATAAATTAGTTATTTCATCCTTAAATATAACTACTTATTTTCATGGAATCCGGGACACACTACTCCAGATATATATTAAAACACATTGGAACTGACAAACCAACACTTCATGACTTGATAGCTGCAGTGTTAGGACCGAATAGGAGAAGGTGTTACATAATTAGTACGATATCTAAGTAATAAGAATATTCTACTTAAACACCTCATAATATTGAGTCCTATCATGCAGGTTCTTTTTCATGGTCACTTTTCAATTTGGACTAAATTCCAAATCTCTATTTCATCACATATGACTAATATACATCTATACATTGCTCTTGTTCAGAGTCCATCAACCTTAGAGGGTTTACATACCCTAAAATTGCATCCATGGTCATAAAAAATCAACCATCCCATAATTTGAATGAAAATACATATTAAAATTGAATTTTAGAATGAATGATAAAGAGTTCATAATGCAGTTTTCTTTCGGCTCATCGAGACATCTTATCCCTTATAAAAGTCACAGGCAAAGTATGTTCATCTTGCAGCTTATGTGAATGTATAAGGAATTTAGGCTATTACTAGTATTTTACTTCCTTTGCTTCTATTCTTAGATTCAAGTTTTCTATGCTGAGCCTTAGTAGCTTCAGTTGTTAGTTCAAGATCTTTCAGCATGAAAAGTTAGTTATCTCATTATTGATTGTAGGTTAAGCTGCACTACCTAAAGGCATTGTAACCAACAACTTTCAGTTAAGAGATTCAAAAGATTGATTCACATATTTTCCCTTTTCTCTGTTCTCTGTTACATCACAGATTCATAAGATTGTTTTTTTATGGTCAAATTCAAGAAACAATTATGTGAATATAATCATTACACTTTAGTTTTCTCATAATTTTTCATTGCACATCCTAGTCATAACTCATAACTTATTGTCAAGGAATCTAGAACCATGTTGTTATTAAGCACACTGAAATTGAAAGACCAGCATTACACGACTTTTGTAGCTGCAAGTTCTATACAAATTCAATACATTTATGCACAAGTTTCTTTCATTTTCTCTGTTCCAAGCTAGACTTGGTTCCAATTCTCTTGTTCACACATATAACAATAATGTTATGCATTGATTAAAATTGTATCATAGATAAAACAATATTTATGCACACTGAAATAGCAACAAAACACTAAAGACAAACAATTAATATATAGAAATGCACTTTTAGTAGGTTCTACTCCATACACCTAGAGGAACAGCAGTAAAAACTGTAGATTTAACATTGATAAATATTAGAAAAACTTGTTTCCAGTTCCCACATTCACCTAGCCCAAATAAATTATTCATTGTAAGCAAATCCTAGGGTCAGTGGTCTTACAATGAATCTAGATGACAAAGTAATCAACTGCAGTATTTTCACCTCAGCAGTCAAAATAGAAAATATATATCATGAGAATACCTTCAAAATGAAAGATTATCACAAGTTTCGGTGTCGTGTCGGTGTTAGAGATGACACGCGCCACACACCTAGACATGTCTTCAATTTTAAGTGCAACAGAGCATCTAAGCATCCCCACAATTAATTTCTACTGATTAATTTCTACTGATTAATTTCTACTTTTTTTTATGAAAAGTTTTGTAGCTAATTTTGTTAAAGCATAAGTTTGAAGGCTATTGAGAATGAGAAAATTCCTAGAACAAAATTCCAAACACATACCAATTAATATAACTAGAAGGATTTTTGTTCTTTCTTCAAGAACAAAAAACACCATCAATCAACGATCAGAGACACAAACCAAACCGCCAACGCTAATTTTATTGCATTGCATAGAAGACGTAGAATGAAACAAGAGTATCTAAAAGCGTGTCTGCTATTTATAGGCTTTCCTCCGGGATTTTGTACTTTAATGGAATGTTGGGCCTTGACTCATTAGTGTTAAAACCCTAATTTTAACTCATGACTATTTCTTGGAAGGTTTCTTTTTAGGCCCCCTCCAAATCTCTTTACACTCCCTAAAATTATAAAATTGTTCTTAATAGAACAAGTAGTGTTAATCTTCACTCAACTACGATCAGTTAAATTAACAGGTAAACATTACTTCTTACTTTCACATTCAGTTTTTGCATAAATTTCATGGTTTTTGACATTTAGACCATCATATAATAGAGTTGTTCTTCCTTCTCACATCCTCCAATATTTCTAAAATATTGTTGTTTGGATTAGAGTTGTTAAATGGGCCGGCCCGGCCCAGCCCGCCTCATCCTAGTGGCCTAACTCCTATAAATAGGTCTGAGTGGGTCGGGCCACTTGATTCATGGGCTACTAAAATTGAGCTCAACCCAATTAGTAGTGGGCTACACTTCCCGATGAGCCAGCCCGACCAATATTTTGAAATGTATTATTTTGTTTTATTTGGGGAAAAAATAGATGGACTGAACAATAAAGCTACATATCACATATATTTTTAATAGAAACATATTACATAAATTAGTATAAATCAAATAAATTACATGTCTTCGTTAACTTAGTTAAATTATATATAGAACGTCTATTAAATCAACATCCATAAAGATAAATAACACACAAGAATCAATGCAAAGTAGAGTATTTATCATAACTCACAAAGTGAACCTTCAAGACTACAAAATTCAATATTACATAATAAAATAATTCGGTCTTACCTAATAAAACTATTTATAAACTAACCGGCTCGCAAGTCCGACGACTCAGCCCAAGCCGGCCCATCTAAAATGCAGGCCCGATGAACTGGCCCAAAAAGATAGGGTCGTTTTTTTCATGCATTTTTACGGCCCAACCCACACTAAAATAGAGGGTCGAAGGGCCAGCCCGATGAGCCTGACCCATTTTGATAGTTCTAGTTTGGATTAAATAAGTTGAACAGAAAAAGAAAATATCGGGTTAAAAAATACACTACATATTTTTGTTAAAAAAATATTTGGCATAACTTATTTTAAGTAGAAGCAAAGCTAAAACATTAGGTTAAATAATACTATCTTGGACTTAAGAAATTGACCAAGAACAAATGTATTTAGACTTCTTCTATCCCTTATGCCACTCTTTGTACAAAATGTCATGAATCTTAAGGCTATGTTCTAATTGTTGATAATGGATGAAATAGAAAGGAATGGAATGATGTGAACTTATTTTTCATTTTATTTGTTGGATGTTTCTTTTAAAAAATTATGAAATAAAATGAGAAGTGGTGTCATCTATTAGGGAACATGTTAGTATACCAACAATAGAAATTATGTATGAAAAATCTTGTCAATTTATTTATAAAAACGTTAAGTTATTTTTTTTTAATTAAATACTTGTGATTTGTAGAATCTTTAATATATGCCCATGCTATTATGATCTCTTGTTTTATTCCATCATTTTTTTCTTCTATATTTTTAATGGGATGAAAGCGAAAAGCTGATATATCAAATCATTATTATTATCTCGATGTTTTAGTGCAGTACTACTGCCTTTGTTTTTGCAAAGATCTGGTTCTTTCTATAGAGAATTTCTCTCCTATTTTTTCTTATGTTAATTTTAAAGATCACACTTCTATTTTCATTGTGATCATCTATTATAAAATAAAGGCTAAAATATGGTTTTGGTCCCTGCAAAAATGCCTAGTTTTGGTTTTAGTCCCTGTAAAAAAAAATTGTTTTTGGTCCCTGCAAATATGTCTCGTTTTGGTTTTGGTCCCTGGCCCCATTTTTGTGATGATTTGCACACGTGTCACATGATGATTGAACCCATTTATTAGATAAATAGTCCCTGCAAAATCTTTTAATTTTGAAAAAGGTCCCTGCAAAATATTTTACTTTTGGAAATAGTCCCTCCAGGGACCAAAACCAAAACTAGGCATATTTTGTAGGGACCAAAAATAATTTTTTTTTACAGGGACTAAAACCAAAACTAGGCATATTTGCAGGGACCAAAACCATATTTTAGCCTAAAATAAAAACTTAAATGTGTGTTTAGTCCCTGCACTTTCAGTCAATATTGGTATTGGTCCCTGCACTTTTTTTTTGTTTGATATTAGTTCCTGCACTTTCTAAAAGTTTTGGCTTTGGCCATTCTGTTAACTCTCAGTTAAAAAAAACCAAAACTAAGAGTGTGCCACGTGGACCAATCATTCAACGCCACGTGACACACTAAAAAACAAAAAATATTCAAAAAAATTATTTATTATTATATTCATTATTTTTTTATCTAAAAATATCATTAGTCTTTGCACTTTCAATACTTTTTGATATTGGTCCCTACATTTTGATATTGGTCCTTGAGGCATTTTTTTTACAAAAAAACTATCAATGATATTATTATTTTTATTGAGAATAATTATAAAAAAATAAAATAAAGTTTTTAAAGAATAATTTTTCAAAGAATTATTAAAAAATCATTTTTGAAAACTCATTTTTGTTCATTAAAAAAACTAATCACGTGGACCAATCATTTTTTAATAATTCTTTAAAAGCTTTATTTTTTTTAATTATTCTCAATAAAAGTAATAAACAAAATAATAATATCATTCATAGTTTTTTTTGTAAAAAAAAAGGCTCAAGGACCAATACCAAATTGTAGGGACCAATATAAAAAAAGTATTGAAAGTGCAAGGACTAGTGATATTTTTAGATCAAAAAATAATGAATAAAATAATTATAATTTTTTATTTTTTTTTGTCTTTTAGTGTGCCACGTGGCGTGTAATGATTGGTCCACGTGTCACACCGTTAGTTTTAGATTTTTTTTTAACTGACGGTTAACAGAAGGATTAAAGCCAAAAATTATAGAAAGTGCAGGAACCAATGCCAAACAAAAAAAGGTGAAGGGACCAATGCCAAAATTGGGCAAAAGTCCAGGGACTAAACACACATTTAAGTGTAAAATAAAATCTATTGAATGAATGACAAAGAGTTTTAAGTTTGTGCTAAGATAGTTCAACAAATATAATTTGAGCATATGTTAAGCGTTTAGTGTATATAATCAAAACTGTGCATTTTTATACATTGCAATCTGCCTTTAAGCATGGTATTATGGAAATTTGGCACTTTTTCAGATTCTATTTGCCGAACACTTTTTCAAGGTTTCGACAAATACAATATGAACTGGATATTCACATGCTTTGAATAGACATGAGCAATTTTAGAACATTTCGGATTGTATTTGCCAAAATATGGCTAGGATTATATTTGATGAGAAAAGGGTAGTTTAGAGGGGAAAAATCGGACGTATGAGTAATACATAGGTAGAAAAAGTAATAGCTTTAAAAAATTCCTCTTCTTTCTCTTTCTCTCTCTCGTTTTTCTTCCACTTCTTTCATCATCTTTTAGACCCTTATCAATATCAGTCTCCAACTCTTCCATGGTTCGTAAAGAGCTAAAGCCTTGTTTTGATTAAGCCATATATCCTCCTCATCACTTGAGAAGTCACTATACAGAATAAGTCATAAGTATAATCAATAGAATCAAAAAAGAATCATATGAGCTCTCTACTTCTAACTTAGCAACTTATTTTTTTATTTTTTTAATTGGCCTTCTTAGCAACTTCTTGATTCTCAACAGAAAATAGCTTGGTTGTCACATGAGGCTTTCCCTCTATGCTCTCTAGTGTTTGCTTTCTAGCAACTTCTATTTGCTAAAAGATGTATAATGTGTAGACATAGAAGTATACATAGTTAGATATAGCAAAATGGCCTGGTTACACCCGACCAAATTCGAGCTATAACGGTCCATGCATGTAAGGTTAGATTGGCTAATAGGGATGTAGTTTAAAGTAAGGAATGTCAATAAAAGCATGAAAGTTCTAATCTATGTCTAAATAGAACTTGGCTAAGGCATTCACAAATCGATTAATTAGCTTCCAGAAAGACACGAGACCATCAAATCACACCATATCCAAGTGTTGTGTAGGATTTTTTTTAAGTGAAGGTGAAAAAAACACAAGAATGTTACGTAGTTGAATTGTATATGATTTTTATAAAAAAACTTTTCTAAGTTAAAATCAAATCAGAGGATGCAAAAGATAATCAAAGAAGAGATATAGAGAAAAACAAATCTTTATTCTGGTTCAAACCACAATCTTGGATTAAGCCCCCTTACACTTGAGACATTTTTCCATTATAATCAATCTTGATTACAAAGTACTTAGAGACACAAGTCTAAGATTTCCTGCCTCTCCTTGAGGACTTTGTATAATCCAACATGATCAGAGTTTACAATCCTTTTTTACACTTCATACTCAAAGAATGTTATACTAAATTAAGCACAAAATATTTCTAAACACTTAAGAAATTCTAAGATAAAAGTTTGTAAGAATTTTTTGTAGTGCTTTTGCGCTAGAAATTTAATCATAGTTTTGGCGGTGATGAAAATTGGTGATCTATCTTTCTTCAAATGTTCATGGTCCTTTTACATAAGATTTGTATAAAGCTGTTATTTGAAGAAGTGCTAGTGCATCGTTGAGAAGTTTTCTTCATATTTTAAATCTTTGCTTTTAAGGGATGATTCCGTTAAACAGTACTTCCGAATTTCTTCACTTACATTAGAATGACCTGTTGCATCCACTTTGCCTTGTAAGAGTTGTGTCAGTTTCTGCAACATGTCTGCATTTAACTCAGCAAGGACAGTGCATACTACAGAACGTGGACAATAACATTTTTCAGATGAAGACGAAACTGAGCATTGACCTTAGACTTGATCCTTCAGAACTTCGTCTTCAGAGGAGAGTTTGTCTTTATAAATTGATACATATTTGACCAGAGCTTTGACTTTTTTTGTCCATTCATATATTTCTTTTCCTAAAAACATACCAAGAGCTGCTCACTAAACATATCTCGTGCACCAGCTACATTTGGGGCTAGTGACAATGTCTTTCTCATCTTATCATCTTGATTTGCTCCCTTAATTGGTATTTTTTTCAATAATGATATATATTTTTTAACTAGATCAGTAATTTATTCATGAAATGCAATGATTTTGTTTCTCTAAAAAAAGTTAGATATAAAATAACCACACTTGATTAGAACAGACTGAATTTGAATATCATCTTAGCGTGCGTTTGTTTTGGTGTTTGCCACACCGCCACGGTACTATCAATAACATTATACCGTGAAAACACATATGAATTGTAGCTTCTATGTAAACGCACGTCTACTTTGAATCATATAGTTTTTTCCTTCAAAATTGATTCAAACCAAAACACGAATTCACATAAATATAAATATAAATGTTAGGCATATAAACCATCCACGTAATGTTCTCTTCCACCCCATGTGATGCAGGAGACAAGAAGGTCCAAAGCAATTAACTAGTGCATATTTCCGTGTATAATATATGACATTGTGTCATGAACACACACATGGCCAATAAACTGAGGCGTAACACTCCCACGTCTAAACCAATCTTGCTGGATGGATAAGGAGACCATGCAAATAATCGAGCATCAATTTTCCAAAAGAAACATAAACAAAGAAAAATGTCATTATTATAAGCAAAGAGGAATCGATAACCACAAGTGCGGAAATAAGTACAATCCGTGCCATTGTGACAGGTAGTGTTGTCCTGTTATGTCTGTTGGTGTTTATCATGGGGCATTTTGTGATTTGACTTGGCACATATAGTTAACATCTTAAGGGATTGAGATGAACTTAGATTAGAAAAATGAATTATAGAACACCTAAAACTAATAGACTTTGTTTGAGAAGGAAAAATAATAAAAAGAATATGTAATAGATTAGTGATGTGTTTTCAATAGAAAGATAGATGGAGATAAAATAACAAGTTAAGTAGACGTTGAAAATTTAAAGGTATCTAAATATAAATGTTGTTTAGACTAAACGAAGTCAGATTTAATTCACAATTTGAAATTATTCGAGTAAGATCAGATAGTTTAAATCCTTGCATTTTTTGAGGTTGTTTAATATAAAATTCCTAGATTGTAATTTGAATCATTGTATGACTATATGCAATCCAAATCCAATTTTCTTCACCGTGTACCTAACATAAATTATGTCTATTGTGAACTGACTCATGATCAATTAAACTTGAGGCTACAATGGTAGGTTGAGATAGCACAAAAATTGAATTTATTCGATTGGTCTCAAGTGATGTAGTTGAGGAGGGTTGTGCCACAACTGTTGTGGGCCAACTAAAGAGGTAGTCAGGGTAGATTTAGGTGAGCTTACACGAAAATAAATAATATTTAATTTTTTTATGTCCTTACCATTTTTTTTTCTTTCAACTGTATGTCTAAATAATTTCTATTTAGAAGTCTGACTAAACTCAAAATGGGGATGATGCACAAACAATATCATTGAACTCAATATTATTTTTTATTAAAAAAATTAAATTAGTTCATCATTAAACTAACCGATCTAAATTGATACTAAAAAGAATCGAACCTGAAATTTTGAGGTAGAGCAAACTCCGAGAATTCAAGACAAAACCATCAAACCAATTCAAATGGGTCCAATGAATGAGTGAACGTTAGACAGAGTGTTGACAAGTGAGTGTTGCTAGCATTCCTCTTATCATAAACTCGAATTAATGCAAGGTTACTTAAGATGTGTTTTAGTCATATCACTAACCTCAAATTAGCTAAACCATTTGTTTTTCATTCATCATTTTCAAAGGATCGATATTGCTTTCCCTTTCTTTAAATGTTTATAAGCGAAAGCAATCCTTAGCTCACAAGTCGGATTTATAAAATTGTGTTAGACCCAACCATGAATTTTAAAATGATATTATAGCATTTTCCAAGATCCATTTAGCAATATGTTATCAACTTTACGCCATCGAAACACTCATCATTTATATTCATGCATCAAACACAACTATGTTGGATGTGATGAGTATGTTAAAGAGTCTCATATTGAATGAGTCATAACATGATAATGTATTTATAAGCGGGGTAATCCTCACCTCACAACCAATTTTGTGTAGTTGTGTTAGGTTCAACCACAAATTCTAAGAACCACCACCAAAACCATTTGAATCACGAATAACAATTTCAATCCCCCATTTTATTACTTACGGATATATCAACATCTTTTAGTATATGGTTTATGTTATATATCAAAAATATCAGTTATTCAATGAATCTAAAATCTGAATTGTTTCTTATAAATAGAAACTGAAGGGAGTATTTGATAAAAAAAAACAACATAATACTCCCTTAGGTTACTATTATACGCAAACATTCCATTTTCACGTTCATTTACCCAATGAAGTTGAAAAAACAATATTGCTTATAATATTGATTTGAGGGAGTAAGTAATAAATAATTGAAGATTTTGTATATTTGACATAAGTACGTAAACCCATGAGTCAACCACACATCTTAAGATGACTTAAACGATACTATTTAGAGACACCATTTAGAAACATTTATAGGAAGGACTAATTCAACTGTGACCAAAGACACTCTAGGTAAGAATTATTCGTTTATTATATTATATAGTTGCAATATCAAATATAGTAAAAAGGAGAAAAAACGGGAGCGACCGTTTTAACGGATGCCCTAACTCTAGTTGATCACTTTAAGAGAACTCTATTGAAACAACTATTGATAAAAAAATTATGTAATGAATTTCCATTTGCATTTTAAAGGTTTCACATAACATCATTTAATATAAACAAGGATTAATTACACATGAATATAATGCAAACGTGCAACAAGCTACACCACCAGACTTTTTTGAATGTCAAAATTAATCATCGTAAACACAATATTCATGGACGTAGGAGTCATGGTATTGTTGTGCATGACCTTTTGAACTCTATGTAAAAGACCAACCGTCTCAGTACTAGGAAATCAAAAGTGTCAAAAATAAATGATATGAAAACATGTTGATTGTCTGAACGCACTTTCTCATATTTGATAACTTTGTTTGACTTAATTTGTAGGGCTGTCTATCCTACGGTAAAAGCCCCAACCCTTAATCCAATGATTGGTGAAACCCCGATCAAGTCCACATGCATGTTTTCCTTTTACTCTTCCGTACACCATAACTTCGGCCAACAAAAGTATCAATCCTCTATGAAGTGGGTCAATTAAAAAATTCAAAAAGACACTTGAAATCAAACATTGAATTAATAAAACCTTTGTCTTAAAATATGATTGTACGAAAAATAAATAAAATTAGAAAACACCAAAAAAAATACAAAAATAGGGGAATCTAAAAACCCAATTTTTATTTTTACAATAATTCTTATTCATATGTTCATCCACTTTTGCTCTCTCTCAGTTTCCATTTCCACAACCTTAAAATCTAAAACCTTCAATCATTCTCAAACCACCACCGTTAATTTTCCACTTTTAGTGGAACCAAAAAAACAACCAAAAAAAAACACAAACAATTTTCCCCCCGAAGATGCAGCACAACATCCTCACCTCGATCCGAAGCACGAAAATCACGGATGGTTGTAAAAGCAATCAAATCTACGCTCTCAACACCTCCGCCGCCGCCAATTCTCCGATCAACGCCGTCGGCGGTGGCGATTCCATCGGAGATAAACTCTTTCATCATTTACTAGACCGCTCCAAAACCTCCGGTCGAACTAAACCGGTTGGACCCAAAACGGCCACACTGGAGGCTCTTCTTCCTTGTGGCCTTCCTTCGTCGGAGCTTCTAGAACCTTCAATTGAGCCTTGTTTGAAGCCGCTTGATTTGGTTCAAACCCTCGCCGGCGTTCGTCGCCGGATCGAGGGTGAGGGTAAGGGTGAAAAATTTGAAGCTTTTATGGAACAGTGTTTGGTTTTTAAGGGGTTTTCTGATAGTAAATTGTTCCGGCGGAGTTTGCGGTCGGCGCGGCAGCATGCTGTTGATGTTCATGTGAAGGTTGTTTTGGCTGCTTGGTTGAGATATGAGAGGAGAGAAGATGAACTTGTTGGATCTTCTGCAATGGATTGTTGTGGAAGAAAGGTTGAATGTCCTAAGGCTAGTTTGGTTTCAGGGTATGATCATGAATCTGGTTTTGACCATTGTTCGTGTTTGCGAAAAAATAATATTATTGTTGATAATGTTGATGGGGAATGTGAATGCTCAACTTCTTATGAAGATGAGGATGGTGATTACCATGATATTTCTTTTTGTATAGGTGATAGTGAAATTAGGTGTAGTAGATATTTTATGGCGTCGCTTTCGAGGCCTTTTATGACAATGTTGTATGGTGGATTTGTTGAGTCTAGGAGGGAGACGATCAATTTTTCTCTTAATGGTTTTTCTGTTGTGGTGATGAGGGCGGTTGAGGTTTTTAGTAGAACCAAGAGGTTGGGTCAGTTTGGGAATGATGTTGTGTTAGGGATGCTTTCTTTTGCGAATAGGTTTTGTTGTACGGAGATGAAATCGGCTTGTGATGCTCATTTGGCTGCTTTGGTATTGGATATCGATGATGCATTGTTGTTGATTGAGTATGGATTGGAGGAGATGGCGTATTTGCTAGTTGCAGCTTGCTTGCAGGTGTTTCTTAGAGAGCTCCCTGGTTCGATGCAACGTTTGAGTGTTATGAGATTGTTTTGTAGTGTAGAGGGTAGAGATAGATTGGCATCGGTAGGGCATGTGTCATTTTCGTTGTATTGTTTTTTGAGTCGGGTTGCGATGGAGGAAGATATGAAATCTAACACAACAGTGATGCTTTTAGAGAGGTTAGGAGAATGTGCGGAGAATGGTTGGCAGAAGCAACTTGCTTATCACCAATTAGGTGTTGTGATGTTTGAGAGAAAAGAATACAAAGACGCACAAAATTGGTTTGAAGCTGCTGTTAAGGAAGGACATATTTATTCTTCAGTGGGTGTTGCAAGGGCCAAATATAAGCGTGGTCACACATATTCATCATACAAGATGATAAACTCCCTTATTTCTGATCATAAACCTGTTGGTTGGATGTATCAGGAAAGGTCATTGTATTGCATCGGGAAGGAAAAAGCAATGGATTTGATCTCTGCAACTGAGTTAGACCCAACTCTTTCTTTTCCATATAAACACCGGGCAGTTTTTTTCTTGGAGGAGAATAAGATTGGAGCTGCCATTTCTGAAATCAATAAAATAATTGGTTTCAAGATTTCACCTGACTGCCTTGAATTGAGAGCTTGGTTCTTGATTGCCATGAAGGATTATGAAGGAGCCCTTAGGGATGTCAGGGCAATTTTGACATTGGATCCAAATTATATGATGTTCTATGGGAATATGAAAGGCGATCGCCTGGTAGATCTCCTTCGCCCTGTTGCTCAGAAGTGGAACCAGGCTGATTGTTGGATGCAATTGTATGACAGATGGTCGTCCGTTGATGATATTGGTTCTTTGGCTGTTGTTCACCAGATGTTAGAAAATAATCCGGGCAAAAGTATTCTACGCTTTCGGCAATCTTTACTCCTGTTACGGTATGTGTAAGCTTTACATTAACTCATTTTTTTTATGTCATGTCCAGCAAGAATTCTCCCTGAATTTAATTATTTTCTTTTGATTGTTTATTCTTCTCTTTATTAACGAGGATGGTTTAAACTTAACTATAGCTCGATCTGTTTTCATTATTCTTTTCTGTTTAAACTGAATTATGAACATATTTCTGCAAGCATGGAACCCTTGTCTATATTAGTACTATATTGATTAGTTTATTGTGACTTGCGCCTTAGTAATACATGAAATTGCAGCATGGTCTACATCAAATTAGACAAAGCAACAAATTATGGTGGAACGGTTTCCATTGCCCATTGCATGTTTCAGTTGATGACTCGATGCTATCCTTTTTCCTTTGTAGATTAAGTTATCTCCTCCTGCTTTTCTATCTTCGTTAGACTTCATATGAGTATAAAAAATGAAAATTGTATTGGACAAAAGTAAAAGAGGAAAAATGGAATCAATTTGTCTTTTGTTAGTGTGAATTGAGAATTTTGACAGTATGCATGAAGTTCTTAATTGATGGTTATTTCATTCATTTCAATGGGAGCCATGGAGAGAGGCCGAAATGAAGCAACATGTGGGCATGGAGTGGACCTAGTTATTCACGAACCAAAAGAGGAGGATACATCTGTGTGACTGTGTGAGGGTAATATACTGATATGAGGAAAGCGGAGTAATAAGGTGGTAGTCAGTTATTTAGTGTATGTTTTATTGGATTTTCACCGAGCAGTGTGCTCTAAACATTTGTCCGAGGACATAGGTTCTTACTTCTTACAGAATACACATGGTATTTCTTACATTGGGTCTGTATCACAGTTCCTATTCCATTTTCTCTTTGTTGTTACTGATAAGTAACTAGGTTAGGGGATATCACAAGTTTCCCAAGCCCAGATATCTTCCTCTTGGTTAAAGGTATACTAATCATAATGAGATCTTCTAAACACAACTTGCTTCAACATCTCTTAAATTTAGAAACCGACTTTTTGAACCCGGATTCCACAACATGAAGAATGCAGTATATATATAACAGAAATTACAAAATTTACAGCTTTTAAAAGATCTTATAATTTATATTGGGAAATCCCGTTTGAGTTTGTGTCCTGTCCTCTCAAACTCCATGGAAGCTAATATTTTTCCAATTGTTTCTACCTTCCGGTATCCACCATATATATATATGTGTGTGTGTGTGTGTGTGTGTGTGTGTGTGTGTGTGTGTTATACACACACACACTCCCTTCGTCCCATAATAAGTGAGCCATTTGCAAAAAAATATTGACCCATTTCACTTTTCAATACAATATTAATTACTTTTTTCTAATTATAACTCAAATTAATACTACTTTCACCACTTCCAATTCAATATATTCTACTTTACATTTATGATAAAGAAGAATGCACCAATACTTGACAAAGACACTCAAAACCATTTTTTTCTCTCGTTCACTTATACACTTTTTCTTAATATGTGTGAAATGAGCAAAATGCTCAGTTAAAATGGGACGGAGGGAGTGTGTGTATATATATATATATATATATATATATATATATATATATATATATATATATATATATATATATATATATATATATATAAACACTGCATTTATGCAATGAACTCTTTCTAGTATTTGGTTGTTGTTCAAATATGATATTTAACTAATGCTTGGTCGTCCAATACTTTTAATGGTTGAGCATGACCCTGTTCATTTTAGGCATTGATGTTCCGCAATCTTGCAGGTTAAATTCTCAAAAGGCAGCCATGCGTAGTTTGCGTCTGGCTAGAAATCATTCTTCTTCAGCACATGAAAGACTTGTCTATGAAGGATGGATATTGTATGACACTGGTCATCGTGAAGAAGCTATAGAAAAGGCTGAGGAGTCGATTTCTATTCAAAGGTCATTTGAAGCCTTTTTTCTCAAAGCTTACGCATTAGCTGACTCTTGTCTTGATTCAGAGTCTTCAAGGAGTGTGATTGATCTCTTGGAGGAAGCTCTTAAATGTCCTTCGGATGGTCTTCGGAAGGGACAGGTTAGTGTTGTACTGTATTACAATTACAATTAAACATAGAAGCTTGATGTCAAAAAAACATAGAAACTTGATTTTTGTGCTATATAATAACTTTATTTTTGTCATTCAACATTGTAGGCACTCAATAATTTAGGGAGTATATATGTAGATTGCGAGAAGCTAGACCTTGCTGCTGACTGCTACAAGCATGCACTTAACATCAAGCATACACGAGCACATCAGGGGTTGGCACGTGTATATCATCTTCAAGATCAGCACAAAGCGGCATATGATGAGATGACAAAGCTGATAGAAAAGGCCCAAAATAATGCATCAGCTTATGAGAAACGTTCAGAATATTGTGATCGTGACCTAGCAAAGAAAGACCTTAGTTTGGCAACACAGTTGGATCCTCTAAGGACATATCCATACAGATATAGGGCGGCAGGTAATTTCCATACAACTAGCCACTCTTCATTTAATTTCACCTTAGTCCACCACGATCTTTGTCTAAACTTAAGTTGCGTTAGTACTATGTTGATTCCTTTAAGCCTCATGCTGGAGAGCTGGGTATTCAAGGACATGGTCTGAGGATCGATCCATAGATTCTCAGGTTAACCTATTAATTCCTGTTTACCCTCATATATTTAGAGGTATGCAGGCTTATTAAATATATACCAACTTAAATGCAACCTTCTGTGAGCTGACCCATTTAACTCACGATCCTATGTGGGTACAAAATCCTGTTATCTATGGACAGCAGGATGTATACACAGGCACCTGCATACCAGTGCGGCTACCCGGATGGTTAAAACTAGCAAGACATGCTGAAGTCATCTTCTCCTTTTTACTCCAGCTGAAAAGTATATAGTTATTTTGTCTGTCTTGATTTTGCAGTAAGTGTCTTCTATGACCTGCTCACTTCTTTGTTGGGACAGTCTATTTCACATACTCACCTCTTATTGGGTTAAAGATTAGGAGAAATAATATGCAAAGCTTGCAAATTTAATGAGTACAAAATCAACTTTAGGTATTGCTTTGAGTATTAAAGCCTTAAGGAATAATATATCAGTTCAAACTTTCGGATAGTTGTGTTGCTCATTACACACGCCTGTCAAGTTACACATTCTGGAGGGTGCCATTCTCATTTTGGACTACTTTATCTTGTAACCAAGGATCATTTATGATGTGAGAAAGGATATGAATTATTATAAGTTTGAGCATGTTCTTGTTTTATGACCTAATTTCTTAGAACCTCCTTTGCTTTCTATGCGTTTATTGTCTTGAAACTTGGCCTTAGTTCGTGCGGAAGTACTATGTTTGTTTTGAGCATTGTGACAAAGTAATGTGATCATAATTTAGTCTTGAACCCTTGAAACTCTTGCTATAATTCTTTCTTGATGTCACAAAACTTCTAAAGTTCTGACATGCAGTCTCTTTGTATCAGTCTTGATGGACGATCATAAGGAAACTGAAGCAATTGCAGAGCTTTCAAGGGCCATCAACTTTAAGCCAGAACTGCAACTGTTACATCTTCGAGCGGCATTTTATGAATCAATGGGTGATCTCGTTTCTAGTATCCAAGACTGTGAAGCGGCCCTTTGTCTTGATCCTAGCCATGCTGAGGTGTTAGAGCTTTGTAATAAAGCACGGAACCTAGTTAATGAAGGAAAGTGAGGGAATCAGAAGCAACAATCATGTTTTCTGTGTTCCTTATGGGGACAGATCAACTCATGTAAACTAATTCTTCTTCACACCTAATGACCCATCGGAGCTATTTATCTATTGGATGCTGTCATGAGGAATGGTGTTGTATGTATCTTTTACGCTGACCTTCTGGATATTGAATCACAGGAGGGAAACAGCGAGTTAGAAATATAATCTGGATCAAAACTGAAAATGGAGTAGAGGAGTAGAATAGCTTGTAAATATATGTAATGAATTATGGTTTTGTCAGCTTATGGCTCAAGTAGTGCAGTGAAGATGCTTCTGGCATTCTCCAATTTGCCATGGCAGTAAGAATGGCGACAAGAAGTTACCACAGTTTTAGACTAAACTTGTACATGATAGTCGATTTGTTTTTTTGTTGTGCAACAATTTTAGATATTCACAACTATATTATTGGCCAAGCAATTGCCAATGTAAGTTATGTTGTAATATTTTCACTCAATTTGTTGTATAAATACACAATTCATCGACATTTTTGTGTGTGTTGTGAGTTGTTTCTTATCCCCCTCCCTTTTTTTGTGTGTGGATTATTTACTGTCTTCAAGCATTACATACCTTGTAATAATATGCTAATAATAATCATGTGATTCAATTGCTTACTGTATACTTGACACACCCTATTTTTGCCTACCTTATGTAACTTTTAACACTTGGCTTCTTGTTTTCCTTCCCACCTGGAAGAGGCTTTTCAACCCATCCGTGACCATTTTAATGTAAGATTTCGGTTTTAATGATTTCCACAAGATATCCATATTTTAACCTGCTTTTATTTATTCCCCTCAACTGTGTAGATACTATGCTCTCTCTAATCACAATTTTGATGAACACCTTCACAAGTAATTAATTTTCTCAGATATTCATTCTAGTTATTGAAGCTCTCTAATATGGAAGAAGAAGATATGGTGACAATGCATTCGATTCTTTCTAGAAAGTTAAACTTCAATGCTCCTCTTTTGTCAACAAAGCGTCTTGGTTATTCCGATTTTGCGGTTCCATCTAGCTTGTCAAATTCACTTGATACTGTAAAAGTTCCATTTTCATGGGAACAAGCTCCAGGCAAGCCAAAAGACTCGGAGAGGGTTGATGGCATCGATGATGTAGAAACCCCTCGGCCAAGACTTCCACCATGCCTCTGGCGTCCAAGAAAAGTAACAGCTGAACCTGATGAAAATAACAGTATAATTGCATTTGATAAAGACGATGGTTGTGATGGTGACGACGACGATGACAACAACAAAAAGACTGATGTTTTCTCAGATGCATTCGATGTTTTATCTCTTTCTGAAGCATTTGACATTATCCAACAATCAGAGACAAAAGCTCGTAGTGACAGCAATGATGGATTGAGATTAAAGCTTGAAGAATTTAATGGTGATCAATCTCCAACTTACATGATCAATCGCTTTCTTCCGGATGCTAATGCATTGGCTGCGTCGTCTGTTTTACATTATTCCAACGATTTCGACAAGAAAGTTTGTGATACTTGGAATCATGGAGTTTGTCTCAGAGGTTCAGGCAGAAATTCATGTGCTTCTTCTCCAAAAGGATGTGGCTTGGGACTTCTCTTCTCTTGGGGTATGAAGCATAAGTTTTGTTCTATAAAAAACCCTGTTCTTCCATGCTCTACAAATCCACAGAACTACCAGGACAATTCAAAGCATAAGAAGCATTGTTCATAAGTCCATAAAAGACATGTACTAATGTGAAAGTCGGTATTTGACAAATAAAATAGTTTGGTATATTGTTTGATAACTGTAGTTCTTTTTGTTCATTTTTTTTTTCTTCTTAATTCTTCATTTGTTCTCCTTTACATACCTGCTTAGTTTGCTCTTTTTGTATGAAAATGCTTAATAATGGGATAAAACCTTGATATTTACCTATGCCAAAAAGAAACTAAATCTTGGGTATTTTAGATGAAAGAGATTGATGATTGAATGATTAAAATAAATTATTTTGATGAGAAAATATTATTGGTTAGGAGAGAGTTAGAGACAAAGTCATCCAAGTGCTACCCAAAAAAATATCTTTCGTATTTATAACCAATCAAAACAAAAACTTTTTGAGCTAGTTGCTATTATAATCCGTACAAAAGTTTAGATAATAACTAGCGTTCAAACGACATTGTTTGATCTTTTTATCATGCTAATGCGTATAAATTACGAACATTAAAATTTTAGTTAAAATTATTTTGATTTTGATTAAATTATAGGTATAAATATTTTTCACTTTTATATTGTAACAAACTATACTTATCTTTTTCATTGAGACCAATAATATATCATTCACCATATGGAGCAGAAAGGAATGCTTAAACACCGTAACACTTGCAGAGAAGTCAATTAAACATCCATATAGAGCAATGGAGGACATGGTGGTGCAAGGAGACAAAATTTTCTTTTCATCAAACTTTGTGACATCAAACACCCAAAGAAAGATTCATTAGTAGCGAAAATCTCATTGTTCTCTAATAAGGAAGGACACAAATTCCAAAAGCTTATTGATTGAATCATGGAACACTTAGCTCCCTACGTCAAATTCATGGAAGCCCTACCAAACAAGAGGAAGAAGAAGGGTGATGCGTTCTTCCTTTCATAAGCCACCCTAACAATGGTCAAGGTGTCGAGCTAATGGCGTGAAACAAGTGCTGAATGAGAGACAACCCATCATTTTTTATCAGTTTTTAATTTTCAGTCATTTTTTTTCTAGCCGCTTCATCTCACAATTCTTTTATTTTTACTGTTTGATAACTCCTACCTATGATCGTTGTTTATAAATGAATTAGATAACCCTTCCTTTTCCAAAAATTTTGTTTTAGCCTCAGAGAATTATTCCAACCGTTGATAGTAAAGAGCTAGTTTACTTCAAAAGTTCAAGAGCACGATAACTATTGATGCTTGTTGCGGAGGATACTAAAAAAAATTCACCATCTCAATTCTGTACAACGTAATCGTCGATAATTTGAGGCAAATATTTTTCCACTCTCTACTATATTTCTTTCGTATATATGTGTTCCATGTTGATTGTTATTTTTGCTAAAAAAATGTGGTTGTTCTCTACGGAATATTGGGTATCATACACATGAGACACTTGTTTAGTACCTTGTGCCTTTTTTAAGCCACATAAATTTATTATTGTTATATTCTATACTAAACCCCTTTGAGCCTCCATGAAATAATTCTTTCTTTGTTACTTAGGTGACTAAATCACGTCCACGTTTTTGAACCCTATATTGGCATATCTGTTTGATTTCTTTGAAGTTAGATAAACTAGAGAGATACTTGTCATGATTTGAAATTAAGTTTGAGGTTGCTATTTTAAGTTAGCAAGATCTTAAATTTGGGGTGTGGTACTAGTAAAACTTGATTATGAAAAGAAAAATAAAAATGCAGACAAAAACATAAAAAAAATTGTCTAAAAAAAAAAAGAGACAATCAAAAGTTTGGCCTCTTAAAAAAAAAGAAGAAAAGAATAAGTTGTTCAACTAGCTTGTACCCATTTATTGTTTGACACAAATGCTAGTACCTCATCATTTCTGGTTGTGGCACAAAGCTAAAAGTTGCAAGAAGTAGGGAATCTTTAGAAACTAACTGTAAATTGTTTTTTACCCTACTTTACCAAATATATTCCACATTAACCTAAGTCACCTTATAGTCTTGAAAAGACCTCTATATGTGTGTGTGGTAATACTGACTTTGAATGACCATTTAGAATTGTTTTAAATACATAGAAAGGTACAATCACACAATGACTGAAGTGTATAAAATGCCTTGACCGACCCCATTGAATTTAGGAGATACATACGTGTGTCATAGAATTGAATGTGGTTGTATATTCTCTAAGTCTGTCTCGCTTGCATGGAGGTGATAAGTTATTCAATTCTAGAAATGGGATGAGAAACAATTTAATCACAATCTCTAGAAAGGTATGTTAACTCCTAAAATTCATGTCCTCGTGAGCATAGCTCAGTTGGTATGAACAATGTATAAAATATGCAAGGTTCAAGATTCAAATCCCGGCCACCACCAAAAAAAAAAACTCCTAAAATTCATGTAAATTCTAACTTCTTGCTATTTTGTTGCTTGAGGACAATCAACGGTTTATGTTTAGGGGTTGTGATGACGTAACATCATATTATGTTTTAGGCTATGTTGTAAGTTATTTTCTTTGCATTTGAAGAAAAATAAGATGTCATTTAGAGGATTTGTCCATGGTTTGAGAAACATTTTGTATTATTTTCATTCAAGTTGTTGTAATTGTATTTCTTCTGTAATCATGTAACTCCATAGGTGTTTTGTATCTTTTTGTTACTAAATCTTGTAATTCGACAAAACAAGATACCTTGTGAAGGATCAATGAATTTAAAGAATAAAGATCAATGATTCTTGGAATATTTTTTTGAAGACAATACAAGTTGGAGAAAATTCATCCTAAATTCCATGACATTTCAATACGGAAGAACACTCAAAGAAGGACAGAAAACTGCATAATTCGCCCCTAAGGGGAGTTGTGACTTTTCATGGTGTTTTTGTTCTTGGCTAAAGCTGTCAGGGTTGTAATGCGGCGGATTGAATATATATTGAATTCGTGTTCCCACTTTTTGATCTTTGATCATTTCCAGATATGTTGAAATATGCAGGTTTCAAGAGTTAAGGGTTAAGGATTCGTGTTGGTGCATTCACCTTAATATCTATATTAGTCTCTCTTATTGATTTTGGGCTGGTTTGATATCCCCATCTTTCTATTTGTTTGATGTTGGACTATTTGACTTGAAAGAGACGTTTTACTTGTTGTTACCGTTGCAAAGAGTTGTTCGTTTTAGATAGTGGCGGAACCAGGATTATTATAAAGTTTGTGAATTTTTTTTTGCAACACATTTATAGGGGTTTACATAAGAAATTGCAAGCAAATAATAAAAAATATAAAGAAATTGCCCAATTTATAGAAGAAATTAAGGGAAATTTACATAAGAACCACCACTAATTTTAGACTTGTTATGTGTTGACGGTCGGTCCATTCACCAACCTATAGACTCTGGTTAGTGCTTGTGGTTACCGTTGCAAAGAAGTTTATTTTTATTCTTGTGAATAAAAAAGAAGATAAATTAGTCGACAAAGATACAATCAAACGTACAATAAAATAAAAACACCCGATTATATACTTTAGTATTCTGTTATGATTACGCCTTACACCTTATATAAACTTTAAAGTACGTACAACTACAAAGTTAAAACCAATCTTCATTGCATAATATATTATTCATCTTTAAATAAAAAGTTGCTGTCATTCGTTGATAGGGGTATACTTCAATCACCTGCATTTAGAGCTATAATTTTGTTTTGTATATTCATAAATTACTCAAATGATAAATTAACATGTCACTTTATTAAGGAACTTTCATAACGTGGATGCATATTAGTAGCTACACTATTTCATGTGACTATTTTACTACGAGGAAAATAAGTGAAAACTTCTTCATCATTGACATTTTTATATCTCATGAGTTGGGTACGTAATTGTGTTGATAAGACATGAACTATTAACTAATCAAATAATTTTTTTTTTGAGAGCTACTAATCAAAATTTTGTTAATATAATATGGAATAGTGAAATCATTTGGTAATTTGGGGTACTATACATCGAAGATGACAAAGGAGGAATCAGAGTTTATCGGGCAACCTAGTGGGAAGAAAATTCTCAATATGTGGGAAAGTGATTGGTTGGCATCCCATTCCTATCATCAAAACATGACGCCTGCCAAGTTTATATGATATATCCAAAATAAATTTGAGTGTATCGGTACATTAAGTCGTTACGTTAATAATAAATGAGTTGTTTTTTTGAAGAAAAATAATTTTTTTATCATCGACAATTATAGTAATTTAATTTTATTTACCAAGAGTTTCGACGAAATAAAATTTAATTTTTATGAATTTTTATTACTTATAACAATGAATATTGATTATTTTTTATGACAAAATGTAAAAAATTTAATATGATCCTTATAAATAATGAAATAATGTTTTTTCTTATGAAATGATTTTTCTAAAATATAAATATTGACAAATAGCTTTTTATTTCATAAAAATGATCGTTAATTTATAAATTTTGTGAAACAAGAGTACCGATACACTAAAATTTATGAGTGTACCGTATAAATCCCTTTTTATTTTATTGTTTAATTATTATCACAGATGAAATTTTTGATATAGGTCCTTCAAATTAGATAGGATCACATGGGCTGCAAATTTTTTTTTAAATGTTATTTGAATTAATTGTTAAAATTGACCATTTAATATATACAAAATTTGAAAATTCATATAAAAAACAACAATTATTCTTTTTTTTTTGGGTACAAAAACAACACTTATTCTATTCCTGCGATTTGAGATTTTTTTAATTTTACATTTTATTTTTACAGGAATGATTTATGACATTGAAATATGTATTAGAGGTTGAATTTTTTCATGATAGTTTATAGGCATGTTTATGACGCTGAAATATGTATTTCCACAATTTTTTTTTATGACAATGGAAGAATTAATTATGAGTTTTTGTTCTTCATGATTATGAATTTTTAAAAAAATTTATAATTAATTGTCCCTCGTTTAAAAATTAAAAAATTTCATGGAAAAAGTTCTTATAATGTTTTAATCATGTCGTCAAAATAAAGGAACAAAATTTGACTGTGAAAAATTAATATAAATCGAGTTGTCTTTGCAAATAATCAACTCAAAATTCAATTTTTATGTCGAGATTTCCATTGATTTGTTTTGAGTTTTGCGACATCATTTATCCACGTAATATTTCTTTAAAGTTAAACTCGTGTATGTGAGTGGAAACTTTCACAATTTAGAAACAATATTCCCCATCCTGTTTCGACCTCACTTTCACATACTTATTGTTTTGTTTTTCATTGTTTTTAAAAGGCACGCTACCTATGACATATTGGTACACATCAATAATTTCACAACATAAAATCAGGGGAAATCGGAGGGGAACTACCAAAAAGTACAAAGAGGAAATTACATAGGAGATCAAAATCCATAAGAAAAGGTAAAACAAATTGAAACTAATTTTACTATATTCTGATCCTTGTGTGATTGCACTTTGAATTTTCTTTTTAGAGGTTAAAATAGAATATAATACTCAATCAAAACGTCATTCCTAGCACAAGGTGTACCACGAAAGAATAAAGAGTTACAAAAATATGTAAAAAAGGGAAACAGAAGACAAAAAACAAGAAAAATAGCAAAAGAAACAACATTAGCCAATGCTCAACATTGTAAATAGACTAAGCCACCAAGCATGCTACTCCCTCCGTCCCTATATCTAAGCACCTATTTGATTTTATTTTTGTCCCTAATTGTAAACTCCTTTTCAAATTACTAGAATCATTTATTACTTTTTTCCTAAACATACCCTTAATTAATACTACTAACTTGTCTTGAAATTTGAAAAGTCAAATTTAATATACATACAAACAAAGGACAATTTGGTAATATTAACACACAAAACAGACACATTAATTACACTGATAACTTTTCTTAAGAAATGTGAAAAAAGTAAAGGAGGGTTACACATAGGGACGGAGGGAGTAATTGAAAGGAAGAGTAGTAAATTTCACCTTCAATCACATAAAAGTAAGCGACTTAATCTTATCCACGATATGAGATGTCGAGCATTCTTTATCATTGAATAACCTGTCATTTATTTCTTTCCATATTTCCCACAAAGTAGCATACCAAATGAGATGTGAAATAAAAATCCGTACCTTAGAGCAATTACCACCGACCACTTTGAATATTCAATTATTACAATATAGTAAAATTAGTTTAATTTTGTTTTACTTTTTTTGAGAATATACTTCCTCTGGTCACATTTATAAGCAAAAATGTACTTTTTAGGTTCATTGAATATATAATGTATTTGGTCTCTATATTGACCAAATACATTAAGTATTGAATGAATCTAAAAAATGCATTTTTGCTTATAAATGTGACCGGAGGGAGTACATTGCTTATTTTTTTTGGGTCAAGTACTCCGGTGTCAAAAAATTTATTTTTTAAAGTGAATAAATGAGATGTCCCGCATTTGAATCTTGGTCCCTGCATATATTATACAATGTCGCTATCAATTGGTTTAAGCTCAAGGCGGAAACTATGCAATGCTTGATTAGCTGATGGTTCAAGTGACAAAGTAATTTTGGACAATATTTAAATAAGATCTCAAATTTACAAGAAAAAGAAAAGATCACAATCTCAAATTGCCCTCTCAAGAAAAAAAAATCAAATTTATGTTCAAATCCACGACACCTTAGATTCTTTCTTCAACTAATTTATGTTCTTCCTCTAATTTATCTTATCACTAGTCCAATTTATATCATATAAATAACTAAAATTATATATTAAGAAAGTTTTGTCTCTTTATATGAACTCATCCCCAAGATTCAATGACCTCCCAATTCATTAATTATTTTCTGCATGAGTTTTATGGAATAGGTATACGTATCTAAATTTATTAATATAATAGATTCTTTATCTATTAAGATTAACGTGACGATATGTGGTCGAAAACCTTTCCATATGTGAGGAGGAAGAGTATTTTATCAGGATTTGATTGAAAATGTCTCATACGGGACTAAAACAAGTATTTTGACAGAGAAGAAAATACTCATGCTTGGTGATGTTTTGGGCAGAGTATAGAAGTTATTGTATTTTCCTTTGTTTTCTTTCCATGGTGCCAAAATCCTATCTTCTCCTCAAATTAGGTAGCAAAGGGAAATAATAATTTAAGTTGAATAAAATGAAGCAATAATGTCAATTATGGCATCATTTCTTTATCTAAATGTTAAATAAAGTTAAAGTAGTTTTCATGCATCCATTTCACCAAAAACAAAACTTCCATGCACCCACTATTAAAAAATTAGAGAAGAAAGTTTATGGATAAGACATCATAGAATTTATGTGTATATACTTTAATTTTACCTTAGAGAAAAAAAATACTTGCATAATAACAAGTTTAACTATGTGGCTCCTTCAAAAAAAAAATAGTTTAAATATGTGGTGTGTATTTATGTGTATATATCTATATGTACTCAAAATCTATTATATGATTTCCAATTAAAAAAAAACTTTTTTTTGAAGGAATTAATTTTTTATTTATTTATATATTATACTTTTATCAGTATTTTATGGAATAGGTATACCTTATCTTAAAATAAAATAGATAGATATTATATTCATTATTTAGATTAAACATGATGATGTGGTTGAAAGTATTTCAATATGTGAGGAGGAAGAATATTCTATGATCGGGATTAGATTGAAAACGTCTCATGAGAATTTATTTTTTTAATAAGGGACGACGTCTCATGAGACTTTTATTTTTTGAAGAATACGTCTCATGAGACTTAAAAAGTATTTTGAAAAAAAATAAAAAATACTCAAGCTGGGAGATGTTGTGAGCAGATAGGAGAAGTGATTGTATTTTCCTTTGTTTTCTTTCCGAAGTTCCAAAATCTTCTCTTCTCCTAAATCTGGCGGTAAAGGAAAAATAATAGTTCAAGAATAAGGGAAATGATTTTTTTTGAAAGAAAGAATAAGGGAAATGATATCAAGTGTAAGTAGGAGGACCACATCCGTCTCTAAAGAAGTGGCTGTGTAAAGCAAACGGCGTCTTGCACAAAATGGCCCATACCGACGGCCACACTTTTCATGAGCACCCAACACTGCATTAAAATCCCCAACGAACAACCAAGGGCCATGAAAGAAACCTTGAAGATGAGTAAGATCAACCCATAATTGACGTCAATTCATGTAATAAGTACTAGCATAAACTGCGATGATATAAACAGTTGACTGCTGAAAATAAAATTCGATAGCAATACATTGAGCAGACACAAAAATAACAGTGGGGTTGATCTCTCTCCCCCAAAGCCCCCAAAGATTCGGCATCAACGAACCTCTATCATTAATGCAATATTTTTTCACCCCAACACTTTGCCAAAACCAAGGAGGAACTAGAGCAAAAGTAATCATAGGTTCCACAAGAAAAATTAAAACAAGCTTATGAGACATAAGTAAATTCTTAAAAGTAACTCTAGTATCCGAGTTACCAATACCTCCAACATTAAAAAAAAAATATTCATTGGGCAGGTGCCTAGGCATCTCCCGTAGAACGAGTTTGATAAATCGGCTTCCCAAGAATTTGGACTTGCTTCAATTTTTGCTTCTGCTTCTTTGATAGAACCAGTGTAAAAGGAATCTCTGCCACATGTTGATCATACTCACAACCACGTTGCCGAAGTTCCTTGTCATGTTGAATATTAGGATCAATCTGCTTTGTCTGAACCATCTGCATGACTCTTGGTGTTGCTAGTTTCCGTTGCCAAGGGTGTGTCCACACAGGCAGCACCTTCTAGTGCAATGTTTGCCAGGTTCTGCACCTCAATATCCTTATCTTGCACAAGGGGAACTTATGCTGAACCTATACCATGCTAGTCGAATCAGACTCAACAGTCGGCTGAAGCATCGATGCGGGAGGGGAAATAGTGGTTGTGCGCATTCCCTCATGCGAAATGTGGTGGGTCGGCGAGGGAGATGCCTCTCTAGCAGAAACTAAATCATAAAAGCCGAATCAACATGGACGTCAACTTGCTCTACAAAATTTGAAATTGGCACAACATCAACTGAATAAGTAGAGATGTTCAAGACCATATTATCCGGGTGCGTTTGCTCCAATCCTAGTGAATGCACGTCATCGTGTTCAACATTAATGGCGAATTCCAACACGAGGGCATCAGGCTGAGGTAATCTACCTTGGTGGACCTTGATAACAAGTGTCATATAAAACATTTGTTAAAAAAATCTAAATATGAAATTTTATGAATATACAGTGTATTCAAGACATTAAAACTTTAAAAAATAATTTTTCCCTACATAAAATTTATCAATTATTTTTATTTTTAAATCCATAACAACTGTTTTGCTCTTATTAGTATGACCTTAAAATTAAATAGAATGAAAAAATAATTTCAATTTTTGAATTAAGAACATAATTCGATAATTTCTTTATTTAAATATTAAATATAAAAATTTATAGTAGCTTTCTTCAAGCACATAATTTATGTCTATACACTTATTATACCATCGGAGAAAAAAACTTTTTTTTTTGGGGTAAAAAATCGAGTTTAAATATATAATAATATAGTAGACATAATTGAAATTAAAATATTTTTTCCTTTATATATAATATTTTTGAATTGATTTTTTTTATCAGGAGGAAAACAATAAAAAAAACAAAACACTATTATTTTTCCTTTACTGCCAAATTTAGGAGAAGAGCGGATTTTGGAACTTTGGAAAGAAAACCAAGGAAAATACATATCTTTCGCAAATTTCAAACCCTTCCGCATAGCTAAAGTTTTTGTAACCTCTGAATCTGGTAATAAAAAGATTTGTCAGGAGCAACGGCAACGTCTTCATTATCTCTCACCACAACACCAATACCCCACTTATCCCGCTCTATCAGACATGCTGCAACACCATTAATCTTATTGAAACCACTAAAAAGAGGTGTCCAATGAACATCAAATACTTGCAAAATTGGACCTCCACTTGGTGTCTCCACTAACACCATACTAGCACCTTTAAAATTCAGAACATAGACCTTTGTGCTTTTTGAACAGTGGCAGCCACATCAACATCAGTCCACTCAAAACATTTCTTATTTCTAGCACACCATATCTCATAACACAAGGCTAAAACATGGACTATAATATCCTCATCGACATCAATAATATTTTCCTCCAACCACTTATGAAAAGGTACGTACTTGGAATCTTGAAAATTAAATACCACATATAAAGAGGAAACAAACCATATCTACTTTGACCAATGATACTCCATAAAGAGATGTGAAATTGTTTCATTATGTTGCCCACAAAGAACACACAAAGGATTGCTGCTTATTTCTTTTTTAAAAAGTTCATTTTTTCCTAAAAGCTACAATAGTACCTAAACTCATTTAATGAATAAAATAAACTAAAGATACCATTCACAATATTCATTGTGAGGACTTTTTTGCATTTATCAAAAACTTCCAAAGCATCATTAAAGTGTAATTTGAAAATGAAAATAATAATAATATCATTGCCTTAACTTTCTCCCTTTGGTTTCTATTTTGTCTTCACATTGTTCCTTCAAGATTTTTTTCTACCTATAAATAGCCAAGCAATACCCATCAATCTCTCCAGCACAATCCTCTCATCTTCTACAGTGTGCAAAAGAAAAGAAAAACAATTCAAAAATATGAGTCAGCCAGAGATTCTTCATTCTCCATGGTCATTAATCTATGAGCACATAGACTCATCAACCTTTGGTCATCATCATCATCATCAAGTTATTGAGCCGTATAGCTTCACCATGGTTGACCATGTTGATGACTATGATCCATATGGCATCATCATGGATGATCATGTTGATGATGACTATGTTCCATATGGCATCATCATGGATGACCATGTTGAATATGATTATGAATTCAATACTCTATTAAGCACTTCAGAGAATAGTACTCTCTCTGAAATCTCCATATTCATCAATGATCATATCCAATTTCCAATTGATGAAGAAACATTAGAACTTTCATCTCTAATGGAATTAGATTCTTTTGATTCCATTTTGAGTCCCCAAGTTGGTAATATTCAAGAACATGAATACCATGAAGAAAGTGAAGGAAGCTTCCCTTCACAAAATTTTCCACATAACCTCGAAGGGCAGATTTCAAATCCCCTCGGAGACGGTTGTAAAATCACCGCCAGTGCCACTTACGATAATTTCCCTTCACAAAATTCTCCATGTGATGCATGGAGTCCAACACTATCAATGAAATCAGATTTTTCATCAATTCAACAATCCCTTACTTTGCCACAAGAAAATATGGAAATTGAAAACCAAGTGAGTCTTCCACACTTGATGGAAGCACATGGAGAAGCCTTGGAGAAAGGACAAAAAGCACTAGCAGAAGTTAATTTGAAGTGTATAAGCCAAAAAGTTACCACTCCAATTGGTGACTCTCTTGAGACACTTGCATTCTATTTGGCTCAAGAAGTGACAAATCATGGAGATTATCTCAAAGGTGAGGCATACAAGAATTTTCAGGCTGCTTTTAAGGTATTTTATCAGGGGAATTTGGTTGGAAAAATTGCTCATTTTTCAGCTATTTCATCAATTCTTGAAGCTGCTATGTTAGAAGATTGTGATGAAATTCACATAATTGATTATTGTTTTGGAAATGGTGTTCAATGGCCTTTTCTATTGGAGACTGTTTCAAAACTGAATAAAAAATTGAAATTGACATCAATTAAATGGAGTGATGAAAATTCTGCTCGTGTTTGGAATTTTGAGGATACCAAAAGGGAACTTTATGAGTATGCTTCATCATGTGGATTGAAATTGAAGGTAGAGGAAAAGGAATTGGAAGAATTGATTAGCGAGATAAAAATAATGAGCGAAACGGGTGGAAAGAAAGAGTTTTTGGCTTTCAATTTAATGATAGGTCTTCCTCATATGGGAATGGTTAGAAGTAGAAGAAATCATGCTTATGAGTTTTTGAAGGTAGCCGAGGATTTGATCAAGAACTATGGTAGGAAGGGAATTATTACTTTCGGTGACAGTGATGCATTCGAGAAACTGAAAAATAGTTTGAATTTCATGTCATTTTTTGAAGGGAATTTGACGCATTATAAGGCTTTGTTAGAATCAATTGCGTCACAGTTTTCAGAAAAATTCTCAGAAGCAAGAATTGCATGTGAAGTATTGTTTGTGGCACCTTGTATATCTTCTCTTGATTGGTTACAAACATGGGAAGAGATGAAAAGTGATGGTTATGTTAAAGATGAGATTAGCATAGAAGGTGGAAGATTGAGCAAAAATGTTTTGTTGGAAGTCAGAGAAATGTTGAGAGGAAATGATAGTTCATATCAAGCAAGAATTGAAGGAGAAAATGAGAATCAACTTGTTTTGGAATGGAAAGGAACTCAACTGTTAAGATTTTCCATTTGGAAAAACTAAAGTCTTGGAAATTAGGAGTAAATAGTATTATTTTAGCTTTTAAAGTTTTCCTATCTAAATTACACATTCAAATGCTAGGTGTATAGTTATTATAATTTGAATTGTATAAAGATTCTTTATGTATCCACAAAATATGCAAATCTGAAACATATTTTAATGATAACTTTATGTTTACTTAAATACTTTGATTCACTCTTTATTAAAGTCACTTCTTGTTACTAGAGACCTTGCAAGTCACAAACCTAATCAAAATAACACAAACCAATGCACAGTTGAATCAGCAAAATTTACCAAAAATATTGTCTAAGTTTGGATAGTTTAACCATTAGGTCAAGTGTTCGATTGCTGACCGGTGCGTATGAAAAACATATGTTGGGAGATATTAGTCTCATAAATGAATCTCGATTAACTTAAAAATTAATCTCCACAGTTGCAGGCAGACAATACTTCAGGTAAAAAAAAATAGGACTATAGATTAGTTACACCAACACAAAAAACAGAGCAATAATATTCCCAAGATAACAGAGCCTAAAACTGCTGAAAAAGAAAAGAAAAGAAACATCTCAATTTTGTCATATATTAATGTGGACTAATAATTAAATAAAGGATATATTGTTTGAAGTTTAAAGGAAAGAAACACGCTTCTTAGAAATGTTGCTTTAGATTATTTAATGTAAGCAATTACGCGTGTAAGCAATTTCAACGAAATATCAAAATTTAATATAACTAATAGATTATTAATATGAATGGTGGAGTTCAATCCCAGACTATGGTATATGGAGAAAATCCGGTTGAAATAAAAGAATTTATTTTATGTCTGTCGTAAATTTCTCGATATAGATCAATTATTGTTAAATGATAGTGGAATCTTCGTATAATATTATTGTAGCCTTGCCATTCAAAAAAAAATTATTGTAGCCCAAAAAATTGTGAGGTTGGTTTGTTTAGAAAAATATGATGTAATTTCTCTTTGGCTGTTTTACATAAAATAAGAGAGTTTGAGGGAGGGGGGCAACCATCTATAAGGAAAGCGAAATGAAACAAGAAACAAGTACATGAGGACATTATGTCTCTTTTCGATTGACTTAACACAAAATTCATGAGCAAGTATAGGGTGAGAGTCTAATTCATTCTTGGCATATTCCTTGTCTTCATGAAAGCAACTCATTTTATTCAGTTATTTATGTAATTCATTCAATTTACTTGGAAGAATTTTGTTTAACAATAAGACATGTTTGGATAAATAGCTAAGTTTGCAGCAGATAAAGCCTCTATTAAAGACCAAGTCTCAAGTTAAGTAGGACCGTTTCTTAAAAAAAAAAGTTAATTAGGACCGTAATGAGTGATAAAGTTCTCCTTCAAAAGATTTAACGTTGCTCTCTCTCTCTCACCATCGCACATAAGAATTTGGGTAAATTTATCTTCAAATGATATATGACTGAATTTTACATATCATATGATTTTTTACAATAAGAAATTTAAGTTCCAATATTATTGTTTTTTTATTTTATTTTAAATAACGTGTGGAAGATATGTAACATAGATACTTCTCAAGAGGTCAATTATCGCTAAACAATTATTCTCCGTCATAAACGCTTTATGAAATTTACGCACACAACTGTGAGGTCTCATTTCGAATTTAGGTAAAGCTGCTTAATCAAATGTAATAATTTTGCATTGTTTGTTGAACTAGATTTTATGAATATTTTTTTAGTTGTAATTTGTGATAATCTACGGTTCCCATAAGAAGGGGCCCTAAGAATCCGAAGTTTGGCCGGAAGGTAAGTAAAAAATGGAACTCGAGTCCTCCTAAATGATTCTCGCTCTTTAACTAACCACTTGATTAATTGTATTATTTGAATTGGTAGAAGAAATATAATAAAAATTTTTGTTAATTTTATTTTTCTTCTTTCGGAAACTATTAAACTCATAAAGGTAAGCACTTGTACATTAGACTTAGAGTGGTTTAAAAATTAAGAAAATCTAATCCTGATCCTAATTTTTATTCATTCGGTGAAAAAAAAATCCTAATTATTCAAAGAAAATTGTTTCCCTCCTCTAGTAAAAGTAAAAGAAAAGAACACCAAACTTCAAACACTTGTTCATTCAACATTTCAGTTCCCTTCTGACTTCCAACAAAAACGAAAAAACTCCTTTTCCACATAAATGGTTGCTAATTATTCCAGAAACTTTGACGTGGATGACCTGATCGATCTCCATAAGCAACGATCTCGTTAAGGTTTTGAAAGATCCTCCTAATGATCGTGAACTCAACATCCTCTTTTCTCTCTTCCTGCTTACTCTTCCATTTCTGTGTGAAAATATTTACCGGGGTTTGAGTTTTTTGTTAAAGTTATCTTTTTTACAATTGGGTTTGTGCTTGATCAGTGAATATTAATAGTAGAAATTCATGTGTTTGTCTCGTGGTGTAGGCTTGAGACCTCAAAGTGTGTGGTCTCATGTTCGAATCCTTTAGAATTTAACAATTCATGTGTTGGGTTAATCTATACTGAACTTTGATCTGGCTTCAATCAGGCCCGCCGCTAGTGGACCGTGAGATTGGACCCTGAATTAAACGGTCTTTGGACCATTGGATTGGACTCCCTCTAGTAAAGTATGGGAATTTAAGATTTCCAGTTTTTTACACTTCTGTGTTTCTCATTTTTGTAATTGGCTGTGATTATTTGCTATGTTGCGTGTATTTGACTGGTTTAAGTGAGTTGTATCAGTTCCTGGCAAATGGAAATTGAGTTTTTTATATAGAGAACTATTGGATCCTTTACTATTAGTTAAAAAGTTGTTTATAGGGATGGGCAAAACCAAAAATCAATGAGAATTAGAAGAATTTGATTTTGAGGTAGACGTTGAAAGATATGCCTCAACAATGAGAATGCTGATTACATTATTGAAGGGAGACCAAAATTATGAACTATTGAGTTTTTTGAGTAAATTTTATACCACTATTTTACCGTTATTTGTATATAACTAACTTTTTACTTATATAATAAATGATTTATTCCAACTGATATGTGACTTCCGTTATCCGGTATTTCACATGGTAGATTTTTTTTACTTTTTGTTCCTCTCCGGGATTTACTATTAATAACACTGATCAAAAGTAATCTAGAAATGCTTTCTGGGAACCACCAAACAGCAGCACTATCAAAGTAAATACAGATGCGAACCTATCAAAGGATGGGGTTTGAGTGTGGTTTGCAGAAATAGCATAGAGATGTTTTAGCAGCAGCCACTTGGTGTCTCCCTAGAGCTCACGATCTCGCAGCAGCAGAAGCTTTTGCAATCTATCTGGCCATGGATCTCGTGGCTGAGAATGGACTCCATGATCTGGAGTTCGAATCAGACAACGAGCAAATCATTCGGATCTTATCTGGAAAAGATGAAAAGCCAAACACATATGTTGGCAATATCATTTGTGGTATAAAAATTAAGAGTAATAGATTTAGACATGTTTCTTACAGGCATGTGGGTAGAAAAGGCAATAGTACAACCCATAGATTAGCCCAACAAGCTTTTATTGAGCCCAATAAAGTTTGGCTCAATAATACCCCGAATTCTGCTATTCACCCAGTACAATACACTCTCGCCCAGCTAAACTGACTAAAATGTCTCTGCGCAAGTTAAGTCACGCTGCGTGACTTAACTTGCGCACGTTATACGCCCTGCGTGACTTAAGTTGCGCTGCGCGTGTTAAGTCATGCAACGTTACTTAAGTCATATCACAGCAACACAACAACCATTTCCCTCATTTTCCAACTTTCCCAACTTTGAATTTTTTCACCCCAAATCTGATTTTCATCATTCTTGCGCCATTCAAAGCAAATTTCCTCCACAATATCAAGTAAGTGATGATTATCCTACTTCATTGCATTTTTTTGGTTGAAATTTCCGAATTTTTTAAGAAATTTAACATTTTTAGGTTTTTAAAATTTTTGCTTGCATGTTAGTTTTTATGATTGTTAGTGATGATTTAACTTAGGAATTGTTGTTTATAGTGCATTGTGGTAGTTTAGGGTTTAGAAATTGTTAGATTTTATGTTGATTGAAAATTGCACTCTAGATTTAAGGTTTGCACTCTAGATGTTAGATTTAGGGTTTGTTTTAGAGAATTTTCATTGATTATTTTTAATTTCTTATTGTGTAGATTTGAAACAATGGCCAGGTGGATCGACGTTCGTGCACAATTCAACGACGGAGAACCTCAGAGGTTGAAGGTTTGGTGTCTTGGTATAACGCTAAGAGGTCTCAAGGATCAGCTGGATGAATTCAACAAAGGAGTCAACCCCCGAGACACAAGGAAGGTGGAATACGTTCGGTATAAACGTCCAACGCTCGACGATGGAAGAGTATCATTCACTTGGGTAGAATTGACGAACGACGAAAACGTGACGACCATGTTTTGGGAGCACAACATGTTCCAGTGGATCGATATGCGAGCAACGTTGGTGAGATCAACTGAAGATATCATCAAAAGTCTAATTCCGTCAAAAGATCGTGATTAGGTGGCAGTCGTGATTAGGTAGGGAATGCACCTATGATTTCAAGTCCTATTAGCACTGATCTAAATGAATTACTTTAGAGAGTTGAAGTCTCCTTGAAAGGGACTTGGAATCTAATGGAAAAGTAAGAATTGTCCAGCTGATTTATATGGCTCATAGATCTTGCTTCATCAACAATCGACCTTGGAAGAAATCTACTAATATTTGTACTGGAAGAATATTGCAAATGCTTAATCAGTCCCATGTGAATGGTTTCTTTATATCTTATGTAAACAATTTTGCTCTTCTTTCTGCCAATTTGGCTTCAGGCTTTTTCTTTTCTTCTTCAAGTGAATTAGAAAATATAATTTATCTGTTTCACCTACATCATCTTCAGATGCTATGATCTAATTCATGTATAAACTCAGATTAGTTTAAGTCATGTATAAACTCAGATTATAAACTCACCCTGTTATACGTAAAAAGAACAATACAAAATTATAAATTAGACAGGGTGTCTCCTTAATTATTTTTATTTTTGAATAGAAAAGGAGCTAAAAGGAAACAAAAAGAAATAAAACTAAATCGAACTAAGATATGAATCGTGGAAAACCCTCAAGCATTAGAGTGCAAAAAAGGACCAAGAGAATTAGGCGACTGATCATAAAAAACTAAAGTTTTATAGGATCATAACTCTAGTTATCATGTTGATCCGTACACTTATTTGGTTATTGAAAGAAATGCTGAAAGGCGATTAACTGGTAGCCAAAATCATCAAGCATACCCATTTTTGTTGCGTGAAAGACGATTAACTACCACAGAAGAATTCAAGCACAACTCAATATGTTTGTAAACACTCGCTTTACCTAAGGATAAACTTTCAAAAACACCTCATATCTTGCTTGGCCTAAAAAGAAGTTGTCACGTCCATATTGCAAAACAAGTTCCACTCTAATCAAGACCACCACAACCAGCAAGAAATGCAACAGAAGCTTACTAAATGAGAAAATTGAGCTCTTATATTGCTCTATATTTTATAATTTCTACGGAGTTTACATGCTATCTTTGATCTCAGGAATTAATAATTCTTTCTTAAAATAGTGGATGTTAGCATATGTTGGATTACTATATATGATGATTGCCTACATTACTTGGATATAACGTAGTCATAGATTACCATTTATGGAACAATGTTTTAAGCAATTTATTTAGATTCATTATCTTCAAAACATTCAAAGTTGGTAAGGAAAACAACAGAAGAATATATGAAAGTAGAAAATCCATAAGACAGAATGTATTAGCAATACTTTTGTTTATAATGAGCACTGCATGCTTTAAAGGAATAAATAAAAATCATGTACTAAGAAATACAAAGCATTAAAGAGATTGGAAAAGAAAAAAGAAATAAAAGCGTTGATCCGCAACTGAATGCATCTTCCAACCAATTCATTGTAGACACCATTGGCAAACAATCAAACATATGTAAGTATCAATACTGTGGAATTACCATAAACTTGGTACAAACCATAAAGGATAATAAGGATCATCACCATGCTTTGATGTCTCCTCAGGGAAGTATTCGATGCTGCTATCATTCAAACAAAACATCCCAAACTCTAAACTTGTCCGTGGAATTAGTCTTGGACATGGAAAAGTAACGGCAAAGTTGATACTATTCCCTCTAACTAACTCTTCACCGTAATTGAGTTCATCCCTTGACAATACCATACTTTTCCAATTACTAACAAAAGCCACTTTATCTTCCAGCTTCACATTCTGCCACCCGATAGGACTCATGTTCGTGTCCAGCTTGAACACTTCAAATCTGGTAAGCTGAGGTGGCTTAGCAAATGCTGAGATAACTTTGAAACGGTCAGAGACATGTTGTTCAGTTTCAATCTCACCATTATAGAACATTGAAATGAAGTATATCTCTTTTAATATTTTATCTTTGGCTAGAAAACTGCTATATATACTTGATCCTGCAGGCCATCTTGGAAGTTCAGCTAACACTTCAGCCTTCGGAGGTCCATTAGTGGAATCTTTAAGATCATAAACCAATATAGAATCTGACGATGAGCCTATTACATATAATTTTGTACCAATAATTTCTATGTCCGAAAAACAAGTCCCTGAATCCTCTTCCGATTCAATTATAGTCCACGACTTTTCATAGAGTTTGTAAATTGCAATGTGACAATAATCACTCAAAAGGCCAGCTAAATAGCAATCAGAACCATCACAATTTGGTTTGGAAGAGGCCGTCATTTTTGTCACATATGATATTCTTTGACCAATTAAGGGCAAGCACAACTTTGATGGTGTCGTGATTCTAACATCAGTCACTGGATTCAAAAAGAAAATTTTTGCAAAACCTTTTTCAGAATTGTCACTCACAATCAACCAGCCGTCAACTGAGCCAATACATGTATTATCCCTCAACAGTGGTGTCCTAAGGCAATGCAAACTTTTTGTACTCAAGCTAGGTAGTTCAGGTAATGGGCAGCAATGCTTGTTTTCAATGATATTCGAAACTATTTTCCTACTAGAACGGCAAATTGCTCTCAATCTAAGGTAATCTTTAAGAGGCAATCGTTTCATAATCAGTTCCAGCACATCAACGGGTAGATATGGTTTTTTCAATATGGTTTTTTCTTTCATCTCGTATTTTTGAGTGAGAGCCGCTGCGTAATCATTGCCACTTGCAAATATTAGTGATTTAAAAGAAGTATAAACAATCCAAAATATATTCTTATTCTTTGCACACACTTTCTCTTTCCAATAATTTAAAATGTTATATTTCTCAAATAAGAAACATTTGTTAGTTACTATCTATCTTTTCCTCCAACAATTTCAACAATTTTAACATTCATTATTCATTTTAACTATTCATGAACCAATAGGAACACTAAATTCGTACTAGAACGACATTTCAAAAGGAATAGAGGAAGTAGTAATTAAGAAAACAAATACAAGTCACAAGACTAAGAAAAAGAAAATGTGAAAAATAACATCCACGCCACTAATGAAAGCACTACTATGATTAATTATGACTTTATACTTTTAGGGTTATTCGAGTCTGCACAAAGTAAATCAGCAGCGAATAAAAATAAACAACTATAAAAAAAAACATATAAGTCAGAGATTACACATACAAGATTTAGGACGTTTCATCAATTTGAGTAGCTTCACTGTCAATCTGAAAATCACTTTGAGTAGTTCCACTATTAAACCGAATACTCGGAATCAAATAACCATCGATATCACTGCTCATTAGAAACCCTAGTTTTTGAGGAGCAAAAACCTAGTCGATTGAGACGCTTAATCTTTCACACTATATATGTCACTAATTTGGAGGGCTATATCGTCATTTTCTCAATTAATTATCATTGATTAGTTTTCATAATTATATTGGAAGCGGTTGTTTCGAGTGAGAGAAAGTAGGGGTTGGTTTTGGATAAAGTGCATAGTAAAAGGAAGCAATAGATTGTGAATACAAGCAGTAATTAACGAAAACAAAATTCAAGTGGGGGACCCTAATTATAGGGAAGGGTTGTTTTGGGTAGTGGTCTTCAAAACTGAACCAATCCAATAGAAGAACCGTAAATCGAACAAATCCAAACCGAAACTGTAAAAAACCGTATTTGGTTTGGATGTATCTGAATCACTTTTTTATTCAACCGCATGATTTGGTTTGATTTGCGGTTTTCATGTTACGAATCGAACCAAACCAAACCACAACATAAGAAAAACTTTAATTAAATATATGTCACAGAGATCAATACTCATAGAAACTCAATGGAAACTTTTATCAAATGACATATTTTTTCTCTTGTTAAGTTTCTTATTTGCTTTTTATTTCAAAAATCTATTTATGTGTTACTTGATAATAAAATCTTAATCTTTTATATTTCTTACATAATAGAATTAATGTGTGTCCAGGTTTTTAATTTGGTTTATGTTGTTTGGTGAAAATGAAATTGTAATGTAAAATAAAATTAAAAATATTGCTCGAAACATTGCTGAAAATATCTTGTGTTTTATCTTTATGACTCGATTTTAATATTGAAAACAAAAAATTATATTGTCTCAAAAAAACCGCACCAACCGATCCAACCCAAACCGCGTTGATTTGGTTTGGATTTTATTTTAAAAGTCAACTGAACCAAACCAAACCGCATTCTTTTTTATCTTGCGATTCAGATGACTTTTAGCCTCAAAATCGAACCAAACCGCACCGTCAACACTATTGAGTAACAAGAAATTGAAGGAAAAAAAGAGAAAACCAGAAAAAGAATATTAAAGAGAATGAAGAATTTCTCATTATCATGAAAGGTGGTTACATCCTGCTTATATAAATTGTTATTGCTTGTACACTATATGCTACTATGTACTAGATCTACCATATCATGTCCTAACTTTCCTATCAGGAAGTTCGTTATTCTATGTAACTAACCCTAAACTAGCTTAGGGTTTTATATCTTGTAAAAAATTGGGGTTTTTTTGGATAAACCGAGAGAGAGGAAATACATCAAGAGGAAACACCGAATTCCCATCTAGGTTGGTACCCCAGTGAACCTCCATCCTATGCCGCCAATCTCAAATTTTATTAAAAAAAAGGGGAAAAATATATACAAAGAGGGGGGACTACGCCAAAACCCTCAGAAACAAAAAACAGCAAATTGAAAACCACCACAAATTAGGGAAATATGTAGTTTGAAAGACCACATCTGTCCCGAAAAGAATCAGAACCCAAATCAAACTGTAAGACAGATAGCCAGACAACACCATGAACCTTGAACATCATTAAAGTCACCCAAAAAAAAGCCAAGGTCCATGATACCTACCAATAGCAAGAGTGAGCTCAGCCCAGAGTTGGCGGCGAGTCAAGTATGAAGTGCTAGCATAAACGGCCGCGATATAAATAATGGTTTGGTGATGAATAACTTCCAAGACAATACATTGCAAAGAAACAAAAATCACCGAGGGGTTGATATCTCTCCCCCATAATGCCCATAAATTCAGAATCAAGGAGCCTCTAGCATTAAGACAAAACTAAAGGAGTTGGCTGCAACGTCTTTCACGTTTTGCAACGCAAAACTAAAGGAGTTGGCTGCAACATCTCTCATGGGAACCATATCTTGCGTATGTGTCACAACCAAGGCCGCAAAGGCATTAGAAGAGCCAATGCCGGAAGGATTCAATCTCAAAGGCACCCAATATTCTTTCTTCTTAGATATTACCTTCGACTTCCCTTTGTCAACATTTGTAGGAGGCTCGTTATTTTCCTTCCTTGGATACAATTAACGGAAGCTAGATACGTTATGTCCAAGGTTCTGACAGTGCGTGCAAAATTCCAGCATCCATTCAATAATATTTGTAATATTAAAATAAAGTATGAAAAAAATCACAAAATAAAGAGTATTTATAAAAAAAATTGTAAAAGTAAAGAATTCGATCAATATTAATTTTTTTTATCAATATTGTCATATCATGGCATAAAGTTAGCTACAATAGTACCTAAATCTCAGTTAATGAATAAAATAAACTAAACATACCATTCACAATTCATTGTAAGGACTTTTTTGAATTTATCAAAAACTTCCAAAGACATCATTAAAATATAATTCGAAAATGAAAATAATAATAATTTCACTGCCTTAACCTTCTGCCTTTGGTTTCGATTTTGTCTTCACATTGTTCCTCCAACATTTTCTTCTTCCTATAAATAGTTAAGCAATACTCATCAATCTCTCCAGCACAATCTTCTCCTCTTCTACAGTGTGGAAAAAAAGAAACATTTAAAAAATATGAGTCAGCAAGAGATTCTTCACTCTCCATGGCTATTAATCTATGAACACAAAGACTCATCAACCTTTGATCATCATCATCATCATCAAGTTATTGAGCCGTATAGCTTCACCATGGTTGACCATATTGATGACTATGATCCATATGGTCTCATCATGGATGACCATGTTGATGATGACTATGTTCCATATGGCATCATCATGGATGACCGTGTTGAATATGATTATCAATTCAATACTCTATTAAGCACTTCAGAGAATAGTACTCTCTCTGAAATCTCCATATTCACCAATGATCATATCCAATTTCCAATTGATGAAGAAACCTTAGAACTTCCATCTCTAATGGAATTAGATTCTTTTGATTCCATTTTGAGTCCCCAAATTGGTAATATTCAAGAACATGAATACCATGAAGAAAGTGAAGGGAGTATCCCTTCACAAAATTTTCCACATAACCTTGAAGGACAGATATCAAATCCCCTCGAGGACAGTTGTAAAATGGTCGACAGTGCCACTTATGATCATTTCCCTTCACAAAATTCTCCCTGTGCTGCATGGAGTCCAACACTTTCAATGAAATCAGATTTTTCATCAATTCAACAATCACTTACTTTGCCACAAGAAAATATGGAAATTGAAAACCAAGTGAGTCTTCCACACTTGATGGAAGCACATGGAGAAGCCTTGGAGAAAGGACAAAAAGCACTAGCAGAAGTTAATTTGAAGTGTATAAGCCAAAAAGTTACCACTCCAATTGGTGACTCTCTTGAGACACTAGCATTTTATTTGGCTCAAGAAGTGACAAATCACGGAGATTACCTCAAAGGTGAGGCATACAAGAATTTCCAGGCTGCTTTTAAGGTATTTTATCAAGGGAATTTGGTTGGAAAAATTGCTCATTTTTCAGCTATTTCATCAATTCTTGAAGCTGCTATTTTAGAAGATGTTGGAACACATGGAGTGTTATGGTGTGAATTAAAAAAAAATTCTCATGTCAACTTTCTCAATGAGTGCTCATTTACGAGGCGAGATCAAGCCATTGATTTTTTAACGGTCAACTAATCCTAACCATTGGATTTGTAACTCATCTTTGGCTCTTCACCTATAAATTGAGCTCCTCTCTCCCACTTCTACTTACCCCAAAAGTTCTCTTGAGTTTTCAAAGAACTTTTCTCTCTTCTCCCTCCTTTAGCTTGTGTTGACAAGCTATTCTTTTCTTCTCCCTCGTTTTCTGTCCTTTCGGATTTAAAGAGTGTTCTTAAGGCCATAGCCCCTTCAGTTTAAAATGTCCCTTCAGAATTAAGAATGGTCTTAAGAACATAGTCCTTTCGGTAAAATTCGTCCCTTCAGAAATAAAAGTATTTTTATGATCATAGTCCCTTTCAAGATAAAGTGTCCCTTGGGAAAATAAGAATGATCTTAAGAATATAGTTCATCTTTTTATGTTTTATGCCCTTAGAGGAATTAAAGGTTAGAGTGGTGGAGACACCATATAAGAGTGGTCATAGTACTATTTAAGAGTGGTCTTAGTACCATAATAGAGTGATATCAATGCCATATTGGAGTGGTCTTAGCACCATATTGGAAGGTGTATTTCTAGAACAGATCCTATAGTGTAATAGGACTCTGATATAGTTGTAGCTGGGCTGTTTTATCTCGGGGACGTCGTGATTGATAGTCTGCTTGCACAATTTTGGACAGTACCACGAAACGTCTTAAAGAGAGCGACCTAGTCCGCGACTCAGCCTAGTAATTTCTTCGGTGACAAAAATATTTTTTAACTAATTTTGAATATTGTTACAACAATTTTAAAACGTTTCCTTCTGTCATGTCTACCGAAGAAATTACTAGTTCTGGTTTGTTGTTTGTAACTACAAAGAAGGATAAAACGACTAGAAATACTTTGATTAAAAGAACACAATAAAGTGTTCAAGAACGGGTTTAGCACTGCGTTGCAGGCTTACTTGAATGAATAGTAATTCACTATTATGAATACTAAAGATCAAACTTTTGGTAGATTAAGTGAGTGACTTTTTTGTCTAAGAAATTTCTATGAAGGAAATTAATTCCTTTTAAGGAAATTAAATTGTGCATAAAGTCTTTGGTAGAAATTAAAGTTTCTTCTAATTTCTAATTATGGAAATTGCTTTGCATGCAATTATGTTTTCTTGTAATTAAGGAAACTTCTTTGAACCTTTTGCCTATAGTTTGGTGTCAAGAAACTTTATGTCTGCGAAGAAAATTCTTTTGGACTAGTTTGAATTTACACCATTTGAAGGAAATTTGATTTATATTCAAGGTCGTTAATGAATTGATTCCAAATTATTGACTTTATAAAATGGAATTGAAGCATATGATTTCTTTTGGTTTATGAAATTTAATGCCTCATATAAATTGACATAATTTGGTTTCATTTATTGATATAATTTTGGTTGACATATAAGACATGGAACAAATATCTTGCATTGAGCCGTCTAATAAAAATAAAATAATCACATGATATTTGTTTTTGCACTTTGCAATTCATATTTGTCATATTCAAGATTATATCGTAGAATGAGATGTGTTGTATTTTTTACAAAAAAAAATATAAATGACTTTTTGTAGTCAAGTTAAAAAATAACCAAGTAGTCGTATAAATCAATATTTAGATAATCTAAAAATTTAGATTCATTTTATTATGATGGATGTGACCTTGATGATAACTTGACTAGATATGAAAAGATAATTTATCACTTTTATTGATGACTATTTAGACTATACTTTGGTATATCTCATGAGAAAAAAAAGTGGTGTGTGCTTGTTAAGATCAAAGTTTTGAAATTGAAAATTAATTCAATAAGAAAATCAAGCGATCTAGTAGTGATAGAAGCACAAAATAATTTCCACACTTCAATGAGTTTTTATAAATGACACGGAATTATTCATGAAACAACTACATCTTACTCTCTTGATATGAACGGTAAAGCGGTTATATAGAATATACTATATATTTACCGGGTCAGTTGTTGTCATCATGCTTAATTCTAGCGGTGCATCTCATTGTTGAGAAAATTTTAGCAACTATTCGATTTATGCTAAATAGACTGCTTTAATCTAAGAACAAAATTTCTAGCTATGAAAATTTGAAGAAAAGACAATATATCTTCTCTTATTTTTTGGACTTGGGATTGTTTGGCCTATCTTCGGATTCCAAATCCCAAGAGAGTAAAACTCACTAGTAGAGCCTCTGAATGTGAATTCATTGGGTATGAAATTAACAGGAAAAAGTATAGGTTTTATGACCTAAATGTTAATGTGATCATAGAATCAAACGATGATGATTTCTATGAAATTAAATTCCCCTTTAAATTATGAAAATAGTGGGGGCACTAGTGGGGGCATTGCAACTGATCACAATTCAGCGATCAGAAGCACTAATGAGAACATCAAATTAGATGTAACAGAACCTCAAAGAGGTAAGAAAGAACTGGTTGCTAAGGAGTACTAACTTGATTACATGGTCTAAACATTAGAAGAGGATCCAACTGGCCCTCATGAAGCGTTGTCTTCCTTGAATGCTGGCTTATGGCAATAAGCCATAAAAGATGAGATGGATTCTCTTGAGTCTAACAAGATCTAGTATTTGGTAGACTTGCCTTTTGGTTGCAAACCAATATGTTGTAAATGGATTTTGAAAAATAAAACTCGATGGAACGGTTGATAAATACAAGGCTCGCCTTGTAGCCAAGGGTTTTAGGCAAAGAAAAAAAAAGATTTCTTCGATTACTTTTATTCAGTCACCAGGATAACATCCACAAGGGTACTAATTGTAATTTGATAGTACACCAAATGGATGTTACAACCTTTTTTTAAATGGTGAACTGAAGAAGAAATCTATACGGAACAACTTGAAGGTTTTGTAATCCATGAGTAAGAAACTAAGGTTTGCAAGTTAGATAAGTATGTGTATGGTCTTAAAAAGTCCATGAGCAATGTCACGAAAAGTTTGACAACTTAATGATAAGAAATAAGTTTAAAGTGAATAAAAGTGACAAAGTTATTTATTATAAATTTGATAATAACATTTTCACAATCATATGTCTCTATGTAGACGACTTACTCATAGTTAGTTTAAACTTTCATGTTGTGAATGCTTTGTAATCATTATTGTCTAACAACTTTGATATGAAAGACCTCGGAGAAGATAATGTAATTACGGGTATTAAAATTACCAGGTCAGAAAAGGGAATTTCCTTGGATCAATCTCACTATGTTGAGAAGATCTTAAAGAAATATAATTACTTTGACTGCAAACCTGCTTGCACATCATATGATCCAGGTGAAAAACTATTTAACGACAATGGTAAAAGTGTGAGAGCATCATTAGCAGCCTCATTCATGCCATTGATTGCACTAGACCCAACATTGCCTATGTAATGTCGTGAAATTGTTGTGTAGGATTGTAAGTAAACCTAGTAATGAGTATTGGAAAGCTTTTGACAGGGTCTTAAGACTCCTATATAGAACCATGAACCTTGGATTACATTATCAAATATTTATGTTGTCCTGGAAGGATACACATATGCAGATTGGAGCACCTTATAAGATGGTTCCAAAGTAACTAGTGAATATATATTTGATATCTCTGAAAGAGTTGTTTCTTAAAATAAAAACCTAAGAAACAAAATATATTGGCTCAATCTAATTCAGAGTCTAAGAAGATAGCACTAACAACAGCTAGCGAGGAAGCAAGTTGGTTAACATGCTTGCCAGCAGAGATTCCCTTATGGGAAAACAATTGTCAGTTGTGTTGATCCATAGAGATAGTACCGCGGCTATTGCATAAATTGAGAACCGTTACTATAACAGTAAGAGATGACAAATACGTCGTAAGAACAGAACTATTAGAGAGATACTCTACACATGAGCTGTAAGAGTGGTTCATGAACACACTGATGAAAATTTAGCTGATCCTTTGACGAAAGGATTAGCTAGAGAGAAAGTCCAAAACACATCGATGAAGATGAGACTAGTGCCTATGGAATCACTCATGATGGTAACCCGACCTAAATAACCGGAGATCCCAAGAAATAGGTTCAATGAGTGATAACAAGTTGTGAAGTGATGTGAGGTGAACATGCTATAATAAATCATAAGAGGCATGATTCCTGAAGCGATAAGAGGTTGAGTTAATATAAACTGTTAATGAGATCTATACTTTATGTGGAGTGGAGTACCTAGCTATAGGAGTGCTCTTGATAGACCCACCTTTGTGAATGTGGAAGTGGGGGCCGCTACCTATGGAATTCTATAGGCAAAATTCCTAGAGCGTTCACTAAACTGGGATTGACGTGCAGGGCCTTTAATGCACATGCTTTTTGAGAATACACCTAAGAAAAGGTTGTGTGTGGTTTTATGTTAGAGATAGAGTTCAAGACTACGAGTCACTCTAGTAAAATCTGAATCTTATTCACTACGTAGATGTTCAAGTCATAGACACCTTCGGATTTAAAGAGTGTTCTTAAGGCCATAGTCCCTTCAGTTTAAAATGTCCCTTGAGAATTAAGAATGGTTTTAAGAACACAGTCCCTTCGGTAAAATTTGTCCCTTCAGAAACAAGAGTATTCTTAAGATCATAGTCCCTTTCGAGATAAAGTGTTCCTTCGGAAAATAAGATTGATCTTAAGAATATAGTTCATCTTTTTATGTTTTATGCCCTTAGAGGAATTAAAGGTTAGAGTGGTGGAGACACCATATAAGAGTGGTCCTAGTACCATTTAAGAGTGATCTTAGTACCATAATAGAGTGATATCAATAACACATTGGAGTGGTCATAGCACCATATTGGAAGGTGTATTTCTAGAACAGATCCTATAGTGCAATAGGACTCTGATACAGTTGTAGCTGAGCTGTTTTATCCTGGGGACATCGTGGTTGATAGTTTGCTTGCACAATTTTGGGAAGTGCCACGAAACGTCTTAAAGAGAGCGGCCTAGTCCGCGACTCAGCCTAGTAATCTCTTTGGTGACAAAAATATTTTTTTAACTATTTTGACTATTGTTCCAACAGAAGATTGTGATGAAATTCACATAATTGATTATTGTTTTGGAAATGGTGTTCAATGGCCTTTTCTAGTAGAGGCTGTTTCAAAAATGAACAAAAGATTGAAATTGACATCAATGAAATGGAGTGAGGAAAATTCTGAATGTGTTTGGAATTTTGAGGATACCAAAAGGGAACTTTATAACTATGCTGAATCATGTTGTTTGATGTTGAAGGTAGTGGAAAAGGGATTGGAAGAATTGATTAGTGAGATCAAAATAATGAACGAAACGGGTGGAACGAAAGAGTTTTTGGCTTTCAATTTGATGACCGGTCTTCCTCATATGGGAGTGGTAAGAAGTAGAAGAAAAAATGCTCCTGAATTTTTGAAGGTAGCTGAGGATTTGATCAAGAACTGTGGTAGGAAGGGAATTATTACTTTTGGTGATGGTGATGCATTTGAGAAACTGAAAAATAGATTGAATTTCATGTCATTTTTTGAAGGAAATTTAGTGCATTATAAAGCTTTGTTGGAATCAATTGAGTCACAATTTTCAACAAAATTCTCAGAAGCAAGAATTGCATGTGAAGTGTTATTTGTGGCACCTTGTATATATTCTCTTGATTGATTACTTACATGGGAAGAGATGAAAGGTGATGGTTATGTTAAAGATGAGATTAGGTTAAAAGGTGGAAGATTGAGCAAAAATGTTTTGTTGGAAGTCAGAGAAATGTTGATAGGAAGTGATAGTTCATATCAAGCTAGAATTGAAGGAGAAAATGAGAATCAACTTGTTTTGGAATGGAAAGGAACTCAACTGTTAAGATTTTCCATTTGGAAAAATTAAAGTCTTGGAAATTAGGAGTAAATAGTATTATTTTAGTTTTAAAGTTTTCCTATCTAAATTACACATTCAAATGCTAGGTGTATAGTTATTATAATTTGAATTGTATAAAGATTCTTTATGTATCCACAAAATATGCAAATCTGAAATATACTTTAATGATAACTTTATGTTTACTTAAATACTTTGATTCACTCTTTATTAAAGTCACTTCTTGTTACTAGAGACCTTGCAAGTCACAAACCTTATCAAAATAACACAAACCACTGCACAGTTGAATCAGCAAAATTTACCAAAAATATTGTCTAAGTTTGGATCGTTTAACCATTTGATCAAGTGTTCGATCTCTGACCAGTGCATATGAAAAACATATGTTGGGTGACATTAGTCTGATAAATGAATCTCGATTAACTTAAAAATTAATCTCCACAATTGCAAGCAGACAATACTTCAGGTTAAAAAAAAAAATAGTACTACAGATTAGTTACAGCAACACAAAAAACAGAGCAATAATATTCCCAACATAACAGAGCCTAAAACTGCTAAAAAAAGAAAAGAAAAGAAAAGAAACATCTCAATTTTTTTTTTTTGGTGAGGAAGAAACATCTCAATTTTGTCATATATTAATGTGGACTAATAATTAAATAAAGGATATATTGTTTGAAGTTTAAAGGAAAGAAACACGCTTCTTCGAAATGTTACTTTAGATTATTTAATGTAAGCAATTACGCGTGTATGCAATTTCAAAGAAACATTTTTCTTGATCTGCGGCCTGACCTATTTAAAAGTTTGGACTGACCTGAAAGTTTATTTACAGGCCTACTCTACATTAAGGCTGTCAAATAGTTCATTTTGCCTACTAAATAAGCTAATCAAGTCTTAAAGCCTACTTAAAAGCCTATTTCACTACAAGTAAATTTTAACTAGATTAAAGCTTACTTAAAATCCCCGTGAGCTTAGCTCAGTTGATAGGGATATTACATATTATATCCAAGGGTCGTGGGTCCAAACTCTGGACACTCCATTTCTCCACAATTTAATTGTGTGAGCTCTAGCCACTAGGCTATTTGACCCAAAAAAAAACCTTCTTAAAAGCTTATAATAATAAAGTCTATCAAGGGACTAATAGATAGAGAATAAGATGTTTATATTTTTAATGTATGCAATTATTTTAAAATAAAAAAACATTTTGTTAATAAATAAGTATTAATATGCATGCCTATTAGGCTTAGTAGGCTTTTCTGGAAGGCTAAGCCTGACTTATTTAACTAAACAGACTTTTTATAAAGCCTAAGTTTAGGCCTATCTATTAAAATGGTCAGGCTAAAATAGGCCAGGTTTGTAGGCCCCTGTAGGCCAGCCTGAACTATTCCCAACCCTATATGTCCCCATATTCCAAGACATGTTTATGTATATGAATTGGGGAGTTCGATCCCGGACTATGGTATTTGGAGAAAATCCGATTGAAATAAAATAACTTGTTTTATGTCTGTCGTAAATTTCTCGATATAGATCAATTATTGTTAAATGATAGTGGAAAACTCGTATCAATTGTAGCCCAAAAAATTGTGAGTTTAGTTTGTTTAGATAAGTGATGGAAAAATATGATGTAATTCCTGTTTGGCTGTTTTACATAAAATAAGAGAGTTTGAGGGAGGGGGGCAAACCATCTATAAGGAAAGCGACATGAAACAAGAAACAAGTACATGAGGACATTATGTCTCTTTTCGATTGACTTAACACAAAATTCACGAGCAAGTCATAGGGTGAGAGTCTAATTCATTTTTGGCATATTCCTTGTCTTCATGAAAGCATCTCTTATGCTATAAGCAACTCATTTTATTCATGTATTTACGTAATTCATTCAATTTACTTGGAAGAAATTTGTTTAACAATAAGACATGTTTGGATAAACAGCTAAGTTTGCAACTTATAAGATATGCCCTTATTAAAGACTAACTCTCAAGTTAAGTAGGACCGTTTCTTAAAAAAAATAAAAAAATAAAATAGGACCGTAATGAATGATAAAGTCCTCCTTCAAAAGATTTAATAATGCTCTCTCTTATCATCTCACATAAGATTTTGGGTAAATTTATCTTCTAATGATCCGTGACAGAATTTTACATATCATATATGATTTTTTACAATAGGAAATTTGAGTTCCAATATTACTGTTTTATGTTTTATTTAAATAACATGTGGAAGATATGTAACACAAATACTTCTTAAGAGGTCATTCACCCTCTAATACAAATATTCTCCGTCCATTAACGTTTAATTTAATTACAGTTCTGATGAGATATACTATATTAGTGTTGTTATTATCCCTTCTTTTGTATGCGGACAAAGTGGTAAACATCAGGAAGTTTACGCACACAAGTGTGAGGTCTTTGTTTCGAATTCAGGTAAAACTGCTTCATCTATTGTAATAGTTTTGTATCGTCGTGTCATACCTCAAATTTTGACCAATTTATTTTTTATTTTCGTACGTTGTTCGTTTTTTATCTTTTCGTACGCGCTCTAATTCCCGTAATATCTGTCTTTTATTCGTATTGTGATCATATTTATTTTTTTTACGTCGCTTATTTTTTTAATGTCACTCGCGTATTAATTTCGTATTTTTATCTGTGTTTTATGCATATTTTATTTATCGTAAAGTTTACGTTTTTAAAAAAAAACTCATTTTGTTCACGTCGTTGATTTACTATTTTATTTAGCGTTAAAAAAGCCGCATATTTATGTCGTCTCAGACAAAATTTCGGCAGAGAGGTATTTTAAAATACCTCATTTTTTTGGTTCCGACGGGACATTTTTATTATTTCTTTTATTTCTATTATTAATTTTCGTTTTTGTTATTTAATTATTTATTTAGTTATTTCTTTTTTCATTTATTTATTTGTTGTTATTTATTTATCTGTTTTATTATTTTTTAAGTCACTCAGTACACTTGTCAGTTTGTCATTGGTTCTGGTCCAATTTTTTCTCCAAGTTACAGCAGGGGTATTTACGTCATTTCAATGTATCAGAGACTTTGTACTATAAAAGTTCTGTTCACGCGTCAGATAGGTCCCTAGTGTCAGAGTCAAGTCACAATCAGTCAGAAAATCATCAAAAACACCAACCTTTTTCTCTCTCTCATTTTTCAGAATCAAAATCACAAAAAAACTAAAAAACTCATGAACATTCATGAATGTTCATCATGAACTTCATCCAACCACCATTCCAGTGACTTTTTTTTGAATTTCATCTACATCCAAACTTTCACAAACAACACCAAATCCGAATCCAAACTTTCACAAACAACAACAAATCCGAATCAAGGCTAAACAACAACAGATCCGAATCCAAGAGGACCAAAACGCGAACCAAAACACCACTTACCGAACCAAAAACGCGAGGAAAAGAGGGAAAACACAAAAAAAAGGGACGAACACGCAAGGAACAAGCAAGGCCGAAACAAAAAAGAAAAAACGCGTGAGAAAGGCAAACCGAAATCAAGAAGAAACAAAGGTAGTTTTCATGGCCTTTTTGTGTGTTTTTTTTTGTTGATTTCTTTTGTAGATCTAGGGTTGTTTGTATCTTTCCTTTGAAAACTAAGTGTGGATCTGTGTTGAGAAGAAGAAAAGGAAGGGATTGAAGAAATTTTTTTTTTTAAAAAAAGTAGTTGACTGCTCCGGCGCGGCGGCGCTCTGGCCGGCCACCGCGTCGGAGCAATTCCGACCACCATTTCTTCTTCTTCTCCGGCGGTGTGGGTTAGAGAGAAGGGAGAGAGACTTTTTATGTTTTTTTAGAGAGAAGGAAATGGGAAGAAAATGAGTGAAAAAGGCATGAATAGCATTTATATCCATCCTCTTTCAAACCGGTTCGGGTCAAACCGAACCGGTTACCCATCAGCCCGCCCCAGCTTCATTTTTTTTAGCCCAGTACTGTTTTTTTTTCTTTTGGCCCACTGTTTTGAGTTCTGTTGCTATTCATACCCCCCCTATTGCTGCCTGCACCCCCCCTGCATGCATTTTTTATAGTAACTTTTTATATAATTCCATGCATTTATTTTTATTTTTTTATTTTTTTTATATATACAATACTTGAACTGTATTTCATGCATTTTTAATTAGTATTTTTAATCTTCACATTATGCATATTTTTGTTTAGTTCATATAATTTTTTTGTTTATTTAGGCATTAAAAAAATCTTTTCATGAATATTTGTTTATTTTGATTTTGTTTATCTTGTGTTTAAGTTTATTTCATGTGTTTGCATTCTATTGTTTTTGTTATTTTATGTTGTTTAAATTGCATTTTAGTGTGCATAATAAGTTTCATTATAAATATTGCATGCATATTTAAATTTTTTTGCCATTTATTTTATTTTTGGTTTAGTTTGTAATTAGGGAAATGATGTAATTTATTTTTGCACATTTTTTTTCTTTTGAGACCGTAGAATGTATTTAGGGTATGTAATATGTAACCGGCACACGCACTGACACGCGCACCGACACTCCACTTTATTTATCGCTTTACGCTTATTTATTTTTCCGCCGTTACGCGAGTTCGCCGTTAGTTTAGAAAAATGTTTTCGTTAAAAAATCAAAAAAATCAAATTCAAACTTCTTTAAAGTAAACCTTGGCTTGTAACCCAAGTGTTTTTCCTTTTATTTTCCTTAATCAAATGTTAATCAATTTAATATCCACATTAGACATGGATTTCTTGCAATTAAAATTAACCAACTTCATCGTATTTTCTTCTCATGCCTTGAGGCCTCTCATCTCTTCTTAAAATCTTTTTTTTCAAAAAAATGTTAAAATCAATTCAACTCATCAAATAAGTTCTTTAGCCGAACTACTTGATTTTGATCCCGATTTATTTGGGTAAGTAGGCAAAGGGTTTCGACCCTTCCAAATCAATAAAAATAACCAAAAACATGCTTCATCTTCCTCCTTTCTTTCATTTTAACTCTTAAATAATTTTTGAATAAGTAAAATTAATTTAACGCAAGATTAAGAATAGATAGAAGGTTCCTATGGGATACCATAGTCGGTTCGGGTGCCTAACACCTTCCCCAATCGAAACCAACCTCCGAATCCAAGGTCTTATAAGGGTTTTTACTCACTTTTTCCCTTTCCGCGAATAAAAGTTGAGAGTTCAAAGATTAAAGGTTCAAATCCGATCAATGATTTTGATACCCGAAAATCGCGAGCACACGTCGGATGAACTAGATTTTTTGAAAAAAAATGTAGTTGTATTTTGTGATAATCTACGGTTCTTATAGTAAGAAGGGGCCTTAAGAATTCGAAGTTCGGCCAGGAGGTAAGTAAAAAATGGAACTCGAGTTCTCCTAAATGGTTCGTCGCTCATTAATTAACCACTTGAGCCTAACCACTTGATTGATTGTATTATTTGAATTGGTAGGAGAAACATAATTAAACATTGTTGGTAATTTATCTTTCTTCTTTCAGAAACTATTAAATTGATAAAAGTAAGCACTTCGACATTAGACTTAGGTGGTTTAAAAATTAAGAAAATCTAATCCTAATCCTAATTTTCATTCATTCAGTGAAAAACAAATCCTAATTATTCAAAGGAAATTGTTTCCCTCCTCTAATAAAAGGAAATGAAAAGAACACCAAACTTCAAACACAACCTTGTTCATTCAACATTTCAATTTCCTTCTGACTTCCAAACTAGAACGAAAAAACTCCTTTTCCACATAAATGGCTGTTGATTATTCTAGAAACTTCGATGGGAATGACCTGATCTCCATAAGCAACGAGCTCATAAAGGTTTTGAAAGTTCCTCCTAATGATCGTGAACTCAACATCCTCTTTCAATGTCTTCCATTTCTCTCTTCCTGTGTACTCTTCCATTTCTGCGTGAAAAATATTTATTGGAGTTTGAGTTTTTTGTTAAAGTTTTCTATTTTACAATCTGTTTTCTTGCAATTGGCTTTGTGCTTTATTAGTGAATATTAATAGTAGAAATTCAGGTGTTAGTCTGGTGGTCTAGGCTTGAGACCTCAGAGTGTGTGGTCTCATGCTCAAATCCTCTAGAAGCCAACAATTAAACGGTCTTTGGATCCCCTTGAATAAAAATGTATGGGAATTAAAGTTTCCAGTTTTTTTACACTTCTGTGTTGCTGATTTTTATAATTGGCTGTGAATATTTGCTATGTTATGTGTATTTGACTGGTTTAAGTGAGTTGTATCAGTTCGTGGCAGTTGAGTTTGTTATATAGTGAACTATTGGATTCTTTACTATTAGTGTTATTTTGAGATGTTGCATATTTAATTGGAGTGAAAGTTTTCAATAAGGTTTTTCAATGTTTGGATTCTCTTTCTCTATTATTGTCTAGGATGTGATATCTTATGTAATGATAATGGAAAATAAGAAACCTTCGATTTATAGAAAGATTACATGCAATTCAACTCAAAGTAGGCTGTTTGTTATGGCAACTGTTTCATTCTAAAGACTACATTTGCGGACAGATGTGATCATGACTATATATGGAAGGCATGACGGAATGCGTACAGATGCATTTAGCAGTATCATTTATGCAGAAGTTTCCGGCCAGCACAGCAAGATGCAGACCATGGAGTCCTGTAGAATTCTGAGTGTGCTGGGAGTCTTTTGAAAGAAATGAGAATCACATGGTGATTCAAGATTATCTTGGCTATTTGGTTGAAGGATGGCAGTGTTGAGAAACCTATGAATTACGTGCTCGTGTATGGAGCAAGAGTGAATTATTTGAATTTATGTGGACAGTGCTGTCATAGCAGAGATTGTGGAAAAAGATGATTTTTGAGCTTTTTGATAACAAAGAAGAGTAATCCTTTCAAGAGGATTGAGCTCTTCCTCAATTCCATTTCAACATGTCCTCCTCCATCTCTTTCGACTCTTCAGTGTTTCTCCGACGAGTCTCCTATCATGATGATGCTGTTAATTGGAAGGTTGTTTATAGGGATAGGCAAAACTAAAAATCATTGAGAATTAGAATTTGATTTTTAGGTAGAAGAAGTTGAAAGATAAGCCTCAACAATGATAATGGTGGGAGACCAGAATTATGAACTATCGAGCTTTTTGAGTTAACTTTCTGCCACTTTTTTTACTGTTTTACTTGTATAATAAATGATTTATTTCAACCGATACTTGGCTTCTGCTATTCGGTCTTTCACATAGTAGATTTTTTTTTCTTTTTGCTATTTTCTAGGATTTACTATTAATAACACTGATCAAAAGTAATTCCTTTTAACTCGACTTGCTCATATGATTCCAAGTTCTATTAACACTAATATTATTACTTTAGATAGTTGAAGTCTCCTTGAAAATGATTTGGAATCTAATGGAAAAGTAAGAATTGTCCAGCTGATTTATATGGCTCATAGTTCTTGCTTCATCAACAATTGACCTTGGAAGAAATCTACTAATATTTGTACTGGAAGAATATTGAAAATGCTGAATCAGTCCCATGTGAATGGTTTCTTTCTACCTCCTTTATATCTTCATGTAAACAATTTTTCTCTTCTTTCTGCCAATTTGGCTTCCTTCTTTTTCTTTTCTTATTCAAGTGAATTAGAAAATATAATTATTTGTTTCACTTACATCTTCTTCAGATGCTATGATCTTATGTCTATAATTTGATTTGTCTAATTCATGTATAAACTCAGATTATAAACTCACCCTGTTATACATAAAAAGAACATTATAAATTAGACAGGGTATCTCCTTAATTAATTTTATGTTTGAATAGAAAAGGAGCTAAAAAGGAAACAAAAAATAAATAAAACTAAATCAAACTAACATCTGGATGGTGGAAAACCCTCAAGCATTAGAGTGCAAAAAAGGACTAAGAGAATTAGGCGACTGATGATAAAAAACTAAAGTTTTATATGATCATAACTAAAGTTATCATGTTGATCCGTACACTTATTTGGTTATTGAAAGGAATGCTGAAAGGCGATTAACTGGTAGCCAAAATCACCAAGCACAACCATTTTTGTTGCGTGAAAGGTGATGAACTACCACAGAAGAATTCAAGCACAACTCAATATGTTTTTAAACACTCGCTTTACCTAAGGATAAACTTTCAAAAACACCTAATAGCTTGCTTGGCCTAAAAAGAAGTTGTCACGTCCAAATTGCTAAACAACTTTCTCTCTAATCAAGACCACCACAGCCAGCAAGAAACGCAACAGGCGCTTGCTAAATGAGAAAATTGAGCTCTTACATTGCTCTACATTTTATAATTTTTATGGAGTTTACATGCTATCTTTGATCTCAGGAATTTCGGAATTGAATGGTAAGGTTATGCTGGTTTATTAGAATTTGAATTCTAAGTAAATACTTACATGGAATGGTTTTTAAATTCAATTGTGATATGGTACATGGGCTAGTTAATAAAAACGTTTTTGAAGCAATGTAAACCAGTGCAGAAAACAAATTCAGAACAATTAGAAAACCATTTTTCTTCTAACATTTTTTGTGGTACAACAATTAATAATTATTTCTTAAAATAGTGGATGTTAGCATATGTTTTGATATTATGGAACAATGTTTCAAGAAATTTATGTAGACACGTTATCTTCAAAACATTCAAAGTTGGTAAGGAAAACAACAAAAGAATATGCAAGTAGTAAATCCAAACGACAGAATGTATTAGCAATGTTTTTGTTTAGGATGAACACTGCATGCTTTAAAGGAAGAAATAAAAATCAAGTACTAAGAAATATAGAGTATTAAAGATAATGGAAAAGAAAAAAGAAATAAAAGGGTTGATCCACAACATGAATGCTTCTTCCAACCAATTCATTGTAGACACCATTGGCATACAGTAAAACATATGAAAGTGTCAGGACAGTGGAATTACCATAAACTTGGTACAAACCATGAAGGATAACAAGGAACGTCACCATGCTTTGACGTCTCCCCAGGGAAATATTCGACGCTTCTATTATTCAAACAAAACATCCCAAACTCTAAACTTGTCGGTGGATTTATTTTTGGACATGGAAAAGTAATGGCAAAGTAGATACTATTCCCTCTAACTAACTCTTCACTGTAATTAAGTTCATCCCTTGACATTACCATGCTTTTGCATTTACTAACAAAAGCCACTTTATTTTCCAGCTTCACATTCTGCCACCCAATAGGACTCATGTTCGTGTCCAGCTTGAACACTTCAAAGCTGGTAAGCTTAGGTGGCTTAACAAATGATGAGACAACATTGAAACGGTCAGAGACAAGTTGTTGAGTTTCAATCTCACCATTATAGAACATAAAAATGAAGTATAACTCTCTTAACGATTTTCCTTTGGCTAGAAAACTGCTATACATACTTGATCCTGGCGCTCTTGGAAGTTCAGCTAACACTTCAGCCTTCAGAGGTCCATCAGTGGAGTATTTAAGATCATAAACCAATATAGAATCTGGCGATGAGCCTGTTACATATAATTTTGTACCTATTATTTCTATGTCCATAAAATGAGTCCCTGAATTCTTGTCTGGCTCAACTATAGTCCATGACTTATCAAAGAGTTTATAAATTGCAATGTGACAATAATCACTCAAAAGGCCAACTAAATAACAATCAGAACCATCACAATTTGGTTTGGAAGAGGCCACCATTTTTCTCACAAATGATATCCTATCACCAATGACGGAGGGCAAGTAAAACTTTGATGGTATCGTGATTCTAACATCAGTAACTGGATTTAAAAAGAAAATTTTTGCAAAACCTTTTTCAGAATAATCAGTCACAATCAACCAACCTTCAACTGTGCCAGCACATTTATTAGCGCGCCCTAATAGTTGTGTTCTAAGGTGATGTAAACTCTTTGTGCTCAAACCATAAAAGAACCTTGAATTTTTGGATTGTATAAAAACCAGTGGAAATTCAGGTAAATGGCAACAATTCTTGTTTTCAATGACATTCGAAACTGTTTTCCTACCAGAACGGCATATTGCCTTTAATGCAAGACAATCTTTAAGGGGCAACGACTTCATAATCAATTGGAACACATCGACTGGTAGATTTGTCATTATGTTGTTTCCTTCCATCTCGTATTTTTTGATTGAGCCACTACATAACCATCACCACTTGCAAATATTAGTTTCATACAAAAACTAAAAGTTTCTATTGGTTTTGATATAAATAGGCTAATTAAAGTGTGTTGACAAATGACAACTACGTCAAAACCTAACAACTATTTGACAAGTATGATAAACCAGCAGTGAATATGCACAATTCATGCATATATTTCAATAAACTGATAAACCATAAACAACTATGAGAAAAAGTAACATAAAAATCAGAGTTTGTACATACACGATTTACGAGGCTAGGTGAATTTGAGTAGCTCCACTATCAAAACAAAATTTTGGAATCAAATAAACCTTGATATCGTTGGTGGTCTGGTCATGAGAAACCCTAGTACATTGAAGACGCTTCACTTTCACACTTTATATAAAGTTGTTTTACATGTGATTTGTGAGTCATAGCCCAATTCTTTTAAAGACACCCCCAATTATTATTTGTACTATTTATTTTTTTATTCCTCTAAAAAAAATCTTTTTTTATTTTATTTTTTAGATATAAAACCAAGGGTTAATTAAGTTTTTGGTCCCTATAAATATCTGCAGTTTTGTTTTTAGTCATTATAAAATAAAATCACATTTTTTAGTCCATGTAAAATTTTCCGTCAGCATTTTTAGTCCTTATAAAATTTTCCATCAACATTTTTAGTCTTTATAAAAATTTTACGTAAGCATTTTTGGTCCTTAAAATGCTAAAGTAAAATGTCACAGGAACTAAAAAGTGTGATTTTATTTTATAGGGACTAAAAACAAAACTGCAGATATTTATAGGGACCAAAAACTTAATTAACCCTAAAACCAATAAGTCTATTTTATAATAAACAAATGGAAACAGAGACATGTTAGTGCCCTTTTATCCACATTTCTACCGCATTTATAGTATTCAATATTGTTCATATTGTAGTGGGATTGGTTTTATTTTAATGGAATTTAACTATTTATTTTAATGGAATTTAACTATTATTTTTAATTATTAATTCAAATCAATCAATCAATCAATATATATATATATATATATATATATATATATATATATATATATAAAGTAAGGTTTTTTATGCCACGTGTCACTTCCATATTCATTCTCAATATTCTTATTATTTTTTCTATTTTTTAAAACCAATATTTTATTTGACATAAATATCTCAACAAACTTTTGATCTTATCCACTCAATATTTTATTTAAATTTTTATTGAATTTTTAAATTTTATGTAGCAGTCAACAAAATACATATAATACTTTCAACAAAGTTTACATATATACTTCAAAAAAAAAAAAACAAAGTTTATATATATGATTTTATTTTATGATTAAAAGGCTCTGATTGGTTTTTTTTAGGAAAAGAAGCTTCAATTAGTTACTAAGTTCCTCGGATCGGATACCGAGTTAAAAAAAAAATTAGTTACTAAGTAATCTTGTAGCACCGTATTATTCAATTAGTTTTTCTTTTTGAGGAAAAAAATAGGTTTCTCTTAGTTACTATGTTATCTTTTAGCAGCATATTTTAATGCAAATGTCAACTATAAATAATTGAATTTTTTGTTAATCGCATATTCACATATTTTGAGCATAAACGGAAACCTCGAACATTCTTTTCATCTAACAGTTTTCCTTCTTCAGGTTTGCCAAACACCAATTCTATTATTTCTCTTACATATACTTTGATATATATATATATATATATATATATATATATATATATATATATATATATATATATATATCGACCACTTTCTAATGCTACTTTTTAATATATAACATGTTTTCATCTATTAATTATTTTTATTTGTTGATTTTTGAAGATTACTTTTCAAACATCTTAAATATTTTTATTGATGTGTACACACATACATACAACACCTTGATTCAATTTTTATTCTTTTTTTTTTTATAAGAAAGGAGAAAGGTCAGACATCTGTTTTTTATTCCCAACTAACCAAATCATAAATTTCATCATTCTGTTTTTTATTTTTCTTTTCTGAAAACTATGCCTACAAAATTTAACTCCATTGATGACATCAATCAATCAATAGTATAGGAATAAAGTAAGACATTTTATGTCACGTTTCGACTCCATGGTTATTCTCAACAAAAATTATTAATCTTCTTTTTTTACATGAAGATTTAATTTTGTATAGATATCTCAACAAATTCTTTCTTTTCATCAAAAAGATTTTCTTCTTCTTTCTATCCAGCATATATATCTCTCTATCTCAATAGACTATAAACATTACATTGATAATTTCCAATATGTTACTTCATTATATGATTAAATAATAATTTTTTCGTACAATTATTAAAATTATATTTTAATTTTATCATAAAATATGGAGACTCAAGATTATCATTAGAATGAGAAGAATGCCGAATTTTAAAGAGATCAAGTATATTTAATCGATGTGATATTTATGGATGATAGAGCATGCATCAAATTTTTTTCTTCGTGAACTTTTACTAACATGATTTCGCATTAACTTAATTATTTTTCTATGCTAATATTTAGTTAATTGTGTTGTTGGTGATATTTTAGGGGATCAAAATTCAATGTGCTGTGTGAAGCGGCAATGTTACAAAATATCAATCTACGTTATTATAAAAATAATAATACCAATCTACGTTGAATGATGTAATATATTATGATATAAAAAGTAACTTAATTTCTAATAACAACCATAAATTTAATCCAAATTTATATGAATATAGAATATTTTATAAAACTATAACCATTGTGAAGCCGTATAATTTTTTTAAGGAGTTAATTTTTATGCATTTTGTCTATTTATTCGTTATATATATATATATATATATATATATATATATATATATATATTGGGTATCCATGACATAGGTTTACAAATTCCACCATTGTTAGAGATGACTAATCTCTGTTAGTAATTAGTGGGGCACAAAAGATGGATTCTTTCCTTTAAACTCATGACCACATGTTTAAAGGGACCCAAAACTCTTACCACTTGAACTAATTCATTATTGATTTTGTTACACTTTTTATTCTTGCATTGGACATTCATCTCATCATTTATATTTATTTTTAAGATATTATTATAACTGTAAATTTAAATAAATTCAATTTAATATACTTACACACATATATAACATCTAACCCGGGTTACGGCGGGTCTCTAAACTAGTATCAATATAAAATAAGGTTTTTTATGCCATGTGTCACTTCCACATTCAATCTCAATATTTTTAACACCCACACTAAACGTTTCTAGAAAGTTTAGCATGTGCATTATCTTTAATACTGAATACATTAAAATTTACGCCATAAATTATTCAAATGAATATTTTATATAACAATACACGTTAGTACAATCAACAATACAATACTACTCGTCCAAAACATAGAAAATACATCCTTAAAGTCCATAACATCCTGCAACGGGTACGAACCAACACTTGCTGAATATCCATTCGGCTACGAGATTGCTAAATCCTGCCAACCAACCTGCTCATCTAAAACAAAAAGGATTGGGATGAGACATAATGTCTCAGTGAGTTCTACCTAATCCTAGGTTGTAGGTAACTTCGGGGAAAACTTAGGGTCACCACGTGTCTACAATACAACCTGCCGGTTGATTATACGTGTGTGGGAGATGCTTATCTAGACGACCGTGCATACTAGATCCGTCATAGATTCTTCTTAACTTAGCTTGCAATTCTTGACATACATCATACGTGTCATGACGGTCAAGGGAACCTAAGACCGCTATATCAAGATAGGTTAAACGCATAAAGACATATACATAACATATTCATGACACGGTCCTAAACCAGACGATCGGGGGATCCTAAGATCGTCGATGGTGTAACTTCATGATCTTATCTTGCTAAATAAACATACACATGTCTTGCAATATGCCATAATTGTATCATGTTCATTCATTATGTTAGAAGTTAGCGTGTAACAAACATCATTATCTTAGTTCATTTTACGGAGTGTATCGGATAGAGTAACCCCGAGTACATTCCCTTACTTTACCGATGAAATGTTAGCTGAGGTACATCGGACTCCCTCAGTGCTGTACGGGCCTACCTTGCGGAGCGTATCCCGTCCCCCTTAGCGTGAACCTCTCGTATCCCCCTTGGCGTGGATAGCAGAGAGACAAGACGCCTACATCTTACTTATAGTCTTATTCATACATAAGGGTCTTATACTTATACTTATACTTACTTTCTCATACTTATCATTACTGGAATGATCACCACGAGTCCGTAACTTACTCGTTTAGCAGTGAATCATTTCGGGAATAATCTTGATCATACATAACTTATACCTAACGTGATTAGGTTGCATTCTAACATGCTTAATCTCGACTACCTAAGTCGAGGCTCTAGGATTCACCCTTATCTAAACATAATCTTTACCCGCATAATTCATGCTTCGCTCGTATGCCATTCATCATTGGTAAATGTTAATGTTACTCATGCTTTCTATATATAATGCCTTGGCATGTTATGCACATTAGTTCATGACATTGGGGCCTTAATAAGTTACAAAAGTTTACAAGAAAAACAACATCGGACGTCGATTCTGGACCACAAGAAGAATTTCCATGTGTGCTGTAAAAATGTTGTTCGCTTAAGCTAACTTCCAAGCGAACAGTTTGCTTACTAGCTTGCTTAAGCGAACTCGTGAGAGAACTAAGTTTTGCTCTCGATGTTTGGTTCGCTCCAAGTGAAGTTCATCATTCCAGAAGTGCAGAAAATCGAATTTTTAACATAAAAACCCCAAATCTCAAGTTCTAACATCCATACTACATCTATGGTACCTGAAAAACAGTTCAAAACTAGTACATGGCAACAATTTACATATAACCAACAAATCAATGGCAAAAGGGAACTAATTCATATGGTACACAAACCTAAATTTTCATCAATTCTCACACAACTCGTACATAACCCAAAGGAAGGTTTTCTATCTAGAGAACTCACCTCAAAGTAACAGCAAGCTAGCACAACTTTAACCTTTGATCCCCATATATGAAATCCAAACCCTAGCTTCTTCAATCTTGTCCTTTTGAAGAAAGGAGTGAAATCAACTATAACCAAGTTTCCATATGCTTATGGTATCATGAGGGAACATTGCTTAACTTGAATTAAGGTTAGATCAATCTTTAGGAAGGATTGGAGAAGAGAGGGAGGGCGACCCTTAGAGAGAGGGAGAGAGGATTTATGATCTTGTAAGCTAGAGAGAGAAGTAACATGAAAACAAATAAAAATCTTGGCTCTAACTTGCTTAAATACTCATAAGGTGAATGTACAATAATGCCCTTCTTTCTTAATCGTGTTTAAGTTGACACCGGTAACTGAACATGCGTGTAACTACCGACATTGCATTATAAAACATTCTTCGTCATATAAGAATCTCAACAAACTACATATAATATTTTCGACAAAGTTTACATATATGATCTTATTTTATGATTAAAAGGCTCCAATTATTATTATTTTTTTAGGAAAAGAAGCTTCAATTAGTTACTAAGTAATCTTTTAGCATTGTATCGTTCAATTAGTTTTTTCGTTTGAGGAAAAAAGAGGTTCAAGTAGTTATTATGTTATCTTTTAGCAGCATATTCTAATAAAAATATTAACTATAAATAAATGAGTTTTTGTTAATCACATATTTTGAGCACAAATGGAAACCCCAAACCTTCTTTTTATCTGACCTTTTTCCTTCTTCATGTTTGCCAAACACCAATTCTATTATTTCTTAGACATATACTTTGAATTTTTTTTTTGAGCAATATATATATCAACCACTTTCTAATGCTACTTTTTAATATAACATGTTTTCGTTTTTTTGTTATTTTAATTTTTATACTTTTGAAGAAAACTTTTCAAACATCTTAAATGTAACACCCACACTAGACGTATCTAGAAAGTCTAGTATGCGTATTAGAATTGATACTGGATACATTAAAATTAACAGCTTTATTACTTCGAATGAATATCATATACAGCAAATCAGGTTCGTACATCAATAAACACAATACAACTATCAGTATAAGACATCCTCGAGTCTCCGTCCTCCTGCAATGGGTACGAACGATCACTTGCTGAATATCCATTCGGCCACAAGCTTGCTGCTTCCTGCTAATCCACTAGCTGATCTGAAACAAATAAGGATTGGGATAAGACATAATGTCTCAGCGAGTTCTACCTAATCCTAGGCTGTGTGGTAACCTCGAGGAACACCTAGGGTTACCACGTGTCTACACTGCAACCTGCCGGTTGACTAGACGTGTGTGGTCATGTTCATCTAGACGACTGTGCACACTAGAGTCCATCATAGGTTGCTCTCAACCTAAGTTATTGTTGGATAATTCATTAAATTAGATTATGTTAGCGTCGAACAAACAATTATCTGAGTTCATTTTACGGAGTGCATCGGGTGGAGTAACCCCGAATACATTCCCCGATAAACCGATGAAAACTTATCTGAGGTACACCGGACTCCCTCAGTATCGTGCGGGCCTACCTTACGGAGCGTGTCCCGTTCACCTGGCGTGAACCCCTTGTATCCACCTGGCGTGGATAACAAGAGCCACGATACCTACAAATCTTGTCTTATTAAAGTCATGTTATATTATATGATAAACTGATAACTTAATCTAATATCTATTATCACCACGAGTCCGTGATGCACTCGTATACGGTAATAAACTTGCTTGGTCTTAAACACTATCACTATCCGCTTGTGTTATGTTACGAACTCATCATACTACATAATCTCGACAACTATGTCGAGGCTCTATGGTTTCTCAAACCTCCTTCTATTGATGATTTACCGGATCTCGACTAATAAGTCACGGCTCTACAATCCCAGGCTTGATTGGCATAATTCAACTCTAACAATATAATTCTAACAATGAGTAGGATCTTACTTAACTACATGAATCCCATGCAATTTGATCTTATAACAAATTAGGTTTAGGGTTGCACATTGAGCTTTTCTTTAAATTGAGGTTCCTTCTAAAGTTGCAAGTAATAGTGAAAAGTCCAGTAAGTTTCGCAATTAGCGAAATCTTGCTGTGTTCTGGAATCAACTTCGCCATTAGCCAACATTCCACGCCATAAGCGAAGGTTTTCTTGAAGTTTCATGAACAAACAGAGGCAGTTCGCTGATGGCGAGTTTCTTGGCATTTCCTGGAGAAATTCGCTATCAGCAAGAAATTTCGCCATTAGCGAATTTCTTCAGGAAAGTGCAAGATTTTCACTTTTCTTCTTTTAAAATCTGATACCAAATAAACTCAATGTTAACCCTAACTCGTCAACAAGCATGGAAAATTAATTGCATGGCATTAACAACAACATTTCAAGCAAAAGCCTACTCAAATACCACATATCTACAACTCAAATCTCTACCAACATTAATAAGTTTCTACTTGAACTCAAAGCTTATGAAATGTAGATCTAATCCTAAGAACTCACCTAATAGCAAGGAATCCAGCAACATGCATACTTCCATCTTGGTTTCCAAAATCCAAACTCTAGCTCTTGAATCTTTTACTCACCAAGTCAAAACCCCAAGCTTAACAATTTTTCTACTTGTTTCTTGATACCATTCCTTGAAAACTCTAGTTCTATTCTTGATGCTTGTTGAAGATGGAATTAAAGGAGATAGATTGGTGAGGAGGGTTAGGGTTACGAAATTCTAGAGAGAAGGAGGAGAAGATTTGTGTTCTTGGTGTTTAGAGAGAGAAACAACATAGATTTATGAAGAATTTTGGGACAAGCTTCTTTATATACTCCATTGGCGCAATTACCAATTTGCCCTCTGTTCAGATCGATCTTTCTCTGATACTGATAAATACTCTCGTTCTTGGCTGATAATATCTCGAAGTATCTTTCATCATATCAAAACACTACATTCTCTCGTCTTCGTACCCATCCGACTGATTACTCTCTGATAGCTGCTGAGCGGGATATTACATTAAACACTTCTACTGATGTTTATACATACACACTTACAATACCTTGATTCAATTTTGATTCCCAACTAACCAAATCATAAATTTCATCATTATGTTTTTTGTTTTTCTTTTCAAAAAATTATGGTTACAAAATTTAACTCCATTGATGACGTCAATCAATCAATAGTATTCTCAATTTTTTTTATTAATCTTCTATTTTTACATGAAGATATAATTTTGCATAGATATCTCAACAAGTTTCTTCTTTTCATCAAAAATATTTTCTTCTTTCTATTTAGCATATATCTCCATCTCTATCTCTCTCAACAAACTATATACATTACATTGATATTTTCCAATAAATATGTTACTTCATTATATGATTAAACAATAATTTTCCCAAGGTATTAAATAACAGTCGCGGTCGCGTTAAGGTTGTCGCGATTTCGGTTGTAACGGACGCTGCGATACAAATAACGGTCTTTGCGGTGTGAATTAATCACGTTTCACAAAACTTATTAAAACTATTTATATTATCATATAATGTATAATAACTTAGATTAATACTTTTTTCCATTATTATAACATGTTTAAAGTAAATATAATAATAAAAATAGACTACATTTAGTAAAGATAGAATGTTTGACAAATTGAAAAAAAATTAACTAATAGTAAATAACTACTCATACATAGCAAAACTTTAAACAAAGTTTATGATCAATTAAATACATTTTAGTTCACATCATAAAAAACTACTAATACATTTGAAAAAGTCTAATAAAAATTTATTGATTACACCACTGGTCACCATATTATTTCACACTATTAAAAACTATATCCCATCAACAATTTCTCATACTTATAAAAAATTAATTTTGGTCATTGAATGCACTAAGTTTATTTTTTTTGGTTGTTCCTTCCTTAAAAAATAACTCCCTTTTCAAAAACATATGGTTAACAAAACTTGAAAAATAATGAAATAAAAGAAACTGAAAGATTGTAGGGGGTCTTTTTAGCTAACAATATATTGGGTCTTGTAAGTTAGCTAAGCCTAAAACTTTATTCCGATATATAAGGTTAACAACCCTAAAAACCAAATCCATTTGTTCATTGGCCGTTTCATATTTTCTTCTTCTCAATCATGTTGTGCGCCGCAACTCTTCTTTTTCTATTTCTTCTACTTTCTTTCTTTGCTTCATTTCTAACCAAAATCCATCATCACTCAATAATAATGTACATTAAATAACGAGGATAAGGAAAATATTTTGATTTCTGGATTTTCGCCGCCGTAACAGCGTTCCGCGGTCGTAACGGCGTTCAGTAATGGCCGTGGCGATTTTTCTGTGATTTTCGTTCTCACCATTAAAAGGTTCAAAAAGGGTCACGGTGGCTGCCGATACCATTTTGTAACGGCCGCAATCCCGGTACCGGACTGTTTTTTGAAACCTTGGACTATCCTTGATGCATGAGTTGACATCTGAAAAACCGTAAGGGATTGATGTTTACAAAATAAGCCTTTGTTGGATGATATTTGTAGCATTATGTAATTTCTCAAATTGAGTGCTGTGTTAGGAAACCAACAATACCTTAATGACTGAAGAGGTCAATGTCTCAATTTTTTATGAATGAAAATCTTACAATGACGAAAAAAAGTAACAACGGGATTATGGAACTGATCATAAACAAAACTTAAGTTTTTATCTAATCACAATCCAAATTATCAACATGTACACTTTTGCTTGAATGGAATTCTGAACTTTAGGACATTGACAAAATCACCAAGAATTCTTCTAATATGTATAATCAATTAGTAGCCACTAACATAATCGTTTTTGTTGCTTGAAAGACACTTAACCACCATATTAGAAGAATGATAAATATTCATTGTGCAACTCAATATGTTTGAACCTCTACCTAATGATAAATATTCTAAAACACTAGAGTTGTCCAGTTCAGATAGTTCGAAATACAGCGAACCAATATTCACTCTCATCACGTAAAAGACCACCAAAACTAGCAACATAAGCTTGTTTATTTATTGCAAGAAGGTGATAACCTCGACAGGAGCTTATTTAATATGAAAAAAAAACTAGTGCAGAAAACCAATTCATAACAGTTCGTAAACCATTTCATACAACAGTAATATGCTGCATGGTCTAGTTAATAAACACCGTTTTTGGAGCGATATGAACTACTGCAGAAAACCAATTCATAACAGAACCAATTAATGTAGATAATTCTAGTCCTTTATGCATAGTCATAGATTACAATTTATGTGGACACATTGTTTTCAAAACATTCAAAGTTGTTATGGAAAACAACAGAAGAATATGAAACTAGTAAATCCATAAGGAAGAAATAAAAATTAGCAAGGAAATCAACTGAAAAATATGAAACTAATAAATCCATAAGAAAGAGCATATTAGCAATGTTTCAAGATTAACTAAATCCTTTCTTTAGGCTCACCACTGCATGCTTTAAAGAAAGAAATCAAAATCATGGTCTAAGAAATATAGATCCTTAAAGAGAATGGAAAAGAAAAAAGAAATAAAGGGTTGGTAGAGGATAGTGTGGTTGCTGCAAGGGAACCTTCTGGACATTCTGCAATAGCAAAACAAAAATTGTATGCCAAATATAAGATGGAGAAGTCTAATTGAAGACGCCATTGGCATACAATCAAACATATGAAAGTGTCACAGTGGAATTACCATAAACTTGGTATAAACCATAAAGGATAGGTAACATCACCATGCTTTAATGTGTTCTCAGAGAGGTATGTGATGCAGCTACCATTCAAACAAAACATCCCAAACTCTAAACTTGCCGGTGGATTTAATTTTGGACATGGAAAAGTAACGGCAAAATAGAGACTATTCCCTCTAACTAGCTCTTCACTGTAATTAAGTTCATCTCTTGTCATTACCATGCTGTTCCAATTGCTAAGAAAAGCCACTCTATCTTCCAGCTTCACATTCTGCCACCCAATAGGACTCTTGTTTGTGTCCAGCTTGAATACTTCAAAGTTGGTAACCTGAGGTGGCTTTGCAAATGCTGAGATGAGTTTGAAACGGTCAGAGACATGTTGTTGAGTTTCAATCTCACCTTTGTAAAACATATAAATGAAGTATAATTCTTTTAACGTTTTATCTTTGGCTAGAAAACTGCTATATACACTTGATCCTGCTGGCCTTCTTGGAAATTCATCCAACACTTCAGCCTTTGGAGGTCCATTAGTCAAGTCTTTAAGATCATAAACCAATATAGAATCTGAGGATAAATCTGTTACATATAACTTTGTACCGATAATTTCTATATCCGTAAAATTAGTCGCTGAATCCTTGTCTGACTCAACTATAGTCCATGCCTTGTCAAAGATTTTATAAATTGCAACGTGACAATAATCACTCAAAAGACCGACTAAATAACAATCTGAACCATTACAGTTTGGTTTGGAAGAGGCCACCATTTTGCTCACAAGTAATATTCCATCATATTGGGCGGAAGAGGGCAATTGCAACTTTGATGGTATCGTGATTCTAACATTAGTCACTGGATTCAAAAAGAAAAACTTTGCAAAACCTTTTTCAGAATTGTCACTCACAATCAACCAACCTTCAACTGAGCCAATACATATATCATCCCTCAACAGTGGTGTCCTAAGGTATTGTAAACTTTTTGTAGTCAAGCTAGGCAGTTCAGGTAAAGGGGAGCAATACTTGTTTTCAATGATATTGGAAACTGTTTCCCGACAAGAACGGCAAATTGCTCTCAATCTAAGGTAATCCTTAAGAGGCAAACGCATCATAATCAGTTCCAACACATCAATTGGTAGATTTGTCAATATGTTTTTTTCTTCCATCTCATATTTTTCAGTGAGAGACACTGCATAATCATTGCCATTTGCAAATATTAGTGGTATACAAGAAGTATATGTTTCTTTTAATTTGACATAAAAGGCTAATTGATGTGTCTAGACATCATCTATAACATAAGGAATTTCAACTGGTTGACACTTTGAAAGTGTAATCATAGTAATCAATATGACACTTTATACTAAAGTAATTAAGAGAACAAATACAAGTCAGAAGACTAATAAGAATATGTGAAAAATAACATAGACACCACTAATGAGAGCACCAATATTGTTCAGAGTGGAAGTGGATTTAGGTTAAAAGTATAATTTCAAAAAGCAAAACCAGAAACGTGTACATAGTCAGAACGAACACCCACTAAATCTGTAGCCAACAAAAACAAGCAACTATGAGTCTATGACAAAAATAACATATAAGTCAGAGATTACACTTACAAGATTTAGGACGTTTCCTCAATTTGAGTAGCGCTATTATCAATCTGAAAATCAATTTGAGTAGCTCCACTATCAATCAGAAAACTAGAAATTGAGCAGAAGAAACCCTGGTATTTTTTTTTTCTTAGGAGGAGAAACCCTAATCCATTGAGAAGCTTAAAGTTTCACATATATTTATTATTAGTAGTGCCAAGTAGGATACACATCATTCATAAGTGTGAGAAATCATTTAAGAGTTTTTCTAATTGCACCTGTATAATTCTGGTTATACTCCAAAATGGCAAAATTAGCTAAGGGTCCGTTTGGTTCGAGAGTTTAGAAGGGGAGAGGGGAGGGAAGGGGAGATTTTTAATTTGAAGTGTTTGGTTCAAGTTTTAGAAGGGGAGGGGAGGGGAGGGGAGGTGGAGCAAATCTCTTTAAAATTTTATTCCATTGCCGTAATTATCCTTAAATTACTTTCAAATCTCAATATTAACTCTGTAACAACTTTTATTTATATTATTTTGTAACAATCATATTATTATTAGGTTATCTTATTCTTGTAACAAATTTTATTATTTTGTTATATTTTCCTTAGAACAACTTTGATTATATATTAAGAGATGTGTTATTTTTTTACGGAAGTAATTGGCAAAAAATGCAAGGATTACAAAGAATTTCTCTTATAAAAAAAATATATATACGATGCATGAAGCAAAATATATGAGTCAGTTTGAGATAAAACGGACCCTTACATAAAATTTAATTTTCAAAAAGTCTCTTCATTCTTTTTTGGTTACACCCCAAAACCCCTCTTTAGTATTTCCTCATTCAAAACTATACTTCTTCAAGCAGATTTATTCCTTTTATGATTTCAAAGAAAATTCGAAACAAATAAGGATAACATGTTGTGTTTTTCAATCGATTATGTTTTTTTTGTTATGGGAAAATAGACAAGTAAGGACTTGCTTTAACAATGGAGAAGACTTGATGTAATTAATCTTAAACTCGGTTTAAGTAGGTCATGTAAACTTAGTTTAAGTGTACATATATAAACTCAATTTAAGTAGGTAATGTAAACCGAGTTTAAGTGTACATACTTAAACTGGGTTTAAGTAGGTCATGTAAACCCAGTTTAAGTAAGTCATGTAAATTTAGTTTAAGTGTACATACTTAAACTCGGTTTAAGTATGTCATGTAAACTTAGTTTAAGTAGGTAATGTAAATTGAGTTTAAGTTTACATGAACCTACTGAAATTGAATTTAAGTCAACCTCAACGATGTAAATTGAAACTATAGCACAGTGCAGTTGAACAAGAAGAAGAAGAAATGAAACTAGCATTATTGAAAAAGAAGAAGAAATTCACTTGTAAGCAATCGAGTATGGATGAAAAATGTTTTGATTCACTCTTTAATCTTTCATAGAGATTGATTGAACATCAGGATTGTTTGATTGTTTATGGGTAAAATAGGGTGAAATTTTAGAGTGACGATGAATGAAATCAAAGTTTAAAGAAAATTTATATAAAAGTACTATTTTGGTATTATTATAAACTTTTAAGAAAATGTGGGTGTAACCAGAAATATATGGGGTGTGAATAGAAAAATTCATCATTTAAATAGGAGGGTATAGAAAATTTCATTGACTTTCTTAACGGAGGATCAAAAGTTAGTTTTTAAAAAGGGGAGTAAAAGTTAAATACATACAAATAAGAGATTAAAGGTGCATTTAAGCTTTAATTATATTACTAAATAATTCATTAAAAGTTAAAACTGATATACATTTTTTTTCACTCGTTTAATATCTTAATCTTATCTATTAGTTTTCATAATTATAGGAAGAATAATTATAGGAAGAGGTTGTTTCACGACAGAGGAATTTGGGGTTAGTTTGTGAAGACTAAAAGGAAGCCATAACAAAAACAACAAAATTCAAGCGGTGACCATAATTACAGTAAGTGATGGTCTCTTCAAGTGGTGGCCATAATTATAGCAAGTGGTTGTTCCTTGAGAGATAGGGTTAGTGGCTATTGACATGGTAACATCATTTTTATTTTTTTTTAAGAATGGTAACATCATTTTGTTAAAAGCTAAATTAGCCCCATTTAAATTGGCATCGCAATAATCAAAAACATTTTTATTATCAACTACTAATATAAAAACTATTAAAATTTAAATTACTTACAAAATCAATCATTACCTTTTGCTTTATTTTATAATATGGACTTTATAGTATCATGACAAAATAAAATGTTTCCTCCCCTTCAAAAAAAAAGTTTCCGCACATAGAAGTTCATAAAATTCTAATATGTCATCAGTTGATCTCTCAATTTCAACGATTTGGAGGACAACAATGTCATTTTGAAAATAATCACCTTCCCAAAATCTTCTTTCAAGATGTTGACTAAAATAATCAAAATATGTGAACCGAAAGGTTTCTTGTTTCTATTACTAATGAGATTGAAATTTGTGTTCTGCTTTAGAGTTAAAGTTGAAAAATTCAAAAAGGTTTCCGGTTTGATGTTTAAAGATTGGTCTCTTATAAATAATTATGATGTTGCTGCCGCAAATGGTAATTTGGATTGCTTGGAACCCAAAAATTTGGGATGTTAAATCTGATGCATCTCGTGCCCAAGCTATACATTATGAAGCAGTCAATCTAGAATCAAACATTTGTTTTAATCTAGCTGTTGTGGATGCTTTTAAAACCCACGAACAAAGGAAAGGGTTGTGGAATTTTATTAATGACATATGTAATAAAACTTCAGAGAACTTGTTAATTTGAGGTGATTTCAATAGTGTATTGTTGGTTGATTATAGGTTGAGTGGTAATCCAGTTACTCAACAGGAAATTCAAGATTTTGCAGATTGTCTTCTCATGAATAATCTTTCAGAGGTAGGAATACCTCGTTCATGTTTCTTAATGTTTTGACTGAGCATCAAATGTTTCCAAGCTTGATACAAGAAAAATGGGGTCAGAATCTACACTCTAATCAGTTAAATTAATATTTGTTCAAGTTGAAGGCTTTAAAGTAGGGGATGAAAGAGTCAAATACTACTCCCTCCGTTCCTTTTTAAGTGTCGTTCTAGTGTGAATTTTTCGTCCTATTTAACTGTCATTTTTGTATTTTAAAGGTATGATTTATCAATTATACCCTTTGTCAATTACTCTTATATTTTTCAATAAAACTAATTAATGTTATATATTTTGAAAACTAAAGTTTGTTTTTGTAAACAGAGTTTGTTTGTTTTTTTTAAACAAAATTTGTTTCTTGTTATCTTAAAATTTAAACAAAATTTTGTTACCTGTAATAATAGTTCCATGAGTAGTTAAAATTCTATAAATAAGATGGGTAGTAATTGTTAAAAATTTCAAGTGAAAAATAAAAGAATAGATGTGGGAGAAAAATAAAATAAAAGACTTCATGAATGTTCAAAAGGAAGAAAGAGTGGAAGATTCATTGCAACATATGATGGTAAGTGAAGAGGGAGAAATAGTTGAAGACTCGTTTGACAAGATAGAAGAACAATAACAAGATGACAATGAAGAAGAAGAAGCTTCATCAAGAGTACTAAAGATAGTAAATAACAAACGTTTGTTACGAGAGAAAGATAACATGTTTAATTTATTGGAAAGAGAAAGTGTGAGCAAAAAAATAGGAATATATTGGTTAATTTAAATAAGGGTATAATTGGAAGAAAAAGTGTAAAAATAAACTTCGTTATTTTTGTGTTAATATTCTAAAACGACGCTTAAAAAGGAATGGAGGGAGTAAGTACTTACAAGGTATTACCAAAAAAATTGAAGATGCGAGAAATGTTCTAGATGCTGCTCTAAAACAACTTAACTCAGATTCCCTGAACTCTGACTCGTTGAAGAGGACAAAGGTTGTATATCATCTCTTGATATATGGAGCACTGTTGAAGAAAAAAGATGGATTCAGAATTCTAGAGCAAACTGGATCCAACTTGGGGACTCTAATACAAAGTTTTTTCATGCCTATGTAAGATAGAGAAGATGTCACAACCATATCAAATACCTCATCTCTGAAGATGGCAACAAAATTCAAAATCATCACCACATAAAAGAAGAGATCAGAGGTTTCTACTTGAAGCTGATGGGAAGTGCAGCAGATTCACTACCAATTATGGACAAAAATGTGGTGCAAAAAGGATATACCTTAGCACATTATCAACAAGATATGTTATGTTCAGAGGTCACAACTGATGAAGTCAAGAATGCTCTCTTTCCTATAGATCCCTCGAAAGCCTCAAGTATTGATGGCTTTAATGTTAATTTTTTCAAAAGTACTTGAAATATTATTGGAGAAAGTATCACTGCTGCTGTTATAGAATACTTTAGAACTGGATTCATGCCTAAAATTATTAACAGTACATATGTGTCTTTGATACCTGAAATTCCTAATGCCACATTAATTAAGAATTATAGGCCCATAGCATGTTGCTCTATGACCTACAAGATTATTTCTAATGTTTTAACAAACATAATGCAAGGTGTTATAGATAACATTGTTAGCTAGTAAAAGTCAATCTGCTTTTATGAAAGGGAGAGTGATCTTTGATAATATCATTTTAAGCCATGAACTTGTCAAGAGCTATGGTAGAAAAGGTGTCTCCCCAAGATGTCCGTTGAAAATTGATTTACAAAAAGCATATGACTCTCTTGAATGACCTTTTGTGAAATATCTTATGCTTGAATTGGGCTTTCCTTATAAGTTTGTGAACTAGGTGATGGCGTGTATTACCACTGCATCTTATACTTTCAATGTTAATGGTGATATAACTAGTCCTTTTCAAGCTAAAAAGTACTTAGACAAGGTGATCTAATCTCTCCCTACCTCTTTGTGATTTGTATGGAATATCTGAATAGGTGTCTGATGCAACTTCTTAACAACTCTAAGTTTAGATATCATGTTGAACAAATGACTTCAAATACACAAGAGGGGGGGTGAATTGTGTTTCTTTAAAAATCAATTTAAATAAGCACTTAAAAAGATTTTAACCAAATAAAATAAAGTGCTTACAAAGGTTTTTAATAAAGATGAAAACTAGAGAAATTTTGCTAAAATAAATAACAAATAAAGTAAAAGAGATAAGGGATGAGAGAAAAGACACCAAAATATTTATCCTAGTTCGGCCTAAAACACCAAGGCCTACGTCTAGTCCCCAAGGAAAAGCCCCTTGAGATTTTCACTAACCTAGCTTTTAAACGGGATAAGCTAGTAACCTTTACAAATAACGAGCACTCTCCAAACAAAACAAACCTTTGTAGAAGAGTCTCTAAACCAAGAGATATCACCTCTCATGAAATTATGGGATCACACCCAATACAAAGAAATATATCAATTTAAATGATTACACCAAATGTGTAGATAAAAACAACTTGAAGCTCAAATGATATAACTCAACTATGTAGTATAAATAGCTCTCAATAAAATAAATTAACAAGTGTAAAAATAACGAGAGTGATGAAATAATATTTTTCACAAAGTTTTAGTGCAAATATGAGTTTTTTTTTAATAAGCTATCACAAGACACCTATTTATAGGTTAAAATGAGAATGCAATTGTTTTAACAAAATGATAGCCGTTGGACATAATAGTTAAAACACTAGCCGTTGGCCCTTAATGCAAAAAAAGTCGTTATGTAATTGTCAAATATGTAATTGATTAACTATGGCATAGAAGAAAAACGTGTACTGATTAAAACCATAAAGTGATATTTATACCCAATTCATAGTTAATTGTGAATGAAAAAGGAATGTACGTTGCATCACAATTCAAACCAAAATCAATTATGTAATGAAAATAGTTTATGGAAAAAGTCAAATCCAAGGTCATTTGATTTAGGAAATAATTCAAATCATGCTCAAATATATTTTTAATATCAAAACCAATTTTGCAATTTGTAAAATAAATTATGACTTTATATGTAAAAATATTTTTATTCAAAATCACATTTAAATGAAAATCATTGTGAGTGTGTGATTTATTTTCTTGAGAGCTTTTTAACCACTTACAAAAAAGTCCTAATACAAATAAAAATAAAACTCAAAACTTGATAACTTGAATTTCTTTTCCGCTTTTTGCATTGTTGCTCTTTTAGGCCTTCTTTTGTCAATCATCAAAACCAAAGTATTCCTGTCAAGGCATATATTCACATTCTCCCCCTTTTTGATTATGACAAACATCTCATGGAGGGATTTGTTTAATGAAGAGATTAGGACAATAATAATCAATGATAAAATTTATGACAGAGATAAGCGCAGATTTAGCTCCCCCTCACTATATGCTAACATTTAAAATACACTCCCCTTGAAACATGCAAATCACATAACTCTTCCTCTTTTGGCATTATCAAAAAGCGGGAAAGAAATAATCATGGCAAGGCATATATTCAGGAAAATATAAAGCAAAAAATAAAGAGAATTAAGTGAAAAGTGTAAACCATTTTTGCTTCTCTTGAATTTACAATTTCTTTTTGGAGAAGAGTATTTTTATAAAGTCTCCACTTGATGCATATCCACTCTCTTGGTGATAATAAGGATAAAATCTTTTTCTCCCATTTTCATGTGCTTTGAATAACTTCTATAATTGTACCAATTTTTAATTTTTGGTCTTCAAGCACACCTACAAAACAAATTCAAGTTTTGACTTTTGGTACCCAAATCATTTTGGGTCCTTGAGAGTTAGCAATAGGCAAAGTGCCCTTTGGAATCCACTTCAATTTAATATTTTTATCATTGTTCTTTCTTATATTACAAGTAGAGGATGTATGACCTTCTCTTTCACAATAAAAACATTTAACAAAAGGGGTACTTGATGTCTTGTTTGGGCGAAAGAATTTTGTAAAATATTTTTCATGATTTTTTGGATGATAGCCCAAACCTGCTTTATTAAAACTTCCCTTTTGATTTTTCAAAATGATGTCAAGTTTGTCTCTTCCCATTGTGAATTTTGCAAGAATGTTTTTCAAATCCTCAATTTCAAATTTCAAAATATTGCAATCATCACACTTGAAAATATTTTCCTTTTTATTTTCACAAGAGGTGCAAGAAGAAACTTCACTAACAAAAATTTGTTTCTCTTTAAGAATATCTATTTCCTTGTTTAAAATATCAATTTTTGATTCAAGGGTGGAAATAGTTTTCTTAGAGGTAGAAACAATTTTTCTAAGCTTAGTTGACTCATCATTTAATTCTTTACAAATAGTAAATAACTCATCATAAGTTAAGTCATATTCAGATTCAATAGAGTTTACCTCATCTTCCTCATGGTTTGCCATGAAACATGAATATGCTACTTCATTGGATGAGTTTGTGTCTTTGTTATCCCAAGCGATGTAAGCCCTCTTTCCTTTTGTATATCTTTTTTGACTTAAAGGACAATTGGATTTTATGTGACCCTTTTCACCACACTTGTGGCATTTTGGATTGAAGGAAGTTCTTTCATTGATTCTAGCTTTGAGAGCAAGACCTTTCTTTTTCTTTTCACCTTCTTCACTATCAATGAGACGATTCAATTCAAGCTCATGTTCCTGCAATTTTTCAAACAAAGTAGCCAAAGACATAAAAGATAAATCTTTAGATTCATAAATGGCGGTCACTTTCGGTAGCCAACTTCGACTCAAGCATCTAAGAACTTTATTAATTAAATCCTCATTATCGAAAGATTTTCCAAGAGCTCTAAGATGATTTATAATATGGATAAATCGTTTTTGCATATCTTGGATGCTTTCTCCCGATTTCATCCTAAATAATTCATACTCTTGAGTCAATGTGTTCATTCGAGCCCTTTTGACCTCGGTGGTACCTTCATGGGTCAATTTAAGGGTGTCCCACATTTCCTTGGCGGTTGTACAATTTGATACACGATAGAACTCATCAATGCTTAATGAAGTGGTGATAATATTCTTAGCTTTCAAATTGTATTGTACCTTTTTCTTTTCATCTTTGGTCCAAAATGATCTTGGTTTATTCACCACAACATTATTGACTAAATGAGTGGGAATAAATGGACCATTTTCAATAGCATCCCAAATATCACAATCAACTCCCTCAATGAAAATTTTCATTCTCTCTTTCCAATAAGCATACCCTTCACCATTGAAAGATGGGGGTTTGTTTATTGAACCGTTGTTTGAAGTCATCTTGGCTCTTGAGACGATTAGTCCTTAACAAGAGTTCAAGCTCTGATGCCACTTGTTGAACAAGTGACTTCAAACACACAAGAGGGGGGGTGAATTGTGTTTCTTTAAAAATCAATTTAAATAAGCACTTAAAATTTTTAACCAAATAAAATAAAGTGCTTGCAAAGGTTTTTAATAAAGATGAAAACTAGAGAAATTTTGCTAAAATAAATAACAAATAAAGTAAAAGAGATAAGGGATGAGAAAAAAGACACCAAAAGATTTATCCTAGTTCGGCCTAAAACACCAAGGCCTACGTCTAGTCCCCAAGGAAAAGCCCCTTGAGATTTTCACTAACCTAGCTTTTAAACGGGATAAGCTAGTAACCTTTACAAATAACGAGCACTCTCCAAACAAAACAAACCTTTGTAGAAGAGTCTCTAAACCAAGAGATATCACCTCTCTTGAAATTATGGGATCACACCCAATACAAAGAAATATAACAATTTAAATGATTACACCAAATGTGTAGATAAAAACAACTTGAAGCTCAAATGATATAACTCAACTATGTAGTATAAATAGCTCTCAATAAAATAAATTAACAAGTGTAAAAATAATGAGAGTGATGAAATAATATTTTTCACAAAGTTTTAGTGCAAATATGAGTTTTTTTTTTAATAAGCTATCACAAGACACCTATTTATAGGTTAAAATGAGAATGCAATTGTTTTAACAAAATGATAGCCGTTGGACATAATAGTTAAAACACTAGCCGTTGGCCCTTAATGCAAAAAAAGCCGTTATGTAATTGTCAAATATGCAATTGATTAACTATGGCATAGAAGAAAAACGTGTAATGATTAAAACCATAAAGTGATATTTATACCCAATTCATAGTTAATTGTGAATGAAAAAGGAATGTACGTTGCATCAACTTTATGGACATTTGTTGAAGAGTAATTCCCTTTTGGAGAGAGCAGCATGGTGGTTGATGGTTAAACTAGCATCATCACCAATTAGAAGTCAAGGTGGAGAATGTTGTATATTGCCTTAAAATTGTGATTCTGGGAATGCACAAAATCGTGGTACGATTTTGGAGAGCTGCAACGCGATTTCGTTGGCAGAACGGGTGGTTTCTGGCAACGGGAAATCATGACACGATTTGGGAAATCGTGACACGATTAAGACAACTTTTTGAGCAAGTTGTTTTGAAAGTGACTGTTCACAACGACTGAAAAGGAAAATCGTGGCACGGTAGTGGAAAATCGTGGCGCGATTTTACACTTATGTGTTAAGTATTTAAGTGGTTTTCTGCATTCTTTGAAAGAGAGCTGAAGCAAGAGGTCTAGGGTTCACAAAGGGGGGAACTTGAGGGTTGAGTACCTTTGTAGGAATAGTCTCTTGGGTTGGGATAAACATTGTAATCACCTTGGGTAGTGAGATTATATCATTGGAAGGATCATAAGATTCCTCTAGTGTAATCTCTTGTAAGTTCATATGAGTGAGGTGGGTCAAGATAAAGGGTAGAGATTAGGATTGAAGACTGGTTTCTTGTAACCTTTTGTAACATCTTATCATAGTGGATTGGAGAGCTGCTCTCTCCCCCAGATTAGGTAATATTCACTGAACTGGGTTACTATTTTGTGTGTGTTTGTTTTCCTTAAGCTTCCTTATCTTCATGTTTGTTAGTGTCATTGTTTTAAGCTCTACACTTATGTTTTATGTCTGTTTTTGTTGTTGTTGCTTGAAGGCACTTAGACCTAGGATTACCACTACTTTTTGCTCCACATATCTTTACAAGTATTGGTGTGATTTCGAACCGATCAATTTCACAACAGTTTTGATATTCATTGGATATGAATTTGTCAACGTAATATGCTGCATGGTCTAGATGATAAACACCATTTTTTAAGTGATATAAACTAGTGCAGAAAACCAATTCTCAACAGTTCAAAATCAATTTCACACAACAGATTGAAAAACTAGTTCGGTGTGAAGTTTTAAAACTAATGCACTAAACCAATTAAATGGGATTTAGGTTCTGTTCAGTTCGATTTTTTCGAAGAGAAATAATCTAAAACAACGACATCAATAAATTATGGAAGGAAATAAACTTCCACAAGGAGAAATAAGCTATTACGAAGGGGTGAATCATAAAAACAACGCCCTTGTAATACTTGAATTTTCTTCTTACATTTTTTTTTGTTGTACAATTATTAATAGTAATTCTTTCATTTTTATGATATTAACTTACGTTTGATTACTTGGATATAATGTAGTAATACTAGTCCTTTATGCATAGTCATAGATTACAATTTATGTGGACACATTGATTTCAAAACATTCAATGTTGGTATGGAAAACAACAGAAGAATATGAAACTAGTAAATCCATAAGACAGAATGTATTAGCAATGCTTTCAAGATTAACTAAATTCTTAAACAGAATGAAAAAGAAAAAAGAAATAAAAGGGTTGGCAAAGGGCAGTGTGGTTGATTCAAGGGCCAAATGGGACTCTCCAAATGCTTTCATGTTAGAGGTGTAGATAATATTAAAGCCATGAAGAAGTCTAATTGAAGACACCATTAACATATGTAAGTATAAAGACAGTGAAATTACCATAAACTTGCACTTGCACAAACCATAGAGGAAAAGGAACATCACCATACTTTAATATCTCTGTCGGGAAGTATTTGATGCTTCTATCGTTCAAACAAAACATCCCAACATCTAAACTTTTGCGGTCATAGCCTTCTTCCGCGTAGTGGAGGGAAATACATAGTTAATGATAGTGACATCATGATTCTGCATCATCTCACTAACGGAAAACGTGTGAATTTTCCTTACTTGATCATTCAACATATGAAACACACTATCAATGCTAACAAAGGGACCGGCGGACTTCCTTACGACATGGTGCTCACGAAGGTCTTCAAGGAATTCAAAATTTCTCTCTCTGGTCAAGACTCTAGAAAGATTAACAATTCCTTTACTAGCAAGAATGTTTCACACATCTAAAGAAATATTTTTCCAGGCGCTTTAGGATTGCAACACGTTCCAGTGGCCCCTGATGAATTTTTTTTTGGATGAAGAAGAAGATAATCCGCTTCACAAACTTCTCAATGCAATTGTTGTCGAGGAAGAAGAAGAAGAATTATTTTGCTTTTTAATAGTTTCTTTATTAATAAACCCAGAAAAAATAAACCTCCTCTATGTATTTGTGAATTCCTTCGTACTTTTACAATTCTTTCCACACCAAGTGCAGCTAACGCCACCACAGAGCATCATTTCCATCAGAGATCATACCGCTTCTTCTTCTTTTTAATCTCTAAGGTTAATAATTACTCCCTCCGTTTAAAAATACATGTCGCATTTTTATAATGTGCACTATACAGATGACTTACTTTGACCATATTGTTTAACTTCATTACAAATACAAATGTTAGCATGTAAGATGTTGTTTAATTTGTCTCGATAAATATTTTCAAAATATTAAATTTTTATATTTTTTTTTACTGTAGAGAATTAATGTTATAGAAATGTTTCCATCGAATTAGTCGGTTCTTAGATTGAATAACAAGTTTTAAAAAAAAGATATCAACAATCAAAATTGTGTCTTGGCATGTGTGAAATGCCCACGCCCCCTCCTTGATACAACAGTCACCATCTCCACTTGCATAGCAGGGAAAGGTTCATCATCATAAGGTCCCTCACACCAAGGCCCCATCACACTTAAGCTTGCAGACATTCTTCCAACTAACCAAGATATCTTAATTGATTCATTATTGCCACCCCACAAAAAAACCTTATTTGATCCATTCTTCAACAATCCAAGGTGAAAAAATCGGAATGGCACTAAGGACCGAATTGAGGAGGGTCATTCAACCACCCCGGCTAAGAAACATATTCACAAACTTTAGATTAACATGAGAAAAGAGATCGACTAACCTTCTATTATATCATTACCGTGTTAATTAGTAAGTATTACTACCATTTTGTCGTGAATTATTATTAATAGCAGTAACATCAACAACAACAAAATTAAATTTGTTTTATATTCTATTTGAACTTCATTTTTGAGGATACACAGTCAAGAATTTTATTAGTATATGATTTATTTACTTAATACTAGTTTTCCCCTTCCTAAAGTATTTAAAAAATAAATTTGAAGGAATTATTAGTGATTTGATAGAAGAGAGGAGAAGGAAAAAATTTGTCGAGTTTAATAATTTTACACCTAAGAAATTAGTAAATAAATACACAAACTATTCAAAACTGATTTACATGATATAATATTATTTTCAAAATATTTGCAGAAATATTTTATATGATGATAAAATATATGCACAAAATATATATTTTCTAAAAAAATTAAGGAAAGAGGAAATTATTATTAAGTAAATAAATCATATATAATTCACATCGAATGATATATTGTCAACCCTAAAAGTAATATGTTTAAATGACCAAATTTCCACAAAGTAAAATATACATCCTCTGATCAATATTATAAGCAAAAGTTATCATTTTATATTCATTCAATTAATGATGTATGTGGTATTTATTATAAACTACATATATCATTTAGTAAATGAATCTAAAATGTGTATTTTTGCTTATAATAGTGATCAAATGATGTATGTAAATAATATGATGCTAATGTCTAGATTTGTCTCCAAATATCTTTTATCTTGGGTTCCTTTCCTTCTAGTTTGATTGAGTTGATGACGAGGACACATTGGGATTTGCCTGAATTGATTGAGTTGATGATGAGGACACATTGGGATTTGCCTGAATTATGCCTTCTCTATTAGGATCACGAGATAATGATGGAAGAGTGTGAGAACGAAGTTGATCAATGAAATATCTTTGAGGAAAAAGTCCCAAACTCAAAGTGTTTGACCTTTGTGGAATTGGAAATGCAGCATTTTGACCTCCACACCAAAAATTAGTCATCCCAAATTGTGGTGTTGCTTGGAATGAATTTGGCATTTGCATCACATACCGGGTTGCAAGAGGTGTATTTGGCATATACACCCCTCCATAGCCACCATAAGGTGAACCGAGCCAAGAAGGAAAAGCATTGGTCACATGGGCACCAATCGGGTTGTGCAAGTTAGCACTACGGAAATATGAATGGCCTTGATGGTAAATAGAGCTTGAAAATGGATAAGGGTATGGTTGGTTATTTCTAAACCATAGGGCTGAATCCATCTCTACCTCTCTCCTTCTATCTTCCATTTTTTTTAAGATACGTTCACGCTTATGAGCATTTTGGTGACCTCCAAGAGCTTGAGAAGTGGAGAATTTCTTGTCACAATAACTACAAGAGAACTCTACCACTTTCTGCTCAGGTAAAGGTTCATAACTAGCATTTTGAAATGAACTTGAATGTCCACCATTCTCCAAGGGTTTGGAAGTGGACTTGGTGTGAGTGCCAAGTCTTAGGGTCAGATAATCCTCAACATCAGATTCAGTGGTTGGTGGCATTATCTTTGACTCCTTCTTTGATTTTGACTCTAATTTTAGTTCCTCCACCATTTTGCGTTTGAGGTTTCTATCCTCATCATTTCCAATGGAAATTCTCTCTGACATTTTTGAAAGCTTCAAAAAGAGATTTGAAATTTTTGAAAACAAACTTGTGTAGTTTCATGATTTGCCAGAGAGGAGTATTTATTGTTAGATTAATTATCGTTGAATTTCTATACAAGGGAAAGAAATAAAAACATGCAAGAAAAATGCTTATTCAATGGTCAAAATGGATGCAAGCTTTTAAGGAAAATATACAATGGTTTTTCAAGCATGGTCAATAGCTTGACTTGAGATTATTTTAACTACACTATTTATTTTGTTATATATTCAACATATGTGTTATTCTATATTAAAAAATAGTCAAAGTCAACTATTATTATTATTATTATTATTATTATTATTATTATTACTATTCTTTATTCTATCGGTCTAGAAGAAAATCATTTTTAATAGAGTAAATTACTCTCCACTCCCTTCAAATATAATGATATTACAATCTTTCTCTGCTCATTTTTCAAAACATACATAACTCTCTCTTCAAAGATGTTGAATTATATATTTTCATTTGAATAATTTGTTAAGTTTCTTTTAACCCTATTAAATAATTTATTATTTAACCTTTTTCTCCAATTTATTTATTAGTTCTCCTAGTCATCAAAGAGTAGTAAACTTTTTCTCTTGTTTCCGAAGTTTCAATATAGGTCTTCCGTCTTCGTATAATCAACTCACCATTTCGAAACTCCAACACATACACAATAATAGCAAAGTGCATTATCTTTTCTACACAACTTGTTAAAAATTAAGAGAATATATATTAACATTCAATGTAACAATGACGAGATGAACTCTCCATAATGAAATGAGAAAGATGGAAAATGTGAAACTAAAAAAAATGATTGGACAAAGAATATCATTTTAGTAAAATAAAAGACTATTTAACAAGGATAAACGAAATTTAACAGAAAAATACAAATTCAGATCAAAATATAGAATTTTACATCTTTAGGGGGAGGGTTGGGTTGTGTATGTTTTGGAATGTGAGGGGAGAGGGTTGTATTGTCATTATCTTTGAAGGAAGATGAAAGTAATTTACTCTTATTAGTATTATAAGATCAGATGTTTTTTTTTCTGGAAAAAAAAAAGAGGAGTTTTCATTTCATATTGCAAATTTTGTGTTTAATGAAAATTACTTTTATAATCGCAGATTTATTGATCAAAGTGTAAAAGTAAATACAATATATGGAAAAACTGAAGCTGGTTAACAATAACATAAACTTCACCTAAAAAAACATTAACGCAAACTTCAACATCTTTAACCCTTTTACTAAAAATTACACTCGCTAAAACATATTATGTTTTATGAGGGGCGATATCCTAGCTAGTAAAATGGTTACAGTCATAATTTGAAATTGTACCACGAAGACTGTCCAAGGCATTGCCGAAATCAGAGTCCATACCACTTATCCCACTATCTCTCAAAATATGATCTTATAGCGCCCAAGACTTTGCCTTAGAAGCCACAAAAGCATACGAGGATGCCTCTACTGTCGAGTACATACCAACCCTATTAGAAAAAAATTAAACATTTATTGAAGGTTCACAAAGAAAGGAGTTCCAAAACCACAATCTCTTCAAGTGTCCATCGCAACTCTTTATCAAACAACATAGACGGATAATCAAATATTATAATCATATATAGACGACATACATCTTGTTTATGATGGTCGGATTTGGCAAGTGAACCAAATCATTTACAAAGTAATAAAGTGATAAGTAGAGTATCGTATCCCCATGGATTATCGTTTCGTCCAAAAAATTCGTGTTACTTATTTTGTTTTGACTATATAAAATAAAAGAGTTAAGGGTTAGAGATTAAATTTTTTATCTGTTTACAACATAGCAAGTTATATGTTTTGTTGTAGAAAAATAAGCAACGGTTAGGATTCTTTGAAACTCCCTATCTATTTTGTTGGAATTAAATAACATTCATGTCGTGTTTAGTTATCTTAAGTATACTATACACGTGATGAGGTCGTTGGGACGTTCTAACCTAGTCGGTTGTCAAGTTGCATCTGTTAATCGCACAGTGATCCTTACGTGTGGGGTCTATACTATCTCGGTTGATTTAGTTCCATCCCTCCGATGGCTAACTGCACCTGTTTATCGCACGGTGATTTTTACGTGCGGGGTCTTGCTAATTCAAAGGTAATTGAAACATAAACTTAAATTGGTGTTCCTTTATTTCCAAAAACAATGAAGGCCAATGTTCTTAAAGGTCTTCCCATCTATGAATCTTAGGACACTCACGGTACACTCTCCTTCTCCTCTTGGTTGTTCTACAAACGGGAAGCCCTATCAGCGTATACCTTACCATTGGGTCGAGGAGAATGGTTCTACTAAGATCGTTCACTCCCTAAAGACAGTTGTTTCCCTAATTAATAACTACTTACATCATAGGTTCAACAAATTTTACTCAGTATTAGTAATGCCACCTCCTAAGTACTTACTATTAGGGTCAACTCTCTTTCGATATCTTTTGTCTAGTTACTAACTACTTACTTCCTAGATAGGTAGATATAAATATCAAGATATAAGCATCAATATTAAGCCATGTCACAACATAAGTACATAATCTAGGGTTACACTCCTTTGAAACAAACTATTCCTGATAAAACTTAATAGCGAACAGAAAATAAACTAAAATAAACGACATTAAATTAAATAAGGGTCTTGTAAACTAGTGCCCCCGGGGGCACTAGTTAAAAAAGTTAAAAGTAGAAATTATCTATTAAAAACAACAACTTTTTTACTTTCATAAAGTAGAACATTCCACTTTTCATCACATCCCAATGCAAAATTTCTAAACCAGTCTCCTTAACTAGTGCCCCGGGGGCACTAGTTAACATTTCCCATTAAATAATTATCCAAGAAAACAAATAGAGATTCATCTTATAACCGTAAACTATAAATATCTAGTTATACATGATAAATAAGACAAAATACAAAAAGATAAAAACATACCCTAGAAAAGATAAGGAGAAGATAGAACTCCTCATGAAGCTCCAAGAATCGCCTTCCTCTTGAACTACTCCAGTTCCAAATGAGAAATTATGAATGAGGAATGTGGTATTTATAGGGAAAGTTTCCACATGACTTGGGCTAAAAAGATGGGCTTCTAGGGCAAAAAACAAACCCTAAAATTCATCACATCTACAGTTTAGACTAACTTACCTCGTTACACTCAACCGGGATCGGCTTGGAGAAAGTAGCTCATGTTCTCAATGTAAGGGTAAACTAGCCTCCACTATAAACACTTTGAAATGACTTCCTAAGACTAAAACAAAATTAAAGAATAAAAGCAAAGGTTATTAATGTAAATTCAAAGAAACAAAGTTTTTCATATTGCTTGAGGATTAGTACACTTTTAATATTTGTTAGCACTTAGAAAGGTCACCTCAGCTTAGCAATAAAAAGAAAAAGAAAAATGTGGAAAAATAAAAAATGGGTTGCCTCCCATCCAGCGTGTGTTTAACGTCTCCATCACAACGATCAAATAAATGCAATAAAAGTGGGTTGACTCCCACCAAACATTTAATTTATGTCATTATCTTGACAGTAGCATCCTACTCAGCCACTCCTCGGAGTAAAACCAGGGAATAATGCCGGATCAAACTCGGTTCTCGTCAACAAATCCAATACTACTTTGTTTCCCCTTTCTTTTCTTTCTAGCATCTCAAACTGCTTTTTCTCACTCTCTTGCTTAGCCTCAAAGCGGCTTTTCTTGGTATTGAATGTATTCCAGTATCCACCTATTTCCCCCACAACGCTCAAAGATGTTTTTAGGCTCCACCTTAACTTTCTCTATTGCTTCTTCCAACTCTTTACTTCCTTCAAATTGCACACAAGGAAGATGGAGAGAGATGCTCAAAACAACCACCGCATTAGTCAACCGTACGGTCAAGTCATCATATCTAGCATTAGACGCCCTTGGTTCCTCATTTTCAACCATCAGAAATTTTGAATCCAACACACGCCCTTTCTTAAGCTTAAGATCATTTGTCGTTCTCCCAACTTTCGCCGCTCCACACAATTTATTAATGAGTCCACAATGTACATAAGAAAATGATTTCTTCTTTTGATTAGAAATTCTTCTTATATCCTTCGTTATTATCCTCCCTAGATTTATCTCATCACCATTCATGATTGCTTGCACAATGACCGCTCTCACCAACCAAAATTCCAAAGAGTTCGCACAACTCTCAAGAGTGTGCACCACAAAGCTACCTCATTCTTTAGCCATCTGCTTTATGTCTTTCCTACTAAAATTTATTTGCAACAACGCTTTTCCTTGCTTAAGCCACGGTGCGCCCTCTACACACAATTCATCTTTGATTTCCTCCAAAATTCTTATATCTTCAATATCCTTAACATCTTCCAACTTCGCCCTTTTAGTCTCCACTCCGCATGCAAGAGGTACCAGAGTTCCAATTAACTCATTAATTGTATTCTCATTGAACCAAATATCTTTCTTACGTATATATGACATAAGCCGATCTTTCATCTTTCTACCTTGAAATGCATTCATATAAAATTCAATGGGAAGACGATTGCACTCCTTTTCTAACCCATTCAATTTCAACCAATTTCTTTTCTCAATTGCTTCCTTAATTCCCGTAATAGGATTTTTCTCAAGTGAGAATGATCTCTCTTCAACAAAGTCTAGGTGCTTAAGTTCGTCAAACCTATTCTTGTGAGTGAGGCTACTAAAGAGCCTAGGTTTATCACCTTCTCTTTCCATTAGTCAAACCCTAAAAAGAAAATCAATAACAACAAGCAACAACAATAGCAAAATTCAGGAATTTAGAAAGAAAAAAAGGTTAGAAATTGGGGATATGTTGGAAATTTGGATGGAGCTTAGGTTATGGGTTAGTGGGTAGAAAAATCAAGAAGGGGAAAGAATCGTTCAAGGAAAAGGGTTACTAATTTTGAAAGCAAGAAAAAGGGTTAAAGAGAGTTTAGGGAATGGGTTTTAAAATGAAAAAGTGACAAAAGGGGGTGTTTGGAATCATAAGCCATAAGTTAAAAAGTGATTATGAAGAGTAGTGAAAAATGGGCCAAGTTTGGTTTTGGGATTTTTGGGAGAAAATTGGGTTAAAAAGAGATGTGGTCGAAGCCACACTCTTCCTCTGAGACCTCACGCGCCCGTAAGGGCTTGGCACGTGACTTCACACGCGGTGCGTGTTACCCACGCACAAGTTTATATATATATATATATATATATATATATATAAGAAAAAAAATCTCTCTTAAAGTGCTCTTTTAAGGTCACTAGATTGACCCTACCTAAGCTAATTTGTTATAGGCTTCTTGAGAGTAAGGAGAAGTATCACTAAGGTTCGCTTCATGTGAAATTTCAAATTGTAAAACCTTAACTTTTCTGTCAATAATCTCTTGAGATTCACCAAGTTTCTCTGAAATATCATTTATCAAAGAAAGTTGTTCATCTCCTGATTTCCTAACAGTTTCAGAGTATTGGTAAAGGTGCCACTAAGTCTCAGATAAAACTGCTTGAAAGGCTTCAACCATCTAGGCGTGTCTTTCTTGCTCGTACTCCTGGAATGGATCGGTTTCATCCCATCCTATGGTTGCATAGGGGAATTCTCAGCTCATAAAGATAGTAAAAGAAAATAAATGACAAATAAGTCATTTGAATCGCTTAATCGTAAATATCATCATCTACCTTACCCATGGTTCGAGGAGAATGGTTCTACTAGGAACGTTCACTCCCATAGACACTTGTTTCCCTAATTAATAACTAGTTACATCCTAGGTTCAGTAGATTTTACTCAATATTAGTAATGTTGCCTCTTAAGCACTTACTACTATGGTCAACTCGCTTTCGGTATCTTTTGTTTAGTTATTGACAAATTATTTGCTAGATAGGTAGATATAAATATCACGATATAAGCATCAATATTAGGTCATGTCACAACCTAAGTACCTAATCTAGGGATGCGCTCCTTTGAAACAAACTAATCCTAATAAAACTTAATAGCGAACAGAAAATAAACTACATTAAATTAAATAATTATCTTACAAAACAAATAGATGTTCATCTTACAACCATAGCCTATAAATATCTAGTTACACATGATAACTAAGACAAAATACAACAAGATAAAAACATACCCTAGAAAAGATAAGGAGAAGATAGAACTCCTCCTCAAGCTCCTTGAATCGCCTTCCTCTTGAACTTTTCTAGTTCTGAACGAGAAATTATGAATGAGGAAAACGGTATTTATAGGGATAGTTTCTACCTGACTTAGGCTAAAAACACGGGCTTCTAGAGCCGAAAAAGTCACAAAAAGTGAATTTTTTTCGCAAGTCATTAGGGGCCTAGCGCCCTAGGCCATGCACCAGACGCATGTGTCTACCAGGTCTAAGTGTCTGGCGCCTTCTAGCATGCACCTGAGCACTTTTGTGCAGCTTATGAGGGCCTAGCGCCCCTTCCGTTGTGTTTGGGCGCTTCAGTGCAACATCTAGTGCTAAAATGCCTGTTTTCCTTGCATTTTTAGGTGTTTTCTTCAATGTAAGATGTATGGGAACTTGGGAACATAATTCCTCTCAAGGACCACATAAATCTTCGGATGTCTTGCTTTGCCTGATTTGCTTGATTTCTTCGTGAATTACATCAAGAACACCCTAATATATTTCGGGAAATATAGAATTACAGACTTAAATATATAAAATAATACAAATGTCCAGAAATCATAAGCAAATGATCTAATTCTCCTCTGTTTTGCTGGTAAAACCTACTGAAAATGACTGAAAAATATGGTAAGAATAACATAAGATGACATGTCATCAGTTTATAATATATATTAGATACATTCATTATTTAATGAATGTGAAAAAATAATTTTTGCTTATAACAGTGACCGGATTGAGTACCGATTTGTCTTGAAATATAAAAATTTAACATTGAATGAGTTTTTAACTAAGAATCTTCCAAAGAAAACTAAGAGTAATTTAGTAATAGTAACACACAATTGAAAAAAAAATTACTTCAATAATTTTTTTTAATGCCTATAAATTTTGTTATAAGGTTCTGTAAAAAAGGATATGGTAGGAATATTATTTTCTTAATTTGTCTTTGAGATGATATCATCCGGCGATGTATTTTCCAAACAAACAAAAAAATACAAAATTCCCTAAAAAAACACCAAATGTTAAAAACAATTGTTATAAATTATAAGTCGATTTACAATATCAATGAAGCGTTAATGTTATTTTTTTATTATACTTTTATAGCATTTATTAATATTTATGCTTTCATTTTTTTCAATTTATTTTTTATATACAATTAATGCATGATTATCCATTATTTCTTTTTTCATACAAAAGTAATTTTGGAACTACTGAATAGTCAACGGAGGTATGGAAAGCCCCCTTATTTTACAACCTTTTTTATCAGAATATTGAACAATTAATTATTAAAACTCCGCTTAAACCTCTTGTTAATGAAGATAGATCGATTTGAAAGGCTGAAAAGAGTGATAATTATTCCGTTCGTAGTGCATATAGAATCTATGTGAAAGAAATTGCTAACAGTTCTCATTTGCGTGTTCTAGATCAATGGAATTTAATATGGAAACTCAAAGTACCTCATAAGGTCAAGAATTTTGTTCGGAGAGTGTGCCATAGGTGGTTCCCAACTTGAGCACGCCTAAGTAATAGATGAGTGTCTTGCCCAATTGCTTGGGTTCATAAGGTCAAGGATTTTGTTCGAAGAGTGTGCCATAGGTGGTTCCCAAATCGAGCACGCCTTAGTAATAGAGGAGTGTCATGCCCACTTAGTTCTTTGTGGAAGTAATTATGAAGGCATCATCCATGTTTTGTTAGAGTGCTCAAGTGTTACTCAAGCTTGGCGTGATGTGAACCTTTGGGATTCTATTGACCAGGTTCTTCGTCAGAATTATAATATAGATGCTCTCGTTTTTACTCTTTTGCGTCAACTTCCTCCAGCTCAAAATAAGCCTTTTGTCACGATTTTGTGGAGCTCATGGAAACACATAAACCTAAAACTTTGTCAGCAACAGAACGAAACAAACACGCAAGTAATTGAACGTGAAACCCACTAATTGGATGAATATTGGAGAGGGGCATAATGTGTATAGTCTTGTAGTGCAACAACTACAATCACAAATTGGCAACGCTAAACTAGTCAAGATTTAGTGAAGTGGGAGAAATCGGAAACTAACAGATACAACTGTAACATCAATGCCTCGTTTTCTTCATCACTTAATATGGTAGGTATGAGGATGTGCATAATAGATGATGTTGGCTGCTTCGTTCTTGCAAAAACGACTTGGTTCACTAATATATGTGATGTCAAGGTGGGGGAGACATTTGGTTTACATACAACGTTAGAATGGGTTTTAGAACTTCAATTTGACAACGTATATTTTCTCTAGACTTTAAGAAGGTCGTTGATCAATTTAGAACAGATGTAAATGATAATAGTGAATTTGGTTGTATTATATCTACTTGTAAACAGTTGTTACATAATAGTTATCAGAACTCTCATGTTGAGATCAATATGAGGGAAACTAATGAGGTCGCTCACGAACTAGCGCATGCATATAACCCCATATAATGCCAACACACGTATTTACAGTGATGTACCCTCATGTATTTGACGCATTTTAGCTAATAAAATACAATGAATTGCTCCCTATGGTCACGTTAATGAACAAAAAATAATGTTATTAGACTACATTTAGTAAAGATAGAATGTTTGACAAATTGAAAAAAAATTAACTAATAGTAAATAACTACTCATACATAGCAAAACTTTAAACAAAGTTTATGATCAATTAAATACATTTTAGTTCACATCATAAAAAACTACTAATACATTTGAAAAAGTCTAATAAAAATTTATTGATTACACCACTGGTCACCATATTATTTCACACTATTAAAAACTATATCCCATCAACAATTTCTCATACTTATAAAAAATTAATTTTGGTCATTGAATGCACTAAGTTTATTTTTTTTGGTTGTTCCTTCCTTAAAAAATAACTCCCTTTTCAAAAACATATGGTTAACAAAACTTGAAAAATAATGAAATAAAAGAAACTGAAAGATTGTAGGGGGTCTTTTTAGCTAACAATATATTGGGTCTTGTAAGTTAGCTAAGCCTAAAACTTTATTCCGATATATAAGGTTAACAACCCTAAAAACCAAATCCATTTGTTCATTGGCCGTTTCATATTTTCTTCTTCTCAATCATGTTGTGCGCCGCAACTCTTCTTTTTCTATTTCTTCTACTTTCTTTCTTTGCTTCATTTCTAACCAAAATCCATCATCACTCAATAATAATGTACATTAAATAACGAGGATAAGGAAAATATTTTGATTTCTGGATTTTCGCCGCCGTAACAGCGTTCCGCGGTCGTAACGGCGTTCAGTAATGGCCGTGGCGATTTTTCTGTGATTTTCGTTCTCACCATTAAAAGGTTCAAAAAGGGTCACGGTGGCTGCCGATACCATTTTGTAACGGCCGCAATCCCGGTACCGGACTGTTTTTTGAAACCTTGGACTATCCTTGATGCATGAGTTGACATCTGAAAAACCGTAAGGGATTGATGTTTACAAAATAAGCCTTTGTTGGATGATATTTGTAGCATTATGTAATTTCTCAAATTGAGTGCTGTGTTAGGAAACCAACAATACCTTAATGACTGAAGAGGTCAATGTCTCAATTTTTTATGAATGAAAATCTTACAATGACGAAAAAAAGTAACAACGGGATTATGGAACTGATCATAAACAAAACTTAAGTTTTTATCTAATCACAATCCAAATTATCAACATGTACACTTTTGCTTGAATGGAATTCTGAACTTTAGGACATTGACAAAATCACCAAGAATTCTTCTAATATGTATAATCAATTAGTAGCCACTAACATAATCGTTTTTGTTGCTTGAAAGACACTTAACCACCATATTAGAAGAATGATAAATATTCATTGTGCAACTCAATATGTTTGAACCTCTACCTAATGATAAATATTCTAAAACATTAGAGTTGTCCAGTTCAGATAGTTCGAAATACAGCGAACCAATATTCACTCTCATCACGTAAAAGACCACCAAAACTAGCAACATAAGCTTGTTTATTTATTGCAAGAAGGTGATAACCTCGACAGGAGCTTATTTAATATGAAAAAAAAACTAGTGCAGAAAACCAATTCATAACAGTTCGTAAACCATTTCATACAACAGTAATATGCTGCATGGTCTAGTTAATAAACACCGTTTTTGGAGCGATATGAACTACTGCAGAAAACCAATTCATAACAGAACCAATTAATGTAGATAATTCTAGTCCTTTATGCATAGTCATAGATTACAATTTATGTGGACACATTGTTTTCAAAACATTCAAAGTTGTTATGGAAAACAACAGAAGAATATGAAACTAGTAAATCCATAAGGAAGAAATAAAAATTAGCAAGGAAATCAACTGAAAAATATGAAACTAATAAATCCATAAGAAAGAGCATATTAGCAATGTTTCAAGATTAACTAAATCCTTTCTTTAGGCTCACCACTGCATGCTTTAAAGAAAGAAATCAAAATCATGGTCTAAGAAATATAGATCCTTAAAGAGAATGGAAAAGAAAAAAGAAATAAAGGGTTGGTAGAGGATAGTGTGGTTGCTGCAAGGGAACCTTCTGGACATTCTGCAATAGCAAAACAAAAATTGTATGCCAAATATAAGATGGAGAAGTCTAATTGAAGACGCCATTGGCATACAATCAAACATATGAAAGTGTCACAGTGGAATTACCATAAACTTGGTATAAACCATAAAGGATAGGTAACATCACCATGCTTTAATGTGTTCTCAGAGAGGTATGTGATGCAGCTACCATTCAAACAAAACATCCCAAACTCTAAACTTGCCGGTGGATTTAATTTTGGACATGGAAAAGTAACGGCAAAATAGAGACTATTCCCTCTAACTAGCTCTTCACTGTAATTAAGTTCATCTCTTGTCATTACCATGCTGTTCCAATTGCTAAGAAAAGCCACTCTATCTTCCAGCTTCACATTCTGCCACCCAATAGGACTCTTGTTTGTGTCCAGCTTGAATACTTCAAAGTTGGTAACCTGAGGTGGCTTTGCAAATGCTGAGATGAGTTTGAAACGGTCAGAGACATGTTGTTGAGTTTCAATCTCACCTTTGTAAAACATATAAATGAAGTATAATTCTTTTAACGTTTTATCTTTGGCTAGAAAACTGCTATATACACTTGATCCTGCTGGCCTTCTTGGAAATTCATCCAACACTTCAGCCTTTGGAGGTCCATTAGTCAAGTCTTTAAGATCATAAACCAATATAGAATCTGAGGATAAATCTGTTACATATAACTTTGTACCGATAATTTCTATATCCGTAAAATTAGTCGCTGAATCCTTGTCTGACTCAACTATAGTCCATGCCTTGTCAAAGATTTTATAAATTGCAACGTGACAATAATCACTCAAAAGACCGACTAAATAACAATCTGAACCATTACAGTTTGGTTTGGAAGAGGCCACCATTTTGCTCACAAGTAATATTCCATCATATTGGGCGGAAGAGGGCAATTGCAACTTTGATGGTATCGTGATTCTAACATTAGTCACTGGATTCAAAAAGAAAAACTTTGCAAAACCTTTTTCAGAATTGTCACTCACAATCAACCAACCTTCAACTGAGCCAATACATATATCATCCCTCAACAGTGGTGTCCTAAGGTATTGTAAACTTTTTGTAGTCAAGCTAGGCAGTTCAGGTAAAGGGGAGCAATACTTGTTTTCAATGATATTGGAAACTGTTTCCCGACAAGAACGGCAAATTGCTCTCAATCTAAGGTAATCCTTAAGAGGCAAACGCATCATAATCAGTTCCAACACATCAATTGGTAGATTTGTCAATATGTTTTTTTCTTCCATCTCATATTTTTCAGTGAGAGACACTGCATAATCATTGCCATTTGCAAATATTAGTGGTATACAAGAAGTATATGTTTCTTTTAATTTGACATAAAAGGCTAATTGATGTGTCTAGACATCATCTATAACATAAGGAATTTCAACTGGTTGACACTTTGAAAGTGTAATCATAGTAATCAATATGACACTTTATACTAAAGTAATTAAGAGAACAAATACAAGTCAGAAGACTAATAAGAATATGTGAAAAATAACATAGACACCACTAATGAGAGCACCAATATTGTTCAGAGTGGAAGTGGATTTAGGTTAAAAGTATAATTTCAAAAAGCAAAACCAGAAACGTGTACATAGTCAGAACGAACACCCACTAAATCTGTAGCCAACAAAAACAAGCAACTATGAGTCTATGACAAAAATAACATATAAGTCAGAGATTACACTTACAAGATTTAGGACGTTTCCTCAATTTGAGTAGCGCTATTATCAATCTGAAAATCAATTTGAGTAGCTCCACTATCAATCAGAAAACTAGAAATTGAGCAGAAGAAACCCTGGTATTTTTTTTTCTTAGGAGGAGAAACCCTAATCCATTGAGAAGCTTAAAGTTTCACATATATTTATTATTAGTAGTGCCAAGTAGGATACACATCATTCATAAGTGTGAGAAATCATTTAAGAGTTTTTCTAATTGCACCTGTATAATTCTGGTTATACTCCAAAATGGCAAAATTAGCTAAGGGTCCGTTTGGTTCGAGAGTTTAGAAGGGGAGAGGGGAGGGAAGGGGAGATTTTTAATTTGAAGTGTTTGGTTCAAGTTTTAGAAGGGGAGGGGAGGGGAGGGGAGGGGGAGCAAATCTCTTTAAAATTTTATTCCATTGCCGTAATTATCCTTAAATTACTTTCAAATCTCAATATTAACTCTGTAACAACTTTTATTTATATTATTTTGTAACAATCATATTATTATTAGGTTATCTTATTCTTGTAACAAATTTTATTATTTTGTTATATTTTCCTTAGAACAACTTTGATTATATATTAAGAGATGTGTTATTTTTTTACGGAAGTAATTGGCAAAAAATGCAAGGATTACAAAGAATTTCTCTTATAAAAAAAATATATATACGATGCATGAAGCAAAATATATGAGTCAGTTTGAGATAAAACGGACCCTTACATAAAATTTAATTTTCAAAAAGTCTCTTCATTCTTTTTTGGTTACACCCCAAAACCCCTCTTTAGTATTTCCTCATTCAAAACTATACTTCTTCAAGCAGATTTATTCCTTTTATGATTTCAAAGAAAATTCGAAACAAATAAGGATAACATGTTGTGTTTTTCAATCGATTATGTTTTTTTTGTTATGGGAAAATAGGCAAGTAAGGACTTGCTTTAACAATGGAGAAGACTTGATGTAATTAATCTTAAACTCGGTTTAAGTAGGTCATGTAAACTTAGTTTAAGTGTACATATATAAACTCAATTTAAGTAGGTAATGTAAACCGAGTTTAAGTGTACATACTTAAACTGGGTTTAAGTAGGTCATGTAAACCCAGTTTAAGTAAGTCATGTAAATTTAGTTTAAGTGTACATACTTAAACTCGGTTTAAGTATGTCATGTAAACTTAGTTTAAGTAGGTAATGTAAATTGAGTTTAAGTTTACATGAACCTACTGAAATTGAATTTAAGTCAACCTCAACGATGTAAATTGAAACTATAGCACAGTGCAGTTGAACAAGAAGAAGAAGAAATGAAACTAGCATTATTGAAAAAGAAGAAGAAATTCACTTGTAAGCAATCGAGTATGGATGAAAAATGTTTTGATTCACTCTTTAATCTTTCATAGAGATTGATTGAACATCAGGATTGTTTGATTGTTTATGGGTAAAATAGGGTGAAATTTTAGAGTGACGATGAATGAAATCAAAGTTTAAAGAAAATTTATATAAAAGTACTATTTTGGTATTATTATAAACTTTTAAGAAAATGTGGGTGTAACCAGAAATATATGGGGTGTGAATAGAAAAATTCATCATTTAAATAGGAGGGTATAGAAAATTTTATTGACTTTCTTAATGGAGGATCAAAAGTTAGTTTTTAAAAAGGGGAGTAAAAGTTAAATACATACAAATAAGAGATTAAAGGTGCATTTAAGCTTTAATTATATTACTAAATAATTCATTAAAAGTTAAAACTGATATACATTTTTTTTCACTCGTTTAATATCTTAATCTTATCTATTAGTTTTCATAATTATAGGAAGAATAAATATAGGAAGAGGTTGTTTCACGACAGAGGAATTTGGGGTTAGTTTGTGAAGACTAAAAGGAAGCCATAACAAAAACAACAAAATTCAAGCGGTGACCATAATTACAGTAAGTGATGGTCTCTTCAAGTGGTGGCCATAATTATAGCAAGTGGTTGTTCCTTGAGAGATAGGGTTAGTGGCTATTGACATGGTAACATCATTTTTATTTTTTTTTAAGAAGGGTAACATCATTTTGTTAAAAGCTAAATTAGCCCCATTTAAATTGGCATCGCAATAATCAAAAACATTTTTATTATCAACTACTAATATAAAAACTATTAAAATTTAAATTACTTACAAAATCAATCATTACCTTTTGCTTTATTTTATAATATGGACTTTATAGTATCATGACAAAATAAAATGTTTCCTCCCCTTCAAAAAAAAAGTTTCCGCACATAGAAGTTCATAAAATTCTAATATGTCATCAGTTGATCTCTCAATTTCAACGATTTGGAGGACAACAATGTCATTTTGAAAATAATCACCTTCCCAAAATCTTCTTTCAAGATGTTGACTAAAATAATCAAAATATGTGAACCGAAAGGTTTCTTGTTTCTATTACTAATGAGATTGAAATTTGTGTTCTGCTTTAGAGTTAAAGTTGAAAAATTCAAAAAGGTTTCCGGTTTGATGTTTAAAGATTGGTCTCTTATAAATAATTATGATGTTGCTGCCGCAAATGGTAATTTGGATTGCTTGGAACCCAAAAATTTGGGATGTTAAATCTGATGCATCTCGTGCCCAAGCTATACATTATGAAGCAGTCAATCTAGAATCAAACATTTGTTTTAATCTAGTTGTTGTGGATGCTTTTAAAACCCACGAACAAAGGAAAGGGTTGTGGAATTTTATTAATGACATATGTAATAAAACTTCAGAGAACTTGTTAATTTGAGGTGATTTCAATAGTGTATTGTTGGTTGATTATAGGTTGAGTGGTAATCCAGTTACTCAACAGGAAATTCAAGATTTTGCAGATTGTCTTCTCATGAATAATCTTTCAGAGGTAGGAATACCTCGTTCATGTTTCTTAATGTTTTGACTGAGCATCAAATGTTTCCAAGCTTGATACAAGAAAAATGGGGTCAGAATCTACACTCTAATCAGTTAAATTAATATTTGTTCAAGTTGAAGGCTTTAAAGTAGGGGATGAAAGAGTCAAATACTACTCCCTCCGTTCCTTTTTAAGTGTCGTTCTAGTGTGAATTTTTCGTCCTATTTAACTGTCATTTTTGTATTTTAAAGGTATGATTTATCAATTATACCCTTTGTCAATTACTCTTATATTTTTCAATAAAACTAATTAATGTTATATATTTTGAAAACTAAAGTTTGTTTTTGTAAACAGAGTTTGTTTGTTTTTTTTAAACAAAATTTGTTTCTTGTTATCTTAAAATTTAAACAAAATTTTGTTACCTGTAATAATAGTTCCATGAGTAGTTAAAATTCTATAAATAAGATGGGTAGTAATTGTTAAAAATTTCAAGTGAAAAATAAAAGAATAGATGTGGGAGAAAAATAAAATAAAAGACTTCATGAATGTTCAAAAGGAAGAAAGAGTGGAAGATTCATTGCAACATATGATGGTAAGTGAAGAGGGAGAAATAGTTGAAGACTCGTTTGACAAGATAGAAGAACAATAACAAGATGACAATGAAGAAGAAGAAGCTTCATCAAGAGTACTAAAGATAGTAAATAACAAACGTTTGTTACGAGAGAAAGATAACATGTTTAATTTATTGGAAAGAGAAAGTGTGAGCAAAAAAATAGGAATATATTGGTTAATTTAAATAAGGGTATAATTGGAAGAAAAAGTGTAAAAATAAACTTCGTTATTTTTGTGTTAATATTCTAAAACGACGCTTAAAAAGGAATGGAGGGAGTAAGTACTTACAAGGTATTACCAAAAAAATTGAAGATGCGAGAAATGTTCTAGATGCTGCTCTAAAACAACTTAACTCAGATTCCCTGAACTCTGACTCGTTGAAGAGGACAAAGGTTGTATATCATCTCTTGATATATGGAGCACTGTTGAAGAAAAAAGATGGATTCAGAATTCTAGAGCAAACTGGATCCAACTTGGGGACTCTAATACAAAGTTTTTTCATGCCTATGTAAGATAGAGAAGATGTCACAACCATATCAAATACCTCATCTCTGAAGATGGCAACAAAATTCAAAATCATCACCACATAAAAGAAGAGATCAGAGGTTTCTACTTGAAGCTGATGGGAAGTGCAGCAGATTCACTACCAATTATGGACAAAAATGTGGTGCAAAAAGGATATACCTTAGCACATTATCAACAAGATATGTTATGTTCAGAGGTCACAACTGATGAAGTCAAGAATGCTCTCTTTCCTATAGATCCCTCGAAAGCCTCAGGTATTGATGGCTTTAATGTTAATTTTTTCAAAAGTACTTGAAATATTATTGGAGAAAGTATCACTGCTGCTGTTATAGAATACTTTAGAACTGGATTCATGCCTAAAATTATTAACAGTACATATGTGTCTTTGATACCTGAAATTCCTAATGCCACATTAATTAAGAATTATAGGCCCATAGCATGTTGCTCTATGACCTACAAGATTATTTCTAATGTTTTAACAAACATAATGCAAGGTGTTATAGATAACATTGTTAGCTAGTAAAAGTCAATCTGCTTTTATGAAAGGGAGAGTGATCTTTGATAATATTATTTTAAGCCATGAACTTGTCAAGAGCTATGGTAGAAAAGGTGTCTCCCCAAGATGTCCGTTGAAAATTGATTTACAAAAAGCATATGACTCTCTTGAATGACCTTTTGTGAAATATCTTATGCTTGAATTGGGCTTTCCTTATAAGTTTGTGAACTAGGTGATGGCGTGTATTACCACTGCATCTTATACTTTCAATGTTAATGGTGATATAACTAGTCCTTTTCAAGCTAAAAAGTACTTAGACAAGGTGATCTAATCTCTCCCTACCTCTTTGTGATTTGTATGGAATATCTGAATAGGTGTCTGATGCAACTTCTTAACAACTCTAAGTTTAGATATCATGTTGAACAAATGACTTCAAATACACAAGAGGGGGGGTGAATTGTGTTTCTTTAAAAATCAATTTAAATAAGCACTTAAAAAGATTTTAACCAAATAAAATAAAGTGCTTACAAAGGTTTTTAATAAAGATGAAAACTAGAGAAATTTTGCTAAAATAAATAACAAATAAAGTAAAAGAGATAAGGGATGAGAGAAAAGACACCAAAATATTTATCCTAGTTCGGCCTAAAACACCAAGGCCTACGTCTAGTCCCTAAGGAAAAGCCCCTTGAGATTTTCACTAACCTAGCTTTTAAACGGGATAAGCTAGTAACCTTTACAAATAACGAGCACTCTCCAAACAAAACAAACCTTTGTAGAAGAGTCTCTAAACCAAGAGATATCACCTCTCTTGAAATTATGGGATCACACCCAATACAAAGAAATATATCAATTTAAATGATTACACCAAATGTGTAGATAAAAACAACTTGAAGCTCAAATGATATAACTCAACTATGTAGTATAAATAGCTCTCAATAAAATAAATTAACAAGTGTAAAAATAACGAGAGTGATGAAATAATATTTTTCACAAAGTTTTAGTGCAAATATGAGTTTTTTTTTAATAAGCTATCACAAGACACCTATTTATAGGTTAAAATGAGAATGCAATTGTTTTAACAAAATGATAGCCGTTGGACATAATAGTTAAAACACTAGCCGTTGGCCCTTAATGCAAAAAAAGTCGTTATGTAATTGTCAAATATGTAATTGATTAACTATGGCATAGAAGAAAAACGTGTACTGATTAAAACCATAACGTGATATTTATACCCAATTCATAGTTAATTGTGAATGAAAAAGGAATGTACGTTGCATCACAATTCAAACCAAAATCAATTATGTAATGAAAATAGTTTATGGAAAAAGTCAAATCCAAGGTCATTTGATTTAGGAAATAATTCAAATCATGCTCAAATATATTTTTAATATCAAAACCAATTTTGCAATTTGTAAAATAAATTATGACTTTATATGTAAAAATATTTTTATTCAAAATCACATTTAAATGAAAATCATTGTGAGTGTGTGATTTATTTTCTTGAGAGCTTTTTAACCACTTACAAAAAAGTCCTAATACAAATAAAAATAAAACTCAAAACTTGATAACTTGAATTTCTTTTCCGCTTTTTGCATTGTTGCTCTTTTAGGCCTTCTTTTGTCAATCATCAAAACCAAAGTATTCCTGTCAAGGCATATATTCACATTCTCCCCCTTTTTGATTATGACAAACATCTCATGGAGGGATTTGCTTAATGAAGAGATTAGGACAATAATAATCAATGATAAAATTTATGACAGAGATAAGCGCAGATTTAACTCCCCCTCACTATATGCTAACATTTAAAATACACTCCCCCTGAAACATGCAAATCACATAACTCTCCCCCTTTTGGCATTATCAAAAAGCGGGAAAGAAATAATCATGGCAAGGCATATATTCAGGAAAATATAAAGCAAAAAATAAAGAGAATTAAGTGAAAAGTGTAAACCATTTTTGCTTCTCTTGAATTTACAATTTCTTTTTGGAGAAGAGTATTTTTATAAAGTCTCCACTTGATGCATATCCACTCTCTTAGTGATAATAAGGATAAAATCTTTTTCTCCCATTTTCATGTGCTTTGAATAACTTCTATAATTGTACCAATTTTTAATTTTTGGTCTTCAAGCACACCTACAAAACAAATTCAAGTTTTGACTTTTGGTACCCAAATCATTTTGGGTCCTTGAGAGTTAGCAATAGGCAAAGTGCCCTTTGGAATCCACTTCAATTTAATATTTTTATCATTGTTCTTTCTTATATTACAAGTAGAGGATGTATGACCTTCTCTTTCACAATAAAAACATTTAACAAAAGGGGTACTTGATGTCTTGTTTGGGCGAAAGAATTTTGTAAAATATTTTTCATGATTTTTTGGATGATAGCCCAAACCTGCTTTATTAAAACTTCCCTTTTGATTTTTCAAAATGATGTCAAGTTTGTCTCTTCCCATTGTGAATTTTGCAAGAATGTTTTTCAAATCCTCAATTTCAATTTTCAAAATATTGCAATCATCACACTTGAAAATATTTTCCTTTTTATTTTCACAAGAGGTGCAAGAAGAAACTTCACTAACAAAAATTTGTTTCTCTTTAAGAATATCTATTTCCTTGTTTAAAATATCAATTTTTGATTCAAGGGTGGAAATAGTTTTCTTAGAGGTAGAAACAATTTTTCTAAGCTTAGTTGACTCATCATTTAATTCTTTACAAATAGTAAATAACTCATCATAAGTTAAGTCATATTCAGATTCAATAGAGTTTACCTCATCTTCCTCATGGTTTGCCATGAAACATGAATATGCTACTTCATTGGATGAGTTTGTGTCTTTGTTATCCCAAGCGATGTAAGCCCTCTTTCCTTTTGTATATCTTTTTTGACTTAAAGGACAATTGGATTTTATGTGACCCTTTTCACCACACTTGTGACATTTTGGATTGAAGGAAGTTCTTTCATTGATTCTAGCTTTGAGAGCAAGACCTTTCTTTTTCTTTTCACCTTCTTCACTATCAATGAGACGATTCAATTCAAGCTCATGTTCCTGCAATTTTTCAAACAAAGTAGCCAAAGACATAAAAGATAAATCTTTAGATTCATAAATGGCGGTCACTTTCGGTAGCCAACTTCGACTCAAGCATCTAAGAACTTTATTAATTAAATCCTCATTATCGAAAGATTTTCCAAGAGCTCTAAGATGATTTATAATATGGATAAATCGTTTTTGCATATCATGGATGCTTTCTCCCGATTTCATCCTAAATAATTCATACTCTTGAGTCAATGTGTTCATTCGAGCCCTTTTGACCTCGGTGGTACCTTCATGGGTCAATTTAAGGGTGTCCCACATTTCCTTGGCGGTTGTACAATTTGATACACGATAGAACTCATCAATGCTTAATGAAGTGGTGATAATATTCTTAGCTTTCAAATTGTATTGTACCTTTTTCTTTTCATCTTTGGTCCAAAATGATCTTGGTTTATTCACCACAACATTATTGACTAAATGAGTGGGAATAAATGGACCATTTTCAATAGCATCCCAAATATCACAATCAACTCCCTCAATGAAAATTTTCATTCTCTCTTTCCAATAAGCATACCCTTCACCATTGAAAGATGGGGGTTTGTTTATTGAACCGTTGTTTGAAGTCATCTTGGCTCTTGAGACGATTAGTCCTTAACAAGAGTTCAAGCTCTGATGCCACTTGTTGAACAAGTGACTTCAAACACACAAGAGGGGGGGTGAATTGTGTTTCTTTAAAAATCAATTTAAATAAGCACTTAAAAATTTTAACCAAATAAAATAAAGTGCTTGCAAAGGTTTTTAATAAAGATGAAAACTAGAGAAATTTTGCTAAAATAAATAACAAATAAAGTAAAAGAGATAAGGGATGAGAAAAAAGACACCAAAAGATTTATCCTAGTTCGGCCTAAAACACCAAGGCCTACGTCTAGTCCCCAAGGAAAAGCCCCTTGAGATTTTCACTAACCTAGCTTTTAAACGGGATAAGCTAGTAACCTTTACAAATAACGAGCACTCTCCAAACAAAACAAACCTTTGTAGAAGAGTCTCTAAACCAAGAGATATCACCTCTCTTGAAATTATGGGATCACACCCAATACAAAGAAATATAACAATTTAAATGATTACACCAAATGTGTAGATAAAAACAACTTGAAGCTCAAATGATATAACTCAACTATGTAGTATAAATAGCTCTCAATAAAATAAATTAACAAGTGTAAAAATAATGAGAGTGATGAAATAATATTTTTCACAAAGTTTTAGTGCAAATATGAGTTTTTTTTTTAATAAGCTATCACAAGACACCTATTTATAGGTTAAAATGAGAATGCAATTGTTTTAACAAAATGATAGCCGTTGGACATAATAGTTAAAACACTAGCCGTTGGCCCTTAATGCAAAAAAAGCCGTTATGTAATTGTCAAATATGCAATTGATTAACTATGGCATAGAAGAAAAACGTGTAATGATTAAAACCATAAAGTGATATTTATACCCAATTCATAGTTAATTGTGAATGAAAAAGGAATGTACGTTGCATCAACTTTATGGACATTTGTTGAAGAGTAATTCCCTTTTGGAGAGAGCAGCATGGTGGTTGATGGTTAAACTAGCATCATCACCAATTAGAAGTCAAGGTGGAGAATGTTGTATATTGCCTTAAAATTGTGATTCTGGGAATGCACAAAATCGTGGTACGATTTTGGAGAGCTGCAACGCGATTTCGTTGGCAGAACGGGTGGTTTCTGGCAACGGGAAATCATGACACGATTTGGGAAATCGTGACACGATTAAGACAACTTTTTGAGCAAGTTGTTTTGAAAGTGACTGTTCACAACGACTGAAAAGGAAAATCGTGGCACGGTAGTGGAAAATCGTGGCGCGATTTTACACTTATGTGTTAAGTATTTAAGTGGTTTTCTGCATTCTTTGAAAGAGAGCTGAAGCAAGATGTCTAGGGTTCACAAAGGGGGGAACTTGAGGGTTGAGTACCTTTGTAGGAATAGTCTCTTGGGTTGGGATAAACATTGTAATCACCTTGGGTAGTGAGATTATATCATTGGAAGGATCATAAGATTCCTCTAGTGTAATCTCTTGTAAGTTCATATGAGTGAGGTGGGTCAAGATAAAGGGTAGAGATTAGGATTGAAGACTGGTTTCTTGTAACCTTTTGTAACATCTTATCATAGTGGATTGGAGAGCTGCTCTCTCCCCCAGATTAGGTAATATTCACTGAACTGGGTTACTATTTTGTGTGTGTTTGTTTTCCTTAAGCTTCCTTATCTTCATGTTTGTTAGTGTCATTGTTTTAAGCTCTACACTTATGTTTTATGTCTGTTTTTGTTGTTGTTGCTTGAAGGCACTTAGACCTAGGATTACCACTACTTTTTGCTCCACATATCTTTACAAGTATTGGTGTGATTTCGAACCGATCAATTTCACAACAGTTTTGATATTCATTGGATATGAATTTGTCAACGTAATATGCTGCATGGTCTAGATGATAAACACCATTTTTTAAGTGATATAAACTAGTGCAGAAAACCAATTCTCAACAGTTCAAAATCAATTTCACACAACAGATTGAAAAACTAGTTCGGTGTGAAGTTTTAAAACTAATGCACTAAACCAATTAAATGGGATTTAGGTTCTGTTCAGTTCGATTTTTTCGAAGAGAAATAATCTAAAACAACGACATCAATAAATTATGGAAGGAAATAAACTTCCACAAGGAGAAATAAGCTATTACGAAGGGGTGAATCATAAAAACAACGCCCTTGTAATACTTGAATTTTCTTCTTACATTTTTTTTTGTTGTACAATTATTAATAGTAATTCTTTCATTTTTATGATATTAACTTACGTTTGATTACTTGGATATAATGTAGTAATACTAGTCCTTTATGCATAGTCATAGATTACAATTTATGTGGACACATTGATTTCAAAACATTCAATGTTGGTATGGAAAACAACAGAAGAATATGAAACTAGTAAATCCATAAGACAGAATGTATTAGCAATGCTTTCAAGATTAACTAAATTCTTAAACAGAATGAAAAAGAAAAAAGAAATAAAAGGGTTGGCAAAGGGCAGTGTGGTTGATTCAAGGGCCAAATGGGACTCTCCAAATGCTTTCATGTTAGAGGTGTAGATAATATTAAAGCCATGAAGAAGTCTAATTGAAGACACCATTAACATATGTAAGTATAAAGACAGTGAAATTACCATAAACTTGCACTTGCACAAACCATAGAGGAAAAGGAACATCACCATACTTTAATATCTCTGTCGGGAAGTATTTGATGCTTCTATCGTTCAAACAAAACATCCCAACATCTAAACTTTTGCGGTCATAGCCTTCTTCCGCGTAGTGGAGGGAAATACATAGTTAATGATAGTGACATCATGATTCTGCATCATCTCACTAACGGAAAACGTGTGAATTTTCCTTACTTGATCATTCAACATATGAAACACACTATCAATGCTAACAAAGGGACCGGCGGACTTCCTTACGACATGGTGCTCACGAAGGTCTTCAAGGAATTCAAAATTTCTCTCTCTGGTCAAGACTCTAGAAAGATTAACAATTCCTTTACTAGCAAGAATGTTTCACACATCTAAAGAAATATTTTTCCAGGCGCTTTAGGATTGCAACACGTTCCAGTGGCCCCTGATGAATTTTTTTTTGGATGAAGAAGAAGATAATCCGCTTCACAAACTTCTCAATGCAATTGTTGTCGAGGAAGAAGAAGAAGAATTATTTTGCTTTTTAATAGTTTCTTTATTAATAAACCCAGAAAAAATAAACCTCCTCTATGTATTTGTGAATTCCTTCGTACTTTTACAATTCTTTCCACACCAAGTGCAGCTAACGCCACCACAGAGCATCATTTCCATCAGAGATCATACCGCTTCTTCTTCTTTTTAATCTCTAAGGTTAATAATTACTCCCTCCGTTTAAAAATACATGTCGCATTTTTATAATGTGCACTATACAGATGACTTACTTTGACCATATTGTTTAACTTCATTACAAATACAAATGTTAGCATGTAAGATGTTGTTTAATTTGTCTCGATAAATATTTTCAAAATATTAAATTTTTATATTTTTTTTTACTGTAGAGAATTAATGTTATAGAAATGTTTCCATCGAATTAGTCGGTTCTTAGATTGAATAACAAGTTTTAAAAAAAAGATATCAACAATCAAAATTGTGTCTTGGCATGTGTGAAATGCCCACGCCCCCTCCTTGATACAACAGTCACCATCTCCACTTGCATAGCAGGGAAAGGTTCATCATCATAAGGTCCCTCACACCAAGGCCCCATCACACTTAAGCTTGCAGACATTCTTCCAACTAACCAAGATATCTTAATTGATTCATTATTGCCACCCCACAAAAAAACCTTATTTGATCCATTCTTCAACAATCCAAGGTGAAAAAATCGGAATGGCACTAAGGACCGAATTGAGGAGGGTCATTCAACCACCCCGGCTAAGAAACATATTCACAAACTTTAGATTAACATGAGAAAAGAGATCGACTAACCTTCTATTATATCATTACCGTGTTAATTAGTAAGTATTACTACCATTTTGTCGTGAATTATTATTAATAGCAGTAACATCAACAACAACAAAATTAAATTTGTTTTATATTCTATTTGAACTTCATTTTTGAGGATACACAGTCAAGAATTTTATTAGTATATGATTTATTTACTTAATACTAGTTTTCCCCTTCCTAAAGTATTTAAAAAATAAATTTGAAGGAATTATTAGTGATTTGATAGAAGAGAGGAGAAGGAAAAAATTTGTCGAGTTTAATAATTTTACACCTAAGAAATTAGTAAATAAATACACAAACTATTCAAAACTGATTTACATGATATAATATTATTTTCAAAATATTTGCAGAAATATTTTATATGATGATAAAATATATGCACAAAATATATATTTTCTAAAAAAATTAAGGAAAGAGGAAATTATTATTAAGTAAATAAATCATATATAATTCACATCGAATGATATATTGTCAACCCTAAAAGTAATATGTTTAAATGACCAAATTTCCACAAAGTAAAATATACATCCTCTGATCAATATTATAAGCAAAAGTTATCATTTTATATTCATTCAATTAATGATGTATGTGGTATTTATTATAAACTACATATATCATTTAGTAAATGAATCTAAAATGTGTATTTTTGCTTATAATAGTGATCAAATGATGTATGTAAATAATATGATGCTAATGTCTAGATTTGTCTCCAAATATCTTTTATCTTGGGTTCCTTTCCTTCTAGTTTGATTGAGTTGATGACGAGGACACATTGGGATTTGCCTGAATTGATTGAGTTGATGATGAGGACACATTGGGATTTGCCTGAATTATGCCTTCTCTATTAGGATCACGAGATAATGATGGAAGAGTGTGAGAACGAAGTTGATCAATGAAATATCTTTGAGGAAAAAGTCCCAAACTCAAAGTGTTTGACCTTTGTGGAATTGGAAATGCAGCATTTTGACCTCCACACCAAAAATTAGTCATCCCAAATTGTGGTGTTGCTTGGAATGAATTTGGCATTTGCATCACATACCGGGTTGCAAGAGGTGTATTTGGCATATACACCCCTCCATAGCCACCATAAGGTGAACCGAGCCAAGAAGGAAAAGCATTGGTCACATGGGCACCAATCGGGTTGTGCAAGTTAGCACTACGGAAATATGAATGGCCTTGATGGTAAATAGAGCTTGAAAATGGATAAGGGTATGGTTGGTTATTTCTAAACCATAGGGCTGAATCCATCTCTACCTCTCTCCTTCTATCTTCCATTTTTTTTAAGATACGTTCACGCTTATGAGCATTTTGGTGACCTCCAAGAGCTTGAGAAGTGGAGAATTTCTTGTCACAATAACTACAAGAGAACTCTACCACTTTCTGCTCAGGTAAAGGTTCATAACTAGCATTTTGAAATGAACTTGAATGTCCACCATTCTCCAAGGGTTTGGAAGTGGACTTGGTGTGAGTGCCAAGTCTTAGGGTCAGATAATCCTCAACATCAGATTCAGTGGTTGGTGGCATTATCTTTGACTCCTTCTTTGATTTTGACTCTAATTTTAGCTCCTCCACCATTTTGCGTTTGAGGTTTCTATCCTCATCATTTCCAATGGAAATTCTCTCTGACATTTTTGAAAGCTTCAAAAAGAGATTTGAAATTTTTGAAAACAAACTTGTGTAGTTTCATGATTTGCCAGAGAGGAGTATTTATTGTTAGATTAATTATCGTTGAATTTCTATACAAGGGAAAGAAATAAAAACATGCAAGAAAAATGCTTATTCAATGGTCAAAATGGATGCAAGCTTTTAAGGAAAATATACAATGGTTTTTCAAGCATGGTCAATAGCTTGACTTGAGATTATTTTAACTACACTATTTATTTTGTTATATATTCAACATATGTGTTATTCTATATTAAAAAATAGTCAAAGTCAACTATTATTATTATTATTATTATTATTATTATTATTATTATTATTATTATTATTATAATAATAATTATTACTATTATTATTATTATTACTATTCTTTATTCTATCGGTCTAGAAGAAAATCATTTTTAATAGAGTAAATTACTCTCCACTCCCTTCAAATATAATGATATTACAATCTTTCTCTGCTCATTTTTCAAAACATACATAACTCTCTCTTCAAAGATGTTGAATTATATATTTTCATTTGAATAATTTGTTAAGTTTCTTTTAACCCTATTAAATAATTTATTATTTAACCTTTTTCTCCAATTTATTTATTAGTTCTCCTAGTCATCAAAGAGTAGTAAACTTTTTCTCTTGTTTCCGAAGTTTCAATATAGGTCTTCCGTCTTCGTATAATCAACTCACCATTTCGAAACTCCAACACATACACAATAATAGCAAAGTGCATTATCTTTTCTACACAACTTGTTAAAAATTAAGAGAATATATATTAACATTCAATGTAACAATGACGAGATGAACTCTCCATAATGAAATGAGAAAGATGGAAAATGTGAAACTAAAAAAAATGATTGGACAAAGAATATCATTTTAGTAAAATAAAAGACTATTTAACAAGGATAAACGAAATTTAACAGAAAAATACAAATTCAGATCAAAATATAGAATTTTACATCTTTAGGGGGAGGGTTGGGTTGTGTATGTTTTGGAATGTGAGGGGAGAGGGTTGTATTGTCATTATCTTTGAAGGAAGATGAAAGTAATTTACTCTTATTAGTATTATAAGATCAGATGTTTTTTTTTCTGGAAAAAAAAAAGAGGAGTTTTCATTTCATATTGCAAATTTTGTGTTTAATGAAAATTACTTTTATAATCGCAGATTTATTGATCAAAGTGTAAAAGTAAATACAATATATGGAAAAACTGAAGCTGGTTAACAATAACATAAACTTCACCTAAAAAAACATTAACGCAAACTTCAACATCTTTAACCCTTTTACTAAAAATTACACTCGCTAAAACATATTATGTTTTATGAGGGGCGATATCCTAGCTAGTAAAATGGTTACAGTCATAATTTGAAATTGTACCACGAAGACTGTCCAAGGCATTGCCGAAATCAGAGTCCATACCACTTATCCCACTATCTCTCAAAATATGATCTTATAGCGCCCAAGACTTTGCCTTAGAAGCCACAAAAGCATACGAGGATGCCTCTACTGTCGAGTACATACCAACCCTATTAGAAAAAAATTAAACATTTATTGAAGGTTCACAAAGAAAGGAGTTCCAAAACCACAATCTCTTCAAGTGTCCATCGCAACTCTTTATCAAACAACATAGACGGATAATCAAATATTATAATCATATATAGACGACATACATCTTGTTTATGATGGTCGGATTTGGCAAGTGAACCAAATCATTTACAAAGTAATAAAGTGATAAGTAGAGTATCGTATCCCCATGGATTATCGTTTCGTCCAAAAAATTCGCGTTACTTATTTTGTTTTGACTATATAAAATAAAAGAGTTAAGGGTTAGAGATTAAATTTTTTATCTGTTTACAACATAGCAAGTTATATGTTTTGTTGTAGAAAAATAAGCAACGGTTAGGATTCTTTGAAACTCCCTATCTATTTTGTTGGAATTAAATAACATTCATGTCGTGTTTAGTTATCTTAAGTATACTATACACGTGATGAGGTCGTTGGGACGTTCTAACCTAGTCGGTTGTCAAGTTGCATCTGTTAATCGCACAGTGATCCTTACGTGTGGGGTCTATACTATCTCGGTTGATTTAGTTCCATCCCTCCGATGGCTAACTGCACCTGTTTATCGCACGGTGATTTTTACGTGCGGGGTCTTGCTAATTCAAAGGTAATTGAAACATAAACTTAAATTGGTGTTCCTTTATTTCCAAAAACAATGAAGGCCAATGTTCTTAAAGGTCTTCCCATCTATGAATCTTAGGACACTCACGGTACACTCTCCTTCTCCTCTTGGTTGTTCTACAAACGGGAAGCCCTATCAGCGTATACCTTACCATTGGGTCGAGGAGAATGGTTCTACTAAGATCGTTCACTCCCTAAAGACAGTTGTTTCCCTAATTAATAACTACTTACATCATAGGTTCAACAAATTTTACTCAGTATTAGTAATGCCACCTCCTAAGTACTTACTATTAGGGTCAACTCTCTTTCGATATCTTTTGTCTAGTTACTAACTACTTACTTCCTAGATAGGTAGATATAAATATCAAGATATAAGCATCAATATTAAGCCATGTCACAACATAAGTACATAATCTAGGGTTACACTCCTTTGAAACAAACTATTCCTGATAAAACTTAATAGCGAACAGAAAATAAACTAAAATAAACGACATTAAATTAAATAAGGGTCTTGTAAACTAGTGCCCCCGGGGGCACTAGTTAAAAAAGTTAAAAGTAGAAATTATCTATTAAAAACAACAACTTTTTTACTTTCATAAAGTAGAACATTCCACTTTTCATCACATCCCAATGCAAAATTTCTAAACCAGTCTCCTTAACTAGTGCCCCGGGGGCACTAGTTAACATTTCCCATTAAATAATTATCCAAGAAAACAAATAGAGATTCATCTTATAACCGTAAACTATAAATATCTAGTTATACATGATAAATAAGACAAAATACAAAAAGATAAAAACATACCCTAGAAAAGATAAGGAGAAGATAGAACTCCTCATGAAGCTCCAAGAATCGCCTTCCTCTTGAACTACTCCAGTTCCAAATGAGAAATTATGAATGAGGAATGTGGTATTTATAGGGAAAGTTTCCACATGACTTGGGCTAAAAAGATGGGCTTCTAGGGCAAAAAACAAACCCTAAAATTCATCACATCTACAGTTTAGACTAACTTACCTCGTTACACTCAACCGGGATCGGCTTGGAGAAAGTAGCTCATGTTCTCAATGTAAGGGTAAACTAGCCTCCACTATAAACACTTTGAAATGACTTCCTAAGACTAAAACAAAATTAAAGAATAAAAGCAAAGGTTATTAATGTAAATTCAAAGAAACAAAGTTTTTCATATTGCTTGAGGATTAGTACACTTTTAATATTTGTTAGCACTTAGAAAGGTCACCTCAGCTTAGCAATAAAAAGAAAAAGAAAAATGTGGAAAAATAAAAAATGGGTTGCCTCCCATCCAGCGTGTGTTTAACGTCTCCATCACAACGATCAAATAAATGCAATAAAAGTGGGTTGACTCCCACCAAACATTTAATTTATGTCATTATCTTGACAGTAGCATCCTACTCAGCCACTCCTCGGAGTAAAACCAGGGAATAATGCCGGATCAAACTCGGTTCTCGTCAACAAATCCAATACTACTTTGTTTCCCCTTTCTTTTCTTTCTAGCATCTCAAACTGCTTTTTCTCACTCTCTTGCTTAGCCTCAAAGCGGCTTTTCTTGGTATTGAATGTATTCCAGTATCCACCTATTTCCCCCACAACGCTCAAAGATGTTTTTAGGCTCCACCTTAACTTTCTCTATTGCTTCTTCCAACTCTTTACTTCCTTCAAATTGCACACAAGGAAGATGGAGAGAGATGCTCAAAACAACCACCGCATTAGTCAACCGTACGGTCAAGTCATCATATCTAGCATTAGACGCCCTTGGTTCCTCATTTTCAACCATCAGAAATTTTGAATCCAACACACGCCCTTTCTTAAGCTTAAGATCATTTGTCGTTCTCCCAACTTTCGCCGCTCCACACAATTTATTAATGAGTCCACAATGTACATAAGAAAATGATTTCTTCTTTTGATTAGAAATTCTTCTTATATCCTTCGTTATTATCCTCCCTAGATTTATCTCATCACCATTCATGATTGCTTGCACAATGACCGCTCTCACCAACCAAAATTCCAAAGAGTTCGCACAACTCTCAAGAGTGTGCACCACAAAGCTACCTCATTCTTTAGCCATCTGCTTTATGTCTTTCCTACTAAAATTTATTTGCAACAACGCTTTTCCTTGCTTAAGCCACGGTGCGCCCTCTACACACAATTCATCTTTGATTTCCTCCAAAATTCTTATATCTTCAATATCCTTAACATCTTCCAACTTCGCCCTTTTAGTCTCCACTCCGCATGCAAGAGGTACCAGAGTTCCAATTAACTCATTAATTGTATTCTCATTGAACCAAATATCTTTCTTACGTATATATGACATAAGCCGATCTTTCATCTTTCTACCTTGAAATGCATTCATATAAAATTCAATGGGAAGACGATTGCACTCCTTTTCTAACCCATTCAATTTCAACCAATTTCTTTTCTCAATTGCTTCCTTAATTCCCGTAATAGGATTTTTCTCAAGTGAGAATGATCTCTCTTCAACAAAGTCTAGGTGCTTAAGTTCGTCAAACCTATTCTTGTGAGTGAGGCTACTAAAGAGCCTAGGTTTATCACCTTCTCTTTCCATTAGTCAAACCCTAAAAAGAAAATCAATAACAACAAGCAACAACAATAGCAAAATTCAGGAATTTAGAAAGAAAAAAAGGTTAGAAATTGGGGATATGTTGGAAATTTGGATGGAGCTTAGGTTATGGGTTAGTGGGTAGAAAAATCAAGAAGGGGAAAGAATCGTTCAAGGAAAAGGGTTACTAATTTTGAAAGCAAGAAAAAGGGTTAAAGAGAGTTTAGGGAATGGGTTTTAAAATGAAAAAGTGACAAAAGGGGGTGTTTGGAATCATAAGCCATAAGTTAAAAAGTGATTATGAAGAGTAGTGAAAAATGGGCCAAGTTTGGTTTTGGGATTTTTGGGAGAAAATTGGGTTAAAAAGAGATGTGGTCGAAGCCACACTCTTCCTCTGAGACCTCACGCGCCCGTAAGGGCTTGGCACGTGACTTCACACGCGGTGCGTGTTACCCACGCACAAGTTTATATATATATATATATATATATATATATATATAAGAAAAAAAATCTCTCTTAAAGTGCTCTTTTAAGGTCACTAGATTGACCCTACCTAAGCTAATTTGTTATAGGCTTCTTGAGAGTAAGGAGAAGTATCACTAAGGTTCGCTTCATGTGAAATTTCAAATTGTAAAACCTTAACTTTTCTGTCAATAATCTCTTGAGATTCACCAAGTTTCTCTGAAATATCATTTATCAAAGAAAGTTGTTCATCTCCTGATTTCCTAACAGTTTCAGAGTATTGGTAAAGGTGCCACTAAGTCTCAGATAAAACTGCTTGAAAGGCTTCAACCATCTAGGCGTGTCTTTCTTGCTCGTACTCCTGGAATGGATCGGTTTCATCCCATCCTATGGTTGCATAGGGGAATTCTCAGCTCATAAAGATAGTAAAAGAAAATAAATGACAAATAAGTCATTTGAATCGCTTAATCGTAAATATCATCATCTACCTTACCCATGGTTCGAGGAGAATGGTTCTACTAGGAACGTTCACTCCCATAGACACTTGTTTCCCTAATTAATAACTAGTTACATCATAGGTTCAGTAGATTTTACTCAATATTAGTAATGTTGCCTCTTAAGCACTTACTACTATGGTCAACTCGCTTTCGGTATCTTTTGTTTAGTTATTGACAAATTATTTGCTAGATAGGTAGATATAAATATCACGATATAAGCATCAATATTAGGTCATGTCACAACCTAAGTACCTAATCTAGGGATGCGCTCCTTTGAAACAAACTAATCCTAATAAAACTTAATAGCGAACAGAAAATAAACTACATTAAATTAAATAATTATCTTACAAAACAAATAGATGTTCATCTTACAACCATAGCCTATAAATATCTAGTTACACATGATAACTAAGACAAAATACAACAAGATAAAAACATACCCTAGAAAAGATAAGGAGAAGATAGAACTCCTCCTCAAGCTCCTTGAATCGCCTTCCTCTTGAACTTTTCTAGTTCTGAACGAGAAATTATGAATGAGGAAAACGGTATTTATAGGGATAGTTTCTACCTGACTTAGGCTAAAAACACGGGCTTCTAGAGCCGAAAAAGTCACAAAAAGTGAATTTTTTTCGCAAGTCATTAGGGGCCTAGCGCCCTAGGCCATGCACCAGACGCATGTGTCTACCAGGTCTAAGTGTCTGGCGCCTTCTAGCATGCACCTGAGCACTTTTGTGCAGCTTATGAGGGCCTAGCGCCCCTTCCGTTGTGTTTGGGCGCTTCAGTGCAACATCTAGTGCTAAAATGCCTGTTTTCCTTGCATTTTTAGGTGTTTTCTTCAATGTAAGATGTATGGGAACTTGGGAACATAATTCCTCTCAAGGACCACATAAATCTTCGGATGTCTTGCTTTGCCTGATTTGCTTGATTTCTTCGTGAATTACATCAAGAACACCCTAATATATTTCGGGAAATATAGAATTACAGACTTAAATATATAAAATAATACAAATGTCCAGAAATCATAAGCAAATGATCTAATTCTCCTCTGTTTTGCTGGTAAAACCTACTGAAAATGACTGAAAAATATGGTAAGAATAACATAAGATGACATGTCATCAGTTTATAATATATATTAGATACATTCATTATTTAATGAATGTGAAAAAATAATTTTTGCTTATAACAGTGACCGGATTGAGTACCGATTTGTCTTGAAATATAAAAATTTAACATTGAATGAGTTTTTAACTAAGAATCTTCCAAAGAAAACTAAGAGTAATTTAGTAATAGTAACACACAATTGAAAAAAAAATTACTTCAATAATTTTTTTTAATGCCTATAAATTTTGTTATAAGGTTCTGTAAAAAAGGATATGGTAGGAATATTATTTTCTTAATTTGTCTTTGAGATGATATCATCCGGCGATGTATTTTCCAAACAAACAAAAAAATACAAAATTCCCTAAAAAAACACCAAATGTTAAAAACAATTGTTATAAATTATAAGTCGATTTACAATATCAATGAAGCGTTAATGTTATTTTTTTATTATACTTTTATAGCATTTATTAATATTTATGCTTTCATTTTTTTCAATTTATTTTTTATATACAATTAATGCATGATTATCCATTATTTCTTTTTTCATACAAAAGTAATTTTGGAACTACTGAATAGTCAACGGAGGTATGGAAAGCCCCCTTATTTTACAACCTTTTTTATCAGAATATTGAACAATTAATTATTAAAACTCCGCTTAAACCTCTTGTTAATGAAGATAGATCGATTTGAAAGGCTGAAAAGAGTGATAATTATTCCGTTCGTAGTGCATATAGAATCTATGTGAAAGAAATTGCTAACAGTTCTCATTTGCGTGTTCTAGATCAATGGAATTTAATATGGAAACTCAAAGTACCTCATAAGGTCAAGAATTTTGTTCGGAGAGTGTGCCATAGGTGGTTCCCAACTTGAGCACGCCTAAGTAATAGATGAGTGTCTTGCCCAATTGCTTGGGTTCATAAGGTCAAGGATTTTGTTCGAAGAGTGTGCCATAGGTGGTTCCCAAATCGAGCACGCCTTAGTAATAGAGGAGTGTCATGCCCACTTAGTTCTTTGTGGAAGTAATTATGAAGGCATCATCCATGTTTTGTTAGAGTGCTCAAGTGTTACTCAAGCTTGGCGTGATGTGAACCTTTGGGATTCTATTGACCAGGTTCTTCGTCAGAATTATAATATAGATGCTCTCGTTTTTACTCTTTTGCGTCAACTTCCTCCAGCTCAAAATAAGCCTTTTGTCACGATTTTGTGGAGCTCATGGAAACACATAAACCTAAAACTTTGTCAGCAACAGAACGAAACAAACACGCAAGTAATTGAACGTGAAACCCACTAATTGGATGAATATTGGAGAGGGGCATAATGTGTATAGTCTTGTAGTGCAACAACTACAATCACAAATTGGCAACGCTAAACTAGTCAAGATTTAGTGAAGTGGGAGAAATCGGAAACTAACAGATACAACTGTAACATCAATGCCTCGTTTTCTTCATCACTTAATATGGTAGGTATGAGGATGTGCATAATAGATGATGTTGGCTGCTTCGTTCTTGCAAAAACGACTTGGTTCACTAATATATGTGATGTCAAGGTGGGGGAGACATTTGGTTTACATACAACGTTAGAATGGGTTTTAGAACTTCAATTTGACAACGTATATTTTCTCTAGACTTTAAGAAGGTCGTTGATCAATTTAGAACAGATGTAAATGATAATAGTGAATTTGGTTGTATTATATCTACTTGTAAACAGTTGTTACATAATAGTTATCAGAACTCTCATGTTGAGATCAATATGAGGGAAACTAATGAGGTCGCTCACGAACTAGCGCATGCATATAACCCCATATAATGCCAACACACGTATTTACAGTGATGTACCCTCATGTATTTGACGCATTTTAGCTAATAAAATACAATGAATTGCTCCCTATGGTCACGTTAATGAACAAAAAATAATGTTATTAGACTACATTTAGTAAAGATAGAATGTTTGACAAATTGAAAAAAAATTAACTAATAGTAAATAACTACTCATACATAGCAAAACTTTAAACAAAGTTTATGATCAATTAAATACATTTTAGTTCACATCATAAAAAACTACTAATACATTTGAAAAAGTCTAATAAAAATTTATTGATTACACCACTGGTCACCATATTATTTCACACTATTAAAAACTATATCCCATCAACAATTTCTCATACTTATAAAAAATTAATTTTGGTCATTGAATGCACTAAGTTTATTTTTTTTGGTTGTTCCTTCCTTAAAAAATAACTCCCTTTTCAAAAACATATGGTTAACAAAACTTGAAAAATAATGAAATAAAAGAAACTGAAAGATTGTAGGGGGTCTTTTTAGCTAACAATATATTGGGTCTTGTAAGTTAGCTAAGCCTAAAACTTTATTCCGATATATAAGGTTAACAACCCTAAAAACCAAATCCATTTGTTCATTGGCCGTTTCATATTTTCTTCTTCTCAATCATGTTGTGCGCCGCAACTCTTCTTTTTCTATTTCTTCTACTTTCTTTCTTTGCTTCATTTCTAACCAAAATCCATCATCACTCAATAATAATGTACATTAAATAACGAGGATAAGGAAAATATTTTGATTTCTGGATTTTCGCCGCCGTAACAGCGTTCCGCGGTCGTAACGGCGTTCAGTAATGGCCGTGGCGATTTTTCTGTGATTTTCGTTCTCACCATTAAAAGGTTCAAAAAGGGTCACGGTGGCTGCCGATACCATTTTGTAACGGCCGCAATCCCGGTACCGGACTGTTTTTTGAAACCTTGGACTATCCTTGATGCATGAGTTGACATCTGAAAAACCGTAAGGGATTGATGTTTACAAAATAAGCCTTTGTTGGATGATATTTGTAGCATTATGTAATTTCTCAAATTGAGTGCTGTGTTAGGAAACCAACAATACCTTAATGACTGAAGAGGTCAATGTCTCAATTTTTTATGAATGAAAATCTTACAATGACGAAAAAAAGTAACAACGGGATTATGGAACTGATCATAAACAAAACTTAAGTTTTTATCTAATCACAATCCAAATTATCAACATGTACACTTTTGCTTGAATGGAATTCTGAACTTTAGGACATTGACAAAATCACCAAGAATTCTTCTAATATGTATAATCAATTAGTAGCCACTAACATAATCGTTTTTGTTGCTTGAAAGACACTTAACCACCATATTAGAAGAATGATAAATATTCATTGTGCAACTCAATATGTTTGAACCTCTACCTAATGATAAATATTCTAAAACACTAGAGTTGTCCAGTTCAGATAGTTCGAAATACAGCGAACCAATATTCACTCTCATCACGTAAAAGACCACCAAAACTAGCAACATAAGCTTGTTTATTTATTGCAAGAAGGTGATAACCTCGACAGGAGCTTATTTAATATGAAAAAAAAACTAGTGCAGAAAACCAATTCATAACAGTTCGTAAACCATTTCATACAACAGTAATATGCTGCATGGTCTAGTTAATAAACACCGTTTTTGGAGCGATATGAACTACTGCAGAAAACCAATTCATAACAGAACCAATTAATGTAGATAATTCTAGTCCTTTATGCATAGTCATAGATTACAATTTATGTGGACACATTGTTTTCAAAACATTCAAAGTTGTTATGGAAAACAACAGAAGAATATGAAACTAGTAAATCCATAAGGAAGAAATAAAAATTAGCAAGGAAATCAACTGAAAAATATGAAACTAATAAATCCATAAGAAAGAGCATATTAGCAATGTTTCAAGATTAACTAAATCCTTTCTTTAGGCTCACCACTGCATGCTTTAAAGAAAGAAATCAAAATCATGGTCTAAGAAATATAGATCCTTAAAGAGAATGGAAAAGAAAAAAGAAATAAAGGGTTGGTAGAGGATAGTGTGGTTGCTGCAAGGGAACCTTCTGGACATTCTGCAATAGCAAAACAAAAATTGTATGCCAAATATAAGATGGAGAAGTCTAATTGAAGACGCCATTGGCATACAATCAAACATATGAAAGTGTCACAGTGGAATTACCATAAACTTGGTATAAACCATAAAGGATAGGTAACATCACCATGCTTTAATGTGTTCTCAGAGAGGTATGTGATGCAGCTACCATTCAAACAAAACATCCCAAACTCTAAACTTGCCGGTGGATTTAATTTTGGACATGGAAAAGTAACGGCAAAATAGAGACTATTCCCTCTAACTAGCTCTTCACTGTAATTAAGTTCATCTCTTGTCATTACCATGCTGTTCCAATTGCTAAGAAAAGCCACTCTATCTTCCAGCTTCACATTCTGCCACCCAATAGGACTCTTGTTTGTGTCCAGCTTGAATACTTCAAAGTTGGTAACCTGAGGTGGCTTTGCAAATGCTGAGATGAGTTTGAAACGGTCAGAGACATGTTGTTGAGTTTCAATCTCACCTTTGTAAAACATATAAATGAAGTATAATTCTTTTAACGTTTTATCTTTGGCTAGAAAACTGCTATATACACTTGATCCTGCTGGCCTTCTTGGAAATTCATCCAACACTTCAGCCTTTGGAGGTCCATTAGTCAAGTCTTTAAGATCATAAACCAATATAGAATCTGAGGATAAATCTGTTACATATAACTTTGTACCGATAATTTCTATATCCGTAAAATTAGTCGCTGAATCCTTGTCTGACTCAACTATAGTCCATGCCTTGTCAAAGATTTTATAAATTGCAACGTGACAATAATCACTCAAAAGACCGACTAAATAACAATCTGAACCATTACAGTTTGGTTTGGAAGAGGCCACCATTTTGCTCACAAGTAATATTCCATCATATTGGGCGGAAGAGGGCAATTGCAACTTTGATGGTATCGTGATTCTAACATTAGTCACTGGATTCAAAAAGAAAAACTTTGCAAAACCTTTTTCAGAATTGTCACTCACAATCAACCAACCTTCAACTGAGCCAATACATATATCATCCCTCAACAGTGGTGTCCTAAGGTATTGTAAACTTTTTGTAGTCAAGCTAGGCAGTTCAGGTAAAGGGGAGCAATACTTGTTTTCAATGATATTGGAAACTGTTTCCCGACAAGAACGGCAAATTGCTCTCAATCTAAGGTAATCCTTAAGAGGCAAACGCATCATAATCAGTTCCAACACATCAATTGGTAGATTTGTCAATATGTTTTTTTCTTCCATCTCATATTTTTCAGTGAGAGACACTGCATAATCATTGCCATTTGCAAATATTAGTGGTATACAAGAAGTATATGTTTCTTTTAATTTGACATAAAAGGCTAATTGATGTGTCTAGACATCATCTATAACATAAGGAATTTCAACTGGTTGACACTTTGAAAGTGTAATCATAGTAATCAATATGACACTTTATACTAAAGTAATTAAGAGAACAAATACAAGTCAGAAGACTAATAAGAATATGTGAAAAATAACATAGACACCACTAATGAGAGCACCAATATTGTTCAGAGTGGAAGTGGATTTAGGTTAAAAGTATAATTTCAAAAAGCAAAACCAGAAACGTGTACATAGTCAGAACGAACACCCACTAAATCTGTAGCCAACAAAAACAAGCAACTATGAGTCTATGACAAAAATAACATATAAGTCAGAGATTACACTTACAAGATTTAGGACGTTTCCTCAATTTGAGTAGCGCTATTATCAATCTGAAAATCAATTTGAGTAGCTCCACTATCAATCAGAAAACTAGAAATTGAGCAGAAGAAACCCTGGTATTTTTTTTTTCTTAGGAGGAGAAACCCTAATCCATTGAGAAGCTTAAAGTTTCACATATATTTATTATTAGTAGTGCCAAGTAGGATACACATCATTCATAAGTGTGAGAAATCATTTAAGAGTTTTTCTAATTGCACCTGTATAATTCTGGTTATACTCCAAAATGGCAAAATTAGCTAAGGGTCCGTTTGGTTCGAGAGTTTAGAAGGGGAGAGGGGAGGGAAGGGGAGATTTTTAATTTGAAGTGTTTGGTTCAAGTTTTAGAAGGGGAGGGGAGGGGAGGTGGAGCAAATCTCTTTAAAATTTTATTCCATTGCCGTAATTATCCTTAAATTACTTTCAAATCTCAATATTAACTCTGTAACAACTTTTATTTATATTATTTTGTAACAATCATATTATTATTAGGTTATCTTATTCTTGTAACAAATTTTATTATTTTGTTATATTTTCCTTAGAACAACTTTGATTATATATTAAGAGATGTGTTATTTTTTTACGGAAGTAATTGGCAAAAAATGCAAGGATTACAAAGAATTTCTCTTATAAAAAAAATATATATACGATGCATGAAGCAAAATATATGAGTCAGTTTGAGATAAAACGGACCCTTACATAAAATTTAATTTTCAAAAAGTCTCTTCATTCTTTTTTGGTTACACCCCAAAACCCCTCTTTAGTATTTCCTCATTCAAAACTATACTTCTTCAAGCAGATTTATTCCTTTTATGATTTCAAAGAAAATTCGAAACAAATAAGGATAACATGTTGTGTTTTTCAATCGATTATGTTTTTTTTGTTATGGGAAAATAGACAAGTAAGGACTTGCTTTAACAATGGAGAAGACTTGATGTAATTAATCTTAAACTCGGTTTAAGTAGGTCATGTAAACTTAGTTTAAGTGTACATATATAAACTCAATTTAAGTAGGTAATGTAAACCGAGTTTAAGTGTACATACTTAAACTGGGTTTAAGTAGGTCATGTAAACCCAGTTTAAGTAAGTCATGTAAATTTAGTTTAAGTGTACATACTTAAACTCGGTTTAAGTATGTCATGTAAACTTAGTTTAAGTAGGTAATGTAAATTGAGTTTAAGTTTACATGAACCTACTGAAATTGAATTTAAGTCAACCTCAACGATGTAAATTGAAACTATAGCACAGTGCAGTTGAACAAGAAGAAGAAGAAATGAAACTAGCATTATTGAAAAAGAAGAAGAAATTCACTTGTAAGCAATCGAGTATGGATGAAAAATGTTTTGATTCACTCTTTAATCTTTCATAGAGATTGATTGAACATCAGGATTGTTTGATTGTTTATGGGTAAAATAGGGTGAAATTTTAGAGTGACGATGAATGAAATCAAAGTTTAAAGAAAATTTATATAAAAGTACTATTTTGGTATTATTATAAACTTTTAAGAAAATGTGGGTGTAACCAGAAATATATGGGGTGTGAATAGAAAAATTCATCATTTAAATAGGAGGGTATAGAAAATTTCATTGACTTTCTTAACGGAGGATCAAAAGTTAGTTTTTAAAAAGGGGAGTAAAAGTTAAATACATACAAATAAGAGATTAAAGGTGCATTTAAGCTTTAATTATATTACTAAATAATTCATTAAAAGTTAAAACTGATATACATTTTTTTTCACTCGTTTAATATCTTAATCTTATCTATTAGTTTTCATAATTATAGGAAGAATAATTATAGGAAGAGGTTGTTTCACGACAGAGGAATTTGGGGTTAGTTTGTGAAGACTAAAAGGAAGCCATAACAAAAACAACAAAATTCAAGCGGTGACCATAATTACAGTAAGTGATGGTCTCTTCAAGTGGTGGCCATAATTATAGCAAGTGGTTGTTCCTTGAGAGATAGGGTTAGTGGCTATTGACATGGTAACATCATTTTTATTTTTTTTTAAGAATGGTAACATCATTTTGTTAAAAGCTAAATTAGCCCCATTTAAATTGGCATCGCAATAATCAAAAACATTTTTATTATCAACTACTAATATAAAAACTATTAAAATTTAAATTACTTACAAAATCAATCATTACCTTTTGCTTTATTTTATAATATGGACTTTATAGTATCATGACAAAATAAAATGTTTCCTCCCCTTCAAAAAAAAAGTTTCCGCACATAGAAGTTCATAAAATTCTAATATGTCATCAGTTGATCTCTCAATTTCAACGATTTGGAGGACAACAATGTCATTTTGAAAATAATCACCTTCCCAAAATCTTCTTTCAAGATGTTGACTAAAATAATCAAAATATGTGAACCGAAAGGTTTCTTGTTTCTATTACTAATGAGATTGAAATTTGTGTTCTGCTTTAGAGTTAAAGTTGAAAAATTCAAAAAGGTTTCCGGTTTGATGTTTAAAGATTGGTCTCTTATAAATAATTATGATGTTGCTGCCGCAAATGGTAATTTGGATTGCTTGGAACCCAAAAATTTGGGATGTTAAATCTGATGCATCTCGTGCCCAAGCTATACATTATGAAGCAGTCAATCTAGAATCAAACATTTGTTTTAATCTAGTTGTTGTGGATGCTTTTAAAACCCACGAACAAAGGAAAGGGTTGTGGAATTTTATTAATGACATATGTAATAAAACTTCAGAGAACTTGTTAATTTGAGGTGATTTCAATAGTGTATTGTTGGTTGATTATAGGTTGAGTGGTAATCCAGTTACTCAACAGGAAATTCAAGATTTTGCAGATTGTCTTCTCATGAATAATCTTTCAGAGGTAGGAATACCTCGTTCATGTTTCTTAATGTTTTGACTGAGCATCAAATGTTTCCAAGCTTGATACAAGAAAAATGGGGTCAGAATCTACACTCTAATCAGTTAAATTAATATTTGTTCAAGTTGAAGGCTTTAAAGTAGGGGATGAAAGAGTCAAATACTACTCCCTCCGTTCCTTTTTAAGTGTCGTTCTAGTGTGAATTTTTCGTCCTATTTAACTGTCATTTTTGTATTTTAAAGGTATGATTTATCAATTATACCCTTTGTCAATTACTCTTATATTTTTCAATAAAACTAATTAATGTTATATATTTTGAAAACTAAAGTTTGTTTTTGTAAACAGAGTTTGTTTGTTTTTTTTAAACAAAATTTGTTTCTTGTTATCTTAAAATTTAAACAAAATTTTGTTACCTGTAATAATAGTTCCATGAGTAGTTAAAATTCTATAAATAAGATGGGTAGTAATTGTTAAAAATTTCAAGTGAAAAATAAAAGAATAGATGTGGGAGAAAAATAAAATAAAAGACTTCATGAATGTTCAAAAGGAAGAAAGAGTGGAAGATTCATTGCAACATATGATGGTAAGTGAAGAGGGAGAAATAGTTGAAGACTCGTTTGACAAGATAGAAGAACAATAACAAGATGACAATGAAGAAGAAGAAGCTTCATCAAGAGTACTAAAGATAGTAAATAACAAACGTTTGTTACGAGAGAAAGATAACATGTTTAATTTATTGGAAAGAGAAAGTGTGAGCAAAAAAATAGGAATATATTGGTTAATTTAAATAAGGGTATAATTGGAAGAAAAAGTGTAAAAATAAACTTCGTTATTTTTGTGTTAATATTCTAAAACGACGCTTAAAAAGGAATGGAGGGAGTAAGTACTTACAAGGTATTACCAAAAAAATTGAAGATGCGAGAAATGTTCTAGATGCTGCTCTAAAACAACTTAACTCAGATTCCCTGAACTCTGACTCGTTGAAGAGGACAAAGGTTGTATATCATCTCTTGATATATGGAGCACTGTTGAAGAAAAAAGATGGATTCAGAATTCTAGAGCAAACTGGATCCAACTTGGGGACTCTAATACAAAGTTTTTTCATGCCTATGTAAGATAGAGAAGATGTCACAACCATATCAAATACCTCATCTCTGAAGATGGCAACAAAATTCAAAATCATCACCACATAAAAGAAGAGATCAGAGGTTTCTACTTGAAGCTGATGGGAAGTGCAGCAGATTCACTACCAATTATGGACAAAAATGTGGTGCAAAAAGGATATACCTTAGCACATTATCAACAAGATATGTTATGTTCAGAGGTCACAACTGATGAAGTCAAGAATGCTCTCTTTCCTATAGATCCCTCGAAAGCCTCAGGTATTGATGGCTTTAATGTTAATTTTTTCAAAAGTACTTGAAATATTATTGGAGAAAGTATCACTGCTGCTGTTATAGAATACTTTAGAACTGGATTCATGCCTAAAATTATTAACAGTACATATGTGTCTTTGATACCTGAAATTCCTAATGCCACATTAATTAAGAATTATAGGCCCATAGCATGTTGCTCTATGACCTACAAGATTATTTCTAATGTTTTAACAAACATAATGCAAGGTGTTATAGATAACATTGTTAGCTAGTAAAAGTCAATCTGCTTTTATGAAAGGGAGAGTGATCTTTGATAATATCATTTTAAGCCATGAACTTGTCAAGAGCTATGGTAGAAAAGGTGTCTCCCCAAGATGTCCGTTGAAAATTGATTTACAAAAAGCATATGACTCTCTTGAATGACCTTTTGTGAAATATCTTATGCTTGAATTGGGCTTTCCTTATAAGTTTGTGAACTAGGTGATGGCGTGTATTACCACTGCATCTTATACTTTCAATGTTAATGGTGATATAACTAGTCCTTTTCAAGCTAAAAAGTACTTAGACAAGGTGATCTAATCTCTCCCTACCTCTTTGTGATTTGTATGGAATATCTGAATAGGTGTCTGATGCAACTTCTTAACAACTCTAAGTTTAGATATCATGTTGAACAAATGACTTCAAATACACAAGAGGGGGGGTGAATTGTGTTTCTTTAAAAATCAATTTAAATAAGCACTTAAAAAGATTTTAACCAAATAAAATAAAGTGCTTACAAAGGTTTTTAATAAAGATGAAAACTAGAGAAATTTTGCTAAAATAAATAACAAATAAAGTAAAAGAGATAAGGGATGAGAGAAAAGACACCAAAATATTTATCCTAGTTCGGCCTAAAACACCAAGGCCTACGTCTAGTCCCCAAGGAAAAGCCCCTTGAGATTTTCACTAACCTAGCTTTTAAACGGGATAAGCTAGTAACCTTTACAAATAACGAGCACTCTCCAAACAAAACAAACCTTTGTAGAAGAGTCTCTAAACCAAGAGATATCACCTCTCTTGAAATTATGGGATCACACCCAATACAAAGAAATATATCAATTTAAATGATTACACCAAATGTGTAGATAAAAACAACTTGAAGCTCAAATGATATAACTCAACTATGTAGTATAAATAGCTCTCAATAAAATAAATTAACAAGTGTAAAAATAACGAGAGTGATGAAATAATATTTTTCACAAAGTTTTAGTGCAAATATGAGTTTTTTTTTTAATAAGCTATCACAAGACACCTATTTATAGGTTAAAATGAGAATGCAATTGTTTTAACAAAATGATAGCCGTTGGACATAATAGTTAAAACACTAGCCGTTGGCCCTTAATGCAAAAAAAGTCGTTATGTAATTGTCAAATATGTAATTGATTAACTATGGCATAGAAGAAAAACGTGTACTGATTAAAACCATAAAGTGATATTTATACCCAATTCATAGTTAATTGTGAATGAAAAAGGAATGTACGTTGCATCACAATTCAAACCAAAATCAATTATGTAATGAAAATAGTTTATTGAAAAAGTCAAATCCAAGGTCATTTGATTTAGGAAATAATTCAAATCATGCTCAAATATATTTTTAATGTCAAAACCAATTTTGCAATTTGTAAAATAAATTATGACTTTATATGTAAAAATATTTTTATTCAAAATCACATTTAAATGAAAATCATTGTGAGTGTGTGATTTATTTTCTTGAGAGCTTTTTAACCACTTACAAAAAAGTCCTAATACAAATAAAAATAAAACTCAAAACTTGATAACTTGAATTTCTTTTCCGCTTTTTGCATTGTTGCTCTTTTAGGCCTTCTTTTGTCAATCATCAAAACCAAAGTATTCCTGTCAAGGCATATATTCACATTCTCCCCCTTTTTGATTATGACAAACATCTCATGGAGGGATTTGCTTAATGAAGAGATTAGGACAATAATAATCAATGATAAAATTTATGACAGAGATAAGCGCAGATTTAACTCCCCCTCACTATATGCTAACATTTAAAATACACTCCCCCTGAAACATGCAAATCACATAACTCTCCCCCTTTTGGCATTATCAAAAAGCGGGAAAGAAATAATCATGGCAAGGCATATATTCAGGAAAATATAAAGCAAAAAATAAAGAGAATTAAGTGAAAAGTGTAAACCATTTTTGCTTCTCTTGAATTTACAATTTCTTTTTGGAGAAGAGTATTTTTATAAAGTCTCCACTTGATGCATATCCACTCTCTTAGTGATAATAAGGATAAAATCTTTTTCTCCCATTTTCATGTGCTTTGAATAACTTCTATAATTGTACCAATTTTTAATTTTTGGTCTTCAAGCACACCTACAAAACAAATTCAAGTTTTGACTTTTGGTACCCAAATCATTTTGGGTCCTTGAGAGTTAGCAATAGGCAAAGTGCCCTTTGGAATCCACTTCAATTTAATATTTTTATCATTGTTCTTTCTTATATTACAAGTAGAGGATGTATGACCTTCTCTTTCACAATAAAAACATTTAACAAAAGGGGTACTTGATGTCTTGTTTGGGCGAAAGAATTTTGTAAAATATTTTTCATGATTTTTTGGATGATAGCCCAAACCTGCTTTATTAAAACTTCCCTTTTGATTTTTCAAAATGATGTCAAGTTTGTCTCTTCCCATTGTGAATTTTGCAAGAATGTTTTTCAAATCCTCAATTTCAATTTTCAAAATATTGCAATCATCACACTTGAAAATATTTTCCTTTTTATTTTCACAAGAGGTGCAAGAAGAAACTTCACTAACAAAAATTTGTTTCTCTTTAAGAATATCTATTTCCTTGTTTAAAATATCAATTTTTGATTCAAGGGTGGAAATAGTTTTCTTAGAGGTAGAAACAATTTTTCTAAGCTTAGTTGACTCATCATTTAATTCTTTACAAATAGTAAATAACTCATCATAAGTTAAGTCATATTCAGATTCAATAGAGTTTACCTCATCTTTCTCATGGTTTGCCATGAAACATGAATATGCTACTTCATTGGATGAGTTTGTGTCTTTGTTATCCCAAGCGATGTAAGCCCTCTTTCCTTTTGTATATCTTTTTTGACTTAAAGGACAATTGGATTTTATGTGACCCTTTTCACCACACTTGTGACATTTTGGATTGAAGGAAGTTCTTTCATTGATTCTAGCTTTGAGAGCAAGACCTTTCTTTTTCTTTTCACCTTCTTCACTATCAATGAGACGATTCAATTCAAGCTCATGTTCCTGCAATTTTTCAAACAAAGTAGCCAAAGACATAAAAGATAAATCTTTAGATTCATAAATGGCGGTCACTTTCGGTAGCCAACTTCGACTCAAGCATCTAAGAACTTTATTAATTAAATCCTCATTATCGAAAGATTTTCCAAGAGCTCTAAGATGATTTATAATATGGATAAATCGTTTTTGCATATCTTGGATGCTTTCTCCCGATTTCATCCTAAATAATTCATACTCTTGAGTCAATGTGTTCATTCGAGCCCTTTTGACCTCGGTGGTACCTTCATGGGTCAATTTAAGGGTGTCCCACATTTCCTTGGCGGTTGTACAATTTGATACACGATAGAACTCATCAATGCTTAATGAAGTGGTGATAATATTCTTAGCTTTCAAATTGTATTGTACCTTTTTCTTTTCATCTTTGGTCCAAAATGATCTTGGTTTATTCACCACAACATTATTGACTAAATGAGTGGGAATAAATGGACCATTTTCAATAGCATCCCAAATATCACAATCAACTCCCTCAATGAAAATTTTCATTCTCTCTTTCCAATAAGCATACCCTTCACCATTGAAAGATGGGGGTTTGTTTATTGAACCGTTGTTTGAAGTCATCTTGGCTCTTGAGACGATTAGTCCTTAACAAGAGTTCAAGCTCTGATGCCACTTGTTGAACAAGTGACTTCAAACACACAAGAGGGGGGGTGAATTGTGTTTCTTTAAAAATCAATTTAAATAAGCACTTAAAATTTTTAACCAAATAAAATAAAGTGCTTGCAAAGGTTTTTAATAAAGATGAAAACTAGAGAAATTTTGCTAAAATAAATAACAAATAAAGTAAAAGAGATAAGGGATGAGAAAAAAGACACCAAAAGATTTATCCTAGTTCGGCCTAAAACACCAAGGCCTACGTCTAGTCCCCAAGGAAAAGCCCCTTGAGATTTTCACTAACCTAGCTTTTAAACGGGATAAGCTAGTAACCTTTACAAATAACGAGCACTCTCCAAACAAAACAAACCTTTGTAGAAGAGTCTCTAAACCAAGAGATATCACCTCTCTTGAAATTATGGGATCACACCCAATACAAAGAAATATAACAATTTAAATGATTACACCAAATGTGTAGATAAAAACAACTTGAAGCTCAAATGATATAACTCAACTATGTAGTATAAATAGCTCTCAATAAAATAAATTAACAAGTGTAAAAATAATGAGAGTGATGAAATAATATTTTTCACAAAGTTTTAGTGCAAATATGAGTTTTTTTTTTAATAAGCTATCACAAGACACCTATTTATAGGTTAAAATGAGAATGCAATTGTTTTAACAAAATGATAGCCGTTGGACATAATAGTTAAAACACTAGCCGTTGGCCCTTAATGCAAAAAAAGTCGTTATGTAATTGTCAATTATGCAATTGATTAACTATGGCATAGAAGAAAAACGTGTAATGATTAAAACCATAAAGTGATATTTATACCCAATTCATAGTTAATTGTGAATGAAAAAGGAATGTACGTTGCATCAACTTTATGGACATTTGTTGAAGAGTAATTCCCTTTTGGAGAGAGCAGCATGGTGGTTGATGGTTAAACTAGCATCATCACCAATTAGAAGTCAAGGTGGAGAATGTTGTATATTGCCTTAAAATTGTGATTCTGGGAATGCACAAAATCGTGGTACGATTTTGGAGAGCTGCAACGCGATTTCGTTGGCAGAACGGGTGGTTTCTGGCAACGGGAAATCATGACACGATTTGGGAAATCGTGACACGATTAAGACAACTTTTTGAGCAAGTTGTTTTGAAAGTGACTGTTCACAACGACTGAAAAGGAAAATCGTGGCACGGTAGTGGAAAATCGTGGCGCGATTTTACACTTATGTGTTAAGTATTTAAGTGGTTTTCTGCATTCTTTGAAAGAGAGCTGAAGCAAGAGGTCTAGGGTTCACAAAGGGGGGAACTTGAGGGTTGAGTACCTTTGTAGGAATAGTCTCTTGGGTTGGGATAAACATTGTAATCACCTTGGGTAGTGAGATTATATCATTGGAAGGATCATAAGATTCCTCTAGTGTAATCTCTTGTAAGTTCATATGAGTGAGGTGGGTCAAGATAAAGGGTAGAGATTAGGATTGAAGACTGGTTTCTTGTAACCTTTTGTAACATCTTATCATAGTGGATTGGAGAGCTGCTCTCTCCCCCAGATTAGGTAATATTCACTGAACTGGGTTACTATTTTGTGTGTGTTTGTTTTCCTTAAGCTTCCTTATCTTCATGTTTGTTAGTGTCATTGTTTTAAGCTCTACACTTATGTTTTATGTCTGTTTTTGTTGTTGTTGCTTGAAGGCACTTAGACCTAGGATTACCACTACTTTTTGCTCCACATATCTTTACAAGTATTGGTGTGATTTCGAACCGATCAATTTCACAACAGTTTTGATATTCATTGGATATGAATTTGTCAACGTAATATGCTGCATGGTCTAGATGATAAACACCATTTTTTAAGTGATATAAACTAGTGCAGAAAACCAATTCTCAACAGTTCAAAATCAATTTCACACAACAGATTGAAAAACTAGTTCGGTGTGAAGTTTTAAAACTAATGCACTAAACCAATTAAATGGGATTTAGGTTCTGTTCAGTTCGATTTTTTCGAAGAGAAATAATCTAAAACAACGACATCAATAAATTATGGAAGGAAATAAACTTCCACAAGGAGAAATAAGCTATTACGAAGGGGTGAATCATAAAAACAACGCCCTTGTAATACTTGAATTTTCTTCTTACATTTTTTTTTGTTGTACAATTATTAATAGTAATTCTTTCATTTTTATGATATTAACTTACGTTTGATTACTTGGATATAATGTAGTAATACTAGTCCTTTATGCATAGTCATAGATTACAATTTATGTGGACACATTGATTTCAAAACATTCAATGTTGGTATGGAAAACAACAGAAGAATATGAAACTAGTAAATCCATAAGACAGAATGTATTAGCAATGCTTTCAAGATTAACTAAATTCTTAAACAGAATGAAAAAGAAAAAAGAAATAAAAGGGTTGGCAAAGGGCAGTGTGGTTGATTCAAGGGCCAAATGGGACTCTCCAAATGCTTTCATGTTAGAGGTGTAGATAATATTAAAGCCATGAAGAAGTCTAATTGAAGACACCATTAACATATGTAAGTATAAAGACAGTGAAATTACCATAAACTTGCACTTGCACAAACCATAGAGGAAAAGGAACATCACCATACTTTAATATCTCTGTCGGGAAGTATTTGATGCTTCTATCGTTCAAACAAAACATCCCAACATCTAAACTTTTGCGGTCATAGCCTTCTTCCGCGTAGTGGAGGGAAATACATAGTTAATGATAGTGACATCATGATTCTGCATCATCTCACTAACGGAAAACGTGTGAATTTTCCTTACTTGATCATTCAACATATGAAACACACTATCAATGCTAACAAAGGGACCGGCGGACTTCCTTACGACATGGTGCTCACGAAGGTCTTCAAGGAATTCAAAATTTCTCTCTCTGGTCAAGACTCTAGAAAGATTAACAATTCCTTTACTAGCAAGAATGTTTCACACATCTAAAGAAATATTTTTCCAGGCGCTTTAGGATTGCAACACGTTCCAGTGGCCCCTGATGAATTTTTTTTTGGATGAAGAAGAAGATAATCCGCTTCACAAACTTCTCAATGCAATTGTTGTCGAGGAAGAAGAAGAAGAATTATTTTGCTTTTTAATAGTTTCTTTATTAATAAACCCAGAAAAAATAAACCTCCTCTATGTATTTGTGAATTCCTTCGTACTTTTACAATTCTTTCCACACCAAGTGCAGCTAACGCCACCACAGAGCATCATTTCCATCAGAGATCATACCGCTTCTTCTTCTTTTTAATCTCTAAGGTTAATAATTACTCCCTCCGTTTAAAAATACATGTCGCATTTTTATAATGTGCACTATACAGATGACTTACTTTGACCATATTGTTTAACTTCATTACAAATACAAATGTTAGCATGTAAGATGTTGTTTAATTTGTCTCGATAAATATTTTCAAAATATTAAATTTTTATATTTTTTTTTACTGTAGAGAATTAATGTTATAGAAATGTTTCCATCGAATTAGTCGGTTCTTAGATTGAATAACAAGTTTTAAAAAAAAGATATCAACAATCAAAATTGTGTCTTGGCATGTGTGAAATGCCCACGCCCCCTCCTTGATACAACAGTCACCATCTCCACTTGCATAGCAGGGAAAGGTTCATCATCATAAGGTCCCTCACACCAAGGCCCCATCACACTTAAGCTTGCAGACATTCTTCCAACTAACCAAGATATCTTAATTGATTCATTATTGCCACCCCACAAAAAAACCTTATTTGATCCATTCTTCAACAATCCAAGGTGAAAAAATCGGAATGGCACTAAGGACCGAATTGAGGAGGGTCATTCAACCACCCCGGCTAAGAAACATATTCACAAACTTTAGATTAACATGAGAAAAGAGATCGACTAACCTTCTATTATATCATTACCGTGTTAATTAGTAAGTATTACTACCATTTTGTCGTGAATTATTATTAATAGCAGTAACATCAACAACAACAAAATTAAATTTGTTTTATATTCTATTTGAACTTCATTTTTGAGGATACACAGTCAAGAATTTTATTAGTATATGATTTATTTACTTAATACTAGTTTTCCCCTTCCTAAAGTATTTAAAAAATAAATTTGAAGGAATTATTAGTGATTTGATAGAAGAGAGGAGAAGGAAAAAATTTGTCGAGTTTAATAATTTTACACCTAAGAAATTAGTAAATAAATACACAAACTATTCAAAACTGATTTACATGATATAATATTATTTTCAAAATATTTGCAGAAATATTTTATATGATGATAAAATATATGCACAAAATATATATTTTCTAAAAAAATTAAGGAAAGAGGAAATTATTATTAAGTAAATAAATCATATATAATTCACATCGAATGATATATTGTCAACCCTAAAAGTAATATGTTTAAATGACCAAATTTCCACAAAGTAAAATATACATCCTCTGATCAATATTATAAGCAAAAGTTATCATTTTATATTCATTCAATTAATGATGTATGTGGTATTTATTATAAACTACATATATCATTTAGTAAATGAATCTAAAATGTGTATTTTTGCTTATAATAGTGATCAAATGATGTATGTAAATAATATGATGCTAATGTCTAGATTTGTCTCCAAATATCTTTTATCTTGGGTTCCTTTCCTTCTAGTTTGATTGAGTTGATGACGAGGACACATTGGGATTTGCCTGAATTGATTGAGTTGATGATGAGGACACATTGGGATTTGCCTGAATTATGCCTTCTCTATTAGGATCACGAGATAATGATGGAAGAGTGTGAGAACGAAGTTGATCAATGAAATATCTTTGAGGAAAAAGTCCCAAACTCAAAGTGTTTGACCTTTGTGGAATTGGAAATGCAGCATTTTGACCTCCACACCAAAAATTAGTCATCCCAAATTGTGGTGTTGCTTGGAATGAATTTGGCATTTGCATCACATACCGGGTTGCAAGAGGTGTATTTGGCATATACACCCCTCCATAGCCACCATAAGGTGAACCGAGCCAAGAAGGAAAAGCATTGGTCACATGGGCACCAATCGGGTTGTGCAAGTTAGCACTACGGAAATATGAATGGCCTTGATGGTAAATAGAGCTTGAAAATGGATAAGGGTATGGTTGGTTATTTCTAAACCATAGGGTTGAATCCATCTCTACCTCTCTCCTTCTATCTTCCATTTTTTTTAAGATACGTTCACGCTTATGAGCATTTTGGTGACCTCCAAGAGCTTGAGAAGTGGAGAATTTCTTGTCACAATAACTACAAGAGAACTCTACCACTTTCTGCTCAGGTAAAGGTTCATAACTAGCATTTTGAAATGAACTTGAATGTCCACCATTCTCCAAGGGTTTGGAAGTGGACTTGGTGTGAGTGCCAAGTCTTAGGGTCAGATAATCCTCAACATCAGATTCAGTGGTTGGTGGCATTATCTTTGACTCCTTCTTTGATTTTGACTCTAATTTTAGCTCCTCCACCATTTTGCGTTTGAGGTTTCTATCCTCATCATTTCCAATGGAAATTCTCTCTGACATTTTTGAAAGCTTCAAAAAGAGATTTGAAATTTTTGAAAACAAACTTGTGTAGTTTCATGATTTGCCAGAGAGGAGTATTTATTGTTAGATTAATTATCGTTGAATTTCTATACAAGGGAAAGAAATAAAAACATGCAAGAAAAATGCTTATTCAATGGTCAAAATGGATCCAAGCTTTTAAGGAAAATATACAATGGTTTTTCAAGCATGGTCAATAGCTTGACTTGAGATTATTTTAACTACACTATTTATTTTGTTATATATTCAACATATGTGTTATTCTATATTAAAAAATAGTCAAAGTCAACTATTATTATTATTATTATTATTATTATTATTATTATTATTGTTTATTCTATCGGTCTAGAAGAAAATCATTTTTAATAGAGTAAATTACTCTCCACTCCCTTCAAATATAATGATATTACAATCTTTCTCTGCTCATTTTTCAAAACATACATAACTATCTCTTCAAAGATGTTGAATTATATATTTTGATTTGAATAATTTGTTAAGTTTCTTTTAACCCTATTAAATAATTTATTATTTAACCTTTTTCTCCAATTTATTTATTAGTTCTCCTAGTCATCAAAGAGTGGTAAACTTTTTCTCTTGTTTCCGAAGTTTCAAGGTAGGTCTTCGTATAATCAACTCACCATTTCAAAACTCCAACACATACACAATAATAGCAAAGTGTATTATCTTTTCTACACAACTTGTTAAAAATTAAGAGAATATATATTAACATTCAATGTAACGATGACGAGATGAACTCTCCATAATGAAATGAGAAAGATGGAAAATACGGAACTAAAAAAATGATTGGACAAAGAATATCATTTTAGTAAAATAAAAGACTATTTAACAAGGATAAACGAAAATTAACAGAAAAATACAAATTCAGATCAAAATATAGAATTTTACATCTTTAGGGGGAGGGTTGGGTTGTGTATGTTTTGGAATGTGAGGGGAGAGGGTTGTATTGTCATTATCTTTGAAGGAAGATGAAAGTAATTTACTCTTATTAGTATTATAAGATCAGATGTTTTTTTTTCTGGAAAAAAAAAAGAGGAGTTTTCATTTCATATTGCAAATTTTGTGTTTGATGAAAATTACTTTTATAATCGCAGATTTATTGATCAAAGTGTAAGAGTAAATACAATATATATATGGAAAAACTGAATCTGGTTAACAATAACATAAACTTCAACTAAAAAAACATTAACGCAAACTTCAACATCTTTAACCCTTTTACTAAAAATTACACTCGCTAAAACATATTATGTTTTATGAGGGGCAATATCCTTGCTAGTAAAATGGTTACAGTCATAATTTTAAATTGTACCACGAAAGACTGTCCAAGGCATTTCCGAAATCAGAGTCCATACCACTTATCCCACTATCTCTCAAAATATGATCTTATAGCGCCCAAGACTTTGCCTTAGAAGCCACAAAAGCATACGAGGATGTCTCTACTGTCGAGTACATACCAACCCTATTAGAAAAAAATTAAACATTTATTGAAGGTTCACAAAGAAAGGAGTTCCAAAACCACAATGTCTTCAAGTGTCCATCGCAACTCTTTATCAAACAACATAGACGGATAATCAAATATTATAATCAAATATAGAAGACATACATCTTGTTTATGATGGTCGGATTTGGCAAGTGAACCAAATCGTTTACAAAGTAATAAAGTGATAAGTAGAGTATCGTATCCCCATGGATTATCGTTTCGTCCAAAAAATTCGCGTTACTTATTTTGTTTTGACTATATAAAATAAAAGAGTTAAGGGTTAGAGATTGCAATTTTTATCTGTTTACAACATAGCAAGTTATATGTTTTGTTGTAGAAAAATAAGCAACGGTTAGGATTCTTTGAAACTCCCTATCTATTTTGTTGGAATTAAATAACATTCATGTCGTGTTTAGTTATCTTAAGTATATTATACAAGTGATGAGGTCGTTGGGACGTTCTAACCTAGTCGGTTGTCAAGTTGCATCTGTTAATCGCACAGTGATCCTTACGTGTGGGGTCCATACTATCTCGGTTGATTTAGTTCCATCCCTCCGATGGCTAACTGCACCTGTTTATCGCACGGTGATCTTTACGTGCGGGGTCTTGCTAATTCAAAGGTAATTGAAACATAAACTTAAATTGGTGTTCCTTTATTTCCAAAAGCAATGAAGTCCAATGTTCTTAAAGGTCTTCCCATCTATGAATCTTAGGACACTCATGGTACACTCTCCTTCTCCTCTTGGTAGTTCTACAAACGGGCAGCCCTATCAGCGTATACCTTACCATTGGGTCGAGGAGAATGGTTCTACTAAGATCGTTCACTCCCTAAAGACAATTGTTTCCCTAATTAATAACTACTTACATCATAGGTTCAGCAAATTTTACTCAGTATTAGTAATGTCACCTCCTAAGTACTTACTACTAGGGTCAACTCTCTTTCGATATCTTTTGTCTAGTTACTAACTACTTACTTCCTAGATAGGTAGATATAAATATCAAGATATAAGCATCAATATTAAGCCATGTCACAACATAAGTACATAATCTAGGGTTACGCTCCTTTGAAACAAACTATTCCTGATAAAACTTATAAGCGAACATAAAATAAACTAAAATAAACGACATTAAATTAAATAAGGGTCTTGTAAACTAGTGCCCCCAGGGGCACTAGTTAAAAAAGTTAAAAGTAGAAATTATCTATTAAAAACAACAACTTTTTTACTTTCATAAAGTAGAACATTTCATTTTTCATCACATCCCAATGCAAAATTTCTAAACCAGTCTCCTTAACTAGTGCCCCGGGGGCACTAGTTAACATTTCCCATTAAATAATTATCCAAGAAAACAAATAGATATTCATCTTATAACCGTAAACTATAAATATCTAGTTAGACATGATAAATAAGACAAAATACAAAAAGATAAAAACATACCCTAGAAAAGATAAGGAGAAGATAGAACTCCTCATGAAGCTCCTAGAATCGTCTTCCTCTTAAACTACTCCAGTTCCAAATGAGAAATTATGAATGAGGAATGTGGTATTTATAGGGAAAGTTTCCACATGACTTGGGCTAAAAAGATGGGCTTCTAGGGTGAAAAACAAACCCTAAAATTCATCACATCTACAGTTTAGACTAACTTACCTCGTTACACTTAACCGGGATCGGCTTGGAGAAAGTAGCTCATGTTCTCAATGTAAGGGTAAACTAGCCTCCACTATAAACGCTTTGAAATGACTTCCTAAGACTAAAACGAAATAAAAGAATAAAAGCAAAGGTTATTAATGTAAATTCAAAGAAACAAAGTTTTTCATATTGCTTGAGGATTAGTACACTTTTAAGATTTGTTAGCACTTAGAAAGGTCACCTCAGCTTAGCAATAAAAAGAAAAATAAAAATGTGGAAAAATAAAAAATGGGTTGCCTCCCATCCAGCGTGTGTTTAACGTCTCCATCACAACGATCACATAAATGCAATAAAAGTGGGTTGACTCCCACCAAACATTTAATTTATGTCATTAGCTTGACAGTAGCATCCTACTCAGCCACTCCTCAGAGTAAAACCAGGAAATAATGTCGGATCAAACTCGGTTCTCGTCAACAAATCCAATACTACTCTGTTTCCCCTTTCTTTTCTTTCTAGCATCTCAAATTGCTTTTTCTCACTCTCTTGCTTAGCCTCAAAGCGGCTTTTCTTGGTATTGAATGTATTCCAGTATCCACCTATTTCCCCCACAACGCTCAAAGATGTTTTTAGGCTCCACCTTAACTTTCTCTATTGCTTCTTCCAACTCTTTACTTCCTTCAAATTGCACACAAGGAAGATGGAGAGAGGTGCTCAAAACAACCACCGCATTAGTCAACCGTACGGTCAAGTCATCATATCTAGCATTAGACGCCCTTGGTTCCTCATTTTCAGCCATCAGAAATTTTGAATCCAACACACGCCCTTTCTTAAGCTTAAGATCATTTGTCGTTCTGCCAACTTTCGCCGCTCCACACAATTTATTAACGAGTCCACAATGTTCATAAGAAAATGATTTCTTCTTTTGATTACAAATTCTTCTTATATCCTTCGTATTATCCTCCCTAGATTTATCTCATCACCATTCATGATTGCTTGCACAATGACCGCTCTCACCAACCAAAATTCCAAAGAGTTCGCACAACTTTCAAGCGTGTGCACCAAAAAGCTACCCCATTCTTTAGCCATCGGCTTTATGTCTTTCCTACTAAAACTTATTTGCAACAACGCTTTTCCTTGCTTAAGCCACGGTGCTCCCTCTACACACAATTCATCTTTGATTTCCTCCAAAATTCTTATATCTTCAATATCCTTAACATCTTCCAACTTCGCCCTTTTAGTCTCCACTCCGCATGCAAGAGGTACCAGAGTTCCAAGTAACTCATTAATTGTATTCTCATTGAACCAAATATCTTTCTTACGTATATATGACATAAACCGATCTTTCATCTTTCTACCTTGAAATGCATTCGTATAAAATTCAATGGGAAGAAAACAATTGCACTCCTTTGCTAACCCATTCAATTTCAACCAATTTCTTTTCTCAATTACTTCCTTAATTCCCGTAATAGGATTTTTCTCAAGTGAGAATGATCTCTCTTCAACAAAGTCTAGGTGCTTAAGTTCGTCAAACCTATTCTTGTGAGTGAGGCTACTAAAGAGCCTAGGTTTATCACCTTCTCTTTCCATTATTCAAACCCTAAAAAGAAAATCAATAACAACAAGCAACAACAATAGCAAAATTCAGAAATTTAGAAAGAAAAAAAAGTTAGAAATTGGGGATATGTTGGAAATTTGGATGGAGCTTAGGTTATGGGTTAGTGGGTAGAAAAATCAAGAAGGGGAAAGAATGGTTTAAGGAAAAGGGTTACTAATTTTGAAAGCAAGAAAAAAGGGTTAAAGAGAGTTTAGGGAATGGGTTTTAAAATGAAAAGGTGACAAAAGGGGGTGTTCGGAATCATAAGCCATAAGTTAAAAAGTGATTATGAAGAGTAGTGAAAAATGGGTCAAGTTTGGTTTTGGGATTTTTGGGAGAAAATTGGGTTAAAAAGAGATGTGGTCGAAGCCACACTCTTCCTCTGAGACCTCACGCGCCCGTAAGGGCTTGGCACGTGACTTCACACGCGGTGCGTGTTGCCCACGCACAAGTTTATATATATATAAGAAAAAAATCTCTCTTAAAGTGCCCTTTTAAGGTCACTAGATTGACCCTACCTAAGCTAATTTGTTATAGGCTTCTTGAGAGTAAGGATAAGTATCGCTAAGGTTCGCTTCATGTGAAATTTCAAATTGTAAAACCTTAGCTTTCCTGTCAATAATCTCTTAATATTCACCAAGTTTCTCTGAAATATCATTTATCAAAGAAAGTTGTTCATCTCCTGATTTCCTGACAATTTCAAAGTATTGGTAAAGGTGCCACTAAGTCTCAGATAAAACTGCTTGAAAGGTTTCAACCATCCAGGCGTGTCTTTCCTGCTCGTACTCCTGGAATGGATCGGTTTCATCCCATCCTAGGGTTGCATAGGGGAATTCCCAACTCATAAAGAAAGTAAAAGAAAATAAATGACAAATAAGTCATTTGAATTGCTTAATCGTAAATATCAGCATCTACCTTACCCAGGGTTGGAGGAGAATGGTTCTACTAGGAACATTCACTCCCAGAGACACTTGTTTCTCTAATTAATAACTAGTTACATCCTAGGTTCAGTAGATTTTACTCAATATTAGTAATGTCGCCTCTTAAGCACTTACTACTATGGTCAACTCGCTTTCGGTATCTTTTGTTTAGTTATTGACAAATTATTTGCTAGATAGGTAGATATAAATATCACGATATAAGCATCAATATTAGGTCATGTCACAACCTAAGTACCTAATCTAGGGATGCGCTCCTTTGAAACAAACTAATCCTAATAAAACTTAATAGCGAACAGAAAATAAACTACATTAAATTAAATAATTATCTTACAAAACAAATAGATGTTCATCATATAACCATAGCCTATAAATATCTAGTTACACATGATAACTAAGACAAAATACAACAAGATAAAAACATACCCTAGAAAAGATAAGGAGAAGATAGAACTCCTCCTCAAGCTCCTTGAATCGCCTTCCTCTTGAACTTTTCTAGTTCTGAATGAGAAATTATGAATGAGGAAAACGGTATTTATAGGGATAGTTTCTACCTGACTTGGGCTAAAAACACGGACTTCTAGAGGCGAAAAAGTCACAAAAAGTGAATTTTTTTCGCAAGTCATTAGGGGCCTAGCGCCCTAGGCCATGCACCAGACGCATGTGTCTACCAGGTCTAAGTGTTTGGCGCCTTCTAGCATGCACCTGAGCACTTTTGTGCAGCTTATGAGGGCTTAGCGCCGCTTCCGTCGCGTTTGGGCGCTTCAGTGCAACATCTAGTGCTAAAATGCCTGTTTTCCTTGCATTTTTAGGTGTTTTCTTCAATGTAAGATGTATGGGAACTATGAGGATGTGCATAATAGATGATGTTGGCTGCTTCGTTCTTGCAAAAACGACTTGGTTCACCAATATATGTGATGTCAAGGTGGGGGAGACATTTGGTTTACATACAACGTTGGAATGGGTTTTAGAACTTCAATTTGACAACGTATATTTGCTCTAGACTTTAAGAAGGTCGTTGATCAATTTAGAATAGATGTAAATGATAATAGTGAATTTGATTGTATTATATCTACTTGTAAACAGTTGTTACATAATAGTTATCAGAACTCTCATGTTGAGATCAATATGAGGGAAACTAATGAGGTCGCTCACGAACTAGCGCATGCATATAACCCCATATAATGCTAACACACGTATTTACAGTGATGTACCCTCATGTATTTGACGCATTTTAGCTAATAAAATACAATGAATTACTCCCTATGGTCACGTTAATGAACAAAAAATAATGTTATAGGTTCATTGAATAATTAATGTATCAGGTCTATATATATATATATATATGGAGTCCATTTAATGAGGATTATGAGTCTTTGATCAAACTTAAATGAATGGTTGAGATTTGGTGTCAACGGATCCTATCTCATATATATTTATATATATATAAGTCAGATACATTAGTTGTTGAATAAATCGAAAATATATATTTTTTGTTTATAAATGTGACTAAAGGGAGTACTTCTTAAAAAATAAAAGATGATGTTAACTTGTGCCCTTATGATACATGCTAACGATTTAATAAATGGTAGATATTTATTACAAAATATTAATTTTAAATCTTTAAAAAAATAAAATGGCACAATTTCTTAAACAAAATTTTCACTCTCCCCGTAAATTTATCTTAGTTGGTAATAACAATGTATAATATATGCAACGTCCGGGTTCGAACTCCTAAAGAAATAAAAATCAATAACATTATATACCGTTTGAAAACATTAAATACACCACCAATGAGCCAATGAAAGTTGGGTGGCTACATAGCCCAAGGATGTTCTTTTGGGTGGCTACATAGCCCAAGGATGTTCTTTATAACACCGACATAGCTTCGTGTCAAGAGTCATATACAAGCCCCTTTAGCGGTGCATCCCTTCTCTCAACTTTATTGGCTTAAAATATTACTGCTCAAAAGTGACATTACCTTTAAAGTTTGTGTAGTTATAATTTCAACGTGTTTGGCTATCGGCCGATCGCAAGAAATGATTTTGACCGAATTATTTTAGAAATTGAATTTTTTAATAGATAGACGAAATAGTAAAGTCATTATAAACTCACACATATAAGTGGAGATACCGGGGTTCGACCTCGGTCATGACATCCGATCTAATAATTTTGGCATTTTACCAGTTGAGCTAAGATTTACGGATATTTCAAAAATTGATTCTAACTACCGGAAACGAAGAAAAATTTATAAATGTTAGAATACATTCATGCCGAAAATGAATTGAATTATAAATTTATATGATTTGTGTTTGAATACATTCATATTGAAAATAAATTGAATTATATTCGCACCGGTCCTATTTATAAGAGAAATTTTGGTCAACAAAAATTAATGTATATGCTTAAAAATTTAGACCAGACACATCCATTTTTATTGACTTAGTTGTCTCTTATAAATAGGACCGGAGAGAGTAATTAATTTTATACATCTAAAATTATTTATTGTCTCTCTTGTGGAAGCAAAACGGACACTTATAAATATATATTTTTAGGAAATACACTTATAAATATAAATGAGAAATGTTAACGAGTGTCTTGAGGCACTATTTAAGAACCATAATAGTAAATATTTATGAAAATACATGTAATTAATGTATTGGAAATATAAATATTTGACTTTTTAAAGAATAATTGTCTGTTTTAAAATACTTAAAGTGTCCCAGAAACCTTTGTTAACGAGATCCATATAAATATTGTTAACTTGTGTACTAACTTGGATGTTAAATAATTTAAAATGTAGCAATTTTACCACAATTTTTGAGAGAAGTGACTGAGGTTTCAATATTAACTCTTATATATTATGTAATGATTTTACCGACTTAGAGTTGCTTACCATTGTTTTTCAATTCTATTATATTATTAAACTAATGTTGTGTTTTTTGGGTAGAATGACAAAAGAAAAAAAAAATCTAAAAGCAGGGCTCAGTTTGGGTCATCAAGCCTCAACACTACATCAACTCTAATGAGGGGTACGTCAAAAAGTCACACCTAGTCTTGAAGACCGTCCAAGTTTGGCCAAGAAATCTGCGCAATGGTTTCCCTATCTCGAAGCACATGTTGCAAAGAAATGTTAGAAATATGATCCTTTAACGTAAAAATCTTCACCAACAAAAAAGCGTATACATGCATATGAGAGTGATCTCGATATTGAAGTTGACGGATAACTACTAAAGAATCTATTTCGCTAATAACTTGTTAAATGGAGTTGTTGGTTGCCAACATCAAATCATAGTAAACCCCAAATAGCCTAGCAAAAAGTGCATCCCCTACCCCTAGACTAATATTGTGTGTATTGCCTTAAGTATTTTTGTATTTATGATAATCGAAATACATCGATAATTAATATGGATAATCTCGTAAAATCATCATTTTTCTTTCCTCCATTTAACATTTTATAAATTTGTAAAGTGATGAGTCATGCCACAAATATCGTGTGAGTCATGGAGTAACAGTTTTCTATATATAGTACTTATCTATTTAGTTAGATGAAACAAGATATTCCAAAGACACAAAATACTATGGAAGACAGTGTAACAGAAATTCCTAATATGTTTCCTCCAATGAATCAAAATTCACAAGATGAATCCAAAAGAGAAGATGCTAAAGAAAAAGAAGGGTTTGTCTCAACAGAAAAAGATGAAAAGATAAAAGAAGAAGAAGGTAAAGACAGTTCAGGTGGTGGAGGTGTTATTAGCAACTTGATATCTACTTTTATGACTCCTTCAAGTCCAAGAACTGAGAAAGTTACTACTCAAGATGAAAGTGGAAATGAAGTTCTTGAGAAAAAGGAAGAGATTGATCAAGATGGTGGAGAGAAAGGGCTCATAAGCAATTTGGTTTCTAACTTCTTTCATAAACGTGAATGTGAAGAAGTTGTGGTAGAGAAGGAAGATGAAGAAATCAAAGTTGATGAAAAGGTTAAAAGATTGAAGACAGAGAATGAGGCTAATGGTGGCAATGGCGGTGGAGGCTTTATTCATGACATTGTTTCTCATTTACCAGGTAAAAACAACAAATTGTTAAAAACTAAAGGGTCATTTTGCAATATCTTATACTACATCTTAGTTTTAGGTAATTTTACAAAACCCCTCAATTTCAACTAGGGTAAGAAAAATTATCACCCTTCCCCAGTATTATTTTTTGACTTCTTCCCCAAACATAAAAGAATTTTTCTTTGGCCTTGAATTGAATTAGTTTGTTAGTATTTTCTTGTATATTTTTGTTAGAGAAAATAATTTAGTTTTTTATCAAGTCATTTAATGATAATTTTTTTTACCTATTAAAGTGAATAAGATAAATATACGGAGTTCGACAAATTTACGGAGTTCAAACCCCGATTCTTATAAATATAATGTAATTTTCTACCAACTTTGTTAGTTTGTGGAGACAATAATTTGCCGCTTTTATTAGATACTTTGATGAGGGTTTGTTTGTATATTTTTTGTATTTGATTGACACTGTCTTGTTTGGACCAGATGATGCGGCACCAACAGCAGATGAGGCAACTATTTTGATTAACTCTCTTGTTCGTGACTAAAGAGACAGAGCAATTTATTTCTGATCACAAGGCCCCATTGCCCTAAAATGTGATTCTTTTGCAATGTCATGTATTTTTATTTTGATATTTTGAAATTTGTAATGTCATGTATTTACTCTCTGCTTTTCTTGAGAAAACCCAATTAAAATTGTGCACAACTTCTTGATAGTTGCAGACTTGCAGTCTTTTGTACATTTTTTTTAATGGGTGAACTTTTGTTGTGCTGTATTCAGGGTCGAAAAATGCTCCTCTTCCAACGAGTTTTGTTTGCTCCCAACCAAACTTCTGAAATTGCCCCTGGCGTGAGTTAACTCATGTATGTGTTAAATCAGCGTGATGATTTCATCATTCCTTCAATCATTCATTAAATCATTAATTCATTCATTCATAATTTAGATACGCAAAATAAACGAAAATTAACCAAAATGTCATAAAAAAACACAAGCACAAATGTGAATATCTTACATCCATATCCGACAAAATGTTATAAAAAAGCTACAAATATACAAAAGTCATAAAATAAGACCATACTGCTCATGTAGACTATGAATCCTAGTCCTCCTCCGCAGAGCCGGCATCTCCTCCAACATGCGATATTGTTGCTGGATGGTCTCCATAACGCGGGAAACAACATGATTTGAATACACATCAGGAATCCCCGTCATAGCGATGTCAATTATGGTTCTGACATTGTGGATGATACGCAATGGGTTGAGAGGGTGTGTGACCCACTGCTGCTCAACAATAACCTCCTTGTAAGAAGGGACATGAGTTGTGTAGTCAGGAACGGTCGCAGGGGCGATCATAAGAGGATGGGATACTTTGTAGAACCAGTTCGTGTACCACTTGAATGCCTCCAAACCTCGTCCTTCAGGACCGTATTACCCATCTCCTGTTGGCTAAGGACATGTACAGCAAACTCATGAAGGTCGTAACCACCTCCACTGGCTCAAGAGACCCAATCGTCGTAGGAGGTCTGGGAACGGTCTAGACATAGCCGTACTGCCTCAAAACCTGCTCCGGCAAGTGACGTCGACCCCTCTGCAACATCATCCATAACAAGCATCTTCCCACGTCTACCAGGAGCATGAGGAGGGTGTTGTGCGACCCTTTCGGACCTTGCACTACCGGTAGTTGACTCCCTCCCTCTCCTAACTCTGTCAGGCATTTGAGACATATATGCACAACATTTCAAAAAGCAAAAAATTAATAATTTATTTCATACGAACACTGTGCACTTATATAACTATTCAACAACAACCCTTGAAATTTTGGCACTGTGATTTCAATTCGTAAACTACCACATTACAGTCAAACCAACTATAGTCAACAATAACAAACCAATCTCTAACTAATTTCATCATTAACAATCCAAAAAACAAACAAAATTTTATTGAAACATTTTATCAAACACCTAGAGTCCAACTTTCAATCAAATTAAAATCAAACAATTTCTAAACCCTGAACTACCACATTTCACTCAAAACAACATCCAAACTACAATTTCTAACTTAATTCATCACTAACAATCCTAAAAATTAACATGCAAGCCAAATTTCTAAATACCTAAAAATGTCAAATTGCTCCAAAAAATCATAAATTTAAACCCAAAAAAATGAAGTAGGATAAGCATAACTTACTTGTTGATTTGGTGAAAATCGCAAAAATTGAGAGTGAAATCGTATTTGGTAGTGTTTTGAAAATGAATGAGTTATGTTTCTGTTGCTGCCATATAACACTTAAGTTACGCAGAGTTATAACATGTGTGAGTTAACTCACGCAGGGGCATTATCGTCACTTCAGTTGAGAACGAGTGGATTTTTATGGAAGAAGAATTCTTCAGGGTCGGCCCTTGAGATGCAAACAGTTCTATGGAGCCGTGTCTCCAAAATTTTGGGGCCCAAAATATATTTTTATTTTTATATATTATGTAAGTAAAAAAGGTATATATATTAGTAACGTGGTAAGAATATCACCAGCTAGGCCATTGGCTTGTGGTTTTATTTGACAGTAAAATCTCAAAGATCTTGGGTTTAACTCCCCAAGGTCAAGGTCTTAGCTTTTTGTTCTTTGATCAATATTTTCATAATGAAGAATGAATATATTTTTAATAAAAACACAATATATATATATATATATATATATATATATATATATTGTCTTATTTTTTTAGTAGTTCTTGTAATTATATATTCATATTTTTTGTATATAATAATAAAGTTTTTTTTTAAAAGGCTAAAATGAAATATATTACCAACACCAAAGTCAAACAGTTTTTACAGAAAGAACCCACACAAAGGAAAAACAAGAAAAGAAAAACTTTTAGCCTATGCCCAGTATGGTAAACGGACTAAGTCACCACCCATGGTACATCTTAAATAACAGACATTATAATTATTTTCTATAAAAACATTATAAACTTTTTTTTGCCTCTATTCAAACTAAGGAAAATAACAACCTAAAATGATTTTAAAGATATTCGTCTGAAGTTGTATTTTTATATTATTGATTAAAATATAACTATTTTTTTTATCTTTAGAGATGTTATTTTCAATTAAATAAAAGATTTTTCTTTTAAAAAAAATATTTGATTTTATTAGGGGCCTCTTTTTATTAATAGAGTTGGATCTCTAATTTTATAGGAACGACCCTGCCTATATTGTGGGGGTTGCTTACACATTCGCTGCTAAAAATCCATTTATGCAGAAGTGTATATCCAAACAATACAATTTTTCCATAAGAATGTGATTAGAGTTGTTAATACGAGAAATGAGAGCGTTAAATATGACAATCCTCGGATAATCTGTCGTTCAGGCTATACTTTTACAAGTATTGTTTTTTATAGATAAAATGACTATAATCGTTTGAATGGAAGAGTAGGAGTACGAACTTAAATCGTAATGTTTAACCTAACAATATTGATATTTATGTCACTTAAGTTAAGATTTGGGAACACTTTTATAAAAATCACAATGATTAGTCTCTGCTATTGCAAATGCATTTAAAAAAGTACTCAGCACCGAAAAATCATATATCATATAAACAAAAAACCTAACAAATGCATGTAAGAAATCAAATATAATATAGTAATAATATATTGGTATGTAGTCAATTCTTTTAAAGTAAAAAAAAAATGTTATTTTCAAAACAAAATTATCCCTTCATTTTTGAACAAGCAAAATTTTCCCTTCTTAATAAGTGTTCTTTTGGGCATATATAGACGCATAGTTACTTAAAACTCACATCTTCAAAGTTCATGAATTGTTAAAGGTTTTAACTTCAGTCTTAATTTTTTGGATCATTATTTTGTTCTAACTAGCTGAGTAAAAATATTCTCTTATGTTCTAGAAAAGAAAGGAAAAAAATTATGTTTAAAGTTTGAGAATAAGGGACGTTGTCTAATGTCATTGGTCATCACACTGCATGAGGTTGAAGTTTTTAGTCTTCATATATAATCTCATAGCACAGTTACACAAAAGATATTTGAAATTATTTCAAAGGTTTATTTTCTTCCTAGTAATTTTAGAATTTTAAGACTAGCTATAGCATAAGAATTAACAATATTGCAAAAAAAGAAAATCCTCTCATATTTTAAATCTCTACCCTTATTTGTATAAAAAAAATCTCTACTCTAATCCATTCTCCTTTCCTTTTTAAAAATTATAAACCCCTCCTCAATTTATATTTCAACTAGAGCTAGGATTCCTAACACAAGTTTAATTACTTATAGTAATATATATTAAGCTACTCTAAACACATATGTAGGGTTAAAAGTCTCATCTGAATTAATGAATTAATAAGTAAATATATTTTATATTTAATTACTTATAGTAATATATATTAACCTACTTTAAAGTCTAAACACAAGTTTATTGACCCAAGGAGATATAATAGAGGTGTATATGAGTTGGGTCAACTTGGAAAATACGGTCAAATCCATCCAACAAAAATGAGTTGGGTCGGATAATTGGATGAGTATGATTTCTAACAATGAAAAATCCATAAAAATAAATGGGTTACATATCAAATCAGACTCGGACCTAAAAAAATCCACTTACCCAACAATGTTAACATTTTTAAGTTTAATAGGGAAGATGGAAAATACAAAATGTTTTGGTAATAAACCAAGTTATATTTCCAAAACCAACCCAGTGCACCATATATATATTGAAAAGCAAAACATGCTATAATTATAAATTAAGATGTTGCACTTTTTAGTTAATTTGATGCTAGCGAGATTTTATGTTATGCACAACTTTAGTTTGTTGCAAGTATTTTATGATGGAGTATATATATATTGTTTGATATTATCATTTATGATGCGCCTATTTTACGTAAAAAAAATTGGAAAATAAAGAAGAGTAATTTTTATGAAAAATTATGAGGATTATCATTTTAATTATTTAATATTAAAAAAAGACAAAAATAATAATTTGGGTAACCCACTACCAATCCAACACAACTCATAAATTAATAGGTTTACCCAAACCGGTCCAATTATATTACGTATGGCTATTTTACCTCACTTAAACCGGAGTTTGTTATATAGTTCGAACTTTGGGTTTGACCAAACTCAACTCAAACTAACCAACGGATTTTGGGTTCGAATTTTGTTGCAAATAGTTTACTTGTTTATGTTGAAAAATATATAAATTAAAGAGTTTTGTTAACGAGTACTTTCAGTACACTATTTAAAAATTTTAAAAATATTATTTTTAAGGGTAACGCTGACCGGTGCAAATAGCATGACCCTTCTTGTAAAAATAAAGAAAACAAAGTGTTGTATTTTATTAGTAAAAAAACAAGGTGCAAATAACAACTCCATCTTACAAAATCAGAGCCCTGACTCAAAGCCTATAACTTGCAATCCATTATCGACGCTGTAATAGCGACGGATTTCGTATTCATACGTAAATATTTCAACTAGGGTTTAAGGTTCTCTCTTTCACCACCCCACGCAACTCTCACACACAAGAACCAAAAGGCGCGGCAACCTTGCCACCACGCCGTTCGTTTCTGTTCACAACACACCAACATGGTTATTCTTCAACCCTATACTACAATTATACTTTTTTTGTATTTTATTTTCTTATTTGTCTCACCTAATTATTATTTTTTTGTATTTTTCTTGATTGTAACGTTGGGTTTTAATTTGGCTTAGTTGATTGTTTCTGATTGATTTTGATTATGTAATGTTCATGATGTAGTTGTCTGTAACGTTGTCGTGTGAATGAAATTGCAAATTATGCACTATATGATTTGTTTGAATTTTATCATCTGATGTCTAATATGTATTTGTGTATAATGTTGAATATGGAATGCTATTGTAAATTACTCCGTCCGTTTCTAATTATAAGCGAATTTTACTTTTTAGTTAAGAACATAAAATGTTTGTAATTTGAGCACATCGGAATGTAAGAAGCTGCTTATTTTTTCCAATGTTATCCACTCGTAATGTATTTGTCAAGGGATCCATATTCGCTAATCGAGATAGGACTGCTCACATAACATATTCGCCAAATTAACTTAAAATAAATTCTCTAATTGATTTAGATTGGACTGTCAACCAGTCAAGATTGATAACTGCTTGCAACAGTTACTGTAGGAAATCGTAGTACATTTACTGAGTATAGAGTTTAAGTGTTGAAATTTTGGATTAGAAATTGAGTTAATATTTTGATTGATACATGCATTTTCTAAACATATTTATTAGATGTTTACTCTTGTCTTAAGATTTCAGGAAAGGATTGTGTTTTGGATATTGTTTTGGTGCTTACTTTAAGTTTTCTTTGGATATGATTCATGACTAAAATTCTTTCTTAATCATTTGAAAATGAATTCAGTTTTTCAATGTTATAATTAAAACTTGAATTGGTTATTCTAGTTTTTGTCGTGACCATCGATAATGTTTGATAATCTATTACCATCTCTACTAGTTCTAAGCCTGAATAATTGGACATCTGCATATAAGTTCACCCTTTTTTATTTTATTTTGTTTAGTTAAAATTTAATAATGTATAGACATTAATGATGTAGGATATAATTATCTTCTGTAACCCTTAAATTATTTGTAGATGTGGCTAGGTGAATTTTTAGCTGTTCACATGATTCCTCAGTTCAGTTGTTTAGTATTCTCAGTTACAGAGTGTTTCAACCTACCTCTCTTTCTCAATCTAGGTTTGAGTTTGATGAATTGAGTTTGCTTCTTATGCTGTATGCTTTCATAGGATTGACTTTGCTTGTTATCTTTTTTTACTTATTTTGCTTGTAACTTTATTTTTATCTCTATATATGTAGCATAAGCTAACGTAATCTAATGTTAGTTTTTTTCATGTATTTCAGGCAAGAGGTTTGAAGAAACATTTGAAGCGGCTCAATGCTCCAAAGCATTGGATGCTTGATAAGCTTGGTGGTGCCTTTGTATGGACATCATTCTGTGGCACCGTGATGTTTATGTTATTTTATTTTAAATCTTAACTTTCATTTTGAACTTATGCATGAAATTTCTTTGTTGTATAGGCCCCAAAGCCGTCATCCGGACCACACAAATCTAGGGAGTGCCTTCCTTTGATCCTTATCTTGAGGAACAGACTAAAATATGCTCTCACATATAGAGAAGTAATTGCCATCTTGATGCAGCGACATGTTCTAGTTGATGGCAAAGTTAGGACAGACAAGACATATCCTGCTGGTTTTATGGGTATGGGCATTAGACTTAAATCGCACAGCATTTTTAACTTCAGATGTCAATTTTTCACTTTGAAATATTGGTCAATGCTTGCAATGTTCCGTTGTTTTTAATTGGTCGTTGTGATTCTAAACTTTCATTAGAGATTATCTTGTTCTAATCTCATTATGTTTTCACTTTTAGATGTTGTATCTATTCCCAAGACTAATGAAAACTTCCGTCTTCTCTATGACACAAAGGGTCGATTCCGTCTTCACTCTGTAAGAGATGATGAGGCAAAGGTCTGTCTAATCCTTCACAATATCTATAATTTTTACTCAAAGCTACGCTGTTTCATAATTTATATAAACTAGACGATGATAGAGTCTTCTTTATATTGATTTAATAATCTGCCTCCGTCCCCAACCTTTTGCAGTTTAAGCTTTGCAAGGTACGATCTGTTCAGTTTGGTCAGAAGGGGATACCGTATCTGAACACCTATGATGGGCGTACAATCCGCTATCCTGATCCCCTAATTAAGGCCAATGACACAATCAAACTAGACTTGGAACAAAACAAGATAACCGATTTCATCAAATTTGATGTGGGGAATGTTGTTATGGTGACTGGAGGAAGGAACAGAGGTCGTGTTGGTTTCATCAAGAACAGAGAAAAACACAAAGGCACTTTTGAGACCATTCATGTCCAGGATGCTACTGGTCATGAGTTCGCAACCCGATTAGGTAACGTCTTCACCATTGGCAAAGGGTCGAAACCTTGGGTGTCTCTTCCCAAAGGCAAAGGTATTAAATTGACCGTCATTGAGGAGGCAAGGAAGCGGATGGCTGCTTCTCAACAGGCCGCAGCTGCATAAAGTTGAATACATTATATTGTTGGACAATTTAACCATATAGATTGTTTGTCAGACTGTTTTGCGGCTAATATGACATCGAAATTTTGTTTTTAATACATCACAATTCTGAACGAGGCTTGATGTGAGTTTAATTTTGTTTGGATGGCATTTTTTGTGCTCAATGGTTGCAATTTTATGCTCTCCCATTTTGCTTCATTTTTTATTTGGTATTCTTTCATCATGTATTAACTCGGTTTAGTACTTGGTGAGAAAACAAGTGAAAGAAAGTTAAAAAAAAAAACTGAATACGTAATAACAACCAGAACAAACAGACCAGGAAGCTATCAATATCTGTTGGTTAATCATTTTATTTTTTTGGGGTCAAGACGTCTTTTGGTTCATTGAGGTTGTAAACTATCATCATAAAATAACATTACCTGGCTATGTTGTTCCTACAACATGGAGTAGATTTAGCCCTTTAAAGTCTTCTCTTCCAAAATCCAACTCCCAAGACATCCTAAGTCAACTCGGTTTCTTTTGATATTTTCTATACAATGTATTCAGTATGGACTGTATTTGATAGCCACTTGTTAAGAATACATAAGATATTACTTATTTGATTAAGAATTTTTATCTGTGAATTTCAAAAACTGATAATAAATAAGTACTATAGTCATGCAAGAAAGGAACTATTGATAATAATGAGAAAATGTCTCACATCGGATAATATGAAGAAATATGTAAAGACTTGGTCATATAAATAAAAGTTTTGTGTGTTAGTATTTCTTCCACTAATAGTAAGTGGGTTTTGTTATAGCTATCGTTACATCTACTATTTAGTATATGTAATTATCAATTACATTATATAATTCCTTTCTTTCTATTTCGATATGGTATCAGACTAAAACAGTGCAGCCCCTTCTCCCTCTAAATCAGGACGCCGTTCCTAACCCCAGCCGTCACCCTCGCCACCATGGCAACCGATAGTTATACCTCAATCACCAACCCATATGAACCATCTAAACCACTTGCCTGCATCACCCTTGTCAGTGTAACCAAAGTTCTTCCCACCAATTACCTTAATTGGCAACTCCAGGTTGAAGCTTTCCTTGATGGCTATGATCTCCTCAAATACCCAGATGGATCGTTACCGACGCCGTCCAAAACGATCACCACAACTACCGAGACTCCAGTGACAATAGAAAATTCTGCCAATCAAACATGGCGACGACAGAATCGTCTCATCTATGGCGCCCTCCTCACCACCCACTCAAATGAGATCGCCTCCTTGGTGTCCCAAACAAAGACCTCACACGATCTTTGGACTCTCCTCAAGAACACCTATGCCAAGGTTTCTCGCAGCCATATCAAGCAACTAAATGAGCGCCTCCGGACAACATCCAAAGGTACTCAGTCCATCACCACCTATATGCACTCCCTTAAGCAAACAGGCAATCTCCTTGCCTCAGTTGGATCACCTGTCTCCATTGAAGACATGACTGATTATATACTACGCGGCCTCGACGACGGCTATCGCTTTGTCATTGACGAAGTGAATTCAAGGGATAACTCAATTACCTTTGATGACCTTCTTGAGAAGCTTCTCATCCAGGAACAATCAATCGCCGTTGTTCAGCAACAGACCCCTGCCCCACTGATAGCCTGTATTTCGATAGGCTACAATAAATATAGTCGATCAAGTTCGACTCAAGTTTTGGAGAAGTCTGATCAAATTCGACACAGAAGCTGAGCCAGGTTCAGGAACTCAAAGAGACCTTAATGTTCGACAAAGAAGCTTCGATAAGCAAGCAGAATAATCGAAGAGAAGTTGGTGAAGTAGCAATATATGTCATAAGAAAGGGGGGTTTGAATTGTGACCCTTTTTAAAATTTAATTCTGAAATAAAATAGTTACTCAAGAGAAAAATTCTTGGTCAGAGTTAGGTAAGTAAAAGAAATATTTATATAATTAAGTATTTAAATATTAGGACCAGAGAACTCTGGAAGTATATATTTGAAATAAACAAAGCGGTAAAAGGACCAGAGAACTCTGAAAATATATAACTGAAATAAATAAAGCGGTAAAAGGACCAGAGAACTCTGGAAATATATAACTGAAATAAATAAAGCGATAAAGGACCAGAGCACTCTGGATATATTAAAAATAAATAAATAAGACCAGCAAGTTCTGGATAATTATTAAGTTTTTTAGGTTATTTAATTTTTAGATTAAGGACCAGAGCACTCTGGAAAATTAATATAGTTAGTTATAGGTTATATGTGACGGCAGAAATTAAGAGATGAGAGAAGAGAAAGAACACAAGAGATTTATCCTGGTTCGCCTAACCGGCTACGTCCAGTCCCCACACTGCGTGTGAGATTATCCACTATAGTATCATGCTATCATAAACTTCTGAATAACACTATAAGTTGTTGATCACACCAGATCAGTCCGATTACACTCTGTATTGTCAACCTCAGCAGGCTTCTATAATTCTTGATCACACAAGAAAGGTTGAAGTATTTTTATCTCAAACTATTTATCCTAATAGACTTGAGAAACTAAGTAACACTTTGTATGGTTGTTGATGTTGGTAGAATGGTGGTATCTCAAACAAAAGAGATTTCAAATAATATCTCAAACAAAAGAGATATTTCAAATACAAACTTCAAATAGATATCTCAAACAAAAGAGATTAAAAATAAATCTAGTGAAGGATTATGGAGTTTGGTTTGATGTTGTTGAAGAGCCTTGGAAATGTTGTGAATAATATTCACTTTGAGAGAGAGAGAGAGAGAGATTAATTCTTTGTAATGAAAGCTCTTGCAAATACCATTGAGAGATGCTTGTATTTATAGAAGCTGAAGTCTTGAAGCCCACTCCTAAATACAGTTGTGTTATGCGATTTCAATTAAGGCATGTGCTGTATTTTTCTTCCTTGGTGCGCAAGAATGCCCAAGTTACAAAATCTGTCAAATGGAGAATGTTCTGAAGAACATTCTTGTAATTCCATGCTTCATTTAGTTTAGACAATACCACGTGATTGTTGCTAGCTGTAATCTGGTGGAAACCTTTGAGGGGACAAGATGATGTCATCATTCTTATCCTTTACTAGTCATACCAGAATGTTCTCAAGAACATTCTTCTAAGTGTAGTTCGAAATATTTCTTCTTCCTTTGTAGGCACGTGCTTCTTCATCTTTCTTTAAATGTAAAGCCTTATGTAATCAAGTGAGATTCCTTCTATTTGTGTCATGTATCAGAAGTATCTTCTTTTGGTGAGACATAGAGAATGTTTTTCACCATAAAATCCATTTATGTCCTTTTTGCTTATTTGCTTGGATGAGGATGTTTTTAACTTTCTATTGTAAGCTTAGAACACCTAGTGGGAATGTTCGTGTTATTTGTTTCACGAATTTTCGAAAAAAGCGTTTTTTCTGGGTAATCTGTTCATTTTCTGTTTTTAAATCCTGTGATTTTTGTTGTGCATGTTCTTAAGGAGCAAAAAGAAACTCCCAGAAATGGCACGTAATACTCGTAGCAGTAATTCGCAATCTAGTCCATCCCGTCAAGCGATGGAAGATGCAACATTGGAAGTTACTTCACAACTGCAAAATCCACAAGTTGCGCCAACCGTTGGCGTAAGTCGTATAAAAACGTTGGGGGCAACAATGCCCACTCAAGTTTCTTCGACGATACCTGTGAAGACATTAATCGTTGCTGCAGCCGCACAATCACAAGTTGGTTTTGGAAGTAACCGTATCCAAATACATGGTTCTTTGATATAAACCAACCGTATCGTATGCCATCGTCTTTTATGGTAGGGCTCCATACTAATCCATCATCTTTCTCAAAGAGTTTTAATGTGATGCATTCTCCATTATTTCATCCTGGAGTAGGCTTTCCGGTTCAAACCCTCAACAATCATTGATCAATGCCTCCTTAATGGCTTTAAGGCAACAAATGGAAGACACAAACCATGAAATGGTCAATATGTTAACCCAACAAATAGGGATGGTGTTTAACCCCCTAATTCAACAAACCCGTAGCAGTTACCAAACGTTAACTGACCAAATGGGACGGATTGTTGATTTCTTTGGTTCACTGCCTGTATAAAATAGGTCAATGCCTCAAAATCTAAATCCAAGGCCCGTCCAAAAACCCATTGAAAGATTGAACAATGGAGCCCCCGTGACCCAAGTACAGCAACCTGTTGTTGAACCACATCTACAAGAGGAGCCTGAAAGGGTCCCTATCTTGATTCAATGGAATCAAGATGCTGATCAAGTAGTTCGACAAGTTCAGCAAAATAATTTCGATGGAAGAAATAATATAGCCAACATAGTTGAAACCTTGTTAGTTCAAAACGGTTTTAACATGGGCTTACATAGGCCTAACTTTGTTTCTTCTTTGTCGGATTATGTCTTAGCGGAAGAATTGCCTAAGGGATGGAAAATCCCTAAATTCACCAAGTTTGATGGAGAGACTAATGAGTCTACAGTTGAACATATTGCCCGTTATCTAACTGAGGCTGGCGATATTGCAAACAATGAGAATTTGAGATTGAAATATTTTCCAAGTTATCTAACCAAGAACTCCTTCACGTGGTTTACCACTTTACCCCCACACTCCATATTCACATGGAGTCAGTTGGAAAAGGCCTTCCATGAACAGTTTACATGGGTCAATCCAAGTTCAGTCCCAAAGAATTGGCTAGTGTTCGACGTAAAACCTCAGAGTCTATTGACGATTACTTAAATAGATTCTAACTCCTAAAAGCTAAATGCTTTACTCAAGTGTCTGAACATGAGTTAGTCGAAATGGCTGTTGGTGGTCTAGATTATTCCATTCAGAAGAAACTAGATACCCAATACTTAAGGGATATGGCACAATTAGCTGATAGAGTCCGACAAGTCGAAAGACTTAAAGCTGAGAAAGCAAGGGCCAGCAAATTCAGTAAAAAAGTGAAAGTCATTTATGTCGACACTGATGACATTGATCCATGGTTTGATTTGAATCTTGATGATGTCGAAAATAGTGAGGTTAATCTCGCAAAGTTAAAACCTGGTCCTCCTTTTATTTGTGAAGTGTTGAGGCAATCCAATGGTAAAAATCCTGAGGAACCGATAAATGAGAAATATTCTTCGAAAACATACTCATTTGATGTTACTAAAAGCGATGAAATTTTCGACCTTTTAGTTAACGAGGTTTCTGTAATATAACAACAGCCATTTCGACCTTTTACTCAAGATGCCTCTAATAGACCAACGGAAAGAGAGGTTTCTGTAAATTTCATGGTTATTTAGGCCATAACACTTCTTGTTGTGTCTCTTTCAGGGATTCAGTGCCAAAAGCACTTGATGAAGGAATGCTGAAGTCTTGAGACAAATCAAACAAGCCTATGCAGATAGCTGCAAATCCTCTCAAACAACACTACAACATTTTATCTCTACGACAACGGCAAATTTTATTATTGTAAAAAAATTGTTCTGATAGGGTATCAAAGACATCATTTTAAAAATTTCATAGCGGTATGTGAACAAAAGCGTTCTCTTATGGTGCCTATTACTACGATTTTTCTAACGTTGTTGCTGTATGTGAACAAAAGCGTTGTCTAATGATAAGACAACGCCTCAGTTTGCCACGGACGGGAAACCGTTCTGGTAGATAACGACAACGCTTTTTTCAGATCTTGCAACGGTGTTTCGTCGTTGTGGTAGACCACAAATGTTGTTGTGCAAGCAGACTCTATGTATGTTGAGATAGCTGATGTCAATGTCATCAAGGCTGCTGAAAGCTTGGGGAAACCCAAAAATGGCAACAACTATCAAAAGAATGATGTGGAAATGGTTATTGATGACCATGTTTGCGAAAACAAAATAATTACTGAAACCCAGTACGTTGAAAAGATGACAGGTACATATCCAACATCAGAAGAGGATTTGGTTAATTTCCTGAAGCGATGTAAGATCTCAAATTTAACAACCATGTTATGCCCTAGGTGTAGTGCTATCTTCGACAAAGAAGCTGCAAGAAACATTGAAGGCTTCAGACCTTAGTCGAAGAGGAAAGGAAAGTGGGTTGATAAAAAGCCTAAGTTTGACTTCAACAGAAGTGATTTGACTTACAAGGCTTCAACCCAAAAGACATTTTCAAAGAAAAGTCAGATGAGGACTTTTACTTCACCTTCGAGATTCCTTGCTGAAAAATGGGTATTCTCTGGCGGGAAAAAGTCTAATTACAATGCTCCACTTACGAAGTGGGTGAAGAAAGTTACTAGTACTAACGTTCAAAATGAAACATCTGATTCAAAGAGATTTGCCTACAACAATAATTACAAAGGGAGGTTTCCCATGTCTAAAACTCAATGGTGTAGATTCCAACGCCAAAAAAAGGCATCTATTCACTAAACTTGGCCACACTCCAACAACCAATCCAGTCATCTGTTGTGACAACCTCGGTGTTACCCACCTTAGTGTTAACCATGTATTGCACTCTCGGATGAAATATATATAGCCTTAGCCTATTATTTTGTCTGAGAAAATGTTCAACATGGCAAGTTTCGAGTATCCTTTGTTTCTACCGATGATCAACTTGCTGATATTCTAACCAAACTCCTGCTTCGTCCTATGTTAGATTACTTACTATCCAAGTTGCATCTCTCTTTCAGACCATACAACTTGCGGGTGGATATCAATAATAATGATAAAATGTGCCACATCGGGTAATATGAAGAAATATGCAAAGACTTGATCATATAAATAATAGCCTTGTGTGTTAGTATTTCTTGCACCAATAGTTAGTGAGTTTTGCTATAGCTAGTGTTACCTTTACTACTCAGTATATGTAATTATCAATTACATTATACAATTCCTTTCTTTCTATTTCTATAAGTGATGCCTTAGTGGTTTTAGTTCCATGTCTTATTACTTTTACTTGATGTGTTGAGCTGAGGTGGTCATTTTATTATTCTCATCTACATCTTATAATCCATGTATAATAGTTAATTGTTTCTTTTTCTTTTGCAACTGGTTTTACTTGCAGCACTCATAGATCCGGTGATTTGGTTCTATTGTTTCTTGTTTCTTACTTAAGTTGCTCTTATTGTGGAGATTGATTAATGCATAAAGGTTCCTGATAAAAAAATAATGAAATCATAAAAGTACTCTGTCTTTATAATTATAAGCATTTTAGCATGTTGACAAGTATTTGGTCAATTAATGTGTCATAGGTCTGCAAGGTTTCTCCAATTACATGGAGAAACAAAAGTTCGACAGATTATTGTCCACCAAAACATGACTCTCGGTCTGAAATAGATGTTATGCTGAAGATTCCTTAAAGTCTCTTTATTTAAATAACACAAAGACATATTCTAGTTTTTGACTCGACATTAAACTCACTTGTTTATTTCTTCATTGGACACTCATCCCTCTTAAAGGATGATATGTTATAGTTTCGTTAAGACAATCATGGTTGAACATTAACATCTCTTATTCATTTGAATTTTCCATTACATTACATCATTTATGAATCGTGACTTGAAATATCATCTTTAGAAGCACCCAAAATCTAAGATTCCTTATATAATTTACTTAAACATAATAACCACTAACCAGAGGCATTAGTTAACAAGACCTATATTATTAATAGATAGATAGTAGATATATTTGAAGCACGATAATAATTGTAAAATTAATGAGCATTGAAGAAGGCTATCATAGGATCGTAAACAACTTGTTTAGCATTGATAGCCGCAATGAAATCTACATGTGCATAATTATCCTTCATCAATACCACTCGCTCGTTAGAATCATGATCCTTGAGGTCATTAAGCAAAAGATTCACATCTTGTACGTCAGATAACATATCTTGCCCTCCAGCACCTAGAAAAAGAGGGAATTCGGTAGGTATTTTGGTCATGTCGTAAGTTGGAGGAGTTCGATGTCCATAGTGTAGTAGATTCTGTGCTTGATGAACATAATCATACTTTGCGATTTTTCCAGTTCTTGTCACTACTCAAATTTTATAATACAAGAGTCAAGTCAATAAAAAAAAATTATTAGTTCTAATTAGAAATGCATACAAATAATATTGAGATTAATTTTAAACAATGATGGTATACATTTTTTATACATGCATCCAATCAAATTATACCATAATGAGACGTAGTTGAATGTATGTGTAAAATTGTATTACACATATTTCACATACAAATTAAATCCAATTATATTTAGTCGCAACAAGCAAACAGTAAAAAATATTGAGTGTTAGTATACTTACTTTGAGAGAAATGGATCAAATTCTTAGTTGACGTTGGTTGTGGTACATGATCAAGATAGACATTTATTCTAGAAGAATTTAAGCAACAATTTGGACCTATAAAATTTTAAGATAAGGAACACAAAAATAAAACCAATAATTATGGTAATCTTTTTGATACATAAAATTTACTAATCATTCAATCAATAACATATAAAGTACCTGTAAACAATGCCAAAAGGTTTGTGAGGTCGAGGTTTAGAGTGTTACATATTTCATTCACAAATATTGTTATAACATCCCTGCTAATCATAAAACCATATGATATATTATTACTTTAATATTTTTTTAGTTATACATTTTTCTTTTGCACTAAAACATTATAGCAAAGTATAATAAAAGTATATAAAAGGGTTATTTATTCTCTTACACGTTAGGAATGAACTGATAAAGGCCTGACCAATATACTTCCTGTTATATTAAAAAAAGAAAAACATTTTTATAATTGCATTCAATAAATATTTAATACATGTTGCTCCAAAATAATAGTTAAATAGAGTGTGATTTTATTCGTGTGTCTCACATTAGATAAAAAGAGGCCAACAACAAGACTTATTTCCTTTGAAGGATTTGGATTCATATAAGCAATTGGACTAAGTAATGCAGCTGATCTCAACATATTCAAAAGCTTCCCTTGAGATAAAGCAGCTAAAGCTATCAAAGTTCCCTGAAAAACTTATAGCATTGTTACACACTAAAAACATAATAATAATAATAATAATAATAATAATAATCAATTAGGAGTAAACTAACCTGAGAATGACCTGCATAGTGTATTTTTTTACCAGTATGGTTGTAAATATATTGGACTGAAGCAGGAAGATCATAATTAGCCAATTCATCCCATGACCAATCCCAATAAGCCTATACACACGATATAAATCAATTATTAGTTATAATTTTTGTCAAAGTGTGAAATTCTAAAAAACTTTTTTTAGAGGAAAAACTTAAATGCATGTTTATATTGAAGTATATCTTAGTTATAAGAACCATGTCATTAGGACTTAGCCATGTATGCATGGTGCTATATTTTGTGCCACGGCCGTTGACAAGCCACACATCAAATCCATTGTCGGCTAAGATAAATCCCAACGATTCTTCAGGTGAATTGAACAACCATATACTAGCATCCTAAAATAAATTACAGGAGTCAAACATTTTGTATTTGCATAAGCAATATTGTAATTTTTATGAGATTTTCAGCACTAAAACTTACACAAAAGATACCATGTTGTATTAACACAGGCGGCTTGTCTACTCTCTTATCGAACCGTCCTGCCGGTATTCTCTGCAAGCTTAGGATGTAGCCATCTTCTGTTGTTACCTAAGACAACAAAAACAATGTTGATGTCAAATTTGTGATATTATTTAATTAACTTTTCACAATTGTTTGTAAAGAAATATGAACTCTGTCAATTGAGGTTACACACACATTGTGTTGTACTTCTTCTGTCCCTAATTTATGAGCCCATTTTTTAAAAGTTGTCCATAAATACAAGTGTCAAAGCACATTACTAGGTGTGTGTGTATATGTGTGTCTATATATATATATATATATATATATATATATATATATATATATATATATATATATATATATATATTCAAATTAAGAAGATGAAAAATTAAAGTTAATTACACATTTATATACAAATGATATTTTAGGATGATCAACATACAAAATGAACACATTTAATTCACTACTTTCTTTTTTCCTTTTTACCAAATATATATATATATATATATGAAAATGTAAATATCTTTTAAAAATTTATGGAGGGTGTATTAACCATTTATATTGGTAAAATTTAATTTGTTCATAAGCAAATGGAATGTGGAATGCAACATGTTAGTAAGCAAATGGAATGTGGAATGCAACATGTTAGTAAGGTTGAGAGTAGGTCAAGTCAACATATAAGAGTCTATGAATTTACTTAAAAATAGAACTAGACTATTTTGGTTTTTAAAAGATAAGACTATGATCTTTTTAGAAGTCTAATTAGCTAAAAATGTTAGACCACAAGCCACACAAAAAAAATCGTACATGACTTTCAACACAAGCTAAATTCATACGTAGAAACAAGCTTTATGACAGATTACAAATCAAGTTTATGTCTTAAATTTTTTAACTAGACAAGTTTGGGGTTTGTAAATGCTAACAATGACTTAACATATTCTAACCATTACATGTTAGTAATATTTACCTTATGTTCTTCACATGTGTAACCTTGTGTTTCTACCATAGTCTTGCATATACCACGGTTTGTAATGACGGACGATGTTGATAATTCATGGGTTGTGTTATTAGTTTTTTTTCCATTTGATGTTGTAATGCAAAGTACGATTATTAAGATAAGACTAGCTATTGTGCTGGTCATTTTGAGAATGTGGTTATTATGCGCACATAAGACTAAGTGGTGGTGTTTTATAGGTTTCTTTTGAAGGAAAAGACAAAGTTGAGAACGAACTTAGAAGAAAAAAATTGAAAGTGAGGTTGCTAAAAGAATGAGTATAAGTGTGTGATCTATTGAGAATGAGCTTAAAAGAAAAAAAGTTGAAGTGAGGTTGCTAAAAGAATGAGTATAAGTGTGATCTATGTCTACTCTATATATAACTACGGAAAAGAAAAAACAAAGCTAAACTAATATGTGGTTATCCAATTATTTGAATACTTTTGTAACAAACAAATTTTTTAAAGGGTGGTAACAAAGAATTTGTTTTTGGAGGAGAAAATTGTGGATTGAAAAACAAACTTATATGAATTATTATTAATAATATTTAATTAATATTATTTTTATGAAAATACCTTTTTATGGATTGGAGGGAAATTAAAGGCATAAGAAGATGACATTGTCCTAATAAAAATAACTTTACTTTAATATATTCCCTCCGGTCCTTATTATAAGAAATAAAATTAAAAAACATAAAAATCAATATAATCGTGAATTAATGTAACTTTTTGAATATCTTTGCGAATATGCCCTTAAAAGTTGTGACATTTTCTTAAATGAGGGGTAAAAAAGTCTTTTAAGTAGTAACTACATCTTGAAAGTTGTGACATTTTCTTATAAATAAGACCAAAAAAAATTAAAAAAATTCTTATAATGGAGAATGGAGGGAGTACGAGTGTTCAAATAGTGGCACTATATACAAGGTTGGAAAAAATGACATTGATATGATAATTTATATGTAGTGTGATTTTATCACAAGTACTTAATATGACAAATATTTTTGATATCATTTTTTCTCATGAGTTCATAATTTATTTTTACTAGTTTTGTAGTTTAAAGCTTATATCTTATTATTTTTCTCTTCATTATACAATATCATCATATTTGAAAAATTAAATATTAATTAAACAATAATTTTTATGTCATTTCAGGTTTTAAGTTAGTTCACTGCTAACTTTATTAAACACTACAAATTCAATCATTTAACTTATCTATTATAATTGATTTTTTTGTTAGAGGGTCAAAATCGCAACTTTTTAAAAGTTAAGTGGTCAAAAATGCATTTAAACCTGACTAAAATATTCAACCTAACTCTTCCCTCGCATCAAAGTGCATTTACTTTCAACACATGATGTTACAGTAATAGGAGTAAACTAAAGTGGTACCAAGTTATGTATAATGTATGTTGGAAATAGATTCAAAAGCAACCTTGTAAGTGTGTCATATTACAGAGAAAGTAAGAAAGATTGCATGGATGGGCAAAAATAACCACGAACCATCGAACCAAAATGAACTGAACCATTGTTATGGTTCGTGAACCAAACCGATAATCTTTATCTATTAGAAAGTTTGTCATATTCCTAATCCTGCATTTTTTTTTCTGGTTTAAGTAATTTTTATGAATAAAAGGGTTTACAAGGAATCAAACTAAGTACTATATGTTTACACTTTACAACTTTAACCAATATGCCAATTCCATTTTTGTTGAAATATTGTTGCTTCCAAAAGTCATATACATCACTAAAACATTTTTTTAAAGCACAACCGCCCTAGCGGTTCTTTTTCTCAAAGCAGTTATTTTTTATTATTAGCGATTCCTTTTTTGATATCAGCTCTTTTTCATTATTATTATTATTATTATTGTTGTTGTTGTTGTTGTTGTTGTTGTTGTTGTTGTTGTTGTTGTTGTTGTTGTTGGTGTACGCTTACTACGTGTTACGATATTAAAGTTGCATCTTTAAAATTGGTTATAATTTAATTGATCCATATGATAATTTTATCATTAGAAACTTTACTTTTTATTGTAATTTTATCGGTCTCTTTGTTTCTCCTATATTATATTACTTGAAGTTATTTACTCTGACTTTATATTTGCAAAAATCACTACATATTATAACATAACTTTGTTTTGGCAAAGTAATGACTTTGATTTCATATTCATTTTTGTTGATGCAAACTAAATGTTGTTAAGGTAGACTTTGAAAAAGCTTACGACTCGGTGGACTGGGATTATCTGGATGCGGTCATGGGAAAAATGGCTTTTCCGGTCTTATGGAGAAAGTGGATTAAAGAATGTGTGTCAACTGCGACTGCTTCAGTTTTAGTAAATGGCAGCCCTACATAAGAGTTTTCATTAGGGAGGGGTCTTCACCAAGGCGACCCTCTCTCTCCTTTTTTATTTCTCTTGGCCGCAGAGGGCCTGAATATTATGATGTCTGAGTTGGTGAATGCTAATTTGTTTGGGGGCTATGAGGTAGGAACGACTCATTCCATGGTTGTTTCCCACCTCCAATTTGCTGACGACACTTTGTTGATGGGTGTTAAGAGTTAGGCCAATGTTCGTGCATTGCGGGCGGTGTTGTTATTGTTTGAGGAGATGTCTGGTCTTAAGGTAAATTTCCATAAAAGCATGTTGGTGGGGGTTAACATCTCTGAGTCGTGGTTGGTTGAGGCAGCGTCCATTCTGAATTGTAAAGTGGGCAAGGTTCCTTTTGTGTATTTGAGTCTCTCTATCAGTTGTAATCCTCGAAGGTTAGTGTTTTGGAAACCTGTGTTGCATACCATAAAGTCTAGACTGACTGGGTGGAAAAGTCGTTTTCTTTCTTTTAGGGGCCGCTTGACTTTGCTTAAATTTGTCCCGACCTTTCTAATTGTTTATGCTCTTTCTTTCATCAAAGCTCAGTCAATTTAAAGTGTCAGATATCTAGCAGCGGCTTCCCGACATTGCGGGGGGCTACACGGTGCGTACAAGCTATCAGTTGCTCATTTCTCAGGATGACCTTATTTTGGATGATTAAGATAACCTGATATGCCATACTCAGGTGCCATTGAAGGTCTCCATCTTAGCATGGCGTTTTCTTTGTGACAGGTTGCCGACAAAAATCAATTTACAAAATCGGGGCATCCTTACAACAGCAGACACCTATTGTTCGGTCGGTTGTGGACAATTTGAAAGCGCACAACATCTGTTTTTGCATTGCGATACGTTTGCCACAATTTGTTAGCAGGTTCGGTTTTGGATTGATGTTTCATGTGTTGATCATTTCAATCTCTGTGCTCACTTTGTTCAGTTTACTATCTCCTTGGGTGCCACAAGGGCGCGAAGATCTTTTCTCCAGCTTTCGTGGTTACTTTGTGTTTGGCTAGTGTCGAATGAGCGTAATAATAGACTTTTTAATATTTCTCACACTCCTAATGTGGAGCTTATTGAAAAGGTTAAGTTTCATTCTTCCTGGTGGATGAAGGCTAATAATGCCACTTTTGTTTATGGCTCCCAACAGTGGTGGTCGGACCCGTTAACTTGTTTGGGTATCGGCTGACTGCGAGTTTGTATAATTGTTTGACATGAACTCTTTTTTTTGCGTCCTCTTTAGTACGTCTTTTATATATATATATATATATATATATATATATATATATATAGAGAGAGAGAGAGAGAGAGAGAGACACACCATTTTTGCTTCTTCAAAAAAATAAGTTCATGGGTTAAGTATGTTACCGGATCAAACCAAAACTCATATATTTGAAGGACAAAAACATATTTAATATAATCTCTTAAATGATAAAATGATTGCTCAAGTTTAACATTTTATTTTGAATACTCCTAATTGTGGGATGAACATATGAACATTGTTAAAAAATTGATATAAGGATTCAATTGTCGCGATTTATTTTTTTAGGGACTAAAGCGAGTCGTTTTTTTGTCAAAGACTAATTCGTCCTCTATATTTTTGTGAGGGACCAATATATGTCTTCACCCTTTTAATTTATTTTAGTAAGTTTTTATTTATTGATAAATTTCCTTTCAAAAAAAAAAATTATTGATAAATTTAACTTGTTCACATTTTTTATTTTTGTTCTGATTTAACTCAATTTAACTCAATTGTCCCGATTTATTTTTGTGAGGGACTAAAGCGAGTCGTTTTTTTGTCAGAGGCTAATTCGTCCTCAGTATTTTTTTGAGGGACTAAAAACAAATTTAAGAGTCGCAGGATCAAATTAGAGAGTTCCAACTGCAATATTAACCTGCACAATTTGAATGTATAATTTTCATGATAACTATGAAGATTTACAAGATGAATGAAAAATTATTGGTCCGGTCCCACTCGCACGTGTGGATTGGTACAGAACTCAACAACCTAATCCTAATGTTAATCCTAATGTTAAGGGTGTTTTCTTGGGATTGGTATCAACAACCTGTCGTGTCTCTACTAACTCCCTCTTCCATGCATGTCTTACAGACAAACAGGTTTCAATTCATCATGCTCATGCTCATGCTCATGTCACTCCATTCATTTCTTTATGTTTAGTTTTTGTTTCAAACACACGATTCAATTTTTAATGAAGTGGATATTATATCCATTGATGAGAATGAGATATCATTACCCACTTTCTCATGCCCTTCAAATTGTCTATAGATAATTTTCAATTTCAAATAAATTACGATAGAATTCATAAGTAAACAAGTATTAATGAATGCATCTACAAGTAAGTAAGGAACATGGTGTCGGATTTGCTAAATATATAAAAGCAATAACCCGTTTCACCAAGATGTCAAACCTAGGCAATGACTCAATCAACCTACATAGCAATTTTCTCAACAAAATAAAAAACATAGAGGGCAATGAATCATGTTACCCTCACAGTCAAAGATAAACAGTGTATCATGTTACATGCAATGACTCAATCCTGATACATGTAATTGGTGTAGTGATTGCATCCATCATACCTCACAGTCACAGATAAACATCACAGTCACAGATAAACAGTGTATCAAGTTACATGCAATGACTCAATCACAGTCACAGATAAACAGTGTATCATGTTACATGCAATGACTCAATCCTGATACACATGTAATTGGTGTAGTGATTGCATCCATCATACCTCACAGTCACAGATAAACAGTGTATCAGGTTACATGCAATGACTCAATCACAGTCACAGATAAACAGTGTATCATGTTACATGCAATGACTCAATCCTGATACACATGTAATTGGTGTAGTGATTGCATCCATCATACCTCACAGTCACAGATAAACAATGTAGATAAACAGTGTATCAGGTTACATGCAATGACTCAATCACAGTCACAGATAAACAGTGTATCATGTTACATGCAATGACTCAATAAACAGTGTATCATGTTACATGCAATGACTCAATCCTGATACACATGTAATTGGTGTAGTGATTGCATCCATCATACCTCACAGTCACAGATAAACAATGTAGATAAACAGTGTATCAGGTTACATGCAATGACTCAATCACAGTCACACATAAACAGTGTATCATGTTACATGCAATGACTCAATCCTGATACATGTAATTGGTGTAGTGATTGCATCCACCTAAATTGAATCATGCATAATTGAATCATACCTCACTGTCACAGATAAACAGTGTGTTGTTCAGTCATAATTAGATCATACCTCAGATAAACAGCGTGTTGTTCAGTCAACTGTTATTGTTCTGTCACACTTATCAATTTAAACAGATTACCGTCTGTACCTGGGTATCAACGAAAACAATAGTTTGAATGATCTAAATTTTACCCTTAGCACATCTTCCAAAGAATACTTGAATGATAATCCAATTTTCTTCTACTATCAACTGTGTTCACAGTGAATGCCTTAGAAATAGGTTAGGAAAACAACAAGACTGATACACTTCACACTTTTATTCCTCCACGATTTATTCCTCCACAATTTTCTAACAAACATGATCGGTTGGTTGCACCCTTTTTTTTTTTTTTTTAATATTACGTTAATTGCACCTTTTTTTAATATTACTAGGTATCATACCCGTATTTACACTTTGTATCATACTACTGATCTCTTCCTCTTATATTATGAATCATTTTAGTAAAAACAAACACTATTATATAGAATTTTAATATTAAAACAAATGTTAATTGTGTTTTTCCTATTATACACCAACTATTTATTACTATATCTTTTACTAATCTTTACATTTTTTTCAAGAAAAATTCAGCAAAAATAATTATATTACGTTAGTTAGTGTATCATTTGTTAAAATGATTTATATTGAACCAAAAATGGTTTGGTTTAAATGGTGATGAATTTGAACCCCTTAAACATGTGATCAGGGGTTTGATTTTCAAATTTCTGACCGATATTAATCACTGTTAAATAGTGAAGGAAACTTTGTACCAACATCATGGTAAAAAATAAATATTTATATTAACAAATGGAGTATTAGCTAATTATGCGAAGACAATATTATTTTAAGTTTTAACTACTCTAGCTACTTCATCAAATTTAAATATTTGTCTCCCTGCTCTTGGGTTTATTTTTCATGGGATGTAACTTGAATAATGAGCTAGCAAGTCATGGGGTAGTTTGGTAGGCAAATGTGGAATAAATCTTGATATTTTAGTTTCCTTTTCTTTTATGCAACACATTTTAACTTTATTTTTGGTTCCGTCCCTATAGTTACGGGGTTTAGCCCTCTCCTTGCGTGCTCGCATACACACACATATAGAACTTGAACCCTTTAAATATTTGATCATGGATTTGATTTTAGATTTATACATATAAAAAAAAATCTGGTTGGAAGTGGAGATTCTACATTGTGTCTCAGAAGATTTTGACGAAGATTAATCACCGTTAAACGTAGAGGAAATTTAATACCAATACCATATTTAAAAAATATTTATATTGACAAATGGATTATTACATAATTATGTGAGAAAATATTATTTTAAGTTTTAACCACTCGGACTTCATCCTATTCTCATTGTATTTTTTTGTTCGATTCACAATTTCAGTCTAATAATTTTAAATATGAAATTATAGTCTCCAAGTTTTAAATATGTCTCCCTGTTGTTGGGGTTTATTTTTTATGGAGTGTAAGTTGGACAATGAGCTAGCAAGTTATAGGGTAATGTGGAACGCAAACGCGGAGTAAAGCTTAATATTTTTGTTTCCTTTTATTTTATGCAAAGACATATATTAACTTTATTTTTGGTTCCGTCCTTATAGTTACGGGGCTTAGACCCCTCCTTGCGCGCTCGCGTACACACACATATAGAACTTGAACCCCTTAAACATTTGATCATGGGACACAATCAGACATTAAAGTTAATATGACTTCAAAATTAAAAGAAATTTTAAAGATATAAGAAAGAAGAGTAACTTATGGATTGTTCGAGAATGATTGGACAAACGTTTTTAAATACTAGAGAATGAAAATACGGAACAACGATAATACAAGCGTAAGAGGATAAACTCAGTTTAAAATCGTGAGTAGTACAATCATTGGTAATGACCGAGAGTGTGCAAACTACAAACAATGGAATGAAATTTCTAAGCGAAGTTACAATTAAAACTAAAAAAATTATGATTCTAGCTCAGGATTATGGGTCTTATATAAATTTAAGACAAAATCACCTTTGAGTCAGATTCAATATAAATAGATATGAAACCTTTCTCAAAAATCATGTTCAACCCTTTAGAAATGGCCTATAATTCTCTGCTATTGTGATATAACACACACTGAGAGAGTAAGCAACCCCAAAAAAGAAATTTCCATGGCGAACAAGACATCACAACATCCTCTCAATCAACTGCACACAACCAAAATAAGAAGGGATCCAACATATGTACAAGACACGTTACTATGACGAGGATTAACAAAAAGATAATTAAAACACAAGGATGAAGAGATAGTAATGACTTGTTTATTTTTAAATACTCTCTGGCATTGCTTCCATTGAGACGTTGTAGTTAATAAACACGTTTTCATTTCGAGCCACCAAAATACGACCCAAAGCCACCACAAATTAAAAAGTGATAAACCAATACGCATCATCCATGAAGTACCACTCAGATTGTTCAACAATCAAGAATCGACGTTATGCATAAAAAAAGTCTAATGGAATAAGAAATCCAAATAGCTCACACCACAACTCAAAATTAAATGTAAATGACTCACAAGGAAGCTCCACCATGCTAGTGTTGCTGCAAATTAGTGTCTTTAAAACTTTTTTTTTGGGTACAAATTGGTGTCAACATCTTTATACTATTTTCTTTGTTAATTTTCCTTCCCAAAAATAAAGTGTTTTCCGAAAACGACAGTTTGTCTTGCCTAAAGATCACAACATATAACATCCTAATTATTTTATTGAATGGGTGAAGCATGTAAAGGAGACACTTGTTGCTCCGATACAATGTTTAGCATCAGTTGTATTCGAAAATTTAGCGACAAAAACAGTATTGTATTTACTAGAACGTTGGCACATGCGACTTTGTGTTGTGGTTTTTCTGTGAGATGGTCACCACCACCACATGCACTAACGCCGACAAGTCATGTCACGTATCTCTCGTTTCAGCTCATATTTTTGTTCTTTACATATACTTGTGCCAAGTAACTTGGGTTTAGTCTCACAAAAAGTTATTATTGTGAACAAATTATATTACATCTCTTTGACCGCTAGTAATTAACGGACAAAAAAAAAATCCAAATTGAAAAGATCAATTTTAATTGCTATTCAATAATATACATATATATTTTTTAAATCCAATATAACCTCATTTATTACCTAAATATTACACTCAACTTTTATATATGATTATAAATCCAAGTTGTAAACTTCCCAACACATTTTTTTTTAACACAAGTGGAGGAATGGATTTCTAACGTTTAATCATCACATTGATAGCGCAGCTTATTGATTTCTTGTACTCTAAGTGATCTATGAAAGATGAGATTATGATGATGAGAATTAGTAAATGAATAGAATGTTTTTTTTTTATTAGGGAAAACTAGTTTACCCCCAGTGTTGTCCGTGATATTAAATAAGTTTGTGTGTACGAATACATGTGTAAGTATATTAAATTGAATTTATTTAAATTTATAATTATAATAATATTTTAGAAATAAATATAAATGGTGAGATGAATGTCCAATGCAAGAATAAAAAGTGTAACAAAATCAATAATGAATTAATTCAAGTCGTAAGAGTTTTGGGTCCCTTTAAACATGTGGTCATGAGTTTCTTTCTTGGCTCGTGCATATGAGGAAAAAAAATCGACTGAAAGGGAAGAACCCATCTTTTGTGCCCCACTGATTCCTGACGGAGATTAGTCATCTCTAACAATGCTGGAATTTGTGAACCTATATCATGGTTACCTATATCATGGTTAAAATTTTATTAGCATTTTCTAGTATTAATTTTATTAGCATTTCTTTCGGGACAGATGCGGTCTACCTAACTACAGATTTCCATAATATGTTTTTTTGGTTGTTTTTCTATTTTGTTTCTTCTTTTTTCTGTTTTATTTGAGGGTTTTGGTCTAGTCCCCCCTCCTTTTGTAATTTTTCCCCCTTTTTTTAATAAATTTTTTAGAGTTTGACGGCATAGGATGGAGGTCTATCGGGGTGCCAACCTAGTTGGTATGTCGATGATGCCTCTTGATGCTTGTCCTTTCTCCTTGCTTATCAAAAAAAAAACTATAAAAAGACACATGTAATATTATTTTATTTTATGTGAGTTGAAGCTAGATTAAAAAAAGAAATCTTTGAGCGGATGGTGTGGTTAATTTGTTCGTGAGTGTATAAAGAATATAGAGTGAGTTGTTGATGATTTTATGAGTTTGTTGAAGGAATTAGAGATATTTGGGTAATTATTTTACCAAAGAAAAAATATGTAGGAATTATAAATAATACAGGTTGAATAAAAAAAATAGCATGAAATACAAAAAATAAATTTAAAGATAAAAAAATTAAACGATTGACATCCAAACACTAACAAAATAGTTAAGCATAATGTCATGACTTCGGTGGGCGGGGGAGCCTACAATAGATTAAAAATTATCAGATTAGGCTTAGACAACCACATAAGTGGCATTATAGCACATGTATTTTATTTACTCATCATAACACATATATATTTTGTCATTATCTGATCCCGCCAAAGAACAAAAATGAAGGAATTTAAAATAATCAAGGTTGAATAAAAAAATAGTATTAAAACGAATGACATCAAATAACTAAAAGTTAAAATAAAAAGAATTAAGAAAATAACATTCAAAAACAAAAACAATTCATCATAATGTTGAGACTTCAACATGTGGGTGAGGTGGGGGCTCAGCTGGGTTGGATAATCACATTATACTAAGAGCAACTACAATGAGATTGACAACACACATTCAACAAAAACCATAAGGCATTACGTATATTAATCATCTCAATTTACTCAACATCTAATTTTGCATCTAATGTGGAACTTTAACTCACACTTGATACATCTAAATAAGGTCAAACAGATGCACAACATGCTAAAAAAAGTGAATTTGTGGTGGTTTCTTACAAGGAGGTTTTTGTTCATTTGTATTAAGAAAAGAGAGAAAGGAATTAGAAAACAAAAAAGATGAAAAAAGGGATTTGAACATGAATAGAAATGATAAGGAAAAAATAAGGGTTGTCTACTTTGTTAAGTTTGTTGAAGGAGTTGGAGATTTTTAGCTAATTATTTTACCAAAAAATTATAAAAAGCTACATCATTTTAAAATGTCTAAGATGCATGTATTTCACTTCTAATGTTTAATAAACATGTATTTTGTTAGCTCAATATAACAAATATTTTGTCATTGTCATATCCCACAAAAAACCAGAAGTGAATGAATTTGAAATGACATCTAAATACTAAAATTTAAGATGAAAGAATTAAGCAAATAAAATCTAAAAATGAAAACAAATAGTTCATCATAATTTTGAGACTTCTTACGGGAGCTAAACTGGGTTAGATAATCATATTTAGACTAAGAGAAACCCCACAAGTGAGATTGACACCACAATATTCAACCAAAACCTTAAAGCATTATATATATTGGCCATCTCACTTAGACAAAGGAAAAAGATGAAAAATGATTTGACTATCATAGAAATGATAAGGGAAAAAATAAGGTCTTGCAAAGGCGCAACATGCTAAAATAGATGGGTTGGTGGTGGTTTCATGCAAGAAGATTTTTATGCATTTCTTTCATTAAAAGTGAGAAAAGAAATTAGAAAGCGGAAAAAAAAATTAAAAAGAAATTTGAACATGATAGAAATGATAAGGGAAAAATAAGGAGTGCGAGGTTTGTTCACATGAGTATAAAGAATATAGCGAGTTGTTGTTAATTTTATGGGTGTTTTGAAGAAGTTGGAGTTTTTTGGGTGATTATTTTGCCAAAAATTAGACTCAATTAAAAAACAACACATCATTTTAAAATTTCTATTAAACATGTATTTCCTCAATTTATTTAGAATGACACATTTGCATATTTCTATTGTCACATTCAACCATAAACCAAATATGTAGTAATTTGAAATAATAGAGGTTGAATAAAAAAAAAATAACATGCAAGCGAATGACATCTAAAAAATAAATTTTTCGATAAAAAAAAAAGTTAAAAAATGACATACACACACTAACAAAATAGTTCACACAAGTGAGGTTGATACAACATCTTTACTCAAAATTTCTAACAAGAATTTATTTTGTTAACTCGGCATAACACAACTATATTTTGTCATTGTTAAATCTCACCAAAAGTGAAAGGTGTTGAAATAATGAATGTTGAATAAAAAAAAATAACATCAAAAGAAGTGACATATAAAAATGAAAATAAAAGAACTAAGCAAATGACATCCAAAAACGAATAAAATTATTTATCAACATATTGAGACTTTTAGGGGGTTGAGGGGTGGCTAAATTGGGTTGAATAATCACATCTATATTTCTCACAATCTACTTCTGCATCCAATGAGTAACTTTATTGGATAAAATACACTTAATTGGACCAAGACCAACCACACAAGTGAAATTGATATCAATTTTCACTGGAAATTTTAAGACATTAGATATATGGACCGTCTCACTTATACGTTTCTCAATGTTTACTTTTGCAAAGAATGTGAAATTTTTACTCACACTTTACACAATATTTGTGTTCCACCACCAAAACCACTCCCCCACAATTTTGAGCCGGTTAGATCTTTTGGTGGATCCAACACTAATGTCGATCGAAATATTGGAGAAGAAACAACCACACAAGTGAGAATAATACTACATCTTCATTCAAATTTTAATGCTTAAGTATGATTTTTTTCCACTTATTTGTTAATTAACCTCCACTATTTATTCAATGTTTGGCTTTAACTGACGCTCAATACATCATAATATTCTCTCCCTCAACTATGATGAAATTCTAGCTCGTGCTTGACATAGATGTTCATGCTAGTATTTCCTTTAATTTCTCTTATGTATATAAAATAGTTTACATCTTCATCGTTATGGTTTCCCAAGTGTATTTGAGTTTGCCAACACCAAATATCGTAGGATATGCACAAGAAATAATTGTAAAAAATTCTCAAAATTTCATAAAGATCATGATCACCAAAGAGATTTTTACTATACTCTCCTCTAATGTAACATTAAACTTATTTAAACATTAAAAATAAAGTATACCTAAAAATAAATTAAAAATAAAGTAATAAAAGTAAATAATATTAAAAAAATATATTAACACACAAAATCAAGGAAGTTCCCAAACATGCCTTCAGTCTAGCTTCTAAATTGCACTCACACCACACATATGATATGTATGCTCAGAAAGTGATTGAAACAGAATCCAAAGGCTCCTTTCAACGTTAACGATTACCAATTACCTTTTAAAGAAAAAATCACCAATTACCAATTAGGAAACTTTGCCTTTCTCACACACCAAAACAAAGGAGTATTTATTTAAGTGCATTAAACTATATAGAAGTGCAAATACAAACACAAAGGCACTCAAGATAAACCAACCAACCGCTATACAAGGGCCCCACACCACACTATTTTCATTATAGATGCAATCATATTGAGAATATTCGTTAGAAGAATAATAAGGAAATGCAAAATCCAAATGAAATTTCCTATGACTCACTACTTATAAATTGGATTATGTGTGTCATAAATTTAATTAATGTTTGAACAACATTATGTTCATCCGAGTAGAACTAGACTCGCATTTCTTAAAATAACGTCTCAATTTAAGTTTTGCAGATAGAAAAACTGTAGTAGGAAGAAAAGACCAGTTAAAAACGTTCATTTAGATTCTTTGACAAAGATTAGTTATCGATAAAACAAATAATATTTCACATAAAATACCAATGATGTGTCCAAAATAAATTTAAGTAACATTATAAATTTAAATATTGGTATCTGCTTGAATAGGATATTAAATCAAATTTCTTAAATATTTTTATATTTTGCAAAATTGGAGGAACAAAAAGATCACAAATGGCCTTGTCTTCTTCTTTATTGCTTTCTGTAGTGGCAGTATTCATTTTGTTGTTTTGCTAGATATTATTTTTCTGAAGGGCAAGATGCCAAGTATAAAAGGTGGCTGCAAGGAATTGAAAGATACCTGCTCTGGAAAAATGAGGAACTGGAAGAGTTGGAGGTGTTTCAAGAGTCTTACTATCTACCCTTTTAAGAGTATACTATGTAAAGTGAGTTCAAACTTCAGGCTCAAATCTCAAGGTAAGTAATAAGCTGCTTATGATTCCATTGTTGGTAGAAAAAATTTGTGGAATATGTACATGTGAGACTGTTTGAAAGAGCTTATAGAAATAACTTATGACACGTTTATAAGCAGTTTTTTGTTAGCTCACTAGGATAATTATCGAAACAGTTTGACTTCGTTTTCGCTTTTTTTCGTAACAATAGTTTATACATAAGCACTTATACGATTAACTCATGCATAAGAGCTTAGATACGTTGTTTATCCAAGCATGGCCTAAATAAATTAATTTGTAGTATATGTTTTGTGCTTGATCATTTACTTATTTGTGGTCTTGATTAAATACAGGACACAGAAATGGACTTGTTAGTTTATATAAAGACATGGAGTCTTGTGGAGAATATGAAGATATTCAAGTGATGTGGAAAATGATTGAATCTTCATCTCCTCAACATGTCTGCAAGAAGAAAAGGACCAATAGGTCTTCCTATTGGTGATTTGGTTAAGGACGGTATGATTTCATTTTTGTTATGAGCTATATGAAAGTGAATGATCAGAGTTCAATTTTGAACCTCATGTAAAAACCAGTATCTGATAGTAATCTATATTTGAGGTCTTGATTTTGTTCCCATTACCACAATTTTCAAAACATAAAGCATGAACAATTTTCAAAACATAAAGCATGAACTGGAAGAAATTCATTGCATTTCCATAATCCTATCCATAATATGAAGCACGGACACCGGACATGACCCTGACACGTCGACACCGTTATTTATTTGAAAAAATCACATAATCAGTGCAGTTATATGTGTCGTGTAGGTGTCGAACACGACACGTATCAGACACTGGGACACGTCTAATCCGAGGAGAGCCGTACTTCATAGAATTCCATATTCTTCATAGTTTGAAAGTTCCAGGATGAATAAAGCATATTAAACCAGAAAGTATTTTGATCAAGAACTCAAGTGACATAAATCATGAAGTTGATAAAATTATGACTAGAAGGAACATATTTTTGTGTACTTTTAAAACATAGTGAACAAAACATGAAAACCTCTTTTTTTTATTGATGACAGAGATTATTAAAAGCGGTTAACAGATGTTACTGCACAAGGCTTGTAACCTTATGCATGTCACACTAGCAAATTACATTACTCTAAGCTCTGCAATCTTAGTACGTAGAAAAAACTATGTTACAAGTTACAACAGAAAACAACCAAGCATTTGATAAAATAACGTAGATAGATACTAGAAAAGACTATTCATGATTAAACAGCATGTTCCTCATGAAGAAGTCTTTGATCAAAGTGCCAAACACCTGCAAGCCACAATATATAAATTTCGTTAGAACTTAACGATGTGCACCACATAGGAGGAAGTATCGTACTCTATGACATGCTGACAGACACGAACACCAGATACAACACATATATTTAGACACCGATGGTAATTTATGAAAATATAAGTGAATCAGTGATTGAAAGTAACCACGCACACATGTCAATATCAGACATTGACATGTGTCGGACAGCAAACACGCCTTTAATTTGAAGTGTGCTACTAATTGATAGGTGTTATGTGTAAGGCAATGTTTGTGGACCAATATGAAATATGATTGTAATTATATACATACCATGACCCTTTCCAACCCTTCTCAGTTGAGACACGTACTCTGAAATCTTCTTAATTGATTCAACCTGAAGAAAGAAAATGATATGTTTTGACAAATACATCAGTAATAATTTTACCAAAAATTTAGAATCCCTAACATTGTTAAATCAACTTTTTCTCATTTTTCTAAATTCCAAAAGTTAATATGAATTCCTATATCTCTGATTTGAATGAGTTTTACCTGTTCACCCAAAAATTCATGTTCAATGAAGCTTGTCATTTGAGGGTCATTGTTGCGGTCCGCCACCTATTATTCACAAATTTTCAAAATGATTAGCCTTGACAACTACAGATCAAATAATTTATGAATTCCTAGAAAAGTTTGCAACACAAAGCTAAGGGGACAAAGAGGCGTTACACTATGCACATTCAGAAGTTTTTCATTTGTTAACTTCTCCAAAGACAGAGCTAATTCCATTGCTGAAACAAAAGAAATGGAGGAAAAGGAAAAGCAAAATTCAGCATTAAAGATTAGTCTAAACTACTGAATATGGCAAATCATAATGCGCTGCTTCAAAACTATAACATGTGAAGCTGCAAACGTCAAAGTATTCAGAAACAGGTAAGTTTGAGACAGTGATCAAATCAGCAAACATACTCACCATGCAATGCATCTCCTTTTTCCACATGCTCAAACTCTGAGGGCACATTCTTGATAGGGTGAAGTACAACTCTTCCACCGCGAACGTTCTAAACATTTTAAATAGAACTAGATATGTCAATACAAATATTATAAGTGAATTTTAGAAAAGCTACTTTATACCGTGGTCTTGTTTGGATAAACAGCTTAATAAAGCTTATAGCAGAAGCATTTATAATATACAGGTTTTATGTATAAGCAATTTCTAGATCAAACGGTAAAATAAAGTCAAACTATTTTCATATTAGCTATAAGCGGTTTTCATAGGATATACAACATAGCTTATGGAAATAAGATAAAAACAGTTTTTGGACATGGCATAAGTTGTTTCCATAAGCTCAGCCAGAAAATCGCATTGGTGCATAGTCTCATCCGTGCATATGCTAACAAGTGCTTATGCTTAAATAAGTTGATCCAAACATATAACCATCAAGTACAAAGCTAACTTAACCTGATATTTCATAAGCTTTTCAGCATGTTCTCTCTCTTCTTCGCTAGATTCCTTGAAGAATCTGATTTCAACAATAAAAGCAAAATGAAATTGAAAAACTGTATGAGAAATAAAATAAGAGGGATAAGTCATATTTGAGTCTATGTTTGATATACTTTGCAAATCCCCTGAGTGCCACGTTGTCCCTATCAAAGTATGCAAACATGGAGTGGTACACATAGGAAACGTTGTATTCCACACTGTCACACAAATGAAAAACAAAATCAATTAGCATGTTAACAATGGGAATATCCAATGCATGCAAAAGATAGAGAAAAAAAACTCTAGAAAAAATTTGTTTATAAAAGAAAAAAGTAACAAATTATAAGATCCTAGAGCTTTCCTATGAGTAATTTTTCTTTTTTTTTTGTAAATTCTAGCTGGACCTTGCATGGAGGGTATTTATCCAAATCTAAATTTGTATCAATAAAAATATCAATTTAATCTCTAAAAAAATTAAAAAGACCAACTTGATTCCAATAAATTTCAAATATCACATGCAATAGTTTCTCATGAGACAATTATATTAGTAGTACTAATTTGGTCCAAGAACCGACAAATCCGATAGGAGCAATCACACCGCCCATTTGCAGGGTCCCCACTTAAAGCTAGATCAAAGCTCTGTATAGACTTCCCGCCAAAATTGGCATTAGGGGAAATCAAATTTGTGTGTGCATATATTGTTGCTTTTTATTAAACTTAGCTTCTTTATCCTTTTTAATCCTCCAATTTCCAAGGAATCATTGGTAGCAAGTGTGGGAATAGGCCAGGTCAGGTCAGATTTTGAGAGGCTTGAGCATGGTCGACGAAAAAATTTATAAGCCTGAGCCTGGCCTATGGTCTATTATAGGCCTTTTTTCTTGGCCTAGCCTATTTAAAAGTTTGGAGTGCCCTGAAAGCCTACTTACAGACGTACTTTACATTAAGATATCAGACAGTTTATTTGGCCTACTAAATAAGCTAGACAAGCCTTAAAACCTATTTAAAAGACTATTTCACTACAAGTAAATTTTAACTAGATTAAAGCCTACTTAAAAGCCTACAACAACAAAGCCTATTAAGGACTAATAGATAGAGAAAAAAATGTTTATATTTTTAATGTATGCAATTATTTTAATATAAAAAAACATTTTTTTAATAAATAAGTATTAATAGGTCGGCCTATTAGGCTTAACAGGCTTTTCTAGAAGCCTAAGTCTGACATATTTAACTAAACATGTTTTCTAAAAAGCCTAAGCCTAGACCTATCTACTAAACAGGTCAGACTGTAGGCCCTGTAGGCCGACCTGTCCTATTTCCAACCCTAATCGGTAGTCTAAAGTTCGACCTCGAAGTAAACAAAACTTAGATAAAAATTGTTCCAATCAAAATATAATTATGGTTCACCCATTCGATTCAACTTTAACTAAAATTCATTAACCAATCAACCTTTTAAATCTTATTCCAACCACATGGTTAGAAAAGTTATAGTTTTACTTTAAAAAAATAAAATTTTGATTACAACAATAATATGCTTGATCTTCTCATATTAGCAACACAAGATACTAATGCATATGAACATAAACAAATGAGCAAAAAAGAAAATACAGAATGAGGATCATAAAAAAGCTTACTTAATCTGCTCATTAATAACAGATTCACATTCATCAGCAAAATTCTGACGAGCCAAAGAAACTTGAGGAACAATAGGAACAGCAAGATAATCTTTCTTAACTTCCTCAAACGGTTCAAATATAACGCCAGTCAAAGGAACCGTTGCTGCACAAACCGTAACCTTTCCACCACCCCATTTTTTACCAACTCTCACATCACAAAAAGAAGATGAATTCATCTTCTTCACACGATTTTCAAAAATGGGTGAGAGAGAAAATCCATTAAAGGATGAAACTTTAGAACAAGAAAGAGCCATGAGAGTTGAGAAATGGTTGCTTGTGGATGAATCTGGAGAGGGAAAAAAGGGAGTAAATAATGGTGGTGAAGGGTGTTTTGGGGATTTGGATTTTGGATTTTGGAGATGATGTATGGATCGTTGGATTGGGGACACGTGGAGAGTGGGGATAGTTTGATGATAAGGGCGTGTGGCGAGCTCGTGGTTATTAAGGTGCACGTTGGATGTTTGGTTTTATTTGAAAGTTTAGGACAAATGTCTCACACGTGTCTTTAGAATTGTTATGTGTTGGTACTTCGTAGTTAGTGCGATTCAAAGTTTCAATAATTAGTTAATTTATTGCTCAAACATTCGTGTCTTTTTTATTTGTCCACTTATCTAACTAGAATAAAATTCCTTTCAAAATTTATTTTGTTATTTCTTAGGTCATACTATAATGAGTTTTAAAAAAGTAGCGAAACTCAATGATTTTACCTAATTCATATTTTCATATGAATGCACCTAATATTTATTTTCAATTTGGTTACTCTCCATGATTTAGCAAGATCTCGTATATTTTGTGATGATATAGTATTTTTTGTTAACCTTCTGATTCTTAGAGGAAGAGGGATTTGTAATTACGAATCGGTTTATAGTGTATAAGTATAATTAGATAAAAAAATTATTTCACCCTAAAAATAAAATAGAATGATTCGTCAAGGAAAGTTCATAAACCCGTCAAAACCGGTCACTTGGTTCGATGGAGAATAGTATAGTGTAGAAAATAAATTAATTATCTTTTTTAATAATAAACTTAAAAACCTATTTTATTTTAAAGACCACAAATAGTCAAAATGAACAAACATCAACATTTTTTTAGATAGATGAAATTAAAAACAGTGTACCTTTCATTATTCTTTACCATTTGTCATATATGAAAAAAAATTCAATTTTGTTTATGTACATTTAGCTTCTATAATAATATACTTCAAAAAAAAAAATATTAAGATAGGGAAAACTTCGTTTTTTTTTCTATGTCGAAATCAAATAAAACGAGATTCTATTTATAGACAAAAAAAGTCATGAATTTTGATAAAAAAAAAAAAGTCATGAATTTTAGTAAAAAAAAAAATCATTTGCAATGAAATAATTTAGTTCATATAATCAAGATGAGATAAATCCAATCAGTCAACCAGCAAATGCCACGTGGCCTACACTGTCCCCACCTTTGCAGATTTCTACATGTTGATTTCTTTATACATCTCTCTCTTCCACCTCAGGTTTCCTCAACTTTCAACGCACTGTTGCATGTTTTTTAAGTGTTGAAAATGACATTCAACACACCATTGTAAATGGTCTTATAATGAATTTGATTGTACTCTTGTTATTTCAACGTTTAAATGAAGCTAGTTTTATCGTAAAAAATAAAATAATAAGTTGGATGAGATAAGAGTTGTTTAAACTTTTTTTTTTGTTTTTGTTTTTTTTAAATAGAGTTGTTTAAAAGTTGAGTGCAAACAATGAGTTATAAAAGTAAGTTAGAAAGAGTCGTTTATAAAAATTCGAACTGGACTCAAAAGTTGATTACTACGCCAATATTTATGTTGATGATTTAGTTTTTGAATCTTTAGAGGAAAAACAAATGGTGTTTCTCCATAGTATTAGTTCAGGCATCCACTTTTCAAGCTAGCTCTCTAACTTCCAGTTATGTACCACTTTGTATTGCACCTTTTTTATTTATATTGAAATGCATGAAGATTGAAGTATAACAATGATTTTCCCTTCTCCAATTTTTTTTATGGAAATACTTGGTGGTAACCATAAAACACAAATGAGCTTCTTAAAGCTTTACCTTTTTCATGCTCTTAAGAAGCCAAAACAAAAAACCACTTCACCAGTTGAAGTCTTGAATGTTTAAGTATCATGAGTAAAACCATGGTATCAACAAAAGCACCAGTGGTCTAGTGGTAGAATAGTACCCTGCCACGGTACAGACCCGGGTTCGATTCCCGGCTGGTGCAATTCTTTTTTCTTCTCATTTTCCATTTTTTCTTTGCAAATTCTAGCCACTGACTGTTCCATTGTTAAAAAAGCTTTGGGATATCAAAAGAAAGACGAATTAACACAAAAAACTGAAACTACTTGATCATAATAAGAACCAGAAACAGGTTCAATGTCAATCATATTATCATAAACATTCAAATCTAAAAGGATAACATTGGTCCACAAGAACAGACATTATCAAACTACTAGTATTAACAGCCGGATGTCAATCAATATCATCAATACATCAGAATTTATCTATAATTACACCATCTCTAGAAACTTCATAAGCTTCCCTTTTCCTTGTTTTCTTCATGCCAGCAGTGAAGTGCAGCTTTGGTCCCTCGGATGAAATGGCGGTAACTTTCACCCACATCAACACTTTGGTCTTCATACCCTCTACATCAGCTAACTTTCCTTTCTCCAAGTAACCAGAAACAGTGGTTGTGAAGCGCAAGATTGATGAATCTCTGTAGCCTACTTCACACACTTGAGGGATGTAAACAACAAGCTTTCTTGTTTCTTCATTGAACTCATAGTTTGTTGCGTCGCGGGGAAAGATTCCTATTGGTAGATCATACTCCTTCAGCAACTCGGTTAATGGCTTTTGCATCTTTCCTGCAAAATGATTCCTTAACATGTTAGATTGTAAAATTAGGGCTTTGTTTAGACTGAGTTATTTGAACTTATCTTCTGGCATAGATACTTTTGAGACTGTATGGCAGAAATTTCGAAAATAGCTTATGACATGTCCACAAGTTGTTATCAGCTTATTTCCAAAAGCTATAGCTTATATAAAATAGTTTATATTTAATTATAGAAACAATTTATAGATAAGCAGTTATATGGTAAATGCTTAATTAAACTGTTTATCCAAACAAGCAGCATTAGAACAAAGTAACCTGATTGAGAAACGCAGAAAAATAATAGAGAATAGAGATATAAACCTTTTAATTTGTTGACAAGCCATTTGGTTTCTCCTTCAATGCTGCTTGACAGTGACTAAAAAAACCAAAGGAAGAGTGTTAAGATAAACATCCAATCAAGCAACAAAATCTACTTTTCAATGCAGTCTAATGGAAACATTACAGCCTCTAAGCCTTACAAATAACTTCTATTATCAGCAAAGGAGATAAATCAATATTAAACATTGCACCTTCCCTCATATTCAGATCAAAGAAATATTTTATGACCTAACCAACAAAGAACAACTAGAAAACCAAGGCAATTGTAAGGTCAATAACAACCCAACATATTTTCCCATACAAGTGAAAACTTTCAATTGATCAGTAAAGATAATGGACAAATACCTGTCAAGCGTCAGCTTCAAAATTGAATTTATCATGCATTAAACAGAAACTTCTCTAACTGATACTAGAAACATAATCTTACACAAATGATATATCAATCTATAGACACAAGTTACATAATTTCTTTGTACAATCTATACAGACAGATTTCGCTTCAGATTGATTTTTTAATGCTGGGAGTAAACCATAATCCTGTGCCCAACGCCAAAGTCACATATTTATCTTTAGGCTTCCTAATTTCTATTCACTAAAACCATATATTATGCATGAAAATTTTGACATTGATGCAAAATCTGAGAACTGCTTACACACATACTATTTTGTATTTACAATTTAAAACTCCAATATCCATCAACAGAGGCAAAATATTTTATCAACTAATATAGAACATTTTGATACACTTATAGTCAGTATCTCTTTGCAATTTAAATAATCTATTTCTGCTGTAAAAATAAAGTAGTTACTACTAAACTAATGCACTACACTCAGCCTGATGGCAGTGGATTGAATAAATTGCGAGGAGGAATATCAATTTTATGCACGTTCCCAAGATTGATGACAAATACATCCCTTGTATCAAAAAATAGGAGAACGTGGAAAATTAACTCGAATAAACTATTCCACAAGGGAAATCAACGAACAACTATAGGTAAACTCATATGTAGATGTCAGAAGAGAAATACAGTCATGGTAACCAGCACTACTTAATACTTTAACATCGTTATCAAACTCAAAAAGATTGATCAAGGTGACAGCTTGATTACAAAGGGTAGCCCCTCTTTACTAATACACAAATAAAAGAATTCTAGAATTCATGCGACCTTATGATACATCCACTTTTTATCGCTGGTTTTTAATCGATAAATCAATGCTCCACATGTTTACCCCGCTAGATTGGTAGGCTTAAGAACTTGGAGTCCTGGCACATAAACATAAATTGGGTGCAATTTGAGTTCCTCTAAAGTCACATAATGTACAAAACTTCTAGCACCAAGTTTCACCTCCCCCCTCCCAATCACAACCAAAATTGTCACCGTCATTGGACATAAAAAAACTGCTAAATTTCTTAATAATCTGAATTTTACAGTTCTCCCCCAAAACTTATATTTATTTATAAAAAAACACCGTATGAAATTTAATCATCCAATTAAGTTTCATATCCAAGGAGAATCCCAAACCAAAAGAACATATCTCGATTCACATCAGTAAAACAACATGCAATTACACTCATTAATTCATTTCGACCATCAATTTGAAACCAATCGACTCAAATTATACAATTTACCGAATTATCATTAAATAATCTCGACCATTGATTTAAGATCGTATAATCAAGTTGGACCTGGATTCTCTTCAGTCAAAGCAGCAACGAAGTAAGCCGGTCCAGATTTAAAACCCGAGAAATAAATCAAAAACATTGTAAACCACCAATTAAAATCAGATAGCTAAGAATCTGAGATGGTTATGCTGTCACAATTTGACCCCAGGAAATCTATTTCTATGCCAAAATCAATAACTACTCACACAGTTAATGGTGGAATCCGAATCAGAATGCCAAGTATGTCTCAATCACATGAATAATCATCAAAAATGCTTAAAATTCAAGAATCTTTAAGCATTTACATAAAATTCAAGTACTCAACTAAAAAAGAGGAAAATTTGAAGTAAAGTTTAGCAAATAAAAAAGAGTAAAAGGGGGGGTGTAGGGTTTGAAGAAATACGTACGTTGATATCATCACCCACAGAGTTGAGTTCCTTGTTGGCTTTCTTGCTGAACCAGTAAGATCCAACCTTGTTCAATACCTGATCCATTCACTCAGATTCACCCAACTACTCTTCTTCTCTCTACGAATGGAATCAGATTTTTTGATTTTTTTTTTTTAATTCTTACAATTCTAAATGTATAAATATAATTAATAAATGCTGACTAGTCTTTTTCAGACTATGGGTTTCTTCCAAAGCTTATTAATTAAGTAAATGATATGTAAATATCAAAATTTTGTTTTTAATTAAAGAAAATTGCAATTTTTAATTCCTATAAAAATTTCAGTCAACATCTTTAATTTTAGTAAAAAAAACATCGGTGTTTTTTTCTCTAAAATACTAAAGAAAATTTCTTTTTCTTGAGGGAAAAAAAATTATAAAGAAAATTTGTATAAAGACTAAAAAGTGTGATTATATTTGTGGAGATGGAAAATAAAATCATAAATACTTTTAGGGACTACTTACTTAATTAAAATATGAATATATGTATAAAAAATTAATAAAATTTAATTAAATATCATATTCATCTTGGGTGAAATATAACCCGTTATTATAGTATTTGTCAAAAAAAAAAAAAAACCAGATATTTCAGTAATTTATTACATAGTGGTCTATTTAGATAATCTGATTTTATTAAATTTTTATTTAAATATGATTCGTCGTTTTTTTTTGTGGCCACTAAATGAGCTATAGAAAAATGGTTTATAATATCTACAAAATAAAATATAATAATTAACAAAACTTTGCATATATTTTATTTTTGACAACAACAAAAAAAAAAACTTTGAGTATATCACTTATGGAAATCTTTTGTCAAACGAAGAACAAAAATTTGAGAGGTAGCCAAAAGAAAAATTATTATGGAAATCAAATTATTGATATATTTCTTTACGAAGTTTTTTTTCTTCTTTTGATAAAAACAAGGTTTTTTTCTTCTTCTTTTGATAAAAACAAGGAAAGTAAAGATAAGTTAACAATTCAGATATTGTTAATGATGTGAGTAGGTTGGATTGAGTTATATTTTGTAAGTTTAAGTCTGATCTAAAAAGAATATTTAAACATATATGTGAGTTTAACAACGAGCTCTTACATCAAAGTTATACTTGATATTGAAAAGAACTCTTACGAAACATGGTATGAATTGTTTAAGATTCATGTTCATGCCTATCAAGTTGTTAATCACATAATTCATTCTTCAAGTAGTACCCAATACCTCTCTCAAATAATAGCACCATCTTCAATGATGTTATCAATATGATCATTAAACATGATTCCACTATTAAGCTCGCTTGGACCTGTCGTTTGACATTTTCTTGGACAACAAAAACTCTAGGGTTTTATACCTATAACAATGGTTTTGAAAGAAAGAGTAAAGTTATTTCGAAATGCCTCATCTTACGGTCAACATCTCAAGTCCCTTTCACACCAATTATCCCATGTCGGTTCCCAAATTCATCATGGTGACATTCTTCCTCCTCTTTGCAGGGCTCGCTTTATGGTCATTTTTAAGGAAACAACATGGGCAAAGAGAGCACTGTTCCACCCAGATAACAAAACCCTTTTTATCTCTCTAAATGATAATTTTGCTGAAAATGTATCTACCCACTCCAACAGCAACAGCAACAGCAACAACAACTATTAGATCAGAATTAGTTAAAAAACACCAACCCTTAAGTTTTGATGATAACAAATATACGAGAACACTTAGGATCACTAATGTGCATTTAAGTGTGCAAAAAGTTCTAACTAAAAGAACTTTTGCCTCTAGACCTAGTCAACAACCTGGACCTTGAAGACAAAGCTATGTGTCAAAGATAAAGACAATCTCCCTATCAAAATCAATGTCAAGCACTGTGGAACTTAGATTTAACATTTGATTCTATACTCAATCTTCTGGATCATGCAATCCTATGTACCAACATGTTAGCTATATTACAACAATTACAACATCGATACAATATACTACTCTCTGGTTTACTTATTATTATATTGTATACATTGTATATGAAACATTCAAAAGAAACATAAAGAGATACTTTAATAATATATTGAGCTCAAATCGTTTACTATTCTTAAAGCTTGTGTAAACATAATCTGTTTTTATAAACCTTTGCAACCCTCTAGTTTGAGGTTAGGAAATTCTATAGGTTGAGGTAAGAAAATCTAGGATTAACTTGTCTTAGTGTTGTTTTTGTAATTTGTCGACTATTGTGAAAAATCTATAGGAAGTGCGAATAAAATGGAGTAACTCTGAATTATGGAGTGAACCAGGATAATCATATGTGTTTGTTTCTCTTTTCTCTGATCTCTTTAATTTCTACTCATCACAATCATCACTAAACTAAAGAGAATCCAAATTCACTAAAAGAAACGAACACAATTCAAACTCTTTTTTCTTGCGTTTTTCTCAACTTCAACAACAACAATGGTTAAGGTGACCATCATGATTGCTAAAAAAAAGGTGACCAACATGATGGAGGGAGCAACTACGGTGGAGGCTGTGGTAGAAGCAGAGGAGGTAGCTGACATGGTCGCTCACACAATCATTAACCCTCGACCTGTCAACAATATAGTGACCCAACAACAATGGGTGTATCCACCTTGGGCTGGATTGTGGCAGCCATATGCCACACCTCCATGTCCATATTCAACAGGAGGAAATTGGCAACATTTCAACACTCATCACCACTAGTTAGGAATTCTTGGGCCTAAATCTCAACAGGAACATGTAGTAATTGCACAATTTTCATATGCACCAATTGACATTCAAGCTACTATGAACCCCCCCCCCCCCCCCCCCCCCCCCCCGCTCTCTCTCTCTCTCTCCCTCCCTCCCTCCCTCTAGATGGTCGATGACATGGACACAAGTACCACATCTTAATATCTCACATTTTATTCCAATATGAGTAACGATAATATTGTTGGTAATGTCTATAATGTTTCAGTTATCGGTTGTGAAAATGCATTACTAAATAAACGCTTCTCTCCTCTAACCAAAACAATGTCTTGCATGTACCAAAAATAATTAAAAATTTCATATTTGTTAGAAAATTTACCATTGATAATGATGCTTCTGTTGTGTTTGATCCTTTCAGTTTTTCAGTGAAGGATTTTCCACATGAATATCTTTAATGAGTTGCAACAACTTAGATGAGCTTTATCTTATCTTATATCCATAAAACCACACACTACAACCTAAAAACCATTCACCTTTGTCACTTTATCCAAAAAATTATGGCACAATCGTTTGGAAAATCTGGGAGCTCCTAATTTAAATTCTCTTCACCAAAACAATTTTATCATTTGCAATAGGTTTCGTAACAATTCTTTTATTTCAAGTCCACTTTAGAAATAAATAAAATCATTTTTTTTATAAATCTTTATCATATATTTTATTGTCTTTTGATATTGTGCATAGTGAAGAGCTGTTTTTGAATATAATGTGAAATACTTTTGACATTATATAGAGCTTTATCTAACACAATTTTACAAATTCCTCGTTATAAGATGCCAAATTTTTTATCAACCTGCGAAAATTACTTTAATTTTTAACCCATTGTTTTGCCGTGGCCCTTAAAATCAAAAGTTTTAATGACAAATTTAGGTTATCATTAAATTTATGCCTCAAATAGAATGATTTAATTAGAAATCATTTTTTTTCCAAAAATTATAAATTATACTTATGGAAAAAATAGAAATTTTGTAAAGATAAGTTGGAATATATTTAGGTGTATGTGTGCAAAGAAAGAGAAAAATAGTAGAAATTATACCTATGAAAAAAATAAAAAAAAATTGTAAAAATAAGTTATTATATAGGTGGGTGTATGTGTGCGAAAAAAAAGAAAACTAAACGTGTATCTAAGGTTTTTCTCATTTATGTCAATTGGTGTTGGGGACCTATAGAATCAATCTACATATGAGTCAATTGGTTATCACCTTTACTATATTTTGATCTTGATCAACTAGATGAATTTAATCATCAAGAAGAAGAATTAAGAACTTTATTTTTCTTAGAAAATGAGAATTATATATTTTTAAAGGGGTTGCTTTCAATCGATTTGTAAAAATAAAAAACAAAGGGAATAAAGTGATTATTTTTTGGGAAATGTTAACGAGTGCCCCCGGACACTCTTTAAACACCTAAAGTAGTAAATTTTTATGAAAGTTTATACATTTATTGCATTGAAAATTGAAATCTTTACTTTTTTTAAAGAATAATTTCTTTATTAGGAATCCTTAAATAGTGCCTCGGAAGCACTCGTTAACAAGACCCTTATGTTTTTTTATTTAAAGAGAGCATGCGACTAGGATTCATACAACTTTGGACGAAATAGCCCCCAATTAATTACTCCTAATTAAATAAGATTTTTTTTGGAGTAATATTATTAGAAGTGAGAAAACGATTTTTTTTCTTTTTGAAGGACATTTATATTCTTAATTTGATTTTTATAAGAGTTTAAAAGTCGTGGACTGTCGATTCAAATCAATTTTGCACATACAAACAATGAAAACACTTGAAAGTTAACATCATAATTCTTTTTTTATCTTTTATAACCGAATATAGCAATTTTGAGTGTTTTTATTGATTGTGTGTGTAAATTTGGTTTGAACCAACACTCCACCGTTTTTAATTCTTTATACTCTTTTTGATAAAGTTTATATATATATATATATATATATATATATATATTATCAATAAACATTTATTACATTTTTTTCAGAGGAACATTTGTTACTATGCTAATCAATCATAACCCTAAGCCATTAATAACATTTGAGTTTTTTTTTGTCACAACTACTATAAATTCACACACATTTCTTTAAACTCGATATCCAATTCAAGAGATGACTAATGTGAGAGATCTAACCTCACCGTTCATCTGCATAGTCCATTTGAAGTCAGGATTTTGCTTTGTATAACTAGCCTGTCGAAATTGACACTGGAGGAATCAAACTTAAAACTTTGAGAGAAACATTCTCCAATATACCAAACCAACAATATCAGGTCTATCCAAGTGGTATTAAGGGAAAACAAGCTGACCTTGTAGAGGCACCCTTTAAAGCCAAAACATTGCTCTGCACAAATTCACATGTATGATTTCAATCACCACTAACTTTAGAGCCATTGATATTGGGGAAGATTATATTCAAAAACCATAAATTATTGGGGAAGAAAGACGAGCGACTTAGGTATAATTGAAATAAGATAACTGTTTTTTTTCCCAATCAATAAGTTAACGAGTCATGCTAACAAATGCCATTAAGGCATTTGTTAAGAAACTGAAAATGGAAACAAGTGATAAATTATAGCAGATATAAAAAGTCAATTTTTAAAGTTTTAAAGTGTTGAAAATTTTCTTTTTTAATTTTCTTATCAAATGCTCTTAGGACATGTAAGTGCACTTGTTATCATTTTCCTAAGTTAATTTCTCTAAAAATATTGACATTTATATTTTATTTTTAAGCAATTGTAATTAGGTTTGTGAAACACACCAATTATTTAGCTTAGGCTAATCGAGTTAAGATCCTCTCCATTTTGTTTTTATCAATTTCTTCCATTTGGAGAGATAAAGACACATAAAATTTTAAAAAAGTAAAATATAATTGATGATGGGACCCACTTAATGGTAGTATCCACCATCTATTTTTTTTGTATCTATCCCTCTCTAAATTGCAAATTCCATTTATTTTGTTAAGTGGAGGGGATCTTGACCCAGCCACCATACCACTTAGCTTTCTAAACTTGCATAGTAGGTGTAGCAACTAGAAATGGCATGGACAAGTGGGAACACATGTTGATATAAATTTGAGCCCTCACGTGCACCAAAATATGGGTCAAAGTGCTAATTTGACCACTTCCAATGGGGGCATGATGATCACGAACAGTTTGAGACTTTGAAGTTATGAACAAAGTGAAAAACCAAATCAAGATAAAAGATTTTGGCTCTTTCACATTAAAGTGATAAAAGTAAAAAGGTCTCGTGCAAATTGAGACATAAACATATAGATGATGAGGCTGCTTTTGCTTGTGGAAAAAAGGGTATACGACTATTGCATATATGGGGTTGTGCGGTGGGTAGGGCATGCATATATGTCACATGGCATGAAAAAACTTGTGATATCATAGCTTACGATCTATCATGCAAGTTGATCATTTATTTCTATACGTACTTTGTGTAGATAACGTATCATTCATTATATTCGACCCTTCATGGATCCCACGAAATTTCTGATCAATAAATACTTTCTCACCCTATAAGTTGCAATAAAGTATGCCTTAAAAAAATAGTTGCAATAAATTAGAATTTAGTAATAAAAAAAAAAAAAAGGAACCAAGGAGGTTTATATAACAAAGAGCAACCACCAAAAATACAAGTTTGGTCTAGTGAAATCAATAATTTGACTTTCACAATACCACAAATCAAAATTCAAATTGCATTTGAAACATATAAATGTCACATTTAGTGTCTCACGATGTCTCTAGTATAATTAGCTCAAGTAGAGAAGCATATAAAAACCTGAAATAAATAAAAAGAAGTCTAAAGGATATGTATTGATCACCCATGCAATGCAAAGAAGTAGAGACAACAAATGGACCAATGAGTATTACGTTAAAAAATGTTCACAATAGGCCAAGGATAGATGCAAGGGGCAGGTGCCCTCACTTTTTTATTTTTGTTGTTGTTGGTATTAATCTTTGAATAAATTTATTTATTATCTAATACAAATAAAGTGTTATCCCCATTAAAAATTCTAGAATAATTTGTTTGCTAAGAATTAAGTGTACATTTGTATCTTGTGAAGACCACCAAAAAGATGAACATGATGGGAGATCAGGCCAAAATAGTATTTTAAAGCGATTTCCAGGCCATGAAGCATGTCTTTGATCATCTTATGAGAAGGTAAAGACATCTTTAATGGATGATAGTCGAATCAATAACGCCCTGGAAAAAAATTATTTTGTCGGCACTAAGGAGAGATCGTTTTGCAGCACAATACTAAATTTGACCAAATCTTTTTGAAATGACACAATATTCACCAAAGATGAACATCTACCTTCGAAATACCTTTTTACTTCCTTGTTGATGGGAACCCTGACTAGAGGGTGGATGCAATTGAGACAAGGAAGAATGCTCCTTCGAAGGATTAGTAAGGAACATCTAAAGAGGTTGAGGTAACAAGAATTTACCAGCCTAAAGTTTAAAAGGAAAAGCGTGGTGATCGAAAGCATGAGAGGAATTAAAACATTATAAATTAAAATAAGAGGATTTCATTACCTTTATTGCATAATGCCACGAGAAAGTGGAGTTGGAAGTTTCTCCTTTCTAGACTGCATGAAGCTTTGGCTTACACCAACGAGTTAATTAAGGGTTACTTGTTATTCCTCGCATGTCCATCAGACGATGGGTCAACTCCTTATCTCCCATTGTGAGTTGATGAAGGTTTTCAAGATCTAAAATTAGAATGGGGGGATAAGAATACACCATGACACATAGTATCATTCCACAAAATAAGAAACCCATTTTTGAGAAAATCAAAGGAATAAGTTTTCGTTGATACATATTTTAGTGATAGAGTTACAACAAAAGTATAAAAAAATGGTGAGAACAAGTCGCTCGACGACTTAGCGACAAAGAATAAACGTGGATGCCCACAATAAAATTTCATTAATATCCATAAAAAGGGTAACCACTAAACCGACCACTTTAGCTGATTATTATGACAAAAAAGAAAAATAAAGATCACCTAAGAGATACTACATTTTACTCAAACAAAAGATAACAAACTACATAAGTCTAAGCCCAGACATAATTCAAGCCTTCTATGAACACATTTCATGTGCAAATTTATCCCAAATGTGAATTTTCTCCCCGTGCCAGAGATGCTCTGCATCCTACTTAAGGGGAGTAATCTTGGCCTATAAAAAGAGTAAAATATCATGTTTTAGAGTTTAAAAAGGTGAAAAAGAATTCTTTGCACAAAAGCAACTCAACCCAACTAAAATAAGAGCATGATGCTTTATCCCCATAGAAGCAAGTGAAGATGGAGAAGGATAACCTATTTGTTTGAAGTTCTTAGCCATATGAGGTGTGTTGTATTGATTGTAATGTTTGAAGAAAGAAAGATGAGCTCGGAGCATGGTTGAACAAGAAATGATAGTCGAATATGATTGAAAGGATCATCTAAGCTTATATAGTCGATAAAGTGTAAGTGACAGGTGTATCATCTTCCGAGGCAAGAAAAGTTGACAATTGGGAGGAGTAATTGACATAATTGAGAAAAATAATTATGAGAGTTAGTTGGTCGAAGTAAAGATGATGTAAGACAGTTCAATTTTCTACTTTACGATGCAATGATAACATTGTTCACACACAAGTGCGGTTAATTACGTCAAATAAACTCATTTCTCAAAATCAACTTATGATAGAACATAAGGGGGTTATTTGTTTACACATAAAAATAATTATCATGTTAGCCGAAATCGGTAAATAAGCGATAATATAGCAGCCAAGTAAAGGAGATGATTCTTTTCAAGGCCACTAATGAGTTGTCAAAGGTTCAAAACAGAGTCACAAGTATAGTAGAACTGAACAATGATCTATTATCAATGATCTCTGCTCTCAATGCCAATAACCGTTTTAAGGAATGAGAGAATATACATGATTTGTAGTGGAGCTATGCACAAAGAAAAATGTTTATTTCTCATCATCAAAGATAATTCTATTCAAGATGTATCAAACTCAAACTGTAAACATGTTTATTTCTCTCACCCAACAGAAATCTTGATTCACACCCATTTATAATAGTCCGTTCATTCCACTAGACCCAACCTCAATGATGTCTTAAAATAACATTTTACTTCAATTTTACATGCATATCATTTAATCTCTTATGAACATGTGTTTCATCCTCCCAACTTGCACACTTGATAAAAAGTTGGGCCCCAGTTGTTTAACATATATCACATCCCACATGAAATTGGCTAGCCTTTTTCAACTTTTGAAGATTCAATCCAACCGTACATCTCTTCACTATCACAAAATTTTGCTATATATGAACAAATAAATAAAATCCAATAACTACAAAACCAACTGAAATACTGAACCTTGTCCTTCCTCCTTTGTCCTTTCAAAAAACCTCCACTTATTTAACTTCTCTCCTTTCTTTCCAAAAACACCAAAACTATCCATTCATTTCATTCATTCACATTCCAACTCTCAAACCTCAAAAACAAAAAAAACATCATATCAAGTATCAACAACATCATCAAATCAAACACTCAAGATCATAGACTAATCTTGATCATCAGAGTGTTTGCAAGTACACCATCTGAACACGTCGGAGTATCTGCAAGTACACGAGGACGTTGTTGGATCACACAATATGTTACCAAACCCAACCACCACCGTCCCCGATGCCATCGCCCGCTACCACACCCATGCAGTCTCCCCCAATCAGTGTTGCTCCGCCGTCATCCAACATATCGCCGCACCAGTCTCCACCGTTTGGTCCGTCGTCCGTCGCTTCGACAATCCACAAGCCTACAAACACTTCGTCAAAAGCTGCCATGTCATCCTCGGCGACGGCAACGTCGGCACTCTCCGTGAAGTCCGTGTCATCTCCGGCCTCCCCGCCGCCGTCAGCACCGAACGTCTCGAAGTCCTAGACGATGAACGTCACATCATCAGCTTCAGCATGGTAGGCGGCGATCACCGGCTTGCTAACTACCGTTCTGTCACCACTCTTCACCCTAGTCCGATCTCCGATGAGGATGGCAACCACCGCTCCGGCACGGTGGTTGTTGAGTCTTACGTTGTTGATGTTCCACCGGGAAACACGACTGAAGACACATGTGTTTTTGTTGATACTATTCTTCGGTGCAACCTTCAATCTCTCGCGAAATTTGCTGAGAATTTGGCTTCAACGAGATCAAACCAACGATAAATTCATCGTAAATTTTCTTCTCTTTGTTTTTTTTTTTTACTTCGGATTTTTACTCGTTTGCTACAATTTTTTACTTGTAATAATATTAGTGATTAAGTTGCTATATATTTTTGTTTCTTTTTTTATTATTGCTAGGTTATGCAAGTTTCTTTCCAGAGAGAAAGAGTTTCTCTTCTACCAAGTTATGTGATCCTTTTTAATATTGTTTCACTAAAGTGAAAATGAAACTAGGGTTAATTAATTCATGTAATGTTCGTGTAATCTTTGTTCTCATTGTACTAATTTTCATTAGAAAATGAAACTAGGGTTAATTTATTCTGTGGTAATTAATTAATGATTCAATTTAAAAGGAGAAATGCACGACTAATACTATAATATATGTACTTGATAGATTAATTGGAATCACGAGTTTGTGTGAGTTGATTATTATAGCTACAAGTAGTTGTTTTGTAATTTTGGGTATTGGTGATGATTGATGTGAATGATAAGTTTCTATCACATGAAATGGTGAGAGCTTTTGAATTTTGAGCTTTCCATAAGTTAAGGGCTATGATTTAGGATGCAACTTGCGGCATGGGGGTGGGGGTGATGTTCTGTTTGTGCCTTCACTTTCTGTCTACTTTGCTTAAAATCAATCTATGTGATCATCATTTTATTTTTAGCATATAGTTCTCATCATCATAATTCAAATCACAAACTGTAGCAATTAATATATATGAATAGATATATATGCTTGCTACTAGGTAAATTTTTGAAGCAAGAGTGAATTTTTGTTAGGAGCGGCTATGTATAGATCTTCTTTTAAATAATCATCTTATATATTTGAATGAGTTATTTTTATTGAGTTAAGTAAGTAAATATATAGTGGGATTAATATTATTACATTATACACCAATTTGATATTGAGAAAGTTGGTGGCATAGCTCTCCCATAGGAAACGAGTTTAAGTTTTAGAGTCGCTGATTTAAGTGACGACAATCTAACTCTTAATAAAAATACTAGTTGTTGGCTTGAGAATTAATCTAACCGCGTGTTTAAAGTGTCTAAGTTGTACTTGCATTTGGTTGCTAAAAATAGGTGAAAGATTTTAATTGTGGTGGGTTAAAAAATAAATTACATTTAATTAAGCATATTTAAAAAAGTGATAAATATGAAGAAAAAAAAAACGTGGATATATAATGAGCAATTAAATGTAAATGTAACATCTCACAAAGACATATACCTTAAATACAAATGTAATGCATTCTTTGAAATCTTATTTTACTTATCAAATAAGCAATTGAAACCACACAAAAAGAAATTCTTTACTTGCACTCTCTCCCTCAACCCCAACATTATTATTGTTCACAACAAGTTGAACTACTAGCTACTAAATTGACATTAACTAGATTCAGAAAAGAAACAAATTAATACATAGAATTAATGTATAATATATGTAGCTTAGCTGTATTCAGCTGTAACATGACTTTGTTTGGGTTTTTCAAAGAATGTATATTCCCTGAGTTCCAAACCATCCATGACACAATAAATTATCATTTACGCAAAGACAGAAAAAGACATGCAAGTTGCAGCATAATAATAGTACTATTTTGCTGTTGCTGAGCCACATAGGGTTTATTTAATTCGAATAAAAAAGAAGCAAAATCAAAGAAAAATGAAATGTCGTTCATAGCATGGGTTAGTTTTGAATAAATCAGTGGTACGTCGTCGTCAGTTTATGCAAGTTGATGAGCAAGTGGGAGGGATAAGTTAAACATATTTAAACAAGAGAGAGAGAGAGAAATACTCTTCATGAATCATGATCCTCGTGCAGTGTAGTTTCTTTCTAGTTTCTACCCCTATCCCTTTATTTCGTTGACTAAATATAGAATATATTTTTTCTTCTGAATGGAGAGATTATTCTTAAAATATATATATAAATACATGTTTTTTTGTATAAATAAAAAAATAGATACGTGCCTATTTAATCTTTTACTAGTATGGAGCCCATGCCAAACACAGATAAATAAATCACTATTAAGAAAATAATTTAGTTTTAGAGATTAATCTTCGTGTATCAACAGTGTAAATCCTTTTACAACTAGTTAAATCACGTCAAACAATTTTTTTTTTCCGATGTTTTTAGAACTAACTTAAAAATTAGTATTATGGTATAATTTGGTCGGACATATCTGTATTCTAGTATCGATGTATACAAATTAAATATACGGTTTATGTTTTAGATATTTTTTTTAAGAGGTTAAAATATAATTATATTAAGCAAATGATTTACCTTCTCCGCAAGGTGTGCTAGAGAAGAGCAAAGAAAAGTAACAGTTACATCAAAAAGAAAGAGAAAAAGTCCCTAAGAGACAAAAAAAACTGGAATAACATAGCTCCTCCCAAACACAAAACACTAATGTACCATCACATATGATAATCAAAATTGAAAATGACACGTTTTGCCTTCAGCCACCAAAAAGATTAAATTTTAATTTTGTCAAGAAGGTGATGAAGTACATCTTGATTTTGTTGGAAAATATGTGCATTTATTTCTTTTCAGATGACGTAAACAACCTAAAACTAAACCAGATGAATCAGATGATATGAAATATGAGACAAATCGACCAAGATGAAGTCTAGCCAATTATAAAGAGCATTCCAAATTTGTCGGAAAAAACACAATGAAGAAAAAGGTGATCAACATCCTCTAAAGTATCACACACTCTTATAGGTTTTATATTATAGATTGGCCAAACTTGCTGCCTAAGGGTCACAGTCCATTGTTAGAGTCATATTAGTTACAATGCGTTGTCCGCTCTCTGGTCCATTGTTGGAGTCATATTAGTTACAATGCGCTTCCTACTATCTCTCCCCCCTCCCCCTCCCCCCCCCCCCTTCTCTCTCTCTCTCTCTCTCTCTCTCTCTCTCTCTCTCTATATATATATATATATATATATCCACCACTCTCCTCCAACATGATCTTGTCTCTCTTCCTTCTCTCCGGCATATTTCTACTTCTCTCCCTCTCTGCAATCGCAAACCTCCTCTCTTTCAACTTCTTTCGACCATGTTATCCTTTTTTTTGTTCCCGAATGATTTCCGATATTGTGGCATCGGTTTAATAATATAGACATATTGTGATTGTTGGTTTAATAATATAGTTAATATCATTTTTGTTATTAAGTTCTTGAATAAGATTGCATCTTATCATTGGAGAAGATAGATAATTAAGGAACTTGCAACTCTTGGTTTGCCAATCAACAATCTTCAATCGATAATTCGTAACATTATAAATTAAAATGGATAGGCGCCATTGTATCGTTAATTCATAGACGAGACATAGATATGTCGCTTATGATCTTTTTCTACATTCCAATTATTCGATATATCTATCAAACTTGTCAAATTACATGCAACGTTTTCAGAAAATAGACTTCATGATGGAATTCAAAATATAATGTATTTGTTTCACATTGAAAGTAGTTGATTGTACTCAAATTTAACTTTTAAAAGGAACATAATTGTAACTTCTAACAACTGAGTGTTTATGATGTACATCCAAATCATATGAGAATAATTAAGATTATTTACTATTTACATGATTCCCATTATTCATATCATCAGTTGAAAAGTAATATATGAAATCAAAATAAACAAAGAATGTGGAAATGCAGGCTAAATCATGCATGGTTGCAAAATGTTCTTGAAAATTATGGTCACGTAAACAATGTATCAATCTAGCAAAACAATAATCAATATAACCAATTGATCACACCTTGCATATTACAATGTTCTACAATAAATTTAACATAAGAGGAGAACATATATAATTAGTACCAAAATAAAGGCATCTAATAATAAGAATAAAAATAAGGGGCGTCTAATAAAGACCAAAATAGTTTACCCTTGGACCATTTTGTAAATGGTTCATATAACACATACCTTAAATGGTGCAAAATAATAAGTATCATGTTACAAAACAATATAATTGTGTAAGATCGATTGTTAATAATATACATCAACCTGATTAAAAAATATATATACATCAACCGGTCACTGTTATAAGTAAATAAAGTTATTCCAATTTTTTTTTAAAAAGCTAAATTTTGAACGTACAAAATTAAAAGAATTTGTTACCACAATTAAATACCATTAAACAATCATTTAAATAGCGATGACAACTATTATTGTGATAATTGCTCTTTTTCTCTTTCAAAAATGCTCTAAATAAAATGTTGATGAAAGTTATAAATGTTACCGCCTCCGATTCCCATTTTAAGAAAAACAAAAACAAACATCAAAATCAATCTAATTATAAAAGGAAAAATCATAAAAGACATTATGAAATGATATTTAACATATTTTTTATTTTAATTCTTTATTTGAACAAACATTTGGTTGTTTATTTCAACGTAAAGCCCAATTCTTATTAGGATTCCTCGTTAATTTCAATGAATTCAAATTTAAACGTGTTTTACTACCAATTGAAAACATAAGACCCATAAAATAAAACCGCAATTTGGTGTCTGTAGTTAAACTTCATTAAAAAATTAGAATCAGAATTTTTTATAAATATAAAACGAAATAAAAACAATTAAGTGAAAGAGAACTGAAATTTACCTAATGGTAGTTTGAATTTGTCACTCCTCCGTTGTGGGAAAGGGGAAACGAGTGGTTTATGCGAAAAAGAAATGATTGGGGGTGGTTTGATATAACATCATATTTATGTACAGAAAGGAGAACTAAAGTCTAGAAAAAGGGAGTGGTTTGATATAACATCATATTTATGTACAGAAAGGAGAACTAAAGTCTAAAAAAAACTCAAACGTGTACAAAAGAAAGAAGAAGAAGTAACATATATAATTTTTATTTATTTAAGTGGGGTATGATTATTAGACTTATTCTTTTTAGGCCCATAGTTTTTGGAGGTCTGGCTTGGTTGAACTGCTTACGCACCCCGAAACCGGGCCTCATACCGGAACAATTACCAAAGGAAATTGATCTTCTCCCATCATGTTTTGCTCGCTCCCAACTGAACTTCCAAAAATACACCCGCGTAATTTAAGTCACACAGATGTTAAACGTTGCGTGACCTAACTTACTGCGTGAGTTAAGTCACGTTATGAACACCAACATAAATTCACGCTGGTTTTGTTTTCACTAAATTAAAGTTTTGGACCTATAATTTTCATTAATTTACTCGAACCACAGGTTCACATGCTAATTGACCTTGTACACATTGGTATACGATAAAGTAAGCTTATGACAATAACTTGCCTTAGAACTGGATTATTGTTAGGGGTCTTCTACGGCGCAGTTAAAAAATAGACTTTTTTTGAAAAGTTATTTTGTTTAGCCAATATTATAAGTGTCAATGTCATGTCGGCTAGTGTCCTGCTGGTGGACCACTTTTATACTAAACTTTACCTTATTACAAATCAGTCCTCATACTCCTCATACAAAATATTAAGGGGAAAATCAATCTTAGTGCGCAATTGAGAATCTATGTTTAATTTTGATTTAATCAAGGACACAATTGTAATAAGTAAATATATAATGACACACGTTATGGGTAAATGTGCAATACACCATATAATATGATGTGACATGGATTAAATACACAAATACTATACTTAATGATTGGCCATTTAACTTTACCAGAAAAATCATTCTCATGACTTCACCTTGTAATTTTCTTTGTTTTTATAGATAATAGCATGAGAAAAACTAGACTGAAATATATTAAGATCATATATTAGATTCACTTTCATAAAGAAGATCTCATGTCATTAATCACAGAAGAATGAACAGAAAGTCCAATCAAACCTCAATATCACGCGACAGATATTTCTCCGAATCAAACTATGCTTGCTTAGAATTGTTGTTTGGCTGTTGAATGTTGTCTATATGAAATATTGTTGCAATAGCATGCTGTTATTGTGTGAATATGTGAAAACAAAACCAATGTGAATTAACTTACGTTGGTGTTCAGAATGTGATTCGGCATGATTTAACTCACGCTACGTGAGTTAAGTCACGTAACGTTTAACATCTACATGATTTAAGTTATACGGAAGCATTTTTAAAAATTCAGCTGGAAACGAATAAAACGTAATGGGAGAAGAGCAATTTCCATTATCAAATGTATATTTTGGTGTAGCGATGGCTCACTTTTAATTTCATGGAATTATTCTGATATTGACTTCATTATATGGCTTCATACTGGCGTTGCTTCCTTCCCTTTTAGTCACTTGACTCAGTCAATCTAGTAATTTATTTGCCAAGTTCGAAGTACAAGTATTAAATTATTAATATATTTTTGTTCTATAGCTTTTTCTATTATCCTCTTCAACCCGTTGATAAAGGAAGAAGTAGCATCTTTACAAAATGTAATTTGATAGGTGCATGCATCCATTCCTCTCTCGCAAAGCTAACCCTGTCATAATAAAGATGAGTGAAAATGAGAAAAAAAAAATGAGGGGATGCAAAAAATGAGAAAAAAATACGAATGTAGAGGGAAAAAAAAAGAGAAAACCGTAAATTAGTAACTTATTTAGAGCATTCCAACGGGGTAGCATGCTAAACCTTGATACCAAATAGATGCCTTAAGAGAAATGAAGATTAATGCAATAAATAAATATTATAAAATCTACATATATCTTCAAAGTGGTAGTTTTGTGTATTCTATATACACAGGGCCAACCCAATAAACATAAAAAATAAGTGAGATTTAAAACAAGTTTTTGATATATGAGACATTTCTTATCCGCATTATTGCGTATGAAGTCTTTTTACTAATTTAATATTATTTTTTTCTGGAAGTCTAAAGCAAGGGTTTGAGTGACCTTATTCTTGAACCGACCTTATCTATACAAACCATACTAAAGTACTATCGATTTTTTATTTATTTAATACGTATCCTTTCAAACTCAGTTCTTTTGTGGTAAAAAATTCGTATCATTTAAACATTAAAATACAAATACTATGTAATACATGGTATGTGTTTATTTTTATCTTTTTATGAGTTTTTATACTCTATATTTTACACACATTTGAAAAACACATAGAAAATTCAAATAACTTTGTATTTGATATCAAAATTTTGATCTGAACCAATAATGCATAACAAAGACTCGTTTCTTTTGAATTATAAAGCTAATCGATCACCAATTATTATCCATGAGTACAAAAATATGTCCAAAAATAACTAAATAATCAATAACTGATTGCATTGGCACAAATGATTAAACCTTACAAAGACATCAATGGTGATTTGAGTTATAATTAAAAATTACGTAACAAATATATATATATATATATATATATATATATATATATATATATATATATATATGCTAAAGTGCACTTTTCCACCCTTAACTTTCAAAAACTTGTAATTTTGGCCCCCTAAGTACAGAAACTACAATTTTGACCCCTAAGATTTAGCCCCTTTGCATATTTGGTTCTTTTGGTCAATTTTGACCAAGTCAATGATGACATGACATCTCATTAAACCAGTTGGCATGCCACGCGTGTAATTAACTATTTTAAAAAAAAGCCACGCGTGTATATATTCAATTAAAATATTAAAAAAAGAAAGGAAATTGAAAAAATAAAAAAAACTTGATCTTCATTATGTTGTTCATATTCTTGATAATCCAGAAATTAAATAATCAAGAAAAATTGATCTTCATCATTTTGCTCATTATCATCTTCAATGATCTTCATCTTCATTGTTCGTATTCTTCGTCATCTTGTCTCAAAATACTAACAATATTCATTGGTTTCCCTAATTTTACCCCAACAACGACTTCTCAAAATTCCAATTAAAAAATTCATTCATTCATTTCATTCCAGCAACAATAATTTCCCTAATTTTTCAAACCAATATCTTTCTTTCCTTGCTTTAACAGTTCAGTGTTGCTTCACACTCAGATTTCTTCTTCTTCTCAAAACACAAGTGGTGAGTAAAATTCCACTCCACCAACTCCAAATCCCTTAAACTCCATACTCACACTCTTCACCACTCCTACCGAACTGAGTTCGCACCATCCCAACCCTTCAAAGAAGCCAGAATAACCGGATCTCTTCACCGGATCTTTTCAAGTCAATTTTCGGCAATTCGGTTGCTGATTCGCCCAGTTTCACAAATGATTTGAAACTCAAAACGTTCGGCAGTTTCAACCCGACGTCGGAGGAATTGAGAAGCACAACGAGGAGATTGAGGTGATTTAGTTTCTCCCATAATTCAGCGATGGTGATAATGAGTTTTGGATTTGAATCTTTAACTTGTTTAGAAACTTCGACAGTGGTGTATTGTGAATTGACGGTGGAAGTTTTTAATGGAGAGAGAAGAGAAAGAAGAAGTGGAGACCTGCAGAAGAGAAATAATTTTTTTTTTGTTTTTTCAATTTCCTTTTTTTCATAATTTTTTAATTGAATATATACACGCATGGCTTTTTTATTTTTAAAAAATGGTTAATTACACGCGTGGCATGCCAACTGGTTTAATGATATGTTATGTCATTGTTGACTTGGTCAAAATTGACCAAATATGCAAATGGGCTAAATATTAGGGGGTCAAAATTGTAGTTTTTGTACATAGGGGGTCAAAATCGTAACTTTTTTAAAGTTAGGGGGGAAGTGCACTTTAGCCATATATATATATATATATATATATATATATATATATATATATATATATATTATGTAAAGTTTATTGTAAATATTTAATGAGATTGATGATTCTTCTTGATCTTACATGAAATGTATCTCTATAATTAGTGACGTTTCTAGGACCCTGGGTGGTCAGAGGGTTCAAAGTATTAATCTTTAAATTTTTTACCTTGAATTTGTTATCATATTGATCTCTGAATGTATCAAAATTTCAAATATATTCATAAATGTATCTCTTATTTAATCATTTTAATCGTTGAATTAGTTTTTAGATAGTCAATTTTATTCTAGAATATGTTTTGTCATTGTCCAATTTAATCTATAAAATTACTAAAAAAACATACATACTAAGGATATGTTTGTAATTTCGATACACTTAGAGAGTATGATAAGAGTGTCTCACACATTCACGACACGAAAACCAAAGAGATACAACCAGATATCAAATCTATAAAAAAGAGAAAGTAGAGGTGGAAAAGTGAAACAATATTTGAGATAAGGGTGCAAACTTAAATTTTCAGAGGATTCAAAATTAAAATTGGATAGATTAGTATGTGTAATTTTAAGAACCCAGGGGGTTCAACTGCATCCCTAACATGTTCAACCACCTCGGGTAGGAATCTATATTTGTTCATGCCTGTTTGTCTTTTTATATGTGTAAACTCTGATTGAATTGTAATTTATGATTTTTGTATTATCATGATGTTGGATTTAAGTTTAAATTCATGAAAGTTTACTACTGTCGGTTTTGTACACAACATCCTTAGGGATAATGTAATGTGACATAACAATTTTTTTAAAAGTAAATAAATTTGTCATTTTTATATTCTTAGAATTGATTTTGCGTACTTGTGTATGAATTGAATTGATATTTCTAAAAGACATGCTTACCATTAAGCAAATGAATATTTGTAAAAGATATTAAGAATGATTGAATGTGGTATTTGAAAAAAAAACAAATTTCAACAAACAAACAATAGTATTTTTAAAAAATGCAAAAAATTGAAGAAAGAAATGCAGCAGTAGTTAACTACAGCCAGCCGAAGATAATTTCATCATCTCCATGTGTTTATAAGAAACATTTAATGTCACAAAAGCAACTTTCATTATGTGAATGTTTAGCATGTCGGATCCTCTCAGCCTTGGGTTGAAGTGGCATTCTGGTGTTGGGCTTTTGTTAACTTTGCTTGGACTTCAATTTTGGGTCTGTGCTAGGTACCCATTTACTTGTGAATGTTTCTTTTCCCACCTCCATGCTTCTTAGACGCCCTTGGTTTATAATATAGAAAAAGGTTTTGTTTGAATTGTGGTATCGATTCAATGGAGGAAACATGAGAGACTCTTAATGAAAGATTATGGTGTCTGAACTAACATATTTACAGACAAAGCTCTCACATACATACAAAAGTCTTAAATGACAAGTGATGCTCTTTTAAGGGTCATGTGTTACAGATTATAAAAAATTATTTTGATATCAATAATTCAAAGATTAATCTTAATAGAATGAATGTTTGAATGAGTTTAAATTCAATCGTAAGAGTGTGGCAACATTATTGAAAACTCTTGAAGTTGAACGTTACCGTCTACATGGTCATATTTGACTCGAGAAATTAGTTGCGACAATTATGTGCGAAAGTACCTGATTTTCACATATAAATATTAGGAAAAAAACACCTAAGTCTCTTAAATAAATATTATAAGTAGTATGATGATTAAATTCCTCTAAAAAAAAAGTAGTATGATTAAATAATAATAGATTCTCATCCCTCCTTTTTCATTATCTATATGCATATAAAGTTTTACAGCTTGCTTAAATTGAATTAATTGAGTGTGAAAGTTTTCCAAAAAAGGGGAAGTACAGGAGTAAAGGTTTTATAAAAGAAGTGAATGCCTTACAATGCTAAAGTTACTCATAACCAAGTTAAGAAGAATGTTTGCTTATTCTTCAAGCGAAAAATATTGAAACCCTTAAAGCCATTATTTAATTTGTGTATAAATACTTTTAGCTTTGTATTCTAAGTCTATCTTCATTTATTTATGGTACCATAATCATTCTTCTAAGTTTTCTTTTTTTATTTTCATGTTATGTATGTCCCTAAACTCTAAAGAAGAAAGAAGCAACATAATTTGATCTAATGGGTATATCTTTTCTGTTTTCCACAAGTATATCCATAAGAGCAAAATTATATTTGCTAGAAAGCAAAATGAGGCTTCAAGCTTACTCCAAGCAAAGTTATTAGGTTGTGTAAACGTCAACAACATAACCAACTGATATATAGTTAAACATGGCCTGCACATAGTCAATATCAAACCAAATTTGGATAAAACTATATAATCTAATAGTAAAATGTGTTATGTTTAGTTTACTTGCAGCATAAAACTTTAAAAGATCAATTAATATACTTTTAATGTCTAACAATGATTTGGGTTCAAATATATCAATAATTGTAATACTTCAACTTTTGGTAAAATTTTCTATATAGAGAACTTTCACAATTTATTCGAATATAAAAAAGTAAAGTCACTTTGATTGCTAAAAACAATTATAGGATTAACATTTGGCTGAATAAGGCTATAGGATTTTGGGAGGCACCGTTACATTCTCTATAGAAGATATTATTAATTTTTTTTTTCAATAGGATTTTTTATCGAAGGTAATCATGTTTGAGGTATTGTCTGATATTAAACGAATACATCTCTTTTACTCGAAATTCGAACATTGATTCGTCATATTGTGAGAGTCTAATCTCTTCCGTTAGACTCAATATCGTTAATGTAGAAGAATTTAATTTAAATATTAACTTGATCACTTTAGTTGTTAAGTTTTATTCAATATTAAATACTTTTTTTAACCATTTCTTCATCAAATCATTAGATGGTAGTACAATTTAATTTCATTAGGATTATGTGAACAACAAAAACTTGGAAATGCATCATACTCTACCTACTACTTTTTAGTGGGGAAGTTGGATAGATAATATAATATTATAGTATAACAATTTTTTTCTCACCAACCGATTGCAATGAAGCTTCATAAAGGAGGAAGAAATGATGTAGCTACACCTTAGCCCTTAGAAGATCAAACAAAGAAAGCAAAAATGACAATAGCAAAGGCACACCAAATAGTAGTAATAGGAAGCATTTGGGGAATTAAAAACATCTTTCATTCTCTTGTAGCCATCTTAACCACTCTTTTAGTTATCACAACAATTTATCTAACACAAGAAAAAGGAGAAAAACTATCTCAAAAAATAAATGTCTCTATTGACTCATTGTCTTCATCAAAATGTGACTTATTTTCTGGTAAGTGGGTTTTTGATAATGAAACTTATCCATTATACAAAGAGAATCAGTGCAGTTTCATGTCAGATCAATTGGCTTGTGAGAAGTTTGGAAGGAAGGACCTAAGTTACCAAAATTGGAGGTGGAAGCCTCACCAATGTGACTTGCCTAGGTTTTTCTTTCTCTCTTTTTCTCATCATGCATGACATTTTTTTTAAGGATTAAATGATTTTTTAGTCTTATAAAAGTGCCACCATTTGTTCCATAACGGTACTCAGATGATAAAAGATTGTAGAGACATTCGATATATTTGAGGCGGTTTCAAACTTACAACACCCCTCTTCTCTGCATTTAGTGTGTATGAATTTTGTTGTTACGTTCTTTAAAAATAAAAATTTGCCACTATTTGAGTTTAGTTCCTTCAAATTTTTTATTTAATTTGTCCCTACTTTTATTAATTTGTACAAAAAATTAGTGTTTTAAACCCTTAGGGCACAAGTTAAGAAGCTAAAAATGCAATTAAAACATAAATATTGTTTTGAAAAGATAAAATTTTAAATTTCTAAAATATGGAATGCACAATTTTCAATAAAATATTTCTATGTTTAGTTTATTAACATGTGCCTTTAGGGTACAAGTTAACATTTCCTATAAAAGAAAAATAGAGACTAAAATTGAACAAATTATTTGTGGGGAGTAAACTTAAAAATTCGTGAATTTTGTAGCGACTACAAATATATTTAAATTTTTTTATATTGATTGTTGTTTTGGTTTATATATACATATATTTATGATATGATTAATCAGGGTTGGCTATGTTTTTGAGCTTTGTGTGGAATGTGGTTATTATTTCTATGTTAAAAAGGTTCAATGCCACAGCATTGCTTGAAAGGCTAAGGAACAAGAGGCTTGTGTTTGTGGGGGATTCACTCAACAGAGGTCAATGGGTTTCTATGGTTTGCCTTGTTGACTCTATAATACCTTCATCTCTCAAATCCATGCAATCCATTGCCAATGGTTCACTAAACATTTTCAAGATCAAAGTAAGACTTCATCCTCACAACAAGCATGCTCTCTTGAATTATTTGTTTATTACTCTATGTCTATGAAGCACGGATACAGACACAGACATCGAACACGACACAGACACTGACATGCCGACATCGTTAATAATTTGAGAAAATCACATAATTCAGTATAATTATATGATTCGGTATCAGATACGACACGTGTCCGACACCGGAACACAACTAATCTAAGGAGGGTCTGTGGGTCATAATTCTATCTTTGATTTTAGAAATAGTATAGGACTAAATAAAACATAAGACGAAGCATATGTCAAAAGTTTTAAAAGTTTATATTAAAAAAAAATCTTTTAATTATGTTCTTCAAAACTAACCAGTCCCCATTGTTTTACCAAGAAAAATATATTTAGAGCTCTTTGAATATAAATTAGATAAACTTAGTAGTCATGATATTATTTGAGCTATTATGTTGCTAATGGTTGGTTAATTGACACATTTAATCAAGGAATACAATGCAACCATTGAGAACTATTGGTCCCCATTACTAGTAGAATCAAACTCAGATGATCCAGTAAACCATAGAGTACCTGAAAGGACTGTAAGAATCAAGTCCATTGAAAAGCATGCAAGGTATTGGACGGATGCAGACTATATAGTTTTCAACACTTACCTTTGGTGGAGAAGGCCTCTTATGAATGTTTTGTAAGTTCAATTAACCCAAACATCACTTTCATTGATCAACTAGCATGGCAACAACTCCCATTTCCAAGCACCATATGATTGTTAATCAAATTTTAAAGGGACTTGTTAGGAAACAAAAAAGTAAATTTGTATTGAAAAAAACATTTTTTACATTAGAAAATCCTAAAGAGTGTCTCTTAGGGTATTCTTTAAAAACCTTAAATGATAAGTTTTTATAAAAAATTGTGTATTCAATGCATTGATATTTTTAAATTTAGAATTCTTAAAGTGTGCCTTAAGAATGCTCGTTAAGAAGACCTTTTTACATTCTTAAGAGATTCACTACATAAATTTGCAAAATAATTTTACTATATTTGGTTGCTTTAACAAATCCCCCATCACCACTTGTTAGAATTTTCCAATTCAAAATAATCTTTAAATTTAAAAAGTTCCAATCACATTTGTTTTATAGTTGGTATTAAAAATACAAGATTAGTTAACTAGTTAGATGGGTTAGTTGCAACTTTCCTAAGAGCTAGACAGGAGTTGTTTGAGAGTAGGTAACTATTCATAAGTTCTATATATAGAGCATGATGTATTCATTTTACAAAATATTTTCAATTAGTTTATTATGTTTTTCCAACATGCAATCTCATGAGTAATATGCTCTTTATGTAGATGACTCAATAATATGACCAAAATTTTCACTTTAAAAGATTATTCTAAAATGTTTACAATTTCATAGACTAAATTAACAATGTCCTGTAATTTGAAGGATGTAGAATGCATGCCCTAAATTGAGAGAAGAACTAGATCATTCATTCAATAAACTTTTATCCCATGCACCCACTTTACAAATTGATTATGTATGATTGACAATTTTAGTTAAACACATGCAGGTGGGGATCATTTGGGGACCCAAATGGGGTTTATAAAAGAGTTGAAATGCTGAGAGTGTACGAAATGGCAATGAGGACATGGTCTGATTGGTTGGAAGTTCATGTCAATCGTAACAAGACTCAGTTGTTTTTTGTTAGCATGTCACCTACTCATGACAGGTATACACATAAATCCAAAGGGCAAGTCCATCATATTTTCCTTTTTTGATCCCACAAGTAGATGTATGAGTTGAGAAGTTCACAAATCATGAAGTATTAATTAATTTAATTTTAGACTCTGACATTATAGACATTAGAGTGTTTAGTGTTCGTTTGTTTTCACATCAAAAACCAATTTAACATGCGTCTACTTCAATGCTACTTTTTTTATCTTCTAGTTTTCCACGTTAAAATTACTCAGGGATGTGATAAAAGTGAATGAAACGTTGTTTCAAATAGATAATTAATGAAGTTTTTCAACCATATTAGTTGTTTTTTTTTTTGGATGGAATCAAGTCAGTCATTAAATTTATCCAATGGGACTAATGTGATTGAATGTTCATAATTTAAATAGTTATAGACTCAATTAGTGATTGTCTCTTCTAAAAGGGATTTGAAGGCTTTGTTTTGGTCGATGGTGGCATTCTTTGTCACATCCAATTTAGCCACCACAAAGTAAAAGAAAAAAAAAGGGAGAATGACATTTGAAAATTGCACTTTAGCCAACCAGTGTTTGTTCACAGGTACCTCATCCTATATTTTAACGATAGTTGCTCTTTAGACACTTTAAAATTGTTCACCTTATTGAAAAAAGTTGGTCGAAAGTTAAGACCCGATTGAATTTTACACAAATAATTGATCAGGGGTCGCGACCCGATCCAAAGCGAATTTGAGATGCCTAAATAGCAACTATCATAATTAGCTCAAACAAACAAATATTACATCAAACATTAACCAATTTTCTTTAACTTATTTTTTAAAATCAAATTTCACATGCTTCTGTGTTGTTGAATTAATTTTTAGATTAGTGAACATAATTGATTTTATGCAAGAATATTTACATAGACATAAGCTAATTAATTTGTTTGGAAGAACATTTCTTCAAATCTTTTGCAACAGATGCCATATTTCATAGATTATTGTATACCTTTAATCTTGTTACTTTCGATGGATATAAACATATATGATTTGTAATAGAAAAGAGTATAATTTGCAGGGCTGATGAATGGGGAGCTACTAAGGGTGACACTTGTTACAAAGAAACAGATATGATTGCAAAAGAAGGGTATCAGGGAAGGGGAACTGACCCTAAAATGATGCAAGTGGTGGAGAAGGTGCTTGATGATTTGAAAACAAAAGGTTTAAATGTTCAAATGCTTAACATCACACAGCTCTCAGAATACAGAAAAGAAGGTCACCCTTCTATCTATAGGAAACAGTGGGAACCTCTAACTCAAGAACAGATATCAAATCCAAATGGTTATGCAGATTGCATACATTGGTGCCTACCAGGAGTTCCTGATGTATGGAATGAGCTTCTTTATGCCTATATTTTCAATCAATAACAAAAAATTTCACATGACAAGCTTGGAAAAAAGTGTCGTGTGTAAAAAAGATACATTTGTACAACCTTCTCAAGCTATTTTTATACAGCACACATAATTGTGAAGCACATAAATCCTTCCCTTTTTATTTTAACTAGTAGGGTAAACCCGTGGAAAATCACGAGTCTTCTGATAAAAAATGACAGAAAAATGAGGGCTGGGTAATACGATACGACATGTGACACAAAAGGTCTTTGTTTTATGTTACAATATAGTATAATAGATAATAGATATAAGTTATAGAATAAATCAAAAGATAAACTAGTTCAAGCGACACCACCAATACTAACATTTATATCCTAAACCCGGTTCCTAAAAGAAGAATCAGTAGAAACCGAAATAGATACACAGAAGCAAATATTATAGATTGGCGTCCTTGAAATCAAACAAGTATATATGTAATAAAAATCCATTAGCAATTTAGCATCACCAAGATATGAGAAGTTTACAAACATTAACATTGAAATAAATTAGGAACAGTTTCACGTCGGAAATGTGCATCTAATTTAAAATTACCGATGACATGGAACAGAAAGCTAAGCAGTGTCTGTTGCTGGTTGGGTCACCCCAGACTTCACCAACAGCTTAGTCAAATTCTCTGAGGAGCAAACTTGATACTTGACTTTTCCAGAGGGTGAAAGAAAAACTTCTGCAAGTTCAAGCTTTTCTGAGGTAAGACTAGTGCTGTCCATAGTTTTACTCAGCACCTTCAATGCAAGTTGAACTGCTTCTTCCCTTGTGATATCGTCCTTGTAATCCTGTTTTAGAATTGACTGTGCTGCCTGGTTGTTGGCACCAACGGCACCAGCTTTCCAACCACCATAATTTCCACTAGGATCACTCATGTAAAGTTGAAAGCCGAAATTTTTGTCCCAACCTGCGAACAGGAAAGAGACTCCAAATGGACGGAGACCACCAAATTGTGTGTATCCTTGCTTAGTATCACAGAGAGATTGAACCAACTGCTCAACAGGCATTGGCTCTTGGTAAGCAAAGGAGTAACGTTGTGCTTGGATCCTAGCAGTATTGATAAGGATGTTGGCGTCAGACATAATCCCAGCGACAGCACATGCGACATGATCATCGATCTTGTACATTTTCTCAGTTGAAGTTGAGGTTTGAAGCAGCTTGGATGTCACCTTCTTTTCACCAACCAGAACAACCCCGTCTTTTGACAAGATTCCTATTGCAGTACCAGCATTTCCGATGGCCTCCATTGCATACTCTACTTGGTACAGACGTCCTTCAGGAGAGAAGATTGTTGTACGGCTATCATATCTTCGAGACATTTTGATCTAAGTTTTTAAATCAAAACAAAGGAAAAAGAAAACGGAGACTGAATCAGGTGTTTCTTTGGTAGATGAAAAGAACAAGGCTGAATTTGAATAAATTGACACTCTTGCAGAAGAAAACATAACTAACAGTAATTTTATATATAAATAAATTGATTGCAATTTCGAGTGATTACTCTTGCATTAGTAACTATTTTGAATAATTTTTGTAAAAAAAAAAAAAAAACTCTTCTGAATAACTCCACGAATCTTTTTAAAACTTGTCAACCTCTACATAGCCTACAACAACAACAACAACCAAACCTTATCCAACTAAGTAGGGTCAGCTACAGACATATCAAACTACGCCATAATGGTCTGTCATACTATATCATATCACCATTCAACTTGTTAATACCTAGCTATTTCTTAATAAATTTATCTTATAGTTTTTCTCCCTCTGGCGATTGAACAATCCTCCATCTAATCCATGCTCCCCACAACATAATCCATAGGTCTTCTCTACACATTCCCGAAGCACCCAAGCCGAGTTTCTATCATCTTTTCTACCCCAACTCTCTCTAAAATGTTTTCATTCCTAATCCTATCTTGTCTGGTCCTACCACATATCCAATACAACATTCTTGTCTCTACATAGCGACAAGCTTAATAAAGTAAGCTTCAAAATATAAGGAGACAAAGTCGGAAACTTCAGTGAAGTAATCCTATAGACAGTGATCTATAGTTAGAGATTAAAGCATCTCTGTGAAAAAGGGATAGCTCCAGGATTTATGGTCAAAGAATAAAGAATATAGTGCTTCAAGATACAAGGAGGAAGCTGAAATATATATGGCATCAACATCAAGACTTTAGTTTGAATTCACATATGTAGCATGAATCCTTATAGTCATACAACAACAACATATTTTGGGGTCAGCTACATGGATCAAATTACACCATAATGTTCTATCATAAACCACATTTTGGTCCATTGATAAAAAAAAAAAAATTTCAGTCCCAAATCATCAATTTCTAAATCTTTCCTAATAATTTCACTTATAGCTGTTTTTACTAGGTCTTCCTTTGCTGCTAGTGATCTTACTATCCTCCATCTGATCTACTCTCCTTACTACAAAATCTATAGGTCTGTACAGTAGTTAGGATTATAGTCATACAAAGCCTAATTCACAAAATCAAACAAAGGCCCTGTTTGGATAAACAGCTTATTTTACAGCTTATAGCATATAAGCACATAAAAATAAACTATTACTACAGCACATGATAAAATAAATCCAAATTGTCTGTGTATAATCTATAAGCTGTTTTTATAAGCTACCCTAGAAATCTTAATGACATAAGCTGAAAACAGCTTATGAACATTTCATAAGTTCCTCAAACAGTCTCACAAATGCTGCTTATGCCAGAAGATAAGCTCAAATAAGCCAATATATTAAATCAATATCACAAAACAAACAAACAGTTGCAACATTTAGAAGCTGCAAACAATACAAAGAAAAACCACATGAATTGCACAATCCCTAAACTAGAAAATATGAAAAAGTTGAACGAAATTTAGAAACCTAACTTCCAATACATCACAGTACAATCTCAATTGCAATTGCATTTTTAACCCTAAACAGAGAGAGAGAATGTTACCAGAAGAAGGGTAGAAAGACGAAATCGGCAATTGAAGAGAGTGTGTAAGAGTTGAGAATGGTGGTCTTGAATGATCTTGAGCAGGAAGAAATAGAAGGAATAAGCACGTTTCGTTTCCAACAAGTTATGAAAAATCAATTATTTCATTATTTATGTGATTTACTTTGCATATATTATACACCGTCCCTACCAACCGAGCTAAACTCACGAAAATAAAATAAATTAATTAATTTAAATACATAGAATTGATTTTGATTTAATGTGAATTTTTTATCCGGGATAATTCAATGTGAGTTGAATGTTGTGAAAATTATTTTTATTTGAATTTTAATGATTCAAGTAAAATTGAATACTCACTCTCTTCTTTGTATACAAGAACTCTTTGCCTTTTTCACATTTTTTATGAAAAGTTGTTAGTACAATTAATATGTATATTTTGTGTGTTAATATTACTAAATTGTCTTTTGTTTGCACAGTGTATGTGTATTAAATTTAACTTTTCATATTTCAAGACAAGTTAGTAATATTAATTAGGGATATGTTTAGAAAAAATAATAATAAATACATTTATTAATTGGAAAATAGCTAATATATATCGACAAATTTTTAGTCAGATGAGTGTTTTTATATAGGGACGGAAGGAATACTAAATTTGGGATTAAAAAATTGAAGCTAGAATTCATTTGAGTAAATGATCAATCACCCATCGAAATAAATTTGTGGAACATCAAAATTGACCTGATTTATTCAAACGTAAGTGAGTTTATCCCAATTGTCAGTTTTCTCCGTTAGTGAAGATGACGTGACATTTATCGGTCTATATGGCACTATGCTCTAAACTTTTGCACTTATGTTCAAATTGCCCTCTAAAATAGAGAAACAAATAGGCACATTGATCATTAAGGATGCGTTTGGATTGAAAGTTTAGGAGGAGAAAGGAGGCGAAAATCTATTTTTCTTTTCAAAATCACAAACAATATATATATTTTTAAAATAAATTAAACATGATTGAATATTATATGACCATATGTCATGTTACTATTTTCATTTTTGAAAAAGCATTTTATAAGGCCGAAATAAATAAAAAACTTAAATGACTAGATACAACTTCAGTATACAAAAATAACCCATAATCAACATATGATAGTTATAACAATAATGCTTTAATCCCTTCACATCTCTTGATTTACATCTTTTATCTGATATTTATTCTTTCAATCATGTGGATGGAAAGAACAAGGTTGAGTACATCAAGGAATTCAACAAAAAAATCAAGAGCTAAATTAAAAAGAAGTAGTAGTATGCTAAGATAGCCAACAAAGGATTTCAGTTCACATGAGAATAGAACAAACTCCTTTGCAAAGGAAATTGATGCTAACTCAAGATATATGACAATGGCTATAAGGTTAATATGGCTAACTCAAGTTCCTACGATCCACTACTGATGTGATACCTTCCTTAGTCATTTGAAAAAAAATAACACACTTTTTGTTTTTTCTCTCTCAAAAGAAGCTTGCACCACTCTTGTTACAAACAACACTTCCTTATTTTTCTTGTCTCTTTCACGCCATTATTAGTGGATCGTTTCGGTGGGAGTTATTTAGATTATGGTATGTATTATGAAATTTGAATGGAATATGATATGTATGGATGTTAAAAGTTGAAGTTTGTAGGTAATTAACAAAGTATTTTCTTTGTACAAAAAAAAAATACATGGGTATCTACGAATATCTGTGGGTATCTAAATATCCGTGGATTATCCTATAGAGATACTCGCACGGGTGTGGGGACATGCACGAGTATCATATTTATCCAACGAGGCGGGGACGAATATTATACTACTCGTACCTACAGATACCATTGACATCCCTATACCCATTTAAGAAGACACTTTTCACATCCATCCGAAATAACTTGAATTTAAACACGCATGCGACTTTTATAAGTAATTTGATTGATTCAAGACGAGCAATAGGAACTGATATACTTTTAGGAAATGTCCTAATTATATGAAAGTAATAAATATAAGTTCGTATCCACGAGGATTGCGTTAATCTCAATTTAGCAATATTGTTATTATATCGGATGTATACAATTTATAAGTTGCCATAGGCAGTTGGTTTGATTGCATAAACAATAAATGAGCTGAATATAAAAGTTGTTTGAAAGTACAAGGAGAGATGAGACCAGATCATTTGAATCTGGTTTATTCCGTTTGGTAAACTGCACATATCCCTAATAATGTTCCACTATTTTTACGATGATTAACAAAGTTACCTCTGATCAATCCCTTGAGTCAGAGTTCTCTTCTTAAATTACAATTCCTAATCCCTTAGGTGAACCAGTATTCTGAAGGTTTTTCCAAACGTTAATCTATTATCAAAATTAAACCATCATGCATTCCTAGACTGACTCGTTTAATTGAACAATTAAATTAGATCCAAGTTAAAAAAAATATGATCAGTAGTCATTCAATCTTTGAAATCATTCTATATGTGATCAATATATAAAAATCATTGCACACAAATTTAAGTAAAACTAGATTTGCATTATCATAGATAGTGTTTCACATCCTACATGATTAAAACAGATCAAACACATTAATCTCAGACTTAATCAAAGGAAATTAGCTGAACATGATCTAATAAATAAACAGCATAGCAAAGAAAATAAACCAATAGAGTTTCGTCGTTATCGACGTTCACTTCAATTCCCTTTCAATTGGTGTTCTTTTTTATCCATTTTCATGTGCAAGCCTTTCTCTTATTCTTCAATCGTGATCTCCGTACCTCCAAACCGTTTTTTTCCTGGCCAAAACGTGATTTCTCCTTTTTATATCCCTTGGTGTGTCTTGCTCACGCCCTTTGTAAATCAGGTCAACAACATAATTTTGGGTCAAAGGTCCAATTGTTTTTGTTAATTCCATTTCAAAACCCAGCGCCATTTACTTCTTATTCTCTTTAGCCTTAAAAACATGTCACGCTAATTGACAATAATAATAATAAAAATAATAAAATAATTGACAATAACAATAATAAAAATAATAAACTACTTAACTCAATAAATAATAAATTTAAGTATTAATCTAAAAGAAATAGATTAAAAACTTAATTAAAAAGACTCCAACAATATGGTATATTGTCATCAGGAACAAAAGTCTCATCAAAATCAACCATTTCAATATGATACCCTTGAGCAATAAGCCTTGCTTTATTTCTAGTTATAATACCACTTTCATCATATTTACTCTTGTACACGCACTTATTACCAATCACAATTACACCTTCAGGTCTAGGGACAAGATCCAAACATCATTTCTCTTGAACTGACACAATTTCTCTTGCATAGCATTGATAAAAAATTCATCGGTCAATGCCTCCTTCATATTTTTAGGTTCATAATTTGAGACAAAACAAGAATTGGATATCAAATATCTGGATCTAGTGGTGATCCCTTCATCAAGATTTCCAATAATAAGTTCCTTCGGATGATTTTTATGAATTCTAATAGAAGGACCCATGTTGGCTTGAGGATTATCTGGTTCACTACATGTTGGCTTAATGTTGGACTCAATGTCTGCCTCACTATCGGGAGCATCTATCTGTTGGAATGATGTTCCAAGATCTTCTTCGACATCAGTCCCTTTCTCAATGATTGAATCATCAACTACAACATTAATGGATTCCGTCATGACTTTGGTCTTGGAATTAAAATCCATGTAAGCTTTGCTATTAGTAGCGTAACTAAGAAATATTCCTTCATCGTTTTTGGGATCCATCTTTCTTCTTTGTTCTCGATCAGCCAAGATGTAACATATACTCCCAAAGACATGAAAGTATTTAACAATAGGTTTCCTCCCTTTGCACAATACATCGAGTGTAGATGATGTACCAGCTCTTAGAGTGGTACAATTGTGAATATAACATGCAAGGTTCATGGCTTTAGCCCAAAAATGATAAGGCATATTTTTTTTTATGTAGCATAAATCTTGCTGACTCTTGTAAAGTTATGTTCTTGCGTTCCACAACTCCATTTTGTTGAGGAGTAATAGGTGGTGAGAATTCATGACCAATACCTTCAGAAGAGAAAAATCAGTAAACTTGGCATTTTCAAATTCCTTGCCATGACACTTATGATTCTAACAATCACATTTTCCTTCTCTCTTTGAAGTCGTTGATAAATTTCTTTGAAAACCTCAAAAGTATCAGATTTTTCCTTTATAAAGTTCACCCAAGTGAATCTTGAAAAACCATCAACATCCACATAGACATATCTCTTTCCACCAAGACGTTCAACTTGCATTGTCCCCATTAAATTCATATGAAGAAGTTCTAACACTTTGGAAGTAGTCTGATGTTGTAACTTCGGGTGTGACATCTTGATTTGCTTCCCAATTTGACCCTCACCACAAACTCTACCCTCTTCAATTTTAAGCTCAGGAAGACCTATAATATCTTCTTCTGACATAATTGTCTTCATACCTTTAAGATTCAGATGCCCACACTTCTGGTGTCTTAACTTGACTTCATATTCTTTAGACATTAAACATGTGGGCAGGTAATTATTTTCTTGAGGTACCCACAAGTAACAATTATCTTTCGGACTAAATCCCATCATCATGACATCATTCTTTTCATTAGTAACCAAAAATTCTGACTTGGTAAAATTGACTTTTAAACCTTGATCACATAGTTGACTAATGCTGATAAAATTTGCAGTCAATCCTTTTACAAGAAGAACATCTGTCATGTGTCTAGAACATCCACTGTCAGAGTACTAATCTTCTATAGATGATGCTCTAAGAGATGTATGAGCTATAAGACTTGTAAAAACAACCTTAGGTTTCCACTCTTTTATAGTTTTGATCATCACATGGTTAGCTTTAGGCTATGTTGGATGTTTAGGGTAATCATACAATCTGTAACAATAAGGATTTATATGGCCACATTTACCACAATAATGACATTTCAAAGGAGAAAACTTGACATTGATTTGAGTTTTCTGATGTCTGGCTGGATGTTGTAACATTTGGTATGGCATTATGGGCTCATACTCCCTTTCAGAAGGAATGAATTTGGCATAGAAGATTTTCCTTGTTTATTTAAAGATTGATAATTAAAGCCTATTCCTTTTACATTACCATTTCTTTTCCCTACTTGAAGAATCTCATCTAGCATATCATATCCATTGTTCAACATTCTTATGGATTTGGTCATGTTTTCAAATTTAGAAGACATCAAGGTTACCTCATTTTGAAGACCAGAGATATTAGATAACAATTTTTATTTTTCAGCCTGCAGTTGAGCTATGATTCTCTTATGCTTTTCTTCTATCTTACACATCTCTTCACTTCTGGCATAAATCTCTTTATAGAAATCAGCCAAGAGTCTTCATCATATTCGCATCTCCCAATGAAGGATGTGACATGCTTAGCAGTTTCATCATCTGTTTCACCTGTAGACTCCTCCTCATCAGACCAGGAAACATATAAGCCCTTCTTTTGTTCCTTGAGGTACGCAGGGCAATTTGATATAATGTATCCAAATCCCTCACATCCATGACATTGAATACCTTTTCCTTGATTGAGCTTCTCCTCAGTTCTAGCCTTTCTATGAGAATCACTGTTTTTGTTGATCTTGAATGACATGTTCTTGACATTAAGTCTTGGCCTTCTATCCATCCTCTCCAACACCTTATTGAATTTCCTCCTAAGAAGCACAATAGCATCAGAAATACATTCATCATTCTCCATGTCACATTGAACCTATTCATCATTAGTGTTTGAGACAAAAGATATGCTCTTGTTCTTTTTATGAGATCTATCGCTGATAGCCAATTCAAAAGTTTGAAGTGAGCCAACAAGCTCATCCACTTTCATGTTGCTAATGTCTTGGGCTTCTTCAGTAGATGCGACCTTCATGTCAAACTTCTTAGGCAATGACTTGAGAATTTTTGTAACCAGCTTCTCCTCTGATATATTTTCTCCCAAGGCACTTGATGTTTTGGCAATGTCAAGGATATCCATGCGAAAATCATGAATGGATTCGTCATATTTCATCCTTAAATTTTCAAATTTGGTGGTGAGAAGTTGAAGTCTTGAGATTCTCACTTTTAATGTGCCTTCATGAGTGGTTCTGAAGATATCCCATGCATTTTGGATACAGTACATTTATTTATGAGCCTGAACATGTTTTTGTCAACCCCATTGAACAAAGCATTCAATGCTTTGGAGTTTCCAAGAGCAAGTTCATCTTCTTCCTTTGACCAGTCCTCTTTTAGCTTTAATTTTGTTGTTTCCTTTCCATCTTTGTCCTTCACCACGTGATGTTCCCAACCTTTAAGAACTGTCGTCTAGGTTTTGCTATCTATAGACTTTAGGAAAGCCACTATACATGCCTTCCGGTAGTCATAGTGTGTGCCATTCAATATAGGTGGTCTGTTAACAACTTTCCCTTCCATTTTCAAGACATATGGAATGTCGAGCTTAATGTCAAGGCATCGTAACAACACAATTAAGAAATAACAACTTAAATTAAATTACATAAAGTTAATGGCACAAGGTATTTGTTAACCTAGTTCAGTGCAATGTTACCTACATCTGGGGGCATCAAAGCCAGAAAGGAAATCCACTATATAGTATTAGTTTAAAGTCCTACGTAAACAACTTCCGGTTTACTTTCCTTCGCACCTAATCACTACCCGTGATATTTCTAGCTAAGACACACCTAGATATGAGACCCGTATCACTTCCTATCAATCATTCACCAGTGATAACAACAAGTACAAACAAAATGGAGAACACTCCAAGAAATAAAATTCACTCTTACTTAAAAGCTTACGAGTGATTCACAATTAGATCTCAACTAATCAGTCCAACTCTAGCATCATAGTGCTACAAGAGTGGCTCGCAAACAACAATGGATAGACTAAAACCCTAATTGACACTTTCAGATTTGCGGCTTCAGTGGTCTTCTTAGGTTTAGAGTCTTTATATATCCTAAGAATAACATGGGCTTGATGGATAATTCAGGCTAAACACACAGCCGATCCAATACGGTCTTCAACACAATATTCTGGAAGTATATATATTGCTTCCTTAAATGTTTTGACATCATTCTTAGGAAACACGACAAATCTTAAACTGCCTTTTGCTGCTTCTATAAAACACACTTTTTGGTCAACACTCCACGTGAATCATATCTTCATATAATCTTCAGAGATTTTACACATAAAATAAAACTTCTAAGAAAACGAAACATGGAACGCTACAATTTTGTACGAACATGTCAAGACAACTTGTCCAACATCTTTCTAGAACACTTGTTTTAACAAAATGTGCCCAATCACAAAATACAAACCTAACAAAAATATATTGGCTGAATCTACTTTGGAGTCTGAGAAGATAACACTAGCAACTTATAATGAAGAAGCAACTTGGTAAACATGTTTTCTAGCAAAGAGTCCCTTATGAGAAAACAATTACCAATTGTGTTTATCCGTAGCGATATAATACCAAACTATGCCAAAAATCGAGAACCGTCATTATAACGGTAAAAGATGACAAATACGTCATAAGAACATAAATGTTAGATGGTTACTCTCCACATGAGATGTAAAGTGAGTTATGAACACACTGATGAAAATTTAGCCGATCCTTTGACGAAAGGATTAGCTAAAGAGAAAGTCCATAACACATCAATTTAGATGGTACTAGTGCCTACGGAATCACTCATAATGGAAATCCGACCTAAATGACTAAAGATCCCATGAAATAGTTTTAGTAGCTAGTAAAAATTTGTGAAATGATATAGGTGAACATGCTATGATAAAATCTTAAAAAGCATGACTCCTGAAGCGATAAGAGGTTGATATAATTTAAACTCTTAATGAGATCTATACTCTATGTGGAGTGGAGTACCTAGATACATGAGTACTCTTGATAGACTCACCCTTGTGAATATGGAAGTGGGGGCCGCTTCCTATAAAAGTCTAGAGCTTCACTAAACCAGGATTGACGTGCATGGCCTTTAACGCACATGCCTTTTAAGAATACACCTAAAAAAAAGGTGGTGCGTGGTTTGATGTAAGAGATAGAGTTCAAAACTACGAGTCACTCTAGTAAAATCTGAATCTTATTCATTGAGCAAAAGTTTAATTCGTTAGACACCTTTGCATATGCAAAATCTTAGAACGCAAAGGTTCAAGTCGCAAGACACGTTTACTTATGCAATCTTAATAGAAATCTCTGAATAATTTTTTAAATTCAAGTGGGGGATTGTTGGAACATATGGAGTGTTATAGTGTGAATGAAAAAAAAAAAATCACATGTGAAATTTCTCAATTATTGCTCATTTATGAGGTGAGGTGAGGTAAAACCATTAATTTTGTTACAGTCAAATAATCTTAGCCGTTGGACGAAAAACTCATATTTGACTCCTCACCTATAACTTTTCTCTATTCTTTTTTTCTCCCTCTTTTTCTGTCCCATCAAATTTAAAGAGTGTTCTTAAGACCATAGTCCCTTCGAGAAATAATGTCCATTCGGAATTAAGAATGATATTAAGAACATAGTCCCTTCTGTAAATTTGTCCCTTCAGAAATAAGAGTATTCTTAAGATGATAGTCCATTTAGAGACAAAGTGTCCATTTGAGAAATAAGAATGATCTTAAGAATACAATCCTACTTTTATGTTTTATTCCCTTGGAGAAGTTAGAGGTTAGAGTGGTGGAAACACCATATTTGAGCGGTCTTAGTACCATATAAGAGTGGTCTTAGTACCATATTAGAGTGATATTAATACCTTATTGGAGTGGTCTTAGCACCATATTTAAAGGTGTATTTGTAGAACAAATCCTATTGTGTTATAAAACTCTGATACTGTTGTAGGTGTGCTGTTTTATCATGTGAACGTTGTGGTTTATAGTCTGCTTACACAAAATATTTTATAACTTATTTTTACTATTGTTCCTACACATTCTTTATGGTCTTATGATTTAAGTAAACAAAATATAGGCTAAAATGCACTTTTGATCCCCAAGTTTCACAAACTTGCGATTTTGGTTTTCCAAGTTTAAAATTAGCACTTTTGGTCCCTTAAGTTTTACCCCCTTTGCAAATCCATGGCTCCCCTTGATTTTGACTCAGTCAAAGCTGACATGGCGCTATTTTTTAATGTTTTTTTTGTTGATGTGGATATTATTAAAAATAAATTAATTAAATCCAGCTCTAATAATTTCAATTTATAATAAAAGAAAAAATATAAAACAATGAAAGGCCACGTGAGCTCTGATAATTCCATTTCCAAATCAGAACTCAAAATCAAACTTGCGATTTGGGGCATAGGTTTCATTCTCATCTCATTCAAAAATAAAAAACGTAGAGAAAACAATCATGAAATCGAAACCGAACATGAATTGGACCTGCACAAATTTACAAGTTGTAAGGTGATTTTTTTTAAGGTACAAAGGTTGGAAGATTAGTTTATTTTGCTAAACAAAGTCATTGTTAAACAAAGTCATAATACTTGATTCATTAATTTTCATTTATTGTTAAACAAAGACAAGAAATTGTTTCAAAACTGGAAACAGAGATATTGTTTATGGAGAAGAAGAAATAATAATAATGGAGATTTAGGTGTGGTAGAAGAAGAACAATGGAGGTTTTTGAGAGTATTTATGGAGAAGAAGATAAGAAATATGAGAAATAGATCCGTTGCATAGAAACGGTCAAATCATATATTTTTTATTTTTTATGTTTTTTACACGTCATCTGCTTATGTGTCAACTTGTTTCTTAAAAAAAGCGCCATGTCAGCTTTGATTGAGTCAAAATCAAGGGAAATCATGGATTTACAAAGGGGGTAAAACTTAAGGGACCAAAAGTGCTATTTTTAAACTTAGGGAACCAAAATCGTAAGTTTGTGAAACTTGGGAGACCAAAAGTGCATTTTAGCCCAAAATATATTGATCCTACAATATACATTAACATGTTTTCACACCAATGATGCATTATTTCTAGATGACTTTACCATGGCCTAAAAAAGTAATTTTTCCCTTTACTATTACTAAAACTTAAAAATGTAAAGAAAGGTCAATTAAAAAAGTATTCATTTATTATGATTTTAAAATTTATTATATATCTCCTTTTAAGCGTGTTAAAGGAACAAACACAACATATTGATATATTACAATAGTTTTATGACAACATGTTTTCTACACTATAAAAAGATCAAATTAAATCTTATTTTTTAGGTGTGAGGTTGGAAAAATATGGCTGCAACTCGAAAGTCTATTTATGTTTTGAGTCTCTTTCTTTTCATATTTCTTGTCTCCAAAATAACCGATTGTAAGTTATCAACTTTCATCCTTCTCAAATTTCATTCTTTGTTTTGTGGTTTGTACACAAAATTTTATCATGTTTCAATAACAATGTTTCATTCTCTTTTTCCATTGCAGCTAAATGTAAAACGTACAAAGATTGTCAAGTATCAATATACAGGTATATTTAAGTGTCATAAAGGCGAATGTGTAAAAATTAGGATACAGAAATATCTATTTGAGAAGAATTGCGTTAGCAAATTTTTTTATTGGTTTATTTACTAGACATGATGAAAAAAAACATCATAAAAAAGGGAGAGAAAAAAGAAGTCAAGAACATAGAAACCAAGTTTTACAAAACAAACAGTGGGGTGGGGAAAAAATGAGTCACTACTCATTTTCATTAGTTCCTGCTTAAAAATAAAATAAAATCCAAACACAATGAAAAAGGTAGCGAAAGGAATTAAGAAAACTAATGGCTGCCATTGTAGATATGTTGAGAAAAAGCTAGAGAAAAGAATTAAGAAATATATATATTATCGAGGCAACTCATGAACCAAACGAGCTGAACTATGTATAACTTAAGTTCAACTCATTTAGTTAACGAAATTAATTTCTAACTTAAGTTCAGCTCGTTTGGTTTATGAACCAAACTCAACGGATTAATTGCCGAGTCGAGTTTCAAATTATATTCAAATTGGTTCGGTTCATTGTCATCCCGGATTTCATGGACCTTGTAATTATGATAATGTACTCTAAGAGGATGGCCATGAAATAAAATAAAGTAACAAAGAGTTTTATTTATAATTTTTTCTTATCTCATAAATTTAGAGTATCACCATAACATGCAATCTAGACATATCACACTTTTCACATGTTTACGTTTCAGTAGATAAGCTCAAATAAACCAATCTAAACAGGTCCAATATCTTAAATCAAGAGCACATAACAAACAAACAAACAATTTCAAATTTCAAAGAAAATTGCTCTTCTCCCATCAAAAAACACTCACTACCAACTGAATGGACAAAAGTACCCTTGCGTGACTTAAGTCACGCTCGGTACTTTCAGCGTGAGTTAACTCACGCAGGTTGTAAATCCAGCGTGACTTAACTCACGCTGCGTGCTTGTACCGTTTTGGTACAAACCCATCAGTCCCAACTCCAAGCATCGTTTTCTTTCCCTCTTCGCCTCAAAATACCCAAAAAGTGTGAATTTTCGGGGTCAAAATTCTCATTTCAAATAATTCCAAATCGTCAAGAAGCAAGTTCCTACGCTCATCATGCATGTTGGTTGAACGTGAGTTCACTCATGTTGGGCCAACATGATTTAACTCACGCAGGTGTTAGGGCAACTTGACTTAGGTCACACAGGTGTAACGCCTAGTTTTGAAATTTTACGCCAATTTTCTTTTCTGTGGTAGCTTGTTGTACAAGTTATTTATACTATTTTTCCTTGTTATTTTGTCATTCAATAGACATAGTGATGGTTGAAAATGTGACGGGTGATGGCGTTGAGCCAAAACCGGCCATAATTGAAGCTCTCAGAGATGTCAAATCAACCGCTAATGTGAAGTTTAAAGTCAAAATTCCCTTTCAAGCTCACATTGAAGTAAAACCTAAATCGGTACATACCGGTGTTGCCAAGCTTCGCGGTTATGAAGTAGACACCACGTAATTTTATTAACAAAGGAAAGATTGCGGGAGTGAGATGATTTGCTTGGTTAGGTTCGTCGACAAGCGGCAAGGGTTTGATTTACTATATCTATAGATAAATCTAGTTTAAAAAGGCCAACATTGAGAATGCAATGTGTAAGGAGGGGTGTACACAAACTACCAAAGACAAGGAAGAAACCGAACCTTAAAGGCTTGGGCTGAAGGGAATGTGATTGTTCGTTTAGGTTGCGTGATTTCTTTGAAAATGATACAAATGATTGGTGGGTTGAAATTATTAGTGGAATTCACAACCATGAGTTGGCACCAAAGTTAGTTGGCCACCTTCTTGCGGGTAGACTAAAAGAGGAGGAGAAGAAAAGATTTATCGACATGAAAAAGAGCTTGCCGGTGCCTAGGAATATTCTCACGGATTTGAAGAAAAAAACAAAGAAAGTTTGATGACTATCAATCAAGTGTACAACGCACGAACTAGATGGAGCAAGGGGATATGAAATACTTGATATCAAAGTTGGAGGAGCATAAATATGTCTATTTCACAAGAGCAAATAGTGAGGAAACCACTCTTGAAGACATATTTTTTGCTCATCGGGAGACAATTAATATGCTTAACACTTTTCCGACCGTTTTGGTCATGGACTCCACTTATAAAACCAATTTGTACTGAATGTCGTTATTTGATATTGTTGATGTCACCTCTACCAAAATGACATATTCCGTTGTTCCGACCGTTTTGGTCATGGACTCCACTTACAAAACCAATTTGTACTGAATGCCGTTATTTGATATTGTTGGTGTCACCTCTACCCGTTTTGGTCATGGACTCCACTTACAAAACCAATGTGTACTGAATGCCGTTATTTGATATTGCTGGTGTCACCTCTACCAAAATGACATATTCCGTTGTTCCGACAATTTTGGTCATGGACTCCACTTACAAAACCAATTTGTACCGAATGTCGTTATTTGATATTGTTGGTGTCACCTCTACAAAAATGACATATTCTGTTGGTTTTGCCTTTCTTTCCTTTGAACAAGAGGATAACTTTACTTGGGCACTGTAGAGATTTAATTTCAAGATGGGTTTTTCAAAATTATAATCCTAACAAATCCCATTGAAAAGGAATGGATCTTGATTAAATCATTAATCACAAATCAAACACAAATTAAAACACTTTAAGATTCATGTGTTTACCTCTTGAAGCGCAAAACCTTTGTAGCAGAATTGTTTTTGATCACAAGCAAAGCAACATAGCGATGCCTCTACTTAGTCCATACGAACAAAACTTCTCAGATGACCGGTGCTAGCCAATTCCAACGGAGATTCAGATAGAATGGGGTTTTGAGAGCGACGTCTAGGGTTTCAAAATTTTTGTGAATTACGTTAAGTGTTTTTAACAACTTAATGCTTCAGCACAAGGTTTCTATTTACAGAACTACTTGTGTGCTTAGAAAGTCAAGAACTTAAGTACACCGTACCTTACGGGTGCACCATATATCACTTAAACACACCATAATTTACGGTGGACTGTGTTTTTCTATTTTCATAAATTAAACAATAAGTCATACTTAACTATTTAATTAATAATAAGTCATACTTCTTATTTTATAAATAAGTTTTACTTATTTATTTCCCACCCTATAGGTTCTCGTAGCGTTTCCAATAATATTAAATCACATATTTAATATTATAAACAGTGAGTGGCATCTAACAACACATCACTGCTACCCAAGTGACGAGAATGTCATGTGATCTGACGAAATATTTATGTGATAATGTTTGTGTGCATATTTACCCTTTTTCCCCCATGTATATATTGAACACAAGGCATAAACCGTGTCATCCTTGTCTAGTTCAATATTGGGCCCTTAGACATTTCTCCTGTTATGTAGGAGGGGAAAATTTCATCTAGGTCACTCATGTCCCTCAGTATGATTCGTGGAGCACCCATCAACCAACTTTATAGTTATCTTGTTACAGACAACATTTGAATGGTGATAAAGCACTCAACGCCAACAACTATGGTACATAATGGTTTCAGGTCAAAGGGTGGAATACACCATTATCACTATGAAAATATCTTATGACACTTTTCATAACTTTTACTATGTAGTATTCTTATGGTGGGTCAATCCAACATAAACATTACTCCTAATATTTATATCTATATGAAGACTTGATAACTCTTTATCCATGATATGTGAGATGTGATCATCAGTCTATCCACATAATAATATCCATGCTTTAATGATATCCCATGTCAAAATAAAGCTTGATTACAGATACTTTAAGAACAATGTCCTTACGTTTAATGGGGTCTCACAATTAAGTTATACTTAATTTTCCATTAAACGAACTAACTATCTAGGGACTTTATTATTTTGAAACAAAACCAAAACAATAAATAAATGCCTTATTCATACATATATGTCAAACTCATGATACAAAGCCAGATTCAATTAAAACAGAAGGGCTATGAGGGATTAATCCAACAGGCACTTGAGATGTTGGTTGGTCTTTTGTCCTCAAAACTCAACATGCCTAAGGTGGTTGTCACCGATAGGGACAATGCTCTGATGAATTATGTTGCCAAAGTTCTCCCTAAAACAAATGCTATACTTAATTATTTTCATATTAGGAAGAATGTAAAAGCTAAGTGCATCACAGATTGTAGAGTCAAAGCGAAGCCCAAGGATGCAAAAGTTGTTGAGAAATAAACGAAGGAAGTGAAGGAAGAAAAGCATATTGATGTTGTTGAGAAAATCATGAGGGCATGAAAATATTTGGTCGAATCTCCTACAAAGGATTCATATGCAAGTGCATTATTGAAATTTAAAGATGTATGCAAACCATTTCTGAAGTTCCTTGTATATGTTGGAACCACAATTTTGAACATTGTTAAGGAGAAATTTGTAAGAGCATGGATGAATAAAGTCCTGCATCTAGGGTGTAGAACAACCAACATTGTTGAATCATCTCATGGAAAGTTGAAAAAAATATTTGAGGAGTAGTGTAAGAGATTTGGCATCATGTTGGGATGAAATAGACAAAATATTGGCTATCCAGTTAGGTGAGATATAAGAAAGTTTCGGGAGGAAAATAACTGTCTTAGAACACAAATACAAAAGACACTTTTTTTTCTATGAGTTGGAGGGTTATGTATCTAGACTCGCATTCGATTTTATCTATGACAAATTAACACGTTCCAGGACATTCAACTTTTCTAAATAACATTGTGGTTGTGTGTAAAAGACATCGTACGGGTTACCTTGTGCATGTATTATTGCCATGAAGAGAAAGGAATAATCACCTATTCTATTGGATGATGTACACCCTCGTTGGCAAAGGTTAAGTGTACATGGAGAAGAAGTCGATGAACATTTTTCCGTGATGGAGGAATGAAAAACCATTCAAGAACGTCCCAAAAGAACCCCTTATAAGATGAAACTCCACATCAAAGAGGCGATGCGTCAACTAGGATTTCTGGAAGACATAATGTTGTCTCTACCTCGAAGAAAGGTGGTAACCAATGGAGCATCTAAAAGGGTGATGTCTACACTGAAATCGACATCCACGGGTCGAATCACCTCTAGGTGGGAGTGTGCTGATTCTCAAAATCCCGATAATCAATCCTCACAATCCAAGATATCACTTCAAAAGAGGAAAGGTGCAAGCCTTGGCACTTACTCCCTCTCAAAAGCTTCAACGCCAACTACACAACCTTATCGGAATTTATCGTACATTACACAAATGTCAATGATCATGGGACCTTTCATTAAAAATCTTGTGAATGTTAAAGGAGATGATAATTTTGGATTTCGGGTCATAGCTATACACATGGGCATGGATGAGGAAAATGATGTATTGGTTCGTAGTGCACCTATTCATGAGTTGAAAAATAGTAAGAGTGACTATTTTCCGATATTTGGTATCGAGAAACGCTTTAAATATATATTGGATAGTTTACACCCTACAACAAATAGTAGTGGAATTGTGCTTGAAGATAAGTGGTTGACATTACCGAATATGTGTCACATTGTAACAACTTGCTACAATAGAATAGTTGTTCAATTGGTTTTGCCCGAAAGAGGTATATGTGAGACATTTTTCCCAATCTAAGATGCTCCACCACTTAGCCCACATTCCAACATCTTACGTCTTGGTTTAATTCCCAGCCACTTTATTCATGTTTTTCACACCAATGGGGCATTATTTTCTAGATAACTTTACCATGACCCAAAAAAGTAATTTTTCCCTTTACTATCACGAAAGCTTAAAAATGTAATGAAAGGTTGATTAAAAAAAGTATTCAATTATTATGATTATAAAATTTATTATATAATCTCCTTTTTAAGTGTATTAAAGGGACAAATACAACACATTATTATATTACAATATTTTTATGACAACATGTTTTCTACACTATATAGAGATCAAATTAAATCTTATTTTTATGTGCGAGGAAGGAAAAATATGGCGGCAACTCAAAAGTTTATTTATGTTTTGAGTTTCTTTCTTTTAATATTTCTTGTCACCAAAATAACTGATGGTAAGTTATCAATTTTCACCTTCTCAAATTTCATTCTTTATTTTATGGTTAGTACACAAAATTTTATCATGTTTTAATAAAAATGTTTCATTCTCTTTTTTCACTGCAGCTAAAAGATGTAAATCAAACAGAGATTGTTATGTAGTAACAATATACAGGTTTATATATAAGTGTATTAGAGGCTATTGTGTAAAAATTAGGTTATAGAAACGTCAAACTGAGTAGAATTGTGTAAGGAAAAAATTGTACAGTAATTATATGTACCAAAAATAATTGTATTTTTTTTCCGAATTTTATGGACCTTAATATTTATGATAATGTACTCTAAGATGATGGCGATGAAATACAATAAAGTAACAAAGAGTTTTGCTTATAATTTTTTCTTATCTGATAAATTTGGAGTATCACCGTGACATGCAATCTAGACACATCACACCTTTTCACAAATATTGTTTATGTCAGTAGATAAGTTCAAATACGTCAATCTAAATATTAAGTTCAAATAAACCAATCTAAATATACCCAATATGTTAAATCAATAGCACATAACAAACAAACAGTTTTAAATTTCAATAGCTGCAAACAATACCAAGAAAAATCACATAAATTGCACAAATCTATGCCAAGCAAAAGAAACCTACGAGAAATATAGAAGTAATACAAAATCACTAAACTAGAAAATCTGAAAAACAAAGTGATAAAAAAGAAAAACTTGAACGAAACTTAGAAACCCAACTTCCACTGCATCACACTACAATCTCAATCGTAAGTGTATTTTTTAACCCTAAAGCGGTGATTGAAGGGAGAAGTGAGTGCGTGTTGTTGAAGTTGAGAAGTTGGTTGCGTTGAGACCTACGTTACCCCCTTGACAAATGCTAGCAATTACTTGTTTTTATTGTTTGTTTGTTGACATAAGAAATTATTTGTTAAATTAATATTTACTCATCACCTCTAACTCTTTATATTTTAACTCAAATTAGTTGAACCATTAAATCTCATAGAATTCAAATAAACATGAATACTAACTAAATTAAAAATTAACGGTTTTAAGTTAGAATTGGTTTTGTTTATAGAAGGCATGTCAATCTTCGCAAAACCCCATCAACATGAAAAATTATATAAATTTCTATTTTGTTAATTAAATTTTTGATAAAATAAAATAAAATTTAATCATAAAACAAATTTTATATAATTTTTTTTGACATAGGACAATTCTAACTTAAAAAATAACTTTACGTGTCTAATTTTTTTATGGGTGTCTAAAATTAATTTTACATATCACAAAAAGGAATTCATCACATGTAGTTATTTACTATTTAAACAACAAATATTAATATATTAATCGTTAATTTGTTAGTATTTAACTAAAAGTGAGAATCAAACTCGAAACCACCCTTATTATTTCACTCCTTAACTCTTACACTCCAACCATCAAACGAACTTTATAAATTATTGGTCTCGACAATTTCCAAATTGGTCTAGATGATCTAAATCATTGATATAGAATTCATCTTGTACTTAACATATGATCCCTTCCATGGTCATTTGAAAAAAAAAAGAACTCACTTGATTTGTTTTTTCTATTGCAAATTTGCAATTGCATACAGGATACTGCTTGCAAAATCCTTGATATCAATGCTACTTGATCTACAAGTTCAACCGGATGTGATAAAATAAACTAAAAATGATAATTTCAGTTGCTAAACAGAAGCAGTGATAAAAAAACATAAATGATAAAAACCAGTCGACAAAATACATAAATTGAACCATTCATTCAAACACCAAAGATAAATTTTATCAACCGAAAGTTTCTCTTCAATACTACACAAAAGTTATGCCCAACCAAAAAAAAATGGTTTACTTCTTAAAAGACATTTTATCAAAGAGATACAATTAGAGCAAATTTTTTAACTTACTTTTACTATTGTTCCAACACTTGCTTTGTGTTCTTATGCATTAACATGTTTTCACACCTATGGGGCATTATTTTCTGGATGAATTTACCATGGCCCAAAAAAGTAATTTTTCCCTTTTTTTTGTTTTGTTTTTTGAAATGGTAAAATATATATATATATATATATATATATATATATATATATATATATAAAATAAAGAGAAATAAGAGTGATTGTACAAATACACCAGCAGGCCATCCAAAGATACCAAAAAAACAAAAGAAAAATCCCCAGAAAATAAAAACAGCCAAACCGAGGGAATGGAAACACGGTGAGGCACCACCCAAAGCTTCTAACTACAAAAAGCTAAGACCATAACCGGGGAGTGACCACCAAAGGGAGACCACTCCACGCTTGCACCTGCGAAGCACCTGCAAAAACAAAAAGCACAAAGAGAACCCAGGGAACCAGGTCGGGAAAGGAGGAGGCAGAGAACCACCAACCGAACCCCTCCTTAAACCCCAGGACCACCACCTCCAAACCACTACCGATGCCAACAAAGGACGGGATGCACCTCCCACTCATGATAAGTGCAGGAACTAGCAGGACACTTAGCTAGAAACCACTTCCAAGCTAAGAATTTAACTCTATCCACCAAAGGCTCCACTTTAAGAGCGCCACCAGAAAACATAAGGTCATTCCGGGACGTTCAAATGATTCAAATAACAGCATGCCAAACCAGAAGCAGACCTAACCTAACTCTCCTACCCCATCCCAACCCCGTAAAGGAAAAAAACTGCTGAGCAAGACCTAGGGGGATCACAAACTCCCACCTCAACCACCTAGACACCTGATACCACACAAGGAGAACATCGGGGCACAACAAGAACAGATGCAACGACGATTCTGAAGGCGCATCACAAAAAGCACAGCCTAAACCCCCATCCGGGAGTGGAACACCTCGTCTAACTAGGTTAAGCCTCGTCTGAATCCTATCCAAGAGAAGCTGTCAAGAGAAAGCCACCACTTTTGAAGGAGCCCGCGACTTTCAAACCCTAGAAACAGCCTTTAAAGTCACACCCTAGCGAGCACCCTCAGCCGACAATCCCCTCAAAAGAGAAGAATAAGCAGACTTCACTGAGTACTGACCATCCAGACTGTGATTCTAGGACCACCTATCCTCCCTATCCCCACGGGAGTGCCTGGTCACCACCGCGAGCATCTCAATAAGAAGACGAGCTCCCACACAAAGAGGGGTCTTCTCCACCTAAGATCCCAAACTCAGACACCACCATCCCACGATCCAAACTCCCCCACCCGCCCTCTTGGCTGAAGAGAGAAACGAAAAAAGCGACTGAAGCGCGCGCGAAGAAGAGTCGGACCACACCAAGGCTCATGCCAGAAATAGGTCGAAAGACCGTCCCCGATCACCCTAGTAACCCCATCCGAGAACCAATCCCCGGTAGCCTCCCTGACTCCCCATAGGAGGGAAATGTTCGACCACCAAGAAGAAACCCCACAGAGACCAAAGGGCCTACCACCAAGATAGGGCGAAGGATGGCAATCACCATAACGAGCAGAATTTTTTTCCCAAAAGCTTAGAAATGTAATGAAAGGTCCATTGAAAAAGTATTCAATTATTTGGTCAAAAAAAATAATTCAATTATTATGATTATAAAATTTATTATATGATCTCGTTTTAAGTGTGTTAATGGGACAAACACAACACATTGATATATAACAATATTTTTATGACAATATGTTTTCTAGACTATAAAAAGATCAAATTAGATCTTATTTTTTATGTGCGAGGAAGGAAAAATATGGCGGCTCGAAAGTTTATTTATGTTTTGAGTCTTTTTCTTTTCATATTTCTTGTCATCAAAATAACTGATGGTAAGTTATCAATTTTCATCCGTCTCAAATTTCATTCTTTGTTTTATGGTTAGTACATAAAATTTTATCATGTTTCAATAAAAATGTTTCATTCTCTTTTTTCATTGCAGCTAAAAAATGTAAAACAAACAAAGATTGTAAAGTAGAAGGAATATACAGGTATATATATAAGTGTCGTAATGGCCAGTGTGTAAAAATTAGTATATAGAAATGTCAAACTGAGAAGAATTAAGTTAGCAAAAAATTGTACAATAATTATATGTACCCAATAATTGTATATTTTTTTCTCGATTTTCATGAACCGATAATTTACTCTAAGATGATGGCTATGAAATAAAATAAAGTAACAAAGAGTTTTATTTATAATTTTTTCTTATCTCATAATTTTGGTGTATCACCATGACATGCAATCTAGAAATATCACACCTTTTCATAAATATTGTATATGTCAGTATATAAGTTTAAATAAGTCAATTTAAACAGACCCAATATGTTAAATCAACAGCACATAACAAACAAACAGTTTCAAATTTCAAAAGCTGCAAACAATACCAAGAAAAATCACTTAAATTGCACAAATCTATGCCAAGCAAAAGAAATCTACGAGAAACATAGAAGTAATACACAATCACTAACCTAGAAAATCTGAAAAACAAGGTGATAAAAAAAAAATTGAACGAAACTTAGAAACCCAACTTCCACAACATCGCACTACAATCTCAATCATAAGTGTATATTTAACCCTAAAACGACAATTGAAGGGAGAAGTGAGTGTTTGTTGTTGAGGTTGAGAAGGTAGTTGCATTGAGACCTACATTATGCATTGACAAATGTTAGCAATTACTTGTTTTTTTGTTTTGTTGACATAAGTAATTATTCGTTAAATTAATATTTACTCATTACTTCCAACTCTTTATATTTTAACTCAAATTAGTTGAACCATCAAATCTCATAGAATTCAGATAAACATGAATACTAACTAAATTTAGAATTAACCGTTATAAGTTAGAATTGGTTTTGTTTATAGAAGGCATGTCAATCTTCGCAGAACCCCATCAACATGAAAAATTAAATAAATTTTTATTTTGTTAATTAAATTATTGTAATAAAAAGAGCAGTTTCGCTAGTTATATATAAAGAAAATAATCCCTTTAAACTATTTTGAGATGAATTTTTCTCTTTTCAAAAATGCCCTAAATTTTCAATACAAATAACATATGTGACAAATAGATAAGAATAAATTTAAATATTAAAAAAAAGCAACAAACACGATATGAATATATATATATATATATATATATATGTCTGATATTTTTTATTGACTATTTAAAAAGTGTTACAAACTATATGAATATATTTATACTTACTTTTTCATTGTCCCAATTATACCCTTAAACAACTTTTTATGTAATAAAGGTTGTTGTTTTGTTTTGCTATCTTGAAAGCAACAAAACATTTATATTTTTAGTTTTTCCTTCATTTTTTTATAATTTAAGTTTTAATCAAAATAAAAATTTCATAACAAAAAAAACCGTTCATAACTTTCAAACGTTAGCGTAATAAAAGAGCGGAAAGATAAACACATGAGTACCCGTCTTTTTGCTAGTTATATATAAAAAAACGTCAACACATATTATGTAGAAAGACAAATAATATTAAATATATGTATATAAAAATATAAAATAAATTTTATGGTATTTATTAGAGACGGAAGTATGCCTCCCCACACCCCACCACTAGCTTTCAAGGAGAATTCCTCATTCATCCCCACGAGGAAAAAAAATAAGAATCGTCAAGTCTCTACATATCTCCATTTACGAATATAAGTTGACATAGGACAATTCTACCTTAAAAAATAACTTTACGTGTCTAATTTTTTTACTGGTGTCTAAAATTAATTTTACATATCACAAAAAGGAATTCATCACATGTACTTATTTATTATATAAACAACCAATATTAACTAGAGGTGAGAATCGAACTCGAAACCACCTTTATTATTTCACTCCTTAACTCTTACACCCCAACCATCAAACGAACTTTATAAATTATTGGTCTAGACAATATCCAACTTGGTCTAGATGATCTAAATTATTGATATAGAATTCATCTTGTACTTAACATATGATGAACACACTTGATTTGTTTTCTCTCTCTCAGAAGAAGCTTGCAACACACTCCAAAAATAATATAACCATCTTATATTAGCCAACATGGCTTGGGAGACAAAATTAGGAACACAATCAAAATCCTATTATCTTTATCCAAACCAAGACCAAATGTAGTGAAAGCATCAACCACTTAATGTGTGTTTTATTCAAAACAACAATCCTGTGATACATACATAGTGCAAGTTACTAATCATCCTCTGATTTGCAAATTCTATGTATGCAAGAAATGGTGAAGACTGAAGATACTGTCTCACAGGATTGTTGTTATGAAGCTATGACCGTAAAACCGATATCATCGGTCAATAGTAGCCAATATATCATTGCAACTTTCTATTGCAATTGCATACAGGATACTGCTTGCAAAATTCTTGATACCAATGCTACTTTTGATCTACAAATTCAACCAGATTTGATAAAATAAACCAAAAATGATAATTTCAGTTGCTAAACACAAGAAGTGATAAAAACCAATAGACTACACATAATTTTGAAGAATTCATTTAAACACCAACGATAAATTTCATCAACTGAAAGTTACTCCTCAATACTACACAAAAGTTATGGTTTACTTCTTAAAAGACATTTTATCAAAGAGATTCAAATAGAGCAAAATTTTTAACCACTAGAGTAAAGAAAAACTTAAAATCAGCACGGTTTACAAAGCAAAAATCGACAGAGAAGACGAGTGATGCAGGGAAGACGGAAAAGTAGTTAAGGATAATGATGGAAATATGGACTTGTCACCCACAACTAATTTTCAGAATCGATATCAGCTACACTAAAGCTCGGAATCCTAGGTTTGAAGTGAACTAACTTTTGAGGTTGGAATTGATTCACTTCTATGTTAGCCTGACATCAAATTTTTTCACGCAACCTAACGAGTGCTTAGTTGGCCTCGCAATACACATGTTTGAGCTTGTAGCAAGAAATCTTTGTGAAGAGAGCAGTGATTTGAGAGATCAAAACATAATCAGAGTCACACCTAACTCGTCCACAAGTTGCCTTGCTTCGTTGATCTCAGTAGAAAACCATCTCCAATTCATTTACAATCAGCCCACCTCTACAATTTAGTGAAGTGCTATTTCATTCACAGTCTTTGATCGAAACTTTAGTTTGAAAACATAACCGAGGTCTTCAATGAAATTCTCAGACGACTTTAACACAAACATTTCAATTAAACAACTTAATATTGAATCAAGATGTTTTGTTTAAAACTATATTGTTCAATCGAATGACATTCCGAGTCTTAAAGTTTTAGAGCATATAGCTGATAACCCGGAATATTATCAAGTTCTTAACCATAAAAAATCAACAACAACCAGAGCAAATTATTGAATCTATAAACATGACAATTTTTCAGTATTTTTGTTGTTTCTGAACAAAGGCAGTGATGCCTTTTTTTTAATTTAATAAAAATAAAAAGAAGAAAAATTACAAATATTGGGGAGACTAGGCCAAAACCCAAAGTAAACTGTCAAGGGCACGAACAACATCTGCCTCCTTAAAAATCTTACAAGGGAAGAAAAGAGAGCAGAGCAAACAAAAGTTCAAACCCTAAAAAATAAAACATCAATAGAAATGATAGTCAAAAAGCCCTAATCTATTTTGGTTAAATAAATCGGAAACACAAGAAGGGATAAAATCCCACCAAACAAAGCCATTATTCTAGGACAAAAAGGGAAGCAATCTTGTGTGCACAATGATTTCCTTCTTTGAAGATGTAAGATATTGTGAAATGCATATTCTTAGTTAACTCAACACAACTCAGCTTCCTGTTTTTAATTTCCAAGGAACAAGACCATGATTCTTGAAAGCAAGAGTAATAATGTCTAACACAAAGGTGACAAAGCTTAACAATGTCCACTAAGCCGGATACTTGACCAAAGAACAATCTACCTCATCCACCTGTTTCTTAACTTCCAAGGAACATGACCATGATTCTTGAAAGCAAGAGTAATAATGTCCAATCACAAAGATCACAAGCTTAACAATGTCTATTAAGCCGACTACTTAACCAGAGAATAATCTACCTCATCATGTAAATGTGGAAAACACCAATCTAACCAGTAGAAGTTTGATCTACTAGGAGTTTGAAGACTACCAGAAGGCACAATGTGTTTTCGAAGTTTGTTATCATCCGCCGAATACACATGGCATTCTGCAAATAAACAGATGCAATACATAGAATTGCTCTCATATCCCCACCTGCTCGGGTTGCTCAAAGCACGGAAGTTTGTCCACGACGAATAAAAAAATGCAACATCACCCAAAGTTTCCAGCTTCTCATAATTCATGGTTGAGAAGTCTATTTTGTACACATCCAATACTTTCTCGGGTACAAAATGAACCACTAGAAGCTGCTCATCACAACTAACCAACCTAAGGCACGAGAAAGTTACGGAGGGAGCATTGTTCAATTCTAGAAATTTTATATTTGTAGAATTTACATTGAGTATCCCTATGTCCGCCTTGTCAGTGATAAGGTGTACAGTGTTATGCAAAACCACAAAGTCCACAACATTCCATGGATTTCCCCCTATGGAATGAGTAACCCAACCAGAATCGCGAGATTGATAAACATGCAAACTGTGATAACTTGTACACGAAACTACTACGACAAACTCTTCAGAACCTTCGGCAAAAGCAAGTAAGGCACGACATCCAGAACTAGAAAATTTACCTCGAAGCACTGAGGTATCAATTACCTTCTTTCTTCTTCTAAACGGGTTTATAAGCAAAAGCGTATCATTATCACCTGCCATAATTAGATAACCACTAGAAGACCCGGAATAGGAATATCCCCATAAACTACCCATCTTCAAGCGGTAAGCTCTTTGATTTGGTATACTATAGAAAGAATAATCGTCCTTAGAATATGAAGAAGTTTGGAAAATTAAAGGTGCTTCGGATGCCTGAAAATTTCTGCAGTAAATTTTATAAAATGTCCTCCAGTTCTTGCAAACACCAGCAAATTGAAAGAGGTCATCGAAATCTAGATTCTTGGAAATGATATCTAGCATTTCCGCAGGAAGTTGACAGTCCTGTGCTTCCATTATCATCTTTTCCCCTGTGTATCAATTCACAACAATTACAACATTAGGCGATTTCCGAACATAGGCTTTTTGGTATTTGATACATATGCTTGGTATGATAAAATCGCAATTTTGATTGTAAATCTTAAACATAAGAGGCACAAGAATACTAATGAAACTAAAACTTGAAACACTATTTAGAAAAACAACATAGTGGAATTATTGTTCTACGATATACTATTTAGTACATAATAGCGGCGCTATAACGCTATTCCCTAGCGGTATTTGAACAAATCACTATTGTTCTACGATACACTATTTAGTACATAATAATGTGATATAACGGCCACAGCACGGTTGCACAGCCGAATTTGAGCAAACAACTCTTTTCAACGATTCACAATTGATAACATTGTGAAAGACAACTAACATAATATACTTGATCAATAAAACAATATTATATAACTGAATTCCATTAAATTTAATACAAAATACTATAAATCACGAAGAAGAAGAATAAGTAATTATAACAAAAGGGTTGCTAAAAAAACCAAGCTTGATTTAACACAAGTATACACAAAACAATGCACACATGATAATGAACGAAAAGCTTAATACCAAGTCAATGAAAAAGGGACGTACCTTGTTGTAGTGAAATTGCAATGCAAGTTTTGACCTAGAAAGAAAATGATCAATTTGTATAAAAATTCAGCGATGTTTGTCAACAATTTATAGGAGAATGAAAACCCCATTTTGGAAATGAATCGATCGATTTTCAGCATAAAACATTTGCTTGAGATACAAGTCTTAAGAACTGTTCGTCATATAGAACCGGTTCAAACCGGATGAAACAAAAGAAATTATTTTTTTTGAGGAAGAAACAAAAGAAATTATGACTAATTGTATTTGTGTTATTTTTTTTACAAGTGAAAAAAATTAAAAAAATAGGTTTAAACGGCCCGTTTGTTTTAGCTTTTTTTTAACATAGATTTTCATAGTGTAATATCTTTTTGCTACAATTTTTTTTACAAAGAAATTTTTAAGAAAAGTTTCGAATGAAAAATTCATCTGAATAATTTATCTTAAAATGTAATTATAAGTATTTCATCATTTTGTTATAATTTTGTTTGAATACTAAAATTTTGAAAAATCTCAGAAAAAAGATATTTCAAATAGCTTTTCATGAAAATCATTTTTGAAAGATGCCACTTTGAAAAATATGTGATTTTTCACCTTGTAAAATCTCTAACAATGAATATTTAAGTTAGTGAATACCAAAATCTCATTTTTAACTTATGACAAATGACTTGTCAAAATTTTTTTTTTATGCCAAATGAGTTTGAAATAACTTCTACTATTTTTGAGTAAATTTCTAAAAAATCTATTTTTAGAAATACAAGGAAAAATCCATTATTTTAAATCTATAACAAAATCCCTTATTTTAAAATTAGCTATTATTTTAATAGCATTTTTAGTCACTTAAAAAATGTTTACATGTAATTTTAGTCGCTGCTAAAACAAAGTTTGTTTAATTATTCCTAAACTCTTAATTTTTTGATTGATTTTTTTTTTTAAAACAAGTTTAGAACTAGAACATTATGAAAGGTTCATCTACTAAAATCAGAATTTTTTAACTTGCAATGAATTAAATATAAATATTTTAAAACGAAAAAAGTTTAAGTTAAAAGAAACAAAAATTTGGATTTAGAAATCATGTTTTGAGATAATTTTTTGGGGATGACCTTTTAGTAATGTTCTTAAGACATCTACAATGAGCCTCCTCCTCCTCTTTAATGAGCCTCCCAGCGATGGGGATGTCTATAAGACACGCCACATCATCTAGTGTGACGGTCATCTTCCCAACGGGAAGATTGAGGATGTTGATCGCCTTATGTCATATCTTTGAAAAGGCACAAGTGAGTCCACGATGGATGTTCTCGTACCCAGTCATAAGGACGGGGTTAGACCAGATGCATCCACCGGAGCAGAACCATTAATTTCCCTCTCATGGGACTGTCAAGGTATCAGGACTAAGATTCTTCCCGTGCGAGACAACGTTCACCTTATGTGACTTCTAAAACTGAAATACGAAAAAAAAAATCAACAACACCGTTAAAAAATTTAAATGACGCGGGTAATTTAAATTATTACGCTAAAAATTTAAATGGCGCGCGTGATTTAAATTCTCGCACGTAATTTAAATTGTTACGCTAAAATTTAAATGGCACGCGTAATATAAATTCTTGCGCGTAATTTAATTTCTTATGCGTCGGTTTAAATGACAAGCGTAATTTAAATTCTCACGAGTAATTTAAACTGAAGCTTGTCATTTAAATTAACGTGCGTCATTTAAATTGATGCGTAATTTAAGTCAATTTAAATTGTCTTAACATAAAAATTTAAATCATTTAAATTAACATATCATTAAAATAAAATTAAACAATTATACTTACTTCAACATCGACCCATAGTTTGCATGCCACATTGATGTGTGGATTAAGCAAGTCTACCAAATCGTTAACAAGTAATTAAGTGATAAAATAGAGTATCATATCCACAAGGATTGTCGTTTCGTCCAAACAATTCTCATTACTTATTTTAGTTTTGACGATAAATTAAAAGAGTTTAGGGTTATAGATTGGAATTTTTATCTATTTGCAACATAGCAAGTTACCTGTTTTTGGTTGCAAAAAAAGTAAGTAGCCATTAGGATTCTTCAAATCCCCCTATTTATTTGTTGGATATTAAATAACAATCATGTCGTGTTTATTTATCTTAAGTAGACTATACAAATGATGAAGCCATTGTGACATTTCTAACTTAATCGGTTGTCAAGCTGACCTGCTGACCACACGACGATTCTTACGTGCAGGGTCTATACTATCTCGATTGATTTTGGCCTATCCCTCCAATGTTTTATTGCACCTACCAGTCACACGGTGATCCTTACATGTTGGGTCTTACCACCTCAAAGGTAATTAAAACATAGACTTTATATCAACGTTCCAAGATTTCCAAAGGCAATGAAAGCCAATGTTCCCGTAGGTCTACCCATCTATGAATCTCAGGAAACTCATAGCTCTCTCTCTCTCTCTCTCTCTCTCTCTCTCTCTCTCTCTCTCCCTTCTTAGTAGTTCTACAAGCGGGCAGCCCTAATCAACGTCTACCTTACCAAGGGTTTAAGAGAATGGTTATATTAGGCTACTGCTTATTTGCTTCAAGTAGATACTTGTTTCCCTAATTACTAACTAGTTACATCCTAGGTTCAGCAGATTTTCTGCTCAATCTTAGTAATGTCACCTTCCAATTATGTACTACTAGGGTCAACTATCTTTTGCTAAACTAATTACTTCCTAGATAGATATATTAGTAGCAAAATATAAGCATCATGATAGTGATGGAACGAATCAGATAAGATAAGGGTATTAAATCGTTTACTAAATAATAAAGTGATAAGTTGAACATCGTATCCACATAGATTATCGTTTCGTCCAAACAATTCGCCTTACTTATTTTTGTAAGTTGATAGTATAAAAGATAGGTTGCAATTTGTATCTTAAAAAGGGTTTAGAAGAATGGTTTTACTAGGTTTAATCCCTGGAGTCACTTGTTTCCTTAATTACTAACTAGTTACATCTTAGGTTCAGCAGATTTTACCTAGTGTTAGTAATATCACCTCTTAAGTACTTACTACAAGGGTCAACTCCGCTTTCGGTATCTTTCACTAGTTACTAACTAAATACTTCCTAAATAGATAGATATTAATATACGAGATATAAATATCAAGATATAAGCATCAAGGTAGTAATATCAATATTAAGCCCTGTCACAATCTAAGTATCTAACCTAGAGTTACGATCCTTTGAAATATATTACTCCTAATAAAACTTAATAGCAAACAATAAATAAATAAAATATAAACGACATTAAATTAAATAAATATCCAACAAGATAAACAATAGTTCATCTAACATTAACCTAAATTATTTTTAATACATCTCTTAGTTACTGTTTAGAAGACAAATATGCATGTCTCACGTTGTATCAAACCGTTTTACTCGCCGGAACAGTCACACTCTTGATCTCCCCGTTCTTCTTCTATATCCTTCTAACATTCTTGTGTGTTGTTGCTGTTGAGTTTACAATATAATCACAAGGCTGGATCGTTCAGAATGAGAACCAAATGGATAGTTCTTGACTTCATGTTGCCGATTCAAGCTCATACACCAATTTTCAAATTTTTTATGAAAACTAGGTTCAATTAATGATCCTAGCACAAATGGTTCACACTATTTCTTTGCCGTTTTCATACGTGCCATATGGGTTCTTGTTGAAGATGAAGGTTGTTGTTGGCAATCCGGTGGTGGAGGAGACACGGAGAAGGTACAGGAAGTGTTGACGTTTGATGAAGGGATGAAATCGTAAAAGCAATGTCTAAATCATATTTTCTTAGAAATTGATTACTTAATTAATAATTAGTTAATGCAATAAGAATTTGACCTTTAATTTAATCCTAAAATTAAGTGAATGAACTATTAAATGTGAGGTCTCATTTTTTATTTTGTTTTATGTGAATGAATTGTCAAAAAGTTACTAGCAAGTAACTAGTCTATAAGATCTAGGCCATTGAATTATAAAAATAATCTATGGCTAAAAAGCAACTTTCTCATGGTGGAAAAGTCTCTCACTTTTCAATTTTAAATACCTTATCCGTCTCACAATAATTGTCACTTTAACATTTTTTATCTCAAAATAATAGTCACTTTAAAATACCAATGTAGCATTTATTACTTTTTTCCACTACCATACCCTTATTTATTGAATTTTATCTAACTTAACTACTTTACTAATTACAATTAATAAGGGTATATTAGTAAATAATATTGATTTTACTATTGAAATCAACACAATTAATCATTTTCTTAATTACCGCGCACAAATCCTAAACGACTATTATTGTGAGACGGAGGAGGAAGTAACACCTTGTTGATTTGTGTGTTTTAAATCACATATGGGACCACAAGAAATTCAAACTTAGCAAGGCGCACATGAGAATACAAAGCAAGGTATATTATTTTAAAACTCACACCTTAGCATCAGCAAAGCAAGAACATCGAATTTTGGTTCATGAGGTCTTCATTTGCCTATAAAATCCCACACCTTCGGTATCAGCAAAGCAAGAACATCGAATTTTGAGAAGCAAACAACATACAATATCAAATATTTTAAAAGGGTTAATAGATCTTTACACTCTCTATAATATATGTCATTTTCGGTTTTACACCTGTAATTTTTTTTCAAAAACAAAAATTTCTTAAAAAATAAAATAAAATTGTTTTTGTTTGGCCTATTAGGGGGGTAAATAATTTTTTTTTACAGGGGGTGAATCAAAAAAAAATATTTTAAAGAGGGGAAAATCGAAAATGACATGTATTACATGGGGTAAAGACCTATTAACCCTATTTTAAAACTCTCTTTTGTTCTCTACATAGAATACTAAAGTTGTTCTTTTGTTTTGATCTTTTTTTAGTAAAACACAAATATTTTATTTTGTCCAAGTAAGAATTTATTTGTTATTGGATTGTAGAAGAAAAGGTTTAGCTTGTTGTAACAAATGTGTAAACTCAAGGGTAGAATTACTCGTTGTAACAAAGACCCAGAAGATCAAGATAAAAGAAGAGTTGAGGTTAAGTTATAACTCAACTACCTAGTAGAAAATATCACATTTGTGTGCGGACTGGAAGTAGCCTAGTTTGGGTAAGCCAAGATAAATCTTTGTGTGTAATTCTTCTTTCATCTCTTTAATTTGTCTTACAATTTCACACACTTCACAAATATTATTATTATTATTAACTCATTAACCCAAATTAAATATTTGAGAACTCTCAACAAGCTGGAACTAATCAAGATCAATAGGAAGAGGAGTTAGCTAAAAATTCTTTTTTTGACAAAGTTCATGCCACGATGATCTAGCTTGACAATTTTTAACAGTAATTTTTAAGAACACTGGTGAAAGTGTGAGAGCATCATTGGCAGTCTCAAGTATGCCGTTGATTGCACTAGACTCGACATTGCTTATAACGTGGGAATGTTGTTCAGGTTTGTCAGTAGACTTAGTAATGAGAATTGACAAACTATTGATAGGGTCTTAAGACTCTTAAATAGAACCATGAGTCTTGGATTGCATTATCAAAGATTTGTGTTGTCCTGGAAGGATAAACAAATGCAGATTGGAAATCCTTATTAAATGATTCCAAAACGACCAGTGAATATATTTAATATCGCAGGAAGAGTTGTTTCTTAGAAAATCTAAGAAACAAAATATATTGGCTCAGTCTACTTTGGAGTCTGAGAAGATAGCCCTAGCAACTTCTAGTGAAGAAGCAAGTATGTAAACATGCTTGGGTAGCAAAGATTCCCCTATGGGAAAATAATTACCAGTTGTGTTGATCCATAGTGATATAGTACCACATATATGACAAAAATCAAGAATCGTCACTATAACGGTAAGAGATGACAAATACGTCATAAGAACAGAACTGTTAGAGTTACTATTCACATGAGTTGTAAGAGTGGGTCATGAACACACTGATGAAAATTTAGCCGATCCTTTGACGAAAGGATTAGCTAAAGAGAAAGTCCTTAACACATCGATTCAGATGAGACTAATGCCTATGGAATCACTCATGATGGAATCTCCACATCGATTATGATACAGTTGTAACTGAGCTGTTTTATCTTGGGGTTGTCTTGGTTGATAGCCTGCTTGCACAATTTTAGACAATGCCACAAAATGTCTTACAAAGAACGACCTATAGTCTGCGACTCAACCTAGTAATCTCTTCGATGACAAAAAAAAATTTCTACTTATTTTTACTATTGTTCCTACACATTATTCGTGGTCTTATGATTTAAGTAAAATATGCATTGATCCTACAATATGCATTAATGTGTTTTCAGACCAATGTGCATTATTTTATGGATAACTTTACTATGGCCCAAAAAAGTAATTTTTCACTTCACTATCACGAAAGCTTAAAAATGTAATGAAAGGACAATTAAAAAAGTATTCATTTATTATGATTATAAATTTTATTATATGATCTCCTTTTAAGTGCGTTAAAAGGACAAACACAACAAATTGATATATTATAATATTTTTATGACAACATGTTTTCTACAATATAAAAAGATCAAATTAAATCTTATTTTCTAGGTGCGTGGAGGGAAAAATATGACGGTAATTCGAAAGTTTATTTATATTTTGAGTCTCTTTCTTTCCATATTTCCTGTCACCAAAATAATTTGCTGCAAGAGCTATTGCAAAACCGTATCCTTGCTTAATGCAAGAGAACATGTGTTGTTGCTTCCTAATTAGTCCAAAGCTATTATACAAGAAACAGTTTAACGATAAATTGAGCTTGTATAAATAAGATAGAGTTCAATTAAGCCCCTATTTGTTAAAGAGTGCAAGTTATCATAGTTTGAAATAGATCGTCAAAATCTAGTTTTCGACAGATGATATCAAGCACATTATCCGAAAGTTGGTAGAAGTCAACAACACTTTTCGCTTCTTTACCCGAAACAATGACAATGTTAGGTGATTTCCGATGTCAAATAGTGCATATGTCATCTAACTAATAGTATAATAGAAAACAGTGTGATAAGGAAATATTTGCAATCATTAAAATAATCCAAGAAAGATCTTTTCTTAAAGGGAAGACAACCACTTAACAAAAATGAAAAAAAATTCTGGTGTTTTTGAAGCTTCTCATCGAGTGTCAAGGATTCTTGATGATTTCTAAGAGATATTTTGTAGGAAGGTATTGGGAAACGTTCATGAAGAAGAGTTAGGGATCAATTGTTCTCTGTTCTTTTCTAAATTTTTCTTCAAATTATTTTTTCAGACTCATCAATAAGCACCTTTATAAAAAAAATATATATTTTTGTCGTGTAAATGCAACTGTGAGAACAGAAGTGGCTGAGATATTGTTGAAAATTGTTAATGTGGCTGTGAATTTGAAATAATATATCTTTGGCATATATATCTCGTTCAGTGCTATAAAACAAAGGCCACATAATTTGACTACATTGTATCTTATTAAATAGACCTATAAAAATCACCTTCCTTGATCTCAACTCTTTTCCCTTCAAAAAAAAAAGTTAGCTCCCAAAAAAAAAACTTTCATCATAGCCTAGTCATCATTGTTATCATTATCCTCTTCATCTTCTTTAGACAAAAAGATATCTTAACACAAGTACAACAATGCATAATACACACTGTCTCTTCCATTTTCATTTCTTATAACCTTTTTGTTCAATTTCTCAAATCCCTTCTTTTTATATCACTACTACCACCTTCATAAACTCATTTTTTTCTTAACTTCATAACCAAAACCTTTTTAGTATGAAGTGAAGAAGAAAATGAGTTTATGAAGGTGGTGGCGATGATATAAAAAGAAGATATTTGAGAAATTGGACAAAAAGGTTATAAGAAATGAAAATGGAAGAGACAGTGTGTATTATATATTGTTGTACTTGTGTGAAGTCTGTGATGTTGGGTTGTGCTAAGATATTTTTTCGTCTAAAGAAGATAATGATAACGATGATGACTAGGATGATGATAATTTTTTTTTGGGAGCTAACTTTTTTTTTGAAAGGAAATTTTATGATATATATAGTGGTGGGATATGAAACTACTCCAATAATTTTTTGAACTCTCCTCCACTCCTTGTAAACACCAGAAAATCAAAATAGATCGTCAAAATCTAGTTTTTAAGATGTGGTATCAAACGCATTATCTAAAGGTTGGCTGAAGTCAACAACACTTTTCGCTTATTTACCTGAAACAATGACAATGCTAGGTTATTCCCAATGTCAATGATAAGAGTGCGTATGATTTTTGTTCATCTATCTAATAATATCATAGGAAATCGTAAGATAAGGAAATATTTGCAAACATTACAATACTCCAAGAAAAATATTTTCTTAAGGAGAAGACAACCCTTTACCACAATGAAGACAACCACTCTTTGAAGCTTCTAATTGAGTGTCAAGGATTCTTGATGATTTCTAATCCATGTTTCTATCATACAATTGGTTACAACGAAGCAAAATCACATTGCTCTCATGTCATACATGGCATTAATGGTAATATAGTTTTGACATAATAATGTACTTGTTTATATCATTTTCAAACAACCAGCAAAAGTCAAAATGATGAATATTGTTTAGGACAGACATCCATATAATTTCACCTTAAAATTTTAGGAAGAATTAATATCTACAATTCTTATCTCGTTGTAGAGAGTGACTCTAAAATTTTCTTCTCCCGAGTTTTATTATATTTTACTTGATCAAAAAAAGACTCTAAAGTTCTCTTATATATGGTCGTATATAAATGCAAGTTTAGTGGGGGTGGTTCCTACTTTAGTGCGGCATGTTTGTCGTCATGTCATTTGGCATCAGATTGGCATGTTCAGTTTTGTCATAATATGAGGGAAGGAAACCAAAGTGTTGAATGACTAGCTAGCTAATTATTTGCCTTTCCTTATATTCCTTTAGGGCATGCATGCCTAAAAATGTTCATTTAGTTTTGTAGTTTTTTTTTTTTTTGGAATTCGGCCCTCTTTTGTACTAAAAAAAAAGAATAAACAGATGGCAAGCATAACATGGACCTTTAAAATATGTAATATTTCACATTTATAAATTCATGGAATTTGATAGAATGTCTTAACTCAACACCACAAAACCTATTTGTAAGGTGTCAAATGCCCAATAATTATAAGCATTATTTAGGCCTTATTTCTAGGCTATTTGGGAATAAACACACCTCATCATACCCAACGTAATGAAGGCATTGGACGTTGCAATGAAAGAAGCACATAGTAGTTGCTATTATAGTGACCAGAGGAAAGGTTTGGCTAACCCAAAAATAAATCTATGATATGCATTTAAACCATCTTAGATATGGGACCTTGAATATAACTCAACCCCACAAAATTTAATTGAAAGGCGAAAGCCAAATGTGCATCACTTAGGGTATGACATTAGGCGATTTGAGACTCAACCCATAGATAATACCAAATCTAAAACAACGAAGATTTTGAAGACTACGATGCTTTCAAGCCAAAGTTGATGACATTAATTTGGCTTTCCAACTTTAATAAATTTCCTTATATGCAAAAATTATGTAATTGTTTGAATAGAATTTCAACAATGGAAAACATTGGGGAAACAATAAGTCTTCTATTTTATAATCAACCAATCATGGTTCACCCGCAAATTCAACAATGAGATACAATTTATATTTTTTTAAACTTTAATCAAATAGCGAAAACAACTCATGAAACAATATAGGAAAACTTTAAGTGAAGATTTTCATGCTTCAATTTTAAAAAATATACATACAACAATATTAAAAGCATGAACATACATCATAAAATTTAGCAAAATTAAACGACGAAGTATATAAGTATATGAAACCATACTTGACGATGATAAAGGCAAACCATTGGAAATATTAGACCTCTTAGAATCATCTTTGTCGCTCCTTTGCTCTGAACTCCTTGCAGGCATCTTGTCAACTTGCACCTTTGTGTGCTATAAGATTGAGCTTTAACCCTTAGATCTTGGCAATCAATCCCATATAAAAGCACAGAGCGTGCGACCCAAAAAGGGGGATAACAAGATCCCGAGTACTGAAATCTTCGAGGTTGCAAAGGATAGATTGTATAAGAACAAAGGAGAGATTGTAAAAAAAAAAAAAGAATGAAAAATTCAATGTAACCAGGGGTAGATTAAACGTGTCTTTTAATGTATAATGAAATCGTAGGTGATTCCGTTGTAACAAACAAAAACACATATGATAAAAAACACCAGAGAACATGTGATGAATGAAAGGGTTTAGGGTTGAAAACGGCGTATACAAAGAGAGAATAAAAATGAGAAGAGAGAAAAGGGTTAGGGTTGTGTAAAAAACCCAAATTACCCCTTCAAAGTGTTTAAATTTTAAGGGCAAAGTTGTGATTTTATGAGTTGGACCCAAGAACCGGAGCACACGAACCAGGAACCCGCTCACCCACATGGAGCAGCAGTGGACTATTAGTGGGCTTGGATTGGCATTCACATTGTGGTTTTTCACTAACATATGCCGCTCCTCCCGAACCACGAGGAGATTGACTACCTAACCTTTTATACAGAGGACATAAACATACTTTTGTAAAATGATATGAAAAACACGTCAAAACATGTTTCTCATTGGTTACCTCATCCCCAAATAAAAAGGATTTAAAAATTATAAACAAAAATGAATTTATTTAATTTGAAAGGAAATAGTTAATGTTGTTGTACCAAATCTAGTGTTACTAGCTCAATTGGTAAGACAATGCATACTATATGATGGTCCGTGGTTCGAACCCCAACCACCAAAAAAAAAATCGCATATAATGTAAAATAGTGGTTTGATGAAATTCTACTTTGCAACAGTACTAATCACATATATTTTACTATTTTGCATTATTTGTTGACATAATTAACAAATTTGATAACATTTATCATATAAAAATATAATATTTACCATTGACAACTATATATATATCTCTCTCTATATATATAACAACACTTGCTATACGGATGCTAGTATGTTCAAAAGGGAAACCTCTTTTTTATTCATGGGTTTCTTTTAATCTAATGATCCTCTCTCGGAGTTTGCAGCTGCAAACCATTCCTTCCATAGTGACTATTTTGCGAAATCAGCTCCTCGTGCCTGTTTCGATGGAAGAGGTAAAAAGTTCTATTTTCTCTATGCATTCGTACAAGGCCCCAGGTCCTCACGGTTTTCAACCAATATTTTTCAAAACTTATTAAGACATTAGAATGTCTTAATAAGTGCAATTTATCTAAACCTTTTTCCATTGATAATATTGATCCAAACTACTCTCTTGCCGAGTCTTACGGATTTTAGACCAATTAGAATATGCAATGTTTTTCATAAGACTAATTTTAAGGTGCTTATCAAGCGTATTAAACCTTGCTTAAATTAGTTCATTGACCCTCTTTGTATCATCAAACATAAAAGGGGCCTAAGGAAATGAGATCCTTTCTCCACTGGCTTTTTGTGTTGTGCATGAAGAAACTCTACCTTATGATTCATAATCAAGTTACTAGTAACGTGTGGAGGGAGGTTAAGATTTCTAATGGTGGTCCTATTTTTTCTCATCTACTTTTTGCTAATGATCGTCTTCTCTTTACGGAAGCTAAGTGTTCTCAAGCGAAGCTAGTTCGGAATATGTTACAACTATTAATATTATATAAGCCCAAATTGTATGATTTAAAGACCTGTGATGGAAGAAGCATGATATAGTGGATCATTTTAAGAGGATTTGGCTGTGGTCTGATTTAGAAAGTTTCTGGATTTATTGTTACCTTGTTCTTATGATTAGTTTGGAAAATTTCAGGAGTTTTTTTTGTAAGAATTGGTGTGATGAGCACTGGTTTAGGTGCTGTTTAGTATTTTGGAGATAAATTTAGTAACAAATTTGAACCCAACATAAGTTTCTGAGCAACCACATTATTCAAAAGAGCAGCAGCTTTATTATAAATTTAAATTATAGCAAATCAAATTTAAATTCTTATAAATTCAAAGCATAATTATTGATAATACATACGTCCATTTGCTTAGTATTCATAAGTGTTTTGGGGGTTGCTAACCTTAAAGTAAACTATTAGACAAAATCATTAAATATTTACTGTGCAACTAAGAAAATAGAGTGAAAATTGTAAAATGTTAGAAGAAATATTCACGCAGTGATTGTTTTTTAGTTTAAAGTATAGAAGGTCTTCAAATGAAATTCTAAAATAACTTTGAGTCAAGATATTATGTTTTGGTTTTTTGAGGCATAGAAATTTTCTGTAAAACTATATAGTTTAGATGTGGAAACACCAATCCAACCGGTAGTAGGTTCAAGACTATCAGAAGGCACAATGCATATTTCGCAGTTTGTTATCCTCACCTTCCCGGGTAAGGAAACAAATGGAATACATAGAATTGCTCCAATATCCTCACCTTCCCGGGTTTCTCAATGCAGTTTGTCCACGACGAATAAAAAAAATGCGATTTCGCCCAAAGTTTACATCTTGACATAACTCATAGTTGTGAAGTATATCTGATACACATCTGAAACTTTCTCGAGCGCAAAATGAATTGCTAGAAGCTTTCCATCACAGCCAACCAACCTAAGGCGCGAGAAAGTATACTGTAGAGCATTGTTCAGTTAATCTAGCAATTTATATTTGTAGAAGTCACACAGAATACTCCTATGTCGGCCTTATAAGTGAAAATTACATGTATATTATTTACAAAACCACAAAGTCCACAACATCCAATGAATTTCCCCTAACCGAATAAGTAACCCAACTAAAATAAAGAGATTAATAGACATGCAAACTATGATAATTTGCACATGAAGCCACTATGACAAACTCATTAGAACATTTGTAGAACGCAAGTAAGGATATATCTTGTTTCAGAAGAAAAAAAAAATACACGAACATATAATATCAAGAAATAGAAAATGTGATTGAATATAATGAGTTATCTTGTTTCCATTCGTTCTTGTAGTTGCCTTGAATCTCTTAAAATTGTGATGTTATTTCTTCTCTTTAGTGGCACTCTTCTTAAAGTTGAGCCACAACTTATTTCAATCGCATTTCTACATCATGTCTCTTTTCATGCATACTTGCTAACTCTTGATTTAAAGCCAATCAGAGGCCAAACCAAAGGAATCAAACATAGAAGTTAATCTAACCTAAACCAAGGTAATTTTTAAATTTAATTAAAAGGTTACCATTTTAAAATGGTGTTAGGGCTTGTGATTTTATAGCACATACTGAGAAAAGTAATGAAATAAGAGACTCACCCTTGAAACAAAGAGCACAAATGAAGAAAGAACGATGGTCTGCGCAACATGTGTTGTCTCAGACAACACTGAACCAAAACAATCAAAACGAAGGAATTGGAAGAAATGTTGTCACCAAAAATGGACCTAACCATGGCAGAAGGGACAGTGGTCCAACGAGGATGTCAAATTGCAGCCTTATCGACAGTCCTAAGTCGCTCTCCGTCTCAATAAAAAGTTAGGGATGCGATTTTTTGGTTCCTTTCGCATCATTATTGCACAGGTAGGAGCTGCAGCGTATAAATTACAGTTGGCTTGCGAATTCACCCAATGTTTCAAATTTCACAACTTCAGGAATTCAAGGAGTCTGCTACCACTTATTATGTTCCACTGTAAATTACTGCTAATGACTTAGTTAGGGATGCCTATAATTAATGTTGAGGAAGAATTATCATCTGCCCTTTCTAATACTCGATCACATTACATAACCTATTGAAAGACAAGATTTCGAACAATTTCTTCAAAGCTATAAACTCTATTACTGTAATATTTATCCTTTCATTTTGAAGTGCAACAAAACAATATATAACTGAACTCTATCAAAATTAATATAAAATTTTTCAATCCAACAGAAAAATAAAATTAATATAACAAAAAGGTTTTTTCGGACTAATCTGAGCTAATTTTAAAAATAAATGGAACATTACTTATCTCCCATTTACACATTAGAATTCATGATATTTTACCAACAAAAAAAAAAAAACTAAATTACACTTTTGGTCAATCAATTATATTTAGGTTTCATTTTTGTTCTTCAAGATTTTTTTTGTTCAACTTCTATTGTTTAATTAAGGTTTAAATACATTATCAATCCCTTAATTTTGGTCTCTTAACAATAAAAAGTCGCATTTGAACCCTTATATTGAATTAAAATAATGGTAATGAAGTGCAGTATCATACACTATTTTATCTTCCCTCCATATTTGCAGTGACGACGCAGGTGTAGTTCACTGGATTTCCAAACACATGCCACATCTCTTCTCAAATTACTTTATCACAGATATTTCAAATACCAAATCAAGAAACTCAAATGAATCTTATAAATTATAATCATATGGCCATTTTAAGCCTTCAAACATTAGAGAATATATTAGATAAACAAAAAATATGACCGAGTTCATACGTCATATTCATCTAAAGTCACATAATCTGAGTAAAGATAATGAAATTATAGAAACCATGAGAAGTTTTCCGGTCTAATCAGAGTATAAGAAATTAAAAGGGAAACAAAAGGAACAATATCCAAACATAAGAGAGTAAAAAGTTGCACGCATGGTGCCAAATTAGCAGATTATTGAACCAGAGAATAATCAACTTCATCGTGCAGATTTTGAAAACACCAATCCAGCCAATAAAGTTTTGATCTACGAGGTAGTTGACGACTATCAGCAGGAACAATGCATTTCATCATTTCATTAATACTCCCTGAATACACTTCACATTCTGCATATATAGAATCAATAAAATACAATCAGTTTCTTTTATATCCCCACTTGCCTGGATTGCTCAGTGCATAGCATTTGTGTCGCGAGAAAAACAATGCAAATCCCCACTTGTTCTGATTGCATAGAAACCAATTTAATTAGTAAAGGTTAACAGTTCGGTTTTGCAAAGCAAGATCCATTCGGATCGAAAATACCGAGCCCTGTTCATCGAACCTTAAAACCAGTTTAGGACAAATTTATGACTGGTTCGGTTTAGCCAAACTGATTTTGATTTTTGTTCGGTTTTCTTTTCGAACTGAAACTTAAACAGTCCTAATTTGAGTACCGAAAGTCCCTTGCAACATTTTAATGCATTTACAATCTTGTTGCCAATTAAACAGAAAGCTCACACATAAATTTTGATAACAATTTTCCAAAGTTTTAATGAAATATATCTGTTGTTGTAGGTTTTCCAAGCCTATTACAAATTGCACGTCTTAATACCAATTTCAATTAGCTGGCTGAATTAGATGGTAAGCTTTCACCAAAATTTGTTCTTTGCAAAAACCATAGTTTTTTTGTTTTACAAGACCTTAAACATATTTAATGCAAAGGGTATATTATATCCTTGCGCGTCGAATACCTTGCTTTCTACTACCTTTAGAAACAATACAACCAACAAATGGAAAAAGGAACATCTTATCTTACTTTATTAATATGATTATAATTTGTAATCATATTCTGTGAACTGTTAAGGATATATCTTTGGCAGCTATATCTCCTTTAGTGCTATAAAACAAAGGCCACATAATTTGACTACGTAGTATCTTAGTAAACAGACCTATAAAAATCACCTTCCTTGATCTCAATCATATATTGAGTTATTTCGGGTAAACTATAATCATATGGCCATCTTAAGCCTTAAAACGTTAGAGAATATATAAGATAAACAGAAAAAGAACCGAGTTCATAAGTCATATTCATCAAGAGGCACATAACCTAAGCACATATAATGAGTTATAGAAGCCATGACAAGCTTTTCCAGTCTAATCAAAGTATAAGAAAATAAAAGGGAAACAGACGGAACAAAATTTAAACATAAGGCAGTTACAAGTTCCATGCTTGGTGCCTAGTTAGCAGACTATTCAACTAGAGAATAATCAACTTCATCATGTAGATTTCGAAAACACCAATCCAGCCAATAAAATTTTGATCTATGATGAAGACGAGGTCTACCAGCAGGCACAATGGAATTTATCATTTTGTTATTACTCCCTGAATACACTTTACATTCTGCGGAGATACAATTAATATAATACACACGGTTGCTTTCATATCCCCACTTGTCTGGGTTGCTCAGTGGATAGCATTTTTTACGTGAACAAAATAATGCAAGGTCACCCAAAGTTTCTAGCTTGACATAACTCATGGTTGACAAGTCTATCTTGTAGACATCCATTAATTTCTTCGGGGTAAAGTAAACCACAAGAAGCTTCCCATCACAACTAAGTAACTTAGGCCACCAGTAAGGTATTTTGGGCGTATTTTTAAGTTCTAAAAGTTTCATACTTGGGGAATTCAGGCTCAGTTCACATATCTCAGCCTTCTCAGTGAGAGCATAAATAGTATGATGCAAAACAACAAGGTCCACAACCAGACATGGATCTCCCCTTTCGGAATAAGTGATCCAACTTGAATATCGAGACTGATATACATGCAAACCAAAAAAATATCTCCACGAAGCCACTACGACAAATTCATTAGAACCTTTGGCAAAAGCAAGAAGTACATGACAAGCGAAATTAGTTAAATCATTTCCAATTGTTGAGGTATCAATGGTCATCTGCTTTCTTGTAAATGGATTCATTAGATGTAGTGTATCATTTTCACCTAGCATGATCAGATATCCACTAGACGAACCACAATAGGAGCCCGAAAAAATCACTCATCTTAGAACGGTAAACTCGTTTATCAGGTATGCTATAAAAAGAACAATATTTCTTAGCATGTGAAGTTGTTTGAATAAGAAGTGGTGATTGGGATGCTACGAACCTTCTCCAGTAAATTTTATGAACACGCCTCAACTCCTTGCAAGCACCAGCAAATTGAAATTGATCGTCAAAATCTAGTTTATGAGAAATGGTATCAAGCACATTATCAGGAAGTTGGCTGAAGTCAACAACGTTGTTTGCTTCTTTCCCTGCTACAATGATAATGTTAGGTTACAATTTCAATAATATGAGTACATATTTTTTATTCATCTATCTAATAATATCATAGAAAATCGTGAGATAAAGAAATATTTAAAGACAATACATTAATCATAAGAAAGATCTTTTCTTAAAAAGAAGGCAACAAGTCAACCACTTAACCAAAATAAAACACAATTCTGGTATTTCTGAAGCATCTCATTGAGTGTCAAGGATTCGTGATGATTTCTAATTTATCATTCTATCATATTATTGGTAAATACGAAGTAAAATCACGTTTTTCTCATAACACGCTTTGACATGAATGGTAATATAGCTCATATATAGGAGTAAAATAATCCTTCAAAATAAAACTACAACAATTACAAACAACTTGTAGATTGCAAAAAAATTATAGTTTATATCATTTCATATCATCAAACAACCAGTAAAAGTCAAAAAGATAGAAAGGGTTTAGGCAGTTGTCCCATAATATTTCGTCTTAAAAGTTCAGGAAGATTTAACATCTACATTTCATAGTAAACTGGGGATATTTTGCAGGACATTGTAGTTACCTTTTTTGACCAAAAAAAAAATAATCATGCAATCTAAGGTTTGGCACCCTTAATTTGAAAATATTGGCTCCTACACAGCCATCTATATGACCATTTAATAACCATCTATATTTTAGCTTATATTTCAACACCGTGGAATAAAATTAAAAATTTTATGGTTAAAACTTTTTAAAATTAGGAAAATTTACTTTTTTACTCTAACTCCAAAATGAACAAAAATTTAAAAAAGAGCCATTTATTTTGCATTCCTCCCATTTTTCGGTTTAGTACAATGTATGCAAAATTCCATAAGAATAATATAAAATTATCTTGTATAGTATTTTATTATTATATATCAATTTCGGTCAAAAGGTATATCATAGTATATTCTAACTTTGGTAAAATATAATTAAATTAATTTATGCCTTTGTTATATAAAGACATAAAAAAGGTGTGAGTCTTCATTCACTATTTTCTTCATATTTACAGACATAGTCTTTTACTCTTACAGTATTTCCGTAGCAAATTTCCTACGGTTTCTTCTAAATTTCCAACTCTTTCATGTGAAACTCCGAACTTCCCGCATCGGAAACTTGAGAGCATTCTTCCTCTCTACGGTTAGTTTCTCTCTGATTTTGTTATGATTTTTTTATGATAACTTGGCTATGAAAAAGTTGGAAAAAAACATTCCTTTTGTTATTTTTGTTTATGATTTCTACTTAGTTGATGAAAAATGATTTAAAATATGGTGTGTGAAGTTTGGTTATTGTTTAAGGTTTATTGGTGTTTGAAAAATGATTTTGTTATGATTTCTACTGTTATTTTTCTCCTGTTTGAACAATAACCTTAAACAATAACCAAACTCCACACACCATATTTTCAAATCATTTTTCATCAACTAAGTAGAAATCATAAACAAAAATAACAAAAGTAATGTTTTTTTCAACTTTTTCATAGTCAAGTTATCATAACAAAATCAGAAAGAAACTCACCGTAGAGAGCAAGAAAGCTCTCAAGTTTCCGACGCGGGAAGTTCGGAGTTCACAGGAGAGAGTTGGAAATTTGGAAGAAACCGTAGGAAATTTTCTACGGAAATGCTGTAAGAGTAAAAGACTGTGTCTGTAAATATGAAGAAAATGGTGAATGAAGAGTCACACCTTTTTTATGTCTTTATATAACAAAGGCATAAAGTAATTTAATTGTATTTTACCATAGTTAGAATATACTATGATATACCTTTTGACCAAAATTGATATATAATAAGAAAATGCTATATAAGATAATTTTATACTATTCTTATTGAATTTTGGATACATTGTACTAAACCGAAAAATGGGGGGAATGCAAAATAAACGGCTCTTTTTTTTTTTATTCATTTTGGATTTAGAGGGAAAAAGTACATTTTCATAATTTTAAAAAGTTTTAACCATAAATTTTTTTAATTTTTAATTTTATTCCACGGTGTTGAAATGTAAGCTAAAACATAGATGGTTATTAAATGTTGAAAACATAAGCTAAAATATAAATTGTGAAAAGCATCAAACCCATAAACTTAGAAAAAATAAAATAATTTCCACAGTGAGGGTTTAAGACATACATCCATATAATTTCACCTTAAAATTTCAGGAAGAATTAATATCTACATTTCGTAGCAAACTAGAGATATTTCGCAGGACACCTTAGTAACCTTTTATTTGACAAAAAAATCAAAAAATCCTGCAATCTATGGTTGGCACCCCCAATTTGAAAATATTGGCTCCACATCAACCATCTATATAATAATTGGAAAAAGTATAAAACCCATAAATCTAGAAAAATGAAAATTATTTTCACAATCAGAACCTGTCAACATTACAAGACTGGAAAAACAACATGAATCTTCAAAGGGAAATATCTATGGGCATTAGTTTAAAATCCAAATGCTTGATATATTTTAAAAAGTTGTCCTTCAAAGATAGTCATCCAGTTGATGCTTGAAATATGTTTGTCATCGTAATAAAACCTAAATAGTGCAAAATTTCATAACTTAATTTGCCAATCATGCAAAAAATCCTCAACCGAGTCTGTAAATAAGGACTTTGTTACACTCACCATCACAATCCCACAAAAAGGAACAATCAAATGACACTTTAATTGTATAGATATAGATGATTAAATTGATGTTGGAATTGTTTTGAGGAATAATAAAATGATGACACTTGTATCTTTGGAAATCAAATAAAGGGATTAATTGAATTATATCCAATTCATTCAAACTCAAATTATCGTTAAACTGTTTCTTGTATATTGGTTCTAAGAGACCCCTAATGGATGGTGAAGCTTAAGAATTATGATACTTTCAAAGGAAGGTGGAAAGATAGAAGGATAATTAGGCTTGTTTTAAAATTATGAAGGGAGATGGATCAAAGGTTACATTAGGAAAATTTTAGCTTATGACAATTTTCATGCCGAAATCTCAGGGATGTACCTTAGTTTTGATAGGAGATAACTTCTTATCTCTTTGTAGAAAGTGACTCTAAAATTCTCGTATACATGGTCGTAATATAAATGCAAGTTTAGTGGGGTGGTTCTTGTTTTGGTGGGGCACGTTCGTCGTCTTTAGGCATTAGATTGGCATGTTCGTTTTGTCACGATATGAGGGAAGAAACCAAAGTGTTGATTGGCTAAATGATTTTTTGATTTCTTTATATTCCTTTAGTTGTACTAATGTTGAAGCTCCTCATAGTGAGATTCATGTACTTCTTTTTACGATATGTTCAGGACTTGCATGTCTAAGAATGTCCATTTAGTTTTGTAGTTTTTTCTTTGGAATTCGTCCCTCTTTTGTACCGAAAAGAAAAAAGAATAAACTGAAGACAAGCATAACATGTACTCTAGAAATATGTAGTATTTCACATATAAAAATTCATAGAATTTGAAATTATGGTTTAACTCAAACACACAAAACCACTTTGTAAGGTGAGAAATGGCCACTAATTATAAGCATTACTTTGGCCTTATTTATAGGATATTTGGGAATAAACAAACCTGGTCACACCCAGAATAATGAAGGCATTGGAGGTTGACATGAAGGAAGCTCCAAGTAGTTTCAATTATAGTGACTAGGGGAAGGACACAATTAAGGCGGCTTTCTAACATTACCCTTCACGTACACGACTTTGCACCTAGATCTTGTAATGTGAGGGTGATCCAGCAATAGATCTATGATATGCATTTACACCATCTTAAATATGCGACTTGGAATATAACTTAACCCCACAAAATTTAATTGAAAGGCAAAAACCAAATGAGCATTACTTAGGCTATGTCTTTAGGTGATTTGAGACTCAACCCCTAGCTAACACCCAATTTATAACAATGAAGATTTTGAAGACTACAATGCTTGCAAGCCAAAGCTGCCGAAATTACTTTGGCTTTCCAACATAAGTAAATTTCCTTATACACAATGTAATTGTTTGAAAAGAATTTCAACAAAGGAAAACAATGGGGAAACCACAAGTCTTCTATTTTTTAACCTATCAAGCATGGTTCAACTGCAAATTCAACATTAAGACTCTATTTCTTTTCTTTTTTTTTTAAATTTAATCAAGTGAAAACAATCTCATGAAACAATATAGGAAAACTATAAGTGAATATTCTCATGCTTCAATTTTTAAAAATATACATACAACAATATGAAAAGCACGAATATACATCATAAAAATTAGCAAAATTAAAAGATGGAGTATATAAGCATATGAAACCATACTTGACGATGATCGAAGCAAGCCATTGGAAACATTAAACCTCTTAGAATCATCTTCGTCACTCGCTTGCTCTGAATTCATTGCGGGCATCTTGTCAACTTGCATCTTTGTGTGTTATAAGATTGAGCTTAAACCCTTAGATCTAGGTAGTTAATCCTTTTCATGCTTCAATTTTAAAAAATATACATACAACAATATTAAAAGCATGAACATACATCATAAAATTTAGCAAAATTAAACGACGAAGTATATAAGTATATGAAACCATACTTGACGATGATAAAGGCAAACCATTGGAAATATTAGACCTCTTAGAATCATCTTTGTCGCTCCTTTGCTCTGAACTCCTTGCAGGCATCTTGTCAACTTGCACCCTTGTGTGCTATAAGATTGAGCTTTAACCCTTAGATCTTGGCAATCAATCCCATATAAAAGCACAGAGCGTGCGACCCAAAAAGAGGGATAACAAGATCCCGAGTACTGAAATCTTCGAGGTTGCAAAGGATAGATTGTATAAGAACAAAGGAGAGATTGTAAAAAAAAATAATAATGAAAAATTCAATGTAACCAGGGGTAGATTAAACGTGTCTTTTAATGTATAATGAAATCGTAGGTGATTCCATTGTAACAAACAAAAACACATATGATAAAAAACACCAGAGAACATGTGATGAATGAAAGGGTTTAGGATTGAAAACGGCGTATACAAAGAGAGAATGGAAATGAGAAGAGAGAAAAGGGTTAGGGTTGTGTAAAAAACCCAAATTACCCCTTCAAAGTGTTTAAATTTTAAGGGCAAAGTTGTGATTTTATGAGTTGGACCCAAGAATCGGAGCACACGAACCAGGAACCCGCTCACCCACATGGAGCAGTAGTGGACTATTAGTGGGCTTGGATTGGCATTCACACTGTGGTTTAGTGGGCCTGGATTGGCATTCACATTGTGGTTTTTCACTAACATATGCCGCTCCTCCCGAACCACGAGGAGATTGACTACCTAACCTTTTATACAGAGGACATAAACATACTTTTGTAAAATGATATGAAAAACACGTCAAAACATGTTTCTCATTGGTTACCTCATCTCCAAATAAAAAGGATTTAAAAATTATAAACAAAAATGAATTTATTTAATTTGAAAGGAAATAGTTAATGTTGTTGTACCAAATCTAGTGTTACTAGCTCAATTGGTAAGACAATGCATAATATATTATTGTGGTAATTTGAAGTCGGTAACAGCGATGTAAACAAACACAGAATTACATAATGAACGGTGATGACCTGCAAAATAGTAAACCGTTATATAAGCTGAGGTATGACAATATCACTGTTCTTAAGGATTTATTCGCCTCATAAATGCATATCCTTTCAGTATACAACAAGTTATTCCCATCTTATCAGTGGTCGTGAGAACATGCCACTTACTCCACAAAAATAGCCACATTAATAAAACCTTTTTTCCGATTTAGAAAATTAAGGCAAAACTTGACTGACTAAGTAAACATACTGAATCATGGTTAGCTCATTTTGGAATTGATACAAATGTGGTCAACAAAAAGGAATACATCATAAACACATAAAAGACCAAGTCAGTAACCCATTAAATGAAATAGAGCAGTTTTTCAAATAAGTTAATCAAAATTAATTCCCAACTAAAACAAAACAATTGGATCGAAATAATTCGAAGAATAATTAACTTTTAAAATATTACAACAAAATCAAGACACTCAAATGAATCTCTTAAAAGATAATCAATATTAGATTCCTGAGAATAAATTTCCAATCCATGAAACAAACACCCCTAAAATTATAGGGACGGTATACACGTATAGTGATGAGCAAAGAAATAAAATATAGGAGGGACACCACCAAAAAACGTTGAAAATATTTATTTATTATGTGTTTGATTGATAGATAATTTAAATAATTTAGTAAATTGCAAAAGTACCTTACATGTTTGAACTGGAATTTGAAATCATATGACCATTTTAAGCCTAAAACTTTAGAGAACATATAAATTATACAAAAAACTATGACAAGATAATGAAACTATAGAAACTATGACAAGTTTTTCCAGTCTAATCAGAGTATGAGAAATTAAAAGGGAAACAAAAGGAACAGGATCCAAACATAAGAGAGTAAAACGCTGCAGCATGGTGCCAAATTAGCAGATTATTGAACCATAGAATAATCAACTTCATCGTGTTGATTTTGAAAACACCAATCCAGCCAATATAGTTGTGATCTACGAAGAAGTCGATGACTATCAGCTGGAACAATGCGTTTCATCATTTCATTATTACTCCCTGAATACACTTCACATTCTGGATGTATATTATTAATATAATACACGCAGTTGCTTTCATATCCCCACTTTTCTGGATTGCTCAGCGCATAGCATCTGGAATACGAGAAAAATAATGCAAGGTCACCCAAAGTTTCTAGCTTGACATAACTCATCATTGAGAAGTCTATCATGTAGACGTCCAATAATTTATTTTGTTCAAAGAAAACCACAAGAAGCTTCCCATCACAAGTAAGTAACTTTGGGAAAAAGGATGGTCCATTGGGCATATTTTTCAGTTCTAGCAATTTCAGACTTGTAGAGTTCAGACTAAGTACACCTATCTCAGCCTTGTCGGTGAGAACATAAATAGTATTATGGAAAACAACAAAGTCCAGAACAGTCCATGGATTTCCACTTTTGGAATAAGTTACCCAAGTAGAATATCGAGACTGATAAACATTCCAACTGCATGACCTTATACAAAAAGCCACTACTACATATTCATTTGAACCTTTGACAAAAGTAAGTAATACACGAGGACCGTAACGACACAAATAATCTTCAATAGCAGAGGTGTCAATGATAATTTGTTTTCTTATAAATGGATTCATTAATTGTAGTTTATCGGTACCTTTCATGATGAGATATCCACTAGACGAACACAGATAGGTTAATCCCCAAAAATAACTCATCTTAGCACGGTAAGCTCGTTTTTCAGGTATGCTATAAAAAGAACAAAATTTCTTTGCATATGAAGTTGTTTGAACAAGTAGTGGTGATTGGCATTCCATGAAACTTCTCCAATAAATTTTTTGAACTCTCCTCCACTCCTTGCAAACACCAGAAAATTGAAATAGATCATCAAAATCTAGTTTTCGAGATATGGTATCAAGCACATTATCCGCAAGTTGGCTGAAGTCAACAACACTGTTCGCTTCTTTACCTGAAACAATGACAATGCTAAGTTATTCCCAATGTCAATAATAAGAGTGCATATGATTTTTATTCATATATCTAATAATATCATAGAAAATCGTGAGTTTAAGGAAATATTTTCAAACATTATAATAATCCAAGAAAGATTAAAGAGAAGACAACCACAGTGAAAACAATTCTGGTGTTTCTGAAACTTCCCATTGAGTGTCAAGGATTCTTGATGATTTCTAATCCATGTTTCTATCATATAATTGGTAACTACGAAGGAAAATCACATTACTCTCATAACATATTTGGCATTAATGGTAATATAGTTTTGACATAGGAGTAAAATAATGCTTCAAAATAAAACTACACCAATTACAAACAACTTTTAGATTGTAAAGATGATTTTAGTTTATATCATTTTTGAATCATCAAACAACCAGCAAAAGTCAAAATGATGATAGGGTTTAGGACATGCATCCATATAACTTCACCTTAAAATTTTAGGAAGAATTAATATCTACATTTCATGCATCCATATAGCCATCTAGTTGATGTTTGAAATATGTTGTCATCATAATACTACCTCAATAGTGCAAAGAGTAGTGTTACGAACACTCTCTTTTCAACACTTCCTACAACACTCGCTTTCTAATTGGCTTAAATCATGGTGGGTCTCACACATTAAAAATTGGTTCCACTTAAAGTGGTGGGTCATACATTGGTTTTATCCAATAAAAGAATGAATGTTGAAGAGAGTGTTGAAAAGAGAGTGTCCCTAACATTTCTCATAGTGCAAAACGTCATAACTTAATTTGTCAATCATGCAAAAAATCCTCAACTGAGCCTGTAAATAAGGACTCTGTTACACTCACCATCACAATCCCACTTAAAGAAACAATCAAACGACACTTTAATTGTATAGATATAGATGATTAAATTGATGTTGGAATTATTTTGAGGAATAATAAAATGATGACACTTGTATCTTTGGAAATCAAAGTAGGGGATTAATTGAACTCTATCTAATTTATTCAAGCTCAATTTATCGGTAAATTGTTTCTTGTATAATAGAATAAACCCATGGAGACTATCTATATTGGTTCTAAGAGACCCCCGGTGGATGGATGAAGCTTAAGAAATATGATACTTGCAAGGGAGGTGGAGAGATAGAAGGATGATGAGGGTTGTTTTAAAATTCTGAAGGGAGATGGATCAAAGCTTACATTAGGAAAATTTTAGCTTCTAGCACTTTTCATGTCGAAATCTAGGGCATGTACCTTAGTTTTGATAGGAGACAACTTCTTATCTCGTTGTAGAAAGATACTCTAAAATTCACTTATACATGGTCTTATATAAATGCAATTTTAGTGGGGTGGTTCATGTTTTGGTGCAGCACATTCGTCTTCTTTTGGCATTAGATTGGCATGTTTAGTTTTTTCATAATATGAGGGAAGGACCCAAACTGCTGATTGGCTAGCCTATTTTTTGGCTTCTTTATATTCCTTTAGTTGTACTAATTAATGTTTAGGATGCTCATAGTGAGCTTCATAGACTTCTTTTTACGATATGTCCAGATCTTGCATGCCTAAGAATGTCCATTTAATTTTTTTAGTTTTTCTTTGGAATTCGGCCCTCTTTTGTACCGAAAAGAAAAAAGAATAAACTGAAGGCAAGCATAACATGTACCCTAAAAATATGTAATATTTCACATTTACAAATTCATAGAATTATAAATTATGGCTTAACCCAACCCCCAAAAAACCAGTTTGTAAGGTGAGAAATGCCACTAATTATAAGCATTACTTTGGCCTTATTTCGACGATATTTGGGAATAAACACACCTCATCACACCAAGAATAATGAAGGCATTGAAGGTTGCCATGAAGGAAGCTCCAAGTAGTTGCAATTATAGTGACTAAGGGAAGGGCGCAATTAAGGCAGCTCTCTAACATTACCCCTCACGTACACGGTTTTGCACCAGGATCTTGTAATGTGTGGGTTATGCAACAATAGATCTATGATTTGCATTTATACCATCTTAGATATGCGACCTAGAATATAACTCAACCCCGCAAAATTTAATTGAAAGAGGAAAGCCAAATGAGCATTACTTAGGCTATGTCTTTAGGTGATTTGAGACTCAACCCCTAGCTAACACCCAATAGACTGCAATGCTTGCAAGCCAAATCTGCCGACATTACTTTGGCTTTCCAACATAAGTAAATTTCCCTATACACAACAATCATGTAACTATTTGAATAGAATTTCAACAAAGGAAAATAATGGGGAAACTATAAGTCTTCTATTTATTAACCTATCAGTCATGGTTCAACTGCAAATTCAACATTGAGACTCAATTTATATTTTTTAAAACTTTAATCAAATAGTGAAAACAATCTCATGAAACAATATAGGAAAACTATAAGTGAATATTTTCATGCTTCAAATTTTTAAAATATACATACAACAATATGAGAAGCACGAACATACATCATAAAATTTAGCAAAATTAAAAAACGAAGAATATAAGCATATAAAACCGTACTTAACGATGATTGAGGCAAGCCATTGGAAACATTAGACTTCTTAGAATCATCTTAGTCACTCCCTTGCTTTGAATTCTTTGCGGGCATCTTGTCAACACTACTACATAAATGACATTTAACATCAGTGGAAATCGACTTTTCACATCGGGTCCCAGCCAATGTGACTAGAGGTGAGGTGGTATGTCTATAACATTTCACATCGGGTACGTAACCGTTGTGATAAGTCGTTTTCCACATCGGGTTGGTAATCACTGATTTGATATGAAACTCATTATAATGAGATGAGATGAGATTGAGAGAAGACCATAGATTTTGGGTTTTCAGAAGCGTTGTAGATCTAGGGTTTTGCTCCAACTAGAGGGAATTGAACTCAATCGATCCTTCAAAACCAGTTGAACAAAATTGAAAAGAAACTCGATTGAACGGATATTTGTGGTGGTGGGGACGGATTTGGGACTGAATTTGGAGGTGGAGAATTCCGAGGGTTTTGGTGGTGAGTCAAGAAGATAGAAAGAACGCGGGTGAAAAGAACGAGCTAATATTGTATTTGTTTATTTTTTATTTGGTTTCCCTTCGGTTGACTATATCCACTGATGTGAAAAATGTTTGATGTAAAGTTCACTAATATTACGAAATTGCCACCGTGTTTATCTTTGCCCTCGGGCATTAGTTCCTCAGATGTGAAAATTCTTTAGTATCTATTATTCCCCTCAGGCGTTTCCTCAGCTGATGTGAAAACCTTCTCCAAAGTTCTTTCCCTTCGGGTATTTCTCCACTGATGTGAAAGCTCTGATGTCAAATGTATATTTTCTAGTAGTGCAACTTGCATCTTTGTTTGTTATAAGATTGAGCTTAAACCCTTAGATCTAGGTAGTGAATCCCGGAGAGAAGCACAGAGCGTGCGACCGAAGAAAGGGGATAACAAGATCCCGAGTACTGAAATTGTTTAGATCGCAAAGGATAGATTTCATAAAAGCAGAGGAGAGATTGTAAAAAAAAATGAATAAAAAATTCAATGTAACTAGGGGGAGATTAAATGTGTCTTTTAATGTATATTCAAGTAGTAGTTGATTCCATTGTAACAAACAAAAACACATATGATAAAAAAAAAACCAGAGAACATGTGATGAATGAAAGGGTTTAGGATTAAAAACGGCGTACACAAAGAGAGAATGGAAACGAGTAGAGAGAAAAGGGTTAGGGTTATGCAAAAAACCCAAATTACCCCTTTAAAGTATTCACATTTTAAGGGCAAAATTGTGATTTTATACGAGTTGTAACCGGGAATCACAGCACGCGAACCAGGAACCCGCTTTCCCACTTGGAGCGGCAGTGGACTATAAGTGGGCTTGGATTGGCATTCATGTTGTTGTTTTTTACTAACATATGTTGCTCCTCTCGGACCACAAAGAGATTGACTACCTAGGCTTATATACAGCGGACATAAACAGACTTTTGTAAAATGATATGAAAAACATGTCAAAACATGTTCCTCATTGGTCACCTTATCCCAAATAGAGAAGATTTAAAAATTATAAACAAAAATGAATTCATTTAATTTGAAAGAAAGTAGTTAATGTTGTTGTACCAAATCTAGTGTTACCGATCACAGATCACGTGTCCCCGTGAACTTAGCTCGATTGGTAAGGACAAAGCATAACATATGCAAGGTCCAGGGTTCGAACCCCGGACACCACCAAAAAAATCACAGATCATGTAAGTAGTGGTTTGATCAAATTCCATATTGTATCATAGAAACATTATGATTTTTCAAATTCCGCATCACTGACCAAATCTCACTCAATTTTTATTGCTTTAATTTGAATTCTAAATATTAATTAAACTAGATCACCGACCCGTGCGATGTAGGGGTCCTACCGACTAAAATAAACATGAATTAGTAATATCGTAAATCAAAATTGTAGTGTAATAAGTCATACAATAAAAGTGTATTACATTAGTTATCATACATTACAAAGACGACATTTTAAGTTACATTAGTATATTTATCATCTTCATCGGTTGTCAATATCTTCACCCCGTCTATACTTTTCTCCTGTGTTGTTAAAAAACAAAAATGAAATTCAAAGTGTCTTTATATACCTTTCAATGGAATTTAAAAAAAGATGATAGCTTAATATGATTAATATTTCTAGACAAAATCCTTATATTGAATTAGTATATGATATGTCCACTCAACCAAACTTATATTAAAGTAATATGGAAATTAATAGTTCACAATTAAAATACACAATATATTGTACATTTGAAAAATGATACTTGAACATGGTTGGTCATAAGCAAATGATACTTGAACATGCTTACCTTTCTTTCTCTTCAACGCAAATGGTAGTTGTGAATCTGGGTAATAGTATTTTTTCAAGGAAGAAATTGTGAAAATGGTGAAAAAAAAAGTAACTACGAAGAAAATGCTAATCAGGTGGCTCTTTATTTGAGAGTTTGTATGAGAAAGTGCTAAAGAAACTATCGCTAGCACTATACTTAATGAAATTATCATTATTGTATGTTTCTCGTGACTGTGACACCACATCTACGATGTTAATGAAATTCGAGCTTGAAAAACGATCACCGATTGAGTATAACATAATTGAGGGCTCAATCATGCAATTCAATTGAGACCTCAGTTACTTTATACTCGATCAATGACCAATCTTTAGGCTCGAACTTCATCAACAATCTCATGTGGTGCTTTGTATCTTTGTGTAAGGTAAGGGTAGGTAGAAACAGGAAGCAAGAATACCAAATGCTTTTTCTATTTCATTTTGGGTTATGTCCAATTTAATGTGAAATTGTTTATTAACGATCTTACCCATATTTTCTCCTAATAATTTGGTAGAATGTATGGTGTGTGTACTAATTTTACCTAGTCTTTGGTTTTGGAAATGATAATGGAATGATGATTTGAAGAAGTTATAATGGATGCTAACATTTCCATTTGATACGCTGAGTTTTAATATTCTTTTTTTGTTTTATTTTGTATAATAAAATTTTGATGAGCTGGTCTCTAAGAATAGACTTAGCATAACATATTAGAATTTATAATTGGTGAGAAAATGTGCACAAAGAAAATGAGAGAGTCATAATTTAGATACATTGAAATAAGATAACTAGCAACTAATGTAATTGAAAAAAGAATAAATAGTTACTAATATTACAAAACAATATAATCATATATAGCTTGTCCAAAGGGTTGCATAGTATTAATTAACATAATGCATAAGCTACTATAAGCATTAAATTTAGAGAAATGCACGACACATCTTGTCGTGCAAATCCCACGAATCTTTTGTACTCTCTTATATGTGGCAGCGCTCTCTTGCACACCAAAACTCACTTCGTCCCTTACCTCCATCGGGCAGTGAGAGTTGACGGTGATGGCAACAACAACTGAAACGATAAAGATAACTGTGAGGACAACATTGATGTCATTGGTCAACTACAATAACTACGATGTGGGAGAAATCAATGATAGTTATACGGTTGTGGTGACAACGACAACGTCGACGATCATGATGAAGATAACTTCAGCAACTACAACATCATGGTGAAGATGAAGACATCTTGGCAAAGATGAGTTATAGTGGTGGTGATAAGTGATTATGGCTTAGTTTCCTGATGTTGGTTGCAAGAGTTATCGTTAATTGGGTCTTATATATGATGTGGAGTTTCCTTTTTGCTTATTTTTACTTTTAATTTATGTTTAAATGTAAAGAACTCATAAATAAATAAATAAATAAATATGGAATAAAAGCGTGGTTGCTGTGCATGATGGTTGCCGTGCCATGTATGTAGCAGTGCTCTTAAAAGTAATAGATCAACAACTCAATTTAATTGTAGTTAGACAATTAGCTAAGGCATTAATATAAACTCAATATACAAAATAACCTAAACTACTAAATCCTTCAAAAAAATACCTAAACTACTTAACTACTCGTACCCCTTAAAAAAAACCCACCTACGTGTAACAATGAAACTGAATATTATTGCTCTCACACCATTTTGTTTGATCAAATGTATTTTCTATCAAATCTCTTGAACTGGTAAATGACCTTTTTGTGTCATGTTATTGTCTCTAACATGTCAAATATTACTAATATGAACCTAATTCAAACATAAATTAATTTTATAAAAAACAAAACAAACAAAAAGGGTCAAAAGCAAGTTCCTATGTTTCAAGACAATTTTGTTATGGACTAAACAATTTTCGTGAAGGGGTCTGTTTTAGGTGGTGATGAGTATTTTGGTGGGTGTTATCATTATGGGTGTTTATTTTTTGGTGTTCCGTCTATATACAGCGTCTTTAGTTTGTATTCTCAGTTTTACCGGTCTATGTTTGTCTTGAGCAGGGATCTGATTGTTAAATAAAATTTGTTGTTTCAAAAAAATTGATCCACTCCCTTATGACAATATTTAAAACGAGGCATGTGTATAGCTTGGCATTTCTATTGTTTAAATTATGGCAATAGAAAAAGACTAAAAACTTAAAAGTGGCATTAAAGAATTTTGTTGTAAATATTAGGATGTAAATGTTAATATTTGTATATGAGGCCCATTAAATAAGTTCACTAGGTTTTAGATTAATCTCTATTTAAGCAAGTTAAAATTCATTATTTGTCATTACAACCCTGAAATAATATTCAAAAAAATCATTTCACAATTCTACATGGTATCAAGAGCTCCTGATTTTTGGGGTCTCGTTTCCGCATAAACCCTAGCTTTTTTTTTTGCACCCTTGTTGTTGCCTTTGAGCGAAAAAGCTTTGTGGGTGTTTTTTCTTGTTGCCTTTGTTTAACATCGATTTTGTTCATACCAATTTGCATACTTTTGTTTATCATACCAAAACATCATCCATACCATTGTAATCGTCACCTTTATACCGGCCAAAATAAATAAAAAATCTATGCCATCCACTGATCATGTGCCCACATGTGTCGCTTCTGTCAACGCGCATGAGGGACACACTCAGCGTCGATCCACATACGTCTGCAACCCCGTGTCTACAACACGCGCCGCCTTCTAGGGCGTGTTTTTCAGACAATTTTTATAGTTTCGTCGTTTAGTCTTCCTGATTCCGTTTTTGTGCTCAAAAACATGATTGGAAATATTTTATTTTGCGGGTTTTCTTAGAGTATTTGTGATTTTTGGGCAATTTTTTCTTCGTCTGCAGTTTTTTGGTCTAATTAGAATTGGGTGGTATTGTACATTCTTGGCCTCTTCTTTGTTGTTGAGTGATGCTGAATTTCTCTAATGGTGAAGACTTGAGACCTAGAAATGTGATCCATGTGTTGGGTCAGGTCCATATAGAGTTTAGCTTTTTGTAAGGAGAAGGAAAATCTCATCTTTTAGTTGAATTGAGAACCAGTAGAATTTTGCATTGACGCATGGTGGTGGCGTTCTGTAAAATGTGGAACATGTTCTTATTCTCTGGTGGTTTTTAGCTTTACTTTTTTTCCCTCGTTATTATCATTGAGCTCCTTTCAAGGTATCTAAATATTTATAGTTTATCCTTATTGAATGATACTCCCTAGAGTCTTGTATATATAAAATAAAATGAAGCGACAAAAAGTGATTTATTTGATTTAAAATTTAAATTAAATATATCAATATTTGTTGACTTAACTGTCTCTTGCAAATAAAAAAAATGTACGGTAATATATGGAGCAAGTATAACTAACAATCCTCAATAAAAATAATTTAAAGTGTCAAATTTTATTCGATTATTCAAAAATGTGAGTTAATGAAAAGTTAAAATAAGGATTTAAAGGATATCTACCCTAAAAAAACAAGGATTGATGTACTTTTTGTGACGTTCCCTATTAAAAAAAAGAGTAAATTACCCTCCCCTCCTCTCAAAGATGTTTGAATTACACTCCTCTCCCCTCTTATGTTAAAATATACACTCCCTTCCCCTCTTATTCAAAATATATTAGAAAATATTTCAATCATCTCCCCTAAGAGAAACTTGAATTACATTCCCCACCTCTCTTATGTTAAAATCTACACTTTAATCCCTCAATAATTTTTTTATTTCTAATAATAATCTAGCAAAAAAAAAATCTAACATACTGTGGAAGAAAAAGAAAACATTGCGGGTCTATTTTAATCTAATCAAAATTTGAATACATATTTTTCGCTATTTTTTATTGACAATTTCATTAACATATAGTTTTAAACCCTAATATAAAATATGAAACAACCTAAAATAAAATTAAAATATGTGAAAAATTACTAAAGACAATAAAGTACGGTTATTAAAAGTTAATTTTATACTCTAAAATATAAATTAATAGCAAAATATTTAAATTTAATTATCATTAACATTTAAATTATAAAGAAATGAATTTATTTTTCTTAAACGGTGGTTCAAAATTAGTATATATCATAAAAATATTTATTTAAGTTAAAATAGATTAAAATGTAGTGCATATTTAATTATTAAGGGAAAGGGTTGTAATTCAAACATCTTATAGGGGAAATGAGTATAATTTTTCTTTTCAAGAGAGAAAAGTGTATATTTTAACATAAGAGGGGAGGGGTGTGTAATTCAAATATGTTTGAGGGGAGATGAGTGTAATTTACTCAAAAAAGAATGAAGTTTTAATCATCCTATTTTAAAATTTAGTTTTTTTGTCCCTCGTTTTTTATTATTTTTTTCGAGTTTTGGTTCCCCGTCCCATTTTTTTCCCATTTTAGGGTCAATTTTAAATAATAGGTTCACCCTAAGTAACTAAAATCTCATAAAGGGGCCTGATGTAACATGTATCAAACGTTTAATAATGACAATCATTGTTCCATTTGCATATCACATGAACTGGTGAATTCTGGTTCACGAAGGATTGAAAATAAAAATATCCCAAGCTATTTTGAGGTAGGAACGTAGGCCAATAAAATTTAAAATGGGGGAAGGTAAGGGAATTGAAAAATGCATACTGTGGTAGGTTATTGAGGTCTGAGTAGTCATCCTGACCTTAAAAGAAATGCCAGTGGTAGATGCACATGGTGTGTGTTAATGGATCTCCTATGTGCAGGCGCAGCTAGTGATGCATTGACCTTTTTTGTTTTGAATTAACTAAGAATAGCATTTGATATAAGGGAGAGAGAAGTTTTTTTAACAAAAATAAATGATATTCATTCGTTTAAATTGATAGAGTACATCGATACAATATAATTTCAAAGTCGTTAAAAACAAAAAAGATGAATATGCGAACAAACTCATAACATCTGAATATGCGAACAATACAAATTGCAAAGTACACTTGCCTGTAAATAAATATGACTATATTCAATTCTCTTGAATGTTTATGTCTCTGAATTTACAACATTGATGACATCAAAATTATTGATTGGATATGCATTTGCTTAAAGCCAAGCTTTCAACCTTAATCAAATAAGGTAAGAGAAAAGTTAATATGTAGAAAAAATTATCATCTCCCTACACTGCACGTGATTTATTTTCACGTACACGGGTGTAACATATATATTTATATTAATTGTTATGTTATTTTTTTCTTTCATTAGAGTTTGAACTCCATCTTTTAAATTGTTATTGGGTCTAACTAGGGGTGTTCATGGGTTGTGTCAACCCAGAAAACCCGATCAAACTCACCCAAAAAAATGGGTTGGGTTGGGTAGTTGGGTGGGTATGGTTTCTAAAAATGAAAAACCCATAAAAATAAATGGGTTTCGGGTAAAATCAGATCCAAACCCAAAAAATCCACTTACCCAATAATATTAATTTTTATTTTTTTTTATTTTCATAGGGTAGAAGAAAGTAATATTTTCAAAACATACACATTGCACCCTATATATTGAAAATCAAAACATAATAGAGTTACAAATTAATATGTTGCACTTTTTGGTTATTTTGATACTAATGCAATTTTATGTCATGCAACTTTAGTTTGTTGCAAGTATTTTATGATGGAGTTTATTATTTGATATTCTATGATGCAAGAAAATTAAAAAGTAGAGTACTATTTTAAAACAAAATTATGAGAACTTGTCATTTAGTCATCTAATATTAAAAACATAGAAAAATAAGGTGGGTAACCCATTACCCAATCCAACCCAACCCAAAAGTTAGTGGATTTGCCCAAACCCATCCAATAATATAACGGGTGGTTATTTTACTTCACCTTAACCGGAGTATCCTATTTGGTTTGGTTTTGTGTTTGGTCAAACCCAACTCAAACCCACCCACGAACACCCCTACATTTACCAATAATGTTAATATTTTTTATCTTTATTTTCCTAAGGTAAAAGAAAGTTATATTTCCAAAACATACACATTGTACCCTATATATTGAAAATCAAAACATACTAGAGTTACAAATTAATATGTTGCACTTTTTTTTACTTTGATACTAATGTAATTTTATATCATGCAACTTAGTTTTTTGCAAGTATTTTATGATGGAGTTTATTATTTGATATTTTATGATGTATAAAATTATAGTAAAATAAGTTAAAAAAAAATTTAAGAAAATTAAAAAGAGAGTACTATTTTAAAACAAAATTATGAGAACTTGTCATTTATTCATTTAATATTAAAAAATAGAAAAATAAGTTAAGTAACCCATTACCCAATCCAACCCAACCCAAAAATTAGTGGGTTTGCTCAAACTCATCCAATAGTATAACAGGTGGTTATTTTACTTCACCCAAACTAGAGTACCCTATTTGGTTTGGTTTTGGATTTGGTCAAACTCAACTCAAACCCACCCACGAACACTCTTAGGCCTAACACAACCCCACAAAATCGAAGTGAGTTAGGATTGTCTCCACTCATAAACTAATGTTTGAGGTCATATTTTGTCTGATGCATGCACCCAAAACGGAATACTGAAGTAAAATGCAAGCTTAGATACAGGGAACTTGTCAAATTTTAAGGAATCTTCCCTTTAAAAGATGAATCATGTCCATTCTAAAACGCCTAATCTGAATAAAGGATTTTGTTTAACTTTATTGTACAATAATTCATTTTCAAATATTTGTAGGACTTTTGACAATGACATCAAAATGTGAAACTCTAGAATAAATGGATCTTATACTTCATATCTATTATGTCTTAACGAAATTTTGTAAAATGGTACTAAGATTTATCACACAGAACAATCTGTGGGACCTATGTTAATGATCTAACAGTTAAGCTAATATTTGTTTTTTAGCTGGTTTTGTATAGTTGGAAGGAATTCATTGGTACCAACTATATCCCTTGAATACTAAGCAAAGTGTTTTATTAATTTATTTGCTCTCAAATTGTACTCTCTAATTATTCTTATGAAAAAAGGGAAGATGTCATTGTGCATGCAGAAAGCGCTTTGATCTTTTGCTGATTTGAATCATTACTGAGATTATACGCACAAAAAATACTCAACACAAGTTTCATCATAATATAGTTCGTGTGGCTTTGTTAGCTTCTAAGTTTGATTTGCATGATTAAGAGAATTTGTTCAAAGAATAAATAATTACAATTTACAACAATAGTTAGGTTTCTCTTCAGTGTCCAATTTAATTAAGGAATGGTAAAGTGTAATTTGAGTAGAATGTGAGGTACAAACAAGTGTTTAATTAAGGTGTGACATGCCATTATGGTTGTGACAAAGTGGTGTTTGGTTGATGAAAGGGATTGAAACTCCAAGTCTCCAATTTTGCATGATAACAATGTCGTAAAATTCATACTCTTCCGATGCATTTTTACCGGGCCGGGACCCTGAGGTAGAAACAGTTTAATGGAGCTGTGCCTCCTTAAGGTATGGAGCTAAAAAAAAATTATAGTTAGTATCATCTTGTTTTTGGTGTTAGGTGGATGTTTTTTTAGGGAGGGTGGTTTGAGGTTCCTCATTTACACGGTAGTGATTTTCACCTTTGGATGTACCGCATGTATATGGCACCTTGTATTTCTCTTTTAAAAAATTTAAACAGAACATTGTTCTTTTAAAAAAAATACATTTTTATTTTATTACGGACATCTTTTCACTTACAGAGTCGAGCCTCCGGATTCGAAGGAACGGGCCTGACTTTTACCATCATTTGCACATATACTTTAATAAATTAAAACAACACATACTAGCTTTAATTAATTGATGTTCTAAATCATTTTTTACGGTGCATTAATCACCTAGAAAATCTGACTATTACTTTTCTTATTCAATTAGTTTCTCACACGCTCTGTTTTTTTACGAAAATATTCTTTATTCGAATTATAAAATCCAAATCATATTGTAGGGATATTCGGATTTCAAAATCCAAAATATATAAAAACCAAGAAAATGTTTTGTGATTGATCTCAAAGTTCTATGTTGACTGTCGTACGATCCCCGCTAAAAACTGCAAAGCAATTTTAAGGATCGTATGAGCGGTCAGCACTAAACTTATCCTAGAAAAAACACCCCTAACTAAAAAAAAGAAAAATAAAATGTAAGAATGATTGAGAAGTGAAGAAGGAATAAATATGTTGAAGCATGAAAGACTACTTATAGTCATAAATTTGTCCTAGATTGTAACTACTGACAAAGAAAAGTTTACCATGTCTAAATTGACCTAAAATAACATTAAACACACCATAAACCGTCCAAACTTTTGGTGTAACGCCATCGTCCATAGTATGGGATGGTTTGGATTATATATGATGAAAGCTTCATCAACATTTTAGATTATATAATTCGAGATGTTCTTGACTATGTTTAACCTTGACCTTTGCAGGATTTACATGGTAAATAACACAAGAAAAAAGTAAATGGCATAATTCAACAGCGTAAAACAACATAATAAGAGAATTGATGATGAAAGGGAATGTGTTCTAGGAGGTTGATTTTTAGCTAGATCATGATGCCTACCAGCTGACATATTTCTATTGACAACGCAGCAATATCTAACTTACAGTAACCTCTTGGTATTCAGATTTGCCGCATAATTTTTTGCAATTCTTCATTGAGTTTTTAAGATGAGGGATGATGAAAGAGAAAGTGTTCATAACAATGATCCTGGAACACCTACCCTCCACTATCACTCGCCTTATAACCAACATGCTTTCATAACAACATCTAACAAGGTGTTCATAGTTCTTTGTTGAATTTTGCAGCAAATGATGTTAACTAGTGCCCCAAGGGCATTGGTTAAGCATCCAAAACAAGTAAGTTTTTATGAAAAATGTGTGTAATTATTATTTGATCAAAAATAACATCTTATATTTTTAAGATAAAAATTTTATTTGTAGTTTTTTTAAGGCTTAATTGCTCTTTTGGTCCCTTAAATTATTATTTGGTATCGCTTTGGTTCCTTAACTAAAAAAAAGACCGTTTGAGTACATTATCTTTATCTCTGTTACCTGTTTTTGTCCATTCCGTTAGTTTTAATCAAAAAAACGTTAACTGTTATCCACGTGTCATTTTGGCATTGGCCGAAAAACTTAATTTATTTTCTTCATCTTCTCCACTTAAATTCTTCATCTTCTTCCCCCATTTTCTAGAAAATAAGAACAACACCAACAACACTTTCCTAAAAAAAAGAACAACACCAACAACACTTTCCTAAAAAAAAGAACAACACCAACCCAATATAATCTAAATCTAAACCCATTACCATTAAGATTTGTGAATTTCTTGAAGATTTGGAGGAAGATGAATAATTTGATGAGTCTTCTTCTCATAACATTGTAAGTCTTCTTCACGCATAACATCATCAAATGAAAATTCATTTGAAGAATTGAAAAAAGAAAGGGCACACCTTCATTTGAATATATCTGATCTGCAAATTTCCTATGAGTTTGCAGTCAAATTCAAAAGATTTCTTGCCAACATCTTCAAATTTTATTTAGAGACAAAGAAAATAGAGAAGAAAATAGATTTCAGAATCCCAAATTAAATTAGATGATTCATTTCCCAATCTGTTAATTTATTCTTCCCAACGGAACACCACGGAACAGATCTCGTTAGATCAAATTTTAGCATTCTGTATTTGATTTGAAGATGGCGAGAAGCATTCTGTATTTGATTTGAATATGAAATGGATTAACATGAATCTGATTTAGCATTCTGTATTTGATTTGAATATGAAATGGATTAACATGAATCTGATTTAGCATTCTGTATTGTAGTTGTTGCTGCTGCTTATTGGGTTGTTGATGAAGATGATGAAAAAAAATTCTGGGTTGATGTGTGGTTGATGATGATCATGAAGAAGATGATGGAAGGAGAAGGAAGAAGATGAATAATACAAACCCTAACGTTTTTTTGAATTTTTTTAACATAAGGGACTAAAACAAGTAACAGGAACAAAGATAAAGTTCTTTTTTAGTTAAAGTACTAAAATGATATCAAATAATAATTTAAGGGACCAAAAGAACAATTAAGCTTTTTTTTAACCAACTGATTAGCAAGACCTAGGATTTTACCAACCCTTAAAAAAAAGAAAAAGATTTTACCGAAACATAAAATAAAAAAATTGCTAAGACGACAGACAAAGGAAGATAATAATATAAACAAACAAAAACAGCCAAGCAATGATTTTTTCCATACATGACTCAAGTATCATTCACAAACAATTTAGTCAAAATAAAGAATCCGACCAAACAAACACTCCTCACTTCTAAAATGATCATGTCCATGTAGATCATTATAACCTAACTTCACTATTTGAGCACAATCATATACAATCATTTCAACATTAAAAACTCAACAGAATTTCCAATTTCAAGTTGTATCCAAATACAGAAATTACAATGTCATGTTACTTCTCTTTCACTCCACTCTTTTCATTAACAAAATCAATCATCTTTTTGGCGCCAAATGGACCCCACCAAATTAAAATCTCATCTTCCCCTATAGTATTCATATTTCATAAATACAAACCTACTTCACTTTCTCAATCCTCATCCTCACATTCATTTCTTCATCCATTCTTCCAAAAACACCGAAACTCAACTCAACTCAACTCACCGTACCGTACTTAACTATAACCAACAAAACCTCAAAACGGCGTCGTACTTCAAATTCTAAATGCAAATTACTCTTTTCTCCTTCTTCATCCTCCTTTTCCTTTTTCATCCCGTCGTGTCTCTCTCCTCGGATGGCCTCGCTCTTCTAACACTCAAATCCGCCGTCGACGGCGGCGACACCGTAACTACATTCTCCGACTGGAACGAAAACGACCTCACACCCTGTCACTGGTCCGGCATTAGCTGCTCCAACATCTCCGGTGAACCCGACTCCCGTGTTGTCGGTATTGGTCTCGCCGGAAAAGGCCTCCGTGGTTATCTCCCGTCGGAGCTCGGAAACCTTATCTACCTCCGTCGTCTTAGTCTCCATACTAACCTCTTCCATGGCTCCATTCCTGTTCAGCTATTCAATGCTACTTCCCTTCACAGCATCTTCCTCCATGGAAACAATCTCTCCGGTAACCTATCCCCGTCGGTGTGTAACGTTCCACGTCTTCAAAACCTTGACCTCTCTGATAATTCACTCGCCGGAGATATTCCGGAGTCAATCGGAAACTGTTCTCAGCTTCAGAGACTGATTCTCGCGAGGAATAATTTCTCCGGTGACATTCCGGTGACGCCATGGAAGAAGCTGAAGAATCTCGTTCAGCTAGACTTATCAGCAAATGTTCTAGAAGGTTCAATTCCGGAACAAATCGGTGAGTTAAACTCACTCACCGGAACGCTAAACCTTTCGTTTAATCATTTATCCGGTAAAGTTCCGAAGTCTCTGGGAAAATTGCCGGTGACGGTAAGTTTTGATCTTCGGAGTAATGATCTGAGCGGTGAAATTCCTCAAACGGGATCGTTTTCGAATCAAGGACCTACCGCGTTTCTGAATAACCCGAAACTATGTGGATTTCCTCTGCAAAATGATTGTACCGGTTCAGCATCAAGTGAACCAGGAGCTAGTCCTGGTTCTGCTCGACAACGTGTGAACCGGTCAAAGAAAGGATTGAGTCCTGGTTTGATTATTATTATAACAGTGGCTGATGCTGCTGCTGTGGCATTGATTGGTCTTGTAGTTGTGTATGTGTATTGGAAGAAAAAGGATAAGAATAATGGTTGTAGTTGTACATTGAAGAGAAAATTTGGTGGTAATGGAAGCAACGAAAGATCGAATTCGTGTTGTTTGTGTTGGACTTTAGGTTGTGTAAAAGGGTTTAAGAGTGATGATTCCGAGATGGAAGAGAGTGAGAAAGGAGGAAGAGAGGGTAATGGGAGAGGGGAGGGTGAAGGTGAAGGTGAATTGGTGGCAATTGATAAAGGTTTTAGCTTTGAACTTGATGAGTTGTTAAGAGCTTCTGCATATGTGTTAGGGAAAAGTGGGTTAGGGATTGTGTATAAGGTAGTGCTTGGGAATGGTGCACCTGTGGCTGTGAGGAGATTAGGTGAAGGTGGTGAACAAAGGTATAAGGAATTTGCTACTGAAGTTCAAGCTATTGGGAAAGTGAAACATCCTAATATTGTTAAGTTAAGAGCTTATTATTGGGCTCATGATGAAAAGCTTTTGATTAGTGATTTTGTTGCTAATGGCAATTTGGCTAATGCTCTTAGAGGTAATTAGTTCCATCAACTCCTTTACATTTTGTGTTTATGTTTGTCTGCATGTATGTATCTGTTTCTGTTTTTACTTTTGGGTCATTGATTTCATTTGTTGTATTTGCTCATGAAGAGGCTTAACCTCCATTATTACACACACCCTTCATATCAGAGTAGCAGGTTTGTGAGAAGAGAGAGCACTATTTCTTTCATAATGAGAGTTGAATCATAGTACTAGTAGCAAAATAATGAATAATAGTTAATGATAACATGTGAAATTGGAATCTTAGATAATGTACTACTACACTTACATCAATTTAATTAATTGGTATAGGTTATACACTAACAATGTAAATTTATTTCTAAGCTACGCATTCAATCATATGTTACCATTAGATCAATTTGTTAGTATATTATTTCTAAAATGATTTTACAACTATCTACTATATTGAAAAAGTGGATATCAATTAAACTCTCATCATTTTAGGTAGATGAAGTGGTTGTAGAACATTTAATTTAGATGAATGCGGACTTCAATTTTATGTAATATAGGTTTGATGATCATTTGGTCAATTGTGGTCCTTTAATTTCAGCCATAACTAAAATAAATTTCTTGGTCAATTGATGTAATACAAGTTTGATGATCACTTGGTCAATTGTCTTTTCTGGTTTGTAGAAAGAATTGGTAGCAAGGCAAATAGTAATAAATTCTATATTATTATTATTTTTATAGAAAATGGTCCTATAATATGCTAGATTTGCTTTCAGGAAAATAACAAAAGAATTCAAATTTGGAGTTCTGTCTTTTTCCATTGTCTCTTTCTTTTTATAATTGTCGTTTTCTTTATTGTTTTGTGATACAATGGGACCAAGAATAAGATGGTTAGTTAGCTGGTGCAAATGCTGAATATTAAATTTCTACTTTGTCTTGGTAGAGATGAAAAAATGATACTTTATATTGTATATTTGAATTTGAGGTGAGAATGTGGATGTAGCTGGTTGAATACCTTATTTAGATGCTTATTTATTATTGGTAAGGGCATTGGATCGAGAAATTGTTTGGTTTGACAACAGTGTCAGTGGTGTTATTGTAAATGTCAATGAGCTGCCCTTTGGGGATACCCCAAGAGAAAGGAGGACATTCGCCATGTGTTAGGGAAATGATATGGCAGTGGTATTCATGTCTGGGACCATTAACTTCTATATAGATCTTTATCTTATTCTCACCACATGGGACCACTAAACTAACCAAAATTTTAGGCGGAAAAGTTGCAATTAAACACCTTAGTAAGTCATGTTCCTGCACTTAGCTGGCTGGATGCTCTGAAGCCCTCTTGCTTTCGAGTAAAATCTTGGTCGTTGAATTAATTTAATGTCTGAGATTTTATTAGAGAGAGGATTCAAAGCGCGGTGTCTTTTGACGAAAATTTTCTTTTTAGTTGCTTGGATATCTTTTTATACATAATTCTCAGTTTCACACAGCCTTCATAGAATCTTTTAAAGTAGCTGTGTGTAAAGTGTCGTTTATTTTTAGTCTGAAAATGAACTTGCAAGTTTGTGCCGCTTTTGTGCCTTTATTACATTCAGCTAAAGTTTAGCTTCATGACTTTTGGTTTTTTTTTTTTCAGTCGAGCTTTCAAGTGTTGGACTCTTGGTGAAAAACTTTGCTTTTCTTTGTTACATTATTAATATACTTTTGGCTAAACCCTTTTTGCTTTCAAAGAAGTCTCTACCAGCTTCACGATCACTTGATTCAATTGGGACCTACTAGAACTGTTTTCTCACTTCTTTGCTTCTACTACACTTATGTTTGGCTATTATAAGAAGAATCCTCAACATAAAGATAATTTTGACTTTTAGATTAGTCAATAGTGTTATATGTTAGGTATGTAAGATATAAGGACCAATTATCCATGATTATTATAACCTTCAAAAAAATCCATGATTATTATATTTGAAATCATTTATAAAGAAAATGAAATGGTTACATATAACTATCTCAAGAAGATCATGATTCTGTATAATTTGATTACCATAAATATGTAATTGCAACAAAAAAACTCATAAATCATAATCGGCATTTGCATTTGCATTCTGTGATAGATAGATGTATAATCTTCACATAACACATAATTTGTTTATCTACAAACAGTTCACATTTAATTCCAAGTATTTATGCAGGGAGAAATGGCCAACCATCTCCAAACCTTTCATGGTCAATCAGGCTGAGAATAGCCAAAGGAACAGCCAGAGGTTTAGCTTATCTCCATGAATGCAGTCCAAGAAAATTTGTTCACGGCGACCTCAAACCCTCCAATATCCTCCTCGACACAGACTTCCAACCCCTCATTTCTGATTTTGGTCTTAACCGGCTAATCAGCATCACCGGCAACAATCCGTCGACCGGTGGTTTTATGGGCGGAGCTCTTCCTTACATGAAGTCATCGCAAACAGAACGAACCAACAACTATAAAGCTCCTGAAGCCAAAGTACCAGGCTGCAGACCCACCCAAAAATGGGATGTGTATTCATTTGGTGTTGTGTTACTTGAATTGCTCACCGGTAAGTCCCCAGATTCTTCCCCAGGAGCATCGACTTCTGTCGAAGTACCTGACTTGGTAAGGTGGGTAAAGAAAGGGTTTGAACAAGAAAGCCCTTTATCTGAAATGGTTGATCCATCACTTCTTCAAGAAATTCATGCCAAGAAAGAAGTACTAGCTGTGTTTCATGTAGCACTATCATGCACCGAGGGAGACCCTGAAGTCAGGCCTAGAATGAAAACTGTGTCCGACAATCTTGAAAGAATTTGAACATCATATTTCTGATGTTTACCAGCTGAAAGTAGTGAACATGAGACTGGAAAGGAACATGCATTTCAATTCCATGATGCATTTTTGTGATGACATTCAGAAGATTTTCTTGTGGGGGACATCAAGATGGGGTTTCAATTTGCAAATACTTTCTTTCCTATCTGGGATTTGTCCCTTTAGCTTCTGTTTTGAAGTCGGCAATTTTTTGACAGAGGTCATCATCATCACAAGTCTCACCTTATCTTCCAAAGACCAAGAAATTTAATAAATTATGTCTAAATTTTGTTGTAGTCTCATTCACTTCAGAATCTGATCACAGGGATTTCACATTAGCTAGTGTTATCATTATTTAATTGGAAAATTCATATGTAATATGGTGTATAAGCAATTTTTCTGTCTCTATTATGAATGACAACTAGGTTTTAGATATTCTTCTTCTCTATCTGATAGAATATTGTTTTAAATTTTAACAGTTATTCTATTTTTACAAGAAGTTAATAGCTTTTTTGTTTCCGTAGAATCAAACTCATAATTTCCATCGAGATAATATCCTTAAAACAACAATCAGTAATAAAATCATAAACATAGCAACAAGGTATAAATATTGTCGTCTGTTTAAGAGTATGAGCAACACTAATGGCTTAACAAAAACTATCTCTACGCCTCAGAACAATAGAGCTAACTCAGAATTGTGAGGTTGGTAATGGTTCACATTCCACCACAGATTTAGAGTCAAGCTCAAATACAATATGGCCGAGACCTAGTTGATCAGTCCACTGCACAGCTGCTAGTACTGACATTGCTTCACCTTCAGCAACATCTATAAACACGGTTCCAGCCTACCTATTTTAGCATCGAGGAAGAATCCAGCGGTCATGAATACACAAACTAAAGCTAGTTTTGCTGCCTATCACGAAGAAGAATGTTGCATCAACGTTGCACTTGAGTTTTAATAGTATCATATGACGTGCACTAATATGTGTACGAAAATTGAAAATAAGAGTTAAAACCATTCACCAACATGTGATAACAAGTGATAAGGATTTTTTTTTCATATGAAGTTTTGGATTCAAATCTAATCTTTTGAGAGCTTTACCCTTTAAAATTGGTCTACTAAGCTTGGCTTTGATTAGTGGACCCACCTAGTATTGTATATGTGAAAACAATAATAGTAGGTAAAATAATAATTTTCTTATAACTTTATAAGACAAACTATAATAATGAGTAAATCCTTTGTTTGATATCTAAAATTATAGAAACATCCTTTCAGAAGAAAGAAAGAAAGAGGGGGGAGAAAAGGATGGAAAAAAATATATTTTTTAAAGAAGTTAAATTAGTCCACACAAATCGGCAACTGAGAGAATCAAAACCATAAGGAGAATCACATTTTAAGTCTCTGACCAACATCACATATGGAAAGAATATGTTATTTTGCATTATTTGGTTTGTCGTAAGGGAAAAACTATTTTACTTGTGACTCATGCAAAAGGTGGTTCTTTGCAAATCGGACGGAAAGATAGAAGCAAAAGCTGATTTTGAATTTCGACTGGGTGATGGGAGTTCCTCCTTCCAGTTTTCAAATTGATCTACGGATGGGAAGCTAGCTGTAAAAGTGCCTTTTGTGGATATTCATGACCTGGAGTTACAAGTTAAAGATGCCTATGTGAACGGGAATTGGAATTTTAATTTGCTCTACACGAACCTCCCTTTTGAAGTGTGCGGCCGATTGCAATCTCTTCCTCTCTGCTTGAACGCTTTGGTGACTGGTCGTATTACTTGGAAAGGCAATTTGGATGGCATATACACCGCCATGGATGGATACTACTGGCTAAAAAGAAATGAATTTGTTCGTGATGCTACAGATAACATTTGTTGGAGTTGGATGTGGCATATTCCTGTTCCAGAGAAGCTGAAATTCTTCATCTGGACAACCCTTCATGAGTCCTTGCCTACGAGATCTTTATTGTGTCATTGTGGTATTATTCAAATGGATCTTTGCCCCCGGTGTAATAGATATACAGAGACAATTTTACATTGTTTGCGTGATTGTGAGTTTGCTGTTTTGTTTTGGAAATCATTGGGATTCGTAGACCATGGCTTTTATCATGAGAATGTGGTGTATGAGTGGTTGCGTAGCGGTATACATGGTGATAATATTTATACTTTCCTGGCTGCGTGTTGGTGGTTGTGGTGCGCGCGGAACAGTTTATGCCTTGCAAATTTACAAATTTACTGTGAACTTTGCAAATTTACTAGCTCAGTGTTTTCCAAAATCTAATCTGACTACTCAGCTGCGTTTGGTAAAGTAGAATGTCCATAATAAACAAGGCTCGATTTTGAATGTTGATGGTAGTAGACTTGGGAATCCTGGGGGTCTCCGGTTTTGGAGGCTTTCTTCGAAATGATAATAGGCCGGGTGTGGGTTCGTGGTTTTGCTGAGAATATTGGTTTTTTTAATATACTTCATGCTGAATTGCTGGCAATGTATCATGGCTTACGACTTGCTTGAGAGTTGGAGGTTACAAACATGGTGTGTTATTCAGATTCGAAAACAGCCATTAATTTAATCTTTGCGACGGTTAGTGATTGGCACCATTATGCCCCAATTATTCAGAATATTCAGGAGCTCATGGCAAGGAATTGGCAGGTTCGTGTTTTGCATACTCTAAGGGAGGGAAATGCATGTGCAGATTATTTAGCTAAACTTGTTGCAGGCAGCCAAGAGTCCTTCTGGTCCATCGAGCACCCCCTGCTGGAATCAACCTGCTCCTACTAGCTGATGCTAGTGGGACCTTCTTTTCTAGATAGTTTTTTTTTTCTTTCTGTTTTTTCTTCTTCTCCGATTGTTCCAAAAAAAAGCTGATTTTTTGGACAAAATAAAAAAAATATGGATGAAAACGGACGAAAAGATATAAGCAAAAGCCGATTAAAAAAATATGGATGAAAAATAGTAATCAATTGTTTGAAGGTTGTTTATATGGTGGCTCGCAATGAAGTTTGAGAGTTTGGTTTATGATTTGTTTCTATTGTGCGAGGGTTTCCTTTTGGTTTTGGGATTAAATTTGTATTGGTTGGATGGTGTTTTTGGTGTTGTGTCTATATATGTCACGATTTGCTATGTTTATTACAATCTTACTTATCTCTATTCGTCTTAAACAAATACTTGCTTTTTAAATAAATTTTGTTACTAAAAAAACTTAAACAAATACTTGCTTTTTAAATAAATTTTGTTACTAAAAAAACAACGAAAACATTTTTGTCGAATCGTGGTACTTACTTTAAGTTTTTTAAAATTCATATTACTCTTTTCTTATTTAATAAATGAATCTTTCTACTAAAAAAAAGTGATAAATAAAAAGATTTATATATTTATTAACATTTTACATCTATTTGGCATTAAAATTGGATGTTTGTTTTTATATTAATATCAATTATAATATTCTGATTTTTTAATTTAATGCAAAATTCAAATACAATATAATAATAAAAAAATATTATTCATATGCCCTAAACTTAACTTAGTTAGTAGGAATATTACATAATATATGTAAGGGTTGAACATCCCACTTATATTCACCTTAAAAATGAATTTCCAACCACGTAAGTTGAAAAAAAAATTCATTATATATTTAAACAAGTAGGTCTAATAGATATAAAAGATTTAAAATTTAGATATGACTAAAGACCCACCACCAACATAGATATTCATCATTGAATTTTGATTTCTTAACCAAAAAATGCATTTTATATTTAAATCTGGAACATATTTATCTTAAAAGTGAATTTAACCATTATAAAAAGTGGAGGATATGGTTAAGGTTTGTTTGGCTTTGCTTTGTTACTCAAACTGAGATATTGGAGAAAGTACAAGTGGTACTGCATCCATCTGTCTCAATATGGAAAGAATAGTATAGTATTCTACTCACTCATTCATTATAATAATGGCGTCTTCTTCTTCTACTACTACTACTACATGTTTTCTTTGCAATTTCAAACGCATTTCCTCTTCAAATTCATCAACAACTCCATTAACCACAAACCTTCCTCGTCATTGCTTTCCTCGTCTTCGACTTCACAGAGCTTCTCCTCACAACAAAAATCCCATTACCACCACCACTAATGATGATGATTCTCTTGATCAAACTCCACCACCTAAACCCTCTTCTCTTCTTCCAAATTTCAGAAATGATTGGTTTAAATTTGATGAACTTGGAATGGATATGCTCTCCATTGCCTTGCCTGCTGCTGTCGCCCTGGCAGCTGATCCAATTGCCTCCTTGATTGACACAGCGTTTGTTGGACACATAGGTACGTACTTCTTTCGGAATTAACTTTATGATTTCACTTTTTATTAAATAAAAAGAATTTATTAGCTAGGTGCAAGTTATTGTTCTTAATCTGGTTGGAAGCGAATTATTCTAAGTGTTTATGTTGTTGTATGTTTCTTGTCAATGTTGATGATGATGATAATAACATTGGATTTTCTCTATGACATAGTGTTGGGCTGTAAAGAACCAACACGAAAATAAATTAAGCATAGCAAAGATGATGGTGTTGCGTTGGATGTGTGGTAAGACTAGACGAGATAAGATTAGAGTGATAGCATTAGAGAGCGAGTTGGGGTAGCACGTAGAAAAGAGAAGATGTTGGAAACTAGAAAATAGACTTGGGTGGTTTGGACATGTAGAGAGAAAACCTGTTGATTTAGTTGTAAGTAGAGTAGAGCAAATAGAGGGTAGTCAAATCGGTAGAGACACATAACGACCTAGAAAAACTATTAAGAAAGATCTAGAGATGAATGAGTTTGATAGAAATATGGTATACTGTAGAACATTATGGTATTGTTTGATCATGTGACCAACCCCACTTAGTGGGATAACGCTTGGTTGTTGTTGTTGTAGAAAGAATTCTTCATTAATTAGTTTTGTCTATACAGGTGCGGTTGAATTAGCTGCAGTTGGGGTTTCAGCTTCTGTATTTAATCTAGTGTCAAAAGTATTCAATGTTCCTTTACTTAATATTACTACATCCTTTGTTGCCGAGGAGCAAGCACTGATTGGAAAGGAGGAAGAATCCGATCAAACTGAGGAAAATGGTATTGGTTTTTACTTATTAAGAAAGGTTTCCTGGTCATGGTTGTCTGTTTTCTTGATGAGATGTATCTACAGGTAGTTTTGGTCTCACGTTGTTATCGTAAATTTCTCAGGAAAATCCGAAAGAAAGAAGCTCCTTTCTTCAGTATCAACTTCTTTAGCACTTGCTGCAGGTCTTGGAATTGCTGAAACTGTAGCACTTTCCCTTGGTTCTGGCCCTCTTATGACTATCCTGGGTATAGCTGCTGTATGTCAAAGCTAATCATTAATTCAATATCGCCTAGTATTTTTATTTTGTTTCTTCATTTTCTAATTTCTTCAAAGTCTGCAATTTACCACGCAAAACTACCTCACCAACTCAAAACACTAGAAGCACAATTTAAACAATTTAGTTCTAACTGTGTATGTACAACTTGTGTGGAGACTAGAGAGGTAGAGGTAGAGCTACAACAAAAATCCATCTTAATTAAAAGTAACGTTTCTACTAATACTTTGAATTAAATTTGATTTGATTTTTTCTCATAAATGTGCATCTAATAGCAAGAAATATATCCTTTTATTTTGTTGGTTTGAGATTATAAAAGGAAAAGAAAAAAGGTTTTTATTGCTCTTCATGGGCATATGATTGTATATGACTGGATTTTGTTGTCACATTCTTAGACTGAATATAGATTTTGTATGCTGTACAGGACTCTCCAATACGTGAACCTGCCGAAAATTTTCTTACATTGAGGGCCTTTGGTGCTCTACCAATTGTAATTGCATTAGCTGCACAGGGCACTTTTCGTGGATTTAAGGATACAAAGACACCTCTATATGCTGTTGGCAAGTATTGCTGCATCTCTCTCTCTCTTCATTTACTTACTCATAACTTACATACAGTTGATTCCAATTACAATTGCTTATAGCCTTTAACTAGATATATTTATCCAAGAATGAATGCTTAAACACGGTTCTCAAATATATAAATAAATATAAAAGAGACAAAATTTTGCAGATTTGGTAAATTTGAATATTAAACAAGTATCCTTGGCAGAGATGATCCATGGTTAATATGTAATAAATATTGCATAGTTGACTTAATTGCTGAAACCATAATATCTGTTGTTATCCTTGGCTGAAATGATCCGTGGTAAATATGTAATGAATATTGCATAGTTGACTTAATCGCTGAAACCATAATATCTGTTGTTTATATTTTTTTTAACAATGAAAATTTTAACTCTGTTGACAATAGGATCGTTTAGACAATCTCAATTTATGGTACAGACCCTTTTGGTCTACTATATTGAATACATGCTCAAATCATTTTACTATAAGGAATAATGAATGAACTGGGGATTGAGCGAAGCACTGTTACTTGTGAAAACCTTTTGATGTTTTCTTACTTTCCTTTTTTTCTCTACATAGAATAACAAGCAGATCTTCTATCAATTTCTGTCACTGTTTGCTTGGTTTATATGTGATTTCCCTGATGTTTTTCCATAAATTCTCACTACTGATGTGCTCTATGAGCTCTCAATTTCTTGTTTTTACATGATTATAGTCTACAAAATGCTCCATGTAGCCCTGCCAGTGCTGATGTGGATGTATAAATGACAAAGGCTTTTCATGAAATGTCAGGTGCTGGAAACCTGCTTATTGTGATATTGGATCCAATTTTGATATTTCTTTGTGGTCTTGGCATTAGTGGTGCTGCAATTGCTACAGTGATCTCTGAGTATGTCAGGAATGCGGTAAACTTAGTACTATATGTGCATTTTGCACATGTCCTTTAATTCATGTGATCTTCTGCTTTTAACAGAACTTGTCTTTTTGTTCACCAGATATTTAATAGCTTTTATTCTTCTATGGAATTTGAGTGGCAAAGTTCTGCTAACCTCTTTTGACTTTGATGGGGCGAAGTTTTTCAGCTATCTGAAATCTGGTACCTGCTTTTCAATTAAGTTGAATTGTTTCTTTGGTTGTAATATGGTTTAATTTTTCAGCTAGCTAAAGTAATATGTTTATAGTAGAACATTATGGCGTAATTTGATTCATGTAGCCGACCCCACTTAGTGGGATAAGGCATGATTGTTGTTGTTGTTGTTGTTTCTTTGGTTGTGCTTGTCCTTCCATGAAATTAATAATGATAGTGAAATTATCAGAGTTTGTTGGAAAGTTATTTAATAGTTTTAGCGTTATATCATTGAAATTTTCCTAGCCATGCTTCAACTGAGCTTGATAGTGGATTTTAGATTCAACTCACTGAGCATCTCAGTATTGTCTTATCTTTAGAATGAATCAACTAAATACGAGTATGTGATTGTGAATAACATAAATTTTGCCTTTTGTTGATTATATGCTTAAGTGGTACTAAACATGATATATGATACAAAATTATCACATCATGTAATCCTTGTTGCCATGTAATCCTTGTTGCCAAACTCATCTAGTGGGAAAAACTTTTTTTGTTGATTTATAGTGGAAGTGTCGTCTCAAGTGATCATACTGAAAAAACTCTTGGAGAAACATTACGTGCTAATTCAAGTTGGATTTTACTGTTTACTGACTAGTTAGTTGAAATGAGAGTTTCTAGAAACAAGGATATACTTTGTCAGCAACAATATTTGCTGTAGATTTTACTAGGTTATAATTTGTAATGCAAAAAAGACAGGAATTAAGTTGCCTCTTTTTCTCTCTCAAAACTACTTTTAGCATGCAATGGTTTTTCTTACAAATCTATTGCTAGTCATAATGATTGGCTAATTGAAAAATAGCTACAGTGTTATTAGATAAAGTCCATGTTCAAAGGATATTATAATCACATTGCCTCTCAAAGATGAAGTTTCTGCATTTGTACTTGTTACAGGACTTCTGTTTGTTCATGTGTGAATCACGATAGTGTATACTTTTGCATTTGCAACAAAATATGATTTTCATTGGCTTGAAAATGTTTTGTTTGGTTAACAACTATTTCTTGACAGAAGAGATCGTGTGATTAAAGAGTAATACGGATTAATTTTCACTTTTTATTATTGCATTGTGTAGGTGGTCTGCTAATTGCCAGGACTTTGGCTGTGTTTATAACTATGACACTGACAACATCTTTGGCGGCTAACCAGGGCCCTATACCTATGGCAGGACATCAAATTTGCATGGAAGTTTGGTTGTCTATATCTTTGCTCACCGATGCTCTAGCACTGGCTGGTCAGGTTGGATCATACTATTGCACTGTCTTATAAAGTGCCATTTAATTAATTCAGATGTATACCAATGTTACACATGATTGAATTATCGAAACATGTATCATAGGCAGTTTAGCGGCTAGTTCCAAATCACATGATCCAGACGAATAAAATTTCATAATTATGAAGTGCAGTATGTTGAATATTAAAGGGCTTTCCCTGACCTTGAAATCAATCAAATTGGGTATCATGAAGTTTGAAATGTTTGCTGATAAGAGGAAAAATCCAAATTTCTCAGCATAGCTGAAAATACTGTCCCATCAGTAAACAATTCCAATATCGTACCTTACTCGCCAACATGACTATAAAAGAAAACACTGTTCGCAAATGGCAAATTTTGAAACAATCGGTTGAGGATCATACTTTTTCATCTGATAGAGATGATACATAGTCTGCCAGTAGTGGAATTCCTATTATTTGGAAATCTGACACGAACAAGGTATTTGAAAATTATTAGTGAGTGCAATTCATTTTACTGAAACTTACTGAGTTATCTTATGCATTTATTTTACAGTCTCTTCTTGCCAGTAGTTACTCACTGGGAAATTATGAGCAAGCACGCCTCATTATATATAGAGTGATACAGGTTACTGGTTGTTATCCCCATAATCTGCTTCTCTTTTTTATTAGATTAGGACATAAACTGATCCATAACTCTTTCTTCTCCTACTCTCCTCTACATTTCTAACAGATTGGTTTAGGAGCTGGAGTCACATTGTCGATGATCTTATTCTTTGGGTTTGGACCATTTTCTAGTTTATTTAGCACAGACTCAGAAGTTTTGGATGTTGCCCAGTCAGGTATATTGGTAAGAAATCACAATTGTTCGCTGAGAATTACCTTTATAATTGCTTGGTTCCTGTAGGCTATGAGTTGAAGTGAACTTTATTTCGATGTCTTTTTATGTTGAAAATATTTTTAGATTATATTGTTATTCCTTTTTATCTGGATGAATCATGACACTGCCTGCTAATGTTTTTCGGGTAGGATCGGAAATATGTAAGTCCTTGAAGGATATTTTTGTCATGCCAACCTTTTAGTGGTGATATCTAATGATAGTTATATGTAATTTGATCCTCCATTCTGTCTTTGAATGCATGTATTTATACATAGTAATGTTTGTTGTTTGCACAGTAATGTTGTTTGAAATATCTGAAACTTGCCCACTTGTGCAGTTTGTTGCTGGATCTCAACCAGTGAATGCTTTGGCATTTGTTATTGATGGGCTTTATTATGGGGTGTCAGACTTTGAGTACGCTGCTTACTCGATGGTAATCACCCACTTCAATGATTAAAAGCTGTTTAAGCATTTCAAGTTATTTTATCCTCTTAACTGATTTCCTTTTGTCCTCCCTCTTTTTCCCCCTTCTTTCTTACCTCTTTGCGTTTGCCTTTTGTCAAGGATAGGTGCTAGTTGGACTGATTTCTTCAGTTTTCATGCTGGTGGCTGCTCCAATAGTTGGACTTCCTGGAGTCTGGTCAGGATTGTTTCTCTTCATGGCATTGCGTGTTCTAGCTGGAGCTTGGAGGTAAAGTGTATAATTTATTTTGATGGATAACGCATTGTATTTTTCATATTTGGATCCTAGCACAAAGCACAATAGTAGAATGATACATGACGTTGCGATCATTAGTTTTTTATTCTCTCTTTATCTATCCTACTGAGCAGATTTTGATTAATATTTATATTTTCCATTTTTTCAGGTTGAGCAGCAAAAGTGGTCCATGGGATATGATCTGGTATAAAGATAGAGCAGAGGACTGATTCTCAAGAGCTTCTCCAATATGAGGATACTGATAAGTTCTGCACTCTTTCCTACTTACCAAATCCCCGTGCTCTTAAAAGAGAATCCAGTAGCAATACATGAGTATAATAAATTCTAAAAATGTTACACAAATTGCTGCAAATCAAACGCTAAAATCTTTCTAAGTAGAGAGTTTGAGGAGCTAAATGAGCACAGGGATGGAGAAAATTGTTGAATGACAAACCTGTGGCATGGAAGTCAAGTCTGTTAACTTTCTGCCATTGAAATTTGTTTTATTAAGAGATTATCAGTTCATTTGCATATTTTCATTGCCAAAGGAAGTTGCATCTTAGAGTTGGTATCTTGTACTGATATAGTCTATACATAAAAGTCTCTTTCTCGGAAAAAGTCATTATTGTCAGTGTAATCTCCACTAACCAATTGGTTAAAGGCCTTAGTTTCTTCTCTTTTGGTACAGTAAATATAAATGTGTTGCTTCGGATACTGAAATTGTCTGTAAATGAATATCTAAATATGTTAATTTCTATACAAATCATCCTTTTGTCTTTATAATTTGATTCTTCTATCAACTGTCGTTGATAGTGTATAACGGAATAACTACTGTGATGTAAGGACATGCAATGTGTTAGTGTATAACTATGCATGTGTACACTATGCATGTGTAGGACATATGCTGCATAAATTGCTTAAATGAATCCCTATACAGTGTCATGCAATGTGTTACTTAATAGACTAAAAGATTAACTTATGAGACTGAAAGATAAATTTGTAAGGGAGTTGACAAATTAGGAAAACTTTTTTTTTTGTATACTCGACATTTTTCAAGATTCAACAACCAAAGTAGTAGGAGTTGTTATTTTCTAGAGACCAAATGGTACATGAACATTTAACCTTTATGGATGGGCAGAGTATGATGTACAAAAAGTATCTTCCAAAAAGTACAAAAAGGCATCATAGTTAGACTTGGACATTCATAAACTGTAATAATTATATATAACTCAATGGAAAATTCATAGTACAGAGCATCTTTACAGTGACTGAGATGCTGAATAAAAAGCAGATAAATGGCATCATTTGAATCACTAAGGTAGGGAAAAAAGACCTATAATAACCCCACCAAAGTGAAAAACAAAAACCTTGTAAGCACATAGGAACTTCAAGATCCTATATGTGAAAAACATATATCTAGTAACTTCTTCTCTTCTAATAAGCCAAAATCATAATCAGGTTTTAAGAAACTATAATCATAACCAACTTCAAGATCTGCAAACTGCATATTATTCCAATTTTCAGGCAAGTAACCACCCAATTTCTGCAACTGTTGAGAAAGATCACTCAGCTTCCGACTTTGACCTGAACTAAGTCCATGAAATGCACTTCCATTATTTCCTTTCTCTTTCAATTTAGTGTTTTTATTGGTATTGTTGTTCAAAGCCTCAACTTGTGACATTCTTTCAATTGGTCCAACACTGTCACCACCAAACAGATGAATTCCATGCATGTAAGGTACTATTTGTGCCTCATCATTCTTGCAATCAATAGATTGACCTCCCAGCTTGCATTCCAATCCCTTAAGCTCACTTTTCTTTTCATCAAAATATCGATTTTTATTTTGCTCTTTTTGTGACTGAGAGTGGCTTAAGAAATGTCCAATTTCTTCCTTCTTATGTTTCTTTGCATGAGAAACCTCGGTTTTGATGTTACAATGCTCTGAATTTGGTCCTGGAATGCTATCTGGAAGCATGTTGTGCAGATTTCCAATGAAATGATTGTTGCAGCTCAACTCAAAGGATTTCAAATCCTCCGGCGATCCTCTTACTGTTTCTTCACTCTGCACCAGATCTGCTATATCAGAAGATCCACGATCAGCTCCTGAGTTCATGCCTGTATCCATAGGCTTCTTCTGCACATGATTAAACTCTCCACCTATGCTAGAATTCTCTAATTCACTCTCTAGTCTTTTATGTTCTCCATTTATTTCAGATTTGACATTCTTGTAAGACCTTTGATGAACCGCTTTCTTACATTTCTTATTTGTTGGACATTGGACAGTGCCGGCTATCATCACTTCCTTCGATTCCTCTACTGAGTCGTCATCAGCAACAAAATCTTCAGAAAGAATCTTATTCTCTTCATCAAACTGATGAAACTCTTCGGATTTTCCAAGATCCTCCTCGTCATTCAAAGAATCTGCAGAATCACCACTTGATGATGATGGTGATCCATCAGGGAAGTTCAAACGAGCACTAGGTCCATACATAGCCTTAGCTGCTTTATCATAAGCAAGAGCAGCATCATGTGCTGTAGTGAAAGTACCAAGCCAAAGCCTATTTGCTTTCTCACCAGCATGTTTACCATTGATTGGTTCACGAATCTCAGCAACCCATTTACCCCAAATCCTCTGTCTAACTCCTCTGAAATTGCAATCTGAATTCTGAGGACCGCCTTTACCTCTCATGCACCCTTTTCTTGAACCTTTTGCAGGAACTTTGTGAATCTTTTCAGCTCCATTATCTCCACAACCAAGTTTTTGTTGTTGCTGTCTGTTGTAATTCTTCCACTTCTCAAGAGTGTCTTCCACTGAATCAGCTCTTCCACCACTGCGTCTCTTGCGTGATTTCCTTTGTCTGCAACCATTCCAACAAGCAAACAAACAACAAATTTTTGTTAGCTTTCTATTAGTTCCTTCAAAAACTTAAGCAAATTTGCAAGGTGAAGTATAAATTATATAGTTCGTAAACAAAATAAGAATCAAGAAATAAGCATATGCATCAAAAACAAAATAAATGAAATGAAAATAAATATATAAACACCAAGTAAAATTTGGATCAAATGAAAGAAACAAATTGATTGACAGCGACAAGGACATGGAACCATAGATGAACTGAATTTGCAATCAGCAGATCTTGATTGTTCAGTGAAAATTTAACTACTCGTATTCTGGCTTTTGCCTATTCGAATACAATTTGTCTGATTTTCTTTTAACAATTGAGATTCGTCTAATTTTCATTCAACGGTTGAATTTGTGATTGTTGGAACTCATACTTCATGGATTCCATTTTCAAAGCTAACAAATCTCAAAAGGATAAAATAAATCATATTCTGATTTTGTAAAACCTAATTCGCAATCAACAGATCTCTCGATTGTTGGATGAAAATCGAACTACTCCCATTCGGACTTTGCCAAATCGAATACTAACTTCATTGATTTTCGCAATTGAGATTCGTCTAGTTTTCATCCATTTTCATCCAACAATTGAATCTATGATTGTTGGAACACATACATCAAAGATTCCATTTTCAAAGTGTTGTCGAACTAATGATTTAGCCGAGGTATCGACTAATAATCCTCAATTATAATTCCCTTACTTCAAGGGACTAAAAAATCTCAAAAATATTAAGCAAATCATACTCTACTTTCTGAAACTAAAATTTGAAATATGAATTATCTCATTTTCTTTCATTTAATGATGATAACTAGATTCATGAATCATTTAACCATGAGATTGCATAAAATCTATGTTCAACAATAGGTAGCTTGAGATAAATTTAGAACATAAAAAAAAACTGACCCAGAAACAGTATCAATCTTCATACGCTTTCTAGTACTGAAAAAAATTGGCTCCTCCTTATATTTTTTGTGTATAACTTTGAAGTTTGTGTTATTTTGAGGTTTAAGAGAGGTTTTAAAATTTGTACTATATTGAACAATTGGAGCATGTAAACGTCATCACAAACGTCACTCTTGACTTGGAAACTAAGAAAAAATGTTGAAGTGATCAATTTAGTATTTATGTCATTTAACATTTGTGCTAAACAAAAACCTTTCTACAAAGGGAAATGTAGATTTTTCTCTCACCATCAAAAAAAAATTATATATTTTGGATAGGCTTGATGACGTGGCTAATTATGAGAATCTAATGCAAAGGCTGTGGGCTTCTGGGGTTATGGCACGTGGCAATTGTTGTTTCATTGGTGGCAGGCTGTCAAGAGCTTTCTTCACTGTGAAGGGCTTCCTTTTTATTTGATGATGTTGTTTGCAGCTTGCTTTTTTTGAACAGTTTTGTTTCTGGCTGATTCTTGTATTTTTCCAATGCATATCTAGATTCATTTGTCTTTGTTTTTATGAATTTTTTTCTGCTATGCTTTCATCACACTATTATTGTTAAATGATGATTTTTTGTTTTAGGATAGATGATGATATATGTCGTGTGATGTATTGATAGGTTTTTGTTAAGAGTTTCACATTAGATAGGTGATGGTCTGACAATGTGTTTATAAGTGGGGTAATCCTCACCTCACAAGTCGGTTTTGTGGGGTTTGGTTAGGCTCAACCACCATTTCTAATATTGTATCAGAGCTTGGGCCACCTGCTATCAGGTTTCCGCTATCGGACCACCCATCATTTATGTCCACGAACCAAGCCCAATAGTGTTGGTCGTGAGGGATTGTGTTAGGCCCAACCACCATTTTTAAGAGTATTGAAATTAATTTCTATTTCGGTTTTTAATTTATTCTTGTAAAAAAATTGTTTAGATTTCAACTCTATTTATGATTCTTTAATTAGTTGATAGTTATAGATGATAAAAAAAAAAAAAAGGCTATTTTTAACTCAATTAAATTTATATCACATAATATTTAACTAAAACATATTTTTATGCTTTTGTGTCTTTCGTATCAAAACTTTTCTCAAAGTCGAAATTGGTTGGATTGATTTCTATTCTCCCAAATCATATCTTGAATAGTGATGGAAGATTTTAAGATCATCCTATGTCCTTTATGATAGAATTTCCATGCATATGGTCATGAACTTTCTTCTTTGATAATTCTTCAATCAATATCATTAATAAATGACTTGATGAATAATTCATTCATAAATTGGTTTCTTCTTCAAAGTTGATTCTTATCATTTTGATAAACTAATGAAAATACTTTTGAGTGTAATGAGCAAGTTCTTCATGAGAACATTTGTTCATCATAGTTGATAATGTTTTCTTCTGAATGAGGTGATAATATATTCTTGATCAATTATCCTTGAACTATTTTGTTGATGACGCAATACTTCTCATAATACCTCTTCGTAATTGCACACACTTTTTCTTGTCCATCAAATATCATTGAAATGTTTTAGTTTAGGAATGAATGTACTCGTGATGGTATTACAATCATTCGCTTGAATGAAACTTTTATGTATTTTTCTTAAACTCCTTTAGAAACTATTTGAATATAACTATTGAATTTTCATGTCTTGAAAAGCTTTGACATGTATTGTTGAAGTAAATCATTAAGATATGTAACGGAACCGACACCTTCGAATTGCTTTTTTTAACGGAATCATCGCATTCGATTCCGTGTCATGTCACAGTCGAATTTGCTCTCTTCTTCTCACCCTCTTTTTTTAATTGAGCTGCATCGCCCTGTTTCTGAGACATATTTACACAACGCAAACATTGGATCAAAACTTACTCTAATCCTAAAAATTCTACCATAAATTCCTAACAATGTTTACAATTTCTAACGATTCCTAACATTTCCTAATTTATTCCTAACAATGTGTTGAAAGACAATTTCAACACTTGAAACATATGCAATGGAAAGTTGAAGTTTGTTGAGAGATGGTCTAAGGCGCCTTCTACCACAGGAGAGACAACAAAGTCTCTTATGGTACATGAGTTACTTTTAACATGTAACATCAGGTAATACAAGTAATTCAAATATAATATTAATAATAATTAATTAATAATTACAATTGGATCTACATCCCTCTAACAAAAGATGGATGTACGTATCTCTGGCTTTGTATAGAAAAACGCCATTCAATATCAACACGTGTATGGTCTAACCCCAATGAAATGACGTGGTAGGCACGCTTCACTACACTAGCCTAAACTTTAATTTTTTACAAGGCCTCTTTTTTGGTAGTGATTTTCACAAGACTTTTTTTTTTTTTTTATGGTCGGGGTTTGAACCCTGAACCTTGCATATATTATGCATTATCCTTAATAATTGAGTTAAACTTACGAAAAACTTTTGACACAATAAAATTAACGCGTAATATTAGACCAATCAAATATTAATATAAACGCCAAAAAATGGCGACATATAGTAAAAAAAATTCAACGGTGGATTTAAATATTTCTTTTGTGCCTATATATAAATCATTTAAAATGGGAGGAAAATAATATATGAACTCATATATTCCCTTCCTCCCATTTTAAATGATTTACTCTAAAAATGTGCACTATTTATATAACAAATATATATATATATATATATATATATATATATATATATATATATATTAGGTTTAAATAGGTCTTTAGTCCTTGCAAATATATGTCATTTGAATTTTCGTCCTGAACTTATTAATCCTTCTATTTTGCCACTACAAATATTAATCATTTTAATTGTAGTCCTAATCATGTTTGTTTGCTGAAGTGGAGAGTGATTAGCAATGTGGCGCTTATGTGGCAAGTGTTAACATATTTAAGATTAAAATTGTGCATTGGTATTCAATTATATTCAAATATCTTCAAATCACCTAAGAGGTCGGAACTTCAATTGAGAACCTATTATTTTGGTATTCAAATGTCTTCAATTTGAAGTAGAAATGACAGTTGAATTGTGACCATTTTTAAAATTAAATCATGCACTAAAAAATTACTTCTCAAGTTGAAACTTGGAAGAGAAAAGTTAGACAGACTTCATAACGTTCTGAAGTGTTAATATAAAACATAATATCTAAATTGCATTTTTGATCCCTTAACTATTTAGGTAGTATCGCTTTGGTCCCCTAAATAAAATTCGATTTATTTTGGTCCCCTAACTTATTTCTGTTACACATTTTGGTCCTTTCCGTTAGTTTTAATTCAAAAATGTTAGATTTTCTTCATCTTCTTCTCCTTTTTTTCATCTTCATATCATCTCCATCAACCTTCAACAACAAGAATCCTAGAAAAATTCCAGAAGAAAATGAAGAAAATCTAACGTTTTTGAATCAAAACTAACGAAAAGAACCAAAATGTGTAACAGAAAGAAGTTAAGGGACCAAAATAAATCGAATTTTAGTTAAGGGACCAAAGCGATACTACCTAAATAGTTAAGGGACCAAAAATGTAATTTAGCCTATTAAGTTAAATAACTCGGTGTGTGATGTGAATGTTAAATAACCTTGTTAGTTGTGCGCTTCAATGCATAGTCTTCCTCTCCTTTTATAGAGTTTCTTGAACTCTTGTAGTTGTTAGGACGTGTCCAATGGTCTTCTACCACGTGTCCAAGGACTCAACAACTTTTGCTTGAATTTTGGATCAACATTCAAAACTTCAGAATGTTTTTTGGTTCATTAGAATACATCATAATGTTGTTGTGTTCATCAAGATATTGTTCCTTGGTTCATATGGATGAATGTCATATGTGTTTCTGGGTTCATCCTATGAATGTCAGATGAATTTTTGGGCTTGTCCATGAGCATTGTTCTTCGTAGATACTTTAGAATGTTCCTGGACAAAAGCATTTGCAGATTTGTTCTTGGAACTTGTGCAAGAGAGATGAAAGTGGAACTGTCACTTCATGCCCATGCTTTAGGGATTTTTTGATTCTTGTACAGTACCAAATCTCATGCGTGTCTAATTCTTAATGATTAACACTTGAACTTGCTTATTGCCTTTGCTTTTTACTTTTCACCAACTATACTTGTCTTTCAGATTGGAAGCATGTGTTGGAAATGAACTTTCTGAACTTCAGAATGTTCATTTGTTTCACTTAGAATAATTTGTAAGACTTTTATTTAATGTAATCGAATCATAATAGTAAAACATCAACGAAGTGCAATATGTGTAACATCTATGATGATATTCTTGAAGGAATATTTCTAATGTTAGGTACTTCAAATGTTCTTATGTCTTAAATGAACAATGAAGATGCCATTTGACTTTAATCCAAATAAATGACTTTACTCATTAATTGATCTATGTTAATGTACTTTTCTGAACTTTTATTTATGTCACATGAGCCTTGAATGTTCTTGATAATGTTCAAAAATTTCTGGTCTTGTTCCTGATAACCATAAGAACAACCTTATGAACTATCCTGAACCTTCTGAACTATGTTCAACTTTACAAACTATTACTGAGTTTATAAGTCTTAATGTCTTCTGATTACTTACTTCTTGAATTAATTTATACTTTGTTTGTGTCTTTCTACAATCCCAAAATCTATTAAAATCAAGTAAGAATTAATCTTAGAAGATCTTAGTTTTACGGGGATAAAAAAACATATTTAATCCTGTAATTTTTTTTATAAATATAACACAAACTTCAATTCCCTTATACGATATTTTAAATTTACTACAAAGTTCTACCACAACAATTTCTTTTTTAAATATAACAAACACCTTTTAAATTGTTTTTTCAAAAAAAAAAAGCATCACACTAATTTTTCCATTAATTTTTTTTCTTCATGATATTAATAATAACTGAAAATTAATGTCTACTAACCGGTGGCAAAATAATAAAAATGTTATAATGGTTGTTCAATTTAATAAAAAAATATTACATTAATAGAAATAGCATTTTTTTTTTCATTTACGAAACAAGAAAAAAAATTCCAAAATTTCTATGACTCATACAAATGTTAGATTATCATTTCTGGGCTGCCAACGTCGTAACAAAACAATGCTACGTGTATAATACTTCCCTAAACGTAAGATGACGTGGCAGGTACACGTGTATCTCTCATGTCATAAACCCTAATTCACAAAACCCTTTCTCTTCTCATTCAACGAAACTCGCAACCATGGGCAAGAAGCAGAAGCAGCAGACGAAAATCGTTCTTCCGCCGGACCTCCCACCGGAGATTCCCGACGATGAAGTTGAATATTCCGACGACGATGTTAAATTCGTCAACGAAAATCGTGAATTTGCTTCCTTGATTTCTTCCTTAGACACTAAATCAATCGCCAAGTGAGAAATTAATCCCTTTTTCTATTCTTCTTTCAATGCTACATTTTTCATCTTGTTTCTGTAAATAAATTGTTTCTGGGTACCCTTTGTTTCTGAAAATAGGGGGAAAAACTGTCTTTTCGATAAGGTTTTTGAAAGGGTTTGGATATTTTTATGTAGATTGACATTGACTATAAAAATTGTTTTTTTATTGATTATGATTTATGGGTCTGTGGATTGGCTTATTTGAGCTAATTTACTGACATAAGCACTTCTGATATTGATAGAGAGTTTCTGGAAACAGCAATTTATGAATGTCTGAAGTTGTTTTCAGCTTATTTCATTAAGCACTGTTACATAAGTTATGAAAACAACTTATAGCTTGTATGAAAATAAGAACTTATTTGTGCTAATCTAGTGATATAAGCACTTGTGAGACTGTTTGACTGACTTTATGAACGTCGTAAGTTGTTTTCCTAGATAACTTGTGAAAACAATTTGTAGCATCTATGTAAATAGTTAGGTTTTATTATATCTTTTGTTATAGAAATAGCTTATATAGAAACACTTACATGACTGTGCTTATGCTATAAGCTACTTATCCGAACCGGGCCTACTACAAAAACTATCTGAGCCGGCATTTGAATGTTGGAGACCTTAACTTTCTGAGAACTATTGAAATTTAACCGATGTCGTGTCCTTCTTGTTACTTGTACAGTGGAAATTATTTCCAAATTGTAACGGTGTAGCTCATCTTAATACATTTTACGCAATATAGTTATGAATTTAACTGACATTGGATATAATTTTTGTGGGTATCCTAAGGCATGTTACACGGGTTGCTGATGCTAAAGACGATGCATTGGAGAAACTATATGAGCAACGACGCATGAAAAAGGATGCTAAGAAAGAAACAGAAGAAACAGGTTTGCAGGTTGATCGAGTAGATGCTCTTCCAGTCAAGTCCTTAGATGGAGAAGTCTATTACCGGACAGGTATATAGTGTTCTCTTATATAGAATATGTGCATTGTCGTCGCTTTGTCATTCTTTTCTGTCTTTTACTTATTGATTTGGTAACGTATGTTCTTACATTCTGCAGCCACGCGGACGGCACCAGTAAATGGTCCAAGGAAAGTGGAAACTGGAGAGGATGACAATGAAGACAAAGGTTTTGTGAAGCTAACTAAGGCTGAAAAAAGAGCCAAAGTTAAGAAAATTAGAAAAGAGGGAAAGAAACAAGGGAAAGAGGTGGCTAAAGAGGAAGTGGAAGAAGCACCACAGTCAACAGTTTTGGTATATTACCTATAACCTGTTTAACATTATTCACTTAACATATTCTTTGGATCCATTTGATTTGCTAATGAGGGATTTGACAAGACAATAATATTTGCTTCATGTTAGATTTCTAATATAGTCATAGGACAAAACAAGGTTTTTGTTTTTGAAAATACTTGTTTCACTGCTACCTTTTGAGAGGACTCTTGAATCATTGAACTCAATAACTTATATAATTTGTCATCATTTCATTGTTTAGGATGAGGTTAAAGAAGATCTTAAAGCTGAAGAGGATTTTGAAAGTAAAAAGTGTAAACTTGCGGAGTTGGGAAATGCCTTGCTAACAGACCCAGAGTCCAATATTAAATTTCTGAAAGATATGGTACAGCTATCTAAAGACAAGGATCCCACCATTGTTAAACTTGGACTTCTATCCCTCTTAGCTGTTTTCAGAGATATTATTCCTGGGTATGATTAACTGTCATATATTATAATTACAGTGCTCATTCTAAATGCAATGATATTATAGTCTGCATTTGGTTTTCTTTCTAATTAATTCTATTTTTAATCCTTTAACTTTGACATCAATGCTTGCAATGTCCAGCTATCGAATCAGGCTTCCTACTGAAAAGGAACAAGAAATGAAGGTTTCAAAGACTGTTAGAAAGATGCGTTTTTATGAATCAACTCTCCTCTCTGCATACAAGGTTCATATTTATGCTTGACTTCTATGTAAATTCATTTTATTACTTGATTTAGCTGAAATTAATTTTTGCTGTTAGATATGACTTCCTGTTCTAGTGCTTGCATTGTGGTTCGTTGTGTTGTCTTTAACAGTACATCCGAATTGTTCAAAAAATTTACGATTATTTAGAGTATGCATGTTATTAGATATTTGTGTCACTAACTGTTTTTTCCTTTGCTTCTATTTATGTCATCAGGCTTACTTGCAAAAGCTGATAGCCTTAGAAAAGCTGCCTCCATTTCAGCTTATTGCAGTTCGTTGCATTTGTTCTTTGCTTGATAAAAATCCCCATTTCAACTTTCGTGAAACCTTGTTGGACGCGACTGTCAGGAACATAAGCTCCAGTAACGAGGCCATAAGGTGCAGTAATATCTTTATTATTGGCCATTCTTACACTAATGTTTATCAAGTATTTGTCTTATTTCCTATGAAAGAGCATGGATATTAGTTTCATAAATTCAAATTATAGGCTGTAGTTTCATAATTTCAAATTTTAGGCTGAAGAATCCATCATCAGAAAAGGAAACTACACTGCCATTTGGGGCATAAAGGAAATGTCTTGAGTAATTGACTTTTTGGTGGAATAAAAATGATAAACTACCTTGTGTAGTTCAAGCCTAGATAAAAGCTGCCTATACTCTATGTAGGTTGTCAATACCTTGGAATAAAGCCACAATCACATTTGTCTTCATTTGATTTTTTAAACACATGGAAAAAATGTTTGCGTTCTTTCTAATGGAACTACATTTATGCCATTGATGGGGGTAATAACATGTATTATCTACACATTAGCTCCATACAGTTGTAATCGTGTTGGTAAGTATATGACAAATGTTTCCAAGTTTGAAGAGCATACATTATAAAAAAGAACGCCGATCTTTAAGGATATGAATATTATTGCTGACATTGCACTAGATGTAGGATTTTACAACCCCATGTCTGTGTCAATTGAAAACTATCATTGTTTCCCCGTTACAAATACGATCGACTTTACTGGTGCGTAACTTAAGTCTTTTTTTTTATTCAATAATCGCAAGTTATATCTTATTTCATTGGCTCAACTCTGGTCGGTCAGTAGCCAATATGGCTTCTGTATGTTGAGGGTCCAAGACCAAAAAAAATGCTTTCGTGGTTTTCCAGTTTTTGTTGCTCATAGAATGAATATTAATAATGATCTATTCTTTGTTTCTATATTTGTATGCATTTATACTTACTAAAATATTCTTGTTTTTGTTCAACAGGCAATTTTGCTGTTCCACAATTAAGTCACTGTTTACAAACGAGGGTAAACATGGTGGTGAAGCTACTGTGGAGGCTGTTCGGCTGATTTCTTATCAAGTTAAAGATCATAATTGCCAGTTGCACCCTGATTCCATCGAGGTATGATACAAGCCTATGCTATTATCCTTTTTTTTTTAAATGTTTTACCGCATGATAGCTTTTTGAGTTGAACTCATTTTATTTGATGTGGAATATTTCACTGAGCTAAAGCTGTAAAGTGATGTTTGTTCTTTGCAATGCTTATATTCAGGTTTTCTTGTCTCTTTCATTTGATGAGGATCTTGCGAGGTCTGAACAGATGGAAAAGGATAAAAAATTTAAAAACAAGAAATTTGGTAAGAAAAGAAAAAACACGGAGGCATCAAATCAGTTGCCTGAAAATGACAGGAAGAAAAGTAGGCAAGAGTCGATTTCAAAGACAAAAGAGGAGGTGATTATTTTTCCCATAAGAATCACTCTGTTCTATTGTTATGGTTGATAGCAGAAATGAGATTCTACTGATGCTTGTTGTAGGTTGAAGCTGATTACAAGGCTGCTTCCTTTAGCCTGGATGTTATGGAGAAGCGACAGATGCAAACAAAAACACTCTCTGCTATGTTTGAGATATACTTTCGCATCTTGAAGCACACGATGCAGTCCATAGTTGTCAGGTGTGTTTTAATTCATAACATGTGTGTTACTAAGTCTGTATTACTATGAGACATGCATGTTAATGGGTTTGTAAATCTAGTTGCCCATATAATAAAATAATTGATGCTTTGATATATGGATGGCTGGCTTAAATTAAAATGAAACTACTATAATAATTAAATAAATGAAAAAATGGCACTCAGGTAAAATACTTTGCTTGAAGAATATGGATGCATGATCCCCTATCATGCTCTTGAATCTTGATTCAAAATTCCAATTACAATCAATATGCTGACATTGCATTGACTTGATAGCATGTATTTTTACATTTTACACAGTAGCTTTCACAGTTCTTGGTTTGTTCTTTATGACCACTTGTGAACAATGCTCATAATTTTACCCGTGTAACCAATTATTCATACATGCCTCTAGATTGTTTACTCCAGTACAATTATCTGACAAAAAACTTCATCAAGAGTTTGTGTGTATAATTTGCTCCCACTTCGTTTTTTGGATCTGGATCCTCTAAAGTGAGTAAAGTGTAAAGTGAGAAAATCAACGGTTGGACTTATTTTTGAAACTGTTTCCACTTCCAAACTTTTTCCTTTTTGCAACCCCCCTAATTTTTTTCTCTGAAACTTGGATAATGTTGCTTATGGATCCTTATGTTGGAATTATTTCAATCAACGGTTGCACACACTTAAACTCAGATCCACAGTAATTTTATATTTGCTTATGGATCCTTATGTTGGAATTATTTCCATCTCCAATTTTTTTTTGTTGCACTATTGGAACTTTCAAATAGTTATTTTTGAGGTCTACCTATCTTTTTTTTCTACGAAGGAACTTCGTTCTGAAGTTTGTGTGTGGCTGCAGCTGTGAGCACATGTGCATGTGGAAATTTTAGTTACTGTTCCGGGAAACATGGATATGTAACTGAAAGGAAAATGAAGATTAATGAGAAATCCGTCAGTTTAAAGATGATGCTATGGATATCTTTGTTGATTTCATATTACTATGTTTTGTTTTAATTTTCTTTTCATTCTTATGTATCTTCCTATGCTTTCATTTTTCTCACATGCACTTTTTTTTTTTTTTGTGTTCAACTTTTATTAAATTTTGGACGAGAATTAATCAATTATATTATCATTGTTTGCTAATTTTCTTTCACTTTCTTGGTCAGGCCTGAAGCAAACCCTGGGGCACTCTCTGCTCCAGTGGGAATGGAACCCCACCCATTGCTTGATCCATGTCTGAAGGGACTGGCAAAGTTCTCGCACCTGATTGACCTTGATTTCCTGGGTGATCTAATGAACCATTTGAAAATACTTGCTGCTGGAGGTAGCAACTTAAGCAACACATTGGAGAAGTCTCCTAAATGTCTGACCGTATCTGAACGCCTCCAATGTTGCATCGTTGCTTTTAAAGTGATGAGAACCAATCTCGATGCCTTGAATGTTGATCTACAGGACTTCACTGTCCATCTTTATAATCTCGTACTTGAGTACAGGCCTGGGAGGTTAGCATTAAAATACAATATCCCAAAGTCCTTTCTTTTCCCAGCTGACCAATATGTTGTCAATATAGTTGTTTGATGTGGTCTTGCATGTTAGTTTACTTACACAAGTATTCATATATAGTTTAGTATTGATGATTATAATAACAAACTACACTATTAGATATTAATGATGATAGATGCAAATGAAATACATTCTTGGGTCTTTATCTAACATCTTAAGATTTTAGAACAAGTAGATATCAAAATTGTCATTATCATATGGTTTTTAATTACGATTCCTGTCTTTTCTTCCCTTATTTTGCAATTAAATTATGTTTTAGCTCTAAAGTAGCACTTGTTAGAAAGTTAGGATATGACAGAATTAAACACGAGTTCACTTGATTCTGAATGTTTGAGTTATCTGATTAATTGTATTACAGTTAAACTGTACAGATCTATATTAAAGTGCCGCCGTTTCTTGTCTTTTATTTCTTAGCTTGAATGCTTAACTTATTATTAATTTATGCATCATTTTTTTGCTACAGAGATCAAGGAGAGGTGCTGGCAGAAGCTTTGAAGATAATGTTGTGTGACGATAGGCAGCATGACATGCAAAAGGCTGCTGCGTTTATAAAACGTTTGGCTACATTGTCACTGTGTGTTGGATCTGCAGATTCCATGGCTGGTATGTTTTAATATTCTTGTATCAACCTTTGTATCCGTATGTGACCATTTGGAAATTAGGTATTAGAGAAAAAAAAAATAAAGAAAAAGAAAAGAGAAACAGACTTATAGTTTCCCTTTGTACCTGTGTTCAGCCTTGGTCACAGTAAAGCATCTCCTTTTGAAGAATGTCAAGTGCAGAAATCTGTTGGAAAATGACACTGGAGGGGGCTCTGTTTCTGGCACAATTCCGGTAACATATCTTTTTCCATGATTTTTTTTTTGTTTACATTAAAACGCACATTCATTTCCACTAGGATTTTTTCTCCCTATTTAATTTATGTATGAAGAAGTTTAAGTAAATATGGAAAAAATAGGTGTACAACAAGAGTGCACATGTTTAGTTATCCTACTAAAAATAGGAGTCATAATAAAAGAAATAAGGAAATGAATGGGGTATGCCAAAACATGTAGCGAGCATTCCTTGCAAATGTCCATAAGTAAAAATCACTTTGCAAACTCCATTTCTGTAACTCTTTCAATGCGAAAATGAAAAGCTTAAGATGATGCTTATTTCTTTTGAAGTTGCATCTACATGAAGTTAAAACATGGGTGATATGTGCCACTGGATCGTTGTTATAACTAGTGTATTGGCTAAATTTTTACTTTCTATTTATATTTGTAATGATGTTTATAAACCAATCAACAACAGAAGATATGAAGACGTTAAATACATTTTTTATGTCTATTTGTTTTATCGTATCCTATCTCTTTTTAATGTAGAATTAGATTATTAATATTTCTGTTCCAGTGTGTCCTTGAACCATGCTAATATTGTTTTTCTAGGTTGTATAGTAGTAATGGTTAATAATAAAACAAAATTAGGCATAATTCAAAAACCTGATATACCAAGCATGAAACATCTTTGTTTAGAGATAAGTTAAGTACTCAAGGGGAGTGGGAAAGAGAGAGAAGTGCTTTCAAAGTTTTCTGCATCAGCCGGAATATGATAAGATTTTTAGGACAGAGGGTTGATTATAAGATTTTCAGTGAGCACCATTATTTTCTGTTATCTTTTATGGACTATGGAGTATAACCATCTGTTTCTGTCTTCCATCTCTGAAATATGCAGAAATATCTACCATATTCAACTGATCCTAATTTAAGCGGTGCCCTTGCCTCGGTACTTTGGGAACTCAGTCTTTTATCCAAACATTATCATCCAGCTATATCAACGATGGCGACAGGCCTTTCAAGCATGAGCACTGAACAAAACCAAGTCTTCCTCTCCAAATCCTCTCCTTTACTAGCTTTCAAGGACATGTCTATTGACCAGGAATTAAGTTTTGAACAAAGTGGCAGTATCAAATTAAACAACAAGAGGAAACGATCACATGGCAATGCTACATCAGATTCCATTGGTTCCACTACAGTAACGAGTTCATTCAACGAGGATGATTTGCGAAAGAAATTTAGTTCTCATTTTATGGTTCTTCATGATATCAAGGAGAACGAAAGATTGAGAAGTAAGTTGGATAAGACCGCAAAATCACTTCAGCTGTATGACCAATATAAGAATCAAAAGAAGAAACGATCAAAACCAAGTAAATGATCGACCATTGTTTGGTGATGTAGACTTATAATTGCTAAGAATTGTCATTATTTGTTCTAATTGTTGCTTTTTCTATATTTCCAGTATTTATTGTATCAGTTCCATTTCCAGTGGAGATACTTTTCAACCAATCATGTATGCCATCATTTTGGTGCAGGAAAACAATGGATACACAATTTTTGTATAATTTTTGACAGATAACACCCAATTTCAGTTAGAATACAAGTTAATGCAAAATGAATGAGGCTATCCTTCTTGTGAGTTGGATGTTGTTTTTTCTTCTATTTTGTTATTGGTTATTTTTTTTTTTTAATATTGTAGGTTTTGGTGCAATTAATTTTTCAAAACCTCATTTTCTCTATATAGATAAGTGTTAAATACAAGAATTTAGTTTTTGTTGCCATAATATATGAATTCAAAGAATTTAATTATGGACAATGCATAGTATATGCAAGGTCCGGGGTTTGGGGTTCAAACCCGGGCCATCACAAAAAAAAAGAGCATATAGTTATTAAACTCGAATTTAAATGATGGTTTAAAGAATTGTGTGCTCGATCTTCGATTGTATCTTTAAGAAGCAAACACCTTGTTTGTGTGCAGACTCATTAAACCTAACTTGGCATAAGCAAGTTGATATCAATTAGAAAGAGAACATATCATCATCATCATCATAATATTATTTCTGAATATTTATTACATTACCCACTTCAGATACAAATTGTGGTAATTAGAGCACAATAGTGGTGCTATTAAACAAATTGAAATTAAAGCACTAAAGTTTGGACCGTGTAGGAAATGCAGTGGTATCAAAGACTTTAAGGAAAAAACGTGTTCTTGGGATAGAAAGCTTGGACTGCAATATGGTACCAATGGTAGCAATAAGATTCTTTTTCACTTCTTTGTTTATACCACCCATTGATATAATCTCAGCATAAGCAGCTGGTTCTTTGTTACCTTCAAATGATATTGGCACTGATGGTTTCAATAGGACCATCACAAACTGCACAATCATCATCATCATGTGTCATATTCACAACAATACAACAAATTAATGAAACAAGGTCCACATAATATTTAAGATTGGTTATTTTTAAAGCACTATATCTAGGATTGAGGACAAAAGAAATTAAGGGCCAAACATAGATACATGAATGTCTGTGACTTTTTCTGAGTTTATGTAAAAAGTGTTAAAATAGTGGGGACCATGGCTACTGTAGGACCAATGGTCCCTCCAACACTTGTCTAGAGTAGAGGTTAACATTTACTATGATATTTGTTTTTCAAACTAAAAATTTATACTTTGTTATTTTAGTTACATATTTAATTTATTTTCACTTCATTTATTATGATTTTTTTTGTTTTGTTAAGATTATTTTTTAGTGGTGACCGGGTTTGAACCCAGATTTTGCTAATATTATACATTGTCCATATCAACTGAATTAAGTTTACAAGAACTGTTTCGTTAAGATTTAACTAAGGTGTTTGATGTGCAAAGTCAAATTTTCACATTTTATTAATAGCAACGACAAACATATTGTATCATAATAAGTGACATCAACCACGTGATCAAACACCGTCATATGTTTTTTATTTTAAATTTTGAATAGTAAAAAATATGACAATGTTTTTCATTTTATATTTTATATATCTAAGCTAAAATTAATTTATAAAGTCATTTTTATTAAGTCTTCAATTTTTTAAGAGATTGGTGCTGATTCTATGTACTAAAATACAGCAAATAAACACATAAATACATAGTATTAGTGGGGTGATACAAAGGTCCCACACAAAGGTAGATTGTCCATTCCCATTCAAGATAAAGATGAGTAGCATGAAAATATCCAGAAGTGCAAATGTAGAAATATGACTTTTTCCTTTGCCCTCCCACTTGTCTATTCACATTCAAATTATTACTTCAAAATCATTCAAAATTTCATGATTTTAATGTCCTTTTTTTATTGAAGATTTTAATTTGTCATAATTAAGGTTATGTATGCTATACTTCAACTTGTAAAAAAAAATCTCTTCTTAATTTAATACAAAAACAAAATATCTATTAAAAAGTATAATATTTAACAGATGGTAATTTTAAAAATCATTTTTCCTTAAATATTTGAAGTTTTTTTATATGCTCTTAAAAAATTGTCAACGTGTCCAAAAAAATAAAAATATAAAGATGTTTTATACTCTTAATCATAATCCCTAGAGTATACTAGTTAAACTAAAACGAAGACAAATTGTTATGTTAACACTTTCTATTTCATAATTGTCACATTACTTTATTATTAAGATATGATTTCAAAGTCAACAATCATAAAAAACACTGAAAGTACAACACTTCCCCAAACCAAAGCAACCATGCCTGGTTTGTGGTTTTAACCAAGTTGCATGGTAATGATTAACAAAATCAATATGAAACCAAACTTGTTTGTTTTTCTTGGAGACCATAATTTAAATCACACCAATGTAAGACATAGATCATCAATTTGCTAACCTATATAGAAAGCTAGAGAACCATATACTATATCTTTCTGAAATCTCATATACATCATAGATTCATAGCCCAAATTAAAATCACATTTAAAATTGTTTTTTAATTTGATTATATATACTATATAGTATGTTATTTATAAAAGAAAAATACACTTAATTATTCCACTAAATATACTATATACTAGTATTAATTCAGATTGTTCAGTGAATAAAAAAAATCAGGTTGGTTGGAACTGTTTGATTAAGAGCTGCAAACCAAACCATATTTACTCAAATTAAATGACTTGGATCAAATTAAACTAACCAAAAAACTAGACAATGAACAAAGAACATGATCCTTAAAAAAAGCAAAGAACATGGATCATTCAATTAAAATTAACCAACCAGAAAATATAAATTATGAAGAAGAAAAAAAATTGAACACCATAATTTGTGTCAAGTCAACGAATTATTTAGGCAAAAACAAAGCAAAAACTCATAATCATAAACTTTGCATGAAAAAGAAAGAGAAAGAGTGAGAGATATATGAATACCTTTTCTGGTTTTCCAATGATTGTGGATATAGCAGTGGTGACTTCAGAAAAGATGGGATCAGTGTCAACTCCATCTAAGTTAAGATTAGTGGTGATGTAAATGCAAGGCATCTTCTTCTTCTTCTTGATCCTCTTTTTAAGGTATGTGGATGGATCTATATGTTCTAAGATTTGGAACCCAAGTTGACTTGGTTGGTTCAACCTTCTTTTTGCATCTTCCTACTCCTTGAACGTGTTTATATAGTATATATTACTATGTCTTCTCATATTATGTCTTATTGAAATTAAAATATTCCTATGTCTTCAATTATTTGTCATTTTATAGCATCAATATTATATTTGTTACTTTTTGCAAATGTTACCCTTATTTATTAAATAAAGTAATTGTGCATAGATCACACCAGCTTATTAGAGGAATCCTAACGATACGCATTTTAATACACATTTTTCAATATACTCTCTTTGATTGATTAAAAGTCACATGAGTTCCACCAAATTATGTGGATCCCATATAAATTTGGCGGATCCTGTGTGAATTTTAACCAATCAAAGAGAGTGTGTTGAAAAATGTTTGTTGCGAACATTTCTCCTTTATTTATAGGGACAATGCATCTTAATATGTAAAAGTTGAGATTTGAACCCCATATGCCTCCTAAGACTATCTTTAATGGAAGAGTTTTAAACTTTTAAAATCGATACCTATTTGGTACCCTTAAGATAAAACATTGTTAATTAATGAGTTTTATATGATCGGGTTTTATAAGATATATGGTCTCACTTAAGATATCAATCATAAGTGAGACTCACACTTTTTTAATATAAAAAATTGAAATATAATGATAATAAAATTATTGATAGTTGATTAATGAGTCTCATTTAAGAATTCTGTGTGAGATGCTGGATTGAAAATTGAATATTTATTAGGTACTCCTATTAAAAAATTGGACATACACCTTTAAAAGATGAATTTTCTACTCACTAAACTATTCGACATAAAAATAAAAATAAAAGTTGTTGTGAATGGTCGTTAGTTAATAATTGAATTATAGATGCTTTGGTCTTTTTTTTTATAGAGGGAAAGGACTATGCCCCATAAACACATCAAGGAAAAAACAAAGTTTTTAGGAAAACAACAACCTCCTATAATCAAAGAGGCAAAGAGACAAAGTAGAGAATAACATTAAAAAATTGAACCTGAGAGTAACTGAAAATAATGATGGAAGATACCAAAATTCTGATTAGCAAAGATATTTAACATTAGAAAAATCCACGATCAGACCCACAACTATACTCAAATTCAATGTTATATTTAAAACCTTTCTAAAAGCTACTTTCAAAGCTTTAACAATAAACCATAACTTAGTAGCCATAATGAATGAGTAAGCAAACCAAACCAAGAAATTCCCATGATGGTCACGAGTCACACCTCCACATGTCGTTGTTTGTTCTTTGTAGACCCAAGGTTAATCACAACACTTTCCACATTCAGCTTCACACCAAACTCTAGAGGGATCTAGCATATGGGACAATACATATTGTTACCATGACCACACCAAATCAAAGTACCCGTTACACACCTTTAACACATGTAAAATTTTCATATGGTTGATGATAACCACGTGATGTTGTATGCAAGTGTGAGTTATATGTCCTACATCAGATAAAAAGTGTAGGTTGAACAATATCCATAAACTCATTGTCTTAAGATGTTAGGTAAGAGTGTGGTCTTTATCTCATTTGTGCAGTTGCTCCTCTAAATATGGATGGTTCCCCCAGCTCCTCTCGTGACCCAACACGGAAAAATACATAACTATATCATTTAAATCACATTCATTATACCACTAGGAATAAAACTCGTAACATATCTAACAGGCTCATTGCTATGAACACTAACAAATTCATGATGATTAAGACAACTATGTTGAGCCTCTATCTTAAATTGACGCAATGCCTTTCAAAACAATTGACTCGGATTTCAACATCACAATATAAAAAATCTCATAAATTTAGTCTTAACACATTTACTTAGGGGTGGGAAAAAAACCAAAAACTTAACCAAACTGTTGAACTGGACTGAACCGAACTGATATTAAACTGAATCGGTATACAGAAGTTCTGAACTGATCCATACTTAGAGGAGCAATTATTAACTGAACTGTTTTTGGAAGAAAAAAAAATTTAACTTAACCCTGATCAAACCAGAAAACAGCTATTGCGATCCATCTCCAAAGTTATTGCTTTTTAGGAGACAAATAGATAGATTGATGCATAACTTAGAAATTCTTTAGTAAGATTTTATGGCTTATAAACATAAATGTACGTATGCATAAAACAAATTAGGTGGGATTTAATTCATGTAGGTCGTGTGCAGTACATACTATGTTTATTTCATTGAACAATTGATTATTCTCAAATATTCTGTTAATTGATTGTATGCAAGTGTTCACATCTGAACAATGAATTTGTATGATGTGGATTAGTGCTGGTTATTATTTTGTTTAGCCTCAATTGTTCTGCTAATTGATTGTATGTTTACTAGTTAAAGTGAATCTGATAAGATTTTGTATATATAGCAGAAATTGTTTATAATGTTACATATTTTCTGCTATAGCTTTTTCTGTGTGTTTCAGTACAAAGTTTACCAATTCAGTTTAGTTTTTTTCTTAACAAAACAGGGCACCATATTGAAGCAACAGTTCAGTTTGGTTCGAATTGTTTCATTATGGTTCGGTTTAGTTCAAATACAGTTTTGAGTCTGAATTGAACTTTGTCCACCCCTACATTTACTCCCTCTAGTTCTTATTATAAGAATTAGTTATTTAATGATCCTAAGAATTAAATTGTCAAATAACATAAATAATCCAAAACGAAGAAATTATTTTAATTAATGTCAACTCAACACGAGTAACTCTAACACGCTTTTTAATTTGACCCATTTTGTCACCCCTAATGTAAGTTAGCAAGGTAATTGCAAATTTATTTACTATTTATAATTCACTAATTTATACTAACTTTTTTTGTTTGTTAAAAGCAAAATTCCTAGTTTAACTTTTGATCTTAATTATTGGTGGGTTAACCTATGTTGTATTTAGGTTTAGCCCCTAGCTGGGTTTCCTTTATGTTATCTTTGTCGTTTGATGTTCTTTTATAATTTAACATTTGATTCTCTTAGAGTCTTAGTTATTCCTTTGCATTTCTTGTGTTTAGGAGAACTTTTCATGTGATTAATATATTTTATTTTAACTTGTTAAAAAAAATTATACTAACCTCATTATTTAATGCGGCAAGTTAGCAAATGTATTTCTTCACTTTTCCTACGAAGGTGTTGGTCTCACATAGGGTAATCCCTTCTAGCCAAGATGTATATGTCATGTGTTTATTGCGAGAAAGAGTAGGAATTTTGCAGTTCTCTTGCAAGTTTAATAACCATTGGGTTGCCTTTCAAGGAGACTATAAAATTTGTTTGATTGTTGTGACTTAGGGTACCCTTAAACCCCTTTAATAGATTTTACTTATATAAAAAAAAATTATGAAATTTTAGTTCTCTATTTTGCTTCATTTATATATGGTCGGATTGGACAGGTGATTAACAAGTGTAAGATGGACTATAGCACATTGTCCAACATTTTGTCGCGGTTAAACCGTGGTAAATAGATCCCCTCTATACATTTATTACAGTTAAACCATAACTAAGTCAGGCCCTACTCAAGACCCTAAACATTTTAGGACGACCCTACATTTATAATTTTGGTTCCTCAATTTTAAATCCACAATTTGTTCCTTTGATTTTTAGAAAGTCAGACATTTCTCCTATGTGTTTTTTTTTTAAAGAAATTTCCCCTATGTGTTTGAAGTTGAATATTTTATGATTTTCCAAATGACTAACTGGAAATCCGCTCACACTCTTTTACATCAAATTTGGTTACTTTTTTTCATATAAATTAATGAATCTTTTGATTAAATCAAAATTAGTTATTAAATAAGAATCTTCCGAGAAAATCAAGATAGTTTGACATAAGTGATAGGTACTTGAATCTCTTAATCATTTTGTTTAAGAATTTGATTCCTATTGGTGCATATAAAGAAATATTTGTTGGAAGATGTTAATTCTTTAAAAGAATCTCAGTTGCTTCAACTTGTAATGCCCTATTTTTATTGAAGCGATAAAACACGTGAATAATGCAATTATTCAAGAAATAAACATTATGTTCTCCGAAAATCTCCAAAACATGCATATTACAATTTTCTCAAAAACTATGCAGCGGATAAATAGCATACATCACAAAGTAGCCATTGTATAAATATCAGGTACAAGATCAAATATCTCCAAATATGCACGTATGGATAAAATCTCAACAACATAGTCAATCTAAAATAAATACAGACTGCCACCTTACATCATAGCCTATAATAAGACTCTAAAACAGATAAACAGAGGAAGCTCCCGCTATCCTCAAACAACTCATCAAGCAAGCTAAAAGATCAATCATGCACGCCGTCCGGTGTCAATTCGCTACCAAACTCAAATCTCGAAACTGTTCGATCAACTCCAATTCATAAGATGTTCCAGTAGGTTAAAAGAGTCAAAACATCAATTAAACATGTTGAAAGAAGCATTTTAGAAAGCTCGGATCGGCCTCCGAATACCCGAAACAACAAAAACGGGGTGTGATGTTTATGGACATCACGCCGGGTACGAGAGAATTAATTTGTGCAATTGCACGTGAATGATATTTTGGTTTTGAAAAAAGAAATCCACCTAGAGACACTGTTATGTCAACAATGAATTGCCATATTTGAATCTCACTGCTACGTTTAGCCTCAAAATATAGAGGTATATTAAAAGAATAAAAGTCAACTATTTTAAAGATTGAAGAACTAAAATTGTTGATTTAAAAATAGAGATCAAAGTTATGCATGAGACAAAATGAATGATCAAAATGCATTTGATCCTATAAAAGAAAGTTGTCGATCAAGAAAAAAAAGACAATCTCAAGGGCCATCTCTTTGAAAGTACACTTCAGGTGCAATATAATTTTGAAAATATGAAATAATAGTAATATAAGAATTATTGAATTATACCATATTATGGTTTCCTTGTAATTAACTCCAACCCATAAGATTGGAAGCTTGAGTATGAACTCCTGGTAGGTTATTCAAGTTTGAAAGTATCATTTTTTTCGGTTTATATCATCATCATATCATATGATATACTAATGTACTATAAGATTAATAAAATCAAGTGAGTGTGACACTGACCCCCTAAATTCTCAAAGGACAATATAATGGCAAGTGGGAGTGGTGGTTTGCCAAATCCTCTTGCTGTAAGCATATGGTGGATGTTACAATTCCAATATGAATGAACATCAGCACCTCTTTTGTGGGTCTTAAATAAAACGTTTTTTCTTCTTACCCGATTTGAACTAATTATGAGATTATAATATCAGTTTAAGATTAAGAAATATTATCTCTAATTCATGATTGCAACACAAACTATGATCCGTTTGTCAAAAAAAAGAAAGAACGGAAACATGTTTAACTCAACAAATGCAAAACACATAGTGAATGGTCTATCGTACTACCGTTGCACAAAAAAAATTCCATAGTTCGTTTAACTAAACTACCATTATCAAGTAAATGATATATTCTTCATCATGATTTATTTAAACTTGTGTTGTCGTAAGCTTAGTTTAGTTGGTAGAGACAATGCATAATATATGTAAAATCCGGAGTTTAAATTTCGGTCACTACCAAAAAACGATATATTGACTTGTGAGTGATACATGTTTTATTAATAAGTTAAGGCAAATGTTAACATGTATCTTAACCTTTAAGAGCACATGCTAGTTGACTTAATAGAACAAAATTTGTCTTAAAAATTAGAGAAATTTTAACAAGCACTTGATAAGGAGTTTAAAATGGAAACTTTATCTTGGAATTTGTGTGTTCAACACAATTGAAACATAAAAAAGTAGTTTTTTCTACATAGAAGTTATCAATTGTTTCCATTTTTTAATGGACATTTGTTAACAAGACCCTAAAAATTATGCACTTAATATTTTAAAAGTTAAAATATATTACTTTTCAATGTAATATTATTATTTCTAGATACTTTAACATGTGTATTAGGACACGAGTTTGACCATCTACAATGGGGGATCCTTCCCCTATTTAACGCCATGTAAATAGGCACCCCCGTTGTGTAAATATGGTACTTATAAAGATAAGTGTTTTTATAAGCACCCTCTCTTATTATTCATGGGTCTCATCGTACAATTAATTCTATTTTTTCTCTATATTCAAATATTGTATTATTTTAATATTAAAAAATACATTATATAATAGTCGCAAATAATAGTTAAATTATATAATAACTGCAAATAATAGTTTCTTGAATTGTTAATAAAAAAATGTTCGCTTTTTTTTATATAATTTATAATTAAATTACTTCAATATTTTAAAATTATATAATTATGAATGAGTATATAAATTATTCTTAAAATTTAATGATATAGAGTTATTGTTGGGACTCAATTCATAATTATTTTCAGGTGCTAGGTTGGAGAGATTGAGTGCTTATTCAGTACTCCCTCCGTCCTTATATGTAAGTGTTATTTTCCTCTAATAAAAGAGTGTTTAGATATAAGGAAGGATGCAATATTAATTATAAAACGAATGACATGTACTGAGACCCGTTTAAACACCTAAACGAGATGTTGCATTGTGAATGGTCTTAGTAAGATCTCTAAATTAAATGGAGTACTCTCTAAATTAAACATTTAAATAAAAGTAATTAATATAACATTTAAAACTGAAAGGACGTCATTAATTTTGGGACAAAATCCATTTATAAGTGGTCAAAGTGCATATCCATTCTGTTTAAAATTATTGTCGTTTAAACTTTTACACAACAATGAAGAAATACAATGATATCGGAAAAAGCATTACACATATCATAAACTAATTTTATTTACTATTGGTATATTTCTCTTCATCATAAATGCAAATTGAATATAACACTTTAAAAATAGTGTACACAATATTTATTAGAAGGCAGAATTGAGAAAAAAGAATTAAACCTACATTGAAAAATGTAGATAACTAACGTGGTCGTTTGATAATGTGTACTATTTACATAATCTATTTTGAGCATATTTTTAATATATTTATATATAGTCAAATGTTAGTATATAAGATGTTCAATTTATCTCAATGAATATTTCTAAACTATCAATTTAAAAAAAAAATGTGATGGATAATTTTATATATTAGTTGTTAAAATTATGCATTGACATTGTGAAGTGGCCAACAACAACACTTAAGGAACCGAGGGAGCACGGTCAGTCCTAAGATTTTTGTTGTCATATGTAACAACTAAAAAGATGATATGCTCCCTCTTATTATTAATTTTTCTTAATTTGTGCACAATGGTGAGTTGAACAACAAGCTTAAAGTACTAAAGGATGTTCAAAAAATTATATTGAAAATTTACAACAAAAAATAAAAACAAAATTATTAATGTATAATAACATTAGTGTGACTACATGTACAATCAGTCAAGATAAAGAAACACCTCATGACGTAACAAATATCATAACAAACAACGCTACCGACTATTCTTCTCAAAATTGACCAAGTCTAAATCTCAATAAACAACTAAATTTATTCTTTTTGTTGATTTGGAATAAATTAAAAAATAAACAACTTAAATACTACTAAAAAATTAGTCATTACAACATTTAATGTTGTTATGAATTAATTCACAATCTACTTAAATCAATTAACAAAGCAAAACATTTTAGAAACATATCATACAGTAGTGAATGTATTTTTTATTAATTAAAGAAAAGTTTAAAATTCAATTAATATATCATTAATTTAAATTAAAAAAATCAATTATGAATATTATATAAATCCCACATAACTCATTTTCCCCAATTCTCATGAAATAAACATGACTCATGGATTTATACATTTCAATCATAAACAACAAAACCATACATGCACGAATCACCAATAAATCTTGAAAATAATACATGTCTTTCTCATTGTTCATGCATTAAATATGACTCCAACATTAATCAATTTCAAACCACCAATATATCTTTCAAATAATACATATCTCACTCATTCTTCATGTATTAAATATAACTCTTTAAATCATCCATGTCATGTGAGAAGAAATGTTATATATATGTTAAAAATATAAAATGGTTATACGTTTTAACTCCTCTTTAAATTTATGTATTATGTATCCATTATCAATCAAATAACGGTTTTTTAAAATAAAAATACATAAAATTTTCTAGATTATATTATTTTAATACAAATTATAAATGACATTATTATTATTTTTGAGAGGATAGATTATGTTATTTACCACTTTGAAATTGGATGAGAAACATCAAAATCATTAATTATTTAGTTGTTCATCCATTCTTTTCTATTTTCTTTTCATTCTTTCTTCTTTTAGCACAATTCGTAAATAAAAGACATTTTATGAACGCATAATTATAAAAATTATTACTCATCTAGCTATTAACATATACTATTATATCATATTACATGCATGTATTACCAAAACAAATTACTACCCTTTATATATCTGGCTCTAGGCCCATCCCTACTGTACTAAAGGCAACTACTGCGAGGAAGTAATATATACGTCCTCCCGTATTTTAAAACAATTACGCTATCTAATATTTATTAGAGAGTAAGATTGAGAAAAGATAATTAAACCTACAATTTTTAATAAAAATTAAATATACATTGAAAAGTGTAAATAACATTAATTTTACAAACTTTTTTCTCAATAAAGTCAAATCTCATTTTAAAATGGACTGGCTACTATTCACTTTGTTCATATTTTTACAAGTTGCATTATTTATATAACTTACTTTTACCGTATTCTGTTAACTTATATATAAATACGAATATTAACATATAAGATGTTGTTTGATTTATGTCAATAAATATTTTCAAAATATCAACATTTATATTTTTATTATAGTTAATTAAATATATTAATGGTCAAAGTTATTGACATGTGTGAAATAGTTTTTTTTAAAGGAAATGTGTAAAATAGTTTACCACGATTTGTATTTAGAACGGGTGGTGAAGTATATACTCCCTTCGTGTTCCATTGTTAGCCACTTTCACATATATTAAAAAAGTATAGTTACTTTCGTAAGGAAAAAGGAAATTACGAATGTTTTACAAAATTATCTATCATTAATAATATATGAAGCAAAATTAATAGAATTGAAAGAAGAGAGTGTCATAAATTGTAAAAAAAAAAAATGATTTTTTTAAGGAACGACGTATTATAAAGTCACTTATAATTTATCACAATTTTTTTTCTTTCTAAAATGACATATTAAAATGCGGAGAAATTATATTTCAATTATCAATTATAACAAAAAAAAAAATCCAATTTTCAATAAATAATAACTATTAATTTTAAACTCTATTCAATTGTTACTTCTTTTAATTAAAAGAATTTCATTGGTGGATTTGCTAAGTTTAGCTCGCTGTTCAAAGTGTCCATTGAAAAACAAATTAGTACCTAAAATTTTCACACCTTTTTACTTAGTTTTAGGTTGAAGTTACACGTTACACATTTTTCGAACTTTATCATGTAGAGGAACTCAGTTTTCTTTTTCATACTGAAATTTCCTTAAGCAATCAATTAGATGAAATAATACAAGAAAAAATTATTCAATTATATAGTAGGTAATACGATTTTAGCCAAAAGATGGAAAACTAAATTGACATTGTGTTTGAAATTTTTGTTATCGTCCAAAATTAACTGAACCTCTCTATGATTAGTGTGACCCTTCAATGTGGTGACAATTTACTGCGTATTAGTCTTCTTTTATGTCGGTTTCAAGATTCAATGCAAGTTAAAATATATCATTCATAGCCTAAAAATCAAGAAGTTGCATAGCCCAAAAGCACATCAATAGCTTTCAAATGTAGGTTGGAACATGTGGCAGTGTCCTACGCATACCACTCATATCTTCAATAGAATATTAACTCGATGAACATCGTTCAGGTTTATCATTGTACCCCTAACCTAGTTAAAATAAACAAATAAATCAAAAAAATTGATGACTAAATTGTACATTTCTTCCCTTGACTAAGTTATGTTATGTGTTTTACTTTGGTTTTATAACTTCTAAATTTTACGCATTGGTCGCTTATATGTATCTCCGTCAGTCAACTTGTTTCTATTATGTTAATTTTAATCACAACTGTCTATGGTGAACCAACATTGAAAGTGGTCCATCATAGCCCATAAGCCTTATTTTTTTTTTTATGTAAATCGTTTGATTTTTTTCCATAAAAGACGACCATTAAATCAAGTCTGTTATATCCTACAGTGAACCAACAACAACTTATTTTATTTCGTTTTCTTCATCTTCTTCCTTTCTATTCTGCATCAACTTCAACATCACCTTCATCAACATTTATTAAAAAAAACCAAAACAAAATCCAAAAAACAACAACAACCACCATCACTACACCTCCACCACCATCAACAACAACTAATCTAATCACCAGAAATCCATGAACCCATAAACAACAAAAACTCCAATTCCTTAAACCTATGGAAAAAAAAATATGAATCCATGTTTTATTTTTTCTTTCTCCCATCAAATAAACACACAATTCTTTTCAAATTGAATTTCCCATAGAAAGGGATGGATACCACATGAATCAAATTGAAGATATTGACTTTGAGAATGTCAAAACTGAATTTCCAAAAAAGTTTTGAGAATGTTTCAATTCACGTCTTAAAATCGATTCAGTTGGTTCACCAGAACAGAGTTAGAGCAGAAGCTCAACCACTACACTTTCTCTCATTTCCTTTCCGTCATATAGAGAAGTCATTTCAAATGATATTAAGCTCAACAAAGATGCATCAGAGCTGGACTAGAAGCTCAACCACTTTTTTTATTTAGCCGGTGATACTTGAAATGTGGTATGTATTTTTAACAGCGACCCATGTTGAGAGATGAAAATGACAAAGGCTACATGTGTTAGAATGTAAGCTTATTGATAATGAAATTGACGTAGAAGACATGTTTCAGTCCGAATAAGGTGGTGAAAGACTGATGCAGTTGTATATTAAGGTTAAGTATGTCACGTCGAGTCTTGATCGTTATGTTATACTAGCAAAAAGTCGGGCACTCCGTGCCTGTCTTTTCGGTCTTTTTATTGCGCAAACGTTTGAAAATTATTAACTGTATCTTTTTTTATGAAAATTTTGGTTTTGATTAAAAGTAAAAATATAAATGTTTGTAATTTTTTTTAATGATACGAACAACAATCTTTATTATAGAAAAAGTTGCTTAAAAATATAATTGGGATAATGAAAAAGTAAGTATAAATATATTCATCTAGTTTGTTATATTTTTTAAATGATAAAAGAAAAAAAATAGATATACATATATTCATATCGTATTTGTTACATTTGTTATAATATTTAAATTTACTCTCTCAAAAAAATAAATTAAATTTATTCTTATATATTTTGTTACATGTGTTATTTATATTGACAATTAAGGGTATTTTTGGAAATAAAAATTCAATCCAAAAGTGTTGAAAGGGGTCATTTTCTTTATATATAGTATATATTATGTTGGTTTATATATGTCAATCTTTATGATTTTTTTAAAAAAATTCAATCTTTATGTTGTTTTTAATGTTGTATTTTTTCCCTAGTTAAATTACTTTTGTATTTTTTTTGCCTCATATATCAATATTTTTAATCACTTTACTAATAAAAAATATTTAAAAACATTTTAATAGTTAACAATATTAAAAAAGCAATGATAGTACAATGTCCATAAAATAAAATATAATCAGATTGTTATTGGTAGAAAACATTAGGATAATTTTTATAAGACTAATCGGTGAGCCAACACAACCCACGTTTTCTTGGCACTTTTTTAACCATGTCCAAATTTTATTTAATTTATATTGATTGATGTTTATATTGTTTTTGCTTTTGTTAGTATGCTGCAAAAAAAAAATACCGTTCGTACGTAGTCACATCATGGATTGAGTGAATTTACAATAACCTATTTAAAACAAGTCGAGTTTCATCATATCTTTAAAATAAAAAAATACATAATTAACAGAAGTTTCATAACTCGTTTAGTTAAACGATGAAAACGCGAGACACACACTTTTCAATTTTCAACAAGTGAACGTATCATCATGTTGAAAGATGTATATTTGTTGCTCATAGACAAGTCACTAAGATTAAACTGAATGAAAAACTAACCAAACAAATCAGAGCCGTTGAATCACTTTTTCACGGCTGAGATCAACCAAACAATGTTTTTTTAATTGATTAAAAAAAACCCGGGAACTTTTCAATTAAAAGTTGAACTAATTTCATATCAACACTGGTTTATTTATTTTCGCCGTTCACTCACTTTGTTCCCGGCGGCAATGGCCGACGACACTCCCGAACCCGATTCCTCACAACCTCTCACTCTCCACAAACTCTCTTCCATTCGCTCCATTCTCATAAACCCATCAACCCCAAACACCACCCTCTCCCAAATCCTCAAAACCCTAACCGAATCCCCTAATCCTTCTCACCACACTCTTACTCTCCTCTCCCACCCTTCCCTCTCTCATCTCCGAACCACCACCACCACTATCTCCTCCACCGTCGATTCACTCGCTTCCATTTCTCAACTGAATTTCACGGAACTCGACGATGAGCGCTTCGTCTTGTTATGTTTCGGACAATCCATCTCGGGTCGGGTATGGATGTTACGGAATGCGGGTTTAGGGTTCAATGTTCGACCTGCGTTGTTGTTTACCGTTTTGTTAGGGTTTACGAATGATCCGTATCCTTATGTGAGAGCTGCTTCGTTGGAAGGACTTGTTCGTTTGAGTGATCGTGGTGAATTCAATGATGTTAGTATGGTGAATGGTTGTTATCAACGTGCTGTTCAGCTTCTGAATGATATGGAAGATGATGTTAGACTCGCAGCAGTTCGTGTTGTAAGATCACTTTTCTGGATTGAATTTTGTACATTTTCATGCATTTTGTGTAGGTTTATTGTAGAGAATTTTTGCGTATATAAGTTTGTGTTTGATTCTGCGGTGATAAATATTGATTTCGACTAAAAGTGAGTTGTAGGTTAGAGCACCGTTTGGATTGAGCTTATGAAAAAGAGCTTTTGCAAATAAATAAGTTTTTATCTTAATTAATAAGTTCTTACTAACGAAAATTATACCTTCATAAACTGTTTTTTCATAAACTACATTAACAAGCTTATAAATAATACACAAAGGCATATTTATTTGCATAATCTGTTTTGTATAAGCTCTAAAATAAGTTAATCCAAACAGGGCATTAGTGATTTATATTTGAATACATAATACATTCTTTAGAAAGTGAGTTGGATGATAAATTACGAGTGTAAAAATCAATTCTAGAATCAAAAGCGAGTGACAAAAATTGATTTTGAATCAATTGATTCAAGTTATAAGTGAGTTGAAGGTTAAGTGATTTATATATTTCAATACATTCGTGTAAAAGTGAGTTGAACAATTTATTTGAGTGTTAAACTCAATTTTAGAATCAAAAGCTCCGATTTTTAGCTTTAGCTTAAAATCAATTCTACTCGAAAGCAACCAAATATAAATGTCAATATCAATTTCACACTAAAATTGAATGGGAGATAATTGGCATAGTATAGCTCTATTAAATTCTAACAATAGTTTCGAGGTTTATAAACATTAAATGAGAAGAATTATAGGTTTGAGAAAACAGATGATTTTCTCTCTGTTGATGATTTTTTCTCCTTAGTGGGTTTCATTGAAAATATGTTTTTTCTTTTTGTACTAAATCTTAATGTTGGTCTTAGAAAACATACTTAGCATCAAGGTTTAAACTGTGATTCTAAACTGCAATCAAGGTTTAGAAATTCTCGTCGCATGTATTTATTTGTAATTTTTCACAATATAATATATCAAAATTTAAAACCTTTCTGAACAATTGATATTATAATGTCTTGACTGTCATGTTTAGAACGAGAAATTACATATGTTGGTGTTATTTTCATTAGAAGTTGTATACTTGTCGACTTAAGTCAACACTAAATGATTAATATTCTGATTTTAAGCTGCTTGTGTAAGCATAACAGTATTTGAAGAGTTGGTGGTAGAGTAGTTGTTTGAATGATGTGAGTTGTTGTATTTCAGGTAACTTCATGGGGTCTGATGTTATCAGCTTCTAATGCAGACATGAATGCATATTGGGGCAATGAAGTATTTGCTAAGGTATATTCTTTATTTTGTGAGCTGCACATGGTTTCGTAGAATCCAATCCATGTCAATACTTTTTGGCGTTGAGAGTATCTGTTTGAGTTTTCAGGCATGTATAACAGTTGTTGACTGATACCCTTAATATCAAATATGGCATAATAACACATTCACTTCATGTGCATGTAGCTTTGTTCTATGGCAAGAGATATGAGCATGACGGTTAGAGTTGAAGCCTTTAATGGCCTTGCAAAGATGGAAATAGTATCTAAGGATTTTCTTTTGCAAAGCTTATCAAAGAAAGTCTTAGGAAATGGAAAGCAAAAGGAAACTATGGATGAGAGCACTTCTGAACAATTTGCGATGTTGGCATCTTGTGTTGCCGGCGCGCTAGTTCATGGACTTGAGGACGAGTTTTTTGAGGTAATTTTTTGAATATATCATAGCAATATATTGCTCTTTGTTTACAAAGGTTCGTCTTTAAGTTGACTGTAACTATCTGCCATGATTTCATGACTAAATCATTGTTTGATTATATGAAAATTAATTACACTATGTTTCTGCTTTACCTGTAGGTACGGAAGTCTGCCTGTCAGTCCTTCCACAGACTGACAATCCTCTCTGTTGAGTTTGCTCGTGAAGGCTTAGACTTGTTAATGGATATGTTGAATGATGATTCAGTGGTGGTTCGATTGCAAGCTTTAGAAACCATACATTATATGGCAATTAATGGCTGTTTAAAGCTTCAGAAAAAGCACTTGCACATGGTATCTTTCTGATCCTTCATTAGTTGATATCTATCAATAATTTTTCTTCTGTTTGAACTGCAAGACCAACCTCATTGTTTTTGGTGAAATTATCCTATGACATGGACCTATTACGTAATGTCTTTGTATTTGGAATATTTGTGGTTAATAAGTTATGTTAGTGGTGTGATTGTTTTCCTGGAAGATGAATAGATTATTTACAATTGTTTGGGTTTCAATATTATGAATAAGTTTTCTTACTAGATTTGTAGAATGCTAGATAGCTAGGGTTAAAAACTTGCTTTTGGAAAGTGAAGAATTACTAGTGAGATGCATGGAAAAACTGTTCTTGATGGAGGCCAAAAAATATGATTTGTGAGATTAATTGGAATTGAACGAATGATAAACAAAAATAATGTGTTTTTTGGTAATCTGAGAGAAGTTCAAATTAGACACACAAGAAAAAGAGATTTTATCACTGGTAATCAAATGTAATACCTGGGATTGTTGAGTTTTCTCCAAAAACAATAAATTTCACTTAGTTGTAGACTTTGTTCTTCAACTAAAAAATGTCTTGAATGTCCCTAAATTTAATATTAAAATTTTTCTCATAAATAGACCTTAGTGAACACAACAGCATGAAAAGGTTGTTTGGATATTATTGAGAAGTTTTATGGTCATTGAATGGCCTTTTCGAAGTAGAATTTTTAATCTATTACATTGTAGTATTCATTTCGCCAAACAGATGAAATTTTCTCTTGCTGATTCCCATAATAATGACATCGTCTTTTTCTTTATCTAACTGGCAATTTGTTACTGATATTGTGCTAATGTTTCATTCATTTTGCAGTTCCTTGGTTCTCTACTGGACAACAGTAGGGAAGTAAGATGTGCTGAAAGGAAAATACTTAAAGTTTTGAAGCTAAGTGATCTGGCAATGTTCAAATCATCTATTGACAGACTTCTGGAAAATTTAGACTGTTATGCACAGGTATTGCTTTGTACTATTTTACAGTTGTCTTTTATTTCTTTAAAAGACGTGAAATCTCATGTTAAATTTTAGAATTTCAAGATACAAGTGGGTTTAATCTACAAAAAGAATGTAACCTTGCTCAATAAAACTGTTATGGTGAAAATAACAATTTTTTTGTTTAGTCATTTTCATTTTGTTGGTTTAACTATTTGAAAGAGAAAAAATAAAGTGAAAGAGGGAATGGCCTCGTAGCAGAATCAGTAAAAATATTTTTAGCTTTTACAAGAGAGGTCATGGTGAAATTATTGGTCATGTCTCTTTGTTCCGCATTTCATACAATGTATTGTTTTTGTTTATCCATTATGTACTTCTTAATCGTACTGTGTTTTGAAATAACAGAGGCATGATTCTAAATACTAACCACTTTTTAGCAATTCGTCACTGTTATTTCTCACCTGTGTATAACTTCAACTACTAAGCTTCCAGGATGAAGCTGATGTATTTTCGGTTTGCTCTCATCTTGGTCGAAATCACAAGAAATTCGTAGGCTCAATCGTCAAGGAAACTTTTGATGAGGTGCGCTTGTTTAGAGTATGATATAACCACATATGACATTTGTATATTTTGCATTCCGATGAAACAAATATAGCCAGTCTTTAGAAAGAGTTGCACTGATTAATATTTTATGTTGCTCTTTTACAGGTAGAAGCAGCTTTTGAAGGAAATGTTGAATTTAAGAGTGCAAGGATAGCTGCACTCTTAATCATTTCTATTTCTGCTCCCCTATTTAATGAAGATGTAGGCAGTGTGCCACCGGTAATGTTTTCTTTTGCAGTTACATTGCTGGGTAGAATTTACTGCGCTTTTAGTGATATCATGGATAGGGATGCGCTTTTGGCATACCTATGTGAGAAAAGCAGACCTCCAAGTTATTCTACCCCAAATATTAACCACGGGGAAGGGGATCAACAATTGCCTTTAATTGAAGGCGATACTCCAAATTGTGCTAGCAATGGGGCGATTGATTCCACAATTGGATCAGAAATCATGAAGGAACAAAAAAAGGTAGCCAACTATCAGGTAGAACAACATCAATCAGAGGATAGTGATGTTACAACATTTGTAAACTACATCCTTGCAAAGTTCCCTGATATGTGGCAAATGATAGAGACAGATTTTACAAATGAAGTGTTAAGGTCTTTGAGGTAATAAATTATAGTATTGCTTTGGTAACGTTTGTGCCTTGGCATTTACTTCGATTTGCTTCATCCAATATTTATTATTTTTGTATATGTTGCATATAAGTTTTATCTGATGTCTGGAATTTGCTTACAGTACACAATTTTGGCATTATAGAGATTATATCTGTGTACTGAGTATACATTGCATATATGATGCAGAGATTCTTGTTATTTAGTTGAAATTTAAAATGTTCTGAAAGCTTATAAACTGGTCCTTTGGTAGTTTAATTAGCATATATGCATCTAATGTTGGCCCTATTCTTTTCCAATCATTAATGTTGCAGGTGTTTGAAGGATGAATTAGCAACTCTGAGATTTGACGCTTTGGGTTCTGATGATGCTTTGGCATTTACATTACTGTATCTCCGGATAATAAAATTACTTGTAGAAGTGTGGGAGCACCTGTTACCAGGAAAAGGTTCATATTCTCATGGAATGGGAGAATTTGAATTCAAACTACGAAAGCTTGATAGGAGGGTTAAAGAGTTGATGAGTAAGTTTGTAGGTTTTTCTGCAGAAGAAGAATTGAATATCTTGGAGATTATATTAGTGACTTATGCCCTCAGGCTATGTAAAGTTGAAACCATTTGTGTCAATCTTACATTCAAGAGGCTGACTTCTATATATTCATGCGTTGAATCTATCCTTAAAGAAAGGTCAGATTCACCAACCAATTTTGTGGTTGAACTTGGTAAGTTATTACATGAATGTCAAACCACCTCCGTCAACGGAGCTTCCTGCTGTCCACTTGAGTTTGATGGATGTCTCAAGCTCTTCTCCCTGAAGAAGTTTGTGTTTCATGGAAGAATCAAACAATTAAAGGCAGAACTGAGCATTTCCAATAATGATTCTCTACATCCTTTTCCCTTTGTTTCAGGACTACCAGTTAGTATACCATGTGAAATCACTCTCCATAATATTATAAGCAAGTGTAAGTTGTGGTTAAGGATGAGTTTGGATGATGGTTTAGTACAATATGTCTTTCTTGATTTGGACAATTTAGTAGGCTCTGGAGATGTAAGAAACTTTGTTTTTGTTGCCCCATTTTACAGAACACCAAAAGCTAACTCTTTTACATTGAAGGTTTGTATTAGCTTAGAATGTTTGTTTGAAAATGTTTGTCCAGTCCAAAGGTATGGAGGACCAAAATATGAATTAGTACCACTTTGTAAAGAAAAACAAGTTTATTTTTCTATTGTTAATAAAGATTAATTTCTTAGCCTAGCTAGTGAAAACTACTAGCTCTTAAAATACCTATGCACTACATTGTTAATTATGCATTAGATTGTAATAACTAATGTTTAGATATTTTTGATGAAAGTTTAGAATATTTTGTTAGTACATGGAAACAATGAAAACAAAGTAGTAAGATATAACAAAACTAACTCCCAAAATTTTAGATTGAGTACAAATTTGTTATATTTTCTGGAGTTTTTTTTATGGTATATTTTTTTTTAACAAAAATCTAAGCAGGTTTCCCTTAGAATAGTAATAGTATTTTAAAATATGTTGTTCAAATATACAGATGAATTGTAGCTTTTTAAAATCATGATGAATTGTTTAGGAGAATCTGAGTTTGATTCTTGAGTGGAAGAATTCGATTCTTGAGTTTGAATTGTAGCTGGTGATTAATATTTTTTATTTTTTGATTAAAATAATAAAAATAATTTGCTGATTCTTTCAACAAAATAATTTGCTGATTTGTAGCCTAAATTATTATTTTTATTAAAAATAAAATAAAATAAAACAAAAGTATCAATATTCTTCATCGTTTTTATATTCATCATCTTCGCACAAAATTAAAACCTCTTCTTCTCTTATCAATTCAATCTGAAAATGTGAAATCGATTTTGAAGAAGCTTTGTGACACAATCTCATAACTTGTTGTGGTACATTGATGATTTTCTCACGCCGCATATCAAACACCTTAATGATATCTTTCTCCAATATGATGTGAGCATTGCATGGAGAAGAGTAGAGTTGAGGAATGAACACATGGAGGGTGGATAGAAGACGCTTTCATTATAAAACATTTTTGCCCTTTCACTCATTATTCAATCTCCAATAGCAAAATTTTGTGTGATGGTTGATGTATTGTTATTTTTTCTTCTTCTAGGTTTTAATGTTGTAAGATGATGAATATGAAGATGTTGAGGAACACCAAGACAATTTGTTTTTTAGTAAAAATAAATTATTTGCTAGCTGGGACATGCCACATCAACACACCATGTTGGCACTCTTTAACCAAGTTGGATGGAAATGGATTATCGTACAAATTGCTAAAGACTTAAAAAACCGCAAAGATTAATATGATACAAATGTAAAACTCAAATGACTTCGTGATCTATTTAACTTTTAATAAACTTGTAACGAAAATAATAACACATATTTCTATAATTTTATTCCTTATTTCAAAAAAATAACTTATTCCTTAAAATCTACAAAGATAATTTAAACAAACAAACTCCTAAAAATGAATAACTTCATAACACCTTTTGATAGAAAAATAAATAGCATTTGAATAATTTTTAAATTTTATGTATAATTTATATAAATTTTTCAGACAATTATTTAGAAATCATTTTTATAGGTTTTTCTTAAAAGCAGAGGTTTTTTTTTTTTTTTTTAACAAGACAAAATGAAAACATATATCAACCGTAAAGCTCTCCACAATATAAAAAGTGATTTTTGACATGTACAACTATAAAATTGATTTTTTTATTACAAAAATTACCATGAAGAACTAAAATATTTATTGGTTTATGTACTTGCAAAAAGTACGAGTAGTGAATACTAGGGTTTTCTCTGTCTATTAGGGTTTATACTGATTATTGGATGCCCTGAGAATGCTCTCAAGGGTTGTATTTATAGCCTGCTGTGGGCTTGGGCTTCGGTGGCTTGGTCTCCAAGCCACAGGGATATTTGAGTATTTTAGGCGAGTTCTAGATGTTTCTAGAAGCTACTTGAGGCGACGCCCTAGAAAGGACACGCCTTGGACCTTAGAACTCTTCTGGAGGGCGCTAAGGCCTCCTGGGGGGGTCTACAAGCCCTTCTGGGGGTCTTTAAGACTCCTAGGAATATTATGACGGTCCATAGCCCAACAAGCACGAGTCTTGGGACAAGGCGAAGTGGTTTATGTTATCTTGACAAGAGTAGGAGTCCTTAGGAAGGATCCTCCTAGCTGTTTAGAAAATTCAATGACGGTCCATAGCCCAACAAGCACGAGTCTTGGGACAAGGCGAAGTGGTTTATGTTATCTTGACATTCCCTCATGATATTTGTTTGATAGCTTTTGAGGGTATATCATTTACCCTTAAGTCGTAGATCCCTCCATTATGTTTGGAGTCATTCCTCATCTATGAGCTGTCTATCAACAATAACTTTAGCTGCATCCATGTCAGCAAAGTTCCCTTCAGGATAAAAGTGTGCGGCTTGCGCACAGGCTCTCTCAAAGCCATCATCGAAATACTCCATAAGAGCGCTTTTACACTCTTCAACTTCTCCTTCCAGTTTAAGGCCCTTCTCCTTGAAAGCGTCTCGCTCTAGTTTGACAGTTTCAAGCTCAGCAATGGCGTCCGCAGCTTTAGCCTCAAGAGTCCTCGTCTAATTCTCCGCCACTTGTTTTGACTCCAAGGCTCCGCCGAGGCGGGTCTGCAACCTAGTGGCCTGATGTTTCCATTTGTCGTTTTAATGATTTTTTCTTTTTTGATGGCGACCCTACGTGCGCCTTATTTTGCTTGTATTGAGGGCGACCTCTTATGGTGCCCTGCTGACTTTTTCTTAAAAGTGATCCTTACTGGATGCTTTGACACTTTTATATATCTTTTCGTCGCATTGTTTCTATCCCGCCTTTAACTGTGTTACTGGCGCTTGTTTTTACGTGCTTTTTCGATGTTTTCTAAATAATGTCCTTAGCAGTGTTCAACTAGTGTTGAAGTTACATTTTTAGGCTTCGCTTGCCTATCTTGAACGAGATTAATCGTGACATTTGTATTTAGCATCATGGGCCTTCTTCCTTTTAAAACTTCGCAACTTGGCAAAGTACGGTTAACCTCCGTGGGTTGTCTGAATTACGCTACAAGGCGTCTTACTGGATTGCGCTACAAGGCGTCTTATAGGATTGCGCTACAAGGCGTCTTACAGGATTGCGCTACAAGGCGTCTTACTGGATTGCGCTACAAGGTGTCTTACAGGATTGCGCTACAAGGCGTCTTACTGGATTGCGCTACTAGGCGTCTTACAGGATTGCGCTACAAGGCGTCTTACAGGAATGCGCTACAAGGCGTCTTACTGGATTGCGCTACAAGGCGTCTTACTGAATTGCGCTACAAGGCGTCTTACAGGATTGCGCTACAAGGCGTTTTACAGGATTGCGCTACAAGGCGTCTTACTGGATTGCGCTACTAGGCGTCTTACAGGATTGCGCTACAAGGTGTCTTATAGGATTGCGCTACAAGGCGTCTTACAGGATTGCGCTACAAGGCGTCTTGCTGGATTGCGCTACTAGGCGTCTTGCAGGATTGCGCTACAAGGCGTCTTGCAGGATTGCGCTACAAGGCGTCTTACAGGATTGCGCTACAAGGCGTCTTACTGGATTGCGCTACAAGGCGTCTTACAGGATTGCGCTACAAGGCGTCTTACTGGATTGCGCTACTAGGCGTCTTACAGGATTGCGCTACAAGGCGTCTTACTGAATTGCGCTACAAGGCGTCTTATAACCTCCGTGGGTTGTCTGAATGTTGGCGAGCTGCGCTGATTTGATATGCTTGCTGTTGCCATGGTGTTTTGTTTTCCTTGACACTGATGAAAAATATAACAATACAAACAGCAAAAATGAGCAGCAGAAATGAGTCAACATCTTTTTTGAAGAGGACAAGTTGCCTCTTTAAAAACCTGCAAAACAAATCTCAAAGGTTGAGGAAGGTTTAGAATAACTTCGTGTTTCATCTTCAAACTCTTAACGGCGGGACCGCTGCTTCTTTATTTCATTTTGGCGTGTTGTTTGGTGATGCTCTTCTTTCTGTTTAATCTCGCCCTTGACGGACGTGTTTGCCTTCCAAACTTTGTTTATCTGAAATATATCTTTACTTTCAAAATAAAGGGAGATTAATCATGTTCAAGCATATTTAATATTGTTCTTCTACTAACTCATGACTATCTCGCCCATTACCTTGTTATGCTCATATTAAATCTGAACTAACTCGCTTACTCCATTATTCTCTATGTCTTTATTTCCTCCTATGAAGTTAGGACTAAGTCTTCTGCCCAATTTTATTCTTTTACATGGGTCTGGTGTTAACTAAACTTTTTACTTCTGTTTTTACTAAGCAGTGAGTTCAGCTTGCAAAGTAAATGGTACATGAAGAGGGGTTCCCAGGAAAGAGAGGTGGGTCACTTGGACCTCTTAAATACCAAGACTTTCCTCGCCAGAATCCCTCCTATGTGACCTTTTAACAATACTACACTTTACTTTTGCTACGGGGTACCTAGAGTAGTCTTTCTCTTATTAACTTGGTCATTCCTCAAATATTTTACTCATCCTTCTCTTTTTCTTCATTACGTTCTAACTAAATGTACTAAATAAATAGTGCACTTTAAACGATTCTTTCAATCTCGACAATGATACAAATTAAGTTAAAGCTAATTTGTCTATAAGATTTATTGTCCACATATGATGTATATGCACCAACAAATAATTGCAAAATAAACAAAATATATTTTCTCAAAATATATTGGGCAAGAAATTTGTTTTGAATCAAAAAGTGGGAATATATTGTCTCCAAATATATTGAACATAAAATTTTCTTCAAATCTAAATATATTTTCTCAAAATATATTGAACATAAAATTTTCTTCAAATCTAAATATATTTTCTCAAAATATATTGAGCATAAAATTTTCTTCAAAACTAAATATATTTTCTCAAAAAGTATATTTGACAATAAATTATCTCCAAATCAAGTAATATATATTCTCAAAATATATTCTCAAAATCAAATAATATAATATCTCAAAGTATATTCTACAATAAAATCTCTTCAAGCAGTATATTTTCTCAAAATATATTCGGCAATAAATTCTTTTTTAATAAAATAATATATCTTCTCAAAATATGTTGAACATAAAATTTTCTTCAAAGGATGTAAACATATTATGTCAAATCAAAATATATTGAGAAGAAATATACGAGATTGTCTTCGAAGCGCTATGCCGGGGCGGGGGGACGGGAAAAGAAACGGCTCCGAAGAAAGAAATGGAGATTCCCAATGCTTCTCCACGCCCAACGAGATGCGCCAACCTCGGGATGCTTTACTCCTAACCCCACTAGGTTCCGAGACGGAGCTTAACCTGAGTCTCGGTTGCTTTCCCACTTCCTTTTTCGCTTTGCGCTTCACTAGGGCGAAAGGGGCCACCATTCTCTTTCTTTCTTCAATCGTTCCGATCAGGACAAGTGGGTTGGTTTCGTCCTTCTATCTACGCAATTCCGTCTGCAGGCTTAGAGCTTTGCCACCAATGAATTCATTATCATACTATAATTATAATAGCTTAATTGGTTTTGCTTTGGACTCTGCTCTCACTAACGTCGTAGAAAGCCCAGTGCCGCTACCCACCTCTACTCTGATCTATTCCTATAGCCATAGATCATAGTTTCTAACCGCCGTCATAAGACGTTGGTTCAATGGTGTCAAGCTCCTTCAGCTTTGATGCTTCGCTTAGCGCTACTACTCCTATGATATTGATTTCTTAAGTGCATGGCTGCGGGCAGGAGGTAAGAAGAAAAAGAAGGTCTTTTTTCACGACTAGTGGTAAACAGAAGTCATGGGTGATCATTGGTCGGATGCTTCGGGCGAAACCAATTCCCAGGGTGTGACGGGCGGTGTGTACAGGGCCCGGGTACATATTCACCGCGACATGCTGATCCGCGATTACTAGCGATTCCAACTTCATGTTCCCGAGTTGCAGAGATCGCATCAGTATACAACTGGGTGTTAAGACCCTCGCTCATGGATGCCCGACCCTGAGGAAGAAGCCGAAGGTATATCCCAGAGAAAGGGGGATCACCGGAAGCCCTCTCCTTTTATAATGTCGAGCTACTTCACGGTGGCCGAAACCAAATCATGGATATTAGCTAATCATATTAGTGCAATTGAAGACAATACCCTATTACGTTAACTACCTTTACAGAATTAAGCAAGTGACCTTTAAAACACTTTTATGCTTTTGAAACTCTAAATTGTCCCATTGCATAGTACATTGATCAAATTAAAAAAGTATTGTATTCCATGATACGCATGTGCTCGCCAAAAGATTAATAATACGCAATCGAAACGAGACCGATTCAAACATATGCTTAAACCTTTTTAATTAAAGATATGCGTAAAACTATGAATATAAATAATTTAAAGCAGGTTATATATGCTTTTATATGATCAATATTTATGAATAGGACTACCTAATCAATCGTACTCATGTAACATGGATTTCGGCAGCTATAAAGATTTTTGTATCCATAGCATGATTGTCGATATTTAATGACTAACGATTTGAAGTAAAAAGAACCTGGATTTATTTGGGCGATTTAGAAAAATCGATTGCTCCAAGGCAGCTTGTTGTTAGTTATCTCCCATCGAAAAAATTGACGTAGATTGATTTGGCCTCGCCGACCGCCGGTCTTTAGATCGTCCGAGAGGTTTTAAAGAGACATGTACTTCTATCTTAAATTCTTAATACTCCAACACTGTTAACGATCCTTAAAAGGAGTACAATATGAAAAAACATCAAAAGCACAGAGTAGTTACTTGGTTGTTACAAAATAGAAGAATACCATATGCACAAAATAAATTTCGGTTTTTATAAATATGGTCCATAGCAATTTTTCTTTTATCAATTACCTTGCAAATACTTTATTTTGATTGAAACACAATGAACAATTTATCAATTATGAATTAACAAGTGAAAAACTGACAAAAGGAACATAGGAACAGATATCATAATATATGTCTTATGGCATCGCACTGTTTCTCCAAATCGCAAATCATCACAGTAAAATTCGATGCTATATTTAATATAATTATGGAAAGATAAAACCTGAACACGTAGCTTTAGAGGAGTGTGTTCATCGTGAGGTTTCATCACCTCGACGGCGTTGTGATTGAAGAATTTAGTCCCCGTGGCAATGAGGTCGTGGAAAAAAGGGGGTTTTCGAATCGTGATTTTACGATTCAAAGACGTGGTCAAGGTTAGTTTTACCTCTTCCCACAGACGGCACCAACTGTACTTGCAAAAAGTACGAGTAGTGAATACTAGGGTTTTCTCTGTCTATTAGGGTTTAGACTGATTATTGGATGCCCTGAGAATGCTCTCAAGGGTTGTATTTATAGCTTGCTGTGGGCTTGGGCTTCGGTGGCTTGGTCTCCAAGCCACAGGGGTATTTGAGTATTTTAGGCGAGTTCTAGATGTTTCTAGAAGCTACTTGAGGCGGCGCCCTGGAAAGGATACGCCTTGGGCCTTAGAACTCTTCTGGAGGGTGTAACACCCCGTTTTCCCAACTTGAAATTCTTTCTTTTTGCATAATATCAGAGTAATTCAACGTAAACGGAATGTCACACTTCTTTTCATAAAATCATAAATAGAATAAAATTCCTTTAATACATCGCAGCGGAAATATTTCAACTTTTCAAAACAATCTTTGGCACAAGGGCCTCAACACAAAATCTCATAAATTTAGTTCATCAACATGTTCATAAAACAATACGTAAGGAATAGAAAACGACAACAAAATTCTCATCCTGTTACGTATCAGAGCACCTAAGACACACGCGAGAGAAACCTCACACGACCGCAACTATTCTTGGTTACCTGCAAGTTACCCATAGGGAAGGCAACATTTTCAAGCAGAAGGGGTGAGATTTCACAAACAATAATAATAAGCATATAATTCATCAAATGCATTTAACAACATGGACATCATCAATTAATCACAATAAGTCTTCATATAGTACTTCTTTAACAACTCATAAGCTACATCATGTAATCATCATAACAACATCAATTAGTAATACAAATAACCACGTAGTTCATCTTTAATAATACTTCATATAACAATATAAACAACATAAACAACAATCAACTTCAAATCATCTTTAATGATACTTTATATAAACAATAGAAACAACATAAGCAACAATCAACTTCAAAATTATCTTTAACGATACTTCACATAAACAACATAAACAACAACATATAACTCTTCATTAACGATTCATTGATAATTATCAACTCGACAACTTAGACAACTCGACAACTTCGACATCGACTCGACTATGCAACATCAACAACTTTGACTTAACAATCTTTGACTCGACAATGTAACTCGACTATGCAACTCTATCATCTTACTCATGCATGTGGTACCAATCCAGGGCATCAAGCCCTCAACTTATTTTGAGCATAAATACACTCTAGGGCATCAAGCCCTCAACTTAGTTGAACAAAAGCTCCAGGGCATCAAGCCCTCAACGTGGTTGAGCAAAAGCTCCAGGGCATAAGCCCTCAACTTTAAGAGCAAAAGCTCACAGGGCATAAGCCCTCAACTTAAATGAGTATGCATGGAGTATAACACAATTATCATTTTCAAGTCAAACCAAAGCCAATGGAAAGCTAACACAATTATCTACAACTTTCATGTTTACACCAAAGGCCAATTCTGTACCTATCAATATCAGTTTTCATTTCAAATTCGGGAAAGGTTGTGCTGAAACTCATAAATATTCACTGTGACCTACGTGCAGTAATATGACCATAACTCAAGTTCTATAAATCATTTAGACGTCAGACCAACGGCATTAAAAAGCTAACATCCATACCTACAACTTTCCTGTTTACACCTAAGACCAATTCTGTACTTATCAATACCATTTTTCATTTCAAATTCGAGAATGGTTGTGCTGAAATTCATAAATATTCACTGTGACCTACGTGCAGTAATTTAACCATAACTCAAGTTCTATAAATCATTTGCAAGTCAAACCAACGGCATTAAAAAGCTAACATCCATACCTACAACTTTCGTGTTTACACCGAAAGCTAATTCAAAACAGAAATGGGTGAAAAGTGAGTGTTTTTCCAGTTTTGGCTTTCAGAAAATCGGTGGCCGAATTCGCTTACGGGAAAGAACAGTTTTCACTCCAAAAACCCAATTTTTGATCCCTTAATCACCCAAAATGATTTACAATGATGTTTACATGTCAAATAGGCAATATAGAAATCAAAACAACATAGGAACATGCATTAAACAACACAATTCATTTCATTTTATCAATTAACATAAACTTTCTAACCCTAATTCAAGAACACAACAATTCATCAAATTTCAGAATTATATACTATGATTATTGAAGGAAATCCCACCTTACCTTAGATTAGACTATCGGACTCTACGAGATTGCTCCTCTTCTCACAAGATTCTCCTCTTTCTCTGACTTCTCACTTTTCTCTCTTTTTCTCCAAAAACTGAATTGTACCTTACAATTATAACCTAGTTTTCCTTTTTATATCTCTTCTATCTAATTTATCTTATTTCACTTATTCTCCTAAACTCTTTTAAATCCCTAAATCAGCCCCTCAACTCAATATTCTATTTAAAAATATATATAAATTACTTCCATAACAAATATCAAATATATTTCTATAGCAAATAACAAGTATATTTTTTACACCAAATAACATGTATATTTCTATAACAAATATGTTTCTATAACAAATAACAAATATATTTTTACACCAAATAACATATATATATTTCCACACCAAATAACAAATATATTTTCTACACCAGATAACAAATATATTTCTATAACAAATACCAAATAACATATATATTTCTACACCAGATAACATATATATTATACTAATAAATACCAACATATAACATAACAAAATATCACTTATCAAAATAAATCGACTAAATTATAAAAAGATATCTAAACTCAATAAAATAAATAAATAATAAAATAGGGCGTTACAGATGGTGTTAAGGCCTCCTAGGGGGTCTACAGGCCCTTCTGGGGGTCTTTAAGACTCCTAGGAATATTATGACGGTACAGTTTATTATTGATGTTTCAATACCATTATAGTTATAATTTAATTTTAATTAATGTAAAGTTTGAAAAATATCATTTTTCTTCACAATTATTAAAAAAATTGTTTGTTACATTACATGAGAGAGAGATAGAATGTGAGCAAAAACAAAGGAGTTTGTTGAAAGAGAGGATACCAACCAATTGTTTGTTATACGTGGATTAAAACGAAATATAATCGAAAAAAATTAATAACTCCCTCAAAATATTAAACCACCAGCAACCCTAGTTAAGCTTCAGCTACCGTCGCTCTTCACGGTGTGTTTCCTTTCTCACTTTTCTATATCGCCGTACACTTTCAACATTCATTATCATTCTCGAGTTTTTCACTTTTCTTGAGCAACAAGTTTTCGTATCAATACTCTGGTGTTTGAATTTTCACTTTATTCTTAGAAGATGAATGACGATCACACCAAAGACGATGCTCTCTATGGGGTTGTTGCAGATTCATCCTGTAGAAAGCGAAGAAAACAGTACCATTTTTCGGAGAAACAAGACCTTACTAAACCGGTCAAGTTTGTTTCTACCGGAACTTTCATGCCTAATGAGGATAAATTTGATGACAATAAGCAGGAGCAGGGTTTAGGTCAGGAGGGATCAGTGGATGTTGTGAAATTCGAGAGTTATATGAAGGGAATAGGATTGAAGCTGATGGAGAAAATGGGTTATAAAGGGGGTGGTCTTGGGAAGAATGAGCAAGGTATTTTGAATCCTATTGAGGCGAAACTGAGGAATAAATATACTGGTCTTGGATTTAACAATTCCAAGGAGACTATAACTTCGTTGCCCGCTTTGGGGACGGAGGAGAAGAGTGAACCGGAGAAGTTGGAAGCTGAGGCAGCATTTCAGAATAAGCAGCTGGATAATTATGGGAACATAATGAGTGTGCTGGATCGAGTCCAAGATGAAAATGCATTAGCATTGGATTCGCTTGCTCAATACTTTAAGCACATGCACAAAAGATACGTTGAGTACTATAAATCGTGTAACTTGGCATGCGTTGCTTGCTCGTATGCTCTGCCTTTGTTTATCAGAGTGTTCCGAGGATGGGATCCTCTTCGAAATCCATCTCATGGTTTGGAGTTGGTATCAGAGTGGAAGACATTGCTTCAACGAGATGATTGTTTTGATATATCATCACCTTATACTCACTTGGTTTCAGAGGTTGTATTGCCAGCTGTTAGAGTATCTGGTATCAATACCTGGCAAGCACGGGATCCTGAGCCGATGCTACGGTTTTTGGATTCATGGGAAAAATTGCTTCCTTCTTCCGTTCTTGCAACTATATTAGACACCATAGTCATGCCAAAACTATTAAGTGCTGTAGATACTTGGGAACCACATCGAGAGACAATTCCTATCCACACATGGGTGCATCCATGGCTACCTCTGCTAGGGCACAAGATGGAGAGGGAGGGTATCTACCAGATGGTTTGTTACAAATTGAGTAATGTTCTTGGTGCATGGCACCCAATTGATGGTTCTGCGTATGCTATATTGTCCCCTTGGAAGGCTTTATTTGATTCTGATAGTTGGCAACAACTTATGTGCCGTTATATTGTACCAAAGCTGAAGGTTGTCTTGCGAGACGACTTCCAAGTGAACCCGGCAAGTCAGAGACTTGATCAATTTTATTGGGTGATAAACTGGGCTTCGGCTATTCCAATTCATCTGATGGTTGACATAATGCAGATCTTCTTTACCAAGTGGTTTACGGTTTTGTATCGTTGGTTGTGCTCAAATCCTAACTACGATGATGTTAGAAAATGGTATTTGGGCTGGAAAGAAATTATTCCAAAAGAACTTTTGGAAAATGAAAGTATTCAATACAAGCTCCATTACGGCGTTGTTATGATGAAGCAGGCTGTTGAAGGTATGGAGGTGGTGCAACCTTGTTTCAAGGAGAACATAAGCTATACTAGGGTAAGTGAGCAGAGGAAATTTGAGAGTCAACAGAAAGCAGTAGCATCTGCGCAACAACAGGCTTATGCAGGCTTGGGCGGTGCTGTCAATGCATATGGTGTGAATGAAATCAGCATGAAAGAACTCATTGAAGCCTATGCTCGAGGTCATGGTTTACCATTCGAACGTAAACCTAATAGAATGCACAATGGTTATCAAATATATGGGTTTGCAATGTCAGCATAATAATCGACTCTCTAAATCAAAAGGTCTATGTCCAAAATGAGGGAACATGGTCTTTAGAAACTCTTGAAAGATTGCTAGAGTTGTGTCATACCCCGTTTTTTGACCACTTTTGAAAATTATACTTGTTTTTAAAAGCCAAAAAGTTCATATGAAATTTTGGCAGAGAGGTATTTTGAAATACCTCATTTGGTTACCGAAAGGGACAATTTTACTTTTTATTAATTCATTTATTTTAGTTTTATTATTATTAATTGACTTTATTTAATTTCCTTTTTTTTACTTGATGGTTTTTATTCTATTTATTTTGTTTCCTTTTTTATTTTATTTTTTTCTTCTCTTTTGTCACATTTGTGTTTTTTTTAGTTAGTATTCTTTTTGTTTTATTTTTTTTTTAAAAAGTCTTTTAGTCCTTTTAGGAGGGTGTATTGAATTGAGATTTCATGGGATTTTAAAAGACTTTTTAAAAATAAAAAAGTCTTGTGGTGGTATTCAATCAAGACTTTTATAGAATATAAATAAATATTGTGGTATTCAATCAAGACAATCAAGACTTTTTATACAGGGCAACAAAATCCGATGGTATTCAAACGAGATTTCGGCTAACTTATAAAATATCTGTTATTTTAATGGATTCTTGTATGGAATGGATTTTGTGAAACTTTTTATCTAAAAATACACATAAGATGTTCATTCAACAATCTCACAAATATCCTTGAGATTTTTCGAGACTTCCATAATTCTTGTTTTGTTCTTGTCTCAAACCAGACTCATCGAGACTTCCATAATTCTTGTTTTGTTCTTGTCTCAAACCAGACTCATACCATTTATTATTATTCATAAGTCATCACGGTTTCCTGTTCACCATACATTTGAACTTTTTACTTGTTGTTTTTTATTATCGATATTTTTCTTGTACGCGTTGCATACTTTTCCCTCACTGTTAAATATTTCAGATTTTTTTTTCTCCCCACTGTTGTTTTTTTATCCTTATTTGTTTTTTAAGCAAATTTGTTTTGTTGTTGTTGTTAGCAGATTTGTTTCCCTCACTGGTAATTTTTTTTTTTTTTTTTTTTTTTAAGGAATTAATATTTTGTTGTTGTTAAATAGTACACTATTGTGCAACGTTTTGTTATGATTATTGGTATTATTTAAATATTATATTATATTATATTTTTATTTTTATTTTGAGTAACTGATTATTATTATAATTATTATTAGTTAGTTCCATATTGTAAAAGTTCGTAATTTTTTTCATTCACTCTTGTTATTTTGAATTTTTTTTAAGAATCTATGTGATTCTTTCAAATCTTAAAATCTCATAAAGTCTATTGAAATCTTAGCAAAACTGTGATATAAATCCATTAAAATCCTGATTGTAAAATGTCATTTAAAAGAAAAGTCTTTTAAAATCCTATAGAATCAATATAATCTCACAAAGTCTTTTAAAATCTGCAGGATTTTGTTTGTCAAAACAATCTTTTAAAATCTCAATCCAATAAAGTTCTTTGGTCTTTCGTCCAAGTCAGTCCAATTCTATTCAGTCAGCTGCAAGGGTATATTGGTCCAGTGAAAGGGACACTTCATCAGGGACACCTCATCTAAACCTGCAAAAACCCTAAAACAGTACTATAAATACTGATGCATTGATTGCAGTAAAAAGGGTCAGAAATTCACAGTTCCCCAAAATCGGCCACAAACACAATTCTCATTTCGCTTTCCAATTTCCAGGATCAAAACCATCAAAAATCCAAAAATCTGAAGAACACTCATGAACATTTTTTTTCAGTAATCATGTTCAAACAATAAAACCTCAACAAATCCAACAGTAACAACACAAATCATCTTACACTACAACAAACATCAAAGTTTCGAAATCCTCAAGAGAGACTCAAGCAACAACAAGCATTTTCCAGCAACAATAAAATGAAACAGTAACGGATTAAACAAGATCCAAGCTCATGTCAGGTTCGTGAGTACGAAAACAACAAGAAAAGAGGAAGGTCAACGAACCAGAACGGAGTTGTTCGCCACCGTGTGCAGATCGAACCAAAGCAAAGGTAGTAAGAGGTAAAAAAAAAATTCAAAACTTACTCTAGATCTAGGTTCATGTGTTTGGATTTTGAAATTTTTGAGTTGATATTTGGAAAGAGGATAAAAAAGGATATTAGAAAAGCGAAAAAAATTTTGAATCGGAGCAAAAAAATATATTCCGGCGGCGGCGCCACCACCCTAGGGTGGCCGGCCACCGCGCCGGAGCGGGGAAGCCCGCCGGAGAAGATGAGTCTTCATCTTCTTTCTTTTTTCAGAATTTTAGTTAGAGAGAAGGGAGAGGATTGAGGTTAGAGAGAGAAGAGAGTATGAAAAATGACTTAAAAAAACCAGGAATATTCTATATATACTCTTTTAAACCGGTTCGGTTCGCCTGTGAACCGATCCAGGCTTGAACCGAACCGGTTCTCCTCTTCAGCCCACTACTTCCTCTCCCTTGGCCCATTTTCCTGTTCTGACTTGCTGTTTGCACCTCATACATACTACTGCACTTCCCTGTTTTCTTTGAAATTTTTCTTACATATTAATTTTAGCTACTTTCATACATCATAATTCAAAAAATTAAACCATGCATTGTTTTATCATATAATTCTGTTTAATGTTAGCTACACTTTCATGCATTTTAATCCAAAATTATTTTTTCATATCATGCATTGTTTTATTATATGTTTTGTTTACCAATTTAATTTTCATCATAGTCTATATAGGTTTTTAAACAAAAAATCATTACATGCATGTTTTATTTTAGTTTTGTTTTATTTAGCATATTGCTTATTTTATGTGTTTGCCTTTTATTTTTGTTATTTGCTTCCTTATTTTGATTTCATGATTTTAGTGTGTATTTAGGTTTTGTGTAAATATTGCATGTGTTTTATTTTCGTCATTTATTTTATTTTATTTTTTTCGCAAGACCTTAGAATGTATTTTAGGGTATGTAATATGTAATTAATGCACGCACCGACACTATTACATTTATTTTTTCTGCCGCTTCATGTATGACGAATCGCGAACGAGGACCAAAAGTGAAATTAGTGACACTTTAGGATAATTATTGGACTTCAAACTATTTTTCTTAAAATCAAGCTACTAGTAATTTTAGGATTCACTTACTCGAGAGTTTATTTGGGATCCAACGTCCCTTGTAAACTTCTCCCTTTTTTTTTTAAATTACGTCGTTGCATCTAATTTAGTACGCTTTCTTTAACTTAGAAAAAATCTCTTTAATCAAAAAATCAAGCATGTCCAACTTCAAAGTATTTTCCTAATAAACCTTGGCTTGTAACCCAAGTGTTTTTCCTTTTATTTTTCTTAATCAAATGTTTAATCAATTTAATATCCACATTAGACATGGATTTCTTGCAATTAAAATTAACCAACTTCGTCATATTTTTCTCTCATGCCTTGAGGCCTCTTATCTCTTCTTAAAATCTTTTTTTCCAAATGTTAAAATCAATCCAACTCACCAAAAAAGTTCTTTAGATGAACTACTTGATTTTGATCCCGATTTATTTGGGTAAGTAGGCAAAGGGCTTTGGCCTTTCCAAATCAAATAAAAATAACCAAAAACATGTTTCATCTTCCCCCATTCTTTCATTTAGACTCTTAAACAATAATTTTTCAAATAAGTAAAAATAATTTAGCGCAAGATTAAGAATAGGTAGAAGGTTCCTATGGGATATCATAGTCGATTCGGGTGCTTAACACCTTCCCCAATCGAAACCAACCCCGGATCCAAGGTCTTATAAGGTTTTTACTCACTTTTCCCCTTCCTACGAATAAAAGTTGAGAGTTCAAAGATTAAAGGTTCAAATCCAATTAATGATTTGGTACCCGAAAATCGCGAGCACAAGTTGCAAAATAAATCCCTTAGCAAAAGACGTTGAATTCGGGTAGGTATGCGAAGAAACATCTCAGTTCTCAGGTACTCTATTTCTTTAGGGTTTTTGTATCAGTTATTTTCTCTTGATTTTCTGGCTAAGGAAATTGTAGTTTTTCTATGTTTTGTTTCAAGATCCAACATGCTGTAAAATTATAGGCAGATAATATAGCCAAAATGAAGTAGCCGTTTTTTTTCTTCATAATGTAACTGCTGTTTTGGATGTGAATATATTTTAGAGATCGAGGGAAGGAACATATACGTTCGCCAATCCTTGTGCATGCCATTTTCTTCTGGTTGTATTGGTTTCATAATCAGTTAATTTAAAGCTTATTGTTCCCAGAAATTGGGCAATCCTGATGCAATGTTACCTGCTGCTGCAGTTATAATCATTGTTTCTTAGTAAATAAAGTAAGACAAATTTCACAGATAGTAGAGCCGAAAGTACCATCAGAGAATAATATAAGCATCCCTCTTAGGTGTGTCGTATATGCTTTAAATGGAAACAGTGAAGAAGGAAAACTTATAATTGAAACAGTTTATCTTAATTTCCAGTTTCTAAGCTTATTAATAAACACACTTCTGTAATAGAACCGTGCACAGAACACCGAACATTGATTATCTTCATCCCACTGCTCCATTCAATCACATAAGTTACGAGTGAAATGTTACCCAATGTTAGTGCTGCTTTATGTATTTATATATACTGCAAAATAGACTAGTAATACAATTTGATATAACTAGGTAAACTAATGATGCAGGAGCAGTTTGTTTATCATTCTGTATTTATGTTTTTTTCCTTCTGAATTTTCATCTGTTGTATTTTCACTGTTAAATGTTATTATGTAATATATGTCATGTAAATTGCACTTGAGTGATGGAGATATACTAAGTACTGTGTTCCGAAAGATGTGCTGAAAAGAAAATACTTAAAAGCAGTGAAGCTAAATAATCTGGCAATGTTTCATACCATCTATTGACTGACTTCTGGAAAATTTAGACAGTTATGTTCAGGTATGCTTTGTACTATGTGTTAAAATCAAATAGAAATCAAACGTTATGATTTTTTTAGTTGTCGTATCAATTACGTTTAATTAGCACACTAGCCCAACAGTTATCAAATTTAGTTTTAAGTCGTGCTAGTGTGAGTTGTAACCAACATAAGTTACCATCGGGATGATCATCGAAGGCATCTAGAAAATCATAGCGTAATTGATATGACAACTATTAGGATAGTGTGGGTCGTAACCAACATAACCAGATGGTAACTTATGTTGATTACGACTTATCTTGGTCGAAACAAAAGAAATTCGTAGGATTGATTGTCAAACAAACTTTTGAAGAGTTGCGTTTGTTCAGAGTATAATATTAACCACATGAAATCTTTAATATTTTTCATGCTAATTGAACAGATATAGCTAGAGTCTTTAGAAAGAGTGGAAGATATTAATTATTTATGTTGCTCTTATAGGTGGAAGCACTTTTGAAATTAACATTGAATTTAAGAGTGCAAGAATAGCTTCACTTATAATCATTTTTTATATTTGCTCGTTGTGCTCTCGATTTTCGGGTACCAAACCATTAATTGGATTTGAACCTTTAATCTTTGAACTCTCAACTTTTATTCGTGGGAAGGGAAAAAGTGAGTAAAAACTCTTATAAGACCTGGATCTGGGGGTTGGTTTCGATTGGGGAAGGTGTTAAGCACCCGAATCGACTATGGCATCCCATAGGAACCTTTTACCTATTCTTAATCTTGCGCTAAATTATTTTACTATTTTGAAAATTATTGCTTAAGAGTCTAAATGAAAGAATGGGGGAAGATGAAGCATGTTTTTGGTTATTTTTATTTGATTTGGAAAGGCCAAAGCCCTTTGCCTACTTATCCAAATAAATCGGGATCAAAATCAAGTAGTTCATCTAAAGAACTTCTTTAGTGGGTTGGGTTGATTTTAACATTTTGAAAAAAAGATTTTAAGAAGAGATAAGAGGCCTCAAGGCATGAGAAAAAAATATGATGAAGTTGGTTAATTTTGATTGCAAGAAATCCATGTCTAATGTGGATATTAAATTGATTAAACGTTTGATTAAGAAAATAAAAGGAAAACACTTGGGTTACGAACCAAGGTTTATTAGGAAAATACTTTGAAGTTTGACATACTTATTTTTTGGAGAAAAGAGATTTTTTCTAAGTTAAAGAAAGCGTACTAAAATTAAATGCAACGGCGTAACTTAAAAAAAGGGAGAAGTTTACAAGGGACGTTGGATCCCAAATAAACTCTCGAGTAAGTGAACCTAAAATTACTAGTAATTTAATTTTAAGAAAATAGTTTGAAGTCCAATAATTATCCTAAAGTGTCACTAAATTCATTTTTGGTCCTCGTTCGCGATTACGACATACATGAAGCGGTAAAAATAAATGTGATAGTGTCGGTGCATGTGTTATTTACATATTACATACCCTAAAATACATTCTAAGGTCTTACGGAAAATAAATGACGAAAAAATAAAATGCATGCAATATTTACATCAATTCCTAAATACACACTAAAAATTCCAATGACATAGCCAAATTAAAATAATAAAGCGACAAGTAACAAAATGCAATCACGAATGCATAAAGAAATAATCAAAGCATGCTGAACCAAGTGAGAATAAAATATGCATGGAATAATTTTTAAACATAAACCAAGGAAGTACTAAAATGAACTATGCATGATGGTTAAAATATGAACTAAGTTAAAAAAGGATGCATGAAAATATAGACAAAGATGACATGCCAAAAAGTTTTAAAAATTGATTAAAGATGTAAAGAAGAAACAAATACGCAAGAACAAGTATGTTTAAAGGAAGCAGGGGTGCATGAGCAGTACTGGGGGGTATAAAAGCAAGTAGGAAAACAAACAGCAAAACAAATTGGACTGGGCCGCAGAAGTAGAGAGAGTGGGCTGAAAAATCACCGGTTCGGTTCAAGCCTAGATCGGTCCACAGGCGAACCGAACCGGTTGAGAGAGTATAAAAGAATATTCTGGTTTTTTTTAGTCATTTTTCAAAGACATCTTCTCTCTAAAATTCAAAAATCCTCTCCCTCTCTCACTAGAAAAATGGCGGCAGATCGGAGAAGATGAAGAGGGTGGTCGGAGTTCCTTCGACACGGTGGTCGGCCGTAGCGCCGCCGCGCCGGAGTTATATTTTTGTTTTTTTTTACGTCAAAACCTTCGTCTCCCTCTTCTCTACTCAATTTCAAAACAAATTTTCACAAAAACAAAACAAATACTCCTAGATCTAAACAAACAAGAACGAAAAAGATTACCTCCTTTCTTACCTTGAGATCGATTTGATGTTGAAGCTTGATGTTGATTCGGTGGCGTGAATGCTAGCTCCGATCTGTTGTTGTTCTGGTTCGATCTCTTCTTTCTTCTTGTTACTTCGATTCGGATCTGACAACCTTCTCTTTGTTATGGTTCGGTGTTTGACAGATTCGGATCCGTCGTTTGTGAATGTTTCACTTGCCGAATTATTGTTGTTGTTGAACGGTTGTTGTTTATATGTTTGGACCGGTTCGTTTTGCTTGAATCTTTGTGTTGATGATGGAAAGAAAAAAAAAGATGTTGTGGTTATTTGTGAGGAATCCGATTTGGATCTGGATGTTTGTATTTCGAATTTATGTGTTGGGTGTTTGTGATGATGATGATTTTAACTTGCTGAAAATTTCGTGTTCATACTGTTCTTGAGATGTTCATGAGTTTTGTGATTTGATCTTGTGAGATGAAGAAATGTGAGAAATTAGTGTTTGTTGATTTGATTGGTGACTGACTTTTTCTGACTCTTTGGAATATGTGTCAGCCCCCTTCACTCAATGATTGGACAGACTATAAATAGTGACAAATTAAGGTTGAGCCTGAAACTTTGACTGGACCAAAATGCCCCTGGCTTGGACAGCACTCTATAGACCTGAACAAAAAGACTAAAAGGACAAATAGACAAAAAACTAAAATAGAATATTAGATAAACAATAAAAACGAAAATTGCTTTAAAAAAAGAAGAAAATTAATTAAGATAAAATAGAAACATTAAAAATAAAAATAAAAAGCAAGATAAAGGTAATAATGAATAAAGCTTAAAAATGTCCCTTCGGAACCAAAAAATGAGGTATTTCAGAATACCTTTCTGCCGAAATTTCGTCTGAGACGACAAAACTTCTGAGCTTTTAAAACGAGTAGAATTTTCAAAAGTGGTCAAAAAAGGGTATGACACTCGCTATCGAATTATTCTTTTAGAGATGTCATGGATAGGGATGCTCTTTCGGTATACCTGTGTGAGAAATGCAGATCTACAAGTGATTCTGCCCCGAATGTTAACAATTGCATTTAGTTCAAGGAGATACTCCAAATTTTGATACCAATGAGGAGATTGATTCCAAAATTGGATCCCAAATCATGATGGAACCAAACAAAGGATTATGAGGTTACAAACTACATCCTTGCAAAGTTCCCTGAAATGTATAGGTGTATTTTTAACACAAAAGTTCCCACGAATATGCTTTACAGCAACAAAATTGCGGTATTATAGATGTATTTTTGTGTGCTAAGCCAGCATTGCATATATGATAGGGATTCTAGTTATTTGGTGTCTATATTTGGTTTGACGGCTTGAAATTTAAGATGTCCTGCAAGCTTATAAACTGGTTGTTTCGTCGTTTTATTTTAGCATGTATGCATCTAATATCGTGTCTCTTTTGTTCTAATAATTCTTCCTTTTCCCATGATGATCTTAATGATGTGGGTGTTTGAAGGAGGAATATGACTCTTTGGAGTTTCACTGTATCTCCGGATAATTAAACTACTCGCAGAAATGCGAGAGCACTTATTAGAAACAAATGGTTCGCGTTCTCATGGAGAATTGGAATTCAAATTGAGAAAGCTCTTCAGTTTGATAGATGTCTCAAGCTCTTCTTCCTGAAGAAGTATGTGTTTCATGGAACAATCAAACAATTAAAGGCAGAACTAAGCATTTCCAACAATGACTCTCTGCATCCTTTTCACTTTGTTTCAGGACTACCGGTCATGTGAAACCACTCTCCATAATATTATAAGCAAGTGTAAGCTGTGGTTGAGGATGAGTTTGGATGATGGTTTTGTACAATATGTCTTTCTTGATGGAAAAGCAAAAAAGTTGAGGACCAAAATATGAACCAGTACCTCTTTGTGAAGAAAAACAAGTTTATCTTTCCAATGTCTAAGATTAATTTTATAGCCTTGCAAGTGAAAATTTGCTCTTTCAATAACTATACATTGTAAATTATGCATCATGTTGAAATATCTCCTGTTTATATTTTTCTTGATGAAATGTTAAGTTTTTTGTTACCGCGTAGAAATAAGGAAATCAAACTACTTGCTCCGATTTCATATGTAAGAAAATATAATTACATGTTCATACGTATTAAGAAAAGTAGTTAGACTCTTCGTAAGAAAAAAGTAGTTAGACTCATTTAATACTAAACTTAATAAGAAAAGTACATATATATTCTTAATTATCTCTTATGAAAACATGTTTCATAAAAATTAAAAGGTTAATGAAAAATTAAATTTAAATCGATTGAAAAATTAGAAAATAATAGAATTAAATATGATATAATTAGAAAGAAATCTCCAACATAACAACCTAAAAAAAAAATCTACTAACATAAACAAATCTCTAAGTATATCTAATAGCCTTACAAGTTGAAAGTGTGGGTTAACAATTTCAACTTAGAAAGAACAATACAATCAAAGAAAAAGGAAATACAATGTAACTAATTAATGAAAATTACAAGAGAAAAAAATACAAATTATAATTACATAGACTAATCAAGAAATGTTGATGAAGAAAGTGGTAGCTAGCCTTTCATTCTTTATATGTTTCTTATCCTATGATAGCCAAACTTTCATTCTTTTTATATGTTTCTTATCCTATGATAGCTAGTCCTTTTATTCTTTATATGATGTATCACATTTTCTTTGATTGATCTCTATGTTTAGCCTTTTTATCATTTAAGTTTGTAAATGATGTGGTCTTCTTTTACTATCAAATTGTAAAGTAATCCACTTATTTCCCCTAATTAAATCCTTTGTTTAATGAATGGGATAAATGAAAAAGACGATTCAATAAAATTCATTAATTGTGGAAAAAAAAAATCACATAAGCTTTTGCTTCATATAAAAATCTCTTAAAAAACTATCTCAATTATTTTATGTAAAATCCACTTTTCAAAAAATAAACACAAGGCACTTAAACCCTAAAGTTCCAATGTTCCAAATCCTGAGTTCACACACACACACACACACATATATATATATATATATATATATATATATATATATATATATATATATATATATATTATAGCCTTCACTCAGCATAAAAGATGTATAAAAAAATTATCATCAATTATTTTAAAACAATCTTGAGTGAACTAGTTAAAGATGTGTGCAAGTTTAACGGTATAAGTATGACAATATCTTTGTCAAAAAAAAAAAGTATGACAATATCTCAAACAAAGAATATTTTCACGAAAAGAAACTTTGAAAGTCCAATAGACATGAAATTCATAATTAGGTGCAAATTTAATTTTAAAAAAATATATATATGCTTCCTTCAAAATATATATATATATATATATATATATATATATATATATATATGAATTATTAAAAAAAAAAAAGTGAGTTACTCAACTCAAATGAATTAACCTTTTGTTTCAAATGTCATGCAAAAATTTAACTCCATCATAGTTTAAATTTTGGCTCAAGATTGATATAGAATAATTCATATTTTTTGAGTAAACAATGTTATAATGATATTCTCCCCCTTTCTTCAAAAATAAATAAATAAATAAATATATATATATATATATATATATATAATGATATTCTCCGAACACAAGCCTATGAAATATTTTTATCATTATCAAATTTGACTGAGACAAGAAGTGAATCGGCACATTTGAACGAGTCTGATTTTTTTTTTATATATATAGAATATAACCGAGTCTGTTAATTATATCTGCGGCCTCCGAATAAATGGAACCTTGTGCGGGCACGCACCCTCAGGGCCACTCTACATTCAGCAATCATATGCACAACTTCATATCAAACACAAACGCCAGAACAAAAGTAGCAGTTGCTCTACGAAACCAATCGCAATGGCGCTGTAAACCAAAAATCAATGCAATGTTGAGACGCATTCAGATTCATGCAAAAGTATCTTGATCCTGTGACTTTACAAAAGTAATAGCATGGTGGAGCATTTCCGCGACCACAGAACAACTTTGCATCACTCATGACTGCAGGCAATGGCTGATATGAAACACCTTTTGACATTTTCTGATGTGTAAATTTCTTTCCATCCTTGACCTTCCTTATAACTCTCGACCTGTGTGCATATATGCAAGTATAACATATGAATGTGATATTAATACCAAGTGTATAACCAAAGGCAAAAGACTAAGGTCAATAGATTTACTTACGGTATCTACAATATTTTCACCACCATTAACACCACCAATCACATAGATAGAATCTTTGACGACTGCAGCGGCAAAATACCCCCTAGGGTGATTCATTGTTGTTTCCTCCACCGTCCATTTCCCAAGACGAGGATCAAAAACTTCAACACTTGGAACCATTGTGTTTCCATCAAAGCCACCTAATGCATACCTATATGGGGAATGAAGAAGTTTAGTGAAGCATGTTTCAACCAAGAACAGAATATTACAGGTGTGGAAAGTCAAGTCTCCGGCTAGAAATAACAAAAAATTTATCTATAGACAAGTTTACCATGTTAGTTACAGTTGAGGTGATAGCTCAACGTAAGAGATTGAGCTTAGTATTGTAACCTCAAGGTACAAAGTTCAAATCCCCTCGGAGATGGTTGTAAAATGGCGGTTAGTGCCACTTGAGTTAATAAAAATTGTCCCCTTCCCCGATTTTTTTATAGAAAAATTTACCTTATCATTTTTTTAAAACTCGGTATCTAGCCGAAGGACAGACTAATCCAAGAGGGCTGATCCCACCGTCCACTTGCGGGAGCCCCATTTAAAGCCAGAGCATAGCTCCTCTGTATGGACTTAGCCCATCGACATTGACACCAGGGGAAATCGAACTTGAGACCTTGAGAGGAGCACACTCCAAGGTCCCAAGCCAATACCACTAGACAAACCCAAATGGGTTAAAAAGTTTACCTTGTTAATGCCTACTATCAAGAGTCTAACATTGGATAAGACCCCGTGTCTATGAAGCACAGACAGACCGGACACGACACTGACACGTCGACATAGATAAAGTTTTGAGAAAATGACATAATTCAATGTAATCACAAGTGTCACTGTCGTGTCGGTGTCGGACACGATACATGCCGGACACCGGGACACGACTTCAATCAGAAGTGTCCGTGCAACAGAGCCCAATGTTAGCAAATGGGACCCTCTATCTTATCCAATATTGAGTCTAGTATTGGATAAGATATGGCTTGAAAACATGTTAAAGTGAGAGACATATGTCACCTTAAAAGCCGGTTTTATCGAGTTGAGTTAAATCAACTCAAATTCTAAGAATTGCCAGATGAATATAGAAAACAAATAGAGTCTTGTCACAACAGCAAGAGTTAGGGGTGTTCAAATCCAAATCGATTCAAATAAAAACCACAACCCAATCCAACCGCACAAAACCAAATTTTGTTAGATGGACCTTTAGTGAAAACCTCTCGGATCAGATTTTAGACTTTTTTGAAACTGAACCCAACCACATATATAAATTTTAATACTTACATTTCATACCAATAATAAAAGATATGCGTAGAGTTAAGTACTACACATTACAAAACAGTCCAAGGACACTTGTGCAATTCCTCATTGCTAATGCCGCTACATCAATGAAATGACAATTAAAGGCAATCAAGAAGAAGCAAAGATGTTGAACTCACAATTTTCCATTTAGAGCGGCCATTGAGTGACAGCCCCGTCTGGTATTCATGTTTGCTATTCTAAACCAAGAATGTTCCCTTGGATCAAATCTTTCGGCAGAACTGCAATTATGTTGGAACAGTCAGTCATATTAGAACAAGTACAGATATAAATAAAATATATCTATTATATAAAAGTAAAAAATAAAATCATTTCTGTTAGGAACCCAAGAATTGGATTCCTGAGAAAGATCACTTTGGTAAAGAAAATAGAAAGGAATAGGAGATAAATCTTTCCTCCAAGGGTTTCCCCTTCACAATAAAGTTGCTACTCTATTCACAATTGTTTACAGTATTCATTCTTCAATGGTACTCTCTAACCTTGGTGCTCTCCTATTTATAGACATACTCTCTAACTAATCCAAATAACAAACTAACTTCTCCAACAACTTGTAACTACTTTAATTACTCTAATATCTAGTATTCTATATCCTAACAATTTCTAGATCAACTGTGTTTACATGACAATTTTTTTAACTGTAAATATGAAACAGTTGAATGGAAATCAAGTTATAAATCTTACTTTAGATAGTTATCCTCATCAAATCCACCAGTAGCATAAATTGCACCATTAAGTTCCACGGCAGCAAGAGCAAATCTCTGCAAATATGAAGAGCATTCAATCAATAACTTCAACAATTTTGTATGCTTCTCAGAGAAATGATCAAAATGATTAATTTATCTATTCCATAATGTAAGAAGAGACTTCTCAGTTAGGCAGAGCTATGAGTTCACACCCTAAAAGTGACTCATACACAGGAAGTATTAAAAGTACTAAGCTTGACTGTTATACTTGATGCAAGCATATACGAAATTTCCGATTACATCGTAGAACTACCTTCATGTCATTTCTAAAATGAAAATGGAAGAAACGACATGTTATACAATTAATCCAGTTGGCATGATAAACAGCATAAGCCTAAAAATCACAAGAACTCTCCTGTTGTTCCCAGTTATTGATAATTATACCTCTCAAATCTCAATCAAGACATAAATATTTTGACCTTTTGAAAGACGACCTACTTTACCTTCTCTAGCATTGAACGTGTGGGGATCCACCGCCCAATGTCTGAATCAAACATCTCAACATCTGAGAAGCATTTGACTCCGTTGCCACCTCCGACAGCAAATATTTTGCCATCCAAAGCAGCGCCAGACAAGCTTCCTTTCTTCTGGTTCAGCGAGGGACGCAAGGTCCAGCTGTCAAGAATTGGATTGTACGATTCAACTGCAGACATGAGACAAAAATGGTTGACGGAAATTTCATCTCATTGTGAAAAAATTAATAATTTGAAAACCACAGTAAGATCTCATACCTGTGTCATACCAAACAGGATCAGGTCCAGCTTGTCCACCACCAAAAACATAAATCTCACCATTGAACTCTACAACTGAAGCATACGAACGACTATGGTTCATAGGCTTCAAAGATTTGATAGCATTTAGAGAAGTACAATAAATGTCCATCGCAGCTAATGATGCTTCTCCATCACAGCCGCCTATTAAATACAATGAATCTTTGGCATCTAAAAGAAGCTCAGGAGATGGACTTATAATTGTCTCCTCAACATGTGTCAAAGGAGTATTATGTGTAGATTCCAACAGGGTACAACGATCTTTTAGAAGCTGGATCTCCAATTCTGCCTCTCTCTGAACACGGGAAAAAAACAAGCCATTAGTAATATGGGAAAAGGCGTTATCACATATGATATGAAAAATACAAAGCGAGTACAATTAAAGATACAAAGTGCACTTTCACTAAGATAATTATCATTGTAAAATATCTCCAACCTGCAACTAATCAAAGTCATTTACACTTCTTGGACTTACTAATTGAACTCGTCAAATAACCAACACAAGCTTCTTATCCATTAATCAATGTACTTCTTAGTTTTTATTAACTTATGAAGCCATGTACTACTACTAAAGACCAAGGTTACTTTGAACTGTGCATCATCAAAATTAAGAGTAAGGAACTCTAGGATTTGGATCTTGTTTTATTTATTTCACACTGCAGAGTGCAGACACTGCAGTGGAACCAAAACCTTGTGAATCAGGAAACAGGGTGAAATGAGTAACAAGCCTACTTGCAAGTGATCTGAATCTTTGCAAGTTTCAAACATAAGCAGAAATTTGAAACTAGTACAGATATAATTACTCAACACAAATAAAAAAATAAGGCTAGCTAGAGAAGTTTCATATCCTATGACAATTTCTTGTTGAGCTTGTACAATTTAAAGCACGCACACTGGTAACAAGTATACGCGAAAGTGATCGGAATCTTTGCGCACTTCAAACATAAGCAGAAGTTTGAAACTAGTACATGAATAATTACTTAGATAAATCTAAAAATATGGTTAGATGGAGAAGTTTCATATCTTTGACAATATCGGGATGAACTTATACAATTTAATGCCACACGTGCCAGTAATATACAAAATATGATATGGTCAAAAAAATGATTGACTAATATGATAAATTCTAGATTACCATCCCTACAAAAATGATAAATTCTAGATTACCAGTTTCTGCTCCAGGTAGCTACTCCTTTCAGCGTGAGTTTTTTTGAAATCCATCAGTTCTTTGATCTCTCGCACCAACTATAGAATATAATAGATACATTACAAGTAAGTTATTTGTAAAAAAGTTAATATATTACATATATAACAATAGTTATCAAACATTCCCAACCACCTGAGCTATGTCGTGTTGATGCTCTAATGGAGAACTGATATTCTCCTCCTTCTCAAATGAAGAACTAGGATCCTCCTCCAACGGAGAGCTAGAATTTTCCTCCTTCTCGGATGGAGAACTAGGACTCTCCTCTAATGGAGGACTAGGATTCTCCTCCTTCTCTGAATGCTTTCCTAAGGGCGGCCAATTCTCGTTCCTTCCTTCGGTCCAATTCTCATTCCTTCCTTCGGACCAATTCTCATTTGCATAAGTACCGCTTGCATGGTTTTCCCAAGATAAATTTTCATTTTCATGAGCAACAACCAATTCCTTTAGCTTAATCCATCCATCCTTCTCATCCTGTGCAGCTTCCTCCCTATCAATTGAATGGGTATCCAAAGGCTGAAAGCATTCATCTAACAGATCACTTTCGTTGGAAAATGATTTCATACTTGAGTGGGTAGAACGGTGCTCTTGTGACTCTGATTCTGGTCCCTTAAATGCTTTATCTTTCCAAGAAGGATCATGCCATGGAAGAGATCGAGATACAGCTGCCTGATTAGTATTCTGTGGTACAGAATAAGCAGGAGCAATGGTTGTATTTTGTGGGATAGAAATAGCACGGGGAATTTCCAAGGGTGTCATTAAGGCAATCAATCGGTTCGTTTGTGCATGGTCGAGCTCAAACCAAAAATGGTTATGAGCATAATAGTTGCCAGCAATGGCAGGTCTGAATCTATCTTCTGTCAAAGGCCGGCAATGCACTCGAACTAGGGTTTGCACCTTGAACATTAAAAACAGAAACATATAAACACAAGTTCCTTTTCATGATTAATAATCCACAGTTCTCTTGAATAACACTATCAATTATACAAAGCAAAAACAAGAAAGTTTTACCTGGGCCGGAAACGGTGTCACTTGCGCACCATCATCAGTCCATGCATAACGGTCTATTAACATTCTTCCCGGACCAGCCGCCTCAAAAATTCCATGAAGCGTCCTATCACTGTAGTTAAACAGAAAAAGAGGCAACCCAGGTCGAATATTCTTAACATAGGAAAAATGGATGGAAGGCAGGCCTGTTGTTGAAACAGATACAAATTCCATGAGTTAGATTTCAAAACCCTCAGCAAAATCACTAAAAAATAAAAACATCGTTACCAACACCGATAATTTTGTGGCATAAAAAACAAAGTCCAAGCTTCATGTAATCATGTTAAAGTAAATATCTATTGAAAATGACTTACCAAAGAGTTGTTTGGTTAAACACTCTTTAATAGTACAATTCTTGGTCCCAAATACAACACCTCCCAGTTGATCCTGAGTCAAATTTCTGCCATATGATTGATTCGGAGAGAGATATTGAATCCCACTTGAAGAACCAAAACTTGTCTTCTTCCATTTCCCCATCCTAACATAACAAGAAAAAAAAGTTAGTATTTCATTTACAATCTATGCATGAAACTGAAACCACAAACAAACCTAACTTATCAAGGTTCCTATTACGCTTCATTTTAACCAAAAACTAAAAACAAAGAAAAATCTAGCTTTGACAAAACAGACTATGATTTCTCTTTCTTCTTTCACACAAATGTGTTTGTAAAATCTGAATACAAACTTTCTCTACATAAGCACTTATTCAAAACGCATTTTTACCATTATCTTACAAAGGTAATAAATAAAAAAACCAAACTTTGACCAAAAATGGCAAGGCTACTATAGAAACCTACATTTTCCTAAAACAGAAAAAAAAAATGATCAAGGACCACATTTCAAAAACCAAGAAACAAAGGAACACTGTAACAAAGTTTAAACCTTTAAAGTTTATAGAAACTTTGCAAAAGTAACAAAAGATCATTACTTTCAAGCACTGATGATTCAGTAACAAGATGAAAACATGAAGATGAAAAAAATACATGAAAATTTCAAAAATGGTGAAATGGGTTTTGATTAATAGTACAAAAAACTGTGAAAGGACATGCAAATTTTGAAACTTGACGAAAAAAGTTGAATTTTTTTTGTTATGATCATGAAAGTTTTTTGGGTTCGTACCTTATGGAATGTGTAAAGGCGAGTGATGAAGAGAGGAAGTTAGAGAGAGAGTGAGAGAGAGAACTGTGTGAGTGTGTGTGTGTGGGAGAGAGAGAGAGAGAGAGAGAGAGAGAGATGGTGGAGCAGAAAATGAGAGAGAGGGTTGCCAGCACAACACTGAAGACGAAGCAACAGAATGTATGCAGTACAAAGAAAGGGAGGGAGCAGTTTTACTTTTATTTATATTATTATAATTATTATTATATAAACGATCGTATGGTTCATATTTAAATTTGATATTTTGAATTATAATGTAAAAAAATTTACGTGTTTTTTTACCGTTCAATTTCAATCGATGGTCATTGATATTTCCGATGCATGATTTCGATGATTATAGGGAATCGAGTTTTGGAGAAACGGTGAGCTTTTGTGAGAACCATTAAAGTTGATTGCGTGTTAAACTTCTTTTGTGAGAATCAGTAAAGCTGATTGCGTGTTAAACTTCTTACAACTTTTTACAGTTGTACTACATTGTGTATCTACGATAACGACAATGATGATGATGGTCGATAAAATTGATGTGATAAAGTTAAAACAATAACAAGATTAATTTGATTTCATCAAAAAGAAAATAAAAGAACAACGATGACTTACTTTTGATATTTGGATCTGTTCTTGTAGAAATCCATGTAGTTTGATGTTGTAATTAACTACGATGTTTGATTTGATATCGGACGATTCAAACGATTGAGAGTAGTAGCCACGCGATTTTGTTACTCTGCACCAAATCCAACTTATTTTACCATTAGAGATAGATAGTAAATTAATGTATTTTTCTATAATATACTTAAATATTACTTTGAAAATACTTGACAATAGCACATATCATTGAATATAATTTTTACCTCCTCTGCGATCCAAACACTTCCAGCAAATAGTCAAAATGAGTTTGAGAGGAAGACCTAATCAAAGGGAAAGCAACAAAGTGAGTAAAATCGCAGCTAATATGAGTGAAGGAATATGAGAAGCAACCAATAACCTTTGCAAATCAATTATGAAGGGCAAAACACTTGGGGATTTGATGGCGTATGTTTGAGGTAGGGAGAGTTGATTTCACAAAAATTAAAACGCTTGCAAAACTATTTTATGTGATGGTCAATTTCAAGAGTGAGGACATGTCTTTGATTGATATATGAATAGACCTTAAATAGGTTAAAATAACACACGACCAAATAGGCTAAAGTAACACGCGATTGGAATTGTGAGGCGCAAGTGGACAATTTTTCAATGTTACGAAATATGCTAAAGTAACACACTAGCAAATAGGTTAGATAAACACGTGATTGGAATGATGAGACACAAGTTGATACTTTTTTCACAGTGAGGACACGTCTTTGATCGAGATCTGAATAAACATTAAATAGGTTAAAATAACAAGCGAGCAAATAGGCTAAAGTAACACACAATTGAAATTGTGAAGCGCAAGTTAACACTTTTTTCAATGTTACGAAATATGTTAAAGTAACACGCGAGCAAATAGGTTAAAGTAACACACGATTGGAATGGTGAGACGCAAGTGACGCTTTTTACAATGTTACATAATAGGTTAAAGTAACACGCGATTGAAATGGTGAGACGTAAGTGGATAGTTTTCCAATGTTACCATACACGAGCTTAAAGTATGTATATTTAAACAAAATTGATTAAAATATTTTGTATTAAAAATTTGTGAATTAATTTTATTACATTTTATTTATAATAAAAAATTCAATTAAATTCAAAAATTAGAAAAATTCATCAAACATTTTCTTTTGAAGGAAAAACTATGTCAAACATAAAATTACTTATATGGTGTATGACCAAAATAATTTGTTGCAATAGTAAACCAAGTTCATTCTAACTTATAAATCATAAACATTACATGTACATGTACACACGTATTATTTTTCAGCATATGAATGCATTGATACACTACCTTTTTGTGAAACTATGCAAATCACATTACCCATCTAAAACATATTTTTAAAGACATTCATAATGTGTGATGTGAATCCAATCTATTTTATTTCACTTGAGTGTTGGGAAAACACAGATTCAGGTAAACCACTCACTTTTTTCCTTTTTAAAAGCATAAAACGTTTTAACTAATTTTAGTAAAATTGGAATAATTTGTTTAAGTCATTAACACATAAAGAATTCCTCTGCTACATACACACAAAAAATGAAAAATAAAGAACACGTCTTCACTTTTTTAATACAATATTTTAATTTTTAATATAGTCAAAAGGGAAAGATTTTATTCCTATATATATATATATATATATATATATATATATATGAAGATATATATTATAAGAATGAATAACTTATATGTGAATGATGAGAATGATCATCAACCATTAGATTATAAATAGATGGTTGAGATTAGAAATACGCATGCTTCTCACCTTACTATATCAATTCTCATAAACTCATTTCCTTTTTCATCTTCTTCTCCCCCACGATAATCACTCCATAAATATGATTTAATCTAGAAATTTCATTTCCTTTTTCATCTTCTCTCTCATCTGAAGATTTAAAACTCTCCTTTTTTTTTTTTTTTCCTTTCTAAAATCTTTATCAAAACCTAAAATGGCAAGAACTAAGAAGTTGAAAGCACCAACACCATTTTTATTTTTTCCATCGTTTTGAAAAATTTCAAATACATCGTGTGTGTATCTTTGTTATTCTGCAAACACAAAATCCCTATATTGAAATTGAAGATTAAAATTAGAAGATAATTCAAAAGTCTAAAAAATTAAACAACAAAAAAAGATGGAAAGAACAACAAAAAGAAATGAAGAAGAAGAAAGGGATAGGAACGAAGAAGAAGAGAGTCAAGGGCGAGAGATATGAAGAAGAAGAAGAGGAAGAGGAAGAGGAAGAAGAAGAAGAAGAAGAAGAAGAAGAAAGAGAAGAAGAAGAAGAAGAAGAGAGTCGAGGGCGAGAGATATGAAGAAGAAGAAGAGGAAGAGGAAGAAGAAGAAGAAGAAGATGGAAATGAGTTTATGAGAATTGATATAACAAAGTGACGTGCATATGTATGTTTTTAATCTCAACCATCTATTTATAATCTAATGATTATGACCATTCTCATATAAGTTATTCATTCTTATAGTATACATCCTAGGATCAAATGACACATCAATGTGTCAAATTAAATTTGACACCAAATCCTAGCCATTAATATACTTTAATCTAATGACTCCCATTAATGCTTGCATGCCTGATCAAGTGGCCCACCTTATAATTTTAGAAATAATATATTCTTTCTTCTTTTGGTTTATTCCTTTAAAAAAAAACTCTAATTCTATTTTTTTTATTTTTTTAAAGAATTATACTGCCATTATTTTTTAAAAAAAAAGCTCTCTTGCACATGCTTTATCCCTAGTTAATTACTCAAAAAAATTAGAAGAGCCTTAAGAAAATTGTTTTGAAGAAGGGCCACAGATGAAGGAAAAAAAAAAATATAGAATCAGAGAATTTTTTTTTAAGGAATTAACCAAAAGAAGAAAGAATATATTATTTCTAAAATTATAAGGTGGGCCACTTGATCAAGCATGCAAGCACTTAATGTATTAATGAGAGCCATTAGATTAAAACTATATTAATGGCTAGGAAGGAAATATTAAAGGAATCTTATTTAAATGTGAGTAACAAAAACTTTATGATTTTTTTTACCTAAAAAAATTATGATTTTTCGTCTGATTTAATTTATGATTTTTTTTTAACAGTCCTAAGTTATGATCAGTTAATGTGTAGGATGTGTGCCTTTAATTTGTGATGTCTAGCAACTTCAGCTCGGATTAATAATAGCAATTTCTTTTCTTTTCTTTTTTGTTACAAAGGAAAAGGAGGCAACAAGAAAACAAATAGAAACAAACAAAAGGAAAAAAGAAACAAGCTTAATAGAAACTAATTATTTCTAAGGAAGAAAGTTCCTTTAGCATCGCTTCTAAGAAGATTTAGCAGTCCATGTGGCGGAAACGCGTGAGTAAGGTGGTCAACATTCGAAAAAGCTCTAGGCTTTGCCAAAAAATCAGCACATTGATTCTCTTATTTGAGAGTATGACAAATGGTGAAATTACTTTGATGAAGAAGCTCTTTTATGTCTTGTATAAGAACAACATAGACATGATACTTCTCTAGACGGCTGTTGATGAGATTAGTGGAAACAAGAGAATCCGAGTAGCAAACTAACTCCACAAAACCCAAATTTTGAGCTATGATCAACCCATGGTAAATAGCCAAAAGTTCAACAAGCATAATATCATCTGAACCCGGGATGAAACCAGAAAAGACATTATTGCTTCTCAGAATTCCCCCAAACGTGGATTTGATGTGAGAACCGTGACAACTATCATCCACGTTAAGAATAACACAAGTATGGTTATTATTATTCCATTTCACTAAATGATCAACTAGTGCAGCAATAACAAGAGTCGAAAAGCTAGATTTAATTACCTCAACCAAATTATATATGTTTGCAGCAAGGTGATGCCAAGGCCAAATGTCGTTGCAGAAACACATATAATTTCTATGACGCCAAGACCACCAAACTCCAACAAAGAAAGTGAAGGATCTAGGACCCACTGACCCCTCTTTGAGCCAATCATGCGAGTTAGTAATAGAGAAAAACTCAGAACAAACAAAACCAAGGTGATGCCAGATAGTCTTAGAAAAGTTGCAGTCTCTAATACAATGAAGAAAAGTTTCGTTTTGGAGACCACGACGGCTACAAATTGTAACACCCCGTTTTCCCGACATAAAAATTTAACAAATTAAATCAGAGTATTCACAAAACGGAATGCTACATTTTCTTAAAACAAAAACTCCAAATGAATAAATAACTATTTATCCTTCATAAAAGTAGTCAATGAAAATTAACAATAAACTTCGCAGCGGAATTCTTTTCAATCAACAAAATTAGACTTTGGCACGCAGGCCTCATCGAGGTTTCATAATTCGAAACAATACGTAAGGAAAGAGAAACAAGTATTAATATTCTCATCCCGTTACGTATCAGAGTCCTAAGACACTTTGAGCCGACATCTCTACTAATCTTCGTTACCTGCTGTCGTACCCTAATTTTTGACCGATTCATTTTATTTTATTCGTACGTCGATTGTTTTTTTTTTTTTCAGTCGTCCGTTCGCGCGCGAATTCCCGTAATATCTGCGTTTGATTCGTATTTTGCGGTCGCGATTATTTTTTCGTCGTTTATGTTTTAATGTTGCTCGCGTTTTAATTTCGTAATTTTTACTCGCGTTTTGTGCGTTTTAGCGTAGCGTAGCGTTAGCGTTCGTAAAGTTTATTCCATTCACGTCGTTGATTTATCGTTTTATTTAGCGTAATAAAGCCGCGTAATCTCAGTCGTATCAGACGAAATTTCGGCAGAGAGGTATTTTAAAATACCTCAATTTTTGGTTCCGACGGGACATTTTTTTATTTTATTATGTTAATTTTCGTTTTTATTTAAATATTTATTTAATTATTTATTTTTTATTTATCTAATCTGTTTTTATTTATTCATTTTATCAGTTTTATTATTTATTCATTTTTAGTCATTGTCCACATGTCCATTCATCATTGGTCCAATCCAACTTTTCCTCCAAGAAAGAGCAAGGGTAATTGGGTCTTTTCCAGGCATCAGGTACATAGTGTGTCAGAATCACACAAATCAGTCAGTCACAGTTTTCAAGGCAGAAACAGATTTGGAAAATCAAAACAAAGAAAAATAGATCAAAATTTTCTTTTTCACCAAGAACACCAAGAACAAAAATAATTTTTTTTTTTTTTTTTAAGATGATTCTCAATGATTCATCAAAGAATCATCATCATTGAACCTTTTTTTTTCTCTGCAATTCAAGTGTGAGTTCATCACCGTTCGGTGACGAACTCAAACACCGATCACAAAGAAATCAGTGAGAAAGAAGAATCACAAATCCAAATCCGAAAATTTCAAATCCAAACCCTAGCCATCAAAAAAACCCATTCGGCCAAATCCAAACACAACCCACACAAATCAGATTCGGCTAAACAACATAGCAACAACAGAATCACCAATCAAATCCAACATCAACCAAATCTGAACCGAAATCATAACCAATACACCAAAAACCATCAAATCCGAAAACCCTAATCATCCATAACCGAACCAACATCAACAACAAGGTATCAAAACCGAACTAACATCAACCACAAGAACAAACAAAGCCGAATCGAAAAGAACAAAGAAGGAGCACAAAACCGAATCGAAAGGAAGAAGAAGCAAGAGGTAATATTCTTGGCTCTTTGTGTGTTTTATTAGTGTTTTTGTTAGTGCTTTACTTTTGTAGATCTAGGGTATTTGGAGTTGGTTTTAAAAAAACTAATAGTGGATTTGAATAGAGGAGGGGGAGAAGAAAAGTTTGGCCTAAAAATTTTCAAAAAAAAACAATTTCTTACCTCCGGCGCGGTGGCCCTCCGACCAACCACCGCGCCGGAGTCTTTTCCGGCCTTCTTCTCCGGCCAACTTCCCCCTTCGCCGGCCACCCCTTCTAGAGAGAAGGGAGAGCCTTTTTTTTTCCTTTTGGATTTTAGAGAGAGAATGAATGAACAAAATGAAAGAAAAAGCATGAAAAACCCTTATATATTAATGGGAGCTGGGTGGGTCACCCATGGGTCGACCCAGTACCCATGCCCAGCTCCAGCCCCCATACCAGCCCATTTGTTTCTACTTTTTTGTTGCTTTCACCCCCCTGTCTGCTGTCTGCACCCCCCTCCCAGCACTTTTTTTGTAGCATTTCTTTCTCATTTCATGCATTATTTTTATTTTTATATGACCTTTGAATTATGCTTCATGCATTTTATTAGTGTCTTAATTTTTTCATATCATGCATTTTTTATTATTTGTTTTGTTTAAATTTTATCTCTTATATTTTAGTTGATTTTTAGGCTTTGAAGCAACATTTCATACTTTTTCTATTTTTTGTCTAAAGTTTTAATTATCATGTGATCTTTATCTTTTGGTCTATTTAATAGTTTAAGTCATATCTCATGCATTGTGTTTAGTTAGCATTTTAAATATCATGCATAGTATAATTTACTTATTAATTTAATTTCAAACTCATGCATTTTTCTAACTAATATTTTCTTCTTTCCGAAAACTTGCGTTTTATACTTCTTAAAATGCGTTTGAGGTCGTGCATTTTAGTTGGTAATTATTCTCATAGGTGATGTTTCTTTTTGCGCTTAATGTTTCGTTGCATCTCGTTTCGCATCATTACTAGTATAATCTCATGCATTTTTAATTTTTTATTATGTATTTAGTTATTTATCATATTTAGTATGTAATTAGGGAATTTATGTAATTTATTTTCGCGCATTTTTTTCTTCTTTTTGAGACCATAGAATGTATCTAGGGTATGTAATATGTAATCGGCACACGCACTGACACGCGCACCGACACACCACTTTATTTATCGCTTTACGCTCTTTATCTTTTTTTCCGTCGTTACGCGATTTCGTCGTTAGTTTAGAAAAATATTTTCTTCAAAAAAAATCAATCAAGTCAATTTCAATTTCTTTCAAGTAAACCTTGGTATGTAATCCAAGTGATTTTCTTTTTATTTTCCTTAATCAAATGTTAATTAATCTAATATCCACATTAGACATGTATTTCGTACATTTAAAAGTAACCAACTTCATCGTATTTTCTTCTTATGCCTTGAGGCCTCGCATCTCTTCTTAAAACCTTTCTTTCAAAAATGTTAAAATCAATTCAACTCATCAAATAAGTTCTTAAGCCGAACTACTTGATTTTGATCCCGATTTATTTGGGTAAGTAGGCAAAGGGTTTCGACCCTTCCAAATCAATAAAAATAACCAAAAAACATGCTTCTTCTTTCTCCCTTCTTTCACTTTAACTCTTAACTTTTTAATATAAGTAAAATCAATTTAGCGCAAGATTAGAGAATAGGTAGAAGGTTCCTATGGGATACTATAGTCGGTTCGGGTGCTTAACACCTTCCCTAATCGAAACCAACCTCCGAATCCAAGGTCTTTAAGGGTTTTTTACTCACTTTTTTCCCTTCCCGCGAATAAAAGTTGAGAGTTCAATGATTCAAGGTTCGAATCTAATCAATGATTTTGACACCCGAAAATCACGAGCACAGAAATGGCGACTTCACTGGGGACCTTTTTGAGGGTTAAGCCTATTTTATCTTCCTTTACTTTTGCGCTTTATTTGCTTATGCTTTTGTAAATACGTGCCTAATTGTTTACTTTTTCGTGAGTGGCGAGATAAGTCCCCCTACCCGGACTTGAGAGGAAATTAGGATAGGATGGTGGTATAATCATAGTGCCTTACCAAGAGTGATTTTTGGTTGTGGTACATGTGATAACCCCACTCAACTAAGGAATCTTGGAAGTATAATTTGTTAACATGAGTATTCATGTTTGGCATGCTATTTTCAAGTGACCGTCGAAGTTGAGAACCTAGAGTTACATTTAACCCATCTCAGCCTTTTAGGATGTAGTGCGGTGGCTAAAATCATGAGTCAGTCTTGGTTTAGTCGTTACGCGATACTACACTCAAACTAGACTTCCTTGTGAATGTTATGGGACTAGGAGTATTTCTAGGCCCCAATATATTCAAAAGGGGGTTGTAATTTGGGAACTTGGTAGAACCCGTGATACAGGTACATTTGAAACCATAGTCCTTACCTAATGACGTGTTTTACCCTCAGCTCCAACTTTGTGGACTTAACCCCACCATGTTTTCTATGTTCTTTAGCATAATCATGCATGCATGCATTCATCCATAAATAAATTTTTGCATCCGATGAAATATCGAAGGACTTATGTAAACTTTTCTTGTAAACATCTTTAGATATGGACAAAGTAAGGAGGTGCACCAGGAAGTATGTTTTCCACAAGCCGGATGTTTTAAAGCTAAGAGATTTGGCAAAAAAGGTAACTAGTCAGGAAGCTTTTCACGAGCGTCATGGGAGATTGTTGGGTATCCTCAAAACAGATGTTGAAAAAGGAATCTTGGAAACTTTGATCCAGTTCTACGATCCACTCTACCACTGCTTTACTTTCCCGGATTACCAATTGGTTCCCACCCTTGAAGAGTATTCCTACTTAGTTGGTCTGCCAGTGCTTGATGAAATACCGTTCAATGGCCTTGAACCCGTTCCTAAGTTCGCAACTATTGCCGCAGCTCTCCACCTTGGAGCCTCTGTCATAAAAGCCCACCTCACTACCAAAGGAGGTCTTCTAGGCTTGTCTACTGATTTTCTTTACCAACAAGCTTCCAACTTTGCCGACGCAGCCAGTAATGAGGCGTTCCATTCCATTTTAGCCTTACTCATATACGGCATTGTGCTTTTCCCAAACCTCGACAACTTTGTCGATATCCATGCTATCCAAATTTTTCTCACCAAAAACCCTGTCCCTACTTTGTTAGCCAATACATACCATTCTATCCATGACCGAACCCTCGCAAGACGTGGAACTGTCTTTTGTTGTGCGCCTTTACTCTACAAATGGTTTACCTCCCATCTACCTCAAACCCGCTCCTTTCAAGCCAATCAAGAGGGTCATCCGTGGTCCCGAAGAATCATGTCTCTAACTCCATCCGATATAGTCTGGTACCGCGCAACTAATGATGTGGAAGCTATCATTGTCAGTTGTGGTGAATACTCCAGTGTACCCCTTCTCGGTATACACGGGGGAATTAACTACAACCCCATTCTAGCCAGACGTCAGTTCGGATATCCGTTGAGAACCAAGCCAGATAATATTTATCTAGAGAATGAATTCTATCTCAATAACAAAGATCACCTGAACCAGAGAGGGTTGTTTGTGCAAGCTTGGCGTGGCATCCATAGACTTAGTAAAGGTCAATTAGGAAGAAGAGAAGGCTTTGTGCACGAATCCTACACCCAATGGGTCATTGACAGGGCTGCAGACTTTGGAATGCCTTATGTTTTACCGAGGTTCCTATCTTCAACTGTACCAGCACCGATTTTGCCTTTACCTCCTCAGACTGCGGAAGAGTATCAGTTACGTTTGGCTAAGTTAGAGTGTGAAAAGGCTGAGTGGGAAGGAAAGTATCAAATAGCTAAGCGTGAGAATGACACCCTCATGAATTTTCTAGAAGAAGAGAATTGGAAAAATCATAAGAAAGATCAAGAGATTGCTGAGCTGAAAGAGCGTATCAGGGTGAAAGATGCTATACTTGAACAGGTTCCTAGGAGTAAGAAGAAACGCATGGATTTCTTCGCTGGTCCGCATTCAGATTTGGAGGAGTAGTCTGCTTCAAGAGCTTGAGATCTTCATCTTTTGTTTCCTTTTATTGTATTTTCTTAGTTTTCTTTTATGTACTTTGAAGTCTATCCCTTGGCTCAGTTTGTTAAAAGGGAATTATCTTGTTTTTGCTTCTTTATTTTTGTAATGAATGTTTAGGGTTGTTATGTTTACAAAAATTGTTTCTATAAGTTCTTCGATGAATCAAAAAAGTTGCATTATTTTTGCATTTAGCATATCATACATCATACTGCATCCATAAACTGTCAAAACCAAGTCTCATAATTTTCTCATTTCTGCCTCAGTCAAGGAAAGTGGCCCGGCGTATTCAGTACAAGCCTTCTCGCATCCACAACACTCGGGCAATTGTTAAAAAGAAGATGGATTTGATAGAACAAGAGAATAGGGACCTCAAAGAACAGGTTATTACACTCAGAGAGGGGATGGATAAGTTGACGGTTATGATGGAGGCTATAATGGCCAATCAGGCACAAGCGGCAGCTACCCAGCCGATTCTTGATGTTATCCCGGTTCAACCAGTTCTTGATGCTCAGCCAATTCCTGTTGTTACGTCTGCTACACACAATTCTACTGTGGTTGTTTCGTCTGCCCAGACTGGTCCTACGCAACCAATCCTTACTGCCACGGCTGCTGGCACTGCACAGCCCACCCCGACTGGTTTTTCTTTTGGAGATGCATCAAATATGTACAATGAAGGTCTTCGTCCTTCTGGTTTTGCTTATCACCCTCAGAACTACATGTCCAAAGAGTATCCTTGGAGTATGCCTCTTACAGCTAATGAAGGTGTACGCTTTGCTGGCCCAGAAATGCCAACTCCTTATGGACAACAAGCAACGCCACTTTTTCATCATGGACAGTTATTCCCTCAAGCTGTCATGAATCACACGGCACCCATTGTGCATACTGCTCAGCAGGAGGAAGGACCAATTTATCATTCGGGTAGTGTGGTAGGAGATGACAGAATGGTAAGTCTGGAAGAGAAGTACGACGTGGTGCAGAAAGAACTGAGGGCTCTTCGTGGTAAAGACATCTATGGTCAGAATGTGCACGATCTTTGTTTGGTCCCAAATGTGGTACTGCCTCCCAAGTTCAAGACTCCGGATTTCGTCAAATATGAAGGGAACACTTGTCCACAGAGTCACCTGGTTATGTATGTAAGGAAGATGACAGCCTACAAAGACAATGAACCTTTGCTCATTCTTTGTTTCCAAGATAGTTTGACTGGTCCCGCACAAATATGGTATATGAATCTGAAGGGTATCACCACCTTCGAGGAACTGGCCAGGGCTTTCATACAGCAGTACATGTATAACATACATCTGGGGCCCACCCGAAGGGAACTGCAAGCTATGACTCAAAAGGATAAAGAGTCTTTCAAGGAGTATGCTCTCCGCTTTATTCAAAAATCGGCCCAAGTTCGCCCTGCTCTGGAGGAAAGGGAAATGGCTGATCTTTTCTTTGAAACTTTGAGTCCCTACTACTCGGAGAAGATGATTGGTTGCGCATCGCAGAAATTTACTGAGATGGTTGACGCGGGGGTCCGCATTGAAGATTTGGTCCGTAAAGGAATTTTGGCCAAAGAAGGTAGTGTGTCAAGTGCTTCGTCAGGGGGTTCGTCTAATGGACCCAAGAAATTTGGAAACAGTTATCCAAAGAAGAGTGCTCAGGAAGTCAGTATGGTAGCCCAGGGGGGATCCCAGCCAATATATCCAAACTACCCTTTCATCGCCAATATCCCACCACCTTTTCCAGCTCCACAAAATCAACATTACCACCCACAAACGCCCCAAAGGCCTCCACCCTTCTATCCACCACTATATCAACAACCGTATCCGCAACCTTTCTACCAACAACCATATTAACCACCACCTCAACAACAACAACCTCGTAATCGAGCCCCACAACAGCCAAATCGCCTACCCAGAAAAGAATTTCCCCCCATACCCATGTTGTACGCAGACTTGCTACCCTCTTTATTAGCAAGGAATCTTGTGCAGACTAGGCAGCCTCCTCGTCCACAGAATCCACTACCTCCATGGCACCGTGCTGATCTTACTTGTGCCTTTCACCAAGGGGCACCTGGGCATGATGTTGAGCACTGCTACCCGCTCAAAGAAGAAGTTCAGAGATTGATTCAAAGCAAAGAGTTGTCCTTCGAGGACACCAATTCCAATACTCAGAATAACCCTTTGCCATCTCATGGGCCGGCTGTTAATATGATTCAAGAGGATCAAGATTTGAGTCTAATTCTCAGGGCTCAAGATATCAGAACCCCTTTGGTCCCGATTCACGCCAAGATGTGCGAAGTAAACATGTTTGACCACGATCACGATGCTTGTGAAGTGTGTTCTATGGATCCCCGAGGGTGTGAGAAAGTCCAGGAGGATATACAAGGATTGATTGACAGAAAAGAGCTGATTGTCAAGAAGGAATCCAAGAATCTTTGTGTTATTACTCTGGTGTTTAAGAATCTTGAGGTAGTCCGTGATGGTGCGAAGTCAGATGTTACTCCTCTGGTGATCCGTTTGCCAGGACCTGTTCCCTATACTTCTCAGAAGGCCATACCCTACCGGTATGAGGCAACTATTGTGGAGAATGGTAAAGAAATCCCGCTGCACTCTGCAGATGCTGTCATAAATATAGCAGGTGTGGGTAAAGTGATGAGAAGTGGGCGTATTCTCCCCACTGTGGTGCGCAACGAGAATGCTACTCCGAATGTGCAAGTGCAGAATCTTGACAAGGGTAAAGGTGCCAGCCAACCTGAGGGGATCATTCAGGAAGGTAGTGATGAGATCTTGAAGCTGATCAAAAAGAGTGAATACAAGATAATCGATCAGTTGTTGCAAACCCCGTCCAAAATTTCCATAATGTCTTTACTTATGAACTCTGGAGCTCATAGGGACACTCTGATGAAAATTTTGGCTCAAGCATATGTGGATCCCGATGTTACCTTGGGGCAATTCGGGAGTATAGTGGGGAATGTAACTGCGTGTAATAACCTGAGCTTTAGTGATGAAGACCTCCCAGCGGAGGGAAGAAACCACAACTGGGCTTTGCACATTTCTGTCCTTTGTAAGTCAGATTCGATGTCGAATGTGTTGATAGACACCGGTTCCGCCCTCAATGTGATGGCAAAAACTACTTTGGAAAGGTTGGCATACCGTGGCGCCCAGTTGAGGCCAAGTGCAGTAATGGTAAAAGCATTCGATGGATCTAGGAAGTCGGTGATTGGGGACATAGACTTGCCTATCACGGTGGGTCCTCATACCTTCAAGGTTACATTCCAAGTCATGGATATCCAAGCTTCATACAATTGCTTACTTGGACGACCGTGGATCCATGAGGCTGGAGCAGTGACCTCCACTCTTCATCAAAGGCTGAAGTTTGTAAGTTGTGGAAAGCTAATAACGGTAATTGGTGAATCAGCCCTATCGGTTAGTCATTTGTCTGCTTTCTCCTATATTGGTGCTGATGATGTAGAAGGAACTTCTTTTCAGGGGTTCTCTGCGGAAGGAGGAGCTGCTAAGAAGGTTGAGACTTGTATGGCCTCTTTGAAGGATGCCCGAAAGCTTGTACAAGATGGTAAAACAGGAGGCTGGGGTCAGTTGGTACAGCTGCCTGAGAACAAGCGGAAAGAGGGTCTCGGTTTCTCTACCAGTCAGTCGAGCGCCAGTTTCAAGCCAGTTGAGGGTATTTTTCACAGTGCTGGGTTTATTCATGCGCCACCGGAAACTAATGCCATTCTTGAGGATCAGTCAGAGGGGGTTGCACCTGTCTTTGTGACACCTGGAGGAGCCTGTTGCAATTGGATCGCTGTGGATATTCCTTCTGTGATGCATGTGTCTAAGTAATATGTTTGTCTACTTTTTCGTTTTTTTAAGAAAACTCTTTTCGTCTTGCCCCAGACGAAAATGAAATCTTGTAGGGCTTTTGGTTTTATCTTCAAGTATTGTCGTTATTAATGAAAAACGTCGTTTCTATCATGACTGTTTTGTTTTTATTTACTGCTTTTTCTGGAAAAATGGTAATAGAAAAATCCCAAAAAAAATTTCATTCTCTTTTTTCTTTTTAAATCAATCAAATTCAAAAGTCTGCATTTACACATTTACTAAAATCAATCATAAATCATGTGCAGACTGAACATACATAAGCCCGTTGAACACAGTGACCCTATGCTTCTGCCCAACTTTGAATCCCCTGTTTACGAGGCTATGGTAGAGGAGGATGTTGAGATTCCTGATGAGATCAGATGGATGTTAGAGCAAGAGAAAAAGATCATTCAGCCTCATGAGGAAGATTTAGAATTGATCAATCTGGGTACTGAGGAGGATAGAAAAGAGATTAAGATTGGAGCGTCATTGGAAGTTACTGTCAAAGGAAAGGTAATTGAACTTCTCAGAGAGTATGCTGACATTTTTGCTTGGTCATACAAAGACATGCCAGGTTTAGATCATGAAGTTGTGGAACACCGCTTGCCTTTGAAACCTGAGTGTCCTCCAGTCAAACAGAAGCTCAGGAGGTCTCATCCTGATATGGCTCTTAAGATCAAAGAAGAAGTACGAAAGCAGATTGATGCAGGCTTTCTAGTTACATCCGAGTATCCTCAGTGGTTGGCTAACATTGTGCCTGTTCCAAAGAAAGATGGTAAGGTCCGAATGTGTGTTGATTACCGAGATTTGAACAAGGCAAGTCCGAAGGATGATTTCCCTCTACCTCATATTGATGTATTGGTTGATAGTACCACTCAATGCAAAGTTTTCTCCTTCATGGATGGTTTCTCTGGTTACAATCAGATCAAGATGGCTCCTGAAGATAGAGAAAAGACATCTTTCATCACGCCGTGGGGCGCTTTCTGCTATGTAGTAATGCCATTTGGTTTGATAAATGCTGGTGCCACTTATCAGAGGGGTATGACTAAGATATTCCATGATATGATGCACAAAGAGATAGAAGTTTATGTGGATGATATGATTGTCAAGTCTGGTACTGAAGAGGAACATGTTGAGTATCTGTTGAAGATGTTCCAGCGGTTGAGAAAGTACAAGCTCCGTTTGAATCCTAATAAATGTACTTTCGGTGTCCGATCAGGGAAACTTTTGGGTTTCATTGTTAGTCAGAAGGGTATTGAAGTAGATCCCGACAAAGTCCGAGCCATTCGGGATATGCCCGTTCCAAAAACAGAGAAACAAGTCAGAGGTTTTCTCGGAAGACTGAATTATATCTCCAGGTTTATCTCCAATATGACTGCTACTTGTGGGCCGATATTCAAGTTACTCCGCAAAGATCAAAGGATTGTCTGGACGGAAGATTGTCAGAAAGCCTTCGACAGTATCAAGGAGTATTTGGTAGAACCTCCAATTCTTGTCCCTCCAGTTGAAGGAAGACCGTTGATCATGTACTTGACTGTGTTAGAAGATTCCATGGGTTGTGTACTCGGACAGCAGGATGAAACTGGTAGAAAAGAGCATGCAATCTATTACTTAAGCAAGAAGTTCACAGATTGTGAATCCCGGTACTCGGCACTTGAGAAGACTTGTTGTGCTTTAGCCTGGGCTACCAAACGTCTTCGGCACTATATGATCAATCATACCACTTGGTTGATATCCAAAATGGATCCAATCAAGTATCTCCTGGAAAAGTCATCGATATCAGGAAGAATTGCTCGTTGGCAGATGTTATTGGCCGAGTTTGATATTGAATACCATACTCAGAAAGCAATCAAAGGGAGTATCCTTGCAGATCACTTGGCTCATCAACCAGTTGAAGATTATCAACCTGTTAAGTTTGATTTCCCGGATGAAGAGGTTATGTATTTGAAGATGAAAGATTGTGATAAACCGTTGTTTGGTGAAGGTCCAGATCCTGAGTCTGAATGGGGTTTGATATTTGATGGGGCCGTTAATGCTTATGGCAATGGAGTTGGGGCAGTCCTTGTCACACCTGAGGGTACTCACATCCCTTTTACTGCAAGGCTACGATTTGATTGTACAAACAACATGGCAGAATATGAAGCTTGCATCATGGGCATTGAAGAAGCAATCAATATGAGGATTAAGAATATTGATATATGTGGAGATTCAGCCTTAGTGATTAATCAGATCAAAGGGAAATGGGAAACTCACCATGCTGGTTTGATTCCTTACAGAGATTATGCAAGACGGTTGTTAACTTTCTTTAACAAAGTGGAGTTGCGTCACATTCCCCGTGATGAAAATCAGATGGCAGATGCTTTGGCCACCTTGTCTTCAATGATCAAAGTAAATCGTCACAATGATGTGCCCTTAATCAGTGTCCAGTTCCTTGAAAGGCCCGCTTATGTGTTTGCAGTTGAAGTACTTGCTGATGGTAAGCCATGGTTTCATGATATCAAGGTTTTCCTTCAAACTCAAGAGTATCCGCCTGGGGCATCTCACAAAGATAAGAGGACTTTGAGGAGACTGTCTGGTAATTTCTTCCTGAATGAAGATGTATTGTACAAGAGGAATTTTGATGCAATGTTGCTCAGGTGTGTGGATGAACGTGAAGCAGATTTACTGATGCATGAGATACATGAAGGTCCCTTTGGTACTCATTCCAGTGGACATGCAATGGCTAAGAAAGCATTGAGGGCAGGTTATTACTGGATAACGATGCAAAATGATTGTTATAATTATGCCAAGAAATGTCACAAATGTCAGATTTATGCAGATAAGAGCCATGTACCACCATCTATGCTCAATATTATCTCTTCTCCATGGCCTTTCTCCATGTGGGGCATCGATATGATTGGTCGGATTGAACCAAAAGCTTCTAATGGACATCGTTTCATACTAGTGGCTATTGATTACTTTACCAAGTGGGTTGAAGCGGCATCTTTCACCAACGTGACCAAGCAGGTAGTGGTTCGGTTCATCAAGAATAACATCATCTGCCGTTATGGTATTCCTAACAAGATCATCACGGATAATGGTACAAATTTGAACAACAACATGATGAAAGAATTGTGCGATGACTTCAAGATTGAACATCATAACTCTTCTCCATACAGACCTCAGATGAATGGTGCGGTTGAGGCTGCAAATAAGAATATCAAGAAGATTGTGCAAAAGATGGTGGTTACCTACAAAGATTGGCATGAGATGTTACCCTATGCTTTACATGGATATCGTACCTCAGTGCGTACTTCAACAGGGGCAACCCCGTTCTCTTTGGTATATGGTATGGAAGCAGTGCTCCCTGTGGAGGTAGAAATCCCATCTTTGAGAGTCTTGATGGAGGCTGAATTAACTGAAGCTGAGTGGTGCCAGAGTAGGTATGAGCAATTGAATTTGATTGAAGAGAAACGCATGACCGCTTTGTGTCACGGACAACTGTATCAGTCAAGGATGAAACAGGCGTTTGACAAGAAGGTTCATCCCCGTGAATTCAAAGAAGGAGACCTTGTGATCAAGTGTATCAAATCTTTTCAACCGGATCCCAGGGGCAAGTGGTCTCCGAATTATGAAGGTCCTTATGTGGTCAAGAGAGCATTCTCTGGTGGTGCTTTAATCCTTACAAATATGGATGGAGAAGATTTACCTCGTCCAGTGAATTCTGATGCAGTCAAGAAATACTTTGTCTAAAGATATATGAAAAGAACAGCTCGGTAGGTCGAAAACCCGAAAGGGCGGCCTAAACCAAAAAAGAGCGTCTCGGTAAGTCGAAAACCCGAAAGGGCGCCTTAGGCAAAAATTAGAGACAAAAAAAAAAAAAAAAAAGAAGAAAAAAGAATTGAAAAAAGAGTTTATCCTGATAGGTCGAAAACCCGAAAGGGCGGCCTATGCAAAAGTTAAGGACTATGACAAAGTAACTGCATCAGATCAAGCATCACCCAGTTGGGGCACCTTAGCTGTCAGAAGTCCTCCGACACTAAAGCATCTAAACAGTGGTTCAAAGTTGTTAGGGAATGTAGTGGTTATTGTGTTCAATGTACCTTCCCATGTAGTTACCATTTTCCAACTTTTGTAATCCGTGGAGCCATGCCTTTGGCCGGTTACCACCCTATTACATTAATTTGAGTCGGTGCCCTCTTTTGGAATTCTTGTTCATTCTATATGCAAAATTTTCTTCTTCCATTTTAATGTCAATACTTGAAGTAAAAACTTTGAAAATTTCTTGTACTTTTTATGTTTTCTTTTGTAAAAAACAAAAAAAATGACAAACATATTATCTGTAGGTTCATATATCATGGAAACATATGTCAACATCCATTCAAACACAGGTGAATTCAACAGAGTGGAACATAGTCTTGCAAAAAAAAAGAAGAAAAAAAAGAGAAAAGCTCGCTAAGTCGAAAACCCGAAAGGGCGGCTTAAGCCAAAAATGAGCGTCCTGGTGGATCGAAAACCCGAAAGGGCGGTCCAGGCAAAAATTAGGGACATACAAAAAAGAATATATTCCCGGTGGATTGAAAACCCAAAAGGGCGGTCCAGGCAAAAGTTAGGGACTTCAAAAAAAAAAAAAAAGAAGAAAAGAATACAAAAGAAGCAATGACTATGTGAAGCACGATTTTGAAAAGGTACTTTGGTTCAGTTCAGAATTGGCGATCTCAGCCAGGTTTTTGTGTTATGTGTTCCTTACCCAGCATTGGTTCGGTTAACGGGTGGTATCCCGATTGTGGTTCGATTCATCTCCAGTGATTTTATCCCCAGTGAAGAATGCTAAGTGTTGGCACTGTAATACCGGGTCACTATCCTTACGACCTGCCCAATCTTGTCTCGTCAGTTTCACCAATATATTTTCATACATGTTCATTCATTCATGCATACATATCATGCATACTGATATCATTCATATGCATTTTACCTGTGTGTCGCATTCTGTGTATCCAGTAAAATTTGTCATCACCAATGCGTCCATTTCGGTCTGTTTACCAATTAAGTTTCTTTCAAGTGGCAGGTCCCACCTTTTCAATTTTCCCCAGTATCTTGTTTAAGCTACATTCGTACGAAGGGTACTCGTTTGTAACCTGTATTTTGTTCAACAAAATTGCCTCAGTAGTAGTAACGCATCACCAGTATTTCAGTTTGTATGTTCGTCATTACCCCAGTAAAGGTAATTGACAGTTTTACCCTTCGTATGTTCGTCATTACCCCAGTAAAGGTAATTGACAGTTTTACCCTTCGTATGTTCGTCGTTACCCCAGTAAAGGTAATTGACAGTTCTACCCTTCGTATGTTCGTCATTACCCCAGTAAAGGTAATTGACAGTTCTACCCTTTCGTATGTTCGTCGTTACCCCAGTAAAGGTAATTGACAGTTCTACCCTTCGTATGTTCGTCATTACCCTAGTAAAGGTAATTGACAGTTTTACCCTTTCGTATGTTCGTCGTTACCCCAGTAAAGGTAATTGACAGTTCTACCCTTCGTATGTTCGTCATTACCCCAGTAAAGGTAATTGACAGTTTTACCCTTTCGTATGTTCGTCATTACCCCAGTAAAGGTAATTGACAGTTTTACCCTTTCGTATGTTCGTTGTTACCCCAGTAAAGGTAATGACCAGTGTTTCTTTTAGTATGTTCGTCTTTACCCCTGTAAAGGTAATAGACATCGTTTTCTCCCCGGTAACATTTATTTGGTTCTCGAGTTAGTATCTTCGTCGTCATTGCATTCGTACTTGCATAACAGACAATTCATATCATTATATCCATAAAGCTTTCTCGATTTCTGAGTTGGTCAAAAATTGGTGTACTTGATATTTAAGTCTCTCCGACCCGTCGTTTCAAAAATATTCGTCTTTTTAAACCCTCGTGACGGAGAAACTTAAATAGGGGCATCTGTCGTACCCTAATTTTTGACCGATTCATTTTATTTTATTCGTACGTCGATTGTTTTTTTTTTTTCAGTCGTCCGTTCGCGCGCGAATTCCCGTAATATCTGCGTTTGATTCGTATTTTGCGGTCGCGATTATTTTTTCGTCGTTTATGTTTTAATGTTGCTCGCGTTTTAATTTCGTAATTTTTACTCGCGTTTTGTGCGTTTTAGCGTAGCGTAGCGTTAGCGTTCGTAAAGTTTATTCCATTCACGTCGTTGATTTATCGTTTTATTTAGCGTAATAAAGCCGCGTAATCTCAGTCGTATCAGACGAAATTTCGGCAGAGAGGTATTTTAAAATACCTCATTTTTTGGTTCCGACGGGACATTTTTTTATTTTATTATGTTAATTTTCGTTTTTATTTAAATATTTATTTAATTATTTATTTTTTATTTATCTAATCTGTTTTTATTTATTCATTTTATCAGTTTTATTATTTATTCATTTTTAGTCATTGTCCACATGTCCATTCATCATTGGTCCAATCCAACTTTTCCTCCAAGAAAGAGCAAGGGTAATTGGGTCTTTTCCGGGCATCAGGTACATAGTGTGTCAGAATCACACAAATCAGTCAGTCACAGTTTTCAAGGCAGAAACAGATTTGGAAAATCAAAACAAAGAAAAATAGATCAAAATTTTCTTTTTCACCAAGAACACCAAGAACAAAAATAATTTTTTTTTTTTTTTTTTAAGATGATTCTCAGTGATTCATCAAAGAATCATCATCATTGAACCTTTTTTTTTCTCTGCAATTCAAGTGCGAGTTCATCACCGTTCGGTGACGAACTCAAACACCGATCACAAAGAAATCAGTGAGAAAGAAGAATCACAAATCCAAATCCGAAAATTTCAAATCCAAACCCTAGCCATCAAAAAAACCCATTCGGCCAAATCCAAACACAACCCACACAAATCAGATTCGGCTAAACAACATAGCAACAACAGAATCACCAATCAAATCCAACATCAACCAAATCTGAACCGAAATCATAACCAATACACCAAAAACCATCAAATCCGAAAACCCTAATCATCCATAACCGAACCAACATCAACAACAAGGCATCAAAACCGAACTAACATCAACCACAAGAACAAACAAAGCCGAATCGAAAAGAACAAAGAAGGAGCACAAAACCGAATCGAAAGGAAGAAGAAGCAAGAGGTAATATTCTTGGCTCTTTGTGTGTTTTATTAGTGTTTTTGTTAGTGCTTTACTTTTGTAGATCTAGGGTATTTGGAGTTGGTTTTAAAAAAACTAATAGTGGATTTGAATAGAGGAGGGGGAGAAGAAAAGTTTGGCCTAAAAATTTTCAAAAAAAAACAATTTCTTACCTCCGGCGCGGTGGCCCTCCGGCCAACCACCGCGCCGGAGTCTTTTCCGGCCTTCTTCTCCGGCCAACTTCCCCCTTCGCCGGCCACCCCTTCTAGAGAGAAGGGAGAGCCTTTTTTTTTCCTTTTGGATTTTAGAGAGAGAATGAATGAACAAAATGAAAGAAAAAGCATGAAAAACCCTTATATATTAATGGGAGCTGGGTGGGTCACCCATGGGTCGACCCAGTACCCATGCCCAGCTCCAGCCCCCATACCAGCCCATTTGTTTCTACTTTTTTGTTGCTTTCACCCCCCTGTCTGCTGTCTGCACCCCCCTCCCAGCACTTTTTTTGTAGCATTTCTTTCTCATTTCATGCATTATTTTTATTTTTATATGACCTTTGAATTATGCTTCATGCATTTTATTAGTGTCTTAATTTTTTCATATCATGCATTTTTTATTATTTGTTTTGTTTAAATTTTATCTCTTATATTTTAGTTGATTTTTAGGCTTTGAAGCAACATTTCATACTTTTTCTATTTTTTGTCTAAAGTTTTAATTATCATGTGATCTTTATCTTTTGGTCTATTTAATAGTTTAAGTCATATCTCATGCATTGTGTTTAGTTAGCATTTTAAATATCATGCATAGTATAATTTACTTATTAATTTAATTTCAAACTCATGCATTTTTCTAACTAATATTTTCTTCTTTCCGAAAACTTGCGTTTTATACTTCTTAAAATGCGTTTGAGGTCATGCATTTTAGTTGGTAATTATTCTCATAGGTGATGTTTCTTTTTGCGCTTAATGTTTCGTTGCATCTCGTTTCGCATCATTACTAGTATAATCTCATGCATCTTTTAATTTTTTATTATGTATTTAGTTATTTATCATATTTAGTATGTAATTAGGGAATTGATGTAATTTATTTTCGCGCATTTTTTTCTTCTTTTTGAGACCATAGAATGTATCTAGGGTATGTAATATGTAATCGGCACACGCACTGACACGCGCACCGACACACCACTTTATTTATCGCTTTACGCTCTTTATCTTTTTTTCCGTCGTTACGCGATTTCGTCGTTAGTTTAGAAAAATATTTTCTTCAAAAAAAATCAATCAAGTCAATTTCAATTTCTTTCAAGTAAACCTTGGTATGTAATCCAAGTGATTTTCTTTTTATTTTCCTTAATCAAATGTTAATTAATCTAATATCCACATTAGACATGGATTTCGTACATTTAAAAGTAACCAACTTCATCGTATTTTCTTCTTATGCCTTGAGGCCTTGCATCTCTTCTTAAAACCTTTCTTTCAAAAATGTTAAAATCAATTCAACTCATCAAATAAGTTCTTAAGCCGAACTACTTGATTTTGATCCAGATTTATTTGGGTAAGTAGGCAAAGGGTTTCGACCCTTCCAAATCAATAAAAATAACCAAAAAACATGCTTCTTCTTTCTCCCTTCTTTCACTTTAACTCTTAACTTTTTAATATAAGTAAAATCAATTTAGCGCAAGATTAGAGAATAGGTAGAAGGTTCCTATGGGATACTATAGTCGGTTCGGGTGCTTAACACCTTCCCTAATCGAAACCAACCTCCGAATCCAAGGTCTTTAAGGGTTTTTTACTCACTTTTTTCCCTTCCCGCGAATAAAAGTTGAGAGTTCAATGATTCAAGGTTCGAATCTAATCAATGATTTTGACATCCGAAAATCACGAGCACACCTGCACTTGCCCACAAGACGGCAATTCCAACAGAAGGGGTGAGATTCACAAACAACAATAGATATTATAATTCATCAATTAAATTCAACAACGACAATATAATAATAATCAACTGTCAGTTTATAATTTAAACAATTCAACAACATCATCAACTACGACACCGACAACTCAACCAACAACAACAACGACGACGACAACGACAACATCGACAACAACGACAACAACAATGTGACTAATGCAAATGCATGTGGTACCATTTTACGCGCGTTGAATGCTAAGCATTCCGGGGCATGAGCCCCCAACGGTTGAATGAAATAACATTCCAGGGCATAAGCCCTCAACGGTTGAGTGAAAACACTCCAGGGCATAAGCCCTCAACAAGGTATGAGTATGAATGGACTCACTAGTGTATATCTGCATACAACTTGGCAACAGCAACGACAACTACAATATGCATAATTAACTATGACATAAGACTCCAACTTAATCGACAGGACACGACAAAAGGGCATAACAAAGTCTCACAACAAAATTCAACAATTTAGGCAACCTACAGTACTACTCGCCGTGGCGAGCTCAGGAAATTGAGCTACTCGCTATGGCGAGTTGGAGGCGAGCTCAAGGCAAGCAAAACTGGGTGCTCTCGGTATTTTTGACATTTTTCACCTAAAATCTTCATTTTTAAGTCCCCAAAACCCAAATTTGATTCTGTAAAAAGGTGCCATTCATCCCTACATATATTAAGGCACTCAAGTTGATATAAGAATTGGCCCAAAAACCTCATTAAGACAATTAGCGATTTTTAAATTAAGCAACTCGCCGTGGCGAGTGCATTTGCTCGCTGTGGCGAGCTACGGGGTTAACTACTCGTCTGGCGAGTGGGTCTGCTCGCTGTGGCGAGCGGTGACGTACATAATTACGAACTGTACGAACAAACTTCTCCTTTTCAACCCCAAACCCCATTTTCAACACCTAAAAACTCAATTTTGATGAATTGCATCACTCTTATGCATACTAACATCAGAACAACAATAAAACAACAACAATTACATGAATTCATCAAGTTATTAACATCAATTAATCCTTAACCTAATTCAATTCACCAACCCTAACAACCCAACATTAACCAATGAATTATAGGACCTAAAATTGAGAGTTAGTCTCACCCTTACCTTAGATTATCTTCCTGAATTCAAAGCTGCGTTCTTCTCTCCCCTTGCTTCTTCTCTCTTGTTCTAGGTTTTTCTCCCTTTTCTCTGTTTCTCACTGTTTCAACGTGAAAACTGTTTTCTGACTTTCCTTTCCTTCAAACTCCTATTAATTCTAATTAATTCCCACTTATTTCTAATTAACTCCTATTAAAATATTAATCAATTCATTTTAATCCCCAACTTTCTAATAATTATAATTCTCACCTATTTTAATTAAATAATCATAATAATCATATAATAAAATATATCACACCATAAAATCAACATAAATTATTTAAAATCATATAAACTTATTAAAATCAACTGAAATTAAATAAATAACAACTATGGCGTTACAACTCTCCCCAACTTAAAGAATTTCGTCCTCGAAATATTACCTCAAGCAAACAACTCAGGATATGACTCTAGCATCTTACTTTCTAGCTCCCATGTTAAGCTTTCACCAGTCACTCCACCCCAGACAACTCTCACCAGAGGTATCTCCTTGCCTCTCAACTTCTTCACCTTACGATCATCAATTCTCAACGGTAAAGTCTCCACCGTAAGGTTATCTCTAACTTGCATGTCATCTCTTGGTATAACATGCGAAGGATCCACTACGTACTTCCGCAACTGCGACACATGAAACACATCATGCAGATTCGAAAGATGTGGTGGCAAACCTATTCGATATACCACTGGCCCAATCCTCTTCGATATCTGATAAGGACCAATAAACTTTGGAGTCAACTTCCTAGACTTCAACGCACGACCTACACCTGTCATAGGAGTGACTCTCAAAAACACATGATCGCCCTCTTGAAATTCAAGTTCCTTTCTACGCTTGTCATGATAACTCTTTTGCCGACTCTGCGACGCTTTCATCTGCTCTCTTATCAACTTGACTTTCTCTGTAGTCTGCTGGACTGATTCCGGTCCCAACACTATACTTTCTCCCGATTCAAACCAACACAACGGAGTTCTACACCTTCGACCATACAAAGCTTCAAATGGTGTCATACCAACACTCGAATGGTAACTGTTGTTGTACGTGAACTCAATCAACGGTAGATGACTATCTCAAGCTCCACCTTGCTCAAGTACACACACTGTTAGCAAATCCTCCAACGACTGAATCGTCCTCTCCGACTGACCATCTGTTTGAGGATGATAAGCCGAACTCAACTTCAACTTAGAACCCAAAACCTCATGCAAACTCTTCCAAAACCTTGAAGTAAACCTCGGATCTCTGTCTGACACAATACTTGATGGAACACCATGCAACTTCACAATACTATGAATGTAAATCTCCGCCAACTGAGCTACCGGATAATTGATAATGATCGGAATAAAATGTGCCAACTTTGTCAACCTGTCAACAACTACCCAAATGGCATCATGCCCTCTCGGAGTATTCGGTAAACTCGTTACAAAGTCCATGGATATGCTATCCCACTTCCATTCCGGCACATCTAATGGTGTCAACAACCCTGCAGGCTTCTGATGTTCAACTTTAGATTTCTGACAAGTCAAACAAGCATAAACGAATTGCGCGACATCTCGCTTCAATCCAGACCACCAAAACAATTTCTTCAAGTCGTGATACATCTTTGTAGCTCCCGGATGAATACTTAAGCTACTCCTGTGACTTTCTTCTAAAATCAACTTTTTCAACTCATCATTATCAGGAATACAAATTCTGCCTCGAAATCTTAACATACCCTGATCATCAACCTGGAAATCACTATCTTCCGCTTCGTTACTAGCAACCATCAAGTCTACAAACTTAACATCAGCTTCCTGCGCTTCCTTGATACTGTTCAAGGATTCATTTTTGATTTTCAACATACCCAACATTATAATTGAATTTTTCAGATGTAAGCATCTTCAACATTATATCCACAGTTGTGAGAAGTCAATTATATCCACTCTTGGTGGAGTAGTTTCCGCTCCTGTGAGTTTTTCAGATGTAAGCATCTTCAACATTATAATTGAATTTATAGTGGAAATTGTTGATGAAAGTGGAAGTCGCATGGGAAGCTGAGTATAAAGGACATGTGTGTGAGGATCATTAGAAGTGAGAACATCTTTAACTGTGAGCTGCAAATTGTAACGCCCTACTTTTATTGTTTATTATTTTATTGAGATTAGATGTCTTTTTATAATTTAGTCGATTTATTTTGATGAAGTGATATTTAATTATGTTATCTGGTGTAGAAATATATTTGTTATTTTGTGTGGAAATATATATGTTATCTAGTCTAGAAATATATTTGTGATTTGGTCTGTTATTATTATTAAGTGGGGGAGAGATATATTTAATTTAAAAATAAAATAAATATTGAGTTGTGGGGCTGTTTTGGAAATTAGATAGAGTTATGATGGAATAAGTGAAATAAGATAGAATAGATATAAGAGATATAAAAAGGGAAAATTAGGTTTAGAATTATACAGAACGTACAATTCAGTTTTGGGAGAAAAAGGAAGAAAACCAAGAGAAAGCTAGGAGAAGAGCCAAGTGGGAAGAATCAGAATTGATAGAGTTTGTTCATAAAAATCTAAGGTAAGGGTGAGACTAACTCTCATTAATCATAAACATAAATTCTGAATTGTGTTGTTGTTGTTGATAATTTGTGATGTTGAAGAAATTAGGGTTGAATCAAACTAGGTTATTAGAAACCTAGATAATCCGTTGAATTAATGTAAAAAGTTGATCTTTAGGTTGTAGAATACTCCTAGGTAATGTTTCCTATCAAATTTGGGCATTGGGTAGTCAAAATTTGGGTTTTTGGATGAAAAATGGTGAAAATCCGTAAGTGTTCTTCAGAAAACGGGGTCCAGTTCGCTTGAGCGAGTCCCAAACGAACTCCCAAGCGAAATTGGGGTTTCTCTCAGCGTGAATCTCGCTTAAGCGAGATTTGTCTCGCTTAGGCGAGATGCCCTCTGACAACTTTTCCTGTTACGCGTTCTTGCGTCTTTTTAGCACGTTTCTGTTTTGAATTGGTCTTCGGTGTAAACATGAAAGTTTTAGATAATTAAGTTAGCTTTCCAATGCTCTGGTTTGACTTGAAAATAATTTTTAGTTTGGGATTTATGATGAAAATACTCCAAGGAGGTCTTAGCAAAAATCGCTCAGTGACAGCATTCTCTGTCTCATGTTCTTGCGTCTGTCTCACATGCTTTTGCCCTGAATTAAATTTTGGTATAAACACAAAATTTGTAGGTATGAATGTTAGCTTTCTAATGTCGTTGGTTTGACTTCTAAATGATTTATAGAACTTGAGTTATGGTCAAATTAGTGCACGTAGGTCACAATGAATATTTATGAATTTCAGCACAACCTTTCCCGAATTTGAAATGAAAACTGATATTGAGAGGTACAGAATTGACCTTTGGTGTAAACATGAGAGTTGTAGATAATTGTGTTAGCTTTCCATTGGATTTGGTTTGACTTGAAAATGATTTTTGGTTTTTGAGGTATGATGAAAATACTCCAAGGAGGTCTTAGTGAAATTTTATGAAAATTTCGCATAACTATTTCTAGGTCAACCCAAAACTTATGGATTGTATCCAAACTTCAAAGCTTGTGTGCTATGAGTTCAATTAAGGTGTTTAAGAGTATTTAACCCATGTTGTGAGTCGACCCTTGGGGTAGGAATGAATTTGTTAATGATTATAACGAGGTTCAGAGGGGATGAATAAGATGATTAATATTGATGTTTTAATTTGGTGATTAAATGTGAAAATATTTATATATTGTGAAAGACGTTGATATGAAGTTGTAATTGTTATATATGATGATTATTATTGATGGTGACTTGCTGCATATGTTTAAATGATGTTGTCTTGCTGTTGTGATGAAGTAATACCATTAAGATGTTGATCCAAATTATTGGAGTCATATGAGATGTCTAAGTCGTTAAGTCGTAAGATGTTGTTCATGGTTGATGAATTATTATATGAATGTGTACGTTGATGAATATGATGTTGTTCATGGTTGATGAATTATTATATGAATGTATGAGATGTTACATGATGTTGTTCATGGTTGGTGAATTATTATATGAGTGTATACGTTGATGAATATGTTGTTTCATGATGTTGTTTATAATTGATGAATTGTTGTTGTTAACACGATACTATATGATGTTGTTTATGACTGATAAATTATGATATTATGATGCGAAGTCGTTGTCGTTGTTATTGCCACTGTTGTCGTCAATGTCGTTAAAGTTGCAAGTGTTGGTCTAAGTTGTCTGAGTTGTAAGTGGTTGTTCCAAAGTATTGAAGTCTTATAAGTTGTTGACGTTTTCTATGTTGTAAGTTGTTGAGTCCATGCATACTCATTTAAGTTAAGGGCTTATGCCCTGTGAGCTTTTGCTCAACCACGTTGAGGGCTTGATGCCCTAGAGCTTTTGCTCAACTAAGTTGAGGGCTTGATGCCCTGGAGTGTATTTATGCTCAAAATAAGTTGAGGGCTTGATGCCCTGGATTGGTACCACATGCATGATTAAGAAGATTAAGTTGTTGAAGTTGCATATTCGAGTCGATGTCGAAGTTGTCGAGTTGTCTAAGTTGTCAAGTTGATAATCATCAATGAAATGTTAATGAAGAGTTATATGAAGTATAAGCATTATTAAATGTTGTTGTTTATGTGAAGCATTTTTTATGATGATTTGGAGTTGATTGATGATTTATAGTTGGAATTATATGAAGTATAAATATTATTGAATGTTGTGTTGTTTATGTTATTATGAGATGATGATCATGTTGTGTTGTTTATGTTATTATGAGATGATGATTATGTTGTGTTGTTTATGTTATAAGATGATGTTTATGATGTGATGATTTATGATGTTATATGATGATGATTATGATTTGATTATTATGTGCTATGTGATGATGTATATAATGCGATGAATATGAAGTTAATAATGATTAGAAGTTGATTGAGTTATTACTGAAATATTATAAGAAGATTTAATGTTATTAATTGATGAAGTTTAAGTTGTTAAATGTTTTTGATGAATTAAATGTTTATTATTATTGAATGTGAAATCTCACCCCTTCTGCTTGGAAATGTTGCTCTTCGTATGAGTAACTTGCAGGTGATCGAGAATAAGTAGTTGTTGATTGCTGTTGTGAGTGGCTATCCCTCACTGTGTCTTTAGGTGCTCTGATACGTAACGGGATGAGAACTTTGTGGCTATTTTCTATTCCTTACGTATTGCTATACATGATTAAGTTGTAAATTGGATTTCTATGAGATACTTTGATGAGACCTTTGTGCCAAGACTATTTTAGATGTTGAAATAAATTCCGCTGCGAAGTTTTGAATATTTATGTTGATTGAACTTTGAAGGAAAATTAGTTAATTATTCCATTTATGATTTTTATGAAGTGTAGCATTCCGTTTGTGATGATTTACTTTGATTAATTTAAATGAAATTTTTATGTTGGGAACATAGGGGTGTTACACAAATCATGAATGTCAACATAGGGGACCAGAGTTCCTAGAACACCAAGTGAACTCCAAGGGTTGAACCAAAAAGAAGAGGAGCCGGACCCTGCACTTCAAGAGTAACCATCTTTAAGGACTTTTTTGCTTTAATGATAGAAGACCAAGTGGGGGATCCATTAGAAAGATGTATAGCTTGGAGAATATTGTTGCCGACAACATATTTATTAGAGAGAAGGTTGACCCAAAGTTTCTCAGACGATTGAATCACATCCTAAACTAATTTACCAAGAAGGCAAGTATTTGCTTCTCTGGCTGTTCTAATACCTAAACCATCAAGAATCTTAGGACGAGTAATTTTTTTCCAACCTACCAGATGGATGCCTTTGTTGTTAGTATCTCTCCAAATGAAATTACGGGTAGTTTGATCAATACTATTGCAAATACTCCGAGGGAGTCAAGTAATCAGCATATAATAAGATGGAATGGAGAAGAGGACAGATGAGGCAAGAGTCAATCTACCAAGCTTATTAAGCAATTTATTTTTCCATGAAGCTAGTCTAGATTGCATCTTCTCAATAATGAAATGGAAATCACTTGGCTTCGCCCTTCCTTTAAGAATTGCGAAATCAAGATACTTGTCGAAATATTAATAATAGCAATTTGGTACAAAAAGTAAATGTAAGGTTGACAAAGAAAAATCAACTCAATTTGAACAAAAATACTGCAATCTATTTTTCTGTGTGCGGTTTAAAATGCAAAAAAGTTGGTGCACTGAAATTTTATATCAGTCTGATCTGGTTCATGAGGAATCATTAATGATTCAATTTAGTTTTAGAGTTTAGGGTGAGGAAATAAGCCCATAAATTCAAGGTGGACATTAATGGAAGCTAACATATCTGAAAAAAATATAAAATCCACAGGATAAACAACATAAAAAAGAAGAAAGAAAGAACATAAACATGAAATTTCACTAAAATGTTTGAATCAATCACGATTCTTAGCTTCAAACTTCTCTTAAAATGTATATTATCGAGGCAATCACCTTAAACTTCCATAAATAAAAATAACATAATAAAAAATAGGGAAATGTTAACTTGTGCCCTTAAGGCACAAGTTAAGAAATCAAAGATAGAAACATTTTGTTGGAAATTGTGCATTCAACATTCTAAAATTTTAAAATCTTATCTTTTCAAGACAAAAATTATGTTTTAATTCTAGTTTTAGATTCTTAACTTGTGCCCTAAGGACACAAGTTAACAAGACCCTAAAAAATATCATATTTTCTGGTGACGACACTAGCAAATTAATGAAATTTTATCTAAATTAGTATCGTTTCTACACAAACGAATGTGAATATATGATTTTCAATCAAACAATCAAGATCAATGTGTCAAAATAAATACAGGATCTACATGACATCAAAAGACACTTAATTATATGGTTCATGTTAATTATTCTTCCAAAAAAAATGGTTCATGTTTTTTTTTTTAGCAAAGAAAAAAAATGGTTCATGTTAATTTGTTTTAAAGGAGTTCATGTATACTCCCTCCATATCAAAATATAAGCAAAAATGACTTTTTAGGTTCATTCATTTAATGATGTATGCGATCCATAATATGAACCACATACATCAATAAATGAATGAACATGAAAAATAAATTTTGCTTATATTTAAAAACGGAGGGAGTAACTCATATGCTTGTAATTATAGTAATATTTTTTTTTGTGAAAGATATAGTAATATTTATATATTATGCGTATTAAGTATCTTTTTATAATTATTTAAATATTATTATTTTTAATTTTATATATATGAGAAAGTTGGATCAACACAATTAATGATTCTGGTTTAAAATTTGGACTAAATACATTAATTTTAGGCTAAATTACACTAAGATACTTTAAGTTTGAGGTTTGTAATAAATTTATCTTTTAAGTTATTTTGATCACACATAAGTCCTTTAAGTTTGAAGTTTGTAAAGATTGGTTCTTTAAGTTATTTTGGACACAAATAAGTCCTTTAAGTTTTTAAACGTTTTGAATTTAGTTCTTATATTAACCGCGACCAAAATAATTTAAAAGACCAATTTGTTACAAACATCAAACATAAAAACTTACGTGTGACCAAAATAACTTAAATGATTAATCTTTTACAAACCTCAAACTTAAAGGACCTTGATTGATATTTAACCTTAATTTTATTGATACAACTTTTTTTTTTAGGGGAGATACAACTTTCTTTTTTAGGGGAGATACAACTTTCTTTTATATATGAATCAAATAAGCCATCTTATTTAAAAGGTTGTTGTTAGTCTAATCTTATGATTCCACTTTGTGAGACTTTCGGTCCAACAATATATACAAATTACAAAAGACAAAAGAGATTTTCTTTTCAAAAAATATCCTTAGATTTTTGAATTATATAATCGCAAACAAGGTTTTCTCCTCTATATATATATATGTTTGGAAAAATATGGTTTTCACCATTTTGGATTCTAAAATCCAAAAGAATAAGTGCTTCGAATTTTATTTTTTTGTTGGTGAGTTAGGCTCCGAACTCACCAGAGTTAGGATATATCTCAAAGTCAATGAACACTTTTAAGATACAAACTATTCACTAAAAATATCAACACATTAATAGCAAGAGTTAAGCCCACAACCTTATATATAATTCAACTTCTGACCTGCTGTGCCAACATTCACAACCGAATAATCATTTTAATTAGTCACATACTTGAATATTACGTGTATGGGTGCAAGTATTTGTTTTCATCATATGAATTCAATAATACATTGATACATTGTTTTGAGGGGGAAAACTAAGAAAATTACATTACCACTCCCCTCTTATAATCAAAAATAAATTATACAACCGCATAAAATGTATCTTTAGATATTCATAATGTGTGATGAGTTCTACCGCGAGTATAGGGAAAACACCAAAGCCGAGTAAAACACTTCGTTTAATATTTAAAAAGAAATTTATATATTAAAAGTGAAGTAAATGTCTATAGTTCAAACTTCAACCTTCGTTTCATGAAAGGAATGCTTGTGCAGGTATGCTGGCAAAGTTAGAAACTACTAACGTAGATCCTTTAATTGAGCTTCAAGAACCTCCTCATAATTTATCGTTAGCTTTGCTAGCTGATGCTCGTGGGGTGTCCTTTCTAAGGACGTAATTTCTTTTTCCTTTTTTTTTTTTCCTTTTCTCATGTAACAAAAAAAAAACTTCAACCCTCGTCAATTGAACTAAACTTATATGAACAAACATTTACTACTTTTATTTCTCAGCATGAAACACACTGACCTTTAGCTCCAAAGGAGAAATCATGCTAAAATAATTAAAGAGAATATAAATAAACTACTTCCATGATTAATCGTATATATTATTAAACAAACTTGCTCTTAAAAATACATTTTCTTCTTCAAATTCAACTGTAAATTAAAACATACAACATAAATATTAAAACCTGCTTGAGTAAAAAAACAGCTTCACGTGAATTTAAATAACTTAACGAGTAGTTTACACATATAACCTGTAAAAATCAAAAGTATACACAAATATTTACTCTATATATATATATATATATATATCAGTGATGGAGTCCCTTAAAAAAAATGGGTTTAATATGTTTTTGATCCTTATAAATATATAAATTTTTTGTTTTAATCCCTCTAAAATTTTCCTTTAACTTTTAGTCCCTCTAAAATTCTCCATCTTCACTTTTGATCCTTTTTTTAAAGTAAACTCTTATGTAGAATTCATATTTTTGAATAAAAATTTTTCAGAAAAATTCATAATATCATAAGAATCTCTTCCAAAAAAACTTAGAATTTTTTTATTTTTGATGGTTAAAAATTTATATTAAATTTATGTTTTGTTAAAAAATTTTAAATTTTTTAGGAAATATTTTTACAATATTCAACATATTTCGGCACAATTTCATTAAAAGATACTAAAATTAACTTTAAAATAGGGACAAAAAGTAGTGATTGAAAATTTTTTAGGGACTAAAAATTGAAGGAAATTTTTAGAGGGACTAAAATAAAAAGTTAGTATATTTATAAGGACAAAAAACATATTTAACCTAACAAATATTAATAAGTGAGAATCTTACTAAAAAAAATCAATGAGAACTGGCAGGTGATGACACCAATTTTATTGGGTGCTCTAAATTTTTTGACAAAGTTCACAACAACAAAAAGTAAATGTGTCGATGTATATTATTATGTGCCCTTTTCTCTCTTGGTACAATTATTTGTTTATTTTTCAATCCATTTTTCATTTTCACTTAAAACAAAAGAGCAGCAACAGACAGAGATCTGAATAGTTTGAATATCATGCCAAGCTCTCTTTTCCATTTCTTCCCACAAAAATTTAGGAGCCGGTTTGTTTTGGCTTTTTAGCTTCAAGAAATGCTTCTACAATCCTCAAAAATGAAAAATTCAGTTTTTAATGATGTTTGGTTTGATTTTTAAGAATTGTTTCTATCCTCAAAAAACAATTATCCTTAAAACTACAATTTCTAACTTTTGGCTTTCCTAGAATTAATTCTTCAATATATTTTATATTTTGATTATTACAACCTATTATTTTCCTTTATTGCCCTTTATCAATTCTCCTTCTTTTTGCTTTGTAATTAATTTGATAAACCAAATTTAATCAAAAAATTTAATGAATCAAATTAGCCCCCTGTATTTTTTCTTTTACCTTTCTTTTACGTTATATTTTATCATTTTTGACAACAAACTCTAGTAGTATTTAACTTAAATATATTTTATCAAAAAATATAAAATATATGAACAAATATTTTTGTAAAAAATTGGTTTAATTATCATATAGATTATTTTTTAAATTAATAAATAGAAAATTTATTTATTTAAATTAAATAATATATCTACATTTAGTATTGATCTACCTATACATTCAACCATGTTCATTTATTTGCATTTAGCTATGTCCATTTTAGTAATTATACATTCAAAAATGATTTTGATCAAAACTATCCAAACAACATTCAGTTTGTTTAATCAATTATACATTATTGTATTCAAACATAAATCAATTCTCTCAAAATCAATTCTGTCAGAATCAATTCTATCAAAATCAATTATGTTAGAATCAATTTTATCCAAAACAAAAGCAAACACTCACTTAATCTAGAACCTCTGCACCTGATTAGACCAACTCTCTATCTTTATTTATATTTTTTTGCCTCATGCAGTATGCACATTTCATTTCATACTTGAAAGATGATATGATTGATGACCTACGTCTTTGTTTTTTCCTGAGAGGCCTGACACATAAAGTTTAGAGGTATGTCCAAAATATTGTCTTGACTTCTCCAAATTGCATAAATTTGATTTGATCGTTAAATTATGGACTTATATTCTTACTAGAAAAATATTTGTCTAAGGGTCATGCCCATAGTTTAACTTAATAGTAATATCATGTCTATTCTTTCAAAAAAAAAAAAAAAGTAATATCATGTCTATTATTTTCTATGAATATTATGATTACGAAAATTAATTTTTTCATCAATTTTTTTTATCAACGTAGTTTGTTGCATACTTGCTTTTTATTCATGTGTAAATAATTTTTGATATATATAAATAAAAATATTAAGTTTTAACTAAAAAATAAATAAAAACAAAAAATAATCGAGTAATATAGCTCCATTCAGTTGGATCCATGATGAATGATGTATAAATTAATCAACGAAAAAACAAAAAAAAATGGTAGTAAGATGGTTCCATATGAGAGGGATCCATCTTGAAGACCGATGATACCACCTCAGATAGAGTTATGATGAAAGGAAATTGAAAATAAGATATAATGATAGTAAATTAGTAATAATTTTGAATGTAGGATGGATCGAAGTTTTATTTTCAAAAATAGGTTAGTTAAAAAATAATATAATTCTCGTAGAATAGAGGCTAGACCAGTGGAAAATTGACCGGACTGGTCCATTAGTCCATAAATTCGTAGGTTAGTCATTATTTTGTTTTTCAAATCAGTAAGAATATGATCATGCAGTGGTCCAAATTTATGAAATGACAGAATCATCTTTTAAATTTAAAATCGTTGGTTAATTTAGTCCATCCATTATAAAAAATAATCACTTTCCAAACTATCATCGGTAGAAGAATTCAAATCAATAAATGGTGACATCATTATAGTTCCGGTTGCAAGAGAGGAATTTTGACGCGTTGACTACATAAAGACTCTCTACATTGTCAGTCAATCATAATCATAATTGTTCGATTATTAAAAAGTTTGACTTTCATTATATCTAACTTAAAAGTCATACAAATGATAGTTTATAAATTGGTTGACTGTGTAAAAAAATACACTGTCAGTGCAAATACTCTTTCAGTGCATCAACGTTTTCAGTTGCATGCTGATCCTTTCCATAGTTACTGTGTGGCACTTGTAGTAGCTTCTCAGTCCACATTGGAAGAATGTGCTTCAAATCAAGGAATTCCTTATTCAGGTTTTTGAGAACTTTGCTCTAAAGAAGAAAGCATTAAGGAGGTGCATGCATCTCTAGTAAAGGTATGCCTTCGCATCAAAATCCTCTAACAAAATGGTGGTAATGTTTTAGAAATTAAATTTTCAGTTATCATAATATATATACATTTGTTAAATCAGCATCAAAGTATGGAGTAAGTTTTTTACGCTTTGGGTGCATATAATTTATAAAGCCAGTTATCAACATCAGAATGACATCTAAAATTATCATAGGTTGTTTGAAATAAGAATTACTTCAAAGTTCAAACTAAGATGGTAAAAACCGTTATAGATGGCTTAATTAAGTTGACTCCAAAAAACACACTTGTTTTTTTGGTATAACCCGATGCGTTTGGTTTGCAAAACAGTAAGTACTAAACAGAACAATACAAGATAGAACAACACAAGACAAATTTTTATATAATTGATTTTTGTTGTTGTTTTATACGATTTTTGGGAGACAAAATGCTATTTTGGTATTTTAGACAACTTGTACGTGGGACAAAAAGTTGTGTTGTGGTTTGGTGAGGGACAAAATTATCAATTTTTGTCCTGTCTCCTGCCTCCAGTGTGTCCTGTACCTGAAATAGTTTTACAAATCAAACACCGAACAATTTGAGTTGTTCTGTCCTGTGCTTCATTTTTTAGCAAATCAAACGGACCTAAGAATCCATATTTTGTCGCCCACGTCAATCTTCTTCAATGGTGAAATTTGTTAAGAACGCATACTATTTTTTTTTAGGGATGTCCAAAATATTGTCTTGACTAAAAACAATTATTTATTTGACTAAAAACAATCATTTATGTGACAACTTTTGGGATAACCCATAAATTTACAAACAACAATAAATATTGATACGTAAAACAAAACAATAGAGAGAGAAACTAAGAACATAATGTGAGTATAAGAGAGAAAATCGTTACAAAATAGTTGTATAAATATCATTTCGTTTATGTGATAGATATTTTGAGTTGTTTTCTCTATGCATCTTGATTTAATAATCGTTTTATGCATTAGATATTTTCAGCTGTGTCATTTATCTTTTTTTCCTGCGGTGCAAAAAAACTTTTTGTATATTTCATGTGATAGTAAATTTCAAAAGAGAGGACATGTCTTTGATCGAGATCTAAACTGACATTAAATAGGTTAAAGTAACACACACGATCAAATAGGTTAAAGTAGCACGCGATTGGAGTTGTGAGGCACAAGTGAACACTATTTTTCAATGTTCGAAATAACTTAAATAACACGTGAGTCTATAGGTTAAAGCAACACACAATTGGAATTGTGAGGCGTGGGCACTTTTTTCAATGTTACGAAATAGGTTAGAGTAACACGTGATTGGAATGGTGAGACGCAAATTGACACTTTTTTCATTCCCTGCATAGGATCTAACTAATAGAGAGGATATTACAACATTAACATTATTAAAGTTAAAACCATCCTTTGCAAGCATATCAGCCGCAACATTAGCTTCCCTGCATATTTGATGGATAGTGGCCCTTGGCAGCTTGCTCAAAAGAGTGGTTATTTTGGAGATAAGGCTAAAACAAGGGTGAGAGTTGGAACAGCCTTGGTTTATCAACTTGATTTTCTCACAGTTGCCAATTCAAGACCATGAAGAATGCCCCTATTAGGATATAACTAATAGATAGGATATTACCATTCAAACATATATGAATTGTTCATCACAACTTGATTGATTTACAGCATGAACATGATCTAATGACACTCTCAAGTCTCAACTAAGAGGGTATGAAATGAAGCTTTGATCATAAATTCGTGACATTTTCAAAATATATATTTGAACTTGAACTTTGCCTTTCTCTATTCTTTTCTTTCTTTTATCTCATAAACTTTTCATATGATTTTGAATGATTGGCCTAAAGTTACTTTCCTGAATTAGTCTGACTCTCGGTCTATTTTACTGCCATACCAGATATGCAGATATGATATAAGTAAAATATAATAATACTATGGAAGATTTCAATAAACACAAACACACATCACAATTACAAGTTTAAACAATTCCAGCACACTACTCTTCCTCCGACTCTGATTCGCACTCTGAAGCCACTCGACGAAGGGTTTAACATTCTTCCAAATCTGAGAGTTCTTGGTGCCTCATTTCAGCACTTCTCAATACCATGGCAATACGTGCTCTTCCTCCAACGCATCGGCATTGTAGAGTGCCTTCAGAAACAAGGAAACTTTGTTGAGACCTCAAGTGCATTGGAAATTCCTCAATTGCACGTAGCAACAACAAAGGGACAACCTCTTCAACAGCAAATGCAGCAGCTATCCTCATGGCTTTCTTGTAGATTCCAACAGGGTACATCGATCTTTTAGAAGCTGAATTTCCAATTTTGCCTCTGTCTGAACGGAAATAAACAAGCCATTAGTGATATCGGAAAAGGTGCTATCACGTATGATACGAAAAGTACAAAACAAGTGCAGTTAAAGATACAAAATGCACTTCAAAAGATGATTCTTACTTCACTTTCAGTAAGATAATTATCATTTTAAATAATCTCCAACCGGAAATTGATCAATGTCATTTACGCCTACTAATTGAAATCATCAAATAACCAACACAAGCTTCTTATTCATTATTCAATGTACTTCAATTCTTAATTTTTATTTAAGCCGTGTATTAAGACTTTTAACTATGTTGCACTTAGTTTACTTCCTAAAGACCTTTTTTTATATTAAAAAGTTGCTTGAATTATGCATCATCAAAATTAAGAGTAAAGAACTTATACAAGAATATGATTAGATTGACAATTTAATGCAAGCACGCCAGTAATATGCAAAAAATGATATAGGCAAAAAAGTGGTTGACAAATAGGATAGATTTTAGATATTACCAGCTTCTGCTCCAGGTAGTTATTCCTTTCAGCATGAGTTTTTTTGAAATCTGCTAGCTCTTGCACCAACTACAGAAAATATACATTACAAGTTAGTTATTTGTAAAAAAGTTGATATATTACATGTAATGACAGTTATCAAACATTATCAACCACCTGAACTATGTTGTATTGATGTTCTGATGGAGAACTTGTATTCTCCTCCCTCTCAGATGAAGAACTAGAATTCTCCTCCTTCTGGGATGGAGAACTAGGATTCTCCTCCTTATCCTCCGAATGCTTTCCCTCGGACCAATTCTCATTTGCATAAGAAGTACCGCAAACATTGTTTTCCCAAGATGGATCCAATGGCTGAAAGCACTCACCTAACAAATTACTCTTGTTGGAACCTGATTTCATACTTGATTGGGTAGAATGATACTCCTCTAGCTGATTGAGGCATTTGAAATGTTTTCACTTTCGAAGTAGGACAGTGATGTGGAAGAGGTTGGGAAGCAGTTACCCGATTAATATTCTGAGGGACAAAATTAGCAGGAATAATTTCCAAGTGTTTTAGCAAAGAAATCAATTGGCTTGTTTGTCCATGGTCAAGCTCAAACCAGAAATGGTTAAGATGGTAGTAGTTATCAGCAATTATATGTTCAAATTGATCTTCGAACAATGGCCGACAATGTGATTGAACTTGGATTTGCACCTTCAACATTAAAAACAGAAACATATAAACATAGTTGTATTGAATAACAATATACTATCAATTATACCAAGCAAGAAAAAGAAAGTTTTACCTGGGCTGAAACCGTGTCACTTCCGAACCGTCAACACTCCATCCGTTCCGATCTATGAACATTCTTCCGGGACCAGCCGCCTCAAAAATTCCATGAAGTGTTCTATCAGTATAGTTAAACAAAAATAGAGGCAAACCAGGTCCAGGATGAATATTCTTCACATAAGCAAAATGTTGAGCAGGCAAGCCTGTTGTTGAAACTAATAAAAGGTCCATGAGTTAGATTTCACAACACTCGTTAAAATGCCTAAAAAGCGAAAACTGAATTACTAATACCGAAAATCCTGAGCCATCAAAAACAAAATGCAAGCATAAGACACAAAAGTAACCATGTTCAAGTATAGGTCTAACTTTGTAAGCGTTTCCATGTTATTTAGAGTGAATAACACAGTCAATTTCATAATGCTATAAATACACATTCACATGAAAATGACTTACCAAAGAGTTGTTTGGTTAAACACTCTTTAATGATAGAGTTCTTGGTTCCAAATATAACACCACCAAGTTGTATACAGGTGTAATTACCTCTTGCCTGCAATAGATACTCTCAAATGGAAAGAGGAGCTTTCTTGGCTTACAACCAAACACTTGGAATTCGGGTGGGGAAAGATTCGGTCTATATTGGAAATGGTTAAGAGTAAAATAGTAACAATAATATGTATAGGGTGACTCAAGCCCTAGTAAGGATAAGTAGCTAATAGTAGCTAATGCTCATTTGATGACTTTATGGAGTGGCACTATATGAGATTAGTGTTGTTATTATTCGTTTATCAACATGGTTGAATCATAACAATGATTGTGTTATTTTACTTTTTGTCATGTGGCTGTGCTTGTAGGAACATGTTTAGTATTGGACCACTACACGAAGATTTGGGAACCTAACTCATGACGTGTTCAGTCTACCATCAATAGAAAGCTAACCATACTCAGAAAAACTCAATCTCTAGAAGACTGAGTGAGAGCTTACGTAAATTACGTCTTGGAGGAAGATGACAATTGGGGAAGTTATCTCCCCTCATAGAGTTGACATACTAAAATGTTTTCATTCAAGATTGGAATGACACAATATAAAGATGTCTATACGACACAATATAAAGATGTCTATAGGAGCAGAAGCAAGACAAGAGTCTCCACTATAGGGGTTGTGCCCCTTTTTTTTTCATAATAAAAGACCAAAAAGTTGATACTTAGGTTGCATTGATTTCATCCAATAAATGAGTGAGTGCTAGAAAGATTGTTAAAAAGTGAGTGTTGCTACCTCGTAATTAAAATATCTTTTTATTTTACTTGTTAAATAAACTATCTGTCTTGTGTTCATCGTAGATTTTATCACATATATCCACAAATACGAACTTCTTTTCCATCCCAACATGAAGGGTATATCTTATCATATCTTATGTTGAGTTATGCTTATTAATATTAGTTTTCCCTTTTAAAAAAACTGATAACTTTTTCTTTACATGAAAACAAAACTAACTTATCTAAAGCAACAAGTTCTAAAGGATTAACATGTATTTAATTTTTTCGTCAAAAAAAGCTTATATTTAATTTTATTAATAATAGGTTTTAAAAATGAAAACGGTCCTTGGAAACATCAAGAGTTTTGGTATTAGTCCTCGAAATTTTCCATTTTTAAAATTTTTTTAGTCCTTACAAATATCCCTCTATTTTCTTTTGATTCTTGGTGTTTTATTTTACTCATTGCATAATTTATTTATATTAAAATTAGTCCTTATAATATGTCAAATATTTGATTTTAACCCTCAGAATAATGACTAAAATGAATAATACAAAGAGTGTTTCCAAATGATCATATTTTGCAAGGATCAAAAGAAAATTCGAAGTTCGTCAAAGAAATTTTTTTGAAGGACTAAAAACAAAAAGAGAGGTATTTGTAAGCACTAAAAAAAAAAAAAGTATCTTTACAAAGATTAAAACAAACAAAGGATACTATATTTACAAGGACAAAATATATTTCAACCTTATAATAACCGAAATGTATTTCAAGACTTTTCAGTCAAGAGTAAACAAAACTCTTCACAATCAAATGATATTAAGAATAATTCCCCAATGAAAAAAGAAAATATTTTAAAAGAGAAGAATTTGGTGTTGCGTACCTTGCAAATGTGAGGATAGATGATGGTCTCATCATTCAACATATTAATTAGAATGTGGGAGTTCCTGTTGACAAATTGTTAACATTAATTAATTAACAAATACATCAACCCCTAAATATACATGTATGAAGATCTTCAGTCTCAAACATATAATATAACGTTGAAATCGTAGATTGTAAATCGATTTTAAGATAAAGTCTGAAACATATTTTTAAAATGACTCGACAGTTTAAATAGTTTGATCTTACCTTCTAAAAAAAATATATTAAGTTTGATTATCATACCATCAGTTTTTTTTTTTTTTTAAGATAAAAGTAACTTATTCAGCGTAAATATGGAAGGCAATATCTCTTTCTCAATTACTATGTCTTAGTATGTTTCTTTAGAATTATAAAAGAAAAAAAGAAGTATGTTTCATGAGACTTTTTTTTTTAAATAGAAAAGGACCTAAAGCCCTTTCATCATTAGATAAATTTGTTTAACGAATTAGATCTCAAACTATTTAGTGATAAAATTTTATGGATAGGGAAAACATAGTAGAATGAACAAAAAACACTAATTAATGAATGTAGATATTTAAATTTTCTTTTCAGAAACTTTGTACTAAATCCATAATTAATTTCAAAGTGATTGTCTAGACATGCACCAAATTAATATTGTGAGCCTTGTTTAATTATGTGAATAAAAAGTAAACAATTTTCATAAATAATAATGACATTATGTACCTTTTCTATGAACATTTGTTCAATAGTTGTGTTAAGATCACCTTTCCATCGCACATCTTCTTCTTCCACGGAAATATTTCTGAGGCATGGTGTTACTGTGAGTGCAGATGAGAAGATCTTCATTTGAGGACATCCTTTAACAATGAAAATAAGCAAAGATGGGAATATGAATGCTTGTTTCCCATAGCAGAAGCTTCTCAAATGTGGCAACAAAGTAAATTCCATGTATTCCAGGTTTTCAAATACGATGTTTTCCTCTGCTTTTTCTTCATCAATCTTCACAACATCCAACATCTTCTCACAATTATTTATTTTTAATGCTTTGAGTTGAACTAGGCTTTTAGCCGTTGAATATGTTATCAAATAGATTAGCTCTTTGCAGTTGTCCACTCCCAAATAGGTTAAATTTGTGAAAGATGATGACGATGGTACCAAGCATATCAAACTTGGACAATTCAGTACATGTAACTCTTCCAGATATTGCAACAGAGGATGATCCAGTGGAAAGTCTTCCTGCCAGACAAGCTTGAGCTTTTCCAATTCAAAAAGCCACAACTTTCTTATTTGATTTGACATTTACATACTAAGATAACATGTGGTTCCTTTAGCGAGGAACAATGTTTCAAAAGAACTATTACGCACTTGAAATGTTTCAAGATTAGGAAATATTGTATGGAAATCATTCAGAAGAATAGTTGGAGTTTCATCGAAGCATTGTAAACGAAGAAATTCGACTTTATGAAAGATATTTTCTTGACAATAACCATTCAATATCTCCAACATATCTATGCCACTTACTGCCAATTCCTCCAGGTTAGGGCTCAACTGAAAAATAAGAATCCAAAAAGAAAATAAATACTTGCGTATTATTACACGACAAACAAAAACAAGGTATGGTGGGATTTACCTTTTCCATACAAAACAGGGTTTGTTGGAATAGCATGTCCTGATTTTCATCAACCGAGTAAGGTTGTTGCAAGTCTAAATTGTTGAAAGAAAACATTCTTAATGCTTCACAACGATATACATTCAGAGTCTTCAATGAAGGGGAATCTAAAGTATGTTTTCCTTGATAGAAACTCTTAAGATTTTTCAAATGATACAGCATCATAACTTTCAATTGGGGAAAATTAAAATTAATTTCCAATGATCCAGCTTCTTCCATTGCAACAATTTCCTTGACTCCGCAAGACTTTATCTCAAGCATTTCAAGATGTCCAAGATCTACGCATAGTGAACTTGGAAAGATATATAACAAGCTTTGGCACATAGAAACATTCACAGTGCTTAAATTTCCAAAGCTGATAATTTCATGAGGATTCTCATTCCAAATGTGCTTCAATTTGGGTAAAGTAGACAAAGTCAATTTTTTCAATCGAGTGCTTTCTTTTATCAATATTTCTTGTGATTTCATACCTTTCACATCAAACACTGCTTCTAATGAATCACAATCTTTTACTTCTAGTTCTTCCAATACTTGTAGCACTTTCATTACATTTGATGGAAAAAGTACATGTGATAAAAAATCACACCTTTCCACCACAAGATGTTTCAAATTGCAGAACACATTGTGATGATGTTGGCCATACCACAAATCCTTTAGCTCAGGATTGTCAGATAAGGCTAAGTACTTGAATTTACCAAATGCAACCTGATCAATGAAATTAATAAATCAAAAGACAAATCAAAATTGCTTTTAAGCAATCTTTAATTATGCATTTGTATTCTAGTCTACTACAATATAAATTTTCACCTTAAAATTGATTATGATCTAGATAGATAGTCTTAAACTAACCCAAAGTAAATAAATTGATGGATGATAATAAAATATACCTTATCATAAAACATTTTCTTTACGGTTCTGTTGAGGTCACCCTCCCAATGATTTTCTTCATCGGTTTGTACATTTTGAAGATTTGTTGTGTTGGCCACTCCCGATGAAAAAAGTTCCATTCGAGGACATTCTATGACAACTACAAATTCCAGAAACGGAAACATAATGGGGCATGTGCATGAACAAAATCGAGAGAGCCTTTGTAAAGAAATTAGTTCTAGATGTTGTAAACTGCAAAATGCAATCTCGTTTGTCTCATCTTCTTTACCGTTCACTATATCCTCAAGCCAATTACACATTTTAATCTTCATTGTTGTGAGTTTGACAAGACTCTTTGCTGTTGAGTGTGTTATCAAATTTTTCAACCCTTTGCAGTTTGTTACCTCCAAATAGGTCATGTAATTAAAGGCAACAAAGGACGGAACCAACTTTATCAGACTGGAACACTGAGAAACAGTTATTCTTTCAAGAAACTGTAGAATGGGGTCCATTTGAAATCTTTCTTTGCATATACATTGAAGCTTGGGCAGGTGGAATAATTCCAACTCTCTGAGTCGCGGGCTAATTTGAGTTTCCTTTTCAGTTCTAATGATTTGTTTGCCTTGGAATATTTCCATGAAGGAACTCCATTGGACCAACAAGCTTTCGGAATTAGGAACATTTTTCAAGAACCAATATGGAAAAGTAGCTTCTTTATCGTAGAACTCACACACCGTAACGTGTCTGATGTTGTTGAATTGAACCCCTGAATATTGGCTCTGCAATATCATGCCAAAATCTTTGTTGTTCAAATTTAAATTCTCAACATTGGCAAGTACCTGTTGCAAAAATTAAATTAAAACAAAATATTTTACTTCTAAATTTTTTAAACAATTAAAAGTGTTTTATCTGTGCTAAATAGAATAAAAACTCCAAAGTAAATTATCAATTATTATCTTCAAATGAACATAACATTGATTTTTTTTTTTTGTGCATTTATATTCAGAGTTGATATTTAACGCTACCCTTACCTCTTCAATCACAAAAAGAGGTTGATACATTGAGATATTGAGCACATCATTTCTGGAACTTTCTTGGTGTCTCAAAGTCTCTGCCTTAAATAGCTCTATTTTTGGACACAAAAACAACTTGATTGTTTTCAATGATTTACATTGAAGAGAATGGACCCCAACAAAGAGTGCCTTAAGTTTGGTCAAATTATCAAGTTTAATGGAAGTCAAATGAGGAAACACAAATTTAACCATCTCATCGGTTCCTTCTTCCTTGGCAACAATTTCTTCAATCTCACAGTTACTTACTTGAAGACTTTGAAGTTGCATCATATCTCTAGCCACTGAGAGTGGAAAGAGGCTCCTCAAGCTTTTGCACCCCACAACAGATACTTCACTTAAATTTTCATACCTCATAATGTAATGCGGATCCTCTTTCCATACATGCTTCAGTTTTGGAAGATTAGATAGTTTTAATTTCTTCAATTGAGTAGAATTTTGCACAACAACTTCTTTTGCAAATTCACCTTTCAAATCAAAAACTGCTTCTAATGAATTACAATCATCGACCTCTAATTCTTCCAAGTTCATCAGTACTTCTAGCAAGTTAGGTTGAAAGAGCACATCGGATAAAAAATCACATTTATGAACCACTAGATACTTCAAACTCCTAAATGTGTTATGCTCAAGATTACCATACCACAATTCTTTTATCTCGGGATATTCAGACATTTTTAAATGCTTGAAACTACCAAATCCCACCTGCAAAAACAATTGTATTGTGAGTTAGTTCAAACAAAAGTAGTACTAAAATATGCATAAACTGACATCCCTTACCAAAAGTGTGGAAATTTACAAAAAGGGAAAAATAAAAAACATTGAGCGAGTTCATAAGCCTCAAGCAAATAGAGATATAATAAACAACATGACTAAGCCAATATCCTCTCGTAAAAGAGGATATTGGGGTATTGAATATGATGACAGTAGCTCATACAAAATAGAAGGTGAAACCATTCCTTTAAGTTAGGAGGGTAAAAAAGGCTCTCAATTTATTGAATATGAATATGAATATGAAATAAAAAATACTAATCAGAATGAGATTCCTAAGCAAGGACAATTTCAAATAGTTATTTCTACAATAGAGAATATAGAATACTAAAAAATATTACAAAAACAGGCCAGAAATGATCCAACTAATACATGGATGTTATCCCAAAACCATACTTTCCCTTATGTTCATCTCTAAATCAAACTTTATGTTCATCTCTGAACCTTGGATAACCTTTGATCAACATGCTAAAACATCATATGTTCTTAGAAGAGACCTTTTGAATAGTTAATCAAGTCTTTTGAAAACAATACACAAAACAACATTCCCAGTGTCTTGGGAGTATGCAACCCACATGGTAGACCCATTATTATGTTTGTTTGAAACAATCAAACATGCTTTATGGATGCTGTTGAAATTGGCTTAAAATTGAAGTTTTGTAGGAGTGAAAAATCGGTGGCCGATTTTGAGTGTTAAACCAGTCTTTCCTTTCGACATTTTTCGGGCCCCGATTTGTATAAATCGGTGACCGATTTTGAGTGTTATTGCGCTAACATTCATAATTTTCAAATGTTAGCGCAATAAAGAAAGAGAAAAAACGGGCACGTTAGCATAGAAACCATTGAGTTGAAGTAAGTTCCAAAGCAATAAAGCATTTAGTTGATTAAACTCAAATATGGGAGCTGCATTCACGCTAGATTCTTTCCCCTCTGCAACAATTTCCTTCATGTTGACACAATATCTTATACAAAGTTCCTTGAGATGTGAGCAACGAGTGGCTACGGAGAGTGGTAATAGATACTCCAAACTTGCACAACCAGTTACGGTTACATGATAAATAGCTTGAAAACTAAGAATTCCTTCAGGATCTCCACTCCATATCTTTTTCAGCTTAGACAATTCAATTATAACAACCACTTTCAAATGTGATGTTTCCCCTTCACTGTTATTTTCATTCAAAGTCAATTCAAATATCTCTTCAACTAAAGCACAATTTGTAACCTCCAACGTCTCTAGTTCATTATATGTGTTCTGCATTGAAGAAGGAAAAATCACCACAATTTTCTTACAGTTGTTCACTTTCAACATCTTCAATGTTTTAAATTGGAGGTGCCATATTGTCTTCAAGTTGACCACATCCTTCAATATGATTTTCTCTAATTTCAAAAAATGAACCTATGAATTCGTAAATAACCACTATTAGTATAAATAATTATTTAAATTGCAAGTTAAAATTAATTGAATGTTCACAACAATAGAATTACCATACCTCTTTTACTGCATTATTTGTATCTTCTTTAGCTATTATCTCCTCCATCATAGAACAGTTACTTATTTTAAGGTGTTTGAGGTTTATAAAACTTTCAACCAAAGTAGAGGGGAATAAATACTTCAATCCAACACAATTATCCACAATCAAGCTAGTCAGGTTGCACATAGATTGATGATTGTCATCCCAAATTTGATTCAAATTGAGAAGTGAGCTCAATTTAAGGGTATCCAAATTAGGAAACTCAACCTACATAAAAACAAACTAACAGAAATCATTACTGAAGGCTTATACAATACAAGAGTAATACAATTTCAGAGATGAGTAATACAATTTGATAGATACTTTACGATTGATAAGTCTACAAAGACGGACTCTCATGTATCACTAATAGTTTAATTAAACTATGAAACAATGAACTACTTTTAACTAATAGTTTAATTAAAAAAAAGTAAAAAATATGAAACAATATGAAATCTTCAAATACAAGAATCTATTTTAAAATTTCTAGAGTATAAAAACTAACTTTTAACTTTGCCAATCTTGAGCAAGATGTAATTGTTATTATTCTTATAATTCTTGAAAGAATCGCTTTTATTATCACATCTATTATAGTTTTGTAGTGCACAACAAATACTAATCTTGTTCATTTGCTTTTTTTCTTGCTCAATTGTTTTTTCACTAAACGTACCAATTTATTCATTAATTAATTTGTCTGTACATATCACATGAAAATTAAAAAATATATCATTTGTATCTAAAGTATCAAAAAACAAAATAACATACCTGAGCATTGAAAAATGGTGTAGAAGTGCAAGGCTCTAGACCTTGATACTTTTGCTTACTTCTAAAATGTGTCAAATAATAAGAGGAGAAATTATCAAGTGTCTGCAAATGTTCTAAAGTCAAAGAACGCAATAGAAGAAACTCAATCTTTTCAACGGTGATCTCATTATTTGCACTTGAATTGTTGTCTTCGAACACTATTTCCGTCATAGAACTGCACTGACAAACTTCTATCTTAGAAATGTGGGAAAGTTCTTTAACCATTGCATAGGAGAATAGATATTTTAATTGGACACAATTTTTGACTTTGATAACACTGAGATTTCCAAAAGAAGTATTTGAAGGTTGACCATGACATATGTGCTCCAAGTTTTTAAGACTGTGAAGTACTAGTGTTTCCAAGATGGGAAAGGACGCTTGGATTTGATTCCTCTTATATTTAGAGTCAACAATGTGCTTCATATTTGCATTATTTTGGACGTGGAGATGTTTCAGAAATGGAAATCCTTCCCCATTTAGTTGATAAAGCACATTTTGAATTCCATCTACATCATCCAAGTACAAATTCTCAACACCTTTAATCAATGCTTTAATTCCATGCTCCAAATGTATGTTTGTACCAAGTTTGAGCATCAATGTTTTTAAGGTTCCATCCTTAATGTCAGACCAGTCCCATACATCTCCAATAGCTATTTTATATCTTTCCAGCTTCTCAAACACCAGCTGCAAGTCCCTTGGCAACATCCAAGTCTCGCGAATTTGTAATTCTAAAGCTGTCAAGTTGGGTAGTTTTCGAAGCTCGTCAATGCTAGCATTTTCATTTTGAACCGTTGAATTCACATCTTTCCAATTAATAGAGGTATTTCCCATGTACAACTCCTCCAATTTAGTCAGACTTGATATGATGTTGGGTGGGACCACTTCTATTCCTGAATGGTTCAAATCAAGCATTCTCAATTGAGTCAATTTCCCTATTTCTCTTGGCAACTTGATCATTGAAGATTTCCAGAGGCGAAGAATTTCCAAATTTTGCAAAGCTTCTATTGCTTCCATGTTTTCCAAAATGCAATGATTCAAACACAATGTTTGAAGGCATGTTAGCAACCGAAATGATGTGGGTAATGATGACAAGTTCAAAGACGTTAAATCTAGCACTCCAAGGCTTCTCATACCCTCAAAAAAGGTATCAGGGATTTCTAAACATTGATTCTTATTGCACAAATAGAAAAGCTTAACATTTGGACAATCAATCGTTTGAGGAAGCTCGTGCATATCACACCTATCGAGAATGATCTGCGTACACCTTTTCAAAAAATCATTGGTTGGCCATTCCTCATTAGATTGTTTTCTTATAAATACATGTTTGTCCCTACGTGCTATGGAGATAGCAAAATCAAGAACAAAGTCATGCATTTGGATCTTTGCATCTGTTTTTACCTAAAGCAAAAGACAAGTTGCCTCCAAAGATTTGATTATTGTGAAAAGTTTGTTTCTTGCATCATCCACAGTGTGCTTCAATATGTCTAACCCCATTGCAACTTGGAGAAAGTACTCGATATCATTACCTGACAATGATGCAAAAAGTAAGAAGAGAGCCCTCATTTCATCACTCTGCAATGAGTTGTAACTTAATTCCAAAGCAGAATAAGTTTCCGCATCCATCTGATCTGTATGATCATTACTTTGTAATTGTCTTAATGCATTTTTCCAAGACCGGATATCCCTTTTATTTTTCATTGCACCCGCTACCGTCACTACCCTAAGAGGCAAACCTGCACATTTTTTGGCAACTTGAAATGGTATACCTTTCAAATTGCTATCTTTAACCACATCCCCAACCATAAATTGAAACAAGCTCCATGTCTCGTTTTCACTCATAAGTTCAACTTTGAAAGTGAAATCCTTTGGAACATCCATTTGAAGCAACACATCGTGGTCTCTACTTGTCATCAACAATTTGCAACCTTTATGTTCCTTGCCAAATGGAATCCCTACTGTTTTCAAATCAAGTTTGGTCCATACATTATCTAGAATGATAAGGATACTTTTCTCCATCTTGATTCTCTGCCTTAGACGTTGTGCTCTTCCAAGAATAGACGTCTCTTCAAATCGTAGACTCAAAAAATCTGCAATCTCCTCTTGAATTAATTTGATGTCTGGATTTTTCGATACTTCTGTCTTAACCACATTATCGAACAATTTATGTTGCTTGGCTGTTTGAGCAACTTTCTCCATTAGAGTGGTCTTGCCGACCCCACCCAACCCATAGAGCCCAATGTTGCGTGAAGTAGGATATGCTAAAGCCTTTAGAATGTCCTCCTTAAGTGACTCCCTTGTGTCATACTTTTCACCATCTCTTGTTGGGAATGAGGCTAATACATCTAGAGGGGGAAGGTAACCAACTTGATAAAAAATCCCTTTTTCTTGAACTTGAACAACATCTGTTGCAATTTTTGTGGCTTTCCTACTCAGTTGATGACGTAAAACCAAGTTGGGGCATGACAATGCTGAGCACCCAACATTGGGACGGCGAGGATCGTTTTGAAGCAGATTTTGCCTTTTTAAGCAAAAAAATCATAGGATTACTCCAGAAACAAAACCACGCCTTCTCTACTATCATTTTTTAAAAGAATCACAACTTTACTATAAAAAATAAAATCACAACTACTTTTTTTAGTTAATCCCAATTTTTAAGGAAAATTAGCCTTTATAATTCGGACTTAGGTTGAAATATAAGTAAAATATGATCAAGAATGTTCAATTTAAAAATAAAAATTCAAGTTTTTTTAAACATTTCGTTAGGATTGACAAACATCATGGTAGAAAGTTGGCAATATGAAGCAAAAGAATTGTGTTTGATTTCTAGAGTCGTCCATTTGAAAGGTAGTTAAACCCCTTATGCAAACAAAAAAAAAGTAGATGAATTGATGTCATACTCGAGAATAAGTCTCATAACGAACCCAAAGGGTCAAAGCCGCAGGGATACTTTGGGGTATCTATTATGGTCAAAGATACTAAATACGGTAAGTAAAATTATTAGTGTGAATTTTTCTTCGCCAATTGATATTAAAGAAAATTAGGAAGAGTCTGGTAACAATTTAGGTCCCATAAAACTCAAAAGTGTCACATCTAAAGACAATGAGCAAAGCTCATGAGTTTTAAGATTTGGACGAAGATCTGCAGTAGATGCACGCATGATTGGTAACAGAAATATTATAAATTAATTGAGTTGGTCTTTTTCAGGGAAAATTAATTGGTTAGTTGGTGAGTAAATTAAATTTGTTAGTTGTACTCTGTTCTTGATACATCTACTCCCATAATATAGTTATTGTTAGTTAGTTGTACTCTGCAACTTCTAAGTTCAAACCCTTTTAAATCCAATTAATTTCCATGGTCACAGTTATTTAGATAATGAGGAATGCTAGCAACACACCTTCTTCTAACACACATTTTTCAACACACTCTCTTTAATTGGTTAAAATTCATATGGGACCCACCAAATTCATATGGGACCTATAAAAAATCATTCGGATGTACACATAAAAAATATGTAATAATTTTAAAATATATATAATTAAAAAATTTATCTTCTTATATACTCCATATATACACACACTCTAATCACTATTATAAATAAAAAAACAAATTTTTAGATTAATTAATGTATCTGGTCTATATTAATTATCCAATGAATTTAATAAAATGATTTTTACTTATAATAATGACCAATTATAATAATGACTCGAGAAAATATGTGTGAGAAAATAGTTTGTTCAAATGATTGTGAATATAATGATCATCATAAAAATAAAAATAAATCATTGTGATCGTGTAAAGAGAAATGCTAGGGGAGTGGAGATCCTCTCCCTTTTTTACTTCATTTGTTTCATTATCAAAGTTGTGGAAATATAAATGTAATAATATAGTATTAGATGAGTCCAATATTTTTGTATATCCCACTTCATCGTTTTAGAGGTGAGTTTGCAGATCATCAAATATTGAACTCAAACTGATACTTAAAATCAAGTTAAATGACCAATTGAATATTTAAGCCTTAATTATATTATTATTAGACCTATTGATAATTTTTTAAGAGCATGGAGTGGACCTCTTACCTGCTGGATTATGAAGACTGATGACATCGAAATGAAAAAACTAAATGATCTGCAAAGAGCAACAACAACATATTAAAAAAACTTCAATCACAAATTGCAAAATTTACTATCTATAAGTGAAGGAAAACAAATAAATGCGCACCTGCTTCTAAAGTTTAACCACTTGTTAAAGAAACTTCAATCTTTGAAATGAAGAGAGTGAATACAAATTAAAAATGCAGAGAATATATATGAGATAACTTTCGTTCACTATTTTTGAGTTTTGGTTTTGGTTTGAAAGACAAAATAATAAAACAGAAATATAATAGATTAATTCTGAAAGATAATGAGCAATGGTTTTTTATGTTTCAGCTCAACAGCAATAAACTAAGGAATTGAGCAACTATGTTTGGATATGGACAGACTCTTTAGATGTGTGAATATAAAGAGATAACGTAATAATTCAATTCAATCAGTGAAGTACTGTTGTCGTTGCTAGTGGAGTACTGTTTGGTTTTGGTTTTTGATTGATATATTTCAATCAAAATTAATATATTAAATAATTTAGACAATGAAAATATTTTAATAGTTAATAATAAATTATATTTTTTTATGTGCAAATAATAAATGATATTTATATGAGTTTTTCTATTATGTGCAAATTTACATCTGTTAAGAAATCCAAAATAGTAAATTCGTCTTAAAAATTGTGCATTTTGTATTATATATAACTTTTTAATAATTGATTGTTGTTTTTTTAATAAAAAATTATTAATTTTTAGTTAATTTAACATGTATAATATTGCACATGTTAGATAAACCCTATTTATATTAACATTTTGATACAAGTTTTGAACAATTTTTATTTTTATATTCGATGGTTGTATAAATATATAACTTTAAATAAAAAACACTTATATTCAAAGGCGGAACCACCCCGAATTAACCTGGACACTAACCTCGGCTCAACTTCTTCTTTCTTTGATTAACTGAAACCTCCAATACGGATCTCCCAACAGATTTTTCCTTCATTATACACTGAATCTTAAATTATTGAGTGTATTTCTGATGGGTAATTGCCTAGATCCAAATACAATTTTCACAAATGAAGGATTTAGAAGTTTAGAAGGATGGCATGGATAATAAGGAAATAAAAATAAGTGGTCTTTGTAAGAGAGAGCGATATTCCAACCAAAAGCTCCAAGAGGTTTCTAGCGAGATTAAATGGGGATACTCTTTTAGCGTTTTTCCTCTAAGTAGAAGAGTATAGCAATTGAGTACCGAAACTTTAAAAACATCTTAATTAAAACCTGTTAAAATTTTAAAAAACGAGAAAAGCACGTTGAAGTTTGAATATTTACACCAATGACGGATCCAAGATTTTTGAACGGTGGAGATACCATATATGAAAATTTACCCACACATAGGACAACGAGCATCCGTCACCGTTAATACACCTTAATTAAAACCAGTCAAAATTTAAAAAATTATACTTACCATCATAAATAAGACTTGGGAGAGGATTTCATTGTACAATTTGATAATAATGGACATCTTACCAAAAAGTAATAGCAAAAGCATACATGTCACATAAAAGTTATTTCTAACCTATGAATGATTACATCGCACCTACTCCTTATGATATTTTCATTTGATTCCCTACCTTCCATTCATCATAAATCATTGTATGTTTATTTCAATGTTAAAATACCTTAAGCTTCAACACAAAAATCACATTCCTCCACAACCAACATGTTCATCCAATTCTCCATCCTCTTTCTCCTTTTCACCACTCCCTTTACATCTTTAAGCAAAGCAAAACAAGACAATAACAATTTTGTACGTTCATTAGACCTCAAAGAATTGAATTTAGAGAATAAACAAGAGAAGCTAAGCCATTTAAAATTCTATTGGCATGACATAGTTAGTGGTAACAACCCTTCTTCAATACCAATTGTTCCACCACCTTTGAAAAACTCAACCACTGCCTTTGGTTTAGTTAACATGATTGAAAACCCTTTAACCTTAGGACCTCAATTGAGTTCCAAATTGGTTGGAAAAGCACAAGGATTCTATGCCTCAACATCACAAAGTGAGGTAGACCTTATCATGGCTATGAATTTTGCTATCATTGAAGGGAAGTATAATGGTAGCACCATCACTATTTTGGGGAGGAATCCTGTTTATGATAAGGTTAGGGAAATGCCTATAATTGGTGGGAGTGGTTTTTTCCGATTTGCTAGAGGATATGCTCAACTTAGAACTCATTGGTTTTCATCCAAGACAAATGATGCTATAGTTGAGTATAATATTTATGTGTTACATTATTAATTGACACTATTCTATGGTACTATGCATAGGAGATAATTACTTTGTTGCTATGATTGGTTTTTCTACTTACATCGAGTTAAGGATGCTATAGAAGAGACGGAGTTGTGTTTGTCCTTCTCAACCCATCTCTATCTATATATGTTTTCATATATGTGGTGTATTTGTTGTTGACATAATGAGAATATGAATAATACCAAACCTAATTTATTATATTACTTTCTCTTATGCTTTTTTCTCATTAGCTACTTGAAAATATTCTCAGAAATAAAAAAAAATCAACTTATTGAGACATTCATTATGCATGTTTGGATGAGAGGCGGCCGACGGAATTAAACAAAGAATGATGATATTTTAACAACTATAAAAGGTTGTCTTATGTACACCGTATGAGTTCTATGGAAATTTAAGTCTGACACCCATGCTGAGATGGACAAAAAAACATTAAAAATATGAAAAGAAAGAGTGGAGGGACAATATAAACTTACTTTGTCCCGAAAACTTTAGGTTCTCAAAATAATATTTTTTTTAAGAAAATAATGTTGAACCATTGTGATTTAGATAAAAGTTACATTTTGTAGTATCATATAATGACCATGGTTCACCATGATTTTTCATTCTCACCAATCATCCAAACATGCACATATATTCACATTACAACATTGGGGATATAGATAGCTCACTTGATTCAGCTAAGGGGTTAAATCAATTTTAAGAGTTAAAAATCCATGGTTCGTATCCTATCAATAGAAAGAAAATACTAACATATAACAATTAATATATTAACATTTATCATTTAATTCCTTTAAAGGATTAAAGGAGTTAAGATTCCGTTAAAGGATTAAAGGAGTTAAATAGATTAAGATCCAAAGTTTGAATCCTAACAAAAGAAAAAAATACTAACACAATAATTAATATATTAACATTTATCATTCAAAACTAAAACATAATAAAAGTCCAATAACTCAACCAATCGACATCATAGATACTTGTACCAAACACCTTTTCTATGTCAAGCCCTACCCATTCTACCATTACACCAAGTAGGGGTGGACAAACTCGGATCAAACCCAATGTACCCGACCAACCCGATGCAATCAGGCTCATTCGGATCAGGTTAATACGGGTTACGGGTTGATTGGGTGAATTTATACGGATTATTACGGGTATATTCGGTTCGGTTCGGGTGTCCATTTTGAACCCGTTGGAACCCTAACTAACACGACTAACTCATATGAACCATTATTATTATTATTATTATTATTATATTATTATTATTATTACTATTATTATTTATTATTAGTTTTTCCAGGCTTGTTTCTCACTAGGCCCAAAACAGGAAAAAATGATGTTTTTTAACTCAGCCCAAACCCATTTCATCTCACCCATTCATATTCCTCTTAACCCTAATTTTACATTATGTTCTCATCTCATCTGTTGGGCAACATTGTTTCTATTCTCTTCATCTCATTCACATTCAAATTCAATAACTAGATCTATTTCTTTTCTTAAGTTACTTACTATCAAGCTTGGATTAGATTCATTCACATGATTCCCACAACAAGTTGGCCACAAGTAGAAGAAAAAAGCTAGTTGTTGTGATTGTTTATTATTGTTGGCTTAGATTGGATGGTGGTGAATGTTGTTGAAAAAAACTATTATTGTTGTCATCTGTTGAAAAATATAACGACTGTTGTGTTGTTATTGCATATACATAAAAACTATTTTTTGGATTTACGGTCTCATTTATGTTATTTGTTGAGTTTTTCTTCATCTTTCACCAACCCGTTTTGTCCGAACCGGTTTAACCCGAACCCAAGGCACCCGAACCCGATCTACCCGATTTAAAAATTGGGTTCATTAGGGCCTTTGTTCATAACCCGTGGGTTAGTTCGGTTTCGATGTTTGGGCCTGAACCCGACCTTACCCGAACTGATGCCCACCCCCACCAAGCATAGGTTACATATCCCTTCTAGTTCTACCATTACACCAAGCTAAGTATAAAAATCAGGATGCTAACATTCTAGCTAAAATGGCACATGTTAAGAAAACATAGGTGCAGATAGAAGAAGTACCAAATGTAATCACGACTGAATCTTGTAATTTTTTATTTTTTTTAACTAGGTAGCTGCATGCAATGTAGGTTACAGTTTTACATTCAAGTAACATTCAAGAAAACTATTAATTATAAGGATCTTAGAGTCTATGACTATCACATAATAAAGATATTAAATTTTGCACCTTCATCCATGGTGATAAAAATAGAAAACACAACCATTCGATTATCAATTTATCTCTTTCATGTTCGTACTTTCTCACAATTTGTTCTTGAGGATAAACTGTCTGTAAAATTTTATGAAAGAGACGTGACATTTTTAACATTTGTAAAAAAAAAAAAAAACTTCGACTAAGTCACCAATATTAATAAAAATTATTGTACTCTTTCTTGAATAGTTGCATCCTTTCACGTAAGTTACCATAATAATTTATATATATTTTTTAAATTATTCTTACATTCTCCCACTTCATGTTACTTAACTACACATCAATCTCTCTCAAAAAAAACAAAAAACTACACATCAATCATAAAGTGAAAGTAAATACAAATTTTACCCCAATGCATGTGCACATGCTCTAACACATGTATATAGTTTACCTTTGCTTTTTCTTCTATTTCCGCTGTAAAGTATTTTAAACACATAATAGAAAAGACATTGCTACCGTCTTACAATTCAATTTCTTTTTCGTTTCAAAAACACTAAATGTATTCTTTTTTTTCAATTTTTTTTAAGAAAAACTGAGAATAAATTAATTGCCTTTTTTATTGCTAATGAAATCAATTTTAAATATTTGTTTTGGATTTTCAGATTTTTTTCATTAAATATTATATATATTTTTCATTTATCATAGTTGATATGATAAATAAATTATTTAAAGTATTTAGTTAAAAAATTTAATCAATTTTACAATTTTTACCTAATTTTAGGTATTTAATTACAATATTCGTAATTAATTAAAAAATAGAAAGAAAATGTTTTTAAGAACTATAAAGTAGGTAGTTATTGTTATTTGAGTTGATCCTTAGTTTTCCTTAAAAAATATAAATAAAAATGGAGTTTTACTATCTGTTTTGAAAAAGAATGGTGGGTTAGTGTTTTTCTCAAATGAAACGTAGAAATTCTCTAACCGAAAACTATTTCATTGTTTTGTCTTTAATACCGATTGTTAGTTCAACTTTTTAATATATCAAAAATGAATTACGAATATATTAGATTAATCAAGCAACATACTTTTCATTTGATATAGTTATTATATTGTTGATATGATGGTCTTATTTTATAGAACCATGAAGATGAGGGAGGATTTTGACAACCATATTGATCAAAAGGGAGATCATTTCTTTTTCATTTCCCACAGATTTTGATACAACACATTTCCTAGATTCAAACAATTTATTGTTTAATCTTGATGATTGAGATCTAGAATGCAGAAAATAAAATTCGGGATCGCAGATCTCAATCATGGAAAAACATGTAGATTTCAATTGTAGACCCTACAATCATGAATTTTGCTTTTTAGATTGTAGATCCCAATCGTCAAGATTAGACAATCAATTGTCTTAATTTGGAAAACGTGTGGTTTAAAAATGTGTAGGAAATGCAAAAAATTGATCTCCCTTTCGAGCAATTTGGTTGTCAAAATCTTCCCTCATCTTGGTGGTTCATATAAAATTAGACTAATATATGCAACAATGCAATAACAATAGAAATGAAAACTATGTTGCTCGGTTACGCTAATGTATTTATAAATCATTTGGATATATCAAAAAGTTGAAAATAACAATAAGTATTAAAGAGAAAACAATGAAATGAATTTCTATTTGGTTGTGAAAAACATTGAACCGTCCATTTTTTCTTCAATAAAACAGTGAAATATAACTTCGGAGTGGCAAAGTCGCTTCCTTTTCTTCGGAGGTCGTTTGGTTCTTCTAAAGTCTGTCCTCACATCACTTTCTGTCTATGCTCTTTCCTTCTTCTAAGCTCTGTCATGTATAATCTCTCACATTAAATCTATTTTTAAGAAATTTTTTTGGGGAGGGAGTGAGGATAACAAGAAAATTTTCTGGATTGCTTGGAGCTCTGTTTGTTTACAAAAGGAGTTTGGAGGTCTTGGGGTGAGGCAGTTGAGGGAATTTAATTTAGCTTTGTTGGGTAAATGGTGTTGGAGGTTGTTGGTAAATAGAGGAGGTTTTTGGTATAGGGTGTTGGTGGCGAGATACGGTGAGGAGGCAGGAAGGTTGGAGGTTGGGGGTCGGAGTGTCTCATCTTGGTGGAGGGAGGTAGCGAAGATTAGGGATGGGGTAGGAGAGGATGATGGGGGCTGGTTTGCTGGTAGGGTGTCGAAGGTGTTAGGGGATGGTTTGAATACTTTATTATATTATGGTTTGACGGATGGTTAGGTGATGTTCCCTTTTGTAATCAGTTTGCTCGATTATTCGACTTAACGACGAATAAAATGAGCACAGTGGAGGAGATGTATAGGGGCGGTAGGGATGATGGTGGGGGGCTGTGGAGTTGGCGTCGAAGATTGTGGGTGTGGGAAGAAGAGATGTTAGAGGAGTGTAGGATTTTACTTGATAATGTTTTTGTTCAGTCTAATGTCTCTGACAGGTGGCAGTGGGATCCGGACACTCATGATGGTTGCACAGTGAGAGGTGCTTATAAGATACTGACAACTCAGGTTTCTCCCGCAGTAGCTGTAACGGACGAACTGTTTTGGCATAAGAAGGTCCCTATGAAGGTTTCCATTGTTGCCTTGCGATTGTTGAAGGACAGGTTACCAACTAAAATCAACTTGCAGAGGCACGGTTCCCTCCAGGCTATGACTAATACGTGTGTTACGGGTTACGAAATGGCTGAGACGACATCACATTTGTTTTTAAATTGCGAGGTTTTTAGTTCTTTATGACATCATATCAAGTCTTGGATTGGCATATATGGAACATATCCTCAACATATTAGCGACCACTTCTATCAATTTATTCATTCATCAGGTTATTCAAAGGCACGACAATTGTTTCTTCAATTGATTTGGTTGCTTAGCGTTTGACTTGTGTGGAACGAACGCAACAACATGTTATTTAATAACATTGAAACATCTATTGATCAGCTTTTAGAAATGGAAAAATTCCATTCTTTATGGTGGCTAAAAGCTCGTAATACCTTGTTTGTGTACGGTTCTAAAAGGTGGTGGTCAGATCCCTTATTTTGTTTGGGTATCGACTAAATCACATACTTGTAAATTATTTGTATGACTGTTTGATTCCGGGGTGGCTCCTTTGGTACGCCTTGTACTAGGAGTGTTTCATCGCCGTTGTTAATATATCTCATTTTGATTTCTTCAAAAAAACACTTTTTATTTAGATTTTTTAAGGAAATCTTAGGATAAACTAAAATAAAACTAACTATCTATTAAAAATGTATACATGCGCTTATGCTCGAATGTTAGGGTAAAATTTGTACATATCTTGGGGGTAAAATGTATACTTACATTTGTTTTTTTTTCCCTTGGCACATCACTCTAAATTTTTTTACTTTTTTATGTGTCAAGGAACAAGAAAAATGCATAAAATTACCTTAATACTTACATTGATACGACGTTTAAGGATCATAGCTAATTATAAGCCATGATCTACTTCTTCTCAAATGTGATTCATGATACAACTTGTTGTTGTAATCATGCGATTTCTCTCCTCATTGCATTTTTAGACTTGAGGACTGATTATTGCATCTGCTTATATAGATTTCAAGACAAAAATTAGAATGTGAAAATGGGTGCAAATAAAAGATGTAGAAATATCGGTCAAAACAATAAAAAAGGAATTTATTAACTACAGTTGTGAGAGAATTTTTACGATACATGAACGTTAATAAATATCGGTCAAAGCACAAAAAAAAAAAAAGAATCTTTTAATAATTATAAGAAGAGAATTCTAAAGTGACTATTATTTTGAGACAAAAAAAAATGTTAAAGTGACAATTATTGTGAGACGGAGGGAGTACTATATATCAGTCAAACCAAACAAAATAAAAAGGGAATATATTAATGACTTTAGTGAGGAAATTTTTGCGATACATGAACATTAATGTAAGGGGAGGAATATACGTTCAAGTTACTGTCTATATTCTTGAAATATTTTATATTCTTTTTATTTAGTTTAACAATTAAGGGAAAAGTTAAAAATAAAATAAGACTATAATATTTTTCATTTATCGTTGCACAAATTAATAAAAATGGTAAAACATTTTCCTAGATACGACTACTGTCCAAATCTATATTTTATAATCTGATTAATTGACAGCGATTTCTAGAACACCCTATTCCACGTGGCATTGTTATAAACATCATCTCTTATCCATCACGTGTCATTCAATGCTTTAATCAAGAAGCATAATCAAGAACGATGATAAAGTGAGAACCATGTTTTCAATAATTTAACTTAATTGAAGAATAGAATGGAAATCAACTTTATTTGAGGTTGTAGATGAAGTAGATCAAAATTGCAAGTTAAGGGATACAAAGGATTAAAGTCCAAAAGATTAAAATGACATCAGAAGTATAGATTCATAAAACACCAAATGAATTTGTGGAAGAAACATGACTAAGTGTGTACTAGAAGATCATAAGTTAGAAAGTAAAGCACAAGGAATAACAACTATTTTCAAGAGTTACTTTGTTATCAAGGCTAGCCAATAAAGGACAAAAAACGACTAGCTCAACGACTAGTTTTCTTACTCATCAAGACAGAGCTTTATAAAGGGCATCCTCATTCAGAAGAAACACATATATCCACAACAACTTGATGACTAAATTTTGCAAGTAATCAAACAATTTCAATTAATAAAGTGAGAAGTAAAACTGTATCCACAAGGATTGTCGTTTTAACTAGCCAACTAGTTAAACTCGTTAAAAACAGTAAATAAAAAGCTTGCAAGTTTGATTTAATTGCGCAAAACAGTTGAGTTTGATTGCAGAAAAGTAAACAAGTTTGATTTCAGAATTTAGGATTCTTCGAATCCCCTCTATTTACTTGTTGGATTAAGTGATGAGTTCGTGGTATTTTTACGTCTCTCCAACTCTCAAATTGCACTTGCTTATCACAATAAGGTTATACGAGCGATACAATGTATAAGGTCTTCAATCCTACCAGGTCAGTATGCCTTTGTAATTTTATTAAAGTGGAGCTTTACTCTCTGAGAGGTAATTGAAACATAAACGTAGTTGGTATTCCTAAATTGTCATCTAATGGATCCGTCTAACCCTATGGATCTTAGAAGTCCACCACATACCCTAAATGGTCCTTAGTAGATTAAATGGATAGGCCTAACCGTATCTTATTAAGGAGATGAAATAAAGTTTATAGTGCAACATTCGTAAAAGTTGACCAAAAATATCTTCTACAACCCCTTGTTTCTATGATCAATCAGAGACTCTAGGTATGTCATACTCCCTAGAATTCTTAAAAGTATTAAGGACTTTGCATATAAAAATTCAATAGATCCATGACTAAATAAAAGACTTGAATTAAATTGATTTAACAAACAAATAGAGGTTCATATTAAAATCCTACCTAATTATGGTTTAGTTATTCATGGTAACTAAGAACAAGTTACAAAAGAAATAAAGCATACTCTAAGAACAAAGGTAGAGGAGATACTCCTCCCTTAATGCTCATAGCGCTTGTCTTCCTTCTAAAAAATAAGTGGGTTTGTGCTAAAAATCAAGGCTTTTTCCACAAAACCGTAGAGAAAATACATTTGAAAGTTGTGGTTTTTTGGAACCGCATGCGCCTCGCGCGTTGGTTGGTGCATCTCGCACGTGGTGTTGAAAAACTGTGTTTTTAGCACTGTTTCGTACACCCGGGGAGCGTGACACCTTCTTCAAGTGCGTTTTTGCCTTTTTCTTCATCTTTTTGAGTGTTTTCTTCCTTCATACTTGTCCTAGGACTTGTGCTAGAATTTTCCTAACTTGTAATGTCTCTAGAGGCATCTTGAATCTTCATTCAATGTCGTTCTTCATGATATGTCTTGCATTGCCAAATTACATGATTTTTTTTATGAAATACATCAAAAACACCTAAGAATTGTTTGGTTTAGGGTAGAACTAGAATTACTCGACTTGATATGAAAACATTACAAAATTTCCCTTAAACTATAAACAGTTAATCCAAAACTTCTTTTATTTGGGTAAAATCACTACTAAAATGACTAAAAATATGTTGAAAATATGGTAAGATGACTTGTCATCATAACTTTCAAATTTCAACATCAGAATCAGATGCCAAAAAGATTAGAAGCAGTAGTTCAAAACAGCTAGAAAAAGATCAGAATCATCTTCTTAATTTGAGATTCATTCTCAAAACATTAGATATTGGTGTCTCCCTAAACACTAGGAGTATTTTAAGGTGGAAAGACTGAGTGCAAGTATACACTTTCTAAGTTATAGTATAAAAATATATTGATCCCACATGGACCGTGGAGCTATAGCTTCATATAGATTTTCAGCAGAAAACTTGTTTGCAGGAAAATAAAATAATTCATTTGTCACAACAATAAATATAAAAGGTTAAGTTTGGGAAAACAATTAAAAAGATTTAGAAATTCCCAAGGTGGAAAAATTGGTTTAAACTAGGTTCAGTTATGACAAAACATTATTGCGACTTACAGAGCTATTGCTTGGTATGACTCATGTGTCTCTCAGAGCTATAACCGTTTATTTTGGGTTTATTACGGAGCTATAACAGAAAACTTGTTTGCAGGAAAATAAATAATTCATTTGTCAGAAGAATAAATATAAAAGGTTAAGTTTGGGAAAACAATTATATAGATTTTGAAATTCTCAAGGTGGAAAATTTTGTTTAAACTAGGTTTAGTTATGACAAAGCATTACTGCGATTTACATAGCTAGAGCTTGGTATGACTCATGAGTCTCTTAGAGATATAGTCGTTTATTAGCCTCTTAAGCTACTGAGATTCACAGAGTTATATATCTCTCTGACTTCCTAGAAATTAATTGGTCTTAGGGAGTGTTATCTCATCCATCGTGTTAAGGCCATAACAACACACTTTTCGGGGTACGATTACGCATAACTTAATACGCAGCAGTTGCTTACCCTTTCCTCACGAAGACTATTCAAGAATTAATTTCCTTGGGCTATGACAAGAGTCCTACCAAGAACTTAGCGGTTAGCTATAGCTTCCTATAACTTTGAGGTTATTCTAAGTTCAGGTTAACGTTCAAGCAATCTCTCTTGATCCTTTCACCTTTCGATGCTTAAGGACACATTCATATCTAACAAACATATTTCACACCCATACCGGTTAAGGATCAGGGAGCAATAACATTAGAAATAAAAGTGATCAACTTTTACTTCTAAAGATTTTGAATAAAAGCAGTTTGTTAGAAAGAAGCTCGATGCTACAACTTTATATATCCCAAGTAAACAAATATCATAACCTCGCCATGTCTAAACCACTCACACAGATGAAGATGGAAATAAACATAAATGAAAACATGAAAAACTAAATTGATAGATTAAATAGAGCTAGTACAAGATTACAATCCTTTGAAGGAGAGTGGTGAGCCAAAGTATCACCAAGTAATCTAACTCTAAACCTCTATAATCTAGCACACATGCTCATCTATAGAGAAGATGAGATGGAATGCAAACTCTAAAGATGTTAATCCTAGCCGTAACCCGACCTCTCCAATTCTATAATGAATTTTTTTACCATTGACACTAACACATGGTTGTACCCTTTGGTCCTTTTACACATTGGGTTGTCCTAATCATATCCTATCTACCCCCTGTCATATTCCTTTATTATTCCTAGGATTTCAATCATTAGGGACATTTCATATTCTTTCTCATGAAGCAATGGTTAGACTTGGTTCCATGTGTTAGTATTATGTAGGACCCAGCTAGCGATCCAGGACGTTGCAACTTCCACGAAATAACCTTCGTCCATGTTGCATCTTCCCACATCTCTAAAACCATTCCTTCACATACATCATCAAACATCCATGACAAATATTACTATTTCAAAATGATTAAATAACACTAAAAACAACAAAAACTATAACATCATAAAATAGTCACTGATTAGATGTCTTAGACAATGCAATCACTCAATTTCTCGTTCATTAAGGGAGCTAAGTGCAACATGTTAACCAAATAATTTGCCAGTTATCTCATATCAATCTTAAATACACTCAAGCCTCGACTATATCTTTGACACATCTTTAAGTGTATTTGAAAATTTCAGATTCACTTGTGTGTAACTAAACTGAACTTGGAGAAACAAAAATTCATATACAAATTTTGGTGATCAGACTGAACTTAGAGAGAAAGTGAGAAATGTCATTCTAAGATCAAATTAATCATATGTAAGATATAGATCACAAGAACAATTGTGTATTCAGTTGCAAAGCTTCAATAATCCTCTTTATGGTATAAAGATGGAATGTGTGGTAGCTAAAGTATGAAGAGATCGTTCATAACTTGTATAGTTAGGTAGACCAAAAAAATAAGATAAAAAAGTGCAAAATATGAGAGGGTATCTCAGGCATCAGATTGAAAAATCTCACACTCAGTGGGGACTGAACTAGTTCAGTTAGAATGAATCAGGATAACTTCTACGTCATCTTCTCTATTCCTTAACTTCTTTATCTGATAGTTCAAAAGAAAAAACATTCGTATAATATCTTCTTGTATCAAACTTAATTTGATACTTTGGATCATCAGTTCTGGACATCTTCTCAAAGTTTGAGAAGCAGACAAAATTTTCAAAGGGTCACAATTCAATCCCTATTCCTTGTGACCATTATTTTTACTTCAACGTCAATATATCATAACTCAATGTTTAATGCAATGTTGAAATACCTTAAACTTTAACACAAGAATCATATTCCTCCCAGACCAAATCGAGTAGAACAATAATGAATGACAAAAATCACGAATGAAATGAACAAGGGCTGTTTGGAAAGAAGATTTGAATATGAACCTGACTTGGAAGGGGCAAGCAATTTGAGGGAAATCAAACAAAGGAAGAGAAATGTGAGACCTGATGTGAGGACCATGGGAGGCAGGTTCTGACCCACATGTTTTCAAATTAATAACAACATATCTTTCTCAAAGCCAACCTTAAGGCACATAGTTGAGGGAGAAAAACCTTTTCAAATGAAGAAAAAGGGACTTTGATTGTCATCTGATGACTTTTCATATACAAATTTATGACCTCACGTCGAATATCCTAAGAAAGAAAGGAGTGGCATGTACTAAGATGCCAACATGATTCAAATCTAAGACATTTGACTACGTTAGAATAGATCAACTATTGTCTCATCAAATTGCTATTGGGTGGCTCAATTCTTTATTGATACGACTTCTATTCAATAAGTACATTTTCCATGATAAAAATGACCTTTAATATCACCAAATCACTACCATACAAAGCTTATATTTGCACACTAATCTTTAGGTTTGATTCGTCCCTACCAATCTATGTATAATGATAGTAAGAGAGTATACTTGCGATTTCCCCCCAAAATATTTTAGAAACCTTAAATCTAAATGATGTGTTGGTTCACTTTCACTTGAGTAATAACAATGAAGGGATAATAGTCATTTTAGTCTTGAATGTGTAACGAATAACCACAACAGTCCCTCAATTTATCGAAATTTTAAAATAGTCTTTGATTATGCAATATATTTGTCAAAAGAATCTCTAATGTTAAAATGCTTCGTTATTATTGTCATATTAGTTCTGCAATATACTTACTTATTGTCATGTTATTCCTTGTAAGTATTTACTTATTGTCATGCTATTTTAACTAAGTGCATATTATGAAGAGACAATCTATGAAGCACAGACACTTAAATTAGACGTGTCCCATATCAATGCTCAGTTTTAAGATTTTCTCAAATTATTGACGACGTCGATGTGTTCGTGTCCGTATCATGTCTAGTGTGTATTCGTGCTCCATAACGATAGAAACTCAAAGACATGAAGAGACAACACAAGACATGTGATATCGAGGTTGTCTTCATTGTGTGACCATGCAAACAAGCTTTTGTTGCCAATGGAAGAAATCACTCACATTTCTCATTCTTCCTCACAAACCCAAACATTTCATTCTTCAATTCTCATCTCTCTCATTTCAACCCTCACAACACACAATTTCCACCATTCTTCACACTCTCTGCAACTCCAAACGTTTCGAAGAAGCCCATCAACGTTTCTCTCTCTTCCTCTCCTCCGGTTCAATCCCTGATCATCGAACCTGCAACCTTCTCCTCGCTAAGTTACTCCATTCCAAAACCCCATTTCAAACATGGTCTCTTGTTAAATCATTGATCCAAACTAAACCTGGTTTTGTTCCTTCTTTGGTTAACTACAATCGTTTGATGGACCAGTTTTGCTTCATTCATCGACCGTTCGATGCTCATAGATTGTTTTTCGATATGAAGAATCGTGGGCATTGTGCTAATGTTGTTTCTTATACCACTTTGATTAATGGGTATTGTTCAGTTGGTGGAATAAGGGATGCAATGAAGGTGTTTGATGAAATGCTTGAGAGTGGTTTGGAGCCGAATTCGATGACTTATAGTGTTTTGATTCGCGGGTTTCTAAGGGGAAGGGATTTGGAAAGTGGTAGAGAGTTGATGTGTAAGTTGTGGGAGAGGATGAAAGTGGAAGATGAAATGGGTGTGAAGGTTGCTGCTTTTGCTAATTTGATTGATTCTTTGTGTAAAGAAGGGTTTTTTAATGAAATTTTTGAGATTGCGGAAAAGATTCCGTGTGGTAGTAGTTTGTCTGAGGAGGTTGTTTATGGGCAGAAGATTGATTCATTATGCAAAGTTGGAAGGTATCATGGTGCGGCTAGGATTGTTTATTTGATGAGGAAGAGAGGGTTTGTTCCAAGTGACGTGTCGTATAATTTTATCATACATGGACTAAGCAAGGATGGTGATTGTATGCGAGGTTATCAGTTGTTAGAGGAAGGAGCTGTATTTGGATTCTCGCTGTGTGAGCATACTTATAAGGTATTGGTGGAAGCTCTATGTCGTGTATTAGATGTGGACAAGGCGAGGGCAGTTCTTAAACTCATGTTGTGTAAGGAAGGTGTTAACAAGACTAGGATTTACAACATCTACTTGAGAGCTCTTTGTCATGTGAACAATCCAACAGAGCTTTTAAATGTGCTTGTGTCTATGCTTGAGAGCCATTGTCAAACCGATGAGATTACCCTCAACACGGTTATCAATGGTTTTTGCAAGATGGGGAGGGTTGATGAAGCTTTAAAAGTATTGAATGACATGTTATTGGGTAAATTTTGTGCACCTGATGTTGTGACCTTCACTACATTGATTTCTGGTCTATTGGATGCTGAAAAAGTCGTTGAAGCTCTTGATCTGTTCAATAGAGTGATGCCTGAAAATGGTTTGAAGCCTGGTGTTGTAACATATAATGTTCTTATCAAATGCCTATACAAACTTAAAAGACCGAATGATGCATTCGGGGTTTTTAATAACATGGCTGGTGACGGCATTACTCCAGATAGTACTACTTATACAGTTATAGTAGAAGGTTTATGTGAATGTGATCAAATAGAAGAGGCGAAGAGTTTTTGGCAGAATGTTATATGGCCTTCAGGGATTCACGATAATTTTGTTTATGCAGCCATTCTGAAAGGTCTCTGTCGCTCTGGAAAGTTTAATGAGGCTTGTCATTTCCTGTATGAATTGGTTGACTCTGGGATCGCTCCAAATATATATAGCTATAATATTCTGATAAACTATGCTTGCAATCTAGGTTTGAAAAGTGAAGCTTACCAAATTGTTAGAGAGATGAATAAGAATGGAGTGGCCCCTGACTGTGTGACATGGAGGATTCTTCACAAGTTACAAAGCAAAGTGACGAAGCACAATCCATCTACCTTGTCAATTGACAGTGATGACGTTGATAACGAAGCCAGTCGGGACAGAACTATAAGGAAATGGAATTCTGTTTGTAATTCAAGTGATAAACCTTTGGAGTTTACCAGATAACAATGAAACTTGGTTATTAATCCTTATTCATGGCTTATAAAGTTATAATGCAGGTTATGATATGATGCGACAATAGGAACAGAGGTGAACTTGAAAAAGAGTAATTTGAGATGATTTTTGTTATAGATTATGAAGCTTCTGTGAGGGATGTGACACTGTGCTGGAAAGGAAAACATGCACTGTGGTTTTATACAGAATGAGCAGTTCATGTCAACAGCTAGTTTACTGACAAAATCCCATAGACTCTCCGACTGTAAAGGAAGTGAAAGAAAAAAAGGAAAAAGAAACTAGAACATCCTATGCATGAATTGCATCCCCTTTTTCCACATAATTTGTCCAAAAAGTCCTCTCAAGCATTGCCCTCTAAGTGTATGAGTTGACTGTACCGGATGCTTTGGATTATGGCAGCATAACAGTGTACCCGGATGCTTTGGATTATTGCAGCATAACAGTGTCTAGTCTGAACAGTTCTTGAAAGAATAAAAGCACGGTTTCTTGCCATATGGGAATGGAAAACCACTTTGATTGCATGATTTTGAGATCTTTCACTTTGAATTTGAAGAAGCTACAAACTGTAGCATTGTAGCTTTGAATTGGACGGGCATCTGCAATTATTCGACTCTAAAAACAAACAGGTCATTGACTCATGGTGATGGTGGAAAACTGGAAACTTTAGACCATCATCATAGTGTTGAAGGGAAGGAAAAAGAAACTAGAACATCCTACACGAATGATTTGCATTCCCTAGCATCAGTTTGAAAGTGGCAGCTTAGACCATGAGGAGCAGTCTCAAAAGTCTTCAAACAATCTTTTTGTTTTTGCACATAATTTGGGCAAAAACAAGCTTTTCAGATTGTGAATATTGCACACTCAGCTTTAAAACCAAATTTCCTTCATATTTTTCTATTGTCAACATTTTTCACCTCAACGTTGGCACATGCAAAATTTCCTACAGTTTTCATTAGTTTGCCTCTATACTTTTCAACCAAATTTGGATACATGTATTTAACATTCTTAACTTTTTAATACTTCAGAACAGCAACTTCAAATCTGTTTGCCTGTGTAAATATTTTTATTTTCTGCTGAAGCTGAACTTGTATGTTTCAATGTTCAGTATGTTACTGACAAAGGCAAAAAATGCCACTCTTGGAACATGGAAGAGTCTTGAAAAAATCTGTTTGCACAGTTTTATCTTCAAAATGAAAACATTACCTGAAACTTTATCCTTAACTTCTATCTTTAATGTCACAATTATCTTTCTTTATCGCTTAATTTGATACATTTAAAGGATGCAAATAACCTTTATAAGCAGAAAATGCAGAAAAAACATTTAAAGGTTCCAAATAAAAAATAAAGTTTATTCATCCAATGAAGGGCATAGAAGGTAAATATCAATCCAACAATAAGACTGAAAAATTAGTTGATAAAAGTCCTTTAACTCATTTAAAAAAAAAGTCTTTAAACTACAAACTGAATATTTTAGAGTATTAATTCTAAATTTTTTGTTTATACTGTTTTAATAAAATGAAATATGAAGGAACATATGTATAAACTCTTCAAAGTGGCTATGTATGTTTCATCTATTCTATACTACTAATTTATAAACTCTTCAAAGTGGCTATGTATGTTTCATCTATTCTATACTACCTCTTATGCACCCCTCTTATTTCCCAAAATGATTTTGCTAAAATTTTAGAATCTAGGGTGTGTTTTTAATTTTTCAGATTCTAGAATCTTAACCATTCCCATATGGCCATACATAGTTTGAACACCTCGTCTTCTCCTCACTTCTACAATTCAGTTTTAGTTTAAAATAAAAAAACTCACAAAAACCTCAAATCCCAAGCTCACTACATTGTGCCATTTTTCATCAAAACTTAGTCGAGTTTATCACATTTCTAAGGATTCCAAATACTAAGAAAGAGGTCAATACACATTTTATCAAATCTTGTATTCTTATTTGTGATTTTTTCTTCCTTTTTTGTACTAGTTTAATTCGGATTTTAGAATCCAAAATAAGGTCTTAGTTGTTTCAAATTTTAAAATCCGAAATGTGATCAAATTTGAGAGATTTGTTGATTTATTCATGCTTTTGTCAATGTTTCAGAAATAGATAGACGAGTTGTTCACATAAGGAGAAACATATTCTCAGCCATAGCCTTTACTAGGCATTAGCGTGAGATGAGATGCAGAGTTGAGAGGGGCGAATCCGTTGTGGCATAACCAGAACCACGTCTAGAGGAGTCTGAGGTGCATGAGGCGGAGGTAGAGCACGAGAAGACACAACCATAGTAGCCTCTAGAGACATATCCCAGAGACATGTACAACTTGTTTTTACAATTTATTTTCTTAATTTATACTACTTCTAATTTATTCATTTCTTTACAGTTCTGTGACACACCGTAATGCAATGGAAAAATGATCATTTGTCTAAATACTCACATATGAAAGGTAGTTCATGGTCGATATAAGATGCATTGGGCTGACATACCTCGCCACCATGAGCTACGCCCTAATTGATCATGGCTTCTTGGAGCTATTCAAGGACTTTGATATGGTCTATGACTTCGAATTGGAGTTTCTCATATAAGAGAGGTTAATTTTATCTGCTAATACAAGACAAAGTAATTGGTCTTTGATGAAATTATCATCTTCAGGAAAGTGATCTTTGATGAAAATGCATTTCCTTTTTCAAATTTAAATACCCCCTCATCCTCTAGCCCTGATATTTTGGAAATAAGCACTACACTTTTATTTCTTGTTGGTGGATATGACGATTACACAAGGAATCTAGAGGGGAGTAGATGGCTTATAGAAATTACTCTTCTCCCTTTCAAAATTGCCTATTCCCTAAACTCAGCTCGAGTTAACTCCAGCTCGACATTTTTCGCCTAGAGTTAACTCCCGTTGGCACTTTTAAAATCGGTTCAATCACTTTTGAAGTCGGTTCAACCGATCTTAAAATTGTCGAGTGTGGGTTAACTCTAGTTGAGTTAAGGGAATGAACAATTTTAAAATGCAGAAGATCAATTTTCATAGCTTATTTCGGTTAAAACGTTTGCAAAAGCGTAATTTTGAAAATATTTGAAAATAAGTACGACTTTTGAATTTATGCCTACAATTCAGATGATATGAACAAATCAACGTGACAATGTCAATTCAATATAAATAAGGAATTCAAATAAACTTGTAAAAAATAAATAAGGAATTCAAATAATGAATTATATTAGATTAATCAGAATTTAATACACTGATCAAATCACGAAACGATAAATATCTCAAACTAAAACAATAAATAACAAAATCACACTATCTAAGAAATTAACAACTTGATATATGAATGAATTATTGATAAGTTAATTTTCAAGTTGAATTGTGAATGAATTGAGTGTTTATAAATCTCAATCAACAAAATTGAGATTAGGTTAAAGCAAAATTATCAATCACAATCAATTCATTCAATAACTTCATGTACCAAGATTAAAGTGCTGAAAGTAAAGGATAAGGGAAATAAGAACACATGAATTATAGAGGTTCCCTATTTTCGTCCTCGCTAAGGGTACATTATCTCTTCGTAGAAGAAAAAGCCTCTTTTACGGTCTTTCACTATGTTGTTGAAACTGTTTACTAGAGTATGATTACAAAGATTCCTTTGATTTTCTAATCTTCTATGCTAGGCAATCACACTATCAATCCAATCTTCAAGCTCTTTTAAAATTGGACAATACACAAGGTCTTTGAACCTCAAGCTTGCATGCAATCCTTCGATCTTCTACTTTGAGAATCATCCTTTCTATACCTCCGTTCGATCCCCTTCAACCTTGAACTGTTGAGAAACAACCCCCACAAATACCTTTGGAGGTGAAAAGAACCTCCTTTTTCTTTAGATCCTTGATCAACCACCAATATACTTGAAAGAACCAAACTTACAAGTCCTACAACACCTTAACAATCTAGTTCTCAAATCCTACAAGAGTTCTTAGAGAAAGCGTTTAATCTAAAGAATGTTGGAGAAAAAGAGAGGTCGAAGACTTTAAAGTGTGTTTGGATAATTATTCTATGTTTCATAAAATGAGTGAATCAGGTATATATAGGTGTGAGTGAAAAGAAGAAGTTTGCCTCAAAATAACACTAAAAATACGAGCTTGAATCGAATTAGACAAAGCATGAATCAATTTAATTAGTGTAAGACTGGAAATCTGCATGCTATGAAGATTTACACGAAGGTCAAGAATATTGAATCTATTCAGGAAATTTCTAGATGAGGAATGAATTGATTCAAAATAGCACATGAAAAAGCTTGAATCGAATGATGGTTTCAAGATGAAGATTGATCTGATTCTAAGAACTTTGATATGATTCTCCTACTCAACCAGAATTCACTATGGCCCCGACCAACAATACTCCTTCTCGGGACAATTCCCCACACACCGACAACACCAAAAAAAATCCTACTCCCCCCCAATCCAAACCGACTTCTTCTCCATATACAACACCTTTAACTACCTCAAACTAGTCTACTTCTCACCAAATCTCTACAAAAATTCCAAACCTGCATAAACCCAATCTTGTAGTTAATCCACTACATTCTCCTCAAATTAACCCTCGAACACAACACAAAATTTGTAAACCTCACAAACTCTTTAATCCTCACACCTCCTCCTAACCTTAAATTTCACTCTTACCTACTAATTCCATTAATATATTACATTATTGTTGTGTCTATCTTATGCTAAAATTATTTGATGTTTATGAATTTTCTGGCATAAGAAAAAATCAGACGGTTCTTATGAACTTATAAAGCTCAGTCAGTATGTGATGGTGCATGTCAACAAACTTGTGTCGATTGTGATGATAATTTTAGTCCGGTCATTAAATCGGCTACTATTTAAATGATATTTAGTGTATATCTATTAAAATCACGGTCTCTTCATCAATTAGATGTTAAAAATGCATTTCAACATGGTAATCTTTTGGAAAATGTGTACATGTATCAACCTCCAGGTTTTTGCAATCCTAATCATCCTAATTATGTATGCCTCCTAAATAAATCATTTGATGGCCACAAATAAGCACCTTGTGTATGGTATCAACATTTTACTTATTTTGTAGTTTCTTTGGGCTTTCCGTATAGTATCTTAAATCACTCCTTATTCATTTATCACCGCGGTAAAGGCACAACTTACATCCTTCTTTATGTTGATGACATTATTCTTAATCCATCTTACAAGACCAAATGAACATTGCAGTCTTCCTGAAGTTTTACAATATTATATGATAAGTGTGTCTTTTCATGGGTGACCGACAAACACAATATATGTATGCTTTGAGGCAAATCATTCACTATATTAATGACACTCTAACACTTGGTCTACATCTCTTTGTCCTCCCTTCATTGATAAAATCACTAATCTATCGATGCCGATTGGGGTGGATGTCTTGATACCAAAAGGTCCACATATGGATATTGTGTCTTTTTAGGGATAATTTAATATTTTGGTATGCGAAATGACAATCGACCTTGTCTTGATCCAGTGTTGAAGTCGAGTACCGTGGAGTCTTTAATGTAGTTTTCGAGTCTTGTTGTATTAGGAACTACTTTTGGAGCTTCATTGTCTTGTCACAGAGCCTACTCAAGTCATCGTGATAATGCAAGTGAAGTTTATCTTTCCAGAAACTTCGTTCAACATCAACGTACTAAACACATGATATAATTTTTTTGTGTTTAAGAAAGTTACTCGTCAAAGCCAAGTGTTACATGTTCCTTCTTGCTACCAAATTACTGACATCTTTACGAAGATACTTTCATTAAAACTCTTTGATGATTTTTGAGATTTTTTTTCCCAACTGAGCTAATGGACCTGATTATTTTTGAGATAGTCTCAACATTCGTCCTAAGTATATAAAAAATAAATACAAAATATATTTGTATTCTAATAAACACTCGTAGTTGAAACAAAAGGTAGATCAAATCAACGCAATCTTAGAAAACGAGTTATATTTTTATAGCCAACATGATTGGCCACATCATTGTATATATTGCCATCAAATCATATAAATAAAATGAGACAAATATTCCAATAATAAGGACAACTTTCACTCATTTATATAATATCATTTACTTAGATCGATACAAAAGTTTGAAACTTTTTTCTCCTTTCTTCATGATTGTCATGTTTCATAATCCAATCTTTTGATGTCACGGTGGAAATAAATAGGCTTAAATGTACTTTTGACCCCCTATATTTGTCATGGTAGCAATTTTAGCTTCCTATATAAAAAAATCACTTTTCAGCCCCTTAAATTCATCACCTTTTACAACTCATAGACCCCTCCGATTTTGACCGGATCAAAGCCTAAGTGGATGCCATGTGGTATTTAATGAATTAAAAATTAAAAAAAAAAAGGACTTCCATGGCTGATAGCTGCATCATTCTATCCTGGAATTGCGAACTTCACAAACAAAGTATGTGTTTGGCAACACGTTTTTAGGAGCCAAACATGCATATACTTTTTCAAACACAGTTTGCAGATTTGTTGTGTTGTTTGGGTGAATGAAAAGTGCTTCCATAAAACTTGGTTTTGATCTCAAAACGCTAGTTGCTGGTATTCCTAGCTTCTGCGTTTCACATAATCGATTCTACAACAAATAAAAGTTGTTTTCCAGCTTTACCCCTTTAATTATAAAAACAAGAATGAGATATTTTGTTTAAATATAATTAAAAGGATAATTTGGTCATTACACATTGAAAATCAATTTTCATTCAAACTATCCAAAAAACACAACTCTTAAGAATCACTTCTAAATGTGTGTATCCAAACATAAATCAATTCACCACAAACTCACTTTTAACCAAAATCAATTCTCTCAAACTCAATTCTATCAAAATCAATTCTCGCCACCGCCATACCAAACACACACAAAGTCTTGTGCCTTGCAAACCTCCATCATTCAGCATGTACTTCAACACCATATTATTCATCCTTCAATATTAGCTTCTCAATATTTCAACAGCAAAAATAAGTTGCATCTTGTAAGAGAAACCCATAAAAATGTCTCAGATTTGTAAAATAATAATGGATCTGAAAGAAGTATAAAAACAAAAGGATATGAATAGTTTGACCAGTGAACCCTGAGATCGAAGAGGATATATGAATGAAACAAAAAGATCTGAATAGTGTGGAATGTATTTGAGAACTCAATTTTGTGATGAAAGAGAATTCATGTGTTGTCAGAGCACTTTGAATCGATGAATTCAATTCAAAGGTATGTTTAAAGGTATGTTAGGTTTTGGAGAAAAAATAGAGAAGGGAACAAGAGAGGATATGAACTTCATGTGTTACTGGTTTTCACAAAAGGGATGAATTTATGTGTTGATGGATTGAGAGGAGTCCCATGCCAATTCAAATGCAATTCCTTTTGCTCTTTTTTTTTTTTTTTTTTTTTTTAAATTGTGAGTTACATGCATGGAATTGATGCCTTGCCTTTGCTGCATCAATTCCTTCTTTAGCCTTTGCTGCAACCCAATTCAAAAATTGATACAATCAACAATCACAATATTGAAAATGAAAACTGAGAAAATTGAAAAGGATAATATGGTGAGTGAGTTTGCGGTTGTTGGGAGTAGAGAGAGGAGTAGGCAGTTGTGTTGTGTTTCTGGATTTTAAAGGAAGAATAATATGATGTTGAAGGTGAAGATGATGAATACTATGGTTTTCCTGGCTTTATGAGTTTTTGCATTTTTTTATTTATTTTTTAATTATGTAAATAATTAACTAACTTTTTAAAAAATAAATTAATTCATTAAATGCCACGTGGTGTACATCTCATGGCCACCTAGGTTTTGACCGAGTCAAAATCAAAGGGGGTTTATGAATTGTATAAGGGGGTAAAGTTTGAGGGTTAGAAAGTTGTTTTTTTTAATAGGGGGCCAAAATTGCTATCATGACAAACTTATGGGGCTAAAAATGCGTTTAAATAGCTTTTTCCAGTGCAATAAGCATTTAAATAAGAAACATTTAGATCAAAGATAGTAGGTAACCAAACCAAGTGGGTGTTAGCTATTTTCATTTATTTATACATCTATTTTTCTTTTAAGTTTAACAACACTAATAGTAGTAACATATATATATATATATATATATATATATATATATATATATATTATTTTGTGAACTGTCACTAAAAACTTTACTTTCTTCTCCTTCATTTAAAGAGGGGCGGTTTAAGATCAATTTTGACCTCAAATTACTATATAAATATGTTTTCTCATTCTCTTTTAATTATTTAAATAAGTGATTTCTACATCTATTTGATTTTTATTTTTTTATTTTATCATCTTAGTGCGACGTTGTTTGTCATATCAGCTTCGATCATATGCAGATTCAATCAATGACTTTGGTATTGTCAACGTTTCAGATATATAGACACGGGTATCCCGGAGACTTAAATATAGTCATATTTGTAGGCTTATATACTTTTCCATTTTATGCTATTAACATGGATGTTGTAAGTTTGTTCGCAAATTCATTCTTTTTGTTTTTAGCGAATTTGTATTGTATTGATGTAGTCTATCAATTTGAATGAATTAGTATCGTTTATTTTTAGTAAAAAAAACACTAATAGTAGTAGTTATCTATGACGAGAGAATACTCTCTCTTGTGAGCCGTCACCTACAACCTTAGTATCTTCTCCTTCATTCATCAAAGAGGCGTGATTTAGAGTAGGGATGACAATGGGTACAATATGGATAGGGTACTATGTTGCCCTTCCCCATACCTGCATTTGTAAAAGATACCCGTACCCGTGCTCATATCCTCAAGGGCAACAACTTTAGTGCCCTTCCCCATATCCTATGGGTACCTAACTGCCCATAGCCGCACCCATTACCCGCACTTTAACTATGAAAAGACAATAAAAACATCACAATTGATAAAAAATACGGTCCAAATTTTTTAAAATTAACTCATAAAATAGTTTGAATCGTAGTATTTAGTGAAATAAAAAACATCTAAAATATCCCTAAAAATTTGTATACCGGCAGGATAGGTTGTTAATGTATTAAGCAGTTTTTTGGTTTAAGTTTAGGTTTAGGCATAAATAGCTAAATAAATTAATTTAATTATGCACCAAAAATAAATAAATTATTTATGAAATTATATAAAAATATATATATATATATATATATATATATATATATATATATATACGGGGTTGCGGGCCTGGGTAGTATAGTACCCTTACCCGTGCCCATATCCATTTAAATTTGTGGGTATTACCCGGACATGTGCCTAGATCCTTGAAAGTAGGGTTTTACCCTACCCATTGTGGGTATTTTTTGCGGGTATCCATAGGGTCTGGGTCCAATTGCCATCCCTAGTTTAAAGTCATATTTGACCCCAAATCAACCCTCTAAATCGTTTTTTCTCCTTTCCTTTTATTTAAATAAGTGATTTTAACATCTATTTAGTTTTTCCTTTCGTGATTTCGTCCTATTAGTGTGACACTATTTTGTTTGTCGTCTTTGTACATCGTTGTTTGTCTTTTCCATATTGTTTAGGTGTTTGTTTGGTTCAGACTTCAGATTGTCATATCAGCTTCAATCTAATGTAGATCCAATTAATAACTTTGATGTCGTCAACGTTGTAGATATGATGACTTGAGTATTTCAGAGACTTGAATATAGTCATATTTGTAGGCTTATGTATTTTTCTGTTTTATGCTATTAGCATGAATGTTGTGAGTTTGTTTACAAATTTATTTTTTTGATTTTAACGAATTTGTATTATATCGGTGTACTATATCAGTTTGAATGAATAATGTATATAGTGAAAAAAATAGTAGTAGTTATCTCTTTCTCTCTCTCTCTTAATTCATAACTTATTTTTGGGTCAACTCTTCAGTTTTCAGAGACAAAAAAACTTTAATAATACGAAATTGAGTCGAAATGTAAGTAAAATTGACTAAAAATTGTTTTAATTGAACTCATGTTTTTTTAAACAATTTTTTTTGGTAGTGGTGATGTCTTTTTTTTTGGTAGTGCTTCATCATCTAGTAAAACTTATTAAGCACTTAAGTCTAATTAGTTTGGTTCTCTTAATTCAAATTTTATTGAATAATTCGTCATTTATTAAAACTTACTAGCAAGCATTTGAGTATGGTTCTCTTAATTCAAAATTGTGTACATGTGAGTTTAACTCAGTTAATAGAAACAATGTATAATATATGCAAGGTTCGAGGTTCAAACTTTCCGCCACCAAAATAAAATAAAAAAACTGTTACACCATTATTTATTCTATTTTAACAACGTTGTTGGTTCATGTTGACACTATTATTAGACTTGTACGAGGTTCACCACCAAAATAAAAAAAGACTTTGTACGAGGTATGATGATTACTGACTTGTACTATTTTTTTTTTTGGTTACAACTCACTTGTACTCTTCTAAAATTACTTGTATTAAAGGGAAATATCCTTCAATATTATAGTTATGGAAATATATGAAGAATCCAACCAATATCATTTTTTTTCTTCTTTCTCACCTGCGTGATGTGACTTGTTTTTTTTGTCTCACGCAAAATGGAATCACGAGATATACTTTTTTTTAATTTTCTTTTGCAAAATATTTTATTTTTATTATTATAAATTCATCTTCACTTTTTTAATCAGGAACCACAATCATTTTTAATCACCTATACAATTCTCTCTTATTCTCCTTCTTCTCCTAGCGCTAGAATCTATTGTTCAATTTAATCAATGGATAAGTCCGTTTGAAATGTTAAGTCGAATAATGATATTAGTGGGCTTGAAGAATCATCTCAATCACGTTTTTCATTTATCTAACAAACCTACTCGCAAAATGACTCATGTTTACTAGAGGGAGCCATATGTCTCTTTGGCATCTGATAAATATTTTGATGTCCATCATAAATATAAACTACTCGCGACTGCTAGGGATGTACAAGACATGATTGCACAACAAGAGTTTGATATAGATCAATTTTATTTTATTTGTATGTTACATCTCGTTGATTGGAAACAGATATTGCTTATTTAAAGTAGTAGATGCAATATCATAGATGCATGCATGTAGACATATTTAAGCAGCCATTGGCAATGGCATCCTCAAGAAGTCTTCTGCATATGTTGATTTAGAGGCTTCAGATTTGGGGGCTAATATTATTTCTGCTTCAGATTCAGAGGCAAAACACCAACCATAGTCACCATTAGGGTTAATATGAAGGGCACAATAGCTTCCCATGCCCTTCTTCTCGCATTCATCATCAGAACGACAAAGCTTAGCATCCCCTATCATCCTCGCAGCATCTTTATATGTGTTAGCCACGCATGCGCTGCCGGGTATAGGATATAGAGGCATACAAATACAGCCGGAATTAGGACATGTTGCAGTTGAAAAGGTTTGCAAACAAGGCCAAAAACAAACTGCTGCTACATTCTTCATTGGGAGCATTACTGTAAATAACAAACCTATCATACGGATATTAAATTGTAAATAATAACTTTAAATGAAGCCAATTGTTCGGAGTAGTTTCCGATTAATTCTCATTAGTTCTAAAAATACAAATAAAAATGCACTGTATAAATTGTGAGAAAGATAGTTAGAATACTTACCGAATGTGGCAAGCAAAAATATGGACAAAGTAGTGAGCTTAACATAAGCCATTGTTTGTTATGAGAGCTTAATTAGTTTTGTGTTTCTTTAGTTCATGCTTGCATGCAGCTATTTATAGAGTCATGATCCCTCATTCTAGCGATATAATATGGCAAGAATGCAAATATGTGGTCCATTTTATGGCTGTAATACAATTAATTACCTTCATCATCTCTAAAAAATGGCATTGTATACTGTTTTTTATGGCAAGATAGCAATATGTGGTCCATTTTATGGCTGTCGTGTTAGTGATATAATATGATTGAATCTTGCCTCACTCGAGACAAAGAGTAGTTGTGGAGTTAATTGGTGTCCCAACTCTTCCACTAATAGAACCAAAAGCAACAATGGAGTCACATAACAATGGAGGTTCACTAGACTTCAGGTCCAAAGAAAGTGTTTTAGATCTATTAGGATAACCTACTTAAATTAGAATTAGAATGTACTAGGTCATAGACGACCATCCCCAACTGTGTATGCTTAACTCTTTAAAATTGGTACCCAATACGTACCCCATTTAGAGAAAATTTAATCGGTGCTTGTGAAGTAATTAAACACTTTATCTCTATTCGGATCTCATATCTTTTTAATATTAAAATATTGAAATGCAATAATATAAAGTTATTGACAAATGATATAAATTTACCGATAAAACTCATTTAAGACTTTTTTAGTGGTGTTGTGTTGCAGTGATAGTGTTTAATAAATAACATTATTAAAAAAATATAAAATATTATAAATGAGTAATGTGTAGAAGTGAAACATGCTTAGATGGATTTTACTCATCTCATTTCTAAAATTGCTCAAAAACTACACCAGCGGTAGTTAACTACTGGTGGACTTTCCCGACGGTAGTTAACTACCATTGAACACTTTTAACATAAGTTAAATCGATTTATAAAGTGATTAACCGATTTTATAAGTCTTTAACGACAGTTGAAAAAGTCGAACGACAATTAACTACCCAGTTGATATAGTTCTTGACCAATTTTAAAAGTGAGATGACCAATTTTCTACCTATATACCCAAATATATGTATTTCTATTATTGATGCTCTTAGACTAAAACAGCATGCGTGTCTGTAGGTTAGAAATTCAACGGATTATCTCCTTCCAATTGATAAATGCATATGATCCCGTGTCACTCGCGTGATAGGCAAGGTAATGAATCATTGACCCGAAAAAGATAAATCTGTTTCATTTATTGTTTAAAGAAAGGTACCATATAGTGGCATTAATTTAGTGAACTTTTTTTTGGAAATCCTAACTAATCTGTCCAGTAATGAATAGATGAAGGCAACAGTGATGGTGTGGTGTTTCGGTGCGGTGGCGGTGCGGTCTTTACGGTGGGACGAAGGGTATTTGTAGGTACGTTAGCACTCCAACACTCAAGTCAGTGTAGGAAATGAGGTTGAATGTGCAAAAGAGTGTGGGAAAATGAATCGTAACTTGAGGGTGACGCGAAATCACCTTTATATATGAGAAGGAGGTGTTAACAACTTTCATGAAATGTGATGCTTCATCAGGGAACTGTTGGAGGCGACATGTACGATGCAGGGAGCACAAATGCGTGCTTCAGTGCGGTGGCACACACCGTAATTAGCGTGTCCACTCAGGTCACAATGTCTTGTTCCGTGGATTTTGGGTTCACGTGTCTTAATGGAATTAGCTTTCTAACCTATCCATAACGCTAACTATTTATCCAAAAGAATATATATTAATCATTAAATGATATTATTGATAAATGTGAGCAGGATTTTTAACGTAAATAATAAACATATTGGAAATGTTAATAAAATGTTAATAAGTGCCTTTAAGAAGTCTAAAGTAGAATTTTATTTTTAAAATGGTGTATTCAATACATTGTAATTTTAAAAAACAATTTTTTTTTACATAAAACTTATGAATTATTAGCATGACCTCACAAATAATAATGTGGGTTCTATGTGCTACATATAATTCTAGAGTAACGATAACCCAACATCAAGACATCAACATAAATGGGACATCATACATCGTTCAACCTATACATTCGATGAACACATTTGTAAGTAAATATTTGTTTTTCCGGTTTTTTGAATAAATGATGTATTTGAACTATAAATCAAAATACATCAATTATTTAATGAATCGAAAAAAGGATAATCTGTTTATAAATGTTAACCGAGCGAGTAGGTTGTTAACCACTTTTAAAATATAAATTTCATCAACTACTTTGACTACTTCCTTGACCAAAACAATGCAAGGCGTTTACCACAATGCAAGGCGTTTACCACTTATTTTACATAGATTACAAAATTACATAAGTAATAGATTCCAAAAGTGGTTAATGGCGTACATTCATTTTGTCGATGAAGTAGTGAAATTGGTTAATGACACGGCTAAATTTGTGTTTCAAAAATCATTCAATATAATAATAAAAACAAGTTTCTAGGAACTAAGACCTGCACTCTATACAAGCTGCAATCAATTTAAAGAAACTACATCAAAATCATACCAATAATGATGATTTTGAACAAAACATAATTGGCAAAATATGGAGTGCAAAATCGCTCGAAAAAAAAGAGGGGGTGCAAAATCGCACAATTAGCAAAAGATAGGGGGGAAAAGTGCAATTAAGCCAAAAAAAAAACTATGATTTCTGTAAAATATGAAATTACACTGCAAGATATGAAATTAACCCATATAATTCTAGTCTCACACATATAATCCTAGTTACACTCAAATTTATTTAAATTTTTACAATAATACTAAAATTGTCTTCTTCATGTAAATTTCTAAAAACCCTTATTTCATTATCATTCTGAACCCTCACCCCATTTCATCCACAAATCACCATAAATGTGCTACCAAGATCAAAGGTTGAATCAACATCTTTTTCATTGAACTGTACTCTATTTATAAAGGGTAGTGAATTTCATGAATTTCATTTTATAAGAGTTTCTATTTGTTTTGGTATGAGATTTGCTTCTATTAACGGTAATTTGATTTTACGTAGTGAGAGGTTAGTGTAAACTCAATTTACGTATGTGTATAAGAGATTTACGTAAATTGAGTATATGTATGTATATAAGAGGTTAATGTAAACTGTAGTTAATGTAAATCCAGTTTACAAATGTATATAAGAGGTTAGTGTAAACTCAATTTACGTAGTTGATGTAAACTCAGTTTACGTAGTTAATGTAAACTCAGTTTACATATGTATATAAGAGGTTAATGTAAACTCATTTTACGTAGTTAATGTAAACTCAGTTTACATAGTTGATGTAAATTCAGTTTACGTATGTATATAAGAGGTTAGTGTAAACTCAGTTTACGTAGTTAATGTAAATTCAATTTACGCATGTATATGAGAGGTTAGTGTAAATTCAGTTTACGTAGTTAATGTAAATTCATTTTACGTATGTATATAAGAGGTTATTGTAAACTCATTTTACGTAGTTAATGTAAACTCAGTTTACGTATGTATATAAGAGATTAATGTAAACTAAGTTTTTATTGTAGTTAAATGGTATATTAGTCATTCTCGAATGTAACTTGAGTTTTTTGGGGTGTGAGTAGTATAAGTCCATATTAATATTAACATAGGTTAAAGCCTCTTTATATGTTTTGTTGAAATTACTAACATGTATCAACTTCAATAATTTCATCATCCATAATCAATATAGTGCTGTTTTTATTGCCGCTTGCAATAAAGAAGATACAATAGTGGATCAAATCCTTACCAAAGCTTTAAAAAATGTGATTATTGAATCTTGTGCAAGAATGATAAATGGTCCATACGATATGCATTTGGTCCAATAATTCAATTTAAATGATAAATGGTCCATACCAAATGAAACGGTGCCCTTCATTGGAACTTACCCTGAAATATCAACTTTCCCAGTAATAGAACCAAAGCAACAATGGAGTCTCACTCAACAATCCCATAACCAACTTCATGTAGTTTTTCTTCCATATATATACCCATCTGCTGGCCATATGAACCCTATGATTGAGACTCAGGATACCTTATTACTACCAACTTTCATATTAAGCTAAGAACATGATATCATGATGAATTAAATTTCCTTTTCTACTTAGGTTTTCCCTGTAATACTTTATTCATCTCGTCATATTAGTTTATCGCTACAAATATTTTAGTGTTTCATCATACCATACACTATATTTACTATATAAAAACTTCGTGCCAAGTCAAGTATATGTTGATGAGAAAGGTTTCAAAAGTCAAGTAGTGTTATGTTAGGGTTCTGGTGCAGCTTGGATTGTATTAAAAAACAGCAATGCTACATCTCTAAAAAAATAACATCAAAAATTCTTTAAGAATAAAGAGCGGCCAATCATAATGCACTATTTGCCATAATTTAAGGAGATGTTGCTGAAAAATAGGAAGTGAACAAATAAATAATGAAATTAAAACTTGTCAGTTGTGTCTTGAAAAATTCTTGATGCTATTTTTCTAGAGAAATAGCATTTTCCTATTGACATATGATAAATCCTCTTCATATATATTTTTGGAAATTCCGCTTCTTCGTAAAGTTAGGGGAGTTTCTAAGGTACACCTATAAATTAAGGTGTATCGATACACTACTAAAAAAAATGATGTTTTGGGACGGAAATTTCAGACAGAATAAATTTCGTCTGAAACTATATTCTAGTTTTGGACGGATTATGGACGGATTTTAGATTTCGTCCCAAATCCGTCTCTAATTTGTGCACATTTCAAATACTATTCCAAATCTGTCTGAAATATTGAGACAGATATCAGACGGGATACATTATTTCCCTCAATATTTTTATTTCCGTGAATTCCATCCCAAACTCGTGCGAAATTTTGAGACGGATTTCAGTCGAAATACATGATTTTGCTGATTATTTTTATTTCCGTGAATTCCGTCCTGTATTCATGCGGAATTATGAGATAGATTTCAGACGAAATACATGATTTCGCTGATTATTTTTATTTCCGTGAATTCCGTCCCAAATTCGTGCGAAATCTTGAGACATTTGAGACAAATTACACGATGTTTATTTTGTGGGACTGTTGGCTTGCCAATTAAATTACTTTCTTAAAGTAATAAAAACAAACATGACTAGTTGTGAAAGCCAAACCCTAGTTTCTCTTGCGAGCCTCCTTCACTCTCTCTAACTTTCATTTCTTTCTATCTCGATGTCCATTCTCTCTCTAGTTTTTTATGGGCCATTGTAGGCCATATATGAAGAAGGAAGAATAGATCTAGTCTCCTCTTATCATCATCTTCCTTTCTACGCAATTGTAATTGCATAAAAAAGTTTTTGAAAAAATGGGTCCGTTGTCGGTTGTTCATTCTCTCTGTGTTTTACTCCTCTCCGTCTTCAGCTCTTTACACTTAGCCTTCGCCGGATCTAGTCTCCTCTCATCATCATCTTCGTTTTCCTTTCTACCCTTATTCTCTTTTTTCTTCCTTTCTACCCACTATGTTTTTGTTTCTTAGTCATATTCAATTTGCGTGCTGTGTTTTTGGGTATTCCTGCAATGTTGTTGTGGTTGGCTTGTAATCTCTATATCTTGTCCTGCTTATCTTGAGTGTTATGGGTGTGATTTTAATAATATTGGATGTTCAAATTAATAGCTGAAGCAAAATAATAGTATCGATTTATTGTCAAATTAATAATCTAAAATAGTCTTAAAAAACAGTAAAAATATTGTCCAAAAGTGATGTTAAATTTGTTCAAATCTAGATTAAAAATACCCAAAATAAAATAAGTTATTTAATTTTATACAATAATAGGATTATTAATTTTGTTTGAAATTCATTTAAAGAATATAGAATCCGTCTGAAATTTGTCCGAAAAAATATTTGAGACGGAATTTGGGACGAAACTCTAATTTGCGACGCAGTTTTTTCGGACGACGCCCTATCTGTCCGAAATTCGTCCGTAAGCATATTTTCGTCCGAAATCTGTGGGAAATGTTCGTAAATTCCGTCCCTAATCCGTATGAAATTCCGTTCGAAAATGGCTTTTTTTTTTAGTAGGGGTACAGCTTTTCATAAATCAATAAGTTAACCATCATTTTTCGTAATAAAAAACTATTTGTTGATTTTTATATTTTACAAAATATCATTTCGTAAGAAAAAATCATTTCATTGTTTATAAGAATCATACTAATTTTTTTACATTTTATCAAAAAAAAAATCAATATTCACTATTATGAGTAATAAAAATTTAAAAACTTTGAAATTTGCTTCGCCAACACTTTTGAGAAATAAAATAAAATAATTATAATTGTAAATGATAAAAATAATAACTCATTAAACTATTAAATATGGATGTACCGATACACTCAAATTTTTTAAATGTATCATAAAAATTGCCTAAAGTTAGACCATAAATTCATAATCAAATATATCGGTATCTTTGCGAAGGTCAAGATAAAATGGACCACTTCCCAGCTTGCATGATTACATCATCCATAATCAGAATGGTGATGTTTTAATTGCAGCTTGCAGGAAAGAAGATATAGCAGTAGATAATCTATACCCAAGTATTGAAAATGAGATGGAGTCTACAAATTGCATAGAGCAACACCTCAACAAATGTCATTGTTTCTTTTAATGCAATAATGGCTGTAAACTGTATAAATCATAAATTTTCCATGGCAAAGATCCTCTCTATTTATGAAAATAAATTGAAGATGTCATTTAAAAAAGATACACACAAAAAATAGGTCGTAGGTCCTACTATCATTAATTATTTTTTACCCACTAAAAGTAATCATGCAAGCGGCTCCACTTGACACCTATATAGGCGATTTCATTAAGTGTATGCTGTAAATCATACACCACCCATAAGGGATATGATAATCGTTGAAAGCATTATAATTTATCCTCTCAATAATGCAATGTTTAGCACTTTCTCAAATACACCATAGGAAAGAGACTAGGATTAAATTTAGCGCTAGCAGAACTAGCATGTGACTTAAACTTACCACATTGAACCTTCTTCATGGGATCTCCAATCACAAAGGTAGGGTTCCTATCACTTGTCGATTTCCATTGACTTAAGTCTCAATCCCCTCGACGCTCACAAATTTATTTCATCCCTAGAGCTTTATTAGTACATACTTTACACACATTGATGAAGACACTAATTTCTTTCATCAAATGAGTCAATTAATCTCATATTTCATCAAGTATATGAAAATAAACTTGGATATATAATAAATTTATACAAGTCTGCTTAGCTGTCTACTAAACGACACCATATTCATCAATAAGATAAATCTACTTATAGATTTATTCTCATAGGATTCATATCTAATTAACATCATTGTATTATTTTAATAGAGGTTTACCACTCTATAAGTAATATCTCATATCAAACTAACTTCCATAATATACTTCAACATATCTACTTAGATAAACTCTAAGCGACAACATCTCCATAAAGGCAATAATTAAATCTATGATTAGATTTATTACACAAGTATACTTAAAAGTCTTTTAAAAAACCCCCACACTAACTAAATATAACTCCATATGTGGATTTATTACACATGACTACTTGAATAATTTTCAAGTAACACTTCGATAATGGAAAAATAAATCACATAAATATATATTTTCTCATAAACAAATTTCATCAAACATCATTGTATTATTTTAATACAATGCATATCACATAATATATTTTTATAATTTCCTCAATGACATATATTTGGCAGACATCCTTATAAACTCACACAAGAGATTAACACTAACTCAAAACTACCACATGGTTATCTGCATTATCAATTATTTATATGCATCACTTTAAACAAAATAAGTTTGAGTTTCATTATACCATAAAATTTAAAGAAAAATCATGAACAAAGTAAATTAAGACCAACTAAACAAATCTCAATTATCGCTATCATTTTTTTTTTTCAAAATTTAAAATATATTCACTGATATTTTTCACATGGTTAAGCTCTATTAACAAGACATATAATTGTAAGTATAGACACAATTCCACAACATTCATCATATAGTTATATAGTACGACATTATTCTGACGAAACTCCAAACATACTTGTTCTTGTTCTGATAACATTAATTAGCTCTTAGTGAGATGGACTTATATTTCATTTCACTATTTTGTGCAATTATCACTATGATTGGGTTAGTGAATAATCTACTCTAACAACTATTGTATCTCCGTAGATCACAAAAACAATTGCTTTTAATCCTTAAAAAAAACAATTGTTTTTAAATATACAAATTCATCGATGATGAAATACACAAGTAGCATGAAATTAGTTCACAAATTGATCATTATAAGAAAATTACATACCTTGTAGAGTGGCATAACAGTAGTTTTCAGTTTATCCAAATCCTTGATCAAATTTAAGTCGGATAATATTCATTCGAAGGTTTGTATGCAAGTTCAGCGTTACTTTATTTCTGACTATTACATCTCCTCAATTAAGAGACAATTCACTCAAACATCTTTAGCCAGTTAACGCAAACCACAATCTTCTCTTTGAATTGCATAATTTCAGCCTCCATTCACACCGAGATCAACCCATCCGATCAAACTGAGATCCGTCCAAACCGAAATCCGCACAAACCGTATTAATTTGTGGGCGGAATTGGGTCTCTACATTGGATGTTCGGTTTCATACATATTGCTGAGTTCAGGCCCGAACCCGACCATTACTCTTTTAACTCATTTAAAAAAAAGTTAACTTCTTGGGTTTTTAACTATTTTTTTAACCCACTTAAGTTGGTCTGGTGGTATTAGCTTGAGACTTGAGAGTGTGCTCCTCCTCGAAGTCTCAGGTTCGATTCCCTCTGGTGCCAATTTAGATGGACTAGTTTAGCTTCTTAAAGAAAAAAGTTTTTAAACTAAAAATGAATATTTTAGAGTGTTAATTCTAAATTTTTGTTTATACGCTTTTAATAAAATGAAATATGAAGGAACATATGTATATACTCTTCAAAGTGGCTATGTATGTTTCATCTATTCTATACTCAAAAATCTTTTGATGAAAATGCATTTCGTTTTTCAAATTTAAATACCCCCTCGTCCGCTAGTCCTGATATTTTGGATATAAACACTACACTTTTATTTCTTGTTGGTGGATATGACGATCACACAAGGAATCTAGAGGGGACTAAATAACTTATGGAAATTAATTTTCTCCCTTTTAAAATTGTTTATTCCCTAAACTCAGTTAGAGTTAACTTCCGCTCAACATTTTTCACCTATAGTTAACTCCCGCTGGTACTTTTAAAATCGGTTCAATCACTTTTTAAGTCGGCTGAACTGATCTTAAAAGTGCCAGTAAGAGTTAACTCTAGCTGAAAAATGCCGAGTGTGGGTTAACTCTAGTTGAGTTAAGGGAGTGAGCAATTTTGAAAGGATCAATTTTTATAACTTATTTCGATTAAAACGTTGGCAAAATCATAATTTTGAAAATAAGTATGACTATTGAATTTATGCTCACGATTGAGATGATATGAACAAATCAATGTGACAATGTCAATTCAATATGAATAAGGAATTCAAATAATGAATTATATTAGATTATTCAAAATTTAATACAATAATCAAATCACAAAACGATAAATATCTCAAACTAAAACAATAAATAATAAAATAATACTATCTAAGAAATTAACAACTTGCTATATGAATGAATTCTTGACAAGTTAACTTTCTAGTTGAATTGTGAATAAGTTGAGTGTTTATAAATCTCAATCAACATAATTGAAATTAGGTTAAATCAAAATTATCAATCACAATCAATTCATTCAATAACTTCATGTACCAAGATTAAAGTGCTGAAAGTAAAGGATAAGGGAAATAAGAACATAAGAATTATAGAGGTTCCCCATTTTTCGTCTTCGTTAAGGGTGCATCATCTCTTCGTAAAAGAAAAATCTTCTTCTACGTTCTTTTACTATGTTGTTGAAACTGTTTACTAGAGTATGATTACAAAGATTTCTTAATCTTCTATGCTAAGCAATCACACCACCAATCTAATCTTCAAACTCTTTTAAAATTGGAGAATCCACAAGGTCTTATTTCCCATAACAATCCTGCTCAAATTTTAGAATCTAGAGTGTTTTTAATTTTTCGATATTCTCCTCACTTTTGCAAATTAGTTTTACTTTTAAAAAAAAATTCACAAAAACCCCAAATCCCAAACTCACTACATTGTGCCTTTTTTTTTTTTTATCAAAACTTAGTATGAGTTCATCACATATCTAAGGCTTCCAAATGCTAAGAAAGAGGTCAATACACATTTTATCAAATTTTGCGTTCTTATTTGTGATTTTTTTCTTCCTTTTTTGTACTAGTTTATTAATTTGGATGTTAGAATCCAAAATAAGGTCTTCGTTGTTTCAAATTTTAAAATCCAAAATGTGATCAAATTTTAGAGATTTGTTGATTTATTCATGCTTTTATCAATGTTTCAGAAATAGATAGACGAGTTGTTTACATCAGGAGAAACATGTTCTCAGCCATAGCCTTTACTAGGCATTAGTGTGAGAAGAGATGCAGAGCTGAGAGGGGCGAATCCGTTGGGCCACAACCAGAGCCACATCTAGAGGAGTCTGAGGTGCATGAGGCGAAGGAAGAGCATGAGGAGACACAACCATAGTAGCCTCTAGAGACATATCCCAGAGACATGTACTACTTCTAATATATTCATTTCTTTACAGTTCTGTGACTAGGGGTGGGAATAGGCCAGGCCAGGCCAGGCTTTGATAGGCCTGAGCCTGGCCTACGAACAGTTTTGCAAGCCTGAGCCTAGCATATGGCCTACTTTTTTGGCCTGGCCTGGCCTAGAAGCCTATTTACAGGCCTACTTCATATAAAAGTCATTAAATATTCAATTTTATCTACTTTTAAATAGGCCTAATTGGCCTTAAAGCCTATTTCACTGTAAGGCCTCTCTATCACTATAAGGCCTTAAAAGCCTATTTCGATATAAGGTCTTAAATCCTATTTAAAAAGTTCATTTTTTGAGTTTTTTTTTAATGATTTTTATGTTTAATATAAATTATATTTTAATATAAAAAAATAAATTTTAATAATATGCATAAATATGCCGGCCTATTAGGCTTCATAGGCTTTTTTTTGATAGCCTAAGCCTGACCTATTTACTTAAATAGGCTTTTTCAAAAGCCTAAGCCTAGCCTCTTACATAAACAGGCCAGGCCAGGCCGTAGGCCCCTGTAGGCCGGCCTGGCCTATTCCCAACCCTATCTGTGACACACCGAAATGCAACGGAAAAAAGATCATTTGTCTAAATACTCACATATGAAATGCAGTTCATGGAACGATATAAGATGCATTAGGCTGACATACCTCGCCACCATGTGCCTCGCCCTAATTGATCATGGCTTCTTGTCTTCATCTTTTGAGAGATGACACTTTATGACAATAACATTAGATAACATGTCTCATATGTTGTGATGACACTCTGTCATTACATAATTTTTATGTATTTTTATCACAATTTAGAGTTCACAAGGTAACTTAAGCAGCAAGAAAAGCAGAAAAAACTGAAGAATTCAAGAAAGACCAAATCGTGTCACGATTGGTACAAAACGTGGCACGATTCAAGAAGACAAAAACATGCTCTCTGCCAAGGCAAAATCGTGTCACGTTGACCAAAACGTGACACGATTTCTAGAAACCCTAATTTAGAATTTGTTATACAAGGAAAATCGTGACACGATTCCACAAAAACGTGACACGATTTTAGGCGAATTTCTGTGCCTATTTAAGCTGAAGGCTATTCTAAAAACAAGGGTTACGATTTGAGAAGAGCAAAGTGCGATTTTTACACTGGAAGACGGCTACCGGGGCGATTTCTTCACCTAGTAACCAGTTCATGTATGTATTGTTACCTCTAATGATTATGTTATTTATAAATTCAATTATGAGTAGCTAAATCCATTAGAGGTTAGGTCTGAGATGAATCTTTGTAACCTTAATTGACATATGTTGTTGTGAAACTCTATTTATTGTGAATGACAATTTAGTTTTTATTCAATTCAATTGTTCTTAATGCTTTATATATTCTGATCACATATATATATGATTTGGTGAGAACGAATGACTACTGACCATAGCTTTCGACTTTGACCTAATTGAATTGTTCTAATAATTATAATTAGTCTAGGAATGGATAATTCTTTATTAGTGATATTAGGTTAACGTTCTTCAAACCTTCGAAGATTATTAAACCACCTAAGGGATTAGGGGCTGTAATCTTAGAAGAGTGTCCTAACTCAAGGGATTGATTAGGACTATTTTGTTAACTATCGTGAAACTAAAAAATCATTCATAAGAATAGGTGCAGTGACCAATTAGGGGAACTCAGATGATTCGAAGACCTAACTCATCTCTCTCTTATTTTAAACAATCAATTTATTTTCCGTTACTAAGTTTTTATGCTATTAAACAAATTTACTGCCTAGTGGCAAAAACTAAATAACTTTTACTTCATCCTAAATTAATAACGTGTTTGACTTTTTGAGATTAAAACCAGTCCTTGTGGGAACGATATTTTTACTACTTCGATAGTATTTGGTACACTTGCCAAAAATCTATCATGTTGCATATAGTACGTCATTAAGGTGTATTTGATTTTAGTGGCAGACTCCACCATCTCGTATAAGAGAGCCACGTATGTTGATATGGCATACTTGGAGTTATTCAAGGATTTTGATATGGTCTATGACTTCGAATTGGAGTTTCTCATATAAGAGGTTAATTTTATCTACTAATACAAGAAAAAGTAATTGGTCTTTGATGAAATTATCATCCTCATGAAAGTGATCTTTGATATAAGCACTACACTTTTATTTTCTGTTGGTGGATATGACGATTACACAAGAAATCAAGAGGGGGGTAAATAGCTTCTGGAAATTACTCTTCTCCTTTTCAAAATTGCTTATTCCCTAAACTCAGCTAGAGTTAACTCCCGCTCGCCATTTTTCACCTAGAATTAACTCCTGCTGGCACTTTTAAAATCGGTTCAATCATTTTTTAAGTCGGTTCAACCGATCTTAGAAGTGCCATCAAAAGTTAACTCTGGCTGAAAAATACCGAGTGTGTTAACTCTAGTTGGGTTAAGGGAATGAGCAATTTTGAAAGGCAGAAGATCAATTTTTATAGCTTATTTGGGTTAAAATGATTGCAAAAGCGTAATTTTTAAAAATAAGTATGACTATTGAACAAATCAATGTGAGAATGTCAATTCAATATGAATAAGGAATTCAAATAATGAATTATATTAGATTAATCATAATTTAATACACTACTACACTAATCAAATCACAAAACGATAAATATCTCAAACTAAAACAATAAATAACAAAATCACACTATCTATGAAATTAACAACTTGCTATATGAATGAATTATTGGCAAGTTAGTTTTCAAGTTGAATTGTGAATGAGTTGAGTGTTTATAAATCTTAATCAACAAAATTGAGATTAGGTTAAAGCAAAATTATCAATCACAACGAAATCACTATCAATTCATTCAATAACTTCATGTACCAAGATTAAAGTGCTAAAAGTAAAGGATAAGGGAAATAAGAACACATGAATTATAGAGGTTCCCTATTTTCATCCTCGCTATGGGTACATCATCTCTTCGTAGAAGAAAAATTCTCTTCTACGGTTTTTCACTATGTTGTTGAAACTTTTTAATAGAGTATGATTACAAACATTCCTTCGATTTCCTAATCTTTTATGCTAAGCATTCACACCACCAATCCAATCTTTAAGCTCTTTAAAATTTGGCAATCCACAAGATCTTTGAACCTTAAGCTTGCATGCAATCCTTCAATCCCCTTCAACCTTGAATTGTTGAGAAACAACCCCCACAAATACCTTTGGAGGTGAAAAGCACCTCCTTTTTCTTTAGATCCTTGATTAACCACCAAGATCCTTGAAAGAACCAAACTTACAGTCATATAACACCCTAAAAATCTAGTTCTCAAATCCTGCAAGAGTTCTTAGAGAAAGTGTTTAATCTAAAGAAGGTTGTAGATAAAGAGAGGTCGAATACTTTAGAGTGTGTTTGGAGAATTATTCTATGTTTCAGAAAATGAGTGAATCAGGTATATATAGGTGTGAGTGAAAAGAAGAAGTTTGCCTCAAAATAACACTAAAAATGCGAGCTTGAATCGAATTAGACAAAGTATGAATCGATTTAATTAGTGTAAGACTGAAATCTGCATGCTATGAAGATTTACACGAAGGTCAAGAATATTGAATCTATTCAAGAAATTTCCAGACGAGGAATGAATTGATTCAAAATAGCACATGAAAAAGCTTGAATCGAATCATGGTTTCCCGATGAAGATTGATTTGATTCTAAGAACTTTGATACGATTTTCCTACTCAACCAGAATTCATTATGGCCCCGACTAACAATACTCCATCTCGGGACAATTCCCCACACACCTACAACCCCAAACAAAATCCCCCCCCCCCCATCCAAACCGACTTCTTCTCCAAATACGACACCTTTAACTACCTCAATCTGGTCTACTTCTCACCAAATCTCTACAAAAAATCCAAACCTACAACAACCCAATTTTAAAGTTAATCCACTACATTCTCCTCAAATTACCACTCGAGCACAACACATAATTTTCAAAACCTCACAAACTCTTTAATCTTCACACTCCTAACCTTACATTTCACTCTTACCTACTAATCCCATTAATACATTACATTATTGTTGTGTCTATCTTATGCTAAAATTATTTGATGTTTTTGAATTTTCAGGCATAAGAAAAAATAAGACGATTCTTATGAACTTATAAAGCTCGGTCAGTATGTGATGGTGCATGTCCTCGTGCTGATTGTGATGATAATTTTAGTTCGGTCATTAAACCGACTACTATTTAAACGATATTCAATGTATCTCGATTAAAATCACGGTCTCTTCATCAATTAGATGTCAAAATTGCATTTCAACATGGTAATCTTTTGGAAACTGTGTACATGTATTAACCTCCAGGTTTTTGCAATCCTAAACATCCTAATTATGCATGCCTCCTAAATAAATCATTTTATGCCCACAAACAAGCACCTTGTGCATGGTATCGACATTTTACTCATTTTGTAGTTTCTTTGGGCTTTCCGCATAGTATCTTAAATCACTCCTTATTCATTTATCACCGCGGTGAAGACACAACTAATATCCTTCTTTATGTTGATGGCATTATTCTTACTCCATCTTACAAGACCAAATGAACATTACAGTTTTCCTGGAGTTTTACAATATTTGATAGGTGTGCCTTTTCATGGGTGACCGACAAACACAGCATATGTATGCTTTGAAGCAAATCATTCACTATATTATTGACACTCTAGCACTTGGTCTATTTCTCTTTGTCCTTCCTTCATTGATAAAATCACTACATCTATCGATGCCGATTAGGGTGGATGTCTTGACATATGGATATTGTGTCTTTTTAGGGATAATTTAATATTTTGGTCTGTGAAATGACAATCAAATTATCTTGATCCAGTGTTGAAGCCGAGTACCTTGGAGCCGCTAATGTAGTTTCCGAGTCTTGTTGTCTTAGGAACCTACTTTTGGATCTTCATTGTCTTGTCACATAGCCTACTTAAGTCATTGTAATAATGCAAGTGAAGTTTATCTTTCCAGAAACTTCATTCAACATAAAAGTACTAAACACATGATATAATTTTTTTATGTATAAGAAAGTTGCTCATCAAGACCAAGTGTGTTGCATGTTCCTTCTCGTTACTAAATTATTGACATCTTCACGAAGAGACTTTCATTGCAACTCTTTGACGATTTTTGAGATTTTTTGTTTTTTTACCGACTGAGCTAATGGAACTGATGATTTTTAAGATAGTTTCAACATTCGTCCTAAGTATATATAGAAAATAAATACAAAATATATTTATATTCTAATACACACTCCTAGTTGAAACAAAAGGTAGATCAAATCAACACAATCTTAGAAAACGAGTTATATTTTTATGGCCAACATGATTGGCTATATTGCCATCAAATCATATAAATAAAACGATACAAATATTCCAATAATAAGGACAACTTTCACTCATTTATATAATATCTTTTACTTTGATCGATACAAAAGTTTGGAACTTTTTTCTCCTTTCTTCATGATTGTCATGTTTCATAATCCAATCTTTGGAAGTCACGACGGAAATAAATCGTAGGAAATCTAGCTTTTTCAATAATTTATTTTTAATCACAGTGTAATAAGCATTTAAAGATCAAAGATAGTGGGTAACCAAACCAAGTGGGCGTTAGCTATTTTCATTTATTTGTACATCTATTTTTCTTTTAAGTTTAACAACAGTAATCAACAACAAAAAATATCTTTCTTTATTTTGTGAACCGTCACTAAAAACTTTAGTTTCTTCTCCTACATCTAAAGAGAAACGTTTAGGGTCAATGGAATTGTTTTCTCCTGCCCTTTTAATTATTTAAATAAATGATTTCCACACTATTTCATTTTTATTTTTTGTTTTCATCGTCTTAATTAATGCGAATTTGTTATGTTCAAATTTGTTTGTTTTCATCGTCTTAATCAATGAATTTTGTATTCCTTAGTATCTTCACCTTCATCCATCAAAGATGGGTGGTTTATAGTCATATTTGACCCAAAATCAACCCTCTAAATCACTTTTTCTCCTTCTCTTTTATTTAAATAAGTGATTTTAACATCTATTTAGTTTTTCCTTGTGATTTCGTCGTATTAGTGTAACACTATTTTGTTTGTCGTCTTTGTACGTTGTTGTTTATCTTTCTCATATCGATTAAGTGTTTGTTCGGTTCAGATTGTCATATTAGCTTCAATCGAGTGTAGATCCAATCAATAATTTTGATGTCGTCAACGTTGCAGGTCCGATGACTTGAGTATTTCAAAGACTTGAATATAGTTATATTTGTAGGCTTATGTGTTTTTCCGTTTTATGCTATTAACATGACTGTTTTCAGTTTGTTTACAAATTCATTCTTTTTGTTTTTAACGAATTCGTATTGTATCGGTGTACTCTATCAGTTTGAATTAATGTTGTATTTTTAGTGAAAAGAATAGTAGTAGTTATCTCTTTTTCTCTCTTAATTCAAAACTTATTTTTGGTGTCAACTCTTTAGTTTTCAGAGATAAAAAAAACTTTGAAGATGCGAAATTCAATCGAAATGTTAGTAACTTATGTCTAAAAATTGTTTTTAATTAAACTCATTGTTTTCTAAACAATTCACCATTTAGTAAAACTTATTAGCACTCAAGTCTAATTAATTGGTTCTCTTAATTCAAATTTTATTGAATAATTCGTCATTTAATAAAACTTACTAGCAAACATTTGAGTATGATTCTTTTAATTTAAAATGTGTCATTGTGAGATTAGCTCAGTTGTAAGAATAATACATGATATGTAAGGTTCGGGTTCGAGATAAAATTCAAAATATCACACCATTATTTATTCTATTTTAACAACATTGTTGGTTCTTGTTGACACTCTATTATTAGACTTGTACGAGGTTCACCACTAAAATAAAAAAAAAGACTTTGTACGAGGTGTGATGACTACTTACTTGTGCTCTTTTAAAATGTCTTGTATTAAAGGGAAATATCCTTCAATATTATTTTTCTGGAAGGATATGAAGAATCTAAGTATCTAACTAATTTCCTTCCTTTCAAAAAAAAAGTATCTAACTAATATAATTTTTTTTCTTCTTTCCCACCTGCGTGATGTGACTTGTTTTTTTTGTCTTACGCAGAATGAAATGGCGACACATACTTTTTTTTTTGCAAAATATTTTATTTTTATTTTTATAAATACATCTTTGCTTTTTATCGTGAACCATAATCATTCTTAGTCACCTATACAATTCTCTCTTATCTTCTTCATCATGTCTTCTCCTTCTTCTCCTAGCGCTAGAGTCTATTGTTCAATTTAATCAATGGATAAGTCCGTTCAAAATGTTAAGTCGGATAATAATATTAGTGGGGTTGAAGAATCATCTCAATCACGTTTTTCGTTTATCTAATAAACCTACTTGCAAGGTGGCTCATATTTACTAGAGGAGCCATATGTCTCGTTGGCATCTAATAAATATTTTGATGTCCATTATGAATATAAACTACTCGAGACTGACAGAGACGTGCAAGACATGTTTGCAGAACAAGAGTTTGATATAGATCCACTTTATTTGTATATTACATCTGAGTAGATTATGACGAGTATCTACCGTTAGTTTATGTTATGTTTGTCTGTCTAATCTAATCTAACGTAATTTTATCTTAGTAACTTTTTATTGAAAACCAACAATTAATTTATTAAAAACCTACATATTTAATATAAAATGCACAAATTTCAAGTCAAAGTTACTACTTTAAACTTCTTATCACGTGATTGCACATAATAGAAAAATCATTTTTATATAGCAATGAATTAGTTGTCCGTTTAACATATATTAGGGAATGAGTAATGGACGATTCACAATATATATATATATATATATATATATATATATATATATATATATATATATTTTATAAGCAAGATAACATTAAAAGGGAGTACGAAGGTACTCAACCTCATTTCAAGTTACAACATCATAATCAAATTACAAAGCTTTAAAACATCCTTTCGGATTTACACACAAAATCAGAAAGTAGCAATATTTATAAAGTTCCACACCCATTTTACCTTAAGAAATCCAACTCATTGATTGGAAACAGATATTGCTTATTTAAAGTAGTAGATATGCAATATCATAGATGCATGCATGTAGACATACTTAAGCAGCCAGTGGCAATGGCATCCTCAAGAAGTCTTCTGCATATGTTGATTTAGAGGCTTCAGATTTGGGGGCTAATAATATTTCTGCTTCAGATTCAGAGTCAAAACACCAACCATAGTCACCATTAGGGTTAATACGAAGGGCACAATAGCTTCCCATGCCCTTGGTCTTGCATTCATCATCAGACTGACAAAGCTTAGCATCTGCCCCTACCATCTTCACAGCATGTTTATATGTATCAGAAATGCATAGGCCGGCGGGTATAGGGGGGATACAACTACAGCCGGAAAAACATGTTGAGAGGAATGTAAGAGGAGTACAAGGAAGATAATAACAACTTGCTGATTCTATTCCTCTCAAAGAAAAACTTGATGCTTCTACATTCTTCATTGGGAACATTACTGTAAAGAACAAAGCCAATTTACATTGGAAAACACATACACATACTTAAATATGCATGTCTTCGTGAACTTAGCTCAGTTGATATGGACAATGCATAATATATGCAAGATTGGGTTCGAACCCTGGCCACCACTAAAAAATATGCATGCAACGTATATCTGTCTTAAAAATTCAAACATATATTATCATGGAGACATGTAGACACAAATATGATCGTACACCCTTTTACTTTTTGAACGAAGACAATTGGCCGGTACCCATCATGCGGATATTAAATTTGATATTTTTATGTTTTTTTTTATGTAAGTGATTAAGCTAGTCCGTCTTTAAATTTATGATCATCCATCAATTCATGCTTGAATTTTTTGAAATGGACAAATCGTCCCCCAAATTGCTTCAAGTCCGTCAAATAAGTCTCTATTCAGACGTTAGACATGCTAACTCTATTGTTAATTGTTGATGCGTCCATCCAAGTCATGTACCGCACACACGTTACCAATTTGATAGGAGTCCATTTGAAATTTGACATGATCAAAAGTCCAGAATTCATACAGATATTCATGAAAAATTCTTTTTTTTTTTCTTTCCATTTTTTCATTCACCAATCAACCTCCATAAACTCCAAAAACATTGATTCCCCAAATATTCATCTTTAATTTAAAAGATAAAATTGTAAATAATAACTTTAAATGAATACTAAATTGGTAGAAAAGTGCTACACAAAAACTTAATACTCCCCATCCCATATATACATATGTAGATTTAGGACCGTAGATAATTAATAATCAAGTAAACTATTAGTCGAATTGTTAGGAGTAGTTTCTGATTAATTCTCATTAGTTCTAAAATAAAAATAAGAATGCCCGGTATAAATTGGTGAGAGATATAGTTAGAATACTCACCGAATGTGGCAAGCAAAAACATGGACAAAGTAGCAAGCTTAACATAAGCCATTGTTTGTGATGAGAGCTTAATTAGTTTTGTGTTTCTCTAGTTCATTCTTGCATGCAGCTATTTATAGAGTCATCCCTCATTATTGAAGATAGCTACATTTTACTAACCATAATAATACAATTATCCGCTAAAAAATACTATATTTTTTTATATTACTAAATTAGCAACTTGTGTATATTAATATGTTACCTCGTTTTTTATATTAATAAATTAGCAACTTGAGTATATTAATATGTTACCTCGCGTGAACAGTTTTAAAAACAAAAATAATGAATCTGTGAACAAACTCACAGCATCCATGTTAATAGCACAAAACGACAAAGTACCTATGTCTACAGATATGGCTGATATGACTATATTCAAGTCTTCGAAATACTCATGTCTTCGGATCTGCAACGTTGACGACACCAAAGTCATTGTCATTGATCGGATCTGCACTTGCTCAAAGCTAATCTTTTAACCTGGATCAAAAACACACCGCACAAAGACGGGAAATAAAAAACACACCGCACAAAGACGGGAAATCAAAACAAACAGAGTCGTGCAAAGACGACGAAATCACAAAAACAAACGAAAGAAAACTAAAAATATGTGAAATCGCTTATTTAATTAGGATAAAAGGAAAATTAACTCGGAGGGGTGATTTTTGGGTGACAAGAAGAAGAAGAAGAAGAAGAAGAAGAAATGGGTGACGGCTAGGGTTTGAGAAGGAGAGAAGAGAGATATATTTGAAAAAGAGTAATAAATCTATTCTAACTTAATGTCTACCAAAAATACAATCTTATCCCTTCTTAATATTTTTTGACACATCATCTAAATTATATATTTTTGTGTCTTTTGCTTCAACCTCCATCTATTTTTTCTCTCTTAAAACATACTCAATCGATAAAGCACACTAACTTAATTTTATTTCAAAAGAATAAACAAACTTAATCTTAATCTTAATCCCAATCAGAACAATTTTCTATAATCACTACTAAAACAGCAAAAATTCGTTAGGGAATTTTAGAGAGGGAAAACGTGAAATCCCTCTCTAATTCGGTCACTAAATTTTGCGACCAAGGAATTTGTGAGGAATTTTAATTTTTCCGTCACTAATTTCCCTCTCTAATTTTGCTTTTTCTAGTAGTGAATTCAACATCTATAATTATCTAAAGAGTTTAAAACAATTTATTCTTTATAATTTGTTCTCTAATTATGAAACTTAATGTCTACCAATAATACAATCTTACTCCTTTTTAATATCGACACGTCATCAAAATTATATTATTTTGTGTCTTTTGCTTCAACCTCTCCTAATTTTTCTCTCACTTAAAACAAATTAAAACAAACTTACTCGATAAAACACTAACTTAATCTTTTTTTCAAGATTGATTCTTTTGTATAAAATAATATTTTTCATTGTACCAACTTTATAATATTTAATAAAAACTATTTCGATGATTTTATCAATTAACTTCTTTATACGAGTATAAACTCCCTTAATTTTGAACCATTTTTTTTCCCAAAAAGGAGGAATAGCAAAGAGATATAACCTTAAAATGTAACCTAGATAACATAGAGAACAAAAAAATGGAGGGGGACTAGGCCAAAACCTCCCCCAAACTAGACAAAATCCACAATTAAGCAATCCCATAAGAGTGATCATATAGATATGAGTGATCATTATGTTCATCTATCTAATCAAAATGTTGCAATTATCCTGTCTATTCTTTATGAAACATAGCATCAAAGAAGATTTCTTAAAAACTTGAATAACCAGAGATGAGTTAGTCTCTAATCAAACTTAAGACTTTGGTGGTGATTTTTCCAAACTGGAGAGATCACTCATTGTTCCTTTGTCAATGTGGTGTAATTTTTAAACTCTAATTTAATAAAATAGATATATCGAAGATTATTTCCTTTTCATTAGTCAACCACAACGTCCATCCATCTCTATATTAATTCTCTTTTAGTCTATTCTTTAATTGTCGATGTTTGATTCTATTTGTTGGTAAAAATTTGTTGGTAAAAACAGAAACAAGATATATCAAACCAATATGACTGAAATTAAATTGTGTATTTGAAAGGTTATTGAAATGAAATTGGATAAAATTAGACAGTGTGCTTGTGTTGATTATGAAAATCTCAAGGAAGGTCAATGTAATTTCCCTTTTCTATCTTCTCAATGCATATAACATTGCAATTTGCTTTGACATATGACCCCTACTTCGACGTCCAACCTGTGCGGAGCACGGGCTCATGCTTAGCACGAGTTTGTTGCTAGTATATATAAATATTGTAAAATATCTTATATTTGAAAATAACATAATTAGGCATACGTAGGACCAGTTTATATTTTCTTTTCTTTAAAATTATTTTAATAATTAATTTGCTTATAAAATACTACAAGTAGTATTTCTTGAGTACCTGCTCCATAAAATAACTAATAGTGTGATTTACACAAATTTCTTTAAAATAACTAGCGAGACGGACCCTCACGTGTCCATCTTCCTATCTTTTTATTGCACTAACAAATATAAATTATCAACGATATTTTATAGTAATTTGCGTGTAAAGTACAAACGATATTTATATATATATTTTTGAAAGAATATTTTATATAAGTTTATGTGTGTGAGTATATATATTAAAATTATAAGTATAGATATAGATATCTGTGTCTTTCAAATGTAACAAATTCAACAAACCATACTTGTCTTTTTCAATGACAGCAATAATATAACAAAAAATCTTACCTTTATTAATAACACCAACAATATAGCATTATTATAAGAAAATTTGTTTAAAGGTATAATTGGAATAACAAAAAAGTCAGCCCAAAATCCTCCCAAAAGGGGCTATTTTCTTTATATATAGTATATATAATACAACATGGTTAAGTAGGTTCTGTTTGATGACTGGTACGAAAGATATTATTCAAGTAAGATTTGGCTCAACTAAAAATATTGATACGATAAAGTTGTACACTTTCACCTAAGTTCAATTCTGAAACCTCTTAGTTGTATGTTTGAATTTTAGGTGGTGCTTTTCACTTTGTTTACCTATTATCTGCCTTAGGAATTTGTATTCTGGATTCTGGCGGACCGGTCGCTTTTTCTTCGAGATCGTGAGTTAATGTCTAGTTTCAAGTGTTTGTGTTGATTATGGTGTCTTCTGTCATGGTTCGGGAGTTGAGAGGTTCCTAGTGTTTTGTTTCTTGAGTCTAGTGGACCGGTCGCTTTTGCTTCAAGATTGTGAGGCAGATTTTAAACTCAAACTTTTGGACGTGCTATGGTGTCTTCTCTGACGGATCAGAGGTCGATTGGTGGTTAGAATTCTAATGAGTATTAAAATAAGACATTTTGAGTATTTAATTTAGCTCAATTGTGGTGAAGAGAATGTTAGGTATTGCTTATAGGGATGTTGGTTGGTTTTGATGGTTTTTTGGATAGGTTTTAGTGTGAGTAGCGGACGATGAGTGTTTGTAATTTGGTTATGTGATCATTCGCAATGAAGTTTGAAATTTTAGCTCAAGTTTTGGTTTCTTATGGTTATCTTTTATTGGTTTTGTGGTATCCCTTAGTTAAGTGGTATCTTTATTATTAATTTTTTTTTTGTGTACGAGGTGTTTGAGTTTTCTTTTGGGCGTTTGATCTATACACGACGCCTTTTGTGTTTGATTTTGTTTTGTCTGGATGTTTGGCCTATACACGACACCTTGTATAAGGACTTGGTTATTAAGAAATTTTGTCGTTAAAAAAGTTTAATACTTCATTGTTAATATCGAAATAAAGCTCATCAAATAAAACTAACATCTGCATATATATGTTATGAGCTTAAAGGAAATACTTAATTGTTAATGACAAGAAAAGGAAGTACTAATAAATGTTATGAGTTGTCAAGTCATAAAATCATTATTTCTACTGGCAAAAAGAGGACACTCGTATGTTCGTCTTTCCGCTCTTACACGACACTCTGGAAGCATTTTTATCTCATAAAATAAATATGCCAAAGAAAGTATTGAATAAACGGGTATGTCTTCGGGCAAACTATTGTTTACAAAATTGGACACAAAACATAAACTTAAGGGAATTTAGGGCAAACCATGTCATGATCCAACTGAATATTGCACTCTTGTCGAACCTTAAGAATATGTGACATTTACAAGACAAGATATTTCTTATGTAGTTCAACAAATGTGTCTTTTCATGTGAATCTTTCTATATATTAATTAAACTCTAACACTTGATCTTCATATCTCTCCTACCTTCATTGATACACTCGCTACATCTATCGATGTCGATTGGGCTGACACCAGAAGATCAATATCTTTATATTATGTCTATTTAAAGGATGATTTATTCTCTTGGTCTGCAAAACAACAACCAACATTGACTCGATTTAGTACTGAAGTCGAGTATCATGGTGTTGCTAATATAGTTTCCAAGCCTTGTTGTCGTATGAACCTACGGTTGGAGCTTCATTGTCCTATCACGAAGGCTAATTTAGTGTATGGTGATAATGTAAGTGCAATTTATCTTTTTGGAAACCCCGTTCAACATCAACGTACTAAGCACACTGAGATGAACATTTATTTTGTGTGTGAGGAAGCTGCTCATGGTCAAGTCTGAGCATTACATGTTCCTTCTTGTTAACGTATTGATGACATTTTCACGAAGAGACTTCCGTTACAACTACTTGATGATTTTTGAGATAAACTCAACATTCATCCACCTTTTGTTTCAACCATGGGGTTATTAGAATAGGAAATATGTTTTGTGTATATTTTGAGAGTGGGTATTAGCTTTTTTATTATTATAAAGAGGGTCGAAGCTTAAGTAGGTATTAGCTTTTTTCATTGAGCGATGTTATTTCGAGCGAATCATTCCATCGTGAAATTTCAGGAGTTGGCATGTGTCTTTTAAGGGAAATGTTAACGAGGACTTCCAAGACACTCTTTAAGGATCATAAATAGTAAATATTTTATGAAAAAACATGTAATTAATGCCTTGGAAATCGAAATATTTAATTTTTTATTGAATAATTGTTTATTTTGAAATGTTTAAAGAGCGTCTCGGGGACATTCGTTAACAAGACCCTTCTTTTAAAAGGCAAGCTACATGATACCACGTCTATTACCGAAAAATACAAGTGGAATGGGTGATAGCAATCAATCACCTGAGTTCGCAATCCATTTACGACACAAACTCTCGTAAGATTTTTTTCTTGATTTTTTTTCAATATGTAGTTAAAAGTTCATCTTTTAAAAGTGAATAAATAGGGTACTTCGATTTCGAATTTCTGCCGCTGCATATTACAATGCATTATCTCTACTAATTGAACAACATTAGGCTTTTTCATTTTTTTATATATCTTTTAATTATTTTTTGAGGGACCTTTTAATTAATTATTTTTTATTACCATATCTATTTTATTTTTAACAACATTAAAGTAGTAGTTACCAGTGTAAACAAAAAAAAGTGGTAGTTACCAGTTATCTCTCTTAATCATTTGTGGGAAAAAAGTTATCTCTCTTAATCCAAAACGGTCACACCATTACTTTTTCTCTTTTAACATCGTTGTTTGGTCCATGTTTCACGAACTATTGTTAGACTTGTACGAGGTTAAGACATGGCCTTTAAAGTTTGATTCGGTATGTATGATGATTACTCATTTGTACTCTTTAAAATGTCTTCTATAGCTACATTTTACCAAACACATAATACAATTATGAATTATCTGCTAACAAACATCCCTTAAAAAAAAGACTGTTGAAGAATGAAATATCTTTTATTTTATATCACTAAATTAGCAACTTGTGTATAATACGACATAAAATAACTAATAGTGTGATTTACACTTTCTTTTTAATAATTTTTGTCATATGCAGCGACTAATTTTTTTTTGAAGAAACAAAAATGGCATATATATTCACACAAACAAAGACATCTTTTTAGCAAAAAACGTACTAGAGAGGACTCTCAAAGAAACAGGGTAGCTGTCAACATGAAGGTGTTCCAGTTGCAACCAGAAGCAATATAAATAGGTGTGAAAGAAAAAAGGAGAGAGAGGGGGTTAGGTCATAGTCATGGTTCCAAGAGATAGAAAGGATGAAAGAGGGAGTAGAAGAAGTTTGCCTTCAGCTTCAAAAGCACGCAGAAGGAAAGGAAATGGGAATGGAGATGGATGTGAATATGTGTGTATTGGAAAAATGCAATGTTTTGTGTCCTTGGTTAGGGGTTGGATATTTTAGGCGGTGGTGGAGCTTGAGGAAGAGAGAAAGCGTTGCTGAATACAAAGAGAAGGGGAGAAAGCTTTGGAAAATACACTTTAGAAGGGAAAAGAAAGAGGTACACGTTTTTTTAGTCTATGTATTGAGCAATGTGCACAGTAATTGTCATGGTTTAGCTCATAATAAAAATGTGGAATTCAAATTTCAAATTTAGGAGCCAATTTTTTAGGTTTAGGGTTTGGGAATTAGGGTAAGCATGTTTGCTAAGATTAGATATAAAGAAGATCTATTTAACTTGTTATTGCATCTGCTTATATAGATAATGAGAGATAAATTAGAATGTGAAAATGGTTGGAAGCATAACATATAGAAATATCGGTCAAAGCAAAAAAAATAAGAAATCTATTAATGATTGTAGTTAGAGAATTTTTACGGTACATGAACATTAATAAAAGGCGATGAATATATATTCACATTATTGTGTACTAGCGGAAAACGGGCACTTCGTGCCCGTATTTCCGATCTTTTTATTGCGGTAATGTTTGAAAATTATTAACGGTATTTTTTTTATGAAATTTTAGTTTTGATTAAAAGTAAAAATATAAATGTTTATTGCTTTTTTTAATGACATAAACAATAATCTTTATTATAGAAAAAGTTGTTTAAGGGTATAATTGGGATAATGAAAAAGTAAGTATAAATATACTCATCTAGTTTGTTATATTTTTTAAACGATAAAGAAAAAAAAAACAGATATACATGTATTCATATTGTGTTTGTTACATTTGTTATAATATTTAAATATATTTTTATCTATTTGTTACATGTGTTACTTGTATTTAAAATTAAGGGTATTTTTGAAAAGAAAATTCCAACCTAAAAGTGTGTTGAAATGGGTATTTTCCTTTATATATAGTATAGATATTCTTGAATTATTTTATATTCTTTTAATTTAGTTTAACAACTAAGTGAAAAGTTTAAAAGAAAATAAAAAAAAAATTAATAAAAATATTATATCAAAGTTGATATTTTGAAAATAATCACGAGTTTTTAAAATTTTATTATATCTATTTTCTTTTATCAGTACATAAATTTTTTGCTTATGCAGATATAATCACATAAAATTCGCAACAAACACTGTGCAAATGGTTGGTTATCCTTGTTTTACTTTTAAAATAAAAAAAATATTATAAACACTACATTAATGTTGATATTTTGAAAATAATCATGAATTTTCAAAATTTTACCATAATATTTTCTCATATCGGTACATAAAAAATATGTTTTAGTGGATGTTAACAAATAAAATCCGCAATGGGCACGGTGCAAATAAAATACCATAACCAAATTATCATCAAACCACTTCACACTGCCATACCATCAACCCTACAAATATCTCACATCAACCTCCACCAAACCGAGCATAAATAATCTCTCACCTTATTTAATACAACCCTATTTTAGCAAGCATACTAAAAAGACACTGGAGTAATAAAATTTATAAGATTCTTCCCCAAAGGGACCGTTTCCAGTTCCACTCGGAAAACACGTTATTATTAAGGATGTGTTAGGGGGTTGCGCAAGGCTATTTGTTTGGCATTAACACATAAACAAAAAGAAAAATTATGATAAAAGTTGGTAACAAATTTTTAGGAACTATGATCAAGTCTTTCGAGTCCTTTATCTCTAGATGTTCCGTAAATAGCACCTATCTTCTATAATTACTCTCCTAATTCCATGACAGATCAAAATAATAGTTTTGATCAATTTCTCGACTCAGAACCCTCATCTAGAGCTACAACACCCTAATTCTTTAGGTGAGTCTGTAATTGTTTAAGGTTTTATATGAACGTTAATTGCTACGTCATAATCTAACAATCATATATCCCTTGATTGACCCGTTAGGTTATCCAAAATTATTAGATCAAATTCAATATAGCTAGTGTCGGTAGTCAATTGATATTTGAAATCATTATATATAGGATCAATATACAAAAAAACATTAAAAACAAATAATTCTTAATAAAACTAGGATTATAATTGCATTTGAATAGAGTTTCACAATCACATATTTCAAAAAATTCAAGACATTTTTTTTTTAGGGAAAAAAAAAATTCAAGACATATTCATCTAAGACCTAATCAATGGAAGCTTATCTACTCATGGATAATGCACAAATAACTTGATTAACAGAAAACAACATTACATGAATTTGGGATAACTATGGGTTTTGAATGGTAAACTACTGCAAAATCTGCAATCCTCCACTCCAAATATGTCTTCAATCTCCCAAACAATCAGAACCCTTATACTGAAAACATGTTTGGCTTTTATAGACAGGGTTTTGGGTGCCTAAATTCGTCTCACGATGCACTAAAATCGTGTGCATTAATTTCAAATTTCCTGGTTTTGCGCTCTCAAAATTGTGCCATGATGCAATAAATTGAGGCACAATTTGCATATCAATAGTGTCATACCCCGATTTTTGACCTAAGATTATATAGTGGGGGTGCACATTTGGTTAATGGGGGTATGTATTTGTGTGAACGAAGTAGTGCTAGAAAAATATTATTTGGAAATGATAAATTAAATATTTAATTTGATCTTTTTCTTAAAGTGCTTTCTTTGTTCCCAAGTCTTGCTAAAATATTTTTGAATGCAATTTAGAATATTTTAGAACACAATCTGAAATATTCTGGTAGGCAATCTGATATATTTAGTGTTTGATCTGAAATATTATTTTGATACTCAATAATATATATTCATGTGCCGAATAAACATATTTATGTACTGAATAATATATTTTTATACTCAATATAATATTTTGGTGCTCAATCTGATATATTTTAGTGTTTAATCTGAAATATTATTTTGATACTCAATAATATATATTTATGTGCTAAATAAACATATTTATGTACTGAATAATATATTTTTGTACTCAATATAATACTTTGGTGCTCAATTGAGATATTTTTGTGCTAGATCTGATTACTTGTACCCAAAGTTTCTCACTTATTAGTTATGAATTTTCTCTATAAATAGAGAGCTCATATAGTGCATTCTGGACCCTGAAAATTCACAGTTGATGCTTCCTGTTTTTTTTTTCCTCTCTTCTCTCTCTTTCGACTTGTGTTGACGAGTCTTTCTTCTTTTTCTACCCTTTCTGTCCCTTCGGTTTCAAGTGGTCTTCGTACCATACAGAGTAAGTTATTTTCTTTTGTTTTTGCATTTTTTTATTTATTTGTTAGTTTAACTTTATCACTCTACATTTTATTTATTTTTCCGCTTTTATATATTCAAAAAGAACAAAAACATTACAAATAACCAAAAATTCACAAAAATATTTTCCTAATAAACCTTGATTTTCAAATCGAGTGATCCCATTTTTATTTTATTTTCTTAATCAAATTTCAATCAACTTAATTCTATTTTGATTTATTTTCTTTTAATATAAAAAAAAACACAAACAAATTCTTATTTGCCATTTGGCTTTTTCATTTTAAAACCTTTTTCAAAACTAATAAAAAACACACAACCAATCAAACGTCAATTTTTACCCCGAACTACGAGGTTTTGATCCCTCACGGGTACGTAGGCAAAGGACACTCGTCCTCTCAAATCAATAAAAAATGTAGAAATTAAGTTTCCCTTTTTCTTTTTTCTTTTATCACTTTAAATCCATTTTCAAAAAAGCAAGCAAGTTTATAGCACAAAAATTAAATAAAATCAAGAGGTTCTCGTAGAGTACTACGAACATAAAGGGTGCTAATACCTTCCCTTTATGTAACCAACCCCCGAACCCTTAATCTTTAAAATGTGGTATTTGAACTTTTTTCCCTTTTTTCTAAATAAAATTAAATGTTCAGTCGTGAAATAAATAGTGAGTCAAAAGCTAATCAAATAGTCTTGATCTCCGAAAAATGACGCGACAAATAGCAAATGCCTTGTTTTGGACTGAAAATCGTGCCATGATTCTAAACATCTTGGCACAATGCTGAAATCGTGCTATAATGTTGAAAATCACGCTATGATCCTCTCAGAACAAAACCTTTGATTTTCTCAAATTCTTCAACTCCAAGTTGTATAAAACTGCTAAAAACTCAAATTAAATGCATAAAAACTAACTGAAAAACATCATATGACATAATGTCATCCTAGCCCCATACTTGCATAATTCCTTGTCCTCAAGGAATTTACTTGTAAATGACAATTGACCATAAAATAACAACTTCCCTCACCAATGGTAGTATCATAAGTTCATCTATTTTGCTAGAAATAAAACGAACTAACTTGATTGATGATGACAGAGCATCATATGACATTTTGACAATGTTTTTAGTAATTGTCCTTTTCATTTGAGGTTAAATAAGATGAGAGTTAGAGGGGTTGTCAATGGTTAGAGAAACATATTGTATTGTTTTCACTCAAGTCGTTGTAATTCAGTTTTATCCTAGATCATGCAACTCCATAAGTATTTTTAGTGTTTTGTAGTCAGGAATCATGTAAATCATCAAATCAAGACATCATGTGAAGGATTAAGGTTGAAGAATTGAAGATCAAGGGTTCTTATAAGGTTGTTGAAGAGAACACAAAGTGAAGAAAATTCATTTCAAGTTCCTAGAAGCTTCTAGACGAAAGAACAGTCGAAAACGGGACAAAAACATAAGAAACCACACCCAAGGGGCTGCCTCAGGTGCCCCTGCGCCTGTGCCCCTGCACCTGGGACAACATTCCATGCTGCCCTTGGCGCCATTCCGCCCAATCTATGCGCCCATGCGCCTGGCAGCGGGTCAAAACTTTTTTTTTGCTTGTTTTCCAAGCTGGATCGCTGGATAAAGCCAAGTTTTCTTCTCTTAATCTCTAAGTAACTTAATGCTCTAAATAGAGACCCTTGCCCACTATTTTATTCATTTAGAAACATTTACGGTTCAGAGCAAGGGTCAAGCATCAGAGATTCAAGATAGAATTCCTCCTCCTTTTATTCTTTCTTGGGTATGTTTTTCTATTGTTTTGTTATGATGTCTTTTGTCATGAGCAACTAAACCTCTTGATTAGGGTTCCATGAAGAACCCCTTATTATTTGTTGGAATTTATTAATAAAGTTTTCATCCAGTTTATTCTTTTTATTATGTTGAGATTTAAATTAGATCATCCTCGTTTTTAATGCTTCGACAAGGTTAACTGCGAGTGTAACCTTGTAGATTGATTTGTAGGATTAAAGTAGGGACTGACCATTAGGAAGTAAAAGTTTGAGTCGTCTACATCGCTACTTTTCGTTTGATATCGTAGTACACTACTTTGGTGGGTCCTACAAAAGTTACCTAGTGGAACTTAAAACGAGTAGCACCATCGTGACACATTAAATTAGTGGTACATAAAATAAGTTGTTTTATTTCTTAAAAGATAAATTCTAATCAAAGACGAAGGGGAATTTGAGGAAACCCTAATCATCGTTAATCATCTGAATCACAAAAATCTAATCTTGCATTGGGCAGGGCAATTAAACCCTGCAATTTTATTCATCTTTATTTACTTTTCGCTTTAAAATAAGTTTTGCTAATTATTAAGTTGAACGACAATCCATGTGGAGAACGATACAACTTACTACTTTACTACTTGTTGCGATTTGGTGTACTTGCCAATTTCGTCCACCACTTGACCAAATGTAGTTTTGAGGTTATTACATGGATTAAGTGAAGGTGTGATGTTTTTGGAATGTAGGTTTAATAGAAACAAAATGGAGTTAAGCAGTCCTTACTGATTTAATTAAGTGAAATCTCACAACCCACAAAGAAAAACTTGATCTCAATTAGAGGACTAGGGAACTAAGTAATGGTGCAGATCAAAGGATTTTTTTTTTTCTTTTTTGGTTTTTTTTTAAGCTGGTTTTTTATGATTCAACTTATTTTTATGTTTTCTTTCTTTTTTTACGAAACAATAAACTGCGTAAGAAGAAGAAGAAGAAGAAGAAGGAGATTTCTTACCATCTCATTCATGTACTCTTGGGGTAACCAAATTATGTAGGCAAAATTACACTTTTAGTCCCTTAACTTAATTTCATGTAACAGTTTGGTCTTTTATCTTTTTTTAATTTCAATTTTGTCCTTTTGGTTCAATTTCATATGGATTTTCAAGTTTCAAATCTACTATTCTTATGCAAACATAGATGAAGATCATAAATTTGAAGATTGAAATGTCATAAGAAAATAAAACCATGAATTTGAAGCTTGAAAATCCATATGAAAATCGACCACCATAAATTTTATTCAATAAATTATTTTTTCATTAAAAAAGCAACCTTTGAAATCACCACCATACAAAGTTTATGTTTCCACTCGAACTTTCAGGTTTGATTCTGAATGCAAGATTGTATAATAGCAAGTTCACTCAGGATATTTTGGAAACATTAATGTGAGATGATGCACAGGGATACTAAATGTATCTTTCGATATTAGTTTACAGAAAAATGTTCTCTACATTTCACTCATGCATCAGAGAAAACGATGATGTTATATAGATTGAAAATGACAAAGAATTGAAGTAGAATATTGGCCAAATTCATAAATTTTATCATGTGCACATATCATGTATTTATAATGCTTCATTTAGTCTTAGCTTCATTTAGTCTTTAGATGCAATATGGCTATTTAATACTAAAAGGGAAATAAAACTAGAACATCCTATGCATGAATTCCTTCCTTGTTTTTCATGTGAAATTCCCTAGGTTTTTCCTCAAGAATCATATGAACATTCTTGACTTTTTAATGCTTCAGATTCAGAATAGCAATTTCAAATATGTTTCTTATGTAAACATTTTTATTTTCTAGAAAAGCTGATCTTCGTATACCTGATATGTTTCTATACATTATATGAAACTTTAACCTTACTGCTGTTTTTTTTTTATCTCAATTATATGTTCTTTCTTCAGAAATTAAATAAAATTTATTGGTGTTAAAGTGTGAGTTAGAAGTCTTACATAGAATAAAAAAATAAATGTTGAGCAACATATAAATCAGATAATTTATCTACATGTTGCCTTAAAGTTGTCGATAAGATGTTGTGTCCAAACCAGTTGTGTATTTGATGATATTAAGACAGAACCGGCCAAAGGTAAGACCATCAAGACAGTCGTTTAAGCCTAAAAAAAAAAGACACCACATCAATATACTAAAATTAATTTATATATTAAAAAACATCAATCACTTAACGTATATAGAATATAAAATACTAGACCAAATAAGAAATCAAACTATGATAGTTTCTCCTAAGATCATATATGATTCTAAAAATGTAAACCTATAAACTCACCTCCAAGTCCCGACTAACAAAAAAAGAAACTAATTTTACTATGGTGCAACTAAACTTGGTACATAATCCTTAGTATAGAGCCAAAGCTTATTCATGGGAATTTCAGCATTGTCTTCTTGTTTATGCAAAATTGTTGCTTGCAATCTTCCTTCCACTGACTCAATAAGGATCAAATAATCATTCTTAAAAGTGCCCAATGGTGGTAAAATACATTCTTGATCAATTTGAAGAGCTTGATAACTAAGTTTCAATAATTGAGTCCAAGAACTTTCAACCCCATACTCATTCATTTGCCATAAAACAAATTGAGTTCTTTCGACATCATCATAAGAGAAACACAAACGATCTTTCAAAATCCCAAGACTTGGTTTACTTCGATATCGACCAACACGGTGGGCTTGATCAAAACAAGAAGGGAGAGACAATTGTTTATATGTTTCATTCCCAAGATCAAGTGAAACAATATAAAGAGGAATGTTCAAATCAAAATCAAGTTTTGAAGCTGCTAACCAATTAATACTACCATTCAAATACATTCCAGGATTTCTAGTCGCAATGCCAGAACCGGGAAATTTTTTAATATTTCTCCAACAATTGTCACGTTTGTTGTAAACATATACCTTAGATTCTAATGATTCATAATTGTAAGAAGTCTTGAAATTCACAACTACCACCTTGTAAGTGGCTGAGAATGAACTAAAAGACTTGGTTTATAGGATAATGACTTGGTTGAAGGGTTCCATAACCAAACTAAAAATTTTGTACGAGAACGCTTGAAATTATAATATTCAGCAATCAAACAAACCAAACCGTTACAAGAACCAACAACCTTAAAATTATACTTTGATTTCAATCTAGAACCAAAATCAAAATCTTCAACAATTGTAGACAATGATTTATCATTGACTAAAGAAAAAGTTCTAAGATAATCAGTGAATTTGAATAGTACGTTAGTATTTTTTGTGACCTTTGAAGGTGGGATTTCACAAAGTTTGATTTGAGATTAAGAATTCAAAAGACTTGGACAAGCATTGGAATCGAAGAAGGGATTTCAATGGAAGCCGTAAGAATATTTCAATTGCAACATCCTCACAGATAAAGGTTTGTGGTTGTGTCATGTTGAATGTGGCTAGGTTTGAGTTTTGGTAATTCTACGATGCAATTTGAAGTCTTATAGCTTGATTGTTCCTTGAGGCTCAAATATATAACAACAAAAAACAATATATAACAACAAAAAACAATATATAAAGCTAAAAGACTTGGTTTCTGGCTTCACTTTTTATTATATCTTTATACAAATTTGATTATAAGAATGTTATTTTGTTGGTGTTATTCAAAAAGATAAGAATTTACATTATATTTGTTATATTGTTGTTATTATTTTAAAAGATAAATATAATTTGTTACAATATTTTTTTTTGTCAAAATAGTTTGTTACAATATGAGAGTCCAAAATATTTATTATCTACTAGCGAAAAGACTGACACTCATATGTAAATATAAATGTTTGTTATTTTCAAATTATAACAAACAAAATTAATCATGTTTATCTATTTCAATGACACCAACAATATAACAAAATATATAATATAAATTTTTATTTTTTTAATGACACAAACAACAATCATTATTATAAGTCCCTAAAATAAACAATCATTACTATATAAAATTTTGTTTAAATTTTATAGGAACTAAAAGTTGAAGGAAAATTTTAGAAGAACTAAAACGAAAACTTGGTATTTTTATCGAAACAAAAACATATATAACTTTTTTTTAGGGAAAAGTGGAATAATGTTAAAAGCAGATTAATCAATCAAATTATGGAATTTGATAGATTGTGTTAATTGACGTTTTTTTTTTTGGTGGTCGGGGAAAAAAAATTAGACAGATACTACTCACACCCTAAAAATCCAAGTTACATTTCAGAATGATCAATATACCTTTTAACTAAAATAAAACTTTTATTTAATCCTAAATCCTTTCATCGCATGTCTCGCTGAATCATTCAAACCCCAGAAACTTAGTTCACGTATTCATTATTCAAACTTCGAAAACTTAGTTCACATATTCATCATCCCCAAACACCCACACCGTTTTTGAAAGTCATCGTTATTTTCACGTATTCATCTCTCAAATGATGACAAAGCCAGAAAAAAATGGCTTACACACGATTTATGAACGCCTTCATCTCCTCGTCTCTTTCCACTCGCGTACTCTTCAATAACATTCAATCACGTAAGATAAAAAAATTGATAAATCTGTAAAATTGATTGAAACGTAGGATAGAAAAATGTGAAATTGAGAGAAAGATAAAAGTTTTTAAAACTACGTAAATTCAGCTTACGTAGTTAATGTAAACTAGGTTTACATAAGCTACGTAAACTAAGTTTATGTCTGTGTGTATAAATCTTTTCACACGCACTCTACATAATTCATACAAACTTAATTTACACTAATCTCTCACAGTGAGTAATTATTCATATGTAAACTGGATTTACACTAATAGTTAATGTAAACTGAGTTTACATAAGCTACGTAAACTAATTTTACATATGTGTGTAATTTGTTCGCACGCACTCTACATAAGTTGTACATACGTAAACTGAATTTACACTAATATCTCAAAGTGAGTAATTGTACATACGTAAACTGAATTTGCATTAACCTCTCATAGTTAGTAATTGTACATACATAAACTAAATTTACATTAACCTCTCATAATGAGTAATTGTACATAAGTAAACTGAATTTATACGAACCTCTCATAGTGTAATTGTACATATGTAAAATCAAATTACATTTACCTTAATAATTGATATGTAATCTTAAATAAATAGAAACTCTTCGATAATGAAATTCATGAAATTCACTAATCTTTATGAATAAAGTACCGATCAAAGAAAAAGATGTTGATTCAATCTTTAATCTTGGTTGCACATCTATGATAGTTTGTGGGTCAAAGGGGGTGAAGGTTCAAAATGATCATTAAAAAGAGGTTTTTAGATTTTTAAATGAATATTGCAATTTTTGTATTATTGTTAAAATTTAAGTAAATTAGGTATAATTAGAATTATACGGGGATGAGACTTGAAAGAGTCTTAAAATTATACATAGCACAAGAGGCTCATATTATTTATTAGTGGAAATAGGACAACTTTTGTTTGGACCGCAAAAAAAGTGGTACAGGGGCTCATCGGATGGGTGAATTTAATTATGCATTATTAGAAATTGGTTTTGGACACTGAGAGCAAAACAAAGTGGTTTATTGCTTAAGGTTTTTCCTCAGAAGTATGGATCAGAGATGAGTATGGATCCTTCTTAAGGTGTTCAATGTGATGTGGAAAGATGTGCAATTGGTTTAGAGGTGGTGAGTTTCAGTTTGGGCAATTGGTTCGATAACCACGTGTTTCGTTTGGTTGGTAATATTGTAGGTATGTCGTTCTAGTATGATCTTTGATTGAAGTTTTTTTTAGAGTTTTAGTACATTAGTGATGATAGGATATTTGATAATATTTTAGCTATGTTTTTGAGTCATTTTAGTAGAGTTTGAGGCTATTTTAGATATGTTTTAGCCGAGTTGTTTATGGTTTAAGAGATTTTTTGTATTGTTTTTGATAGATATTTTAGCAAGTGTATTAAAACTATCGAAGTAATAAAATTAAGTTCGCATCCACGAGAACTGTGTTAATCCCAAATCAACAATATGATTATTATTTAGGATGTGTAAATTACTTTAGTTGTCTTTGGCAGAAGATTTGATTGCATAAAAGTAAATAACATAAAATAAAGATTTGTTTGGAAAATATATGAGAAATGAGACTAGGTCTTTCGAATCCTCTAGGTTCCTCTAATTGGTCTACTGCATCTATTTTTATGAATAATTCTCTAGTTCTAGTTTCACGATAGTTAACAAAATAGTCATAATCAATCTCTTGACTTAGGACCCTCTTCTCAGATTACAGCCCCTAATTTCTTAGGTGGTCTAATATTATTTGAAGGGTTTAAGAACGTTAACCTAATATCACAAATAAACGATTATTCATTCCTAGACTAACCATGTTTATTTGAACAATTCAATTAGTTATAAGTTGAAAGCTATGGTCAGTACTCATTCAATCTCACGAAATCAAGTTTACATTTGATAAGAACAATTGAATTGAATAAAAATTATATTGTCTTCACAATAAATAGAGTTTCACAACAACATGTTTCAATGGGTTACACAAAATTATCTCAAACATAATCAAATAAAATTAGCTAGACATAATTAAAGCAATAAACAACGTAGTAATAAAAATAAACCGATAGAATTCCATCGTTGCAAGATTTGCTCTCAGTCACTTCTCAATCGCTAATGTTGATAATGCTTCTCTACATCCATGTGCCTTTTTCCATCTCGTTAAGCGTGAACTCCTAATTCCTTTCCAAAACAATAATCTGTCGAAACGTGCTCTCTTCTTCCTTTTATAATTGTTGATCCTTCTTATTTTCCTCTCGGTCAACAACTTCCTTTTTTTTTTTTGTCAAATCCCAATTTTCATTCAATTATGCATATAAACTATTTCTACTCATACCTCCATTAATTGTTAGGCAGACAAATGGTTCAGTACTAGATGTTTCTCTTTAACCTTAAGAATATGTCACCTTATTGGACCAATAATAGTAAAATACACTACTTGACTCAATAAAATAAAATAAAATACTTTATTTAAAATGACTAAATTAAATACTTAACTAATAATAATAGACTAAAAATTTAACGATAAAAACTCTAAAAATAGTGTATGACTGGCTGTCATCAGTTTTCATTTGAGTCCTTGTAATTCTATTTCTTCTCAAAACCAGCAACTGCATAGGTGTTTTGAGTCATGTTAGTGAGAAATAAATTATTATTTTTTAGGGAATTAGTGAGAAATAATGTAATTCAGCAAATCAAGCCATCACATGGAGTTATGAAGACATGAGAATGAAGATCGAAGGAGTTCAAGAAGGTTTTTTTTAAGACAATATAATGTTGGAAGATAATGTCCCAAGTCCTAAGATGAAAAGCATGGAAGAAGATCACTCAAAGAACCAGGAAAACGGCATTTTTCATACATTTTCCTGCCTATGAGCCCCATGATGCGTCTCCATGCGCATGGCAAGGGGCAGAAGAACAAAAATCCCTTCCACATGCGCCCCAGTTGCATGGTTGCAGGACATTTTGCCTCTTTGCTTGTTTTACAAGTTGAATCAGTGGAGAAAGCCCATAAATTCAGTTCTAACTCAGATGGAAACTTGCATATAAATAGAGACCCTTCCACACACTTTTATTTCAGAAATTTGGCACCTGCAAGCTGAAGGAAAGCATCAAGGAGAAGAAAGGAGAGTATGTTTTGTAATTTTTCCTTTATTTATGTTTTTTGTTGCCATGGGCAACTAAACACCCGCTGATTGGGATTCTAATATAAACACCTATTTATTTGTAAAAATTTATTAATTTATTATGATCTGCGTTTTATATGTTTCGAGCGTTATACTGTTTTTCAACATATGGTGAGATATTTCACAATGATTGATCTTTAGGGTTAGGTTAATAGATTGTCAACCTTCCTTACTTTTAACCTTGACGGAGATGTAAGAATTTAAGAACCCTTAATTTATTAGGGATACCAAAATTTATTGGTGGAAACCTATTAGTCCAACAAAGAAGATGGAAAGGATTTGAGTCATAATTGCCGCTAAACCTCTAAATAAAACTTTTTATTTTCTAGAATCAAAACTACTACTCTTATTGTACAAAGAATTCAAACTTGCAAACCATAAACTCTTTATTGCTTTTTAATCAATAAGTTTAATAAATTGACGAGTTGAACGACAATTTTTATGAAAACGATAACTTACTACTTTATTACTTGTTAGTTTGGTGCACTTATTGAAGTTGCTTTTAGTTATCAGTTTGTGTTTTGATGATGTTCACTAGCTAGGTTTATTTGATGATGTTTATATATTGTTAATTATAGCCTAAAAACATGTTAAAGCACCTAGCAATCATTATCTTATTGTGTCATGTGGTTCCTAGTTGCCAAGTGTGTTGTTGTGTGTAGAGACTGTTTAGACAAAATCCTTATTTGATGTTTTAAAGATTACAAACATATTATATTTATTTAACCTTGATATTTACTAATTCGTTTTGTGATAATTTGTTTCATAAGAATGTACTGAGAACAACGTTCTAGCATATACGAAGAAATTATAACAATACATTAAAAATAAACAAGTCTGCGCAACAAAGAAACTGACAGATTATAAACTGAAAGACGTCTCTTGGGCCATTGGAATAGGGTTCGACCCATTTGAAAGCTAAAATCCCATTAAGAATTAAAATATCTCACTCATGGATAAAGAGCACATGGCTTGGTTAAGCATGACATCACTAAAGCAAAAGGACATGACATAATCAAAATTGATCAACAAGTAAACAGTTCATTGGTTCTCTCACTCGCAAATGGTATTCTGGATGTACCAATTCGGTGGCCGAAGTCAAGCTTTTTCAGCATTCCTTACGGATTTTTTCGGTGGCCGATTTCTACAGTAGGAAATAAAACAGAAACGTATTTTCATGCTCAGATTTGTTCCATTTTTTTAGGATACTTTTACTATAAATATAGATCTTGTATCAGAGTAAACCTTGAGATAGAGGGGCTGAAAACAAGGGTTTAGAAACAAACAACAAACTAGGGTTTTAGAGAGATTTCTCTAAGCAGGAGACACTAGGATTGTGATTGATTCACCTTGAGAAACACTATTAGGATTGAGTCTCTTGGTCACGGGAAGAGATTGAGACTTTGGGTAGAATTAGGTTTGAAGGCTTATTCTTGTAATCTTATAATATCTCTTTTGTAAAGTTACTCGTCATTATAGTGGAACGAAGGACTGCTCTCTCCTCAGACTAAGACAGTATTGAACCGAACTGGGTAAACAAATTTTGTATTTATAATTGGAATCGGAGAATGGGTAAACAAAAAATTGATTTGAGATTAAGGATTCAAAAGACTTGGACAAACATTGGAATCGGAGAATGGATTTCAATGGAAGCCGTAAGAATATTTCAATCGCAATATCCTCACATATGAAGGTTTGTGGGTGTTTCATGTTGATGTGGTTAAGGTTGATTTTTGGTTAATTCCACGATGCAATTTAAAGTCTTATAGCTAGATTGTTCCTTGAGGCTCAAGTATATAACCACAAAAAACAATATATATTTATATCGTATATAAAGATAAAATACTTGGCTTTAGGCTTCACTTTTAATTATATCTTTAAAGAAATTTGACTATAGGAATGTTATTTTTTTGGTATTATTTAAAAAGATAATAATTTATATTATATTTGTTTTTTTAAGAAGTATATTATATTTGTTATATTGTCATATTATTTAAAAAAGATAATTATAGTTTGTTACAATATAAAAGTGCAAAATATTTATTGTCTACTAATGAAAAGACGGACACTCAGGTGTAAGTAAATACAAATGTTTTTTGAGTAATTGTAAATATAAAAGTTTGTTACTTTCAAATTATAATAAACAAAACTAATCATGTTTATCTATTTCAATGACGCCAACAATATAACAAAAAATATAAGATACATTTTTTTTAATGACACAAACAACAATCATTATAATAGGTTCCCAAAAAAACAATCATTACTATATAAAAAATTGTTTAAATGTATAATTGGGATAATAAAAAAAGTTAACCTAAAATCTCATTTTTATTTTATTTTATATATAGTATAGATACCTATAATTTTAATCAAAATCAAAATAATTTTAATCTAAATTTCATAAAAAAAATAATATATTGTTTGTAATTTATACGCGTTAGCACAATAAAGAGTAGACAGATGGGTATATATTTTGATCCTCTAAAAAAAAGTATATCCCGTCAAAAGTAGTGATTGAAAATTTTATAGGGACTAAAAGTTGAAGGAAAATTTTAGAGGGACTAAAACTAATTAGGAACAAAAACGTATTTAACCCTATATTTTATGGGAAAGTAGAATGATGTTAAAAGCAATTTAATCAATGAAATTTGATAGATGCTGATAATTGACGAGTTTAAAACAAATGGAAAAGAATGAAGGAAATTAATTGAATCAGTTAAAAAAATTATGATGAAACAATTTAAAATTTGAGGGATCAATATCACTCAAAATAAACTAGAGAGACTAAAAGTAAACATAGCGCGCAATAGGCTCGTGATATATTTTTTTGGTCAAGTAGTTTAGTGGTTAGAGCTCACATATTTTTTAATTGTGAAAATGTGGGATGTCTGCGGTTCGAACCCCGGCCTCTACATATAACATGCAATATCCCTACCAACTAAGCTAAGCTCACAGGGGTAGAGACTCATGATATTTATTAGGTGAACTAGGACAAATTTCGTTTGGACCGCAAAGAAAGTGGACAAGGGATTCATCGAACATTGAGAGCAAAACAAAGTGGTTTATTGTTTGAATTATGCTCTTCAGCTAACACAAAATGTTCGTGCCCAACTGAATTGACCATTATACCCCTGTGTGAGTTAACTCACATACCTTATATGCCTTTGCGTGACTTAAGTCACGCTGCGTGAGTTAAAAAAAATTCAATTTAATTATAATAGTTTGTTAAAAAAAATCAATTGTAATAGAAGATCTCCTTTACTTTTCCATATAAGAATTAAGATAGTTCCTACTTGTTTTTCCGTATGAGAACAAAAATCCATTCCCCATGCGCCTCAGGTGCGTGGTTGCCGGAAATTTGGCCTTTTTGCTTGTTTTTCTAGTTGACCAGTGGCGAAAGCCAAAAAGCTCAAATGGAAACTTTCTTATAAATAGAGATCCTTTCACACACTTTTATTCATCTAGAAACTGGCAGTCCAAGGCATCAAGGAGCATAAATGAGATTTCCAACCTCTCTTTAAGTACGTATTGTAATTCTTCCTAATTTATGTTTTTGTTGCCATGAGCAACTAAACACCCTCTGGTTAGGGTTCTAATATGAAACCTCTGTTTATTTGTTTCAATTTTTTAATTTTCTATGACCTACATTTTATATGTTTCAGGCGTTATAATATTTTTCAACATATGGTAAAATATTACTCGATGATTGATCTTTAGGGTTAGGGTTAATAGATTGACAATGTTCATTGCTTTAACCTTAATGGAGATGTAAGAACTTAAGAACCCTTAAATTTTAGTCCTGGTGGATGTTTGGTATCATAATAAGTTTGTCGAATTCATGCAAGCCACCTTAAATTTGCCAAAACTACACTCTATAACACATCAATTCATTGAAAATCAATTTGTGTCACTATAAAATGAAACACACACTTAATTAAAAGGATTAAATTAAATGAGTCGCCAGCTTTCACGTGTACGACACCGAATTTTGACTTTGTAATCTATTCGACTGCTTTCGCGCGTACACCTTACAACTTCAAAATTCCGTTTGAAAAATAATCAATTTAAGTTTGAAAAGTTATTTTTAGTAGAAATTTTAATTTAAAAGTCCTGTTAGCTTTCGCATAAAATCAATTCCTAAAAATTCTACAGACAAATACAAGTTTCACTCTTTCGATGTAAAACCGGTATCGCGTTATTTCAATTTTCACTGTAAATGTTCATCATTAAAAATCAGAATTTTCAGTCTTAAAAATAATTCATGTTACAATTACTAATCATACAATTTAACAGAGCATCATTGATACGACATTCATCACAATATGGACTCTACATAAATCTACTCAGACATAATTAAACTATGCATAAAACTTAACATTGATGAACTCATATTGAAAAGCAATTAAAAAGAATAAAACCTGTAATTTCTGGAACCTTTAACTCAAATGAATATCCACGAAACTGCAGCTAGAATTGCACCGTGACAAACAAACACCAACAGAAATATGAAATGGGAATGGAAAGAAAAGAAGTCCACACGCAGCAAACAACACAATTGAATAGACCGCAGCACACAAGCATAATAACCCTTCCCAATTACAAGAGATATGCGCAGCAACAGTAAGGAATTGGAATTGAGAAATTATGTAGCAGCCACTTAAAAATAAAGAGAATTTGGATGAAGGATAATAGTAATAAATGGTGATTAAAATAGGGTTAATATGTCTTTACCCCCCTGTAATTTGGGCGAGTTCCGGTTTACCCCCTGTAAAAAAAAAAGTTTAGATTCCAACCCTGTAAAATAAGATTCTTTGATTTTAGCCCCTGACTCATGTGACTATGCAGAATTGCTGACGTGGCGAGCTGACTGTATAATTAATTTTGTTTTTCATTTTTTTAAAGGTACACATGGCATTTGTGCCTATTTTTTAAAAAAAATTTAAAAATTTGTAAAAATAAAAAAAAATTCAGGATTTTTTTTTATTACGAAAAATATTTTCTAAAATTTTGAAAAATATATATTTCAATTTTTTTTAATTTTCCATAATGTTTTAAAAAAAATCGAAAATTTTGAAATATATATTTCAAAAAAAATAAATTCAAATTATTTTCGAAAATTTGGAAATATATATTTTCCGAAATTTAAAACAGATATTTTTTTTCGAAAAAAAAAGTTTTTTAAATTTTCTCAACAAAAGAAATTTGGAAAATATTTTTATTTTTGAAAATCTGGATACAAATTTATTTAAAAATTTAAGAAAATTCAGATTTTTTTTTTCGAAAATTTATTCCAGAATTTTTTTTACGATGTGTTTCCTTTATATATATATATTTCCCAAAATATTATATGAAAAATACAAAAATTTCTAAACTTACTATATTTTGAAATTTTTAAAAAAAAATCCAAATTAAATTAAAATTTTAAAAATATTCGAAAAAATAACAAAAGCTAATTTTTGAATATTTATTTTTTTCTGATTTTTTTTATTTTTTGAAAAAAATCCAATTTTTTTTCGTTTTTAAAAAAAAAATTCTTTTTTTAAAATTTTTTGAAAATTAATTTTCAGTTTTTTTTATTTTTTATCTTTTAAATATAATTTTTTAAACCATTACACACATGTCAGGTTTTTTAAAAATTAAAATTAAAATAATTACACAGTGGCGTACCATGTCAGCGTCCATTACACACGTGTCAGGTTTAAAAAAAAATAAAAAATAAAATAATTATACAGTGGCATGCCATGTCAACGTCATGATGGGGTCAGAGGTGATTTGTGGAGAATCTTCATATTACAGGGGTGTTTTGTGGAGAATCTTCATATTATAAGGTTGGAATCTAAACTTTTTTTTTTACAGGGGGTAAACCAGAACTCGCCCAAATTACAAGGGGATAAAGACATATTAACCCATTAAAATATGATAAAAGTATTTGCTACTGGAATTGAAATTGCGAGTGAACAAAATATTGAAAACCTGGATTACAATAAGCTCGTAAAAGTGAAAATAGCAGTTTCTAAATCACTAAATTTCTCTCTAATACAAGTTTTTATTTGTATTTGATCATGTCAATACAAGACTGACCAAGAGGAAGACCATCAAGACAATCGTTTAAGCCTAAATTTAAGAAGAAAAAAAACTACACAAATCCAGACCCAATAGCAACATGACAATTAATATACTCAAAATAATTTATATATTAAAAAACCATCAATCACTTCAAGTTTATAGAATATAAAATGCTAGACCAAATAAGAAATCAAACATGATAATTTCTCCTAAGAGAATATATGATTCAAAAAACTAAACCTATAAACTCACCTCCGAGTCCCGACTAACAAAATAAAGAAACTAATTTTACTATGGTGCAACTAAACTTGGTACATAATCATTAGTATAGAGCCAAAGCTTATTCTTGGGAATTTCAGAATTGTCTTCTTGGTTATACAAAGTTGTTGCTTGCAATCTTCCTTCCACCGATTCAATAAGGAGCAAATAATCATTCTTAGAAATGTCCAATGGTGGTAAAATAAATTCTTGATCAATTTGAAAAGCTTGATAACTAAGTTTCAACAATTGATTCCAAGAACTTTCAACCCCATACTCATTCATTTGCCATTAAACAAATTGAGTTCTTTCGACATCGTCATAAGAGAAACACAAACAATCTTTCAAAATCCCAAGACTTGGCTTAGCTCGCCAACGACCAAAACGGTGGGCTTGATCAAAACAAGAAGGCAGAGACAATTGTTTATATGTTTCATTCCCAAGATCAAGTGAAACCATATAAAGAGGAATTTTCCAATCACAGTCAAAGTTTGAAGTTGCTAACCAATTAATAGTACCATTCAAATACATTCCAGGATTTCTTGTCAAAATACCAAAATCGGGGAAATTTTGAATATTTCTCCAACAATTGTCACGTTGGTAGTAAACATTTACCTCAGATTTTAATGAATCATTGTTAAAAGTCTTGAAATTCATAACTATGACCTTGTTAGTGTCTGATAAGCTATCGTAACCAAACCCAAACATATCAAAAGGAGGGCAACCCCATGACCATGACTCGGAATGAACTAAAAGACTTGCTTTATAGGAGAATGACTTGGTTGAAGGGTTCCATAAACAAACTAAATATTATGTACCAGGACGCTTGATAGCCATCAAACAAACCAAACCATTACAAGAACCAACAACCTTATACTTTGATTTCAATCTGGAACCAAAATCAAAATCTTTAACAATTGTGGATAATGATATATCATCATTGACTAAAGAAAAAGATTTATAGTAATCAGTGAATTTGATTATTAGTAGGTTAGTATTTTTTTGTGACCTTTGAAGGTGGTAAGGATTCAAAAGACTTGGAAAAGCATTGGAATCGAAGAAGGGATTTCAATGGAAGCCGTAAGAATATTTCAATTGCAATATCCTCACAGATGAAGGTTTGTGGTTGTGTCATGTTCATGCGGCTAGGTTTGACTTTTGGTTAATTCTACGATTCAATTTGAAGTCTAGCTTGATTGTTCACTGAGAGGTTCAAGTATTTAACCACAAAAAACAATATATAGCTATATTGTTGTATATTTATCTTAAAAACTACCCTTTTCAGCATTTTTGGTTGGATTTTTTCTTGTAACAACTAGATAAAAATAAATTTAAATATTAAAATAAAAGATTAACAAACTCAAATATCCAGTTTACCATTTATCATTTAAAAAATGTAACAAATTATATGAGTGTATCTATACTTCTTTTTATTTTTTTAAGAATGAGTGTATCTATACTTACTTTTTCATTATCCCAAATATACCATTAAACAACAAATTTTTCTATAATAATGATTGTTGTTGGTATCATTAATTAAAACATAAGAATTTAGATAATCATGGTTAGTTTGCTTTGTTATAATTTGAAAGCAAAAAACATTTTTTATTTTTACCTTTAATCAAAATTATAATTTCATAAATAAACACTGTTCACAATTTTCAAACGTTAACACAATAAATAAAAAGAGCGGAAAGACAGGCACGTGAGTGCCCGTCTTTTCGCTAGTTATGATAAAATACATGGTGGTTTTGAGTTTCACTTTTGATTATATGCTTAAACAAATTTGACTAAAAAATATTAATTTGCTGTTTTTGACAAAAATATTATTTTGTTGTTGTTATTCAAAAAGATAAGAATTTACATTATATTTGTTATATTGTTGATATTATTTAAAAAGATAAGTATAATTTGTTACAATATTTTTTTCTTACAAAATAGTTTGTTACAATATGAAAGTACAAAATATTTCTTATCTAAAGATTCTACTTTTTTTACTGCGCTAACATTTGAAAATTATGAACGGTGTTTTTTACTCCCTCAGTTCCTTTTTAAATGTCTTTTTAGAAAATTAACATCAAAATATCGATGTGTATTTTTGCACATTTTCTTCCTATTATACCCTCATTTTAATCGACAATAAATTCCTATTTCACACACTTTTTCTTTCCAATAAAATTAATATGTTATGTTTCTCTCGTAACAAACAATTATTATTTTTTCTCCAACAAATTCCTATTTTTTTGTGCAATCTATCTCTCATAACAAACAATTGTCAATTTTCTAAATATTGTGCACATCTTTTTAATTATTGTTAGTCAATATAAAAATTATTTCAACTTCACATTTATCAAAAGTTAAGAAAAAATTATTTTTATTCCAACTACTTTAATCAAAGTTAAGGCTTCAACTAATGCTAGAGCTCACACTTGAAATTTTTAACAATTGCTATTCATCTTATTTATAGAATTTTGACTCTTCTTAAAACCATTGTTTGGAACAAAATTTTGTTTCAGAAAAACAAACAAACTTTATTTAAAAAACCAAACTTTAATTTTCCAAATAGATAGCATTAATTTGTTTTACTGAAAAAGATAAAAGTAACTGACAAAGGGTATAATTGACAAATTGTACCTTTAAAATACTAAAAAGACAGTTAAATATGAACGAAAAATTCACCCTAAAAAGACACTTAAAAAGGAACGGAGGGAGTATATAATTTTGATTAAAAGTATAAATATAAATGTTTGTTACTTTTAAATTATAACCGACCAAACTAATCATGTTTATATAAAAGTTGTTTAAGTGTATAATTGAGATAATGAAAAAACTAGTTCGAAATCTCATATTTTCTTCATATGTAGTATAAATATCTATAATTTTAATCAAAATCATAATAATTTTAATCTTAATTTCATTAAAAAAATATTGTAATTTATACGATTTAGTACAATAAAAAGAATAGACATACAAACACTCCATCTGAACGCTAGTAATAAGTATATATTTTGATCCTAAAAAAAAAGTATATCCGCTAAGAAAAAAACAAAAGTATATGTTTTTATGTATTTGGATTCTGGATCATGTTGAAGTTTAGTATTCCTTCTAAATTCTAATAGATTTTTTTTTTGCAAATAGATCAAATAAATTTCAATTTAATTATAATAGTTTGTTAAAATAAATCAATTGTAATAGAAGATCTCCTTTACCTTTATGTATAAAAATTAAGATAGTTCCTAGTTATATTTTCCTGCCTATGAGTCCCGAGTCTGGGTATGCTCCATTTAGTATTAGCAGCTCCATTTAGTCTATTTAGTCTTTAAATGCAAGACATGTGGCAAAAAAATAACCAAAGGCTGAGATTTAAAATTTTAAACATATGTATTTGTTCAATAAAAATACCGGATCTCTGTCTTCTTTCTCCTCTCCTCTCTTTCCATTGCTGCCCACCGTCCCCCCTCCTACGTATGCCGCCGCCTTCTCAGTCAATCATGATATTATTATTAAATAAACAATGAAGTTACAAGAGTGTTTAATTTCTTCAAAACCTGAATTTTGAGTCACTTTCACAACACCTACCCTGCAAGCTTCCTTTATATAACAAAAGATAAATTAAAAGTTACTTTATTATTGCATTAGAATCTTATGTTAGGTTATATGAAGTTTATGAAAGTTTCTGATTTATTCTGATACCAATATAATATAATGTACTCTAATTGCATAAAAATGTACTCTTCTTTACTCTAATTACTCCAAAAAAAATAGCTCTTATTACATATAAAATGGTCCATAGAAATGTTTCTAATTCGATCCAAAAAGTGAAACAAGAAATAATGTACTCTAATTACATGAAAATGGTCCACAGAAATGTACTCTTCTTTACTCAGTAAAAATGTACTCTAATTACATCCAGAAAGTAGTGGGTAAGAAATAGCTTCAGCATATGGATGAAGCTCATTATTTTTCCGTATGGGAATGAGAAAATAAATGGAGTTGGGTATGTTAAGTGATCAATTTCTATTGTAGGTAAGAAACTCTAATCAGATTTTTCATGTTATCCACTTGCTTGAAAAGCTTTACAGATTGTGAACATTTCCAGTCACTTGCCTGATTTTCCTTCCTTGTTTTTCATGTGAAATTCCCTAGGTTTTTCCTCAAGAATCATATGAACATTCTTGACTTTTTAATGCTTCAGATTCAGAATAGCAATTTCAAATATGTTTCTTATGTAAACATTTTTATTTTCTACAAAAGCTGATCTTCGTATACCTGATATGTTTCTATACATTATATGAAACTTTAACCTTACTGCTGTTTTTTTTTATCTCAATTATATGTTCTTTCTTCAGAAATTAAATAAAATTTATTGGTGTTAAAGTGTGAGTTAGAAGTCTTACATAGAATAAAAAAATAAATGTTGAGCAACATATAAATCAGATAATTTATCTACATGTTGCCTTAAAGTTGTCGATAAGATGTTGTGTCCAAACCAGTTGTGTATTTGATGATATTAAGACAGAACCGGCCAAAGGTAAGACCATCAAGACAGTCGTTTAAGCCTAAAAAAAAAGACACCACATCAATATACTAAAATTAATTTATATATTAAAAAACATCAATCACTTAACGTATATAGAATATAAAATACTAGACCAAATAAGAAATCAAACTATGATAATTTCTCCTAAGATCATATATGATTCTAAAAATGTAAACCTATAAACTCACCTCCAAGTCCCGACTAACAAAAAAAGAAACTAATTTTACTATGGTGCAACTAAACTTGGTACATAATCCTTAGTATAGAGCCAAAGCTTATTCATGGGAATTTCAGCATTGACTTCTTGTTTATGCAAAATTGTTGCTTGCAATCTTCCTTCCACTGACTCAATAAGGATCAAATAATCATTCTTAAAAGTGCCCAATGGTGGTAAAATACATTCTTGATCAATTTGAAGAGCTTGATAACTAAGTTTCAATAATTGAGTCCAAGAACTTTCAACCCCATACTCATTCATTTGCCATAAAACAAATTGAGTTCTTTCGACATCATCATAAGAGAAACACAAACGATCTTTCAAAATCCCAAGACTTGGTTTACTTCGATATCGACCAACACGGTGGGCTTGATCAAAACAAGAAGGGAGAGACAATTGTTTATATGTTTCATTCCCAAGATCAAGTGAAACAATATAAAGAGGAATGTTCAAATCAAAATCAAGTTTTGAAGCTGCTAACCAATTAATACTACCATTCAAATACATTCCAGGATTTCTAGTCGCAATGCCAGAACCGGGAAATTTTTTAATATTTCTCCAACAATTGTCACGTTTGTTGTAAACATATACCTTAGATTCTAATGATTCATAATTATAAGAAGTCTTGAAATTCACAACTACCACCTTGTAAGTGTCTGATAAGCTATCGTAACCAAACCCAAACATATCAAAAGGGGGACCCCATGGCTGAGAATGAACTAAAAGACTTGGTTTATAGGATAATGACTTGGTTGAAGGGTTCCATAAACAAACTAAAAATTTTGTACGAGAACGCTTGAAATAATAATATTCAGCAATCAAACAAACCAAACCGTTACAAGAACCAACAACCTTAAAATTATACTTTGATTTCAATCTAGAACCAAAATCAAAATCTTCAACAATTGTAGACAATGATTTATCATTGACTAAAGAAAAAGTTCTAAGATAATCAGTGAATTTGAATAGTAGGTTAGTATTTTTTTGTGACCTTTGAAGGTGGTATTTCACAAAAGTTTTATTTGAGATTAAGGATTCAAAAGACTTGGACAAGCATTGGAATCGAAGAAGGGATTTCAATGGAAGCCGTAAGAATATTTCAATTGCAATATCCTCACAGATGAAGGTTTGTGGTTGTGTCATGTTCATGCGGCTAGGTTTGACTTTTGGTTAATTCTACGATGCAATTTGAAGTCTAGCTTGATTGTTCATTGAGAGGTTCAAGTATTTAACCACAAAAAACAATATATAGCTATATTGTTGTATATATATCTTGCATAACTACCCTTTTCAACATTTTGAGTTTGATTTTTTCTTGTAACAAACAGATAAAAATATATATATTTAAATATTAAAATAAAAGATTAACAAACACAAATATCCAATTTATCCTTTATCATTTAAAAAATATAACAAACTATACTTACTTTTTCATTATCCCAATTATACCACTAAACAACAAATTTTTCTATAATAATGATTGTTGTTGGTGTCATTAATTAAAACATAAGAATTTAGATAATCATGGTTAGTTTGCTTTGTTATAATTTGAAAGCAAAAAACATTTTTTATTTTTACCTTTAATCAAAATTATAATTTCATAAATAAACATTGTTCATAATTTTCAAACGGTTAACACAATAAAAAGAGCGGAAAGACCGGGCACGTGAATGCCCGTCTTTTCGCAAGTTAAGATAAAATACATGGTGGTTTTGAGTTTCACTTTTGATTATATGCTTAAACAAATTTGACTAAAAAAATATTATTTTGCTGTTTTTAACAAAAATATTATTTTGCTGTTGTTATTCAAAAAGATAAGAATTTACATTAGATAGATTTGTTATATTGTTGATATTATTTAAAAAGATAAGTATAGTTTGTTACAATATTTTTTTTTACAAAATAGTTTGTTACAATATGAAAGTACAAAATATTTCTTATCTAAAGATTCTACTTTTTTTACTGTGCTAATATTTGAAAATTATGAACGATGTTTATTACCCCCTTCGTTCGTTTTTAAATGTCTTATTAGAAAATTAACACCAAAATAGCGATGTGTATTTTTGCACATTTTCTTCCTATTATACCCTCATTTTAATCCACAATAAATTCCTATTTCACACACTTTATCTTTCCAATAAATTTAATATGTTATGTTTCTCCCGTACCAAAATAATTATTATTTTTTCTCCAACAAATTCCTATTTTTTTGCACAATCTATCTCTCATAACAAACAATTGTCAATTTTCTAAATATTGTGCACATCTTTTTAATTATTGTTAGTCAATATAAAAATTATTTCAACTTCACATTTATCAAAAGTTAAGAAAAAATTATCTTTCTACCAACTCCTTTAATCAAAGTTAAGGCTTCAACTAATGCTAAATCCACAGTTGAAATTTTTAACAATTATTACTCATCTTATTTATAGAATTTTAACTCTTTTTGAAACCATTGTTTGTAACAAAATTTAAATTTGAAGATAACATGAAACAAATTTTGTTTGAAAAAAACTAACAAACTATGTTTAAAAAACCAAACTTTAATTTTCCAAATAGATAGCATTAATTTGTTTTACTGAAAAAGATAAAAGTAACTGACAAAGGGTATAATTGACAAATTGTACCTTTAAAATACCAAAAAGATAGTTAAATAGGAACGAAAAATTCATCCTAAAAAAACACTTAAAAAGGAACGGAGTGAGTATATAATTTTGATTAAAAGTATAAATATAAATGTTTGTTACTTTTAAATTATAACCGACCAAACTAATCATGTTTATATAAAAGTTGTTTAAGTGTATAATTGAGATAATGAAAAAACTAGTTCGAAATAAACAACGAAGCTACAAGAGTGTTTAATTTCTTCAAAACCTGAATTTTTTTATCATCTTGCGATTTCTTTTGCTAGCAGAATGACAAAACAGTAGCACTTCTCTCTCTAAAGTCATGATTTTTAATAAAGGGTCAATGCATTCTAACCTTAATTCGGTGTACTTCAATACTCAAATCCTAAACTTCAGACCATAAAACCCTTAGTATATAGCCAAAGTTTGGTACATAATCCTTAGTATAGAGCCAAAGCTTATTCATGGGAATTTTAGCATTGTCTTCTTGTTTATGCAAAATTAATGCTTGCAATCTTCCTTCCACTGACTCAATAAGGATCAAATAATCATTCTTAAAAGTGCCCAATGGTGGTAAAATACATTCTTGATCAATTTGAAGAGCTTGATAACTAAGTTTCAATAATTGAGTCCAAGAACTTTCAACCCCCATACTCATTCATTTGCCTTAAAACAAATTGAGTTCTTTCGTAATCGTCATAACAGAAACACAAATGATTTTCAAAATCCCAAGACATGGCTTGGCTCGACAATGACCATAACGGTGGGCTTGATCAAAACAAGAAGGCAGCGTCAATTGTTTATGTGTTTCATTCCCAAGATCAAGTGAAACAATATAAAGAGTATTGTTTCATTCCCAATCAAGTTTTGAAGTTGCTAACCAATTAATAGTACCATTCAAATACATTCCAGGATTTCTCGTCACAGTGCCGGAATCGGGAAAATTTTGAATATTTCTCCAACAATTGTCACGTTTGTTGTAAACATTTACCTCAGATTCTAATGATTCATAATTGTTGGAAGTCTTGACAAACTACCACCTTGTAAGTGTCTAATAAGCTATCGTAACCAAACCCAAACATATAACAAGAGGGACCGCATGACCTAGAATGGACTAAAAGACTTGGTTTATAGGATAATGACTTGGTTGAAGGGTTCCATAAAAGGAAGCAATGCTATTGTTGCGAAACATAAACCCTATATATGGTATGTGTAATAGGACATGACTGTTATATAGTGGTTTATTTAAGAATATGTTGGATGTGAAAATCCTAAAAGGAAGCAATGCTGGAAAAAGGAAAAAGAGCATTCTTGCCCAGAATTAAATTAAAAACAAATGCGAGTTCATAACTCCCCTTTGTGCTTAGTAGAAAACAGTTTCCCATTAGACTAAGTTTTGTTATTACCATAAATAAGTCACAATGGCATATCATTCCCAATGTTGGAATCTATCTTCCACGGCATGTTTTCAGCCATGGTCAATTATATGTAGCTTTATCAAGAGAAGTTTCTCAAAATTCTACAAAAGTTCTCATTAAAGAAGGGAAAATAGAAGGAGAAGATTGAGACTTTACGAAAAATGTAGTTTTTAAAGATATTTTTTTATCGCAATCATAACAATGTTTTATTTACATAACATGTCATTTATACATTTATGTTATCATATTACAAATTACTATTAGATTAAACAATAAATGATCATTATTTTATCTGTAGACAAACTAAAATATGTTGACTTCACGAATAATTTTGTTATAAGTTGACAATATTTTGTTTATAAACCAATATATCAATAATTTTCCTTAATATTTAAAAAATTTAATCAAAATTATACAAACAAACATAATAAAATAATCAAATACGTTAGTGATTTATAAAAAAAAATTAATAGTATGGAATAACAATGATTGATTATCTTTGAAACATACGAAATAGAAACAAAATTAACTAAATTAAACTCATACATAGTATTAAAAGAATTAAAAAGAAAAGAATAATTGTTTAATATAATATATTATACTTATAAAAATGGAAATATGTATTAAAATACTTGTATTCGATTTGTTTTGGTTTTGAAAAATCAATCCAAAATCCGAATAATTTTCACAAAATGTTATCCAAACACATCCAATAATATTCGGTTTTGTGCGGTTTTTGATTTTTTTATCGGTTTACAGTTTTAATTTGGATTAGTTTGAATTTGAACACTTCAAAGTGAAATAGGACAAATTTTGTTTGGACCGCAAAAAAAGTGGTCTAGAGGTTCATCGGATGGGTGAATTTAATTATGAATTATTATATAATTAATGTTACGTTCTTTCCATATTACCCATACATAAGCAAGCCAAATTACCCTGAAGAATGAATGAGTATATTGTGGCATTCCCGCCAAGCGAGAAAAATGATCAAAATGTTCACCAATCACGCCAGAAGGGACGAAATCAATACCGAGCCAACTCCATAAAAAAGACCATGTGCTGCCAAATATGTCACAAGTTAGGAAAAGGCGTACAGCCGTTTCGGGACAACCACATCCTCCCACACACATAGTATCATTGTGATGAAGAACTCTACGTCGCAATAGATTAGTTTTGGTAGTAATTCTATTGTGGAGCAAGCGCCAAGCAAAAACATATATCTTTGAAGGGACGACCTTCTGCAAAACATTGAAAATGTGGCCCCCCTCGAATACCTCATCAGATGCCGTCAAAAAATGATAGGTTCCACGTACTGAATAGCCTTGAGTAGGTTCAAGCAACCACTTCCAACTATCATTAACATGGTCCTACATAACAACGTTATGTAACAAAACAGAGCACTCCCTCACACACTCCTCCTCCCACGCCAAAAGTCCTCTCCGCCACACCCATCCGCTCCCTCCATCCTCCCAACCTAACAGCGCCATATCAGCCACCGAACACTCTCAATGGACGGCTAAATCAAAAAGTCGACTGAATTTAGTCCGCAACTGAACTCCGTCAACCCAATTATTCGTCCAAAAGAAAGTATTTTTACCATTCCCGACTACCCGACGAGTGTTATCCTCAAACCAGTTCCCCACTCCCGTCCCCACCCCTTCACGGATTTTACACAACTCCCTCCACCACAATGAGTCTCGTCTCCCCCCTCCTTCAACCGCCCACCCTCCTCGCCGTATCTAGCTTTTAACACTCGATATCACAATCCGTCCTCCCCAACCAACATCCTCCAACATCATTTATATAATGGGAAATTTATATTATGTATTTTACTTCTATGATCGATTAATTTTAATTGATATCTACAATTTCTTTATACTACATTTCATTTCAATGTTAACATAGAAAAAGAAGTCAAGGAAGTAGAATCTAGCATTATGATTTATGATCGATTAATTGATTTCATTTCATTTACGAGCACCTATATATATATATATATATATATATATATATATATATATATATATATTATTATTATTATTATTATTATTATCATCTTTGAAATTGAAACTTGCTTCATTTTAAGGTTTAGATTGTACCTATGTGGCATATCTAAAAAAACTCCAACTTTCTTTCTCTATTCTATTAAAACAAAAACCTTGCCACTCTCTATTGAAATAGTGGTACAAATTAATTCTAAAACAAAAACTGGTGCATTAATAACTTTTGGAAGCTCATAAACTTTTTCTTTCTCAACGTTAATGTTCACTTTATATTGTATTAAAACCTGATGATTCTCTATTGTATTGAAACAAAAACCTTGCCACTCTCTATTGAAATAGTGGTACAAATTAATTCTAAAACAAAAACTGATGCATTAATAATATATTTCAACTTTAGGAAGCTCAAAAACTTTTTTTTTCTTCAACCTTAATGTTCACTTTATATTCATGATCAACGCCTTTCATTTGCACACAAAGTTTTAATTACATGAATGGAAACTCTAAAACTTCTTTTGTTATGTAAATTAGGAAAGATATATAGATTATAGAAGTTCCTTTTGTATTCATGATCGAAACCTTACATTTGCAAACAATGTTTTAATTACATGCCACTTTCCATGATTTAGAGCACCTTTTCAATTCACTTTTATTCAGGGAGTTCGCATATTTATTTAACTTTAACCAGTTGAAAACCAAATATTTTGTTCCATTTATATATTGACCCTTTCTCTCATCCCTTCTCACATGGTTGTGTTAATCCTCTATACGAACCAGCTCAGCAAGCAAAAACACAAATGAAGTTCTTGGTATGATTTTATAGCTTTATGTTCAAGATATAAGGTAAGTTTCTTCAAGCACACAATAGTTACCTTGGCTGTGTTGTGGCGATATTTTTCATCTCATCTATTGCATATTTTAGAATAAGCTTTTTTGCGTTTAGTTTTTTCCGCGTATAGTAGTGGATAATAGCCTCCTATATTTTATTATTATTCTAAATTTTATCGGTGATTAAATCAAGCCTACCAAGCATGAAGATTGAAGACAGCGAAAAACTAATTAATAATTATTGTGGTTTTACTTTTAGTATGGAGATTAAATCTTGGTTTATTTAACACATATATTGGGTTTTGAATATCTATATGGACATCTGAGGTATGATTTAATACTTTTGTTTTCAGGTAGGGGTATAATATATAGAGGACCGAGCTATGTAAAGGAAGTTTTTTCCCTTCAAAATGATACTGACGTACGTGGCTTTGTAATTAATAAACCAGTTTTATAATTTAATTAATTATTTATTTTATTCATAACTTTATTATTTATAAAACCTCACTTTTGTGTTTGAGCTTTTTTTTTACAAAAATAAACGATATTCATTCATTCAAATTGAAAGAGTACATCGATACAATACAAATCCAAATTCGCTAAAACCCAAAATGATGAATCTGTAAACAAACTCACAGCATCCATCTTAATAACATAAGACGACAACGTATCTATGCCTACAAATATGACTATATTCAAGTCTCTGAAATACTCTCGTCTTTGGATCTGCAACGTTGACGACGCCAACGTCATTGTCATTGATCGGATCTGCAGTTGTTCAAAGCTAATCTTTCAACCTGGATCAAATAAACACCGCACTAAGACGGAAAATCAAAAACACATCGCACAAAGACAGAAAATCAAAACAAACAGAGTCGTGCAGAGACGAGGAAATCACAAAAACAAACGAAAGAAAACTAAAAATGTGTGAAATCACTTATTCAATTAGGATAAAAGGAAAAACAACTCGGAGGGGTGATTTTTGGGTTAAAATTGACCCTAAATCACCCCTCTGACAAGAAAAAGAAGAAGAAGAAGAAATGGATGACGGCTAGGGTTTGAGAAAGAGAGAAGGAGAGAAGAGAAAGAGGAGATTTTTGTGTTTGAGCTTGCTTTCACCCCTTTATTCAGAAAATATACCAACTATGTATGTATCATAAAGTAAGAACAAGATGAAAAGGCATAAAATGTAAGTAAAATGTTAATGAATTTTGTTCTCGACAATTGATTTGTTGATTGATCTTGGATGTGGATGGGATCAATGATATTAAAGTTCTAATTAATTGTTACAATATTCTAGCTATGTCATGATTTGTCGACTCTATTAATATATGCATATACAATGTTGTAGACTGAAACTATTATGTTCCACTTTGAATTTCAGCATTTTTTTTTTGGAAGAGGATTTCATATTGATGTGTGAGGAAATGTTGAGAGGTATACTTATGCTTAGCTGAAAATATGTCTGATTATTTGCGGTTGGTTCTTTAAATATACGTTGAAGGTTAACAAACATCATATTTTGAGTTTTTTTGGTATGCTCTACATGAGAATATTGTCATGACTATTACTACTGAGTAAGTTGTTTCAAAAAATTTCTATTTTTTTCATTAATTTTTTGAGCAAGTTGGATCCAAACTTAATTTGCGCCACAATAAAATTGCATCGAAGAAAAAGTAATATTACTTTTTTGGATAACATGTTATAAGCATAAGCATTGTTTTTATAATTCAAATTGATATGATGAATTTGAAAAGATAAAGGGGAAGGACATGATCCAAGTTACACATTTGTAGTAGTTTGGTTAAGAACAACACTAAATGAATTTATACAATAAAATTTTAATTTATTGTAAATAGGGTTAGGACAATTCATTAAGAAAAAGGACTAAACAAAAATGAATTTAAATCATTAACTACAATATAAATTAGTCTAAGTTCTAACTCAATTGACAAATGTAAATATTGTTATGTCAAATATTTGTATTGTCCCTGATTCGAAACAAATTAATATGTTCTGTAAATACACTTTTTTATTTAAATAACAAGGTTGTTTAATATTTAGCAGAAAATAATTTTCTTAAAAGAATTTAGCACTAAACATGTTAAACATAATGCTTTGTATATAATGAAGATTAAATAATGGAACTAGAAATAATCATATTAAATCCTAATAAAAAATTATTATGAAAGGAATTAAGATGAATAATTATTCAACTTTTTAACTAAAAACTATAAGTGTTTGAGATAGTAATTTGATTGTTTATTTATTTTTAAAATTGGTTATTTCCTTTTATTTTTCTTTAAATAAATTAATTTCATTACTCAAGTTAGAATAACGGATAAAAGAAGGAGATATTAACTAACCTATAAGAAATAAAGAATAAAATAAGTTTTCATTATAATCCACCATTCAATGACAATTCTATTGATTTTTAATAGAGGTGATATATATTATGTGAAAAGTAATTTTTATCTACTCTTTGTATTCAATATTATTCACTTGATAAGAGAATAGTTTAGAAATAAATTTAATAGTCATTTTTAAAAATCAAACAACAATATAATAGATCTACCGAATTTGTTATTTTTAATAAAAAAAGTTAATCAAACTCATGCAACACACGGGTTATATACCTAGTATCACAAAAGAAAATCGGACATACCAATGACAAAATCATAAGAATAGAGAGATGGATGAAGGTAAAAATAAGAGGAAGATGTGAAGAAATTATAGAATGAGAGGAATAGAAAGAAAAATTAAAAATAATAATAGTTGAAAATTTTGAGAGGAATTAAGGACATTTTTGTATTTAGGGTGTAATTGGAAGTTTATGTAGTGTAAATAAAAAATATCAGAACTAAAACGCCATCCAATTTCAACATTTAAAATCATAACACCAATGCATGATAAAGAAACTCACTTGAAAGTGATATGTGGTGATAAAGAAACTATGCATAGTCATGCCATATAATGCCATTCAAGTTATGGGACGAAATTGTTCCCACGAAATACGACAATCATAAGGTGTGTGCCCTTTAATTATGGAATGGCAAAATCTGCTAAAGTTTTTGTGGCAGTGTGGCAATGTCATGTGATATTTTTGTCAATTCAAATAATTTACATTTTCTACAAAATTTTGTCACACTTTCAAAATACAAAATTGGGAAAAAAAATTAAATAAATCGATGAGTTCCACCATTTGGGCAAAAGGTCGCCCACATAATTAAAAGCCATCCCCTTGAGGGCATGGTCCCCTTGATGGTAAGTCAATACTTGTACCTTTTAAGAAATGTAAATAAAATAATTCCTAAAAAATAAATGAAATTTTTTTGAGAGGACAAATAAATGTAAATTAAAATTAAAATCTGAGTAAAAATAAATAATAGTATAAATATAAAAAATTTGGCTAGTGGTCCATTGGTCGTAAATAAATAAAACAATACAAAAAATATTTACTTATTCAACTTAACTTTTTGACTGTTGTGTCAAACAAATATCTTCGTTATCCGACCGTAAAAACAATATGATCTTTCGAGTTAAATATAACCATAATGAGAGATAAGTCATTTTTTAATAATAAAAAATTCATTTATTCAATAACCTTTCTTTTTTGCATTAATTAAGTTACAAATTATTTTTACCAAACAAGAGGCTTCCTTTCTTTCTTCGTTTTTTTAACAAAAGCTGTCGTTTTTTTTAGGAACTGTCTTTTTCTTTTTTGACTCAAAACAAAAATGGTTTCCTACGGTTGCTAAGATTTTTCCACGAAAGGTACTCATGTTCGAGGTATGCTCGTATGGTGGTTAGCTTTTATTGGTTTTGGTGGTAGCCACCACTTGGGTGGTGTATTTAGTGATGTTTTGATGTATAGAATGCAAGGGTTTTATGTATAAAACACATTTTACTATGTTCATTCTGTTTTACTAGTCTATGTTCTTCTTGAACAATGACTACATTGTTAATAAATCGTCAAGGCACTTCTCAACTCTTGGTCCACCGGAGAGTAGACCATAACCAACCCAAAAGCTTGAAGCTAGACATTAACTCAAAGTAAAAGTAATCGGTCCACAAAATCCATACGACAAATCTTTAAGGCAGTTAACATGTGTAGTGGTAGTGCAAATGAAATCATGTCGGAAAAGGGCACAAATCAAAAAGAACCCAAAATCAAACCAGCAAAGTCGAGGCGACTCAAAATATTACCATGAGCCCATTTAAAAAACAACCCAAAATCAATAAAAGCTAACGGCGGCGAAGATGGACCATGATCGGAGGTAACCACGAGCAAACATAAATTAAACCAAATACACCGTCACAAAAAACACAACCTAACAAGCTTGTCCTCATCATCATCACCATCAACCTAAAATAATTGTACTTTAATCTCACTTTTAATGAAAGTCAGTTTCACATAGTTAAATTCATTCAAAACTAGTTTTTGTCATTGCAAACTTACTCATAATCGAATGATACAATCAATTGTATGTTTAATCATGTGTTATTCTATGGCTACCACACATTTGAGATTTGATGTGAAATAGAGAAACTACTATTTGCAGCTTCTTTGTAGATGGAGTCTATTTCATTTCTACCACCAGAGTCTATCTCATAGAGCCTGTTTGTTTTGGCTTTTCAGCGCAAGAAGCACTTCTACAACCTTCAAAAGTGAAAAATTAAGTTTTCATTGATGTTTGGTTTGACTTTAAGAATTATTTCTATCCTCCAAAAGCAATTATCCTTAAAGCTACAATTCCTAACTTTTGGCTTTTCTAGAATCAATTCTACATTAAACTATTATCAATTCCATAATTGCCCTCTTAATTATCACCAATTTCTCCCACCCTTTCTCTAACCATATTTAGCTATGTTCATTTTGGTAATTATACATTCAAAAGCAATTTTGATCAAAACTATTCAAACAACAATCATTCTATTTAATCAATTCTGCATTATTGCATCCAAACATAAATCAACTCTATCAGAATCAATTTTTTCAGAATCAATTCTACCAGAATCAATTCTTTACACCGCAAAACCAAACACACACATAATCAAACACAAGTATGTGTTTGGTTTCAATTTTGTAGGGTCAAAAATGATGTTGGAGATCATAGAATAGATTTTATATTTTGGATGATTTTAATAAGAAATAATTTTATTTGTAGAATTGATTGTACTTAAATTTATAATTTATACAATTGATTTTAACCTTAAAGTTATCGCATTGTGTTTGGTTTCAATTTTGTAGGGTCAAAAATGATGTTGAAGATCATAGAATAGATTTTATATTTTGGATGATTTTAATAAGAAATAATTTTATTTGTAGAATTGATTGTACTTTAATTTATAAATTATACAATTGATTTTAACCTTAAAGTTATCGCTAAATCCATTTTTACATCAAAAACATCTTAACATAAATAAGTTTAGTCAACTCATTTTTATTCAAAATCATTTTTACAAAACCAATTTTATCACTATAAAACCAAATAATCTAAGTAATTAGCTTTTTCCACTTGATACATATATCCAATCTCAGTTGTGAAAGTTGCTGTCTTTAAACAGTACTATAAAACATGCTATCACTTTCTCTCACCCCTTTCAAATCTGCTTTCACACCTTGAACTTGACTTCAACTAGAAAAGTGATTAGTATTATTATCACAACATGCCAACTTTTTCAAACCATTAACATTAATTAATACTAATAATCACTACTAATACAGACAATTAATAATAATAATAAAATAAAAATAAAAACAATTATTTTCATGTGTGTCTTGTCTTTTCTCACCTTCCTATGTTTCTTTTCTTTGTCTTTTTACTCTCTCTCTCTCTTCTAAACACACTCTTCAGTCTTCACTTCACTTCAACGCACCCAAAAACTGAACTTTCTCTGATTTTCAACAACCCCATTTCAAAATCAACCTTAATTTTCCATTTCCATGCAGAAATTTCATCTGGGTCTTTCTCAAATCCCTCATTCACCATCAATGGAAGAAGATCTCTCTTCATCTTCAATGTCAATCCAAAGCACACCATTTCTAGAAACTCCAAGAAAAACTCCCACAAAACCAAACAAAAGAACCATAGTCACAACATTGATGGAAGCTGCATCTTTCACTTCTTCTTCTTTCAAAGAAGATACATATTTCATTTCCAACCTCAAATCCTCAGAGAAAAAAGCATTGAAACAGTTGAAGGAAAAAATCTTAACTTCTGGTGAAATTAACAACAATGGTTCCATGTGGGGTGTTTGTTTGATCAAAGGTGATGATGTTGCTGATGTGTTACTGTTAAAGTTTCTTAGAGCTAGAGACTTTAGAGTCAATGATGCTTACACTATGCTTGTGAAGTGTCTTTCTTGGAGGGAAGAATTTGGTGCTGAAAATGTTGTGGATGAAGATTTGGGATTCAAAGAGCTTGAAGGCGTTGTTGCTTTTACTCATGGGTTTGATAGAGAGGGTCACCCTGTGTGTTACAATCATTATGGTGTGTTCAAAGATAAGGAAATGTATGAGAAGGTTTTTGGTGATGATGAAAAGTTGAAGAAGTTTTTGAGGTGGAGGGTTCAAGTTCTTGAGAGAGGGATCAAGCTTTTACAGTTTAAACCTGGTGGGGTGAATTCTTTGATTCAAGTTACTGATCTTAAGGATATGCCTAAGAGTGAGTTAAGGGCTGTTTCAAATCAAATCATGTCATTGTTTCAAGATAACTATCCTGAAATGGTTGCTCGTAAGGTAAATTGATGACATTGTTTTTGTTCTGTTGATTTTGTTTGAAGAAAGTAACATGGATTGTTTTGTTATTTTGGTGTTGTTTATTTGGTGTGTATCAATGTTGTTATATATGTTACACCCTATGAAGCACGGACACACGTCAGTGTTCGACATGACACCTATAATTACACTGTATTATGTCATTTTCTCAAATTCGGTCCGTGTGTGTCCGTGCTTCATAGGTTACACCTATATTTAGTATGACATGAAATTCACATTTTGTTGCTTTCAGATTTTCATCAATGTGCCATGGTATTTCAGCATGTTGTATTCAATGTTCAGTCCATTTCTGACTCAAAGAACTAAGAGCAAATTTGTGATCTCTAAGGAAGGAAATGCTGCAGAAACACTCTACAAGTAAGTCTAATACATCAATGTTTTTCAAGATGCAATTTTAGAAATTTTGGTTGTGATTCTTTATGTTAACTTTTGTTTAAACTGCTTTGTGATTGTTTCCTTTTCTAGGCTTTACTTTTGCTGAATTGGTCCCGTCTATGTATCAAACAAAATGACACTTCACCCCACAATTTCTCTTTTATAATGCTTCTATGTTGAGTTTGTTGTCTTTTTTTGTTCAGATTTATAAGGCCTGAGAATATTCCTATTCAATATGGTGGATTGAGTCGACCTAGTGATTTTCAGAATGGTCCCCCAAAACCAGCTTCTGAGTTCACTGTTAAAGGAGGAGAAAAAGTGAACATACAAATAGAAGGAATTGAGGTAACAATTAACTTCATTCTATATACTCTTATTAGAGACTATATAAGGGTTACTCATGGTTTAAGGTTTTGAATTCGAACTTTGAGACACCGATATTCAACGACATTTTATGTGGTTAACACTAATGAAGTGTTTGCTTTGGTTAATAGATATATTAGGTGTGACAGTTAATTAACCAGCTACCGAATTTCATTTCATTAACTACAAATTTTAACGTGATTAGTCGCAATTTTTAGGTGTTGCGATCTATATGCAGTTGGAACACCTGAAATCGAGGTTTATAAAGTTCAAATTTGTGGTTAAAGAAATTCAAATTTGTGATTATTGAAATTCAGTTGATGGTTATGAATAAGTTATCAAATTTTGATATACTCATACTCGATAAATTGTGTTAATACCTGTGTGAATCGCGTTAACCACTTAAAACGGTCAATTTTGGTATTCAAAATGGATGCTTAAATAACATTTCTGATTCAATGTTAAAGCAATTTGTTACATATGAGCTTTATTTTGTTAATCATTACTCACAATATGTTGATTAGAGTGGTGCAACAATCAAGTGGGAGATTGTAGTTGGAGGCTGGGATTTGGAATACAGTGCTGAGTTTGTTCCAAATGCAGAAGCTAGCTACACTATAGAAGTTGAAAAGGCAAGGAAGGTTAATGCATCAGAAGAAGCAATTCAGAATTCATTCACATCAAAAGAAGCAGGTATAATGGTACTCTCGGTCGATAACTCTGCCTCTAGGAAGAAAAAAGTCGCTGCTTATCGCTATTTTGTCCGAAAATACAACAGTAATACACCATCTGATATGCAATTAAGCCTCAAAATCAAATAGTGGTCACAACAACAACACTATTATGTTTGTTGTTTTTGCTGGTGATGTTACTTTTGATTTAATCTTGTTAAAAAATGTACTTAGTGACTGTAGTGGTACTTATTTGGTTTATGATGTAAAAAATAGTGAGAAATGGTGCATGATCAAATGAGTAAAGAAGAAAAGCTATTAGTTTTGCGTATTGTGATGAGTTTTGTCAGAGGGTATTGTCATTATTGGCATGTGTGTATGAAAGTACGAGTGAGTTGATTGAATATAGACCTTGGTCAATGAATTTACCTGCTCTTGAAGAATTTTGATATGATGTAGTATGTTGCATGCAATTTGTAATCAAATGACGGTTAATATATGATCTTGTATATAAATTTTTATATTTATTTTATTAGAAATGTTGTATTGAATGTCACATGACTAGGGACTACTGCTTAGATGGTGAAAGACTCTAGATATTTATATGCCGGAGATGTTTGGAGCAGCGTTTGATGAAGAAAAAACACATACGCTGTGAACCTGAGCAAAAATAAAATTGGATTTCATTTTAAAAGCTAGTTCAAAAGATGAGGATACTTAAGTATATTTATATGCTCAATATGCTCAATAGTTCGGAAACCTAAGCGATGTGAACTAATACTAAACTACAAACAATTTTAACATCTACCCTCATGCCTAGCTTGAGCCTGGATCTAATTCCCACATCGCAAGCAATTCTTAACCCGACTCCTGGGAACCTGAGTGGACCTGGGTCCAATTCCCATATCACCTAGCTCTGATAACATGTTAAATAAACTTGGATCTCACCTCAAATGAAAATGATACTCAAACATATTTATACATTCAACAGTTCGGGAATCTTAATGGTGTGGAACTAACAACAAACTACAAACAACTTTAACACTTACCGTCACGTCTAGCGTGTGCCTGAGTCAATTCCCACATCACAATCCTTAACCCAACTCTCGAAAACCTGAGCGACGTGAAACTAACAACAAACAACTTAGTCTACAAGTTTTACCATTAGTATTTCTATATTATTAAGTTAATGAGATATTATTGAATTTGTGTGATAAAATGATCATGTGAAAGTATAAAGTAAAGGATTTTCTTTCCAAGTTGGAGACTAGGACAGTTCAGAAAAGGTAACGTGTTGTATTAACAGCACGGTTTCTTGCATAATGTGTTATTACATGATTATCAGTACTGTGTGTTGTCTACTTGTCTTCGTTCCCACATTGCAGACAACTTCTGCTGTTGTTTTTTCATTTTCAAGGATGATTGTACATTGTACAATGTGTGGTCTCATTATTCAAACTATCATTAATAACAACATTGACAAAATGAACGCCGAACTTGAAAACACACGAGAGAAAAGGAGAAACTGAAAATTTCAGGACAGTTAACAGTAAATTCAGAAGGACTACTATACTTTTCATTTGAATCCTCTCTAATGGAGTAGTAGATTATTAGGGCGGTTGGTACTCCGGCACGTTAAAAAAAACTGCGGCAAAGAATCACGTTAACGTGGAAGCTGCATTGTATAGCTTCTTTGGTTTTACGTTAATATTGTCTTAGATAAGTGTTGTAACTTGTAAGATCGTTTGGATCTGTGTTGGAACTTGGAACGCATCGCAATGTGAAATGTTTTTTTTACGCATGGGTGTGGCCTAGGCGGGTTGGGAAACCCGTTTCCGTTAAGGGGAAGGATGCAGACCAAATTCAAACCATGAGAGGCAATGAGAGCGACTGTGTTTTTGTTTTGCGGGGAGTTGGGGGAGGCGAAATCCACTCCGTCTCATTGTCATGTCTAATATCAAGTTGAAGTGCGGATCAAGAATAGTATGGATGTAAGTATCCTTCAAGTTACAAATTTTCTCCCATAAAATCAAGTGATATTTTCTCTTGTGAGGGTTCTACCCCCAAATGAAATTACGAGATTCATCACAAACAAAAGTAGGGATGCATGTGGTCCAAAGAATATATTCTTGAGATCTCTATAAGAGCAGATTGTACAAGAGTAAACTTTCAAGGAGAAAGCTTTTTCCTTCATACGGTTCACCATGTGACATGAAAGTTGATTTTGGCACGTTTGATTTCACTTTTAGAGAGGTCAAAATTGATTTTAGAGGTATATAATTGATTTCGACATGTTTGGTTGTTTATGAATAAAATTGATTTTAACTTCAAAATTTATTCTACTTGAAGTTATGATTAGTGATTTTTGATTTTGGAATTGAGACACAAATTTATAGTTCAAATAACTTTTACATAAATGTATGCAAACAAAAATCATTTTACATTCAACTCACTTTACTCAAAATTAATTAATATCACCGCAGAATCATAGCACACATGTCATGTTGATGAATTGTTTTCATAAGTTTTCCAAGATAAATATTACAAAAAACATAAGTCCTATAAGATTTAAGTTAAGTTGTTTATCCAAACACTACTCTTACCTATATTAATCTTTTATCTACACGTTTAATCAAAAGACATGACACACTTACTATACTAAACTTGTTAACCGTGTCTCCACCATTGTGCCCGTTTGGAAAGGCACTTCCCACACCAAAGGTGCATTTGCTCAATAACCAAAGCAAATATGTTGTGATTTCAAGCAGTTAATAATTTGATCTTCTACATTAACAAGCTCTATTGATGTGATTTTGAACAAAACGTAGATTGCAAGATGCATATCCAAACACATAAGGAATATAATGTATCGAGGGTAATCTTAATATTATTTACAAGATAATATTGGGAAAAAAAATGTTCTACAATGAAAAGTGAGAAAATAAAAACATTTATTTTAAAACAATTTTGTTTTTCTAAAGTGACATTAATTATAAAAAGACAAGTGGTTAAAAGATTGAGATATTAAAAGAGTTTAATAAGATGGTCTAGGATTCGATCCTTAGACATTGTGTTCCTAACATTTGCTTATGAAAAAGAAAATACACAAATTATACACGTTAATTAAATTCCATACTTTTTATTTACAGGGGATTCCATAATTTTCTTAATCTATTTCAAAAGTATCAAATAATCTTATATAAACATATAATGGAAGGAGGAGTTTTCTTTGATAATGAAACTGATAGTAATAATAAAGTGAAAGTTTTATACATTAATTTCACAATAATAGAACTGAGTATTGGTACTGTACGGTTTTTTCAACAAAAAAATCGGCAGAACATTGAATGTTAAATGGATTTGTATTTTCCCTTAGAGCACCATTATCGATTGTTTTGAGCAAGTATCTTCACAGTAACCAAGGCTAATGTGTCAGGTTGTATGAATAATTGGCATAAAAGTTGGGTAGTATTGTTTGGCATTGCATTACCACGGTGCCTTTAGTTGAGTTGCAATAAAATAATAAATAATATTATATAAAATCAAAATATGAGAAAGCAATACAGTGTAATTAATTTATGGGACCCATTTAAAGAATATTGTAAGATAAGTGAGACTCATTTTAGAATTTTTGAGGAGTAATGTAGTTTTTTTTTTTGACAAATTTAAAAAATATGGTTGAGTGGTTTAAATAATTGAAAAATATAAAGTAATATAATATAGACCCCCTTTATACCGTCTATATGGTATGAATGTGGGTGCACTTAGATGCTGCAGACAAGGTCAGTGTCTCAAGGTTTATGATTATGCTGAAATTTTTGTCTTGTATAGTTAAAAAAATTTCAAATTATTACTGTTTTAAGCTTAAATTTTCTATATCAAGAAACAGTGGCACTAGCAGCAGTTGCTACATTCAGATTTGTACCAAACCATAATGGCTAGTATTCCACTTGTGCATGGCTTTCTCTGTCAAAGGAAATCTATAGCTAGAGCCTATTGAAACAGACCTATAAAATAAAATTATCAAAGTCTACAATGTCATATTCTGTTCACACACTCTAAGAAAAATTTTATCCACAAAATATTTTCCTTTATGCTTAAAATTTGTATAAGTGATGTTCTGATTATGATTATTTTATTTGATAAAATAGACCAATTTTAGTGAAAAATTAGAGCAAGTTAAGCGAATAAATTTTAATATCAAGAATTAAAACACTAATACTCTATCATAGTTTTTAGTGTTTAAGCTCAACAGCTACAGTGATTACTAAGTTTAAGTGAAGGTTGAATTGAGCAAGAGTGCATGAGTTCTATCTAACTTAGGAGTTGGTGATTTGATCTAACCCAACCTAATGATGTAGGTGATGATTCTCCCACCAGATTCAACCCGGAGTTTCCTACATAGTCTGGGTCTCAACTTGAGCCAAATTTGATTCAAATCGACCCATATATAACTCTAATTAAAATGTACACGATTAAGAAAATAAAAAAAAAAAATCAATGGAGATGATCCTTTTCCGAGACAACATAACCAATAAAACACATTTCAATTTTTATTGAGAGTCTGGACCTATTGAGTCTAAATAATTTAGTTGGATATGTAGGTACAAAAAAAATATTATATTTTATACATATTATAATAGGTCTTTCCCTTCCCGTCGCAATTTATCTAAAAAAGATTCGTTAGTAAGTTTCCAACACCTCCCTCCCAATTCAAATGTTTTTTAATCCGATTTTAAAAAAAAAAACATCTAAGTTATAACTTCCAATAGATTTTATGAGACTGGATGTTACAATCAGATAAATCTGATAAACTTTTGTGCGATTTGAGAGGCTTATAAAACAATTACCATGTATATTTTTTTTTTCTTATTTACACTATCTCTTCAATGTGTGAGATTCTCTCGGCTTGTATTACCTCAAACGCTATCTCTTAATACTTTTTTTACTATAAAATCTTATTGAAAACTACATTATGGTAGAATTTTTGTTTTTCAATTTTAAGCAACATGGGATTGGGAACATAATTTCACCTCTTCAATAGCATTTTGATTAGAGTTACTTTTGCCTCCTCGATGAGTTTTTAAAAATTTGGACGAGAGTGTAGTTAAGAATCATAGGGGTAGGAAGAGAAGTTTTTTATTTTTTTGGTATATTAGTAGAAGAGATAAGAATGCTGCCCATTCATTAACTAAGTAGGCTCTTGTAGAGTCTACAATGATCATTTATTATTTATTCTAATAGTAATTAATAACATCATACATAAATGTATAAATGACATGTTAGGTAAAAGAAACATTGATATGATTGTGATAAAAGAATATCTTTCAAAACCATTTTCCTTTCTTTAAAGAGAACTTTTGTTGAGTTTTCAGAAACTCCTCTTGATAAAGCTACATATAATTGATCATGGCTGAAAATATGTCGTGGAAGATAGATTCCGACATTGGGAATGGTCTGCCCTTGTGACTTATTTATGATAATAACAAAACTTAGTCTAACGGGAAACTGTTTTCTACTAAGCACAAAGGGGAGTCCTGAACTTGCATTTGTTTTTAATTTAATTATGGGCAAGAATAATCTTTTTCCAGCATTGCTTCCTGTTAGGATTTCCACATCCAACATATTCTTAAATAAACCACGACATAACAATCGTGTCCCATTACACAAGTCATATATAGCGCCTATGTTTCGCAACAACATCAAAGTTGCACCTTTTTTTACCTTTAAAATATGTGGTGTGATACTTTCTTGAGCAATTGAGTTTAAGAATTCATGTTGATATAAGTTACGAGTATCCTCTTCAACCTCGTCAAATGACAACAAATTATGTTGTTCTCCTGAAAACTGATTGATAATTATGTCATTCAATTTTTTAACATCATCATTTATAGGTGTAATTACGACTCTTCGACCATATACGATGAATCCCATCCATGCATATATAATTGTAAAAAAATATGATCAATAAGAGTTTGTATTGACTGTTCTCCTTCCCATGGTAATGCAATTTGAGGAGGTATCCTCCCCATATCATTGGGTTTGGTAGGTTCAACACATTCACCAATTCACATAAGAAATTGTACAAATTCAAGATCATTCATTGATCGCATATTTTGTACTAAATGTAGGACATTGGTAGTAGCCCATAAATAACACCTAATAATACATGTAGATATCATTAGTGACCTAATAAAACACATCAGTGTATAAAGCATTTTTCATTTTCATTTCCATCATAGCATCTTTGAGCACCTCTACCTAACACATGTGAAGCAAAGATACCGCGTCAAATAAAACTTGGGTTATGGGCCTAGACGGACCCAACAAAAAGAATCAGTTCTAAAAAATATATATAGTTGTATAGATCCTTGTAGCAATAATATTTGGTTCGATTAGCAACTTCCAATCTTACTTCTCTAGCATAGCTAAATTAAAGCAAAAAAAATGGCGAAATCCAATACCTCCGTGTTCTTTCCTCATTGGTACCCCTAAAGTGGATGGTAAGAGAGAAATGCTCATGCAGTAAGCAGGAATTGACTCTAATCATCATATCATTTTTGGTGAGTATTGATGAACAAAACAACAAGTGTACTAATTTGTCGACAAATAGTAAAATTTATAAGTTTGTATCCACATCGATTGTGTAATTTCAACTTAATGATTAGGATATTTAAAGATTGTGGGGGTTGCCGCTGAATGTTTTGATTGACTTGATTAAGAAAAGAGGTTAAAACGACTAGGTCATGTCAAACTCCTTTCTCTGAATTATTTGACAGCTAAATACTATGAACACAGTTGTCCGAATAGCTTGATTTTATGATATTTGAACAAAATAGTTAGACCAATGTCTTGGTCACTAACACTTTCCACTGGTTACGAAACCTTAATGTCTTAAGTGAGTCCATAATCAATTGAGGTTTCAAAGAATGCCAAATTATTGTCACAAGACATTATTAGAATATATTTAAAGTTAATATATGTTGAACGGTTAAATTAGTAATCGAGATATAAATCAATTTATGAACATTCGTAAACGCATAAAAAACATTAAGGATAAATTTAATCGAATATCATCAGAGCAATCAATTGTATTCAAAGGACATTAAAAGTTACATGATCAATCAATTTTAGAGAAGTTCATCCTTCATGATCTAACCTAGAAAATTAACTGCTCATGCTTGTTAAATATAAACTATTGAATATGAAAAAGAAAAACTAAATAAATGATCAACGACTGATAATTCTTTACCTCCCGAATGACTCCAGTTGCTTCTAACCTTCCAACATTGTGTTTCTACCTTCGTCTACTTGTCAAAAGGTGTTTTTTCCACTAGCATATGTATTCATTATTTATAGGTGAGTGTTTCCCTTTTTTTTCCAGAAAGAGTTGGCCCGCGATGCAGGGTCTTCATATTGCAACGGGAGTTGCAACAAGAGAATACACCTCGTAATTCCTTCTGACCTCGTAACGCGCAACTCATAAAATAAATTTACACTTTAATTTTTTTTTTTTGGAGCAAATTTACACTTTAAAATTATAACTAATAAATTTATTCCTTGAAAATACATAAAAAAATCCGATGAAATGAAATGTATTTGATAGAAATTATCATAGGATATGTGAGAAGTTAATAATGTTTTATTTATATTTTACAATTTGTTTTGATTTACTATTTTTTTATAAATGTTTTGATTGACTTGTTTGAGTTTAAACATTTGTATATGTAAGGTTTTGTTTGGCAGAATTTGTAAAAACAACTTATGATATGTTCACAAGTTGTTTATAACTTATTCTCACATCTTTTTTAAGATAACTTATAAAGTAGACTATAACTTATTCTAAAATATTTTTCTTATATAATAGTTTATAGGCTTAAATGCATTATTGGTCCTTTATGTTTGCCGTCGTAGTAATTTTGACCCCCTAACAAAAACAATGCATATTTTCTAAAATTAGGGGATAAAAGAGCATATTTTCCTAAACATGGTAAAATTTGTTAAGAAACCAAAATTATTACGATGACAAACATAAGAGGATAAAAGTGCATTTAAGCCCAGTTTATAATTACAAGCATTTATATTATAAGATAAGATAAGATGCAATTAAACTTTGATCCAAACAAGACTTTGTTAAAAAAAAAACATAGAGGCAAGTTTGGTTTGGGGGGGAGTTTAATGAAATTGACAAGTGGAAAGTCCATATTATAAAGTAGAGAAAAAAGTGATGTGTGAGATGAAGAGAAGAAATGAGTTAGAATGAGAACACGTAGATTAAAATAGAAAGGAACGTGTCCATTATCTAGCATGCAAATAGGTATCATGTTTTTGTTACTCAATGAACTCCTACATGTCCGCTTATTCCACAAAGAGTCTTCGGTTATAATTATATCATATGAATATCATATGATTCACAAGAAACAAATCAACAATATCTTAGAAAGATGGCACAAACAATTAAGCCACATGAACCAAAGACAAAGTCATTTGATCTGTTGAGTGGACATAGCATACCTGCTATTGGATTAGGTACATGGAAATCTGGTTCACAAGCCGTTAATTCTGTCTTCACAGCCATTGTTGAGGTAACTAATACTATAGCATATTGTGATTAATTTTTGAGATCATTGTATAATTCATTGATCAATGTTCTATAGTTTTTGTAGAAAAAAACAATGAAAATTGTGAATTTTGTGTGCAGGCTGGTTATAGACACATTGACACTGCTGCTCAATATGGAGTTCAAGAAGAGGTATACATCATATCATATGCTTTCTGTTTCTTACAAGTTTTAATTTGTTGATTCTAGATATAAATTCAAAAAAATCTGAATTGATACAAAGATTATATAGTTTATTAAACTCATTCTTTTTATATAAAGAAATAGATGAGGAACCAACCTTGGATTGGTCCAAGAGGTATAAGTGCCTATTAAGCATGTGGTCAAGGGTTTGATTTTTGGTTCATGCGTACCGAAAAAATTCGGTTAGGAGAACCTACCTTGTGTGCCCCCGTAGATTCTCTAATGGAGATTAGTCACTTCCACTTAGCAAACGGAAACTTCGTACCAATATCATTCTAAAAAAGAGAGATGAGGATTGTCTACCTAGAGTTTAGGAAGGATTGATCAAAGTATATATGAGAGTGAACTACTCTTTAATTAATGCATACAAACAAAATTTTTAGTAACTAATTAGTATTTAATACTAACCTACAACATCAATTGGTTAATTTATTTATATAACACTTCTTACTTGTCCTACTAAATAGGTTGGCCATGCACTTCAATCTGCCATGCAAGTAGGAGTGGAAAGGAAGGATCTATTTATCACCTCCAAGATATGGTAATAATGTAATTACACAATAGATACATGTTAATACTTAAACTCTTTAGGTGATTCAATTGAATTTGTTGATGTGAAATTTTATGGCTGCTATGCTAGGTGCACTGACTTGACCCCTGAAAGGGTAAGACCTGCCCTAAACAATACCCTTCAAGAACTCCAACTTGACTACCTTGATCTTTACTTGGTAATTAATTAATAATCTTTATATTAATCTTTAAATCCAACCTTTCTTTTTTCTACTTCTTTCATTCATGATGAATGTGATGCAGGTTCATTGGCCATTTATGTTGAAAGATGGAGCAAGCAGGCCTCCTAAAGCAGGAGAAGTGTCGGAGTTTGACATGGAAGGAGTTTGGAGAGAAATGGAGAAGCTTCTCAAGGAAAATCTTGTTAGAGACATTGGAATATGCAACTTCACTCTTACTAAACTGGATAAGCTAGTCAATATTGCTCAAGTTATGCCTTCTGTATGCCAGGTAAAATTATGTTTATTCTACAAAGATTCATTTAATGTCATATGTTCTATGCTCTTGCTATGATAAACAACTTAATTAAACAGCTATAGTGTAAGTGATTATCATATATCTATAAGTACTTATGCATAAGCTATATTATAATAACAGATAAAATAAAGTTGGAATGTTTCTGTACTAGTTATAAGATATTTTCATTCGCTTGCTATCTTAGAGAGCTTATGGAAATAAGCTAAAAACAACTTATGGAAGTAGTTAAGCTTAAGTAGATTCTAAGTTACATTAATTTATGTATTAACAACTTTGTGTATATGGTGTTTTGTGATAGATGGAGATGCATCCTGGGTGGAGAAATGATAAGATGCTCGAGGCTTGCAAGAAGAATGGCATCCATGTCACGGTAATTTACATGAATGTTTTAAATAAAGGTCACAATACCGGTTGTGTCGTGATCTTTGGTACCGCAGAGAATTGTGATCAAATGAAATTTGATGTGGCTTCAATTGCAGCCGCGTTATGTGGCTCAGATCGCGTACACTGACCTTTGTTTAAGACCTTGATTACTACACTCATAATTTGATTTTTCTTCATTTGTTTATATGGTTTTGTGATTGAATTTATTGATTGGAATTGTCAAAATTGCTGCTATCTAGGCCTATTCACCACTTGGATCACAAGATGGTGGGAGAGATCTCATCCATGATCAAACGGTTGATAGGATAGCCAAGAAGCTGAACAAGAGTCCAGGGCAGGTGTTGGTGAAGTGGGCCATCCAGAGAGGGACAAGTGTCATTCCCAAATCAACCAACCCAAATAGGATCAAAGAAAATGTGGTTGTCTTCAATTGGGAACTTCCAGAACATGACTTCAACAAACTTAGCAAAATACCAGATCAGGTAGGTCACAGTAACAGCAATTGTGTATGCAGGATAATTAGATCACATTAGTCCTGTAGAAAGCGTCGGTCGAAATAGTTCCGAATTGATAAATAGATCTTTAAAATTGTTAATCTCATCCAAAATGGTCAATCCGTTGACTTCTACTATTGGAGCTATGACGTGGCATATTAACTTGATATGCCACATTGCATGTTGATCTCACATTAACGTCAGCCCACTAGTGCCTATGAAATTCAGGTCTTCTTAGGGATGAATTTGTCAGTAACTATTGGGAAATCAGTCCGTAAGAAACCTAAACTTCATAGACACGTCAATTCTCAATGTGATGACATTTATGTGGGATCAACGTGGAAGGGTCTCATATTTAATAAACGTGTCACATCATATTTCCTAAGATAGAAGTTTAAAGACTATTTTGACTCATGTTTACAATATCGAGGACCAATTTGCAATTTCACCCTTTATAGAAAAGTACTAATTGGAACACATTATTCGGGTGAATCACCACTTTCATTGCTTATTGATACATGCAGAGGAGAGTTCTGGATGGTGAAGACCTCTTTGTGAACAAGAGTGAAGGGCCATTCAGGAGTGTAGAAGATATCTGGGACCATGAAGATTAGACAAAAACACTTGCATCAAGTTACTGTGTTTATCTTTTTTTTCTTCTTTCCTTTGTTTGCAAGGCACTTGGTAGCATTAGTTTAATGTACTAGTAGTTTATAAAAATGAGTTAAGATAGCTTGTAACACATCAAGGTGCAAGACCTCTGTAAGAACATATTTCTTATGCATAAATTGTTGTAGCTGCTTTATTACATGTGTCCACTACATATTTGCATGAAATATGATTCTGATTTAAAGAATGAATTTGATTATCCAAAATCTAGTGGATCCAAAAATTTCAATCAAAGATTAATGATTATCACAATGTGTGATTAGATGTGCAATTTTCTGTTGTGTTTGAGAAGTGTTTGAGGTGTATTGAAGTTGAAAAAAATTTTAGTGCACTTGCCGTCTAAGGCATCTGACACGTGTCGTATGGGCCACGAGCCACGACACTCCTAAACCTAGGAGTGTTTTGCAAAATGATTACCACAAAAGAAAAAATGTTAAAAATCATGAGTTATTTTAAATGTTTTCAAATCTAACACATAGAATTTGGAACCAAATTACAACTACTTCAGCTTACATTAAAACTCACTATGCAAATAAACCATCATTCTATATAGCAGATAAGTCATAAATATTGCTATCAATAACATTGATAATGGTAAATAATTAGTTAATGGTGATCCCTCAGTGTCTTATAAGAAGGCATAGCCATTACATCTTTTGAGGTACAAGCAAATTTTTGGTATCCCCTAAATATTTGAGTGAAAAATTAGATGAGTTTTTGAATATACCTCATCATTAAATTGAAATTTTTCACTCCAAGTTTTAACTCAACCCCAATAAGTTCTATATTCTTCAACCTCATTTTTTGCACCTAAATATACAACATTTTAGGTTCAAAAACATGACCACTTATTAGAGCTTATCACAATGCCTTCAACTTCCATTAAGGTGCTTAGATGATTGTCTTTTACTCATATTTCTAGCAAGCCTTGGAAGTTTTGATATTGAATTTGCTCTAGCTAACCCTTCAAGAGCTTTCCATTCTTCATCCAGTTCCATTCCAACTTTTCCAGCAACGGTTTCATTGTCTTCATTTCGATGTGATTTAGAGTGCTTACTGCGACGATGTCGACTTTTAGAGTGCTTGAAACTCGATTGAGAATGTGATAAAATAGGCTGATCATCAAGAAACAAGCATACGGCTGCACAATCGTCGATTTTCGATCCAGGATACTTATACATCCAGGCTTTAACAGCGCGCTTTACTAACATCTTCGCTGCTATTGACTTTCTTGGCGCTGAAGCAACTATGTTTATTACTTCATTGTTTGTCAGCACATCCCATATCTGTTAAAAAAAAGGACACCGGTTTTGTGAGCTGACAGACATCGAAAGTGTTTTAAGAAAGAGATCCGATCCATGCACGGTTCAAAATCTCAAAACTAACATAACAATTGTGTATCCGGAGAAAGAAAGGATCAGAGTTCATAGATACAATTTCAATAAGTATATATTGTTTAACTTCAACCTTAGAATTTAAGATCAAGGGTCGAAAGTCGAGATTCAAATAATGCTTACCCCATCAGATGCCAAAACAACAAATTCATCTTGCTTGGTAATTTTTCTGTAAAACACGTCTGGTGCTGCAATGAGGCCATAATCTTTTAGGCAAAAGTCTCCAAAGGCTCTTGACATAGCTAGTCCAGGACAGTCATCATCAGGCATCCATATTCTGTATACATCCGGTTCTTCTTCCGCAGCAAAAACCCTTCCTTCACAGCTAAATATTCTTGAAGCTTCACCTGAAAAACATCGATAAAATTACAATTAGATTTGATAGGCTTGTATAATACTTAAGAACTGATGTCAATATCGATAAACCAATACTTACTTGGAATATCCGGTTTCAAATCAACGGTAAGTTGAACAGCAACAAGTTGATCTCTATCCCTTGTGCAAAGAACTGCGCGAGAATCTCCCAAATTTCCAACCATCAACTGGTCACCCTGCAATTTATAGGGTAAAAGCGATTAATTTCGTTATGAAAAGATGTTTTTGATGTCTCTGTGATTGCAGTTGAGGCTGGATCAGATACATTTGACTATGATTCTCTGCAATATTGAAAATACGACGCGACCGTGGTTTCTTACCTTATGTAATTGCGAATATTATCTACTTACACGGTTACATACCTGTTTAATTAAAGCTACAGCTGTGCAACCACTGCAATAGCTATCAGTATTAACTTCCCGAGCAAGATGATCATCCATTTCATCAAAGGATTTCAGAAAACATCCTTCCCATGAAGCAAGGGATATGTTGTTGACGCGGTTATTATTGTGATGGACATCATCAAAATTGTCGGTATCTTCGTCATTAGCATCATAATATTTGTTGGCCTTCTGTTGTGCCATTTTGATTGCTGCAGATAGTTTTGAGGGTAGATTGTCGCGAATAAATTGCGAAACTTTGTGGCCTAGAGGACCATGACCGTCAAACACGCCACAGAAGACCATGCCTTCTTCTCCACAATAGTCCTGATAATATATAGCATATTCAACATTAATCATAGCCACATGTTACATTTCATCGATTAACAAGCATCACCATAATCTAATAATAAAGTCCATAAGATAAAATCACCTAATTTAATGAAAATTTTTAGCAGTAATTTCTAAAGGTATGAGATAAATTTGTATCATGAATGGTTGAATTTGATTTATTTGCAAATCTTGACAATTACATTATTATTGCCACAGAACAATTTCAAAAAACAAATAATAAAGCTATGATCAACAAAATGTGAAAAGAAGGATATAATTCATACAAGCTCTACAAATCCATATCTGAAAAAAGAGGAAGAAATTGATAATTATTATTAAAGCAAAAAAGCAATGTTCTAACAACAATATTATCCTTGGAATTAATTCATCAAAATTTGATAATTAATCAAATTGAAATGGAACAAAAATCCATGATCAAAGAAAACTAGCAACCAACAAGAATTGATTGAAAAATTAAGAAAACCAACCAAAAACAAAAATTCATCAAAATTAATGAAAATAATCAAATCATAAAATAAAATAAAAAAGATTAAGATAATCTTAATTATAATTACCTCCCAAACAGTCATTGAATCTTGGTTAACACCTTTCAAACCCTGTTGTGAATACATTGAAACAAGTTTAGAAAACCCTCTTAATCTAACCATTGCTCCATCATTTTGATACGTGACAGCATCATTATTAATATTATTATTATTATCTTCACTATCATCATATTCATATTCTCCATCATCCACCTCGGTTTCCACTCTGCCTCCTCTAAGAGCAACATCGTGGCTGCAACAGCCACCCATGTTTCTTGGAAAACAATGTTTCCAGAAAATATTTTGGAGAAGAAAAATGGATGGAATAATATTTGTGGGAATTAAGGTGAAAATTGAGAAAGAAACATGCAAAGAGTTGGAAGAGACAGGAACATGGAAGAAGTGGTTGGTGTCATGTTTGAGACAAATTAAGGTTGAAATTTTGTTGCATGTTATTGTCTGTATCTTAGTTGGTTTGGTTTCTGTTTTTTTCTTGGTTGGTAAATGTCAAAATTTTTATTTTATTATGTAACAAAAAAAAATATATACAAACCTTAGAGATTAATTAATTGATTGACAATTAAATTATTGGTATGTAACCCTTTTTGACTTTTTTTTTTTAAGCAAATAACTCTTTTTGACTGGAGACCAATACCATGGCTATATTAATTATTAAATGAAAAAATAACTGTATAATTTAGATCTGGTCCAATGGTAGATTATTCTATATTTGATAAGTTTTAATAAAATATCTCTTTGTTATAAATTTTTTATTATTATCAAATTGATTTTTTACTAAAAATGATTTTTTTTTGAGTAATTTTACTAAAAATGATAAAGGTCTATTTTTTGAATCATTCTTGAGAGGTTTATATTAGGGATAAAACTTGTGTACGATTGAGCTATAAATGTTATATGATATTGACCAATTAAGGTGTGTCACTTGACCAATGTATCTATGTAAAGAAGGGTTAAAGAGAAAAGAGTAAAGATATGTCATATAACATGTTAATGTAATATAACATCAATAGTTCAATGGTACATAAGTAATGTCTTTATATTAGACATAACCAAACATACAATACTTTTTTTATTAAGAAGGTAAATCAGTTCATTTAAATTGATACTGGAATAATCAAACACGAGACCTTAAGAAATAGTATACTATAAGGTCTTAAACCAACACTATTAGGCTAACACAGGTAGATTAAAAAAATACTATATCTAAAAGGAGATAAAATTCTTTTTGATTATTTATTATAAAAATATTAAATTATTATGAAAAAGTAAATATGAAATATCGAAAAGATTAGAGGATGATAAATGAATCTTTAACTCGTTAGTTTTATTTTTGAAATTAATTGTTTGAAGGAGGTTACGAATTATTAATGATGGTAACCCTTTTCAAACACAAATGATGGTTACCGTTAATAGTATAAGTTGGACTATAAGTTTATAAGTGGATGGAGTTCCGTATTATAAACTAAGTTTTTGGGTTTGAATTCAGTTTAACCCAAATTTCAACATAATACATAAGTTTATTTTGTTAAGAGTCTCAAATTAGATATGTGATCGTGTGACAATGCGTTTATAAGTAGTGACATCTTCATTTTTCAAGTCGGTTTTGTGGAGTTACATATGTTATCTCCAAGATTCATTGGACCACTTACTATCAAGTTTCCACTATCAAATCACTCACTATTTATGTCCACGAACCAAGCTTAAGTGAGGGGTGTGTTAAGAGTCCTACATCAAATAAGTAATAATCTGTTATGAAGTTGTTTTAGGCTCAACTACAATTTCTATGATATTTAAGATATATTGAACCGTCTGACGGTCATCTTTGTTGGATTAACCAAATCATGTTTTAGATGATGTGTCTTGGACTTAGGGACCTTTCTTCTCCATTGTATGAGATAAAACCAAAAAAAAAACCATGATGTCTTTGCATCTCATTTAAAATCATCTTTACCAACTTTTTAACTCTCATAGTTTGACTGACCAACCCTCCACTTCAACTCTTTTTAAGTTTTTTAGAATGTTCCTTTTTTCTTGAAATTATTTTACAAGAGACTAACATCAATTCTTTGATCTATGTACAGGGTGAAGATCCTCTCCATTTTCTAAATAAATAGAAAATGTCAAATACTATAGTTTTGATGTAAATATATGATATAAATGCACGCATTTCAATGATTGAAGATATTAATTGTACATTTACATCAAAACTATAGTACTTGACATTTCCTATTTATTTAGGAAATTGAGAGGATCTTCACCTCTATATACATGGCAAAACTTTGTAGTATGAGAGACCTTTTAGAATGAAAAATTAAATTTGACGAGTGACCAGAAATAGTTGGTCATTTTCCATGTAGAAGAATATTTTGTAACTTAGGATAAAATTCACACTTTTACGAGGTTACAACATTAACAATCAAACGTTATCCCACCATATGAAGACTAAACGGATCAAACTACGTCATAATTTATATCATACTTGACAATTAATTAATGTAAACTTTTATCAAATCTCTATGACATGAACAATTATGAGGTTAATTAACAAAAAAATAATAATCATATCGTCTAAACATATGTAACATGATAAACCATTCTAAAACGAATAATACATAAAATACCATTGTACCAATAAATAAATAAAACATAAAATACCAAGTTAAAATCTGAAACAAGATAAATGACCAAAAAGATAAATTAAGCTTTTGCTTTTAAGATTTATCCCACTTGAATCTTGCTCCTTTCTCGACAGAATAATAAATTCACCAAAATAAGCAGATAGAAGCATTAATGTAGAATGCAGGAAACACCACTTGCAAGCAAATAAAGTCTTCGAATCCATTCATGAATGTGTTCATACTTCAAGTTGCAGAGCTTGCATCACATCACATTACATGTTATCTGAACCGTATCTTTAATATCGATTGGATATTTTGAATCTTGAAAGTCAACCAAGACTTGTGTATTGTGGATGGAGTTGAAGGAGGTCCTTGCTTATTCAAGTTTGGTCCAACTAGTGGTGGAGCTAGAGTAAGTTTTAGATGTGGTCAATGTAAATAAAATATTTTTTTTTTCAAATTATAGTAGTATTAAACTTAATCGGTAAAAAATTCATAATAATTATTTAAAAAAGTTCATATTGGACGATACTTCAAGGAGTCAAATTCATCTACAATCGACTATATTCAATACAAATTAGCAATATATTATCCAATAGAACAAAATTAAAGTTTTTTTTAACAAGCTAGAACAAAATCAAGTTTTTTTTTGTAACAAGCTAGAACAAAATTAAGTTATTTGCAAGAAAGTATGCATCCTTTTTCTTTACGAGTGTTGTCTTAAAATTAACTTTTTCGTTATGAGTGTTGTCTTAACAATTTTAAGACAACACTCCTATAAGAAAAAGAGCATAATTTCCTGAAAATATATCTAACTAGTAGGAGAAATCCATATACTCAAGGAGTCGACATTAGGAGCATCAAACTTAGTCAACTAATCAACATATTTGTTTTCTTCTCTCAACTGTATGAATAAAGGAGACAACCCAAAAAAAGATCTTCCTAATAAGTGATTTTTTTTTTGGGCATGAATGAAAATCATTCTTCTTAGTATCAACAATAAAATTCAAAGCTAATCGGGAGTTAGATTGCTTGATAATATAACGGTGACCGAGATCCCAAGCCAACTGAAGGCCTCTCCAAATGGCTGAAAGTTTAGCTAATAAATTTGAAGCTATAACACAAGATCCAAAAAAAAATCATGAATCCAAATTCTCTTATCATTTAATAAGAGGTCCTCAAAACCTGTATTACTAGGATTACCAAAATAAGAGTCATCCACATTCACTTTAATATATCCTTCAGGGAGGATTCCAGCGAAACTAAGCAATCGCATGCCGCTTGTTAGTAGCACGAGCACATGAAGCATGGAAGAATGATAAGATAATATATTATTAGTTGAAGCCTAAGTATCTTTCTTCATATATTGAAATATATCTTTGTTTCTATTTGCCAAATCTCAAAACAGGTTACAGTGAAAAAAGTGTCTGCCTCACCAGTAACATGGTGTTTAAACCAAATTTGACAATCTTATACGTAAAAATTGTTAGTTTAACTAGGATGGAAGTAACTCCATCTAGCCATTGCGTTAGGGCAATCATGAAGAGTATACATATCATTTTCAACAATCACACCACATATATGACAGAAAGTGGTAATGGTAAGATGACCAAAACATCCAAAGACACTATTATGAAGACTATCATGCATCAACAACCAATAAAAGTGCCTCAAGATTTCAGAAATTGATAACCGTTAAATCCAGCTCCAACAATTAGTGGTTGTCAAATGTTGAGCTTGATTCCTATCCAACCACCTATATGTATGACAAGCTGAGTATATATCATTAGGAAAACCACTCCAAATGAGTCAATCATCAGTTTCATGATCAATGGTGATGATTCAAATACAATCTTAGTAAAAGGATGGAAGATGAATGTAGAGTTTGTTGAAGTTCCAATCTCCATTTTAATGCAAATCACATACGAAGGTTTGTGTCACTTATATGAACATAAGTCACAACATTGCAAAGATAAACATATATATATATATATATATATATATATATATATATCCATTATCATACCAAATAGATAGTTCGCCTCTCCCAATTCTACAAATGAAGCTCGGTCCCAAGATTTTCCCCGTGATATGAGTGTCAGATATATATTTTTTCCTCAGCATCTGAACCCAAAACTTGTGTGAATTGCGTAAAATGTCCCAAATTTGTTTCTAAAGTAAAGAAATGATCCCAATGATATTCTGACACAATATGGTTCTTCCAATTAAACCAATAACAAGAGTTCCGCCCCCATATAAAATAACTAACAATAACATTAATATTATCACAAATACTAGATGGAAGCAAGTGTTTTGCATATTATAAATATGCATGACATTCATAATACTTTTTGCTAAAGTGACTCTTTCTATTCTACTCAAAAGGTTCACTTTCCAATCCTCCTCTACCTCTCGATTATCTTGTCTCGAATGTAGTTGAATAGATATTAAAAAAAAAATTAACTCTACCAGACAACATGAGAAATCCAAGGTACTTATCGAGATTAGAAGTATGACAACGAAGCTCAAGTTAATAGGTGAGGCGCTTCACCTACACCTAAAGTATCGTGCAATCGAGTCATGAAAGGGGAAGTGAAAAACACTCTTGTTCTCCTTAAAAAAAGTACTCCCTCCGTCCCATATTATAAGCATAAAAAAAATATCACACTTATTAAGAAAACTAAAACATAGTAGTTTGTGACATAGTTTTTTTTGTTATCTTTGAAATAAGTTTTATAGGAAGATGTAAAAACAAATTTCATTGGTTGTTGGTTATTGAAAAAATGAAAGAGAGAGCAAATTGAATGCACTTTGCATTTAATTTTTCTTTGGAAAAGATAAAAATTGATCTTTTTTGTTTATAATTTGGGACAAAGAAAATGAGTTTTTTTTGCTTATAATTTGGGACGGAGGGAGTAAGATAGTTAAATACATCTTTTTCAGGTAAATAAATATACAACTATACTAATTTACTCACAAAAATACTTTTTAAGGTAGCCAAGGCCTCATGAGGACTAAAAAGACTTTAAAGTAAAGTATTAAAATAAAAATAAGAAGTCTTTCAATGTTAATGATACCATTTTATTGTAAGCCAATTTAATTTATCTTTCATTTTTTTTTCAAGTAGTTTAGTAACTAAAAATTCATTTTAAAAATGAATAAATGAGGATCCAAAGTTTGAACCCTGATCCCAACAAAGTGCAATGTCTTTAACAACTATGCAATAATCACGAGAACTATGGTTATCACTTTGTGAGATTAAAAATATTTTAATTAAGTTAGACAATTGATTTATCTGTTTGTACTTGTAAGATCTTTTACTTGTTATACTTAAATATTTTTATTTTTTTAAAGTTTTTAATATATCAACTTTTTTAGGCTTTTAATACATGATTTTTTTTTGGAGGTCCAAAGGCTTTGCTTTAGGCTGGCCCTGACTTAATTGGCAAATAATTTGTGGCAATGCAGAGTGTTTTTGTACCTAGTTCTTTGTTTTTTTAAAGCTAATTTTTTCTCTACTGATATTCTTATGAGTAGATGCGTTAGAAACCAACATATCTTGGGCTTAGCAAAAAAAAGTAATTCTCACAATATCTAAAGGAAAATGTTAACCGTTGTCCCCGGGACATTCGTTAAGAAATTATAAAAGAAAATGTTTATTCGGAAATTATGTATTTTACTTTTTGAAACTTGAAAAAATATTGCTTTTAATGTTGATTTTGTATTTTCTTTCTATTTTTAGCTGGCTTAACTAGGGCACTGGTTAACACGACCCATATGACAAATCAATATTTAATTTATGATTAAAAGACATGTCTTACATTTTGTGTTTAATGGTGTGTTTCTAATAAAATTACCTTAAATAAGCGACGTCATGAAAGCTTCAATTTTTATTTTGTAGTACGTGATAGAAAATTCATCATCTATTGACTCAAATTTAGTTGAAGTGATTGGAGTCGTTAAATAACAATTGAAGTCTTTAAGGGAGGTTGATGACTTTTTTAACGTATGGGATGTGATACATCACCATTAAATTAAAAAAGTGAAGAAAATTATTGTTCCTACTTTTGAAATATTTGCTAAAAAACTTACCAATAAATACTTAATTGTCGTTCAGCTTTTTCAACGACAATTAATTATCATTAGACACTTTTTAAAGTGGTCTAGTTGCTTTTTAAATCAGTTTTAACTGATTTAAAAAGTAATTGACTCGTCAAACGAAGTTAACTATAGTTGAATAATCAGTTTTTGCAATTTCAAAATTGAAAAGAGTAATTTTCAAAAATGAACGTAGAACTTTGGATAATCTCGAGGACCATTTGTGACTTCCGTGGTCCAACAAGTTAATGGGGTGGGCAGGCAAGACTCAATTGCCAACTCGTCTATTTTGACCCCTTAGATTCTTTTAGTGGGTTTGAGGAAGAAAAATAATAAATTGATAGAAAACTTAGATTTTGCTATACCTAATAATTGGTCAAAGATTACATCTTAATGGATTTGAAATGACTAATTGGATTTGTCAACAACAAATTTAATATGATTGGTACATTTTTTGTATTACACTAATGCATATTTTAGTTATCCAAATAAAACTATATAATAAATATTCAAAAAAATTGATTTATCTTTATTTTAATCCAGAGTGTGTTTTTTAAAGTAAAAATTAGAGTACGAAATCATAATGTGATGATTACAACATCGCAACTATGTAGACAATAGAACGATTTTAGAAGGGTTATAAGAAAATCCTTTGATTGTTCAATCACTACATATCATTTGTAGCACCCAAATAAATACATTAAAATAAAAAGAGGAAGATATAGTTTGGATGATTAGACCAAAATCTAAGGAATCAATCATGTAAACGACAATCCAGTACCTCATTAAAACTCTTACCAGAAAAACATTAAGGGATAAGACATGATAAATCGAAAAAGAATGCAAAAGCATAATAAAATGGTTGACATAGCCTAATGAAATCTATAATAAGGAACCCAATTTCTTACGACATTTAAGCCACCAAAAGAATCTTGTGACACATAAGCCTAAAGATGCAATTTCATTAGCATAATGATTGCCTTCACAATAAATATGAGTAACAATGAAAATCATGAATTTGATCATCTCAATGTTGTTAATCCACCTACTTTCTTAAAGGCCAAGGGACAATGGAGGAAGAGTGATGTATTCATATTTGCACTTTTTTGTGTGCATGCATTTTTAGTTTTTTTTTTTTGGTTACTACATCCATTTTTAGTTCAATAAGATATAATTTCTTTATTTTGGATTAGTTTTATGTAGTTAGGTTAATTGCATTCGGTTTCTTTTGTTTTGTAGGAAAGGAGCGCTTTAGTGTTGGAAACTGGAAAGTGGCTTGGATGATACAATTTAGAGTTTGAGTCATTAGGGCAGCTATTTGGATGAACCACATTTTGTAATTTTTCAGTTTTATTCATATTGTGTTTGGATCACTTTGGCCTCTTAGTACAAATATGACTAAGAAATGCTGAGTTAGGGTTCAGAAATTGATACTTTGGAGGCTAGGATCAAGCTTTTCTCCTCTTCTCGTTCTCTACTTTTACGGATTGAATGTTCTTCCATTTATTTAATGGATTATTGCTCTATCATATCTGGGTACTTCTCTATTTTTAGGATTGGGCATAGGCCATGATATGTTTATGAGAACAAATTGATTGTTATTACCTTTACGATGTTAAACACTTTTAGTTTTAAGGTAAAGTTTATTCTGCGACAAGCGAACATAGTTGTTTATACCTTAGTGAGGGCGGCGTGTTGTTGATTAATGATATTAGTTAAGTTTGTTTTGTTAAAAAAAAAAACACTTTTGGTTCAATTTTTGTTGAGATTTTATTCATGTGAAGTTGTTGGCCACTTATTTACATCTCATAGATAATAAGGAAAGAACTAAGAGGTAATTCTTATTTCTAGGATCCATAAGAATTAAAATTGAGATTTTAACCATGAGTGTAGGTTTGGTCTCTTGAGGAATGAATGAATAATCACAAATTTTAATGTGTTCAACTCAATTTCAATTACCATGTGTAATGGTTCAACTCAATTGGAATGGAAATGCAAACAATATTCTATGGATTTACCCAAAGAAGCACTACAACTTGGTAAGTACAATCTTTGTTGTTAAATAACAATAGGTAAATAAGAAAATAACAATAAGAAGAATAGAACATAGGGAATAGAGAATCCGAGAGAGAAAGAGAAGTTATATCACACATATTTCATGTCTTATTTCTTTGGTCTTTTCTTATTTATAAGAGTCCGCATTCTTATTTCCTACATTGTTCTTTTTAACTCTTTGACTCGTTACATCGTGATAGTAGGAATTGTGTCAATTGGGCACATTCTTGTTTCTTGAAAGAGGACATTAACTACTATTAGATTAATTCACCTTCAACTAAGGTTCAACATTGGTAAAGAGGTAGTAAATTTTGAATCACAAAATAAACTATTATTGTGGTAAACCCCAATCCTAAAATCTTTCTTATTTTATAAGGGTTTTTCTATCATGTGTAAAATGAGGCGAGGAATTTGAGCCGAAAAACTGTTTAAGTTGTTTTCCATGAGTACATTAATTATAGATGTGTATGACTCATTTCCCGTGAGCATAAATCAGTGGCAGAGATAATACATTTTTATATATAGGGGCTGAGATTTGAACCCCAAACACTCCATTTATTCACCTTTAAAATAGATTCTAGACACTTGACTACTTGATTAAAAAAAAAAAGATATGTGTGGCTCATATTTGCTAAATTACTAAATAGTTTTGTTTGACAAGTTTGCTTGTTGAGATTCGAAGCTTCTTAAATATCTTTTGCTTCTCTTCCTTTTTGAATACACACAAGATTTCATTTAAAGAGAGAATATTGTCACTAGGACAAAGACAATCCATAACCAACAGAAGCAAAATCCGTGAAGGTAAAAAATAGCATTGCAACTTGAGACAATGATAATGATGTTCGAAAGAGAACCAACACTTATATTGGTGGATGTTCATTGAAAATGCCAAACAGGACCTATCACAAAAATATCTTTCATGCTTTTAATGCAACTATTAACTTGTTTTTACATGTGACTAGATGATGAAACCGTTACGTTACATGAATGAGATATATAGAAGAACAAACATTGGTCATGTTCGTTTAAGTTATGCTCAAAATGACATTTATTTTAAAACATTTTTTAAAAAAACTAAAATGACATTTATTTTAAAACGGAGAGAGTATTATTCGATTTGGTGAGACCGCCGCTAAAATCCATAACCCAAGATCCATTTTCATTCCGAAGGACACCACCAAATCCAACTTTACTAGAAACCATGAGGAAGCTCCCATCAACATTAAGCACAACACATATATCTATCTTTTTTTTTTTTTTTTTTTTTTATCATCGAATGCTATCTATTTTATTGGTGCCGTCACATATATCTATCTAATAGAAATATGGTGTAAAACAATTTATGATCGTCATTTTTCACAATAATACCACTATATTATATCGTTTAAATATCTCAAAAAACATATGCACCATGAAAATGTAGAGATTATAATTTGATAAATGTGCAGAACTTTTTAACACTGCCGTGAAAAAAAATGCATTCTTCTCTATCAGAAAAAGAGCAATATATTTATCTCTATTATTTTCTTTTCCCTTTTCACTTGTTAACATGTGATGTGTTTGATATCATTGTGGAATCTTAATTGTTCCAGCTAAGTTGTAACTCAATTAAATTTTTTGGCTGCTGTTACTTCTGTCCCCAAACAACAATAATAGAAGCCACACATCATTGCGATCATTTTTTAGTGCTTTTCTTCAGCTACCATGTTTGCGCAAACCCCACACAGTCGAAAGCTACATTCCATAATAGTGAACCCAACAAAGGAAAAAAAAAAGTGGTTGCAAAGAAGAATTCAAATATAGCATGACCACAACTAGCAAAGTTTCCTTCAAAAAAGTAAAAATAACTAGCAAAGTCAAATTCACTTTTGCATCTTATGATCTGTTCAACCACTAAAAACTTCAAACAGGAACGGTTACATTTTTTTACTGAAATGCTAGCAAGCTGAGGTACTGATTTGAGCGATTTCCTTGCAGTAATATGATTGTTCAAAAAATGATTTACAATGAAACTTACACATAACCTAATCCTGCCTAGGAATAGCCGGTCCCAAGTCCGAATGAAAGGTGAGGGTCGTGTTAGGTATCGGAGTGTCAAATTTCTATGACATGAACCAAAAACTTACGCATAACCTACAAAAAGAAAGTTTTCGCACTTGAGGGCAAGTCGCAACAAGTGAGTAGAAGGCCTAAACGATTTGTTTGAACCCCGTATGATGTTTACAATGTTACATTTTTTTTGGGTACCATACAAGTTAACATTTTATTGTGCCTAAAATGGCATGTGGATAACAATTTATGTGTAACAACTTGCAAAGTTGATGTCCACACGGTGTGTCCCATGGAAATTATGACATGCTTTCTAGTAACTTATAAAATAAAGTGATGTTTCAACAACCATACAACACTATTACTGGAAATGGTAAAGCACTGAAGTGTCACACTAATGTTACTTTATGACATCTAATATCTTCCTTACCCTTTCCTAAATACTTACTCTCGAAGGCAAGAGAGATGCTGATAATCCAGTTTCTTTGTAATGCTATTTTGAAGACACTATTATGGAGTGAAATTCATTTGGACCCATCACTTTGAAAATTGATCTCAGGGAATATGAAATGGAACCCACATAGATTTTTCACTTGATAATAGCAATCATTAGAAAAGGAAATATAAAAAAAATAAGAAAATGTGTTAGTAATTTTTCTGATGACAATAAACACCCAAGAACTCACAAACAGAAAAACCATATTAGGATTATTCATGGAATGAGAAAGGAGCAGCTAACTTTAGCAGCAAAGTTGGGTGTGATAACAATATCAATGGTTTAGCTTTCTATCCTCCTACCCTACTTATGAGTAATTTTTTAGGTGCTTGCTTCCCCTTCAAGCAAGTATAATCAAGACTATTTATGAATTTGTCTAAAAAATACCAACACTTTTGGGAAATTAACATTGACGTACTTGAATTCAAGTTCCACGAATCAATATTGCTCCACATTTATGGCAATGAGCATAAAGAAAACTGTCACATGCTTTCAAGTGAAAACCAATCTGATATACATAGAACAATAAAATTCTCTTCATGGTAAAAACAAATAAGAGATGACAGAAACCAGTTATCAATTTTCCATATCTATTCAAGGTATGTAAAAGACGAGACCTGTGCAGAAAATACAGTTGATTTAAATAAATGCTTTGATTTTCAATTCCAACTTTTACATGGAAAGAAATTTGAAACTCACTAATCTTTTCTAATCTCTATTGTCAACGGTAAAAAGGTAAAAAGAGAGGAGGGGAAGGGAAATCTTCGGATTTTGAAGAAGAAACATGTAAAAGGATACAATGAAAACAATGAAGTTACAGAACAAGTATAGAAAAATTTCACCTATGAGGAAATTAAAACCATTGATGAACAAGAATTCCACTTTGTCTAAGAGAATTGAAGAGCTCCAAGCATTGATCATATGTTTTCTCATACTTCAAACTCCTTTGCCCAGGACAACATCTCTGCCACCTATTGTAATGACATTCAAGAAAAATCTCATCTATCAAACATATCGCCCCGGTTTTAAACAACCTCGGAATAAGATCAAACTCAGTACCCTCTACATCCATTTTCATCACAACAAAATCATTCTTTGAAACCGTCTTCTTCAACCAATTTGCAAAATCAAATCCTTTTATCTTCTCCACCTCCCCATCAAACCCCTTCCCTATCGACCGCAAAGGTTGAATCCTACCCATCCCTCTTCCTTTAACCTCAACATGCTCCCCCGGATCACGATGAATCTCGAAAGCTAAAGTCTCATTCTTCACCCAAGCAGCATAAGGAACCAAAGTAAGCCCTTTCTTCAACCCATACTCCTTATGAAAATGCTTATCGGCTTCAATCGCATACACATGAAACGTCTTATTCTGCTTAGGATACTGTTTCCTAAACCACGAACCAATACTAGAACCATAGCTTCTAGCTCCAACATCAACATATATATACCTATTCTTGAAACTTATATCAACCATTGAAGAAAGATACTTTATATTCATCAAATTCCTTTTCAATGTAATCCAAGGCTTCAATGGTTCCTTTTCAATCAAAGGCTCAGCAATTCTAACCAAATCTTTCTTATACCCCGGAACATAACAATTTCCATTCGAATTCGAATAATAATCACTATCAAATTTTTCATAATCAACACACTCATTCTTCAAAACAGTTTCATGTATATAAGGCATTGAAGAATCAAACCCTTCTAACACATGCAATTTCACTACTTTGAAACAATGAAACAAATCAAGAAATGAATTGAAACTATACGTATCTTTACGGTTTGTGAAATGAAAAACCGCGAATCCACCGTGTTTCATCGTCCGAGCAATTTCCGCCGCAAACACCGCCGGCTTCACCGACTTCGCAAACGAGCCTTCACCGGAGAACACAAAATCAAACTCACCGTCCCCAAACGGAATCCGTTCACCACTTCCCGATTTCACCAGCGGCTTCACCGATTTCCTCGCGATTCCGACGGAGTTTTTCACTCCGATTTCTCGTAAAGCAAAAACATCACGTCCGGTAACGGTTTCAACACAGAGCGACTTCGACTCCGTCGTCAAGTAACCTCCACCGATCAAGTCACGAAAAACAGAAGAGTAGAAAGCTACAGCCGGCGACGACGTATTTGTGCCGCCGGAAGATGATTCACCGGAGAGAGGTTCATTACCGGAGATAGCGAGACTGATTGTTTCCGGCAACGAGAAGAAGCAGAAATCGGCGACATTGCAGGACTCGCCGGCGATGGAGATGACGTAAGCAAAACGAACGGCGATGACGAAAACGCCGGTGAGGAGTAACCGTATCAGAAGATTCTGAAAAGAGCTAGGCTTCGATATGGTCTGTTCCATGGTAGCCACCATGCACTTCTTTTTCATATAACAAATAAAAAAAATTGAAAAATTTTAATATTTTTTTATCGAGAGCAGAATCTTGACGAAGTATGGTTAGCTCCGATTAAGGGTTTTGGTTCAGTGGCAGAGATTGGGAAATAGAGAAGAAAGTGAGGGGTAAAACGGGAATAGTGCATGTTTTAGTTAGTTTTCTGAGTCCGTGACTCGGGGATGGTTGTGTTTAGAGGTAGGAGAATAATAAAAGAAAGTGGTGACCGGTAACCGGAAGGAGCGGTGGTGAATAGGGAAAGTGGAAAGTGAAAAGCGAAGCGGATTGTGATGCGTGGATGAAGGAGTCTAATCTTATTCTATAGTGGACAAAGTTTCCTAATTTACGAGGTTCAATCTCTTGCAAAGTTTGAGGAAATATATATTATTCAATTTCTATCTTTTTATTTATTAAAATATTACTATATTGGAATCCAAAAGAAATATTACTACTATATATTGATCTTAATTAAATAATTTTTTACTATTATAATGTTAAATTAATTAAGTAACTATTTGGATCCAATACGATTTTGTTGCGATGAAAATAATGCATCAGTGTTACAATTGCATCTACCTCTTTATGCATTGTTTGATCTTATTGTTGAACCTCTGGTATTCACGGCTTCAACATATGCATTCGTCGTGGGTACATTTATGCAATTTCAATTATTGGTGCAATTTGCCAAAGACCAATCCTCGAGTGAATGCATGACCCAATCTAAAATATGTTTGGTCGTTTCGACTTCATCTTGTTATAACTTTAAGTTTTTATGCTTCCAAATGCTCCACATGATAACGACTACATGATTTGCATTAAACTATGATAGGTGCTAGAGTAGTGAAAAAATTGTAGTACTACATTTTTTTTTATCTCATTCACCGCCATCTTTGTATCATTCCACAAACCACTAACACACCATATTGAATAGATAAAGAGCGTTCAAAAATAATGTGTGCAAGATCTTCATAGTTAGCATTACAACTTGCACAATTAGACGAGCATTGTATACGTTTAGATTGGAGTCTTGCTCTTGCCGGAAGACACCCGCGACACATATGTCAAATAAGATTCTTGACTTTCAGAGAAACTTTTAGAGAAACTCTCAACCTCAAAATCTCAAACCAGTATCCGAGTCTTTGAAGGTAGAGATGTCGATAAGTTCTTCAACACAAAGTATATAGGAAATTTTTATTAAATAGTGCCCATTCATTTCACCCTTCCAGATTAACTTATCATCCAATACTTAAGCGAACGGAGGTGTGTTCAATATTTTAGCCTCTATTCCATCATCAAATACATAATTCATAGCGTTTTGATTCCACTCCTAATTGTGGTGTTAATCAGACTATTAACCATTGAAATTCTAAGATGAAAAGCACCTGGAGCAGAGCTTGAGATGCAATCACCACCAGACAAACCAATGTTCCTTAAAGATAGGAATTTATCACCTAAACTTATGCACCCACCATCTAGATCCCACCTGAACAATAAATTTATCACCGAAAATGCTTCGACACACGTAACATGGGCTGTGTCCCAAGGATGATGCCAAAAATTTAATGTGAGGATATCATTTGGCTTTGAAAACCGAGAAACCAGAGTGTCAAGATTGGTCTAAAATTTCCCCATTGTTTTCTAATCATCGCCAAGTTAAAGGTTGCGAGATCCTTGAAACCCCCTCATTGTATTACGAACACCAAGCTTTTTCCAGGACATGCAATGTATTTCACGATTATTTAAGTCACCTTTACCCCCACCAAAAAGTGCTCATCATTTTCTCAACAGTACCAGTAAGCGAACTAGCAAGCAAGAAGATGCTCATCACATAAAATGAGATTGATTGGAACAATAACTTGGTCATCACCTCCCGACTAACCTTAGATAAACATTTATTACCATGAGATTTTTTTTGCCACACACTGTCTTTGATGAAGTTGAACGTTGTCGGCTTACTTCTTCCTTCCCCCTGAAAAAGAAAAATCAATCATCAAATAAAAGATGTGATATGCTAGGTGCATTTCTGCATATTCTAGTGTCAAGGATGTCACTACAATCCTCAACTCGACGAATGAGAGATCAGAATTTTTCAACACAAATAATGAACAAGTACAAAAATAATAGGGGTCTCATTGTCTTAGACCTCTGCTTGGAATAACATGTACAACCATATCATTATTTACAATCACTAAATAGTCAACTGATTCCACACACGTCATTATCCACTTGATACATTGTTGCGAGAATCCCATTTTTCCATGATCTCTTTCAAATAATCTCAATCAATTGGAAGCCTAGCTAATATCAAGTTTAAGTGTCACACTTCCTTTCCTGCCTTTTGACTTTTTTTTCTTCATATAATGCACAATTTCAATAGCCACCATCGCATTATCAAGAATCGATCTTTCAATTACAAACACAGACTAGTAATAAAAAAAAGTACTTTGGAAGGGCATCTTTTTGTTGATTGGCCAAAACCTTTGATACCGACTTATAAAGAACATTATACAGGTAGCCAATCTTTCATATTATTTTGTGTTGCACCTTTGAAATATGAGCTATGTTAGTCATATTAAGAGTGGTCGAAAACTGATATGCATTGAGCCAAGAACAACATTCATTAAAAATGTCACCACTAAGGCTCCAAAAATGTTGATAAAATCCCATCTTAACACTATCATTTATAGGACACTAGCCTTTGTAAGTTACCAGCAAAAGGACGAGCACCCATGTAAGGGTGTGTGGCAAGTGCCCCTTCTTTGTTTCAATTTTGTATTAGTACCATACATATGTTATACACACACATAGTAATAGTTATATAGTTTGACTAATGTTGCAAAAATTAAACTTGAAGATGTGGTCTAAATTCTATTATATAGTAGTGTTATTTTTGCCATAATAACCTTAAGATACCCCCTGTTGGTGTATATTACCTGTAGCAACGGCTCTCAATATGAATATTATTAAAATTTGGATGCAAAATAACATCCATGGTGAATGGTTAAATGATACCATTCAGTTACATGTATAATAAAAGTATTTTTTTCTCCTAAACAAAATGATAAAAATATTTTTATTGTCATTGAGAACATCAATCTATATTATTAGAATGTGAAAAAATGTAAAGAAAAATTATGATATATATTTATGCTTTTAAAATTAAAAAGTTATATTTATTCAGAAAAAAAAAATTAAAAAATTACGCAATGGTATCCGACAACTTAAAATTTCTGAATACGCTTCGGTATCACCATACTAATGGTCTAATATTTTTATATCACTTAAAAATTAAGGACACTAATTTGAGTGAAGAAAGTCTTTTACTCGTGAATGTTACAAGTAACTCATAAAGTATGAAAACATTTAAATAATTGTTATTTCCACAACAAAGATTGATAGTAAACACCACAAAAATATCAATTTAACCTCTCGACAGTAAATTGTCGATGAATTAAATTTGTTATTTTATGATTTTTTTTAGCATTGTGTAAAGTGTGAATAACCATTTTCAAACATTTATTAGGAATTGGACATCAACAAAAACATACATATATAATGATAAATATTATAGATTAATAGATTTTTTTTTGAACAAGTACTATAGATTAGTAGATGTAATGTAACATCGTCCATCTAGAAAAGGAATTTAAGTGTACTTCGCGATTAAGAAAGAACTGCAGTACTACAGAACCATTCTTTGTGGTTGGTAGCAGGGGAAAAAACAAAGAGTGGGGACACTGGGTTGTGCTTTTGCTAGCTTTCCAATCCAAAAGACATCACATGATATAAATGACTTAACCAGGTTATGGAAGTGAATGAGTTTTTGACACATGAATTTTTGTTACTATACGTAGATGTTTTAAAAGATTTATTTTTTGGAGTACATATTTTATTTACAAAGAAGGGAGAAAGAGGACTTCACTCCAAAACTTGGTCTAGAGGTAAAAAAAAATACATATAATGAACCACAAAGTTATGAGTTTGATTTTTCTAGTATCTTTGGAGAGAGATAAACGAAAATTTTTTATAAATATTTTTTGAATTCAAAGGTTTTCCCTATGTTGGATAGGGGTATCATCCTCTCATCATAAACAGTTGTGTTACCAGGACTTTAAGTCAGAAAGTTCAAACTTTTAAATTTTAATTAATAATTATAATAATATAAATAAAAATAATATGTATTAAAAAAATTACATTGCAGTTAAAAAATCATATACATACTCTATAATTGTCCTATTGACAATGTTATGTTTTGAAATCGTCCAATACTGAACTCATTACTAATGTCGTCAAACTCATCTTGGGGTGAGCTTACTACTTAGATGCTTTCAGCAGTTATCCGCTCCGCACTTTTTCTACCCAGCGTTTACCGCTGGTACGATAACTGGCACACCAGAGGTGCGTCCTTCCCGGTCCTCTCGTACTAGGGAAATGTCCTCTCAATACTCTAACGCCCACACCAAATATGGACCGAACTATCTCATGACGTTCTGAACCCAGCTCACGTACCGCTTTAATTTCATCATGGCCATAACAGGTCTTAAAACTTTGAGGCCCCTAACATATGTATTTATGAGTTACATGTTTTTATTTGTTTTAAGGGAACAATTGTTATATCTTGATTATGAGAAAGGATTAGAGTCTTTTAAAACAAACACTCTGCCAGGGTTTCCTAGCACGTGCGTTGTTGCACCAATCAATTCAATTTCTTCATTGCTCTTTGATCAATTTTGTTCTATCGATTATCAGTTGAGTCATCATAGTGTTGATCTATTAGCGTTTTGGATGTCACAATACATATATAAAATGTAATATAACTCAAAATTCATAATCGCAAAAATAAAATATTTTACTAAATGAACATAAGAAAAAACATAGTTAAAATACTCAAGATTGAAATTCAGTTATTTAGAAAAAGAGCTTGGTTCCAAATATAAAATCATAAATAGAAACCTTCATTGCACATGCAGATTCATTATTCACCGGTTCTGTTTCTCTCTTTGTTATCTTCAAAGGCTCAAATTACCTACAAATATTAAAGAAAGAAGCATACATATATTTGAAGAATAAGGAAGGAAAAATGGTTGAAAGAAAAGAGATAGATAAATTAATTCACCATTTAAGGCTTAAGTACTTCTTATCACTAATTATTTTGTAGCAACTTGAAAGTTGAAATGAACACACAATAAAGATAGAAACAAACACACTTTATGTGGATTTATCAGGGGATCCATACTTCTGCAGCTTGTCATGGTATAGTTGGTTCAAAGGGAAATCTTGAAGAAACATCTTCGGAATGTGAAAAAAAATAGATGTGAAAAAAATGAATGATTAGAAAGAGTGCATCTAAAAGATATATTTGGCACTTGAAAGTTAAAAAGCTAATTGATCTAAGAGTTTACCCAAAAGACATATACACTTGAAAGGTTAATTGACCTTAGCAAACAAAATAATGTCATACATAATTCATAAACACCATTGAGAAATCCATGTGACCAAGTTGAGTTAGTATTATAGTTAACAATAATATTACAAGCATTGACAAGACTAGTTTAACATTGTGACGCAGAACGGAAGCAAGGATTAGCAAGCGCTAAATTCACCCCGACATCATGACAAAGCGATGAGTTATGCTCGTGGGCAAATTCCCTATCCAAAAAGGTATAATTCGAGTCAATTACACACCAGATGCTAAATCTGCACTATTCCCATTGAATCTTTCTTGCGCGCCACATCGTCTTCGATATATGCAGCTATTCTGCCTACATCACATTGGCTTCAGATGCATAAATATAGCTCGAGATTCTCTTCCTACTCTTTTTCAAGATCATGTCTCTGGCCCTTGCTACCTGTTGTCCCTTGTCGACAAACATCATCATGATATAAATATTAATCTTAATCTTATATGTGTTCTTATCTTTATCTTAATCCTTGAACTAGCAGGTAACAACTTTGCCAATAGTAGTAGAGCACAAGCTATTGGCGACGAGCAGTTTGGTGGCCTTCTCCCGTGCACCCCATCTCCTTCACGGAGGTGACGTCTGCCACAAAGGAGTTTCCCCTCACAAACGAAAGGGCTAAAGAATAATATGCCCCATAATGATCCAACATGAGGCTCTCTTAGATGGGAGGATCCAACTCATGCCACACCAATTTTTTTCCAGTTTTTTTTTTACATATGAAGAATGTCTATAAGAATGAAATGTTAGAGGAAGTTGTAAATGTATTTGTAAATATGTCCATCTCTAACTCGGTGGTTGTTAAATGGAGAGGTTTAGTTCATGTTGCAAGTCAATCCCATGACTTGCTATTTAATTGGTTATGCTTACCCTATTTTTTTTTTTTGAGAGGCGTACCCTAAACTGTAACGTCTCAGGTTTTTTTATCTAAGACATTACGCCTAATTTTCTTTTAAAAAAAATTGGACTATTTTTTTTTCTAACTAGACATAACAAAAATAGTTAATCTAATCTAATCTAATTACAACTCCGAAAACCCAAATTTGTTTCCCCGCGTACACGCTTCAAGCAAAACATCAAGCATAGATCATATCTCCTTTGTAACCTAAAATGTTGGTTGTAAAGGTTAGTATCCAACACCCATGAATAAAATCAATGATAGATTAAAACATCAAATAAGAATATACAACCATTATCTAAGAATCGTGTTAAGACATTTATTTTTAGCTTAAAATATTCATCACTCTAAAATATACTATAAGAACAAATACAAGACTCAAGACTCAATGTTAATCGTCCTATTTGGTAAAATAAGTTTTAATCGCTAAATTTGGCAAAATGGTTTTAACCGTCCCATTTGGTAAAATGATTTTGATCGCCTCATTTGACACTTATGACACTATTATATGCTATGCAATGCAATCTTTCTTTACATCTTTGTACTTTTATACTCACAAACCACATAGCTTATCAAATTCCACCAAATTACCAACTTCTCATAATTAAATAAATTTCTTAAAACTTCTAAAGACAAAATCAACGAAAAGTCACTTTAATTCAATAAATTCTCAATTTCACATACCAATAATCATACATATAAGTCAACAGATCATCAATCATTCATATAATTACCAGAATTCACATATTCTTGAAAAACAATAGCAAAGTTTACTAAACAACAATAATTCTTATATTTATCAATAACACGTGCGTTTGATTTGCTAAAAAATGAAGCACATGACAAAACAACTCAAGTTGTCCAGTGTTTGATTTGTAAAACTGTTTCAGGTACAGGACAAACTAGAGGCAAGGGACATGACAAAAACTGATATTTTTGTCCCTCACCAAACCACATCACAACTTTTTGTCCCACGTACAAGTTGTCTAAAATACCAAAATAGCATTTCGTCCCCAAAAATCGTATAAACCAAAAATAATAATTTAATAATATAAAAATTTGTTATATGCTGTTCTATCTTGTGTTGTGTTGTTCTATCTTGTACTGTTCTGTCTAGTACTTAATGTTTTGCAAACCAAACACTCCATGAATTGTGGATGAAATAATTAAAATTATAAACCAAGCCATCCCTGAGATAACAAATATATAAGAGATATATTCTAATGCTAACATCAAAGCTTGTTTTATTTTCAAGGAAAAATCAAAGCTTGCTATTACTTACTTAGTCATCAAACGAACTATTAGCTATTATCACACATTGACAATTATTAGAGTAAAAAAAAGGATTTCTAACACTATTGTTAAAATGAATAAAATATAAATAATATAATGGAATGTTACATTATTACCCCTTTAAAACAGTTTCGTCCTCGAAACTAAAAGTCTAAAAAGATTTAGAGTTCCTTCATCTAAAGGAGATCAAGGAGATTAGAATAATTTTTATCATGATTAGAGACAAAATGAATATGCTAAAATAAAATTATGGGGTCTTACATTCTATCCACCTAAAAATAGTTTCGCCCTCAAAACTAGATAATAGAAAAGATTATGATAGATTTAACAAACATCTTCCATAAAACCATTAAAGAATTTTTTTTATATATAAATTCCAGCCAAAATATTTTTAAATAATTCTCAAAAGATGTAAAACTAATGTAAAGTAGTCGTCAAGATAGATAATATGATAAGTAAAAACCATTTAAGAATGGAATAAAACATCCAAGGTCGATTAAAAGAAAACACCATGTTTTCCGCTGTGCACTCTGATAATAACCAGTTAGTCATCTATCACAATGGGATACATTCTATCCTATCCATACTCTTCACTACGACTTGCACTCATAGGCCGCTGAGTTTCTATTATTCTTCAACTCTCTTGGTGTACTCTCCTCCAGAAAGTAACAAGTTTTATCTCAACTAAGGTTAAGACTCACACAAACTTGTACCTAACACAAACACTTATTTCCTCATATTTCTATTAGTTTGATTTTTTTTAATATATTAAGACAAATAGTGTGTAATCAAAGTTTGCGAAAGTATAAAAGTAATTTATATTTTTATATTAAATTTTCAACATGTATTAGTAATTAAAGTAATTGTTATCATTAAAAAAAAGGTCTTGCTAACGAGTGTACCGAAAACACTCTTTAAGGATTCTAAAATAAGAAATCATTCATTAAAAAAAAGTAAAATATTTCAATTTTCAATGCATTGAATACATACATTTTTCATAAAAATTTACCATTTACAATCTTTAAACAAAGCCTCCTTGGAGGCACTCGTTAGTATTTTTCTAAAATAAATTAGTTCTTGAACTAATAGAGTTGAGTCTAGCAAAAAGAAAAACTCTAACCAAACAATTGTGCTCAAATGGTTAACGAGCTTCACCGATGGCTGGTTGTTCAAAAGAACTACTTTGATCAATCGATGAAACCTATTGAAAAAAAGTTATGCTCAAGTAATTATCCAATTTTTATTAAGAGAGATATTCATATTTAATGTACGACACACCTCAAATAGAATTACTTTTAATCGAAGATACCTATTGAAAAGAGTTTTTCAAATTTTAAGCTATTCTCTCCCAACACACTTAAAATGCCTCAATTTAAAAACAAACAAACAAGACAACTTTAAGAATACACAACTTAAAAACAAAATTTAAGATAATCACAAACTAATTGTGAAGCAAACTCTGATTACCTTCAACATTGTCCTCATAGGTCCACAAATCTTTGAACTTAATGAGAGCAAAATTATCAATTATAGTCACTATAATCTTCTCTGACTCGTTAAGCAGTTTAGATTCATAATTGGTAATAGAAGCTTCATGGTATTTTGTGAGAGCAAAAGTACTCTCTTAATATTTTGTGAGTTTCATACTGATCCTTTTCAATTTTCTGTTTGAATTGTCCTGTTATTTGATTTATTTTTCAATTCTTGGTTTTTTAGAGGAATTGAATTCTAGGTTAAAATCATATTTGAATTCACATAGTGTATTTTGACTGTTCTTGGAAATGAGTGAAATTGAAGAGATTTTGAATTCTCCAACCCAAATTCTACCATTTGGAAAGTTTGACTGATTTTCGATGTTTTACCATTGCTTGAATTTTTCTTGAAATGTAGATTTGTAATTTGTTGAGAAACTTGTTAAATTAGTATATAACTTTAGATTGTTTCAAATTGTTATTATCGGTGTATCTGACATAGTGTTGGTGATGATATATAAGCCAGAAGCTTGGCATGTTCAGTTGTTTAGTCAAATAATACTAAATGTCGATGCAAAACTCTGTCATAATTGTTTTCAATATAAATTATGTAAATTTGAAAATATTGTTTTTAATGTGTCCGAAAATGAATTCTCTTTAGTTAGCTTTCATATTCTCTATCATAATTGAAAAGGAAAATCTATAACCAGATGTCATTCTAGCCACAGACATACTAAGTAAAACATGAATATGATAATGTTGTTAGGAAGTAAACGGGTCCTAAATTGTTTTGCTTTGTATTGTGTTGTTTCATTGATTGTTGAAATGAATGGGAAGAAGTAGCTTCTGTGAGAAGTATATGTATTTTGAAGCTGTGATTGTGAAAAACTGTCTTAAATCTGTCATATGTCATGTAATGAACTTTTTCAAAGGTCACCAGAGAAGGTAGTACAAAATCCATTCTCACTTTTTCAAGAACCAAGCAACCTCCTTTAATAACATTTTGTGTGATTATTGATTAACTTTTCTCATATACTTTGTATATTCTCAATCTTGCACGTAATAAAGCATAAATTTCACAGAAGGTTCATGCAATGATTGTCAAGTTTGCAAAACGCATACGTCGTTCTCTTGGGGTTGCTAGACAGGTTTATTTCCTTCTATGAATGCTTCATAATATGATAGGTGAATTATTGTGTATATTTTCTATTTAGCACCAAAGATTTTTCTCCATATAGGAAGTACCTGAGGGAAGTAAGGACAGCCCAGGGGGACCGTGAGAATCTGTTGCCCTTCTCCCTCTTTTTGACCCTCCTCGCCATGATGGCGCATAAACAATTAGAAGAGCTCTTGATCATGGTGTTAGTGTCAAAATGATCACCTGTATGTATCATTATTAATTGATATTGAAGTTCATTTTGCGCATCGCGATTATGTTGGATAACATAGCATAACATTTATTGAAACTAATTTAATGATAATGGAAAGTTATACTTATACTACAAAAAAAAAAAAAAACTTTCAGATGATCAACTTGCAATAGGAAAGGAAACGGGAAGGCGTCTAGGAATGGGGATAATAGAGATCAATTAGGTGCTGTTTCCATTGACGATCTCATTGAGAATGCTGATGGTTTTGCTGGTGTATTTCATGGTAAGCCAAGCAAGTAGCGATCTGCATTAACACATAGAAGCTTTAAGTTGATGTCTTATTCAATTTATGACAACACGTGTTTGTTTTCCACAGAGCACAAGTATGAGATTGTGAAGAGGTTACAAGCTAGAAAATATATTTGTGGGATGACTGGTTGATAGGACACTAAGGTCCCATAAGCTTGATGGCCCAATGATTCACTATCAGAAACTCTCGAGTTTCCTGGATTTTCCTGCAGGTATTGTTAAAGATTTCGCAGGAAATGGGTTTCCTGGGGATTTTGCCAAGAATTGAGGTTCCCAGGATATACATTCGTGGGTAATCGTTTCCTTAGGATTTTAGTATAACATAATGTATTATAAATATAAATATTAATATATAATATAATTCTTGTTTTTCTCAAATATATATATATTGTTCTATTAAAAAAATATAATTTCTTTATCTATTGAAAAAAATCTAAATATATATAATTCTTGTTCTATTAAAGAAATATAATTTTTCATTATAAAAAAAATAGGAAGCCTAAAATTTTAAAAATTTGATGAAGAAAAAAATGAAAAATAATTCAAATAATCCGCAGGAAAATCATGGAAAATTCGCAGGAGTACCTGCGGAATTTCCAAAGGATTTCTTAGGCAGTTAAGATATGTGAGGATAACTATTGACAAACAATTTCCGGATGTTAATCCGCAGGAAATGTGAAAGTTACCTTAGGATTTTCCTGCCACTACTGGACCGCAAGAAATTACCATTAAGTAGGATTAGGCGCAACAAAGTCTGCAGGTATTCCTGCGGATTTTCTTTCATAGAAAATTCCGCAAGTATAACGCAGAATTCTAGTAGTGATTGGGTCATGTCACACACTTCACACTCTTATACCTTCTAGAAGATTATAGAAGAGGAAGATTAAATAGCTAGCTGGCAAAATCCTTGAATTCAAGGGAAGAATTTGTTATAAGAAGGAGAAGGGGGAGGTAGGAAAGATATGGAGAATATTGTTTAGAGTTTGTTAGGAGAAATATCTTCTCTGGTTAGGAGTAGAAATACTCTAGTAGGAGTCTTGTACTGTGGTTATCATATCTTTTTCAGTTTTTCATCCACTGTAGAGCTCTGCTCAACATTTCTCTATCAATAAATCCATAGTCTCTTTTATTCAAATTCCAATATCCATCACTGGTGATGGAGTGAATGATGCACCTGCCCTAAAGATATTTGACATAGGTATTGCAGTAGCAGACTCTACAGATGCTGCACAAAGCGCTTCTGACATAGTGCTGACAGAACCTCCATTGTTTATTGCTATCACAAATCTCTACCAGTGCCAATCGCTACCTGAGGCATGGAACAACGTCAGTTTAATTTTCTTAGGTTATGTCTTTTTAATTTTCTTAGATTAGTAATCTTGTTAAGTGCTTGTTTACTACAATATGCAACAATGTATTTTATGTTAAGAGCTTGTATTGTCACACTTTCAATGTATTTTGTTGTAAGTTGGAGTGTGACATTAATGAATTTTATGTTGTAATGTAACTGTTACTTCGTTTAGTAAAATATTAGTCTAACAACCATTTTAAACCTTACTTTTATTTTATTTTATTTAGTTATTGAATTATGATATTTTCCTATAATTTGATTATCATATTTTCTTATAGTGGCTGTGAGATCAATATGATGCTATAGTGTTAAGTATTGATCTGAAAACCAGAATACGTTTCACGATGGACTTCTATAAAGGATAACTTCTTTTATATAAATATCATTTCCTGCAGAATTTCCTCCAGTTGTCATCTGCGGAATTTCCTGCGGTATTTTTGTAGGAAAAGTCCTGGGCAAAACATTTCCTTTTAAAATTGACCAAAACATTCATGCGGATTCTTTTACTTTTCTTGGAAAATTCCGCAGATAAGTTACCTGCATCTTCTAAATCCTTAGGAAACAATTAGTATTAGCTGGGGATATGAATCCTTGGCACAATCCGCAGAAAAAGGGTTTCCTGCGGAAGTTTTCTCCAATTCCGCCGGTAATGCCACAGGAAATTTGAAGATTTCTGGTAGTGAAGTGGGTTTGCTTTCCTAGTAAATGGGAAACTTGAAGACCGTGTTGTTCCTGAACATAGCTTTGGTACATTCTACACTTCATTGAACACATAAAAATCCCTTCATATTTTTTTTATAAGATTGGAACATAGAGAACCTCCCTCGCCGAGGGATAGCACTAGTAGCCATCAATGTACCTATTCCCATTCCTCTAGTGTTGTTAAAGGAGAAATATACCCTGAGAGTGGGAAGGGTTCCTAGACCTTTGCAAAAAAATTCGAATGACCTTATAGAAGCCAAGTTGTTGGGATGTATGTGAGAAGAAGTGACATTGACAACCCTTAGGAACTCACACTCGAAACAAGTAAAGGGAATCCTAACCCTTAGATCTTTCGGGCATAAGCGTACCCATAGAATGCTTCTTCAAGGACCCATTGAGTGTAACATATGAATACAACTTTCATTCCCTCATAATTTTCAAAATAATATGTCATATCTTCCCTCACATAAAATGTTCTAGACACGCCTTTGAAAGGAAACATCATAAAGGATAACTTTTTCGACTCCACACTCATCTAACTCTATCTCACGCAAAACAACCATTTTAGGAAAAATGAAAGGTAAAACAATGAAATAAGCTAGAAGAGAAAGTAGTGTGTTTACCATAAACATAAACTGAAGAACAAGCAACCTTTGAGGGACCTTTTTGAACAAATTGGTCAGAAAAATAGGAAGATGAACGGAGAAATAATTGGCTAGTTGATAGTAGTCATGAAGAGCCAACTCATGACTCTTGAAGTGAATCTTTCAATCAGCCAAAAAATTGTCGTAGCGTACGAGTTAGGTGTGGGAAAATAAAACAGATGATGAAATTTGAAAAGACGAAGAGAAGGAGAGTGTTCCCAAAACAAAGTGTTTCATTAAACTTCTGCAAGATGATTCATTGAGTATCAGAACAGGGAAAACCACGAAAGGAGAAATTGCAAAGGCCATTTCATTTCCACTTTAAACCATTTCTCCCTGTCAGGCCTTGTGCTTGAAGGTTATGTACTTTTTTTTTTAAATAGCAAAATATATTATATAGAAACAATTAGGATTAGGATTCGCAGATCGAAATCGTAAAAAACACCAAAACAACACCAAAGGAAAAAAAATAACACCAACACCCAACAACGAGATAGGAGAAGGACTCGACCTCCACTAAAAAGCCAGCAAGGAATCCCCTTCCAAAAACCAGAGCCCACCCCGGTCTTGCGGGTTATGCACTGATATGGATTTTTGGCCGGTGTATGGACCACTTCAAGAACTTCGTAGAGTATCCTTTAAATCACTTCACCCTTTTAGTTAATCATCAATGCTTTCAATTAATACATAAATATATTATCATCTCATCGGTGTAATATTTCTACAACTAATGTTGTCACCATTTTACTCTATATTTTCTCTTTTTATGATTTTTCTTGTTTTTTTTTTCTTTACTACAAATGCAGAGTACCAATTATATTTTCTATAAATGAATAATATCAACACGAGAATCTTATTGGCCACCTTTAACAAGGTCCCACTTTCTAAAAACATTTTATTTAACCATAATATTCGAACACAATACCTTTTTCCATATATGCGAGTCTAGTTCCACTCATTCCAACATATGTATAATGTTGATTTTCCTCTCCCTATTACAAATGGCTAGATAAGAAATTAAAATAATAATAGTATAATAATAAATAATGATTGGTAGAAAGAAATAACTTTAATTACAAGCAACAATTTTATGAGAGATTTATTCTATGACCTAAAGCGACAAATTACATGATACATCAATGTACTTTGGAGACATTTAATAATTATTCTAAATTAATGAAGGATTTCTTGCAACAACATAATTATTGAAAACTATTTAATTCTTGTAACATGGGACGATGGTTTTTACTATATAAAGTGATAAAACAATTATTGTTTGTTACAAGGCAAAGGTGAAAAAATGGTTGAAATTCTCAAATTTGTGTATATTGTGAACCTTTTGGTTTCCCTTTCTCTTGTTGTAGCCAGCGATGAAGGTAAGCTCATTATATATTTTTTGTTTTGTTTAGCTTAACCACAATCTTTCACCCATTTTTATTAATATTTTTTTATTCTTATTTTACATTATAGGAAATTGTGTTTCTCACTTTGATTGTTACATGATTTATCCGTTTCGCCTTTTTGTTTCAATGAAGTGCATTGAAAACAAATGTTATATTTTTACTGGAGCTTCTTAACCAAGGTAAAAAAAAAAACTCTATTATGTCTAAGTCATTTATTTTATTTGTTCATCCTATTGTTATTACTCCTATTATTTTTCTCACACTTTTATATATTTCTTTGAGCTTTCAATTTCCTTGATAGCCTTAAAAGAATGTTACATATAATCTACAAATATTTTGAATGTTACATATAATCCTAACATAAAAGAAATACTTGGCATGGAAACTACTCAGATAGTCATATAGAAATCATACTCCCCATTATAGAAATAAGAAAAATAGCACTCCACTACTTTTACCCGATTATTGTTGAGTGTTTGCACCATCACTAGACGCAAACACAAGTAAATGAAAGAGGTGAGTAATAGAGTTATGCAAAGTATAATAAATAGTGAAAGTACATTCCGGTAATCACATAAGCATACAATGATAGAATTTACGTCATTCACAAATCTCAATTTCATCATTCCTTCAAAAAAAAACAAATCCCAATTTCATCAGGAAAACAAAGCTCTTGATCTCCTTCATTTCATGGGAAATGCTAACCGGTGCCCCGACACCGGTTAAAGATACTAAAAAAGTAAATTATATAGTAATTATTGCAAAAATGTATAATTAATTCAAAAAAAGTCAAAATAGTTTTCTTTTTTTTGGTAATAATTTCTTTTTTGGTATGCTTATTCAGTACCGGAGGCACCGGTTATCATGACCCTTATTTAATTTACTTATATCGCGAGATGAGCATTGCATACTAACAATATGCGTAATTTTTGTCATATTTAATGTGTATTGTGTTATTTAATGTACAATTTTATTGATGTCCTCATGCATCTTAATTAAATGTGAAAATAAGTGTGTTTACATTCTTTATGTAGAATCCATGTTCTTAGCTTAGTTTAACTTGTCATGAACTAACCCTTACACAACATTTTAGGTACAACTGATTTAAAAGGACTTCAAGATTAATAACCTTGTTGAGATATTATTCATTCCGTGACGAATTCGTGATTAAGGAGTTACAAGATGTTTGAGAAATCAACGAATTCGTAATTTTTTTTTTTATATAATTAAAAACTTAACATTACTTGAATGTCTTGGACGAAAATCAAGGAGTTACAAGATGTTTGAGGGAAACAAAATTTCTTTACTTTCGTGTGCAATTTAAGATATTGCGTGTTGATTTTCGACAAGGTTCTTGAAAAAATGGTTTTTGGAAACCTTGCACGAATCTTTGAGAAAAATTGTTTCTTTTGCTTTTATGTGATATTTAGAGTTTTGCATGTTTATTTTAATCTCTTGCATGTGAAAAAGCGAGTTTGGAGGGGAATGAAACTGAAGGATTTAAAAAAAAAATGAATGATCAAGTGGAAGAAATAGATAGAGGAAAATCAGAGAAGAGAGTTTTAGGGGATTGATTTTTCTTCATACTTTAAAACTCTCCTCATTTGGAGAAACTCATTGTATTGAGGGAGAGTTTTGGGTTTTTGTTTGAAGAGTTTAAATGAATTCTTCAAATTTAATGTATACTCTTATAATATTTTTAAAATTAAAAATATAGTAATCATAAACATTAATTTATCATTCTTTAAAAAACAACTCTTTAAAAAAATGTAAAAGATTTCTCCATTTTTCTCTCTCCATATTTCCAACCTCCAAAGTCCCTCCTCCTCCCCTCCAAACTCTCAAACAAAGCCTAAGTGCACTACATTTTGTCTTCCTCTCATTTCTTTCTCTTAGCCGCACAAATATTGTCGTGAATTCGGACTCAAAATCACACCAATGAAAACAAAGATGGAGTAAAGGAAAGTAGTAACCAATATCAAAGTAACCACAAGCAACAACAACAACACAACCTAGATCTAATCTAGGAATCAAAGTGAAAAGCACAAAATCACAAGCAAAAGATAAAGAGAGAAGAGAAACAAATACAACAAAAGATGTTTACCTAGTTCGATGCAACTTGATCTACTCCGAGGGAGAGATTGATCTCTCCAATCTACTATCAATGAGTTCTTACAAAGAGATACAAAAGGGTTACAAGAAATTAGCTTTAACAAGCTCATAAAGAACAATCCCTAATTTCTACACTTTTTCCAATCTCACTAAAGAACAAGACACTCAATGGTTTTCACTCACCCAAGGTGTTTACAAATCTTTTCCAACCCAAGAGAAGCTCTCAAGAGAACCCTAATTAAAGACCATAAACCCTAAAGTTAGCCCCTTTGATTTCCCAAGTTTCTCTCTCTTGAATCTCTACCAAAAACATGAAGAATGAAGTCTTAAATAGTGTTCAGACCCCGAGGCATCGTGTCATGTTTCCAACCCATCGTGCCATGTTGGAGTTATTAGTAGTAAAGTACTTGATCTTATCTTCTGCATCATACCACGTTTCCCCTACATCGTGCCACATTGCCTCTGCATCGTGCCACGATTTTTCCTGTGACAGCCTCCCATAAACACACCCAAAATCGTGCCACGATCTCATCCAAATGTGTCACGATTTTTCTAGTCTTCAACGTCAACTCTGAGACACATTTCAACATTTCTCTACCTCGACTCTAAATTAATGGCGATGCCACTTTAACCATCAACCACCATTCTCCTTTTTCTTTTGCTTGCATCCAACTACACCAAGTAGCTCCACAACTCTACACCAAACCATCTTCAAGCACGGAACGTCTCCCGCTTTCTTGAAGATCTCCTTGCATTCAATCACCCTTGGTATTTTAGGTAGTCATGCAAGCCATTCCATACATTCTTCAAACCCCAGAATGCCTCCCGTCCTCTTGAATAATTCTCATGCTCACAACTAGAGCATAACACCCAAGGTCTCCATAGACGTACCATTTCCCGGTGTCATCAACTCCACCTCAAGCTGAGCTTTCTCCACCTCAACTTCCAAATGAGTACTTCCATTATGCCTTTACCTTGTAACTTCATCTCAAAGGTTGATCACGAGTATTCTTACCTCCGTCTCTCTAGACTGACCATGAGTATTCTTTCCACCACCTCTCCAAGCTGATGATGGGTGTTTAACGTCTCTCCAGACGACCACCGCTCTACAAGGCATCAATACCAAGGTGAGAAGCCTCACCTTCTTCATCCTACCAACAACACACAACCAAAGCACCCACATCCTCATACTCCTTGGAGTCAACTTGCGCGGAGTTGTCATTGTCCTCCGGACAATCCCTCTTGAAGTGACCAAACTTGTGACACTTAAAACACTTATACTTTATCTTGTTACCACTCTTTGAGTTTCCTCTATTACCTCTACCTCCACCATTTCCTCATGAAACACTTATGTCTTCACTGTTTTCATCCGCTCTCAGGTCCTTGGACTTGGTCAACTCCTTGGTTCTCAAAGCTGCTTGAAGTTCTTCCTAGGTGACAGTGCCTTCGTTGCCATAGAGCATGGTATCCTTGAAGGATTCAAATGATCTCGGTAAAGCATACAACAAGAGTATAGCTTTGTCTTCGTCCTCAAGCTGCACCTCAATGTTCTCCAAATCATCAAGGATTTTATTGAACTCTGTTAGTTGCTTCGTTACGGTCTTTGACTCCACTATCTTGAATGAGTAGCGTTGTCGCTTAAGGAATTACCAATGAGCCAAAGATTTAATCATATACAATGAATCCAAATTTGGCTACATCGACGCTACAATAGGTTCCTTCGCGACATCCCTCAAAACTTTATCACCGAGGCACAAGACAATGACACTCCTAGCCTTGTCCACCATCTCGGTCTTCTCCGCTTGTGACATGGTGACAGGTAATGCACCTCCACCCTTCAAAGCTTTCTCACACTTTTGTTGTATCAACACCTCTTGCATCTTCACCTTCGATAACCCAAAATCGTTACTTCCGGTGAACTTCTCAATATCACACTTTGAACCAATGGTACAGACTAAACCAATTCACTCCTATGCCCCACGGTGGGTGTCAATTGTTGTGAATCTGGACTCAAAATCACACCAATAAAAACAAAAATGTGTGGAGTAAAGGAAAGTAGTAACCAATATCAAAGTAACCACGAGCAACAGCAACAATACCAAAACCTAGATCTAATATTGAAATCGAAGTAAAAAGCACAAAACCACAAGCAAGTGATAAAGAGAGAAGAGAAACAAACACATCAAGAAATGTTTACCCAGTTCGGTTCAACTTCACCTACTCTGGGGGAGAGATTGATCTCTCCAATTTACTATCAATGAGTTCTTACAAAGAGATACAAAAAGGTTACAAGAAATTAGCTTCAACAAGCTCACAAAGAACAATCCCTAATTTTTACCATTTTCCCAATCTCACCAACGAACAAGACACTCAATTATTTTTACTCATCCAAGGTGTTTACAAATGTTCCCCAACCCAAGATAACCTTGAAAGAGAACCCTAATCAAAGACCCGAAACCCTAATGTTACCCCCTTTGGTTTCTCAAGTTTCTCTCTATTGAAGCTCTATCAAAAACATGAAGAATGAAGCCTTAAATAGTGTCCAGACCCCGAGGCATTGTTTCATGTTTCCAGACCATCGTGCCACGTTGGAATTGGTAGTAGTGCAATATTTGATCTTATCTTCTGCATCGTACCACGTTGTTCCTGCATCGTGCCACATTTCCCCTGCATCGTGCCACAACTTTTCCTATGACAACCTCCCAAAAACACCCAAAATCGTGCCACGATCTCATCAAAACATGCCACGATTTTTCCAGTCTTCAACATCAATTTTGAGACACATTTCAACAAATACATTGCATAGCACACTTTCTTTTTTTTCTAAACTCTATTTCGTTTTTCTCACGCGGACCTTCATTTTGTTATTTTTTTTACTTGAAAATCTTCATCCACATAAACACATCTTTTAAGTTTTATTATAACTTATCACTCATAACTAGGTGATAGAAGAAAATCAGGAAAAAAAATACCATTCTTCTCTCTTTGGAAGATAAACGAAAACAAAAAAACATGAATAAAACAATAAACCACTTTCATCGTCCCTTCATTGCCGCACCATCAACCATCGTTTATCATCCAGGAATTATCTTTACTATGTCCATTTCTTTCTCATAAACTACGAGTCTTGCTCATTCTTTATGGTTTCACATGTGAATTTATTGTTACATCAAAATTAGTTCATGACATATAACTCAAGATTAAATTGCAATGCAATAATGCAAAAATGAGCTTGACAAACATTATGATGACGGTCAGCAGCATTAATTGTGATAACGATGGTCCGAGGTGGACGACTTTGGGATGTCGAAGGACTTAGGTAGTGAGGGCGGCGTCAAGACGACAGGGTCGCGACACAGGGGGTTCTTGGTTCACCCCTTTCTAACGTAATTAAATACTCATGTACATATTCCATGTTCCTAGAATACTAACTCCTCATGAATATTATCACACTACCATTATAGTATATCAATCAACAGATACAAGTCCATAAATTCATGATAAATATTTAGGAAGTGTAACAAAAACTATCGAAGTAGTAAAAATATTGTTCTCACAAGGACTGTTTTTAATCTCAATAATTTGATTGCGTTATTAAATAGGATGTATAAAAGTTATTTTGTTTTGCCACTAGGCAGTTGATTGGCTTAATTGCATAAAAGTAACAACAAAAAATAAAGATTGGTTTTAAAGAATAAGAGAGAAATGAGACCAGGTCTTTCGAATCATCTAAGTTCCCCTAATTGGTATATTGCACCTATTCTTATGAATGGTTTTCTACCCCCATGATAGTTAACAAAATAGCCCTAATCAATCCCTTGACTTAAGACCCTCTTATCTAACTACAACCCCTAATTCCTTAGGTGGTCTAATAATCATCTAAGGTTTTAAGAACGTTAACCTAATATCACTAACAAACGATTATCCATTCCTAGACTAACCATGTTTATTAGAATAATTCAATTAGGTATAAGTAGAAAGTTATGGTCAGTAGTCATTCATTCTCACTAAATCATATTTATATTTGATCAGGATATAAAAAGCATTAAGAACAATTGAATTGAATAAAGACTAGATTGTCATTCACAATAAATAGAGATTCGGAGCAACATGGATCAATTAGGGTTACAAAGAATCATCTCAGACCTAATCTCTAAGAGATTTAGCTACTCATAATCGAGTTTACAAATAGCATAATCAATATAGGAATCAAAACATACATGAACTGATAAAAGGTTGATGAAATTGCCCTCCTAGCCGTCTTTAGGTCTCAAAATCGCACTTTCCTCTTCTCAAATCGTAACCCTTGTTTTCAGAATAGTCTTCAGCTTAAATAGGCTCAAAATTTCGCCCAAAATTGTGTCACGTTTTAAGTAAATCGTTACACGTTTTTACCTTGTGCAACAAACAACTGAATTAGGGTTTCCAGAAATCGTGTCACGTTTTTGCCATCGTGACACGTTTTCCCAATGCCGAATGGGTGTTTTTGGCACATGAAATCGTGTCACGTTTTAACCAAATCGTGACACGTTTTTCTCTTTGAACTTTCTTCAGTTTTTCTGCTTTTTTTGCCGCTTAAGTCGTCTTGTGAAATCCAAATTGTGATCAAAATACATAGAAAATTACGTAATGATGAGATGTCATCAATTCACATTATCACAACATTCACCAAGTTTCACCAATGCACATATACATCAAGTCACATATTTAAGTATGACACATTTCACCAACTTCATGTGCATGTAATATTCTAAACACTTCTACATGCATGTGGTACCAAATGGATTCTAGAGATAATTTTACCTTATTGAATCCACTAATGTAATTTCTCTCTGATTACGTTCTTCACCAATAACAAAGGTGATTCTGTGGAACCAAAGCAGGTCATTGTGGCTATGTGGGGTCCACTTCTTCTCCTTCACCTTGGTGGCCAAGATACTATTACTGCTTACTCTATGGAAGACAATGCACTTTGGAGCAGGCGTTTAGTTACTTATGTTAGCCAAGTTGTGATTGCATTTTTAATATTTCTTAGATCATGGGCAAATAATAATCTTAACATTTTGGCAATTCCAATATTCATTGCTGGTTTTATCAAAATTGGTGAGAGAATTTGGGTTTTGTGGTGTGCTAGTAGCCAACAATTTTAAGAGTCTTTGTTTCCTGTTCCTGATCCAGGTCCAAATTATGCAAGATACATGGAAACATACAATTCAGTTTCTTATGAAGGGTATGAAGTTTATGTAGAGAGCCTCGCTGAAACTCCCTCAAATGGTAGTGTTGATCATAACCGTGCAGCTTCAGAAGGCAACATTGACATCACCCCATCTCCTCAAACTGATCGGGGCACATACGGACCTTCAGTAACTGTAAGAACTGCACACAAATTCTTGAAGATCTCTAAGCTTCTGTTTGCAGATCTCTTCCTGAGTTTTCAAGATGTTTCGGAAAGCAGATCTTCTTTATTGAGGGGAAATGGAAAGGAAGGGTTTGAAGTGATGGAAGTTGAGCTTGGTTTTATGTATGATGTGTTCTACACAAAGGCTGTTATTGTTTATTCTTTGATTGGTTGTTTCCTACGTTTTGTCACTTTAGCTTGTACAGTTAGTGTGCTGTGTGATTTCTTTGTCATGGAGAAGGATCAATATCCAATGGTGGATGTGTTCATCACAAGTATGTTGTTTCTTGGAGCTATCATCTTCGAAATATGTTCAATAATTTTGTTGTTGTCCTCTGACTGGACAATGCTATGGTTGAGTATGCACAAGAATAAGGTGACTGGTAAGGTTATTTCATTGATTCAATCTGTCAATAGTAAGAGGTGGTGCTGCAGCATTGATCAATTCAACCTCATAAGCTTTTGCTTGTCGAAAGCTAAGAAAAAAAGAGACAGCACCCTAGGCAAGACTATAAGACTCAATTTTAGCTCCGATTATGGAAAAACGTTAAAAAAGATTGTAGCGAAATGTGGTATCGCTCAAATGATTATAGGTGTTTGCCATTCCTATCAGAAGTATGAGCACACAAATACCAAAATTGTCACCGGTGATCTGAAGGAAATTATCTTTGAGCACTTTGTAAATAAAATAAATGAGGTGATGAACTTGGAAGAAAATGAGTTTGCAAAAAGTATCAAAAGAATTTGTAACCATAGGGGCGATAAAGTTTTGGACGGCTTAGAATCGGAGCTAATGTTACGGATTAATGATAAGGAGAAGGTAGAAAAAATTATAAGTAAATTAAGTTGGAGTGTGGAGCTAGAATTCGATCAAAGCGTTCTTCTATGGCATATTGCAACAAACCTATGTTATAATAGTTCTATCTCAAGTGATGAAGTTTTAGAAAATGGGAGGAGTTATAGAGAAGCAAGTAAATGGTTATCAGAGTATATGTTATATCTTCTTATTATGAGGCCATCCATGTTGCCTAATGGAATTGGTGAGATAAGCTTCCAAGATACATGTGCTGAGGCAACTGAATTTGTGAGGATAGACATTCCATACAAGATGAGAAGCAAGTTTGTGAAATGCTACACAAAGTGTGCAGAGATATTGACAAAGTTAGTCCTTCAAGAGTGAAAGGTGATAGAAGCCAATCTGTCCTATTTGATGCATTCAGGTTAGCTAAAAATGTAAGAGATATAAAGAATCATGATGTAGAATGGGAGACAAAAAAGATGTGGAAGTTTATCACTCAAGTTTGGGTTGAAATGCTTGCTTTTGGTGCTAGCCATTGTCAAGTAATTCATCATGCTCAACAGCTAAGACATGGTGGAGAACTTCTAACACATGTGTGGCTACTTATGGCACATCTTGGTATAACAGATCGAGTTCAAATCTCAAAGGGGTTTGGAAGAGCAAAGTTGATAAAGAAGTGAATGTAGTTCCAGAAATGTGCCTTTCTTTCTTGAATTTGAATAAATTTATCTAGTGTTTTAATCATTACTTTAATTAACCATGTTTAGCTATATATGTTGAATTGAAGAGTACTAGAGGTTCTTGGATCAGTTATAACTTGTGTTTGGGGAGACCATTGTGTTCTTTGTAATTTATCTATAAATTTGTGTTCATGTATATTATGTATGTCCAAATAAAGATATTTTCGTTTATATTCTATCCAAAAAAAAAAACAGATTCACTTATGAAGTTGATATGACTTTAGCTTAAGTTTTGTTCCAAGATACTAGATGAACTATTTTTTGCTTTAACATCATTCAAGATGGAGTGAGTATTTTAGTATGGAATTAATTACACAAACATTGAAACTATTACTTCATTTATTTGTTCTATTTTCTGACCCCAGGATCACACCATATCATCAAGCCTCGGCTCGAATATTTCATTGGTGACCAAACTCCTAAAATATATGCATATACTAATTTGGATAGCTTAATAAGATAAAGCATATGCAATTATGCATATATGCTCGCTAGTTGAATTATTCAATCTCTTATTAGCAAAAAAAAACAATAAATTATTCAATCTCCTATAGTTCCGGAAGTCTAGGGTCAATGCATCATGCATATTTATACTAAAACTTTCTTCTTTAATTTGCTTGATTATAGCTTATAAGTAAGCACAAGTGCTATCCCTCATATTTTTCTTTTGGGTTTCGCTAACCGGTGTCCTAAGGACATTAGTTAAGGATGTCAAAAATAGAAAAATTTCATTAAAAAGAACAACTTTTTGACTTTTATAAAGTTAAAGATTCCACTTTTCACCAATTTCTAATACATAATTTCTATATTAATCTTCTTAACTACTCCCTCCGTCCCTATATGTAACCACTTATTTGATTTTATTTTTGTCCCTAAATGTAAACTCCTTTTCAAATTACTAGGTGTATTTATTATATTTTTCCTAAACATACCCTTAATTAATACTACTAACTTACCTTGAAATTTGAAAAGTCAAATTTAATACACATACAAACAAAGGACAATTTGGTAATATTAACACACAAAACATACACATTAATTACACTGACAACTTTTCTTAAAAAATGTGAAAAATGTAAAGGGAGTTTACATTAAGGGACGGAGGGAGTAGTACATTTAACCTAAGGGCACTGGTTAGCTTTTTTTTATTTAAAAAAAAGTGATATCATTCGATCAGTTAAGTAAAGCGAATCTTGTTGTGAAATAATAAAATAAATAATGATACATGATTAATCCTCATAATACAAATGTTTGACATGCATGTCTGTATTTTTCTTTTTTTTTAGAGAACATGCATGCATGTCTATCTGTTTCTGTAATAAATATAATCAAAGTTTTAAAATAATACTATATGATTATTTAGAAGAAGAAAAAAATGTAGTTATTTAGTTGAGAAGTTAATGATAAGACTGTAAATAAAATAATTTCAGTTGATGATAAGATTGGAAGAAAGGGAACTAAACCAAAACTCAATATTTGAATAAATTTAGTTATTTGATTGAATAATGAAGGATAAAATTATAAATAAAGAAGTTTAAATTATGGTCAAATTGAAAGGACAAAAAGTACACGAAAACTTGGCATTCCATATACTCCTTCCGGTCCTTAATATAAGGAAATTTTCAAAAAAAAATTTGGTCCTAATTATAAGAAAATGTCACAACTTTTAGAGTGTAGTTATTGTTTAAAAGACTTTTTTATCTCTCATTTAATGATTGTCTTTTTAATATATTAGTAGATGTATTTAATGTTTCACAACATTCAATAAGGGTGTATTTGTAAAATTGTTTAAAAAGTTACAACAATTAATGATAACATTGGTTTTGATGTTTTTTTGTTTTTCTTCTTATAATAAGGACCGGAGGGAGTATATTAAAAAGACAATCATTAAATGAGGGATAAAAAAGTCTTTTAAACAATAACTACACTCTAAAAGTTGTGACATTTTCTTATAGTTAGGACCAAAATTTTTTTTGAAAATTTCCTTATATTAAGGACCGGAGGGAGTATTATGGAACAAAAATTAATACAAATGAACTTAAAATTAATTCCCTCAACCATATATAGGAAAATGATAACAAGTGTCTTAAAGGCACTTGTTAAAAATCTTTATCCTTTATTCTTAAAACTTATTAGGTCTAGCTACAACTAAATCTAAAAATTTCCCTCTAATTACCTATCATTTAATTTAATGCTAATCCTTTAAACCCTAAAATACTTCCCTCCTTCTATATGTTCAATTTGAAATTCAAATTCTGCCTATCATTGATTCCACTTCCATTTTCTCTCCCAAAGCATACTTTGCATCTCCCATAATCAGACTAATTAATGCACACTTACATTTCTTCTTTTTCCAATATATATTCATTCTGCCAATGCACCTATATTGCTTTTCTCATTCCCCACAATACTCATTACTGCTTCGGTTCTTCTTCCCATTGATTCTGTTCCTATTCCACTTGACACCTATTTCATTCCTTCTTCTTGCAAACCTTTCCTTCAATACTACCTTCTTCAGTTTCTCCTATACACCCATTACTCATTCAATATTCCCTTTGTTCAAATTTTGTTCCTCTTTCACAATAAGGTAATTTATGCTCAATACTCCTATGGATAGAATCTCTGTGATTCTTATTAGAATTTTTGGTTGTGGTTTTTTAGTTTCCTTCTTTCTTTGCCATTTATTTATCTTATAAGTTTGTTGTTGATCTCTTTTACATATTTACTGTTGTTTAGGTAAGGTCATTAGTTATGGGTGCTTTGGTTCACTATAATTTGGATTTTTTGTTTTTTGAATCAGGGTACTATGTGTTAGATTGATGCATGTGAGTCTGCGCAGATCAAGGATACTCTTTAATTGATCGATTAAAATAATGTAGACGTAGATTCTCATGAAAAATTTAGTTCCTACAATATTTTTAATTTCTCACAAAGCATGATCTCAACAACAAAATTGTTCGTACTAGCTCTATCTAGGTATGTAGTTTAAATAAAATTGTGATGAGTTATGGATTTTTTTCTCTACACGACACGAATATATGGTGTGATCATGGTCTTTTATTCACTTATAAACTTATGTTTAATTTGTAAGAGTTATTCTCATAGTTTCTTTCTTAATTAAGCGGTTTATTTTTTTCAACAAGAAATGAAATTTGACATGGATTAGATTTTACATATACATGGATGATCTCGCTAAAATACATCAATTCTCTAGTAACTCACTAAAAATAACTATTCTCACTAAAATACCAAAATTAACCTTTCCAATAAAATTACTAATTTACCCTTACTCACTGAATGACCATAATACCCTCAAAATACCCTTAATCTTAAAATGACTAAAATACTCTTCTCGGCTAAAAGTCCACTAATCCCAAATCAAATACACACATAAACAAATAGGCACATATAAACGCATATAATAAATAAATAAAATAATGCTAGAGAAAAATGGGTTGTTACAATCCATCGGCAAGTAATGACTAATCTCAACACGAGAATCTTATTGGTCATCTTTAATAGGGTCTTCCTTTCTAACCATATTTTATGAGTAATGCTAGCAACACTCTCTTTTTGACACTCTCTCTAACACTCACTTTCTTATTAGCTTAAATCATGATGGGTCTCACACTTTGGAAATGAGTTCCACTTAAATTGGTAAGTCATACATTGGTTTTATCCGATAAAAGAATGAGTGTTGAAGAGAGTGCTGAAAATAGAGTGTCCCTGACATTCTTCATATTTTATTAACCACGAGATTTGAACACGCTACCTTATTTCAAACATGTGAGTCTAGTTACACCCATACCAACATGTATAATGTTGGGTGTCCTCTCCCTATTACGAAAGTCTAGACATGAAATAAAAAATAGAAAAATAAAACGTTTGTAAAATAAAGAATGAACTATAATTACAACCAATATTTCCATTGAGATCTATTCGATGAATTAAAGGGACAAACATGATACATCAATATACTAAAGAGATATTTGATCATTATTCTAATTATAATGAAAACTTTCTTGCAACAACATAACTATCAAAAACTATTTTTCCTAAAAAAAACTATAAAAAACTATTTAAGTAATTTAGTTAAATATATCAGGAGGGTTCTGACTATATAAAGTAATAAAACACATTACTTTGCAAAGTTGAAAAAAAAAAATATGGCTGACGTTCTCAAGTTTGTGTATATTGTGTTCTTATTTGTTTCACAATTTTGTGTTGAAGCCAACGACAATCAAAGTACACTCTTTATCATTTTGTAGATTATATTATGCACAATATTTCACCCCTTTTTAATAAACTTTTTTTCTCTTATTTATGTTACAGAAAATTGTGTTTCTGACTCCGAATGTTATGAAAAATTTCCTCATCCCCGTCATATAATTATGAAGTGCATTAAAAATCGATGTACTTTTGTTTAAATTTAAGGTAAAATCTATTTATCTATTACGTCTAAGCCTTTCATTCTTTTTGTTCATGATAATATTATTAATCTTATCATTTCTCTTACACTTTCATATATTTCTATGAGCTTGCAATTTCTTTAATAGCCTTAGAAGCATGTTACATTTTTTTTAAGGGTAATTCTATCCGGTGCCTCCGGCACATTGGTTAAGAAGCCATAAATTGATAGATTCCACTTATTTACCTTAATTAAAGTGAGAAATAATAAGTCAACTAATTAAAATTAATAAAAGTTGTATTTAATACTCTCTCAAAGATGCTATTTTGTTTTGAAGAGAATCTAATTACACATTTAATGATTTTGTATTTGATATTTTATTTGGATATGTTTTATCTTTGAAATTGCTAATTTATTTTGGACTTTAAAATATCTTGTCTTAGTGTAATTATTTCTGCAACTTTTAATTAAAAAAATGAAAGAAAACAATATGCTTTGAGGAAAAATCACGTGATAAAAAAAATGGTGCAAAAAATAAAAATCACTGGAAAAAAGATATTGTTCTAAGGAAAATTCTCAAGAAGAAATCACACAATATTATGTTTCTAATTTACATGGATATAAATTGGTCAACTCTCAAAATTATATAATAGTTGTGCCTTTATGAAAGTATTGAATACAACTTATGTTAATTTAATTAGTTCACTTATTATTTTTCATATTAATTGATATAAAATAAATGGAACTGATCAATTTATTGCTCCTTAACAGTGCTCAGGAGCACCGGTTAGCAACACTTTTTTTAATATATGTATATATGTCTCTGTGTGTGGAGAAAGAGAGATATCAAATAACACCGATAAATCAAATTAGATATGACACTAAATCTTATTCATTTAATTTGATTAACCTAAAGACTTGAAACAATCACTAAAATAATTAATATGATCACATATTTCTTGATTTATCTTGGTATATGTTTCCTTTAATAGCACTCAATACTAAATTTATTTTCTCATATATGCCCTTTCATTTCTATATCAAAATATTCATGTTTATCTCTTCCATTGATCATTTCTCTATTGCTACAACTTCTTAATTTTTTGAAATTGATATTTGCAGCAATGCCTTCTTTTGTATAATGATAGTCTTTTAGCAAGTGTACTAAAAATGACTCGAAATAATAAAATTTATAAATTCGTATTCACAGGGACTCAAAATAATAAAATTTATAAATTTGTATTCACAGGGACTGTTTCAATTTCTACTCGGCAAAAACGTTAAAATTAAGAATGTGTTAAAATGAGGGGTTGCACATGGTGAATAATTGGCTTAACAATCATAAAACAAATAGAGAAAATATAAATAAATGGTAAAAAATTAAGGAGAAAAATGATCAGGTCTTTTGAATTCTTTGTTCATTAGTGATTGGTAAATTGCATCCATTCTCTAAAATTGCTCATCTAATTTAACGATAAATAAGCAAAATGGTTCTGATCAATCTCTTGATTTAGAATCCTCTTCTAAATTTACAATACATTATACATTAATCTCTTAAGTGCATCCGTAACCGTTAAAGATTTTAATTGTGTGTTAATTCCTATATCATAACTCAACAATTTTTTTAACTCCAGCTTAATATGTTAAACTAAACAAATTTACCGTGTCAAATTTAACAGTTATGACTAGTAGTTAATTAAATTCTAAAATCATTTTATATAATTAAGAATCTAGGGCTAGTAGTCATACATAATCATGTAAAAAGCATTAAACACAAGTAATTTTGAATAAAGCTAGGATTCCAATTCACATGGATCAAATAACTTACAACAAAATCATCTAAGACCTAATCAAAGAAAAATAGCTAGACATAATCATCATTGTTGAGTTTCCATGTGCCCAGCTGTGATCACTCATGTATCCAAAGCGTGATAGCCCCTTTTCTTTTCTTCCCTAAAATGCCCCCGTTAGCCAACGAAGACCTTTGGAATTTCTTCTCTTTTCACTTTTTTTTTTTTTTTTGGTTTTTTTAATAGAAACATCTGCAAAATAGACAAACATTATAAAAAATGATGAGTTGCCTCCCATCTAACACTTTCTTTTACATGATTAAGCTTGACGCCTCAACCACGATTAGAGTGGCAAATATGATAGAAAAAATATATCATCCTTCTTCTTCCTCTTGTTTGGTAGAAATTCCATGAATTTCATACAAAGTAGGAAATGTTCTCATGCTCCAACTGCTAGACCTTTGATGTTTAAGCTCTCTCAGAATAGAGAATATGTATCCCTTTGTTATTGAATGGTTTCTTTCAACCCCATTTGTTGAGACTTTAGGTAGAGATCAACACTCGTCTCTTGTGAATTTTCTTCCACCACAATAGCATGACACTCAACCTCCGTCTCAATCAACTTATTCTGAGACTCATATGCTTTCTCAACAAGATCATCATAGTAAACTTCAAATTTCTCAAATAAAACTTGATTTGACCCGAAGAATTCATCTAAAATAGTTTAACGTTGAGAGTTATAAATTGCTCTTCTTTCTTTTTTATAAATTGCCCCTCACAATAGTAACTATTATGATAGCCTCCACAAAAATCACAACACATACTCAATCTTGCTTCCAAATCATTTATATGCAGAGAGATCATCAATTTTTCATAATGTAGGATATTGATCTCTTCAAAATTAATCAGTGGTCGACTATCTCATATTGCAACAAAACTGAGATAAACCTTTCAGTAGCAAAGAACAAAGAAATAGATATGAAGAGCATAAATTATAATTTTTTTTCAATATATAGACAAAAATATAAATGATAAAAATCCTAAATAATAATGAAATTTCCATCCCCGTGAGCTTAGCTCAGTTGGTAGGGATATTGCATATTATATGCAGGGGTCGAGGTTCGAACCCCGAACGCCCCACTTCTCCACAACGGCGCCAAAAACTTGATAGACTTTTAGCAAAATAACTTAGAACAAAATCATCTAAGACCTTATCAAAAGAAAATTAGCTAGACATAATCAATAGAATAAACAACACAATAAAAAAAAATTAAACCTATAGAGTTGTATCGGCGTTGTTCCTCAATTTTATCATTGAGTTTCCATATGCCCAGACATGATCACTCCTGTATCCAAAGCGTGGTAGCCCCTTTTCTCTTCTCCCCCAAAACGTCCCCTGATAAAACGTGAATCTCTTCCTTTTATATGTTAGGGGCAATGAAGACCATGATTTTGTCTTACTCTTTTTGAGTAATAATATATAATTACTCACTATTTCAATCAATAAACAAAAACGATAATTTATTTAAAACGACTCTAAATTAAATAGAAAACTAATATAATTAGACCAAAAACTTAATTGAAAATACACCGAAAATATGACATGACAATTGTCATCAAATAACACAAGCTATTGTTGTTGTTAGATAAATTTATTGAAGTGTAATTAATTTTACTTTTCATCGGTTTTCATTCACTATTAAGTAGTGGACTGATTTTTAAACATATATAAAAAGACCGAAATTGAAAAAAAATCAAGGGAAATATATAAGAAATTTCATCAGTGTTGTTGCGGTTGCTAAACCCAAAAATAGGGGAAACTTGATCACCTAAAACCAACATGACATAGTAGAAATAGTAACCGAGATAGTCAGGAGACAAAGATAATGCATGAAAAATTAACCGGGAGTTTTTTTGGTAAGCAATTAACCAAGAGAAGATGGAATAAATTATTTCTAAAAGTAAAACGTGGATCATTTGATCAATCACGTGAGCGAATAATGAATTAAAAAGAGACGTTGGATTAAATTAATATTAGTGGCTAAAATTTGATGTCAATGTTAATTTAACACATTGATGTCATTTGATCATATATATATATATATATATGTGTGTGTGTGTGTTTGGATATGTTGACTCCATAAATAATTTTGAGATGATTTACTCCATTAATAACTCATCATAAACAATGAATTTCACTAATCTAACCCTTGATCATTGCCATTATATATTGATGATCAGGCACACGATGTTTATATAAATCCTAAATTTGTATCTATGCAATCTAACAATTGATATTTATTTATGTTTTTGAAAAGCATATTTTCGGTTCATCTAAAATTAGATAATTATTTATCAAATAGTTTGAATATATATATATATATATATATATATATATATATATATATATATGAGACAATTAAAAGGTGAAAGTATGAGACCGCCATACATCAAAAGGCGAAACCTAAGTAACTATCCTAATTTGTATACATATACAATCTCTTTTCGTGGAAAAAAAGGAAGGAATTTAAACTTCCACAACACAAGAAGTAAGTAGATAGAAATATTGCAAAACATGGTTTCTATATCATGAAATAAAGGTGACCAAAGATCTAGAGGATACCACATGGGGCTCTTTTCATTTCTGCCCATTTATTACCAATCTTCCCCACTTCAAAATTTAAATACCAATATGCCCTAGGTGAGATTTTGAAGCTTGAGTATGCCAAATCAAATGGCGCACTCGAAGGTGACGTGGCAACGAGTTTGCCAATTGAAATGGCGGACTCGTGAAAGCTTTTTTCCTTCTTTTTTTTTTTTTCTTTTTTTGTTATGGTTTTGTAGAATTAATATTTTCAATTTTAATTATTAAAACCTAAAAACTTAAATTAAAAATATTTTGAAAATAGACTAATAAATTTCATAATAAAATATAATAAATATTTATTACAACCGGAAGAACCGCGATATTTTGTTTGTGACATTAGACGTAGGGTATGTGGCACGGAGGAACATTTATAGTTTTTATTTTCCGTATTAATTTTTTAATTTGTAATATTTTATTATGCATTTTATTAGTATATATTTTACCTATTTTTAATTTATGTCATTATGTTTTAATAATTAAAATAATATAAAACCACAACAACAAAAAAGATAAAAAGAAAAAAATAGAGAAAAGGTTTCCACAAGTCCGTCATTTCGATTGGCAGACTCATTGCCACGTCACCATCGAGTGTGCCATTTGATTTGGCAAACTCATGCTTCAAAATTAGACGTAGGACATATTGGTAATAAAATCTCACAATAGGGGCAGGCATGAAAAAAGCCCACCACATGGTACATATGAAATCACATGTCTAACCTATAGTAATACTTCAAAATACTCAAAGTAAACAACTTCAAAATATGGTTTGACAATTATTTTTGTCGGACGACATTGACAAATCTATGGTTAGCCGCAAAAGAAGTGGAATGAGGTAATCCATCTATTCCTACAAACTCTTCGTCAATGAGATCTTAAAACGGTAAAACACAAAGCAAAACATATATGAGATAAAATCTAGAAACATCATAATAATGGAAGGGAGTAAAAACAATGTCAATTAATACACAACATTCAGGTAACCACAAATGTTCGAGTCAATCATGTCACACATCCTTAAAGAACTATCTCTTAGGTCATTTCTGGTTTTTTTAATGCATAATGAACAATATGATACCATAAACTACAAAACCTTTTTAAATACATTTTTATCAATAAAGATAACATTTTGTCCTTGTGAAAATAAGGACATTTTCACATGCATTTACACATATAGGTTTTGGGTATTGGTGGCACAATAACAATCAACCTGAAAATCCAACTTGAGTTTCAATAAAATCTCCCAATAACAATAGTTCTCTCTAACACATAGAATTACCTTATAATAGAGTATTTTAGCAATAAACCATGCAAATACCAAATCCAAAAATGCACGAAAAGATAGAACAAAATCCCCCAATGTCGCTATCATAGTGAGGGTATACAAATCCCAACATAAAAGAAGTATGTTTCCTGCAATAGCTCCCGAAGTTAGAAAATTACCTAACAACCCCTTAGGTAGGGATGGCAATGGAACAACCAATTCATTGCATTTGATTTATGAACCAAATAAGCTAAACTTAAGTTGAAAACTAAGTTTGTAACTAAATGATGATGTAAACTTCAGCTATGTACAATTTGACTCGTTAAGTTCATGAACTGACTCAAATTTATACACACGCAAAACACTTAAAAATAAAATTATCATCCATAAACCCTAAAAATATTTGTAGAAAATGGAGGAGTAACCATCTATATAAGCATAAACATATTATGGAGAAAAGCTAACTCGGATTTGAGGTAATGATGTAGTGCGAAATATTAATTATTAGTCTAAAGTTGTAATCATCCAATTTATGCATGCATGTACATTTTCCTTGCTTAGCTTTGCAAGTTAATTGGTTTGTGAGTCCTAAATTATTTGATTTTGTGTCAGAAATTTAAAATATTTTATTTTTAAATTATGTGATTTGAGGTAACGATTTGAATCGAATTATTCGTAACTTTAATCAAGTCGAGTTTGAGCTAAAAATAAGGTTTGTATCGAACTTAAGTTGAGTTTCTAGCTAAACTAATTCATAATGAGTAGTTTTAGCATATAAACAACTTAATTTCACAAAGTTCATCATACCCATAATTAGCATAATTAATTAGCGCAAAGATCAACTTAACATAACACCAATTTTATGAAAATCATCAAAACAAACATGACTCATAACCACTATATCACTCATAACATATAAATGGTGAATATAAACTTTCCTTTTACTTTAACCTT